>CM068371.1:398179468-403229468 GCA_034769895.1 Magicicada septendecula | reverse complement strand
TTTTATGATAACGTTGTGCATTTCTATAAAAATATGAGAAGAAAAAGTTATCAACTGAAAAGTGGGAGAAGGTCGTACACAATCGCCAACGGACGACGAAACTTAAAAGCACGGAAACAAACACTTCTGAATAGTGTCGATTAAGTTTTGTTTAAAACTTGTTAAATTAATAGTGGAAAAATAATATGAATTTAGCGTCAGGTTATAATATGTTGTTTCTGTATTTGTTACCAAGCGAAGAAATTTTGTACCAACACAAAAATGTTTTTGCAGCAAGCTATAGTTTACTCTAAATTTTCCACGTCTACGTATCTTGGCTATTGTACTACAGGACTGAACTTGTATATATACTGGATACCTTTACAGTTTCATTTAATTGCTATTATTAATTACTAAATAATATTTAATTTACTCGTAATTCAATTTATTATGTTAGAATACAAAGTGATAACAATTTCTTATGTTTTTCTCACTGCGATTTCAAAAATTATATCTATTATCATCTTCAGAGATGCCTTTTATTTTATTATTAATACGGATATTTCTGCTGTAATGCCACCCAGCTACCCAGTTTCTGATGCTGGCCCACCAGTGACCGTGTTCTTCCCTATTCCTTCTTCCCAAAAATTTTCCTTTGCCTCCTCCTTCCTATCCTATATATAATAAATATAGCCCATTATATATTGTTATATACATACAAAGAGGAAAACTATCAATGACGAAAAGATCTTCACTTTGCATTTCTGGGACGATCAAGTAAATATAGCTGAAGATGAGGATGACATCTGTTATATGTTTCGGAAATTTGTTGAAGAATACTAGAAATGGGCTTTAACGATAAATACAAATTAGACTGAATACGCTGTCGTTGGAAATACATACGAAATACGTTAGAATTGTGGAAGGAGTAGATTCATACAAATACCTTGGTATCATGGTTACAAAAGACGGCACAAGTGTAGCAGAAATAAATATCGGAGAACCATACATGACTTCCATGTTCTAAGATTTATAGAAAATTTCATTTTCGAAATAAAATATTTCCACAGAAATTACTTCTTTCTTCACCACAGTACTGTGGTCACTAACGTATACCACCTCCAATTAGCGATGGGACTGCCGAAACGTCTGGTTTTTCATAAAACATTGGACCTTGGTCAAACAGCCCGCGAAGGAATTTTAACAACAAACTACTTCTTTGTTGCCAATAATGCAGTGTATAAAAATATGCATAAAATTAATGGCTTGGTAAAGTTAATGTTTGATCTCCATTAAGTAGTGCTCAAGTTTCCAAAGTTTTAATATTATGATGTCCTTAATAAAAACATCAGAGCAGGTTTTCGTGTGTATGAGGGTACACCGTGGACAAAAATTTTCAACATTCCCTATGGAGCGTTGCTCAGAGTAAAGCTGAGAATCTACCGTACAGTGTACGTTTCACAGAACAAACACGCGGGAAAGAAGAAGCGCTCCGAAGTCTCTCATGGATTCTGAGCATCTTGCAGAGGATTCATTCCCTAAAGACGAAAACTCTGTCTATGAACCGTTCCTCTGTAAACACGTGCAGTTAACACTGGCCAGCGATCCACAGGAAGCAAATCGCTGTCCACGCTGGACACCTTTTCGGCTTGCACGCGTTGTGTTGGTGTGGGTTTCGCCACTTTCCATTTAAAAAGCTTGCAAACGTAAGAAAATAAACATGAGTGAGGCCAGTAATAACGCGAATTGTGTGTGGTGTGTGTGTGTGTGTGTGTGTGTGTGTGTGTGTGTGTGTGTGTGTGTGTGTGTGTGTGTGTGTGTGTGTGCGCTGCCTGCCTTTTTATTGCGGTAATCATAAAATAAAATTTGGAAACGTAAACATTACATAACTGAGATATGCTTGCCTGCCAGTAGCGATATATTTTCAATCATACATGATTTAAATTAAAATGAAAAAATTATAATTTTATTGCCTGGCAACAAAATTACTTTATTTTTAACAATTACCATTGTTTGAAAAAGTTTAAATGAATTTTCAAATACTTATTCTTGTTAAAACGTAAAAGGTTGCTGGTAAATTACGGCTTCCCCTTAACCGATCTTCACCAAAATCAATAGGCCTGAGTAATCTACAATTCAGGGACGTATGTAAAAATTATTTGATTCTGTTTGAATTTGCGGCAGTTATCGTTCCCCATAGAAAAATTACTCTTGTTAAACATAAAACGTTGCAGGTAAACTACCCTTTCCACGTAACCGATCTTCACCAAAATCAATAGTCATCTACAACTCAGGCACATGTGCAAAAAATTATTTGATTCTGTTTGAATATGCGGCAGTTATCGTTCGTCATAGAAAATTTTACCCTTGTTAAAAACATAAAACCTGGCAGGTAAACAACCCCTTTCTCTTAACCGATCTTCACCAAAATCAAAAGGTCTTGAGATCTCTACAATTCAGGCACGTATGCAAAAAATTATTTGACTCTGTTTGGCTTTACGGCTGTTATCGTTTGCCATAGAAAAAATTGTACACACAGACACTTTTTGAAAAATGACTTTTCTTCATGTTTTGAGGGTAGTACAATCAGAATCAGCCCTTATCTCGAACACGATTTTTTCGCCTACATAAATACCTGTGAAAAGGTCCTAGGCAAGAGGGAGAGAGGAAGAGAGGAATGGATTACTTCAGAGACATGGGAAGCCGTGAATCAAAGGAAGGAATGTAAGAAAAGACTCAATACCGCAAGAACGCAAGAAGAGAAGGTACAAGCTAGAACAGACTTTAATCAACTTAACAAAACAGTGAAGAGGAGTTTTCGACGAGACAAACGAGCATTTATCAACACTCTTGCAACACAAGCTGAGACGGGAGCACAAAACAATGACAGTAGGACTCTGTACCACATTACCAAGAGATTAACAGGAAAGTTTTCAAGAGCGGACAAACCAGTGAGAGCTAAAGATGGGAGATTACTGTCCACACAAAAAGAACAGCTAGAAAGATGGAGAGAACATTTTCTGGAGATTTTGAATCGTGAAACAATCGAAGAAGGGGAGACAGAGGTGATGATGGAATAAGAGCAGGAAGATGTTGCTATTAGTACAGAGCCACCATCAAGAACAGAGATTCAGAGGGCCATTAAACAACTTAAGAATGGCAAAGCGGCAGGCATGGACAATATCGCACCGGAGGCCTTGAAAGTGGATATGGGTACTTCGGTTGAGATTCTATTCCCACTTTTCAAGAAGATTTGGGAAGAAGAGAAGATCCCCTCAGATTGGAAGAAAGGACTGTTGATTAAGCTTCCGAAGAAAGGAGATTTATTAGAATGTGATAACTGGAGAGGGATTACCCTCCTCTCGATACCAAGTAAGGTACTCTCACGAGTAATTCTTGAAAGGATAAAACAGCGAGTTAACTCAAGGTTGAGGAAAGTACAAGCAGGATTTAGAGAAGGTTATTCCTGTACGGACCAGATCAATACACTGCGTATAATTATAGAACAATCCACGGAGCTGCAGTCGTCACTGTATATACTATTTGTAGACTTTGAAAAGGCGTTTGATAGTGTAATGAGGAAGAAGATGTGGAAAGCCATGAAAGAGTTTGGGATTCCAAAGAAAATTATTAAGTTAACTCAAGTAATGTATGAGAACTACACATGTCAAGTTTTACACCAGGGGATGTTGTCCGAGCCCATCCCAGTAGATAAAGGAGTGAAGCAAGGATGTTTGCTGTCACCAATATTATTTATTATGGTGCTGGATCTCATGATGAAGAAGGCAATGAATCGCCGAAGAGGAATTCAGTGGGGACTGACAGATAGGTTGGAGGACTTGGACTTCGCGGATGACCTGTGCTTGCTAATCAACAGTTTTAAGGATATGGAAGCAAAGCTGAACGATTTAAAAACCGAAGCATCAGAGGTAGGATTGAAGATTAATGGAAAGAAAACCAAGGAGATGCGTTATAATAACCGCAATAAGGCACTATTATTTTTAGGAAACCAAGAGATCGAAGAAGTCAAACAGTTTTGTTACCTGGGAAGTATGGTCACCACGGAGGGAGGAACCATAGAGGATATAGGAAATAGAATAAATAAGGCTAAAGGAGCATTTGCAATGCTGAGACCAATCTGGAAATCAAGGGAACTTAACACCAATACCAAACTACGCATCTTCAATACAAATGTCAAGTCGGTACTGCTCTATGGGTGTGAAACTTGGAAGACTAACAAACAACTGATTAGCAGACTCCAAACATTCGTGAACAGAAGTTTGCGGAATATCCTGAGGATATGGTGGCCACAAGTTATCTCCAATGAAGAGCTGTGGAGAAGAACCCATCAAACACCCATTGACATTGAGATGCGTCGTAGGAAATGGAAGTGGATTGGGCATACATTACGACGAGATGGAGACAACATAGCAAGACAAGCCCTGGAATGGAACCCACAAGGTAGCAGGAGAAGAGGCAGACCAAGGAACACATGGAGGAGGAGTGTAATAGCGGAAGGGATGGAGAAAGGAGGGAAGACCTGGCCCGAGATCAAGACGATGGCGCGGAACAGAGTCCGGTGGCGGAAGTTCATTGATGCCCTATGCTCCACTTAGGAGATGCAGGAATAATGATGAATGATGACAATCAGAATCAGCCCTTATCTCGAACACGATTTTTTTCGCCATGAACATACTTCCATTTGTTTATGGATCATGGAAGTAAAAAGTCGTGTAGGACATATGACGAGACAGTTGCATTACAGTTTGTGGAGCAATCAACTAAGGCCCCGAACAAAAATTAAGATATAGGTATAATAAGACAATAGTGGAAAGTACTGTAACATACGGGGCTGAAGTGCGCGAAACACCAGAACATATGAGGAAAAGATTGCAAGCCGTGGACATGGAAAAATAGAGAGGGTTGTAACGAGCAGAAAAATTTAAAAATTTTTTAAATTCTCACCTCGGCAGAGTACGTTCACACGAGGCAAGTGTCAACGACTTATGGTGGAGCAATAAATAAGGAGTAATGAGAAGGTGTCAGTGAAGCGTTGCTGACTTGACAATAGAAACGCATTAAGTTCTATCCAACTATAGAATTTGGTGGCGTAAGATGACAGGGAAAGTTTCGTCCAGAATTATTGCTCTGCGCAGCTGTAACAAAGTAAGGAGGACATTCACACCCGTACCAAGAATTGTAGCAGATGTGGCCGTATTACGTCAGTAGACGATAAGCGACAAAAACAAGTAATGTTCCATACTACAATGAAACGGATACGCTGCACCTTAAGTAACAATACTGGAAGATAGGCTGACAAAAACTAAAGTCATGTTACACAGCTGGAGGTATCGTCTAATTGACAGACAAGAATTTACGAAGGGAAAGTTGGAGTGACTTCAACGACCAGCAGATGTTCGAAATTAGTAATAGCCAGAAAAAAGGGGTAAGAGCATAGAACAATACGCCAGGAAGACTGTAAGTACAGATAATGGGAATCTATAGAAACGCAGAGTTTACTCAGACAATAGGCTGTTAGACAAATTGTTTATAGCCAGAGTTTCTTCGAAGCGGGTCAACGATCGTCTAGCTGGAGAGCAGGGAGACCTGAGGACCTATCAGAGACCTTCAGCCAGCGAGAAATTTGATGGTGAGGGATGTTTCCATAGCAACTGAGACGAAGAACCTATCGGAAGAACTATGACGTCGGATTTTGACAGAGTGGGACAGTATTTTCCGAGAAAATCAAAAAATGACCAATCTCGAAAAGAAGTGGGCGTGAAGCGCGCCAGAGACAAAATTTTGAGTAGGGACGAATTAATAAAACTAGCTGTCCAGGAAGACGGAGCGTCAGTTATACTCAATTTTTACGCAGTCACACTCAAAATTTTAGTCAGTCATATAGAATTTTCAGACAGTTTACATTTCAATTATTAAGTAGTTTAACTTCAAGTGCGAGAGACGGTACATCATAAACTTTCCATTGTTACTCGAATCATTCGGAAGTTAGATAAATAACTAGGAACTTAAAACTTAATACATTCATATCGCGGTAGTGAACTTTACCGACGTGCGCATTAACGGACTTAGTGAAAATTACACCAAGTGAACAATCAGACCGTTACACTAACAGACAGCGTCACTAAACGATATACAACTTAGTGGAACTTAATATTGTGTTTCATCAACATAATGAACACGTAACATTAAACCAACTAACCAATTATAGGATCGTTTGTGGAAGCAGCGACAAATGAAACTAGACGTGTTTATTGACTTTAAAAACGAACACACAGCAAACACAGTAAGATAGAACATTGATTGAACACTGAACTTCAATTACCCACACATATACAAACACCTACGCGAGTGACCGGAAGAATAAAGTGATAAGTGGCAGTGATAAAACAACTAACGACGGAATGTATCTACGAGCCATCTCATCACCAGAACGAGACTACGTCAACGACTAATGGATATTCACTAACCAAGTAACCATTATTATAATTACTTCTAATTTGTAACTTCTACTGACCTGGTTTCTTTCAAAGAATTCACACCTGAGAATTTATTAAGAAAAGTAATGAGTAAAATTGAAATAAGTAGTTAATGAACGTATAAACAAAAGCTTATTTGGGATTTAATGAACGCATTAAATAAATAGAATATTGAATTGTAACATCATTTGATTTATATATGTATGTATGTTTTCTTTATTTCAGCATATATTGAGATATATCTTTGTTTATTATAAATATGTATGTATTTCAGGTACAGCGACGTATTCTATGTACTATTATAATATGTCATAAACGATAATTAAACTAGTATTTTAGTTAACCAGAAACATGCGTTCATTATTACCAATGCAACCCGATATTGACTTAAAGTTTGAAAGAATGCAAATAGATTTTAAGAGTTTCTTATGTTCAATTAAATAAATGATATCACGTATGTGTTGATGAACGTAGATAGTTAGAATCATCATTAAGATTAAATTATACACATACTCGTCAGTGATCGATAATTTTATATATTTAATAATTAATTTATTGTGCTATCAATACGCATATTAAATGACTGTTATAAATGGCGTCCAACTTAAGGGCTAGGTAAATTTAAGAAATTATTAAATTAACACATTAAGTAACTCAATCGCGGTTAGCACAATAGATTTATAACTTATTCATGTTAAAAATGGCGCCCATTCGCACGGCATGATACGTATTAACACAGATTGTTAACACGTACGGCTTAGGTAAAGAACAGGCAGTAGAAGTAGTAGAAAAGTAGTGCCTTAGAAATAGAAGTTAGATAAGTGTTATTAGTGTAAGTCAGTTTGAATGATTACACGCAGTAGGGCTAAAATGGCGAGCAATTCAGACAGTGTAGAATATGACATTAATAACCAATTAGGCGTAGTAAATACCGAGGACAATACTACACCTAACGAACCAAGTAGTGTGGTGGAGAGTCCAGAAGATAGGGCGCGAGGACAGACTTCAAAACTAGAAGATGGAACTATACAAATGTTGATGGAGTTTATCCGTCAACAGAATGAAAAACAAGAAGAGAATCTTAACAGAAAACAAGAAGAACGAGACGAGAAACAAGAAGAACGAAGCATGAAACTAGAAGAAAATATTAAATTAATTAGCGAAAAGTTAGAAAAACAAAATGAAAAACTCGACCAGCATAAGGAAGAGATGAAACGACAGTCAGAGGAGCAGCTGACGCAGATAAGGTCCGAGATACGTGACTACCAGCAGACTTGGGAAAGAAAGGTCGATGAATTACAGAAAAGGCAAGATGAGATCGTGAGAGAGTTGAGAGAAGAAGCTGACAAGAAGTACGTAGAAATACAAGAAAAACAAGATAATGAACGACAAGAATGGATGGCGGCGGTACACTCTACCCAGACGACCGTTAAAAAGATTAATCACAAGTTCGATGTTCACGTTAAGGATTACAATAAGAAGCACGAAGAACTCAAGGCCGAGATGCACAATACCATACTGCAGAGACAACAGGAGCAAGAAGGAACAAATAGTAACATTATACAAAAATTAGAAGACGTAGACGGTAGACAACGTTCAACAGAACAGAAGTTGGACGAGACTACGAAAGAAAAGACAACTAGGATCGAAGAATTAAAAGGACATTTAAATAAGGTAAGAGAAAACCAAGAGAGGTTACAGCGACAACTGATGGAAGGTGATTGTGGAATGTTAAATCGAATTAACGGACCTAACCACAATGATCTCAAATATAATGGCACAGACAGATTCCCTATGGAATTCCTCAAAGAATTGTCCGAAGTTCAAGAGCTATATTATCCCGCTGACAATATCAAGTGGATTGGCAAACATCTGGAGTTAGACGCAGGAATTTGGTGGCGAGTGATACGTGACCAGATATCAAACTTCGCAGAATTCAAGGAAGCGTTCTCTCTAAAATATTGGGGCCAGGAACGACAGGACAGTATTCGGGACCATTTGGAGTTTGGCAGATTTGATTGGCGCGGACCAGTTACTGCTATTCAATATATTGAACGGATTTTATTGGAAAGTAAGCAGTTAACACCTACTTTATCTGATTATCAGTTAATACGTAAGATCTCTCGTCACTTTGGGCGTGACATCCAGCTTGCGGTGGTTACAAGAGGAATTGTGACGATACCAAACTTCGAATCTCTGATCATCGAGTATTCACAGATTCAACCAAGAATTAATAGAGAAGCGAACTATGCAGCGGCAAACGAGGGCAGGAATGCGTATAAGGAAGGTGAAAGTAACTTGAACAAAGGAGGCGGTATACAGAAGAAGACATGGGGTGACAGACCCGCCATAAATAATCAGCCCCGTAACACGGACCGGCGCGCTGTCAACACAATAGAGTTTACAAACACGACAGCTGGTGCATCGGGCATTCAACCTAAGAGAAATCGTCAACAAGAAGAGGAAAAAAAAATCCCTCCACCCATTAACGAAGATAGCCATCAAAACAAATGACTACCAGACGAATATTATCCTACCGGACTTACGAAGCGATTTATTGTGTAATGATGATGAAGAAATTTCTCAACGAATAATCAGGTGTCCAGAGATAAATATCAAGTTCAATAATAATGTTAGTGTACAAGCGTTAATCGATACTGGATCGGTAATAGCTGGGTTATCTGAGTCGTGGTTTCACCAAAACAAACATGACATTACACCTTATGAAATATTACCGATGTCTAACACATTAATAGTTAGCGCAGTTGGTAATAAATCAAAGCTAATCAGAAAACAAATATTATGTGATATCTATATTGAAGAAATTAAATATGAATGTGTTTTCCTAATAATACCAGATTTGATAAAACCATGCATATTAGGAACCAATTTTCTTCAAGAAACAGGGTGTCTCATTGACATGGGAAGAAGAATCGTCGAGATAAGAAGAGAGGATAACGAAGCGACGTACACGGTGCCTATGATGCATATAGAAGTGGTGGACGTAGAAGAAGAAGAAGAGATCATCAGAAACATTAACAAGAAAATAGAAAGTATAGAATGCGGAGATAGAGGAACGTTGGAAAGGTTAAGGGAGATTCTAATAAGAAATTGTAGTTTATTCAGAGAATGCCCCGGAAGAATCGATGGGTATGTCCACGAGTTCCGAGTCACCGACCAGACACCGTACTTCCAGAGAGGATGGCCTGTCCCACTAGCCTATAAAGGGAAGGTAGATGAGGAGATTCGGAAAATGTTACGGTATAGGGTCATTGAGAGATGCAACAGCGCATATATCAACCCACTAGTTACGGTAATCAAGAAGGACGGTAGCGTACGATTGTGTTTGGATGCGAGGAAGGTGAACAGTGTGACTATCCCGGACTACGAGGGAGCCCCTCCAATAAACGACATATTGGCGAGATGTGGAGAGATGAAGTACCTATCTACCGTAGATCTAACTAGCAGTTTCTGGCAAGTACCACTGAAGTCGGAATGCCGGGACTTCACCGCTTTTATGTACGACGGCAAGTGTTATCGTTTTACAGTTACACCATTTGGCCTGAGTACCAGTTCTGCTGCACTGACCAGGGGATTGGACACAGTACTGGACGAAGAAGTAAAAGAAAATACCATTATTTATGTCGACGATTGCCTGTGTTATTCAGAAGATTTAGAAACGCACTTGTTACATTTAGACTTATTATTATCTAATTTAAGAAGGGCAAATTTAACCATCAATTTGGAGAAGTCGCAGTTCTTCAGACAAGAAATCGCGTACCTCGGTTATCAACTAACAACGCAAGGAATACGAGCAACGGACGAGAAGATAGATGCCATTATGAAGTTTCCTGCACCTCGGAACCAAAAACAATTAAAAGGTTTCCTGGGGTTGACAAATTTCTATAATCGTTTTACAGACAAATACGCTGAAACTACTAAACCATTACTCGAGTTGCTACGGAAAGGACAGAAATTCACCTGGACACAGGAATTAAATGAATGCTTTCAGCAGGTTAAAAGGTTATTCGTAGAAACAGTCATCTTAAAGTTTCCCCGAATAAACCAAAGATATTATATGCAATGTGACGCCAGCAACTTTGCATATGGCGGACAACTATATCAATTGGATGAAGAAGGAAGAATTGGAGTAATAGCTTTTACCAGCAGGACATTCAAGGGTGCGGAAATAAATTATTACACTACGGAGAAGGAGCTTTTGTGTATTGTAAGATGTCTTGAGCGGTTCCGTATATACATACTAGGACAACCGTTAACCATCATTACTGATAATAAAGCACTGACTTTTATGAATAAATGTCATTTAAACAACTCGCGTATTACACGCTGGATCTTAAGTATTCAGGAGTACAAATTTGACATTGTCCATTGTAGAGGTAAGGACAATATTATTGCCGATCTTCTGAGCAGAAATCCAGAAGATGCCACACGAGAGGTAATTAGTGACAATATTTCCGAATATTTAATTAACCACCTGACAATCAAAATGGAAAAGAAGGTAAGCAAGATCCTAATGGATATTGGAAGGCACCAAATTCAAGATCATAAGCTTAAGTATATTATTGATAAGATTAGGGAAAATTGTATAGATAAGAATTTAAATAAATTTTATAGATTCGTCGATGAGAAATTGTACAGATTACGCAAAGGAGAGTGGAAACTATACGTACCGAACAGTGTGTCTGGCGAAATAATTGCAGAAATACACCGTATGTATGGGCATCCCGGTGCGAAGAGATGTATCAAATTATTGCAGGAGTACTTTACCATGGACGGAATGTTAAAGAGGGTGAAAAAATACGTACGGACTTGCGACACTTGTCAGAAAAAAAAGGATTCCGGCAACAGAAATTCGTTTGGAGGAACAAAAGCCATAATACCGTTATGCAAGGGTGACCTAGTGAGCGCGGACTTTTACGGACCGTTACCTGCTTCGTCTAGTGGGGTGAGGTATCTGTTTATAATGGTTGACAATTTTACCAAATACGTACGACTTTTCACACTTCGAAGGGCAACGACCGTCGCTACACTGAGGAGAGTACACCAATATTGTGAAGAACTAGGATCTCCTAGAGTGATTATCACAGACAACGGAACGCAATTTTCAGCTAAAAAATGGTTAGATGGATTAACTGAACTAAATATCCAACCACGATTTACCGCAATAAGGAACCCTTGTGCGAATCTGGCTGAAAGGATCAACAGACAGCTTGGGAACTTATTTAGGATCTTTGTTGGTGATCAACATACAAAGTGGTCGCGTTACGTACCAATCGTCGAGAGTTGTATTAACGAAACGTACCACGAGACGATAGAAGTAACACCGTACGAAGCTCAGCTCGGAAGAAAACCTCCCAGAGCGTGGGAAAAATACATCAACAAGGATATGCTCCTAGTTAAAGGGGTAGATCATAAACAAATATATATCAAAATGAAGGAGAAGAGAGAAAAACAGGCAAAATTATGTAATGAGACTAAAACCATTACAAGATTCAACATTGGTGAGAAAGTGTTAATAAGAACATATCATCAATCGGACGCGGTCCAGAAAAGAATTGAAAAATTTTGCGAACTGTACTGCGGACCATATAAAGTGCATCAAATTCTCGGAGAAGCTACTTATCTACTCGTTGATTGCGATGATGACAAGAAACTCCGTGGAAAATTTAATGCCAGACAATTGAAAAAATACTATGAACCAGAGAATTGAAGATGAAGGAAGAGGAAGAAATAGAAGAAGATGTCTTAAGAAGCTAGCCGATGCTGATGAATCAACTGCGTTAGGGTAATTGACGCGGTGATATCATTCAAGCTGGCTTATCCAAGAAAGTTATGTACTTTAATTGTTGAAACATAACATCAAAATTGTATTTAGTCAATTAAGCACTAATTAAATGTTAGATAATAAGATAAATTAACATTTAGTGTGACATTTTATAAAATTATTGCAGTGAATGCAAAGGACATTTAATTGCTATTAATTGATTTATATGGTAATAAGTTAAAAGGACAAAGTGAGAAAAATGGACACTTAAATCAGATAAGTGATAATATTTAACGAACTAGATAGTGAATGAACTCTATTAATGTGAATATATGTAATTAGTAGGTTAGGATTATAAATGATGTATCATGAAGTAGGTCAATCATTGAAACTAAATGTTATAAGTGTATGTAAATTAGTAAGATAATTACAGTTAACGTAGCGATTGTGTCAATTAACAATCTAATTTTAAAATAATAGTTTAAAAGATTTTATTGGTAAGATCATTAATAGTGCACAAAGGTGTATATGTATAGGAGATTTTCTTTGATATCATGTAAAGGTTACATTGAACCGCTTAACTGTTTGATAATATCTTGTGAATATGATATTTTAGAAGGTAAGATCTTATTCAATTGATGAAATTATTTAATTGCTTATGGAATTTATGACTTATCTTATAAATTATAAAGATAAGGTATTTATATGTCAATTCGACAATGTGAAATGCGTTCAGCTATCCCAAATAGCTGGCAATAAATTCAGAGAACTAATTGAAACCAAAAGGGGGTGTACCACTGGTCATATAAGCTTTTGAAAGTAGGTTATTGTGTATACCTTCCCCTGAAGAAGATGGACACGGCGAGGCGACGTACAGGGCGCAGAATTTAGATTTGAGTTGTTCCCAGAGGTCACATCGTCAAATCGAAATTGAGGACACTGTAACGAGCAGAAAAATTTAAAAATTTTTTAAATTCTCACCTCGGCAGAGTACGTTCACACGAGGCAAGTGTCAACGACTTATGGTGGAGCAATAAATAAGGAGTAATGAGAAGGTGTCAGTGAAGCGTTGCTGACTTGACAATAGAAACGCATTAAGTTCTATCCAACTATAGAATTTGGTGGCGTAAGATGACAGGGAAAGTTTCGTCCAGAATTATTGCTCTGCGCAGCTGTAACAAAGTAAGGAGGACATTCACACCCGTACCAAGAATTGTAGCAGATGTGGCCGTATTACGTCAGTAGACGATAAGCGACAAAAACAAGTAATGTTCCATACTACAATGAAACGGATACGCTGCACCTTAAGTAACAATACTGGAAGATAGGCTGACAAAAACTAAAGTCATGTTACACAGCTGGAGGCATCGTCTAATTGACAGACAAGAATTTACGAAGGGAAAGTTGGAGTGACTTCAACGACCAGCAGATGTTCGAAATTAGTAATAGCCAGAAAAAAGGGGTAAGAGCATAGAACAATACGCCAGGAAGACTGTAAGTACAGATAATGGGAATCTATAGAAACGCAGAGTTTACTCAGACAATAGGCTGTTAGACAAATTGTTTATAGCCAGAGTTTCTTCGAAGCGGGTCAACGATCGTCTAGCTGGAGAGCAGGGAGACCTGAGGACCTATCAGAGACCTTCAGCCAGCGAGAAATTTGATGGTGAGGGATGTTTCCATAGCAACTGAGACGAAGAACCTATCGGAAGAACTATGACGTCGGATTTTGACAGAGTGGGACAGTATTTTCCGAGAAAATCAAAAAATGACCAATCTCGAAAAGAAGTGGGCGTGAAGCGCGCCAGAGACAAAATTTTGAGTAGGGACGAATTAATAAAACTAGCTGTCCAGGAAGACGGAGCGTCAGTTATACTCAATTTTTACGCAGTCACACTCAAAATTTTAGTCAGTCATATAGAATTTTCAGACAGTTTACATTTCAATTATTAAGTAGTTTAACTTCAAGTGCGAGAGACGGTACATCATAAACTTTCCATTGTTACTCGAATCATTCGGAAGTTAGATAAATAACTAGGAACTTAAAACTTAATACATTCATATCGCGGTAGTGAACTTTACCGACGTGCGCATTAACGGACTTAGTGAAAATTACACCAAGTGAACAATCAGACCGTTACACTAACAGACAGCGTCACTAAACGATATACAACTTAGTGGAACTTAATATTGTGTTTCATCAACATAATGAACACGTAACATTAAACCAACTAACCAATTATAGGATCGTTTGTGGAAGCAGCGACAAATGAAACTAGACGTGTTTATTGACTTTAAAAACGAACACACAGCAAACACAGTAAGATAGAACATTGATTGAACACTGAACTTCAATTACCCACACATATACAAACACCTACGCGAGTGACCGGAAGAATAAAGTGATAAGTGGCAGTGATAAAACAACTAACGACGGAATGTATCTACGAGCCATCTCATCACCAGAACGAGACTACGTCAACGACTAATGGATATTCACTAACCAAGTAACCATTATTATAATTACTTCTAATTTGTAACTTCTACTGACCTGGTTTCTTTCAAAGAATTCACACCTGAGAATTTATTAAGAAAAGTAATGAGTAAAATTGAAATAAGTAGTTAATGAACGTATAAACAAAAGCTTATTTGGGATTTAATGAACGCATTAAATAAATAGAATATTGAATTGTAACATCATTTGATTTATATATGTATGTATGTTTTCTTTATTTCAGCATATATTGAGATATATCTTTGTTTATTATAAATATGTATGTATTTCAGGTACAGCGACGTATTCTATGTACTATTATAATATGTCATAAACGATAATTAAACTAGTATTTTAGTTAACCAGAAACATGCGTTCATTATTACCAATGCAACCCGATATTGACTTAAAGTTTGAAAGAATGCAAATAGATTTTAAGAGTTTCTTATGTTCAATTAAATAAATGATATCACGTATGTGTTGATGAACGTAGATAGTTAGAATCATCATTAAGATTAAATTATACACATACTCGTCAGTGATCGATAATTTTATATATTTAATAATTAATTTATTGTGCTATCAATACGCATATTAAATGACTGTTATAAATGGCGTCCAACTTAAGGGCTAGGTAAATTTAAGAAATTATTAAATTAACACATTAAGTAACTCAATCGCGGTTAGCACAATAGATTTACAACTTATTCATGTTATAGGGTACTAAAAGCTTACATTGCATAAAATAAGGAACATTGCATAATTTACATATGATTAAATGAGGAAAGAATTACCTACGTACCAGTATAAATGACACAACTGACCCAAAAAGATTAAAATGGTACGGGCAATGACAGTTGGCCGACGAAATTACTATAACGGACCTCTCCTGAAAGAAGACAAAGAGGGAGGCCCCGAAAGACTTGGCTGAAAGACATAAGAATACAATGACATAGAGAATCTGAAGGATGATGATTGGAAATATCGTAAAGTTTGGAAGCTAGGATGCGAAAAACGACTTTAAATGTTCTCTCTCTCACACGCGCGCGCGCGCACGTATAATATATATAATTTGTGCGCGTGTGTGTGTACAATATGTACGAGTATTGTATATAATAAAATGCTTCTTCATTAAGTAGTAAACGATGCAATCTAATGTAACTATTCATGGACACACAACAAAATAAGAAATATTAAACTGCAGAAAAAAACATTGGCTTTATAACTTCCATGTTCCATAAGGAAATGGAAGTATGGTGATGGCGAAAAAAATCGTGTTCGAGATAAGGGCTGATTCTGATTGTACTACCCTCAAAACATGAAAAAAGTCATTTTTCGAAAAGTGTGTGTATCTGTCTGTGTAGAATTTTTTCTATGGCGGACGATAACTGCCGTAAATTAAAACAGAATCAAATAATTTGTTGCATATGTGCCTGAATTGTAGACGACTCAAGGCCTATTGATTGTGGTGAAGATCGGTTAAAGAGAAGGGGTAGTTTACCTGCAACGTTAATGTTTTAAAAGAGTATTTTTTCCTATGACGAACGATAACTGCCGTAAACTCAAACAGAATCAAATACGTTTTTGCACACATCCCTGAATTGTAGAGGAATCAAGACCTATTGATTTTGGTGAAGAACGGTGAAAGGAAAGTGGTAGTTTACCTGCAACGTTTTATGTTTTAACAAGAGTATTTTTTTCTATGACGAACTATAACTGCCGTAAATTCAAACAAAATCAAATAATTTTTTGCACATGTGCCTGAGTTGTAGACTCAAGGCCTATTGATTTTGGTGAAGATCGGTTAAGGAGAAGGGGTAGTTAACTGCAACGTTTTATGTTTTAACAAGAGTAAAGTACTTAATTTTGATAATCAAAGTTTCTTGAAAAGAAAGTCATAATAACACACTGTAGAA
Source organism: Magicicada septendecula (assembly GCA_034769895.1). Taxonomy (NCBI): domain Eukaryota; kingdom Metazoa; phylum Arthropoda; class Insecta; order Hemiptera; family Cicadidae; genus Magicicada; species Magicicada septendecula. The sequence continues at coordinate 403,212,797 of CM068371.1, read as the reverse complement.
AGGTAGATGAAATATCTATAAATGAAATGGGTAGTTGAAGGGGGTGGGGGTAATTATCTATAAATCAAAATGATAGTTGAAGGGGGAGGGGATAATTGTTTATATGTGTACTACGTTATCAGCAACAAAGAAGTGGTTTGTTGTTAAAATTCCTTCCCGGGCTGTTTGGCCGTGGTCCAATGATTTCTGGAAAAACCAGACGTTTCGGCAGTGCTATCGACTGCCATCATCAGTGAAAATCGAGTGCGCTAACGTGAGGTGGTATACGTTAGTGACCACAGTACTGTGGTTAAGGCTGAAGCAAGAAGTTAGACAGAAGTAGTTTCTATTGAAATGTATTTCATTTCGAAAATGATTTTAAATATAAATCTTAGAACATGAAGTCATGTATGGTTCTCCATACCGATATTTTTATTTACGCTCTTGCAATACTTCACAACGTCAGTGATGCGAAGTCAAACAACAATAAAGCATATACCTTTTGTCCGGATAAGGAAAGGAGGATCCTGGCTAGTTGCGGGAAACCTGGCTACATAGAAAAACATGTGTAATAAGGGGAAAACAAAGCGCGTACATCTGTCGCTAGCAATATATTTAACCCTTCAAGTCGGAAGGCGGCAATCACACTTCATTACGAAGTGGTCAGATGTTTACAACGTCTTTGTAATACGACAAACAATTCCTTTCCACTTTCTTCCCCAGTCCTAAGATTTCAATGGTACAATCTTCATAGCATAAAATAAACAAACCACTTCAAATCAAAATGCATCTATTCTATATAGACACGTTATCGTTAAAAGTATAACGCGTGGGGGATAGAATAACATTGTTATTAAATGGTGTCATTTTCGCATAAACGAATCTAAAAACGGCCTTGTAACTCGATAAAGTAAACACATCCAATGTTTACCATAGCAGCGGTATAAAGTGTCAATGCAGCGCGCTACGCAATTCGAATCCAAACAAAACCTCCGAAAGACTCATTACGTAGAGGATCATAATTGTAACGGCTCAAACCATGCAGCGCGGAAATCTATAGGAATTAAAACACCGTTAACTTGATTTCCCTTGTGATTCCGCCAAGTTAATCGAATTTCTGTTACCGCACCACACGGACTGTAAAACGTTCCTTTTTATTCCGGGATTCGTATTTAAGTCACTGCAATAATTCTCAGTGTATGGAATCGAACGTACCGCCGAATTTCTAAATACAAAAGTTAATTTAAATAATTAAAATATCGGTATGGAGAACCATACATGACTTCCATGTTCTAAGATTTATATTTAAAATCATATTCGAAATGAAATATTTCCATAGAAACTACTTCTTTCTACTTATTGCTTCAGCCTTAACCACAGTACTGTGGTCACTAACGTATACCACCTCACGTTTTCGCACTCGATTTTCACTGATGATGACAGTCGATGGCACTGCCGAAAAGTCTGGTTTTTCAGAAAACATTGGACTAAAGCTAAACAGCCCGGGAAGGAATTTTAACAAAGAACTACTTCTTTGTTGCCGATAACGTAGTACACATATACAAAATTCTCCCCTCTCCCATCAACTATAATTTTCATTTATAGACAATTACCCCCACCCCGTTCACCTAACCTCTTCATTTATAGATATTTCATCTACGTTTCTACAGTGGATTATTATGAGCTTCTTATCAGGATACTTTATCAAAATTAAGTACTTTACTATTGTTAAAGCATAAAACGTTGCAGGTAAAGTACCCATATCTCTTAACCGATCTTCACCAAAATCAATAGACCTTCAGTCCTCTACAATGCAGGGATGCATACAAAAAAATATTTGATTCTGTTTCAATGTGCGGCAGTTATCGTTCGTCATGGAAACATTTCTCTTGTTAAAACATAAAATGTTCCTGGTAAACTACCCCTTTCCCTTAACCGATCTTCAACAAAATCAACAAACCTTGAGTTCTCTTTAATTCAAATAGGTATGCAGAAATGTAGTTGATTCTGTTTGAATTTACGGCAGTTGTCGTTCGTCATATAAAAAATTACCCTTGTTAAACCATAAAATGTTGCTGGTAAACTACCCCTTTCCCTTAACCGATCTTCAACAAAATCAACAGACCTTGAGTTCTATTTAATTCAAAAAGGTATGCCAAACATTATTTGATTCTGTTTGAATTTGCGGCTGTTATCGTTTGCCATAGAAACAAATTACCCTTGATAAAAAAACGTTGCAGGTAAACTACCCCTTTCCCTTAACCGATCTTCACCAAAACCAACAAGTCTTGAGAACTCTACTATTCCGGGCTGTATGCAAAACATAATTTGATTCTGTTTGAATTTGCGGCTGTTATCGTTTACCATAGAAAAATATCGGTATGGAGAACCATACATCACTTCCATATTCTAAGATTTATATTTAAAATCATTTTCAGCCAAACAGCCAGGGAAGGAATTTTAACAAAAAAATACTTCTTTCTTGCCAATAACGTAGTACACATATAAAAAATATTATCCCCTCCCCCTTCAACTATAATTTTGATTTATAGAAAATTACCCCCAGCCCGTTCAACTAGCCTCTTCATTTATAGATATTTCATCTACGTTTCTACAGTGGATTATTAAGATCTTATCAGGATACTTTATCAAAATTAAGTACTTTACTCATGTTACAACAAAAAATGTTTCAGGTAAACTGCCCTTTCCCCGTAACCGATCTTCACCAAAATCAACAGACATTGAGTTCTCTATAGCTCAGGCATATATGTAAAAAATTATTTGATTCTGTTTGAATTTACGGCAGTTATGGTTCGTCATATAAAAAATTACCCATGTTAAAACATAAAACATGAGATTTATAAAACATATCTAAGATTTATATTTAAAATCATTTTTGAAATAAAATATTTTCATAGAACCTACTAACGCTGGGGAAATCTGAGGAGCCAATCAGAGTTGGGCCTACCTGTCACTCTGCTGAATTTGGTGGAAAGCCCTGTCACTGTCGTCAAAGTATCAGCCTTGACAGGGTCCTCTTTTTCTGCAAAATGGGAGAGGAGGCTTGAGATGGAGTGAATGACATGGTCCCCACCTCAATGAAGAACCCATTGTTTTATAAAAATATATTTAAATTTTGAAAACTGAAAATTCTTTTCTTGTTGTAAATATTTATATTTTATAATCAAAATGACTTTATCAAAAAACAAACATTATTTTTTTATAATAAGTACTTACATATGTTTCTTAATATGCTTACTTTTTCTTCAATGTTGATGATCATTTCCAAACATTCTGACAAAATTGTATCTACAGAACAGTTAACATTCCCCAGGTTTCCATTTCTGCTAATTTCTCATTACACCTTCCACTGACGTATTATTAACCATTTCATAAACTATCGTATAATCTTTTCAGATTTTGTGGTACAAAATCTGAAATTTTCAGATTGCCTGGCAACAAAATTATTTTATTTTCAACAATTACCATTGTTTGAAAAAGTTTAAATGAATTTTCAAGTACTTTACTCTTGTTGAAACGTAAAAGGTTGCAGGTAAACTACCCCTTCCCCTTAACTGATCTTCACCAAAATCTAAAGGCCTTGAGTCCTCTACAATTCACTGACGTATGCAAAAAATTATTTGATTCTGTTTGAATTTGCGGCAGTTATCGTTTGCCATAGAAAATACGCTTGATAAAAAACGTTGCAGGTAAACTACCCCTTCCCCTCAACCGATCTTCACCAAAAACAATAGGTCTTGAGTACTCTACAAACTAGGGCTGTATGCAGAAAATTATTTGATTCTGTTTGAATTTGCGGCTGTTATCGTTTGCCATAGAAAATACCCTTGTTAAAAAAACGTTGTAGGTAAACTACCCCTTTCCCTTAACCGATCTTCACCAAAAACAATAGGTCTTGAGAACTCTACAATTCAGGGCTGTATGCGAAACATTATTTGATTCTGTTTGAATTTGCGGCTGTTATCGTTTGCCAAAAAAAAAAAATTTCCCTAGATAAAAAAACCGTTGCAGGTAAACTACCCCTTCCCCTCAACCGATCTTCACCAAAAACAATAGGTCTTGAGTACTCTACAAATCAGGGCTGTATGCAGAAAATTATTTGATTCTGTTTGAATTTGCGGCTGTTATCGTTTGCCATAGAAAATACCATTGTTAAAAAAACCTTGTAGGTAAACTACCCCTTTCCCTTAACCGATCTTCACCAAAAACAACAGGTCTTGAGAACTACAATTTAGGGCTGTATGCAAATAATCTTTTGATTCTGTTTGAATTTGCGGCTGTTATCGTTTGCCATAGGAAATACCCTTGTTAAAACATAAAACGTTACAGGTAAACTACCCCTTTCCCTTAACCGATCTTCACCAAAAACAATACGTCTTGAGAACTCTACAATTCAGGGCTGCATGCGAAACATTATTTGATTCTGTTTGAATTTGCGGCTGTTATCGTTGCCAAAAAAAAAATTTCCCTTGATAAAAAAAAAACCGTTGCCGGTAAACTACCCCTTTCCCTCAACCGATCTTCACCAAAAACAATAGGTCGCGAGTCCTTTACAAATCAGGGCTGTATGCAAAAAATTATTTGATTTTGTTTGAATTTGCGGCAGTTATCGTTTGCCATAGAAAAAAAATCTACAGACAGACACACACACAGACACTTTTCGGAAAACGACTTTTTTTCATGTTTTGAGTGTAGTAGAATCAGAATCTGCAATAATCTCGAACACGATTTTATTGCCATCACCATACTTCCATTCCTTAAGGAATATGGAAGTAACAATAGGTCTTGAGAACTCTACAATTTAGGGCTGTATGCAAATAATCTTTTGATTCTGTTTGAATTTGCGGCTGTTATCGTTTGCCATAGGAAATACCCTTGTTAAAACATAAAACGTTACAGGTAAACTACCCCTTTCCCTTAACCGATCTTCACCAAAATCAACAGATCTTGAGAACTCTACAATTCAGGGCTGTATGCGAAACATTATTTGATTCTGTTTGAATTTGCGGCTGTTATCGTTTGCCAAACAAACAAAATTACCCTTGCTAAAAAAAAACCGTTGCAGGTAAACTACACCTTTCCCTCAACCGATCTTCACCAAAAACAATAGGTCGCGAGTACTCTGCAAATCAGGGCTGCATGCAAAAAATTATTTGATTCTGTTTGAATTTGCGGCAGTTATCGTTTGCCATAGAAAAAAAATCTACAGACAGACACACAGACAGACAGACAGACACACAGACAGACAGACAGACAGACACACACACAGACACTTTTCGGAAAACGACTTTTTTTCATGTTTTGAGTGTAGTAGAATCAGAATCTGCAATAATCTCGAACACGATTTTTTTTGCCATCACCATACTTCCATTCCTTAAGGAATATGGAAGTAAAATTACCCTTGATTAAAAAAACGTTGCAGGTAAACTACCCCTTTCCCTTAACCGATCTTCAACAAAATCAACAGACCTTGAGTTCTGTATAATTCAGAAAGGTATGCAAAAGAGTAGTTGATTCTGTTTTAATTTACAGCAGTTATCGTTCGTCATAGAAAAAATTACCCTTGTTAAAACATAAAATGTTGCAGGTAAACTACCCTATTCCCTTAACCGATCTTCAGCAAAACCAACAGGTCTTGAGAACTCTACAATTCTGGGCTGTATGCAGAACATAATTTGATTCTGTTTGAATTTGCGGCTGTTATCGTTTACCATAGAAAAAATTACCCTTGATTAAAAAAACGTTGCAGGTAAACTACCCCTTTCCCTTAACCGATCTTCACCAAAAACAATAGGTCTTGAGTACTCTACAAATCAGGGCTGTATGCAAAAAATTATTTGATTCTGTTTGAATTTGCGGCTGTTATCGTTTGCCATAGACAATACCCTTGTTAAAACATAAAACGTTGCAGGTAAACTACCCCTTTCCCATAACCGATCTTCACCAAAAACAAAAGGTCTTGAGAACTCTGCAATTCAGGCCTATATGCAAATAATCATTTGATTCTGTTTGAATTTGCGGCTGTTATTGTTTGCCACAGAAAATACCCTTGTTAAAACAAAAAACGTTGCAGGTAAACTACCCCTTTCCCTTAACCGATCTTCACCAAAACCAACAGGTCTTGAGAACTCTACAATTCTGGGCTGTATGCAAAACATAATTTGATTCTGTTTAAATTTGCGGCTGTTATCGTTTACCATAGAAAAAATTACCCTTGATTAAAAAAACGTTGCAGGTAAACTACCCCTTTCCCTTAACCGATCTTCACCAAAAACGATAGGTCTTGATTACTCTACAAATCAGGGCTGCATGCAAAAAATTATTTGATTTTGTTTGAAATTGCGGCTGTTATCGTTTGCCATAGAAAACAAATCTACAGACAGACACACACACAGACATTTCGAAAAATGACTTTTTTTCATGTTTTGAGTGTAGTACAATCAGAATCTGCAATAATCTCGAACACGATTTTTTCTGCCATCACCATACTTCCATTTCCTTAAGGAACATGGAAGTAAAACGACTAAATGTAGACATTTTAAGCTAATATATTACTTTATAAAACTATTAGATAAAATAAAATGTTTTTAATAATGTTGGACTTTCGTTGACAGATTATTAAATTATTAAATTAAATTCTGTTAAATTATTAAAGATACCGAGAGTTCGTATTTTGAATAAAATTCCTCACAATTCGATAATCTATCGATTTGGATTAAAATTCACTTTAGCCTGATACTCGGCATGAATTAGAAAGTGTTTACAATTTTGATCCTTTTTTTTGGGGCCAAGGTGTCAAAAAATGTTGCTAATTTTAAAACTGAATACTATATCTACGATTTGGCTAAAATTCTCTTTAGTTTGATACTCGGCACACGGGTTTGTACAGTTTTTATAAACTTTTGATCCACCAGGTGTCCCAAAAATTTTAAATTTCCAAAAGTGAACACCTATATTCACAGATTATTGCAATGTTTCAGAATTCTGACCCCTCCCATAACTGCAATTTTGGGGGCAAGAGCGTATTTACGGAGGGACGAAGGAACCCCCCCCCCCAAAGGGTTGAAGAAGTTTACGAATTTTGTTAATTTTTAGGCTCCTTTATTTTTTCAACTGTGTACACTAATAGTAATAGTCACATAGTAGTAGTTCTTTTTTGAATATTGGGTATATTTGAAATATGAAATATAGGAAAATCAATTCAGTCAATAAATATCTTTTAACAGTGTTTCAATAACGCGTATTTTTATTGTTTTTTTACTGTTTACTTTAATGGGACTGAGTTCAGGATGTTATCACACGTTTTTCAGTTACTATAAAGATAGTAAGTAGTCTTAATTTGCTTTTCTTTTGTATAAAACTGACCCGATCCCGGACCCCCACAGCCAAATTCCAGATACCCCACTGTTAGGGGGATGCCTTCAAACGTTACTGTGGCAATCCACCAAAAGCACACAGGAAGAAAATCGCCAAACGGTCGATTTAAAACTTAGAACTTGATTCTCGCCCAATAACATTTATAACAACGACAATAGTAACAGACCTACGATACTTTCCAGTAAACAATGTTATGTTGATTGGAAAGAAACAAAGTCTGGATTTCGCAAGTGTTTTTTGTACTCGGATGTCACAGTGTTTTTCTCAGCAACAGATAATGTTTTTCTTTCAGTCTTTATGAAAAATATAAATGTGAAGTGTTCAAACAGCGCCTCACATTCGCACGGACTGTTAGGCCTAGTATGAATGTGTCTACTTACGACTTGCACAGTTCTTGCCGTATGAGTGAATGTAAACAGTTTATATTCAACCAAACGTTTCATAATATTTCCAAGATAAGAATACTTTCACAATGAAGCATGAATTTTTTTAGCATGCGATGGCTAATTTTCATTCTCCCATCACTAATGGTAAACATGTAGCGAGAGTGTGAACATCATAGTGGACATTAACATATTATTGTCGACGAGGTGCTTTTTTTTTTAATTTAAACCAAAAGTGTGGCACAAGTATGGTCATTACGGGCGATTCGTCGTTACAACCGATGTCGCAACAAACGATTTATACTGTACGAAAAAGATGGATACAAGTAAAACTGCCTTCGGAATGCATAATTATTCAACTAATTATTTGTAATTAATAATTAATTAATTTAACATTAAATATTATTAATAAAAATCCATAATTTCAGGTACTAGAGAATGTATTAAAGTTAACTTGAACTGTTCTCTTTAAGAAGCCTCATTATTTCTTAGTTAGTTTAATTTTTTCGCCGACCGAAAATTTCGAAAAACAATTTGGGCTCAGAGAGGTGCCGATCATGAAAGCCCGCAGTTCCCAACAGTGCGTGCAGTTTTTTATGGTGCCAAATGGAACTGTTAAGAATAAGCAGTAAAATTTATAAACCATAAAATTTAATTTAAGGTTCATAAAATGTATTTACAAACATAGAGGAGCTGTAAATATAATTTAAATGCTTTGTTTACGGCAGATTCTGTTAACGTTATTTCCACTAGAAAATCAATATTTACACGTTATTTCCACTAGAAAATCAATATTTACAAACTCGTTTTTCACATCCTTATGAAATTTTAATTATAAGAGAGAATACACTTGAATAAATATTTTGAGAGAATAATGATTTGTGTTTACAGAAAATCATCTTAATAGATCGTAAATGCACTATGATCATATATGTAAATTAACAAGCAAAATATAAATATTTTTATTCTAATTTTTTAGTTCGTATTAATTTTGTTAGTTCGTACTCTTCGTATTAATTTTTTAGTTGTCAGTTTATTTTTTAAAGATAAAAAAATTAATACCTCTCAATAAATTAGGTATAAGTAGATAACTTTTTATACTGCTTGCAAAAATATGCTGTAATTTGGAAATTTACAAGATTTATATAAATTGATGGTTTGTGGAATTGATGATACTACAAACATAAAAATTATTTTAAGAACCAATGCAGTCTGAATACGAGAAAATGAAGAAGGGCGTCAGCAACAATCTTGCGAGGAGATCCAGAAACTACAGGATACGAAACTGTCGAAAAAAACGAAAGAACATTTTCTGGGTTGAGCGTCTGGCTACTGATTACCTTAGATTGAAATATCACATAAATTCATCGTTGCTATTGCAATTATGTCTTCGTATTAATGACAACTACCCAAACACGGTTCTAAAATTGTTTAACAAAAAGGGTAAGAACAAAGAGAGGACTGACGCTCTTCAAAAATTCCGATGGAAACTAAAAATAAATCTTAAAAGGGATAAAAACGTAAGTTCAAGTTACTGAACCATTGCTACCGACACTGCTCTATCGTAACTTTATTCGTTTCAAATTACTTGGCAATTAGTAATCAAACTCCCGCCTCACTCACAAGAACTAATAAATAACACGTATTTAACTCAACACACATGCTAAAAATTGTTTCTACGCACAGACACACACAGCGTATAAATGTTTAATTTTCTGTAGATGTAATTTAATATTGTGTACAGCAGACGTAATGGACACTATGTCACAAATATTAAAATTTACAGAACCAAATGAAAGTTTTTGTAGATTTGTTTCACTGGCACAGTTTTTAATGGAACACTTTAAAAACTTCTTTTATGCAATAATGCAAATATTTTATGACTATTTAAAATCCTGTTTTCAAACTTCAATATTTTTTATTTTGTCTCTGAGATACTGGACTTGGTGACTTTTACCTCTGTTCTAAAATTCATGTTGGCACTTACAGCCATTTCCAACTGGCTAAATCACTTACTATTAAACAAAGGAGATAGTGCTTTGCTGCAATGAAAGAGATTTGTCAAAACCCCATTTTCGTAAGAAATGGTCATAGTGCCCTTTACCTCCGGGTGTACAGATACAAACTAAGACGTATTTTAACGCATATTTCATAGAGATAATATTTTCTGCGTGTGCGTGCGTGCGTGCATAAATACCTACATGTGCTTATGCACAAATTTGTTTTGTGAAACGTTCAGTCCGCCTATAGAAAATTTATACTTGTAGCAAGTACAATAATTGTATTGCACAAGCATGAACACAGTGGTATTTTTGTTAACTGTTAAAGCTTTTAGTTCTCTGAACTTATACAACAATAATAATAATAATTATTTTGAAAAACAAGAACGGTTTCATAAACACTGAGATACGTTTCACAAAAGCAAGGCTAGTACTGTTAAAGGAGTCAATACTGTGACAACACACTCCTTTGGCATACGCGCACGTCCGCGCGCGCGCACACACACACTTACAAAACAATTTGTGATATACATATTGTCTAACTATGGGCATGCGTATTTAATTGACATAAATATCACCTGATTATTAAAACATAATGTACAAATATTGAATTTACACTGTACAATCGCTAGAATACGAAATTTTTCCAAATCAAATTACAATTATTTCTCTTGAATAAAAAAGACACGGAACACTAAAATTAATTAAAAACGTTAGTGCGCGCGATCACGTGTGGGCAGGAGCGTCGCGACGGAGGGAGCGACCGACCGGCCTGGGAGCATCGTCGCACGGTACTGAACCTGAACCAGCCCCAACCGTTCCGCCGTTACCTCGGCAACACCCAGCAACCCCGCCAATCACGCACATCTACATACTTGTATTACTTCCCCGTACACTTTTTATGAACTCTTTACTCTTTATGGTTCTTAAAAAAAAAATATTCCGTACCAAGCACGCCTACAACAGGGCTGCTGGTCAAATAATTTTAAATTGGGGGATAATAAAAATATAAAACTAACTTTCTACTGACTAAACATTAATCGATGTGCCCTTTTTATAACCATCATATTATTAGAAAAGACCTAATAAGAAGTGATATTTTTTTTATTTCATTAACAAAAGATTACTGCAGTAATACGGGATATCTTCATTTACTTTATTCATTCAAAGATCTCTTCTGTTAAAATACTGTCGAGGTTTAACAAATATCCGTTTGTATTAGAAAACAAATTACACATTCATTCATAAACTTACGAAGATAAATCAATAAAGTACATCGATCAATGAAGTATATTTTCTCAAATTTAATTCACTATTTAATACAACACAATTAAGTTCGTTAAAAGGTAGTTATTCTCAATTTATAATCTAACATAATGATTCCCGATTATCTAGTTCACGCTAGTGCTGCCTAGTATGTTTAACACACTCCAATTTTCCCCTTCCTCTTAGAGATTTCTGTACTCGCCCTTCTCTATTCGTCTTTATTCTTAACTTGACCTCCTATATTCTCTTCTGTCTGCCTGTTACCGTAATGACATGGAACAGAAACCAATTTGGCTGTCTGTTCAATATACTACAATATCGGCTGCATTCCCAAATCAGTTTTATATTTTTCCACTTAGACCTTTCTAACTGCGCCTCTCACATGTCTCAAATATTTCACTATAACAGATCATATGTTATGTAAAGCTACAGTTACGGTTATAAGTTAATTTGACAAAGGCAGTAGCTATAGTTATCTACAAGATAAAGTACGGAGCAACAGTGAGGAGCTAACGTGGTAATAATACGGAAAATTTACGCGGACAAAAGTTGTTGAAGGATGACAAAAGTTAGATCGTGACTGCCTAATTTAATTTCTATTTTCTACAATCCTATGGCTTTCTACCGTAAAGTGTACGAAACGAAAGTAATGGTACACTTCTTTAAAATTACACATTTAACATTAACAACAGCAACACAAAGAACAATAAATAAAATCATAACCAAACTGAATGTCCTCTACTAGGCCTATATTAGAATCAATACTTGTAATTTTGCTATTAAAATCTTTTTTATTAGTGTCTATCAGCGACAAATATTTCAAGCAACAAGAAAAAAAAAAATACTCGCTTGTCTGCCTAATGCTAACGAGATTAAGAGTGGCTTCGGCAGAAAATCAGCGTGAACGATAAATGGCCTATATATCCTGGCTGCACACTGACACAAGAAATATGGACCAAGTTTAAAACCATATTCGTAGACTGTAAGAAAACCGGACTTTCTCACAACTTCTTGTACACACAGAACATCTCATAAATTAAACAGTTTTTGTGTTATGCATCAATAAACTGTATCTATTCCACTTTTCTTGTTCTCTTTAGTAATCAGAAACAAGATGACACGGTCGTAGGAACATCGGGAACGAAGAAATGTAGGGGTCGGTTAAGTTTCTTAGATTTCGAATGCTTTTCGACCTTACAAAAATGTGAGCAGCGATGTGTATGAGAAGAATGATACGGACAGAACGGTGTGCTGAAGGTAAAACTAATTTTGTATAACAATGTTTCATCCTGATTAACAACAGTGCTGCCTATACACGCTTTGACTTCTCGTATCAGAGCTGGTTGGTATATTTGTTTGAAGGGGACCTTTGTTATGACCCCGGAAACCCGGTATAAAATTAACTATATCTGTAACGCACAGGAGACGCGACCTACTGCCTATTAGTCGGACGTAAAAATATAACAGACGTCAACGTATTTTGAATAAACTTTAGTATAGTACTTTATCTCGTACACGCCTATATGTCGGTTTCTGAACTCTTGCTTTCCGTTTCCAATAAGGACACCATTTATAATGGAGGTAGGAATAAAGAAAACAATAATTCATTGTCAGTTACTAATTTTTCTTACCTTCATTATTTTATATCGGAGTAATTAAAATAAAAAAAAAAGTTTTACAGAGCACAGTAACTCACTTGATGTCTACTTGGGACATCCGAGAAACACCGATTCGTAACAACGAATTAGTGTTATTGCATAGGAACGAAAAGTGAAGAATAAGTCAGTTATGGGCCGAAGAGGGAGTCTGAACAAAATAATTTGATAGATCGCGTCTCCTTGAACTTAATTTCTGGTTAACACAATTTCCGAACAAAAAGTAGAAAACTTCCGTTTCAGCAGAATAGTTTGGAGCGTAACGTCATTATAGTACTTTAATTCTTAAATTGAGGAAAAAACTTTGCCATGAGAAAATGTAATAAAGAATTTATGAGCGGCTGTTGGTTACTGCGAGACTGTATTTTAATAACCATGTAAACATTGTAATTTAATTTTAAAATATCGCCTCTTCCTCAAGGAAACGATATGAACCGATTAAAGACCTTTTCAAATACATTAAAACCCTGAAATATTTTAATGCATACATACATACATGAGTCAAATACATGTTATCTTCCAAACATTTTTTGAACGATACTATTGGTACAAACAGTGGCGATTAGCTGAAACCTTTGTGGCGAGTTCGAAAACAATATGTACGAATCAACGAAACAAAGCAGACGACGATATTTCGCAATCGTACTTACATTTTGTGCGTAGCGTTCATTCTGCATACGTGGTGAGGTGGAGAAAAGGCGGCATTTTGATTTGATTTTCATGGAATTTGTTCGTTCGTTTTCAGCGAACTGCGTATATGGCTTATGATGTTTGCCATTTCAGTTCTGAAGCGTTTGCATCGTTTTCTCTGAATGTCGCAACGTCCTGTGCTGCCGCGCGGGCTTTTGTGAAATTTAATATACATTTTTTACGTCTCTTATCAACACCCTTTAATAAAAATCGTTGTATATATATAAAAAAAAAATCACAAAACAACAGTTTTCCGCAGTAGCGGATCATTCTGCCCTTCGTTTCGCGTGTATAATTAGCGGGGTTATTGTTTCGTCCAGGCTATATAGGGTACGACGATTTTTCTGATAACAGTTACGCAACACGCATTCATTAAAGCTTCTGACGTCAAAACGCTGCCTCCTTGTTTTAGGTTCTACTCTCTTTTTGATTTAATGAGAAGAAAATATTTTAATTTTATTTCTTTACTGGCAATTCAGGTGGGTGCGTGTGTTTTTATATCTCACCATTAGTTTAGTGTGTTATAACAGTGGTAAGTTTACTCAGGTGGCAGCTACAGGTTTTATTGATATCAACATCATCATCACTAACATCAAACGTATCCGATACAGCACCCTCAGAACCCGAGGCAGGTTTTTTTTTTACATTGGAGACTCGATCTGACCAAAACGTGACACGCTGTCGATAGCGTTTTCCAGAGTTTCGTATGAGTATAGTAAACGCGACGTAACGTCACTACTCTCGTACAGACAGACCTTATGCCGTCAGTGCTGTAGGGATGTGCGTGCTAGACGTCCCTTTGGTATACAAGCTCCGAGCTTCAGGAAGGAGCTTCTGCCTTGTGGTCCGGTCCAGAACGGAATATTTATTTCAATTTAGGGGCCCTTACAACGGCAAGCTCGTACTAGGCCGTTCTAGTACAGTATTTACCGAGGTCGTTTCCAAGAATCACCTGGACGTCGTCGGTACTTGCCAAGGCCGGCTATGAGGGGTTTGTCTGGGTTCTTGCCGCTCGGACGTAAAATCTACATGCAAGACGCCGCACGGTGTCATCCAAGGAACGGACACTGAGTCAGCTTCTCAAAAGACAAGAAGGGAACCGGGCCCCTATCGAGAACTCTTTGCAGCTTTTTTTATGAAGAGCGCTAATGTAACCTCAGACGGGGGCGGCATAGGTGATGATCGGCAACAGATACGCGTTCACGATCAACTTACCGAGGTTGCGGGTCATAGCCTTGTTGACAAGTATCGGAAACAGAGACGTCAGATGAGCGGACGCTCGTTTTCTCATCGTCTGGACGTGGGCACGCCGGGTGAGCCGACGATATAGGTGGACACCGAAGTACATGACTTCCCTAAACCAAATATCTTCGACCGAGTCTCACTCGTCCTCGCGGTTTCTTCCGGCGCTTGGAAAATAGCACCGAGGAGCTCTTGGTCACGTTGACGGCAACTTTCCAGTTTTCCGTCCAGGTCGAGTACGCATTGAGCGCGCGCTGGAGTCGTATGATAGCTCTGTCAGCGTTCCGATTGGCGGTATAAAGCGCCGTGTCGCCGACAAATAGAGCGACCTGGACTCCAGGCTCTCTGGACATGTCGTTGACTTGGTCAGAAAACAGGAGAGACCGTAAGACACTACCTTAAAGTACCCCGGCTGTAATACGTCTCTCGGAAGAGACGTGGTCGTCTAATCTCACGCAAAAAGGACATGTACCGAGAGCGAATATTCAGTTTAACCTGTAACCTCAATAAGAAAATGGAGCTTGGTTGACCAGTGAGTTTGGTGTCTGGCTACTAATCTGCAGGTGCTAGACTCGACTCCTGCACGGACCACAAAATTAAGGTGCAGTTTTCAGCCCCCCGGCCAACTCACCCTGAGGAAGTGAGTACTGGTGATAGCATCCTAGGGGCAGCTCAATCAAGCCACACTACCTTCCTTGAATTCCGAATGATTACAAAAGGCAGACTACCCTGCCTATACTCCTAGATTGGGTAAAAATAGAAGCCGTTTACACACACGGCCGCGCGTCTTTTTAGTTTACTTCAACTGCTAATTAAAGACTGATTTGTAAATGACACTTCTTCATTCAATATGCAGACTACAGTCATGAACAAGAGAACACGTTAAGTCTGTCCTCTGTTACGTCTTCGTGAACGAGAAACGACAATGATTTCTGACTACGACGTAATACGTGCAAAGAGTTGTCGTTTTCAATGCAACTTTTAGAAGTGTTTAATATTTACAAAGTTGTTAAAAAGCTTCTTTAGAAAGAACAGCAATTCAGAGCTAAACTGGGCTAACGATGCCTTAAAATATTTCTATAAACAATTATTTATACAGCAGTTGTCTATTTCTGTTTTCCGGATTTCTGTTCTTGTACGTCAATTCCAAAGCAGTTCAGCATCTCGAAGTGTGAACTGGGCCAGTCAACAGTTTCCTCATTGCACTACTCTTTGGATACTTAACGCTGTACGGCAAGGGGGTTCTCACGTTAGCCGCCCACTAAGCGGAATCCAATTAACACTCGGGACAGTTTTAGCTGTCACAGAACTGCTTCCTGCACAACGCACCGCGGGGTAAAATCCCGGTCATCATTTTGTTCCACCCCATACGCTGAACAAGTCTTCGTCGGCTGCACACCCCAGCAAACCTCTGTTCACTACAGCTTCTTGTTATCACATACAAAAAGGTAATAAATATCGCATTTAAATCCCTGCTGATAAATGCAAACGCTCTCGCACACACTTATTAATCTTCACAAAAGCATTACTTGTGCAGAGAGTTTACACTACTGTCGTTTCAAAGTAAAATTCATCAGTGGAATTCGTAAAAAATTTTCCTCAATAGTGATGTCCTCGTTACGGGAAATATGGTGGTCACGTCTTGTTGATCTTCTTAAATCGATATTCCCGGGAAAGACTTCGAATCGTTTATTGCAATCTTCCGAAGATCAAATCAGCAACGCCCCCTGGGTGGGCAGAAGACAGGTTTCAGGAATGGCATCGAACACCAAAGATTAGTTTCCCACGGTAATGTCTTCCTTACGGTTCCCCAACGAGCGACGTTGTGAATGTAACTACATGCGATTACCCATACGTACTTACCCGGCGCAACTGCTAAGTACGATAGGCGGAAACACTGCCAGCGGCCGGCTACTGGCCCTGGTCGTAAAAAGAGAGGTCAACGAAGGGGTTTCTCAATAAGGTTCGGCGAGAGTTGTACTCTTCCTGACAGTAACTATTTAGAGGTAACAAGTCTTCGCAGTCGGGCAATCGTGTACACGAGTATGGTGAATCAGAAACCTAACCCAAGACTCGGACACAAACTGTCTACTCGGAACACCTGCAGGCAAGAAAGCGTACAAAATTCGGGTCGAAATCCCATCGCTGCGATGGTGGTACAAACATACGTAAATGTTGAATACGTTGTGAAAACGTTTTCCAAAAACAATCCCGCTTAATGCAGTTTTTTAAGATGTACTACACTCTTTATTATATTATATTTATTGGTGTAGTTGTTAATGGAATCCAATGCGGTAGTTTTATGTAAATAAATAAAACACCGTCTAAGAGAGAAGCTTAAGCTTAAAAACGCTCTGACCCTTCTTAATGTTACTGGCAAAAAATATACTAAAGTTTATCTATATGTGGCATGTGCGCGAATGGGTAAGCTTATACCTAATCTGAGTACTGTACGTTTTAGGGACTGGACACTACAAACTATATTTTATCACAGACGTCTCTTATAAAAGAAAAGTTTTAAAAGCGCTGGTCTCGATAATCTCTATTTCGCACATAACGTATATGCTTGACACCTGAAAGGAAAATGTATCGTCGAGAAACGAAACGAAGTGTACACTCTACTTTCCCTTACCCTAAAATTCAAACACAGTCACCAGCTTCGTTTACTATAAAAGAATTTTTGAAACAAAACATTTGTGTATAACTACAACATTTTCACAAAAACCGATTTTATGTGGAAGCACTAACGCAGAAAGCGCTATGACCACGTGACAAAATTTAAAAAATAAAACCACCCCTGCGTTTTCTTGACTATTAAATCCACAACAGACTGCATGTACACAAGGAAACAGAAAATAAACTGAAAAAGCGACCAATGTGAGATCCAATTTTGGTACGGGTTAATCTACACCAAACACTATACAGTTCGAGTGTGTATGGTGCAACAACAGTCAACATTGTGTGGGGTATCGCACCCACAGCATCTGCCTCTGCCTCTAAATCTACGATCGGCGAGAAAAGGAAACCAATGACGTGTGACGCACGTCGACGCAATCACGTGAGCATCGACACACCTAAACACGACGAATTTTACGTCACTCTGAAACGTATCACTGAATGCGACGACAAACTGAACAAGAAAAAGAAATACAATTTTAGGCCAACACCAAAAAAATTATCATCCGGCTGAAAAAGAAATTGAATTACTACTCGCCCTAAAAGACGGGCGCCAGAAGTGGGACAAAAAAAAATTTCCTAATTCTCTCGCTCATCGCTCTTAACGACTGAAAAGCGCACAAATGGTGTTAATTCAGTCGTCCGACGACGCGCACAAAACACAATTTCCAGTGGAAAAGAAGTGACAACACTCTGTACTTACTAACGAGCGACAAAAGCGACAAACTCAAGACGGGAGACAGCTTTTTGTGTGGCACGAGTGTTTTTTCTTCTCACAACAAAAACAATTTATGAAAAGATAACGATCGATACACCTGTGCAGCACTTAACAAAATTACGAGAATACCACGCGCGCGCGTGTGCGTGTTAACGGGCTTTCGATCCTCAATTTGTACGGATGTAATTAATTTAGACGCCTCTATACATGCACAAACACAGACGACGCGGATTATAAACTGTACGTACACTGCAATCGCAATCACAGCAACTGCACCTCATTCTCATCCTTGGAGGATTATTTCTATGAGAGCGGATGCGTTGCAAACAGGAAACAAACGTTAACAGACGAGAATGTGGAACGCCGATCGTGTCAACGCGACACTAATTACTCGACGTCCTTATTGCACTGTACCTCTCCGCTCTAATGACGAATAGTTTTTGTTTAGGACTAAAACTATTT
This sequence comes from Magicicada septendecula, assembly GCA_034769895.1. Taxonomy (NCBI): domain Eukaryota; kingdom Metazoa; phylum Arthropoda; class Insecta; order Hemiptera; family Cicadidae; genus Magicicada; species Magicicada septendecula. The sequence continues at coordinate 403,194,328 of CM068371.1, read as the reverse complement.
TTGCTTCACAAACGTTCTTACTAACTCATAAAACAAATTAATTAAGTAATATCAATTAATAACAATCGAACTGTACCTGGGCCGTACATAATTAACGTTACACTCGATTGACGGATTCAATAAACATACTCAATATTTTTATTGCTGAACGATTTGTAGTACGTAAAAAGTAAGCCATGACCAAACTGGTTCCTCGCACCGCGTGAGACCATTCTCTAACACCGACTACGAGTTACAGTACAACGCGCGATGAGACGAAACATCCATGTACCATGTACAAACTCCTTACCAAAGACTTTGACTACGAAAAGTAATTGAATTAATTTAAATAAACTTAGCGACGAAATAAATTTCGAAACGTGACTGCGATAACTTACCAATGAAAGAGATATTGTGGAATTTGTGTTCCATCTTCAGTAAAGAAAAAGTGTAATCTATAGCGCACAGCCTGACACCGTTGTCTTCTAGAGAGCTAATTCTCCTCGTCGTCGTCACTTCACGGTGTAGTCTTAAACCCTGTTCCGCCTTCACTGTAGCCATCTCTTCCAGGGCCTACACGTAGATCTTCTGCCAACAGGTTTGTAGTCTACAGCGTGTTTTACTAGCCTCTGGTGGTCTATTCTGTAGACGTGTTCCATCCATTGCTGCTTTCGTTCTTCTATCTTATCATTGATGGACAATATACCCAGTTCGGCCCTTATATTTTCATTACGCATTCGATTCCCTACACGATAACCACTCACGTGCCTTAAAAAGAGCTGATTCTGTCGACACAATTTTTTCGTCCGTTACGACTGAATATTTTGGTTCTGCACATATGTACCCGATGCGATAGAAAGGTCTGCTAAAGGTCAGAATATGTTTCCTTCATTGATTTTTCATTAAAACTATTACTCATAACGACAAAAAACGAAAACTTTTCAAAGTTTATGGCTACCAAAGAAACGTGTACGAAAGACAGGCTTTTAAAACAACAACAACAACAACAACAAAGAGAATATTCCAAAAAACTTACTTAAGAGAAACAATTTACACTATTTATAAAAGAAAAGTGATAGGCCTACGTATTGTAGAAAAGCCAGAACTGATGAAAATATCAGTTGCGAAACAAACCAATGGAAATTGTGTCAGGGCAGCTAATTTTTTTCTTTGGAGTGTGAAAATATCCAAGGAAACTTAAAAGATAATTTTTACTCTGCCGTTATAGAAAAATTAGAGCACCTATGCTCTGAAACTTTGGAGAAGGCTTGCGGGATGTCCAGTCCCCAGTACATCACAAATGAGGATAACAAAAGGGCTCACGTTGACAAAACAATTTTATACACCGTAAATGCAAAGCACCTCGTATGCTACGGCCACATAGAACTGGTACCTGATGATTATTGGCCCAAAACTGGGTTCCACATAGACGATGGAAGCGGACTAGACCCAGGAGATTATGCAAAGAGGACATACTCGATGAGATGGGGATAAAAGAACAGAAAATAGTCGTGAAATGAGTAACTTTGTTTTGAGTCGTGAAATGAGTAACTTTGTTTTGATTTATTCTTTAAAATAAGAGGGAAATTTGGAACTACATTGTCTGTGTGTGTACGAGGTACAATTACGAATTCAGATCCATCAATTCTTCTACCAAACGTGACATATTTTGATAACAACAATCGCACGACGATGATAAAATGACAGTTAAGGTTTTATTTATTAATTAAAGCTAATGCAGTAAAACAGGAGTGTGTAATTAAAACAGGATACAACAGCACATTGAAAATAACGATCGGGAAACGGTTGAACGGTTGTAGAAATACCCTGGTACATGGTGAACAGTGAGAAGAGCACGTAGGAAGAAAAGGACCATTCGAGAAAGAGGTGGCCAGAAGTTGGAACTAGTACAAAGCAGATACACGCTGTCGTTAAAAAAAGTGGCAAAGAGAAACACCGATTTTACAGTACGAGAATTTGTTAATAAATATTTACTACTTGTTAACCAGTGTCTTGATAATTAAACCTTAGCAGCAGCAGCAGCAGCAGCAGCAGTAAGTAGGACATCGGTGCAATTTATCGCTAAAGTCTACAATCTCGACAACGATCTCATCTGCTGTTTAAAGCCGTTTAATTGTCGTGGACAGGTAACACAACCGCGCGCGTGTGTGATGCATAACAGCAGTTAAATGCCGCATAACACGCATCGCGGCACTATAATTCCCACTAGTGTTCTCAGTAATCAATTAACAATTAATGTCTAGTCCCGTTGATAAACAATGTTGTTCATGTTAATTAAAATACTAATTATTATAATTATGACAACAGCAACTGAATTCGTAGAATCCGCGATGAACATGGAACAATACACTGCAATTAGTTCGCTACGCCAGATTTTCTGACAATACACTTTTTTAATTTATCATGCGCGAATACTATCACACCTAGAAATATGATTTTTGAAGTTATACTTCTTTAGGCGCGTTGAGGGTGAAATTTTAGTATGTAACGAAATACGCGCGCACCATGCAACGGAAACGGAAAGTTAACAGGATGAAGTTGGCCGTGGACAACGAGCCTGAGGCCAAAAAACCAAAACATTTCGGTCGCGGCCCCGATGGACCTGCTGGTGCTGATAGTTAATGGATATATAATTTAAAAGTAACAATTAATAACCCGATGATTTATTTCTTCAATTTTATTTAGTTATTTCATGCCATCAACGTCTTGCTCATTTATATATTAAAGAAAAAGAAAATTGCTGCGCAACAATTATACATAGGGCAAGAATCATACAAAAATTCTAGTACCTAGCTGGTGGTTTACACAATACAGTTGCCTTAAATATAAACACAGGCTTGTATTCGTAAATAATAATAATTGTGACCGTTACACACACACGGACACACACACGGACACACACACACACACACATCACGTGGTCAGCAAAACTGAATTTTTAATTACATCAATTTCTGTGTTTATTAGAAATCTATTCGGAAACTTCTGCAGAAACCACCGGGCAACTAACTTATAACTCTAACTCACTATAGTAATTAACTTTTCTTTTTAAATAACTTTATAAAGGCCTACATTGTGCTGTGAAATATTTTTCGGTGACAAAAATTGTGTAACCAAATTTTAATAAGTGTTTAAAAATATTTGAGGTTAATTTTTCGTAAGTATTAATTTCAAAAGTCTTTTTTATATTAAATCAATAAAAGTTTCGATAAGTATTCTATCATTATGTTTGCTTTCATCCAATAATCTAATATATATTTCTATATTTTAAATTACAGATCACAATTAATTATTCAGAAGTCTATCGAAAAGTAAATCCATTACTGTAATAAACTATTCGTAAGTATTTTGAGCTATTTGATAAAAAATTAATTTTTTTTCTACTAAAATATTGTAATATTGAATTTAAATTAATTCAATTGAATTAAATTTTTATCTTTTAGTCTATAATAGTCATATTATAAACACACAAACACACGTTTACATGCTATAAAAAAATAGTGGCAAATAAACCTCAGCAGTGTAGATTTGAAGCAACTTTTATGCATTGCCGATCTACAACTATATTATCACCTATGCGAAAAGATGAGCCTGAATTCAAAAATTATGCAAATTGTTATAAAGATATTAGGGTTAATCTCGAAAATAATGATTACTCTGATTTTGATTCTTTTATCAAAATAACAATATTTCCTCAGACGAAGATTATTGCAATATACTTCGAGCTGGAATTAAGAGGCCAAGAAGTTAAGTTTTTCTCAAACGTCAACCATAAATATGACAAATGGCATAATAATAACGATAAACAAAAAGAACTTTTGCTACATGTCATCTCCAATCTATTAACTCCAAACCGCAATCCGTTCTAAATTTTTTTCACGGGTCCAGTTGGATGCGGTATCTATAACCGATAATCGTATTTACTATCTCCCTTCACTCCTCTTATCGTTCTACTCGTATGAATTTTTAGCATGCATGTTAACCCTTAGTTTTTCAATCACGCCAAAGAAGTACAACTTCTAACGCGCGTACATAAGTACACGCACCCACAATTTATTTTCTTATAACCACCTCCAGTTCACGCTTTAGGCATTGTTGCTCGTTACGGTGCCCATATTTTTTTAGATCGACCTAGTTTCTTCCTTCTCCTTTATTTTATGTTCTTGAGTTAAAGATAAAATATTTTCTTCTACTCTTTCCAAATGTTCGTTCATTTAATTTTGTTTTCTTTTAGTTTTGTCATTTAAATTAAATATTTGAAGTTCTTCTCTGATTATATCGTTCCTTATCATATATCTCCGGTCACAACCGTTGACTCTTCTTAGAAACGTTATCTCTTGGGCTTGTATTGTTCACCCAAGAGAGCTTTCTCGCTTTTGTTGTTACCCAGATTTAACTGCCGTATAAAATGCGTGGGTACTACTAACGGTAAAAACAGAAAAACAGGAAGGGCAAGAGGCCTAAAAATGGCAGCTGCATTACGGTACCTGTTTATTTTGCTGCAAGTCGGTAACCTCTACAGAGGAACACATCACTTCCTCTCGGTTCTCACGGAAGTTTCGGACGTAGGGCGGACATCGAGCATAATGAATTGCTTCGACATTCAGGAGAGGATTGCTGGTGAGGCTAGCGCACTACAAAAGCCGGATACGGTTAGCCTGTTGGACCTACTGCCGGGTAAACTGGCAACACATGCGGTTAGCGAAGGGAAGAAAGCACCAGAGTCCAGTCACCAGTTCGCAGAATTTTTCCAATATCTGGAAATATTTTTACTCTTCCAAATAATCTTATTTTATTTTTATCATTCCGCTGTACCATGTTTACACATATTCCGGAACCAAAGATTACAGAATTGATTGAATTCTCATATTCCACTGCTGCTTGTCCATCCAAAGATCTTCAATTTCTCGTTCCCTCAATATAGTCTGAATTTCTTCTATCCAGGTGACAGGTGGTCTTCCTCTTTTCCTTCTTCCTGGTGGGGTGTCCATTCTATAACTCTCCTTGGCAATCTTTCCTAAGCCATTCTTTTCGTGTGTCCATATCATTGTAATTTTTTGTTTGGATAAAATCAACAATTGAATTTTTCACATTCATTGTGTCGTCCTTAACACCTTCATTTCTAATTTTCTCACGTCTTGTATTCTTGCCGAACGTCTCCAAAAGTCCATCTCTGCTGTCATTAATTTTGTTCTTCTGTGTTTACTGGTAGTCGAAACTTCTGAGCCGTAAGTCACGATACTTCTAACAATGGTTTTAAATATTTTGGTTTTAGTTTCTGCTGTAATCTGCTTATCTCACAGGATTCCATTTAATGTTGATATAGACATATTTCCCAAATTAATTCTGGATTGTATTTCTTTGTCTTGTTTCCCACTGGCCGTAATTTTCACCCCTAAATACTTTATTCCTCTGTATATGAAATCTAAATAAAGCCAAATAATGTATGAAATGTTAAAAAACCAAATAATCTTTTTTAACTGCCGAAAACAAGTGAGTATGTAGGTAATTAGAAACTAACATCCGATCCGCCGTAGTTTATTTCTTCACAGTGTCCAGTAAGCTAAATACCGTGTAACTATTGTCTGCTCCACATAGTGAATTAGGCTGCACCTTGTTATTACGAAAGTTAGTTTTAAAAAAAAAGCACGGGAAATGCATTCAAACAGATTTTTTTCGGTTCGACTTACATTTTGTATTCTACGGATGACATCGTACGAATGCTTTGAGGCGAAGCACCCTCTAATCGAATATAAAAGGCCGCGCAATTCTCTGAAAATACTTTCCATTTTGCCACAACAGTAAACCAATTCGATCGCGTTCCACGATTTCAGAAGCACGCTCAACTTTACAATTTTCAGTATAAACAGTACAGCTGATGCTAGGGAAACTAGACCCGATTCATTTCATTTGTACTATAACGAGTGCAGCATTAAAAACCTACAGCATATTCTCCCATTAGTGGCATAAATTGCACCAAATTATAGCAGCCTTGAAGAATACGAATGTAACTAAAGAGCAACGGTGTTTACACAGACGATGATTTTGGATAAGCATAAAATGATCAGTAGACAAGTTGCACAAATCAGGTACTAATCAGGTTTTATCGGATGGGAACAGAATATAGGCCGCAATGAAACTACTTTCAGTTACAACGATGCCCTCTGAAAACGTCCAAGAACTAACTTCTTCTTAGAGCTCAGTGCTTAGCAAAAGTTCACAATAGAACAAAGAGTTCTAGACAGTAACGTCAATAATCCGTCACGTGTCTCGGAGAGATAAGAAAAAGCTTAACGAATTACTTAATAAATACACTATGTTTCAGTAATTTAGCTGCACGAAAAAGACCGGCCAATCCAAAATAATCCCCGATCAACGTTAATTGACAGTATATAACTTTTCACTACTGTTGTGTTGCCCGTTAAAACTGTTTTGAACGACACCACTCATTTTTTCATACAACACTTACACCTGCAATTTCTTTGCAAGATTAATAAAAAAATATTTTTTTGATATTGTGTGGATTATGTCAGGAAATTTCCTATTCAACGAGCCTGTTCAATATCCGGAAAATGCTGACGCTAATTATTCCGGACGATCGACGCTGAACTGAACATACAGTTTTTAATTTTATTTAAAAGATGGCCGTGATGGATTGCAGTTATTTTAATTTGAATTTAACTGACAGGCTTTTGGCATCGCAGAAAAATTCACGGTTCAGCCACGGTTTGGCATCGCAATGCCACGGTTCAGCCACCCAAACAATCGGTTCATGCTAATTAAAAAACTATTAATACATGTAAAGAAATAAATAATACTCTATTAACAAGTAATACAGAGGCAACAAAATAATAATAACAAAAGTTCACACGGATACATATACAAATGTAAAGTTCACCTTGTTGGCGTGGAAGTGTTCGTGTGCACTGTGCTTGTGTTTTTCATAGTAAGTATTAATTTGTTTACGTGTATTAGTTTACAATTAGTCTTAAGACGGTTGTCGATTGTTTGGGTGGCCAAAATGTCGGATTTATATATTTTGAGTGATGGCAAATGTCCGTCAGTTAGATCCAAATTCAAATGTACAGTATACAGTTTTTCGTTATGCACAAATCATGCACGCATAACTGACCGATGAAACACCTATAGTCTGATTATCGTTTGCTCTGTGCGTGTCATTATTGGTGACGTATGCACGCACACAAAGAATGCACTCCACATATCGGCGGAGAGAGTCATCGTATCTCACTACATACTTATATTTTTTAATCACAAGTCGGAAAAGAAACGGGTGCACAAACATCATCCATCAATAGGTGTCAAAAAGTCGCCTGGAGATATTTACTGTCGCCACTAGTATAGACGACTCATTAACACGTGTGCTCGCAGCGTTCAAACTTTAAATCAGCCAACTTGTTACAGACGTTGCCAGACATTCACGAGTACAATACACAACTGATGGGTTTAGGTTTTGTACAACTTCGTAGCTGGCATGGTCTGTAAAGTTATGGCCGCTAAACCCTTTCCCTGAACTGCGATTCTGCAATGTAATTATTGGCATCCAGATATACCTGCTTAAATCTGCGATAACTCTATTCTGATCTTTCATAAAAACACGGATATATTTCAAACAAGGATATATTTTTCGGCAATACAATAATACAAGCTGTAACTAGTTTGCTTAAACAACCCCTTACCGAGGCCATAAAATGTTCATGTTTCTTGGAGAGGTGGTTCAACATTATCATAATAATGTTTTAAAAGACTTCGTTTCACGTTTAGGAAGAACAACCGACGAAGATTTCATTAAACCGCTGGCGTTTCCTGATCATATATTCTAAACTGTTTATTTAGAAAATACAGTAGGCCTACTTGCTCCATGACGCCTGGCAAATTTATCGATATTCTATCTACGAATTCCTGTTGCGTACCTTCGAAAATACAATCTACTCACGGAGCATAACTCGGCATGAAGTTTTGTTCGTCAAGTTTCTTTCTACCGCTTTGAATACATGAAAATATCGATTTATGTTGTAGTTCATACAGTTTAAACTTACTACACATGGTATTATTCTTTTTTTTAGCATTACAGCCCGACACAAATCTTCTCCAATGTTTCCTACCCGTTGCTGGCTCAGTATAAACTCACATTCTTCTGAGATCTTCCAGCACACCATCCAACCCCCCGACCCCTCTTTCTGTTTTTATACATTTGTGCCCTCGGATTTTCGTTGGCATACGCTGATCATCCTTTCGTTCTAAGTGATCTAGCCATTGTATTCACTGAACCTTTTATGAATCTTATTCGATGTTCTCATGCTTCAATAGGTCTTTTAAAACTAGGCCATAAACACGTTGTACAATCTTTCTTTCAAACCTTCTCAGTGTTAAGTTGTATTGTTACCATTGTATCAGGTACCTTTAAGCCATTTCGTTCGCTAGTGGTGTAAGGCTCGCCTTACTACCTGTTAATTATACTAATAACATCAACGGCTGCCACCATACACGATACCATCACTTACCGGAAAAACATGTTTAATACACAAATCAAATGAAGACTTCGCATATAAAGTCGACACTTTTTTAATGCAATAGGCACGATCAGACAGTCCATCACAAATTATCTTTTTTCAGAATTTATAAAGTCGATTAACAGCACATGCTCAACGTCATACTGGCAATAAAACTAGCTGGAACTATGCAAATCCCGAACAATTTGTTGCAGGAAATGTCCGTGGATTTTCTCGCAGCAGGTAACAAGGGACAGTTTTACTCCCAGCAGACCGTTACTTGTAACCCCACACGTGGCTACGCAACGACGTCGCTGTCGACCCTTAATCTGTATCCACTTGACCTTTTCGAGACAGCGGTATATACAAATCCAAATACGACAGGATCACATTTGTTTACTCACCAGCGACCTTAACGTTGCGCAATGTATAATGACTTCTGATTTCCTAGCCGCAAACCGTTTCCATATCTGTAACGCCGGACACCGCTTTCCTAATACGGCGGCCAGCAACAACTACGTCCAATCAATCAGTCTATAAACTCAAACGATTACAAACCGAAGGCTTTAGTACAAAGCGGTTTACAACGACACTCCCCCCCCCCATAAAATGTTTACAACTCATTACTGGACGAACGTTTTATTATCGGTTCGCGCGTATTTCTGTCCGCACGTGCACCGACCTCGGCAAGCTTGTGCGTTTTATGGCAAGCATGCGGCGATTACCTACTGCATCTAGCTTCCTGCATACTTACTGACTCAATAATAATACTGATCAGGCTTTATAAAAGAACGTTCACAATGAAACTTCCTACACCAACTGTTACTGTGATCGCTAGAACATTCTCAAGACTAGGGGAAAATCAATATTATAATCAGAGTCCATAATTCGAACAAATTGCGACCCGGGATTAGTCTGAACTATCCAACTATTCGCATTCTCGAAAATAAAGCATTATAACATATAACAATATTGTATTAAAAAAAATAAATTTTTATATGGCACACCAACGAATAAAAGAGTTCGTGAAACAATGGTACGGAACCTATCCATCGTTTAGCCAGCGAGAAAGCTGTCCTATACAGCGAAAAAGCTAGGATTTCTTCCGGGGGGAGGGGGGACTTTGAGGCGGGCTCTGAGGTTTAAATGTTTTTAATAAAAGAAAATAATTCCTTATTTACTATTTATTTTGTGTAATCAAGAAGGTGAGTTGGCAACACGAGGTTTACATTAAAAGACATCTAAAATGTAACAAAGTCGTGAAACGATAAAAGCGACAATTTCTATTAGGCCTACAATGTATAAAAAAATAAACCTAAAAACTGGTAAAAAATTCCTTCTATCGTAGCATGCGCTGATAGCGTTAAATGCTTCCCACAGTTTTACTTCCATATTCCTTAAGGAATGGAAGTATGGTGATGGCAAAAAAAATCGCGTTCGAGATTATTGCAGATTCTGATTCTACTACACTCAAAACATGAAAAAAAGTCGTTTTCCGAAAAGTGTCTGTGTGTGTGTCTGTCTGTCTGTCTATGTGTTTGTCTGTGTGTGTCTGTAGATTTTTTTCTATGGCAAACGATAACTGCCGCAAATTTAAACAGAATCAAATAATTTTTTGCATACAGCCCTGATTTGTAGAGGACTCGCGACCTATTGTTTTTGGTGAAGATCGGTTGAGGGAAAGGGGTAGTTTACCTGCAACGGTTTTTTTTATCAAGGGAAATTTCTTTTTTTTGGCAAACGATAACAGCCGCAAATTCAAACAGAATCAAATAATGTTTCGCATACAGCCCTGAATTGTAGAGTTCTCAAGACCTATTGTTTTTGGTGAAGATCGGTTAAGGGAAAGGGGTAGTTTACCTGTAACGTTTTATGTTTTAACAAGGGTATTTCCTATGGCAAACGATAACAGCCGCAAATTCAAACAGAATCAAAAGATTATTTGCATACAGCCCTAAATTGTAGAGTTCTCAAGACCTATTGTTTTTGGTGAAGATCGGTTAAGGGAAAGGGGTAGTTTACCTACACGTTTTTTTAACAAGGGTATTTTCTATGGCAAACGATAACAGCCGCAAATTCAAACAGAATCAAATAATTTTCTGCATACAGCCCTGATTTGTAGAGTACTCAAGACCTATTGTTTTTGGTGAAGATCGGTTGAGGGGAAGGGGTAGTTTACCAGCAACGTTTTTTATCAAGCGTATTTTCTATGGCAAACGATAACTGCCGCAAATTCAAACAGAATCAAATAATTTTTTGCATACAGCCCTGATTTGTAGAGTACTCGCGACCTATTGTTTTTGGTGAAGATCGGTTGAGGGGAAGGGGTAGTTTACCTGCAACGGTTTTTTTATCAAGGGAAATTTTTTTTTTTGGCAAACGATAACAGCCGCAAATTCAAACAGAATCAAATAATGTTTCGCATACAGCCCTGAATTGTAGAGTTCTCAAGGCCTATTGTTTTTGGTGAAGATCGGTTAAGGGAAAGGGGTAGTTTACCTACACCGTTTTTTTAACAAGGGTATTTTCTATGGCAAACGATAACAGCCGCAAATTCAAACAGAATCAAATAATTTTCTGCATACAGCCCTGATTTGTAGAGTACTCAAGACCTATTGTTTTTGGTGAAGATCGGTTGAGGGGAAGGGGTAGTTTACCTGCAACGTTTTTTATCAAGCGTATTTTCTATGGCAAACGATAACTGCCGCAAATTCAAACAGAATCAAATAATTTTTTGCATACGTCAGTGAATTGTAGAGGACTCAAGGCCTTTAGATTTTGGTGAAGATCAGTTAAGGGGAAGGGGTAGTTTACCTGCAACCTTTTACGTTTTAACAAGAGTAAAGTACTTGAAAATTCATTTAAACTTTTTCAAACAATGGTAATTGTTGAAAATAAAATAATTTTGTTGCCAGGCAATCTGAAAATTTCAGATTTTGTACCACAAAATCTGAAAAGATTATACGATAGTTTATGAAATGGTTAATAATACGTCAGTGGAAGGTGTAATGAGAAATTAGCAGAAATGGAAACCTGGGGAATGTTAACTGTTCTGTAGATACAATTTTGTCAGAATGTTTGGAAATGATCATCAACATTGAAGAAAAAGTAAGCATATTAAGAAACATATGTAAGTACTTATTATAAAAAAATAATGTTTGTTTTTTGATAAAGTCATTTTGATTATAAAATATAAATATTTACAACAAGAAAAGAATTTTCAGTTTTCAAAATTTAAATATATTTTTATAAAACAATGGGTTCTTCATTGACGTGGGGACCATGTCACTCACTCCATCTCAAGCCTCCTCTCCCATTTTGCAGAAAAAGAGGACCCTGTCAAGGCTGATACTTTGACGACAGTGACAGGGCTTTCCACCAAATTCAGCAGAGTGACAGGTAGGCCCAACTCTGATTGGCTCCTCAGATTTCCCCAGCGTTAGTAGGTTCTATGAAAATATTTTATTTCAAAAATGATTTTAAATATAAATCTTAGATATGTTTTATAAATCTCATGTTTTATGTTTTAACATGGGTAATTTTTTATATGACGAACCACAACTGCCGTAAATTCAAACAGAATCAAATAATTTTTTACATATGTGCCTGAGCTATAGAGAACTCAATGTCTGTTGATTTTGGTGAAGATCAGTTACGGAGAAAGGGCAGTTTACCTGAAACATTTTTTGTTGTAACATGAGTAAAGTACTTAATTTTGATAAAGTATCCTGATAAGATCTTAATAATCCACTGTAGAAACGTAGATGAAATATCTATAAATGAAGAGGCTAGTTGAACGGGCTGGGGGTAATTTTCTATAAATCAAAATTATAGTTGAAGGGGGAGGGGATAATATTTTTTATATGTGTACTACGTTATTGGCAAGAAAGAAGTATTTTTTTGTTAAAATTCCTTCCCTGGCTGTTTGGCTGAAAATGATTTTAAATATAAATCTTAGAATATGGAAGTCATGTATGGTTCTCCATACCGATATTTTTACTTCCATATTCCTTAAGGAAATGGAAGTACGGTATGGTGATGCCAAAAAAATCGTGTTCCAGATTATTGCAGATTCTGATTGTACTACACTCAAAACATGAAAAAAAGTCGTTTTTCGAAAAGTGTCTGTGTGTGTGTGTCTGTCTGTGTGTGTGCTGTAGATTTTTTTTCTATGGCAAACGATAACTGCCGCAAATTCAAACAGAATCAAATAATTTTTTGCATACAGCCCTGATTTGTAGAGTACTCACGACCTATTGTTTTTGGTGAAGATCGGTTGAGGGAAAGGGGTAGTTTACCTGCAACGGTTTTTTTTATCAAGGGTAATTTTTTTTTGCAAACGATAACAGCCGCAAATTCAAACAGAATCAAATAATGTTTCGCATACAGCCCTGAATTGTAGAGTTCTCAAGACCTATTGTTTTTGGTGAAGATCGGTTAAGGGAAAGGGGTAGTTTACCTGCAACGTTTTATGTTTTAACAAGGGTATTTTCTATGGCAAACGATAACAGCCGCAAATTCAAACAGAATCAAAAGATTATTTTCATACAGCCCTGATTTGTAGAGTACTCAAGACCTATTGTTTTTGGTGAAGATCGGTTAAGGGAAAGGGGTAGTTTACCTGCAACGTTTTGTTTTAACAAGGGTATTTTCTATGGCAAACGATAACAGCCGCAAATTCAAACAGAATCAAAAGATTATTTGCATACAGCCCTAAATTGTAGAGTTCTCAAGACCTATTGTTTTTGGTGAAGATCGGTTAAGGCAAAGGGGTAGTTTACCTGCAACGTTTTATGTTTTAACAAGGGTATTTTCTATGGCAAACGATAACAGCCGCAAATTCAAACAGAATCAAAAGATTATTTGCATACAGCCCTAAATTGTAGAGTTCTCAAGACCTATTGTTTTTGGTGAAGATCGGTTAAGGGGAAGGGGTAGTTTACCTGCAACGTTTTTTTATCAAGGGTAATTTTCTATGGCAAACGATAACAGCCGCAAATTCAAACAGAATCAAATAATTTTTTGCATACGTCCCTGAATTGTAGAGATCTCACGGACTTTTACATTACGATTTTGGTGAAGATCGGTTAAGGGGAAGGGATAGTTTACCTGCAACCTTTTACGTTTTAACAACAGTAAAGTACTTGAAAATTCATTTAAACTTTTTCAAACAATGGTAATTGTTAAAAATAAAATAATTTTGTTGCCAGGCAATAAAATTATAATTTTTTTTTTAAATGTAAATCATGTATGAGAGAAAATATATCGTTCGTGGCAGGCAAGCATATTTCAGTTATGTAATGTTTACGTTTCCATTTTATTATTATGACTACCGCAATAAAAAGGCAGGGAAGACACACACACACACACACACACACACACACACAATTCGCGTTATTTCTGGCCTCATTCATGTTTATTTTCTTACATTTGCACGCTTTTTAAATGGAAAGTGCCGAAACCCATACCAACATAACGCGTGCAAGCCGAAAAAGTGTCCAGCGTGGATAGCGATTTGCTTCCTGTGGATCGCTGGGCAGTGTAACTGCACGTGTTTACAGAGGAACGATTCATAGACAAAATTTTCGTCTTTAGGGAAAGAACCCTCTGCAAGATGCTGAGCGTCCATGAGTGACTTCGGAGCGCTCCTTCTTTTCCGCGTGTTTGTTCTGTGAAACGTACACTGTAGATTCGCGGCTTTACTCTAAGCAACGCTCAATAGGAAATGTTGAAAATTTCTGTCCACGGTGTACCCTCATACACACTAAACCTGCTCTGATGTTTTAATTACGGACATCATAATATTAAACTTTGGAAACTTGAGCACTACTTAATGGAGATCAATCATTAACTTATACAAGCCATTAATTTTATGCATATTTTTTATATATATGTGTACAACGTTACCGGCAACAAAGAAGTAGTTTTTGTTAAAATTCCTTCCTGGGATATTTGGCCGTACTCCAATGTTTTCTAAAAAACCAGACGTTTCGGCAATGCCATCGACTTCCATCATTAGTGAAAATCGAGTGCGATAACGTGAGGTGGTATACGTTAGTGACCAGAGTACTGTGGTTAAGGCTGAAGCAGTAAGTAGAAAGAAGTAGTTTCTATGGTAATATTTAATTTCGAAAATGATTTTAAATATAAAGCTTAGAATATGGAAGTCATGTATGGTTCTCCATACCGATATTTTATTAAAACTTCGTCTTAGTGACTTAAAAAAGATCGAAAAGCTTTCAAACGGAATCGCATTTATTACAGTTAACTTACAAATTCTGTTCTTAAAACTGTAAATTAAATTTCATTTACGTGCTAGTTTATTAATAATCTCGTTTCATTTGTGTAGCATTTGTGTTTTGTCTAGCTTCCGGAGGCAAAAAACATATTAACAAATCAAGTTACTTTACCTTGTAAATGAAACCCAACTTAAGCTGTATTTCGAAGTATGGAACAAAACACCAGTTCTGCGAATAAAAACCGCATGAAAAAGAAAAAAGTTTAAAAGCTTTTACAGAGTAGAGACAATGAAATGAACGTATACGTGTATGTAGGCTAAGCAGGGTGGAGTAGGAGCGGTCGGCCAAAACCGATTATGCATCGCCGCAAATCCAACAGTAAATATTTTACTACGAATGTGCCTCCTACTCCTTCTCTGGTAAGGGGCGGACAAACATTCACTCCTTTAAAGCCGTACTCATATATAATACCGTATTATACACTCCTGTATAGACATTCGAGACGTGCGCGCGCGCGAGTTCTTGTGGGTACGAACAATCGAAGATTAACTGACACTAACAGCGCGTCCCACCGCAGAAGTTTCGCTGCGTCGGGAATTAGTGTAACAAACGATAAGCGTTCTCGAACGATTGTTATTCTGGATTTTCGTTCATCCACCTCCCCTTCCTTACTGAGTCCTTGTTTCCTCTGTCTTGAAATATTAATAAATCCTCAAAAGGAAAAATACGTAACATCTTCCATCAATTGAGTTGTTATATTAAGCTTTAAGCAAAACGTAACTAATAAATATTTGGGAAAATTTCTCCTTAAAATCTATAAACTGTCTGTCAGTCTTAAGAAGCTTAAATGTGACGCGCGGCAAACCCTAACGTCGAGGAGCTCAAGCGCTTGTGGATCATACGAACAACCTCTGACTGTGACTATATCAAAACTCTAAAAATATCGAGTTTTAGAGTAATCGAGTATTAACTACGTGCCTTCGTTAAAACTCTTAAGAAATCCGTTGCAAAAGCAACACATAATAACAAACATTAATTTGAGACTCTCAAAAAATAGTTAATATCTATTATAAAAATGGACATTATGACCATAGAAATAACTACTGTTCTATATGGGAGAACGAACTACTTCATTCAAAAAAAGACTTTATAGCGCGACTGGTATGACACCACAAGGTAAGCGTAAAGAGTAAAAAATAAATAAAAATAATGCCTCATAAACCTAAAAACAAATCCTTTAATACTGAAATGGATGTTTCACCTGCTGAACCAACATCATCCATAACTGTTAAAACTTTAGAGGGTTACTGACACAAACTACAACAGCTTCTTGTGGAGATCAGGAGCTCAGTGAAAGTTTCAAGAAACACTCAACGGACATTCACGGATTCTCGTACTTAAAAGAGTGTTCTTTTACGAACAGTCCAGTCCCTTCTAACACATTCTTTGAATTTCCCATGATTTTAATACAGGGTCGTCTTCTCTGTCTACTTGGTTTACTTAAGGTATGACTTTCTTTTGTCATATTCATCGAGAAACTATGACGAAAGATTTCCATATTCTAAAAATTATTCCGTACCTGCTATTCTTCACTTCGTGTGTTCGGAAAATATATTAGTACGTAACAATGCTAAGGTACTTCCTGCACTTGTAAGCAATTTCACGCACAAACCGTAAACTGATTTAAATATCAATTGTTTATTTACTTTCAGCGCGCCCGTTTGATCTTTCCGAGTAAACTTTCGGGATCAACAGAACCAAAACGGGAACACAGTTATGCGAAGTTAAATTTATACGAATGGTGATAAAATGACACTAGCAAAAGAAAAACAAGTTCCGGTCGGGCAATCAATGAGAGTATATAAACAAACCCGTTTTCGCCACCGAATCCTGCCCTGACTTCCACTTGATTAATGGTCTCCTGGCTGACAGCTCCGGTTACACGATAGTCAGCCCCCCCTCCGTAATCGTTATTGCACTGATACTATTGTTTTGTCGCCTTCAAACAAAAGGCGTTTCTCACTGCATTGTTTTGTAATAAGCCCTTCGTCTGAAACGAAGATCGGACTGATATGTTATTGTTTCATTACGATTAAAAGGGAAAATTCAGTAAAATTCGAGGGCAGTAATAATGAAATGCTCTCTAGGAGATTCACAGTGCTGAATACAATAAAGCTTATATCTTCTATTCTAAAAACCACTCGATATTGCGAAAACGTACTTCAAAATAGCAGCATACTGCTGCTACAGCTCCCTCGTTTAAAACGTTACCTGTCGACATGCTTCTGCACATCGTTAAACAACGGCTACACCGCCAACAGAATGACAACGACACGACGGGTCGCGTCCATTGAAGGTGATAAGCTGCAGTTGATGAATACCATTATGGCAACGCGGCGTTAATATGAGCTCAAACGATAATCTTATCTTACCAAAGATGCAAGCTGATTGGCGTACTTAAGACAGTTTCGGGAACCCCCGCACTTCCAGAACACATTATCGCATCAACGCGTACCTCATGTAATCGTTATGAGCGCGAGGACTACACATAATGATCACTTGACCTTTTTGATATGACTTCTTGTCGAGTAATGCCTCATCTGACGACGTAATAATAAATTGATGAAGGAGCATGTTGAATCTGTTTTACACGTCTGCATAGGCTGGCGATACCGTCGACGAATTCTGTACGTGTTTCTAACATGGCAGTGACACATTAACACATTTAAAGTGTAATTCATCATTTAGTGAAAGAGTAAGTAAACTCACGTCTCTTCACCAAGGCAGTCTAACACTTGGGAATGGATCATTCCCTACAAAAGCGGTTAAATCTTCTATATGATGACTTGTTCCGTATTGCTACACATGTCAAAGACTTCTTGAACCATTTTATAAAGGCTGTAGACTCGTTTGTTTTACCCTTCTCAGGTGCATAAACTGCTACGATAAGACAGATCCAGTGGCTTTACTAGTATATGGAAGGCGACCGGATAATACAGGCTCAAGAAATACAATTTCTGCGATAGGTGAAACGGTCGATAGTCGGGATATGCCAGAAGATGAAAATACAAGGATAAACTTGAAAATGTTCAGCTTTCATAAATGCAATCGACTGCGATGGGATGAGCACACAAAGAGAATGAATGAAGGGAGGCTGCCGCACAAAGCAAAAACATATAAACCAAATAGAAAGCACGGTACAGCGTAACAGGCTCCAAGTTTGGTTCGTGAAGTGTTGATGATAATGATAATAATGATGACTATGACGATTGTGTAAAAGAGTACATCGTCGAAAGAATTCTGTATTATTCTGGGTTTGTATTTAGTATTCTAAGAGCTTCACATACCAGGAGCAAACCGATACGACGGAATAAAGAGACGGCACAAGGAAATGAATCATAGACTCGCACAACCGATTGTGGTGGCCGGGATATGTCGGTATAGGAAAAGGGATCATGTGTCCTCTGTTACACACATCTGTTGTCATAATTGTACTCGACATCCAGAGCGAATATTAAGAAGATAATCGAAAAATAACCACACTGTTGAATATTCCAATGAGTGTTTTACATTATTTTAAAAAGAAGTGCCTCCAGGGAAAAGGATATAATCATCTCGCTCCGGTAATTTTCCAATATACAATGAAATTAATTCTGGCGACTGCTACGATTGTGTGTGTGTGTGTGTGTGTGTGTGTGTGTGTGTGTGTGTGTGCGTGTGTGTGTGTGTGAAAATAAAGCGAAAGGAACGCTTTGTTCGTCCGCTCGTAAAAATAGATTTTAATAAACAGAAAAACTAAATAAATAACACGATATGGAGATTACTGTCGCCTGTCTAATCATACATATAATTCGCAAACACGTGCAACCTTCCTTCCCTTTACGGTTAAATTACGTTCTGCACTTCTGACGCGAATTTGTACAGTGCCAAACCAGCACAATTTCTATCGGTTTGAAAATTAATTATTAAAATGAAAGCTATCTTCAGTAATCATAGATACACGGAATGACGTACAAGTAAGTCTTCTCTGTATAAATTTATAATTTTTGTCGATTGTGAAAGAAATACAAGTTAATAAAAAAGTTCACAACTGAATACAGAGTGTCGTGAAAAAGCCTTGTGCAGGACAGAAATAAACTAACTGTTCGCTGTCACCTGATCCACTTAACGGCCACAAATAATTCCAATACAGGTCAAGTTCACATCTGACAGATGTCTATTCTGCGCTCTGCTGCCTGCAGTTTTGTTTTTGTTTACTCGAAACTGGACATTTAAATTGATGCCGCTAGAGGAAGCTACGCCGTACACCGAACACGCACTGATGCCATACAGGTGGCACAAAAACCGTTTGATCACCGCGCTATATTAACTTCCTGTTGCCCACGAACGTTTTCCCACTTCAATATCACATATTTCAACACGTACTCATTTAAAAGAAATTCATGTGCGAGTGCTAACGAAAACAAATATTTTCTTCGTTGCAAGACATATTTTATTTTGGTTGTAACACGTACGAGTAAACCGGGGTGGGGGTGGGGTTGGGAAAAAGATTGGCGAAATAAATGGTCAACCTCTAACATAAATGAGAAGGAGGTTCGATCTCTAACACAATTAAGGACAAAACCGATACTGTGGACGATTCAACCTCCATTTCGTACTTCAATAATTTTTGTTTATTTTATAGAAAGTTACAAAAAAAAACTGACTTTTCTAAGTTAAAAAGTCCTAGTAAATACTGTCGCCATATGGATACACATGGAGGTGCGTTTGCAGCAACTTCGGTAGGCCCAAGTTATTTAATTTTAATGACTTTTATTACACAATAATTTTTGTTTCTTGTATAGAAAGTTACTTAAAACTGACTTTTCTACGTTAGAAAGTCCTAGAAAATTCTGTCGCTATATGGATAGGCCATACATGGTGGTGCGTTTCCAGCAACTTCGGTAAGTTATTTAATATTAATGATTTTTATTACAATCTGCCACGTATACCCAATAAGCACTGCGGTTGTCAGACCGCCAATACACTTTTCGTAATAACACTCTGTTCTTCAACCAATGATATCGCACTCATGACTTTGAGTTTTCAGTAACGTAAATATTTATAAAACCCCTTTCAGGACCATAATGTAGGGAATAGAAACAGTTCAAACATACTTCATGTTTTAAAATTAATTTTTATTACTCCGATTAAAATACTCTTAATACTGTATGTCAAAATACACAAAATCGGTTTATAATATATAAATATATAGTATATATTTATATATTAATTTTAGCAATAATTTTTGAAAATGTTAAAAAAATTTTTTTACTCTTTCCAAACGTTTTCGACTATCTGAGTTCAAAAAATTCGATACCAATAACAACCTCATAATTTCGATACTGCAAACTTTATTAAATATATACATAATAACTATATGTAAATTGGCTTGCGGTGGAAAAATATGCCTATTATTTATTCAACATTCATCAATATCTGACGAGAACAGTTGATGCATTGGATTATACGGAATGGACAGCGAGAGACGAAGCAAGGGTGGACGAACGGGGACGACGACGGCGGAGAAAATGATGTGAGAGTAAGCTAAAAAAATCTAATTGGCTGTCACTCAAGATTACCACACCTGGGTAACAACGCAAATTCCGTTATGCGTCACACACACCGCGTATCGTACGATAAGCTTAACCGGGAGCTCTGTTAAACAAAGGAAACAGAGAATCACGTACAGTAGTGTATAGTTTCCGAGCCACGCGCGTAGCACCCCTTACCGTATCTCACAGAGCGCAGCACAAAAGGGGTATATTTACTGTTTACTGTATCCCTACGGACACTTTCAGATCCGAAAACCAGCATCACAGTAAATACACTCTAAAGAAAATAAAATCACTTATGCGTAGCGTACTAATACGATTAGTAATGCTGATAACGCGTATGTAAACCACACAATCTTATCGTTGCCTTTTTATTGTATCTGACCGACTACTATGTAATTGTTATTCAAACGAGGCAAATGCGCATGTTGTCTCAAGTTGCACTGGGGTTCAACAAATGTTCTTTCCCAGATTCCAGCTACGGTGTTTTGGCAGTATCAGTGGGTGTAGCCTACCTATTTACGGCCACAGAAGACTAGTGATTATGAAATGGGCTACAAATAAAGTATGCCGAATGGTTTGAAAACTCTGCTAGAATCTCATCGAATCTACTCCTCAGCTATTAAATTGTCTCTTGGTTTTCTATTTTAGCCAAAATAGTGGGGCTATTTATGTTCTATTCGATGTCACAGTCGAATGATGAATACAACAACGTAACAGTACAATCAATACATTTTCAAAATCACTAAACGAAGTGACAACTGGCAGAATAAACAAACGTGAGTTAAAAAATAATTATAAGGTAAATAAAATAGTCAAAAGATTAAAATATTCTTAAAATGTGAAGAAGTTAATCAACAGAGAAGTTGTTGAATTCAGATTACTAAAACAAGATAATATAAAACCAAAATTTAACACGGTAAGCGATACAAAAAAAAAGAAGTTCTGACTTTCCACCATGCTGTATACCATTGAGCTAAGTTGTTTGCTGGTAGATTAGCAGTATTTCAGCTAATCCAAGATAATACAACCAAGATTGTTAGTGCAGGAGGTCCTATGCCTTTGACCATCCGCTGGCTCTTCCGCCTTTAGGGACGATTTCCCATCCCAAGGGCACATGGGTGCCCTAAGCTCTACCCGCTCATCCGCCCTCCTAGGAGGCTGTTGGCACTTGGTAGAGGAGGTTACCTTATACCGTGTGATAGTCGGTCGCCAGAACCTCGTTAGTAGAAACAGGGGTCACTGCGAGAAGTTGAACAAACGTAGTCCACAGTGGCACATACCAAAAAAAAATTTTGGCGTAGTACCTGGTTAAATATGATGACCAAAAGTATCTATGAAGGTATATTGTATGGAAATCGTAGCTTCATAAAGGAAAGTAATGTCTGTACACTCTCTTTTCCTGTTTACCGATGCTTAAATTATCGTGGATAGTCTGTGTAATGGAGCAGCCATAGTGTAAGATTTAATGTGTCCAACCTAACCTAACCTAACCTAACCTAACCTAACCACCAATGCGAACACAATGTACCAAAATTATGAAGAACTAGAGCACCACGCCCTGTCACAACGAGCACCACGGAACAAAGTCGATAGAATACAATCCTTAGACTTGCTATGCTGTACTAGAAAATAATTTTTGCGCGCGAAAATAATACACGTTAACTCTGAATAACGTGAAAACCACTAGAGCTGACACACCAGACGAAACCTGTTAGTTAATGGCAATCAACACGCATTCTAAGGGTTATGCGTTCCGCTTAAAAATAATACGTTGTGTGGAGAAGAACACACATACTTGGACTATATAAAGAGACAGACAGACACAGAACTTCCGAAAGCCGATGCAGGAGAAGAATGCCTAGGACTCACAGGAAAAAGAGCCAGGAAAGACACCATTCATGACTGACCACAGAAGACGTGAACAAAATAAAATAAATTAAAAATGGTCTGTGAGTCGGTAGTGAACGACGTTTATGAGAGTAAGAAGTAGTCACGAACGAGTAAAATAATAAAACACGTCTGGACCGTCGGTATCGACGATGTTTATGAGAGACGCCTAGTCAATACTCACGTTTATGACGATGTTTTATTACGAGTTAAATAATTAAACTTGTTTGGGTCTTAACACCAACACGAATAAACATAGATGCGATAAATACCACAATTTGTATATTACATTTGCTGCGCAATTTAGATCTTCACGTTAAACAGACTGTGCTGATAGACAGTTAAATATAGGATTACAGAGAACCAAATGAACAGTACGTACGATGGGATGGGCGTATCTGAAGATTGAAGAACACTCTCTGTTAGAAATTTCATTCTGTTACTAAACATCTTAACCAAACGTTTAATTACTTAATATAATTTTTCTTACACAAATTCCTGGCCGTCACGTGAAGTTTACATGTGCTAATGAGAAAAATGATACGTAATTAAAGTAATATTTTAATTCTTCGTATTGTTTAAATTATCAGCCATCCTTACTATTTCTTTTATGAATTTGCTAACTGCTATAATTTTTTTTATTGTTCGACTAAGCTTTTCGTCATTACTGACATCTTCAGGTCTTAAACAACCTATGTTGTTTAAGACCTGAAGATGTCAGTAATGACGAAAAGCTTAGTCGAACAATAAAAAAAAAAAATTATAGCAGTTAGCAAATTCATAAAAGTAATATTTTAATGTCTACCATCCGATCACAGGAAGACCGAAAAAACAAAACCGGACGAAAGCACTTCTGGAAGACTTTCTAACGTACAGTAAAGCGTCGCAAACGTGCTACATAATTTTTAATGACGGAATATTGAAACCGATTTTTGTTTACGTCCGACTGCCTCGTTTCTGCACAAACAAACAACCTTTACGGAGATTTATTCGTACTGTATTTCAACATGTGAAATAGGTCTGAATGCGAAATCAGTGTAGAGCATCACAGCACAAAGCGGATAATCTGCTTATGTTCGCCTCTGCGCGGTTAATGCGTCCATTTACACGGATGGACGGCCATTACGTTACAGATGCACACAACCGGTTGTGAAACAACGACAGTAAGTCACTTCTCATCATCTTATCTGGTAACTCAAACTAAAATAATCTAGTTTAATTTAAATATAATTATTTCTCTACGACTCGGAACACAAACCTTTTTATGTTTTTACCCATAAAAAGTTTTGTATTCCGAGTCGTAGGGAAATAATTATATTTAGTTAAGAAACGGACACATCCAACGGGCAACAAAATCCAATAGTTTAGTTTATTACAAAATTACTAAATTTTGTAATGTAATACAGTACTTCCGGGCGGAGTATTACAATGGGGGAGAGGCAGCAGGTAACCCAAGGTCCACACGCCAACCATCGTCATACAGGGCATAGTAAACAAAAAAATATGGCTACCAAAAACCTCTATTTTTTACTCTTGCTACACATTGTGTCAAGTAAACAAATCAATAAGATCATTTATTAATGAACAAGTATTAGTGAACCGATACTGCTGCAACATTCGACTTTCGTAAACCTATTTAAATAAGTAATGCTCTCTCGTTGTTCAAAACAAACAAACGTGGAATATACCGTTGTTTCCAAAACGTTGAACCGCTTACTTCCAATGTAATAACCTTCTATATAGAAATAG
Organism: Magicicada septendecula; assembly: GCA_034769895.1. Lineage (NCBI taxonomy): Eukaryota > Metazoa > Arthropoda > Insecta > Hemiptera > Cicadidae > Magicicada > Magicicada septendecula. Next base: position 403,170,346 of record CM068371.1, on the reverse strand, counting down.
TAGTAATAATAATAATGATAATAATAATATAGTATTATATTAAAATATAATAATGTAACTGAAAAATTATAAATTCTGTCGCGGGCCGACACAGTGGTTACCTTGGCAATTCACAGTCTCAACAACTGTACCGCGGTCGTGGGATCGAGCCGAGGTCACAACGCGGTCTGCCTTCCCACCCCTACTGCTGAGGACAATAATACAACAGTCTTGTCTGGCATGCCTGGGCTAGAAAAGTAACAAAGACATGCTCGCGCGCGCACACACACACACACACACCTTCCCTCTCCACCGCACGTGTTTACTGGATCGCTGATTTCTCTCTGGCGGTGGTGGAACATTAGATGTACCTCGGCCAGAGGGCGCAACGAGCCGCAAGCCTAATGCTTGAAGGGAGACGAAGAAAATAATAAAAACATGAAATAATTTATTGGGATTCACGATTCAATTAAAGAGACTTCGGAGTGGGTGCTGTGGGAGCCCTTGACACAGGTATTCGAGAGCCAACGGGTATGAAATAATCGTCATCAAAGTAGGATTCGTACTTACAGCCGTTATTGGCATAGATCATTCTGGTCTGATAAAACGAAAGAATTTCACTAATACCTTATACTTGGAGCGTGTTGTGTTTAAAATTGGACATTCTGAAAAGAGATTAAAATTCGCTAGAAACATGACAGAGAGGGGGGATTCCGAAACTCTTTTTTTGTCACCCTCACACCAATCTACGGAAAAACTGTTTGCAAAGACAAACTTACTAAAGAGGTCAAAGAACCCAGCACTACGAAGTTTTAAAAGTGAAATATATGGTAATTTGTAGTGAAAATTTCGATTTTCAGTAGTTCTGAACGTTTTGGTCATATGGCATACCAATTCTTAGAAGCATACGAAAAGTTAAATAGAGTTGAAAATGAAATGCCTAAAGCAAATAAAAAAAAGTAAATTTCATGTTCAATCTAGTACGCACGTAAAAATTACACTTAAAACGAAAACCAGACCACGTCAAAAATATCTGCAACGAACTGAATGGATATTAGTAGTCACGGGTGACGAATATACGGAACACAGACAAAAGACAAAAACATTAATCCTGTCCATAAAAAAATTTGATAATTCCCAACATTATCACTTCGATTCTTTGTTTCCTACATATACACAAGATTAGACAATAAATGGGTTTCGAAATGGGAATAAACATAGAAATAGAATTATTATACAAAGAAGTACAACTTTAATATTCTATTACACACGTAAAAGAATACGCATCGCTTGGTAAAATTACTCTGACGCATCATAATCTAAAATCTCTTACACCTAATCGGACACTATTTTTTTCAGATTCACCAACACGGGCAGACTTTCGATACTTACTGATGGAACTGTTGTTTTCTGGTTTATATGAACAGAAAAATTAAAAGTACAAATGAACACATTATAAATGAAAAGTAACTGAAAACAAAGAGCGAAATGTTGGCGCAGGCAACTAGGACGACAAAACAGTTAATACAAAAAAAATTTCAACATCACAGGGCGGCGTTACAGGTGGAATATCATCAGTCCCGCGGCCATTTCGCGTTAACGTTTGCACACTCGTTTCAACCATTTTTAATTAACTCTATTGTGTTCTTCTTCACACACGTGCGAGCTTTGAAAGTACGCTACCTTTAAACACGTTCTGAACTGAATTTCAGACTCGCTTTATAATAATTATTTTTTATAAGTATCAATGCGTGCTTGCCTCGATGTATAACCCAAGTTAAAAAAATGCAATTTTTCCTTCATTCTTTGCGTACAAACGCTGTGGCTCCTCTGTTGACAGGAGTAATACTATGTTATACACAGTGAATTAGGTTCATTAAATTAAAAATAAAATTAATGTTTTTGCAGAAACACGCACGTACATTTCTCTACAGAAAGTTCTCGAAGGCGGAGACTTCTACTTCAGGAATGTTGACATCGTTGTTGTCATAGGCCGCCGTTTTCAAAACGCCTACCAAAGTAAGATAGTCGCTATTTCACAATAAATGGTCAATGTTGAAGAGAATCGCGTTTCAGTAGCTAAACCTCTTTCAAGCCATCAATTTATTTTGGAAATATTATTATCTGTATGATTGAAAACGTGATCGCTTACAACATATATCAATTTATAAACTACATACTAAAAATCTATTAAAACTTTTTAAAATGATCAAGTATTTAGTTCTTGATCAATCATTAAGTACTTATTTAATACAATCAATAATTACACAACATATTTAAAACTACTTTCTTGAAATTACGAGAAATGGGAATGGGCATAGAAGAAATGTGTTTGTACAGTCTACCGGTGATAGCCATCATTCCGAATAACGTGATTTTGAATACACGATAGGAAACCAGCAATAAGGATATAAAACGTTGGGGAAAGATCTCGGCAAACTGTAATCGGAAAATACGAAATAATAAAGGCGTGTGTAAAGTATATACTTGAAAGTAGAATTCGATGTTTCGGGGACAGATAAAATGGGCTCGTGCACCAACTGGTTACGATGTAACAATACATCGAAAAAAATCAAAAATACAAAACATATGACACGCTGATTAAAAATAACGAAGAGGAAGAGGAGGAGGAAGAGGAAGAGGAAGAGGAAGAGGAAGAGGAAGAAGAAGAAGAAGAAGAAGAAGAAGAAAAGAAGAAGAAGAAGAAGAAGAAGAAGAAGAAGAAGAAGAAGAAGAAGAAGAGAAGAAGAAGAAGAAGAAGAAGAAGAAGAAGAAGAAGAAGAAGAAGAAGAAGAAGAAGAAGAAGAAGAAGAAGAAGAAGAAGAAGAAGAAGAAGAAGAAGAAGAAGAAGAAGAAGACATATTGGCAGAAACCACGGAAAGGAAGCTAACTGCGGATGTAGAGAGTTTAAGGGAGAGTTCTGACTTTTCAATGTCTATTCATGTAATTCCACTGAGTTGCAACGAGACCTTAAAAGCGTCGATTCCTAAATATTACGCCAACAACATTCCAATTACGAAAACGGGTAACAGGCCTTAGATTACAACAGTGATACGGTGAAGCGTAATCGTCCTGTTGTCGATTCATTACATAGCGATGTGTGCGTGAACACTTGTCAGAATATTCTAGAATTCCTAAGAATAACGGAGTTAATAAAACAATGCTCTTCCCGCCATTATAGCATTGTTTATTTTGTGACGTTCTTTATAAGGTAACCTCAAAGGAGACGGATTAGTGAACAGTCTGACAGCGAATAGTATGCGCCGTATTGAACTTCTATTATCAAAGCAGTTAATTGTTATAACCGAGGAGAAAACAATTTTGTGACTCGTTTTACTGTTGAGTATAACACGTAACGGATGCCTGTATCAACATAGGAGAATTACTGTTAACACGAATATGACCTTTTTAGAAGCATTACTAAAGTCGTGACTGTTCGTTTCTCTGATGTTTATTTATTCAACTACGGAAAAAACAATTCAACTCCCGGTCCTATCCTCGTAACAATTTCAACCCAGCATTTCCCAATAGTTTTTCAAGAGTCGTGCAATATTATTAGTGAACGAAGAAGAGATTGTGTAGCTTACGCACGAAAATTTATACTTCTTGTGCGTACTCGTTGCTATTGTTAATTGTCTTACTACCTGCAACAGAGGCCAATAGTATCTGCACACTACACAGGTCATAAGGTCGGCGGAACGTAACATATTCGAGTAGGCTGTTGGGACAGATTAGATTTTTTTAGTAACATACATTATTTTCACGACTATAACATTATTATGGCCGTGCAGGTAGCAGTGACGCCGGATCGCAGGGTGACCGTGAAGAAAGTTTCCATAATTTGGTAAATGGCAGAGTAGGGCTCGCCATTACTCCTTAGTCCCTTTAAACGTTTCTTTTAAGGGCTGTTATAATTGTATCACACACATTTTGAAACCTATTTTCTTTTCTCAATCCTAATTAAAATTATACCTCATATCACATCCTAAATATTTAACGACATTTACTTGTTCTTTGACATTTACAATAATTCAGAACTACTTTTACCTTATTTTACTTTTGTTTTTAACCGAATTAATTTTAGATCGAAATTCCATAATACACTACTACAGAATAATCAAACTGTCTGACGACCAACCATAGACCAAGGCGTTCGCAAGTTCTGTCCCCAAAAGATATTTTGCGCTGAAATGGCTTCTTCGAAAGGAATAAACATTATTACACTCCGTGAACGAACAAAGAAAATCAATCCTTCGAATCTTAACGCATCCTAATTTCATTACGCTAACCAAGTTTCTGTATTAAATTCTCAAACTGTAGTTAAACACGATATAGTCCAAAAGAGCAGCGGTATTCAGGGGATCCTGACTGCTTGATTATGGTATTGTCACCACTCCTGTTTTCTTACATGCAACGCGTTCTTCAAGTTACCACTGTCATCGGAGCTCATCCGGACGCTGCAACCACTGGGGGCACTCATGAATCTGTGCCCTCTGCATCTGGCTAGTTACCACTCTGCCATAAAATATTATTCCATTAAGAAAACTATTACAACTAGTAGCATATAGTAAAAGACCTTCTTTGGCCTATAGACGTTTTCCTATAATTTTCTCGTCTTTATATATTGCGTGATTAATTGTCACAATAATAAACATAAAGATGGGACTTTTACGTTGCTACGTATTCTCGGTCCTCTTCTACGGTGTATAATCTTGGACCTTGACTGAAGCCACAGCTAAAAAATTGGAATCTTTTGAAATGTGGCTTTACCATAGAATACTGAACATTTCATGGACAGCACATATAGCAAATGTTGAAGTTCTTAGAAAGATGAAGAAACAAAGGGAAGTTATTAACACAGTGAAGATAAGAAAGCTTCAGTATCTAGAACATCTCACGAAAAATGAACACAGATTTTACTTATTGCAGTCCATAGTACAGGGAAAAGTACTTGGAAAGAGAGGAGTTGGGCGACCGAGAATCTCATGGCTGAGAAATTTAAGGACCTGGTTTGGTATGAATACAACTGACTTATTCTGTGCAGCAGTAAAGAAAGTTAAAATAGTTTGTATGATGTTCAACATCCGAAACAAATAGGAACTATCAGAAGAAGAATTGTCACAATACAACAATCGTCTCGCGTATTCTTAATCCAGTTTAATTAAATAAAGTAAACATCACTCTGTGTACGATGATCGGACACAACTACTTTTAAGGAAGATACTCATCCTACGACAAAAACTAATCCTAACAGCAAAAACGAATATTAGCACAGTTGTGGTAATCTGTTTTGTAGGACGTGACGCGGGCTACGTTCCAAAAGTTCTGCACTCAATTAACGGTCGGGCAAGATTTATTATCCCTATAAGTTTTATAGAAACACACATCGGTTTCCGTAAAACCTGGCTGCCCATAATAGTTTTCCCGAGGAACTGTGCGTGCAAGTCAATAAATTCCTTGTTTTCACAGCTATAAATACCCCGTTCAGACCCGCTGATCGCCCGTAACGATATCTATTACGCCCATCGGACTTACTTCTCCGACACGTAACAAACTAATTTTGATTAGACTGGTATATCAGGATACGGTGTCCTGTGCTGTGCGGTTTGTACGTGCAAAGACGAACCGCTCGGGATTCGATTTCCCAGATAGTTCAGAAACTCCTGTCTCCTCACCCTTCCAAGTACGATGCTTTGCTCTGGCCGGATTTACAACGGTGATCACGCTAAATTACTTACCCGAGGACGTTCCTTGTACCAACTGGGCGTATATACGGTACTCGTCTAGCCTAGTTATGAAGGGATTCTTCGGAACCTGGCCTGGCCACTAGTAGGAAAAACTTACGAGCAAGGCATTTTACTGTGGTCAAGGATCGAAAAGCAGAGTCCGTTTCTCAGCAAGCCAGAAGACAATCAACGGACGATTTTGGCCGCTATCCGAAACACCTTCTCTTCTTGCAAAACCGCAAGGTGTACCCTGACCGGGGCAGAGTGGGTGTGAGAGGTAGCAGATACACGCCAACAACTGTTTTACCTAATCGAGTGACTGCCGGACTGGTAAATACTGACAACAGTCAACCCGGACAAGCGGATGCTCGCTTGGTAACCGTCTGGGCAGTTCAGGGCACGAGAAACTCTTCCACTTACAACAAATATGCGTTTCCACCCCGCCTAGTCTACCTCGGTTCCGAGCAACGGTCTTAGCTAAACATAAATACATTGTCAGAAGTTCGTGTGGAATTGGTCGAGTCCTCTAGTGAAATCGCACTACCTCTAACCCCTTAAGACTACACACAGATTTAGGAAGCCGCAATTACACAAACTTGTATATTGTTGGTTCACGAAATTATCGAAATTATCTAACTTTATGGTATACGAAGCGTTTTAACCTTTTATTAAATTTCTGTCACTAGAAAATAATTATTACTGACATTGCCAGAAACATTTTAAAAAATTAACTGGGTTTTATTGGTTTTGTATATAATCACAAAGTAAAAGGCATTTAATACATACACAAGGCACGCTATGACAATTTTAAAATGTCAAAGGGGACGCACAAAGCTTTTTCCAACCAAATCTCTTTCTTTCAAGTGAATGAATCTGAGACTTTCAAACAAGTGACCTGATAAAGCTTTCAAATGTTTTGACTGCTTGAAAAACATGCTAAACTTTGCAATTAGCAAGGGAGAGTCATATCCAGCCAGAAAACATTCAAAATCACTTTTTAAACATCCACTGCTGAAATTGTTGGCGTCCCACTCCCTCGTATGGGCCTCAAAACATTGGTACCACTTAAAAATTATAATACGTACACAGGCCATAGACGTCAAGTTCTTTAGACGTATAAAAGGGTTCTAAAAGACGAGAAATTACAAACGATGTAAAAAGAGTTGCAAATCCAAAACGAAGTAACGTAAACGTTAATAAAGAATGGAAAACACGACAACAATATAATCTGAACTTAAAAGGGAAAAGAAATGTAGAAAATCCACACAAAAGTTGGCTTGAAAATAACGACAGGATATTGCTGTTCCTAATTTTGTAATGGACATGTAGGAGAAATCCAGTGTACAGTGAATACCGGAAACGTATCGAAGGATGCTGTCTAATCTTAAAAATTTTTTTATAAACGTTGCTAATTAAAGAGACAAGTGTGTAAATATAACATACATTTACTTTATGTAACCAGTCCCTAAAACATAGTCGCTTTTCAAGCGATCAAATACCACCCGGGAAATGGACAGAATGAACAGAGGGCCACAAAATGACAGCACGACAGACACAGGACCACTTCAGAACTGATGACGGTTGGTAAACAAAGTATTTATCAATTCATTATACATCATTAAACTAACAACAGTACATAAAATCCATAAACAGTGGGGGAGGGGTCTCTTTCCGAATCCTAACATGCACATGCATAATACAGACTGAATTTTTGTTTCAACTGTTAAAATACAGTTGAAACAGTCTGATTGGACGTAATCATATCTGTGGCGTAAAATTAAAATAAAAACCGTTCACAGTGGAGAAAATTCAATCTCGCGATTATTATCGAGTGGCTGCACACGACAAATTACCCGCACACTAACGTAAGTACACAACCACATACTAACCAGTCTCTGTGTTTTAGCGTATCGTTTAATTAAAAAAAAGTAAAACGTACAACCCCACGGCTGCGAGTGTGGTATCATTTAGGAGTACTTGATGATAAATTTAATTCGACCGAGCTGAAGTTGGTATCGATTCAGCACCGACTTGGTTTCTCTACGGCTCTATAAAACGTATACGACCTAAAAAAAATAAAATGAAATTGTCTGACGTCGAGATCCGGCATTCGGCAGCGCGCGCGCCCTAACGAAATTGTGTCAGTTTTTGCCGCTGGAAAGACTTTTCTACCGCCAAATCGTTTGCGACGACAGCGGTTTCTTTGCAAAATATACATGAATGTTACGCTACACCAGCACAATAGTCGAAACCAATCACAATTACCAACTAAAAACAAAACAAAACAGTGTTTAAAAAACGATTCGGGCGTATTCAATACGCTCTGGTTCATTATGTGAACTATTTTCTACAGTTAATTCGCGAACTACTGTTAAACGTCTCTCTTTAAAAAAAACTGGTAACTGCTCGTTTACGATGTTTTAAAACAGCCAGTTCGTTCACGTAAAATTTAAAGGACACCGACCCCGCCACCCTAAATTGCTAACCCTTCTCACCCCTTCAAAACTGTGAGGGCAAACTCGCGTTCTTATGACTGTTAAAACTTGTTTACTATTAGTGGAGCCCAATATGAATATGAACATCCGTAATCTGTCCGAGTAGGAATTAACTGTCGAGCAGTGCAACTGTTTGGTCATGAAATGTGGACAGAAGAAAGGAACCAGAAAAGGAAGTCAAACGCAACGCCCGTGATACAATGGGGTATCGGAAGTAGTTGAAGGGTCTCGCCGACGCTTGACTGCAGAAGGCGATGGAAAATAAGACGAGAACTGACGTATGGAAAGATTCGCCTTTTTACCCAACGTTTTCCCAATTTTCCACTATCATTATCTTTGGCTTTCACTTGGTTCTTATTATAGAAAAGCTCGCACCCCAGCTAGTTAAAACGTTCCATTTGTTGGATTATATGTTGGGCTTAGTTTCAACGTGTTAGCTGACTGTAGACTTCTTCGTACACTTTTTTTCAGGCGCTTGTCCGTCTTTACTTATGTTCCAAACATATAATGTACGGTACAAAAACGTATAGGCCTACACTACGAAAAACGCGATAGTTTTTTCAAGGCCGATCTGATATAATGAAGAAATAAATCGCTCTATTTATGTTCTACTCGTACTTTCTTCATTTGTGCGTTCACTTGTACAACGCGTTTGTACGTCGAGAAAGCGGAACGGCGCGACAAAAATCCCGATCGAGTTGAAACTGTGCAAAATTGTACACGACACAACGCTTGAATACCGCACTGTTATCGTTCTTTACAAGCGCGTCACGTAATGTAACACTGTGCACGCAACGATTGACTCGGCAACAAGAACACACGTAGGCTACTCGGATTGCCTGCCTATAAATCAGTGGCAAGAACAACCACAAAGAGGAGAGTGCAAATTCTGGAAACAGAGGAAGTACTGACATCGCGTAAAATTGATGAAAATCAGGTGGGACAGATGTACACAACGTCAATGTGATGTTAGACAACAAATGAAACGACTAAAGTAAGGAAATGGTCACAAGATAATTGGTGAGGATCATTACAAGTACATAGCCGAGAAGAAAAAAGGTGGTGAAAAGGAAGAAATATCCCAAATCTCCTGGTAGTAATCAATTTTAATTAGAGGCAGTAGCCTACTACAGAGAAAAGGAGATGAGAATGCGCGGCAGAAAAAGGAGGAGGAGGAGGAGATAAGAAAAACAAGACACACAGAGGAAAAGGAAAAGGAAAATGAAAAGAAGATGAAGACGAAAACGAATAACAACAAAATCGGGAAGAAGAAAAAAGATGAAAAAATTCAAATGGATGATTCAAACCAGTGACGAAGTTATTTACATATAACCTTACTTATATGAGTAATTAATAATCAGGGCTAAATAAATTATTTATCCCTAAATTAATGTCGCTTCAGAAATACCATCTCGAAGGATAGATCTTCTGTTTAGCCCCTTTGCTTTATCAAAATACGCCGAAAATTAAACTGCGTCAGTTTAAAGAAAACCGACAAACGACATTTGCTTGTTAAACGCGGCCATTTACAAAGACAAAAACTATCTCAGTCTTCTATTGGCTTCAGAAATAAAATCGCTGAGCTACGACAAATGGAACAACAGTTGCATACAATTTCGAATGACATGTTAGAAAGCGGAGGAATTATTTCACAATAACGTACTCTCATATCAAAGCGCATGTTAAGAAATAGATCAGTTGGAAGTACAGTAGGAGGCAAGCTGCAAAATGAAATTCCTTTGGCAAGTGGTTCTGTTATTCGACGTGTAGCCTACATATCTGCAAACATTCAGAGTAATGTAATTGAAAATTTTAAGGATAGCGGTAAAATTGCATTTATTATACGAAGTGACGACGTAAGTTGGAATATTATTTACTGAACTAAGATGGATTTATCAAGAAAGATGAATAATTCTCTTCAAGTACTGAATTAAGCAGCACTTCAGCTGGATTAGACAGATACAGAGCAGCAGTCGTGTAGAACAGAATATATTCTTCTGGGACAATCTACTTTACAAGCAGCAACGATTGGTCAAATAAAAGGTTTTATCGTAAGACTAGATACATAGAAAAACGCTTGTAATAACATGCGTCACATGAATTTAACAACATTCACGGTTTAGTTATTAAGGTAATCTTATCTGTTCAACCAAAAGTGTTGAGTGTTGAAAATTAAACTTTTCATACAGATGTGCTAGGAAGCGGAACTCATCGCGGCACCAACCGCTTGGTGGCGAGAGGTAACGTTCTTGCCAAATGCATTAGCTAAGAACCCAGTGTTATTTAGTAATTTGCTTGATTATTCGCTACTTTAATGATCCAAACAGACAATTCGTTTACGAATGAGATTCCGTGCCCAATGCGCTTATTTGTTTAGTTTCTATTTTCGGTCTTAAAAGACGCACACAAAATACACGGGTTCTAAACTGTCGAAACAATGCAGTCAAAAGAAAATAAAGTAATTATACGAAAAAAGGAGAATTTAAAATATGTCCTTTTATCAGAAAATAAAATCGAACACACTAAAATGAAATAAACGTCTTGAAAGAATGTCCTGTAAGTCTTAACAAACTCTTTAAACATACTAAAAACTGTACACACACCTGTGAAAATGAGTAACAAGATTACATCATGAGGTGAGGTCTATATGGCACGGAAAACTGTCAGTAGGCCTACTGCCCTTCCTATTGTACACAGAAATCTACCATAACTCTACTACATCACTGACATACGTCGCTATATTTTTCACAATTTACATAATTCATTCTTAATAGTTAAAATTTTAACAACACGTTTCAATAAAATTTCCGGCTGTGAGACATGCGTGAAGCGGACACAACGGATTTCTTTAAATAACGTTTCTCTGCTACACGAACACCATACGGATTCCATGTAAATTACATGTAAATCACGTGACTGTATTATAAAAGTTCGCCGACGAGAAAGTTGTACAAATTGTGGCAGTTTACATAGTACGGTGATGCCCATGGGGTAGGACGTAAACGCCTTTTTATGAAAAACGCTCAAAATAAATACCCGACACGTACCTTAAATACTCTCCGCGAATTTCTGGAATAACAAATAATCGACCACTCGAACGCGTCAAAAAGCCTCCCGGGCAATTCTCTGCGGTATTCATTTCCCCCATCGGTAAACACGCGAAATTATTTCTCGTGCTGCTAGTAGTATTTATTCGTTCGTGAAAAAAATAACAACGGTACGCAAGCGGAGTACAATTACCCGTACTGCGACATGCTCTGTGACTTCGATCCGTGGGCTAATTCCAATTTGTATTCACCAGATTAACTTCACTATAAAATTATGATGCTAGCATACTAAACTGCACTATTCGGCGCCACAGTGACTGCAAAATTTACGACGTTCGTACGTCGGGGAATATTCAGTCAGGGAACTCCGTCTGTGCATGTCATGATCTTCTAAATGCCAAATGGGCGCACTTTCCAGGTGTCAAAAGTACTTAAGATAAGTACTCATTTTAAGTTTTCATAGTGACAGAACAGATATAGGAAGTGTCGGTATCAAAAAAATGCGTTCTTAAAAAATTCGATCTGTGTACTCGATACGCATGCCTACTATCGTTTCTTTGTTTAACTGAATCAGTTGTGGAACAAGAAACCAACACTCTATAAACGCCGATCATAAAACAGCAAATAACGTGATCGTTTTCAGTAAAGACGAATGCAAACACAAATAAGCTTACAACAGGCTCGACTTTGACAGTAACGTTACAACCGAAAACACGCACACAACACAGTGAAATGTTCCTATGAGATCACGTACCGTAATGGATGAATCTATCCTTGACCATGTTAAAGTGTTCCAATTACTTGTTTGCTGTTTACTTCGGTGATGAACTCGAAGTCTATTATATGTGCGTTATAAAATCAAAGAGGTAGCTAAAGAACAAACAGAATACAAAATTCCATTTAAATAGCACAGCGGACTTCATACTCTGCACAGATGAGGATCGCAGAAAATCATAAATACTACGCCACATTCAATCGACAAAAACTAATTCCTAAGTGGAAAGCTCCTTTTCTAAGTGGAAGGACATACACTGACTAGAGAATGAAGTAAATTAGAAGATTTTGAATACAACACACGTCTCAAAAGGGATCGTACTATTCAAATAATAAGTAAAGTCAAGCTCTTTATCGCATAGTTATTTATTTATTAGAGAGTAGTACGTTACATAGAATAAGATTAGCGAGCTAATATTATCCGAAATCTTATTAACACATGACGATGATGAAGATAGTGATTTCGCGCCAGAACGGCTCAAAGCTTGCGTGTGTAACATCACGGAAACGTAGTCAAGAGTGTGGGGATCAGGCCGGCGCATCTCACTACGAAACCTGTCAGAACTGGGCCACGGAAGGTTCGCGTTACCCACGCCTTATCCCGTAAGCTTCTGCACATCAACTCTTACGGGATCCATGGAGCCATGCTCGAAGCGTGAAGTTAGTAGGTACGGCGTCAGTTAGTGCAACGAGGATCCCTTATTTAAACTTCCCTGTGTTGGATACTCATGACACCTCACTGCTGGGAGACACTGGCGCTCGTCGGTGTGCGCACACAATACAAAGTCCACAGACATGTCACACATCTTCTGCCCGTCCGATCTGATTCACGTAGTCGGATCCTCTTCGGAGTTGAAGTTATGTGCCTTGAACGAAAGTACATCAGTACCTCAAATACGCTTGTACCTTTTTTACCACCTATTTCTGAGAGCAACCTTTCGTGGACGGACACCAGATAATTATTCGGTCAATAATTCATATCTGACACTGCACCAAAACGGACAGGTCTCTAATTTTAAAGAAAACGTTCTGTACTGTTAGTCACAGAAGCTGGATCGATGGTATATATAAAACGATAGGAAGCATTAAAAAATCATACATTTCATCCGTACGGATGTTGACAAATGCAACATGACAGTCAATTGACACGGAAAATCCTAGAACAAAGTTCACGTCACACAGTAATATCAAACGACTAACAAGTAAGCAAGTAAGACTTCTCTCGTAGAACAGTTACACGCGAAAAGTTACGGCATTTGTACGTTAAACTTTCGAAGCTAACGTTGCATTTACATTTCGTTTGTTATGCAAATTGCGCGGTTTGTGTAACAGCGTAGGTTCATATAATCTGAAGTTCTGAAACCCGATAACGAAGAAAATAATGCAAAACTTATAATCGATAAATCACCGACTGAGCAGTATTTTACCTCGTGAACGTCGTAAATATACATGCAACCCCCAGGAAGCCCAGATAAACTCTGGAAACACCTTTTTAAAATGTACAGCTGATTGTTTTCCGAAGGCCACAGTTGCTGTTTTTCGAATGATTCCACGGTTAAACATTGTGTTGAGCGACACGTCACGGGTAAGACGCAGTCTCAACGTACATTATCGTACACAGTTTCATATATTTAGATTTAACGATTCTTTAATGTGTCCTATTAAATTTGCACTAGTTTATAAACGACCGCGATCAGCAAGAGCCGAGGTATAACAACCACTTATTATTACCATCATAACAATTTTACATCGCCTAAGCGGTGAGGATCTTCTCCCTACTCTAACAACTTAAGTTTCGTCAGGATCTGTCAATTAAGCATGGCGATGCAAAAGACGGTAGTTACAAGTCAAGTCCATTCTGGCAGAGCTCAGAATTACGGCTGGACGGCTAAGCAGCGGGCTCACCACTTGATCCCCAATACAAAACATCGACTAACAAGCTAAGGCCTATATCCATCGCTAGGTGTCACGATGGCTTAATTAGATCAATAAAACGCCTACATCGGGCGGCGTTGTCAGCTATAACCTGTTTCAGGATGAATTATATTTCACCAGACGCGCGTATCGACTACGAGCTGCATCAAACCTTATCTCCATTCGACGGGTAACGCACGCCATGGCTACCGACATTATTCCGTTTGCGGACTATCGACTTCAGTCTGACCTTAACGAAAAGTCGCAGGCGGTAATAATAAATAATATTAATAACGAAATAATATAACTAAAATACGGCCGCACCCACTTTTCATTAGTGCAATCTCGTACCACCACAGATGTTAAAAAAACAACACGAGCAAACAGTATCATAAAACGTTTCTTTCGTATTAATTATTCGATAGTAACTGAAGATAAAAGAAACGGATCGTAAAATCTTTGGAGCCCACGGCAGACATGTTTAGCTTTGTATCGACTTCGAGCGATGTTTACTGAAAAAGTTGCAACGTTTTTCACACACACACAAAAAAAAAAATATCCCGCTTACCAGCAACACGGGTGTATCACTCAGTCACAAGATACACGTTGGTAAGTAGAAATCTGCCTACGCCGCCGATTAAGAGTTAGAAATTTCATACCGAACTTGTGAGCGAAGAGCTGAATATGTGGGAGTTTTACCAGCTGTATTCTGAATTCTCTTGGTGGGGAAGTTACTGAGCGTAGAGACAGATCGTTAACAAACTCAATCTAAGCACCAATCCATCGCTTTCTTCAGGCATCGTAACGGCTACTATTACTCAATAAATTTTTCTTTTTACGACCAACTTCCTCCGGGGTGATGTCTCTTTATCCACGGTCCACGGTACGAGGAAGACGGATCCAAGGTACGTCGGCTTTAACAAGAAACTACATTTAATTTCGCTTTTCTATCCCTATGAAAATAACCGCGTTTTATTCCCTATTCCGCAGTTATAGCGGCAATTAAACGCAACCAGACGTTTCTCTGACTGGTCAAAGATTCGAGCTAGTGTATTGGTGGTCCGACTTCAACTAGGCAACAGAGTTCCACGAAAAACTGTGGATTCTGTAATCTTTTGAATCAACTACATTTTAATAATACGCGTCCGTCTCTTATACCTGTGCGTTTTAGGAGTGACGATTACAAAAAAGGAATCGCTTCACATAAGATTTCTTAACAATTAAAACGTTAATTTTAGGTCTTTTACAGTCAATGTAGTGCCTCCGATGATGTATCGGTATTTTATGAGAAAACGTTTGACACTTGTTAAAATAAACCAATGGAATAAAACTTACATACAAGAACTTACGTTTCGAATTATTGGTCTACCACGCTCGCTTTTAAAGACAGAAACCTGCGAAGATTTGTTTTAGTAAAGCTACTGTCAAATCCACTTACGGAATGTACGAAAATTACCGTATGTATCTTAGCAGGGGGCTTCATATCTACAGATTTTCCGTATATTCATATATAACCGTATTTCCAACTCCCAATTTCAGGTTCTACTGAAGATTTTTTTAAAAACTTACGCTTCTCTAAAATGAGCTCGATGACTCCCCTCTCCCGTATTGCCAGCCTCCCTAAGCTATTTCTGAATAGCCTTGACAGACTTGCATTCATCCCTGTTTATCCCTCTCTCCACAGGAAATTCCTTCCCCAAGCACGTCTCTATCACGCTGCTTCGCACTGTCAACGTTTGCCACCGGTACGGAGGCTCTCTGCCTCGCGGAGAACGACCGAACACTCAAGGCGTCCGCCTGTGTTCGAGACGGGCAGCATCTGCTGTCCGAATCGCCATCAGAGGCATTGCTACAAAAGCATTAAAAACTGATTCTTCTAAATTCCGGCACCATCTTGTTGGCGTGTCCCCTCCCATTTTAGGTACCCTTTCAGAAAGACCAATACAGTGTTCACCCCTGGCAGTCATCAGGCACGTCCCTGACACTGCAATCAAACCACGGGCGCAAAGACGCCCCGCTATGTGAAGCAAAGTTAAAATGAGTCTGAATTATGGCCGCACAATCCGGCTTATTATTTTCCCCCATACATAATCATAATTCCGTGTAAAGACCGAGAGAATGTGACGTCAAAAAGTTATTAAAACATGTAATGGTATAACGGTTATACTGATAAACAGATACGGTTGCGACAAAGACGTATAGTACGGTCACTGAAGGAAAACAATTCAAATTAAGTGCTTCTACGAGATTGTTTGCATAAGGCAAGATAAAACGGTGAGAAACAATTAAAAAAAAAGTATACATAAATTCTGTCGCGGTTTTTCGAAAAAGAGGAGGGGGAGGTACAAAAAAATAGTTGTTTTCAATTATCTTGAAAAATAACAAATTTACGAAAAAAAGACAGATTACACAAATTAAAGAGCATTAAATTATCTACAAAAAAGCTATTTATCATATTTTTGTCAGGCCAATACTTTGTGAGAAAAATGGAATTGAAATATTAGAAAAAAATTGATTGTCGGAGTCCGCCCCGATGAGCGGGAAGGCTAATTTTTTCTGACACTGCAACATACAAATTTTAATAAAATCCGTTATAGGCCTAATAGTCGTAGAGACAAAAATCAAAAAGCATTTTAAAGCTAAATGTTTGTACTTTTACGTAAAATGAAAAGAAAATAATTAAATTATTAATAAATACTTACTTAAAATAAAGTAATAACGTTTTTGTTTTTTATTTTTCTCAAGGAATGCATAAACATATTAACAATTTATTACAAATGTATTTACATTAAAAAAAACTTCACAAAATGAACTTTACATATATAGGTCTTCGAAAAAAATAATAAAAATTAGTATTGATTTATTGGCATAAAATGAGCGAGTTTTAAAATTTATCATTTTTTGAGTTCGCAAGTATACATCATTTTCTTAACTTAAAATTTCTACAGAAATTTTCAAAATAAATATTTTTTAACAAAATTATGAACAGTATTGGTCAAAGTGTCTTCTATAAGATTGCGGTGTAAAGAATTGTTAAAATTAGTTAATTTAAATAAATGTAACTTTTATTAAAAATGTAAAAATATGTCAATTGCGCGTATTAATATTAATAGTTAAAAACTAAAAAAAAAATATTAAAATGTAACTATTGTACGTAAAACTACAATATTTGAGGTTTCGATTCTACGTAGTGAGAATTTATATCCGTGCATGGGCATAAAAAGAACAGACCCTGAAAGTTGAAGAATTTTAGGGAGAGCGAGGACAGCTGGCACATGCGCCATACAGATGCGCGGTGAGCCGACACACAAGCTTGTACGTTGTAAGTGTGTTTGCTATAAATGAATAATAATGAGTTTTTAAACTTATATTCCTTAAAAATTGCATGTCTATTAAATAAACATGTATTTTATTTGAAAATCCACCTTGTGAAAAATTTGGCCAACTTTGAATTAATTTTTCTACTAAAATTATCGCCCTGACAAAAAAAACGTTAATAACCTTTTTTATGGAGAATTTTATGCTCTTTCTTTTTGGTCTTTTGTATTTTTCTCATAAATTTAATATTTTTTTAAGATAATCACGAAAAATGAATTTTTGTACCTTCCCCCTCCTTTTTTCGAAAAACCGTGACTGAATTTTTGTAAACTTTTTTAAAATTCTTTCTTACCTTTTTATCTAGCCCTATGCAAAAAATCTCTTAGAAGCCACTTAATTTGAAATTTATATTTTTTTTCGGCTTCAGTGACTGTACTAGTATTGTAACCTTTAATACTGTGTTCTTGAGACATTCAAACATAAGAAACGTTTTCCAGTAACGGGATCCGACAGTATCTTGACCGGCGCCAATGCACGTAACCCGGTTATCTTCATCAAAGCAGTACGGCTAACTGAGAAAACTCTGCATTCTGTGAGAGAAACACGCAACAGACGCGCAGGCACAAAGCGATGCATCTGCTTTTAATCATAAAGTACGGTTTCTGTTTGCCGTAGTGCGGAATTGAGCGCGAGGCAATCGTAACTTTGTGATGAACAGCAAATCATCGCTGTTTAAATTTAACCACGTACGCACGCGAGTATTTATCAAAGCGGCGTCGACATGCCGCCAGCGCGTCACAGATGCACCCATCTCGCCGAAGCTTCGGACGCAATAATTATAAATAATACTATCAGTCCGTCCTAAACGATCCGACAATAAACCACCAATTACTTTAAATACGAATGCAATTACGTTACTGCCTTCCGTGTTATTACGGCCGCAATAAAATCAGTATTACTACCCCTTACTCAAAGATTTTTACAATTAAACTTCCTATTCTATTCTTTTATTTCTCTTTAATAGGTAATAAAGTTTACGGCTCTATACTTTATTATACATACTATTTTATAGCAGTTCGTGACTAAACGAATCTCAACTTCAGCATCTCCCAATACATTTCTTTTTTAACACGGACTTACGTTTTCCAACAATTTCTCTTAAAAACAGAACAATTCATTTTACTTCCATACAATACAAACCCTACCGAGTTTGAAAGTTATTTCCAGAGCCAAGATAACGGCTCTATCAACCACATTTCGGACGGACAGTGAGCGCTATTTAATGAAGCCAAGAAAAATCGTAAAGTTGCGTTTTTACTAAAACAGCCTGAAGATTAACATTCACAGGAAGCCTTTGACGTAATAATGTGTTCTTAATTGGGCAGCACTTCCCGGAACTGTCTCTGTGCACCAATGAGATTGGAGCGTTAGTAAGCTGAGATTACTGTTTGGTGTACACGTTGTCGCTGCGTTGCCACGATTAGCGTATATCAACTGCAATCATCCTTCAATGGAACCGATCCAGTCATGTACAGAAACATGTCAACAACGTAACTACACTGATGCGAGATAAAAACTTAATACATGACAACAGCTGGTTTGATGCCAACTCAACCTTGTAACAAGGCAGTAATACATCATACAGCAGCAGACTGGATAAGTTTTGGACTGTGTGTTATAAATTGTTAAAATGAAAATACGGGGTATAAAACGATGTTATGGGCACCCGTAAATAGAAGCCTTCCCATTGTACTTTGCTAGTCTTTATGAAATACAAGTCTGAAGTCCATGGGAGTATCTACAAATAAAAATCGAAAAGCATTTGACTTTTGAATATTCAAAATTTGAATTATGTTTGGTTGCCAAAGACAACTCACAAACAGATGCAAGACAACTAGATAAAATACAATTCACAAACATATCCAAGCACCTATAATCAGATGCAAAGATCTGATATATCACATGGAATAAAGTATATAATGCAAGAATACACATGAAAAAAACACAAGTAAAAAAGGGTGTTTGTAGATGGAGATAATAATTATATGGAGACATAAGCATCTATAAAGTCTCTCTATCAACTAAGAATTTCTGCTCTATACAGTCATCTGAAAATTCATTCAGAATTGAGGTGACTCTGATACAGAAGTAGGCTATGTACACATTTAAAGCCTACAAAAAACATTTTGCTGGGTTGAAAAATACCTTGATTATACTGTAAAAATATACCTGAATTTTGCACCAACCAACAGGATTTATATTATATGGATCTGACATGTAATATTAATGAATCAACTTTTAAACATTATTGTGTTTCTCTTTATGTGAACATTCACAAATGAGTAGTAACTTAGACTTAGTTTAGATCTGTCCAGCAAGATTCGTCTACACAACACTTTACTTGTTACCTGAAAGTGATAAGTGACATTATGTGCAAGCATGCACAATTTCACATGCCAATAAAATGTGAGAGTTTTTGATATCATGCACATCACAGAGGATTAAATCAGAACCAATCAACCAAAACAGATGGACACAAAAAAATAATGGATGCAGAACAATGCTAAAAAAAATTAATAAATTACCTTACATCCGTCGTTGACTTTGTTTTATTATTTAAAATTACGTGTTTCGGAACACATCAGATTCCTTTACTTAGTGGAGATCGTCAAATGTTAATATCACATACTCAACTGTTAAAAACACGTCAGTATGGGTGCGCACATAATTTTAAATAATAAAACAAAGTCACACAAGGGATATAAGGTAATTTAATTTATTAATTTATAAATAACAAAGTGACTTGGGTACCAACAATAATATGTATGACAAAAACTAAAAAAAATCTTGAACTGGTTAAGGAAACAGAACAAGAGACACAGGGCAGAGAAAAAATTCTTAAGGAACTGAATCAACACATAATATTAAATGCAAGAGCTTGTTTAAGTATCTTTAGAGACATTTAAAAACATGGACAGCAAAAAGATATACTTAGAATTGTAAAATATTTCCTACAAGTGGAAATCCAGCGATGGTTTACATACAAGTAAAAACTTTGAGAATAGTAAAACTCAGTCAGTCTGTCTGAGCAATCCTTTCGGTGGTCACGAATGTTAGTAATGTCAATATTCAGACAGCTGCCAACATTTCCATGTTACTTCAGTGTTACATAAATATTTATTATGATTGGACATGTGCTGACAATCACTGTACAGTCAACATTTACAAACCAATTTTTGACAGTTCCTCAATGAAATCAAATTATTTTGGTGTGAATAAATATAATAAGTTTAATTACGCTACACACTCGCGGAGTCTCATTAACTGTCAATCATACTGTCATCAGTAGCCTACTGGCATCGAAAAACAGCATTACAACAACTCGATCAATTCCATCAACTGCTATCTTACGAGATGGTACATGAATCAAAGTTTAATAATTTCTGCTATTTGTATGAACTTGTTTCTATGTTCTCCCTCTTCGTCTGACGTTATCGTACTTAGTTTTATTCAGCCATGCAAAACCATGACAAGTCATGTGTGAAATGGAATTAAACGTACAAGCAGTTCTCTGTTAATACTGGAATTCCGAATTTAAACAACTTACTGAAAACTCACTCTGCTTCCAATCATTCACACATGTCTAACTACATTAGAATTTTCAATCGTTACTAAGAATTTCTGTCAGATACATGACATGGAAAAAAGAAGGGATATCGCTATAATGATTTCAATTCAAAATGCTGCGCTAAAAAAATTAACAAGCTTCACCACGTACACAAGCCTGTCAGCAACACACTGTTGAAACACAATATTTATTTATATTCAGCATTGACCTAGTACTGTCTAATTCAAAACTAAGTAAATATTTTGATCCCTCGCAATCCATATCCAGCAAAACAGTCCCAAGACAAGTCACACACACACACACACACACACACACACACACACACACACAGACATTTTTTGTGTCAACACCACAATCAAATTTTCTATCACATAAGCAATTTACTGCACAGCGAGCTGTTGATTTGTTTTGATACAAGTGGCCACTGGGTGTGCTAGTGACAGATGTATCAGCAATTGTATTATAAATGACATCAGTAATTTATAGACCGAACGGTGATCGATAACGTCTGCATATTTAGTTACTTGCAAACAATACTATGTTCATGTAAGTGCTTATTTATACATAAACAATTAAAACTACCACTTCTAAAATGAGACGATGAAACTGTATATTATAAAAGCTTTATAATTAGGTTGGTATTTGTTTACTAGTAATTTACACTATTACATGATTTGTTAGTAAATTCATATTATTGCTGCATCAGCCTTTGGTTAATTTTCAATTAATCAATATGTGGTTATAAGCTTAAATAACAATTTAATCCCATAGTATCAAAATTATTCCTTTGTAAGTAACTCTTACTTAGTAAGAGTTTCCTGCACGTCTTCCCATGTAATATCTTCAAATAAATACACTGCACGTAGATTTATTTTCATCGACACACGTTTCACAGAAATTATTCCTGTATCTTCAAAGGTTTGTTTGAATTGCAGAACTATCAATATTATACACAAATTTTATATTTTCTGATATTGTTGCGACTAAGGCCTTCGGTGTGGTAGCAGTACATCAGTACAATATACTGATATTGTTCAGTATTAAACTCTCTCATGATGCAGCCTAAAGGTTGTTTTTAGCATCTGAAAAATTTTACTTTAATGAAAAGCCAATTCACAGAATGTTGTTATTTATTGATGAAGAAGATATGTTGCTTAATATGTATTTATGGTTGGTTACGAAGAACAAAATGATACTAGATGCACTGTTTCTCTATGTTCATGGAAATTTTAATTGTTGGTTGTTTGAAACAGCTAAACAATTAATGAAACTGATCAGAAATTTCATAATTTTATATATATTAGAATAACAATGATTATGTTTCAGGAACGTACTAAGATTATCAGTCCAGCGAGGGGTGATTACTAAACAAGGTACAAACAGGAGGCCATATGTTGACACAGTACAAAAGATTATACACATTTTTAATATATCAGAAACTTTACTTTTTCAAACCTCTAACCTTGTTTTTTGCACAACATCTTTATAAGAAACAACAGCTTTAATCTTAGAAAACAACAAACAAATAAAAAATGCAACAGCTACAGATACTTAGGAATAAACTTTAATGAAGAAGGAACAGGTGATGTTGAAATAAAATCAAGAATAAATAAAGCAAAACAAATAATCAGATCATTGAATGGGACTCTATGGAGCACAGAAATTTGAAAAGAAAGGAAGAAAAGAATATATGATAGTATGATTAAAAGCACTTTGATGTACAGATCCAAAAACAAAAGAACAGTTAAAAGAAAGTTAGAAGCTACAGAAATGGATGCTTTGAGATGAGCTGCTAGAACTTCAAGGCTAGAGTGAATACGAAATGAAATGATCAAAGAAGAAACGGGTGTACAAAGAACAACGTCGACTGCATTGAAGAAAAACAACTAATCTGGTAGTGTAGGGTATATCATATTAGCTATGTCATATAGGGTAGTGTAATGTCATATTGGGTATGTCATATAAATCTGTTAGTCTGAACTTAATCATTCCAGCATTTCATAAGTTATATTGTATCAATTATTTTTTCACAGCAACTTCTCTCGCCATTCAGCATGAACTGCATGTAGTGAATTCTCATCACTTGAGACAGATTCAACCAACATATTCTTCCTGCTAAGTATGATAAATTCACTTAATGTAACAAAACCATTGTTACTGTTACTGTGGATATTGCCCTTCCCATAATCATTTTTATGTCAGTTACAGCTGTGGTAGAATTAATCGGAACAGTTTCTATATGACTTTGTAAAATGCTCAAAAACCTTAATTCCTGTGACTGAACGATCCAACACGACAAAGAGTTAATATTTTTGCATATTATTAACTGCAGAGTTAAAACTGTTTACTACCAAGATTATAAATTTTTTAAATTAAAGTGATTTTGTTTATCAAAAAACATTTGAAATTTACATAAACAGGGGAGGATTCAAAATAAAAAACCAAATTCTTAAATTAATCTGTAAAAAAGAAAATGTATGTTAAATATTTACGGTTTAGATGAATCCTGGAATTCTGAGGCAACTAAAACATAACTGCTATTTACAAAATAACAATGCAATTTTATTCCGATACAAAAACAGACAATTGTTGGGAGTTCAAAACATGTCTTGGACTGATAATACATAAATCAGGACCTACTGTACTAAACAAGTCACAAGAACATTATACGGTATACTAATAGAATAAAATCTTGACTAAGTAAAACAAAAAACATTCTATTGTATACCACAGAGTACTGTTCTATATGAAGAAGGTTATAGTTAAGGGCAATGGCTGAACAAGATATGGACACCATAAATCAAGTATTAGTGATGATTTCTACAACTGACATAAAAGGCAAGTCTAAAATGGAAAATATGTAGGTAAGTAAACACTATGGAGGATATTGGGTGGCTCAAACACTGGAATGGTACAAGATCAATAGCCACACACAAGGATGCCACCATTGTGTAGAAGTACATCAAAAAAGCTATAGTAGATAGGCGCTGAAAAAAAAATCAATATAGGGATGGAAAAGATCAATATGGAACAGAAATGTCACTATGGAAACAGCAAAATAAGAAAATAAATTGTAATTTATATGACAAACACGTTCATATTCAACATTAAAAAAACCACTGAAAATATTCCACAGTTTCCAGAATATTACCTTACAAACTGTTTTACCAATTTCTAATTACCTGACAATATTTAATTAATAAAGTTGTGTTAGTGGTTATAATCACAAACAGAAATTACGCTGTTCCACACCACTATATCAAATATTTTTAATTAGTGCTATTGAGTCTTACAGCTCATCATGAGATCAGAAAATCGGAAATATACAATGACAACATCAAGGCAATTCCTTTATGCCTCTACTTGCCCAACAAGGGTATACACATTTTCTTAAACAAGTGCTGGGGTAAATGCCCTTACCTTGAGATAAGTGCTTGTTTCCAAAAATGTGTACACCCTCGTTGGACAAGTAGAGGTATAAAGGAATTGTCTTATTGTTATTATTGTATATTTCTGATCTGATGATGAGCTGTGAGACTCGAAGGCGCTAATCGGAATTGCTGATATAGTGGTGTGCAACAGCATAACTTCTGCCTGTAATTACCTAACAGTTTCTAAAAGAAACAAAAAAAACTGATATACTCATTAAGTTCAATATATATGAAACCAGTTTCTTCTCACTGTATAAGAATACTATTTTAAAAGAGAGCCAACATTTACTTACAAAAGCTTTAATTATGGCTCAAAACCTGTACCCAATTATACAAAACAATAGTTTTAGTCAATTCAGTTACATATTATCGTCTATATACAAATAAATAGTTATAAACAGTAGTAACAGTTACAACAAAATACTTCATTACTTCCTTCTCCTAGGATAGCAAATATTACTGCATGTGTATCACTGATTTGTCCTTCTGACTCAGGATGTTTTCACTAATGTTTATTGGTTCCTTGATATATTTCAAGTAATTTTATTCTTCCTTCCTTTCTCTCTCTCTTTCCTACAGTCCTACAGGACACTTTAGTCTCCTCTACAAGTTGTCATTGGCCATAGTTTATGCCAATATCAACTGATTCTAAAGAGCTTCATCTTCAATCCCAACTATCCACTTTAGTTTAAGTCTGCCTTTAGCATGTAGTCTGTCTTTATTATACTTCTTGATTTATTAGTTTCTAATTTTACTCACAGCTTTAGTGTAACTAACTGCTTGTATCACCAGTAATGGGATTTTCTCCTATTAACACTGTCCACTATGGCTAATTATGACCTTAATTTATTTAATAAACCTCCACTTGTAACTGTATCTGTTTAACATATACACATCATATATATATCGAACGAATTTGATTTTGGTTTATTATATTTTCTTAATATCTGAGTTTCACAGCTGTACGATGACAGGGTCCAAAACAGAACATTAAAATGTTATCAGTCTAATAAAACTTAACGATTTTAAGTTTGAAAGAACCTTATCATTGTCTTCCATGACTAACATGCCTTTCTAATACCACGATTTAATACCATTTACTATCATGATAAACAAATTAAAAAATAGTTTTGTAACACCAAGGAGTAAACACAATGTCATTAATGCCTTCTAACACACCTCTAACACCTACTTGGTATACAGACATCTAAGAAAAAAAAAGGAAAGCTGACCTAAAATTCCAGAATTGAATTTATACACACCAGCTGTAAATGCAACTGAAGTTGCATTTCATGGTCAAAAATATGGAGGGACTTAAAATATTTAGTCGAAAACTGTCAATTTTAGATGAAAAATTCAATTAATTGATAAAAACTGTAAAAACAGACAATGTTAACTTTCCTATATTTGATATATCTTAAACTTAAACAAGAATAAAGACTGTTACTTACTGCCGCTTTTCTGACGATGAGGTAGCAACGAGGTCATAGATCTGGGCACCATTATGTGCTGTGTTTACTAAGAATAAAGCTTTTTTATCTGAAAATAAGAATACGAAACATTTTAAAAACTAGCTTTTAAAGAAAAAAATATTGTTACAAGTTAATAGACAAAAAAACTCAATTTTATATCTAAAGTTGATAGTCTAGTGTGTCAGCGCGTTGTATGAATCAGGCCATCAGACGGTTTGTAGCATATTCTCATGCTCTCATGCGAGGGAACAGGGAACAGCCTGTTGCTTAGTCCCATATGTAACCTGTCCTCAACCAAAAGTTCTACATACTGCAATTACTCAGCTGACCTCATAATGGAAACCATGCGACCCCCCCCCCCCCAAATGGGTACAAACCCAAAACCTTTTGCACAAGAAGTGAGAACAGTATTCATTACACCACAGAGGAGGTGGTTAGTACTACATCCAGTGGTGTACCTAGGGGGTGGCGGGGATGGCCCCCGCCAGGGGCGCCATCACGGACAGGGCGCTTGCCCTCAAACAAAGGTAGGATAATGTTAAAGTAAATAATCTCATCCGCATATCCAGCTAGAAAAAGGTGAGAATCTGAAGTACGAAAAAAGGGGCGTCATCACGGACGGGGCGTCGATGCGTGGCGATTTTTTAAGGTAGGATTTTTAGTGCTGTTGGTAATGTAGATCGCATCCAACAAGTGCTGCCATCTTTGTTCTTCAGGGAGATACCAACTGAATTCTCGCCATCTTAGCAGTCGTTGTTTGGGTTTTGTGAGAGAAATACTGATTTTGCATTCTTCGTTATAAGAAAATAAGAAATAAGCTTTTTTTGTTCTACGGTAAAACGGTAAATACCATTCCTTTCTTTTTATGAAACAACAGATAACATATATAGAGCAGTGATTGATAGACTATTTAATAATGTAGTTCTTTCATTAGTGAGCTGAGTAGTTTTTCTGTTTTTACTTCAAAAATATGCTCTTGGGGCAATTTGCAAGAAAATTTATAAGAAAAACAGAAAAAGGAAAATGGTCTGCAGAAGGTCTTGTAACTAGACTTCACAAACAATTACATTTAGAATTGTTTGAAATAATCTAACCTCTGACAATGATCATTTGTATTTGTAATCACATCACAGTCTGTGAATTTGTTCTATTGTTTATCACTTGAAAATTATACACTCTTGTCATCAGTATACTTTATCTTGTGCAATTGCCAGCGATTTATTTATATTCAACTATATAAATAATTTTTTCCAAATATATATTCACTCTATGTGTATTGAAAATCGTTATGCAAAAAATAGAATAGTTTAAGAAGGTTCACTCGAAATTTCCTTTCGTACGGATTTTCATAAAATTTTAATATGTTATGCAAAGGACGCTTTCTGCCACCCTTTTCTTATTTACGATTTCAGATTACAGAAGTATAAAAAAGGGGTTAAAATGGATTTCTCTACCCTAAAAGTATATTTTTGGGATTCCTTATTCAATTTTACATGAATATCACTAACTTTTAAGTGTTTATTTTTTTGGGAGGGGCAAACAGAAAAGATCCTTTTTTTGGAATAAATTTTTATCTATTCAACATGTAAATGCATGATAAAAGATTAAAAATTGTTTTGATCTTTCTAGAATGACCTATGCTAAAATTTCAAAGTCGAACGTATTTCGTTGTAGGTTGACAATTTTGTTTTTTTAGCAGGTGTTAAATATTCTACCCTTGTTGCTTTTTATTTTAGGTAAAGAACATTTTCTACAATTACTATGAAAATGGGATCAAAAAAACAATCTGGCAGTGCTTTCAGGAAAATCAGGAAACACAGGGAAAAAACTGCTGCAGCTCTTTCAGGGCAGCTTAAAAATTGGTTGGCAAACAATGAAGGTGACATAAATGATGTTACACAGTTTAAGGACAAAAGTAACACAACTAAAGATATTGCGGAAAACGACAGTAGTAAGCCATCAACTTCTTTTTGCAGCACACATATGGGCAATGTCCCAACTTTTGAAGATGACGAGTTGAAAGAAGATAGGATATCTATGTCAAGTCCAGGCAAGAATATTTCTGTGGATGAAACAATGCAATCATTGGGCGAAGATTGTTCTATAGAAATAATCAAATTGTCTATGATGATCCAAAAAAATGGCCTGGGGTTCCAGAAATTAGTGACAAAGTTAGACTCCTTCTAATTAAATGTGGACCTCAAAGTGTTGATGTATCAACTTTCAAGTTTCCAGATTCAGACGGCCACATGGCAATAGACATCTTGATGCTGAATGGTTTTATAAAATACTTACAAAAGGAGAACGAGTACTACGACAATGGTTATTATATAGCCAGTCGGAAGATGCTCTATTTTGTTTTCCCTGTCTCCTTTTTGGGAAAGATCAACATAGAAAGACCTCATTTTCTGATATAAATAAGGGTTTCAAAGGTTGGAAACATTTGAACCCTCTCATTTATACTCATGAAAACTCGTCCAGTCACAGGCTTTGTTGCATAGAATGGAAAGATTTGCAAAATCATCTAAGACTTGGAAAAACGGTGGACGCTGTAAGTCAAGAAAATCTTGAAAAAGAGATAGAGAAATTGCGGAGTATTGTTAAAGTGATGATGGATGTAATTCTCTTTTGTGCTAAAAATAATTTGGCAATTCGAGGAACAGCTAAGAAAGAAGTAATTGGAGAGCCTGGTAGTGGAGTATTCTTAAGCACTTTAGAATTAATAAGTAATTATCATCCTCAACTAGCAGCACATATGTCATATGTTAAATCCAAAAAGCAAGCTCTAAGCTACTTTTCTCCAAGAATCCAGAATGAAGTAATCAGTTTAATTGGAGGCAAAGTAAAACAGGAAATTTTGAATAAAATAACAGCTGCCAAATATTTTTCCATTATATTTGACTGCACTCCAGACAGTGCTCATATTGAGCAAATGAGCCTAGTTATTAGATTTGTTGATTTGTCAGATGGAAGATGTCAAGTAAGTGAAAGTTTCATTGACTTCATTAGTACAAATGAGCATACAGGAAAAGGCCTTTCAAACGACATTCTTAAAAAATTAAATGAAGATGGTCTCAGTATTGGTAGCTGTCGTGGCCAGGGCTATGATAATGGCAGTAACATGGCCAGAAAATATATTGGTGTTCAAGCACAAATTCTTACACTAAACAATCAAGCTCGCTATGTGCCATGTGCTGCTCACAGTTTAAATCTAATTGGCGCGCATGCTGCAGCTGCTTCACCTTTGGTGATAACTTTTTTTGAAATTATCCAAAAGTTATGCATTTCACTTTTTTTAGTGGTTCAACTGGAAGGTGGCAAGCTTTATTAAGTAATCTTGACATTACTTTGAAGGGCTATTGCAACACAAGATGGTCAACTAAACGAAGAGCTGTCAGTGCTTTGAAAAGAATATTGACTAAAGTATTTTCATCCCTTAACGAAATGGCACGTTATGAGAAATGGAATCTAGAGACTACACTCGGGGCTCAAGCAATTATTAAACAAATAGATTATAAATTTCTCTGTCTTTTGCAGCTATGGGAAAGAATCCTTGTTTCAATCGACAAAATCAGCAAAGCTCTTCAAAAAGAGACTGTTTCCATCGACAAGGCATGCAAAATGATTAAAGGATTGACCAAGACAATTCAGGCGATCAGGGATGAGGAGTTAGAACCGACTATCGAATATGCAACACAGAAAGCCAAAGAAATTGGCATTGATTCCAACTTTCCTCAAAAAAGGTGTAAGAAAGTGAGTACAAAAGAACTTGATCTGGAGTCTAGGCATGATAATACCAGTTTCCTCACTCCACATGATGAGTTTAGAAGAGAGGTTAATGTGGTTTTTGACAGGATTTTATCAGAGTTGAAAACAAGATATGAAGGAATGTCTTCAATATCTTCAGATTTTTACTTTTTAACCGGGCCAGCATTGAGAAATCAATCCTTGAATGATCTTACAAAATGTGCTACTGACTTTGGGTTAAAATATTCAAATGATGTAGACGTGGTCGAACTCTGCAATGAAATAGAGACTTTCAAGATGCAAGCTGAAGAACTTTTAGGAGATCTTGAAAAAGCAACACCACTGGATCTGCTTCAAAAAATACAAGAATTCAATCTGAGTGGTATTTACCCAAACATTCAAATCGCACTAAGGATCTATCTTACCCTACCAGTAACAGTAGCCTCTTGTGAACGTAGCTTCAGCAAGTTAAAACTGTTAAAAAACTATCTGCAGTCTAAAATGGGACAAGAACATTTGACAAAACTTGCTATCATATATATCGAACATCATGAAGAAGTTAAAAAATTGAATTTAGAAGATATGGTAAACGATTTTGCTTCTATGAAAGCAAGAAAAGTTGCCTTTTTTAAGTCTTAAAAACAGTCTTTTTGCTTATTAAAATATAATTATAAATTAAATATAATTAAATGTTGGAATATTTTATATATGATCTTTAATTGAATTTTTTAGGTTTATTTAGCATCTAAGATGTATACAAATTTATAAATTACATTTAAAAACTGCTGAAGAAACATTAAGTTCATATTATTTTTTTCTAATGTCTTTACTTGTATATTTACTTGTCACTTTTTAAGATACGTTTGTTATAAATATATAAAATTTTATATATTTTGTAAAATGTATATATTACTATATTTTATAAAATGTTATATATTTTGGGTCAAATTTTGTGAAGCCATTATTCTTTTAACAATGCGTTGAAAATAATCTTTTTCAAACCTCTCTGTGGGAATAAAAATAGAATTTCTCATGAAATAAAGTTGCTTTTTTTAGGTACTAATAAAGAAATTTGTTCGTTTATTACTAAATCCTTTTCTAAATAGTAATAAAAAACTTATGTTATCTTTGGCTCAAAAACAAGCATTAATTGACAATGACAAGCAAGTGTTTTTTCTACCAAAAAGTGGGGGGGCGCCACCATTCTGTTTTGCCAGGGGCGCCAGAAACCCTAGGTACACCACTGACTACATCCAACACAAATGCCTCTAGACTTGCACAGGACAAAGTATCAAATATACATGGGATATAATCAGTGGGGAGGAGAAACAGGAATTTAATCAAACACTTCCATGTGGTTCAATATGATGGAAAAGGAAAACCATCCTCCACTGAACTTGGACCAACAAAGGATTTACGTGACTGAAGAGATTAATTTATTTACTATCCAGGCTTGGAGATTAATTTTAACCTTTAACGTTTATAGGATACAAATTCAAAAGATACAAGCCTTATAGTTAATGAAAAGCTATTCGATCAAACACCAAAAAGCAGGTCCAGTACTTACATGAAAATCCACAACCCATGAAGCAAGATTTGCTGCTAGAAGTACACAACTAACCATTCATGCTCACGAGTTTAGAAGTATTTCTTTTCCATCTTTGCTTAAAGATACAGTTTTGTGTTTACTAGATTTTTTAAATGAATGATTAAGTGCAAAAACAAACAAAAAATCAAAAGTAACTTCAAAACATCTGATTTAATAGAAAATATTGCAGAGACCAAACCACAATAACCAAATGAACAGACTATGAAGGAAAAATAAAGTTAACAAACCACCTTCCAAATTTTAACTAAAGTCCTACACAACTAATACAGTCACCACCTGGTTCTGTCAGAAGGTGGGTGTGAAGTTAATAGGCTGAAACTGAGTGTCACTGGATGACTAAGTATATACTAGATACTAAGTATCCACTGTCTGTATTGAGATCTAATGAGTGTACAATATCTTTGCTGAGTTAGGTGGAATCCTCCTCACCTCCTTGTTCCTAGGAGCCAATATCTTGTTACATACTCTGATGAATTAGTGGGAATCATACTCACACTTCCACTGCAGATCACACCACAACACAACAGGTAACTACCTATTTGGTTAAAGCTAAATAGAGAGCATAAGTCTTCACCACCTTTACCACCTAACCTCTTTGTGATTTTAATATAAAGAAAATGTTGTGAGCCTTTTTTCCTATCTCTTTTTTCAAAATGAAAAAAATTGTGGGATGATCTAGTAACACTGATAGAAAGAGAACATGTAACACTACACCTTTTGTGTAGAACATGTCACCGGATCTTTTTGCACAGTATAAACATTATACAAGGGCTTAGTAAAACAGTGGGAATGGTGCCCGACTACTAACCTAGAAGTTCTGAGTACAATTCCTGGATGTATGATAACATCCGGTTATGTTTTTCAGCACCCATGTGAAAATGAATACCAGGGTACCTACCCATTGTTACTTGAGTAATAATTACCCAAGTAATAATGGGTAGCTGGACTGTAGTGCTGGCCACACTACCTCCCTTATATGCTAAATGGTGCACATTAGACAGCCAACTCTGTCTAATGCTTAAACTAATTAAACAAAACAATAGGGGGCCATTTATTATTTGTTACAACTATTACAGAACTACCAATAATGAGCAGAACATGATGATATAGCAATGTGCTTATTTTACAGCTAACCATCAACTCGACATGAACTTCACCAGAATACTGTATTGATAATAACCAGATGTAGAGTACAGATGGTGAAATGGAATGGTAAAAGTAACATTGTATAAGCCCTGCACTTAAGGTAGCCTGACTTTAAGTGCAAATTCTACACTCTGTCTACCGCAAAAGAATTTATAACTTGTGATTTCTTTACAAAAAGGGGAACTTAAGGAAAAACTATACAGAAAGGTCATACCATCAAGATTTGTGTGTACAAAGTAGTATAACCAAATTTTGTAACACAAATGATGTGAAAAGACAGAATACAAACTTTGGTCAAGTCATGTCTACCATATCTATAACTTACTGCTGTGAAGATACACATATACACGTAGTGGTAAATCATTCTTCTCTTATAATAATATGATAAATGAAACACAAAACCTATATCATAATAACATAATGGTACCATGTAAAAATTTGCTACCAAAAATGACCTTGACAAAATGTGACATAAATATACTGTAACTCTAAAAAGCAAGTTTAAAAAAAATATCCTCACACCATAATGTCGTTTCGGAAAAAATCACCAATCAACAGAAGGCCACTGTCTGTATATTTTGTCTTTATATTATTTTATTGCACTTACATTTATAATATTTGAAAAACAGGAAGACATGTTATTTGTAGACATTATATTCACAGTAATATAATATATAAAGCTTTCATATTTAATACTTATTTTTAATAGGCAAGACATTGAAAGTCCTGAATTGGATAACTAATCTTATAATTTTTTAAATCCAATTTTACAAACACTACAAGTCAGGAAATATAGATTTTATATAATTCTTTTATACATAAGCTTACAGGCAAGTGGCACTTAGTACATAGATTACACTGTCACTAGTCATCTGTGTCAATACGATAATCTTACTGCACAAACGTCAAATAGTGCATTGCAGAATGCAATAGTGGTGGTAGTGGTGGTGAACTTAATTGTGCACGCACGCATATGTGTGTGTGTGTGTGTGTGTGTGTGTGTGTGTGTGTGTGTGTGTGTGTGTGTGTGTGTGTGTGTGTGTGTGTGTGTGTGTTAAAATTTATAAATAATTTTCTCATTTAAAAATTCTGAAGGGATAGAGAAAGCTAGAAGAACATAATTTATTGAATAATTTTATTAAGACAAGTTTAACATCTATCATAGAAATCTAATGAAACAAAATTGTTATATGTCATACATTTTTTATATAAATGTCAATATCAGCAACGTATTAATTTTATTTATTTATTAGCAATCAGAAAATACATTCTTTTTAAGCTAATCTGTTGATTAGTGTAAACACATAAGAAATGTACAACTACATGGTGTGAAGAGGTGTTCTATCCAGCGATGTTACCTTGTGGTCCTTAAAGGTTGGATGTCCAGAGTCGTCTCAAACTTCTGTTGAATACAGTCTGTAGAAGTGGCATGATCAGCGGGTTACAATGATTGTAAATTCTTGTATGGTGTCTACTGCCACGATCATGAATGACTTATAGAATATGGAATATACGGATGGGTAAAAAGTATATATGGGTTTGAGGACCGTTTTTATAAAGAAATTTGTCGCCTATGAACAGATTAGATTTTCTGCATATCAGCCAGTTAATTTCCTTGAATCTTAAATCTAGTTGTTTTTTCTGTGTTATGTGGTGTTTCCAGGTCAGTTTAGAGATTAAATGAAGGCTTAGGGTATTTGACTACTATTTGTTGTGGAATTTCGAAGTGATTGAGATGAACTGTGGGACAGTTGCCTCTCCATGAGATGAATGTAATATGTAAACATTTGGATTTGAATGGAATGATTCAATGTCCTGCCATTAGAAAACAACAACATTTGGATTTGTTGGCCTTGAATTTCTATTTTTGTAGCCATTCTCTAATGAGACTGAGGTGCTCTTGAGGATTCAATGAAGTGGCTGTAGAATCTTCATTGGCTGAAAAGATGACTGTGTTGTCAAATAAACCGACTGTTGTTTCCCTTGTTGCTGGTATATCTGGAAGTGTACAGGAAGTACAGTAGAGGGCCAAGAATACTCTCTTAGGTACTCCTGATTGTATAAGTAATGACTAGAGGCTTCTCCATTAATCTTTGTTTCCAATTCATGTATGTGCAGATAAAATTTCAGCAGATGAAAGTAAGTTGAGGGAAGGATTCTTCTGATTTTGTATAATAGTCCTGAGTGTCATACAGTATTAAACATGTGGCTGATATCCAGGAATGCGGATGTGCAATACTGTTTGTTTTCTGATGCTTTACTAATTATATCGGTTACACAGTGGCACTGTAGTATTGTTGAGTGCCACTGGTGTTGGAATCCGAACTGATGGTCAGGAATCCAAAACTGAAGACGTAAAATGGTGTTGAATATATGCACAAGCTTGTTGGGTTTGTTTTTTGGCAATTCTTTCAACATCCTTGCAGTAATAAGGTAGATTCTTCTTGCCTTTTTCTGGTTTATTTTATTGTTTCATCAATTATTTCTGTTGCAGTAAATAACTTTGTGTATAGAAATAATACCTGAATCAGAGGTGAATCCTCAGAGCAAGCAGTGATTGCCCAAAGAAAATCAGGCACAAGTAAATAAATGATTACGCTACCAACATTACTGTTGTCACCAAAAACTGTTTCACATGTCTTCTAATCCCTCATCTTTTGAAAATTGGTGGCGTATTTGTCACCTATCTTCCAGACAAAACAATACTGATGAAATGATTTGATCAAAGTCATTAATATGACTTTGCTTTCAGTTCTGTGCACTATTTTAAGGCAGACTGACCACTCCGCCCTGAAAGCAATCACTTCAAAAAATAAAACGCTTTGGTGCACTATTTATGAGTTGGCCAAAATTTCAGAAATCTTAGCGTTTATTTAAGATTTTGTAACTATGTTTTCATATTTGCCTTTTTTTTACATTAGACTACAGTTAGAAATACTCAAAGTTATAACAATGTATGATGATTTGCTGGTACCTACATATAATGCTAACCAGCACAGCATATGACTCTCAAAGACGCAAAAAGCAAGCATTCTTTAGTAGTGCTTTAAGCCTCTAGGAGCACTAGCAGTGTCCTGGCTTGGTGAAACTGCGGCCATTTTTTCTCTTGTTTATTATTTTGGTTGTCACTGTTTAAGGTTAGGTCCCCGCGGTGTATCCTGGGTACAGGTTGCTGAAATCATATTTCTTTTCAACTAGAAGTAGAAACACAGCTTGCTAAATGCCACTTTTTAATCCTCACACTAATTCCCTTTCATGAATATTTTCGTCACAGCGACACAAACAAGTGCGAACCTGAATATTTTTTAATCATTTTCTAACATTGGAATGTTATGTATATGTGCTTAGAGTCGATGCTTACATTGTGCTTAGAGTCGATGCTTGCCCTACCCATCAGGTCAGGAATTGCCACCTGAATGAATGGGTGTAGAAAGGTCTTGTTCCACTTCGAGGTCATGAACAAATACTATATGGTCGAGTGTAGAGTAAAGATTTCTGAATGATATTCAGCAAAGAGATTGGCTTTGTCACTTGTGGCCCATGGCCCTGGATGAGTTGAGTATCTACGTAGTGGAGGTACCGACAATCTGGGTTTCTTGCTGTGTTTTGTGGGCTTCCAGAAGAGTCGAAAAGTTGTGTTATGGGCTTGTTGAAAAGAGTTGTTCCTAAGTTCTTGGAGTTTTAAATTTAACTTGTTGTTAATTTGATTGTTCTTTATTCTGCTGTCAGGTGTATGTGTTCATTGTCAGGATGACCTAGCCCTTCTTTTCTCTGCTATTAGTTTCTTGATTTCATATGGGATGTTGTTAAGTTGACTGTTGAGAGACAATATATGGGTTGGCTAGTTTGGCCTATTGCATTCTATAATAGGTTAATTAGACTGTTAGTTTCGATTTCTATGTCTTCAGGTTCCTGTAATCATACAGATAAATTTGTATTTCCCTATATTATTTGGTGGTAAGTGTACCAATTTGTTCTGTAGTTGTTTAATCTGGGAGTAGTTTTCCTTATTACAACAGCTGTGCTTATTGTTGCTATTATTGAACTATGATCTAATGATAGATTGTAACTTGAAGAAACATCCATGTATATGGAAGAAATTCCATTGGTGACAAAAAAGTCTAACAAATCCGGCATTTTATTTGTGATAGTGGGCCAATAAGTAGGTGCAGCCATCGATACCAAAGCGTGGTTCATTTCTTGGGTAGTCTAAAGTGATTCTCTGCCTCTGCCTCTCCCTGCTATAAACTTTGGTCCCAAGGTTCGGAAGACTGCCATAAATTGTTGTTTTTTTAAGTTTGTCTAGGTGGACAGTATACAGCTGTAACAGTAAACTTGTACAGAAATGTTTTATTTTACTGATGTTGCTTGTATGTGGCTTTCTTCATATTTTAACAGATCAAAGTGTTCAATGTTTTCTTTTACAAGTATCTCATAGCCTCTGTGAGCTGTGCTGACTGGGTGGTTTGTATTTTGGAATGTTGAAATAGCTTTGGTTGTAAAATCTGTTTTATTCTGACAAGGAGTATGTCAATTAGATTTAGATGCAGCGACAACTGCAAACTTTTCTTTAACCCTCCGAATACCATGGTCCAGATGGAACATAGAATACCACGGGGGTCGTCTTTGTGAGACCCCATTCTTAATTTTGGTTCTGACGACGTTTTGTGTGTCGAGTGGTTCAACACTTTCACTTCACACCTGTTGGTACTTAGGAAAAGGAAAATCATCTTAGAAAATGATTAAAATTAATAATACTTGCTCAGAAAGTATTTATTTGGAAAAAGTGACAATTATGAAGTGTAGTGTTTTTCAGCCAAAAAGTATCACCCTTTGAGACAAACATATCTCCAAAGTCTCCCAAAATTTCTTCATCAAGTTCATCGCCTTGAATTTCATCATCTGCTTCATCAGCTATTTCAACAACATCCTCAGCTGCAGAACATTCTTTAGTTTCTTGTACCTCATCGACAAGGTCATTGGCTACAACCCTAGCCCTCTCCACAAGAAATTTGGTTCTTGAAGACACAAGACGATCCGTTTCACAACACATACACACTGAACTTAGAATCAAACTGAACTGGAAGGAAAGAGATAACTAAACAAAGAGTAGGACAAAGGGCAATGAGTGAACAACAGTGAGTGAGGGCAAAGTTTATTACGAGTAGGTAGACGTAGCTACAACTCGATACTCCCAATTTCTACGAACATCTTGTTTGTAAAAAGGGAAAATGACTTTTTGGAACCGCAGTTGTGTTTACACTTCATGAACTGACTCGAGTGACGCAATATTATGAAACTACACGACGATTTTATTTTCAGGAAAAGGGTACACAGAATACCACGGGGGTCTCGCGAGGACCCCAGCCACATTTTTTAGGAAACACCACGTGATTACAGTTGTGATATTGAAGTATTCAGCAGGAATGAAGATGAAAGTGGCAGTATATAGTTTTAAAAAAAAGTCACAGAGCCATAATTAATTCCTTCCAGTTTTTCAATATATTTTCGTCAAAATTCCGTGAGACTGGGGTCATTAACGACCCCATGGTATTCGGAGGGTTAAGGTTGGGAAGACCATTGGCGTTCCATTGTGCAATGCTTAGAAACTTGATCATCTTCAGTTGAATTTATTGAGTATAATTGTATACATGAATTGTATGTATAGCATCTGTGTAATTTTTAAATTGTACACCACCTTTTATATTTGTAATAATAACTTCAGTTATTTGACTACCAGTGCAGTTGTTAATATATTTGTTAGTAATTTCTGAAGCAAATTTCCTAACAATTTTTGAACACTGACTTCATGACTGCATCCTATGTGTCTGCTGCTACACAAATTCGTATTTTTTGTTGAAAAACAGCTTTGTTTGAAAAATGTATGAATGATTCTTCATAATTGGAAGAACACCTGCCATAAGTGGTTGTTTTCTATACAAACATTTGAAATATCCAACCCTAGCCTAAAGCTGTAAGGTGGGGATGTTAGGTGAAAGAAAAATAACTCTGAACACACTAACCTCCCTTTTAGGACTTTTTCAGATCAATCTGATTAATGTTGTACAATTTTTATTTGAAGAATAAATACTCTGTCATACCATTTTTCAAGGTGATCTTTAATACTTCCAATATTAGTACCTGGAAGGTTGACAATACCCTTAAAACACATTCGTTTCAATGCTGTGTTAATCATCAGTAGAGACAGCTTTACAATCCAATTTTAGTTGT
Source organism: Magicicada septendecula (assembly GCA_034769895.1). Taxonomy (NCBI): domain Eukaryota; kingdom Metazoa; phylum Arthropoda; class Insecta; order Hemiptera; family Cicadidae; genus Magicicada; species Magicicada septendecula. Next base: position 403,131,829 of record CM068371.1, on the reverse strand, counting down.
CTTGATTATTCATCTCTTCTTTCACAGCACTAACACTTAACTAAAAATGAACTTTTTTCATGTGACAAAAACTTACTATTTTATTGTACGCGTTTCGGCTTAGTATCCGCCTTCTTCAGCTTTGGTAACAGACTCCCAGCATTTTGTAATGGTTGTGTGGAAGGTGAAGTGGGGGTGGTGTGTGGAGGAAGGGGATTGGCGCGGGGATTCAACTTACTGTTTGTTTTCTGTATAATTGTGTCAAAAAGTGTATGTGATTTATATTGTAATTGATCGTTGAGTATGTTGTTTGGTTGTGTTGTGTGGTGTTTATATATTTCGTATTGTTCAGTTGTGTTGAGTTTTTGACCTTTGGGTATGTAATGTAAAATTTCAAGATTTTAGTAAATCCAATTTTATTAAGACACATTGTTTTTGTAATTCTTCCTTTCCTCACCACTTTTAAAACCTAATAATTTCCTCATTTAGTGACAGTACAAATTTTCTGGAAATGCTATCCAATAAAATCTGGTTTCATCAGTTCTATTAACATTTTAAAAACAATTTTTTATCTACATGTATTCACGGGTCCTACATGACTTGTCGGGAACTTCTAATTGTCTAATACCATACCCAGATTAAACTTTAACCAACTGATTGTATCTTTAAAATCTGAATGCAATCGTTACTTCTCGCTCAACTGTACTGGCATTTTCAAATAATATATCCTCTATCATGATCTGACTGGTTGTCTTGGTTTCTTTTATACGAACCAGCTATACAATGCAGAATGAAGATTCAACACTTGTTTTATAGCTTTTCTCTGTGAACTGCCATGTCCATTAATACCAATTAACAAGTATAATTAATTCACTACTGACTCGGAACACAAAGTTTTTTACAGGTAAAAACGTAAAAGTTTTAACTTCAAGCCTGAATCGGTTTCGCTTTTAAAAAGCTTCTTCAGAGGCTGCCGTTGAGAGCACTGTCCGTCTTGTTCTTGGTGACAGTATCGACTTTTGAGAGATCGATGTGTGTGTGTGGGGTGTGATATATTCGAATAATGCGTGTGATTTGAACCAAAATCCAAAGTAACGAAATCCAAGAACCAATTAACAATTTTTTTGGGATGTTTGATACATCTGATGGTCCAAACTCATATTCCTATGCTCCTCTAGGTCCTAGTTTTAACTGTTGAAATGTCATTAGTTTAGGTAGCAAATATACCTTTGTTTTGGGATTTTTACATTAAAAAAATAGTTATAATAAATATTCATTATAGAGAACATGTGTGAAAATACACTAGATAACTATAACATGCATTGGATTAGAGTGAATTCAATTTACGTTCTGTGCAATAATAATGGACAAGTGATGCTGACTCCCTTGCTGACAAGGGAGGGGAGAGGGCCATGAGTAAACAAAAGGGTTACTATAAAATAAAAGAAATTAAGATTTTAACAAGGAAGTGAAGAGACAAAAACAAGGTTACAATATGTGTATTGCAACAGTACAAACAGTAATGATACTGTGCATTACCCAAATAAATAATAAAAAGTGTTACAACACAAATAAGCCACCCCAGTACCAGGGATAAAAACTATAATTATTAAAGTAAATGTACTTCATATCAAATAAAATAATTAAATATAAATAAAATATAAAAACTATGACACGACAAACGACGACATTACCCAACACAAGTGATTGACCCAACAACAGGAAACAAAAGAAGGGAACCACGAAAAATACACAAAGCGAAAAAAGTGATTAACCAAACAAATAGGAACTAACAAAAGAAGGGAAGAAACCAGAACCAAAGAAGAATAAAGACAATTAAAGGAAGTGAATGAATTCCTACAACTAAATGAATTCAAACCAGATGAAAAGAGGAGAACCGAGTCAAAATGAAGACAACTGAAGATGGAGAAGAAGAAGAAGAAGAAGAAGAAGAAGAAGAGGAAGAAGGAAGTGGTAACGAAGTGAAACCAAGAAATAATAACAAACACCACATATAAAAGGGAGAAATGGTATACTTAAAGATAGCATATTGTAAATAAACCCCAATAATTATCCACTAATGGAAATAAATATTGTTGTAAAGGTGATAATTTATATACCTGTTTTAAACAAAAACAGTAAAAAGTAACTCAGTAAAGAAAAGTACAGTAACCAAAATATTAAAGTTAGATGTAGTGAAATATATATAACAAAATATCATTCATATTATGTATAATTTTATAATGAAAGAAATAGTGAGAAAGAGAAAGAGAAATAATTATAGGGATTACCACTAAGTAACACTTAATATGAACAGCGAAAAAAGTGCAATAGTGTATGTGTAAATACCCCAAAATAGTGAGTGTATCAGTGATAAACACCAATTTATTAAAGGTGAAAATGATATGTGGAAAAAGATATTATAAATAATAAAAAGTATTAATAGTTAAGAAAACACTTAGTGAATCATTGATGAACCAATAAATGATTTAAGTGAGCTTATGGAAAATTATATAATTAAGGATAGTTAGAAATAGTATTTAAAGTAGAGATAAGCAAAGGATGTAATGTTATTCAGGGAGAAAGCCCATGTAAAAACAATTTGTGTTAACATGGAATGGAGAAAAGAAGTAGTAATGAAATAAGAATTTAAGTATATAATTAAAAAACACCCAATGTTAGAAGGGAAAATGAATTTAATAAGTTTGAAAGAAGTGATGACGTTTCTCACTCAAAATAATAGTCAAAAGAATTAAATGAATGTTAAACCAACAGTAAATAATAACTTATAAAGAATTGTTCGTTTTAAATGTTATGAACAGGATATGGCTGAAGGAAACTTGCAGTCCATAGGCCTAATTGTTATGTTTTAAAGATTAAGATATAGAAAATAATATTGACATGTAACCAGAAAACAAACAGACTCAAAACACAACACAAACAATTATAATAACAAAATAAAGCCCATCAGGCTGAAATGAAATGTAATTAAATGAAATAAGTAAAATACCATAATGGCTACTTAGGCCTATGAAAATGCCTAACTGTCAGACACACACAAATATCAATTGTAACAGATTCACAAGGAAATGTACAAATCAAAGGCAAGTAACTAGCCAGTAATTATGTATAAATCATTTTAAAACAGAAATGTTACTATAAAAGTTTAATTTAAAAGAGATATGTAATAATCAAAAGTCAACTTAATTAGACCAAAGTTAATATATAATACAACATGACCTTATGAGGTATTATTTTAATCTTTGAAAGGAAAGAAATACAATAGTGATAATATTTATTACCCCAAAGGGAAAACAGAAGAATAAAATCATTCAGAAAATATATAATAAATTTGAATAAAAAATTCAAATATATTAACAATGCATTTAATCGAGGCCTTAACCAATCAAAGGATTTCTGTTACCATAGAAACGGGCCTATGTACAAATAGTTGGATACTATTTTTCCGTTAAATTTATTAGACTTGAAAAAATGACGCGTGGGTAAGCGGTACGCAAGATTGAGATGACCAAAATTTTACTTTAAAAAAGTTCAAAAGACGTTCAGAAGACGACAGTATGGACCATTGACGAGTAGATGAAGAGCTTCGAATATTAACCGATGTCCAGGAACCAAATAAACCAAATTAAATAGTAGAAATTCCCAAGACGAGATAGAAGAAGATGCCAGCAGCTTAAATCAGCCCGAAATTGATGAATTTCCATTATCCCTGAACGACAACACATCGTAACCTTCTGAACTGATAAGTATCAATTAAATGAAATAATCCCCAGAATAAAAACACATTAAATATTTCTCAAATCAATCAAAATTTCTCACTATTAAACCAAATTCATTTTCTTTCAAAGGTTGTATAAATATAAACTTACGTAAACAATTTAACTTGGAAATAACCTCGCATTAGAGTGCGAATTTTGTAACAACTAATACAACACTACCGAACAATTTAAAAACACTTTATACTATATAAGTACGGATAAGGTACGGTAGTGTACTTTTTTAATGTAACCAGCTTTTATGTTTTATTTATAATCCAAAGAACCCCAGATTTTGAACAGATTAAAATATTGTGTGTAAACAGAAGCCATGTCGGCGTCAGTATAGTTCATTCAAAATCAATTTCGCCAACCTAGAGATATATATGTTTCATGTTCTAAGCCAGAGCAATTTTATTAAAAAACAGTTTATAATACCTTTGTCATATTGATTAATGACCAAATTAGAATTAAATTTACAGTACAGAGTATTACCATTGTTTTATTTCATAGGAAGTTGTATCATATAGGTGTGTTAGCAATTTTTACTAAGTAACCAACTAGCGCTCTTGCCGAGCGGGCAATATAACAAGCAGTACAGCGGCGGGAATCATTTCAACGCTCCAGCCGTCAATGCTGACAACACCTAGTTAACTTGTAAAATCACAAATTTAATTGTTTTAAAGAAAACAATTTGGCGCCACCCGGGATTTGCAACCCCTATGAATAAACAGGTAGGTTGTACTGATAATTGAGACCACGCTGCAGACTTCAGTAGTGACAACCATTATTGTAACGACCGGTGTGAGGCGAACACACCACATTAACACTTACTACACATAAAAAACAAGTGTACACATTTTACAGATACGACCAGAACTCTTCGTTACAAAAGGAATAAATATGAATTAATAAACATGATTCGGATTGCATAAGCTGAATCGTAGTAAAAATAGGGAGTACAGAATTCATGCATGGACATGCAGTTTGGTGCATACACCTGTCGCTAGCATTGTGTACGCGCGTATTTTGTTAGGGTGTGTGAAACCTGTCCGTTCCTGAAATGTAACCAACCCTTTTCAAGTAGAATAGTTATATGTTTATTGTTAATTATAAGAAAACTATGTACGATAGGATAAAACAAAAGACACCAAAGTGTGTAGAAATTATTGATAAATAAAATGTTAAAAAATCATACAGAGGTGACAAAAAGTGCAATTACTACACATAAAAAATGAATAACTCTTTTTGTGAATACCATAAAGAAGTGCAATTTACGTATAGTAATCACATAAAAATTAGTGATCGATTGAGCATCGAGTGAGGTGAAACAAACTTCGTAATTCGCGAAAATAATGAATTGAACCAGAGTGGGGGTAGTAACGCCTCAACAGAATCTGACAAGTTGAAAAGTGTTCAGACAGGAATTTTTACACGACCTGACTATAAATACCAGGTCGCGCTAATAAAGTTTCTTCTTCTCGATGCAACCATTGTCGCAGGAGGGTACGTCAGTCAACGAGACAAATTCACAATTATCGTAAGAGTCACCGGATCAACTAGCTATACAGCCAGAGCTGCAAAATACATACGATGAGGTCTATGGACACACCGGCAGCATATGACATGAGACGAGACGACTGTTAATCAGCACACATGGAGGACACGACCAGAGGACCAGAAACACATGCAGAGGACACGACCAGAGGACCAGAAACACATGCAGAGGACACGACCAGAAGGACACGGAGGGACGTACAGATGAATAACCACGTCAAACGAGGTGATAAAAAAACATTTAATTACAGACAGCTGAAAGACACTAATTAAAGCTTGAATGGAAGACATTCAACCAATATTAAAATAAATAAATGTAAAAGCAGTAAAAATTAGAATAATATTTCTTGTATCAAATTTAGTAATTAGTAACATAAATGATAAGAGAAATAAGTAATTTTTGAATTAACGTAATTAGTAAAGTCTTTGATGATAAAGAGAAAAAAAATGCATATGCAGTAGAAAGTAAAACAAAGTAATATAAAAGAAGTTTGAATAGAAGTAAATTCATTTTTTGAAGCTAATGAATCAGCAATTGCACAAATATAAACACACCATGAGTAAGCCGAGAGCAAAAATAAACATTTTAAAGTAATTACAATTAGATAATAAGAGTTGTATATAACGTATGTATGTAATTTGTTAGCAATAAGTTATGTATGAAAACTTCGTACAAACGATTTAATAATGAGTTATTGTTTAATATCCGATATGAGAGATGTTTAAATAAATAAATAATGGAACGATTTTAAACGTAAATAATGTATCATCTTCTTATTACGATTACACCCATGAATTCAATTCACAATATGTAAATGCATTTAAATTGGTTAACTTGCATTGTATAAATAATTGTCTCCCAAAAGCATGAGGCTACACAAGTTAAATTAACTTGAATCGATGTATTTGTATTGTTGTAACTGGCGCTCCAAAATCGTGGGGCTCCACAAATTTAAATAAACAACAAAATTTGTCATGTAATTGTCGCCCAAGAATGTGTGGCATGATCCCGACCATTTGACTATTAAAAATGTTTTTTTTTTTTAGCTAAATGTATCTCTACATGTATTCACGCTCTAAAAAAAATAAAGGTGTGTTAAATAAAAAATATATTATATATGATAATCATTTATATTAAACATTAATTGTATGTTATGTTAATTGTTGTGTATTAAGACACAACTGGCGCTCAATGAAATAATATCATTGTAAAGGTGTAATGGTAATAAGAAAAGTAATAATTAATAATAATAATAAATAAATTAATAAAATTAATAATTCGGTTCCATAAGAATAATATTCTAAAACATAATAAATAAATACAAAATATTCATTATGGCAACACCAGAAAGCTTAAACATGGAAGCATTTCAAACCATGATAAATGCTTGGGTAGATGAAATAACCACAAAACAGACAGAAAATTTAAATAAACAGACAGAAAATGTGAATGCTAGAATAGACGAATTAAAAGAATCTAATAAGAAACAATTAGAAGAACAGTCTGAAAATTTTAAACAGGAACCATAAAAATAACGGAAAGCTTAGAAGAGTTAACAGAAAAAATTGTTGACACCAACATATAGAGATTGATACTTTAGAGAATAATTTTAAACAAGCCTTACATGAGCAAGCAGTGAGGATTGAAAATAAACAAAAAGAATTGCATCTCGAATGGAGAAAAGATATAAAAGAAGTACATAAACAAATAAATGACGATTTAAATAATAAGTTAACTACTATAACGCGAGAACAGGATGATAAAATTCAAACTGTTAATAATATGTCACAAGTAAATACCAGTAAAATTAGAGAAATAGAAACGCGTACCATAGTTATTGAAAATAAAATTGAAGAGACTAGAAAAAACCGTTCGGGAGAGGTATCCCATATGAAAGAGGAGATCCAAGAGGAAATGAACCAACTACGAGGTGAATTAAGAAGACGACAGAATCAAATGATGATGTTTCCTACACAAATGGAAGAAAGGAGCAGAATAAAGTTAGCAGGTGGTAAATGGGAGAACAGTATGGAATTCCTAGCGAGAATGGAGAAAGAAATAGAGAAGATTGGCAGTGCGATAAATGACTATAAGAAAATTGACTTCGTCACGCGACATCTTCAAGACTGGCCAGTCAGTGGTGCTCTATTATTAGAGATAACATCACTACGTATCAACAATTCTGCGATGCTTTTGAAAACAGATACTGGAACATACATACTCAACGGCAGGTACGTGATCAACTCGAATATGGAAAGTTTAACGTACATGGACAACAGAGTATAGAACAGTACACAATTGCGCAAATAGAACGCGTTAAGCATCTTAAACCTAAATTCTCAGAGTGCAAAATTGTTTCAAAGTTATCTTACCATTTCCAGAGAGATATTCAGTTAGCAGTTTATACGCAGGGGATTAACGCCATAGAAGAATTTTTAATCCTTGTGACACAGTCGGAGAATATCAATAAAGGTAAGAACACACAACACTGGGAACCAAAACACACTAATCACCACTATAATTATCACCGTGATGACACGACATCAATACAAAACGCTACACAAAACCGTGATAATTATAAAATGAATTATACGCCACCAATACACAACACAACGATGCGCACAGCTACAGAGACCGAACGAATGAACACGGCTAAACAACGAGGAGAAGGCTATCAGCTGATCAAAACAGAGCTGCATGACGGAAAAAATTATAAAGGAGGTGGGGTGTGTGGTCGTCTAATCGTAAACGTTTTCCAAAATCATACGACAAAGGCATAAGTGCAATGAAAGGAGACGGCAACAATTCAATGCAGCGAGGAACAATGGGAGCGAACAATAAGCCATCAACATCTACACAATGACAGAGCGGACAGAAAAAGCGCTGTACAATAAACAATATTTACCCTAGCGATATACGCAACGAACTGCTATGCACTGACCAGGATGTACAGCAAGTGGAGAAACAAACACAATGCCCCATTGTCACTGTTCTAATTAATAATTGTGATATAAAATTGTTAGTAGACACAGGTAGTCAGTTGTTAGTTTTAAATTCTGCATGGATACAGCAAAATAAGAAATATTTTAAAAATACGGCGATATTACCCGTAAATAATGTGAACATTACCACAGCCACAAATAAAAAAGAAAAAGTTAGACAACAAGCATATGTACCTCTAACATATAAAAATCTAGAATTGGCATACCCCATGATTATTATGAATAAATTAATATACGTTGGTATTTTAGGAATTGATTTGTTGAATGTGCTAGATGCTAAGATAAATATTAATAAGAATAAGATAGAGTGTAATTATAAAGGCACTCAGTATGAGATAAATATGAATGAAGATCATGAGCAATTTACGGTAAGTGAAACACCTATTGTTTTGTCCAAACCACCAATACAATATGGTACAACTCGACATATGAATGCAGCATATGAAGGGGATGACGAGACAGGAAGAAGAGAAACTGCACGAATTAATAGAAGAGTACAGTGAAGTATTTAGTGAAGTACAGACGCAGACGACAGTATACGAGCACTAGATATAGTTGTCAGACCCTACGAAAGTCATCAGGAGAACGTATCCTATCCCAATGCGATATGAGGAAGAGGTTGAACTGGAAATTCGTCGCATGATAGAAAATGGAGTCATAGAGCGATCGAACAGCAACTTCCTGAATCCTCTAGTGGTGGTGAAGAAGAAGAAGAAGAAGAAGAAGAGTGGTGAGATACGTCTATGCCTTGACATGAGGGAACTGAACAGTATTGTATTAAAAGAGTATGACTGTGCACCTACTGCGGACGAGTTATTTTCCAAATGTGAGGGAGCTCAGTATCTGACGAAGCTGGATTTACGCTCAAGTTTCTGGCAGATTCCAATTCGTAAAGAGGACAGAAAGTATACAGCCTTCCTGTATAAAAGTAAATGCTACCAACACAGGGTGGTACCCTTCGGACTAAGCACGAGTTTAGCTGCAATAGTAAAGTGTCTGGACAGAGTGGGATCTGAGGTGGATCCGTACACCATAGTATTTGTAGATGATATTCTAGTAGTATCTAAAACACTAGACGAACATATAGAACATCTAAGCATGATATTCCACAAGTTTAGACAAGCGAATATATCCCTTAACCTAGACAAATGTGAATTTATCAAATCCTCTATTCAATTCCTAGGTCATATTATTTCTTCCTCTGGTATTCAACCCGATCCTACAAAAATATCCACCATAACTAACTTTCCTATACCCAGAAATCTCAAAGGGTTAAGAGCATTCTTAGGACTAACGGGGTAATACAGAAGATTTTCTCCATTGTATGCGAAGAATACGCTGCCGTTACTGGAGCTGACGAAGAAAGGACAGAAGTGGAAATGGGAGAAGAAACACCAAGATGCTTTCAATCAAGTGAAAACATTATTCATGGAAAATATTATGTTACATCATCCTCAACGTGAAGGAAAGTTCGTAATCTACTCTGATGCCAGTGACTATGCCGTAGGGAGTGTACTGTATCAACAAGATACTACAGGAGAGCACCGAATCATCGCATACGCCAGTAGAGTCTTCAAAGACACTACTCCACATCAGAAAAAGAAATCCTCGCAATAGTATACGCGCTGAAACAATTCAGATATTATATTTACAGTACTCACTTCGAGATACACACCGACCATCAAGCATTATCCTTTCTATTGAAATGCAAAATAACAAATGCCCGATTATTAAGGTGGATTCTAGCCATCGGTGAATACTCGTTCACCATTAAATATTGTAAAGGTAAAGACAATATTGTAGCTGACACATTAAGCCAATACATCACAGAGGAATGTGAAGAAGTATACGAGAATGAGAAGAAAGAAATACAATTGCTATCAATTAAATTTAAAGCGAACGATGAGCTAAAACAAATGCTAAAAAATTTAGCACAACAACAAAGTTTGGACGTTACCATAATGGAGATGCAAGATCAAGAACAGCTACCGGATCATTATAAGGTACTGAATAGAATCCTTTTCAAGTTAGTAAGACAAGACTGGAAGATAGTACTGACTAACGAAATGTTGCAGAAGTTAATCCGACCAGCACACAAGAGCTTAGTGCATGCTGCTGCTCTGAAATGTTACCTGAGTCTGAGAGAGGATTTTACTATTAATAATATGTTTCGAAAAATCAAGAAAGAGGTGAAGAAATGCTATGAGTGTCAAACGGCGAAAGGACCGAATTTACACACATACGTAGAAATGCAGAGCATCCTGAAAGAAAATAAGGGAGAGCTAATTGCAGTGGATTTTTTCTGGGACCACTACCACGATCAAGTCGAGGAGTGAAACACATATTGGTATGTATCTATGTGTTTTCCAAGGCAGTCCGACTGTACCCAATTATGCGACCCACCACGAAAGTTGTTCTAAAGATACTACTGCAGAAATATATTCCAGCATTTGGTAAGATGAAAAAGTTCTTGAGTGATCAGGGTGTACAATTCCAGAGTGAAAAATGGGAGAGAATTTTGAGAGAAAATGGAATACAACCTGTACTCACATCCTTAAGACATCCTCAAGGAAACCTTGCAGAAAGGGTTAACAAGGAACTAGGTAAATATTTAAGGATATACTGCCATAATCAGCACAATAAATGGGAAGAATATTTACCATTTCTCGAGAAAGCCATCAACGAGAACTACAGTGAAGCAACCAGTTATACTCCAATAGAATAAGAAGAAGATAAAAAGCCAAACAGATTTTGGACGAAGTACATAAACAAACCTGACAACCAGAATGTACCTGTACCAATAAGTGTGAAAATTGAATACGCAAAGCGACGGATAATAGAAAGGGGTAACACGAGAGTTGAGAGATTTAACAGAACACACAAACTACAACAATTCAACGTGGGAGAAGAGGTATTATTAAAGACTAATCCAGTAGGAAAAAGAGTTGACAATACAGCTAAGAAATTTTTCAGGTTGTATGATGGACCATATACACTAGTAAAGTTGTATGGTCCAGACATTCATAGTGTATGACGGCGTGAGAAAAAAGAGATGCGTAAATACCATGCTAGCTCTTCAAGAAAATTCCATTCATAAATAACTGGGTCACTAGAACGAGTAAAGGGGAACAACGATTAAAGCGGATGTAATGAAACAACACGGCGACTGTACCTACAACAACTGCATCAACTCTACTCGCATAGAAAGGGGCAATATTTGCTTAAAACCTCCAAATAAGGGTACAATTGCAAAATCGAATACTCATTATTAGTCGCACATAAAATAAATAAATGTGTCAATAAATAAAAACAATACATATTATTTGTCTAATAAAAAGGCAGAGAAAAAAAATATTTTAATTTTGTATTAAAAAATTTTTTTCACCAAGCAGGGAAATAATGCAACAGTACAAACAGTAACGATACTGTGCATTGCCAAAATAAATGAAATAAGTAATAAAAATAAATAAATATGAATAAATAAACATGATTCAGATTGCATAAGCTGGATCGTAGTAAAAACAGGGAGCACAGAATTCATGCATGGACATGCAGTTTCGACACACCTGTCGCTAGCGTTGTGTAAGCGCGTATTTTGTTGGTGTGTGTGAAACCTGTCCGTTCCTGAAATGTAACCAACCCTTTTCAAGTAGAATAGTTGTATGTTTATGTTAATTATAAGAAAACTATGTACGATAGGATAAAATAAAAGACACCAAAATGTGTAGAAATTATAGATAAATAAAGTGCTAAAAAACCGTACAGAAGTGACGAAAAGTGCAATTACTATACGTAAAAAATGAATAACTCTTTTTGTGAGTACCATAAAGAAGTGCAATGTACGTATAGTAATCACATAAAAATTAGTGATCGATAGAGCATCAAGTGATGTGAAACAATTTCGTAATTCGCGAAAATAGTGAATTGATGCCAGAGTGGGGGTAGTGACGCCTCGACAATCTGACAAGTTGAATTTTGTTCAGACAGGAATTTTTGCACGACCTGACTATAAATACCAGGTCGTGCTAATAAAGTTTCTTCTTCTCGATTCAACCATTGCCGCAGGAGGCTACGTCAGTCGACAACACAAATTCACAATTATCGTAAGAGTCACCGGATCAACTAGCTATACAGCCAGAGCTGCAAAATACATACGATGAGGTCTATGGCCACACCGGCAGCATATGATGTGAGACGAGACGACTGTTAATCACCACACACGGAGGACACGACCAGAGGACCAGAAACACATGCAGAGGACACGATCAGAAGGACACGGAGGGACATACAGATGAATAACCACGTCAAACGAGGTGATAAAAAAAAACATATAATTACAGACAGCTGAAAGACACTAATTAAAGCTTGAATGGAAGACATTCAATCAATATTTAAATAAATAAATGTAAAAGAAGTAAAAATCAGAATAATATTTCTTGTATCAAATTTAGTAATTAGTAACGTAAATGATAAGAGAAATAAGTAATTTTTGAATTAACGTAATTAGTAAAGTCTTTGTGATAAAAAAAAAAAAATGCATATGCAGTAGAAAGTAAAACAAAGTAATATAAAAGAAGTTTGAATAGAAGTAAATTCATTTTTTGAAGCTAATGAATCAGCAATTGCAAAAATATGAACACACCATGAGTAAGCCGAGAGCAAAAATAAACATTTTAAAGTAATTACAATTAGATAATAAGAGTTGTATATAATTTATGTATGTAATTTGTTAGCAATAAGTTATGTACGAAAACTTCGTACAAACGATTTAATAATGAGTTATTGTTTAATATCCGATATGAGAGATGTTGTTTAAATAAATAAATAATGGAACGATTTTAAACGTAAATAACGTATCATCTTCTTATTACGATTACACCCATGAATTCAATACACAATATGTAAATGCATTTAAATTGGTTAACTTGCGTTGTATAAATAATTGTCTCCCAAAAGCATGAGGCTACACAAGTTAAATTAACGTGAATCGATGTTTTTTGTATTGTTGTAATTGGCGTTCCAAAATCGTGGGGCTCCACAAATTTAAATAAACAACAAAATTTGTCATGTTGTAGTATATTAAGGATAAAGATAATACTCTGATTGGAAAAGAAGAGAAGAGACGAAGGGCATATGGAGAGAATACTTTTTGAGGAATGTTTAACAAATGTATTGAAGAAATAGAATAACTAGTAACACAAAAACAGGAGAATCATTAGAAGAGCTGACAAAATAGAACTAAGACAAGTCGTAATGAAGCTCCAGAACAACAAAAGTCTAGGACATGTAGAGAACATAAAATGCGCTGGAAAGGATTTGATACAAAGAAATTGATGAATAAGTATTGATTATATAAAGAGAGCAAATTTACCAAAGTTGAAGAAAGACTATGATAACACATATTTTAAAGAGCAGGGTTGTAACTGAACCTAGTAGTTTTTGAAAGCATATCCTTATTGGATGTGATCTTATAAGACATTAATGATTTTAATCGAAGTCAGTGGTAATACTGATTACTGATTTTTGAAAAGGAGATTCACTTAAAATGTCTAAAATGGAGAGTTTGAAAGAATACAGTGTGACTCCAAAGCTGACCAGACTGGTAAATATGACACTAAAACCAACTGTTAACAATATAAGAGATAAAAATGAAACATACGTAGGTATGTAGGTAGGAGGTAGGTAGGTAGGTAGGTAGGTACACGAAGGTTTCAACATGAAAGTAGTTCTTAATCAAGGTTATCTCCTCTCAGCTTTGCTGTATCATATGGTACTTGAACAGCATATCACAGCCACCCATGTAAACAGAGAAGGACATACAATGTACAAAAGCCACCAGATGATAGGGTATATAGACAGTGTGGTGTTGAGGGGAGACAGAAAACTAAAAGAAATAAAAAAAGATTGGTAGAAGAGACAAATAAGATGGGATTGCAGCTGAACTCATAGAAGTATAAGTTGAACAAGAGGCGAGTCTTGAGGTTAGGTGCAAAACTACGGCTGGGTACACAACTGTAAAATGGATAAAATGGAGTTTGAGGAGGTGAAAAAGTTAGTGTGCTTGGGAGTAAGTGTCATGTAAGTGTGCGGAAGAGAAGGAGATTGAAACTGACCAAAGTGAATAGTGTGCTGCAGAGATTAATCATTTATTAATGGCAAAGCGTTTGTTTGTAAGTGCAAAACTAAACTTAAAAGTATAAAACTATTCAGACTGACAGTGCTCTATGGATGTGAATTATGGGTCTCCTGAATAAAAATGTACAGGAGATGGGAAAGAAGATGATTAGAAGAATGTTAGGGTGAAGAAAAAAGGAAGGTGGATATGTTAGAACAAATGAGGAGCCACGCAGCATCTAGCACCTATGGTGAACCAGTAATAGACATGTTTGTAAGAGCAAGAAGACTGCAGTGGCTAGGCTGTATAGAGAGGATGGAGGAGGGGAGGACTGTGAAGAGAGTAGCCGTGAAGAGACAGGGGCTGGAATCCAGACTGAAGAGAGAACATCCAACAAGGTCTTTGAATGTTGACATGAAAATGAATGTCATGACTGACCAGCAAGGCACAAAGGGCAGCAAGATACAGTGTGGCTGTGGAAATCTGTTGTAAATGTGAAGTTTTTAAATACCAGATGATAGAAATTTACAAGAAAGAGGTAATTTTAAATAGTAAAAGCTAGCTTATGAAAGATGAATATTCAACAAAACTCTCATGGTTTGAGAACATCCTCAAAACAGATATTATTAAAATTATGATAAACATGGGGAACAGTTAAGTAGTAAAAGACACAACAAACTGTGCACAATCTGGAAGTGACTATGAGGTATTTAATAAAAGACTTAAAAAAAAAAGGTGATACATTATTCTTTTGACGAAGTGCATCAATTTAAGTATTCGGATTAAAATCAGAGACAACAGAAATGAGAAGATAAGTTTACTTTTTGTTTGTAAAAAGTGTTACATTCTTGCCTACTTCTCTGAAATATAAAAATTCAATACATACACATTCATCCTTAAAATTGTGCTGTAGTCAGACTTGCCTTACTCACACATCAAGATTAAAATACTTTGAATGTTTGAGAAAAGAATATTACTAGTGAGAAGAAATCATTAGATGTTATACATCTGATGGGAGAGTCATGAGGTGACATAAACTAAGTCGGATGAAGTATAGGCCAAATGAATGTGCATAAAACAGTCTCAACTGTTTAGCATAGAAACTAAAAGGCAAGGAGACAGTTACCACATTACTATATACACTGACCGCTTTTGTGAAGTTATGTGATAAGTGTCTTGGAATAGATCAAGATTAAAATTTATAATTTGAAAAAAATATTTGAAAGAAAATTATTTTCTTAGGTATGTACATGAAACAGGTTTTTGAAATTAATACAGACAGGACAGGGCTTTGCAAGAAAATTCTAATCGTATTAACAGTCCCTCATGCTTAATTGGGCATTATCAAAACGTAATTTTATGAAATATGGACTCAGCTGCAAAAATTTAGTTTTATAATTTTCACTTCAGTAACAGCAGTCAACCAATTCATGAGACTTCAGGACGAATGAACGGTTTAACTAAACAACATATTAACTATCAAATCAACATATGATAGTATGGTAAAACAGAGATAGTGCTGCTATGATCACTATTTTGATCATGTTATATGATTTCATCCATTGTAAGCTTAAGATTTGATGATTTCAAGTCAACAAGTTGTTTATTATTACTGGCACAGTCCACTACTGTAAGCAGCTCAGACACCATTGGATAGAGTGAAAATTCATACTGCGATTACATTTTTTTTTGAAAGGCTCACCTGCAACCAATATAAAAAAGAAGCTGAATTCAATGTTGGGGGAATACAATGGTTAAGCACTGGGTTGCTGGATTTAAACTGGGCCGGACATGCACAACTGATGACCCACGTACTGCACTTCCCACTTAAGTGACTACACCACAAAAAATCAATAAAACCATTTTGGTAGACCACAGAATCAAAGTGAGTGAGGCAGCTGAGACTGCTGGTATGTCAATGAAACGTGTGCACAATATCTTCCACGAACATGTGTGTATGACAAAGCTGTGCACTAGATGGGTACCGCACATTTGCTGACACCAAAAACAATGTTTCAGCTGATTGTTTGGCACTCTATACATGCAATCCAACTGAATTTTTCCATCGATTCATAACCATTGATGAGACTTGGGTCCATGACAGACCTTCTGACACAAAACAAAACTGTCAAAATAATGCACCACGAAATGAGAACGAACTCCTAAGAAGGCAAAGACAATACCTTCTGCTGGTAAAGTTATGGCGACTGTTTTTTGGGACAACAGTGGAGTAATCTTCATTGACTATCTTAAAATGGGGAAAACAATTAATGGCGAGTACTATGCAAACCTACTGCACCTTGCAAACAACAAAATTAAGGAAAAAGACGAACATTTATTAAAAAAGACGGTGCTGTTTCACCAAGACAATGCACCATCTCGCACACCAATTGTTGCAATGGCTAAAATAAAAAAATTGAAGTTTGAATTGCTTTCTCACCCACCATACTCACTCTATTTAGCCCAGAGCAACATCTACCTATTTCCTACCCTCAAAAAAAAGTTTACTTGAAAAAGATTTACTGACACGACAATAGTCAGGGATGCTGTAAATGTCTACTATGAGTATCTCAACAAATCGACTTACCAGTCTGGTATAACCACTTTAGAACATCGCTGGAAAAAGTGTATAGAGCTACACAGAGATTAGTTGGGAAATAAATACAAATTAATACGAAAATTTTTTCTTATTCAGGGCTGGAACTTTTCACCCTACCTTAATACTAATGGCTGAGAACTCCATGGATAACCAAAACTGCACAATAACTACGTAAAGAACTACTGTGTTTATTTAGGATGTCCTTAAATACTGTATTAAACAAAATGGCTAAAAGAAGGTGGGGTCCAAGTAAATATGGAAATGGGCCCCCACAGCAAGAAGAAAAATGGACAGATCTAAACTTTCCTGGAGCAGGCATAAAGGAGTAATAGGGCCTTTATAGATTGAGGACGGAAGTCAATGGATGTTGGTAAGTGGTAGAAGTCTGCTATGCAACATATATGAGAAGAGTAATTAATAATTAGATGGTTTCAAACGCCTATATAATACTAAGCAAGCCCATCCCCCTTAAATAGTTCAGTACTTACACACTTCTTTCATGGGAACTGAGGTTAAAAATCTTTACATATTGGGGTGGCCGTCATCAACCCAGGGCCACTTTTATAAATGGGCCCGGTGGGCCCGGGCCCAGGGCGCATGAGATTTGGCGATTTTGGGGGGGCGCATGAGATTACAAGTTTTTAAGCGCTTGGCACAAAATCATAAACCGAACACACACACAAATAATTTGTTTGTTAAATACGTAAAACAATAATAAAAGTTATACACAGACTAATCAAGTAAACATCGTCATTCATTATTGCATGTAGTGACCTTCGCATTTGCTGCGGCAAAATAACGTAAATGACTGTACCAGGCAGGCAGTAACACACGCCTCCGAGTGGAGGCGGAAGCATCCGAAGGCCTCCGCCACCTCCCGCGCCACTACCGATCTGCACAGGGTGGGTACAGGTTGTCAGTTGTCACTTGTTTGGTATTGTTAACATCTCTCCACCTCTACGTACATTACACCAGTGCGTTCTTTGCAGTTATGCTGTGGATGTCATTGTCTCATGCAATTCTTTAGTATAGTTTCACTTTGTGTTCTAGTATGTGCTATTTATGTGTGTTGACGTGTTGGTGAACAACTAAAAATGAATAAAAAACCAAGTGGTAGCGAATTTAGAAAAAGAGCAATAACAAAACTTGCAGAGGAAGAAAACGTGCAACAGAAAGTACCAAAAATAGAACATTTTTTTAATGTTTCTAAACCTGTTCCGATATGTGGACCTCTTCCAGAAGATAATCAATCAGATTTAGAAACAAAACCACAAGACCCAACCAATCACCTCGAGTTTGCCAGATTCCTGTGAAACAGCTGGGCCATCTAGTTCATCTGTAAAATCCCCATTTTTGATTGATGATCCGGTTACATGGGATTTACAAGACGGGTATGTGATTGACACTATTTTATCATCAAAGCTGAAGCAAAGCTTGTATGTTGATTTTTCTAATTCCCTTCGAGTTTATCCAGATAAAAAGTGTACTTAGTCTATAAAAATTTTCTCTTGTACTTTACCGAATAGGGAAAGTTTTGACAGAGACTGGTTGTTTTACTCAAAAACAAAAGGATGCGTGTTTTGTATTCCATGTTTGTTATTTCAGCCAAAACATAAACAGCTTTTTCTACTGGTTTTAAAGACTGGAAACATGGCAATGTGTTGGTAAAATCTCACGAACAATCCAGTGAACACAGACAAAATGTTTGTACGTTTTTATACAAAAAGAAAAATATAAAGGTAGATACTTTGATTGTAACTCAATATGAGAGCGAGGTTAGGTACTGGAGGGAAGTTTTAACCAGGGTAGTAAGCATTGTTCGATTTTTGGCAGTGAGAGGCCTTCCGTTCCGAGAGAACAACCAACAACTTGGATCATCATCTAACAGTTTGTTTTTAGGCTGCCTCGAACTGTTGAGTGAGTATGACTCATTTTTATCCAACCATTTGACGAAATATGGGAATGTGGGAAAAGGGAGTGTCTCATACCTTTCGTCAGACACATGTGACGAATTCATATCAATTATGGGCAGTAAGGTTATAAGACAAATCATAAAAGAAATCAATGAGGCACATTACTTTTCTCTGATTGTTGATTCTACACCGGACGTATCGCACACAGATCAACTAGCAGTTGTTTTGAGGTACATTTCACTTACCGATGCATCTGCTAAAGAACATTTAGTGAAACTTTTGCCTAATATTGGTCATAAGGCTGAAAATCTAGAACGAGCAGTTCTCACTTTGCTTGAGGAACTTAATATAGATATTAAAAACTGTCGCGGACAAAGTTATGACAACGCATCAAATATGTCCGGTTCGTACACCGGTCTGCAAGCAAGAATAAAACTACAAAATGACAAAGCAGATTATGTGCCGTGCGCCGCACACTCATTAAATTTAGTTGGAGTTCTTGCAGTCGAAAACTCATGCCCTGAAGTGACGAAGCATTTTTCATTGTTACAAGGAATTTACACATTCTTTTCGGCCTCAACTTACCGATGGAGCCTAATAATAGAAAGAGTGGAAAATAAGAATCAAGAAAGACAAGACATTAACAAAATTACTTTACCAAAATCTTTGAGCAATACCAGGTAGTCCGCTAGAGCAGACGCTGTCCGTGCACTGTGTACTGGCTATAAAGAATATGAGTTTGTCCTACAAAGGTTGGCTAAAGATGTTTCTCAAACACCTGAAAGTAGAGTGACCGCTGAAGGGTTTTGCAAACAGTTAGCCCAATTCAACACAGCTTTCCTCACTTTGCTTTGGAATGATCTGTTACAAAGAATTGACAAGACAAGCGAAACTTTACAAAAAGAGGAGTTGGATTTACTAAAAGCCATAAAATACCTGCAGGCCCTCCAAACGTTTCTTGAAAAAAAAAAAGAAATACCTTTGATGAATACGTCGAGAACGCAGCTACCAAGTTATGTGGATTGCAAGCGGCCATCTATAAAAGGAACAGAAAAAGAACATTGTTTCCAGATGAAGAAAGAGGATGTGAATCAAATTTGGAGCCTAAAATCAAGTTCAAAACTGAAGTGTTCCTTCCAATTATTGACAATCTGACTCGGCAACTAAGTAGAAGACGGGAAAGCTACGCTTCTCTCAGCGACAGATTTGAGATATTCAATGAGTTTAAGGTAAGGGTTTTATATAGCCTTATACTTTACCATAGGCAATACAATCATGAGTTAGTCAACATACTATTATGATATATTTTTAAATATTCAAGTTTTTAATGTTGAAGTGTAAACGTGAATTAGGAGTTGATATTTGTGAAAATGCCAATAAATTAAAAAAAAAAACATTAAACACAATAAAACTAAATTGATAAAACTACGTTTTATTCTAAAGTTTCTATTAAAAGTTTCATTTTTCAGGCAAAAGAACCTCTGCAAACCAAAGTCCAAGCAGATCGACTGGCTATGTTTTACAGTGATGATATAGAGGTTGATAGTCTAAGAGAAGAACGTTTGCATTTCAAGCAGTTCATGGAAGTTGAAAATACAGAACACCTTCGAGAAGCATGTAAGTACATAAGAAGCAGCGAACCAAGTTTATACAGTACTTTTCCTAATCTGGAAGTGGCCATGAGGATTTACCTAACCCTGCCAGTCACTAACTGTTCTGCTGAATGAGAGTTCTCAGCTCTGAAAAGGCTAAAATCAATAACGAGGTCATCCCTTCAGGAGACCAAGTTAAATAGTTTGATGGTGCTCTGCACCGAAAAGGACATGGCTATGAACATGTGTTTTGACGATGTAATAAACGAATTTGCAAAGAAAAAGTCAAGAAAAAAATCAATGATGTAAAATGGTATGGTATAACAATTAACAGTGTATTGTTAGGGTTTCTTTCAATGTCAAATGTCATCATTACGTACAATACAATATTTATGTAGACTTTTTTCTTTGCCAAAGATTAATTACGCCATTCAATATTTTATTCATACAAAATAATTTGTATTTGATCAAAACAGCTTTGATAAGTTATAAGTTAATACATTTTTTTTTAATATGACAGAAAATGTTTAATTTTTTATTTTTACTATTGTCATTACTTTTACATGTTATTATTTTTTACCACGTCACTTATATTTCTGTTCTTTTCCTTTTTCATATGACCAAAAATGAACAATATTTTAATAAATATCACTATTACTTTAACGACTCGGAACACTAGGGTTTTTATAAGTAAAAGCAAAAAGTTTTACCTTACAGCCTTAACCGGTTTTCACCTTTAAAAAGCTTCTTCAGAGGCTGCCGCAGGTAGCGCGTCCGTCTTGTTGTGGGTGACAAAATCGAATTTCAAAAGATCGATGCTGTGTGTGTGGGTGAGATATGTTCGAATAATGCGTGCGATTTGAATTGTGTCTGTTCGTTTAGGATGTCGTTTTTATTTGTTTTTGTGTGTTTGTATATTTCCAATTGTTCTAGAGTGTCTAGTTTTCGGCCTTTTGTGTGTACGTGTAGAATGTTCATGTTATTGTCGATGTTTTTATATGTGTAGTTTGCTTCAATGCGGTGGTTTGCAAAGGTGGATTCTGTAGTGAAGTGGAGTGCCTTTGTGTGTTCAATGTATCTCTTTTTGAAGCTACATCCTGTCTGGCCTATGTAGAATTTACTGCAATTTAGCTTGTAAACGCCAGGTAGATCGAATTTGTTTTGTGCTTTGTGTGTGTGTTTTGATAGTGTGTGTTCTGTTTTGTTAGTAGTTTTGTAAGCGATTCTGTATCCTGCTTTTTTGAATTTGTGGGCTATTTTTTCAGTTTGTTTTTTGATGTATGTTAGTGTTAAGAATTTGTTGTTTTCTGTCTTTGTCTGTTGTTTGTTTTGTGTTTTGTGTAGGAGTTTACTGAGTATTGTTCTGTCATATCCGTTAGATTCTGCTAGATATTTTATCGAGTTTAGTTCGTCTTTGTGGTCTTTTTCATCTAAGGGGATGTTGTTAAGTCTATGTATCATGGTTCTGAAGGCAGCTAGTTTGTGTTGTATTGGGTGATTGGAGGAGTTGTGTATTAGTGTGTCAGTTGTAGTTGGTGCATCAACCCATGGTGGTATTTACAACAGGCTTATTATTGTATACAGTATGCGAAAAAAGTAACCCAACAACAAGAATGAATTAAAGAACTTTTGAGATTACATTTATAATAGCAGATTACGTTAATGTAAGTACATACCACTATTTATACCAACTCACCTACTGCATTCGGCCTGACTAGGACAGTGGACACTTTAATGATGGGACTAAGTGTGGCACTGTAAAACTTTAGTACAAATTTTTCATCCTGCTTTTGTAACAAAATTATAACATCTTCTAATAAAAGTACATGAAGGTCTATCAGTTTGGGTCTGTTAGCAATCCTCCAGTTTAGTGTACCTTCATGGATCAGTCGATGTTTTGTTAAGTCCAGATTCTGTAACAAAAATTAATAAAAATTTATTAAACACTTTATCCAGATTCTGAAACAAAAATTAATAAAAATGTATTAAACGCCTTATTTCCAATCTGTATTTTATTACAGTAGAGTCTCGATTATCCGACCTTCGCTTATCCAACATTCTGTATTATCTGGCGTCCCACCGAAAAAAAAAAAAAAAAAAAAAACGCATTAATCGGCAACAACAAGAACTGCTGCAAGTTGTGAGCGTGAGCATAGTCTATTTTTTTGTTGCTCCCGACTCTGCCGCAGCTAATTAGTTACCCCGACTGTACAGTCTACACTATGACTCATTCGCCCCACCCTCACTCACTCACTGTCACAACTCACTACTCAGTGCAGTGCAGTTTATCATTGTATGCGGATCGGTTTATCGTCTGTTACATGCGTATGTGTCTGTGTGTGTTAATTTGACAAACGTTGTTGTGTTATTTAAAAGTTGAAATTTACGCAAGTATTGCGACAAAAAGAAAGAAAGTTGTTGTATCACTGGAACAAAAACTTGAGGCAATCAAGAGACTGGACAAGAGAGAGACAATGCAGAAGGTAGCTGACGACTTTGGCGTTGGACGGGTAACAGTAGGAGACTGGAAAAAAAACGAATAGAAATAGAAAAATGGTGTGCATCAAGAGTTATGGAGGGTGCATTAAAAGAAAGAAAAACTATGAAAAAATGTGACTATGGAAAAGTTAGTGACGCTTTGTATGTTTGGTTTACACAGTTCAGGGACAAAGGCGTGCCTATTTCAGGGCCTATTTTACAGCAAAAGGCATTGCATTTTCATAATGAATTCAATGAAGGAGACCCAGATTTCACAGCAAGTTATAGTGATCGAAAAATACAAAATTTTTAATTTTCCTTCTCGACCAGTTTGTTCACACGCAGCTATGCCAACGACTCCGAGTAAAGGGCCATAAAAAAAGTTAATTGGAAAAGACGACAACCCTACACCAATATCAGACAACAGAGATGTGTTCAGCTCGATGCAACAAAAGGGATGACGATTTGAGTTGACAGGAGAAACTCGACTGAAAATTATGACACCACAACAAACTAGACAAAGGCTTGAGTTCACTCACACGTTTACACAGAATTGAAGCGAGGATCCGTTCAGGGGTTCGGCCAGGAGGCGAGGTGACGACAAAAACGAAGGATAAGTCACAAAGGCTTGGAGAGCGAGGCAACCTACAGAAACAATATAAGATGCAACTAGTGAATAGAAGCGACGACGTTGCGCAGTGGGAGGTAACGTTTATGTGACAAGAGGAAATTTACGACAAGAAAGCGAGGTGGCTGCACCAACTGACGCTTGACGGAAAATTGTTAATTGCCAGAACGAGGGATTACAAACATGAACAATACTCCAGGATGTTAGGACAACCCTTGCTCAAGAATCTAGAGAATACGATGAGTGACAGGCGTTTTACGACTTACATTTCTCCGAACGAGAGCAACATCCGAACAGGCGATTCTAAGGACATGTCCAACCACCTATCAGAGTAGAGTATTTTATGAAGAGACCGAAGCAGAGGCAAGTTTCCATAGTAACCAAACGAGGAACAAATCAGAGGGTAGAAGACTAGAAGACTTCGAAACAGTGGGAAAAGATTTCGAGAGAGGGTAGTTGTTTAGCCTATCATGGTGACCATAGGCGTGGACAAGCTGGAGACCAAAATTCTAGTAGGGAGATGTTGATAAAAACTAATTGTCCGCCATGGGGTCTTATAATAAATTTCACCAGTCTTACATAATTTTTAGATCACTCAGTCAGATAGTCTTTCCGAGCAGTTCGGAGTGAGTCTTTCATAAACATTTAAAGCAGTCACATAATTTCGCAGGCAGTGAATCAGTAAACCGTCCAGTCGTGTAATATTGAAGTGCGCGGTATGGAGAACTCTAACGGACTTAGTGAAATTATCTAATTGAACTTTGTTGAACTTATTAAAATTAAAACTGTTTCGAGATATAGTGAAAAACAATATAACAAACACCAATACACGAGATGCGTGAATAAACTCATTAATGTGTTAATAATCTTCAACACTCTCGAATAAATAATCACAACTAATTAAAAGAACTATTCTACAACTATACGCTATTACATATATTACACATATACAGAATTATGTTGAACATTTGATATTGCACCAAACCTTAGTGCGAATAAACACTTACTTCACGAACACAAGATCACGCAACTATCTAATCATGGTTGTATTCGGGAACGAACTGAGTTGTACAGATTGTCGTTAATAATCACATCACACCCACACTATTCTGTTGACGACGCGTGTGTACCAGTGAATACCAGTGATTGTGCTCTCATCATTCTACTATGGAACGCCGTCATCAAAATTCACCACCGCAAGGAATTTGAGCGCCGATGGATTAATGGATAAACAATTTATCAAGTAACACTTTATAATTTTATTCGTATAATTTTAACTACTGTCCTGTCTCTTTCAAAGGATCTATACCCAGAGAAATTATAGTAAAATATTATTAAAATGAAGGTTGCGTTTAAAGTATAGTCATGATCAATTAAAGCTAATCCATCTGGGGTGTAATGAACGCATTAATTAAAGTAAATATTATTTGATTTTGTTGTATGTTATATTTCATATATGTTTGTATGTCTTTCAGCTAGTGATTAAGATGGAACTTATTTTTGATATGTATGTTTGACATGTTGGATGTATTTGTAATGGGGCAATTTTGAAGGGTCTATATTTTTTTATTTCATTTAATAATTATTTGGGGCCAATCTGTTTGGGCATCCTTTATGGCCACTAAGACCTGCTTTGTGTAACACCCTATATTCAAATCCGTGCCAGTCCGTGCCTAGTACAAGAGATATAAAGACATTGGAATGCGGGGGTGTGTGCGCTCGTGTGCCGCTGTCTATACTCTCGACACCAAAGTCGTTGGCGGAAGTAGACAAAACGTGGGTAATTAGCCGGCCACGTGAGTGCATCAACCAATCAGAGCGCAGGCGGGCGGATGTGGTTTTTACCGACGCTGAGCGTGGCGTCAAGTAGTCGGATTATAACATCTTAACGTACCGGACGCCAGCCAGCAGTGTGGGCGTCCGCCGGCTGGGCACAGTGTTCATCTCGCCCGTACATAAAAATGGGAATGCCGGGCAAAGACAGTTCGGCTAATAACATATAAACCGCGTGGTTGCGTCGGACCACGGGTTGACTAAAATTTCAACAATGTAGAACGACCGGCAGAAAAGTAAAGAAATAGAAAACTCGAACAGTTCGGTAGTGAGCAAAATTTGGTGAGGACATAATTTGGACATAAACGGTGAAATACAATGGAAGGAGGGCAGCGCGGGCTCTGCAGGAAAATACCGACAGAGTAACTATGATACCAACCAATAATTAAGAAAGCGCTTTAGATTAAAAAAGGGTATTTGCAAATGTTGTGTGTGTAAAAAAGAGTGTGTGTGCAAATGCTGGGTAGCCTTTATTAGTTATTAAGTGTAAGCAATTATTTTTGTGTTTTGTTCAGTATGATAAACATCTGTTATAAGTAGATTGGACCTAAATGTTGTTTGGAGTAGAGTTCTGAAAGTATAATAAAATTCAAAAGCGTATAAAGAAAATAATTAATGGTATAATAAAAAATAAGGTTTGTTTTCAACATAACAACGTGTTAGTTGTAGTTATTTCGTCGTTACCACTTCCTAGTGTTCTGTGCTGAAAAATTCGTCTAACATTCCCGGGCATCTTCTGAATTGGGGGGTAGTCAGATTACAAAATTATCCTGTTTTTAATTAAGGAAAAGTGTAAAGGTTTCGATGTATAGCCTAAAACATCGTGGTGACCCTGTACTTCTGGTTGGATTTTATAAAAGGTAAGTAAGTGAGAATAGATCGCAGGTAAGGTTCTGGCAGTTTTATTTTATTTATTTATTTCGATATAGTTTGTTTATCAACAATTGGCGACTCGCTGCCAGGATCCTGGTATAACTTTATATGAGGTAGACCTATTTTAAGCACAGAAAATAGGATTTGAGTAATGGCGTATTTGTAGAAGTACTGTATAGATTTACGTACATGTAAACGAGGTTATGTTGTGGTAGCGTAACGTGCTTATGAAATTATTGTAGTTACTTTTACATTGGGATAACGAGTTTGTGGTGGAGTATTTTGATTGGATATGTATAATTATTGTATTATATAAAGGGGATTATAATAAAAATTAGGTTAAAATGGCTGAGGCACAAGAAACCTTTGCGGAGCAATGGGAGAAATTCTGTGACATGTTCAAGAGGTATATGGAAAAAATGACTGAGGATGATTGGCGTAAATTTAATGAGGATCATAGACAAAACCCGGAATTATACAATTTTATAAGAGAGAATAGTGGTGGCACTATTAGTGATGACTAGGGGGCGGATTTCTATGATATGTCACATTTTTTCCTTGACATTATTTCAGGTTTCAGCTTGATTTAAACTTGATTCCAAGTATTTTGATGAAGATTGATAGTGTTTTATTGTGCATATAATTGCATATTTCGGTAGTTTTAAGTTTTGTAGCATATTTAGCACTAAAATGCATATTTAAGTTATATTTTTTGACTTTTCATAGGCATATTTAGACATTTATGAAGTTTTACAGCATATTTACAGTGAAAATGGATTATAATGGCATTTTTGTGTATTTTTCACACGAAAATCCATTTATTCTTTCCGTAACAAATTGTGGTGTGTTAAAGTAGTAAAAACATCTGTCAGAATGTCCTTAAAATACCTATATATTCCGAGAAATGGTTAATAAGGTGTGAAATGTATTTGGAATGTGGATTTCAAGTACCGTTAGGCCACTATTGTTTGCCTCCGTGAGCGATAATACCAGCGGGCCGAAGTGAAGGGAGGGGGAGGGTTTTTCTTACATTTTGTAAAGTGCTTTTAACTTTCACCTTCCCCTGTAATGGTCATTCACTCATTCCGTGTGTCCGCAGTTTGTTTCCATCATGCCTAGAATAAAGAGTTCAGTGAATGAAAAGGTGCGCGGTTTTATTCGAGAATTTGGTGACAAAATATTTAGTACCGATGGCACTATTTTATTTTGTAAGTTGTGTGAAGTTAAAGTCACCACTGAGAAACGTTTCACTGTGCAGCAACACTGTAATGCGGCAAAACATAAAAATTGCTTACAAAGACAGTCAGCAGTCAAAAGTAGACAACTTCTATTATTCGAAAAATCTGCTACTACTTCCACTTCATCTTCCAACACTTCAGAGTTTACGAAGGATCTCTGCAGGGCGATGATTTCATCCAACATCCCATGAAAAAGCTTAACAATCAAAGCTTGAGACAGTTTCTGGAGAAATATACGAAAGATCCGGTTCCAAATGAATCAACGCTGAGGAAGAACTATCTGACTGGGTGTTACGAAGAGGTGCTGGATAAAATAGGATGAAGCGTGGGGTACTGTAAAATATGGGTTTCAATTGATGAAACAACAGATGTTGATGGGAGGTATGTTGCAAACGTGATTGTTGGAACACTGAAAGAAGACAGACCTGGAGAAATATTCCTCCTAGCATGTGAAGTGCTAGAGAGGACAAATCATTCAAGTATTGCTGTCTTATTCGACGATTCTTTGAATATACTGTGCCCAAATGGGGTAAAAAGAGAGAATGTTCTTCTCTTTATTACTGACACGGCTCCTTATATGATGAAAGCAGCCAAGGGACTAAAGATGTTATATCCGAAGATGATACATGTAACATGCCTTGCACATGCTTTACATAGAGTGGCCGAAGAAATTCGCAGTAACTACCCAGAAGTGGATAAATTAATATCAAATGGAAAGAAAGCCTTTAAGAAATCATCACTCCGCCTGCAGGTATTTAAAGTTGCAGCTCTTTCATTGCCCCTTCCTCCCCACCCTGTCCTAACACGCTGGGGTACCTGGATTGAAGCTGCGGTATATTACTGCAACAATTATGACACCCTGGAGAAGGTGATGAACTCCTTGGACCCTACAGATTCTTTGTCAGTGAAAATAATGCAAGATTTGTTTTCATGTTCCGCTATAAAAACTGACCTAGCTTACTTAAAATCCAACTTCGGTTTCTTACCGAGCAAAATCACCCAGCTAGAAGCTTCAGGTTCTGAACTAAGTGATGCTCTGAACATTGTAAAATACACAGAACAAGAATTAAAACGCGCAAAAGGAATCGTAGCAGCAAACGTTTGTGCAAAATTAGTGAGTGGACTGGAGAAGAATCCTGGATTTTTGCAACTGTGTGGCATAAGCGAGATTTTGTGCGGAAATGAACCAGGTTCAGACTTCGAAAATGAATTTTCATCCTTTGACCTAAGTTTATTTAAGTACGCCCCCATTACTTCGTGTGATGTGGAGAGAAGTTTCTCTCGCTACAAGACCATTCTCTGCGACAACAGGAGAGGATTTTCATTTCACAACCTGAAAATGCATGTCGTCATCAACTGCAACAATTCAGCTGATAATGAAGACTGAGATCAGGTAAGAATATTTTTAATAGGGGTGTTAAATGGGATTTGCGTAAGTAAAATTATTTAACTACTTTTCTCTCCCTTACAGGGTTGGTGCTGTTTTGCAGAATGCAGTTAAAGGAGTTCGTGAATGCTGCATTGTGTGACTATCTTAAAGACACTCATTTGAAGTAGATAAATAAAAATAATAATTAACAGGATTAACTCTATATTTAATAAATAAAATAAAAATGTAACACATACGTGTCATTAATAAAGTCATATTTTGGATTTTATTGGTCATGTTTTAATGTTTTTAGGTCATAAATGCATGCACATTTCCTACATTTTTAGGTCATAGAAATCCGCCCCCTAGATGACACTAGTAAACGAAGTAATGAGGTAAGTGAAGGGGATAGTGAAAGTAAAATAGTGGAAGAGGTAGTGTTAGAGAATAAGACAGTGAATAATGATTATAGTACTGGTAGTGTAGTGGAGGTAGAAAATGGTAGTCACGAGATCAAAAGTGATAACGGTGACACAATTGAAAATGTAGCGATAGAGAGTGAAACATGGAATGATAGTGGAGATAGTAATGATGATACGTTTACAGAAAATAGTGCTAGTTTAAGTGCAGTGAAGATAAAAAACTAGGTAGGGGAGGTGAATATAAGTGATAATCAGAAAGAGGTTAGTTTAAGTGCAAACAAGGTGCTAATTGACAAGGTAAGTGGAAACAATAGTGACAACTATAATTATAAGGGGGAAATAATTACGAATCATAATGGGGTCAGTTTAAATGTAAAACAGGTGGCAGTAAACAAGGTGAGTAATAATGTTAGTTATGATAACGTTAACAAGAGTGAAATATTATTGAATAAAAATATTGTAGATATCTTGAGTAATAGTGGTGGTGATAATGAGAGTAGAAAGTTAGTTGGCGTTAGTAACGGAGTAGTAATTAGTGTTGATGAATTGGAGAAAGAGTGGGAAGAGAAGTTAGGTGAGTATGGAGGGCAGAGGGCAAATTTTCCCCGTGGTATAAGTGGAGTAAAGACTCCACATGTGTTTATGAGGATGAAGGTTCCTCCAGTGGTTATGTGGGAGACATGGTGTCTCCAAAGGGTCCCTTAAGTTTTTGTAGTGATGTATCTGGTAAAGCCAGGAAGTATTTGAGTGATTTTATGTTGCCCTTTGCATGGAATTAGATAGTTCAGGGGGGTTGTGAGAGGTATTGTGATGAGAGAGAGAAAAAGAGAGAGATAGAGGTTTTTGAGATTAACAGAGGTTATAAAATGTTAGTGCAGAGTTTAGATATTGAGAGGGGTGAAAAAAGTGACTTACCTTGTAAAATAGAGATGGATGATTATTTTGATGTTGTGATGAATGTAGTGGAGGAATATGATGATAAAATAACTTACCTTATGTTGAACAAAAATACTGACGGAGACAGAACGGAAATTACCAATGTAGACGGGTTTTATGAATTAATAGGTAATAATGGTGTCAAATACTATGTTGATAATGGTCATTACAATAATAATAATAGTGTAACGAGTGTGAGTAAGGACGATAATTATTATATAAAAGTAAGACTAATACATGATGACGGAGGTTAAATATCAAATCAGTGAATGGACATTTTAAATATTTTAGTTTACGGTTATGGCCTTGCTAACTTATGAAATGAAGTGTGGTAAACAGAAAAGTAATGACATAAATCTGTAAATAAATTTTAGTGAAATTAATTGGGTCTATGTTGTAAAATGTATTTAATGTAAACAATGTGTGTATGTAGTAGAAATTGATGTAATGATAATAATAATATTATTTTGGTAGACTAAATAAATAACAAGAATAATTACGAAGGTGATAATAAATGAATTGTAATTGTTTTGGAGTAAAGTAATTAAAATATGTTGTGTTTTAAATAATTGATGGAATTAAAATAATTTGAGATGAAGTAACTGATTAATTTAAAATGTTGTATAAAGAGATTTTGATAATGAATTTAAATGATTTTAGGAGATTGAAACTTGATAATAAATAATGAGTAAATAAATGTAAGATGTGTTTAGTTTGTGGAGTAACATGGTTGTTAAAATGTTTCAGAAGATACATGGAGTTATGTACATTATATGGTGTTTATATTCTTGTGTCTATGACAGTATGTGAGTGATGTAATGTAAGTATGAATTTTATAATGCAATTTAAAGAAAGTTAAATGTTTGATGTTTGCAAGTTAAAGATGTATATGAATCTAAGAGATGTTAAACATGAAAATTTGAATAATAAATAACCAAACATATAAGAGTTGACCATCCGTGAATTGTAGTAACGGTGTCAGTGTGAGCCTTATATGTCTTTTGGTAGTTTCCCCAATTTCCGGGCGGTCATGGCTTCACCGAACCCTGACCGTGGATTTATGTAAGTAGATTCTAAATTGGTGAACATAGAAATTGACCGGGGGGTAACAAAGGGGAAACTACATAACTATGGAACAGCGGCTATCATCGAAGGGGGTGATAGTGCTGTTTTAAGGGTGTGTGAATCATTTTAGTAGGATTACTGGTGTCCTCGGATATCAGTAATGCCGAATTTTAAATAACGCTGAACCAAGAACGGTATAGGCAGCGTCTATACTATATATATGTAAACTTCAGTTCTTGGGGATGCAAATGGGTGCCACAGTCCAACACCAGGAAACAATAGTGTGTGTGGAAAAGGAGCTGGCCGTTACAAGCCAGGGGCACAGAGAACGCATCTGTGCATAAGGCAAACGCTCGATCCGGTTTATCCGGCGGGTGGTTACCTAATTGTAACTGGGTATAAAGGGGTGACTTTAAGAAAATGATGTAGTAGGAGGGTAACTGAGAATTCAGTGAGAGGGTGATGACATCACAGCGGGCGGTCAATTTAACCGGCTCTATAGAGAGAGTTGTGGGTTGACAACCCAGAGGGCTGTTCAGTAACTGTTGCTATAACTATGACTCAATGATTAGTGATGTATTTCACGCATGAGAGCAAACAATTTTAAGTGTTAGGATCAATTATGATGATGTTAATTTTAGAGAATATTTATGACTGCAACTATATAATTTTGTGTATTTGTATGCAGTATGTTAGGGATAAGGATTATAAACAGGTGTACTTTGTATAATTTTGAAATGTTGAGAGAAAGGTCATTCACATGACAGTGAGACATCAGCTGACTGTATATGTACTGTAGTATGTCCTTTATAATTGATTTGCAGATTTTGTCAATATAATTAAATATGTGAATAATAAATTTTAAATGTGTTAAAAGGTTAAATTAAAATAATTAAATTAATTGAAGGTAGTTATGAATTTTATAGTGGGATTTTCAATAAACATATAGAATTATGTTGAACATTTGATATTGCGCCAAATCTTAGTGCGAATAAACACTTACTTCACGAACACAAGATCACGCAACTATCTAATCATGGTTGTATTCGGGAACGAACTGAGTTGTACAGATTGTCGTTAATAATCACATCACACCCACACTATTCTGTCGACGACGTGTGTGTACCAATGATTGTGATCTCATCATTCTACTATGGAACGCCGTCATCAAAATTCACCACCGCAAGGAATTTGAGCGCCGATGGATTAATGGATAAACAATTTATCAAGTAACACTTTATAATTTTATTCGTATATTTTTAACTACTGTCCTGTCTCTTTCAAAGTATCTATACCCAGAGAAATTATAGTAAAATATTAAAATGAAGGTTGCGTTTAAAGTATAGTCATGATCAATTAAAGCTAATCCATCTGGGGTGTAATGAACGCATTAATTAAAGTAAATATTATTTGATTTTGTTGTATGTTATATTTCATATATGTTTGTATGTCTTTCAGCTAGTGATTAAGATGGAACTTATTTTTGATATGTATGTTTGACGTGTTGGATGTATTTACAGGTACCCTGAATATATATATATATATATATGTGTGTGTTGTTGAATACAATTATTTAAACGTATAATAAATTAATGCGTAAGCAAATCAAATAATGCGTTCATTATTATTAGAAACCCTAACGCAGAATCTGCAAATTAATTAACTACTCTAATTGCATAAATTTATTGTGTATTGAGTGAACACACTTGAGAAGTATTGAATCTCATATTAGCATAACAAAATTTAATTATGCACCTTTGTAGTAAACAATAAAAGATTACTTTATTATCACTGTAGTAAATTGCAACCAACGTATTTCAAATGATAATTACCATATCTGTAATAAGCATTGTAGTAAAATAGCGTCCAATTGCAGGGCTTATGAAGGATATAATTCATTAATCAATACGTAATTAAATTAAGTAATTAATTAATTCACAAATTAATTAATTGCACTGTAAAGTGTTGGTTGGCTCGACCGATGGAAGAAACGCTATGGTATCCATCAGTTAAGTGTTTATGGTGAAAAACTATCATAGAATTTTGAAGAAATGGAAGCATTCAAGAAAAGATTTCAGGAATTTATTGAAACTGAAAGCCTAACGGGTGATCAGATATTTAACTGTGATGAGTCAGGCCTTAATTACAAAATGTTACCTAGTAAGAGTCTTGCAGCCAGAACTGAAGCGGCAGCCCCTGGCTACAAGCGTAGTAAGGAAAGGCTGACAATTTTAGCATGCAGCAATGCTACAGCAAACCTCAAAATGGACCTTGCAATGATTGGAAAGTCCAAAAATCCTAGAGCCTTTAAAACAGTTTCAAAAAATGCTCTTCCTGTAAAATACTACAGTCAGAAAAGTGCATGGATGAGCAGTGAAATTTTCTAAGACTGGTTTTTTAAGGAATTCATTCCTTCAACAGAGAAGTTTTTGAAGGGAAATAATTTACCCAGAAAAGCAGTTTTGTTGGTAGATAATGCTCCAATGCACCCTGATGCAGAGGAGCTTCAAGACCAACCATACCAACCATACCATACCGCCATATGCCAACCTATGGATCAGGGTGTTTTGAAAACAATAAAAAGGAACTATCGCAGGAAGCTACTGTACACAGTGATAGAAGAAATTGAAGAAGGAGAAGACATGATTGAAAAATTGAAACGCATCAATGTAAAGGATGTTGCTTATTGGGTTGCAAGGGCCTGGGCTGACGTAAGGGCTCCAACAATTGCCAAATCATGGAAGAAGCTGCTAGGTGATGATGAAAGTATGGAAACGGAAAGCACAGATGAAACCGAAGAAACCATTCTACCTTCAGTGTAACGTATCCCTGGATGTGAGGATGCATCTTTGCAAGAAATCGAAAGTTGGATGAAGGATGATGATCAGTATGTAACTGATGGAGAAATTGTCGCTCTTGTCAATTGCGATGACAACGAAATTGAAGATCAAGATCAAGCACCAACTGTTGAGTCTCTCACAATTTCACATAACAACGGAGTTAACGCTCTAGAAACTGCAATTAAATACACTGAGCAACAAGAAGAAGCTACAGGAATCGACATAATGATGCTGCAAAGATGGCGAGACTTGGCAGCGAAGGAACGGCACTCATCAGGAAAGCAGACTACGATCAAAAATTTCTTTAAATCATCACAGGACTGAACTTTTTAAGTGTATTTAACTTCAGACAATTCTGTAACTGTAAGTTCATTTTTTTCTGTTGTTTTGTTGTAAAACATGATACCAATACATGTATCATCAGCAGTGAAATTGTATCCTATTATTAATATAATATCTCATCAGTTTCTGAGTATTAAGGATGAAAATCTACACTACAACAGTAATAACCTACAATCACAATACTCTGCTATAATCTGTTAAAACTTTGTAATAATGATGAATTACCTAAGAGAATGTATTTTTAAACTTACAACTATAAATATGTGAAAAAACTGGTCTAAGAATAAACCTTACAAAAACCAAATTTATGATGAACTTCAACGAAAATGACCAGTTGGATACACAATACCATAAATACTGCAGTGAGAAAATATATTTATGCTGCCCATGAGATGCACAATAACACAGAGAACCAGAATTGTGTATTTTGAAGAACAACTTTGGTTTGGGCAGTGTACAGTGTGATGGCAGTCAAAGTATTTGTGACCAAAATCCCAATAACTTTAAACAGAAAAATATTTGGTAATTCCTTGCATCTTGAAATGAAGTACATTAATGAATTATGGAAGAACACACAATAGGACAAAGTATATAGAGACATTAATAAACTGAAATGGAATGGTCATACACTGTCTGAATCTGATATGGACACCAAACAAGCTTCAATATTAACCACCAGGAGAGGAAACAGGAACACAGAGACAATTTTGGAAGAAAAATGTATCAAAGGAAATACAAAATTGCTGGTCTGACTTCAATAAAAATTATAGCAAGTGTCCAGAAGAAGTACTGTAGATACCCTATGTTCCAGAAAGAAGAAGAGGTTATGTATGTCAGGACATAAAAGTTCTGTTAACTTTTATTTTCTGTACTACTATTTCCAATTATCTAAATGACTAAAAATTTGGTTATATGATGTCTGTGGATTTCTCATACTTATTTCAGAAGTCCACTA
Source organism: Magicicada septendecula (assembly GCA_034769895.1). Lineage (NCBI taxonomy): Eukaryota > Metazoa > Arthropoda > Insecta > Hemiptera > Cicadidae > Magicicada > Magicicada septendecula. The sequence continues at coordinate 403,096,316 of CM068371.1, read as the reverse complement.
TCTTCTTACTTTCATTTGTTACAAATACACTTGCAACCAGCTCTCGAGGCTAATGCAGGTTTAGACATTTACTTATAGGTACCATTAGATACAAATTCTTAATTGGTAGTCGACATGCCAAGTGTGTCAAATTTAAAGAAAAGTATAACTTGTGATGATACAATTCTGGTACAATCATACTTTTATAAAAATATGGTCCAAAAAACCATAATTATTGTATTTTATTCCGTAACTATTTATTTGGTAATAAATTTTGTAATATTTCATAATCCCTATAAAGTTTTGGTGAGTGGACTATATAATAGTTTATACAACGCAGATTGGAATTGACAGGATTTCGATTGCATTCATTGTAAAACTGCAAACATAGTAAAAAACCGTGTGTCACAGATAGCGATAACGAGCCTAGCCCTGATGACGTCAGCTGAAGGAATGCATACTTTTGTAAACAAATCGAGGCTTGACCATACAGACAAAAGACTGGTGACGTAGTTTTGCCCCACCTACGCAATGTTGAACAAAGACTCTGCGTCATTTTCGCCTGGACCGTGAATTGAGCCGGTCGGCACATCACGCGGCCGGCATATTCACTGAATGTGAATATTTAACTTTTACACTACCAAAAGTGGATTAAAAACAGTGTTCTGAGTAGTAACAATTCGGCACAAGTGTCATACTTCAAGATGTGATCGTTAGTGCAATCGGCGAACTCACGGTGTGCGAAGTTTGTAAAACGGCAGCTAAGTATTAGCTATCCAAAATATATATTTTTAAATTCATAACTAAATTTAAATGACCAATTCAAAATTTCAAAAATTCATTAAATAAACAAAGTTATTAAATTAAAAATGAGCTCATAAAACAACAAATAATTTGTACCAGAGAATGAGAGAGAGAGAGAGAGAGAGAGAGAGAGAGAGAGAGTGTGAATTAAATAATTTTAACAAGTGCTGGGTTGTGCAAATTATACAGTAGTTGTAACAAATGTTTATTTTGGAGGGTCAAAATATGTAATTAGTATTAATGTTTATGTTCAGATAAATGGGACTACGCCCCGAGGCGTAAAACGTGCATGTTTGGCACACATTTCTATGAATATATGAGAATATGTCTTTTTAAATATGTGAGTAGTGTTTTATATGAATAAAGGGTAATGTCATTGGTAAAAAATACAAGTACGAGCGAGTTATTTCAGGTAATACATTTCGCAATTACTGGTTCGTTAACACGAATCCTGGACCGCATAGTAAATCTCATATGTTGTTGTACAGTGTGGCAACATGGCGCCCGAGTAAATCTCAAAATAATTGCTTTACAAAATAATTAATTGGCAGTAATTTGTATAATCACATTTGGCGCTTTCCGTCCAGGGACATTGTATAATCACAAACTACACCATTTTAAAAATATATATAAAGTTTTGTGTATACAGTATAAGAGCTGAATATGGGAGAACAAAAATTTGCTTAATAATTGACTTAAAGAAGTTATGGTGAGAGAATTACTTGTTGGACGGTAATTTTTCAACACAAGAAAAAACATATTATTTTTAACAGGTCATCCACATGTCATTTTGTCATCCAGATGTAGCCTTTTTAACTAAATGAATTACTGATCATTATTTGATTTTTAATTCACTGTTTATAATTCAAATGTGGCTATATAATCCACAAAATATAAAATAAATGAATGAGAAAAACATCACAATAACAATATACTCTGATGAAAAAGAATAATAGTAATAATAAAAAAAAGTTTTCATCATTTTCTTTTCTTCTGGGACCCTCCTACTTAGTAAGATGGCCTTCTTGGTAAAATTTTTTGTTGTTTCTATTACTTAATAATCTTTGTATTATACTGAGACGATATTTACTTAGTACTTATAGAAATGAGTCTGTAAAAATTCATTTACACCGGACAGTGATCTTAGGTTTTTAGAAGGCGAAACATTGTGTTTAAAACTGTTTCTGAAACAATGGCTAACCTCCGCAATATTATAGTGTCAAAAAAGTAATAAACAAAGCAGAGCACAATTTTTTTTAATGGAAAACTTCATTTACTCTTGTTGCAGAGTCTTAATGTACAATAGAATCAAGAACGTTCATGATTACAGTAGACTCTCGGCTATCCGACTCCTATTCGACCTCCGGCCTATCCGACCCGCTACTAAAAAAAAAAAAAAAAAAAAAAAAAAAAAAAAAAAAAAAAAAAAAAAAAGCCTTCAAACGTCATGTGAGCAATCCCGCCATGCGGGTGAAGGCGCTTACGTGTGAATCACCAGTTACCAATACAGTACGCCAATTGATTCATGTTGTGACAGGAAAGTTTCGTGTTCCTACTTGAGTGTGTAACAGGTGCATCAGTCAGTCTGTATCCAGAAGTCAGTCCGTGCGGTTCAGTCGTTCGTGGATTGTTAATTTGTTATAAAGTGTGTATACAGTATTGTTGGTGGCTTTTATTTTTAAGTGAAATATGGGTGACAAACAAAAGAAAGTGGTAGTAACTTTGGAAGAAAAACTGCAAGCAATAAAAAGAATGGATTCAGGTGAGTCGGTAAACAAAATTGCACTGGAGTTAGGAGTTGGAAAAACTACTGTGGGTGATTGGCGAAGAAATCGCGCAGAGATTGAAAAATGGTGTTCTAAGCAAGCAAGTGCCAGTGGCTTGAAAGTTAGAAAAACTATGCAAAAAGGAAAACATGTGGAAGTTGAAGAGGCCTTATATCTGTGGTATGAAAATGTGAGGGGGAAAGGATTGACGGTTTCAGGCCCCTTGCTCCAAGAAAAAGCGATTCAGTTTAAAAAACAGATCGAAGGAGACGATGGTGAGTTTACTGCCAGTGACGGGTGGCTTGATCGCTGGAAGAAATGTTTTGGTGTTTGTCAGACAGATGACGATTAGTGGTGAAGCTAATAAGGACGCTGTCCCTGACTTTAAAAAACACTTTTTTGACCTGCTTGATAAGGAAGGTATTTCCGGAGAACAAGTGTACAACTGTGATGAGACGGGTTTGAATTACCGTATGTTGCCGTCTAAAACACTAGCGTCTAAACAGGAAAAGGCCACACCAGGGTTCAAGAAGAGCAAGGACCGCGTTACAGTTTTAGCTTGTAGTAACGCAACCAGAAACCACAAGTTGAGACTGACCTTGATTGGAAAATCTCACAAGCCTAGGGCTTTTAAAAATCTTAAAGATTTAAGTTCTTTGCCCCTGGATTATACCCATCAAAAAAAGGCGTGGATGAATGGAGAAATTTTCAAAAATTGGTTTGAACAGGAATTTGTGCCACAAGTTGAAAAACATTTAGCTGAAAACAATTTAACAAGGAAAGCAATCCTAGTTTTGGATAACGCTCCTTCACATCCAGCAAATGACCAATTAAAATATGGAGACATAAAAGCTTTGTTCTTGCCTGCAAATGTTACATCTATATGTCAGCCAATGGATCAGGGAGTGCTCCAAGCTTTGAAAAAGAAATATCGACGTAGGCTACTAAGCTATATCATCGCGACAATTGATAATACAGAAGTTGCGACGGCACTACAGTCAGTAGACATGCTTGACGTCATCAGATGGGTGTCCGAGGCATGGGATGAAATTCCATCTTTAACACTTGTGCGATCGTGGAAAATTTTGCTGGATCACAGAGCCAGTGATAAGTGGGAAGAGGTAGAACAGCAATGTGATGTGGAAAATGCAACTGATAACACTGCGCTTGTATTGCTGTTAGAAAAACTTCCCGGATGTGAGGAAGCTTCATTGGAAGACATCACAGAATGGTTGGCAAAGGACGAAATCGAAGAAATTGCAGACGAAGATATTGTAGCGATGGTATTAAATGAACAGCCGATTGAAGAGGAACAAGGTGATGAACCCTCCGATCGTATAACCCACTCCGAAGGCCTGAAGGCAATCGAGACGGCAGTGGAATACATTGGCCAGCAAGAAGAAGCAACACCAGCAGACATTATATTGTTACGACGGTCTACTCGATCGTCGTAGGTACAGTGGAAACAAAATAGGTACAAGACACCAATTAAGTCACTAATCACACCTTTAATTGTTACAGTAAAACAGTTCGTAATTAACAACACAGTCTACAGTAAATCAAATGAAAATTGTACACACGCAATAAAATGCCCACAAATATTAAAACTAAATTTTATTACAATTATACCGTCTGATTATAAAACGCAACACTTCAATAATAACTACTTGAACGTACACAGTAATAACTCGAACCGCTCTGGAAATATATCGCACTAATACTCTCGAACCGCACTATCAAATATCTCGCATTGAACTGAAAAACTAAGGCCGCTACCCGATGTATTTATAGTCACGCTCACACACCAGAAGCTTCCAAACTGCGTCTTATCTCTCGTGAACTACGTAATTACTACGCCCTTGACACAGTCCGAGCGCCCGAGCGAAGCCCGGCACAGTCGAGAAAATTCTCACAAAATGCGTCTAGTAGCACGTACACCACACGCTTACATCGAGATCCTTCTGGCATATTTGATAAACGCGTACATTGTTCTGTGCTGTCATAGCAATATGTTTACGTAAGTGGAAGGATGTAGCGGCGAGGAAATTAATGCGAGGAAAGAAGCAGGTCTCAATTACAGACTTTTTCAAACCTTAGACAATGTAAGTTTCACTTGTTCTTTCATTATACAGTACGTAGTTTTAGGTTATTATAATTTGATTTATATTAACAACTAATTTGGTTGAAAGCTTTCGTATAAATTAAAACTCATAGTAAAACTCATTCAACTTATTGTTAACTACACATTTTGTTTCGTCCTTCAAATAAAGGTTTTGTGAAAGATACTGTAGTTGCGAATTCTTATTTCATTTCTTTCTAATTCATTTATTACTGTACGTCATTTATAAGGACAAACTGATATGACGTACGCATCCAAATAGCAACAAGTACATTCAATGCAATAGGGTGGTGGTCAATGACCTTACAGAGGCTGGTATGCCTACGCCTCCGGTGTATCCGACTATTTTGCTATCTGACCCGGCCGACCGCCACATTAGGTCGGATAGTTGAGAGTCTACTGTATATAAATTTCTATAAAGTTCATGATTCAAGAACTGTTTCTTATTCAATAAATAAGTCAAATGGACTATTCATTGTTGCTACTGAGTATGTGTACTTACTCTGAACTCATTTGCCATAGGATGATCTACAACTTTATCAAAAGGTGCTTTATCTAGCCTACGTTGTATTTCTGCTAGCCTATGTTGGTCCTCTGCTTCCTTAACTGCAGCGTTTACATAATTTAATATTTCTTTACTCCGCTCCCATGCGCGTTGTACTTTCATTGCCTCTTCTGTCCCACTACTCGTATACTTTGCCAGATTTTCAAATAATAAAGGGTATTTGGTTAACCTGCAACACACATTACAAGTAAGTATAAATACAAATAACAAATTCCAAGTTATAAACATTTATTTTATTCAGATTCTGAGTTACAAAAACAACTTTATACACACACAGGAACCATAAAATATTAGCTACAGCTAACTTGTTCAGTGTGGCAATCGTGTGTGTGTGTGTGTGTGTGTGTGTTACTACTCCCTGTGAACTGCCAGAGCAATAATGTATATGTGCTTTCAAATTTTCCATTGCAGGAAAACTACAGTAATTATGGTTTAAATATGAGTTTTATGCATGGCATCACCTTTATTTTCAAGTATGTCCCACAACTTTGGTCTGATCACTCTATCAAAAGCTTTGTTGAAATTGATAAAAGCAATATGATAAACTGTCTGTCACCATTACTTTTTAACCTAGATGATCTCAAAAATGGAAAGAACAATCCCCTGACAGTATTAAAATCCATCAAAATAAAAGCTTGAAAACCTTTTCTGAAACTTGGGTCATAAAGAATAAAGATGAACAGAGAATACAAACAGTAGAAATGAAATTTCTGAGATCAGTTAAAAGGTGTAATAGACGAGATCATAAAAGAAATAAAGAGATAAGAAGTGATTTAGATATTTTTGCAGTTAATGAAAGGATTAAAGAATACAGAAGAAAATGGATTCAACATATCAATAGAATGGCAGAAAGTACAGTACCGAAGATGGCGAAAGATTATAACCTTAGAGGCAGAAGAGAAGTTGGTAGAGCTAAGAAAAGGTGGACTGTGCAATAGGAACAGGCTGCTAAAGCCTAAAACCGTTAAGAAGATGATGATGCATGGTGTCATTAATCAGTGCCATTTTAATCTACATTTCACATTAAGTTTAGTTGATCCTCCCTATAACCAATGTAATAATCAAGATAGCATGTGTTGTAAACTGCTGATGTAGGCTTTCTTTCATTTTGGACACTGTTCGTGTTGTATTGCATGTTTGTTGTAGAATTAAACTGAATTTATGAAACATGTTAGTATCTATAAGCATATAAAACTGTGTAAGTTTTATTGTACCACATCTGTGGTTTTTATATTGGAAAAATACTAACCAAGGAAAGTGTTTTAGGGCTTTTATGGAATGAATTGTTAGTATAAAGTACCTTATCTGTATATGTATTTGTCCTTTGTTGAGTTGCCTATTTGCAAGCAGTAATTGGTGAATGCATTCCTCCTTCATTTGGTAAATAATGTTGTCTTCCTTCCCTACCGGAAACACATCCTTTATATCTGTCCGCCCATTTTTGAATAACTTGCACCACTTTTGATGATCTGGCATGAAACTACTACATCATCCACAAATGGTGACTTTCAGTTGAGTTACACCTCCTTGTCCACAGAAAACGAGTCACTATATGGAGGTTTCTAATCTGGATGCTAATCTGGTTTCAATGACATGACACGTTTGAAACCACACAACAGACAAATTGTTCCTGTCAAGTAGGAAACATTACTACAGCTGATGGAAACAAAAGTTTACCAGTGTTGCCAACAATTTTTGTCAAAATATCTCTTTTAGACACAAATATATTGACAAGTGCAACTAATTTTTTGAATGCCCCTTTTACATACAGTAATATGTAGGGTATCTAAGTGGTATTGTACCCTAAGGCAAAACGTTTACTTTCCATTTTTTTTTATTACTTTCCAGCAATTATGAGTTCTTAGAATGGTAGCACTGTGTGTATGTACCACGCAGATTGTCTCATAAACAAAATGCCAGGAAGAAGTTTGGTCCATGTGGACTTCTGAGCACTGCCACGATTATTATTCAGCAACTGCAGCCAACTAAGCCAACTTGTCATGTCATTGTCATTTTGCTCTCTGCCTAATCCTTTGTTTAAGTGATGCAGGAACTTGTCACTAACGCAACTATGTGGCTGGAGTTAAAAATTAATTACAACTGATAAGAGCTGCTTTGATAGCCAATGTTAACAGTTTCACCAAGACTGCTATATGACACAGTTATTTGTAATAATGCCACTCTGCAAATATATTGTAGTTTGTCATTGACCTTAACCACTATGTACATATTAGAATAGAATGTTTTGTTATTGCTGCTGTGATGTATTCAACCATTGTCCATTGTTAAAATAAGGCAGCAGCTTCATACTGTTTGTACAGTGGTATACAACTTTTCGGTGGTAAATTTTTCTTATGTTATTTTATAATTTCATGAGAGTATACTTAAGATAAAAAAAAGGTAACAGGTTTTCAAATATAATTTAAAAAGTGAGAAATAAAAGTATAGGTAGTCACGTATGCGAAGCTATTACCTTGCTTATAGTTTCATGAAAAGTAACCAAAATCAAGACAAACATGGAACGTTAACACTTTCTATGCCACGACTATTAATACCAGAAAACAAGAGTTTTTAAGGTTATTTGAAAACTAACAATTCATTTAATCTTTGCTAAATAATAATGTTCTAAGAATCAAAATAATGAACAGAGTTTCCTCTTAAAAACAGTATTAACCATGTAGACATGTACATAACAAATAATTTATTTATTTCAATATATATAGACGTATTTACCAGATATCCGTCGTGCGACTTCCGTTTTTCTTGTCCTTTATGACGCGTTTTGGCAACGAATTGCCATCTTCAGAAAACTTGATCACTCATTAGAGATCGTTAAAAAATTAAAATACTAAAATCATTACAGTAAAAGTGCACTTTATAACATTGCCAAACCCTGATCATATTTGATATCACTAAGTATGTAAAAAATGCTAAGAAGTAATATATTTTGGTAAATAAATAATAACGAGAACGAAAGTAGTAAATATAATTAAGAGTGAAGGAGGAAGAATAGTAAACCAAAGGTGATTATTAAATAAGAAATACAAACTAGACTGACAGACAAATGACCTTGACCCAACCCCAGAGATTGGCCAGATATTAACCAAAATAAAGCGAAACAAGATGGAAGTGAAGGAGAAGAAAAATGAATTTAAATAATAGACCAAACCAACTGCAAAGTAAATAAAATGAACCAAGGTGATAAAACACAGACAAATAATGTAGAAGAGGGAAGGGGGAGATGATACCATCCAATATCATCAAGGAAACGGAACCGGTGATTAACCAATATAAAAAAGAAATGTTAATATATCTATGTGACAAATATAACTCATAATTTATAAAAACCCATTAAATAAAAATACACTAACCCACGAATTAGTAGTATATGTAAATAAGAAATCTAGAAAGAGACATGAACTCATTAGATACAAATAAAATTTGTAAAGATAGTGAGATAGTGAGAAATATAATGAAAATAATTAAGTGACAAAGAAAAATAATAATAGGGTTTACCCACCAATAAACGTGTAAAATAAAAAGTGATAACAGTGAAAGTGATGTGTGAAAAAGGATATTGTAAGCAATAGTATAATTAAAAAGATAGTGATAGATAAGTAAACACTCAATGAATCAATGGTGGACCAATGAAAGATTTAAGAGTGGAATTGTAAAAAATTATATAGTTAAGGGTAATTAGAGATAGTGTTAAATTAGAAATAGATCAAGAATACAATGTTATTCAGGGGAGAAAGCCCACGTAAAATAAACTGTTTGTGTTAACATGGGATGTAGAAAAGCAGTAGTAAAGATTTAAGTAATTAAATATATAGTTGGTAAATACCCTATGTTATGAGGGAAATTAAGTTAAATAAGTTTACAAGAAGTAATGATGTTTATTACTCAGAGTAGTAGCAAAGAAGGAAATTAATGTTAAAAACAACAGTTAATAATAACTTATAAAGAATTGTTTGTTTCAATTATGAAGAGGATATGGCTGGAGGGAACTTACAGTCCATAGGCCTAAGTGTTATATTTTAAGTATTAAGACATAAAAAATAATCCTGACATATGATCAGAACAAAAACAAACTCAAGACACAACAACCACTAAACAAATCAATTATAACAACAGAACAAAAACTTTGTAATGAGATGAAATATAATTAGAATAATTTAAATAGAAATAATCAATGGCTACTAAGGCCTAGGAAATGTATAACTGTCAATGATAAATAATTGCAAACTGTGAAAAAACAACCAGGGGATTAAGAAATTCAAGGCAAGTAAATAGCCGAGAATAATTTATAAAGCAGTTTAAAGAAAAAATATTAGAATAAGAACTTAGTTTAAAGGAGAAATGTAAATACCAAATATTAACAGATTTGTACAAACATTGATATTTCATAAAACCATACATTATGGGATACCAAATTAATCTTTGAAAGGAAATAATAACAGTGGTGATAATATTTAATATGTAGGGAAGAGGACAGAAGAATATAATCAATAAGAAGATATGCAGTTATTTTGAATAAAAATTCAAAATTTGATAACAATAGACTACTTCAGAATTAACCAATCAGGATTAATTGGTTACTATGACAACAGTCGTTTGGTGTCTAATTACCGTTAGATTTCATTACTCGTTATATGACGCTTTCGTTGAATAGACGCTAGTTTTAGAATGACCAAAATTGTCAATTAAAACATCAAAAATCTCAAAAGAAGTTACTAACAAGTGAATACCAAGAAGGAAGATGATGAATGGAACCATATTACTAATGTCGAGGCCGAATTAACGAAAAAAGAAAATAAAATCCTGCCAATTAACTTGGAAAAGGTGTCCGAAGTCCCGAACCAATACAAATTAAAGACGATTGCAGCATAACCCATTAATACCAGATCGAATGAGCTCGTCCTATCTACTGAAGTGATAAGTACCTATTAAATTACCCAAATTTCTAAATAAACTCACGTTAATTATTTCTCACTAAAGGTCGAAATCTCACTAAACTGAACATAATTACTTTCAAAGATTAAAAAGAATACTAAGTCACTGAAAATTTATAAATTGGCAAAGATAACCTGTTGTTAATTCCCAATAACTTGTAAACACTTTCACTACACTACACTAAATAAATTATACCTACACAATATGTTATTTAAGTTTAACTGATGTAAGGGTGTGTATTTTTATTGTTTTAAACATTTGTAATCCTTTTAACGTAATCTCAAGAACCTGTGACAAACGAACACTAATATTTTGTGTATAATTTCCAACAGACGCCATTACTGAAAGTCTGTTTATCAGTTCAGATATCGATTTGTCAAACCCTGTAAAGTTGTCTTATATATAACCGGAGCATTTGTAGTAGAATAATTTGTATTAAATGAATAACTAATCATTAATAAAAAACATATAAGTATTGAGTGTAACCACGGTGTTATAATTTCATTAGGAGGTGCACAATAATTTATGTACATTTTAGCAGACAAGTAGTGTTTACGACTAGCGATTACACAGCCCACGCAACGAACTACTGGTCGCTACAGTCGGCCTAGGCTGGCGGAAATATTTGAATTATTCAAACCGCCTGAGCAGCGCTGCTCATACACATTTGAATTTTGTTTTAATTGTTTTAATAAAACAATTTGGCGCCACCGGGATTTTCACACCCCTAGTGAACAACAGGTAAGAACAGCGAGACCTGGTTATTCGTACGTTCGCAACGGACGAAATCTGCGGAAGTTGCATGCATTTGAACGACGGATATAGAAGACACGTTACACCCATTACACACAAACTGTACATTATTTACATTTTACAGAGTAAAACGGTAGCCGTATACACGACTACTTTACAAATTGGCGACCAACCGCTGGAGCTAGAAGAGAGAGAAATACGAACTTCTAACGGCGAGAAATACGGTCGACTAATAAGTATTGAGAAAAAGTATAAAACGGTTCGCTACACACTATTCAATAATTTAACATCAATAATAATTAACAGTACAGGTAAACCGTTACATTTACAAAGTGGCTTCCATCGCGGGGCTTGAACGAGGCGGACGTCTCGCACATACTTTACAAATTGACGTATCCAACGTGTGGCAGAATAACACGACAGAGACCACACAGTAACTTTACAAAGTGGCGCGCCAACTAGTAGGGCTAGAATAATTAAGAAATTATACAATTAAACCCTATAAATTCTAGCGGCGATTGCGAAAGGTTACAATATGCACACCAGAGGATTGTCGAAAAAGTTGGCAAAGGAGAAAGAGATGGAAGAAAATAGAGGGGAAGAAGAGGAAGGAGCACCGATTGAAGAAGTGGAGACAGCAATAACCACAACAGAACCAAGCCAAGACGAAGAAATGGAACTACAGGCGGGTGACAAGGGAGAAATAGAGGAGACCCGAATATACTAAAATTAATGGAAATGATGAATAATATGAACAATAAATTCGACAAGAATGAGGAGAGCTTGAAGGAGATGAACAATAAATTCGACAAGAATGAGGAGAGCTTGAAGCAGATGAAGAAAGAAACCAATGACCATTTGAAACAGATCAACGAAAAAATAGTGAGTACTAAGGAAGAATTGAGGAAAACAGTCAACCAAAATAATGAAACACTACAGCAACGATTGCTGGAGGAAATTCAGCAAAGAAACCAAGAATTGAAGGAACAGCTGAAGGAGGACCACGAGAAAAATAAAGAAGAAATGAAGCTACAGATGGCACACCAATTAACGGAGTACTGAGAAGAAGCAAAGCAGCAGATTACGGAAATCAATGACAAGTTAGAGGAGACTTTGGAGAAGCTAGAAAAAACCAACGAAAATGTTTCTGAAGTCCGTGAGGAGGTAATCAACAAAATAAACAACCTCGAAGGAGAAACCAAAAGGAGAATTGAGGAATGTCACGAAGAAACAACCAAAAGGTGGGAACACGTGAACCAGGACATGCATCAAGTCCGGGAAGAGAATCAGAAGGAGACAGCGGTGGTAAGAACAGACCTGGGAGAAAGAATGGAAGGAGTGTACAGCAATTTAAATAAAATCGACAGTAAAGTGGACAAAAATAAACAAAAAATTGAAGAGATACATAGACGAGAAGAGTTATTACAGGAAGAAGTGGACGCCTGGCGTGACCGATCATGTAACCACAACCAAATATTTAACAATGACAATAGAGATACAATAAATTTCCGCAACTATAAGCGCAACCCGATGGAGTTTTTGAAGAGAGTAGAAGAACTGATAATAAAGAACCGCAAAACACGATGGACAGCTGTGAGGGGAATGCTAGATGACATGTTTAAGGAAACATATGACAACTGGTGGACCGCTACATGACCATGTAGCGGGTCAAATTTTGGGTGTTTTATTTTAACCGTTTGGGACATTTATATATTTTTATTCATTTCGTTTTCGGTCGGGAGCTTTATAAAACATTGCGAAATAATTGTATTGTGCAACGTATTTGTCCGTATAACAGAACAATGAAACAACGCAATAAGACGCAGTCGTTGTTGAGGAATGCGACAGAGCATTTGTACCTCCACAAAATTCTTCGAACTTTATACCTGTGTGTGGCAGCGCACATACGCAACTGCTCAATCACGCTCCAAGTGACGCTCTGACAAACAACTCAAGATGGCCAGAGTGTAAAAAAATATTCGTCGTCTTCTATAAGACCTCACGGAAGTCGCATTAACTCCGCCTACTGTTGGTGACATCAGCGGAACCAAGTCCAATATCGGCCTCTGGACACACACATATACCAGCTCTATGCCACGCATAAAATGGTTACACGACAGCAGGAACAAGGAGCGACGACGAAAACATCATGGCATGGAAGAACAACATCCATGCAGGAACAGGTAGTTGTACCTGTTAAGTACACAGCCATACAGTCAACAGGACGCCAACACCGCTACAGACAATGACCGTTTGGTTTTAGGCCCCGGTCGGTGGTGTTCTAAATACGCCTAACTCAATCATATCGTTAATACCGACCGGGACCCGAGGAATTGACTATGTTATAGACGAGTGCAGTGTAGTGACCGTTGCAAAGCAGTTCGTCCCAAAGAGTACCGGCCGGTGCATCTCGAAGGGGTTAGCTCTTCTCAAAATTTAAAAAATGTGGCAGTAAAAGTGAATCAATCTTTTTAAAACAGTGGCAGTGATGCGGGAATAACTACAGAACAACAACATCCATATTTGTTATTTTTTTGTTTATGTTTCGGGACGACTACGAACTTACAACGGGGCGGCCACGAGGTCAACGGATGAACACGTTGCCACGGGGTTTATGTAATGGGCTAAATTAATTAATAAGGGTAAAGGGGGTATTTTAAATAGAATGTGAGAGAGAGTGAAAGCAGACTGGGCAGTCTACCTAATCGTAAGTGGTAGAATTAAAATATAACAATAATAGATGTATGACCAACAGGTATGAAATTTTAAAATGTAGCTTGTCAAATTTTATGGAAAAAACGAAAGAATAGTATAACTTTGAAATACTTGATTATTAAAAAATGTTAATTCTCTTCAAAAAGGAGTAGAGTCACTTATTTCAGTAACCTATAAAACACGTTTGCATCCGACGTTCGTGCGACCGAATCCTGGCCCCAGATAAAAGAATTTTTTGCAGGTAAGTGGAAGAAAGTTTATGTATTTATATATATGTAAAGAGTTAATTAACTTCACAATGGCGCCCGAACAGGGACGATTTTATAAATTAAAAAATTGTTAAAATAAAATCCACACCTACAAAGATGCAAACGTGTGTTTTAAGGTTAGCGTAATAAAATAAAAGTGAGTCATTTACGCAAAATTGACATGAAATAGAAAGTGTATTACAGTATAAAATAAGTATAAAATAAGAAATGGCAGATAATAATGAAGTCAGCTTCTCTGACAGTCAGACCGAGAGTCAAATAAATACCGACTCCGGTATTCAAACAGAATCAATGTCAATAGATGAGCATAATGTAGAAGTATCTGTAATCAGTACGCCGGGAGCAATTTCCACTCCCGTGACGATTAAAACAAACACAAAAGAAAAAGAAGTGTCATTGGATGACCTATTTGATTTTATGAAAGTCAATTTCAATGACTTTAATAAACGTCTTAATGCAATTGACGAAAAAGTTGAGAGTCGTTTTAATTCTAATGACGAAAAATTTGATAAAATAGACCGTCGTTTTGACGTTCAAAATAGCAATTTTAATAAAAAATTCGAAGAACAGAATATTCAGCTTCAGCAAAATATAAATATAAAATTTGACGAGTTGATAAATAACATACAAGACAAGAGTGTATGTCTTGGAAATGCCAATGAAATGACAAAAATTAGTTCGAATAAAGTAGAACAGAGTAAGGATAATACAAATAAAAATGTGGTGTTAGAAAATGAGGGTGTAGATGTTGAGAATGATAACATAATTGTAGAAAGAGTAGAAGTTGATTATGAGATGGTAATGTGTGTCAGTGAGTTAGAGAGAGAGAGAAAAAATAATGTTGTAGTAGAGTGGGGACAGAGGGCAAATTTTCCCTTTATTATTTATGATGTTTATGATGATTTATTGAGTCCACAAGTGTTGTGGTTGAAGGGCAAGAGTCCCGTATTGGTAGAGTAATTGTGTACCCTCTGTCCGGAATAATTGTGAGAGTGTAATGTGGTGTTATGAAGAGAGAGAAGTAAATAGAGAATGGTATGTAACAGAATTGTATAATTTGAATAGAAAGTATGATGAATGGAAAGAAGGCTTAGAAATATATTTGAATAATAATGATTACAATGATTTGAAAAAAATAATTAGACTGATAGTGAATGAATGTAATGACGGAGACTTAACAAAAATACTTAACGTAGACTGGTTTAATGAGTATTCTGGTAAAATGAGTGAATTTGGTTGTTCTGGTTATGACACACAAAGTAACCATTTGTTTGTAAATAAAAAGCAACAGTGTTATCTAAAACCAAGATTAATTTTTGACGATGGTGGCTGAACTAGAATATCAGTGTGTAGACCTTGTTAGATATTGTAAATTTTTGGTAATGACCTTGCTGATTTGGACATCTGAAGTGAATACACTTGAACAATTTTGACGTATATTTTGTAAATAATATTGAATTCATTTGTGTGTATTGTGAAATGTAATGTGTATATGTTTTAGAAAATGTTGTATTAATAATAATAATATTATTAATATTTTTGCACTCTAATTAAATAACAAAATAATTATGAAGACAATAATTAATGATTTGTAGAATGTTGATGATAATGGAAATATGTTATTTTAATAATCAAATGAATATTTAATTTTAATAATAAATTGAATTAAATAAGTGGAGATGTTTAGATAGTGTGATTGAATATTATGTGTTTGAATTTTATAAGGTAATTAAATTGTTTGGTGAGATTTTGATTTAATAATAATTAATAAGTAAATAAATGTTAAATGGTCTATTTTGTGGAATAACATAATGATTAAAAATATGTATTAATAATAAATTTAGAATTTTTGAAAATCTGATTACAACACAGGATAAATTCATCCTGATGATAAATAAAAAGAGTTAATGAAAAATTTTAAATAATAATGTTTATAAATTTTTTTATATAAATTATTTAAAAGAGAATTGTTTGTTTGATGTATGCTAATAATCTAGGTTTATTGCTATTTGTGCAATCATTTTATGGTTGTGTGTTAGATATAGTTGTTGATAAAATGTATTTTCATTATGTGTGTAAATTTTTTTTCTAAGCCAATCATTAGACGCCTGGCAGGCAATCAACATAATAGAAGTAAGTGTTGATAATGTATTACATGTAATTGTCCAATTTTGAATGGTATTCATGGTGTTTTTATTATGTTAGGATATCAGCTGATCAGCAATACCATGTCACTGGTATATTGGTTTATGAATGTTACAAGTAATTAATGTTTAGTGTACTACAGGTATTTTAAAGTAAAGATAAAAAGAGTATGCAAATAAATAGAAGATAATTCATGGGTGATAAATGTTTTATGGGACACGTAGACCTGTCCAAATTGAATTAAACGTTAAATGTGAAATGATAGAGGTGAATATAATGTAATGTTGTTTTTGAATTGATGTGATGTAACAGAGTTGGTGAAGTATTAATGCTGACACAGTGGTAATGGAGACTTTATGTAGAGTTTTGAATGATCTATATTTATGTTTATAGTTAATGAGGTTATTTTGTGTATTTGTAGTGAGGTAATGAGATTGAGATTTTTGGGGATGGCAATTTTGTATTAGGGGGTAGTGTATTTGGGGAGTCCGCAACAAGGGTTGGGACGGGATTAGAATAGATTTTAGTGGGGAAGGGGCCGCCTTAGGTAGAATCCGGGCCGCCAAATAAGGGAAATGAGTTTTTGGGTAGAGGAAACACGTATCCTATGTACAAAGGGTTGGAGAGTATTTTTTTTTATATATGTAGAGAAGGCGGCGTTTTGAGTTAAATGGTAAGTTGGGGTTTAGAGTGTTTTGATTAGTAGATATTTTTGATAGAGTTGGGTGTCATGATAATTGAGTTGATGAATATTAGAGTCAGAGGGAGAAAGTTTATATAGGTATAGAAATCTCATACAGAAAAACGAGAATAAAGAATTTACATCACCCACAGTATATTAAAGTAAGATTGTTGAAAAGAAAGAGAGATTCATGACAAAGAATGTACAATTGTTTTTTAAACCAGTGACAGAATTTTGATAGAAGTGAAAATAATGTAAAGTCAAGAAGTGTTTAATTTAAATGATTTAAATGCCAATTTGATTATTATTTATATTAATATTTTGTTTATTATAAATATTCTATGTTACTATGTTTTGTATTTCAAGGTAGGATATTGAAAATGTTCAAGGTGTTTTCAGAAATCATACATAACATATGTAGGTCAAGGGTTTTGTACTTGACCTAGTTATGATCAGCTGATGAGTTCATACACCTACTAAGCTTGTAGAGTAGGAATTCAATTTTAATTTGTTTGTTTGATTAATTCAAACTAATCTTTGAATAATTTTAATAAATGTTATTTAATAAATAAATTTAATAAATATTTAATGAATAATTTTTTTGAATTTTAAAATTTTGAAAATTTTAAATTTTTTTGAAGAAAAAAAAAAACTTGATTTTTCGCCTGCCAGCGAGTGAATATGTTGAGTAATGATTATTTTATTGTGTATGTATTAATGATGTTTCTCTTATTGTATTGCATTATATTGGTAGACTATAAGTGATTCTCCTGTTAGAATAAGGATGAGTTTATGTTATTAGAAATGTCTAGATTAAGTCATTTGAAACAAAAATTAAAAAAAAAAAAAAAAAGGGGGAAGAGAATTTTTGATAAAAGATTATTTTTTTGAATTTTGAATTTTTTAAATTTATAATAAATTTTAAAAGAAAATTTTTATGTTTAATGTGTTAGGGTATCATGTAACGTTAGAGTGTGTGAGCCCAGTATTTGCCAAAGGCAGCCCAGCTTGCAAAAAGGGGATCCATATCGGCGGAGGAGCTGGAATGATTTTAGCCAGGGATTGAGGATTTTTGGGGGTAGTATGTTGAAGGGCGAGGTGGGCTGTGGTGCGAGTCTGATCGATTTCTCGGTGTTGGGATCTCTTACGGAGAAGTCCAGTGATCTCGTTCGGATGAGTACATAGTCGCTGAGCCAGGGGGGTCGTGTACCCATGCAGATTATGAACCAGGGGGTTGTTGGCACCAGTTCCTCACCGGTCCTCTTTGGGGTTATCGATGAGATTTCTTCTGTTGTGAACAGCAGAATTCTCATCGAGGGGGTATTGTAGCGGGTCAAATTTTGGGTGTTTTATTTTAACCGTTTGGGACATTTATATATTTTTATTCATTTCGTTTTCGGTCGGGAGCTTTATAAAACATTGCGAAATAATTGTATTGTGCAACGTATTTGTCCGTATAACAGAACAATGAAACAACGCAATAAGACGCAGTCGTTGTTGAGGAATGCGACAGAGCATTTGTACCTCCACAAAATTCTTCGAACTTTATACCTGTGTGTGGCAGCGCACATACGCAACTGCTCAATCACGCTCCAAGTGACGCTCTGACAAACAACTCAAGATGGCCAGAGTGTAAAAAAATATTCGTCGTCTTCTATAAGACCTCACGGAAGTCGCATTAACTCCGCCTACTGTTGGTGACATCAGCGGAACCAAGTCCAATATCGGCCTCTGGACACACACATATACCAGCTCTATGCCACGCATAAAATGGTTACACGACAGCAGGAACAAGGAGCGACGACGAAAACATCATGGCATGGAAGAACAACATCCATGCAGGAACAGGTAGTTGTACCTGTTAAGTACACAGCCATACAGTCAACAGGACGCCAACACCGCTACAGACAATGACCGTTTGGTTTTAGGCCCCGGTCGGTGGTGTTCTAAATACGCCTAACTCAATCATATCGTTAATACCGACCGGGACCCGAGGAATTGACTATGTTATAGACGAGTGCAGTGTAGTGACCGTTGCAAAGCAGTTCGTCCCAAAGAGTACCGGCCGGTGCATCTCGAAGGGGTTAGCTCTTATCAAAATTTAAAAAATGTGGCAGTAAAAGTGAATCAATCTTTTTAAAACAGTGGCAGTGATGCGGGAATAACTACAGAACAACAACATCCATATTTGTTATTTTTTTGTTTATGTTTCGGGACGACTACGAACTTACAACGGGGCGTTTGTAACAACAATCTCCAAATTGTAGCGGGTCAAATTTTGGGTGTTTTTGTTTTAACCGTTTGGGGTATATATATATTTTTAGTCATTTCGGTTTCGGGCGGGTTTGTATAAAATAATGTAAAAATGTATTATTGTGCAACGTATTTGTCCGTATAACAGAACAATGAAACAACGCAATAAGACGCAGTCGTTGTTGAGGAATGCGGCAGAGCATTTGTACCTCCACAAAATTCTTCGAACTTTATACCTGTGTGTGGCAGCGCACATACGCAACTGCTCAATCACGCTCCAAGTGACGCTCTGACAAACAACTCAAGATGGCCAGAGTGTAAAAAAATATTCGTCGTCTTCTATAAGATCTCACGGAAGTCGCATTAACTCCGCCTACTGTTGGTGACATCAGCGGAACCAAGTCCAATATCGGCCTCTGGACACACACATATACCAGCTCTATGCCACGCATAAAATGGTTACACGACAGCAGGAACAAGGAGCGACGACGAAAACATCATGGCATGGAAGAACAACTTCCATGCAGGAACAGGTAGTTGTACCTGTTACGTACACAGCCATACAGTCAACAGGACGCCAACACCGCTACAGACAATGACCGTTTGGTTTAGGCCCCGGTCGGTGGTGTTCTAAATCCGCCTAACTCAATCATATCGTTAATACCGACCGGGACCCGAGGAATGGACTATGTTATAGACGAGTGCAGTGCAGTGGCCGTTGAAAATCAGTTCGTCCCAAAGAGTACCGGCCGGTGCATCTCGAAGGGGTTAGCTCTTCTCAAAATTTAAAAAATGTGGCAGTAAAAGTGAATCAATCTTTTTAAAACAGTGGCAGTGATGCGGGAATAACTACAGAACAACAACATCCATATTTGTTATTTTTTTGTTTATGTTTCGGGACGACTACGAACTTACAACGGGGCGGCCACGAGGTCAACGGATGAACACGTTGCCACCTGGGGTTTATGTAATGGGCTAAATTAATTAATAAGGGTAAAGGGGGTATTTTAAATAGAATGTGAGAGAGAGTGAAAGCAGACTGGGCAGTCTACCTAATCGTAAGTGGTAGAATTAAAATATAACAATAATAGATGTATGACCAACAGGTATGAAATTTTAAAATGTAGCTTGTCAAATTTTATGGAAAAAACGAAAGAATAGTATAACTTTGAAATACTTGATTATTAAAAAATGTTAATTCTCTTCAAAAAGGAGTAGAGTCACTTATTTCAGTAACCTATAAAACACGTTTGCATCCGACGTTCGTGCGACCGAATCCTGGCCCCAGATAAAAGAATTTTTTGCAGGTAAGTGGAAGAAAGTTTATGTATTTATATATACTTAAAGAGTTTATTAACTTCACAAACTTATTTATTTTATTTTCTATGTCATTGTCATAATTGTAGCTTGTGTCGCAGCCCAAGTATGTAAAATTTGATACTTGTTCGGTTGGCTTATTGTTGACAATTATTTTTGATGTAATGGGGTACTTGCCTTGGAAAGCCATAACTTTTGTCTTATACAAGGAAATTTTAAGATTATTTTTGGACATATTTGATTCAGTTGGTGCACTGCCAGTTGTAATTTATCTTCACTCTCATGTATTATTATTTTATCGTCAGCAAATAGTAACTTACTCAGGCAAGTATGTCGGTCTAGTTGGACTCCAGGATATTCCTTTGATTGCCATTTTTTAAGAACATCGTCAATATATATTAAATCGTAAGATTATATTAAAAATCGTACTAAAGACAATTTATCATATTCTATATAAGTAACTCGATGTTTCTTGCAGTAATTATATAATTTGTGATGTTTTCAATTTGTTTCTTCTGCAAGTAGATAATATTGTATATTCTTTTTAACACCTGACGCACGTTTCACTGAAAAATATCAGTATCATCAGAGGTTTCTAAGTGAATTAATAACGATCGAAATAATTCTATTAATATAAAAGTAACGAATAATCGAATTTGTATTGATTTTAATGTAAAATAAAATAACTGATAATCGATTTAGGTCGATTAGTTAACGATTGTTTTAATGTTTATTTCTTCAGCAGCTGTTTTCTCGGTTATATTTGAAATTTTGTTTATATAGTATTTTATTCACATTTATTTTTATTTTTTAGTAAATTTATAATTTTAAATAGATCGTCTTGTTTTGTTTTTATTTGGGTTTGTTCTTTAATTAATAAATTATTGTTATTGTGTTTGTAAATGTTAAGATTTTCCCAAATATTCATTTTTTGACCTTTTTGTATGTTTTTAATTAATTTTATATTTTCAATGCTTGGAAACTGGTGGTTATTATTTAGACAATGTGTGGCTAAATTAGATTTATAAATATTTGGTTTTAAATATGCATTGCGGTGTTGAACGAATCTATCTCGTAGTTTTTTCTTCGTCTGGCCCACGTAAAATTTATTGCAATCTGGACATTCTATTTTATATATTCCATTTTTATTGTGAGTATTGGATTTAGTTTTAGGTTTTATTTTATTAAAAATTATATTATCTGTGTTATAAGATATTTTTAAATTAGTATCTTTAAATATTTTATTTAGTTTTTGAGTTATATTTCCGTAATAAGTGAAGGTTAATATATTTGCGGCCGATCGCTGTGCGTGATCGAAAATGGGAACCGGTGAGTTTCCATAGAAACTACTTCTTTGTTGTCAATAACATAGTACACATATAAAACTTCGCTTTTGAATGCGACTACATTTAACTTATAATCTGTACATTGGTAAATGAAGAATGAATTCATTGATATTCAGTGAAACGTGCGTCAGGTGTTAAAAAGAATATACAATATTATCTACTTGCAGAAGAAACAAATTGAAAACATCACAAATTAGAGACAATTTTTACAGCTGAAATTGAAATATATACGTTTTTAATAGAAGACACGTCTCAGAAGCCCATTATTATTTCATTATCAGCTACTCCAGATGTGAAAGCTTAAACACTATGCTCAAGTAATGGATTTCAACAAAGTTTGAAATTTTCAGGGCTTTTTAAACTATTTTTTTTTAAATAAATTTTCAAGTTGCCTTAAGGTTGCATTGTCTCAGGCATGTTTCAAAGTCAGAAATCAACCAGCAAACACGTCTTTTAAAATAAATCAGTTGCTTTCTTAACATTCCCATTCTTTTAACATTCTTGGCCCTTTTGTTTCCTCAGATATTTTATCTTCAGATTTGACATATTCATTAAGTACATTATGGTTTTCTTCAGTACTGATACAGATACATGATATGTGCTATTCTGTATAGGTTACATCTGTGTCAACATTATTATGATTTTAAATGCAGGAATAACAAACATAGACTGATGTAAATGTACACACATTTTTACTCACTTTCAGAGAAAGTTGATAAATAGTAAGCTAGCAAAAATTGGATATACAGTGGAACTTGGTTATTACGGCCTTGGCTGTTACGTCAACTCGGGTGTAGCATTATTTTGTCATAAGTCCGGTCAAACTGATATCTTTAACATTATAAAAATTCCCGGTTTTAACGTCACTAAATATTGTACTACTCTGTTATAACGTCAAAAATTTCTCAGATATTTTACTCTAAATTTCATATAAACGTACATATGTGCGCGCTACGCCCATGGCTACAGACATACATTGTATGCAAGCGATAAGCACTGTAACAGCACTATAACCACTGTTTATAGAATTTTATACGTAGGTCTACATTTTTATACAGTAATCATGGCAAGTTCTAGTACAAAAAGAAAGGTTCCATCTATTCAAGAGAAAGTACGTGTAATTAGATCATATGAAAGCGGACGTAAAATAGCTGATGTATGCCGTGAGTTTGGTTTAGTGAATTTTACTGTAGGTTCAATTTTAAAAAACAAGGACAAATTTTTTAAAAAATTTGAGGAAGATGGAGAAAAAATTAAAAAATTAGGAAATGCGAACATGGTGATGTGGATGCAGGATTATTGAAATGGTTCAAACAGTGTCGATGTTCAGATATTCCTGTGAGTGGACCAATTCTGAAAGAGAAAGCTACAGAATTCGGAAAATTGTTTGGTATTGATTTTACGTGCTCCAACGGATGGCTAGATCGATTTAAGGCCCGACACTCTATTTCCTTTGCCAAAATTTGTGGTGAGGCAAAATGCGTAGATCTGAACGTTACAGGCGATTGGGTGTGTAATACAAATGCCATAAATTAGACGATCATATAAAGATGAAGACATCTTTAATGGAGATGAAGCCGGAATTTTTTATAAATTAACTCCAGATAAGACTTTCACATTTAAAAATGAAAAGTGCGTTGGTGGGAAGTTCTCTAAACAAAGAGTTACAGTTTTTGTTTGTGCGAACATGACGGGAACCGAAAAAAGGAAACTTTTAGTTATCGGGAAAAGTTTGCATCCTAGATGTTTTAAAAACATCAAAAAACTTCCTGTAAGTTACACTGCCAACAAAAAAGCGTGGATGACTTCTAGTATTTTTGAAGATGAACTAAGAAAGTGGGATAAAGAACTGTCATCGAAAAACAGAAAAATTCTACTTCTAGTTGACAACTGTGCAGCCCATCCAAAGTTAAATTTGACAAACATTAATCTGGTCTTCTTACCGGCCAACTGTACGAGTGTCCTGCAACCTATGGACCAAGGCGTCATTAGAAGCCTAAAGTGTCACTACCGCAAGCAACTTTAAAAAAAAAATTATTTTCTGTATGGACACGGCGCAACCTGCCACAATTTCACTCTTAGATGCAATACAATTCCTAGACGACTCTTGGAAGAGTGTAACACAGAAGACGATAGCAAAATGCTTTAGTAAAGCACAACTCGTACATGAAAATTTACCCGATGATGACGAAGACGACGACTTGCCGCTCTCGGAGTGGATTAAGAAATTCGACGTAAATGAATTTGGAAATGAACTTTATTCCTATGCATCAGTGGATGACCAAGTAGAAACATTCCAAATGTTGAGTGACGCAGAAATTATCGCGGAAGTAAAAAACATAGAAGCAGAAGATAGTGTTGAAGAAGATGCTGAGCAAGAGGAGGATGCCGACATCGTTTGTCCTACAGTACAGGGAGCAATGAGAGCCGCCGAAACTCTTTCATGATTTTACTGCTTTAGAGAGACATCTGACGACACGTTCAATGCAGCGCAGCATCTCCACAGCACAACAGAAAGAATTTATTTTTCAGAAAGGAGCGTTCAAAAGAAAATTACGGATTACTTTCGACAGTAAGTCTAAATGTAAGTTACATGTACTTTCTTTTTGATCTTTTAAAATATTCTTCATGCTGTTTGTATAAATGAAATGCAGTTTGTAAACTTTAGAATAAATATCACGAATAATGTTAATAATGCAAAGATCTTTTTTTTTATTTGTCCTTCCTTACTAGTGAGTAAAAAGCGACTCTTTTATAACGTCACTCGGACATAATGTCATTATTTTTTTGGTCCCTTCAATGACGTTATAACCAAGTTCCACTGTATTACAAATTGATACTAATCGGAATACTCTTCCTGAAATGAGAATGTTTTCAAATACAGTAGAACCTCACTAATCCGTCACCTGTGGGACTGGGGGTATGGTCGGAACGCAAAAAAGGTCGGATTATCAGAAGAATACAAAATGTTTATTATTGCATTAAATGAGACAGGCTAAAATAAAATAAAACTTGCACAGTAGGCTACCAGGCTATATGATTGGTTATGTACAATAAATGATAATATGTACAGTATGTACACACAGTATTAAAAGTGTAAAAAAAATATTTGTAAACACTAAAACTGTCACCAATTACTACGTACACCAAGTCACACAGGATGAATAATTAGCACGCACTAGTAAGCGTGCTTACACTGAAAAAAAGTGTAAATGAATTGGCTCTATCTATTGGGAGAGCGCCCGAAATTCTAGATATGGAGTTCCACGAATTTGATGTTTTGAACAGTGTTGGCTTGATGTTTTCGATTTGCCAGAGCTCGAACTTCAGGACCGCAGAGATGTAGACATAACAACAGCTTAACACTCTTCATACCCAACACAGTTTAGCCACCAAATGTAGTACCCTACTCAGGCTGTACCCAGGATTATTTAAGGGGGGGGGGGCAGACCTGAAATGCCATTGGGGTATTAGATGTGACCATCAGCGCTATAGTAGTCTTTCATGCAGACACAGAATTGAAATATTATGCTGCAAATTAACAGAAAATAATCAACTCACCTATAAACTTAACTGAAGGTGCCGGGTATGCGACTCTGCAAAGAAGGTGATTATTTCAGAGTTGGTTACTTCTACATGGCGGTGTATGTACAGGAGTGCGAGTCCGGTGAGCTCCAGTGGTGCTCCTGTCCAGTGGTGCTCCTCAAGTAAGTTTTGAGGAGTCTCAACGTAGAGAAGCTCCTCTCGACTGTTGTTGTGGTCACTGGCAAGATGGCCAAGATATGGAGCAAATTAAAAATGTTGGGGAACTGTGATGAAGAGGCTGCTAGTCCATCCATGGCTGTTGCTGGGAGTTCTGTGCTGCACTGCCACTTCAGTCTCCACAAGTCCCACTCCGCTTTAACTAGATCTTTCATTGGGTTACCAAGGTCCTCCTTGTAGAAGTTGACACAACATCTGACATTTTCAAAGGGAACGTTAGAGAAGCGAGGGATGACGAATTCCAGGGACGAAGTGATTTCCTCGTGGTGTAGAAATCGTTCTTCCAGAGCCGAGATGAGGTCTTCCAGGAATGGTATAAAGGTTGAAACACGATAGTAGACCTGTGGGTCTGTAGTAGAGATGTTCGATCGATTCTTCTGAAATTTATTGACTCGCAGCATAGTTATTTCAACTCCAAGTTAGGAACCAATGTTCGTCAAATCTTGAAAAATCTGTTGGAATTCTGATGTACAGTTTTCTCTGATGGCTTGCAAAGATTTTTTTACAAGCTTGATTTCACTGAAGGCACTCACTAGGTCAGTGTCATTTTTCTGCAGCCGTTTGGAAAGGGAGTATGTTATACTCAGCAACTTGCACAACACAAAGAGAGAGACCAAGAACGATGCACTATAAATACTGTGTAAAAGAAGTGAAGCTGTGTTAGCTGTCTGCAACGTTTCTCCAACATTACTTTTCATATGTTCGAGTGCGGCAACAATCGGTTTCAACATCTCCTTGAACACAAGCACAGCTTCGTGCCGCTCACACCAACGAGTTTCACAGACTTTTTTCAATCTCTTTTTGTCACAGTTAGGAAGGAGTTCCTTGATTTTGTCCTCTTCGCACTTACACGAAAGAAAGTGCAGCACTCAGAAATTACCCCCACTGCGTTCCGAATATCTTGCACCTTCGAAGCATCTGAGAGGCACAAATTGAGACAATGAGACACGCAGTGTGTGTACAAGGCCTTAGGGCACTTTTCTTTAATTAAAGACGAACTCCCCTAAACTCACCACTCATGGCTGCTGCCCCATCGTAACCTTGTCCCCTTAAATTGTTCATGTCCAAACCAAGACCACTCACACTTTCTTCTATCACCCTCGCTAAACCTTTCCCCGTCACGTCATAAACTGGTACAAAACACAAGAAGTCTTTCCTAATCATACAGTCATCGAAGTCCACATAACGCACACACAGAGAGAATTGTTCTTTTTGAGAAACATCAGTGGTTTCATCAGCAAGGACACTAAAAATTTACTTGCCTTCACTTTTCCCACAATTTTGCGTTGTATTAAATGTCTGAAAGACTCTATTAAGGCGTTCTGCACTTTAGGACTAGTGTACATGGCATTTTTTGGACATTTTGTTAAATATTATTCAAGCATTCGGTCCCCGGCTTTAGCGCGGTATCACAGAAGACTTCGAAAGTTCCCATCATTTTCTCTCAGGGTAATCAGTTCGATTCGACCCCAATCCTGAGTACCTTGTAAGTTGTAAGGCCATGATCTGTTGACCACACAAACAAATGGTTTCTATGATGGGCACAAGTCTATTCCTATTTTCTTCCACCTCTCTTGTCTTCTGGCTGTCTATCTGCTGGTCAATACTTACGGCTTTCCTTTCAATCAATTGCTTCACTGCAACTTGATTCATGGCTGCTTCTTTGTGGTATTTGTGCTTTTCATGTTCTCTGAAGCATTCTAGAGCCTTTTTTTAAATTGAAGAAAGGTTTAGTGAAGAATGCACTCAGATTCTGGTGCCCTGCTACCTTTGTCTCCAGAAATAAAACGCATACTGCACAGTAGAGTCCATTGTTTTTTTTAGAGTAGGCAAGCCAACTAAAATCATCCAGCCATTTCCTCTGAAAATTTCGTTTGCGGTTTTGTTACCTCAGAAGGAAACCGATAGTTATGATCTGGTTTCCATAGAATTTTCAATACTGTTACCTTTTCTACATTACCGAGTTTAACACCAATAAAGTTCTCAATATCGTTTGGGTCGTAAGGAACAGTGGAGTGACTTACTGATGCGCTGGTTTCTGCTGAAGGTCCACCCGGGACAGCAGACTCAATATCAATATCAGTTGTTATATGTTGGACAGGAATTGTTTCTTCATTTGTTTCTACTTTACTCTTTTTGCAAAAAAGTTTCGTATGTCTTGTCTCCTTTTCATTCTTCTAACTCTAAATACACACTTACACAAATACTGTTGAAATAAACTAAATTGAACCAAATCATGGGTAATTGGCTTAATGTGAATCCCATTCATAAAGCCATTAAATTAAAGAGAAAGCACAAACAAAACTCACACACACAAATTCATACTACGTTTCTTTCAGTGCCAATATACTGAGTCCGTTAAAAATTGCACACGAATGTACTGTACTTGTATTGCAAGACCGATCCTAGCCACCCAAGAGAGACAAGAAAACTGAAGTAGTTTTCAGTACACTGCAGTCAGCCTAGCTACAAATAAGGGAAATAACATTGTCTGTTTTTATGGTTTTATTGCTACGGCCCCGCTTGGAGGGATGCGCTGACAATCCAGGCCGCTCTATTGTATGTGTCACGAACTGAGTCGTCAATGGATTGGTTATAAAACTGTCAACTGAACTACCAAATACTTCGGTGACTCAGCTGCTTCGCGCTTGCAACAGATAAATGACAGCTATATGTAACCTTGAACTGCCACAGTCAAACTAACTGTAGAGTGAAGGCAAGTCTTTATTAGGCCGCAGGAAACAGGCGTGAAAACAGATGTATAAAAATTCCGATAAGTTACCATAGTACCTTATTATTCATATCTGAGTATCAATTATTTAGAACAAAGACTAAGTTATACTGTTGAAGATATTCATAGGCATTGTTAGGATAGTGTTTACGAACTTAAGTTCTATGTCATGAAATAAACACTGCTATGCACAGTTTTACTGTGGCAGGGTCTTTAAAAGCTCACATTGTTTAAAATATGCCATAGTCCAACTCCAAGAAAATTTGGGGGGGCCATGGCCCCTCTGGCCCCCCCCTTGGGTACGGGCCTGCCCTACTTTTATTTTCATGTTTATCACGGCGACTTGACATTATTATGACCTGGTGTAGGCTAGACATTACAGTATCTGTTTATTCAGGTGCAGTCATGTAGTGCGATTCTGTCAGCTTGAGACTAAACTATACGATTAGTCACTCTTATTTGAATAGCAGTATATGGTACAATAAGTGGATATTGCAAAATGCTTATTACATCATTGTGTATGGGTGGTCATAATTATTGTTTGTGACAGAAGGAAAGAACTATAATTTTTGACAAGACCTCTTATAAACTTTTATTGAAAGCAATTATAATTGCGGTTGCAATGAAACATCAGATTTAACATCATATCGTACGCAAAACAAAACTCTAGAAATGTGACATAGCACTGAAATGAGAGAAGGAAAAAATTCGGAAGATTTACACCAAATTTCGTATTTTCTGGAACATTAAAAAAAACCTGGCAACACTGCGCACTAGACACTAGATTCTGGCTCACTGAGGCAGCAAAACAACTGACAAGTATGTAAACAAGCTGGTGAGTCACCAACAAGTCGGTGCCTGAGCCGCGGTCGGACCAACTGGAGTATCGGACCAGCTGGGGGTCGGACTAGAGAGGTTTTACTGTATTAATTTAATCATGCTGGATTCTCGGTTTTGTTTGAAACAAGTTGTATTCAAATGTGAAGAATATTTTAATACTAGCTGTCAGTCCTTGTAATTCACTTGGCTCTTCATAATTCTTGATCCTCTTTGTCACCAAATTCGAAAAATTAGTTTGTGTAGGCAAACACTGGAAAAGGGTAGAAAAACTTTCAAAAGTCAACAATTTGTTAACTATTATGTGTAACTTTAGTGGCAGCGTATAAATGCCTGGATCTAGAATTTTTTGAACAGGCTTCTGTTAAAGTTTTCCCTTCATTACAGCCTGCAGTATTGTTGGAAAAGTGGTAGAGAACAGGACTAGTTCACTGTTCTGTTCTCAAATGAAATATCCGTACATTACTAATGATTTTTTTATTTTTATTATTCTGTATTCTCTTTATTATCAATATGTTCATATAAAACATTTCTGTCAGGGTGGCTAAACATAAATTTCAAACTTCATTTGGAATGTCAAATGAACCATAAGAAACAAGTAAGTCCAGATAATTGCTTGTGATGATGATGTAGCCATAATTGTAGGAGACAGAGTAAGTATGATGAAACATTCATTATAATTATGGAGAAAACTAAGAAAATAGAGCTTGGAAGTAATGAGAAGATACAAGTAGTGAGGAGTAATGGGAGAAGAGTATGAAGCCGTGAACACTGAAAGTGGGGATGTCTGAGTTTCAAGCGGTGTATAGCTTTGGGTGTTTAGGGACATTGAATGAAAGAGCAAAAAATATCGACCAGCAAATTCAAGCCAGACTTGAGGCCTGTTTTTGATACAAATAGTTGTTAGAATAAAAAGTCTTGCTCACAGAATGAATATAATGATTTAGAGAGGTATAATAAGATTAATCGTGATGTATGCAGCTGAAACAGTGTGTCTTGTAAATAGATACATAGAGAAACTGGAAAGGGTCAAAGGAAGATATTAGAAAAATGTTTGGTGTAAAGACAGTATGAGAAGGATACAGAGTCTATTGAGGAGTATGTAAGTAGACTAAATATTAAAGGATGAAAACATAGCAATGGTCCAGAAGAGAAAATGCTTTGGGCATTTTAGTAGTAGTTTGTCCTTTTTTTTGACCTGAAGGAATGTGGAGGAGAGGTAGACCAAGGGTATGGTGGTAAGGACCAAGTAATGGAAGACACAAAGAAGCTGGGAGTAGAATAATGAAGAGAAAATACCAGGACAGGACAAGGTGGGGCACACAGCAGAAAAGCATACGTCAGCACCCTTCTGTAGCACGCACAGAAGGAAGAAAACATGAAGCTGACCATGTGTAACAATGTAGATCTGAAGAGCTTTTAAATACTAGTGACTGAAACACAACAAGTGGAGTGTAAACCCTGACAGCAGCTGTAATGAACTCAATCTTCAGTATCAAAAATGCAACTTAATCTAATTTACAACTTTAATACTCCATGCCTCCCTAGAAATGCTTATTACCCCTCCACCCATGTGCCTTCCACACACTTTGAAGGTTATCCTTTGACTTGTCTTATTTTATGTATGAAATGTCTTCTTTTTTTAACATCCAAACGGACTTCATAAACATATGTCATCTTTTTGATAATCATACATAATACTCCTCTTCTGTCCTTGTATAGCTGAACAGGTCTACAGTGGCCACAAGTGGTGCATGAACTAGTAGGAGTTGTCTGTGTTGTATTATTATACTTTGTAAATATTCAAATAGTTCATATTTATATTTGTTTAACATATCAGTGCTATGCCCATGTCTACCACTTGTCCGCCAATGGTTATACAAGGCCAAAAGCATTTTGTACAATTATTCTTTAGAATGTTAACTGTAGTACTGTGCACTCTGTTGGCTAACAGAAGTTTTTAGTTCGATATAATTCATATAAACAATCAGTATCATTCTGCGTTGTTTGGTGTCTGCATTTATAGGTTATTTAAGTAGGTTATTTCACACAGTGGCAAAATATTGTTAGAAAACATTGATACATTTTTTTTTTTTGTAACAGTAAACTAAACTACTTAATTTACTACAAAGTATTTTGTAGTTATAAAAAGTTTCTTATTTGTAATAAAACATATGTTAAACTTTTTCAAAAAATAAAAAACTTAGTTCTGTTCAAGTGAAATAAATAATACATTTTAGGTTAGTTGTCTCCAAGTCGCTTATATTAATATATATAGACGTATTTACCAGATATCCGTCGTGCGACTTCGTTTTTCTTGTCCTTTATGACGCGTTTCGGCAACGAATTGCCATCTTCAGAAAACTTGATCACTCATTAGAGATCGTTAAAAAACTAAAATACTAAAATCATTACAGTAAAAGTGCACTTTTACGACAGCGGAAATTCACATACGCGAACATGAAATTTTATGTTTCTCGCATGGACATTATCAATCGACTGATTCACTGTTTATATATCCACCGATAAAACTGTTTTGTTTATTATAGCCCGTGTGTACTGTAACTTTCTATTTACCGGCGCCCGTGTGCAAGTATTGCCGTGTCATACAATATGTTATGTGAAAATGTAAGTTTATCGTTCAAGACATAATCACTGTTAATTTTGACGGCTTTATATATTTCGTACTCCTCAAGTGCGTCCATGTATTTCCCTTTCCTGCAGCAATGCATGGGCTGGAAATTTGTCTCAAAATCACTGTAGTTATGAGTATATAGCATCAGGTGTCTGGCAAAATTTGATGTTGTTTTATGCAATTCCCTTCTGGGAAGATGTTCTTTATGTCTTTCTTCAAACGGTCTGCCTGTTTGGCCTATGTAGAATATATCGCATGAGCTCCAATTCATCTTGTATACGCCGGTTCTTTTTCTTTCTGGTATACTGTTCTTCCGGCTAAGAAATCTCCGAATGCTGTTATTTGTACGGAAAGTTACAATTACATGGTGTTTCTTGAGTTCGTTAACTAAAATATTTGGTGAAATATTTGTGTAATCTGCAGATATGTATTTATTAACTGGAAGTGTGTTATCATTGTTCGACTTTTTTAATTTCTTCTCTTTGTGTTTACTTATTAATTTATCCACTAATGAACTTTTATATCCGTTAGCCGCTGCTATGTACTTGATGGTGTTAACTTCTTCATTGTAGTCTTTTTCACGTAACGGTATAGTTAGCAATCTGTGCACAAAACTATTGTAAGCTGCCATTTTATGCGAGGTGGGTGGGATGATATGAATCGGCATGAATTGTGATGTCCGTTGTTGTGGCCTTTCTATAGATTTTAAATTGAAGTTTTCCTTCGTTTTTTAAAATGGTTAAATCTAAGAAATTTAATCGATTTTCTTCTTCTATTTCAGACGTGAATTTAATATGATGGTGTATGCTATTTATGTGCCTATTTAAGTTTTGTATTTGTCTGTTGGTTCAGGACTTCGGACACCTTTTCCAAGTTGATTGGCAGGATTTTATTTTCTTTTTTCGTTAATTCGGCCTCGACATTAGTAATATGGTTCCAGTCATCGTCTTCCTTCTTGGTATTCACTTGTTAGTAACTTCTTTTGAGATTTTTGATGTTTTAATTGACAATTTTGGTCATTCTAAAACTAGCGTCTATTCAACAAAAGCGTCATATAACGAGTAATGAAATCTAACAGTAATTAGACACCAAACGACTGTTGTCATAGTAACCAATTAATCCTGATTGGTTAATTCTGAAGTAGTCTATTGTTATCAAATTTTTATTCAAAATAACTGCATATCTTCTTATTGATTATATTCTTCTGTCCTCTTCCCTACATATTAAATATTATCACCACTGTTATTATTTCCTTTCAAAGATTAATTTGGTATCCCATAATGTATGGTTTTATGAAATATCAATGTTTGTACAAATCTGTTAATATTTGGTATTTACATTTCTCCTTTAAACTAAGTTCTTATTCTAATATTTTTTCTTTAAACTGCTTTATAAATTATTCTCAGCTATTTACTTGCCTTGAATTTCTTAATCCCCTGGTTGTTTTTCCACAGTTTGCAATTATTTATCATTGACAGTTATACATTTCCTAGGCCTTAGTAGCCATTGATTATTTCTATTTAAATTATTCTAATTATATTTCATCTCATTACAAAGTTTTTGTTCTGTTGTTATAATTGATTTGTTTAGTGGTTGTTGTGTCTTGAGTTTGTTTTTGTTCTGATCATATGTCAGGATTATTTTTTATGTCTTAATACTTAAAATATAACACTTAGGCCTATGGACTGTAAGTTCCCTCCAGCCATATCCTCTTCATAATTGAAACAAACAATTCTTTATAAGTTATTATTAACTGTTGTTTTTAACATTAATTTCCTTCTTTGCTACTACTCTGAGTAATAAACATCATTACTTCTTGTAAACTTATTTAACTTAATTTCCCTCATAACATAGGGTATTTACCAACTATATATTTAATTACTTAAATCTTTACTACTGCTTTTCTACATCCCATGTTAACACAAACAGTTTATTTTACCTGGGCTTTCTCCCCTGAATAACATTGTATTCTTTATCTATTTCTAATCTAAACACTACTCTAATTACCCTTAACTATATAATTTTTTACAATTCCACTCTTAAATCTTTCGTTGGTCCACCATTGATTAATTGAGTGTTTACTTATCTATCACTATCTTTTTAATTATACTATTGCTTACAATATCCTTTTTCACACATCACTTTCACTGTTATCACTTTTTATTTTACACGTTTATTGGTGGGTAAACCCTATTATTATTTCTCTTTGTCACTTAATTATTTTCATTATATTTCTCACTATCTCACTATCTTTACAAATTTTATTTGTATCTAATGAGTTCATGTCTCTTTCTAGATTTCTTATTTACATATACTACTAATTCGTGGGTTAGTGTATTTTTATTTAATGGGTTTTTATAAATTATGAGTTATATTTGTCACATAGATAATATTAACATTTCTTTTTTATATTGGTTAATCACCGGTTCCGTTTCCTTGATGATATTGGATGGTATCATCTCCCCCTTCCCTCTTCTACATTATTTGTCTGTGTTTTATCACCTTGGTTCATTTTATTTACTTTGCAGTTGGTTTGGTCTATTATTTAAATTCATTTTTCTTCTCCTTCACTTCCATCTTGTTTCGCTTTATTTTGGTTAATATCTGGCCAATCTCTGGGGTTGGGTCAAGGTCATTTGTCTGTCAGTCTAGTTTGTATTTCTTATTTAATAATCACCTTTGGTTTACTATTCTTCCTCCTTCACTCTTAATTATATTTACTACTTTCGTTCTCGTTATTATTTATTTACCAAAATATATTACTTCTTAGCATTTTTTGCATACTTAGTGATATCAAATATGATCAGGGTTTGGCAATGTTATATAATGCCCTTCCACCAAAATTGATCATTTTATAAAACGTGATTCTAAGTTTGATGAAATTATCAATTGTATCTTATCATTTTTTTTTCTTCAAATTCTCCTGCTTCTCATTCATTTTTTATGATTAATTCTGTATCTTTTATTTCCATTCTTCTTAGTCTTATCTTCATTATTTTCTCATATTGCGAACTGGCTTATTGATTTTTTATTATAACTTATTCCCTATAAATCTTATTTTCCATCAAAACTACTCTTATATTGAGATCAGGGGAACATCATCCCTGCTCAGTAAAATGATTGCTGGATTCATTCAACAGACAATCTCAATTAATAATTCTTAAATACAGTCAACTCGTGACTCAAAATAATAATAATAATAATCATAATCATAATATTTGTTGGGAATCTTTTACTTTTACTCTTCATTATTGCTCAGTTCGAGTCATATATTGTTTCATCTTTCTTTATAGATACTATTTGATAATATTCGAAGCATTGTTTTTTATTGATACAGTTCACATTTTTATTCATTTTTTAATTACTCTTTGTTTCATCTCATCTCACATTATAACTCTTAGAATGTTTATTTCATTTATTTCGTTTTTTGATCATTGGTTTGGGTAATTTCACTTCCCCTCTTTCTAAATAGTTGTGGAAGCTGATCATTTTGATTGATATATTTTTTTTCATAATTTTTAAATATCATAGTAAGTGATTGCTTCTTACTAGTTAGGAATTTTTTGTAGCTTATTCCTTTATAGTATGTTATGCTTTTATGCCTCATTTTTTGCTAAATATTATGGTAATTTAATCTTATTTTGTAGGAATGTTTTGTGACTACACTCCTCTATTATTATTTTTTATTTAAATATTATAGTAAGTTGGTTGCTCTTACTTTATATGAATGCCTTGTAACTTTTATCTCTCCATTTTTAATTGTTCTACAATATTATCGAGATATTTGGGTAAGCTTTTCTTACATATCTTTTTTGATTTTTTACAATTTTTTATTCATCATAATGGTTCTCTAATGATTAGCGTAAGTTGTACTTACAAATGTTTTGGAATTTTGACATTCTTTAGAGATCTTTTCTTTATGACATTGGCAAACTTGTTTGTTTGTCACGTTATTTTTCTTTATTTAAAGTATTTCTGTTGGTTTTTTACTTTAAGTTTTTTACAGTCATTGTTGATTGTCATAATATTCCTTAATTGAGGCTTGATTGTATACACCCTTTATTTTCTTGGTGACGGGGTGAGTGATCTCGTAAGTGTTATTGCCCTTGTCTCTTGTTATAGTGTATAGTCCCACGTATAATAATAGTAACTTTCTAGTGATGCCTTCTATGGAGCTGGGTAATTCTCTGTTTTTTAAAAGTACCCTTTCTCCTACATCGTACTTAATAGTCTTTTTCTGGTTCTTAGCGTATTTATTCTTTTGTTGCTCTACCTGTTCGGCTATTCTGTTGTAGAATCTTCTTTTCTCGAATTGATATTCGGTGCTGGTGGGGAATTGGATCATATCAGTTATCTCTCTAGGCGGTGGCCGCTCAAACATCATTGTGTATGGGGTAGCTTCCGTAAAGTTGTGGTAAGCTAAGTTTATAAATTCTTCAGTGGATTTCACGTAATTGTGCCATTCTTTTTGTTTATCGTGGCAGTAGGTTCTCAGTATTCGACCCACTTCTCTGAGTACTCTCTCAGCTGGGTTGCTGCTGGGGTGATAAACGGATGTTTTGTAAGTTCTAATATTATGTTCCCAAAGCTTATTTTTCCAGAAATTTCCCTTAAATTGGGTTCCATGATCTGTTATAACGGCCGTCGGTTTTCCCACTTCTGGTATAAACTTGGTTAAGATAATCTCAATTATTTTCTATGTTCTTGCACGGTTAATTGAGTACAACTTTGTATATTTGGTGAAGTGGTCAAACATGATGGTTATAAATTTGTATCTGTGTCTTCCTCCACTGCGAGGAAACGGACCACATATATCAAGGAATACCTTTTCTAATTTCTGACTTGATGTTATAGGTATCATCATACCTTCCTTTTTTGAATTATTGCATTTTACCTTTTGGCAAATATCACATTTTTGAATAATTTTGTTTACCTTACGATAAATATTTTTGATGTAAACTTGTTCCTGTAAAGCTTTTATTACTTTTACAGCCCCCATATGGCCGTATCTAATGTGGTAGTCTAGTATCAATTGTTCCTCCACTGTAGATGGTATTACTAGTTTCCATTCTCCGATATCAGGACTGTTTTAATAAATAGCAAGTTGTTATGTATTTTATAATAATGTAGAATGGTTTCTTCTTCTTTTAACATTCTCTCCCGGATACTCATTATTTTTGGATCCACAGTTTGACATCTTCTTATTTCTTGGGTTATTTTTTCTAGATCTACTCTGTTTTTGATAATGTTATACACCTTAACTAATTGTTCTTTCTCACCCTCGAAAGTTTGTTGCTGGACGTTTATACGGGATAAAATGTCAGCAGCTATGTTTTTCTTCCCTGGGATGTACTCCCAGTTTATGTGATATTCCTGTAGCAACAATATCCATCGAGTTAATCTTCCGTGGCTGAGTTTACACTGCTTAAGGAATGAAATGGATCTATGGTCACTTCTCACTGTTATATCGTATCCCAGAATGTAAGTCCTAAATTTGTTGCAGGCGAACACGACACTAAGTAGTTCTTTCTCCGTGACGTGATAATTTCGTTCGCATCCATTTAAAATTCTACTTGCAAAACTAATAACCATATGCTGTCCCTTCTCATCTTCTTGGTATAGTACAGCACCTACACTGACATCACTCTGGCACAGTGCTCTTGCCAATTTGATGATGTTATTAGCAGGTCATCTACGGTGGTAAAATTCAGTACATCTTGTCCCAGTATTTGGTCCGTACACTTAACAAATACTGCGACCGAATTTATCAGTCCAAATGGCAGTCTTTTGAACTGATAGTTCCTCCCATCGAACAGGAATGCTAAGTATTGTCTACTGTTCGGATGTAGCTCCACCTGCCAATAGCCACATACGGTGTCCCACGAGCTGATGTATTTTATACCGTGAAACTTCTTAAGGATTTCTTCTATTTCACCCGGTGATGTTCTATCGTTCACTATCATTTTATTAATCTCTCTTGCATTGAGGCAGATTCTCACCTTTCCGTCCTTTTTTGGTATCGCCACTATTGGACTTGTATAAGGTGATTGACTTAATTCGATGATATCATCTTCCATCATTTGATTGATTTCTGCCCTCACTGCATTTCTTTGTGAGTAAGCAATGGGATAACATTTTTCTTGAAGTCAACGGGTTCTTTAAATCGTATTCGGCATTGATAGTTCTTTACTTTGCCTGGGGCGTCAGAAAAAATGTGTTTATATCTGTTGTATATACTTATGAGTTCCTCTGACTGTTGCACACTAATCTGTGGATATTGTTCTTCTCGTTGGAAGTTTCTGATCTCATCCAGCTTGCTTGACCATAATTCTTCATCCTTCCAATCTTTCAATATTCTTTCGGGTGATTGTTGGCAATAATTGGTTTCGATCATGTTGCAGCTATCTGTTATTAATGGTAAGTTGCCACCATTCACTAGATCGGCTGACCATATTCCTTGTTCTGTGGTTAGTGATACTTCTCCCTGCCGCAGGTTAATTATGGCAGAGTGTTGTCTGAGTACATCACACCCAACAAGTATTGAGAAAGGTAGACCGTTGGCAACAAGAAATGGCATAGTTACTATTATACCTTTGCTATTAAGTTCCAAGGATACTTGTTTCCGGACGGTTTTATTTTGTCGGCCGGTAGCACCAATGATAGTTATATTGTTTATGGGCAGGGTTGATATGGGTATACTACTTCCCTGCTGTAGTCTATTTAATTCTATGTGGTCGATCAGAGAGACATTAGACCCTGTATCGATCATTATGGTTGATAGAATTCCATTTATTTGGGCACTCACATACACTATTTCACTGTTTCTAATGGGCATCATGTTATCATTTTCTTCGATTAAATCGTCCCTTATATTTTTTAAATAGTTAGTACATATTATGGTGATCTTCTTGTCTGTTGTTGTCTTGTATTCCCCAAGAGATTGGTCCAGTGATGGGCTGTTCACAGTTCTCACTGACCTTATTCGTTTAAATGAGGGCTAGCCTCATTGTTTCTGCTTTCATTCGTGTTTATTGGTTGGCTTGTTGATGGTTCCTGTTGGTGGTTCGTGTCATCCCCATCATTCCTGATGTTTTCCTCGAAGGTGTGGCCTCTTGTGTTTGGTACCTGGTTATAGTACGTTCGTCGGTTATTTGCCTGAGAATAATTTCTTACTGGACTACGCCGTGATTGACATCTCACATAATTCACTTGCGGTCGGTATCCTCGGTTGTTGTTGTTGTTGTTGTTACCGTTTCCTGGACGGTAATAATTATTAGGACCGTTCCGTTGTTGATTCCCTCTGTAATCATTTCTGAAATTGCCATTATTGTTATTGTTTGGGTGATAGTTCCTGGGTGCATTATTCCCACGTTGATTTCCTTGGTAGTTATTTGTGTTGTTCAGTGGTGGCTTATTGTCACCCTGTTGGTTTGGTGGAGATGGCCCTTCATTTGGTCTACTATTCCGGAAACTCGTGAATCTGTTCTTACGGTATTGCTATTCGTGTTCATGGCTCTCTAATAAACTAGCCATGTCCTGAATTGTCTTGACTTGACTATACATACGGGCTTTCTGGATCGCATCGTCATAGTGGTACGATAATTGTATTACTAAACACTCTTCCGGAATGCGTGGTTCAAAATTCCTGGCCATGCAGATTTTTCCTAGAAAGTATGATGTTAATGTTTGTCCGTTTTGGTTTTCATACCTTCCGTTACTTAAATTGTTATGGCCATGTTCTGGGTTGACTCTGACCAGTACTTTGCTTTGAATTGGGTTTTAAATTCTTGGATGCTCTGGATGTCTGGTTGTGAAGTTAATTAACTCTTTACATATATATAAATACATAAACTTTCTTCCACTTACCTGCAAAAAATTCTTTTATCTGGGGCCAGGATTCGGTCGCACGAACGTCGGATGCAAACGTGTTTTATAGGTTACTGAAATAAGTGACTCTACTCCTTTTTGAAGAGAATTAACATTTTTTAATAATCAAGTATTTCAAAGTTATACTATTCTTTCGTTTTTTCCATAAAATTTGACAAGCTACATTTTAAAATTTCATACCTGTTGGTCATACATCTATTATTGTTATATTTTAATTCTACCACTTACGATTAGGTAGACTGCCCAGTCTGCTTTCACTCTCTCTCACATTCTATTTAAAATACCCCGAAAGGGTATATTAGAAGAAATCTCATCGATAAACCCCGAAGAGGACCGGTGAGGAACTGGTGCCAACAACCCCCTGGTTCATAATCTGCATGGGTACACGACCCCCCTGGCTCAGCGACCATGGACTCATCTGAACGAGATCACTGGACTTCTCCGTTAGAGATCCCAACACCGAGAAATTGATCAGACTCGCACCACGGCACACCTCGCCCTTCAACATACTACCCCCAAAAATCCCCAATCCCTGGCTAAAATCCTCCCAGCTCCTCCGCCGATATGGATCCCCTTTTTTGCAAGCTGGGCTGCCTTTAGCAGATACTGGGCTCACACACATTAACATTACATATTATCATAACACATTAAAATAAAAACTTCCTTTTAAAATTTATTATAAATTCAAAAAATTCAATATTCAAAAAAAAAATCTTTTACCAAAAAATTCTCTTCCTCTTTTTTCTAATTTTTGTTTCAATGACTTAACCTAAACATTCCTATTAATACAAATACATCCTTACTCTAGCATGAGAACAATTTATAGCCTACCAATATAAAGCAATACAATAAAAGAAACATCATTAATACATACACAACAAAATAATAATTATCTAACATATTCACTCGCTGGCAGGCGACAAATCAAGTTTTTTTTTTCTTCAAAAAAAATTTAAAATTTTCAAAATTTTAAAATTCAAAAAAAATTAAATTTATTCAGTAAAAGATTTTATTAAATTTATTTATTAAATAACATTTATTAAAATTATTCAAATATTAGTTTGAATTAATCAAACAAACAAATTAAAATTGAATTCCTACTCTACAAGCTTAGTAGGTGTATGAACTCATCAGCTGATCATAACTAGGTCAAGTACAAAACCCTTGACCTACATATGTTATGTATGATTTCTGAAAACACCTTGAACATTTTCAATATCCTACCTTGAAATACAAAACATAATAAACAAAATATCTAAAACAAACAAAATATTAATACAATCAACCATCAACTTGACATTTAAATTATTTAAAATAAACACTTCTTGACTTTACATTATTTTCACTTCTATCAAAATTCTGTCACTGGTTTAAAAAAATAAACAATTGTATATTCTTTATCATGAATCTCTCTGTCTTTTCAACAATCTTACCTTAATATACTGTGGGTGATGTAAATTATTTATTCTCGTTTTTCTGTATGAGATTTCTATACATATATAAACTTTCTCCCTCTGACTCTAATATTTATCAACTGCACCTCCCAAGACACCCAACTCTATCAAAAATATCTACTAATCAGGACACTCTAATCCACAACTTACCATTTAACTCAAAACGCCGCCTTCTCTACATATATAAAAAAATACTCTCTAACCCTTTGTACATAGGATACGTGTTTCCTTCCCAAAACTCATTTCCCTTATTTGGCCCCCGGATTTTACCTAAGGCGGCCCCTCCTCACTAAAATCTATTCTAATCCCGTCCCAACCCTTGTTGCGGACTCCCCAAATACACTACCCCCTAATACAAAATTGCCATCCCCAAAAATCTCAATCTCATTTCATTACCACAAATACAACAAAATAATCTCATTAACTATAAACATAAATATATATCATTCAAAACTCTACATAAATTCCCCACAACTGTGTCAACCTTAATACTTCACCAACTTCTATAACATACATTAACTCAAAAACAACATTACATCATACTCATCTCTACTATTTCACATTCAACTTTTAATTCAACTTGGACAGGTCTGCATGTCCCATAAAACCTTTATCACCCATGAATTATCTTTTATTAATTTGCATAAATTATTGTTATTTTATTTCTCATATTCCTTTTATCTTTACTTCAAAATATCTGTAGTACACCAAACATTAATTACTTGTAACATTTACAAACCAATACACCAGTGACATTATTGCTGATCAGCTGATATCCTAACATAATTAAAACACAATGAAACTACATCTTAAAATTGAACACATACATGTAATAC
Source organism: Magicicada septendecula (assembly GCA_034769895.1). NCBI lineage: Eukaryota > Metazoa > Arthropoda > Insecta > Hemiptera > Cicadidae > Magicicada > Magicicada septendecula. The sequence continues at coordinate 403,054,508 of CM068371.1, read as the reverse complement.
ATTATCAACACTTACTTCGATTATGTTGATTGCCTGCCAGGCGTCTAATGATTGGCTTAGAAAAAAAATTATACACATAATGAAAATACATTTTATCAACAACTATATCTAACACACAACAATAAAATGATTGCACAAATAGCAATAAACCTGGATGTTAGCATACATCAAACAAACAATTCTCTTTTAAATAATTTATATAAAAATTTATAAACATTATTATTTAGAATGTTTCATTAACTCTTTCTACTTATCATCATGATGAATTTATCCTGTGTTGTAATCAGATTTTCAAAAATTCTAAATTTATTATTAATACATATTTTTAATCATTATGTTCCACAAAATAAACCATTTAACATTTATTTACTTATTGATTAATATTAAATCAAAATCTCACCAAACAATTTAATTACCTTGTAAAATTCAAACACATAACATTCAATCACACTATCTAAACATCTCCACTTATTTAATTCATTTGATTATTAAAATAACTATTGTCTTCGTAATTATTTTGTTATTTAACTAGAGTGCAAAAATATTAATAATATTATTATTATTAATACAACATTTTCTAAAACATATACACATTACATTTCACAATACACACAAATGAATTCAATATTATTTATAAAATATACGTCAAAATTGTTCAAGTGTATCTCACTTCAGATGTCCAATTCAGCAAGGTCATTACCAGAAATTTATAAAATTCAAACAAGGTCTATACACTGATATTCTAATTCAGCCACCATCGTCAAAAATTAATCTTGGTTTTATATAACACTGTTGCTTTTTATTTACAAACAAATGGTTACTTTGTGTGTCATAACCAGAACAACCAAATTCACTCATTTTACCAGAATACTCATTAAACCAGTCTACGTTAGGTATTTTTGTTAAGTCTCCGTCATTACATTCATTCACTATCGGTCTAATTATTTTTATCAAATCATTGTAATCATTATTATTCAAATATATTTCTAAGCCTTCTTTCCATATATAAAAAAATACTCTCCAACCCTTTGTCGGGGTCAAATTTCTCCGTTAGAGGACCAAATCCCTGTTCGGGCGCCATTGTGAAGTTAATAAACTCTTTAAGTATATATAAATACATAAACTTTCTTCCACTTACCTGCAAAAAATTCTTTTATCTGGGGCCAGGATTCGGTCGCACGAACGTCGGATGCAAACGTGTTTTATAGGTTACTGAAATAAGTGACTCTACTCCTTTTTGAAGAGAATTAACATTTTTTAATAATCAAGTATTTCAAAGTTATACTATTCTTTCGTTTTTTCCATAAAATTTGACAAGCTACATTTTAAAATTTCATACCTGTTGGTCATACATCTATTATTGTTATATTTTAATTCTACCACTTACGATTAGGTAGACTGCCCAGTCTGCTTTCACTCTCTCTCACATTCTATTTAAAATACCCCCTTTACCCTTATTAATTAATTTAGCCCATTACATAAACCCCAGGTGGCAACGTGTTCATCCGTTGACCTCGTGGCCGCCCCGTTGTAAGTTCGTAGTCGTCCCGAAACATAAACAAAAAAATAACAAATATGGATGTTGTTGTTCTGTAGTTATTCCCGCATCACTGCCACTGTTTTAAAAAGATTGATTCACTTTTACTGCCACATTTTTTAAATTTTGAGAAGAGCTAACCCCTTCGAGATGCACCGGCCGGTACTCTTTGGGACGAACTGATTTTCAACGGCCACTGCACTGCACTCGTCTATAACATAGTCCATTCCTCGGGTCCCGGTCGGTATTAACGATATGATTGAGTTAGGCGGATTTAGAACACCACCGACCGGGGCCTAAACCAAACGGTCATTGTCTGTAGCGGTGTTGGCGTCCTGTTGACTGTATGGCTGTGTACGTAACAGGTACAACTACCTGTTCCTGCATGGAAGTTGTTCTTCCATGCCATGATGTTTTCGTCGTCGCTCCTTGTTCCTGCTGTCGTGTAACCATTTTATGCGTGGCATAGAGCTGGTATATGTGTGTGTCCAGAGGCCGATATTGGACTTGGTTCCGCTGATGTCACCAACAGTAGGCGGAGTTAATGCGACTTCCGTGTGATCTTATAGAAGACGACGAATATTTTTTTACACTCTGGCCATCTTGAGTTGTTTGTCAGAGCGTCACTTGGAGCGTGATTGAGCAGTTGCGTATGTGCGCTGCCACACACAGGTATAAAGTTCGAAGAATTTTGTGGAGGTACAAATGCTCTGCCGCATTCCTCAACAACGACTGCGTCTTATTGCGTTGTTTCATTGTTCTGTTATACGGACAAATACGTTGCACAATAATACATTTTTACATTATTTTATACAAACCCGCCCGAAACCGAAATGACTAAAAATATATATATACCCCAAACGGTTAAAACAAAAACACCCAAAATTTGACCCGCTACAAGTTCCAGGCAATATGTGGCACAATAAATAGAACATTAAATAAGAAACCCCGAAAAGACACAAATATATAATTTTATAAAACGATGGCTGTACCTGTACTTATGTATGGGAGTAAAAGTTGGATAAATACCAAAAAAGGAGACAGCAAAATACAGGCAGCAGAATTGAGATTTTTGAGACGGGTCAAAGGCTGCACAAGAAGAGATTTAGTAAGAAATGAAGACGTGCAAAATGAACTAAATGTATATGCAATAAATGAAAAAATAACTGAATATAAAGAAAGATGGAAACAACACATAAATGGAATGGGAAATGGGAGAATACACAAAAAAATACTTAACTACAACCCAAGAGGGAAAAGAGATATAGGAAGACCACAAAAACGGTGGTCATAAGTTTGTGAGGGCGGAACAGCCAAAAATGCCTAATCCTGGTAGAGGATAAGGTGGGGGAGGGGGGAGGTGAGAGAGGGGATATGGGGAGGAGGAGGAGGAGGAGGAGGAGGAGGAGGAAATTGTCTTTATTAGCATATTTTCCTTCATCAACAGTCAACTCTTCCTTCAGTAGATAGTCAAAGGATTCCTTATGCCGAGGGAAGAGTCAATAACTGAAGAAAGAACACACCTCTGAAAATTATTTTACAAGGAACAGAGCATGGGAGTCTGGTAACTGTACTGTCAATTCATTACTTCTGTCATATACCAGTAGTTTAATGTTTCATGTTGTGACCAAACTTTTAGTTATTTTATTTGTATGATGTTTTATCTTCATTGTTTATGAAGATAAAAATTTACTGTAAATTGTTTACCTTCATAACTGAAGAATTTTATTTTAGTTAATCATACTTGTATACTTTATAATTTGTAAAATTATTAAATTGCGTGTGTACTTTAAAGTATCATGTACTAAATTTTGTATAACCAGTTTACTAAAACAAAACAGTCTTATTTTGTAATGGCAGCTTAACAGTCAAAACATTACATGCATAAACTCATCAATCAAACCAAAGTGTGGTCCCATCAAGTCCAGGTTACTGAGATTCTATCATGCTCTCATATGGCAATGTTGGGCATATTTCCATTTTCTTTTTTTTTTTTTTACAATCACGATTTATATAAAATGTATGAAGTTATAGTGCACATTTCATTTTCCATTATATAAAGTGTATATAGTTAGAGCGCAAATTTAATTTTCCATTATAATGTAATAGACACTTTAATCATAAAGATATACAAAACAGATTGTTTTATAACTCTTGTGCTACTGAATGTCAATTAATTATTTATCCTCACCCATATAACTATAGTGAATTGTATCTTACCTGAACATGCCAGCAGGAATGATGTCTTTCAGCTGAAGCCTACGACACACAGGATTACCTTCAGCATCAGTAAGGAAACTATTTAATTTAGGATCTTTACGCCGCTTTTCTTTAAGCGACTCTAATGCTATCTGCTGACGGGCACAGAAAGTAGCTGCAGCCTGCTGAAATCCATCCCCTTCTGGACCATCAAACTGTAAACAAAAATTTGTTTGTTTATGTTGTGAAAATTAAACACGTATACCAAGTCCTAGTGTTTCAACCTTTTTGTGCAATCTGTGTGTGTAATTTTGAGGCAAGTTTAAAACAATATTCAGCAACGGCCATACAGTTTACTACCTCACTTGTATTCACTTTGTCAAAAAACCAAAATTTTATATTTGCTAGAACAGTTTTATTAATGGGAGATTTCTATATTTCTGAATGTCTGTTGAATCAATTGTACAAAAAGTGTCACCCACTTTAAGCACTAAAAAGTACACACAAAATTGTATACACATTTTATTGTCAATTTTTGATAACAATGTTTTATTGTGAATTTCTGATGAACTGGACAAATGCAATACAAGTGATACTATACAGTCTAAAAACATTTTAGGTGTCAACTTCTCTGATTGGAACACATAGTGTAGCGTGACAGATGTATGCATAATATTGAATGGCAATTGATCATTAGAATAATGAAGTTATAATATTTAAATTTGGAAGAAAGCACTAAGTTTAATATAAAAAGATTAATTCATAGCAACTGTGGAAAGAAATCATTATTATAAAGAAAATACAAGTTAAAATAAAAGGAGTTACTAGTGATGAGTCATCCAAGACCAGTCTCATAACCAAAGGTTTTCAAGGTATAACCCAGGAAGGTAAAATAGTAAATAACAAAGCAGTACACAATTTGACCAAACCCACAACGAGGGAGAATAAATAGAATAGAAACCCTAAAATAAGCCAAGATCAACCAATACAGGTTGTGTATTTCTGAAATAAAGAAGAAGATGGAGAAGATCCCAAGAAACCTGATGGCAACAAGAAGAAGATGGAGAAGATACCAGTCCCAGAAGGCAGGAGAAAAGAAGACTGAAGAAAGAAGAAGAGGGCAGCATCCTGAAGAAGACGTCATGCTCTTATAAAAGACACCCAAATCCCTATATCCCCAAAATAAATATTTAAAAATAAAAGTATAACGAAATAAAAATCACATGTATATAAATTTAAGAGAGAGAAGTGTATAAAGTAAAAGTTACCTGTGAACTAAGATGAAACAATAATATAGTACCCATGGAACAAATCTCCATTGAAAAACGCTAACCAATTTATTATGTTGATAAGACTATACGACCATTTAGCATTAACATAATATATAAGTGAAAGTGAACCAGTGATAGTTTTGGGTATTATAAAAAATGAACCTTGTGTTTCATTCTTGGCAATCACAAACATTGGATGCAATGAAATATGCATTTTTCAATGACTTAAAATGTGTACTGTGACAATATGTTGTTCATAAGACATGAATCTGTTTAAAATAACATTTTGTTTTACATGAAAAAAGAAAAACAGATTTCATAGTGCTTTTTGAACGGTTCATACTATTTATTTGTTAATGACAGGGTACAATTCCCCAAAGACAATGTATAAAAGTCGGTATAAGAACTGTAGAATCCTACTTATAATAATAGTTAGAAATAAGAATATAAATATAAGGTTTTCATGTATATAGTAGAAGAATGTTTAAAAATGTTTTAGATATAAGGCCATTTGTTTGGGTCTGAAACAACTAACATCAGAACTATAAAAATAGTTACCACTTGTAAATAGTAGAGAGTAATTAAGATGTTAGTTAGTACAAAACCTTTGTTGTAAACCATATTTCCATGTTGGAAATGGGGATTTTGTTGCAAAATGTCTGACTTGAAGACAACCATTTATTTTAAAAAATATTCTTTATTTTGTTTAACTATTATTTGTATTGTAACCAATACTAATTGTTTTTGTGTAATTTGAAAACATGTTTAATTTATAATACTATTTGTAAAAGTCAGAGAGGGTATCACACATCATATATTGTTTGTAAATTATTTTGTAAGAAAAATTGTTAAAAAATCATAGGCCAAAAGAATGGAAACCAAACTTCATCAAAACAGAGAAATTACTCATTTAAATGCGAATAAACAAAAGGGGTTTAGACAAAATAAGCTTGAGATCAAGCCATATAATTGCACATACCATTCAGAAAGATTTTAATAAATTATATTCAGAATTATAAATAAAAATAAAAATGACTAAACTCAGAAATTTAGACATGGGAATCATATATTCCAGAATAATGTTTCAGAATACAACTAATTCAATTAACTACCAGAAAATAAGGGAATATGAACCTTTTAATACAATATAGGATTATTAATATTAAATATAACTGATAAAATGGCTGAATTTACATTATAACAGGAAGTAAATTTTGGAAATGTTTTGACTTATCAGAGTATACCAAACTGAAAGTAAAATTACTATTTTTTGGACAGAAAACACTATAAAATGGCATTATTTAATCTGAAAATAACCAGAATGAACTGAAAGATTAATTTAAATCAAATCTAGTGAATAAAATTGACAAATAACCAAAGTTTAGGCATTCATATAGTGAAAATGTAAAAGTGCACACAGGATGTGAAAAATATTTTAACAATGTTAAGGATAATATTATATGGGCTAAGAGTTTAATTGAAACTAAAGGAAACAGTTAGTTGATTATTGGTATTTGAACGGATAACATAAACGAGAGTTTTGTGACGATCTAACCTATCTTACAAAGGTGAAGTTTAGTGGCGAACAGTACGTTACTGTAAAGTCGGGAGTGAATTATAAAATCTTTCCAGAACCTATACATTGTGACAAAAACGATCAAGAAACACTAATTAACACTAAACAATACATTTCTACTCTGAAAAACACCAGAAAACTGTATAACACATTAACCAAATTAGTGTCGGAATTGGGAAAAGTGTTTTGACTTATAATTACACAGACATACTAAATACAACCCAGAATCACTACACCAGTCACTACACAACATTTAACAAGAGATTTGCAGAGACAAGAACAGGAATTTTGCCAGAAAATACATTATTTGGAACACTGCAGGAACGAGCAACATTTTGATCAACTTGACGGCGGCCATTTGCTTTGACGATTCCAGTGCCTTCTTCTTAGTACAACTCAGCTGTTTGGTGAAAACAATTATTATATTTACAAATTATTATTCAATGTCTGTGTTTATTAATAACTATTAATTTGATTGTAACGTTATACTTTTTAAATATTAGCCCGATTTCTCTGACTTTGGTAATAACTGGCTGTTTAAAGAACCCTATATAATTTTTATAACATATACTTGTAACTTTTTTCGATATCCTGAGAATCGATACTAATCGATAAGAGTCAATATTGCTGTTACTTAATAAAACATTAATACTTTTCAATACTTAATAGCTCTTTATTTCTTCAATAATACTAATTACCAATAATATAATTCTAATTGATAATCTACAAGGACTTTACCACCTATAAGTGAAGATAACCTAAAAAATAAAAAGGTAAACAAGTATCGATTGGTTTGAAGACAGTCTTATGAGTGGTGATAGCTTATTTAAAATATACTAAAATTTTAATTAAAATTTTCAGAAGAGCATTACACTGTTTAAAACTTCACAGCCCTATATTAATTAATTGATCCTAATTAATTAATTAATAAAATTTAAATTTTTTTTTTAATTTTTTTTTATAAACATAAATTTTTTTTTCAATTTCCTTCAAAACAATAAATTTTGTTTTGAAACTTTCGGCGAAGCTGAACAGATATATTCCTTCATCAACTTTACGCTACTCGACCGGTCTTGCTACCATTGGGACTCGACCAGCTGGGAAACTTAAGGAAGTGTTTCAGGCCAGTAAGACGTCGAGAGCCACACCAATTAAACATATTACATTGGACTTGATTACATCGGAGTCACATACTCCATAATATCTATATCATCAACACACATCACAATCTTCTAATTTTTTATTATTACAAATTGGCGCACAACTTTAGGGGCTTTAATTAGCGATTGGAAGGCCAATACATTCTGCCCAATCACTAGTTGGAGCTAGGCAACAGCTACAAAGCCAGAGAAAAGGGGAGAACAACAAGCAAAATGAAAGAACCTACACCAGAAGAAATGGTTGAGATAAGGAAAATGTTCCAACAATGGTTGAAGGAAATGAGAGAGGATAGATTAAAAAGGGAAGAGGAGAGCAACCAATCCTTGAAAAAAGAATTGGGTGACCAACTGGACAATATCAATAAGAAGCCGGAAGAGGACATCAAGGAAAAGAGAGAGGACGGATTAAAAAGCGAAGAATTAAGAAAGGAGAAGACCGAAGGAATAAAAAATGAAAGCAAACCAGAAACAGAAGAAATACCAAACGAGAAAAGGGTACAAATAATCGCGGCATCATTGAATGGACAAATGAAACGATGGAGAAAAGAAATAAGAAGGGAGCGTAAACAGATTAAGAAGGAGGAGTCAAAACTAAGAAGACAACAAAGAAGGGAAGAGCTACAGGAAAAAATAAAACGAAAGACTGAAGCACTAAAGGAGGTCACGAAAAAGTGGAGAGAAGTAAGAACAAGTACTCTAAAACAGATGATAGAGAATAACAATAAAAGGGTGGAAATTATCATAAAGAATAATAAACTGTGGGAGGAAGAATTAATAAGAGATAACAAAAGAGAGTTAGAAGAAATACCAAATGACAAAACGCAGGAACAAGTAATGGTGGTACCTGAAATTGAAACTAACCGAAACCAGGAAAATATTAAACCAAGGAAAAGGAGAATGTATCCAAGAAATGTAATAAAAACGAAGGAAGAGTTGGAGATGATGAAACATGGGTTAATTGATGGCAATAATATCCCAATTACCTATGACAAAGACATCATGAATTCTATGAATTATAGAAGGAGAATCGAAGTCATTTCAGAAATAATTTACCACAAGACAGTAGTCTACCAATGGGAAAGGACCAGAGGTAAACAGAATACCACATGTGGAACAGACCAATTTCAGCGCAAGACTGGACAATGTTTTTCAGAAAGATGGAAATGTGATATCGTACCAGACTGTAATGACGGCACAGATGAATCACCAGAACGTATTCCATTAGTGTGCCATCTAGGACAGTTCCAGGGTACGGTTAGACTAAAATATATTCCTTCAGAGTGGATATGTGATGGTAAACCAGCTTATGGTGTTTCAGATAAACAAATAATAAGTGATAACCCAGATGAAGATCCTCACATATATTTGTCAGGTAACACAAAACATGGACCAGAAAAGTATTGGTGTATACAAAATGATGATAGAGGGAACCAGCCCAGTAATTACAACGGCCCTAACAACCCGCCGCATAATAACCAGTTTATCGGTAATTTTAATGGCGTTAGGAATAACAACCCCTATCCATACAATAGAAACAATTTATACCAACATAATAATGTCCCATACAGTCAGAGAAATCCATATCCCAACAATAATGGTAACAGACCTTACCAACCTAACCGAAATTACTATCATGATAAATTTAGTAATAACAATAATAACAGTAATAATAACCGAGTGTCGCGCCCTAGGGTAAATTTTATAAGAGCAACTGAGATGATGGACCCTGGTTGACACAAATACCACACGACATCAAGGAAAGGGACGGATTATGATAACCGACTACGGCGAAAAAACAACGTTGAAGGAGACGAAATAAATATCATTGAAAGGAAATGATACGAAGAATAAACATAGAAACAAAACTGGGTTTTATGAATGAAGACTATTTAAGAAAATGCACATTATAAATAAAAATATGAGCAATGGAACGACATAAAGAAAATCGTACATCTTCCTGGGTATATAAAAGAAAATTTATGAGAAAAGAAAAAGAGAAGATCAACTTACAAAAGTATAAATAATATGGGCCAGTGTAGAGTACAATATAACCCCATATGTTGTGGTAAATGATAAGCATAACAATACATATGAGTTGAAGGAAATCGTTTCAGGAAAAATCAAAGGAGTGTACAATCAAGCTTCTATGAAGAAATATTATGAAGAATGAGTTGTGAGATTTAGAATTTTTATTTTAAAAAATTCAAAAATAATGTAAGTACATCTTACAACCTAATATTTTGAAAAGAACATTCTGGAGAATTAAAAGAAGAAGAATTTTTTAATTTAATTGAAAAAATCCTAAAATAATGTAAGTACATCTTACAACCTAATATTTTGAGAAGAACATTCTGGAGAATTATAAGAAGAAGGAATTTAGAATTTATATTTTAAAAAATTCGGAAATAATGTAAGTACATCTTACAACCTAATATTTTGAGAAGAACATTTTGGAGAATTATAAAAAGAAGGAATTTAGAATTTTTATTTTAAAAATTCGAAAATAATGTAAGTACATCTTACTACAACCTAATAATTTTGGAACAAACTTTATGGAAGAAAGAAAAATAAAGACTTTTGAATTGAAATATAATTATAAAAATTTAAAATTGAGTAAGTACATCTTACTACAACCTGATAATTTAGAACAAAACTTTATGGAAGAAAGAGAAAGAGAGAGAATTTTGAACTTAATTATACAAAAAAATTTAAAAATAAAGTAAGACCAACTTACTATAACTAAGTTTATGAGAAAACTTTATGGTAAATAATTAAGAAGAATTTGAATTTGGAGAAATACCAAAACATTCAGAAATAATAGTAAAATTACAGTACTATAAACAATTCTGAATGAAACAATTCTGGGAATAAATGAATTAAACAGAATTTGAATGTTGATAGAACGTCAGTACTTTGAAACAAGATAAGATCAACATATTACAAGGATTTATGAGAAATATTTTTCAATTAAATAAAAAGAATAGTTTGAATTTTACATTAAAACTAACCAAGTTCCAAAAAAATAATTAAGTGTCAATTATAATTGAATTGAGAAGAAAAAATTTGGAAGCAAAGAGGCTAATTACCTATGAAACGATAATAAAAACAGTTAATTAAGAGCAAAGAAGAACAACTCATACCAAACAGATGGAGAAGATGATTTTGAACAAATGATAATAATAAGACCTATATGAAATGCAAAGAGAAGAAATACCACATGAAATATGATATAAATGAATTAATGTTAATGAATGCGAAGGTGGATTAATAACTTTCTAAGAGAAAGGAAAGAACCAAAATGTTTAAATAAAATGACCAATATAACAACCTGTATATCTAATGTAAAGATACAATGTTAAAAAATTAAATATAATATATTAAGACCATTCAAATAATGAATACGAAAGACTATTTATAAAGACCATGCTAATACTATGAGTAACCAGAAGAAAGTATAAAGAGAATTCAGATGGAGAAGAAAGAGAGTTACACTGTAAACTGTAACCAGAATTATTAAAAGAAAGGTTTTCAACCACAATTAAATTAAATATATCAGACAAGTTAAGAGTTTTGAAAAAATATATATGTAATGAGTATAATAATGATTATGAAGATTTATTAAGATAGAAAATGTGAGATAATCTGAGAGACTACGAAGTGGAGAATCCAAAGATATTTTTATTAGTCGAAAATGAGACTATTTTTTTTTATTTATTCGATGACTGACTGAAGATAATTCCAGCAGCATTATGTTTTTTGAGCAGGGATGGATATGCCCCTGTACTCAATTTATAGAAGTGGTGTATGGCCAGCAGAGAAGTAGCGTACAGTGCCCCTCTGATCTGCCCCAGCCCACGTGATAGGGAATGTTAGGGAATTAATATCCCAAGGATACAACACGAAGTTGATATAGAAAGAAAATGTATTACAATTATAATATATCTCAGAAGACACTAACTATCCGAAAAGGATCAGTAGTAAGACAAGTAACCATATATATAAAATTAATAAAACTCTAATATAAAAAAGTCGATATAAAAATGGAGAAGAAAATGAATTATAAGAAATGATGAAATTATCATAAGAAATTATTTCATCCATAAACATGTCTGAAATAATTACTTCTGGAGGAGAGCAATCTGTAGCGTGACAGATGTATGCATAATATTGAATGGCAATTGATCATTAGAATAATGAAGTTATAATATTTAAATTTGGAAGAAAGCACTAAGTTTAATATAAAAAGATTAATTCATAGCAACTGTGGAAAGAAATCATTATTATAAAGAAAATACAAGTTAAAATAAAAGGAGTTACTAGTGATGAGTCATCCAAGACCAGTCTCATAACCAAAGGTTTTCAAGGTATAACCCAGGAAGGTAAAATAGTAAATAACAAAGCAGTACACAATTTGACCAAACCCACAACGAGGGAGAATAAATAGAATAGAAACCCTAAAATAAGCCAAGATCAACCAATACAGGTTGTGTATTTCTGAAATAAAGAAGAAGATGGAGAAGATCCCAAGAAACCTGATGGCAACAAGAAGAAGATGGAGAAGATACCAGTCCCAGAAGGCAGGAGAAAAGAAGACTGAAGAAAGAAGAAGAGGGCAGCATCCTGAAGAAGACGTCATGCTCTTATAAAAGACACCCAAATCCCTATATCCCCAAAATAAATATTTAAAAATAAAAGTATAACGAAATAAAAATCACATGTATATAAATTTAAGAGAGAGAAGTGTATAAAGTAAAAGTTACCTGTGAACTAAGATGAAACAATAATATAGTACCCATGGAACAAATCTCCATTGAAAAACGCTAACCAATTTATTATGTTGATAAGACTATACGACCATTTAGCATTAACATAATATATAAGTGAAAGTGAACCAGTGATAGTTTTGGGTATTATAAAAAATGAACCTTGTGTTTCATTCTTGGCAATCACAAACATTGGATGCAATGAAATATGCATTTTTCAATGACTTAAAATGTGTACTGTGACAATATGTTGTTCATAAGACATGAATCTGTTTAAAATAACATTTTGTTTTACATGAAAAAAGAAAAACAGATTTCATAGTGCTTTTTGAACGGTTCATACTATTTATTTGTTAATGACAGGGTACAATTCCCCAAAGACAATGTATAAAAGTCGGTATAAGAACTGTAGAATCCTACTTATAATAATAGTTAGAAATAAGAATATAAATATAAGGTTTTCATGTATATAGTAGAAGAATGTTTAAAAATGTTTTAGATATAAGGCCATTTGTTTGGGTCTGAAACAACTAACATCAGAACTATAAAAATAGTTACCACTTGTAAATAGTAGAGAGTAATTAAGATGTTAGTTAGTACAAAACCTTTGTTGTAAACCATATTTCCATGTTGGAAATGGGGATTTTGTTGCAAAATGTCTGACTTGAAGACAACCATTTATTTTAAAAAATATTCTTTATTTTGTTTAACTATTATTTGTATTGTAACCAATACTAATTGTTTTTGTGTAATTTGAAAACATGTTTAATTTATAATACTATTTGTAAAAGTCAGAGAGGGTATCACACATCATATATTGTTTGTAAATTATTTTGTAAGAAAAATTGTTAAAAAATCATAGGCCAAAAGAATGGAAACCAAACTTCATCAAAACAGAGAAATTACTCATTTAAATGCGAATAAACAAAAGGGGTTTAGACAAAATAAGCTTGAGATCAAGCCATATAATTGCACATACCATTCAGAAAGATTTTAATAAATTATATTCAGAATTATAAATAAAAATAAAAATGACTAAACTCAGAAATTTAGACATGGGAATCATATATTCCAGAATAATGTTTCAGAATACAACTAATTCAATTAACTACCAGAAAATAAGGGAATATGAACCTTTTAATACAATATAGGATTATTAATATTAAATATAACTGATAAAATGGCTGAATTTACATTATAACAGGAAGTAAATTTTGGAAATGTTTTGACTTATCAGAGTATACCAAACTGAAAGTAAAATTACTATTTTTTGGACAGAAAACACTATAAAATGGCATTATTTAATCTGAAAATAACCAGAATGAACTGAAAGATTAATTTAAATCAAATCTAGTGAATAAAATTGACAAATAACCAAAGTTTAGGCATTCATATAGTGAAAATGTAAAAGTGCACACAGGATGTGAAAAATATTTTAACAATGTTAAGGATAATATTATATGGGCTAAGAGTTTAATTGAAACTAAAGGAAACAGTTAGTTGATTATTGGTATTTGAACGGATAACATAAACGAGAGTTTTGTGACGATCTAACCTATCTTACAAAGGTGAAGTTTAGTGGCGAACAGTACGTTACTGTAAAGTCGGGAGTGAATTATAAAATCTTTCCAGAACCTATACATTGTGACAAAAACGATCAAGAAACACTAATTAACACTAAACAATACATTTCTACTCTGAAAAACACCAGAAAACTGTATAACACATTAACCAAATTAGTGTCGGAATTGGGAAAAGTGTTTTGACTTATAATTACACAGACATACTAAATACAACCCAGAATCACTACACCAGTCACTACACAACATTTAACAAGAGATTTGCAGAGACAAGAACAGGAATTTTGCCAGAAAATACATTATTTGGAACACTGCAGGAACGAGCAACATTTTGATCAACTTGACGGCGGCCATTTGCTTTGACGATTCCAGTGCCTTCTTCTTAGTACAACTCAGCTGTTTGGTGAAAACAATTATTATATTTACAAATTATTATTCAATGTCTGTGTTTATTAATAACTATTAATTTGATTGTAACGTTATACTTTTTAAATATTAGCCCGATTTCTCTGACTTTGGTAATAACTGGCTGTTTAAAGAACCCTATATAATTTTTATAACATATACTTGTAACTTTTTTCGATATCCTGAGAATCGATACTAATCGATAAGAGTCAATATTGCTGTTACTTAATAAAACATTAATACTTTTCAATACTTAATAGCTCTTTATTTCTTCAATAATACTAATTACCAATAATATAATTCTAATTGATAATCTACAAGGACTTTACCACCTATAAGTGAAGATAACCTAAAAAATAAAAAGGTAAACAAGTATCGATTGGTTTGAAGACAGTCTTATGAGTGGTGATAGCTTATTTAAAATATACTAAAATTTTAATTAAAATTTTCAGAAGAGCATTACACTGTTTAAAACTTCACAGCCCTATATTAATTAATTGATCCTAATTAATTAATTAATAAAATTTAAATTTTTTTTTTAATTTTTTTTTATAAACATAAATTTTTTTTTCAATTTCCTTCAAAACAATAAATTTTGTTTTGAAACTTTCGGCGAAGCTGAACAGATATATTCCTTCATCAACTTTACGCTACTCGACCGGTCTTGCTACCATTGGGACTCGACCAGCTGGGAAACTTAAGGAAGTGTTTCAGGCCAGTAAGACGTCGAGAGCCACACCAATTAAACATATTACATTGGACTTGATTACATCGGAGTCACATACTCCATAATATCTATATCATCAACACACATCACAATCTTCTAATTTTTTATTATTACAATAGTCATACATGACTAAAGTCCAACACCACAAATAAAAGCAAATTTTAAAATAAAAATGTTTCATTATATGATCATACTGAATTTCTGTTTTTTTTAACAGTTTATTGAATACAATTTATATATCATAAAAATAGACCACTATCTTTTAATATTATGAGAG
The DNA here is from genome assembly GCA_034769895.1 of Magicicada septendecula. Taxonomy (NCBI): domain Eukaryota; kingdom Metazoa; phylum Arthropoda; class Insecta; order Hemiptera; family Cicadidae; genus Magicicada; species Magicicada septendecula. Next base: position 403,039,013 of record CM068371.1, on the reverse strand, counting down.
AAGTGCTGCTGCACCCCCAATTTTAATTCACGTTAGGTTTTAAGAACCATCTACAAACAGAAACATATTTCTTTACTTATTTCACAGTAACATAACTATACATATTTTTAATATCAATTATTAAGAAATGGAGCACAATAACAATTGTTTTACAAAATAAAACAAAAGAAAAAAGTATTCCACAAAATTCAGAATTAACGTTTGATAATTTGTACAGTAGGAGGAGTAATTAATCATTATCCTAAACTGATGTACTCAGCAGACTGTATAGAATTATTTCAAAGCATTTGCATAATTATAAAAGCAAATCATAATTTACTGACAACTGAAAAACTTATTATTTTAAGTTCAGGTTCTCAAATATCCTTACTTGAAATATTGGATAAGCAACACAGTGAAATCTAAGAAACACAAAAAAAGTGGCCTCATCATTATTATTATTAAGAAACAGATTTAATTCATACTACTAGAATTAAATTTTATGACAACAAATTAATTTCATATAGAAGAAATCACCACAGTTTACTTGGGTACAATGTAACAACAACTATATAAAGCATTTGTTAAAATTTATGTTCTTATAATTTAACACAAATAATTTACTTCCAGGACAAAAAAAGATGTAAGTAAAGATTATAATAGATTGTGGAAGGTCAAATCATTACGGAATGCTTGCTAATCGTATTTTCTAGCCATTATTAACTTTCCACTTAATGCATAATTCGGAGTCTGTAGTAAGACCTGTGTAGGAAATTAAGCACACACACGCATGGGTGCACGCACACGCGTGCGCACACACACAGATAAAGACAACAAGAGTGGTACAGATATTAATGCGGCAGACTCACCATACTTGTTAAGAGGTCACCAACTTCACCAACAACAACACTTTCCTTCCGTTTGACCTTCATACTGCTACTGAACTGAGAATGGATGTCCAGCATCTCTTCCAAGTTAGCAAACAGCAGCTGTATTTGATCTGGCGGTAAGATCTGTTGCTCCTTCATTGGCCTATAGAATACTTTATCTAATACCTTCAGTCCCCTTACATGCGACTTCTCTGTTTGGAATAGTTCTGCAACATAGCATAGCTTTTATAATCAGAAACACAAACATGAACTAGCAGCACACACCAATTCTTTTAAGTATATTGTTTAAGCATCTTATTATGGATTAAACATGATATTCAAGACCTCTGTGAGCATTCGACTATAAAAATGCTCAAAATTATAAAACTGTAGTTTTACAAGTACATTATACTAACTGTTACTTCAAATAATTTGTTTAAGGCAGCGGTGTATCTAGAATTTGGCCTTGGGAGTCAGATCGTTACTACCTTTACAGTGGCTGAAAAACATGTGATAACATCCAGAATTATCAATCCCATTAAAGTAAACGGCAATAACATATTAACGGTATTACATGTTATTGAAACAATGTTACAAGATACTTGTTGACTGAATTGATTTTCCTACATTTCATAATTCAAACATACGCTAATGCTGTGTAATAAACCTGTTTGTATATTTAAAAGAGTTACTACTATAGTAGTGTTCACAGCTGCAAAAATAAAACAGCCTAAACATTAAGAGAATAAAAAATTCGTCAACTATTTTGGACCCCCTGGGGGGGGGGTCAGTCCCACATTCAACCCCTCAGTAAATACGCCCCTGGTTTAGGGTACTACTTATTAATACTTACAGTCCTAAGCCTGAATGCATGTCACAGTACAAGTCACTTCAGCCCAAAATAGAACTCTGGATTGTAATATTTAATTCTATATATTTTTTTAATGGGCATACATATGTTGTTAAGAGTTTTAAGACTAAATCTTTGGTCACTCTTGAATGACTCAGTCTAATTTTTGCACTGTTTGTTGTGGGTTTTGTTAAGAGTTAAAACAATCATGCATCTCTCATGTTCATTTGTAGGTTATATTCAGTGTTTCCATGTGTTTTAACATTGAAATTTTTTATAAGGACGTTTCGCACATTTGCGGCCGATCGCTGGTGCGTGATCGAAAATGGGAACCGGTGAGTTTCCATAGAAACTACTTCTTTGTTGTCAATAACATAGTACACATATAAAACTTCGCTTTTGAATGCGACTACATTTAACTTATAATCTGTACATTGGTAAATGAAGAATGAATTCATTGATTGGTGAAAGAACATAAATATATATATATTTTTTTTAGATTTATTGAAGCATTTTCAATGCCCTTCTCTGTGCATTGCATTTGTGCAATGCCTGTAAATTTTTGTTAACGTAAATAGTATTATTTATTCTTTTGTAGTGTACTTTTTATTATAAGAAAATATAGTCTATAAAAGTAAAAAAGTAATTAACTAAATACGTGAACTGAACTGTGTTAACAACTCACAAATACCTACTTTTTGTTTTTGAAATCTCAATGATTAGTTCATAAAATATTATAAGCACCATATACTATTTGTTTGTTTGTAATTGTAAACTTCACTTTTATTCTTTAACATGTGTAATGCAGGTACAAACATTTCTATTTTGAAACTGTTACTGATTAAAAAAAAAAAACTTAAATATTCTACACTCAACAGAGTACAACAGCTCATGTCTGAAAGTGATAATATCTAAGCAACCCACAAATCATAAACTGACCCATGCTGCAAACTAGGAGGTGCTTTACTTTACAGGACTTCTTCCAACCATGCCATATCATACTTTCATCAGTTATACTTTTAACATACATTCTGTGTAAGCAATGAAAACAAATATACTCTTATACAACTTCATAATTTAATACAACCCTTACACTCTGCATGGGTACAGATATGAAAGCACCACTGAAGGTGGCTCATTTAATGTAAACAACTAATAATTTACACAAATCAGCTAATTTGCAATTTGCAACTCATAACGGGAACCACAAATATATTACTAAAAATTTAATATGTTATGTTTACAGTTATCACTACACCATAAACATACATTCAACTTTACACATTTGTTATTGAATTCTTAAAAAGTATCCCAAAGCACTAGGTTTCATAAAAAAAAAGAGAAATTAATTTGGTGGTGTGGAGAACACACTGTTAAACCATACCATTAATAACTTCTTGTCTCTTGATTTCATGTGCCGTCAGTTGTTTAACGATCTCTTCAGGGACTGAGTTTTTCCAGTCAGGTGCCTCTGCTTCGGCTTCAGTGTCGCTGTCCCAAAGAGGTGTGTTACCTGGTCCAGCACTTCCACCATTATGTGGTGTTGATACCGCCTCCCCTGCACGTCCACTCACTGCCTCTAATGAATTGCTTGGACTATCCAAACTCCTATTACATTAACATATCCATTACATTTGGCAGAGCCATGACAAAAGTATTTTTGAGCTTACAGTACTAGAAACTAGGTTTCAATCATCCACAAACAGTATACTTTATACTAAACAGGTTTGTATTATTATTAAGTCCATAAAACATGCCAGGGTGCAAAAATAATTCTGAAAATGTATGGAAGGACAGATTAATTTCTATTTATGTTTATTGTCCTGCATTATATACAGAACACTTCTCTACACCATAAAAGTGTGGAGAACATAAGGTACAAATCTGTCTGAAAGATTACGTGGCAAACATTTTAAACCTATCCACATAATTTTAGCTACCTTTGCACCTATTGTCAGAAAAACATCATTCACTACTTCAAATTTTAAATACCCATAATAAACAAATACTTATAAACTGTAACAGTCTCTTCAATATAAAAATTTAATCAATGTATTTATCTTCTTTATACTTTAGAAGAACATACTTTAATCCTTTTAATCCAGCATACTGATATAATATAGACATTACTTTAAAAAAAGCACAATAAATTTATAAATTAAAAACTTCAGATTACCTTTTTCAACTCATATATACTACACTGGACTGACAAAGTAGCTGAGCTATTGGAAACATAAGAAAAGAACAAATGACAAGGTAATATTGAAAATGTATAGGAAAGTTGAAATACAAAAAGGAAGATGGAGGACAAACTTAAAGACGACTCAGACAATGCTTAATAGGCTGTAATAATCATAAGTTGTAAAGCCAACTTAAAGGCAGAAATGAAAATTGCACAAGCAAATGTACAGTCAAGGTTAGGAAAAGCTATAACCTGACCAAAAAAGTGTACTGTGTGCGTGTGTAACAGTAGTAAATGTTTGACTTTTGATGTAGTTGTTAACTATTGAACTACCCTACAAAGAAGGTTATGGTTTCCTCAACTTTCTGATTGTTTCCAAAATATCACAGCTAATTTCAACATGCTCAAAATACCACTTATTATTAACTCAGCTCATTATAAATGCAGTAAATCACAAAGCTGATACTTAAACTAAAATTTAATGTGCTGTTGTTATAAACACAACTGAGTTAACAACAAATTGCAACAAAGACTTCATATGCTTACTATTTATATACCATGCTGATATGCACTTTGTTCAAACTCAATATTCACACTTGGTGTATTGGTGTACATTATTATAGTCTTTATGTCACACACACACACACACACACACACACACACACACATTCTAACATTCGATCTATTTCAGACACCCACCATTAGAAGAGGACAAAGATATTTTACATAAGACTGACAATTATTGAGGAGTCTACGGGATCATTCAACAAACTCTGCAGGGAAAACAATGAGGGATACTCAAAATAAAGTTCTATGATAATTCCCACTTTGTTGTATGGATCGCTATCATAGGCCCCTGGGAAAGGAATGTTTAGCTGGACAGAATCCTCAGAAATGAAAACATTGTACAAGACTTGATCATACAAGAAGTTACGATATAAGGTATAAATTAGGTGTACAATCGATAAGATAAATAACATCGTGGTATAAAGATGGAGGGACCATGTTCTGTATATGGCCCTAGATATAACACCAATGCAGACTAGAAACTATAAGCCTGTGGGAAAGTGAAGTTGGGAGACCTAGGATAAGCTGGAACAGGTAGAAGTGCCTAAACCTAGCAAACAAGAAAATGAATACAAAGAAGATATCAGCCTTTGAAAAAACTTTGAAAGTTGTAGGACACCCAAAATCTGTACAAGAAATACAAACAACTGCCCATAAGACAATTGTCACTAAGAGTTTTATAAACTCTTAAAAACAATACAGAAGAGTATCAAACTATAAATACTAAAGAAAAATTTCAATAATTATCCCCTTCACCTAATTTATGTTTCCTACCAATATTTGAAAATAAGAAGTCGCTCTTTTTTTTCTCATTGCAGTGTGAAAAATATGAATCATACAAAACTCGATGCACAAGGTAATGGCTTTATGAACTTTACACAAATTTTATAAAACCTAAACAAAACACAAGTTCATTACTGCTAATCAGATAAGCATGAAATTCTCCCCCCTCCCCCCAACACACACACACACACACACACACACACAGAGAAAAATATACAATATATAATTCAGACCTTGTTGAGAGACTGGAATTAGAGGAACTGCCGGAGTTATAGGAAAGCGCCTGCGCATCCAAGTCCACGTCACTGTAACATAAGGCAAAACAAACACCATTAGCACTAACTTTACACTGACTTAATTACTGCCCATAACATAATTAGTATGCAAGTTCAACAAATACAGAACAGTCACTAAGCTGTTAATGCAAATGGACTGGCTTCAAACTACATTTACTCGGCAAACTATCAGTTTTAATTTGATCAGTCCTCTCTTTAACAGGAAACAAGTGGGCAGCATAATTACCAAGTACCTTTACCTCTCTACATAGACAAAAGCAGTGTTGCGTCTAATGGGCTCCTAGGCTCTCCAATGCAGGAGGGTCCTGGTTTAAGAGGTCCCGGCTAAGCTCTTAAATTTCTTAGTTTTAATAAATTTTCTTATAATTTTTATACTATTTAAAAGTTTTTATCACCCTAGGCTCCCATAGTTATGGTTTCAGGTAAATGTATTCAAACTCTTGAACATTGACATTATCCTTACAGTAAATACACATGTGTTAATTTAAGGGAAAGAAATTAATTAGTGTTCATTAAAGAGAAGAAATTTAATTTTTTTAAATTTTCAATTAAGTAATTGAAAACTCTAATTTTTTTATTCAGATATTCATAAAAAGTCAAAATGTTTCCAAATATAAATGAGGTAATTTTAATTTTTTTTTCCAAAATTTGTTATATCTTCTGGGTTTTAGGGATGTTGAGAGGGAAGTTCTACTTAACAACTTCAGCTTCTTCCCTCAAAAGATTAAGTCTATGGTCTGTTGTACAAACCATAACCTGTCTGTATGGTCTGTCGTGTCTCACCACACAACCACCAGGGAGAAGGTGTTGTGCACAGATGTCATTTTTTACTGCCTACGGTCCACCTACTACCTCAGACAGACCGTCAAGATGTCCCCAACAGTATGTAGACGGGACTAAATTGGCTCGACTTTGTGCCGAACCAACCAAATACGACTTTTTAACATGACAGAAAACAAGTGCTCTATTATTCAGTTACCCCGCCAACGTATTTGATTATTTCGTGCTGTTTGATGCCTATTTCGTTCGTCCTTAGTTATCCTACTGCGCACAAGACAATTTATATGTACATAATGTAACAGTACGATGCTCATACACCAAGAGTGGCGGCCTCCCTTTACGTGGCATACGGAATCTATAATGTGTACAAAATCCATACCATACAAAGTAATGTGACAGCAGCTACTACTGTGATTTGATGCGAGATTCTACAACAAGCAAAACCGTATAGTCAACTGTGAGTATATATATACAGCTTGCATTGATTTTGGCATGGTTGCAGCCGTTCCGCTGTTTACAATCATTTCTACACAATGGCAATATTGTATTGTATTTTTTTTACACGCACGAAAATAAACGTCCCGTTACATGCTTACATACTTCATCGTAATTCATATGAAATTTCATAATATTTTTAGTTAATACACTGCTATAAATTTCATATAATGAAGCGAATTCTGGTAATAGGTACTGAGGGGATCTACAAAAGGAACAGACCAACAAAACTCAGTTCAAAGTCTTGCAATAATCGAGACAGAATAATCCCGGAAAGTTCAACTAACGAATTTTACACTGTTAGCTATACTACATTCGTTTTCGCGTGGCACCTAAGGGATTAGCAGACCCTTGCTCTCGCACGCGCACTCACGAGCGCCCGGGCCACACACCCTTGCCCGAACGCGCAGGTATACAGCTTCATGAAAGTTACAAATTATGACACATTTAAATTGAATGATAATCCAAATTAAAATATGATTTTCGTAATCTTCGTTAAATTGCGAGAAAAATGAGTCCTCTCAACATACAGTTACTGTTAACCATGTAGCGTCAAGGGAGTATATTTGGATTTTAGAAAAAAAACACATATTGCAGTACTAAAAAGACGAGTTTTATTTAAAATTGAGAATGGCATTTTAATATTATATAAAATCGGTTACCAATGATAAAAACTTACTAATGATAACATTACAATTAATGTTAATTAAGTACAAGATGAAATATATTAGCCTTTTAGTTTAAATTCCACATTATTATGTTTTTAATTTTTATAAAATGGAAAAGCCTATTTGTAATACAGTACTAAAAATATTTTACTCCTGGATGTGATGGGCATTTTTCTCTTAAAATTTTACATTAACACACGAAAAACGACATGAATATAAACGCAATATTTTCTTTAACTTTGATCGTTTCGAAAATATATTAATATATAAACGAAAAACACCTTTATTAATAGATAAAAACAAACAAAAAATACATACTTAAGAAATGTATAACAAAAATACATACTTAAGAAATGCTTCTTTTAAATAACTTTAAACAAATACTATATACAATACAATGTTGTTTTTCTTATGTACAAACTTATAAGTAAAATTTTTACAAAATTAAAAACCCCATCTTAACAAAAGTGGGTCATAAACGAAATATTTTTCGTGGTTTTATTTACATATAGCCCATATTTATGGATAAACAAAAAAAACCTTTAGTAATAGATAAAAAACAATTATAACAAAAATACATACTGAATAAAAACTTTTTTTAATAACTTCACACGAATACTGTATGCAATATAATAATTTTTTTATTTACAAACTTAAAAATAAAATTTTTACAAAACTAAACAAAATTCTATCCTACAAAAATAAGAAACGTGGACTACATGTAAATCATAAGAGTAAACTTCTCCATATTGAATAATTAGTTGAAACCATAAAATTCTAATAACAAAGTTTTGGTCCACCGTATTAAAAAACTCTAATATATAATTATATTACATATAATTAAGAACACAATGTACTCTGAAATGCTCCCTTAGGCAAGGAGAAAAGATTTATAATTTGCCATGCTGGAGGCCAGAAAGGATGGATCGAAGCTCCACCACTCGTGTTTGAGTCAACACCAGGTTGTTTTGAAAACTGGTTGTTTAATACACTAATCCCCGCAATACCCCCTGCAAGTACGATAATCAAGAAGACGCGACGATGGCCTTAGTGCCGAAATCGGTCAGTCATGAGTTAAAAATAAAATTAATTTCAGGGTAGATTATTTTCTTAATTATATGTTATATAACAGTAACCCTATCCTGTGAACACATAACTTTAAATATATTAATAAGTCCTCAAATCGTACCTGGAAAATCTTACATCAGTGGGTAGCACCCGATCGTCGTCTGAGTCATCGTCGGATCACATTCACTGCTATCATCATCGCCTGGGCACAAATTGATTATTAACTCCTGAACACTTTGGTCGTGCAATCCTTCACTCTCCCAGTCTGCGTCCATGGCTTTCTTGACATGTTGAACATACCTTGACCACAATTCCGGTGTGACTTGGGCGACCGCCTCCATAAAAAGTTCCTTCACATCCTTCAGCTTGAAAGTTTTATTTCTTTCCTTCACGTACGCCTTCAAGTAAGACCAGACCATTTCTATAGCATTATAATGGCAATGGTAAGGTGGAAGCCTGATAACTTTGAACCCTAATTCGGTGGCTTTAGTGTCAATGGCATATTTTGGAATTGGAGGCTTGTGTAATTTTACCAATTCGTAGATTTCTGGCTTCCGGAAGTCAGGGGGAAATGGAATTTTCTTCTCTTTCAGCCAGTGGATCATTGCGGCTTTTGTTGAGCTTGAAGTTGCACCAACTTTGTCTATTTTTCTGGAATGGTACGGAGCGTTGTCCATGATTATCGTACTCGCAGGGGGTATTGCGGGGATTAGTGTATTAAAAAACCAGTTTTCAAAAACTTTATGGTCCATTTCTTCGTGATAATCTCCCGTCTTCTTTGACTCAAACACGAGTGGGGGAGCTTCGATCCATCCTTTCTGGCTTCCAGCATGGCAAATTATCAATCTTTTCCCCTTGCCTAAGGGAGCATTCAATGTCCCCTTAACTGTATCGTCGGTCCATCCTTTGTCATTATGTACATTTTCATTTAACCATGTTTCATCTAGGAACACAACATTTTCAATATTTACATTTCGGACTTTACGTAAAATCTGGCATCTTAATAAAGCGATTGTCAGGCTTTTCCATCAAAACCCTTCGGTTATTATACTTCTTGTAAACGAACCCCAAATCTCGTACAATACGATGCAATGCCGTCTTCCCGCCGTCGAACAGACTCGCATTCTTCAACGAACTCACAAGTTTCTCGAGGGATGGTATCTCTCGACGCTCGTAGTACTGCAGGATGTGCCGCCTTATGGCCGATTTCGCAAACTCGTCGACGCCCGTCACTTTTCTATTTCGTTGTGGCCCTCCTGGTGTTTTCCTAGGCGTTGTTATTTTTATCTTCTTACAGGCTGAAACTTCATTAACTACGTTGTCTTCTCTGTCGCTCGCATCATCTTCCACGGTCTCAGTTTCCTCCCGTAGCGCTGATTTCAATTGAGCATTTATCCGGGCGACGGTTCGTTTGGGAACATTACACGCTGATGAAACTCTTTCCAAAACTTTTCTTACATCCAATAGAGGCCCCATATTATTTTTTTCCATATAAAAATACTGTATCACCGAAGCAACTATCGTTCTTGCTTGCGAATGTAACACTTGCTTAGACTTAGAGGACATAACTGTAACACTTAAACCTCCACGCACAGCACAACACCGACCACATTACTAAGGAAAGCCACAGACAATAATGATGCTTTCGACACCCCCGACAGTGGCGCTTACTTACTACACAGGAAGTGAGTCATATTCATTGTCGTCGAAAGCGGATGCCCTATACATAGGAAGTGAGTCATAGGGTTGTTTCGGCTAATATCTTTCATAACGACGCTTAGTCAAAACTAAACTCTGGACAGACTTCAAAATGTCGCTGAACAGCGGTTCATTGTAGCTTCGAGGTAGTTGGTAGAATTAATAATAATTAAGATAAAAAATAATTCAACCAGTTACCCGCACTTACATGAAGAAACTGTGAGGTTAAAAAGCAAGCTTATTTTAATTCTGCACTTACAAGTTTACATTTTAATTGATACATGCTGTGTATAAACACACTAAAAATAAATGTAAAAATAAATCAACAATATGTAACACACTTTGATGTCGAAATGTAACCAAAAAAAAATTAATGGTACCCGGTATATTAAATATAAAATACTACTATGCATGTTGAACATCATATATTATCATAATCATACCGTGTTTGGTGTCATTTTTCTAGGAATTGCACGAAGTTTACAAATAAACTGATGTCAGTAGTTAAATTTTATATTTTAAAGAAGTAGCAATTACTCAATTAGGGCCCCAGTTATGAGTCATCTACCTGCCGGCCGGAGCGGACGCGAGCAGCTGCATTTGTGTGCGTGTGTGTGTAAGGGTCTCCTAATCCCTTAGTTGCCACTCGAAAGCGAATGGCATATAGTGAATCTTACGTGTTCAGGAAGGCGATTGCTGCGTGGCTTTTGAATGCGAGACGTTCAATGGAGGGCGAGTTTCCCGGCGCCTTAAAACCGGAACACACGGCAAAGGGAGTCAACGCCCCCCAAAAAGAAAAAAAAGTGTTCGGCTACCATCACCCGACTACCTGGTTGAGGGGGAGCTTAAATTTATCAGGAAACATTTTACAAACTCTCTTAAGTTCACAGAAAGGCGGACGGATTTCAAAGAAGTTAAACCCGTTGTTGCTTATACGGGCGAAACGTAAATTATACTTAGGACGGCCCAAGAGAAGATGGCTTTTGTGAAAATCGGGACCTTGATTTTGAAACGAAAAACAAGAATGTAATGGAAATTTTTGTGTACGTACAGTATGGTAATTGTATACAGACTTATACGATTCATAAGTAGAATAATGTCCCTACCATTACGTCTAATGACTCTCACGAGGAATAAAACGTACTCGATAAGCGTATTCTATGAGCAACTAGTTCCATTCTGCTAGCGCGGACGACTGTTACTCACTATGCATTTCGCCGAGGAAATTTTGCAATAACTGGAACAGAACCTCTTCGGTAATTTATATTAGGCTGTGTACTTTAACTTCCGAACTGAACTCTCGGATCGATCTTGAATTCGACCCATGTAATGGCATTCAATCGAAAGGTCTAATGCTAAATCGCCCTCACTATCTGGCCATCCCTAACGGAAAATTATAAAATTAAGTGAAATGTGGGGAACGTAAGTTCGCGCAACCAGCGCCTACCGAATGTGGACGGTGTGCCAAAAGGGAGAACCGGTTCTTTGATACAATCTTGAATCCACCCGCCGACCGTTCGTATCAACTGTCAAGCGATGTAGCCGATCTCGGATGACAAAATAGTACGTATACACGCCGGTACCAATCTGAAAGCTTGACCTTGACAGCAGCTGGCAAGGACAACAGCTAATACTCTACTTAAAATATCGTGCCGTTACTCTAGGTATATAGGTGACTATTTGCATTACTTTATACCGTGCATTACTTTATACCGGATCATATTTTAATAGTTTGCGCTCATTTATAACAAATCTTTGGTATACTTAAATTTATACACTTTCTGAGAAGTAGTTGAATACTAAAGCTGTCAATTATTAATGTAATTGTAAATTTCTTCAAATAGGCATCGACCGAATAAGTACGCGAGCGTAAGCATTTTTTCATACTGAACAATTATGAGTCAACGAAATATGCGTTGAAATAAGAAAAGAAAATAAATACGAAAACATTCGTATAGTTTTTTCGTTGTTTAATATTTCAAAGATGCAAATACTCCGATATGAAAACATGAGCTCTCTCTCTCTCTCTCTCTCTCTCTCTCTCTCTCTCTCTCTCTCTCTCTCTCTCTCTCTCTCTCTCTCTCTCTCTCACACACACACACACACACACACACACACACACACACACACACACACACACACACACATAACATATAATTCGAAGAGTAGGCCAATCTATTGCATACTGAAAATGTAAAACACATTTTGAAATAAAGTAAATACAAACTAATATCCTACACATCGTTAATATAACTAAATATCCTAAATATAACGTAAAAAATCCACTCATTTGCAAGCCGTTGACAGCGGATGTTTTCAGTTCCAACTGCATACAACCCGTCCAACCTTATCCCGCCTGTCTGACCTGTTTCAAGGTCAAGCTTTCAGATTGGTACCGGCGTGTATACAAGATTCTACGCCAGCGTTGAGGTCACGCGACTAACAGAGTACTAGGATCAATAACACAAAATACGAGCGGCTACGTTTACGATCTGTCAGTAAATGAAAATTTCACGCCGCTACACAATCAGTCTGGCCGAAGACATAAAAAACAGGTACACAGTTCGCAATACTATCGTGTTGTCTTTTGGTACCCTGGGAGTGGCTAGTAGACGGAAAAGCTCGATGCTGAAAGTTGGATTAGTGCATAATATACTGCAATTACGGTATGAATACCGTATACTATTTTACTATGGGATTATTACGAAACATTTTGGTATGGAGAATGTTAGAGAAGGGTCACGAAGAAGGTTCGTTGCCCAAATGCAGAAGGGAAATAATAATCGGGATGGTTTGATGGCAGATAATATGTTCACAATCGATTATCAATTTGTGTGTGTGTGTGTGTGTTGGGGTGGGGACGATGTCGACATAATAGCCCAAGCAGCCTTCACTATAGAAACACCTTCACTATACATGTGATAATGCCTATTTTTCGTGGACGGTTATCTACTGTATTATTATTAATAAATTACTGATTAGCCTACAGTTCGGCAGTTCATAGATTTGTATGTCATGACAACATTCCAAAGACAAGATATAAGTCTATTACGTGAGATACTGTGCCCTGTAGAAAGCTGAGACGAAAAATTAAAACGTTTATAGGGAGATGGTTAAACCCTATTTCGCAAAGTCTCTTTTAAACGTTAAACATTAGAGAAAAGACGTCAGTGGTATAATATATTGAGCAACGACAGATAACAATCTATTAATTACTTATACAGTTTGCTGTGTACAATGTCACTGGATGAATCATCGGAAAGACTGTCAGAAGTTACAACGCAGCCGAGTCCAAGTGAAGCGACATAGTTCCTTTGGCCTCTTTAAATATGCAATTTACGAATCCATAGGAATTACAGTAGGCCTATAACGATTAAGGTGAGAACGTTTTCAATCATTTCTATTTAATCTTCTTTTCGTGTAGTTCTGAAGTCCATCGCTGGATTATCGGTTAACCTTCGCCTCCAACCGCCTGATCCTGCGCTGGCGCCTGTCAGTTTCAGACTCCATGCAGCTCTCTTGTACTCTCCCGAAAGCTGTTCCCGCTAGCTAGTGCCTGGTCCTTCCCTACGTCTATTATCCGATACGTATCAACAAATTATTTGTTTTGGTCATCTGTAATCAGGTCATTCCTATTTTAATAGTACCTGTAAAAATGTCATGTATGACCATATCCCAACCCCACTGAAGGTACGGATATGGAGAAAACGGATAAACTCTGAAGCAAATGCAAAAACATGCACTAAGGAGAACCTTAGTTACGCATACTGACACACCACTACACAAATCTACAAGAATGATACACAACAAAAAATGATAAAATTAATATTAGATCATTCATGTACTCTACAAAACTAAGGACTAATGTCCCGACTGTCAAAACTTTTCATAAAAGGAAAACTGTTACAATGATACAAAAGTAAAATAATCTTCACGATCTCTACAAAGTACACGAGCAAAACGTTTTACAGTTTTACGTAACAGAAACGCGATATGAAAGAAAAAATTTCTCTGATCAGGTAATGGAGAAAACAAAATGGCTGTGGACGCAACTGGCGCCAGACTGTTTGCCGACTGACATTTTCCTGACCTTGACATCTCGCTCAGGCAAGAGGTGGAGTATATACACACAGTGCAATGTTGCACGTGCTAACTAAAGAAATGTCAACAACCACATTTGTGGCGGAAGTCAGTGTATCTTCCTCAATTAATTATATATATGAGCACTGATCATCACTGAGCGCAGCTTCCTTTAACACGCGCGTTGATTGTTAAGGCTACAACCTTTAAACAGGTCTATACTGGTTCCAACACCGACAGCATCAAGCCAAGGCCGCATCATAGCGTTTGCTTGTAGAGAGGGCGACCTGTAACAATTACGCGATATAGGCCTACCCCAAATTATTCCCCCCAAAACGTGGGCACTGTGAACCCGCAAAGGGAGTACCTTTGTATAGAAACCAATTATTATACTAATGTAAAAATTAAAAATAAATTTTACATCATTTTAACTACTTTAAATAAATTTGGGGGATTAATAAACTAAATAAACATAAAAGCATTGTACCATCTTAAAATTTATTTTATTTAAAATTTTACCAAATCTTTCCTCAAATAGCCGGTGGGTTCTGCATCCGGTGAATGTTTTAACAGAAAGGAAATAAGCACAGATTGGTCGAATGTTTAACCTCTGTGTACGTACAGGTGTTCATGCCATCCATGTTTCGTGTTCATGCACATAACGCTTGGCTTCACAAGTGGATGATGCTGTAACTTCAGGGCAGTACTGTAGGAAATAAATAATTATTTATATGATAATTTTCCCGCCATATTTGTATATAAAGTTTGCGGTAAAGGTGGATTATAATACTGGGATTACAATAA
This sequence comes from Magicicada septendecula, assembly GCA_034769895.1. Lineage (NCBI taxonomy): Eukaryota > Metazoa > Arthropoda > Insecta > Hemiptera > Cicadidae > Magicicada > Magicicada septendecula. Next base: position 403,023,894 of record CM068371.1, on the reverse strand, counting down.
CTACCACATTACTGAACGAGAGAAGTGAGTTCTCAATTTTAACCCGACCGCTTCCATTGTCTGTCTAGTGTCTCACGATAACTTTTAAATCCATTGAACGATTTGCTTAAAACCTGGCAGGTGTGTCTACACTTTTAACTTACAGTGTCCACTTGTCTTTCAGATTTATTTCCCCAAAAAAGAGGGGGACGGGAGACAAAAATGTTAGGGGGTCAAAATTGTGAAAAAAATCGCAAAAATTCATGTGGGGTATCAAATTAACGGTAACTTTAACAGCAAAATGAATTTAGTGTATATTTTTAGAAATTTCAAAATTTTAGGCAACAGGGATCAAAAGTACAAAAAACTAAAATTCGAATGTATCGTTTACTGTGATTTCTTTAATTTTAGAAGCCTCACGGGTCCAAATGGAACTCGATATTTTAAGAAAATGTAAAAGCCTATAATATGGGAGATCAGGTGATGAGTAAAGTTTATTCAAAATACAAATTTAGTACCCGTACTAACTTGACAGAATTAATACTCTCAACGTTCCTTGCAAAGTCTGAATCGATTTCAAAAAATTTGTAAGCTATGTTCACAAAACAACTTTACGCCTACGCCTAGTATAACTCAATGAAAAAGCATTAGGTATAAGGGTATTCGATATCTATGGAACGTACATAAACTTAAACGCTAGGATTAAATTATTTGTTATTTAGGCATTAGGCCTATAGTAAAAAAAAAAACCCGTAGTTAGGGACTTTGTGTTTATTGTGTGCTTTACAATTATTATTATCCTGCTGAACAAAACAGAGGAGTCGAGGTTTCCGTAATTTTTCTGATAATTTAATAACTTAATTGATATTGAAATTTATTTAACTTAATATAATAAATGTATTCCGTTCAAAATAGTGAGAGCGGTTGTGTTAGTGAAGCTCAGGGAGCTTAATTGTGTTTTCGCGCGCGCGTGTGAATAATAAATGAGAATAATAAATTATATAGTATACAATAATACTTCAATCATGCTTTTAGAGAAATGTATGTTAATGCACGTATTTATTCACTAATTAAACAGTTTATATTGATTACTATAAAATTTACATTATAATAATTTCATGAATTATATATTATCTCTTATAGTTTATATCTTAATTCCTTGTAAACAAATATAAAACTTCTAGCGAAATATTGTTATTGCGAACTAGTAAACACGATGGAGATACGTTTTGGACATTTATCAGTAATTTTGACCATTTTTCTATTTAAAGGTCACAGCATCGTCGTGTGCCGATTTTTTTTTCGGCCACATGCCAATTTCAATTCTTTTATTTTTCTCCAATATTCTTTCATCTTTTAATTGTGTCTCCCTCTTCCTGTCTTCAGTCCACTTTGAACCTACGTTTTTCTCTCTCCGACTTCTTCCATTTTTAACACTTCTGCCCGAAATTTCTCTTTCAATTGCTTCTTCTGCGTGTATATTATTTTTTTCTAAATCCTTTTAGCTTTCTTTAATCCAACTTGATGTTGACTTCTTCCCCTACAGATATTTGAAAATCTGCTTTGTTAACCTATTGTCGTCCATTCTATATTCTATAGTCTTTTTTCTTCTCACTGTTTCTGTTATATTTTCTATACGAAAGTAATTTTGCTTTTTGCTTGAGTTACTTGAAACACAAAAAAGTTACTATGAAGAATTAATGAAGAAATCATATTTAGATAAGGGATAAGCATAAAAGCAAACTGAAAAATACACTATGTGTTTTGAAGTACTGAAACTCAAAAGCAATGTGTACTAAAGAAACATAAACGCCTACCAACTCTGAAAACCTAGCCACAACCCCCCCCCCCAATCAACTTATTGTATACAAATTCTCTCTCTCTCTCTCTCTCTCTCTCTCTCTCTCTCTCTCTCTCTCTCTCTCTCTCTCTCTCTCTCTCTCTCTCTCTCTCTCTCTCTCACTCTGGGTGCGCGCGCGCGTGTATGTGTGAACATATCCCCGGACTCACTACGTTGTTATTAAGCAATTTAATTAGCTCGCGGCTGAACTGTAGATAATTTATATAAGGTAATACTGATAAATAATGAATTATTTATTTGTATGTAAACCCAATTGTAAAATAAAATACACTTTGTGAACGCTACCCTTAAAAAGATTCTACAATCTTGATATTAGCAACCGAAAGAGACACTGAAATGATAGGACCCCAGCGTGAGGTCTAGTTAAATCTTAACTAGTTACTGAAGAGCAAAAAAACAAACGAGACTAAAACATATCACGTGATTTAATAAACGTAATGAAAATATGTTTTACTGATATTAATAAAAATACGGATCGAAATTTTGACAACTGAAGATGCTTGATAAACAACGGAGTTTACATTACTTTTAAAATTATGATTATTATAAGTAAATAACAATCCTGATAAAGCTCGGGGTTTAAATATTAGTGACGCATATTGTACAGAGGGTTGAATCCCCTTAACATAGGTGAGTATGGTTTTCAATATCAGACCGTGTGGCCTAACGGATAAGGCGTCGGACTTCGGATCCGAAGATTGCAGGTTCGAATCCTGTCACGGTCGTAATATTTTTTCACATCTGTTTTTGGAATTTTGTATATTTTATCTACATAAATACATTTACCAAATGATAATAACAGCTCAATACAAATTATAAATACAATTTTTTCAATAACGTGAAGGGATAAATTATTGCAAATAAAACATTAAATATTGGATATTATTTTATTTTCACTTAAAATTCCGATTATTAATTTTTATTTGTAGACTACTCTTTTTTTTTTGTAGTTACAATTCACATTAATGACATATTTAAAATTAAGAACGCTACCACTTGTTAATATTAATACATATATTTACTACAAAAATAAATAAATTTATTGCACAACTCTTGAGCATAACGTCGATTTTCGACAATAACGATGTACGTAAACTGTTGCACACAAGAACGTTCTTATTAAGAAAATAAACGAGATTTGCGAACATAGAAAAATGTCACAGGGTATCGAAATTGGACGCGTGGGTAATTCCAAGAGCTGTGAGCGAAAGTTTATGATTCAGAATTAAAAATACATCCAAACAGCGGCACACGCGCGGCTTTAGACCACATGCTGACACCACACGCACCACATGCCACACCACACGACCACATGCACGAGGTTGTATTTGACCACTCGTGCGACAAAGCCGAACGTGTTTGTTACCGCTCCTTTCACGCTACGGGTAAACGGAAAAGCGGTCAGTTTCTTTCACCCTCGCTGCTTGCAAGTGACTCAATTGTGTTCAGTTCTAACACTACAGCTTGACAACAATATTTCTCGTGGACGCAAACAAAAATTATTTGTTTGTGTTTCATAAAATTGATAATCCGTGACAAAAAAAAGTGCTGTTGAAACGTTGAAAAAGTGTCCATAAATTTACCAATGCGGAAGCTTTGGTAGGAACAAAGCCTTCGTACGGAGGTTGGAATTCGTTGGTACAATCGGTTCTTAACTACGCAAAGAAAATGTGTATTCGATTGGCATTTCAAACTTTAGAATTTACGAAAACAGCGGTTATATAGCCTACGAAAATTTATATTCCAGTCAAGGATACTGAGAGGGAATGTGAAGTTTGACACAATTCAAAAGTAACGCTTAACGCGTCCGAACATAACAGTCTTCTCGTACAATCCTAACACGTACGTATGTTGTTAACAGTACAAACTGTCCCATAAAAATCAACTAGCTGAGTAACAAGAAGTGATGATAACCAGTAGCAAATCTACAAACAGCATTCAATGACAATACAAAATAAACTGACGAATAGACTGAGACATTGACGAAGACTAGTTCCCTAATAGATTAGTTAAGTGAGCATAAAACAAATAAAAAAAATCAAACACCATAAATAAATTAAAGGTGAAATAACTTATATGTAAAAAATGTATAGAGTAAAGTAAACAGCACATTAGCTGAACAATTAAAAAGAAATAACTAGCATAAGAAATAAAATGAAATATACTGTTGATAATAATAAACTGTAGATGAATTATGATAAATGAACAATAAAATAAGATTAACAGTATAATCACAATGTTAGATCAACCTTGAAAGAAAGGTATGCTAAGGCATAATAGATAATAGATAATGATTAAAGAAAAATTAATGAAAGAACAAATTGTATATGTTCTAATTGTAAATGATATCAAATGTAATAAACAATATAAAGAACTGTATGTATTTAAAAATGTTTTAAGCCTGTTAATTTTGTAAAAAAATGTATTATAAGGTGAGGTAAACAAAACCTTACTATAAATTGTGAAGTATAAGGGAATGACCTAAGAAGAGTTAAAATAACTTACTGAATGATAAATAATATAATAAAAGATCATAATAATGACTAGGGCAAATATGCCAAGTAACAATAATATTGTGCAATAACTAGCACATGATTTATGAGAAAATTAGAACAAATGGCAAAATGTCTGTAATAAATGCATAAATAAAGACAAAACAATTAATATGACTCACAACAACTTATGTAGAGTGCATACTGAAGGAAGTATTGTAATTGTAAAAAGAAACATGAAATAATAGACAAATAAATTATAACAAATGAGATTATGAAAATAATAATCATATATAATAAAGAGACCATACTATACAGAGTATAGAAAAAAATGAATAACCATTAAGGAAAAGGTGTAATGTCACCAGACAGGTTCAATTAGAATAAGTATAGGGAGTAAGAGTAATTTTGAATAATTAATAATAAAAGGACCAAGCCATTTAATGGTAATAATCAATTATGTTATTAGAATTATTAATGTTCAGCTGGATACAGCAAATTTATAGAATAATATGTTAATTTAAATATTATAATTGTGTTCAAAGTAGTAAAAAATGGTTGTTTAATAAATGTTAAAAAATACAGCAAGAATCTGCAAATTGTAGCAGAAGACGTTTGAGATAAAGCAATTTTTAAGATAGGCTACAACAAGAGCTCCACGTCAAAATTTTAATTCAAAGCATTATTAACCAACAGCAGAGAAGAAGTTACCTACATTGTAAAGTGAATTACGACTATCAGTATTCTTTAACCAGTAGTGCGAAACCACAGAACGAGGTTAGATGTGTTACCTAACCCAAATAAATCACAGCAAGAAGTACTAATCGTTCTTCGCGGAAAGTGAAGTGTACGATCAGTGTATTGAGATCGTATAGTGAATAAATAATAATCCAGAGAGATTATCAATCAGGGAGTACAGTGCAAAATATAATTAACAGTGTTCCATTATTGTATTATTATTCATTAAGATATAATTCAGAGTAAATACACTTATGTACTAAACACCAAACACTAACACCATAAGTAGTAGTCATTGTCAACACTTTTTTAAAAGGAATTATTCAATTCCAATACAAGAATTAACGATTTAGGCTAACCGTAGTTAACCTCAAAAATCGTAAGGTCAGACAAACAGTTTGTTAATAAGTCTGAATTATTAAAGGTGTCTAGCCTACAAAATTAAATCTTTGTGAAGCATCGTAACTCGAAGAATATTAGTTTTATTCTGTAGCTCGAAAGGATTCACCCTTGAGATATAAGAAATTTGTAAATAAATAAATAGTTAATTAGAGTCATCATTGCCAACCTTCTGGGTTAGGAGAGAAATAAGCCAGGTCTATTGTAATCAATAAATCATTGTTGAGTTGGATGTATAGAATTAAAATAAGCACTCAGTGAGTAATAAAACAGCAATATCTTAATTAACAAACGTTGTACGAAATTATTGAAGCAATGTTTAGTAATTTTTTCATATTTAAAAGATTTGCAAATTCAAGCCACTCAAACAGTTAAGTTGGCGGCATGGACGTGTGAAGCGCCAACCATTCAAATTTATAAACATAACAAAAGAAAATTATTTAATTAAATTGATTTCATAGTACAATCAAGGAAATAATTAAACGATATTAATTAAAATTATTTCGTTTATTCTTCTGATAAATTAATTTATGGAATAACAACCTAGATTCCATGTGGCGCCCAAATAACACAAACTTAGCTCACTTGCTTGTAAACAGTGCTAATCTACTGTTTTGACGAATTAATTGTTTTATAACATATCAAGACAATTTGAACAACCAGTTCAGACAGACATAAGCTACCAGTTCTACACCAGGTACGTGCAAGTTGTCATTACGTTATAAACTAATCAAAACAACATTACTACTGTACGACAATTTAGGTCAACGGAATTGCGACGGAACGTCAAGAGGATTCCACAGTGAACCAGATTAATTAAACGATTATACTAAAAATAATTAAAACAAAAACCAAGATTAAATAATAAATAAAAAATTATTTAATAACCAAGTTTAAAAATAAAAATAAATTAAATTAATAAAAGCGACGTAAACGTTTCGCCTGTAATAATGTATACGTATGTTAATGTACGTTGTGTTAATATGTTTATGTTACTTAACCTTAATGGGTAACTGTAAAAAAGAATCTTCTTCTTCTTTTGCCCCACGGAGGAGGCACTTTGCCTGTTCCGTTTTCACAGAGTATCTCTCCATCTCGCTCTCGGTCTTCCTACATCTCTTGTACCAAAAAGTCTTTATCAAACGCAACCTCAAGTAGTCGTCCATCTTCCATTCTGCCCAGATTCTGTAACCATTCCCTGCGATAAGTCTGAATTTTAGCATTTATGGAGAATAACTCATTGCGTAAAAGATCCTGTCTCGTACAACCCTTTGATCCTCAAAGAAACTTCATTTCTGAAGTTTGAATCTGGTTTTAATCTTCTTTATAGGAACCCACGTTTCAGATCCATATAGTAAAACAGGCACTGCCATTGTTTTATAAAATTTAAGCCTTGTCTCTTTCTTTGTCTTTTTACTCAACGTTCTATGTATGATGACGCACGCCACACACCATCTGAAACCTCGATATTTTGTAAAAAAAAGTGCGACTAAAAACTTTAACAAGTAATTAAAAACAAACTTTGAAAATATCCAATGGAGTTTAAATGTTCTCCAATAAAAACCAAAAACAAAACGAGTCAATAAATTTTGAATATACAAGTATCCTATGGGAACATACGCGTATGTCAACAGATACGCGAATATAATACAAATAAGTAACTCATCAGGTAATTTTTAAAAATGTAGGCCTAAACTAAATGCCATTTAACTGTTGCCGCAATCTAATACTAAACTGTACAGAAATCGATTGATAAGTGTTAAAAAAATTAATATTCTTAATGGAGTTTAGCCATCTACTCTATGTAAACATCACGTATAAACAACATCATAGGTGACTAAAACCAGTTAACCATTTCAATGGACTCTTGCAATTTGACGTATGCCTCTCTCTAACGTACGCGTACTCTTGGATTACATTTATATAATATTAATAATGGGAAACGTCCTAAACGCGATTCAATTACTTTCCTAACGTAAACATAACCTGCAGTAAAGAAATCGATCGACATACGACAACGTAGCAGTGTGATTACTCCAACGCAACCAGATACAATTAATATACAACGATATTGATTGATGACTCCTTGGGCACTTGCGGAAAAATATTACTACAACGGTTTTTAACAACATACAAACACTTGGTAAGTTTCACAGTTTATTCTTTACCTCTGACAATTGTTTCAGCCTATTAAGCTAGTCTCAAAGAGCTGCTAAGAACAACAAGAAGTTAATATATAACTTCAAAATAGTTCTTAATATTACTGGTATGACTATATATTGACTTGTCCAGAATGGTTGTACTTGTGGTACAACTGCATTCTAAATTAAGTTTACCTACGCATTTTACGTTTATTCTTATTAAAATTTTCAAGAAAACCTTGGAAAATTACAAATTTTTTACTGACTGACAAATCTATGGCCTTTAAAGGTAAATATCCAGTGAGGACTTAGATAGTTATAAACAACAAAACTTTAAAACAAGTGAGCCATTTCAGATAACTAGGCTGTGCAGTAAGCTATGAATCTGAATACGATATAAGAGAGAAGATAAATAAATTTTGGAATATCTGCCGTACAATTAACAGAACTCATAGAAATAAAACAAGACAATTACAATAAGATAATTGCAATATCCACGTTGATTTATGCAAGTGAGGTGTGGGTCATGACAAAAAAAAAGGGAAAGCGGGAATATTCAGAGTGCTGAAATGCAGTTTCTTCGAAATACTGTAAATTATACATTGCAAGACAGAATAAGGAATAAAGATATCAGAGCATTCACTCGAAGTAAATGACAAATGAAATTATTGCAATTTACAGAAGACAATGGTGGAATCTTCTGCAAAGGATGACAGAGGATCGATTGGAGAAAGCGGCACTGAACTATATACAGCCATTGGTAGAAGAGACGTGGGTCGTCCGAGCATGAGATGGGTGCCGGAACAGGTTTATAGACCTATAACCTAATCCTTGAAGAGAAGAAGACGAAGATTACTGACTGCTGTACTTCGAGGAGATCTGATGAAGTTCCGATTGTATCAGTTTCGAAATCGGCGCTTCCCCAACCACCGGCATACGATAAAAACCTAGTACTGACGAAAAATAACAAAGAGTTGTGCCAACTTGTAAAGGAAGCAAATTCAGGACGCGTTCAAGTAAATCACTGTAAAGACCGAACGTGGACGTTTTGAGAAATACGAACTCACATTATAAATAGACTTAAACCGTTACAGTTTTTAATGCAACATAAATGTTTTCTTACGTTTATAGATTTCTGTTGTCTTAACGTGCTTTTAAGCCTGATTTTTTTAAATGCACGAAAATGTGCGAGTGCAAATGTGCCTTTAGAAATAATTTTTTTTAAAAGGGTACTATTTGTACAAACGGCTGAGGTAAACAAGAAGAAAAACGACGGAAACCGCTGTTCTGGATAATTAAAATTAGTGTTAAAACACAAGAGTGAAGTCAATTTCACACTGGCCCGGAAGCGGTAATTACATGACGACGTGTCGCCAATGTGCCACACTCACAAACACCATTGACTGTTTACGATCGAAAGCTAAAATTTACGGTTTTTGAGCCGTCAGGTTAAGATTTGTGACAGTTAAAAATAACTAAATGATAAACACATGAGTCGTATTTGCGTTTTATGAAATCTGTACTTTATTCTGTACACGAATATCGCGAGTACACGTCCACCTCACAAAGTGCTGCTTTAAGAAACAAGATCCTATAAAATCTGGCAATTTATACCGTGCCTATTTAAGGCGTTATTAAGAATATTATAATAATTCGTTTTTGTTAATAACCTTTACATGCCGCATTCAAACGTAACCATCAAGTCACGATTTAATATATTACCCACGCTATATAGGCGGTGCCGGATTAAGGGAGGGGCTACAGCCGGGGGGCCCCTCAGCCCCATGCCCGACCATTTAAAAATTCTAATTTTCGAACGAATAAATAAAATTTTCCAAGCAAGCGAAATATTAAAAATCGCACTGACAAGGAGAGTACCTGAAGTGCGGATCACGGATTTAAATGAAACTTGGGGAGATGTTAAGGTACATAAGGTTATGGTAAAAGCCAAAGAAGTAAAGTTTAACGTTCAAAATTTCCCCAGTTATAAGCTATTACAATTGTTTTATGATGATTTTTGGAGGCTCGAGAAAAATATACATTCCTTTGAGACTCAATAATTCAGATTTTAACGTGCTTAGAAATACTTACTAAACACAAAATGAAAGTAGAAAACATTGGTTTATTTGATTCTTGTCGAGTGTCGAAATATTTGATTTGATTTGATAGCAGAGTTTGCCGAAAAGAAGAGCAGAAAGAAATATTTAAATTAAATTCTTTAGTAATCTCTAATTTATTTGTACTATTGATTATTGTAAAAAGATCTGCGAAATAAAATAATAGTAAACAGTTTCAGCATCTATTAATCAGTTTAAAATAAAAAAATATGTGAGTAAAAATACCGTTTAAGAACAATATTTTGATTATTATATTTATTAAATAATCGTCTGAATAAAGTAAATATTGTGCAAAACGCGAAAATTTCATAGATGGGCCCCTGCTCTTAAATAGCCTCGGGCCCTCCATAGCCTTAATCCGGCCATGTATATAGGTACAACAGACGAGTGTCAGGGGCCCCGACGATTCACTGTTTCCTGCGATACCTAGAATCTATCTGATGTTCCGGCTTTGGAATCTGTCTGGTTCGCTTTACAGAGGATATGGGCAGGTGTAGCGACCTGTTTTTCTTTGAACATTCAATACGATCTTCGACAAGTTGAAATAAAAAATATGTATGAACGTCTTACAAATCAAGTGAACACAAAAACTATTCTTCCCTTCAGAATTAAAAATTTGCAAGAAATATTTGTGGCAGGCTGCATGTCTTAACTAATATAAGTTGCAATTAGTATGTAGGCGTTACTTCGTGGGTCTCGCAGAAACTTGCATGTGCTCGATTTATATTTAAACTTGAAGACCTATCGTGCGTTATCATTTATTTCAGTTCATAAAAAATATCTTAGAAAGAACTTTTCAGTGGGCTTAATATTACTGAGGTCTCGTCACATAAATCTGATTTCAAATTTATCACCCTTATAAAAGCTCTGAAACGGTCATAACTGACTAGAACGATGTTTATTTTACTACAGAGAGTTAAAATTTTCCTGGAGTTACATTTTACCCATGCAAGATACCGCGGTACGCGAATCGTCAGACAATGATAACTGTTTATCTTTTCAGCTTTTGTTTAGAACGCAAAGTAAACTGTGCAATTACAAAGACGCATTGTACTGGCGCAGCCGTGGGTGCTCAGAGTTAAATTACAATTAACACATGTTGCAATAAACAACTCGTTCCGGCTATCTTTAGGAGAGGATGGTGAAGTTGCAGAAGAAAAAATAACGATGCATAAATTAGAAGTAGTGATTAAAGGACTTAAAAGTGGGAGATCACCTGGAACAGATAAAATTACGGCAGAAATGATAAAGAATATGGGGAAAAAGGGGAAAGAAATACTTTTAGAAATTATCAATAAAGCGTGGACAAGTGTAGACATACCAAGATAATGGGAGGAAGCATTGATAGTTCCTATTTTTAAGAAAGGTAACGCAAGAGATTGTAATAATTATAGGGGTATCAATCTGTTAAATACAACTGTTAAGGTTTATGAGCAGATACTTAATAATAAATTGGTCCCAATTTTAGAAAATAGTTTGGAGGAATCGCAGAGTGGCTTTAGATCAGGGAGAAGTGTGCAGGATCACATTTTTACTCTGCAACAGATAGCTGAGAAGTCGATACAACAAGATAAATTGGTATGTTTGGCTTTTATTGATCTTGAGAAGGCTTTCGATAGTGTGCCTAGAGCAAAAATATGGGAAAGTTTAAAAAATAGAGGAATAAGGAGTAAAATAATTAAGGTAGTACAGAGGTTATACAAAAATAATGTTAATTATGTAATTGGTAAAAATATGAGGTCGTTAGGATTTACAACAAACTACGGATTAAGACAAGGAGGTGGACTGAGTCCGATATTATTCAACTTGTATATGGACGATATTATTAAGAAGTGTTCACTGAAGGTTAAGAAAATGCATGTTGGATACAGGAACTTGCGAAGTATAGAAGTAGCAGAAGGAGCTTTTGCGGATGATGTAGTGCTAATGGCTACAAGTGAAAGGGCGTTACAGGGTAATTTGAATATATGGAATGAAGTTCTTCAGGAAAAAGGGATGAAAATATATAAGACCAAAACAAAGGTAATGGTAATGGGGGAGAAAATAATAAATATAGAGATTGGAGGAATGAAGATAGAACAAGTCAAACAATTCAAATATCTAGGGGTTATAATAGACAGTAATGGGAAACAAGAAGCCGCATTAAATGAAAGGATTGAAAAGGCAATAAAAGTACACTATGCATTAAACAATAGATTTATAAATAAGAAGGAGATATCAAGAAAAACGAAAATGAGTGTGTATAAAACAGTATATAGACCGGTTTTAACATACGGCTGTGAGACGTGGGTGCTATCCAAAAGCCAAAAAAGTAAAATCCAGGCGGCAGAAATGAAATATCTTAGGAGAGTAGTAGGAGTAACAAGGAAGAACAGAGTTAGGAATACACAAATAAGAGAGGATCTGGACGTGATATCGATTCTGGATTTTATTGAACTGAGACAACTATGCTGGTGGGGACACATGCAGAGAATGGATAGTGATAGAACGGTAAAACAGGTTTGGGAGGCAAAATCAGGGGGGAGAAAGAAGAGAAGAAGACCGCGACTGACTTGGGATGGAATGATGGGAAACATTTTGAGAGAAAGAGGCTTGGGCTGGAGGGAAGCGAAGACATTGTCAATGGGTAGAGTAAGATGGAAAAAATTTGTATATAGAGTGTAGTTGATGTAGTTATCATATATATTGATGTAACCCGACACCAATATGGTATAAGGGTATTTTGATAATAAATAAATGAACGTCTTACAAATCAAGTGAACACAAAAACTATTCTTCCCTTCAGAATTAAAAATTTGCAAGAAATATTTGTGGCAGGCTGCATGTCTTAACTAATATAAGTTGCAATTAGTATGTAGGCGTTACTTCGTGGGTCTCGCAGAAACTTGGATGTGCTCGATTTATATTTAAACTTGAAGACCTATCGTGCGGTATCATTTATTTCAGTTCATAAAAAATATCTTAAAAAAAAGAACTTTTCAGTGGGCTTAATATTACTGAGGTCTCGTCACATAAATCTGATTTCAAATTTATCATCCTTATAAAAGCTCTGAAACGGTCATAACTGACTAGAACGATATTTATTTTACTGCAGGGAGTTAAAATTTTCCTCGAGTTACATTTTACCCATGCAAGATACCGCGGTAAGCGAATCGTCAGACAATGATAACTGTTTATCTTTTCAGCTTTTGTTTAGAACGCAAAGTAAACTGTGCAATTACAAAGACGCATTGTACTGGCGCAGCCGTGGGTGCTCAGAGTTAAATTACAATTAACACATGTTGCAATAAACAACTCGTTCCGGCTATCTTTAGGAGAGGATGGTGAAGTTGCAGAAGAAAAAATAACGATGCATAAATTAGAAGTAGTGATTAAAGGACTTAAAAGTGGGAGATCACCTGGAACAGATAAAATTACGGCAGAAATGATAAAGAATATGGGGAAAAAGGGGAAAGAAATACTTTTAGAAATTATCAATAAAGCGTGGACAAGTGTAGACATACCAAGATAATGGGAGGAAGCATTGATAGTTCCTATTTTTAAGAAAGGTAACGCAAGAGATTGTAATAATTATAGGGGTATCAATCTGTTAAATACAACTGTTAAGGTTTATGAGCAGATACTTAATAATAAATTGGTCCCAATTTTAGAAAATAGTTTGGAGGAATCGCAGAGTGGCTTTAGATCAGGGAGAAGTGTGCAGGATCACATTTTTACTCTGCAACAGATAGCTGAGAAGTCGATACAACAAGATAAATTGGTATGTTTGGCTTTTATTGATCTTGAGAAGGCTTTCGATAGTGTGCCTAGAGCAAAAATATGGGAAAGTTTAAAAAATAGAGGAATAAGGAGTAAAATAATTAAGGTAGTACAGAGGTTATACAAAAATAATGTTAATTATGTAATTGGTAAAAATATGAGGTCGTTAGGATTTACAACAAACTACGGATTAAGACAAGGAGGTGGACTGAGTCCGATATTATTCAACTTGTATATGGACGATATTATTAAGAAGTGTTCACTGAAGGTTAAGAAAATGCATGTTGGATACAGGAACTTGCGAAGTATAGAAGTAGCAGAAGGAGCTTTTGCGGATGATGTAGTGCTAATGGCTACAAGTGAAAGGGCGTTACAGGGTAATTTGAATATATGGAATGACGTTCTTCAGGAAAAAGGGATGAAAATATATAAGACCAAAACAAAGGTAATGGTAATGGGAGAAAATAATAAATATAGAGATTGGAGGAATGAAGATAGAACAAGTCAAACAATTCAAATATCTAGGGGTTATAATAGACAGTAATGGGAAACAAGAAGCCGCATTAAATGAAAGGATTGAAAAGGCAATAAAAGTACACTATGCATTAAACAATAGATTTATAAATAAGAAGGAGATATCAAGAAAAACGAAAATGAGTGTGTATAAAACAGTATATAGACCGGTTTTAACATACGGCTGTGAGACGTGGGTGCTATCCAAAAGCCAAAAAAGTAAAATCCAGGCGGCAGAAATGAAATATCTTAGGAGAGTAGTAGGAGTAACAAGGAAGAACAGAGTTAGGAATACACAAATAAGAGAGGATCTGGACGTGATATCGATTCTGGATTTTATTGAACTGAGACAACTATGCTGGTGGGGACACATGCAGAGAATGGATAGTGATAGAACGGTAAAACAGGTTTGGGAGGCAAAATCAGGGGGGAGAAAGAAGAGAAGAAGACCGCGACTGACTTGGGATGGAATGATGGGAAACATTTTGAGAGAAAGAGGCTTGGGCTGGAGGGAAGCGAAGACATTGTCAATGGGTAGAGTAAGATGGAAAAAATTTGTATATAGAGTGTAGTTGATGTAGTTATCATATATATTGATGTAACCCGACACCAATATGGTATAAGGGTATTTTGATAATAAATAAATGAACGTCTTACAAATCAAGTGAACACAAAAACTATTCTTCCCTTCAGAATTAAAAATTTGCAAGAAATATTTGTGGCAGGCTGCATGTCTTAACTAATATAAGTTGCAATTAGTATGTAGGCGTTACTTCGTGGGTCTCGCAGAAACTTGGATGTGCTCGATTTATATTTAAACTTGAAGACCTATCGTGCGGTATCATTTATTTCAGTTCATAAAAAATATCTTAAAAAAAAGAACTTTTCAGTGGGCTTAATATTACTGAGGTCTCGTCACATAAATCTGATTTCAAATTTATCATCCTTATAAAAGCTCTGAAACGGTCATAACTGACTAGAACGATATTTATTTTACTGCAGGGAGTTAAAATTTTCCTCGAGTTACATTTTACCCATGCAAGATACCGCGGTAAGCGAATCGTCAGACAATGATAACTGTTTATCTTTTCAGCTTTTGTTTAGAACGCAAAGTAAACTGTGCAATTACAAAGACGCATTGTACTGGCGCAGCCGTGGGCGCTCAGAGTTAAATTACAATTAACACATGTTGTTGCAATAAACAACTCGTTCCGGCTATCTTTAGGAGTCCGTTAATATAACAACTGACGATGAGAAACAAACCAGTCTTCACCGTGTTCATTATGCTCGAAAATAATCATCAACTAGATTTACAAACGTAATCAAACACAAGCAATGACTAACGCATGACGCACGTTGGCGAGGACGGGCATGCGACACGCTTACATCGAGCACATGCAACTTTCTACACTAATATCCTTACGTACAAACGGAAACTGATTAGATACTACTGTACTTCCAAAAATTAATGAAGAATATGATGTTCACAGAACCGCGCCAGGCTTGTTTCATGTTATCAAATTTTGTTAGATCCCATATGGAGGTGAACAAAGAGTTCACCTCGACCGTACCAACATCCATTAACAATACACCAACTATGTTTCACAATTATAATTCAGGAGAACTACTGAAAGCGATCCATTACCTCTGCATTGTGTAAATAAATTGAAAATAAATGCAAGCACATATTCAACATGACCCGATATGATAAAACTATCTTCTGACTGTGCGTCTAATGTTTACGTGGTGGATATCATAATTCATCCTTTATACTCGGAGGATAGCGAGACGAATAACATTAGTGTTGATTACTATACTGTTTTCACTCATATGCCACTTGCCTCGTTCCGTATCTTGTTATCAACATTCTTTGTGACAAGCGACTTTGAACCGCCTGTGAAAGTGAGAAGATTATAAAATTACTTTCTATCTAATCTTCACACAATACATTACGATTCCCGCAAGGAAGCATATTAGGGTCAGTACTCTGCTTGTTTTATACACAGGATATACCAACACACTGCTCCTGCTTCGGAAAATCTGCAAAACGACATAAACGAAATACAAAACTGGTTGAAGAGATGGTGAATAAAGGCAAATGAATTCAAATCACAAAATCCAAGTTATGTTTAACTTGAGGCGAGACAACTGTCCGCCTGTAACATTAAATAAGTCTAGATTGTCACAAGCGGAAGATGTTGATTACCCCGGCGAAGATATGGACAAACGCCTTACTCGGCATACCTGTAGACATATGTACAGGTTCCTCGACAGAAGGTCACAGATGTCCATCGAGAATAAACTACTCCTCCATAATACAATTCTGAAACCAATCTGGACGTTTGGCATTTCAGCTAGGGAGGACAGAAAGTGATTCAAACATGGTGCAGCTTTTCCAGAATACGCTGCTCAAGACAGAGGTCAACACTCCGGATACGTGCCAACCACGTCATACAGACGGGCCTCAAAGTACCTTCTGTTCGCGAAGTTAAACCTCATTATACGGAATACAGAAACAGACTAACAGCGAACCTTAACGAGCAGTCAAGAAAGGTGCTGGCGACACGGGAAACAACGTAATTAAAACACGCTTCAGACAAACAGCCATACCAGACTTTCGACTTTCTTTTAGATCAGAGTAGAGAAGGGGTGCTGCTTACTGGAGCACCTTCCACATGATATTTTCGTTCACTAACAAAAGTTCTACGTATACTACAAAATAAAATAAAGCTAATAATAAAAAAAAAACTTGAAGTATCGCTCATCAGTAAGCGACACAAAGTTTATTCGAATTCAGTGCAACCGACTCTGTGACTTCATAATAGAAACGTCTAACGTCATAAAATATCCATACGAATTACATAAGTTAAAATTATACCGTAGAGTTTCCGTGTTGTTTCTTGGTCACCGCTTTATTACAACAGTTACTGTCGCCTCGTCCTCGCTGAACACAAACGCGAATTAAACACTTCAATTTGTAAACACAGACTATCCAGGCCTTGATTCGCAGCATCCTTCACGTTAGCACGATTCTAACCTTATAAAAAAATGAACGTTTTCTCTAATATACTTTGATATTTACACATTATGGCAACAACTGCAACCATTAATGTACTTCTGTGATTACCATACTTATTCTTAATATTAGATCCATGTTCATTTTTAATCATATTTAAAACCAATTAAACTGAGATGTAAATAAACCGGTATACATTAGAAGATATGCAAAATGACATGAAAATTACGCAGTGGTTCGGTCGTGTACCACGTATACGTGTCTCCACGTACGGATCACCACGGCGCGGTGGCTGGTCCTCTACACTCAAACGTTGGTCATAGGGTAAAGATTCAATTCGAGTAAAAGAAAGATAAATTAGTTTTCAGACATTACGTGTGGATCAAAAGTAGTGTTCTTATGTTTGCCGTTATTTCAAAACTGACCATATTTTTCTTTTTATTTATTTGCAAATGTGTACTCGAAGGCTTTACATAAAATAATAATAATGTAAAAATAATAAATAATCCGATTATTTAATAAATAAAATATCCGAATAATAACATAAAATAATCCGATTACAAATAATAAAAATAAATAAAATTTATTAATTAATAAATAATAAATACCTAATACCTGAACAAATACAAATCAATACAAAACACGACACAATTTTCAAAGCACGCAACATAGAAAATACGCAAAATACTAATATATAGGCCTACACCACAATCACACACAATAATATCAATTTAAAGCACCAGAGGCCAACAGTAAACCATAGCAACAGACAACCAACACACAAGTACCTCACAAGGTTCAAAATCAGGAAGGCTGAAGATGGAAACACAAGACTTCCCGAAACATGTTCCAAATAAGGAGTAAACATCTTGAGGTAAAGTCTTTATAAATATTAAATAATAATAATATCCAATTAGGCCTACTTCTTAGATAAACAAAGAGTATACTCTCCAAAATTAATGAAACTATTCACCATCATAAAATACACACCCACGGGCTTTGTTATAAAAAGTTGTCTAATGACTAGAATGGGCATGAGCTAATCACCAACTACACTGAAATCTCGTCTTATCAAAGATTAAAAAAGTAAACTAAGTTTTAACATCACTTGAACGTCAAATAAGCCTGCGGATATAAACACGAGCGGACCCAACGTGGTTTTACGGGTCGTAAACGTGTAATTTACGGTATGCCATACAAACATAGCTCTGTCGTTTTAAAAATAAACTTTTATTATTCTCTTTAGGTCAAAGTCAAACTAATTAGCGGGAAGCCACTTGTGTTCTGTCGCAATACATTCAACGGCTTAATTGGAAAACAATATCGCGTGCCTCCGCGTTGGAAGGTTTCTCATCAACCGGCTCCAGTCAGCAGCAGTCCTGCGTCTTCAACACGTGTCATTCGGCATTACGAGGCGCCTGCGTATGCCACATAAATCCTGCATTCAACCTTCGCTATTCTTTGTCGCTTCTTCGTACTTCACCGCTTCGATTCCTTTGTTGTCTGGTCATCACTGTTCCACTGTATTCTCCATACGCTTTACTACAAACAGTACGCGTGCAGCGCTTGAAAATGTGCCACGACGTTCCTAACAATACTAGCTTTTTAATAAAACAAAATCCTTGCTAATAAACAAACCAAACAGTTGTGCTATTAACATAACCACTTCGCACCGATTTTTTCAACACATGTTTGAACACAACAGATCTATCTGAACACATAAACACTAAAAAAAACAACCACATAAACAAAAAAATATATTTTAAAATTATTCTGAACAATGAAACAGATTGACACAGCATAATTACGCTCTGACATTTAACATTTACTATGACGTGTTACTGCCACCATTGTTCAATAACAATATAATTACGGATGTTAAAGCTAATGAACAGTGAACGGCGCGGGTGGACGGTGCAAAATATAATCATATAACTACCGTTGAGAAACCGAAAAATATGTAAATGACAATTTATCAGGGAGAAACAAACAATAAACTTATCCATAAACACATAAGGGCACAAAAAACGTTAAGTTAACGTAGGCCTGCGTTGTAATGAACGTCAGCCACCGCGATTACCGTAACATTAATGGGAACAAATATTTTCCGGTAGAATACACCGAGGTTGATGACGATTATTAATATAATATCGCACATAAAATTTAAATAATTATACATCCCTCCTAAAATGAGTGAATCAATCGATTATGAAAACTGAACTTACTTCGTTGCTTCTTCTAATGGCATCACATTTAACTTGTTAATGAATTTAATTTCAAAATTATAAATTCAAATACTAATTTCGATCAAAGTATTTTTAACATTACTTAAAAGAAATAATTCCTTGAAGACGGTTCATCTCTGCAAAATACAACTAGATACACGGGTATGCGCGCGCTTGTAGTAAACATATAGATTAATAATCATAACAAAAAGAAATCTAAGACGAAAGAAACTGAAAACTTACGGGAATTAACCGGCCTATCTATCTACCTCGTTAATTCCCTAGTTACAGTTGCAGAGCATAGGGCCTCGACGAACCTACGCTAACGGACTCTGAGCTCTCCAAAGGACTTTCCCTCCTTGCCTGCTTCCATCTCGACAGTTCTCCTCCACCCAGATTCTTGGTCTTCCTCGTCTTCTTCTTCCTTGAGGGTTCCAAAACAGGGCTTCTCGCTCAATTACATTTTGGTTCTTCCGTAAGAGGTATTATGCCCAATACAAATCCACTTTCTCCTTCTGATCTGGGTGGCAACGGGTTCCTCTGTTTGTTCTCCTCCAGAGGTCTTAATCTGAAACAATGCTTGGCCAGAAAATCTGAAGTATTTTCCTCAGGCATCTATTGATGAAGACCTATAGACTCTTGGTAATTTCCATTGTGACTTTCCAAGTCTCGCTCCCATACATCAAAACAGCTCTGACATTGGTCTTGAAGATGCGTAGTTGGTTTTTGTTGCAGTTGATATTTCTCTTGATTTCCAAACTGGGTAGAGTTTTATAAAGACCGCATTAGCTTTGCGAATTCTTGTTTTAGCAGCTGCAACTGCTTCTCCTTCTTTTGTAATCACACTACCAAGGTAAGTGGACTCTGCTATTTCTTCTATGTTCAATTAACCGCGCTACAATAAAGAAAAATAGAAATCTGTCGGGAAAACTGGGAAGTACAGATGAATATGAAACAAATGTAAACTTCGTGTAGAAAGATGAATTCTACTGTTTAGTGAAATTATACATACTGAATTTACATTTTGACAAAAAAACATAAAATAATATTCTTGCCAAGTTAATAGATAAACGTACATTTGTTCTTCACTTCGCACAAAACCTGGAGAAGTCCGCCTTTAACAAATAAAAGTACGCTTTAGTTTAATTAATTAAATCAAATCAAAAAGGAATTTCATTTGCAACGTAAGCACTCTATTGTTTTTTTCACGACCAGTTTTCTGATCGGATTATATATAACATTACTTATGGGATTAATTCTTTGCACACCGCTTTCCTGACATTCTTCTGTGTTCTTTAAAAGAGATTCTTTGTTAAAACAAATTTTTCATAATCCGATTTCAGAAAGTTAAAAAAAAAAAACTTATTTTCATTATGTGTCACTGTTAAAACCGAATTCTATCCGGTATTTTCAATGTGACAGAGGACAGTTTGCAATTTGTTCTGAGAGGTTACTGTTTAATTATTACTGCGTAGATAAATACGTAAAACTTATTGTTTCCCTGTTAAAACCGTTCTCGCACAATCCTTGGGGCTACTTCGATTGCGTGGTTTGAAAAAGGTCAGTATATCTCATTGTTATTTTTATTTAATTTAGTGAAGCTTGTTTACGTTCTTATTTGTTAATACCACTAAGAAGCCGTCCATCTGACCAATTTTCCAAGTTCTGAAAAATCGCTGATTATAGTTCACTAACACTTAGATGTCGTAATTATTTTGTCAAACTGCCTGTGACACTGAATGAATTTAGTGGACACAGAAAACAGGTCTTTCCGAACATTCTGGGTCTAGTGTAAGAACTCGTATTACGAGCAGGTCCATAATAACACAAAATCACAAATACTCTGGACACTTACAGTTAGACGACACAGGCTCCTACAGCATAATTTCAAAATACCTTCGCGATTTAAGCTTTACAATACCTATTGTAATTTAGATGGCATCAATATCGGCTACAATAGTTGGAACATTTTAACCGAATGGATGACTGCCGCAATGACGGATTGGTGTGGGGCGTCCGAAGAAGCGCTGAACTGACCAGCTCTAGTCTTGGGACCGGGACAAACTATTTTTTGTTTAATCCTTGTGAAGATGGTGAGATGATGAGTAAAGTACATACGATTTTCATATTACTTCATTTATAAAGTTACAATTTTACAAATATAATATAATGTACGTCAAAGCGCGGTTTCGGATAATTATACTACCACTCTACGCAGAACACGTTATTAACTCTAGTCAGAACTGACGCTGAAATTAACTTGAAAATTAAAAGTTCATTAGTAGAAATTTTAAATTTTGAAAACGAAACGTATGTTTATCACAGAAAAATATTATTATTGATTACTGTTATGGTCCATATCTAACTAAAGGTTTGAATACCTTTTGGCACGTAGTACCAACTTAGATCGTCGTTTCCTTGTCCTTGGTTAAAAAACTCGCCTCTGATATGGGATTTATTTTTTAACATTATTTTTGGGGCTTCTTAACCGATCTCTAGGATTTTCACTTCTTCTCTTATTTTGTATTCTAGGTTCCCGCTTATTCTTCACTGGTATGGTCTCGTTCTAGTCTTCTAAGTGTCCCATGTTTTCTTCAATATGCTCTAAAACGAATGTAATCTTAAACTCGATTCTTATGTCTGCGATTCTTTTCAAGTCTCTCGTGGTCACTCCTTTTATCCTTCGTAAATTTAACGAAAAAAAAAACGGTATTACCTAAAACGTTGCATTGTACTTTAATTGGTACACGAAGAGACTAGACAAACAGAGAATAGACCACACAGCAGGCCAAGCAAGAAGCGATGCAAAATATTAGTGTTAGAAATCCACGAGCACAAGAGTGTAAAAACTATTTCCAAAGTGTTGTAGTTTGTCTTGAAAGATATAGATTCTGACCTGTTGCAAAGCTACCGTTATTACGTTTTTATAATTTAACAGAAGGAGACACACACACACGACTGGTATCCGAGCGCTGTGAAGTAGGAACTCGTACTCTTACGTCTAGAAGAATAAATGGAATTGCTAAACATCTAACTCCTACATCAAACAGACTTTCCAATGCATTCCTGAATACGTTAACATGCTGCGTGACAATCATTGCAATACAGTAACAAGGATTCTCGGCTCAACACAAACAGTGCCTTCCGATGGGACTGTTCACGACTTATAATGCACAAACTTTTCTATAAAAACTACAGAGTTGTCATTCTTTACTTTTCTGACCTTGAAAAAAAAATTTCTATTAAATTTTACAAACAGGAGCTGTAAAAAGAACATTTTAGTCCCTTTAGTTATATAAAAAAAACATTTCCTACAAATCTACTACGAATATAATTTTCGACTTCGCTTAACCAAAAGGCAGCTTCATCAATGTTTATTTGTTAAAAAAAGTATTGACAACAACGCACACCTGCCAACTTTGAAAATTAAAATTAGGAAAACTTTCAGACTAACCAAAAGTGATCCTATATAAGCAAACTTGTCGACAAAGTGGTAATTATGTTACCCACAAATAAACAACCGTGTTAATAACAGAACTATAGAAAAAAGTGCTGACAAAGTATTTCTTCCGTTACAAAAAATTCACTACTCACAAATTTTTATGCATAAGGCCCTGTATGCATGTTAAACATGTCATAAAAATCAATATACAACATAAGAGTAAAATCAAACACAATATGAACGTTCTTAAAAATAAGTTACTACATACTGGAAGCCATTTAGCTACTTTCAAACATTATATTTGGTATGTAACGAGACTCTGATTCAGTGTTATCACCTGTTTCAGTCCGAAAGACAAACATCCCATTCACCAGCGCTTCCTAGCTCTTCCTATACTTCTTTGTCCAATAGGCTTGTATTTCGAAACTCCCTTAGGCAGCCTGCTATCTGACAACCTATTCAGATGAGCAGTCCGTCTCTCTTTGTTTTCTGCAATACGACATTGGACATTAAAAACGAAGGTTCCTGGCGTACTATTTAAAAATCTAGGAGTCAGTTTTTAAAAAAGACACGGATCAAGAACGACTCTTCCGCACTCGTTTATCTTGTTCGTTTCAGCTAAAACTGACAGGAGTCTAACAAAAATAGGAAGAGCTCAGGATAGTTCAGAAAATCGTACACTGCAGAACAAAAGAACACATTCAAGTTTGCGGGTTACTTACGATTAATTACACGACAAAAGTATATGCACGATTAGTTTTTTAACAAGGGCCCAGTACTCTACAATAAATGCAGTCCCGTACAATACATAATGTTGGCGTGAGTTGAAATATATTTACCGCTTCAACAGCACCTAACCCTGAACACAACAGTGACAACTGACGCGTGCTCCAGTTTAAAAACCGGGTGTGAAGAAACAGGCGTCGTCCGCTTGCACGTAAACAGTATCACACGGGACAAAGATCGGCTCTGCAGGTTCTACAGGAAGAAGCGAAATTAAACTCAAGGCCCAGCTGACGGATCGGAATTGGGTCCGCAAGCGCCATGCCATCCGAGCGCGACACAACGGACGCTCTTGGCATCACGCCACGGTCAACATTCCAATAACATTTCGCTATAAATTTAACCGTTCGCGGAAAATCTGCACGTAAAAAATTTCGTTGCGCTAAATTTATCTTAATCGGTATGTTTCTTCCGTTTTTCTGTCTCATTATAAATAGCAGTTCGCCACTTATCTCGATGTACGTAAAAACACGCGGGCGAAATAAATAAATAGGGGCACGCGAAGTGGAAAACATAACAGAACGATGAACTGGAAGGTAATCGGCCGTTTTTAGAAAGAAGTTTATTGTGTTAAGTTTATTAAATTTAAACAAGTACGTGAGTCACACATTACGTCGCTCATTCACTGTCGTCTTCTCTGGTTTATCACAGCAATCGCTACTTCACAACCAACTTCTTACCTTACCAGAGTAGAATGCTCCCCCCTCACATGTTATAGTTAGTTAATTACGTTTATTTTAAATCGATACACACATATGATACTAAATTATATCACACATATGGTGTTTTTATTATAATGACATATAGGGCTATTACTATTAACTATGTAATATCAATGAATTAACAGGTTTGAACGTTTTATATTCATAACTATTGATTCGATAGCACAACGTTCACCTTACCCCCCCCCCAAATGTATTTCATAGGTACTTCTGATAAAAAATAACAACAGCTCGGACGCTGCAAACTGTACGGAGACCGAGATCGTAAGAACAGGAGAAATAAACCATTTAACGCCAGGAAAGGAAAATCTATGCTCTAAATTTTATTAACACGCCTACAAAAATAATCACACTTGTATTACGTCAATTCTCCTATTGTATAATCAATTTACAATACTGACTTCTGTCGCATCTGATCAATCTATCAGAAACTAATAAAAGAACATTCAAAGGAGTAAAAGTGGACATCTATCGAAGAATATTAAGAATACCAAGAAAAGGTAATGAAAATGTACGACTACAAATGGGAGCTGATTCTCAGCTCCCAGCTAGTGGAAATGAGCACCTGGGATAATATGCTGCGGTAATAATGGACGGGTAAAACGTAGTGCTGGCCAGTGGCGTATATACAATTGGAGGATCGGCTTCATACAAACGTGGTGCTGGCCAGTGGCGTACCTATATACAATTGGAGGATCGGCTTCATACAAACGTGGTGCTGGCCAGTGGCGTACCTATATACAATTGGAGGATCGGCTTCATACAAACGTGGTGCTGGCCAGTGGCGTACCTATATACAATTGGAGGATCGGCTTCATACAAACGTGGTGCTGGCCAGTGGCGTACCTATATACAATTGGAGGATCGGCTTCATACAAACGTGGTGCTGGCCAGTGGCGTACCTATATACAATTGGAGGATCGGCTTCATACAAACGTGGTGCTGGCCAGTGGCGTACCTATATACAATTGGAGGATCGGCTTCATACAAACGTGGTGCTGGCCAGTGGCGTACCTATATACAATTGGAGGATCGGCTTCATACAAACGTGGCGCTGGCCAGTGACGTATATACAATTGGAGGATCGGCTTCATACAAACGTGGCGCTGGCCAGTGGCGTATATACAATTGGAGGATCGGCTTCATACAAACGTGGCGCTGGCCAGTGGCGTATATACAATTGGAGGATCGGCTTCATACAAACGTGGCGCTGGCCAGTGGCGTATATACAATTGGAGGATCGGCTTCATACAAACGTGGCGCTGGCCAGTGGCGTATATACAATTGGAGGATCGGCTTCATACAAACGTGGCGCTGGCCAGTGGCGTATATACAATTGGAGGATCGGCTTCATACAAACGTGGCGCTGGCCAGTGGCGTATATACAATTGGAGGATCGGCTTCATACAAACGTGGCGCTGGCCAGTGGCGTATATACAATTGGAAGATCGGCTTCATACAAACGTGGCGCTGGCCAGTGGCGTATATACAATTGGAGGATCGGCTTCATACAAACGTAGCGCTGGCCAGTGGCGTATATACAATTGGAGGATCGGCTTCATACAAACGTAGCGCTGGCCAGTGGCGTATATACAATTGGAGGATCGGCTTCATACAAACGTGGTGCTGGCCAGTGGCGTATATACAATTGGAGGATCGGCTTCATACAAACGTGGTGCTGGCCAGTGGGGTACCTATATACAATTGGAGGATCGGCTTCATACAAACGTGGTGCTGGCCAGTGGCGTATATACAATTGGAGGATCGGCTTCATACAAATGTGGTGCTGGCCACCAGTGGCGTACCTATATACAATTGGAGGATCGGCTTCATACAAACGTGGTGCTGGCCACCAGTGGCGTACCTATATACAATTGGAGGATCGGCTTCATACAAACGTGGTGCTGGCCACCAGTGGCGTACCTATATACAATTGGAGGATCGGCTTCATACAAACGTGGTGCTGGCCAGTGGCGTACCTATATACAATTGGAGGATCGGCTTCATATAAACGTAGTGCTGGCCAGTGACGTATATACAATTGGAGGATCGGCTTCATACAAACGTGGTGCTGGCCAGTGGCGTATATACAATTGGAGGATCGGCTTCATACAAACGTGGTGCTAGCCAGTGGCGTATATACAATTGGAGGATCGGCTTCATACAAACGTAGTGCTGGCCAGTGGCGTATATACAATTGGAGGATCGGCTTCATACAAACGTAGAGCTGGCCAGTGACGTATATACAATTGGAGGATCGGCCTCATACAAACGTAGTGCTGGCCAGTGGCGTACCTATATACAATTTGTCCCGGGGGGGGGGAGGATCGGCTTCATACAAAAGAAAAAATGAATTAAAACTACTCAACAATACTGTCTTTTAAAGGGGCTGAAATCAGTCATATTAAAGTCAAAGATAATAACATACTAAAAATACGCGTTATTGTATCACTATTTACAAAATACTTACTGCCTGAATTAATTTTCCTATTGCCCTATTTCATATTTTCAAACGTACTGTGAAATAAACCTGTTGGTATATTTAATGCAGTGTTACTACTATATTAGAGCACACAGCTGAAAAAATAATAAAAAAGACTAAAAGTTAAGAGCTTAACAAAACCGTTAATTTTTTGAGCCTTTTACGCCCCCGCCCCCCTCCGTAAATAAGCCACTGGTACTGGCTATACTGTCTTCCTTTTACGCCGAGACTACCACACTCCTTAGCCGGCAAAAAGATCTATTATTATTATTGTTGTTATTATTATTATTATCATCATCATTATTTTTATTCCATGCGCCATTTGGATAATGAACACACAAGCTTTTTCCGCCTTACACTGCCAAGTTTGAAACATCGCACACATGAAGTTATGCTAGTGTTCGCTTCTGGGAATTACTAGACAGCTTCAGACACAGCTTTATGACAGTGCGTGACTGGTGGAGATACATCTCCGTCAAACCTGGTATAGATGACACATACGTAACTGTATACACGCTGGAGCGCACGTGTCCATTTAGACAGAAATATAAAATTTTAATTTTTAAAAACTGTTCCCCTCTACAGAATAGCAGCAAATCCAGAAAGAGAAAGGATAAAAAAGTTAGTACTTTCAACATGGGTGGCATCAATATATTCACATGTCCTCTCTGTGATATCTGAATGAACCAAAATATTTTATTTTCTTCACCACGTTCTAAGTCAATGGCGCTGACTTAAAGAAAGGGAGCGCAAACCGAGTTCTTACCTCAGCAAATTACTTCAGTAGAGTAGAATGCCCCCCCCCCCAAAAACTGTTATAGTTAGTTAATTATTTTAATTTTAAATGGATACACACTACATGACACTAAATTATAGTCAACATATGGTAAGTATATTTATCATAATGGTATGTGTATTAATTGTTAACTATGTAATATTAATGAATTTACAGATTTGAACGTTTTATATTCGTAACTGTCATTAGATAGCATACCGTTTATAATACACTCTCCAAAAATATTTCAAGTTGGCGCCATTGTTCTAAAAGTGCCTTTTTAAAAATGCCGTTTTGTTTTACTAAAGAAGATAATTTAATAACCTGAATACAGCACTAGAGACAATATATTCTGTGAACTCAATCGTCAAAAACTAAGCCAAAATTTAATCCTCCAAGGCAATAATTTTGTATTCTTTACAATCAACTCTGACAAAATTATTTACACAATTAGTACTAATTTGTCCCTACATAGTCTTTCCTTCTCTTCACAAATACTGACAGTGATGGTTTTTCAAAATTTCCTCAAATATAACTCGTTTATTTATTTGCTAAGTACAACTCCTAGGGAATTACTTCAGTTCAATTGTGTGGAAAGCGATGATCGAAAGTGACAACGAATGTTGACTATCGTAGGTCAGAATCCGGCGCGGCGTTAGAAATTGGTTAGTATGACTTTATTGAGTAGTATTCGAAAGTGATACAAGTTCCAGTTTCTCTTTTAAGTGACTGAAGTTATTCTCTTTCTTTTTGTTCCTCTGTTACACGAAATGTTCAAGTCCTATAGTCAGTTCTTTTCTAAACACATCTTTCAGTTTTTGGAAACACTGGAAATAGCGAATTCTTCACGTTTTAGTGGACTGTACTACTGTATACATTTCCTTCCAAGATTTCATACGATTCTCAACACATTTTCAAGTTCCCACCTTGTGTCTTCCTTACTATTTTTCTCTTAACAATCCATCTTACCATGTACTTGCGTCTGATCCGAGAGGACATTATTGCACAAGGCAAATCAGTGCTTTGTAGAACATGTTTTTTGCAGTTCAGGATACCAGCCGAGATTTAAAAAGTTCTGCAATGAACTTTCCTGAATATTTGTGAACACAGATTTCTTTTTGCAGAAGTAATTTTGTTACTTTTCTATTCAACTGATGTTCTGTTATGTACAGGAAGGTGCGTATTAAGAGCTACCCATCATCTCAAGATTGTACAACAGCTGACTTCTCTTCCGAAAATCTTCTTTTCTGCGTTCACTACTAGTTAAAGAGTTCCGTAAAGTGCACGTAGATCCCTCTCAACCATCACTACATTATTAGTACAAATCAACATTTACTTGTTTCCATAGTGATAGTTTAATCTCCAAATTATATTAGTTACAAGTAACGAAATATTCAAACGAAGATTTGAACTCGAACATCAGAAAATTATTCATCTTTATATTACGAGACTTCATACAAATAAAGTTTAATCGCGGCTTCAAACAGAAGCTTTGAACCAGATTATTATAAAATATAATGCAATTACTTTATGTTTCACATAAAGTAATTACAGCACGGTTTCCTGACTTGGCGCTTTCACGTGATAAATGACTAGTGTATACGAGGTTATAACACATCAAAAGGGCAAAACGCACACAGGGTAGAAAACGTAATTACACGGCTCCTTTCTATCGTAGCTTTCAACCACTTTCACCTGCCCATAATATTACGTTTCTCAGCTAGCGCGCCGGCTGTTTGGCCGGCGGACGTGCCTTATAAAAACGCTGGACACAAAGTACGGTGCCAAATGCGCAGAGGGCGATGTTTTTAGCAGAATCGATGGTGCTTCACGAACCCCCCCCCCCTCTCCGTCACCGGCCGGCGATCAAACAAACATTTCACCCTTCACAAAGGGCTGATACACGATTTATACATGACACAGCGCCGTGTTTGGGACTGATTAAAAAGTACGCCATGACCGGCGTCTACTGTACATAACACCTCCAGCGAGTATCATAAACAAACTGTTAACTGATAACGCAACAATTTGCTTAAACCACATAAAGCATTCGACAGACGTTCGCCGTATTTGTACCCATCATTGCAAATCCACCGATCGATACCAGCAAGTATCGAACACTACACTCGCTGCAATAAATTGTTTTTGACGACACAATGTCTGACTGTTAGTTGGTATTAAATTTGGGTTAAGATTTTAATCAAGTCGATCACAGAATCGCAAACCATGTGACACGTTATATCTGCTATACGAATGCCATTATCCGTCTAAATGTGTTACATACAACGATAATCTCTCGAGTATAGGTTTAATATAATTTTATTAATTTTAAGAAAACTCAATACCTTTAAGCTTCGTGAACAAAGCCACCGACGTCTTACACAGTAAGCCAGCTTTGTTCATACTGCCGACTCTGTTACCCCTAGCATACCGCTTACACTGGCCTGTAGTGTTTGCAAAATTCTGCTGAACTGAAAACAGCGATAATCTCGAATCAAACAGTAAACAATCCGAGCATAGAGATGATGTCTCAGAAGAATATGTGTGACAAAGGGAGGAAGTAACGAGAGCAAATTCTTAGTACAGCTGCGCTTAATATTTCATTATTTCATTACGGTGTTCCAAAACAAGTCTTTGTGTAAAAGGCACGCATTGTATTCCAGTTAATTAGATCTCTAGAGATTGTTTTTTCGAACAAAAATATTATTTTGACGTATATCATTCAAAATCTGTCAAACATTCCCCTTAAAAGTTTCTTCGAAAGAAATAAATTTATGGCAACTAGTCGTCTGATAATAGTACAGACGTTGATAAATAGTGCCTACTGTGCTCAGAAGCATATAGACTGTCTCCTGTGTGACTATTTGTTAGTTTTTATTTATAAAAACTGGAAACAAAATTTTATAATGCTCGGAACTTGGGGGGGGGGCAAGTGCCCCTCCCAAGTTACGTTTATGCTTCCGGTGTTATGCAGTATAATTACTGGATTTGTGGAATACATTCTTTAATTTTTACTGAACTTTATGTTTTGCACTACGGACAGGCTCATATCTAATGCTGGCGTTAGGCAGAAACTTAGGCTACTACATTATACAACTGTACACACGGTCATTTAAACTGTAGTTCAACGTATCCTTCGAAGTCCGTTGTGGGGCCTGGTAAGTCACACGCTAAAGATTTAGGAAACTGAGGTTAAAAGCCAGTTACTTAGTCCACGCCCGTTATCATCACCTCCTCTGCCACGTGGTGCTGCATATCCAAGTATTCTAATGGCCTTACGGTGCAGATCACCGTACAGCGAAGCTACGGCAACACGCCACACAATAAGCTAAAGATCAGCCACAACACCACGCGTAAGCTCCTATCTGATCATTACTTCTTTAGTGAAACTGTCTTAAGACAGGTTTCAACTGGATGCTCTCCACTGTTGTTGGTCCTGTATATCAGTCGTCATCAGTCTATAGTTCCTTCCGATTCTGTACCGATGCCATCAAGAGTTCTCACCTTCCTTCTCCTCGTCCTCTTTTTCCTTCCACATTTCCTCTAAAAATATGGAAGGAATACAGTGTCTATAATATATATACACCAACCGGATTTCCGGGTTTTCTCCTCTTCTTCAGGACTTCGACCTTGCAGTCCGTCGTGACTCATTGATCTGACCACCTTTTCTGTTGTCTTTCGATGATGAATTTCCCTGAGAAGGCAGAAGTTGGTTTGGCAGTCTGTCCTGACCCATCCTTTACACACAATCTGTCCAACCCTGTCTGAACTGGTTGATTTTGTCATTCAGATTGTAAATTCCTAGGG
This sequence comes from Magicicada septendecula, assembly GCA_034769895.1. Classification (NCBI taxonomy): domain Eukaryota; kingdom Metazoa; phylum Arthropoda; class Insecta; order Hemiptera; family Cicadidae; genus Magicicada; species Magicicada septendecula. The sequence goes on along the minus strand of CM068371.1, from coordinate 402,992,643 downwards.
CGTCCTTTTGCCATCATTCCTAAGCCGGTCTCTCCGAGATAATTCAAGTACAGATCTTAAAAACCTCATCTCTCTAGCCTTTATTAAGCTGGGGGTTCTTGCGTACAGTGTCCATGCCTCACTGTCATAAAGGCGGCATGCCACTTGCCACCACTTTATAAAATTTTAGATGTTCTGACAGTTCCACACACGTGGTTAAACTTCTCTATTTATCTATCGGCATCTACTTCTTCCACGTAACACCAGTCACACCCAAGAAAGCTAAGTAAGTGGACCTGCTCAATGAGTTGATCACTGTCAACCATCTTTATAAAAAGGAAAGGTGTTTTTTCTCTTTCTTATTACTTTCATTTTTATCTTTCCTCTCCTATTCTCGCCAATCTTCATCGTTTCTCACTCTACCAATCCATTTAATCTTAATTGTTCTTCACCACAACTGCATTTCGAAGCTCTAGTTACCTATCTAATTTCTTTTTGATGATTCACATTTCACTGCCATATAAAACCACACTCCGTATAATACGTTTAGCAGATCTCTTTTGTATCCCAATCGGAATCCTTCTTTCAATGCCTTTACCTTACAAAACCTCTCTTACTCGCAGGTATCCTACTTCTGAGTTCCTGCGTACAGATTCCATTCTATGTCGCCGTGTCGCCGTACTCCCCAAATATTAAAACGAGTTCACTACTTGCTCTATAGTTTTTCCTTCCAAGGATATGTAGGAGGGATTTTCATTCCTACTAATTCTCATAATTTTACATTTCACGACATTTATCTTCATGCCGAACTCATTCCCCACTCTTACAATATTCTCTATCATTAATTGTATTCCGCCATCACTGCTTCATCATCCGCCTATTTAATGGTCTTTATTTTTTCTCCCCCCACTAAAATTCCTTTTGCTTTTCCTACGATTTTTTCTGTCAATTCTTCAGTGTAGATACTGATATTACTTGGTCAAACAGGATCCTTGTGTAAGGTCTCATCCAATGCTCATCTCTTCCTTTTCTAACAAACCTGTTACTTATCTTAACCATAAAGAGTATATCCTGTTTTAAACATGCATACTTTATGATACGGTATGTATTATTTCAAACGATAAGAATCTGTAATCTTGAACACAGAATCCTAGCCAGTAACTTGAACAGTTCGAATTCTAGCCAGGGCTCACAGTCCTCGGGATAGGAGAACGTCGCCAACTTCATATTAGGAGATCTTCAAACCTTGTTCATATTCTTTGTACACGCGTTATTTTTTACTTTATTTTACATTACTTAAAACATTTCTCTTTCAAAAACAGACTTTGGAAATAATGTAGATACAGATTTCCCAAATACCTACTTGAACGCCGAATTTTCTTAAACTGCTTAAAGCCGAAGAAAATATTAAAACGAGAAGCAATAAAAACGAACCAAAATTTCACTTTACACGTAATATAGTCTGAATGAACAAATAATACAAACAAAACAGAAAAATTCAATTACACAAAATCGATAATGGGTACAGACAATGTAATGAAGATTAATGTCTCTGTCGTCGACTGTCACTGACGCCAAACGATTTCTGCTCCACTATCGATTGTCAAGAGTTAAGATCGATTAATCACAATAAGAGTCCACACATTCCCGTGACAGACACGTCAACAGACGTGCAGACCGCTAATTATACCCACAGAGTGTCTGCGCGACCCTAAGTCAATAACGGGTTGTATCCACGGGTCGTTAATAATCACAAACTTGGCGACAATGCGCTGTTTACTTAAGCGAACAAAATTCTATGGGACTTCCACCGGTGGTTACAACAATCTGCGGCCAATAATGTTTGGCAGCGGTTCAGGGTTTCCACGGCCGGCCATTCTCCCAGTTCTAAATATACCGTCTCAACTCTGGTGGATTACTTTAAGCGTGTTTCCGGTGTAATATCCTCGAGGCACTGCTATCAAAGCCATCTTTCTGCAATAAAAAAATAATATTTCTGTCAACACGTTTGATCAGCAACGTTCGCAAACCATTTTCGTTTGCATATACAGCTCAATATATTCGTACTCCAACGGAGTTAGAGCCGTTAAAGCATTTCTCACCTACGTCAACGAAAGTGGATCAGGGTCACACGGAACATTACAGAAAAAAGGACATCTGCTGGGGAAAATAAAAATTAACAGAAAAAATGAAACCACAGTTAAACATGGAGTATGAATCAATTCCACATAAAACCTAAACTGTCAGTTCTTTAATATCCATGCTTATTTGTTACATCCTATGTTCTCTTTAATTTTAATTAGTAAACGATACTGTAAAATTATGAAGGAAATCATTAATCTGTGTGATATAACAAACTGTTTGAATACAAATCTGACTAGCATCCTCGGCGAGATCCGAATTTTAAATTGATTTAGCAAAGGAGTAAAAAAATCGAGAATCAAAACCAGCGTGTCCAGCTGCAGAAATCTCTGCTACAACCACTTTCTAAACTCTCTAGTTACCTTTCTTATTTCTTTTTGATGATCCGTGATCCACTACCATATAATGTAATGCGCCAGTACTTTAAGGACTAAAGTACTCGGCTTTGTTCACTACCCTCAGAAATGTTTTGTAAAACAATTCCACAAATACAAGGCGGCGACAGGATTGCACAAAGCCGTTGTATCGACTGTTTAGCCGGTAACGCCTTACTATGACAGACACACGACTGAAAAATTCTTCTGGCTTCGCCCCAGAAATGTTTATGGCCATCAAAGCATCACGAAGACAAACTTGGCGCACAAAGTAAATCTGCCGACAGACTTCATCATCTTCACAACACGGCGTAGGCAAGGTGCTGCCTGTTCCGCCTTTACAGATCCTCCAGCCACCTCTTCCCGAGTCTACCCACACACCTGTGTCTCATAGGTTTGTATTTCCAGACTTGTTTGGCCAGTCTGGAATCTGACGATCTTTCTAACTGTTCTTTCCACCGTTGTTTGTAATCTTTTAATTTTTCATTCAAGTTAAAACCTTGTAACTCTTCTCTTACGGCTTCATTCATTATACGGTCAAGTTTAGAACACCTTTCAACTCCTCTTATGAACGCCTTTTCCGAGGTCCGTGCTATAGGCCTACTGTCTTGTTTCTTGGTTGTCCATACACACAGGGACTGCCATAAGTTTGCAGAACTTTAATTTTGTATCACAACGACCGCCTTTAGACTTATTTACCTATTTCTGTTAAATAACACTCGTGGCATACCGATACTTACTTTTATAATAAATAAATATGTAAGACAAAATTATCAAAGGTGATGATTATTAACCGCGGGGGGGGTAGATATGGTGGATAGATCCCCGAAATTTTGAAATTAAGTATAAAACATGCCAGAATACCTCATATCATGCGTTTATGAGCGTGACAAGAATATTTTTTCCAGCTGCCAATAAATTCCTACGGATTGGTGCAACACTTCCAATATCTACGGCAACTAGTGAGCCATACTCTTAGAAGGCTGACAAGTTGTATCAGAAACATTACAGGAGAAAATCAACTCAATGATGTCTGTTCGCAGAGACGTTTGTGTGGATCCATAAACTAGCCCGAAACAAAGCTAGAAGACCTGATTTAATTTGCCAAATAATGTAACACAAATTTCTGTTTTATACGTTTAGTTTGAATATTATAAATAAACACGAACTGTATATTTTCTACTTCTATGTGTAGAAATACACTAATGTGTATTTCTGTATTGTGTACCGGTATGTACATATTTCTCTAAGTGTACTGCTCTAGATAATTTTTTTTCAAGCCAATTCTCATTTTTATCAATAAATTAAAATTAGCTTTTTCCACCTGAACTTTGTATTCCCCTCGCAAAATAAAAACCTGGGTATGCTCCTGTGACTACCTCTTCCCCAAATACTATTCAAGACTACAATAGATGCACCTATGTCAGAAACCATAACAACAACCAACCAACACACAAGTACTTCACAAGATTCAAAATCAGGAAGCCTGAGGATGGGAACACAAATAAGAAAAAACATCTTGAGGTAAAGTTATTATAAATGTGAAATATATTATATACATCAAGAAATTGATTGTAGCAAAAAATGTTAGAATGTGTGCGTGTGTGAGTGCGCGCGTATGCGTGTAACCTAACACAGCATGAGTTTAAAAAATATATTTTTGTACGCGTAATACTTCAGCGCGAACTACAAGAGATGAAATTGGGATCCTGTTATCCCGCATCAATTTACGTATGATTAACCTTTTATCGGCTGCCTACGTTGTGAAACAAACACAGATCGAGTCAACATTTGACGGACGATAAGCAAGAAGGGTAATATTACGATATGATCAACTAACGCCTTCAATTACCTTATCCGATAACTAATCTAGTGGATTGAGTGGGCTCCGATCGCAGCTGTCAAATGTGATTCAAGACAGATTCGAACCCAAACATATACGAGCTGACTCTACGATTCTAACGTCATGTTAACCGTAACATACACCTAATCCTTTTATAATTTTATTCGGAATTTGTTGTACAAGTTAGCTGCAGAAAATATTTTTTATTCAAACGTTAACGTTAACAAAAACAGCGACGAATAATGAAGGAACATACTCCCTCTTCTCAGAAAGGTAAAAGCGGTGGACTCATAGGAAAACAGTTATACGTACAAAGGTGGAATTTTCCACAGCCGGAGTCGTGTTTATTCAATGGCAATTATTCTTCTCTCCCCCTCGACACGCTGCCTTCGTTTGCTTAATTAATTTGCACCGTGCACAGTACTTTATGTTGCCGCAAACTGTTTGCGTTATCCCGTTTTACAAATTACTCTATTCGTCCAATGACAGATCTTGCTGCACATTCTGACTTAGTGCGATCCCCTACACGTCTACTCGTGCAGCTTGCGGCCAATCATTTCCAACGGCCGCAGGTGTACCTAATTAGTGACATCCTTTAACACAATCTTAACAGTGTATTAATGTACTGAAGTGCAATAATAAACTAGAGAACCATACATGACTTCCATGTTCTAACATTTATTTTTAAAATCATTTACTTGAATTCAGTTCCATAATTTCTTTAAAAAATGTCCCCCACCCTAAAAATATTCTCACTATTTATAGATATTTTGGTTATTATGGAGTAGTCGTTTAATATAATGTTATTTTCGAGTCACTTAATCTATACAAATTAGGTACTTTATTCTTATAAACAAACTGAACTACGCAGATAATCACGCATTAATTGCATATTTATATATTTATGTAATTATGTGGGCATAAATTATTTTGTGGCCTGCTGGGCCGTGGTTACGGATCTTCCACGCATAGATTAAAATAAAAAATTATAATTTTTTGCCTGGCAAAGAAATTATTTTATTTTTAACAATTACGATTGTTTGGAAAAGATTAAATGCATTTTAAATTAATTTAGTCAAACACATTAAATCGATATCAAACGTGAAAATATCGGTATGGAGAACCATACATGACTTCCATGTTCTAAGATTTATATTTAAAATTATTTTCGAAATGAAATATTTCCGTAGAAACTACTTCTTTCTACTTATTGCTACAGCCTTAACAACAGTACTGTGGTCACTAACGTATACCACCTCACGTTATCGCAATCGATTTTCACTGATGTTAGAAATCGATGGCACTGCCGAAACGTCTGGTGTTGCAGAAAACATTGGACTACGGCCAAACAGCCCGGGAAGGAATTCTAACAACAAAATACTTCTTTGTTGCCGATAAGGTAGTACACATATAAAAAATTATCCCCTCCTACTTCAACTATGATTTCATTTATAAAAAATTACCCCCACCCCGTTCTACTAGCCTCTTCATTTATAGATATTTCATGTACGTTTCTACAGTGGATTATTATAATCTTCTTATCAGGATACTTTATTTATCAAAATTGTGTACTTTACTCTTGTTAAAAAATAAAACGTTCCAGGTAAACTACCCTTTCCCCGTAACCGATCTTCGTCAAAATCAACAGGCCTTGAGTTCTCTACAACTGAGGAACGTATGCAAAAAATTATTTGATTCTGTTTGACTTTACGGCAGTTATAGTTCGTCATAGAAAAAATTAACCTTGTTAAAACATAAAACGGTGCAGGTAAACTACCCCTTTCTCTTAAACGATCTTCACCAAACTCAAGAGACCTTGAGTACTCTACAATGTAGGGATGTATGCAAAACGTTATTTGATTATGTTTAACTTTATGGCAGTTATCGGTGTCATAGAAAAAATTACCGTTGTTAAAACATAAAATGTTGCTAGTAAACTACCCCTTTCCCTCAACCGGTCTTCACCAAAATCATAAGGCCTTGAGTTCTCTATAACTTAGGGATGTATGCAAAAAATATTTGATTCTGTTTGACTTTACGGAAGTTATCGTTCGTCATAGAAAAAAGTCCCATTGTTAAACATAAAACGTTGCAGGTAAACTACCCCTTCCTCTTAACAGATCTTCACCAAAATCAAAACGCCTTGAGTTCTCTAAAATTCAGGGACGTACACAAAACATTATTTGATTCTGTTTGAATTTACGGCAGTTATCGTTCGTCATAGAAAAATTACCCTTGTTAAAACATAAAACGTTGCACGTAAACTACCCTTTCCCTTAACCGATCTTCACCAAAAACAATAGGCCTTGAGTACTCTACAATTCAGGACTGTATGCAAAAATTATTTGATTCTGTTTGACTTTGCGGCTATCGCTTGCCATAGAAAAAATTCTACACACAGACACACACACACTTTTCGAAAAATGACTTTTCATGTTTTGAGGGTAGTACAATCAGAATCAGCCCTTATCTCGAACACGATTGTTTTTGCCATGACCATACTTCCATTTCCTTATGGAACATGGAAGTAAAAATAACACCCCCCTTTTAACTACCCTTTCCATTTATAGATATTTCATCTACCTTTCTACAGTGGATTATTATGACCTTCTTTTCAGGATACTTTATTTATCAAAATTAACTACTTTACTCTTATTAAAAAGTAAAACGTTGCACGTAAACTACCCCTCTTGCTTAACCGATCTTCACCAGTATGAATAGGTCTTGAGTCCTCTACAACTCGGGCACACATCCAAAAAATTATTTGATTCAGTTTGAATTTGCAGTAGTTATCGTTCGCCGTAGAAAAAAATTCTACACACAGACACTACGGAAAATTATTTGTCTTCACGTTCTGAGGGTAGTACAATCAGAATCAGCCCTTATCTCCAACACGATTTTTTCGCTATCACCATACTTCCATTTGCTTACGGAACATGAAAGTCAAAAGTATCGTATAGGAAAAAAAAAACAGCTCTAAGTGGTCCTAAATTTGCCAACCGGCCTTTTACTTTCGCAATGGGAAATGTATGCAATGAGACCTACACACGTCATCGGCAAAGTAGCGTCTTTATGTTGGCACAAAATTAAACAATGACTGAACTATGTAAAACTTTATACAGAACACAGTGTTACATTGAATTTACCATCTCACTTTCACTCAGTACTAAATTATCACTGGTCACCAAATATAAAACGCAATGCAGTAGAGCCAGCGATTTTTTGTGCGGGTTTGCGTCATTAAGGTTCACCCCCTAATTACAAATGCGCAGGCGCGCGCTGTCCTTCATGAGTGGGCGCCCACATTCACCTATTTCACGTCGGGACGTGTTATAGGCCTACACGGATTATTTTTATCGTGTTGTCGACGAAAGAGGACAGAACAAGGCGAATCTACAAACACACGTCCTCGCTTCCACCTGGTCTTGGACCATTAAGCTGTTTACCGTACAAGTTACAAGTCTGTGAAAACATAGCTTGCACTATGTACAACATAAGTATCCACAAAGAATATGTTTGTATATCATATTTAATTAATAATTTCCATAACAATATTAAAATTGCTATAGAACATGAAACTAATAATAAACTAAACTTTTTTAAATATTACTATTATAAATACCCATAATAAATTTGTATACAATATATTCAGAAAACCAATTTAAACTTCATTAATAATTCCAAAAAATTCAATTCATCCTCAATCCAAATATGCTGCATTCAATTCTATGACATATAGAATGAAAAATATTCCTTTAAATAAATTTAAAATACAAAAAGAAAAGAAAATTAGATACGATATTACTATAAGAAATTGATATAACCTCAAAATTATTGAAAACATAGGAAACAAATTTAATAAAAAAATGCTAAGTAATTCTTTCAGTAACAAAACAGAAAAATCAAAATATTAAATATATTAATTTCACATTCATAGGCAATATTAATCATAAAATTACAAAATTATTTAGAAACCAAAATATAAACATTACCTATAACAGTAATAAAACAGATTTTGATAGAATAAAACCTAAAACAGATAAATTAAATCATAATTTAAATGGAATACATAAAATTGAATGCCCTGACTGTAGCAAATTTTGTTGGCCAAACTAAAAATATAGGTATGGAGAACCATACATGACTTCCATGTTCTAAGATTTGTATTTAAAATCATTTTCGAAATGAAATATTTCCATAGAAACTACCTATTTCTACTTACTGCTTCATCCTTACTCACAGTACTGTGGTCACTAATGTATACCACCTCACATTATCGCAATCGATTTTCACTGATGATGGAAGTCGATGGCACTGCCGAAACGTCTAGTTTTGTAGAAAACATTGGATCAAGCCCAACAGCCCAGGAAGGAATTTTAACAACAAACTACTTCTTTGTTGCCGATAACGTAGTACACATATAAAAAATTATCCCCTCCTACTTCAACTATAATTTTCATTTATAAAAAATTACCCCCACCCCGTTCAACTAGCCTCTTCATTTATAGACATTTCATCTACGTTTCTACAGTGGATTATTATACTCTTCTTATCAGGATACTTTATTTATCAAAATTAAGTACTTTACTCTTGTTAAAACATAAAACGTTGCAGGTAAACTACCCTTTCTCCGTAACCGATCTTCACCAAAATCAATAGGCCTCGAGTCCTCTACAATTCAGGAACGTATGCAAAAAATATGTGATTCTGTTTGAATGTGCGCAGTTATCGTTCGTCATAGAAAAATTACACTTGTTAAAACATAAAATGTTGCAGGTAACTAAACCTTCCCCTTAACCGATCTTCGTCAAAATCAACAGGCCTTGAGTTCTCTACAACTGAGGAATGTATGCAAAAAGTAATTGATTCTGTTTGAATTTACGGCAGTTATCGTTTGTCAAAGAAAGAATTACCCTTGTTAAAACATAAAACGTTGCACGTAAACTACCCCTTTCTCTTAACCGAGCTTCACCAAAATCAAAAGGCCTTGTGTTCTCTGCAATTCAGGGATGTATGCAAAAAATTATTGATTCAGTTTGAATTTACGGCAGTTATCGTTCGTCATAGATGAAATTACTCTTGTTAAAACATAAAATGTTGCAGGTAAACTACCCCTTTCCCTTAACCGATCTTCACCAAAATCAACAGGCCTTGAGTACTTTATAATTCTGGAATGTATGCAAAACATTATTTGGTTATGTTTGACTTAACGGCAGTTATCGTTCGTCATAGAAAAAATTACACTTGTTTACACATAAAAGACGTTGCAGGTAAATTACCCCTTTCTCTTACCCGTACTTTACCAAAATCAAAAGGTCTTGAGTTCTCTACAATTCAGGGATGTATGCAAAAAATGATTGATTCTGTTTGACTTTACGGCAGTTAACGTTCGTCAGAAAAAATTACCCTTGTTAAAACAAAACGTTGCACGTAAACTACCCCTTTCTCTTAACCGAGCTTCACCAAAATCAAAAGGCCTTGTGTTCTCTGCAATTCAGGGATGTTTGCAAAAAATTATTGATTCAGTTTGAATTTACGGCAGTTATCGTTCGTCATAGATAAAATTACCCTTGTTAAACCATAAAACGTTGCAGGTAAACTACCCCTTTCTCTTAACCGATCTTCACCAAAATCAATAAGCCTCGAGTCCTGTACAATTCAGTGATGTATGCGTACAATTATTTGATTCTGTTTGAATATGCGGCAGTTATCGTTCGTCATAGAAAAAATTACCCTTGTTAAAACACAAAACGTTGTAGGTAAACTACCCCTTCCCCTTAACCGATCTTCACCGAAAACAATAGGCCTTGAGTACTCTACAATTCAGGGCTATATGCAAAAAATATTTGATTCTGTTTGAATTTGCGGCTGTTATCGTTTGCCACAGAAAAAATTCTGCACACAGACAGACACACACACACACACACACACACACACACTTTTCGGAAAATGACTTTTCTTCATGTTTTGAGGGTAGTACAATCAGAATCAGCCGTTATCTCGAACACGATTTTTTTCGCCATGACCATACTTCCATTTCCTTATGGAACATGGAAGTAAAAACAAACACACATTTCCAAAGGTCCAAAAATGACCTTATGGGAAAATTTAGAAAATATTTAAACATAAAACAAGTAATAAATTAATACCAAAACAAATTCAGTTTAATACAAAAAATGATATTTTCAAAATTACTAATTTAATAAAATAATAAATATTTATATTTTACAATTAATTATATAACATATTTTATATACACATACAAAAACATTAAATTTAGTCTACACATAAAACAGCTGTTTTGAACAATTGATGAAATTTTTTTTTTAAATTTCTTAATTTATATCTGATGATGGTAGTTGGAATACCATCGAAACGTATGTAATTTACAAAATAAAATATATTCTTATAAAAGTTTTATTATTAATAATAATATAATACATTTTATATTTATACGTAACGGTTTACATTTCTGAAAGCATTACAAAACGAAACATTTCTGTAAATGTAAAACATTATATTTATTACTGAATACAAGTGAGACTAGCTGCAAGAAGATTTATATGTCAAATTTAAAAATCGAAAACCTTACAATAAACATTACTCTCTTGCTTTTGATTTCTTCACTGTCAAGGATTAGATCTCTCCATTGCCACTGTCTGCTAGGTCTGCATGGACTTTTCTACCCTTGGAATGCTGCCTTTAGATTTACACCATTCTGTCCAGATGTATCCTTTTGTTGTTATGGTAATTATTATGAATTTTTAAATTAATTTATCTCCAAGTATTCACAAACTATCTAATAAATTAATTTTAATATATATACGAATATTAATGGATACATTTAAATTCTTTTCCGATATCTATAGTCCAGTAAAATCGTCTTAAAAAAGGGGGGTTACCTTGCATCAAATAAGGTAGTTCTGATTTGTTGATATGTTGTATGTAATGGATGGCTAATGATAAATCTAAGTTTTCGACCTCGGCAGACCTCCGGATCATTGTGAAATACTTGAAAAACTGCAAAATTTTCTGAGTTTTTCAGTTTTTGTCAATTTTGACCCCCACTGACCCATTTTTCGGTAAACGTGTACTCTATTAAAGTAGACTAAATTTGCAACAAAATGAGACCACATCGGTTTCTGTAGACCCACTACTTTCCGAGATACAGCTGTTCAAAGTTTCAAAAAAATTCCAAAATAAGAAAATTTTAGTTTTTTTTCAGTTTTCGCCGATTTTGACACTGAAGAAGCTATTTTTCGGCAAACGTAACTATATACGTTTTTAGAGTAGATTAAATTTGCAACAAACTGAGACCAAATTGGTCTCTGTAGACCCAATACTTTCCGAGATACAGCTGTTCAAAGTTGACGAGGTAAGTATGTATGCAAATTTTAGAAGTAGGGTTGGTAAAGTTTTATCGATTTCATATATTTATTACAGAAAAACTGGCTTTACAAAGTACTAAATCATTTCATATGTTGTAGTAAAACATAATAGTTATATATATAAAAGGTAGATAGATATGTATGAACATTCCTGAACGGATCTACATAGATGTTATTTGTTATAGATGGGCTGATTAGATGGGCAGATGGTGGGGGACCCTTCAACCTTCGACCACCTGTCCTTCTCCCCAAGCGTCTTTGCAGGGGTCTGGGACAGTCGTCGCCTCACACGGCAGAGTTATGTTTTAAAAGTTTCGTGACGCGTTTTAATTCGAAAGTAACGTAATGGCGAGTTCAGAACCCTCCGTGGGTTCCCATTGCTTCATATGCAATGACAGTTTGAGTGAAGTTGAAGTGATTTTAGTGAAACAACGAGGGGTAAACACCCTGTTGGCGTCCAGTGTTTCATTAAAAAATCAGGTAAATGAACGTTTACTGAGAACTGTGCGTGAGGTTTCCGTGCATAGTGCGTGCCAAAAGAGATACAACAATCCCAAATTGATAAAAGCAGCTGTTCAACGTGGGGAACACGAAGTGAGATCAGCGAGACCTACAAGAAGCTCATCTGAGCACTTCAACTTCAGAGAGAACTGTTTTTTATGTGGGGAGAAAATAACAATTGAACTCATTGAAGCTCAGAAAAAAAACAAGCCTGAAAAAAGAAATAATGTGATCGCTGTGGAGAACTTGCATCTGGTTACAACCATCTTGAGAGCAGCTGAAAAACGAGGTGATTAATGGGTACTGAAAATAAAAGAAAGCATCTCGGAAGACACCGATTTGCCTGCACTAGATGCAAGATACCACCGGTTTTGTCAGAGGAAGCTGTACAGACCACCCACAAGAGGGCTAAAGAGGGGCGGACGTATTCAATCCACTGTTGATGAAGCCATGGCCAAAATTTTCGACTCAAGATAAGTTCTTATCAAATGAGAGAAACAAAGTTCGATTCATTGACATGCTAAAGGTGCACCTGGAGAGAAGTAAAATGCTAGTGCTACAGGCAGATGAAGATGCTGACAGGTTGATTGTAACCACTGCCGTTTCAATGGCCTCTGCCTATGATGTTGTGAAGATTGCTGGCGAGGACATTGATTTATTGGTCATTCTTTGTGGTTTGACACGAGTTGCATCAGATGCAGCAGACCACGCCCTTTCGACAAACAGACAAGTACCAGAGCAGAACATATTCTTTGAAAAATGTGGGAGAGGTAAAAACGCAGATGTCATGTATTCAACGATTTCCTTCATGCACGGAGCACAACCTGGACTTGAACTTTTTCTTCACGCCTTCAGTGGTTGTGACACTACATCAACACTTTTTGGCCAAGGGAAGATGAAATTTCTTTCGACATTGAAAAAACAACCACACTTGAAGAGAACGCTGCTGTTTTCCTCGACCCCAATGCCACACCTGAGCAGGTCGCCGAGGCAGGAGAGAGCTTCCTTGTTTCACTGTATGGAGGCAACTATAAAACCCAAAACCTCAACGACCTACGGTTCCATTTGTTTGCGAGGGCGGCAGCAAAAACTAATTTCAACCTAGCCAGATTGCCTCCAACTCAGGATGCTGCACGATTCCACTCTCTGCGGACTCATAATCAGGTAAAATTCTTAGTTTGTTTTTCAATTATTAATTTTCATTCTACTGCACACCACATCACTTATTTCTACTGATACTGTTCACACCACATCATCACTGTTATTCTGTTTCATAACTTTGTTCTTTTGGTCTCATAAGTTTGTTATTTGGTTCGTTTCAGGTGCAGAAGTGGTTGGGAGTGGAGAAGAATCCCCTCGATTGGGGCTGGATGCGCAGCTCTCATGGCATCATTCCACAGCTCATGATAAAAGAACCAGCCCCTCAACCCCTGTTGAAGATGATTTCCTGCAACTGTAAAAAGGGTTGTACCAACACTTCTGGGTGCAGGAAAGTTAGACTAAAATGCTCAACTGTTTGCACGCATTGCAGCGGCCAGTCGTGCGGATGTGTGATGACACAAACTCCCCATACATTGGTGACCCTCTATCTGACGACGAGTTCGACCTGCCTGAAGAAGAAAATTATTCAAATGAAGAAGTGGTGAATGAGAAGGGAACCTCCCTCAACAGCAACAGCGACTCCGAGGACCAACCTGGTCCATCTAAGAGATTTAAAGAATACTAAAAATGAGGATTTTCCTAAAATACATACAATTATCAATTATTACAGCATTACATAATATTAATTACATATTACCAGAAAATCTTTCAATACTATAATGTTTTTATGATAAATATAATGTATATATTACTAACGGGGTGTTTTTCCCCTTCTTCTAAAATTTGCATACTTACCTCGTTAACTTTGAACAGCTGTATCTCAAAACGTATTGGGTCTACAGAGACCAATTTGGTCTCATTTTGTTGCAACTTTAGTCTACGTTAAAAATGTATATAGTTACTTTTGCCGAAAAATAGGTTCTTCAGTGTCAAAATCGGCGAAAACTGGAAAACCCCCCTAAAATTTGCTTATTTTGGAAATTTTTCGGAACGTTGAACAGCTGTATCTTGGAAAGTATTGAGTCTACAGAGAAAAATGTGGTCTCATTTTGTTGCAAATTTAGTCTACTTTAAAAGAGTACGTAGTCACTTTTACCGTAAAATGGGTCCTTGGGGGTCACAATTGACAAAAACGGAAAAAACTCAGAAACTTTTGCAGTTTTTCAAGTATTTCACAATGATCCGGAGGTCTGCCGAGGTCGAAAACTTGGATTTATCATTACCCCTCCCATCACATAAAACATATCAAAAAATCAGAACTACCTTATTTGATGCAAGGTAAAATGTACCATTTTACTGGACTACTATGTTCCGACTCCTATCCAATCTTCTGTATCCCAAAGCGGTCATTTCCGTATCCTGAAAATTGTAACGGTACATAACCCGGTCCCAATAAAGTAAATCATAAGATATAAAAATTTTGAAAAACCGGAGAGTTGAAGAAACGATGCGACAAAAATTATAAAAAATAACCTTTTTTGGACGTTGGAGGAGGCGAAATTCACGCAAGAGTAATAAACAAAGTGAATACTAACTAATTATACCTGAGGAATCCAAATTAAATGGTGATATACATTAAAAACCAGTGGATGAAAACATTCTGAGGATCCAATATAGTTCGGCCTACTTCCAGTAGACAATTAGAAAATACTCCAAACGAAAAGGAAATAATAACACAAGACGTACCTCATCACAGAATAAAACTTCAATCCAGTAAGGACAACACGGAGCGAGGTAATATAAACATTTTTTCGTAATAAGTCCAGAAGAAAACTCGTTTTTTAACAGTGAAATAGAACAAAAAATATTCATTTTATCATATGTTTCTTTCAAAGTAAACAAATACATGCTGCTCTCTTACGGCAATTCCGGAAACTACGTAATATTTGAAAAATAAACAAAATTATTTATTAATTTTTTGATATTTGTAAAGCGTAGCAATTATCCATTTCTGACACTCTCATAACACAAAGAATTCACCCTGAACCCTGGGGAATTATTAAGAATTATGTAATAACTGATGTTTTTTATTATAGCGTAATATTGGGTAAATAACAACATATATGTTTTGTTCCTTAGACAGATCTATGTTTACTCGGTAAAGTCGAGATGATTTTTTTTTTTCAAATAAGATTAATTGTGATACCTATATTTTGGTGGCAGGAGACAAAAGTCAATAATCAATAAAGCAATATTATTGAAAATTAATATTGAATTATAACGTGTTATAATTTATTGTAGTGGGTAGTTAATGAAAATTTCAGCACAACATACAGAAGAAATCGTCACAACTGAGGGGCAATAATGGTACTTACTCTCTCTTCTGCATAAGGCTGAACAAATTACCTCCTTGACCCCAAATCACACACTCTCGATTTCTTTTAGATTGAGTAAAACAAGATAAACAAAATCCTTTATTTATACCTTTTAAAACGTCAGTTAGTATAATTCAAAAGTGACGCATACTGCGTGAGGCATATAATAACACTTTCGCAAGTGCACACCTCACATTAAGCGGAACGTTACAGAATTGGCGTCCATCGCGGGGCTTGAAAAATAGCGACTGCTCATTTTACGTTACAGAATTGGCGAACCCAACATTTGGGGCTTGAATGAGAAGGACGTTTCGCTAACACCCGCCTCTCGCAGAAACCGTACGTTACAGAATTGGCGTACAACTGTGGGGCGGAATTAACAAAGCTTGTAATTGCAATATACTCGCAAGTGCACACCTCACATTAAGCGGTACGTTACAGAATTGGCGCTCAACGTAAAAGGGCGGTAATTAGAAAAGAATTTCGATATTTAATAAAAAAGATATATCAAAAAATCTAATTATCGTTGGCAGTTATGAGAAAACAAGAAATGCCTAATACCCGAGGAAAATCGAAGAAGAGGGCAGAAGAAAAGGAGATTGAAGAAGGTGGACAGGAACAAGAAATAGAATTAGTTACGGACAGTGAAATGGACCAACAGACAGGTGATATAGAAGAAACCGAAGTAGTTATGGATACGGAAAAGGAAATAGTGGAAGAGGATGCCCAAGGGGACCAACCAGATAAATCCACCCAAAAAGAAGATATGAGCATGCAGGAGATGTTGAGAATTATTATGGAAAGCAATAAACAAACAAATGATAAAATAGACGAAAATTTTAGGAAACAGGAGGAAACTTTGAAGGAACAGAATAAACAAACTAATGAAAATTTTAGAAAACAGGAGGAAAACTTAAAACAAACCATGAATGAACAATACCATGAACTGAAGGAAGCGGTTGAAGGGCAAAGAGAAGAGATGAATGCAAAATTTGAAGAGAATAATGAGAATTTAAAACAAATTGAGGTTAAGATGGAGAATTTCAATAAAGAATTAAGAGAAAATCTAGAAGGTAAAATTGAACTGGTCAATAATACGTTAAGCCAAAGAGTAGAGGCATATAAGGAAGAGGCAGAAAAAGAAATTAGTAGAAACTAACCAAAGATTAGATACCACTGAAGAGAAGATGGAACTAATTAAAATTGGAGTTGAGGCAAGAATGGAAAAAGAAGAACAAGATAACCAAGTTCGTGTAATGGCCATACGACAAGAAAATAATGACCAGTTAGATAGCATTAAAAGCAGTCTAAACTGTAAATTTTCAGAGTTTCATAAAACTGTAGAGAATGTAAAAAATCAATGTGATAGCCAAGCAGTGAAATTAGATAGTTTGCAACAAATACAAACCAATTTTCAATGTGATGTAGATAGAATAAGTGCTAGATCTGCATGCAGCAGTCATCATGTTTATCCAGACAATAAGGAAAGTGTAAACTTTCGGGATTATCGCAGAAACCCACTTGAATTTTTAGGGAGAGTAGATGAAATTTTGAACAGATCAAAGGAGAATCGATGGAATATGATAAAAGGTCTATTAGACGAATCGTTCAAAAATATCAATGATAATTGGTGGACAGCAATTAGGAACGAGGTGTGTGATTATGAGGGTTTCAAAACTATGTTCAAACTTAAGTACTGATCAGAATCAGTACAAAACATTATTAGGACGATATCTGTCATGGTAGGTATGACCGTACAGTGGGACAAACACCTACTGCTTACTTTTTAGGGAAGGTGTGTATCGCCAAGTATCTAGACCCTAAGATACCTGAAGAGTGTCTAGTGACCAAAATGGCGTATCATTTTGAAGAAAAGATCATAAGTGCACGCTTGAGTGGACAAATCAAAACTATTGGAGGCATGGAAACGCTGCTAGAAAATTATGAACAGGAATCTTATTATAGGAGAAGTAGATGGAGGTCAGGGAATACCGAGGAGCGGAGGAATGAACCACCAAGAGAGAATAGGCCCCGAGTTAATTATGTACATGCTAACAACAGAGTTATTTCAATAACAGATATCGCGGAAGATGGTCTAATAATAATCGACAGAATTACAGACATGATTATTATCATAGAGACGAAGGTCCACAAAGGAGTATGAACATCGATCAACCTAGATCCAGAGAGAGGGATGAAGAAAGGATACCGATAAACAACATTCAACATAATGAAAATGTTGAAGCAACCAATAGTAATGATATAAATAGGGGAAACGGGTACCAGCAGTGAGAAGATGTGATTGCCCGTCACTGCTAGAAACAACAGGGCACAGAATTTACCATACACCCAATTATAATACTAATTTGAATAAACCAATCACCATTATCAGAAATAATTTTCTAAAAAATATACAGTCCGAGTTAATGGAAGAAAGAGTAGTCAAAGAGTCATCACCGAACAATGACATAGTCTATATACAAATAAAATTAAATGGAGTGTCAGCAGAGGCCATGATTGATACAGGGGCCAATATTTCAATTATTGATCAATTAGAATTAGATCGTATTACTGAGTTAACTACTGAGAGAATACCTACTTTACCAATTAACAATTTAACAATTGCTGGTGCTACCGGGAAACAAAATAAAACAATCAAAAAACAAGTGTCTTTGAATGTTACCACTAATGGAATAGGAATACCTATGGGATTTTTAGTAGCGAAAGGGCTACCGTTTAGGGTGTTAATAGGGTGTGATATGCTACGGCGACACACTGCAATTATAAATCTGGCCAGGGGTTTAGTAACCTTGAGCACAGAAAATGGTGAGTTAACGGCTGAGATAATTGGTAGCCAAAGTGCCCCTCAGTGTCCGAGCTCATTTTTTGTTAGGGAGAATAATAGATTAACCCTAGGTAATAATATAGAAGTAACAGAATCAAAGATTTGGAAAGAGAAGATAGAAGAAATAATGGAGTTTCAGAATAGGCAGGCACCGGAAATAATTAGTATAGAACAGAAACAACAACTTATAAAAATTTATAATAAATATAAACCAGTATTCTCAGAATCACCAGGAAAAGCTAAAAACTTCTTGTGTGAACTAAAATTTAAAGAAAATGTAAATTTTAATAAACGATCATACCCTATTGCTCAAGCTTTGAAAGAGGCAGCAAGGAAAGAAATTCAAATGATATTGGAAGACATAACTGAAAGAAGTAACTCTCCATATACCAGCCCATTGGTGGCTATACCGAAGAAAGATGGTCAAGTTAGACTATGTCTCGATGCTCGGGAGTTGAATAAAATGCTCATTAACGATCGCACGTCTCCAGGTGAGATTGAGGAGATTATGAAAAGATTTTTTGGATGCAAGTACATGAGTACTTGGGATGCAGTCTGTGGATACTGGCAAATAGAATTGCACCCTAACAGCAGACAATATGTTGCTTTCATATTCGAAGGACGAAATTATCATTTTAAGCGTTTGCCTTTTGGATTGGTAAATTCTGTGGCTGTGTTCATTCAATGCATGGACCAAATTTTGGGTAAGGAAGTCTTAGATTTTACTACCATATATGTGGATGACATACTAATTACGTCTTGTACTTGGAAGGAGCATTGTAACCGAGTGGAAACAGTGTTAGATAAACTTTTGCAACATAATATTACTTTAAAACTGGATAAATCTAAGTTTATCACCCATGAACTACCATTTTTAGGGTTCATTTTATCTGCTACTGGAATTAAACTATCTCCTGAAAAAATAAAGGCTATTCAAGATTTTCCCAAACCCAGAAACTTGAAACAATTACAATCCTTTTTGGGGATATGCAACTATTATAGAAAATTTCAACAGAGTTATTCAGAAATAACAGCTAAATTTCAATATTTACTTTCAAAGAAAAACAAGTGGAAATGGGAAGAAAGTGAAGATAATAATTTCCAGATAGTAAAAAATAAATTTCTTGATTGCATCATGTTACATCACCCAAATTTTAATAAACTTTTTTCATAAATTGTGATGCTAGTAACATTAGCCTTGGGAGTGAGCTATATCAGGAAGATGAAGAAGGAAATCATGGAGTTATCAGTTTTGCAAGCAGAGTACTAAGTAGTTGTGAGAGAAATTATACAGTAACCGAAAAAGAACTGCTGAGTGTTGTGTTCTCATGTATAAAATTTCGAACATTTATTTTGGGATACCCAGTGACTATCAGAACTGATCACAGATCAATTTCATTTTTAAAGAATTGTAAACTTAATCACGGCAGACTTACTAGATGGGCATTAATACTTCAAGAATATAATTTAGACTGGGAATATATTCCAGGTAAGAAGAATGTAACAGCAGACCGATTATCCCGGATTAACCTTGAAAAAGGAACTTGTGAAATAGAACCAGAAAGCATTGGAAAAATATATCACATAATTAAGATGGCAAAGGAGTTACAAGATATAATTAATAAAATAAAAATCGATCAACAAAGTGACAATAAATTAACAAAAATTAAGGAAAGAATATTACAACATGACCCTATAATAATGAAATTTTTTTGTGTTTATGAAGAGATCCTTTTTATTCGTCCTACCATTAAGGATCATGTCTGGAAGATATATGTACCAGCAGCAACAGAAGTAGCATTGATTCAGGATTATCATGAAAGGTATGGCCATATGGGATCACTCAAAGTTATTAAAGCTTTATCTGAACATTGTTACGTGAAAGCTATAAATAAAAGAGTAAGAGAGATAGTAAAAACCTGTAACATTTGTCAGCTTGTAAAAGTAAATAATGAGAAGAAAACAGGCACCATGATTACTATAACATCTAATAAAAAACTTGAAAAGATTTTTTTGGATATCTGCGGACCTTTTCCCAGAAGTGGAGGAAGACATAAATATAAATATATCATCATATTATTTGATCATTATACGAAATACACAAAACTCTACGCTATTAGTAGAGCTACAACGAAGAAAATTCTAGAAGTAATTATAAAAAAATACTTACCTGAGGTGGGAAGACCGGAAATGATTATAACGGATCATGGAACGCAATTTCGGGGGAAAAGGTGGAAGGAAGAATTGAGAAATTGGCAAATAAGAACGTACAAGACATCCGTGTACCACCCTAGTAGCAATCCTGCTGAGCGTGTATTAAGGGAAGTTGGCAGAATTCTACGCACCTACTGTCATCAAGAACATAAAAACTGGAGTCAGTATATTGAACCAGCCGAGACTTTTCTTAATTGGTCATACCATGACAATATCGGTACTAGCCCTTATCAAATAATGTTTGATAAACCACCACCAAGAGAAATTATGTCATTGATAAATTTCCCTCCAGGAGAGAGAGTAGAATTCGACCAAGTGGAAATGCACAACAGAGTGTTACATAAAGTGGAACTTCAACAAAAAAGGGATCAAGTAAAAAGGAGAAGATTGGATACATACCAGTTGGGAGATAAAGTACTAATAAAAAATAGACAACTACCCAGTTCTATAGAGGGTATCGCCCGGAAGTTATTGCTACTTTATACTGGCCCTTACCTCATAACCCAGGTGAAGGGTAATAATACTTACGAAATTAAAACAATTACCAATAATAAAATGAAGGGAGTGTATAATCAGTCGGAAATGAAACACTATTATGAAAACAAAGTCAAGAGCATTAGGAGACTTGAACAAATCAAATTTATTTCTATCAACGAGTTGAACTAAAATAAATTTGTTCTAGTGGGGGGGGGGGCTTTATGTAACGGTACATAACCCGGTCCCAATAAAGTAAATCATAAGATATAAAAATTTTGAAAAACCGGAGAGTTGAAGAAACGATGCGACAAAAATTATAAAAAATAACCTTTTTTGGACGTTGGAGGAGGCGAAATTCACGCAAGAGTAATAAACAAAGTGAATACTAACTAATTATACCTGAGGAATCCAAATTAAATGGTGATATACATTAAAAACCAGTGGATGAAAACATTCTGAGGATCCAATATAGTTCGGCCTACTTCCAGTAGACAATTAGAAAATACTCCAAACGAAAAGGAAATAATAACACAAGACGTACCTCATCACAGAATAAAACTTCAATCCAGTAAGGACAACACGGAGCGAGGTAATATAAACATTTTTTCGTAATAAGTCCAGAAGAAAACTCGTTTTTTAACAGTGAAATAGAACAAAAAATATTCATTTTATCATATGTTTCTTTCAAAGTAAACAAATACATGCTGCTCTCTTACGGCAATTCCGGAAACTACGTAATATTTGAAAAATAAACAAAATTATTTATTAATTTTTTGATATTTGTAAAGCGTAGCAATTATCCATTTCTGACACTCTCATAACACAAAGAATTCACCCTGAACCCTGGGGAATTATTAAGAATTATGTAATAACTGATGTTTTTTATTATAGCGTAATATTGGGTAAATAACAACATATATGTTTTGTTCCTTAGACAGATCTATGTTTACTCGGTAAAGTCGAGATGATTTTTTTTTTTTTCAAATAAGATTAATTGTGATACCTATATTTTGGTGGCAGGAGACAAAAATCAATAATCAATAAAGCAATATTATTGAAAATTAATATTGAATTATAACGTGTTATAATTTATTGTAGTGGGTAGTTAATGAAAATTTCAGCACAACATACAGAAGAAATCGTCACAACTGAGGGGCAATAATGATACTTACTCTCTCTTCTGCATAAGGCTGAACAAATTACCTCCTTGACTCCAAATCACACACTCTCGATTTCTTTTAGATTGAGTAAAACAAGATAAACAAAATCCTTTATTTATACCTTTTAAAATGTCAGTTAGTATAATTCAAAAGTGACGCATACTGCGTGAGGCATACAATAACACTTTCGCAAGTGCACACCTCACATTAAGCGGAACGTTACAGAATTGGCGTCCATCGCGGGGCTTGAAAAATAGCGACTGCTCATTTTACGTTACAGAATTGGCGAACCCAACATTTGGGGCTTGAATGAGAAGGACGTTTCGCTAACACCCGCCTCTCGCAGAAACCGTACGTTACAGAATTGGCGTACAACTGTGGGGCGGAATTAACAAAGCTTGTAATTGCAATATACTCGCAAGTGCACACCTCACATTAAGCGGTACGTTACAGAATTGGCGCTCAACGTAAAAGGGCGGTAATTAGAAAAGAATTTCGATATTTAATAAAAAAGATATATCAAAAAGTCTAATTATCGTTGGCAGTTATGAGAAAACAAGAAATGCCTAATACCCGAGGAAAATCGAAGAAGAGGGCAGAAGAAAAGGAGATTGAAGAAGGTGGACAGGAACAAGAAATAGAATTAGTTACGGACAGTGAAATGGACCAACAGACAGGTGATATAGAAGAAACCGAAGTAGTTATGGATACGGAAAAGGAAATAGTGGAAGAGGATGCCCAAGGGGACCAACCAGATAAATCCACCCAAAAAGAAGATATGAGCATGCAGGAGATGTTGAGAATTATTATGGAAAGCAATAAACAAACAAATGATAAAATAGACGAAAATTTTAGGAAACAGGAGGAAACTTTGAAGGAACAGAATAAACAAACTAATGAAAATTTTAGAAAACAGGAGGAAAACTTAAAACAAACCATGAATGAACAATACCATGAACTGAAGGAAGCGGTTGAAGGGCAAAGAGAAGAGATGAATGCAAAATTTGAAGAGAATAATGAGAATTTAAAACAAATTGAGGTTAAGATGGAGAATTTCAATAAAGAATTAAGAGAAAATCTAGAAGGTAAAATTGAACTGGTCAATAATACGTTAAGCCAAAGAGTAGAGGCATATAAGGAAGAGGCAGAGAAGAAATTAGTAGAAACTAACCAAAGATTAGATACCACTGAAGAGAAGATGGAACTAATTAAAATTGGAGTTGAGGCAAGAATGGAAAAAGAAGAACAAGATAACCAAGTTCGTGTAATGGCCATACGACAAGAAAATAATGACCAGTTAGATAGCATTAAAAGCAGTCTAAACTGTAAATTTTCAGAGTTTCATAAAACTGTAGAGAATGTAAAAAATCAATGTGATAGCCAAGCAGTGAAATTAGATAGTTTGCAACAAATACAAACCAATTTTCAATGTGATGTAGATAGAATAAGTGCTAGATCTGCATGCAGCAGTCATCATGTTTATCCAGACAATAAGGAAAGTGTAAACTTTCGGGATTATCGCAGAAACCCACTTGAATTTTTAGGGAGAGTAGATGAAATTTTGAACAGATCAAAGGAGAATCGATGGAATATGATAAAAGGTCTATTAGACGAATCGTTCAAAAATATCAATGATAATTGGTGGACAGCAATTAGGAACGAGGTGTGTGATTATGAGGGTTTCAAAACTATGTTCAAACTTAAGTACTGATCAGAATCAGTACAAAACATTATTAGGACGATATCTGTCATGGTAGGTATGACCGTACAGTGGGACAAACACCTACTGCTTACTTTTTAGGGAAGGTGTGTATCGCCAAGTATCTAGACCCTAAGATACCTGAAGAGTGTCTAGTGACCAAAATGGCGTATCATTTTGAAGAAAAGATCATAAGTGCACGCTTGAGTGGACAAATCAAAACTATTGGAGGCATGGAAACGCTGCTAGAAAATTATGAACAGGAATCTTATTATAGGAGAAGTAGATGGAGGTCAGGGAATACCGAGGAGCGGAGGAATGAACCACCAAGAGAGAATAGGCCCCGAGTTAATTATGTACATGCTAACAACAGAGTTATTTCAATAACAGATATCGCGGAAGATGGTCTAATAATAATCGACAGAATTACAGACATGATTATTATCATAGAGACGAAGGTCCACAAAGGAGTATGAACATCGATCAACCTAGATCCAGAGAGAGGGATGAAGAAAGGATACCGATAAACAACATTCAACATAATGAAAATGTTGAAGCAACCAATAGTAATGATATAAATAGGGGAAACGGGTACCAGCAGTGAGAAGATGTGATTGCCCGTCACTGCTAGAAACAACAGGGCACAGAATTTACCATACACCCAATTATAATACTAATTTGAATAAACCAATAACCATTATCAGAAATAATTTTCTAAAAAATATACAGTCCGAGTTAATGGAAGAAAGAGTAGTCAAAGAGTCATCACCGAACAATGACATAGTCTATATACAAATAAAATTAAATGGAGTGTCAGCAGAGGCCATGATTGATACAGGGGCCAATATTTCAATTATTGATCAATTAGAATTAGATCGTATTACTGAGTTAACTACTGAGAGAATACCTACTTTACCAATTAACAATTTAACAATTGTTGGTGCTACCGGGAAACAAAATAAAACAATCAAAAAACAAGTGTCTTTGAATGTTACCACTAATGGAATAGGAATACCTATGGGATTTTTAGTAGCGAAAGGGCTACCGTTTAGGGTGTTAATAGGGTGTGATATGCTACGGCGACACACTGCAATTATAAATCTGGCCAGGGGTTTAGTAACCTTGAGCACAGAAAATGGTGAGTTAACGGCTGAGATAATTGGTAGCCAAAGTGCCCCTCAGTGTCCGAGCTCATTTTTTGTTAGGGAGAATAATAGATTAACCCTAGGTAATAATATAGAAGTAACAGAATCAAAGATTTGGAAAGAGAAGATAGAAGAAATAATGGAGTTTCAGAATAGGCAGGCACCGGAAATAATTAGTATAGAACAGAAACAACAACTTATAAAAATTTATAATAAATATAAACCAGTATTCTCAGAATCACCAGGAAAAGCTAAAAACTTCTTGTGTGAACTAAAATTTAAAGAAAATGTAAATTTTAATAAACGATCATACCCTATTGCTCAAGCTTTGAAAGAGGCAGCAAGGAAAGAAATTCAAATGATATTGGAAGACATAACTGAAAGAAGTAACTCTCCATATACCAGCCCATTGGTGGCTATACCGAAGAAAGATGGTCAAGTTAGACTATGTCTCGATGCTCGGGAGTTGAATAAAATGCTCATTAACGATCGCACGTCTCCAGGTGAGATTGAGGAGATTATGAAAAGATTTTTTGGATGCAAGTACATGAGTACTTGGGATGCAGTCTGTGGATACTGGCAAATAGAATTGCACCCTAACAGCAGACAATATGTTGCTTTCATATTCGAAGGACGAAATTATCATTTTAAGCGTTTGCCTTTTGGATTGGTAAATTCTGTGGCTGTGTTCATTCAATGCATGGACCAAATTTTGGGTAAGGAAGTCTTAGATTTTACTACCATATATGTGGATGACATACTAATTACGTCTTGTACTTGGAAGGAGCATTGTAACCGAGTGGAAACAGTGTTAGATAAACTTTTGCAACATAATATTACTTTAAAACTGGATAAATCTAAGTTTATCACCCATGAACTACCATTTTTAGGGTTCATTTTATCTGCTACTGGAATTAAACTATCTCCTGAAAAAATAAAGGCTATTCAAGATTTTCCCAAACCCAGAAACTTGAAACAATTACAATCCTTTTTGGGGATATGCAACTATTATAGAAAATTTCAACAGAGTTATTCAGAAATAACAGCTAAATTTCAATATTTACTTTCAAAGAAAAACAAGTGGAAATGGGAAGAAAGTGAAGATAATAATTTCCAGATAGTAAAAAATAAATTTCTTGATTGCATCATGTTACATCACCCAAATTTTAATAAACTTTTTTCATAAATTGTGATGCTAGTAACATTAGCCTTGGGAGTGAGCTATATCAGGAAGATGAAGAAGGAAATCATGGAGTTATCAGTTTTGCAAGCAGAGTACTAAGTAGTTGTGAGAGAAATTATACAGTAACCGAAAAAGAACTGCTGAGTGTTGTGTTCTCATGTATAAAATTTCGAACATTTATTTTGGGATACCCAGTGACTATCAGAACTGATCACAGATCAATTTCATTTTTAAAGAATTGTAAACTTAATCACGGCAGACTTACTAGATGGGCATTAATACTTCAAGAATATAATTTAGACTGGGAATATATTCCAGGTAAGAAGAATGTAACAGCAGACCGATTATCCCGGATTAACCTTGAAAAAGGAACTTGTGAAATAGAACCAGAAAGCATTGGAAAAATATATCACATAATTAAGATGGCAAAGGAGTTACAAGATATAATTAATAAAATAAAAATCGATCAACAAAGTGACAATAAATTAACAAAAATTAAGGAAAGAATATTACAACATGACCCTATAATAATGAAATTTTTTTGTGTTTATGAAGAGATCCTTTTTATTCGTCCTACCATTAAGGATCATGTCTGGAAGATATATGTACCAGCAGCAACAGAAGTAGCATTGATTCAGGATTATCATGAAAGGTATGGCCATATGGGATCACTCAAAGTTATTAAAGCTTTATCTGAACATTGTTACGTGAAAGCTATAAATAAAAGAGTAAGAGAGATAGTAAAAACCTGTAACATTTGTCAGCTTGTAAAAGTAAATAATGAGAAGAAAACAGGCACCATGATTACTATAACATCTAATAAAAAACTTGAAAAGATTTTTTTGGATATCTGCGGACCTTTTCCCAGAAGTGGAGGAAGACATAAATATAAATATATCATCATATTATTTGATCATTATACGAAATACACAAAACTCTACGCTATTAGTAGAGCTACAACGAAGAAAATTCTAGAAGTAATTATAAAAAAATACTTACCTGAGGTGGGAAGACCGGAAATGATTATAACGGATCATGGAACGCAATTTCGGGGGAAAAGGTGGAAGGAAGAATTGAGAAATTGGCAAATAAGAACGTACAAGACATCCGTGTACCACCCTAGTAGCAATCCTGCTGAGCGTGTATTAAGGGAAGTTGGCAGAATTCTACGCACCTACTGTCATCAAGAACATAAAAACTGGAGTCAGTATATTGAACCAGCCGAGACTTTTCTTAATTGGTCATACCATGACAATATCGGTACTAGCCCTTATCAAATAATGTTTGATAAACCACCACCAAGAGAAATTATGTCACTGATAAATTTCCCTCCAGGAGAGAGAGTAGAATTCGACCAAGTGGAAATGCACAACAGAGTGTTACATAAAGTGGAACTTCAACAAAAAAGGGATCAAGTAAAAAGGAGAAGATTGGATACATACCAGTTGGGAGATAAAGTACTAATAAAAAATAGACAACTACCCAGTTCTATAGAGGGTATCGCCCGGAAGTTATTGCTACTTTATACTGGCCCTTACCTCATAACCCAGGTGAAGGGTAATAATACTTACGAAATTAAAACAATTACCAATAATAAAATGAAGGGAGTGTATAATCAGTCGGAAATGAAACACTATTATGAAAACAAAGTCAAGAGCATTAGGAGACTTGAACAAATCAACAATTTATTTCTATCAACGAGTTGAACTAAAATAAATTTGTTCTAGTGGGGGGGGGGGCTTTATGTAACGGTACATAACCCGGTCCCAATAAAGTAAATCATAAGATATAAAAATTTTGAAAAACCGGAGAGTTGAAGAAACGATGCGACAAAAATTATAAAAAATAACCTTTTTTGGACGTTGGAGGAGGCGAAATTCACGCAAGAGTAATAAACAAAGTGAATACTAACTAATTATACCTGAGGAATCCAAATTAAATGGTGATATACATTAAAAACCAGTGGATGAAAACATTCTGAGGATCCAATATAGTTCGGCCTACTTCCAGTAGACAATTAGAAAATACTCCAAACGAAAAGGAAATAATAACACAAGACGTACCTCATCACAGAATAAAACTTCAATCCAGTAAGGACAACACGGAGCGAGGTAATATAAACATTTTTTCGTAATAAGTCCAGAAGAAAACTCGTTTTTTAACAGTGAAATAGAACAAAAAATATTCATTTTATCATATGTTTCTTTCAAAGTAAACAAATACATGCTGCTCTCTTACGGCAATTCCGGAAACTACGTAATATTTGAAAAATAAACAAAATTATTTATTAATTTTTTGATATTTGTAAAGCGTAGCAATTATCCATTTCTGACACTCTCATAACACAAAGAATTCACCCTGAACCCTGGGGAATTATTAAGAATTATGTAATAACTGATGTTTTTTATTATAGCGTAATATTGGGTAAATAACAACATATATGTTTTGTTCCTTAGACAGATCTATGTTTACTCGGTAAAGTCGAGATGATTTTTTTTTTTTTCAAATAAGATTAATTGTGATACCTATATTTTGGTGGCAGGAGACAAAAATCAATAATCAATAAAGCAATATTATTGAAAATTAATATTGAATTATAACGTGTTATAATTTATTGTAGTGGGTAGTTAATGAAAATTTCAGCACAACATACAGAAGAAATCGTCACAACTGAGGGGCAATAATGATACTTACTCTCTCTTCTGCATAAGGCTGAACAAATTACCTCCTTGACTCCAAATCACACACTCTCGATTTCTTTTAGATTGAGTAAAACAAGATAAACAAAATCCTTTATTTATACCTTTTAAAATGTCAGTTAGTATAATTCAAAAGTGACGCATACTGCGTGAGGCATACAATAACACTTTCGCAAGTGCACACCTCACATTAAGCGGAACGTTACAGAATTGGCGTCCATCGCGGGGCTTGAAAAATAGCGACTGCTCATTTTACGTTACAGAATTGGCGAACCCAACATTTGGGGCTTGAATGAGAAGGACGTTTCGCTAACACCCGCCTCTCGCAGAAACCGTACGTTACAGAATTGGCGTACAACTGTGGGGCGGAATTAACAAAGCTTGTAATTGCAATATACTCGCAAGTGCACACCTCACATTAAGCGGTACGTTACAGAATTGGCGCTCAACGTAAAAGGGCGGTAATTAGAAAAGAATTTCGATATTTAATAAAAAAGATATATCAAAAAGTCTAATTATCGTTGGCAGTTATGAGAAAACAAGAAATGCCTAATACCCGAGGAAAATCGAAGAAGAGGGCAGAAGAAAAGGAGATTGAAGAAGGTGGACAGGAACAAGAAATAGAATTAGTTACGGACAGTGAAATGGACCAACAGACAGGTGATATAGAAGAAACCGAAGTAGTTATGGATACGGAAAAGGAAATAGTGGAAGAGGATGCCCAAGGGGACCAACCAGATAAATCCACCCAAAAAGAAGATATGAGCATGCAGGAGATGTTGAGAATTATTATGGAAAGCAATAAACAAACAAATGATAAAATAGACGAAAATTTTAGGAAACAGGAGGAAACTTTGAAGGAACAGAATAAACAAACTAATGAAAATTTTAGAAAACAGGAGGAAAACTTAAAACAAACCATGAATGAACAATACCATGAACTGAAGGAAGCGGTTGAAGGGCAAAGAGAAGAGATGAATGCAAAATTTGAAGAGAATAATGAGAATTTAAAACAAATTGAGGTTAAGATGGAGAATTTCAATAAAGAATTAAGAGAAAATCTAGAAGGTAAAATTGAACTGGTCAATAATACGTTAAGCCAAAGAGTAGAGGCATATAAGGAAGAGGCAGAGAAGAAATTAGTAGAAACTAACCAAAGATTAGATACCACTGAAGAGAAGATGGAACTAATTAAAATTGGAGTTGAGGCAAGAATGGAAAAAGAAGAACAAGATAACCAAGTTCGTGTAATGGCCATACGACAAGAAAATAATGACCAGTTAGATAGCATTAAAAGCAGTCTAAACTGTAAATTTTCAGAGTTTCATAAAACTGTAGAGAATGTAAAAAATCAATGTGATAGCCAAGCAGTGAAATTAGATAGTTTGCAACAAATACAAACCAATTTTCAATGTGATGTAGATAGAATAAGTGCTAGATCTGCATGCAGCAGTCATCATGTTTATCCAGACAATAAGGAAAGTGTAAACTTTCGGGATTATCGCAGAAACCCACTTGAATTTTTAGGGAGAGTAGATGAAATTTTGAACAGATCAAAGGAGAATCGATGGAATATGATAAAAGGTCTATTAGACGAATCGTTCAAAAATATCAATGATAATTGGTGGACAGCAATTAGGAACGAGGTGTGTGATTATGAGGGTTTCAAAACTATGTTCAAACTTAAGTACTGATCAGAATCAGTACAAAACATTATTAGGACGATATCTGTCATGGTAGGTATGACCGTACAGTGGGACAAACACCTACTGCTTACTTTTTAGGGAAGGTGTGTATCGCCAAGTATCTAGACCCTAAGATACCTGAAGAGTGTCTAGTGACCAAAATGGCGTATCATTTTGAAGAAAAGATCATAAGTGCACGCTTGAGTGGACAAATCAAAACTATTGGAGGCATGGAAACGCTGCTAGAAAATTATGAACAGGAATCTTATTATAGGAGAAGTAGATGGAGGTCAGGGAATACCGAGGAGCGGAGGAATGAACCACCAAGAGAGAATAGGCCCCGAGTTAATTATGTACATGCTAACAACAGAGTTATTTCAATAACAGATATCGCGGAAGATGGTCTAATAATAATCGACAGAATTACAGACATGATTATTATCATAGAGACGAAGGTCCACAAAGGAGTATGAACATCGATCAACCTAGATCCAGAGAGAGGGATGAAGAAAGGATACCGATAAACAACATTCAACATAATGAAAATGTTGAAGCAACCAATAGTAATGATATAAATAGGGGAAACGGGTACCAGCAGTGAGAAGATGTGATTGCCCGTCACTGCTAGAAACAACAGGGCACAGAATTTACCATACACCCAATTATAATACTAATTTGAATAAACCAATAACCATTATCAGAAATAATTTTCTAAAAAATATACAGTCCGAGTTAATGGAAGAAAGAGTAGTCAAAGAGTCATCACCGAACAATGACATAGTCTATATACAAATAAAATTAAATGGAGTGTCAGCAGAGGCCATGATTGATACAGGGGCCAATATTTCAATTATTGATCAATTAGAATTAGATCGTATTACTGAGTTAACTACTGAGAGAATACCTACTTTACCAATTAACAATTTAACAATTGTTGGTGCTACCGGGAAACAAAATAAAACAATCAAAAAACAAGTGTCTTTGAATGTTACCACTAATGGAATAGGAATACCTATGGGATTTTTAGTAGCGAAAGGGCTACCGTTTAGGGTGTTAATAGGGTGTGATATGCTACGGCGACACACTGCAATTATAAATCTGGCCAGGGGTTTAGTAACCTTGAGCACAGAAAATGGTGAGTTAACGGCTGAGATAATTGGTAGCCAAAGTGCCCCTCAGTGTCCGAGCTCATTTTTTGTTAGGGAGAATAATAGATTAACCCTAGGTAATAATATAGAAGTAACAGAATCAAAGATTTGGAAAGAGAAGATAGAAGAAATAATGGAGTTTCAGAATAGGCAGGCACCGGAAATAATTAGTATAGAACAGAAACAACAACTTATAAAAATTTATAATAAATATAAACCAGTATTCTCAGAATCACCAGGAAAAGCTAAAAACTTCTTGTGTGAACTAAAATTTAAAGAAAATGTAAATTTTAATAAACGATCATACCCTATTGCTCAAGCTTTGAAAGAGGCAGCAAGGAAAGAAATTCAAATGATATTGGAAGACATAACTGAAAGAAGTAACTCTCCATATACCAGCCCATTGGTGGCTATACCGAAGAAAGATGGTCAAGTTAGACTATGTCTCGATGCTCGGGAGTTGAATAAAATGCTCATTAACGATCGCACGTCTCCAGGTGAGATTGAGGAGATTATGAAAAGATTTTTTGGATGCAAGTACATGAGTACTTGGGATGCAGTCTGTGGATACTGGCAAATAGAATTGCACCCTAACAGCAGACAATATGTTGCTTTCATATTCGAAGGACGAAATTATCATTTTAAGCGTTTGCCTTTTGGATTGGTAAATTCTGTGGCTGTGTTCATTCAATGCATGGACCAAATTTTGGGTAAGGAAGTCTTAGATTTTACTACCATATATGTGGATGACATACTAATTACGTCTTGTACTTGGAAGGAGCATTGTAACCGAGTGGAAACAGTGTTAGATAAACTTTTGCAACATAATATTACTTTAAAACTGGATAAATCTAAGTTTATCACCCATGAACTACCATTTTTAGGGTTCATTTTATCTGCTACTGGAATTAAACTATCTCCTGAAAAAATAAAGGCTATTCAAGATTTTCCCAAACCCAGAAACTTGAAACAATTACAATCCTTTTTGGGGATATGCAACTATTATAGAAAATTTCAACAGAGTTATTCAGAAATAACAGCTAAATTTCAATATTTACTTTCAAAGAAAAACAAGTGGAAATGGGAAGAAAGTGAAGATAATAATTTCCAGATAGTAAAAAATAAATTTCTTGATTGCATCATGTTACATCACCCAAATTTTAATAAACTTTTTTCATAAATTGTGATGCTAGTAACATTAGCCTTGGGAGTGAGCTATATCAGGAAGATGAAGAAGGAAATCATGGAGTTATCAGTTTTGCAAGCAGAGTACTAAGTAGTTGTGAGAGAAATTATACAGTAACCGAAAAAGAACTGCTGAGTGTTGTGTTCTCATGTATAAAATTTCGAACATTTATTTTGGGATACCCAGTGACTATCAGAACTGATCACAGATCAATTTCATTTTTAAAGAATTGTAAACTTAATCACGGCAGACTTACTAGATGGGCATTAATACTTCAAGAATATAATTTAGACTGGGAATATATTCCAGGTAAGAAGAATGTAACAGCAGACCGATTATCCCGGATTAACCTTGAAAAAGGAACTTGTGAAATAGAACCAGAAAGCATTGGAAAAATATATCACATAATTAAGATGGCAAAGGAGTTACAAGATATAATTAATAAAATAAAAATCGATCAACAAAGTGACAATAAATTAACAAAAATTAAGGAAAGAATATTACAACATGACCCTATAATAATGAAATTTTTTTGTGTTTATGAAGAGATCCTTTTTATTCGTCCTACCATTAAGGATCATGTCTGGAAGATATATGTACCAGCAGCAACAGAAGTAGCATTGATTCAGGATTATCATGAAAGGTATGGCCATATGGGATCACTCAAAGTTATTAAAGCTTTATCTGAACATTGTTACGTGAAAGCTATAAATAAAAGAGTAAGAGAGATAGTAAAAACCTGTAACATTTGTCAGCTTGTAAAAGTAAATAATGAGAAGAAAACAGGCACCATGATTACTATAACATCTAATAAAAAACTTGAAAAGATTTTTTTGGATATCTGCGGACCTTTTCCCAGAAGTGGAGGAAGACATAAATATAAATATATCATCATATTATTTGATCATTATACGAAATACACAAAACTCTACGCTATTAGTAGAGCTACAACGAAGAAAATTCTAGAAGTAATTATAAAAAAATACTTACCTGAGGTGGGAAGACCGGAAATGATTATAACGGATCATGGAACGCAATTTCGGGGGAAAAGGTGGAAGGAAGAATTGAGAAATTGGCAAATAAGAACGTACAAGACATCCGTGTACCACCCTAGTAGCAATCCTGCTGAGCGTGTATTAAGGGAAGTTGGCAGAATTCTACGCACCTACTGTCATCAAGAACATAAAAACTGGAGTCAGTATATTGAACCAGCCGAGACTTTTCTTAATTGGTCATACCATGACAATATCGGTACTAGCCCTTATCAAATAATGTTTGATAAACCACCACCAAGAGAAATTATGTCACTGATAAATTTCCCTCCAGGAGAGAGAGTAGAATTCGACCAAGTGGAAATGCACAACAGAGTGTTACATAAAGTGGAACTTCAACAAAAAAGGGATCAAGTAAAAAGGAGAAGATTGGATACATACCAGTTGGGAGATAAAGTACTAATAAAAAATAGACAACTACCCAGTTCTATAGAGGGTATCGCCCGGAAGTTATTGCTACTTTATACTGGCCCTTACCTCATAACCCAGGTGAAGGGTAATAATACTTACGAAATTAAAACAATTACCAATAATAAAATGAAGGGAGTGTATAATCAGTCGGAAATGAAACACTATTATGAAAACAAAGTCAAGAGCATTAGGAGACTTGAACAAATCAACAATTTATTTCTATCAACGAGTTGAACTAAAATAAATTTGTTCTAGTGGGGGGGGGGGCTTTATGTAACGGTACATAACCCGGTCCCAATAAAGTAAATCATAAGATATAAAAATTTTGAAAAACCGGAGAGTTGAAGAAACGATGCGACAAAAATTATAAAAAATAACCTTTTTTGGACGTTG
Source organism: Magicicada septendecula (assembly GCA_034769895.1). NCBI lineage: Eukaryota > Metazoa > Arthropoda > Insecta > Hemiptera > Cicadidae > Magicicada > Magicicada septendecula. The sequence goes on along the minus strand of CM068371.1, from coordinate 402,957,703 downwards.
GAGGAGGCGAAATTCACGCAAGAGTAATAAACAAAGTGAATACTAACTAATTATACCTGAGGAATCCAAATTAAATGGTGATATACATTAAAAACCAGTGGATGAAAACATTCTGAGGATCCAATATAGTTCGGCCTACTTCCAGTAGACAATTAGAAAATACTCCAAACGAAAAGGAAATAATAACACAAGACGTACCTCATCACAGAATAAAACTTCAATCCAGTAAGGACAACACGGAGCGAGGTAATATAAACATTTTTTCGTAATAAGTCCAGAAGAAAACTCGTTTTTTAACAGTGAAATAGAACAAAAAATATTCATTTTATCATATGTTTCTTTCAAAGTAAACAAATACATGCTGCTCTCTTACGGCAATTCCGGAAACTACGTAATATTTGAAAAATAAACAAAATTATTTATTAATTTTTTGATATTTGTAAAGCGTAGCAATTATCCATTTCTGACACTCTCATAACACAAAGAATTCACCCTGAACCCTGGGGAATTATTAAGAATTATGTAATAACTGATGTTTTTTATTATAGCGTAATATTGGGTAAATAACAACATATATGTTTTGTTCCTTAGACAGATCTATGTTTACTCGGTAAAGTCGAGATGATTTTTTTTTTTTTCAAATAAGATTAATTGTGATACCTATATTTTGGTGGCAGGAGACAAAAATCAATAATCAATAAAGCAATATTATTGAAAATTAATATTGAATTATAACGTGTTATAATTTATTGTAGTGGGTAGTTAATGAAAATTTCAGCACAACATACAGAAGAAATCGTCACAACTGAGGGGCAATAATGATACTTACTCTCTCTTCTGCATAAGGCTGAACAAATTACCTCCTTGACTCCAAATCACACACTCTCGATTTCTTTTAGATTGAGTAAAACAAGATAAACAAAATCCTTTATTTATACCTTTTAAAATGTCAGTTAGTATAATTCAAAAGTGACGCATACTGCGTGAGGCATACAATAACACTTTCGCAAGTGCACACCTCACATTAAGCGGAACGTTACAGAATTGGCGTCCATCGCGGGGCTTGAAAAATAGCGACTGCTCATTTTACGTTACAGAATTGGCGAACCCAACATTTGGGGCTTGAATGAGAAGGACGTTTCGCTAACACCCGCCTCTCGCAGAAACCGTACGTTACAGAATTGGCGTACAACTGTGGGGCGGAATTAACAAAGCTTGTAATTGCAATATACTCGCAAGTGCACACCTCACATTAAGCGGTACGTTACAGAATTGGCGCTCAACGTAAAAGGGCGGTAATTAGAAAAGAATTTCGATATTTAATAAAAAAGATATATCAAAAAGTCTAATTATCGTTGGCAGTTATGAGAAAACAAGAAATGCCTAATACCCGAGGAAAATCGAAGAAGAGGGCAGAAGAAAAGGAGATTGAAGAAGGTGGACAGGAACAAGAAATAGAATTAGTTACGGACAGTGAAATGGACCAACAGACAGGTGATATAGAAGAAACCGAAGTAGTTATGGATACGGAAAAGGAAATAGTGGAAGAGGATGCCCAAGGGGACCAACCAGATAAATCCACCCAAAAAGAAGATATGAGCATGCAGGAGATGTTGAGAATTATTATGGAAAGCAATAAACAAACAAATGATAAAATAGACGAAAATTTTAGGAAACAGGAGGAAACTTTGAAGGAACAGAATAAACAAACTAATGAAAATTTTAGAAAACAGGAGGAAAACTTAAAACAAACCATGAATGAACAATACCATGAACTGAAGGAAGCGGTTGAAGGGCAAAGAGAAGAGATGAATGCAAAATTTGAAGAGAATAATGAGAATTTAAAACAAATTGAGGTTAAGATGGAGAATTTCAATAAAGAATTAAGAGAAAATCTAGAAGGTAAAATTGAACTGGTCAATAATACGTTAAGCCAAAGAGTAGAGGCATATAAGGAAGAGGCAGAGAAGAAATTAGTAGAAACTAACCAAAGATTAGATACCACTGAAGAGAAGATGGAACTAATTAAAATTGGAGTTGAGGCAAGAATGGAAAAAGAAGAACAAGATAACCAAGTTCGTGTAATGGCCATACGACAAGAAAATAATGACCAGTTAGATAGCATTAAAAGCAGTCTAAACTGTAAATTTTCAGAGTTTCATAAAACTGTAGAGAATGTAAAAAATCAATGTGATAGCCAAGCAGTGAAATTAGATAGTTTGCAACAAATACAAACCAATTTTCAATGTGATGTAGATAGAATAAGTGCTAGATCTGCATGCAGCAGTCATCATGTTTATCCAGACAATAAGGAAAGTGTAAACTTTCGGGATTATCGCAGAAACCCACTTGAATTTTTAGGGAGAGTAGATGAAATTTTGAACAGATCAAAGGAGAATCGATGGAATATGATAAAAGGTCTATTAGACGAATCGTTCAAAAATATCAATGATAATTGGTGGACAGCAATTAGGAACGAGGTGTGTGATTATGAGGGTTTCAAAACTATGTTCAAACTTAAGTACTGATCAGAATCAGTACAAAACATTATTAGGACGATATCTGTCATGGTAGGTATGACCGTACAGTGGGACAAACACCTACTGCTTACTTTTTAGGGAAGGTGTGTATCGCCAAGTATCTAGACCCTAAGATACCTGAAGAGTGTCTAGTGACCAAAATGGCGTATCATTTTGAAGAAAAGATCATAAGTGCACGCTTGAGTGGACAAATCAAAACTATTGGAGGCATGGAAACGCTGCTAGAAAATTATGAACAGGAATCTTATTATAGGAGAAGTAGATGGAGGTCAGGGAATACCGAGGAGCGGAGGAATGAACCACCAAGAGAGAATAGGCCCCGAGTTAATTATGTACATGCTAACAACAGAGTTATTTCAATAACAGATATCGCGGAAGATGGTCTAATAATAATCGACAGAATTACAGACATGATTATTATCATAGAGACGAAGGTCCACAAAGGAGTATGAACATCGATCAACCTAGATCCAGAGAGAGGGATGAAGAAAGGATACCGATAAACAACATTCAACATAATGAAAATGTTGAAGCAACCAATAGTAATGATATAAATAGGGGAAACGGGTACCAGCAGTGAGAAGATGTGATTGCCCGTCACTGCTAGAAACAACAGGGCACAGAATTTACCATACACCCAATTATAATACTAATTTGAATAAACCAATAACCATTATCAGAAATAATTTTCTAAAAAATATACAGTCCGAGTTAATGGAAGAAAGAGTAGTCAAAGTGTCATCACCGAACAATGACATAGTCTATATACAAATAAAATTAAATGGAGTGTCAGCAGAGGCCATGATTGATACAGGGGCCAATATTTCAATTATTGATCAATTAGAATTAGATCGTATTACTGAGTTAACTACTGAGAGAATACCTACTTTACCAATTAACAATTTAACAATTGTTGGTGCTACCGGGAAACAAAATAAAACAATCAAAAAACAAGTGTCTTTGAATGTTACCACTAATGGAATAGGAATACCTATGGGATTTTTAGTAGCGAAAGGGCTACCGTTTAGGGTGTTAATAGGGTGTGATATGCTACGGCGACACACTGCAATTATAAATCTGGCCAGGGGTTTAGTAACCTTGAGCACAGAAAATGGTGAGTTAACGGCTGAGATAATTGGTAGCCAAAGTGCCCCTCAGTGTCCGAGCTCATTTTTTGTTAGGGAGAATAATAGATTAACCCTAGGTAATAATATAGAAGTAACAGAATCAAAGATTTGGAAAGAGAAGATAGAAGAAATAATGGAGTTTCAGAATAGGCAGGCACCGGAAATAATTAGTATAGAACAGAAACAACAACTTATAAAAATTTATAATAAATATAAACCAGTATTCTCAGAATCACCAGGAAAAGCTAAAAACTTCTTGTGTGAACTAAAATTTAAAGAAAATGTAAATTTTAATAAACGATCATACCCTATTGCTCAAGCTTTGAAAGAGGCAGCAAGGAAAGAAATTCAAATGATATTGGAAGACATAACTGAAAGAAGTAACTCTCCATATACCAGCCCATTGGTGGCTATACCGAAGAAAGATGGTCAAGTTAGACTATGTCTCGATGCTCGGGAGTTGAATAAAATGCTCATTAACGATCGCACGTCTCCAGGTGAGATTGAGGAGATTATGAAAAGATTTTTTGGATGCAAGTACATGAGTACTTGGGATGCAGTCTGTGGATACTGGCAAATAGAATTGCACCCTAACAGCAGACAATATGTTGCTTTCATATTCGAAGGACGAAATTATCATTTTAAGCGTTTGCCTTTTGGATTGGTAAATTCTGTGGCTGTGTTCATTCAATGCATGGACCAAATTTTGGGTAAGGAAGTCTTAGATTTTACTACCATATATGTGGATGACATACTAATTACGTCTTGTACTTGGAAGGAGCATTGTAACCGAGTGGAAACAGTGTTAGATAAACTTTTGCAACATAATATTACTTTAAAACTGGATAAATCTAAGTTTATCACCCATGAACTACCATTTTTAGGGTTCATTTTATCTGCTACTGGAATTAAACTATCTCCTGAAAAAATAAAGGCTATTCAAGATTTTCCCAAACCCAGAAACTTGAAACAATTACAATCCTTTTTGGGGATATGCAACTATTATAGAAAATTTCAACAGAGTTATTCAGAAATAACAGCTAAATTTCAATATTTACTTTCAAAGAAAAACAAGTGGAAATGGGAAGAAAGTGAAGATAATAATTTCCAGATAGTAAAAAATAAATTTCTTGATTGCATCATGTTACATCACCCAAATTTTAATAAACGTTTTTTCATAAATTGTGATGCTAGTAACATTAGCCTTGGGAGTGAGCTATATCAGGAAGATGAAGAAGGAAATCATGGAGTTATCAGTTTTGCAAGCAGAGTACTAAGTAGTTGTGAGAGAAATTATACAGTAACCGAAAAAGAACTGCTGAGTGTTGTGTTCTCATGTATAAAATTTCGAACATTTATTTTGGGATACCCAGTGACCATCAGAACTGATCACAGATCAATTTCATTTTTAAAGAATTGTAAACTTAATCACGGCAGACTTACTAGATGGGCATTAATACTTCAAGAATATAATTTAGACTGGGAATATATTCCAGGTAAGAAGAATGTAACAGCAGACCGATTATCCCGGATTAACCTTGAAAAAGGAACTTGTGAAATAGAACCAGAAAGCATTGGAAAAATATATCACATAATTAAGATGGCAAAGGAGTTACAAGATATAATTAATAAAATAAAAATCGATCAACAAAGTGACAATAAATTAACAAAAATTAAGGAAAGAATATTACAACATGACCCTATAATAATGAAATTTTTTTGTGTTTATGAAGAGATCCTTTTTATTCGTCCTACCATTAAGGATCATGTCTGGAAGATATATGTACCAGCAGCAACAGAAGTAGCATTGATTCAGGATTATCATGAAAGGTATGGCCATATGGGATCACTCAAAGTTATTAAAGCTTTATCTGAACATTGTTACGTGAAAGCTATAAATAAAAGAGTAAGAGAGATAGTAAAAACCTGTAACATTTGTCAGCTTGTAAAAGTAAATAATGAGAAGAAAACAGGCACCATGATTACTATAACATCTAATAAAAAACTTGAAAAGATTTTTTTGGATATCTGCGGACCTTTTCCCAGAAGTGGAGGAAGACATAAATATAAATATATCATCATATTATTTGATCATTATACGAAATACACAAAACTCTACGCTATTAGTAGAGCTACAACGAAGAAAATTCTAGAAGTAATTATAAAAAAATACTTACCTGAGGTGGGAAGACCGGAAATGATTATAACGGATCATGGAACGCAATTTCGGGGGAAAAGGTGGAAGGAAGAATTGAGAAATTGGCAAATAAGAACGTACAAGACATCCGTGTACCACCCTAGTAGCAATCCTGCTGAGCGTGTATTAAGGGAAGTTGGCAGAATTCTACGCACCTACTGTCATCAAGAACATAAAAACTGGAGTCAGTATATTGAACCAGCCGAGACTTTTCTTAATTGGTCATACCATGACAATATCGGTACTAGCCCTTATCAAATAATGTTTGATAAACCACCACCAAGAGAAATTATGTCATTGATAAATTTCCCTCCAGGAGAGAGAGTAGAATTCGACCAAGTGGAAATGCACAACAGAGTGTTACATAAAGTGGAACTTCAACAAAAAAGGGATCAAGTAAAAAGGAGAAGATTGGATACATACCAGTTGGGAGATAAAGTACTAATAAAAAATAGACAACTACCCAGTTCTATAGAGGGTATCGCCCGGAAGTTATTGCTACTTTATACTGGCCCTTACCTCATAACCCAGGTGAAGGGTAATAATACTTACGAAATTAAAACAATTACCAATAATAAAATGAAGGGAGTGTATAATCAGTCGGAAATGAAACACTATTATGAAAACAAAGTCAAGAGCATTAGGAGACTTGAACAAATCAACAATTTATTTCTATCAACGAGTTGAACTAAAATAAATTTGTTCTAGTGGGGGGGGGGCTTTATGTAACGGTACATAACCCGGTCCCAATAAAGTAAATCATAAGATATAAAAATTTTGAAAAACCGGAGAGTTGAAGAAACGATGCGACAAAAATTATAAAAAATAACCTTTTTTGGACGTTGGAGGAGGCGAAATTCACGCAAGAGTAATAAACAAAGTGAATACTAACTAATTATACCTGAGGAATCCAAATTAAATGGTGATATACATTAAAAACCAGTGGATGAAAACATTCTGAGGATCCAATATAGTTCGGCCTACTTCCAGTAGACAATTAGAAAATACTCCAAACGAAAAGGAAATAATAACACAAGACGTACCTCATCACAGAATAAAACTTCAATCCAGTAAGGACAACACGGAGCGAGGTAATATAAACATTTTTTCGTAATAAGTCCAGAAGAAAACTCGTTTTTTAACAGTGAAATAGAACAAAAAATATTCATTTTATCATATGTTTCTTTCAAAGTAAACAAATACATGCTGCTCTCTTACGGCAATTCCGGAAACTACGTAATATTTGAAAAATAAACAAAATTATTTATTAATTTTTTGATATTTGTAAAGCGTAGCAATTATCCATTTCTGACACTCTCATAACACAAAGAATTCACCCTGAACCCTGGGGAATTATTAAGAATTATGTAATAACTGATGTTTTTTATTATAGCGTAATATTGGGTAAATAACAACATATATGTTTTGTTCCTTAGACAGATCTATGTTTACTCGGTAAAGTCGAGATGATTTTTTTTTTTTTCAAATAAGATTAATTGTGATACCTATATTTTGGTGGCAGGAGACAAAAATCAATAATCAATAAAGCAATATTATTGAAAATTAATATTGAATTATAACGTGTTATAATTTATTGTAGTGGGTAGTTAATGAAAATTTCAGCACAACATACAGAAGAAATCGTCACAACTGAGGGGCAATAATGATACTTACTCTCTCTTCTGCATAAGGCTGAACAAATTACCTCCTTGACCCCAAATCACACACTCTCGATTTCTTTTAGATTGAGTAAAACAAGATAAACAAAATCCTTTATTTATACCTTTTAAAATGTCAGTTAGTATAATTCAAAAGTGACGCATACTGCGTGAGGCATACAATAACACTTTCGCAAGTGCACACCTCACATTAAGCGGAACGTTACAGAATTGGCGTCCATCGCGGGGCTTGAAAAATAGCGACTGCTCATTTTACGTTACAGAATTGGCGAACCCAACATTTGGGGCTTGAATGAGAAGGACGTTTCGCTAACACCCGCCTCTCGCAGAAACCGTACGTTACAGAATTGGCGTACAACTGTGGGGCGGAATTAACAAAGCTTGTAATTGCAATATACTCGCAAGTGCACACCTCACATTAAGCGGTACGTTACAGAATTGGCGCTCAACGTAAAAGGGCGGTAATTAGAAAAGAATTTCGATATTTAATAAAAAAGATATATCAAAAAGTCTAATTATCGTTGGCAGTTATGAGAAAACAAGAAATGCCTAATACCCGAGGAAAATCGAAGAAGAGGGCAGAAGAAAAGGAGATTGAAGAAGGTGGACAGGAACAAGAAATAGAATTAGTTACGGACAGTGAAATGGACCAACAGACAGGTGATATAGAAGAAACCGAAGTAGTTATGGATACGGAAAAGGAAATAGTGGAAGAGGATGCCCAAGGGGACCAACCAGATAAATCCACCCAAAAAGAAGATATGAGCATGCAGGAGATGTTGAGAATTATTATGGAAAGCAATAAACAAACAAATGATAAAATAGACGAAAATTTTAGGAAACAGGAGGAAACTTTGAAGGAACAGAATAAACAAACTAATGAAAATTTTAGAAAACAGGAGGAAAACTTAAAACAAACCATGAATGAACAATACCATGAACTGAAGGAAGCGGTTGAAGGGCAAAGAGAAGAGATGAATGCAAAATTTGAAGAGAATAATGAGAATTTAAAACAAATTGAGGTTAAGATGGAGAATTTCAATAAAGAATTAAGAGAAAATCTAGAAGGTAAAATTGAACTGGTCAATAATACGTTAAGCCAAAGAGTAGAGGCATATAAGGAAGAGGCAGAGAAGAAATTAGTAGAAACTAACCAAAGATTAGATACCACTGAAGAGAAGATGGAACTAATTAAAATTGGAGTTGAGGCAAGAATGGAAAAAGAAGAACAAGATAACCAAGTTCGTGTAATGGCCATACGACAAGAAAATAATGACCAGTTAGATAGCATTAAAAGCAGTCTAAACTGTAAATTTTCAGAGTTTCATAAAACTGTAGAGAATGTAAAAAATCAATGTGATAGCCAAGCAGTGAAATTAGATAGTTTGCAACAAATACAAACCAATTTTCAATGTGATGTAGATAGAATAAGTGCTAGATCTGCATGCAGCAGTCATCATGTTTATCCAGACAATAAGGAAAGTGTAAACTTTCGGGATTATCGCAGAAACCCACTTGAATTTTTAGGGAGAGTAGATGAAATTTTGAACAGATCAAAGGAGAATCGATGGAATATGATAAAAGGTCTATTAGACGAATCGTTCAAAAATATCAATGATAATTGGTGGACAGCAATTAGGAACGAGGTGTGTGATTATGAGGGTTTCAAAACTATGTTCAAACTTAAGTACTGATCAGAATCAGTACAAAACATTATTAGGACGATATCTGTCATGGTAGGTATGACCGTACAGTGGGACAAACACCTACTGCTTACTTTTTAGGGAAGGTGTGTATCGCCAAGTATCTAGACCCTAAGATACCTGAAGAGTGTCTAGTGACCAAAATGGCGTATCATTTTGAAGAAAAGATCATAAGTGCACGCTTGAGTGGACAAATCAAAACTATTGGAGGCATGGAAACGCTGCTAGAAAATTATGAACAGGAATCTTATTATAGGAGAAGTAGATGGAGGTCAGGGAATACCGAGGAGCGGAGGAATGAACCACCAAGAGAGAATAGGCCCCGAGTTAATTATGTACATGCTAACAACAGAGTTATTTCAATAACAGATATCGCGGAAGATGGTCTAATAATAATCGACAGAATTACAGACATGATTATTATCATAGAGACGAAGGTCCACAAAGGAGTATGAACATCGATCAACCTAGATCCAGAGAGAGGGATGAAGAAAGGATACCGATAAACAACATTCAACATAATGAAAATGTTGAAGCAACCAATAGTAATGATATAAATAGGGGAAACGGGTACCAGCAGTGAGAAGATGTGATTGCCCGTCACTGCTAGAAACAACAGGGCACAGAATTTACCATACACCCAATTATAATACTAATTTGAATAAACCAATAACCATTATCAGAAATAATTTTCTAAAAAATATACAGTCCGAGTTAATGGAAGAAAGAGTAGTCAAAGAGTCATCACCGAACAATGACATAGTCTATATACAAATAAAATTAAATGGAGTGTCAGCAGAGGCCATGATTGATACAGGGGCCAATATTTCAATTATTGATCAATTAGAATTAGATCGTATTACTGAGTTAACTACTGAGAGAATACCTACTTTACCAATTAACAATTTAACAATTGTTGGTGCTACCGGGAAACAAAATAAAACAATCAAAAAACAAGTGTCTTTGAATGTTACCACTAATGGAATAGGAATACCTATGGGATTTTTAGTAGCGAAAGGGCTACCGTTTAGGGTGTTAATAGGGTGTGATATGCTACGGCGACACACTGCAATTATAAATCTGGCCAGGGGTTTAGTAACCTTGAGCACAGAAAATGGTGAGTTAACGGCTGAGATAATTGGTAGCCAAAGTGCCCCTCAGTGTCCGAGCTCATTTTTTGTTAGGGAGAATAATAGATTAACCCTAGGTAATAATATAGAAGTAACAGAATCAAAGATTTGGAAAGAGAAGATAGAAGAAATAATGGAGTTTCAGAATAGGCAGGCACCGGAAATAATTAGTATAGAACAGAAACAACAACTTATAAAAATTTATAATAAATATAAACCAGTATTCTCAGAATCACCAGGAAAAGCTAAAAACTTCTTGTGTGAACTAAAATTTAAAGAAAATGTAAATTTTAATAAACGATCATACCCTATTGCTCAAGCTTTGAAAGAGGCAGCAAGGAAAGAAATTCAAATGATATTGGAAGACATAACTGAAAGAAGTAACTCTCCATATACCAGCCCATTGGTGGCTATACCGAAGAAAGATGGTCAAGTTAGACTATGTCTCGATGCTCGGGAGTTGAATAAAATGCTCATTAACGATCGCACGTCTCCAGGTGAGATTGAGGAGATTATGAAAAGATTTTTTGGATGCAAGTACATGAGTACTTGGGATGCAGTCTGTGGATACTGGCAAATAGAATTGCACCCTAACAGCAGACAATATGTTGCTTTCATATTCGAAGGACGAAATTATCATTTTAAGCGTTTGCCTTTTGGATTGGTAAATTCTGTGGCTGTGTTCATTCAATGCATGGACCAAATTTTGGGTAAGGAAGTCTTAGATTTTACTACCATATATGTGGATGACATACTAATTACGTCTTGTACTTGGAAGGAGCATTGTAACCGAGTGGAAACAGTGTTAGATAAACTTTTGCAACATAATATTACTTTAAAACTGGATAAATCTAAGTTTATCACCCATGAACTACCATTTTTAGGGTTCATTTTATCTGCTACTGGAATTAAACTATCTCCTGAAAAAATAAAGGCTATTCAAGATTTTCCCAAACCCAGAAACTTGAAACAATTACAATCCTTTTTGGGGATATGCAACTATTATAGAAAATTTCAACAGAGTTATTCAGAAATAACAGCTAAATTTCAATATTTACTTTCAAAGAAAAACAAGTGGAAATGGGAAGAAAGTGAAGATAATAATTTCCAGATAGTAAAAAATAAATTTCTTGATTGCATCATGTTACATCACCCAAATTTTAATAAACTTTTTTCATAAATTGTGATGCTAGTAACATTAGCCTTGGGAGTGAGCTATATCAGGAAGATGAAGAAGGAAATCATGGAGTTATCAGTTTTGCAAGCAGAGTACTAAGTAGTTGTGAGAGAAATTATACAGTAACCGAAAAAGAACTGCTGAGTGTTGTGTTCTCATGTATAAAATTTCGAACATTTATTTTGGGATACCCAGTGACCATCAGAACTGATCACAGATCAATTTCATTTTTAAAGAATTGTAAACTTAATCACGGCAGACTTACTAGATGGGCATTAATACTTCAAGAATATAATTTAGACTGGGAATATATTCCAGGCAAGAAGAATGTAACAGCAGACCGATTATCCCGGATTAACCTTGAAAAAGGAACTTGTGAAATAGAACCAGAAAGCATTGGAAAAATATATCACATAATTAAGATGGCAAAGGAGTTACAAGATATAATTAATAAAATAAAAATCGATCAACAAAGTGACAATAAATTAACAAAAATTAAGGAAAGAATATTACAACATGACCCTATAATAATGAAATTTTTTTGTGTTTATGAAGAGATCCTTTTTATTCGTCCTACCATTAAGGATCATGTCTGGAAGATATATGTACCAGCAGCAACAGAAGTAGCATTGATTCAGGATTATCATGAAAGGTATGGCCATATGGGATCACTCAAAGTTATTAAAGCTTTATCTGAACATTGTTACGTGAAAGCTATAAATAAAAGAGTAAGAGAGATAGTAAAAACCTGTAACATTTGTCAGCTTGTAAAAGTAAATAATGAGAAGAAAACAGGCACCATGATTACTATAACATCTAATAAAAAACTTGAAAAGATTTTTTTGGATATCTGCGGACCTTTTCCCAGAAGTGGAGGAAGACATAAATATAAATATATCATCATATTATTTGATCATTATACGAAATACACAAAACTCTACGCTATTAGTAGAGCTACAACGAAGAAAATTCTAGAAGTAATTATAAAAAAATACTTACCTGAGGTGGGAAGACCGGAAATGATTATAACGGATCATGGAACGCAATTTCGGGGGAAAAGGTGGAAGGAAGAATTGAGAAATTGGCAAATAAGAACGTACAAGACATCCGTGTACCACCCTAGTAGCAATCCTGCTGAGCGTGTATTAAGGGAAGTTGGCAGAATTCTACGCACCTACTGTCATCAAGAACATAAAAACTGGAGTCAGTATATTGAACCAGCCGAGACTTTTCTTAATTGGTCATACCATGACAATATCGGTACTAGCCCTTATCAAATAATGTTTGATAAACCACCACCAAGAGAAATTATGTCATTGATAAATTTCCCTCCAGGAGAGAGAGTAGAATTCGACCAAGTGGAAATGCACAACAGAGTGTTACATAAAGTGGAACTTCAACAAAAAAGGGATCAAGTAAAAAGGAGAAGATTGGATACATACCAGTTGGGAGATAAAGTACTAATAAAAAATAGACAACTACCCAGTTCTATAGAGGGTATCGCCCGGAAGTTATTGCTACTTTATACTGGCCCTTACCTCATAACCCAGGTGAAGGGTAATAATACTTACGAAATTAAAACAATTACCAATAATAAAATGAAGGGAGTGTATAATCAGTCGGAAATGAAACACTATTATGAAAACAAAGTCAAGAGCATTAGGAGACTTGAACAAATCAACAATTTATTTCTATCAACGAGTTGAACTAAAATAAATTTGTTCTAGTGGGGGGGGCTTTATGTAACGGTACATAACCCGGTCCCAATAAAGTAAATCATAAGATATAAAAATTTTGAAAAACCGGAGAGTTGAAGAAACGATGCGACAAAAATTATAAAAAATAACCTTTTTTGGACGTTGGAGGAGGCGAAATTCACGCAAGAGTAATAAACAAAGTGAATACTAACTAATTATACCTGAGGAATCCAAATTAAATGGTGATATACATTAAAAACCAGTGGATGAAAACATTCTGAGGATCCAATATAGTTCGGCCTACTTCCAGTAGACAATTAGAAAATACTCCAAACGAAAAGGAAATAATAACACAAGACGTACCTCATCACAGAATAAAACTTCAATCCAGTAAGGACAACACGGAGCGAGGTAATATAAACATTTTTTCGTAATAAGTCCAGAAGAAAACTCGTTTTTTAACAGTGAAATAGAACAAAAAATATTCATTTTATCATATGTTTCTTTCAAAGTAAACAAATACATGCTGCTCTCTTACGGCAATTCCGGAAACTACGTAATATTTGAAAAATAAACAAAATTATTTATTAATTTTTTGATATTTGTAAAGCGTAGCAATTATCCATTTCTGACACTCTCATAACACAAAGAATTCACCCTGAACCCTGGGGAATTATTAAGAATTATGTAATAACTGATGTTTTTTATTATAGCGTAATATTGGGTAAATAACAACATATATGTTTTGTTCCTTAGACAGATCTATGTTTACTCGGTAAAGTCGAGATGATTTTTTTTTTTTCAAATAAGATTAATTGTGATACCTATATTTTGGTGGCAGGAGACAAAAATCAATAATCAATAAAGCAATATTATTGAAAATTAATATTGAATTATAACGTGTTATAATTTATTGTAGTGGGTAGTTAATGAAAATTTCAGCACAACATACAGAAGAAATCGTCACAACTGAGGGGCAATAATGATACTTACTCTCTCTTCTGCATAAGGCTGAACAAATTACCTCCTTGACCCCAAATCACACACTCTCGATTTCTTTTAGATTGAGTAAAACAAGATAAACAAAATCCTTTATTTATACCTTTTAAAATGTCAGTTAGTATAATTCAAAAGTGACGCATACTGCGTGAGGCATACAATAACACTTTCGCAAGTGCACACCTCACATTAAGCGGAACGTTACAGAATTGGCGTCCATCGCGGGGCTTGAAAAATAGCGACTGCTCATTTTACGTTACAGAATTGGCGAACCCAACATTTGGGGCTTGAATGAGAAGGACGTTTCGCTAACACCCGCCTCTCGCAGAAACCGTACGTTACAGAATTGGCGTACAACTGTGGGGCGGAATTAACAAAGCTTGTAATTGCAATATACTCGCAAGTGCACACCTCACATTAAGCGGTACGTTACAGAATTGGCGCTCAACGTAAAAGGGCGGTAATTAGAAAAGAATTTCGATATTTAATAAAAAAGATATATCAAAAAGTCTAATTATCGTTGGCAGTTATGAGAAAACAAGAAATGCCTAATACCCGAGGAAAATCGAAGAAGAGGGCAGAAGAAAAGGAGATTGAAGAAGGTGGACAGGAACAAGAAATAGAATTAGTTACGGACAGTGAAATGGACCAACAGACAGGTGATATAGAAGAAACCGAAGTAGTTATGGATACGGAAAAGGAAATAGTGGAAGAGGATGCCCAAGGGGACCAACCAGATAAATCCACCCAAAAAGAAGATATGAGCATGCAGGAGATGTTGAGAATTATTATGGAAAGCAATAAACAAACAAATGATAAAATAGACGAAAATTTTAGGAAACAGGAGGAAACTTTGAAGGAACAGAATAAACAAACTAATGAAAATTTTAGAAAACAGGAGGAAAACTTAAAACAAACCATGAATGAACAATACCATGAACTGAAGGAAGCGGTTGAAGGGCAAAGAGAAGAGATGAATGCAAAATTTGAAGAGAATAATGAGAATTTAAAACAAATTGAGGTTAAGATGGAGAATTTCAATAAAGAATTAAGAGAAAATCTAGAAGGTAAAATTGAACTGGTCAATAATACGTTAAGCCAAAGAGTAGAGGCATATAAGGAAGAGGCAGAGAAGAAATTAGTAGAAACTAACCAAAGATTAGATACCACTGAAGAGAAGATGGAACTAATTAAAATTGGAGTTGAGGCAAGAATGGAAAAAGAAGAACAAGATAACCAAGTTCGTGTAATGGCCATACGACAAGAAAATAATGACCAGTTAGATAGCATTAAAAGCAGTCTAAACTGTAAATTTTCAGAGTTTCATAAAATTGTAGAGAATGTAAAAAATCAATGTGATAGCCAAGCAGTGAAATTAGATAGTTTGCAACAAATACAAACCAATTTTCAATGTGATGTAGATAGAATAAGTGCTAGATCTGCATGCAGCAGTCATCATGTTTATCCAGACAATAAGGAAAGTGTAAACTTTCGGGATTATCGCAGAAACCCACTTGAATTTTTAGGGAGAGTAGATGAAATTTTGAACAGATCAAAGGAGAATCGATGGAATATGATAAAAGGTCTATTAGACGAATCGTTCAAAAATATCAATGATAATTGGTGGACAGCAATTAGGAACGAGGTGTGTGATTATGAGGGTTTCAAAACTATGTTCAAACTTAAGTACTGATCAGAATCAGTACAAAACATTATTAGGACGATATCTGTCATGGTAGGTATGACCGTACAGTGGGACAAACACCTACTGCTTACTTTTTAGGGAAGGTGTGTATCGCCAAGTATCTAGACCCTAAGATACCTGAAGAGTGTCTAGTGACCAAAATGGCGTATCATTTTGAAGAAAAGATCATAAGTGCACGCTTGAGTGGACAAATCAAAACTATTGGAGGCATGGAAACGCTGCTAGAAAATTATGAACAGGAATCTTATTATAGGAGAAGTAGATGGAGGTCAGGGAATACCGAGGAGCGGAGGAATGAACCACCAAGAGAGAATAGGCCCCGAGTTAATTATGTACATGCTAACAACAGAGTTATTTCAATAACAGATATCGCGGAAGATGGTCTAATAATAATCGACAGAATTACAGACATGATTATTATCATAGAGACGAAGGTCCACAAAGGAGTATGAACATCGATCAACCTAGATCCAGAGAGAGGGATGAAGAAAGGATACCGATAAACAACATTCAACATAATGAAAATGTTGAAGCAACCAATAGTAATGATATAAATAGGGGAAACGGGTACCAGCAGTGAGAAGATGTGATTGCCCGTCACTGCTAGAAACAACAGGGCACAGAATTTACCATACACCCAATTATAATACTAATTTGAATAAACCAATAACCATTATCAGAAATAATTTTCTAAAAAATATACAGTCCGAGTTAATGGAAGAAAGAGTAGTCAAAGAGTCATCACCGAACAATGACATAGTCTATATACAAATAAAATTAAATGGAGCGTCAGCAGAGGCCATGATTGATACAGGGGCCAATATTTCAATTATTGATCAATTAGAATTAGATCGTATTACTGAGTTAACTACTGAGAGAATACCTACTTTACCAATTAACAATTTAACAATTGTTGGTGCTACCGGGAAACAAAATAAAACAATCAAAAAACAAGTGTCTTTGAATGTTACCACTAATGGAATAGGAATACCTATGGGATTTTTAGTAGCGAAAGGGCTACCGTTTAGGGTGTTAATAGCGTGTGATATGCTACGGCGACACACTGCAATTATAAATCTGGCCAGGGGTTTAGTAACCTTGAGCACAGAAAATGGTGAGTTAACGGCTGAGATAATTGGTAGCCAAAGTGCCCCTCAGTGTCCGAGCTCATTTTTTGTTAGGGAGAATAATAGATTAACCCTAGGTAATAATATAGAAGTAACAGAATCAAAGATTTGGAAAGAGAAGATAGAAGAAATAATGGAGTTTCAGAATAGGCAGGCACCGGAAATAATTAGTATAGAACAGAAACAACAACTTATAAAAATTTATAATAAATATAAACCAGTATTCTCAGAATCACCAGGAAAAGCTAAAAACTTCTTGTGTGAACTAAAATTTAAAGAAAATGTAAATTTTAATAAACGATCATACCCTATTGCTCAAGCTTTGAAAGAGGCAGCAAGGAAAGAAATTCAAATGATATTGGAAGACATAACTGAAAGAAGTAACTCTCCATATACCAGCCCATTGGTGGCTATACCGAAGAAAGATGGTCAAGTTAGACTATGTCTCGATGCTCGGGAGTTGAATAAAATGCTCATTAACGATCGCACGTCTCCAGGTGAGATTGAGGAGATTATGAAAAGATTTTTTGGATGCAAGTACATGAGTACTTGGGATGCAGTCTGTGGATACTGGCAAATAGAATTGCACCCTAACAGCAGACAATATGTTGCTTTCATATTCGAAGGACGAAATTATCATTTTAAGCGTTTGCCTTTTGGATTGGTAAATTCTGTGGCTGTGTTCATTCAATGCATGGACCAAATTTTGGGTAAGGAAGTCTTAGATTTTACTACCATATATGTGGATGACATACTAATTACGTCTTGTACTTGGAAGGAGCATTGTAACCGAGTGGAAACAGTGTTAGATAAACTTTTGCAACATAATATTACTTTAAAACTGGATAAATCTAAGTTTATCACCCATGAACTACCATTTTTAGGGTTCATTTTATCTGCTACTGGAATTAAACTATCTCCTGAAAAAATAAAGGCTATTCAAGATTTTCCCAAACCCAGAAACTTGAAACAATTACAATCCTTTTTGGGGATATGCAACTATTATAGAAAATTTCAACAGAGTTATTCAGAAATAACAGCTAAATTTCAATATTTACTTTCAAAGAAAAACAAGTGGAAATGGGAAGAAAGTGAAGATAATAATTTCCAGATAGTAAAAAATAAATTTCTTGATTGCATCATGTTACATCACCCAAATTTTAATAAACTTTTTTCATAAATTGTGATGCTAGTAACATTAGCCTTGGGAGTGAGCTATATCAGGAAGATGAAGAAGGAAATCATGGAGTTATCAGTTTTGCAAGCAGAGTACTAAGTAGTTGTGAGAGAAATTATACAGTAACCGAAAAAGAACTGCTGAGTGTTGTGTTCTCATGTATAAAATTTCGAACATTTATTTTGGGATACCCAGTGACTATCAGAACTGATCACAGATCAATTTCATTTTTAAAGAATTGTAAACTTAATCACGGCAGACTTACTAGATGGGCATTAATACTTCAAGAATATAATTTAGACTGGGAATATATTCCAGGTAAGAAGAATGTAACAGCAGACCGATTATCCCGGATTAACCTTGAAAAAGGAACTTGTGAAATAGAACCAGAAAGCATTGGAAAAATATATCACATAATTAAGATGGCAAAGGAGTTACAAGATATAATTAATAAAATAAAAATCGATCAACAAAGTGACAATAAATTAACAAAAATTAAGGAAAGAATATTACAACATGACCCTATAATAATGAAATTTTTTTGTGTTTATGAAGAGATCCTTTTTATTCGTCCTACCATTAAGGATCATGTCTGGAAGATATATGTACCAGCAGCAACAGAAGTAGCATTGATTCAGGATTATCATGAAAGGTATGGCCATATGGGATCACTCAAAGTTATTAAAGCTTTATCTGAACATTGTTACGTGAAAGCTATAAATAAAAGAGTAAGAGAGATAGTAAAAACCTGTAACATTTGTCAGCTTGTAAAAGTAAATAATGAGAAGAAAACAGGCACCATGATTACTATAACATCTAATAAAAAACTTGAAAAGATTTTTTTGGATATCTGCGGACCTTTTCCCAGAAGTGGAGGAAGACATAAATATAAATATATCATCATATTATTTGATCATTATACGAAATACACAAAACTCTACGCTATTAGTAGAGCTACAACGAAGAAAATTCTAGAAGTAATTATAAAAAAATACTTACCTGAGGTGGGAAGACCGGAAATGATTATAACGGATCATGGAACGCAATTTCGGGGGAAAAGGTGGAAGGAAGAATTGAGAAATTGGCAAATAAGAACGTACAAGACATCCGTGTACCACCCTAGTAGCAATCCTGCTGAGCGTGTATTAAGGGAAGTTGGCAGAATTCTACGCACCTACTGTCATCAAGAACATAAAAACTGGAGTCAGTATATTGAACCAGCCGAGACTTTTCTTAATTGGTCATACCATGACAATATCGGTACTAGCCCTTATCAAATAATGTTTGATAAACCACCACCAAGAGAAATTATGTCATTGATAAATTTCCCTCCAGGAGAGAGAGTAGAATTCGACCAAGTGGAAATGCACAACAGAGTGTTACATAAAGTGGAACTTCAACAAAAAAGGGATCAAGTAAAAAGGAGAAGATTGGATACATACCAGTTGGGAGATAAAGTACTAATAAAAAATAGACAACTACCCAGTTCTATAGAGGGTATCGCCCGGAAGTTATTGCTACTTTATACTGGCCCTTACCTCATAACCCAGGTGAAGGGTAATAATACTTACGAAATTAAAACAATTACCAATAATAAAATGAAGGGAGTGTATAATCAGTCGGAAATGAAACACTATTATGAAAACAAAGTCAAGAGCATTAGGAGACTTGAACAAATCAACAATTTATTTCTATCAACGAGTTGAACTAAAATAAATTTGTTCTAGTGGGGGGGGGGGCTTTATGTAACGGTACATAACCCGGTCCCAATAAAGTAAATCATAAGATATAAAAATTTTGAAAAACCGGAGAGTTGAAGAAACGATGCGACAAAAATTATAAAAAATAACCTTTTTTGGACGTTGGAGGAGGCGAAATTCACGCAAGAGTAATAAACAAAGTGAATACTAACTAATTATACCTGAGGAATCCAAATTAAATGGTGATATACATTAAAAACCAGTGGATGAAAACATTCTGAGGATCCAATATAGTTCGGCCTACTTCCAGTAGACAATTAGAAAATACTCCAAACGAAAAGGAAATAATAACACAAGACGTACCTCATCACAGAATAAAACTTCAATCCAGTAAGGACAACACGGAGCGAGGTAATATAAACATTTTTTCGTAATAAGTCCAGAAGAAAACTCGTTTTTTAACAGTGAAATAGAACAAAAAATATTCATTTTATCATATGTTTCTTTCAAAGTAAACAAATACATGCTGCTCTCTTACGGCAATTCCGGAAACTACGTAATATTTGAAAAATAAACAAAATTATTTATTAATTTTTTGATATTTGTAAAGCGTAGCAATTATCCATTTCTGACACTCTCATAACACAAAGAATTCACCCTGAACCCTGGGGAATTATTAAGAATTATGTAATAACTGATGTTTTTTATTATAGCGTAATATTGGGTAAATAACAACATATATGTTTTGTTCCTTAGACAGATCTATGTTTACTCGGTAAAGTCGAGATGATTTTTTTTTTTTCAAATAAGATTAATTGTGATACCTATATTTTGGTGGCAGGAGACAAAAATCAATAATCAATAAAGCAATATTATTGAAAATTAATATTGAATTATAACGTGTTATAATTTATTGTAGTGGGTAGTTAATGAAAATTTCAGCACAACATACAGAAGAAATCGTCACAACTGAGGGGCAATAATGATACTTACTCTCTCTTCTGCATAAGGCTGAACAAATTACCTCCTTGACCCCAAATCACACACTCTCGATTTCTTTTAGATTGAGTAAAACAAGATAAACAAAATCCTTTATTTATACCTTTTAAAATGTCAGTTAGTATAATTCAAAAGTGACGCATACTGCGTGAGGCATACAATAACACTTTCGCAAGTGCACACCTCACATTAAGCGGAACGTTACAGAATTGGCGTCCATCGCGGGGCTTGAAAAATAGCGACTGCTCATTTTACGTTACAGAATTGGCGAACCCAACATTTGGGGCTTGAATGAGAAGGACGTTTCGCTAACACCCGCCTCTCGCAGAAACCGTACGTTACAGAATTGGCGTACAACTGTGGGGCGGAATTAACAAAGCTTGTAATTGCAATATACTCGCAAGTGCACACCTCACATTAAGCGGTACGTTACAGAATTGGCGCTCAACGTAAAAGGGCGGTAATTAGAAAAGAATTTCGATATTTAATAAAAAAGATATATCAAAAAGTCTAATTATCGTTGGCAGTTATGAGAAAACAAGAAATGCCTAATACCCGAGGAAAATCGAAGAAGAGGGCAGAAGAAAAGGAGATTGAAGAAGGTGGACAGGAACAAGAAATAGAATTAGTTACGGACAGTGAAATGGACCAACAGACAGGTGATATAGAAGAAACCGAAGTAGTTATGGATACGGAAAAGGAAATAGTGGAAGAGGATGCCCAAGGGGACCAACCAGATAAATCCACCCAAAAAGAAGATATGAGCATGCAGGAGATGTTGAGAATTATTATGGAAAGCAATAAACAAACAAATGATAAAATAGACGAAAATTTTAGGAAACAGGAGGAAACTTTGAAGGAACAGAATAAACAAACTAATGAAAATTTTAGAAAACAGGAGGAAAACTTAAAACAAACCATGAATGAACAATACCATGAACTGAAGGAAGCGGTTGAAGGGCAAAGAGAAGAGATGAATGCAAAATTTGAAGAGAATAATGAGAATTTAAAACAAATTGAGGTTAAGATGGAGAATTTCAATAAAGAATTAAGAGAAAATCTAGAAGGTAAAATTGAACTGGTCAATAATACGTTAAGCCAAAGAGTAGAGGCATATAAGGAAGAGGCAGAGAAGAAATTAGTAGAAACTAACCAAAGATTAGATACCACTGAAGAGAAGATGGAACTAATTAAAATTGGAGTTGAGGCAAGAATGGAAAAAGAAGAACAAGATAACCAAGTTCGTGTAATGGCCATACGACAAGAAAATAATGACCAGTTAGATAGCATTAAAAGCAGTCTAAACTGTAAATTTTCAGAGTTTCATAAAACTGTAGAGAATGTAAAAAATCAATGTGATAGCCAAGCAGTGAAATTAGATAGTTTGCAACAAATACAAACCAATTTTCAATGTGATGTAGATAGAATAAGTGCTAGATCTGCATGCAGCAGTCATCATGTTTATCCAGACAATAAGGAAAGTGTAAACTTTCGGGATTATCGCAGAAACCCACTTGAATTTTTAGGGAGAGTAGATGAAATTTTGAACAGATCAAAGGAGAATCGATGGAATATGATAAAAGGTCTATTAGACGAATCGTTCAAAAATATCAATGATAATTGGTGGACAGCAATTAGGAACGAGGTGTGTGATTATGAGGGTTTCAAAACTATGTTCAAACTTAAGTACTGATCAGAATCAGTACAAAACATTATTAGGACGATATCTGTCATGGTAGGTATGACCGTACAGTGGGACAAACACCTACTGCTTACTTTTTAGGGAAGGTGTGTATCGCCAAGTATCTAGACCCTAAGATACCTGAAGAGTGTCTAGTGACCAAAATGGCGTATCATTTTGAAGAAAAGATCATAAGTGCACGCTTGAGTGGACAAATCAAAACTATTGGAGGCATGGAAACGCTGCTAGAAAATTATGAACAGGAATCTTATTATAGGAGAAGTAGATGGAGGTCAGGGAATACCGAGGAGCGGAGGAATGAACCACCAAGAGAGAATAGGCCCCGAGTTAATTATGTACATGCTAACAACAGAGTTATTTCAATAACAGATATCGCGGAAGATGGTCTAATAATAATCGACAGAATTACAGACATGATTATTATCATAGAGACGAAGGTCCACAAAGGAGTATGAACATCGATCAACCTAGATCCAGAGAGAGGGATGAAGAAAGGATACCGATAAACAACATTCAACATAATGAAAATGTTGAAGCAACCAATAGTAATGATATAAATAGGGGAAACGGGTACCAGCAGTGAGAAGATGTGATTGCCCGTCACTGCTAGAAACAACAGGGCACAGAATTTACCATACACCCAATTATAATACTAATTTGAATAAACCAATAACCATTATCAGAAATAATTTTCTAAAAAATATACAGTCCGAGTTAATGGAAGAAAGAGTAGTCAAAGAGTCATCACCGAACAATGACATAGTCTATATACAAATAAAATTAAATGGAGTGTCAGCAGAGGCCATGATTGATACAGGGGCCAATATTTCAATTATTGATCAATTAGAATTAGATCGTATTACTGAGTTAACTACTGAGAGAATACCTACTTTACCAATTAACAATTTAACAATTGTTGGTGCTACCGGGAAACAAAATAAAACAATCAAAAAACAAGTGTCTTTGAATGTTACCACTAATGGAATAGGAATACCTATGGGATTTTTAGTAGCGAAAGGGCTACCGTTTAGGGTGTTAATAGGGTGTGATATGCTACGGCGACACACTGCAATTATAAATCTGGCCAGGGGTTTAGTAACCTTGAGCACAGAAAATGGTGAGTTAACGGCTGAGATAATTGGTAGCCAAAGTGCCCCTCAGTGTCCGAGCTCATTTTTTGTTAGGGAGAATAATAGATTAACCCTAGGTAATAATATAGAAGTAACAGAATCAAAGATTTGGAAAGAGAAGATAGAAGAAATAATGGAGTTTCAGAATAGGCAGGCACCGGAAATAATTAGTATAGAACAGAAACAACAACTTATAAAAATTTATAATAAATATAAACCAGTATTCTCAGAATCACCAGGAAAAGCTAAAAACTTCTTGTGTGAACTAAAATTTAAAGAAAATGTAAATTTTAATAAACGATCATACCCTATTGCTCAAGCTTTGAAAGAGGCAGCAAGGAAAGAAATTCAAATGATATTGGAAGACATAACTGAAAGAAGTAACTCTCCATATACCAGCCCATTGGTGGCTATACCGAAGAAAGATGGTCAAGTTAGACTATGTCTCGATGCTCGGGAGTTGAATAAAATGCTCATTAACGATCGCACGTCTCCAGGTGAGATTGAGGAGATTATGAAAAGATTTTTTGGATGCAAGTACATGAGTACTTGGGATGCAGTCTGTGGATACTGGCAAATAGAATTGCACCCTAACAGCAGACAATATGTTGCTTTCATATTCGAAGGACGAAATTATCATTTTAAGCGTTTGCCTTTTGGATTGGTAAATTCTGTGGCTGTGTTCATTCAATGCATGGACCAAATTTTGGGTAAGGAAGTCTTAGATTTTACTACCATATATGTGGATGACATACTAATTACGTCTTGTACTTGGAAGGAGCATTGTAACCGAGTGGAAACAGTGTTAGATAAACTTTTGCAACATAATATTACTTTAAAACTGGATAAATCTAAGTTTATCACCCATGAACTACCATTTTTAGGGTTCATTTTATCTGCTACTGGAATTAAACTATCTCCTGAAAAAATAAAGGCTATTCAAGATTTTCCCAAACCCAGAAACTTGAAACAATTACAATCCTTTTTGGGGATATGCAACTATTATAGAAAATTTCAACAGAGTTATTCAGAAATAACAGCTAAATTTCAATATTTACTTTCAAAGAAAAACAAGTGGAAATGGGAAGAAAGTGAAGATAATAATTTCCAGATAGTAAAAAATAAATGTCTTGATTGCATCATGTTACATCACCCAAATTTTAATAAACTTTTTTCATAAATTGTGATGCTAGTAACATTAGCCTTGGGAGTGAGCTATATCAGGAAGATGAAGAAGGAAATCATGGAGTTATCAGTTTTGCAAGCAGAGTACTAAGTAGTTGTGAGAGAAATTATACAGTAACCGAAAAAGAACTGCTGAGTGTTGTGTTCTCATGTATAAAATTTCGAACATTTATTTTGGGATACCCAGTGACTATCAGAACTGATCACAGATCAATTTCATTTTTAAAGAATTGTAAACTTAATCACGGCAGACTTACTAGATGGGCATTAATACTTCAAGAATATAATTTAGACTGGGAATATATTCCAGGTAAGAAGAATGTAACAGCAGACCGATTATCCCGGATTAACCTTGAAAAAGGAACTTGTGAAATAGAACCAGAAAGCATTGGAAAAATATATCACATAATTAAGATGGCAAAGGAGTTACAAGATATAATTAATAAAATAAAAATCGATCAACAAAGTGACAATAAATTAACAAAAATTAAGGAAAGAATATTACAACATGACCCTATAATAATGAAATTTTTTTGTGTTTATGAAGAGATCCTTTTTATTCGTCCTACCATTAAGGATCATGTCTGGAAGATATATGTACCAGCAGCAACAGAAGTAGCATTGATTCAGGATTATCATGAAAGGTATGGCCATATGGGATCACTCAAAGTTATTAAAGCTTTATCTGAACATTGTTACGTGAAAGCTATAAATAAAAGAGTAAGAGAGATAGTAAAAACCTGTAACATTTGTCAGCTTGTAAAAGTAAATAATGAGAAGAAAACAGGCACCATGATTACTATAACATCTAATAAAAAACTTGAAAAGATTTTTTTGGATATCTGCGGACCTTTTCCCAGAAGTGGAGGAAGACATAAATATAAATATATCATCATATTATTTGATCATTATACGAAATACACAAAACTCTACGCTATTAGTAGAGCTACAACGAAGAAAATTCTAGAAGTAATTATAAAAAAATACTTACCTGAGGTGGGAAGACCGGAAATGATTATAACGGATCATGGAACGCAATTTCGGGGGAAAAGGTGGAAGGAAGAATTGAGAAATTGGCAAATAAGAACGTACAAGACATCCGTGTACCACCCTAGTAGCAATCCTGCTGAGCGTGTATTAAGGGAAGTTGGCAGAATTCTACGCACCTACTGTCATCAAGAACATAAAAACTGGAGTCAGTATATTGAACCAGCCGAGACTTTTCTTAATTGGTCATACCATGACAATATCGGTACTAGCCCTTATCAAATAATGTTTGATAAACCACCACCAAGAGAAATTATGTCATTGATAAATTTCCCTCCAGGAGAGAGAGTAGAATTCGACCAAGTGGAAATGCACAACAGAGTGTTACATAAAGTGGAACTTCAACAAAAAAGGGATCAAGTAAAAAGGAGAAGATTGGATACATACCAGTTGGGAGATAAAGTACTAATAAAAAATAGACAACTACCCAGTTCTATAGAGGGTATCGCCCGGAAGTTATTGCTACTTTATACTGGCCCTTACCTCATAACCCAGGTGAAGGGTAATAATACTTACGAAATTAAAACAATTACCAATAATAAAATGAAGGGAGTGTATAATCAGTCGGAAATGAAACACTATTATGAAAACAAAGTCAAGAGCATTAGGAGACTTGAACAAATCAACAATTTATTTCTATCAACGAGTTGAACTAAAATAAATTTGTTCTAGTGGGGGGGGGGGCTTTATGTAACGGTACATAACCCGGTCCCAATAAAGTAAATCATAAGATATAAAAATTTTGAAAAACCGGAGAGTTGAAGAAACGATGCGACAAAAATTATAAAAAATAACCTTTTTTGGACGTTGGAGGAGGCGAAATTCACGCAAGAGTAATAAACAAAGTGAATACTAACTAATTATACCTGAGGAATCCAAATTAAATGGTGATATACATTAAAAACCAGTGGATGAAAACATTCTGAGGATCCAATATAGTTCGGCCTACTTCCAGTAGACAATTAGAAAATACTCCAAACGAAAAGGAAATAATAACACAAGACGTACCTCATCACAGAATAAAACTTCAATCCAGTAAGGACAACACGGAGCGAGGTAATATAAACATTTTTTCGTAATAAGTCCAGAAGAAAACTCGTTTTTTAACAGTGAAATAGAACAAAAAATATTCATTTTATCATATGTTTCTTTCAAAGTAAACAAATACATGCTGCTCTCTTACGGCAATTCCGGAAACTACGTAATATTTGAAAAATAAACAAAATTATTTATTAATTTTTTGATATTTGTAAAGCGTAGCAATTATCCATTTCTGACACTCTCATAACACAAAGAATTCACCCTGAACCCTGGGGAATTATTAAGAATTATGTAATAACTGATGTTTTTTATTATAGCGTAATATTGGGTAAATAACAACATATATGTTTTGTTCCTTAGACAGATCTATGTTTACTCGGTAAAGTCGAGATGATTTTTTTTTTTTTCAAATAAGATTAATTGTGATACCTATATTTTGGTGGCAGGAGACAAAAATCAATAATCAATAAAGCAATATTATTGAAAATTAATATTGAATTATAACGTGTTATAATTTATTGTAGTGGGTAGTTAATGAAAATTTCAGCACAACATACAGAAGAAATCGTCACAACTGAGGGGCAATAATGATACTTACTCTCTCTTCTGCATAAGGCTGAACAAATTACCTCCTTGACCCCAAATCACACACTCTCGATTTCTTTTAGATTGAGTAAAACAAGATAAACAAAATCCTTTATTTATACCTTTTAAAATGTCAGTTAGTATAATTCAAAAGTGACGCATACTGCGTGAGGCATACAATAACACTTTCGCAAGTGCACACCTCACATTAAGCGGAACGTTACAGAATTGGCGTCCATCGCGGGGCTTGAAAAATAGCGACTGCTCATTTTACGTTACAGAATTGGCGAACCCAACATTTGGGGCTTGAATGAGAAGGACGTTTCGCTAACACCCGCCTCTCGCAGAAACCGTACGTTACAGAATTGGCGTACAACTGTGGGGCGGAATTAACAAAGCTTGTAATTGCAATATACTCGCAAGTGCACACCTCACATTAAGCGGTACGTTACAGAATTGGCGCTCAACGTAAAAGGGCGGTAATTAGAAAAGAATTTCGATATTTAATAAAAAAGATATATCAAAAAGTCTAATTATCGTTGGCAGTTATGAGAAAACAAGAAATGCCTAATACCCGAGGAAAATCGAAGAAGAGGGCAGAAGAAAAGGAGATTGAAGAAGGTGGACAGGAACAAGAAATAGAATTAGTTACGGACAGTGAAATGGACCAACAGACAGGTGATATAGAAGAAACCGAAGTAGTTATGGATACGGAAAAGGAAATAGTGGAAGAGGATGCCCAAGGGGACCAACCAGATAAATCCACCCAAAAAGAAGATATGAGCATGCAGGAGATGTTGAGAATTATTATGGAAAGCAATAAACAAACAAATGATAAAATAGACGAAAATTTTAGGAAACAGGAGGAAACTTTGAAGGAACAGAATAAACAAACTAATGAAAATTTTAGAAAACAGGAGGAAAACTTAAAACAAACCATGAATGAACAATACCATGAACTGAAGGAAGCGGTTGAAGGGCAAAGAGAAGAGATGAATGCAAAATTTGAAGAGAATAATGAGAATTTAAAAAAAATTGAGGTTAAGATGGAGAATTTCAATAAAGAATTAAGAGAAAATCTAGAAGGTAAAATTGAACTGGTCAATAATACGTTAAGCCAAAGAGTAGAGGCATATAAGGAAGAGGCAGAGAAGAAATTAGTAGAAACTAACCAAAGATTAGATACCACTGAAGAGAAGATGGAACTAATTAAAATTGGAGTTGAGGCAAGAATGGAAAAAGAAGAACAAGATAACCAAGTTCGTGTAATGGCCAAGATAAACAAAATCCTTTATTTATACCTTTTAAAACGTCAGTTAGTATAATTCAAAAGTGACGCATACTGCGTGAGGCATATAATAACACTTTCGCAAGTGCACACCTCACATTAAGCGGAACGTTACAGAATTGGCGTCCATCGCGGGGCTTGAAAAATAGCGACTGCTCATTTTACGTTACAGAATTGGCGAACCCAACATTTGGGGCTTGAATGAGAAGGACGTTTCGCTAACACCCGCCTCTCGCAGAAACCGTACGTTACAATATGCGCTCATGACCCTTCTTTACTATTAACAGTTCGCTCCCTAAAGGACACTGTCACTGCTGTAATTTGTAAAACTGTGTAGACTTTTGGCTTAAAATACGTATATATAGTTTTACACTAGTGTACAGCTGTAAAGAATTTTATACCTTACAGTGCTACCCGTACTGCAATCTACTAAAACTGCTGGAAAGAATAATCTAGAATATACTCGGCATCATTGCGTACAAAACTTCTCATTAAACTTATTGAATTATACAAATCAGTGAGGTCTGGTTAATTATACATTTAAAACATTATCTAAAAACGTATTTACAAAATCTGTTGTCCGATGTAGTATTCGACATTTCCAAGGGCGACTTTGAATGTTACAACTCTCGGATAATAAACAAGTGTACATGGGTAAGTAATATGAAAAATAGTTGGAATTTAAAAGCGAAAAAATCAATTTTATTTCTCAGTCTAATCACATAGTTTCAGACAAAAAACTATGAGATCAATGAAAAGGAATCCGGGTAAATATGTAGCCCATGGTCAGCTGTGTGTTAAATTTGAACAGAGCACTTGAAACGTCTCGAAGAAATAACATGCTGAAATTTTGCTTGTAAAATCGGAAACGAATACTGATCAGTTTGTGGCAAGCGCGTGTAAGTGGTATACATGCGCGCGCTATTATTATAAGCAAAACTATTACGATGCTTGTCAGTCGTCCGAAATGAGTAATTGGAAATCTACTACTGGATACACACCTACGCGTGGGATTTGGCAAACGTGCCCAATTCGGCTCATGCCAAAAACTAGGCGAAGGGAGTCCACGATATTGTATAAAACGGATTCAGACGGGAGTGCATGTTATAAACAAAATGACGCGCTCAAGAGTCAGGAATTCGGTGACGTCTCCAGAAGCGGCTACACTACAACGTGGTCCGACTCGTGTTTTCTCGAACCGATTGCAAATGAGTACTTTCTTATAAACGTACGAATACTTATTAGCTTTTACAATTAACGGGAAACGAAGCAACATTTTATACAAGTGAGGTAATGAAGACGTGTCACTCTAAAGATCCACTTATCATCCGTTTGGAAAAAGGAAGAGCGATGGCTTCACTGTTCGAAAGCAACATGATGTTATAGATTAGATTATAAATTACGGACTACATTAAATACAAAGACCTTAGGCCTCCGTTTAAACCAACGTAAGAGCAGTCTGGGTGGCAGGTTTTTCATAGAGTAAATGAATTAACGTGAACATATATTCATTTAAAATTGTACACGTGTGTGGTGTGGGTGTACAAAATAAAACGTTTTTCAAAAGGTCTGGCATACATACCCTGAGCCTTTGAGTCTGCCATGCGAGAACCCTTAACCATCTTTCTTTACTGAGATCAACGGACTAGGATATTACTCAATTATGCTCCCTAGAGCGAAGTTTAATATTCCACAGAGTATGGCGCCTAGTTACTAATTACAGCTTCCATTTCGAATCCCGAGCGCAACATAAAATCAAGGTGCGTTTCTCAGCTCCCAGGTCGACTAAGCGTGTGGAAATAAGTACCCGGGAATGGGATAGTAATGGCAGACTGATTATATCCGCTAGAGTTACGGTAACGATTTCACGACGAAAACTGTTTTAATAAGAAGAGGAGCGTAACTGCTGATCAGAACTCTGATTACAAACGTTTCAATGTCATCGATGCTCAGTAGTTAATCAATAGCACGCGCACAGGGTGTCTACGTACCTGAGATTGTTTAGTAAGTCGTGTAATCCCCAAACACACCACGCTACATGATGTATCGTATTATAAGCCGTCAATCCAGAGGGCGAATATTGTTACTCGCTTAATTTTCAGCTGTGTACGCTAATATAGCAGGAACTCTTTTTAAACATAACAGGTTTATTACACAGCATTAGCGTATACGTTTGAAATATGAAATATAGGGAAATCAATTCAGTCAGTAAGTATCTTGTAAACAATGTTTTAGCAACGCAATTTGTATTGTCTTATTACCGTTTACTTTAATGGGACTGATTTCAGCCACTTTAAAGATAGTAATGTTGATTAGTCTTGTTTTTTATTTTGTATGAAGCCGATCCGATCCCGGACTCCCCCGTCCAAATTCTAGATACGCCACCGAAAACAAAAACACAATATTTGATTTAATGCCATTTTATTTGTTCTTTTTTTATATAAATCCGTGCAATATTCATATATTATATGATTAACTTATTGTTATTATTTAAGCTGTTTTAATTGATATACATGATAACAGAATCACAACGTAATGAAAAATATATATCGTATAAGCATGTACGTGAACTACAGTTTGTAGCCGAAAACAGACAAGCTGTATCACTCAACTGGCGTTACGTCATGTTTAACGACTTCTAGCAAAACACAATTCGCTCCGACCATAAACTCACTCGACTACGAAACGAATCGATGCACGTCAAATTTAAAAAACAAACCTCTTTCTGCTCGAAGAGTTGGCAACGTGACAAAGAAAATACTTGTTTTCAATTAACCTGCTGCCAAACCGTGAATTAGAAGAGTAACACGCGCACACCAAACGGGCGGGTTTAATGTTATTGTTTTAAATTTGTTCATCTGTCATTCGGGTATTCCGTGCAGGACGGATGCCAAGAAAAATGTAAACACAAATCAGTCGAAAACCAAAACCAAATACACACGTATTGTAAAGATGGAAATACCCGCAGAAAATACGTAAACGTACGTCTTACTTTCTTCAGACATATTTCCTACCTTACGTTCCCACAAGGGTGCAATTCCCAGAACGAATGTATAGGAACTGAAGAAAATATAAGCTTACGATACGTAGTGATAAACATTAAGTAAACACTCATAAGGTAGTGCCGGCTGTCGTCTTCTTCGACAGCACCTAATTTTTAAACTGCAACCAACACGCAGTTCAATAATAGGCTTATTATAACTTTCAGGTCAACGCTCATAGAACTAGAAGAAAATTACACACCTACATATCTCTCCCCCCCCCCCCAGAATATACCAGTGGTTAATCCTACTCCAATTTTGTTGTGAACTCCTTCCACCATATACACCGTCTTGAGTTCCACTAATACGGAGTATCACCCTGCACTTTTGCAACAGACCGACAGATAGCATTAGACATAACCCGTAAGAAATATTTGCAGATACTCTTCATAGTGAACTGATGGTTCTCTACACAGCGAAAACGAATATTCAGGATTCAGCACTTATATTCCTGAACTCGGCATCGAATTCTACGTACCTTCAACAGCCACATCTGTAACTGAACTGTTGGCAACATGTTCAGCTCATCAACAACGTGGAGAGCTGGAAGCGGAGAAAATATGCATTAAAACATGGTCAAAATCAGCACTCTGGGCAGTCAAAATATAAGCCGTGAAATGCAAAAAATATTACACACTGTTTTGGATACCAGAACTAGTGGTGAAGTGAAAGAAGTGACCGAATTCCGAAAAAAGCATATAGAAAGAGACGAGGACGAGTATAAAATAAATTTGAGGTATAAGAACAACGTTTACAAATGCTCTGAAATAAAGTCTACGAGTGAAGCAATATAATCAGACAATTTTCCCCACCACTTCGGATTAAGCGCGTTACTTGTCCATTTCTCTCTTTATAAGGTTACAGTTTAAATCGTTCAACAGTACTTGTATATACTGTATACATGTATATAATGTATACATTCTGTCCTACATGTCCTAACTGAGCAATCTTTCTTTACAGCAATTTCTGTAACATCTCTACGGCGTAGCTGATCTTGTTAACTCCATTATATATACTAAAAGCCTTAATATCCAGTGCTAACGTGTTTTCTGAACTTCCACTACTGTAGAACAAACACGGCATATCCAACGCATCATAAAATCTAGCCTGTATTGCCCTTTCGCGCTTCCATCTGAAATACAAACAGCAGATAAGCCGAGGAACCTTAGGAGGGCTGAATTTGCAGGCTACAGTGTCTTGGACAAACGTAATCTAAATGACGAACGTAACTTTATTTGGTACTTTACTGTCAGACGCCACAGAAACCAAAGCAGTAGAAGTCAGACAAAAGAGAATAACGAAACGCGAATACGGATACCTTCGAGAGGCAAAGTATATCACGGTAACTTGATATTCTTAAGGAAAGCTCAATGAACATGTCCTAGTCTATAGACAAAGTAAAAGACTTATAAACTGCCAATTAAAGTGCGTTTTACTTATTGTTAACTATTTACAGTTTTAAAGATTTATGGTTTACAGCACAAATAGGCTTACTGTTACTCTGATTTAACTTTTGAGTTTACTTAGTGAGATACACGACACACTTCGGCGGTGACATAGCCGATGATACAAGACGTATCTCGATGAAGGAGGACTGTTCATAATCGCACAGCACGTGTCACACCAAACTTTGACCGGAACTTGTAACACAGATATCTGATAAAAAGTGATCTCTACTGATAAAACGCTCTACGTCAAACAGATTGTCGGCCAACACAAAAGGTTTTATTATTTGCTATTCAAACTGTATACCAACTGAATTCAGGCTGAAGCAGAATATAACTTACTTGATATAAGTCTACAATGTTTTGTTTAACTAGTAAATTAGGTAACCACGTTTCTGGAAGACTTTTACAAGATTCCATTGTTAATATAATTTAAATTATACACACTGGAAGTTATCATTTGTATTATTGTAGAACCGGTGGAAATCGTTAATGTTGTCCCGTGTCCCAGCGCGATACGTTTATTTATCAGGCTTGTTTAGCAGTTGGAAAATCAAACGTCGATTTTAAAGCGAGAAAACAATATGAATCAGTGTCCCTATGAATATGTCCTAGTTTCTGCGATGGAAAATCACAACGCGCGCGCACAATCGTGAGAACACCGTACCACTTCTCAAATGAACATTGTGCGTTTGTAGAAATTTGCTGGTTATACTCCAATTCAAGGTTCAATATTTTAACAAGTACAAGTGCGGTTCACATTATACACACAAAATATCTGAACTGTTATAAATAAAAAAATTGTGAAACGTTAACAAATCTCCGTCTATACTTCCGATATTGAGTATCTTGTTTTATTTACATCAACAGAACAGACGGGTACATAAAATCGACGCTGTATGTAATACGGAGTGATAAGGCACAAAAAGTTTGCGTCGTAAAATGCAAATGCAAACACACGGTGATCGATTTTCTCTGCGGGAATCTCCAGCAAAGAGAGCCCGCTATCTTATTTAAGTCTACTTTGTTCCACCAAAACCTCTCGAAAAGAACGTTACCGTCTTTCAAGACGTTAACGCCGAGTAAGTACCGTACGGCTTCACAGACACTCCACCTCAAGTCAATACAACAACCGCACGTCGAATACTTCTATCAGACCGATAAACAAGAAAACAGTTTAATAATATATACAGAGTGTACGCTGCTTTTTTCTACAGTAGTCAAAGTCGTTACGAAAAAAATTACTTTTATTTTTATTGTGGAGTTTTCACTCGACTCCACTTCTGCCTCACACCATAGTGAGCGCTCTACCTGCTTCAGAACAAAATGTAAGCCTCCCACATTACCACAGAATGTATTCAATTTCATAACTGTATTCCACAGAAGATGTAAAGTCGACAACATACCTTTCATAATAACTCCTACTGTAAATGAAACACGGTTTCCGTGCTATGGCGAGACTAGAAATTAATTTTCCTCGCCAAAATTTCAGAATGCCAGCGATATGAATATTTGTTGTGAATACAGTAATATTCATACGAAAGGACCCGTTTGCAAAATTCGCATTAACGAGGCCAGAGTTTTATAATTCTAAAATTTTTAAACGAACAGTATCGTTCTTTTTCTTATTTACCCTTACAACCCGTTCACTCCAACGATTTTCTCCATCAGTTCTTTGTCTCCCTCCTGTTCGTGCATTGGTCAACACCTAATTATTCATCCTATTCCACTGGTTCTACAAGGACGGGTTGCTAGGCTGTTCTTCCAAATCCCCAACCTAAATAGCCAAGAGTTTTTATTCGAAGTTTTCCTCTCCTCATCAACAGTCGTCACCACGGCTATGGAACCTGATATGCCCTTAGTTTGATTCTGGAGTATCGTTTCCCTACGCTTCGGGGACCGCCAACCCCCACCGCACAAGACGGAACGGAGCAGGAGCAGTGCATATTATGAAGAATGTGACGACGCCACAAGTCGCCCTGCCTCGGTTCGCAACTAGCCACCGCATCTGATAAACCGCGAACAATAAATTTGTATTAAGTACATCAACGTACGGTCCGAGCGGTACTGCGGTTAACGCACTGCTTCTAAAGCGGGGCATAAAGTTTTCAATCCATGTGCGGGTGGACGATATACCTTATGGGTAACCTACGTCATCAGATGGCGTTAAAGCGTGGCGCTATAGTGCCAGACTCTCTACGTGTATCCCGTATTATAAAATCATCGAAGACGTTCACTAACACTAATCCTACACTGTTTTTAAGATGAACTACGTTATTACAATACACTAATTGTATTGCACAATTCCCTGAGTTACAGGTAATATCGCAACAGTGTTGTCACCCAACCGGATTCAACCGCGTGTTGTCGGCCTGATTGCGCGGAATGTCCGTTTCTCTTCCAGACTTTTGCTCAATTTCGGAAATAAACTGAAGAGTTCGAACTGACGATATTATAAATGTCTAATAAAAAGTCTATGACGCATAATAAAAAAAAAATAAAAACGTTCTTGAAATCGAAAGAAACAATAGGAAAATTCTTTCAAGTTACTTACAAAAAATAAGGCAATCCGGGGTATGGTCGTGCGGATAACGTATCATGGGCCTTCTGGGAAAGTCAAGCGTCAGAGACGTACATAGATGTGCACACGCTCATCTGTATATCTGTGGCTAGCGACCCATACGCGCGAAAGGGTGGACAGTTACAAGACAATTTATATATAAAGAATACGTCAATAAAACACACACAAACACACACCGATGGCGTAACCAGGAGTTGCTCCTGGGGGAGGGTTATGAAATTAGCTTGAAAGTTCAACCCCCATTTTGCTCATAACAAATTTGAAATTTAGGATTCTTCCCATACAATTTTATAAATACGTTTAATAAATTCTTTGCGTCTCAAAGTCTGGCGTGTGCGTAATTGTTTTTTTTTTTTTTTAAGCTGCAAATACGTACGTTATTTCCCAAATGTTGAGTGACTGTCCATTATCAAGAAAACTCGCACTTTATTTTGTTAATTCAATAAATATTGCAATTCCTATTATTTCTTCAAGTATTTAAAAGCTTTAAATTAGCACATACAAGCCTTATTTTAAGAACGCTACGTGATTATGGAATTCGCAGACATTTTTAATAGCTTTGAGGCGTTATCCCCGTGATCGCCCACCGTAGTTACGCCACTATATAGAGATATATAGACCGTTAGTTATTTTTGGTCCAGATTGCAAAATATACGTCTATAAAGAGTACATTTTCTTGACTGTATACGAACAAACTGCTTATTATTTGTACATTCATTTATTATTATCTCACTAACATTGATTACTTGTGATGTGAAATGTGTAAGTATTAATCAGGCAATAAGCAATATGCTAATTACTTTTACATGTACGCTACATTACGCACGTGCCACACTATATATATGCTTATTAGAATCAAATGCATACGTATTATTTTTTAAACGTTTTTGAGAGTGATGCTAAACAGCTGATTTTGCCTATTACAAATATTCTAGGTCCTGTAATATAATGACTTCATTCGATTCAATAATTCAGAAAATAAAATACTGAAAGAGGGTTTCTGACTCATCGGTATCGTATCACACGTCCGGGTAAGCAATACTGAAAAGCTGGCAATTCTCCCCAACCTGCCGAGGTGTAAAAATCGCAATACCAGAAACGGTTTATCTCGCCAGCTCAGAAGGATGACAGTCGACATCAAAGCACTGTTATCGCTGGTAACTAACTCTTATCTCGCATAAGTGTAGTTACATTATTGACGTGTTTTTGCACACGAATGGCTTGGTTCCATCGAGGGGATAAGCTGCAGTTGATGAATGCCAACGAGCCAACGAGGACAAATTGATTGGTGTACAGCCAGTCTCAAGAAGTGATGAGTAATTAAGAACACATTATTGCATCAAAGGCTTCCGAATGTTAATCTTCTGGTCGACCTACATTACTTCATTCATTAAATAAATCGTACAATGGAATCCTAAAAAAAATCCTAAAACAAAAAAGAATTTAGGATTTAACAATAAAACATCTTGTTAACGATTTATGGGTTTTGTGGACGTTACCAGATGTACTTCTTGTGAACCGTACAAGGGTACACAATCGTGACAAAGGCCGAATTCCTGGAGCAGAACACAGAACCGGTGCGTCTGCTTTCAATACGCTGCTGGCGGACAAAAGTAGTGTGTGTGTGTGTGTGTGTGTGTGTGTGTGTGTGTGTGTCGTCATTGACCCAACGCCAACGCCTGGCCTGGCTACATTACGTTATCGCCCATCTACATCTATCTCTTTATTGATAAATGTTGTGTTACGCAATTGCACACATGCACTTATCTCACCAGGCGATAACCACACAGACTCTGGCTTACATACAGATCTGGACGTTGGCATAACAAAACATAGTAATCAGAACGCGTACACAAACGTTGAAATGTTTTCCGTAATTATTGCATTATGACGTCTCTCTCTCTCTCTCTCTCTCTCTCTCTCTCTCTCTCTCTCATTAGTTCGTTCACTTTCTTTCCTCCGACGACTTCACACACGCCTGTCGAATTTCCAAAGATTAGGTTATTATTTCCTCAGCCAAAACGATAACAGTCGGAACCTTTGATGTAATAACGAGTCGTTAAAACAGTGCCAGTGTCCCGACGCTGCTTCTGTGCACTAATCGGACGGTCCCTTTATTTAAAATGACACTCCCGTGTTCCGTCCACGTGAACGTGACCGTTGGTACAATTGGTACTCATCAACTGCAATGCGTCGTGTTGTCATCATTCTGCTGTTGGTCTGAGGTTTAAGTGATTGCAGAAACATATCAATAACGCAGCTACTGAGGGTAGAGATAAACACTTAATTACGACTGATAAAGGCCTCGCTTTGACAGCCGATGTTAAAGACTAAAATGTACTAAAGTTTTACGTACAGTAGACACAAACCTATAATATGTCAGAAAACATGGACCACCAACTGTTTTTAACGTCTACGGAGTACTACTCCCATACATTCAGTTTATGTACGCGACTTTTCAATATTTATCTTTTAAAATACTCCTGAATGCTGACGAACCATATACGGGCACCACTAAAACGTTTTCCTGATTTCTTTGAATTTTTTACTGACGATCCACTTTAATTTTAAAATGATGGTCGAGCCCGTTGTCATGACTCAAGTATAGGAGGTCCAAGGCGCTCATGAAACTAACCACACACACGCGCGCGCAATAAATTGTTAATAATGTAAGATAGTTAACCCACACTCATACACCAAACATCTGAAAATTTACACCTTAATCGACTGAGGCATGGAAAGGCCGACGGGGCAACGCAGAAACGGACGTATCCCATCCTATCCATTTCACTCTTATAGACCTTCAGCAATCAAAAAATTCTCGTTTAATTGTAAATATTCGTTTTATTTTCTCTTTCCCAAACGCAAATTACGAGTATTATAAATCTGAACATAAAATTTTCATATACTTTAATTTCTACATATTTATTAAATAAAATATTGATGAAAGATCCAAAAAGTACTCCAAAGAAAGTACTAAAAATAAAATACCTTAAACAAATAGAATAACATAACTGAAAATGGTTAAGCGAGTTCTCAGTTTTAACTCGACCGTTTGGCATTTGTCTGTCTGACTTCTATTCGTTTTAGGGCATGTCTGACGAATACTTTTGGACGCATCTAGATTTTCGTTAAACCTGGGATGAATATCCCTACTTTTACTCTACAGAACCCTATTAGTTTTGAGACTGATACCTCCACCCGAAAATAGGGGTACGGGCCGCAAAATTGTTAACAATTGCACAAATCCGCGTGACGTATCAAATCAATCGTAAATTCCATGTAAAGAGATCCACAAAGTAAAGAGAATTTTAACAAAAATCTTAATATAGTATACAATTTTAGAAATTTATAAATCTTTGATACATTCCAGGATCCAAGAAAAGAGACCACAAATTTGAAAAAAGTCTAAAACTCCAGCCGAGTGTAAGACTAAAGCGAATGTTTTGTAACACAAATCCGGATGTTTGGAATTTCTAATGTTTATTGTATGATTGTTTGATCTACAATTATTGATACTTTACTAAACAAAAAATAGCAGGGTAATCTTTGTGTTTGCTGTATCCAATCGTATCCAACAACATACCCGTACACTTCTACTATTCTTTATCAGCTACGTGAAACGTCCACAGTTCTTATAATTTCTACGATCTCCAAAAAACACATTAACTTTCCTGTTAATTTTTCATTCTTTATCGTTGCATTTGAATGTCATAGAATAAATATGCAACCCTAGTTGAATACCTTTCACTAGTGTCTAAGTAAGTTACAGAAAGAAGAAAACTGAAATGTATTTGCTGTTCTATTCATTTTTACAATATCTGCGCTCAAAAACAGTGTAGGCGTACAGTAGCATTTATATAATAAAACTTTATTACGGCAACTGTACAGAGGAATAAAATTTCCATGTTTTTATTTGATTAAAAAACTCGGCAACAGCTCTGCGACCGTACAGGCGGTAAAGGGGTTTCCATTTTCCCATTTAACGAACGTTGTTTTCCATTCAGTTTTATTATTGTTTCACAACTACAACAAAAAGTTTCATGCGGCACGCTATGCATTGCATTTGTTTAATAAATAGGCCAACCCACGCCGTCTGGCTGTCAACGTATCCATCATTCCTCGTTTACCCGGGAAGCGGAAAATACCGACTCCTTTGATTAGAACAACAAATAATTAGGCGTCGTTACACATTCGTGCAGTATAGGCCTACGTACGCAACGTGTATGTTATTAACGTGTCAGTACAGCATGTAACATGTTCTTTATAACGGAATAATATGTAACTGACATAAGTGGGCCTCAGAACTCAATAACGGCCTTTATCAGGCCATTAACAGTACACGCACAAATAGCAGTAGCCTACAGTATATTCAATAATTATACGTTACGTGCTCTGCACTAGATATGATAAATTCAATTTGCATGAACAGCCGTGACGTCAAAACATTGACGTTACTATGTAATTTCTTGAACTAGTGGAAAAACTCTACGCGAAAACCTACTTTACAGCGACAGTAATCAGCGCATCGTGAGGAGGTGGAAGCGTTATCGTGACCAACTGGAAACGTATCTCTCCACATTCCCGTGCCCAAACAGTCATACCGCGTAGTGGATAACTGATATTTCTAATAGTTGTACTAAACAGATAGGGTTCTCATACGTCCGGCTTTTTACGTAAAAATCCGGCGTTCGGCAAACATTACAAAAAATACAAGAAATATCCGGCATTTCTGTATTCTGGTACTTAGTGATTAAATTAACGAATAATCTGCAAACAATCTGATCCCTTTCTGTGGATGAATTTTTACAATATTAAGGAGGACAAAAATTACGAAAACATCGCTCCACGCTAAGAGTACTTGGCAAAGAACAGTGTAGAAGTAGCAGAACCCAAACTGTTTTATTGATCAATTTTGTAATTTCAAAAATTACACCGCGGCACTTGATTTTTAAAGAGAAGTTTAGATCCCGATCTCGACTCTAAACCGTTAAACATATGGCAGATTATCTTCTCAATTCCCAGTCACAACGGAAATATTGAAAGGCTAATTTCCATTCGTTTACCACGGTATAATGTGTCAACATAAAAAAAAAACTGATGTTAAAATGCCCCTGGTGTCTTCCTATAGAACAAAAAATTATTAAGCAAGGCGAAAGATCCCAAAAATTTGTACACTTGAAAAGTAAATATTCCTACGACAGCACAGAACAATCTACGCGTTTATCGAATGTGCCAGAAGGATCTCGATGTAACGCGTGTGGCGTACGTGCTACTTACTATACGCATTTTGCGAGAATCTTCTCGACTGTGCCGGGCTTCGCTCGGGCGCTCGGCCTGTGTCAAGCCCGTAGTAATTACGTAGTTCACGAGAGATAAGACACAGTTTGGAAACTTCTGGTGTGTGAGCGTGACTATAAATACATCGGGTAGCGGCCTTAGTTTTCAGTTCAATCTGAGTTATTGGATAGTGCGGTTCGAGAGTATTAGTGCGATATATTTCCAGAGCGGTTCGAGTTATTACTGTGTACGTTCAAGTAGTTATTAGTGAAGTGTTGCGTTTTATAATCAGACGGTATAATTGTAATACAATTGAGTTTTAATACTTGTGGACATTTTATTGCGTGTGAACAATTTTCATGTGATTTGTTGTAGAGGCTGTGTTGTTAATTACGAACTGTTTTACTGTAACAATTAAAGGTGTGATTAGTGACTTAATTGTTGTCTTGTACTTATTTTGTTTCCACTGTACCTACGACGATCGAGTAGACCGTCGTAACAGTGGTGTCAGAACTGGGGTAAAACTGTTAACAGTGGAAACATTGGACGCTTTGTACAAGACGAGTGTGATTCGTAATTAATCAGTAAACATGGATCCCAGTCAGATGATGGAAGCTTTACAAACACTGCTGCGGCAGACT
This sequence comes from Magicicada septendecula, assembly GCA_034769895.1. Classification (NCBI taxonomy): domain Eukaryota; kingdom Metazoa; phylum Arthropoda; class Insecta; order Hemiptera; family Cicadidae; genus Magicicada; species Magicicada septendecula. The sequence goes on along the minus strand of CM068371.1, from coordinate 402,915,780 downwards.
GTACCAGTGATAAAGACAGAAAAAGACACAGAAAATAAGTTAACAGAGAAAGTCACTTTGCCTGCAGTAGGGACAGTTCATGTCAAAGCTCCAACCTTTGACGGAAGCAGTCACTGGGCAACGTACCTCCGCCAATTTGAAGCTGCTGCATGCGCAAATAATTGGACAGAAAAAGACAAGGCAGTCTCACTCGTTCTCGCATTAAAAGGACCCGCGGCAGAATTACTACAGAAAGTGCCACCTGACAGCCAGAACATCTATGCCGAGTTGATAAAAGCTCTAGAATTACGGTATGGTGATAAACATTTCCGAGATGTGTACTACGCTCAGTTGAGAACAAGACGACAACGTTCCGGGGAAAGTCTTCAAGAATTTGAAGCAAGTATCGATAGATTGATTAGATTGGCCTATCCTGAAGCACCAGAAGACTTCCGAATAAGGTTTGCGGTGCAGACATTTATTGATGGCATTGGAGATTGTGAACTTCAGCAAGTGTTACGAATGGCAAGACACTGAGATAGCTCGGAAGCTCTTGTTCACGCCCTAGAGTTTGAAGCTGCCAAGTCAGCGTTCCGCTACATTAATGGGTTTGTGCCACCAAGTTGCAGTCAGAAGATCCCTGTATCACATTACCGTTACGATGGGTGCAGAAAAACAATGTTGTCGGACAAACAATTCAAGAGTTCAAGAGAGTCGCAACGATTTGAGAATGACAGAAGACCGAAATGTTACAACTGTGGAAAACGTGGTCATCTACAGGTAGACTGTTGGGAGAAGAAGATACCGAGAGAAGAGACTGATCGCACCAATTGGAGAAGTAAAGGCCCAGAACAGCACACAGTTTCCACGCTACATAAGATCAGTGGAAACTTAATTGTTAATGGATTTGCGGATGGTAACCAACATCATTTACAGTTGACACGGGCGCAACAGTGTCCATTGTGCGCCTGACTTAGTCTGTAACCGCCATCCTCTAATTAGCTCTTGTACAATACAGACTGTGACTGGAAGCCCCGTCAAGGTGCTAGGAAAGGTAGACGTACGTGTACGCCTGGATCTTCTTGAGTTTAGTCACCAAGTGCTCGTTGCAGACATTGTCGATGAAGTGATTCTTGGCACGGACATTATGAATGCCTACGGATTCGTTGTGGACTTAAGAGAGAATGTCCTGAAAGTTGGCCAAGAGAAGATAAAGCTTTGCATGGCTAAAATGACAGGGTCTACCAACCATTCGATTAAGCGAGTGGCATTAGTCGAAGAAAAAGTCAACAAGTCTGGTCAAGAGGAACCCTCCCTGTTGCAAGCGGAAATGGAGGAAGAACTAGCAGAGGAAGTACAAATAAGTATAACGACAAAAGAAGTGGAAAGCCAACTATGGGTGTCGAGACAAAACTCTTGCTTGTTCCTGAGCTGATAGAAGCGCCCGAGGGTAAAGTGGCTGAAGATGAGGTTACGCAAGAGGTTGTTGACGAGAACCAAACAAGCTTGGATCAGCCAGTGGTATTTAGGTCATCAGTACATGACGCAACGGGAGGGATTCCAGCGAAACTAGTGGTTGCGCGAAAGACTCGCATTCCTGGGAACGTGACGTTCGGATCACACGAGACTGAATTCGAAGAACGGGAAAATTATCCTTCGCAAGGACGTCCATCTAGATCGCCTGGTCGAGTATTACTTCGGAGACGCTTTGCCAGTTCGGGACGAACAGGCTTACGGAGGGGACAGTGCTACGACAGCACAGAACAATCTACGCGTTTATCGAATGTGCCAGAAGGACCTCGATGTAACGCGTGTGGCGTACGTGCTACTATACGCATTTTGCGAGAATCTTCTCGACTGTGCCGGGCTTCGCTCGGCCTGTGTCAAGGCCGTAGTAATTACGTAGTTCACGAGAGATAAGACACAGTTTGGAAACTTCTGGTGTGTGAGCGTGAATATAAATACACCGGGTAGCGGCCTTAATTTTCAGTTCAATCCGAGTTATTGGATAGTCCGGTTCGAGAGTATTAGTGCGATATATTTCCAGAGCGGTTCGAGTTGTTACTGTGTACGTTCAAGTAGTTATTAGTGAAGTGTTGCGTTTTATAATCAGACGGTATAATTGTAATACAATTAAGTTTTAATATTTGTGGACATTTTATTGCGTGTGAACAATTTTCATGTGATTTGTTGTAGAGACTGTGTTGTTAATTACGAACTGTTTTACTGTAACAATTAAAGGTGTGATTAGTGACTTAATTGTTGTCTTGTACTTATTTTGTTTCCACTGTACCTACGACGATCGAGTAGACCGTCGTAACAATATCTTTTAATGTTACGCAGGCCTACTCTATTTTTCTGTTTTCTTCATTGGAAAAATACTATACTTTAATACTTGAATTTAATAAATAAACACTGTCCAAATCCAACCTCTGTAGCTGCCGTAACTGGTGAAACAATTGTCAGAAAAATAAAATTATCTGTAGAACTATACCACGTCTTCATTTATTAAATGCAAGTGTTAATAAAATGTTCTACCAAGTGCCGAGCGATCAGTGTAATACTAGTTTTCTGAAAAGATTGTAAATCCTATTTCGGGGGGGGGGGTTATTCCAGAGTTTACGAAGACTTGAAATTAACCGCTGTTCGGGGTGTTATTCCAGAGTTTACGAAGACTTGAAATTAACCGCTGTTCGTGAATCTCATGATTTCTAGAGCAGTGGTTCCCAAACGTTACGAGCCGTGGGGCAGTTTTTAGGAGAGAAATGCGTCTTGAAGCAATAATTTTTCACCTATAGGCCTACAGGTAGAAAGCATTTGGGCAAGTTACATATCGGATTTTATTTCATTCAAAATTTTATTTTTTCCACTAAATTCACAGCGATACGGAATTAAGTTACCTAAAAGAGAAAAAAAATTAGTACGGCAAAACGTTCCAGAACCAAATAAACTCAGGTTACCGTGCTAAATGTTGACAACTTCCTCCGTTTCTATTTTTTTTTTTTCGAATTCTTTGTCGGGTGAGTGTACCTACAACGTGTAAGAGCTTCGAACGAAAGCTAGGTCTTTTTCGTTAGTCCCCACTTACAAATATGAAATATTCTCTATTAAAACAAATCATTTACTTAAACCTTTCCGAAGCCCGCCTAACCTAAATTAATTTAATCAAAATAAAACAAAAAGTTAAAACCCTAATGCCATTTGTACAATTACAGTAATGAATACTTTACTCCGGTAACGAAAAACAGTTCGAAGGAGTATCGGAAACTACCTTCGACATACTATAAATTATATCTCCTTGAGCCTTCTTGTCCATTTCGAGATCATTTTTGTTTCCTACCTGTCACATGCTCAGCTGATTCTCAGAGGTCAACCGGTCTTTCATATCTAGTTTATGGCCGGTTGCTTATGAGTTTTGTATGGCCATTACAATGTAAAGGTCAATCTTCGTTTGCTTCTGAAAGCGGTTACATTTATGGAAGTCGTTATCTTACATGTTGACTCAGTTGTTATATAATTCTGCCTCATCACAGCACAGGTAAACGCAATGATGCTTATGATTATTACAATCGTACATATTTTATAAATTATGTCAGTAAATGTAACAGATTCGTTATATTGGCAACAGCCAGTACACTATTATTTTATAAACTCAAAACATACAGTACATATAAATTTAAACAAAATTCACAGCTAAATTACCTTTCAGAGTAGCATCTCCGATCTTTTACGATGGGTATGGAGCTTGGTTCGATGTTGGACTGATTTCGTCCGATGTGTCGGCCTTGAGGGTGCGCTTCCATTTTCCACTTTAATAAACTATTGAATATACCACAAGCGACACTAACAACACTTCACTAACAATACAATACAACTTTAACGTACAATTCACCGTAGATTCGCCAGAAAGTGTCGACGGTAAAAAGCCATGTTCGTTCACAGTCTGCGGACAGAGAACACCATTACATAACACGGGACGACGGTATTCTTGTATCACTACTCGGTATTACAGTAATTCCACAGTTGTGTTGTCTCGAGTAACTGGAATTCGTAAAAACAGGTGATTCATCCATTCGTAACGCAGCGCTCGCAAACAATCGTAACGTGATGCACGCGCCAATCTACTGGTCACTGCACACAAAGTAGTAATATTAAAATTACGAAAAGATAATGTTACGATTTTGCGTCAACGTGTTGCCAAAGCTGTCCGTAGCTGGAACACGTTGTTGGATAAACAAAAGAAAAACTTTTCTGCTTCACAAATCTTTAAAGAATGCTAAAACTGTATAACCGACGAGTGGCATAAGTACGGGGTGTATCATGAGGATCAATGCCCTACCAGCTATTAAACTTTTATTGAAATTCCACAATCACTTCACGTAGGCCTATTTCTACGTTAGTGCACGTGTTATACGATACGACTCATATGTGATAAAGTTACAATTTTCCGAATAATAACAATCACTCAACACTTGGTAAATAACGTACGCATTTGCACCCTACTTCACGTTGGTTTACTCAAAAACCTTGAGACGCAAAGAATTTATAAAATACATATGCGTGTATAACATTATATTGAAGGATCCCGAATTTCTCATTTGTCCTGAGAAAAATATGGGATTCAACCTTCAATCTACTGGACGCGGTCAGTTGCGACCCAATCGTACAAAACACGTTTCGCAAAGGTGAAAACCTGAACCCGGCCAATTGCGACCCGGCCAATTGAGAACGAAAACATCATCTTATCAGCTACAGACACACACTGCGTCTACCAAAGGCGTGTAAAGTGATGAAGGCTCACGACTGGAATGATATTGCGTACGGCTTTGTCCAATGTTTATATACTTTTGCGACTATTTTTGTGCAGATTTTTACATATTTACACTCCACATACTGAACCCGTGTATGTGACAGACCTCTGCACTCTCTACACTCGCAGCTAAGGGGATATCACATGTGGGTCCACCACGTAACCACCCCCGTAACACCAATACCAACATTAACGTTTAATGCAGAGACACATCTTGCGTCTGTGTACCTCGAAAAAGCATTTGACAGGTTGGATATAGCGACATTATGGAGGATTATATAGAAAAGAGGATACCCTATTCCTTTAATAAAGGTAATTAAAAGTTTACTTACGGAACGCAGATACGGATAAAAACTACCAGATTGTCAGACCCCATTGGAATAACCCAAGGCATTCGGCAGGGTTGCAGTCTTTCTCCTGTTTTATTTAATATCTATATAGATGAGACCATGAGGAAATGGAAACTGGACGCCCCCAAAGGGGTTTGGGGGAAAGGATTTTTTTTTTAATGTATGCAAACGATCTTGTTATCATCCAAGATAATAAAAAAGACCCCCAAAGGTCGTTGTTTTATCTTACTGACATTTTGGCGGATTACAATCAAACCATTTCCTTATCCAAAACAAAAGTTATAGCTTTTTCTGGGGCAAATCATATTAGAACAAAGATTGTCTTACAGGACTCGCCAATAGAACAGGTGCCAGATTTCAAGTATCTAGGGTGCAGCATCACATATCAAGATGATAAGGAGGTTGGTAGCACATACCGTGATACAAAACGGAGTGGCGTTATACGTAGAGAGAATCGGATCCGACTACATTTTCAAGAAGAGCCCTTGACTACCATCCAAGGGGGAAGAGAAGTGTGGGAAGAACCTGTAAGCGATGGTTAGATGACTTCAGTGGTGGGTTATACATAACGCTAGAGTATGCTGCAGCACCGGGCACCAGGGCTTCAGCTGTCAGAGGGGGCACCATGGTGCCCTAAATCACAAAAACGTTTTGAAGATAATAAATGTGAAAAAAAAACAAATGTTCTTAATCCAAAATCATAAAAAGATGTGTGCTAAAAGTATTAAATTGGATTACTGACTGTAAAATGATTGAAGTATTTCCTTTGCTTTTGACGATTCCAACAGCTAACTGCGAAACTGAAACATTATTTTCTGTATTAAAACGCATTAAATATATGATGAGTTCAACTACGCGAGAAGAGAGATTATCTTCGTTAGCAAGGTTGAATACTGAAAGCGAGATAATTGAATCGCTCGATTTAGAAGAGCTTATACAAGACTTCGTTAAGGCAAAATAAAAAAAAGTGGATCGATTGGTATGTTTTAAGCTTAAATACTACTATGCTCATTGTAATCACTATTTAGCTAAATATTTGTTGTAATCTGAGAGTCCAATACAATAATTGTTAACTTTCGAAATTCTGTATGCCATTTATCAATTTAAATAGACCTAAAGGATAAAAGTTTAAAATTTTAATCGGGGGGGGGGGTTAAGCACCAGTCTGATGGCAGCACGGGGCACCACGCGCTTCTAATCCACCCCCCTGGTGACGTCCACTGAGACTGTAACAGCCGTAAAGGATGACGACGACGACCAACATTAACAGGTTTCGTCACACCATTACCAGCTTCATAACTCAATAATTGCTAGGACACAACATCCATTCTTACCGCTCATTGTAACATGTATATTACAATTATTTTCCCACTATACACCAAGTTTCCGTCTTAATTCAAGACGGAGGAATCAAACTAAAAGGACACCAACCTAAAATAGGAGGAACCAACCTAACTTAAGTGGAGTTCCGCACTTTTTTTGTCCAATCCATTTTAAATGAGGGAATAGGGGTTTAGTTAGGTACAATTAATTATAATGACCTAATGAACCTATGTATTTGAAATTTTTACCATACATAACTCATATATTTGTAACACGGTGTACTAGTTTGAAACAATTTAAGAAAAAAATACCAATATAAAAAAATAATTACTTTTTATAAATTTTTTGAAAAACATTTTTTTTTATTTAAAAATGTTTTACAAAATTATTTTTTAAAGGGAGAGATTAATTCTAGTACACTTTGATTGTTGCACTGTACTGTTCAACCCCGAAAAATTTGAACTCAACAGTACTTATAGTTTTTGAGAAAGTGTACCTAATTGTTGAAATCCATGGTTACCGAAAAACGCGTGTAAAGCTAAACAATGGGATTGAAAAACAATGTGTAATACGTTTTATTTTATTTTTTTATGGCCACATTAATGTAGATAACATCATAAAAGTATATATTTTCTTTATCAGGATGAAATGGAGAATTTTTTGGGACAATTCGAGGATGAAATTCGATTGTTTTACCAAAAAAGTGATGCTCTCCCCTTAACAAAAAGATTGGAAGAAAAAAGGTTACTCGATCAAATAAAAGAGTTAAGAATTGAAAGCTCATCAAAGTTTGGAACAGGAACGTTTCTACTAGTTGCCATGGATTCGGTTAGTTGCGACCAAGTGAAAGTGCGGGGCGCGATTGACCGGATAAGAATCTACTCTCATCACCCCCAGGAGCCATTGTACCCGACCTTTTACCAAAAACAACAATAATTTTCGTTTAACCAGAGTTAACGCCAGTTAACTGCGTTTAAAGAACCACTTATGCATTATTATGATTTAAAGGGAACAAATGCACTAATAATAAATTTATACAATTACAATACAGAGTAACACACTGCACCAACGAAAAAAATGTTGGAAAATAAAGAAGACCCACTTTACCCATTACTACTTGGCAGTGACAAACAAACTTCTTGGATTTCGTTGTCCATGATGTGTCCGTTACTTAACTAAATATAATTATTTCACTACGACTCGGAACACAAAACTTTTTATGGGTAAAAACCTAAAAGTTTTACCTTATAACCTGAACCGGTTTTCACTTTTAAAAAGCTTCTTCACAGGTTGCCGCTGGTAGCACTGTCCGACTTGTTGTTGCGACGGAATCGATTTTCGAAAGATCGATGTTGTGTGTGTGGGGTGTGATATGTTCGAATAATGCGTGTGATTTGAATTGTGTCTGTTCGTTTAGGATGTCGTTTTTATTTGTTTTCGTGTGTTTGTATATTTCCAATTGTTCTAGAGTGTCTAGTTTTCGCCCTTTGGTGTGTACGTGTAGAATGTTCATGTTATTGTCGATGTTTTTGTATGTGTGGTTTGCAAAGGTGGATTCTGTAGTGGAGTGGAGTGCCTTTGTGTGTTTAATGTATCTTTGTTTGAAGCTACGTCCTGTCTGGCCTATGTAGAATTTGTTGCAATCTGAGCAATTTAGTTTGTAAACACCAGGTAGATCGAATTTGTTTTGTGCTTTGTGTGTGAGTTTTGATAGTGAGTGTTCTGTTTTGTTAGTAGTTTTGTAAGCGATTCTGTATCCTGCTTTTTTGAATTTGTGGGCTACTTTTTCAGTTTGTTTGTTGATGTATGTCAGTGTTATGAATTTGTTTTCTGTCTTTGTCTGTTGTTTGTTTTGTGTAGTAGTGTGTTGATTATTGTTCTGTCGTATCCGTTGGATTCTGCTAGATATTTTATCGTGTGAAACGGATACGACAGAACAATAATCAACACACTCCTACACAAAACACACAACAGACAAAGACAGAAAACAACAAATTCATAACACTGACATACATCAACAAACAAACTGAAAGAGTAGCTCACAAATTCAAAAAAGCAGGATACAGAATCGCTTACAAAACTACTAACAAAACAGAACACACACACACAAAGCACAAACCAAATTCGAGCTACCTGGTGTTTACAAACTAAATTGCTCAGATTGCAACAAATTCTACATAGGCCAGACAGGACGTAGCTTCAAACAAAGATACACTGAACACACAAAGGCACTCCACTCCACCACAGAATCCACCTTTGCAAACCACCTCATTGAAGCAAACCACACATACAACAACATCGACAATAACACGAACATTCTACACGTACACACAAAAGGCCGAAAACTAGACACTCTAGAACAATTGGAAATATACAAACACACGAAAACAAATAAAAACGACAACCTAAACGAACAGACACAATTCAAATCACACGCATTATTCGAACATATCACACCCCACACATACACAACATCGATCTTTCGAAAATCGATTCCGTCGCCAACAACAAGTCGGACAGTGCTATCAGCGGCAACTTCTGAAGAAGCTTTTTAAAAGTGAAAACAGGTTCAGGTTATAAGGTAAAACTTTTACGTTTTTACCCATAAAAAGATTTGTGTTCCGAGTCGTAGTGAAATAATTATATTGTTTGTCTTCTGTACGTGAAGACTACATGACTAACGTCATCCACGTTCTTTATTAATTCTATCCTTTTACTTACTCAACGTCAGTTTCTGAGAAAGAGGCCTCAAAATACTAGTTAGCTATTCACAAAATGGCGACAAATATTTCAATAATAACAAATAAAGGCCAGTTTCTAAACAGACTAATACAACTGAGATGGATTTGCTATTACAATAATATTATACAGTGAAAACTACACCACACTGACAGTACAATGTGAAAAAAGTCGTTTCTTATTTTAAATCTAAAATTACAACTCGTATTAATAAAATACAATAATAACTGTTCCCTGTTTCTCCCTCCCCTTCCACCCCCAATAACGCAATAGTCATGTTTATAAATAACTGATCTACATATATACCTACACGTGTTCATTCCACAAAAGTTATATGCTGTATTTACAGCTATACACAAATCAGTTCTACAAAAAAAAAAAAAAAACCTTTACGAAACAAGGACTCTGAAACCGTACAGAATACAAAGGTGATTTCATTTAAATTTACAGCATTAACAAACAAAACACATTTGTTCCTGCCAATGAGAACTTGATGCCTAACAAAGCATGTCTTCAAGAACGCGACAACGATTACAAGGTCTGAAGGCATTCTTTTACTAAGTAAAACCTAGACGTATTATTGTACAACTATGAATAACAAAAAACTGATAGTTTCAAATGTATGCGATTACTGTCCAGTTCGTGTATTCACTGGCTTCTTTATCAGTTATGTACTTGAGTGATCAGTAAAATGTCTACGATCCGATCCATTCATTATCGGCCTACATCCGACTAGTCCGAGTTATCCAGGAAGCAGATTATCTGTATGTTTTGAATATTTTACATTCTTTGAGACCTTCCAGTACAAGAGTCCATTAAAGACCCATCAATGGGAGATAACACCATAAAAGGAAGATAGTTAATACGACTTATATTGCCGTTAATTTGAAACATTTTTTTGATGATGAAATTACTAAAAACACAACGTCGAATAGCCGTACAGCGACCACGAATGCAACTAGAATTCAAAAAAGTTATTAAAGTTTCAAATTTTAAAAGGCGTTAGGAATATTTTCTACAGCTCTTGTTAACTGGGTTACCTGAGTCGTTACCAAAATGGTCACTTACCGATTTGGGTAACAAATTTGAAACTCTTTGTAAAAAAAAAAAAAAAAAAAATTAACGACACAAATTTATATCACTGAAACTACACACAGTGTGCCAATGTACGGACAATAGAAATTTGCAAAATAACGTTAACAAACACGACGGAAATTAGGTTCTGACGACTTCACAATGGCGGAGACAATAAACTCCACGTTCGATATGATTACGTTTTGACATTTCATTAAAATGGCAACATGTTTTCCAGCACACTGGTTCGTTAAATTGATCTGACCCTTTTATTGACAAGTAATTTACTTAAACTTGGCAGCGAATACATCGTTTTCCACATCGAATAGCATATTTAGCAGACAAAACAGCTACTTCAGTATTCCTCTTAAATTGTGAACACGTTGAAGTTACATTATTTACTTCACACGCACACACGCGCGCGCGCGCACACACACCATTTCAACTCCTACAGGAACAAAATTTAAATCGCTCTCTACGTTATCATGGCCTAGACTATACGACGAAAATTAATAAAAATTTTAATTTGTAGACTGACCTAAAATACAAACTACGAAATTATTAGTATTATGAAATTTATGAACTATATTTATAGGATCTTATTCTAAAAAGATTCAGCAGCGCTCGGACAAAATAAAATTTAAATAAAAAAGACGACTTAATTAAGTAAATCACACACGTACGTGAACTTATAAACTGGTAAAATATTTAACTTGAAACATCATTCAAGCGAACTACAACGGATAACAATAATCCACAAGCACACAACACACGCGAGCACGTTCACTTGTATGCTATTAGAGTTGTATGGCCGGGACAGAGACCACGGACGCGACGTACAGCGCACAGACGCTTAGCGTAGACTGATCTTGTGACAGCGTCCCGACGCGCAGGTGCGCGATACCACAACACAACGCAACCACTTGCATAACGCGCGCGCGCCACTCAGTCCAATAACTTCCACAATAACAACAGACACTAACTTAACCTACATTAACAACTCAGCTGACGCGCACCCCCGATCATCATTTATTGCTTTCTTCCTTCACCTCTGACTCGTAACGTAATTACTGTTTATTTAATTTTAATTCCATGCACAGCTCTAGTATTGAAGAAAATTTTTATATATCGGTTTGGTACCAAACCCTGAATTTCATCCGTGAAGCGATTCGAGACGAATAGTGTTTGTAGTGATACAACATTGTGCACCAACAGCACACGACTTAATTAAGCGATATCGATTTTGTACACCTCGTCTTGTCTCTTATCGTAAACGCCTTCCTACGCAGCCTGCTTCTCTCCATTTCCTGCCATCGTTCCCACCCTTCTGTAACTCCTCCCAGAAAACTGTAATCTATTCCCCGTTTAATATTAACCTTGGGAACACGAGTGCTTACACAATCGATACAAAAAAACCAAAGCTTTTTCTTATACGACTGTTAGCATGAGTATCATATGTTTGGGCGTTCATCAATGACTACGCATATATTCACAGCTAGTAAGAAAAAGCTGTTAAAAAATACGCTATTATTTTGTAACACGACGCAGAAACCCTGAAGATTTATACATGTAAAATTGAAAAAAAAAAAAAGAAAAAAATCCTCCCACAGAATTTGCTCGTAGCTGAGCTATCCTCTGACACTACTGAAACTCCGAATGCAATAGGAATCCTTCCAATCTTTAAAGCCTGCTGTTCTGCCGGACAGTCAGAACACTCTTTAAAGTTACTACACCCTGATACAAACAAGGAAGCTACCAGCACGAATGAAGTGCAAAGGAGTTTTAAAGTTGGTCGGTTCCAGGGTACAAGCTCGGGTTTATAGTAGGCAACTTCCAAGACCAAATGACTCTGTGGTAAAATTGTTGAAAACGAGAGTAAACTTCATTATAACCTTGAGATGCAGGACGTTGCTATTTGGAGAAGAAAGCGAACCATATCCTGAAATGTCACGTTGATGGGGAGAGGTGACTTGTATTTACAGACGTTCAAGTGCCTATTTAATCTGCTGTATATAAAGACATATGTTTTTATAGTTGTGATATAATATTTGCTAAACTCAAAGTGAATTAATTCTTCAAGTTCACTTTGTAAACAAAGTACAGTTCAATAGCTTGTTTAATACTTATTTGTTTTAGTTTGTAATAACTCCCCTGTAGGTCTTCATTTATTATTTACTAAATCAAATAACTATTGAATTTTACTTTACTCTGAAAGTTAAATCAAATACTGAATTCACAATCTGCAAATAGTACAACACAGCTATGAAAACATATGGTTTGTGTCGACAGCTGATTAAATAGACATCTGGACATCTGTAATATAGACAATATAATTTAAATACTGTACATTCAAGCGCATCGTATTCTTACACTGCGCATACCTGCAGTTCCTGAATCTGTACAACTTTTGTTACACAAGACAGTTTTCGCGTGTATACAATACAACATAATAACAAATACGCGTGTTACGTGTCGTAAAATTAGTTTACAACAAACTACACTCAGATGTTGTCTCGTATCTCTGTTCCGTCTTTCATCGATTGAAATACACTCAGTATTTACTTGCAATTTTCTGTTTATCCCCGTTCCCACACAGTCTCATGTACACTATTCAAACCGTCGCGGTGTAGAACTCACTATATTTTCACATGTTCTATGTTTGGCAATGATGCTGGACGATGAGTCATCCCAGAGCACCAGGTAAAGTAAGAGTCTATATACGGGCGACACACGCCAAACCTAATCACAGTATTCGTCATTTGCCAGCACAGTGCGCCTACTTATACGTTCCGTTATCAGTCTGCCTTCCGGTGAAACAGCGTCTGTTATCTCGCGAGTGTAATCAGAGATTCGGTCGGTATTCGCCGGACGCATTCCTCTGGCACACAGCAGCATGGACTCTGACTGTCGTTTACGCTAGTACGTGCCTGTACTTAACGTTGTCACCACTCTGCACATTGACTTGGTATACAAAGTTTCCAATATCAGCAAATATCAAAGACAAAAGTGGACTTTCGTGCAGTTTAGGTGGTTTCCAGAGTGATAATTACAAGTCAGTGGTGATTCCGAGAATATTACTGCGCCTGTGCACCGCAGTCAGTGTTCAGCACAAATCTACGCGGCAATTCGTATTTAAAGATCTTCAGGTCGAAAGAGTATTCACATTCGTTGAGTAAACAGTACAACTGCATATGCTGGAGTCAAACAAACATTAGGTGTGGTAGAGGCACAAACTGATCGGGAGAGGAGGCTCTTCGAAAAAATCTTGAAATGAATGTGAGAAACCGTGGTTTACTATGGTTCATTGGCTTTAGAATTACTGTTTCCTATTTTTGCCTTTCTACTAAAATTCTCATTCTATCACTTTATCAATTTATTACGACATCATCTTGAATAGTCTTTTCGATACCTCACGTTTATACAAAAACCGTTACCTCGGTGACCAGAAATGTATTTTTATAGAAGTGCTCTTTAGCTATATTGGAGCCACTGACGAACACTGAATCATTAAATGATAAAAAACTGTCCATCTTACAGAAACGATATAGGAATGTCAAAGATAATGCATTTCTACTTGATACGTTCTAGCGTTTGGCGAGTGACGTGAAAACCGCACACTGGAATGGATTTTCGCCACAATTCATAAACCTAAGCGTAAATTAGAGAATTAAAATTTCTACGGTCTAAAAAACCGCTGAAAATCTAAGTAATATTGAATATAAGTATTTTGGTCCAGGAATGAGACTTGTAGATGTACCCACGGTTACCGTTGTAGTCTCTGTAGGTTGTTGTCTAGTAACCGTGGATGTACCACTACAGAGTCCACGCTCTCCAGTTTGTTAGCGTTACTCAGAAACAACCCACACGCGTGCTCCAATTTATTCAATTTTGTTAACTTAAATTTGTTCCTTCAAATTTATTAACTTAAAAAGCCAATTAAAGCATGCTGCAAACGCTTCAAAATTTAAATCAACACTGTCAAGGAAACGTTGGGCATGCGCGTGTAAAGGTTTTATTCGGCCTAGATTCCTACATTGAACTATACTGCGATAAAATCGGATCCACAACAATATTTAAATCCCTCTATTTTCATCCGTCTGAAATACCACATAATGAATTTTGTTTTAAAAGCTATTTAATTTTTGTCCTATCTATTTCGCACATCGGTATTCCATAACGCGTTTCGGGAGCTATGAAGCGAAAATAACGAGCGCTAGAAGATTTTCCTCGAAACTATCCACTCGTTAAGTGTGGTCCTTGAGTAATCTGATTTGCTGTTGTTCATTTATCCTCTCCGAACAGAAGACACGTGCAAACGATTAATTTCAGAACTAGGGCTGCAGAACACGATACGGAGGCAATACGCAATAAATACAACAGAGACCGAGGGTGGTCTCGAAAGAAAAGTTGCAGATCATCAGTATGTGTCGGCAGAGATAGTATCTGGTGTGACTGACCATTGCAAAATACTTTTAAGTCAGCTACACACTGTGTCCGTTCATTATTTGTTTCTTAAGTCAAGGTCCCGGCTGTCTGGCACACAAAGTGCGATGTTTTTAGATTCACTAGCTACCTATCTTATTTTACTTTAATATAGGTCAGATATTCTTTATATCGATAAGTCTCGGTTAATAATGGGTATGCGTTCTTTGTGCAAGTTCCAAAAGCACGGACCGCTCCCTACTGAAATTATCTAGTTATAGGATAGGCATACTTACGTGATTTGTCAGTCAATCATACGCTGAAGTCATGCGAAACTATAATTATTGTTAAGGGCGCATTAAATTATGAGCAAGAGCAGGTGGTGGTGGTGGTAAGTGGACTCGGTGATATTTAGCTATTGGGAGTTACTGCGCACAATGAATGAACGAACCAAACAACCACTACACAAACCGGGAGGGAAGATGATATAATGATATTATCAGATGAGACACACCCATTACAGACACGTGCGCTCGCACGCGCAGTCGGCTTCAACAGCCTTTATATACTTACCAACGTTCGTTACTGGCAGAATGGCGTGTTTTATATGCGATGCGGGTTATCTTACCTCTCTGTTGCGATAATACAGTCGGGCAAAATGTGATTTCTCCCCCCCCCCCCACAGGGATTCAATTAGAAAGAGACACAACAACACGGTCGAACCGAACGAAAAAGTTACATTTCACAATGACGGGTTATGTTCCATTCAAAATTTAAATGGAAAAGAAATTGTTTTAAATAATACTTTATACTAAATGAAATACAGAAATAATTCTACTAAAATAAATGTAACGTCAAGTAACAAAGATCAAAATGGGAGAGCAAAGAAATAACAACATGATTTATAAAGGGATGAAAACGAGAGTATTTTGTGTTTTACTTCTCATTAAATGCTTTTAGGTACACTATGATCTAGGATCAGGAGAAGAGGAGGAAAGAAAAGAAAAAGATTACTCTAAGTAGATAGGTTATTGATTCTCGCAATCTCCTCGTTATCTCTCCATTCCACAACTGTCTTACATCCGCTGTCCATTCTAATATCTCTCGACAAGCCGACAAATCTCTTGTTTTCACTGCGTATTCTCTTCCATCTTTCTTTCCTTACAATTCTTCTCAGAATTCCCTGCACGTTTGTTTTTACATGTTTCTGACCTACCCTCTGCGACATGTAACATCACCCTCTATAACTTAAAAGCTCCACGTTATTGGATGCGCCAAATATTAAGATTTGGTTCCACGTTAAGGCGCCAAATATAAAGATTTTCAGAGTTGCCCCTTGTGTTCGGGCGTCAAATATTACTATTATTGGAATCGTGTTATTTTCGACTGTTGAGCAAATAATTTAATCAAAACAATATTACATATACTCTGTAATTACATTGATTTATTGTGTTATAAATTATATTTAGCTATATTTATTATTGAATACTTCCACTCATTTTTGTATTTATTGATTATTTTACTTGGGCGCCAGAGCAGAAGATCTCAGGATTGTTATGAAATAATAACACTTCGTTCAGATACTAAGATTTATATTGTTATCTTTCTTATTACTTAATACATCTAAGACTTAATCATTAATATCATCTTTATAATTAATAACAAAATTTTATTAATATCTCCAGTTTACGGATTCTTCAATCATATTAATCAATTACTATTCAAATGAATACTCAGTAGATTCAAATTTATTCATTTAACACATCTAAATCTTCAATATTAATCAAAACATATATAAGTACCATAAATTCTTAACTGCTATGAACTTCTATAATCTTAAATAGATTCAATTTTTCAACTCCGTTAACATTTCTATAATTATTATAACTTGTTTCCTTACTTTACTATACCATAACTCACCAAAACGTGTCATAGAGCATAAACTGTAATATTTAGTACCTGAACTCGTGGGTCTTTTGAGAATGAGATGAGTTAATTTTGAGATGCTAAAATTATGTTAATTTATTGTATTATGAATCATAAATGGTATATTGTTACTTGTTGCTGGATTCCAAATAGAAGAATGACGAACTGCAATCCTGCGTTAAACATCGCACTACACTTTGCACTAATCACACTTGATTAAACTTTCTGTAATTACGGCACTCGCTCGCGTTAGTACTAGACGTCGCGCACGTATAAATAAGTATACTTCTTGCTGCAATCTACGCGCACAAGTTAAACATCTTCTGGTCCGTACGTACTATCGCGCACATATATAAAATAAACTTCTTGATGACTGTAATTCTTTCTCAACTACTGAACTGAAATGATCTACTGATTTGTACTTGGAGTAATATTATTAAAATTGCTCACATCGAGTGACGCAGGTTTCGCGTGTTTTGCGTGAAAATTAAACTTAGACTTCCCTATTTGTTTGCTTCACTTCCTTTTTTATAGTCTTTCGAGTCCTTCCCTCACTACAACTCTTGTTGATCATACTCCCATTGGCTTGACTTTGAAATATTTGCCGGTAAATTCGAACGTACCCATTCCGGTGCTGTATCTTTTTCGCGCTCACTACCGACGCTATCCGTGATTGGTTACCAGAGAGCGGGCGATAAACTTACGCGGACGTTCGTTACACTCCCTAAAAAGTGACGCTACCTTCTAAAATAGTCATACTTATTGGCGTGGCATCTATTGTCTGTTGAAGGACACAGTACCGTTAACCTAACGGTATATGAGCGTTTTTTGCTAGTTTTACACTACAAAACATTTTATGCTTTTATGACATGTAAGGGTGTCTTAGGTCTATTGTAACATATTTTGTCGGCGCCTGCCTGTCGCACAGCCGAGCCTTTTTGATTCAATTTTCATTTATATTTTACTTACATCTATTGTCATTTCAATACTTTACACTATTAAATATTGTTATATTTACTATTAATATTTGATTGATTATTTATGTGTTTATATACATATTAAATTAATACACATGTTCATAGTAACGTTTCACCTCTTCTTTGGTCTCTGGGGATTCTTTCTTCACTTCTTTCTCTACGTGTCCAGAGATACTTATCAATGTCTTTGTCCACTGCTATTTGTATTGCAGACAGAACTAGTTCCTTCTCAATCGTGATTGTTTTAGTTTTGATTGTTGAAATTTTTATTTTGACAAATTAATACGCATCGCTGAATTCAAACATTCGTCTTATATCATTTTCATTTTGACATAATTCTCCCGCAAGCATCTTCAGATTATCCGACAGAGATAACATTGATTTCTGGCGGAGATGTAGCTCCCTGGAAACTACGAGAGACACAAACTGTCGAGGAGCGTAACAAAATGTTTGGTTTCTGGAATTGATCGGTTTCTACTTGACCGTATTCCAACAACGACGACGTTAACTTTTGTTACGAACATCAACACTTAATGATTGAAATTACGGTAGACAATTAATAATAGAGTAACTTACTTGTTTGTTTTGGAGAGGTTTGGATCACTGGTTTTTCGTCGCTCTCTCAGCTGTCTCTGCACAAACAAAGAAAGCATTACGATAATTAAACTTTACACAAAACATTATACATTAGCAAATTAGTAAAGCATACGTATTACACTCAAGCACATACAAGCACGTGTGCGCTTAAAATCTACATGTTACATAGTACAATTCTGTTCCAAAGATAAATTGCTTTCGATATTCACATTCGATCGAACACAATGAACCAACATTGACGTCCTATACCATAGTCTCCCAAAGCGGAAAGTTTCTTCGGGCGTTGGAAGGATCTGGGGGGGGGGGTGACGCCAGGGAAAACAATGAGTAGCAAGTGGGCAATTTGGTCCCCTGAACATTTGAGCTACAGCATTTTGTGGCACGTTCAGTAAGATTCAGTAACTGACTTTTATCATTTTATATGTTTTATCACCTACTTTAATTATTTAGGTATCCGTTTTTTGTCAAACTTTACTTCAATATGTAGTACAAGTCAATATAAAAATATATATTGCTCTCAACAGTCTGTCATATGGATTTCTACAAACGAAACCCCTCGTTTTGTCATATATTCATACCCCTCTAATGGTATGTGCAAACTCATTACCCGAATTACGCTGACGTGTCGAAAACTCGTTAATAAGCTTTCCCAACGGGAGCATTGACATTTGGGAGAACACTATCGTAAACGAACAGTATTTAAATGACTACTAGGTAATACCTAGTAAATTACTAGGTATTTAAACCTACCAACGATAAATGTAAACGCTGCTAATGACCAACCCGCCAATAAGTCGTACGTTATGCAAGGCAAGGAAGCCAGAATTGGACTGTAAATGCCAAGAAGATACGGTAATCATCTGCTACGATAGCCGCCGTCTTGTCAGCCTAAAGTTGCAAAGGGAAGTAAAACTTTTTACTCTCGCTGGTTACACGATCGTTTATCATCCCGTCTTCTTTTCCCTTTGAACGCTTTTTTTATCTGAGATCACTCTGAGAACGGAAAGCAAATGCTTTTCCCATTTCTGAGATGCCAGTACTCATTGTTTCGAAGTCGTCAGTAACAGTCAGTAGTTGAACAAGATTCGAAAAAATAAAACACACCCAGGTATCGAAATCCTTTTGGCGTCGGAATAAATAAAATAGATTTTATCGAAAAGCACACAATCAGACATGAAAAGGAGGAAATCAGGTAGTAGTAAAAGTAAATGGAAAACGATTCCAGTCTCAGTTTCAGACCTAATGATGCCGTTCCAATACTGAATACACATGCGTTCGGAGAGAATAACCTTACACGAAAACAGCGGAAAACGTGCCGAAGGCTCTGACACTTCGCCAATCCGCTGTACCAGAAACATGTCCCCGAGAAGACGAAGATTAAGTTACCGTTATCGCGAGCAAGGACAAGGTATTTGTTCTGACTACCAGTCGTATACAATACATTAAATTTACCTAAAATCATTTAAAGGACGTTACACAGTAAGAAGAACGGAAATAGATGGCAAATGGAGATCACATGTTGGGGGAGAGATCACGAAACCATAATTGTAATTAGGCAAGTTAGCACCGTTTCCTACACAACACGTGTCTACAACAACTACACATCCATTCTTTATATCGGTTTGTTTTTCGTTTCCCGTTAACACCGTCATCGAATAATATAGTATTCAGTTGACCCGTTAAAGAAACTATTACTTTTCCAGTTTTTTTATAAAGCTGATAACGAACTTGTTGGTAATGAGGGAAGTTTTATTCACGGACACACAGATTTCCTTATGGAACTGGATTTATAATTACAGAGCCTTTTGCGCATTATTACAACACAGAAGGCAAACTCGTTCTTCGAAATGAACACGACGTGAATAAAATTCTGTAACTCAATGCGTACGTCATATCATTCTACGTATCATACGTAAGTTATCGGTTTTGCTAATAACACAAGATCTATACAATTTAAATTTTACGGTTCACCGGTTTTGTACACGTAAGTTTAACAAAGATCTTGCGTTAGTTGTAAATTCTAACGCAGGTTCGAAGTCTCCATTAATGACAACGTTGAACTTAAAGAATTTCAACAGGGCTACTGATGACGTACAAGTTGACAACAATGTATTTTGAAAACTCAAATAACGAAGGTCCGGAAACGCGAAAACCGGAAAATAATAAGGTAGTTGAATTTTCTATCACTGGTCACCAATACATCAAATACGGACTAAAGGCGAGTACACCAAGATATCGTACAGTCGGTCCTGTTTTACGATCACGAGTACAGACACTGAACGCTGAACTAGAGATGGGAGTGTGGAAGTGGCGAGGGATGATTTGTCCGTTTGGTATGTTGAAGAACCACTTGAAAAGACACGTTAAGATATCCAGAAAAAATCAAACGAACACGTTTAAAGATAGTTTGGGTATGCGGTAAGAGTGCCATAAGATTAACTAAAAGAATAAGCTCCCACTATGGAGAACCAGGAAGGAGTGCGAGTAACATTTAGAAAATCCTGGAATGACACCGTTAGATAGACTATGGAAAACGAAACTCTGGGAAAACCTCACGCTTTCGATAAAGAGGTCTGGTGGACGGGAAGCGGAATTGGACGAGCGGCGGCCAACAATTTTCAGCTGGTTAAATCATTCACAAATTTTGCATTACTCTGACACTGTGCACTCACGAATTATAACAAATTGCGATAACGTATCAACGGCTGAATCCGTCTTTCTTGTGAGCAGACATCGACATCGGATGCATTACAAAAACAATGACACAGACCACACTCGTAATCGGCAAAATACACGCAACAGACCTGTCCGGAAACGCGTTTTAAGATCAAACAACTATTTAGTGAAAATAGCTTGGAAGACGTTATGCTGTTACACACGGCATCGTCCAAGAAAAGACCCGCACTGGACGTAGAACTTACAAGAGGTAGAGAGTCATTTCCAATAACGACACATCGAGACGGGTGCCGACTCAACGCGTTCCACAGTTCCATATAATTCCACGATCAAAATACGTCACTAATGCACACTCGAGGGCACTAGACACGCCCTCGGCAAACACAGCCCTTTGAAAATGCGTTTCATCAATTGTTTCTCTTCCTGGCTGTAGAAATTTATTCCGTAATCCACAAACAAGCGCGGGCGGTTTCGTGTTCAATAGTTATGAGCTTACCATCTGATTATACAGCGTCGATCGTCAAACTATGTACGATAACAAGAAGCTTGTCCACGTGTCGCCATGATCTGATCTGATAGTACAAGACACGATATGAACAGCTACGCTTTAAACTGCTACACATATTTCTAAGTGACGCGTTACTACAAATATTTCAACTCTTTATTTACAAAAACCAACATTATACACGTTCTCTACTCGGATTACAATCTCCGCTCATATTTCTCCACTTCATCAACACTGTTTCAATGGTCATAATAGAATATAGGCCTACAATACCTTATTTTGCCATTATAGTTAACAAAGCGATATTACGATGCTTTTTTCGCTATATTTACTATGGTTATATCCAAGTCTAACGGTTTAACAGATACACGCGTATCAGTGTCTGTGTAAGTGTGTGTGTGTGGGCGCGCGCGCGCGATGACAAACACATTCTTTAACTATGACAAAACAAATCACAGTGACAAAGGCACCTACACAGACATAACTTTAGATGACATTCCAACGTTTTACAGTATCGGTTCGAATTTTTGAATTTTTACAAATACTACAATAATTAGCCACTGTAGGATATAAACGTCAGCGAATTAATGTCTAGCAATAAAAAAAAACAACAACGTTGATAAGTGTTCTGTGGTCGTTTACAATTTTCTATGATCGATGATGTACGAAATTTCAAATTACTGTATTTTATCAGATACAGGCGACGTAAAACGGGGCGCCGGAAACTCGTTGCACGTTTTTTTTAAGTAAGGAATGTCTGTTGTAATTCTGATGACGTGTATTTGTACGTGTCAAACTGTTTATCTACACATTTGAGACATCCGTTTTTGCGTTCACAGCATTAACTATTAAAAGGCACGATTAAATAAGGTGACTTATGGGAGTCGGATCAACCTGTCTTCCCTATGTAAAATGTTTGCAATTTAAAGTACACTTCTCTAAAACCGTGAAAGATATTAATGCAGCCTAATTCAATTTTTACTTTTTAGAGCAGAGGTTTGTAAACGTTTTACCACGAGGGTTGTTTTATAATATTTTAGAGTTCATATGATATGATTATTTAACTTTACCTCTAAAAAGGTTATAAAAATTATATAAAGTCATGCAATTTCCAGACGAATATGGTAAAGAAAACAATAAAATAATCATGAAGATATGTTTTAAAATTGCTGAGAAAAATGTACCTTTAAGCAAGAAACATTTTTTGAAACGCGAAAAAATATTAAAAAACGTTAACACAATGTTTTGAATACAACTATTCTTATCTTAGTGCATCCCAGCTCCATATGCAGGCTTACTTAAGTCCTCTTCTTCTTCGTCACACATGTCCTCTAATCTCCTGTTGGACAAGTTGGTCTTCTGACGACTTTTCTGTCTATTTCTTGTATTTACTTTTCCGATTTCTTGACTCTAGTTTCTGCATCACTGTAATGCAGTTTGTGCCAGGATCAATATCTAACTCTTCCAAAACTTTACATTTAAGTTTCCTTTATTGAAACTAGCAACAGCTTCATACAATCCTAACTAAAAGTAACCTTCATTACAAATGTGGATTTGGAATACGGACCCGATCATTCTGTTCAAAGATTTGTTTGGGTTTTGTGTCCCACTATGTAAACACTTCCTCAGCATATCTGTATTTGATAAGTTTATAAAAATTGGTTTAATACCCTTCATAATAGTACTTCGAATGTGGGCATACTGGTTATGGTCATACATTTCTTCTTTGGCCAATGACTTCTGGTACTTGCACCCCAGCTTTCCGCACCTTTGGGGCACAGCCCGTGTGCTAGCGATTCGTTAGTATAACATCATAAAAATGCTAATAAAATATTTTATACACTACAGAATTTTGTGAAATTGGTCTAAAATTAAACGTGAAGATCTGTAGAATAATAAGAGCAAAAAAAAAAGAAAATCGAATTTTCTGACCTTGGAATCAATCATCCGGGCTCCCCTTCAAGCGAGTCATGAGGGAATAAAATTTCTATTACAATTTGTATTCCCTCGACCGACAAACTACAGACAGCCATAAATAAGCTTCACAGGTGCACACATCAGCCGAATATAGTACAAAAGGTTACAGATGAGGGCATTTCGAGAATCAGTACCCTCTTCGTATGGAATTCAGTCCGAAATATGGAAGCGCCGGCCTCCTCTGCCTTGATCTTCAACTTCACTCTGCTGGCAACGAAGGACATCCATCCTCTCACTCTCTAGCATCAACAGCAACAACATCTTGCCATCTTTTCCTTTGGAGGGATCTTCTGGTCTCTTGTTTTCAATAATTTCTATGAGAACTCTTCGTTATGCTTCTGCTGTCCGTTCTCACTACATTGCCAGCCAATCGCAATATCCCCAGTTTTTATATATTTCTACTATTAGTTCGTTGAAATAACACACAAGGTTGCATCGTATCCTCCCCCACCATTTCTATATATAGGTCCTAGAATTCACCTCAGAATCCTTCTCTCAAAATCATAAAGTGGTCCAGTGGTTTTTGCATTAATATTTAGGTTTCACTACCGCAGAATTGAGTGGGTCGAACTATAGTATAGGCAGTTTTGGCAGCCTACGAATGTCTCTTGACTTAAAGGTAGAGATATACGTAAAATATGCCTTCTTGATTGGAGTCATCTTCCTCTTTACCTCTGCCTCTTCGTTCCCATCTTCGGTTACCGACGTTCCCAGACTATACGTACCTGGCTGCTTTTGTATACTCTTCTTCTATAATGAAATTTTGCCTGGATCGGTTAGATCTTGTTTGACTTATCACTGTGAGTCGGAGCCTAACCAATGTAAAACTGAGATCTCTGATAAAACAATTATTTAAATTTCTAGCAATGATATTAGTATGCCTGTGGAAGGGATATTGGCATTAAAATAAGTAAATTTCAGACGATATGCGGGATTATTGCAGAGTATTTAAAATCAAAGTCTAGATGACGTCAAACTCTTCAATACCGTGACTACACCAGTTTGACTACATGTACGTGGGTTGCAAACTAACTAGCAAGCAAGAAAGAAGGAAGGACTAAATCCTGAGAATGATGTTCTTACGGAAGACGAAAGTTATGAAAGGTGGGTACGGAAGGAAACACAGACATACGTGAGGAACTGGGAATAATTGCGGGGTATGAAGAGTCGGCAAGAAGGCAAACCACTGGAGGAAAAACAAAAGAAGACTTTATATTACCTTATGTGCAGTGTTTTTCGAACGGTAAGACGTAATTCTCTTTACGTGCCAGGTCAAAACGTGTGCCTTGTAAAGTATACGACGATATACAATTTTTTAATAGGTCTGCAAATTTATTGGAATCACAGGATGGTGGTGAGATATCGCAGGGAAGATGGGTTATTTGTAAGCCAGGCGAATTAGTTGCTAAGTTATAATTAATTAACATTCCGGTTCTTAACGTGGGGTACATCATATTGATAACAAGAACTCGTTCTCTAATCACACATGTACTGGGAGTCTTTGTAAGTCTCATACTTTTTGTACCTACTCCTCTTATCATTAAAAAGAATTATATACGATATATTCTTTAATTCGACATGCACCTAACTTAAAATTGAACCCTACTTCATGTTTGCGACATTAAACGATTCTATCATTTGATCTCATTTGTACTAGGTATTACTTAAATCAATCTAAAGCCAACTCAAATTTTAAACGATCCGCTTCTTTGAACAATTAAGCTGTCAATAATGAAATCCAAGCGGCTGAAATGAGATTTCTCAGGCACGTGGCAGGGTATAAGCCTACTCTCTATGATCATAGACGCAGACATTCGGTTGGAACTGAATATTATGAGTATAGTCGACAGGACTGCCCAGTATCGGCTGAAATGGTGGGAACATCTTTGCCGAGTGGATGACTGCCGCATCCCCAAACAACTAAGGAACTATAAGCCGAGGGGACGGAGAGGTGTGGGACGTCCGAGAAAGCGCTGGAGAGACACGGCTACAATCTTTGCCTGTTTGAGACCGGAACAAACCATCCTTGGTTTAATCCTTGAAAAAAAAAAAGAAATTCTTCACCATAACAATCACTTCTTATTTTTTCACGCACTACATCCGATCAGCAGTCTTCATCATCCTAGAGCGTTGTCATCGGTTAATTCACTTTTTTCCATTTCTCTTTTCGCCTGGGTGCTGTTTGTCATTATGCTGCGTTTTAATATCTGTAGAAGTCTTAGTGCAGGCGTAACTTATTCCTTCTTTTCCTATTCTCTTCTATTCCATTATTTAAACGTCTTCGTAGACAAGGCATTCCTCTTGCCGACTGACTCTGAATAACCCGATACAGGATAAACAAATCCTATTTCGGAGGTATAAACTTCCTCCTAAGTACTCACGAATCTGCCTAAAATTTGCCACATGTATGCGGTGTAAAACGTTTATACAATTTTGTTACATTTATCTTGTCTACGTAATAAAAAATCTTTTCAACTGTGTATAGTAAATGGTAAAACCTATCTGTTGGATAAAATAATGCCGTAAACATTTTTTTATATCTATCTTTGACAATCTGCAACTCTATGTTTGAACCTTTCTTAAATAATTAATATATAAAAAACGGTCGGCCGCGCGATATACTACAGCTTCATCTCTGCACAGAAAAAACTTATCAGATATGTATTCATGAATATAGTCTACTTTCAAAAAAATTCCATTACTTGAATTACTTTTTATGAAGTAATGGAACCTACTATTTAGAATACTTTACCGTTCAACACATGACGAACATCAAAATACCGTATGAGTAAAATACAATATTTCACTTCCGAATCGTACTGAACAATAACCGTCAAATGGTTATCTGACGTACCTTCTACGCTAGCGCAGAAATCAAATTGAAATTTACTGAAAGCTATAACTTTCAAGCAGAGTACGGTGTATAATTCAATTAGTACTACGAGACGCCTGGATACAAGTAAGTACTTCGTTGAGGAGATTAACACTGATACAAGTAAGTACTTCGTTGAAGAGATTAACACTGAACAGGCGTCATTTGCTATAAAGACGGCAAGATTCGCAGTGACGTTAACGACCAGTATCACTGACAATGTCACTTAAAGTTTTGCTACACGATCAAGTTAATGCACTGGCTGTGATCCAAATTCCCCGACCGACATGAAGTTTTAATGACTATGTTTAAGCTTGCGATTAAAACATGATTCCTGAATTTTTTGTAATTTCCCCACACCCTCAAAAACTACGTTTGTTTGTAGCTGCCAGTTCGGTTTCATTTTACAACGGTACCTCGAAGTGGAACAAGACCTTTCCGTACTCGTTCATGATCGTAGGCGCCTAAAGTTATTCACTGCAAAAGAAATAATCGATGAAATCAATAAACTAAACCAGGATGAATTATTACTGCCAGGATGTTGAAAGAATTCACAAAAAAATTGATTTGAGAAGCTCATGGACATATTCAACACCATTTTACGTCTTATATTGGCCTAAGTCACTAAAATCGCTCAAATCATATTGATACCGAAACCTGAAAAAATCTCACGGATGTTTCATCTTATCGTAAAATCGTCCATAATTGCAAAACCTGTTGAAAAACCTGTAGGCTATACACAAGAATTACTAAGGACCTAACACCCAATACTGGATCCCTGATCATAAGTTCGGCTTCCGACATGTCCACTCAACAAAACAGTACCACCGTATAACCAATATAATTATTAGAACATTAAAAAAAATTAATCCATTAGAAAACAAACAGTATTGCATAGCCGCATTCCTGAATATCAGCCAGGCGTCTGATTAAAGCATGGCACTCAGGACTATTTTACAAAATCAGACGACTCCTTCCCTCAACTTACTTTAACCTGTTGAAATCTTACCTGCAGAAACGTGAATTCGAAACCTAGGTTAATGGAGAAACCTCTGATCGTTTCTACATATAATAAGGAGTACCTAGAGGGAGTATTCTTGGCCCTCTACTGTACGTCCTGTACCCTTTCCATATACCGACCACCAAAGAAACAACAGCCGGTACACTTGCTGACGACACAGCCATCTTTTCAACTAATCAAGATCCTACAGTCCCCTCACTGAATCATCAAGAGTACCTCAATCTCACTGGAGAATGGCTCGATAATGGAAAATCAATGCCAACGAATTGCCAACTCCGTAAGTCGAAATGCCGCAGATGCCCCGTGGTATGTGTCCAACCACACTTTGCATACAAACGTCCATATTCCTTATGTCATGAACCTGCCACTAGACACCATACAAGAATTTACGACCGTCGTAACCCGTTGATTATGTCACTTCTACAGCCTGCAAACAACAGAATATTAACAAGTCTTGCGCTGTCCGACCTTTAAGTGCCACGGGGTGACGTCGCTGGGTGGAAGACCCCATCAAGTTGTCCACTTCTTATGTGTGTACACAAATTCGCAGATTGGCTTAAGGAATGAATTTTTCTGATTGATAATAAAAAAATAAATAATTTACAACGGTGAATTTCCATTAGGTGGATATCTGGGGGGAACAGGCTATACCATGGATTTTATAGAGTCATGCATCTTTAGGATTATTGGTGTATATGGATTAGTATATGGTGTACTTTCGGCATCGATTCTCTGCAAACAAATTTTGGCAGATTACCGGGTAACTCAATCATATGCAAATACGTGGTCCGTAAAAATGCATATGCAAAAGTAACTGAAACAATTTCTAATTTCCTAGCTATAAATTAACAAATTGTGCTTCGATTAGATTACTTGATGTGGGGTTAGGTTAGGTCCCATCAAATTTTGTATCTATCTTTCGTCTATATTCAGTACCCTTGCACATTATAATTTTGGTAATGAAAATCTCATCCCGAAACCGAATGCGGAAACGGAACACAGGAGATAAAAACACGCGAACCAGACCAACGTATGGGTACTGGCAAGGTTACGGAAACCCATAAAGCCGGCCGCGCTTACCGTGTGTGCCGAGCGGATACACGTCAGGAAGGACGAACTCCGCCGGTATTTAGGTAAGCGTAAAAACAATAATTAATGTAGCGTACAGTGCTTAATGAAATGAAGAGTTTTCGTTAAAGGGATGAAAGCACATGTGCAGGGCCAAAGTGAGTGGAACATAGAGGGCAGTAAGTTATTGATTCACGTTGGTTGCCCACCATCACTCTCTTGGCAACACGTTAAACCCTTTTACACACATAAACACACGTATACATTAACGGAGTTCACACGTGCTGAATCCGACCCTACTTAATAGTTGCGTACTAACAACTCCAGCAGAGGTTACACTCACTGTACACAATCACCGTTAATCGTTTAATCTTACGTGTATCACTAACTGGGCCTTAAACTGAAAGACGGGTGTGCTGAACTACGGGCAGATGGTAACAATTAATAATAATTTGCTAATAAATAAGACAATTTAAAATCCCACATGGCCCTAAGGAACACAGAATACGAAACAACCACAAGTAACGGCAATACAGGCATGACCCAAAAATTTCAAAACGACGTCTTTAGAGTCACTGTCGATGTGCCGCGGTACGTATCAAATACGACAGTGCAACATACTGGCAAAGCGCAAGCACTGAATATAATAAACTATTCCAATACGCTCAAACACGCTGATTGGTAAGTTGAAGAACACGCAGGGTGAAGTCATACGGCTAAAGAGAATTAAACGTTTTGATTTATCAGTTAAGATCTGCCACAAGTTAGTGAGTGACATTACGAGCAAAGAGGAAAATACGTTATAATCACTCTGTCTTGCGCGCGCACGAACAGTAAATCTACATGGCCAGGAGTGCCTTTTTTTTAACTAATCGATTGTTTTACAGACGGTGTTCAAAATACACATCTTCCCCGACCAGGAAGCGTAAATTTTATAATAGGCCTACCTCCCGCACGCATGAAAGAGGAAATAATTTTTTTAGTTTGCAATTTTTTTTCGTCAAGCAGGTTGGGACTAAAATCACGTATGTAAAATTCAGCTCATTCGGGTTCGATTTACTTAAATTACAAATGGTAAATAAACTGCAGATTAATAAAAAATATGTTTCATTTTTCTGTATTATTTTTCAAAGATAGCTTTAAGAATGAAATGTTTCTCATCAAACATGGCTGAAGCAAAAGGCATCTCCTTTAGTTGCAGCACGATGTTCGGTTAGTCGTGAAACACATGTTAGGCCTACTTAAATCCAAACAACAAACCGTTTCGTGAAGAGTAACGCACAGCAAAATCTGGCACAAGAAGTCTGTGAAAACGAACGGGAGCGATCCAACTTCTCCGAGATTCACAGAACCCTGCGATGACTGGACTCGTATATTTCGTCGTTTTGTAAGCGTCAGACTGGCGAGAGATATGGCGCGGGGAGAGGCGAGGGGCAAGGGGCAATCGGATGGTAGCGCTGGTTTTACCGAATCGCTTATTCTCTGGTCTTGGTGTTTGGTTATGTTATTCGATTACTCAACTCAATTCACGATGCCGGATGCTTCGCCACTGATGTAATAAAATAAGAAGGCGAATTCTCAAAGTAATACTCGCTACAAGACAACGTACCATGAGGTACACTTATTGTCCAGCTGACTTGGCAGATAGTACAATAAAGTGTATATACTGCACATCCATTATTAGTCTTCGTGTAAGACCCCATTTTGCGCACACCTGTGCAGTGCAGTGTTCACAATTTCTCCTACAGAAAATACGTAAACCACATTTTGACGTCGGTTCGCAACGAGTAAGCAGAGTAGTAGCCTACTGCTCGGCAGAGATGCGACAGGCTGGTTATAATTCCCGAGACCGTTAAGAAATCGGTAGCAGCGGTAACCGCGCCGCTTAATTTTGAAAGCCAACACTACATGTACTTTATTAGTCTTAAATTATTACGAATTTTTCATGTTATACCATTATAACAAAAGTTTTTTGAATACTGATAACTGCAGTTTTAAGATTCAATGTTAGGTTTTTTTCTGAACTTGGTCATTTTTAAAGGGACCTTACATATAAATAGGAAAATATTTTTCAACTTATAGAAAATTGTTAATAAGAGTACGTACACAAACACCGTGCGTCCGTGTACGTTTTAACGTTGATAAATATGTGTTACTGACATCATTTTCAAAAAGACGTTTCCATAAAAAGTAATTTTTTCGCAGCAGTTTTTGAAGAGAAAAAAGGAAAGACATCAAATTCGAAATCAACACAATGAAGTCTTTTGTTACTAAATGTACTCTCGTATTCACTTTCATTAAGTGAAAAAATTATATTGTTGAATTCGCCGTACCTTTGTATTTTTGTGGCCACAGGACGAGAGCGGAAGTTACAGAAACATCCGGTTCCTCAACCCCTTCCTACCTAACATTTCTTACAAACCTTTCCCTTCTATCCGTGCCGGTCTTCCCCTCCCCCCAGATGTATTTATACGCACGCTGTTACCAGCGGTTTGTATTCATCCCCTAGTCAAGCGCTTTCTTAGTACAAACACAACTCGTCATATTTACCGCCTTCGATGCACCCTATTATCGTATTACCGTTTTAGTATTAAGTATATTTACAGAACGCACAGAGGCGTTTGCGGTAACGATAAACAACCATCTCGTTAACAAGGTGTTAGCGTTCCGTCCCCTGCCGTCTGTTTCGACACAGCCGTTAGCTGTCTGCGTGATTCTGAGAACGTCGTGGATACTACCGATGTACAGTTAGTTATTGTTAACCGATTCGCTCGATGTTTAGACCGAAACACGTTTGCCTAGTTACAAATGTAACTCCACGTATACCCTTCGATGTCCACATTAGTTAAAAACAATAATTGAACATAGATGTGGTGCGTACTGAACATAAGCGCAACCGCACGATTTGTCAAAGAAATCACTCGCCTCCCGCTGCACCAAGGCTCACTTCAACCCTACATAACCTACGTATATCCAATTGCATTACTAATTTAATCTCGTAAGTAGTTTATCCTTGGTCGTCGTGCTTTTCCCAAGGCTACGTTTCCGATAACATCTATTACACGCTTGTGTGTTAAAATGTAATCTCGAATTTCGACTTTTACTGCTTTATTGTTATATTACTTCCATTTTTTATTCTACCGACCACTTCAGTTACCCCTCTTAATTCTGTCCTCTTGGTTATTGTGTTGGTTCCGTCATTTTTATCTTATCGACATTCCTACTGCAGCCACCTGGAGTTTCGCTAACTTTCACCTTAAACGATTCTTTAGTCGTGTGTCATTTGTTACTAGATTTTCGTAATTTCGAAATTTCTTTAGATAAAGACGATTTTCTTGCAACTTGTTCGCAACATTTATTAATATATCCTTATTCACTATTAACGATCGGTTCCTCGTTAATCGTAATCGCCAATAATTACACGGCAAAACTCAAAACATTGTAAGCACTATCTATCTTCAAGGTAATGGTAATACTTTTATTCTTATGAATTTTGGAGTATCGACACTTGTTTACACTGATTAAGGCTTCTGCATTTATTCACATAAATACTTCTGCATTGTAGTTTTGGAGTGAGAACTTCGTATACGGTGACCGGCTCACTTAGACACCGCGCGCTCCTAGTACAGTGATCTAATTCAACGCGTCATGAAATAGCTGAAACGAAGAAGCAGTGGTGTCAGGCCAATCAAACCTCTCTTTCCCACACATAGCTACCCAAAATTTCTCCATTGCAACAAATACGCATCCTTTAAGCAAAGCGTAATATTTTAAAGAATGTGAGGACATTCTAAATGTTTAAGTACTATTACAAGAATACTGTAAATACCAAAAACACTTTTATATTTTAATTCATCTGTTTGGCGTTTACTTCAGGGCCGCCACCAGAGCGCAGCTCTACCGGTCATTTCTTTCATCATAGAGTATCACGTTATGTTCGCGTTAACTACAGGTCCCCCACCAGAGAGCAGCACCAAACTAGGTTTGGTAATTACACAATCAACTTAATTAAAGCAATAATCTTTTTATTTTTTTTGTAAAAAATTAAATTATTATCACATTCTAATTTTCAACGAAATAGTCTATTGCCTAAATCATAGTGTTACATTGAACAAAATTATTTGTTACATATCGTTTGTATGTGTATATATACTGAAAATAATACGACGTGTGAGACACGATTCTATTTATGTTTACGTAAATATCGATTTTTTATCATAACATGCTTATAAATACTACTATGGTCTCGTCTCATTTAATTATCTGTTCACTCTGACTTAAATCTTAATTCTTTATAGCAAAGTCTCTCTTGCTCCAAATACATACGAGCAACCTTTTACACGTTGACTCGGTTCATTCGCCACTAGACACTGATGACCTCACTTCTGGCGTCAGCCACGACACATCCAGTTTTTTACTATATATTTTTTTAATTGCGAGAAAAATTATAAATTCGTTACATAACT
Source organism: Magicicada septendecula (assembly GCA_034769895.1). Classification (NCBI taxonomy): domain Eukaryota; kingdom Metazoa; phylum Arthropoda; class Insecta; order Hemiptera; family Cicadidae; genus Magicicada; species Magicicada septendecula. Next base: position 402,882,998 of record CM068371.1, on the reverse strand, counting down.
ATCATGCAGAATGACTACATTACGTGAAATGAAAAGTGAAGCTTAACTGTCGCGTTCGGAAGGGAAACACTGACCCTGACATTACTGACGGCATACTGTACAAAGAATATTCCATCAATAATTATACAATCTTCAAAATCATCTGTAATTTATGAAAATAAAACAGTTTCATCTGTAATTCGTGAAACTTCTCTACGAACGTAATTACTTTGACAATGAAAGGAGCCACACACACTTCCACATTACAATCTTTATTACAAAATAAAAAGGAGATTACAGAAACTAGAACCAAATTATTTTAAACCATTGTTAGAAGTATCATGACTTACGGCTCAGAAGTTTGGACTATTAATAAACACACAAGAACAAAATTAATGACAGCAGAGATGGACTTTTGGAGACCTCCGGCAAGAGTATCCAGACGTGAGAAAATTAGAAATGAAGTCATTAAGGACAGAATGATTGAGAAAAATTCAACTGTTGATTTTATCCAAACAAAAAAAGACAATGGTATGGAGACACGAAAAGAATGGCACAGGAAAGATTGCCAAGGAGAGTTATGGAATGGACCCCACTAGGAAGAAGGAAAAGAGGAAGACTACCTATCACCTGGATAGAAGAAATTCAGACTATACTGAGGGAACGAGAGATTGAAGAAGATCTTTGGGTGGACAAGCAGCAGTGGAAGATGAGAATTCAATCACTTCTGTAATCTTTGGTTCTGGAAAATGTGTAAACATTGTACAGCCGGAATAAATAATAAAAGGACATTAGATTACAAAATCTCGTTTTCTATGGCAAAAGATACGCCTCCCATATGGGTAACAACATGTGCCAGGAGTGTCTCCTAGATTGTCAACATATTCCTGTAATATATCCAAACTGTTTACGCGTAGTCCTGCACATTCCCGAAACAAAACGTTCAAACGCGGCCACAAATGATTTTTATCCTCTCTAAATTATTGGAATACAGAAATGACCTAAACAATAACCGCTACGAAAATTTTAAGAATAAGTATACTACCCATAACAGAATTCTGAGGAAACAGAAAAGATACAATAACAACCAACAGTATAGTGCAAGGTTTAGGTTTAATTGAAAAGAACAATTTTTCGCTCCACAAGATTTATTTTCAATTTAGTTTGGAAACGGTTTCTTTTCAACTGTTAAGAAATACCACAACATCTACGCAGCATTTGAGTTTTCTTTCGTGAAAAAAAAAAAAAAAAAACGGTTAGTACACACACGTTAGTACGTATGTCTAAACCACATGTTATTACTCGATGCTAACACACTGAACGTTTTCATCTACAAAATCCTGAAAGAACTGAATAAACGCTACCCTATCGCCACACAATAATTTGCGGTAAAGTCAACGTTTCTACCCTTCGATTCTGTTTTAATAACTCTCCGACCAACGGTTCACAATTAATGTTATGTTCAAAATGAGCGTCCTTAGCGGAGAGGGTAACGTTAATTATACCAGCCACGCAGAAACAACCCTCCGACTTCGCGCCGCTGGCAAAAACAGTTTGAGCACTCATTTAATCTTGCCCGAATCGCAGCCCGCAGTCTGCGGTCCGGGGGATTACGTTTCTGTTTTGTGTAATACATTTTGTCTCCGTCCTGTGAAGAGGAGAATCCGAGATTAATTTCGCAATGCAAGTGAAGCATAACGCGCGCGTACCGAGACGAGGCGCACGTACTCAACACTTACCACGCGCACGCGCACAAAACATGCAAGAATCGTTTTTGTAACAGCTATTTATATGCTAATGGTTTTTTACAAAAGGAGAAGTTCTATAATACCATTCCCTGTCCACTTGCATAAATAGGGACGACCTCTGACTCTAAAACCTTGTCCTCGGTGAGCGGTTAGACAGATCAAATTATACTTTACAATCCTTGACATTACTGAAGTATTTATTTACCAGAAATAAAAAAAGCAATCATAAAATAAAGTGAGCATCACAGATAAAATAAACATTTTATAATTCAATCACGCAAGCTACTTTTCATTACCGCTATGAACATAAAGCCATCTCGATTGGTTGTGCTGGAAATATGGATCCTTATCTTAGAAAGATTTGAATCGTTATAAGCAGGTGAGTGGGATTATTACGCAAAACCATCATTACGCCAAAAATTAAACTTTTATTAATTAATACCACTTCATTGTCATCATGATCATCACTGCCTTGAAGGTTCTACAAAAACTGCTGGTTTGGGGATGTGGAATTCTCGTAACGTTTTTAAAATCCGGTCGGCATTGAACTAACTGGTCCTGTCTCGTCCGATCACATAACCGCCTGTTCATAACAGTTGTCGGCTTCACCTCAACCCCCGCTGGTTGTTAGGAGAGTCAACTGGCGCTCCTACCACGACGAGCTGTCTCGACGGTTTCCTTCAGCCTCAGCGGATCCTGACGATCTAGATCTCCGTGCGACACATCTTCAGGAGTTGGTCCAAGGTGTCATGGAAACGCGCGCGCGCGCACCACTGAGATGAACCGTCGCAAATTGGCCTTCCTTCGGAAGCTCTCCATGCCATCTGGCTTCGGCTCAAGCTCCGCCGCAGATGGCAAAGAACCCGCGATCCCGCCGTTATGCGGCGTTTTCAGACCTTCTCCATTTTCGTCCAGCAACTTTTGCAGAACTGGGACTGATCACTGGGACTCACATCTTGAGTTCCTGGAAGTCGAATCCGCCTCCGTCTGGAGAGCGACGAGTAGACTGACCCTCGAGAAGAGTACTCGCAACAAGCTGGAAACTCCGAACGGGGTTGTGTCTTCCGTAGAAAGCACGATGACGCAAATTACCATTCATCGAAGGCGTCTCGGACCCTGCTCACTCAATGGTCATCCGGGACTTGCTATCTGGTTATTTTTCTCGCACTCCACAAGACCCCCCTAATCCGTTTGATAGGGACGAAGTCATTTCGTTTGTCGGTTGCGTCCCCGGTCCTCACCGAATTGGGGCCGCAGTTTTGCAATATCTCTCGGCTTCAGGACTTGAACTAATTCATGGTTCACGTTTAACTCTTGTCTCTGATTACAATACTTTTCCCACCTGTGGAAGACTGCCAATATCTCCCCCAAGCCTAGAAAGTTTGTAGACAGTTATCGTCCTATTTAGTTATTGCCAGTCATCTCGAAAGTGTTTGAGCGTCTCCCGCTGGTCCGTACCTTCACGCTGTTGGATAATTCCATCCGCAGCGGACAGTTCGGGTTTCGCATAGAGATTCGACAACTCTGCAGATTCTACGCGTTGTTACGCATTTATCTGATGTCGCCAACAAGAAAGCGTCTACGGGCCTTGTTTTGTTGGAGGTGGGAAAGGCCTTCTCTTCAAATTGGCCCATTCCACCATTCCTTCTACCATTGTACATTTTCTGTGGTCCTATCTTAGTGACCGCAGCTTCAGGATTAGCATCGATGGGTCCTGTTTTTCAATACAACCCGTCGCTGCTGGCGTTCCGCAGGGTTCTGTCCTCGGTCCCGTTCTATATCTCGTATACACGAACGAATTGCCGGTTTTAGCCGGAGTCACGTTGTCCCTCTTCGGCGACGACGCTGTGTATCATTGCAACTTCCTGTCCCCGCGATATGCGAGTACAAGGCTGCAGCGTCAGTTGGACTTGCTTCCGGACTGGCTAAGGAATGACGGGTGTTGATGAATACGGAGAAATCCGAGCCGATCCCCTTGACTCGTAAGTCCATTTCCCGATGCCAGTCCCTCTCCCTAGGAGAGAGGGCTATCGCCTGGAAGGAGTCTGTGAAGTATTTAGAGGTCCAGCTTGACAGGCGTCTTAGTTTCAACGTCCACGTGACTGATACAATCCACGCCCACGGAACAGTTTCGATCCAAAATCTTACGTTCATTTTGCCACCGGCACGGAGGTTCTCTGTCTCGCGGGGAACGACCGACGTCTTAAGGCATCTGCCTGCTGTGTCCGAGTCGGGCGGGGCATCTGCTGTGCGATTCGCCACCAGAGCAAAAGCATCACAATTGTTCATTCAAATAAAATTCCGGCGCCATCTAGCAGATATCCGCGTTGTCGTGTCCTTTCCCATTTTAGGTACCCAGTCAGAAAGACAAGCACTGTTTTCATCTGCAGTCCTCAGACTCGTCCCAGAAGCTGCAATCAACCCACGGGTGCACAGACACACCCCACTAATTAAAGCAAAGTAAAGCTGGTCATGTGACAATACTATGACCCCAGTATACGGCTACTGTTTCAGGCACGTGTGTCTCGAGTAGACGGCGCCTTGTTCCTAACTCATCGGGTGATCAATCTACTCCTACCGTACTGCCTGAATACGGTAATACGGGGACTGGAACTTGGCAACTCAAAACTGAACCGCAGTGCTCGGTAATATACATCAATAAGTCACCCCACTTCTCGCACAACATGAAACAAATTTTTCATGTTTCCTCAAATAAATAAATACAATTTTTCACAAGTACCAGTAACTTTTTATAAAATAGAGTCAGTACAAACACACGTCAGTAATGCCCTCCTTACACACATGGAAGCGGCGTGCCGTTTCAAAATTTCTCTCAGACAATGTAGGGTGCAGGCTACCCTGAAGGCACAGAAAGCAATAGTACGGACACAATTTGGTTGTTTCTAGAGATCAGTGTGTTCTGACAATTTCTCAGCTGCATCCAATAATCCTAATTTAAGTTCACGTCCACGGAGGCAACAGCTTGACTTGTTCGGGGGAACCCGGTGACTGTCTGTCGCTTAACATTCCTAATGTGAGTGAATGTAACAACACGACACAGTACACAAACTGCTGTACTGCAATAATATTTACAGTAGCATTACATTACATCTTTTAACACACAAACAACTACATTCTCAGTGTCCGATAAACTAATTTAATATCGTGTAACTATATTTAAAGTGTCAGCAAAAATCTAAATGTCATATTATTAATTACTAATCTAATCTGCCGCTTTTACTACGGTTTATTATGGATTCTCCGGAAAGTATAAGGATTACATCATGTTAAATAAGATTATGTTAATAAGATTAACACTCTGAACAATTTTTAACGTTATGAATTTTTCTCGTAACGGCATTAATAATTGATTTTGTAACAGACTTAACAAACTATGGCTTGTTTGTATAATAACGTACTTGAATAAACAAAATTAAGTTGATTAGTTATCAAACTACAACTAACATAATAACCGATTAGGTAAGCACAATGGTAATGATATATTCCAGTATATTAAAATCAAGTTTTTGGAACTTTTTGTAACAAACTTGAACAACTTGTACAAACTCAGCTGTAAGGAAAGATATTACTTACAATTAATATTTACTGAATTTTGTCTTTAAAAGTTAAAACTGTGTTTTCATAATCAAGAAAAATAATTATATTTTCTCGCACAAACCTATGAAAAAGTGTTCAATAAATATTAAACTAAAAAGGTAGATAATAAAAAAAATCAATATTTAAAAAACACAATCCATAGAACAGTATTGTATAAAATCGTAAAATCACAAGAAACAAAAGTGTTTCAATAAAAAAAATGATAAATAACTGCATACCCACTTCAATCTGACAGCAAGTTCACCCGCAGAGCAATTGTTTTAAATCGCGCTTTATGTTAATCTCTGCGCTAAGTCCTCTCAGATCTGGCTTAATGGATTGTCCACAGTGCTACAAAGTATATAATATCCACAACTACTGGCTCTCACGTAACAGAGAATCCCTTTAATCTCGGTGTTCCTCGAGGACCGATATTAACTCAACTACACCATTAAACCGAGACTTCGGGCAGTAGCGACCGTTTGCTCCACTGACACCTGTAGGTCGAGGTCTTTTACATGATTGACCCTACTACGATATGCTTTTCCCCAAATATGGTATAATGATAACAAAATGGAGCCCGATGCGCCTGGGAAAAATTGTAACATAATTAGATCAACAACGGTTTTACAAACGAAACTAACTTGGTACCTTGGTATGGTCAAAGCCCCTACGTTGTGTATGACGAAACTCTGCCCATTCTTAATATTTGGATTCTTCAGTTTAGAGATTGAAAAAAATGTTACGCAATGTTTAGATCAACTGCAATTTAAACCACATCAAAATTGAGTTGATGTATGGGGGTTGAGTAGTATAATTTAAACATTCATTAAATTAACAATGATTCAGTGTATCGGGCGCGACAACCATCCAACACATTCAACTAGACAAACACATTCCTCAAAGATGGTATATTTTTAAAACGACGCCGCTTTTGAATTTCTGTACTTTAACAAGTGAGACCGAACTACCACCACTTATTCCTTTCACAAACAAGTAACGATATGAACTTTTACGATTCTTTTACGGAATAGGACTATACGAAAGAAAAAAATACAAATTTTTGTAACCAAAGAAACGATCAACCAACGTAAAATGATTTTTAAAATTAACTATCTGACACTTTTTTCAACATATAGCCATCATCATCATCTTCAAGGATTAAACCAAGGGTTTGTTCCGGTCTCAAATAGGCAAAGGCTGGTCATTCCAGCGCTAAACTCGGACGCCCAACGCCTCTCCGTCTCCTCGGCTTATAGTTCCATAGTTGTTTGGGAATGCGGCAAAGATATTCCCACCAATTCAGCCGATACTGGGCGATCCTGTCGAGTATACTCATAATATTCAGTTCCTGGCGTATATCTGTGTTTCTTCTATAATCATGGAGACTATACCCCGCCACGTGCCTGAGAAATCTCATTTCAGCCGCTTGGGTGCGACTGGTGTGGCCTTTCGTTAAAGTCCAGTTCTCAGACCCTTAAAGAAGTGTGGGAAGAGCCATCACGTTGCAGAATTTTAGTAAAAAAAAAAATTCTCGGAGTCATTTTTCGTTTATACAACTTGCAGTAGGCAAGTTTAAAAAAGAAACCACTATTTTTTTTTTTTTTTATTTATTTTTTTTTTTTAATAAACTGCGAATGCCTGAAAACATGATAACGTTCCACTAAACAATCGTTCTCGATTAAACAAGGATGAGGCTGGTCACGACGATGACTGTTGAAACCTAGGGTGGGTTTAAAAAATTGTCTGCAAGTTACCTAAAAAATTATATATCTCGATACTGAGCAAAATAATCAACGACTAATTAAAAATTGAACCAAGTGTAAAACAAGGTACGCATAAAAATGTCACGTTCACTAGAAACGATGCGGGAAGTACACATCATAGTGGAACGAACGTGTTTAGTTAGTAGCACTGAAATACCTTCCGTTACTACGTATACGATTTGTTCTGAAAATAGTCGGATAAACGCTGACACTAAAAGCTTCGCCGCAAAGCAAACAAGCTTTCAGGCACAAGAGTTCCGCTTTATCGCAACTCGTTTCTGCATCAATCACAGTTAATCTGCTAAGCAGCTTGTTAATGGAACTGCACGGTGATCGGCTCAAAGCAGTAATTATCTCCTATACACTCAGCAGCGAATAAAATGAATTTCAAATGAAAGGAAGAACAACGAACGCATATGCATAGACGTGTTCGTAATTTGTAAAAGTGTCTACATCAAATTAGTAGGGCTATGACGCAACGAATATATAGACATTTTATTTTGAATTATTTATGAGGTCTACACGTTTCCCAAGTCTCGGTCGATTCTGAAACACATATATCGTCTATATATCCTCGGGTACTGCCGTCCGATATCGTTTGATAAAAAAGCTTTGAGAAATGCAACATAAATTCACTTCCAATCTGAAAATAAATATCACATATGAATCACGTGTACAACAAATATTTGTGTGGATATTTCTGCACATTATGTAAACTTTGCCAACTCATGTACTATCCCGATATTTCTACGTGCGACAAGACAGGTTCTTTTTGCGGTCTCTTAAATTATCGAAAGTACATTATGGAAGTAATTATGTATGGTAAACGGCCTTCAAGTCTTCAATGTGGCCTGTGTCTCTTGAACTTCCAGGAGGTTCACGCCCACCCTCGTTTTATCTAATATCCTAGTGCTAATATTCTCGTCTTCTGTGCGAGGGGTGCAGGTTCAAACAGGTCAAGCGTGAAGGCCTGTACGTGTACACCCAGCGTTGGTAGGCCAATTGAGTAGCTGCGACATGCAGCGAGGCCTACTCATATAAATCAGAATTACGGCTGGGTATTGGGCAAAAACGTCGCCTGACACATACTAGGACCAACGACGAACTGTTGCGCAAGAGATTTCTTTTAGTTTTTAAACTAAATGAATTTTTTTTTTTAATAATTGATTAATTATAATTATACAAAATCACAGTCAGTAATTAGACCTATTATAATATTGATTAACGTAAACGATGAAAAAGTAAACTGAAAAAAGTATTTCAAATTTTAATTTATGAATTTAATTTGCAATTTTATACTTCATACAAACAATTTTATACTTTGATTTAAGACTTACTTTTTATTTTATCCGATTTTGATATACTGTATATTGTATACGACGACAATTATTTATCGGAAAAACACGTCTGTGAACAGAATATAAAATAATATCTGAATTTTTAAAACGCAGAATATGTCACTAAATTAATTTAAATAAAACATAAATGGATAAAACAAGGTAATAAAAAATTCTACTCGATGTAACTGTGAGTGACATAAGAAGTACGGGACATAGTTTCATCAAGGAATGTGAAATAGGGACAAATGATATATCAGTTTAAATCATGAAGTCGATGATGATGATGATGATTTTGATTCACGTGTTGTGCAACTGTACAGCTCTTCTGTACGATGCAAGAGAATCAAGGTCACTGTCATGCAACTGGTCCTATGCCATTCAACAATTCGGATCAAATGTTTAGCACTTGGCGCGGAATGGAAGCAGATGCATCGTTTGGCGCGTACGAAGGATACTGATATCAAATAACAGCTTGAACGATCTTTTCAAATATTTGTGAGTGTCCAAGCGGCCACAAAACGTATTTTGTTTTTTTTTCTGCTGATTAACAGGGCTAAAGAATTCTCAATGGACAATAAAAATCTGGAAACATGAGGCACTGTTTCGATACAGGTTACTCTAACCATTGCTGTAATTCCAGATATTTGAGGCTCACCCGAAGACGAGTTTCGGGCTGACCTGGGAACAAACGACCTTTGGCCAAAAGTTAAAAACAATGACGAGAGACCCACGACACTGCAGGCCGAGAGAGAGAGAGAGAGAGAGAGCTAGAGGGGGGGGGGACGCTTGGTGTTTCAGATTGGGCGGTTCAAGAGATGGCCGTAGCTAGGAACGATGAGCGAATTTTACCTTTAAAGTCTAACTGTGCTCAACCTTCTGGTGAAAGCAGTCAAGGCAGCATACGACCATCGCCCATATCCAGGCAATATTCTTACCCCATCAATTTTGATGCTAAGCTGTAATGTTGTTTCGCTTAAGCATTACAGTTTCAGTACTGACAGTTTCCTTACACATCTTTCCCTGACACTGCTATTATGGTACATCGGTAGAAATAGACAATTAGGTGCTAATAACTCTTCTGACACCAAAAGCTGCATAAGATACAGATTGAGCTAATCATTTCTTTTAGTTTCCTGTACTCAGTGTTTCGCTGCACACAGTGAAACTAGAAACAAGGAAAGAGTTCGACGGTTACAGTTATCATAAGCATTTCCGAGATCGTTACAATGTACTCTTCTTGTTATTGTCTAAGCTGGCTGTAGTCAAGATTTTTAATTTACAATACGATTTTTAAACTGTCACTATTTCTTTGCTTACGTCATACGGGTGTGAACTATGGCCAATAACACAAAGAACAGAAAAGTTGTTGGAAGGTACTAAAATGGATTATTGGCGAAGAGCGGCAGGGAGGACAAAACTGGAAAAAGTAAGAAACGTCAGAATCCGGGAGATAATGGGGGTACAGTACTCTATTGTCGACGACATAAAAACAAAACAGCTACGATGGTTTGGGCATGTACAAAGAATGCCGGATAATCGACTCCCCAAGCAAATTCTGAGATGGACACCATACGGTCGTAGGCGAAGAGGAAGACCTAGGTTGAGTTGGAGAGAAGGCATCAACCGGGCAATGATAGACCGGGAACTGGAAGAAGAATCTTGGTTAGATCGAGACCAATGGAGACTAGGGATCGGAAGACGTAGGATAACGTTATGAACCGATTTATATATATTGTAACATTACATTTGGCATAGCTTAATATCGTACCAGATTTAATGAAGACCATGGAGAAGAAACTACACAAGAAGAAAAATATCTTTCAAAATGATAGTGAAGATGAACGAATAACTACTTTAGACTGACTTGTACTACAACTGACCGTACCCAAATTAATATTTAGGCAAAGTGATGCAAAATATCCCGAGAATGACATGAATTTCAAGTAATGACAAGAATAATACTTATAAAGACAGACAGCTTATGTACCAATACTATAAGTAAACAAATGGTTTTATTAAATGTATCAAAATATAAAAATAATCAAAATACAAATTGAGGGATAATAGGCCCAAGCATACAATACAATGTAAAATGAAAAATTAGTAAATTATTAATTTGAATGATAATGAAATAATATAACCAAACAATTATTATAGATACATAAACATGCAACTAATTGTAATTAATAGTGGACATAATGTTGTCAAGAGAATAATGAATAATAACCTATTCACATTATTATTATATGAACAATGTGAAATTGACTTCGAATAATTAATTAAATAACAGAGTAAAATGGATTGAGGAGAGATATTATTATGTGTTAAACAGTTGTTAGGGTTTAATGAAGGTTAGTTTATTTATTCAATGTTCATTAGAGTCAGCCATGTGGGCATGACATTAAGTTGATATGATTGTATATTGTTTTTGTTGTTGTTTAACGTAATGATGTTATTAGAATGCAATGAAGATGTTAAAACCATGTGATTAACCAGAAGGTCTTAAAACAATGGGCCAAATGGAATTTGTAAAATTAGAACATGGTACCAAACACACTAAGAAATAGGCCAATACTGATATAGTATGGTTGACCAACTATAAAATAATTATGAAAAAAAGAAAAGAATTAATGTTATTAGATGATAAACAGTTTTTTGTTTTTTGGAATTTAGTTTATCTGTTTAATGTTTATCAGAATCTCAGCCATGAGGGCATGATATTTAAGTCAATCTGTTTGTAATTTTGTTAAAGTATTCACATTATGAGAGGATGATGAGTATTTTTAAATCTCATGGGTTAACATCCAATATAATGACTATAGTTAAATATAAGTGTTCAAGCCAACAGGCTAAATAATAAAACAATATGTAACATGGTGTTGAAGGAATCACCATGACATAGGCCAATGTTTAAAATAAATAAACTATTATCAGAATAGCCAGTAAAGTAACAAACCATTATAAATTGATAAGAAATAGTAAAACTAACCAAAACAGACAGTAGTTCTATAATGGTAATCACATTTTTTGAACACATAAATGAATTAGCAAATGTTTTTGTGGATGGCAAACTGTATGAAGCCATGTAAAACCAACTTTTGTAAATTTTAGGAAATACTGTTAGAATTTTGTAAAACAGATGTTGAAATATGGATAGATTTATAGTTAATGGTATACACAACAAATCTGGAATCAAAATAATCCGTTTTAAGTAATTTAAGAAAAATTCAAATAGCAAAATGTAACATCAGTATTTCTTAAGTAAAAGTAGGCATGTTTAGTGTCTATATGTCACAAATGTAAAGACCAAAATAATGATGCTAGTAGTTTTAAATTCCCAATCAGTACAGAAAAGTTATACTAATTTAAAAGTTTTGACCAAATTCAGACATTGAAATAATGAATTTGTATGACAATGTATATCTGAATCAACCAACCAGATTTCAAGTTTTACCTTAGCAACCAAAAATTTCAGATAAATAACATAGGACTTCTTTAACAACGGTGATTGAATACAGACGCGTTAATAAAACGTCTCATATAATTATATTTTAAACAGTGAAAACACGTACCAGACTTAGTAAAACAAATCGAAATACTCAATACAAGATATGGTGATATTATAATAAAGAAAGGAACATCCAGAATTTAATACAGAAGATTTGAGATCCGGGGAGAAGAAACGAAGAAGACGTGGACCCTATCTTCGTCCTGGAAGAAGAAAGAAGAGGATCTGGTGAATTTGAACAATTTATTTTCTTATGTGTCAAAACCAACATTTGTGTACACGAATATCTAGGAATTAAACAAAATAAAACTACAGACACTATATCACACCAACACTAAAGAACATTCAAAAAATAACACCAATTGAGCTTTACACCCTTTTTGAACACCATAAAACTTTAACGATAACTAATAAGCACATAAACTGGTCATAACCTCTAATAATAAGTCACCAATACACGACTGCCGGTTTGCACTTTAAACACCAAAACCTTGTAATATCCTTATATTGTGAAATTTGTATTTTGATTTTAAGAATAGTATTATTTGTTTAACCGTAATCCCCGAACCAGATACGCCCTGAGATAATTTATTTTAATAGAAATAATAAACAGCATCATTCTTTGGCCTGGCTGACTACAGAATAATATTTTTAACTACTGTACCAACTGGTAAAAGAAGACGCATAATTTTGTCACAATTGTAATTACCGTAAAAAAGAAAACGAGAAATAATTAACCAATGCGTCATTGAATAAAGATCCTTACAAGGAAGATATCTGTTTGGTGTTATATTTGCGTTATTATTATTTCTGTTTCATTTAAGAAGTACGTTAACATAGCACAGCGGACGGAGCAACTGTTGGCAACTCTGAGTGACGTCATTGCATAGTGGGAGCGAGCGGCAGAATGCAAAATAATTTACCGTTCAACATATCTATTATTAATTGTTACAGATTGACGCATACTGCGTGGAGCATAAGAACTCGTATCTCAACACAAATTGTTACATTGGTAACTCGAGCGAACACTCGCGAGACCTCATATCATTTATTTATTATCGTTACAAATTGACGAATCCAACGTGAGGAGAAATAAGTCGTAACATATAAATTTGTTACAATATATATATATATATATATATATATATATATATATATATATAGCCTACTATTTCTTTACGCAAAAAACCAGTTGTATGCATCGGATATGTTTACGAAAGTCAAGTTCGGAGATTAACGAAGATCCGTATCTGCAGTATCGCTAACGGAACAAAGGATCGAGGAAGGAAGCGATATCACTTACACAAGTGCTTCTGCGGAGAACTGCGAGACATTTAGTTGAAAAATGCTGACTGTCAAGTTTCTGCCACGAATTGGGTTATCAAAAATATATGTGACCTCAGGTCCCGGGGAGAACGCTACATATCACTTTGCATGACAACAACCTACACAAGAAAGGCTACAATAAATTATTCAACACGACAATCAGCGACGTAATGAACTACGAAGAAGGAAGATGTAGGGACAGAGAAGGAAACAGAAACAAACAGGTTGGTGGACCCAGAGTGGCATAAAAAAATGTTTGTATCTATTTAATTCACGATTATTTGTTCTAACAGTTGGAGGAACTTGCATAAACTTGTAAATGTTAAACAAAATGAATAAAATTAATTTAATTTAAGGTGTTTCACAAATTTTCCGAAATCTGTTAATTCTCAAGTACAACGAGTAGAGAGGGTAAGGAATCGTTTTTCCATTCAATTTACTGTAATGCGACTGGGACGCGCGACGTATAATTGACGTCCGCGGAGTCCATTATAAATATCGGTATGGAGAACCATACATGACTTCCATATTCTAAGATTTATATTTAAAATCATTTTCAGCCAAACAGCCAGGCTGTGTCTTACCTGCCTTTTTATTGCTGTATTAAATGAAAAATATTATATTACATTAAAATGAAAAAATTATAATTTTATTGCCTGGCAACAAAATTATTTTATTTTTAACAATTACCACTGTTTCAAAAAGTTTAAATAAATTTTCAAGTACTTTCTCTTGTTAAAACGTAAAAGGTTGCAGGTAAACTACCCCTTCCCCTTAACCGATCTTCACCAAAATCGAAAGTCATTGAGACCTCTACAATTCAGGGACGTATGCAAAACATTATTTGATTCTGTTTGCATTTGCGGCTGTTATCGTTTGCCATAGAAAATACGCTTGATAAAAAAACGTTGCAGGTAAACTACCGCTTCCCCTTAACCGATCTTCACCAAAAACAACAGGTCTTGAGTACTCTACAAATCAGGGCTGTATGCAAAACATTATTTGATTCTGTTTGAATTTGCGGCTGTTATCGTTTGCCATAGAAAATACCCTTGTTAAAAAAACGTTGCAGGTAAACTACCCCTTTCCCTCAACCGATCTTCACCAAAAACAATAGGTCTTGAGAACTCTACAATATATGGACGTATGCGAATAATCTTTTGATTCTGTTTGAATTTGCGGCTGTTATCGTTTGCCATAGGAAATACCCATGTTAAAACATAAAACGTTACAGGTAAACTACCCCTTTCCCTTAACCGATCTTCACCAAAAACAATAGGTCTTGAGTACTCTACAAATTAGGGCTGTATGCAAAACATTATTTGATTCTGTTTGAATTTGCGGCTGTTATCGTTTGCCAAACAAACAAAATTACCCTTGCTAAAAAAAAACCGTTGCAGGTAAACTACCGCTTCCCCTTAACCGATCTTCACCAAAAACAACAGGTCTTGAGTACTCTACAAATCAGGGCTGTATGCAAAACATTATTTGATTCTGTTTGAATTTGCGGCTGTTATCGTTTGCCATAGAAAATACCCTTGTTAAAAAAATGTTGCAGGTAAACTACCCCTTTCCCTCAACCGAACTTCACCAAAAACAATAGGTCTTGAGAACTCTACAATTTAGGGCTGTATGCAAATAATCTTTTGATTCTGTTTGAATTTGCGGCTGTTATCGTTTGCCATAGGAAATACCCTTGTTAAAACATAAAACGTTACAGGTAAACTACCCCTTTCCCTTAATCGAGCTTCACCAAAATCAACATATCTTGAGAACTCTACAATTCAGGGCTGTATGCGAAACATTATTTGATTCTGTTTGAATTTGCGGCTGTTATCGTTTGCCAAACAAACAAAATTACCCTTGCTAAAAAAAAAACCGTTGCAGGTAAACTACCCCTTTCCCTCAACCGATCTTCACCAAAAACAATAGGTCGCGAGTACTCTACAAATCAGGGCTGTATGCAAAAAATTATTTGATTCTGTTTGAATTTGCGGCAGTTATCGTTTGCCATAGAAAAAAAATCTACAGACAGACAGACACACAGACAGACAGACAGACACACAGACACTTTTCGGAAAACGACTTTTTTTCATGTTTTGAGTGTAGTAGAATCAGAATCTGCAATAATCTCGAACACGATTTTTTTTGCCATCACCATACTTCCATTCCTTAAGGAATATGGAAGTAAAATAGTGAGGTTTCTGTTACACCCGATATACGCGAACTTTGTCTTACCAACGCACTAGGGCTGTGCAAGCGTCAAGGATGCCACAACGGCATTGGCACTGACGTTCCTTATTTACACAATTATTTTTGTATTTTCTATAACATTAAATTACATCATACGCGATTGTTATTGTGATAACGAGATAATAATAATCTTTAAACCATTAGTCCGGGTAAAAGATTTAATCTAAAATTACGTGGGAATTGTGTAGAAACTACAACTTAGAAGTCTACTGATCTGATTGTAGGTCTACGTGATCGCTATTTGCACACTTTCATACATAAACTGAAGCGGCAGAAAAAAATATAATTAAAACAAATTATTATGTTTACTTCACATTGTACATTTTCATTTTGCACGTTTCGTAATGTAGACAATTTTATCACCAACGTCAACGGAGACGGTACGTTTTCCGGTACGGTTACGGTGCGTTTTTTAACTTTAAGGTCAACGGAGACAATTTTTGTTGCTACTAGTCACACCAGATCCACACCTCATACTGTCGGGTAAAGAATTACGATTATGCCACGTAAAAATCGGAACCGATAAAAAAAAAATTCAAGGAAGACGAGGCGATTGTTGCACACACGAGACTCGGACGCCTCGAATTCGCCCGTAACGACCGACTCTGTCGCAAACAGCCGTTAAAACGCACAATTCACGGCTGCGAACATAAAGATGCGAGAAAACGACTGTCGACGTGTGTGTTCGTGTGCGCGCTGGCGTCGATGTCGAACACAATGGAAAAATGATAGTTTTACTGCTTTGCCGTAAATCTGCCGGGAAGGGGACGGAGATTAGATTTTACAGCGGGGGCACAGGTGTAAAACGTTTACGACTTCGCAGTAGGCTATACAAAGCCTCTCTCGCTGTCCGTGGGTCGGTTAAATCTTGTTCCTTTGTCTTCTCGGGATCAACGCGCACTAATTTTCAATAGTCGCGTTGTCTCCTCTTGACAAAACGGAACGGGTCAGTAGTAAAGGTAATTCGTTACTCAAGTTGCATTGTTATACTAGCCTGCTCACAACACTCGACGCTGACTACCCTATTGACAACACTGATTTGTTAACTACAATATTAATTGACCTGCTATTGTGTGTACTATATGCCGTGGGGTTATTGG
The DNA here is from genome assembly GCA_034769895.1 of Magicicada septendecula. NCBI lineage: Eukaryota > Metazoa > Arthropoda > Insecta > Hemiptera > Cicadidae > Magicicada > Magicicada septendecula. Next base: position 402,866,381 of record CM068371.1, on the reverse strand, counting down.
TAAAACTACCCAAGTCCATGAACTTACGGAAAACTTGAAATTAAAGGTTTTCAAGGCCAATGATAAATCACAAAACTGATTTTGAAGGTTAATTTTAATTATGAATAGAAGATTTTTTTTTATTGATTACATGGCTGTTAAGAAATAAAAAGAGAAACGCATAAAAAATGTTTTTGAAACATCGTGGAACATCATTAAAACACTCGGACTTGGGTAGTTTTACCACTAACTCCTCCACGCACGCACACACACACACACACACACGCGCGCACCTTTTCTAATACGATTCTCGCAATGTTATTCGTACATTGTTGAATTTAGTCATATTAACAAATACGGTGTACTGTCAGGATAACCAAGGAAACAACGACTGTGCATAAAATACTGTTATAGAAGTTCGTAACTTAGAATAGTAAATGAAACACCAAAGTTACTGTGTTTTTACTAAATAATTATAATTTCTTACATTAAGCCAGGAATTACTACCTTAAGAGTAGAATATACTTTCAGATAAGATAACGGCTGGCGCACAAGTTCGAATTTAAGAGACGGACCAGATTTTTCTTTTTAACCTTTCCAGGATTTTTACATCCACGCACGCTAAAAGACATCGCAAAGAAAACTGTTACTTTCATAAGAATTTAAAATATCGGTATGGAGAACCATACATGACTTCCATGTTCTAAGATTTATATTTAAAATCATATTCGAAATGAAATATTTCCATAGAAACTACGTCTTTCTACTTATTGCTTCAGCATTAACCACAGTACTGTGGTCACTAACGTATACCACCTCACGTTTTCGCACTCGATTTTCACCGATGATGGCAGTCGATGGCACTGCCGAAAAGTCTGGTTTTGTAGAAAACATTGGACTACGGCTAAAGAGCCCGGGAAGCAATTTTAACAAAAAACTACTTCTTTGTTGCCGATAACGTAGTACACATATAAAAAATTATCCCCTCCTACTTCAACTATAATTTTCATTTATAAAAAAATACCCCCACCCCGTTCTACTAGCCTCTTCATTTATAGACATTTCATCTACGTTTCTACAGTGGATTATTATACTCTTCTTATCAGGATACTTTATTTATCAAAATTAAGTACTTAAGCACTTAAAATCGCATCGAAGTGAGAACAAAAATACTGTTTATTGAACATAATAGATATTAAAAATCAGATTACTCTAGAAATATTAAAACGATTTTTATCACAATAGATTTGACATTTAATATATAATTTACAATCTGAATACGTAAATAATTTCGCCGATTTGTCAGTATTATTATGCCGGTCAAGATATGTATAAAACATTTTCAACACCAACACGCCAGTAGAAGTCCAGTCAACCTAGGGGAATGAACGAGCAGGAATCCCCTCGACTTTTAACGAATCGATAGTAAACTGCATCACCACTAGAGAGCAGCACAAACCAACAACAATCGTATAGTATAGCAAGTTATCATCTGTCATTGCAAGCCCAAGTTATTTTTTTATTTATTACGTTTTAAAATGATCGATTTCCTCTTCATATTTTATGAGAAATTACAATTATAAAAGTGTTGGACTGGATAGTCCCTATAGTAGGCCTACATTAATATAATATTTAATTTTGAAAGACACAAACCAGTAGGAGGCCTAATAAACAAAGACTTTTATAATATATTTCTGAAATTTTGTACTTATAGTTAGTCTAAAAAACGGTATTAAGAAAGCAGGCTCAAGGTAGACCACATTTGGCTGACTAAACCGTCTGAACCAAAATCCACGATATTTTTACAGAACGATTGTTTTTCAGAAACACTACTAAAACGATATCACACACACACACACACACACACACACACACACACACACACACACACACACACACACACACACACACACACACACACACACACACACACACACACACACACAGCGTTGTGTTATAACCATTACTATTAATATTAAGTGCACTGTTATTAATATTATTCCACTGTTCTCTATAGTTTACACACGCGTGCATGCTCAAATCAAATCTTGATGTTTCTGATCATGAGTACTTTACAGGCATACCAATGCTTTTCAGTATTTTTACAATTTTTTTTTTCAAGAACATGTTAATAAAATCTTATGTATTCGACTTGAAAATTGCAGACGATTTGAAGGAACCCAACCAAAGTGTTAACTTCTAAACTGCTTTTGTAGCCATACCATTGAATTTCGCATAGGCTACGAGAATATTCTTTCCGTGTTGGCGTTTGAGAAGGTAACACGATTAAATAGTTTAAGAGGTTCAGTACACACTTATTTCCCCTAACAAATGATAAAGAAACCAAATTTTTGTCATCCTCATCGTCAAACACTTTATGTTTGACGGTATTCTCAACCAACACGCACCGCCATCTCTTGTTTTCACTTTCCAACGACCATCCAGTCCAGCCATGTCATTCTTGGTCTTTCGGTTTCAACAGGGGTTTTATTCTGTTACATGTCCCACCACGAAAACGCTGAATATCCCCGCTTTCACGTTTCAACAGCCTTGAAACATCGAAAATTTAAGGGAAAAAATTTAAATGGCACCACCTATACTTAGACCATTTTCGGACTTTGAATGATGAATCTAAAAAGTAGACTTATGCATACAAAAATTAAAACTCCTTTTAAACGAATTATACAAGTTACCGTTTCTTCTTCTTAACGAAAAATGCGGGACAAATCAGCATTCCGGGAACCGTTTACATTACGGGACTTTTGGACACCCCTACATATTGTACTGCCACATTCCTAGCCTTATTTGGAAGCTAATGTAATTCTTTCCACTCAGTATTATAATTCTTTAAACTTTAGAATTTAGGTTGCTATATTTCAGGTCCTGTCTCAATAAACTGTGTGAAACTGAAATCGATAAAACACTGTTATCGAATCGAATAGACCTTACGTCTATCCTTATCCTGATCCCGACCACCTTACAGTATACAGCCGAAGGAGATGTATACATCCACTTTATACTTTTTACTCATGAATTAACTCATATCACAAGTGGAATGCTTTAACTGTTCTTGATACTCGTGTATCGCTATTTAAAAATATTGTCGGATTTCATCAAACTTTTACAGTTGACAAAAGTAAATAGATAAATAAATGCATACTGTCCACAACCGATACGTTGATTTTAAGTTACACAAGCCAAGTAAACAGATGTTTAAACAGCAGAGTGTACACTGTTCCGACAACATAGCCAACTGCTGTGCACGGGAAAGATGAGGTTTTCGTCAGCCGACCTTACGCCCGTGTTAATTGGAATCAACACAGTCTTGGGTGCAGATGTACAAACGCGCGCGCGCACAGAAGCGCGTAGACAACGCACAGCTGTACGTGAAACTTCCTGTTGTTTGGCGAGTCGATGCCTTTTCTACAAGATAAGACGGAGCGTCATCCACACCGCATACTGTGCATCCATAAACTTCCTTCTCTTCCTCTGGATGTGAATACACATACAGGCCTAATTGTAAAATGTTACTTGACTATGTAACGCCTGTAAGTTTGGTAATAGCACGTCACCTGTCGTTGATTTAATTTTTAAAAGCAACACGTTAGGTTACTTTCGCCGTCTTCAGATATGCAATTCTAAAAGTGCCTGAATAGTTTAAAACGATGTAGAATTATCCGACTGAAGTTACAGTACCGTTTTCTGATATAATCGAAAAGTTGATTTTAAAAGCAAATCACGATGATTGATATGTTTTCAAATTCTAACAAATACTCACTCCTTCACCTTTCATGCTCATATACGTTACTAACACATATATTTCGCTGAAACACTAACTTTTCAGGTTAAAGTTGTAGCGTGACAGAAAATCCACTACATCTTAAGTCATATGAAATCATAAAGTTTAATTACACCAACAAATGTTATAATAATATTGAATGACATTTAAATAAATTAGAGGAATGAACCACAATAAAATAAAAATCCTCATTACATAATATATAAAAACCACTGTTTTAAAAACCAAAGAAAGTATCGAAGCAACTCATCAACTCATTGTATAATATTAGTAAGTTACCCAGGAAGCTCAGAGCAGTAAACCAGTTATATAAGACCATATCAAAGAAAAAAGAGACTCAATTAAAGAGTGGTGAATACCAAAATACCCTAAAAACAAGAAGAGGGAAGAATAAAGTTTGTGAACAGGAAGAAAACAATACCCTGAAACCTATATAGAAGAATAAAGCCACAGTGAATAAATTAAACGTTCCAAACTAAACCTCAGTCGTGATAACACCAAGTACCTTGGTTTACCCAAGAATGAGGAAGGAAGAACAGAAGAGTGAAGACTAGACGAGGGACAAGAATGAAGACTAGAAGAGGGACAAGAATGAATACCAGAAGGAAGATACGAAGAAGGACAAGAAGGAAGACAGGAGGAGAGGAAGAAATAGTATGAAAGAAACACCGTAGTAAAACCTATTATTATATAAACTACTATCAATCCCAAACCCACAAAAACTATGCAAAAGAAAGTATAACATACCCAAAATCTTATAAAATGTAATTATTGAGAAAACTAAAGTGCTGTATAGCGTTATAAGAAGTGCACCGACTAAAGCTATTGTGTAATAAAGAAAATAAACTAGTCTTAACGGTCCATGATTACTAAAGGTCTGGTCTGAGATAATAAGACTCAAAATATCAGAACCAACAGTGAAAGTGAATTTGTGTAAGTGTTGTTTTTTAAAAAAATGCAATAAACTTAAAGTTGGTGATACTATAACTTAGTAGTATGCTATATCACAACTTTAAAAAAATCTAATAATAAACAGCATAATAAAATAATAAAATGGAAGGTTTCCAGTATTTTATTATTTTAATGTAAACCTTTATTTACAAGACATTTGTAAAAAATGATAATAAATAGAGTATGGGAGTTAATGTTTACTGATGTAGGGGATCACAATAATAATGGTTTAAACCAGAAAGGACTGGTACTAATATAGTATGAATAAGTGTAACATGTTTAAATAGACTGTTATTTCACAGTCCTAAAATCAATGTGTTAAATAAATGTATTTGTAAGGTTTATTAGAAAATAATATTTATGTTATGTGTTTTAAAAAGAATTATGTTTGATAAATAATAACCTACATACCAGTAATAATGTTCTAATAGGTATGCTATGTTAGCTCAAAAATAGTTAAAAGATATATGTTCAAACCATATCTGCAATATGTGCAATTGTGCAGATTGCTAAACCATGTTCATAATTATTTATTTTAATAACTGTAGTGTTAATTAACTACTACACAACACAATAAGTTATAAATCATGTTATTTTCATATAATTGTAATTATGTAAAGTCAGAGGAGGAATTAAGTTTAAATTATTTGAGAAAGAAAGAAATATAAAATTCTAAAATCTAGGCCATTTGGTGAAATCAGAGAACCAATATAAAATAGTATAATTCACTTATAAATCCTGTAAACTACCAAGATTTATATAAGATAACACAATTAACCACTACTAGGAATGATCCTATGAATTAAAATGATAATAAGGAAATATACCTTAACATTTTGTAAATTGTCAAAATATATAAATTAATTAATTTTAAAGAGCAATGTCAAATTTACAGATTAACACAAAAAACCAGTTCAAAGGTGTAATTTATATGTATTTAAGGAAAGGAAGAGGAATATGACTAATTAAACTTTATTATAATAGTATTAATAATATTTAAAATGGAGGGAATTTTGTATAAAGACGGAAATCCAATTTTGAGCCTATATTTCCATAAAGTAAAGAAATTTGTTAATTTCCACAAAATATCTACAGATATGGACTATAATACATCAATTTAAAGGGAATGAGATGATTAAACCAATAATAAGGTTAATAATTCATAAAAGTGAGGAATAAAATAGATAAATTCCATACATAATGTAATATTTTATCATATGTATGGGAAGTCGAAAAATGTTAACAATACTTTTTCAAGGATTAACTGGGCCAGATTTATGACCAAGTTAATTAGTCTTTTGTTGAATATCAAGCTGGACAGTTGTGTGAAGAACGTTTCTTAAAATCGAATTGAAAATTATACTAGTGTTTAGCCATTGAAATCAGTGAAACGAGAGTTAGGCGGTTTAAACACTTTTTAAAGCTAAAGCTGTTAATACATTCACGACAATAGTGAAAACAAACACTTAACTACATAATACGAGTGATAGAAACAAGTCAAACACTATATTTCAACTGATTTATTCTGCAAATCCTAACCAATAACTTGAGAACTTAACCGCAGAAGTTGAACACATAGAAAATAAACTAACTAACACAAGTTTACACAGAACACTTCACCAGAATACACCAAATAGATTAACAGACATATTACACCAGTGCGGGGACATTTTAGACCTTGATGAAGGTAATTTTATAGTAATTTTCTGACACGACGCATATGCAGTAACCAAGACCAACTCGAGTAGCGGCCATCTTGAAAACGAAGTCGGCTAACCATATCGCAGTGACGTCAGTCTTCATTGGTTTGACAAAACATTTATATTCAAATATTATATACTGAAATTATTTAAATACTATTGAATAGTAATTATGGTATTTATTTTTAATTGTTAATGTTATACTTTCTCGTCACCCTTCTCTGACTATTAATCCATAATCGCTCAAAGAACCTGTCTTTTAATATAATATAACATAAAATTTTGTTCTGTATGACACAATCGATAATTCCTGAGACAGAGTCGATAATTGCTCTCCATCGATAAAATATCTATTATTTATTTAAAATTGTCAATAAATCTTTATATTTCCATTATTTTGTATCTGTACTTATTTCACAGGGTAATTTAAGGGTATTTATAAGGCTGAAGGAATTAAGTGAGAAGAATATATTCTATTTTGAACAAGATATTGGACCAGTCAGAAAAGTCACCAATCGATTATTACCTGGAGTTAATCTATTTAACTCCAGACTTGGTGCAAATCTTCAAGAAGTGCTCGACGGTCAATAAATACCTACCTGTTATTAAAATTTTACCAGAACATTTTAAAAAACAGATTTATCTCTTATACATACCTCTATAAACATAAACAAAAATTATTTTATTATTTGAAAATTCTATAATTAGTGAATTTTCCGTATACATTTTATTCTTTTGTAACGACCGGCATATAGCGGTCTGGAGACCAAGTGGCTAGCCCAAACAGTGGGGCTTGATTTGATTACAGCCATACAGGGTCTTCTTACAAAGTAATAGGCCTATTTCTGCTTTTCCACCGCCTAAATAGTGTAAGAGTTAAGCAGGGTAGGCTGCCTTATGTGAACCGTTCAGCATATAAGGTAATGTGGACAGCAAATTTATTGAGCTTCAGCCACCTATTATGTTGTTCCAAGTACACATTACCACAGAACCTGAGAGCTAAAAAACACGCCTTGATTTTATGGTACGCCCGTGAAATGAACTCGGGACCTCTAGATAGCAGACAAGGGACAATACCCACCAGTATACCAGTTATGTTTATGAAATATACGAAATTAGTTTATCAAGAATGGTTAAATCGACGGTCTCCGTTGTTAAATGTTATTGCTGCTAAACAGATTTGAACATTAGAATAAAGTTTTGTTGAGGCGGATATAATAAACTTGGCTTGCTACGGTGCAGCCTCTACATAACCCTAAAGTAGTACTGACGTACACGGAAGTCTTTGAATAACGATTTTATATTGTAAACGATTTTCCTGCAAGAGTGAAGTACCCTGGTTTGCGGGTTTTACGAATCCAACAAATTATTGGAAAACTAGCGTTAACGTAGACGGGACAGGATTCCAGACGAAAATATATAACATTAATTGGGACTCGATCCTGCTCTTAAAGCAGCAACGTGTACCCGCGAACTGTGATTATATGGACGGCAGCGCGATGACCGAAAGTTTACAGCAGCACTGAACGACTGACTACACCCCAGTCATTTAAGAAAATGTAATGTTTCATAACAATAAGAAATGACAAAAGGGCATGAAATTGTTTTAAAAGATCTACAGTGGGACTTGGATCTAACTATCACAAAGTGGTACTGTGCCCACAGCTAACGGTAATGTCAGCCACGATGCCGACAACGTTTTGAACGTACTTGTGTTAATTAGAATCCAGCACGTACTAGCAAGAGCTGTACGCGGAGGTATGTTCGGGTTGCAATTAAATGGGCGTACTTACACAATGTGACTGGCTTTTCATTAGCAAACGCATGGTTTGTGTGAACATGAAGAACAAGCTGTTAGGAATTACGGTCAGCACAGCTGTCAAACTAATATGTAGTTTCTTTGCTACGCGAATTCACAACTGATCGTGACAGCCACTTTTTTGCGGGCTCAAGTACTAACAATGTATGGGAAAAACTAACGAATCCAATAATGTAGGTCAATATAAACGCAGAAGAACCAATTGAAAGAGAGGTTTTTCGGGCAAAAGTGTTAAAAATGGAAGGAGTCCAGGGCAGGAGGGAGAAAAACGCAGGTTCAAAGTGGACTGAAGACAGGAAGAAGAGACACAGTGAAAACGTGAAAGAATATTGTAGAAAAAGAAAAGAACAAAGAATAAAGAATTGAAATTGGCATGTGATCCTTAGATGGCCGATAAAAAAAAGGGCCCAGTGAAACTGCGTATGTAACAGAGCTGGGAGGGTAATTTACCCGCCCTGAAAAAAATCCAGTTTGGAAAATTCTGTAGGTTCTTTTGTGTATAATTTTATATAATTATAAATTTTCGAGTATCAATTATGGCAAGCAAGTTATCTACTCCGTTCAACACATCGGTACCAGCGTATGTTTTTACTTTGAAACTAACTGATAAACACAGATTTAATTTATATAAATACCAAATCACTTGTTTTACAAAATTTACTTGTTCCAAAATCAGCTGTTAGAATTGCAACCCGTTATCGTGCGAGAAACATACAAAATATCATCTAACTCTTGCATATGAGAACCGCTTCACAGCTTTAGATATAAATGCCCCGTCTCCTAATTGGACACTTTTCTGCATAGCCGACGCCACCTACATGTTACAGATAACTTTTTCAGCTAATGTGCGCAAACTCTTAGTTTTATACCATACTAAAAATTAAACGCGTTTGTAGTTATTTACAAAAGTGAAAATGAGAATTTTCAGTACACCTATGTCTAAGGGCAGTTCAACTACCAAGCGTTGGCAAAACTGGGGTGGTACAACACGTGCATCTCAGTTCGTCAACGGAACGCAACTTGAGACGCTCCATTATTTCCGTTCGGGGAAGGGAGACAGAAAGGGAGAGATTCTAGGTATTTGTGCCTCTTGTTAATGGACAGAGAATACAAAACCATTAATTTCAAACTATGAGCAACTATTACTTCCGTAACACAGGATTCAGTCTACATTCCTTCATTCAGCCTGTTCTTACAGAACTTTTTAAATGGCGGACAGTACTTGAAAATTAAATGTCCAACGTTGTGGTTGTACTGCTTTTACTCGTTTCGTCTGTATCGCAAGTTTTTGTTTGTACAGACATGTCTCAGTGGACGGGGTAGATATTGTCGGGATTAACGAAATCCCGTTCAACAAAATCGAAAATGTTTTATATGACTGCTTACTGTATGTCAGTGAAGAAAGGCTGCGAATATTTTAAATCATTATCATACTAAAATTCAGAAAAATTGTGAAACAGAAAAGACAAGATACAGTATTGATAGTAAACCTACAGTAAAGTTATGGCAACAGTAATACGCCGGTACGGGTACGTGCGCAGATGCGAAAAGTACAACTTTAAGGAAGATCGCCAACTGGAAGCAAAGCAGAACGAATAAAAAGAGACAGGTCAAAAATCGATGAGAGGGCCATGAGGTGTGAAAAGTCAGACGGGAAGAATCATACGACGGGAAAAACAAGTGCTGAACAGGGAAAGCTCGAAAAGGGTACACGAGAAGCAAGGAAGTATACAAACTTGTGTGAGACTGAACGAAAGTAAATGTGTGTGGCCAATCACAGTAAACAGACTCGACAAAATTCCGTGACTACTATTCCATAATAGTGGTGGTGGTGATGGTGATGATAATAATAATAATATTAGAAATGGCTCCTGTTTATACCACCGAAGTTATTTAGAGGTTAGGCAGGGTACGCCCCCCTAACGTTATCAATTCTATATCCATGGAAGATAGTGTGCCCAGAAATACGCTTTTGCACCCCAACGTTTTTCCACGTAGGCCTACTCATTTCCAATGCTTTGCCTTGCTTTAATTAGTGGGGCGTCGTTGGACGCGTGGCTTGATTGCAGCTTCCGGGAGGTGCCCGATGACTGCCTTTCTGAAATGGGAAGGGACACGCCAACGCGGTTATCAGCTAGACAGCGCCGGAATTTGTTGAGAAGAATCAACTCAACTCAACAATCAACTCAATCCCCGCGAGGCACACGACCTCCGTACCGGTGACAAGAGGTAGCAGGGCCAAGCTTTGCGCTATAGACATGATTGAGGAAGGATTTGCCTGAATCATCTTCAATGTTGAGTTAATCAGGATTTTGTAGATCAGATCAGTGGGCAGGTTGAATAACCACTGGCCTACTAATCCCCATTAACCAATAATAATTATTATTGTTTCGATGTGAAAATGTAAAAAGAAAGCCATTTGTAAAATTCTTAAAAGTTATGAAATTATGTTTAAAAATTGCTACTAGTAGTTGGTCCACATATTTTTAAGCATTCTACTCCCGCCAAATATCACTGTCTCACTGAAGTGTACGCAGCAATGACGAGGCACGTGCGAATGGATGGTGCATAGGTGTCTGTGCTCCTTGAGGAAAAAAATGGGGGAAGGGGAGAATCAGAGTGAAAACTTATTGAACTCGCTGACATAACTAATTAACAGAACTAATTTAATTTGATTAGATTATAAATCGGTTAATACGTAAAGTTAATCGACCATCTGTCTTCTAAACCAAAGAAAGCATACGTTAAAAATAGCTGAACGTCTACGTTCGCACTGCGATATAAACTGCTTGTCGTTTATAGATTTTCTTACGTTCGGTTCAACCAGTGTTACCAAAATCTTCATTTTAATCCGTTCAGTAATTCTTTCATGTTCTATGTTAACTTATACTATGATAGTTCAAATCAAAATTTACTGAGCTTCTTTAACATTATTCTTCTTTTCACTGGAAACACACCATCGAGTCTACCAAAATTTTGACACATACATAAAAACATTTAAATTTCTCGTAAGAGGCGGCAAAACCCCGGTAACGGCCACGACCCAGACAATGAGATGCGCCCTCTGACTACTATTATATACAAAGCATCACAAGTTAAAATACGATTTTCCGGTTATTGAAACAGTTTGTGTGGTCCTGCGTCTGCTTAGTGTTTTTCGCACTCTATGCCTCAAACGGAAATATCGTCATCATGACATAAAGTTTCTAAGACACGTGAGAGCCGACAGTAACTGCTAACCCACAACGATATTCTGAGCAAAAAAAAAAAAACACATGCGCTCTGCGTACAAGGACGCTAAACCACGTTGTTTATCTTTTTTTTTCTCTAACATCAAAGACAATACACGCTGCTGACACAGAGCAGTGTGGGAGGGAGACGTGTCTACTGGAGCGATACATTCAGGGGAGCTCCACTGACCTACTTACTCTGTACTCACATGCCGATATACGCGTATGTTTGCTATGTCCACAGTATGGCTTCTACGCGTATATATTGTATCTTTTGTTAACTGATACTGACCGACTGTTTTACTCATCGATTATACTATATGAATCGCGTGCTGCATTCACTGAATTCGGTCCGCCGCTACACCAGTGGTGGGCAAGAACACTGCGTATGCTATATACTGTACCCGTACAAAGTCTGACTTTTCTGCTTTGTTGCTTTACCGGAGCATATTTTGCGTTAAATGGTATAGCTATGTCATTTTAACAATTAATGACTCCAAAGTGGGAGGTTTTTGATAAGTTCTTATCCAAAATAAACACATTTGTTTCACTGTAAGATTTCAGTATTCTGGCACATTATTTCAGTTTATCGCTAAGTTCTGTTGCGTTCTTATTTATCAACATTTAATATTGAAGCCAAACGAATAAAGATAAGAATAAGGGAAACAAAGAATAAAAGACGTGAGCCGTAAACTTAAAAATGTTTATTGCGTAAAAGAAGCTGTCGTATACGCTAGCCATGGTCGTTAAAGTGTTCAATAAGCAATGGTAATTTACATTATTTTTTTATTTTATTTAATTAGCTACGTATTAACTGTATAAAAATTGTTTACATTAAACATTAATAAATAATACAATAATTTAACTTTTAGCGGACACCAAGCTTGGAGAAAGTAGCTGCAGCGGTTCTTAGCACAAGATTTTATAAAATAATGTCACTATTAATTTGATAAGTTTCACTTCATGGCTGTCTTCAGAAAAATCATTGTTTGAAATATGTTTTCTAAACACTGTGCCGGCAAAGTTTTTCCAAGCTGATATAATCATTTTTTGGTATTAAGTTTACTGTCAGATATAATCAATAAATTATACATATATTTTACAATCTTTAAAACGTCTGATGACGCTCTAATTAATTTTCCGCTTGATACAAAGTCAGTAAAATGAGTGTAAACGCTCAAGTTTTTGTCAGTAGAACTGTCCCAAATATAATAATTGTAAGGTGTCAAAACAAGTGCATTACTGACTGAATGACTCATTTAGTACACCTGGTAACTTGGCGCCAAACGCTTTATTCTACCGATGGTGGCGGAAGTTGTACGTGCTTCGGACCGTTTTCTGCCGTTCACTTTGCCTGTCAGCACGCGATCCATATAGTATACATCGATGGTTTTACTTTACGGTTATCTACTGTTTGTAGTCAGCGACAAACTACAGTTATCACATTTATTCTCAGAAATTGAAACGAGATACCGACCAATAATAAATATCACAAGGGCCAGTAACAAACAATAAGCCCTATCAGAGGCAACCCTTGTTCCCAGAACTTTCAACAGTGAACGGGAACGGGAAGTCGAGTAAAGTTGTAAGTACGTCAATGGAATCAAAACTTGGAATTCGAGACGTGCTGGGAATTTTCAAGACGGCAAAATAGAACAGAGAGCACGTTGTAAAAAGTAAAGAACCGTAGAACTTTCCAGTGTATCGAGTTTCATCTGTGACGTCAACAAGAGTTTACTAACTTTGTTTCAAATGGAAATTAATTCGTATCCCAGCGGCACATGTTCGTTTTATTCTGGTAGGAATTATTATAGTTACAGTTAAAGCACGAAGACTCTCATACATCACAATATTGAAATTTGCTTACAACAATAAATTCCAGCCGATGGTTATACTTGTTGATCTGTTGTTGATCCTGTAGGCCAAATCGACTGCATCTCGTATTTTGTCCAATGTAGTATTTCTACCCAAGGGGCGTAGACGGATAGGGGTTTTGGATGTCCAAACCCTTCCACTCGACTAAAAAATCGCAATATATTGTGTTATTTTATTGTCCTTTTAAGGAAGGTCTTAGTATTATTTGTAATAAGCGATTACATTAAATTCTGTGTAACTGCATTAATGTTTTGAGGAGACGGGTGGTCACAATCCGCTTTTTATAGACCCTTCTGAAATAAAATTCGGCATACGCAATTAGCTTTAGGAGAGATCAGGGGCTTTAGGAGAGAGATGTCCGAAAACGAACGTAACAACTAATGTTTATACTGACTTTATGACAAATACAACTCAAGTGAAAAACTACTACTACCAAAACTACTATGTCACGCTTAGTAATTTCCGAACTCGCGGCAGTCACTAACTGTGAAGTTTCAAATGTACCACTGACTCAAAACTGTTTGCAGAACTGAACCGGATGCGAAACTACCTGCTCAATAACTTGTGTTCCACGTACGAGACAATAAAATCATTGAAACATTTTTGTTGTAACATTGTTGAAACGTTCGTACCAGACTTTTCAACCTTTGAAAATTAAAAATCGAAAGATTTTCAGCTTCATTGTACGCAACCTTAAAAACCAAATCTTCCTACGCTATTTACACATCATACTCCCTTATACTTTGATTCCGACGAGCCGATCTCTTGCGGCGACTCACCCCACGACGAAGTGGATCCTTCGTCTAGTTTCCAACAAATGTCCCTTAAATACTTTATTATAGGTATTCCAGTGTCATTCATTCGATCAAGATGTCCTGCCCATCTGAGACGTCATAGTCTAATGTAGTCTACAATGCTGCGAGTCGTCTCAGTTCATGATTGAACCTGTTGCATTATCTATCATTATCAAGAAAACGGACAGCAAAATCACTCAATAAATATTGGTAAAACACTGTTTACTTACTAATATTGTCTACCTCCATACAAATATTTACGATCCATAAATTTCTTGCTTAAGTTTCAGGGATATTAAGAATATCATTAAAAAATCAAATTATACCAACAGCATGAAATCAAACACTAACAACGCCTTTAGAATCACTGCAAAAACTATTTATTTAATAACACTTTGTCTTTTACCAGACATTATTCTAAAAACAAACTCGAGTCTGACAAAAATAGGATAGTTCGAAACTTGTAAATGCAGCCAATTTCTGAAAGTTTATTAAAAAAAATCGAAAGGAGTGGCAAGTACGTAAAAAGAATACTTTTTAAAGCTTTAATCACTATGCAGCAAGATTAGTGCAGCAAGATTAATGCTGACTGCAATATGTCGTGCTTTCACCGATACAACCGCCTTATACTCACAGCTGTCACAGCTTAACAGTAACCTCAAAATATTTTCGAATATTATATCCAAGTAGTTTAAAACAGACTGGTCTAAGCTCCGCAAATTAGTCGCAATATATTCGATCCATTTCCCTGTCACCTCGGGCGTCTTAACTACGGTCCTTCAGCGCACTATCGCCACGTTAAAGTCAGGAAGCAACAATTGTTTGCCCAGTGAAGCACGATTAACTCAATAACATGGAATACGTGTCCGACTAGCATGATGCTGCAAGCAAAATATTGCTTCCGGAAATTGACTCCGGTGAGGTCTATAGGCTGTATAGGCCATCTATTTGTGTGTAAACCGTTATAAAATGAGGACAGTGTAATATATCGTTAAAAAATAAAATGTTGCATACGGTTAGTTTACCAAAGTACAGTATACTCATAAGGTCTATATAGGCCTTATGCACCTTACACTGCTTAAGGTTATAACGAAACAACATCTGCCCGCGCTTGAAATGACATTAATGTATGGAAAGAAACTATGAGAGGAAGTTAGTACAAAAGAGTGTGACATCCTTTAACGTCGATGTGCAGATGGATGTATGGAAGTGTCATAAATCTAACAGCGCAGCTGGACGCCAGAGAGAAGTACGATTAGGATTACCGAGAAGGACACTACAGAGGTGAATGAACTAATTAACAGGGCAGCTGGAAGCTTGAAGAAATCAAGGGATTGTTCTGGCGGAAAGGCATAGAAAACACCAGAGATAAGTATGAATGAAACCCTAAGAAGACCATGACAGAGGTCAATGCACTAATCAACAGGACAGCTGGATGGTTAGGGAAACTAAGGGTTGTTCTGACTGAAAGGCGTAGAAAAACACTAGAGAGAAGTACAATTAGGAAATACTAAGAACGCCACAGCAAGGGTGATTGCACTAATCAACAGAGCAGCTGGACGCTTGGAGTAACTAAGGGATTGTTCTGGCATAGAAAAACGCCAGAGAGAGAATTACGATTTCAATACCGAGAAAGCTACAGCAGAGGTGAGTGAACTAATTAACAGTGCAGCTGGATGTTAGAACACACTAAGGGGTTGTTCTGTCTAAATGGCATATAAACGCCAGGAAGATTTACGAGTCTGAAATCGGACATACCGTGGCAGAAGGGGTTGAACTAAGAGAAATAAATAAAGAGGGAACGGAGATGACCTATCAGAAAACCGCGTTAAAGGTAGGCGGGTTTCCAGTATTGAATTTTCCTAGAAGAAAAGAAAGAAGGACCAATTAAAACGGAGCAGAGTGAAATGTAGGAAACTAGTGGGGAATGATGTGTATTGAATATATACAATAAACTGAGGCGCGATCACGGAGTCTGTTGTAAATTTTCGAGGAGTCCCTACTTAAAAATTCGTGGAGTCTGTTGTAAAGTTTTTTCAGGAATCTACGATGAAAGTTCAGAGAGTTAACTTAAATTTTCCGTAAAGTTAACATAAGTGAATAGTTTGTGAAAATTTAGAAATCTATTCTAAATTTTTGTGCAGACAAAATGAACGAACAATTTGTGTAATGTAGTTAAATATAGCAGGAGTGAGAACTAGAGTTTAATTAGTTGATAACTCGTAAAAACAAAATCGGATCTTATCATGTGTTACTAGCGATATAAACTATTGAAACGGAATAATTCGTTTGCGAACTGTAAACTTACGTAAAGAGAGCAACCGTTGTAAACTAGTGAACAGTACTTATACAAATGTAATTATCGGAAGAAGCCGGATAGACTTAGTTAAAGTGAAGTGATTACAAAAATGTTAATCAATCAATCACTACGAGAGTCACCCATACTATGATTCATCCAAATGATCCTATATGTAAAGGAGCCGTGATGGAATCTACATCTACTCAACGGATCTAAGGAGCTGGAGATGGAGGCACAGGACATCAACACGCCGTAGACAGGAATATTCGTGTCTACAGTACAGTAAAACTTTTATGTACTAATTACTATTTTACAATACACCTGTCTGTCCTTCTAAAACAACTTACGTATGAATTACATATTAAAACTTGAAGTAATCTGATTCGAATATAAAAGCGAACTGAGCACTTTCAATTAAGAATATTTATTCATATATTAAAATGAATCCATTTGGCATAAATGTATTTTTTGTAATATATGATAAGTAATTAGATGCAAATGTTATTCATACTTAGATACAAAATTAAATGAACGAGATAAATGAATGAATGAATTGAATGAGATATAGAGAGCTTAGCATATAAATTGTCTATTGGTAGAAATTATGTTTAAAATAATTAATGATAATGATATGTTAAAAGTCATAAAGAACTGATATTAATGACAGTTAATATAATGTAATACATGTGTTGGTTAGACTGATAAATATGTCCTGTTTCATTTATTAAAGATTAACCTTATGGATTATACAACACAATTACTTGAAATAGTTTTTCATGAACACCAACAATTAAATTAAAGAAGTAGTATTCATCACTTCTGAGTAAACAAATTAATGCATGAATTTCATACTATTAATTTAACAACTATCAATAAGAGTATAAAATGACACCCACAACTTGGCATATAATAAATTAATGTTAAATTGGCACCACAATTTGGCACATAACAAAATAATCGTTAAATTGGCACCACAACTTGGGGCTAGTAACGTTAAAAGGTCTATATTACCTTATGCACTGCTCAAGGGCAGTGTATCGAAAACCCTACTAATAACCTTCAAACCAAAACTGGCATTGCAGATGTAGAGGAGGCGGAAATAAATGCAAACTTATACAACAGTGAATAAGTTATTACTCATCGCTATACTGAATAGGTTGACGTACAGGCCCACGCCTCAGTTGACACAACCGAGTGCACGCAATACCATTCTTCTACTGTCATCAAGTCTCTCTCTATACAGCCTAACTTAAAGTACTCAGCTACGCTACGTAAATGGAGTCTGTAGGCAGCCAAACGGGACCATGAATCGCAGTGGTACATATAAAATACATTTTGAACGCACCCATTCACAAATAGGAAACAATCAATTTGTTTCGTTATACATGCAATTATTTCCCTCAAATTCTTCGTCATCAACGTGTCTGTCCAATAACAATTCGGCTTCAGAAGCTTTTCACGGCACATTTCTTAAATCGTTTCCAGATAAGCAGGAAACATTCCTGCACGAGAAGGAAGATCAAGAATAGAGCATTATATAACATTGACACGTACTTAATGTGTAATATCGAATTATGAGAAAAAGTGTACCACCACGGAAACATTGCAACACAAAACGAAACTGTAAACAATTGTGATTCGTTCTAATCACAAAAAAGGAGTAATAAACTAATTCCAGCTGTTACCGCTCGACACGTTAAATTAAGTTTGCGTATTACTGGCCAAATTGGCTAATTTTGTATTATATTACGTTATTAGAGACGCCACTGAACGTATTTTAATGTTACTAATTCATACAGTTGTTTATACATCTGAATTAATGTCACCAACGCATAACTATTTTCGTAAGAACAAAATACACATTAAGATAACGAGTTCCAAAAAGAAAACAGGGAAAGCTTGCCAGACAAAAAACTGCCGCCTACTGAAAAAAGGACAACGGCCGCTACAATCGCATGGCTGAATATGGGCTACAATGGAGAACTCTACAATTTAAAAAAAATAATTTAACGAAGTTCCGCCGCGGTAAAAAGAATATTGCTTTTTTTTAATAGAGCGAAAGTTCAGGATATGGTGGCAGCTTTACTACCAGATCACAGCGCACACAACTAGGCCCACCGGTCATGTGAAACTTCGCGCGAAATCGTGCATCCATCAGGCACTTCACTACAAGTGAGATCCCGGTGGCCGGTGCCGCCTAATACAGAGTCTGCAGTCTTCGAGGTTTTTGCGCAGTGCGTTAGCGGAGGAGGCCAAACTACTCAACTACTTATGTCCGAGAAGACGTTAGAAGTTACATACATAACCGGCTAGATGAGTTGTTCCCAAAGTGGTTTCGCGGACCCCTGAGGACTTTCAACTGACAGTTCATTAAAATTACAGTTTTCGCAATTACAGCTAGCTGACTTCTGGTCAATATGTAATGACTGTCTATCCTGAACTCGCAAAAAACTTTTAAGTATTTTCTTGTGTTTCCTCTACTTATTTGCGTGAAACCGCAGTCTCCCTGCTCACGTACTTAATATTGAAGCTATCAGACATTAAACCCAATATTGCAAAGCAAATTGTGCAAAAGCAGCTTCATTGTTCACATTAAATTATGTTTTATATCATTAATATTATAATTTTGCAAGTTAAGAAAATTTTAATTTTAATACATTCACAATTAAAATATAAGAGTTTCTATCATATTTACTGTTTGTTTTATTTCAGAACTCAGACGGGGTCCGTGAATTTTTAAATTTTTTTGGAGGGGGTCCGCGGACTGAAAAGTTTGGGAACCACTGGTCTAGACAGTTCATCTAGACATCTTAGACAGTTCATTCACTGGGTTTGGCAGGGCGGATGAGTGAAAAGGACGGGTGCCTCATGGGTCCGTATATTCTCTTTAGACGTGAGAAAATTACTTGTGCATCGATTGCGCACAATATGACGTCACCTCCAATGACAATTACTGCACAAATGCAAACGTAAACTGCTGCGAGTATGCCGTGTTTCTTCAGCAACAACATCCGCGTTGTATTCAGCAAATGAGCAATGATTACGGGAGACGAGTACGTATTACGCTAATCGTGCACGGACGGGATCATCTGGTATTCTGGTCGCGTAGCGGCATTCAAGGGCAGCAAACCAAGGGAAAGCGACACTACATCTTGCTACATATTCACTTCACGAAGTAGGTTTAGCCTTATACGACTTCAATAATAACCACCGACTGATAGATAACTGTTCAGACTATATAAATTATAACACCGTATGACATTCACACGTATACGCGTAAGTATATTATGTGTGACACAGCATCCCATCGGTGAAATCGGAAGCAGAATCTCTCTCTCTCTCTCTCTCTCTCTCTCTCTCTCTCTCTCTCTCTCTCTCTCTCTCTCTCTCTCTCTCTCTCTCTCTCTCTCTCTCTAAGGTTTAAATGCAGAAAAATTCGATTATTCTATTGGTTGACGACTTAAACAAAAATCTGAAATGTAACTATAATTATTTTCATCGCTTACATGAGAAACAATTACTCGTCTTACCATTGTTAACTCGCCTACAAGACAATCAACTTGCAGATGTTAATGCTTACGACAGGAGTTTTTTGTGCATCCTCCACTACAGGGAAGATTTAGTCTAAGAAATAACCGCTGAAACTGTAGAAGAATATCATAAGCCTTTATGAGAAAATAAAGTCAGGAAGCTACGAAAACTAACAATACTCTTCAGATGGAAGAAAAAGAAAGCTCATCAACACTATGTGGGATTGTGCGGGACGAAGGGCATGCCCGTCGCCCGCTTGTATGCCGCGTTCCTGGATTTCCTGGATGTGGCCTGGTACCGGCCGTGGATGTTCAATTAGGACCTAACTGAGCGTGAGTATTTGCCGGGTCTCAGATTCGCTGGTACAGATGGGTTGCGACCGAGGGCGCTAATTAGGTGATTTACCTTCAAAGCGGGCACAGCACCGGTCAAACATTCGGTTTTTCATTTTGTTATTTCAATTAGCAGACTCTGTAACTCCAACTTTGTCGTGTTTACTTGTTAAACCGCTACTTGTCATGTTCCAGCGCAGTCCTAGGTCCTGGAGAGACTGTAGCTTAAGCTTATGGATTTTGGCCATACAGAGAGAGATCGCCGTATAATACGCTAACTATTATTATTATGGAAGCCATTACATAAACAACTCGAAGGATGTAGTTCCGAAGCTCTCTACCACCCCCAAACTACACCCTACCTCCCGCCACTACTGCTAACGCCGAAACACATATTTGTTTTCAACCTCACTTCAGGGTTGGTTGTCATGTCTTCGTTCTGACCGATATTGTTTGAAATTCCTGTATCCTTTAAAATCCTTTCCTACACCCGCTTGACACAAGAAACAGGTATCCCCCCCACTATTAATATTATATATTTATATAAAATTAAACGTCTTATACAATTAGTTTAATAAACTCTCCGAATGTAATACTCCCAAAGCTTAAAACACACAGGCCTTTTATAAACGAAACAAGAGTTAAAAGAAATTTGTTAAGAAAATATTGAGTATCTAAACCGTACGCAAGTGACCACATAATAAGTGTCAAATATTAACTCTCTATCGGCGATATAAGCCTACTACAAACCACAGGCCTACATTTTATTCAAGGTTCAATGTTTCTCTGTTCTTTCCGTATGCCACTTTTACAAAGCACTTTTATTCCTTCTGAACCGCAGAAATGATTTCTATTCTCAGTCATACCTTTTCAGAAATCATATAAGTCATTCTTAGACACAAATGTTTTACATTTACAATCGCAACTGTAGAGTTAGCAATCTCTTAAGTTACGAATTGAGACTTAAGTGTATGAAATGAGATTCATTACGGGTTTTGACTACCAAATGATTTGTAAACGTGGGAGCTTTACACAAGGAAAATTTACAATTTTAAAAGGCCGTCTTCACGAATTAATTGTTCGAAACAGCTGATTGTCTAAAATACCAATGTTATTCCAAAACCTAAGTAGAATTTCGTAGTAAGTATTCACGAATAGAGTAAGTGTATACATATGGAATGCACACTGCGATTTTCGTAAAGTTCGTACCGCGTATCGTTTACACGTACGTAACCAGTCGCCTTGAAGACGTAGGCATATTTCATAATCTCGTAAGCAGCGGTGAAAGACAAGACTACACGAGCAAATTTGTACGGATTCCGTCTTCTCGTGTAGGTTTCCCGCTTACCCTCATTAGCCGCGACACATTACTTAATTAACGGCGCTATTTCTTACGGTAGTCCTGACTAACCACACCACGGTTGCCGCAGCGTGTTCAAGTTTCAACAACCCGTAACAATGTAAAACGTATACGTTATGACATGAATTTATACGTTTATGTTCTTATGCACTTGTACGTTGTTGTTTTTATACTTTAGTTACAATACGAAGCAATAACGAATGCGGTTTGGCATCAGCTGTTCACTTGTTTTGGTAAGCGAAATTTCAGCATCATCTAATGTGGTTCACACTTTATTTGTAAAGTTTTTAAATGCAAAATTCAAAAACACGGATATTATATTGTTGTTTACGGTTCAAAATTATTAAAAATATTTAATAATTTAATGTAATTTAATCACACACACTACCTGCACTACGGGCCGGGTTGCGCGTGTGTGTGTGAGTGCGCGAGAGTGCGAGGATCGCCTAATCCTTCAGGGCGCATGGCTGCTTGGACACACAATAGTATTCTATACACGGTTAGCCGTAGTGCGACTCTTCCAAATTAAACTCCTAATATTCGCACTAAACTTCGTTAACTGATAAAGCACGCGGATTTTTTCTACCCGCGCCCTCGGAAACTAATACCGATTTTAGCTGGAGAACTCAGATAGCATATCAGCATCAGGCGCACGGTCGGCCGTTCCGAACAAACGATGTTCTGCTCACCGAATAGCCGACGTCGTTATGAGGTATGCGACTGAAAGGTACGGTCAATGCAAAAGTCTACCGTCGCTTGTCCTCTGGCTTGGACTGGGTTCGACGATACCACGAGACGTATTGCATAAGGTAAACTTTACGTACGCGCGGGAAGGACAGGTGTCCTGGTTACATTCGGAACCGATCTCGAGAATGTAGTTCGGTCCTCGGCTACTAGGGCACATCGTCATTTCGCACGGCACACAATTGTTGCCCGTCCGTCAATTTTCGACATTTAGTTTTTGAATCGGCATTACACGCCACAAGAAAACCATATAGCTGTCAGTTGCTTAAAAACATATGTAATAAAAAAAGGTTTTCATAATTCGGTTGAATAAACGTAACTATTTCGCTATGTGCTTTCTAAGTGTGCTAAACGATCATCAGCAAGACCCTTTTAAAAGAACTGTCACGCCTTTTGGGAGACTAAAGTATAAACAAAATGAGCAGCTTAACATCCCTGTGCTTCTTACAGAAGTTATAAACTGAATGAAAACTTTTATTCCGAACCGTGTTCAAAAATTCTCGTTTACGACACCAAGTCTGTTTAGCTTCAGTTCGTCATCACACTTCTCGTTTCTTCATTAAACTTATCCGTCCTTTCATTAAAGCCACTTAAAGCATAACGATACAACGGATTAAACGGCCAGCTGTTCGCTGCGACCGAGATTTCGTGAAGACCACATGTGGCTCGCACGTGTGTACGACTCAACCAATAGGAAACAGTAGTTTTTTGTTTTTGTTAAGATCGTCTGCAAACAAATCGTAAATCTAGACAAATGTGTGTGAACTCGAAGATTATAACTTTCCACAGACGGGAATGTTATGGAACAACGATTGTCATTGGTATAGTAATCCTTATCGGTTGCGGATTCACAAACAACGGATATGCCAGCCCGCTATACTATGTGCACATACATCTGGTCTGATTGACCTTACCAATCGCGCGTTGCTGTATGTCGTCGAGGCCCATAGCAATGTCAATTCTTGCCTAATCACGGAATTACATAGCTAACAGTCACGCTGATTTTTTTCTTGACGCCGCGCCCATCATAAGTGGGTGACTAGTAAAGATTAACTTATAGGCCTATATTAATCGCGTGTACTGTTGTTTACCGCCTAGGTTTTTGAGAAAATGTAACAGAATTTTTATTTTTTCTGTTATGCACTCACATCTTTAAAACGTTAATAATAAAACGTCTAAAAAATTTAAGTATCTAGGGGAAATAAATCAAGACAATGGTTTAGAAAAATCTGCTATAGAAGAAAGGATTCATAAAATGGAAAGAGCGTATGGTATAACTAAAGATATTTACAATAAAAAGTGCATATCTAAAAATAAGGCAATTACAGTACAGTAGTGAGGCCAGAATGCCTATATACAAGTGAATGTCTAGCACTGAATTATAATTTACACAAACTAGAAATATTGGAAAGACGAATTATTAGGAAAATATTAGGCCCACGAAAAACTTCATTAAGGTCGGAAATTAAGAAGTAGGCCTAATGATGAAATATATCTAGGCCTATATCATACATATATTGCAACGATACAGCCATATGCTGTATTAGGCATTGATTTGAATAAATATAAAATTTGTAGAATTATTATAAGTTAAGGGTAAATGGACAGGTCTGAGATTGTAAAAATATTTCATTGTTAGATTAGGGGAGAAATTAACCTGTTTCGACAATCAAGGAACACCTGCTCAATTGTATGTATGTTACGCGTGTATCTTGTGTGTGTTAGTGATGCATGTACAGACAGGAATCTCAGCTACCCTCCCCAAGTAATTAATAAAATAATTATTTAATTCCACTGTGTAAAAACTAATTAGTTTATAAACAAACAAAAGGCACCAAAGTGTGTGTAAATTTATAGTTATCCCCAGTGAGAAAATGACGTTAATAGGACACATTACGCGGAGACAGTGCGAAATAAATGTGCCAAAAATACGCAAATTACCCTAAGACGCTCAAATTAATACAGTGAGTGCTTAATCAAATTAGCTATGATTTGTGCTATCTCGATTCGTGCAAAACATTGCTATTTGCTAATAATTGCAAATATATGAAAATGTTCGGGAGTGGGGGCTATCAGGTGATCTGCAGGTATCGACAGGACGATTTTGGAGCCAAGTGGCGCGGAATCTCGACCGGCGCGGAATTAAGGGTTCGACCGAAAACCCTTCTCTTCTTTTCAAGACACAGTTGCAGTCGGACATGCTGTCCGTCGGCAGAACAGTTTTTATTTATATTAAGTCTCATTAACGAACTAATAAGACGTTCAACAATTAGGTTGACAATATTTCGGAAAGCGTAAAGTACCGGGACTGTTTAAGTCTACAAAGAGTATCTACGGAGAAGCTACCAGAGCGACGAGGGATGCTGAACGTTAGACGATGTTTTTTGGACGCCTGACCGACGTTTAAGATCCAGCTTGCAGCAGATAGCAATTCTCTGAGGCGGACCACACACTGCTGGAGAACGACGCTGGACTCTAGACATATCCAGGACCACGCTAGGCCAGGAGGAATGGAAAACCAACTCTGGACAACGCTGGACCCCGTCAATAAGTCGTAAGATCTTCAGAACACGAGGTGACATGCATAATGCATTTATAAACGATTTTAAAAAAGAGCTCATAAAGACTATAACAAAAGACAATAAATTAAAACAAAGAAAAAAGTTATAATTAGAAATAATATTTTAGAAACGTAGATAAATGTTTAGTCGTAATAATGAGCGATCGCATATAAAGACATAAGAAAAAAAAGAATTTAAAGTTGAGAGAGTAGATTTTGTTTATCAAAGTAAATAGTTAAATTGATTTGATATTTGCATTATAGAAGAGAATAATTTAAAATTTGAATATAAAACAAATGCCAGTCTAAAAGTAATTAATATAAATTTCCGCTTCGGAAAAACTCGGGCCTTATACCACATGTAAAAAATGCCAAGGTTTCAACCATACGCAGAAATTTTGCCATCGGGAGCCTAGGTGTGTAAAATGCCTAGGCAAACATTATACTAGCGATTGCACGATGAATCATAACACGCCGCCCACTTGTGTTAACTGTCGGGAGCAACATCCTGCCAGCTACAGAGGATGTGAGGTGGCCAAGCAACTACAGCAAATGAAGAATCAAAGACGCCAAAACAACAAGCAAAAGGCTAGTGGTGTCGGGAATATGGCTTCCGGGGGAAAAAATCCCGTTATATCTACCTACTGTGACTTCGAAGGGCAAACAAGCTCCTCTAGCAGCGAGAGGTAGGGATACAGGGACGAACAGCTATGCAAGAGCAGTGAAACAACAACAACTCAAGACCGCAGGAAACGCTGGGAAAATGGATCAAGTGCTTAGTGAGGTCATTGAAAGACTTGACGTCCTGAATAAGGCGATGGAAAAACAAAAAGATTCTACTGACAAAATTCTCGAGAAACTCGCTGAGCAACAGCAAATAAACAACAAATTGTCGAAAAAAATTGCGCAGGTGGGCGCACAAGTAACTGCTGCCCCTCTAAGCCAAAAACATGTATAATACCGTAAGAATTGCAACGTGGAATGCAAATGGACTTCTGCAACGGATAACGGAGCTTGAATTGTTTCTAAATATGGAAAGCATTGACATCTGCCTAATCTCGGAAAGCCACCTTACCAGAAATGCGATTGTTAATATAAGAGGATATAGCTGCTATCATGCGGCTCATCCAGCGGATAGAGCCAGAGGAGGCACGGCCTTGTTGCTGAAAAGCACTATCAAATATTATGAAGACCTGAAAATAGAGGAGGACTCGTTTCAAGTGGCAACTGTCAAAGTGCAGCTGCTTGGTAAAGGAAACTTTAAAATTTCTGCAATATACTGCCCACCAAGGCAAAATCTGAAAAAAGAAGATTATGTTAAGTTATTCAAGATGCTGGGGAATCACTTCATTGTTGGAGGTGATTTTAACGCCAAAAACACCTTTTGGGGTTCTAGGTTATCGACCACCAAAGGCAGGGAACTATACAAAGCTGGGATTGAAGTAAAACTTGATTTTCACTTAAGCGCTACCCCAACTTATTGGCCTGCAGATGGCAACAAATTACCTGATTTGATTGACTTTTACGTTGTTAAAGGATTATCCAGCAGGTACATAGATGTTAAAAACTGTGAGGATCTCTCATCGGACCACTCACCGGTTGTCATGACAATAAATGATGAGGTTATTTCTCGGTCATACCCGTGCCAGCTTTCGAGTAACAAGACGAATTGGACCCTATTCAGGCAACTACTGGATGAAAGCATAGACCTTCATGTCCCTTTGAATGATATTTACCAGTTAGATGAAGAAGTCGAGAGATTTAATACTAATATTCAGAAAGCAGCATGGGAAAGCACTCCCCAGATCAACAGAAAACTGAAACAGAGAATAATCTGCCCTCCTCCAGAGGTGAATGAACTTGTCAGGAAAAAGAGGAAGGCCAGGAAAACCTGGCAGCGAGTTCGCACACCAGAAAATAAAAGAGCCTTGAACTTGCTCTGTAATGAGCTGAAGGAACTGATAAAAAAGGTTAAAAATGAGGGGATTGGAAAATATTTAAGCAAGCTAACAGCTCAGAAGGATACAGACTATTCACTTTGGAAGAGTACTAAAGGACTGAAAAGGCCGAAAACCCACCAGTCGCCCATCAGCCGGGAAGACGGGACATGGGCGAAAAGTGCGGCGGAGAAAGCCGTTCTCTTTGCCAGACACCTTGAGGAAATCTTCCAGCCGTTACCTAGACAAACAGCAGAGGAAAACACTAACTTTGAGCCGAAAGTAGATAGGAATAACATACAGAAAGTAACGCTACAGGAATTGAGAGAAGAAATTAAGAGCAATATAAGCGCAAAAAAGCCCCGGGTTTTGACCTGATAACAGGCCAAATACTAAAGGAACTGCCTGGAAAAGCCATGAGAAAACTACTCCACTTGATCAACGCTGCCTTCAGGCTGAAGTATGTGCCTAGTCTGTGGAAGGTGGCTGAGGTTATCATGATTCTAAAACCTGACAAAGCACCAACAGATAAAAAGTCCTACAGGCCAATCTCCCTGCTACCGGTGATCTCAAAACTATTTGAAAAACTGTTTTTGAAGAGATTAAAGCCTTTGTTAGAGGAAAGAACCCTGTTGCCGGATCATCAATTCGGATTCAGAGAAAAGCACTCCACTATTGACCAGGTACAAAGAATCACCCATGTTATTGAAAAGGCTCTTGAAGGGAAGAACATTTGCTCAGCCGTCTTCCTGGATATAGCGCAAGCTTTTGATAAGGTCTGGCATCATGGGCTTGAGTACAAGTTACATAGGAATCTCCCAGAGGAATTCTATCTGATACTAAAGTCTTACATCTCAGAAAGATACTTTAGGGTGAAGTATGAGGATGAATATTCAACTTTAAAGAAAATATCCGCGGGAGTTCCCCAAGGGAGCGTATTGGGTCCACTTTTGTATTTGTTATACACGAGAGATTTACCAAACAGTGAGGAAACAACCGTTGCGACTTTTGCGGATGATACTGCTGTTCTGGCGGTAGGTAATGATGCCGAGACAGCGGCCAATAAACTGCAAACTTCAATCGCAGAGGTATGGGATTGGACTCGACGCTGGAGGATCAAACTCAATGAAACGAAATCAATACACATTAATTTTACCAACAGAAAAATAGAAATACAAAAGATCTACATTAATGAACAAGAAGTGCCATACTCTAACACTGCTAAGTATTTAGGTATGACTCTGGACGCAAAACTTAAATGGAAGGAGCATGTGAAAAAAAAGAAAGAGGAACTCAACATAAAATTCAGGAAATTGTACTGGTTGTTAGGTAGGAATTCACAACTAACAGTTGAAAACAAATTGCTATTGTATAAACAAGTGCTGAGACCTGTGTGGACTTATGGTGTACAACTCTGGTGATGCACCAAGAAATCTAACATTCAAATGATCCAAACTTTTCAAAACAAAGTACTTAGGAGTATCGTTGATGCCCCCTGGTATATTAGGAATGACAATCTGCACAAAGATCTCAAAGTAGAATATGTCAGTGAAATCGTAACAAAATATGCAGTTAACCATGACAGGAGAATTCAGACTCATATAAATCCAGAAATGCTTTGCGTGGTGGAAGAAGCTCCGCACACGTTAAGAAGGCTTAAAAGATTGAAGCCCCAAGATTTGGTGACACACTAGTGCATTAAATCTGTAAAACTCTAAAAGAGAGAAAGGCAATAATCTCAACCCGGGGAACAGCCAGTGGGCTTCTACCCCATAAACCGTGACTGTAATATTAAAGAAAAGCAACTTGTTGGGCTCGCTCAGTTGTTGCAAAGGGAGGTGTTTTTAGTGGGTTAGAGTCCCACACTACCTGGAGCTACGGGGCTCCAGTGTGTCTATAGAGATTTTCACCTGCCCTGCCGGAAAAAAAAAAAAAAATTTAAATTTAATTTTAAACATTGGTATAGACTGAGCGAGTTGAGGTCAGATCTGAATTAAAAGAATTCAATTCAAATTAATTTTAATTTTATTTGTTTTAGTAAATCATATTATTAACATGTCTAGATTAAGAGTATTAACATGTCTAGATGTAAGAGGGTTTTAAATGTGTGTAACACCATATAGTATAAGAGATAAACATTTAATAATGAGTAATATCGTGACCGAAGATTATTAATGATGTTTATTATTTATAAGATTGAGTAAACAATAAAACTGAATTTTTAAATACTCATAAATCTAATACTCTTATTATAATTGCACCTGAACCCCAATTACACATACACGTTATTTGTACTGTTATAATTTTGTCGCCCGTTAACGTGTGGCACGACACGCTTACATTTAATAATTTTGTACCGTTGTAATAAATGGCGCTCCACAAATTTAAATTATATTAAATTTGCAATTTTATACCGTTGTAATATATATATATATATAAAATATTCTACGATATAACATTCTATATCACAAATATATTCTATATAAAAGTATACAAAATATGAGAAAAAGTAGCAGAAACAGTGAGAAAAAGAAGACTAGTATTTTTGGACATTTATACAGGGGATGACAAAAGGTTAACAAAACAGATCTTCAAATATCTGTGGGAAAGAAGTCAACATCAAGTTGGATTAAAGAAGTATTTAGAAAAAAATAATATAAACGTAGAAGAAGCAATTGAAAGACAAGTTTTTCGGGCCAAAGTGTTAAAAATGGAAGGAGTCCAGGGTAGGAGAGAGAAAAACGTAGGTTCAAAGTGACTGAAGACAGGAAGAAGGGACACTGTGAAAAGATGAAAGAATATTGGAGAAAAAGAAAAGAACAAGAAATAAAGAACTGAAATTGTCATGTGGTCCTCAGGTGGCCGATACGAATAGAAAAAAACGTCTTCCGTATACAATCTTAGTTATGGATTGTAGGGTGTGTGAAAACCACTACCCGGATTTATTGCCATATAAATTATTTAAACGTTTTTGCTAACATTTTTCCATCATTGTTTACCGATTTCATGGATTTATTTTTCTTGTTCTCATTTAAAGGCCAATTTTCTTACTTTTAAGTTCCTATTTAGTAATTTCTATGCATTAATGCTGAGTATTCCAACAAAAAAATTTGTTAACGCTTGGCTTCGACTATAAAAATCCACTTTCCTGTGAGGCAATGCAACCAAACTAGACAGAATACTGATGGAAAGGGGTAGTTATCATCACTGAAGCAGGTGATGGAGGCCTACTTACTAAACTCATGTTTCAGTCTAGTAGTGAGTCAGAGCAAATATATCTACGTAGGCCTAAAACACGTTCATCGCGCATGACATGACATACGAGGCAAACGTAAATAGTTACAATTTCACGTAAAGTGACAATTTTCCAAACTTTTGGATCATTATTCAAAGCATTCAGGTCTTGTAGTTTAGGTTACTTGACATTTTGGAAGCAATTTTCAAAAAAATGTCTAGGTCATCAATATACGGGACCGGCGATAACCAATTAGCCCAGTCTTCTGAAGAGAACCATACTTTTTATGTATACAGAATACACACTCATGTGTCACAGACATCGAAGCATTAGATCGTAACGCTTGGCGCTTAACCAGCCGTTTCTGCTCACTCCACTCGCAGCTAAGACGGGGTCCACCGCATAACAAAACTTATAATCAGCTATATCAACCTTACATAAATAACTGCTTTATCAAATAAGTTTATATAAATAAGTAACGTAAACTATAAGTTATGTGTTGGTGGACAGATAACGGATAAAATCCGACATTTGTACAGTATCTCCTATAAAAACAACTTTCGACTACACTTTTAGGAATGAAGTGGATAGTATCATCTGCTACTCAAGAATTTAAATGTCAACCTCGCCAATTACACCTCTCAGCTGGTTCTTTTCAGTTAGCCGACAATAGAAATAATAAAATAAACTATAATACTACATTTTTGTCTGGATGCCAAGTTAGCCAAGAAATTAATTCGGTATAAACTGCCTAGTCAGGTTCGTATGTAGTGCTACGTGAATGATCGTTGATTACTGGAACGACAAAAATTCTATACATTGCAATAGGCGAATCGACAAACGTAGGCCTATAAGTCTCGATAAACCGCTTTTGCCCTTACAAAACTCTAAACCGCTTACCGCTTGTAACTCTAAAAATGCCCCAACGGACGGAGAAACAGATCATGTTATCGTTATTTTGAATATTTACAACACAACGCCAAACACTTACCTTTTGGTGAATTCGCTCTTTATAGCTTTCCGATCGATTAATAGAGGTAGCTGACGGTTTCGATTTGGTCACATGATGCGTTCTGTAACAGAGAAAAAAATACTTGGTCAAAGGGGCGTGGCAGTAACAACAGTGTAGTGATTAATCAAGACGTGACATGAAACCCATTCTGTATTGAGTGAGTAAAGATTTTATTGTCTTCCTGTCGCTTGTTCGGCGCCATTCAACGTCGATTGTCGAAAAACGCAGCGATAGTTCATGCAATAGTTCATTCATTTGCTGGGTCTACAGTATTTATTACTATTTATTTCTAATACATTCATTGTACTATATAAT
Source organism: Magicicada septendecula (assembly GCA_034769895.1). Classification (NCBI taxonomy): domain Eukaryota; kingdom Metazoa; phylum Arthropoda; class Insecta; order Hemiptera; family Cicadidae; genus Magicicada; species Magicicada septendecula. The sequence goes on along the minus strand of CM068371.1, from coordinate 402,834,909 downwards.
TATTCATTGTACATAACACTGATATATAATATTACAATGCATGCAATATTCATATTACAATCACCCGGGTTTATAGGTTAAAGTCACACTTGCTCTCAAATATTTATCAACATTACGTCATGCAAACTGTTTACTAATAATATTATTATGGACGGTGTATTGACGAAACATTTTTACTAGAATTATCATTGGTATCCCAAAACGCTTAAAGCATACTATCAATAGAGCAACCACGATAACACTGGAAGGTCGAAGTATACTTAACAGATTAATATCTCAAATGACGGTGAATCGATGTCTCACTTAAGTACAGTAAATTCGATTCAAATATTTCTTCAGCGTGATATCTCAAACAAGATCATATAAAAGTACACCTTGATAGAAATTTTCACTTCAGTAACTATACAGTCACATTTTTTTCGTGACTCCAACCGCTTACTTTTTTATGGCTTTGAAAGTGATACGGAAAGCCCCACAATGAGTAACGGGTCCATCGCTACTCAAGCTTACTATATGGCGTCAAGCCTGCAAAATTTTCATTCGGGGTTTTCCTCAGTAGCATGTAGCATCATGTGATCGGGGTGTCTTTGCACCCGTAGCTGGATTGCAGTGTATGGGTCGAGTCCAACGGCTGCCAGCTGATGCGGGGGCGGGAAAGGCTTTATGTCGTGGCACTGTTAGTGGTATCAATCCAGGTGACAGGTGTCACCAGTCTCGCGAGGCCAGGTGCCAAGGCGCCTCGCTTCGAATTGCGGCCACTACAGTCCCGGACTTCCGATCGGTACAACAGTTTCTTACCGAGAGGAAGATTTCCTTCCATACTTTCGCGCTTCCTTCTGAGCGCGAAATTAAAATAGTTCTCTCAAGACTTCCTTCCTGGACCGCTCCCGATACCATCTGGCAGGAGCTGGTCGCCCTAGGCTATTCGCCGACGGCGGTAAGTGTACTGCATGTTGGCAAGGGGGAAGATCGCCGACCCGTGAATAGTTTCCTAGTGAAATTACTCAAAGTAGGCCAATTCGAGGAGGTCTATGGCCTCCAGAACTTCCTGCACCTTCGGATGTAAGTCCGTACCTTCGACTCGCGGCCAGGCCCCTCGCAGTGTTCTAACTGCCAGAGGTTTGGCCACTCCAGCTTGTTCTGTAACCATCCTCCGCGTTGCGTGCGATGTACTGAGCCTCATCGTGGGTGTGATAAGCCCAAGACGGGGTTCACGGCCATTTGCTGCAACTGCGGCGGGGACCATCCGGCTAGTTATAGAGGATGTAAACAATTTATATCGGCCATGAAGCTGCAGCGGACTCCTGCTCGCCCTGGCGCGCAGGCAGGCCGTGTTGCAGGTCCCCTCCCTAACCGCAGAGAGGCTTTCCCCCCCTCTCGCCGGAGCATCATCTCAGGCCCCGGCAGCAGTTCCGGCTGCTCCCAGGGCCCCAGTTCCGCCTGCAGTCGTTTCGGCACCGCCTGCAGTCCCGGCGCCTGCCGGAGCGCCCGGTCCTTCATACGCGGCTGTGGCCGCTACATCTGTCCCGCCTTCCGCTCCTCGGAGCTCCAAAACAAAGCGCACTCGTCGCCGTCAGCGACAAGTTCCACAGGCTTTGCCTGTAAAGCCTCAGCGGGCCCCGCCCGCCCCCAGACATCAACCTAAGCTCCCAACTGAGCAGACCTCACGTCCGTCCCCGAGCCCTGCGCCATCTACGACACCGGCTGAGGCCAGCCAGGTCCGTCTTCCGGAATCTCGGGAATCTTCATAGCAATTCGTAGCACATCACCCCATCGCATCGTTCAAAACAGGTCACAGCTGGCTCACACACACAAACACACACACGCCGTATCTTACACTGGTACAGCAGGTGTTACTTTTGACAGGCTCACAGGCTCCAGCCTGCATTTTCTTGCACAAAACTGTATAAAACTGTTCCTTATACTTTCTATGCTAATTACATATTAAACATACCCCCTTGGGCAAATATGCAAATATATGTATTGTTGCAATACATATCAATGCACGCACATAAACTGGTCTTACTACGCAAAGTAAACATTCTGACACAGCTTAATTCAGCATATTGGAAACATGTTATTAAACATAATGAACAGGTTAGAAAGAACTATTATATTCTAAAATGCATTATTTACTGTGTAAAGTTTTGCAGTTTTTTTTTTTTTTTTTTTTTTGGGTTAGAATTTAGAGGTCACCACGAGAATGAAGAATTGGAAAACTGTGGAATATTTAGAAAATTGATATTTTAGTGTCTGATATGATAGTTTAGGCAGTCGGTGGACCCCCTGACTGCCTGAGCTGAAACTTTGGTAAATAACATCAGGTCTGCTCCTGATACAACCACGGTTCTCGCCCTGGTGTTTCAATCCTTGTCTACCCTCTTTCCTCTTCTTCCTTTGAATGGCTAGGAATCTTAAGATCGTTGCGTGGAATGCCCATGGGGTAGTCCCTCGACAATCTGAACTGATGACTTTCGTAACGGAGTACGACGCTGATGTCGTCTTCCTTTGCGAGACTCATCTGGCTCGCTACCATACCTTCAACCTGCCATCTTACATCTATTTTCGTCAGGATCGTCCCCAGCAGCCTGGCTGTCGCCCCTCGGGGGGGGGGGGGGACAGCCGTCTTAGTCCACAGGCGGATATCCCACAGGCCACTACCCCTTTAGATACATCTCTTGTTGAAGATGTGCGGTGGCGATAGACGCTGGCGGATTGGAGTTGCGCGTTGTTGTGGCGTATCTCCGGCCCGCCTGCGGATACCTCCACCGCCCGAGGAGTGGGACACTCTCCTCGATCATCCCCTACCAACCATTGTAGCCGGCGACTTAAATGCCAAGCATCCCTCTTGGAACTGCAGAGTAGCCAACGCCTACGGAAAATCTCTGTATCGGTAAGTCTCCGACGACCCGGTACTTCAAGTCATCGGCCCAGAAGACCCTACACACTTCCCCTTTTCCGGTTATCGACCGGACGTCCTTGACATTGTCATTGCCAAGGACGTGACTCATCACATCCAGGTCTCGTCAGTGTCGGATCTCTCATCCGATCACAATCCCCTTTTTATAACTGCCCGTGAGATGTCGGCCTCACCCCGACCTCCCGCTCAGATTGTTAGGAGTCAACTGGCGCCCCTACCATGACGAGCTCTCACGGCGGTTTCCATCATTCCCCGCGGACCCGATCGTCACTTGTGACGATTTGGCTCTCCGAGCCACTCATCTTCAGGAGTTGGTCCAAGGTGTCATGGATCGACACACCTATGCTCTCGAAGTGAACCATCCACGCTCGGCCCTACCACCGGTAGCTCTCCACGCCATCTGGTTACGGCGCAAGCTCTGCCGCAGATGGCAAAGAACCCGTGATCCCGGCGTCAAAAGGCGCTTTCAGGCCCAGTCTTTTTACGTCCAGCAGCTACTGCGGGACTTAAACTCTGATCGATGAGACTCATATCTTGAGTCTCTTGAAGTCGACCACGCCTCCGTCTGGAGAGCGGCGAGTAGACTGACCCGCGAGAAGAGAACTTGCAACCCATTTGAAACTCCGAACGGGGTTGTATCTTCGTCAGACGGCAGGGCTGAGGTCTTCGCCGACTGCATGGAGGTGCAATTTACTGTTCACCAAGGCGTCTCGGACCCTGCCCACTCGGCAGAAGTCCGTGACTTCCTATCTGGACATTTTTCTCGCCCTCCTGATGTCCCAGCCCTCCCGTTCGACAGGGATGAACTAGTTTCATCTATCTGCCGACTAAATCGCCGTCGCCCCCCGGTCCTGACCGGATCGGGGCCGCTGCTCTACGAAATCTACCGGCCTCAGGCGTTGACCTCGTTCTTGAGCTGTTTAACTCCTGTCTCCGGCTACAGTAATTTCCCCGCCTGTGGAAAACAGCTAATATCGTAATGATTCCGAAGCCTCGCAAGCCGCGCATGCTTCCTGAAAGCTATCGACCAATCTCTCTCCTGCTGGCTCGCATCTCGCCGCTGCTAGATGGTTTCATCCGCAGCGAACAGTTCGGGTTTCGCAGAGAGCACTCGACCACGCTTCAATTGGTCCGCGTTGTTACGCACTTGTCAGACGCCACCAACAGGCGAGCGGCTACGGCCGTACTGTTGGACGTGAGCAAGGCCTTCGATAAAGTCTGGCACGAAGGTCTTTTCTTCAAACTAGCCAATTCCCCTCTACCATCAGCCATAGTGTTTTTCCTCCGGTCGTATCTCAGCGACCGAACCTTCAGGGTGAGCGTCGACGGGTCCTGTTCTACAGTTCGACCCGTCGCCGCCGGCGTACCACAGGGATCTGTCCTCGGCCCCGTTCTGTACCTTGTGTACACGAACGACCTGCCTATCTTGCCCGGAGTCACGTTGTCTTTGTTCGCTGTTCGCTGACGACGCTGTGTATCACTGGAGCTCCCTGTCCCCTCGCTTTGCGAGTACAAAGCTGCAGCGTCAGTTAAACCAGCTTCCGGACTGGCTACGGAACTGGCGGGTGACGATCAACACGGAGAAATCCGAGGCGATCTGCTTCACCCGTAAATCCATCTCCTGATCCCAGCCCCTCTCCCTAGAAGGGAGGCCCATCGCCTACAAAGAATCGGTGAAGTATTTAGGCGATCGTCGCCTTTGCTTCAACGCCCACTTGACGGAAACCCTTGCCAAGGCTCGCGGCGTCCGAGCCAAATTATCTCCTTTCCTCTCGTGTCGCAGCCGCCTGGCCATGCGCACGAAATTCACCATCTGCTTTTTCTCAGGTGGTCTTTTTTATCCACCACCAACAGATGTAGGCTGGAAGCTTTCCAGTCCCGAACCCTCCGATCCTTGACGGGGTCCCCTTGGTTTGTAAGGAACGACGTGATTCGAAGGGGTCTCCGTGTTCCTACCTTGACTGCCTTTATCCGGTCGCTGGCTCTAACTCTCTTTGCTAAAGCCTCGACCTCCACCTTCCCATACTTATGAACCATCAGTGCATCAGAACCACCACCGCCCATTCGGGTCAAGCGCCCTCGGGCGCTTCTTGATGACCCGCCATAACGCCATCTTCTTTAACTTAAACTAAAAAATGTAATCATCAGTCCTAGACAGGAGTTTATCACTTAAACTGTCCTTCTCTCCTTCCTGACCACCTCCTAGCACGCTGAGTCGGCTGCTTGTCGCTGTCATCAATCATTGGCACGGAGGCTCTCCGTCTCGCGGGGAGCGACCGACGCCCTCAGGGCGTCTGCTGACTGGACTTGAAACGTGCAACATCTGTTGCTCGAATCGGTACCAGCGGGAGTGCACAAATCAAAGTAAAGTTTATACTCCCCCGCCTTCACAGTTAACTGGTTGGCGGTTTCCTTTTCCAGTTTTAGGTCACCAGTCGAAAATGTACCCAGCACTATGTTCACTTCTGGCAGCCATTGGACACGCTCCAGATGCTGCAAATAAGCCACGGGTGCACAGACACCCCGCATCCATAATGCAATGCACCAGTCTCGGACAGAGTTAGCAGATGCCTTGAGGGGTCGGTCGCTCTCCGCGAAGCAGAGAGCCTCCTTACCGGTGACAAAGGTAACGGCAGCAAGCAGCGTGTTCAGCGTATTAGGTACGGGTTCCTGAAGAGCGTCAGAGAAGCGGGGTGAAGGAAGGTGAACTGCAGGGGAGTTAACAAGAAGTTAAACCCGGTGATGTCTTTATGGTGTGTCATCAAGAATCGCCCGAGGACGTTTGACCCAGATAGGCCGTAGTGGTTCTGTGCCACTGATAGTCTTAAGGTAAAGGAAATAAAGGTCGAGGCTGCAGCAAAGAGAGTTACAGTCAAACAAAGACAGACAGAGGAGGAACTCGAAGACCGCCACGAATTACATCATTTCTGACAAACCAAGGAGATCATGACAGGGAACGGAGGGTTTTACATGGGAAACGTTTCAATCTAGTGGTCGACAGAGGCGACCGTCATGTGGGAGCCGCATAGTTCAGTACTACTCGAAGAAACAGGAGGTAGACTGTGACTTTTGTGTGCAGAGCCAGGCGGCTGCGCACGAGAGAAAGGTAAACAGTTTGGTTCGAAGGTTTTTCTCTCAAAGGTTCTTTCTACCTCCAATGTTGGGATTGATTCACTCTCCTCTGTAGAGATCGTTGTTCGGGATCCCTGTCCTAGCAATAGTAAGATATAATTGTGAAATGTGACTTCTACATACGGAGTCACAACACGTGTAGGCCTACATGAATCTTCAACGCTTAGGAAGCGCAAACCGTAGGAGGATGCTACTACTCGCTACTCAATAGTTTGTCTTAGAAGAGAACGACCCAGTGCGATCGGCTGTATCAGAAGAGACTACTGAAGAAGATTACGGCACGATTTAGAGTGTCTAGACCCTGCCGAAACAAATACACAAAAGACAAATACCCACGGTTTATGTTGCCGGCATTCGTATCACAATAAGATTACTCCATGTCCGCAAACTGCAGTATCAACAGTTATAACATTGCACTGAGGACCGAAGGCGAGCTTGCTGGAAGATATTAAGAGTCTTCTGCCAAGTTTGCAGACAAATGGCAAGAATGGACCTACGAGTAAGGTGCCAAACCTGATAGCTTCAAAACAACAACTACAGCATGTGGATTATGCGTATACTAAATACGTTTAAGAACAACAAAATGATTTCTATTATTATAAACATACAGATTATATATTTCATACAGCTGTATGCTTCATATAATCGTACACTTGTATGATTTCAACAGAGTTTATGTAAATTACGTGCCAGATTAATGGGGTAGGCTTTATCGTCGACTGTTTTTCAATAACACTAAAGAACACATTTTCAATTCTAAATTTTCTACAACAACAATAATAATAATAATTACTATTATTATGAATATTGAACGAGCGAAGCGACTTATCAAATTAATATCAAAACTCTAGATATCAAATTACACTCGACTGTTTGGGATTTGTTATCTATTTATGGCGCCTCACGGTAACTTTTTTAAGGCGTCAACCGATTTTTCGTAAAACTTGGCGTGAGTGTACACACTTCTCAAACTACAGAACCCTGTTTTTTTTTTTTTTAAGATTTATTCTTGTGAAAAATTGGGGAGGAGGCATAAATGTGAGGGGTCAAAATCTTGAAAAGAAGCGAAATCTAGGTGGGGTATCAAATTAAAGGTAATTTAACAAAAAATGAATTTCCTGTTCATTTTTGAAAATTTTCGAACGCAAGGTCCCCAAAAGAGGGTGAAAATTTTGGTAAAATCGCAAAAATTCATATGGTGTTTCAAGTTGAAAGTCTAGAATGATTTAAAAAGAATTTTTAATTTTGGGACGGCATGACCTAAAAGTCGAACAAAACATTGATAAAATTGCAAATTCCATGTGAGATATCAAATTTAAAAAAATTTTAACAAAAATCAGAGTACAGTGTACACTTTTTTTCAAAATTTCACAATTTTTTTGACTCCAGGGCCCAAAATCGGATATAAAATTTTTAAATATTGTACATTTTTGGCGTTTATTGTATGAATACTCTACAATTGTTTTTTTACTAAACCAAAAAATAGTAGGGTAATCGGGATTTTCGTAATATTTCGGATAATTGAACATTATCTAACTTCACAATTTATCCAATATGAACGTACTTCGTTCCAAATAGTGAGCATGTACTGCAACTCGGGGAGCATATTAGTTATTATATTATTAAATGGCTTACCGCAGCGAGAAAACTGATTAAACAGTTGTCAAAGATGGTGTTATTATGCTGGGTGCACAATTTTGGTGTAAATAACGCAAACAATAAAGGCTTCTTATTAATGCGCGACTAATTAAAGCCTGTAGACGACTGTGTACAAATTTGTCACGGTTTAGAAAAAAATGTTTAAGAAAATCTCTTATTAAATAAGACTTCAGAAACCGGCTTATAACAAAAGGTTTTATAAGTTGGATGTTATACGTTGAAATAGACACTAAAGTGGAAACAACAATTTTATCGGTTTCGTTTACAAAAAGTTCCATCAGTATACACGTCACAACATCTAATCGATGTAGGTTATATTAATATATGAAAACTTAGTATCTTTGTTGAAAACAACTAGCAAACTTTGATTCTGCACCACTCACTCATAAGTAAGAACAGGTCGAACTGAATCGTAGACGATAAGCCCAGAACAGAATCATAGGTCCGCTATTATGTCATTCTGTGTGGGAAGCTGACACAAACGTTAGAGATTTATTGAAGAACTTTTACTTACGCGGCAATAAATTCATAAAAATACACATTACGTCATTGACATTTATATATGTTTTACGTCACACACATACAATATATTCATAGCTCCAAACATCTCGTTTAATATTTCCTTATGACGGGTTTCTGTCATATCTACGTCATCGTTTGGTTAAAAATATAGTACTTTAGCGGAAACAGCGTGAATTTAGATTTTCAATAGACACATAGGAACGGTTTTCATGTAGTAACGAACAACCAAGAAAATACAGATTTACGTTTTTTAGGTTAACAATAGTATTAGATTGTAAATACTGTGAAAGCAACTCTCTGATGGATTCGCAACTAATAATAAACAGGAGCAGCTTAGAATTTGGAAAAAAAGCTGAATTTAAATATTATTTTATACACCGGAATCTTGCTAGTCCGAACTAGGTTAAACCGAACGTCCGATATCCAAACACGCCTTAAGTAAGTTATACTGAGCTTGCGAAAAGTTACAGTTAAACTCAAACACAAACACGTAAAAATCAGTGGAGAAAGCTTAAAGAAACGTAATTAATCAGGAAAATAAGTTTCTTTTATAACAAAACAAACAGTAACTATAAGAAAAATAAGCCAAATGTTTTGTTAAAAAAGAAATGTAATATCCCCGTTAATTTTTATCCGAATTTCATAAACGACGTACCACTGGATTACGAATAAAAGGGCTAACTTTTTATGTACACTTGTTTGTAAGTACGGATTTTAATGAAATTTAGAAAAAAAATTTAATCAGCCGCCATTAAAATAATTTTTGTGACAATAGTTTTTTTTCTATGTACAGTACTTACGTACTGTGTATACCAAGTTTTAACACAGCTCACTTCATTCGGCAGTAATTAATTTTTCATTAAAAAAAAACAGACGAAAAACGAACCATTTTTCAGTACATGTTTATTGGAGATGTTTCGTTCAGTTTAACGAATAGTGGCATCATCTTTTGGAAACACTTGTATAATAAAAACGAAGCTGTGTATGTTACTTAAAAAATACGATGTTATAGGTTTCTGCAGTCAGACATGCATCATCATCAGCCTATGTCCGGTAGTAAAGGGACAATTATCTATCTAACAAGAACGTCACTGGTTAAATGTAGATATCAAATACAAAACAGATTCAACAAAGTCAAAACAATAGGAAATTTGACAACATTTTTTCCATACATGGAAACAATTTAACACGCCTCCGTACACATTTCTCACGAACGTAGGCCTATATGTCTATATCTATTTCCGTATTGTCAAAGTGAAGAACATACTCTTTTGTTCCAGTGTATAAAACACATCAGCTTTCAACAGTTTATTTAGCCTTACTTAAAATGCATTATACAGGTAGATTGATGTTCGGTTTTGTAAGCTCTTTTTTTTTAATAAAAGTTTTTAAGTTTTTAAATACATGAATATTTCTTGTGTTTACAATCATACAATTTTCAGTCTGATTCAGTACCATGCAATTTTAGTGATACAGTCAATATTGTACATCAGTCGAAGTTATCATCACATGTAAATTATATATACCTATAAACTTCATTTAATCTGTTATATTTTCTATATTTTTCCAATTTTTTATAACATAATGTAGAAATATTTAAAGATAATTTTTTCATTAAAAGTGCAAAATTTTAATACTAATCCAAAAATATATATTAAAAAAAGAAGTTATGACTGAAAAATTATACATTATCCAATTGTTTTAATGGTACTATTTTGTTATTATACCGGTACCATACTGTTTTTAACATTATTAATAATTATTAGCATTATTAAAATATTTAGCATTACTTTAATATTATACAGATGACAAACTATTTTGCCTGCTTAAAGCATTTGCTTTAGAAAAATACTGTTTTCAACCATAAAGGCACAAAAAAAATGTTGCCTTTCCTTTCAAATGTCTCAATAAACAGTATTAGTATTTAGCAAAAACTGAAAGCAAAAATTAATTTTTTTATTTTCTGGGGTCAATAGTTTCAAAATATAGAAGTTTAGATTTTTAGTAAAATATGAGAGAAATTAGAAATTTAGAGAAATATGCCCCAACATTTTGACAAAAAAATTATACTAAATTCCAAAACTAAGTCCCCTACGCATAGCTCTATGGTTCAAAGTTGCTGTCAATGAGTGAGTACAACAAAAACTGGCCAATATATTTAAAATTTTATTTAGTATGTGAATTTTGAAAACCATATAAAAATGTCCCCGCAAAAAATGGGGGGCATAAATGTGAGGGGGTCCAAATCTAAAGGATGATTCAGTTGGAGGTTACAATTTCAAGTTGGCAATACTGTTATCTCGTGAAAGATAAACAGCTGATATTTGAAACTAGTCATTGTTAAGTATTGACATTTGTTGTTATGGAGCGGTATTCGACACAAGAACGTATTTTAATTGTTAAAACCTATTTTCGAAGTGGAGAAAATTTAACTAACATGATTCGCGCACTGCGAAATGACTTCGGTAACCATAACCGTCCATCTCGTGCCGCGGTTAAAAAATTAATCAAAAAATTCAATAGAACTGGGTCAGTATTAGATGTGCAAAGACCAGTACGTCCTTTTAGTGGCCGGTCACTCACAAATATCACCGTAGTGAGTGCCAGTGTCCATAACAATCCGTCTACCTCCATAACAATTCGCCATCATTCCCAGCAGGTGGACCTTTCCTACAGCACCATGGAGCGCATTTTAACTAAAGATCTGCATTTGCATGCCTACAAGATCCAATTAAAGCCAACAGACCATAGACAGAGTCGTGAATTTGTTGATTGGGTGTTAGAGAACCACCAAGTTGATGGCGATTTTGTGAAGAAAATCATATTCATCGATGAATCTCATTTTCAACTGAATGGGTATGTAAACAAGGCAAATTGCCGCATTTGGGGACTTGAAAATCCACGAGCCATTCTCGAACAACCAATGCATCCACAAAAAGTCACTGTTTAGTGCGTGCGGATTTTGGGTCGGCGGCGTGACTGGGACATACTTTTCTTAAAATGCCCGTGGTGATGCAGTAACAGTCAATGGTGAACGTTATCGGGAAATGATAACAAATTATTTTTGCCACCAACTGGATGATATTGATGTCGAGGACATGTGGTTCCAACAAGACGATGCCACTTGCCACACAGCGCGAGAAATACAGTTGTTGCACACAAAGTTCCCAGGCTGCGTCATCTCTTGTTTCGGCGATCAACATTGGGCACCAAGATCGTGTGATCTCACGCCCTTGGATTATTTTCTTTGGGGTTATTTGAAGCAGAAGGTGTATGCCAATGACCCCAAAACGATTCCAGAGCTAAAGGACGAGATTCGCCATGTTATTCATGAACTGCCGCAGGAGTTATGCCGGAAAGTGATGGAAAATTTCATCAAAAGGGCGGAAGTCTGTAGGGCCGCTCGTGGCAGCTATTTGGCCGATATCATTTATCATTTTTAATGTCAATGTCTAAACAACATATCGAAATAAATACATTAAGAGTTTATCAAAAACCAATGCGTTTTATTTCACATTAAAATTCTAACCTCTAATTGAATCACCCATTAGAAAAAAAAACGCGAAAGTCTAGGCGGGATGTCAAATTAAAGGTAATTTAACAAAAAAGGAATTTAGTGTTACCCAGCCTTCCAACGTCCATACGATAGATTCATACATTCACATTACGTTTTTTTGTACATAACTTGTTTAAACATATATAGGCTACATTTCTTTCAATGAACACACCAGACTTTGTAAACGTTTAACAAAGAAAACGCAGCTTTCAGAAATGAATACTATCATCTTGACACACACTTTATTCTTAAATTAAGAAACGTTAAACAATATTATAAAATATTACAATAGTAATACACTGATGTTAAGTAAAATTTTAGTTAACTATATAGCAGTTGGAATACTATAAATGATTTTCAAGTCATAGAACCAGTTTTCTGACAGTTTCCGCAGTTCACAATATTTTTTAATCTCGCAACTCTGATATTTTCAGACCGCAAGGAAGAAATCACGTATGCTTACTATTCTGACGCATTTCCAGAATAATGACACAAACGGCTGTTAAAACTTTCTATATTTGTAGATTCGTTTCCACAAGCTTATGGAACACGATTACGAAGTAATATCTTGACTAATCGGGTTTTATTCAAACTCTCAGTCCAGTCGTGCTCTCATAAATTAGCTGCTTAATGCTATCTTCGACCGCTGTCGAAGATCAATCTTCTCACAGCAAGGTGTCGTATGTTATTGTTAATATTAACGTATATGATTAGTAGTGAATATTATTCTCGGTTTAAGAAACGGTAGATGGTGTCTGTTTTACACTGCTTTCAATGAAATTTACAATTAATACTGTTGAGACGTAAAGAGATCTGTTATATTTAATACGGCAAATAATAAAACACACATAACGTTTGACAATGAATACTAAATATTTAATATCCATAACTATAACTAAACGTTCATTTTCCTTTTCATTTCCTGTCTGATTAAAGAAAATACGTTATATTTCAGTTTTTTTTTTTGCTCACAGGCCGCTCGAGCTTATCGAATGAAAACTAAGGTATATCTAAACTAATGAAAACCCGATACACGATTGTAATAAGAGTATAGTGTATCACATATATAGGCAATCGGCTGTGTTTCGTTACAATTTTATATCCATAAACAGACCACGATTTGGAAACACCTAAGCAATAATTACATATGTTTTACAATCTGCAACGCTTCGCTTGAATTATATGATTTTACTGAATAATAATCTACTTTTAGAAAAAAACAAATTTCTGATATCACAGCATTATTTTATTCTAGAGAGCGAATCATCTCGGAAACGTGTGTAACCACATATTTCATGCTTTGCTACACTGCAATCGCCAGCAATAATAGGGTTGAAATATTATGAACAACACAGACAAACCCTCAAACTATACAGCGACCTTGCAGTGATAAATAATAACTAATCTTATAAGGTTCGTTCTTAGCATTATAATTTTTGTATACAGATTATACAGTACGATCGTCTGGCCCACAGCTAGTGCATTTTTTATTAACTGCTTTCGTCATAAAACATCTTCGGATTGTCTCACGAGTTTACTCTTTCATTCTAAAGCCGATATACCCGTGCCCACGCGGACGCTCAACACGACGACTCTTCGGTTTCCCCATCCCTTTTGAGAACTTTTCATTTTCTACCGTATGCCAAACTTCAATGAATTTCATCAACATGCGACGATCGCATTTATTATAAGTTCAAACTTACACACTGTCTACACGTGAAAAGTATACTTACACAGCGACAGGCAGGCTTCGTTTGCGCTGAAACATGTCTTGTTATATGAGCACATTCCTCACAAAATGAACAAACTACATGTTGGTTTCAATTTGTTATACTCTATTTTTTGTTCAGATTTTCTGCGTAATAAAACTGATTAAAAAATAACTAAAAATTAAACTAATTTGCCTTAATCGGAAACCATTTATTAATAAGTAACTTTACTTAACATTTAAAATTGTTTAAATACATTTTTACTAAAAAAAATTCTAAAAAAAAATATTTACACGCATCGGAAAACGCGTGCACTAAACAATGACACCAACAAACAACCAAGGAAAGCAATAATAAAGTGAGTATAAACACAAACAGAACACAATCCCAGAGGCACACAGCAAACGGCAACAACAAAAGCACACCACGACACGACTGAATCTGAACACTTACTGAATTAATGAAACAGTAAAAAAAAATGAAAGAAAACAAGAAAAAACAGTGGAACAGAGTACGTCTTCCTGGGCGCACTATCAGCAGTAGGGAAGGAAACGGAAACCATAGCAGGGGTGAGGAGGAAGGGAAGGGTAGGTCACGCCCCTCTCTAAGCAAAAACCGATAGTCGCCGCTTCACTACCATGCGGAAAATAATAACGAAATTAACAACACGTTCCAGTGTAAACACGCCAAATGGAGTTCCATTACTGGGTGAACAGCGTCCGATTTCTACGACCGTGTTCGTGTAATCTCTCGTTGCCGCTGAACATTTCCAATTACGTTTCAATGAAAGGTTCACACACTATTAGCGTTGAATCAAACTGCAAAACCTGTTTTCCAGCATTTGGCTGAGCGTATTTTTTAAAGTACTCTCTCAGATATTTTGACAGCCGTACTTAAAACAGACAACTAACTATCTAATTCCTAACATGACGACGCCAATAAGAGCATGGCACCCACACCATAAGAACACGATATTAGCGTCTTCCAATTACTGAGCAGTTTCTTTTTTAATACTTACATCTATAGTGATGATTTGTTAAGAGACATTTTGTTAATCTGTCTCTGCGTTAAGAAGTGTGTGGCGAAATGCTAGTTGCAGTCGTTATTATGTCACCAGTACGTTCACACAACGTGAATATGTTTACACACGCGTCCATTTCCATGACAGGTTTATATAAACCACTAACAAAATTCTACTCAAGCCTCTAGTTTTTGAACTTAATTCTTTTACGAATACGGTGGAAAACGTTTATTCTTTTACGAATACAGTGGAAAACGTTTAACGCGAAATGATGGGGACCACCAGTTTTTGCGTGTTAAATGGACAAAAAGTGAGACAAAATTAGATAAATGAACAAATACTCTATAGATTATTTAGTGTATTGTATAGCAAAATAAATCAATAAAGAATATTCAGAAGCTACTTACACGTACATGTTTTCTTTATCCTCCTGAATAATTTCTGGTTAACCAAAACCACATGTGGTTAAGGCTGGCGTCGTCTAACGTCTACCATCTTATGTTAGCAAAGCTCAAATTTTACACTGATGATGCCAGTCGATGGTACGTCGAAACGTCTGTTTTAGTTGAAAACAATTGACCACGACGGGAATGAATTTTAACAACAATTTCTGGTTAATTCTGGCGAAAAATATTGTTAATTTTTCTTAAAATTTAATATGCACGCACTGTAGCTGTTCTTCACTTAGTCTTCCGATTTAGGTTTTCTTGTACATTAATGGTGTATGTCTTTAAAGTTCGTACAGTGACAATGTTCAATTCTTTATAAAATAGTCCGTAATTTTCTTTTACACACAATTCTGCACTACTTTATTTTCAACAAACTGTTCTGATTTATCGATGCGGTCAAACATTTCACCTTCCGAGTTGGCTTCTAAATATGCACGAACACGGTTCAGCAACGAAAGCATATCGGTAGCGGTAAGAACTCCGTGTCAAGTTCGTCGGCAGCCTCATAACTTTCACAGTTTTTAACTTGCACTGTTTTGGGGCGTGCATGTACGGATTTGTTTATTATGCAGCTATTGAAAGCCAGCAACAAAATTATTATAACAAAATCTGTAATGTTAATCGATACTTTGTAGTACAAATTTTGTGTTAACCGTACAAACTGTACGTGTAAAATAGAAGCAACGATCGTGACCTGAGCCACATTTCGTGTTAAACGCTTTCCACTGTACTTTGTTAATTACACAAAATCCGTAACCTGCGTAATATCCTATTCGTTTCCGCTCTTACGATAGTTTAACACTGGCACACTCCCACGTCTGATTAGATGTAGGCCTACTTTTCTATCGATTAACAGAACCATTAGACACTACGCGAGCTATATCATATAAAATTTAATAGCTGGGCTCGAACAGTTAGTACCACGTCCACAATCATGTGCGAACATTACAACTGAATCAATCGTAGCGCTCTCTCACCGACGTCCTGCACCAAACCTTAATATATTTACTCTAGATTTAATCTTCTATGAAAGCTTTCAATGTTAAACCGCAGTCTCCGATCGAACCGCAACCTACCATCCACACAAACATAAAATTTACATAATACCCTCTTTCCACGCATTACGTTCATTGAGTACCCGTGTCTTTCGTGTAACCTGCTTGTCAGTGAGCACCTACTAATGCAAACCAATCCTCCGTGAAGAAACAAATGGCAACCTCAGTAGAGTGAAACGAAGAAAAGTTCTTAGTATAAAATTATTATATATAGCAACGAAGTTAGTAACATCATCTCATCAATTCAGAAAACGTCTGCCCTTATGCGATGTGATTTGGAGTTGTAATTAGAAATATGTGCCACATTAGTACGGATAAAACTCCAACTTTGTCACAAGATATTGTTGAACCACTAATTACTTCGGTGTCTCCACCACTATTAGGCCTAGCAAGTCCTAAACGACGACCTAGTGTATTACGGAAAAATTAATGGTTCAGAAATATCCTGCGACAAAGTTGGAATTACGAAAACTGCTAACAAAGTTAATCTGAGTGAGAAAACAACTAATCATTCCTTATGAAGTTTAACCCATGTGTACACATTTGTATACACATGTATACAAATACAGATATGTAACACATGTATTTCTGTATACACATTTAAGCCATATATAAGTAAACAAAAATTAACATACCGGTAAGGTACAGTTACAATTTAAAGTAAAACCGTGGACCTACATAACGGGATATGAAATTTGTATCATATTCAAATTCACAAAACCATTCTACAATCATTCGTCTGATGTGACTATTGGGGGGGGGGGGGATTTCTCCCATCTCTCAATCGTGGATCCGCGCCTGTACATTATTATAAAATAATTTTGTATTTATCTGCTTCATTTCATTTTAGGGATTAAAACGAAATGCCCCGCTTTTGAGAACAAAATGTCTTGCAGTGTAGGTAGTTATTTTAGCCTTGCCTTGATTTCGACCAACTTCTCCTTCAAAGTAGTGTATTCTAATCGTCGCAAACTACCGCTTACCTAAACAAAAAATATCGGTATGGAGAACCATACATGACTTCCATATTCTAAGATTTATATTTAAAATCATTTTCGAAATGAAATATTACCATAGAAACTACTTCTTTCTACTTACTGCTTCAGCCTTAACCACAGTACTGTGGTCACTAACGTATACCACCTCACGTTATCGCACTCGATTTTCACTGATGATGGAAGTCGATGGCATTGCCGAAATGTCTGGTTTTGTAGAAAACATTGGACTACGGCCAAATATCCCGGGAAGGAATTTTAACAAAAACTACTTCTTTGTTGCCGATAACGTTGTACACATATATATCAGTGGCGAAGTTACATGGAGGCAATTGAGGCAATGCCTACCCTAACAAATTCTGTAGAATAAAAATTATAAATACGTATGAACTACATAACGTAAAGATTATACATTGTTACTGTGACTGTCAAATTTATTAAACCGAAACGTGCTTTATTGAGCGACCGCTAGATGGTGACAGGTGAGATTCGGCATAGTTCGTTTAAAGCGAATGAGGCAACCTGAACTTGCCTCAGCGTTTTTTGTACACATCGTATGTAAGCAATGTAGTGGTGTGATAGGGAAGTGTAGGGAGGGGGGATTGTCCCGCGCTGTACACATAGAGCGTTGAGGCATGCCTCACTTCTGTGGTCCAAACAGTTAAGTTAAAGCGCCTGTGTTGTTTCTAAGTGTTTATTTTATGCGGTTATTAAAAGTGTCACTGTTATTCCGCTGAACTAACAGATGATCAAGATTGTTATTTGAATTATTTGTAACATTAAACATATATATAGAAACTAACCAAGTTTAAAAATTTGAAGTTCAATCAGTTGTATTATTGTGTATGACTAATACAAGGATTGTTCAATAGACACACGTATAGAGCTGTAAAGCATTTTTTATTCAACGATTTTAAAAGAAGTCTCCAATAACATTAAGACATGAGTTCCACTGTTGCGCTAACCTGTAGATTCCCTGCTAGTAAAATTCTTACGGCTGTTTGTGGAACCATTCGGTTACAGCAACTCTACCTCAGCGTCCGATTTGACCCACCGTCCTTTTAGTGATTCCTTAAAAAAAATTTAAGATAAGATTTTTGCCTACCCATTCATTAACTACTAGCTTCGCGAGTAAGCAAATTGATGTCCATTTTTTCGGCTTGCACGCGTTATGTTGGTGTGGGTTTCGGCACTTTCCATTTAAAAAGCGTGCAAACGTAAGAAAATAAACATGAGTGAGGCCAGAAATAACGTGAATTGTGTGTTTGTGTCTTACCTGCCTTTTTATTGCCGTATTAAATGAAAAA
This sequence comes from Magicicada septendecula, assembly GCA_034769895.1. Taxonomy (NCBI): domain Eukaryota; kingdom Metazoa; phylum Arthropoda; class Insecta; order Hemiptera; family Cicadidae; genus Magicicada; species Magicicada septendecula. The sequence continues at coordinate 402,816,584 of CM068371.1, read as the reverse complement.
TATTATATTACATTAAAATTAAAAAATTTTAATTTTATTGCCTGGCAACAAAATTATTTTATTTTTAACAATTACCATTGTTTCAAAAAGTTTAAATAAATTTGCAAGTACTTTACTCTTGTTAAAACGTAAAAGGTTGCAGGTAAACTACCCCTTTCCCCTTAACCGATCTTCACCAAAATCGAAAGTCCTTGAGACCTCTACAATTCAGGGACGTATGCAAAAAATTATTTGATTCTGTTTGAATTTGCGGCTGTTATCGTTTGCCATAGAAAATACGCTTGATAAAAAAACGGTGCAGGTAAACTACCCCTTCCCCTTAACCAATCTTCACCAAAAACAACAGGTCTTGAGTACTCTACAAATCAGGGCTGCATGCAAACATTATTTGATTCTGTTTGAATTTGCGGCTGTTATCGTTTGCCATAGAAAATACCCTTGTTAAAAAAACGTTGCAAGTAAACTACCCCTTTCCCTCAACCGATCTTCACCAAAAACAACAGGTCTTGAGAACTCTACAATTTAGGGCTGTATGCAAATAATCGTTTGATTCTGTTTGAATTTGCGGCTGTTATCGTTTGCCATAGGAAATACCCTTGTTAAAACATAAAACGTTACAGGTAAACTACCCCTTTCCCTTAACCGATCTTCACCAAAAACAATAGGTCGTGAAAACTCTACAATTCAGGGCTGTATACGAAACATTATTTAAGTCTGTTTGAATTTGCGGCTGTTATCGTTTGCCAAAAAAAAAATTTCCCTTCATAAAAAAAACCGTTGCAGGTAAACTACCCCTTCCCCTCAACCGATCTTCACCAAAAACAATAGGTCGCGAGTACTCTACAAATCAGGGCTGTATGCAAAAAATTATTTGATTCTGTTTGAATTTGCGGCAGTTATCGTTTGCCATAGAAAATACGCTTGATAAAAAACGTTGCAGGTAAACTACCCCTTCCCCTCAACCGATCTTCACCAAAAACAATAGGTCTTGAGTACTCTACAAATCAGGGCTGTATGCAGAAAATTATTTGATTCTGTTTGAATTTGCGGCTGTTATCGTTTGCCATAGAAAATACCCTTGTTAAAAAAAACGTTGTAGGTAAACTACCCCTTTCCCTTAACCGATCTTCACCAAAAACAATAGGTCTTGAGAACTCTACAATTTAGGGCTGTATGCAAATAATCTTTTGATTCTGTTTGAATTTGCGGCTGTTATCGTTTGCCATAGGAAATACCCTTGTTAAAACATAAAACGTTACAAATAAACTACCCCTTTCCCTTAACCGATCTTCACCAAAAACAAAATGTCTTGAGAACTCTACAATTCAGGGCTGTATACGAAACATTATTTGATTCTGTTTGAATTTGCGGCTGTTATCGTTTGCCAAAAAAAAAAATTTCCCTTGATAAAAAAAAACCGTTGCAGGTAAACTACCCCTTTCCATCAACCGATCTTCACCAAAAACAATAGGTCGCGAGTCCTCTACAAATCAGGGCTGTATGCAAAAAATTATTTGATTCTGTTTGAATTTGCGGCAGTTATCGTTTGCCATAGAAAAAAAATCTACAGACACACACACAGACAGACACACAGACACTTTTCGGAAAACGACTTTTTTTCATGTTTTGAGTGTAGTAGAATCAGAATCTGCAATAATCTCGAACACGATTTTTTTTGCCATCACCATACTTCCATTCCTTAAGGAAATATGGAAGTAATTAACCGAAGATGTACATCTATTACACAACACAAGTACTAATCGCAGGTACAAGTAAACAATGTCTACGACTGTTAAACGTATTGTATAAGCTGCAAAGTATGTAAGGTGAACATTCTACTAGTTTTGCAGTTTACTTAACATGCAAATTACTCTTCTCAGTTGTTGCGGATTTTCTTTCACAAATGACAGAATTGCAAAAGAAACGCACAGCACTATTCTTTCAAACACAAAGCCTAAGGAAAATTCCACTAAATGACGTTACAACACATCTTACAATAAACAAACTAAAGGAAATTATGTCGTGCCTTTCAATTATGTAATGACAGCAATTTTTGAATTATGTAATAACGCTTCTTAAGTAAAAAAATTATTGGAACTTTTAAAGAAAAACTCTTTACGAATGAGATGATGAAACTGTCATAATTTTCTGTCGCTGCAGGACAAGTAATGATACTCTACAATCTATGACAAAGCGTACAGGACGACCTTCGGGACAACACAAATCAAACATTAAACTTCCAGTTAATTACTCTAGCACAGTGAAGTCGCCGACAAGGTAATTTACACAGCATGATGTATGTAAGTTTGTGACGTCACATCTGCTTACAAAACTCTTGTATACGTTATCCAGTACACAAGGATGAAAACAACGATGTTAAGATTTTGAGACAATACTGTTCTATTGAATGGAAAAATCGCGGAATTGTGAGTGGAATGTACAATGCAAGGCAGGCTATTCGCCTGTAAATCAGGTTGGGTGTTGAGATCAAAGAAATCAAAAACCACTGAAAATGTAATACCCAGTGAGGCAGACATCAGTTCGTCACTGAAGACGACTTGTAGCTGGAACCGAAAAATCTGGTATTTTTAACAATGGACCACGGCTCGATAGCCGAACAATTCTACGACTAAATTATACAGTAGGTTACTACGCAATTCAACACTTTATGTAACCAAAAGGTGGATAAAGCAGAAACAAGAAAAATACTAGAAACTGTTCCAACCGTGGTGTCGTAGAAAACTGTTATAAATTAAATGGAAGGATTAATCGTAAAGTCAGAAGGACTGATAAACCCTCAATTTGACTGTGAATATACATTATGGGTGAGTTACGTTTGGGGATGGACTGAAGAGGAATATCAGGATTGAAGATGGAAGTAAACTGTTATAAATTTCGGATGCGGAAAGCGTGAAGAAGTGAAATGTTAAGCAGACAGAAGACATATCAGGCTTGTCTGTCAAGATGGAAGAACACGTAATTACCACGAATAAGAAAGCGTAGGACATCAGTAGAAACCAATGGCTGAGCTTTACTAATTTCATTATCCCGAACTTTACCTTCCACCTTGTATAATTACCAGTTCTGGCAACGAAACAAACGGTTGTCCATGACAGAACGTGAATCTGACAACAATCTGAAGTGGTTAAACAGCGTAGTACAGTTGGTGTCCTATAACTCATGTTGCAGTTACAAAAACGAGACAAACAGTTCAGCATAATTTTTTTAATGTACTACAGAGCCTGCATAAGACTATAGAAAATATGCGGACATAAACTGCACAGTAGGATAATGCATCGACACGAGAATCTGAACGATTCAAACGCTGCTGTATATGTGACAAGCGCAAGCACACGCGCGCATCGAAACTACAAAACAGTGAGGAAATATCGGTATGGAGAAACATACAGGACTTCTATGTTCTAAGATTTATATTTAAAATCATATTCGAAATGAAATATTTCCATAGAAACTACTTCTTTCTACTTATTGCTTCAGCCTTAAACCACAGTACTGTGGTCACTAACGTATACCACCTCACGTTTTCGCACTCGATTTTCACTGAGATGGAAGTCGATGGCACTGCCGAAAAGTCTGGTTTTGCAGAAAACATTGGACTACGGCTTAACAGCCCGGGAAGGAATTTTAACAAAGAACTACTTCTTTGTTGCCGATAACGTAGTACATATACAAAATTCTCCCCTCCTCCTTCAACTATAATTTTCATTTACAGAAAATTACCCGCACCCCGTTCACCTAACCTCTTCATTTATAGATATTTCATCTACGTTTCTACAGTGGATTATTATGAGCTTCTTATCAAGATACTTTATTTATCAAAATTAAGTAATTTACTCTTGTTAAAACATAAAATGTTGCAGGTAAACTCCCGTTTCTCTAAACCGATCTTCACCAAAATCAATAGACCTTCAGTCCTCTGCAATGCAGGGATGCATGCAAAAAAATATTTGATTTTGTTTCAATTTGCGGCAGTTATCGTTCGTTATGGAAACATTTCTCTTGTTACAACATAACATGGTTCAGGTAAACTACCCCTTTCCCTTTACCGATCTTCCCCAAAATCAACAGGCCTTGAGCTCTCTACAATTTAGGAAGGTATGCAAAAAAATATTTGCTTTTCTTTGAATTTACGGCAGTCATCGTTCGTCATAGAAGAAATTACCCTTGTTAAAACATAAAACGTTGCAGGTAAACTACCCCTTCCCATTAACCGATCTTCACCAAAAACAACAGGTCTTGAGTACTCTACAAATCAGGGCTGTTTGCAAACAATTGTTTGATTCTGTTTGAAATTGCGGCTCTTATCGTTTGCCATAGAAAATACCCTTGTTAAAATATAAAATGTTGCAGGTAAACTACCCCTTTCCCTTAACCGATCTTCACCAAAACCAATAGGTCTTGAGAACTCTATAATTCAGGGCTGTATGCAAAAGAGTAGTTGATTCTGTTTGAATTTGCGGTTGTTATCGTTTGCCATAGAAAAAAATTACCCTTGTTTAAATAAAAAACCGTTGCAGGTAAACTACACCTTTCCCTTAACCGATCTTCACCAAAAACAATAGGTCTTGAGAACTCTACAATTCAGGGCTGTATGCAAAAGAGTAGTCGATTCTGTTTGAATTTGCGGCTGTTATCGTTTGCCATAGAAAACAATCACCCTTGATTTAAAAATATCGGTATGGAGAACCATACATGACTTCCATATTCTAAGATTTATATTTAAAACCATTTTCAGCCAAACAGCCAGGCTGTGTCTTACCTGCCTTTTTATTGCTGTATTAAATGAAAAATATTATATTACATTAAAATGAAAAAATTATAATTTTATTGCCTGGCAACAAAATTATTTTATTTTTAACAATTACCATTGTTTCAAAAAGTTTAAATAAATTTTCAAGTACTTTACTCTTGTTAAAACGTAAAAGGTTGCAGGTAAACTACCCCTTCCCCTTAACCGATCTTCACCAAAATCGAAAGTCATTGAGACCTCTACAATTCAGGGACGTATGCAAAAAATTATTTGATTCTGTTTGAATTTGCGGCTGTTATCGTTTGCCATAGAAAATACGCTTGATAAAAAAACGTTGCAGGTAAACTACCCCTTCCCCTTAACCGATCTTCACCAAAAACAATAGGTCTTGAGTACTCTACAAATCAGGGCTGTATGCAAAACATTATTTGATTCTGTTTGAATTTGCGGCTGTTATCGTTTGCCATAGAAAATACCCTTGTCAAAAAAACGTTGCAGGTAAACTACCCCTTTCCCTCAACCGAACTTCACCAAAAACAATAGGTCTTGAGAACTCTACAATTTAGGGCTGTATGCAAATAATCTTTTGATTCTGTTTGAATTTGCGGCTGTTATCGTTTGCCATAGGAAATACCCTTGTTAAAACATAAAACGTTACAGGTAAACTACCCCTTTCCCTTAACCGATCTTCACCAAAAACAATAGGTCTTGAGTACTCTACAAATCAGGGCTGTGTGCAAAACATTATTTGATTCTGTTTGAATTTGCGGCTGTTATCGTTTGCCATAGAAAATACCCTTGTTAAAAAAACGTTGCAGGTAAACTACCCCTTTCCCTCAACCGAACTTCACCAAAAACAATAGGTCTTGAGAACTCTACAATTTAGGGCTGTATGCAAATAATCTTTTGATTCTGTTTGAATTTGCGGCTGTTATCGTTTGCCATAGGAAATACCCTTGTTAAAACATAAAACGTTACAGGTAAACTACCCCTTTCCCTTAACCGATCTTCACCAAAAACAATAGGTCTTGAGTACTCTACAAATCGGGGCTGTATGCAAAACATTAATTGATTCTGTTTGAATTTGCGGCTGTTATCGTTTGCCATATAAAATACCCTTGTTAAAAAAACGTTGCAGGTAAACTACCCCTTTCCCTCAACCGAACTTCACCAAAAACAATAGGTCTTGAGAACTCTACAATTTAGGGCTGTATGCAAATAATCTTTTGATTCTGTTTGAATTTGCGGCTGTTATCGTTTGCCATAGGAAATACCCTTGTTAAAACATAAAACGTTACAGGTAAACTACCCCTTTCCCTTAACCGATCTTCACCAAAATCAACAGATCTTGAGAACTCTACAATTCACGGCTGTATGCGAAAAATTATTTGATTCTGTTTGAATTTGCGGCTGTTATCGTTTGCCAAACAAACAAAATTACCCTTGCTAAAAAAAAACCGTTGCAGGTAAACTACCCCTTTCCCTCAACCGATCTTCACCAAAAACAATAGGTCGCGAGTACTCTGCAAATCAGGGCTGCATGCAAAAAATTATTTGATTCTGTTTGAATTTGCGGCAGTTATCGTTTGCCATAGAAAAAAAATCTACAGACACACAGACAGACAGACACACAGCAGACACGCACACAGACACTTTTCGGAAAACGACTTTTTTTCATGTTTTGAGTGTAGTAGAATCAGAATCTGCAATAATCTCGAACACGATTTTTTTTGCCATCACCATACTTCCATTCCTTAAGGAATATGGAAGTAAAAAACCGTTGCAGGTAAACTACCCCTTTCCCTCAACCGATCTTCACCACAAACAATAGGTCGTGAGTACTCTACAAATCAGGGCTGTATGCAAAAAATGATTTGATTCAGTTTGAATTTGCGGCTGTTATCGTTTGCCATAGAAAAAAAATCTATAGACAGACAGACACACACACAGATACTTTTCGAAAAATGACTTTTTTCATGTTTTGAGTGTAGTACAATCAGAATCTGCAATAATCTCGAACACGATTTTTTTTTGCCATCACCATACTTCCATTTCCTTAAGGAACATGGAAGTAAAAATGATCGCATAACTGTGTAGTGAGTAACAACTGCTGATCACTAAACTGCCGACTGAAACTATCCTTATTCAATGCACTAAGCTTATACAATACACATCCTTATGGCTTACAAACTTTCGTGAATTGCATGTCTTATTTTCGTGCATAAAAAAGCATAAAACATCATACAAAAGAATACATACGCTTTAACGAAGTAATTATTAGACTACAGACGCCGAGGTGGGCAAGTCGAAGGCTTTGAATGCGACAGAATGGTGTAGTAGACCTGTGGCACTTGAACGGTTTGTAGCCTAAACGGGGAAATAAGAAAATGAAGATTTTTTCTCATTTTATAATATAAAACGACTGCTGATGTATAAAAAAAGAGTAATTGTTGATACTTTGCACTCATTAAATATGAATGTGCTAGCCTCCGCTTACTTCTCTCTAAGGGGAGAGAAGTAACACGTCATTTAGTACTTCAGCTTTACTGCGTTAAAAAAAAAGTTCTGAAAAGCCAAAATTACGTCGTCACGACCTACAGTAAAATGGACTATCTACTTTTTGTCTCCAGTGCCATAATACAGTGGATTCCGATTTATCGGGACCCACCGGGACCATATCAACTTGGTCTAATTGAGACATTTCTGGACCGAATATCGGGCAGTCCGGGACTTTTAAACGGAGCAACTTTCTATGTGCAACCCTGTTTTGTTTTTGTATTCTGAATATTGGCCCAATAAAGCGGCTGGCCCCAGTAATCGAAATACACTGTACTATAAAATGATAATGTCCTTAGAATGATAAACTTAATGAAATCACAAGCAGAAATCACACTGCTGCACGCCACTATAGAAAACATTCGCGATTAGCGCTTCACAGCGTATCATAGATCGGAAACATACAATAACTGAACGAGACAACTCCTTTATACCTCTCGTATAAATGAATTGTCTCGTCCCATTATTGTAGGCTGTATTTCCGATCTGATGATACGCTGTGAACCCAGAAAGCGCTAATCGGGAATTTTTTTCTGTAGTGATATGTAACAGTGTGATTTCTGCTTGTGATTACAGCCACTAACACAATTTTATTAATTAAAGAAATCATTCATATGGAAAACACGTCCACTGTAGGTCCCAAAACAATACAGAAACCAAAAATAAGCGAATCTAAGGCGAAATAAGGGGAAGAAACTGTTACGGAAGATAAGTACCTACACACAGCGTACTAGACTTACCGCATCCAGTGCTGTCCGATGAAGATCAGAAATTAATCACCCTGGAAGAAGATCAGAATGTCATTAACCGAAATTACTAACCACAAAAGCTGACCACAGTGCAATAGTGGAGACGGGAACGTTATAGAAGCCCACAGCTAAATTTATGCGCTCAATTGTGACGTGTCTATATAAATGAAGTGGCCAGCGCCTTAAGTCCAATAAAACAAATGTAATGTGCATTGGTACTTACATTGTAACAATAACGAGATTTTCAACAAGAAGGTTTTTGTGGGTTAAGAAGAAAATCACGGAAGAAGTGAGGCTACGAATACAAGATATTTTTTTCTACCCACGTTATTCTATGGGACGTAACACGTCACCCTGCTAGAAAAACATAAAAACAGATTGCAACCGAGTGAAATGAGATTTCTGAGGCGAGCATTGGATAAACTCGGATAGCACAAATAACGAATATGACCGTCAGAAGTATGATCCAGGAGGAATCAGTTTTTTGAGATAGCAGAGATAAGATCACTGCAATGGTTGGTCACATAACAAGTAAAGTCGAAGCCCATCATGGGAGCGTGCCCAGACGGAGTGAGAAGAGGAGGAAGGCCGAGGTTGGAATGGATCGATTGTAGTGAAAAGTTGGTAAAAAGAGCGATTTGCGGGGAAGACCCTACAGAGGTTAAATGGTTTGCCCACGAAAGAACAGAGGATCGGAAGTGACTGAAGGACCACGACTGGTGATTTCGTGATTAGTGAAACTGTTTAATTACGTAAACAGTAATTACTGTTAATTTCACAGTTTAGGAAATTATCAGTACGTATAGTATTGTTGCGTATTTGTACACGTAATAGTTGTTATTAATAAGAGAGATCTGTTGAATTAAAATGATAAAACTAATTGCCATCGTCTCCCACATAATTATATACATTCTAGGTATAGAAACTTGAAACAATTGTAACGAAGTAAATAATCAAAATGAAACAGCTGTTTAATCAATAAATGAACTAGCCTCTCATCGAGCGTTCACGCAAACGTCCGACATGTGGTCCAGAATCTTGTTTACGGTAAAACTCGGAATGTACAATATCGTACGCAGTTCAAATATACTTTTCTACACGATGCTTTAGTGCCTTAAGGGCTTAAGGGATAAAAGAAAATGTATTACGGCCATGAAAATTTACAAACTTTTAATAAGCGAAGTAAAAGAACAAAATCCACGGAACAAACGAAAACCGAGCCGATAAACGAATAGAAGTTGTTGAACATCGCGACTCCTGAGAGGTTAAGAAAAGTACTGAACAGTTCCTCCCCAGTTCCCAAAAAACGACCCGCATCTGTTCAACATATTCCCTGACAGAACGGATAATGTTTTGTTTATGCGTGTCTGTATGTAAAGAGGAAAGGCAAAAGTGTGTAAGCGTAGTAAGTTTCGAAGCTTATGAGTGGAACGGCTTAAACGATTTGACAGGGCCGCTGCTCAATGGAGAAATCATTTTTCTCGAGTGGTAAAGAATAAAGAGGAAACAAGGCAGTTGAGAAGATGGACCGTGCCTGAGTGCTAGCTTCACTAGTGCTACTCAATATCGATCGTCGACAGGTAATAAGGTCAAATACCAAACCCCTTCTCTCGCATATTATCGTATTCCTCTCTAGCAAGCTTTTTAAAATCTAATTTAAACACGCGCGGAACTGAACTCACCGATTACAGAGTTATGATTTAAAATTTATTTGAATTGGAATGAATTAAACACCGTAACCTTATATTAAAGTTCGATTTATGGAGATTTTTATTACAAATTAATACACTTTCAAGGTAGTGACCAGAGAACAAATACCGTTATAACATTCAACCGCAAGTAAATGATAGAACACAAGTAGTTTGGTATTTATAATACAAGAAACATAAAAATACATTTTATCTGCTGTTTCGATCGAGTTTGATAATCTGTCAACGCAAACAGAAACCGCACTGACTTACACCGCCAACGGGGCCAACATCTAATTTCTGTAGTGAAGGAGACGAAAAAAGGGGAAGCTGGAGATGGGAGCGCTACTAGAGGAAGAGAAACAAGAAACGATGTAGATGAGGAAGAAGAGAGAAGAACAGAACAGCAGTAGAAGGAGACTGGGAAACTGGAGATATATGCTGAAAACATAAGACAAATAGTTCATATAAGAAACAAAAATATATTAAATAGGAAACCATGGTGAGTCATTTGCTGACGTCTATCCCCAAGCGGAGACTACACGTGTTAGATTTTGTTGTTCCCACTGTTTTTTTGTTTACCGAAAACATAAAGATTGTCTGCTGGCAACTTATCAGAACCGATCTTGTTTCTGAAAAAAAGTTTGCCTGCTACAGGTTTAAAATATCCATCGTTACAATGTGTTCGTGGAACTTAAAAACGATTACGTGTCAATAATAATATTACTGTATTGACTTTCAGTCATACAGACCTTCTTTCCTCTCGACACTTGGACCACTTGCTTAGTGGCCTGACGGGGGTCCATTCTTACTCGCAATTGTGCTAGAAATATTCGAACAGTAAAGGAGAAGTATGACCATGACTGCACTAGATAACATATAGAAAATAACCGCGAATACATCCTGTACCGACGCGAACGGTGTAGGAGCGCACACTAAATAAAACAGATAAATCGATAAATGAATCGGGCAACACGAAACCGACACAAATTTGTTAATCCAATATGGCAATTTCATTTCGATATTTGTAATGGCGCTAGTCATTATTAATTTACTCTACAGTCGCTCATCAAAATGTTAAAACATCCAATAATTTAAATTCCAATTATCTCGTCCCCCTGGGCGTATGACTATGCACTTCTATTTGTTTATATTCCCGGAAGAACGAAGTACTCACAGAATTTTATTAACTTATCGATTTCGATTATTGCATCAATCGTCGTTCGACATATTAAAAATAATTACAACTTTTTTTTAATGCAAAATGAAAATAGCGAGTATGACCGACTGTAACTTGTTAATAGAAAATATGCTACCATCACTGGCACGCTTGAATAGCGACATATCAAATAATAATTGCGTGTAAAAAAAAAGACACGAGACAACTGACAATATGTACCGTTCCTGTACTACGACATGACAGAATCGTAATTTAAAAAATCGGTATGGGGAACCATACATGACTTCCATGTTCTAAAATTTATATATACAATCATTTACTTGAATTCGGTTCGATAATTTCTAAAAACATATCGAATTTTGACAAACTGCAATGAAATATTACCACAGAACTACTTCTTTGTTGCCGATAACATAGTGCACATATAAATAAGCGGTATGATGAACCATACATGACTTCCATGTTCTAAAAATATTTAAAATCATTTTCGAAATGAAATATTTCCATAGAAACTAGTTCTTTCTTCAGAAGTACTGCGGTCACTAACGTATACAACCTCACGTTCGTGCACTCGATTTTCACTGATGACGGCAGTCGATAGCACTGCCGAAACGTCTGGTTTTGCAGAAAACACTGGACCACGACCCAACAGCCCGGGAAGGAATTTTAACAACAAACTACTTCTTTGTTGCCGATTACGTAGTGCATAAAAAATTACCTCCTCGCCCTTCAACTATAATTTTCATTTATAGAAAATTATCCTCTCCCCATTCAACTACCCTTTTCATTTATAGATATTTCGTCTACCTTTCTACAGTGGATTATTATGACCTTCTTTTCAGGATACTTTATTTATCAAAATTAAGTACTTTACTCTTGTTCAAACGTAAAACGTTGCAGGTAAACTACCCCTCCCCCTTAACCAATCTTCACCAAAATCAATAGGCTTTGAGTGCTCTACAACTCGAGCATACATGCAAAAAATTATTTGATTCTGTCTGAATTTGCGGCAGTTATCGTTCGCCACAGAAAAAATTTACACATAGACACTTTTCGAAAAATGACTTTTCTTCAGGTTTTGATGGTAGTACATTCAAAATCAGCACTTATCTCGAACACGATTTTTTCGCGATCACCATACTTCCACTTCCTTAAGGAACATGTAAAAATTATAACATTGAGAAAATTATGTGAAGGTTGAAGGAATTTTCTTTGGTATAACAGGTGCCTACAACTTAATAATATAATAATTTACAACGTTGTTTGCATAAGTATTACAAAATTACACTTTGTTACAACAGACTGCTTGCAAGTGACACACAATTTATCAATTAATATTAACTCGTTATAGAGAGTGCAACAGGGGCAGGGACGAACGGAACCGGACACACCCCCAGAGGGGCGAAAAAGGTGACGAATGTTAACAGTTAATCTCTTAATTTTTAGGCTGCATTATTATTTTCTTCAGCTGTGTACGCTAATATAGCAGTAACTCGTTTTTAAATATACAAACAGGTTTATTACACAGCATTAGGGCGTACGTTTGAAATACAGGGACATATATTCGGACAAGTATCCTGTAAACAATGTTTCATCAATAGCGCGTATTGTTATTGTGTTATTACCGTTTAATTTAATGGGACAGATTTCATGATGTTATCACGCGTTTTTCAGCCACTTTAAAGATACTAATGTTGATTAGTCTGTTTTGTCTTTTGTATGAAGGCGACTTGACCCTGTACCCCAAAGCTAAATTCTAGATACGGCAATGACTGTATGCGGCGTACTCGCATTCACATTAGGATTGAGATTGGGTTTAGGGACTAAATGTGGTTAGATTTTCTTACGGAAGCCACTCCCCATCTGCTGAACAAACCGCCCGTCAAACAATCCCAGCAACAAACTATAATAACGTTGATACACATTCTCCATTAATATTAGCTCGATTTCGTACAGCCGGTATTCCTACCTCTAGGAACACTGTCTATACATATCACGATATTCTAAAAAGACATTACAAACTTCTAGTAACATAATGGTTTCCTTGACGCCACGTAATATTCTTCCAATATTTTTTAATAACAATGTTGGCTCCTTTATGTCCCAACGGCAGTTTAGGAGAGCCAGAGTTATGTTGCCAAAGTAAGCGATTCGGCATAAAAGGAAGGCCGACACTACGTTGCAGCCGAGCCACTACTACTCCAACTAGTTGTTTCATATGGCGAGTCGGCGTGCGAGCTAAAAAACACTCATCTTGATTTCTAATCGTGTAACTGGAAACAGTAATAAAAGTGGGAACTGAATCCGGAACCTCTACGTTAGTAGTCCCACGCACTATACCTACTTATCTGTTAAGCCCCTGATTAACAGATTTCTTTCGCTAAATTAAAGATTCAGAAAATCATTCCCAGTACGAATGATCGGTAGATTTTCTCTCAGCTTCAGAATTCCTTATATTGTGAGGTAAATGTCAAGTGTGCTTTTAACATAATGATATCGACTTTACATGATGACGTTCAGATTTCTTTCCCAACGAGTTCCATACGTACTACTCCTGGTATACCTCTAACACTGAACAACGACTACATTATAATAACAATAAGTAAAATGAAAAGAGGAAGTAGACAAAAAGACTTCTGACATAATTTTCTAGACCGCGTATTACATCGCAACTTAACAGAATCCACAACTCGCGCTTTGGCTGCAACTTGATAGCTAATGATAATGTGATGTATTTATAATATACACACACTTACTGCTTACTAATGATACCTATAATCTCAATCTATTGTAGTGTATTCATTGTTCATAACCTACAGATACCATACATATGATTGATTTATAATAAAGTTTTAATTACTCACACATTCTATGTTTTTATAGAATTCTCTTCAAACTCAACTCTCGATCTAAGCGTATACCAGTCTGATACACATGTAGTGCACTACGATTAACAGCCATTCGTTTATCATCCTTTAAGTAAGTTTACAGAAACCGCGATAAAATGAAACACATTTTTCAGTTCGTTACGACTACTGGTTCTATCGTATGCGATTCTTCCTAAGGGTTGGCGCACATAACGTTTCGAAACAAAATAAAACAATATCTTTAAACACGTTGAAACAAAAATGTTTCTCCTATCACTTTTAATGAAACATGGTGAAACAGAAACCTTCTTCGCGTTGATGGCAAGTGATACTAATTTAGAGACTGAAATATTAGAGACAACTTCCCGATTCTGGGTGGTTAATCAGGAAGAATGCTCTAGTATGAGACTAGGGGTTCATTCTGTCAATGACGAACGAGCTGAGAAAGGTTCTTTAGAAAACTACGTATAGGAACTAAGAACGTTCCCTGATAAGTTTTCCAACATCACATCCGTAAGCATAGAGAAAACGTTGACTACATGCTTTGCTTTGAATGATCGGAGATTTAATCAAGAAACAGAATACCAATTGGAGAGAAGGTATTGCAGCAGAACAAAGGCTTTTCCTTACACTCCGGTAAGTTGTTTGTTGTACAAACGGTAATCCTTCTTAGGAAGAACAACAAAAGACCACGACAATTCAGAATCTTGAAGAAGATTAGCGTCACGTGGCCAGTTTGTCCCACCTTGCGCGTGCGCAGTGGCGTACAGTAATTTTTGTGAAACATGATATAAATTTGTTTCATTGTTGTGTGTCGTCATGTATCATCACTTTCGTTTCGTCTTGTGACAGCCCGTGTGCAGTGACCCATTCGAAAATATTTATTCAAATGGGAGTGACACACGAAGCATAATGAGACAAAAAAATGTTCCCGTTTTATTATGTTTCTAAACGTTTTGTCTCATCCTGTGTGCGCCAAACCTAAAACATTCTGTTCCCGCAAACGTACTTAACTTTGCATTTTTACACGCGCGCGTATGTCGTCCGTCCACAAATAAATATCTGTTTCATATTCCGAGGTAAAAAATCGCCTAACGAATCTCTTCATGATGCGACAATTACGGTTCTTGCTTTCCGTTTGATTTACCCGCTTTTTTCGGTCATTCTAATCAAGCATGAATACATGTTAGTAAAGATTCGATTAGATTCTAATCTAGGTAAAGAGGGACGTTCCTACCATGCGTTTGCGAGGGACTTTGATTCCTTTTTATTAAAGTTCCTTCTCTTTTAGACAGTAGTCGCTCGATGTTATTTATAAGGTGGAATTTGGTAACGTTGAAATCAACACAATCATTAATTAAATGAACCGAAATCCAGTAGTCGGTTTTGCAAGTCGCGTTAACTGCTTACAGAATACCGGATGAGCCGTGTAGCGAGCGATGAATGAACAAGCGACTGATGGCGAAAGATTAATGGTACCACACTGTCCTTGTGCCCACCACAGTACTGAAACGTTACACCATAAATTATCGGTCACACAGTGTTAACCTCTTTGTGCGGATAGTTTCCAATTTCTCTGTCAAACACGCCCGTGCGCGCAGACACAACTCAGTTATGTCTTCAGACACTTCCAGCTGATCTGTTCTGAAACGAGACAAACCAATGACAAGAAACATCAATCCGTATCAAATGTCCACCAAATTTCTAGAAGACTATCCAAAAACGACCGCACAAAATTAGAAATAAACGCTAAAACTGAATCTTAAATACCGCGAATTTCATTACGATTAGGAATGGCAGGTGACTAACGTATGAGAGGATGAAACAACGTACATTTTGTTTCACTGCAGTCCAAACCTGCGTACCTATTCACGAAACCCGATCGACCTCCTTGCCCTTCGACAACAGAGTAGTCGTCTGGTCATCCGCTGATCGACGAGGTGTGGTCTAAGTTTAACTTTGACATTTGATGTTACGTATTAAATTGGAACATGACGTTCCTGAATTATACCTTATCGACAATGTTTAATTGGTTTCTAATAATATATCTTTCTTTAGTCTCTTATTTACTTTACCTCAATTAATATGCACAGAAAGTTGGATACTTTGCTTGACGTATCAGATCATCAGATATAACTACCATGGTACTATAGTAATAATACTACAGCAACCGTGTAAATGAGCCACATAAACATATCGTATGACTGGAGTACACAAACCAGTAAATTAATTTTCAAAATTTCACCCTTGTGGCTATCCCATTCACATGTTTAATTGCAATGGACCTGGATAAGGATGTTCCAAGTGTACCGTGTCAAGGACTCATGGAGGATTCACTACTGCCGTTATGCGTCCGGACTGACTGATGCTGAGTTGACCGGTATAGTTTGTTATCGTTGTTCACATTTCAACAAAAATATGTTTAATATAACGCAGTGTTTCCCAACCGGTGGTTCGGTCTTGGGGCTACGAAGATGAAACTATGAAAACAAAATTAATTTAGTCTAGCTTATAAAGTGCAGAATGCGATATAAATCGGTTGGGCGACATGCGACTAGCTTTGGGCAGCAGTATCAACACAAAAAATAAACAGTACCTGTCCATATTTGCTTGACGTCGGTAGTATGCTTGGACATGTTCGTGCTTTATATAACTTTCAACTTGCTAGTCAGGCAGTCATCTTAATGTAGAGAACCACTAACCACTACTACAAAGAAACTAATTAGGAGAAGTGCATTATACAGCCCATCCTAGTGACCTTATGGTGGTCTTTAGGCAGAAAGCACTAATTATCCACGCGTCGAATGATTCACCGTGTCCTCTACCCATCCGGTCCAATTTTACTGCTATTCCTTACGTTGTATTAATGCGCTGAAAGTTTACAGTCACATTACACTATCACGTACAATAACACGTGCAGTTGTATTGTTTCCACCTAGGCATTGGTCATTTTAATTACCTAGGATGTGACATCTCATATAAAAATGACACTGATTGTGAAAAGTTCAGAGACGTATGTGGAACGATTCATAGACGCTTAAAAAAAAAAAAAAGAGGAACGACAGTCGTATACAATTTTATAAAACAATAACTATCCCAAAGTTCCCATATGCCAGTGAAACATTAACCCTTGGTAAAAAGAAGAAAAGCCAACACAAGCGGCTGAAATGAAATTTTTAAGAAGCACAAACGGATAAGAAGAGTACTGAAGATATTAGACAAGAACTAAATAGTCTTTCCACAAGAAAATCAAAAAGACAATAAAAGGAGATAGCGCCAACACTTGGAGCGCATGCGAAATAAACCAGTGGCAGCCTTGAAATCTGAACCTAATGGGAAAAGGGATGTTGGGTTCGGGAACAAGTAAAGTAGGGCCTAATACGTGGAGTTAAGAAGGGAAAGATTAATTTTTTATCTCGCATCAGTGTAGTTACATTGTTGACATGTTTCTCCATATAATTAAAATATGATGGCACCGATAGCAGAATGACAAAGACCCGACGGGTCTACTAATTGTTGTACGGCAACTGTTCCTAACGGACTATTGTTAATATCATTTTGATACTGGTAATATCATCACAGCAACAGCGTCGGAACAGTGACACAGTTTTAAGAAAATATCATTACACCAAGTGTTCTGACTGGCTCAGGTGTTCGATGCTTGGACGACTACCACGTAAGTCAAACGTACGTTACGCAGCAAGTTGCCCTACTTGGACAGGATTACGCTGCGTTGCGTTGCGTCGAGGTAGTGCGGTGTCTGCATCCATGCCTAAAATTCAGCTTCCGGGACGTGCCCGATGATAACAGTGCTGGACTTTAATTAGATAGGGCCCTAATGCTTAGGAAACGGATGCCAACACAACACAGTTAACCGCAGAGGCTGCGGAATTTTAAACACTTTTATTGAATAATTTGGGTGGTAGCACTGCCTCGGGTGGCGAGGCGGACGACAGGTGCCGGCCGCATCGGACACAGTAGGCTGACGCCTTCAGGCGTCGGTCGTTCCCCGCGAGGCAGGGAACCCCTGTGCCGGTGGCAAATGTGACTAGGCCAAGCTATGTGCTAGAGACATGCTTGGGGAAGGATTTCCCTGAGGAGCGAAGGTAACAGATAGAAAAGGAGGTTGCTGGGGGCTACTCAGTTAGCGCAACAAGACTTACTTACGGGGGGTCATCAAGAATCGCTCGAGGGCGTTTGATTCTGATAGGGGGAGGTGGTTCAGATGTACTAATGGTTCTTAGGTAGGGGAAGGAAGGGGTCGCTGCAGAACCAAAGAGAGTTTCGGCGAGCGACCGGACAAATGCGGCAAGAGAAGGAACTCGAAGGCCTCCACGAATTACATCATTCCTTACGAACCAAGGAGACCCCAACAAGGAATGGAGGGTTCTGGACTGGAATTGTTCCAGCTTACACTTGTTAGTGGTTGACAGAAGCGACCACCAGGCGGGGGCAGCATAGGTCAACAATGACTGGAGAAACAAGAGATAGATGGTTACTTTAGTGCGCAAAGCCAGGCGGTTGCGGCACGAGAGCATGGGAGACAGTTTTGTTCGGACGCCGCGAGCCTTGCTGAGGGTGTCACGTGGGCTACAGGGTTACGAGGCAGACGCTGCAGATGGTAGCTCGCAACTCCGCTACCTTGTGGTTAGCTCTACGACGCACAGCTCTACAACCCAGTGGATTGGACTGAACTGCCATTCTTTTGGCCGAGGTAGTTTTCTCGCCATGCGACGGGACAAACGACGACTTAATGGCCCGAAACGTTGAACTGATACTATCAACAAAATGCTTAGGCCTATACGTCTTTCTGCCTTCCGCGAAACGTTTAATTACTTCTGGCAAAGTCGAACAAACGATACCTACACACATGCCAATAGCACATAAAGACTACAATTATAGAACAGAACAATAAACATTTTCCCGTAAGAAACATAGGCTTTGGAAGACATAAATAAAACGCGTCAGCCATAACGTCAGTCAAGTCACCCAATATAGTTGAAGCTGGAATGATACAGCACGTGTTTCCAGCGATGATGACAAGGCGTCATACGTACACTGTAACCCGACGTTTTGTTTTCCAAGACAATCCCGAATTCTACAGACTTCTCTGTCTCCCTACATTAGACCTCAACCGCGCGAGACTTTTATCTCTTAATTGGGTTAACTGGCGTATCAAACGTCTGTTCCCGAATTAAGCATACGATCTATATTTAAACAGGCAAATTCAAGATTTATTTGATTATTGTAAAGGATTATTGCCAATACTTTATCCAGTAATATCGTATTTCAACCCACATTGTCTGTTGCATCGATTCTCTAAATCCGATGTTGTACGACTCCGTTGCAACTGACTTGAGACGTTAACGTGTGTTTCACGCATTAAACTGTTTGTGTGCCATCGTCAATGACATGATGACTAGTTGTCGTTGTCTACTAGAAGACCAGCCAGTCAACACGACCGACGGTGAGCATACATGCCTGAAGTGTCATCATCACAGCAAGGTTTAGGCTATGGATTTGTAGAAGCTTCATTCCTCAGCCATTTTTTTCCCTTTTAGTCCAAGTAAGACCATCATTTCCCTATTAGACGGTCTTCCCACAGATCTATCTAGCCGTTTGTACATCCATACATGTTTAGTACAAACAATCGCTTTCTAAATGTTTTCTCGCCACTTCTCTCTACACATTTTTATTTCGCTATTCATCAGTACACGTACAACAAACAATCCTTCTATTTTGGTTTTCTATACGAGTACTCTTTAGCTTGTCGGGAAAGGCAATTTCTTATTCGTTTCTGAAATAATACTAGTAAGATCCCTGTGCTGCAGAACTCGCACACTATTTTGATCGAAATACGTTATCAAAATTCTGATCCACTTATTTGGCCATGGTTCTCAAACTTGTGAAATTTTCAAAAATTGTACTAAATTCAGATTGTAGTTGAAATTATACCTTTAATTTGATACACCAGAGGAATTTTTTAGATTTTTTCATAATTTTGAACGCTTCACATTTTTACCTCCAGTCCCATTATTTTTTTTTTGGTGGCGGGGGGGGGATCAATCTTACAAACAATAGGGTTCTCTGCGTTAAAAGTATGGCCATGTATGCAACTTTTTACGAAAATCGCTTGATGCATTTAAAAGTTATCGTAAGACATAGCGTATCCCAAACAGACATGCCAAACGTACTGCGTTCGATCAATTATAATTTTCTTAAATATACAATTTGTGTGTGTGTGTGTGTGTGTGTGTGTGTGTGTGTGTGTTCATTACGACCGTTGTATTCAGGAAAAACGTCTAAACTCATGGCAGATGACTATGATGACCCTGGCTGCAATGACTGTGATTTTGTTTATTATCATGGTGAAGACGGCGACAAACACAATGGAACAAAGCTAGGGTCCGACACCGACCAATTCAACCAGTTACACAATGCTACGATTGATTAAACTGCATTACGTTTGAAGCTTGCATGTCACTAACGGAAATATCCAATTTATACACAACAATCGCCGCCGATACGATACGACTGAGCTGGTGCTTCGTGTCAGCCGTACTTTTACTTGATTGGGCGCCTTGCCGTCGCCGACCATTAGAAATGTTTACTTCTTCCATCTTCGTTTACAGTCTTGATATGGATTATTTTATAAATCACGTACGTCATTAAAAAACCAAAAGAAAGAAAATGATCGAATACGTACAAGGTACAGTTGCTCTTTTCAAGGACATTACTTTTATCCGCCTGTTTAGTTACGTTTCTTTAACCCAAATTTCTATACTTCTCTGTTACATTTATTTTAATATGATAATATTTGTAACACGATTTTAAATACACCATAAATATATCTAGGAATTTAAACTTTCTGCCGCATAAGATAATTCTTTGATAACAAAAGTATGTCTCAATTATTTCTGCTCCAGTAATTAATTCAATTATAAATTAAAATATATAAATTAATTTACCCCAAAATAGTATACTTTCCTTCAATGGTTCTTGAAACATGTAATAAAGACTGATTACAGCCAACAAACAAAGGCTCGCTAACGAACAGGATAATTAAGCTTATATGATTTCGCCTTTTCAGTGTCGTATATAAGCTAAATTATTTGCCCGGGCACAAAATATTCAGTAGTCGCCTTCATGCACAATAATGTGTTGCCGCCTTTATATTAGTTTCTGTGTTCCGTTGAACGGTCTCAAAAATCAAAATTTTGGTAAAGAACCTTTTAATTCACACATCTCTGTTCACGATGACGACCACGGTTTTTCAAAAAGTATAACCGCAGTCTATTTATAGTTGGAACCTCACGCAGTCTTGAGATTCCGGAAAATGTAACTATACGGTCCTACATTTGTGTAAGGGTTCCGTCCCTTTTATTTTTTTAGAAACAAAATGTTATTATTACTGCCCGTTGTAAGCTACATGGGAACTCATATTTATTTTAGCTATGTAGTTTCCATACCCTTTATGTTTTAAATACCAATGTTACAAAACTCTGTAAAGGCCTGGTTTAAGTAGTCTTCAAATGTACTCATTTGTAGTCTACTCAAAACTACTCAGTAGTTTAAGTAGCTCAACAATGCACACAAACTTAAAACAAATTAACTACAAGACGTTTCTACATCATTGTTGGGTCAATTATTAAAATAAAACTGTGTAACCAAGCGTGAATCTTCAAGTCGATTTGACACAGGCCTATGAGCTGCATAAAAACAAACTGTGATAACTTAAGTAATGGTTTCGTGCATTATGTATGTATGACTATATACTTACAAATCGTGCGTTAGGTGTGAATCGTCTTCCGGTTCATGAAGAGTGGCTGCACCTGGGCAACCACCCTTCTCCTCACTTACAGGGTCCGGCCGTCTTTCTTGTCCCCGTGACCCTGACACCGGTCTTTCACCTACAAACAAAACAAACACAACGTTACATCACAAGTAACTGGTTGACATACAAACGATTGAACAAAAGCATTGATTCAACATAGTCACATAACATACATTTCTCAATAATACTGAGAGTTTAAGGAAATTGGATTTTTTTTGTAATGCCACAAAAGCCTACCAGAACAATAAGGGTCTTCGTTTTGCAGTCTCCGGATTGAGACGTTTTAGTTGATATGGCAGTCTTTTAGCTACATTGCTATGCACTATCTACAAAAATAGTGAACTATTATAAAACCAAAGTCTTTTCAACCCGTAGGCTTGTAGACCTGCAACCACTTTGGTTCCAGAGCCAATCTCTTTACTTCCTTATATTTTCTTTCTTCCTTGATCTTGTGTATTATCGAAAATATCAAAATTAAGACGAATACTGGGTAGAGTTTGTAAACCTACACACAAAGTATTTACTCAAAGACTGTCTTCTTCTTTCCATAACCTTTTACAATTACCTCCTATATTTGGTACTGAAATACAAACAGATACAACGTATTGTTACGATGGTCTCACTGATCGTCGTACGGTACAGTGGACAACAAAATAAAGACACCTATTAAGACACTAATCACCAGCTTTAATTAATCTCAAGTAACAGTTTGAAATCAACAAGTTATTCAACAAGATTATACACGCACAATAATTCTCGTTAATCTGACCACAAAAATACTGTAATAATGTCAACTATAAAGAATTCCGCATTATAATAACTTTTGACTAATACACCACATTAGACGCACTGTGTAAATCGCCCGACAATAACTGAATCTCACTTGAATACATCGCCACTTACACTAAGCGGCAGCTGACGTTGTTTAAATAGATATCACAAGTGTTTTAGAATAATCCATACTGTGCGTCAACACTACTAGAAGACACTAGAGCGTAATTTCTTGCGGCCTTGAACACATCGCGCGGTGAAGTCTGGAACAGCCTCGGCTGCCGACGCGTGACAAGTGTCACGTAATTGTCCTTCATCTCAAAGTAGCAGCAATACGTACGCACACACACATTACAGCCGGGCTTCGCTGGGATAACCGAGAAACAAGTAGAATGTTCTGTAATGGCGTTAACAGTATGTATCGACCGTGCGCAATACATCAGTACAAACTTACACTGTTAAGTAACAGTGCTGATATTGTAAATAAAGAGACACGAATTTTTAATCATGATAATATTATGTTATTAAACAATAAAAATCATTTGACGTAGACGATAGTCTGCCGCCTTGACGCTTAAAAACAATACAAAAATGAGATTATTTCAGCTAACCGTAGATGGCGACATTATTATTATTATTATTACATCTGTTATTATTTCATTGTGTCACAACTACAACTGGTTATTCAATGCTAGAAGGTCTACAGGATAATCTAGAGCACGGTACTTCTGCTGACTTTTTAAACTGTTCCAGACGACTGATTTCAAACTGTAGGTTAGGTGTTATACTTTTTGATATTTAACTGGAATTTATACTTATCAGCAGCCAGGTTTTTAGAACACTGTTACTGGTGAACTTGTTTCAATATAATCTGTGAATCCTCCTCTTATATTCATAGGCAAGTCGATCGTATGCTATTATCTTCTCCTTTTCAGCTTTACCAATACTATTTTGATTGTATTTTATGTTAATATTTCAAACACGTTTTGTGTTCTTCGACATATATCTTCTTCTGCACTTCGGGTATTAGGCATAAACTGCCTGTTACGGTACCCATATCTTTCTTTGCCTTCAAAGACTTCTTCTTTCTGATGGTATATAATGCCAGATTTGAAATGGAAGCCTAGCTGGGTCCATTCTGTTCATGTGATTCACCCAGCTTCTCCTACTTTCTGTTATTTTATCTTGCAAACTGTATATTTGCAATTTGTTCTTATGTCCGCGTTTCATATCCTGTCTTCTCTTCTACATCCCTTCACAGCACTAAGGAATTTCATCTCTGTTGCCTGTACGTAGTTTTCTTGTCTGTCAGTAAGAACCCAGGAATCACTTCGATAAAGCAATGTCGTTTTATACATCTTAATTTTTGTGTCGTTTTGTGTTTGAATTGTCGGTTTATTAACCAAACAACTGTTTGGTGTTTGTTTTATTAAACACATGTAACCAAATTTACTGATTTTGTTTTCAAGATCCCTGTCGAATTCATATGACATTTCGCACCCAAGACAGTTAAAACGCTGAACCTATTCGATGATTGTACCTTCGACAATTATTTTTGTTCTAACTGGCTCGTTTCCCAGTAAAGGCATTGCTTTTGTTCTCAGACTTGAGATTTTAATGCTGTAATCCTTCATCTTATTTAGTATACCTTGAAAGTCCCATTTGAAAGTAACTTTCCATTATTAGGGTTACATCTTCTGCATATAGCAGTGTAATAAAGGTGGAATCACGCACCCTTTTACCTCCCTTGAACGTTATTTTCCATTCCCTCACAGCATCGTCAATATAAATATACAAAGTGCTGGGTTTTCGTTTGTTCATATATCATGTATCATATATGTATTTCCTTCCTTCCTACATATATTAGTCGGATTTTTGTGTCTTTCTCTAAACTAATAATTTTGTATTATTTTGTACTTTATTAATTTATCTAAAAAAGACCACAGACTGTCGGTACTCGAAGCGCCTTGTTGTATTAATAACAATGGCGGTTGTCGAAATATATATTTAGAATGTATTAAATGTCTAACATATTTAATTGTAACAATTAAAAAATATTTTTTACATGAGACAAATCATACGAGCATTCAACTGACACGCTATCTAAGAAACGTTTATTTCACTGCTGAATACAGTGATGCAGGAATGGTGTTCGCTTACTTCTGGAAAAAGCGTAGTTTTTGTTATAAAATCGCACGCTGTCCGTCACACAAGAAATAGTTTCAATCCGATGGGGAGATGACGAATGGGCGCAAACGCGGAGAACATTACAATATAACGTGGGTGTGGCCCGTTCATTAATGTTAAACATTGACTCATCTTTCACTTGGTCGAGGTCAACCCCAATCGCCTACACTGTACAGCCTAGGGAAAACAATGACACGACTTCAAAACAACAGCTGACGAGTCTATTTAAACTTGCCAATTGTTTAGCGTACAGTTTCTCCGCAGAAATACGAATTTCATCAGCTATACAAAACGTAACTCGAAAATTCATGAATACAGTCTGTCCATGCATTGATTACGCTGTCAGAACGTCTGCATCCAATTCCTTCTACATGCTGTTGTTAGTTCTGTTGGTTTGCCTGTCTCTGACCTCGGTGAAACATTTGCAAGCGAACAAAATATAACAGAACTGGGAAAACCACGAACCTACTGGAAGACATTCTGAATTTGTACATACGACGGTGTCACACGGCGGAATGTCAATAAGAAAACTGCAAGAATGTATAATAATGGATACGTTATGTATAAGGATAATAATGGATACAGAGAATGAAGACGCTTTTCTATCTAAGAAAGTAGGTCTACACAAAGTCATCAAATTACGCGTGCAATTAACATATGTCAATTTTAGAATTAACAAGATGTTCCGTCAATATATGCAGTAAGCTTTATCTAATGTAAGTGAACAAGTTTATATAGTAAAATTTCGACTACATGTTTTTCTGGAACGCCGATGTAGTCTGTTTCGTATACGTAAGAAAGTTATCAATGAATAATCTATACATTCAATTACCTCGGTTATATAAAGCCAATTGGTTTGGTCCTCCGATGTTTCGAAACAAATATTTTTGTATTAATAGTCACAACATTTAAGCGTGGTTCATCTAATTCAGCTCATCGATGGTTCGCAAACAGACACCGCGCTCCGCCAGCTAGAACGCTACCCCCCAGAAGACGGGCAATAAAGAATCGTGTAATTAGAAGACACAAAGAGGAAAGAGCGGCCACGGAATAGAGAAAGACGACGCACTTACGGCCGGACAATAGACCACAATATTAAACAACACGAGATGATGGATGGAATAACTAACGTTTTGACTAAGGTCGGAACACACACGCGCGCACACACAACAATACCAAACCACCCTCTCGGCGCTCGCGCTTAATAATTACATACCAAGGGGTTCAGCAGCTCCATCCACCGGGTTCACGGCCGCCACTTCATTACCGCGCACAAACTACTCTGACACGTACCGGCGAGTCTTTCGATCGGTATAAATCCATCATCGGGCGATTATTGAAAAGAAAATGAATTAACGCGAGCGATATTGCTGGAGCTCAGCAATAAATCTAAGAGAAAATTACGATTTCTATTACTCGTACGTGGAAACATGATCCGGCACGGGTGTTTTATTTGTGCAATGAACCTGGCGTATAAATACGGAGCTCGTTTTAATTGTTCCGAGGAATGTGAAGTCTTTTCTACTGTAAGCCACCTTAAGGGAACGCACCTTATACAATAATACATTAGCAAAGAAGAACCTAAGGGCCATAAAAACTTACAAATGGAGACACTACTACATTCTAGTAAATTGTAGGATACTATGAAAAAAAAAACATGATTCCTTCTTCAGACACATTTTAAAATAAACTTTTAAAGAATGCATTAAACCAACTACTGTCAACCAAACAATACAATCACTCCAACACTACAACCATAAAAACTAATTTTAAAGACGAAACATTACAGTAAGTCTCTTAATTTCTATATACCAGGGATGCAATGTTACATATGAATGTAACGACATTGAAAGTTAAACAAGTTTCAGCCGATTTGCGTTAAGTATTGAAATAGTACTAGGAAAGAAGATACGAACTGAAAGACATAGGAGATTTAATAAAGTTATGGCCTCTTATTTGATTCGGAGATGACACTCTCCAGACACGTGAAAATGTGTACGAGAACAGACAAGTTTAAAACGATTTCATACGGTCAGAACTAGGAATATTCTGTCAGCACAGAACTGCCAGAACATCCAACGGAGTGGGCGAGACTCCGAAAGAAAACTTTAAGTTATAAGCCTCAAAGAGAAAAGATACAGGATAGGAGACTTCGGAACAGAAGGAGAAGAATGGGCAAACCAATTCCTTCAGACGTATATCTTATATACAATTTTATTTTAAAATATCGGAATTCTAGATATTTAATAACGTCACGACCGACCTTATTTCTTTTGCTACCAATTTTTTGGCGAGACTGTTTATACTTAAAACGAATTAACTGAGATCACTCTTCCTATGTATATCGTCTTCTTCTTCCAAAACATTACAGCCCTGCATGGACCATGGCTTCTACTACTCACATTCACTCCTCCTTTCTCCTACAATTTCTTACTCCCGTCGTCTCCAAATATGCTTGCAGCCACCGCCTTCTCGGCCTTCCTACCCGACTGACTCCTTCCACTTCACAATACAGGATTATCTTTGATTACTAGTTCGACCCATTCTCTCACATGCCCTAACCAGCCAATTCTTCTGGCCTTAAATCGTACTATATTTCCTCTTTAGAATACAGTATGTATTCATATTGTAACGTAACGAAAATATGGTCCCCTATGTTACATAAAAAGTTTATAATTCACAAACTAAAAATAAAAATAATAATTGTCCGTAATAATAAAAGGTCAGAAAAATAAACCTTTATTAAATGAATGAATAATTCACAAATAAGAATACAAGGTAAAAGAAAAATTAAGAATGTTTATAAATACAAACTATTAAGTGTTCAGTGAAAAGGGTAAACGATAAACATTGACAAGTAATGTAAAACCTAACTTAAACAGTTTTAAAATGATTAATGAATTAACTGAGAGGAGAATAATTAATTAGTGCATGATTTATTTTACAAAAATGTACATGTTATTATGTTTTATCATGTTGTGTTATTATTATGATATTTATGTTGTTTTTTGTATGTAGCAAGTGAAGCAATTGTTTTAAGAGAATATCAATTAACTGATGTTAATTTCATTTTTATGTTATCAAATATATCACTATGGAACTGGTGTTAAACTTTATAAAATTAAATGTTTTGTATACATGTACTTATTTAGTATGCGGATTATAATTGTAAGCTTGGCCAGAAAGGCCAATAATTGTTAATGAGATACCAACGGGTTTATTGTAATTACATCATAAACAAATGAAGGATTCTATACTAATGTAGGTAATAATAAATTAAAATCAGAATGAGATAAAAATGTAATGATAGGCCACAAACCAGTAACATTGTATAGGAAGTCGGGTCAGAAAAGTTAGGTAACAAAATTTGTAAAAAACACTAAGTATAAGGTAATGAGTTAGGAGAAATCAATAATAATTATTGATAGCAGATAAGTAACTTCAATTTAAATAAAATCTTAAAATGTAATAGTGCAATGATGCCGAAAAGTAATATTTTGTAACAAGAAAATAGTACTTGTTAGAATAAGTAGATTAAGAGGAAACGACAGCAAAATGTATATAATTTAATAACAAACAATATGTAAAGGTATAATATGATATAATGTAAATTTAGTAAAGGAGTATTTTAATAAGTGCAAGAACATTGTATGATTATGGTTCTGGGATTATAAATATTATCCAATAAGAGAACACAGACTGGTTGTCACGGACGACAAAATGGAATAAAATTTGTTTATTCGATTACTGAATCGTTATCCACGAACGAGGACAGTTTAGTTTTGATGAACTTAGAAAAAATGATAAAATTAAATAAAATAAATTAATGAGTAAACAAAATTAAATAATAAATAACCAAAGGAAAGCTCACTGACTTTTGACGGTCACATATGAAAGAGTACTATTAAGCCTATCAACTAAAATTGACGAAAATCTAAAGGAAGAACTTTACCAATAAAACTCAGTATAATGAGTAATCATTAAATTTAATTAATAGACAAATGAAGAGAAATAACTACCTGAATGAAATAAAATAATCCAGTATTCTAAAGAACGAAAGAGGAACTTAAAATTGTACTCGAACCTCACCTTCCACGACTCGATAGAGAAAGCATATTTTGACACAAAATACAGTGAAACCCGTAACCACAAGAACTGAACATTGGTGAACAGTAAGGATCGGCATTTCTGCGTCATCCCAGGACCAAGACATCAAACTTTATTTCGAACTTGGAGTGAAGACTGGCGAGGATTTATTCATCTGTACACTGACGTTGATCAAACATCTCGAAGCACGAGGTTAGCTGTGCACGGCCATTGCAAGTAACGATGTCATCGGACGGTAAACTCCACTTATTTTAAATATTAATTATTATGTTAGTAATAGATTGTAATGCCTTGTAATCCTATTTTTGCATTTTCTGACCTTACTAATAGTTGAAAGAACCTCCATACCCTGTGTTTAAGAAAAACAATAATAATTAAAAGTAATGTATACCTCTGAATACGATAATTAATCGATTCATTCCAGTACGATCGATTTTGTATCTTCGTAAAGGAAGAACCTTTGTTTTCAAGGAAAAAAATATAAAATACAGAATCATTTTTGAAATTGACGATTTCTTATCATTTGTATAATATTTAGTGCATGTTGAACGAGTTGTAATTTATATAGAGAGTGTAACGTGGGAAGTATTGTGAGTGGAACAACTAACCTACAATACCCAGCTGACTGTGAACCACAGCGCTAGCTCGCGGACCGCTGTTGAATTACAAGAGAAGAGAACGGATTTCAGGAGTTTACTCTACTCTCTCAAAACGCGGACTAGGCTTGAATAAGAACCTTAGAATTACACAATATATCAACTAGTATTGAACGTTATTATTACAGAAAGTACTAAATTATTATATAATATTGAGATATTCTTAATATTTGATTAAGATCACCCATTAAAAGATATTATTTCTTCACAAATAACTTGACATTGCGGTTTTTAAGAGAAACCACTTAACACTTAATAAATAATTTAAATCACAACAAAACATTTATTACGACGGAAAAAAGATCGGAACTCGGAAGAAACGAGATATTATAATATTATATTATATATTATATAATACTGTACACCGAAATATTTCAATATAACATTTCTATTGAAAAATATTCATTTCAGGTTCACAACCAAGCATATTTTATCTACTACGTCGGCTACACGGTCGGAGTCGACATTATTAAAATCAATAATTACCGGGCCATTGTCGATTGCTTGAGTTTTGATCATTTCTAAACGTTTCGGCCACACATCCGGAGGCCATCTTCAGTAGACTCGCGTTCAAATAGATCGCAACTGAAACGCATCTCACTGTAAAGGAATCGGTAAACAGTGATTCTCTCACTGAAGGATCTTTAAAATCTGTATTAACAAGGCACTAACAACGAATTCAAGCCGAGAAACGGACAGTTGAAAGTCACACAAGAAACTAAATTGAAAGATTAATCAAATAATAACTGAAAAAATAACGCGTTTTACGTGATACTTCTGATAGCAATGAGCTAATGAGAACAGTCAACAAACATTACGGTAAACGAAACAAAGTGGAACGGCGCCAAAGGAGAAAAAAATCAACTCATTAAAAAAGACGGGCGACAATTGAACGTTCTTCTCATTACACACTCACGCCGAAGATCAAAAGTAACCGGAGTCTGCTGCAAACTAGTCATCGGGGACAGAACGCTGTCATTTCTCGAGCGTATGTAAAAAAAATGAGTTACAAATTAATTGTTACAATGCAGTGAGTATTGTTTCAGTTGGTTTGTTTGCTAGTCAGAACGTCCAGCTGGTGACAGTGAGTACGCACGTATAATAGACACAGACGCCTCGTCTAAATGCGCTAATTGTTTGACTTATTAAAGTGAACGGTTCAATGACTTCGTCATGCCTCCTCTTAAATAACTATTTCTACAATACAGCTGTCAACAGCTCAACTTGTCTTAATATAGGACCACCAGATAAAGCTAATGAATGCTGCACGCCACAAACTGCACAATTTTTACGCACTTTTATCCACTCCCCTTAAATACATTATCATCTTTATACGCTGTAGACGTTAAATTAAATTAGAACTTGAAAGTTATATAACGAATAATTTTTAAAAAATTAACGTGAACAAATTAAAAATTTAAGGGGACTTAAGCTAAAAATCAGATTTTCTTTAAAAAAAAATGTTTTGTCTTATATTGTTCTCTGGTTATTTCTGAACATTTTGTTATATAATAGTTTTAAGGTTCTGAATGTGCTTTACCAAATATTTTGTAAAACATTCCACGCCGACTTTTTGCCCTTTGTGGGCAGACAGCGTAACACAAATGTACGTTACACAAAATATCTTGGAGATGGAGACTCCAAAGGATTCTCAGCAGTGGAAGACCTAGATATTTATGAAGATGTAACAATAAGCTAACTGGAATGTATAGGTCATATCCACAAACGCATGGGTTCTAGGCTTCGCAAGTTAAAAACAAAAATGAAAGGAGTAAAATTGCCAGGTGGAAACCTGCTTAGTGTTAAGAATCAGTTGGCGGATGCTGTTATTGACCAACTTCAAAATTATTATAGCCTCGCTATAAGAAGGAAAACCCACAGTCTACAAGAAATGAAGTGCAAGTATCAGAAATTAGTAGTTTCAAAAGAGCCATTCTTGAACAAAAACTCTACTCCATGGCTGTTATGGAGGAATAAAACTAGTATTCAAGGACTTAGATGACAAAGACTTATTGAAGAAGTGTTTACACGGGCGCACCCAGAATCCAAATGAAAGTGTAAACAGTGTCATTAGGAAAAATAATTTTTTTTGTATAAAGAGGACTCCGTTTTGGTGTATACGATGCTATTGCTTCATTTAATGATGGGAATATTGTAAAACGCCAAACACTAAAGCAACTGAACAGATCTCTGGGAAAAACACAGTTCAAGTAATGAAGATAGCTGATAGAGCGCGGGTGCTTTTCGCAGAAAGACAAAATCAGGAGGTACAATAAATAGCAAGACAAGGAAGCAGACTAAAAAGAGAGAATAGCAGAAGAGGAGCTGGAAGTATCTAAAGATAATCCAAGCTATGGGGGAGGTTTTAAAGCTATGTATGAACAAATTATGGTTGTATCTTTAAAAATGTGTTGCTTGACTTTAATTGCTGTTTTCTCAAAATTCCTTTTTTTTCACGTTATGCCCACTTTTTCAGGAATGGGATAAGATAGAGCCACAAATTTTTATCACATGTATAACATGTTACTCTAAACAATTACTCTAACACATGGGTTTCTTAAAATTCTTATTAGCTGAAGAAATAAACCTATTTTTGTAATGCGTCAAAAAAGTGCTTTAGAACAAAATTATAAAGTATGTAAAAAACCTTGTTTATAAATTCCTTCTGTTAAACCACATACAGCTGTCGGGCAAAGACACCTAAAAATTGCATTTTAAAATCCTTCATAGTTTCTGAGAAAAAAGTGCACACAGTTTGTAAATTTAACATGGGTAAGACAGACCTTACCAAGTCCCCTATAAAATCTCTATCTCTGAAGATGTTACGTATGTTTACTCATATTTGCGCAGCAATACAGTGTTACAATAGCCTACTACAGTCGCATCGAATGCCAGTTTAGGAAAACGGAAATGAACTTTACATTAATACAGTAAACGATACTTACTGCAAAAAGTATGTCACAAAGGAGTTGAGAACGTGTTTTCTCGGTTTCGCTGTAAATTTAACTATCCATCAATACGGAAATAAATTCTTCGTTCTCAACTTCTAATAAAATGTAAAAAGAAAAAGAGAGTAAAATTATTCATAAGCACTAGTTCAGGCAGTAAAAAGACTCCTTACAGGCCAATAACAAGGAGGAAAAAACTGGTGGAAAGCACAGTCACCCTTACGAACCTTTCTATTTTTTTTTTCTTGTCAATAAAACCTAGCTGCTTCAGTCTCCTCAGCGTCCACCCTTCCGAGAGCCTTCTGTCATGTCGTGACAGTCGACCGCTCACGGGTTAGTATTCCGGCTCGGTTTTTCCCTAACTTTCAACTTTCGTTTGTTTTAAGTTCTACAGATTTTGGCAAGGCAAAAAATGGCGTCAATTAATGAAGTGATCGGTAAACGACTGGTTCACAAGCAACACAATTCTAACTGTGCCATCTTAACAAACAATCGAAGATGACTTCATCATGCATCCGTCGGATGTAGCTTACTTGGAATGTCATGTAGCATTAAGTCATATGTCTTGCACGTGTCGATCCCATGAATATACCGAACACGTAGTGCACTACTAAATGCCACATGTGCACGGCCTGATGACATCCAGGAAACACACATAATTTCTCTTACACTTTAGAGAATTGGCACTACATGTACTTAATAAAGATGCAAACAACAACACTCTTATTCCCTTATTAAAGATATGAAAGCTATTCAAAGCAATACCTCCGACTGGCTGGTAAAGAAAAATATTTTATTATATATAGATATGTACAAATCATTTGTCCACATAATTCCACATATGTGAGGCACTTGTTGCATCGTTGCACAGGCTTTGTACTTGCTCCTTGAAAAACGGTGCCATCAAGATACGCAGCCAAGAGCTGACGCTATTAATAAGATAGTCATTGGTTTCAAAGACTTACTGGGTGGCCAGTTAAGCTTTCCTTTTGCTGGCACAATGGCACTGCGTTCAGCGGAGTAACGGTATCGAATCTGCCGCTGACAGGACACTCGCACGATTTTCCGATAGTGAACATCCACAAAGTGCGAGCCTTTCAAGTCTGCCCTACGTAACACTCAGGCCCGTGACGACGGCTACTCCAGAAATATGGTCCGGTGTTGAAACCTTAATACAAATAACTCATCGCAGTTAATGTTTAAAGATGAGAAAAGTCTGTTTATCGTCAACTGTAATCCGCACACGAGACGTGAGTCAAATGCGAATATGAATATTCATTATACTGGTACTCGTGCAGTCTATACGGATAAAAGCGATTTAATAACAGAATTTAAAAATTCTGTGGAAGACAGCACACAGTTGAGTGACTCGTGCAGGATACAGGAAGCTGGGTTGACGTCACCTTCAGCGCTGTGGAACACGGCCTGCATACGTTATTCGTATACCGTAACCTCCTCTAGCCGACTGTTTACTACAGGTCATTCACAATGGGGAAAGTGAGTGAGTGGCTTCCGCAAGACCACAACAATAACATTAATTCTGGGGATCGGTAACGAATCGCTCAGAATTTGAAGCACAAGTGTTAAGTATTTTAAGAACCTGAAGGTCAGTTCGCATTATTCTGTAACCATCCAGGCTCGGAACCAACATGGTTGACTATAAGCATATTGCTTGATGCTCGAAACGTGTTTCAAATAAGCAATTGTACGTTTACATAACACTATGTTATTGTTAGCAAGAAAAGGCACTGCAATAATTTAAACACGCACGCACGCGCGCGCGCGTGAGGATTCTTCTTGTACGACTGCTTAGATGTTTGTTTTGTTACGTACGTTTCGACAACTTTCTCCTCCGATGTCTCCTTCAGGAATGGAAGACATCGGAAAAGAAGGATGGCAAACGTGAAGAGCACAACAAACTTATACGCAGCATAACCTCAAAAAGAATAATGCTAATACATCGGGCTGTGGGGAGCCTACAAAACCTGCGCGCGCAGTGTATACTTTATCTTCAAGTAGGCCTACACGTATACGACATTTACAGTGTAACTGAATTCCAAAGTCTCTACCTATACCCTGATTAACGAAAGAAAGTGACTGGCGGAGCGGCCGCGCGGCGACCGAGTTTGTAGTAAAAACATTCCACTTTATAACCTCGTGGAAACGTAAAATACAGGGCGAGAAATGTCTAATGAACTGTATTTTAATCATCAATTAAAGACTTTTTAACAAACTTTTCTAATTTTTAAAATCTCTTTTCAATAAATTTACATTGTGAGTTAAAGAAAAAAATACACGAATTTGAATTAAAAAATTAGGGTTTATCGTTTTTATTACGTAAGAACTCAGAGGTTAAGCATCGGAAACAAATTTCTTGTAGACAAATGGTAGTCCACCTTCTTTAGTACAATATATCAAAAATTGAGATTCCTACGATTAAAATTAACGACGTTATTAATTTTTTTCTAATGTCCTGTTAACTCAGTTGTTAAAAGTTGTACACGAATGAGATTTGCGTGACGCTCTCTTTAGATAACTAAATGTAGAAGACATATACAACTTACACCTTGTACGTGATAGGAATACTACAATGGATTAATATATAAAGTGAATTTCACAGAGAGCAATGCGTGGCGCTCTGCGGCGGAAGTACAGTCAGAACCTATTGGACCCATTTTATTCGCGCGCTACTGTCATTCCCGTACAGCGTCTCGGCCTCTCCTTTATGTCTACAAATAGCACACGCTTCCAGGAAAACTGAACCGTTATACACACACTAAGGGTAAGGGAAATTTCCAGCTTTCAGTTTAGTTGATGTGGTGGTTGAGTGATGTCCGGTTGTTGGTTATCTTGATTTTAAGTGTTAGTTTCTTGTGCTTTCATTATAAATTGACGTGTTTTTAAGTTATTTTGTGTGAATATACTTCGGTGGCTGAGCATGGAGCAACGTAACGAGGCTGAACCAAGGAAACATAGGGGAAGACCTAGGACTCGAACTCCAAAGAAAAGACAAACTTCGGGCCGAGGCGTACCTATGAAAGGACAGTCAAGAGAAATTGTGTGCAAAGTGCGGGAATATTTTGATAGAGAAAAGGCGAACAAAGGTCCTTTGATTCCGGTTAATAATGCAATACAGCGAACTGCAGATGCTCTGAAAATACATAAAAATACAGTTCTGCGAGTTTGCAAGGAAAAAGAATTGAAAGAAATACAAGATGACAGTAATAGCCAACTTTCAACTCCGGGCAAACAGAGGAAACGGGAGAAAACTGTGACAAAACTTGACACTTTTCAGGAAGACGCTATACGAAGACATGTATATCAATATTACATAAGAAAAGAATATCCCACTTTGAAAAAACTTTTATCATCGTTGGAAAATGAAGAGCTGTTTAATGGCAGTCTGTCTTCGCTTAGAAACGTGCTAAAAGGTTTAGGATTTACGTGGAGAAAATTTTCGGGCAGAAAAGTGATTATGGAGAGAAGCGATGTCGCTGCCTGGAGGTGTCGTTTTCTTCGCCAAATCAAAGACGAGAATTTCGATAATATAATTTGGCTCGATGAGACCTGGGTCAATGCTGGGCATTGTTTGAAACAAGGATGGACTGATGAGTCACTTCAGGGGACAATGTTAACACCTATAGGGAAAGGTGAACGATTAATAATATGTCATGCAGGTTCTTCAA
This sequence comes from Magicicada septendecula, assembly GCA_034769895.1. Classification (NCBI taxonomy): domain Eukaryota; kingdom Metazoa; phylum Arthropoda; class Insecta; order Hemiptera; family Cicadidae; genus Magicicada; species Magicicada septendecula. The sequence goes on along the minus strand of CM068371.1, from coordinate 402,780,584 downwards.
AAGGGTTTGTTCCAAATTCCCTTCTACTATTTAAATCGAAAAAAACCGGTGACTACCATGAAGATATGGATCACGACAAATTCTTCGGTTGGTGTTCTGAAACTTTGCTAAATAACCTAGAAGAGCCTGCAGTAATAGTCATGGACAATGCTCCCTACCATTCTAAGCAAATTGATAAAGCTCCCACAAGCAAAGATAAAAAAGCTGACATACTTGCATGGCTGGATAGGAAAAATATTCAATCTACAACCGACTTGAAAAAATCAGAACTTTTGGAATTAGTGAAATGGCACAAGCCCCAGAACAAAAGGTATTTTGTTGATGAATTGATAGAGAGCAGAGGTCACAAAGTGATAAGGCTACCACCTTACCATTGCCATCTTAACGCCATTGAGCTTATATGGGCTCAGGTTAAGGGGTATGTTGCCGAAAACAACAAAATGTTTACTTTAAAAGAAGTTGAACGACTGACTAAAGACGGATTTAATCGAATTACTGCTGAGAGGTGGGAGCAAGTAGTGGACCACACCAAAAAAGTTATTATCGATGCATGGAATAACGAAGGACTAATGGAAGAAGCTGTGGAGGAAATGATTATATCCGTGGAAGACAGCAGTAGCTCCGAGGATGATAATTGTTCAGAAGATGATAATAGTGATGACGATCCAATGGAGGGTATCAGAGAACTTTCGTTTGAAGACTACTAACTCACAGCTATAAGTGTTTTTTATAGAGTGTTTTAATAGTGTATTTTTATGATTTATACACATATTTTATGAGCGGATTCCATAAAAGCTGAAGAACACTACAATACTTGTAAGTACCGTACTGTATTTATTATTTATTTGTCAATGCTAATAACAAGTAATTTACTAATTGTTTTTACATTTCAATTACATTATAACAGTAAAATACTGTTATAATTATGCAATATCTGGTAGACCGAGCTTTGCTCGGTAGTTTTAAACTGTAAACTATATTTCATAGTTAAATAATTAGTTATTGAGAAATTTGAATGGCATTAACAATTTCCCAGTAATTACATTGCACTTCAATTAGTAGTATTAAAGCTGATCACAAAACAAAAACAGTTTATTAACAAGAAAACAATAAATACCGTACCGCAAAAGAGTAATAAACAATCATTCAAGACTGTTATAAAAAGCATGTAGTTCAACTAAACCACAAAAGTCTGGTCAGATGTACGTTTTTGACAGATCTCCAGGTAGAAGATTAGATTAAATAAGTAGACAGATAACTAAGTATATACTTATGAGAGATTGGTGACTCGTAGTAAGTTGGCTATGTGTCAATGTGTGAGCCGTGAGCGTATGCACCACTTTCTTTGGGCTGTTACTGTACCTTGACTCGATCGCGCGCCGTTGAGCGATGTTAGTTCTAATTTTCCTATATTAACTGATTGCGGTTATATTTCGTAATATTTGAAGGTTACATACCACTTTGTATTGATGAATACAATTTTGTTATGTTTATTGTGAAAAAACACAATGAAAAAAATTATTAATAACGGAGTTAACAGTACATTCGGAAAAAATTAATAACGTCGTTAATATTAATCGTAGGAATCTCAATTTTTGGGTAGAGATATCACTAATTGCAATACAAAATTATATTTTTGTGCGCAACGGGACGCTTTTTAGGATAAAAAGATACAGTACCGTTTACCAAATGGTAAAAGCTTAAAAGCATGATAATGTATTTCAGCCGCCAGCTAAACGCAACATTATTATGGGTTACTAACTGACTGTTTCTTTTGCGCAAATGTTGCGTTTAGTTGCCATCTCAATTTTCTTATTCAATCTACGTCTTACCCGTTCGTTGCTTTCCTTCGCTTCTCTGCCAGTTTCATGTTGTAGAATGCATCGATTTTCTCCTGCTTCAGTCATCGTCGACGCGAACGGTGTACTTATTAAGTACTCGTTCAATTCTTCGCGCATCAAGTCATCTTCATTTCGTTTTTGTTGCGATGGGGCCGCTGGTACCGAAGCTTCACCGCCGACAGCAGCCGCTCGTTGCTGTTCCTTCTCGAGCTTCTTTCGTTCCCGACACTTTCTTACTCGCTCGCCATTTTGTCGTTTCTCGATCTGAGCCTTCTCGTCGCTGCTATCCACTGTCGAACGCTGTTTTAGTCAGTCGCCACGTTTGGTTACTATATCACCAGCAGTGTATTTCACCACAACACAAAACAAACCTTTATTTACATATTGCGACGTATCAAAACAAACCTTTATTTACAACAATCCCAATGACGTCATGCAATGATGACGTCATACAGCGTTACATGTTACAGAAAGTTTCAACGATGCAGTACAGACAAAAGAGCACGTAAAACCAAATTTATTCTCACTAAAACGTTTGCTAAACTCAATGTCAGCAGCGATTATTTCTGTCTTGATGCGTTTACATATCAAATTTCTAGACTGTGGGGAATCGAAAGTGTGGAAGCGTCACGCAATGATGACGTCATACAGCATTACATGTTACAGAAAGTTTCAAACGATGTCAAGCTACATTATCATGTAAACGATCTCAAGCTACATTATCACGTCAAAAAACAAGGTTCGACTACGAAAACAACTGATACAACGAAGATCAAGAGAGCACTGATCACAACCAGTCTCCGTGAGCGTGAAGGTGGTGTGAATACGTTATTACACGAAAAGAAGGGAATGTATTTAAGCAAAGGTCTGCAGCAGCAGCACGACGAAAGTGTAATGCTATCGTTTGGCGTGTCGAGGTTTATTTAATTGGTTGAGAACTGGGCTCGCTTTCCTGGCACGCTCGACCAATTATCCGTGTATGTTGAAACACAATGTCCTGCACAGACATATATACTATACTACTTTGCTGGATACCAGACGAGAGTTCCAACTTTCTCGGAAACGACCTAGACCACAAAGCGCTCACGTTTCGGTGAGAAATGCGGTTAAATTTGTAGTGAATTTCCATCTCCTTAACAATGACCTCAGCTTCGTGTAGTAACTCCGCTCACACTCTGCATTTCCGGAAGTGGTAGAGTGGAACAGGGAAGGCCGGCAATCGAGCATTGCAGTAAACGAGAAACAGGTGAAGTACAGTAGGCTAAGTATCACTAGGGATACACTACGGTCAGTGTCATACACTGTGCGCCTTATACTGCCACACTGTTTATCAATATTGCCAATATTTCGCTTTCTTTTAAAGAATCATCAGCGCTTTAAACGTAGTTATCTGTCAATAATAGCCTGCAAAAATTATTACATAACTATTTAAATTTGTTTATTACGACTGATTAAAGCCGCGGAGGCGATGAATATACAGAATTAGTTTTTGGGTATTATGTTTTAGTAAAGTTTAGTAAATCACCTTTAATTTATGGCACCAAGATTTGGGCGACTGTACCCAATGAAAAGTGTATTTCTTTTCCTAAATATCTTGTAGTATTCTACAGCACAAGCAATGCGAATGCTGTATCTAAGAGCACTTTAGGTATAAGAAGTAGATGAACTGGAAATGACATTACAGGGAAAGATCTAAATGCCGAGCGAGTAACCAGAAGTATACAAAACTTGGAATTCAAGTGGACGATATGGACCGGTGAAATGTAACAAATATGTGGTACTCACAGGGCAAGGCAACACGGTAACATGGTATGATGAGAGAACACAATTTTTAAGAGGTTAACAAGCACAGAGCCTAAACGACTGACAGAAAATAAAGCATGCAGTGAATACGTAAACACGCCTGAATTGTAATGGCTTATATTTTACATTAAGATACACAAGGGAAAAGGATTATAATTAAAAAAACTTCTATGATAAAAAACGACGGAAAATTTTGATGCGTTTCATATATATAAACTAAATCACATATCTCCCGGTTTTTATTTCCCGACAGTAACGCGTCGTCAATCTAACGTAATATAAAATAAACAATCGTCGTTAACAGGAGAATCGTAAAAGCGAACACGTGCGAGAACAACATACCAACGTGCCTGCGGGGAATACGTGATTCTAGAATCAGCTGCTTCCAACGTTTCACTGTCGCATTCCATACGCATTCCTTACGCGTATGCGAGACGAGTCCTCTCCAACTATCAATGTACAATAATACCTCCCTCTCACCCCCTTCCCTCTCTCTCTACGTCGCGCGCTCATTTCTGAAAATGCTAACAAGAAACGCATGCGTAAAACACACTTGAGTCTGCAGACTGACAGCGTGAAGCCACTCGGGCAACTTCGGCAACCTTCGTTCTCATCTATGCCCGCCTATATTCTGTTGTCAGATGTGAGTTAGGTAAACGTTTGGTTAAAGTTTGTGTATTTATTTTAGCACAATAATTTTATTAAGTTCACGGCTTCAAATACGTAAACTCAAGAGTAAATTTTTCGTGTATTCAAGTGTCTGTGTGTATTCGTGTATAACCTACCTATACATGTCCTGTAAGCATTTCGATGTTTCATTTTAAAGTTTTGTCATTTTATTTTTAGTGTAACAGTTTTTATTAGGTACACGCGCTGTAAGTATTCTCTAAGACAAATAATAAACACAATTGAGAATAAATTCATATATAATTTCTTACATTTATAACCTTAATTGTATAAATACAACTATTCCACTAACGACTCGGAACACAAAACTTTGTGTTCGGAGTCATTAGTGAAACAGTTGTATTTAGTTAAGTAACGGAGACATCATGGACAACGAAATCCTAGAACTTAATTGTACGTTTTGTTTCAGCGTTTATCACTCCAGAAACAAAAATAATTGATTAAATTGACTCCAGATAAATACGAAACCAACCTGCGAAGTTAGTGCACAGGTAAAAAGGAGTTTTACCACAACTGATTACAGCAATATACAGTATATCAAAACCAACATTGTGAGTACAAAAAACCAAAACAACTGAACTTAAAAACCGGCAAAACAGTATAAAATAAGTTTTCTTAATAAACGTATATTTCATATACTAATGCGATGATGTGGTCAAAAGGTTCATATTTATCTGGGGAGCCAGTGAAATTGTGTTTGTTTCTGGAGGAAACAAAGGTTAAAACAAAAACTACAATTCAGGGTAATAAATGGAGTACAACGATATGGTTAAATTAATTCTATATTATGTTTTAATATCTATATTGTGTTTTAATATTTAACTGTGACCACAATCAATATTCATTTTAATATTCAATTAATCCGCTATGCACACAGGAAAACCCCGATTTGGATAAAAATACGTGGATTTCATTATACACGTAAGTGTGGAGTGTGGGTTGACGAGAGAATAGACAATAGCGGTGGACGAACAGTAATGAAGTTGCCCGAGTGGCTTCACGCTGTCAGTCTGCAGACTCAAGTGTAAAACACCCGAAGAAAGAAGCTCAGAAAGAAAGAGGTAGGTAACCCACGCGTTCCGAAAACTGACGACGTACTGACCCCTATTCTCCCAAGTAATTAGAGTAGATCATTAGAGCAAATCCTTGCTACCCTCTGTTTTACCGAGTTTCTCGATTCAGAACCTATACAGGCACCAGGAGTTCTCATAATACTGCTGTCGAACGAAGAGAATGCAACGAGCAGAGCTCCACGTGTGAAAAATGATACTTAATCGGAATGGAGCAGAACAACACTCCTAAAAATTATCGAAGAAATCGTACATAAAGCATGATTCTTATCTAATTACAATTAGTGAGCGGAGATGTTTATACTGTCATGCACGATAAATGCACACGATGTCTTTCGTAAACTTAGTCGGTACAGCACATGTTACAATGCAACGTCATAATTCAAGCAGAATACTATATTGTAGAACGTGACAACGGAAAGACTACTCATTACGCAATTCTAACGGTACTGTACAAAATCCACACGTGATATTTATCTTTACGCTGTAAACTATAGTAAACTAAAGATTTACAAAAGCTAGTTTTAAACGATCATTATCGATCATCACAACAAACTCCTCTACAAACGCAAAACACAAACTCTAAACCGCTTTTCCTGTTCAAGTGCGCATAAAAATTTAATAAAGCTACGAATGACTTGTTGCCTATCGTAAGATAAAGAAATACCACAGAAGTTTCAATCGTGAGCTCTTTTCAATAAGTTATTCCAAATTTAGTGGCGAGGCTTGGAAATATCGCTTCCGTGATCTGTGAGTAGAACATGACAAATTAACTAACAAAAAAAGGTCATACAATCTTCAATGACTGGTGACGTGATTTAATGGTTTATTATAGGCCTATATATTATTACTTCGTCAAATCAGATTAGAAAACAAATTACAAGAAATAAAACTTAAGCATCTGAAAGAGATAAATATTGTAATTATATCTAGAAGTATAAGAGAAGAAGTTAAAAAACGACACAGCAAAAAGGGATCTATGAATTGATTCAATAACTAGAAGAATATAACTGAACTGGTTTGGTCGTGCTGTTAGAGCGCTGTTACATGCTAGTAGCATACAGTGAAATTTATCTGGGATTCAACAGTGAGACGAGCTTAAAGACGGGAAGACCAAAATATAATAAACAGTACAAATTGTTAACATGGATAGAGGCTAGTGACTGGGAAATGAGGTGTGGACAAACTTATGCGCACCAGAATTACATGAATTATACCTTACAAGTTTACAACTTGGGGCTGACACGGTTTTACACACATAAACCTATTAATAATTCCGATGTAGGCCTATACATTGGTCAGATCGTTAGTTCAGTATTTTTAAATTTATATAAAGACGTTTATTTTTAAAACTACACAATGCGTCAAACATGCTGTAACTGTTTACAGAGTTCTACGCGTCGACAGATTGTTTTGTCTACCGCGTTTATTGTTGTTACAAAAAAATTAATTGAATTCCAGGTGGACTTTGTAATGCTGATATTTACAAATTCCGATAGAGACACAGGCAAGGTCTGTACTCCTTTACGTTCTCAAGGATTTTGGAACATTCTGATGTAGTACGTTTTTAATACTTGCCCAGTCCGAACAATTGTTTTTCCTTTTATTTTATTACGTCAGAGTTCCGAGAAGTGTTTACTTTAGTCCCATCAATTCTTTTCTAATTTTGGAACGACTGTAAAAAAAAAAACAATCGTTCCTCACGATATCTTATTCTGTAATTGCTACACTTAGCTGATCACGCTAATTGTGTTAATTAGCCAACTGATTTTCAGCAAACTGCTCATTCTCCCAACATACACACAATTTAGGCCTTATAGGCCACACGTTTCTTTAAACATATTAAGTTTTGCAAGCGACTGGAAAACAATGTCACCATAAGACAGCAAGTTGCCACTGTAGCTTTTCTACAGAGACCGCTCACAGAAGTCCGACGAGCTGGTTATAGACGACTACCAACAGTTTCTGCGATGACACCACGTATTAATTCCGAATCAAAATGCAAGAAGTAGACATAGAAGCTTGCATTATATTTTGTGTAAACATTGCCAACTCAGTGGGTGTGGTGAATCGTTTTTACCTACACGGCGACGTTATGTTCATTCGCTGTTTTGTTTTAATAAATAGAATTAATAATACCGTCGGGGAAGTAAATCTGTATTATCATATTTATAAATCTAATATCAAGACGGCAGAGAGAAAGAGATGTTGTTAGCAAGACTAGTCCAAGCCCCAGTAACATACAGATTTACAACTCTTCCAGTAAGAGCAATAATTTAAAATATATATTACCCAAAGGCTATGCCCGAGGGGACCATGGTGCCGCGCCTCGGCGTGACAATTGGCTGAAGCAAAAGCACACGCTTGCTACCGTGGTGGCCATGTTAATATATCATGTACCCGCGGACTGCATCATAACTCCCTTGTGCAGAGCAAACGACCGCGCTGACCTGTTGGCACCTGGCGTTCATCAGGCCCAGGCCTGGACAACGCACACAAATTAGGGCGCAAGACGCCCGTGCATCCTCTGTCTGTCTGTATATATTAAAAAAAAATGAAATTAATTTTATACACCATCTCAGAGCCGGTACTGTAAATTCTGATTTCCGAGACTTCCCTTGTTTTCCATTACTCTTTTCTGTCTATTCTTATCATGCTTCATGGACTGTACACAATTTAAGCATGACTGATTTTTAACTTCTTCAACATCATCATCACCATACGTCGTGCTTTAGAAATGGCTACCTGTACCATCTATATTAGGTCGACAGTTGGTTTGCTCAGCACTTTCTTAGACGTTCAACCCTTCTTTTCCTGATAATCTGTAATATTTAACAAGGTATGGCAGACTTACTAGTTTCACTATATATATTATGTGGGATATCCCCTTGTTTCTATTTCACTTTATTTTAATATTTAATCCAAATTCGTTAAAAATTCTTATATACGTTTAAACTTTTAAAATTACAATTTATTATAAGAAATATCAACAATACCAGCTAAAAAAACCATATAAAATCCTCCGTGAAGTAAGTTAAAACGTAATTTCAAATACTCGGAATACGCAATTACAACAATCGAAACACGCGTACAATAATGGTACAGTCACGTCGTGTAACTGCAATATTACAATAAGAACTTTAACACGGAATCATTAAACTATATGGAAGTTATTACGTCTGCGTTTTTACCACATCCGGTATAACGATCCCTGATAACACTTGCAAGATAAGCAGCCATCACACTCTTCACTTGCCGACGCCACGATTATTGTATTGGTAATAACAACAACACAGACGCATTTGTTTGTTTAGTCGTCTCGAAAATGAACGGCTAAAAGACGATATCGTGGTATCAATTAACACGATCGTAATAACACTGCGATCCGTTTCACACGTGTGGGGCTTCACAACATTTTGAGTAACGAAAGCGACGCGCGCGCGCGCACACACACACACACACACACACACAATGCTACTTTAGGAGCAACAGACCGTGTTTACGGAACTGAAAATAGGATTATAAAATAGGTATAAACGGAGGTAAAAAAACGAGGAAATAGATGAAGTACATACTGACAACAGAGGGGAACGGTTTATGCCTATGTACGAGATGACGGCCATATTTCGAGGTTTTTTTTAACTAAGAGATTAGTGAATACAAAAATGATAAAGGGATTGTTTCTACAAGTGCACTAGCCGCAAATATGTAATAATTTGGCCGGAGAAAACGTAACATGCGCACTGGAGGCGGGTCAACTTAGATTCAGAGCCAAACCCCGAACTGAACAATGGAACTAAGAGACATATATGGGGGGGGGGGGGTTGTAAAGGAATGTACATTACGTGCTTCACAGTTCTGGACAGACAAGTGAACTCAATATTTTTCCAAACATAAGGGGGTTAGACAGGGCTGCATACTTCATAAAATCTTTAGTTTCCTGTACTGATTCTTGAACGAATCGACGAAGTAATAATAGTCTAAAAAATATTAAAACTGTGTTATGTAGTAGGTCTTATTTCCTATAAACTTATATAAAAATATGGAGATTTACAGATACGAAATATAAGAGAGAACATGATTATTAACTGAAAGAAAACGGAAGCCACAGCATTAGGAAAAGCGTTATTGCAAGTACAAAATCCAAGTACTTGTCGTTAACAGTGACACAAGGCGGAAGAATGGTTGAAGAAGTTATCTACGGAAAGGCTAGCGACGGATAATGTCTGCAGGTGAGAAGTAGATTTAAATGGAATAAAAACAAGTGAACAGAAGCCATACAAAAAATGTTTAAGGAAAGTTGATAACAAAATAAAAACAAAAAAGAAAGAAATATATATATATGAAGATGGTATTGATAAGGTTTACGGAAACGAGTCTAACTGTAGGACAGAGTATGAAGAAGGTGTGGTAAAGAGAGATCAAGAGGTAGGGCAAGAAAAAGAACTGAGAAAAGCGGCAGAGACAAGAAATGAATTGGAAGAACGTAGTAAGAGTTCTGCAAAGTAGGTTGAAGTTGAGAGACATCCTATGGAAATCGACCTGAGACGAACATCGCCCATCTATGGCTTACACCCACTGGATCGATAATGGTGAAGATTCGGGTGACGATTTTACTTTTCGCTACTTTACTAGCACACGTACGTGAACGTAAGGTGGTTTATGATAACGATACCACAACGTATCACCATTATTCTAGAGTTATATTCCGACGGTACAAAGAAACATTACCGTGATAAAAGATATAACTGTTGGGCATATCTTATGATATTCAGGATCAGACCACAGTGGAGGAAAGTCACTGTGGAGACAGATCAAGACTGGAGTACATGGAACAAACTGCTGTAGGCCCAGCCCGTGAAACGTATAGAGAAGTGAAAAAACTGGAGAGAACAGACGACGCTAGATGGTCTCTTTAATAATTCTGGTACCACCTGTTAATACGTATAACAACTGTTATATTCAGACAGCGATTCGGACTGGGAATTGCTCCTATCCTGCGAAGCTAAGCGTGGAGTGTTCCAAGTCCTTGACTCATGCCACTAGGGCGGTTTGATTTCTATTTTCTAATTTAGGGGAGGGGTCACGCTGTCTCGATTGGTGGAAAGGTGGATAGGACCGGGACTAATAGGTGAGGTCGCTTCAGAGAATCACCTGGCCTTAAACGATGTTTGGCGAATCCGGCAAAAACTCGGAAATAATCATAAATTCATGACGCTATATAAACAATAAATTCGTAGTACTTTGTCGACAACCTGATGAAATGCCTGGTGACAACAAACCTGTCCTATTAGATCGCCTTTAAGGTAAAGCTCTATGCAAATCAACAAAATGAAGACCCGGCGTCCGGAAAACATACCAAACATACGCCTCGTGGGATAGAGCGTACGACTGCGGGGAAAGGTCTGTTTAAAGTATTTAACGACCCTGCCCCCAAGCTCAATATGCTACATTATCCGCGCCCATTTTCCTTCCTGCACTCGCTGCTTTTACAGCCCCTTACTTCAACGGGTTTCCACACGCTTTTAACGCTGCCTCCATCTGTTACCACGCACAATTTACATCGTTTTAAAAAGCACAATGCGTATAACGACTATTGGTTGGTAAATACATCGGCCCCTCTTCACCACGGTTCACTAATCTAGCCAGCTGGTAATCGGACGAATGTAACATAATGAAATCAACAATTTTCTCTGTTATTTAATTCTGCACTGTAATTACTGTTTCGGTGTCACTACACTGTCAACAGCTAAATGAGTTAATTTAGCTCAACTGTAACATTAATTTGATCTGTACTGTTATTATTAGGCCCACTATTTGTGACATTAGAGCGCTTCTTGGTATTAAGTTTTTGGTATCAAATTCCAACTGAAAACAATGTTACCAAAATAAAAAATGAAACGCTATTATATTCTGCTGCTGATGCCATTTGGCCTACAAAATTTACAGCACACAATAAAATTTAAACTCCATGAAGTTTATTTATCGTAATGTTAAATTACTAAAGCTGGTATAGGCCTACTTCAGACTGATAAGTGATGAGCCATACCAGAGATGTACCAACGCCCCTCTTCGACAGCTATACACGTGACGGTGGTCTGCGCCGAATTATTACTCGCCAAAGAATTACCCCCACTCTAAAGTAAAGTGAAAAATGTCTAGACAGGAGCGAGGGGAAACAACGCGATAACAGTTCGCTGTCTCATTTACAACACTACCTCTCGCTCTGTCACACACATGCTTCTACTGTTCTCGTCAGCAATGTTGCAGCCGATGTTCACACTATGGAACACCGTACAAAGACTGATGTGCGCAGGTGCGAAATAACTGAAAATTTTGTTAGCCTCGCAACGAGGTGTTTGTCTACTGCGTATCTCTAACGAGTGTTCAAAATTTATCGTCAGGTTTACACTTAGAAACCTCACAATAGAAATTGAACAGTGGCCTAGAGATGCGCAGTGTACAAACACCTCGTTGTGAGGCTAACAGAATTTTCATTCACTTCGCACATGCGCACAACAATCTTGTAAAGTGTTTCTTAGTGTGAACATCGGCTGCAACAGGACTGGCGAGAACAATGGAAGCATGTGTGTGACAGAGAGGGAGGTAGTATGGAAGTGAAACAGGGAACTGTTATCGCGTCGTCTCCCCTCTCTTCTCTCTAGATAACTTAGCTATACTTGAAAGTGGGGGTAATTCATGCATTGGGTTGGCGCACATTACGTACTGTTCCGGAAAGGCTGGCGGGCCTATACTGAAAACGATTGCCAGACTGTATGTAGACATTCGTATATGTGTAAAACGATTATACGCACATTATACCCAGATATATCGCACAACTGCATATAGGCCTATATCATCACCTTATCCAATTCAGGTTCATAACTGTAAGGCCTCTAGCATGCACAAAACAGAAATAGCATTAACGTCTGTAGTTGGTGAAGAAAGGCTCATGGCCAATTAACTTCTACTGACAGTAGTCGCAGTGACCACCGCATGCTGCCCGCGAATCCGTGTACTGCACGACGTGGCAACACTGTCCTCCCACGAAACGAATACTCCACCCCCGTTCTTTTCCTGTTTTATTCATAGATACCTACAGGTATAATTGAGCCTACTGTAATATAGGCCTACCAAGCGACCCATGTTTATTACTCTTGTAACGTGATATTCACTCAGTGGAGAGTAGCGAGCGTTTGCAACGAAAATAACTACACAATATCTACGAATTACACTGAACGAACCAATCGAGTAGTTATTCTTTCACAACTTACCTTTGGAAGTCTAATGGAAATACTTCTTTTAAAACTACTGTACTGACGAAAATGGGTTGAATTGAATACAAGCCTATATTTTACTCAACTGGAGAAATAATTTCGAAAAGGAGGGCAATTAAAAATCCAAGCAACACGCAGAAGTTAAAAAATGATCAGTTTTTCTATTTTCAGACACAATCACGAGTGCGCGTGCATGTATGCACGAGCGCCACCTTTTTTTTAAATTTATTTTATTTTTGCAATCTGTTTACAAAATAAACATTTGGCAAAATTGGTGACAATATATATGACATGTAGAGGGTGGTCCATTGATCACTTCTCCTTAAGCACTAATATTACATAAATCTAGCCGGAATGTCCACTTGTTTGTGGCGTTTGAGTCTTCTTGTGTTGGTGTCTGCGTCTTCCATGAGCTTTTAAGCTAGTTCGTTGGGGTGCGCTGCTAGTCTCTTACTGTAGTTAACGAAGAATCGATTGATTTCATGATGGACAGAAGTCACTTGGAGGTCGTTCTCGATGACATTATTCGGTACGTACCAAGGAGCGTTGACCATAGCTCGGACCACCACATTCTGGAATCGTTGTAAAATCTCAATATTTGAGCTCCACCTAGTACCAACTTTTGACGTTCTGGAGGTCGTATATTACAAATATGTAGTGATATTAAGAACACAAATTTTTAAAAGTCCTCACTAAAAATTCCTTTCCTACCGACATTGAAATTAAATCCGAAACGAATCCTGTGCACAAAGCAAAATTATATTGGCTCAGGGATGAATGTAAACAGCCAATGAAAGCGCGTGCCTTCGATGCTGCTGTGTTGTTATGAACACGTCTACTGTAAATATTTTCTCAATGTGTATACGCTTCATCTCACATTAAATATTGTTTACAGCTTTATGAATATATAAATTTACTTCGTACCAACGAACCCACGTTCACAATCAAGGGCACACGTGTCTTCACGCGCACATATCGGAAAGAAAGAAGGGCCGTCAGTGAGACACAATAACAACAAATTAAAATTAATTTACTACTATAATTCAAAGTTTAAATTCAGTGCCAACTATATTAATGGGTTAACCATGCAGAACGTTTCATGGATTCAGAATCAAGAGCACGCGAGCGCTCACAAAGTCCTGAATGGTTGTGGGTATCGACAGAAATCGTCAAGAGCCGTTTGTTGAATTCATACCTAAACAAATTAACATGTAGGTGTACGAACAACCATATGAATCTTTCCGATCAAACTTATCCGACGTGTACTGGCGCCCTTAACATCGTGAGCCCAGTATAAGTTATAGGTTAGGTTTGCGATATTCCAGTGTTGTTCTGTTTGTGATTTTTGTTTGCATATACGAACGCTAAAAATTTAATATGTGCAACAAAACTTTTTATCGTTTGAAAACAATTGGACAGAATCCGAAACAGATGTCATCGTCGAAGTGTTAAATAGCGTTTTGTCTGCACGATTCTGCGTGGGAAAATACAGGCCGCGTCGACATCCAAACAAAGCGTCAGTGCCGGATATACAGAAAGGATAAGGCCAAGATGAATCATCGGACCTGTTGCTCGTTGCCGCTCACTTCGATTATTCAACAATGCGCCACAAAACTCTTCTGTGAGTTGTTGCGTTACGACCGGCGCTCACGCAATTGATAGAACTATTTTACGAAGCTTTTTTCAATTAAATTTGGTGACCTTCATCGTCCTTTCTAACGTATGAGCTCGGTTTCTCCAATTCACTGTACCAGCGGTTCCGTATTTTCAATAACATCGAACCTAGGGATAACAAAACTTTGTTCACAACCTTAAAACATGTTTACTTTAGGTGTGCATGTTAAAAAATATAATGGTTTAGTTTTAAAGAGACCAGAGTATTTGATTTAAAACGTGAAAAAGAAATACAGCAATAACATAACATAAATGTAGTTATAATTAAAAGTGTTATTATAACGAATACAAAACACGACTAACCCAGATTTTCGTAAAGTTTTCGATTATAAAAAGACACCTATGAAACTGTTTAGCCCCCAACAATAAGACAATAATATATTGGACTAAAAACATCAAATTTTTAAACTTAAGTCATAACTTCTTCATTAATTTAACTTAATTCACTTACAACAGAACCAGTTTTCAACAAAGTTTCTCACAAGGAACAAATATATACAGTCCTTTAATTCAAATACAGATCAGAATTGTTTGTTTCACGTAAAATGCCTCTCTGTATTTGACGATAAGCATTATTATTTTTTGATAACTGATATTAGGCCTATATTGCGTCCACCTAACGTTTTCTAACATTCACACTATGGGAAATTCTGTCTGAACTAAACAATGCGTAACTAATCTTATACTATGCACAGATATACACCACAGTAGGACAACACGTGGCTAACACAATACTAAATACTGTAAACAGATTTTCACTAACTCAGATCATCACAAACTATAGGTTCGAATTCATCTTTTACAGAACTGTTTTAAATACCCTTGTTTGGATTTTGAGTGAAACAGTATCAGGTGGGCTCCAACATCACCGATTCCATCGCTATTTCGTTACATGTCCAGACAAACCCTGCTGGAAATCGGAAGTCGTAGGCATGGTGTGTGCAAATAATGGCCTCTTCTGCCCCTTGAATATACGGTATGCACGCGTAAAATGAAGACACATTTTTGTATGCAATATCATCTTACAGCATGTGCAAGGTTTGTAAAAAGTACTCAGCCAGAATGTTAAGTGTTGTTTAACTCAGGTTCATCTATATCAACTATTACTTAACAAAACATTGAAAAAGCCTGTGTTTTTGGTGTCTTACCATCGTTTGTGCAATGGCGGTTTGTCAGTCTAAGCGCGTAGTACAGTTGTTTACTGTAAAAGAGTAACTGGTTTACAAAAGAAAATATAAGGTAAATAGAATCCTTAGACATCTTAACTCGAAGCTTCCAATGCTATAATATCTTGAATGTATATCGTCAGTGTGATAGTTTCACTGGCATTCACCCTTTAAAATTTAAGAACATTTCAAGAATACATACTTCCTCGGCGCTACAGCCCAGTCCGGGCCCTGGCCTCCAAAAGAAATCGTCCCCACGGGTCTCTACTCCCGGCCAATGACCACCAGTTTGCTGCACCCAGCCTCACTGCCTCTTTACCAACCTGGTCCAGCCATCTTGTACGCGGTCTTCCCCTCCTTCTCCTTCCCAACGGCAAATAATTCAAGATTTTTTTTTTTTTGATTCTATCCTCCGCCATTCTCTGCACATGTCCGGCCCAACGCCATTTGTTAATTTGTATGAACTGCACGATCGGAAGATCTTTAAACCTTTCGTACAAGATTATGCAGTCGCCTCCAAACCTTGTTTTCCTTCACAGGGCCATAGATTCTCCTCAGTAGATCCTTCTTCTCAAACACGGCTAGATTCTGCTCATCTAGTTTTTTTAGCATCCAGCATTCTGACCCACATTTCAAGAATACAATAAATTGGACGTCCGTCGTCCGCTGGAGTTCTACTGTACTTTGGACTTCTGAAACGTTTTAGATTTTAAGAACCGAAACGTCAGTAAACAACTTTAAAAAGATGAGATAAAATCATTGTCAGACTCTCGTTCAGTACTAATGAACGAACATAACGTACAGCTGAATCGTCCAAATTTCTTCGTTCATATATCCTTATATGAAGGTATTAAATAAAGAAATGCACAGACATTTCCTAGTTGTCTTGCTAAATTCTTCATCGCAAATTCTATGTACTCGTTTTTTCCACTAAAGTACGAACAATAAAAAAAAAACACAAAAACGTGGTTATGGATATAATTTCATACAATTATCATCGCATATCACCAAGAAAGATTTCCTTTATTCCAGTATTCGTTCCGGAATATGAGCAGATGCACTATCAGTTGTTTCAGCAGCTTAGCTGTTGCCACTAATGAGAGTAAGAAACGTTAGGGAAAGTCCATGTCGCAGGGGGACACCTCAAGCTCACTAAATCAATAACACAGCACTTAGTTACATTTTATTGCTTCCCTACGGTGACGTTTGAAACTTCTCCTCCTCGTATCTCGTCAATACTGCCGCCGCATATCTATGACGTCACAGCAGTTCACACTAATTATCCAACACGTAGCTTAATTACAGATCAAGCAATGCACTTGTTATAAGGGGAGTCATTAAGACGCGGCCCTACACACAGACTATACAGTCGAGTAATAATGTGATACAGTACGCACCAGAAGTGCTTACAGGTAGACAATAAGCAGAACTCGAACTCCTACAGTGACCTACAAAAACTAGTTTCTGCGGATGGTGGAGAGAATCCAAGGTTTTCTGGTGGATACTGTGTGTACTGAATAAAACAAGACAAAGCGAAAGCGACAGAAATTCATTCTAAAGACATCCCCAGCATTTTCCTTAGATAAGGGAAGTAAAATGAAAACTACACACGCGAAGCAGTAGACGGGACGATGTGAAAGACAGGAATGTCAGAGTTCAGATCTTAAACATTTTACGTTTTGTTATTGTCCTGCCTACAGAACACCGAACCGTCTCGAAGTTCATTGTCACGATCTTCTAAAAGGTGGAGGAGGGCTTTGTAACGAGCAAAAATTTTAAATTTTTTAAATTTTCTCCTCGACGGAGTGCGTTCACACGAAGCTGTGTCAACGACTTCCAGCTGACGCAATAAATAAAGCGTAATGAGAAGATGTCAAGAGCAGCGTCGCTAACTAGACAATAGGAAGGCGTTAAGTTCGACTCGCCTATAGAAATTGGTTGTACAAGATGACACGGAAAGTTTAGTTTAGAATTATTACCCGCAACAGCCGAAACAATATAGGCGAGGACATTCACACTTGTACTGAGAATTGTAGCAGATATTCAACCAAGTTACGTCAGTATACGATGGACTACAAAAAAGGGGAAACTATATGTTTACAAAGGAACGGACGTACTGCACTTTAAGAAACAATACGTGGAGCAGAGATCAGACAAAAACTCAAGTCATGTTACTCAGCTGGAGATATCGTCTAAGTGTCAGACGGAATTTACGAGTGGAAAGTTGGGGTGACTTCACCAGCCAGCAGATGTCCAAAATTATTAATAGCTACAAAAAAGGGGTGTAAGAAAGAACAATACTTCGGAAGAACCTAAAGTACAGATGAAAGGCAACCCAGAAAAACACTGCGTTTACTGCGGACAATAGATTGATAGACAGGCATATAATAGCTAGAGATTCTACGAAACGGGTCAACGTTCGACAGAGCAAAATCGGGGGATGTCTGGCAACCTATCAGAAGACTAGAGCCACGAAAAACACTGGTGGAGAGGACAGTTTCCATAGCGACAAAAACAAAGAACCTATCAGAAGAACGTTGACGGAGAGTCTTAACATAGTGGGACAAACTATTCCAGGAAAACTCAAAACTGACCTATCACGAGTAATGAAGGCGTGAACAGCGCCAGGGACAAAATTTTGAGTAGGGACGAGTTAATAAAACTATGTGTCCAACACAGGGACGAGGGCAGTATTATTTCAATTTTTCAAGAGTTTACTTTAAATACGGAAGCCAGTATTAATCTAATTTTCAAACAGTTTACTTTAAATTCGGAGTCAGTTTTACTCTAAGTTCTCAAGGGTATATTTTAAATGTTCGGAGAGATAACTCAAGTTAGGGAGTTAGTACATCAAATCGTAATTTAACAGACTTAGTGAAATCATCATGTCACGATAGTCAGACTTAGTAAACTTTTAATAGTGAATTTCGAAGTGCGATGTAACGGACTTAGGTAATAATTATTCAAAGCGAACAATCAGATCGTAACACGAACAAATATCATCACATATGTACTATACAAAACAGTTGAACTTAAATTGATTCAGTGTTACTACATCTCGTTTAAACGTTAAAGAACATGAAACATTGAACTAACTAATCAATCACATATATATTGATAAAACAGTGATATAAGTGGAAAATAGACATGAACAGTAACGTTACAATGAACACACAACACACATCGTAAGATGAAGTATTCAAATGAACACTAAACATTACTTATTCACATAAATCTACTTCGACGCGAGTGATCGGGAGTGTGTGCAAGTGTTTGTGATATCAGCGGCAGTCAACGAGATGTGTCTTCATGTCATCATTATCACCGAGACTGGACATCACAGAATACTAATGGATATTTCATAACTCAAGTAACCATTATTTTAATTATTACTATTAAGCTGCTTCTACTGACCTGATTCTTTCAAAGAATTCATCCCTGGGAAATTATTAGTAAACGTAATGAGTATAAATCAGAATTAAAAACCTAATTAACGAATATGTTAACAAAACTATCTGGGATTAATGAACGCATCAATAATTAGAATATGAATTGTTATCTCATTTGATTTATATATGTATGTATGTCTTCTTTGTTTCAGCAGATATTTAAACTTGAATTTATTTTATAAAATATGTATGTATTTACAGGTACATCGACGTTCTATATGTATGATTATAATTTATTATGAATGATAAATAAATTAGTTATTTAAGTTGATTCTACATATGCGTTTATTATTACTACAGATAACCCAGATGTTAACTTAAATTTTAAATAAAATACAAAGTAGAATTTTAAGAGTTTCTTTTGCTCAGTAATATAAAATGAATTGACAATATTAATTATTGGATGATATCAAGTGTTGTGTTATAAATAATCAGAATAGTTATTCATTGTATTAATCACGCATCCAATGTGTGACACGAGAAATAGATATGACTAGATAATCATAATTAAAAGAAGTTTATTTAATTAAAAGATAAATAATTTATGCCAGTAATTTGCATAATATTAATTGTAGTAAATGACGCTCCTAGAACGTGGGGCACGGCAAACACAACTAAATTGATTAATTCATTAAATATTAATATAATATTCATTATATTAAATGGCGTCCCAACACGCGGGGCTTAAAGAAGATATAATTCACCAGTCAATACTTGGATATTGACTAATGACTTAGATTGATTTAATTCACAAATTAATTAGTATTTGAAAAGTATTGACAATCTATTTAACTAATTAATTCAACTCATATTAATATAATATTCATTATAACTTGATGTCTGGCAACGCAATAGATCGAAAGAAGAATTAAGTAATAGAGAGTTACGGCCCTATGGCTGAATGGATCCTGTCTGGGAATCGTCATGGTCGGTAGTCGTCACGCGTCGTACGATATATGTTGAACGAGCGAACGGATGTCCCAGTTTTAACTCGCCCGTTTAACATTTGAGATAAATCTCACAACTTTTGAACGGATCAATCGATTCTTGTAAAATTCGGCGTTGCAAGTTCATACCTTTGACCCACAGAACCGTACTATTTTTGAGACTGATCCTCCCAAAAAATATGGGAGCGGGTGCAACAAAACTGTGAACAAAATTAAATTAAACAAAATTCATGTGGGATATCAAATTAAACAGAAAATTTTAACGGTACTCTACATGTAGTATTCAGTTTTTGAAAATTCAAAATTTTATGACACTAAGGCCTAACAAATTAATAAATATTTTTAAAAAATTGTACAAATCCATGCCAGGTAGCAGACTAAATGTTATTTTAACCCAACTCAAAATTTACACTTGAAATTTTTCAAATTTAGCGGCACCAGGAGCCTAAAAATTGGAAGTCGAAATTTTGAAAAACCTATAGTAGTCTTTATGGGTCATCAAATAATGAGGAGTTTTATTCAAAATACGAACTAGTTGCCATCAATAATTTGACAAAGTTAATATCCGTCAACACCCTTCACAAATTTTGGACAGTCTTCAAAACGTTTATAAGCTGCGTTTGCAAAATAACTGTAGCCTATATATTATTATCAGATAATAAGATACAGGCCTAAAAGTACTAGATACAGGACTAACGATATCTTCGGAAACACAGAGAAACTTAAAAGCTAGGACTTAATTTCTGTTATCGAGACATTATTTTTACAAATTAAATTTAAAAAAAAACTCAATTCATGACTTTCGTTCGTGACTTTCAGCGTTTTCTGTATTGTAGTATTATGAATAATAATAATAATAATAATAATAATTCTGATTATGGCTGTCTAAATAAAAGTAGTCGTAGTTTCCGTAATCTTTCTTTTACCTCGTTAACTTTTTAAGTTATAGCAAAACTGTCGGAACAACGATCGATCAAAACAGTGTACGAGATCTGCTACTGAGGGAGATTACTAGTCTAAACAGTAAGGGAACTACGTGAAACAGACCTGACAGAACCAAAAGGCTCAAAAGACATCGCCGAAGGAAGTAAGTGGAACCATCCATGATGAAATTTACGTTTCGTAAACAATTAAAATTTTTGATGTCGTACGCAACGGACAGCACGCAGACATCAATACCGAAGTGTCAGTCTGCGGTCTGAAGAAACCCATGCACACATGAATCATATCGGAAGTGTGTGTGTGTGTGTGTGTGTGTGTGTGTGTGTGTGTGTGTGTGTGTGTGTGTGTGTGCACTTCCTCCGCCCACTGGCGTCTACTATCGGGCTACAGTGTAGTACGATGTTTAGCCATCCGTATAGTAACTGTAATTGTGAAAATATCTGTTAGGCCTAACGCACGCACACACACACACAGCTTGTAAAAAAAGACTGCATTGCAGACAATAAATGGGTCCCTCAAGACACACCGTTTCTATACAGGCAGAACTGATAATGTCGAGTTACGAAACTGAGGCATAGCAGTTAACAAAAAATCTCATATCGAATTATGACTGCCGGTATACAATAATTTCTGCTGACAATTCTGTCACAAATATTAAGATCCACACTACCGTTACAAAACTGATCCTTTATGCTTCCTTGTTTTAAAAACCATATTCGATACAGTCTCTGCGTTAAAAGTAGTTTATTAATATTACACTCTAAATGCAAATTAAGCTATCACCATCGATGTATACTATATGGATCGCGTGCTGACAGGCAAAGTGAACGGCCGGCAGACAATGGTCCGAAGCACTTACAGCTCCCCACACAACGGCAACGGTGGGCAATAAAGCGTTTGGCGCTAAGTTAACACGTGTATTAAACGAGTCATTCAGTCAGTAATGCACTTGTTTTGACACCTTACAATTATTACATTTGGGACAGTTCTACTGAAAATTTGTGCTTATGAAGATTTTATTATTATAAGAGTCTGTTTTTACTTTTGCCTGACCGATAACTGATGACAATAACTTGAGCATTTACACTTATTTTACTGACTTTGTGTCAAGGGGAAAATGAATTAAAAGCGTCATCAGACGTTTTAATGATTGCAAAACATATGTATAATTTACTGATTATATCTGACAGTAGGCTAAACTTAATACTAAAAAAATGATTATATCGGCTTGTACAAATTTTGCCGGCACAGTTTTAGAAAACATATTTCAAACAATGATTTTTCTTAAGACAGCCATGAAGTGAAACTTATCAAATTAATAGGGGCATTATTTTATAAAATCTTGTGCTATGATATTTCTAAGGAAAGAACCGCTGCAGCTACCTTCTCTAAGCTTGGTGTCTGCAAAAGTTAAATAAATTTTGTATTATTTAGTAATGTTTAATGTAAACAATTTTTATACAATTAATACGTAGCTAATTAAATAAAATAAAAAAATTTAATGAGTTTAACACTTTAACGACCATGGCGAGCGTATACGCCAGCTTCTTTTACGCAATAAACATTTTAAAGTTTACGGCTCACGTCTTTTATTCTTTGTTTCCCTTTTTCTTATCTTTATTCGTCTGGGTTCAACATTAAATGTTCATAAATAAGAACGCAACAGAACTGTTTAAGAAAGCAACAGAACTTAGCGACAAACTGAAATAATGTCTGAGAACACTGAAATCTTTCAGTGAAACAAATGTGTTTATTTTGGAAAAGAATTTATTAAAAACCTCCCAATTTGGAGACATTAATTTGTTACAATGACATAGCTATACCATTTAACGCAGAATATGCTCCTCTAAACCAACAAAAGCTATAACAAAGCAGAAAACTCAGACTTTGTACAGGTACAGTATATAGCATACGCAGTGTTCTTGCCCACCACTGGTGCAGCAGTCGGACCGAATTCAGTGAATGCAGCACGCGATCCATATAGTATACATCGATGGCTATCACTTTTAACGTGGTACTAATGCCATATCTAAACGTCAAGGCGGCAATTTTAACACCCATTCCATGTATTCTGTTCAGAATTGTCGTTATAAAATTTCGAATTAGCCACAAACGATTATACAATAAATCGTACTGTCCAGATCACACTATAAACATGAGATCATATCGTACTATTATTTTTTTTTAATTTTTACATCAAAAACAGTCGTAACTTCCAACGCAACTGATTTCCTAGTCTGAATAAAGCCTTGGTCACGTTTTCAAATGATCTCGTGACATTCCGTTTAAATGCCTCTATAGCGTAATTCGTCTCCAAACAGAATTCCTTTAATGGAACGAGAGAAGCAAGTTCTCAGTTTTAACTCGACCGTTTTGCATTTCTCTATCTATTAGGGGCACTTCTTTCGATACGTTTGAATGGATCAACCGATTTTCGTAAAATCTGGCAAACGTATGGATACTCCCACTCCACAGAGCTCTATTGCTTTTTAGATTGATCCCCAAAAAAATAGAGGAGCGGGACGCAAAAATGTGAAGGGATAAAAAAATTCAGAAAAACGGCAAACCTCTGTGTGGGGTATCAAATTCCGGGGGAATTTCGACCAAAATCTAAATATACCGTACAGGTGCGGAAATTACATAATTTCAGGACACTAGGGACTAAAACAGGGATAAAAAATCTGGAAAAATTGTAAACATTCAGCCGAGAAAAATGTTTAACAACAGAGTGACACAGGCCAAAAATGGAACTCAAAAGTTTAAGAAAATTGTAGAAGTCTATGTGGAGTATCAAGTTACGAAGAATTTTATTCAAAATACAAACTCGGAGTCTTCGTTTATTTTGACAAATTATATCTCTCAACACTGCTTACAAATTATGAATCGCCTTATAAAGTTTGTAAGATATGTTTTCAAAAAAAACGTATATATTGTTGTCAAATATGTATATTTGTGGAAAGGATTAAATATACGAGCCTAAGCCTGCCGACATCTATGAAAACATCAATTTAAAAAGCTATGACTAAATTGTCGTTTATGCACTATGGTTACAAATTTGACTAAAAACTAATGCAGTAATATAGAATTTTTACTGGTTATTGTAAGACTGTCTGCTTTTTAATTGCTATTTTACATAAAAAAAAGTAATAGGTTTTTTCGTAAGTTTTCTGATAATTGAAAAATTATCCAGTATTGAAATTTACCTAAAATGAATGTTATTTAATAAGAAATACTGAGCGAGTGCTGCAGCTCAAGAGAGCTTACTATTAATACCAAGTTTTCAATTAAAACGTTTTACCACTTTAGTATGGAAGTCCGCTGTCTCTCTTCATACATCTGTCGCGTTAAAAATAGCCAGATAGAGAAAAATAATTAGGCAACTGCGTTTCTATGAAATATGTACAAAATTTCACACACGCACATCTGACATTTATTTGGAGCTGAACAAAAATGTGCAAGCTGGCACAGTTGTCACGCCACTCGGAACGGCCAGCAGTCAGCAGTGGTCGGTTAGCTGACGATGGTAATTCTACGTGTGACAGATATTGTCTGCTGAAATGTCAGGAATTCTGTAAACGAATTCCATTTCCGGCTGAAAGCAGTTTATTGCTACTAACAAACGCCATTAAATAATATTAAATTACGTCCGAAACAATGAACACAGAAGGATGAACGAAGTTCACACTATATCTCAGCGCAAACTCTTGAATTATAATTTGTCCATAAAGATGCTGACGCAGTTCTTTAAAACGCATATTCGTCTGCCTACAATATTAATATAGTTGCAGCATGCCAAAAGGTAATAGGTAGCCTTGAGACTGTATTAAAAATAATATCTTGTAATATATTGCAAAACAATTTAAGCTCAAGTTTTCGTTTCTTGAAACATTATTATTATAATTTCGTATTTAATTACTTAAAAGAGTCGGAGAACTGAGATGGGTTGAAATGCGTATGTTGGTCTGACCCCTTCATTAGATACCTAAGTGGACAGGGTGGCTGGGCGATTATGCTGAATATCGATTCCATGCCAGTACCTCTCTATCACTTACCCACACAACAATTTATTGCCCCAACAGTGAATGTGGCTGAGACAGATCTCACATGGTCGCACCAAACATGGCGCCATGCCTTTGGTAATTACGATAAATGAGGCGTTTGCTTCAAGTCATAATTATAATTATTTTGCGTCTTTTTGAAATGCGATCGCAACTGTTAAAAATATTGTCAACGTCGTTATTTAGTAAGGAAATGTTTCTTCTACGTTGTGTATATAGTCCAGTCGCCAGAGTAAAAATAACGGTAAAATTTCTTAAAAAATTGAGGCAAAGTGATATTTGGTATAGTTATTGAAAAAGGTCTAAATATCGGTTTAAAATCATCTTTGCATGTTTATAAGGTCAGGCTTTTTAAAAAAAAAATCCCTTATTTAAGGGCAGCGCGCGGTAAAATCGATAAAAGCATTTACATTCCGTGAATTTCTTTCCTTACTACTAAATAAACCATTTTCTCATGATAAAGTCTTCATTCTTTTTGTTTAAAACAGTTCCAATTTTAATAGTAATAAAATCAAATTAACGATTTTGTTATTATTTCATCGTTAGGAGTATTAAATCGATAGACGGAATGGTCGATTTTAACAAATCTTCCTCTGTTGAATAATATTATTAAATATGTGTATCTTAATATAGATAAAAGTCATTGTGTGTATTTATATTCCACATCTCCTACTAAACCACTGGACCAATTTCAACAAAACTTAGCACAAATATTTTATGCAACGGGAGAACCAACATAAGATAGGTGTTTTGGGCCCTGGTGGATGTAAAAAATGGAAAATATGAAAATACCACATGTAGGGTATCAAATTAAAGGGGATTTCAATGCAAGTAACAATTTTTCATGCATATAAGCACTATTAAAAATTCTTGGGCCCTGGGGCTTAATAAATGGGTGGTTTTGGGGGAGGTCAAAAATGGAAAATATGAAAAACCACTGGACCGATTTCCACCTAACTTGGCACAAATTTTTTACGCAACGGGAGAACCAACATAAGATAGGTGTTTTGGGCCCGGGGGGGATGTCAAAAATGAAAAATATGAAATATGAAAATACTGTGGGGTATCAAATTAAAGGGAATTTCAATGCAAGTAACAATTTTACATGCATATACGTACTATTGAATATGTTTGGGCCCTGGGGCTCAATAAATGGGTTGTAATGGAGGGGTGTCAAAAATGGAAAATATGAAATACCGTTAGTGACATGCATATACGTACTATTAAAATTTTTGGTCTCCGGGGCTCAATAAATTGGTGGAATTGGAGGAGGGGTGATGTCAAAAATGGAAAATATGAAAATACCGCACGTGGGGTATCAAATTAAAGGGAATTTCAATGTAAGTAACAATTTGACGTGCATATTAATTTTGATTATTATAAATATCCCCCCCTGCTTGGTGGATGTGAAAAAAACAGCATAAATGGTATCAAATTAAAGTGAATTTCCTAGCAAGTAAGAATATGGCACCACTTTCTCCCAAGCAAAGCCGGGCAAATCCTCCAGTAATAAATAAAATATTTCAAAGAAAAGCTCTCTTTTTAATAAAAGGTAAAACGAATACAAACGAAATAACATTATACAAGAATATATACATTTTTTAAATTTAGAATTTTAAAAATTATTTATGTTGAGAATTTAGTTAGTGATTTCTTCTTCTTCTTCTTCTTCTTCTTCTTCTTCTTCTTCTTCTTCTTCGCGGATTTTTTCTCACTATCATCAAAGTCATTATCATCAAAATCAATCTCGTCAACAATTGGAAAGTTTTTGCAAGTTTCAGTTGAGCATGTACCACAAACCGATGAACATAAAAGACCAGCGCTTCTGCATGTACACGATCCTTTTTTGCAGCCAGTTTTGCAATTACAAAAGATCATTTTTAATAAAGATTTTGGGGCAGCTGGCTGTGTCATTTTTATAGGCGTTAAAATTTCTCCAACATTCCAACCCCAGTCTTTGGTATTAGATCATTGCCGAGCCATTGCTGGACTTGTAACATTATGACATTATGTATATCATCATCAGGTGAGGATTGGACCATTTCAAACGCTTTCTGATACAAAGGTTGATCGAAAGTAACAAAACAATTAAATAGATTTAAGTTTTTCACTAGTTTTACAGCGTATTTTAAAACGGTGTATATTGTATTTTTGTCAGTTGGAAGAGAGTGTAAAAAGGCAAGCAAACAATTCTAGATAATGTATAAGTCATATTTTCCAAAAGCTTGGACATAAAGGCATTCCAGCCAGTAATGCCTGGTTTTGCCTGGTTTGGTCACTCCATAAATCCAAAGCAAGTCAGCATTAGAAAAATCATATTATTAAAACTCGGATTATCTACTTTTTCAAAAACAATGTTTTGGAGTGCATGTGTATTAATATTTTCAAAAATTTGGAATGGTATTTTGTAAATTTTGCTGATTTATTTTGCAGTAGGCTTAACTGTCAATCGTTTTAAGGGAACTTTGTTATAACAACAATCTCTGGGACTTACAATCATAATACCTCCCATACTATGAAAAGTATTTTTCCCGTCTATAGTATTGATGTTAATATCTGAATTGTCAAATGCCAATTGTGCAAAACAACCAGATCTAAATGGAGAACGTGGACTAAGCAATACTCTATCCTCATAAAGTGTTGCTTCTTTGTATGATGAACACACTCCCAGATGCGACAATATATCTGTAATTCGTTTTGAAGCAAATTTCCTATGCAACATACATAATATACAGACCAACTTGCAATGGTGATAGAAAGGTTCTAGGTCTTATGCAACTCAGAAATTGAATGAGTAATTGCTGTGCATTTTGTTTCATATGAACTAATATCACCTTTTTAATTTTTTTAAATTATTTCTTCTATCAGAAACTGAAGGGATTCTGGGATATTCTCATTAATATTTTGGAATATATTATCACTTGGAGGATAAAATTCTGTATTACTTTTCTTCAGATTAACATCGTTTCGAATAATTGCTGCTGCAGATTTTAAGATTTTTCTTTTTTCTTCATTTTCATCTTTTTTTGAGGCTATCCATACTTGACGCATGACATTGTATTCACGATCTACAAGACATATGAGGGTTGAGCCACCTTTTCTGGATATAATTCTTATACAATCGCCATAATTTTCTTTTAATTTAGCAATAATGGTATTTGGATGACAAGCATCATGGCCTGTTTAAGAAAATTAGATATTAAATAAAATAAACATGAAAATTTAATTTAAAAAGTAGTATAATTATAATTTATAATTAAGCGATATATTTACCTATTAATGCAATTAATTCTATGAGCGTAAACTGGGTATCATCACTGTCACTTAAATAATCAAAAATCAATTCCATTTGACGTGAGATTTTTACATCCTTGGGTCGACCTTTAGCATCACTTGTGTCACTATTGTAACTGTTTAACACTTTTGTGACAACTGCGGTGATATCTCGCTTGTACAGCTACCAAATCATCACAAGAAATTCGTCGTAGAATTGCTTTTCTTAATTCGTCATTATGTTCTGCAATCATTTCTAATAATTTTTCTTTAAAAGTAGGACTTTGAATTATGGAAATATTTTTGCGTTGATTAATACTTAATCTCGGATTACTTTTATCGGCATCTAATCCACAAATTATACAAAGTTTTTTGAAATCAAACAATTCTTTACTCTTTCTGACTTTAGTCTTGACTGGGCTATATTTACTTTTTTTCGACAGAGTGCCTAAATCCTTATAACACAAAACATCATTCCTTTTTAACGTATATTTTTCTCGACATTTCCTGTGTACTAAAATTGAATCAACTTTTTTTAACATTTCATATTTTCCATCGTTTCTCTCAGAGCTAACTCTTATTAAATTCGGTAGTCCTCGAGTCACTTTTTCTGTATCTTCAATACAAAGATCAGCATTACAAATAAAACATATTTCAGTATCACACTGGTCATATTTAATACCTAAAAATCAAAAAACCTTATGTAGCACTTAAGTTCAGTAAAAGTATTCTTTAAAACTTCACCACTAGTGAAGTCACAATATCTCTTTTGAAAATTTTTTCATTTTCAATTTTAAATCCACCGTTTTTACCAAATTTGTTTTTTTAAATATGTGCCTTTTATAAACTTTTAATGTATGTAAAAAATGATCAGTACAAATAATTTTTTTTTTAGAAAAAATGCAGTTCTTTACGTTTCATTTTTTTAAATGGTCAAAAAATGGTGTCAGAAAGGCCAAAAAATTTTGTTAATTAACCACCCGAAAGTATTTTTAATAAGCTTTAATTTAAGCCGTCGTACACCTTTGTGCCACAATCTTGCCATACTTTATGAGCACTCAAAGTTGTTTTGTGAATTGCGATTTTTTTGAGGTTATATTCAACATTTCAATATGAAATTTGTGGGGTTTACAGTACTCCACAGAGGTTACCTTTCCCTCAAGTTTTATCAACTTTCATTAATTTGTGTTAAAACAACAGCAATTTGTTTATAAACGCCATCGCCACTTTATTTATTTATTAACAATAATAATAATATCGACTTTCGTACTAAGGCTAGAAATGTTCTTAATTTATTATAGAATACTGAAAAAAATTCACATTAAAATCGGCTTGTTAGGTCCAAAGGTATTTATAAAAACGCTATTTTGCAACTTAAATTGTTAATAAAAAAATAAACGGGTTGTTTTTACACAAAACTTAACTATTAGCACATTAACAACAAAACATTAACCAATTTAGCATACAAAAAATCGACTCCCAAAACAATTCACATTTGATTTTTATTTTGACTCCACTACACGTGTTCACAAATAAATGAATATTAGCATGTATAAAAAGTGTAAACAAAAACTTTAAACTGCAATTTTTTTTACCTGTTTTATATGATAAAAACAAAAATATTTGTAATGTTTTGATTATAACCTTTGAAGAAATATCAATTGCGTTACTGCTCCGTTCTTGTATAGCAGATGTTTGTACGGCACACCACAACAATGGGTGTTGCGCGCGCAGCTACATTTACAGTTGCACACTCGAGAGGAATAGAACGCCGCGCCGTTTAAAAATTTTACCTGTTTTCTAGGATCTTGTTTTTAGAGTATAGGTATAATCAGGTAAGAGAAATAACATGAATAGATAGATTTAGCATTGTAGTAGCTGTAACGTTAATTTCAAGTACTCAAATAAACCCACTTAAAAGATACATGTATGTAACGCAAAGGAGGCACCTTTTTTTAGTATACACAATTTTTATTTATTTTTTTTAATTTTGAAAATGATTTTAATTTTCATGAGTGTAGTTTGTGATGCAGAACACTTGCAGCTTTCAAATACAATTTTTTGTATTTCGATATCTCTATTTTTAAGATTAATAAAGGCAGATAAACTCTGAATTTTAGAGTAAATTTAAAATACGTCGAAATACTCACTTTTGAAAAGGTTTTTTTTTTAAATAACAACTTCAAAAGTAGTTTTCATTATTATAAAATAAAAAGTTTATCTCTTTTAAAGGTAAATTAGTAAAGAACTACTATTTTTTTAAATTTTATTGTATAGTACTTGTAATTTTGTGGTTTCACTTCTTTTTGTATCTACAGTAAATATTTATACACTATGTTCTTTATGTTCAAATAAAATATTTATGTAAAAATCAACAAATTTTGAAAGCTATATTGTTCCTCTTCAAAACTAGCCTTTCTTTAACTGGCTACGCTTAGATTAAAGAAAGTTATGATATTTTTGAATAGACGCGCCTGGCTAATTTAGCGAATTACGCAAGATCGGGGGCAAACGCTCTTTTTAAAACGCAGCGCTCATCATTACCAATTTTCAGGAAAACAGTTCCATTAACGTAAAAATATGTAAGGAGACTTTCTGAAGGAAATTGTTTGCTCTTCAATATACACCTTTTTATTTCTTCCAACTGTACATATTTACGGAGTGCTTTAAGAAAATCTGTCTTCACGATTTTTCCAGACCATTTTCAGAAAACCCTAGAAAGGTAAACATGCAAAGATTTTTTTATATTAATTATTAACGTTTATTTAACACGTGCACCAAATATTGCTTTGCCCCAATTTTTTATCAAGCCAAAATCTCTGGCGACTGGACTAATAGTTGTATATAAAACAACAGGTTAGATTAAGTTATATTAACAATGAAGTTAACAAATTATCTTGTTTTACAAAAACAGTAATTTACTTTTGTGTTACATTAACTATTTTTTTTCACTTCATTACATTGCAATCTATGTACGGGTTATGAGTTGTATTTTGAACTACATGATAGGTAAATTAATTCCAATGTAAATTAATTTGTAAAATAGAAATTTACAATACCTTAGCGTAATACAACGTTGGCTGATCGTCGAAGGTAATATTTACGAAACGTTTTTTATAAATGCGGCCGCATAAAAAAAGAGGCACGTTTAGGAACGAAACACGTTACAACGTGAAATCTACTGTAACACAGGCCTAGTTGTTTATATAACAAGAAAAGTTAAAAGCTGCCTTCATGAGACCGTAACGAAAACTATTCTTACATACGCGGATCAAAAGTGTCTAGAGGTTTGGGTGATAGTATAACCATAACGGAGACGTCAGGATCCAAACACACGAAAGGTGGCCCCGAAATTAGTAGCCAATTGCGGAAACGAGATGACAACCAACTTTCCTGCGTTGGATAAAAAAAAACGACGGAGTGTAACCGACTGGAAGACTGTAGAGAAAGACGGAAGTGGAAGCTAGGCCACGGGAACGACCGACAGTGTATTACAACTTATGATGATAATGATAGTGATGAAGATAAGAGATAACTCCTTTTATATATTCTGTATAAACAAATATTTTATACATAGGTGAGGAAATTAGAAGTGAAGTCATTAAGGACAAAATGAATGTGAAAAATTCAATTGTTGATTTTATCCAAACAAAAAAATTTGTTTCCATACATGCGAAAAGAATGGCACAGGAAAGATTGCCAAGGAGAGTTATGCAATGGACCCCACCAGGAAGAAGGAAAAGAGGAAGACCACCAGACTATAGAAGAAATTCAGACTATATTGAGGAAACGAGAGATTGAAGAAGATCTTTGGCTTGATAAGCTGCAGTGGAAGATGAGAATTCTGTAATCTTTGGTTCCGAAAAATGTGTAAACATTGTACAGCCGGAATAAATAAGATAATATTTTATATAATTCCTAAATAACCACACACACGCGCGCGCGCGCGCGCACACAGCTCCTATTTGCCCCTTTTTAATTTTAAAAGAAATAAACGAAAAGCATAAACACACGCACACGGAAAGCTATGACCTTAGATTATAAAAAATAACACCACTTCCGCGGCGCCGACCCGTGACCTTGCGTTATCATTTCACCACCCTCGCTCTCACCCCTGTCGCATCGCGCCTTGATCCACATACGAAACTGGGCTGGTTTGGGAATACCGTGACACGCATTCGGGACGTAACACGAAACTAACGGCCCAAAATATTATTAACTAATGACGTTAAAGCAATTCCATAAATCGTCCGTGATATGACGTACTACGCTGCCCCTGGATCATTAATAAGGACTAATAACACTGAAGTACACTCACAATTACGCAGGGTAATAATATACTCGTATCCATGGCAGTGCACAAGTCAAATAACATTAGAGGCGACTATGTAAGTTTATATAAAATAAACCAAACGATGTGTCCAATTTGAAACACGTCAATTACCTGGTAAGTTGATTGAACGTGAACATGTGTTGTCAAATTTTTTATTTTGAACTGAATACGCGAATATAAGGTCTGTTCGAAAATTAACTTCCGATTGGTTGGTTTACATAAACTGGTTGCCATAGCAACACTGCGCAGCACCAGATCCATTTACATCATTACAAAGCAAATCCTCGGTTCATTCTGTTGTTTCACTTTTGAATAGTAGCCGTTGAAAGAGGAAGCCTGTCACTGCATCTCCTGCCGGTTGTAAGATACGTGATGTTCCTGTTCCAACGTCCCAGTCTGATGGGTTCATTGAGGACTGTGCCCCCCCCCCCCCCGAGTCATACTACGAGGCTCTCGGACGACGGAAGATCGTGTGCAAAACCATTCCGCCGTGTGGGGACCGTGGACGCGAGTCCTCCTGACTAATCACCGTGGTGTGAAGCGCCACACTATCAGGCGGACGACCCAGTTCGATACAACGATCCACATAAATTTAGGAAGTACCGGTAATGTATATTCAGGTCTTGTAAATAAGACCGAAAAAGTAAACAGAAGTGTACAAAGTAAGAAACAAAATCAAAAATTAAAATAGAGGAAACCAAACTACATTAAACAATCGAATTTAAGAATTTAAAAAAATGTTAAATTTTCTGAGCTTTCAAACAGGATAAAACACATTAGAATGAATAGTAATATAATAGGAATTATTTAATTTAGTTTATATCAGAGTTTACATTTTACAGTTTACAATGTACATCAGTTTACATTATTTATTTCAGTTCTTTCAATTTCAGAGCAGTCACTTTCGTCGCTTCGAGTGAGTTTTTTTCTATTATCCGATTTTCCAAAGTGGAAGGATGTACAGAAAACCAAATTATGAATGGAAAGTAAAATAAAAGTCTTCCTCTATATACCTACCCTTGAAAAGAGTAGCCAACAAGACGCCACTTGGCTTTGTATTCGCGTATATGACGCTTGACTTTGCAGGAGTGACGTTAAGTACATTATTCCTAATATTAAAATTATATAATATTTACCTAAAATCAATGGGTCATCGGGGGAGGGGGAGGGGTAGAAAAACATCATTCTTCACGTGACAGTAACACATTATTGGTGCGCATTCCCCTACAAAGAAGAGCGAGATGTACGAAAGGTGTTTTTCCGGGGCGCTCTATTTCATTTCCTACCCAATCGCTGTTTTTTGGTGTACGTAACTTGGCTGTCCGACTACTTCGTTGTCCTGCGCTTCGTCTTATAATCCAACAATATCTTCCGGTACAGTATGTAGGCTACTACTGCACCAAAAGGATACACGATACCAATTTCCTGTCCTAGAAATGGTTACGATGACCCATATGTCAACGTACTCCTACACGCTACCACGCGCACGACAATTTCTATTACACAGTGTCTTTCTGTCCGAGTTCATTAACCTTCCCGGTCATATAGACTATGTATTTCGCGCGAACGCATTACATATTACAAAATTTGTCCACACACGTGTAGGTAAGTATAACTGTTGAGCAGTTAAACGACTTCGAACGCTGCCTTGACTCTGCCGAACAGTGGTTTGATTCCATCTGAATGCCAATATCGGGGTTGTTCGATATGCACACGCCTGCTTTTAAAATGATTTCGAAGCCCTAATTTTCATTAGGTCCTAATCCAAATCATGTCAACGTTGCCAACCGACGGATCGTTTTCTCGGTATTTCGTACGATAATTTGAAGAGACTTGGAAAACAAAATGATAAACGATGTTCCAATTCGCGATGTACAAATATTTGTACGATCTTTGTAAGATGGAAGAAAAATTTCGTATATTAGGCCTATTACAGCGAAGCTTCCTTCCCGAGACAAATCAATTAGGCCTAATATTTTTTTGTAAAATATCTTAAATGTCGTCTAGTCTCTGCACTTCCAATTGAACATGGATGTATCTCAAATATGTATATAAGTATAAATATTAAAGTAACACACACACACACACACACACACACACACACACACACACACACACACACACACACACACACACACACACACACACACACACACACTTATTTGCGACAAATATATTCTCAAACATATATAGGAAATAGATACAATAATAATTTTACTTGCAGACGTAGTCAAACTTTGATACTTAGCATATTATTTGTAACCTCTTCCTTTGCACGCACACGCACGCACGCGCGCGCATCATTTTTAATTTT
Source organism: Magicicada septendecula (assembly GCA_034769895.1). Classification (NCBI taxonomy): domain Eukaryota; kingdom Metazoa; phylum Arthropoda; class Insecta; order Hemiptera; family Cicadidae; genus Magicicada; species Magicicada septendecula. The sequence goes on along the minus strand of CM068371.1, from coordinate 402,745,750 downwards.
TAATGGATTTCAAAGGAAAATGAGATGATGACCACCCAGGAAAGAAAATTTACTAGCTGACTTCGGCAACACTGGACTTCTAGTAAGACGATAAGTACAGAAATTTCGATGGTCAAAATCGAAGTCTCTTCTGCGAGTTATAGTATACGAGTGGGATGTATTGGGAAGCGAATCCATAACGCTCGACTGTCTCTCGAATGGTACTTACACAATCGGTGAAGAGTTAATTTGACTAGATAGTTACTATTTTTACCCAGACTAAGTCCACACCTAATAAATAAGCTTAGTCCTCAAAGATTCAATAATACTAAAAACTGTTTTTCTGTGATTTTTTTTCTGTTCAACTTTAGAATTTGGCGCGAAGCAGAAGGTCGTCAGAAACCAACTTACACTTACAACTCACAAACAGTACGTATCAATAAGGTTTAGCCTACAGGTTATCAGCAACAAACCATACTACGTATCATTGAGTTTTTACTCTGCGTCCGTTATCGTGCTACGATGGACGAGCGGGTTCCATTCGTTTCCCCATTGTACGAACTCACTTGTGTAACCACCACACGGAGCGTTTGTACATTAATGGTCTGAATGCTTCACAACACAACCAAGTTTGAGGTCAGTTGTATACGTATCAGTGTACATGACTAGAATACGGAATAAGCTTATCTTTTCGCTGATTAGAAAATTACACTAGCCATTAGCGTCAATGTTACCAACCTTTCAGATCACAACTCATAAAATATTCGCATGCACGTTTGCGATTTTCGTTTCTTTCAGCTGCAGTGCAAATATAAACCCCAAAAGTTTGTTTGCAAATTGGATCGAACGTTAACAGTTTCGGGTTTCAGACAATACATATACACTGCAAATACACGTAAACAAATATAATCCTCCCTAATCAGTTACAGAAAACTTGAATGAACATATTCTTTTACCCCGCAATTCAGCTACAAATTAGTATTGGGATGGAAATCTAATGAGAACGGAGAAAACTGGTTGTCAGTTATCTTTGCACATCTTTGGGAACGTGTAGTGTGGAGTGTCACATCAAGAACCGGACGCTGTGTCCTGATCAAGTCCCAAGGTCTGATCCTTAAGCAGACGACGACGAGACATATATGAGATAACACAAATATACACACATGTAAACAGGATAATACACGATCCGAGCTTCGAACCGATCTCGCAACACGGTAGTGAAGAAGATCAGACTTGATTACCACGTCCTCGGTTTCACTTGAGGAAAGGGGTAGAAAAAATATTTAACTGAAGGAAGAGCACTGACGCTGCCAACGAGTAGGCCTACTCTTCTTGTACTGGACTGCTACATATTTTGTCAACTCAACCAGTACATCAGACCCATGCTACTTAACAACCGTCGTCGTCGTCAACCTTTACGGCTTAGGCTAGTAGCCTGTTTCAGCCTCAATGGAAGTCATCCAACCATCGCTTACGGGGTCTTCCCACACTTCTCTTCCCCTTTGGATGATAGTCAAGGGCTCTTCTTGAAAATCTAGTCGGATCCATTCTCTCTACGTGTAACCGCCACTCCTTTTTGTACAGGGAGATTTTCTCATTTAAGCTTTCAGCTATGCTTAGCTCCATTCTAATATGATAATTTCTGATAAGATCTCTCCTAGTACAACCCAGTGGCGACAATGGCGGAGAAGAGGTATGGCGGATCCGAAAGAGGTGGCACCCCAGCTCTTGGTGTAAAGATAGACCCCCTGTAAGGGTGTGGTAAAGCTGCTTCCTTGCAGTTAGGTGTTGGATCAATTATAAATTAGCTGGTCCTCCAGGTTGGGGGTTGTGCGATGGCTGACAACCCATTCACATGGATTTCAAGGTCACCGACTCAGCTATGCTATTTAACAACCATGTTGTTTAAATGCAGGACGATTTGGAGCGTTGATTACGCTGGGTCACAAGTCATATATACACGTTCTAGAGTCAAGAACCAGGCTTCCACAAATTGACAATTTTTATTGGAAAATGATTACTACGAAAAGACTTAACACAACCTGTAAACTGTACATTCGTGTTCATCGCGTTTATACAGAACATTTATGCAGAACTAACTTCATCTGAGAATGGGTTTTGCTAAGTAGCCACCGGCCACAATTAATTGAACGTGGCGGATCGGCTTATACGGTTGTTACATTAATAAATGGTACTATAGAGGAGGCTTTATAGACCATATAATAATCACCAGCCGTCGGTTTTATTACAGTTCTATATTAAGCCCATTCTGCACGCACTCTGTACTGAAAACACGCGCACGCGCGCTAAGCAGTATTTGTTGACTATAACAATCACAATACGTTGCACACAGAGCCGATAAAATATTAATGCTTACGTCACAAACTGTATATATACAACGCATTGGAGTCAAAGGTTTGTTTGATTAAAAGTTATTCAATAAATCAAGTGACCCCAATAAAAAGCCTTCATAATTTATACACATTTAGATAATCGCGTCTCCAATCGCTACTTTGCAACGTTCACAAACAACACAGGAAACGAGCGTTCATATTTGGTCTAATCTTTCATGCCGAATTCCGCTCTCTTAAACGTAAAATGTGCTCCTGCAGCCTGCGTATAACTAAATATATCTTCATGCGTCAACACCCATATCTAACTTGGCATTTCGTAAATCAGTCTATGAATCTAAAGATTACGCGAGACACCTGGAATTACGTCACTGTTACCTGCATTAACATCACACTTAAAACCCCGGCAACAAAAGTTTGTATATGCAGAAGTATATACAACAAGCAGTAGAAGTATATATTTTTTTTATATATAACAAGCTAATTACTACAGACGGAATTCAAGGTTACGTCGTAGTTTCGCATAACAGGCTTTAATGGTTATATGCGTGGGGGGCGAAACTCTCTTTGCTTCTGCAGCGACCTCTTCCTTCCCCTACCGAACCGCCTCCCCCTATCAGTCTCAAACGCTTCGGGATATTCTTGATGCCACCCCCTAAAAGGCAACCTCGTTGCGCTATTCTAAATAGCCTCCAGCATCTTCCTTTCCTTTCTGTTACACCTTCGCTCCACAGGGACATCCTTCCCCAAGCATGTCTTTATGACACTGCTTGGACTAGTCACCATTTGCCACCGGCAAGGAGGTTCCCTGCCTCGCGGGGAACGCCGACACCTCAAGGCGTCTGTCTACTGTTTCCAATGCGTGCGGCACCTGGCGTCCGTCTCGCCACCGGAGGCAGTGCTACCAAGCAATAAACTGTTAAAAACTTTCGGCGCCTCTGGGATTAACCGCGTTGGCGTGTCTTTCCCAAGCATTAGGCTCCCATCTAATGACATCTGGCAATCACCGGGCACGTCCCGGAAGCTGCAATTCAGCCATGGGTGCAAAGACGTCCCACTACCTCAACGCAACGCAACATGCGTGGGCTCACGAATAATTTTACATTTGGGAAAACACCAGTAGATATTAACAGCTACAAAAACACCATTCACCCCCTAATGGCCACACAGAAGATAAAGTGAGACAAACAGGTGGCTACGCGTCAAATTATGAGCCGGTAACTGCTACACAAGGTACAGTAATTACAGTAAACCATAGGCAGGCTTGTACGGTACAAACAACCAGACGAAACAAACGTACAAGCGAAGAAGGAATTATTCCGTGTGTAGATGTTACAATTAATCTCAATTGTTACTATACGGACGTTATTTTGAAAACATCTTATTATTAGCATTATTTTGAACAAATATATTAAACAACCCGCATTCCACGAGAATAAACTGTGAATATCGGATAAAATATTTTGGAACATGACATATTTTACTTACAAAATTAAGTTATTAAAACAAACTGTAATATCGCAAAGAAGAAAAAACATAAAATTAATATAATATTATGTATTTTATTAAATACAATTTCTTCTGCAAGTAGTTGTATTATATTTTTATCGTTTCAATTCACCTGACGTAGTTTCACTGAATATACCAGTATCATCAGAGATCTGTATGTAGAAAATGATAGATAAAATTAAGAATACATAATATTTATTTATACAAGAATAAATTTCTTTACATATGTTTTAAACAGGATTAACTGTCATCTTCAGAATATACAAAATAATTAATAAAATTTGAAACAAATTGTTATTAAGAGCTGTTTAATATATAATAAAAAAATACTGTTAAAAATGTTGTGTAGTTATTTTTTAATTTTCTCAAATATTTAGTTTTTGAAGTCTGGACACGTACTTAACAAAAAGAAGTTATAGAACCTGACTCTCACACGAAATAATAATAAGTGAATGGTTATATTTATATCTAAGTTAGATTTATAGATTACCGGTTTTTAGAAAATAATTTTTGCGCTGTATAAGTCTATGTATTAAATGTTTATCATATAATATTTATCATATCATATATTAAATGTTTGTCTAGTGTTATTTTCTTGTGGAATCCTCTAAAATTTATTTTATTGTATTTAATTTAATGTCTTAATTTTAGTGTCATTAAACAAATATTTTGTAAGTAATAGGAAGATATTCTAACAAAATTATTTTAGAATTTATGTGACTTTTAGAAGTGAATTTTATAAATTTCAAATTTCAGCATATTTTGGACCGTTGTGTTTATTATACATTCAAATTGTGTCAATAATGCACGGAATTTAAAATATTAAACAATTTTCTTTATGCGAAAATTCTTTGTACTTTTTGATACTCACCAAATAACCTTACCATTACCACCAAACAACCTGTCCTATCACTTGACCCAAAAAGGGGTTGATAAAAATTGTAATATTGGTCATGTGCCTCGGTAAAATTTTAATTTAGTATCACAGAAGAGTCACTTAAATAACTGTTGGCAGCTCTGAACAGTTATAAGTTATTCGTAACTAATACAAAATTCTTTTTATTTTATTTTATTAAAATTTAGCACCAAATTACCTTACTTTACCCTAAAGCTACATAAAATGTTAATACAAAAATATGAAAATATAGATATCAGAGGGCACAGCGTTTTCAACTTCGTAATGAAACAGTTTTTAGCATTAATAAGACGCGTATTGAACGTGTGCAGCACTCGATTTCAACACTTTGTTAATGAATAAGCCGGAGAGATTGACATACACTAGACCTTTAAAACGGGGTGTCGCAAGTATTTATATTATATATCGTCTTCTTCCTTACTCAAGGCATCGTTAATCAGTAGAAGACAAGTTTGTATTGTAAGTTTAATATTCTATTATGACGAAGCGAACAGAGACTACACTTGTACTTGTAATCCGCTCTCGTAACTTTTGACGTCACGCTAATCCTGGATTAAACTTTCTTACGTGCAAGGATTACTCTCACGAGACGTGAGTGGCTTTGTGCACAGAGCAGCTGTATTGTGGCGCTCTCACGTTCGTCCTACGTGATACAATTTCACGGTTATTAAAGAACGTACATGCGTTCGTTTCTTCTGATACCCAGGAGCTTGGCCGGGTCGTCGCCACTGAAAAGTATGCTAGTCCATCTATGAATAAAAGGCAAAAGGAATGTTAAAGAAAACGACATCATCTGTTGGTAAGGACCGCGTGAAATATTTGGATAAAACCATAATAGACGCAATCGCCAAAACTATCAGTCCACTAGGATCACAAATAGTCAATGGAAAGACGGGCATACGATGAGATGGGAACGGATTGGAGGCATTGGAGAGGACTGGTGTTGGAAGCCAGGGCGTAGAGTGGGCTGAAGTAGAAGGAGGAGAAGAAGATCTCTATTACAACTCTGACACCACGCATAATATAAACAAAAATTTACGAACTCTACTTCACTACAGAAAAAGTATTAACATTAAATCGTCGACGTAATACGAACATACAAACTTAAATGTTACAACATTTCGCACAAACTTATTGATACTTTTCGTTCCTAAATATTAAATTACCTCGAAGTATTAGATCTGCTTCCATTTCTTCAGAATCCTAGAGTTATTCTGGCTGGTAGTCCCGCCACACAAAGTGTAATTAATTCTTGTATTCATTTAGTGTTACAGATAATCGATTTGGCCCACGAGAATTACTGCAAACTGCAATACATTAGGTGTACGTGTAGTGATTTAAGGCTGCAGCGCCACACAGGTCACGTACACGCGCATAGTAGACTACTCGACCGTCAGATAAGGCCTCAATAACCCTACTTGACTTGAGGGGGGCTATAAATTATGTATACATACACACTTGTTTTTTACGTTCACTAATGAACAAAAAATAATATATAACGTATCATTCATGTTGTAAATTAAAGTGCACATTTCGTAATGTCTAAATACAGCACCCGCGGTTATCGATAATTTATTACTTATTCTTAGTAACATTTACTAAAATGAAATATATTAAATACAAGATACACTTAAAGATACAGTTCCAGAAAAGATGAGATAAAACTAGCTCAATGGAGAAACGCCACTAAAAAGAGAGGCGCATTTTGGGTACATTTAGGGACGCACAGGACTGATTTAATACAACTAATGTAGTAACGGAAGGATGGATAAAATGCCAAAGCAGACAGACATTGAACTACATGAAACACTGTTGAATGTGAGTAGTGAGGATATTAGCACACAAAAGACAAGACCGGAGGGTCGCATACTGTTCATGGAAAGAACATCGATGGGAAAGAATGTCATTAGTTTCTGAAGTCAATAAAATATGCGATTAAAAAAATATACATACTTATTTATACTAATTACGTAAATTCATCGTTTGCTATTAACTCACGCACACGCTATCGCTATGCCGGTTGTACTTAGCACAGCGATATACGCCTATCTGATAATTTGGAAAAAAGGAAATCTTTTGTTATATAGATTCTGGACATCGAAGAGATCCCTACTGTGGTGCATAAATGGGGGCTATTTTTATTCTTCTTTCTACAGTATTTTTTAAAACTTAGTTTCTAATTATCTGATCAAATCAGAAAAAAAATTTTACGATTTTTTCTTGAAATCTCCAAAAGGTAGAACACTTCAGTGAGCCTTTATAACCTAAAGTAAATATACGAACATATAGGCCTACTTCGTAGGCTTACACGGTCGGAGTCAATGTTGTTAAAATTCATTCCCGGGCTGTTTGGCCGTGGTCTATTGTTTTCACCAAAAACAGACGTTTCGGCAGTGCCATCGACTGCTATCATCAGTGTAAAATTCTGCAAACCTTTGCGAATCTTAACCACAGTACTGTCGTCACTAACGTCTACCACCTTACGTTACCGAAACTTCGAATTTTACACTGATGATGGCAGTCGATGGCTCTGCCGAAACGTCTCGTTTGGGTGAAAACAATACACCACGGCCAAACAGCCTGGGAATGAATTTTAACAACATATATATATATATATATATGAATCTTTACAAAGGAAATTTGTGTTCAAATTGCTGTCAAGGGCAAAAAGAGCCTCCTATACAAGACACTGGTTATTCAAGTGCTATAAGTGCTATTGTATGAACTGAGAATGCGCTGAGAACATTTGAGAGGGAAATGCTGAGACGAATATACGGGCCAGTGAAGGAGGGAAGTGTCTGGAAAAGAAGAAGTAATGACGAGTTATATAACCTGCTACATGACACGACCATAATTAGAAAGACAAAGATAGGAAGGCTGAGATGGGCTGGTCATGTAGTCAAGTCATGTAGCCCCCCGGACTCTGTAAGCACCTCTTCCTGCACGACCTAGATGGCAAAAGGAAAATGGGAAGATTCCCCTCTGATGATGATAGGTGAACCACCGAAAACCCAAAAATTATAAATTAACTCAAAATTTACTGCACAATAGAGAATATACTTTTAATCACAACCAATCTGTATGCTAAATTTCAATTAGAACTGTAACAAAATAAAATTTATTTTATAAATCGATTGACCGATTTCTCGCGTTGTATTCATCGTAAAAGGTAATATTTTCCCTGTTACTTTCGCTGGAATGAAACAACTCTGTAAGAAGTTATAAAAACCCCGTTAAAAATAAAATAAAAACTGTAATTTAACACGAATTTACGATGCGATGACAAGGAACTATGGACGTTGACACGGCTACCAGTTAATACAGTGTAATAACGAAGTACGTAAAACTTTCCCCAAGTTAACACTAAATGTACGCTACAAAGTGGTAGTTTCGTGGCAAATAATTACCTTGTTATTACCTTGTAAAATTTAGAAAGTATTCCTAATGGAAACGTCTTGTTTAGTGCCCAAGTAACATATAAAAAAATCTTAACCGGCTGCAACAACTTTTACTTTCCGATTTCCACGATGTAGTGCGAACGCGATACACGCCGGCGTGTCAAAATTACATGTCGGCAAACATCGACCGACGCTACGATGCAGAGTAACAGGGAAATGCGAGTCAAGGAAAAAACTATCATGAAGGGCTTTTTACGGAAACAATTACATTACAAACACGACCTGTAGAGCAGTACCATGTAATCTACTTTAATAACGGTGTACTCACAACGGTAAGAATAAAGGAACTAGTATTTCGTCTTATAATTGCTGCGTTATGCTTTTACATACATATGTACGGAGCTACAAATGCTACTATGTATACAACTCTGTTGCGCGCGCAGGTGTATATTTACATACACAAAAGAAGGTAGGCCTATATACATGTGGCTGCACGGTCATAGTTGACTGGCGGCAATAATCCTTTTACTGTGATTAAACTGTTGAAGGCACAGAATAATAAAGTGAAACTTGACCTTAGCATAAACGGTAGCATAACAGTACCATAATCCTGATCGACCACCGAGGTCAGCACGAGAATCATACAATCCTGAACTCTACACGACACGTCACATATCGATTCCACATACGCCAGGAAATCTATGGGCAATAAGAGTAAAGAATACACACACTGTACAATGAAAGACCGAAAGCTCAGTTCATGTCCTATCCGTATCAACGATAAAATACTTCGCCAAACTTATAATGGCTATAATTCTTCAGAACATACAACAAATGCTTTCTTTTCTTTGCGTATGTACACGTAGGTTACCGTGGTCATGTCTTCTCTCGTCTAGATTACAAGTCTTGATTTTATTTCCATCTGCATTTTTATACATAGTGTGGTGACTAAGTTAACACGTAAAATGACAAACAGGACCTGGAGAGTCCACGACTGAAAACCGATAACGAACAACCACGTAAACTGCCTTGGCCAAAAGGACGATAAGCGGGAACCTTTGTTGTAATAATGAGTTCTTAAAACTGTGGTACTGTCCCGACACCGTCTCTGTGCACCAATCAGATTGCCCGGTTAGTAAAATGACTATCGTTTTTAGTTCACGTGGCCTCCGCGTTGCCACAATTACTATTCATCACCCGCAGCTTATCTCCTTCATTGGAGCCGACCCGTCGAGTCGTCGTCATACTACTGTCAAGGCAGCAGTCAGAAACATGTCAAGAACGTAAAGCCGCGTCCACACCGACCGCGCAACAATGGTCGGCTCAGCTCGGAGCTACGTGTTTGTGGATTCGCAGCAAGTTGCACTGTGTGCGCGTGCACGGCTGAATATGAAAACAGGAAATACAAAGAAACATTTCTAAAAAACGTCGTCACATTGGGTGACACCAGTACTGAAAAGTCGGGAATTATACGGTGACATAATCTTTTAAGTGAATTGCTTATTGGCAACAATGGACAGTTTAAACATTTTTGTGTTATGTCGTCGGAAGACTTTGAACATCTGGTTTTGTTTTTTATGACCATGTTTTTTATTTTTTATGTGATAATCGTCGTTTTTGGATCCCACAATTCCGGTTTTTCACGGTACAGATCAACCACTTTTTCGATCTCTTGAAGGTTCTACTCAAAAGTCATTTACAACTCACTAAGTCCCATTTTAAGCACTCGCGCGACAAGGTTATCTGCCGCGCGAGTGCATAAAAGGGGCCTAAAGATGAATATACTACAGTCACAGTCAACTAAAATCAGTCAATACCGCTCAGAATCAGTAAACAAGAAACAATGTCGCAATAGAACGCGCACGAATGATTGCTTTTGAAGTACCGACACTATCTGGATCGCGTTCGTTGGCGCTCGAAGTTGCACAGTTGCGGCTTGGCGTCAGAACAGACCGTGCCGCGCCGCGCCGGGTTACTTTGTTTGGTTTGGCGCAGTGTAGCGCGGCTGGTGTGGACGCGGCTCAACTACTATGATGCGAGATAAAAAAATTAATTACGACTGATAACAGCTGCTTTGACTGCCGACGTTAACGGGAAGTCATAAAGCATATGTCGAATCGAAAAAATAAACCTGAGATCTTTGTAGAGAAATACGTACGGCAACTGTAACATTCGGCTAGCCATACTTGCGGAACATATAAAAATCATAAAAAAGGTTAAGACAAAGTTCTTAAAAACGATAAAATGAAAAAACCTACAATTACGGTTTTTAAAGAACTATTGTCTTACAGATATGACACCACTCAATATTGCATAAACAGCTGACAGTAATCCATAAAAGACAGGTAACTATAAAGCAAGAATAAAAGAAAGTTCATATATAAAAGCATGCTGTAAACTGAAAATGGTGAAAATATTTGCTTGGAATGACAAGGGAGAAGCGTGGATACACGTATAATCCGAAGAGGGTGTGGTATCGAAAGGTTGAGAAGACAGGCGCCGGAACAGGCTACCTCCTTACAGATACACGAAAGGGCCGGGGGGTCATTGCCGGATTAGATAGCACGGGCCAGAGTCTACTGAGTTGCGCCGAAGCGCGTTGTCTGATGTAATTTGCATGGGTTCGCCAGGTGAGTCGGGAATCCACGTGGAGCCCGAGGTACTTGACGCTATTGGTCCAGGGCACCTCGACGGGGCCTACTTTAAGCGGCCGAGGCCGCTTGCGTTTGCGCGAGAATATTACCGCGGCGCTCTTGGAAGCGTTAACGGCAACTCTCCAGTCATCGGTCCACCCGACATACGCGTCGAGTTGGCGCTGGAGCTTAACTGCCGCATAACTCGCGTTCGGCTCTGAGGCAAAAGCCGCAGTGTCGTCCGCGAACAGCGACAATTTAACTCCAGGAACTAAGGGCGTGTCGTTGACAAACAGCGAGAACAGGAGAGGCCCAAGGACACTTCCCTGAGGGACACCAGCGGTAATACGCGTCTCCGAAGAGAGAGCGTGGTTTATTCTCACTCGGAAGCTACGGTCTCGCAGAAAGCTGCCGATCAAATGAACGTAGCAATCTGGAAGAAGGACTTCCGTGAGCTTGTAAAGGACACCCTCGTGCCACACGCGGTCAAAGGCTTTCTCTACGTCTAGGAAGATCGCAGCCGTCTGTTTGCCCTGGCAGCCAGCCTCGGTTATGCATTCCACGAGTCTCATCAGCTGATGAGTCGAGGAGTGCAGCTCGCGAAAGCCGAACTGTTCGGGGATCAGCACGTCTAGTCTTTCTAGATGGTCGCGGATCCTACGCTGGATCAATCGCTCGAAAACCTTGGACGTCGCAGACAAGAGGCTGATGGGTCTGAGGTTTTCCACGCGAAAGGAATTCTTTCCCGGCTTGGGTATCACTATTACTGTAGCCGTTTTCCATTTCACCGGAAAGTAGGCCAGTCTGACCTTATAGATACAGGGGTTCTTGTAAATTTATTCTTATTTCCGTTTTTTCTTTTAACTGTACATTGCATAACGTTATTTAATTTCTTTGCAAACAGCCACATAAAAAATTGATTTATGACTGTCACTATGCCCCGACTAATTTTACCAAAGTATTTTAACTTTTGTATAGAATCTACACAATCTATTCAATAATAATATAACGATGTGTTTTGCGAGAAGAAGACTTTACTATCAAGTTTCAGTTTGGAACCTGTACACTATGGCGTTCTTTCTCCCGCATTACTGTCATATTCTAGCTTTTTTTCACGGCAATAACCGACCCCAATTAACAGATACACGGTATGCAATATTCCTTCAACCGACGAGGGAATGGGAAAGCAAGCGATTACTAGAAAACTTACTTACCGCATATAGTAAAGTTTCTTACTGTCACCGTGTCTTAAACCATTTACTGTGTAGTGCACTTCCCTCTGAAAGAGAATAAAGATGATATTCATGACGTTATCACGATTTTTTCCACTGCTTCTCTTGCACATTCTTCAATCCTTCTCTTTCCATAACGCGTTTTTTCCTTATACAATTCCTCGCATAAACGAATATGACTTTTACTACAAAACGTTGTCTGTCACGGAGTTTGTTGCTTTGCAACACGCTCAAGATTTAGGCTTTTTACTTCCAGTCCTATTTTTTATTTTACAATTTTCGTCCGTTTGTGTAGTCTTGAATTATTACTCAGGTATTCTTATTCGCAATTCTATTACATTCCGAATAAAACAGGAATAGGATTTTTGTCCTACTGGCGACGAGAAGAACGGCTCTTGTAACTTCTTGCCCAATAAGTGATCGCTATCATAGGAATCACTGCAAGACGTTGGTCACCACAATTTCGATGTAGCAATTCCGATCACATAACTTTTTTTTTCATGTTATTGATTACTTTATTTAACCTTCCTTGGTACATGTATCAACCTTCTAAACAGGTTGATAATATTTTTCAGATTAAAACTAGCAGAGTTTCTGACGCTTCCTGTATTTCTCCACGCTTCTACCGTTATAAACCATTACATCGTTCCTTGCTCTGACGACTCATAACAAAACCGCTATACTCTTTACCGTGTATCTCTTCCAAATACGACAAAACAATATAAGTTTTATCAAATCAGCATATTTTACATAAACTTTTAATATAGCTTTTAAGCGAAATTTTGCTGCATACGATTTCCTCAATAATAATTTGCCTGGGCCTTCCAAATAATCATTGATAAGACTTTGAGTAGCCGTACCAATGTCATATCACTTATCATGTCTGACTAGAACACACTCTATATATAAATCTTTCATATCATTAGTGCTGGCATGTTAGATCATTTTGGGAAAAACGATGCTGCAGAATACTTTTGTCTACAATTTTGCCGAATACTAGTACTACGTCCCAAGTGTAACAGACTCGCAAACCCATGCATAATCTATTTTTACTCTTTGATACGTTTCGAGAAGATGCGTTATAACGTATCAGACATCGCCTGATCGTAAACAAAAATCAAAATCTCGCAAAAGGGACTTTCAAACCAAGTGAACAATTATAATCTGCGTGCCTTATCTGTGTTCAAATAATCGATACGGCTTTCATACAATATGTAAACAAGCTCAGACAAATAAACTATGATAGACTGCAATTAAGTTACAGCTTATCTTATTCGAAACAAGTTCCACCGATCTCTTTATGTCCTTTTATCAACAAATTTTTAATACTACGTATACTACGGAAATATAAGAACTTTCCCTACAGGCCTACTCCTATATGTATTTGCCTGGAGAGAAATTACTGAAGAAGGACGGAAATGCATTCGTACAGCAGTAGGCAACACATACGTACAGCGCAGAAATGTGCGGTCTTCAAGAAGCTTCAATAGTTGGCCCCTACGCTTTACAATATACATTTTTTACATTATTTGCCATAGAACAATAAAGCGGGAACATTTGCATGTGTACTAGACTGCGGGAAACGAATTCACACACGTAATTAAGTACAATACACATCTGAAACATACAAATTACCAGTTCTCACACACAGCTATCAGGCAATTGTGAGAACTGAGTAAACACAATACGGGGAGCAGTACAAACAGGCAGAGTTCAGTAAAAATAACACCGTATCCCATTTTGCGCGCTGACAAATTACGGCAATTAAAAACGCGGCCACAGTAACCTACTCACGGCTGACACACTTACGCGTAGGCCTACTAATACTAAACCTCGTGTTCCACAATCGTACCACACGCATTCCTACACAACGTACAATACGACTATATTGTATGCTTCACTTCAGCCATCTCTTCCTTGGTCTACCTACATCACGTCTTCCCTGAGGTCTGTAGCGTATTACTTGTTTAGGCAACCTCATATCTTCCATTCTCTCGATATGCTGCCTCCATTTTATTTCTCCTTCCCTTATTCTGCTGGCCATAGAATATACATATAGCTCAGTTCTTGTATCTTCGTTTTGTATTTGATCTCTAAGGGTGCAACTTTTCGTTTTCCTCAAGAACTTCATTTCACCTGTTTGTATTCTTCGTTCATCATTTCTCGTCATCGTCCAAGTTTCGCTTCCATAAGTTAAAACAGGTGTTCCCATTACTTTATAGAACTTTATCTTCGTGTCTTTCCTTGTCTTTATTTCCAAGTGTTCTGTGTACAGTACCACATATCTTTTAAAATCTATTTATTTTTATATCGATGTCGCCGTCATACTCATAAGTTACATCGCACCCTAGAAAATTGAAATAAGATACCTGTTCTTCGAGTTCTGTTACATGTTTTATAGTTTTAAATTATCATCGCTGAATCAAACTACCCACACACTGAGGACATTTTAACCGAAAATGGGATTTTGTGCCCGAAGCGCGTTGTTCTTTCACTCAAATGTTGCAGAGTGTGAGACTTAAACAATTACACATTATTTAATACAAATTATCTGCAACTTATGTATAATAATTACATAGTTTACACATAATAAAAGTTACGGAACATTAATCACTATCATGAAATGCGATATCAAAGATGGTACGCACGATGATAGTTCACAAAAGAAAACTATTTAGTTAATACAGAGACTGGAGCGCTGGCGGCGTTACACGGCGACACAACAGAACGTACTGATTAAACCCCGAGGCGACCGATTGTTGCGTAACAACAATGATCCCCCTACGAAACAATGCGCTCCGTGATATAATCTACTTCAATTAATAGCATTCCCACTACTGAATAGTATCGAATCATATAGTGAAGTTATTTAAAAGCTCTGAGGAATTCTATTATTACAGACCGATCACGTGTACAATGGGTTAACAACTCGCGTACCAACACTTGAAATATACGGGATGTTTACTTACACGCTTCTTCTAACTGGATTTAGTAATTAGTTGCCTGTTGTAACTGGATTCCGTCGAACTGTAAAGAAATTTAGCGAACACAAAGTGGACTACCACCGTCTGTGGCAGTCCCACAGGAAGGGATCAACTAACATAATTACTGAAGCCTTCATTTAAAAAACTAAGAAACATTTTAAATGCTAAATATCGATCTGTCAAAACCCAGACAAGTGGAAATAAATAACGCATTCAACATTTTCACTGAACGAGCGGAGCGAGTTCTCAGTTTTAACGGGACCGTTTGACGTTTGTCTATCTGTTTTCAGTGTCGTCTTCCAATAACTTTTGAATGCATCAATTCATCATCGTAAAACTTGGAATACATGTTCATACTTTTACCCCACAGACCCCCTACTGTTTTACATTACTGCCCTAAAAATAAAGGCAAGAATGTAACCAGTCAAACGTTTGGGGAAAACATTGGGGTAAAAAATTAAAGAGAATTTCAACTACATTCTGATAGTTAAATTTTTAAAATTATTTTACGAGGGCCCAAGAAAGGGATCATTGTAAAACTCAATGTCGGGTTTCAGACCAAAAGAAATTTTAACTAAAAACGAAAGCAGTAGTTCTTTAGTGTTTATTGCATGAGTGTCTGATTCACAATTTTAACTTTACTAAAAGTTTCACTTATGAAACTTTATGTGAAAGTTTATATATATTAATAAATTAATAAAGTGAACGAAGAGTGAATCAACAAGATAATTATTTTACTAAAGTAGTACATTAATCGGGACTTCGTATCTGTTTTGCAAACTGAAAGACTATCTAATACTGAAAACTGTTTCATAATAAATGTATTTCGTTCAAATTAGTGAGCGACGTCTGTAACTTTGGGAGCTTAGTAGTTATACAATTTATACACAGACACATATTCTACATCCCACTAAGAATTGTTGGTGGAAACACACACGGGCAGTTATACCGAGAACCGTCTCAAGGCTGCAACATTTCAAAATTTATGTGACGTGTCCCAGTTTTATGGAAGTGCAAACTAACGCGGGCGCCCGCGCGCTTGGGCAAAGGTGTCGAGTTGTACAAAGCAGATAGCGACGAGACGTTTCTCTCCCCCTTCTGAGTTATTTACTACCCCCGGCGGGTTTTAAATTTCATTTTATCGTGTGAACATTTTGTTACACTTACCTTACGTGTGCAAAAGATACCGATTCCACATGACAGCATCTTGTAAATTATACTTTACGTTCAAAACAACCCGACGTCTTCGGTATGAAAACTTATTTTTATACGCCTGGCGGAATCAATAAAATCTTGTTACAGAATACGTCGGCTCGGGTCGGGTCGTTTAGCTACTAACCGAGGCGTCCGTCCATGTGGCATTTTGTGCACGTCAAGAACTAGTTACCGTCGCGGCGGCTGTTTTGAAATGTAAATCTTAACGCTGTAGGAAAAGACTACTAGGCCTACGTTTTTTTTTTTAGGGTTGCGACATTGAGCTTGTTATGCGTTAAAAACATTAAAAGGCATATCGATTCTTAGAATAAGTTAGAAAGAAAAAACAAAGTCTGAAACGTTTGTACTAAAAGTATGGAAATAACGCGCGCGCGCACTTCCAGCGAGGTTAAAAAACACATTTCAAAGTCAATTGTGCAGTAATTTCTCATTTATGGATCAGAAGTCTGGAACTTGAACGCTCTAACTCAAATGAGAAAAAATGCTGGACTACCAGAAACACAGTATTGGGATATCGAGACTGTAAAGAACCTCCCTACTGTGGAGACAGAAGACGGGTGCAAGGGAAAGATATCATAACAGCTCGTATTGAAAAGAAGCGCGTGGATGAAACTGGATAGATGCAGGAAGCGAGACGCTGAATGAATCCCATTACGAAGAAGAAGAAGAAGAAGAAGAAGAAGAAGAAGAAGAAGAAGAAGAAGAAGAAGAAGAAGACGAATGTCTGCTAAAAGAATATCCATTTGCAGATGTGTGGCGTCAACAGAACAAGAATGACGGATCCAAAGGGAAACTAAACTGGCTAAAGCAGAAACATTCTGTACGTGTCCCCGACTATCACCCTTTATTCTTTTCTTTGCTCCTCAATCCATTCATTGGTCGGTAGTTGTTCTCTCCATGCCATGTGTTCTCTCAACAATTGTACCGTAAAACGGGGTGACTTGAGCCCAAAACAAAAAAAAAGTTTCGAATCGCCGTTTCTTACAAACTAAATGGTCTATCTAAGGGTTTCATAGCTCAAATTAAAGGTTAACTGATTCGCTTTCACCACAACCCATTCCAATTATTTAACTGTCCATTCAATTAAAAAAATAAATAAATAATGGTAAAATGTCGGAATCTAGATTTTTTAACGTAGAAAAAAATGATCTGTACTATGAGTATTCGCACTTCGAAGAAAATTAGTCCATTTTTCCTCATTTAGTTAGTTCTTTGGCAACACAAACATGTCCAAGCATGTTTGATTATGTACAGGATTGAGTGAGTTTGACCTGGGTTCATCTCACCCCTACCAAATTTTGCAGTTTTTGGGGTGACTTAAGCCCACCTTAAAACCTGTGTTTACGCGGTAACCTTTGTTTAATAGGTACCGTAATACACTTTATATGTGATAAATTTCTATTGAATTAATTTTTTTCAGTTTGGCCTATGTGCTGTTGTTTTATTTTTTGGTTTTGGTAGTTAGACTTACAAGGTTTTTTTCAGGTCTAATTGTTAATTATTAAGCTTTCAAAATGCCAAGAAGGTATGAAAGACAAAAAGGTAGCCGCAAATATGCGGATTACACACAGGTAAATTTGGATGAAGCAATACGAAAAATTAGAAGTGGGGAAATGTCAAATAGAAAAGCTGCAAAACATTATAAAATATCTATAAATACCATAAAAAGAAGACTTAAGGGTGTGCACTTGAAGCGTCCTGGAGGTCAAACAATCCTTGACGAAGAAACAGAAAAAATGTTTGCTGACCATGTAGTGACATGTTCCTTATCTGGATATCCAATGACTGGATTTGACATACGAGTGCTTGTGAAGTCATATCTTGACAGGAATGGACTGACTATTAGCTCATTTAAAAACAATCTGCCCGGCAAAGAATGGTACAAACGTTTTATGTCCAGACACCGAGAGTTAACCGAAAGAATATCATCTAATATTAAAAAACAGAGGGCAAAAGTTTCAACTTACTCCATTAATGAATGGAGATCCTGTTCGACTATCTAGAACAGGAGATTGTAAATGTACCTCCCTCAAACATTTTCAACTTCGATGAGACCAATTTAACAGACGACCCTGGAAACTTTTACCAAACGAGGAGTAAAATATCCCGAACGGATTTTAAACTCAACAAAATCTTCTACATCTATCCTGATGTGTGGGAATGCAGAGGGGTCAATGCTTCCGCCATACGTCGTCTACAAGTCCAAGGAACTGTGGACTACCTGGACTGAAGGTGGTCCTTCAGGATGTCGTTACAACCGAACTTTGTCAGGGTGGTTTGATAACGTGACGTTCGATGATTGGTTCAACACTGTGGTGATACCACACTTGAAAAAGCTAAGGGGAACCAAAGTTGTCATCGGAGACAATTTGTCTAGCCACCTGAATTTAAACATCATTGAACTGTGTTAGAAACATGACATAAAGTTTATATGTTTACCACCAAATTCCTCCCATATAAGTCAACCTCTTGACGTTGCATATTTTCGCTCCATGAAAGGAGCATGGAGGAGGATTTTAACAGACTACAAGGTTAAGACAAACAAGTCCCCTGTTCCAAAAAGTGATTTCCCCAAGCTTCTTAAACAGCTTGTAACTGAACTTCACCACGAAGGCAGTAACTCCTTAGTAAATGGTTTTCGGAAAACAGGCATTTACCCTGTAAACAGGAAAGAAATTTTGGATAGACTTCCTACAAAGGATAGCTTGCCAAACAAAAAAAAAGGCTCTCATGATGGCGAAGAACTGAAACATAGAGAAAAGTAGGAAGGAAGAAAAAGGTACAGGTTAAGCCTGGAAAAAGTGTGAGCGCAGACGATTTCAAAGGTGAAAACAATAAGGTACCAGAAGCCCAACCTTCTACATCTACCGGTACTTTCACATCACCACCAATAAAGGCAACTGCAAAAAGAAAGAAAAAGGCAGTGAAAAGAGATTCAGACACCAGCAGCGAAAGTGAACCAGAGAGTGAATATTCAGTGTACAGTGCGTTCGAAGAAGAAGACTTTGACGATATTCATTTTCTAATAGAAAGGCAACAAAAAAAGGGAAATAGCAAGAAGATAGAAGTAAAAGGAAGTAGCAAGAAGCAAGAATAAAAACGAATTGTCAAGAAGAAAGAGAATCTTAAAAAAAAAAGATAGTACCGGTGCTTACGAAAAAGGCTCTTGTGTCTTGGTAATGTATGAAGGAGAGTTTTTCCCGGGAGTGATAACAGATATAGGTACCGCTACAAAATCAGTACAATGACCATGAGTGGTCCCAGTAATTGGAAATGGCCAGATAAAATTGATGAATGCTGGTACAACAGAACAGAAATAAAAGAAAAAATTGCAGCCCCCACACCCATTACCGCCAGAGGATCTTTTGCTGTTCCAGAGGTAGAAAAGTGGCGTTTCATGGACAAGGACATCAAGTTAAATGCTTGAAACAAGTGTACATAGTGTAAATAGTATGTAGTTGTAACAAAGGTGTTATTTTTTACATTTAGTTATTAATGACTACCACAGTGCAAGTGTCAAGCTTTGTAGTGTGGATTGCTACGAATTTGCAAGAACGTGATTTTGGCCATATTTCAGTTACACAGAAAAATTACTCTTTATTTTAAAAAAAATTGTTGATTGACTTTTTCTGATTAAGCATATTCAGATCTTCAATTTGTGGTAAGTTAAACTGTTTTAAGCCTTATTTTAAATTTTCTATGATTTTTTTACAGTTTTGAGGAAATTTTCATGTTTTGTTTTACATTTTCCTCTATAAAACCTAAAAAAACAGGAATTTTTAAGCTCAAAAACTACATAAATAGTCTGCAGTATATGAGGTTCAAGTCACCCCATGGGTTAATACAATGGGTCTAGTGCATTAGAATAACATTGAAATATATGAGCTGGGTTCAAGTCACCCCGACCCACGAGGTGACTTGAGCCCACCCATAAAATATTTTTTTTCTGATAGTTATATTGATTGGAAAAAAATTATATTCCACACGTTTATAGAATGGACCAAGACTAAGTTCACTGTAAAAAAGTTATTTGAAAATAGTTGATAGTTTTACAGATATGAACATGCAAAGTTCAAAAGTGGGCTCAAGTCACCCCGTTTTACGGTACTTCTGGTAATGCATTAACAAACCGCATAAATAAACGTAAAAAAATTATTATTTTATATTTTATTAATAATAATAGCGAAAGTTTTTACAACAGTATATTTTTATTATTTTGTGAATTACAATGTTTCGATAGTATTCAACTATCATCATCAGATATAAAATTAATAAATATAAATTTTTGTTATTTAAAATCAATTGTTCAAAACAGCTCTTTTATATGTAGATTAAATTTCATGTTTTATATGTGTATATAAAATATGTTATATAATTAATCGTAAAATATAATATAAATATTTATTATTTTATTAAATAAATAATTTTGAAAATATTATAATTTTTGTATTAATATGAATTTGTTCTGGTATTAATTTATTACTGGTTTTATGTTTAAATATTTATACATTTTCCCGTAAGGTCATTTTTGGATCTTTGGAAATATGTTTTAATAAAGAGATGTTATTTAAATTTCGGAATGTGTGTTTGTTTTTGATCGAGAGTGTAGCTAAATCTGATCTGTATATATCTGGTTTTAAATATGAATTACGGTGATGTATAAACCTTCCTTTTAAACGTTTTTTATTAAGGCCTACATAAAATTTGTTACCGTCAGGACTTCAATTTTATATACTCCGTTTAAACTAATAATTAATTTATGTGCTGTAGGTTTGATTCTGTTAAAATCTGTCTTATTACTGTTATAGGTAATTTTTATATTTTGGTTTTTAAATAATTTTGTATTTTATGATTAATAGTTCCAATTTATGTGAAATTAATATATTTAATATTTTATATTTATATACCAGCCTTGGTATTTTTATACATCGCTTCCTCACAGTATCCGTTTCATAATGTCTTCGTACCGTAAATGTGCCAGTAAATGCATCTCATCGCTTCACAATTTCTTCCCATATTTCTCTTATTTTCACCTACTCTATCACCTAAACATTTTGAAGAATTTCATGACGTGAAAATACTATTGAAGATACAATGAAAAATCTTTTTTGTTTTCTGAAAATCATGAAATCGTTAATAAGTTCACGAAAGAAATGAAGTGGTAAGTTGTGACTGCTGGTGGTCAACACTAAAATTGTCTCATCAGACTGTTCCCTGTTCCGATTAAGAAAAAGTTCCCGAAAAGAAGCTTACCCCCCCCCCCAAACACAAACAGTCTGCAAACTGCACTAAAAAACATCAGAACATCTGGCTGGCATAAGCTAGACGTATGAGAATATTTCTCGTACTGTGTCTCACCAAATTTGGGCAGAATGCAGTGGGAAAAATAAATTGTGTTTAAATTATGTGTAACAATTTATTTGTTTCTATGCCAGTATTATTAAATCTCTTCTGCGATCGATAAATAATCTCAGAAATTCTATACAAAATAATAATAAAAAAAGGAAAACAATGTTCCACTGAGACTTCTAAATACCGAGAGATAACAAAAACCTCTTTATTATTAATGAAACAAAAAAATAAGTTGGGAACTGTCTAAGATTTGCAATTTTTTTAGTGGTATTACTAAAATCAGTACAAATAGTGAATAAGACTAGACTGCATTCCTGGCTTTACGTTACAATCAATTAATAAGAATTTAATATATTTCTTATATGTAGCAGTAGGCCCAATTATGTAATACAGTACAGTAGTTTATAACTATTAGTTTTTAGGCTAGTTGTACGCGTAGTAGGTAGTCACTTCAAAACTACATTGCGTACAACGTACAGAGTTCATGGCTGTCAATTCCTCTACCTGCCCTCGTCACACCGACCCTACGATTGTCTCACTGTCGTAAACAGCAGCTGCTGCTGACATGAAATGACGGCGGCCAGACCTCAAACGTTAAACCCTCTCACGCCGGACGCGGTATTGTTTGAACCGTGTATTCCAATTAGGTGTCCGTCAACATTTAAAGCTCACTGTACAAACGTCAACTCGAGATAAAATAACAACGGGATATAAGATTGTTGCAGGAGTAAAATTTAAACATGACTGCGACTAAGTTTCGTAAGAACCACAGCGTGCGAAGATCCTTAAAAATCATAATCAAATGAGAATTATGATCTTGTCACTGCACGTGTTTAAATGTAGACTCATTTCCCTACGGCGGTAGTGGTATGGTGTGTGCTGTATGACTGCCACCGGTCTACCGCTTGTGGACGCACGATGACCAATAATTACTTGTGACGTTCATTAAATTAGGAAACGAAAAATACTGCATTTATAAAAATATTCCGCTCTCTACAGCTCGACATTCAGCTGACAAATTTTCCTTCGCAAGCAACTCAAACGATTTACCGAGTCCATTTCTTTTAAGATACTCACTTTTTTCATTTTCACTAACAAACCTTGGCAGAGATGCCAAGAGCTGGCATTGGATAAAGTAAAGTAAGTACTAACAAACCAAAGACGATTAGTTTTCCTTGACTTTAATTTAGACGCACAGCAATAAAATAGCCTACCACATACATAAAATATATATTTTAAATACAGAACATAAAACGGGCATTGTCCGTGCCGACGAAGGGGATTGTGCGCTTCAATGAAAGTTGAGGGCTGTACCGGCGATAACACAGTTATACTGGTAAGGTTTCCCTAGCCGGACAGACTTCTCTGTCCCACAACGCCCTACCTCTTGTCCCATGTCCTTACCTATCCTTGCCCGTCCTTTTCATCGTCTATGAGCATACCGAGAACGTCAGCCGTAGAGAAGGTAGCCGATATAAGGGCTCTGTGCCCCAAAATGACCTAATTCTCCAGATTGGGGGTTGTGGAAGAGGCTGATAACCTATTCACGGAAAAAGCACTGGTTCTGGAACCTTATTCTAGGCATCGTTTAGGCGGAAATACCTGAGAAGATCAAAAAGGAGGTGGAATGATTAGGTGCTATGAGGCTATTAGCCTAAACCTTGGCTGGAAGAAGATGAAGATGAAGGAGAAGATCATAAAACGTTAAACAGTTCTATATATCAAGTAATCCATCTAATAAAAACAGGTAATAGCCTATTACAATCATAGGCTGCTATTTTCGACAATGGTTTGCATAACCCGTTAGAATTTTTAAAAATTTTGACTCTTATTTTTACCTTCCCCCCCCCCCAATTTTTTCAAAGAAGATAATTACACCAAGCTCAGTTCCTGGAGCGTATTTGTCACTTCAGTATCTTAGGTGTGACAACGTATCATAGGCCTATATCTCGAATATGATAGGGATGTTGGCAACAAAATTAATAAGTAGAAGCCGCATGTGGAGTACCAGGAAAGCCATTTAGAAACAAAGTTATTTTAGACATAGAAGTTCGTTTATATAATACGTACTTTTGACTGTCCCTATAGTGATGTACAAGAGTGAAACGTGGACACTTAAAAGGCAAAGGAAAACGTTCCGGACATTGGGGATGAAATTCCTGAGGAGAATTAAAGGTTACAAGAAAGACGATAGCATAAGAAACGCAACCAAACGGAACGAGTTAAATATGGAACCGCCAGAAGTGAAGAAAGTGGTATGACGTAAGGCGAATTAGGAAGGACATCTAGCCAGACTAAAATGTTTTTGATCATTATAATCCTGAGTGACTCGTAGTGTGAGGTGCCATAGGACAAGCGACGTACTTCGGATAAGGACATGGCGACGTGTGAATGATAAGAAATCCAGGAGCACAATGGTACACCAATACTGTAGTAAATAGTGATGACAAAGTGCACACTGTTGGAGAAGACATTTAAGTGAAATTAAACGAAATGTTTTAGTGAATAAATATAAAACGAAGCTTACATTTTAAAACAACGGTAAATCAGGTACGGCTCTGACAAAAAGGTGCGCTGGAAATTTTTTTATATTCATCCTACAGGCTCTGTTATAAAAATATGCTCCACGAATAACGAGCGAATGACATTTTAACACTAAACTTTACACAATTAATCAAACGTATTTAACTTAAAAACGTCAGGTTAATCTCATTTTTATCGTAAGTTACAAAACAGTGTACTCCTTTACAAAAACCTCGCATGGGCGCATTTTATATAGGCCTACAAACACTGAACGGCAAAGATAATCTCTTGTTTCGAGTTCTGAATCTCGCAAAGCTCTATAATCAATTAATCATAATAATGTCGTGTACAAATTTAACACGGGAAACCACACAAAAGGTCTGAACATAATACGATTCCAAAGGTCGGTCATTAACTCGTGATCTAATAACGGGGGAGAGCGAACTCGGTGCTGCTGCTGCTATTTATATAAATGCAAATGATACCATTAACGTTTCAATAATTTACATATCGTGGTCACGAATGTTTACTAGGGTTTGTGGCGAAACCCCGATGTCATCAGGTGCACACCTCGGTCACAATCGGTTTTCACCTGAAATCAATAATCGACGATGTGCGGCGCTTGTAACGTGCAAGCCACAGAATCGTCACCACTCATCGTGTAAACAAAATGCTGAAATGTGGCAACGTGGAAATGTTTCGTCTCGTTTAAACGCTGCTCTTGGAGGGGTGCGGTCGAATCGGCTTCATACAAAAGAAAAAATAAGTTAAGACTAATCAACATTGCTGTCTTTAAAGTGGTTCAAAAACGTGTGATAACATCCTGAAATCAATCCCATTAAAGTAAACTGTAATAACACAATAAACATACGCGATATCGAAACATTGTTTACATGCTTATTGACTGAATTGATTTTCCTATCTTTCATATTTCAAATGTGTATACAAATGCTGTAAAATAAAGCTGTTTTTAGGCCTATATTAAAAAAAACGTTACTCCTAGGCCTAAATTAGCGTACTCACCTAAAAACAATAATAATGCCAACAGTTCTCAGTTTTGACTTGACCGCTTGACTACTGGGGGGATGTCTCACAATAACGTCTGAATGAACTATCCGATTTTCGTGAAATTTACCATGCGTATCCGGACTTGTATCCGATACATCACTATTGTTTTTGACACTGAAGTAAAAAAAAAAAAAAAAAAATGGAGGGGGGAGTAAGATAATAATATGAGGTAAAAATGTTTAAAATCGGAAAATTCTAACCGGATATATCAAATTAAAGAAATTTTTAACTCCTACGATAGTTTAAAATATACAAAAGCATTACCAGACTCGTAGTAACATGTGGTTGTGGAACACGGGTTAGTACAATTAGAGACTCAGAAAAACTGTAAATGTTTCAAAGGAAAATGCTGAGAAAAATATTTGGACCAGTGGAAGATGCTGGGCAATACTGAACAAAAAGAATTTATAAAAGTTTTTGGACATTATTAAACAACGGCTACACCGACATAAAGGTGGTAAGCTGCGGCTGACGAATACTAACTGTGGCAACGCAGCGGTAACGTGGACTCAAAACGGCCATGTCATCTTACTATCGCTGGAATCTTGATTGGTGCACAGAGACAATGCCGGGAACTGCATGGGAATTATAATTATCATATCAATTGCTTATGACTGAGGCAGTATTAATTTGTATTTGTGCACGATGAAAGATATTATTTTGACAAACCTAACGTTATAGTTTCCTGCTGAAACCGGAGCAAATATAATTTCAGCAACCGAGTATACAAACAGTTAAACATGAATGAGTTTAAAAAACAAAATTACAATAAGGGGAAGTAAAACATTGCTCTCTCTCTCTCGTTTTATTTTTTGATTAGTTTTTCCTATTGGGTGAGTGTGTACCGCACTTGTGGAGGCCGCACTTCTCTTACAGTCTAGAGACGGCCAGACAAGTCGTTTAGTCTCTCGGATCAGCGTAAACTGTAACAAATGTTTGTAATTCAGCTTTAGAGTATGCAATACGGCTGTCACATCGAGACTCCATGCCTTGAAGGCTTTGGTAGTAACTAAACTGAAGGATTCGACATCCGCTATTACAGCCTTTACATCACACAAATAATATACGAATGTTCCATATTGATCACTGTACAGTTAATGAACTTCAATTACTCTTTTAAAAAAGAGACGCGATGCGTCTTCGCTGTAAGGCACGAGGTTTTTGGAACGGTCTGTACGCTACACTTGTGTTCTCCAACCGGTAATAGCGTAAACAAGAATCTCACTGTTAAGTTTGAGCTCGTGGAATTCTGTCAACAACATACCGTTTATACTTTGACTAGACGGGCTGCGTTTGATCTTTAATAGCGCAGTTCGATCACTGGTAGAAGATTACATTCACAAAGTAAACGGTAAAAAGAATTACAGACGAATGTATCGTTTCGCAAAGCCGATAAGGATTACACATACGAGACGTTTCCCGTTCTAGAAATCTCCACCGACAGAACTGTTCACAGACACGACAGATTACTTTCGTTTTCTTCCTGTTCGGCTTTTGCCATTCCTCTAACCCTTTTCATCCTGTAAATGCTAAACCTCACAGAATATGTACAGTAGCGGGTTATACACAACTCTACGGTATGCTGCAGCACCGGGCACCAGGGCGTCAGCTGTCAGGCGGTCACCATCCAGCCCTAAATCACAAAAACGTTTTGAAGATAATAAATGTGAAAAAAAAGTTCTATTCGAAAATCATAAAAGGATGTGTGCTCAAAGTATTAAACTGGCCAATTGGTTGTAATATGATTGATGATTTCCGAACATATACACTGCTTATCGTCTGCTTTTAACGATTCCGACAGCTAACTGCGAAACTGAAACATTATTTTTTGTATTAAAACGTATTAAATATATGATGAGTTCAACTACGGGAGAAGATATTATCTTCGTTATCAAGGTTGAATACTGAAAGCGAGATACCTGAATCGCTCGATTTAGAAGAAATTATACAAGACTTCGTTAAGGCAAAATCAAGAAAAAATGGATCGATTGGTATTTTCTAAGCTTAAGTAAAATATTTTCTAATATTTACTATGCTCATTGTAATCACTATTTAGCTAAATATTTGTTATAATCTGAGAGTCCAATACAATAATTGTTAACTTCGAAATTGTGTATGTCATTTGTCAGTGTAAATAATGGATAAAAGTTTGAATTTTGAATGGGGGGGGGGCACCAGTCTGTGGCAGCACAGGGTACCACGCGCTTCTAATCCGCCCCTGAATATGTACACTGGATTCATTAATACGCTGATAAACGTAAATATAAAGCTATGCATTACGAGAATTCTTTTGTTGCCAAATGATCTGGTGACCGATTAAAACAACGTATATAACAGTTTATTTACCTTTTTACACAATCTTATCTAAAATTTAATTGACTTGTTATTCTCTTTTTTTTCACTTTTTCATAGCAATAATAACGAAAAAACAAAAAATATGAAGAATAATAATCATTCGAAATACTTTTATCCAAAGAGCAAAGGACTTAAACTAACTACAAAATGATTTACATATTACCCAGAAAACGACAGTGAAGGCACACATTACATAGTTCCTCAAGAAACCTAATAGATGTATTAGGCGGTATGTTTTAAGACCGTCGTCAAAATGAGGAATGTAGACCTAATTCTGTTCCTAAGGGCTCTTAAGCAGAAGAATAAAAACGGATTTATTCACAAAGAATAATGAATTCTGAAAGTGAATTAATCTAAAAACGAGGCTGAGGAGGAAAATGTGTACCGAGTTCGTGGAAAAACAAGCTAACTTTTCAATCAACTTAAGAAAATCTTGTTTCTACATAAATAAAAACTACGTACGACAAAAAATAAATAAAAATATGACATATGATAAGAAACAAACAGCAATAAAAATAAATAGATAACCGGCGGAATGTAATAGTCGACCAAAGATGTTAGAATAAGAAGACAGGAAAGGTCGTGCAAAGAAATTAATACGCCTATGCTTTAAACAATCAAATTTTATAAGAGCCCGGTGTGTGACGACTGCTGTACTTATGTCGATCTCTACATTCATCTGATCGCCGCGTGTTTCGCGATCATGAAAGGAATATGCAAATTTATGCAAATTGCCGCAATGATACAGTCGGAACGTAGTGAGATAATGGGCCAGGTCAGCTGCAGACTACAATTTGGCAAAAGTCGACACGTTTTTGATATGTGCCAACGTGATTCAATGTGGGGGCGAAGGGCGGTAAGAGAGGATACTGAGTCTGTAAATTGGCTTGGATGTCTTATGCCACCATGAACATTTCAACCAGATACAAAACTGTCTTGCTTCTATGAATCTGCCTTCACAGGCGTGTTTCTTCAGATTATTCATGGTATGCGTTTTACACAGAAAACGCACACGAGATAAGACTAATATTCGATGAAGATGTAAGTGCTGGTTGCCAGTGTAAGTGTGCGGAAACACTATTATATTTCAAACACGGCAGTAAAACACACCAATTTATTGCCGGCGGAGGGCGGACGCGGCGTGACCAGCGAGATACCACTCCTTTACGTTTAAGGTCATTGTCTTAACAGCACGCACGTGGTCAAACGCACTTTATAGTGTCAGACCGACAAACGCGTTGCAACACCGCTAAAGATGATCAACAAACGTTACGTTTAATTTACATACGAGTGGACACTGTTTTCTGCATTTCATTATTAACAAACATACAAATGGGCTTTTCACATATGAAGGCATGATATACAGTGGCACCTCGATACCACGAACCTCAATAACACGAATTTTTTGCAATCCCCTTCAATGTCAAATAATAATCAATGTTAAAAATACCTCTGCAACCCGAAATTCTTTAGTTAAAAACCTTGATAAGCTGAATTTTCGTTGATCTGATATCAAAATATACTAATTAACCTTTATAACACGAATTTTTACTCAACAGAACCTTATGGCACGAATTTGTCCTCTATAATACGAATTACCCACGGCAGCGACCTCAGTAAACCGAATGTTATGAAGCAGGACCTTGATAACACTAACTTTTGTTATCTTAACCTTGATAACACGAACCTCGCTTTGACGAATTCCTCGATAACTCGAATTTTTATAATCTCCTTGGGATTCGTGTTATCGAGGTTCCACTGTACACCGCTCTTTCTCGGAGAACGAAAACAGTCCACAGAACTGAGTTAATGGATAACCTATATTTTCTTAAAACCATAAAGCTTGCATGGTCGGTTTTTATTACTATAATAATTAGCAACTCTCTTAATGCCGCAAAAGTAACTTTTTCTTTTAATTTTCCTATTCCAAAATCATTCATAATCATCACGTTGCTCCAAGGCTGATTTGTTACGACCCCAAGAAGACAAAGTCACTCCACCGTTTCTTCGACGTTCCACATTTCTCCGTCCTTCAGCCAACTTAACTGAACTAAGTTGGCTGAAGGACGGAGCGGCACTTCAGTGCATCCCCACTGGGCTGTTGGGGATGCGGCAGCCATCCATTCAGCTGAGATGCTCCACCAATTGAGATTGGACTCATAATCATGATTATTTATTAGTGATATCAATTTTAATTTTGTGTTTAGCTGTTGTCTTCCCTTGTCTCCACAACGAAAGCCCTCGTCCAGTACGAGGAGACTGCCAACTGGCCACCGAACACTGACATCGCTGCAACTGAAGTTTCTAGAACAGATAAAATTATCACTTAGTATTGTTCTTCTTGGATAGACTGGTCTGCGGCAGTCCTCCAGTCGGCTGGCTCGATTCTCTGTACTCCTCTTCGTACCATCACAGCTCTCATAACCGACTTCTTCCACGATCTGCAGGACACATTGTAAACGGGGTCTTCCTCCGCGCCTCTTTCCTTCTAGCGTTTCCTTCAGTATAGTTTTGAATCTCGTGTCTTACAATATGCCCTATTAACCGGTCTCTCCAAACGTTATATCCTTACGAACAAATGTCTTCGTTTGCCACTTCGTCTCTCCAGCTAATCTTCATTATTCTCTATAGCGTCATTGCTGTGAAAACATTAATCATCTTTTCTTATCGTTCAGGTTCCATACTCGTAAAAGGCGAACACTCCAAAAAAAATAGCGTAACTTCAGTAACCTCTTCCTTCTTATCCAGCTGACGTTGTTAGTAGTAACATTTAGTACATAATTATCTAGTCTTATAGGTTTCTCACATACGATAAGGAACCTATATGTGCTGCATGTGCAAACCGCCACGACTGCTTCTCCTCCTCCAGAATTCGCAGATTAGGAGCCTGCAACTTCTTTCATCTCGGAGCTAATCACTTTAGAATTCACTACTTTCTTCCTTCTTTAACATCGTCTATATGTATAGTCGTATCTTTCTCGTCCCTAACGCTACGTTTCTCTATCACGCAAATTTGTGATCAGTAAAAATAAATAACAAAAAATATTACTTTTCATTTCCACAACGTTTCGCGAGCTACAGAAACGTAAGATCAGATCCTTCACACACACCGAGGTTTCTATCGCTGCTGACGTCACGGAGAAATAAAAAAATGTCGTGCGTACGACCAGTATGAAATATAAAGGTTGAATTTTGCGCATCTGCAACCAAAAAACAGCTTTAGGTTTTTGCGCATAGCAGGGTAATAGGTTTACATATCCTGACGTTTTGAACCCCGTCGGGAAAATGGAAAGGAGGAATAAGTTGATTCGAAACATAAATCGACAATTAATAAATGCTGTTTCATTTGTCGAAATGATTTTTGGCCCCATGACTGTTGAGTTTCAGAGTGATGAAAATGTGGTGTGTGCACCCTGAAAATACTAATGCAGTAATAGGATAGGATCTCTTAAATCCGCGACCAAATCTGTAGTTGATACGTTAATCCGATATTCAGAATTGCGTATAACCAATTTACACGCCCTGTACTATACGAATCTTAACGATTTTTAACATTATGCGCCCCCATAAAAATTAATCCACAATGAAGCAACGTTCTGGAGCATATTGGACGTAGATAAGTTTGTTTCGTCATGTTTACAGTAGGCACTGTGGTTGAGCAATGCCGCGCCGCTTCGCACACGCTTTTCATTACTAAATCGTCGGTTTCGTCACAAACAACGCTGCTATAGTACACGCTGTTCTCACGGCGTCAAGAAACTAATACACCCGCCCCACGGGCGTGTAACGTTGATCGTTTGTGTACAACGAACAAATTCGACTGCGCGATAGATTACAGAGGACTGCGTCACTCAAGCGGACAAAAAAATTAATACTGGGTGAAACTAAAACGAAAATAAATTTATTAAATATTAAATAAACTCAATAAACATTAACTTTTAACAAATACAATCTTTACAAATTTCCCTCCACTTAACAGGTTCGCTGTCAGTAGAATTGGCGTCACGGTTCCGTTTGGCTTCGATACCCTATTCGTTTTCGGAATTTCCAGCTAGCATTTTTATATAGCTCGCAGTTGCTCTGAATCCCTTCATTTCCGCCGCGATAGTTCAAATATAAAAAAATGAAGGGAACCAAAAAGTCTGACGACTGAACTGACCTGACTGATACGAACGGATAAAGGGCATTGCTAACATTTTCCTCCTCTAACTGCCGGATCATGTATAACAGAGCATTCCAATCGAACCTCCCCGGCCACCGAGCCTAAGTGCAGTCGTCCATCCGGGTTTGCATTCACACAAGTGAGACTTCACTTTACTAGTAGACACGCGAGGAAAATCGCATCACTTCAACAACACAACTGTTCCAGTGGGCAATAAAGCGAATAAAGTAAAAGAAAGGCAATGTATGGAGGAAAGATAACAAATAGAAAACGAGTTAGTGAGTGAGTGAACTACGCGCACATATAAAACATAATAAACCTTCTACCTACCCTACATGCGAAATCGGCTATTTAAAGTTTCGGCAAAAAAAGAAAGAGAAGTATCAATACACTTTAAACAAACTAAGGTATTCTGTAACGAGTGCAATCAACAAAAACTGATTTCTGTACGCGCATTAGAAAGTAAAACCAAGTGAAGTTCAAATTAACTGAAGAAAACCAATCTTTCTGTATATGAGCCTACTCTGTCGTGCATATATAGCTACTAAATTAAATTTACGTTTTCTAATGTAAATCTTAACACGACTTTCAACTTACAGTACTGTTATGTTAACATAAAAACACTGTAAAAGGCTACCATGCTGACTATACCAAATATGCAATATAATTTTATAACAGCGTTTCCTTGATTAAAAAAAAAAAAATGTATTAGTATGGAAGACCTAATCATACAAACACCGTATCCAAATTTTAAACTATCCATTTTATAGAGTACATTACACGTATGTAGTAAGATAGAGTATAGAGTACTTTATAGAGTACATTCTGTAAAACAATTTCGGAAACGGAAGGAGCCACGAAGTTACAAGCTTTATTGCAGACGGCTTTGGCTATAACAAAGACGACAAAACAACGAATGCGAAGAAGACAAAGTCCGATAATTTCGGACATCGATTTGCATGAAAACAGCGATGAAGCTTTCGGTACGTGGTCGGAAACATCTGCTAAATATTCATTAGCAGTATTGTTTACACTGTGCACAATGCATACACTAGCAAGGAAGCACAATAACAATGCAGCGCCGACTGAGCAATAAAACCGAGCCAGAGATAAGCAATCTGCACATTACGTTATTATTAATTGACGATAAAAATAATTTATTCCAAACTGCGCTATTAATACAACGGCTTATAGCCTTACTACCGATTTAAAGTTTCTTCACTAGTTATCTAAATATTATAGGCAAAAAATTCAGAGAATTTATAGCAATAAGCAAATTAAATATTACAGAATCTTTTCCCTGTCTCTCTTACTCCAACTTTCAGAGAGACGTAATCCCTTGGTCATCTCCCTTTATGACTGGTTACAAAGAGCCCCTTTATATTGTTTTCTAGTTCTATTTATTGACCACCTTCTAAATTTCTCCCGAGAGAACAGACTAACCTCTGTTCGAGGGGGGGGGGGGCAAATTTCCTCCTTTTCCAACAATCTTACTTACAATTCATATAGACCTATACAGGTCCACAAAAGAAAATTTTTGTACACAGAAGCACTAACCAGTAACTCGTCTTTACCTATTAACACGATGCCACCTGTATTTATCGATATAATTAGTTTAACCCTTGACGCACACGCCTGGAAGTGACACTCAACTAACTGTTAACTACGTATAGAATTTTATTTTCTTAATAAACCACAACGCCATCGTCGCCTTATTGAGATTTAGATTAATCGTTAAACAAAATTAAATGGTATGAATGCTAACTTAATTGTAGAAATTCACAACTAATCCAAGTACGTTACATTTACTAATTTTTTTAACTGCAGAGACGTAATGTAACTTGCAGAGATTGATTATATAAATCGTTTCTGCACAGTTACTTAGATATACCTCAGTAAACGACCTGAAACAGATCTTCGACGATACAGACCAGCAGAGATTATCCATTATTTACATACGACAAGTAGGGACTCAACTGAAAAGGTTAAAAGTCGGTTTTGTTTCTACGGAGAATAAGTATTATCGATAAGTGAAACAAATTAAACCTGAACCGGACAGGCTGGAATGCCGAGTCATCAACATAGATTTGGGCAGGGAATTGTTTATCAGATAGGACGGACTATGAACCTACATACCGAACGATTAACGGACCAAAATGGAACGTTGTAGATAACCGATACACACTTCGTGTGTACTAACGATTATTTATTGTAAAACAGAACGGGACATTAAAACATTTGGATCTGTGTATACACATCACAGTATACTGACACTATGCGTGTATGTAGACACTGCTTCCCATATTTGTAAATACGCTATAATGGATTTATTCATAACTTTTCTCGAAACATTTAAACTTTCACAGCTGGAGTTTAACTTTCAATTGTTACGACATTTTCGGACGGAAACCGTAACTCATTACCCGATGTGGCACTCACAATGGTCCACGATCTCCGTTTAGAAAATCCAATACTTATTTCGTGAAAGTACCCTTGCATAATATGTACGTTAAACTGAATAAGTTGCCAAAACAAGTTACGATTACAAATCTTTCAAGGGCAGCAAATAATATTGGTAAAACTTAGTGCGCGTGTTCATACTGTACTCCACAGATCCCTACTGTTTTTGAGATTAATCCCCCTAAAAATAAGGTGAGCGAGAAACAAAAATGTGAGGGGTCGAAATATTGGAAAAATCGAAAGAATTTATGTGGGGTGTATCAAATATAATTTATAAAAATAATGTTTCGGAAATTTCAAAATTCATGAATACCCAGACCAAAAAGAGATTAAAATCTACAAAAAAATTGTACAAATCAAAGTGAGGTATCAAATTAAAGACAATTGTAATAGAAATCTGAATGTAGGACTACTACGGCCCAAAAAGTGAAAATTTTGAAAAAATCATTGAAAACACAAGCTATCGGACTAACGACACATTTAAGGTAGTATAGTGTTTACTTTAACATTTTTTTTACAAAAAGGGCACCACGGTCAAAAAACGTAAGTAATAAATTGTTTAAAAATAGTAGGAGTATTGTCATTTACCTGTAAGACGACTGCAAACCATTACAACGCCAAAAGATTTTTTTTGTATACAGAATTATTAACTTTTATAGTTAGAATATTATTTATAACGTCTTCCTTTGCATATGTACATAAAAACATATAAAAAGTAAAAACAAAACACAAATAAAAAAGACAAAATCCAGTAGGGCTATGAGAAACAACAAATGGCCACCTCCTCGTGTTATTTCTCAGCTAACGCTAGAATCATACATACGAAGGACTTTACTCAGAGTTTTAAAATTAATTAATGTAATTTTATCTGATAATAACTGTATTTTGTTCAAAGCAGTGAGCGAGTTCTGCAGCTCAGGGAGTTTACTAATATTACTTCTAAGATAACGCCTTCATGGATATCAAGAATTTCATTTTGTAGTCCTGTACTTTTAAAATACAATTTTTATGGAGAATCAATGTTTCACTTCCGAACATGAAAATTCGGGTGCCAATATTTTACAAACCTTCGGCAATTTTCCTCTCTGCGACTTTTTCTGTAATTTCCTTTTGTCACGAGACACTATTATTTATTTAATTAACTTCTATATCTCATGTTTTCTTATACTGACATATATAAATAAAAATTGTCATAAGACTAGAATGACTGTGAAAGTCATTCAGAATCATACTTTCTTTCCGTGCATCAAATTCGTTTGGAGTTGTTTTTTTTTAAAGCACTGTTTATATTTTAGTTTTGTGAACTTTGTAATCGTGGTAGGGCTATTTCTCGCGTATCGCATTCAATCCTCCAGCAGATTTTTGAGATTCATTTCATACTATAATTATTTGGTCGTGACTACACAGTGTTGCAGTGGTTCCCAACCTTTCCGGACCCGCGTATGACTTTGGTCTTCCGCGTTCATTCCGAATACCATCGGAGCTTAACGAAAGGTTATTCGGGTTTTCTCAATAAAAACAACATGAACATGATACAACATGAATAGTATATCTTATTACTCCTCGTTATGTATAATTAGTTAAATCTAATACATAGAATTTTCAAAAGACACTTGATTACTTTCATTTTATTGTTGTTTTGAACATAACATTTTTATTTACTTTTTTTAAGTAAATACTTTTTTAATTCCTTTTTTCCTCCCGTACCACCTTGGATTCTTCCACGTAACACCGGTTGAGAAACCCTGCAGTATTGTAGTAACTGAATTTTTCCAATCCGAGACCGAAACAAAGTTAACAGACGGAAACGTAAACAAGAATACGTTTTAGTACGCATCGCTTCAACGCACGCGTGCGCTCGCGTCTAGTAAACACGCGTAGTAATTATCTTATCTGTCACCTGAGATTACGTTTGCTTCATAAGATTTACCTGTCAGAACGAATGCGTGTATCACCGTTTGCGCAATCTGTTAAAATAACAGTCGACTTCGCTAATATATTACAAAATATTATAAAATCCACTTTGCCTCAACCCCCAAACGGGACGAGAAGCACAACTACGTCGCACACACGTATTATTTATTAACTCTCTCTACGACACGCACACAACAGACAACGGCCCTGACATTAATAGGCTGTTTCAGACGATGAATCATTATTGAATATATCGGCCCCTCTAACAAAACACGATCCTGCTCGCGATGAAGGAAGTGTGAAATTTGAGTACATACATCTTCGCTGCTCCGATTCTAATACGCGAGAACGTATTACAAAAGAGAGGGGAAACGAGATACCGTGGGTCTGCCAATACACGCAAACTAACAACTCTACGCACATAACCTGTTAACAAGTGTTTTTATTTTTGTTGGCGTCGGATGGACAAGATTTTTTTTCTGTAGACCTCATGACCTATTTGATAAGTTCACTGTTTACACACGGTGAAAGTATTCCTACGCGTACGGTTGCGTGATTAAAGTGGCTCCATTTGTAAATTCTAGTGTAACGTGAATACAAAGCCGCATGGATGACTGCAAGATGGTTCGCTGGCTGGTACTTTTAGACTTGTAATGACAGACAGAGGTAATGATTAGATTCGATAATATGCCGCCGCAAATCTACAGGGAAAGTTTTACGGAAAAACAAAAACTACAAAATTGGTTACACCTCGAGACGGTATAAAGAAATAAAAATTCCGTACACTAATCATTAATGAAAAAGTAAAATAATTCCTTGTAGCAAAGGTCTTAAATCTGTTTAAACCTTGTCGGTACTTTCTGTACGGCGTCGAACCTTGGCTGCTAAGCACAGAACCACAGACAATTTTACAACGAACTAAATCCGAATGTGTAGGATTGGTATAACATCGAAATACCTATACTCATAAGAACATTGAAAGCAAAATTAGTCTCTTCTAGTCGCTTTGTGACTGTATCATTAAACATTTAAAGAAGAAAACAAAGAAAGAGACGCAATTGAAATATTATAATGTAATGGCCATACCTCAACTACTGTATGGTAGTGAGACTAGCTTAGAAAGGCCAAAGATATACCTTGGAATACAAGGAGCGGAAATGAGGTTCTTGAGGTTTGTAAAGGGTTGTACCAGGAGAGGTCTTCTCAGAAATGATCATATTAGAATGGAGCTAGGCATACCTGAAAGCTTAAATGAGAAAATTTCCCGGTACAAAACGGAGTGGCGGTTACACGTAGAGAGAATGGATCTAACAATATTTTCAAGAGAGCCCTTGACTATCATCCAAGGAGGAAAAGAAATGTGGGAAGACCCCGTAAGCGATAGTTAGAGCAATGGTGCATATGGAATACCAAAACGGTGAAATTTAAGAAATTTTTATGCAGATACACTCGGAAATGTGAACCCAGGCTACAAAGAAATCCCACTCCGTAAATGCGGGTTGCTGTGCAACGATAATGAATGGGCAGTTAAATTACAAATCACTATGACATGAGTGAATCCCAAACGCCATACATCCGTGCTGTTTACCGTCATGACTTTTCATATCTAACTGTTCTGGCAAGGGAATCTTATATAGATATAACGATTCACATTAAAAACCACAAACCAGGAAATCTGAAAATACTGCCAACGGACGCATCCGATGATTTCATCCTATTATTACGCCCACTGTTACGTCACCGGGCCGATGACTTGCCCGTTCAACAGAATCGCATTCACTTTACTGAAACGTGGTCAATGTTTAGATAAAACGCGTAAAATCACATACTATCACGTATTCTTGCTGCAACTCTGTTGGAATGCAATTTCCAGTAACTTCATTTAATGGGGCAACTTCATTCGTGTCGCTTGCATAGAACTGTCGGCTGCAGGTATTGCCTCAAAGGCGTAATGAAATATTACACTGCATCGTTATCGTCAACAAGGCTTCAATTATAATTTTACATACGTGTTTAAAGAGATAAAATTTACCCTCAAATCTGTTACACTAACAGTTCTCAGAATTCGATCATCATCATTACTGCTACGGTACTTGTTAATATTTAATATCAACACGCCAAAGGCAAACGATAAGCATTCCGCTAAAAAAGCGACGGGCTTATCAATAAAGCAACTCCATTCTCATGCCATAAAAATCCCACGATCCGGGTAGATTGCGTTTCAATGAAATCACATGATGATTAACTGGGTACTTCTTTAACTTTTCGTCTCGCGTATTAACCAGACAATCTCTTACTGAAAGTTCATAATTCTCAGCTTATCAAAAACATGGTGATACGAACGCAAAAAAGACCATCACAGCGAACAAACTAACCCGATTAAGTGAATCGGCGGTGACGGTTCCACTGTACGTCTATAGAGTATCTTTGAACATGGCGATAAAAACTTGCAGTTTGTTAATTTACGTTTCCACCCTTATTATTATACTAATAAAATCGATGACTGGGGGGTACTTAACGGAAATATATTTCAACATGAAAAAATGAAGTTGATACAATACCTCAGACACACCAAAACAATTGCTTCTTTTAATTAATCTACTGAGACAACGGCTTCCGGGGGACAGGACTCTGGGCACCGTTTGCCACCTGCAGTTTTCGCAATTGTGGCAGCATACCGTCCGTCACTTTAGGTCGACGAGAGTAATATTTAATACAAACGATTACGAATATGGATGCATAAGACGTTTGCTTACCTTCGTCCGAATCCTCGATGACGAAATGGTGCGGGAGAGCTGCCAACCAGGAAGGCGGCCTGGAAGACGGTCTGGACCCGGGCGGAGACGTGGCAGGCGAATACGAGTGACGACGTTTCACCGTACCGTCCGTTTCTTCTTCGGAAACGACAGCCGGCGTCTTGTGCTGTGTTTCCAGCGTTCCCGTCGAACGCCTGCCGAATATCACGGGATTGAAGTTGACGAACTCCCAGTCGGCAGGCACGCCTTTGGCAGCGCTGCTCTCCTCTTTCTTTTTGTCGGAGCCGACACCTGAGCTGCCCCTAGTCAAGGCGTACTTCCGGCGTCTGATCTTCGTCTTGAAGCTTGACATCCGGAAGCTGTTTTCCGGTGTCGTGAACCACATCTTCACTAACCACACAATTAACACTTCTAACAAACGCACAGAAGTTTAACTTCACAGCTGCACTGTTTGAGTTTCAAAAGAAACTCGCAGGTATGTAAATTATAAACCGCTTAGTTTAAAAATGAGTTTGTAGGTAAATTAATCACCAACTTTACACAAAACGCACACTATAAGCAGATAATAGTTCAATTAACAACGACTTATTCTTAATATATTCGTTCGTAACTGAAGTGACCTTCTACTAAGTATTATTTACAGCTTTCTAACCAATCATAAAGCACATTTTCTTATCTAAGCAGATACAAATCACTTATAACAGCGGAGATTAAAAAACACACTTGATGAACGCACACTCAATTCGTTCCAATCACGTTATGAAATAAACAAAATTAATACTAATCATAAACCTGTTGAATATTAGGTTAGTTTTCACTATAAACGAATGGTTCAACATTATATACACAGTTATAGCAACAGACAACAATTTCTATAACACGCATGCACAATTATTTTGTTTTAACTCAGTTGTAAACATACAAAACCCTTTTTTAAGTTAAACCAACCGTTTGCAACATGTACACTATCCACGTTTTGTCACGGTTCGAAGATCTCAATCGCGATAAACGAACACCACACACAATGAGTCACTGAATCTCGTCTAAACACACCGATAGATAATATCCGACGAATGGTAAATCCGCTTTCAACTAGACTGCTAACCACCATAAACTAAAAGTAGAAGCAGCAAAGCAAGTATAACTAAACAGAACACACAAGGAACGAGTCTGAATTATCATGGTTGTAGTAGCATAGTGGGGGAGTTTGTACCAACAGCACTGTCTGCGGAGGGGAGGGGAGAAGGGGCTTCACCAGCTGCAAACAATACACACGCAGCCTTGTTCACTGCCAACTGGATATAATCGTCGAACGAACGCACTGCCTCACTCATTCTTCACAACTAATGCTTTGTTTGTATTAATTTCTCGTAATGCTGTGTTTAAATCACCAAAACAGATTAACCGCGGGCCACTTCATTAGAGACTTGTTTTCACATAATTTATTTATTTTATTTATAACTCATTTCAGAGAAAAATTTTTGCAAGCCCTCGAAGAGACTACAAAAATTATTAAAATTTACATGGTAATTTCATTTAACATTATTTTGGATTAGTTACCATTTTCAAGGAATTACTACATCGATATCCTAAAAATTAATAACGACTTCTTCAGAATCTCGAGATTTAAACAAACTTGGCTTTATTCAGGTATTTAAAAAAAAAAATTAACGCCTACAGGGCACAATTATTGAAAAAGGTAAGTAAATAACAGAAAATAAATACTAGACGCGAATAAAAGTATTTAATAAATGTTAAAATCGGCCAAGCAAATCTCTGATTGCCGGAACTGTTTACTACGAACTGAACAACAAAGGAAGTTATAAATTAGAATGATTTATAATTTTAGACACGAAAATTAGGAGATCAAAAAAAGTGCTAGAAAAAATATAGGACTGCTGAAGACTACCGCATGAAGACAATGGCCTTTACGACGTGACCATAAAAACCGAAATACAAATAAAAAGACAAACAACAACGGTATGTTATTTTCTGTTTCTTTTGCACGCATGACTTTCGACGGCTGAAAGACAAATCTCATGATTTCACTAAATCAAATTAAAAAACCATACCCAATTAATTAAAAAAATTAAAAACCATTAAATCCAAAAATACACAAACAGTGACACTCGGTTTCGATACCCGATTCATTAAAATAGGTCCAGCTAATTCACTCTTTGCGAGCACATAACCAAAGTTACTTGCGAAACATTGTAGATCCCTCACTTAAGCCTTTAACGTGGGCAATCAAAGCAGCCGTTTCTAGTCATGATTTATTTATTTTTATTTCAAACAACGTAGTTACGTTATTGGCAGGTTCCTGTATCACTTAAACAGCATTACGTTACACCAGAATGACGACAACACGATGGGTCGGCTTCAATAACGGCGATAAGCTGCAGCTGATGACTATTAATAATGGACAACGCCGAACCAAATGGAGTAAATATTAAATATGATAACGTCATTTTACTAAAGGGTGAATCTGCTTTGTACACAGAGACAGTGTCGGGACACAGTTACACGGCGAATAGCGGGAGGGGGAGAAATAAGGAAAATCCTCCTCCAAAAAAAAAAAAAATATTTTTAAAATTCTATTGAAGGATAATTATTTAAATGTTGTATGTTAATCTTGGTTTTATTTTTAAATATTATATATGCCTCAAAAATATTAATATTAAAAGTATTTATTAAAATACTAAAACAGTCTTCTTCTTTTGAGATCAATCAGAAGATTGGTTGGCAGTTTTTCACTCTTCACGTTTTTCCGCCTTCCTTCTCATCATCTTCCATAATTTGGTCCACATCTCACAGTCGGGGTCTTCCTCTATATCTTTCACGTTCACATGTCCCTCCTATTACTGATTTTAGGAGTCCGTCACCTCTCATAAAATACCGATTAAGATGCACTCCTCTGTGTACAATCGAATTCCACAAGCTTCCCTTCTAGGAGCATAGTCACTTGCAAATCGTATAGATCCATTTATTTTCAGCACGTCTCACAACCATTTAAGGGTATGAACCTTAAAAGTAGAATTCGATGGCAGGCTGTCATTACTATTGTTACATACTATAATATTGCCATCGTTTCTTAAACAATTCTAAACACAACGTATCAAACTCTAAGAATCTGAAGTCGTCCTTAGGTGTAAATAAATTTTACATCATATCTTGCCCGTTTTCTTTTCATTTGTGACCAGAGGTGAAATCCCTCCTAGTGGTGATATCCACGGCCTTCTTGGAAGTACTTTTTTTTCTGTTTCTGTTACTTAATAATTTTGTTGTTATACTATGGCGATATCTATTTAGTGTTGGTATATATGATGTAAAATTTATTTACACCTGAGAACGACCTCAGATTTTTAAAGATCGAACGTTGTGTTTACACTTGTTTCTGAAACGATGCCTAAAGTCCACAATATTATAATACGATATGCAATAACAATCGTATAAGGCCACACTCCATACGAATTTAAGAAATCTTTTCCTAATTAAACAATACACAAATAGAACACGACTTAACGGGTCACAGAGGCTACTGAGAAACGCTACAG
The DNA here is from genome assembly GCA_034769895.1 of Magicicada septendecula. Taxonomy (NCBI): domain Eukaryota; kingdom Metazoa; phylum Arthropoda; class Insecta; order Hemiptera; family Cicadidae; genus Magicicada; species Magicicada septendecula. Next base: position 402,703,389 of record CM068371.1, on the reverse strand, counting down.
AGTGGGTAATTTAGAACTTTATCAGAGTCTTGCAACTGTTGATTAGTAAATGTTGTTGTTCATCTGTAACCGAATGTCTGTAATTTACACGCTTTTACTATTGCGTTACATAATATATATAGGCCTACCTGTTTATAGTCTGAAATATTGGCAAGTACCGACCACGTCCAGGCGATTCTAGGAAACGGCCTCTGGAAATACTGTACTAGAACGAACTAGTACGAGAAGGCCGTTGTAACGGCCCCTAAAATTTAATTAAAATATTCCGACTGGACCGGACCACTAGGCAGGAGTTCGGAACTAGGACAACATAGGGACGTCCCTACAGCTTTGGCAGGTAGAGTGTAATATTTGTTGTTCTACTGGCGAGTACTATAATGTAGCATCAATCTGCAGACGGTGAGCAAACAGGACATTCGGAAGTTGCAGGTTGTTTCATCACGCCTTGTCACGCGATTCACAGAGTGCAAAGGCTTCTTCACACACACTATAATAACACATTCAGTTTTCACGATATTGATTGAAGACTCGTTAGGCACTTGGTGAAACGTATTGCTACTAAGGTTTTTAAAAAAAGCACACAAACACTTGGTAAGTTTTTTCTTAACAGTTTATTCTTAACCTCTGACAATTGTTTCAGCCATTCTCACTTATAATAGGCTGAAACAATTATCAGAAGTTAAGAATAAACTGTGAAACTTATCAAGTGTTTGTTTTTTTAAAAAAACCTTAGTACATTCAGTTTTATTATTTCAAAAGATTCCGAAAATTCGTAGAACAAAATAATTTACAGGACGTTACAGTTTACGGTACTGACATGTTAATGGCCATGTATGTGATTTAATTGAACGCGTAGTTGCCGTGTGTCGCTGACAACCCTGACCACACAACCGCCATGCACTGCATGTGACAAAAATATGTCGCCAATACCTTACCTTATGTGCTGACCTAAACTAAACGATATGTCACATTATACGTTATTTACACAGTGATTCGTTCATTTGCAGGAAATCTGTGGAAAATCCGGACAATTCACAATCCGAGAAAGTTCAAAGATCGCAGTAGGAGAAAGGAAATAAATGATGTTAAATAAAGAAAAATACTTAAAGGTGTACTTAACGGTATTTTTCGAGTTTAAATTGTACATTATTTCACGATTCTCGAGCTAAAACTAAGAATATGTCATATAAACACAGGTTTGAAATGCTTTTTTCTAGGATTATGGCCTGTTGGAATTTTTACCCATGTTTATCTTGCGAACATAAGGTAATGTATGGAATGTGAAAATATCTGGAACATGGGCAAATTATAGGACACGAATTAAAATTTTCTCCCAATTTTTGTTTTTAATTCAAGTTAAAAGTTCTCTCACTTGTAATACTTTTCAATTCGCCTTATTTACGTCAATTTTCTCAGGAATAATTCTTTACACATTAATTACTTGATTTTTTCTTCTTCGTCTGTTAGCAACTTAAAAAACTTATTTCACACCAAATGTAAAAAAATATGTTTTCTGAAAATGATCTTTTTCTTTGCACTTGCCAACAATTTTTATGAAAACTACTAGTGATTCAGCTCTGCAACCCTTTTTGTATATTGCTGTCATCATTTCCAACACAGATGAAATCTGCTGTCATCTGGATTATGAAATGAACCAACACCCCATTCGAAGTAGTTGTTAATCGGAGGGATTGCATGTGGCCAATCCACTTCTTTACAACCGACCTTCACGCAAAACACGAACAGGACTCGGTGACACTCCGCGCATTCTCGAGCAGAAATGTGCTACAACCACCGATCTTCGCCACCACTAATAACGTCAAACGACTAGCCTGACTACACCTGCACAGTTCTAGAGTCTCAAAATTCGAAAGAGAAAGTAAGCTGGAAAAAGAGTACGGACTCGAACTTGCTCGCTGCTTTATGGATTTAAGTGACACGCGTTTACGCGACTAGCGACTGTTTATATATTTACAGTACAAGCCACAGGACCAGCGCGTTCATGCAGCAAGCGGTTGTGACTCACAAAGTATACGTGATAAGATATTAACGTGAGACAAACTTGGGTAGTAGAGCGCTGTACACGCCACAGAGTGCGGAGAACACGTTTCGCGCAGATCCAGCACCGGCGGGGTGACAACAAGCAACAAGATTCCAGGATACACGATCCGCTGTCAGATTAAATGACAACATATTCATGGAGTGTGCACACACGGCCAGCACGTTTTGCAACTGTCCGAGACTCGTGTAGAAACTGACTCGAACACGTCAATAAAGTAACGTGTAGGCAGACTCTGCAACAATTTGACCATTATTTCTGACGCAACCATACTGTTACCGCCGCTAAGTCCATAAAGTACCAGTCACTTGTATATATATTATCTGTTGGGCGACTTTCTGAAACAACAATCGCAAACGCATATAATAAAGTGAAAGTACTATATTGCCATTGCAGGTGGAATAATTGTACATATCATAAGAGGAACCAGCGATCTCTCTGAACCCACATCTCCTCAGACAATTCTTCTACGCTGTTTAACAACCTTCTTCTGAGGTTTTCTCTAGTTGTGGTTTGGTTTTCTGTATGTCCAAATCTGTTAAAATCTTCGATTTTTGTTGCCTCCTTTCGTTTCAAACATGTGGTCAAACAAGCCACATCTCTATGCTTTGATCGGTTTGACGACGCCCGCATTAGTGGTCGAGATTTAACTTCATCGTTTATGAGTACATACATCAGAAAAAAAACTGACAGAGAAAGTGAAAAAAAAGAAGAAGAAAGAGACAAAGTCTGGTCCATGTCATTGCCTCTGACTCGAGCGTCATAATCGATCATAAAAACACAGAGGCCATTCGTAAACGAAATATGACAGTTTTGGTAATAAACACAATAAACACTGTTGCACACCACTATAGAAAAATTATTCCGATTAACGCTTTCAAGCTTCACATCTCATCATCAGATCGGAAATAACAATGATTGTCAGCCTTTACCACAGTACTGTGGGCCTGACGATAACAACCTACGTTCAGGAGGTCTTGGATTTCTTTGACGATGATGGCAGCCAGTGGTGCTGTTGAAACGTTTGGTTTGTCATTAAACCGTAGTAGACCACGGCCAAACAGCCCGGTAAACTTTACTGACACCGGCCGTGAAAGCCTTAGGACAATTCTTATACAATGATTTTTATTGTTATTGTTATTTCAGGTGGTTATTTCCGATCTGATGATGAGATGTGAAGCTTGAAACCGCTAATCGGAATAATTTTTCTATAGTGGTGTGCAACAGTGTTTATTTTGTTTGTGATTATAACCACTAACACAACTTTCTTAATTAAGTTTTAGTAATAGTATATATTCCGCGAAAACAAATAACAAATAATAAGCAAGGGCCACATCAAAAATCGGTAAACCGACTGCAAACAATAAAACCTCTCCTACAACAACCGATAGAGAAAGTAACGGTTACGGCTTACCTAGAGTAATATACGAGTTAGGCTTCGAAATGTGCATTAGCATGTGCAGACTTACCTGAAACAGAAATAAAAATTAACATTAGATTGTTGCACACATATATAGCAACAGCTTTATTTGTTAAGTTGTAAGGTATGCATTTAGATGTGAATGCAACAATACAGGAATGTAAAGCGTGCATTTCGAAAGGGAAATCTAACCTCAATTCCTGTCACTCGTGTAACTATCGTCAGAATTCCTGGCAGATTTTTATTTTGATTTCCTATTTAACATTATGCGATTAACATGCTTAATTCTTTTTTAAAATTTCCTCTGTCTGATGATACATTCACAGTACACATCGTATTCCTTGTCAACCAGTGATGTGACGCAAAAGTGAAATTACAACGGACATAAGCAGTAGCGATTTTACGAAACAATTACGGAGAGGACAGCATAAAATTAATTTTGTGAAACAGATATAATCAACCAATGATACTGTCGATTGGAAAATGTCAAAAACATTCACAGTGACAATCGATTCTATTCGAACGACAAGAAGAAAAAGAATAAAACTAATTTTTCTTAAACGTTGTTCTTTAAATCACGTCGCAATGACGCATTATTTGGTTTACGACGTGACTTCAGCTGAACGATTTTCTGTTACTCATGAAGGTTTATAACTTAGTTAATTTAGTACTGGATTAACAAAGCCTAGACAAGAAGTCAGTTCTCTCTCTCTCTCTCTCTCTCTCTCTCTCTCTCTCTCTCTCTCTGCGTGTTCGATGACTGTCTCGCCGGCACGCAAACGGACGGAAGTATTTTTTTCCGGGACTCAGCCAACACATCTGCAATTACGTTCCCCAACGTCTTTTGTACGTGGTACCGTTAAAGTACAGAAGTAGTCTTAAATTGTACACTTGTCTCTGAACTTCGTCTAGTCTCGACAGACAACGCATACTAAGAGTTGGACATTTTAGAGAGACGTTTTCTTTGTAAAGCTAATTTCGAGCCAATAACGACTGTAATGTAATAACCGGTAACAATAACGTACAGTGGCCTTAGAGTTGTGACTACAATCCGGTTACAATTTGATTGCTTGTACCGTCTAAGACAGCCGTAAATCAACAAAGCGGAATTTTCCTTAGAAAAACTCAGCCGTAACAGATTTAAACTGCAGAACTCGCACATAACGGGTATAGGCAGAAAAGCAGCCCGTGATGAAAACATGCCTATAGTGCTCAACAGCTGAAAGGAATACAGATAGGCAAAAGCGCAATAATAAAGTAAATTTGGTATCATTTTTGATTGTAGCAACGGATACACGGATGTGACAACATGAATAAAAATGAAGTTACTGATTGGGTAGTGTCGCTCAAATTGTGATGAAGTAAGTTTTTGCTGGTTGTGAGTTGGCAAATATTATACTAGTATAGTGTATTATACAAGCTAGTTTTATTAGCAGCCATCTTAACACCAACTTTGTCACCACTTATTGCAAAACTGCTGCTAGTCGCTTCGCTCTCGATTAGGCCTTTCGGTGTTTCCTCCATCTTCAGGTCTTAAATGATTCAGGTGGTCGTTTAAGACTTGAAGATGGTTTATAGCAGTTTTGCAATAAGTGGTGACAAAGTTGGTATTATACGAGCGTATTATCTTACGAATTTCATTATCTTTATATTGAAACGAGGGCTTCGCGTTTATTTCTTGCTCTATTCCTTGCCATATAGGCTACGTATTGCATAATGCTCGAAAGTGAAAAAGAGGCCAGTGGTTACGTTTTTTACAGATACGTTAAACAATTTTGTTTTGTTCGTTATTATACTGTTTTAGGTTTTATAGACAATGAAACTACATACAATACTATAAGCCTACATAAACATGTGGTCTACAGGGAGAAGTTAATGCCCAGTTTCGTACTAGTTTTCTAAACTACGGAATGACTGTCAAGTATTAGTTAATTCCAACTGTTGATCCTCGGGTTTAACGTAAGTGTGAATCAAAGAGGACGGGAAGATTGAGAAAACTTCAACGGAGTTAACTCAACTGAAAGATGTGGGGGGGGTGTTCAAATATTTGCGTTGCTGTATTTAAAGTATACTGTAGCAGCGCATTTGTGCCTTTTGTTTGCTTACTTTTGTGTTTTACCAACAAACATGCTTCAGGTCAGCTTCACCTATCAAAATTAAAACGAAGAAATACACATGAGTATACGCTACGTTTTCAATTGATATATACGGAACAGTGGAGTTTCTAACGGGCTGGTAATATGGGGCCCGTTTTAAGATCAGGAGCGTATTTACGAGGGGAGAGCGACGAACGCGACCCCAGAAGATGGAAAAAAGTGACGAATTTCGTTAATCTCTTATTTTTCAGGTTATTTTATTGTTTTTTTTTCCTGAGCTGTGTACGCTAATATAGTAGACAGTCTTTTGTAAATATAGGCTACTAACAGGTTTATTACACAGCATTTAGGTATACTTTTGAAATTCTTTTGTATGAAGCCGACTCGACCGGTCCCCCATCCCGAAAGGTCTCTGTTTAGATGGTCCAACCAAAGATGTTTAACTTGTCTTTTTAGTTTTACATATTATTTCAAAGATTTTTTATCACATTGTGGCCTCCTTGTATTTTCGGGTTAATGCTTGAAAGTCTATTCTAGACCTTAAATATTTGAACAGAGTAGTTACCATTAAGAAAAAGAATGTTACTTATGTATTTTTATATACACCGTGTAATTCGATTATTTTTCATAAATAAAAAGGAATTTTATTTATGGAACCATAAATAAATGGTTACATCTTTTATTTTCATAAAGATGCAAACATATTTTATGGAAAATACGGTGTCTTTATTTTCTATTACGAGGTAGCGACTTTTAGTCTTTATTACTAACGTTTAGTCTTTAAAAATGAAAGTTTCTTCGCAACATGTTTCAAATGAACAAGCTACAGATCGTCAACAACGAAACGTCGAAACGAATGGGCTGTTAACGTACTTCAACGAACGATGCCCACGAATCAGATGTCATGAGTTGTACAATTCTACTGTGTAGAAAAAAAAAATAAAAATTATGTTCTTTACAGACAATACGGACGTATTTAAATGCAAACAGCATGGACTCGTTCAGTAATAGAACTGCGGAACCAAGAACGAGAGTAGAACTACGGTCACAATAGTACACGCGAACGGAATGCGATAATTTAGTAATAAACAAACATTATGCACAGCTGCAGAGAGAGAGAGAGAGAGAGAGAGAGAGAGAGAGAGAGAGAGAGATGACATCATCAACGTATGTGCACACAACAGAACACAAAAGCAATAAAACAAGCGGTGTATTGCGTACTTGAAGGCACACCTCGCTGAAGCCGCCGGCCTATGCAGTACCGTACTTTCACCAACGCCTTGCTCGCACTGCAGTAAATAATGCAGCCGCGTATGAAATCTCACGAACTTACCAACGCACTGTTTGTTTACAATTTTCTGTGAACGAGTCGCTCAAAATATCACAGAAACCGCGGCCCCTCCTCAAACAATGCTACGTACTGCATGCCCGTCACTCTGCCCACCCTTGCGAAAGACTTTCCCGGATACCGGCGCCGTGGAACCACCCAATTTTCTATACTCATGCATGTGACGCTTGACTTTGCAGCAACTGGAGCCCCACGTGATTATGGTTAAGATAACGATTTCTGTGTTTTAGAAAAGTTTCTCACGTCAACATCTGATGTAAGTACTGTCATTACTGTGAGTATAATCTCGTCGTTATTGCTGGCGACCACATTCATGTCAGCGTTCGACCCAACTCATATGTGTAACGCTTAGGTACAGGCATGTAAAAGAAAGTTGCAAAGCGTTCTCGGTAGGGGTCATCGGCTAGCGGATAAAGCCCCTTATCGGTTCCCTTCTCGTCTTTTGAGAAGTGGACTCGGTGTCCACTCCTTGGATGACACTGTGCGGCGACTTGCGCGTAAATTTTACGTCTGAGCTCCATGGACTCAGGCAAACCCCCTCATAGCCGGCCTTGGCACGTACCGACCACGTCCACATGATTCATGGAAACGGCCTAGACAAAAACTGTACTAGAACGAGCATGCCGTTGTAACGGCTCTTAAATTTTAATTAAAATAATTCCGACTGGACCGGACCACTAGGCAGGAGGTCGGAACTAGTAAACCATGGAGACGTCTTGCGACGCGCATCCCTACAGCTCTACTTGGTTCAGAATTAGCGGCGATACCACACCAAAATCAGTTCTCAGCTGCTTCTAGTAAATTCCATGACGTAACCTGCGGACTACTTGCTTTTAATGTAACTTGCGAATATTCCCATCAAAGTAACTGAATGTTTTACTTGACTCCGACTAATATTATTTGTACGTACTTTTATTCTACAGACTTGATCACTGACATCATGTTCAGCCTAAGATTTCTGAATTAAAAACTGTTACACACTTCACATTCGTGAGTAATGGATACGTAGTGTTATTACATAAATACCGTAGACTGCCTACGTGACTGCATTTTGATTACTATACAAAAGTGACCGACTTATTCTAATATAATGACTAATAAGAATTTACATAATGCTTGTACTTATTAATTTTACTCATCATGCTTTCTAATACTTCATCGTTTTTTATACGGGGCATCCTACAAAAACGAAGTGATCTCATTTAAGAGAAATCGATGAAAATTTTGAAAGCGCGCCAAACTCACTGGACAAAGAGAGCCGCTACGGACTGGCCGGGCAGTGTTCCACAAAACCAGTCGACAGACAATGACCAATCAACACCTAGGACGAGGGAATACACACAACCATTGGGTTCGGTATGAAATCACTCGCTGATTACTCACCAAGTATGAATCATTGCGTACCTATACCTGTACCCAATACAGCGTAGTCTCACTTCTAACGGAGGCCGCATATATTACCATTAATTTACTTCGAAAGCATTTTCACCTTTGATATTATTACGCAATCATTTAACTTTTACAAAAAAAAGACTGTCAAGTGGAAATGAACCGATCTTAATCGAGCAATCAAGGAGGACCACCAATCAATGCGGCCGCCTAATTTCCTCAGATCGTCAACACATAGCTTACTTAATGGGAATAAATAAATGTTAATCGCCTTATAGCGATTGAAAAGGGTAAACTCTTAAACGCCTATAACATCAGCGTGCGTGCGTCGTTTGACCTGAGCGTAGACAGCCTCTCTGAACACGTTGTACATATCGGATTTACAATTTTCCGTTAGTTTTTAAATGATAGAAAAGACAAGGATCTCCGTAAGGTATTAAAAAAATAACTGTAACTCAGATAATCAAAATACAATAATATTAAACATCCTAAGGATTTTTTTCGGACAATGAGCGAATGAATTACGCACTCCGCGGACTGGGTATTTTAATTTACTCATTGGTCGAAATGAAATTCTATTTCGGGGATTCTAAAAATCAAAATACCCACTCGTGGAGTGAGCAAAAAATTCGGGCAATGCCCGAAATCGTTTTTTTGATTTGATTTAAATGTTATGTTAACTACTGTAATAAGCAAAAAGCAAGTTGTTGGACATAAAACTGTTAACAGAAGTATTTTACTCTTGAAACTTCCGTACCTGGCAATAAGATCTACATATAAAACAATATACTACAAAAATGAAAATATTAGGGCTTATTTATTAAAATAAACTATTAGTAAAAGATTTTATAGTACTGTTTATTTTACTGTAGTAAATTGGATTCGTCTGGAATAAAATTAATGTAACAGCAAAATTACAAACGTGCGCGAAGTAAATACGTTCCCACAGTAGCTATTATCTTCGTAGTGGAAGTTGTACTCTTAACTAAACGCTATTTCATATTAGTAACAGACAAAGCTGGTGACAAAATTAAAATTCTTTGCCACAGGCCTACATAAAGCATTACACAACTTTATGATATTTGTTATAATGTTCAGAAAGTCTAGTCGTCTTACCTCACTGACATGTTTGTCATAGATACACATTCGTAACAGATAGTATTTCTAACTTTAACGAATGAATCATGTCGCTTGTTTTTTGGGCGTTTGTGACAATTTTATGGTCCTGACACAAATTTTATTATCTGACGACAGGCGTGGACGTAAAACGGAACAAATCGCATGACAAAATGCACAAACGAAAACAATTACACAACTAAGATTCCCAGTCACTTTCAGATGCGCAGAGTTTCTTTAGAACCACATGATCGTGAGTACATTTACTCCTGTACGTTTTTGTAATTCAGTTACACATTCAACAGTGATGTGGAGAGATATATTATATATTTCAATAAACCTACATGATAATGAAGTAGAACTTCTTAGCTCTTCAATAATGTTGTACCTGAAATATGAATTATATTTATAAAATTAATAAACTTAGTTGAGGTCGAGCCGCTGTTGAGAAAATCGTCGAAGATAACAAGGGTAGGAGCCACAGCTATAAATTATTAAAAAGTAACACGAAATATTGATTATTTTCGTTCATACAGGATGTATGGTTTATACATCATAAAAATGTCTTTGAGATTATTGTACATAATAAAATGTTCGAACAATTACTGAAAAATAAGGTAGAAGGTAGGGGACAGATTTGGCTAGAAATGAAATAATCGCAGGAAAAAAGAAGAGCAAACAGGTCATGCTAAGAGGAACAAGTTGCTTAAATTAATAACATGTAATAATAGCAGTATGTAAAAGGCAGTACATAATGTAAAAAAAAACTCATACAATAAATAAGCCTACTACAAATCTGCTATAGAAATTTGTTTAGAAAAATCTGCTATAGAAGAAAGGATTCATAAAATGGAAAGAGCATATGGTATAACTATAAAAATTTACAATAAAAAGTGCATATCTAAAAATGCGAAAATACGGCATTACAGTACAGTAGTGATGCCAGAATGCGTATATGCAAGTGAATGTCTAGCACTGAATTATAATTTAGACAAACTAGAAAACATTACGCCCAAGAAAAACTTCAGAAGGTTGGAAATTAAGAAGTAAAGATGAAATATATCAAACTATATAGAAAATATAACAGAAACAATGAGAAAAAGAAGGCTAGTATTTTTTGGAATTTATATAGACTAGACGACAATAGGTTAACAAAGCAGATCTTCAGATATCTGTGGGGGAAGAAGTCAACATATCAAGTTGGATTAAAGAAGTCCAAAAGGATTTAGAAAAAAATAATATAAACGCAGAAGAAGCAATTGTAAGAGTAGTTTTTCGGGCTAAAGTGTTAAAAATGGAAGGAGTCCGGGGTAGGAGAGAGAAAAACGCAGGTTCAAAGTGGACTGAAGACAGGAAGAAGAGACACAGTGAAAAGATGAAAGAATTGAAATTGGCATGTGGTCCTTAGATGGCCAATACAAAAAAAAATTACAAATAAGATCAGAAACCACCAAAAATAAATGAATGAATGAAACTATTTAGGAAAGCTACAACAGTAGAAGAAATCGCATTACGAACGGAGAAATTGGGCAAAAATTCAAGGTTACAGCAATGGGAGACTGGATGCGCAACAGAAGACGTGAATGAAATCATCACGTTTCAAAAATGGATGAAAGAAACATCAAACAGTTCATGCAAGAATAGCCAGAGACAAAAGACTGATCGGAAAGGGACAGCCTTTCCCGTATTTTGGTAGACAGGCGAGGGAAGAATCTGTTGAGACAAATAAAGATATAGCCCTACAACTGCTAAAGAATAAGTACAATGCCTATTCTAAAGAATGACAACTGCTCCTATACACTGTTCGCGTATGCTGTTAGCTTTTCTTTCGTTACTCTCTCCTGAGGCTGAAATAAATACCTAGTTGAATTCGTTGCCAAGAGACGTCGAGTTCGCCTTAGGCCTTACAAACGTTTTGTTTCACGACAACCGTCGCGCGTCATTCCCAAGCGTAATGTTATTACAGTGGCTGACATTTATATGTTATTATGTGGCACACGACCTAATTGTATGCAATAAACACTTACTACTGATGTGACAGCACGCAATAACAAACTTTACTGCTTATGACGATAGCGCATGTGACTCGTATTAATAGAGCACAACGAAATTAATTTTCACAAATGTTGGCGGTATGGTAAAACCTTACTGGCATGCTTAGTACGTACCACTACTGGGGCAAAACTACCACGAGCTGTCTCGCCTTTGTATTACCTGCTTAGATGGGAGAAATCGTTAACATCCTCATTCAAATGAGCCAATTTGATTTTCATGACAGTGGAAGAATTTTTCCAATTCTTCTGAAAAACTTTTGAAGTGAAGATTCTTCAGACTTCAGACAAAGTAGCGTTTACGAAGTTCAAGGTTTTTTCTTAAATTTTTGAAACAGTTTAAACCTAACGGCAGTTACAAAAGCGCACAGCAACAATGACCGAATTTAGTATTTGAAAAGTAATTAAGTAATCTCCGACACAGTGTTGCTTCTTATGGCGACTTGGTCAGTATATTTTTACAGGTATGCGATCTTCAATATGTATTCATCTCTGCATTTTTTAGTTGACTATAAATCGATGGATTAAAAATAACTTAAGTCTAAAATGTGATAAATGCTCACTTATCTTTTCCCCGGTGAACTGAAAATCTGTTTCGTTTTCTAAGTTAAGTAAGAAAGGCTACTTCCTGTCACAAAAAATAGAAACCGAGTTACAACCGAATTACCGCAACTTGGTATTAATGAAAACCAGGTTCATTTGAACAAGCACGGTTATAAATTTTTCAGTTCTAAGAAGTAATTAAGACCAGCTGTCTCTTGCCACAAAACTAAACAACTACGTTAATTATATTCTTCATTCCTTAGTTACATTTGGGAGAACTGAACTGTGATAATGTAGTGCACACTTAGGGCTGTCGGATTCGAAGTACTCAGCCACCCTCTTACATCATACAAAGACTTAGTATTCTTTTTTGTACTGATCATTTATGTTAGCATTACAATCAGCAATATTAGATTTATTTAATAAATTTTGCTACTAATCCAAATTCAACGGTACGGAATACGAAACGAATGGTTACTTTTTATTCTGCAATTCACCACAATACTATGGTGCAAAATGCAAACAAACTATAAACAACAGAGTATCATACGCGTGCGCGACAAACTGGGCTGCACATGGCATACACAATTTGCATTGTCGTTTGGTTTCATTACTGAAGAGCTGAAAAGGTTCTGCCGAAGGTCTGCAGAGGTGTACATATTCGGATCACGACTTGCCACGACATATCGCCTACAACATACACCAGTGCATTACCCAAGCGTTGATGTAACTATTGAAATATAATCAGCATATTCTTAACGTTTTTGAGGCTTTAGCCTCAAAAATGGGCTGTTCATATTCACAGTCCACCTTGTCTTAGGTCTACCAACTTTTCTTCTGCCTTTAGGGTTGTAATCTTTCGCCATCTTCGGTATTCTACTTTCTTCCATTCTATTGATGTGTTGAATCCATTTTCTTCTCTATTCTTTAATCCTTTCATTAACTACAAAAATATCTAAATCACTCCTCATATCTTCATTTCTTATATGATCTCGTCTATTACACCTTTTAACTGATCTCAGAGATTTCATTATAAAAAAAGAGAGTTAATCTTTTTTCTTTATGACCCGAGTTTCAGAACCATACAGTAGGTATTGCCATTGTTTTATAATATTTTAATAGGGGTTCTTTTCTACATTTATTTCCCAACGTTCTCCAAATCGTTCCGTACATTCTTGTGAAATTCGTCACTTTATTTTCTATATCTGTATCTTGATCATAAGTAATTTGAAATATAATTTTTCTGTAAATCTTTATGACAGTTTAACAGTAACCGTTCTGCAACTGACTTGTTGGATCCAGGAACAGACGTCAAGTTCTACATAACGCGCTAATGACCAGTTTCCAAGGTTTACATGTCACCACTGACCCTGACTGTTACACACTACGCACTGTTCCTAGACAATTAACAGTGCGTCAGTTACTACAATACCGGTTTTTCTTTCAAATACTTTTTTAGAGACAAAATCTACTGTTAATGCGGAGATGTTGAGACGATAGTTACCGTACTATTGTTAATTATTTCCTCAATTACAGAGATGAAAATTGACGAGACACTGTTACATCTCATCTTGTTATCGAGATCTTGGAACAACTGTTTCGACGGCGCTTACCGCTACCTACGACCTGTACGGTAGAGGTTTAGTACCACCATTTAAGGGCAATGGTTTCGACTTAAAAAGCGCCTGAATGCCACGCTTAAACTCGGGAACCCACCGGCGAGCCGCACCATAAGAGATCAATAATTGTCGAAAATTATTTTCGACAAGTAACGTAAAACTAATAAAAAATGCAGTATTTATTTTTAAATGAATGACATCAAAAATAGGATATAACAGGGAAAAAGGTTATTCGTTTGCTAAACTCGTTACTTTGGTCGAACAAAATGAAACTTCAAACTAAACTGACAAACTACACAACTATTGTTGACCCCATTTTAACTTATGGCTGCGAATGCTGGCAACTTTCAGATAAAGAGAAAAATATGATAGAAACTGTGGAAATGGACTTCTTAAGAAGAGCGTGTAACATTTCTAGAACGCAACATGTTAGAAACGAAAACATAAGAAGGAAAACAGGGCGCATATTTACAACAGGAGAAAGAATAGAATCCAGACAGTGCTATGATATGGTCACGTAATGAGGATGGAGGAAAAGCGATGGCCAAAGAAAGCATTGAGTTACACACCACAAAACAGGAGAAGAAAAGGAAGACTGACAACACAATGGAGAACAGGAATTACGAAAAGAATCAGAGATCGAGCTATTGAAGACGATGACTGGAACGATAGGGAGAAATGGCGATCGAAATGCGGGATGCGGCATAGACTGTAGGATCCCCGCTAATAATAATAATAAATTTATTTTTAATTGTAAATTCGTAAAAAGTGGTAATTTAAGATGTATTACTACGTATTTTTAACGGTACAATCGTCGTCTTCTTCTTCTTCACCTCACGGAGGAGGCACTTTGCCTGTCCCGTCTTCACAGAGTATCTCTCCATCTCGCTCTCGGTCTTCCTACATCTCTTGTTCCGAAGGGTCTATATTGAAACGCAACCTTAGGTAGTCGTCCAACCTCCATTCTGTCCAGATGGTGTAACCATTCCCTGCGATATGTCTGGATATTATCATTTATGGAGAATACCTGTAGCTCTTCCTTAACCGCACCTCCTCGGGGTCGGGGATGGGCAACGCCTACGGGCGGCTAACGCTGTTTGGAGACCGAGTGACGGCCGGTATAAGCTGTCCCTCCTCTACTCGTCATTGCAGGTAGTGGGTAGGGCACTCTCTTGACCTTGGGGTAAGAAACTGCCCCTAAAGGCGTATGGCCCATTATATTTGGACAACGGCATAGGATGCTGGAGGGAAGGGGAAACCTTCGCATTAAATATCCATATGGATATCTCATCCCCAACTTCCAGGGATTGTATGAAGGCCCGGGGTAACAAGAGTGAAGACTCTACCGGTCAGAGATGAACGGATGGAGCAACCCCTCATGTCGGGACAGTACGCATGATGGCTACACTTAAGCCATAAGACAACAGTCCAGTCATGCCATCCTCTGCGAAGGGCTGGTAAATCTTCCAGATTAATTAGTTACTCGAATTCTTCACAGTAGAAAACCGGATGGATTTAACGGTACAATCGTTATTATATAAAAAAAATAAATAAAAAAGATACTAAACAGTGTACATTTTCATAAAATCTTCAATGTGAAAACAAATCGATCTACTGGACCCACTAGCAAGAATGTCCATATCGAGCTGAAAACGCTGAAACGTAACTTAAAATAACTGACGCGACTGATTATGAATCAAGAAGGAAGCACAGGACAAAAAAACATTCTGGATCTCATAATATTATGAAAATAAAAAAGAATTATTCATTATTCACATTTCATTAAACAAATAAACTTAAATCTACTGCACGTTTATTTCTCGTGCAAGACCATTCTCAGTTAAAATAATACTTTATTATTCACTTACTTGTTTCATTAAATTGAGGAATCAATAAATTGATTTTCCAAGACAAGATCGCGGGCCGCCAGCTGTACATCACCGACTCAGGGTATCGTGAAGCTGTGTAACATTTTTAACGTGTCTCAGTGGGACAGAACTGATTGTCCCGCTCACGGGAAACCAGATACCGTACAGATGCATTCTCGAATTAAAAACATCCAGTAAGCCTACTAGAAGCGACGGTTTAATAGTTACAGAACAATACAGGATAAGTAGGCAGCAGTGAGTGGGAAACAATGACACCACTACGGGTATGTAGGCCAGGCCAATCAGTTATATAGCCGTAGTCATCACAAACATATGCACTGTCATGCTGTTACACAACTGACCCATTCAGCGTCCAAATACATTTGTTTTTACATACATATATAGACAAAATATAGCCTACCCTGCCTACTCCTAAGCTACTTCGGTGGTATACATGGGAGCCATTGTTATTATATAGACAAAATGTGCTCTTGTGACGTTTTTCTAATCGCTTCGCTCTGGACGTGCCTCCACCATTCTAAAATACTATTCTCTAACCTATAAGTATAATTTTATACACAAATGACAGAGTCAAAATGGAGGCAGATAATAATAAGTGTCTGGATGAACACACAATCTCGTGGCTAATGTTCAAGCCCTGCTAAAAATCTGCACACTGTTGAACCGTCCTCGCGAGGAGGCTATTGACAACTTGCGCGACGTAGCAGAGACTGTCTGGGGAACAGATACAAGCATGCCACTTAATGTCCCGCAAAAAATAGTATGGTCCCAATGAGCTTACATAATGTGCACAAAGAGCGTTGATTCGTTATATCAAAAATAAATACAGGAGCACAGTATAATACTTTGGCACGAGCGTAATCCAGAGAGGAGGGAAATATAGGAAGAAGCAAATGTTACGTTTTTTAAGTTTATTCGTAAAACGAAAAATACCCTTCTTTCCTCTATTTTCTTTAGAGGCTGGTAGACCTTTAGGGGATGTAATTATGATTTCGTTACGCATTCTTGAACGAAAGTTTTAATATTTAAAAAGACCAAGCTTGCCAGAAAAAATAAAATAATTTTAATTCAACACACTTATGCGGAATGTTTTTCACCATTTTATGAGTGGATTTTTTCAAGACGTTCCCTCATTTCGTTCTCCTTGGATCCGCCTCAGAGGTTCTAAATAATATCGAGTACTCTAGAAACTGTTTCAGCACTTCGATTATTTTCATAGAAATTGCAAAGGGCGATCAAGAAAATTCTTCGATAACTTCAGAGTAACTACTAATCGGTAGGTTGCGATCCTAATATGAAAAATAACTTTCTTCGTTAGTGAATAAGACTTGCCACAAGAACGATGTAATTTTTACGTCTGGAGCTAATACGTTTAACCCTATCGTTGACGTAGTGTAAGCCTAGTTAACTTCTGTTAGCGCGGCTATTTATCTAGAGGTCTATGTTCAAAGCCTAGCCACATCATAAAATCAAAATGGGTTCTTCAGACTCCAGGTCGACCAGTATCTGGAAGTGAGTACCTAGGGTAAAAATGAGCGGCTGAAGCTTAGTACTGGCCACACTCCTCCAAAAGGGTATGCCAAAAGGGTTCTTTAGGCAGAATACCGTACCTCTTCTAATCTACTCTTGTGAACAAAAGGCAGCCGTTGTTATTCAATGGCATTCTTAAATGACGTTTTTATTAGCATCGGCAGTCAAGGAAAGGTATTTAAAATATTTAAACGCACAATAGTGACGAAGAAAAGTACTGCAGAGACACCCACATTCCTCGTTGAACGGCAAAACAACTACAACATATCATACTTTGACATATACTGACTATTCACACTCCGTGTACGTTAACATATGTTCATGATTCACTGCTATAATAAGAGGACAATATTCGTTATTCATTACCTTCGTAGTGAAACAGTTGCGTACGTTAACATTTTCATATTCAGCATTTTTATTTCCGCATAACAACATATGATCTACTAAGCACGCCAGTGGTGACCAATAAATGGGTAAACTCAGGGACAAGGGATTTGCTCCGTTCTTTAGTTTTTTTTTTTAATTTGCAGGAAGACGTACGCGCGCGCACTACGTTACACGGAAATACTTCTGTGTTATAAACATGCTGAATACCGGGAATGTTGTCGGCAGTGTTGGTGAATCAGGTTCTCAAACTCGCTCGTTTTACCAAAAAAATACGCTAACGGCAGGATATACCTACTGTATTAATTTATCGTTAGCGTTTAGTCTATTTTCTACGTTGTTGCTGGCAGCGTACCAGCAGCGATCGGCGAACGATTTGTAAAAACAACTCACAGCGCTGTTTGTTATCTGCGCGCACACACAGACAGACAGACAAACCGAACATGAAAGATTAATTCGCAAATACACGGCGGTAATCAAAGAATTCGCAAACAAAACGAAGAGATGTTTTATGACTCTATAAATAAGACGGTGCAATAACATCGTTACAGTGAACTCGAAAGCACGTAGATGCAACTTGCTGACCTCGGCTATTTCCATCATCGGGTCGAATTATCTCAAGACTTACCCCCAAACTGTGAGTTATACGTGTGATAGCGTACAACGATGTAGTACACTACAGATCACAATGCTTACATGGACACAGTACGCTCGGAGTGAGCATCGTCACTAGCTGAATCCGGTCGCTGCTACTTCAGCGTCTGCTCAATCGAGAACTGCACTGGATATGCGGGTCGCACATTTTTGATGTCACTGTCGTTACATGTATTGGCCTAATGCTTGTCGTTCGTGGTAATACAATTAAATAATTACGACGTATGTAATTTTATAGTGTTTCATTCTTAGAACGGAATTCAAAAACTGATCTTGTATAAAGTCAAAAGTTTAAAAAAAAACGTGTTTGTATTTTACTGTTTACACTGGAATGGCGTGAAATTCTTAGATTCAAAGATACCTTCAGGTAACAAGTTTTCCATTATTATGTGTAGAGCATGAACTCCACATTAACACCGAAATAAGGTATGTAGTTTGTTGGTAAGAACAGTTAAGTAGTTCGTTATGAAGAACGGACGAGCGGATGAACACATGATTAACTTTAGAAGACAACAGGAAGACAGAACACTGTCTCGGGGGGTGTCAGAGAAATGGTGTTCTGAGAGTTGAGCCGCTTTTTCAAACACCGCCATCCACGCCAGGCGCGGATGCACGGGGAGTGGGGAATGAAGGAAATTTCCCCTCGCCTAAATGGTCACTTCAGATATGTTTTCGTTGTGGTGTGATTGTTGAATGGTTTTGTGATTGTGAATATGATATAAAATTCATATCATGTTATGTACGTTCATGGATTTATTCTAAAATTATTTTAAATTCTAAATATACCTTATAAAAAAAATATCATTTATACTTTAGACTATTACAGAATGGACCAACATTTCATATTTCCTTCCCATATTTCTCTCCCCCTCCCAAAAAAAAGCTTGCTGTTCCGCTCCCAGATCCACGCTATCACGAGACACTAGTACTTTTAGTATACATTTAACGAGAAAAATAACGACAGTGTTCTTACATTGTAACATATGTGGTATTATTTTGTTTCATTTTCATTTTGGCTTTTAACAACAAAATGCGGTTTAAGACGTCAAAGCGAAAAACACACTGCCGAATGTCTTACACCGTCTAGTTGAAAGTAAGTATTGCAAATAATAACAATAAAAAAAGCTGTATTAAACAGAATGAAAACCATTACTGGAGAACCGGAGAGGCAATAGTCAAGATGTCCTCGTATCTCCGAAGAGGTAGGCCTATAAAAATGAGATTCCAAATGCTGCGTTCCTTTCAAAGATTAAAACTTCAGAAAATTGTATGTTCATAAAATCGAAATAAGGTGTGTACACATAACTAACTTTAAACGACAACCGTACGCTTGGGTATTTTTCCCGGCTTCAAATAAATCTTTGGTGTAGTCAGTGCATATGTGATACAATGGAAGACAATGTTTGGAAACTTAAAACCATCCACTTCATTTCTGTTTGATATGAATTCCTTTATGATAGTGGTAAGTGTCAGATTATCAGGTCGAATTTTGTTGCTATCAGAGTATCAGAGCCGTAAACTGCCTGTATCTATAAACGCCAAATTCATATCTGAATACATACTAAATATACTTTAGAGTAGGGCTTCAGTAATTTATCTTCATATTTTCCAAATCTAACCACTGTTGTTCGAATACTTCTTTACAAATTGCCGATTACAATAGCACTAGGCGAATGTTTGTTTTCAAAACTAAAAATTACAGAAACTTATTTAAGGTCTTCCATGAGTTACGAAAGATTTTCAACCCCAGGAAATAGACTTCAATATGGTCACTATATCACTGAATAAAATCAAAGTGCGAAAAGTGCTCTTTTTATTTAGCAATAAAAAGTATGAAATTAAATGCGCAAAGACGACCGTTTTAATGAATTATTATATTTTTGAAATATATTCATACTTCTTCTCCATACATCAAGTAAACAGGGCTACTTACCTAATGAGTTTATGTCTGACAATTTCTTCTTAAAACCTGATTTCGATATGTAGATACAGTAACAGAAATCGAAGTAACTTCGGTTACGTACTCACGGGACTTTCAGCCTTTTTGTCATTTGTTCAACTGAACACTTGGAAAACAGGTTTACTAATAGAAACAACTCACAATCAGAACTAACAGGCAAACGTTCAGCTTTTTTATCTATTACAAATGAGGACGTTGGAAAGTATTAATTTTCTACACCAGTTATGTAATCTAACTCAAAAGTTAAACTGAAATAGAGTATTCAGTCAAAAATAAAAGCTCCTTTTTGTCACTCTAAAATTTTGTAGGATCTTATATTCGATCCGGGTCTTGGAATCAAATATAAGAGACAGGAAATAGAAATGAGAACAAGAGGCGTAACTCAGCAATGGTTAACTATATTTATTACAACAATTGCATTACAGCACAAATATAATATCATTACGGTGACCAGGCCAATAACGTTAAAATCCTCACAAGCTTTTAAAAAAATTCATCCCAAAATATAGGGGATCTCATTTTCGACTAAATAAAGCAATATAAATTAAAGCTATTAGTTTTTTCTTTTTTTATTTGTTTACAAAGAAAGAAAAGCGCGTACAAAAGGCAGAGCAATTAATCACAATAAAATATAAACGCATTTCCTGAAATACAGATTTCTTGTCTGTTTCAGCATTAAGAGCGAGTGGAGGGGGGTTTTCTCGTATACTTAACACAAATGTTTACACAACTGGACGTCCTCATGACTCACAATTGCAGCGATTTTATGCTAACGCAACTACAAAAGGCATTTATTGAGAAGATCTTTGCCACTCAACGTAAACTATACATAAAGCTTTACAACAACGAAAAGAGAAATTTGTGCGTGCGAGAGCACGTATAGAAAATAATACAATAAAAGCAGTAGATTTATACTAAATGTGATAAATGAGAAAACGGAGGTTTACCTCCAATTTTAAGCGTCGTCGTAGTAAGCATACACATTTCAACAGCCATCTTCAGTAGCCGACAGCCGGATCAAATGTTAAACGTTAACACCAGGCCGAGAATACTGAATATGGCTTCATCTACAGTGGCCGAAACGACTAGCGCATACAACTGAATAACGAAGACCGAACAAACCGAAACTCGTTAACGGCTATGAAACCCTTCGTTTTTAACAATTTTATCTGCACTCGGTTGTTCTGGTGCAGCTAACAATGCGGATGATACTCAATATTCAGTCACATTGCGTTTGGAAAGTTATGATGGCCGTCTTAGAACGAAAAATCGGATTCTCATCTGCGTTTAGAATGTATTGTCGACTCGCAACTGGAAGTGAGTTTATAAGTTAGTACACTTTGGCTGTAGTTGATGCGTGCAACTAGCATAATCTGTAAGCTCGTCGTAATCTCGTCCCGAATCACTCGTGCATAAACATATCTACATGGAATCGCACATCGTGTAACTTAAATTGAATCTTTCTTGCATAGGTGGGCAAATATTATCATTACTGCGGTTGTTCAGTAGGCCTACGTCTTCACCGTTGACGGTTTTCTTAGTAACAATATTTCTTCTTGACATTCGGAGTTTGTAGGCTATCGTAGAATTCTCTTTAAAACATCTGGATTTGCGACAAAAGTTTTAAGATTTTAAATTGGTATCACTCAATTAAGATTACAATGTAGCGTTGGACGAGAGGAACGTGGTTCTCACAATTAACAGAAATAAAACCAAGACAATCAGAAGAAACTCAACACAAACAGAATACTGTATATCCCACTGGAGAATGAAGAGACGGACGATGTAGAAAGCTTCTGTTAGCTAGGAAGTATTGTTGATAGAAAAGGAGAAGCAGATCGACATATTATAACAAGAGCAAATATCGGTATGGAGAACCATACATGACTTCCATGTTCTAAGATTTATATTTAAAATAATTTTCGAAATTAAATATTTCCATAGAAACTACCTCTTTCTTCAGACTTAACCACAGTACTGCGGTCACTAACGTATACCAACTCACGTTAGCGCACTCGATTTTCACTGATGATGGCAGTCGATGGCACTTCCGAAACGTCTGGTTTTGCAGAAAACATTGGATTACGGCCAAACAGCCCGGGAAGGAATTTTAACAACAAACTACTTCTTTGTTGCCGATAACATAGAACATATTAAAAAAATTATCCCCCTCCCCCTACAACTATCATTTTCATTTATAGGAAATTGCCCCTTCCCACTTCAACTACCCTTTTCATTTATACATATTTCATCTACCTTTCTATAGTGGATTATTATGACCTTCTTTTCAGAATACTTTATTTATGAAAATTAAGTACTTTACTCTTGTTAAAACATAAAACGTTGCAGGTAAACTATCCCTTCCCCTTAACTGATCTTCACCAAAATCAATAGGCCCTGAGTTCTCTACAACTCAACTATGAAGCAGAAAAATCACGAGCCAGTCTGTGAAATAATTAGAAGAAAAAATGAAGGTGGATTGGCCATACACTCTGGAAACCTCAAGAAGACTAACGACGGATCCAAGTGGAAAAAGAAAGAAGGGAAGACCTAAGAAGATGTAACGAAGAATGTTAGGACGAAGTAAAGCAAAGTAGCAGGATGTGGCAGCAGATCACAGCCGAGGTTAAAATCGAGTTAGATGAAAGCATGTCACGGAAGTCCTACGATTTTCAAGATTTTAAGTTAGAAGGTACGTAATAATAATTCGTATGTTAAATGAAACTTTATTTTAATGTCCTACTTGCACATTATTGATACAAAATAATTTACTGTGTGTACACGGTAAATGGTCACAACGACCTGTAAGTTCTCACAATTTGATAGCAATAACCTGTATACACACTTCTTACGAATAATCTGACACGATGTTGGTTTATTGGTAGCTTATTCGAAATAAAAAATATGAACACATTCCTTTTATCAGTACTGCTTCCTTCACTTGGCATTTATATAAGTGATATTTGTGTGTAAAATATCACAAAACAAAATACGCCACAGTGTGAATAATATAAAGACGCACGCGTATACAAAAGATTGTGCGAAAACAATAAAAAGTGTAAATACAGTGCAAATAAATGTAAATAAAACCTATAATAATTTTAAGATAGAGAAAAGCGGTTAATACACAGTTGTACATATAAAAATTACAGACCAGATGAATATCGAGTAATCTGCAAAAGACTTCGCATGTTGCGAAGACCAGTGAAATAAGTGTGTTAATAATCGTGTTTATAAAAGGACGCTACGGCAGACTGAGTCATGCAGAGAATTGTCGAGACATGATTTTTGCGCCCTAGAGTATAAATACGCGAGACACACCAGCCTTTTTCTCTTTCTCGTTCAACTACAGCGGCAGCCGGAGGCTATGCCCGACAACTTCATCACTTTCGTGAGATCACCGCTGCAGCCAGAGGCTATTACTGGACACGAGGGAGCATCCAACTACATGGTATAGATTCCAGCCGTACGGTACGAGTCATCGGACTACCGAGAGGATCCGGAGGATGGGGAGCGGACTCCAGGACTACACCGACTACGGAGGATCAACCAGGATCGGAAGAGGATACGCTGAGGAAGTACCACCACGATTAAGGTGAAATAAATCCATGTATTCATCAAAACAAAAGACTCAGTTAAAGATAATAAAACAATGTAAAAGAAAGACAATATAATTTCAAAAACGAAATGAATAATTTTTAAATGTAACTGTTTATTGTATAGTAATTTACAGTAATATTTGAATTTATACTTTGTAATGATAATTTTGTATTACAATGAAATGATAATTTGAAAGTATATTTTGAAATGATAATTTATCGAAGATATTTAAATTACTTTAGAAAGTAAATAGTAGGCCCTAATTTTTTTAAAGTAATTAATATGTCATAAATAAGAGATGCATATGCAATAACAATAATAATTTAAAAAGAAAGATTAGAGAATTTAATAAGAATTAAAGAAATTGAGCAAGTCGAGAGCAATATTATATCATAATCAATGTTATTTATAGTTATAATTGTATTTTATGTTTTATATGACAACTACCACTT
Organism: Magicicada septendecula; assembly: GCA_034769895.1. Lineage (NCBI taxonomy): Eukaryota > Metazoa > Arthropoda > Insecta > Hemiptera > Cicadidae > Magicicada > Magicicada septendecula. The sequence continues at coordinate 402,679,279 of CM068371.1, read as the reverse complement.
ATGTGCTAAATGTAATGGCGCAAGTTAAACATCTAACACCACCAATAGAGGAGAGAGACCTAGTATATAAGCTAGCGCGTCATTTTCAGAACGCACTAGAGTAGCAACCACTACTAGAGGAGTGGATACTCTAGAAAAGTTCATTATGGTTGTAGATGAGTGTCTAGATTTAGAGAGGGACCTACAGCGGGTAAGTAATCAGCTGAGTAACTACTCTAGAGGCGATCAGCAAGAACCAACTTTCTACTCAAATAAGAGGAGAGACAATGAACGTATGAAAGAAAAAAGGTTTACCCCATATCCGGGTAACAAACCACAAAATCGACCGGAATTGGAGGAGAAAGGAAGAAGTAGAAGTGTAGAGAACAAACCTAATAAAGGGTATAAAGTGTGTAAAACAACTATAACCTCTACCGAGCAGCAACCGTCGACTAGTAAAATGAATACGGGAAACGGGAAGCCACTGCAGGTAGAAAAGAAACAAAACTAAACCTACCATTACCTGCAGTGAAACAACTAAAGAAAACAGGTAAAAAGAACGTAGCTAATAATATAAAACAAGTGAGCGATAGGGAGTTCTTGTTAAAAGAGGAGCAAGAAGTGGGTAGAAACCATTATCCTGAATGCCCGGAAATAATTTGTAAGATCAGTAATCTACTGGTAATAGCGCTTATTGACACTGGCAGTGAAGTTACCTGTGTTAGCTCAAAATTTGTAGATAATTATCAGTTGCGAAATTGTCCCAGACTACCCGTAAAACATTGTAATGTACAGGGAGCCACTGGAGCCAAAATGCAAAAGATAACTGAACAAATATATTTACCTGTCAGTATAAATGGTAACCAAACCCAAATTGTAGCTCTAATAGTCCCGAAACTCATTCAGGATTGTATTATTGGTGTAGATACGTTGCTTGAATGGAAAGCAAAAATAAATTTTAAAAGAAATACCATTACTATGGAAATAAATGCTAATAAAATAAATGTAGGTATTAAAGAGTTTAAGCATTGGAAGTCGGTAAGTGTAATAAAGAACTGTAAGCAGCTAAAGTCATTTCTAGGTTTAGCTAACTACTATCAGAAGTTTACAAGTAAATACGCGGAAAGTACTGTTCCATTGTTAAAGTTGTTAAATAAAGGGATTAAATGGAAGTGGACAAAGGACCACGATGAAGCACTGCAACAAGTGAAAAGTCTTTTTATAAATACTGTTGTATTAAATCATCCAAGAATAGGAGAAAGATTGTACTTGCAAACAGACGCCAGCAATTTTGCTATTGGAGCACACTTGTATCAGATCGATGAGAAGGGCCAAACAGCGGTATTAGGATTTGTAATTCGCACACTTAAAGGGGCAGAATTAACCTATTTTACGACAGACAAAGAGCAATTAGCGATAGTGCATAGCCTGTCAAAGTTTAGAAGTTATATTCTGGGTGCTGAACTTACTATAATCACCGACAATAAGGCGTTAGTATTTTTATTAAAGTGTAAATTCTAGGTGCTCGTCTGACTCGTTGGATCTTGGCTATACAAGAGTATCAATTTGATATACAGTATTGCAAAGCGAAAGACAACTTAGTAGCAGATGTACTCAGTAGAAATCCACCATCAGAAAACAACATGGAAACAGATAATATTAAATGTAGTAGCAATGATATTGGTATTTATGCGGTAAAACATATAACAAAACCTGAAGTAGTTAGACGACTTAAGGAAATAGGGTCTCATCAACAAGACCCTAGGATTAGTGTAGCTTGGAGGAGTGCAGTTACCAACACCAAACCAGGAGTTTCTATATATGGAGGTAAGCTATATAAGCTATGTTCCCATAAGTGGAAGTTACTATTACCTAGCTGTATGATAGATGAACTTATTTGGGAATGCCACTTGTCATTGGGCCACGCTGGATTTAAGAAATGCCATCTAGCCTTAACAGAAAGTTTCATAGGAAAGGGGTTAGCAAAACGCATGAAAAGATTATTGTCTACTTGTGACCTGTGCCAGAAATGTAAATACCCAAACTTAGCTACAAGGGTAGAAATGCAAACGATCCAAGCAAAAGTGAAAGGAGAGTTACTAGCTGTGGATTATTACGGGCCTCTACCAAAAGCAAAAGGAGGGGTAAAGCACATTCTAGTTACCGTAGATTTCTTTTCCAAATTTGTAAAATTATACCCAGTCCAAAGAGCCACGACAAAAGCAACACTTAGAGCTTTAACGAAGTTCTACATCCCACAGTATGGTAAACCAAGGAAAATATTGTCCGACCAAGGAAAACAGTTCACCCATAACCTATGGAGAGAAACCTTGGAAGAACTGAATATTAAACCTATTCTAACATCCATACGTCACCCTCAAGCAAATTTAGCTGAGAGAATAAATAGAGAATTAGGGAGGTATTTTAGAATATTGTGTAATCAGAACCATTCTGCATGGGTAGACTACTTAAGTTTTATTTCAGATTGTATAAATAATACATGCAATGAAACAACGGGGTACACACCTTCAGAATTATTTATTAATAAAGAACCTGTACATGTATGGACCAAAACCATAAAAAGTCCACCCAACTACAATCTACCTATTCCCTATGAGGTAAAAACCAGTATAGCAAAAGAAAGAATACAGAGAGAAGGTCAAAAGAGAGTAGAACGATATAATCGTACTCACAAGTTGGTAAGGTTTGTGGAAGGAGAGGAAGTGCTAGTGAAAGGGAATCCTGTATCCTCTACCATAGACAATACCACGGCCAAGTTCTTTCCGATATTCATGGGACCTTATAGGATAGAAAAACAGATTGCAAGATACACATATATGTTAAAAGATGTAGAGAAAAATAAAATTATGGGAAAGTACCATGGGGATAGTTTAAGAAAATATAAACAAAATAATGACCCATGAAGAAATAATAATTTGAGCAATAAGGTATATAAATCAAACCTGGTCAAATAAAATAAAGTTATAATTGTTTTGAATCAAGGTCAATCATAATAGTAATAAATTATATATAAATAAAGGTTAATATTGTTATGTAAATTATTGACAGTAATTAATCCAAACTGATGATTAAAAATGATCATATAAATTTCAATATACCATGTTAGGTTAAGCAACATTGTAATCTTTAGTTATAAGATAGATGTAAGTAACATTGTAGTAGTGCAAGTTTTGTGAGGGAAAAAGTGCTAAAGTAAATGTGCAAAATTTTAATCAGTGTAAAACTGTACATTAGAAAAAAAATTAATGATTTAAATAATCAATTTTTTTTATACCGAGTGGGGGTATATATAACGATACGAGTGTAAAGCCGTAAGAAAGAGAGAGAGCGCGTATAATCGCAGCCATCTCACTCTAACACGTCACGGCTACATCAGAATCCAGTTCAAACATGTTATTTTACTCAAAGCAAATTATCAGTTCAACCTGCGATAACTTCAAAAGTTATAAATATACGGCAATTCTGAAAACAGCATTGTATTCAGCAAGAAAAGCTTTATAAGTAGCCGCAATCTCAGTTAATATAATTAACAATTGAAGAAGTTATACGGATGACGCACGCCAACAGGAATAACGAGAGAATTATGCTACGTAGGAATAAGGTGTTTTCACACACACACACACACACACAGATAAAGACCTAAGCAACAATATTCTGTGGTCAGATCTTTGGAAACACATTTGCAAATACCTGTAATCAATCGATTTGCAAATACAGGAAGTACGATTTTGACAAGAAATTCTCTGCCGTTTGGAACCTGTCACGGAGTGTTTGACCGACCTGTTCGAGATTGTCAAAACTGGAAAAACGCATGATTTATTTGTACAACCAATCAGCAGCCCGTATTTAAAACTGACGCCAGCTCAAAGCGAGGGGTAGCATCACTCTTCGTTCGGTACTTAAACACACTAGACGTGTATAATTCAAATACAGAAATTTTTAAATCACGCAAAAGTGCAAATTAAGTTCTAATTCGAGAAGTAGTCCGCAGTGTAGATGAATTAATATCGTTCAATAACACTGCTGCGTAAAACAACCGTTAATTAATTAAATAATTAATTAATTAAGCATCAGCCGTGAAGGACCTGTGCTACAGAAGGCTACAGCATCTGTAATTGCCAGGGCATCTTCAACAGCATTGATCAATATCAATTCTTCTGTGCAACACCATCAAAAGGAGGACCTCTACGGATTCCTATCTTCGGTCAACGCATCAAACAGTAAGAAATAGATTCGTTGATCAATGAAATAAGCACTAAACAAATAATAAACAATAAACAATTTTAAAAGGACACTAAGAAAAGCGCACTTTGTATTTTAACTATAAGATTAGCTCTAATATAGTATAGGAGTGTTGAATGGAAAGTGGTGTGTAGTATTGGACGTGCAAATTATTGCAGACCTGTTCTTTAGCACTGGTTTGGGAGATAGAAATCTCTTAATCAAACCAGATAAGAGCTATAGGTCGTTTGAGCGTCTTAATCATTACTTTTCACACTCACTCAATAATTATAAGTGTTAGGGTAGAATTAAGTCCTACCATTAACAATTTAAAGTTTAAAAATAATTAATTAAACGTTCATTAAAATAATCAAGAAATATTAAAGTGTTATTTGTAACGATTCCCCTTGAAAACCACAATCACTGAACGAATCCTGAGAAAGAGTGTCTCCATGCGCTGAGCTAAGCTGAAACCGTGTCATTTGTATCTGGGATTTGTTCTGGCGCCCAGGTAAAGTAATATCACGGGTAAGTAACTTTTTATCTAACATTACAAATATTAGATAATTGTGTTAGACGAAAGGTAGCGTTGTAATATATATTGCACCGGTACGTTTAGCATAAGTCTATGTATCAACCCTTGACTGAGGTACGATAACATACGAACGCACGTATGAGGTATAAAACATGTAAATAATAAAAATAATGTAATAATTGAGCATTAGGTATAAGAGATAATAAAAGAAATAAACGTATTAATTAATTTTAAATAAATAAATATTTGTAAGTGAGCCTGCATATGGATTAAAATTTTTTATCGGATATGAACAATGAACAAAAATTAACAGTAACGGGTTCCCTGTTTAAAAGTTAAACAACGCACACCTACTACCTCTTGTAGTTTACAAAAAAACATTTCGGGTGTATCTGTGTTGCTTAAAGAAAGCAGCAAAGAGTACGGTAAACACTAATGTTTTTCTTTGTGATTGGACTCAAGCTTAAACCGCACAGTCAAGTTATTCCAAACACACTGACTAGAACATAGTCGTGCTAAATAAATATTTGCTAGCACATAAAATTATTTAATTTTTTTATAATAAACTGGTCATCATAGAAAAACAACAAACAAAACCCCTGCAATAAGCTGCCTACTCGTAGGTGATTGAACTTGGCAATACGGCACCCGCTTTCGCCGCCGGAAGGCCCGCTTACACACGGTTCAGCGCACACACACCCTTGCATGAATATCCCTATGTATAAAATCGGCAGCTCAATGTATGTTTGCAGCAGTTGTGGATTTTGATAACCACGATCAAGAGCTTCAAAACAAGACCAAGTCAGCCTTTGTACGACTATCCCGTACCGAGAAAAAGTTGTTTCACAAAACTGATAACAACTTTTTTTTTGGATCACAAAACAATTTTGTAATTTAAGTAGTGCATTGAAAACACTGTGCCCATACTGTATAAAAATAAAGTTATGATCAGACCAAGGGTTTTTAAATTATATAATTTCAAAGAGAGCGGTTTCTTGAAAAACACAAAAAAACATGGACTTCTTTGACTCTAACCGCGAAAAAAAATTTAAATCAACCTTCAAAAAATATGTTTCTTACACAGATCAACGCAAAATTAAACGCGCAAAAATTTGATGTAACTAGTTTTTAAGTAGACCTACAGGTTCACTTGTAATTAACGCTTAAACTCGAGTATCCATAATAAAAAATCCGACAGTAGTCGCTGTGCGGATTTCTAAACTAAACACGCTACGTCCAAATGACGTGACATGTTTCGCAGCTAACAACGGACCAACCAGGCGGGATACGTTTCTACAGCGGAAACGGAAGGGGAAGTTTATCCGTGTTGCCAACAACTTTCATCAGAATACTTCTTTTAGAGAAAAAAGAAATATGGGCAGGTGTAACGAAGTTTTTGACTGGCTGGAAGTAAAAAGCCACTTACTACTGATAACGACCAGGGCCGGCCTTAAGGACGAGCCAACCGAGCCATGGCCCGGGCGCAGATTTTTAGAGGGCGCCAAAATAATGGATAAAAAAAATCAAGTTTTTCTTTCCTTTATGATTGTTAATAAATGAAGTTGTTCTCTCAAGCAGGTTAAACAGTTTACTCTATTATCAATGAATGCCACTGTTTGGTACATAATACGAATCAATATAATCTTCACAAAGCGGTATTATTTGACGTATTTTGACATTCACGCTCAGCCACAAAACGGCGACAAGTTCATCGCCGATCTTGTCCATGATCATTACATAGGTAAAACAATCCAAAATGAGTTGATTAGTTTGCGTGGGTCTGAAATAAAAAATGATATCACTGAAAGAGCAAACCAGGCCAAGTACTTTTCACTTATGTTAAACTGTACGCCCGATATCACCCACCAAGAACAATTGTCATTTACAATTCGTTTTGCTGAATGTAGTGAAACAGATGTTCAAGTAAAAGAGCATTTCTTGTCATTTCTTCCTATTGATGACACTACTGGAGAAGGTTTGACAACGGCCCTTTTGAAAGAAATTGAAGGGACCTGTGGGTTAGACATGACAAATTGTAGGGGCCAAGGTAACGATAATCGAGGCAACATGACTGGAAAATATAAAGGAGTGCAGTCAAGAATTTTGTCAATGTTTCCTAAAGCTTTTTTCAATCCTTGTGGATGTCATTACCTTAACCTAGTAATTGGAAATGCTGTTGCTTCATCTGTAAAAAAATGTTTCTTTGTTTGGAGTTTTACAACGTCTGTACGTCCTGTTTTCATTATCTACTAAAAGATGGAAAATACTCAAGGAAAGTCAGTTGACTCTTGCTGTCGAAGAAGTCTGTGAAACTAGATGGGAGTGTAGAATTAACAGCGTAAAGGCAGTCAGGTATGAAATGGTTGACGTTTGTGAAGCGCTACAGGCAATGCAAGAGTAACTCATTGATCCAAAAGTGACATCTGAAGCCAAATCATTGGAAAACAATTTAACAACTTTTGACTTCATTGTCTCTCTTGTTGTTTGGCATGATATGTTGTTTCAAGTAAACTTGGTCAGCAATACCGTGCAAAACGCCAACAGTGACTTATCAACAGTTACACATTTTCTTGGAAAGTGCCAAAAATTTGTAAAAGAATATCGTGAAACTGTATACGCAGGTGCTGTAGCAACAGCCAGAGACATAGCTGGGATTTGGAAATTGAAATTGAAGCTGTTTACAAGAAACAGCCTGAGAGAAAGAAAAAACGGCAATTTGATTATGAGTCCCGAGACGAAGGCCCAACATATCCAGAGCAATTGTTTAAAACAGTTGTCTCTTTTACCCGCTTATAGATCAGGTTCTGGCATCCATCGAACAGCACTTTACACAACGTGAGACTCTTAACCAGCATTGGGGTTTTTTGTACAACGTGCAAACTCTTCCAGAATCCGAAATCTTGAAACAAAAATGTTTGAACATTCAAAAAGTTCTTCAACATGAAGATAAGTAAGGAGAAAGTGACATCGATGGCAACCAATTTTTTGAGGAGCTTAAACATCTGGGTGTATTTCTGAAGAAATCTCAGATAAAAACTCCTGTTCAAACTTTGCAACTTATTTCAAAAAGTGACATGATTGACTGTTTTCCTAATATATGGATTACATTGAGGGTTCTTTTAACAATTCCTGTCACGGTTGCTAGTGGAGAACGCAGTTTCAGTAAGCTCAAATTAATTAAAACTTACGCTCTACAATGGCGCAAGACTGCCTATCATTTCTAGCAATAATTTCTATTAAAAATGACATTGCAAACCAGTTAGATTTAACGAAAATTGTTAAAAGGTTTGCTGAAGCAAAAGCAAGAAGAAAGAAATTTAACTAAACTTTCAAAAACCAAAATATGTTTTTTTTATTTTTAACGAAAAACTTTAATGCAATAAATCTTGGTGTGACATTTTTAGTAAAAATAAACTTTACATGTGAAAAGACGTTTGTGTTTTAATAATATCTGTACATATACTTATAATAAGAAGAAATGTACACTGACTGAATTAAAATTTGAAATTGATTATTTCTATTTGATGTTTTCCACTGGCATTGAGAGTCCATGTGAAACACTTATATAGATGAGTCAAGTTACAGCTTTATTAAGTTAAATTTTAAAAACAGGGCTTAGTGGTAGTTAATGGGTTTCAAGAAAAAAAAAATATATATATATCAGTTAACATTTGAAAAGGTATATAATATAAACTTTAAATTTTTTAAATGATTTCATGTAGACCTACAGAATAGTTTTTTATGTGTTGGGCTTAACCGCTGCCACTAGTATAAAATAGTAATGATGAAACTTTTAAAGTATAATGTTATTAAATTAGTATTGATAAGAAAATAAGCATCAATATTTGGGGGGGGGCGCAAAATTGCGTCTCGGCCCGGTCAGACCTAAAGGTTTGGGCCGGCCCTGATAACGACTGCTTTGACTGCTGACGTTAGCGGTTCAGTGAGGCAAAATTATGTTGCAGTGGTGCTTTATCTACACAACAGCCACTTCTACAATATAGTTCTGAGAATTATATCCTCCACCATTCGCATATAATAATCTTAAATGGGACACAGTTAAGAATAACTGCTTTTGTACTAAACAATGTAATTTTTTAGTAATCTGTAAATATAATTATTTCACTACCGACTCAGAACACAAAGTTTTTTATGGGTAAAAACGTAAAAGTTTTACCTTATAGCCTGAACTGATTTTCGCTTTTAAAAAGCTTCTTCAGAGGCTGCCGCTGGGAGCACTGTCCGTTTTGTTGTTGGCGACGGTATCGACTTTTGAAAGTCGATATTGTGTGTGGGGGGGGGTGTGATATGTACGAATAATGCGTGTGATTTGAATTGTGTCTGTTCGTTTATGATGTCGTTTTTATGTGTTTGTATATTTCCAATTGTTCTAGAGTGTCTAGTTTTCGGCCTTTTGTGTGTACGTGTAGAATGTCTCTGTTATTGTCGATGTTTCTGTATGTGTGGTTTGCTTCAATGAGGTGGTTTGCAAAGGTGGATTCTGTAGTAGAGTGTACTGGCTTTGTGTGTTCAATGTATCTTTGTTTGAAGCTACGTCCTGTCTGGCCTATGTAGAATTTGTTGCAATCTGAGAAATTTAGTTTGTAAACACCAGGTAGATCGAATTTGTTTTGTGCTTTGTGTGTGTGTTCTGTTTTGTTGTTGATGTATGTTAGTGTTATGCATTTGTCTTTGTGTTTTGTGTAGGAGTTTATTGACTATTGTTCTGTCGTATCCGTTGGATTCTGCTAGATATTTTATCGTGTTTAGTTCGTCTTTGTAGTCTTTTTCATCTAGTGGGACGTTGTTAAGTCTATGTATCATAGTTCTGAAGGCGGCTAGTTTGTGTTGTATTGGGTGACTGGAGGAGTTGTGTATTAGTGTGTCAGTTGTAGTCGGTTTCCTGTATATACTGAATTTGTGCTTGTGTTCAAGTTTTGTGATGGAGAGGTCAAAGACGTTTATGCTATTGTTGTGTTCATATTCGGCAGTAAAGGTTATGTTTTTGTGTATTTTGTTTATGCGCGTTAGTAAATGTAAATACTCTGTAGGTATTTATAGTATATTACAGGTATAATACTCTGTAAAGTTAACGAACTTACCTTTTACTGTGACTGGTTGACCTTTGACGACCGGGATATACTGGAAAAAATAAAATCTGAAATAAACTACTGAAAAACGGTTCAGTATGAGTGCGGGAACTCGGTTTCATGGTTTAACACGAAACACGGTTTATTTACCCACAGTCATGATTCACATTAGGCACATTCCAATCGCTGGAATATCTATTTATTTCCTAAATATGGTATACCCAGTATACTGGCCATATACAGCTATCATACCGCTCAATCTGTTATTAAGACCGTTATCTGTATTGTGCTTGTAGCCCTACTCCGATTTTCAGTACAACTCAACATTACAGAAGGCTAATGATAAGAAGAGCTCTCATAACGAGTTATTTATTTTTGTGATCCCCAAAATTTTATTACACTTTTCCTCAACCTCTTTTTGGATCCTCTATTCAAATTTATCTTTCTAACGATCTAACATTCCCACGCGATCTTCGACACTACGGGCGTAAGCACGATTGGATCGATTGTATTCTAAATTAACAGCACAAAACTGTACAGAGACCCTACTTAATTTGTTTTTGTTTACATTAGATAAGGCCGTCTTCCTCAATAGCAGTTGAATATTGTCTTTTGTTTAAAACTCAACTCTGGTTGATTTTTTAAAAAGAAATAGTCGCCTAAACTAATTCACCGGCATAAACACTCAGAACTGTAAAGGATTTCCAAATCTTATGCCCTTACTACAGATTAATAACGTGAACTAGACAACGTCGGGTGCTGGAGGGGGAGGAAAGGGTGAGGCAGAATGGGTGTGAATGAGCCCCACTAATGATCTAATTGAAAACAATTGTGTAGGAGACCGAAGCTGTGACAGCAAGTTGACTCGGCATGGCGTCTTGCTTACACAAAAGCTTTCACATCGCGCCATTTCTACAACAAACAATTAACCTCTTCAAAACCAATTAAAAATTTCCAAATATAATTTTTAAAATTACGCTCTACATTAAGTGTGCAAATACGCAGTAAAAGAAATTTTGTCTGACTCGTAACAAGACTCTGTTCTTTCTTTTAGCACATCTGTCGACAGGAAGAGAAAGGGCAAGATCAGAAGTAAAGAAAAGACTACTAGTATTTTGAACTATATCGATTTTTCTTCAGATAAATAACAATGAATACGATATCCTTTGCTATCTTATACACGCAGGTGTCCATGGTCCGAAGGGCCCCTAGTTATTTACTAATTAATTTAGTAGGCCTGTAAAATACTAAATCTACACAGTAAATGAGAATATGTAATGTAGAGTGAAATATTTAACTTTACGGACATGCTTTACTCAGCTGAATGGCATTCTTTGACAAGCTCGACTAAATGTGATTGTGATGATTTTTCATCAGAAAATGTGTTTAAAAATGTAAGAAAAAACATAAAAACAGCCGTGAGAATAGTTGCCGGGCTGTCGAGTCGTGGTCTACAGTTTGTGTTGACAGACGTTTCGGCGTCACCATCGGAGGACATCGTCAGTGTCGGCACGGTGTCCACCATTCACTCCAGTGATGAGCTATGTATTTTGCTTAGCAAATCTGGGGGCCTTCTTTCGTACACTGATGAAATAAACGAGGGTAGTCATCGCTGACTTAAAGAGAATCTGGGGTTAAATTCGGTCGGTTCGGTCTCATTTTGCAGTTGCGTCTGGTTAGGTTAGTGGTAGTGGCATATTTACATATTGTTCTTTGCGAGTTTTGAAACACTTTTATAATTTAAGCGACTAAATACACCACAATATGCGGCGTCTCCTGGTAGAAAACACGAGAGTTATGGCTGATGATAAAAGAGATTTCGGCGGCCGAAGCTACATTAAAATTAATAATTTTAATTTACTAATCAGCAATTTGTACAACGTGTCATTTAAATAAATCGAATCAGACGCAGTTGATATTATAACTGTGATTTCAAAATTGGTAACGTAAAAATGTATCTTTTGTTTGTTGTTTAAAACGCTAATATATCATCTGTGCGAGAGATTACAAAATTTAGCTTCGGTAAACTAGTACAGGAAAAGTCACGCCTCACCTCAGCTCTCCTTACTGGTGAAGCCCGGAAAGTAGAATGAATTTATTACCATCTTCTTCTGTGCATTACTTACTAATAAAACCGTGTGAAGTTTCCGATATCAGTTTATCCACCAGCGAGTGTGATACCTAAAAATAAAAGGTATGCCACCACATTCCGTAAATACCACGGAGCACTCTACCCCGTTATCTCTGCACAGTTTGCACACGTAATTATTATTTGCCGACACGCTCTGCACGGCCATTTTTTGTTGTTGTTTCTCTTATCTAAATGCAAACGGTGAACGACATGTTGTCCGCATACAAATGAGTAGAAATCACCGATGCCGGTCGCTTGATGGATGATTCATTGCCGCAAGCACCGTATCACCAACAAACCTTGTACACCACGGACCGTCAAACACCAACAAACCTTGTACACCACGGACCGTCAAAAAGTAACTATGCCAATCAACAACGAAAACACTAATCATTCGCGTAAACAATAAATAAATAAATAAAAATCCAGTAAAAGAATCCTTGGGGTAACACTGTGTGTGTGTGTACAGTTATTTAAATAACTAACGTTTAACATATTTTCACTACACGTTGTTTCACCGTTCCTGAAGTAAATTATTATATTGATAGACAAACACTTAGTCAAAACTGCATTTAATTTTTACACAGCGCTTTCAAGGATTGTAGTGGCCACTTCCGGAGTGCTTGTCATAATCACAGAGTATGGAAAAATAAAATACGTAGTTCTTGAAACCACTGTTTACTAATCAACATAATAAAACGCATGCACGTATTTCCAAACACCGCCCCCTTACGCTTATCATCAGAAATTCACCTCCACGAAAAAAATCATCAACAATAATCATCAACCTACCGGCGATTCATGAAGCTAAAGCCGCGTTTACACGGAATGTTGTGAACAAATCTTTGCAATTTTTGTGTTGTAAACTTATATGTTGAGAACCAATGTTGAAAACCACAGTATTAGTTTGTCTTTATTTTTGTTTGCAACATTTACCCGCATGGACTCAAACCTGACCTGACCTCTCTTAAGTCTTGCTCCAGTTTCACTTCAAGATGCTGAGTATGGAGGATGTTGTACTTGCTGCAGCAGCTTGTGTGATTTTGACGAAACAACGGACACCAAGACGATACTGGGTCACACCGTCATTAAAAGCGAGATCTAACTACAGTGGAAGTGAGCTTTTGACACTGATCCTTTGTCAGGTGAATTGAGATCTGATGGCAGTTAAAAAAATTTGTTTTAATGTTTTCAACACCACAGAGGCGCTGCAACACAAGTTTACAACTTCCTTTGATCTTTACCAACTTCTACTGGAAAACGAAATTTATGTTTTAAACAGGAAAATCTGTAGACAACATGTGATGTTTAAAACAAATTACTACCGTTTTTCGAAATGTTGTCATCATTTGTTCACAACATGTGTTTCAACTCCGGTGTAAACACGATTTAATACACAGCTTAATTCTAAACTTTTACTTACTGAAAGCGAACTTTAAATATTTTCAATAGTTCTTTTGAAATGACTAATTCTACTTAGTTGTTTTGGTTATTTCTCTTATGAAATAACACCACCCTTATCACAACTTTGTGTCAGCAATGAGAGAAACGTACATCTAATACTGTACAGAATATCGTATACCATTGGTTCCCAAAGTGGGGTCCGCGACAATGGTTCAGGGGGTCCGCAGACACTTTTAAGAAAAAATAGAATATACCGTATTTTTCTCCGATTTTTTATGGTTAAAAATCTAAATCTAAATTTTAGAATCTTAAAACAATTAGTAGAAGAATCCAGTACTTTTTTTGTTGAAACTAATTGTAATTGTAAAAGTAATTTCAAACTAATGGCTTTACTAATGTCTTTAAATCACGTCGTGATTAGATCTATTTGTCCGCCGAACAGGCTAGACCTCTCTCTCACACTACAAGAAGAAGATTCATTTGCAGAACTTAACTGACAGTTCATTAAAATTACAGTTTTCGCAATTACAACTAGCTTACTTCTGATTATATGTGATGACTGACAATCCTGAAGTCGGAAAAAGAGCTTTGAAGTGTTTAATTGTGTTTTCCTCTACTTATTTGTGCGAAACCGCAGTCTCCCTGCTCACATACTTAAAGTCAAAGTTAAGAAATAAACTTGATGTCGAGAGTCGACACAGTCGGGGTCCGCGGACTGAAAAGTTTGGGAACCACTGTCGTATACGGTTTGTGGCGGACATCCGACGTCCAGTAATACTGTATATGCAGGCACTCGACAGGTTTACACTGCTATGCAGTAACTGGAACCAACACAGCCGCGGTCTCTCTCACTGGCAGGTCCGATGACGTCACCACCAATAAGACTCCAACCGTTATTGTTATTGTTATTATAATTAGGCACTGGCGGTATGAGTGAGTCATCGTCGTGCTCGCTCGCTGTGCCTCACGTTGATTTACTAGCGAACTTATAATAACACAAGATTGGTCAATCAACAACGTATGTGGCGCACATACAGTCCAGTACACGTTAACGGAAATTCTCCAGTTATATTCACACGCCGTGCCGCAACAAAGTTGTAACTCTACTAAAAAAATATCGTGTCTCTAACGTTAACGGCAGCACTTTCCAGCGAACCTATAGGCTATAAGGTTCTCGATTCCTGAGCACACCATACAAACACAATGTATAAGGTTCTCGATTCCTGAGCACACCATACAAACACAATGGGTCGTTCAGCCCCAACCGCAGCTTGTGGACCTATCTGGGATAACTTCCTGGGGTAATAATGGGCGGGTAAAGCGTAGGCCCTAATACTTCCCATAAAAGTTGGGGCAAAATTGTGTGTCATTTAAGCATTATGGTTATACAAATTAATTAAAAACCAATCCAGTATTCGGAAAGTTTTAGTGCTTATTTTGTGTTTTGACTATTTTTGTGTTTTGACTATTTGCAGTTATTGTTAAGAGTAATCGGAATTATTTTTCTGATAATTGAAAAATTATCTAAAATTAAAATTTATCTAATAATAAACGTACTTCGTTCAAAATAGCGAGCTGTGAGAGCTTATTAATTTATTCGTTTTTATAGCCTTTTTGTTTACTTCCGTGTTCCGTAAGGAAATGGAAGTTGGTGATCGCGAAAAAATCGTGTTCGAAATAAGGGATGATTCTGTTTGTACTACTCTCAAAACATGAAGAAAAGTCATTTTCCGAAAAGTGTCTGTGTGTCTATCTGTGTGTAGAATTTTTTCTATGGCGAACGATAACTGCCGCAAATTCAAACAGAATCAAATAATTTTTTGTGCATGTGCCTGAGTTGTAGGGGACTCAAGGCCTATTCATTTTGGTGAAGATCGGTTAAGGGGAAGGGATAGTTTACCTCCAAACGTTTTATGTTTTTAAGAAGAGTACTTAATTTGTATAAAGTATCCTGAAAAAAAGGTCATAATAATCGACTGTAGAAAGGTAGATGAAATATCTATAAATGAAAAGGGTAGTTGATGGGGATGGGGTAATTTTCAATAAATGTAAATGATAGTTGAAAGGGGAGGGGATAATTTTTTATGTGTGTACTACGTTATCGGCAACAAAGAAGTAGTTTGTTGTTAAAATTCCTTCCCGGGCTGTTTGGCCGTGGCCCAATTTTTTCTGCAAAACCAGACATTCCGGCAGTGCCATTGACTGGCATCAATGAACGACCCATTGTGTTTGTATGGTGTGCTCAGAAATCGAGCTCCCGAGCTCCAGATTGTAACCAGGCGCCATAACTATAATATAACATAACCAGGCGCCATATAAATATAACATAACCATAACCAGGCTACGTTTATATTTGTACACTGCATGTGAATCTATTTCCCAGGTAATGCTTGCTTTATTACTTTCACATAGTTTAAAACTATAACTATGTACTCCGTTGTTATTGTAATAGGTTATATTTTCATTTCGTGATACTCACTCACGGCCGATCTTACAATGATGTAAAACTCGTCATATTCCCCACAACAAATGTGAGTACTTTTAATCACAAGAAATCAGTTCTGCCGCGGGTAATGTAAATGAAAAATATCACACACACACACACACACACACACACACACACACACACACACACACACACACACACACACACACACACACACACACACACACACACACACACACACACCCGCGCGCGCATACTTTTTTAATTCTACTACAAGCTACCCCGAGCTCGGTAGCTAATAAACTAGTATGCTCCTTGAGCTGCAGATGTCGCTTTTTTTCTAATGAACATTTATTATTGGATAAATTTTGATATTAGGTAATCTTCCAATTATCATAAAAATTACGAAAATCCTGATTACCTTACTGTTTTTTGTTTAGTAAAGTAACAACTGTAGTAACTGTAGTGACAACTGTAGTAACTGTAGTGACAACTGTAGTAACTGTAGTGACAACTGTAGTAACAACTGTAGTAACTGTAGTGACAACTGTAGTAATCACAGAATAAACGCGAAAAATTCCAAACAATTGAATTTGTGTTAAAATTTCCTTTATTGTCTGCATCCGGCTGGAATTTACAACTTTTCAGATTTCTGATCTCATTTTTTGGGCTTGCGCTCACACAATTTTGAAATTTCTAAAACTGTACACTATATTCACGGTTTTTGTTAAAAGTCTTTTTAATTTGACACCCCACTTTGAGTTCGCGATTTTTATCAAACTTTGACCCTCTCACACATTTGCCTCCGCCCCTATTTTGGGGGGGATCAATCTAAAAAACAATAGGGACTGATAGACAATAGTAAGTATGGATACACGCCTCAAGTTATACGAAAGTCTATTGATGCGTTCAAAAATTGTCGCGAGACATACTTCAAACAAAGACAGGCAGAAAGGCAGACAGACAAATGTCAACGGTGGAGTAAAAACTGAACACTCGCTTCGTTCGTTCAATAAATTTTATAAGAGTACCGCCAGAACAGTATATTCCTTCTCATAGGATGTAATTCATTTCCTATATATGTATGCTTAGTTTAAAAAATTCTATTAGCATTAACCTTCAACCAGGATTAATACGCATAGTTCTGCAAATTGTAAAAATACAAGTAAATTTAATATGAACCATTATGCCTGCACGATAAACGAACGTACCGGTTCACATTAGAGGTGAGTTTTACCACACATTTAATGCCATACTGTTCAATAAACGTTGAAATTTATTACCAACATATCGGAGGCTACTTTATTTCAATACATTTATTCCGAACCAATTTAAATACTTTACTTAAAACAACTTCACTGTTTGTTATTTATTACCAGGCTTGTTAGTTAGTTTATAAGACATCATATTTAGTATTTTAAACTAGTTTTTAAAATTAAAAACCATGAATAAGACTCATTAACAATTAATAAGTGCACACGGACTAATAAAAACAACAGATACTGTTTTTATTACTATATTAACGTTGTGGTCAACACGTTATGTCTTTTCTTTATAATCTGTAATTTGCTGGCACCGTTACTACTTTTCTAATAAGACACAGTTTAAGTTATTTAAACATTGTGATTTTATATAAAGGACTGAGCTTCCTCTTTTATGCAATATGACAACAAGTAATGTAAAATTTAGTTTATTATCACCCTTTTTATGATAAAATGTTATCAGAATTGCACAAAAGTGATAAAAACAGCTGCATACTGTTTAAAATTACCGACTTACAGTATTTTCTTTCGTTTCTTGAAAACCTGTGGTAATATCTGATGTTTTTATGTTACATTTCGTTATGGGCATATAATTACGGGACTATAAAACTACCCTTATATGTGCATTTTGAAAGTGAAAAGCATTGTCCTGCCCCTTTAACGTCTCAACGGAAATCATGTGACAACTGACGAAAACCGGTGCCGGATTTACCACTAGGCCGCAGGCTACAGGTACTTTTTTAAGATAGGCCTAAGTATTTTTATAAAAGTAGGAGGCACTTTGATTTACTTATGTATGATTTTCTGAAATTAAATGATCAATTTTTGTTAATAATACAAACGGAAGACAGTTCTTATTTAAATATTGCGCGCTTATTTTTAAGACGTTGGAATCATTGAAAACTAATCTGCGCATGCGAATTTTGAACGTCCGCTATATTGCTGAATTTACACGACCGTGGTATCACCCTTGTTTGCTCTCATTGTTTATCTGCGATGTGACTGAACGGTTTGCTATTTAAGGTTATGTTTTTATTTTGTTTTGAATATATAGAAGGTTTTTAGCGTTGTGTGGAGGGCAGCATGTTGTTTCGTTGATATTTTTATTAGTGTGAAAACTTTATGAACATAGAATTGAATCCTTACACTAAACGTATTCATCATGAACATGAACATAAACATTCACACGGCTAGTGGAGGCTACAAACGTAAGCTAAAAAAAATTAAAGAGGAAGCTCATTTGGAAACAATAAAAAAACTCGGAGGGGCCGCTCAGAAAACTTGGCTTAGGGCCTCAAAAATCTTAAATCCGGCATTGACGAAAACAATGGCTAGTGTTGGAGCCTTTAAAAATCTTTTTCTTAACTACAGTAATTAGGAATGCTCCTAAAGGTCCCTGCAGCCTGTTGTAAGCCT
Organism: Magicicada septendecula; assembly: GCA_034769895.1. Classification (NCBI taxonomy): domain Eukaryota; kingdom Metazoa; phylum Arthropoda; class Insecta; order Hemiptera; family Cicadidae; genus Magicicada; species Magicicada septendecula. Next base: position 402,660,774 of record CM068371.1, on the reverse strand, counting down.
GGCAAACACTTCTTCCTTCTATGGTTGGAATAATTCATCCTGCAATTCTACACCGTGGCATTCCTCCTGTCCATAATTTCATCTTGTTATTCCTGGCTGTCGCTATCATAGTTTCTACATTATGCCATTACATGTTCGGATCCATGAATATACAGTCATTAATAACCGCTAGTGAAAAAATACGGTATCAAAGGCCAAAATGAAAAAAGGACATAAAAATCAAACTTTATGAAACACGGACAATATCTATCTGTTATCTTCAATCAAACGTTTAGTGCGCACCTGAAGTACACGGCTCTCTGACGAAATGACTCACTCGAAAGCAAAATTCTTACGCAATTACGAATATTTCCAGACACTAAAAATCAATAACACGGCGAAAAGAGTACACGTGATAAGATATGTAATATAACACAGTTATCGGACGAAGGACATACTATAGACGCTGAACTATGTGGCCTCATTTTTAGTCCGAAAAACCAACACTCTAACTCACAACACCGATTTTATACAAGCTGGGATGTGTCATATTTTTACAAATCACAGCTTCCTTCTTTACTCTTTTTTACATTTCCATATCTCTATTTTAATGGCACTCCTGTATTCATTTGTTTCATATGTCCACACGCACTACATTTTGTTTCTCTATTTCTTCATGTTTGTTTTACAGTGACCAGTTCTTTTATCCTTCCTATCACATCTTTCTTAACCGAAAATATTCACCTATTATATTGTTTGGTTGTACGTACGTCTGTACATAGCTTGTAGCCGGCATCCTAGTTTATTTTCTTTCTACATTGTATTTACATGGTCTTTGACGTGTTCAACCCCGCACCATATTTTCTGAGATGACTCAGTGTCAGCTTTCCGAAGAGTGTTTGCCCGCCTCCCGAGCTTTGCGTATTTCCCATGTTCGTTCCATCACTTGAACTTGCTTTCGTCATTCTTCCATAGGATCAAAGTAATTTATTCTACAATCATTGAACGAGCTAAGCGAGTTCTCCGTTTTAACTCGACCGTTTGGAATTTGTCTGTCTGTCTGTTCGCGGTATGTCTCACGATATTTTCTGAATAAATTAACTGTAAAACTCAGCATGCGGATCCATGCATGTAACCTACAGAACTCTATTGTTTATGAGATCTCCTATTGATCCCCGCAAAAATACGGTGGCTGGAGGCACAAATTTGTGGGGCCAAAATTTTGAAAAAATTTCCACATGCACATGTGGGTATTAAAATAAAAAAGAATGTTAACCATAATCTGAATATAGTGTTCAGTTCTGGAAAAAACAAGATTTTGGAGCACCAGTGTGCAAAAAGTGTATCAAAATTTAAGAAAAAATCGGAAAAAACAGGCAGGATATCAAATTAAAGATAGTTTTAACCACAGTCTGGTAATAGTGTTTCGGGTTGAAAATTTAAAAACTTTAGGACAACAAAAATGTATTAAAATTGTAAACCATCACGCCGAACATCAGAATAATGGAAACGACGTTAATCCAAATCCGAATGTAGTGTTTGCTTTGAAAATTTAGGGGCACCACGAGATAAAAAGGGAAGTCACGATTTTGCAAAAAACTGTAAAATTCTGAGCGAGTTGTGCAGGAGTTGAGGGAGCTTTGTATACAATTGTTTAGGTCCGGCTGACCACAACGAATACCCACCAAACGAGAAAATCATTGCTCAGGTTTAGAACAAGTACACGGATTCTAGTGAGTATGGGTACTGTTAAAATATAAAATTGGTCATTCTATTGTTGATCACTGTTCAAGGTTTTGCCGCATTCATATGTCGTAGACAGCTACTAGCTTGAAAAAGCTACTGTGGTAAACCTTTTACACTTCTTGGTAAAAGATTATTAATACAAAATAATGAAATCTGTGTATATTGTTACAACGGTCTCATTGATAGTCGTATGGTACAGTGGAAAACAAAATACAAGACACCAATGGAATCACTAATTGCCAACTTTAATTATCGCAATTAATAATTTGTAATAAACAATTTATATTCAGCAAGATTAGTCTCGTACAATAAGTCAAGTTAAATTTGTACACATGTAATAATAATGTCAACTATTAGAATTCCACACTAACTATAACACAATAACACTTCACCGCACTTGTGTAAATCGCCACTCGATCCGCTCAACACAACTAACTGACAAGCCGGAGGCTTTTTATAGGTAGCGCACGCCTTCTTGAGATTTTCCATCCTCAATGTGATGTGCGAGTTACTGCGTATTTCAAGTGTTCCAGAGGACTTTGGAACGTACTTGAGCGCGGTCTTCGCTGAGGCACTACCTGCACTACCAGCGGCGGGACGCTCTCGGCTGTTCCATTCGTTTCAATATTTTGTCTAAGAGTAGGAAAAGGCGGAGATACTAAACGTTAAGGGTGTGACAAAATTGTCGATTAATCCAATTGTTCATTTATTATTTCTGGCCATTAGTAAGATCTGATAAGCCAGAATCAATAAATAAATAAAGTCCTTATTTGTTTTCCATTTCCACAGACTTTACAGCAAAAATTATCTGTTATTACCTTAATCTTGCTTTCGAATAAGTCTAAGACGTTAAAAATAGCTGAAGTAGAAAAATCTGTCTCGATTGTTGAAGAATCGATGTCTACAAAAATATCTGTCATAGAAGAATCGATGTTTTAATACACGCAACGAACCGGACAAATTAAGAAGATTTCAATGATTTTATTAAAGTTTTCTCCTATCTTCTGAGAACATGAAAACAAAATACACTTCCATGGCTTCTGAAATGTTCGAGTATAAAAGATAAAGGGACAGATCTCATTGGAAAATTAATATTATTATATTAAATATACGACCGCCGGTCACGCAATAACCAAAACACAAAGCAAACATACAGAAGCATATGTATTATGGTTAATTAGGCCGTACGTGATCGTAGGACTTGTTAGTACAGTAATCACTGCAGGTTTGCACAGTTAATTAGCGTCTGCACTACACTCCCGCGGACAGCGTCAGCTTTAGCCAGTGACATCATCGGCTCAGCTGTTCATCAACACTGTTATTGTTAACCCGACGAGTGATATAAATAACGCGCGGTTTAAAACACCCGGTTGACGCTGGAGAGTCGTTCAAAGAGAACTCAACATGTCGTACTTTAAGCTGTGAATAGCAACAGAGATAATCTGACTACATATTCTATCTAATGATTCTCGGACCTCGATTCAAAAAAGAAATCTAAAAGCTGACGCCAGAATGCTATTCTGAATGTGAACATTATACCAATCGCACAGCTTTAAAATGGCCGGCATGCAAATCGCCTCAGGACTTTGCTATCCAACGAGAATTAGTAGAAGTAAGTGTGAGGACACAGTTTAACTATAATTTACACAAACCGTATTTAAGACAAATTTATTTAACAGTAACTAAAAGGACTGCCTCAAGATCCACACTACACATCCGAAGAAACTTATAAAATGTATTAACGAATAATCTATAATACATTTCGGATCATCTGCAGGTTGCACATTTTTTCGAGTTTTTACAATTTCATGATTTTTTTTCTGTTTTACTGAATTGTCTATAGGATTTCTTGGCCATCCCGATTACACAGTGGCGATGAGATTTTGTTACATTTCCTGCTTTATTAACCCACGCTTCTCTCTCTCTCTCTCTCTCACACACACACACACACACACACACACACACACACACACACACACACACACACACACACACACACACACACACACACACACACACACACACACACTCGCGCAGTCGCACGAGTAATGTTTCGTGAGATAAGAGAAAGTGAAGACGACCTGTTTAGCCCCACCAACTTATTTAGAAATTAAAAAAGTATTTTTGTTAAGTTAAATTCTGATATCGAATAAACTCAATTTTTCCAATAAAGTATATTTGTTTTTTAATTTATCATCAACGGAAAATGAAAAACAAAATACAACATGTCCTAATTTTTGTGTACTTATTTATATATTACTTATTTTCAAAAGAGTTTAAAAACTTAGTAGACCTATTAAGTAAAACAGCGTGAATAAATTGCTTCTTATTTGGTATTTTACATTCGTGGTATTCATTTTTTTTTCAACATAAATTAAGATGAAGATGCCAGTAATTGTTGTACTGTAGTGACTTTGAGCATATCGTTAAATCCCTACTGATATTAATCTGTTACAAATTTATTTCTGAAACAGTTTAAATTCTGAACAATTAGTCAACAAACCGAAGATGTGAAAAGCACAGTGTTCAGCATCAAACAGAACGACAGACAAGTAACAATTAATAGTAAATAACATTCAGATATGGGGTGAAATGTTAAACAGGTCCGCCGAACTTTGCTGTGATACGATGAACATGGGTGAACGCGAGTCTCAGGAAATGGACAATGCTGAATGTGGAAAATCGCAATTACGACGTCAGTTTTCTTCATCTAGACTGATCTAGATTTTGCGAATTCGAGATTGGTCTAGATTCAAAGCGAATTTTCGCGGACTGCTACATGCTACATGTAGTGATTAAATAACAGGAAAGCAGATAAACATAACTTACACGAAAGAACAGAGTACTACCAAGGAGCTTCTCGTGTATCGTGTATAGTATACACTGACGCAATTCTCCATATTACAATATTAAGCAGCTGACAGTTCTACGATTAGAGAACGTGTCGTTTGGACTATATAGTGAAGTTTAAACGTCTCGATCTCGCACAAGACTTTGTCAACATTCTGTATGTTACGTCGTCCCGGAAGCCACGGTGGCGTCATACCCGCCCGAGACAGCCCTCGTGGTACGTACGTGGTATGTCGTATTGTTACACAATACAGTACAATTGACAAGTTGGCAACTTTCCAGTCACATCTTGGTAAATACTTCGTATGTGAACAACAAAACTGCACGTTATGGCAAAAATTTAAACATACGCTGTCTTTAACGCCCAATTCTTTACGATTGCGCACATTAACGTCGCCACACTAAACACTGCAGGGCCAACACTGTCTGTAGTGACGAAGCAGTGTACCGGTCTGTGCGACCCACCTCTTTTTAAAAATATCTCTACGGAGATTTATTAAGGATCATAACCGTGCCAACTACAAGGTCATGTTCATGGAGATTATTATGGTAATACGTTCCAGAGCCGTTGCCCAAGTTTCGTAAACTGCTTCATTTTTTTGGCATTGAAATCGAACCCAAGTTGAACTGTATAATATCACCATTGACTTATCAACTGTGTCTCTCCGTTTCAGGTCTAACTTTTCTTTCTTTCAGGTAGACTGGAATTCCGACGACAAACGCGTCCATTAAAAACAGTCGTTAATATTCTGTCAGAGACTTTAACGGCCGGCTTCAATGTTATGAGACTTCGGCTTGCCGGGCTTTCAGGCCGCGGTCCAAGGTTGTTTGGTGCAAACGTTTGACGGCCATCTTCAGTGCAGAAGGCTGCAAAACACTGACAAAGGTTCGCAGTCGGTGACCACTGAACTGTGGTTGAAGCTAGTGGCTGTGAGTAGAACACCCATATTTATAAACTTTTGGTGTCACATTATTTATTTGCTGGTGGTGTCGGAGAACAACTTCGTGAGGACACCGAAGTTATTAATATTATTTCTAAACACATTTACGTTTATGTGTATCAGAATCACAGAACTCGATGAGTAGGATCGAGATCAAAATTTTAACTTGTTACAAGCGCAATGCGCACTGCAAATCATTATACAGGGGACACATAATCTGTTTTTTTTTGGATAATCGACGCAGTCACAACATCAGTTAGCAATTCACTTCAATGGATATGATGCTATTAGTTATAATGAGATCTAACTTACAATGAAAAGTAACATTTCTTACATCTGAAATTTATAGGCCAATAAATATGTTGTCAATTGAGGAGAAAACTCCATTGTAGGTCTGGTACAGGGCAAAATCATTCTGCTCAGACCAGGGGCGGATCCAGGGGCAGACAAATAGTACGATATTAACGGTGAACAAGGAACAACATTCTCCACGTTGTTTCGGTTTTGCGAAAGTCAAGGTCGTGGTCCGTTGTTTTTCTTGAGTTGGACGTTTCGAAAGACTGCCGCAGACGCAGTGGAAATAAACAGAATGTTAAACACCGACGAAAAAATGAAATACACCGTACACAGGCCAGAAATCTCTATCTTTTTGGTTGGAGAGACGAATGCAAGTGACAGAGAAACCATCCTTGTACAGACTTCTGTGGTTAAGAGACTCTTCTTGCAAGTATTTATGTACCAGAGCAATACTTCGCAACCGGTGGTCCGCGAGAAATTCAAAAGTGATCAGTCTGACTACCAAGACATAAGTATAAATAAAAACATATCCATCTAGTGTAGCTTATACAGACAGCTTAAACAATTTGCATAAAGACAATCGATTCGCTACTGACAAAAAATATAGGCAGAATCTGGCTAGTCGTAAAAAAGGAAATACGCCTAGTTTTTAGTAACAGTATCAATCAAAATTTCACAGTTGGTAGAAAAATGCGATCTCAAAAATTACACTGATCAGTTTCAAAATAAAGCAGTGACAACTCTAACTGTTGATTTTAGTTATTTGAACGTAATTCTGATTCAGCTTGAATTTAATTAAATATAATGTCGCAATTGAACACGTTAATAATTTCTTCTCGTCTCGAACTTCTTCGACATTATAAGCACGTCCAACGAAGCTTACTCAGTGCACAGTTGTTTACAAATGGCGTTGTTGGCTTGCCAAGGGATCAACAAACTGGCTGCGCATACGCAACACCGTGACGGCATCGATACCTCGGCAATATTTAAAAACTTACTTTCTGAATAACCCTCGTACATGACGTTTTGAAATAAGTAAAAGTAAATTTGGAAGGAGGGGGCGGTTCCGACTGAATTTTTGTAAATTCTGAATGATGGAGTTGATTTTTGCCGCTTCTCATTGTACGATGAATTTCTTCCAGGCGCTTTCACCTAGTACCTTTAAGTCACTGGAGGCAGATGACTATGGCTCAAAGGTCACACACTGAGCTGGGCGTCGGTATTCTAGAGACCACCCACCGCATGCCAGTTGAACACTTTCACACGATTCCCAGACAGTTCCATTTGCACGGAATTTCGAATGAATAATATCATGCGAACGAGTTCAACTAACGAATGAATGGACCTAAATACGAGTGTGACCTGATTCTCGCACGAGGTTACTCATGTGTATGAATCAAGAAAGTACCGCGGCTGAAGAATGATAATTAAAAGGTCGTGCGAGAATCCATTAATTAACAGAAAGAAAGCAAAGACAGTCGGTGTTTTGACGGGAGGGAACTGGTTCGAGTCGGAGAGCCCTATTAGTGTCAACCAAATATGTAGTATTATAATTGGCGGTACGGCGTGTCAATCAGGGGCGCAACGTCACCTGTTACCGGGCACAGGCACAAACCGGTTCACACATTCAATGGCCGCCACATTCCCTGACTGCATTCCTACCGGTTATTCTTCTGCCGCCTCACCTCATTCAAACTCTCGGCACAAGCATGCGTGTGTGGGTAAACAGAGAAAGTTCGTCAAACCTCTGAACCTATGTCCGGTGGTTTGCACTCATTGTATATCGATTCTTTAAACTTCACAATTATACATCTTACGTCATAGTATTTAGGAATCAGTTCAAACAATTAAGGGTTTTAAGAGTTGACACAATTTAAATCCACGATCTAGTTCCCAAAAATATTATCTAATGAGATCCGTACAAAGATCACAGTGTCTAGTGGAGTGATTCCCAAGCAATACGACTTGAAAGCACCCTTTCGAATAGCCTACAGACCCTGAGTGGAATCAGTCTCAATTTATATCATAACAGTAAATTCCGACGATGACTAAACAAGCAGTCATCTCCACCATCAGGGACGCTACAACCCTGAAGGAAGGAACCTCGTCAAAGGTCTTTGTTCACTGCAGCCACATTATAATTTGGGCTCCAGCTCTTTCCGCATTTCGCTGCATACCATCATTTTGGATTCCACTTTTAGTTTTCTTACCAACCCACAGGCCCAACTAAGCAGTCTCATCTTTCTCTTTTGGGTTGTGTTCACGTCCTGTAATGAAGTTTACAACTCTTCCTGCTTCATTTAATTGGCCCGTATAGTCTTCTTAATATTTATCTTACAAATTTTATCAGCGCGCTTTCACTGCTTGTGCGCAAAACTCCTGTTTCTGAAGCAACAATAGACCTTATACCTAAACATTTCCCGGTTTAAACGCTACGACACGTCGTTTAGGAAGTTAGACTAGACGTGTACTGAGCTTACTAGAAGAGGACTGGTGTGTTAGAGCAGCCCGCGAAATGCCCAGTTTACTCGAGGAACCTCACGTACTTCTAAATATAAGGGTGAAGAATACTGAGCATCCAAAGCAATTCCACATTGATACATTAAATAATTTTTCTAGCTGCGGTGTTATCTCCACTGTGTCAATTTTTAAATTTATATATATTATTGTGCATCACATATATGTATTACACACCACACAAAGTGTAACTTCAATTTTTCTCACTATCCGATAGTAGTGGTCGGAAGCTCTGAACTGTGAAATAAAATCAGAATCGTGGGACCAACACCACCATGAAGTGTTGTTTTAATTTCTAGGAACACACACGACATCAATTCCAAATAAATGACTTAAAAAAAAAATTATTTGTGTAGAAGCAGAATTAAATTTATACATCAACTGATCTATAAATCTATCGAGAAGAAATTTCGTGAAGTATGTGAACTAAAGTTTTATTTTTTTTTTAAAGATACTGAAGAATACTTTAACGACTTTTGTGAAGAAAAACAGGTACGAACAGTGCAGGAAAATTCAGAAAAAAAAACAACTGAAACTGATAATTTTTTGAATGCCAGTTATAGTTTACGGAAGTGCTTAGCGAATTCCCATGATGGAAATACGTCAATATGATTAACTTGCCAAAAGCATTGAAAAAGTCGTTTGACCGACTAGTTGAAAGGTCTGGAAGAGGCTTGAAGATTTTAATATACTCTCAAAAACTCATAAAAATAATTTAGAAAATAACTTTCTTATGTTTTGAAGGTCATATGTATCTGTATTCTCGATCCCATCACAAAGTTCTACACGCCTGTACAACGAAACACGGAAGTGGAAATATTCATTTTCGTAGTATTCGCACGACGCAATGGTTTCGTTTTAACACGGTCGTAATACGATCGACAGTGGAAAGCAAAGTTTGCCTTTCATACAGATGGTCTGTCACGTACTGAGTTATATGGCTGATTATAGTTCATTATAATCCATTCGTTCGTTTATAGACCTACTCGTTAATCAGTGACGTGGGACGAAAGAGTGGAAGGGGACCAGGCCACCAAACCCCAATCATTTATTAGGGCTTTATAATTCACCTGTCTCGTGTTTTACTCGTGATTGTTCGATTCGCGTCCGTGTGTGTAATTTGCCCGATGTTACTGGCAGCTCTTCTTCATAACAATTACCATGCTGGCAGCACCCGTTTTACGATGAGAGCGATTAACATAACGAACGACTACATTTTCAGTGAGATATTATCTGAACCGAAATTTTATATTATCTATCCTTGTACCGATTGTCGAAAGCAGCTCCCGCGCGTTCAGGGCCACAGCCCTGCAACAGCCACAGCATGCAACCAGACCGATTTTTCTGTTCGTTTTTGTTCCTGGTCGACCAATTTGTGGTTGGATAATTTAGTTTCATAGAAAGAAGAAATCGTGAATCAAAATCCAACGTATCAGTTTAATAATACTATCCGCTTAATTTCAACCTGCTTGCAGACGTAAAACAAATCACAAAATGTACCAGCTTTAGTGATGCTGTATTAAACAGTAATTTTCTATAAGTAGTAAAGCAAAATTCTACGAAAATGTCTTGTTTTTTAAGCTTCATTTTTATGATAATATACACGTATAAGCTTCATTTCTATGATATCTACACGTAAGACAGAATATATCCACGCGTTATTATTCAAATGAATCTGCCATTAACCTTAATTACGATGTTACAGAAAGTGTACTAATCGTGAAGAGACAAGGAGCAAGTGCTGAATAAATATAAATTTAAATATAAATAAATAAGAAAAATATAAATATAAATATATTTATTCCTTTGTAAGTAACTCGTTGAGTTTCCTGCAGGTCTCCCGTGTAATATCTTCAAATAAATATAACTGCAAGAAGGTTTATTTTTCTTATTTATTTATATTTAAATTTATATTTATTCAGCACTTGCTCCTTGTCTCTTCACGATTAGTACACTTTCTGTAACATCGTAATTAAGGTTAATGGCAGATTTTTAATTACCTTCTATCACAAGGAAAATTAACGTAGTAATGAAGGTAGAGTTAACATGTACAAGGACGCGGCTCTGCAAATACGCGGTTTTAGACAGCTTCGTTTTCCATTAATAAGCGAATGCTTATTTCGTTTCCATTTAAGAACGAAATGCTTAAAACCAGTCCAATCGAAACACCACGAATGAATGCGACAGAACGAACACTCGTACTTATGAGCACGAAGGGAGATACGTGGGTAAAATAATAACAAACAATAGCTAGAAATTGCCGAATGAATAAGATCAGATCGGACTGCGTTTGTGATGATGAACAATATTACGTAAGACTAAGTTGATAAACTGTCTTCCTTCCTACTATGATTGAAAAGGAAGGTTTGTAATCAGAGTATGCTTTCTGCAAACACTTAAGGGCATAAACATAGAAAGGGCCATGCTAGGAAAACCAAGAAGCGTCAGAAGGCAATGAAATGAGCAGAATACTGGAAACTCCAGAAACTGGAATAGTTGATACTATAGGGTTTTAGTAATAAGAGCTATCGGATATTGTTAGGTTATGTTTGGCAGATGGCAGCCCTGTTCGCTTTTGTGTTCAGCGTCTGTCGTCTAGTGGCCGTTACAATTTTAGTCATGGAGGTGACACCCAATAGAAGAACTTATTCATATCATATTACAAAAATTAGTATTCTGTGTAAAACATATTTGGCAAATTTTATGATTTCTTTTTGCCAAAACAATGTAAAAAGTTCGAGACATATAGGGCTGTAAAAAATGAAAGCTTACGGTGTTCAGTTAAAAATACTGTCTCGGTTCGCGAAAGTGTTGTGCTGAAGATCTTGAACGTCAATTAGACGTCGCTTAGTGTACGGATAACAGCAAACGATTCTGGACGACTTTGGTTCCAACATGACACAGAGGTAACGAAACGGTGATATTAACTGGCCGTCAAGATCGTGCGATTTTATATAGCTAGATTATTTTCTTTGTGACACGCGAAAAATTAAATATAGGCCTACGTTATAAAATTACACTATTAGTTGAAATAAATAAATATTTTCTAAATTTAAGCGTGTTTTAGGGGTCGAGAGGTAGTACCATTGTATCGTGTTGACTGGGCAGCACTGGTCCTCACAAGTTTTCAAGGTTGGATGAAGTGGTGTTAGCTCTCAAAGGAGTCCTTAGCCTCTCTCCAGCCAAGACCCTACTACGTGGTGAAGTGCCACATCCTACAAGAGGTGACCCTCTTGATGTAGAACAGTATGGATCTAGACTGGAAGGGCGATAAATATTCCTAGTGGCAGTAGTACCAAGTTAGGGAGTAAGGGAAATGATCCTGGACCGGCTTATCTTTGGAGTATTACAGGAGGAAATCTAGTTGGATTAAGTCGGCTGCAATACTGCGTGCTATTGTTATAGGATTAAAATTGGCTGCTGCCTTGCAGTTGGATGTTGGGGCATGAAAGGCTAGGGCAAGACAACCTTGCCGGAAGTCATGGCCCGTAAGGGGGCAGTCCTTACCCATCTATAGGCTGGTACCCTATAACGGGGAAATTAATTTACTAAGAACTTTCGAAGAACACAGCCGGACGGTGGACGGCTGGTGGAGCTTTGAAGGCGGAACAGGCAGCACCTTGTGTACTATGCCATGTTGTGAAGTTGATGATGATAAAGCGTGTTTTATTTAAAAAGAAACATGTGGCAGCTTTTTTTTTGGAAAACCCCACGTTTCCGAAACTGAGATAAATAAAATGGATGTGGGAAGAGCACTTGGCAAAGCGAGAACATGGGAAGAACATTACGACAACTAGACTGGAGACAAGAGACGCACAGAATTCATGATGACGTTGCAACATGCAAGATGAAAACATCGTCAAGATAAAGCACGACAAGTATTGTGTAAAATTAAATTATATCTAATTATTACTAACGTGATGACCACGTGGCAACGCACGGATAGAAAAATCGCGACAACACATGAACACAAACACGTGTAGCATATCAACATGGGAAGAGCAATGCCGTTAATGATGTCTTCAGGTGCCTGGGGCTTCATAATAAGCAGGTGTCACCTACATTTCAGAACCTGCACAGCAAAGAATGTATAAGAATATTTTTGGTTCCCCAGTGGCCTAAATAATGAAAATTTAAATAGGTTAATTAATTGTTCCCCAAAAGCTGTAGTAACGTTTTTACTTTCGTAGTACATTTATAGCATTTGCTTTAATGCGCGTAAACATCAGTTTTACAAAAAACATTATTCGAATTCGATAATGAAAATTATTATAATTAATTTTAAAAATATTGTAGCATTGTTCGTTTGATACCCACAAACAACACGTCTTGAACACCTGACGTTTCTCTTATTTTTAAAACCTGATTAACGTGCAATACAGATTTGGCGAAAAAACAAATTTACTTTTCTTATCGTACGTAGGATTCGATTGGTATGATGATTGGAGCTGTACAACCAACACACAGGGTGATTCACGAAGATATGCAGAGACTTTAGGAGCTCATTCTACATGTAAAAATAAAGAAAAAAGTACATATAAATATAGGTCCGCAAACGCTTCGTTAGCGAGTTATGGCTAGCCAAATATTTTACCCTGATTTCAGCTCCTCTGGTCATATTAGGCCGTACTGAAGTTCTAGGAACCCAAATTAAGGGACAAACTTGATGGTATCATATAGTTTTTGACCTGAAAAATTGAATAAAATAAGTCCCAGAACTATAACTTTAATAGTTTTGCGGAAAACTGGTGAAAAACGCAAAAAATCGTAGTCGAAAAACACTTTTTTACGTTTGACGTACAATAACTTTGTTAAATTGCCAATAAACAAATAAAACTTTTGAATAAAACTTGTAGGAAATTTAATTCTGAGAAAACTGGTGTAAATAAAGTAAACAGAAAGTGAATAAAAGTTAAATAAAATGGACTTTTATTTAGAACGATACAAATCAAAATGTCACAGAAAACAATTTTAAACGAAAACCAAATTAATAAAATTTACAATAAATTTTCGAAAATGTGTCCATCGACTTCAATGCATTTTACTGCACGATTGTGGATTGCTCGTGTTGCTCTTCCTAGTCCAGCACTAGCACTAGTTCTTTATTTGCACAAAAGCATCAATAATGCGGGCAAGTAACGCCTCACGGGTATTTACTTTCACCTTGTAAACATTATCCTTCATCCATCACCATACACAAAAATCCAACGGCGTAAGATCTGGTGATCTGGGTGGCCAGGATTGTGGACCGCCACGACCAATCCATTTATCGGGGAATTGCTGATTTAAATAGGTGGAAACAACACGAGAGAAATGTGGAGGCGCGCCGTCGTGCTGGAAGTACATCCGGCGTCGTGTTGGAAGAGGAACGTCTTCAAGCAGTGTCGGCAATTCTTCTTGAAGAAACTGTAAGTACGCCTCACCTGTTAAGCGCTCTTGGAAAATAAACGGTCCAATCAACTGAATTATGAATAATCCCACACCACACATTAAAGCAAAATCGCTGTTGAAAGTTACGTTCCACCGTTGCATGAGGGTTCACTTCTGCCCATGAGTGTTCGTTTCATAAGTTGTTTATGCCATCACGACTGAACTGTGACTCATCGGTAAATAAAATGTATTTGTAGAGTTGCCGATGAGTATTTAACCAATTGCAGAACTCCAAGCGAAGGGCAGAGTCTCCTGGATGTAGATTTTGTACTTTTTGTTTATGGTAGGGATAAAGGTTGTTATGATTAAGTGTCCTCCATACTTTAGATTGTGAAACTCTGCATCGCTTAGAAAGACGTCTTGTAGTGACACCCGGGCTACGTTGAACAGCAACAATAATGTTTTCATCAACATTAGTATCATGTTGGAGAGGACGGTCATACGGTATATGAATGCTAGGAACCTGTTTCCCGTAACATACGAAATGCCCCATTAATACAGTAGTTCTTTGATCTGGAATCCTGCGGTACGGGTAACGTTGTCGATATTCTTCAACAGCAGCCGTAGCATTGCCATCACACACACCGTAAATAAACACCATATCGGCGTATTCCTCCGTCGTAAATAAGTATGGCATTACTACTTCAATAATACCAATAATATCACTTCAATAATATCAATGCAGTACAACTGTCTACTTGCAATACTGACAGGACAATACTCACATAAACTGAAACTCAATTGTAAGCTTACAAAATGATTCAAATATTGTACAATTCAAAAAACTTAATTTTGGACAGCTGTTATTATTGTATTGCCAACTTATGAAATAAAAATTTCTCCAAATAAATTATTCCGTATTTTTTGTTAAGGTTTTCTGCGTTTTTCACCAGTTTTCCCCAAAACTATCGAAGTTACAGTTCTGGGACTTATTTTATTCAATTTTCAGGTCAAAAACTATATGAAACCATCAAGTTTGTCCCTTAATTTGGGTTCCTAAAACTTCAGTACGGCCTAATATGACCAGAGGAGCTGAAATCAGGATAAAATATTTGGCTAGCCATAACTCGCTAACGAAGCGTTTGCGGACCTATATTTATATGAACTTTTTTCTTTCTTGGATTTCTTTTTTTTTCTTCATTTTTACATGTAGAATGAGCTCCTAAAGTCTCTGTATATCTTCGTGAATCACCCTGTATACTTCTACATGTGTACGGAATTCTGAACAATAAACACAGGTTCTGAATTTACTTTTTGAGAGCAAAAAAGGAAGAGTGATTATTTAAAACAACGGTTTTCATGCAAACTTTAATATTATTTAAGTTTAGTTCTTTTTAAAAATGTTTTTAAAACACACGTGTCGTTCGAACTTCTACAAACTGCAAATAACAATCTAAAAAACATGCATTGCCACAACAGAAAAAAATAAAACGCGTGTTGAAGAAGTCCCAATGTTGGCAGGCGTGGTAGACAACCCATCGATCTTGTCTTGTCAGACAGACAAGCTAGCGGCATCTCTCGACGATTGCAATAACTTTTCTCTCCTCGTAACACCGTTCTTAAATGCAGAACTGCATTACTCATTTGTTTTTAAAATTGGAATTTAGTATGTATTTGTTCGTACACTATTTCCAACCAGCACATGTATCTCCGCATGTTAGCTGCTAACGATTGTTTTTAAATTAAACGTTGAGATTTCAAAAACGAAACGTAATTTATCTTGGAAAACTAATATAAAGTAAAGATATAACCCACTAACAATGTAGTTAATAATTCACCAAATTAATAAAAATATAACAGAAAAGTTCATAATCATTTCATAAAAAACCACTGTCTTAAATATTATGATTACTGTTCTGAATAAAATAATTAAATTGTTAAAAATTTCTGTAAAAATAAATAAAAACTAAAAAATTAGTCAAAACTAACTACCAATTTGTTTGGTTATGTGAATCACTCGTGTAAACATTGTGTTAGTGTTGCTTTGAATAACGCAATTAAGTACTGTAATGTCAAGCGTAAACTTCAGGAAATGTACGTCGAATTTCAACAGCGTTTTTCATTACTTAATTAAACTGAATAATTTAACGCCTTACAAAACTCTCTTAGCAAACGGTATTTCTTCTACCGATAAAGGCCAGGAATTTTGTGACAAAAAATTTGATTAGAAACAGAATTGACAAGAAGTACTTGTGTTTGTGCTTCATAAATTTTGATTTCTTTTCTTGTTACAGACAGCGTATGGAACTGAAGGGTTACGCGGGTATAAACTTCTAACGGAACATATTATAAAACTACGGTGCCTTCACTATTACTGGTTACAACTATAAATTTACATAAATGGACGGTCTGGAAACGTGAAAATTTAAAACATTTTAAATTATGACGGAAAACAGTTGGTATCAGAAGAGCATCTAGATGGGAACTCCAGCTCTGAATTTTTCGGGAGGAAGATTTGTATCACTTAAGGAAAAAATATTTTTAAACCGCACAATGACCGACATAATTATTGAATATGATCGGCGTATACAGAAATTATTGATATATGCCTAATTAGTACTCTTGTATACAGCATCACTTTTTCACATTCATAAGATTTTTAGTTCTCACGATACACGATAAAACTGGCACTATACTCGCGGTGATTTCGCAACACCTTCTCGACATAAAATACCTGATACTCGCCTCCGCTGATGTAACTTATACAAGAAAATACATAGGCCTCTATATAACATCAAATATTATATTATTATTAATAATACAAAATTTTTTAACACGAATATATTTTATTTTGTAAATTACATACGTTTCGGTAGTAATCAAACTATCATCATCAGATAATAATTTAATATTAAATATTTAGATTAAATTATATCTGATGATGATAGTTGGATTACTATCGAAACGTACGTAATTTACAAAATAAAATATATTCTTATTACAAGTTTTTTTTTAAAATAACAAGAAAAATTTGAGCAATTATGACTACTAATATTATATACAATGTGTCATAATATTATCAAATTGTAATTACTGCTGCAAGTAGAATGTACTATTTTTTTATAGTTTTATAATGTGTAATAAATACAATAAATATTATGCAGAATATTAAATATTTTCCCGTTTTCCCCACGAATTACACAATGCTAATTACCTTACTAAAATACTAAAGCTGTTATAATAATAATAATAAGAAGAAGAAGAAGAAGAAGAAGGGGGAGGAGGAGGAGGAGGAGGAGGAGAACGATAAGAAGAAATGATTACACGCAAAGATGTGTATTTAACCGATTGTTCGAGAGTTTACAGAACTTCAGTATATATAAGATTCGTATTTACATAGGCCTAACGTAAATAAGAAAAATAACAGTATACATGTACGCGTATGAATGAGCGTAAGATTTTTCAGTCCGGAATTGATATGGACATGGACATGATATGTAAATACGTGCATATGCACTGACTCGAAGGCCTCTATGGGGGGTTTCCGCTCTAATAATCTGTAAGGAAAGCTGACACATCTTTGAAAACCGTGTCCTGCACAATTCCATATAAATCCTACTCAATTCTGCTCGTCATATGAACGCTCCAGCCACTTCACGAGGTGGTTGTCCGTTCTGACTGTATGAGAAAAGCTGCCTGGCATATTGCGAGGAAACAATTTCAGGGTACCTTATTTCAACGTCATTCGCACGAAATTTGGCACGAAGTTTATCATTGTCCAACAACGCTCTATAATTCCTATATAGTCGAAGACAATAATCCTTTCAATAATTTGACAGCTATTCAATAATTTCGTTACTGCTTTCCTCAAAATATGTAAATAATCAATAAAAAAATTTTCAATGATGTTACAACAGCACGCGTGATCAGGCCACAAGGCAAAACCAAGCGTCATTAATCCACGCAAGCGAGTATACTGACAGCCTGACCAACATTAACAAATAGAAATCGGAAGTAAATATACAGGATTTTGCCTGTGGTAATAGGTAACACCTTGATGTCAACGGTCGTAGAAATAATTCTGACATCTTGATAATGAACTTATAAAAAAAACGATTCCTCGAATTGAAAAATCTGTTTTGAAGGTAACTCGCACAAAGTGGCCGTCTCTTGACGGAACAACATTCAACGAAATATCGAGTTATTCTCGACTGCCGCATTTTGCGTATCAACCAAATATTACGCTCCTGCTCCCGATGTGGAAAATATTTTGTGTTGTCGTTTCAACTCAATATTTTTTACAATTCAAACGAATACGACACATGTGTGTTCACACGATTACAGGATACAGTGTTTGTGCGTTTCTTAATCACAGTTCTCACTAAAAATAAATAATTCACTAGTTCTGATGCTGGCACCTTATGCGCCCAAATAAATGTATTTCCATTTAAAAATCAGTAATATTGAGAATAAGTGGATTTGCACACCGCACAATTTTTAATAAAATATTTCATTTTTTTTTATATAAATACTCCCCGTGTTCGATTGTTTGGTGTACAATAAGTGACGATTTTACAGCAAAATTAGATATTACTGTATTTAGTGTTTTGTGACGGAGTGTTACAATGGAGCAAATAATTCATGTGCAGTACCAATGTTCTCGCACAGTTTGATTTGCAGAATTTTGGTTAAGTTTATTTATTTGGTTAAATTTTTTTAATTATTATCCCGGCTGTACAATGTTTACACATTTTCAGGAACCAAAGATTACAGAAGTGATTGAATTCTCATCTTCCACTGCTGCTTGTCCATCCAAAGATACTCAATTTATCGTTCCCTCATTATAGTCTGAGTTTCTTCTATCCAGGTGATAGGTGGTCTTCCTCTTTTCCTTCTTCCTGGTGGGGTCCATTCCATAACTCTCCTTGACAATCTTTCCTGTGCCATTCTTTTCGTGTACCACTGTAATTTTTTTGTTTGGATAAAATCAACAATTGAATTTTTCACATTCATTCTGTCCTTAATTACTTCATTTTTAATTTTCTCACGTCTGGATACTCTTACCGAATGTCTCCAAAAGTCCATCTCTGCTGTCATTAATGTTGCTCTTGTGTGCTTGTTAGTAGTAGAAACGTCAGAGCCGTAAGTCATAATACTTCTAACAATGGTTTTAAATATTTCGGTTTTAGTCTCTGCTAAAATCTGCTTATCCCACAGGATTCCATTTAATGTAGATATAGCCATCTTTCCCAAACGAATTCTGATTTGTAAGAATTACTTCTTTGTTTGGTTAGAAATTTTTAGATACTCTTTATAAACTTGAAGTTTGTCTCAGGTAACGGGAAATAAAACCTGTTTTCACAGATTCTAGAACCCACAGTTTCTAGAAACTAGAAAACTTTCAGGGGAAGACGTAAATCAGAACGATTAACGTAAATGGTGTTACAGACTACAGGCTCGTCTGCCCAAAACAGTATTTGTTGGATTAATCTCGTTGAAACATTCAAATTTGGTGTTACTGAAACTGAAGCGGCAATCGTGAAGTATAATGTGCTTGAAACCTCAGGTATCAGCGTGAAAGTCACAGTTTAGGTATACTGTGACACCCTTTGATCATGCCCGGACCCGTCAAGTGGAAAAGAAACTTCATACTTCACCGAGAAAAGCAAACAGAAAAGTATAGATAGCAAAAGGAAGATGAAAAAAGACTCGGAAGAAGCTGATCACAAAGTAGGACCTTCAATTTCCACTGGTACTTATTGTTCATAATTAAAAAATCAATGGTAAATTTAAAATTCTCTTTTCCAAAAGTTCTGTTTTTCCTTTATTTCCTTTCCACAGGAACTACAAACTTTTTACTGCAGGTTCAGTTATACATCTTTCACGGTTTAGCGGGAGGATTTTGGGATGTATTAATATGGTACAAGAACGAGATACAAGAACCTGGTAAATACGTAAATGAATATAAAAAAAATACTGTTTTCATGACTTTTTTTTTGCAATCTGTTTACAAAATAAACATTTGGCAAAATTGGTGACAATATATATGACATGTAGAGGGTGGTCCATTGATCACTCCTCCTTAAGCACTAATATTACATAAATCTAGCCGGAATGTCCACTTGTTTGTGGCGTTTGAGTCTTCTTGTGTTGGTGCCTGCGTCTTCCATGAGCTTTTGAGCTAGTTCGTTGGGGTGCGCTGCTAGTCTCTTACTGTAGTTAACGAAGAATCGTTTGATTTCATGACGGACAGAAGTCACTTGGAGGTCGTTCTCGATGACATTATTCGGTACGTACCAAGGAGCGTTGACCATAGCTCGGAGCACCACATTCTGGAATCGTTTTAAAATCTCGAATTTGAAGTACTCGCTGTCCCCCACAGCTGGATGCCATATGTCCAGGTTGGCTTAAGTATGGCTTTGTAGATACGGAGTTTGCTTTGCAGAGTTACCTGTACTGTAGTCTGAGCTGTTTGTTTTTGGTAATTATGTGCTTTCGCCAGGTAAGGCGGCGGTCCAGATATATACCGAGGTATTTTACATCTTCCTTTTGCGGTAGTTGGCAGTTATCGAGTGTTACCGGCGGGCAGCTGTCACGTCTCATAGTGAAGGTAATGTGTGATGATTTAGTTCCGTTCGCCTTTACCCGCCACTTCTTTAACCATTGCTGGATTTCATTAAGGTTGATCTGTAGGTTACGTGAGGCGCAGGCAGCATCAGCGTGCGATGCCAGGATCGCCGTGTCGTCGACGAAAGTTGCTGTCATAACTTGATTTGACGTTGGAAGGTCTGCGGTATATATTAGGTAGAGCACAGGACCCAGTACAGGCCTACTTCCTTGTGGGACTCCAGAGTTGACTTGATGCAAGCTTGTAAATTCATCTTGATGTTTGACAAAGAAGTATCTACCTTGGAGGTATGATCTGAGGACAAGATAGTAATCGTGTGGAAGGAGTTTCTTCAATTTGTATAATAGGCCGGTGTATCAAACCTTGTCAAAGGCCTGGCTTATGTCCAGTAAGGCTGCAGAGCAATATCGTTTACCTTCGAGATCGCTGCTTATTTTATTTACAATGCGATTGACCTGTTCTATGGTGCCATGTTTTTTTTCTGAAGCCAAATTGGAAATCAGGTATTGTCTCCCTCTCATGTAATATTGGTTGGAGTCTTTGAAGAAGAAGTTTTTCAAACACCTTTGATAAAAGTGGCAAAAGACTTATGGGTCTATAGGATGTTATCGCGTGCATTGGTTTACCGGGTTTGAGCAGAATTACAATCTACGCAACTTTCCACTGGTGCGGGAAATGGCCGAGTTGCAGTATGGAATTGAAAATCTGGGTTATCGCTTTCAGACATTTTTTTCGTTATCTCTTGTAGCACTTTGCCGGTAATCAGGTCATACACTGGCGCTTTCTTGGGGTTAATTTCCCTAGTGATAACTGCTTGCACCTCCTTTAATTTGAATTTACAAGCTGGTAACGTCATCTGGAACGGGACATTTAGGAATGCAGCTACCTCGTCATCGTGTTCAGGTTCATCATGCAGATAGTTTGCAAATGCGGCGGCTTTTTCTTTACCATCTCTGGCCCACTGTCCACTGGCGTCCATAATTGGGGGTATGGATTGTTGCGGCCGTTTAATACGTTTTGTGGCTTTCCAAAGCGAGTAATTATTAGCTTCTGAGGCTGAGAGGTTCTCCAGACATTCTTGAAGTCCTTGATTTTTCAAGTCGTAAAGTAAGTTATTCACGTCCGTCGAGGCTTTATTTAATTTTTGTTTATTGGCCGCTGTTCTGTTCATCCGCCATTGTTTCCTGAGCATGCGTTTGTAAGCAATTTTTTCCCTAACTATTACTGGGCATGGTTCGTTGATTTGCGTCATGTTGCGGTCAGGTGTAGCCATCCACGCAGCTGTTTGTATGGATTTTGTGAGGGTTTCGACCGTGTTATTCTATGTGAGTGTCTGTTTTCAATGGGATGTTCAAAGTCATTAAATCGTCTACATGGCGTCTGAACAAGTCCCAGTCAGTTAGTCTGCTATATAATGTTGGCTGTTTTTGTCTTCGAACAATTTGGGAGTGAACTGTTACTATCACAGGGGAGTGATCGGAGGATAGGTCCAAGCTTGTCTGTGTCCGGATTTGACTGATGTTGAGACCTTTGGTGATACAGAAATCGAGGAGCTCCGGTAATCGGTTTCTATCTGTAGGCCAGTAAGTTGGCTCCCCTGATGAGATATAACTAAGATTAAGAGCTTGAATGGTTTCCAGGAGTGCAATGTCCTTGCCACTTGTAATTCTTGACCCCCATCTGGTGTGCTTAGCGTTATAATCCCCGCCAGCAATGAACCTATTGCCAAGTATCAAGAAGAAGTCTTCGAAGTGCTGTTGCTGGTTATTGTCCTTCGGCGGGCAATACATGACGAAGATTGTTAGTGGTCCAGTACTGATGTCAACCACGATGCTTGTTGCTTGTAGGTGTTCGGTCACATATTTGTCGGTTTCGTAATGTTTTACATTATTTTTAACTATGAGTGCGGTGCCCCCGTGAGCTTTACCATCAGGATGGTTGGTGTTGTAGATGTTGTACCTCGGAATTTTTATGAAACTTTTTTCTGTGAAGTGCGTTTCGGAGATAAGCATGATGTCGATGTTATGGATTTGGAGAAACGTCTTGACCTCTTGCACGTGCTGACACAGGCCATTGACATTCCATACGGCTAGTCTCAAGACCTGTGCCATTAGCGTATCTTACTAACCAGGGTTGTTATAAGGTCTATCATCTTACCCATACGTTCCATAAAGTTTACCATCATTTTTTCCATTTTTACGAGGACGTCCGTTTGTTGTGATGATGTGGTACGACTTGGTTGTTGAGCGTTGGAAGAGGATTGGTATTGTTGTGAGTTCCGGTTAGCTATCTGCGCATAAGATACACCTGGTTGAAGTGGTTGCAGGGGTAGCGGTCTTATAGGTGTTTGGAGAATATCCTGGTTTCCTTGTTGAGTTAACGGTGGTCGTGAGTAATGCCTCTGATGTAGTTGTTGATATATTAAACAACCCCTGTAGTTAGCAGGATGGTTTTCTTTACAATTTACACATTTCACGTCATTGGTTCTTTCAGTCCTACAGCAGTCTTTTGTAAAGTGATTACCCAGGCATTTGACGCAGCGGGGATTTCTATCGCACCCAGGCATTTATCGCATGCATTGGGGTAACTCTTGTTTAACATGCAGAGGTTCAAACGTAACAATTAAATTCAGTAGTTTACGTACATTATACATTTCATGATTGTTATCATTACGTTTTATGTCTACGAAAAATAGCGGTAGCGGTTCTTTTGTTTTTCGCTGCTTGATGTTCAAAATGTTGATGACATCGTGCCCGAGTTTTTGAATGCCGCTTTTTATTTCTTCTATGTTTGTAGACGGATGTACATTCTTTAAAACCACGCGAAATGGTCTTGACTGCTTTGATTGGTATGTATGGAATTCGGTGTCTTTTTCCTTTAATGCCTTGATGATGCTGGTATAGTCTTTGCCGGTAGATGGTTGTATTCTCACTTCATCGTTATGAAGTGCTTTTATGGCGTATTTATCTGGGACGATTGTATTTAACAAGTCGATAAGTGGATTGATTTATTTAACACCTGCAACAAATATTGGTGGGGGTTTAGGCTCGTCAGGGTTATTCGTTTGATTTTCAGTCCCTTCTGATTGAAGGTCCCCATTGTCGTCTAATCTTTCATACCTGTTTTGCGTACTGATTGGGTTACTTAACCAATAGTTTCTCTGTTTAACTTGTTTGCGTGCGTGGTTTTTGTCGTCTGGACTCCGCAGACGTTTCGCGCTGCGTGCAACGGGTATGGTTTGCCACTCACTTTCTGTGTGACGTGGTGGGAATGACGGTGGGACGTTCACCTGTGGTGGCATATGAGAATGTTGCCCATGGCACTGGTCGCTCATAGTGTGTGGATGATAACATTTGCATTATATGGCGTATTTTGAGGTAAAGGCAGCGAAAAATGCCCTGGGTGCTGTGGTGTCGGATGCTGCATGTAGGCCTACTGTGTAAGATGGCGATTTTGTTGATAGGCATACGAGTTAGGATCTATTGCAAGTGGGTCAAATATACGCGTATTCAAGGTTGAACACAACTGTTTCAAGTTGATAACGCATACGTACACTCACAAGCCGATACGGTTTACGAGAATGGACCAGTTTTCCATGTGCTCACTCACTCAAGTACACAATCACACACACACAGCGCACGCACGCACTGAAGCCTAGAAAGACAGTATACGTTGACAAGTTGCGCGCGCGCACACACACACACAGGGCGCTGGAAGTCAAAACAGTCACAGTATATACAGATTAGATAAATGTTAAACTAAGATGATAAACTATATTTATAAACATAACAAAACAATAACACAAGAGATAACGGAGCACAAACTTATATCCGCACTCTACGAATGCTTTCATGACGTAAGGAATTTTTTTTAATTGCACACATTAAAAGTTGTACGATGATACAAATAAAGCCGTACGATATAAGACAAAGCACTTAAAAAAATATCAGCTTTGTAGCTCTTACAGAAACTGAGAAAAAATACATGAAAGTGACTAGGTTAACAATGGTCAGACAGAACTGCGGTAGCTATTGCAAATTTTTGGAAATGCAAATGCAAATGTTTTATACATAAAATATTAAAAGTACTGCGTGTGTAAAAGTGCAAAGTACAGAGAGTTACGATCGTACGTGCAACAAAACTAATTAATTTATGTATACAATACGAATTATCACGCGCGTACGAATTATCAAATATTCGTATAGGCCTTTCTGAATGAATATTATCCAAAAGCATCATCATATAAATTCGGCTTTTCATCTTTATGTGCACAGTTCAAACGACGCGACGAGCTCGCGGGATTTAGGACTACTCTGTTTATTCTCATTAAACGTCTTTAATAGGAAACGTTTTCCGTTCGAATCGAGCGCGCGGCTGTTTCGTTAACTTGGATGTGTCTTCGCCCTTACAGCTTGTAGTTATACACTCGGCGCTTACACAGCCATATCTGAATAACGACTTTCCTAGAATATTTGCTTCGCATAATTAACATTGAGGCTTTTCACTAACGCGAGAATATTAAACCGGTGCGTACGGAGACAAACTAACATTACATGTATACTACAAATATTTGCCGAAGAACTAACGAGAAGATGTTGCACACGTAAACAGGATTTATGAGAAATAAACGGTTTTAACGCTATCTTCCATGCCATATGTTTCCAATGTTAATATAAACAATAAAAACAAACTGATTTCTCTGATAATAAAAGAAGCTGAACGCTTAACATTAATTTTGAGAAGAATATTATCCATGCCTTGAGTTACACTTTCCTTTGTACACAAGAAATACCTTCCCATGGATGCAATTCCAAAACGCTGATAATAGCAATTCAAAGATACATACAAGTATAGTACTAATTAAATCTTACTATCACTTCAGTAGTCTTCATTATGAAGATACATTACTTTTATGTTACATGTTTTACTGTCTCTGGTTAATATTGTCTCTGCGACCGTTATCGTTATGGTCACGCAAACAAAAGTCAACATTTCGGACAATCACAGCATATCGTAATAACCAAAACGTAGTAATACAAGTCAGCCTGTTTGGACGTGCGATCCACATTCAATTGGAAAAGTCGGTTTCAAAGTCGACAGGGATTTTTATTCGCCCTAAAGGCCCGATCTAATACACATATAATAACAATAGCGTCTAAAAGAAAGCAAAATTTCGGAACAATTAAACATACTAACGTTTGCAAGATTTGCGGAATTTAGTTTTTTAAGAAACTAAAATAAATTTAAACATGTACAAATTAAAAGAAAATTCTTAAAATTTAGCAAGTTCCTTAAAGATTAAGAATGCTGTCTACCTTCAACGTGAATTGAAAGTCCATGTTTTATCAATTTGATAACACAGGATGGGTAGAAGTGTGTTTAATATTGTATGTTATGCAGACGACGCGGAACGAATGCAGACGAGTATAAACTAATAGCGGAAAAATAAAATTACTCACAAAGACTTGTGTATAATTGTAACAAAGCATGCCAGATATATAGCATGAAGATAGGGGAAGAGAAAACAAAATCAATTACAATTTCACATGACCCATTACGGTGTAAGTTTGTGATAAACGATAGAATAATAGAACAAGTAATGCAGACAGACTACTTAGGAACAAGGGTTACAAGTAACGATAGGGCAGATAAAGAAATGGAACATCAATTGATGAAAGCAAGAAGAATTGCTGGATGCATTAATAACCTTATATGGAATAATAAATACCTCACACAAGAAGCAAGGGTAGGGTTTACAAAAGCACAATACGTCCAGTAAAATCACATGCATCAGAGACTAAGCCAGATACAGCAACAACTCAAAGAAAACGACAAACTATAGAAATTACTATATTACGGAGGGCACTAGGAGATACAGGGTACGACAGATTCCAAACAAGAGTATAAGAAAAATGTGTGATACAACAGATAGTAATTCTTGGATCGCGAGAAGAAGGATATGGAATGAACACATATCAAGTATAGCAATCAAAAAATTAAAAATTTAATTTTCCTTCTTGACCAGTTTGTTCTCACGCTACGGTGGCAGTGACTCTAAGAACAGAGCCATAAAACAAAGTTAATTGGGGTAGGTGACAACTAACGCCCTATCAGACAATAGAAGCGTGTTCAGTACGAGGCAACAATAGAAATGACAACTCGAGTTGACAGGAGCGTGCCAACGGAGAATTATGACACCGTAACAAATCGAACAATGTACTTGGGCTCAGTCGTACGTTTACGCAGAATCGAAGCAAGGATACATTTAAGGTTGTAGCTAAGAAACGAGGTCACTATACAAAAAACGAGACGAGGGACAAAGGGTTGAGGACGTACTGCAGTCTTTAGAAACGATCCGAACAACAAATTATGAAGAGAACCAGCGTCGTGGCACAGCGGGATATACGCCTAAGTGACAAGCTGAGATTTACAACGAGAAGGCGTGGAGGTTACAGCTGTCGACACTGGATGGAAAACGGTTAATTGCCAGGACGCAGAGTTTCAGAAACGAACAATACCCGAGATGTTAGAGTAAACCCTTGCTGGAAACTCGAACAATGAGTTGACTGACATGCGGGGAATGGCTTGCATTTCCCAGAACGAGAGTGACGCCTGGACAAGACGATTCAAAGGACATATCTAGCTACCTATCAGAACAAAGTATTTCACGAGAGAGAGCGAAAGAGAAGCCAGTTTCCATAGCAACTAGGAGAAGAACAAATCAGAGGATAGAAGACTGGAAGACTTCGAAATGGTGGGAAAAGGCTTCGAGAGAGGGTAGTGTTTCAGCCTATCATAGTAATCTTAGGCGTGGACAAGCCAGAGACCAAATTTCTAGTAGGGAGACGTTGATAAAAACCAAGTGTCCGACGCGGGACAAGGCAGTCTTATAATAAAATTTAAGGTCTTATAATAATTCTCGAGCAGTTCGCGAGGAGTCTTATAATAATTTTGAGTCGTTCGCGACGCAGTCTTATTGAGAAACTTTAATGAGTGTCTAACATAACTTATCAAACAGTTCGCGAAGAATCTTATAATATTTCGGACTATAAAAGTATTTGAGAGACACCTAACTCTCATAATTAACTTTATAATGTTACAAACAATCTCATTAGTTTACTAAGTGTCGTACTTCTATCAAGAACAGTCACGTGATTTTCGAAGTGAATCGGTATATCGAACAACCGTGAATTCTTAAAGTACGCGGAATGGTGAACTGAACTTTATTTAACTAAGAATATATATAATTGTTTACGACTTAGAAAACAGTATAACGAACAGTAATTCACAATGTGCGTGAACGATGTAATAATATCCATAAATTACTGTAACCAAGACACTTTTATTCAAAGGAACTATTAGACAGCCACACAATAATACCTTGTGTAGTCACACAAAGAAACACACAGAACACTCAAGCAAGCATGGTTATACGCGGAGACAAAGTGAAGCGTGCGAACATAGAATAACATAACACACTATTCTGTTAACGACGCGAGTGCGAATAACCAGTGAAAGTGATCATAATCATCATCATTATTCAATGGAGCAGCATTTTCAACGATCGTCATCACCTGGGGTATAGCACCGATGGAAATAACGGATAAACCATTACCAAGTAACTCTATATGATCTTGTTAGCATAGTCAAACTACTGTCCTGTCTCTTTCCAAGAATCTAACCTGAGTAATTATGAGAAAAGTTATTAAAAGAAGGTTGCATTCAAATATATAATCATGATCTATTAAAGCCAATCCATCTGGGTGAATGAACGCATTAGATAGAGTAAATATTATTTGATTTAGTTGTATGTATTTTATATATGTTGTGTGTATTTCAGAGAGCAATTACGGAGGAATTTATGTTTTGATATATGTTGTATGTATTTACAGGTACCAGGAAGATATATATATATATATATATGTTTGTTATTAAATACGAAATGTTTAACATATAATAAATTAGTACCTAAGCAATCAATAATGCGTTCATCATTATCAGAAAACCCAGTGTAATTCACAATTCAAATCACTATTATAACCACATAAATTCTAATGTGTAGCCTATTGAATGAATACTCATGAGAACTAAAATCTTATTTAACATTTTGTTTACACAGTCGTAAATGGCGACTAACTCACGATTCTATCTACATTAGTGATTGACCAATTAAATAAAGAACCACATTAATCTTAAAGAAGCAACCTGAGTAAATTAATAGATTTGTACCTTAATTACATTGTGGTAATTAGCCTATGAAGGGTCTACTCATTAATCCTTACATAATTAACAATTAAGAATTCACAATTCAATTAATTACACCGTATATTAATTGGCGCTCCAACAACACGGGGCTATCTAAAGTCAAATTTTACATAATTAAGGTAACCTATTAATTTATGCAAGTAATTTGCATATTATCATCGTACAAGAATGGATGACACAAGGCTAGTGAAAAAGGCAAGAGATAGCCAACCAAACACCAAGAGGAGCATTGGTCGGCCAAGGAAGAGGTGGAGTGACAGCATGTAGGACCGTTGTTATGGAACAGGACAGAGTCCTAACAAGGAAGTTAGAGAAGAAGAATTTGAAAACATATAACTATTTTAACTGTTGAAAAATGAGCTTTATTCTGAGCTATAAACGTGTAATTCAAGAAAAAGGAATGTTAGTAGAAAGATGGACAGAGAAAAACAAAGTAGCCTAAGGCGATGGACAGACAACTGAATTGCACATCAGCCCTAATTAAGTATATAAAGGTAAACAAAATAAGAAATTTTATAACAGCTCTGAGTCAAACTTGGTGTGTGTGATATGTAAAACGAAATGTTTCTCGATTAGTTTTAGTCATACCGGTAACGGGCAGGGGTGCCAACCCCCATAACCCTTATGACGCTATTTCTCCCCACGATTTTAAGAAATGGATCCCTCCTATTTAGCCATCTTACAAGAATGTAGTTAATAATATGGAAAATATAGGCTATTATCAGGCTCACAATCACAGAACATAGTACTTTGAAACATTTATTACGTTTAATTCGAAGTAAATAAAACATAACAAAGCCTAAAAAAGGTAAAATGCTCTTATCTACATTTCTACCAACACATACATCTCCTTTTCAAAAAAGGCCTCCCCCAAAATTTAAATTACGTCAACGGCGACACGATTCCCTCCTGCAGACATCCTCTGAAAACGGCTTCAACTTTATAGACACCCTGCAATGAGCAGCTCATACGCTGAATATAAACAATACGATAAGATACCAAAATACGCTTTGCTGGAACGAGCACCAAACAAAATAATTTGTTTTTAAAGAACGCAGAAGACGCAGTGAGGCGCCGTAACGTGTCAGAGGGTTACGTTAGACGGAACAGGAGCGCGAGCGCCGTGCACGCAACGGGCCGCGTGCGGAGATTAGTTGTACGGGTACATACGTGAGTTTCCACCGCTTCCCGGGATTTGAGGAAATAACCAATTCTGGAATGACGCACATACCTCTCTGCCCCCCTCTCCTCAGTACACCTGATATACATGTACAGGGTTACCACACGTACGATAGCTATGATATTGATACGATAATAATTTCTATATTACAACGATATACAGCTAGTATTATATTAAGTATACTTTATCCTTTCCTTTGAGTATCACGTAGCGATTGTAAAGTGATTATAATACATCGTGACCGACGCTAATAACCTTCAATATTCAGTGGCAAATTTGTAGGAACTTGAAAAGAGACATCGAAGAAGCTCTTGTCTTTCAAGCGGAAGTCTTATTACTGGGGCTTAGAAGACGAAATCCTGAGGATAAAGAAGAAATCGACAAGGAAGAAGCTGAAAGGGAGCAATATTTAACAGTAAAAGAAATGGAAAGTGCATTTTATCTTACTCTTAATTTATTACTTAATTTATTTACTTAATTATCTTACTTAATTTCGCTGTTGATCACAATAGCGAAAGTTTAACGCAACGTTATCAACAGCCTGAGGCACTTGAAATCTACAAACCAGTTAACTCTTAATTCCTTCGGCCGAAGCATCTAAACAGTCGATTGTGGTGAAAATTCTGAAGCTTGAACAAAAACATGTTTAAAAACTGTAGGTCTTAAATGTCAAAATTCCGTTACTACTATTGCTGTACTGTATGCTACATTAAACATGCAGTATATTTTACACTTCACATGCAATACAATTTTACGTGCATTAATGTTCCATTAAAAATTCCGTGTTTTACAACCTAGCGTCTATCTTTGCTATTGTTTCTTATGGAAGAAATTCGTCTAGTTTAGGTCGTTTCAATTACCGTACTGAATTTTAAGGACTTGCCGCCAACCTCAATTGAGGAATTGGAGTATATTATCATAACGTCATATAATGGTCCCCCTCCCCACAAATACCATCTCTGTAATAATTATGACACTTATCTTTATTCTCTACGTAGTGTATTAAAGGTTGCACCATCTGCATTGGTTCACTCCGTGATGTTTCTCACGTCCGCGACTTCTTCACGTTGGCCATCGTCTAACATTAAAGGCAGTGCATCACATTTCTCGTGACACATGTAAAGTGTCCTACGTAAAAGTTCATTCTACGATTTAGAGTGTTAATACATTCTGTCTGTGTGTTTATTCTTCTAAACATTGTATCATTATATAAGTCTCTAAACAAGAATCGCTGGAATTCACACGGTTACAACACAATCGCCTAATCTGAAGAGTATGTTAAACAACATAGCATTGTCTATGAATAAGTTTACAGGCTAGGAAAATCTATTCTAAAATTACGGTTGTAATTTAACTAATAATGGCTCCTGTGTACCACTGAAGTAGCTTAGGAGAGACAGGCTTGTATATCTTCTATTAAGCACTAGGCCCATGGCCTACCGCGTCTTAACACAACGCACAACCGCTTCAGAGAAACCAGTATGCATTTAATCATGTGGAATGACTAGCTATACCGTGGAGATTGGTGTTGTTGTGCTAATGTGTAGATGTCGCATTTTTACTAACGCAATCAGTAGAAACCTTAGAAAGAGTGCCGTTTTGCATCGACAGTAGATAAACGGGATTGGATTGACTGGACCTTGAGCCGGACTCACAGCACTGAACTACCCGTCGTCACGTGATAGTCTTGCAGAGATATAAGTGATAACGTGTAACAGTTCTGATAAAAAAAGAGTTTACTTTCCGTTTACCTTAAAAAGAACTTATTTTTTAAACACTTCTGATATTAGAATCAAGAGACGTGTTTAATTTTTTTTGAAGTAAAAAACAATTATGTCTTAATATTTTCGAAATCGTCACAAGAGCGCTGACGTGTAAACTGAACAGTAACTTGTGAGACAAGTGAATAACAGTATAAAGTAATTTGAAATTTACAGGGCGTCTGAACTGCATTTAATGTCCATGATGGTAGCAGGTGTAGGGTCACATATTTCCGACGAATTCTAAGTAACCACAGGCTTACGTCAAGGTTGCGCAATTGCACCAACTTTATTCAAATTATTTATACGCACTAATGATTTGGAGACATAAAATGCCAAACCATGGGAATTCCAATTCGACACAGTCGACTAGTCACACTCCATTTCGGCGATTATCCGATTGTGATGTGATTACAGAGAATGATGATGACATGAATTACACGATGAGAAAGCTGGATGAGGAGTATCAGAAATGGGGATTAACCGTCAACAGAGAAAACACTGAATATCTGACTACTGGTGGTAGAAAAACACACTTGCTTCTCGAACAAGAACGAAGAGTAAAATTCATCAACCTACCTGGGTATGACCTCTTTCATAAAAAAAAAGAACAAGTGACGCAGAGATCGGAAAAAGAACAGGTCGAGGAAAGCAAACAATTAGGCAATTACACTCTGTATTTTGGAACAAAGGGGTCGGAAAAGATACTAATAAAGTAAGGATTTACAAGATGATAATGGAAAATCTAGTAACGCATGGTGTGGAAGTCTGGGAAACTACGAAACCAGCAAAACAAGAGACTTAAAGCTATAGAAATGGGATTCTGATGACGCTTAGTGGACTTACATTACGTGACCCCATACAAAACGAAGAACTCGCAGAACAGATTGGTGTACGTACACCAATAATTGATACAATAGAAGCAAAAAGCCTACGATGGTACAGTCACGTGCAAAGGACGAAGGATCAAACATGACAAAAAAAATGTTAAAGCAGAACCTTTAGATCGAAGAAGCAGAAGAACAAAGGGCACAAAAAAAATCTTGAAAAGATGGCCAATCATCGACCACGAGAGAAAGGAACTCCGAGAAGCAGATTGGGAAGACAAGAACTTTGGAGGCTAGGATGCGAAAAACAACTTTAAAGTACCCGAAGGCAGCTATTAAAAAATTAGCTTTCCATAAATACCAAATAAAAATTAAGAAAACACATTCACACTTACTCCTTCCTTCCGTTTGAATGGTTATCGTTTTGCCCTTTTTAAGAATTCTACGTAAAATAATCAAACCAACAAATAATTAAAAATTGTAAGAAAACGGCGTGGTGCAAATGACGTACGATAGTTTTCATCACATAGTATGTTACTTCGCGTCGAAATTGTCTGTTAACCGTATGCGTATATAGGCATTCTACACACAGGCAAACGACTTTCTTCGTGTATCACAACAACGATATATCTTCATCCCGTCTATTTAACTCTTTCACGCTTCAGCGAACAATTTTCTAAAATCAAAATATCTCTTCCGGGCGCTTACCGTTCATGCGAACTGCCAATTTTGTTACACCAAACCGAGGTGGCTGATATGAGTTTCGTGTTTCCACCCTTATCGTCGTCCCTCCATCCATCCCCTTGCTATATCTGTCACGCACGTACGACCATAAAAATTCGACTCGGGAAAGCGATGACGCATGCAAATCAACTGTAAACCGCGTCGTGGTACACGCACTGGTTGGAAGCCGGAATGTCACCGCGTTGTAGACAATTTTTCAAAACTTTGGGTATCGAAGACTTCGCTTTTTTTAATCCCTCTGCTAATTAGTCATACTGTCTTATCTGGAGCAGATATCTAGAGTTCATTTTAAATAAACTAAAATAAATGTTTTATATTCTCACTCACATTAATCAGCAAAAAGTCTACAAGTACCTTCGAAAGCAGTCGTCTTACATTTTAACAGAGGTATTTAAATGAAAAAAAAAACTACTATGAACTAAACTGTATGCAGATAATACAGAAATATGACCGCACGTCTAACTGCTAAGTTCGGGGTCTACCTAGAGCATTTGCCCGGGTAGGCTGTGTCCAATTTTGCTCTGCAATATTTCGTGGAAATTAGCGGAAATATTCAGTTTACATCATTTTTATCACCATCTTCACATTCAGCATCATCTACTCTACAAGATTCTTCAGCAGTTCAGTGCAAATCAGTTTTTATTTAGCTTGTGCGGGAGTTTTTGTATCCGTGTGCTGTGCGGTCTGTGTAGTGTTCAATTGTGCCTGTGGATAGTTTTCAGTGTCTGGTGATCCCTCAATCCTAGACCTGCGTAGACGTTCATTTCGGCTTGTCCGAAATGGCGTCGAATACGCCACCGAATCCTCTGCCGGCGCCGCTTGTTTCCTTAATGGAAACATGCTCAACCGGCTTCCGTACCACTCCACTTCCTCACGACAGTGACAGTGATAGTGAAAGTGATCATAGTGCGGTAGAAATGTGCAGTGTTGGGTCGGGGGACGGACAGTTCTCGCTTGTGGAGGGCAAATCTGCCAAACGCAAGCGAAAACTGGCCCAAACTCCGCCGCCCGCCTCAGCTGCAGATCTGCCATCTAATCATGGTAACAGCGGCACTCAGCGCGTGCAACGTGAGTATCCAGCTACCACCCAAACTGTCTCCTCCTCGCATTCCTCCTATTGTAATTCCGGATAATAGGAATTATTCTGAACTTTTACGTTCCTTATCCCGAGCTCTCCCTTCGGTCAAGGTCGAGGCGAGGTGCCAAGGCCCCTCGCTAAAGCTGGCGACCGATCCCGGACTTCCGCTCTGTTCAGTCATTCCTGACAGAGCGTAAGATTTCTTTTCATACATTTGCCCTCCCGTCAGAGCGTGAAATCAAGGTCGTTCTGTCGGGAATTCCATCCTTTACCGACCCTGATGCCATCAGGCAGGAACTTGTTGCGCTCGGCTATGCGCCGACCGCGGTAAGCGTCCTGCATGTTGGCAAAGGTGATGACCGCCGTCCTGTCAACAGCTTTCTTTGTAAATTACTGAAAGTAGGCCCCTTCGAGGAGATTTACACTCTCCAGAATCTTCTGCACCTACGGGTGCAA
Organism: Magicicada septendecula; assembly: GCA_034769895.1. Taxonomy (NCBI): domain Eukaryota; kingdom Metazoa; phylum Arthropoda; class Insecta; order Hemiptera; family Cicadidae; genus Magicicada; species Magicicada septendecula. The sequence goes on along the minus strand of CM068371.1, from coordinate 402,626,136 downwards.
GTCAGAACATTTGACCCGCGGCCCGGCCCCTCGCAGTGTTTCAACTGCCAGAGGTTCGGCCACAGCAGTCTTTTCTGTCATCAGCCCCCGCGTTGCGTGCGTTGTGCTGAACCTCACCGTGGCTGTGATAAGCCTACGACGGGGTACACAGCTAAATGCTGCAACTGTAAAGGAGCCCATCCGGCTAATTACCGAGGCTGCCCTAACTTTATCGCCGCCATGAAACCGCAGCGACCTCCTGTGCGCCCTGGCGCGCAGGCAGGCCGTGTAGCTGGTCCTGGCCCTAACCGGCGAGCGGCTTTCCCGCCTCTCACCGGTTCATCTGCCCAGGTCCCGGCAGCAACTCCGGTTGCTTCCGGTGCCGCTGTCTCGCCTGCAGTCGTCGCTTCGGCGCCGCCTGCAGCGGCCTCAATCCCGGCGCCTACCGGAGCGCCCGCACCTTCCTACGCGGCCATGGCCGCTAAATCAGCCCCGCCTCCAGCGCGATCGGGCAAATCAAAGCGCTCTCGTCGTCGCCGGAACTCCGCCGGCCGACCTACATCATCACAGGTTCCACCTGTACCCTCTCCGCGGGCTCGACCCGCCCCCAGCCATCGTCCTCAACCTTCCAGCGAGCAGTCTACTACTCAGACCACCAGCCCAGCGCCATCTGCTACCCCTGTCGAGGCCAGTCAGGCTTGTCCTCCTGAATCCCGGGAATCTTCCCGGGCTTCGGCGGATCCCCTGACTGCCTGGGCAGATAATCTTGTTGCATCCATCAGGACTGCTCGCGACACTACCACTGTGCTTGCCCTGGTGTTCCAATCATTAGCTGCCCTCTTTCCTCTACTCCCCCTAAATGGCTAATAGCCTGAGGATCGTTGCGTGGAACGCCTTCGGGCTACTCCCCAGGCGATCTGAACTGATGACTTTCGTAACGGAGTATGATGTTGATATCATACTTCTTTCCGAGACTCATCTGGCTCATTACCACTCGTTTTCCCTTCCTGCCTATGCCTGTTATCGTCAGGATCGTCCCTTACGGCCTCGCTGTCCCCCCTCGGGGGGCACAGCTGTTTTAGTCCACAGGCGGATATCCCACAGGCTTTTGCCTCCTCTAGATACATCTATTATTGAAGGCTGCGCGGTGGCGGTGGACGCTGGCGGATCGGAGCTGCGCGTTGTTTCTGCGTACCTCCGGCCTGGCCGGCGAACTCCGCCACCGCCCGAGGAGTGGGACGCCCTCCTCGACCACCCCCTCTCAACCATTGTAGCCGGCGACTTAAACGCCAAACACCCTTCATGGAACAGCCGCGTTGTCAACGCCTATGGAAATTCTCTGTTCCGGTTCGTCTCTGGCGACCCGGGACTTAATGTCATCGGCCCTGAAGACCCTACCTACTTCCCCTTTCACGGCCATCGGCCGGACGTTCTTGACATAGTAGTTGTCAAGAACGTTGCCCGCAACATCGAGGTCTCGTCTGTGTCGGACCTTTCGTCCGATCACAATCCCCTTGTTATAACTGTTCGAGAGCTGTCGGCGTCACCCCGACTTCCCGCTCAGATTGTTAGGAGAGTCAACTGGCGATCCTATCATGACGAGCTCTCTCGAAGGTTACCATCTCTCCCGGCGGACCCAATCGTCACTCGTGACGATCTGGATCTCCGCGCCACAAATCTTCAGGAATTGGTCCAAGGTGTCATGGATCGACACACCTACGCACTCGAGGTGAATCATCGTAAATCGGCCTTACCTGCGGAAGTACTCCACGCCATCTGGCTGCGGCGCCAGCTCCGCCGCAGATGGCAAAGAACCCGAGACCCAGTCGTTAAGCGACGATTTCAACAACAGTCCCTTTACGTTCAGCAGCTACTGCGGGACGTAAACTCTGATCGATGGGACTCATACCTTGAGTCTCTTGAAGTCGACCACGCCTCCGTCTGGAGAGCGGTGAGTAGACTGACCCGCGAGAAGAGAACTCGCAACCCGCTGGAAACCCCGAACGGGGTTGTCTTCATCAGAAGGCAAGGCTGAGGTCTTCGCTGACTGCATGGAGTCGCAATTTACCGTTCATCGAGGCGTTTCGGACCCTGCCCACTCGGCAGACGTCCGGGACTTCCTATCTGGTTATTTTTCTCGCCCTCCCGCTGGCCCAGACCTCCCGTTCGACAGAGACGAACTCGTTTCGTCTGTCTGTCGACTAAACCGCCGTCGCGCCCCCGGTCCTGACCGGATCGGAGCCGCTGCATTACAATATCTCCCGGCCTCAGGCGTTGACCTCGTTCTCGAGCTGTTCAACTCTTGTCTCCGGCTACAGTACTTTCCCCGCCTGTGGAAAAATGCCAACATCGTTATGATTCCTAAACCCCGCATGCTTCCTGAAAGCTATCGGCCAATATCTCTCTTGCCAGTTATCTCGAAGGTGTTCGAGCGGCTCCTGCTGGCCCGCATCTCGCCGTTGTTGGATAATTTTATCCGCAACGAACAGTTCGGGTTTCGCAGAGAGCACTCGACCACGCTTCAACTAGTCCGCGTGGTAACGCAACTCTCTGACGCCACCAACAGGCGAGCGGCTACGGCCGCCGCACTGCTGGACGTGAGCAAGGCCTTCGACAAAGTCTGGCACGAAGGTCTTCTCTTCAAACTCGCCATCTCCCCCTTACCATCGTTCATAGTGTTTTTCCTCCGGTCGTATCTCAGCGACCGAACCTTCAGGGTGAGCGTCGACGGAACCTGCTCTGCAGTTCGTCCTGTCGCCGCTGGCGTACCCCAGGGATCTGTCCTCGGCCCCGTTCTGTACCTCGTGTACACGAACGACCTGCCTGTTTTGCCCGGAGTCACGTTGTCTTTGTTCGCTGACGATGCAATGTATCATTACAGCTCTGTGTCCCCGCGTTTTGCGAGTACACAGTTGCAGCGTCAGTTGGACCAGCTTCCGGACTGGCTACGGAAATGGCGGGTGACGATCAACACGGAGAAATCCGAGGCGATCTGTTTCACTCGTAAGTCCATCTCCCGATGCCAGCCCCTCTCCCTTGAAGGGAGGCCTATCGCCTACAAAGAGTCGGTGAAGTATCTAGGCGTTCGGCTAGATCGTCGCCTTTGCTTCAACGCCCACGTGACGGACACCCTTGCCAAGGCTCGCGGCGTCCGAGCCAAACTTTACCCATACCTCGCGTGCCGCAGCCCCCTGGCGCTGCGCACGAAAGTTACCCTCTATCTGTTGTTTCTCCGGTCTGTATTGACCTATGCGGCACCTGTATGGTGGTCACTTGCCTCCGCCACCAACAGGCGTAGGCTGGAAAGTTTCCAATCCAGAACCCTCCGTTCCTTGTCGGGATCTCCTTGGTTTGTTAGAAACAGTGTAATTCGAGGAGGTCTACGAGTTCCTGCTCTCTCAGCCTTTGTCTGGTCATTAGCTGCGACTCTCTTTGCCGCAGCTGAGACCTCTTCCTTCCCTTACCTCAGAACCATCAGCACCACGCAACCACCTCCCCCTGTCCGGGTCAAACGCCCTCGGGCGATTCTCGATGACCCGCCATAAGTTTAACCAAACTTAAACCTCACTTAACTTGTATATTCTCTATCTGCCCATGCCCCAGAATTTACCTGTAAAGCTGTTTCCTTCCTCCCTTCCTATTATGCCGACCGCGCTGAATGCTGCTGCTACGCGCTATCACTGGCACGGAGGCTCTCTGCCTCGCGGGGAGCGACCGACGCCTCACGGCGTCTGCACGCGGGACTGGGAAAGGGCGACATCTGTCACCTGAACCCGTCCCTGCGGCAGTGCTCACTGATTGCTGATAATTTAAAATAAATAAAAATTTAAAAACCTTTCTCCCCCACCTTCTCAGTTAACTGGTTGGCGGTTGTCCATTCCTGATATTAGGCACCAGTCGAAGAACCAGACCTATGTATATCTACAGGCAGCCATTGAGCTCGACTCAGATGCTGCAGTCATGCACCGGGTGCAAAGACGCCCCGCTACTACAATGCTACATGCTACATGCTACACTGCTAAGTTCGAGTACTATATATTAGAACAACAGAAACGACTGACTTTATTTACAGTTAATTCTTCAACAGAATTTGGGCTGTACATCAACAACAAAAAAGTAATCTAGAAAAGTATAACGATCGGTGAGTTGTATACCGGAAGAGGAGAAGATACTGGGAAATGAAGTGAGATGGTGCAACGCGAGAATTCGCACATCAGAATTAGATGACCTTTCTTACTGCACGGGGACGTTTTAATGTCAAACAGTGTTTTGCATTTAAGAAAGACTTTCCCAGATTAGGCCAAATGTATGGGATGCATCACATGTAGGAGTACGGAATGGGAAGTAGAGGCTGTAGTAAGAAATCTGGAAGCGATTCAACTGTGGTGTAACAACGGGCCATATCTTGAAGCCAGGCGAAGACAACGAAGCAAATTACTGTTATAATGTGTCTTAATGTGACGTTGTTAGTCAATTAATTTTCAAATGTCACAGTAGTATTTTGTAGAGCCCCAAGTTGTTGGTACCAATTTTGTAATATTCAATTAGTCGAGGTATAAGTTATATTTTTGTTTAAGGCCTCACGTTGTAAGCCAATTTTGCAATATTTATTTAATTTATATTTCTGAAATATAATGTGTACGTATAACGGGTGTATGTAACTGCTATGGTTATACTAATCTTTTAACGCCTTCGATGCCCTACGTCCTTGGGATCCCAATTTGTAATATAAAATATACTCTAACAAATGTGTAATTAATTTTCTTTAAATGGGTATTCATCTAATTATACTACAAATGAGAACACACTTCTTTACTGCTCTGAATCATTAGATATTTATTCCTGCTTTTCTTGTTATAATAAGTTCCCCTTTTTTATTTTCTATTAATTAACAAATCATTTTCCCGTTTTTAAGGTTTCAGCTCCATCTAGCTCTCGGACGCACGAACAAAATTTTTATATCTCAGGGTTTTAAAAACATAAAAAATCGTCTTCAGTAATATTATAAATTCACCTAACAAGTATTATACTACTAACATACATGAATAAAAAATTTGAACATGTAGTAAATAATTGTTGTTTGTGTATGATGGTTGTATGTGAGTTCTTGTGATTATACAAAAGAAATTAATTAGATAATTTTACAACTTAATATTACCCATTACAAATATAACATTATCAGACATTAGGAATACAACCGACAAAAGAAAATAAAATAAAAATTTAATTGTCTATGCAATTAATTTAATATTAAATTAAATGAAAAAAAACTACTATGAATTAAACTGTATGGCAGATAATACAGAAATATGACCGCACGTATAACTGCTAAGTTCGAGTATATCATGCAATTAAATTAAAACTATATCTCATAGTTCTTTATTTCTCAATACGGCGCGCTGCTGTACCCTTTCTTCACCGTTAAGAAAATGATAGAAGCAATTTTGCTTTTAGCTGTATGCGCGATATTGAATGTTTAACAAAATTTATATGAGTTCTACACTTTTGTTGGTTCAAAATAAGTTTGTGTCACTCACTTTTGATATCATATATTATGTTTAGAAATGTAGTCACACTAAATGTGTTCGTTATTTAGTTTATATTGAAGTGTTGTGTAAAACGTTACTACTTTGTCAATACGGTTATAAGACTGGAATGATCTCACCGAATTCAAGATGTATTACACAAGTTAGGATAGTAATTTCAATTTTTCTTCTTCAGGTGGGTTGAACATAACTTGTACGATAGTTTACTGATAATTTCTAAAACTTTACTTGGCGTTTTTACTACACTCTTCTTATTTAATCTTGTTTGTATTGGCAACTATTTCCATTTGTTCCTCCTTCATGGGACGCCAACATTAGACAAAGCTTTCTTCCTTGTAACCATCAATTTTAGATTCATCTATAAGAGGCCTTGGTTTGTTGGTGTATTTTTCGGTCTCAGAACGGTTTTATCTGCCTCCAGTAAACACAAGTTTTTAATATAACCTTACTTTTCCTGATTATTTTACATAATCCCATTTATGTTTTTATTTCACTTAATTTTATATTGTCACTTGCACTAATGAAGTTGATTTTATTGTTATTTGTTCACTTCATATAAAATACATGCCATTTTCACCTTATGGTCATACTTGGTTCACAACACTTTATATTTTTATCATTGTTTACACGGTGTCATTTGCACTGTTTCATTATCATTATTTATCACTTTTCTATTCGAATAAACACAATTATAAAAATAATTATCTTGTCTTTACCATGACTCCGTCTATGAGCTAATTACAAATACAGTCTTAGGTTTAAGACCTGGCTTGAATTTTAGGCTGGTTATACAAATGAGTTTTCTTAACCCTAAATACATTTCTCACTTACATACTAAAACATTACTATTTACAATATTATAACAAGATATATAAAATCACTTCCCTAATCTGTTGGGTAATTTTTGTGTGAAAGACACCGTCCAGTCTAGTCTTTTTTTATGTCTGTTTTGTCAAGTTATTTATTATTTTTGTTTGCAAGGCTAATTCCTGTTTTTAATTTATTCATGTATCTGTAACACGTATTCTTTATTTATTATTCATGGTTTATTGGTTTAGTTATTATAATTCTTCCTTTATATAATTATTTTTGGTTGTTCTCATCTGACCACTCATTCTCTATTGCACTCCTCATTCAGTTACATAGTATTTATCTATTCGAGTAGTTTCCCTATATTTTTGATAATTAAATTATGAGTTTCCTGGTTCGTACCATCTCGTGATGCTACACTGTACACGTTGAATGGGAGAAAGTACATTAGAAGCGAACAGAATACAGATTGCCAGAAGATAAATGAGACTGGAGAGTCGCTACAAACTAAACGTAAAAACCGATGACAAAATAAGATATTAAAACAGACGTTTACATAAGCACTACTTTTATAAAAGCTTATTCGCTTTTCTAGCTTGTCCCATAAATAACGTTATTCCTGAATCAACACACACACACACACACACACACACACACACACACACACACACACACACACACACACACACACACACACACACACACACACACACACACACACACACACACACACACACACACACACACACACACACACACACACACACACACACACACACACACACACACACACACACACACACACACACACACACACACACAGTTTTATTATATCATGTTATTATGGAAGTATTTATACATATAAATAAAGGCTTCCATAGTAACATGATATTATATTAAACAAAGTATTTATACGTGCAAGAAAAGTCAAATAACAATTTTTTTAAACATATAAAAAAGAATCTAAAGAACTACGTACGGATTAACAACAAAGTTAACATTTCACAACGGTGTTCTCATATTATTGTATGGACGAGAAATATAAATTACGACAGGGAAAAACAATAGAAAAATTTAGGCCACGAAGGCCTTTCATTTTCGAGAAGAGTGAAAGGATGGAGACGAAGCGACAGACAAAGAAGTGAATTCATAAACTATGAATTAAATATAGAGGGGATAACAGAATTAATATTTACAGAAAACATGGAGAGCCCACCAGACAAATAGGCTACGAAGGCAGCAATACAATATACGTAGGCCTACATCTCTCGGAAGAGGTACGGTGAACCCTATCTAAAGACGAACACGGTGGCAACAGCAATGGCATACTGGTTAAAACAAGAACTGCAGAAGAAGACAAAGACCAAACACGACAGATAAATTTCAGTATTTATTATCAGACATTATTGCCACAACATAATCATTGATGTATCAGTGTCGACCGATTCTGTCAGTGCTTATGGATCCAATAACCGTGAAAATAAAGCATTCTTTTTATAAAATAAGGGGTGTCGGTACTGGACAGGGCCGTGTACCTGATCGTCCCCTTCACTTCAAGAAAGGTTATTTTTATGGCCACTAAAAAGGAGCATCTATTGTTAAGGGGGTTACAGTAGACTCTTTGCCACGGCCCCGTCCAGAGGACTAAGTGGCATTTTATTCCGTCGGATAAATTTGTTGGATCAAAAATATTAATTTTATCATTATATAATGGTAACAGCGCTTTATGTCATAATAATAATAATAATAGATAAAGAATGATGATTATTATTTATTCATAGGCCTAATTTAGCATTAAAATAATTACTTCATTTTTCGATAAGTGACATTCCATTTTATTCATATAACATTAATAAAGATATAACTTACATAGACTGCGCCCCTGAGAACAGTCACTGTTTAAAAAAAAAACGCAAAATACAGTAAATGAAGTGAAGTTAATAGTTGCACAACTGAGTTATTAATTTATACTCGTTAAAGTTTTTAAAAATAAAACAAAAAATACTATCCGTAATTGTCCTTACATATGATATATATACTGAATCACATAATCTATCAAAAACAAAATCGTAAAGAATTAGTAATTGTGGTAAACTGAAACTAATATTATATGATTTAAAAATACATTGAAGCTATAAAATAAATACTACAATACTACATCTCCATATTACAGTTAATACAAATTGGTAAGTGAATCTTATAGTCTCTAATGGTACAATTTACGTAGTAGGCCTACAATTAAGACAGACTGGCTAATCAATAATTAACACAAATCGTTTGTTCACTAATACACTTGATACAGTTTACTTACTACAAGCGATTAACTTATTAAAACTGATTTATTTTTAAGGTACATGTAACAGCTACTTTAAGGGTAAAAATACAGTATTGCCTTTAAAAAATCCTCAAACAATTAAAGACAGATTGGTTAATCAATAATACGTTTTATATTCTCTGATAATGTAATTTGCTTACTGCTACAATTAACACAAATCGTTTGTTCACTAATACACTTGATACAGTTTACTTACTACAAGCGATTAACTTATTAAAACTGATTTATTTTTAAGGAACATGGAACTGCTACTTTAAGGGTAAAAACAGTTTATTGCCTTTAAAAAATCCTCGAACAGTTCATTATCTGTAGAATGCATGTTCCTCTAAACCTACTCTATTAGATATGATTCAAAGGAACTCACCGACATCCTTCCTACCCGTCGCCTCATGTCTCTTTTCATTTTTGACCAATGGCTCTCGATGTTCTGAGTATGGATGTTCGTGTCACTGCGGCATACAAGTTCTGAGAATAGTTAACTCGCAAATGAGTGTAACCTTTACTTTGTAGAGAATTGTAGCCTCTCCACATGTCCGTAATTATCGTAGTTCCAGGCTGAACGTTTTCTTCAATGACATCCATCAAAGTGGTAGCATCCCGTTTATTTAAAACTTTCAAGAAGTTATTCATTTTTTACTCATTCTGTCTATTCCACTGAATCTTCATCACTCGACACCTCTTATACTTTCTCTTGCCAAAAGCACTCTCGTCTATTTCCACTGTTTCACCAATACCGCCAATTTTTGTACTGTTCTCCAGCAACCACACAGTTAATATTTTCCGAAACTTTTAATTTTCTGATCGTTTTCGGATTTAATTCGGTTTCTTTTGTCATTATAGAAATCGCATATTTAAGAATCCACGCAAATAAAACGCACAATAACGATTCTGGTGGATTCCACGCTATGCCAAAAAACGTATTGTCTCGCAGATTCTTTTTTGATCTACATTGGTTTCTCCCGCACCCGCACCTTTACATCAGATTTTTATTACACCCCTTATTTAGATACATTTTACCACTACACTTCAAACATTTAGTTTCGTATAATCTTCCAATCTGTGATACATTTTCTTATTCCGTTGTCCATTACGTAATTTCTAAAAGAATTAATACTTTTAAAATACATCATAGAAAACAGTGTTAAAACTTGAAAATTTGACTGTGACTATGAACTTGAATAACTGCTACCGATTCTTACAGTATCGCACGTGTTGCACTTATGAGAAAAAATGGCAATGCCTTTGTATGAGTGAAGAAGAAGGGGAGTGCCTCTTACTCCACCAACTTGCTCCTTCTTCAAGTTACATAAACATAGACATCCAGAATAATAGTCATACTTTTCAAGTGGTCGTAAAAGTAACCTTCTCTTCAGTAAAATGTACAAGCAGGTAGGCGGACGGCCATCGCCCCACCCCTATTAGTATTTTTACAAGTAGGCCTATTGTAACGTGACATAATGTAGCAGAAGATTTGCAAGTTTGAAATAATAAAGAGAAGCTGTATACTGCAGAATTGATGAATAAGACCAATAACGACATATAACACAGACAAATACTATGACTATGACATTACCCAATTGATTGGAAAAGTGATTGAGGAACGTAATTAAAATCATGAATTATACTACCCTATTTTTTAAAAAAAGATTATGATAATGTTGCCAATGTGGAAGTACAAAGCTATAAATGATAAGTTGAATTGTAAAATAAAAATAGTTTATGTAAACGTTAAATAATTGAATGTGAATAAGTTAAAGATAAAAACAATTATGGTAATAGAATAAAAGAATAGAATTAATATATAATAAAGGTACAATGTTACCTAGGGTGAAATAAAGTGTGTGATTAGTTGGAGAAGAAAAGTGATGTGGACAGTAATGACTTTAGATGAATAACTATAGAAACTATGAATATTATAATAAATGGTGAACAATAGTATACACCCAAGTATAATAAAAATAGACTAATACATGTTAAAAGAAATAATTATAGTTGTTTGTTGTTAAAGAAGAAAAATGTTATATAAAGATAAAAAATGTTTAATGATTGTTTATTAGAATAATAAGAAAGGTATGTTAGGCATTGAATACTGGCATTTGCCTAAATTTTTTAAAAAGAGTTATATTGTGTTTTATAAGGATTATAAATAATCAAATGTTATATTTTAGTTTAGTTATTTCATTGTATTTATGTTTAGAACGTTTAAGATTAATAACATTAATAGAATCTGTTGTAATGGAGATATGTAATGAGCATTAGGTACTCTAGGCTAGAGTTGGCCTGATCAATTGTGGAGTACGACAAGGGTGTCCATTATCACATTCTCTTTTTAAATTATATATTGACAATGTTATATAAAAACTGGCAGATGTGTCTTCCAGAACATTTTATAATTGATCACTCTACAATTGACACTTTGTTGTTTGGAGACGATCAGGCTATTCTGTCGGACTCTGAAAACAGATTGCAGATGGGGATACATTTGTTAAATCGAATCTGCAAAAACTCTGGATTGGAGATATCCACACGTGAGACCAAGGTAATGGATTTTCATGGAACTGATCCCGTACGGGCAAAAATTGTTATAGATGGTACTGTCCTGGAACAAGTTAGCAATTTTCGAATACCTGGGCCACAGTGTGTCTTATGATGCATGCAACGACGTTGTGAATAAGTCGCATAAGTTCAACCTTATGTGCGGGACCATTAGGAGAAACCTTAAGTCAGCAAGGCAAGGAACACGCCTAAAATTCTATAAGGTAATGGCTCTTCCCACACTTCTTTATGGGTCTGAGAATTGGACTTTAACGAAAGGCCAGGCCAGTCGCATCCAAGGGGCTGAAATGAGATTTCTCAGGCACGTGGCAGGGTATATTATCCATGATCATAGAAGAAACACAGATATACGGCAGGAACTGAACATTATGAGTATACTCGACAGGATCGCCCAGTATCGGCTGAATTGGTTGGAACATCTTTGCCGAATGGATGACTGCCGCATCCCGAAACAACTATGGAACTATAAGCCGAGGGGACGGAGAGGTGTGGGACGTCCGGGGAAGTTAGATTAGTGACCAGCTCTAATCTTTGCTATTTGAGACCGGAACAAACCATCCTTGGTTTAATCCCTGAAGATCATGATGATGATAATATATACATATATATATATAAATCAATATATATATATATATATAATTGATAATAAATAATACCTTTCTTACGAGAATATATTTTATATTTTTTTATATTTTACAATGTTTCGATAGGGTAAACTATCATGATAGTTAGAATATATTTTAAGGCCTATGAATAAAAATAATCATCACTTATTATAATTATTATTGTTATATTACATAATATAATATAATTGTTACACTGTTATGAATATGTAAAAATAAAACAAATGTTTTCGAAACGACTAAATTTGGATGCGACGGAATAAAATTCCACTTAATCCTCTGGACGGGGCCAGAGTAACGAGTCTACTGTAAAACCCTCTTAACAATAGATGCACCTTTTTAGTGGCCATAAAAATAACTTTTCTTGAAGTGAAGAGGACGAGCAGGTACACGGCCCTGTCCAGTACCGACAACCCAAAATAAGTGAACAACAACAGGTAACTGACAGGTTTCAACCGGCTACTACACTCTGTGAGTATCAGACGAAACTTTTACATACAACTGGCACGATTCGAGACACCGAATACTTACGTGTTACAAGACAAAAAGTGTATGCAAAAAATTAGAACATGGTTAATTAATGCGTCTTCATTAATTTTTCAGGTCGTTACCGGAGTATGACGGACCGTGCTGATCACGCTGCTCGTTAACGATGTTCACCGCCCTTCCTTCCCTACGTAATGAGTCGCACTGAACTGAATGTCATTAGTAACTTAACTACTTTCGTCACTAGTTTACAGTACTAGGAGAATAAGAACGTTAACGTAACAAGTCTGAACGGTAACATTGTTTAACGAATCATTTACTGTAACTGAATACTTAATTGGACGCGAGTATGTAACTGTCCTGAGCTCAACAATCCGTGTCCTAAGGGTACTCGTACAGTGCACGTAGGTTGTCACATCCGATAACCGGCGCCGTCAAGCGCAGGTAGGGTCGTATAGTGAATGCAGATTATAAGCACCTAAACATTACAGATTCAGTCACAGTCATGGAGTTAAGCCGTGAAGAAGCTATGTGTTTACTGAACAAGAGAGAAGTGGTATCCACAAAATCTCTCTATCACCTTATCTGCAACATCCTTTCCTTTTTTATATTTTGCCAACAAGCATCTACAACGACTCGGTTGGAATATTCCTTTAGTCTCTTACCCCAAATTTCAGGTTTTATTAAAACTTTTGATATCAGTGTTTCCGTATCCATGAGGAAAATAAGAAAGTGTAACTCAAACGAATAACACACGTGCACAAAGCTCCGACTCGGCGCTTGTTTCTGACGCCAGAACGAACATTCAATTGCGGTAAACTGCCAGAGTCAGACTACTAGGCCTGCTGCTACTAAACGCGTACCCTTACGTAGGTCACAATGGGATGGTTCCTGTCGTCCTGATCGCTAACAGAGCGCCCAAACTTCGCCTCATCACCGTGTAGACTTCCCGCGGGACTGGAATCCTCATACTTCGGCAACACACAGGTTTAACGTTATCCATCAGACTAAGGAGAAGCTCGTACTGCCATGAGTACAAATTATGTGGATTACTCAAAACATGATTTCTTACATGAAACAGTATGTGCACCACAATGCTAAAGTGAGCACAAAATACCATGTCCTTTCATGTGTCTACATCAAAAATACAATTTAATTTTTAGCGAAACGTCGAGTTTCTATCATTATTATTACTCTAATTTACAGAATTTATCAATGTTATATGAATTACTGCGGACACAGAACCAGTCTAAACATGCGTACGTTTGTCAAACCTCTTTCTCGATGAGCTGTCCGTAAATGTCTTCAGCGAATCGTTGCCAACAAACGACTTTTAAGTTTATTGGTTTCAATCCTATCCCCCAATTGGCCTTCTTATAATTCTTAAGTGGTCAACACATATCATAAACGAAAAAACTAGTACCGCCACGCTAGTTTGGTTCAGAAATGAACACGGAACCACCACACAAGCAAACTGCTTAGCTTAATAATAGTTTTCATTTAAGCTGAGCTTTCGGTAAGCTTCAACAAATTTTAAAGACCATTCCCACACAAAGCACATGGTCTACTGAAATAATACTTCACTCACAGAACGTTTCAAGTCAGATCTAATAAGAATACGTCACACTTTGCAACATACAATCAGAATTTCTATTGGGTAGTATTCTCGGACTTATTCAGTATTTACAGAATCACAGTATCAGAAAGAGAACAAACGATAAAGCAACCAATGCTGATGACACAGTGATTCTAGTTTTTCCATCAACATATTTTACGTCGTTAAATAAGTTTCAATTTAACTTTTATTTATTTGCAAAATAGTACTGACATATACAAAAGAATGAAAATAAATCAACCCAAGTTACCTTCGCTTTGACAAAAGAAACCGCCCCGTTGTCACATCGCAAGGAGCTATTGCAAATTCTTAGGAAACCAGCTTGGCAGCAGACTGAGGCGGAAAACTCGCATATTCACTCATTCAAAGAAAACACTGGACCTGACATTCCAACAAATGTGTTGGATTCTAGGAAGAAGTCTGAACTTTCATTACAAAACATTCTAATGCTGTATAAAATTATTGTATACCCTATTTGAACGTAAGGCATCCTACTTTGGGCCTCAGGTGACAATTCAAACATTGACATTTTACAAAGATATCAACATTAGGCCTAAGTCTACACGAACAACACTATTAGTAATCTAGAGTATAGTAACAGTATAACAATAATATATAGTACGTACCACTATATATACATGGCAGAGTTATACACACAGACTTCCGAATACCAACAATGAGAGAAGGAATCACCACAATCTGTATAGAGTAATTATAGAAACAAATGCCAAACACATTTCAAAGAACATGCATCCACACTGTTAGAAGAGAGAGGACACAGACGATTAACAGTTCGCATCTACAGACCGACTATATTTTCGTAAACATCCAACACAATTGTGAAGACCTGTGGATTCTCAGTGGAGAATTGAGGCTCAGAATATTCTGTAATACATGTTTAGGTAAGAATAAAATAATCTGTACCAACAGTCTTGCATTTGATTGACTGTATAATAAGAGTATATAACAAAAGGAGTAAACTGGTTTAAGGAGGAATCGAAAATTTACTAAGAGAGAGACTAGTTAACTCATTATCGAACCAGCGGATCTGACGTTTGGCCCGAAGACGATCGGCGATTCGTTTTGTTCGAAACATGAAACTGAAAATAACAAGATGGAGGAAATCGGGATTGAAAAGAGGGAATGAATTTTCAAAATGAAATAAAAAACCTGAAAAAATGAGCCAATGTCAAAAAAGTGAAGTCTTGAACGGGATTCGGGACTAGTAGTATAAAATGTATTGTTGAAATTCATACGCACGTTATATACACTCTTGTCATCGGGAACAACAACAGGTGGTGTAAACAAATGAGGTGATGAACAAAAGGAGTGGCATTCAGCTGCACTAATCAAACTCGACTTCTAATTAATACTGGCCACGTCAAACTCTGTTGTATTCCGGTGGAAATAACCTTTCGCTGTTCACTTGATATTTGAAGCCGTTAGCGTAAATCTGCAGGGAGTTGCAAAACTTAACAACAGAACTGTAACACGGGCAAACATTATGGGCGCCGATCTGTTCGGCAGCACTAAATTAGCCTAATTTTACAATTTGGGACCACAATGAAAAATACATTACCACTTGCACGTGTTTATTTTTGTTCAGCTAATTATTAAAATAGTAACATGTATATTTTCTGTTCTCAGTTTACAACTAGTGTGCTGCCTGAGGTGCAGAACTCGGTCTATATTTGGAACGAAGTACACTTATTATTGCATCAATTTCGATATTAAATAAGTTTTCAATTATGTGAAAAATTACAAAAATCCCCATTCCTCTACTATTTCTTTAGTAATATAACAATTGCAGATCACACAATCATGCGATAAACACCACGAATTCGAAACACTCGGATTCTGGTTACAATTCCTTTTAGTATGACACTCTGCTGGATTTTCACATTTTTTGTTCCAATTTTTGATCTCTTTTTTTAGGCTGGGGTCCCAAAATTTAAAAATTTCCAAAACTTAATCTTGAATTCAGACATCAGTTAAATTCTCTTTAATTTTAAGCCCCCACATGAATTTCTGTAACTTTATCAAAATTTTAACATCCTCACATTATTGCCTCCCACTTCCCTATTTTTAGAGGGATCAATATGAAAAATAACAGGGTTCTGTAGAGTAAAACATGGACACGCGTGCCGAGTTTTCGACAACCGATTGATAAGTTCAAAAGTTATCGTGAGACATACATCAAACAGTCAGACAGACAGATAGACACACGGACGACAAACGCCAAACAGTCTGACCAAATTATCACTTATACAGAGATTACAGAAGAATTGTCTAAAAATTAAAAGTCGCTTTGTGATAGATGAAATAATATATTTCTTGTAGGCAACAGTGAGATGTATGGAACAGCAGTACTGTCAGTAAGGAAGGAACCATTATGTAATTCCCTTGTATAGATAAACGAAATCGTTCCGCGACGCTGATTACAATTATCGTTTTAATCTTATGTTGGTCGCTTATTTTATTCATTTAACAGTTTTACATCCTTCCAACCAATTGTATATAAAATGTTTTAACTCACCGTTGTTTATTTATATTATTGTTATTGAGTAACATTTTCTTTGATTGTATGTTAACGAGGGGCGGCTGATAGCCTAAGTAATGCACAGTCGCATGTAACACGCAAATAAATTATGTCGTTCATTATATTTATCACTAAAATTCCAATAATTCTACAAGATGGACAAGAAAAAAATTGTTGTAAAGAAAATATAGCAAATAAAAACGGCTGATACACATATTAATGACTGGGGATAGCCAACAATGCACAGTAAAAATTTATAGTACACATTTCAGAATTCAACAACATAATTCCCAAATCACCGCACTATAATAAATGAAATTCATTATACGGCAAGCGCGTGACAGGCTAACATGAATATAAATTCACACACACACATTCAAATTTACAAGCGATTCAATATTGTTATGATATCACACGGGCCACAAGAGATTAGATAAACAAACACACAAATTCCATCTACCTATATATTATTAAATTATATGGAACAAACACAGATAACGAATATAATTCAGTTCCCTGAGGAAGCACTCAGGTTTTGAAAATATTTTGTAGGCGAATTATTCATGCGATTACACCCCACCCGCGAGTTTACTAAAACTTCCGTTAACACACAGTTTCGTAACATTTATTGACGGAAAGAAATTGCTACACTTCGGCACGCTTTTCAAGTGGAAACAGTATATCACGGGTGTTACGTAACGTAGTACGTAAACCTACAGAGGCGTAAATAGGCAAGGAAGTTACCGTTTTCGTAAATAGGGCAATCGGATAATTCCAGATCAGATTCAGGAAACACTCAAATCCTACAAAACTGGAACAAGGATGCTTTTAAATTACTGCAAGTGTGTTGTGCGCGTACCAGGCACAACGGTCTGTAGCCTATTTACCGTAAACACACACAACAGCTACCTCCTGATGTATACACGTAAAGTTCGGAATATATTTCCTACAACGAGGTTGCTTACGCCAGTTTATGTACACTAATACTTGTGACGATTGGGCGTGCGTATTTAGATGAAAAAAAAAGAAAAAAATTAGTAATAGTTACGAGTAAATACGAGTAACTACCTGTGGTGTGGCTGCCACAAAACTTGAAAAACCGCGTTTTTGTGATTCTACGGCTAGGGGCGGACGCGAAAAATTCGGACAAAAATTTGCAAAAAAACAATTATGGGATCCAAATAATGTAAAACGCTTTTTTCATTGTCTAAGTAGAATCCACATCTAAATTTTACTTCGTACGCGGTAAATAAGGACGTCTTTTGACGTAAATACGGTAAAATTGACGTTGTTAGGTTACCATGCAAACTAACCTAACTACTAACATTTCTCGCTTTTTGTGAATCGACGTAAAAAAAAAACAACTCGAAGTGAGGCGGGGTGGCTTGGTCTGTTACTATACATGTCTTCCTTTTTTGTGACAGAACTCGTTTTCACTAGTACTCGTTTTTTCAATAATACTCGGTTTTTGCGCAGATCACTGGAAAACAGCATTGTGTTTCACTGCCGTATTGCTGTAATTATACATTTTTTTTTATAACTTGCACATAAACAGTGTGAATTTATCGCCCCGCACCTAGTTTTGACCTTTAGTTTACTTGGAAACACAAAAATACGCGATTTTTGCACGTTTTGTGGCTGCCAGAGCACAGGTACTCACTCGGAACTATTAGCAAAAAAGTTAATGTTATGATCTAAGTTTTTATTGTTTTATTGATAAACATTTAAACCTATAAACTCATAAGCATCATTCACCGTCATCTGATCTATATCGCACAATTAAATGCGAAACAAATAACAAATTAAGTAAAACGGATTGTAAAAATGTTACGTTTAGGCCTACTTGTTACTTTTCAGTTCAACGTACAAGCATTAGAACAATATTTGCCTCTTGCCAACTCTATTAAGTCTTAATCTTTTTGTGAGAGAGTCGCATGCTTATATCTGTTCTAGAACAATGAAGATATCATTGGTTGTGTTGAAGATGCATGTGAGTGTCGCACCGCTCAAACTAACAACTGAGCAAAACAACTGTCAGCCGAAACATTAGGCTACCACCGGGTAACTTACTACGTTCATTATATTACTGACAAACACGCGTAAATTATAACACGTAAATGTTAGCGCCATTAATAATTTTGTAAAATTTACTAAACTGTAAACGTCCGTCTCCTCTTATCGTGACATGACCAAAATTACTTCAGATTTTGGCATTCAGAGTCGATGAATCCATTAATACAATACATCTACAAATACTAAAAGCATTTATATATGAGATAGCAGATTATGTTAAAGAGATTCTTGCTTTGAAAACCGTAAAGCAGAAACAATTTTCTTCTATAAAATAATAATAAACTTTCAGTTAGCGAATTACACTTTAGCGAACGGGCTATACAAATGAATTAAATAAGAAGTACATTCCATTAAACGAGGACTATGGTTCGCTTTGAAGTGTAGTGCTGCTGAGAAATTCAATTTAATGCTCGGAGAAGACGTAGTATAATGCATACACTTAGTGCAAAAACAACGGGATGTCTGAGCTGTTCCAATACAGAAAGCACATTACATATTGACGAGGATGTAAATTAATGTGCATAATGGAATAAGACAACATTACAACACACAGACACAAACGCGCGCGCATTCTGCAATCAACACTATACTAGTTTCTCTTGAAACGGACAAAGTAAAGTACAGTAGGTCCTCAGTTAAGTCTGGGGTGTTAAGGTTTTAAAGTTTTGCGACATTAACTTGTATGACGTACGGACAGACGATTTCCCCAATTAAAAAGAACAGCAAAGAGTAGGTTATAAGTTCCAAAACACATGACATTTTTAACGAAACACAATTTTTTATGTAAATATGTAATTCACACAATAAATATTAAGTTACACGTGACAGTATATATATATATATATATCAACGTTTACACTACGGTATCAAACGCAACTGAATCACGATATAAGCTACAGTACTCTTTTGTTCAACAATCCACGCTACATCGTTCTTTACACGAGTCGGTCCGGGTCGAAACAGAAGCGGAATCATCTTCCATCATCTCAGACCGGCAGTTGAGCAGCTTCGTTACAGGAATTCAGGATTTAGGCATTAGCGCAGGAATTTTAGCATGCAGATTTTAGATAGGAAAAAGGATGCTTGGCTACTGCCTCAACCATGAGCCTGGAGGACCACGATTTGTTGTCGAGGTTAACTGCCCTAGGCAAGCTGCTTTCACTACAGCTTTGAGAGTCCAACCCTCCCCAAGAATAATCCCCTTGCCATCGGGAATTTAACAGCGTCGGGGTTGAAGAAAGAAGAGGTGGCTACAGTAGACGAACAGGACATAAACAAATACTTCGTATAAACCAGTAGAAGTAATAATAGCAAGGAAAAGAGAAAGCTATTAGATTTGGTACCACTCCGATCCACATGGAACCATAATTGATGGTCCGCTATCCACTACTTTCGGAGGCACCAGATGAGGAGAGGTAAACCGATCAAAAAAATTCCCGCAGGCGGTGGAAATGGACTTCTAGATACGGTGCTGAGAGGCGTGCATGCTCAAGTGCGTTAGTCATGTAGATATCAAGAGGCAAATTCGTGCAGACAAACCTCTAGAGACAAGATATGCGAAGCGCAATAATTATGCGACAGCATAAACATAAAGAGACTTTGGCCGCGTGCAACGGATGATCGATGATCGTTACCCCAAATCCTTGTTAACTGGGTTCCAACTAGACGACGGAAACGGGGTAGATCAGGAGTTCGTCGGAGGAGGCCACATGGGTTTATGATGAGGTGGGGAAAAGAGGCTTGTAACAAGGAGATTGGAACAAGAGAAACCTTTGGCGTACAGGACACGAGAGACTGTAGTAGCTGTACAAGCGCTCGCTAAAAGATACACGGGTGGAGCGCTGACCGTTTTGTTACATTCATTTTCTTTCCGTACAAAAATAATTGCGAGATCCTGACTACACTTATTGCAGATCCTGAACAAAAATTGGACTGATGGCGATGTTATGGGGAAACTACAGCAGCTTTGTAAAGGGGACTCATGGTACTCGGAATACACGTAAGGAATGTGTTACAAGTCCCCTGAATCGGGGCAACCTAAAGCGGAGACTTACTGTACGCGGCTCCGTAAAGTCTCAGTGACGGCGTATACCTGCAATAGTATACGCTGCGTTGTACGCTGGGCAGCGTTACAGCGAATGGAAGGGGCTTTACGCACCGTAACAGTAAACTGTCACTACCAACACGAAACATTGGCGACACCTACCACCATAGTAGTCTATGTTGTCTCCTTACACCAACAGTATGATATGGGCCTGAACGTCATCTGTTAATGATTTAGGTTACTGCTCTTCTCAAACGTAGAAGAAACGTAGAAGGTTTGCGAACACTTCTCTTCGAAAAAAATTTAGTTTTGCGCTATTGTGTATGAACGAATAAAGACTGTGTACGTGAATCAAGATTTACTATTTATTATGAAAAAAAGAGGATACGCCTGAGATGAGCGTGATCGAAAAGTCTGTCGATACGATGACGATTAACTTACTCTGCACAATAAAAATAACTGCCTATCCAGTTATTTTATCCGAATCTTTCTTAAACCGGTTTCGTCATGTCGGAAAATGAGTTCGTTGAGAACAACAAGACTTTATATTGCTTCTTTGTTCTCTTGCTGACGACAAAACTGGAACTTGCTGCACAGGCCGATAATGATGTTGATTACATGGATGTAGGTTATGATGTGTGTATAGTGTTGGTCATAGTAACTGCTTACATAATGATAATGATAATTATATATACGTGTGAACAGTATCATTACCACTTTCAGTACCCTTAATATAACCATGACCATTAACGAAATATAATAATAATAATAATCATCATCATCAACATCATTCACGATCAATTCAGATACTACAGCACGATAATCAAACCACAATGCTTACAAGCGGCAGTGACAATAGCTAGTAAAGAACATTCGGAAATAGAATAGATGGACAGCAAAATTCTAAGGAAAATCCTGGGACCCAGAAAAGCATCAGCAAATGAGTTTACATCTTATCTGAGATCAAACCGAGGGCTGTATGAAACCGCGGTAAAGAAAACACGAATGATTTTTTATGGACACCTTAGAAGAATGGAACCATAATGGATAGCAAACCTTCCAGGAGAACTGAAAGACACAAGTACCGTGGATGGAAAAAGTTGATGAGGATATCGGAAGAAGATATAGGAAACAGAGGAGTGTTCAGAAGGAAACTTGCAGAAGTGTATGTCTCTGAAAGAAAAACCAAGGGGAACAAGTGTGTTATCGGAAGAAGAACGAGCAAGAGCGAGCCGTAGAATAAAGGAAGACAGCAAAGAAAAAGAAAGGGAGGAAGGCATATTAAAAATAAAAAATAACGATAATAATAATAATAATAATAATAATAAAAAATGCTTATTCTACTAGTGTTTCTTATTTAATCTTCACCACTTTAATAAAAACTTAATTCAAATTACAGTGAAGAAGTATGTACATTCGCACGCGCGCGTGTATGAAAACATAACATATTAGTTATCAATTTTTTCTCTGAAGACGACGATAAAAAAGACGAGTGCCCAAACCGACACAAACAGGAGAGAGGGGGAGAGAGATAGAGAGGCAGACAGATAGAGGGAGGTTTTTAAAATAAAGTTCTCGGATATTCGGATTAAAAACGAAATGGGCTATTAAATGAATGAGAAGCATTACGCGATGAAATAAAAGGAATGAATAAAGTGAAAAAGATGAAAGGAAGGTTAAGTGATAGTTGAGGAGCAACAAAGAAGAAGGAACCAGATAGAGGGGGAGAACTGTCGACAGGGAAGATCAGATGTAATAGAAGATTGCTGCATTGAGAGAGAGAGAGAGAGAGAGAGAGAGAGAGAGAGAGAGAGAGAGAGAGAGAGAGAGAGAGAGAGAGAGAGAGAGAGAGAGAGAGAGAATGCGATCAGGAATATTTAGGTGTGCAAAGAAAAACGGTGGTAAAAGGAACAATGTGAATCTACCAATAAATTCCCTTTGCAATCAAAATGTCATATGTCACACTGAACTACATACATACTCTACGAATAAAAAAAAAGTATTACAAAGGAAAATACATACAGAATAGCAAACCTCACTTAGATAGTTTAGTGGTTATTTAGAATCCAAATTGCTTTGTTCTCAAAGGTCACCGTTTAAACATATGTTTTCTCCCACGCGTGCTTCCCACTCGACACGAGCGCGCGTTGGTGGAGTGCAAGACGCAGAGACATAATAGAATCAACCACTACCATTGGATCTGTTTAAATAGTGTTGCTAAAAATAACGGTAAAAATGCCTGAACGACGGTGCACGCATAAATTATACCGAATTCTACACAATATGAATGAAACAACACGAAATCCGCAGGTAAAAACAATGCGGGTGGCAAAATAATTAAATATGATTTGATATACTGTCTGCCACAGAAGTAAAAGTGACCAAGTATACTGGATGGCAACCCGTATACTGAATATGCTAGTAAGTACCAACTCTCTTGTTCTCATGAGATAATTATTTTTGTCTTTTAAACGCGACGCACAAGTAATAAACAGTGTCTTCAATTTGTTTGAGCCACAGAAAGACACAGCACGTAAAAATGTCCAATCATGTTACATCTAAGAAAATCAACCTTCAAGTAAAGTAAGAAGATGACGGGTGACCATTCCTACAAAAACTTATGAATGCGCAAACAGTACTACGGCCTACGCATACAAAATCCCGGTAGTTTAACGAAGGATAATTAATTTATAATGCGATTATGACTACGCTCATAGTAATTTTAAAATCATACACTACGAAATTCTATACAGTAAGAGTCTAAAATACCTGAGACCATTAAAATGACATGAAACAAAATGTTAATTATCAGTGAAAATTAGATTTTGCAAACTGGTTGGGGGGGCAGGACAAGTTAGAAATATGATACATACTCAAAGACAGAAGTGGACAATGACCTACAAAGGCAGGTCTAGATAGCAAAGAAGGAAAATACTATACACAACGAACGAATGAAACTAGAAAGCCCAAGCAAATAATAAACTATAAGCCTAAATAAACGATATCGGAAACAGGCCTAACCTGCGAAAAACAGAAAAGACAATACCGATGGTTGGTGGTCCCAAGGTAAAGTTCCTACCTCGAACAGAATCAACCGTTTTTTTTTTTATTATTACTGACGTTTCGATCATCATGACCTCGAATCGTCCGAATAGTTCAACGTGAGACAAGCGGATAGAAATGGCAATTGGTCCATATATATGTCTACATTCTGAAGATGATTGGATATTGTGAAATATCGACACGTCAATAACAATATCAAAAATACGACAGATTCTACCCGATGTACAAGTTTAATCCTTTCATAATTTTATTTTGCTTAATTTTGTTGTTTTACTTCACAATCGAGGGACAAATTCTGTAACAATTACGGTGTCAATTTACTGAATTGACAATTTAGAGCATTAAAACAACAATAACGGACAAGCACAAAGCCGAAATAAAGGTCTAATAGAAAAGGACGACGGAAAGATCACAGCTGAAGCCCTTCATTTCCACCAAAAATCTCCTTACCTTTGCTACAAGGTATGTTATTGAATTAGAATGGAACAGGAATATGCAGAAGACATCCTCTCCACATAGCGCTTTATCCGCTTCGAGCCTTGGCCTCCTTCAGTTCACTTCCCAATACGTCTCTGTCCATACGTCCCTCGGGAATTGCAAAATGCTATAAGGTTCCTCGCATCCTCAGAGATTGCCTCCCGTCCTTCCAAGGCCTTCCGATCGGTCTACGCTTTTCCATTTTGTATTTAAGAACCCTCTTCGGAAATCTTTGCTCATCTAAGCGAAGATGAGCCCCCTATTTCAATAAGTGGGAGGAGGATTTTGTATAATTCATGATCTCCAGACTACAATCTCGTATTTTAGTTTCGTATTTCTCATCGTTTCGTATTTTCATAAAGCATAAGTGACCTAAAATGTACCGAATGGCACAAATAAATGGCTAATAATATAGCTGCACCAGTACAGGAGTTGAAAACTGCCAGTAAAGATCTGACAGTGGGAACGAAGTGAAATAATTGAGTATAATAGTGAAAACACAATACCTGGGATGCCTGCATTTAGAAAATGAGAAGTGTAGTTGTAAATAACAAATAATGTGTTTAAAACGGAAAATTATATCAGTGCGGGCCGCCTATACGAGTAGAAAACAGATAATAACTTGAGAAAAGTGCACACTAAATGGAAACGACTATTTTAGGAATAACAAGAAGGCAGGAAAAGTGTTAAACGGTTACACAACCAAACTAGAACCACGCCAGGGCGGAGACTACGATGACTACGATGCTTTGCAAGTTGGACAGGTGACCTGGTTAAGTTCTGCGGTATACTGAACTGGGAAAAATTTGCTCGACGTCGTCTTTGTTTCTTCTCTCAATCAGTTTACTCATCTTCCATTCTATAATCAACTGTTATTGTCTTTCTTCCGTTTTGCTATTCAGAGAATAACAAATTACTTCGGTCCTTATATACGATTTCGATCTCAGCCGATAATTTTTACCCGTCTTGAAACTTCAAACCAGCTGTTTGTATTCAAAGTTTGTTTTGTGTTCGTCAGGGTTTCACTAGTGTAAGCATTTAAACTTTCCTAAATTTCTCGGTTTACAATGGAATGGCACTTACACCTAATTAATAAAGAAAAACCTACACTAGCTTTGAAATCATTTTCTGATTTCTGAGTAGTCCGAATTATCGCAAATACGGATATTAAGCCATACCGAATTAGAGGAGTTTCAGTGCATTTTTGTTTTCATCAGGTCCACTATCAAAAATTAATACAAGTCTCTGCAACCAAAATCGTTTATTCAAATTGCTGGAATGTTCACGTTATATTACCGACTTTGTGCAACAGCAATTGCTCGTAAAATTTTACGACGCTACCAATGTCCAAAGACCCAAATTACGAACGTTTTCATCACCTTCTTCTCCTCGTCAAGAAATATAAACTTGTTCCGGCACCCATCTCATCCTCGGATGACCCACGTCTCTTCTACCAGTGGCTTTATAGTTCAGTGCAGCTTTCGGCAATCGATCGTCTGTCATCATTTGCAGATGATCCCACCATTGTCTTCTGTAAAATGAAATAATTTCGTTTATGTCCTTTCCTTCGAGTCCTGCTCTCATATCCTCATTATTTATTCTACCTTGCAATGAAGAATTTAAAGTATTTCGAAGCACTCTGAATCCTGTTGGATTCCATTTTTGTCATGACCAACGCCTCCCTCGCATAAATGTGGGGATGCAAATGTGGTATAATGTGGGTATTGCAATTCTCTTATAAAACTTAATGCTTTTGCTGTGTCTTGTTTTATTTCTAAGATTTCTATGAATCGTACCACAAATATTACTAAATTTATTTATCTTCTGTCTTATATCATATTCAGATTCATATGCACATATGTACTGCACAGCCGAGATATTTGAAACGGCTCTCTTGTTCTAAAGTGCTGTTGTTTATAACTACCTTAGTCCTCACTGGATATTTACCTTTAAAAAGGCCACGGTTTTGGTCTTTCTTACTGAAATTTTCAGCGAGTACTCTCTTGCCACTTCTTGTAACTGAAACATAACTCTTTGTAAATCATCCTAATGAGGATGAACGTTGTCATCATGATGATAATTTCATCACGTAAGATACGAAGAACGACTACCTCGAGCGTAACATATTACTAGGCGAATGCCGAGGTTGTGATGCGGTTTGATTTTGGTCAGGAGCTCGTGTGTAAACGTGTCAGTTATAAACTATTTGTGCTGGATCGAAAACTATAATTTATTTCATTAGTGAAAACAATTCTTTTTAAACAGTCACAAAATACTGAACGCTACACTAAATCCTATAAAACACTGAAAAACTTTATAAACTATGTACTCAGGAGAAACGTATAGAACGCTTCAATTATTTAAAAAGGCACGAAGTAACAATAAAAAGAAATACAACTGGTAGTAACTTTTTGCTCGTAACAATAGTCAGGAGGGGAGCATGAGTCAGTTAGTGTGCTCGCCCTTCACCCTCTCACGTGAGCCGCTGCTCGTTTCTCTGGGGTAATATAAAATATTTATCACGAACACCCTCTTCCCACTGGCCATCTCACCTTGCATTTATTCTTTCCTACCGTGAGTTAAAATCACTTTGTTAGCTTTCTCTCCCTTTTTGTTTATTATACTCTTGTAACATTTTAATAATATTTCATTGTCATATATACACTGCGGAAAACGTTCTATTTTTTTGTAAAGAGAAATAATTAGTTTCCATTTAGTCTCTTACACAAAACTGTTCACGTTTTGTGATTTCACATTAAATTATTTGCCTTCAGCTTTGCTACCTCCGTAGTATACACATCTAAGCGGGATTCTCCCCTCTCCCAATAAAATATTATTTACTATTCCGGCTGTACAATGTTTATACATTTTCCGGAACCAAAGATTACAGAAGTGATTGAATTCTCATCTTCCACGGCTACTTGTCTATCCAAATATCTTCTTCAGTTTCTCGTTCCCTCAATATATTCTGAATTTCTTCTATCCAGGTGATAGATGGTCTTCCTCTTTTCCTGGTGGGGTCCATTCCATAACTCTCCTTGGCAAGCTTTCCTGTGCCATTCTTTTCGTGTGTCCATACCATTGTAATTTTTTGGTTTGGAGAAAATCAACAACTGAATTTTCACATTTAGTCTGTCCTTAACGACTTCATTTCTAATTTTCTGACATCTGGATACTCTTGCCGAACGTCTCCAAAAGTCCATCTCCGCTGTCATTAATTTTGTTCTTGTGCGTTTATTAGTAGTTCAATCTTCTGAGCCGTAAGTCACGATGCTTTTAAATATTTTGGTTTTAGTTTCTGCTGTAATTTTCTTATCCCATATAGGATTCCATTTAATGTAGTATATCCATCGTTCCCAAATTAATTCTGGATTGTATTTCTTTGTCTTGCTTCCCACTGGCCGTAATTTTCACCCCTCCAATATAATATACTTGTTTACAAACGTTCAATTACGTAGTCAGTTCAATTACGGATATCTGAATTATACACAAAGATGTGCACATATCTGAGGTATAGCAGGTATCTGAGAAACTTCCGCAAAGTCAGAACGCAAAGCGTAAGACAAAAAGTTCTGTTCTTCTATCTAATGACTTTGCACAGTTTATTGTTACAAAAAATATAAAGTTTCGTTATCATGAACCACATTTACACACAATTCACTGACACAACAGCCTACAGTCACACATCAGGCCTACATTAAACTATCTATTCTTGTAGTTACTGGTTACACTTATTACATGCATTCATTATTCTTTATTATGTCTTATACACACCACATTTTATCAAATTTGTTACTGAGTTCTCTTGCTTCCACGTTTTAGCCGCTATACTGGGTACAAATGGAACATCATGTCATCGTCGTCGTCGTAATCGTTTACGGCTTAGGCTAGTAGCCTGTTCCCTCTCAATGGAAGTCATCCAACTATCGCTTACGTGGTCTTCCCGCAATTTCCTTCCCCCTTGGATGATAGTCAAGGGCTTTTCTTGAAAATCTAGTTGGGTCCATTCTCTCTACGTAACATCATGTCATAACAGCCATAACCATAGTCGATATTGAAATATTACAGATGGTACTCGCAACTTCTGGAAGCAACAAATTGATTAAGTTAAGCAGGAGTGCCTAAATTTATTTCACAGTTTAAGTTTACAACAGTTCGTCCATGAGTGTTGGCTACCAGCGAATTTGTTAAAGAATTCTGGCAGCGATAAAAACGTCTGTTAGAATAAGTACGACACTGCACACTCACGAAGAATTAGTAGCGGCTTTTCGAAAATTCGGAATACAGTAGCCTACAAATGTTACCTATATAAGTCGGGTGACGGTTAGTGGTTTATCGTAGCTGGTTCCCATCATGTACTTAAATCCCCGACACTGATAAGTTTAAACTGTATTTGTTTAACATTTCCATCTTGCAAGTGTTTTCTGTGTGATGCCTTGTTTCGTTACTATTGATCTCAGCGTAGACTACAGCTGGTTGTCCGTACAGTGTCTGCACTTCCGTATTTGTGTGATTCTCCACTCACTGTTCCCAAAAATGTTTCGCAATATTTTCGTCTCCTATGCGATTTGGTTACGGTCCCTGTTACCGAACAATACAGCACCGCTGGTCGAGTTATCAGTTTCAATTTGCTGTGCATTAATCTGTGCATTCTATAAACAGACATTTCAGAAATTACAATTGTAGTGGTCACAGGACCGTACGTGATATTTAAGACTAAGTTAATGACCCTAGAGGAAGCGAAAAGTGTGCTGGCGCTTAACAGAGTGACAGGATTTGCAATCAACACATTTTTAACATAATAACAAGATTTAATAAATTTTACGTTGGTGACACAATGTTCCAGTTTCACATCGTTCTTTACATATAGTCATTAATTGATAGTATTTAAAAAATAGACATAAAAGATCTACACATATATATATTTCCAGACTAGCATACCCCATGAGGGAGAACAACGCGAACACTAACACAGTAGAAATGACGGAGCATGCAAAAGTTAACCCTACCACTTAAAAAAAAACACTAATAACCTTTCAAGAATAATTATTATCAAAATAATGGTAATAAGGATAATCTGACTCCACATAGCTTAAGCACGGCAACCATACTTTAGTAGAACAGTTTAACCACCCCGTCATGGTGTATGTTAGACAAGTTACAATGGAACCAGTTACATTTTTTTACAAACTTGAGTTCTTATGACCTTGAGGTATTTTCAGTTTGTTATACGGATTGAGTTGACAAATATTTAATGTAGAAAACAAGGGTAGCCAGTCTATGGAGTTGATGTAGTTAGAAGAGGCATAAATGAAACACTCCCACCTGTAAGTATGTAGCGACGAACTCAAGTTGAAACAGGATGAACTGTGGACGAGCAGAGGTTCCGAAAATTGTCCCTGGACTATGGCGAATGCTTACTGGAAGTCGTTCCTGGTCTTTCTGGATCTTTCGGTGTTTTTTGGTTCTTCCGCATTTCTTGGTCTGACGGCTTCGGGGAGCGCTTAATGTAGAACCGCTCTGCTGGTGGTCACAGGTGTTCGCATGACCACGATCTTCCCCCTTTTTCCTGGCTGAGGCAGGGACCCTGAACGTCTTTAGGAATCTACCGACGCATTAAAAGGACACAGACATACCTGACCTCGGCCGTCAGACCAAAGGGAATGTCCTGGTTGAAGGCCTGCTGAAAGAAATGAGACCGAAAAATTGTGTGTAGGTCGTACCTGCCTGCATACGACAAACCTGTCCCAGTTTGTTGAAAATAAAGCCTTGGCTAACCTAACTAGACAGCCATCCTGATAACCGAAACACAGCGAACAGCTGACCACGACTGGTCATTAAATCGCATCGCCGCAGCTTCGATAATGCATAGCCCGGCAGTGCTGCCAACTGTGTTGGTGGCCCTAAACAACTCTACACGCGCCGGGAAAATTCAAAGTCCCGGCACACAATTGTCACCTGAGTTTTTCAAAGCTAAACGGTCTACCCCTCACGGCTGGTTTGCTTCATTTTCTTACACAGACTTAATTTACCATACATTAGGCTATTATATTCTTATAGCATACATAAGTTTACAGAAGAATACACAAATACCTGTAAAACATAAGAATAAGGTTTACTGCGTAGTTGTTACATATTTGAAAATAACGGGTTAAGAGATTTTAAAATCTTATGGTACGTACATTGTCATCAAAATTCTGAACACATAGGCCTAAGACAATCTTTTCTTTTCTTTTTCTTTTTAAAGGCCACTTCCATGACACGAATATAATGAAATTTATATATTACCGTCTTTTCTGATGCAAGTAAATCATTCAGTGGGAAACAAGTTATTCAGCCTTAACGACATGCTTCCTTAACAGGGCCATTAACTAATAAGGAATACCTTTAGCTTTGAATATTCCGAATAACACAATCTGTTACTAGTATACCAAACATTGAACAACAGAAGTACGAAGAACCAATATAATTTCATTCCGTACCATTTATTAAGAATTACGATTACTTATTTTTATTCTTCTTCTTTACGGTGTCCATCGTCCTTCTGTATTCTTTATATCGTACAATCTTTTGCCGTGACAGACACTTTTATATTCAATCACCTGTATCCCACAGCACATACGTATCCTGCGATTCTACGATATGTTAAGTGTGTCAGAATACAGAAGAAAACATTTTCAGCTCTTGGCAATACTGCATCATATAGGTGACAGGAAATCGTAAGATCTCAGAGAGGAGAGTTCTCTCAATTTCTACACTCTCATATATTGATGGACCGTCCTATTAAGTCGAGCAACTCAGGCCAACATTCGATAACCTCTCCCTTTGGGTTACGTGAATAGGGGTTCTCCACCCAAATGCAAAGACTACACAGGATGAAGGTTTCAAACAGCTGGAGTGGTGACAGAAGAGCGTTCTAATTCAACAGTGACATACATGTGTCAAGTTAGATGCATGAATAAAGCTACAGTCCCCGTAGAACATACTACTGGGAGAGGGGCACGTCAAGACACAGGGGACAGAGGATCCAGCCGCGAATACTAGAATTGACGGGGGGAGGGGGATCAAAGCGCTGCCACGTGATAGGTGGGTTATTGCAAAGGGTACATGTGCTTACAAAGACAGCTCATCTAGAAGAATGGGAACATAACCTTGTCCAGGTTATGAATTATTTTGTATTCCCCCGGTAAATACATTAAAAAACAATAATACATAACAAATTATGTTAATACATAATAGTACATAACAATAACTGTTGACACGATACATGTCGTACCCACTGACTAGTTCTCTGTACATAAGTATTTTAAAACATAGTATATACAATATATTTACACTGTTTAAGTCTAAGTAAGTGCAGAGGATACGTTAATTTAATCGTCTTGTGTTATCTACTAGATTTATGGCTAAGGTATTTGTGCGCTCTTCAAGCCGTTTCACATATCTGTCGCTGAACATCGCAATGGTTTCATTGACTGTGTGTAGGACCAGGTCTGTGTAGACCTCTTTGTTACTGACGAACCACGGTGCATTGGTTACGGCACGCAGCATATTGGTCTGAAACATTTCCATTACAACGATGTTGGATTTATATGCAATCCCTCAAAGTTGTACGCGGTTATGTCCAGAAGGTTGTGAAAAGGGTCGTTATCCTTTCATGTCAAAAGGTATGCTACCCTGAAGTCGGACGAGCATGTCACCACAATAATGACGTTGGCACTACAAACCCCTAAACATACTTTCATGGTTGTCGAGAATACAGTCACTGTGGTAGTCACATCTATCACTATTATCGTTACTATTATTCTGTACCAAATAAAATTATTACCGCCTGTAGGCGAATATAGAAAATGTTCATTCAAAATAAAGAAGGAAGATAATTTTCAACTGAAAAGAAGAGCAAGAACGAGCGCTCGCGTACTCGCTCGACTGTAACTGCGACACGCATCAAAATGCCTCTGTAAAATAAATACGTGGATATGCATGTGAGTGAGCACTGCTCCAATCAATTTGGCGTCAATTGCAACACCACCCGTTACATAATTTCTACTCTGTGTGTGTGTGTGTGTGTGTGTGTGTGTGTGTGTGTGTGTGTGTGAGGGGGCGGAGAGGGAGAGGAGAGGAGAGGAAGAGGAGAGACTTCAAAGAAAGGTCGCCAATTGCCACTACAGCGACCCTACTAAGGCAATTAAGTTTAGGACAAAGCGGTGTCCTCCGTCCAGAGACTAGTATTAAATTTTAAACAGATTACGTCTTCGCGTAGACTCACACACGCACAGGATATGTACAAAATATACAATTCTCTTCTGGCTTTGCATTTTCATATTTACTTGTAACATTTTATATTAGGCCTATATTACAACAGGTTTTTGTACTATTAAATTTTATGTTATTACATTTACTAAATGCGTTTATGAAGTGGATCTACAGAATGATGATGCACGAGAAGTGGCCACAAGCGATCATACTTACAGTGCGCTACCCATTCAAGCTTTAGTTACCCGTGGGCTTCTAGTTTTGTAATCGCTGGAGTTACGCAGTCGTGGAGATATTTTTACTTCCATGTTCCATAAGGAAATGGAAGTATGGTGATGGCGAAAAAATCGTGTTCGAGATAAACGCTGATTCTGATTGTACTACCCTCAAAACATTAAGAAAAGTCATTTTCCGAAAAGTGTGTGTGTGTGTGGAATTTTTTCTATGGCGAACGATAACTGCCGCAAATTCAAACAGAATCAATTAACTTTTTGCATATGTGCCTGAGTTGTAGAGGACTCAAGGCCTATTGATTTTGGTGAAGTTCGGTTAAGGGGAAGGGGTAGGTTATCTGCAACGCTTTATGGTTTAAGAAGAGTAAAGTACTTAATTTTGATAAATACAGATCCTGAAAAGGTCATAATAATCTACTGTAGAAAGGTAGATAAAATACCTTTAAATGAAAAGGGTAGTTGAAGGGGGATGGGGTAATTCTCTATAAATGAAAATGATAGTTGAAGGGGGAGGGGATAATTTTTTATATGTGTACTACGTTATCGGCAACAAAGAAGTAGTTTGTTGTTAAAATTCCTGGGCTGTTTGGCCTGGTCCAATGTTTTCTTCAAACCAGACGTTTCGGCAGTGCCATCGACTGCCATCATCAGTGAAAATCGAGTGAGGTAACGTCGTGAGATGGTATACGTTAGTGACCACAGTACTGTGGTTGAGGCTGAAGAAAGAAGTAGTTTATATGGAAATATTTCATGTCGAAAATGATTTTGAATATAAATCTTAGAACATGGAAGTCATGTGTGGTTCTCCATACCGATATTTCATTTTACATTCGCAGTGTTTATTCAAAGTTCAGTACCTATAATGTGTTCAAAATCAAGCCAACCCCACAAATCTCAAAAAACGTCAACTAATGAAAACAAATGTGTTTTCTACACAATTAGAAAGAACACGTTAATTGGTCACATGGAAGAAATTATAATATTGTGGACGCCGTGAGACATATATTTTTGAGAAAACGTGAAGTACCACGTTTCAGCATGCCACAATAGAAGTACATGTTTACGGAACCAGAGATAATGACAAGACAGATTTTTGGATCATATCCCGAAACACATACGAGGGATTTATAGCTTTACTAATGGCGAGTTGGGGGACACAAACTACACAGGAAGAAAACACTGGTAACATGAAGCTGATGTTTAGAAGTGAGTTGTAAAAAGTAAGCAGAAGTGGCTCTCCCAACAGACGTATCACGGGTGGTGTCCTTCAAGAGAGCGTCCAAGGACTCCTCTTGTTCTCCATCCACTCAGCGACATACCCAGAGAGGTTGAAGTCCAGACAGTCTTATTTGCAGACGATACGGCGGCTTACACCTTCGGTCGAAACGCCGACAAAACAATCACACGGCTGCAGCGCCAGCTCGATCATTCGTGGACTGGAAAGACAGATAGTTAGTGGCTGAATACCGAGGTGCTATTCTCTAAACGCGGCACGTCTACTACCAAACAGTTATAACGAGCGTCCGCTCGTTTCACGAAATGTTTCCAATATCTGACTATACTTCTAAAACCTAGCAAAACGATCATCGGGGCACATCTGCTACCAGTCATCACTTATTCAGCCTTGGTCTGAGAACACACCGCCGTTATCCACAAACCAAAGGTGCAAAACATCCTTGACAGGAGGCTCCGGCTAGCGGTCAAAATCCTTCTTCGAGTTTCTTCTCTACTGCTGAGAAGCGAACTCGATGTGTGATCTTTGAATGACATAGTGCCACGTCTTGGATGTAAGTTTTACGTACGAGCGGCAGGACCAAATATAACCCCTTCAAAGCCGAACTCGGCCAATATCGTATACGCCCAGGCGATACGCCTATATGGAAACGACCTAGGCTAATACTGCGAAAAATTAATTTAACATAAACAAGTCGTTCCAGACCTAGCATAGAGAAAAATCGCCCTACTTGGACAGCATGACTAGGCTCCTGAAAGTATCTGGGAACTCGAATATCTTGTTGCTTGTCTTTGGCCTCACAAAGCGCACAGGACAAGGAACAGATAAGGAAAGCAGAAGACAATGGATTAGCAAGCTGCTTATGAGCTGAAGAGATTGATGAGACGGGTGTGTCGTTTCAAGAATTCGATAGTGAAACAAGATTTTGGTTATACTACCTGGTTTCTTATTTCTTTTGTCATCCTATTCTTTATTCAATTCCACGAACAACACAATACCAACAACTAATTTTGTTTTCATACTTCAACGTATCTGTTGATAAAAAAAAAAAAAATGCAGTGTAAGCGCATTATACTGCACACTACCGGAAACATCTACAGGATACGTATAGACTACATAATAACGAATATTCCTTTGGGTTCTTACGTTAAAAAGAGAAAAATTATACTGACACACAGTTAAAATGTATTGTGTACGTAGTTTCTTCCCAGTATAAAATCTACAATAAATTTCAGCTAAAAGGAAAATTACTGAAACTTATCTGGACGTACAGGTTGTACCAGATGGAGCAAACACAGACATGACACAACGGTTGCAAAACACGAACACATATCGGCAATGGATAATGGTTCATCAGGAATAACAATTTCTAATGGAATTTAAGATCAAATTCCGTCGCCGGTTTCAGAAACACGGATAGATGCTCTCTTTACTATCACATTGAGCCCTGTTCTTGGTCGTATTATCACGAATTTTTGAAATATACTGTTAAATATGCTACGTGATAATAGTACTTAAAAAAACGACTTTCATAAAACGAAATCTGCCTGTGCTGTATAGATAGTATAGCGCAAAAGCTGATTTATAATACTGCTCATTAGTTTAGCTATAGGCTAGTTCGTGTCAGATTCCCACTTTAATACACACTCTCTATCTGAACGGAAATGATAGAACTACAAACCGTCTCTATGTACAGCGATCGCTCGTGTCAAAACCGAACGTTTTGTCACTTGACATGTCGACAAAACTAAAGTGTACGCTGAAACATAACGAGGAAAAACCTTTAATAAAATCCAGTCTTCATTGTCACTGACTGCCTGTCTGCGTCCCTCTATGTCTCTGTCTCTCTCTCTCTCTCTCTTTTTCTCCTCAGTGTCGCTCCTGTCTTCGCCTGTCATCGTTTTAATTACATCGTTTACAGTATAAAATCCAGCAATTTTATAATAATGAAACGTTAACGACAACGGAGGAACCAGACTTGACGCGTCCGTAAATTGCCGCGGAAACGTCAACTTCCATTTCGCTTGTAAATATAGCGAAGCCGGATTGGCTAATAAATAAATGTTTCTACTTCTACGCTTGCAACATCGAGAGCAAACATTAAAACAAGCATTTTGATAAAAAACATTTTCAGACAAAATTTACATTTTAATTGGAAGTCAACGCATAAAAAGGACACGAAGAGCGGTTTAGCTTCCAACCGCTAATGTAGTTACAAAAAGTTTTTGTTTACTGTCGTCCTTTGTAACCGAGACGTCCGCGGCCTCTCACACGCTATATCTGAGAATAATATTTATAATCTATCTCTTTCTCTTTCTCCCCCTCTCCCTCACATTTGTACGCGCGATACCGTTAAGACTTGCAAATTTTCATTATTAGAAAAATAAATTCAACAAAACTGTAAGATCGAACAATTTGAAAACAAAAACATCGACAAGTTTTTAAAAAAGAATTTACGCAATATGCCAAAACTTACATACTGATGCCGACCCTCAACTTACAATATGTTGCTCATATATATTATCGAATACAGTTTCAACTGTGATGGCGCTAAATCCTGAGATACGTGGGCGGAATCGACCTGCTCCGTCATTACTCGTGAGTCTACTCCGTCATTACTCGCGAGTGCATCTTCTTTTCAAGTATAGAGTTGTTGCTTTTTTTTTACAGTCGCTTTTGCACGTGCATTTTACACTTCGAAAATACGACACGTGTTTGGCGTCTGAAAGCATACAGTCGGTAGAATGATTAATAACCAAATACGCTAGTTTTAATAGTTCAATGCGATCAGACACGAACGATAGTTAACAAATGAAGTTATTAGGTCTCGAGAACGGTCCCCTAAATAGAGTAAAAATGAATCGATGATCGAAAAAGTTGATGAAAATAAATCAAAGTAGGTCTACTTCTGGCGTACACTTACTGTTTCATCGTCAAAGGGCCACAGTCAATTGTACATACCTGTAACAGAGAAAATAAAAATTACACTTCAACAAATTAATCACACAATTATAAAAAAACAACAATTATAGGCGAAAATGTTATGTAAACAAAGATTAGGTTTATATAAATAAATTACGCAGTAAATAAATAACGTCAGGTTAGACAAATATCTTTTGGATAAAGTTAATTTTCGTAAACCA
Organism: Magicicada septendecula; assembly: GCA_034769895.1. Taxonomy (NCBI): domain Eukaryota; kingdom Metazoa; phylum Arthropoda; class Insecta; order Hemiptera; family Cicadidae; genus Magicicada; species Magicicada septendecula. The sequence continues at coordinate 402,589,124 of CM068371.1, read as the reverse complement.
CAACTGATCAACACAAATAAAGCAAGAAGCGGAATGGGACCGTAATTCTGACGAGGAGACGAAAACTCAAAGGAGACTAATTATGGCACGATTTCCGAGTTTACTTAATACGTAAAGAGTTCAGTATGCTGAAATACACTAATAAGGGATATTGTTCAGCGGTGAATGAATGTGTAAAACGGAAAATGCATACCGATTGATTAGCCATATAATATTCATTAACTTCTGGATGATGCACGAGTATTTCTACGATATGTAAATCCCCGATTACAAAATATCTCAACACAAGCCTTAATCAAAAATATCGGTATGAAGAACCATACATGACTTCCATGTTCTAAGATTTATATTTAAAATCATTTACGAAATGAAATGTTTCCATAGAAACTACTTATTTCCACCTATTGCTTCAGCCTTAACACAGTAGTGTGGTCACTAACGGTATACCACCACACGTTATCGCACACTAGATTTTCACTGATGATGGCAATCGACGGCACTGCCGAAACGTTTGCAGAAAACATTGGACTACGGCCAAACAGCCCAGGAAGGAATTTTAACAACAAACTACCACTTTGTTGCCGACAACGTAGTACACATATAAAAATTATCCCCTCCCCCTTCAACTATAATTTTCATTTATAGAAAATTACCCCCACCCCGTTCAACTAGCCTCTTCATTTATAGATATTTCATCTACGTTTCTACAGTGGATTATTAAGATCTTCTTATCAGGATACTTTATTTATCATAATTAAGTACTTTACTCTAGTTACAACAAAAAGTGTTTCAGGTAAACTACCCCTTTCCCTTAACCGATCTTCACCAAAATCAACAGGATTTGAGATCTTTAAAATTTAGGAACGTATGCAAAAACTTATTTGATTATGTTTGAATTTACGGCAGTTATCGTTCGTCATAAAAAAAATTAACCTTGTTATCACATAAAAGGTTGCAGGTAAACTACCCCTTTCTCTTAACTGATCTTCACCAAAATCAGTAGGTCTTGAGTACTCTACAATTCAGGGACGCATGCAAAATATTATTTGATTCTATTTGAATGTGCAGCAGTTATCGTTCGTCATAGAAACAATTACTCTTGTTAAAACATTAAAGGTGGCACGTAAACTACCCCTTTCCCTTAACCGATCTTCACCAAAATGAATAGGCCTTCAGTACTTTACAATTCAGGAACGTACGCAACAACGTATTTGATTCTGTTTGAATTTGCGGCTATCGTTTGCCAAAAAAAAAATACCCTTGATAAAAAAACGTTGCTGGTAAACTACCTCTTTACCTTAACCGATCTTCAACAAAAACAATAGATCTTGAGTACTCTATAATTCAGGGCTGTATGCAAAAAATTATTTGATTCTGTTTGAATTTGCGGCTCTTATCGTTTGCCATAGAAAAAAACCCTTGTTAAAATATAAAACGTTGCAGGTAAACTATCCCTTTCCCTTAACCGATCTTCACCAAAACCAACAGGCCTTCAGACTTTTACAACTGAGGAACGTATGGAAAAAAATATTTGATTCTGTTTGAATGTGCGGCAGTTATCGTTCGTCATAGAAAAAATTACCGTTGTTAAAACATAAAATGTTGCAGGTAAACCGATCTTCACCAAAATCAACAGACATTGAGATCCCTACAATTGAGGGCAGTACGCACATCATTATTTGATTCTGTTTGAATATGCGGCTGTTATCGTTTGCCATAGATAATACCCTTGTTAAAACAAAAAACGTTGCAGGTAAACTACCCCTTTCCCTTAACCGATCTGCACAAAAAACAATAGGTCTGGAGTACTCTACAAATCAGGGCTGTATGCAAAAAAGTATTTGATTCTGTTTGAATTTGCGGCTGTTATCGTTTGCCATAGAAAAAAATCTACAGACACACACACAGACACTTTTCGAAATATCGGTATGGAGAACCATACATGACTTCCATATTCTAAGATTTATATTTAAAATCATTTTCAGCCAAACAGCCAGGCTGTGTCTTACCTGCCTTTTTATTGCTGTATTAAATGAAAAATATTATATTACATTAAAATGAAAAAATTATAATTTTATTGCCTGGCAACAAAATTATTTTATTTTTAACAATTACCATTGTTTCAAAAAGTTTAAATAAATTTTCAAGTACTTTACTCTTGTTAAAACGTAAAAGGTTGCAGGTAAACTACCCCTTCCCCTTAACCGATCTTCACCAAAATCGAAAGTCATTGAGACCTCTACAATTCAGGGACGTATGCAAAAAATTATTTGATTCTGTTTGAATTTGCGGCTGTTATCGTTTGCCATAGAAAATACCCTTGTTAAAAAAACGTTGCAGGTAAACTACCCCTTTCCCTCAACCGATCTTCACCAAAAACAATAGGTCTTGAGAACTCTACAATTTAGGGCTGTATGCAAATAATCTTTTGATTCTGTTTGAATTTGCGGCTGTTATCGTTTGCCATAGGAAATACCCTTGTTAAAACATAAAACGTTACAGGTAAACTACCCCTTTCCCTTAACCGATCTTCACCAAAAACAATAGGTTTTGAGTACTCTACAAATCAGGGCTGTATGCAAAACATTATTTGATTCTGTTTGAATTTGCGGCTGTTATCGTTTGCCATAGAAAATACCCTTGTTAAAAAAACGTTGCAGGTAAACTACCCCTTTCCCTCAACCGAACTTCACCAAAAACAATAGGTCTTGAGAACTCTACAATTTAGGGCTGTATGCAAATAATCTTTTGATTCTGTTTGAATTTGCGGCTGTTATCGTTTGCCATAGGAAATACCCTTGTTAAAACATAAAACGTTACAGGTAAACTACCCCTTTCCCTTAACCGATCTTCACCAAAAACAATAGGTTTTGAGTACTCTACAAATCAGGGCTGTATGCAAAACATTATTTGATTCTGTTTGAATTTGCGGCTGTTGTCGTTTGCCATAGAAAATACCCTTGTTAAAAAAACGTTGCAGGTAAACTACCCCTTTCCCTCAACCGAACTTCACCAAAAACAATAGGTCTTGAGAACTCTACAATTTAGGGCTGTATGCAAATAATCTTTTGATTCTGTTTGAATTTGCGGCTGTTATCGTTTGCCATAGGAAATACCCTTGTTAAAACATAAAACGTTACAGGTAAACTACCCCTTTCCCTTAACCGATCTTCACCAAAATCAACAGATCTTGAGAACTCTACAATTCAGGGCTGTATGCGAAACATTATTTGATTCTGTTTGAATTTGCGGCTGTTATCGTTTGCCAAACAAACAAAATTACCCTTGCTAAAAAAAAACCGTTGCAGGTAAACTACCCCTTTCCCTCAACCGATCTTCACCAAAAACAATAGGTCGCGAGTACTATGCAAATCAGGGCTGCATGCAAAAAATTATTTGATTCTGTTTGAATTTGCGGCAGTTAGCGTTTGCCATAGAAAAAAAAATCTACAGACACACAGACAGACAGACACACACAGAGACACTTTTCGGAAAACGACTTTTTTCATGTTTTGAGTGTAGTAGAATCAGAATCTGCAATAATCTCGAACACGATTTTTTTTGCCATCACCATACTTCCATTCCTTAAGGAATATGGAAGTAAAAATGACTTTTTTTCATGTTTTGAGTGTAGTACAATCAGAATCTGCAATATTCTCGAACAAGATTTTTTTTGCCATCACCATACTTCCATTTCCTTAAGGAACATGGAAGTAAAATGGGATTCACCGACTTCTCTGGTCACTGTATTTCAAATGTGGTTTTCATAGCGATTCGTCAAGAGACAATACACAGAAATAAACAGACGTCGACAGTTACTTCGTTGACACCAATGAAATATCACGTTATTTACAGACCTTTCTCTATATTACTTTAAACCCGTTTATTATTTTCATCTTTCGAACTTGTTCATATTTAAATTCTTTTTGTTTACCATGACGTACACACTTTACATTAAATATGTATTTCAAACTCCCTCCATCACAATCATTTCTGTGCTACAACCCGGGATGAGTTTCAGTTGCCATTGTAATTTTCTTCCAATCTACTCTCTCTTATACATCACTATACTGACATCTATACTCACAAGTCATACTTCACATTGCCTTCTCTTTTCAAATGGTTTCGAATTTAAGGCCTTCTCTGTTGTGCGTGATGGAATTGTTCTTTCAATATCACCAAACCAGGTGAAAATTTGTCCTTTAATGAATCGCACGTTTTCATTCCCCGTGATCTGACTCCACCTGCCTTTCGAATGGCTCATTGCCCTTAGAATTTTCATTTAGCATGTCCTCAAGGGCTAGCTGCTCACCTGCATCTGTCAGGGCCCAGGCTTCTCTACACACGTTACCACAAACCGAATTAGTACCTTACATATTTTAATACTTCTATGTGCGCATAATAGTATCTATTTCCACATCAAATTAGGGTTTTTGACGTTTCACGACTACAATTAGTATGTCAATAAACATTATTTCGTGTGTAGGCCTACATGTAATGTCCACCGAATTACCAGACTACATTACAGTATTATAAACACAGCACATGTATCCTGAACAGGAAGAATATACTGACATGTTTTATAAATGTTGTACATCTATAAAATTATCGTAAAGGAGTACAGAAAATCGTTATATTAACAGTTTTTCATTTCAGACAGCATTCACTATATTACGTAGGATATGAGATCTAATCCGCCAGAAGCTTCTAGATTTTCTCGACAATCACATAAAAAAAAGATTATTTTAAACAACTAACACAGAGGTTGTTATTTACAACGCAATGCTTACCAATGAAGAAGTAATACCATTCGAATGGAAATAAATTCTTGTGTTATATCTAAATACACCCTTTCCACTTGTAAAACTTTATACTCATGGAAGAAAACCATAGGCTAATAATAATTATTATAAGAAGAAATCAGGAAACGATTATTATAACGAATATGAAGCATGATTAATGCACATGATTGTTAAGTTTTTATTACAACCGTGATGCAAAATAACAATGGTGTTATGAAATAACAGGTGTTCCAAAAATAATAAATCTGAAAATGTTTCTGCAGTAATTCGACCAGATTGCAACAATAAGTCTAAATATGGATTAAAATAGCTACGGTTTAATCTAAAGCCGTTAAACTACAGAAACATTATTCCCGCTTTTTTATTTTTTAGAGTATGACAAACAAACAGATTCACAAAAAGAAGTGAATAGGCCTACCATCAAACATCTCAAGAATATTTGTGGATACTCTTTGTGTGTCTGGACCCAAAATATTCGTTTTATACACGGATATTTTTGTTTGTGTTACCGGTTTACAATTGGTCTAAAACATTCCAATCTCCACGCCTCCTGAATCCTCCTGAATCACTTTTCAGCATTGCTCGGCAATCTTCGTGTTCCAATTTTTTCGAGGTATTCGACCCTACCCCTTTGTTGCGTTTCCATTTTCTTAGGTATAATAATGTTATTCACACGATGTATGTGTTCATACCGTATCAACGTTTTCTTTCAAAATATTTTCCGTTAGAAGTTTGCGTACGCCATTTTGTTCGCCGACACACTCACTCTATCTGCCGACGTAGTTTGCAACATCTCAAATTCATTATTTCTGCTAAGGTTCAGAACATTTTGTCAGTGCCCGAACCTCTGATCCATAAGTAATATGGGCACACTATCTGAACAAGATTCGAACATTCTTTTTTTTACTTGTCATTTGTAACATTTAACACATTACAATTTTTAACAGTTCAGTAGATACGTGAAAACTGTTTCAGAATCGAAACATGAAACTCAAAATTTATAACGTTACATAAATCACAATTTTTTTTAATAAAATATAAATACAGACAGCCCTTTTGAAATATCAAGTGGAATTTGTTCGTGTACATAGTATCAGTATTTGACGTTAATGTTACTTTTTTACAGTTACTGCCGCGTGACCATATATTTTCCGCGACCCTCATTTTGGGATACTCTGTAGGTATTACATCACACTTGAAAACGGTTTGTAACCGAAACGCACGTATAGATCGGAAATAATAAATATTAAGAGACTGCAACAACCTCTAGTTTTTCTAACTGATTACATTTTATTTTTTTAATCTGATTACGGTCAAATTCCCCTCCTAGGATTTTACTTTCTTCGATAATCAGTTGTTTACGTAATGAAGGTAATCTTCGGCACGAACGCCTACCTAAGGGCACGTCGGCAAACTCAGCGTACCCAGTTCCGATTAGCTTTGCCGAAATGTAAATGTTTACACGCGAAACCCGCGTCATCTCAGAGGACGTTGGACGACTCTGAGCAAACAACTGGATACAAACAGATAAAATGTTTCTGTCTGTTCACACACACACACACACACACACACACACACACACACACACACACACACACACACACACACACACACACACACACACACACACACACACACACACACACACACACACACACACACACACACACACACACACACACACACACACACACACACACACACACACACACACACACACACAATGAAATTACGAGCGTATTTTTAAAGTGACGTCCGTATTGAAATTACCGCAGACTTCGAAGCCGGGTAGTGCCGTGACCCATATTATTTTAACATGAAATAATACCCAGCCGTTTTGCCGGCATAAGATACACGATTATGATGGTGGTGTATGAGAGATTTACAATTAGTATTACGATAGATAATCCCGCCAAATGTCAAATTCGTCCTATAACAGGTTTTAATAACGAAAAAAGAACAGTGCTGCTGAAATTTACAGGTAACTTTCGTGGGATTTATACGTGACACGTTATGAGTGACAGTAAAGTTAGGCAATGGTATCGTTTATTTAGGAAAGATAAATAAATTAGCGAACATTCATGTTGAAGAACTTAACAATCGCCCATCACTGATGACGAATGGTGCTGTGAAAGACGTGAAAAAGATAATAGAATGACAATGTTGACAGGCACGCGCCGATGGATTAATAAAGAAGAAATGGACGAGAGACTTGGGATGAACTCCAGCGAATCTCCTTGATGTGTGAAGAAAAAAAGGCGATTAAGTCGAAGAAGAAGAACAAGAACAAGAACAAAAAGATGAAGAAGATCTATGACTTAGTTGTACGGCAAGTACGAACAGAATTTTCTACAACGTGGACACTTTTTACTAGAGTATTAATTACTTTTATGACGCCAGGAATGCTCTTTTAGAAAATAAATTTGCTGATCGAGAGGAAAATAACGATAACCTTATGTGAAAACGTAGGCCTATACCCTTATTGTTAAATAAAGTGAAAAACAACGGCTGAGATTAAATTTTTTTTGTCCAAACGAGCAAAATAGCACGTGAAACCCAATCACTTAAAATTTATTTTTAATACATATTAAATGTAAATATTTTGTCGAAGTGTTTACTTTCCACGGGGGAGCGAATTGCAAATACCGTGAATGAGTTTTATCTACTGTACACAACAGCCCAGCTGATAATCAACAATATTTACATTCACAAATACCGTTAACTCGTAAACATTTCAGACAGCTCAATTTTTGCCAGACTGCAAACGTTACGTTCCGTGAGGAAACCGACAATTTTTATTTATTACTTCTTATATAAATAAATTAATAAATTATGATTATAATTAGCCTTTAGCAAATTAAAGCGGGGTCTTTACTGACGTTGTTATTGCGATAAGCAGCCGAAGAAATACGGCGATGATATTCTTTCACTCATGTTGGACACTCTTCTAGCGCGAAATACTGACGTAGGTCTATAACCTAACAATCTTCATCTTCTTCTTCTCCCCGTCAAGGTATAGGTTTACAGTCTGTTCCGACTTCACTGAACCCATCTCTTTCTTGGTCTTCCCTGACGTCTGTATCGTATTACTTGTTTAGGTAGCCTTCCATAATACCATTCCATTCCTTCCATTCTCTCGACATGCTGCCTCCATTTTATTTGTCCTTCCCTTATTCTGCTGGCCATAGAATATGGATTTAAACAATATACATTATACGCGTACATCACCTCAGAATAAAAGTCGTTATTGTAACATATTTACGCAAACGTTTTCGATAAGCACGGTGCCGACTGAGGCTTTAGCTACTGAAGATACCTCATAGGTCGAAGCGTGTGATGTAAATAAAAATGAAATAAATCCTACAAAAACTGTTTTAATAATGAGTAGGCTACCACGAAGCTGCTCAGTGAGGTTATATTTTAATAGTTATCTGCTGACTTCTAAACAACAACCACACTTCCGAGAAAATATAAAGACGGGTTTTATGCAGATAATAATTTAACTGATTATAGCTTCTGTGACACAATTATCCAATACAACAGGTATACGATTAGTATACGTTTAGTACAAACCAAAATTTGTTGGAATGACAGTACTAATAAAATGCATAACTAAAACAATACAAAACGGAATATCGAAATAAATACATTGCATATTATATATTGTAATTCGTAATATGGAATGCTGCAGTTGATCCAAAGTGTAATCATCAATAACTACTTTCGGTTTTGAAGTTTTAGTTTAGTTTTAGTTGAAGTCTTATCACAAACACATGGTCCGCTAATATACTCCAATTACATTAGGTTCTCTTGCGAAATATCTCGATTCAGGATCGGCACACGGGCTTCCATTCAATCTATGTCGTCTACTCCACTTCCACTTCAGATACGAACTTCTCCCTTCAGATCGTCAGTTAGCCATTTTTCTTGGTTCTTTGTTCCATTATTTTACTACATCTAACATTCATAATGAGATATTTCCTTCGTCACGCATGTCCTAACTAGTCTTTTAATTTTAATTATATATACCAAACAGCTGTTCCTTCAGTACCAGACGGTTTATCTTGCATGCTATTTTGTACATATCGCCTTATATCTCCGAATTTCGACGGACGTGTGTATCACAAATGCACGTACAATGTCAAAAAATACATGTTTTTACTACCGTACTTTTTATTTTATGTTATGTTTTACATAACATTTTGAAAAGCCAAAAATTTTAACAAGAGAGGGACTGTAGTTCAACACGGATATGATGTTAGCGTAGGAAAATAGATAAAACAGTTACAAACTATAACGACCCAACTTCTGGATTACTACAGATCCAGAAGTTAACGTATAAGGTTGTAATTTTGGATCAGAAGTAGTACTAAGCAAGGTACGGAAATCTACATTGACAGGTTGATCTGATGATAAGTCACATTTAGAAAGCCACTAGGATCAAAAGGATTAAAAAGTTTAACAAAATTTATTAGCTTTACAACACAGAAGTATGAACACAAAGCTTCTGGAGGTGACCATGATACGTTGATGGAAGTCTGCAAAGCAAGATTAAAAAAAAAAAAAACTGGTTTCAACGACTTATATTTTCAATATGAATAAAATTTTATTTACGTTTACTGTAGCTTATTACGTTTCCTTTTAAATAACATTCAATACTGCACATTAAAAATGTGTTTAAATATTATTTGTATAATTATATTATTTTTTAAATAATACGTATTATTGTTTAACTTTATTTCTGAAGAAAACGTGAAGACAGAATGTTTTTCTTTAATTGAGAAAGAAACAAATTTTAAACTAACGATTACCATCTACTAGGGCTTACGTCATAAATTCTAACTGTATTGGTAATAGTATCGGATAATAAAAAGGAGTACCATAAGAGTTTATCATAAGACTAAACTATCAAGAGTATAATACTAATGCATTACTCCTCTTTCTGTTGCTTCCTCATTGCCTCTCTGTCTATTAACATCTCAGTATCCTCTCCAGTCTTTTTGTAGTAAAGACTCAGTTCCTCAATTCCTCAGTTCTGTGAAATCAGATTCTTCTTCTTATTCTCCCTCAAGCATTAGGCCTGCGGCCTGGTACAGCCCCTTACCGTGTGGTACAATTCACGTTCCACCACCACCACCACAGAGAAACCAGTCATCTAGTAACCACTAATCGCACGATTGAGAACGAGTTATGTGTGTCTAGTCCAGCATGCAAGACAAGGCCGATGTAATATTGTCCCCAGCGACAGGGGGTGGATACGCAGACCATTCGTGATCTCGAATCAATCCCACAATCGCAGGACGGCCGTCGAGATTGTGGGTCGGCAAACGGAACTACTGTGCCGGACGGCGCCACAAAAATCAAAAGCGGTGATGGTGGAGGTGTGGTGCAGGTCAAGCGCTATCTACACGTACTTAGTGAATATGTTGTGACACACACACACACACACACACACACACACACACACACACACACACACACACTCATACTCACTAAACGCTTTCTGTTACAGTACTTTTTTGGTGTGCAAATAACTTAACACTATATTTAGTATACTATTCAAGGTATTTTTTCTTTCTTGAAATATGATTCGAATAGGTTAATTTGAAACACGAACAAATAGGCCTACTTGAACAAATACGAATCAATACAAAATATGCAGTTTTTAAAACTAAACACGGAAATACTGACAGAAGAAATTTACACATCAAATCAAATCAAATCACAATAGTATCAAAAAACCGCAATCAACAAAAACCAACCAAATGCCAACCGCAACAATCAATCAACACGCAGATATTTCGCTAGACAGTAAATCAACATGGCTGACGATGAGCACACTGGTAAATGACAGAAAGATGTTTCGATGAAAAAATACGTATTGATAGCACAATAATATAGTATCAAGTTACACGCGCGCGCGCAAACATTTGCATGCAAATTTACTACAGTAGTATGCAAATTAATGTGAACAAGAGGGAATTTTCACATAATTTGACTTTCAGGGTTTGGCAGCCCTGATTTACAGCTGATATTTACCTTCATTTGTTCTCAGCTGTTTATTAACCTCATTTCCTTTGTTGTTTGTGGTTAATAATGTGTTGTCGCTTGTTTCTGTGAAACTTTAATCCTGTGAACATGTTAAATCCTGTTTTATTAAATGTAAGCTATGGATCTCATTCCAAAGAAAAGAAGTAAGATTGTCACATTCAATGAACACACTGATATGACACAAAGGGACATTGCTAGAGTATGTGAGGTTAGTCTGGGAGCTGTCAACAAAATTATTAAACAGTTTAAAGAGACTGGCAGTGTTTCACCTCAGCGAAAAGGAAAATGTGGAAGAAAAAGCAAAACAACTGACAAGGATGACTCAATTTTGCTAACAAAATCAAAGGAAACTCTAGACTGACAAGTTTTGATCTACAAAAAGACTTAGCACAGTCAGGTGTTCATATTCATGACTCTACTGTTCGGCGTAGGCTACTGGATGCTGGGCGTAAGGCTGTTCGTCCTCAGAAGAAACAGTTTTTAACCATCGCAATGATGAAAAAAAGATTATCTTGGGCCAAAAAACATAAGAAATGCAATAAAAAAGATTGGGAACCCCACTTTTTTCCCCAATTGTTCTCAGATGAAACCCACTTTATTGTACAGGGTCAACGGTCACGCTACGTTAGGAAATCACACAGTGAGAAACCTTCTCCTAAACACATTGATAAAAGTGTAAAATACCCGACTAAGAAAATGTTTTGGGGTTGTTCTATTCATGGGACAGGGCCACTTGTTCCAGTTGATGGAATGATGAATTCCGACAAGTACACTGAAGTTGTTAGAAGACAAGTGATCCGTACTCTCAATGACAAGTGGCCGGAGGGAAACGGCATTTTTCAACAAGTCCATGCTCCCTGCCATAAGTCGCAAAAAGTCACACAATGTTTCCAAGAACATAATGTTAAGTTTTATACTGGCCAGGAAATTCACCGGACCTCAATCCGATTGAAAACTTATGGGCTAGCCTTAAAGGAAGAATGCCCAAAATGAACTGCACAAGCAAAGAAACCATGATTTCTTCGGTTATCAATTTATGGTTCAAAGACAATGAAGTGAAAATGATGTGTCACAAGTTGATCCAATCTATGACAAAACGTGTAAAACTAGTTATTGAAGCCAGAGGTGAACATATTTCATACTAGATGTATAATATTGTATTAATTCTGTATACGTTATTAAAGATGAGTTAAAATCAAGCGTGTTCACATTAATTTGCACACTACTGTATTTACTGGATTATACTAAGCATAACTATACCGAAAAAGCTGATACATAGGCCTATGTGGTGATAATTTAACACAACTTTAAAGATTGAACAAAATCTCTAATCAAAATCCCTTCTTATACAAAATTATTATTTCACGTTTAGAATACTGTTTTATAGTTTTTTTATTCTTTAATTTTTTAAACATAGGATTTACATACGTATAGCATTTAAAATAATTATAAAACGTTAATTAATAAAAAAATGTAGAGTTGTTTAGACAAAAATATTTACTGTTAACGTTTATTTTCCCGTATTCTACGGTGTAATTTACTAGCACGCTAAATCTGTGCCCCTACTGTCAACGTGACGGAAACATACACGTCAATAAATCGAGACTGACGATGCTGCATCAAAAAAAATGGAGAAACGTCTGGTAATAACTCAATAAAACATGACGCTTCTATCTAAAACTCATGTTACATTGTTAGTTCACGAATACGTTACGCGTTTAAAATACGAAATCCTGTACAAAAGTGAGTTCACTAATTTGATTTTTCACGTGTCAACGCGCGGCTAAGTCTATTTGTTATTTATTGGTGAATTAGTAAAGACGACACGAGATTACGGTAGGGTAGGCAGACACCGGAAACACAACCCTCAACCACCACGTGGTGTCCATAGCAACAGCCACCCTGTCTCTCACAACCGGGCGTGCTCGTGCAATCGATTCACCCACCGCTCATCCAGTGTTGTAGCGGCTCACGTTTGTATAGTGTACGCTACTCGCTACTCTACAGGCCTGTACAAACGTTATAACCACGAGTGCTTATTGACATAAGCTACACCACGATAGATCACAGATTTATATCGTACGGACTGGGCATAACCGTATCTGTATTTACAGCCGATTTGCAGCCACAACTACGACGGTCATGGTATCAGTTAGGTTCACGAAAGTTACGTAGCCAAACAGCTGTTATCGGTAACGGTTGAGCAGGAATCCGGCAGCAATGCCCCTGATTTCTTGGGTGTGCTGAACGAGTGAGGTCGTGCTTACGGTGTCTTTTAAGTTCAATCGACAAGTTCAAGAACAATAATGTTTAAAAGACGTGCCCGGTTTGCAGATTAGCGATTGTGGGAATGACTTGTAGTCAGGGCCGGTCTGAGAACATCTTTCCACATAAGCGACATATCGTTTGCCCCCCCCCACACACAAACAAGATCTTTAAAAATAAACCTAAATCTACCGATCGTGGAAATGGATTGTTTCTTCTTTTAAAGTAAGTACTGCAAAGACATTCCTCTGTAATAGAAACAAACTTCGGAATGTCATTGCAGTAATAAATATTAAAAGAAGAAACAATCCATTTCCACTTAAGGTAGATCGTGAGATCTTTAAAAGGTTTTAGTAAAAGCACAAAGAACTACTGTATTGTTTTGGCTACAATCAAAATGTGCTAATTAGTAAACTGAGTGGAAACGAGAAAGAATAAAAAGATCTTTTTTTTTTATGAAACTGGTTGATTTATGAAACTTACAAATTATTTTACTTTCCATCGTCAAAAGTGGGAAAGAAATACAAAAAACATCAACTAGTTTTATATTAACACGTTAAATAGGCTATATGACATTGTTTGACTGCTGAATTTGTATGTTAGCTGTGAAGAAAACTCACCTATAAGTAGTTAAATTTTAGAAACTTTACCATGACATGAAAGTAGTTGAAAATTGAGAAACTAGCTCAAAATATTTAAGTATAAAACTAAAAAGGAAAACACAAATTTAAAATGAAATTATAATATGAATTTGAACATTTAAATTGTGTGTGATTCTTCGTCGCTGAGCTTCTGCTCTTCCGCGAAGTGCCCGGTATTTTGCTGTGAGGAGCGATTGTAATTTATTGGTCAAAATGCACTGAGGTTAATAATATTCAATCAGAAGCTTTTCACTTATGTCATAATCATTATCATTAAAATTTTGTTATTGTAAGTTTGCAAACTTTTTTTTTTAATTTTACACTTGGGCGCTTCCGGTAAAATTACTCAGCTTCTCAGCCTCCTCTCAGCTTGGCGCCCCAAGCGGCCGCTTGTGTCGCTTGGTCCTCGGATTGACCCTGCTTGTAGTAACCCGACAAGGAAAAGTATTTTTATTCAAAGTTCAGACATACCTAGACGGGCCCGCTTTGAAAAGACGATATATACATACGCTGAGTTGGCACAAACACGAACAAAAAGGACATTCAAATATAGTACCCTGAAATCTAAAAGCCATTCCTACCTCTTTAATAGTAAACCAATCAATGCAGTACCTCAAACAATGTAGATTCAGTAACAACTCACTTGTATTGACTAGTCAACGAGGAAAGAGGGGGATGATGTCCTTTTACACCGGCGCAAGACAAGACGCTCTATGTTGAAGTGTAAATCAACTCCACAATCATAACCACCAATCAAAAGCACAACTACCGATCAATGCATCGCGCGTGGAACTCATCATCAAGTGTAGGGAAATCTATTCATTTTGAATATTTTTATTACAGTATTGTAATGTATACGACAAAAACGTTATGTTGCTGAATAGAAATTAACTTAAATAATGCGAAATAAGGCAGTGAACGGATACGGAACAGCTTCTCTCAGGACTGACGAAACTGAACAGCTTACGACACTAGACACAGTCTCTATCTTAACCGAGCTTATTTAATAACAGATCATCTCTCTAAGACGTTTGATAGTTTGTATATTGGATAAAACACATCTTGGATCGTCTGTATACTTCTACACACCACGAAGACAAAAACAAGCAAGCATTCTATCAATTGAACAGAAGAGGGAGAAAACAAAAATAAGTTTGTTTTTTGTTTATGAATGCAGCTGTATACGAAATAAGTTTATATTGTACTTTACCATAAAGTAAAGAAATATTTTTACGAGAATCTAACATTTACGCGTTCTCAAGTTTCGAAACATATTGTTTAACTTGCAAACACGCATACCAGAAAATCAAAGAAACACGGTCTTTATATACGGTTATTGTTAATTAGGTTATATTGTTACGGTTATTGTTAATACGGTACCATGCTGTTCGATGTCAGATTGTATATACATTTATTACGCAAAGAAGGCCATAAGTCGATTGACACTATAAATTATCGTTTGTTCTGTAATGACTGGGAATGAATGAATGATAAAAAGATTTTGTAACGTTCGGTCATTAACCAAACACGATTTTCAAACATTTGTATCGACGATTAGATAAAATTTTCTGCGATCGTCAGGAACCGTACAGAACAATACAGAAGTTAAACATGTATTGCATAGAAGAAAACATATTGTAAACCAAGCAAATATGCTGTGTAAGAAGAAAAGTATCGTAAGTCATGAGAACTCGTATTTTTGCATCGTTATTCCTTTTATTGTCTTACAACTGACTGGCTGATATGAAGGAAGGTACGAGATGGAAATGAACGGAAAACACAAGTAGGCCTACACTGCTACAGGCGAACAGAAAATATTTCGAATTATCAGACCAATTTATAATAAACGCGAAATGCTTTATTATAAACTCTCAGTTTATCAGTAGTTTTAATTAATGTTCGTACATTCGTCAATTCACTTGTTTTTTGGCAACGTCAGCGATCACTACAGCTAAAATGATAAGAAATTATTACTTTCAGAATGAACACAAATACAGTTGTTACTTATTCCGCAGTAACACGATGGAAACGGTCCATCACTTGTGTCATTAAAAAAGGCACAGCGCGTATACTTGCGTGTTACTAATGACCAGTGTCATTAAGCATCGTGTCTATACTTAACCAGTACGTATCAGCATGTCATTATTAAGCGTCGTGTCTGTACTTAACCAGTACGTATCAGCATGTCATTATTAAGCGTCGTGTCTGTACTTAACCAGTACGTATCAGCATGTCATTAAGCGTCGTGTCTGTACTTAACCAGTACGTATCAGCAACACCAGTACGTATCAGCAACACCAATTTCGCAGCGAGGTGTTTGTGTAAAACGAGCGAAAAGAACAGCGAACATTTGTCTCAAACACGATTACGTGGTTCGTGTCTTCACCAGTGGCGAAGCTAGTAGTTAATGAATGGGTAGGCAAAAATCTTATCTTAAATTTTTTTTAAGGAATCACTAAAAGGATGGTGGTTCAAATCGGACGCTGAGGTAGAGTTTGCTATAAGCGAATGGTTCCACAAACAGCCGTAAGAATACTACGGCAGGTAATTTACTAGCAGGGAATCTACAGGTTGGTGCAACAGTGGAACTCATGTCTTAATGTTAATGGAGACTTCTTTTAAAATCGTTGAATAAAAAATGCTTTACAGCTATATACGTGTTTCTATTGAACAATCCTTGTATTAGTCATACACAATAATACAACTGATTGAACTTCAAATTTTTAAACTTGATTAGTTTCTATATATATGTTTAATGTTACAAATAATTCAAATAACAATCTTGATCATCTGTTAGTTCAGCGGAATAACAGGGACACTTTTAATGACCGCATAAAATAAACACACTTATAAACAACACAGCGCCCTTTAACTTGAATGTTTGGACCACAGAAGTGAGGCATGCCTCAACGCTCTATGTGTACAGCACGGGACAATCCCCCCCCCCTTCACTTCCCTATCACACCAACCACATTGCTTACATACGATGTATACAAAAAACGCTGAGGCAAGTTCAGGTTGCCTCATTCGCTTTAAACGAGCTATGCCGAGTCTCACCTGTCACCATCTAGCGGTCGCTCAGTAAAGCACGTTTCGGCCCAATAAATTCGACAGTCGCGGTAACAATGTATAATCTTTACGTTATGTAGTTATACGTATTTATAATTTTTATTCTACAGAATTTTTTTGTAGGCATTGCCTCAATTGCCTGCATGTAACTTCGCCACTGGTCTTCACCACACTACGCTTGGTCGTATTTGACTCTCTATTGCGTGCGCTCGGACACACAACGAGAGAAAGATTTCTGTCTGATGTTTTAAACGAGAGAATGGAAATTAACCACATATAGTTTGGTTCTTTCTGGTGGTATAAATCACTTGTTCGTAGCCTACGACTTTGCTACACGACTTTAACCCAGCGTGTGTCCATTGAAACGTTAAAACACCATACGCGGGCCCCTTGACACAACAATTTTCGAGGAGGTAAAAGCTCGTCCATAATATGCGAACAGTAATTATAACTTATGAGTATAAACTGAAAACTGATTCCGGCTTGGAACTCTCAGAGAACCATTACTTCGAAATTAAGCGGTAACTGCGCGGATAATACGCTGCCCCATACCAAAATACGACACATCCTGAAAGAATGGTGTTTCAGGGTGAATATGCAGTGAGAAAACAATGGGGTTATTGGCGATCACTCTCCTATAATACGTACAGCTCAACTACCATGGCTACACTTTTACTGTGATTCTGAGAGAAAATTATACGTCACGTTAACTACGTACAGTTAAATCTACTTATGAAACAACGCCGAACACTTAAGTACAGTAAATTTACAAAACTGGACACAGCAAATGAGAAACACTTTAGGAGTCGAATGCGTTAGTTCGGAGGTAAGTTTACGAATATTGCAATCTTCTGAAGTGAAATTTATGGGCATTTAAAGTAAAAGGTAGTGAAATGACGCGCTCCCTTTATAATGAATTGTACCTCATAAGTCAGAGAAAATAGTGAGGACGCACAACGTCGTCCTGCAGGCAGCATTCTGGAGCTGGAGGTCGTCTGGTAGATTTCGATTACGTTCGAAAGAGACTGATTCCTAATTTTAACCCCCATCCCACCCCCAAGAAGACAACGAAGAGGAAGACTAAGGGAAAAAAAGAGTAGGAAGAAGAATATAATCTAGAAAATGAGCCAGTATAAAAGTGTAATATCAGTAGACTAACTAATTACTTCCTTCATAAATCTTGGCTGTACGGAAAACAATACTGTTATATTAAATTAATGGCCGTCTACTACCTGCTGATTATGGGTTACATTGCCATACACGCAGTTTACTGGTTTAGCAAAGTGGCATGACATGTATATAGGAAAATTTCATTAAGTTATTACGTCTGATAGTGACGAACGAGGCAGCAGCGCTGTCCAAATAGGATTAAACGGTAAAACTGGAAACGCACGGCACGTCCAGCGCTATGTCCAATAAACGATAAGCGGACTACTCTAATTTCGCAACAATAACGCGGAATTCAACGCAACAATCGCGCCCACTCGATGCATACGTACGTTAAAAACCAATGTCGAACGCTACCCGCCCCGCAGAGATAACGTTCGGTCAGCGTTGGGCAGAACTGACGTGAGCAGTAAATGAGTCACTGTGTCACGCATACGTTGGGGGGGGGGGGGCGTCAAAATGACGGGCGCTCTTGGATAACTGATTATAATTACAACGAAAAACGGAAGGAACCACGCCCTTTCCGAGGGTGTTATTCACACTGCAATAAATAAGAGCACACTTAAAAGGGACAATAATGAACACCTTATTTCTGGCCACTCTGTGTGTCATTATTACTGTATTTTGGAATCTAACAAGCTTGGTTTCTAGTCCTTTATAATTTATTCTTCTTCTTCGTCTCCTTCTTCCGTATAAGGCCTCCAGCCTGTTCCGCTTTCAACGTTTTCTTCCACTTCCTAGTTTTCGTTTGATATTTAGGTTAGTAGACCAATAGTGTCTTCGGTATGCGTTTGCTATCGATCTTATCCACATGTAACCGTTGCTCTAGGTGATGGTTGATTGTTTCTTCTTATTATTATTAATTCGGGGTCAAAACGTCCTACGACGTTGTCCAATGTCTAATCTCCATTGTTGTCTGTCGTTGCAGTTTTCGTCGTTTAGTCCTCTATCGCTCATTGATCTTCTTATGCCCTCTATCCACGTTTTCTTGGGTCTTCCTTTCATTCTGAGCTCTCTAGGTATCCATCTCATTGTTTTATTTGGTAGTCGGTCTTGTCCCATTCTTTGTATATGTCCGTACCAGATTAGTTGTTTTTCTTCAATGCAGTAGACGACTTCAATGCGTGCAGTCTTTTGTACGCCCATTTCTTCTTTGATCGTTTCATTTCGTATTCGCTCTAGCTTTGACGTTCTAGCAGCTCGTCTCAAAGCATCCATTTCTGTAGCTTCTAACTTTTTTTTACCTGTTCTTTTATTCCCCATGTTTCGAATCCGTACATCAACGTGCTTTTAATCATACTATCGTATATTCTTTTCTTCCTTTCTTTTCCAATTTCTGTGCTGCATAGAATTTCATTCAATGATCTAATTACCTGTTTTGCTTTGTTTATTCTTGATTTTATTTCAACGTCATCTATTTCCTTCTTCATTAAAGTTTATTTCTAAGTATTTGTAGCTGTTGCATTTTTTGATCGTTTCTTCCAATTATGAAACACACAATTCACACTGAATGCATCGTTAACGACATTTATTTTATTATTATTACGATCATTTGCGACGACATTACCATCATTTATTCTAATAAATCGTGTAGCCTACAACACTTTACCGATCTCAGTAACTTCACCAGTAGCTAGCGGCTCCAGGCCTCGGAATCCAAGACTCCGCAACGTACAACACGCACACGGCTGTCACTATATACAGAATCTTATTTATGTCTTTCCTTGTCCTGTTTTCCAGTGTTCTTATTGTACCATACACCTTTCTTAAAATACTGGGAGTTTATTTCTACTGCCCTCCCAAATTTGTAAATAACTTCACAGCCTAAATATTTAAAACTCGTAACCTGTTCTATACGAGTATTATCCAAAAACGTACTTTTTGAAAGCTATACTTACTTAAGAAAGCCACTGTCGTTGATTTAGACACACACATTAAAAAAAACAATATTTCTACATATTTATAATTTCTACATTTACAAATATATGTAAAGTAACTTGCCAAAACCTGTAATATAGTGCTTTTTCCTATGTTTGTTCTTACGTTCGGCATTCAGTGGCTCTCACATTTTAAAGTTACGAATAAATCACTGATCTTACAGTAGAGGCTTCCATCCCAATAGCTCTATTCTGATTCTGCAGACAAGAAGAACTAGTATTTTATTTAGCTGAAGCTTATTACCTTTAAGTTCGCAGACTTGCTACAGAAACAAAAATAGGCGTTCTCGGCCAGCGAAAAGTGGTCCAGAAAAACGTTTCCTACAGCGCTCAACTCTTAACACCCGTACAATCTTAAAACAGACGACTCGAGACATATTTGAATTTTAACACTGAAAATGTTTATAAGGACGTGTCGCACATAACGACCGCTGGTGCGTGATCGAAAACGGGAACCGGTGAGTTTCCATAGAAACTACTTCTTTGTTGTCAATAAGGTAGTACACATATAAAACTTCGCTTATGAATGAGACTACATTTAACTTATAATCTCTACATTGGTAAATGAAGAATGAATTCATTGGTTGGTGAATGAACATTAAATATATATATTTTTTAGATTTATTGAAGCATTTTCAATGCCCTTCTCTGTGCATTACATTCGTGCAATGCCTGGTTTTTTTTTTGTGAAAACCAAATTTCAAAAGTTAAACTAGATTTACATGAGAATACTTTATCTGTTATTTACTTTTCTGTAGGACTGCATGGCGTTTTATTTTTCTTAACAAGCAACATTTCGCCTATACAAGGATGAGGATATTTATTGGCTCGACAGGGGATGATGCTTTATCCAAGTACATGCGAACGTTTGGTGTTACGGAATTTAACACAGCGCGTGTTACAAAAAAATACTTGTTAACAACGAAAACTTACGTGGTTGGATTATAAACGTTAGCCAGTACAATATTTAAAAAAAAACTAGTTTAAATGATTCTGAAATTAAGTCAGAAAGGTTTGTCTTAGTCGTGAGGTAAGGGTATGTTGTCATAATTACAAAATGTGCAAATGCAGACCCACATTAATATTGCAAATAGAGCAGTTTACAATTAAAAAAAAAAAAAATGGTTAAAGTGATATGAAATGTGTGAACTGTAGGATTCTTTATGTGAGAAATTATGAATTTGAAATTCACAAAACCATAGTATTTGTGAATGTTTAAACATTTAGAACATTTAGATTTTTTTTTAACAAAGTAATATTTTCTTTCTAGTAGGCTATTCAGTACGACGTAAACTTAGAAACGCTCTGCTCCTGAATTATACTCTAGAGACCCAACAGACATTTTGTTTATTCCAGTTGTAACCAACCTAGTACCACTGTTAATCACGCGAAATAATTGTCCTCTTTGTGAACATAAAAAATGAAAACGATTCGTTTAAACACGCAAACATAGTACGTTAAAATGTACGCAGACTCATACGTTAAACAACATTTCTGTTACAAAATTTAAGTATTCATAAATTTTCCTACGATCGCTATTACGAAACTCATCTGCTTTCATTGCTTAATCGTGGTCTTCTGGATCCGCCGTTGTGATGGTCATCAGAAGTAGTGGTTGATTTAGTCTTTGAGTTGTTCAATACTCAGAATTACAAAAATAAAATTAAAATAATTTACTTGTTGTGAAAAACAATATCCGCGTGTCGTGATGCAGACAACAACACACATCATTACAGTGTGACGTGGAGGTGAGGTCATATAAACACATGTAGACTGTCTAGGTGATGTATAGTCCTCACAGCAATATTTTATAAATTACCACCAATCGCAAAGTGACCGGCCAAACAAAGAACGAACGAACGTTCGTATCGTACAAAAAACCTAACAAAAACCAAACAGGTTGGCAAGTGTTTCGTAAAACAGGACAGGCAATTAAGAAAATTATAGCGTTGTTCGTTTGCGCAGTTCTCTGTCCCGGAGATAAGTATGAGCAAATTGCCACGAACCACCCCGTGAGGTATCTTGCCTCTATCGAACCAAACCTGTACAGTTATGTTTTATCGTTATATAAGTCAGTCTTTATTAGCCCTGCAGCTAAATATTTATGCATTGGAAACTTAATTAGGTGAAAAATATAATAAATAATAAACGGCATTAAACATTTTCATTTGTTATAAACTGATTATATGTCTATTATAAACGACACATAAATTATGTGAGTTACCATTTAGTAGCGAACAGTCAAGACAAGAAGTCGAGAACCAAAATATTATGTGAAAGTAATACTACAAAATAGTAAGCCGAAGAAAATATTTGAACTCTCTATCATGAGCGGCCTTCACGCTACTGGCATGCACGAACGGATGCTATACTTTAGTGAAAAGTGGTAAGACAAATGAACATGATGGAGTGATAAGTGCTAAAGAAACACGTTTATAGCGAAAAAAAAGTGAAATTCAGTCATCGTAAATATAGCTTACACAGAAATCCACGAAACTGTGTCAATAATAATGTACGAGGTTTGATCGAAAAGTTTATATACTGTTTGTTTATTAAAAAATTATGTCCGTCATCTATGTGCATATTGCTCCTTTAAAGTAATCTCCATCACCACAATTATGCTAACATTTTTTTCAGTCTTCAAAACACATTCCTAGAAGCCACTTTTTAAAATACTCCTTTAACTCTCTCCGCGTTCTCGTTTTGCGTCTTCAACAATCGCGAAATATTTTTATTTACTGTATTTTTTCCGCTTTCGTGAAAGAGGAAGGGGTCGCACAGGGGAGATATCTGGCGAATACGAGATTACGATGTTTTCATTGCTCAAAACTCCTGAACAAGCAATGACGTATATGCTGGTGCAGTGTTTTGTAAACACTGGTGAAATTTTTATAAATTATCCTTCGACAAATACGGACGTTTTTTATGAATACCGCCAGGCAAGTACCGCAAAATGTTCAAAAAATGTTCTTTATTGACTGCAGCAACTAGTGACAAAAGTTTATGGGATAAAACACGACAATCTTCACTGTATATCAAGAACTTCGACCCATCCACAACTGTCTTGCAAGCTTTTGTACAACTTTATACCATACTCGCTTCAAGCATTTACTACATTTTCTCCATGTTGCAATAGTATATACGATTCTTTAGAAATGATTTAATCCAATCTTTTCAATCATGTAGTGTAAAATTAAAAAAAAATCACATAATACAGCAAAATAAAACTTTCAATTGTCTGTCACTCATCAACCAATGTCAAACTTGGACAACTGTCACACTCCTGATAAAAAAAAAAAAAAAAAAAAAAAAAACAGTTTGAGAGTCGGTTATTCGTTGCGCAGAAATCAATAACTTTGTGATCGACCTCGTAGAACATTACACCACTAAAGGACCATGACACTGTAACGACAACTATCCAGTTTATTTGACTCGATGATTTACGTTAGTTGGGTGCCAAATTCACTACTGATACGTAATTTAAAAAGATAACCGTATTTACACATTGTATACGGTTACTGGCCCGCAATTATGAAATAAACATATGTAACGAGCAAAAATTTTAAATTTTCACCTCGACGGAGTACGTTCACACGAGGCTGTGTCAACGACTTATAGTTGGCGCAATAAATAAAGCGTAATGAGAAGATGTCAGTACAGCGTCGCTAGCCTGACAATAGAAAGACATTAAGTACGATACGACTATAGAAATTGGTGGCACAAGATGACAGGGAAAGTGTAGTCCAGAATTATTGCTCACTACAGCTGTAACAAAGTAAGCAAGGACATTCACACTTGTACCGAGAATTGTGGCAGATGTTTGACCATGTTACGTCAGTATACGATAAACGACAAAAACGAGTGAAACTACATATTACAATGGTACGGATGCACTGCACCTTAAGAAACAATACAGTAGGATAGATCTGACAAAAACTCAAGTCATGTTACGCAGCTGGAGTTATCGTCTAAGTGACAGACAGGATTTACGAGTGGAAAGTTGGGGTGACTTCACCAGCCAGCAGATGTTCAAAATTACTAATAGCCACAAAAAAAGGGGTATAACATAGAACAATACGCCAGGAGGACCGAAAGTACAGATAATGGCAATCTAGAGAAACACAGAGTTTACTTCAGACAATAGGTTGATAGACAAGTGTCTAATAGCCGTGTTTTCTACGAAAAGGGTCAATGTTCGTCAGAGTAAAATGCCTTCAGCCAGGGAGAAAATTGGTGGTGAGGAGTGTTTCCATAGCAACAGAAACGGGAGACCTATCGGAAGAACTATGACGTAGGATCTCGACATGGTGGGACAGAATATTCCAAGAAAATTCAAAACTGACCAATCTCAAAATGAAGTAGGCGTGAACTGCGCCAGAGACAAAATTTTGAGTAGGGACGAATTAATAAAACTATCTGTCCAAGACGGAGGAGAGACAGTCTATTCTCAATTTTTCAAACAGTTTTTACTCAAATCTTCAGACAGTTTTATACTCAAATTTTTCAGTTAGTTAATTTCAAGTACGGAACAGTTGATACTCAGATTTCAAACAGTTTATTCTAAGTGTTCGGAGTTAGTTTTATTCTAAGTTCACAAGAGTACATTAATCGTGCGGAGAATTAACTCGAGTACGGGACTTAGTACGTTAAACTGTAACTTAAAAGACTTAGTAATATCTTCACGTCACGATAGTAAGTCTTAGTAAACTTTTAAAGAGTGTATTTCGAAGTGTGTCGTAACGGACTTAGATAAGAATTATATAAAGTGAACAATCAGACCGTTACACGAACAGATATCACCACATAAACGATATACTAAACAGTTGAACTTAATATAGTGTTACTACACCTTATTAACAACATAATGAACATGAAATATTAAACTAATTAACAAATTATACGAATATTTAAAGAAGCAGCGATAAGTGAAACCAGACATGTACATTAACGTCAAAACGAACACACAACATACACCGTAAGATGGAACATTTGAATGAACACTAAACTTCAATTATTCACATAAACAAACGCCAACGCGAGTGACCGGAAGAGTGAGTGTTACGTGATTGTGATAAAACAGCATCCGACGAAATGTGTTTACGAGTCATCTTCATCACCGGAACTAGACTTCGTCAACAACTAATGGATATTCAATAATCAAGTAACCATTATTTTAATCATTTCTAATTAGTTACTTCTACTGACCTGATTCTTTCAAAGAATTCATCCCTGAGAAAATTATTAAGAAACGCAATGAATAAATCTGAATAAAAAGTAATTAATGAATGTTTTAACAAAAGCCAATTTGGGATTTAATGAACGCATTAAATAAGTAGAATATGAATTGTTATATTATTTGATTTATATATGTATGTATGTTTTTTCTTTGTTTTCAGCATATATTGAAACATGAATTTGTTCTTATAAAATATGTATGTATTTCAGGTACAGCGACATATCATATGTACAATTTTAATTTGTTGTGAATTATAAATAAACTAGCAATTTAAGTTGATCATATATATGCGTTCATTATTACCAATTACATCCCAGATATTAACTTAAATTTTGGAGAAAGATAAAATAGACTTTCAAGAGTTTCATATGCTCAAATAAAATAAATGAATTGATAACGCTAACCTACTAAATGATATCAAGTATTTGTTAATAAGAATCAGAATAGTTATAGATAGTATTAAATGGTCGTATAACACACGGCATGAAAGTAATCAATTAAAGCAAGTAAATACATATTATCTATCGCAAATCAATATAATAAAATATCATTATATTGATAACGCCCAAAGTACGTAAGACGTTACAAATCAATTTTAACGATTTGATATCACTTATATTATATAATTTTTCATTATATATAAATAGTGCTCCAAGATCGTGGGGCACGGCAAACACAATTAAATAATTAATTGCCACAAATGTAAATTACATTTACATTTAATCATAATTACATTATATAAAAATGGCGCCCACCCGCACGGCATGATACGTAGTAACAAAGATTGTTAAAACGTACAGCTTTGGCAAAGAACAGGCAGTAGAAGAAGTAGATAAAGTAGTGTTATAGAAATAGAAGTAAGATAAGTATTAGTGTTATAAGTCAGTTTGAATGATTACGCGTAGGAAGGCAAAAATGGCGAACAATTCCGATAGCGTAGAATTCGGCGTCAATAACCAATTAGGTACAGTAAATACAGAAGAGAATACTACACCTAGCGAACCAAGTAGCGTTGTAGAGAGTCCAGAAGATAGGGCGCGAGGACAGACATCAAAAACAGAAGATGTAAGTCTACAAATGTTGATGGAATTCATCCGTCAACAGAGCGAAAAACAAGAAGAGAATATTAACAAATTGATTAGCGAGAAACAAGAAGAAAGCAACAGAAAACAAGAAGAAAGTATTAGATTAATTAGTGAAAAATTAGAAAAACAAAATGAAAAACTCGACCAGCATAAAGAAGAGATTAAACGTCAAACAGCGGAACAGATTATGCAAATAAGGTCCGAAATACGTGAAGGTACGAATGCCTTGAAAGCGGATAAAAGCGAAGTCCAGAAGAAGCAGGAAGAAGTGGTGAATGAGAACTATGAAGGTGCACGGAAAGTACGAGATACTGATAACGCTGTTGAGTCCACAGACGTGTCAGCTAATAAGAAATTATCAACTGTGGGATCTAATGCGAATGTCATTAGCAAACCAAGGAAGAAGTGGATTAAGAAGAAAAATGACTTTGTTCCTTTGTATATGAGGAAGTGGGAAGAGGATGATCCAGACATGGATAGAGACTGTAAAAATTTACTACTACCAAGTAGAATGCATAAAAAGTACAAATTAATCAACACGGGAAGAGGTACTGCATCAGTGAATCCTATGATGAAGTATCCAGCTTGTGAAATAAGCGTAGATCGGCGAAGTAGTCAAGCCATGGATAATGTGAAGCGGAAGGACATACAAGATCCGTATGCATATTCATCATGGACAAGAAACGTTATGAGAAAAAGGAGAGGAAAGAATTCTGCTAGACGACTTAAAGATGTTGTAAAGGATTGTGAAAGTACTGAAAGGAGAGTCCGAGCACGCGAGGTAAGATTTCTTAGGAACTTAAGAAACAAAACTTTATTATGTAAGCACACGAGTGGTGAGCTGATTGTCGAACAACGGTGCTGCATACAGGCCTGGAAACGACGACAAAAGCAGAGCGGCGCGTGTTTACTTAGAGAAAGTTATTGGAAAAAACGGCAAAAACTACTCAATGTGTACGTAAACAATGGTAGTACTGCTGCGGAGGGTTGTCTAAGGCGCGGCAAGCAATTTAACGCACATCTACCCGAGAGGGGTCGAAAAAAGGGAAGGTGCGCCACATTTCTCACTCACTCACATAGAAAGAGACAGAGAATGGTCGTAAATCTTAAAAGCACAAGTGCGGCACATTGTACCAGAGTAACGGGGACAGCTGACCGGCTATTGGGAAAATATGTGACGCAAACCCCAAGGTCAAACACCTTACTGTTTATAAACAAAAATGCGTGCGTAGGTAACAGCACTATATTGACAGGACATACAAATATGTCATCACAAATATAATTTAAGAATGAATAAATGAAAACGTATTAAGAAAACGAACTTGAGAATGTTTGAAAATGTAATGATAAAATTAGATAATATTGAATAAAATACATTAAATACATTGGTTATATGAAAATGCATAAACCAAAGATGGTAATTAGAGATGAATGTTGATGAATGAAGAGCAGGAGATTAATGAATAAAATTAGCGATGACGAAAGTAAACTCCGTGGGAAATTTAATGCCAGACAAATGAAAAAATATCATGAACCAGATAATTGAAGATGAAGGAAGAGGAAGAAATTGAAGAATCTATCATAATAAGTTAGCTGATGGTGATGAGTATTCTGCGTTAGGGTAATTGACGCGCTGATCTCATTCAAGCTGGCTTAACCAAGAAAATTATGTACTCTAATTGTCAAACATAACATAAAAGTGTATTTAGTTAATTAAGCACTAATTAAATGTTAGATAATAAGGATAAATTAACATTTTGAGTGACATTTTATAGAATATTGCAGTGAATGCAAAGGACATTTTAATTGCTATTACTTGATTCACATAGTAATAAGTTGTTGGGGCAAAGTGAAAAAAAAAGGACACTTAAAATCAAATAGGTGATATTATTCAAAGAACTATATCGTAAATGAACTCTACTAAAGTGAGTGTATATAATTAATAGACTAGGATTGTAAATGATACTAGAATGAAGTAGATAACTCATTAACAAAATGTATTACGTATATGTATAAAACATCAAAATAATTGTAACTAACGTAGCGAATATGTTAATTACTAATCTAATTTTAAATAACATTTTAGAAACGATTTTATTGGTAGGACTATTAGTAATGCACAAAATGTGTATGTATAGAAGATTTCTTAGTGTCATGTAAAGTGTTACATTAAACCAATTGATTGTTTGATAATATCTTGTGAAAAATTTTATTCAATTGATTAAATTAATTAATTGCTCATTGAATTTATGATTTATCTTATATTTAGAGATAGGGTATTTATATGTAAATACGATAATGTGAAATGCGTTCAACCATCCCAAATAGCTAGCAATAAATTCAGGGAACCAATTAAAATTAAAAGGGGGTGTACCAATTGCAATATAAGCCTTTAAGAGTAGGTCATCATGTATTACCTTCCCCTGAAGAAGATGAACATGGCGAAGCGACGTACAGGGCGCAGAATTTGGATTTGAGTTGTTCCTTGAGGTCACATCGTCAAATCAAAATTGAGGACACTGTAACGAGCAAAAATTTTAAATTTTCACCTCGACGGAGTACGTTCACACGAGGCTGTGTCAACGACTTATAGTTGGCGCAATAAATAAAGCGTAATGAGAAGATGTCAGTACAGCGTCGCTAGCTTGACAACAGAAAGACATTAAGTACGATACGACTATAGAAATTGGTGGCACAAGATGACAGGGAAAGTGTAGTCCAGAATTATTGCTCACTACAGCTGTAACAAAGTAAGCAAGGACATTCACACTTGTACCGAGAATTGTGGCAGATGTTTGACCATGTTACGTCAGTATACGATAGACGACAAAAACGAGTGAAACTACATATTACAATGGTACGGATGCACTGCACCTTAAGAAACAATACAGTAGGATAGATCTGACAAAAACTCAAGTCATGTTACGCAGCTGGAGTTATCGTCTAAGTGACAGACAGGATTTACGAGTGGAAAGTTGGGGTGACTTCACCAGCCAGCAGATGTTCAAAATTACTAATAGCCACACAAAAAAGGGGTATAACATAGAACAATACGCCAGGAGGACCGAAAGTACAGATAATGGCAATCTAGAGAAACACAGAGTTTACTTCAGACAATAGGTTGATAGACAAGTGTCTAATAGCCGTGTTTTCTACGAAAAGGGTCAATGTTCGTCAGAGTAAAATGCCTTCAGCCAGGGAGAAAATTGGTGGTGAGGAGTGTTTCCATAGCAACAGAAACGGGAGACCTATCGGAAGAACTATGACGTAGGATCTCGACATGGTGGGACAGAATATTCCAAGAAAATTCAAAACTGACCAATCTCAAAATGAAGTAGGCGTGAACTGCGCCAGAGACAAAATTTTGAGTAGGGACGAATTAATAAAACTATCTGTCCAAGACGGAGGAGAGACAGTCTATACTCAATTTTTGAAACAGTTTTTACTCAAATCTTCAGACAGTTTTATACTCAAATTTTTCAGTTAGTTAATTTCAAGTACGGAACAGTTGATACTCAGATTTCAAACAGTTTATTCTAAGTGTTCGGAGTTAGTTTTATTCTAAGTTCACAAGAGTACATTAATCGTGCGGAGAATTAACTCGAGTACGGGACTTAGTACGTTAACCTGTAACTTAAAAGACTTAGTAATATCTTCACGTCACGATAGTAAGTCTTAGTAAACTTTTAAAGAGTGTATTTCGAAGTGTGTCGTAACGGACTTAGATAAGAATTATATAAAATGAACAATCAGACCGTTACACGAACAGATATCACCACATAAACGATATACTAAACAGTTGAACTTAATATAGTGTTACTACACCTTATTAACAACATAATGAACATGAAATATTAAACTAATTAACAAATTATACGAATATTTAAAGAAGCAGCGATAAGTGAAACCAGACATGTACATTAACGTCAAAACGAACACACAACATACACCGTAAGATGGAACATTTGAATGAACACTAAACTTCAATTATTCACATAAACAAACGCCAACGCGAGTGACCGGAAGAGTGAGTGTTACGTGATTGTGATAAAACAGCATCCGACGAAATGTGTTTACGAGTCATCTTCATCACCGGAACTAGACTTCGTCAACAACTAATGGATATTCAATAATCAAGTAACCATTATTTTAATCATTTCTAATTAGTTACTTCTACTGACCTGATTCTTTCAAAGAATTCATCCCTGAGAAAATTATTAAGAAACGCAATGAATAAATCTGAATAAAAAGTAATTAATGAATGTTTTAACAAAAGCCAATTTGGGATTTAATGAACGCATTAAATAAGTAGAATATGAATTGTTATATTATTTGATTTATATATGTATGTATGTTTTTTCTTTGTTTTCAGCATATATTGAAACATGAATTTGTTCTTATAAAATATGTATGTATTTCAGGTACAGCGACATATCATATGTACAATTTTAATTTGTTGTGAATTATAAATAAACTAGCAATTTAAGTTGATCATATATATGCGTTCATTATTACCAATTACATCCCAGATATTAACTTAAATTTTGGAGAAAGATAAAATAGACTTTCAAGAGTTTCATATGCTCAAATAAAATAAATGAATTGATAACGCTAACCTACTAAATGATATCAAGTATTTGTTAATAAGAATCAGAATAGTTATACATAGTATTAAATGGTCGTATAACACACGGCATGAAAGTAATCAATTAAAGCAAGTAAATACATATTATCTATCGCAAATCAATATAATAAAATATCATTATATTGATAACGCCCAAAGTACGTAAGACGTTACAAATCAATTTTAACGATTTGATATCACTTATATTATATAATTTTTCATTATATATAAATAGTGCTCCAAGATCGTGGGGCACGGCAAACACAATTAAATAATTAATTGCCACAAATGTAAATTACATTTACATTTAATCATAATTACATTATATAAAAATGGCGCCCACCCGCACGGCATGATACGTAGTAACAAAGATTGTTAAAACGTACAGCTTTGGCAAAGAACAGGCAGTAGAAGAAGTAGATAAAGTAGTGTTATAGAAATAGAAGTAAGATAAGTATTAGTGTTATAAGTCAGTTTGAATGATTACGCGTAGGAAGGCAAAAATGGCGAACAATTCCGATAGCGTAGAATTCGGCGTCAATAACCAATTAGGTACAGTAAATACAGAAGAGAATACTACACCTAGCGAACCAAGTAGCGTTGTAGAGAGTCCAGAAGATAGGGCGCGAGGACAGACATCAAAAACAGAAGATGTAAGTCTACAAATGTTGATGGAATTCATCCGTCAACAGAGCGAAAAACAAGAAGAGAATATTAACAAATTGATTAGCGAGAAACAAGAAGAAAGCAACAGAAAACAAGAAGAAAGTATTAGATTAATTAGTGAAAAATTAGAAAAACAAAATGAAAAACTCGACCAGCATAAAGAAGAGATTAAACGTCAAACAGCGGAACAGATTATGCAAATAAGGTCCGAAATACGTGAAGGTACGAATGCCTTGAAAGCGGATAAAAGCGAAGTCCAGAAGAAGCAGGAAGAAGTGGTGAATGAGAACTATGAAGGTGCACGGAAAGTACGAGATACTGATAACGCTGTTGAGTCCACAGACGTGTCAGCTAATAAGAAATTATCAACTGTGGGATCTAATGCGAATGTCATTAGCAAACCAAGGAAGAAGTGGATTAAGAAGAAAAATGACTTTGTTCCTTTGTATATGAGGAAGTGGGAAGAGGATGATCCAGACATGGATAGAGACTGTAAAAATTTACTACTACCAAGTAGAATGCATAAAAAGTACAAATTAATCAACACGGGAAGAGGTACTGCATCAGTGAATCCTATGATGAAGTATCCAGCTTGTGAAATAAGCGTAGATCGGCGAAGTAGTCAAGCCATGGATAATGTGAAGCGGAAGGACATACAAGATCCGTATGCATATTCATCATGGACAAGAAACGTTATGAGAAAAAGGAGAGGAAAGAATTCTGCTAGACGACTTAAAGATGTTGTAAAGGATTGTGAAAGTACTGAAAGGAGAGTCCGAGCACGCGAGGTAAGATTTCTTAGGAACTTAAGAAACAAAACTTTATTATGTAAGCACACGAGTGGTGAGCTGATTGTCGAACAACGGTGCTGCATACAGGCCTGGAAACGACGACAAAAGCAGAGCGGCGCGTGTTTACTTAGAGAAAGTTATTGGAAAAAACGGCAAAAACTACTCAATGTGTACGTAAACAATGGTAGTACTGCTGCGGAGGGTTGTCTAAGGCGCGGCAAGCAATTTAACGCACATCTACCCGAGAGGGGTCGAAAAAAGGGAAGGTGCGCCACATTTCTCACTCACTCACATAGAAAGAGACAGAGAATGGTCGTAAATCTTAAAAGCACAAGTGCGGCACATTGTACCAGAGTAACGGGGACAGCTGACCGGCTATTGGGAAAATATGTGACGCAAACCCCAAGGTCAAACACCTTACTGTTTATAAACAAAAATGCGTGCGTAGGTAACAGCACTATATTGACAGGACATACAAATATGTCATCACAAATATAATTTAAGAATGAATAAATGAAAACGTATTAAGAAAACGAACTTGAGAATGTTTGAAAATGTAATGATAAAATTAGATAATATTGAATAAAATACATTAAATACATTGGTTATATGAAAATGCATAAACCAAAGATGGTAATTAGAGATGAATGTTGATGAATGAAGAGCAGGAGATTAATGAATAAAATTAGCGATGACGAAAGTAAACTCCGTGGGAAATTTAATGCCAGACAAATGAAAAAATATCATGAACCAGATAATTGAAGATGAAGGAAGAGGAAGAAATTGAAGAATCTATCATAATAAGTTAGCTGATGGTGATGAGTATTCTGCGTTAGGGTAATTGACGCGCTGATCTCATTCAAGCTGGCTTAACCAAGAAAATTATGTACTCTAATTGTCAAACATAACATAAAAGTGTATTTAGTTAATTAAGCACTAATTAAATGTTAGATAATAAGGATAAATTAACATTTTGAGTGACATTTTATAGAATATTGCAGTGAATGCAAAGGACATTTTAATTGCTATTACTTGATTCACATAGTAATAAGTTGTTGGGGCAAAGTGAAAAAAAAAGGACACTTAAAATCAAATAGGTGATATTATTCAAAGAACTATATCGTAAATGAACTCTACTAAAGTGAGTGTATATAATTAATAGACTAGGATTGTAAATGATACTAGAATGAAGTAGATAACTCATTAACAAAATGTATTACGTATATGTATAAAACATCAAAATAATTGTAACTAACGTAGCGAATATGTTAATTACTAATCTAATTTTAAATAACATTTTAGAAACGATTTTATTGGTAGGACTATTAGTAATGCACAAAATGTGTATGTATAGAAGATTTCTTAGTGTCATGTAAAGTGTTACATTAAACCAATTGATTGTTTGATAATATCTTGTGAAAAATTTTATTCAATTGATTAAATTAATTAATTGCTCATTGAATTTATGATTTATCTTATATTTAGAGATAGGGTATTTATATGTAAATACGATAATGTGAAATGCGTTCAACCATCCCAAATAGCTAGCAATAAATTCAGGGAACCAATTAAAATTAAAAGGGGGTGTACCAATTGCAATATAAGCCTTTAAGAGTAGGTCATCATGTATTACCTTCCCCTGAAGAAGATGAACATGGCGAAGCGACGTACAGGGCGCAGAATTTGGATTTGAGTTGTTCCTTGAGGTCACATCGTCAAATCAAAATTGAGGACACTGTAACGAGCAAAAATTTTAAATTTTCACCTCGACGGAGTACGTTCACACGAGGCTGTGTCAACGACTTATAGTTGGCGCAATAAATAAAGCGTAATGAGAAGATGTCAGTACAGCGTCGCTAGCTTGACAACAGAAAGACATTAAGTACGATACGACTATAGAAATTGGTGGCACAAGATGACAGGGAAAGTGTAGTCCAGAATTATTGCTCACTACAGCTGTAACAAAGTAAGCAAGGACATTCACACTTGTACCGAGAATTGTGGCAGATGTTTGACCATGTTACGTCAGTATACGATAGACGACAAAAACGAGTGAAACTACATATTACAATGGTACGGATGCACTGCACCTTAAGAAACAATACAGTAGGATAGATCTGACAAAAACTCAAGTCATGTTACGCAGCTGGAGTTATCGTCTAAGTGACAGACAGGATTTACGAGTGGAAAGTTGGGGTGACTTCACCAGCCAGCAGATGTTCAAAATTACTAATAGCCACACAAAAAAGGGGTATAACATAGAACAATACGCCAGGAGGACCGAAAGTACAGATAATGGCAATCTAGAGAAACACAGAGTTTACTTCAGACAATAGGTTGATAGACAAGTGTCTAATAGCCGTGTTTTCTACGAAAAGGGTCAATGTTCGTCAGAGTAAAATGCCTTCAGCCAGGGAGAAAATTGGTGGTGAGGAGTGTTTCCATAGCAACAGAAACGGGAGACCTATCGGAAGAACTATGACGTAGGATCTCGACATGGTGGGACAGAATATTCCAAGAAAATTCAAAACTGACCAATCTCAAAATGAAGTAGGCGTGAACTGCGCCAGAGACAAAATTTTGAGTAGGGACGAATTAATAAAACTATCTGTCCAAGACGGAGGAGAGACAGTCTATACTCAATTTTTGAAACAGTTTTTACTCAAATCTTCAGACAGTTTTATACTCAAATTTTTCAGTTAGTTAATTTCAAGTACGGAACAGTTGATACTCAGATTTCAAACAGTTTATTCTAAGTGTTCGGAGTTAGTTTTATTCTAAGTTCACAAGAGTACATTAATCGTGCGGAGAATTAACTCGAGTACGGGACTTAGTACGTTAACCTGTAACTTAAAAGACTTAGTAATATCTTCACGTCACGATAGTAAGTCTTAGTAAACTTTTAAAGAGTGTATTTCGAAGTGTGTCGTAACGGACTTAGATAAGAATTATATAAAATGAACAATCAGACCGTTACACGAACAGATATCACCACATAAACGATATACTAAACAGTTGAACTTAATATAGTGTTACTACACCTTATTAACAACATAATGAACATGAAATATTAAACTAATTAACAAATTATACGAATATTTAAAGAAGCAGCGATAAGTGAAACCAGACATGTACATTAACGTCAAAACGAACACACAACATACACCGTAAGATGGAACATTTGAATGAACACTAAACTTCAATTATTCACATAAACAAACGCCAACGCGAGTGACCGGAAGAGTGAGTGTTACGTGATTGTGATAAAACAGCATCCGACGAAATGTGTTTACGAGTCATCTTCATCACCGGAACTAGACTTCGTCAACAACTAATGGATATTCAATAATCAAGTAACCATTATTTTAATCATTTCTAATTAGTTACTTCTACTGACCTGATTCTTTCAAAGAATTCATCCCTGAGAAAATTATTAAGAAACGCAATGAATAAATCTGAATAAAAAGTAATTAATGAATGTTTTAACAAAAGCCAATTTGGGATTTAATGAACGCATTAAATAAGTAGAATATGAATTGTTATATTATTTGATTTATATATGTATGTATGTTTTTTCTTTGTTTTCAGCATATATTGAAACATGAATTTGTTCTTATAAAATATGTATGTATTTCAGGTACAGCGACATATCATATGTACAATTTTAATTTGTTGTGAATTATAAATAAACTAGCAATTTAAGTTGATCATATATATGCGTTCATTATTACCAATTACATCCCAGATATTAACTTAAATTTTGGAGAAAGATAAAATAGACTTTCAAGAGTTTCATATGCTCAAATAAAATAAATGAATTGATAACGCTAACCTACTAAATGATATCAAGTATTTGTTAATAAGAATCAGAATAGTTATACATAGTATTAAATGGTCGTATAACACACGGCATGAAAGTAATCAATTAAAGCAAGTAAATACATATTATCTATCGCAAATCAATATAATAAAATATCATTATATTGATAACGCCCAAAGTACGTAAGACGTTACAAATCAATTTTAACGATTTGATATCACTTATATTATATAATTTTTCATTATATATAAATAGTGCTCCAAGATCGTGGGGCACGGCAAACACAATTAAATAATTAATTGCCACAAATGTAAATTACATTTACATTTAATCATAATTACATTATATAAAAATGGCGCCCACCCGCACGGCATGATACGTAGTAACAAAGATTGTTAAAACGTACAGCTTTGGCAAAGAACAGGCAGTAGAAGAAGTAGATAAAGTAGTGTTATAGAAATAGAAGTAAGATAAGTATTAGTGTTATAAGTCAGTTTGAATGATTACGCGTAGGAAGGCAAAAATGGCGAACAATTCCGATAGCGTAGAATTCGGCGTCAATAACCAATTAGGTACAGTAAATACAGAAGAGAATACTACACCTAGCGAACCAAGTAGCGTTGTAGAGAGTCCAGAAGATAGGGCGCGAGGACAGACATCAAAAACAGAAGATGTAAGTCTACAAATGTTGATGGAATTCATCCGTCAACAGAGCGAAAAACAAGAAGAGAATATTAACAAATTGATTAGCGAGAAACAAGAAGAAAGCAACAGAAAACAAGAAGAAAGTATTAGATTAATTAGTGAAAAATTAGAAAAACAAAATGAAAAACTCGACCAGCATAAAGAAGAGATTAAACGTCAAACAGCGGAACAGATTATGCAAATAAGGTCCGAAATACGTGAAGGTACGAATGCCTTGAAAGCGGATAAAAGCGAAGTCCAGAAGAAGCAGGAAGAAGTGGTGAATGAGAACTATGAAGGTGCACGGAAAGTACGAGATACTGATAACGCTGTTGAGTCCACAGACGTGTCAGCTAATAAGAAATTATCAACTGTGGGATCTAATGCGAATGTCATTAGCAAACCAAGGAAGAAGTGGATTAAGAAGAAAAATGACTTTGTTCCTTTGTATATGAGGAAGTGGGAAGAGGATGATCCAGACATGGATAGAGACTGTAAAAATTTACTACTACCAAGTAGAATGCATAAAAAGTACAAATTAATCAACACGGGAAGAGGTACTGCATCAGTGAATCCTATGATGAAGTATCCAGCTTGTGAAATAAGCGTAGATCGGCGAAGTAGTCAAGCCATGGATAATGTGAAGCGGAAGGACATACAAGATCCGTATGCATATTCATCATGGACAAGAAACGTTATGAGAAAAAGGAGAGGAAAGAATTCTGCTAGACGACTTAAAGATGTTGTAAAGGATTGTGAAAGTACTGAAAGGAGAGTCCGAGCACGCGAGGTAAGATTTCTTAGGAACTTAAGAAACAAAACTTTATTATGTAAGCACACGAGTGGTGAGCTGATTGTCGAACAACGGTGCTGCATACAGGCCTGGAAACGACGACAAAAGCAGAGCGGCGCGTGTCTACTTAGAGAAAGTTATTGGAAAAAACGGCAAAAACTACTCAATGTGTACGTAAACAATGGTAGTACTGCTGCGGAGGGTTGTCTAAGGCGCGGCAAGCAATTTAACGCACATCTACCCGAGAGGGGTCGAAAAAAGGGAAGGTGCGCCACATTTCTCACTCACTCACATAGAAAGAGACAGAGAATGGTCGTAAATCTTAAAAGCACAAGTGCGGCACATTGTACCAGAGTAACGGGGACAGCTGACCGGCTATTGGGAAAATATGTGACGCAAACCCCAAGGTCAAACACCTTACTGTTTATAAACAAAAATGCGTGCGTAGGTAACAGCACTATATTGACAGGACATACAAATATGTCATCACAAATATAATTTAAGAATGAATAAATGAAAACGTATTAAGAAAACGAACTTGAGAATGTTTGAAAATGTAATGATAAAATTAGATAATATTGAATAAAATACATTAAATACATTGGTTATATGAAAATGCATAAACCAAAGATGGTAATTAGAGATGAATGTTGATGAATGAAGAGCAGGAGATTAATGAATAAAATTAGCGATGACGAAAGTAAACTCCGTGGGAAATTTAATGCCAGACAAATGAAAAAATATCATGAACCAGATAATTGAAGATGAAGGAAGAGGAAGAAATTGAAGAATCTATCATAATAAGTTAGCTGATGGTGATGAGTATTCTGCGTTAGGGTAATTGACGCGCTGATCTCATTCAAGCTGGCTTAACCAAGAAAATTATGTACTCTAATTGTCAAACATAACATAAAAGTGTATTTAGTTAATTAAGCACTAATTAAATGTTAGATAATAAGGATAAATTAACATTTTGAGTGACATTTTATAGAATATTGCAGTGAATGCAAAGGACATTTTAATTGCTATTACTTGATTCACATAGTAATAAGTTGTTGGGGCAAAGTGAAAAAAAAAGGACACTTAAAATCAAATAGGTGATATTATTCAAAGAACTATATCGTAAATGAACTCTACTAAAGTGAGTGTATATAATTAATAGACTAGGATTGTAAATGATACTAGAATGAAGTAGATAACTCATTAACAAAATGTATTACGTATATGTATAAAACATCAAAATAATTGTAACTAACGTAGCGAATATGTTAATTACTAATCTAATTTTAAATAACATTTTAGAAACGATTTTATTGGTAGGACTATTAGTAATGCACAAAATGTGTATGTATAGAAGATTTCTTAGTGTCATGTAAAGTGTTACATTAAACCAATTGATTGTTTGATAATATCTTGTGAAAAATTTTATTCAATTGATTAAATTAATTAATTGCTCATTGAATTTATGATTTATCTTATATTTAGAGATAGGGTATTTATATGTAAATACGATAATGTGAAATGCGTTCAACCATCCCAAATAGCTAGCAATAAATTCAGGGAACCAATTAAAATTAAAAGGGGGTGTACCAATTGCAATATAAGCCTTTAAGAGTAGGTCATCATGTATTACCTTCCCCTGAAGAAGATGAACATGGCGAAGCGACGTACAGGGCGCAGAATTTGGATTTGAGTTGTTCCTTGAGGTCACATCGTCAAATCAAAATTGAGGACACTGTAACGAGCAAAAATTTTAAATTTTCACCTCGACGGAGTACGTTCACACGAGGCTGTGTCAACGACTTATAGTTGGCGCAATAAATAAAGCGTAATGAGAAGATGTCAGTACAGCGTCGCTAGCTTGACAACAGAAAGACATTAAGTACGATACGACTATAGAAATTGGTGGCACAAGATGACAGGGAAAGTGTAGTCCAGAATTATTGCTCACTACAGCTGTAACAAAGTAAGCAAGGACATTCACACTTGTACCGAGAATTGTGGCAGATGTTTGACCATGTTACGTCAGTATACGATAGACGACAAAAACGAGTGAAACTACATATTACAATGGTACGGATGCACTGCACCTTAAGAAACAATACAGTAGGATAGATCTGACAAAAACTCAAGTCATGTTACGCAGCTGGAGTTATCGTCTAAGTGACAGACAGGATTTACGAGTGGAAAGTTGGGGTGACTTCACCAGCCAGCAGATGTTCAAAATTACTAATAGCCACACAAAAAAGGGGTATAACATAGAACAATACGCCAGGAGGACCGAAAGTACAGATAATGGCAATCTAGAGAAACACAGAGTTTACTTCAGACAATAGGTTGATAGACAAGTGTCTAATAGCCGTGTTTTCTACGAAAAGGGTCAATGTTCGTCAGAGTAAAATGCCTTCAGCCAGGGAGAAAATTGGTGGTGAGGAGTGTTTCCATAGCAACAGAAACGGGAGACCTATCGGAAGAACTATGACGTAGGATCTCGACATGGTGGGACAGAATATTCCAAGAAAATTCAAAACTGACCAATCTCAAAATGAAGTAGGCGTGAACTGCGCCAGAGACAAAATTTTGAGTAGGGACGAATTAATAAAACTATCTGTCCAAGACGGAGGAGAGACAGTCTATACTCAATTTTTGAAACAGTTTTTACTCAAATCTTCAGACAGTTTTATACTCAAATTTTTCAGTTAGTTAATTTCAAGTACGGAACAGTTGATACTCAGATTTCAAACAGTTTATTCTAAGTGTTCGGAGTTAGTTTTATTCTAAGTTCACAAGAGTACATTAATCGTGCGGAGAATTAACTCGAGTACGGGACTTAGTACGTTAACCTGTAACTTAAAAGACTTAGTAATATCTTCACGTCACGATAGTAAGTCTTAGTAAACTTTTAAAGAGTGTATTTCGAAGTGTGTCGTAACGGACTTAGATAAGAATTATATAAAATGAACAATCAGACCGTTACACGAACAGATATCACCACATAAACGATATACTAAACAGTTGAACTTAATATAGTGTTACTACACCTTATTAACAACATAATGAACATGAAATATTAAACTAATTAACAAATTATACGAATATTTAAAGAAGCAGCGATAAGTGAAACCAGACATGTACATTAACGTCAAAACGAACACACAACATACACCGTAAGATGGAACATTTGAATGAACACTAAACTTCAATTATTCACATAAACAAACGCCAACGCGAGTGACCGGAAGAGTGAGTGTTACGTGATTGTGATAAAACAGCATCCGACGAAATGTGTTTACGAGTCATCTTCATCACCGGAACTAGACTTCGTCAACAACTAATGGATATTCAATAATCAAGTAACCATTATTTTAATCATTTCTAATTAGTTACTTCTACTGACCTGATTCTTTCAAAGAATTCATCCCTGAGAAAATTATTAAGAAACGCAATGAATAAATCTGAATAAAAAGTAATTAATGAATGTTTTAACAAAAGCCAATTTGGGATTTAATGAACGCATTAAATAAGTAGAATATGAATTGTTATATTATTTGATTTATATATGTATGTATGTTTTTTCTTTGTTTTCAGCATATATTGAAACATGAATTTGTTCTTATAAAATATGTATGTATTTCAGGTACAGCGACATATCATATGTACAATTTTAATTTGTTGTGAATTATAAATAAACTAGCAATTTAAGTTGATCATATATATGCGTTCATTATTACCAATTACATCCCAGATATTAACTTAAATTTTAGAGAAAGATAAAATAGATTTTTAAGAGTTTC
Source organism: Magicicada septendecula (assembly GCA_034769895.1). NCBI lineage: Eukaryota > Metazoa > Arthropoda > Insecta > Hemiptera > Cicadidae > Magicicada > Magicicada septendecula. The sequence continues at coordinate 402,547,699 of CM068371.1, read as the reverse complement.
ATATGCTCAAATAAAATAAATGAATTGATAACGCTAACCTACTAAATGATATCAAGTATTTGTTAATAAGAATCAGAATAGTTATACATAGTATTAAATGGTCGTATAACACACGGCATGAAAGTAATCAATTAAAGCAAGTAAATACATATTATCTATCGCAAATCAATATAATAAAATATCATTATATTGATAACGCCCAAAGTACGTAAGACGTTACAAATCAATTTTAACGATTTGATATCACTTATATTATATAATTTTTCATTATATATAAATAGTGCTCCAAGATCGTGGGGCACGGCAAACACAATTAAATAATTAATTGCCACAAATGTAAATTACATTTACATTTAATCATAATTACATTATACATATTTGCACTTCGTAGGCTTACACGGCCCGAGTCAATGTTGTAAAATTCCTTCCCGGCCTGTTTGGCTGTGGTCAGTCAAGGTACATAACGTTAAGCCTCACGTTAGCGTAACTCGATTTTACACTGATCATAGCAGTCGATGGCACTGCCGAAACGTCTGTTTTTGTAGAAAACAATGGACCACGGCCACACAGCCCGGGAAGGAGTTTTAAACACATTTTATCTAAGAAAAGGGCGTGGATAAAGATCGAAGGTATGATAAAATTGTCTATTATCATTCCGCTTGAATTAAATGTTCATGTTTGGATAGGAATGGACGGAGCGGATAGACAGAGGCTTCATATAAATCGATGCTAAAAGGGAGAACAATTCGATACTGAAGATGAAAGAGCATTTCTCAGTCCCAATCGGGAGCTCTATTATTATGTTACCACATAAAATCGTATCTGTTTTCTGTTCTTTAGGCTTTGTAGCATGAGAGTGCCTTTCCAAATTAAATTTTGCATTCCTTTAAACTAACGCAATTTTTAATACACGTAAAGTGCATGACAGATAGCAAGAATATGAAGTTATTTCGCCAACCGTCTCAAAACATCCAATTGTGTTCTGCCTTTCCCTGGCAGGTCCTCACACGAAACCCTCCATGCTTCCCGGATCTGCGCCAGCCTCCTAGTAGGCCTACTTTCGTGCCCGCTTCCAATCTTAATTAAATCCAAGATCCTGAACCTCTTCCCTTTCTTCCTTTCTCTTGCCACTCACCATTCCCGAAAATGCGGCAGTCAGCAGTCAGCTCGTCTTATGCAGGGATGGAGCCAATTTGCGTTTTTCCCACACTACTGGACAATCTGTTTTCCTCGCCAAGCCCTTTTTGGGACTTTCCAATTCCTTAGGCCTACACATTCGCCCATCCCACTGCCTCTATTCTCTAATATCCTGCTTCCTCAACGTTTCGATTTCTCAGCAACCTTCGTTTCCTAGTAATAATACCTTCTTTTGTCAGTGCTACGTAGTCTCAAACATAGTCAGTACAGAGCTTCCCTAACTTACAATAACTTGGTCTAACTTCTCACCGTTCAATCCAACAGTTAATCTGTTTCTGGTTCAAATTATTACCAATTTCTTTATCTTCTTATTTATTTTCATTCCACATTCTTCACATTTCCCGTCAAGATATACTTGTCAGAATCATATCAGCAAATACGATAATACACTCAACCGTCCTTCCATCGACAATAACTCACTAGCTCTCCTGCCGTCAAAGCACTCACCGTCTCCTACAAACACAGGTTAAGCAGACCAAGTGACACACCTCACTCCCCTCTACATACCGATCTTACACTTAATTCTCCTCCTATTCTCTCCGCTTTTGCCGTTTTCAGTCATTATTTTGCCAAATTATTATTATTATTTTTTTTATATAGGGCAACTAGGAGCAATAAAACCTTAAACTGACTGCAAGCAATATGTTATCTGACGATTTCAAGTACAAATATATGACGACACTTTATAACTCCCATCGATAAATTGTGTTACTACTATATACTGATAGGCTAAACAATGGCTATTGTTAACTTAGTACTTTGTCATCGTTTACTGAACCAACTTTTGAATAACTTGGTACAATAACGACGGCAATATCAAGTTGTCAGAGCAATGAACCGCCGACGCCATCTTTTAATATTCACGACGCGCTCGCTTAATGTGGAACTGTGCACAAACTGAGAACGCGTACGTAATACGTACAACCAACATTTATTCGTCAGCGGTTAAACGGGAGAAGTCGGCCGTTTGTGTGCTAATTTATTCAGTCATCCCAACAGAAAGCAATAACTATACTGCTACAATTAACGACTGGTAACTGTGTTCTCACTTTTTGAATAACAAAAACATCGGTAATGGGACAGTGTAGTATTAATCTAGATAATTTTATCTATATATTTTAAATATTCTCAAATTATTTGACGTATAAGTAAGAATACTGTAAATGTAAATTGTAATGTTTATAATACTTTTGTGTAATGATGTCTTTACAAGCACAGACGAATTTCACTCTGAATTTCGTGGTCGTGTTTTCTAGTTAAGTACGTTTCGTCTGCAACGTCTTCCCCATATTCTAAACGTTTCAGCGGCATAGCCATAACAATACTGAATTCCATCGGTTTATCATGGTTGGTAATCTACTTCTACATCTTCGTCCGTGTACTATCCAACGATCAGACGTCTCAAGAGCGTCACTGTTTATAGAAGCGAGTCTTGGACAAAGCATACACCGAAAGTAACGGTTTCCGAGGTTAAGGATGCAAGACCAAATAACACATATTTAAAATTTGTTGAAAGGATACTTCGTTGAATAATCCTGTAGCATTGTTCCGGGTGCCCAAAATCCGCTACCATATCGGAAATATTTATACAAGAACTCGATGAAGAAATAATAAACATTCAATATACAGATATATAATATAAACTCGTATTAAAGTTGAACGATCCATTAGGATGTTACTTTAGATTCGCTAATCATACTCTACATATAACATAAAATAAGGGCATAAATACTTCTAGTGTATTAAACAGTATAAAGATAAAATCATCACCTTATATAAAATTCACATTAGAAAAAAATCTAACAATATATTACTACACTCAACCATAATTAGAAATGAAAAAGAATTTCAGTAGTCAGTATGTAGAAAACCGTCTCAAACCAATATGATAATTCCAAATAATTCTAACTATCCGTCCTAACATGTTGGCTGCATTCAATTCCGTAATACACCGAATGCTTACAATCTCATTAAATGATAAAGAAAGAGAGAAATAAAATAGCACAAAGTAATAGACAGAAAGTAAACTTTCGATACATTTTAAAATAAAAGAAAACAAAAATTCACTGAACAAATACATGATAATCGCCCCTTCCCAATTCACACTGGTGTACGTCAAGGGGATGGATTCTCCCCCATTCTCTTTAACTGTGTCCTAGACAAAGTCATGAAAACCTTCCATAAAGTCAATTCCACTAGGGTTAGAATACGTAGCAAATCAAAAAGCGTAGAATTAAGCTATTTAGCTTTCGCGGATATCTTGCCATCTTCGCCCACTCAGAAGAAGAAGAAGCAAGAAAGCAAGCACAGAAGAAGTATTTGAGAAGAAACAAGCAAGAAATATTTGAGAAGATCTCACAGAGATAGCGGATAAAACTGGCCTCCAAATCTCCTTTGCTAAAAAGGAAATTATGACCACCCGAAAACGTGCCTGGACACTACGTATGCAGAAATAAAATATACTGACAATTTTAAATATGTTGGGGAAAACATATCCCGAAACGCCTCAGACAAAGAATCCTTTAAGATAAGAAAACTCGAATTAGCAAAGGCATTTACTCTAGTCGGAAACTGTACGGAAAGAAAAACCTTTCCAGAAGTGCGAAAGTCCGCCATTAAAGCACTGTGATCATGTATGGAGTGGAAACAATGTGCTTTCAAAATTTGGAACCTCTTCTTAAAATTGAACGAAGAATTCTTCGGAAAATTTATGGCCCCAAGAAAACCGAAGATGAGTACAGGCATAGACCCAAAGAAGAGCTGTACAGGGATCTGGAAACGCCTTTCCGAAGGAATATGGAAGGACATATGGTTCGGATGGATCGGTCCAGATTAAATAACAAATTTTCAACTATATCTGGCAACTTTCCAGTCAGAACAGATACACCAAACAACTCAAGGAAGAAATTAATTATGAAACTGAGTATCTCTTTGAACGACCGTGTGGATAGAGATGAATACAGAAACAACATTCAAAATCTTAAGGTTTTGTGCGGTGAGAAGAAGACGAGAAAGGGGTTGGACAGTGGAAAGGAAGGCGGCGCACAGTGTGCGAATGGGGGTCTTCTGGCAGGAAAAGAAAAGTAAATGATATTCGCGTGGTCCACGGCTGGTCTGTTCGTGTAAAAAAAAAAAATTAAACTTCCTCAAAAAATAATATATAAACAGTAAAGATTTTCAATATAAGCGACAAAAAACAGTTGATTACGCAAACAAACATTACAACAAACCAACAATTTTCTAAATCTGAATACAAATAAATTCTTCTTTATTTTACATTTAATGCCTTCATTAGGCATCCTATAAAACATTTACTTGTAGAAGAAATTTATTAGTGTACTAATACAACATAACGTTCCTTCATTCATAATACGTATACTAGACATGGCAGTTCCAGGTCATGTGTACAAAAACTGAGGACTGTGAAAGTACCAAACGAGAAGAATGCTACGCGCAGAAACGATGCTCGTAACGCCAGTAACATACTGAACTGTAATCTTGGGGAAGACATCACACGAGTAGTATTCATATTTAACTTAAACGATCAAATACAAGAATATAGGAGGAACGAATGGAAACGTCATCCACTCATTACGATGTAACAAAAAAAGAATACCAAAGCTACGACAAAAATAGTTCAACCCTTGAAATGGATTATAATGATTAATGTAACAGTCTTAAATTCCCAGTATAAAAAACAAAACATTAATCGCGGCGATGTATTCATATGTACGTATAATATTTACATCTACATGCGTTATTTGAATTACTGAAATCAGTTTGCGAGCGCTCCTGTCCCTGCACTACGCTAATGACCCTGTCTGTCGAAGTAAACCTAGACGAGCTCGGCTACTGTACAATGATACGTGTAGATTGTGGTAAACGGCAGCGGTTTTACACCGGTGTTAGTTTTCGCGATCGTTATGATTCGTGACATAAACATCATGTGTGCGGGAGCTTCAGTTACCGAACTGCCGCTTTTCGCGGATCCGTGACATGTACGGTTTCCCTGCTGTTGCGTGTCCGCATGTGGCTTCACTATCAATTAATCTGTACTGTCGCGCTCGTAATTTTGTTGTACCGTTCGCCTACTTTATATATTTTCAAAAAATAGTTTGAATCGCTATGCAACGTCGATACCTGGAGCACCTGATGTCAGAGGATAAACGACGTTTTCGAATAATTTGAGAACCATATTGTAAGATTGCCAACTATCTCAGTGTATATATTTTTGTTTAACGCCCACGTTGTAGGCGCCAATTTTGTAATATCACAAAAATATAATGAGTTGTCAAATGTCAGTTATATTTTGTAGAGCCCCAAGTTGTTGGTGCCAATTATGTTATGTTCAATATTTTATTACTAATAAAAATTACTTACTTAGGCCTCACGTTGTAAGCGCCAAATGTGTTATGTTTGTTTGCTTACTGATTGTTAATTGTTAATGAATATAAATGTTCAAATAATCTCATCAATATTCTGAGTTGTATGTTTAATGATATTTGTTTATAAATGAGAACACACTTCTTTTGCTGCTCTGAATCATTTTTATTCCTTAATTCTCTTATTATAATACTTTTCTTTTTGAAGTGAAACTTCTTTTGGCACGGTAGGACAAATTTTCGTTACGCGTTACGCGTTATGCGTTATATGCATGAAACTTCTTTGGGCACGGTAGGAAAAATGTTCGTTACGCGTTACGCGTTATATGCATGAAACTTCTTTGGGCACGGTAGGAACAATGTTCATTACGCGTTACGCGTTATGCGTTATATGCATGCATGTGTGTATATATATGTGTTTAGTAGTATACCAAAATGAGGAAATGTACAGTTATATATAATTATTGTTACGAATATTTTAAGTTAACGATATGTAAAAAATAATCTACTTAGTCCTACAGTGTACATAATTTAATGACATATATGTTAAAAATTGTTTATGAATACGATCGACGTCATTCTCAATCATTATTAGCCTATACGTTGCTTTATCACGTGTGACGAGTATTGAAGGATTACATATTACGACACAGATCAACGAGAAGATATTCTACCATGGCCGAAGACGATCATCATCAACAATTGATTTGCAAGAGGAATTTAAACGACTTTCACTAAACAAACTAGAAACTATAAATGAAAATTTAGTTAATTTCATCAATAACAGAAAAAGTTTATCAATATTCACTTTTAATTGCCAAAGTCTTACAGCTCATGCTGTTGATCTAAAAGATATAGTTGTGAAAAATTCAAATGTCATAGTTTTATCAGAAACTTGGCTAGCCAATGAAGATGACGTATCTGTTCTTAATTTCAACTGCATTGTGAAATATAAACGACCAAATATTAGAGCGCGAGGTGTCGGGATATTTCAAAATTCTGACGATATTATTAACATTATAACTCCATCCATGGATTTTTCCGTTACTCAATATGATGTCTATGGTTCAATGGCATCTACAGTTGGCGATTTGTGTATGGCTGAATGTAAAATGGAAAATGGGCAAACAGTTATCATTTTAGCAGTGTATATTTCTCCTAATAAAACATTAGATGATATTATTGATTTTCTCCAACGTTCATTATTATCGTATACATCACAAGGTGCCGCCATACTTCGTAAAGATTATCATAAAATACCTATGATTTTTAAGTGGAGATTTCAATGTCAATTTTGCATTAGACAAATCTATAAAACTGGTTGAATTTTTAAAAGATAATTTAAACCTGTCTATACAAAATGATAAAAAAATATCTACGACAAAATCGAATACGACAACTGATGCAGTATTCACAAGGTTTCTGGATAATATTACATGTAAAACATACATTTCTTATTTTAGTTACCATAAGCCTTTGGTTACAAAGTGTATGATGAAATATCACTAAATATTAACGAAATAGATTAATAATAATAATAATAATAAAAATAATAATTTCTGTAAATGGATATAATAAAATATTTTTAATTTACTAAAAATGAAAATTTTTCTTATACTGATACCCCTCCCATCCTATTAAATTTTAAGTATACAGTTAAAAATAATAATAATAATAATAATGGATAAACAAAAAATAATGGATATAACCCAAAGAAGTTTCACTTCTTCCGCGTGTACACACTTACTGATACACGCACCCAAACTTTTTTTTCTATTAATAAATAACAAATTTTCCTTTTTTAAGGTTCCTGTTCCATCTAGCTCTCGGATCATGAAAAAAATTTGTTATCTCATGGGTATAACCAAATTAACAATCGTCTTCAGTAAAATTATAAATACATACAACAAGTTTAACGCTAATAACATACATGAAGAAACAATTTTAATGTGTAGTAATTAATTGTTGTTTATGTATGATTGTTTGGATCTGAGTTCTTGTGATTATACAAAAGAAATCAATTCAGATAATTTTACAAACTTAATATTACACATTACAAATATAAAACTAATAAAATAATTAATAATTAGACATTAGTAATACAACTGACAAGAGAAAAAAAATAAAAACCAATTGTCTATTATATAGCTCATAGTTCATGAATTCTCAACATGGCGCACTGCTGTCCCCCTTCAACAACATTGAAAGAAAGCAAGAGACGCCATTTTATTTGAGTGGTACACACACTACTGAATGTTTAATAAAAATTTACAGGCATTGCACAAATGCAATGCACAGAGAAGGGCATTGAAAATGCTTCAATAAATCTAAAAAAAAAATATATATATATATATATATATATATATATATATATATATATATATTTATGTTCATTCACCAATCGATGAATTCATTCTTCATTTACCAATGCACAGATTATAAGTTAAATGTAGTCGTATTTATATGTGTACTACGTTATTGACAACAAAGAAGTAGTTTCTATGGAAACTCACCGGTTCCCATTTTCGATAACGCACCAGCGATCGGCCGCAAATGTGCGGCACGTCCCTTATAAACATTTTCAATGTTAAAACTGTATGAGTTCTACACCTTTGTTTGTTCAAAATAAGTTTGTGTCACCCACTTTATATATCATAGATTATGTTTATAAATGTAGTCGCACTAAACGTGTTCGTTATTTAGTTTGTATTGAAGTGTTGTGTAAAACGTGGATAGTTGTCAAAATGGCTCCAGTATTAAAACGATCTCACCAAATTCAAGATGTAGTACTCCATTTTAGGATATTATTTTCAGCTTTCCTTCTTCAGGTTGGTCGAATATATATTGCTCCTTAGTTTACTGATATCTCTTATAACTTTACTTGTCCTTTTACTATAATTTTCTTCTCTAATATTGGTTGGATTAGCAACTGATTTAGTCTGTTCCTTCTGCATTCAACGCCCACACTAGCAAGAAAGACCTTTTTTCCTTATAAAACCAGCTTTAGATTCATCTATAAGAGGCCTTGGTTTGTTTGGTGTATTTTTCGCTCTCAGGGCTGTTTTATCCGCCTCCAGTAAATATAAGTTTTTAATATAACCTTACTTTTCCTGATTATTTTTACATAATCCCGTTTATGTTTTTAGTTTACTTAATTTTATATTGTCACTCACACTAATGAAGTTGATTTTATTGTTATATGGTCACTTTATACAAAATACATGCCATTCTCACCTTTTGGCCATACTATGTTCACAACACTTTATATTTTATCATTGTTTACACTGTGTCATTTGCACTGTTTCATTATTATTATTAATCACTTTTCTATTCACTTATCTCACCCTGTATGTTTTTCGAATAAACACAATTGGTAATTATGAAAATAATTAACTTGTCTTTACCATAACACTATATATGAGCTAATTACAAGTCCAGTCTTAGGTTAAAGACCTAGCTTGACTTTTAGGCTTGTGTTATACAAATGATTTTGCTTAACTCTAAATAACTTACATTTTTTACTTACCTACTACAACATTATTATTTACAATATTATAATAAAATATACAAAATCACTTCCCTAATCTATTGGGTAATTAGTATGTTAAAGACACAGTCCAGTCTAGTCCTTTATTGTGTCTGTTTGTAAAGTTATTTACTATGTTTGTTTACAAAGCTAATTCCTGTTTTTAATTTATTCATGCATCTGTAAAATACTTATTTTTTTTATTCATGGTATATTGTTTTAGTTATTATAATTCTTCCTTATATAATTATTTTTGGTTGTTCTCATTTGATTACTCATTCTTTATTGCATTCCTCATTCATAATATTTATCTATTTGATTAGTTTCACTATAAATTTTGATGATTAAATTATCGAGTTTCCTTTTTTGTATTATCTCGTCATCACGAGATATTGTATCATCACAATGATTTTGTATTGTAATATTGTAGCATCACAATATTAAAAAAGAGTTATTTCTGGAAACCTTTGAGAAATAATCCGATATGGAACACAAAAATCGGTATGGAAAAAATACATGATTTCCATGTTGCAATATTTATATTTAAAATAAATTATTTGCTTGAATTTGGTTCGATAATTTCTAAAAAAATATCCCCCACCTTGTAAATCGAGTTTTATGTTAGACAAATTGAAATATTTCAATAGAAACTACTTCTTTGTTGCCGATAACGTAGTACACATATAAGTAAATCGGTATGGAGAACCATACATGACTTTCATGTTCTAAGATTTATATATAAAATCATTTACTTGAATTCGATTCGATACTTTCTACAAAAAAAAAAAACAAATTTTGACAAATTGAAACGAAATATTTTCACAGAAACTACTTCTTTGTTGCCGATAACGTAGTGTGTGTGTGTGTATAATGGTATGGAGAACCATACAAGACTTCCATGTTTTAAGATGTAGGTATATTAAAATCATTTACTTGAATTCGGTTCGATAATTTCTAAACAACTATTTCCAACCCTCAAACTATTTTCACTATTTATGGATAGTTTTGTTATTATGGGGTAGTCGTTAATATAATTTTATTTTGAGTCACTTTATCTATAAAAATTAGGTACTTTATTCTTATAACAAAACTGAACTACGCAGATAATCATTCACAAACACTTAGGAACATTCGAATTTGGGTTACAATTCCTTTTAATCTGACACCCAGTTGGATTTTTACTTAAAAAAAATTTGTTATCTCTTTACTGGTTCTTAAGAGTCCAAATATTTTGAAATTTCAAAACTTACCAATTGTTTTAACTAAACATGCCAAATGAATTTTTGTGAGTTTATCAAAACTTTCAGACGTTCAAAAACTTTGAACATTTCAAAAACGAATATTAATTTCATATTGTGGTTTAAATTCGCTTTAATTTGATACCTCACATGGGATTTTACGATTTTTTTCACAATTCTGACTCAACGTCTTATTTTTTGGGTGATCAATCTCAAAAACAACAAGCTTCTGTAGGGTAAAGTATGGAAATGTGTGCCAAGTTTTTCAAAAACCGGTTGATGCGTTCAAAAGTTATCGTGAAACATACCCCAATTAGTTAGACAGACAGACAGATAAATGCCAAGCGGTCGTGTCAAGCTCTCGCTTCCTCCTTCAAAAAATTATGATTTTATTCCCTGGTAACAAATTATTTTATTTTTAAGAATTAATATTGTTCGAAAAAATTTAAATAATTTTTTAAGTACTTTACTTTTGTTAAAACGTAAAACGTTGCAGGTAAACTACCCCTTCATCTAAACCGATCTTCACCAAAATCAAAAAGCCTTGAGTCCTTTACAACTCAGGCACATATGCAACAAATTATTTGATTCTGTTTGAATTTGCGGCAGTTATCATTTGCCATAGAAAAAATTCTACACACAGACACTTTTCGAAAAAATGAGTTTTCTCCATGTTTTGAGGGTAGTACAATCAGAATCAGCCCTTATCTCGAACAAGATTTTTTCGCTATCACCATACTTCCATTTCCTAACATGGAACATGGAAGTAAAAATTACCTCCTCCATCTTCAACTATCATTTTCATTTACAGAAAATTACCCTCTCCCCATTCAACTATCATGTTCATTTATAGATATTTCATCTACGTTTCTATAGTGGATTATTATGACCTTCTTTTCAGGATACTTTATTTATCAAAATTAAGCACTTTACTCTTGTTCAAACGTAAAACGTTGCAGGTAAACTACCCCTCCACCTTAACCAATTTTCACCAAAATCAATAGGTTCTGAGTCCTCTACAAGTCGGGCACATATGCAAAAAAATTATTTGATTCTGTTTGAATTTGCGGCAGTTATCGTTCGCCATAGAAAAAATTCCACACACACACACACACACACACACACACACACAGATTCCGGAAAATTACTTTTCTTGGTGTTTTGAGGGTAGTAATCATAATCAGCCCTTATCTCGAACACGATTTTTTCGCGATCACCATACTTCCATTTCCTTACGGAACATGGAAGAAAAAAAAGTTATTTCTGGAAACCTTTCAGAAATAAAGGTTTAGTATTAGTAATAACGCATGTTATGAAGAAAAAACGAATATACAGAGCAAAACACAGTGATTATAAAAAACATTTATCGATGGGTGTTCTGCGTAGACGGTATCTAGGCTATGTTTTGCACCACATGACTGGAAAAAATAAGGAATTTTAAGTGAGAACGCATATCCTGTTGACTGATTATATTAAGGCTTCCGATTGAGCAACTGAGTAAACAGACAGCTGATCCAGTTAATCCACATAATTAAAAACAGATGATAACTCTATAAAGTGGGAAAACGCGGGCACGACATTAATGGGATTGAAGAAATAAATTAGACGCTAGACTAGGTTGCAGCATGTCGTTACTGCTTTTTTTGTATATGTTGACACAACTATCAGACAATGAATAGCAACTTAAAAATGTATTCAAATTATGATCAGAGGGATTTTGTAGTGAGTCTTACCTTTGCTGGTGACCAACCGATGACCTCGAACTGTGAGAATAATTTACAAAACGGAATATATGAATAACAAAAGTATGAAATCTGCCATTTCTGACGATAAAAGTAAAGTATTTACAATTCAGGGGCAATACAATATAACAAATTTTAAAATTACAATTCACACAAGTACTGAACAAGTTGGTAATTTAGATACTTAGAAGCACTACATCGCATTAGGTACTTACGATCAAACAGTAAAAGTAGACAGAATCAACGGCGCCAGAAGGAAATCTCTGTTCAGTAAAGTTAGGAAAGAGACAATAATAAAGTTTTAAAAGGTAATGTCTGTTCTCCAGGTGGTCTAGTGGCTAACGCGGGCGATTGATGCGCTCGTGGTCCCGGGTTCAATTCCCGGCGGAGGTTCCGTACGGCGTGCACTCAGCGTCGTGAGGCAAACTGAGTAGGCGCTGAGATAACAGCGCCGCCTCCTGGCTGTGAATACCGCAACTAGCGGCTGGTGGCGCGTAGTACTAGCCATACACCGTCACACTAACACAAAAGCCGCGCGGTACGCCTTGGTACTTAACGGACTGTTGAGCGGAGGTTTATTTATTTAATGTCTGTTCTACAAGTAGTATAAGTGAGTGAAACATAAAAATAGCGACAAAATGCGTAAGTACGACACGCTGTAAGTACTTCAAGACCAGAAATAGGACATGGGGAAATGGACAAAAAACAAAATGCACATCTCCAAGAAGAATTAAAATATTTGATTTTAATATTGAAATAAATGAAAATAGAAACAACTGGATGTACAGAGAATGAAAGCAGTAAGGCTGCCATCGTTAGGACGATAGAGGACAAGCTGGAGATCACAGGGTGAAAAGCTTCTAGCATGAGGAATGGTGATGATGCAGTATTAGTGTGGGGTTGTTTTAAATTGTTAAATCTTTTCTTGCAGTGAAAGCTTCAGAGAACACCACCCCCCTACTAGTCGCTTCGCAACTCATTAACTAATTCTCTGAGAACTATCATGGATCACTTTTCATACGATTCCTGGATTGTTTCATCTTCAGGACAAAATTTTGTTTAACGTCTTCGACAAAAGTGCCGACAATAGAACTAAACTTCTATCTTACTATTACTAGAGACTTTAGGGCGATGTTACAGATATTGTATTCACAGTTCTACACACGTGAACTCGCGTATCTGACTTACATGCTCGTGTATAAAGGATACAGTCTTATCCTCTGTTCTGTACCACTGTCACTGGACGATCTGGATACGACACGTTGACATAACTCTGTATACACGAAAATTAGTTGTATTTTCTAACACCTAATGATCGCCAGACATTATACACAGCACCCACAACGTTAACCATAACACCAAGTCTGCGTTATGAAAGCTGTGCGAAAAAACCTTTACATATGTTATGATAAATGATTGTTACAAACGATTAGGTACGTAGTTTGTACGTCGTCCATATCTGACGTATCTGGTATGTAAAAGCTGCTAGACTGAGGATGTTCGTATTCTTCCGCTGTATCTTATACGTTAATCGCATTAGTCTATATGTTTGTTTGTCATCCTTGCAAACAAATTTGCACAAATTTGTTATTTCCTTCGCTCTCCAATACATTCGCTAGCAATCATACTGTCCGTATATTAGCCTCGGATCCGGTAATAAATACGGAATCTGCTTTCGCAAGGAGCACAGCACATTTTGTCCATACAGGCTACTTAATGCCTTCTCGGACCAGTTATGATAATCATTAATACAATAATTATTACACTCTACATCGGGACAACAAAAAGCAGTTCCGTTTTTATTCACCGTGAACCTAAACAAAGGTAAGAGACTATCATTATTCGTAACACACGATACACAAAACACATCACTCTCTATTATAAAATTAATCATTACGTGTTTACACAGTTTATTTAAAAGCAGTAGGTTTTACTTTTGACGGAATAATGTCTGTCTTAAAACGCGAGATCCAGTTTTGGCATTTATAATGAGGTGCGACCCACATTCGCCGAGAAAGGCGAAGCTTCCAGCTGACATTTCACAAACGATCGCCCTGGGATACGTGTGTGAGCGCAAAGGGTCGCTCGATACCATTAAAGTGGAATATAGGAAAAGTGAATCGCCGTTTTCTCGCAGTCTGAAACTCGAATTTCTAAGAATCGAAAACTTTAAATCCGCGTTACTGAATGCCGTAAAAAGAAAACACGTTCTGCAAAAATTAAAATTTTTATAATCCTGAAGATGTATTAAAGCATACAGCGCCTGACTTAAATGTCAACTTTCTTTCCCTCAACGTGTAGGTCTACATTTTTGAGATGCCAAACATCCAACTGACGCAGCGAATATATTATTTTTTTCTAACTTTGTTCGTCATTTAATTAGCATACAGTATAATATTTTTGAATATTTCGAAGTATCGTAACAGACATGTCCGTCTTTACACAACGTAGCTTACGTAAGCTAGTCCCCGAGTCTACATTTCTTTAAAAAAATTAAGGCCTACGTCGTTTTATTACATCATCACTTATTTTTTTTTTTTTACTATTCGTCAGGCATAACATAATTTATATTTCACAATTTAACGAATTAGTTCATGGGCATTTGTGTGTGTGTGTGTGTGTGTGTGTACGTGTACACGCACTACTACTACAACTCACTACAGTACTTAAAATTACACAACTTGAAAATCAAATAAAAATAATGAGGTTACTTTTGGTATAATTTTGTGAAAACACTTTCTGCCATGATTAAAAAAAGGTGATTAAATTAATTCGGCTTTTCCCCGGGAAATAGACAACAATGTTAGTTTAGTCTTAAAGCCTCCTATTTACAATATTAAACTTCATTCTTTATTAATTATATTTTATCTTCTTCAGTTATTTAGCGTATGCCTACATTATAAAAATTCAAAACGTTTTGTATGACGGAACAACATTACGCCCGTAAAACTTTATACACTGTGTCAGTAAACATTTAGCCATTTCAATTAATAAAATACTTGTTCATTACAGTATATTTTTTTATTATAAGTTTAGTACCACCCTCAGACCCGGTGGTTCACTTCTAAAGTCAAGAGTGACACTCATGAATACAAACCGTGGATAGTCGATTCAGAAAAGTCTGCATTCATAAGGACACACAGAGGGTAAAGTTTAGTACTGTCATTTTATTACTGAGAGTCACTGCATTGTTACTCTTTTATACCTGATAAACAGTGGCATCTTTTGGGAATAACTAGTGACGTCATTTCTATTTATTGTAATATTAGATGCCGATTATTAGCACATGAGGATTAACGACGTCTAAATGCAGGCGATGTAATTTTCATTTCAAGTATAAAACAATCTAAAGTATTCACACACACACACACACACACACACACACACACACACACACACACACACACACACACACACACACACACACACACACACACACACACAATATTGTGTCTATAGCACTGTTTACGTTTAAAAAGTAAACGAACGTCGGAACAACCGATCACTCATGATCACTAAAATCGTATGGATCTGTACGAGAATTATTGCATACCAAACCGCCAGAGTTCCGTTTTTATACAGGTCACTTCCGACTTATATTTTCAGATAATCAATTTACAAGCTTCATACACAGCATTTGTCCTACGCTTGTACACAAACGAAACAAGTCAGTGGACCCGAATTCTTGATTACAGAATAATAAACTTAAAACATAAAACTTTAAATAAAAAAAAGAACACAGGAAATGTGTAATATAAAAATCAAATACTACGAAACTAAAGACTTATCGGAATTAAATGTTAATTAACGTCTTCGCTCACCGTGTGTACACGTTTCAGACGTCATCGTGAGGTGACAACGTCGGACTAACCAGATGAAGATACCAAGTTACTAATATTGCGCGGAAAGCCTCGGAGCATTTACCTACTGCTGTTTAATAAACGATACGCAGAACAATGAAGTGATACGAACGACTACGTACTGCAAACATTTGTAATGTGCACAAGCCGCTAAAGGAGCGGCAGGAAACGTTAAGGCATGCGTACCTGACGGCCTTGTGATAAAGCATAACCATCTGTGGTATCCTGCCTTATATTTATCGAACACGAATAATCGATTTCCTAACAGTCACTATTGTCTAACGATATCCTCTACGAAACTCCGTGCTAATTACTTTTCACGAAATTTTATGAAGCCTAATTTAGTACTTAAATTTTAAACTTAAAATTTTCTCTTATTTGTTCAGTTAGAGAGCCGTGCTCAGTAAAACGGTTTGTATCCCTGTTTAAATGTAACAACCGATGAATAATATTCATAATGCCTACGTGACGGTTGTCACGTATTGCTTATCAGAAAAATAAGGCAATGTTCTAGACTCGCGCAGAGATATACGGCAGGCTTAACTGAGCTTACCACTGGTAACAATAAATAGTGATAATATCCTACTTTTTTTTTCACGAATCACACTAGCGATTCGAGTGTGATACGACAGTGTGTTTGTGAATGTATCAAATATTGAATTATTTATGTCGCGGAGTACTGTAATTTTACTGTAACTGGGTGACTGTCTCATTCGCCGTGACAGTGAGTACTGGACTTTTACGAGGGAATATAAGAAGAAGAAGAAGTTGTATTCTTAACAAAAAACCCATTACAATACGACTGTGATATTAAAGAAATACTAATAAAATTTTTGAGCTTCGAGTTATATGGTGTTCAATAATTTTTTTCCACTGTTTAAAACGACGATGTGTGCGATCCTGTTGACAGTATGATATTGTGAACTGATACTCATTCTTATAGGCTACAATTACTCCTCTCTGGGCATTGTGTAAACCGTATCACAGACTGATAGAATCGAATCACAGAATACCTTTAGCATTTATAGAAATATATGAGTTTCATTTTAAAAAAAAAACTCCATCTTTCCATAATGTTGTAGCAAAAAATCGAAAATTTTTGTTTCTGAGTTTTCTATGATTACTGATCGCAAAATTTTGAAGAAATCACGCGTAACAGTTAAAAATATGTCAACTCCAAGTGATGCTGAAAAAATATTTTGTGATGCATTTGAATACGCTCTTCTGTCAAATGGCTTGCATTCGATAACAATATCGCAAGGCTAAATAAAGTAACAAGGAATATGATCGTACACAACGTTTTTATTACTAGAAAACATTAGGTTATATTTTAAAAATACTAAAAGAATTAACCAAATTTGTAATGCTTGAAAATGGCTGAGAGGGGGAAATCGCGACATCAAAATGAACTTGGATAAAAAGCACCTAACATTCTTCGGTTCCGCGTGTATGAAGGAAATATCATCTTCAGTTTTGGAAATATTATTAATTGCCAAATATTACAGTCTCTTTCCTGAGGAAAACTGTGATGCTGCAAATCTAACGTTGGATGTCAGAAAAGGCTGAAAAGCCAAAAATCACAGAAAAACGTTAAACAGAAAAGAAGTATGGTTAAAAGAAACCTGGAAGACCTACTGCAAGGAACATAAAATCCAGAGTGGAAAATTAAATACGTTTAAACTTATTTTAAGCTGTTGCTTAACACTGATTTTCGCTTCCCTCTTTTATTTATGTATATATTGTTGCTATATATTAGACATATCAATTTTGAAATGTTTAAAGTATTATATTCATAGCGTATCATGAATTTTTACTAAAAATTTTTACAATATGTTTTACATAGGACAGGATACAAGAAAATATATACACTGTAAAACCCCTATTAATGAAATGTCAATTTTTACTTCCATGTTCCGTAAGGTAATGGAAGTATGATGATCGCGAAAAAAACCGTGTTCTAGATAAGGGCTGATTCTGATTATACTACCCTAAAAAAGAAGTCATTTTCCGAAAAGTGTGTGTGTGTGTGTGTGTGTGTGTGTGTGTGTGTGTGTGTGACTGTGTGTAGAATTTTGTCTATGACGAATGATAACTGCCGCAAATTCAAACATAATCAAATAATGTTTTGCATATGTGCCTGAGTTGTAGAGGACACAAGGCCTACTGATTTTGGTGAAGATCGGTTAAGGGGACCATGTACCCGAAATTTTTTAAAAATTTCACTTTTTCTGGTTTCCAAATTTTCAGAAACTACAGTTAATTCTGAAAAAAATGATATAAAATTTGTTTACCTATGAGAAATAAAAGTTACAAAAATAAATAATTAAAAAGTACACAATTTTGTGTTGAGCGCTTGCATTTTCAGGCTTGGAAACTTTTAATATATTTGTTTTTTTTTCACATACAAAAGGGAATTTTTGGTGTTATACGTTAGGTTGGCTACTCTGTCATTATTACAGGTGAGGAATACAAACATGAGCATTCACTGCCTTTACCTGAGCTTCATAAAATAAAACATATTCAGCTTTGTTGTGTAACTATGGTAACCTTGACAATAAAGTAAGTTTTCTCAAAAAATGACTTTTTACCATATTTATGTACCTTTTTCTCAGCTTCTGTAAAAGATAGAAACACGATTCTTTTTTTACGTTGTAGGGCTAATTACAGTGTATCTACTGAACCTCAAAAACAGAAGAAGAAAGAAACCGAAAAATTATAAAAAATTATTAACTCTTTAAAAAAATTAAAATATTTAGACAATTTTTCAAAAAATTAATTAAATAAATGTGAGATAATAAAACGTAATTTTTTTGGTTCAGATGGTTAAAATACCTTCCCAGAATATGCTGACCAAACCTCAAGTTTGTACCTTGAACAGGTTTTGAGAAAAAGGTACATAAAGTTGATTAATTTAACATGGGGAAGATAGGCGGGTACATGGTCCCCTTAAGAGGAGGGGTAGTTTACCTGCAACGTTTTATGTTTTAACAAGAGTAGGCTAAAGTACTTAATTTTGATAAATAAAGTATCTTGAAAAGAAGGTCATAATAATCCACTGTAGAAAGGTAGATGAAATATCTATAAATGAAAAGGGTACTTGAAGGGGGAGGGGATAATTTTTTATGTGTACTACGTTATCGGCAACAAAGAAGTAGTTTGTTGTTAAATTCCTTCCCAGGCTGTTTGGTCGTGGTCCAATGTTTTCTGCAAAACCAGACGTTTCATCAGTGCCATCGAATGCCATCGTCAGAGAAAACAGAGTGCGCTAATGTGAGGCGGTATACGTTAGTGACCGCAGTACTGTGGTTAAGGCTGAAGAAAGAAGTAGTTTCTATGGAAATATTTCATTTCGAAAATGATTTTAAATATAAATCTTAGAACATGGAAGTCATGTATGGTTCTCCATACCGATATTTAGTTTTTCATATAACTACTAAAGAACAAGGTACTTCCTGATGTAGGGGACAACAAAACACTAATACATATTCATTACTTCCATATTCCTTAAGGAATGGAAGTATGGTGATGGCAAAAAAAATCGTGTTCGAGATTATTGCAGATTCTGATTCTACTACACTCAAAACATGAAAAAAAGTCGTTTTCCGAAAAGTGTCTGTGTGTCTGTCTGTCTATGTGTCTGTCTGTCTGTCTGTCTGTAGATTTTTTTTCTATGGCAAACGATAACTGCCGCAAATTCAAACAGAATCAAATAATTTTTTGCATACAGCCCGGTTTTGCAGAGTTCTCGCGACCTATTGTTTTTGGTGAAGATCGGTTGAGGGAAAGGGGTAGTTTACCTGCAACGGTTTTTTTTTAGCAAGGGTAATTTTGTTTGTTTGGCAAACGATAACAGCCGCAAATTCAAACAGAATCAAATAATGTTTCGCATACAGCCCTGAATTGTAGAGTTCTCAAGACCTATTGTTTTTGGTGAAGATCGGTTAAGGGAAAGGGGTAGTTTACCTGTAACGTTTTATGTTTTAACAAGGGTATTTCCTATGGCAAACGATAACAGCCGCAAATTCAAACAGAATGAAAAGATTATTTGCATACAGCCCTAAATTGTAGAGTTCTCAAGACCTTTTGTTTTTGGTGAAGATCGGTTAAGGGAAAGGGGTAGTTTACCTACAACGTTTTTTTAACAAGGGTATTTTCTATGGCAAACGATAACAGCCGCAAATTCAAACAGAATCAAATAATTTTCTGCATACAGCCCTGATTTGTAGAGTACTCAAGACCTATTGTTTTTGGTGAAGATCGGTTGAGGGGAAGGGGTAGTTTACCAGCAACGTTTTTTATCATGCGTATTTTCTATGGCAAACGACAACTGCCGCAAATTCAAACAGAATCAAATAATTTTTTGCATACAGCCCTGATTTGTAGAGTACTCGCGACCTATTGTTTTTGGTGAAGATCGGTTGAGGGGAAGGGGTAGTTTACCTGCAACGGTTTTTTTTATCAAGGGAAATTTTTTTTTTTTGGCAAACGATAACAGCCGCAAATTCAAACAGAATCAAATAATGTTTCGCATACAGCCCTGAATTGTAGATTTCTCAAGACCTATTGTTTTTGGTGAAGATCGGTTGAGGGAAAGGGGTAGTTTACCTGCAACGTTTTTTTAACAAGGGTATTTTCTATGGCAAACGATAACAGCCGCAAATTCAAACAGAATCAAATAATGTTTTGCATACAGCCCTGATTTGTAGAGTACTCAAGACCTATTGTTTTTGGTGAATATCGGTTAAGGGGAAGGGGTAGTTTACCTGCAACGTTTTTTTATCAAGCGTATTTTCTATGGCAAACGATAACAGCCGCAAATTCAAACAGAATGAAATAATTTTTTGCATACGTCCCTGAATTGTAGAGGTCTCAATGACTTTCGATTTTGGTGAAGATCGGTTAAGGGGAAGGGGTAGTTTACCTGCAACCTTTTACGTTTTAACAAGAGTAAAGTACTTGAAAATTTATTTAAACTTTTTGAAACAATGGTAATTGTTAAAAATAAAATAATTTTGTTGCCAGGCAATAAAATTATAATTTTTTCATTTTAATGTAATATAATATTTTTCATTTAATACAGCAATAAAAAGGCAGGTAAGACACAGCCTGGTTGTTTGGCTGAAAATGATTTTAAATATAAATCTTAGAATATGGAAGTCATGTATGGTTCTCCATACCGATATTTTTGTATGTTAACGAGGAGAAGCATAAGGCAAAATGCAATATTTCAAAACAAAACGGATTACAGCCCACAATAAAATTCATCGTATGTAACTAAACAAATACTGCAATTAACCTCATTTTCCCCAATCTACGTACATTATGTGCGGGCGCATTCACACACACACACACACACACGCCCGAGTTCTACCGGACACTTATGATTGGTATATGCGAATGACCTATTTAGAATTTTTGTCTCAACCCATCGAATTCTATATTCTTACGGCGTCTTGGTAAAAACTTTTTTACTTCGAAACTTCTATGCATGAAGTGAACTACTGCCACTTACCCGAACAATGGATTCTGCTAACTCCGTACTGTACCCAGTCGATTCAACTTGGTTACAATATCACGTCTCGGAGCAACGAACCGCCCATAACGAGCACGGATGGCTCACTGTGCACAAACTCACATTTGCATAGGCAATACGTATTACCGATATTTGGAACAGCGGGTGACGGGAGAAAAATGTCCGGCCATTTGTGTGAAAATTTATTCACTCACACCAACAAACAGCAAATACTATATTACTGAATAATTACGACCCGATAAATATGTGTGTCCTAATTTACTAAAAAACAACAAGGAATTTATAATGAGGCAATATAACATTACGCTACAGATTTTACAATCAAAAATTCCTTAACATTAACATATATATAGGAAAATTGTGACCTTAAAGTATTTAATGTTTATGTATAAGTTTTGTGTGACACCGCGGACCCGCAAAACAGTTTGCTACAGTGTTCTCCCCCCCTCCTCTCACTACTCTCTCTAATTTCGTGGTCCCTATTAATGTATTCCTCACGTGTCACAGTCTTCGGTGGGATTACATCTACAAATCGTGTTTCTCCTTACAGCTGTCCAACACCCTGATGTTTACCCTTAGAACCTTAGAATCATTATTGCTACCAGCTGTCTGTACGAGAAATTCGTTGATATATACTGTATACAATTTTGTTTTCACGCGATTGTCACGGGACTGATATTTTTACTCAGCCAACTGTAACTACGAGGGCCATTCGATAAGTAAAGAGAAAAAACAGCGGCAGTTCAAAAAATATCTAAATCACGTGTACAGTACTTTGAAAACGTAAAGCTGGCATAAATGTCATTAATATAGAACAGCTTATGACGATTTTAAAATAAGAAACGTAATATGGAGTAAAATTTATTTTTAAATCGCACATTAAAATTAATATTACATCCCTTGATTAACTCAAAATAATATTTAATAAAGGTTTAAATGACAAAAGGAATGCGAGTGTAAAGATAGGGAAACTAGTTAATAATTTACCATGCACTGACATGCATTAACTGGAATTAACCTGCATACAGATTCTTTTACTAAACAAATAATGCTGGTAAAACTTTAAATTATTCAAATAAATAAACAATGATACAGTAGTATACTATTTAATTCTGAAGTAAAGCATAGCTTTGGATAATAAAAAGGTCAAACTTTAAATACCGTAAATAGCGAATAAAGGTGGAACTATTTTGTTGTGATGCGTAAACTCCGCGCAGTTAACTTACCTGTCCTGACATAATAATAATGCAGTAGAGATGGAGCGCTCTCGTAGTAAACACTACACCCTTGAACCATGCCCCGAAGTACTAAGATATTTTAATTTAAAAGTGCAGATATAACAACGTGTAGAGGAAAGTATCAGTAAAGTAGTGTTTTATAAAGAAAAATGTAATCTATTAAATTAAATGGAATCAATAAGTGAGAGGGATGACATCTCTATTGACTATGTGTAAGATCTCCAATGTTTGTTTAAATTAAAAAGGTACAATGTACTAAAAGTGAGAACATTTCATAAATAACCATGTGACGTGCACTTCTGTGGGAAACAAGAACTTTCACTCGAGTTGTACTACTAAAGATGCTTAGCTACCAGACTTCATAGGACAGCATAACAGCTTCATCATTACCAGGATCTCTTCAGGAACTTCACCCGGAAAGTAAACTACCATTACCTTCTACCATTTGTGGACACCCCAAGGATCAAGGACCAGGACACGGAGTAAACTTCACAATATCACAGGTGACACGGAGACTTGTCTTCCGTGGTTAAATGTCATTAAAACAAATGTTTGCAAAAGACAGTTTAATTAACTATATAAAAGACTTTAATTATTGTCAATTTGTA
Organism: Magicicada septendecula; assembly: GCA_034769895.1. Lineage (NCBI taxonomy): Eukaryota > Metazoa > Arthropoda > Insecta > Hemiptera > Cicadidae > Magicicada > Magicicada septendecula. The sequence goes on along the minus strand of CM068371.1, from coordinate 402,524,375 downwards.
AATTGTATTATGTCATACGACTAAAATTATTTGTAATAATAATTAGTGCTTGTAGTATAAAGTTTTTCAGATACTAGAGGTTAAATTAAGTCCATTCTTCAAATGCCCCCCCCCTTCAAATAGTATAATAACTTAACTTACAAACCAATTTAATATCCCGGATCCGTGGAAAAAGCTAGCACATAACCATACTTTTGTTGTGGCCACCTTTTCAGAAAATATTTTGTAAACTTTTATTTAGAAAACCTTATGGTAAAAAATCCATGTATAACTATAAAGGATAGCACCTAATAAAGAGATGTCATTACTTAACACAAAATACTGAGTGAATAAATCATCAAACACCCCAACAAACATTCCTTTCATTCTAACTACTACTACTGCTTGTTAAGAAGTTGATTAAGACTATGGCAGCCCGTGCAATTGATCTGAGACAATTACGCACTGGTTCCCGACGTTATAACGTAGGTAAGACGTTATAAGCTCTTTGAAAAATATTTCAATACACTTCACTTCTAATATTCATCTATCACTGGAAAGTCATCTTGTAAATGTGGGGAAAAAAGTGAATTTTTTGAGAACAGCGTTCGTTGATAAAATTTCTTGTTTCTGAAAGGTGTAAAACCACCTGAAATTTATTCTCGGAAGCTTTAATAATAACGTCAAGGTTTTTACGAATGGTGAAAATATTTATAAGCAGGTTCAAAAGTGGCTGACGTGAGTGAGAAAAGATACGCCTCGTGCCTGACAACCGACTGAGGTTTCAACTCCAGCTCTGGAATCATTGATGGATGAGTTTATTTGAAAGACAAAGGAGAGTCACATCACAATAAATTACCAATAATTGTAATACAAGTGTTAATAAAATTCATTCAACAATTTGCAATAAACTGAACTACCATACAACAAATACAATGAATTGCGACTTGTGACGAGACCTGGATAGACAGGTCTATCTTCTGACATCATAAGGCAGAATTTAAGCGACAACGCATGGCATGGAAGTATCCTGATTCTCAAACTTAGAAAAGAAATTAAGATTCTACCATCGGCCAGTACCGTGTTGCTAACTATCTTCTGGGATGCCAAGGGTCCTATTTTCTGCGAATTTTGGAAGGACAGAATACAATCAACAGTGACTACTAGAGATACATGCATGAAAATAAAATGAAGCCTACCATGGTGAAAAAAGGCGCAGTTTACAGAGGAGAGGAGTGCTTTTTCTACAGGATAATGCTCGCCCGCATACTGGAAAATCAACGCTTCATACCACTGAGAAATTAAGCTTGGTGGTTTGGCAGGTCTAGGCTATAGTCTTGTGTTATAGTCTAGACCAGAGGGTCTCCAAACTTTTTCACCTGAGGGCCGAAATGAAAAATCTTGGAAGTCAGGCGGGCCAACAATATATATATTTTAAACTTTTTTAAGTTTACGAAATAATCAAATTAATAAAATAGGTATTTATATAAAAATGAAGCAGACTTATTCAAAGAAAACAAATTCATTTATTCAAAATAATATAAATCAAAGTAAGGAAAAATAGCATTCAAAGATATTTCTTATGTATTATTTTTTGGCTTTCTTATGTAGGTATGGGATATGTGGATTTGCTTCTGACATACATTGTCTGTTCATTTTGGGTCAAATTTTGTTTCTCGTGTCACTAGAATGGATTTCAAGTGTTTGTCTGATAAGTTAGCCCTGTACTTTGATTTTATACTTATTTTATTTCTTGTTTAGTTATTTAGTAAAATGTTATAATAGTTGAAGTATTTTGACGATCTATTTAAAAACTGCAGCATCGGCCGGGTTGCCGCGTGCCGTAGTTTGGAGACCCCTTGTCTAGACCAGTGGTTCCCAACCGGTGGTACGCGGAGAGATCCAAAGTGGTACGCAAGAATACCTACTAGGTAAAAGTATTCACTTAAAAAAATATATAAATAAAAATTGTATGTTCAAAACAACAATAAATTTTCATCGGACATGATTTAAATTAAAACAAAATAACAGCAACATTTCTTTTTAATATGTTCTTATTTTCCAGTACTAACAAGAAAGTCTGTAATGAAAGTAATTAACTGCCGTTTTAAAAAACTTTATACTTTATTTTAGCATAGAACCTACCTGAATGTCTATGTATTAACTATTTATAAATTCTATTTATTAGATTTAAATAATTATACATAACTAGGAATAATAAGATATACTATTCATGTTCAGAATACTCCAATAACCTTTCTTTAAGCTCCGGCGGTACGTGAAATGAACGCGGAAGACCAAAGTGGTACGCGGGCCCGGAAAGGTTGGGAACCACTGGTCTAGACCTTGCTCGTATGACTTCTTTTTGTTTAGCCCCTTCAAGGAATTTTTACGTGGAGTGGCATTTCACAGCAATGAAGAAATGAAAAATGTGAAAAACGTGTTCAGACTTCAAGACAATGAATTCTTGCTGCAGGTTTCGAAAAAATTAGTACAGCGAAAGGACAAATGTATAAATGTAGCAGTAGGTAATGTCAAAACACATGTAATTTGTTAACTAAATAAACACTATTCAAACAACAAGCGTTTTTCTCTTCACTTATTGAATGACCTTCGTATATTCGAGGTCCACGCTTGAAAACGTTCCTTTCTGCTGCCCTTTCCCAGTAGGACGGAGGGGGGGGGGTTGAGGGCGGATATGTTTCGGGAAGCTAATGACTTCACCGTCTACATACCATAAGTTTCCAATACCTTCGCTGTATTGGTAGCCCGTTCTATTGAGCCGCGGCAGGACAGTGTCTCCGGTCAACGACTCAAGTGTCCATACAAGAGAAACACGCTCTGCCCTATTTTTTAGTCAATACTCCCAAGTTTGGTTTGCGTGTGTGTGCACGTACAAACCATTGTACACACTGTTAACAATAAAACACATTTCACACTGCTCTATCACCCTATGACTATGACTACGACTATAGCTGCGTGTCGACTGCGCGACGACACGCTGTCTCGGGTTTGAGTATACACAGAATGTTTACAAACTGCAGTTACCTTATCTTTGTTGCCACGTTACTGTACACACACGAACACTCTAGATCCGATTTATATTAACGATATGTACATATTCTATGCCAAAGGGTTACACATAGCTTCGTACATGGTTTATATCTATGCAGGGGTAAGAGCAACTGGGTTAACTGATTTACACCGTTCCCTATCTCTTGTCTGCCTCTGATAACGTGATGATAAATTAGCAGACCGGTCAAGCCTAGTCTAAGATTTTAACTGAATCAATGGAAACAGTATTAATTTGTAGGCGCATATATCTATGTGTGTACGTCATATGAATATGATGGCGGTCACTTGTTCCAACGCAAATTTGTAAAATGGAGCCATAAATTGACCCGCCCTCGGGCATTCTTCCTACAGGTGAATTCCCTCCCTCTCATTTCGACATACTTGTTCACTTGTCAAAAAACAGAAAATAATGTTTCACGAATTTTCAAGTTCAGAATGTGAAACTTGAAGCGTTTGGGCGTTAGGATAGGATAACCCAATTAAAGGACAACATACAAATGCAAAATAGAATAACAAAGACTTGAAACTTTATAGGTCCTTTGATCGGGGTATTTTGGAAAAAGACATCAGGAAAACAAAGAAAGAAAAATCAGGCCGTGGTCCGATGTTATTTAACGCAAAGATAAGAATTATTTAACGCTAAGCCTCAGCCACAGTACTGTGGTTTACTGACTGTAGACCTGTGTCTGTGTATCAGTCCTCTAACCACTGAAGATGGCCACCGATGGAGTGGCTGTACAGTTTGCGTTAAGTAACATCGAACCATGGCCTGTTAGCCCGGTAAACAGTAATATTAACAACTACGACGCCGGGTGTGGAAGCCGTAGACAACAATAAAGAAAGAGAAATATACAGAGTCAGTCACCAAAAGTATGTTAATATACTGGTCTGAAGTACGAACAATGGCAGAAAAAGACAAAAAGCAAACTGGCTACAGACATGCATACATTAAGAAAACACTAATGGATCGAAGGCAAAAGAATACAGGACAAAGGTAATGAATGCAAGTATTAAAGCGACAGAGGTTTCAGCGCAAAAACATTTATACGGTACACGATTTACGCAGAATGAGCGAAAATCGACTGCCAAATGATACGTTTAAAAAGGTCACCGCAAGGCAAGAGAAGTGGACCGAGCTACTGAAAACAAGCTGTCTGACGGCAGTTGGAGACATCGAAGCGAAGTACAGTAATGACAAATGACACAGGACGCTATGGAACATTGAAAATCTTCGGGTCAAAATTATTCAAGAAGCTTCCACGTAAACTAATGCTTTTTTTTTAAATTAATTTGTAAATTCCTTTAGTATACAAACCCGCACTCTACATATGAAACGCGACAAACACGCGTCAACTTCAACTGATTCATTCACCGCAGAACACTGGAGACCTCACCGAGGACATCTTGTGCCGGCAGCGAACTGTTGGTTTGAACAGAATACTTTATACGCTCACACTATCCTGTCCTAACCGGATCATAACTTAGAGGAATCTTTACGTGATCGCGTCATCGACCTTGACCAATACGCTCCCAGAACCTATCGCCACTTGGAACCTATTCGACAGAACCAATCCTGGAGACAAGTAAGGAGCGACTCTGCAGTAGCACACAAAGGAGACGCGTTCAACATTGTGACTACTCACCACGAAACGTTAGAAAATTTCTTTCTAAAGGATGATAGTCATGAGTGAGGTGAACAAGTCCAATATTTTTAGTGAATAATGTAGTAAGCTTTATAATATAGATCATTTAAATATAGCTTATATATGGATACATTTATATGTATCTTTTATGTTGTGAATATTATACTGCATTATATGCATCCGGTTAAGAGGTAGCTGAGACACTTAAGACATTCCGTATAGGATGGACAGACATATCGTAGGCAGTGTACGCTGGAAACGAGTGAGGCATCCCGTTAGAATAACAGGCAGAGAACTCGTAAATATTAAATAAGGACAATTTAGGGGAAAACACATAAAATGCTACTGTAAAGATACTATTCAATTAATTACTGGGCTTTGGTTGAATTAGGTTACTCCAGCCATAGACAAATAATGCTTCAGTTAATCTAAGCGTGGATATAATTAGCTCCGGAAAGTCATGCATTTTCTCTATCGTCACACAAACTTGTTTTATGAAAGGGTTTGTTATTTATTTACTTTATCTTATAATGTACTTATATAAAGACGATGACGGCCTGGGGGTAAATGTTTTTGTTGTGAAGAACAGTAATACTGACGGACTGAATTCTTCCCTGACTGGCGAGTGGTGACGGGTCCAAGCTCTTGTGGTACTGAATCTATTAATTTATCGCGGTTGTAATGATACGGATAATCTGCACTTTCCCGACTCATTTTATAAAACGTAAAGCGTAAACGCCTACACGGTGATAAGCCAAAGGTGATAACAATGATAAAACGTATTACCTATTACACAATGACGTCACAGAATTTTATCGGGAATCGAAAGGGGCTGTTAAATCCAGACGCACTTATGAACGTACAAAACTAATTCATGTTCGATACATTACGAACATCGTTTGTTAAACTGAAAGCCGTTAAGACGAATGAAAGTGATAATTATATTCACACAACAAACGCGATGTATGTCTTGCAAGACGTAACAGCTGTATCGGGAGTGAGCAGATGATACCACTGGCTGACAGTGGTACTGTGACAAAATCCTTGGAAAAGTCACGAGATTTTAGCGACTTTTCTGGCTCCAATATGTAACAAATGATAACTAAAATATCTGCGTCATCTCACCAAACATCCGGATCGAATGATATAATGGCGAACAAGCGGAAGTAGTAGTTACATAGTAGCTATAACAATATTACTTCACAATATAGTAATTCTAGTTCACTTCGTACACTACTTGCTGACGTATACCCGGTCTGTCTAAGGTGTGTGCTCTCATTCTTCCAGGTTCCTTCATTTCAGGACTGCCTCTATCTTTCTCTTTTTCTTCGTCATGGAGGTTTTGACTGCAATATATTTGTTCTGTCATCGATCTTCTGCCATTCTTAGTACATCTATTCAAATCATTTGAACCTTCGGATTCTTTAAGCCTTTGGATTTGTTTTAAACAGTCTCTCTTGAGACCATAATAGGTCCTACTTCTCCGCTGGTCTTCCATTCTACTCTTCGAGATTTTAGCGCTTCTCAGGTAATCCGTTTTTCCTACGATCAGTTTTTTTTTTCAAATCCACATTTAGAGACAGCCACAGATACGTACAGATCACCAGCACAATTCTTATCTTGTTTTCGTATATACATTACGACCACAAATTAAGGAATTAAGGCAATACTATTATCTTGTGGCTACGGTGAATATATTGTTGTTTTCCAGTCTTTCCAAGTTTTTGTATTTGTTGACCTATACGGTCAATCAGAGAAGGACGCTTAAAGAAGATGCGATGATACTCGGTGTCGTGTAACTGACAAATATTATCTAACATCGGGGGAACAATCCTCGTCAAAAACATAAAATTTGTAACAGGTGAGAGACGGTCAGAAAATCTACTATAAACCATCAAAAAATATACTATTCAGTTATCATTATGTGAACTTGTAATATATTAAGTTACAAGTGTAATTTATTTTCTGTAATAACGTAAACGGTTGTCGGAGTGTGCACCGATACTCGGCAGTCGACCAACTCGCCGAAGACAGTGACATGCGGGTTTCATATTCGAGACGCAAGAATATCGAATGTGTTTTTATTTTGTACCCGATATATATTATATATACAAATATTGTTTGGTTTTATTACATATTTATTAACCATGGAGAGTGTCGAGTTGGAAAATCAAGCGAAAGCTCTTATAGAAGATTACTCGAATGGTTTAAATAACGATCTTCTAATAGACTTGAAGCACTTTATGCCACGAGTAAAATTGCAAGAAATTTTTTTTTTACAAATCGTTCGAATGAAGATGATAGATTCCATGGTACTACACTTTGTCCGCTCAAAGTATTAAACTGGATTATTGATTGTAAAATGATTAATGTCTTTCCGAATATATGCATTGCCTATCGTCTGCTTTTTACGATTCCAATCTGAAAAATTATTTTCTGTGTTAAAACGCATTAAAGATATGTTGACTTCAACTATGGAAGATGAGAGATTACCTTCGTTAGAAAGGTTGAATATTGAACGCAGGATACTTGAATCGCTCGATTTAGAAGAAACTCTGCTAGACTCCGCTAAGGCAAAATCAAGAAAAAAATGTACGATTAGTATTTCCTAAGCCTAAGTACTACTGTGGTCACTGTAATCGCTATTTAGCTAAATATTTGTTGTAATTTTAGTTGAGCGTTTAATAAAATAATTGTTTACTTTGGAAATTGTGTATGCCATTTATCAGTGTAAATAATGGACGCATTTTGAAAATGGATGCATATCAGTGTAAAAGGTTGCATTTTGAATTTGGGGGGGGGAGGAGGCACCAGTCTTATGGCAGTTTAGGGCACCACGAGCTTCTAATTCGATCCTGTGTGTGTGTGTGTGTGTGTGCGCGCGCGCACACACACACACACACACAACATTTATGCCCCGAAAAACAAACAGTAACGCCTAACCGCCTAGAAGAGACTAGTTAATAATGACGAGTAAACTGAACTGGTAGTAACAGCTAGGCACCTGGAGCAACTTCGTATCACATGTAACGTAAAAACTTACTCAAATCTATTCGAATACAAACAAACGGATGCAAGTCGCTGAAAATTGGCATTGTTTATATTAGAAGTTAATACAAAACACATGCAATTCGCTAATAACTTATGAATAATGGGAAACGTTACCACCATGTTTGATCTTAGATAACTTTTTACAGTATTTACTGTACAAACATGCACACCCGCGCAGGAAAAACGTAAACAGGACAATGCAAGCGAATAAATATAACGGGATATAGGAGGCGGTGGCAAGAAAGTAAATACGTACGAGGCACGATGCCAGCCAGCGTAGGGTCGGTACCGAATGGCCAAAACCGCTGCAATTTCACGTCTTAATCGTGGCGTTCACTCGCTGTCTATCATTTTTCGCAACCATTAGTGCAGATGATTATTTCTGTGCTCGCGAACAGTATGTGTTTACGTGTGCGCGCCTGCCAAATTAGCTTTCCTCGTCGTGTTCTTTCCTTAGCCCGTCTCGACTATATTCTGACCAACATTCTTTACAGCAGATTCACAGTTGTTACTTCGAGTTTACACGTTTTAAACTAGAAAAGTGAGTCACACTGTTCTATTCGTAGCTGGCACGCGAAAACTAGCGCAGAAAGTTCCATACTAACGCAGAAGTGTAGCTACTGTTATACTAACAAGATTTGTACAAAAAATTGTCGACCATTAAATGGATCGAGAACAACGGACTTGAGAGGCAAACAGCGGATTTTTTTTTATAAGCGGAAATAAATGTCAGCCGAAAATAAAGTTTCTGTTTCACTAATATTAATACACTACTTTATTAACTACAGTAAACAATATTGTTTTACAATTATGTAAGTTATGTAAAGGCATGTCCGAGAGACGAATTGTGTCACCGCTCGGCAGCTGGCTACCATGAGTGTGTACTTTACTGCGACTGTGGGGCCATTTACTGGGTACATTTAATTTTCTCATTAAGTTATGTTTGTCTGCATGTTTACGCGGTACAAATGTTATACTGTAGGCTACTGTTAACGGACCATTGTATCCGTTAGTTAACGGATATGAAAAATTAGATATTGACAGACATGTGATGTTTACCGACAGGTCAGCTATCACTTCACTGACATGTATTCTTATGAAATTTTGTAATTCATACGTTTGCGGTAATTAATTCCTGAAGCTAATCCCTACTGCCCACAAAGCATGGGGGACGTTCACTAGTTGAATTTTGTATAGGCTTTTGTACGTATAAATAACTTCGGAAATACTTTGTATAGGCTTTACACTAGGCCTAACACTGTATAGGCTTTTGTAATAACTTCGGAAATACTCAATGTAGATGATAGGCATAAGACAATTTATCAGTAGGCCTACAACTTCTGACGAAATATCAGTTCGTGTGAATTAGTATTTAAACTGCATAGAAAATGTATTATTAGTGGCACAGTTTCAGTACGAAGGCTTACTGAAACTTGGTAATATTGCTACTTGGTAATATCCCGCTTAATACACAGTTTCCACGAGGTCCCTTGATGAGAGTCTTAACGAGGTTTCACTGTATTGCTTTACTTTAAATAAACAGCTAATCTTAATAAAGTATTTTCATTACTTTCTGCCCTTTTTTGTACATATTGTGGATTATCCGGGAGTTTACTGTATTCTGTAATCGTCATACACGAGTTGCGCTGCAGACGGAGAATTATTCACAGCTACTGCTGATGCCAATGTTGAAACAAAATCTAGTTTCCAAACGTGACAGCAACGTTTTTACCTTTATTATTATTATTTCGTGAAACGGCTGTTTGGCTGTTATTTTGTATAAAACGCCCCCCTTGGGTTGTTTTAAGGTTCTATGACCGTCCGGTCCGGCTGAAGATCTAGTTTGTTTTATATTATTTTAATATTTATACTATTTACAATGAACGCTAAACACACTCAACTCGTTCCGGATCTCACTAATTCTTGACAGGCCTATATCCATACGTTTCCTAGCATTCACCGTACGAACGAATCTCACCTGCTTAGCTTGTATACCATCCTCATATCGTCTGGTCAGCACCCATACCGTTTACGTCGTTTCCACTTAATGGTCTCCACACTGCCCGTTCTGTCTTTCAGTGATTCCTGTCATTTTTCCGCGGTAGCCCAAATGATCACCTACCTGTGGTTTATGATTTTAAGCAAGTTTTTGCTATTAGTGTGGGTCTATTGTTAGGACGTGTCCCTTCTGTTTCTTCCACTTTATCTTGTATTCTATCATTCATACCGTAAACATTTAATTACTTTCTTATGTCTACGTTTTTAATGCGTATAGTTTCATTACGTCTTTCACCCGTCTCAAAACTCCGACGTTCGTTGTTTCGCAGATAGGCCTATATTTCACGTACCGGTGCCATACTTCAAAATACGTGTTACCTGTAATTTTGTAGAACTTAAAATTCGTTCCTTTACAAGCTTGTTCTTAAATGGATGTCTATTACACGTTATGGATGTTAATACCATACACGTTGTGGAATTTCCATACCTTGCTCTACACTTTTCTTGTAGGCGCCGCCAGTGCCTAAATGAAGTAAAATGTGAGGTTTATTCCGACGTTTCTTTTTTTTAAACAATTACATGTCCTCTACAGCCCTCTAAGACTCTGAGATTTCCACACACAACCGACACTCATTGTAAAGAATCAACAATGCAGACGCAGTTATAAACCGCCATACTTGAGGAGTGCTATTTTAACTCAATCCGTTCGCGGAGCTTTTGGTTTTCTTCAAATCGTCTTGGATTTCGTGCAAATATGGAGGATCAACATCCTCTCGTCTACAGCTTCCTAGTTTATAATTTTCCTCTTCTCCCCTCCGGACTGCTGGTAATACTGAATCCAATGGATCCAACGATGACTACCATACAATAGTGTTGGCGTAGTCTTTTATAACGTCCTCACGGTATATGCACGCGTTTCATTTGTTACACATCTACTAACGAACATTGGCTTTCACGGGGGGTGTAAACAGATGTAGGTCTTCTTGGAAGTTAGGCTGTCATCCACCATCGAAATTACGTTGTCATACGTTTCGACGCGCCTACGAAAGTCATCTTCAGTGGCGAAACGAGTGACAACTTTGTGCTCCGACTCAGTCGAGCCCCTGAAGATGTTTCATCGTAGGATGGGCGAAACATTTGGTGTTAAAAATAGTAAATAGATGTGTGTTTAACCGGAAAACGTTTTCATCGTAGTTACCGATTCCGCCTCGTGGCGTAGACTTCAGTTTAATAAACTGCGTTAAATCAGTTTAACCCATACGCGATAAATCCCAAGAAAATAATCGTAAAAAAATGTTTCTACATTTAAAAAACTGCTGTACAGTTCCAAATAAATTATTAACGGGGCTGATACGACGTATGTGGCTCCCACTTTTGCTAATTATTAATATTATCGTTAAAAATTGTATTATTATTCCGGCTGTATTACAATGTTTACATATTTTCCGGAACCAGAGATTACAGAATTAATTGGATTCTCAGCTTCCACTGGTGCTTGTCCATCCAAAGATCTTCAATTTCCAGTTCCCTCAATATAGTCTGAATTTCTTCTATCCAGATGATAGGTGGTCTTCCTCTTTTCCTTTTTCCTGGTGGGATCCATTCCATAACTCTCCTTGGCAATCTTTCCTGTGCCATTCTTTTCGTGTGTCCATTCCATTGTAATTTTTTTGTTTGGATAAAATCATCTATTAAATTTTTCACATTCATTCTGTCCTTAATGACTTCATTTCTAATTTTCTTACTTCTGGATACTCTTGCCGAACGTCTCCAAACGTCCATGTCTGCTGTCATTAATTTTGTTCTTATTAGTATGTTTATTAGTAGTCCAAACTTCTGAGCCGTAAGTCATGATACTTCTAACAATGGTTTTAAATATTTTGGTTTTAGTTTATGCTGTAATTTGCTTATCCCACAGGATTCCATTTAATGTAGATATAGCTATCTTTCCCAAATTAATTCTCGATTGTATTTCTTTGTCTTGCTTCCCACTGGCCGTAATTTTCACCCCTAAATACTTGTATTTCTCTGTATATGAAATCTTCCCCATGCCTTCCTCCAATATAAAGTCTTGATGAAGGTCACCTATTGCCATGTATTTTTTTTATTCATTCATATTTACCTTTAGTCCCCATTTCTGATATTCCTGTATAAATTTTCTAATCTATGTCTTCAAAATCTTGAGCCAAAAGTAATTGGTCATCAGGAAACTGTAATGAACAAACTGAATCATCATCGAGTGGAATTCCCATGTTCCTGCATATTTTTTCCAAGTCTCTATTGCTTTCTCCGTATAAATTTTGAAAAGCGTGGGTGACAGACAACATCCCTGGCGTAAACCTTTGATCACTTGAAACCCTGGTGACAAATTCTTTTCTGCTTTTACTCTCGATATTGAATTGTTATAGACATTTTGTATAGCTTTTATGATAATGGGGTTGATACTAGTCGATCTTAAACCTGTCCACAGATTGTCTAACGGTACATTGTCATAGGTTTTTTCAATATCAATAAAAACTAAATGAAGAGGTTGTGATCGAACTGTTTTCTTTTCAATTAATTACGCGTTAAAATTACAGCACTAGATTGTTACACCTCATCTGTTAACATATTTTCAGGCGAATCGGCAGTGAGAAATGATTCTACAGTGCGGGACATATGTCGCTTGACGCTACAAGTCCGTAGATCGTGGATTAAGAAATCCACACAAAACGTTTTGTGATGTTCTGTCAGTAACTAGACACAATTTGTGTCGACTTCAGGCAAAATTTATTGTGATCATCAGGAACTTCACACTAGCTATACAGAATTAATACACATTATGACGAGTGTTTTCTGTGTGAATGTGTTTGTACACGTTACATAAAGAATAAAAATAATAATAATATTCTACAATTAATTCTATAATACAAAGAATTCCACAAATTCCACTTTCTACGGATATGTTCAAAAAATGAATCCTAACAGACTAATAGGGAAGCTTTTAACTATTTCAGAAAGCTCAAAATGTCCAATACATGGTTCAAAGAAACAGAAAAACATATAGAACTCAAGATTACTCATGAAGACATTGAAGAATGGTTGCCACTCACAAAGAAATTTAAAAATGCCTAAGATTATCATGAAAAACTTAAGAAGAGGACAGGTGCCATCTGGACTGATCGAAGGAGGGAGAGACATCGATCAAGAACGAAGGAGATATGGAGAGGAGGAAGAGAGAAGAGAAGAAGGAAGGAACCAGTTGAACGAAACGTAGTCCACAGTGGCTCTACAAATATTAACATTATTACATGTGTATCAGTTATTGGCCACAAACAAGACCTGATGTTAACGGAAACTCAAACCTCGACATTACGGTGTTGAAATGTTGATACAAACGTTTTGAAATTGGATCTAGGTTAATGATAGAACCTTATAAAACCTGTCACTAAAGTTATAAAAAAATATATTTTTATCACACGATTTACGGCCCATCCTGTATGCTGAACACAAATTGAAGCAAAAATAAAAGAAGGAATAGCTTATTTCTAAAACGTAGAAATTCGTATCAACTAATGTTCAATACAGACGAACGCTGAATAGGGTCGTTGTACAATATTCATAACGCTAAGTGACCGTTCGAATCAATAATACCGAATATAAAAGACGATACTTTTGGTTTAAGTACAGGGCGACTACGGCCGCGAAAGTCGTAGGCTATAACTGCGATTATTATGAATACGTCACGTACAGCGCTAATATTATGTGAAACCGGATCACACACGCGCGCGCGCGCGCGTCTATCGACGTGTCCTTTCTGCTTCGAATAATACGCACCAATCGTTCCCAACTGTCTGTCTGGGTCCCAACATACAATTTACAAGGAGGGAACACTGAATTACAGATATACGCCAACAGCTAAAAAAATGGAAAATAACCGAGTCGATACGTTCAATCAAGAGGCTGTGGATCATCTTAAGGGTTTTTTATATTACATACGTAAAACGTCTTGCAAATTTCATGGATTCTCCCATTCTCTCCTTGAGAGAAAACAATTATATACCACGACACTAAGAGGAACTTGCTGCTTTCCTTGTGGTAGAAGATGGCTGACTACACCTATCTTGTAATACAGTTATCTCTCATTTAGTTCACTTTGAACATTACAATGTGTCTGTAGTTAACACTCTACATTACGTTTAATGAAGATTTGGTCTCAGAGTAAAGCTATAGATATAAAGTCGTATTACTAACGAAGGCGAAGCCAACGAAAGGTGTATTACCAGTACAGAGGCGTCAACTGTATTCCTAGAGAACGGTCCTGTCGTAAACCATAACACGATATAAACAAAACAATTATAAAGATACAGTGTGTTACGGCGACATGAAAATCCAAAATAAGGTAACAGAACGTGCTATAAAGAAGTTCCAAGATAACTATCAGATTTGTCTGCTCTCTGGGAGCTAAGAGAATTCTTGAGAAAATGTAACTTATATACAAGTATGCCACATACTATAGGCTAAACAGCAAAGGCTATTTATACGGTTGTTGAAGAAGATCGTAAAACCAAATTTACAGCTTGTGGAGACTGATGGAAAAGATGCGTAACCATCTGAACTGTGAACTAACTTACCAGACTTAAAGACTTAACTTCTACGATTCCTTGGGGAACGTGAGTGGTCAATGAAAATACTCCAACGGAGCAGCTCCATGACCAAATTCTTTCATTTCCTCCAGACACTGGCCTGTTGCTTCAACTACTTCTCTACTGTTCGACGTCATATCGCTCTTGTGTTTTCTATTTTTCCTGCTCCCGTCCTGCGGATCCCAGTTAATGCCAAATTAATTATGCTGTTCTCTTCTCTACTTATGAGAAAAAGAATCAAAGCCTTCTGACGTTCTGCTAATGAAGCGATGGCGAGATATTGCTGAAAGAAAGCGATATGAAAAGAAAAAGCAAAGGAAAATAGACGATTTAAAAAAAAAATCATAAAACTAGTGTTAAAAAGTGACTTTACGTAAACAGTTTGATTTTTATTAAAATCTTTTGATAATGCTGTACATTGCCTTCAGTTATTTTACCTCAAAACTTTAAAAAATTACATCTTAATTAGTATCCGAAAGTTTGGTTATCCCAAACCGCCTCCCCCCTTGTTTCGGTTAACAGAGGTTCTACTGTAATGAGGATTATTATTATTGTGACTGACACTATTTCAACATCTTATTAAGTAAATTAGTTTACAATTGACAGTACATCCAAAAAGAATCGGAGTAAGTTTAGGAAACAAATTTACGGGTGCCTGCAAATGAACATCTGCAAAAGCTGGAGACTACAGTATTTACCTGACGCAAAACGTAAGCGGTACCAGCGTCAAGTAAGAAGAGAAATTCCAAACCAGCGGAGCAGAACAGAGGTCGTAATACAGCTGACTTAATGAATAATTCATGGCGGTCGCATCTGTGTAATTCACGGCTTCGATACCTCCACTAGTTTTATCTCGCACTCTCCCTCAAAACAAGCGCGCGCGTGCGCGACTTAACAATACTGTTTCCGAGGCTTAATGGTGGCCCCGACTTCGACTCTGAGGTAGTGTCAAGTAGTAGGCCTACAAGATACAAGTCAATATAGTACGCGCTACAAAAGGAATCAGATATCTAAAGAGAGAGGCTCATGGTGTAGTAATCTATGCCCAGATCATATCTGGAGACATAATCCCAGTAACGTTCCTCCAACCGTAGCGTTATCAATTTCTTAAGAATGAGTTCAATTATCTCAAATACTGAAAGTATACGCGTTAATTATCGTTTTAAAACACAGATGAAAATCACCATGAAAAACACGAGATAATGGTATCAACAACTGAAATACAGTGCCAGAAAACTTATTTTTTCGTGTAGGTACAAAAGAGTTTAATCTCGAATCTCTCTATGGGTAATGGAACCGGCAGATCAGAGGCGAGCAGTCGTGGACTGGAAGTAATTCCCTCTTGCGCATGTGTCGTTTTATAAGTCAGTTCAAGGAACATTTATAGACCAGGTGGCTGTTTCTACAGCTCGGATAATGCAGTGTAGCGTAAATTTGTATTTTATAACTTAAGATTATAGAAAATGTTGG
Organism: Magicicada septendecula; assembly: GCA_034769895.1. Lineage (NCBI taxonomy): Eukaryota > Metazoa > Arthropoda > Insecta > Hemiptera > Cicadidae > Magicicada > Magicicada septendecula. The sequence goes on along the minus strand of CM068371.1, from coordinate 402,508,534 downwards.
TAGAAACCTGGCGATAGAAATTGAACAGTGGCCTAGAGATGCGCAGTGTACAAACACGTCGTTGCGAGGCTAACGAAATTTTCATTCACTTCGCACCTGCGCACAACAGTCTTGTACAGTGTTTCATAGAGTGAACATCGGCTGCAACAAGACTGACGAGAGCAATGGAAGCATGTGTGTGACAGAGAGGGAGGTAAATATGGAAGTGAGACAGAGAACTGTTATCGCGTCGTCTCCCCCTCCTCTTCTCTCTAGATAACAATACTTGTTAGTGGGGGTAATTCATGCATAGAGTCGGCGCAACTTACTGTTCAGGAATGACTGTCGGGCCTATAATAAGTTTATATTTTAGATTTGGGAAAACGATACACTAGACTCGAGCCGTTGAGTAAGCGACTTTGTGTGGTGGGAGTAAAAGCACGTCTAAGAATCTCCGCCAATCACCTTGTTTGAATTGAACGTCGAATCGTTCACGTCAACATAGTAACGGCCTGAAACAATACTTGTTGCCACGTTCTTACCCAGTTAAACACGTGGCCAGTTTTGCACCGTGCAGTCGGTATATAACTGTAAAGCTTCCAGTGCACAGTTGGCAACGTCGCAGCAAAATGTAGGAGGGAGTCGCTTACTGTACGGCTCGAATATAGCGCATGTCACTACGCTAGTCTACTACACAAAAAGTTGACGAAATTGGTAGTAGCGGTTCTCGCGCTTGAGTTGCCGTTGAGACTAACAAGTTCATGCACCGAAGAAAGGACACTGTGGGTAATGTAAACAGCTGACACAAAACGAAACAAGTGGATAAACACGTGTACAGAACATGTCGGTAAGAGTTTTGCATATCGTATCATTTATTTGACTCGCCCCGTCCAAACAAGCAGACGTTGACGCAGGATGAACCCACGAGTGATTTCAGAACCGTGTATTTGTACGGAGCGAATTTCCGCAGTTCCTGGAAATTAACGTTCAGCGTGGTAAGATCAACAGATTGTAAACGATATCGAGTAAACCTAACGATACAAACAAATCGTAGAGGATCGCATAAATTTCGCGTGAAACGTGTGTTTCGGCGTATAAACTGTGAACGCTGGTTTCATTACTGAAAAAAAGGGATAACAACGAAACAACTGTTGGGAGTGATTTACGTAATCAAAGAAACAACAAACGCGATCACCGACAACTGTATTTAGTAGCAGGCGTTCATAAATCTATCGCGTCCGTCGTACGGAGGAGGAATACGTATAGCCTATAGTAGGCCTATACATCCACGCGGGTTATGTAAAGTATAAGGATCGCCGTCAGCGGGTCGAAACACATCAATCACGTGCGTAGGCCTATATGTTGTTGCGAAACAGCCGACTGACGTACACGAAAAATCTGTCATAATTTCGACGAGAGCTTTTCAGCTACACAAATAGAGCAGAGGCGCATAGAGACCTTGAAACAATACTGAATTGTTTAAAGGTCTCTATGCGCCTCTGCTCTATTTGTGTAGCAAAAGTAAAACTCGGGTCGGCTCGATCCGTCAACTGACGCGAAACATGATTTGTTTTGTTGCTTTTTTTAATTATACACGAGATTAAAAAGAAACTCGCTGATAGAAACACGTGCGCCACTCGTACACGGCTAAAAGCGTTGTCAAGGCATTAACTTGTATTAGTTTGTCCGTTTTAATTATGACACTAACGCTCTCTCGTTTGCCAAGTGCAAGGCGCCACGACTCTTTTCGGCTTATTTATTGAGCTTTCAAAAATGGTATACACAGGGGATATATGTAGTACTGCCAGAAAAGCTTGTTTCAAACTCAGCTGCATTAATTTTAAGTCAACAATGGCACGTTCAGTCAACAATGTCGTGACTTTTCAAATTATAATGGGAAAAATGTTATACACACATACAGAATTGTCGGTCTCCTTGGAAATCTAAACTATGTGCCGTACTCCAAGCAGAAAGCGAGGACGAAGTTGTATGTCCTTTCTAAGGAAGAAGAGAAATGTTAGTGTCTTCTCCAACGACAATAAAAATTCAACACAGATAATATTACAGTACTTCATAAAGGATTCAGGACTCTATAAAGTCGTAAAGTTAATGCAACTATGCTTTTTGTTTAAATAACCTGAAATAAAAGTGTTATTAATTTTACATAATGCACGACGGGATGGATAGCCAATTAGAATAAACCAATTAGCGAGTCAGATTATGATTTGGCCTCCAGCTTGTTCAATCTATAACTTTTCGATTTTATCAAAATATCTACAGCCAAATCCCTGCTAGTTTGATAACACCGAGGTTCGTATTTCACCCCTCAGATCTTCTCATCGGGTCGAACGACAAAGTCACTTTCACTGTCACATATTCACTTTTATGTTCTGTTACCCAAAGGATACACAGTCAAGGATACTGAACGTTGTATGCGATATCAAAAACGTTAGATTTACAGCTAATTAGATAAATTAGGAACGTAGTAAGTATGTTCTTTCTCACAGTAAGGAACAGGACAGAAAACAAACATCTAAAATTTTATACCACGATGGTATTACTAGCTTTTTGTTAAATGGGCGAGACGGCAGAGCGATGAACTGTCAATCAGTCAACAGAAATGAATTTCTGAAGCCAGTTAACGAATACACTGGAAGAAATCAAATGAAAAAAGCACTTTCGAATTTCTACAGTTGTCGAGAATTCATGAGTACCGTAATATATGGTATACATTCCAGGCGAGATCGTACAATAGGTCGCCAAAATTACTATTTATAGTAGACATAACATATTTTGGAGACGCCTATGCACACGTTGTTCACAGTACTAGGCTATTGAGCAGTAGCAGGCCAAGCTACCTTATGCTTTATGTAAAAAATATAACTGTTACTCCAACGTTTAAATTTGTTTTCTTTTTGTAACTAAGGTTATAAGAGATGCAATGAAAATTTCTTAAATCTAACAAAATTCTGTTCTCTTGGCGAAGTTTTTGTTTACTCACTAAAATATGCATCATTCAGCCGTTGGTGCTACCAAGACGCTGAGTGGTTACATAAAATGTAAAGTCCACCAACTGTACATACTAGTATTAAAACTCGTTTGGTATAGACAGATGGAACTGTTGATTAAACAACTGCTACGTGCCTCTTGACCAACTGCCGTACTCAAAACTGTAAACTAATAACTAACTATAACTAAAACTCAAAACTATAACTAATACGAGTGCTTTTAGACAACGGTGATAAGCTATCCACGTGACAGCTGGGATAGCGTATGCACTTGCAGTAAATCGAATCAGCCGTTTAACTCCAATGTAAGAAACCAAGTTACTTGGAAATATATTAACAACTGATACGTAACTTTCAGTTGTCTACAAAATAGTATTTCCACAGCAATACCATTACGGTTTCACAAATGAATGCAATCACGGCATATTTTCCGGGACCTTCCAATTGTACGTATGTATGTGTGTGTGTTCCAGGTTTCGAGTCTCCACAGTATTTCCGAGTCTTTCATTCCAAGAACGCCGTAGTCTTCCTTTTTGTCTTCGTCTTGCAGGTTTCCATTGGAAAATATCTTTTAGCCATTAATCACCTGGCAGTCTCAATACTCCTCGAAACAATTTTAAGCCTCGCGTCTCGATTCATTAAAAAAAAAATTAACTGTTTGCCTTCAATATAAGTTTTATTCATCATCATAATCATCAGTTCATGGATAGGATTATTCCTGTTCCGGCCTCATGCTCCCGGCTAAGTTTTATTAAATAAACAAATTAATTAATTAACGCTGTTCAAAAAGGATACACATATTTTTGACAATATAAATCTTCCAAAATGTATGTAATTCGATAGTTTCAATCACTATCGTCGTCAGAAATAATGTTTTCATACGTTTCATTTCATAATAAAAAGATTACATCTGATGGATAACACCATCGAAATTACTTACTTGCTAGAGGCGTAGGTAGATGTTTACCGTAACTGACAATGTCTTTCCATTTATTCCTGTCCTCTGCTGATATTTCGCAGTTTTCTTGTTTTGTTAGTTCTTACAAGTCTCTTGTTATATTATTAACAATTTAATTTACACACGTTTTATATTATAACTCTATTCGGTCGGCTCCAGGGCCTCTTTTGGGCGTGTAGTCACGGTCACGGTTACATACACTTTTACCGCGAACCGATACTGTCACTGCTTGGCTGGTGCGTTATCTTACACCTATCCAGTAAGTATGACGTGTCTATATACCCTAAACGGAATACCTTGCACTTTCGCGGAATGCACTCAATTATAATATTTACTGCAGTAACTTGACACGAATTTTCCTAACTTGCGTTCTTCACTTTGGCAGACCGATCTTCAAGGACAAAAGCGACGTTTACTCGTTACCGATTCCCAAGAGAGACTGATCTGTATCTCAACAGATCTGATCTGAGTCTTATTTATTCAACCGAATTTCTAGTAATGTGACTTCTTCAGTAGTTCCTTCTCATGCTTTTCTTACAGATAATAAATGTCCTGTATAAGGTATAAGGAGATTTCGGAACAGAATAATCCTAAGAAAAAAAAAAAATACGGCCGATTTTGTGGACCATAAAACCCTTTTTGCTTAAGAAACTCATAGATTCAGTAACTAAATTTTAAAACTTTGTCATCCGGTGGTGCGATGGGATGTGATCTAAAACACTAATATGCTTTTTGCGGTTGTTTCAGTTAACACGATAGGCCTATAGAGAAACACCGTAGAGCTATTGACTTATTTTTCTGAAATGAACATCCAGGACTAAGTAGTTTGAAATATAGGTTTAATCTGAACGTTTCCCGTTTTAGCTCAGTTATTACGTAAATCCACGGTGCCAATATACAAAACGATAAATTACATTACGGCAGTGTGTGTTGCGCAATCAATAAGAATGAAAACTCCCTAAGGACGAAAGAGACAGCAATAAGAACAGGCAAATAATAACCCGCCCCTAGAAGCTTTTAGTTAAGTAAATACATTTATTGTTTGGGGCTGTGCATAGATGTTCTCTATAACGTCTTCCGCCTTGTGTTGATACGTACACGTGCAATGCAATAATACCGATTCGTTCGATATTTTACACAAATCTGGTAAATCACAACACGCGACGAACATTAAATTATGACAACTTCGATATAAGGACCTAGAGGATAAAACCCAGTGTGATGAGCTAATGCAAAAATTTAAGTCTTCTGATTAATCCTCATTTCGCAAACGAGGATATTTCTGAGGGACTCAGTGACGGGTATAAATAATACTACAAAATAACCCTGAAACATCGTTTCCTCAGTGATAGTTGGAATTTGTATAGTTTCGTGAATTATTGAAGGGCATACGTTGGACAGTGGGTCAGGCGTTTCATGCGACTTCTTGGAGTAACGAGCCCTCTAGTAAGTGGGGGACAAAGGGCGCGTTCCGGCCCCTAGCCTCTTCAACTTGGGGGAGGGGGGCTCGTATAAGTTCCAACAAAGTTTCACTAGAATGCTTTATCCATATTTTATACCATTATAACTGACAATTATTTGTTCGCTTTTCACCCAATTCGCCTCGTACGTCGTAGCCTATACAGTTGTATGGGCAGACAAGGCAGTTCTTCAGTTTGGGAGCTCACTGAAATTCATTTTCAACCTGTGTCGCGTCTTCCAGTATTGTTTAACAATTTGTGTGATGTGGCTTCATCTAAAAACTTCCTCAAAACTTAAATCAATAAGAAAATATATCAACGATGAGTGAGGGAAGACTGGAACATATGAACATGGTCACTTCTCTATAGAAAGAAAAACGCAACCTGCAACCTTTATAAGTGAATAAAGCTTTGATTTTTATCGTTTTATAAGTCCTCTTTATTCTATTTCGTTAAAATCGATAAATAATGAATAAAATATTTAGGTGCATATTACTAAAAAAACTACAAAATATTTACACATACAAAAAGAACCGTAGGTGGCGCCTCAAATTAACCCCCCCTCCCCCGACCCCTCACAAACCGAAAAGAGCCTTGGTTAACCTTTGTCCGCCATTGGTCCCAGTACCAGTTTATTAGAGACTCGGCCTACGCCAATCGTTGTTATGTCTAGGCTAGCAGTTTTCTTGCTAAGTCGTAAAATTCTTCCCAAGAAAAATAAAAGGTTGTGTGATTTTGATAATAACCGATAAATACAACTTTTGACTGTCTTTACTTTCTCTGGTGTCGTTTAGTTTTACCATACTAAACACTGGAACAGACGAAATAAAATATCAAAAATAGTGAACGGTAAGATGGCTGGAACAGCCAAATGAAAAGTTTATTACCACTTGCGAGTCAACATTACGAACTCACTGCTATTTCTAACCTCATTTACGAACTTTCACCAGTGAATGCTACTTTAAAGAAGAGTAGGCTACGTTGGATAATTCACGAACAGACCGATATCACGAAACAATGGGCACTCAAATCGTCCGAATTCGGGACCGTTCTGAACAGTACGGAAATGATGGTGATCACATAAAGCGATCACGAAGCTACATTTCGAGAGTAATTAATTAAAATCCCATCTGCGAGAACAATTACTACGTCGCACTCGTAGTAATGTGCGCATTATTTTAATATAGAACAAAATGCAATTGTGTGGAGACGGGCGGACAGCTCTAACAATCATTCCTAATGGTATCCAGACTGCACAATATTACTTACTGGCAATGACATGTTTATTTTAACAGAATAAACATTAATATGCGCGTATAACGCGTTGAAGGTCGTGTCTTCTTCACGCGGCCTTCCAGCCCAACAGATTAACAGGAAACAAAGAAAAGTGTTTGAATAACAATAACAATAACACGAAGTACAGTACAATCGCTCTCGATAAACAACGCTGTTGATAAAACCCGTTGCTGCGCATGCATGTACACGAGTTGTAAATATATTTTCAAAACAAAATTTTGACACTAGGACAGTACGGTCAAGAAGCGTATTATATACATTTTATTATGAATGGACTTCATTAATATTCCATCATGCTAGTTTAATTACAAACGTAATGTAACTCGAATTTAAAAAAGGGAAAAAGAAACTAACAATCAAAGACGTTAACTGTACACCTGAAGGAGGCGGAAATATTTTATCTGACTTTATATCCTTAGTGGGGATTACAATAACTATTTTTACGCTACCATGTTTCTTTACAATATAAAACTGATTCTGTAATCTAAACAGAATTCACAAGCATATGAAACCCGAAATTAATAAAATAGATGGTTTAAACCAGTAGAAATATAACTGTAAATGTCAATTGAAATTAGCGGAAGAAACACAGTTTCAAAAACAATACACTAATCTTGTTCTTGGCTAGATAACGACAATTTGGCGAAAAAGGTCTAGGAAATTATATAGGGCTACATATCCATATGCACGTAAGTAGGCTATATACATATACGTAAACAAACAATTTTAAAAATATAAAAAATAAATTGTTTTATTGGTCTGATGTGCTGTCAGATACACTGTAACCGGCTTTCATAAATATTAAACGTCATCAACGAGTTACTAATGACTAACTTATGCGAGGTACACTGTACTTTTTACTTCCATGTTCCATAAGAAAATGGAAGTATGGTAATGGCGAAAAAATCGTGTTCGAGATAAGAGCTAATTCAGATTGTACTACCCTCAAAACATGAAGAAAAGTAATTTTTCGAAAAGTGTGTGTGTGTGTGTGTCTGCAGAATTTTTTCTATGGCAAACGATAACTGCTGCAAAGTTAAACAGAATCAAATAATTTTTTGCATAATATGTGCCCGAGTTGTAGAGGACTCACATGACCTATTGATTTTGGTGAAGATCGGTTAAGGGGAAGGGTAGTTTACCTGCAACGTTTTATGTTTTAACAAGGGTAATTTTTTCTATGACGAACGATAACTGCCGCACATTCAAACAGAATCAAATAATTTTTTGGATACGTCCTTGAATTGTGTAGGACTCGAGGCCTATTGATTTTGGTGAAGATCGGTTACGGGGAAAGGGTAGTTTACCTGCGGTACTTAATTTTGATAAGTATGATCCTGAAAAGAAGATCACAATAATCCACTGTAGAAACGTAGATGAAATATCTATAAATGAAGAGGCTAGTTGAAGGGATGGGGGTAATTTTTCTATAAATGAAAATGATAGTTGAAGGGGAGGGGAGAATTTGTTATACATGTACTACGTTATCGGCAACAAAGAAGTAGTTTGTAGTTAAAATTCCTTCCCGGGCTGTTTGCCGTGGTCCAATGTTTTCTACAAAACCAGACGTTTCGGCAGTGCCATCGACTGCCGTCAACAGTGAAAGTCTAGTGCGCTAATGTGAGGTGGTATACGTTAGTGACCACAGTACTGTGGTTAAGGCTAAAGAAAGAAGTAGTTTCTATGGAAATATTTTCCATATATATAATTTTAAATATAAATCTTAGAACATGGAAGTCATGTATGGTTCTCCATACCGATATTTTATGTATTGTTCCGAGAAATCTTATTTGGCTTCCAAATCATGTGACTGTTTTAAATCAAGTAGGTCTGTAGCCGATAAATAGTGAAATTTCATCAAGAGCGGACTCTAAAGAAAATTACTCCATTTTTAAAATCTGTGCCAAATGTCCTATGATTTTCTTTTTTTCCTACTTTGTGCCAAATGTTTCACTTCTTCGATAGTCGATAGTACCTTCCCACAGATATCTTACCCTATCGGTAAATTCACGTACTCCTTTACTCCTTTATAGGCGTGGTGTGTGTGTATGTGTGTGTGCGCGCGCGTGTGCGTGGGTGTTTAGCAAGTATGCAAAACCTAAATCTATTTGCTTACCTAGATTTTTAATACTTTTGTATTTGGCTAAATATCAGCAAATGAATAATATGTAATAAATTTATTGAAATCTAAAAATACTAAAGTACATAAGTATGTAAAAAAACACAGATGGTAAATAAATTCTAACGCCAACATATTGCAAACGAGATTTTCTGTTTTTTTTTTTTTAACAGAATTTAGTATCACAAAATTTATAAAACTGGGAAAGGCTAAGATCGATCTTTGTTGTATTTACTATCTTGTTCAAAATCTGAAAAGGAGGAAGTAAAAGGGGTAAAATGATAAAATGGAAAAGTAAGATGGTTTCCGTGCTTATTTAATAATAAATGAATGCGAAAAGTTTTGTCAAGACCTTTCCCCTTCGGTAGAGGTCGATCCCTGGGAAACTGCCTCCTTCTGCCACTACGTCACGACAAAAGTTACCTAAATGCGAAGGCGTTAATACCATTTCAAGGCGATTTCACCTGGTTATAAACTGCTAACAGCGAAAACTTTCCATCTAATTTGTTATAATTAACGAATGAAAATTTAATAAAGACAATAATATTCACTTCAGCAAGCCATTAGCGTAAACTACTATTACACGCGTTAACATGCAGACAACTGGCCTAGATTCCTTATGCTACGCGTTGCACATATGTGCGGACGGCATCCTGCGACACGTAATTGGTACGTGCGAGTCGACGACATATATGCAAATGAAGGAAAGCGGAAGGAAGAGAAGTGGGCGAACAGCTTAAGAAACTGGGTAGGAGTAAGGAAGTTAGCGGGACCCAGTTGACCGACTGGCACGATTTGCCTGCGCGCTTGCTTTCGCGACAATTATGCAGACTGCATTCGAGTGTTCATGTTTTATTAGAAATCAACCTGCTGACAACACCGGGCTAATATTTATAAACGCCAGTACACTGATGTTTATCGAACTGTTCCTTAGTCTTTGAATTATTTATTGAACGGGGGAAGCGAGTCCACGTCCCAAAAAATAGTGGACGGGTAGCAAACTATGAGCTACCACTGTCGAAAATCGCAAAAATCCATGTGGGGTATCAAATTAAAGTGAATTTGACCAAAATCAGAATACAGTGTTCAGCTTTGCAATTTGAAGATTTTAGGATACCAGAATTAAACAGAAATCACAATTTTCGAAAAAACATTAAAAATTCGTGTCGGGTATTAGACTAAAGACAGGGTATCAGATTAAATCCAAATCTAAATGTAGTGTTTACTTTCAAAATTTGTTAACTTTGGAGCCACCAAGAGCAAAAATTGATGGTCAACATTTTGAATAAATTTTAAAGTATACGCAGGCCATCAAATTATTACGAGTTTTCAGGATTTCACGGCCGGCGTCGATGTTGCCGGGCTGTAATGCCGTGATCCAAGGCTGTTCAAAGCCGCACCTTCGACGGTGGAAAGCCGAAATCTTAACAATATTACAGTTTTATTCAAAATACGAACTCTGTAACTTCTTTTGTATATGTGTAGAAAAAAAAAGACAAAAAAAAACGTCAAACACAGGAAACGACGTATGATGAAAAAACTCCTCGTGATGTAACGCTAAGTATCATACACACATTCTCATACTTTTAAAACACTAATATTTATTAATCCGATTTTATATAATAATAAAAATATTTAGTTCAAAATGGTGAATGGTTTCTGAAGGCAGCTCTGGGGAAATAACAGTTCAGAAACTCAATTTTATATTACGATTCATTCTTTTGTCAAATCTTTCGTTCCTACATCGTTTGTTGGCGTCTTTCATTGAGGCCGCTCGTCGCGTAACTTTCTGCAACTCCTCCTCTCTCTGCATAATTGGTCATATATCCGACCAACGATCACGGGTTAAGTCAGTTTCCTCGCCTGACTCCATTTCCCGTTAAACTCCTGTTTGTCACTTTAGAGAGTATTACTCTTTCAGCTGTTCTATCGGCAAATTAAAGTACCGATATTATAAAATTATCGAATTGAGTATAAAATCTCAAAATTTTTATAAGTTAACAGAGCGATTCTTTCAGTCCCAGGACTTAAAAATTTATTGTGTAAACCACCAGTTAATCTGTAAAACTTATTATTTTTATAACAAAATAACTGTTTTAACACACACACGCACGCACGCGCAGTGATAGAGTGACTGCACGGAAGATTGAAAGACAATTTAAGGCAAACTGTAACTACATTTAACACCATAACTAAAATCCGGCCAAGATAGAATAAATGGCTGCGATCAAATTGTCCATAGTAGTAAGGACTTAGAAATAAATGTAAATTTAAGACAATTATATTCTATGTGGTTGCAATCAGTGTTAAATAGTGTCCCTGCTCGTTATAAATACAGTGAGAATGATAGAAGCATTATTCAGTTACGCTGTCAAGATAAATATAAATAACTATATTACTTGAAATAGCAATATAAACAAAATAATATTTGCAGCTGTAATAAACAAATTTATTTTAAGACAGCTGACATTTTGAAAGAAAGAATATATTTTTTAACAACCACATGTTCAAACAGAATTTCCTGGAACCAGAAATAGGCTTAACGAAACTCGTTGTAGACCATTCAAGAAGAACGAAGTAAATTATTTCTAGACCTATGCAGGTATATTCTATAACAATTTAAATGTAGTTAAATAACAAACATAAGCAATGAAAGGCATTATGGCACTGATCGCGAATCGCGAATCCACTACTGCGCGATGGATGCGTGATGAGTGCGTCTCGCGAGATTGTTCGAATTCAGCGGGTGTGTGGATCTACCATTACGCCGTTTGGGATTTCCAACGAGTCGAACGAGTGTCAGCAGAGTCCACAGACGGTGGTTCGAGCAGTCCACCCAGACGGGGAAGATGATCGAGGAATTCGAACACAGAAATGCGTACAAACTTCAACCGGATTTAGAAAAATCACTTCCAAGTAAGTGAAAAGGTAATAATTCAATTTTATAGAAAAGTAATTTTCATAGTTTTCAAGGTCGGCAATAATTTGTTCAATTGTTTTACACACAATTAATCTGCTTTGATTAATATTATTCAAACGAGAGTAATTAGATAAAATTTCAAACCGATTTAACAAAAAAAAAAAACCTTTTCTGGTTAGCTTTATTTATATAAAGGGGACGTTCATTTTAGATATAAACGTGTGGAATCATTCACCATATCCAATCGTCCGTTGAAATTTGTTTATGAAGACAGCTCTAAACCTGCACATTATCCTTCTCCCTTTCTTTCTCACCCCCTCGGTAAAATAAAATCTGCGAGCGATATACACGTATGACCTATTTAACTCTTCCCATGTATCGTTTGTTTAATATAAATAAAACTAATAGTATTTTTAATAAAGACGCCAACACTACCTCATTTTTACTTTCCTAAATTTTATTTCAAGTCACTACTATTTCATTTTAGTGCCTTATATTTACAAAGATTCTGCTAAAAAATGTTGTAATCGGAAATGATTTTTCGTAATAATAAAAACATACTAAGGGTTGAAAACATAGAACCAGTAGCTACACGCAACGTAAAAATACATTCAGTTCTGACACCAGATGTTACGAATTTTTTATTAGGCCTACCTCCCACGTTAGAGTGGGCTCAGTCGCTAAAATACAATTTAAAAAACATTATTCAAGCTCGACTGGACATTTGCTGCGTTTTAAATAACAGAATGGCATCTTATGGTTAGGCCTATATTTACCAACAAGAACTAAACACCAACGCGCGCGCGCACACACACACACACACACAGGAATGCGTGCACTTAACACAACTGACCTTCCTTACGTTACAGCAAATGTTGTGTCGGGATTTGTTTACATCAACTGTCTTTTACGACCAATAACCCAATTTCTTCAATTCCCGAAAACTTTTTCATGCGCTCTGATTGGCGGATTGACGCAACAGCGTAGAATTATGCTCTCAGTTTTAACCACGACAAATTCTTAATTTCAAGTGTGAAATTTCATTTAAGTGATATTACAGTCTCTGTTTAGTGAATACTGTACACTCTTTGTTTAAAAGCAGTCGAGAAAGTTTTGCGGCAGACTCTCTCGAGCGCTCACTTTGTCAATTTCAGGACGTCGTCTCATCCTACTCGTAACGGCTCGATTCCCGTCCTTTTATAACGCTACGTTTCCCTCTGTCCACCCACTCGCACACATAGTTTAATAGTGAACGCTTTCTGCTTACAACGCACCCACACGTTTCATTGTTTTTCCTTCTCAAAGAAACAGATCCCCGCAAAGTGTCACTTCGGATGATACACGAAGCCTTCAGTTACAAATTAAAAAAAAAAGAAAAAATATAAGACATTTTCCTGCTGTGCTATGCGACAAAGGAATTGACGGCACATGATAATCTAGGCTATAAAATATCCAGTTTCTCGTAAAACAACTGCAACAAAAATAAAATCGTAGCAGTATATATATAAGCCACCCCACAAATAAGCCACCTAATACCAGGGATAAAAAAGATGATTTTGAATATAAAATAATACTTCATATAAAATAAAATGTTTAATATAAATAAAATATAAAGACAATGACACGACAAACGACGACATGACCTAACCCAAGTGATTGAACCAACAAAAGGAAACAAAAGAAGAAGGGAACCACAAAAAACAAACGAGAATAAAACCAAATGAAGAAGAAAGTGATTAACAAAACCAAATGAAGAAGGGAAAAAACCGAAACCAAACAAAAATGAAACAAATGAAAGGAATTGAATGACTCAATGCAACATATTAAAATGAACCCAAAGGAGAAGGTGGAAAACCAAAGTATTGACCGAATACACTGAAAATGAAGAAGGAGGGAAATAAAAAAGAAACAAACCCAAGATAAAGGGAAATAAATAAAAATGAAAACAAATGATAATACACACACAAGTAATAAAGAATATGAGCAGGAGAAATAATACACTCACATGTAATGTTGGAAAAAGACCAATAATTAACCTATGAAAAAGAGTAAATGCTATTATCATTTAAGGGATAATAATGTAAATGACAATTGAAAGAAACCCAATTAAACAAAGTTAAATATAAAAAGCAAACTAACCCACAAATCAGAGTTAGATGTAATGATAGAAATATAAAGACATAAAATTGTTAATATTATTAATGATATATTGTAATGAAAGAGATAGTACGGTAGTGAGATAGTAATTAGAGGGATTACCCATTCAGAAACACTTAAAAAACAAAAACATTTGTGAAGTCCAAAATGAAAGTGTAAAAACCCCAAAGTGTAGTGATAAAGAAGGTACACTAATTAAATTATAATAAACTATAAATAATTTAAAAGTAAAGGTGATGATTAAATAAGAATAGTGTAAAATAGAGAATGTTAATATAGTGAAATATGTGAAGAATAAAAGCATAAACGCTTAATAAATCCAAAGGAAACACTAAATAATTAAAAGTGAAGAATATTAGTAATTAAGAATAGTAGTAAGTATAAACAGTTAATTAAGGTATAACGGACGCTGAAAAGTGATGAAGACAGTATTTAGTTAAGTAAGAATGTTATTGTTAAATTAAAATGAATGCAATGATAATTAAAAGGGAGAATACCTGAAAGGAAAAACAGATAGTGTTAACATGGAGGGAAAGTAAAGATTGTTTAAAAAATTAAGGAGTTAAAACAACTCCATAAACACCCATGTTATAAGAGATCGTTATAAAGTTCATGAAAAGTGATGTTGTTTATCACACAAAAATGATATAAAATAAGACGAATTGTAAACAAAGATTAGCAAATAATTATTTATGAATTAGATATGGCTGGAAGAATTATGCAGACCATAGGCCTAGCTATTGTATTTAATAAGATCAAAAAATAGTAAATAATAGCCACATTGTTAGTATTGGCAAATTAAATAAGTAAAAAAGTTAAGAAAAGTATAACTTAGAAAACGGGGAAACCAGATAGTAAACAATTATGTATAAAATAATAGTGACAAAATAATAACACATGAACAGATACAAAACACAACAATAAATAACACAACCAATTATAATAACAAAATAAAGCCCATGAGGCTAAAATGAGATGTAATTTAAATGAAATAAGTCAAATACCATAATGGCTACTTAGGCCTATGAAAATGCCTAACTGTCAGAAACAAACAACTACAAATTATAACAAATTAACAAAGAAATTAGTAAATCCGAGGCGAATGACTCACCAAGGATAAATTGTAAATCATTGTTAAGACCAAATATTATAATAAGCATTTGAATTGAAAAAGAAATGTAATTAACAAGTATTAAAATAATTGTAAAAACATAAAATCTAAAATAACCCAAACTTGTGGGGTATCAAATTAATCTATGAAAGGAAATACATACTATAGTGACAATATTTAATGCTTAGGAAGGAAAATAGAGGAATAACAGCAATCAGAAGATATACTAGGATTTTGAAAAGAATTCAAATTTTGATAACAATGGGTTTATAGCCAAATTAGCTAATCAGAATTATTTGGTAACCATAGAAACGGACGTTGGTGGCTAAAATTACCGTTGAATATCGTTACTCGTAAAGCGTCATTCTACCAGGACAGAAGCCGAATTTTGTAAGACCAATTTTTAATTAAATAATGTAAAACAGTGAAGGAAATTCCAAACCATGACTGAATAAGAAACAGACGAACCATTGGAGCAGTCAACTAAAGACCAAGGACCATAAAACAGAAAAATAAAAGAAAATTATGACCACATCCAATACGAAAAGGACCTACTTAAGTCCAAAGATTCATGAAAACAGAACCAATTGAGCCCAATCCTCTTCCGACCCAATGAATGAAAACACCAAGTCATGCTGATGTGTTAAGTACCATTGAATTACCTTATTTCCAAAAATAAAATCACTCTAAATTTTACTAAAAGTAATTTGATCTCACTATAAGCCGAATATTCTCTTTCAAAGATTAATTAAGAAAAATAAACACACTGAGAATTTGTTAACATAAAATCTAACCTATTATTTGAATACGAACTTTCGAAACACATTTAACGACACTACATAACAGATTGTAACCACACACCTTATTATTTATGTACACTTAGAGTAAGGTAAAGTACTTTTATTGTAATCATAGGAATTCTTTGTCTTGTAATCAAAAGAATCCCCCGATTTTGGAACGAAATTAATTCTTAACGACTACACGTTCAGCTGCCATGCTGATGTGAATATATCGTTCCTTAATCGATTCGTCATCCTGAGAATAATTGTTTCATGTAAAAAGTCGGAGCAAAGTTGTTAATCAACTAATATAATTTAATTGTCAAAAATTGAAAATATTACTTACCAAACATTAAAATAACTAGTCAGGGAGTAACCGTTGTTATTATTTCATAGGGAGTGCATTATATTACTTGTGTTCGTTTACGAAAGCTAGATTTGACAATCAGCGCTCAAGCTGCAATTAGTACAACTACCTACACGATACAGAAGGCTGAACGAGCGGGAAATATTTGAACGCCCCGACCGTCACAGCTGAGAACGCCCTTGTAAGATACAGATTAACAAGTTTAATTGTTTTAACAAACAATTTGGCGCCACCCGGGATTAACACACCCCTATATAAGAACAGGTAAGGTTACTGCCGTGTTGTACTGGTAATTACAGCAGAGAGAGAGAGAGAGAGAGAGAGAGAGAGAGAGAGAGAGAGAGAAGTAAAAAAGCACCAAGACTGCTTCATTTTCGTGTTCCACGTCAAGGCAAATTCGATTGTAATGCAGGGAGTGGGTATAATTATGTAAGACGTAAAATAATTTTGTCTTAATACATTTGTTAAAAAAAATGTATAAAATACAATGCTCTACTATTATTTATTATAAAATATCATCACCCAATCCAATAGGAAGCGGTTGTAAATAAACAACATTAATCGGAAAAACTTAATTAAAAAAAATGAGTATACACAACTTACTTTTTTTTTTAAGCGGCAGTGAATATTTTAACATTGAAAATGTTTATAAGGACGTGTCGCACATTTGCGGCCGATCGCTGGTGCGTGATCGAAAATGGGAACTGGTGAGTTTCCATAGAAACTACTTCTTTGTTGTCAATAACGTAGTACACATATAAAACTTTGCTTAAGAATGCGACTACATTTAACTTTTAATCTGTACATTGGTAAATGAAGAATGAATTCATTGATTGGTGAATGAACATAAATATATACATTTTTTAGATTTATTGAAGCATTTTCAATGCCCTTCTCTGTGCATTGCATTTGTGGAATGCCTGTAAATTTTTCTTGTCTCCCCTCTCAGTTCTTCTTAATTTTCTCAGTTTTCAGTTTCCCAGCCAGGATTTTCTTTTCCAATGAGGGATACATTTTTTGTAACGCATCGGTAACAACTGAAGGAATCAATTCAAATTCAAATTTAATTTCAATTCAAAACCACAATGTAATAAATACGATATATACTTGTCAAATTATTAAATACGTGTCAGCGTTACAAGACGTTTTGTGGATACCTAACCCCCCGTTTTAAATCTCGAAATCCCCCCTGACGTTCCCCTCTCACGAGAAAAAGAGGGCGTAGCCGGGAAAAGAGTTCAGATGGATGCCACATTATAATTAAAAGTACCAATTCATTACAATTGCGATAAGGTTACTAAAAATGTGCCACGAAAATTTATGCTTCTCTTCCACGAGAATATAATTTTATTTGTAGTTAATTTACAGGACTCTTCGAGGACGTAGTCTGAAATAAATATTCATAAGCACATCAAAAGCGAACAACAGTGTCATCCCTTTTAAGGACGAAAACAATGACGAAACACGCGTGCGCATATCAGTGTTCGTAACTCTCCGAAGGGAACCACAAGTATTAGTCTTGTTTTAACCGTTAAAGTGGCTATGAAAGCAACTGTTGTCAGTGGTAATTAATTTTGTAGCTCCAACGATGTAGTCACGTTTTTGACATGTTTCTGTATGTCACTTGAATAAAAACCTATACCGACAACAGAATGACGACAACACGATGCATACTAATTGTGGCGACGATGCGTTCACGTGGACTAACCGGAGAATTTGGCTGACCCAGACACGCGTTCTACCGTTCTAAGAACAAATTATTAACGCTACGGACACATCCACAAAGCGCTCAGAATGTAGGTTAAATCTTTTGACTGGGGTTTTGCCGGAACATTACGTACATATTGGAAGTCCATTTCAGTACTACTAATACTTTCAAATCCGGAAGAAAATTATTTTCCAACATTATAAGTGTCTGATACTGAAGGGATCGACAATTTCAGAAAAGTTCTCTACCTGATAATTTTTTGTTACCAAAAATCATTAGAAGTAAGTTCAGATCAAGTTTGCAAGACGTATGTGTCTCTGAGTACAGGCTGGTGTCAGAAAGCTTATTGGTTTTTCTGACAATAGCATTTGTCTGTCTGTCTCTTTAGAGTACGTCTCGCGATAACTTCTAAACGCATCAACCGCTTTTCGTAAAACTTCGCATGCATATCGGACACTTTTACCCTATAGAACCCTATCGTTTTCGAGATCGATACCCCAGAAAATAGGGTAAAAATATGAAGGAGTCAACACTGTGATAAAATAAAAAAAAGCCCGTGTGGGGTATCAAATTAAAGGGAATTTTCAACTAACATCTGAGTGTAGTGTTAGGGTTTGGAAATTTCGAAAGCTTGGACTCCAGGACCCAGAGATATAAAACATTTGAAAAAATAGTGAAAAACGAGCAGGTTGTCAGGATAAAATGAATTGTAACCCAAATCCGAATGTTTAGTGTTTATTGTAGCACTGTGTGCTCTACAATTGTTAGGCCTATATTACTATAGAAGTAGTAGAGTAAGCGGGAGTTTTGTACATTTCCCATAAGTGAAGAAGTTATCTAATATAGAAATTTTTGTTGGCAAATATATAAAATAGTGAGCGAGTTGTGCAGCTCAGCGAGCGTAGGGTACTAGTTTACCATGAAAGACATCTTCGTCTGTAAATGCCAAATAAGTTTTCTGTATATGATTCCAGTGTTAAGAAAAATTAAGGACCCACTCTTACCAACGGTATTGCGTACGGAACGCTAATTCTTTACTCATACGCAAACGATAGGGGAGACTGTTGTACCAAGACCATGGTGTACCTTGGGCCATTTCAAGTATCTGGATTGTGCTGCCACCTAGTGGACTCTCGATGAACCCCGTCCATCATTATGATGTATTCAGTTGTCCTTTTGAGCGAAACAGGTGTACGTTGTGTTTTCTATAAATAGAGATAACAAGTGTTTTTTGAGTGGTCAAAGTAAAGTTTTTGCGTTGTATTTGAGTGTGAATATCACCTTAGTGTGTACGCAAGGATTTTTCTGTGCAGAACACGTAGATAGCCTACTTTTCGGTGAGTAAAATTTTTACTTTGTTTTGTTTATTGGTTTAGCAGTTTTGCCTAGGCAGCCATATTTGTTATAAACAATAACATCGTGTACCTTGAGACCAACTACCATCGTGTACCTTGGGCCGGTGGCTCATGGTACAAGACGTTGCAACATATTTTTTATTTTAGTTTCAGACATTCACACTGCATTCAAGCATGCCTAGAAGCAAAGAAGGAATAAAGCGGAAGCCAGTAGATGAAGAATCTTTAAAAAAAGCACTTGAGGCAGTGAATACAGATGATCCAGAAAAAAAATTGACCTACCGAGAAGCAGCAAAATTATTTAATATTAGTAGGTCTACACTAACAAGCCATTTACCGAAGTTTAAAAATGCAGAAAATTTCGAGTACCAGTATTCAGCCAATTATGCAGCCTATTTTCCAATGAAGAGGAGTTAAGCCTTGTCACCTACATTAAGAATGTTGCTAAAATGCAATACGGGTTGACCAAAAAGGGTGTAAGAGTTTTAGCTTTTAAATTTGCGAAAGCTAATAAGAAGAAAATACCTGACACATGGAATGATGAAGAAATCGCAGGTGAGGAGTGGATGAGAGGACTTTTAAAGAGACATGCAGGAGAACTGTCTATCCGCAATCCGGAAGCTACAAGCTTAAGCCGAATGACAAGTTTCAACAGGACTAATGTTGGACTATTTTTTAATAACATTAAAGAGGTGCACAGAAAATATGGTCCGATCCCACCCGAGAAAATCTGGAATCTGAAACAGGTTTGAGCACAGTTCAAGGACAATCCAGAATAGTTGCTCCGAAAGGGGTGAAACAGGTAGGCGCAGTTACATCGGCCGAAAGAGGGACTCTAGTTACAGTGATTTGTGCAGTGAATGCGATTGGTAATTCGTTGCCCCCCATGTTGAGCTTTCCGCGGGTTCATTTTAAAGAAAGAATGCTGTTTGGTGGACCAGTAGGATGTACTGGAACGGCAAACCCATCAGGTTGGTCCAACGAGGAATCGTTCGTGAAGTTTTTGGACCATTTTTTGAGTTCTGTCAAAAGTTCAAAGGGAGATCGGGTCATGTTAATTTTAGATAACCATGAAACCCACCCTTCTCCAGAGGTTCTTGATAACGCGTCTGATGCAGGTATTGTGATGGTTACTTTCCCCCCTCACACCTCAGATAGGCTACAGCCTTTAGACCTGTCTGTTTACGGTCCCTTGAAGACATATTTTAACCAAGCTGTTGAAGCATGGCTTCTCAACAACAAAGGGAAAACCTTTGACATATACAGTATTGCAGAGGCTTTAGGTGCAGCATATCCACGAGCATTTACTTCGAATAATGTTTTGTCTGGCTTCCGTAAATCAGGAATATTTCCCTTCAATGAAGCAGCTTTTACTGACAACGATTACCTCTGTTCCTACGTGACTGATAGGCCTTTAGACACTTCAGTCCCTGATTCTTCTGCAGCCCCTGAGCCTTCTACTTCTTCAGCCTCTGAATCACTTGCAACACCAAATAATAAAGAGAAAATAAAAATAAAAACATTCATCACCCCTGAAGAAGTGCAACCCTACCCTAAGGCCGAAGATCGTAAAAAGAGGAAGCAAGGTAGAAAACCAGGTAAAACCATGATTGCCACAGACACGCCAGAAAAAATGCAATTAAAGAGCAAAAATCAAAAAAAAGAAAGTCTAAAAAAGCTGTGAGCCAAATTAAAAAAGTATCTAAGAATCTAGGACAGTCCTTTAATCAACCTACTGAGAAAAAACACCAAAGGAATGGCCACAAAAAACCATTCAAAATTAAATTAATTAAACAGGCATCAAGTTCCTCATCTGATTCGGAAGAGATATCGCTTGTATCAACGGATAATGAAGATAGTGGTGATGAAGAAGTGTGCATGTACTGTTCTTCCTCAAAAGTCAGTGATCAGAGCGGCGAAGAATGGTGTAAGTGCACCTCTTGTGGTCGGTGGACCCATTTTTTGTGTGCAGGAGTAGAGGGGAGTGAGTGGAAGCATTATTTGTGCGATTTTTGTAAAGATGATTAAAATAATTATTTACTTTTGCATTTTTGAACATATGACCTTGCTTATACATTAATCTCATGAAGAAAATGTATTGCTAGAATAAAAAGTTAATAAAAATATACCTTTAATCTGTTTATTACTTGTGAATGACTTTTGTTTTATACTTGGCCCAAGGTACAAGACGTTTGTCCCAAGGTACACGAGCATAGTGTACCATTATGTACAAAATTTTATTTATTTTTTTTAAGTTTGTTGTTAAGTAATTATAAAAAATAACTATATTCCATGATGTACAAAGAGGTTTGAAATATAGCTGGGGACAATTAAAATTTCACAGTTAAAATTACAGAGTGACGTAAAAAATAAAATGTAATAAGTGGTCCAAGGTACAACAGTCTCCCCTACTTAATAATGGTTTCAGGAAGTTTAAACCGGTGGAAATCGTTACAGACTAACTAAAAGACGGCATCTGCCTCCTTCCGTCTTCCTGCGAAGAAAGAGACGTAGAATTTGAAACGGTTCATGGGTTCGGCTTTAAAAGGGCTCGTTCGTACGAAAGCGGTTGCAGCCAAATGAGTATCAGTAATCACGTAACCAATCCCCGATAAAACACAAAACGCGCGCGCGCGCGCGCGCGCACACACACACACACACAAATAAACAAAACATCAATCAACACGCGAAGACAATAATAACAACGACACATTCGAGCCGCTAAATAACACGCCCACGCACGCACACGGACACAAGCCAGTGAATAAAATGTAACGACGGCGTGGCATTCGAATTATTCTGGCCCGAGAGCTAAGTATAGTTTGGCAAAAATATATGGGTTCGTGATTCATATTTGTGTACAAGTTGGCCAGCTGTGCTGCTGTGTATGTAATAACCTGTGACCGGTCGTGCGGTTTTTTGTTACCCCTTGTTGCGTCAAAACACACGGAGTTGGCTTCGCTTTATATAATAGTTTGGCGCGGGTTAGGCATCAAACGCAGCAAACGTTATGAGTTTCGGGATGCCATTCATTTACTTGTTTACAGCTCGTTGTTGATCTATTGACGTTTAACAACAGCTTTGTGGAGCCGTTTATACGACATCAACGCACCGAGATATGTATCATATTACTGTTATAATTAATTAACTGTATCCACATGAATGTGCACTAACGTAATCGGACTGATTGCATGATGTGATCATTAATTATCTATAATTATTACTGATATCTTCTACCTTGTGAACATGGAAAATATTCAGGAACTGTACACATCGGCTGCGCAACACGGCATGCGCTCTCGTATAGCTCTCTTGTCACTCTCCGATAACAATTACAAATTTCACACCTTTAGATTTAAACGTTAGATTTCTTGTTTCTTCTACGTAATTGTTTCCTTTCCTCCCTCTTACAAATGGTAATCGTATCTTTTCAGCTGCTAAATTATCAGCACTACATCGTTTCGACTGTAGCCACATATCGAAACTCTCTCTCTCTCTCTCTCTCTCTCTCTCTCTCTCTCTCTCTCACTCTCGCGGCAATCTGGCTTTCTGTATTGTAATTTCCTTCACCTCAGATGCAGCGCAGTCCTAGGCTATAAATAAGTGCGAGTCCGATAGCAAGAATCGCTCGTTTCGACTGCACTTAATTACCGCATGTTTGTTGTTTGTACCACAACACGAACGTCCAACGTCTCACGTTTTGGTTAACGAAGAAGGCCTCTGCCAGGGGCGCGGAAAATGCGGTTTTTTAACAAAAAAGTTAAAAAATAAAAATTGGTTTGAAGACTAAAACTGCATTTCACACAAGAGGCCAGTAATTTTATACACAATTTACATAAAGTATAGGCCTACATGAAATAATGTATAGTTTTTTTTTTGTAAAGCGTTGTATTTATTAATTAAACCTTACACATCATAAATGTATGAGATATTGTCTTTTATGGTCGTGATGATTGTAGAAAGTGAGGTTAAAATAGAAAATTTGGGCCAAATATATTGTTACTGGTACATGTGGGACAGAGGGGGATAGAGATTGCGTTGTTTTAGCACGGACACTATAACCTGTAGTTACGTTCCTGTTAGAAGCCTGCCAGCCTTCCTAGAGCGACGGTCTGCGCAGAACCCGCCAAAGAATTAGTCCCACTTACAAGTATAGAGAAAGGAAGGAGCCAACGCTATAACATTTCACCGTCTCACTCATGTATTATCTCTGTCTGTGTAACACACATGCTTCTACTGTTCTCGTGAGCCTTGTTGCAGTGCAGCCGACGTTCACACTGTGAAGTATAGTAAAAGACCGTTGTGCGGATGTGTGAATTTTGTTAGCTTAGCAACGATGTGTTTCGCGTCTTAAGCGACTGCTCTAAGTCTTTCGTCACGCCTATAACTTGCATTAACAAACGATATTAATTATACATAGGACGAAAAATTGTGGGGTTGGGAAGTTGCTTGATTGTTTGACCCTTCCTCACTTCGCTAATCTCACCAATCAGGTGGGACTACCAATTTCTAATCTGATACATAACAAAGTGTACCACTTGTGATATGAACCGCGCGTAAGGGGAGGTACACCAGAGGGATACGCGGACGAGAACACGACCGGGGTATACACTTCAACCACAATATAGTAGGCTATGTCAGGGACGAAACCAACCTCACTACAGTACTCTCATACTCTTATCTCGTATCTGAAACGATCTCGTCTACAGTTCTTATTACTTTTATATTTCTAAGGAAAAACACGACGGATGTCAGAAAGGATGACTAAAAAAATGGATTTAAATTATATTAAAAGAGAATCAGAAATGCCTATATGCAAGTGAATGTCTAGCATTGAATTATAATTTAGACAAACTAGAAATATTGGAAAGACGAATTATTAGGAAAATATTAGGCCCACGAAAAACTTCAGAAGATTGGAAATTAAGTAGTAATGATAAAATATATCAAAGTATAGAAAGTATAACAGAAACAATGAGAAAAAGAAGACTATTATTTTTTGGACATTATAGAATGGACGACAACAGGTTGACAAAACAAATCTTCAAATATCTGTGGGGGAAGAAATCAACATCAAGTTGGATTAAAGAAGTCCAAAAGGATTTAGAAAAAAATAATATACACGCGGAAGAAGCAAATGAAGGAGAAGTTGTTCGGGCAAAAGTGTTAAAAATGGGTGGAGTCCAGGGTAGGAGAGAGAAAACCCCAGGTTCAAAATGGACTGAAGACAGGAAGAAGAGACACAGTGACAAGATGAAAGAATATTGGAAAAAAGGAAAGAACAAAAAGAGTTAAGAATTGAAATTGGCATGTGGTCTCTAGATGGCCGATAGGAAAAAAAAGAGAATCAGAGTTGTGTCGACCATAGAATTTAGTTTAGAACAACTCAATAGTCATAAACCTTGAATAGAAAGGAGGAGGAGGAGGAGGACGACGACGACGACGAAGAAGAAAAGAAAGCAACTTTAACATTTGTTCAGGTTAATGGTAAATTTTCGAATAATTATGTTTACGGATATCAGTCGTCGGTTGACATAGAATAAAGCGAGCAGTATTTTCGAAAATTTATAGAATCCTGGAGTTAAAAATTCTGAGGAGTGGCACTTGAATTCAGTTCGCTTGCAATTTCATAAATTTTTAATTCACTGTTTACAGGGAATCATTTGTTACAATGCTTGGATATTGTCTTTGTTCTTTAGCGTGGAAAGCCTATCTTCTTTTACTCCCCCATTTGAAGCTTACTACCACCGAAACAACTGGCTTCATACAGCTGATGTATACTACAAATAATTTCTGCAAGACTTCACATACTCAACGTTTAGAAAACGCATTATTGCTCGAATTCACTCCCTGACATAGACGGAAAATGGAGTACTCATTTTAAAATAACTTTTAAAGAAATAAAACACTGCTAACAATACTTCCAAATAACCGACGACGTCGGATGAGGGAAAGAAAAATTTCTCTTTACATTTCGATTTTCCCTAGTACATATTTAAAAAACCTACAAGCATCAAGTTGAAAATAGAAGGCGGCTACAATTTGAAAAATATCTTTGAAATATTACGACCGGAAAAGCGGTTGTTAAACTTAGAAAATATCTTAAGCCGGCCACTCACTGTGTACCTCACTTTTCCATTTTCCAAATCAACTGAGCAAACAGCGGACTCCACTTGAACGTCTTGGAACTACTATGCATATGTGGTTAACAATACTGAAGCAATGTAGTATACTTCACGGCGACGCGCGGGTGTGCTGGATGGGTATTAACAAACTGCCTTCACAGTATAAAATCAATATTATCAGTGACACTTAGTATTATAACGAATTGTTAACATGCCCTGAGCAATGCTACTATTAAAACAATTTATACTCCCTTTTTTTTCTACCGTGGAAATGATGCAGGCGTGCGACTGTGACAGACAAACGATATTCTCTCCGAACGCTTGTATGATGGTCTTGTGTACGGAATTCAACGCGTTACTGTCTGTCACTTGTAACAGGTTTTCCATTTGGACTACGTTTTACGTGAGTGTGTTGCTACGACATGTTCAAGGGCTTCTTCATTTTCAGTCTTGTACCTTTCGATACTAACATTTGGCGCGTTTATCAACGATTTGGTGAATTAAAACCTGAACTACCGAACTCCAACTTACATTACAGACTCAGGCTTCATCACCATCAAAACACGACATAGGCAAGGTGTTGCCTGTTCGCCTTCAAAGTTCCTCCAGCCAACTGCATACTGCGATATCATGCGCACTGTGCCGAGAGCGTACGATTTGAACACCATTTGTTAATACTGCAATGCTTTTCACGTTTCATCTTTTTGGCTGTTTTAACGGCATAAACTGGGTACCAATAATTTGTATTATTACGCTACTATTTTCTGTTTGAAGTAAAAAAAGAATACAAACGGAATACGGTAGTAAAGTGAAATACCAAGGAAACGGGATGACGACGGGACAGACAGAAATGGACACCGGTCAAACGAAACTGATCACGCTCACGTATTCAGAAAATCATAATTTACAGAACATGGAAACGGGATTATCTGCCAAATAATAAAAAAAATCTATAATTCAAATGTTACACTCAGTAGACTATATCAGCGCATGTTTCACAACTAGTGTACGTAGCGAATGTCATAAGTATGTCACCGTATGTCATAAGTATAGACAAGGCGCATTTCGAGGCGTGTATATCATAGCTTTCAATATATTATTACATCAGAACTGTTTACTCCTCTTATTATATACTAGAAGACCACTGTTTACCTTGAGAATGGACATTTACAACTGACAACAAGAGTGGAGCGTTACAAATAAAGAAGCCTCTATTTTGAAAAGTGACAAACTCCATTTGTCGGTGTTACAGTCACGTTCACCGACCTCTGGCGAAAGTGATTCCCCATGAAGAAGATTCAGTAAAACAATTTTACATCAATACATTGCTGTGCGTTTACACAGTTCTACTGCTTTGTAGATTAATTCGAGTCTATGCATTTTGTAACAATAAGACACAAAAGATTGGAATTTTAGTCTATTAGGTTTTAATACAAACACTAGTTTTCTCTAGTGTATGTGTGGGGGGGTATACCAAAATACTCATGATACGCTTCGTGAGTCTCTTTAATACTAGACAGTTAATTTTAATCTTTAATGATCGATAGAGTCTCTTTAATAATAGTTCACAACTCACGGCAATTTTGTTGTAATAAGACAGTCCCGCATTGCAACATACCCAAGTGAAGTAATTAAAAACCCTAACATTCAAGCAACCAAGTGTAAATAGTAATTTCAACGCGGACAAGCGAAGGAAACGTATTGTGCATTTTGTAAAAGACAATGAATATTTTAGATGCCACTTACACTCAATCTATGTCACACGTCCGGCCAAAAGGACAGTCACCTCACAGTTTATTTTTTATTTACAGCCTGTGGATTTTCTTTCTAAGTGGTGATGGATTCCTATACGATAGTGTAAACTCTTCTTTCAAAGAATTTTCGATTAATTTCTTATATCTCTTTTGCGCGCGCGCGCGCACACACACACACACACGTGCGCGGGCGACTTAACACAAAGTATGATTTAACAAACAATGCTGTTTTTAAGACAAACATGCGATTTTATCTGAGATACTAACATCTCCGAGCAATAAGATTCTTACTGTGACATAAATTTGCATCTGAATATTTAGATTACTTTATACCAGGCGTAGTTCACTACTTGTTTATAACGCCAAAATCAGAAATTTTAAAAATTTTCTTATTTTGATTTGAGATGTATCATTAAGGGCCGTGACAGGGAATTGATGTGTTAAAAGCAGAAGTTTGTACACAACGAAGTGAAAGCTAGGGTATACGCAGACGTGATTGACAGGCAATAAAAGCATGTAACAGCTCCAACGCGCTCACGGAAAGCAGACAGAGTTCATCGCTCTCCATACTAAGAAACGTTAGTTTTTGACAACTACCTCAAATCCTTAGAAAAAAAAGTACAAACGTGAACGAACCCTTTTGAAGAGCAAATGTAAGTATTAACAATAGACCAAACTACGTATACACGCCAGCTGCATACAGTGAAACAAAAAAGGATATACGTTATTGAAAGACTCTAACGGTCAACGACAGGACTTCGACCTTACTCAGAAGAGAGAAAGCTCGGGTGTAATGTCCGAACTCAAGGAAAGATGTTTTGATGGAAACATAGACAAAGAAACGGACATACAAAGGAAGTTTGGTGAGGCCCTTGAGTGACAATAGTTGATGCCATTAGAACGACCAAGTGCAGGAAACAATACTTTGACGAGAAAGTTAAGGGTTGCTTTTGTATACTCCAAAAAAAGCGACAGTCAAGAATTTATTGCTACAGTATATACCAGCGACGACGACCTCAGTATAGTGACCTAGGGAAGAAATCTGGTGGGAATCCAAAAGCCTATCAGAGAGGTGCTTTCGGAAAAATAGGTGGTCTGTAGGTCTGGAGGGTGGTAAAGTAGAACCAATTAGAACACAGCGTAGAAAAAATCAGAAATTAGTGGGAGTGATGCTGAATTCCATATAGGGACGTGTGAAAGGCGCGCTCAAGAGGAGTTCTAACTAAAATTTTGACGGAAACGGGAGTGTAAGTCCGCGACAGAGATTTCATAATTATTGGACATAGAGAATTTTCGGTACGATGGTTAGCAAAGTAATATCGGACTTAAACAATTTCGGTAAAAGAACTGTAATTTTATTAGTGATATACAAGTGAATTAATATAACACGAATAGTAATTCAGTAACGCTGTAAATTAGTTTTGCAAATATGTAACAATAACTTTATCATCAAGTAATATTACGAGACGAACTAAACTCGTAAATAACATTAGTTTCAATCACAACGTAGTTGATAAATAATAATCAATAATGTCTGTGGAAGCGAATAACAATAATAACAACTAACGCGAACTAATTCCGAATGAGTGAAGTTTGGTGTTGTGCTGTGTCTTGTGAGACTCCACGGGTGACCACGATACAATCTGCTAATCCAGAGGGAATTATCGCCGTCACTCCAGACGATCAACATGCGAACCGCACCATATAAACCTCTACCAGATTTGGATACATACCAAAAGTAAACGTATCATGCCATAATTAGTCTTAGGTCCACTGTCTGTTCACTTAAAGAACTCACACGAATTAATTCAAGAATTAAGATAAAATTTCACTTAAAAAATAATATCAGGAAGCTATGGAAGTTAAATTTATTGATGAGCACCGATTTTAAATGAATCCAGATCAGTAATTAACTATGTTATAGTATTTAAAATTTAAGAGAATTATTAAAAGTTTTTTAAAAATAAGAATTACAATATTTGAATTATTAGAGCATTTAATATGAGTAATGAAAATAAGATTTATGAAAATGAATATGTTTATATTTTGATTAGAGATTGCATAAGTCATGTGTCAATGATAAATATGATACGCAATCATAACTAATTGTTAATAAATCGAAAAATTATTTATAAGAATAAGTCTACATTTCATTTTATAAAGCCTGAGAAAAGAGCAATCAAAGTTAAATGTTAAATGTTCAAAAATGTACACTTCGTTACCCCATAAAAGAATGTGGGTATCTCATAAACTAGGTTCGATCACCTGTACTGTACACGACCGTTCTGTCGTATTGCTCAATGTGCGCGTTTATAAACAAAACTCAAGCACTGAGTTAAAAGGAACAGGATTCAATCATCCTGAGTAATAATCGTTAAAACAGAACGCACACGAAACAGATGTTTGCCAATATAACGCCACCCAAACATGTACGTTGTTTCAACAAACGTAAAATTACACTAAGAAACGGTCCAAGTACAACACACAAACGAACTTAAAGGTATGGAGGATTTTTTATTGAAAGAAGCGACGTAATGTCTGGGGGGTATTTAACCCTTATAGAGCGAGCTGTCTCTATTGTGCTCAAGACTGGAGATATTACCGAACAACGAATTAAGTCGAGAAAACACAGGGAAGTCCAAGGAAGAACTAAGGCTAGGGTGGAAATCTCCCTGTGAGCTACAAGGATCCGCTAAGGAGATCGGACTGTTCCAAACTTCACCGGTCAATGGCAGACAAAAGGACTAACAGGTGAAAACAACGAGTTTCTCTCAACTTTCTTTATACACAAATACCTAGAACTGAGAGCATGTTTTATCAAACTCTAAACAACGGTTATTCTACGGGTTATTCGTAAAGAATGAACCGATTTCAAAACGCAATATTTTATTAAGGAAAATAATACAACATTCCAACCCAATCACAAATATTCTACGCATAATCAAATTTTATTTACTGTTTTACAAGTGTTCAAAAAGAACGAATCGATTTCATGAACGATTCCCTTTTTCTTCGAGGGAAACACCGTTACAGGACAAACCTATTCGACATGCTTAAGCAGCGGCTGTTCCCGATACTGCAAGCAGATTCAGATAACTTCATTTTACAACACGATGGAGCACCACCCCATTAGCACCGGATGGTTCGAGCTGTTTTGAATGAAAAAATGTCCGAACTATGGATCAGTCGGAAGGGGGCCCGAGACCTTGCTCTTTGTGCTTGGCCTGCGAGATCTCCAGATCTCACCGTATGCAATTTCTTCATGTAGGGATATGAAAAAGATAAACAGTTTTTCTTCCACCGCTACCCACCTCGAAGAGCTTAAACATCGAAAAACAACAGCGATCAACTCAGTGGATCATGATATGTTGCTACGCGTCAGGGAAGAATTCTCATATCGCCTTAATGTTGTCCGTGCTGCAAGTGGTAGCCACATTGAACAATTGTAAGATAAAACTTGATGAGTAGAATACTTGTGACTTGGTTGAAATTGTGAATTACTTTCCCTTAATAAAATATTGCGTTATGAAATCGGTTCATTCTTTTTGAATAACCCTGTACTTTATCAGAACGTAACAGCTGATCTGTCTCGTGGTCACGAACGGCTGTAGAAAGCGGACGAAGCAGTCACTGATCCTAGTTGTAAAACGTCTTGTCCCCTTATCGTCTAAAAAGCGGCCGACTTTACCGGTTCGGCCTTTCACTGAAGAAGAGGTAGATACCAGCGAAGCATAAATCATGATTACCCGTCAACTACAAGTCTACCCGGCATAACCGCAGCTTACGGGCGTCTTGAGATTTATGAACTACCGGCGAAACAGGTCTGACTCGGGCCACAGTCAACAAACAGGTTCCTAAGGTCACGTCAAATAAAAATGTGTAACACACGTGTTCTGCTCGGAACCGAAGTCTGTCAACGTCCTCAATAAGCCGACACGTAATGGCTTTGCACAGAAACGAAGACGTCACTTTACGAATTGCGGATTTTAATTTCACGGTGTACTTTCATTTACTTTTTATAGCTCGCCTAAAAGATTAAAAGGCCATACGCGTTATGTAAATATCAGAAAAGTAAAAAAATAACACGAAAAAAGATTATACAGACATGAGTAGTTGAACAAAACAAGCAGTAACTTAAATGAATTCATAACATGCAGCTCAATATACAGACAAGATAAGTAACAGAGACGGCCATGCCCGTTACTACACTTCATTCACAAGTCACACCATGGGGAGAAAGTGAATTTTTCGCTCACATGTAATGAGCGACTTAAAAATGTATCAAGAAATTATATAAACATTATAATTTTAAAACCATTATGGTATCAAAATCCTTATTATCCACCATTCCATACGTACTAAAACTTATTTTGACCATAAGTCATAAGCCGTACAAAAGTACAGAAGCAGTAATTTGTACATTCCAACAATTTACTGAACTTTAAAACATAACTCGTCGTGTTACTAACATAAAGAACTAAGTTAAGAGAAGTGCTTTCTGTCAGACTAAAGTGAATTGTCATTTAAACTACTGTGCAGTCCAACGCTAGAGACACCGAAAAATGTAGATCTACAGGACGAAAAAAATCGGAATGGTCGAACTACAGAAACATGTGTATCGCCAACGAAGACGATATTACGGAAAACTGTTCGTAAGACTGTAGAATTTACTTTGACGTCTTCTAACATTCGTTCATTTATGCTCTCGATGTAGTTTATGTATTCACTGTTTCTTTTAATAAAAGTAAAACAAAGTATAATTACAAATAGTAACTGAAGTCTATGTCATGATATTCAGGAATACAACAAAGCTGCACAGCTGCTTATGAAATTGAATAAACGGATAGAAAGCTTAAAAGATGATTATATGCCATGGATAATATTTTGGACATGTTAGATTGGATGCTACAGGAGACATTGCGAGGCAGCCGCTACACTGTGAGACACAAGTATCACGGTATGGACACACTGAGGAGAAAATATTACAAGACTATAAACAGAGAGGGGAATGAAGTTGCCAAAGAAGACGACGAAAAGACGCATTTACACTAGCAGCTATTCATAGAAGAAATTTTGACACAAGTGAAGAGCGATGGCGCAAATCAGCCGGAATTTCAAGGATATAAACATCGAACAAACTAGCAGATCAGGGATATCATACGGGTTCATGGGAACGTGACAACCCAAAATCAGGAAACGTGGTATGACCACCGGCAGAGGATGGATGATAAAAGAATGCTGTAATGAACCTTTAGATTGATGACAAAAGAAGGAACAGGGGTCATCTAAGAAGATTATGACAACGTGCAAGTTGCCACAGGAAATAAAGGCCCTACAGGAGTGTGACGGGCACGATCGGTTAAAACCGCTCATAAGAAGTGAAACGAGGATTGGGCTGTAGAAAACTTGTATAGAAGAGAATTATGCGGAGACGCTGGTAAAACGGCAGATATTTAATCATTAGATAAAAAATCTCAACTCTGCTGTCGTAATTTGTTGAATACCTTGAAATCTCTCGCCGACGCTACGTATATGCGACAACGTTACGTTTAAAATAATAAGTTACACGATTATTAAAAACAAGAAAAAAAACGGGAATTTCACCACATGCTTAATCCATTTCGAACAAATAGCTTAGCGCTTTTACGCGCCTAGAGACACAGCTACGTGGGTGGAATGGGTCGTAAGATCTAATCCTGGGGCTGACTGCAATAATGACTAAGTGCAAAAGAATCGAACGGGCTTGTCTGCAAGTTATAAAGCTGACTTACGTCACGTCCAATACAGGACTGTGTTAAATATTAATGGCAACGTGCTGACATTACAGTGACCTACGCCAGCGATTGGAAACCTTTAATTGGTAAAACAAAATTACAAAATATGGTAAATAAACTCACCACAATCTTCTTTTTACTGCACTGTATATTTAACGTCTCACTGCTTGGTCATACGAAACTCACCTGTAACAAGAAAAACAAAACATTTTTTTAATTAATGCTGTTACATTCACGGTTTTAATACAATAAGTATGATTAGGCCAACCTGATAAAAATATCGAAAGAAGGTATAATTATTACCAACATTAGGGTAGGCTTAACCAAAACGTTAGCTTTAATTCTCGTCGTTTCTATTCTCTCGTAAAAATACAATACGCCCTGTTTCCGGAATCTGGAGCAAAACTCTATTAAGTTATGGCTTTTGAAGGAACGTGTCAAGGTTACGCGAACTAGGCCGTGAGCGAAAAACAAACCCATTGTACGCATCCTTCCCACGTGTGTTCACCACCCACCCCCACGTGTTTTATGATTATACACGATATCTGACTGTGTCCACACACTTGTTTTCATGAAAACAAAGTAGTTTTCCCAAGCTACGACACAACCCAAAATTCATTATAATATATAACAAACGATAATCCATTCTGTTTATAATTTATCATCACACAAATTTTAAACGATCCATGAAATTTCCTACGATTAACTTTACGTTACGTTATGTTACTTTCATTTACATGATAGGCCACAAGTCACCTAATACTACAAGCTGTGCTTAGTTTAGTAATGACCCTAAATTAATGACGTTCAGTCGCTAATTAGACACTATTTTAAAACATTTACGTCAATGGTTCAATAAAAGATTACATCGTTACCAGTACATAGGCAATACAGAAATATGCAATAGGCCTACAAATATAATAATAAGTGTTATGTATACGTGTGTGTACATACATGCAGTACATAAAGAACTCTATGGAACTTACACATATCTTATTATTCTGATGTTACTAAGATATAATTATAATATACCATACATGTTGATATGTTAAATTCATATTTGCTCATTTTTTCTTGTATACATTATATTATTATTGATAATAATAATCCTTTTTGTACAAGAATGTATTCTACTATTTTTGTGAATATTACAACGTTTCAATAGTATTTAACTATCATCATCGGATATAAATTAATAAATTTAGAAATTTTAAGAGTCACTCGTTGAAAACAGTTGTTTTATATGTAGACTAAATTTAATGTTTTATATACGTATGTAAAAATATGTTATATAATACATTGTAAACTATAATATAAATATTTATTATTTTATTAAATTAGTAATTTTGAAAATATCATTTGTTAATGTGAATTTGTCTGGTATTAATTTATTATTTGTTTTACTTTAAATATTTCTAAATTTTCCCATAAGGTCATTTTGGACTTTTGGAAATGTGTTTTAATAAACTGATATTATTTAAATTTGGAATTGTGAGTTTGTTTTCAAGTGAGTGTGTAGCTAAATTTGATTTGTATATATGTGATTTAAATATGAATTACGGGGTTATATACATCTTTAATTTAAACGTTTTTTAGTTTGGCCAACAACAAGTTTGTCACAGGCAGGGCATTCAATTTTATAAACTCCTTTAAATTATAAATTGAATTATCTGCTTTAGGCTGGATTCTATCAAAATTTGTCTTATTACTGTTATATGTAATTTTTATATTTAGGTTTTTAAATAATTTTGTAATTTTATGATTAATATTGCCTAGTAGGCCTATGTGAAATTAATATATTTTATATTTTGATTTTTCTGTGTTTTGTTATTGAAAGAACTGTTTAATATTTTTGATTAATTTTGTTTATTATGTTATCAACCATATTGATATGTGTAAGAAAATGTATGTGACAATTATATAATTCTGTACTATCTGTATGCAGGAACTGCTGGCGACAATAAATTTTTATTGAAAAGTCGACAATAATCTTTTAAAATTGTGTCTAACCAATGTCTTCCTCGCAAAACCATTCATAATTTTTTTAATTCATTGTCACTACTAAGGATAATTTCTAGTCTAAAGAGGCCTTTTCGTCTATCCTGTATATTAAATTCACATGACGATTACTCTTGGAAACCTTTTTGGGCCATGTAAGTTGGAGCATTTCGATTTATTTTAATGAATTTTGGGCAGTGTCTGGAAATTACTATATTTTCATGAAAGTAAGTAGGCCTACATGCCAGTTAGAGAAAACACGTTGGAGGTGATTACGGAAAAATAATTGAGGGTAACAAAAAGAAATTTTGCTGATACGTTAAAGCAGATGTTAATGGCTTACACAATAGTAAGACTCTTCTAATACATAATGTGTGTGTGTACAGGTTTGCTTGCAGGCTGCCAGTTTGTTCTCCACATCGAACCTGTGCCCGCTCCCGAATGGGGAAAAAATTAACGGGACAGGACGCAGTCGGTGTTAAACTTGGACCGGTTCTCACTGACTTCGCTTCTCCCCCCCCCCTACACACTTACACACACAATATCACTACGCGTAACGTAGTCGGCGAAACTGCAGTGTTTTCAGAATTAATTTCATTGACACACTTCGAAAATATCGGTATGGAGAACCATACATGACTTCCATGTTCTAAGGTTTATATTTAAAATCATATTCGAAATGAAATATTTCCATAGAAACTACTTCTTTCTACTTATTGCTTCAGCCTTAACCTCAGTACTGTGGTCACTAACGTATACCACCTCACGTTTTCGCACTCGATTTTCACTGATGATGGCACTGCCGAAAAGTCTGGTTTTTCAGAAAACATTGGACTAAAGCTAAACAGCCCGGGAAGGAATGTTAACAAAGAACTACTTCTTTGTTGCCGATAACGTAGTACACATATACAAAATTCTCCCCTCTCCCTTCAACTATAATTTTCACTTATAGAAAATTACCCCACCCCGTTCACCTAACCTCTTCATTTATAGATATTTCATCTACGTTTCTACAGTGGATTATTATGAGCTTCTTATCAGGATACTTTATTTATCAAAATTAAGTACTTTACTCTTGTTAAAACATAAAATGTTGCAGGTAAAGTACCCCTATCTCTTAACCGATCTTCACCAAAATCAATAGACCTTCAGTCCTCTACAATGCAGGGATGCATGCAAAAAAATATTTGATTCTGTTTGAATGTCCGGCAGTTATCGTTCGTCATGGAAACAGTTCTCTTGTTACTACATAACATGTTGCAGGTAAACTACCCCTTTCCCTTAACCGATCTTCACCAAAATCAGTAGGCCTTGAGTTCTCTACAATTCAGGAAAGTATACAACAAATTATTTGATTCTCTTTGAATTTACGGCAGTTATCTTTCGTCAAAAAAAAATTACCCTTCTTAAAACATAAAATGTTGCTGGTAAACTACCCCTTTCCCTTAACCGATCTTCAACAAAATCAACAAACCTTGAGCTCTCTTTAATTCAAAAAGGTATGCAAAAATGTAGTTGATTCTGTTTGAATTTACGGCAGTTATCGTTCGTCATATAAAAAAATTACCCTTGTTAAAACATAAAATGTTGCTGGTAAACTACGCCTTTCCCTTAACCGATCATCAACAAAATCAACAGACCTTGAGTTCTCTTTAATTCAAAAAGGTATGCCAAACATTATTTGATTCTGTTTGAATTTGCGGCTGTTATCGTTTGCCATAGAAACAAATTACCCTTGATAAAAAAACGTTGCAGGTAAACTACCCCTTTCCCTTAACCGATCTTCACCAAAACCAACAAGTCTTGAGAACTCTACTATTCCGGGCTGTATGCAAAACATTATTTGATTCTGTTTGAATTTGCGGCTGTTATCGTTTGCCATAGAAAAAAATTACCCCTGATAAAAAAACTTTGCAGGTAAACTACTCCTTTCCCTTAACCGATCTTCACCAAAAACAATAGGTCTTGAGTACTCTACAGTTCAGGGGTGTATGCAACAAATTCTTTGATTATGTTTGAATTTGCGGCTCTTATCGTTTGCCATAGAAAATACCCTAGTTAAAATATAAAACGTTGCAGGTAAACTACCCCATTCCCTTAACCGATCTTCAACAAAATCAACAGACCTTGAGTTCTGTATAATTCAAAAATGTATGCAAAAGAGTAGTCAATTCTGTTTTAATTTACGGCAGTTATCGTTCGTCATAGAAAAAATTACCCTTGTTAAAACATAAAATGTTGCTGGTAAACTACCCTATTCCCTTAACCGATCTTCACCAAAACCAACAGGTCTTGAGAACTCTACAACTCTGGACTGTATGCAAAACATTATTTGATTCTGTTTGAATTTGCGGCTGTTATCGTTTACCATAGAAAAAATTAACCTTGATAAAAATTTGCTGGTAAACTACCCCTTTCCCTTAACCGATCTTCACCAAAAACAATAGGTCTTGAGTACTCTACAAATCAGGGCTGTATGCAAAAAATTATTTGATTCTGTTTGAATTTGCGGCTGTTATCGTTTGCCATAGACAATACCCTTGTTAAAACATAAAACGTTGCAGGTAAACTACCCCTTTCCCATAACCGATCTTCACCAAAAACAAACGGTCTTGAGAACTCTACAATTCAGGCCTATATGCAAATAATCATTTGATTCTGTTTGAATTTGCGGCTGTTATCGTTTGCCACAGAAAATACCCTTGTTAAAACAAAAAACGTTGCAGGTAAACTACCCCTTTCCCTTAACCGATCTTCACCAAAAACAATAGGTCTTGAGTACTCTACAAATCAAGGCTGCATGCAAAAAATTATTTGATTTTGTTTGAATTTGCGGTTGTTATCGTTTGCCATAGGAAAAAAATCTACAGAGACACAGACAGACAGACACACACACAGACACTTTTCGAAAAATGACTTTTTTTCATGTTTTGAGTGTAGTACAATCAGAATCTGCAATAATCTCGAACACGATTTTTTTTGCCATCACCATACTTCATTTCCTTAAGGAACATGAAGTAAAAGAACAAAGTCTTATAAAAGTCCATCACGTTAGTACCAGCAAATACAAATTAACGACCAGTAGGCATATACTTAATAGTATCTATACTAACTGACAGTTTAACGATTTAACCGATTATTTGATTTTTAGTTTTTTTAGTTACCTGGCATTTAAAAAACACACACATAGAAAAACTACGTGTACACACGAAGTACAACGTGTTTAAAACTTTATTTACCAAAAAATTACCTAAAAACTTCGTTATCGGAGAACGTCAATATTTTTCTTACAAAACAAGCATTCCACTATGTATGACTGCAAAAAATAGGTTTTGCTTATTGTGGACCAAAATAAGAGCTCTGTGTAAGATACGATCCTAAAAAGAACATATTGTCGATAGGTTAAGAAGTATATTGTTAATAAAAAAAGTAAACAAGTGTAGTGCATGGGGGTATCGTTGGACGCACTTGTACAAGAATACACACATTGCATCCATTCACCGACACAATACGCAGTTATGTTAGTATGCAGAATGGCTAGAAGCATTACAAAAACTAAT
The DNA here is from genome assembly GCA_034769895.1 of Magicicada septendecula. Taxonomy (NCBI): domain Eukaryota; kingdom Metazoa; phylum Arthropoda; class Insecta; order Hemiptera; family Cicadidae; genus Magicicada; species Magicicada septendecula. The sequence continues at coordinate 402,470,106 of CM068371.1, read as the reverse complement.
TTAAACTTTAATCAAATACAATAATATAAATGCTAAGTATGGATTAAAATGTATACAAATTAATCCGTAATTCAAGCCACGTGGTTTCGAATATACTCGAAACCGGATGTTGGATGGTTTTAACAAATGGTCCACGTATTAATGGATATTTGGGTTGACGTTGGGTTCAATTGTTATGTGCCAATGAGATTTCAATATTTTATTTTCTGCAATACGAAAATATCACTATATGTGTGCTGTGCTAATCGTGCTTGATTTCTGTATAGGACAGTTTTGATTTAGTCCCGGATCAAGAAGGCCGTAACTTACAGGATCACGGGAGGGCAGAAACTTGTTATGTTCCGGTACCTTTGTGAATCTCCAAGCCAGGAAAGTGAAACTCAAATTATTTCATTAATATCATGAAAAAGAAAATTTTAAAGGCATATAAAAACTTTCAAATATATTTTTAGTTAATTGTAAAGACTTTATGAACATTATTAAAAGATTATAACTGTAATATGAAGTATATTACGTGAGTAAATACAGTAAAAGCCAATGTTTATCATTTTAGAAAACTGTTTTCATATCATGTTTGTTAAGAAGGTCATTTCAGTCAAATTTTTAATCAAGTCAACTTATGCTAAAGAAACCTGAACTTCGCTGTTTTGCACATACATGAAGAGATTTTTTTAATAATTCAAGTTACAATCCTAAAAGAACTTACTGTATTTAAAATTTATAAAAAGAACAGAATGTTAATTTTATATGTAACATAATGCACTGTCAGAAAAGGATTAATCACTCACCCTAAAACTTTTCAGTTTTATGTAGAGAACTCAACTGTTACTGCAAAATATACAGTCTACCGTGTATATACAGTAACTATCACGGTACACACAGGAACAGTCAGGATGTTTAATGTAACCTACGATAAACTATGAACAAGAGAAAAACTATTCAATCAATATTTTATATAAAAAAACTAATGACCAAGCCTAGTCTTTTAATTAAACCAAATAAACATCTGAACGTTTAAACACGGTCCACGTCGGTTGCCATACAATATCGTTTGAAACACAGCATTGGCGACCGACAATTGACCTCAGTTTACTGAAAACGCGTATTCCCTTACTTGGAATTAGAGGGGTGCCAAACTAGTATTTGAAAATAACAGGTACGAACAAAACCGTTCCAAAAACAACACGTACAAATACCTGTTATTATATACCTATTATACATATACCTGTATTATATAATTTGTTAGAAGAAATCAATTTAAAGTAAAAGTATTAACAGTGTTACTTTACACTGTGACTTTATTACGCTGTTACTGTTTAAAAGAAAATAAGAAACAAGAGAATTTATAGGCCTACCTCCCTTTGGGAAAAATAATTTAGGTTTTCACTAGGAGTAAACAAACTGACATAGATTTAATATTAAATTATTGATTCTGTTTTGGTTATACAAATCAGTTGCGAAACTCAGGCAATGAAATTCAGAGTGCACGTAATAGCATAACAAAGAATGTCAAAAAAATTTTACGTGAAATGTGCAGTGAAGTTAAAATCATCTCCAAAATCACATTAACAAAAAGTACCATATGGCCTATCAGCCACTCTGTAGGTTATAACACAACACAATTCGCTTTTTCAAAATTTACAAAAAAAAAATCCGCTTTGACATGGACTCGGACTTCGGTTTACAAGTCCGATGTGAATTACGACGCGTGACGTACAGTGGTCAAGGGCGTTTGGGTATTCATAAAGCTCATACTATCTTAGCTTTGTGACAATGTAGTGGAGGAAGGCCTTTACCCCCCCCCCCATACTACCTGCACGTTTGTTTATCTATCGATATTACTTTATACTTTAGGCAGGACGGAAAATGCAATGACATGCGCACTGCTCCTGTTTAAACCGATAGACAATTTAGGTATTTACGGAAAGAACAAAATAATGATCCGGTCAAATTGATAAAGTTAGTTAAATCCCATTGACCAGTAAAGATATTATGCTCTCGGCATGAATCCCAAGAAAGACGCTCGAAAATACGTACAATTTGAGTTTACGGACACTGTCACATAACGTAAACTAGCAATAAATAATGTTAAGGATTTCGTTCTCGTAGACATTTAGATATTACTTAGAACAACAAATGATATTAAAACATATATAACGGGGAAAATTAGTGAACAAAAAATTATGAGAATGAATACGTTAACTCTGTTATCGAATAAGCTCAAAAAGTAATAGCGATTTTAAAAAGATGTTAATAAATTCATGAATAACGACACATTTAAAAACGTAAAGGGTAACGAAAGTAAATAGGCCTATATACAGTTGTAGTTAAATTAGACGATAAATACTGCTTTAAAGGAAAAAATATTGCAACAGTACAAACAGCAACGATACTGTGTATTGCCCAAATAAATGAAATAAATAAATATGAATAAATAAACATGATTCAGATTGCATAAGCTGGATCGTAGTAAAAATAGGGAGCGCAGAATTCATGCATGGATATGCATTTTCGACAACCTGTCGCTAGCTTTGTGTACGCGCGTATTTTGTTGGTGTGTGTGAAACCTGTCCGTTCCTGAAATGTAACCAACCCTTTCCAAGTAGAATAGTTATATGTTTATTGTTAATTATAAGAAAACTATGTAAAATAGGATAAAACAAAGGACACCAAAGTGTGCAGAAATTATAGATAAATAAAATGTTAAAAAACCATACAGAGGTGACGAAAAGTGCAATTACTATACGTAAAAAATTAATAGCTCTTTTTGTGATTAACATAAAGAAATTTAATTTACGTACAGTAAACATATAAAAATTAGCGATCGATTGAGCATCGAGTGATGTGAAACAGACTTCGTAATTCGCGAAAATAGTGAATTGAACCAGAGTGGGGGTAGTGACGCCTCGACAGAATCTGACAAGTTGAAAATTGTTCAGACAGGAATTTTTGCACGACCTGACTATAAATACCAGGTCGCGCTAATAAAGTTTCTTCTTCTCAATTCAACCGTTGCCGCAGGAGGCTATGTCAGTCGACGACGCCAATTCACAATTATCGTAAAAGTCACAGAATCAACTAGATGTCAGAGCTGCAGAATACATACGATGAGGTCTATGGACACACCGGCAGCATATGACGTGAGACGAGACGACTATTAATCAGCACATGCAGAGAACATGACCAGAGGACCATAAGGACACGACCAGACGACCAGAAGGACACGGAGGACACGACCAGAGGACCAGAAGGATACGGAGGACGTACACATGAATAACCACGTCAAACGAGGTGATAAAAAACCATTGTAATTATAGACATTTGAAAGACACTAATTAAAGTTTGAATGAAAGATATTCAACCAATATTAAAATAAATACATGATACATAAATGTAAAAGCAGTATAAAAATTAGAATAATATTTCTTGTATCAAATTTAGTAATTAGTAACGTAAATGATAAGAGAAATAAGTAATTTTTAAATTAACGTAATTAGTAAAGTCTTTGATGATAAAGAAAAAACCATATGCAGTAGAAAGTTAAAACAAAGTAATATAAAAGAAGTTTGAATAGAAGTAAATTCATTTTTTAAGCTAATGAATCAGCAATTCAAAAAAATATGAGCACACCATGAGTAAAGCCGAGAGCAAAATAAATACATTTAAATCAAATTAAAAATTGATGTTGTTGTGTAGCATAATTGTCTCCCAAAAGTGTGGGGCTACACAATTTAAATTAAATTAAATCGATGTTGTGTATCGTTGTAATATTTATTATATATAATAAAGATTGTATAGCTTCTTCTACGTGTAAGTTACAAGGAAATTTTGAAAAATCAATTTATATTGTATTTTCTCTTTTGGATTTCTGTAGTTATTGTTGAGTAATTTTATTGCAGTAAACTTAAAAAATGTGATGAGACTTAAATTTGTTCTATACGAATCCACGGACAAAACAACGTTCCTTCCCTGATAAGTACATACAAATAGAAAAATCTGATACAAGCGATTGTAATAAACAACATTAGTGTTACAATTATAATAAAATAGTAGTGGAAATATCTTCTCCTTTTTCTTCTCTTCAAGAATTAGGTTATATAAACCTGTTACGGCACCCATCTCATCCTCCGACGACCCATGTCTCTTCTACCAATGGCTTTATAGTTCAGTCCCGCTTTCAGCACTCGATCCTCTGTCATCCTTTGCAGATGATCCCACCGGTGCCTTCTGTAAATTGAAATAATTTCATTTATGTCCTTTACTTTGAGTTTTGCTCCTTCCTTGGTTTATCTTTTACTGTATAATTTAAAGTATTTCGAAAAAACTGCATTTCAGCACTCTGAATCTAGCCGCATTCCTTTTTTATCACGACCTACGCCTCACTCGCGTGCAATCGCGGGCATATAAGTCAATGTGGGTATTGCAATTGTCTTATAAAATTTAATCCTTGTGCTGTATCTTGTTTTATTTCTAAGATTTCTATGAATCGTACCACAAATATTCCTAAATTTATTTAATTCTCTTTTATAGCATACTCAGACTCGTAGCTTACTGCACAGCCAAGATATTTAAAACGGCTCACTTGTTCTAAAGTGCTGTTGTTTATAACCATCGTAGTCCTCACTGGATATTTACTTTTAAAGGCCAAGGTTTGGGTTTTTCTGACTGAAATTGACAGTGAGTACTCTCTTGTCACTTCTTTAGTGGAAATATTTAAGACGAATTTAACGAAATTCCATTAGTAACTAGTACGTTCCGCACAAATCAAGTTTTTCTTTTTTCGACCGACAGGAAGAATGTGGTAGCACGTCTACTCTGTTTACGCTTGCTAATATCATGTGGGCCTGAAATTATTGCCTAATCCTCCGAAACTTTTTTATTCTCGTTTTGTCGTTTTTAACAAGGTTCTGCTTGAAAATCCCCTATTACCATCGACCATCTGGCAAATTAATCTCTCTCTCCTCTGTAAAACTTTATATTAGTTTGCAGATTCACTCCCACGGCGGCAGAGGAACCTGTCTCAAAATAAAACACAATCCCTCCTTCGTAGGATTTACACGGCTGATCGAGATTAGATATTACACAAATACTTCTAGAAGCGTGGGTTATCTTACAATGCGGATAAAATCGAAAGTAGACACGATACATTTTCAAATATTACTTTTTCTATTTTGAGTTTATACACCAACGTACACGACTCTGCTTGGATGTTTACTCGCAATGGAACAAATATTCAGTAATGTCGAACTATATGAAACGAACCGTGTTTAAAAAGAATTATTTAATACGACAGTTTTCCTTGTTGCAGATGGCAAAGTAACAGGAAGTGAATATTTTCTGCTGAGTTATGATAAACGGATGAAACAAGTATTATTCTGTTTCTAAATATGCAAATATCCACAAACTCGGTTTCAATGTGCGTTGAAACACGTGGTCTTATGAAACTTGTCAATACATGTTTGGAAGCGCTCTTTGATACAAAACTTTTACCTTTCAATTTCGTCTTCATTCGTTTTTTCAAACTAACAAAGGACCTTCCACAATGACATCTGGAATCTGAATCGGAGGCGTGGTGCTCATTGGCACAACGGGTTTACTAATAGATACACAACGAACGTAAACCGGCGAGGAGTGTGGACATACACTGTCTCTGTGAACTCAAGAAATCAATAATGTTACGGCCATGCATAGAGGCCGTCTCGTAAATGAAGAGTCACCACACAGATATACTCGTTACGTGAGTAACTGGAAACTCCCAACAGTGTTATGAATCGCCATGAAGGTTCCACAAAGCTCCAGAGGTTTAGTATTTTCTAGATCACTGTCGATTCGTCGACGGCTCCTCTACTGGAGCGTAGCTAGAGTTTAGCCACTGAGTTTACAAGGATCACAGTGCTGTTTAAGCGCAAGTGGTAAACGATTATTTGCGTTGCCGTATTATTACTGATAAACTTAGTTACTTTTATTATCTGCTGTGTATAGAATATAAGGGAAAATTACGAAAATTAAATAAAATTACGGGATCATTTTTAGACGAGTGTTAACAAAAATTGTGGTTTCTATATGACGGAATTACACACACTGGAGATATTATGAAAACAGCGTTACGACTGGTTACCATTCTGTCTACATACGAGTATAGGCTACTGTATTTTGCATATTGGACCTGTCACGTTCATGGTTCACGACAAACTGATTGTATACAAGCCAGTACCAATTTGAAAGCTTGGCCTTGAAACAGTTCTGACAGGCGGGGTAAGGAAGGACGGGTTGTATGCAGTCGGAACTGAAAACATCCGCTGTTCAAATGAGTGGATTTTTTTTTACTTCAGTGTACGGCTACGGCTCGAAGTGTATTATACGAATTTTTTCGTATTTATTTTATTTTCTTATTTCAACGCATATTAAGTTGACTCATAATTGTTCAGTATAGTCAACGTTGTTTATAAATTATAAATTTTGTTTTACGATTTTAAACAATACTGATTCAACGAAATATGCGTATAAGAAAACAATGTGTGTGTATTTGTGTGTGTGTGTGTGTGTGTGTGTTTAGTATTATAACATACAAGCTTACACACCCCACTCCACCATGCATACATAAGCACAACACAGCTCCCGTCTTTTCTGTTAATGCTCCGCTACGCTCTTACATCCTTGATATCTCGAAACTTTTCCTCAACACTTCCTCGGATTGTGATCTTAAAATATTAATTTATAATTATATAAATATGAATTTGAAATTTATAAAGCTATAAAAAATAGTACCACTAAAAACAGTTTATTAAATGATCAGATAAATTTTGCATCAAACTACTTGTTCGACACTGCCATCGGTTTGGATTTAATCTTTGACCAGTCGCGTGACGATCGCGGTTGAGGGTAAACGCATGCGGGAGCTCCAGCCGTGGTTCGTATAACATTTCACATGCGATTTGAGGTTTTATTTTATTTTATTTGATTGACATGACCAGCATCATGGTTGCGATTTTATTGTATTAGTTTATTATATTGAAATAAGTGTAATCTGAGGATGGGACTTAGTCCCGAAATGCGTCATAACTGACGAAACTTTGTATCACTAGAGTGGATAATAAGGTAATTATATAATTAAAATATTACTTGGACTTTCAGAAACGGTTAAGCAAAAAAAAATATAGCCTAGGTCATCGCTTTGGAAAAAAGTTCCCTGCTGGATGAAAAAATGCTTACGCTCCCGTACTTATTCGATGCCTGTTTGAAGAAATTTACAATTACATTAATAATTTACAGCTTTAGTATTCAACTACTTCTCAGAAAATGTATAAATTTAAGTATACCAAAGATTTGTTATAAATGAGCGCAAACTATTATGATCCGGTATAAAGTAATGCAAATAGTCACCTATAGAGTAACGGCACGATATGTTTAAGTAGACTGTTAGCTGTTGTCCTTGCCAGTTGTCGTCAAGGTCAAGCTTTCAGATCGGTACCGGCTTGTATACCGAAAACACTTCGACTGTAGACTTCGGATTCACTCCTAACACAAGAGCTGAGATTCCACAAAACTGAGACCGACTGGAGAAGGAATTTATCGAGAAATGGCAAGTACAGAAATTAACTTCACGTAAGGAGGCAACAAAACGCCACACCAGCTATTTTGTATGAAGATACTTTTTACGAATGAAAATGCTCAATAGGTGAAGGCACGCACACCTCCCACACTTGGTTATCACGCACTGTGTATGGTTATGTTAAAGGTATGCAAGAGAGTTGAGACAATCACGACAAAGTTTAATCTATGCAATAACTGAAAGCTCAGGAGGTATAATTACTGTTCTGTACTACGAAGCGTGTCCCTAGCCGAAGTCACAGCAAACAACAGACTGTCGTAATTTCCTACAAATCGTAGATTTTTAAACGACAATAAAAATAAAATATACAGTTTAAACAAGTAAACTGTTTAGCATTCGCAGACGACTTTACTATACTTTATGAACATCTGACATCTGCAGTAACACAAGTTAATTTTTTAGAAGACATAGCCAGTAGAACAGGCTTAAGAATTTCTGCAGAAAAAAAATTTCTCACAAACGTTAAAAACGCACCAAAATTCTTGGTAACAGATATTGGTCGAATAGAGAGGGTTCGAAAATTTAAGTATTTAGGAGAGATAATTCAAGAGAATGGCTTGGAAAAATCTGCTATAGAAGAAAGGATTCACAAGATGGAACGGGCATATGGTATAACTAAAGATATTTACAATAAAAAGTGCATATCTAAAAATGCGAAAATAAGGCATTACAGTACATTAGTGAAGCCAGAATGCCTATATGCAAGTGAATGTCTAGCATTGAATTATAATTTAGACAAATTAGAAATTTTGGAAAGACGAATTATTAGGAAAATATTAGGCCCACGAAACACTTCAGAAGGTTGGAAATTAAGAAGTAATGATGAAATATATCAAAGTATAGAAAGTATAACAGAAACAATGAGAAAAAGAAGACTATTATTTTTTGTACATTTATAAGAATGGACGACAATAGGTTGACAAAACAAATCTTCAAATATCTGTGGGGGAAGACGTTAACATCAAGTTGGATTAAAGAAGTCCAAAAGGATTTAGAAAAAAATAATATACACGCAGAAGAAGCAATTGAAGAAGTTTTTCGGGAAAAAGTGTTAAAAATGGAGGGAGTCCAGGGTAGGAGATAGAAAAACCCAGGCTCAAAGTGGACTGAAGACAGGAAGAGGAGACACAGTGAGAAGATGAAAGAGTATTGGAAAAAAGGAAAGAACAAAGAGTAAAGAACTGAAATTGGCATGTGGTCCCTAGATGGCCGATACTGGGGAAAAAATATACAGTTTAACTGAGAGAAGACTAATAACTAACTAATGCATAAAAAAGATTTAAGATTAATATAAATTTTACGATTCGGTAACTTATGTATTCACCATAGTACGTATTACATTGTATATTATTTTTGTTGCTTAAATAATTTTTTGTTACAAAAATATAATTTCGATAAAATATATTACGCCCATACTATATGTATAAAACATCAGATTTTTCTGAAAACGATAGATTATATTATTAAAACACGTACAATTTATGAAACGAAAGAATTTAGTTCGTAAAAAAAACCTACAAGGAAAATGGTAGTTTATTAACATACGAATATATAAGAGCAGTAAAGCAAACACGAAACACACAAGCTCAAAATGTTCATCAAATTTTTGTTTAAACCTCTGCTCAATGCTAACACATGCTAACACACGACCAAAAACAAATTGCATACACCACTTATCACAGTATTCAACTAATAGATCAAGGAAACAATGCTGTCATTATACATATTCTTCCTCTTTCGTAAGCTATACAATAAACAATAAATGTAAACACTGCAGAACTATCTCAGGCGTGTGCCCCCCCCCCCACACACAATGAGTGTGTTTACACATTAAAGATAATTATAAAAACTAAAAGTACTTAGTATTACTGGAGTGAATTTCATCGTTTCTGCTATTAACTGTAACTTAGAGTAACTGAGGAAGGAACATTACAGGCACTATAACAGTATAAACGTAGATACGTTTCATTAATGACACATTACGTATAATTAGCGTTCACAAACGCGCCCCGCCAGGTTTTGTTTTCGATTAAACATTTTAAAACAGATAAATTTTCATATAACATGAAAAGGATGTTTGTCCACTTACCGCATTGTTATAAAGAACACGATTTATGAATTCTCTATAAAAGTTCAAGATTTTTTTAGTCAATCGTTATTACGTTTATAACTGTTTAATAAATAGACGCGCGCGCAGAGTCGAGAAGCAAGTTTTCCGCTGAAGGGTGGATGTGCAATTTTATATTAGTTAGACTGATGGCAAGAAGTAGGCCTATATTATTTCTTGAGGTTTTATGACTCAATGACTGCAGTAGCAGTAATACGGTAAGCAACATCAATCAGACCATATCATAGTTAACAGGTTAACAGACGCCAATAATGAACTGAGTTATTATTTATACGACTGTGTTTCTTTTTGTATCTCTCATGTATCGGGTAAGTAGCCGTTTCTTTGCCTTTCAACGTTCTGTCTCTCTCTCTCCTTTTGTCACAAAATTAGTATGTGCTAGTGAAATGAAATATTAGTAGCCGTAGTAGGGATATAGCGGGCAGTAATTGTTTTCTACACTGCGCGGTTTGGGAATTATTCCTGTTACATAATCTTATTTGCGACAGTCACATACCCTGCTTAGTAACTTGACTATATCTCCTAGGCTTTCGGAGCCGGCGTCAAACTATAGGATCCATATACCCCTTTTAAGACGTGAACATCGCAGTACTGGCAAAAACGGCTACACTCGATTCGAACTTGCCACTCAAAGAAGTGATTGAATCGATTACGGATAATGAATGTTTACCAACAACCATTACTGCAATAATCTTTCAATTACGCGATTAACTGCCGCACAACAGATTACAGATTTTTCTCTGAGCTCTCTGATAAATACTTATTGATAACTTTCATTTACTGGTGACATATGCCCTCTTCTGCTGAGAATATCGAAAGTAATTATGCACTTACATGCACACAAACGTAGCCTACACAGCAAAATATTTCGCAATCTTTAACGGTGAAATAATTATGATTTTCCTCTACGCCAATATTACTGCGACCCAACAAAATTAAACACACAGGTGCAAAACAACTCATGTCAACGTAGTAACGCAATTCTTCATGACAGATCTCGCTGTCTGTATCACGCGTCTAGGAAATTAGCTTCAGGAAATGTATCCATATGGCCCATGGAGTTATCACCCCGAACTGCTCGTAGCCTTCTGATGCGAATGTCGACAGCGGTGCCTACCGACTTTTATGAGAATTCTAGCTCTTCTATCACCTCGCTCCACACGTTCTATCACATCTAGTCCACGTTTCTGAGGCGTAGATACTAGTAGAGCAAATACTGATTTGCAAGGAGTCTACTGCCTTGGATACCAAACAGGAATAACATTATCCATTTAAATAAAAGTATGATGTCTTCCTTTGGACGCTCTTTTTCCACATTATGTTTTTACAATATATTGGCTGTCACTGGATAAATACTCTTCTTTAAGACGGTAAAAATTTATCTACTTTTGATACGAGTTCACTGTATCCTTCCGTCGCAACACAATTTATATTTTGCTACCTTTAGTTTAAACCTTACATGTTTTCCCAATAATTGCAAAGTAACTAACGCTAACGCTTTTCCTATCGAAATCAATGACAGCATCAAAATTTGGCTCCTAGCTAATTGTGACGTTTAGAATTGTAAACATTTTGGATCAATTTGTTAACAATAACTACTTTTTAAGAAGAGTAGGGAAGACAGAGATGTCACTCTCTGTCTTTTATCACTCCAAGACTCTAATTTTAGACGAACAAGCACTGAAATTAACATATAAGAAATTCATGAACTTTATATGTTAGTGAACGTCTGCTGGTGAGCAAAGGACAAGAGTACATTTGAAGATGTGGGATAATATGTTTTCCAGAATTTATAAATTCTTATGGAGTTAGAACAGCGTTGCAGTCTGCAATGTTTAATACGGCACGTGGCTTCTATTAACGTACTTCTTAAAGACTATTTTGGGTTATATGGAACTGCAGCAAGCAACTGTACACAGTTACGTTCTGATCCCTTTTTTTATTCACATCAGATCACATACTATGATGAGGGAATGGCACAATTAAACTGATAATTTAAACTGTCTAGCTTAATTTGACCACCATCGATTCCCAATCGCAGCAAGGCAAAACCTCAGTTTATGGGCAAACCTATTTGATTTCACAGCACTGACACACTGACAGCACAGCGTGTCCACACTTTTACCCAACAGAACCCTACTATTTTTGAGACTGATACCTCGAAAAATAGGGCCGAACGAGGCAAAAATGTGATGAGGTCAAAATTTTGAAAAAAATCGCAAACGTCCATGTGGGGTATCAAATTAAAGGAAGTTTTTATCAAAATATGAATTCAGTATTCGCTTTTGAAAATATCCAAATTTTGGGACGCTGGAAGGAGGCAAAGTGTGATTGAAAATTTGGATAAAATCGCAAAATTTCATGTGGCGTATCAAATTAAATTGAATTTTGACTGAAATCTGTATGTAGTATTAAGTTTTAAATGTTTCAGCGGAATTGTTTGACCATTTAAAGTAGGCATTCTTCTAAACCAGCTGCGTGTGTTAAAATAACGTTATGGGATGCCAGGGCCCAAAAAGTGGGACAAAAGTTTGATAAAACTGGAAGTCCTATGTGCGAATTGAAGAAAATGTTAACAAAAATATGAATATAGTGTATAGTTTTGAATATTTCCAAACTTTTCGACCCCAGGGCCCAAATATGGATAACGAATTTGAAAAAATTGTAAAAATCCAGCCGTGTCCGATTTTAACACAATTGCGATTGTCTGTTTGATTGCTCTACAATTGTAACTTTCGGGATGTAGGATTGTAACTTGTACAATTCTATAATTGCTCTAAAATGTAGGGTAATCTATTATGATCTATTGTAATGTAGAGAAATGATCTATTATTGAAATTTACCTGATAATAAATGTATTCCGTTAAAAATCGTTGAACGAGTTCTGCCGCGCAGGGAGCTTACTGGTTTCCATATAAAAACTTGTGTCTCACATTAAAAACTTAATGTGTTTTAGAATCTAACCTCTACTGATGTTATTGCTTCTTGTATGGTGAATCGTCTTCCTTTATGTAATTTCAATTAACATAGTGAATTTCAAGAACGTAGCCCTTACGTTAAGCAGTGGTCACTTGCTTAATACTGAAAATTAAGCAAATAAGCAGCCTGACATTAAGAAAATTAAGAAAACGAACCTGAAAAAAATTGAAAAGGTAAAACTGATTCGCGACCGCCTGAATCGATTTTTAGTCTCCAGTTTACGCACAAAAAAACTTGTTACAATTCTAGAATATACGCAATTTGTTTACGAAAACGTGATCTTGAAAATGGGAAACACAATAACTTCAATTAATGAATTTCATGATAAACATAATCTTTCTGTAAATAGAGACTGAACAATATCACGTCAGGCGCGTAAAAAAATCATTTGGCTTATAAAAATACTCGGGAAATGACAAATCAGCCAGCACTTGTTAAATTAAGAAAACTAAGAATAGCAAAAATGCTAAAATTGTAACACGTTACAGTACACGAAAGAGAATAGTGTAACAATATTTGGTCGAACACCAAAAACCTAATGGGGCCAAAACTAAATGTGCCTTTTAGAATTTAAATAAATTTACGAGACTAACAGTTTTCCGGTCCAATTTTCACAGGAACTTTAAGAAAATAGTGACCGAGTTTCCAGCGACCTATGAAAGGTCGCTGGAAACTTTTTGCCTATGCCTATGAAATAGGATTTATGATCTTCCTGTTATCATTCCCAGTGTCGACAATATTAAAAATACAAAATCTACAAAATAGGAAATCAATAAAAAAAATTATTTTATGTTTAATAGTTGAACGGTTCGTTCGTATCATGTTTGTTTTTCTCTTTTTATTTTTGGCAATTTAACGCTCTGACATTCGTTCTGTTCTTAATTCTTCATCGTCTTCTCATCCAGTGTAGTACATTACTGACCATTTGACAAATTTTTCAGTCACTGTAACATTAATAATGTTCTTTTACTATGAAACATACCAGCGTCCTGTTTGCGGAAGAACTATCGATATTGCTGTGGGTTTTTACATAACTTTATTTGAGTTGTTATTTCCCTATTTATTTGTGAAGTCCGGTGCACTGAACACACAATCGCATATTCCACATCGTTGAGACCTCTCTTTCGATGCCTCATCTCATGCATTTAAAACTTCTCATTTTTCTAGTTTACTACGTGTTACGTTCACTTTATTCTCCCAGAATGTTTTACTGTAAAGACCTGTTTTTAACTTTCTTTGCTGAAGTCTTCAATCCTTCTACAGTACCTACCTTTACAAACAATTCGTGTAAGTCACTTCATTCTACACCTCAACAACCACTCATTATGACCTACCACAATTACCTTTTACCATTACAGATCTACCTCCTGTATAAATAAAGACGAAATTTTCATCACCCATTCATGTGCGAATTCATGAACAGCTACCGTCGTCACTCGAATCCTGTTCGCCAGAAGTCTTCGTCACTCCACTTCTTCGTTGTAGTTCCCTACTTCCCGTTTCCTCAGTCGTTTACTCTTACCACAACCTCATGGGTATACCTTTTTTCTTCTTCAATATGGGGCCCAATTTAATGCCTTTATATGCAAACGATCGTCAGCATTCCTTCATCACGAACTTGTAATTAGAAACTTAGAGTCTGTATAATACATATTTGACATATCCTAAATAATAAATAAATACTTTACTGGAATTGTCATTAATATCTTTTTTTTTGTTTTCAAATTTTAACTCCCAAGCAGGCCTTCATGTCTACGCTGCTCGAGCAAAGAGTGTTGCGCGACCTTGAAAGCGGTGGACAAATTTTATGAGCCCGGAACAGGTCTTCGAGTTTAATCCTGATGATCTGATGGTGATGAAGCAGATGATATATTCTTAACTACATAATTTCAAATTGTTTGTCTTTTTTATTGTTTCACTGTCGAGAGTATTGTGCCACAAGTTTTATCGAAAGTGTAGATATTGTTTAGTCGTTTCGATAAACAGAGATATATCTTTTCGGCCAGAAAGCTAACAGCCGGCATCAAAGAACTGTTATGAGCCGTAATTAATTTTGTCTCGCATCAGAGTAGTATATGTTTGTAAATTCGTTGACACATTTCTGCACATGGATAAGTCGGTCATATTGAAGGTAAAAAGTTGCGCTTGATGATAAAATTGTGGTCACAACACAACTGCAATGTGGAGGACTCAAACTATAATCTGATCTTATTAACGATGCAGCCTGATTGGTACACACAGCGTCGGGGCGGATGCGGCGCAACTGAGAACACGCTGTTACATCAGAGGTTTCCGAATGTTATCCTTCTGGCCTGTACATTTATTCTGTCCAGAGTATCGAAGCTTTATGCTTTATTTTGTGTCTGTGTAAATTTTAAAAGCAACGATTAATACTGTAGAGCTATCACTTTAACAATCCTTTTTATATAGTAGAGTATAAAACGGCAAAAATACACATATTAAACTACTAAGAATATTAACATGATTAATGCGACATCTTGTCTCTTGTGTTCTGGTAGCAAATAAAAACAAAACACAACGGTCTGCGTAATCGATTTTTGGTATCATTTTCTTTGTATTACATATCTAAACTGTGATGTTTCGAAGTCTAAACCACGATTCCTCCTGATCGTCGGCTTCCATCCGTCAGCTTCCAGTATCAATGTTCTTTAGCTGAACTCCACATTATAAAGCAATTTCTGTCAGTAGATTCCTTCTTAGCCTATTTCGAATTTCTTCGAAAACTGTTCTCACTTATTATGTTCCCTTTCGTTCTCTCTCTCTCTCTCTCTCTCTCTCTCTCTCTCTCTCTCTCTCTCTCTCTCTCTCTCTCTCTCTCTCTCTCTCTCTCTCTCTCTCTCTCTCTCTCTCTCTCTCTATCTCTCTCTCTCTCTCTCTCTCTCTCTCTCTCCCTCCCTCCCTCTCCCTCTCTCTAAATGTAATATGCTGAGAATTTCTTTTACGGTTTTTCCAGACACTCCATCATCATCACTGACTCTTCAAAACGCCTCTCAATACGTTTCTGCCATACGCCCGTAGAAAGATCCGGTCATTAAAAAGGGTGCAGGTCCCGTGGTACACTGATGTACAACAAAAATTTTCGGATCCAAATTTTACCCGTATATTTTTACTTCAAGAACGTGTAACATACTATAATTTGTTTACGTAACAAGAACGATAACATTAAGGGAGAAGATCCACGTCCGCGGATATCTGGATGCATATTTCGTATGTTGGATGCAACGTTCTTGCCTTACACGGCTGATTGTACAAAATGTGTGCTGTCGCTAGTGGTGCACAGTATTTATAAAAGTAAGGGGGTTGCCGCATATGAAACTATGTTGTGACAGCCGCTGTACGGTTTTTTCTGTGATCGTCAACAGAATCAGAAAAGAATAATAAAAACAGAATTAGATATATTATCTATTAATGCAATACTCTCTGGAAGCAGCCTGAAACAGATCGAATATGCAGTATAGGTAGAATGCAGAGAACTGACTTGTGCAAAAAGTTTAATATGTTAACCTGCGTGGAAAGAGATTTACAATGATTACGCAAAAGAAGGCTTGAAAGTTAGAACCGTAATACTCTACATGATATCGCTTAATCATAGAATGAAGAAATGAAGAAGATTTGTGTTTCTACGGTTATGATTGGAGAATGAGGTGGGAGGCAGGAACGAGGAAGAGGGGGGAGAGAGAGAGAGAGAGAGAGAGAGAGAGAGAGAGAGAGAGAGAGAGAGAGAGAGAGAGAGAGAGAGAGAGAGAGAGAGAGAGAGAGAGAGAGATGTGCCAAGAATTCGTTCCAAGTATGTCTGTTTGACGTGTGTACCACAGACGGACGATTACTAAAATAAAATCATCACTAATGGTCAGTGTTAACGTAGTCACGTCGTTCATTATTGTGTAGTCGACGAAGCTGAATGTACACACACACGCGCGCGCGCGCGCGTTCGATAACACAAGCCAGCACTAATATTTCTATAAAAAAAATTCTTAGAATATAAAAATAAATGATTGATCATAACGCAGCAAATCAGCTGATTGTGAAAGAAGTACCAAACAGTCCGAGATAATTCGTATCGAATAATTTCCGGTTTTACAACATTTCGTTTCTCATGTCGCGGACTGTGACAGTCCTATACACAATAATGAAATACATTACTTTAATAAAAAACGAATACGTATTCCGGTATTAATAGTCCCATATCTTTATAATCCCATACGGAAATGAATCGTCGTAAAAGAAGCACACACACGTACGTATCGCACGGAATACTACAACAGCATACAATTTCATGCGTGTACCCCGGAAATCGAAGTGTAAACAATTGCAAGGAAAAGTCATAACACCTTCACAGGAACATACTAACATGTAAATGCAGTATTCTCCAAACAACGTTAATATATATACAAGTTTCCTGACAGACAGAACAATAATAGCTGTCATATAATATCAGCAAACGTACACGTTTGCTAACTAGGAAACGTATAAACAAATATTAATATTTGTATACGTTACAAACGAACTGTAACGACAAAGAAGTATCGCGAGAAAGTGTTATTAAACGTACTGGAAACAACCCTGCCCTGAATTACCTAATTCGTGTAGGCCTCTACTGAAATATGCCTTACTCTGGGCCTGCACAACGTAGAGGTGTGCTAAACTAGTTTTGAAAATAACAGGTACGAACGAAACCGTTCCAAAAACATAACACGTACAAATACCTGTTATTATGTACATGTTATACATATACCTGTATTATATAATTTGTTATAAGAAATAAATTGAAACTAAAAGTATTAGCAGTGTTACTTTACACTGTAGTTTATTAAGCTGTTACTGTTTACAAGAAAATAAGAAACGAGATAATTTATAGACCTATCTCCCTTTGGGAATACTTATTTTTATTTTACTTATTTCTATTATAATATATTTTATTATTATTAGTTAGACGCATCTTATTGTTAAACACATTCTACCGTGGCTATTCAATTTTTTCCTTACAATATAATATTTTACTTACAGCCACAGGTCGCTGAACGAGGTAGGAGAGAAACGAGGTGAAGCTGGATGCGTCACTCTTCGTTTTGCTGACGACACAGCAGTGCTGGATAAGAGTACTGAACATCCCTTACCGAGATGGAGGCCACACTCAGCTCCGATTACAACGCGAACCTGAACAGGGGTAAACCGAAATTACTGGCGGTGAGTAGTCATGGCAAGGCGATAGAGTGGAGAACGTCTGGAGAGTGTGAACTCATTCACCTGTCTTGGAAACAAAATAAAATCTGATGGGAGATCCAAGATATAAATCATTAGCTGCATCCCATCAAGCCAAGACTGCCTTTACGAACAAGTGGAATCTCTTCACCTCCAACACTGAAATGCACCTCTGGAAATACCTGGTGAAAATCATTGTGTGGAGTGTGCTATTATACCGTAGTGAGACACGGGCACTCGGAGAACAGGAAAGAGAAGAGTAGTAGCGTTTGAGAGTTTTGGTGTTAACGGCGAATGCTAAAGATTCCCTGAGCGGAGAAAGCGATGAATTAAAAAGTGTTGAGGACGACGGACCAGAAGTCGTGCCTGTGGGAACGGTGACAGAAAAGACGAACCACCTGGACAGGGCACCTCCTGAGGCACGGCAGCCAACTCAAGGCCTCAAGGCTATCATTGAAGGTACGGTGAACGGTAAGAAAGCCGACGGCGGATCGAGGTTGGAGTGCATCAGCCGACTGCTCCGACTACGTGGCCATATAAAGGCTTGAAGAAGATCGCGAAGCCTGGAGAGCTGCTGCAAACCATTCCACGGAATGAGAACCACAAAAGAAAGAATATGATTCTCGAGTAGAAGACAATATGATTAACTTTGTTCTGTAGTAGTTTTCATACTCTTTTCGTTAGTACAGAAAGCTCAGTAAGAAATGTCGTTGTCTCCGTACTCGAACTGAAACATTTTAATTACACAGACATGAATTGACAAAACTTTCAAATCAGTTTCTCTGCGGTACGAAATATGCTTTGCGAGTCGCTGATGTACCCAGAGACGGCGGTTTTACTTGACGACGTACTCCTCTCACAACGTACGTTTTTATTAGGTTACATCCTTCGTTCACCGCTTGTTAATATAGCATTAAAACTTCATTTAACGATAGTGGAACACGCCGGAGACAAGAAAATTATGAAAAATTTTAATTTAAATTTCTTCGCTAATTCCAACGACAATTACCCGCTATTAATTTTCAGTAACCTGATTTCTCTGAAATAACCTAATTAACGAAAGTGTTTCATATTTCACGCATCACAAGTAGTGTGATTAGTAATTAATAAATTAGAAATTCCGTACAATGAGAACTTTCTTCAATAGCAGCAGCGCGTGCTTCCATTATTATAATTGCATACTTCACTAACTGTCCCCGTTCGTCGAGTAAGAGATGTTTGCTCTGATCTTGATAATCTATTATACATCTTGTATAGATTCTTATCAATTCGGTTTGTCTATTAAGGATATGTTCTGTCTATTAAGTTTCTGTTCTATACAGCGGTTTTACTAGAATTAGTTTTGTTATTATTATTATTATTATGAAAGTAATAGTAAGTGTAGGTGATGACTATGATTAGTAAATATGACTATTGTGGCGAGATTTGTAATTTTGACGTTGATAAGGCAACGTTGATTTTGACAACACAGAGTGTGGAGATATAAACAGACTAGTGCTTTACGGCGCTGTACGAAAGGTAGTCAGATTTTCTCGTTTTTCATTAACCCCGGCTAACAAAACCGATTGGAAGGGATGTAAAATCTCATCACCCACAACTACAGTAATCATAACTAACTAAAATCCAGCTTACAAGCGGGTAAATAATTACGTTAACAGACATTTCTTCTTTACCCAAAAACGAAACGGGCTTTAGTGCTTAAAGTAATTAACTGACAGATCGATTTCGACTTCGGAGTGAAGTGATTCTCAGTGGCCAAAATAAATTCTTATATACGCATCCTCAATCCGGAGATTGGCAGGTCTGAAATCATCTGGTCGTGCTATCCATTATCGTCTGTTTAAACCCCAGTATCCTTTCAAGCCTACCTCTTCAGTCACTTCATTCTCTTGGTCATCACCCAGTGTTTTCCTTTCAAGCTTTCTCCCTGTCACACTCACATAGCTATTGTGAGTGACATTAAGTTTGCCAGCTATGAGTATTTCTTTTCTACGAGGTTCTGGTATAATCAGCTCGAATCTGTCCGTTTTTTTTCATTCTTACTTACAGCGAATAACGGACGACAAACGTTATTTTCCGTCATGTAGATTAATTTTTTTCTTGACACTATTAGTCTTACGAAACACCGCGAAAGCGTTTCTGTGGAACGCGGATCGCACTGTAATACAATTGCAATTGCAGTAACATTTGTAACTTAGTAACTTACTGTATATAAATCACCACTGAACACATAAACTAAAAATCGCCTACACTTACGGCGGTGACATCATCAGACTTCCGGACATCTTTCAGCACAAGGTCACTATTTTAATATATTGTTTAGAAACTGGTGTTGGATATAAACACGAGTCGGCGGGCGTCAAAGCGGGGCATCGCAGTTGAATAGCAATTTGTATGCGCGAAACCTGTTGCAGCTTCACAAACGAGTGTTTACAACTGTGTTCCGTGCGGCGGTGATGTGAACGCGGTACGTACCCGTCCTTCATTTTAATATTTATTAAAAACTAAAGGCGTTATTCGCGACACCAGTTCGTGTTTTCTCTTTGCTGTGGGTTTGCCTATAGCAATTATAATGTTCAGATTACCTTTGAGAAACTTAGGCGTAACGTTCCCATTTTTTTATTATGTATATCCACCAACCAACGCGCTACATAACGTCAAGCCCTGCAAGATCAATGTTCATGATATTTAAATGAAATCACGTTTATTGAATAGTAAACACTACCGACTAGAAGGAAAAAATGAAGGCCTAAACATTCATGGTAAAAGGAGACTGATGTTACAAGAGGACTTACGTAAGAAGACTATTAGATCGACATGGACGGAAATTAGAATGTGCGAGAAGCGGCAACAGCCGTAAAAAAAATCGCCTCTGTTTTTTGTATGCGCGCGCGCGTAAAACCACATATAATTATACAATACATTTGTATATATG
This sequence comes from Magicicada septendecula, assembly GCA_034769895.1. NCBI lineage: Eukaryota > Metazoa > Arthropoda > Insecta > Hemiptera > Cicadidae > Magicicada > Magicicada septendecula. The sequence continues at coordinate 402,449,229 of CM068371.1, read as the reverse complement.
GAATAAAAAATATATACACGACAATTTATTTAAATTAGTTAGCCTACTAACTATTCTACACGCCTCAGAAAATATAACCCAGGGCCCCTTCCACTGGTGTTCACAGAAACATGACCGAGTTAAGGTCACAGCAGTTACAATGATTTTATAAGGAACGGAACTTTGGATATATCTCAGCAGACAGTCGGAATGTTGAAAACTGCGGAAAACACAGCGAGATTTTTGAACCCGGAACCACGCAAGTCAGCGCCTAAATCCATGGAAGTTGCTGATTAATTTAAAAATAAACCTTAGGCCTACCTAATAAAGTCGGACGGAAAGAAAAACAATAGTCGGATTTAGGTAATACGAGGTGTATATTAGTAATATAATCGTGAGGTTGTAAATAATTAGAAAATGACCACCACTGTTTCGGTAATGGGCGTTAATATAAATTTTTCCTCTGCAATTTCATTAACCTATGACCTAGCTCGGTTATTAATTCCGTACCATTATGATAATAAAATATTTGTGTTCACTTCAACCAGTGCAGTCTGCTGTAGAAGTGATATCGCTTTGCAATAAACAGTAGGCCTATAGCGTTTCTTGGTTCGCTACCAGGCGGACTATTGTTGCAGCGGGCAATGTGTGTTCTGTAGGCAATGTGTTTGTTTAATTAGGACAAAACACGAGCAGCAGTAGTTGTTGCAGGCGGCCGACACGGTTCCTCAACTAATCTAATAATGGCGAATGAGTTTGGAACGTTTCCAAGAATGCTGCAAGACTGGAACGCAGGCCGGCCGACGGGGAGATGGATATAAGCAGCAGCGGGTTAGCAAAAGGACGGAAGAATCTTGCAAAAGCGAGGGTTCTCCCGCGACTTGGCAACTCTCCATCAGATCAAGGGCGCTGTGAAAAATTATCTCTATTCGGCCATCTTTCGCCCTTCGTTATTTGGACGCCCACATTGTGTAGTGTTTTCAACTTTCCGTCGTAACATATAATTTCGTGGGTGACATTTTGTTGAGTCCGAATCTGGGCGAGAAAAACGGAAAATCTCTAGTTGATTTCATATGGCTTGTTCAAATTACTTTCTAAGTTAGACTTAACTAAAAATACCCATGAATTACTTAATATAAATTAAAGTTAATAAATTAAAAAGGAATAAAAATAATTAAGTAAAATGAATATGTCACATACTGTATTTTTATAACCTACATTTAAATTTCTATACGTATTGTAGCAATAATTCTTGTAATAAAAACGCCATCGCTTAACAAACTATTTCACTTTTAAGACACTTTTCAAACTAAACGTCATTCCATACGGTGGGCCTACAGTCATGTAGCACTTATTTTCAAGATCGAAGGTACCTGTTCCAGATTGAAAAAAAAATATAGTATTATGAATATTTCGTGCTTACATAATTCACAGTCGTGAAACTCGTATTCCTTTTTCTTTGCCTGCGATGTAACTGGTGTACTGTTAAACAGCAAGATCATATAAAGCGAGGAGGTATTTGAAAAAATCATGAAGCCGCGTTTGATTACCGCATAGCCCCATTATTTTATATATTGACACAATCGTTGTTATGGACCATTTTTTAAATACTTTTGAAAATTTCACATTTTTATTTCGAAAAAGCGTACGGAATTAAGGACAGTTAGTCTCCTGCGGATCCGACAATCTGCTGACAACTATCCTACATACAGTACAGACTATTTTTGTTTTCATACGGTAATGTCATCACTATTAGTCGGAATAAAGTTACAATGTTTAACCAAAGGAAGAAGTATAATGTTAATGGAAAAGTATGACGTTTTGCAACTAATACAGAATAGTAAATGCTGTTAGTTTTTCTGAATACACAACGTTGGATATGTAGAGAAATTAAATTCAATGTCAGCAGCGATCATTTCTGTCTTGATGCGTTTACATATCAAATTTCTAGACTGTGGGGAATCGAAAGTGTGGAAGCGTCACGCAATGATGACGTCATACAGCATTACATGTTACAGTTTCAGCGTTACAGAAATTTTCAAATGATGGCCAGCCAAAAGACATTATCATGTCAGAACTGTGTTTTATCTGTCATAAGAGACCTGAAACTACAACTTTTCTAATTTTTTCTCTTCCTTACTCACGGACGACGTATCGAAGATTCACTGTAATTATTTAATTATAGAAACTCGCTATTTAAAAAGTGTACACATAATTAATAAATTAATATTATTAATGGTAATTTAACTAAGTTTGTTCAAACACAATAAGAAAATAATAATTATTAAGATAATAAAAGAATAAGACAATAGGTTTAGCCTAAATGTAAAAGAAAAACTCAATTGCGTCGTTCGAGACAATCTGTAAGTTGCTAAGCGACGATAAAACAAAACCACAAAACGTAGTACAGTTTATATGTTGCAATAAATTCGTCTCAAGTAACTTAACAATTTAATTTGCTAGTAAGCTAGGCACTCTGTCGGAAGATACTGGAAAGTTTTTGTAGTTTGAGTTGTTAAAATGAATACCTACTACTACAGTTACGACAAGGTGGCAGTCTGACACGCAAACTTTTGTTAACCCCTGGTAAAGTAAAAAAGAAAACATGACAACAGTCTAGACTAAAACTGGCCTGGCCGACTGGACTGCGTGTCAGAACACGACAGGTAGTGTAACCATATGTATACCACGACACATGTAATAACCAAAGCTACGAACTTACACGCTCTAACTCAGGGGTCTCCAAACTTTTTCACTTGAGGGCCGAATTGACAAATCTTGGAAGTCAGGTGGGCCAACAAAACACACACACACACACACACACACACACACACACACACACACACACACACACACACACACACACACACACACACACACACACACACACACACACACACACACACACACACACAGTGTAAACTTATGTTTCTTTAATTTCACGAAATAATCAAGTCTATAAAATAGGTATTTAAATAAAAATTAAGCACTCTGATCCAAAGAAAATTTCTTTTGTTCAGAATAATGTAAATAAAAGTACGGAAAAAATAGCATTCAAAGATATTTCTTATGTATTTTGGCTTTCTTATGTAGGCTACGTATGTGATGTGTCGAGTTGGTTCTGACATATAATGTCTGTCCATTTTGTGTCCACCTGACTAGAATGGATTTCAAGTGTTCGTCTGACAAGTTAGCCCTGTACTTTGATTTTACAAAGTTCATTTTTGAAACGTTTGTTCGCTCGATCAAAACGTTTTGAAACGTTAGGTCGATCCAAACATTTAAAACATTGCTCTTGCAAGTTTTTATTTCCTTGAAATCATCACTCAATGAGATGCGAGTGAGAAGCGTGATTCATTCAAGGCAGCCAGACGAACGAGCACATTAACCATGTAAATGTTTTAAACTTGTACAAAATATTATAACATTTTACTGAACTTATTTCTTGTTTAGTTATTTAGTAAAATGTTTGAAGTACAGTATTTTGATGATCTATTTAAAAAGTGCACGGAGGACCGGCCGGGTTGCCGCGGGCCGTAGTTTGGAGACCCCTGCTCTAACGTACATCTTCGAGTTTGGATGGGGTCTACCTGTAGTACAAATAATGACTGCGCCAAAGAGGAAAAAATAATATTTTTACATACAGAATGCGTACAGGAGAAATCGCAAGACATCACAGAATTCGCGAGTTAAAAGTAACCTAAGACTACCGTAACTAGTGACATATTATATTCAATTTATATGACTCAAGTGAGGTAAATCAATTGTTCTCCATTATGTCAACTAATGGGATTTAATTTCTTAATAACATTATAAATCGTAATTGAAAGCCAAACGGAGTAAATTTATTTCAAGCCTCCAAAACCAAATCCCTTACACCAGCAGCGACATTTATGTAAAACCTTTTGAAGGCAGTGACACGTTTCGGTGAAGAAAAAAAATCTATTTATTTCTTCCAAAACAAGATTGACAAAACTGGAACTGTAGAGAAACATTAGGGTGTAACCCCCCCCCCCCCCCCCGCCAAAGTGACACTTAATACAACAGGTACGACTACGACAGAAAAGGGGAGAGTTTGACGACCCGGCAAAGGTCAAGGTCTCTCAAACCGTGATGAGTGTAACGATGAGGACGACACGTACTGAATACGAAACACGTCATAATTCGAGACTTACGAAAACGGGAACGAATCAGTAGCGTCTGTAATGCCGCGATAGGGAACGAGCATTCTGCCTCTACCTACATGTGTTGTGTTCCCTACAGTGTGGCTTATAAATTTTGGTAAAAAAGGTGCAAAAAAGGTGCTTTAATTTAGTTGAAAAAGGTGCAAATTTCAAATGTAAATACTCATACAAACAGTACCAAAACCAATTACATCACATATAAGGATTCAGAATTCATTCATGTATTAAAAAGTCAGCCTAAAACAATTCCCAGAACACAATGTTATTAAAGTCACAAGTCCAGAAAACTGTTAAAACAGATAACATTTAACATTTCAATGTTTTTTTTTTCAGTGAGGCTGCATTTCCGGTCGTTAAGTAAATACTTGTATGTAGAAAGGGAACGTTCAACGTCAACAGACACAAGTGGTGCATATTTTGTTTGTAGTCGGTAATTTAAATCCTTGTTTATTGCAACATCCTCAACATCAGGGTTGCACACTAATTTGTGGACCTTTCGCCTAACGGGGGTTTATTGAGGCGAAAACTAATTTAAAACTTTAGCCTTTTAACGGGACTGCACTGAAGTGAAAGTAATGTGATGCCGCACACGTTCGGTATTCCTCGTTTAATTATTGTATGAATAAAATGCGGCAAAGGAGCCAAAAAAAGTAAAAAAAAAGTGCAAAAAGGCGATGACTTTAAGAAAAGGTGCAAAAAGGTGCTTGCATTGAAAAAAGGTGCAACCAAAACACAGTTAGGAGTGTTTATTTAATGTTTTCTTTGCAAGTCAAGCTAATTTGAGCATTTTAATAGCAAAAAAAAATTAAAATGCAGCACCTAAAATTACTAGCTCTACTTATAAGTCACTTAACAAATGCTTTTTTTTGGTGACTTCTAGTGATCAAAGGTTTTCTGAGGGTCGGCCATTTACTACATACAATTTGATACAATTATTATCGACATTTCGAAAAACTTATTACAAACATACACAGAAATGACAAATACAAATAAGGCAATGAGTATTAGCATGTATGCAATATTATAGTACACATATACAAGTAAAATATAATATCTCAAATTATACACGAATACAGTGTAATAAATCGGAGCTACATTATTCTTTATACAACATATAAAGACATAACACTCATTACTGTATACGCCTGATACGTAATTATTTCTGCATTGCTTGCACACAGGCGCTGATAATAGGCCTAATAAATTCTGTCGAAAAAAAAATGTTTCAACACCGAATCTAGTTAATGCCAGAACCTAACAAAACTTGACATCATTTATTAATTCACAGTCGTTACTAAACTAAGGATAATTATTATTACTTCTGCGTAGTGTCAAGCGACATGTGACCTAACCAGTACTTTCAACTATTTATGCACAATCATGTAATCAATGTTACGATACAATTCGAAATCTAAAATACATCGAAGGCTTTCACGGCAGGAGTCAATGTTATTAAAATCCATTCCCGGGCTGTTTGGCCGTGGTCCAATGTTTTGTTCTAAACCAGACGTTTCGGCAGTACCGCCGACTGCCATCATCAGTGTAAAAATCGAGCTGCACTAACGTAGGGTGGTACACGTTAGAGACCATCGAGCTGCACTAACGTAGGGTGGTACACGTTAGAGACCACAGTACGGCCTCGAGCTGCACTAACGTAGGGTGGTACACGTTAGAGACCACAGTACGGCCTCGAGCTGCACTAACGTAGGGTGGTACACGTTAGAGACCACAGTACGGCCTCGAGCTGCACTAACGTAGGGTGGTACACGTTAGAGACCATCGAGCTGCACTAACGTAGGGTGGTACGCGTTAGAGACCACAGTACGGCCTCGAGCTGCACTAACGTAGGGTGGTACACGTTAGAGACCATCGAGCTGCACTAACGTAGGGTGGTACACGTTAGAGACCATCGAGCTGCACTAACGTAGGGTGGTACACGTTAGAGACCATCGAGCTGCACTAACGTAGGGTGGTACACGTTAGAGACCACAGTACGGCCTCGAGCTGCACTAACGTAGGGTGGTACACGTTAGAGACCATCGAGCTGCACTAATGTAGGGTGGTACACGTTAGAGACCACAGTACGGCCTCGAGCTGCACTAACGTAGGGTGGTACACGTTAGAGACCATCGAGCTGCACTAACGTAGGGTGGTACACGTTAGAGACCATCGAGCTGCACTAACGTAGGGTGGTACACGTTAGAGACCATCGAGCTGCACTAACGTAGGGTGGTACACGTTAGAGACCACAGTACGGCCTCGAGCTGCACTAACGTAGGGTGTTACACGTTAGAGACCACAGTACGGCCACGGCCAAACAGCCCGGGAATGGACTTAATAATTATTCTAAATCTAGTTTAAACGGTCATTCATGATTTACCAACTACTCGCCTTTACATACTGTACCGCTATTTCAATATATTATAACAGTTTTTAGTCAGCAGCTTTACAGCGAAGCAACTGTAAAAGTAAACAGCCGTCACTTCTGTTCCGTTGTTACATGACGCCGACGTACACCGGACATTCTGACGAATTATGTTCAGAATGTTTTACCTGATGCTGTAAACACGTTTAACAAATATAGTCACAACAAAGTTACGCTTATTAACATACACAATTTATAAAAATGTGAAAGTAATTTTCTGAAAATCACAGAACCCATAATTCACTGTAGCAAAAACATATTGTTATTCTAACAAATTTACTTGTAAAACAAGTTCTCTTCTTTTTAGGCGAATAAGCGAATCGCCTGTTCCGGTCTCACAGGAAACGCAAACTAACGCCTCTTAGGTCTTCCTATACGTCTTTGTCTAATCCAAACGTCCTTAGGCAAACAATCATCCAGACGAGGAATCCATCTTTTCTTGTTTTCCGCAATGCGATCTTAGTTGATAAACATTTTAAACTCTTTGTAGACACGTCTTCACTGTAGAGTCTATCTCTTCGTGTCCGGCCTTTACTAGATCGCAAGAATCTCATATCGTACTGAGACGTTACTTCCCCGGAACTCAAGTTTCAGAACCACAAAACAACTTCGGCACGGCCGTTACCTTATAGAATTTTACAACTCCTCGATAAGCTTGACGAATTGTCCCACATATTGACTGAATAATTTAATTTTTGAAGTGATCAGACCAATATATAAGTTAAGTATGTCACAGGTAACAGAAACAAATAAGGTTTGGAAGAAAGATTGTACGACGTGTTTATGGCCCGGTCAAGGAAGATGATGTACGGAGAATAAGAAATAACCAGGAGATATATGAGCTACTGGAGCACACTGTAAGATAGTAAAGGCTAGGTCACCTACAGCGGATGGTTGATCAGCGTATGCTAAAGAAAATCCTGAGGGCACAGGTGTACAAAAAAAGAAAAAGGGGTCGACCTACTCGTAGGATAAAACGGTTGGATGACGTGCTGGAAGATCTCAAAAGAATGGATGTGAGGGATTACACAGAGATGGTAACGGATAGGAGGCATTGGAGAAGATCTGTTTTGGACGCCAGACTCATGTTGGGGTGTAGTGCTGAGAAGAAGAAGGAGAATAGAAACGAATAGTTATTACAATGAACCGACTAGGAAAACAAGTTCTTGCTACACTAATTCTCCCAGTAGACCGTAACGATAATATGGTCACATCGAGTCCCACATCTGGCATTATAATCAACCACAACGCGATAAACTGATAAAACACATACGCCGGTGACTCAGGTTATGGTACTACAAAAAAGAAGTAATAATGGAAGCCTGTAAAAATATAAACTCTGAGGTGTACAAAACAACCAAAAGGGACAAAAGTGATAACTAATGTGATGAAGAATAAAATAAAGAAAAATAAAGGAAAACATTATTTTCCTTTGGCTACATTAAAAGAGAAACTACTATTTTAGAATACACGAATGATACCAAGGGGAAGGAAAGATTTAACCTGGTGAAAGAAGTGGGATACAAGTTAAATGGATCTGCCTAATAGAAACATGCAAAAAGGAGAGAAGAATAGTGTGTTATTTGTATAATTTATTACCATTTCATTAACTCAGTAAGAAAACGAAAATTGGAATTGGTTTTACACAGGAACATATTCGGCGAAAAAGGCACATTTGCGTCACAATTTCCGCTAATAAATAGGTATACAGGTTTTGCGCGAGATATTAACTTTATTAACAAAAATACGTAATAAAACACATTTGTGTTTATTAGTACACTCGTTCTGTTTGCATATGTTTATATATTCACACGTACTTTGCAGAACAAAAGCCTAACGGCCCGGTAACTATAACAATAAAAGGCTATCTCATTTTCTCGTCCGCGGACTGACGTCAGTGGCCGATACAAAACAAGTGTTTTCCTTCCAACAGACGCTCGTATCCTACAGCGATTGCGACTTGATTCGCGATCAATAGCGGTGCTTCACTATCCATAATCCCTACGTTACTAGATTGCAACTTTACAGGATTGCTTTGTTCCTGACCTCCTCCGGTTGCGACGAACATTGCAATCTATCCAGTTTCTCAGCTGAAGTAACATGTGCAATGAAATCTATCCGCTTCACTGTACTGTCCAGGAAGGATTAAAAGAGGTCGTTTGGTTACATTTCGTACGTCAGGAATGTTGACACAACATGAATCTTTGTTGCTCGGCAATTACGATATTTTTCTGATAGTTTGCTTCCTCGCCTTTCCGCCTTTATTTATTACGCACTATTTGACTTTAGTGGGTCACGTTTATACTTTTTAAAATAAAATATTTTTTATCTTTTCGTATCTGCAATAATGTGCTAACAATACTGAGCATACGTACAAGTATGGTAGACAGACGTGAGGAAACGGGGGTGAGAGAAAATTGAGTGAGAGTGGGGAGGGAGAGAGCCTGTGATGTCATTCTGACTGATACGACGTAATAACTTTAGTTTCAGTGTTCTCCCCTTATTAATCACATCTCGAAAAAGCAACAAGTAAATATTTTTTAACATTTATGTAAGTTTGCGATACCTAAGAGAATTTTAATTTTATACACATAAAACTTTATTTAGCTGTTATTTTCGTAAAATTTAATACAACGCGTAGATTTACAATACGAGAAAGGCAGTGTCTTCTCATTCTCATAGTGTCTTTTCAAACCTTCAGTGAAATTTATACCTCGACGTTTTTTAAAAATTTACTAGAAAGACAATAAACCTGTTAATTGTCTTTATTACAGAAAAAACATAGAAAATACAAAACATAAATTGTAAATCTTTCTAAATAAATTCGTATAGCCTCAATGTCACAAGCATGCAATAATATTTTCAATAAAGTTACATTTAGAAAAGAAAGACTTAGTTAAAACTTTCAAGACGCTATAGAGAGTATAAAACTTTTACAATTGTGAATATAGACATAACTTGCTGTTTATTGCCGGTATTTATCTGAAAAAAAGTACGTGCAGTTTTGTTTTCTTTTCTATTCCATACGCCGTGGACCGAACACAGGATTGTAATGTTTGTTTTTTATTACTGAAAGACCAGACACACTGTTGAGAATTTACAAAAATACTTGGGATACTTAATAAGCACACTGTACCTTTTACGATTCTGAATACAGTTTTCCAGAACAATACGAAGTGTAATTCGAGGATACATGTACCGGAATGGTGGAACACGGTGGTTGCAGCAGAGTTCAGCGAGACACCCACACCACAGCCCCAAGGCCAAACTACAGCGGTTGGACTGGCTTCAGCACACCTGGTTCCGACCGCCATACATCACATTAGCACCGCTTTATGGACATCCACTCGCCGCAATTGGAAACAAACCTTTCGATACGCGGAGGGATGAACTTAGTCAACAAGAACGATCTAAATTTCTGTCTGCTTAATACAAATTGCACTGTAACTTGTTGTCGAATGAATACACGAACAATGAACACAGGATTTACGAGTAAGGGCAAGGACATTGTGTATTTAATTACATCAGTGATCTAATACACACGGCGCAGTAATCTCGCAATTATAGTTTCTTATTAACTTAAAACATTTTTTTTATTAATATGTATATTAGAAAGGCTCTATTGGGCGGGGTATCCACGCAATACGCGCCATCTGTTTGTAGAGGATTAATTGAGGATGTCTAAGAGAGTGTTTCGCGAAGAAAAATACTGATTGAGACTAATATGTCAAGATGAAAGGGCGTCTTAACTAAGACGTGTCAAACTTCAAACGGAGTTTTGATGATTTAGCGTTAAGAAGCATCGACAAAGGAGCAAAATAAAGCTAATCGCCCTTAGAAACGTGAGTCTTTAAGAACTTGCCATTAAATGAAACAATATGAAGAAACGTTTGTGGCTTTCCTCAATATCAAAGCTTACCCTAAGAATGAAGAATTGTCGAAAACTGGGACTGCTTTACACAGATCACTCCTACCGTCCGTAAATTCGGAACACCTGCACTACTGCGATGCTGATGATTTTATTCCATAAAAGTCCGTTATTATTCTACTATTTTCTTTCACCCAAATTAAGGAGGAAGATGTCAATACTTCGCATAATTTACATTTCAGAATTGCTTTTGTCCTTTGAGTGGTTAAAAATAATTAGCAATTAATTGCTAGTTAATTAATTAGCAATTAACTTAAAAACGGTACGTAGCCTACTAATATCCAATACCTTATATAAGGGCACACAAAATGTAATTTATGTACCTTAATTAGTTTCTTGTTTTTGTACTTACTTCATGGGTTGTGCTACAGCCTGTTCCGCCTCCACAGTCCCTTAAAATTGTTTTCAGTGTCTTCCACAGTTCATCCTACCAGCTGGTTTAGGAATACGCGTGTCTACCGTCCGGTCCATACAAGACTTCCGATCTTGACTGTATTCCTACGTTCTATCAACGACTGACGACATCTTGATGTCTTTCCTTACACCCTCGTTTCTAAGACTGTTCCTCAAACTACACCTCATAACAACCGTTAAATAATTTCAATTGAGAGGCTTGTATTTTTAGAAATATCTCTTTGCAGGAAAAGTCCATGTGTCACTGCCATAAAGTTGGCACTACCAATGGTTTATAAAACTTCAGCTGTGTCTCTCTCTGTATTTTATTTTTTTAATACTAGCCATATTGTTCCTTCCACACGTATTGTATATGAATATATGTATGTAAATATACGCACACACACACACACACACACACACACACACACACACACACACACACACACACACACACACACACACACACACACACACACACACACACACACACACACACACACACACACACACACACACACACACACACACACACACACACACACAAGGCTTTGAACACAACAACGTATTAAAACACATGAGCTGAATAAGGTTTATCTTTTGGTAGAAACTGACAAATTACCCCACGACTATATTTATTACAACAAATATATTTATTTAATTTTCTCTCAATACCTTGCTCCTTCCTTACGAGATACCACAGTCCAAATAATTAAACGTTAAACCTGTTCCAAAACGTTATTATCAAATGCAATATTTGTTCTTACAGGACTTTTCCCTAAGAACACTTGTAAGTTTTTTTTAATTGTTTTTGTTTTAGTATTAGAGATCTTAATATTGAATTTCTAGCAGATTGTATTCGTCGACCTTTGTCGATCATTCCACTTTTCCTTACAATTATCTGGCCATCTCCTGTAATAATATAACCTTGACCATCGGGCTATTAACGGTTCGGGTGAAAAATTTTGTGATAGCTTATATAATGATTATACACAAAACGTCTTGAAAATTTCCTGAAGAATTAAAATTGTATTAATTCAACTCAAGGGTAGACACGATGTGGGTGCTTACAGCAAAGCATGAGTAGGCCTACACTGTCTAAGTATATCTGACTGCTTCACCAACAATGTGAACTATTCGTAAAAATATGTAAGCAAATATCACATTGTGAGCGAAGGGACTGGCACTCAGAAAAGGATATCTCGGAACGAAAAAACTCACTTTTCCATAACACATTTGTATTAAGAGACGAGAAATCATGGCGAAAGCCCGACAAAAAACGTTATACTTAAGATAAAACTATCAGTGGAACGTTTAAATTTCATACTGCGTTTATTATAATATAAATTAATGATAACAGCACATATAATAATAATAATGATAATATATGATAATAATCACTCAAAAATCACTGTTCTTGAACAGAATTAAACAATGATCTGTAGAATGAGTGTCTACAGACTGCAGAGCATAGTTTGTTCTGATTCTCCATCATCAAGTCGGCGGAATAAAAAGGAGTTTATTATTATTTTAAATCGACCATTCAGAGAATAAAGCAACACGTATTTAATGGTACAAAAAAAGGGACATGCGGCACAAAACAAACTCAATATAAACAAAAAACATGTTATATTGTTACAAAAGGAAATCAGAGCCGAGTGTAATTACAAGTGTAATTAATTCGTTTAATTACTTAAATCCAATTTTCGTTTAAATTAAACTTAAACGTCCGGATAATGGGTTTAAAAACTTTTACTATAATTAGTTTCTGCACTCTGGAATCAATTTCGTTACTTTGCAAAAACGCAAGCAAAACGTTAGAAAACGCACTTTATCAAAGAAAACAAACACAAAGCTTAGATTACGCTTGTCACAGGGAAAGTATAAATCATACGTCCTTATAAGGGTCGCCATTTCCAACAACTTCGAGTAGTTTCACACGCGGTGAACATCGTTATGTTCTCGGTTGCCGTCGCCGCCCCCGCACTTTTCCTTTGCAACGGTCTTAAAACATCATTTGACATTTGTCAGCAGCACGTAGTTCCGCAAGTTTTCTATTTACTGCATTACTTTACGTAGGCCTATATAATAACGCACAGAAATAAAGTAATTTTTATTACCAGTAAACTCCTCGAGTTGCACAGTTCGCTGACTACTTTTAAATGAAATACATTTATATTAGACAAATTTCAATGTTCAATCATTTTTCAGTTATCAAAAAAATTACGGAAACCCAGATTATCTACTGATATATTTTTAATAAAATAACTGTAAAACAATCACAGAAAGGTAAATGAGAAACAGATATCTCATGACCGAGGTGACGCGGCTACTTCTCTATAGCGAGAGTACGCCCTAAATAAAGTTCCATGGTCCCCTGGACCGAGGATTGTAAGAGAGACTAGTAACAAGTTCACACAAAAATTGTCAACGCACGTAGCTTCATAGGCGAAAATCCGCTTTAAGATGGTGTGGCGAGTTACGACGGTGATCAAAAGGTACAGAATAGGAGACACAAACGTAGGAACTACCAAATATTCATAAACGCGAGCGCAAGCCTTGTGTAACGGATGCGTGTAAACAATGTTTTTGTTAACAACGTGGCACTGCTGGAATAACGACGAAAAACCGAGAGAATACGTTGATGCAGACGACAGATAACAGGACGCGGCCATTAGTCACTGCAGAGCTCGCGTAATGTCTGTCTGGCCTGCGGCTTCTATATCAACACTTTATCACGCCTGTTGAACTTGTCATATATTTTTGGTTTAATTTATGTACTGGAAATTCGACAATAATTCACAATTCAGAACTGACAAAATTTGCAAAAAGTTTAGATAAAAATAAAAAAATAAACAAACTTATACTCCACCTCGTTAATAGGTTCAGATTGTGTACAGCTGGTTCTCGCGTGTGTACTTAAAGCAGATCTCCTTGTTCTCGACTTTAACAGACGTCAAAATAAATCCCACATAAAATCACGTCTAGGACTCAGTAACATAATTATTCTTGGGCAGTAGCATAACAAGATGGGAGCGGTAGGGATAATTTAAAAATTATTGTCAACTGCTGACGTAACGACAACGGTTGGACATACGCTAAAACTCGATACACCGCAGAAACTGTTTTTGAAGCGTTTTTATAATCTATTAACAAAAAAATCTTGAATAAAATTAAGTAACAGTAAATGAGTAAAAATAAATAAAAACAGTAAAATAAATAAAAATGAGTAAGCAAATTACGAATTTCAAAGAAAGAGACCAGCAAACATTTAATTTAAAATGAGAAACTGAGACAAATGCAGATTTCCTCGGAGCACTGAAATTTGAGGACGTCCGTTACCTTTACGTGTCATCAAGGGAGGATGCACTAAGTCCGTGTATGAATTCAGGCAACGCTGCATGTATCACTACTGTTTTTTATTCATCATGCCACATATCTTGCTAGTTTCTATTAATGGTACGCCCGCACGTTTTATAGGCCTACTCACATTATGCAATCGTCCCTGGAGTCACCTATAGCCTACATCTCGTGATTTTGGATAATCTAGTGAATTTTTTATAGAGCTTATACAGTACTATTTTCAAACAAATTACAGACACGCCGTTACACGATTTCCCTATTGTCTGATCTTATAACAAAAACATTCACATTGCCAACGCGTACATTATTCTTAAGTCAGAGAGTAAACTATTGTTACGTAATACGGAACGTTCTACAAGTATCTCGGCTATCCCAGCAGAGCCCAGCTGTAATGTGTGTGTGTGCGCGCGCGCGCGCGTACATATTGCTGCTACTTTGAGATGAAAGACAATTACGTGACACTTATCATGCGTCAACAGACGACGCTAGTCCAGACCGTACCGGTTAGCGCACTGTGTTCAAGCCCAGACAGTGAGACTGTTTCTAGTGGATCCGAGAGCGCCTGTTTAACACTTCATCGAAAAAGTGACAGATTACTCTGGAATCTCAGCGGTGTATAAATATAAGCATCCAGCGACGGCCAGTTCGGTTCAGTTTAAGTGGCGATTTATTCAAGTGAGTATTGTGGCGAAGCGTTATAATTGTGCAGGACTCTGTTAGCTGACATTACCGTTGCGTGTGGACAAATTTTGCTCGGATTATTGTATAAGTTGATTATACACTGTATATGTGATTAATTAAAGCTGGTGATTAGTAACTTGATTGGTGTCTATAATTTTGTTTTCCATACATACATCCTCGGCGCTACAGCCCAGTCCGGGCCCTGGCCTCCAAAAGTAATCTTCCCCACTGGTCTCTACTCCCGGCCAATGTCCACCAGTTTGCTGCACCCAGCCTCACTGCCTCCTTACCAACCTGGCCCAGCCATCTTCAAGTCTCCAGGTCTGTATAAGGAACGCAAGTTTAAAATCTTTGTCCCTTTTCCACGATCCAGTCCCAATTCCATTAATCCGTCCGGCTTTTCCTTTTTCTCTTGGTTTCATAACAATATTATTTTATGGGGTGGGTTGTTCACCCTACGCCCAACCCCCAACCTGGAGGACCAGGGGTTTTATGTTTAGAGTTCCCGTCTCTTAGATGAGTTGCCTTCACTGAGCTAACGAGTCTCATCCACCCGTCCGCAGTAGACCGTACTCACTAGATCTATGGGCGCCGCCGTTGACATTTTTATGTTCTTCCGCCGCCAACCCCGCCATGCATCCTGCTGCCGACACACTACATCTTGGTAAGCCGGGTCCCTGATTACCTCAGGGCCACCTCGCCCAGACCCCCATCTCTCGTTGGCTCGCCGACCCAAGCTGCCGAAGGGATAGGTTACCACAACCTTAGCATGGGTTGCTCGACTTAGCAGGGCCCACCGCTTGTAGGTGAGAGTTGGAGTTGGAGAGGAGAGGCTAGTGACCAGCTCTTGTATGCAGGCCATATATTACGCATCACTCCCCCATTTGAGCCCCTAATTTTGTTTTCCACTGTACCATACGACGATCAGCGAGACCGTCGTAACAATATTATCTGCAGAGCTTACGAATACAGTTAAAACTGCGAGAGATTGTTTTCACTTCGAATCTGTCAAATACCATGTATTAAATACTAAATCAGACTTCGCTACTATCATAATTCTGCGACGACCCAAAACAACCGTGTCAACAGTTTTGGGTAGTTTTTATGATTAATTTCTACCTTCTGCCCGATTGTTTAGATAAAAACGGCTCACCACAAGGCAACTTTACTAAATTAAAACCATTTCCGTTTTCTTATTAAAAAACAAAGAACACTTGACGGTTCATAAAATCTGATCTTACTCCAGTTACCGTCTCTTCTTAGCTGACGTCCTGGAAGTCGTGGACGACAACTTGCAAGGACGGGCCAGGCTCTACTGGTCAGCAAGGCGTCTAATGGCCGAGCAGCCACGGACGGGCGCGTTGGATGAAGTAAGTCTCTTCTTACTTACTACACAATTCTTAGCTTTCCGCATCAGCGTCAGCTTTTCGCCTTTCCGTCTTAAAGTATCAGATTATGTTGTTCGACAGAAAATATCGAAAGTTATTCTATCGTCAGCCGCTCAATATTTTGTTGTTTCTGTTGCCTCGAATTTCAAGGCTGGTTAACATTACTGTTCAACTGTCGATAATACTGTTCAACTCGTTTCTACGTGAGCTTTCAAGCTTTAGTTTTTGTTTGTCGGATGTGGTAATTTATGCCAAACGTCGTATTTAAATCTCTACGACTATTTTCATAGCTTTATCTCGGCGGCCTGCGGGCTGATTTCATTTTCTGTGAAACTTAATTTGTGAACCCTGTTGTATTTTTAATCGTTCTATTTATGCTTCCACAAATCGTCTGTATATATATATCCCTCTATATTTCACACATGAAGTCGTTGGACTGTCGGCAATCGATATGCTGTACGTCAGAGCGCAGCGTCCACGTGTCTGTCAGGCTGCCAGTAAGTTTTGTTTATTGTCGCTATCAGCGGAGCTGCTTTGTTATAAATACAATACTGTCACACACGGGACACTTGTGAAACCATGATGACGCCCACTCCGCTACCTAGTGTATTACGCATTTACGTGATCCGTGATCTTAACATTCATTTAGCTTCTCGATCATGTCCAACATTACGCTGTGATAACACCATGAATATGTGACCCACACCATGTTAAAACAGTTAAACTAAACAAAATTTTGTAATTTATAATATACTCTAAATTTAATTTAATTTACACTAGTAATATATGCTCCCGGAGCTGCACAACTCGTTATTGTAAGCTCCCGGAGCTGAAGTACATTTATTATTGGATAAATTTTGATATTAGATAATAATTCAATTATCAGAAACTGTATGAAAATTCCGATTACCCTACCTTTTTGTTGTTTAGTGAAGCAACAACTGTACAGCAGTCAGAAGATAAACGCTAAACATTTCAAACAATCGGTTTTGTCTTAAAATTCCCCTTAGTCTGGCACGCAGCTGGAATTTTACACTTTTTTCTAACGTTTGACCCCGTTTTTGGCCCTTGAGTTAAAAAGTTTTGAATTTCTAAAACGGTATACTATATTCATATTCTGGTTACAATTCTCTTTAATCTGATATCCCACATGCAATTTGCAATTTTATTAAACTTTTGCTTCGCTTTTAAAATTTTCAAAAAGTCATCATCATCGCTCCAAGGACTAGGCTTTAGACCTCTTCCAGAACCCACTTCCTTCTCGGTCTACCGACATCTCTCTTCCCAGTAGGGTCTCATAACCCAAGGCAGCCACAGGTAGACGGATATCAGACATGCGATTCAAGTGTTCACACCATCTCCTTCTGTGGTCTTCAATCTTCTGGTGCTATGATACAATCTTTAAATCGCGTCTAATATCCTCGTTCCTTCTCCGATCCAAGAGAGAACAACCTTGCGTCCCTCTTAGAAATTTCATTTCGGTTGCCTGAATCCTCTACACGTCCCTTTTACCAAGAGTCCATGTCTCACTAGCATTCAGGAATGTGGGGATAGCCACAGTTTTATAAATTTTCATTCTGGTATCCTCCCGTATTTTATTTTTCAGGTACCTATGAATCGTTCCACAGATGCGTCTAAATTTTAATTTCAAAAAGTTAACACTAAATTCATATTTTGGTTAAAATTTCCTTGAATTTGATACCGCACATGGACTTTTGCGATTTTTTAAATTTTCAATCCCCGCATAATTTTGCCTCCCGCACCATACTTTTGGGGATGAATCTCAAAAACACTATTGTTCTGTACGGTAAAAGTATGGATTCTGTACGGTAAAAGTATGGTCGTGCACCCCAAGTTTTACGAAAATCGGTTAATCCGTTCAAAAGTTTTCTTGAGACATACCCCAAACAGACAGACAAATGTCAATGGTGAGAACTCAATACTGAGAACTCACTTCGCTCGTTCAATAAAAATTATAAAAGTATTAAAAACGTGTTTATCCCAGTAGCTAAAAAAAGTAAAATCTTCACTAAAAACTGTTACCATCAGAACACAAAACAGTAAGAGCTCCTATGAAAAATATAATTGTATTCTCGAAGCAGAAAGCAATCTGGGATAAAAACGTACCAAAAGCAACGTAAAATATAAACCATATAATTATGTTCGATAACCAGTAAACGTCCCCGAACAGGTTGTAAATTTCGTCCTAGTGAAGCTAACATCTGATAGTTCAAGTGCCTATTTCTTTTAGCTTCTGAAGATATCTAAAGAATATGACGCGCATCGAATTAATCAATCGTAACTTTATTCAAGTAATTATGTGTCCTTTTAACGTAAGTATATCTTTATGTTCTGACGATCTTGCAAGAATAATAAACATCTGATGATGTTTATCGTATTAATATTACAAAGAAATCATAATCACTAAATTACAATACTAATTTATTAAAGTCGTTACCCTAGACTGTAGCCGGACAATTTAACGGGAATATAAATAGTGATTTTTAAGAATTTATTACGCATACTTCAATTCCTTTGCCAACAATAAAAGGACTGTGCCATAATTTGTGCTACAGACCGTTAGCTGACAGATTACCTACACTGGATTTCTTAAGGTTCATTACAAAATACATAAAACGAAGAGATAACTGGGAGCGCTATACAGCAAAATCTAATTGCCGAGTACACGGTGTTAGTAAAAGCTTAAGAACGTAGATACAACTTTATATTGAAGCAATTTCTTGATGCGTTCCACTGTAAGTAACTAAGCAAAGCAATCTGTTCAAGCATGAGTTCTGTTACTACAGTTTTATTGATAACTGAATCTTTAACAACGACACGCTGTAACAGTTGTCTTGTTCAATAGAAGATTGGTTAACATTTCCATGCATGCGAATACCCCCCTTCGTGTTTTGAAACATGAATTTCTTCGGTACTGGTAAACATTTGCATTCTTCATTTCGACTATAATCCATCGTCAATACTTGTACTTCAAACGTCTTCTTCCTCTTCTCCGACGTTGTTATTCATTTCCAACTCGGGCCCACTGTATCTAAAAAGCAGTAAACTTCCTGTCATTAGGCAGTTTTATATCATCGTCCATTGGCAAATGTGTCACTGTTTTAACTTATCGACTCTATTCTTATTTCCTTTTATTCTGTCTTGAACGAACATCATTTCAATTCTGTTCCGTCTTAATATGTGGCTCAAGAAGTTCAGAAATTTGTCTTGTATAGTTGTCAGGAATTGGTCTTTGTCTGTGTAGTTAGCACAGAATTGAAGCGATAGTTGTTCGGACAGTCCGATATTTCTTAACATTTTTCTGTAGCTGGTCAATTCTACGTCGGCATGCGGTGTTCAATGTCCAAGATACCGATCCACACATAAAGCACCTTGACCAGCTTCATTTTCACATCTCTATTTAAGCTATCAAACGTCTTACAGGAGACGGCTGTGTGGGGGTAGAACTGATGAAACATCACGAGACAACTTCATGTTGACAAGACAATGTGACGAAACAGATTCGACACCATAAATACATCGTGCCTCACACGTAGACTGGACTTATCTCCGCCACCAACAGGC
The DNA here is from genome assembly GCA_034769895.1 of Magicicada septendecula. Lineage (NCBI taxonomy): Eukaryota > Metazoa > Arthropoda > Insecta > Hemiptera > Cicadidae > Magicicada > Magicicada septendecula. The sequence continues at coordinate 402,429,303 of CM068371.1, read as the reverse complement.
GTAGGCTGGAAAGTTTCCAATCCATAACCCTCCGTTCCTTGTCGGGATCTCCATGGTTTGTTAGATACAGTGTAATTCGAGGAGGTCTTCGAGTTCCTACTCTCTCTGCCTTTGTCTGGTCGTTAGCTGCGATTCTCTTTGCCGCAGCTGAGACCTCTTCCTTTCCCTACCTCAGGACCATCAGCACCACGCAACCACCTCCCCCTGTCCGGGTTCAAACGCCCTCTCTCGATTCTCGATGACCCGCCATAAATGTAACTAAATCAATTACAACAAACTGCACTTTTAACATCTGACCGTGCCCCAGAGTTTACCTGTAAAGCTGTTTGCTTCCTCCCTTCCTAGTATGACGACCGCGCTGAATGCCGCTGCTACGCGCTATCACTGGCACGGAGGCTCTCCGCCTCGCGGGGAGCGACCGACGCCTCACGGCGTCTGCACGCTGGACTGGGGACGGGTGACATCTGTCACCTGAACCCGTTCATGCGGCAGTGCCCACCGATTGCAAAAATTTTTTAAATAAATAAAAATGAAACCTTTCTCCCCCGCCTTCTCAGTTAACTGGTTGGCGGTTGTCCATTCCAGTTTTAGGCACCTGTTGAATGTACCAGAACTATGTTTATCCACAGGCAGCCATTGGGCTCGACCCAGATGCTGCAGTCACGCACCGGGTGCAAAGACGCCCCGCTACTACAATGCTACATACATGCTACGTAGACAGGATGTATAATGATCGTTGGCCCCAAACGTTGCTGGACTGGATTCCACGTAGACGACAGAAACGGGATAAGCTCAGGAGATCATGGTAAAGGGGACCACATCGATGAGATGGGAGAAAAAGTGATGACTGGAGCAACAGAAGGCTCTTCTGGTGTGCAGGATACGAGAGACGATAGTAACTGTTTACGAAATCTTGCACATGGACGGGGTGGAAACGTCTTACAGAACATATTGTGTCACATGTGGATGCGACGGACAGACTAACGTCGGCTCTAAACGGTTGGCCTTATCCGGGAGTAGTGCGCTATCTGGTTTGCCATAGCCTTGCGAGAGCGATAAAGCAGTCAGCGATGATTATTCCGTTTGTTATTAGTTAAAACGGTAATGACGAAAATGCTGTTTACAATGAACGCTGAACAAACAGAATTATGTTACCACAATAAGACAGCGTCGTTGTTCACCCGACGTAAGTAAAGGTACCAACATCACGGCGTTGATTACATTTCCAAGTACTGTATGTGTAATCTGATTCTTTTAAACTTCAAAATTATCGTTTAAAACGTTTCAATTTCTATATCTTCCCCATTACTCGAAAACAATTAAGTGTATGAAATACCATATTAAGGAAACAAGGATTAGAAGGATTGTCTATATGTATTAAAACAATCTATAAGAACTTTTTTTTTATTATTTTTTTTTTTTTTTTAATCCGATGTACATGTAGCCAGTCACAAAGACACAATCGCAGACCACATCTGTGGAGGCTATTAAACTTTCTTCTAAAACGGTCTGAAAAGTTTTAACTGTTTATTGTTACATAATTAAAATGTCCGAAATAAAATGTACGTTCCTTTAAATTATAAATTATTCTGTTTAAGGTGCTTCAAAATGTTCATTAATAGCACGTTAATTTGGCATGGTCAGTATTCTACATTTACCTATACGAAACTCTTATTCACGGAAGACGACAGAATACAAAAGTAATTTATCAACCCTGAGACGTTCGTCTCTTGCTCTTAGCGTAAAAACATGTTAAAATATAAATTACATACTAGCGATATAGTGATCAGATGCTACGTTTGTGATTTTTTCGTGTCTACATTTTTCGTAAGTGCGACAACACTGCCATAACGTACCAATACGATCGCGTGCTGACTGACTGAAGTAATTATTTTTAACTCTTATAATTTATGTCTGGGGTATTCGGAATGAAGTGTTAGTGGTTTCACTATTCAAACATCAGTCTTCTAATTTAGTAACCATTAAGTAAGAGAAGTAAGAGTTAAAAGCACCGACTTGTGCTTTCGTTACGTACACCTTTTTGTTTAGACCTGACGATAGTTCAAGTTCTGAAAGAGCTAGACGGATTATACTGCTTATACAGGCCTAACTGAACGAACGAAGCGAGATCTTGACCGTTTGGCGTTTTTTATCTTTCTGTCTTACGATAACTTTTGAACGGATAAACCGAATTCCGTAAAGGTTTGCACCGTGTTCACATGTTTAACCTAAAGAGCAGACAGGTCGGCGTCTAGAACTGGAGCGCTCGGCGGTCTGTAAACCGAAACCAAGAGGACGCCTCCGAGAACTCCCGGGAGTTCTACGGCGGTGGCCTCGATATTTTGGCGAGGAGGCAGAACCACGCGTGATGAGCGACGCAATATTTCACCGCTATGGCCGTGCCTCCCCCCGCGTTGCGCCCAGGTCTATGGTCCCTGTAGAATGCATAGTTGGGCAATCTCACTATGTCTTGGGCCCTAAGCCAGGTCTCAGAGATGAGGAGCACATCGAGCTTACGACGGGGTAGGAACTCTCGAAGTTCCTCGTACGGGGCTGAAGCCTATCGGCGTTCCACGTTATTATCGTGAGGTCGCGTTGTAGGGTGGTGATTCTGTTAGCGTGGAGCATTGCAGAAGACCTATTGCGGCTGCAGCTTCCGCAAGCAGGAGGAATTTCTCGGACTGGTTCGCCGTGCGAAGACGCACCCGAATGGACTGATATAGTCGGGCCACTTCAACGAGGTCGTATTCCTCGAAGAAGGATCTCACCTCAGCGAGAGCTGAGGGGGATGTGGACGACGAGGCAGATGTGGGAGCAGGGTCGCTGCGGCCCCCCCCAAATAGGGGTGACAGGGGCAAAATTATGATGGGTAAATATTTTGAAAAACTCGCAAAAATCCATGGATATGAAGTTCAAAGAATTTTAACTACAATATGAATAACATGTTCAGTTTTGGCAATTTCAAAATTTTCGGGGCACCAAGGCTTAAAGTGTACCAAAATTTTGAAGAAAACCCCAAAATCGAAGCGGGCTATTAAATTATAGATAATATTAAACAATAACTAAATATAGTGTTTAGATTTGTAAAATCAAATAATTTTAGGCCCAAAAAGTTTTTTTGCCTTTAGGTTAAAAGGTTTTTAGCTCCCAAAAAATGTATAAAAACTTTTAAAAAACTGTAAACACTCATGCTGGTTAGCAGTCTCAAGGAAATGAGGTTAACTCAAATCCGAATGTAGTCTTTGATTTGAAAATTTTTACCTGAGCGAGTTCTGCAGTTCAAGGAGCTTACTAGTGGTTACTAAATTAGGAGACTATAAAGTCTTATAACTTATTTTTTAACGTTTAAAGAAAATGTTAGTATCTAAAGAATCTATAAATTTTCTAAAATTCACTTGTTAACGGTCACTTGGAACAATAAAATTCGTCCTGAATATTTTACAAGATAAATGCTTAAAGTTTCCTTCAACAGTCATCATATTTTTTTCTTTCTGCGCCACCTTTTTCCATTTACTCGAAAATTCGTACGCAATGACACCTCCCCATCTCACAAAGAAAATATTTAGGTACACGTCTATGAAACAGACATTAATGGGGACGTATCGACATATGCATGCACATGAAATATCCGCGTGCGTGAATCCGAAAATTTTATGCAGTTTTCTCAAAATGCCACACACACGCACGCACGCACGCACGCACACTAGTTCACTACCTTTACGAGAATATGAAAAAACAAGATCACCGCAAGGTCATTACATTTGGCAAGACACCGTGTTTCGCACAGGAAAATTAATAGATAGTGGAAATATAGTTGACAGAGACGTGATGAATGGCGGTTGGCAGCTTGCTTCTCACGGCTTGAATATTACCTCACGACACGATTCCGTCATTATATACACGGCCACGTTATCCATAAACTAACTGTGCTGTATGGCCAACCGTTCGGCGAGAACCACGAATCGTCCTAATGACAGGTGCCTGGTCGCTCACTACAAAGGTCAGGGTACACGCGATTGTTAATATGATATTTTTACACACAGCTTGGAAATAAAACACGAAATTAATTAAAGATTTAAAAAACCACGTTAATACTGCCAAAAGACTGGCACAGAATGGCAACTATTTAGAGGCAAACGCACGTGTGTAAGTCCGCATTACTGGCAGAAACCATTGAAACGAACTATCTGGTTTACAGTTACTATTTAAATTACAATTACATTTTCTACACTGTAAAAACTTTAGAAAGGTTCCTTTCAGTTCCAACTGAGCTTGGGAACATAACTCAAAATACGACATTAATTACTTTGCTTTCACGCTTTCTTCTAGTTTCAATTATAATATCGGCAAGAGACTAAGTCTGCATTTTGAAGTTACAAAAGCATATTTTGATCGCCATCTCCTTAATATCCCAATTTCTCAAACTCATGACTGCGATCACTTGAGTCAAAAAGCCTTCAAATTTTCCTTTCAATACCACAATCGTAACAGTAATTGTGCCTACTTAGGCGCCTCACGTGACCACCACCAGACCCTCCAAACCAACCTAATAAGGAAGGGTTTATTACTTATTCCTTATCACTATTCAACACAGTCAATAATTCAGAATCGTCCAAAATTATACCTCACAGAAAGTCATTATGTACGTTTTTCCTTGTCTGTGAATTTTTTTTTAGACAATTCTACGTTCTTTTATACAACTTTGTCTAATACAAGCCTGTTGTTTTATCAGTTCAGTTCATTCAAATTCTATATTATTAACACAAATTAAACACTTTATGATGACCGACTTGTTAGCTTCACAGTTCCTACACATCGTTTTCTCCAAAAAGTACCCCCTTCAGTCACCTGATATGGGAATACTATCGTATAATAATCTCCCTGGCTAATACCAGATTCACATCCCCTGGTTACAGTCGGTACTGCAAGCCACTGCAATATCTGACATATTTCCTCTTAAATATGGACAACATTCAGATACGCATTTTGTACTCCACCAGATGCCGCACACCGTTCGATACAAAACTCAATTCTGTTCCCGCCCTTGTAATTTAACTCTTAAATGTGTATACACGTATTTCGTTATCACGCTTCACTCGGCCCTAAACTAGCGATACAAGCCCTCATATCAAACATCCGTGAGCAATTACGTCTCCCAACACTACATATTTTCAGCTAAAACATCAATGACTGCTCCACCCATAATTACAGTCGAATTAGGAGGTCTGCCTTGTTGCATATGACACTTGCCCATAACATTCTCCTGGTTCCATGCCATACCGCCTGAAAACCACAGCGAAAAACAAAAACACCGGAAACTACGGCCTCTGTTTTTTGTCTGTCCGAACCAGCACTGCTATGCTCTTACGTTCTTACGTGGATATGAATCCAAATTAACTGATCCTAAAAGTCCGATGCCGGTCCGGACGATTAGCCCGTAACTCAAGTAGTTCGAAATACACACAAACATTTGAAACATGTTATGAGGATGTTTACAGTTCACTCGATCTAAGGAATTGCGAAATGGATCTGTTCTAAGAAAAAAAAAGGTTAATCCGTAATTAATTCAATGGAATTCGAAACTCTAAGAAAACTTTTCATTTTGGGCACGAGGATAGCCCCAACAAATCGAATTAAGTTTACAAGTTACTTGAAGACGATCACTGTTCGAAACTTTGTGGTGTCGAGTTTGTATTAATAATGGCGCAGTTTTCCGACTTAACGGATTTCACGAGGGTCATTCAGTAATTAAAGAGACAAATGCCTGTAGCGGAATTTGACAATTTGTCAGTATGACAATTTTTTACTTTTCAACATAATCCCCAGCAACATTAATACACCAGTCCCATCTCTGAATAAGCTTTTTTTACACGACTGCCAAAAATAAAAAGGAGTGTTATGTTTTCAGTGGTAGGGTATGTATGTATGTATGTATGTTTGTTCCACTATAACTTTTTAACGGCTTTACCGATTTTGATGTTCGATGGCTCGATGGATTCCTTACTTCACCAGAAGTGTCATAGGCTATATATCACCGTGAGTTGACTTCCGGTTTTGACCGGAAGTGAATACAAGTGATCGGTTCTAAGGATTTTTTTTTGTTAGTTTATTGGTCCATCAGGTGGCGCTAGTGGAAGGTATTCTGTAAAGTTCACTCCAGATAGCGCTCGCGATTTAAGACCACGCTCACTAATACTATGTTAGCGCGCTATTGTGTGAGAGTATAGATGTGCAATCCGTGAGAAACAGAGAACAGCTGATCTGAAAGTATATCTATATATATACTACAACGCTCCCTTTCGTCTAACACAATTTTCTAATATTTGTGATGTTAGATAAAAAGTTACTTACCCGTGATTTTACTTTACCTGGGCGCCAGAACAAATCCCAGATACAAATGACACGGTTTCAGCTTAGCTCAGCGCATGGAGACACTCTTTCTCAGGATTCGTTCAGTGATTGTGGTTTTCAAGGGGAATCGTTACAAATAACTCTTTAAGATTTGCTTGATTATTAACCTGATGCAAAGAAATCTTTATGTTGATGTCGGAGTTATTTTAACACATTTTCTTCGATCTTGACGTTGTCATAAAACTCGTACCACATAATACCTCCCTTGAGTAGACCAAAAAAGTGGAAATCAGATGTAGCAAAATCTAGACTGTAGAATGAGTAAGCCAATTTATTGCTGGTTTTATGTGTTAACTGAGCTGTGTATGGTCGGAGGTTATTATGAAGGGGACTACCGCCTTTTCACAGAAATTCCGCATCACTGCCGGCTCTACTTTATTGATAAGCTTGTCAGAGGTACTAGCTACTGTTTATTTTTCGCTCATCTTCTACAAAAGTCACAAAAAACGGGTGATTAGCATCCAAAGAGATCGTAAACATGATTTTTTCCGCTGATGGTTCAGTTCCGACAGGTGCACTCGTATGTTTCCACTTCATATTTTGCCTTTTAAAATCTGGCTCAAAACGATAAATACATTTTTCATCAAATGTTAGAATTCTATCCAAAAAGGCATCACCTTTCTGCATATAAAATTCCTTCAGCTCTGTACACACTCGACGTCTAGTCTCTTTGTCACAGTTGGTCAACTCTCTTGGGAACCATCTTGCGCTAGTTTTACGGTATTGAGCTTTTGGTTGATAAAATATGAATTACATCAACACTTACTTGTAATTCTTCAGCTATAAGTTCAACTGTAATCTGTCGGTCTTCGTGGAGGAGAGTTTCCATGCGAGTTTCAAACGCTGGAGTTGAAACACAAGTGGATGTCCAAAATGGTGCTCGTCAATCAGTGAAGTTCGACCGTTTTTGAACTGTTCTATCCACTTGTAAAAAGGACCGTTTCTGTTGTAGCGACCCTATAAATAAATAAATTTTTAAAAATCCGAAATTTCAATAGAACTAGCCATCGTCAAATGAGAATTTGAGGTTCTAAACAAAACAATTCTAATCTAATAGCTGATCACAACTTATCACAGGGATGCCAACTTACAGTTCTGAAACTATAGTACTCCGCCTAGCAATTATTTGACCTCTACAGCTATTGACTCTTTAATTACTGAACGAGCCTTGGATAACGATAACTTGCCACCGAAGATTAGCTGAAAGATTATAAAACCAATAGTCTACCACACTATGACACACATTCGAGCACGTCTGATGTGGCGTTACCTTGAGTGGCTCTAAATGAATGAATGGCGTCTGGAGTCACTAAGCATACAGATTAGAAACTCATGGTGCTTGAGAACGCACGACGAATACACAAATACTACCTCTGCAAACCATTACAGGGTATGCGACATTAAAACAATTAGATCGAACAAAACGCAATAGCCTATAGGGCTACCAAATACAGCCGATGCGACTGAATGAAACTTAATGCCGATCTTATCAGAGAAATTTAAGTTTCATGCGAAATTATATGTCACAATTCAATTCCTATCATTTCCTCACGTATGATATTTATAATCTGACTCATACGTCGCTTATGCAAATGTGTACTGTGACGTTTGTATAACCTAATGAGGACTTCTGATAACAAACATTAACGGAACATCCGCATTTTGAAATACACTATCTTTCTGCGCCTGGTCATGAGTAATGGCAAAAAGTTACACCTAACATGGAGCGTTGGAAGTCTTTTACATTTCTTCGGCGAATAGGCCTACATCTGAAATCATTACGAACTTGGGTACGTGAATTAATCAGTGTCTAAAGTGCGAGATAGGTTGTCTAGAAGATGAGTTGGTTGTGTCTCTATTTGATTTACCAAACAGCTGAACCCTAAACTGACCAACACATTTATCGCTTCGACTATGTTTACCAATTCTGTACACAACGACTGAAAACATAAGTAAAACGATTAGTTACTTTGCGGATCTTTTAAATTACTGCGAAATATCGCGAATGCCAGGAACCCACAAAGTCTCAAATACTGTGAATCCAATGTATTTTAATCGAATACATAATGGCGAAATCCAAACAAGACAACAACACGTGAAAAATCCAAGTTTCCTAATTTGAAACACACGTGAAGGCGTGATCACCGGAAAATACGCCGCGCAAAATACGTCAAATAATGCTTGTTGGAAATTTCTGTTAGATCATTATGTTAACAGCTATATAGGTACCTACCAGCATACCAGCTCGTCACCACGCATCTTGTTTACCTCTGACGCCACCGAAGTCCAGGACGTGTACCATAAAAGTCTAGTATAAGAGTACGCCTACTATAAAATCTGTTTTACGAGAACTGTAATAATTTGTTTTTAAATAGAATTAATCTAATCTATACGTGAAAGTATAGATAATCAATAATAACGGCTGGCACTTCCCAGATAACTGCGACGTTCATTCTTGTGACACCAATGAACTGAGTTCTCTTTGCACTGCATTTTATTGTGTACGGGACGTCTTTGCACATGTGGCACAACTGCAGCATCTGGGACGTACCCAATGGCTGCCAGAAGATATACTTAGGCTGGTTCAAGTCGACAGGTGACCTAATACTGGTAAGGAAAAACGCCAACCCATTAACGCATAAGGCTGGGGGGGGGGATAGAAAACTTGATTTGATTTTGGTTACACTGCCGCTGGAATCGATTCAGGCAACGCATGTTGCCTGTCTCAAGCCCAACGAGCAGACGCCTTGAGGCAGAGGTAGAGGCAGAGAGCCTCCGTGCCGATGACCAAGATAACAACAACATGCAACTGGCTCAGCGTGGTAGGAGGCGGGTAAGGTCGGAATGACGGACTGTTTTCAGAGGCGAACTCTACGGCTGGAGGCAGATGTTATTGAGACGATGGCTTTAGGGGGGGGGTCAGCGCTCGAGGGCGCTTGACCCGAATCGGCGGTGGTGGTTCTGAAGCGCTGATAGTTCGCAGGTATAGGAAGGAGGAGGTCACGGCTACAGCAAAGAGAGTTACAGCCAACGACCGAACAAATTTAGACAAGGTAGGAACTCGGAGACCCCTTCGAATTACGTCATTCTTGACAAACCAATGGAGCCCCGACATGGGTCAGTACAGACCTGAGAAACAAAAGGTATATAGCGTTTTTCGTGCGCATGGACAAGCGAGGAACAAGCAACGCTTCTGAAAATGAGGAGAAAAAGGTTGGGGGGAGTACTTATAAAAGTAACTTTGCAGGCCATAAGAAAGAGGGCTACAAGGCAAACGGCAAGAAGTTGGTAAGAACGTAAACCTGGACTAGATTTATACGTTGACTATTAGGAATCGAAAGACAATAAAAACCTTACTAACAATCAGAGACAGGAAAGCGAGTAGTTTCGTTCCTACCGTATGAGAACTGTAAAGAAATGCTGATGGATGAATACAGTTCATCAGTTACCAAATGCTGAAGGCAAAAACCAGTTACACAAAGTTTTTTGAAACCAAAGCAACCTGTCTGTAGTTCGCCGAAAGTAAACCCGTATGACTTCCTTATTAGTGTTACACTGCCTTTAAACAACGGGGAATATTCAAAATATCCTGTGAAAACGCAATTCGACGGTTAGGCCTAATTGAGAATCCACACAGGAAACGACAGCGACGACGTATTTTGCACTGACCTGTAATCAAAGCAACACACAACATATAGTTAGTTACCTGATCCCCATAGTTTGAGTATCTTCTTGAAGCTGCTGCTGCGTTTCAGTGTCCCGCTCCGGTTCGTCTCATTGTGTTCCATATAGACGGGCTGGTACAGGATATCCATACATCAGATCCTCTATGTGACACCACATAACCACAACACACACTTCCAGCACAATAAACAGATTTTACTAATTATCACTTTTATACACGTTGTAATCCACCTGACAATGAATACTGTACACAAAGGTTTTGAACAGGCCTTTCAAGAAAACGCTATTTCTTGTTTTGCGAGAAATCGGTATTTACTTCCATGTCACTCGGCGAACACTAAAAACCGTACAAAAATAATACTATCAGAACGCTGAACGATACTATTACTGTTATTATTTATTGTATCATTTAGGCCGACACGTTACAACACAAAGCTCTTGTATTTATATACGATTCGCGAGACTTCAAAAGGTAACTCCAAAACACTCGATTACACTATCTTCGGACGTTTCACAGAGAAAGAAAAACAGTTCAATGCAGTGGTTTTTTCGTATGATTGTTTAAATATCAAATATATATCACGAAGTCCTGAAAATAAAATGAAATAAATGAGATAAGCGCATTGGGATCATGCGTACTAGAGATGGCCGTGACAAGTAACTATAAGAGATCTTCATAACAATAGACGACCCCCTTCAATTGTCATCTATGTAAAGCAAGGAAATCGAATAGTTAAGCTAATGGCCACAGTCAAGTCCAGTACCCATCAGTACAATAATATTATTAAAAATTCAAATATGGAAAAATGTAAGTAAAAGGCAATACAATTCTTTCAGCATATAAATGTGTTATACCGACGTTTTGAAAGTCGCAAAAATAGTGATTCTGAGTAGTATTCTATCGTAATAGTTATTTACGAGGCTATTATCTTACCGCGAAATTCAAATCCACAATTCCACAACAGAATTATTATCACTGATAAGACAACTAAAAGCGATACGCGTTATCCAAAATGTAATCGTTCATAAAAAGTAAGCAATTGAATTCAACAAGCGCAGAACGATTGCTCGATCGTACCAAATGGGAAAAATTCAATTTTTTTCAGAGATCACAACAGTCACACATCCCCGGTTTGTAACGTTCCATACTTCTATAACTAAAAACCCAATTCGTTCACGTAGCCTGAGCTCTGTATAAAATTTATTCAACTTCTCATGGTTATTAGAACTGAACGGCTTGAAATCTCAAAAGGTTTATGCTAAACGACCAAAACGAGTTCTATTCGAAAAATACGGTTAATTTTTTTTATTGACAAATTTCTCAACTGAAATCGATAGAGTTAAGTTATGACTCAACATTTTACAGAGCAAACTGAGCATATATACCAAGATAACAGAAGCGAGCTCAGGTGAAGGATAGTACTCAGAACTCGTAAGTAGTCCGTTCTGAGTCCTGGGAACGATTGAAGAGAATCTTCTTAATTTTTTAATATTTCAATAGTTAAAAAAAAATCATTGTGCATAAAATCGAAAACCAGACTGTAAAATACACAAAGTAAAAGGTTACTTCTAAAACTTAAAAACTCGTTTTTTGTAGCTTTAGATTTGCAAAGCTTACCACCATATCAAATTCCACAATTCGAACGTGTTTGATTCACGGGAGTTGATTGAAAGTATCGTAACATGTATTGGCCAAAATATTGTTGTTCCCGGAAAGATAATAATAAAAATCAGCTTCTCAGGTTTATAAGAGTTGCACAAACTACAGAGATTTCTGGGAACCAATAAAAGAAGTCTTACGCGACGAGTAATGAAGGACACTGTTATTAAACTTTTTATAAAACTATGGCCGATGGTACCGTGCTGTTGTGAAATATGGGCCATCACGTCATGCTAGTGCAAATATATTGAAATTACGAAGGGGAGTCATTTTTTACGGAGAATATAGGAATACCATTGAAAGATCGTATAAGGGGAGAGACTGTACCGCAAAGTTTGATAGTAAAAGGTATTATTACTGCAAAAGTACGATACTAACTGGCACGGGTTACAATGAAGTGTGATAGGATTGTCAAGTTTATTTGGAGTTGCAAAGCAGGTGGAACATGGCTATGAAACAGACTATCCCTTATAGTTTATGACGATCACGGCGAAATTCATGAGCCACTAGTATTTCGCCCGTCCAGATATCCTGCTTTTGCGAATCAATGCAATGTATTTATCGCAGTGACAACTGAAACCGCCACAGTATCTCGGATGTGACGAGAAATTTTCTGATTGGAAAGCCTCACCTCACCTCTCATAAATTTGAAGTCCATAGTAAGCTGACATGCACAAACGAAAAGAAAGCCCAATTCTGTGACGTAGGCTATGCCAAGGGGTTTCGGTACGTTTGTGTTTACTGCTGACTGGCTGATGACTAAGCTTCGCGAACAGGGTCGTTGACCAGTGACAACATATTCCATATTATTATTATCATTATTTAATCCGACCAACAAGCAACCGACTGGCCGCCAGCGGTTCGGACCAATCAATACAGCGCGGTCACAACTAATTACGAACACAAATTGCGTTTTTCTTATACTCTGCTTTATCCTTTGATTCTGTTCTAATTATTATACATTCAAATAGGATTGCGCGCGCTCGATCGCACCCAAGGATTTTTATTTCTGCCGTAGGGATGATTTTTCTGATACTTCAAATTTGAAAACAAGTTCCAGGAAGAAGTAATAATTTTGTTTAATTTTTTAACGTCATTTCGAACTCATATAACATTTCTATCATTGTGAAGGTGATTTCATGGACTTCGGTTTTAAAGCAATGTGAGCTCTCACATTAATTGTTAATATCATAACGGTTTTCTATGTATGAAATTGCATTTGGTTAGACAAATAACACAGAAATGGTATCGAAACATAATGATTAATATTAACAGTGCATTCAGAGTAATCTTATTATTTAATTCAGCCTCGGCATTTTTCAAATACAAAATTATTCGTAAAATCTTTGACAGCAGTAATAATTATATTCGCTTTAAAGAAAAACTACGCTGTTTTTGTCGAACCACAGTTTTTATTGCCTGCTTATAGTGAACACGACTTGCCAGTTCAAACCTACTCTTCCGTTCAAAGGAATATTATTGATTGAGGAAATTTCCTATATCCGTGATCCTCACTGACGCGGTGGAAGCCTGGAGGTTGAACGTGTCGGCTTGATCAGAAAGAAGCGGTGGACATGATTGATCTGCTAGGAGGACATGACATGACTGATCAGGTACGGCATAGTTCTGGAGATGTTATGGGAGTTACAAAAAACTGTGGCATAGAATATTTAGCAACGCCAAATATTAGTATCGTTTGGACACGCAAGACGAACGGTCGATGGCAATGGCAGATTACCAAAGCAGTGTGGGAGTGGACATCGTCAAGAAGCAAAAAAAAAGGTCACGTAAACGTGGGGGGAGGGGACAATACCAGAAGGACCCTGACTGAGAGAGGAGTAGCAGAAAAGGAACTCTGAAAGAGAATGGCGATTAAGTTTAGAAGTTGGTAAGCGCCGAAGAATGTTTTCAAACAGACAAATATTATTTAGATATATACGATACAAATACTACAAAAAATATATTTTTTTCTACAAATGTGTATTTGTTTTGTTACCGAACGCGCTTTTTGCAGACACAATAATTATCATCAGAGGATGAATAATTAAATTAACCAATAAATATAAAAAATATCTGCATAATAGAGACCAATTTCCAACTATTCTAAACGCTGAACTAATAAAAAGATTGCAAAATAAATATATAGGAAAATACATATTAATAATAAATATTTTATATTTTTATAAATCAGAATAATTTTTTATTATTTTATTTACAACGTTACGACAGTAATATAAATCTGTCGACACATTATAAATAAAATATATAAAAAAATATATTCCTATTTACAAAAATATAAAATATTATTTATTATTAATGTCTAAATAACAGGAAAACGTGAATAATTATAAGTATATACAAAAGAACACAATAAAAAATAATTCACTAATTAAACAGCTATTTCATATAAAAACAAAACAAGACAATTTATTTGAATAAGTATTACGAAAAATAAATGAAGATATAAACGTTAAAAATTTTAAACAGAAGTGTCAAAACAGCTGATTGAAAAACAAACATTAAAACAATCGAAATGTTAAAATCGAAACACAAATATTTAATTATAATTCTGTGATTACCCAAACCGCACACAAGGAAACAAAATAAACACTTCCAGAAGAAATGTAATTTTTATTTATACAATACAGCAACATACCATACGAAACTTGAAGACTTATTACAAAAGGAAAAATCACAAAATTGAAAATAAAATTGGCAGACAAAGCAAAAAGAAAAACAGAATGACCAAAACTATTGCTGGGAGACTGAGTGATGAAAACGATGGAGGGTCATCAGCTGGGAGAAATGCTGCTTAGGAACGATAAACGCCGGGGAAACTGAATTATTCCGCCTGGCGATTTAATCAATGAACTATCTTACGTACACGGACCTAACAATTACAACACGTGTAGGATGACATCTTATCGCGGATCATTTACATGTTAACGATTCCCGGTACATAAATACGTAGGTTTCATGTGAGAATGATACAGGCTTTGTGCTGAAACAAAGAAGCCGGAAGAATGTGACAAACGACACAATCCAGCGTCAAACAATGCAATGGAAGATGGTGCATCACAAAAACGGCACGACCACCTGTTCAAACAAACGCAACAGAGCGCTTAATTACACCTGTACGTAACGCTTATTTATTACACGTGATGATGCAAAGGAGCCTCCGAAGCACTGTAAACACAGATGGTCCGTACTGCGTTATACCGCTGTACAAGTCGCTGGAGAACAGAAACATTACAAAATCTACAGGCCTACAAGTACACCTACGCTTGCAGGATAATTGTTCCGTGAGCGCTTACACATTCTATAAGTTTATTCGATAAGATAAAATTTCAATAAAATTAGATTATCACAAAACTCACCGTTGTCTCCTGTATCGATTAGTCTCAAAGTCACAACTGTGAACTGAAGACCAATACACGCAGTGTAGTACAAATACTAGGCCTACTGCTTTCCTGCTCCGTTCGTAATTAAAATGTCGGTATGGAGAACCATATATGACATCCATGTTCTAAGACTTACTGTATATTTAAAATCATTTTCGAAATGAAATGTTTCCATAGAAACTACTTCTTTCTTTAGCCTTAACCACAGTACTGCGGTCACTAACGTATACCACCTCACATTAGCGCACTAGACTTTCACTGTTGACGGCAGTCGATGGCACTGCCGAAACGTTTGCAGAAACCATTGGACCACGGCCAAACAGCCCGGGAAGGAATTCTAACAACAAACTACTTCTTTGTTGCCGATAAAGTAGTATACATATAAAAAATTATCCCCTCCTCCTTCAACTATCATTTTCATTTATAGAAAATTACCCTCTCCCCCTTCAACTACCCTTTTCATTTATAGATATTTCATCTGCCTTTCTACAGTGGATTATTATGACCTTCTTTTCAGGATACTTTATTCATCCAAATTAAGTACTTTACTCTTGTTAAAACATAAAACGTTGCAGGTTAACTACCCCTTCCCCTTAACCGATCTTCACCAAAATCAATAGGCCTCGAGTCCTCTACAACTCAGTCACATCTAAAAAATTATTTGATTCTGTTTGAATTTGCGGCAGTTATCGTTCGCCACAGAAAAAAATCACACACACACACACACACACACACACACACACACACACACACACACACACACACACACACACACACACACACACACACACACACACATTTTGGAAAATGACTTTTCTTTATGTCTGAGGGTAGTACACTCAGAATCAGCCCTTACCTCGAACACGTTTTTTTTCGCCATCATCATACTTCCATTTGCTTACGGAACATGGAAGTAGAATACAGTATTATTGAAACGTGGAAACACCTATTCGTTTCTAAGTAACATGGATGACAGAAAAGATCAGTTTGGGAATAGGCCTATACGAAAGCGGCGTTTCGAAAGGCATTAACTACGGGTACTCACTGAAGGAGATAGGATTACAGTCGACTACACTGACGAGTGTGGTTGGAACATGAGTTGTACAGAAAGCAACAAAATACCAAAAATTGCTTTTAATAACAAGCCCACAAGAGAAAATGAACGGAGGACGTCCAAGACTTGGATTAGAATAGGTCAGATGCCTAATCGAGAATGACGTCCACAACGACGATTAGGCAGTTTACACGATACTCATGACGAAGGGGCGTCCGAAAAAGATCTATATAAATACGACACAAGTGAATGAACAAAGTAACAAAGCAAATAGAGGATGACAGTTGTTGAGAGACTGACTGAATACTGCTTGACGGGGGTAGCAAAAGTAATCACTCCACAGCACAATATTAACTCAGTAATAGCGTCTAGAACGCAAAAATTAAACAAATAAAAATACTGGGAACCGATTAATTTCAACGAAAGTGTAGAATGGAAAGACACGTGTGGTGCATTCAGTCTGCAACATTCAAGAATGGCGTAGCTGCGGAACCAAGTAATATCGATATAGGCACAGCGAGTGGATGGACACAGATGTTATGCTCATGGACACCGACAGAAGAATCAAGCAGGAAAAGCCATCTCAAATTCAAATGGTAGTAGTAAAGCCGTGAAGGGGCGTATGTCAAAATACATCTGACGGCGCGGCGTTTAGGACGCAGGGGACAATTCTTCGTGTTACGGAAACCCCCCCTCCCATTCAGCACACACGAGCGGGCGCGCGAATTTTTATATACACCGCACACCACTTGATAAACTTCCGTAAACATTCGACTGCCAAAAAAAGGAAATATGGACTCGTATGATTTTTTTTCATTTAGCATCGAACTCGTTAAACATCGAATATAAACAACGTTCGATATTTTATAAAGTACGCACCACCGCAACGATTTATTAACGCTATAATCGATACCGGTATTTCTGCTTCTAAATATGGAAAGCCTTGGCCTCCGTTAAAACAGGATAAGCATAAATCTGATACGTCGTCCTACTTGTTAGCGGAAAGGAGAAACTCCCTTGTCGTGTCCTGTACTTGACCGACCGACGAGGGTCAATTGTGGTGGTTTGCGCCGTTATTCAGCACCAGATCTGCGTATCTCTTTCACGATCCGAGGCACATTCGTCTGGGTATATTAATTTCCACAGAACGAATCCGAAGGGTCTGTAGACAATGGGCTTAATTAGTGCGGTCTACTATATAAGGCGTGACAAAACTGTCGCGAAATCAACCTCAGCATGAGATCTGCTTGTCACTTATTATCTACTTCCAATTAATATCTACCGCATGATATTAATTACTATGATTATTACTATGATCGAGTCAATATTATATATATAATTATATATAATAATAATTACTATATAATAAATAATACATTATATAATACTAATTTAATATAATAATAATATATCATGATCGTATCGAGTCAAAACATTAACAACACGACACGATAAAATGAGATGTGTTCACAACGGTACCTTAAGACAACGCTCTCCATGGTATTTACAGCTTTAGGGACATTTCCCTTTTCCAAGTTAAAATGTAATTATGTCGATTATTTCGAAAAACTGGAATAGGAACAGTGTTTAAATGTTACAAAAGCGCAAATATTCTTGTGAATTTTACAGTGTTTTAACACACACTGTAAAATGTAACCGGAGTAGAATCAATCAACGTTATCCAGGTCATACTTGCAAAGACTATTATTTTATCATTCAACGTTTGCTTCTTGCTTAAGAACTGTCGGACTCTGGGTGCGGTTGTGTGTGTCTAGTCGCTGAGCGTTACGCCAATTTATTTGTGGTATTAAGCTGCCTGGTAGGACCATTTGACATTACAACTTCGGTTATATAAGAAGACCACGTTGACAAACGATTAGGCGGAACAAAAAAGCAACGACCACCGTTATCTTCCCAAAACCTCAATCACAGTGTCAATGGCGATGACAAGGAGTGCCAATCAACGTTCTTATCATAAAAATGTCTGCACTTATCGCTTCTTCTTACGTCATATTTACAGTTTCGCTATGCAATTACCTTGTAATATGAACAACAGGTTTGTATTTTAAACTGAAATTATACAGTTCCAAACACATGTCCACTGTTCCACTGTATCTACAATGACTTTTAGGATAAGTAGAAAGTCTATTGGGATCTAGATAAGTTAGACCGTCCACATCTATTCTAAACAACCGTTACTAAATTATTATAAACGATAGAAACAAATCAATTAGCGGAAATTTGAAAAATAAAGTAAACTACTTTTACTTGGGGATCTAGATAAGTTAGACCGTCCACATCTATTCTAAACAACCGTTACTAAATTATTATAAACGATAGAAACAAATCAATTAGCGGAAATTTGAAAAATAAAGTAAACTACTTTTACTTGGGGATCTAGATAAGTTAGACCGTCCACATATATTCTAAACAACCGTTACTAAATTATTATAAACGATAGAAACAAATCAATTAGCGGAAATTTGAAAAATAAAGTAAACTACTTTTACTTGGGGATCTAGATAAGTTAGACCGTCCACATCTATTCTAAACAACCGTTACTAAATTATTATAAACGATAGAAACAAATCAATTAGCGGAAATTTGAAAAATAAAGTAAACTACTTTTACTTGGATAAAGTTTCATTGGTACACTGAGCACAGTGCTGCGGCAAACACATGGCTTGTGGTAAGCCGTAGACAGAGTTTACTTAAATTTATAAGTAAACTGCCAAAATGTTAATTTTTTCAAAGAAACATATCCGTATTGTGGCCATGAACATTCGAGACAAGCGAAAAATAAAATAATCGATTGGTTAAGAAAAAGGCTGCGGAACGACTACGTCGACAGGATGGATGAGGCCAAGATACTGAAGAAGACGAACTGGACGACCGGATATCAGATGGAGAACCTGCTGGTGTTATGGAGTGGAGTATCTCCTAAATTAAGGAATGGAACGTAAGTGAAGAAGGGTACAATACTGGCGCGGGAGTACAATTTTTTAATACATTTGTCGTAATAATAGATTTTAAAATAATATTAGTTTATAACCCATCTAATTTATTAAAATTAAATTTACTTTTTAATGTGGTAACCAAACGAAACTTCAGTGTTTCAAACAAGAATAAGAATTGATTCGTCAAGTCTTACTTTGGGCTCTACAATACGCAGAAGCGTGTCGAAGATAGCCACTGAGGGAATGGGAAAGACATGGCTAACTTGAGGAACCAAGTCTTATAAGCGCTCAATACTGTTTTGTGTTAAATAAACATTTGGTTGTTTGTTTCATACACGTTACTTATTCGTAAATTATACAAAAGGTGCAGATTGAAAACATACATTAGTTTTTTATGACAAAAATTAAAATAAATTCTTGTTTGCAAAATGTAATATGTATTTTCTTCATTGATAATTCTATACAACTAAAACTATTTTTTCAGTTTTTTTTCTCTCTTGAAATAGTCATTTAAAAATAAAATAAAATATTTAAACTACTACTGTTATCTGTATTTGACGTAGTTTATAAATTTATACAATTGAAAATATTTTTATTTCATATCCAGTAGATTAAGGTTCATTAAACACCAGTCTTAATGTAAAAACTACGTATTTTCAGTTGTATGTCCATAACAGCTATACTTCTTCTGGCGTGGGTTTTGAAAAGTCATATCAATGACGAGGTAGGACAAAATTATTGAAAACTATCCTATTACAGCTACAAATGTTCCGAAACTCTTAGAAGTGCCATTTTATATTTAGACTTGAATTTAGTAGAATATGGTAATACATTCCTAAACTAAGTTTAGTGTCTGCCTATACTGTATATGCCTATATTTTTATGTAGTATTCATAGGCAATAACTTGCTCACATGGCACACCGAAATTCCCCGGTCAAAAATGTGACTCACGAAACAAAAGGGTGGCACTGCTGCCAACGATAGAAGCGTTTGGCACGTGAGCCGGTTAATTACTGCAATAAATGAGTGATATACATAGAAATCTGATAGTTTACGTAGATACGTAATACCTTTTACAGGTAGTAAATCGTCGAAACTCTAAACTGTCCATATAACTTGTATACTAAACTAAATGTACTTGTAGTCTAACTAAATAAGTAGGCTACATTGTTTCTGTTGACAACCACGTTATACTGATATTATTATCCAAATCGATCGTTTACCCTCTTCTGAGATCATCCTCAGTGACAAAGCTGAGACGTCACGATTTACCACATTCGTGATTTATGTAAATTTAAATTACAAAAACATTGTTGGTTGCCAAGAGAAAACCCTGTTATTAAGAACAAGACCGCGTAGATCTGCGAGTGAAAATATTTATTATTATTGTTACTCATTTTTACGGAAAATGGAAGTATGGTGATCGCGAAAAAAATCGTGCTCGAGATAAGGGCTGACTCTGCTTGTACTACCTTCAAAACATAAAGAAAAGTCATTTTCCTAAAAGTGTCTGTAGAATTTTTCTGTGGGGAACGATAACTGCCGCAAATTCAAACAGAATCAAATAATTTTTTGCATATGTGCCTGAGTTGTAGAGGACTCAGGCCTATTGATTTTGGTGAAGATCGGTTAAGGCCAAGGAGTAGTTTATCTGCAACGTTTTATGTTTTAACAAGAGTAAAGTACTTAATTTTCTTAAATAAAGTATCCTGAAAAGAAGGTCATAATAATCCACTGTGGACAGGTAGAAGAAAAAATATCTATAAATGAAACGGGTAGTTGAAGGGGGAGGGGATACGTTTTTATATGTGTACTACGTTATCGGCAACAGAGAAGCAGTTTCTATGGAAATATTTCATTTCAATTTGCCAAACATAAAACACGATTTACAATGAACACACCTAACTTGTTATAAATTATCGAACCGAATTCAAGTAAATACTTTTAATATAAACCTTAGAACATGGAAGTCATGTATATCGATATTTAAATATGCAAACCGAAGGCGAT
Organism: Magicicada septendecula; assembly: GCA_034769895.1. NCBI lineage: Eukaryota > Metazoa > Arthropoda > Insecta > Hemiptera > Cicadidae > Magicicada > Magicicada septendecula. The sequence continues at coordinate 402,408,125 of CM068371.1, read as the reverse complement.
GTGGTGATAGCAAACTATAATGCGCTGTTTCATGACTATAATGTGTAATGTTCAGTTGTTTACTGAATCATGACCAATGAAAATGGTACCTCTCGTAACAACTGCAAATTTTGTTGCTTATCGAAAGGTAATAACCACAACAAAAAGATACACGTATATTAAAGGCCGACAATGAGACGGAGTTCTGTAGGCGTGCCCCGCGGTGGTCACCTGCGATGATGAAATCTATTCCACTGCATTGTGTGGTAAAGCCCGTCTTTTGTACTGCAGCGTCTGAAGCCGTTCATTGTATATGTGTGTTCTTTACATTCGGTAGCCCTGGGTGATCAGGGGCTGTCTGTCTGTTATTCTTTTCACACTGTGTATTTGCGTATTCGGCCTTTATTTATTTATTTTTTTGAGAATTCACTGCACAACAAACAAACATGCGCAATTGAATAACAACAATCTCCGAGCTGCTAATTGTCGGATAAGATAACTACATGATGTAATCTTTATTTTAATTGTCCAATATTATTACTTCGTTTAATTTTATGGCTCCCACTCTCTCTCTCTCCCTCTCGATATCGACAACAATAACCCAACCGAGCGATAGCGTTTGTAATTAATATTTTCTCTGATAGTTCAGTTCATGCAGTCTGCCCTGGTAAAAAATCTGGTCACTTATTAAATAAATCCAGACAAACCCACGACTTGTCCGCAAGCACACGCAGACGGGCGCGAACGCGCTCGCAGCGTGGATAATTTCCAACTGCAGACCATTCCCTTAATTGCAAATTCCGCGAACAATAATCGTAAACGTTTTTCTAGAAGCCATACAAAAGATATTATTCTCCGAGGTATAAGACTTTATTATTAAAAAAATAAATGTATTCACATAATAGTATATAATCAAACAAATATAAGGAACATTAGTAGCTATCTCATATTTTTTTGTACGTATATAAACATATGTAACAGTTTTTATCGTGTTCATAGGAGAATGTGTTCGATCAACAACAAAGATAGAGAATACCATTCTTTCAGAGGTATTGACTTCACTTCTTCGATAATAAATTCAATAAGACCCCACGAATCTTAGGAACAAGTACCAAAAATCAGACTGAATTGTCTTATTACAAAACGTGTTAATAATTTTAGAAATCAGAGACTTTACATTAGTTTTTTCCTAACTCTGAGAAATTGGGAATTACAAAAATTTCTAAATAGTGCCAACACTGTTCTTTATAACTAGGCCTAACAGTAATTCTATACAACTGGGCTAAATCCTCAATCAAGCTTTTCCTTAAGTTGTTCAAAATATTCCATTTCCATACGGTACAAGGGGAAGAGAATATTTCTGGAACGTAAACGCATAATAATATACGCGATATTACAAGCAAGTGCAAACACGCGAGAATTTAATTTTGATCTAATTTGTTTTTTTACGCAAACAAACAGTACAAACACGAGAGGCGAACAGTTCCATTTTGCTTGTTTGTTAACTGCACCGAATTTGTGCGCACGCTAAGGCCAAAACTAGACCAAATGTATGTCATGCCTAGTTAATTCGATATACCCGATGTTATGATTTAAATAAAAAAATGTCTCGTGGCACAGTACAGTTTCAGGTACATTTACTTACAGGAACAAACGAAATTAATGTTATATTTCCACTGCTTCAAACCCAACTAACACTTTATTTCATTCACAGTGTTCAATGGTTTTTATTATTTGTTATCACTGACAATCGTCCAAACGTAAGCAATTTAATTTGCAAAAGTTGAAAAGTTTACTGTAATTCCTTTAAGATAGTAAAAAACGACCACATTTCTACAAAAAAACGTAAAGTAAACCATACGTAATAAAACACGACTGCTTCAAACGTATCACACTTTGGAATGAGACGGCCCGTGTACCACGAAACTTTAACGACGATGACCTTACAACGCGACAAGCTGCTTAACAGCGACATTTAAATTCCGCCCTTCCTCACGTGACGGCAATCGGAGAGTCACGGAGGCGTTTCAAACACACGTAATGTTTTTGCCCTTACGATGTCGCGACCAAATTTAGTGTTTCGAACGCGCTGGAAGCCTACTGCGACATAAAGACACGCGTCCCGCACGGTTTATGTATTTATGTTAGTACGAAATATCGTCCGGTACGCAACTGCTTTGCAGTTATGCTTGCAAATCCCGTTAACACGGGCGTATCGACCAGTTTCTCTCAAAATCGTTTTGCATTAAACAGCAGACTTTAATTGTTAATGTGAATTGTGTCGATTATTTTCAATTTCGCCTGCAGAAGGCGCACAGTTACGAACGGATTCGTTACAATGATCAACCGGAGTTTCGGTTTGAAATTACGGATATAAGAATGAATGCGACTGTTAACGATAGACTTCATAGATAAACTGAAGAAAATAATTTGGTTACTAACTGCTTTCACTTAGATTGTTGTCAATGATCACCGAACTACTACTCATAGATATTTTTCTAGTCTTCGCTTCGACTCCTCACGATGCTTTCATCAGTCAACATTTATAACATGTTCTCTACATTTACTGAAGTATTTAAAAATGACGTAAGAAAATTTAATTGAAACTTCGGGAGGGGTCCCAAGCTCTGCTTACATAGCTTACATGCTTTGGAGAGTAGCATCTTTCATATGAGTTCACATCCACTGTCGTCGTTTTCAGAATATTCGGGTTTTCTCTTCAAGGTCAAATCTCAATTTCCCAGAATCGATTTGAACTGAGAATTCTGTAAATCAATTAACTTTATCGTATTCGAAAAAAGTGTGACCCGTTCGAGGTTATTTCCGTTCAGTCAGGCAACACGTTCACCATTTTCAAGAGCTCGTCCAATGAGAAGTAGTAATCAAGACATTCCTGAAATACAGATACTACTAATATGGTTAACCATAATAATATTAATAATACGGAGCCTGGTTAAGTTCGACGTATTAACCATTTTCATTCACCACCTTCAGACGAAAAGGATTGGTCTCCACCATGACCCATTCAATGAAAAACAAATCACGTTTACAGTTCTACGTTTTATTCACGTGCGTGTTATACCCAGACAACAGTCGAAAAATCTCATAACGTGTAAAATAAACAAAAAGAATTACTACCGTTATACAAAGCGTACGGAGGCGACGGTTTACGTAACAGGCTGAGGTACACGAATGCTATGCTTACGGACAACAGCGGTGGAAAGTCCGCGCGTACGGCGGTGAACTAAGATTTACTGAAACCAAGTTTGTCTAGTCAGAAGTTACGACAAAAGCGATCGTGGTAAAACCGGGCGTTGGAATTCCGCCGGTCTGTCACGAACTCTGCAGACACACGCGGCGAGGTTAACCCGACGTCACGGCGCTATGCCGGTACAGTTAAGAACATCGGTGTCGCACGACGTAATTACGTTATTGTTTTAAATCAGCAAACGTGTACGAGGGTCGCTGACGATATCACGATCCAAAAGGTATCCACTAACTTCAACGTTTATTTTGTGAAAATCCTCAGCACGATTGCAATACATAGACTAACGCCTATGAAGAAGGCTCACTGAAGAAGCCTTAAACATCGATCTGTATGGGCTCGAAATATTTTAAGTTTAATGATGTCCACATGATGTTAGCACCACTAATGTAGACTTTGTGAATAATTAGAGAGGCCTTGTATCTATTTTGCATTACATAGTCTATAGATTTAATACAAGTCCACAGCATTAAATCATCGTCGTCAGCCGTAGCTCTACAACTCTTGGTGGGTCTTGGTCTGCTCCAAGAGTCAATTACATTCCTCCCTATTGCGTGCCCTGGCTTTCCAGTTTTTTATGTTCAGCCTTCCGAGTTCCTCCTCTATCTGACATTTGAATATACTTCGGGGTTGTGATATAATTAATATTTCACATATTTTTTTTATATTTTTTTTGGGTTATTGCGAGGGAAGTACGCCAGCAATTAGAGCCCGTTAAAAGTGACACTTGTTAGCGTTGTTCGAGGGTGGGCGGCGAAAGGGAACAAACCTTTCCTTTCCATTAAGACGTCGTAAAAACTATTCTCGAACAATGAGCTGTACGGCACATGTTGCAGCCAGCTGGACCATGCGTGGGAATGCCCGACTCCACAATTAGGACAAAAGGAGGCTACCGTTACATCTGTCCAGTAGCGAGAAAAACACAGAACCAACGGCGACAGTATTGTTCAAAACCATGTGTGCGACTTCTCAAAGACAATGGTTTATGCAAGGACAATAGGACAGGCGACTAAGTGACGCTAAGGGAGAGCACAGATGTTATGCCACCCGCAAGTCGACGGAGGAAAGCGTCAACGTACCAACAATAAGAGAATTCGGTGGAGACGATTAAGACATTATTACGAATAAATGGAAGTGCGCGAACAAAACTCAGAGCGTAAACGGAACAGTAGTTTTCGTGATGAAACGCGAGTAACAATCTATATAATTTCTATGTAATTCATCGTCATAAAGACAGGGACATTGTGAAGTGATATTCTTGAACAATTACAGAAAAAGTAGTGATACTACAACGTTTAGTAATTAACTCAAATAAATAGAATTGTGAAAAGTGCCCAATGAACTCGAAAACGACCTAGGCGCCGAAAAGAGTTGTCGTGCGGCATAGACAGTTATTAGAAGCATACGGTAGCGAACTGTGTACCGCGAAATAGACACATGCGCGCGTAGAACTTAACCGACCGATTACGAGTATAATGCTACTACTTGTATTATATTAAACTCAAAGCTCGAAGTGACTATCGCGGGGTGCGGGAGTGTTTACGATCAAGTGTCCTATGGATTAATTTCACTCATCAATGCAGGGAGACAGCACGGCAGAACGAGTAAAGTACAAAACTAATCTCTTCTTATAATTAGTAATTTATCAAACACCAATGACCTGACACTTAGAACCAAAACCACCTGAGAGAGTTATATAAATATGAGTCAGATAGATACGAATCCATAAGTAGGGAATATTATGTTCTAGAATATTATACATGTCTTCTTGTTAATATATTTTGTGCTATGTATGTATTTTGATGTGTTTGTTGCAGGAGCAGGATTTTATCTATGTATATGATTGATATGTGTATTATTAATTATGATTATTTCATGCATATAAATGTTCAATGTGTTTTAACGTAAATACTAAATACGAATTATGAGCACACCACATTTTAGTTAGTAACGTCATTGCAGACGAAGGAGCGTCAATATTTGATCGCTCACCTAATTGTTTAAATTTGTTCATTGAATTGTTAAATGGGGAATAGAATTTTATTGTTTTGTTGAAGAATTGTAAGTGCTCTTAAATTGATGTTATGACATGAAAAATAATGAATATGATTTAATAAATATAAGTTAGAATGGATTCGTTAGTATTCTATTGATTTATGTAACACACCTGACTCACAACTTAACCTTTCATTAAACAGTATCTATATTAATAATTCAAGGTAACGATTATCAATTCAACTAATCAGAAAGATGCACAAAATAGAAGTTTCGAAGACAGTTAAAGTCAAAAGTAAATTCATATGTAGCAAGTTGGAGTGTGAATAAATAATTAACTCTAACTCAATTCATACAATTATTCGTTATTTAAAGAAATGAATTTGTTAACATTACATATGGGAGATCAACACATGACATTAATTACATCGTATATGCTAACCCAAGCTCAGAGTTAGAGACATGTAAGTACGACAAAGTTCGTACCGGCAAAAATTTCATAATTACAGATCAATAAATTTATAATTAATAATTAATCAATTTATGCAAATAATTCGCATAAATATTAGCATTGTATATGGCTACCCAACGTGGGGCAGTGCAAAACCAATTCTTGTAGAACAAAGATAATTAATTAATATATGCAAATAAATTTGCATACAGATTAATATTAACACTGTATATGGCAGCCCAACGCGTGGCACGAGAAGAATTGTGCTATTAAACTATTGTAATAACGAGAAAATTCACTATCAATAATAGGCATAATAATTTATGTACTTAATTAATCAGGCATAAATTATTATCATTGTATATGGCGCCCAACCTGATGGCCGATTAATAGGGATAATCCTTGTTAAACGAGTTGGTTAACTGCAGGCAGTGGTATAGTAGAATAGCTAGTAGTTTGATAAAGTATAACATAAGCATTAGAATAAAAAAACAAATACTTGTAAAACAACTCTGAATGATTACACGAAGTCGAGCAAGAATGGCGACTAATAATAATAACTCCGAAAGTCAAGAATTCGACGTTAACAATGAGTTAAACATAGAAGGACGAGAGGAGAACGCGACGCCCAGCGACGACGTTAGCGCGTGTGAATCTGAGATAAGGGCGGGGGGACAGGTGTCCCAACCCGGCGAATTAAATCTACAAATGCTACTCGAGAAGCTGACCGAGAAGTTAGATCAGCAGAAGAATGATCTGAAACAGATGCAGGAAAAACAAAAAGAAAAACAAAACTTAATTACGGAGAAATTGGAACAGCATAGCAGGGAACAAAAACAAATGCAGGAGGAATTAAAAAGACACAATGAAGAACAGATCAGCAAAATAACACTAGACCTGCAGGATTACGCTAAGAAGTGGGATGAGAAAATTAGCGATCTACAAAAGAAGAGTGAAAGTGGTATAAAAGAGTTGAAGAATGAACTGAAGAAACAGGTAAGAGAGAATAAAGAAGTGAGAGAGAAAGACCGTCAAGAGTGGCAGGAAGCCATAAATAATACACAGAAGGTAATCGAACAAGTCGACCAAAAATTAGATCACCAAATCCAAGAGACGAACAATAGAAACGAGGAATGGAGAAGAGAGGTACAGAACAATATTCTACAACAACAACAAGAGCAGGGAGAAGCCGTCAAAGTGTTAAAGCAGAAGATCGTTGAAGTGGACGACCGTCAACGCACGGTGGAACAGAAGACCACAACAACGGAGAAGGAGAAGGATGTGATAATTGAAGAGTTAAGAAGTCACATCAATCATATTAAAAGTGGACAAGAAAGACTACAGCGACGGATAGCGGAAACTGAGATAGGACCGTCCACGAGAGCGAATGGAAATAATAACTCCGAACTCAAATACAACGGAACAGACCGTTTTCCTATAGAGTTCCTAAAAGAATTATCCGAGCACCAGCTGATGTACTACCCGGCGGATAACGTGAAGTGGATTGGGAAACATCTCGAGGCCGATGCAGCTATATGGTGGCGTGTGGTACGTGACCAGATCAAGAACTTCGATGAATTTAAAGAGATCTTTACGCAGAAGTATTGGGGCCCGGAGAAGCAGGATGATGTCCGGAACAAGCTGGAGTATGGTCGTTTCGATTGGCGTGGGAGTATGAGCGCTGTCCAATACATGGAACGACAACTTCTGGAAAGCCGTCAGCTTACGCCGCCGCTCACGGATTATCAACTGATTAGGAAGATAACGCGACATTATGGACGAGAACTAGAGATAGCGAGCGTCACTAGGGACGACAGGGCGATCCAGAATCTCGAATCATTGATTTCTGAATATGCCACGATCCGGCAAAGAAACAGTAGAGATGATCGGTTTGTGCGTCAGACAAGTTGAACGACCGGGACACAAGAGGGGTGCCTCATGGTCAACAGAATAACGCCGTAAACAAGGTAATTACGGAGCCAAAACCTTCACACTGGCAACATAGAAAGGGGGAAGGAGGGAGCTACCGACAACCCCAACATTTCAGTAACAAGCCGGCAATAAATACCATTGAATTTGTAAACAATGGAGCCTCAACGTCTACCGCTAAGGTTAGTGGGACAGTAGAAAAAAAAAATTAAGTGGGTCACATGGAAAGATAGCCGTTCGTCGACCTACACTACAACAGTACGAGACTGATATTTTGTTACCTGATTTACGACATGAGTTAGTCCTAGATGAACAAACGCAACTGGAAAAGCGAATCTCAAAATGTCCAGAGATTGAGGTAAAATTTAATGGTGATGTTACAGTTTTAGCCTTGATTGATACGGGTTCTGCCATTAACGGAGTATCAGAAGAATGGTTTAACAGAAATAAACAACGCCTGCGTCCATACGAAGAACTCCGCATGAACAACACGTTAATTGTAAGTGCCGTCGGCGGAAGGTCTAAATTAATTAGAAAACAAATTATGTGTGAGATTTATATTGATAATGTTAGGTTAGATTGTGTTTTCCTAGTAATACCGAATTTAATTAGGGACTGCATATTAGGAATCAGCTTTTTAAAAGAAGAGGGATGCGTAATCGATATGAAGAAGGGAACCATCGAATTCGAAGGGAGGACTGGTGAACAGGAACTGCGGATACCAATCATACATATGGAACTGTTAGAAGAGGACTGGGACGGAATCGAGAGGAGGATTGATGAGAAGGTCGACAGTGTGACATGTGAAGACGAAACGACGAGGGAGGAACTAAGAAGGATTTTAGTAAAGTATCAGAATGTATTCCGGGAATGTCCAGGACGGATGGACTGCTACGAACATGAGTTTCGAGTGACGGATAAAACACCATATTTCCAACGCGGGTGGCCAATCCCAATAGCGTATAAGGAAAAGGTGGACGCCGAAATCAGCAAGATGCTAAGATATGGCGTGATTGAAAGGTGCAGTAGTCCATACGTCAACTAAATAGTCACCGTAATAAAGAAAGATGGGAATGTACGTTTGTGTTTAGATGCGAGGAGGATAAATAGTGTCACTGTTCCAGACTACGAAGGACCGACTCCGATTCAAGAAATCCTGGCGAGATGCAGTAACATGAAATACTTATCAACAATAGATTTAACGAGTAGTTTTTGGCAGGTTCCGTTGAAACAACAATGCCGAGATTACACCGCATTTCTGTACGAAGGAAAGTGTTACAGATATACCGTAACTCCATTTGGACTTAGTACCAGTTCCGCAGCCCTGACGAGAGGTTTAGATATGGCATTATCCGAGGAGGTGAAAGAGAATACAATCATCTACGTCGACGATTGTCTTTGTTATTCGTCTAACGTAAGCACACATTTGGAGAATATTGAAGCATTACTTAAAAATTTATTGGCAGCCAACCTAACAATAAATTTGGAAAAATCACAATTTTTTCGCAAGGAGATCGCATACCTTGGGTATCAGCTTACTACAAATGGTGTACGAGCATCCGACGAGAAAGTAGCGGCAATCAGGAAGTTCCCGACCCCGAAGAATCAAAAACAGTTAAAGGGATTCCTGGGACTTACAAATTTTTACAACAAATTTACAAGCAAATATGCAGAAGTCACACAACCTTTATTAAGTCTACTTAAAAAGGGTCAGAAATTTAATTGGACGCCCGATCTTGACCAGTGTTTCCAACAGGTCAAGGACTTGTTTATCAATACTGTTATCTTAAGTTTTCCGCATGTAAATAAGAGGTACTTCTTACAATGTGATGCTAGTAATTTCGCATACGGAGGACAATTATACCAGTTGGACGACGATAAAAACATCTGCGTGGTAGCGTATACTAGCAAAACGTTCAAAGGTGCAGAACTAAACTACTTTACGACGGAAAAGGAGCTTCTAAGCATAGTTCGATGTCTGGAAAAATTCCGAATTTACGTTTTAGGACAACCATTGACCATAATAACAGATAACAAGGCGTTGATCTTCATGAGTAAGTGTCACCTAAACAACTCAAGGATCACACGTTGGATACTGAGTATTCAAGAGTATAACTTTGATATCATTCATTGTAAGGGAAAGGAGAATATTGTGGCCGACATCTTGAGTCGTTACCCAGAGGATACGACGAAGGAAGATCCAGTCGACGACAGTTATGAGTATCAAATGAACCATACAATAATAAAAATGAGTAAAGAAATGAACATGATGTTAAAGAACTTCGCGACGTACCAGTTAGAGGATAAGAAGCTACAGCAAATAATGAAGGATTTGACGACGGATGATAAGAATGAATTATGTAAATTTTATAAGTGTAGTAATGATAAGTTATATAGGAAAAGTAAGGGTCGATGGAAACTCTACGTACCGGAAAGCGTTACGGGGAGACTCATCGAAGAAATAAACACAATGTACGGTCATGTTGGCAGTAAGAAATGTATAAAGTTACTGCAGGAACATTTCACTTTCGACCGAATGTCGAAGCGCGTACAGGCGTACGTAAGGACGTGCGATAAGTGCCAAAAATTTAAGGATTCAAACGATCGTAACTTATTCGGTGGCACGAAGCCAATTATACCGACGAGTAAAGGTGAATTGATTAGTGGCGATTTTTATGGACCGCTTCCAACAGCAGCAGCAGGAGTAAAGTATATCCTTGTCATTATAGATAACTTTACCAAGTATGTAAAATTATACACACTTAGAAGAGCCACAACAGTAGCTACGCTTCGTAGACTCCGGCAGTATGTAAATGAGTGTGGAAGACCGAAAGCAATACTCACTGATAACGGTACGCAGTTTACGTCCAAACAATGGGTTAAAGGACTAGAGGAACTTCGAATTATACCTAAATACACGGCGATAAGAAACCCGCAAACAAACCTTGCCGAACGCGTAAATAGGCAACTGGGTAACCTATTTAGGATATTTGTAGGGGACCAGCACACAAAATGGTCAAAATTCATAAATACCATAGAATGTTGCATAAATGAGGTCTACCATGAAACAATAGAAGTTACACCGTATGAAGCACATCACGGAAAAAAGCCGAGTCGTGTATGGGAGAAATTCATAAAGGAAAGCTGCGATACGAAAGAAGAGACAGTGGATAACCACCAGATATTCGTTAGGATTAAACGGAAAAGAGAGCGACACGCAAAACGCGTGAATGAAGCGAACAAAATGACGAGATTTCAGGTAGGAGACTTGGTGTTAGTGCGGACACATTACCAATCTGATGCGATGCAGAGAAGAATCGAAAAATTTTGTGAGTTATACACAGGACCTTTTAAGAGTAAAGATATTGTAGGCGAATCTACATATATATTAGTAGATAACTGCGACGAAACTAAAATAGGCGGCAAATTCAATGTAAGACTATTGAAACCATATTATGTAAAGGGAGAGTAACTGTGGCGGAACACGGCATCAGCATGCGTGCGAGGTAAAAGTGTTTGTTGAAAGGCGAAGTAGTAAATAAACAGAGAGGGAGGTGTGAAGTGACGTAAGCCCAGCTGGCGAGGCTGACGACAACAGGTAGAGTTGTAGTTAGTAAGGACACTCTCTATGCGAGACAATGTTATAGTCGGACTATACGTACTTCACTAATAGACAGCAGAAAGAGAAATGAGCTAAGCGTCAGAATAGGAGGAGAAAAGACCGATCTAGATGATAAAGAATAACGGTAGTAGGCGCGAATGCAATCTACTAGTTAATTCATTCAGAATTGTCTAGACGAAACCTTAAACTTGTAATAAATTTAAAATGTCAGATTTTATATATTGTATAGACTGTAAATTAATTAACAGACGTACTTGTTATACTATTAAAATTTGTTTATTGAAGGACAGATATAAGCAACTGAGTTGCATAACAGAATTAAATATTGTAATAAGTTATTAGGATTAATTATTGAACTTAAGATTGTATTAGAAGCATAGAAAGAAGGGATATAAAATATATTTATTTGACCTGTAGAATTATACAAATTCGATTTATTTTGTTGTAAATAATTATACGTGTGTTTAACAGAAATCATTTTGGTCAGCGTGCTTTAGGCGAACCTTTGTTGATCGTTTAGTTTATGCAGGGAGAACTGCAGAACCTTGTGCAATTAGGCTGGCAGATTGAACTGCAATGGGTACCCAGCCATGTCAACATCATGGGAAATGAAAAAGCCGACATCCTCGCCAAAATGGGCGCAGCACTACCTCAGCCGGAGACCCCCAGCGCATATGCATCTGCGAAAGCAAGAATAAACTCCTCAATAAGCTTATGGCTAAAAGAAAAACAATTAAGAGCCTGTGTGGGAAAAAGATGGGCAACATTAGTTACGGACTGCCCCATCAACAGAACTCTACCCCGAGGAACTAGTGTTGCTCTTTTTAGAACTACAACCGGTCATGACTACCTGGCCTCCCACCTGCACCGCATTGGCGTGTTGTCGTCTCCTGAATGTGTTCTCTGTGGATACGCTTCCATGAATGCAGATCACCTAATTGCATGTCCAGCCTTGATCTCAGACACGCAAGTCCAAGACGAAGATGGGTACGGCAAGGCTCTCACGTCTCTACTGGTCAGCGCGCCGCCTAATGGCCCAACAGCCAAGGGTGGGCGTTGGCTAGTAAGTAAGTAAGTGTTTAACAGAAATGTAGATTCAAAGTACCAGAGGGTAGGAAGTACGGTGAATGTCTGTAAGTAAGTATATGATGTCTTGAAAAAGAATGTTTTTAATCGCAAATTAATTTTGAAGGTAATAATAAAATTGTTTGAAGTATCCATAAGCAATAAATTACTGCTAGTATTTATATAGTTTCTAGTGTATACGCAAGTAAAAAGATAGCTTGTAAACAAAATAATTACCATTTGTTTATGTAACGTATGTGTATAGACAGATCTAGGAGCGCACTAGAGCGTATAGTTTGTAAATGGATTCGTATTTATATTTGGTGAACAATAAATTAAACACTCTGGTGAAAAAAAAGGGGAGAAAAAAACGGTTCTAAACAACAGTAGGTCAGTCGAGAGGAAGATATAGGTCAGCTATACTCGTTCCAATGGGAGATGGCCAATGTACTTAGTGATCGTACGCGAGTATGGCGAAATATGAATTAGTCGTTCCAATTAATCTGCGCGACGAATCATATTTGGGGACACTGTGAAATAATTAATATTTCATATATTTTTTTTTAATTTGTTTTGGGTTATTGCGAGGGAAGTACGCCAGCAATTAGAACCCGTTAAAAGTGACACTTGTTAGCGTTGTTCGAGGGTGGGCGGCGAAAGGGAACAAACCTTTCCTTTCCATTAAGACGTCGTAAAAACTATTCTCGAACAATGAGCTGTACGGCACATGTTGCAGCCAGCTGGACCATGCGTGGGAATGCCCGACTCCACAATTAGGACAAAAGGAGGCTACCGTTACATCTGTCCAGTAGCGAGAAAAACACAGAACCAACGGCGACAGTATTGTTCAAAACCATGTGTGCGACTTCTCAAAGACAATGGTTTATGCAAGGACAATAGGACAGGCGACTAAGTGACGCTAAGGGAGAGCACAGATGTTATGCCACCCGCAAGTCGACGGAGGAAATCGTCAACGTACCAACAATAAGAGAATTCGACACGCTACACCAGAAGTAGCAGATGTGATTTTGAAACAGAGCCTTAACAATGATTCCAGGAACGGAACAACGTACGTAAGACAGCGACTCATCTAGTCCACGTGACTATGTCAAATTCAAGTCGAAAAAGCCAACCAGCCAATGAGGAACGAGAATTCCGGAGGGAACTTCCGTAGGGGATGGTTCAGAGATAAGCTTGAGACCAGAGAGCGAATCTCGTGTATGAACGTCCCTCTCCAAACGGCACTGGGTGGAGAATTCGTTGGAAATACAGACTGGAGACGAAGGGACACAAGGAGGTCCATGGAATGAACCTATCAAAGATGAATTGGTGGGAAGTTTGAGTGTTCATCAGAGTCCCAAGAGTGGGAACAGCAGAAGAAATAAAAACCATATACACGGGGAGACGCGAGCCCAGTTCATTCAATTTTTAACCTCAGTTCATTACAAATTGTATTATAATTCTTAACTCGGTTTACTCAGAGTCTCGAACAGTCCATTGAACTTGTACTTCATTTTATAATGATTCAGTTATAAGAACTTAAAACAGTGCGTAAGTTAAAATGCATTTCGGTGGAGACGATTAAGACATTATTAAGAATAAATGGAAGTGCGCGAACAAAACTCAGAGCGTAAACGGAACAGTAGTTTTCGTGATGAAACGCGAGTAACAATCTATATAACTTCTATGTAATTCATCGTCATAAAGACACGGACATTGTGAAGTGATATTCTTGAACAATTACAGAAAAAGTAGTGATACTACAACGTTTAGTAATTAACTCAAATAAATAGAATTGTGAAAAGTGCCCAATGAACTCGAAAACGACCTAGGCGCCGAAAAGAGTTGTCGTGCGGCATAGACAGTTATTAGAAGCATACGGTAGCGAACTGTGTACCGCGAAATAGACACATGCGCGCGTAGAACTTAACCGACCGATTACGAGTATAATGCTACTACTTGTATTATATTAAACTCAAAGCTCGAAGTGACTATCGCGGGGTGCGGGAGTGTTTACGATCAAGTGTCCTATGGATTAATTTCACTCATCAATGCAGGGAGACAGCACGGCAGAACGAGTAAAGTACAAAACTAATCTCTTCTTATAATTAGTAATTTATCAAACACCAATGACCTGACACTTAGAACCAAAACCACCTGAGAGAGTTATATAAATATGAGTCAGATAGATACGAATCCATAAGTAGGGAATATTATGTTCTAGAATATTATACATGTCTTCTTGTTAATATATTTTGTACTATGTATGTATTTTGATGTGTTTGTTGCAGGAGCAGGATTTTATCTATGTATATGATTGATATGTGTATTATTAATTATGATTATTTCATGCATATAAATGTTCAATGTGTTTTAACGTAAATACTAAATACGAATTATGAGCACACCACATTTTAGTTAGTAACGTCATTGCAGACGAAGGAGCGTCAATATTTGATCGCTCACCTAATTGTTTAAATTTGTTCATTGAATTGTTAAATGGGGAATAGAATTTTATTGTTTTGTTGAAGAATTGTAAGTGCTCTTAAATTGATGTTATGACATGAAAAATAATGAATATGATTTAATAAATATAAGTTAGAATGGATTCGTTAGTATTCTATTGATTTATGTAACAAACCTGACTCACAACTTAACCTTTCATTAAACAGTATCTATATTAATAATTCAAGGTAACGATTATCAATTCAACTAATCAGAAAGATGCACAAAATAGAAGTTTCGAAGACAGTTAAAGTCAAAAGTAAATTCATATGTAGCAAGTTGTAGTGTGAATAAATAATTAACTCTAACTCAATTCATACAATTATTCGTTATTTAAAGAAATGAATTTGTTAACATTACATATGGGAGATCAACACATGACATTAATTACATCGTATATGCTAACCCAAGCTCAGAGTTAGAGACGACAAAGTCATGTAAGTACGACAAAGTTCGTACCGGCAACAGTTTCATAATTACAGATCAATAAATTTATAATTAATAATTAATCAATTTATGCAAATAATTCGCATAAATATTAGCATTGTATATGGCTACCCAACGTGGGGCAGTGCAAAACCAATTCTTGTAGAACAAAGATAATTAATTAATATATGCAAATAAATTTGCATACAGATTCTGTAGGGTCTTCCCCTTTTTCTACTACCCAATGGTTTCTGATAGTAAATATATTTCGTAGGGTGTCCTTCCTCCATTCTCTTTTATTTGTCCAACCCACCTTAGCCTGTATATCCTGACAATGTCCGGCTCTTTGTAAAGATGGTATAGTTCATAATTATAGCGCGTACGCCACCTTACATTTTCTTGTACACCTCTAAATATTGTTCTTAGAATCCGTCTTTCACAGCAACCTAGAAGTCTCTCGCTATATTTTGTCACTGTCCAGGTTTCTGAAGCATATGTCAGCACTGGCCTGATAAGTGTTTTCTAAATTTTGCTTCTTGAGATGAAGCTAGATGTCAGGTGCTTTTTTAATCACCATTATGACACCATAATAATACGACAGCATTAAGTAAAATTGTATATTCTGTATACTAGTGTGTTTTTCGATATACTACAGAGCATAATTTCCTTAAAGACTCGATTTGTAATTTATACTACACAGTCAAGAGACCCTACCTAGTGATCAATAATGGTATAAATTTACTCTAAGTGTTTTTGTAAACACACGGGCGCCAGATCAGTATTTGTTACCGCTAATAAGAAATTTTGTAACACTAAAGTATGTAATTCACGAATTAGAAATAAATGTAGCGTTTACAATTACGGCTAGTTATGATGACCATCTCCTTCACAGTTACTTCACTAAGTTAAATTGGTTGACTCATAGGCCTACTACACGTGTTGCCTCTAGAGAATGTCGTCTTATAACGATATATCTCTCGATTCTCAAAAAAATGTATGACTTTACTTAATACTGATTATGATGATTATCGTATTTCTAATATGTAATACTCGTTTCATTATCTAACATAACTTTTTTGAATTTGATGAAATTTTGAACTCGTTCGTACGCATGGTTCAGAAACGAACTATCTACTATCAGACACAGAATTCTAGTATCTGTGCACTAAATGTCGTGTTGAGCTTGTAACAAAGATTGATGGAAAGAGAAATATGGAACTTTCTATGAAATCAGAAACCTTTATTGTTAATAAGAAAATAAATGTTCGTAAGAATGAATGTAAACAACGCGTGCGAGGAATGTATACGCGAGATATAGACTACTTTTCCTGAAGGAAGATATCAGACTCCGGCGGCTGAAGAATCGGTGGATGCAGCATTACAAGCAAGGGTTAATATGCTAAGAAAAAAGAAGAAAAATACGTACTGTGAATTGTGAATACTCGGAGTTAACATTAACTCAAAAGCTAAATGTAACTCAAGGTGACAGACATTTAAATTTCACTACTCGTTAAGAGCATTTATAAAAACGTTGACGCTACACGGTACTCTAAGAACGCAAAAAAAAGCGCTTACAGTTAACGTAAATATTTCCACCGTCACGACTCAATGTTCGAATCCGTACGTTCTTCGAGGCAGTGTTGGAGTCTGGGTCTTGAGAAAAACTATTTTAACGACGACGTGAAGACAAACTTTCCGGATTCAACAACAGTTGTCCAGCCAACCGGTGGAGACGAAAACAGTGAACCATGTAAATTGTATCTCACGTTGTCAAGAATACATTATAACTGTATGCAACTTTACGACGGTAGGCCTACTAACACAGAACCGAGTAAATACTATAGGAGAAAATCAAACAAACGCGGGCCAATTTTAGTTGTTTCACGTTACACGAGATCGGATCCCTGTATACGATTATTCACAAACTAGGAAAACGAATAAAATCGGTTTTTAAGTACGCTATAAAACGTAATAGAAGAGACGGCTCGTTACACGTGTACGCAAAACAATACACGGACACAGTGCACGGCGAAAGACAATGTACATTGCATTCTTTACTTCTTACGGCAATCGCTATTTATATTGTTGAGCGATTGTACACACAATATCCTTTATTCCCTTTACAACAATTTCTATTTCTCTCCTGTCTCGCCGTTCTCTCGCTCATTTCTACAATTAAAAATGGACAAGCGTACGTGTAATACATTATTTTTTATTAAATAATCCCATTACGTGCAAGAGTTATTATTACTATTACCATTATTACGTTTACACGTTTCATAACCATATTTGTTTAACGGTAATTAATAATGTATATTCATCCCGTCTCCACAACCCAGTTGCAAGCGAGGGCACAGATGAATAAAATTAAAGTCTAGGGTAAAGTCTGAACAGCGCTCATTAATCGACCGCTTTTATGGGTCGAGGAAATGAGTTATCGTTTACATATATGAGAGCTATGCCTGGTTAATAAAGCCAAGCGATTACTGACCGAGTACCACAGCACAATGTCCAGTCCAGAACGTACGTACTACCGCTGCGGTCGTTTCCCGCTATTCCTTGCGTATTTTCGAAACAGGAATAACCAGTTTCGCGGTACTACGCGAATCACTGTTATTCATGTCTGATAGGCAGCGTACAATTTGAGACAGCCGCCGCCTTAACGAAACGGTACTTAGCAGGCGCCAATTCACAATTTTTACACTTCATGTGTAACCAGACTTTGTGAATAAAAAGAAAATTTTGTTGTGACATTCTGATTGTTCAAAGAATAATACGTCAACAAAAGAATTATGCCTGACCCACGAATGAAAATCGTTTTGATGTGCTGCAGGGCTCTTCCGCGTTCATTATAAACTTCGACGTGGACTGCTCATACACAGTATTTCTTAATGAAATAAACCTCGATTCAATATCAAGTTGAGATGGAAATTTTATTCAGGAAGTTTACTAATAAGTAGTAGGCATATATCGGAACAAATATATTTAACAGCCGACAGAATATTTCCTAACAACATTAAAAAATGTTTTTTAACGTTTATTGTGATGAAGGCTTAAAAGTTTTTCACAAAAACCAGCAGACGTTATGTAAAAAAAGTACACTCCACGATCGAAGAAAAGGAATCACGGTTGGCAGTGGTGCCTTAACTTCGACTACGTATTGTTAACAATCGGACTAGGAAGACACATACTTCACTTCATAAAAACGGGTGGTAGGCCTAAGAGAAAGTCGAAAGCTCGTCCAGCCGTTCAATAGGAAAATATATATCATTTAGAAAATTATTTTTCAACGTTTTCAAGCTAGAACGTACAAACACCTATTTCTTTAAAACTATTTTTGAGGCTGTACTCTTCGGAAAATAAAAGTCGGAATGGAAGGAAACAGAACTGAAATGGCCTAATCGTACAATACAGTTTTCGGTAAAGAATTTGAAGTATTCTTAGTGTAGATTGGGGGTTGGGAGCATTCTTAGTGTAGACTGCGGGTTTCTAAATTTTACAAGAATAACTGACAGTCTGTGATATGATGAGCTGGTTTTGCGTTCGATTACCTTATTATCGCACCTGACTATACCCTGAATAAAACTAGAAGAGGACTGGAGTAGTGGTTTTACGGGAGAAAAGCGTTGTCATATTGTACTGCTGTTCTACTATATAAATAGCGGCAAGAGTGATCCGATTGTCTACAAGCTATTCTTCCTCACTTCGCCTAATTCTAGTTTTAGTCGTCCTTTACAATAGCGGCTGTAGTGGATGTCGACAACCACGACATAAATTTACATACGTAAAACATATATATCTTCACAAGAACAAACATTACACTGTTTTTACTCTTCTTTGGAATGAATAACAATGACTCAAAGCCGTCATATGCAAGTGAATTTGGCCATGACGCGTTGTTTAATTGAATCGGATCCTTTTTGAAGGAATTACATACGAGAGATGTCTATGCATACGCATGAGGCAACTATAAAAATCTGTAGACACAGTCGATGCAACGGGAGAAAATATCAAACACGAAAATGGTCGTTTCTACGGAATTCTACTGTTTTCGTCAACAATGGCGCTCGCGGATGCAACGTAGACTACTTGAACGTGCTTCAGTTATTGCTCTGTCGCTTTTACTAAGTTCTCAAACTTCCGACCTCAAATGTTACAATTTTCTGAAAACACACATCTGCATATCACCGTTAAAACAATTATAAACAAACATTAAGTTCAAGATAGCACGAAGGTTCTATTCTAATGGAGTTAATGGAGAAGGTAGGCTACGTCTAGTTCAATTGTGTTACGTGTCTATTATACGGTAATGCACGCGGCGACGTCGGAGACCGGTGAACAACTTCCACTGAAATGCAGAACACCGTCTCGTCTAATTCAATGTTACTGCCGATTAACAGCCACCACGTAGCGTACATGCTCTCAATACGGCGTTAATAACGTTTCTCAAACGACGTTACTGTTACTGAAAGCGCTCGCACACGCGGCTGGGGACACACGGTATCGGTCCCTTCCTACCGCTTTCCACTACATCAGTAAACTGTTGGGTGTCACGTAAAGATTTTATACCGAGTTTAATTACACCAATAGCCTGTACTGAAAACGTTATGAGTTATGAAAACATGTTATATGGCGTTTCAATATTAAAAATAATAGCCTACCTCCTTTTGCACAACTGAAGTATAACATTTAGGGAGGATAGGACCCGTTTGGATTCAAGGGAGGTAGTGTGACTACTACCACAACTCACACGACTGGGGGTTGTACGGCCCGCGCGAAGCGCGGGTCGCGAGTTGTGCAGTGTCCCGAGTCTCAGATAGGACTCCTGCCACTGGACACACGACTGGGGGTTGCGCGGGTCGCGAGTAGTGTCTGATATACTGTGTATGGGTTCGCCAGGTGAGTCGGGAGTCCACGTGGAGCCCGAGGTACTTGACGCTATTGGTCCAGGGTACCTCGACGGGGCCTACTTTAAGCGGCCGAGGCCGATTGCGTTTTCGCGAGAATATTACCGCGGCACTCTTGGAAGCGTTGACGGTAACTCTCCAGTCATCGGTCCACCCGACATACGCGTCGAGTTGGCGCTGGAGCTTGATTGCCGCATAACTTGCGTTCGGCTCTGAGGCAAAAGCCGCAGTGTCGTCCGCGAACAGCGACAATTTTACTCCAGGAACTCGGGGCGTGTCGTTGACAAACAGAGAGAACAGGAGAGGCCCAAGTACACTTCCCTGAGGGACACCAGCGGTATACGCCTCTCCGAAGAGAGAGCGTGGTCTATTCTCACTCGGAAGCTACAGTCTCGCAGAAAGCTGCCGATCAAGTGAACGTAGCAATCTGGGAGAAGGAATTCCGTTAGTTTGTAAAGGACACCCTCGTGCCACACGCGGTC
This sequence comes from Magicicada septendecula, assembly GCA_034769895.1. NCBI lineage: Eukaryota > Metazoa > Arthropoda > Insecta > Hemiptera > Cicadidae > Magicicada > Magicicada septendecula. Next base: position 402,387,499 of record CM068371.1, on the reverse strand, counting down.
AAAGGCTTTCTCTACGTCTAGGAAGATCGCAGTCGTCTCTTTGCCCTGGCAGCCAGCCTCGGTAATGCATTCCACGAGTCTCATCAGCTGATGAGTCGAGGAGTGCAGCTCACGAAAGCCGAACTGTTCGGGGATCAGCACGTCCAGTCTTTCTAGGTGGTCGCGGATCATACGCTGGATCAATCGCTCGAAAACCTTGGACGTCGCGGACAAGAGGCTCATGGGTCTGAGGTTTTCCACGCGAGAAGAATTCTTTCCCGGCTTGGGTATCACTATAACTGTAGCCGTTTTCCATTTCACAGGAACGTAGGCCAGTCTGAGACATATATTGAACAGATCAGAGAGGAACTGTAGGCCTATTCCTCGCTCCGGAAGGCGATGGAGTGCGGAATTCATGACTCCGTCTGGGCCAGGCGCCTTCCGGGGCTTGAGCTGAGCAATCCTCTCAGAGACCTCCTCCGGGGAGATGGGCTCCGGCTGGACTATGATACCGGCCGATAGAAAGCGCTCTACCTCGCGGCAGATTTGCTCAGTGAAGGCCGGGTTCTTGAACGGGTTGGGAGCGAACGAACTGTCGCTCTAAACTGTCAGCCAAGAACTCTGGCTTCTCAAGGGGGCGTCCAAGGGGTTGACCGCCGTGTCCGACCAGTGCGGGGAAAGGCGCGCGTTTACGCTTTCCCGTTAGGCACTGGGAATCCGCCAGACATTACGGTTCTAGGCAGGGCCATCCATCTGTGTTACAGCTAGCTCCCAGTTACGTCTACGGAACGCCAGCATGTCGCGAGTCCACGTGGAGCCCGAGGTACTTGACGCTATTTGTCCAGGGTACCTCGACGGGGCCTACTTTAAGCAGCCGAGGCCGCTTGCGTTTTCGCGAGAAACCACAACTCACTACTACCCCAGGATGTTATATCACGTATTCATGCCCATAGGCTGAGCAACGTGGGTGTTTAAAAAACGTTCTCTGATTTTAAGATGCGTCTGGGCATCAGAATAGGTCTATATTCTGTCTGAAAATTGTTCGTATCACGTAAAAATGTCATTTAGAAAAACGTATTTTTTGCTGTTATCTGTATACGGCGCCAATCGGTTAGAAGCCATCTCCACTAACTGACAATGCCTGCTACAAGGATGACGATATAAACACTAACGACCAAAAATATGCGATTCACAAGTGAAATGTAAAACGTTTATATATTTTGTGAAATATTCATGCACGTGAACGGTAACTGTGATGACTATTGCAGTTCACATAGGCCTACATAATTCTACTACAGCGGAGTGAATAATGAATACACACACCTCAGTCCAACTAACAGATTCACCTAAAATGAACACTAGTTATCACACACACGCCTTGCAAGACCAGAAATACGCTCAAAAATACCGCAAATGCAATAAACGCTTTACAAAGTACTAATATTCCATGGCATATCGTGCTAATTACAAACGTACTACGCGATAAGGAAATCTGAGGGTTGCGGTACGTGTCAGTCTCCCGTACGGCTGTACTGTAAACATATATCGTTCTTTCGTAAGACTCCTTGCTGAATGGTACACTTTTTCCAATGTAGTATTAATTTTCTTATAAATTAAATTTGGCAAGCGATTAAGAAGGACTGAAGTTTTACAAACTACAGTATTCAAATGGTGAAAAAGGTCTAAAGTATCTAATGGGTATATCACTCCTGTTATAAATCAGAGTTCGACTTGGGCCCTTACGAAGCATACAATAATTTGCATTGAAAGTCGCTCTAGAAACCACGAAAAGATTAGCGTTAGGTATTTTATGGTCACATGGCCAGAAAACGACACTGTACAATATAAGGACGACAGAAACCATGTCTGAACTGGTATTACGGAGGACACACAGGACGGTCTGAAGACAGTAAATTGAGTGGGTCTTCAGGCAGATACAGCGAGTGACGAATAAAGTCGAAATAAATAAAAACACAGGACGCTGTAACAATATAATGAAAGCGAGAAACCTATTGTGGATAGATAGAGAGACTCGAGAAAGAGAAACAGCTGGAAAACTCTATGATACTGGGCACAAAAGATGGCTGAAGAACAACCGTTTTCATAAAACGGTAAAGTTACAAGAGTTTACAGATACACAGTCAGAAATAGTCTCGCCACGGCATTATACGTATAGAGAATTAGATTGTTTCTGTATCTGATACAACTTGGCGAATGCATTGTATGAGTTGGAAAATTTGATTCCTAATTTTATAGTAATCGTGCTGGCTTTGTGAAGTGTCAACCTACACATGATCGCGCTGTAAAGTATACTTGTATGCGGTCATTTTTCCATATTTACTTATGAAATGAAAAAAAAAATTCATACGTAACAGGCGAGAAAACAAGAAATAAAACTAATCGGAGACACGCACGTAAAAATCGCTGAAATAATTTTAACAAACTCTAACACGCACGAAATAAAAAGGATTGCGATGAAAGAAAAGGGTAAAAAAACGTAAAGAGAGAATTTTAAAAACGGAGATGTGATAAATCGTCCAATTATGCGTTACTCAATGTGAGCCCATCACACGCCAATTAAATGTTTTATAAGATTAAAGGAAATGCACCGAAAACGCACGCGAATTTCCCCGATTTCTAAATAAATTACCGTGTGATTTATTATTTCCGGGTAGTGGAACGTTTAAGAAACAATCGCGTACACGTACCAACTACGATTAACGACGGTATTCCTCTGAAAGTTAGCAATTTCCGCTGCCGGACGAGGTGTGTTAGTGTGCCCTAACGCTATACGTAATTACGTGCTACTGATGTCAGACATTTATTGCGGGAAGATTTAAACACGCTCGCCACGAGGACGTTCGTTAGTTTCGAGCCACGGAGGACCTTGAGAAAGTTTATTATAGCCATGGCCACTGCCAGCGTCGGTGATGACTTCCACCAAACCGGGCGTTGCTACTTCCATTATAGTGGAACTGAGTTTATTACAACACGGAATTACAGCGGAAAGAGGCGTAACGACAAAACTATAGGTCTCGGCTGGCACACGCGACATTTGAAGAAAAACATCACCTGGAAAACGGACTAAAATACTTTTAAGAACCTCTAAGTAAATAAAATATAATAGCATAGATATTTTATATAGAAATTTTATAGAATCGATAACGCTATAGTTGTAAATCGCTACACTATTAAATCAGATTTAAAAAATTTGTCTAAAATAGCTTACGTAATGAATGGAAAATACCTAATAGTCAAACTGAAGAAGTTTTTTTCCAAATAAAGAACATCTAAGACAATGTTTATTATTATTATGTTAGTCTAACGTTAATTATTTTATTAAGAGACCGGACGGGGCTTGTACTGAATCCAGTTTACGAGGCTTGTCACAATTTATCTGCGAAACAAAACACAGGAATGAAAGAGATATTGGCTGGTATTCGATAAAAGAATGGCTTCGAATTACTAGCAAAACGAATCAAATGGAAAGAAGCGTCAGAATCCGACCAAAAATAATAAATCGTAATTATCCCGAAACTATACACACTGGGTAGCGATAAATTAATTCCATTTTCCTGTAAAATTACTAACTGTACTCTTATGCATGGTGATTATGAGAATACAAATTCAGAATCCAGTTTCTTTCGCGGTGCGCACTCATTCGTAGTATGTATCTTCATAATTTTGACAGCATGTGAATACAATTAAAATAATTGAACAGATTTATATTTTAAACACTTTTTGCTACAGTCTATTTATAATTTATTTAATATTTATACATATAAATTGTATACTTTTTCCTTAGCTACGACGATTCTTTTCTCTCTTCATGAAAAAGAGTTTCGACTACACAACCGATCAACTTATTTACGTGGGTATAGAATTAACTAGCTACAAAACAACTGCTGCCCCGATTTTACCTACAATGTCAGTACGATTGGACCATTGATAAAATGTGTCTCCTATTAGCAGACACATGAAAAATTGAAGTACCTAGAATGCTTATTGTTAGAGCGCTGATGAGAAATCTGGGCTGCGAATACGAAAACAACCCTTTCCGTGTTACTGTAAAGCCTACCGCACATAATCTATAATGGAGCTTCAGACAAAACGGATTCACCGCACAAGGCAAGGGTACGGTACTAGAAGGCATATCGAGGAAAACGTACCACTCGAAGTAATGATTTAAAACTTGAAATTTTATTTATAAAATACATCAAACCATGTTTCGTAATGAAGAAAATCAACTATACTGTAAATATATGACTTTCCATGACCGATTACATTATATTTATGATATTAATTTCAATCTTAATTGATTTTTGGCTCCGTAATGTTGTTCAGTCCAATAATGCTGTTACATTATGGACGCGAAATAAACATTTATACGGAGAATGTGATAAAATTACGGCCACAACTAAACACGGTAAGAAGACCGAAAACACAAACAATTCGTCAACTACGTTAAAGTCTATGTACGTATTCGTCGTACACACTCGGTAGACACACACGCGGGCGCGCGCACACTCGGTCCGAATTCGTATCAAACGCGGAAGGTTCTGTGACGATGTGCGACCATGAAATAGAAATACAGTACCAGCTTATTTAGAGTAAACTATTTCCTTGTTTACCAACACGCAATGACAGGATGGCGTAACAGGTGCACCAGTTTACGCTGTCAGCTAGGTTAACAATGTATGTCTTGATCGATCACTACGCTACTTACACCGCGTCTTTACACGGGTTAAGCCAAGCCGCCTTACGTAGAGGCTTTCTCAATACACGCATACGATCAAACGAATGGATAAAGTCGCCAATTAAATTAACTGCCACGAAATGAGGATATACTTTATAATTATTGGCTTCCTCCATTGGAATCAACCGAGTTTATCTGTTCCTAAAAAAAAAATCTATCGTGAGATGAAAACGAACGCCACTGTATAAAAACCCACCAGCACCCAGAACATAAGTATTTGTCACAATAATTGGAAAAATCACTAATTTGCTTATTTTACGTTCGTTTACGAGTCAATTCTCGTAGAAAAACTACTTCTTACTAATGATCGTAGTTATTGATTTGGTTTGACAGTTGTTTTTTGTACTGATTACTGACAAGATCGGTTCGCCGATAAAGAACAATGCCATTAGGAACTGAGATTTCGTTTCCGTATCAACACGACAGTTAAACGCCGCTGCATCAGGAAAAGTGCAACTAAGAATGTTCTCTTATCGAGACATAATCAATAGTACATAATTAACGAATTAAATAAAATTAAATAATTAGTTATCGGTAATTGGTTCGGTTAGTTACTGCTTAAACAAAGAAGACTTATTAAAGCTATTAACGAAATTTAGAAATCATGCTTGATCAATCTGCTCAGAGTACAGAAAGAAAACGACGTAAAAAAAATTGTTTTCGGCCAGAAAATTAAGTTCTTCCGGCAACGAATTTGCATTTATGTATAATTAACTACTGCTACAAGTGACTCTGTAACTTTTAAGCAGCACAACAGCCTCATCAAACGCTATTCATTTTATAAATAAATAATTTATTTATAAATAAAAAATTATAAAATCTCACTCGTTACATTACGAAAAAAGAACTGCAATAAACTATTGGAAATAAACAAAAAATAATCAATTTTCTGATTTACTTGTAAATATGGCAGGTTAATGTGTCGCTACTCCAAACATACATACACACATTGCTATACACAAAGTAATTCCTGGTGACGATTTATTATGTGCGAAGTGTCGCATCCACTAAATGAACACAGATTTCATGTATAAAAAAAACCACTTGTTTAAATCGTGACAGTGTTAAGAGCACTTGGGGGATGCACAATCAATACGGTAAACCGACTCGTGGTGAAGCGAACATCGCACGACGGCGGCAGAACGTGGACTGACTTCAGCAGCGTCGGCGCCTCCCTCCACCATCGCCGCTACACCGCTCCCACCAACGGCGCCCAGCTGCAGCCATGCGTGTGTATTATGTACCGAATTCGTGTAAATAACGCGAATTGCGTCCGCACGGACGCACCTCGCCAAATTATATCATTATTACAATAACCTTTGTTTTGGGACGCTTACTTTTAACACAACATCGCCCCCCCCCCCGCATTACACACGCGCAGTCACCTTATCATTGCCCTTATCAACGCGTACACAACTGTTTGTATTTCTGGTGCTCGTTTCTCTATCCGACGGGTTTCAATAAAATTAAATTATTTCGCTTTTACTTTCCGCTCGGCGGGTCGATTTACACAGCGTGCAGAAAATGTAAACAAATCGAACGCCGAGAAGTCAAATGATGTAGGAAAACAGAGGCGGCCTGATACTATTCCTGACCTTGATCACTGATCTACACGAGAAGCACATCAAGGCACAAGGTTACACCAGCTCCGGCCACAATTAGCGCGCTTGTGTGTGTGTGTGTGTGTGTGTGTGTGTGTGTGTGTGTGTGTTGTAAATCGCAAACTACTGAAATCGAGCACACAAAATTTTAATGAATTTTAATGTTTTAAGATAAAAAACGTAACGAAAATTGCATACAAATAAAGTTTAGAACAATATCATACAAATGTTGAACTATTTATTAATATAATAATTATTTTTTAATGTTACATAATTCGTAGCTAAAAATTTATATATTTTTGAAAACTGAAATTTATATTCATATACATCAGTATTCAAATACATCTCAACGGGTGTGCCGCGAAACTTCCGGAACTTTGTGATGTTGCTGGTAAAAATAATTCAAATAATTTTACTCAATATTTGTTTAAAAAAAGAGAAAAATATTCAAGAACTTGAACATGTTTGATTTACAAGGGCGATTTACTGCCTTATGTTGTAAAATAAAAGATTTGAGTTATTAATGAGAAACTTGAGTTTCCAGTTTCTTACACAAAAGTTCACAGAGCCTCCCACATTGTTGCCAACTCGTACGTCAGTCAGTGTGCCTCGGGAACCTGTTATAAAGAATAGTGTGTTCTGAACAAAAGAAGATTGTGAACCACTGAACTAGATGTTACAGCTTTACTGCGAGAAAATATAACTCAATTACAATAAAGCACGAGTTATAGCCTAATAACATTATTAGAGTAGTAGTAGTAGTAGTAGTAGTAGTAGTAGTAGTAGTAGTAGTAGTAGTAGTAGTAGTATAAGTGCTAATAAAAAAAATAATATTTTATACCAGAGGGCACAAAGCGGTAAGTATGTAGACAGACGAATATGTTGTATCACACTGTGCATTCCATTCAGTATTTTCAAATTAAATACGGGCAAAGAGTAAACATATAGTCCGTGTAATTGAAAATATTTGTCTATAATGAATATCAAACTACAAGGCGAGTTCGACTGAGTTTCTTGACTATCGACAAGCGTTTTCGAGAAATTAGCCCATTCTCAGATCGGATAATAAGTAGAACCCAGAACCCCTCACCCTGTCATAATCTATTACTATACGTAGGCCTATTTACTTCCAGCGACGGTGTTCACCGAAATCGTACCGAATCACATCTGTCGCTTATCTGCAACGGTTAGTGTTTCATGAAAAAAGGCGGAGTAACCATCCTTGTTATAGTTTCTCCCAGATTTATATTTCTTCTGTTCTTAAGTTCCGGGTCACAACAAATCCACAAGACTCTGACACAGCCCGCACGTAAAATCCAAAGTTTACTGGCATACTACCCGTAATAAAAACTGCATTTACATTTAAATTAAAATACGTTAATTACAGAAAACTACAAATCCAAGAAAATAATGATTTCATAGCAAGTTTCTGTGAAACCAACGATTCTGTGTCAGGTAGGAAGAAGATAGGTGAATTTTAAAAATTTGGTCAAATGGACACAACGAATATAGAGCATGTTCATATTTTTTGTTTTGTTTTTGAAATATCAATGATAAAAACCAATAAAGGTACTTGACATTTCCTTTGCAAATTTACAAGTGAAACACTGATTTCCTGGTTTCCACTGAAATTCAGAAATAAATACAGTGAACCTTAGTTTACGTTTCCTCAATTTTAAAAGCTGTTCTCAAATCCCTGTATTAACGCCACCAGGTTCAAATTAAGGATGCGTACTTTTCGCCTTTTGCACGGCTAAATGAAGACAGACAGTCTTCGAAATTAAACTGATATAACTGACGACACTTCGACGGAATTCAGCCGCGGGGTTCATCACCAGGTGACGAAGCTGCAAGCTGCCTGTAGGCCGTGAGCTGGATTCTGCAGGGATCAGATACGTGAGTTTTTACTCTAATAAATATTCATGCAACAAGTAGTACCTGCGGGTTAATTACGTATACATACGTAGTATTGAAACCATGAGCGTTCCAACTAAACGAAATTAACTATTCAATATAGTCTATACGTAACCCATGAAGAAGGAAAATTTACATATAGTTAATCTCGACAACACTATACAACTATTGGATCCATTCGCATATAAGATGCTTGTAGGGTTCCCTGATTGTGATGGTACATCATAACAAAAGAAACAAATAACAAATTAACTTATTATTCGAAGTAAAAAATTCAACGAAGTGCCTGATTTTAAACGTTATTTTAGAAGTCAATATACGTTCTGTCGCTAAAGCGTGATGTGTGCTTCCCAGATTAGGTTTGCCTATTGACTTTATTGTCTTATCCTACTCTACAAATATAGACCTAGTTGGCAGTCTTGATCTTTTTAGTAGTAGTCATACTATTTTGTCAGTGGCTATTCTGTGGCTCTTGAACCTCTCAGTGCTGTGTGGTTTGGAGGGTTACAGACCCGCCACTGAACGGCATTAACATCCGTATGACATGACAGGTTTGAAAACTTTATCAATAATCTCAACAGTACACTCACTCCGAGAGAAGGAAGGGCCTGAAATATAGAAGGAAACGTAACAGAAGAAAATACGATCAATAACAGCTTCAAAAATTTAAACGGAACTACAGTGATCCAAACAAAACTGAAAAAATATTCTCCATTTCCGATATCCAGCAGCCGGCAATGTAGACTGAATCGAGTTTGCAGGCATTTAGGCCTACAGCAAAAGTAGGTGACTTTCTTAAGTTCATCATCATCATCTCCACTTCACGGATTAGGCTGCACTGCCTGTTCCGGAAACCATCTCGTCCTCGGACGCCCCACACTACGATACCCTGTGAGTTTATAATTCAAGACAAGTTTGGGAAGGCGATCTTGCTGCATTCTTCTCAAATGCTTACACCAGTTGGCCTTGTAATCCGTAATTCTATGCTGTAATTTCAAAATTTGCAATTGTCGCCTTATCAGTGCATAACTTACTCTGTCTCGTAACGTGCCCCCTTTGACCAACCTGAGAAATTTCATTTCACCTGAAACATTGTCCCACATATATTTTTTTATTAAGTTTATTTTCGACATCACAATCAACTGCGGGAGATATTTCGCATCCAAGATAATTCAAAAACTGGATACTTGCTCTAAGATGCTTCCATTTACTCTATCTTTGTCCTTACTGAATACTCCCCTCTAAAAGCCATTACTTTTGTTTTCTGTGGAGATAACACCAATTCATCTGAAAAATTCTTGTATGTTGTATATCTGTGTGGAAAACTCTGGATGTCTGTTATATAATAACATCGTCTTCATATAAAATAACACCAAGTGTATATTAGGGACAAAGCTTAATTCCACATTTAAAATTTTCCTTCCTTTTTTTTTAATGATACCGTCCAAAAAATATTAAAAAATATCGGGGAGATACAACAACCTTGACTAACACTCTTATTTGTGTCAACTGGCACTGTCAATGGGTTACTTTCTTAAGTTTGTTTATTAATTCTAATTTGATAGTTTTAACATAATTTTTTTAATGATTTACAGTTCCACTCATCACTTTTTATCCTTGTTAAAAAAGAATATTCAATAAGCCTTTTTCTGCTTATTTCGGACGAGATGAGGGTGAAACAGTAACCACCTTGGTGATGCTGCGAGTGGGGGGAAAAAGCAGAGAGAATTCTTAAACATTCTACGGTGCTAACCCTTCGGTGATGGATCTAATTATTTTAATTACGGTTAATTGGAGGAACGAGTTTTGTAAGCGTACTCTAAGATTGTCGATGTTAATTAGTAAACCGTAACGCGAGTGCGCGAACAGTTGTTGCAACTGCAGTGGCATTACGAGCGTTACGAATATAAACCGCTCTATTGTGATTAATGATTGTTTACATGTTGTAGACGAGATGACCGCGCACGTGGGCGTAAACAGTAGCCATTCAGCTTTTTATGTACGCTCGCTGGCACGCAAACACGGGCCCTAACGTAAGCCAACTGTCACTGCGCGTGCGAGACAGTTATTTGTCTCACACGAGCGACTGCATCTACATCTGATCGACACTGAACATGGCGTTTCTAACGAGTGTTACCGGGTTACAAACTCCTCCTTCGCTATTGGATAGATCGCCAAAGGTGTCTTCTGCAGGCACGCAGAGTGTGATGTACGCTAATGGCGAATCCCCTACTACTGCCGACATCTGTTTGCATCCTTGCTCATGAACAGAAATCCGCTAAAGTGGAATATTCCAAGCATTGCCGGTGGTTAAGAGTACAACTGATAGCAAAATCGACACCTTCACCTAAGATATCCGTGAAAATAAAATAGTCACCGTTTGAGGTAATATATTTCATTTAAAGTAAGTCTGCATACAAACTACATGAAAACGAAGGCGACGATTTGTAGATGTAGAAGTATACTTACAGAAGTATACTTACTAGTGACAAAGTATACTTACAGAAAATAAATTATTCAACCAAATAAAGAAAACCAAAAGATAAAGATTAACATAAGAACGAACCCTGGCAGGATAGTTTTTGGTAAGTTACAATATTAAAAACAATAAATAAATAAACCCGATTCACAAAATATAATAACAAAGGATATAATGAATCTTGTTTTTCATGTGATTAAGTACAGTGCACAACTCTGGACATACAGTTCATGGACAGCGGGACTGACGTGAAGAATGGCGATAGGCAGGGTGACGTGAACAAGATTTCGGGAGGCCTGCCTATACGTTGGAAGAGAAGGAAGAGGATGACAACGACGTAAGGTAAGATAAAGCATCAGTTCATCAACAAAAGCACCATATCAGGTGGGAGCTCGTAATACCCAATTAATTATAATGTTCTTAAAAAGAACTGAGAACCAAGTCTGCACTGTGACCTCCGGTTCAAATGAAGATCGGGATGGGGCGTAATCGCGAGCGGCGGGTTTGCGCAGTCTCTGGTCATGATGACCTCCGATTATCTAAATTGTAAACGGTGACCACATTCGTCATGTTACAACGAACTACTGGCATATGTTTAGATAATATGCGTAGATAATTTCTAACGGTGGGACACGAAACGGAAGAAACTAAAGAAAATCTAAAAAGAACACGTGATGAGCGCTAATTTGATTTAAAGGTGGGAATCAAAATATTGAAAAGAAATCAACGCACGTTAGTACTACTAACAAAAATGTAAGAAATTATTAACCCGTCTCTGCCAAAGTTAATAAAATTACCCATAAAAAATTGTTAAAAATCTTGGTACTAACAATAAAACCAAGGTTCCTATGAAAGAAAGGAATAGAAGAGCACAGACTTAGACTACAAAGATTATGTTAGCTTTTAGGTCACAACTGTCAAGTGTCAATATAAGCTTTTCAAAAATACAATTCCTGTAGGCTACGTAACAAGAGTTGAAAACAACTAGAATCTCGGCATACAACATTAAAAATTAACAAAACCTAAAGAACACGATAATGCGCCGTGACTTGTTCGTCGTGGAACACGTGTGATCTTCCGATCGTTTACAGATCTAGAGACATGAAGCGAGGCTTCGTCGACGTACGGACGTCGAAGTAGTTCAAAGTCCTGGACAATTCAGCAGTTTGTCAAACAAGAGGGCTTAAAGCGTTTGACCTGGTACAGAAGCGGAGCTTACTGTTTGTTTTTGTGTCAAACGGTCAGTTAAAACTATGGTCAACTATCGTTTTGTTAGGATCAAGATTACATGATAATTATTGGCTGGTCTGTCACACCAATTTTAACAATGAAAATATAAGACTTAAGAAACAACCCCTAGAAGGAACTGAAGTTAAGCGGTAATTGTGTATAATCACAATTCACTCATTTTGTTACTTCCCTGTATTCACCTCTGAAATAAATTACACCGTACATAGACTATTGAACAATATCGCACCAGTTCACGTTTATGTTTGCAGTTTCATGGTCTCACATTAAACGTGGCACGCGGGACAAGCTTAAAACTTTAATATCCTCTACACAATCAAAAGTTAGATGCGCGTACTTCGCTTCAGCTTCTTGAACAGGAAGGACCTCCTCTCTGGATCAGCTCTTCACTGGACGTTTATGAAAGCGACTCGCTGTTGTACAGCTGCTGCCCTGCTGCCTTCACTTGACGAGGACAGACAACCTGCATCTGCTGCCCTGCTTACTGGTTCAACAGGCCTTAGAAGAAAGAAGACCAAACTCAGCTGGCTGGTGAACTGAGTAACCAGCACTCACAGCTGAGTCCGTCGGACCTTCTAAGGACCACCACCCGAGTGACCCTTTTCAGGACCACCAACTGCCGTTGAAGAGGAAGGATTTACAGCCTGCCAGAGCTTAAGGTTGCGCAGCGCATCTTGCCCGCTGACGCTCAGGCTCTTAGGTAGCGCTGCCTAGGAAGATCCTTGCGAGCCCCCACCAGTGGTAAGCGAGCTTGGATATCGCCTAGGTAAAGATGCCGGTGGACACCTCTCTTGGTAAGGAGAGGTATCTAACGAAGCCGGTCATTAGCCCAGCTCGTAGAAAGCCTGAGCGTTCCAGTAGTCCCGCTTGCGATCCGGCTCGGGCCGGACCCTAGGTCCCTGGTTACCGCCGGAGGCAGCCTGGCTGCCTCTGGTCGGCGAACCTCCCGCTCGTTGGCGTAAATGCCCGGTTCGGGCGCGTCAAGGAGCACGCAGTCGCTCGCCTCCTCCATACCCCACACGAGCGATTCGCCGTGTTCTCCGGCTATGGATGCGGACCAAGTCGTCGATCCCCGGACGGTTCCGCTGCCCGGTGACGAGACCGACGCTTTCGTGGCGGTTGGGCCACGGGGGCGCCCGGTTAAGAAACCGAGGCGGAATCGGTCCTCCTCAACCTCTTCCTCGGCGTCCGCCATGGAAGTTGTCCCTGCCGATGGCGAATCCGGCTCGGGGCCGACTGTGCCCGCCGCTGCCCAAGCACCGCCGGCCACTCGTCGCATCCCGCCCGTGTTCGTTCACGGCGTGAACAACGTCACCGGTTTTTACCGGCGACTGATAGTGGCTCCCGGACTTTCCCCGGCCAACGTTGACTTGAAGCTCCTTGGGGGCGATACTATGAAGATCGTTGTCCGAGGAATGGACGAGTACCGCAGCGTCATGGCGTTTGTCGAATCCGCCAACCTGCAGTTCCACACCTTTACCCCGAAACACGTGAAGCCTCTGTCCTTTGTGCTCAGAGGCTTAGACGTGGAATCTCCTCTCGAGGAAATCCTCGATGAGCTGCGCGAGCTGGGCTATCCGGTTCGCGCGGTACATCGTATATTTGCTCCCGCCGGACCAAGGCGTCCAATTCCCCTGGTCCGCATCATGACTGAGAACAGCGAGGCAGGCGCAAGCTGTACTCTCTCTTACGCAGCTTTTTGGATTCCGCGTAAAAGTGGAAAGAAGCCGCGCTCCCGGGGCTCTGCCTCAATGCTATAGGTGTCAACGCTTCGGGCACCACTCAGAGACCTGTTCTAACGCCCCGGCGTGCGTGAGGTGCTCTTTACCTCACGCAAGTAAACACTGCGATGCACCTGCTTTCAAAAGGTGCATCAACTGCGGCGGAAGTCACCCCGCCAACTACCGGGCATGTCCGGTGTTTCAGCGGGAGCTCGAGCGGCGAAAGCCGAAAGGGCGCCTGCCACCACCGAGGCATCCGGAAGCTGGTTCCAGAACTGCAACCGAGCAGCCAGGCCCTTCGCCTCCTGCTACGGCTGCCGTGTCTTTCGCCGCAGTTGCTAACAAGCAACGTAAACGCAGCAAAGGCCCGAAGCAAACACCTGCAGCGCAGGCAACTCCAACTCAGGCTCCTTCACAAGCCCCTGTCCCACCAATGGCGAAAAAGCGCCGAAACCTCGTGGCATCTAAAAGTGAGACCACCCAGCCTACAGAAAACATCTCGGTTGTGGAGCCTGAGAATACTCAACCCTCCCCAGCACCGGAGAATCCTGCCCCTGCTTTAGAAGCAACCTCGCCTGACCTCCCGCCCCCGCGGTTTCCTAACGCAGGCAAAAAGAAGCGGCATAGAAAGCCCCGTGGCGCTCGTTCCCGGGCTCCTGCCAACCCGGCCGCACAGTCCAGACAGCCTGCGCAGCGCGCGAAGTCCGACGCAATCGCATCTGTCCCTCTTCCTAGCACCTCCGCTAGAGGCGCTACACCTGGCCCTAAGAAACCTCTGGCTTCCACCAATCCCCCGATTGATAAGCCTCGGCGCTCTTATGCGCACACAGTCTCCGGGCAATCTGCCTCAAAAACCGTACCTGACGACTACCAGGTCCACAACTTCCTTGCTGAGTTCGATCTCAACAAAGTTGCCCAGACCTTCAGGTCCATCCGCTCCCGCTTGGAGACTGCCGATATAACCGAGAGCTTCATGCTCTTGGTGGAAGCCGCCACTTGTGTAGGTCTTCTATGAGTCGGGTCCTCAAACGAGATCTCTCAATTCTTTCCTGGAACGCCAACGGGTTGTCCAACAAGATCCAGGAACTCCAAGAATTACTGGCCCGACTCAAACCCGATGTAGTGCTTCTCAATGAGACCCACTTGACTCCTGCGAGTCGGTTACGACTGGCCAACTATGTGTGCTATCGAAACGACAGACCGGGCACTGCTGGTGGCGGTACTGCCGTCGCGGTGAGGCTCAATCTCGAGCATCACCGAGTCGTCTTGCCTGCAATGACTCACCTCGAAGGCGTGGAGTTGTTAAACACTCTAGGCGGCGTACAGATGGTCGCGGCGTATAAACCGCCGCAAAAAGAGCTCCTTCACCCCGATCTAGCTGTCGCGTTCGATGCACACAGGAGGGTCATCATGGCCGGCGACCTGAACTGTAAACATCGCGATTGGAACAGTCGCTTGACTGCCCCAAACGGGAAACGTTTACGCAGGTTTGCCGATTCTCGCAGGATAACAGTGATTGGGCCTACCCAACCTACGTTCTACCCTCACAACGCCACGGGGCTCCCGATGTCTTGGACATAGCGGTGATCCAAGGAATTGACTGTCCGGTCCATGTGTCCGCGCTAACGGAACTATCGTCCGATCATCTCCCCATCTTGATACACGTCGCTACCCAGCACGTCGTACGCACAGATGTCAGGAAGGTGGTAGAATGGGACCGCTATGGCCCGGCGTTAAGTCGCCGATTGCCAGAGGCGGGACCACTCGAAACCGTCCGCCAAGTCGACGAGGCAGTTGCCGCGTTTGACGAGGCTGTCGTATCTGCGATCGACGCGTCTTCCAGGATGAAGCCTGGCGTCACGCCCCACTGGCAGCGGATCCCAAAGGAGACGAGTGCTCTCGCTTGCGAGAGAAATCGCCTCCGGAGACGCTGGCAGCGGACCCGTGATCCGGCCGACAAGGCAGCGTACAACCGGGCGACCGGCATTTTACGTCGTGAAATGCAGGCCTACCGGAGATGCTGTTGGGAACTCGCCGTGGCCCAAGCAGGGGACGGATCGGACGAAAGTAGCCCTTACCGGATACCTTCGGCGTTGGTAGAGAAGAGGCGCCGGCCTCGTATCCCGGCCATTGCTGGACCCTTGGGTCAAATCCTGGCTCGCCCGGAGGCGAAGGCCGAGTACTTGGGCGCGTGTTTCGAGCGACAGGTCGCTCCTAACCCGCCCATGGACTGGGACTTCGATGAAGAAGTCGAGAACGAAGTGGAAGACTTTCTGTCTCTTCCGATCACTTCGGAGCCCGAACCCATTACTAGGGAAGAGGTCACAGATCGGCTCGTTGAACTCGTGCCGAGAAAAGCTCCTGGCCTGGACGGCGTCTCGAACGCCGCTCTTACTCGACTCCCGGAGCAAGGAGTACTTTTCTTGGTCGCGCTGTTCAACGCGTGTCTAAGACTGGCCTATTTTCCCCAGAAATGGTGTAAAGCGACGGTCATAGTGATCCCGAAGCAGGGAAAGGACGCTTCCCGTCCCGGCAACCTCCGGCCCATTAGTCTACTGTCAGCCACGTCAAAGGTTCTCGAACGTCTCGTACAACGGAGAGTATTAGACCATCTAAGAAATTTCGATGTACTGGTCCCCGAATAGTTCGGCTTCCGTGTGGGGCATTCCACCACTCATCAGCTGATGAGACTGGTGGAATACATCACGGACGCCGGGTGTCGGAAAGAGCAGACTGTCGCCTGTTTCCTAGATGTGGAAAACGCCTTTGACAGTGTCTGGCATGACGGGCTCTTGTTCAAGCTACGGGAAATCCAGCTCCCAGATTGCTACCTTCGCTTGATTGCTAGCTTTCTGACGGAGAGGACTTTTTGCGTGCGAATAGACGACCATGTCTCTTCCGAGAGACGCATTACAGCCGGGGTACCTCAAGGTAGCGTGCTAGGGCCTCTCCTGTTCTCCGTGTATGTCAACGACGCACCCAGAGAGCCTGGAGTCCAGATGGCTCTGTTTGCCGACGACACGGGGGTCTATACCGCCGATCGGAACGCAGACTTTGCTATCCCACGACTTCAGCGCGCACTCGATGCATATTCGACGTGGACGGAAAGCTGGAAAGTTGCCGCCGTCAACGAAACCAAGAGCTCCGCGGTGCTATTCACAAAGCGCCGGAAAGAACCACGAGGCCGAATGAGACTCGGTAGAACGTATTGGCCCTGGTCGAGTGAAGTTAAGTACCTCGGTGTCCACCTAGACCGTCGGCTCACCTGGCGTGCCCACGCTGAGACGATGCGAAAGAAAGCGTCCGCTCGTCTCGCGCAGCTGTTTCCAATACTTGTCAACAAGGCTATGACCCGCAAGCTGGGTAAGTTGATCGTCAACGCGTATCTGTTGCCGATCATTACCTACGCTCTCCCCGTCTGGGGTTACCTCGCAACCGTTCATAAAAGAAAGTTGTAAAGCGTTCTCGATAGAGGTCTTCGGCTAGCGGCCAAAGTCCCCTATCGGTTTTCTTCTCGTCTCCTGAGAAGAGGACTCGGTGTCCGCTCCTTGGATGACACCGCAAGGCGACTTGCACGTAAATTTTACGTCCGAGCTGCGAGGACCCAGACAAACCCACTCATAGCTGGCCTTGGCAAGTACCGAACACGTCCCGATGAATCTTGGAAACGGCCTCGACAAATACTGTACTAGTCGACCTAGTACGAGCATGTCGTTGTAGCGACCATTAAAAAATTAAATAAATAATATTCCGTCTGGACAGGACCACTAGGCAGGAGCCCCTACCGGAGGCTCGGTACTAGGAAACCATTGGGTCGTCTCACGACGCACAACCCAACAGCTCTGACGGCCATTAGATGCGCGCACAGAAATCGAAGTTAGTGCAGTGTCGTTTCCTGCCCATTTTGTACGTCTCCACTACCCAATCAGATGCAACTTTTACATAATTCAAGCTGTATTCATAAACACGGACATAGTTTTATAATTAGATTATACTTTATGAAAATAAATCTGTGAATTCTGACGTTTAACATATGGAAATAACCGAATGGCTTAGTAGAGAGTTCGCTTACTTTTAAAGTAATCGTGATCGAACACAAATGTATTCAACATTGCTGCTTCGCGAGTAGGCCTACTTACAAAATCGGAGAAAACTTGATAAGAAAGGAAACTTCATGTGGGATACGCTAATAAAATTTATAAACTGATCGTAGTTACCAATTTACTGCACGGATCGGAATCAGAGGTACCATGGAAAGTAGTTTTCCGACAAACCGCAACGTCGGAGATGAAATTTCTCCCTGCGGTACAACGCTGTCCAAGGTCGTATCACAAAATAAATTATAAGACAAGACGGGCACGCAAAGCGAATAATACAATACAACACAAACATAGTCCTAACTAACATTTTAAGTTTATCTTGGCATTTTAAAAATCGAAGCGGAGCCGAATAATTAAACTTGAGATACACATAAAAAGTATTACTGTATTAAAGTGAACACTGGTCAGCCAGAGATTACTGCGGTATTAGTGTAAATTAAGTTCATTTCTTGTAAACGCACAGCCCAACTTCGATTTGTGATTAATATAGACTAATTAAAGAGCTGTTCCTATGTAAGTAACTCGTTGAGTTTCCTGCAGGTCTCCTATGTAAACTTAATATCTTCAAATAAATACACTGCAAGTAGGTTTATTTTCACCTGATCCACGTTTCACAGAAATTATTCTGTATTTTCAGAGGTTTGTTTGAGTTGTAATTATATGTTTCGCTTACAATATAGTTAACGGACAATCGATTTTACTTCGATTCTATTTTCGATTGTTGTAATGTTTATGTAGTCAGCTACTTATTTATATGTAATGTTTTATTATTCTAATAAATGTATGATTTTAAATAAATCGTCTTGTTTTGTTTTTATTTGACTGTGTCCTTTAAATAGTAGATTATTATTATTGTGTTTGTAAATATTAGGATTTTCCATAAATTCATTTTGTTACCTTTTTGTACGTTTTTAATTAATCTGACATTTTGAATGTCTGGAAATTTATGTTTATTGTTTAAACAGTGTGTGGCTAAATTAGATTTATAAATATTAGGTTTTAAAAACGCATTGCGATGTTGACTGTATCTCTCGGACAGTTTTTTCTTTGTCAGGCCTATGTAGTACTGAGAAGACAAGCAAAAAAAAATTTACTTCTTTTTGAATTAAAGAACAAATTGAAATAAAAACAAAACAAGACGATTTATTTAAAATAACATTTATTAGAATAACATAAAACATTAAATATATAATAAATAGCTGACTACATTAAAAATCGAAAATAGAATCGAAGTAAAGTAGAATCGAAAATAGAATCGATTATCCGTTAACTCTAAGAAGTGTTCTTTTAATTTAATAACGATTTGAAATTAAAAAAAAAATATCACTTATGATTCGAAAGTTACAAAACCTTCACGCAGAAACGTAACACTCGAGTTTATAGTATCGTTCATGCTAAGAAGATTATTTAAAACTGTAAGTGAGCATTTGTTAGGGCTGTTATCTGTGTATAACTCCAACAGTTCAAGCACGGATACTAGAGTTCAAGGGAGCCTATATTATTTTACACACACGCCTCGTAAAAAGCATCTGTGGCGATAAAATAAGATTAATCACAAAATTAAGCCACTTTGGTTATTAGTAAGCCCTTCGTACTGCACCAAATAATACAACCCAGAACATAAACATAACATAAAACATAAAAAAAAGAAATACGTTAATAAAACGATAAACGAATTTATTCGTTATCTGAACAGACAATAACTTAACAGTCTTTTAATTTTCAAGATTTTAGTTAAAATTCGCTTCTAACACTTTAAACGTTTTTAAACAACAAAACGAAATGCAAAATTTACAAAACACTTATCAGGTCAGTGCTGACATACAGTACATGCTTCAGAACACTGAACAATGACAAAAAATAGCGAGAGACTTCTATGTTGTTGTAAAAGACGGATTCTAAGAGCAATATTTGGAGGAGTACAAGAAAATGGAATGTGGCGCAGGCGCTATAATTATGCACTATACCATCTTTACAAAGAGCCGGACATAGTCAGGATAATCAAAATATACAAAATAATCAGGCTAAGGTGGGTTGGACAAATAGAGAGAATGGAGGAATGACAGCCCTACGAAACATATTTTGTACCAGAAACCAATGGGTACTAAAACAAGGGGAAGATTCCGAAGTAGATTCAAAGATCAGATAGAGGAGGACCTCAGAAAACTGAAAATAAAAAACTGGAAAGCTAGGGCACGCAATAAGGAAGAATGGAATCGATTCTTGGAGCAGGCCAATACCCACCAAGTGTTGTAGAGCCACGGCTGATGATGAAACGACAAAACACATAAGTTACTTTAAACTGAAAAAATTTTTCCAATGGAATTTTATTCACAGAATCACAGATTTTTAAAACATGTGAGTCTCGGACAGTGAAAACCCGACTGATACTGCGCTGTGACCAAATCGTGCTTCGGTTTGAGGAAAGCAAACTCCTCTCCCGGACAACTGGACAAAAACAGTACTACTGTAGTCGGTAACCTGACAATTTCGGCACTCTGCATTCACATTCTGCTCGTCTCACGATCTGTTAAATGAAGTTTGTTGTTGTGGTCGCAACAGGCCTTAAGGTTAACGTTGGAAAAATAAATAATGGTAATGATAATGATTACGATGATGATGATTAAGATGACGACTACTCTGATGCTTATATACACATAAAAACCTTCCCTGGAAAACTAATACAAATGGTTCATAACGTAAAAGCTTATACACAACGGTCGATTTACAATAACAAATCGATTTCTTCACCTCGTTAGGGTAACATTTATGGCTGCGCTTATCTCGAAAAGACCACAGTTAATAGACTACATGGGAACAAATTAAAGTAAAAAAAAAAATACAGTTAATTCCTTCGTGCGGGATAATACACGGATAGCGTGTTACAGCGCGCAATCAGTAATCGCGACAGTCAAGAGACCGTTTTAAATAAACCCCGCTAAGAATGGCACAGTTTGATAAATAATTTTACAATTAGCGTGACATGGCACGCGGCACGACATGTGTACTAACTGTGATTTCACCTCCTCTCTCTGGGGACGTGTAACACACACAAAATCGATTGTTTTTTCGCATGTACTGTGTATCGTGCTTTCAGTACACCGTGTGTACACCTGCTAGACTGAGTAGAGGAAACGGCTGCAAGACGGCGAGTCGCGCTTGAGCTTCGAATTCTTCCACTCTCCTAAATTATAAACCTATTACCAGCGTATTCGCTATCCTAAGTATGCAACATTAATGAAACAATAGTGTTTC
Organism: Magicicada septendecula; assembly: GCA_034769895.1. NCBI lineage: Eukaryota > Metazoa > Arthropoda > Insecta > Hemiptera > Cicadidae > Magicicada > Magicicada septendecula. Next base: position 402,366,446 of record CM068371.1, on the reverse strand, counting down.
GAATTTATGCGACGCTACATTATCAGAGCTGTTGAAACAGTGGTCTGGCGAATAAATGTTTTTAAAACTGTCTTTTTGGACGACGTGTATAAAAAGATAGTACACCCTCTGTAATCCGGCACTGCTATAGTCCGGTCCCTCCAGTGTCCGGCGTTTTTAGTCTGGAGCTGGGGAGCGTGGAGGGGGAAACAAGTCGCTGACCAAGGCGTCAGTTGCATCGTTAGTCTCTCGCTGTGTACAGTGCCGTTTATTTGCAGTTGTTTTTTCTTGTTGTAGTTATTTACCGTGTTTACGTAATTTAAGATCGTGAGTCCAATATAAAACATTAACACTAGTTCCGAAAAACGAGATTTTTAAAAGACTTCGAAAAGGTGATAAATTAGTTAACCTCGCAAATGAATTTGGTGTTGGCCGTGCTACGATACACGACATAAGAAAGAACACCGAAAAAATTACGTACCTCACGGAAAGGAGTTTTTACAGAAACAATGAAAATAAGAAATGTGTAAGAAAAACATTAAAAACGGGCGAGTTCCCTCAAGTTGAAGATAGCCTATAGGCCTACACTTGGTTCCTTCAAGAGCGAAATCGACATACGCCTATTGCGGGAGAAATTCTTAAGGGAAAGGCAAAATTTTTCTACAGAGAAATGATGAAAAAAGATGATTTTCAGCCTAGTAAAGGTTGGTTGGAAAAATTCAAAAACATTTCGGAATTCGGCTGTTGAGTACTACGGCCGAAAAACTGTCATGTGATGTTGACGCAGTCGAACCGAAACAGATGAAAATGAACAGCTTTTTCATTGCAATTGAACAGTAGTACTGTACATTAGTCTGCGAGTTTCATTTTCTCCTTCATTTGACTAAATTTAAAAAAAAAACTAATTTGAATAGTTTTAAGGAAAAGTAGCACATAATTTACTATACTTTTAATTCGATGTTTTAATCAGGTGTCGGTTTTTTATGTTTTACCATTAAGTACAATATATGCTACTTTTTGTCATGTAAATTCCTAATAAACACCCATTAATCCACTGATCCAGCACTACCCTGGTCTGACATCTGCCGGATGAGAGAGAGAGAGAGAGTGCACTGTCACGTGTCTTCCCGATGACTTGCCTTCTCATCTGCCAAAGGTCACCAGTTCACAAAACTTGCAATATTGTGAAGTAGACAAAGTAAACAAAATTCAAACCATATACTAAAAGCATAAGAAAAAACTTTTTCGACAAGTTAAAGGGTGTATGAGGCTCGATCATACCGGAAATAACAATATAAGGAATGAGTTAGGCGTTTACAGCATGAGTGATAAAATAAAAATGCACACAGAGAAGTGGCGAGATCACCTAAAATGAATGACGCCAGGAAGATTACCTAAAAAGTATGGTAAATCATCAAATCATTAAGAAGATGATCTTTGGAAAGACCAAGGAAAATGGATGGAGGGGTGAAGACGCAGCAGCCTTGTTGACTAGGTAATCTAGGGAAGACGATTGTAGTGATGATGCAATAAATAAATAATGTACTACGGGTCTCATCCGTATAAAGATGTCAACACCATGGAGACCAGAATTTATTACCATAGTAACATGTAAATAAACAAATGCTATTTAGCGGCATATTTGAACAGTCTGTGTGACCACCCTCATGCGTGTTAAGAACATAACTAAAACGCAGCAGGTTGCGTTTCGATGCGGGAGACCTTGAAAACGCAGCAAAGTTGAATACCGTGCGGTTTTACCACGTCCGTGTGACCAATTTCATTGCTGGCTGTGTGTTAAATTCAATGCGTTTCCACCTCTCAGAAAATCTCTATCCCTAACGACCTATGACAATAAACAAGCAAGTAATAAAGCGGTTAAAAAACCTTTAAATAGAAACATAGCTGAGCGGAAAACACAAAAATAAAGATAATCTGACGAATGATGATTTTAAAAAAATTGTCTTTTAAAAAAATGTCAAAAGAAAACAATAAAGTGGGCGAAGACACAAGTGTAACAGCTAGTAAATCTATAAAGAGATTTAAGTTTAACCGTAGAGTATATTTCGTGTCCTTCGCTCTTTAAGGGCGAACTGCAAAGTAATTCTTGAGCTTGTAATGACAGGTCAGACATGTTGTTCACCACTGTGTTAACAAATTAATTCTCTTTAACAATGAAAATATGTAATGTTCGTTAAAGTTACACTCAACGCAGACAAACATCGGAATCTGACCAATGTGAAAGCAGTGCGGATCGAAATCGACTTAGATAATGGGTTACTCTTCGGCGGCCGAATCACGAATGTGCCATCAAAACCTGCAGCAATAGTCTCTAAGTGTCGCGTGGTTGACACAGGCTGATTGCATGGGCAAACACACGTACTGTTAGGAATGGAGTAAACATTTTGACGAAAGTTCTTTTTCCTCGTGGATACTCAGTTCGTGGATTGGTTACGGCAGTCCTCTTGTCAGTCTTACTATCACCTCTCCGCTTCAATAATTTTTGCGCAGCTGACATTTTCCATTAGGCCTATTTAAAATGTCCTCCATGACACCTCCTCCATTCCATCAGTTTCTACGCCATCAAGTTCTGATGACGTAAAATACGGCCTATTAGCCTAATTTCCCTTTATTTTGTATTACCATTCCAGACAGACTTATTCTCTCCAGCTCTAATACAAACCTCTTCATTAATGTCTTTCTCCTCTCCATTAGTTTCATTTCACCATTGTTCAAATGAAGTTAAGCACTCTTTATCATTAGTCGTTATCGCTTACGTTTTACACCCATACAAGGCCACACTCCAAACAACGTTTACACAATCTTTCCACTACGGCCTATTAGCCTAATTTTCCTTTATTTTATACTACCATTCCAGACAGCGTTATTCTCTCCAGCTCTAATACAAACCTCTTCATTAATGCCTTTCTCCTCTCCATTAATTTCATTTCACCATTGTTTAAATGAAGTTAAGCGCTCTTTATCATTAGTCGTTATCGCTCACGTTTTACACCCATACAAGGCCACACTCCAAACAACGTTTACACAATCTTTCCACGGTAATTCACTACACATTATTTGTACTAAAACGGCGTTTTATTCAGTTAAATGCCAAATTCGTTTTATCACAAAATTACCGACACGTACTTCACATGTATGTGGCATTCAAATTTTAGTTACAGTATCCATGCGAGTTTACGACCAACATTAAACATTCGGGCCGTGTTGATCGTACATTATACTCGCTGACGATCTAGATGGCGGAGAATGTGATACCGTTGTATTCACTTTAAAAATGTTTATTAATTATATAAGAGCCAGAGCTTATTTATGGAAGAATCGAAAAATGCAGTGCAGGCCTTAAGTCGCAAAACAGAAACGCGTTTTTTGAAAACATTTAGTGATGAAAGTTTGTGACGTTCAGTCACTACCTGAACACTGTTTTGAAATATTTTTATCGAAATTTTGAAAAATTTTCATCAGATCTGTATGTTTACGTGTGATACACAAATAATTAATACAAAAATACATACGAGTGTTCGATGCTTGCGGAATACTGTATTATAGTTACATCTTATTAATATAAGAATAATAATACAGTGTAATAATTATTATTCTTTACGTCACACATTCACTCCCATACACATAAAAGAACACTCACAGATGTAGGCGTATAAATTTTCATTTCTCTACTGCCTGTACCTACAAGTCTTGATGACGGCAATAAATTTTGTCGAAACTTCGGCACAAATGTTTCAAATAATTGTTTATTTAATGACGGAACTTCACAAAAATTTTCATCATTTATTTAACTCACGTTCACTGTAAACTATGAGATAATTTCTACTGCCACATGGCCCATCCTATACGAACAAACAGTTCCTCCTTTTGTTTGGTCTATACCAATTAACATCATTATAACAACAAAAATATTTCGAAACACTGGTCTGCATATTATCGCCCATATCGGTAAAACACTACATAACACATGTTGATACTTTAAATTGTACAAAAATTTGTTTCTACCACTAACCTTGACTTATTTCCACTCTCCTTAAGTGGAAAGGAGAATGACGGACTGGGAAGGATACACGATTTGAAAAGTACCTGGAAGAAATATACAACGCTCTTTTATGAGAAAAAAAAGCATTCAAAAGAATATATCCATTACGACATAAAATCTCAGAGATATTTTAGACATTTCGAAGAACAACAATTTATCAAAATAATTCATTCAGACGAAGAAGTTGCAAATTGCATGTAATAAAGTCGTTCATCTCCGACGACACAAATATCCCAACTTTCATGATACAATCAGCCTGACATGGGCAATTCCATTTCCTGACGGACTTCGCACAATGAACAAGGGACCTGTGTCAAAGGGAATAACCTTATATGTAGGCTTACGGTGAGTTACGTGACCGAGCACCGTAGGCATTCGTTCGTACGCTCGTGTGTAATTGTACCCTGATGAATCAGTAACCTGCACCACTGCAGAGTACGGCTGTGACGAACACAATTGTACCCTGATGAATCAGTAACCTGCACCACTGCAGAGTACGGCTGTGACGAACACAATTGTACCCTGATGAATCAGTAACCTGCACCACTGCAGAATACGGCTGTGACGAACACAATTGTACCCTGATAATCAGTAACCTGCACCACTGCAGAATTAGGGCAGAGTACGGCTGTGACGAACACAATTGTACCCTGATGAATCAGTAACCTGCACCACTGCAGAGTACGGCTGTGACGATCACAACTGTACCCTGATGAATCAGTAACCTGCACCACTGCAGAGTACGGCTGTGACGAACACAATTGTACCCTGATGAATCAGTAACCTGCACCACTGCAGAATTAGGGCAGAGTACGGCTTTGACGAACACAATTGTACCCTGATGAATCAGTAACCTGCACCACTGCAGAGTACGGCTGTGACGATCACAACTGTACCCTGATGAATCAGTAACCTGCACCACTGCAGAGTACGGCTGTGACGAACACAATTGTACCCTGATGAATCAGTAACCTGCACCACTGAGAATTAGGGCAGAGTACGGCTGTGACGAACACAATTGTACCCTGATGAATCAGTAACCTGCACTACTGCAGAGTACGGCTGTGACGATCACAACTGTACCCTGATGAATCAGTAACCAGCACCACTGCAGAGTACGGCTGTGACGAACAGAATTGTACCCTGATGAATCAGTAACCTGCACCACTGCAGAATTAGGGCAGAGTACGGCTGTGACGAACACAATTGTACCCTGATGAATCAGTAACCTGCACCACTGCAGAATTAGGGCAGAGTACGGCTGTGACGAACACAATTCGAGCCGGTCACAGGGCGCCGTTTCGCAAAAGTCACGAGGACCAGTAAATGTAATTAATACATTATTGGCGTAATTTTCGAATAAGCTTTTCCAATCCTTTAAGTTGTTTATCGTCTAAAGAATAACATATTTTCGCATTCAAACAAAATCAGATACGGTCAGTACACACAAAAGGATTTCATATTTAAATCCATTTATCTGAAAAAGAACATTAATCACTAATGACTTAATTTTCTGAAAGCATTAAGAATGTACATCAATAATCGGTAGCCGTCTTCTTGCCATTAATTATTTTAAAATAATTCCTGACGGTTCATGTATTCAAATGTTTTCAATTAATCCATTAATGTAGGCAGTTTCAATGTTTACGGCCGCAGGTTAATATTATTTTTTCAAGTTATTGGCAGAGTTACTTTCAAGTTTCAAGTTACTTTCCACGCCCCAAGATTTAGGAATCGCTGTTACACTGAACAATGCGTTTATCTTTAAGCAACACAATAGTTTCAAGGATAAACCAGACTCCGTGAGAAATGTCAAGGGTCTCTAACAGTTCGACCGTTCTAATTCTGTTACTATTTTACCGAAGGTCTGGAACAACTATTGTTGCGCCTAAGTCGATTACAACTGCCGCTGTGAATAAACTCTGTACTTACCGCTTCCTCAGTCAAAGGCCAACTTAACTGTTAGATTGCTACATCTTGTTATTCAATTTACCTGAAACACAAGAAAATAACCAGTTTTAGAAAATAACGATAAACTATTACGTCAGAAGTAATTACTACAATTATTTCAGAAATCATTAAGTTAATCAAGACGATGTTTGATGTTGCGGTTAACGTGCTATTAATAGCTAGTTTACGTTTGGGACGTGTAATTTTACGCATTTACACTCCACAATTAACACAAATGGCCAGCAAATTAATTAACCTTAAAAAATTTTGTTTATAATATTTACTTAATATTCTGAAATAAATTAACGTACTTGCTCTTTGAGAAACCTAGATTTCAAATAACTATTAAAGAAAATTTGACCTTATAACAATTCACTGACAAAAAGATTTCTCTTAAAAAAAAAAAGAAGACGTCAAAACAATTCATCGTTCCAATTTGTTTCTATAGTACATTCCAGTTACCTTAACAGCAAGAGAAAGAGTATTTACATTCAACCTTGGTAATGTCAGTTGATACTTCGAGTTGGTTATATATTCAATATGAACATTATGCTCTGACCATGAACAATTGGGTGGCACGTACCGAATCGCGCTGTTCATGTTCCAGTTGCGAACGTCCGTATTGATTTCCGACTTCCACAAAGTACAGGCATAATTTGCGTATTGAAAGGATATTAAACTGAATTCGAAGAACAGACAATCCGAAACTCGAACTTGCATACGCGTGTGAAAGGGGTAATATAAAATGTTATCTAGTAAACATCACTTCTTTACTAGCAGACTGTTTGAGAATATCCTTGCTACGTGCTCAACAAGGACGGTAATAAATCTTTACAAACATTATATCAACATCGTCACAGGCATAATTCTGTAATTAATCCCAAGAGAACGCGTACAAGCAGCTATTTAAATGCCTACACGCACTACAGTTCAATTTAGAAAAACGGAGTCATAAAAGACCTGTAAATATAATAATTCGCATCTTGGACCTCGAAAAAGAAAGGTCCTTGTTAAAAGATGAGCAAATAACCAAAAAATTTAGGAAACAACATCTAACGTGGGAAGTACAATACACCGGCGTAGTAGAACACAGCCGGTAGAATCTGATGGAGTTGGCGGTCGACTTGTCTGCCCTATGTCCAAGATACTACTGACAAAATCAGGAGATGCCAAATTAAGACAATATTTAAGCTCAGCCCAGTAGGAAAGTAAAGGCGTTTAATGAAGGAGAGTATATTATCTTGGCGACTCCCGGTGTCTATAAAATTGCTTGCAGCTGTAGATATGTTTACGTGAGTGAGAAGAAGAGGCCCTTAGGAAAGAGAGTGAAAGAACTCATGCGGTACACGGAAAACAACCAAACGGACAAATCAGCTGTTGCCGAGCACAGTTATACGACGAAGCGCGGTCCATAGCAAGCCAACAGAGAGTGTAAAAATAATAACTTTAAAAAAGCCGAGCGATATAAAGTGGCTAACACGTAAAAAGGGCAATCAACGTGCCAGACAAATAACATACGTAAGTGGGATAACAAACATGACTATTTGCTTTATATTTTCTTACTAAATTTGTTATTATGTTTTTATCGTCTTTATGTTTTACTATATAAAACTGTTATTAGTATGTTTAATTTACTATCGTTATCATTATTTATTTAATTTGTATTACTTAATGATTATAATTTTTCTTACTCTATATCTTTTTTTTTATTTTTTGTTTTGGTAGTAGGCCTATTATTATGCTTTGCTTCTTTGTTACACAATATTTTGTAGTTAGTACTGAGCCCACTGGAGGTGTAATGGACCCACCCACTGGAGGTAAGTTAAACTGTTGTTCATTCTCAGGCTTACCACTAAGGATACCGCGTCACAGGAAGAGCTAAACATCTGATATAATAACGATGCCAATACAATCTGATTTTCAACCGGAAAGAGTGTTGTGAAGTTCCGTCCATGCAAGTCTATGAGTAAAAAACCTATCGGTATGAAGAACCATACATGGCTTCCCATGTTCTGAGATTTATATTTAAAATCATTTTCGAAATGAAATATTTCCATAGAAACTACTTCTATCGTCAGCCTTAACCGTAGTACTGTGGTCACTAACGTATACCACCTCAAGTTACCGCACTCGATTTTCGCTGATGATGGCAGTCGATGGCACTGCCGAAACGTTTTTTGGCCACAAAACATTGGACCATGGCGAAACAGCCCGGGAAGGAACAAACTACTTCTTTGTTGCCGACAACGCAGTACCCATATAAAATATCGGTATGGAGAACCATACATGACTTTCACGTTCTAAGATTTATATTTAAAATCATTTTCGAAAAGAAATATTTCCATAGAAACTACTTCTTTCTACTTACTGCTTCAGCCTTAACCACAGTACTGTGGTCACTAACGTATTCCACCTCACGTTATCGCACTCGATTTTCACTGATGATGGAAGTCGATGGCACTGCCGAAATGTCTGGTTTTGCAGAAAACATTGGACTACGGCCAAACAACCCGGGAAGGAATTTTAACAACAAAATACTTCTTTGTTGCCGATAACGTAGTACACATATAAAACATTATCCCCTCCCCCTAAATAATTTCAACTATAGTTTTCATTTATAGAAAATTACCCCCACCCCGTTCAACTAGCCTCTTCAATTATACATATTTCATCTACGTTTTACAGTGGATTATTATGATGTTCTTATCAGGATACTTTATTTATCAAAATTAAGTACTTTACTCTTGTTACACATAAAACGTTGCAGGTAAACTACCCCTTTCCCTTAACCGATCTTCACCAAAATCAATAGCCCTTGCGTCCTCTACAATTCAGGAACGTATGCAAAAAATTATTTGATTATGTTTGAATGTGCGGCAGTTATCGTTCGTCATAGAAATAATTACCCTTGTTAAATCATAAAACGTTGCAGGTAAACTACCCCTTTCTCTTAACCGATCTTCACCAAAAACAACAGGCCTTGAGTCCTCTACAATTCAGAACTGTATGCAAAACATTATTTGATTCTGTTTGAATTTGCGGCTGTTATCGTTTGCCATAGGCCTATAACAAATTCTACAGACAGACAGACAGCACACAGACACTTTTCGAAAAATGTCTTTTCTTCATGTTTTGAGGGTAGTACAATCAGAATCAGCCGTTATCTCGAACACGATTTTTTTCGCCATGACCATACCTCCATTTCCTTATGGAACATGGAGTAAAAATTATCCCCTCCCCCTTCAACTATCATTTTCATTTTTAGAAAATTACCCCCCCCCTTCAACTATCATTTTCATTTATAGATATTTCATCTACCTGTCTACAGTGGATTATTATGACCTTCTTTTCAGGATACTTAATTTATCAAAATTAAGTACTTTACTCTTGTTAAAACGTAAAACGCTGCAGGTAAACTACCCCTTCCCCTTAACCGATTTTCAACAAAATCAATAGGCTTTGAGTCCTCTACAACTCAGGCACATATGCAAAAAATTATTTGATTCTGTTTGAATTTGCGGCAGTATCGTTCGCTATAGAAAAAATTCCACACACATTTCGGAAAATGACTTTTCTGCATTTTTTTAGGGTAGTACAATCAGAATCAGCGCTTATCTCGAACACGATTGTATTCGCCATCACCATACTTTCATTTCCTTATGGAACATGGAAGTAAAAAACAGAAGAAAACTCAACGAATTTATTTGAATACATTTAAATATATATATGTAGAGTCCAATGTCTCGAGAGATGAGTAAAGAACATTTGTTGCAAGTGTAACTTCTGACCACTGAACGACACAATAGTTTGAAAATTTCAACAGTATATGCCTTTATAAAGCGAGATCTTGGCAAACGCGTGAAACAATAGTCTGAAACAGAAATCTCCAATTGGGACGCGTTCCCGCAACATAGGCGTCATGTATAGTTGACGTTATGTGAAGCCGTGTACAACATAAGAACGGCAAAGATTCAAGTACAGTACTAAGCGACTGGTTTAATCGTGCCTTTACTACACAGCAAATTACAATACGAGTCAACCAAGACGAGGCAGTTTATAAAACGAAAAATTATTTACATTTATAATACACGTTTAGGAGTTAACGTGCCAAGCGTATTAAAGTTCTTTTTTGGACTACCTTTGTTACTAAAAATCTAGATAGATAAATAATATGACAGTACCTCAACTTCGAATTTGTATTTTATTGTTTAGACTATCGATTCAAATGTTCATCAAAATTCCCTGAAGGTTATGAAAACAGAATTAGTGATGAAAGTCACTGTAACCTCAAATTTGTTGCTTTCGCTTGACAGGACTTCATATGGATTCTTGGAAAACAGTTCCTGTTTCACTTAAAGTTTCGGTCCGCTACCTGTACGTATGGAACATACAACGCGCTTGAAACTTTTGGATTTTTAAGGTTTGCCATATGTTTTCAACTTAAATTACCTAACTTTTTTTGCATTTAAAACTCAATTTGTTTCCGTTTCTTACAGAATTTGTTGCAAAATACGTCAGTTGTTTTCGCTATTTTCATTACATTTTAACCTCGTTTACTTCTATTTTCTATTTTCCACATCTAAAAGAGTGTAAAATTTCTAAGTGCAGTTAATGTAACGTCGACGTGCGTGTGCGGGTGTGTCGCAGTTCTATCAGAAATCGTACAGTGAGCGTGGATCCCAGTCGTTTGTAACTTTGTAATCGGTTCTCCCCGGTATCACATCTTACATAATTCAAACTCCGATCGTTCTACAGTGTTCTCATTATTATGCAGGAGTCACAACCGCAGTGCCATGATTACTAATCTTGTTTCACACGTAGCCTAGTAGTCAATTAAATCAAACACGTCGCCTACTCTAGCTCATAAAAAATTAATTTAACCCGCTTTCAACGTAATGGTTTTACCTTATTTGCACATTCCACGGGCAATGAATTTTTAAACGACACCACACCCGACTTCAACGCACAAGCCGCCCTCCCACCGTTCCCGCAGACGTGTATCGTGCTGTTCAGAAAGGGCTACACTGACAGCTTTCGTTTCTTGTTACTACTGAAGTAGACAAAGCCTGCGTGTCCAGGCCTGACCTAGCCAGTTCAGGCTAGGTCAGCAACGAGAAATCGACTCGAGTCTGGCGTTGGCTCCGAGCCATCGCTCGTAATACATCAATAACACGCTCCGTCTGTATCACATAATGAAATCCGTTTTTAATCGCCGTAGTAAATTGAATTAACAAACGAGTCGATTTTCTGCAGTTTAAACATGTTTACGTTGTCGTATCGTTCGCACACCACGGTTACTCTTTCAGACAACTGTAATTACAATTGGTAAACATAATAATTATGCAATAAGCTTGATGACTTGTGAAAAGATTCTTTTTGTGAAAATATTTCCGTGGTCAACGCGTAGTCGTCTGTTAAAAGGTTATTAATCTGGCGGATGAGGGTAACTTATACGAAAACTAATCCTTCAGCGAACGTGAATCATACAACTATGAAGACGGGGGAAAATATTAAGAACACGTTACAGAAATATAGCTGCCTTTCACGCTAACGCAGCGAGATATGACACTCGAAGTCTTGGACGTTGATGAATATGTTCAGGCAGAAACGGCGAGACCTGTCGCAGCTAAACAGCCTATTTTCATAAAACAGCGAGATTTGTCCATGAACGATTTGCCAGTGTTGTATTTTGAAAGATACTTTGAGAATTTATGCATACTTTTTCACGTAGATCGATTGTAGCCAATAACGGTTAGCAAAACTAACCATCACCTGATTCAGTTTAACAGACTTTAAAATCACAATCCACAAGACTATATGCTTTTTCTCTTGAAATGTATACAATCTAATTTAGTTTTAAGGTTCCGTTTTCAGGAAAATCGTTAATCGGCAACATTTTTCTATAGGTTATATTAAAATTGTTTTCTTATTCTATCATTTCAATCTTACCACTCTCTTTCTCGCTCTCTCTCCCTTCATTCTATGGCGCTACAGCAGAAAATCGGGCCCCCACCAAATATCCGCCACCAATCCACTCTGTCCTTCGCCGCTGTTTTCAATTCCTCACTCTGCCACTGAGTCTTGTCCCCTCCCAGATATCTAATCATACCTTATTATTCTCATGTCACCTATTTCTCTTAGATTCTTCATTACGCTAATTTAGGCGTACCGTGATTACATAGTACAACCATACGATTTATGGGAAATAAGAACGGGAATACGGTGAATATAAATAAATAGTAGGCAAAATGTGAGGTGTCAAGATTATGAAAAAGTTGCAAGTGTCAAATTAAAGGGAATTTTAACCAAAATCTGAATATAGGCTAGCGTTCTTCTTCTTCAGCGGCGCAACAACCCATTACTGAGTCAAGGCCTCCTTTAACAGCCTCCGCCAGTTGTCCCGGTCAAGTGCAGCTGCTCTCCAGTTCCGGGTCCCAGATGTGGCGCGCATCGTAGTTCACACCGTCTTTTCCCAACGTATTTTGGGTCTACCAACTTTCCTGGTGCCACAGATCTGTTCTGTGAGTGCCTTTCTTGGTATTTCATTCTCGCCCATTCTGATCATGTGTCCAGCCCACCTGAGTCTACCAAGTTTTATAATTTTTACAATATCTGGTTCATTCAGAAGAGTGTTCAGTTCTTTGGATGGTTGGTTCTTTTCCTCCATTCACCTCCTACACATATTGGACCAAATATACTTACTGCGGAGGATTTTGCGTTCATGAACCAGCAAGCTTGACTCAGACTTTCTAGAAATGGTCCAGGTCTCAGAACCATAGGTGAGAACTGGGCGGATCAGTGTTTTATACAAAAGCAGCTTGATGCTCCTGGCAATTATTCTGCTCTGGAACAGGGGTCTGAGACCAAAGAAGCACCTATTACCTGAGGTGATTCTTAGCTTTATTTCTTCTGTTGTTTCCCCATCGGAGTTAACTTGGCATCCTGAATAAACAAAGTTGTTGACTTTTTCGAAGGAATAGATGCCAATTTGGATGTGCTCTCCTTCTCTAGCCTCCTGTCCTGTGGCCATGTATTTTGTCTTGCTTTCATTTATTATGAGACCCAGCCTCCTTGCGGGACCTTCAAGAGCAAGAAAGGCTTCAGTGACTGTTCGAAGGGACCTCCCGATTATATTTAGGTCATCGGCGTATCCTAGGACCTGCACCAACCTGTTGAATACAGGACCCGGAGGAATCTACTCCAGCATCTCTCATAGCTAAATATATAGCGTTCATTTTTCAAAACTTCAAAATTGATGTACGTCATAGCTCAAAAAATGGGTGAAAGTTTCAATAAAATCGCAAACATTCATGTGGTGTATCAAATTACAAAGAATCTTAACTGATATCGGAAATTAGTTTCAAGTCTTGAAAATTTCAAAATTTTGGGATCCCAGGGCCCACAAAAGAGATCAAATTGTCACGCTGAAAGGAATTGTAACCCAAATCCCAATGTTTCTCATTTTTGGCGTTTACTATTTGATTATGCGCTCTACAATTGTTATAAGTTTATTAATAAACAAATAGCAGAGTAATTGTAATCGTAGAAATAGTAGATTCTTGTAACTTTCCCCATAATTATCCAATATCGAAAATTATGTAATAATAAATGTACTTCGTTCAAAACAGTGAGCGAGTTCTGCAGCTCAGGGAGCTGACTAATATAAAGTAGTTAAATAAATTTAATGTAAAATTGATGTAAAGACAAGGCTATCACATTTTACAATGATAATACATATAAAAGAAGACAATAGAGATTGTCTTCTGCCCCCTCCAAGCCCTTGGCCATGAAACAACTCACTCCCACCACCGCCACGGAGAAATAAGCAATTCAGTAACCACGTCCGATGGCGAGCCGCACAGTGGGGGAGAAGTTTTGTATGTGCGTGAGTGCGCCTTTGCTACCAGACATGCCAGACAAGATCACTGTATTATTATAATGTATATTCGAATACTGTTGACTTGAATATGAGGTGATCAAATGTCGAAATGTTCCAAACCAGAACTGCTTTATATTAAAGACCGAACCTCTTTCACTTCGGTCACTTCACAGTGGTACTTCAGTCACTCTGATTCGAAAATGAAAGGACGTATCCATACGAGGGTCAGCGGAGCAACATCTATAGCTCAGTGGTATAACTAAAATCGTTCGTGTGCTGCAAGACGTATATTTCGCGTGAACACCTGTTAATTTCCAGATACATGTGTCAATTTATTCACTTTTTACCAGCTGTTTGAAATTTTCCTTTACGCGTGTTTTTAATATGCACAAAATCAAACATCGTGTTTTGATGAATTCTCTGTTCAAAACGTTTTAGCGCCAATATAAAATAAAAACGAAATTGTAAATGTGTTAGGAGATGCTGCGCCTTCAGAAACAACGGTAAATGGGGCACACCAAGTTTAAACGTGGTCGTACAAGCACTGAAGACGATCCCAGTAGTGGACGTCCAAAAAGTGCAACAGAAAATGACATTATTAAAAAAATTTTATAGGGTGTTGGAAGACCGCAGATTGAGAAATGCACAAAGAAAATAATTATAACTAATTACGTAAAATAATACTTTTACAAAAGTAGACTAGTATAAACAGTACCGTATCCATACACCTTAAATCCTTAACCCCATAGAATGAACTACAGAACCGACCGCATGCGAAAATATTCACAGTAATTCGTTATAAGGAAAACTACCCATTAAAAATAAATATACCAACCACCACTAAACTAAAATAAAACCTTAAAATCCGAACAAATATGATTTTCTCATAAGGTTAATGTTCCTGCAGCTCATCGCTCGGCAAATACATGCACATTAACGTTCATTAATATTAAAACAACAGAGTGGTTAAAAAATCAATTAAAGGCGATTAAAACGTTAAGAAAACCAATGGACACGTGCTAATATAACAGTGTATTAACCAAACTTGTAATGTATTAACACGTTTCCTTAGTCAGCTGAATACTTGCGATAGCAAGACACATGATGAGCAGTGGTGTGAATTACTTTAACTTCATAATCACTTCGTTATTATCGTCCCTTCTAAAGGTATATGAAACAAAATGTAGAATACAATACCTTATCTACAACTTTCCCAGTGTAAGTTTGTACTGATGAAAAAAAACAAACAAGAAAACAACAAAAACCGCTGTTTGAAGTTATGGTATAATATTTTCTCTTTCAGTTGCGAAAAATATCACGTTACACGGAAATCGGGGAATTTTTTTATTGCGTTGAGATATACAACGCTGTATTCGATAGAATTTTCTCTTTGAATCCACATATCATTCAACTAACATACCTTTGTGGTGTAATGGTAACAGAGAACGAAATGAAAAAACGCGTTTTTCGTGGCGGTATAAAGGATATGTTACCCTTGGCCACAATATGCTTTCTGCCCGTCACAAATTCACGGGCCGTAAGAGCTCACTGTGCCAACCACACGCCAATTTCTATTAGTATGTAATATAATTAATATTTCATATATTTTTTTTTTAAATTTTTGGGTTATTGCGAGGGAAGTACACCAGCAATTAGAGCCCGTCAAAAGTGACACATGTTATCGTTGTTCGAGGGTGGGCGACGAAAAGGAACAAACCTTTCCTTTCCATTAAGACGTCGTAAAAACTATTCACGGACAATGAGCTGTACGGCACATGTTGCAGCCAACTGGACCATGCGTGGGAATGCCCGACTCCACAATTAGGACAAAAGGAGACTACCCTTACATCTGTCCAGTAGCGAGAAAAACACAGAACTAACGGCGAGAGTATTGTTCATAACCATGTGTGCGACTTCTCAAAGACAATGGTTTATGCAAGGACAATAGGACAGGCGACTAAGTGACGCTACGGTAGAGCACAGATGTTACGCCACCCGTAAGTTGACGAAGGAAGTCGTCAGCGTACCAACAATGAGAGAATTCGACACGCTACACCAAAAGTAGCAGATGTGATCTTGAAACGAAGCCTTAACACTGATTCCAGGAACGGGGCAACGTACGTAAGACAGCGACTCATCTAGTCCACGTGGACTACGTCAAATTTAGTCGAAAAAGCCAACCAGCCAATGAGGAACGAGAATTCCGGAGGGAACTTCCGTAGGGGATGGTTCAGAGATAAGCTTGAGACCAGAGAGCGAATCTCGTGTATGAACGTCCCTCTCCAAACGGCACTGGGTGGAGAATTCGTTGGAAATACAGACTGGAGACGAAGGGACACAAGGAGGTCCATGGAATGAACCTATCAAAGATGAATTGGTGGGAAGTTTGAGTGTTCATCAGAGTCCCAAGAGTGGGAACAGCAGAAGAAATAAAAACCATTTACACGTGGAGACGCGAGCCCAGTTCATTCAATTTTTAACCTCAGTTCATTACAAATTGTATTATAATTCTTAACTCGGTTTACTCAGAGTCTCGAACAGTCTATTGAACTTGTACTTCATTTTATAATGATTCAGTTATAAGAACTTAAAACAGTGCGTAAGTTAAAATGCATTTCGGTGGAGCCGATTAAGACATTATTACGAATAAATGGAAGTGCGCAAGTAAGACTCAAAGCGTAAAACGGAACAGTAGTTTTCGTGATGAAGCACGAGTAACAATCTTTATAAATTCTATGCAATTCACCGTCATAAAGATACTGACATTGTGAAGTGACATTCTTAAACAATTGCAGAAAAGTAGTGATACTACAATGTTTAGTAATCAACTCGAGTAAATAGAATTGTGAACAAGTGCCTAATGAACTCGAAAACGATATAGGCGCCGAAAAGAGTGGTCGTGCGGTATGGACAACTATTAGAAGCATACGGTATCGAACTGTGAACCGCGAAATAGACACATACGCGCGTAAAACGTAGCCGACCGATTACGAGAACAATGCCACAACTTGTATTATAATAAACTCAAAAGCTCGAAGTGACTGTCGCGGTGTGCGGAAGTGTTTGCGATCGGGTGTTATATGGATTAACCTCACTCATCAACGCAGGGATAATCATGGGAGCAACACATCACGGCAGAACGAGTAAAGTACAAAACTAATCTCTTCTTATAATTAGTAATTTATCAAACACCACTGACCTGACACTTAGAACCAAACCACCTGAGAAAGTTATATAAATATGAGTCAGATAGATATGGATTCGTATCCATAAGTAGGGAATATTATGTTCTAGAATATTATACATGTCTTCTTGTTAATATATCTTGTACTATGTATGTATTTTGATGTGTCTGTTGCAGGAACAGGATTTTAGCTATGTATATGATTGATATGTGTATTGTTAATTATGATTATTTCATGCATATAAATGTTTAATGTGTTTTAACGTAAACTACTAAATACGAATTATGAGCACACCACATTTTAGTTAGTAACGTCATTGCAGACGAAGAAGAGTCTACATTTGATCGCTCACTTAATTATTTAAATTCGTTCATTGAATTATTAAATGTGGCATAGAATTTTGTTGTTTGTTGAAGATTTGTAAGTGCTCTTAAATTAATGTTATGACATGAATAAGAATGAAAATGATTTTAATAAACGTAAGTTAGAATGGATTCGCTAGTATTCTATTGATTTATGTAAAAACCTGACTCACAACTTGACCTTTCATTAAACAGTATCTATATTTATAATTCAAGTTAACGATTATCAATTAAATTACTCAGAAAGATGCAGAGAATAGAAGTTTCGAAGACAGTTAAAGTCAGAAGTAATTTCATATGTAGCAAGTTTGAGTGTGAATAATTAATTAACTCTAACTCAATTCATACAATTATTTATTATTTAAAGAAATGAATTTGTTAACATTGCATATGGGAGTTCAACACATGACATTAACTATATCGTATATGCTAACCCAAGCTCAGAGTTAGATACATTTGGATCACAACTTTATTAAAGAGATAATTAAATAATCTATGCATATAATTAACACAGATAAATATTGTTGTATATGGTGCTCCAACATCACGGGGCAATTAGTAAAGATATACGTACCTATAAAAGTAATCAATCAATTTTTATATAACTAATAATTAATTAATTAATGCAAATAAATTTGCATAGAGATTAACATCGTATATGGCGCCCAACGTGGGGCCGATTAATAGGGATAATCCTTGTTAAACGAGCTGGTTAAGTGCAGGCAGTGGTATAGTAGAATAGCTAGTAGTTTGATAAAGTATAACATAAGCATTAGAATAAAAAAAAATACTTGTAAAACAACTCTGAATGATTACACGAAGTCGAGCAAAAATGGCGACTAATAACAATAACTCCGAAAGTCAAGAATTCGACGTTAATAATGAATTAAATATAGAAGGACGGGAGGAGAACGCGACGCCTAGCGACGACGTTAGCGCGTGTGAATCTGAGACAAGGGCGGGGGGACAGGTGTCCCAACCCGGCGAATTAAATCTACAAATGCTACTTGAGAAGTTGACCGAGAAGTTAGATCAGCAGAAGAATGATCTGAAACAGATGCAGGTAGAACAAAACGAAAAACAAAACTTAATTACAGAGAAATCGGAACAGCAAAGTAGGGAACAAAAACAAATGCAGGAGGAATTAAAACGGCACAATGAAGAACAGATCAGCAAAATAACACTAGATCTACAGGATTACGCTAAGAAGTGGGATGAGAAAATCAACGATCTACAAAAGTAGAGTGAAAGTGGAATAAAAGAGTTGAAAAATGAACTGAAGAAACAGGTAAGAGAGAATAAAGAAGTGAGAGAGAAAGACCGTCAAGAGTGGCAGGAAGCCATAAATAATACACAGAAGGTAATCGAACAAGTTGATCAAAAATTAGATCACCAAATCCAAGAGACGAACAATAGAAACGAGGAATGGAGAAGAGAGGTACAGAACAATATTCTACAACAACAACAAGAGCAGGGAGAAGCCGTCAAAGTATTGAAACAGAAATTCGTTGAAGTGGACGACCGTCAACGCACGGCGGAACAGAAGACCACAACAACGGAGAAGGAGAAGGACGTGATAATTGAAGAGTTGAGAAGTCACATAAACCATATTAAAAGTGGGCAAGAAAGACTACACCGACGGATAGCGGAAACTGAGATAGGACCGTCCACGAGAGCGAATGGAAATAATAACTCCGAACTCAAGTACAACGGAACAGACCGTTTTCCTATAGAGTTCCTAAAAGAATTATCCGAGCACCAGCTAATGCACTACCCAGCGGATAACATGAAGTGGATAGGAAAACATCTCGAGGCCGATGCAGCTATATGGTGGCGTGTGGTACGTGACTAGATCAAGAACTTCGATGAGTTTAAAGAAATCTTTACGCAGAAGTATTGGGGCCAGGAGAAGCTTGATGTCCGAAACAAGCTGGAGTATGGTCGTTTCGACTGGCGTGGGAGTATGAGCGCTGTCCAATACATGGAACGACAACTTCTGGAAAGCCGTCAGCTTACACCGCCGCTCACGGATTATCAACTGATTAGGAAGATAACACGACATTATGGACGAGAATTAGAGATAGCGAGCGTAACTAGGGACGTCAGGACGATACAGAATCTTGAATCATTGATTTCTGAATATGCCATGATCCGGCAAAGAAACAGTAGAGATGATCGGTTTGTGCGTCAGACAGACAAGTTGAACGACCGAGACGCGAGAGGGGCGTCTCACGGTCAACAGAACACCACCGTAAACAAGGTGATTACGGAGCAAAAACCTTCACACTGGCAACATAGAAAGGGGGAAGAAGGGAACTACCGACGACCCCAACATTTCAGTAACAAGCCGGCAATAAATACCATTGAATTTGTAAACAATGGTGCCTCAACGTCTGCCGCTAAGGTTAGTGGAACAGTAGGAAATAAAAATTAAGTGGGTCACATGAAAAGATAGCCGTTCGTCGACCTACACTACAACAGTACGAGACCGATATTTTGTTACCTGACTTACGACATGGTTAATCCTGGATGAACAAACACTACTGGAAAAGCGAATCTCAAAATGTCCAGAGATTGAGGTAAAATTTAATGGTGATGTTACAGTTTTAGCCTTGATTGATACAGGTTCTGCCATTAACGGGATATCAGAGGAATGGTTTAACAGAAATAAACAACGCCTGCGTCCATATGAAGAACTCCGCATGAACAACACGTTAATTGTAAGTGCAGTCGGCGGAAAGTCTAAATTAATCAGGAAACAAATTATGTGTGAAATTTATATTGATGATGTTAGATTAGATTGTGTTTTCCTAGTAATACCGAATTTAATTAGGGACTGCATATTAGGTAACAGTTTTTTAAAAGAAGAGGGATGTGTGATCGATATGAAGAAGGGAACCATCGAATTCGAAGGGAGGACTGGTGAACAGGAACTGCGGATACCAATCATACATATGGAACTATTAGAAGAGGACTGGGACGGAATCGAGAGGAGGATTGATGAGAAGGTCGACAGTGTGACGTGTGAAGACGAAACGACGAGGGAGGAACTAAGAAGGATTTTAGTAAAGTATAAGAATGTATTCCGGGAGTGTCCAGGACGGATGGATTGCTACGAACATGAATTCCGAGTGACGGATAAAACACCATATTTCCAACGCGGGTGGCCTATCCCAATAGCGTATAAGGAAAAGGTGGACGCCGAAATCAGCAAGATGCTAAGGTATGGCGTGATTGAAAGGTGCAGTAGTCCATACGTCAACCAAATGGTCACCGTAATAAAGAAAGATGGGAATGTACGTTTGTGTTTAGATGCGAGGAGGATAAATAGTGTCACTGTTCCAGACTACGAAGGACCGACTCCGATTCAAGAAATCCTGGCGAGATGCAGTAACATGAAGTACTTACCAACAATAGATTTAACGAGTAGCTTCTGGCAGGTTCCGTTCAAACAACAATGCCGAGATTACACCGCATTTCTGTATGAAGGAAAGTGTTACAGATATACCGTAACTCCATTTGGGCTTAGTACCAGTTCCGCAGCCCTGACGAGAGGTTTGGATATGGCATTGTCCGAGGAAGTGAAAGAGAATACAATCATCTACGTCGACGATTGTCTTTGTTATTCGTCTAACGTAAGCACACATTTGGAGAATATTGAAGCATTACTTAAGAATTTATTGGCAGCCAACCTAACAATAAATTTGGAAAAGTCACAAATTTTTCGCAAGGAGATCGCATACCTTGGGTATCAGCTTACTACTGATGGTATACGAGCATCCGAAGAGAAAGTGGCAGCAATCAGGAAGGTTCCCGACCCCGAAGAATCAAAAGCAGTTAAAGGGATTCCTGGGACTTACAAATTTTTACAACAAATATACAAGCAAATATGCAGAAGCCACACAACCTTTGTTAAGTCTACTTAAAAAGGGTCAGAAATTTAAATGGACGCCTGATCTTGACCAGTGTTTCCAACAGGTCAAGGACTTGTTTATCAATACTATTATCTTAAGTTTTCCGCAGGTAAATAAGAGGTACTTCTTACAGTGTGATGCGAGTAATTTCGCATATGGAGGCCAATTATACCAGTTGGACGACGACAAAAACATCTGCGTGGTAGCATATACTAGTAAAACGTTCAAAGGTGCAGAACTAAACTACTTTACTACGGAGAAAGGGCTACTAAGCATAGTTCGATGTCTGGAGAAATTCCGAATTTACGTTTTAGAACAGCCGTTGACCATAATAACAGATAACAAGGCGTTGATCTTCTTGAGTAAGTGTCACCTAAACAACTCAAGGATCACACGTTGGATACTTAGTATTCAAGAGTATAACTCTGATATAATTCACTGTAAGGGAAAGGAGAATATCGTTGCCGACATCTTGAGTCGTTACCCAGAGGATATGACGAAGGAAGATCCAGTCGACGACAGTTATGCATATCAAATGAACCATACAACAACTAAAATGAGTAAAGAAATGAACATGATGCTAAAGAACTTCGCGACGTACCAGTTAGAAGATAAGAAGCTACAGCAAATAATGAAGGATTTGACGACGGATGATAAGAATGAATTATGTAAATTTTATAAGTGTAGTAACGATAAATTATATAGAAAAAGTAAGGGTCGATGGAAACTCTACGTACCAGAAAGCGTTACGGGGAGACTCATCGAAGAAATACACACAATGTACGGTCATGTTGGCAGTAAGAAATGTATAAAGTTACTGCAGGAACATTTCATTTTCGACCGAATGACGAAGCGCGTACAGGAGTACGTGAAGACGTGCGATAAGTGCCAAAAATGTAAGGATTCAAACAATCGTAACTTATTTGGTGGCACGAAGCCAATTATACCGACGAGTAAAGGTGAATTGATTAGTGGCGACTTTTATGGACCTCTTCCAACAGCAGCAGCAGGAGTAAAGTATATCCTTGTCATTATAGATAACTTTACCAAGTATGTAAAACTATATACACTTAGAAGAGCCACAACAGTAGCTACGCTTCGTAGACTCCGGCAATATGTAAATGAGTGTGGAAAACCGAAAGCAATACTCACTGATAACGGTGCGCAGTTTACGTCCAAACAATGGATTAAAGGACTAGATGAACTTGGAATTATACCTAAATACGCAGCGATAAGAAACCCGCAAACAAACCTTGCCGAACGCGTAAATAGGCAACTGGGAAACCTATTTAGGATATTTGTAGGGGACCAACACACAAAATGGTCTAAATTCATAAATACCATAGAATGTTGCATAAATGAAGTCTACCATGAAACAATAGAAGTTACACCGTATGAAGCACATCACGGAACAAAGCCGAGTCGTGTATGGGAGAAATTCATAAAGGAAAACTGTGATACGAAAGAAGAGACAGTGGATAGCCACCAGATATTCATTAGGATCAAACGGAAACGAGAGCGACACGCAAAACGCGTGAACGAAGCGAACAAAATGACGAGATTTCAGGTAGGAGATTTGGTGTTAGTGCGGACACATTACCAATCCGATGCGATGCAAAGAAGAATCGAAAAATTTTGTGAATTGTACACAGGACCTTTTAAGATTAAAGATATTGTAGGCGAATCTACGTATATATTAGTAGATAATTGCGACGAAACTAAAACACGTGGCAAATTCAATGTGAGATTATTGAAACCATATTACGTAAGGGGAGAGTAACTATGGCGAAACACGGCATCAGCATGTATGCGAGGTGAAGACGTTTGTTGAAAAGCGAATAAGTAAGGAGTAAGGTTGAAAATCATGCGAAGTAGTAAATAAACAGAGAGGGAGGTGAGAAGTGACGTAAGCTCAGCTGGCGAGGCTGACGACAACAGGTAGATTTGTAGTTATTAAGGACACTCTCCATGCGAGACGATGTTATAGTAGGACTATATGTACTTCACTAATGGACAGCAGAAAGAAAAAAGAGCTAAGCGTCGGAATAGGAGGAGAAAAGACCGAGCTAGATGAAAAAGAATAACGGTAGTAGGCGCGAATGCAATCTACTAGTTAATTCATTCAGAATTGTCTAGACGAATATTTAAACTTGTAATAAATTTAAAATGTCAGATTTTATATATTGTATAGATAGTAAATTAATTAACAGATGTATTTGTTATACTATTGAAATTTGTTTATTGAAGAACAGATATAAGCAACTGAGTTGCATAACAGAATTAAACATTGTAATAAATTGTTAGAATTAAATATTGAACTTAAGATTTTATTATAAGCATAGGAAGAGTGGATATAAAATAAGTTTGTTTGACCTGTAGAATTATACAAATTCGATTTAATTTGTTGTAAATAAGTATACGTGTGTTTAACAAGAATTTAGATTCAAAGTACCAGAGGGTAGGAATTACGATGAATGTTTGTAAGTAAGTATATGATGTCTTAAAAAATGTTTTTTAATCGCAAATTAATTTTTAAAGTAATAATAAAAATTTTAGAAGTATTCATAAGCAATAAGTTACTGCTAGTATTTATATAGTTTATATTGTATGCGCAAGTAGAAGGCTAGCTTGAAAACAAAATAATTACAATTTGTTTATGTAATGTATAGGTATAGACAGATCTAGGAACGCACTAGAGCGTATAGTTTGTAAATGGATTCGTATTTATATTTGATGAGCAATAAATTACACACTCAGGTAAATGGAAAAAAAGGGGGGAAAAACGGTTCTGAACAACAGTAGGTCAGTCGAGAGGAAGATATAGGTCAGCTATACTCGTTCCAATGGGAGATGGCCAATGTACTTAGTGATCGTACGCGAGTAAGGGCGAAATATGAATTAGTCGTTCCGATTAATCTGCACGACAAATCATATTAGGGGACACTGTAATATAATTAATATTTCATATATTTTTTTTTTAATTTTTGGGTTATTGCGAGGGAAGTACACCAGCAATTAGAGCCCGTCAAAAGTGACACATGTTAGCGTTGTTCGAGGGTGGGCGACGAAAAGGAACAAACCTTGCCTTTCCATTAAGACGTCGTAAAAACTATTCACGGACAATGAGCTGTACGGCACATGTTGCAGCCAACTGGACCATGCGTGGGAATGCCCGACTCCACAATTAGGACAAAAGGAGACTACCCTTACATCTGTCCAGTAGCGAGAAAAACACAGAACCAACGGCGAGAGTATTGTTCATAACCATGTGTGCGACTTCTCAAAGACTATGGTTTATGCAAGGACAATAGGACAGGCGACTAAGTGACGCTACGGTAGAGCACAGATGTTACGCCACCCATAAGTTGACGAAGGAAGTCGTCAGCGTACCAACAATGAGAGAATTCGACACGCTACACCAAAAATAGCAGATGTGATCTTGAAACGAAGCCTTAACACTGATTCCAGGAACGGGGCAACGTACGTAAGACAGCGACTCATCTAGTCCACGTGGACTACGTCAAATTCGTGTCGAGAAAGCCAACCAGCCAATGAGGAACGAGAATTCCGGAGGGAACTTCTGTAGGGGATGGTTCAGAGAGTAGCTTGAGACCAGAGAGCGAATCTCGTGTATGAACGTCCCTCTCCAAACGGCACAGGGTGGAGAATTCGTTGGAAATACTGACTGGAGACGAAGGGACACAGGGAGGTCCATGGAATGAACCTATCAAAGATGATTTGGTGGAAAGTTTGAGCGTTCATCAGTATCCCAAGAGTGGGAACATCAGAGGAAATAAAAACCGTTTACACAGGGAGACGCGCTCTCAGTTTTACTACAAATTTTGCTCAGTTTTACTACAAAGTTTGCTCAGTTTTACTTCATTTATCTCAGTTAATTCTAATTTTTCGCTCAGTTAATTCAAATTGTATCTCAGTGTACTACAATCATTGGCTCAGTTCATTAAGATCTTTGCCTCAGTTTATTATAATTCTTAACTAGGTTTACTCAGAGTTTCGAACAGTCTATTGAACTTGTATTTCATTTTCATAATAGTTCAAGTACAAGAACTTAAGGCAGTGCGTAAGTTAAAATGTATTTCGGTAGAGACGATTAAGACATTGTTACGAATAAATGGAAGTGCGCGAGTAAGACTCAAAGCGTAAAACGGAACAGTAGTTTTCGTGATGAAGCACGAGTAACAATCTTTATAAATTCTATGCAATTCACCGTCATAAAGATACTGACGTTGTGAAGTGACATTCTTAAACAATTACAGAAAAGTAGTGATACTACAATGTTTAGTAATCAACTCGAGTAAATAGAATTGTGAACAAGTGCCTAATGAACTCGAAAACGATATAGGCGCCGAAAAGAGTGGTCGTGCGGTATGGACAACTATTAGAAGCATACGGTATCGAACTGTGAACCGCGAAATAGACACATACGCGCGTAAAACGTAGCCGACCGATTACGAGAACAATGCCACAACTTGTATTATAATAAACTCAAAAGCTCGAAGTGACTGTCGCGGTGTGCGGAAGTGTTTGCGATCGGGTGTTATATGGATTAACCTCACTCATCAACGCAGGGATAATCATGGGAGCAACACATCACGGCAGAACGAGTAAAGTACAAAACTAATCTCTTCTTATAATTAGTAATTTATCAAACACCACTGACCTGACACTTAGAACCAAACCACCTGAGAAAGTTATATAAATATGAGTCAGATAGATACGAATCCATAAGATTGATATGTGTAATGTTAATTATGATTATTTCATGCATATAAATGTTTAATGTGTTTTAACGTAAAATACTAAATACGAATTATGAGCACACCACATTTTAGTTAGTAACGTCATTGCAGACGAAGAAGAGTCTACATTTGATCGCTCACTTAATTATTTAAATTCGTTCATTGAATTATTAAATGTGGCATAGAATTTTGTTGTTTGTTGAAGATTTGTAAGTGCTCTTAAATTAATGTTATGACATGAATAAGAATGAAAATGATTTTAATAAACGTAAGTTAGAATGGATTCGCTAGTATTCTATTGATTTATGTAAAAACCTGACTCACAACTTAACCTTTCATTAAACAGTATCTATATTTATAATTCAAGTTAACGATTATCAATTAAATTACTCAGAAAGATGCAGAGAATAGAAGTTTCGAAGACAGTTAAAGTCAGAAGTAATTTCATATGTAGCAAGTTTGAGTGTGAATAATTAATTAACTCTAACTCAATTCATACAATTATTTATTATTTAAAGAAATGAATTTGTTAACATTGCATATGGGAGTTCAACACATGACATTAACTATATCGTATATGCTAACCCAAGCTCAGAGTTAGATACATTTGGATCACAACTTTATTAAAGAGATAATTAAATAATCTATGCATATAATTAACACAGATAAATATTGTTGTATATGGTGCTCCAACATCACGGGGCAATTAGTAAAGATATACGTACCTATAAAAGTAATCAATCAATTTTTATATAACTAATAATTAATTAATTAATGCAAATAAATTTGCATAGAGATTAACATCGTATATGGCGCCCAACGTGGGGCCGATTAATAGGGATAATCCTTGTTAAACGAGCTGGTTAAGTGCAGGCAGTGGTATAGTAGAATAGCTAGTAGTTTGATAAAGTATAACATAAGCATTAGAATAAAAAAAAATACTTGTAAAACAACTCTGAATGATTACACGAAGTCGAGCAAAAATGGCGACTAATAACAATAACTCCGAAAGTCAAGAATTCGACGTTAATAATGAATTAAATATAGAAGGACGGGAGGAGAACGCGACGCCTAGCGACGACGTTAGCGCGTGTGAATCTGAGACAAGGGCGGGGGGACAGGTGTCCCAACCCGGCGAATTAAATCTACAAATGCTACTTGAGAAGTTGACCGAGAAGTTAGATCAGCAGAAGAATGATCTGAAACAGATGCAGGTAGAACAAAACGAAAAACAAAACTTAATTACAGAGAAATCGGAACAGCAAAGTAGGGAACAAAAACAAATGCAGGAGGAATTAAAACGGCACAATGAAGAACAGATCAGCAAAATAACACTAGATCTACAGGATTACGCTAAGAAGTGGGATGAGAAAATCAACGATCTACAAAAGTAGAGTGAAAGTGGAATAAAAGAGTTGAAAAATGAACTGAAGAAACAGGTAAGAGAGAATAAAGAAGTGAGAGAGAAAGACCGTCAAGAGTGGCAGGAAGCCATAAATAATACACAGAAGGTAATCGAACAAGTTGATCAAAAATTAGATCACCAAATCCAAGAGACGAACAATAGAAACGAGGAATGGAGAAGAGAGGTACAGAACAATATTCTACAACAACAACAAGAGCAGGGAGAAGCCGTCAAAGTATTGAAACAGAAATTCGTTGAAGTGGACGACCGTCAACGCACGGCGGAACAGAAGACCACAACAACGGAGAAGGAGAAGGACGTGATAATTGAAGAGTTGAGAAGTCACATAAACCATATTAAAAGTGGGCAAGAAAGACTACACCGACGGATAGCGGAAACTGAGATAGGACCGTCCACGAGAGCGAATGGAAATAATAACTCCGAACTCAAGTACAACGGAACAGACCGTTTTCCTATAGAGTTCCTAAAAGAATTATCCGAGCACCAGCTAATGCACTACCCAGCGGATAACATGAAGTGGATAGGAAAACATCTCGAGGCCGATGCAGCTATATGGTGGCGTGTGGTACGTGACTAGATCAAGAACTTCGATGAGTTTAAAGAAATCTTTACGCAGAAGTATTGGGGCCAGGAGAAGCTTGATGTCCGAAACAAGCTGGAGTATGGTCGTTTCGACTGGCGTGGGAGTATGAGCGCTGTCCAATACATGGAACGACAACTTCTGGAAAGCCGTCAGCTTACACCGCCGCTCACGGATTATCAACTGATTAGGAAGATAACACGACATTATGGACGAGAATTAGAGATAGCGAGCGTAACTAGGGACGTCAGGACGATACAGAATCTTGAATCATTGATTTCTGAATATGCCATGATCCGGCAAAGAAACAGTAGAGATGATCGGTTTGTGCGTCAGACAGACAAGTTGAACGACCGAGACGCGAGAGGGGCGTCTCACGGTCAACAGAACACCACCGTAAACAAGGTGATTACGGAGCAAAAACCTTCACACTGGCAACATAGAAAGGGGGAAGAAGGGAACTACCGACGACCCCAACATTTCAGTAACAAGCCGGCAATAAATACCATTGAATTTGTAAACAATGGTGCCTCAACGTCTGCCGCTAAGGTTAGTGGAACAGTAGGAAATAAAAATTAAGTGGGTCACATGAAAAGATAGCCGTTCGTCGACCTACACTACAACAGTACGAGACCGATATTTTGTTACCTGACTTACGACATGGTTAATCCTGGATGAACAAACACTACTGGAAAAGCGAATCTCAAAATGTCCAGAGATTGAGGTAAAATTTAATGGTGATGTTACAGTTTTAGCCTTGATTGATACAGGTTCTGCCATTAACGGGATATCAGAGGAATGGTTTAACAGAAATAAACAACGCCTGCGTCCATATGAAGAACTCCGCATGAACAACACGTTAATTGTAAGTGCAGTCGGCGGAAAGTCTAAATTAATCAGGAAACAAATTATGTGTGAAATTTATATTGATGATGTTAGATTAGATTGTGTTTTCCTAGTAATACCGAATTTAATTAGGGACTGCATATTAGGTAACAGTTTTTTAAAAGAAGAGGGATGTGTGATCGATATGAAGAAGGGAACCATCGAATTCGAAGGGAGGACTGGTGAACAGGAACTGCGGATACCAATCATACATATGGAACTATTAGAAGAGGACTGGGACGGAATCGAGAGGAGGATTGATGAGAAGGTCGACAGTGTGACGTGTGAAGACGAAACGACGAGGGAGGAACTAAGAAGGATTTTAGTAAAGTATAAGAATGTATTCCGGGAGTGTCCAGGACGGATGGATTGCTACGAACATGAATTCCGAGTGACGGATAAAACACCATATTTCCAACGCGGGTGGCCTATCCCAATAGCGTATAAGGAAAAGGTGGACGCCGAAATCAGCAAGATGCTAAGGTATGGCGTGATTGAAAGGTGCAGTAGTCCATACGTCAACCAAATGGTCACCGTAATAAAGAAAGATGGGAATGTACGTTTGTGTTTAGATGCGAGGAGGATAAATAGTGTCACTGTTCCAGACTACGAAGGACCAACTCCGATTCAAGAAATCCTGGCGAGATGCAGTAACATGAAGTACTTACCAACAATAGATTTAACGAGTAGCTTCTGGCAGGTTCCGTTCAAACAACAATGCCGAGATTACACCGCATTTCTGTATGAAGGAAAGTGTTACAGATATACCGTAACTCCATTTGGGCTTAGTACCAGTTCCGCAGCCCTGACGAGAGGTTTGGATATGGCATTGTCCGAGGAAGTGAAAGAGAATACAATCATCTACGTCGACGATTGTCTTTGTTATTCGTCTAACGTAAGCACACATTTGGAGAATATTGAAGCATTACTTAAGAATTTATTGGCAGCCAACCTAACAATAAATTTGGAAAAGTCACAAATTTTTCGCAAGGAGATCGCATACCTTGGGTATCAGCTTACTACTGATGGTATACGAGCATCCGAAGAGAAAGTGGCAGCAATCAGGAAGGTTCCCGACCCCGAAGAATCAAAAGCAGTTAAAGGGATTCCTGGGACTTACAAATTTTTACAACAAATATACAAGCAAATATGCAGAAGCCACACAACCTTTGTTAAGTCTACTTAAAAAGGGTCAGAAATTTAAATGGACGCCTGATCTTGACCAGTGTTTCCAACAGGTCAAGGACTTGTTTATCAATACTATTATCTTAAGTTTTCCGCAGGTAAATAAGAGGTACTTCTTACAGTGTGATGCGAGTAATTTCGCATATGGAGGCCAATTATACCAGTTGGACGACGACAAAAACATCTGCGTGGTAGCATATACTAGTAAAACGTTCAAAGGTGCAGAACTAAACTACTTTACTACGGAGAAAGGGCTACTAAGCATAGTTCGATGTCTGGAGAAATTCCGAATTTACGTTTTAGAACAGCCGTTGACCATAATAACAGATAACAAGGCGTTGATCTTCTTGAGTAAGTGTCACCTAAACAACTCAAGGATCACACGTTGGATACTTAGTATTCAAGAGTATAACTCTGATATAATTCACTGTAAGGGAAAGGAGAATATCGTTGCCGACATCTTGAGTCGTTACCCAGAGGATATGACGAAGGAAGATCCAGTCGACGACAGTTATGCATATCAAATGAACCATACAACAACTAAAATGAGTAAAGAAATGAACATGATGCTAAAGAACTTCGCGACGTACCAGTTAGAAGATAAGAAGCTACAGCAAATAATGAAGGATTTGACGACGGATGATAAGAATGAATTATGTAAATTTTATAAGTGTAGTAACGATAAATTATATAGAAAAAGTAAGGGTCGATGGAAACTCTACGTACCAGAAAGCGTTACGGGGAGACTCATCGAAGAAATACACACAATGTACGGTCATGTTGGCAGTAAGAAATGTATAAAGTTACTGCAGGAGCATTTCATTTTCGACCGAATGACGAAGCGCGTACAGGAGTACGTGAAGACGTGCGATAAGTGCCAAAAATGTAAGGATTCAAACAATCGTAACTTATTTGGTGGCACGAAGCCAATTATACCGACGAGTAAAGGTGAATTGATTAGTGGCGACTTTTATGGACCTCTTCCAACAGCAGCAGCAGGAGTAAAGTATATCCTTGTCATTATAGATAACTTTACCAAGTATGTAAAACTATATACACTTAGAAGAGCCACAACAGTAGCTACGCTTCGTAGACTCCGGCAATATGTAAATGAGTGTGGAAAACCGAAAGCAATACTCACTGATAACGGTGCGCAGTTTACGTCCAAACAATGGATTAAAGGACTAGATGAACTTGGAATTATACCTAAATACGCAGCGATAAGAAACCCGCAAACAAACCTTGCCGAACGCGTAAATAGGCAACTGGGAAACCTATTTAGGATATTTGTAGGGGACCAACACACAAAATGGTCTAAATTCATAAATACCATAGAATGTTGCATAAATGAAGTCTACCATGAAACAATAGAAGTTACACCGTATGAAGCACATCACGGAACAAAGCCGAGTCGTGTATGGGAGAAATTCATAAAGGAAAACTGTGATACGAAAGAAGAGACAGTGGATAGCCACCAGATATTCATTAGGATCAAACGGAAACGAGAGCGACACGCAAAACGCGTGAACGAAGCGAACAAAATGACGAGATTTCAGGTAGGAGATTTGGTGTTAGTGCGGACACATTACCAATCCGATGCGATGCAAAGAAGAATCGAAAAATTTTGTGAATTGTACACAGGACCTTTTAAGATTAAAGATATTGTAGGCGAATCTACGTATATATTAGTAGATAATTGCGACGAAACTAAAACACGTGGCAAATTCAATGTGAGATTATTGAAACCATATTACGTAAGGGGAGAGTAACTATGGCGAAACACGGCATCAGCATGTATGCGAGGTGAAGACGTTTGTTGAAAAGCGAATAAGTAAGGAGTAAGGTTGAAAATCATGCGAAGTAGTAAATAAACAGAGAGGGAGGTGAGAAGTGACGTAAGCTCAGCTGGCGAGGCTGACGACAACAGGTAGATTTGTAGTTATTAAGGACACTCTCCATGCGAGACGATGTTATAGTAGGACTATATGTACTTCACTAATGGACAGCAGAAAGAAAAAAGAGCTAAGCGTCGGAATAGGAGGAGAAAAGACCGAGCTAGATGAAAAAGAATAACGGTAGTAGGCGCGAATGCAATCTACTAGTTAATTCATTCAGAATTGTCTAGACGAATATTTAAACTTGTAATAAATTTAAAATGTCAGATTTTATATATTGTATAGATAGTAAATTAATTAACAGATGTATTTGTTATACTATTGAAATTTGTTTATTGAAGAACAGATATAAGCAACTGAGTTGCATAACAGAATTAAACATTGTAATAAATTGTTAGAATTAAATATTGAACTTAAGATTTTATTATAAGCATAGGAAGAGTGGATATAAAATAAGTTTGTTTGACCTGTAGAATTATACAAATTCGATTTAATTTGTTGTAAATAAGTATACGTGTGTTTAACAAGAATTTAGATTCAAAGTACCAGAGGGTAGGAATTACGATGAATGTTTGTAAGTAAGTATATGATGTCTTAAAAAATGTTTTTTAATCGCAAATTAATTTTTAAAGTAATAATAAAAATTTTAGAAGTATTCATAAGCAATAAGTTACTGCTAGTATTTATATAGTTTATATTGTATGCGCAAGTAGAAGGCTAGCTTGAAAACAAAATAATTACAATTTGTTTATGTAATGTATAGGTATAGACAGATCTAGGAACGCACTAGAGCGTATAGTTTGTAAATGGATTCGTATTTATATTTGATGAGCAATAAATTACACACTCAGGTAAATGGAAAAAAAGGGGGGAAAAACGGTTCTGAACAACAGTAGGTCAGTCGAGAGGAAGATATAGGTCAGCTATACTCGTTCCAATGGGAGATGGCCAATGTACTTAGTGATCGTACGCGAGTAAGGGCGAAATATGAATTAGTCGTTCCGATTAATCTGCACGACAAATCATATTAGGGGACACTGAATATAATTAATATTTCATATATTTTTTTTTTAATTTTTGGGTTATTGCGAGGGAAGTACACCAGCAATTAGAGCCCGTCAAAAGTGACACATGTTAGCGTTGTTCGAGGGTGGGCGACGAAAAGGAACAAACCTTGCCTTTCCATTAAGACGTCGTAAAAACTATTCACGGACAATGAGCTGTACGGCACATGTTGCAGCCAACTGGACCATGCGTGGGAATGCCCGACTCCACAATTAGGACAAAAGGAGACTACCCTTACATCTGTCCAGTAGCGAGAAAAACACAGAACCAACGGCGAGAGTATTGTTCATAACCATGTGTGCGACTTCTCAAAGACTATGGTTTATGCAAGGACAATAGGACAGGCGACTAAGTGACGCTACGGTAGAGCACAGATGTTACGCCACCCATAAGTTGACGAAGGAAGTCGTCAGCGTACCAACAATGAGAGAATTCGACACGCTACACCAAAAATAGCAGATGTGATCTTGAAACGAAGCCTTAACACTGATTCCAGGAACGGGGCAACGTACGTAAGACAGCGACTCATCTAGTCCACGTGGACTACGTCAAATTCGTGTCGAGAAAGCCAACCAGCCAATGAGGAACGAGAATTCCGGAGGGAACTTCTGTAGGGGATGGTTCAGAGAGTAGTTTGAGACCAGAGAGCGAATCTCGTGTATGAACGTCCCTCTCCAAACGGCACAGGGTGGAGAATTCGTTGGAAATACTGACTGGAGACGAAGGGACACAGGGAGGTCCATGGAATGAACCTATCAAAGATGATTTGGTGGAAAGTTTGAGCGTTCATCAGTATCCCAAGAGTGGGAACATCAGAGGAAATAAAAACCGTTTACACAGGGAGACGCGCTCTCAGTTTTACTACAAATTTTGCTCAGTTTTACTACAAAGTTTGCTCAGTTTTACTTCATTTATCTCAGTTAATTCTAATTTTTCGCTCAGTTAATTCAAATTGTATCTCAGTGTACTACAATCATTGGCTCAGTTCATTAAGATCTTTGCCTCAGTTTATTATAATTCTTAACTAGGTTTACTCAGAGTTTCGAACAGTCTATTGAACTTGTATTTCATTTTCATAATAGTTCAAGTACAAGAACTTAAGGCAGTGCGTAAGTTAAAATGTATTTCGGTAGAGACGATTAAGACATTGTTACGAATAAATGGAAGTGCGCGAGTAAGACTCAAAGCGTAAAACGGAACAGTAGTTTTCGTGATGAAGCACGAGTAACAATCTTTATAAATTCTATGCAATTCACCGTCATAAAGATACTGACGTTGTGAAGTGACATTCTTAAACAATTACAGAAAAGTAGTGATACTACAATGTTTAGTAATCAACTCGAGTAAATAGAATTGTGAACAAGTGCCTAATGAACTCGAAAACGATATAGGCGCCGAAAAGAGTGGTCGTGCGGTATGGACAACTATTAGAAGCATACGGTATCGAACTGTGAACCGCGAAATAGACACATACGCGCGTAAAACGTAGCCGACCGATTACGAGAACAATGCCACAACTTGTATTATAATAAACTCAAAAGCTCGAAGTGACTGTCGCGGTGTGGGGAAGTGTTTGCGATCGGGTGTTATATGGATTAACCTCACTCATCAACGCAGGGATAATCATGGGAGCAACACATCACGGCAGAACGAGTAAAGTACAAAACTAATCTCTTCTTATAATTAGTAATTTATCAAACACCACTGACCTGACACTTAGAACCAAACCACCTGAGAAAGTTATATAAATATGAGTCAGATAGATACGAATCCATAAGATTGATATGTGTAATGTTAATTATGATTATTTCATGCATATAAATGTTTAATGTGTTTTAACGTAAAATACTAAATACGAATTATGAGCACACCACATTTTAGTTAGTAACGTCATTGCAGACGAAGAAGAGTCTACATTTGATCGCTCACTTAATTATTTAAATTCGTTCATTGAATTATTAAATGTGGCATAGAATTTTGTTGTTTGTTGAAGATTTGTAAGTGCTCTTAAATTAATGTTATGACATGAATAAGAATGAAAATGATTTTAATAAACGTAAGTTAGAATGGATTCGCTAGTATTCTATTGATTTATGTAAAAACCTGACTCACAACTTAACCTTTCATTAAACAGTATCTATATTTATAATTCAAGTTAACGATTATCAATTAAATTACTCAGAAAGATGCACAGAATAGAAGTTTCGAAGACAGTTAAAGTCAGAAGTAATTTCATATGTAGCAAGTTTGAGTGTGAATAATTAATTAACTCTAACTCAATTCATACAATTATTTATTATTTAAAGAAATGAATTTGTTAACATTGCATATGGGAGTTCAACACA
Organism: Magicicada septendecula; assembly: GCA_034769895.1. NCBI lineage: Eukaryota > Metazoa > Arthropoda > Insecta > Hemiptera > Cicadidae > Magicicada > Magicicada septendecula. The sequence continues at coordinate 402,330,973 of CM068371.1, read as the reverse complement.
TGACATTAACTATATCGTATATGCTAACCCAAGCTCAGAGTTAGATACATTTGGATCACAACTTTATTAAAGAGATAATTAAATAATCTATGCACATAATTAACACAGATAAATATTGTTGTATATGGTGCTCCAACATCACGGGGCAATATTAAGTAAAGATATACGTACCTATAAAAGTAATCAATCAATTTTTATATAACTAATAATTAATTAATTAATGCAAATAAATCTGCATAGAGATTAACATCGTAAGTATAGTGTTTTGGAAGAAAAAAAAACGACGTTACACCTATATTTTCGATATAAAAATTAGTTGTTTTCACTTGAGTGACATATTATTCATTAGTAATGGCTCTAGTCTGTCACGGGAAGAGTTAATTAACGTCATTTAAATTTAAGTGAAGGGATTCGTTGCGATTTCGATGGCAAAATTTATTCCTTTATACGAGGTTTTCCCTATATGTTTGTGTGTTACATATTGTTTGTTTACCTCAAAACAGCTCCTCCCCGATAACCGCAAACAGCCTACAGACTTTGGTAAATATTCTGTGTTTCGCTGAAGCTAGTGACAACGGGTACAATATATTTTAGAAAATAAAAAAAAACAACGGACACTAAATAACTTAAGGACTGTTGTTGAATCCAAAAGAGGTTTATTCTTTTTCTTCTTAAAGTTATTCAAATGACTATAACGTCATACAGGCCTAAATAATAAATAATGAGGACTACTTTTTGTACCAGCGACGTAGTTCAGCAAAGGCAGGATAGGCTTTTGGCACACGTTTCGGTCGCCAATTATTATCCCAAAACGTTATCCTAGATACTCATTTCGCAAGCTGAGTCAAACCTAGAAGCTGAAAGTGTCTTGGTGGAACGCTGCGGAATCGAACACGTAACCTCTACGTCAGAAGCCAGGCGCCAAACCCAACAGTCTACTAAGCCCAAAAGTCAAATAAATAATCTATTACTGTTCTTCGTGGTTCTTTTTTGTCCTTTCCTCCACTCAGGGGGATTTCTTTTAATAATTACTGTTTGTATTTTGGTAAAGTTCTTTAATACCAATATAAAAACAGTGACATAATAAAATACTGATGATTGAAAGTGTCTTGTAGTTTATAACGTTTATACCGAATATACTGTTACGACGATCTCGCTGATCGTCGTATGGTACAGTGGAAAACAAAATACAAGACACCAATGAAGTCACTAAAAACCAGTTTTAATTATCACAATTAACAGTTTGTAATCAATAAATTATTTAACAAGATTATACTCGTACAACAATTCAGATTAATCTGTCCACACAAATAATAATGTCAAATATAAAGAATTCCGCACAATAACCACTTTACACTAATACACCACGTAAGACGCACTGTGTAAATCGCCCGACAATAACTGAAAACTAAGCGGCGGGTTGGGCCGTTTATAGTCTGCAGGGTTCCATAATAGGCGTCCTTAACAAGCAATTGAAAATTCTAGAGGATACTTCTGAACGGCCTTGGCAGAAACACGCACCGTTGGCTTGTTGAGAAGCTTGTCGAACAACACTATCGAATGTACGAGATTGTTCCGTATTACGTAACACTGCCTCGTATGTTAAGTGTCACGTACGCACACAAACATTACAGGTGGACTCTGCTGGGGTAGCCGAGACACATGTAGAGCGTTCTGTAATAGCGAAACAATGCGTTTATAGAAGATATAACGACCAGAAAATTATGTGCGTCATAAACTTGATGACGCAATTAAATCGCACGCACTCCACTATAATATGCGCTGACTACAGCCACACAGTTAACTATATGTGAGAAACATTACCAAATTTTTCTGTGTTGACTACGTCATCAATGTAACTACATTTTAAAAATATGACTATCAGTGACAAGCGCCGCGCACAACAACCGCATGCACAACTGTCAAAAATTGATTCAAACAACATTTTATTTCTTCTCAAAATATCTCAACGTGTTTACAACGTGGCCGATTTCTCTTGCAGCAAATTCTTTAGCCGTCTCAATCACGAATCAAAAATAAATGTTTTCAAAACAGGTTTAAATAATTTTCTAAATCATACAAGTATGCGTAAAAACGATAATAAACAAACCCAACAGGAACGAACGGACGTTTAGTGCACTAATAATAACACTCTATAAATAGATTGGAAATTAATAGACCGCGGGAATATATAACACTTATTTTTGGCACATTAATGAATTCTTTAAACGGTTTACATAACCGAAACTGATCAGCGTTATTTAGCCTACGTCACAGCATCCGACTACTGACTGACAGCCTCTACAAATAGTTTACATCTATTAACGTACTTCCAATGTTCCAATGATATGGGTTCCTTGTTTTCCCGCGATCGTTCATTTTTCAGTGAAATATCACTGATAAAACGAAACTGAGAGAAAGAAAAACACGTCTTTTCTTCCTTTTTCCGGATTTCATCTGTCGTTTACTTAATAAACGTTACGTTTACCAAACGTTTGTTCTTGGAATTTGGCAGCGTCCGACACACTTTCTCCCCCAATTTATCCTTGATGTTTTAATTCCGATTTTCCTGTTTGTTCATGTGCGGCTTCTACGCTTATACGTCAATTAGTTTTACTCCTAAAGAAGTACCGTTTATAACGTCTATTATTTTCTATAATAAACTAATCTATACATGTTAAGATACACGATAGAAATTATCTAAATACGATGGCATCCCGCGCTTGTCAGCTTTAATCAGCAAAAACCCTACTTATCTTACGACTAAAATATTGTTACGCAATACGGAACGTTCTGATACACTGGAGAACGTTGTGTCGTACATATTGCTGCTTTGTGATGAAAGACAATTACGTGACACTTGTCATGCGTCAATAATCGGCTATTCCAAATCGCAACGGTCGGGCACTGTCTTCAAGCCCAGACAGTGAGACTGTTTCTAGTGGAGTCGAGAGCGCCTGTTTAACAAGTCATCGAAAAAATGACAGATTACTCTGGAATCTCAGCGGTGTATAAATATAAGCATCTAGCGACGGCCAGTTCGGTTCAGTTTAAGCGGCGATTTATTCAAGTAAGGTTCGAAGTATTGTGGCGAAGCGTTATAACTGTGCGGGACTCTGTTAGCTGACACTACTATTGCGTGTGGACAAATTTTGCTGGGATTATTGTACGAGTTGATTACAAACCGTATTTGTGATTAATTAAAGCTGGTGATTAGTAGTGACTTCATTGGTGTCTTGTATTTTGTTTCCCACTGTACTATACGGGGGTAAGTAGACCGTCGCAACAATATTAATAAACAGACACCTCAACGTTATTAACGTTATTCAACCACCGAAGCGAGTTCTCAGTTTCTACTCGACCGTTTGCCGTCTGTCTGTCTATTCGGGATATGTCTCCGATAACTACTACTTCATTTTCTTCTTTACCTGACCCTTTTGTCTCTCCGGTTGTATGGAGCTTCAATCTATATATACCCATGGCAATAGACTTCATTTCCTGTAAACTCATCCCCCGGTCCTTTCCCAATCTCTCAATGATCTTTGGCCTTTCTCTTGATCTATGGCTTTACTTCAAAGTAGGCTACTGTTTTATTCCGTTCGGGACTTTACTCACAAATTCTGCCTGATCATCTCATTTCTAAATGCGATCTCTCCTCGTTTTCTCGTTATTGGTCTGAGAAACCTCATCTTTGCTGATGTTATTCTATTTGCAAGTTTGTCAAGGATAGCACAACTTTCTGCTCTACACATTATTGTTGGCAGATATGTAGATTTAAATACCTGTAGTTTTGGTTTCTTGCCCACTTCCCTTTTCCCTATAAGTGTGTTGTTTATTGTGTAATATAGAGATTGTTTTCCTCAAACGATTTGGTATTTCCTTATAATATTCTCTCATCCATTTCAAAAATGACACCCAAGTATTCGTATTCCTTGATTTCAACCAACTGTTCAATATCACAGTTAATTCCTCAGAGACTGTTATCCTTTCCTTCCAATATACTTAACTGTACGCTTCTTGATATTCAGTTTCAAGCCTTTTCTTCCCAGTTACTCTAGAAAGATGGAATGGAATTCTACCACGGCCTCATGAAGTGTATTCGTTGAGTCTTGTATGAACACTAGACCCTTTGCGTACAGCAATGCCTGGGCCAAAATCGGTTTTTACGTCTAATATCCCTCATGATAACTTTTGAAGTATAAACCGATTTTCGTAAAACTTTGCGTGCATGTTCATACATGTACCTCACAGACCGCTATTGTTTTCAACATTAATCTCCAAAATATACGAGGGCGGGAGGCAAAAATGTGAGGATGAAAATGTTGAAAAATCACGTAAGTCCATATTCGGAATCAAGTTAAAGAGAATTTTAAAGAAAATATGAAAATCGTGTTCAGTTTTAGAAATTTCAAAACTTTCAAAAACTCAGAGAACAAAAGATAGCTTTATAAAAATAAAATTCATTAATTTGATTTTATCTTTAATAAATGTATTTTGTTCAAAATAATGAGCGAGTTTTGCAGCTTAGAGGCCTACTAGTCAAATATTTGATGATTATTGCTATTATTACTACTTTTATCATTCACTGTACAGTTTATACTACTAATTGTATTTACTTATGTAGGGTAATGCAGGGCAAGAGTCCGCATTGGACAAGATTCCTAATACGTCGTAGTTACTAGTTCTCTTAATAGATGTTGTGAATTGGTGTCTGGGCTGTTGGAGAAGTGCATTCTGCTGGCTGGACACAACAAACAAGGAGTCTAGCGCCATTACCGCGAGTGAACAGTAACGTTGTTTAATTTTGTGGAAGTTGAAATTATTTTACAGTGTAATTTAAAAATATTTATACAAATATATACTTTCTTATTATTTGTTTTCGACAGTACATTATTAAAAGGTAATTCTGAGGTTACATATCAACTTAAAGTTAGAGGTCAATCTTATTTTATTGAATAAGTCAGCAAAAAGTATAGAACACAGTGGGGCAAGTTTCCGGGGGGAAAGAGTCCTCTTGGTCTCCTGTGCGGAATCTTACCCAACATAAACAAACTTCACATTACAATTAAATAAAACTTGCATTAGGCCTACAATTGTTGTTAAGCGTCCCAGAAGTGTGTGCTGGGGAGTCCCGCTGATTTCAAAGAAAGAAGAGGAATATCGTGTTCCGGGAAAGTTGATTATTATTGCGGAGGCTGTGGGCACCTTTCCCCCCCCCCCTACAGGCTGGATCATGTGTCGTCAGTGTAGTACATGGTGGGAAGAGCCGCGCACGAATTACAGTGGATTGGGCCATTTCTTGTGTGATAAGTGTCAGTAGGATTCTTACCCTACACAGACCGGACTCTTGCCCCAAGGTTGGGGTAACTTTCCTATTTTACATGCTTTTGTTTTTTAATTTTTTTTACCAAATACTGAAGTCAAAATTGTTGTGTACTCACTACATTTGTTAGTATATAGTGTAACAAATAAGCCAGTAATTTTCAATAAACTTTATTTTGGTTCAGTAGCTGAGAATTTGTTATTGTATTTTAAGTTCGGACTCTTGCCCCTCCTTCCTATATGGAAATTTTATATATATATAAAAATTGACATGACACAATTTTCAAAGCACTCAACATCGAAAATACACAAAATACTAATACATACACCACAATCATACACAATAATACAACTTTGCAATACCAGAGACCAACAAGAAACCACAATAACGTCCAGCCAACACACAAATACTTCACCAGACGCAAAATCACGAAGGCTGAGGATGAGAACAATGGTTCTCGAACCATGTCCCTAATAAGGAAAAAAATATCTTGAGATAATTTCAGTATAAATATTAAATATAATATATAACCCGAAAACAGGAGAATAAACTTTGAAGGTTGAAATCAGCTGAAACCAGATCCAGTCACCTCTATGGGAAGATAACACACTGCATTGTGTCAAATTGTCCCCGGTACTCTACGTCCTTTAAATGATCGAGCTAAACGTGTCACTCAAGTCGCATGTATACAACAACAACATATGTAAGAACAAAGAGGGTAACATCCACAAGTGTGGTTGCTTTCCGTAACTATAGGCACACAACTGGAATGGTACCCACTCGTTCAGACTCTAGCTGAACAAACTGACGTGAGCTTTACTTTTGAGCGCACTGAGAATTCAATCTACTCCACGGCGAGTTTTGTCTGATTCTACAGTGAGCGGAGTCCACACTGGTCGGAAGTACGGAACAAGTCCCAAAATATGCACTTCAGGAAAGCTTTGCAACTGTATCGCTACGCGTTATTCTATAAACTAATTTGGAATACACATTTTGGTATTATAGCCGCCCAACATGATTTCGCCGGTATATTCTACTCACAAGAAGTACAATTATCAACAAGAAAAATCTAAAGAACTGTTCTAACAACATCTAAAAAATTTAAAAAGTCCCACCATAATGTTCTAAGGTTATAGAAGATCAACGTTTGTTCCCTCCCGCACACACACTCCAAGACTGTTCGAAAAACGCACACCTTCATTGTTTCTTTGAAAGTGCAGATTTGGTTTTCTGCACTTACTTAAAACAAACTACATGTAGATGTGATGTTCGATTTAAGGCAGCAAGAAATGCCATCACTGTACAAAGTTATTTAATGAATTGTAATAGTGGACGATACGCTTCCACAATAATTATTAATCAATTTATGTGGAATAAATCGACATCGTGTCTTCCAACGTTTGCCACTTAAAATTAGATTTTCAGATTCATCAAATGCAACCGTACATAACCAAACTTAATAATAAAAAAAAGGGAGGCCTAACTACTGAATAACAGTGTTGAAGTATTGCTTTCTTCTACAAAAATTGATACCACAATTTTCATGCGTAAGTTCCAGTACGGGTAGTTAAAAAAAAAAATCATTAAAATCTGTATTATGTTAGAATAAACTCAAATTTCTAACACTAACGTTTTTAGAATCGTTAAAAGTATCTTCATTCTTTAAAAATTCCGGCGGCTTAATAACGCACGACTGTCGTTGAAGGTATTATTCTACACGTCACGAACGAATCTTACCGCACTCATCTCTCTTGGACATTACAGCTAACCAAGACACATTATTCTAAAAACTAATCCAAGTCTGACAAAAGTAGAGAGAGCATTGGATGATTCGGAAAATCGTACGACATAATAAATTTCGGAAAGTGAAACGGAAAAATCGCAGGGATGACGATGTTGATATTTCAAACCGTTTGCGCAGGTCTGATAAATCGGCACGCGACTCATCTGATGACTATCAAGTGTAGGAGAAACGAAAGAGTTAGGTAAGACTGACACAACTTTGTCATAAAAACAAAACCCACAGGGAACAACTGGAGTGTTTTTTTTGTTTTTTTATAACAGCATAACGTGGTGTCAGCGTCAGTAGAAATATATTCTCTGGGCGCGTGGAACTGGAAAAAAAAGTCATACGGACAGCGACAATGAGAAAGTACACCTAGATACAGATGGGATTATTGCAACGAGGCCGGGAAGGACTTTTGGCATTTCGGAGGTGGCGCGCGCGGAGGCTGGACTGGCATTTCAGTTGTACGGTCTTAATTAAGAGGGATCAATAAACAGAAACCAACCGACCGCCAACATCACCAGGAAACAAATTAGTCTACCCACATTAGTTTGCAAATACCTCAGAAGCGTCCGCCCACCCAGATCCAATAACATCTAAAGAAAACAAAATCCAATTTAAACAACTTGTTTTCTTCGCAACACAAGTTTGTTTTAATCATTTTACACGTGTATAACAACGGCGTACCGAGAGTAAAAGTACACGTTTACATAAATTCTTTACGCTGCAAAGTTTACGTTAATTTATTTGAAAAATACGCCTTCGCGCAGACAAGCCGTGCATCGCAACCGAAGGAAATTTCTTATTACACGTAACAAATTACACTGAGAAGAGACGTAGCAACCTTACTTCACGGTACTCATTGAGAAATGAATCGCTATCGCGCGATGAATAATTCATACGGTCTTACGCCAAGTAAAGTACCACGCGCTACGTGTTCGCCCCTATGGCAATGACACGAAAATAACAAAATAGGGCACTCGTTCTCCAGCATGAAGCAGCTGCGTTGAATTAATTAGCCGAGATTACATCAGTCTGCAGAGTGGCATTTACAATAATAATTTCAATCAAACTTAAAATTAATTTTAATTAAACGTTATTCGATTTTTTCTATTTTACTTCTTTGTCTCGATTTCCGAACCGCCTCGAGCTTCTCTTCCTTCGCTCACTGGTATCGTGATCCTGATGACAAATTCTCTTGTAGATTTTTATCTTCGACCAATTACATAGAGATTGGTAATAGATAATGTACAGCCACCATTTTCTTGGTCTGCCTCTACCTCGTTCTCCAAGAGGCTTATAATTATCTTTTTTTGGTATTCTCGAATCACTCATTCTATTTATGTGTTGTATCCAGTTTTCTTTATTTTGTTTAATTTTATCGTTTATCGAATATATATTCAGCCCTTGCCTTATGTCTGCATTTCTTATGTGATCTCTTAGGGTTGTAATACACTTCTTGATAGGCCTTTGTAAAAGAGTTAAATTATTTATTGAAATTTATGTTAGCCTACGAGCATGTGAGAAATAAGATTACAAACTACTTTGATCAATAATAATATTAATAATTTATTTAATAGTCTATAACACTTATTCCAGTGTACCGACTCTTGATTATACCTCAGGGCGCCAGTAATAATAAACACAAATTAAAGTATGTTAATCGACTTTTAATGAACCATTTGCATTTATACATTACAAAATTTATTTATATGAATTGGATCGTTTTATCTTACAAATTGAATATTATTAAATAGCAATGAGTCCTTTTCTGACAGATTGAGTCACTATATTGAATACAAACATATATATTTATCAAACAACATAGAATTAAATGTTCATTATTCGTTACTTGCGTAACAATCCTTCCAAAGTGCGTAGTCCTGAAGATGTTGTAGATCGGTGAGTCGTCAGCAGCCGTTGTCGTGTGTTAATCCTGGTTAAAACTGCACTAATTCACTTTATCACAGGTGTACACTACACTTGATATATAGATTATACGTATAACTATGTCGTATAATTATACACTCTGGACACAAAGATTATTGAATCTTTGACCTTAAGTGCATTTAACACAGTTCGCGTCGCGTGTGGCTCGACTATTTCACACCGTCGTGACTTTACTCCGAACTCATTCGCCTTCTTCCGCGATTTACCACAATGTATTGAATTAATGGAACTTCATATGTATTACTACTTCTTGTTGTTTTTTATAACTCCGATCATCCACTCATTTACGGTTTAAAAAACTTTATAACTTTAGTATTAGTAATTATCGCGTTCCCGTACTCTGTTACTTCTGCGAATTTACTTACTCTTTACCTTACTTATTAAAATCTATTGTTGACACAAAACAGCGTACGCGAGTCTCTTCGTGTAATTCCGCCGATATAAAGAAGACTAACTTATTTCTCTCTAAGTTCATAATATATACTTGGTCTGAGTGTCCCTTACCTACGATCTACAGCAAAACGTTCCTATAGGTTTAAACTACCGCTAAATACAATTCGCGCAATCTGCTTAACTAAAACCTCCCGCGCACTACATGACGCTTTTTCTGATTCGCCCAACGTTTTTCCGTGTTCCACGTGCTTAAAAAACTAGCGTCTATCGTTATCTCTCTCACACAACGCTCTCTTTCGTCTAACGGTATCTATTGTTATATGCACTTAAGTTTACAACGTTTGGCGAACGGCCTTACTATCTTAGCAAATAATACATTTTATGACAGTTGTGTCCCAAAACGTAACAGCCTAAAAGTACATTCATTATAATCGTCAGCCCCAGCGCCGGCGTTATAAACCTACCGCTTTACTCTACAGATTTTTCACAAGTAATTTTCTTTCAAATAATGCCGCCTTACGGTTCTGGCGTCTCAATACCTCTCCGCTTTCTAAAACACACCCATTTCTTTGCGTTCAGCATAGTTGATTGAGTAAAATTAGCAATTGCTCAAATTTTCCGTTATAGGGTGCATCCTTTGACTCTCCTTATGAATTTCGTTTCAGCAGTTTCAATTCGTTTTCTCTGATTTTGGGAGAGCGTCCACAATTCACTCCCGTACATCAATACTGGTGCCGCCATTACTTTATAAAATTCCAATTCTGTATCTTTTCGTACCTTCTTTCCCAAATCTTATGAATTAATTTTTCATAAAAACTCAAAATTCAACTCACGCCCAATGGCTTACTAATACTTCACATCAGTTATTCCCACCTTTACTCTCAAGTATTACGTACATCTGTGCTTTAGGTTAGGTATAAGCACTGCTTAAAGCACTTAACAACAATTGTTTTATAGTACTGTACAATCTTATGAGTAAACGTCCACACTATATAATTCCTACCGGCTAAAATTTTAACCTTTTAAACCCACTCTTCTGTGTCTGAATTGAATTGGTGTACTTCATTTTCCCTTTACTTACCCCTGCCATGTCGGAACAAGACTATTACAATATTCCTGAGACCACTCGCTAGCTACGTTTTTCTTGGGGATGGGGGAATCTTGCCAGTAGTAGGGAAATCCCACTGTGTATGTATGTTATATACGGCCTCTAGCAAGCTGGTATTGCCTGTTGCCAGTACAACTTTTTACACAGAAGTCTTCATTGGCTTTCCTAATGTACACAATAGCCCAGTAATTATGTACATAATTGCGATCGCCCAGTAACCCGTTGGCTACAGCATTCCTTAACAGATGGTTTTTTTCTAATGTAAATCTTTGCAAGCCTTATACTCTTTAAACTGTAGTGTATTAGTAATATCCTACAATATGAAAACTTATTACGGCTGCACGAATAACATGCAAAGAAATTGCTCTTTTTTCTCGAAAATAGAAAATTGAAAGCTGCTTTTATTAGTTTTTGATTTGTATTACAAAAAACTTTTCTTCTGTTCTTCTTCTTCTTCAAGCCTTTCGGCCTTGCGACCGGCTGCGAGCTTCGAATTACAACAGTTTACTCTTGTAAACTACACCTTACTGAATCACCCTGTTAACTGAATTACCTGTCTGCACCTCTTCTTAAGCCGGTCAACGTCCGGTATCCTTTTGACTTGTACCGCAAGAGCTTCTCTGATAAACGACTATGAGCCATCCGCTCCACATGTTCCTTTCAATTAAGTATAATATTGTTACGACGTCACAGAACAATCTACGTGTTTATCGAACGTTCCAGAGAGATCCAGAGTGTATGCGTGTGGTGTACGTGCTTGTATCCGCATCTACGAGAAAGTTCTCGATGCCGCCAGCCGTGCGGGCTGTGTCAAGGTTAATTACGTAGTTCATACGCACGCTACGACGCAATTAGGAATCGTCTAGATATTCGACTAGCTATAAATACCGGTACTCAAACGACGTTCAGTTTAGTATGAGGCGAATTTTTGACTGTGCGGTTCGAGAGTATTAGTGCGATATATTTACAGAGCGGTTTGAGTTATTACTGTGTACGTTCAAGTAGTTATTAGTGAAGTGTTGCGTTTTATATTCGGACGGTATAATTGTAATACAATTGAGTTTTAATATTAGTGGACATTTTATTGCGTGTGAACAATTTTCATTTGATTTGTTGTAGACACTGTGTTCTTAATTACGAACTGTTTTACTGTAACAATTAAAGGTGTGATTAGTGACTTGATTGGTGTCTTGTACTTATTTTGTTTCCACTGTACCTACGACGATCGAGTAGACCGTCGTAACAGTGGTGTCAGAACTGGGATAGAACGGTTAACAGTGGAAACAGCGGACACTTTGTACAAGACGAGTGTGATTCGTAATTAATCGATAAACAATGGATGCCAGTCAGATGATGGAAAATTTACAGGCGCTGCTGTTGCAGACAGAAAAACGACAGGACGAGAAACGGAGACAGGAGGCGGAAGAAGCAGAAAGACGACAAAAAGAAGAACGAAGACAAGAAAGAGAAGAAGCAGAAAAACGATAGGATGAAAAACGCAGGCAGGAAAGAGAAGAGACAGAGGAACGGCGACGACAGGAAACGGAAGATATCAAAGCATTAATACAGGAGCAGAAACAGATTCAAGAACACAGTACAGCAGAATTGGGTCTCCTACGAGGTGACCCAATAAACAATATTTGAAAGTTAATAAACAAGTTACTAAAATATCTGAGGTAGAAAAATCTGTCTTGACTGTGGAAGAAGTTATGTCAACAAAAATATCTGCAGTAGAAAACTCAATGGCAAACATAAGAGAACAAATTAAAATTGAAGTTGAACAGTGCATGAAGATTCAACCAAAACAAATGTTTGAACAGACTGTACCAGTGATAAAGACAGAAAAAGACACAGAAAATAAGCCAATAGAGAAAGTCATTTTGCCTGCAGTAGGGACAGTTCATGTCAAAGCTTCAACCTTTGACGGAAGCAGTCACTGGGCAACGTACCTCCACCAATTTGAAGCTGCTGCATGCACAAATAATTGGACAGAGAAAGACAAGGCAGTCTCACTCGTTCTCGCATTAAAAGGACCCGCGGCAGAACTAATACAGAAAGTGCCACCTGACAGCCAGAACATCTATGCCGAGTTGATAAAAGCTCTAGAATTACGGTACTGAGATAAACATTTGCGAGATGTGTACTGCACCCAGTTGAGACCAAGGCGACAGCATTCCGGGGAAGCATTCAAGAGTTTCAAGCAAGTATCGACATACTTATTAGACTGGCCTATCCTGAAGCGCCAGAAGATTTTCGAACGAGTTTTGCGATGCAGACATTTACTGCTGGTGTCCGAGGATAACGAACTACAGCAAGTGTTACGAATGGCAAGACACCAGAACAGTGCGGACGCCCTGGTACATGCTTTGCAATTTGAGGCCGCCAAATCAGCGTCTGGTTGGACAAGTCATAAATTGCGCGCACTAAAAGATCGCGACGGCACAGACGATGAGGAAGAAGAACAAGGAACAGAGACTCGACAGTCGGCGCCACAGAATAAAATAAGAAAGGATGGAAAACCGAAGTGTTATAGATGTGGGAAACCTGGACATCTACAACGAGATTGTCGGGTTAGAATTCAGTAGCAGGGGAACGAGCAATAGTCGGTACAACGGGGCATGTGCTAACTAACTGGAGGAACGAAGCCCCTAGAGAATACTCAATTTCTACACTTCAGAAAAACAGCGGAAGCTTGGTGGTTACCGGATTTGTTCAAGAAAGGCCAATCTCGATTACAGTTGACACAGGCGCAACAGTTTCTATTGTGCGGCCCGATGTAGTGAAAGATCTCAAGCCAATCTGGTGCTCTTGCAGCTTACGAACAGCTACTAGACGGCCTGTAAAAGTGTTTGGAAAAGTGGAGATACACCTATGCCTCGGTCGACTTAAGTTTAATCATCAAGTACTTGTTGCAGACATTGTGGATGAAGCAAATCTTGGTGTGGACGTTATGAATGCTTATGGATTTATAGTCGACTTCAAAAGCAATGTCTTGAAAATCGGAGGCGAAGAGGTAATGGTATCAACAATGACAACAGCAGAAAAATCGATGGACGTCATAAACCAAGTGGCCGTAACTGTTCCGCCAAACTCTGAAAATATCATCATGGTTAGGACTGCGGTAGACACTAGGGGCAATCAGTGCTCTATATTCGAACCCCAGGTAGTCAGCACACCGGGCATACTAATTGCCAGAAGTTTAGTAAAACCTGACGAAACCGGAAATGTACCTATTAGAATGGCGAATATTTTGGATCAAGCTATCACTTTAAAAAGCAATACGCTCCTAGACAAATTGACTCCTGTGGCCTGGGTAGCCGGAATAACGCAACGAAGACCCAGTTCTTCGGGTACTTCTAAATTACCAGAGGAACTGCAAGAATTATTGAACAGATCTTCTAACGAGTGGTGAGGTAAAAGAACTCAGACAGTTTTTACACGAATTCAAAGATTGTTTTGCAGTTCGGGGACAGTCACTGGGAAGAACCTCTCTTGTGCAACATCGCATCAATACCGGGGACACAACACCGATACGCCAACCTCCTCGAAGGCCTCCATTATCTAAACAAGAGGAGATGTCTCGGTTAGTATAGGACATGTTGACAGAGGGAGTAATCGAACCTTCGTCAAGTGCTTGGTCTTCCCCTGTAGTGCTGGTAGCGAAGAAGGATGGTGGATTGCGTTTCTGCGTAGACTACCGGAGGTTAAATGACGTTACAAAGAAAGACTGCTATCCATTACCTCGCGTTGACGATACACTCGACACGTTGTCCGCAGCACAGTGGTTTTCCACATTGGACCTGAAGAGTGGATATTGACAAGTGGGTCTTCATCAAGAAGACAAGGAAAAGACCGCTTTCTCGACCCCAAGTGGCTTATTCCAATTTAACGTCATGCCATTTGGACTCTGTAATGCACCGGCAACATTTGAGAGATTGATGGACCTGATACTCCGAGGCCTGACGTGGAAAACTTGCCTTGTCTACTTAGACGATGTCATAGTGATCGGGAAGACTTTCGAAGATCATTTGGAAAACCTTAAGGAAGTTCTAACTAGAATTTACGGTGCACAACTGAAGCTGAGCCCGAAGAAGTGTTCTCTATTCCAGAAGGAAGTACAGTATTTGGGCCATCTGGTTTCGGCAGCGGGTGTTAGCATGGATACTAATAAAGTAGACACCGTAAGAGACTGGCCAGTTCCGAAGAATAAACACGAAGTTCGGAATTTCCTGGGGTTATGCTCATATTACCGACGTTTTGTGAAAGGCTTCGCTACTATTGCTAAACCACTACATGAGCTAACGGAAAATAAACGAAACTTCCAATGGTCGAGAGAGTGTGAACAAGCATTTAGAACGTTGAAGATTGCATTATGTTCGCAGCCAATTCTCGCTTTTCCAGCTTCCGAAGGGAAGTACATCGTAGACACAGACGCAAGCAATACTGGTCTAGGAGCAGTTTTGTCTCAAGTGCAGAACGGTGAAGAACGAGTAATAGCGTATTACAGCAAGACGTTTTCTAAACCAGAGAGAAATTATTGTGTTACAAGAAGAGAGTTGTTGGCAATTGTCAGAGCTTTGGAGCACTTCCATAAATACCTCTATGGGAGAGAGTTTTCACTATGTACCGACCATGCTGCACTTGCATGGCTCTTGAGATTTAAAAATCCGGAAGGACAGTTGGCAAGGTGGCTCGAACGTCTGCAAGAGTACAACTTCAAGGTACAACATCGGCGGGGGCGCCTGCACGGTAATGGAGATGGCTTATCACGAAGACCGTGCCCGGAAGACTGCCGACATTCCCACAGAAAGGAAGAACAAAATTCAAGCGAATATGTTCAAGCCATCACTGTAGATTTCCTGGCTGACGGCTGGACAACACAAGACTGTCGACAAGAACAGATGACTGATGAAGACAATGGACCGATCTTGACAGCAAAAGAGGAAGGTCGCCGCCCGGATTGGCAAGATATCTGCCATGGTTCCGAAGTGCTGAAGGGCTACTGGGCACAATGGGAATCTCATCTTAGAAAACGGATTACTGAAAAGGGCTTGGGAAAGTGCAGATGGACGAGACGTGGTCATGCAGTTGATAGTTCCCCGGAGTAAAGTGCAGTCTGTTTTGAAGGAGCTGCATGATGGAACATCTGGAGGCCATCTTGGCGTTAACAAAACCCTTGAGAAAATACGGAAACGATTCTATTGGCTTCATCTTCGCCACGACGTACAGGAATGGGTTCGGACGTGTGAAATATGTGCTGCAAGCAAGGGCCCACAAACCAGAAGCAAGGGAAAAATTTATACAGTATAACGTTGGACAACCTTTCGAGAGAATTGCCATAACATTGCTGGACCATTCCCAGTTACTGACGATGGAAACCGGTACATCATGGTTGTAGGTGACTACTTTACTAAGTGGGTGGAAGCCTACGCAATTCCAAATCAGGAGGTTACCACTGTGGCAAAGCAGTTAGTTCACAACTTCTGTTGCCGTTATGGAGCCCCTATGGAAATCCATACAGATCAAGGGAGAAATTTCGAATCAGGAGTGTTTAAAGAATTATGCCGTCTACTCGGAATTCGAAAGACCAGGACAACGCCTCTGCATCCTCAGTCGGATGGGATGGTTGAGAGATTCAACAGGACACTAGAGCAGCATCTTTCGAAAGTTGTTGACGAGAACTAAACAGACTGGGACCAACGTATACCACTATTCCTTATGGCGTATAGGTCATCAGTACATGACACCACCGGCATGACTCCAGTAAAATTGGTGTTTGGGCGGGAGATTCGTCTTCCTGGGGACTTGATGTTTGGATCACCTGAGACTCAGTCCCAAGAGCCAAAGAACTATTCCTCGCAATTAGAAAACCAACTGCGAGAAATGAATCGCTTGGTAAGAGGACGGCTGAAGTTGCCAGTGATAAAATGAAAACTCGATATATGACATTCGCAGCAATAGTGTGGGTTTCCAAGAAGGAGATCAGGTCTGGTTGTTCAATCCAAAGCGCCGTCGTGGTCACTCACCTAAGCTTCAGTCTAACTGGGAAGGACCCTACACTGTGAAAAAAAGAATTAACGATGTTGTTTATCGGATTCAACAGAAAGGACAGCGAAAGTTCAAGGTCGTCCACCTAGACCGCGTGGCTAAGTAGAACTTTAGAGACGGTTTGCCAGTTCGGGACGAACAGGCTTAAGGAGGAGGATGTGTTACGACGTCACAGAACAATCTACGAGTTTATCGAACGTTCCAGACAGATCCAGAGTGTATGCGTGTGGTGTACGTGCTTGTATCCGCATCTACGAGAAAGTTCTCGATGCCGCCAGCCATGCGGACTGTGTCAAGGTTAATTACGTATTTCATACGCACGCTACGACGCAATTAGGAATCGTCTAGATATTCGACTAGCTATAAATAGCGGTACTCAAACGACGTTCAGTTTAGTATGAGGCGAATTTTTGACTGTGCGGTTCGAGAGTATTAGTGCGATATATTTACAGAGCGGTTCGAGTTATTACTGTGTACGTTCAAGTAGTTATTAGTGAAGTGTTGCGTTTTATATTCGGACGGTATAATTGTAATACAATTGAGTTTTAATATTAGTGGACATTTTATTGCGTGTGAACAATTTTCATTTGATTTGTTGTAGACACTGTGTTGTTAATTACGAACTGTTTTACTGTAACAATTAAAGGTGTGATTAGTGACTTGATTGGTGTCTTGTACTTATTTTGTTTCCACTGTACCTACGACGATCGAGTAGACCGTCGTAACAATATTTCCGTTCAAGTTCAAGTAGTTATTTATTTAGTGTTTCCCTGACTTCATCGTTTCTGATGCTGTCACTTCTCGAAAACAAAGCGCGTAACGTAAAAAAGCATTCCATTGCGTGAAGCATTAAACTGGGTTCTTCTTGTGTATTTATAACACCCAATTCTCTGCACCAAACCTAACCCAGAAATAAAATTTAATCGCCAGTTGCCGTATTCGCTTAAACCTCTGCTACAGTACCATTTAGTTGGTAAATGCTTCAATTATAAGGTTCACATTTAATTCAAGAAAAGAGGATGCAGTGCAACCTAAAAACATGAATTGCTGTACCCGATTATTTGGCTTATCATCTACGATTAACTCGCATCTAACTAGTATAAACCACACAACGTCATCGATTCGGTGTTATTTGTGCAGACTACAAAACTATATGACTGGATTATCTACCGTAATTCCAGTAAAGCCATTTGAAGCATTTTTAGTCTACTGGAAATAATGTCCTGACGGTAAGTGTTCTGACAAAAATATCACTACCTCAAACTGTTGTTAAAACCTGAAGCCCTGACGTATATTCTTTCGTGTTCTTATGCCATCGTCTAAATAAAAAAGGACAAAACTGGAAATATACAATAGTTTTGTAGCACACCCATTTCGACAACCATTTCCGAACTTTTCTTAGCACAGATTTTAGTAATATCAAACATGTTCTTACCAACTCTACATTTCCTTTGGAAATCTCCGTCTCCTATTCATTATCGTCCATTTTTTAACTCGTAATATTCTATCAAAGTATTTAAACAATCTTCAAACATTCTGTATGTACTTCAACACTGAACTCTCTCATCTTTTCTCCATTAATTGTTTCAAAATAAATACATTATCCGTATAAGTTCTACTTTATTAAATCCTGCTTTTTCCAGTAAAACTGGATCCTGCATTCTGGAGTAATCCTGCTTTTTTTTGCAGTATATAAGAGATAATAAACGGTCAGAAAATATTCTGGTGTAAAGTCTATAACCTGAACTTAAAAGTCTTTTACTCTAACGTTAGCTAGGTCAACCGATCTCCTTTATTAAGGACACTGTGGCCTCCTTTTTGCTTCCAACATTGACGACAATCCGGAACTCTAACCGTTTTCTGATCGGGCGTTGGGGAACTTAGAGAAATAATTCCATAACTAAATTATCCCGGCTCGGTGCTTTTGTGCTCATAAAGCGCCTTCTCCAATTCGTACCAAACTACCAACACTACCGAACTGTATTTATTGAGGCCTCAACAGTGGCAAATTGCTCATCCTCAGTGTGCCAGTGTTTCTTTTATTACTGTGATCAAGTCCTGGTAACCAAGACCAGGTTTATCGCTGTCTCTAAATAGGCCGACAACAAGAAACTACCTTATCTATGTATAATCTATTGTCGATCTCTGACCTTATGCAATACACGTATACCGATGAATGTGTCCTCATGTCTATAACATTAATTTCAAGATGTAACCTGTTAATGCTAATGCAGTGTTTCACAATTAGCATTATTTCTTCTAATGGTTCCTTACTAATACTTCCATTACAATCACTGGCAACCAATAATCAATTTTTTTTAACTTCACCTACAATCTTCTAAAGAGATTCATAAAACTGATTTACTCCCTTCCTACCTTCCTCTGGATATAAACAACAACAAACTTCTCGCCATCTTAAATATTCAAGTTCACATTGGCTGTGTGTTACATATACAGTACAGTACCTACCTCATCACTCTTTTTCTACACTCCAATTAACCAAAAGAATTAACTAACACGGTCTAAAGAAAAATAACAGCTAGATCCATTTATACCTAAACATTTTCTTCGTCCCTAACAATAAGACAGTATCAATATTATGCTGTAATAATTCCTTACAAATTACAAAATTCCTTGAAGATCTAACCTCTACCAATCTATGTTGAAACTCTCAAATATTCCGAAATACCAAATAGTTTCCCTTAAGCCATTTCTGCGTGAATTTTCCAAAAATTTAAATTTCTCTGATCCTGATTATGCTACAACTTGGTAATAAAAACAGGAATGTCACGGTTGCGTCTCGAGCGCCATTCAGGTTACGCTTGATTTTGGGGCTGCTACCGTTCTGCATCAAAGCAAATACGATCACAAAAAACCAAACTCTTCATTCGTTTCCAATCTAGCACAGCGAATCCTATTTGTAACCTGTCCTTGACATACATTTCAACATTACACGTACGAAGCTGTTTACTACGATTCCAGCAGAAGATGCGCGGACTCACAGTTCGACAAAGCGAATCTATGAAAATCGCATATAACAGCTAATAAACAGAACCATTTGGCTGTAACAAGAACAGCTCAAGTTTGATTTGTGGTATGTTGGTTTTCGCATTCACGAAACGATAAGCTATTTCGCTGACCGAAACCTGGGCTTCAAAACAAACTTATCTGATAAACTGAAAGCCGTTTGAGTGGCGGGCTGTTCATGAAGTGGTGAAACGCTGCGTCTATATTGGGCAGATCTCATCGCGAATACTGAGGTTCTCCTTAAGCTCAATAAAGGAAGGGAAAGAATGACGGAAAAAAAAGAAAAAATGAAGAACTTAGATCTCGTGACGAGAACGGTACTGAACCATGAAGTGCGTAATTGAAGGTAAGTGGGAAGTAGAAACTTAGGAGGCTGGTTTAGGTTGAGATCTCCACAAATCGAAATATAGAACACTCCATAATATTTTAAAAATCAAACTGATAAAATCCAAAAGAGTCTGTATTACCGGATTCTGTGGTCACATGTTCACTACCTTACACACTCTACAGGAAGAACGTGACAGCTGAGGAAGACTGAGGCAGGCTTATTTATTCTCCGAACTCTGAAATTTAGAAATTCTACTCTACACCAGTGGCGGATTATTCATATAGAGCTAGGGTATGCTGCACCATCGGGCACCAGGGCCTCAGCTGTCAGAGGGGGCACACCATGCAGCCCTAAATTACAAAACCGTTTTGGAAAAAAAAAAGGTTCTGAATCCAAAATCATAAAAAGATGTGTGCTGGATTAATTGACTGTAAAATGATTTATGAATTTCGGAATATATACACTGCTTATCGTCTGCTTTTAACGAGTCCAATAGCTAACTGCGAAACTGAAATATTATTCTGTTTTAAAACGCACATGATGAGTTCGACTATGGGAGAAGAGAGATTATCTTCGTTAGCAAGGTTGAATATTGAAAGCGAGATATTTGAATCGCTCGATTTACAAGAAATTATACAAGACTTCGTTAAGCCAAAATCAAGAAAAAAAAAAAAAAATGGATCGCTTGGTATTTTCTAGGCTTAAGTACTATTATGCTCATTGTAATCACTATTTAGCTAAATATTTGTTGTAATCTGAGAGTTTAATAAAATAATTGTTAACTTTCGAAAGTGTGTATGCCATTTATCAGTGAAAATAGGCCTAATGGATAAAAGTTTGAATTTTGAATCTCGGTAGAGGGGGAGGCAACCACGCCCTTGCGGAGACAATAAATAAAGAGGCGTCCAGGAATTGCAATCCGTGAGCAATCAGTTTCAATCAATCAGACTATTGTCAACACCTACGTGTTCCGAACGAAAACGAACAAAGTGCATCATTCACGCTGCGATTCGCCACCGTTGACATTAGACGACTGTTTGCAACAACGTGGCGTGCGTACGTTTCTAGAATCCAACACCCACCTGTTCACGGTTCCACTGAAATACGTGTATATGAAGTGAATATTTTTAACCGGCGCTGGCAACATGTACAGCTCAATGTAAAAATAAATTTTGTGAACCCCGCCGTATTGGCGTACGATATATATTTGGCACCATTAGTCATAAGTGGTGTACTACCGCGAAAGCAATCGTCACTGTTGATTTATCTATCGTATTTGTTCTGTTATTGATAAAGACCTTTGTACTAGAGGTGGGCCGATATACCTATAACAGGTATTCTGGAACGATTGTTTTTGTGGAACGGATTAACAGTCACTGAAAAGTTGAAATACCTGTTCCGATTCAACGATAACTGAAAAGCCGTTCCGATTACTCGCGGCCTCGTGGTGGGGAGTCGCGGGACCCCCATACGCAACTAACGAACAAACAAGTAAATGAGTACTACTACGAGTATTACGAGTACAAAGGCACTTTTTGAAGGTGAATACTTCATTCTGCGCGTGTGCCGATTGCCATACAAATACGAAACAAAGCAAAACTGCGAGGTTCAGAATATCTCTATGCCAAAGAGACGAAGCTGTTTTTAATAAACGAAAAAAATGCATACTGATGTTACATTTATTCTCGTGTGTTACGCAGGAAATATAATACAGATTATAATAACAAATTACATATTACACTGGTCACCAATTGGGTAAATTTTGAAAAAGCGGATTATATTGCGTTATAAGCTACAGAGTGGCTGATAGGCCATATAGTACTTTTTGTTAATGCGATTTCGGAGATGATTTTAACTTCAGTGCACATCTCGCGTAAATTTTTTTGACATTATTTATTGTACGATTACAAGTTTCGCAACTAATTTGTCTACCCAAAATGGAACCAATAATTTAATATTAAACCTATGTCAGTTTGTTTACTCCTAGTGAAAACTTAAATTAGTATTCCCAAAGGGAGATAGGCCTATAAATTCTGTTGTTTCTTATTTTCTTTTAAACAGTAACAGCTTAATAAAGTCACAGAGTAAAGTAACACTGTTAATACTTTTAGTTTCAATTTATTTCTTATAACAAATTACATAATACATGTATATGTATAATAAGTATATAATAACAGGTATTTGTACGTGTTATTTTTTTGGAACGGTTTTGTTCGTACCTGTTATTTTCAAATACTAGTTTAGCACACCTCTAGTTTGTACTACGTATAAACATTCCTCCGTCCGCTACGAAGAAATGGTACAAGTTCCACGTCTCTGTCTGATTTCTGTTAATCAGGAAACCGCGTACTATGCACAATACCGGTATAAACAAAACGTGGCGCCAAAAATTTGTCGATTTATTCGTACACAGCGGAAAAATATGCCCAACATATTTCCAAAAAATCGCAAAATAGGTTTCAAGCATTTCCATATATTCCGATTTTTGTGCACCTTGTCATACCGTTTTAATAAGCGTGAAAAATAACTGGGGATTTTGCTTAATTGGCTGCGCGAAAGTAACCTCCGACTTTCTTGTCGAATTTGTTCCTTGCGACTTACCGTTTTTTGACAAAATGTACCAAAACTTCAACTCCTTCATCTTTTTCATTTCGTGGGGGGGGGGTCCTAACAAAAACAGGATTTGTCAATACAGAAAATACTGATTAACGCGAATGTACAACGAATTAAAATAAGTTAGTACATTCTGTAACAAACTGTGGTATAAATCAATGCCGTATTGATGCATTTAAAAATTCAAACTTTGTACCAACTAATGACATCGAAATGAATTATCACGAGACGATTAATCTCAATTTCCACCTTAGCGGTTGTAGACGCACTAATCTTGCGACAGCATCCAATGATGTATCTTACAGACCTTTGTTATGCGGTCACTGGTGTGTCACTAAATTATGAAACAATGATTTTAATCGCCCTCTGTTTAAAAACAACTTGTGTTGTTTCAAAGTCTGTGTCTTCATAAACACTTAACTTAAGCTCTTATATGACCTCGCCTTCACACATCTATCAAAAATTCCTCTAATACCACAGTCGATGGTTACTTCTCAATAGTCTTTTCCTCAATCCTACACTCTCACGTAGACGAATCGCTTCAACCCACCCCACCGAAAAAATTCATAACATCCACCTCCAGTTACACGTCTCAAAAGCCGCAAATCGATCGTCGTTCCTTTTCCCATTGTCCGCGATTCCAGAAACTAACACAGCTCAACTCAGTAATTTTATGAGATTTTTCCGAGTTCTGAAACTAATGTCCCTTAAGATAGCTTCTTTTCTTCTTAGAAGCTATCTTTGTTGGTGCTGTTCCAGATGTTTGTCTGTGGTGGACATTCAGAGAGAGATTACAACAAACGTTTCGCGTGTCACCAATCCCACTCAAACGTTCGTTAAAATTATTATTGTTTTAACGATGAAATAAATTTTTATATTATTTGTGTCGACGTTTCGACAGTATTTATTGTCATCATCAGGATAATTGTTGAGTTGTTATGCCGCCAGACACATAACAGTTGTGTGTTTGGCGTTGTCCTGATGATGACTGTCGAAACGTCGACACAAATAACATAAAAATTTGCGTCATACTTATTGACCGATCCTCGCTAAACTTTTCACCATTAAAATTTATTGATCAACGGTCAATAAATTACTAAATTAAGGATTATTATTATTGTTATTGTTATTGTTACTGGATGAGCGAAGCAAGTTCAACTCGAACGTCTGGCATTTGTCTGTCCGTCTGTCTACCTAATTGGGGTATGTCTCACGACAACTTTTGAACGCATCAACCGGTTTCGTAAATCTCGGCATGCGTGTCTATACTTTTACCCTACAGAAACTTACTGTTTTTCAGATTGGCCCCCAAAAAATAGGGGGTGGGTGGGGGCAAAAATCTGACGGGGTCAAAATTGTGAAAAAATCGCAAACGCCGACGTGGCATACCAAATTAAAAGGAATTTTAACCACAATCTGAATATAGTGTTCATTTTTGAAAATTTCAAAATGTTTGGATGCTGGAGCTGTAAAAAACTGCCGTTGCATATAGTCAATATCTTCTTAACAACTGCGAAAATTACTTTATCATCAGAAAAAAAGAGTTATTAAACAATGATCATCAACCTCTATCCAAATTTCTGAACGTTTCTTCCTCAAATTTTCGAAAGTTCTTACGATATAACGTAAAAGAGGGTGGCAGGTTATCTTTCTTAGCCTGGATTACTTTCTATTTCGTGCCTAAAACATCGACAACTCTAGTCTTGAAAACTTCAAAATCTTTTTGCTTACTCACGAGTTTAAACAGTTATTTTCCGGCATATTCTTGATTAATATAATTCGAAAAATGTAACAAAAGTTTACTGTTATTGCACAAATGCAATGCACAGAGAAGGGCATTGAAAATGCTTCAATAAATATAAAAAAAAAATATATAGACGCTTGCACAGCCCTAGTGCATATATCGGGTGTAACAGAAACCTAAGTAATTTCATAATGGACTCCGCGGCGCACTAATAGCGGACGTCAATTATACGTCCCGCGTCCCAGTCGCATTAAAGTAAATTGAATGGAAAAATTTACAGGCATTGCACAAATGCAATGCATAGAGAATGGCATTGAAAATGCTTCAATAAATCTAAAAAATATATATATTTATGTTCATTCACCAATCAATGAATTCATTCTTCATTTACCAATGTACAGATTATAAGTTAAATGTAGTCGCATTCATAAGCGAAGTTTTATATATGTGTACTACGTTATTGACAACAAAGAAGTAGTTTCTATGGAAACTCACCGGTTCCCATTTTCGATCACGCGCCAGCGATCGGCCGCAAATGTGCGACACGTCCTTATAAACATTTTCAATGTTAAAAATACACCTAAATACAACAAAATATTATTAAGTAAACTAGATGGCTACACGCGTGCTAACACTCGTACACGTGTCGATATGCAAACGATGTGAAAAACTGAATTTGGTACTCGGTAAAGTATTTGGTATTCGGTGAACGTAGCAAATTAACTTAAGAGTAAAGGTAACAATATATCAGAATGATGAAGACATTCTGAGAACGTTTACAAAACAAGTTCGAGAAAAGATAATCCACTATGAAAATGAGTAATGAGCAGCGAAGAAATCTAACGACACGAAGCAATAAGGATTCACAACCAGGAATTCGGAGGCATTCCATCGGCGATAGTTCGCAAAGTAACAACATGGTTAATCTAACGTATTAGCATACTTTACTCCCATACAACTCTCCATCTGATTAAAAATTCTTGATTTTCTTCCCTCCAATTCTACTAAATCTGTCCTCTCATATCCTCTCATCATCAGTCTTGGCTCTACAACCTTAGGTGGGTCTTGACCTGCTCCATTCTTCCCTATTGCGTGCTCTGGCTTTCCAGTTTCTTATATTCAGATTTCCGAAGTCCTCCTCTATCTGGTCGTTGAATCTACTTCGGGGTTTCCCCTTTTTCTACTACCCATTTGAATCTGGTAGAAAATATGTTTCGTAGGCTGTCCTTCCTCCATTCTCTCTACGTGTCCAACCCACCTTAGCCTGTATAATTTGATTATCCTAACAATGGCCGGCTCTTTGTAAATATGGTATAATTCATAATTATATCACCTGCGCCACATTCAGTTTTCTTGTACTCCTCTAAATATTGTTCTTACAATCCGTCTTTCAGAGCATCCTAGAAGTCTCTCGATATTTTTTGTCATTCTTTCCTCTACTTGGTCAATATTATTTCTCATCATCCACTTTAAGGCTTTGCAGAATCAAGATTCCTTTATCTCCTTTTTTCTTATCACTGTCTCCTTTTCTCTTCAGTGTAGCTTCCTTAACTAATCGAAATTAGGCCCTCTTTCTAAAATAAAAACTTTCAAAAACAACATACTTCAGACGCATTATGATAATACTAACATCATTACGGATTTGTGCTTCCGCATGACAATAATTGAGGAAACTGTAAAACTTTGTTTATAAATTTTAAGCAAAATTTTGCCATTGTTCTACGGTAATTAGTACGAAAATTGACTAAAATATAGTATCGTTCTGAATAGGCATTTTCAACCTTTTATGACTTTCTGTTCAAAATACAATGTGATGTAAGTCAACTAACATGTCTTTCTAGGAACTAAAATTGATGTCTTTTTTCTGTCTAACACCAAAATGTTTGAAAATATTACCTTTGCTTTTTGTCTATTTAAGAAGGGAAACGCAGTTAAATTGATCCTTATTAAATCTTACGAAGTTTAATTTCTGTTGTCTATACTATAGGCCTACTATACTGCGTTGCTATTTACCTTGCAGAATTAAATACCCACAAACGGGTAGGGTAGAGCTACCGTCCACATGAAAAGTTCCTGAAGGGAGACGTCCGATCGTTAGCAAATAAAAAGCACAAGTACCAAACATAATTTTTATTATACCAAACAATTTAAATTATTTTCGCAATTACAAACATTACCCTAAACCTCTTAATTCTTTAGAGGTTAGGTTTGTCGATATTTTTTTTAAGTTTATTTTTATAAATCAATATTTTCAAGCAGCTCTTTATGAACGGAAGAAATATTTGTTCAAAAGGAGGAAGAAAATTCCATTAAGTTTATTTTTTAACGCAAGCATCCGTCTTGCAAGGGGATGACGGCAACGTAACAGATTATTTATTCTTTGTATACCGTAAAGGATCGATCGATTGTGAACAGAATACAAGACGCAAAACGAAACACGACCTATCGTGTGGCGCACAGTGTTGAGAGACACGTGCACTGCATGAAGGTTCCGTTGCACGAGACAAGGGAGGTTCCGTTACTCTGTGACTGCACATCACTTGACAATCTGTCCCGCTGTGCATCGATTGACTGTGACACTTATTACACGTACGTTTATTAGCACTTAAACTTGGTTCGGGGAGAACAGGTGCTTGGCTACAAGTCCAAAAATCCCGGAATCCGTTCCCGACAGCGCCACAGCTCAAGAATCGTTTGTCAGCACCAGGTACACTCAGCCTATAGAAATACGTCACGTCTTCTTCTTATCTGGCGTTACAGCCTTTGGTGGGCTTTAGCCCCCTCAACAATACTCCTCCTTGATTCCCTGTGCTCCACCCTTCCTCTCCACCCTCTAATTCCCAAGCTAGCAAGATCTTCTGTTACGCCACTTCATCCTTGGACTGCCTCAACGTCTAGTAGTATATAATCTTCCCTTCAGCATTCTAAATACGTCACTTACTTAAGATAATATCCTCGAGTAACACTGGTCGGTCGAGGCCAAATTCGTTGTACACCGTACACCTCACACCAACAGTCTATCTCTCCTCATCCACTGTAAAAAGTGATTTAACACGCACTTACCCTTCCTGTATCCAATTATTTAGTATTTCTTCTTCTAGCGTTCTTCCAATTACCTTTCTCAGTTTTTGTTCTGTTATGCATTCAAAAGCTTTCATTACCAGGCTCAGTAATGAAAGGCCTCGACAGTTATTACAGTTTTTAACGTTTCCTTTTTCAAGTAACTGTGCAATAATTACACTTATCACCAAGACCTTTGGGATCTGCTCATTCTTCCAAGCATCACTGCACACTTCAATAATACGAGTGTTATAATATATGATTATACAAATAAATAACACCAGTGTTATAAGAGATCTAATTATAAAATTGTCCAATACGGAGTATACAAGAAACAATAAGTGTCACCAAAAGTACGAGACTTTCACTAATCTTTCTTCTTTCCCGTAGGGGCGCTACGGTCCCTGTAGAACCCTGGCGTGCTCAATTATTCTCCTCCGCTCTTCTCTGTTCAGAGCCTTACTCCTCCAACCTGCCACTCGTATCTCCATGAAATCCCCTTCCACATCTTCATACCATCTCCTCCTAGGACGTCCTCTCCTCCTTACTCCCTCCGACTCCCTTTCCAAAGCCATTTTTGGGCCTCGATCACTTCTCATTCTCACCATGTTCTTAATACACTTTCACTAATACACGTTCTTAATACCACGTCTTATCTCTTGAATTTGCAGAATTCACAACTACCCCTTGATTGGCCACGGCGACGCCATGTTGCTGCTCCCAGTGATGTATCAGGCAACGGGAAATTGTGTGGCGCAATGATTTCCCATTTCCCAACAAGTAGCTCTTAGTTGCGGTATACCTCCCTCAGTCAGAATGATAACAGTCGGCATCATTGCAACTGTTATCAGTGATAATTAGTTTTTTATCTCTCAATAATGTAGCTGCGGTTGAATACTATCTGTGGCAACACAGCGGTGATGGGACTCAAATCAGTAATCTCACCTTACTAACGGTGCAATCTGATTGGTAACACACAGACAGCGCAAATAATAAGAAATTATTACATCAAAGACTACCGACGGAGTACAAATTGAAACTCTCGGGACACTGCACACCTCGAGTCTCGCGCGGTAAGCACGGCCGCCAGTCTGAAAGACTTCCGTCCGTTATCCTTCTGATCCAGGAAGCTATAGAAGGAGCAGAAGCTGCCAGGATGTTCCAAACTACGTTACCCGTCCGCTGACAACGTCACAAGATTACTACGCAAGTTCCCTACCTGTGTAACCGGCGTAACAAGAATTTATTTACATTTGCGAACGGTGATATTTTGTCTGAAAATACCGCAGCTAACATAGATTAATAGCTAGTTCCGCCCAAAATATTTTGGAGGTACTTTCTTTAAAATATTCTGTAACTGAGTGATTATACGTAATCGAACTACACAAGTGTTACGTCTTTACAGTATTTCGGAAAATAACGTGCAAAACAACAGATATAATAAGATAAACACTACGATCTCAAAAACACATCGGCACTCCATAAACGTTAATTAAGTGGAACACTCATCTTCAGCCTTCTCCAAAGTTCGGCTGTCATAACTTATACCGATCGTTAGTCGCTACAGGTCCGGCTTATTTATACAGCAAACCGCACTACTAGCTTCAGCATTGTAACCATTATACGTGCAGTTTCAGGACTGCGAACGTTAAATCCTGAAGAACGGGAAGAGGAGATAACGCCTCTTACAACGTTTAGAAAGGTACAAAAATTGTTAATCAAAACGTTCACCAATTTAAAAAACACATAGTAATGTCCCACGAGATAAGAACTCTACATACACTTTCCATACACTTTCTTATATAGGCCTACAGCTTAAAAAACGGCTTGACCAGTCAGCTTCACTTCATTCAATAAAATGAGGTGTACAAAATTAATTTTAAAAATAAAATTGTTAATATATTAATAAAACACTAGTACAAAAATCATGAACACCATATATTGTTTAACAGAAATTTCCTAATAGAAAACGTGCTAAAAATATCAGCTGATGGCGTGTTTAAAACTTTAAAACTCTTTAAGCCCACTTATCGATCAATTAATTATACTATAATCTATATGCTTTGTCACATCGATAAAACTTGCCCATTTCACACATCACAGGCTGACGGCACTTACAATTATAAATCGTGTACTATAGCATTCAGGTGGGAACAAATTAATTAACTACTGTCCGTTTAAACTTTGACAGGAAGGAAAATCTTGACTGAGAAAGAAATACTGATTCGTTGAAGTTTTGGTGTTGCAGAATAGGTGGAGCGGGTCATGTTGTTAAGGGGGCTGATATAGCTGATAATCTCAAAAAATGCATTTCTCATTTTTTTAATGGATTTGATTTCATGGATTTTTCTGAGTTATTTGCTAAAAAACTTATTGAAAAAATGAGCTTGCGCGACGCAGAAAAGCGGTTTAGTTAGGCAAGTCTAGAAGAAAGAAGAGCTAGAAGTAGGCTTAGACTTAAAAAAAAAAAAACAGACTACAGCTGATAAAGGAGTAATGTATGCTTCTGGGGAGTTTTAAAGCTATCAACACTGTTATTTTTCTTTAAAATTGGGATATGAAATTTAACTTTGAATTTCCGAAACATGTATTTTTTTTTAACATTTTACAAAATATCTCACAAACTATTTAGACTACAGCTACCAAATTTTCAAGGCATTGTATATTATACATTTTTCTATGGTGTGAATTACAGTAAAGTAAGTGAGTGAAATACTTTCAAAGTTATAGACTTTTACTTCCAAAAAGATTATTATTTTTATAAAAAGTGTAATAAAAAATTATGAAAATCCAATATTTTATTCAGCAGACAAATTTTCATAGTTCACACCTTAGCCGCAGATGTTTTAGAAGAAGACATGTCATTTATTAAATTATGTCAACTAGTAAAAGAGAAATCATGTAAAAAGTAAAGAAATACGTTCATTTTTTGATGTATTTTTAATTGTTTATGTTTTAAAAACAAATTATGTAAAACACTAATTTTTGGATAAAGCTTTTAAAATATATAATAAATGAACTGTGAAAATTTTTTGTGGTTAGCCTTAAAAATAGACTCACCGGATATTACTGGAATTTTAGCACAAAAAGGACTGCGCCTATATCAGCCTCCTTAAAGCAGTGTATGACAGATATTGTGATACACGTTACGAAACACTGATGGAACAAAAATTACGTTTACTTTATGTTTTGACTAAGCATTGCCTCCTTAAAACTTTCTCAAGAAAGGCGGCAAAACACCGCAGCAAGTAACAACGAACATAAAATCACATGAATCAAAAAACGACGAGTTGAGTAAAGAGGGTAGGTGCTTTACGTGCCTTCGAAGTGTTAACTGTAAGGGATAACTGTCACCTCTCTTAAGCTAACACATTCTATTACTTTATTTTCGAAAGCACCTGTATGAGTCACATTAAATCTTGAAGTAAGTCTCAATATAAATTCGTGGATGAAGAGAAAATTAAAAAAATGAAGAAACAAGCAACATATTGGTCTGAGGAATCAAGTTTAATTTCTTTACCATATAATGGCTTGTTCACAACTGATCACATTTTCATACACGACTACAATCAGCATCTCCCTCTCCTTACCCTTTAAGTCTAACGGAGGATATAGTGGTGTTTCAGAGTCGTTGAGTCTATTGTGTCCTCCATACATCACGGCATTGAGCCATATTTAGGACTAATGGTAATCCATTCCGATCAGCGGTTTGACCATCGTTTCCTGAAAATAATGACTTTATCCGCGAAATATTTTCGTTTATTATGCGCTCACATATACTCCACCAAAGACGGGTTTTTAACTCTGACGATTCTCTACCAAAACATTCGGTATATACGCATACCTTTATTATCCAACCCATCGTTCGTATAATATACATACCTTTAAAACACGCCACACTGAATTACATACGGAAATCATTATTCATCTACAAACAACACGATGTACTAATTTTCTCAGGTTAAACATATTTTTATTTATTCGACACAATAATTTTATCTTAAGTTACGGTTTCGGCAATACAGAAAACGAAAATAATACAGTTTTGAAAACATAAAGAATATTCAATTAAAACATAACTTGGAGGAACAAACTTAAATGGACACAGGGAGGAAAATATAGAATCCAACGGTAGGGCTACAATGTAAATACTAAACTTCGACAAAACAACGATTTTGACAACCTATGACATGGGCAGCGAGCTAGAAAACTGAACTCGATCAACAACGTATCTCCGCGTAAACATTATATATATATATAAACACGGTCGCCCCTGTCTCTTATCGCAAACGTATAAAACATTAAATAACCATAACGAAATACAGACGAGACAAAAAATAACATTTTTATTTACCTTGAATTAGATCCGAAAAGCAAAAATAAACAACTAAAACAACGAAAAATGCAATTATTATTGTTTCGTAAAGCACGGAGAAATCATTGTCCTCCATTCCGAGAAGTCGCTGCTGCGTCTTTTTCCCAGTGTTTACACTACTGCTCAGTTTCCACGTAATAACGCTGTATGTGATACGCGTCAAGAAACGCACAGATAACACCAACACGATGGATTAAATACGCGCATGCGCTGCAATACTTCTGTATTAATTCGTAGCTGCTAATTAAAAAATATTATAAAACGACTTGCAGACGTGAGTTCAGGTTTCTGTGAGGCATACACAGCAGCCCGCGAGAGTTTTATACGACGCCACTTGTAGCAAAGTTATACGTTTAAACAAACGAGCAGCACTTGGCCCTTCACAATTACGTACAAATTACCCTTTTGTTAATTTCACTCCTTCCTCGTACCGCGTGTAATTCACGGCCCATTCAAATTAAAAAAGTTAAACCATTCGGGCGGCGTTGCTCTCTTTGCTTTAACGAGCGTTAACCCAATTTCTGCAGCGTTAACGAATGAATATAAACTTTACTACTGGCATTTTAGGTTAAACGTTTTTTACCGTCCTTGAATTTGTTCCGAACTTATTTCAAAGGATCACGAATATGAAACTAAGTTACAACACTGTTTCAGTTGTCCGGAAGAGGTGACCAGACAAAAAGGCACTTGAAATCAAAAGAAGAAGGAGAAGAAGAAGAAGAAGAAGAAGAAGAAGAAGAAGAAGAAGAAGAAGAAGAAGATGATGATGAGGAGGAGGAGGAGAGGGAGGAGAAAGAGAAGGAAAAAGAGACGTCGAAGGAAAACGTAATTTATAGGTCTAATCAATAACAGAATAAATTACAAAAAATATTTTCCTCAGGTTGATTCTGAAGAAATTTTGACAGTAACATCCAACGGTATAGGCAACACAGGCAAGCCAAGGAAACGCTAGATATGCAGTTAATTTGTACAATCGCAACACACTTCATGCCTAATGCCTGAACTGTAGATTTAAGTTAGGCGCTTAAGCGGGTGCGAAACGACTCATTGTCTTTGACGTAAAGGTTCTCCTCCTCTGCGTATTGCTAATTTAAGATTAAGTTTAACTTATATTTTAAATCACTAAAAGAATGAAACATAGACGAACAAGCTTGATTGTAATATTTTTTTAAATTTATTTAAAAAATTTTAAATTACTAAAATACTGCCAGGTTTTACTTTTATTATCATGACATATACTGTACTAGTTTTAAGATAAGACCTCATCTTCAGTTGTATATTTTCGAAAGATAAAAGATTTCTGTTTGGTAATCTTATGCTTAATAAAAGAGGAATTTGACAATATATTAAGGATATTCCTGAGGACATTCACAATACTCATATTCTCCATTCTCCTCCGCTGCGCTGAACAACCTGTTCCTGCTCCGGAACGTGCGTGCGAATCAACGAGAAAAGATAGTCCTGCCAGGGACGCTTAGGAATAATACGTGACTTGGCCAGGCCCGATGTTTTCTCTTGTATGGCAGGAAAAGAGCATAAGACATCAGGAAAAGGTAACACCCAACGACATCACGCACAGATGACTCGTGGAGAAAGGTCCTTAACGTCCATGCAAAAAGCAGCTTTCTAGGTGCCGTGGACAACGAAGTCCACAACACAACACACTGGCACAACAAAGTATTGGCCTCCACAGGTTGGGCACTCCGCAAAAAGCGATTCCCCTCCTATCTTAAAGCGAACCTGGGCTATTAAAATATAATTATTCCTTCACCATTGTTTCTAACACGGTATGTCCAATATCGGGGGACGGCTGTGTGCAAGGAAGGTAGACTACAAGGGCCTCAATAAATCTCGTCATGAAAACCGGATACTATGACAGATGCACTAGTGCCAGATAGCAAAATGGGACATCACCAAAAAATGGGGAAAAAATAATTATCTGGTGTCAGTCAACAATTAAAATTGAATTCTTGCGTTTTGTTGTCCGATTATAGCTAACGATTTGTAACACATTTCGACGCGGAACACTAGCATTTTAGCTAAAAAAAAATATCTTATTAGTTATTACCTAAGTCAGGTTTCGCTCGTTGTGAGCTTCGTCAGAGACGCCCGCTATGAGAGTTATCAGTTGCGGTTTAAATATGGCGCGTTGTTTGAAATGGTTGACAGATCGTTGTTGTATGTATTATGTAATATGTTCAAATAATAGTATATGTGATATAAACTATACTGGTTGTTTCCATATGTTTACGTCTTTGTATATTTGCAGTTGTTCGAATGTGTCGGCCCTTTTTGTTTACGTGTAGGGTTTCCATATTTACAAATCAGTACAAAAATTAAAATTCTATGCACCGCCAGCCGGACACTAAGACTAAAGTCAATTTTATGCAATGAATATACGACTGTATACATTGAATAATGAAAGTGCGTATTTGTGTGACAATTTATTTTTACATCGTTACAAGTTACGAATGACGATTATTGACATAAGTTTTTTATTAAAAAATATAAACAAGGAACGTTAGCCATTTAGTTAGTTAATAAAACAACGTCCGATCTACACCGAAACATGTGTAGCTGCTTCTAAACTAACTCTACAATATACAATGAAATATATAATGAAAGTAATAAACTTCCGAGTGACTTAGATAATACATTTATATTTTAGAATTCGTGTACCGCAACGACCGATTTCTGATGTAATCAATATTTTCTATATAAAACGTTACAATAAAAGATACCGGTTTTTAAATTACGTTTAACAGTATAATTTGTGTATGTGTAATCGACGACGTACAGCGATCACACTGATTTGATCACCGTGAAGGATTAAATGCTCGACCGTGTGCCCACCCATTGCAACCAACACCGACATTACTCGCTAATTCAGTTTTTCATAGATTTGTTCTTTTGTAATTTTTATGGTGTTGCGGAGCAAGTAGAGAGAAACGGAATAAGTGGGAGAAAGACCGGCAGAATTGACAATGACATTCACAGTACGGGACGAGAGTGAACATGGGAAGACGGGGGGGGGGGGGAGACCTAAAGCGGGGAACTGCACCGTGCGCCTAAAGAAAGGTCAGAATTATGGCTGAAGGATGAATAGCAGGCTTGCCACCCGCTGTATGACAAATCGGGTAGTCGCGCTTAGAGTAAAATTTCTCTCAAACAAGAAGTGCGAATGATCTGGATCGGTGTAAACGCGCGACACATTCATTCCGCGATCGAGCAATACATTTCAGGACCCACCTTCTTGTCGTCTTCATTTTATACACAAACGACAATGTAATTTTACGTTTCCACGAACTCGAGTATAAAAGCCAGTAAAATCACGTGTCTAACAGGCACTGTTAAAAACCAGCTGATATCGCGGTAAGGAACAGACTCAACAATAAATTTACCGCATTCTTCGCTTCGATCAACTTGGCAGATAAACGCGGCATCCAATCTATCTGACAGAACAACAGCCTTACCGTATAAATTTTACACATTCTTTGCAACATGTGTGCGAGGTGCGAGATAGAGAGAGAGAGAGAGAGAGAGAGAGAGAGAGAGAGAGAGAGAGATATGCATTTAATGAATTCTGTACACAGTACTGTTCGTTTATTATCTTACAATAAACAGTTTAATAATGGAAGGAAACATAAGTTTCAGGTTGGGCGGAGGAGCTAATTTAGAATGATTTATAATTTACTATATGCAGACTGTTGTTGTTGCCTAAACCGGGACCGACGCCAACAGCCGGCCCGTTTGTGGACATCGCTTTCATAACACAGCCTTCCTAATCTCGTGACAAGGAACTTTTGTAAAAAAAAAGCCCAAGAATTTATTACAATGAAGAAATCAATTTTTATACGACATTAATTTCGCGTTCACAAAATCTCATTCACATAAAAACATGCTGCAGGTTTGTGTGTGTAAATAAATTAACACGAGTTTAAGTGCAAACTGGAAGTTAATTTTGAACGTTTATTCAGATCACGTGCAAGAATTTACGGTAAATGTCAAGTGACCTGTCTGCTTGCAGGTGCCAAACTCGGCGTATCAGTGAAAACAATTTCTTAATTATGCACATGACAGTGATCGCATTCTCTTGCTACACGACTATATAAACTAAACGGAACATATTTTGTGGTAAATATCACACAAAAACACAGTGGAACTCGCGAATAACAAGCTCGCCTTTAACGAGAACTTGGATGTAACGAGCAAAAGTACGAGAGTTGTTTGGTTTTGTATCTTAGTAATGATAATTATAATTGGCTTTTAACGAGTACGAACACGTTAGAGACTTGGTTATAACGAGCATTTTATCCCAGGATTGTTCATGGGTTAAAGTCTAACAAACGTTCCTTTCAATAGAGCACTTTAAACATTCGATTACAATCATTAACGCGATTTAGTGAAACTAATAATGTAAGTCATTAATATCAGGAATATTTAAATAAATTACAAAACTGTTTTGATATCTACATATACAAAATTACTAAAGAAACAAAAATAGATTACATTTTTTAGGTTAGTTAAGTTCTGTGTACAAAATATAATTTTGACGTTTCCATTTAGAATGAAGAACAAAAAGACAAATAAATTAGAGTGAAATTTCTTGTAATTTAAAAATAAATATTGTACACGTGGCATGGAAAGTATTGCGTTTTTTGCCAGATAGCCAGCTGACTTTTGGTAAGTTTTTACTACACAGTTACTTTTACTATATTTCGCGAATGCACTGTATGGCAATATTCAGCAAAGAATGTTAGCGTCTAAAAAATGTTTATAGTCTAAATTTCACTTTTAAGCGTAGAATGTAAAACACGTCAAAATTTTATTGTGCAAAGCCTCTTCTATAGTAGACTTTTTTTGTTGTGTGTTCGATAATCACGGTGTAAAAATTTAGGCTTGCGAGTTGACAACTCGGATGTAGCGAGCACCTAGTTTTAACGAGCACATTTGTCTCAGGTCCCTTGAATGTCATTATAAGCAAGTTCTACTATATTAGATTTTGAATACTCAGTGTTTCAATTTTTTAATAATTTTTCACACACACACACACACACACACACACACACACACACACACACACACACACACACACACACACACACACACACACACACACACACACACACACACACACACACACACACACACACACACACTTAAAATAAGCCAAAAATATCAAGGTAATTTTAAAAATCAAATACACTAAAAACTCATTTATCCGTATCGCGTTTATCTGAAAATCCGGTTTATCCAAATACATTTTTAGTAAATTTTAAAAATACATAAAAGCCTTTTCCTGTCGCTATAATCTATATTTAATAGTGTAGACAAGCCATTCCACGTGATATAAAGTAGAAAGTCAATAATCAGAACTAACTGGGATAAGGGGTACTCCGAATTATCGATTTGTTAAGATTTTCGAACATAAAGAATTATGTTCATATATTGTACACATAAAGTAACATAATCATAAATGTAAACACTGAAACTTCCCCTGCAGAATTTCTAACAATGAAACGACTTCGAGATCGGGCAGCCAGCAAACAAGCTTCAAAGCTTAGGCAAAAACTATG
The DNA here is from genome assembly GCA_034769895.1 of Magicicada septendecula. NCBI lineage: Eukaryota > Metazoa > Arthropoda > Insecta > Hemiptera > Cicadidae > Magicicada > Magicicada septendecula. Next base: position 402,293,642 of record CM068371.1, on the reverse strand, counting down.
ATTGATTACTGTAGGAACAAGCAACAGGACTGTTCCAGTAATGTAGAAACTATAATTTACAGTGGGGTGACGTTTTATAGTTTATTGTGCCATATTCACTGTAAGTAACTTTTAAATTATTATTATTATTGAATAAAGTTATTGTAATTACATATGCATTATTATTTAAATAGAAGTTTCGGTTTATCCAAAATTTCGTTTATCCGAAACAGGCGCAGTCCCATCAATTTCGGATAAACGAGTTTTTAGTGTATCCTTTTTTAAGACTTTTTATGTTCATTTCTCTCAGATTGTAATGCTAACGACTTAGAAGAGATTTATGACTGGAAGGCTAATTTTGAACCACAGAATGAAACACTCTGGGTTTTGCTCTGATTATTATCAATAATTACGAGTTGTAAAGCTTTAATATATATGCTCTACTTATGTTTCCTCATTTTACAGATGTTTCCTGAAAAGATCCATTAAATACCAACAACACCACTGTATTATGGACTTCTAAAAAATGGCTTATCTGCATACTCTATAATCTCATATTTATAAAACATGGTATGTCAGAAGGACATGTTACTAGACATTATTTGAAAATAGTCGAAACGTGCAGTCTGTTGATCAGGCTGTCTACCTGCCTGAACTGACTTACCATTCTCCTTATAACTCTATACTAACTTTCTTTTTGTAAGTTCTGTTTTCCTCCACTAAATTAACTAATTTCATAACAGTAATTTACGAGAGTGAAACCAAGACAATAAGAACAACAAAAATGAAATCACAGTACTGTTTGGAATTCAGTAAGACCGATAAAGTGAGAAATGAACACATTTTCAGAGCACTAAAAATAACAAAATAAAAACCTAGTTTATGGAGGAGAAGACAGCTTGTAGTGAATATCTTGATACACAGGCTTACTCATACAGTTGTAGAAGTAGCGAATGTTATAAACTGCAGAGAAAGACACCGGTTACTGCAGTAAATGTAGTTTTAGGATGTAGAAAGTATGAGGTATTAACGAGACTGGCAACAACAGTGATATGTTTGCGAGTATCCGACCATAAAATATGGTCTGGCCTTGTCAAAGTTATCACCCTGGAGGCAATGTTTCGGGCCAAACCATCTTCAATGTTTGTTACTCATCTTCAACTATACTATTCATTAAATAACCTATGTTTCTTATTTCTAAACGATTACAACACACTTTAACAATTTTTATAGTTTTAAAAATTCCAAAGTCTCACCCATGTCTCAGTATTTTGTTGCTACTCAACTACTTAAAAATAAGCCGAAAAACCTATGCGGTTCAAGATCACTGAGTATATGTACACTATTATGTGAGACGTATCAAAATAAGCTTCGAGGCGACTGCGGTTGCCATGTTGCTTCACTCTCCATCCTCCCCGCCTTTGCCTACACATAACCAAGTGTAACCTGCGACAACGCTGTTGGGCGAGGGGTGGGGAAGAGCTGTTACTATTGCATAACCTCGAAGCTCTTTCCGTCAAGCGTTTGTGGGACCTGGCTGCACGCAAACGAGTCAAAACAATTAACTTTGTTTGAAATTTTCAACTGACAAATCATAACTTCAAAACAATTAACTTTGTTTGACATGTTCAACTGACAAATCATAACTATGTGTGAGTATTATTTTTAATTTTTTTGTAGTAAAAGTGAGTTTTTTGCAAAACACGTGTGACCTGGTTTTTATTAAGATACTGTACTATCGTAATAAAAATAAACAAAAGTGATTTTTCATCAATTTTCAAGTTTTCTTTCATAACATAACCTTTTTCTTATGTTTGTTCCAATTATCCGAATTTCTACGTATCTGAATTATGTCTGGGAATCATTAGTTCGGATAAATGGAGTTCTACTGTATACACGTATAAAACTGACAATACATAAATATCTTTTGCATAAAGTTAAAACATTTTCAGTGTAAACCTTAGATCTGGAGTTAGATTAAAATCCCTTTTAGCCTGATGTCTGGCATGGATTTATACAAATTTTGAAAACGTTTATATCTATTTCGGGCCCCTGGTGCCCTACAATTTTGAAATTTCCAGAACTGAATAGTATATTTGCGTTTTGCTTAAACATGATATTTAATTTCATACTTGGCATGGATTTTTTAACACTTTTTAGATCCTGATGTCCCCAGATTTTGAAATTTCAAAAACTGATCACTATATTCCAACTACAGTAAAATTCTCTTCAATGAGAATGAATGAATTTTTGTGATTCTTTCAAAATTTTGGTAATTTTTTTTGGATCTTGTGTCTAAATCTGCGAACTTGCTTCACTCGTTCAAAAATGCAAACAGCTAAATAAATTTCTATTCTGATGCTTCTAAGAAAACTGAAATACCTAGATGGAGGAAAAAACACCCAAAAACAGGATTTATAAAAAAACATCTATAGATATTCCCTTCTTTATAAGATAAGAAGAAACACACAAGTAGAAGGTTATGTTTCAAGTCATTACAAAAAAAATACTGATTATTAATTTAAGTAAAATGAACAACTAAATGTGACTTGTCCTAACAACAGCCTAAATAATGAAAGATATAGGAATTGTTACCAGAATTTTTTCAGCTGAGTATTAAAAATATATTTACAATGCTCAAAACCAAAGTTATATGGGACTTGCAAAAAAATCTAAATTAATGTATGTCCAATTTACAATCTCCCTGCAACATCACACGTAACCACATATACAACTGCTGTGAAAGCCAATTTTTGGTTTTCTCAAATCCTTATAAAGAATTCTCGTGACTTCCTTAATTGTATGGTCAAGTCTTTCTTTCGCATTCTGTTTTTACACTTTCTTCATGATAAATGTCACAACATGAACTTACAGACATTAAAAGTGAATGGAAATCACACTGACAATGAACAGTAGTCAAGACGAATTCAGCCCTGGATTTAGGTGTCCTGCCGCCCCTAGGCACTATTGTTAGCCCCCCCCCCCACCCACCAACAAGTAACTTCTATATATTCAATTCCCCTTGACTGGTGAAAAAAGTTGCTGAAAATAGCCATTTCAACTATCTCTATTGGAAATATCTCATTTGATCTTAAATCTAAAAGGGAAATGTGATGAAAAAGCGGACAAGAATTTCAACGGAGTGTCCAGACCTGTATATACGACCGTGCTCCGCTCCTACCACTGCTACTGATAGGCCCAGTGTCAATACCGTGTTATCAATGATATAATTAAAGGTTACTTCAAAACCATTTTCTTCAATTTGCCTATAATGCAAGTGCCCAATACAAATACTGTAATTAAAAAACCGAAAACATGAAATTTTAGCAAATAATGTTTCACCTCGTGCCGCCCCTATGCAAATGCCTAGTGGGAAATCCGGGCCTGGACGAATTTATTAAAGTTTGTAATAAACAGGCTTACTAAATCATAAACCTAAGGATGGATAACTTTTCCAACTAGTAAATAATGAAAGAGTCTTATGATTCATTTCAAAAGCAGATGAAGATTAAATTCTATAGACTATAACTAAACCTTTAATAAAGATATGCTCCTCTCACACAGAATCAATCATGTCTTATGACTCAACTGCACTTCACTAAGAACAAAAAGTTTTTTATTTTCAGTACATTTACTGTTTCTATCTGCATGTCACTTCCTTTACTCGATGACAACATGGAAAAGTTGTTTCACTTCTGTTCTAACTAAAGTAACAGGTTTTCAAATCGGCTCACAATTCTTGGTAAATATGAAATCATATGCTTTTCTAACAAGAAAATATTAAACAAGACTTGGCTACAGCCCAAACCTTGATGCACATGGTACCATATGTTATCAAATTCATTGTTCACCTGTTCTTTTGTTCACCCGTCACTCACTGGTACAATTACTTGTCTTCTTGAAAACTTATCAAATTCTATGTTTCTCTTTCATTCTATAAATGTCCTCGAGACAGCATCAACAATGAAATAAACTGCATATTAATAGTATACTTAAACAATATAAATTAACTGGACTTCATCATTTCACAAAATCTTGAAACTATTTTTACTTCTGTACATTACACATTATTACTGTGTTTGAAGGTGTTATCATCTCATGTACACAATTCTGCAAGGTGGCACCCTTAATTAAAATAAATAATGCATAAATCGGACACTGCAATGATAATGATTTTACAATAATTTCAAGTACAAAGCTATTCTCACAATGCAAGTTTATGTTGTTACTTAATATTTACTATGTATAGTATATATACCACTGAATATAGACATATATCTTAAAATGAAACATGTAAGATATCTTATATAAAAACTATTCACATGTCTGTGATAATGCCTATAAAATATTTATCAGCAGAACCATGAATACATATGAACAACTAAACTACACTATCTGTGTGAGTTTTATATTAAAAATGTAAATGGTGTCCTGTCAAATGTTGCAATCACAACCCAAAAAAATAATATGGCAAAAAGCTTGTATAAATACATAAAGAGATGTGAGAGTCATTAAAAGAATAAAAGATTTTGATATGCCAGAGTTCTACTCAATGTTCCCATGCCGTATCTTTATTACAAAATACACACTGAAGTTGGTCATTCTATGAAGACAATCAGAATAACGATTGTCAGTCAGAATAATGACACATAAAACATTAGGGAATTTCATTCAAAGTTGTGGACCAATTGCAAAAATTATTAATAATATTCAAATCTTGTATAAAAAACTTATAAATGTACTTGTGAAAATGAAGTAGACTGTAATTGAAGATTTTTACCTGTTCTAATACACAATTACTGGCTCTTATTCACTGTTTTTCACAGAAAGCAATTAATTTGGTCTTTTCAGTATATATGCTTGAACTGTAGGCATTAATGATTTAGTCACGAGCACTGAACGCTTTTTGTAGAGAATTTTCTGACCCTGGCAATAGAATCTAGTCATCTGCATATAAAAAAGTTGACACTTTACAATTTAAATCCACAATCAGCACCCATTTTCCATGTTTCCATGTTCTGACTGCAGTGCCCAATAAAAATTAAAAAGTGTTGGGGACACTGAACAGCCTTGGTGAACCCCTTGTGTTGAAAAAATTATTCTTTCACTTGTGTTTTTATCCACTTTGATTGTAAAATTGGAGACAGTATATAAACTTTTAATCACATTTGTTAGTCTTGCAGTAATTATTCTAGAATAACTTTATAGGGCGATGTTAACAAGCTCATTCCTCTATAACTATTACAACTGTGCCTATCTCGTTTTTTGAAAACTAGAATTACTACTGCTGTCAACCATTTTTGATGGATACGTTTATTATACCAGCACACACTATATATATTTAATAATCTCTGTTTCACTTTCCAACTTGACTACCTGATAAGCTCAATATTTAAGCAACCACTCCCTGGTGACTTATGATTCTTTGTATTATTTAGAGCATCCTAAAATTCTTCGTAGGTGATATCATACACTTCCTCTCCATAAGCTGGCTCCCAAATATTACTACTGCCACTAGTTTTTGAAGTATTCCATAGGTTATGAAAATAATCTTCCCATTCTTTAATTTAATATTCTGTATTCTTGCTGTCTTCCTTTATGATTTGTTTAAATGATTACAACTTTTACAGGCAGTGTTTTAATTTCTATGAACATCATGTTCTATCTCTGAGATACATCTATCCCAACTTTCTGTGTCCGATGTATTTCTCTTTTTACAAGTGCACATTTTATTTTATTATAAACTATTTTATTGTCTACAGATTTGTTTACAGGTATTTAAAATACGATCTTTTTAATAATCTACTAACTTTGCTATATTATTATTCCATAACTTAATACTTTTTTCTTATACTGTTTTGTTCTATACCCTAAGGCCTCAAAAGCTGCTTTTTCAATATTCTGCTTTAAATTTACTCATTCTTGATCTCCATTATTTTGCAATGCTCCTTGACCCATATATTATCTAGCTATTTCCTATATAATTTTTTATACAGTTTTCTCCAAATATACTTATTTTTAAGCAGATTTCTGATCTTTGTTGCATATTACTTCTTTTATGTCATCTCGTTCTAAGAGTAGTTTTGGCAACTAACATAAACTGATCTGAATTAACATTTATACCTCTGAACACTCTTGTGTCCAGAACTTCGTTATACAGCTTTTTACTGACCACTGTATAATCAGTTATGGATTTATTTCCTCTTTCACTGCTTGTAAATTTGTGTATATCATTATGTTCAAACAACTGTACGAAGCCAAATCTCTTAATGTTCCCTATTTTTATTAATAATCTTTTCTCCTTTATTTCCTATATTATACTTTGTAGTGATATTTTCCCAATTCTGGCATTAACATCACCACTGATAATCAGATGATCTTGATGGGCACCATTCATTACTTTTTGTAATCCGTTATAGAATATCTCTGTTTCTTCTTTATTTTGGCAAAAGTTCTTCTTTCTTCAGGTCCATAAGTTGCTATGACTATTAGGTATCCTGTGTCAGTTTCACATCTGATGATTACTAGTCTCTCACTAATCCAGGAATATGAGTGTATATTCCTCTCCATTCTTCATTGAGTAGTGTAGCTACTCTAGCCTTTGCTCTCTCATTTTGAGGCTATAAATCATAATATATTTGTCTAAATCTATAGTCCCTTAAGTTTCATTTCAGTTATAGTAACTATATAAATCCTCTTTCCCCAATACTGTCCCCTCCAACTCTGTTATACAAAAATTATACGAAGGAACATTCTGTTGTCTATCTCAGTCAATAATATTTATATTATATACCAAACTACTGAAAATTAAAAATCTTGAATTATTCGTTATTAATTTCAAACATTCTTTTTTCTTTATTTAATGATAAATTTAATGGGGTTTTACAAAATAAACTTAAATTTATTGGAAACTTAAACATGTGGAACCATATGGCATAAATCAATCCCATTACAAGCAGAACATATAACTCAAAAATAAATCAGATTTTCATTCTACAAAAAAAAAAAAATGGTTTACATTATATTATCAGTCTTCAACAATTGTAAATTATATGATGTTAATTAAACTTGAATGCACCAAATCAAGGGCAGATTTTATATGCCAGTATAATTTACATTTTTTAATAATGAATTTAGTTTAACTTTTTGCATGCACTGAATAATGTGCTTCTAATTTATATTCTCCATAAATAAAGTGTTGACTGAATAAAATATGTTATGTTTCTGGAAGTATGAATTATTATCTCTCTGACATATAACATGAACTATTTAAAATTTTTGTTTTAACAGACATCACACACATTCACACTGGAAAAAAATTAGCGTTTGGCTTAAATCTGAAGTAAGGATACAATTTTATTTATAACGGTTATATAATATCAACTACTTAATTTAATAGAAAAACTTAATTCAGTTAAAAGTTTGTATCTAGTAACTTTAAAAACAGAATTTAACTGGTCAAATTCAGGTAACTGCTGAATCATTTGACTATATGACCAATATTACTTGAGCTGTCAATACGATCATGTAATAAAAACTGATTTTAAAAAATACTCAAGTTCTAATACAAGGCTGACAACTATACAGGCTGTGGATGCAGTACTATTGGTAAGATGTAGGCCTATATATTACATATTGAATTCACGGCCAACTGAATGACACATCATATATGAACACTGCCAAATTTGTCACCAACCTGGTGACTGACTAAAATAAATGTGTTCTGACAATAAACATCCTTCTTTATACTTGTCTTTTGTAAGATAAACTACATGAATTTTATACAATTTTAGAAAACAAGAAACAGTCATTTATTCACATAACATATGCTTTTCATAACACAACATTTTTATAGACAAATTACTCAAAACACTCAAAACATTACAAAGACCTTTCACATTCACGGATCAGAAATACTAAACAAATTTGTCTTACAACATTACACAAGTTAACCTATTAATGTTAGAAATAAAAATAAAAAAGTAAAACATACTAGCATTCTACCCAAACTAGTAATTTTGAAACTGTGGTGCCCAAAACCCAAGGTACAAAAGACAAGAAAACCAAGAGGTAGGATTATTTACTGTCTTATTTCGAATTTGAATACAAGATTTATTTAGTTAATTCAAACTGGAATCCAAAAATATTTTAAAAAGATGGTTGGAATTTCAACACCTCACTTGTTTTTACTGAAAATCATACATTTTTAAATATCAATTGTATAACTGAGTGATTAACAAATTTAAATCATACTCCATTCTGAAGGCTCACTACTACAATTTATATAATCAGCTATATCAATCATAGTATGACATCTTATTATGCTCAAGTTCTGGGTACTGAGGGCCTTTTGGGTAAGGTATGGTAACCCTGACAGAAGAGTCTCTGGTCCTCCTGGTAGGGGGTTGTGCAACAGGCCAGTAACCTGTTCATGTAAAACTTTGAAATACTTGTAGTATCAAAAGCAGCCTCGGAGTAAGGACTGGAAACTGGCAGTAGGACCCTAGCAAAGAATAAGGATTTGAATAAGTGGGATTGCAAAATTAATAAGTTTAATAAGAAAAATTAAAGTTAGTTACACGGAATATTAGAGGGATCAATGGTAAAGAATTGAAATAATATAGCAGTATTAACTGAAACAAAAAAGAAGTTACGAGGTTCTGCATACATAGGGAATTATGCAATGTTTTATAGTGGTGTGAATGAAAGATTCAGGGCAAGTAAAGGTGTGGCTATATACAGTAGATGCCCTCTAGTCCGGCCTCGGTTGGATCGGCCGTCGGATGGTTCGGCCAGCCACGGTGAGTCACACAGTCTAGACGACCCTCCAGCGACAGGGGCCAACTTGTTAAATGGAAAATATATGTAGCTCAGTTGACTCGCACTTTTGTTCATGTGCAGATGTGTGTCTTATGTTGTGAGTTCTGTGTATACAGTATGTGTAAATATATCTGTGTAAATAAAAACAGTTTCCAACATGAATGCGAAACAAAAACACACGTTCGTGACTGTGGACCAAAAATTACAAGTCCTTCAGCGTCTCGATAAGGTCGAATCGGTTCAGAGTATTAGAGACCAGTAATATCTCTGTGACTTTTGTAGCAATTTTTTCCTCGTTTGTTTTTTTACTTGCTACCATGGAGTACGGGTGAGTAATTATAATTATTATTAATTTATATATACTGTACTGGGTCATTTATTGTATAGATAATTCATTAAAGAGCATTATTTCATCATTATAGCGTATTTTCGGTTCGTCCGGCCATTTTGTAATCCGGCCTAGGGTCTGATCCCGAGGTGGCCGGATGAGAGGGCTTCTACTGTATGTGGATAAAAATTTGTGTGTGTGTGTGCGTGTGTGTGTGTGTGAGAGAGAGAGAGAGAGAAAGAGAGAGACAGAGATATGATCTTGAGGCTAACTCAACAGAGGTTTACAGAACTGCACAGCATTACTGTACACTACGCCACTATATATACATTGTGACATTTTACCTGAACAGTATTCCAGGAACCTGACCCTGGTTTCTACAATTATTCTAAAATTATTGGAACACAATAATACTGTGACCAGTGTATTCAGCCATCTGTTTCTGACAATCAGTACATTCGTAAGGACAAGATTACTACAGATCACTGTTACCAAACCCCACCGTACCCTGAGTAAACATCAGTGAAAACACAGAACTTTCAATTGTCAACTGAAATCTACATAGTGAACTCGTTTGTTGACCAGTCACACTGATTGTCTGGTCTAGCAAACATTGCCTTTATACTTAATATTAACAAAACTGTTCATCGCATACAAACAACATAATATCAATTATAAAATTGCGTATACATTCAGTAATATATAACTCTTAACTCACAAACAGCAACATCTTACAACAAATTTCTTTAGGTACACAATCAGACAGACTGCACTTACCTGATTCACTGTCTGTGATGGAACCAGTCTCCGCCTCTTCCTGCTGCCGTTTTACCCTCTCCACTGTAACCAAATACATTAATTTACAATTCTACATTCACAATAGCCTACAATGCTAATTTACAAAAGTATTTTTTATTGTAAATGAATTTAAAGTACTTGTTTACACACTTTGATAGAAGTGGGTGACTGTCTGCAATATGCTTTCATCAACACACTCATTGAATTCAGACACACAAATTTCCATTATGAGATTTTGAACAAAATTACCGAATATTATACTAATTCTTGAAAGGTAAAACATAAGTGATTTTATTGTTTTACTTAAAACTCGATACTACGTTGAACTGATAAAACAGCACTGTAACATGCTATAGAGATAAGAATGCAGGCTTGAGCTGTAGCAGCGCACACAAGTAATTAAACAATATAAAACTAACTAATTCATAAGGCGGTACAGCAATTTAAAATTTAATTTAGACAATGTTATCTACTTCACAATAAATATCATTTAATCTGGATAACAAGTAAAGATAAACGTTTTGATAGCACATAAAATTTTAGTAATTACTAAACACAAACACACATTATACATGTGTGTGTAGATAGACATGTCAGTGTGACACTTGATGTTGAAACTGGAATATGGTCTCCTTTCAAAATCTGAACTCAAAATCTTCTCTGTTTTTGTCAGGTTTATTACAAAATAATATTTTAAAATATAAAATTTATCAATTATGTAAATTTGTAGTACACAAAATACGAGGGTTATTCAGAAAGTAAGTTCCGTTTTTAAATATTGCTGCCGTATCGATGCTGTCATGCTGATGCGCATGCGCGGCCAGTTTGTTTATTCGCTGGCAAGCCAACAACACTATTTGTAAACAACTGCGCACTGAGTAAGCTTCATTGGACGTGTTTATAATGTCGAAGAAATTCGGGATGCCCGCCGCGTGTGAAAGTAGGTATGTGATTCGGTTCTTGAATGGGAAAAGCATTAAAACAATTGAAATTCACCATCAGATGTTCAATATTTATAGATAAGAACAAGTGAGTGATTCAATGGTACCAAGATAGATACAACTGTTTTGGTTAGTCCTATCCAAAGTAAGCGACGTAGGATGCTTGCCCGGGACACTGTGATGAATCGTGGCACTGCACACACACTGCCGCTGCAACAGAACATCTCACAAAGTTTGGCTGGCAACAATTTGATCATTCGCCTCTGCCTTATAACCCAGACCTTACATCAAGCGAATACCACCTTTCAAGCATGAGAAATCCTTGCTTGGTGACCAACGATGTCAAAGAAGCTGTTAATACAAGGTTCAAATCACAGGCGGGAAATTTCTACAACGAAGGTATAGAACGTCTGGTGCCTCGCTATGAAAAGTACTTCAAAAATGACAGAAACTATATAGAACAGTAGTTTAAGGTGTGTACTTCAAATGGCAATAAAAATGTTATGAAAATATACTCTCGGTTTCCTTTAATACCCTATCGGAACTTACTTTCTGAATAGCCCTCGTACTAAAAGTCACAATCTCAAAACTTAGATTTAAAAAAACACCATTAAACGCTCTTAAACCTTTAAGAGTGGATGCGTAGATGCTTATATAAAGAGCATAAAATATTTTGAACTCTACCCAGAAACAGAACCATAAACATTTTTAGCCATAGACTCAAGATCAGCAACTACTTAAATGATGTGCCATACATATTCTTATGTCTGAAGGACACACACACACACACACACACACACACACACACACACACACACACACACACACACACACACACACACACACACACACACCTAGTGTCATTTAAACATACAGGTATATTACAAGCTCAAATGATTCTAGGTGCATTACCAATGTAACTTGTGCATATATTACAGTGCCATAAACTAAAATATCATCATTATACTCTACCAATAAGTGGTCCAATTGTTGGGAAAGATGGCAAAATTTGGAAGTGGCCATCTGGCAGCATGAAAATTAGAACAATACTGGTTAGTTTATCCTCATGGCAAAATTTAACAAATACACAAACTCTGGAAAAAGTATATATAAAAAAATATTCTACCCCCCCACACACACACGTTTTAAATATATTACTGATTAGTTATAAACACGCAGATGCATTCAACTGTTTAAATAAATAAAAATAGTCTTTAAGTAGCAGAAATTTGTTTTCTGTATATTCAGAACTATGTAAAAAGCTTTTGAACACCTGGAACTCACACTTGTTACTATCCAAAAACTAGAATTCCCTATTATGCTATTATTATGCGTCTCTCTCTCTCGCTCTCCGAATTCTATATCCTATCCAATAGGCTGCACATTAATTATTTAACACTTTGAGGAGCATGACTGTTTGAGAACAGGTGTACAGTGGTTCATTTACATCGACGTTTCAAAATGTTCTCTTTTACTTCCTATGCTGTTTGTAATGCATTGCAGTCTGTTGGCAATAGATATTACTAACCACAACAAGCCACTATTACAGACACAATTGTTATCACAGACTACGTGTTTACAGTTTTATTAAGTTCACAATATTTTATGGTTTTTGTTTAAATTTGTTATAAGTGTTATTGTAGTGTAGTAATGTTACATATTGTGATACAATAAGTGTTAAAAATGAGTCGATATTTATCTGAAGAAGAAATATGGGAAATACTTGTTGGGGAGGTCTCCGATTTTGTAGAGAGTGAACATGATATTAGTAATGTCAAAAGTCAAGCGGATTGTTATTTATTTACATTGATAATATAAGTGAAATTAAATAAGTATTTATTTTCTGAAAGAGTTAAAATTATACAATATTTGTTAGGTGGACACACTAGTAAATAAAACATTTCTTCGAAGGTCAAGCTACTCATCCAAAATCATGCTCATCAAAGGGTTAAGGTATAATAATGATTTTTAAAATGACACACTCATTTTGTAATAGATGTAAATATATGTGTGGACAGAGAAGTAAACGATGTCATAAAACAACCACATGATTTTTGTAGCTGCTGTAAATACAAAGCATTATGCAAATAATTAACAAAACTATCAAGTCTGCAGAGAATAACTGGAAGTGGAATTGGAAGATGTGACATAACTAATTACAATCAAAAGTAGGAATCACAAAGAAGAACCTAGAGAGTTGGAAGAATCAAACTTTATATCTCCTCCTTCTTCTCCTACTATGGGAGGTACAGCCTAGAATCACCCTACGGCCTTGGCTCCTCAATTTTGGACCTTACCTCACTCTATTTGAAGCAAAGGACTTCCATCCTTGTACTACCAGTATCTCTATTACGTATATGAGAAGAACATATTCCCACTTTTTTCTTAGCTGGTCTTTTGCCTTTCATACTTCTTATATGTCTCTTTTTTTCTACCATTCTCCATTCTAATGACATGGCAATTTCCATCAATACCTTTAGTTTTACCTATACTTCTACAATTGTTTCTAACAGAAGTGTTGAAATGACAGGTTGGTTGTAATCATATCCTTCATAGGAGGCCTAACGTCCACCTCACAACAAGCTTCTTCTCAAGTGTTCCAATGTTCTTTTAAGTTGCTTTCTATGTTCCACTGCTGCAGAATAGAACGGAGGCAAATGACAGTTTTGTATATATTTATTTTTGTTTGCTTATGAATGACTTGACAACCACAAAATATGCCCTGTTGTCTAGAATTATCCTTGTTTCATCAACAGTTGTTACATTACAGAAAAAAGGGAAGCATGCCCAGCATTTGACCCCAAATGATTCATTAAGAAAGCTTTCGCAGAACTGTAACAGTGTATTTAATGGGTTTCAAAATATTTTAAATAATATAATACGAAAACTCTTAATAGATTTTGTGGAAATATGAATGACCTATGACAAGCCTCTAGTCATATCAAGAAGCTTGGCTCCTACACAAATTTTGTAAAACAAAGAACCATTCAAAGTACTGACATATTGCCTTCAGTATACAACTACCTGTACTACCACCACCACTGCCACTGCTACCAACATCACCATCATAAACATTACAAATTTCTAAACACACTATTGGATGGGTTGATTTGTCATTATATTCTAAAAATAATTATTATTCAAGCTTCATTCTGGATTATTGCAATACATTGTTGTTCAACTACTATATACATTGTATTACTGGTTATACAAACATTATTCAATGTTGTCAACTTTCTTCATAAATCGTATTGCAAGAAGCAAATCTAATTTGATTAAAATTCTACTTATGTAAAGAACTGTGAAATCCTAATGTAAATCAGACTCTCTTTACATACTTGCACACGTATATAGTAAACAAGTAACAAAGGTTACATTGCATGTATGCTAATATACTAACAACAATGCTCATGACGCAATCCCTGATCAAACCGGCATTGTTTCCTACAAAAAATTTCTAAACTGCAGAATAATCACTATGGATAAATTGTTTTATGTTATTACTGCCTGAAGAATGTTAAAATTACACATTATAAATGTAATATTCAATGCAAACCTACAAAGAACAGTACACAATCCAACAAAATGGTTTCAATATCTTTTTCTTAAACTTTTATTTGTTATATTTACTTGTGGCCCAAAACAATGACATTTTGAAAGTTCTGAATTTTTATTGTACACATAATTATACAAATTACCTTATATTCCATATTTGTATTTTAGGTCTCTTTTTGTTTTTATTGTGATGTGACCCTAACATGTCAATCTGAATCCGAATGATCTAATAACAAAAAAACTTTATAACAACAAAACAATATGCTACATGGTGGCAAAGTTCATATCAAGAGTATAAATTGAAATCAGTTCCACAAAGAATTTTAAGCAGCTAAACCTTTCTGCTGGTAAAACCTGATTAATGATAATAAAAAGATTAAAATATTATCATTCTGTCCAGGATATGTAGTAACACCACATTATGTGCTCCTAATTGGTTTAAAAACAGATGGGTAACAAAGTTTACATTTTGATGAAGCAAAGGTTCTTGAAGCCAAGGCTAGATTTAAAGCAGTTGGCTGAAAATCTCCATTTTGAACTGACTGAGTAACAATTCTGTAAGAGCCATTATGTGTTAGGAGCATGGGCCAATGTGCATAAGAATGATACTCTTTGTGAACACATCAGATCAGTTTGTGGCATATTATTTCACAAAAACTTATGTTGTTATAGTGGACACTGGTTACATGTATGAACCACTGAAGTTAAAACATTTTCTTCATTATCATAAACACTGCAGCCTTCATTTCACAGTTCAGTGGCATTAGAATGTCTCTGAAATTTTTGACTTCACTAACATGCAGTTCAGACAAGTGACAATCTGACTACCAATAGTACACGATTCTACAGGCCTTAATAGATGTAAGCAATTAACTGTTTATTTTGATGCTGCATATATTATCTGAAGTGTTAATACAGCATATTTAGTTACACACATGTTACAGACAACTTCAGAAAATTAAACAATTAATTATGTATTTTGGCTTCTTTGTTATGATAGTATATCCACTATATGGACTTTTCCTTTGACTTTGGATACAACTTTACTGCATCCTGTTTCTAGTATAATTCTATTCAGATATATATCTACATCCTATGTCATGGCAGCAGCTGACATAAGAGCTGGGTAAACAGAGCAGATGGGAAAGCAGTCTATATTATTCAGAACTGAATCAAACCCGCACCCATACAGTTTCCTACTTAATTTATTGTTTCAACATGAGAAATGAAATTCTCTTTACTGTTTAATCAGTATTCTGAAATTAATTTAGAGTTTTGGAAGACCACCAAAACCAGTGTTGAGGAGAGTAATATTACATCATAATTAATGGAAATAAGAAAATACCAAGAATGAATTTTGGGCATGTACACAGTTAAAGTGTGTAACATAACAAGATTACACCGCAGAATAAAGACAAGTATATCATCACGCAATCTTTTTAGTAATGAAATACAAAGAAGAATAACATAAACTTAATAAATAAAGAATGAAGACAAAATATACTATTTAAAGATAAATAATAAGGTCAAGGAATAAAAAGTAATCAAAACATAAAGGGAAATATGATAATAAATAAATACTACGGAAATAGGGAATGCAAATTTAAGAATTAAATAATTCAATTACCATGACAAAACAATAACTGACGATGACCATAATACCCAGAAGAGACGATCAAAAGAAAATACAATGTAAATAGTTATTAGTAGACATAAATATAATGTACAAATGTTAAACTTAGTATGTAAGAAATAAGACTTTGATTATAGCATTAGACTAGTAAACTAGAGGGAAGTCTGCGAACCTCAAACAGTTATTTTGTGTTCAAACTACAAAATGTGAGTGACATTAAAATTACTAATAAACTAATAGTAAGCTATAATTATGAAAGTTAAGTAGTGTAATAACATAAAATAATGCAAAGAACAATGATAAACAATATAAAACAGTGTAGAGTGAAGTAAATAGGAAACGGACCTAGTGATATAATATACTATGAATAAAACATATAAATTATTATTAACCAACTTAGTTGATATAAAAAAGTGTACAATAATTAATAACAGTGAAATCTTACGTTACTAACTTATAATATACAGTAGTGACAAAGAAAAAATAAGATTCAACGGAATCATATTAATTATAAAATATGAAACCGAACCTGTGACCCATAAATATTCCATCCAAGACCTTAACTGAATGAATTAGCGTTTTGTAAAAAGGAATAGATTGTTGAAGAATTTTCGAAACGAGGCAGAACATGTTAATTTTACTGCTGGACTTTTATACAAAATAATAGTAGATATAAGACGAAATGGTAAAGAAGAATATACCAAAAACTTGAAGGCCAGAAGCGAAGAATCAAGCAATAAATTCGTAAATGAACTACCAGATTGGTGAGATTGCTCCATAGTGTTAAGGCAGACTATTGAACAAACATTACTTAATTTAAAGAGCGAGTTACAGTGAAACACTATAACTAAGGCAATATAAAACATTATAATAATGAATTTTACTTGTACACTATAATTATTAGTATTAAGAGTTCCTGTTTAAATTGTTCTTTTGTATGATGATCCAAAGGACCTACTATTCAACATACATCCACAACACCCAATTATTGAACCTTATTTATAAATATGTTTTATGTTATATGTATGACTTGTACAGTACATTGACTTTACTTTTACATTAACCCTGAGATTGAGATTTTTCATGTTATCCAACCGAAATGAGCTACAAATGTTAGAAAGGGACACTGAATGTCAATACTATTAAATCAATGTCAAAGAAAAGAGTAATCAAAATAATTGAATTTGAGACAAAACAAGATCAGGACTTTGATTATTTATTTAACATAGAATTACATCGAAGAAGGGTAAGTTTAAGAAGTTTAGGAGTTAAGAGGTATACACAGAGAAAAATTTATTATTACATAATTGGGACCAACAACTTGGGGCAAACATAACAGAAACATAAATAAGTAATTCATCACATACAATTTATTGTTATAAATTTCGCGCCCAACGTGGGGCTAGAAAAAGGAAATAAATAAAGATTGAATAGAATTATAGTTGTCATTTCTAGCTGGCGATCATACAAAAGCAAACAAGATGCCCAAAAGATGAACCTCATGTAGAAGGAACAGGACAACTGATACTGAAATGAATATGGAAGAGAAGGAGGCTCAACCTGAAATAGAAGTGGAGGTAGAAGCCAGCAATATGGAAGAAAAGCAACCTGACAAACCAACATATACGGAGTATGTAAGAATGAAGAAAAATAACAAAGAGGAGTTAAAACAAATGAGACAACAGAGAATGGAAATCCTGGAGGGACGGTTAAAACGAAACACAGAATCAATAAATAAACAAATAAAACGGTGGAGAGAAGAAATAATGAATGACCGCAAACAGAGGATGGAAGATAAACATAAAAACATGGAAGCATTAAAGGAAGAATTAAAGGGTACCAATAAATTAATCAAAGATCAGAGTAAGGCAGCAGACAATATGAATAAGACAATGGAAGTATGCATAGAAGATAACAATAAAAATATGGAAACACTGAATAAAAAAGTGGAAGAAAAGATATTGAAAAATAACAAAGAGGAGTTAAAACAAATGAGACAACAGAGAATGGAAATCCTGGAGGAAAGGTTAAAACGAAACACAGAATCAATAAATAAACAAATAAAATGGTGGAGAGAAGAAATAATGAATGATCGCAAACAGAGGATGGAAGATAAACATAAAAACATGGAAGCATTAAAGGAAGAATTAAAGGGTATCAATAAATTAATAGAAGATCAGAGTAACGTAGTAGACATTAATAAGACAATGGAAGTATGCATAGAAGATAACAATAAAAACAGTGAAACAGTGAATAAAAACATAGAAACCCTCAGTCAGAAGATAGATGATAACAATAAGATAAGGGAAGAAATAATAAATGATAGTAAAAAACGGGGGTAGAAGAAATACCAAACGATAAAAACATGGAACAATTAAGTCAGAAAATAGAAGATAATAGTAAAGAATTAAAAGATGCCAAGAAGGAAATAAAAGAGAAAATGGAAGATAATAACAAACAGTTAAAAGAGGAAATAAAAAAATAATAGTAAGAAAATGGAAGAGAAAAATGAGAAGTAGAAGAAAAAATAGAGCACATAGAAGTCAACATTATTGGTATAAAGAACCAAGTAACTAAAAGTACGAAGAAAATAGAAAAAATAAGCCAAAAAGAACTAATAAATACACGGGGAGGATTGGAGATGATTAAGAATGGGCTAGTTAATGTACTTAATCTCCCAATTACTGATCATAGAGAAATAAGTAATTTCAAAAATTATAGAAGGTTTAATGGAAATTTTAGAAAGGAATCACAATAAAACAGTGTGTAAAAACTTAAAAAAAGACTATATTTAAATTGTATACGCCAGAAAAAGGAATGCATAATAAAAAGTCTGGGATGTCATTGATAATTGATATACCATTGAAATATTTGTTCAGTAAACTAGACAGTAAAGTGATTGATGTAGGCATTGGTACAAGTGAAAATTTTAAGGTAGAAAATTTGAAGCACAAAGTAGTAGTGAGAGATTTAGAAAGGACAGAAATATTTCTGCAAACAATAATAATCATCAGAATAATAAAGGCAATTGAGATAATCGACCACGGATAAACGAAGTACACACAGAGAAAAATTTACAGAGGTATGCGACTAAAAATTAACATTCCAATATACAAAACCACGGCAGTCAGCAAAAGCAATGGAAATTTGACTATCCATAATATTCCAATCAGCTAGCACAAATATAGGCGGGATTAAAAGTTACTTGACAAAAAGGATAAATAAGTGAGTTGAATTCATAATATTATTAATTAAATGCATTTCTTTTAACCACACTCCAATAATTTTTGTTTATTATGTTGGTATCATAAAAGTGAGTTAACATAGAACTGAATATACTGGTACCCTGCTAATTAATATTTTATTTTGGAGAAACATCTCTGTTCCCCTGATGTGGATTGTTAGGGCTGCAATAACTTCTTTTGGCTTACTTGCGCCTTATATTTTTGAAGATACAGTTATTATCTGGATATGCAGTTAATATATGGATATGCTTCAGAATCGTTTGGTTCCATGACTAATGGGCACATGTACAAATCATTATGAAATATACTTTCAGCACAATGGTGTTTCATCACATTACACCAGTATGGTCCACTATTATGTGAATGAAACTTCTGATGGACCATAATCGGTTGATCCAATCCACCGTAGATATTTTGCCAATGGATATCTTTATCAGAGATGTGGCCAAGACATCTTTGCACATTAAACTGCCACAGACCGTGAATGACTAAGAAATTATATAGAGGATGCTTTCCAGGATTTGGAGAGTGATGAGGGCCTACATCGCAGAATATAATAGTATTCCAGACAGATCTGGAAGATTTATTTTTGAAGATAAAAACATTATGAACATAAAGAAAAAGTCATAAATAAGTGTATCTTACATCAGTAAATGTTATATATTTTTGTTAATTCAAGTGTCAAGTGACCCTGTATTCTCTTATGTTGGTGTAACGTTAAATTACAAATAGGATTCATGAGCTGAAGTAAAAGTAAACAGGATATTATTTTAATGAATGTCTACAATTAAAGGTATTGTTAAATTCTATATTTAGACAATATAATTAAATCAACACTGGCCATAATTTGAACATTTAAAACATGCACAAAACGATGTATTGAACCTTCAGAATATGGCACAACAAAAAATGCAAATTCTTGTGAGTATGTACACAAGTAAAGACGAACTTTAAAAAGGTTCTGTAATACATAAGTTTACCAATGAATTAAAGCACAGGAACTATTTTTAACATCAAAGGAGAAAAAGGTATTTGATAGAGATAACTTGAAAAATTAAATGCTGTCAATGTGTTAAGTAGCTTGAAGACAGCTTAAACGAGATAGGCCTGTCACCTTGTTATTACCCCTCTGGTATATGGGTAATCCAGTATTAGTGACAAGTGAAAGGCTAATACCACAGGATAAGTGAAAGGTTGACTGACTTTCAGGTCACCAACAGGAGCACCTAATATGAACTGGCCCAACACAAACAAGCCTTAATGGATGTAAGCAATTAGCTGGAAATTTTTATAATGAAGTAATTATCTGAGGGGTTAACACCACATACTTAGTTATTGACATATTTCTATTAACAAATCCTTACAACTTCAGAAAATTATACAAGGAAAGTGAAATATGTTTTTCAACAAGCTGCAACTAAACAAGAGCTTCTAATTGCTGTGGTATAGAAGTGTACCATTATTTCAGAAATCAGAAAACACACATGGGTTTTTGAAATTTCTAAATACCTGACATGAAACACCCACAGTATTTTACAATATTCAGAATCTGTTATAACATTTCAAGAATGTCTGAATTACCTATTGTGAACAATGAGTATTATGACAATGAACTCTACTTATTTATGTACGTTTATCGGGATCGTATGAACTTATACACACGTTTACTTATTCATTTTATGTCTTCTTTAATTAGTCTACATGCAGTACGCACTATTTACACTGACTACTACAGAAAGAGACAATATGAATTAACTCTAATATGTTTTAGATCTGCCCGTATAAAAATCTGTGGTACAGTGAAGAAAATGTTGAACAAGATGACAAGAGTCTGCATACATGGGATAATAACAGAACACTCACATTTCAGAGGAGGCAGGTCTCGCTCAAATAATATATTCATTACAATTACATATCACAGACAAATTACACAAAAATAAAGAGGCTTCGACTAGAAAACATCTTAGATTTGTTAATTTTGAAAAAGCCTAATTGACTATTTAAACAGAAGGATTTTGCATATGCATGCTCTGGAGAACAATGAAGGATGGATACTGAGAACGCTTTATTGGCATAATTTAAAAAAAAAACTTCCATAAATCAACATCTATTATAATAAATACATGGTACAGAAAAACAAGAATTATTTTTACAAAACAAATGTGTAGTTTATTGCTTTCCTTTTTAGCATTCAGTATAACATACTAATGGCATCACAGGAAGATGAAATAACAATAGAACAGATTTAAGAGTCAACATTATTGTATCTTCTGTTATATACATATCATCCGATAATGCTCCAAAACTGAAAGGAAGTTTGAAAATATCACTGTGTACTCTCAATCAATTTAAAAAACAGTACAATTTTAAAATATCTTGTTTGAGAATGAAAGTGATGGCATTCTGTGGCAAGCAACCACTGAGGTCTAAATAACATTATTGAACACATATCTCATTCAATAACTTAGGTCCAACTGTTTCTAAACGATGTGGACAGGGGTCAATGGTAACCTATGCATTAAATAGGGTGGGTTCCAATGCCTGAAGTGGAGAAGAAAATGTACATTATGTAACACATAATATTTTGGAAAATGAAAATACTGTTATACTGAAGTGCTAGGTAACATATGCATGGCTTACACAACAACACTTGACATATATTATGTAAGCATCAGAATGGTACAACACTTGTTATTGATCTTTTTATGGGGTTAAGGCAGTAAGCAATTATTCTACAACTGGAAACCTTTCACAAACATTATATACCTTGCATGAAAGCAAATAGTGGTGGCTAGTAGTACAAAACATTATTGTTAATTATGTGTGACAGCGTTAATTATGTAGTTATTTATATTTTGTACTTGGCTGATGTTTATCATTTATAGTCATAATGTGCAGTGGACAATAATTGTATAATTTGATAACTGTGTATACAAGTGTTTTAAGTACTGCAAGTGTAAATAAATTGTAACTAATGATTTCTCTGGTGGTCGATTATTTATTCAACCGTTCAAAGATCATTAACTGACCAATGTTACCAACATAGTTATTTGCTTTGCTCTTTAAGAAGTCAATTCTCATAAGTTAGTTAAAGTATTAACACTGTGAGCATCATGGCATTTATACATAGACTGTCCCCTGTGACCAGCAGAATTTTCAAAACCACCACTGAACCGAAACATTCATAAATATTTACTACAATTTATAAACAAAACAAAAATAATTACACCAAATGCGTTACAGACAGTTATGGACATACTCTTTATATTTGCATTATCTTTTCTATATGTCGAAAGTATAAGTAATAGAGAGTCTCTCCTATCCAGCATTTTGTGTAATTTTTTGAGAAAGAAAATTCTTTGAAATCATATTACTTGAACTAAAACAACTTAGCACTAGGACCTAATGGGCCATGATTTACATCAAACATAATTATTTATTTTGCAGAATATAAAGATTATATACAAATATTTTAAATGAAAACATAATATTCTTGAAAACTATCGGAAATGACTAGAGAAAAGTTGAAATAGCAAGTATAGTATAGTACATAGCATTATGACCATATTGTTATTTCTAGGGTATTATCAAGTTAAAGAATATAACAATTTATAATGTATCAATTTTATAATAATATGCTAATATGCTAAATAATGCATTCAGTGATACACAATAACATTCAAAAGAATTACAAAGTAACTTCAAAATTCTCATAAAAAAAAACTGTTTCTCATATGTTGAACAGTTCATATGTAAGGAAATTCATAGTGCCTGCCAACTGTTTACACTATTTCACTCACATTCTTTTCTCCAGTCAGTGCTGCAATCTGAAGCCAGAAAGATGAACCAAAATGCTTAATAAACCTTCTGCATTAGTTCTGTGGCGTAAATGTACACTATCTGTCAAAATATCAAGTCCGCTGGTGGTGTAATATTACAACAATGGTCCTTGAAGTGTTAATGCATTAAATATGAATAAACACTTCACTATTTTACTAATACTGTCCAAACTATTGTAACACAATTTTTTCTTGTTGACTTGCGTGGTCAGAATTCTTACTAATTAGACTCTTTTTTCATAGACAATTACTATTTCATTGATATTATTATTATTAAAATCATGTATACTACCTATTCTGTTGTATGCTGTCCATTTGAGTCTGTAGTAAAGTTTACTCTCTGCTTTTGAATCTCAGCTTTACAACTGAGGATGCCATATCACAGAATGGGAGGCATGTTTGTTGTTAATAATAACACAAACTCAGCACATGATATTTTGTTATTTTCTTGTATGAATATGAAACAACTGATTAATTTTTTAAGCATGTGGCTAAATTACTTTGACCTATATGTACAACTATAAACTATATCATATTCTATACCAACCTTGTGCTAAACTGAGGGTGCTTGGCTTTCGTTTTGTATTTTCCGGCCTGATACGTTCCATCAATTTACTTATCCGGTCATTGCCCTTGTCTTTCTTTACCATTGGTCCAGGGCAATTTTCTTCTAATGTTCTAACACAACTTCGGTGAATATTCAAAGCACAATCTGCAAATCAGACATGAAATAAGAGAATTATATAATACAAAATTATGCTTATTTGAAATACATGAATGAGGACACATAAAATATAAAACATTTTTATTATTCTCCACCTATATACTATATTTTTATCATAATTTAATCTTTCAGCTGACTAAAATCATTATAAGAACATATGTTTGCTTTTGATATTTTTGAAGTATCATATTTCTTTTTCTATTTGTATCGCCATCTGAGGATCATATGCCAATTTCAATTCTTTACTCCTTCTTCTTTCCTTTTTCTCCAATATTATTTCATCATATTTCATGCCTCCTCTTCCTGTCTTCAGTCCACTTTGAACCTGCGTTTTTCTCTCTCCTACCCTGGACTCCTTCCATTTTTAACACTTTTGCCTGAAAAACTTCTCTTTCAATTGCTTCTTCTGCGTTTATATTATTTTTTTCTAAATCATTTTGGACTTCTTTTTAATCCAACTTGATGTTGACTTCTTTCCCCACAGATATTTGAAGATCTGTTTTGTTACCCTATTGCTGTCCATTCTATATAAATGTCCAAAAAACACTAGTCTTCTTTTTATCACTGTTTCTGTTATATTTTCTATACTTTTATATATTTTATCATTACTTCTTAATTTCAAACCTTCTGAAGTTTTCGTGGGCCTAATATTTTCCTAATAATTTGTCTTTCCAATATTTCTAGTTTGTCTAAATTATAATTCAATGCTAGACATTCACTTGCATACAGGCATTCTGGCCTCCCTACTGTACTGTGATGCCTTATTTTTCGCATTTTTAGATATGCACTTTTTATTGTAAATATCTTTAGTTATACCATATGCTCTTTCCATTTTAGGAATCCTTTCTTCTATAGCAGATTTTTCTAAGCCATTTCTCTTGAATTATTCCCCTAGATACTTAAATTTCTAACCCTCTCTATTCGACCAATATCTGTTAGCAGGAATTTTGGCACATTTTTAATGTTCGTGAGAAATTTGTTTTTTTCTGCAGAAATTCGTACGCCTGTTCTACTGGCTATGTCCTCTAAAAAATTAACTTGTTACTGCAGATGTCACATGTTCAGAAAGTATACCAAAGTCATCTGCGAATGCCAAACAGTTAATTTCAATATGTTTGTTCCTTCTTCCTAACGTGATTGATGATATTTTGCACTCCTTTAATTTTTAATTCCAAATTCTCACTACTATCTCCAGGACACAGTTGAAAAGAACTGGGGATAAACCATCACCCTGTCTTACACCTGTATTTATTTTGAATGGCTGATATATTTCTCCCATAAATTTTATTTTTGAGACTGTATCTGTAAGGGTTTCACAGATTATATTTACCAATTTAGATTTAACTCCAAATTCTCATATTATTTTATTTATAGTTTATCTATCAACAGAATCAAAGGCCTTTTTGAAATCAACAAGTGTTACTACAATCTCCTTTCAATTCAGTAGCCTGTGACGGATTATTGACTTCAGATTGAATATTTGTTCTGGACAGGATCTGCCCTTCCTAAAGCCACGCTGATATTCGCCCAAAATTCTACCCAATGTTTTTCTACTCTGTTCAATAAATTATGTGAAAATATTTTATACGCAACTGGAAGTAAAGATATTCCTCTGTAGTTGTTAACCTCTTGCTTATCACCCTTCTTATGCAGTGGATGTATTAAGCCCACCTTCCATTCACCTAGGATTTTTTCTGTTTTCCCAATTTCTTCAAAAATTAACTGTAGATCGTTTTTGGTCTTTGGTAGAGACCATTTCAAAAGTTATATATATGGAGTCTTCTCCACTAGCTTTATTGTTTTTCAAAGTTTTAATTACTTCTTCAATTTCTTCGATAGTCAGTGGTATATCTTCTTCTAAATTTTCATAAATATTTGACAATTCTAACTTCTGAATCAGTTCCGGGAAATTTAAAAGTTGATTAAAATATTTTGCAACTATTTCAAAAAGTCTGATAGAAATCTCAACAATTATTTTTTACAACATTTGCCTGCATTTCAACACGTTTTAATTTTTCAAAAGATCTTTTAGTTCCCTTTATTATATCCTTGGTGCTTCCTTTCTTTTTGCTTAAATTGCTCATAGTGTTCAGTTTTCCCTGAGCACTCCACTTTTTCCATTTTTTTTAGCTCTCTCTGCTAATGCTTCAGATTATCATATTATTAGAAGTATCATATTGTTATAAGTTTATTTTTTATTTTGTAGTTCCATTACACATGGAAAATGTTGCATGTTTAGAAAGTAGAAACAATGTTGTAATGGCATTACTGAATCAACGAAGTAGCTTTGGTTATGTTGACTTACAATCCTATGAACAACTACATCCTTCTTCAATGATCTGGACAATGTTCACAGAGCCAATGAAATTGCTTTCTAAATGGTTTGCAAATGCTACTTTTGCAGTTCAGTTGCAGTTCTCTTAACATTTTGCCAGTCTTTTGTTACTAATCCATTAAAAGACTATTTCTGGAATTATTTTGACTTCCCACAACTTATATACCTATATCTTTCAGTTCAAAAGCCAATTGTTAGTATTTTGGTTTTTCATTTCTTTATTGTTAACACAACCTTATCGTCTGTAGAAACTGTATCATCTATAGGAATCACTACGTTTCTTGTTATTTTATCAAACACAATGATATCAGGTATGTTTTGACTGCTCTGTCAGTGACAAGCACAATGCCCTCTATCACAAATGTTAAAGTTTAAATGTATGATATTGGGTATTCAGCTTGTACGAGTCAGTGTCTCTTCAAAAGTTGAAACTGGTTGATAAATTACTCTAGCAACACCCAAGTGTCCCTTTGGAGACACTTAGATTTTGCCAATGTGGACGTCCACAGCAAATGTGCTGAAGCAACTCGGCAGCTTAGGACAGGTAGCATATACCATCATCTGTTAGCTCAGGATGTACTTCCAATATGCAAGGAGCTTGATGACTTGACCTTGAATCACAAAAAGGAAACCACTTGTTTCACCAAAAATCCCAAGCCTCCCTTCCCACCCATGGAGCATCTTTTATCAACAATGTTGTTGTTGTTAGTATTATTATTATGAATATTATATTATTATAGACAATAATTACACAATTATATCAGTTTCTTATAGCTTCTTGTTTATTACTTTTGTTTAATTTTATATTAAAGTGTACCAAACCTGCTGTGTACTGTTCTTAAGTAATTAAAGACACATATACACTTTATAAGAAAGTCATTTTAAAGAGTCTTAAGGAATGTTACTGTAACAACATGTACTACAGTTTTTGTGACATGATTAATAGTCACAAAACAAAAAATGTGTGGTCTTATGAAAGTGACTGTAAAAATCCTTTTATTTTATATTGTACATACTTTGCCATATTCTCCATAACTCACAAAGCTGTTAATGACAGTGAAATATTGCAAACTAGAGTTGTTTTTTCTTATATGCATATTTTTACTGTAAAACAATGAATTTGGTAAGTTCGCTCCCTGTTCCTATACACTTTTGTCAGTAATAAGCGACAGTACAATTAATGATAATATGTATAATGTCTTTGTACACAGGGGGTGTTGTGTCAATGTAAAGAAAATGTTTATTCATACAAAATGTTTAATGATACTCGTAACGGTCCAAATTTGTGGGTATTTGTATTTTTAAATTTATTTCATTTACGGGGATTGACAAAGGTATTGTGTAAATTTTATTCCAACAAACCAGAACACGTGGCAAATAGAACCGTTTATAACCAAGGCAGCAACGCAATATTACGTTGCGAAATCAGTCAAGGTATGCAGCCACCTCAGTTTTCCAAGAACTTTGTTGAATGTGGTCATGCGCCTGTACGCATGACACAGGTATACGCGCGGGTGGGGACGCGAAGCAAATCAACCGACGCTATCGAAAATGGCGCAGAAACGAAGTTTTGTGAGACCTACAATCCGAGCTGGAGGATATGCAAAGTGAGGTCCGCCTCCTTAGTGACATCAAACCGGAAGCGCCTAAATTTCGTCGGCACATACTACAGAAAAACCCACTATGTATCATGCACAGAGTCGATCAACTGCAACAACTCAACTATGAGCGTCGACGAAATTCGTTGGCGGTGGACATCAATTTCCGCCCGCTTGCAATAGATGCATTACGCAGTTCACGTTAAGCGGTCCACGAGCTACAGAGTTCACATACAGACGTAGTTGCGACCCGCGGGCCCTGGTCAGGTCGAACTTTTTAAATATGAACAAATTCAGTGTAATAACATTTTAATACCAACCGGGACCCAAGAAATTAATCAACACATCACAGTCAAAAAATTGTTGCAGTGGAGAAAGTGAAAACGGTTAATTACGTACATTAGAATCGCGGAACAAAGCACGTGTCTGGTCGACCTCGCGGCAGTGAACATTCAATACAACTACAGTGTATCAAACAGGAATTAGCAAAACATAACAGGGGGTAATATATCAATATTGTGAGTGTGTGTGTGCAAGCAGAATGGGCTACCTTAATTAATAGTTAACTCTGATATATTAATGTATATTCTAAAATTTGCTTTTAATACCCGTGTGTTTAACTAATTAAAATTATCTAGTTTACTGTGAAACATGTGTTAGTCTAAGTTATTTTGTCATTACCACTTTCTCATTTCTGTGCTGCAAGATTCGTCTAAACGTTCCAGGGATCTTTCTGAATTATTATTGGGGTGGTCAGATAGCGAAATTGTCCCTTTTATTTAAGGTGGAGTACAAAGGTTTTCGATATTTTAACCTATAAAAAATAATCGTGGCGACCTTGGTCTTCTGATGAAATGTAAACACGAGGTAAGTAGTTGTGAAATCTTGCAGGTAAGTCCTGGCAGTATTTTATGTATTAATATATTTCGGCGTATTTTTTAGCATCACATTGGCTCTCGCTGCCAGGATTTTCGTTTAATTTTATTTATACGAGATAGACCTATTTTAATGCACAGAAAATAGGATGTGGTAACGACGTACTTATGTAATATTATCGTATATAATTACGCTAAATAAGGTTATGTTTGGGTAGAGCTAGCGTGCGTCTACTTTTACGTATTGATAACTGTTTTATGTAGGGGGTATTTTGATTTAAGGGGGCGTTATATAAAGGGTATGATATAAAAAAATTTGGAAATGACCGATGTACAAGATAAGAATAGACCTAACGATAGCGTAGGGGTGGAAGAAAAAAAGGTGTCGATAAACGATCTGTTTAATCTAATAAAAACCATGTCTGAAAATATAAATAGCAACGTAAATACAAAATATAAAGAACAACAAATTGATTCCAATGTCAAATACAATAAAATGAATGCCAAATTTGATAGACAAAGTAGGGATATTAATGAGTTGAAATATGAGATTCAAGAAATGAATAAATGTTTAGAAAATACTAATACAATAATAAGAACTAGTTTGAATAAATTAGAACAGAGTGTTGAGCGAATGGGAGTACATGTGATGAGTACAGACAAAAGCAAAACAAATGAAAACTATAATGACCGGTGTCAAAAGGTAATACTAGATAAAGAGTTAACAAATGATGACGATGATGTTGAAAATAATAAAAGTAGTATTGAGAATAGTGATGTAATTGAAAATGTAGTATCTGAGAGTACTGATGAGTTTGTAGAATGTGATAATGAAATATTAATGTGTGTTTATGAGGCAGAGAAAAAGTGGAAAAATAGTATAGTGGTAGAATGGGGGCAGAGGGTAAATTTTCCCCTTATTATTTATGATGATGATTTAATGTGTTCACAAGTATTGTTTAAGAAGGGCAAGAGTCCCGTGTTGGTAGAAGATTTGAAGTGTTTATTTTTGTTGCATAATTTTGTACCCTCTGTCTGGAGTAATTTTGAGAGTGTGATATGGTATTGTGATGAGAGAGATTTAAATAGAGAATTGTATGTTAATAAAGAAACAGAAGTGTATAATTTGAACAGAAATTATGATGAGTGGAAAGTAAGGTTAGAAGTGTGTCTAAGTAATAATGAGGTAATTAATAATACAGAAGTAAATAACCCAATAATGAATATAATTACTGATGGAGACTTAACAGATGTACTTAACGTTGACTTGTTGCATGATTATCTTAGGAAAATGAATGAATTTGGTTTTTATGGTTATGCCACACAAGAGAGTAATTTGTGTGTGAATGAAATTGAACTATGTTATATAAAACCAAGATTAATCTGGGACGATGGAGGGTAGGCTATAAAACAATAAAGGACAGATATAAATATTTTGTTTTGTGGTTGACCTGGCAGATTTGGACATTGAAATATGATAACTGAATAAATAATGAATCAGATTTGTAAATAAATATGTAGTGAATTCAATTGTATGTGTTGTAAAGGGTTAAGTGAACAGTGTATGTAGGTAGGTAATTGTTGTAATAATAATATTAATATTTTGGTAATTTAAATAAATAAACAGAATTAATTTTGAAAACAGGAATTGGTTAATTGTAAATATTTTGATAGTAATGGAATTTGTATTTTAATAATGAATTTAATTAAAATAATTGGAGATGTTTTAAATATTTTGATTGATTATTTAAATGTTGTAGAATTAAATTTTTTTTAATGAATTTAAATTATTTTTACGAAATTTGTGAATTTGGTAATTAAATGATAAATTGTGTGATTTAAACTAACATTTGTGTTAAATGTTTCAGAGGTGAGGTGAAAGTAGTGTATGGTGAATATGTTTTGTGTATGTCATTAAATGAACTGTAAGTATAGAAATTTTATAGTGCGAATCATGTATAATAAAGATGTTTACAGGTGTAACTCAGATGAAAGGATTTTAATTAAATAATGAGATGATGTGAAATAACTGTGTTGAATGAAATGATAATTAAAAAAATTTAATAATAACTGAAAGATGATATGTAATAATTATTAATAATAAATTTGGAAATTTTTGTGTGTGGATGGGAGGTGGCTCAGAGGAGCCACGAATTTAAATTTTATATCATAAAAATTGCCAACTCTAGATTTTGCTCTAATAAAAACGCTTGTATTCCGCTCAAATAATTATATGCTCATACATTCAGTAAAAGGTGTTCATTCTATGTTTTAAATGTAATATTTTATTGTAGTAGGTTAGATATAAGAGTTGATAGAAAGTATGTGTTTTATATAATTTGTGTATTTTTTTTAAACTAAGCAAATAACTAAACCGACTGGCAGGCGGTTAACATAAAGTATCAGAATCAGAAAAAGGGGAAACAAGGAGGTTAGAAGTAAGGATTGATAAATATTGTAACGGTATATAACCCGGTCCCAATAAATTAACTCATGATAATATAAAGGTCAGAAATGGGTAACCTGTAACTAGCTCTAAATTAAAGTATATCATTAAAAAATGATAAACAATTCGAGTGATATACAGTGCAAAGTGAGTTATAGTGTACCCATTGAGGTAAAAAATAAAAGTGAAGGTAACTTATTACCAAACTGTGCTGTAGGTTTGAAAATTATAAAACTATGAGAGTAGGCCATAATACTACTAACTGATGTTGTATTTTTATTTATTTATTGTAATATTTATATTGTATGGACAACCCATTGTTATACATAAGTTAATGTTATATTTTTTAAAATATTTGTGTTATAATATAGGATAACCCAGGGTTAGTTTTAAAAAACATAAAAACTTTTAAATATCAAAGGATAATAACAAATTAAAATAATACTATGAGGGAGATGGCAGCAGGAAGTAGTGCAGTGTAGGAATACTATGAGAGACTAATAAATAATATATATAAATTTATTTAAAGATAATAAAATTATCAAATATTTATATACAAGGTCATAAGAAAATGAATAAAAACTTATTATGTAAAACAAATTAATAAAGAAACCGGAATGGAAAAGAATTATTTTTCGGTAAATAAAATATAAATTTATAATAATTACAAACTGCCTGTATAATAAAAATACTATGTGTTACTAAGAGTGACGGAAATAACAAGTATTGTTAATAATAAAATTTTGGAATAAAACCATAGAGTTGAAGAAATGAGGCTACTACAATTATAATAAAAATAACCTTTTTGGAACTTTGGAGGAGTGAAAATTAATACTAAATTAACAAGCAACATGACCACTATATAATCATCCATGATTTATCAAAATTAAGTGGTTGCATTCCTTACAAAACAGTGAAAGAAAACCTTCGGATGATTCAACCTGGTTTCGCCATAGTTCTAGTTGACGATCGGAAAATGCGCCTGACGGTAAGGAAATTATAACGCAAGAAGGACCTCACCAGCGAAAAAGCTTCATTCCAATAAGAACCATACGGAGCGAGGTAATATAAACATTTCGTTTGATAGTTCAAGAAGAAAACGCATTCCGAACGTTGATATAGAACACAAAATATTCATTTAATCACATGTTTTTTTAAAGTAAACAAAAGCACGCTGCACTCTTACGGACATTCTTGGAACTACATATTACACGAAAAAATAAACAAAGTTATTTAATATTTTTTTTTCGGTATTTGTAAAGCTTAGTAATTATCCATTTCTGATACTCTCGTAACAAAAAGAACTTACCCTGAACCCTGGGGAATTATTAAGAATTATATATTAATTGATGTTTCTTTTTAAATAGAGAAAAATTTGGTAAATAAAAACCATATATGTTTTTCTCTTTAGATAATTCCATGTTTGCTCTGTGAAGTCGAGATTATGTTTTATTTAAGGAAAGATAAATTGTAATACTTGTATTTTGGTGGCAGGAAACAAAAACCAATAATATTAATAAATAATATTATTGAAAAATAATCTTGAATAATGAAGTGTGTTATAATTTTGTAGTGGGTAGTTGTAATAGGTCCAGCACAAAAACAGAAGAAATCAACACCTCGGATCAGATTTTGCTATAGTGTAGGCTGGTTGAACTAAGCGTAGAAACTTATCTCACCATCAGCTGATGTAAATCACAGCGAACAATTTGAAAAAAAATCTGAAATCGTCTAAACCGAGTGTAAATAATTGGTACTTACTCTCTCTTCTTCATAAGGCTGAACAACTTCCCTCCTTGACCCCAAATCACACACTCTCGATTTCTGTTTAGATTGAGTAACACATTAGAAAAATCCTTTATTTATTTTTTAGAAAAACGTCAGTTATTATAATTCAGAAGTGACGCATACTACGTGAGGCATATAATATAACTCTACAGTACCTCGCGGAGAGACGTTACAATATATATATTTCATGTGATTTGCTCAATTTCGAGATGTGTTATCATTGTATTAGGGAATGTCAGCTGATCAGCAATAAAATGTCACTGTCATATTAGTTGTAAATGTTCCGGGTAATTAAGGTTTAATATAATGTTTCAATGTATTACAGATGCTATTTAAATAATGGGAAAAGTAATTTAATGTGGTAAGATTTTAAATGAATTGTCAGAAATAATAAAAGATAGTTTTTGGGGTGATGAGTATTTTGTGGGACATATAGATCAGTCCAAGTCAAAGTTAAAGGGGTAGTAGAGAGAAAAATATTGTTTTGAGTTGATGTAATGTTGTTTTGAGTTAATGTATGTTATAGAGTGTTGAGAAGTATTGATGTTGACACAGTAGTTATGGAGAATATAGGTAGAGTATTGAGGGATATATTGATGTTTATAATTGATGATGTTATTTTGTTGTAGTTGAAATAAGGTAATAAGATTGAGATTTTGGGGATGGCAATTTTGTAATAGGGGGTAGTGTAATGTGGGAGTCTGCAACAAATATGGTTGGGACGGGATGGGACCGATTTAGGGGAAAGGGGTCGCCTTAGGTAGAATCCAGGGACCAGATTAATGGAAATGAGTTTTTGGGGGGGGAACACGTATCCTAAGTACAAAGGGTTAGAGAGTTTTTTTATATATATAGAGAGAAGGTGGCGAATTGAGTTTCATGGTAAGTTGGGGTTAGAGATTGTTGGATAGATGTTTTGATAGAGATGGGTGTCATGTTAGTTAAAGTTGATGAGTATTATAGTCAGAGGGGTAGAGATTATAAATGTAGGCCTACCAAGTGGTAAATTAAATTGTTATAAGTATTTAAATCACCCACAGTAACGGAGAATAGGATTGTTAAATAAAGAAACAGATTTATAGTAAGAACATGAAATTTTTAGTTGCAACCAGTGACAATTTTTGATAGAATTTGGAAATGTAAAGTTATAAGTGTTTATTTTGAATAATGTAAATGTCAATTTGATTGTTATTTATAATAATATTTTGTTATTTTAAATGTTTTATTTTATTATGTTTTTGTGTTTTAAGAGAGAATTTTACAGATGTTAAATGTAATTTCAGAGAACTGGTACATAACGTATGTAGGTCAAGGTTCTGGACTTGACCTAGTTTTGATCAGCTGATAGTGAGGACATGTACTAGGCATGTTTAGCAAGGAAGTTAATCCAATTTTTGTTTTTAACTGTTTTAAAATAATTTCCGTACGAAAAGAAAAATGTTTTAAGAAAGTTAAATTTTGTGGAATGTAAGATTTTTTTTTTGGAAATTTTGAAGTTAAAATTTTCTTTGAAAAAAAAAAAAATTTCTTGATTTTTGCGCCTGCCAGATAATAGATATTTGTAAACTTTGATTATTTTATTGTTTGTATTCTAATTGTGGTTATTATTATTGACTTATTTTATTGAATTGTATTAATTAATTTTATTATTATTGTATTGTTAGACTCTAGGTAATCACATGTTAGGCTAAGGATGTTCTTTTATTTTTAAGAAGTGTTCAATTGATATAATTTTCTGATAATAAAAAACAAAAAACCAATGAAGAGAATAATTCAAAATAGATACAAAATTTGTGATTTGAGTTTAAATGAAAACAACCAGTGAGTTGTAATTTTAGTAAATTTCTAAGGATATTTTCATTTTGTAATATGTAGTACCAGTGTGTGTGTGAGCCCAGTATCTGCTAAAGGCAGCCCAGCTTGCATATAAGGGGAAACATGTCGGTGGAGGATCTGGCATGATCTAAGCCAGGGTGTTGGATTTTTTGGGGGTAGCATGTTAGAAGGTGAGGTACGCTGTGGTGCGGGTCTGTTCGATTTTTCGGTGTTGGGACCTCTTACAGAGAAGTCCAGTGATCTCGTTCAGATGCATCCATAGTCACCAAGCCAGGGGGGTCGTGTACCCATGAGGAGTAAGAAAAAAGGGGGGTTGTTGGCACAGAATAATGTTAGATTTCTTCTGTTTTGGACAGAAGACTTCTCATTGAGGGGGTATTGTAACGGTCCAAATTTGTGGGTATTTGTATTTTTAAATTTATTTCATTTACGGGGATTGACAAAGGTATTGTGTAAATTTTATTCCAACAAACCAGAACACGTGGCAAATAGAACCGTTTATAACCAAGGCAGCAACGCAATATTACGTTGCGAAATCAGTCAAGGTATGCAGCCACCTCAGTTTTCCAAGAACTTTGTTGAATGTGGTCATGCGCCTGTACGCATGACACAGGTATACGTGCGGGCGGGGATGCGAAGCAGATCAACCGACGCTATCGAAAATGGTGCAGAAACGAAGTTTTGTGAGACCTACAATCCGAGCTGGAGGATATGCAAAGTGAGGTCCGCCTCCTTAGTGACATCAAACCGGAAGCGCCTAAATTTCGTCGGCACATACTACAGAAAAACCCACTATGTATCATGCACAGAGTCGATCAACTGCAACAACTCAACTATGAGCGTCGACGAAATTCGTTGGTGGTGGACATCAATTTCCGCCCGCTTGCAATAGATGCGTTACGCAGTTCACGTTAAGTGGTCCACGAGCTACAGAGTTCACATACAGACGTAGTTGCGACCCGTGGGCCCCGGTCGGGTCGAACTTTTTAAATATGAACAAATTCAGTGTAATAACGTTTTAATACCGACCGGGACCCAAGAAATTAATCAACACATCACAGTCAAAAAATTGTTGCAGTGGAGAAAGTGAAAACGGTTAATTATGTACATTAGAATCGCGGAACAAAGCACGTGTGCGGTCGACCTCGCGGCAGTGAACATTCAATACAACTACAGTGTATCAAACAGGAATTAGCAAAACATAACAGGGGGTAATATATCAATATTGTGAGTGTGTGTGTGCAAGCAGAATGGTCTACCTTAATTAATAGTCAACTCTGATATATAAATGTATATTCTAAAATTTGCTTTTAATACCCGTGTGTTTAACTAATTAAAATTATCTAGTTTACTGTGAAACATGTGTTAGTCTAAGTTATTTCGTCATTACCACTTTCTCATTTCTGTGCTGCAAGATTCGTCTAAACGTTCCGGGGATCTTTCTGAATTATTATTGGGGTGGTCAGATAGTGAAATTGTCCCTTTTATTTAAGGTGGAGTACAAAGGTTTTCGATATTTTAACCTATAAAAAATAATCGTGGCGACCTTGGTCTTCTGATGAAATGTAAACACGAGGTAAGTAGTTGTGAAATCTTGCAGGTAAGTCCTGGGAGTATTTTATGTATTAATACATTTCGGCGTATTTATTAGCATCACATACTTTCCTGTTTCCTTTTGTTACACAGAGACCTTCATTTGAGGTAGACTGTTAGGGACACAACAAAAATAATCCCAGTGCAGGAAACACACTTAAAATTCTACAAGCACATCAGTCACATACTTTTTCAAATCCTTGTTACACCTTCAATGATGCCCAACTTCAAAAAAAACCACACTGGACAGTACTCGTAAAATCATTATGTATCCTAATAGCTTCTTCTTCTATGGTGTCACAGTTCAAAGTCAAACCTTAGCCTCCATAATCATCTGCCTCCATCTTTCCCTTGGCAATCGATGTCCATCGTTTTATTTTAAGTAAATTATCAGCATCCCTCGCCACTGCGTCAATCCAGTGTTTCTTGGATCTTCTGACAGGCCTTCTAACCTCGATTTCAATAAGCAGTACCTTCCTAGGTATTCGGTTGCCTTCCATGCTTATGATGTGTCCTGTATCCTAATATAGCTGCCAAGAAAACTTTCCCTGCACCAGTTTCCCTCATCTAAGTCACTACGTCAAATGATTTTTCCTTGAAAAGTAGAACTGAAACGTGATCTTTTATATGAACATTTTCATTTGATGTTCCAACTGACTTTAGAGTGAAATCAATTTCTTCAATGTATTATTTAGGGATGTGAGGACAGAAAACTTGCCAAAGAAAAAATGTATCTACATACAAACATATCAAAAGACGTATTCTGTCAACGCTGTAATGTACCAAATAGGAAGACTAAATAAATGTAAAAACTCAAAAATAAAAAAAGACCTATAAAAAATTAATTGAAACTAAATTACTAACACAATAATAAATGACAATGAAGTACAATGCATTTAGTAAATGGAGTAATGCACCATAATATATAAACAAAAAAAATGTATATAAGATTGAATGATAAGAGTGCAGTGATAACGAGCATAAACCAGTGAATAATAATGAGTGATAATCAATCAAACAGGATTGAGAAAATTAGAGTCAGTGTTTAGGTGAGTTGATAAATCATCACCATAAAATCACCACAAATATGTGGTGAAAGCTCATAGCAAACTAAGTGTTTACAAACAACGATCACAAATCAAGTGATAATATTATGTGTATGAATTAACAAAGTTAATAATAATTGTTTATGTTCCCAATTCCTTACTATTATAGAAACAGGACTATATTTAAGTGAAAGGGTAACCATTAATTATCATACAAAAAGAATGATCAATAAATAAAGTGGGCTGAAAGGAGACATGGTTACTATGTGTAGAACCATTATATAGTTTAATTGGGAAAAAATAGTTTAGTTATGCAAATGTTCATTAGGATCATAGCCACATGGGCATGACAGTAAGTTAATATAATAATATATCTTTTGTTTGTTAAAATAAGAATACATCTTTTGTTTGTTAAAATAAGGTTATAGGAATGTAATGAAGAGTATAGATTAAATAATTCACCAGAAGGTAACAAAGTAATAAAAAACAATAGAGTTGGTAAAGTTAAAGCAGTATACCAAGCAATAGGCCAATACTAGTGTTTTAGGATTGGCCATATAACTAATTATGGTAAACTGCAGAAATAAGAAAATGTTATGGTATGTTAAACAGTATTTAAAGTTGTTGAAAGTTAATTTAAATGTTGAAAATTTGTTAGAGTAGGCATGAATTTAAATGTTTATAAAGTTTGTTAATGAAGAAACAGAATAAGGGTATAATAAATTTTAATACAACGTACTAGAAGTACAGAGAAAATTTGTAATTAATCATAAGATTTTAAATTAACAGGACAAATAATGATTGTAAAAGAACAAAACAAAGAATTAAAAAAACAACAGGGCCTAGGCAGATGTTAAACATTAAAAGTAGTATCAAAATTAGTTAACAAAAAGTTAAACCACTGTGAATTACTGAAAGTAAGCCAGAATTGTTAAACAGATTTTCTTTTTTTTATAGTAATCATAATGTAGTAATTAGTTTAAGAAATTGTAACATGATTTTGTAAAAGTCAAATAACTAAATGGCCTATAAAACATGATTTTGTAAATCACAAAAAATACTTATTAGGTCACACACACAGGTCATATCAGGTATCAAATTGTTTGTAATAAAACAAGGAAAACCATTATGTAAATTAAAATAAGTAAAATTAGGTAACAGTTAGGGAGTAATTTATACTGGAAGGTGAAAAAACCATTTATTTGAAATAATACTAGTCACGTGACCCATAGTTCCAGCTGAACTGACCAATGAGGAATTAGCAAAATTTGGTCAAGACGGTTTGAAAGAGTAAGAAAACGAATTAATTGATTGTTAGACTTTGTAACGTTACCAAATTTGGTAGTTACATAAAGTAAGCAACTATTATGTCAAGTGATGGGAAAGCATGAAAATATTTCTAGATAAGTAAAACTATGTGAACAAAAAGTGTGTATCTACAGATATATTAGTGTAAAGTTCCAACTATGAAGAAGAAAGTGTAACATAGCAGCATCGTACACGAAATGAAGAAAGAAAATGACCATGAGCCGAAATAAAATGTTAGAAACCAGGCCCAATAGATTCCAACAGTGAGGGGAACCAACAACGACAATAGAGATTAATAAAAGTGTAAAAGGAGACAACAAGATTCCAACAGTGAGGGGAACCAACAACGACAATAATGAATAATAAAAGTGTAAAAGAAGACAACAAGATTCCAACAGTGAGGGGAACCAACAACGAAATAACTATGTAAAATAAAAGGAAGAGACAACTCAAGAGCAACCACAATGACGGCAGACAAACCGATGTATTTAAAAATATAAATATTATGAAACAACGAATACTACAATGGAAATATTGAAGAAGACATTCAAACCTAAAGAAGAAAGGAAGGAGAAGGACAAGGAAACATGACATGAAGAGAGAAGAAAATGGATAGACCATACAAGAAATCATCATTCATCAAGTATACTAGAGACAATACTAGTAATCAAAAGAATAGTGATTGTCAACTATGAAGAAACAGTGTTTAACATTTAAGAAATCACAAACAGTTATATTGAATACTTAATGTAAGTGTGAGAACCTGTGACCAGTTAACTAATTTTAATCTAACAAACCCCACAAACAATTCCAGTGATATGGTTTATAGCGGAAGAAAATGTGTTACTTTCATAGTGGAAACATCAAGGATTAAAATAGTCAAAAAAATACACAGACAGTTAGTGTGACTAGTTTAATGAAGATTGTGACCCAAATAGATAATCATAAGACCACCAAACAATGTAAGATAGAACAGTTATATTATTGTTCATAGAACTTGATAATAAAAAACCTTTGTAAATTTCAAAAGAAATGTAACTGAATGCCACGGCAAAACAGAATACAATACAAAGAAAGGCCAGAGAAAATAATAACAAACAAAGTAGTTTGTTAAATATCAAACAAATGTGACAGAAATTAGTTACAAACCATGACAAGAAAGGTATTATCATTAGTTCAAGAATATTTGTATTATTGTTTAAGAAGAAGTAGTGTAAACATGTGTATTAATCAACAATTAAACTATTGTATTAGAATACCATACTGAAGTCATGTTAGTAGTAGCAAAATGCTGCATTAGAACATGTTGTACATTGTTACATAACCCCATAGGAAAGGCACCTATGAAACAAAAAATCATACATGTTAGTTTAACCAAACAACCATCAACAATTGTGTCAATCAAAGATTCATTATAAGTAATGATACACCCTAGTAAACAGTGTATTATATTGAAATACACTACAAATA
The DNA here is from genome assembly GCA_034769895.1 of Magicicada septendecula. Taxonomy (NCBI): domain Eukaryota; kingdom Metazoa; phylum Arthropoda; class Insecta; order Hemiptera; family Cicadidae; genus Magicicada; species Magicicada septendecula. Next base: position 402,253,485 of record CM068371.1, on the reverse strand, counting down.
AAGTAGACCAAATATGATAGCACAAAGCTAAATGAAAGGGAACCTAATATGCCAAATTAGTTAAACAAAATACATTGTTAAAACATGTACAAAGATTGATGAAAGTATTACCAGTAGTTAGATGAACATCTGGTACTACTATGAGAACAGATTATAAGTATAATGATAATAGTTTTATGATCAAAATATTGTAAACTAGCTGACTATGAATGCATAGCCAGAAGTGAGTAGAGGCAATGTGGCCAACTAGTTAAGCAAAATACCTTATTAAAACTTAAATAGAGATTAATGAAAGTGTTACCAGTAGTAAGAAGGACACCTAATACTACTATGAGAACAGACCATAACCATAAGAATAGTAATTTTATAGATAAATTATTAAAAACTAAATGACCATGATGGTGGAATCAGAATGTAAACAAACAATATGTAGCAAGTTATTTATGCAAAATGCAACATACAAACTTGTTCAAAGTAGATAAAAATGTTATCAATGATCAGAAGGATGTCTGATACTACTTTAAGAATCTATATCAACTATAATAATAACAATTTTGTTATTGATTTATCAAACAATAACTAACTACCATGTCATGACCTAATGTAAACAAACCCATTACTAGAAATTGAAGGGTCCTCAGATAGCTAAAAGCTAACAAATATATTAAATGAATTAGGTACTATAGTTGTACACTAGTTGCATTTACAACATAATATACCTTGTATAGAAAAAACCATAAACAAAGTGACAATTTGAAGACAAGAGATAGGAAGGTAGTCAAACAATACTACTAGTATATGAAACACAACCTTGTGCATATACTAAAGTACAAATCCATGTAAATAAACATTTATATTATTGTTAGATTACAATACCAATGTTATTAGATAAGGAAAAATAGTATTAAGGATAATTGTGAATAATCGAATATGGACGCTAAAGACGCCATGATCAAACATTGTTTGGGTAACAATTATTCCCAAATTTTGTATTAAACAGTTGAGAAATAGACTCAGATCGTTTAATCAAAAGTGTTTTAGTGTAATTAGTCAAGTTTTGGTGTAATAAACTTATTAACTATAAGATTCACCATAAAACTTTGTGAAATCGATATAGTGATTTAATAATGGACGGATTATAATCTTGTTTGGACTTTATTTAAAGCTCAGGATGTCCGCGATTTATTGGCACCAACCATTCAATGATTAGACAAATAATAAGAAAGTTATAACGTTTATAAACTTTTTAATTATTCTGTGCACCAGTGCTTACGTCATTCTAATCTCAAACCCAAACGCAAAATTGGTAATAAATTAAAAATTTTACTAAGTCAAGGTACTTTGGGTCGGAGAGTTCAAAGAATTCAACCAATCAAATGAATGAAAACCAGCAGACAAGCCGCAGACGTTCCGACGGAGCGTGACAGTCATCTATCAATCATCAACTAGACAAGACGTATCACTCTACGGACCAAATTAATGAAGAAGTTCATTTTTGAATTGTGCGCGACCCGCAAACATCAGTAAAACTACATACACCTAACCTATATACCACAAAGCATTAACGTGTGTACAGTGCGGAGTGAATAAGAATTAAATACGACCAGTGTACAATATCGGTCGTATTTTCGAGTGTTGTGTTGAAAATAAACCAGGGAGTACAATATTTTTCATTAATTAACAATAAAACAGAAATAAAAATTTCTGTAAAAACCGATTGTTTAGATACTACGCTAATCAATAATAGCGAAGTATAATAATGCTGATGAAATTTATCAGAATTGATGAAAGAATTATTTCGCAATTTTTAACTTGATAAATAAATGTTTTAATTATTTTTCATAATTAAAAGAATCACGATTAATGTACTTATTACGAAATACGAGCGCAGTAAATAGTCACTCAATTGACTCATGTTGTTTTTGATTTTACTATTGAAGATAAATATTTTAATTTTTATGCGAAAGAATATTCTATTCTACTGATAGTTATGCATCAGAAATACTATAAATAATATATGTATGTTTAGATTAAGAAGAAATCAATGCTTAATATAATTAACCCTAATAACTATTCACGTTATTGGATAACCTAAAAATCATAACCACAATTTGTCACCTTTTTGTCATAAGTCTGTTCTCAAATAATACAAACCAGATGAAAGCTATAACAAGAGTTTTTTTTATTATAACTTTTTCTCTTGTGAATAAATAATTCCTATAGTTAACTATTAAAATATAATAGTGCATTTTAGCAGTGCAAATCAACGCACTTGTTTATTGTCAAAGTAACTACTTTATACTGGGTACGAATTCCCGCGTACGATGATACCATAATTATCTATTATATGGTACCAATTTTCAATTTTAATATTTGTTTGTTTGTTTTCTATTAATTGTTTATTAAATATCATTATAAAACGCCACATCTTGTATCTGGCATCATGTCACTTAAAAGAATCACACGAACTTGGTAATTAACTTATGTAAGAGGACATAACCTCTCTAAATAAAAACTATTGTATAACCTACAGAGTTACCAGCCCTGAGGCTAAGAAGAGTTTCATTTTAAATTTGTTCATTGTAATTATTTTCTATAGAATTATTAGTGACTGATTGTTAATTTTTTTTAAAAGATTTAATAGCATTCCTAACTGTTAATAAACCTCAATATTTTGTTACCAGTGGAAAAAGTGTTTAATTTCAGACTTAAAATAGTTTATTTTTTCATAGCCAGTTCTATCAAAAGGTGGCGGAAGAATTCAAATATTCCTGATAATTCAAAACATTATTCAGTTGTTATATTATTATTATTGTGCATGCTAATCACGTTTGATATTCAAACAGAATATCTACTTGTACGTATAGCGTATATGTTACAGTTGAGCAGTCACCGAACAGAACAGCAATACCCACATATGGTAAGTGGGGAGGTTACCAGCGGAGTGCGAAAAATACTTTTAAATTAAAAGATTTAACCAGCGATACCCACACATTTAATAATCACAATCAGACTGATAATAATAATTATAACTTTGGATATTTTATCATACAACATTATTGTGGATACCGGAGCGTATCTACAACTAACACATACAATCAAAACACACTTAAATATTAAATACTATATATATCTACTGTATCTTGTGTATTGTTACAAGATTGACGAACCCAACGTGGGGCCTGACTTAATAAGACCCCACTATATCTACACATCCAGCATCGAGAACGTATATATTATCTATATATCTTGTGTACTGTTACAACTTAAACGTGACCAGGTCAACTCTGTGGAGCGAAGAACAAATAGTTCAACCACGTATCAATTCCTAGTGTGTCAAAAAAGAAGAAATAATTATATAAAGCAAGACGTTATTAAAAATGAAGATAAAATAAATCAACAAGCATAAAATAAGAAAAGAACAAGTAATAAGTAAAGTATAAAATAAAAATAAAGTGAAATTGTTTCAACTAAATATGGTAAGAATAACCTTATTCAAAAGACACTATTAATGACCACATAACACCAAGAATAACTCCACAGACACTTTTAAACAACAGCACAGTGAAAGAAAAAGAATAAATAACTATTATTACAGTGAACACTTAAAACAAATTCATTTATTTAAATGAAAAAATAACGGAAAAACATTCATATTAATCGAGGTAGAAATCAGTCGGCCATCTTTAAAACAGATTGTCACCGTTTCCAACGAGGCCAAACGACGCCATGTTTATGAACTCTGGTTAAACGAATTAAATAACTATTAATTTATATTTTCAAACAAAATAAACTATTTATGTACTAGCGGAATACCCGTGCTTCGCTACGGAGTTTCACGTTAGCTTATCAATTTTTAAATTCAAACTGTAGCAAGCGCATTTATATTGTCTGAACACTATGATCTGAATACATTCGCTATAAAAACTTTGTTTTTTATACTCGCTTATAACTTACTTCGATCTTAACTTATCCACTTTTAAATTCAAACTGAAACAACTCTGAATTCACGCACTATTAAGACGTTTCTTAAGATGCATACACCACCTTCGACATCATAACCTATATCTTTATTTATAAGAACTGTGGACTCTGGCCCCGCCGTCTTTCGCGGGATCCGACCTAAGACTCCCCGGGTTCCGTGGATGGACTCTGGGGAAGGCCCGTCGGACGACTCCCATGCTATTTCCTACACGGGAGACTTCCACCGATGCTATGGTAACCAGAATCTATTCTATTGGGTTGCCATAGTAACCAGATCTAATAGTTTTTTAAGACCCAAAGGACCCCCCAGAGGATCGTATCGAAAAAAACACCTGTCCTATGTTGATTCTCCCGTTGCATAAAATATTTGTGCCAAGTTTGGTTGAAATCGGTCCAGTGGTTTAGGAAGAGATGTGGAAGACCCCAAAGGACCCCCCGAAGGATCATATCGAAAAAACACATATCCTATGTTGGTTCTCCCGTTGCGTAAAATATTTGTGCCAAGTTTGGTTGAAATCGGTCCTGTGGTTTAGGAGGAGATGTGGAAGACCCCAAAGGACCCCGTCAAAAAAACACCTATCCTATGTTGGTTCTCCCGTTGCGTAAAATATTTGTGCCAAGTTTGGTTGAAATCGGTCCAGTGGTTTAGGAGAAGATGTGGAAGACCCCAAAGAACCCCCAAAAGGACCCCATCGAAAAAACACCTATCCTATGTTGGTTCTCCCGTTGCGTAAAATATTTGTGCCAAGTTTGGTTGAAATCGGTCCAGTGGTTTAAGAGGAGATGTGGAAGACCCCAAAGAACCCCCCAAAGGACCCCATCGAAAAAATTCAGAAACCTTCGCGGGCGTGCGCACAACAACTCACCGAAGTTTCATCGCAATCGGATGAATGGTATAGGAACGCATAGACAAACAAAGAAACATTCATTTTTATATATAAGATTAGTAAGTAAGATTCATAATTATTTGTAAGTATTGTACTTCTAAAATGCATTTCTGACTTTTGGTAGCAGTTAAAAAAGAACCTGAAAATTAATATAATAAGAATTAGTAAAAAATAAACTTTGTGAAAATCGACCCGAAGTAAAGAGTTGATCCGGGAATGACACTTTCGACTCAAGAGTCTTATAATAAAATAAAAAGAATTAATTACTACTGAATTGAGTTTTATTTGGTAAATAAATTTAGTTAAAAGGATTTTAGGTATCAAAGGAAGGAAGAATGCACGTTGATGATTGGAACGTCTTCGAGAAAGAGTGAACAAAAAGATTTTATTCTACAAGTCGATTCCACAATCGAACCAAACTTCCTCAAAACATTTCTTTAAAATAAAATTTTACCAAACTGATGCAAACCAAATAAGCTTTGAATAATAATTTTTAACAGTTTAATCCCGAATTAATTAATTCGGACAACAAAGATAAAACAAAATTAAAGTAAAATACGAATAATTAATAATTAAATAATTAAAATACAGGGAACAAAATTTTTTTTAATTTTTTTGATAAAATATTTTTTTCTACAAATATTATAATACTATCTTAGTAAAATGGACAACAGAAGGAAATCTAGTCTTCACGTTACAGAATGGCGCTCCAACGCGGGGCTTAACCAACTGTAACGGTACAGATAATACAGTCCAAGGACATATTGGGAATATTAATAATTTTATTGTGAATTTTATTGGGGAAAGTTACTCTGTAAATTAGCTACAGAATCAGCCAATGAACAGTGGAATGTGTCTTTATATAGCAAATTGATCTTTGAACTTTGCATTTCGGATAACGCCACCAATATGTCACGGGCCTAGCCCCATAATTACATAACTTTGGAATGTGGGATTGGTATGCCAAGCCTTGAAATATTGTCAGTGGGGAGAGTTTAGCAACGAGGGAGTACCACGTGATCAACGTTCCATAAAACTAGAAGCGAGCAATTTTTCTACGTCAGATCTGTATACCATCTCGTGCCGTACGGCCGTGTAAAAAAGTCTGCGGACTAAATTTATATAGTCCGTGGCCCACCGCCAAAAAGGTGTAAAATGTGAATTAACAAAATTTAAACATTAATTAGACTGGATTAACAGTTATGTTTTTTAAACATGTATAACCAGTGAAATCGGAAAGTGCGCATCTAAATGGCTTGACGTCTCCTGGACAATGACAAGATAAGTATTGGATCGGGCAAGGTGAAACAGAAAATTCAAAATCATAAACAAATGAATTGTTGTCTAAATTAAATCAAATTAAAAACAAGTATGTATCCAAAAGAAAAATGAGATCTCAAACAGGGTAGGGTTGTTTAACGTATGTGACAGTGTGTGTGAAACGGTACTGGTTTGTTTAACAAAATATAAGAAAATTTAGTAAAGTAAGAGTTTTGCTTTTTATAACTATTTGTAGAGAGAGAAATGTAGAAGAATAGAGTATATGACTTTATGTGATGTGAACGTAGATTGGTAGAGAAAATGACAGATATGGTAATAGAGAGTAGCGAAAAGTAAAGAAAGTAAACATTGAAAATTTAACCAATAAAAGTTGTAATGGGACAGATTTGAGGGGTTTTCTTTATTAAGAGTTAATGGTAGAAGTACGTTACCCATTTGGGGCCTCAGTTTTTAACAGTAGACATTCCCGTAGGGAACACTCAGTTGCACATTTGTACAGAAAGTCTGTCAACATGCACCGTTTTCAGGTGCTCTGGAATGTGCACAAGTGCGCGGATGCTTGCCCGCACATGTAAATCGTCACGTACGAGGCTCGCTGGTCAGTTAGAGTGAATGTACTGTACATCGTGGTAACTAATTATTGTGTCACGTGATTCCTTTTGGGCCAATGAAAAAGCAAGTTGGTGTGCATGAAGAACGCCCTGGCCATTTTTGTGAGCGTCGTTTTTGGCGTCTGTCGTCTTACAGCCACGGCTCCGGCCGGTTCAGCATAAAGGCTCGCGAGCCGAAAATTCTAATTTAGTGAGATTAAACTACAAGAAAAAATGTAATACAATATTCAAATATCAGTGCAACATCAGACTACGACCAGTGAGCAAAATTTAACTAGTGAGAACAAAAGTCGGAACAACCAAGTGAACAAAACCGGTAGTGATTCCAACACGGGCCTGAGGCGATGACAGGAAAGTAAACATACACTTTCAATTAAAATCAATGAAACTAAAAGTTATAATGGGTAAAGAGATCTCTCGTTTTTAACGGGGTAAAACGTGTGAGAGTGAGAGAGTGAGCGGGTACTGGGTTGTGTTAAAAAAAAAGAAATATTTAATCTAATTATAGTAAGTAAATATATTAATTTTTGCAATGTTACATAAGAATCAGTAATTGTCCTAAAAGATGAAAATAGAAAGTAAGAAATTAAAAAAAAAAGAGAATACAACGACATGTTAAATAAAACTGAGATATTAACAAACACAATGAGAGTTGAGTATATTAATGACGTAAACCCTAAATCACGCTTATAAATCACGAGTTCGGGTGAAGGACCTTGGGAACCCAGAGAAGGTAAGCGATGAGTTTTTATTATTAATAATTATATGGTAATTAATTGTACGATCACATTTGACGCCCGAACAGGGACAGTTTTTACAAATTCAATTTTGTACAAACCACACTTACTCGTGGGTATAAGCGTGATTTGGAGGTTAAATGGTAATGCGTACTAATTACGTATAAAGAAGTGATGTTAAGTTATAGTTAAGTGGTACTTATATTACCTATACTATATTGAAAAATACTGAATACATTTAAGATTGATTTTGTTGTGTAGAGGAAAATCTCATAAATAAGATAGAAATGGAAAACGAAAATAAAGTCAGTATGATGGACATAACTGTCACGGGGGAGGTAAAAATTCATTCAGACCCTAATGTGGTCAAAGAAAACGTTTTATGCAAATCAGATGATATAAACGATTCAGGAATGGAGACAATTTCAAGCCTGATAGATGAAAGTAATTTGACACAATCTGTAATAATAAATAATGCAGAAGCAAAATCTACTCCAGTAGCGACAAAAACAAAAGAAAGAGAATGGTCAATGGAGAAATCATGAATTTTATGAGTAGACGTTTTGATAGTAGTGATGATAAAATAAATAGGCGTTTCGATGTAAATGATACCATACTTGATAAATTAAGCAGTGATATTAATGAATTGAAAGAACAAAATAAGAAATTCTATAGCAAATTTGATGAACAGAGTAGAAATTTTGAGGAAATAAATGTTAAATTTAACGAACTTAAAATTGATATCAATGCGGTAAAGAATAAATTTGAAAGTAACTTTAATGAATTAGAACGAAATATTGAGAAAATGGGAGTGTGGAGAATAAATACAGGTGAGTGTAACAAGAACAAAAATAGTGAAGAAATAACTAATAACAAGGTAAGTGGTAATTACAGCAGTGAGTCTAATATTGAAGTAAAAAGTGAGAATAACAATGATATAATTAAAAATGTGGTGCTAGAGAGTAAGGTGGTTAATATTGAGAGTGATAATGAAGTGTTTGTCGAAGTAGAGTTTAGTAACGAAGTGTTAGAGAGTGCTGAAAAGATTGAGAGAAAGTGTTATGAGAGGTTAGGTGGGCAAAGGGGAGATTTTCCCCGAGTATATGGTGAAACAGAGTTTTCACAAATGTTTTATGAGGACAGAGTTTCCTCCCGTGGTTATAGAGACGAGGTGTCTCTAAGTAGGCCCCGTTTTGTGTATCATGAGTTCCTTGGAAAAGCCAAGATGTGTCATGATAAAGTTGTGTTACCCTTTGCATGGAGTGAAGTAGGTCAGTGGTGTTGTGACAGGTATTGTGATGAAAGTGATTATGAGAGAGAGAGAATGATAGAGGTATTTAAGTTAAGTAGAAGTTATAAAGAGTTGAAAGAGAGGTTAGAATTGGAAAAAATAGATGATATGAAAGACTTACCTTGTTGCGAAGATAGTGCAGAAATAAATGATGATAACGTTGATAATTATATGGGAAGCTTACCTGTGCTTAGACGTGGAGTATTAGTAGTAGGTGATTTTGAAATTGAGAGGTTAAAATGCTTAAGGGTGATAGAAAATAATACAGACGGTGACAAGACCAAAACTAATGATGTAGACAGGTTATATGATTTAATAATAATGTGGGATAATCCAGTCGATTATTATGTGGGTTTTACGGAACAATTTGAAAGATTAAAGAATTATTATATAAATAATAATAATGTAATAAGTGTAAGTAAAGATGATAATTGTTATGTGAAAGTAAGACTAGTTTACGATGATGGTGGTTAGACAAAAGTGAATGAACATTTTATTATTTTAGTTCATGGTAATGACTTGGCTAGATTATGTAATGAGGTGTGGTAAACAGAAAAAATAATGACAAAAAAAAATTGTAGATAAATTTATAGGGAGATTAATTGTTTGTGCTGTAAAATGTATTTTATGTAAACAAGGTAGGTATGCAAGGTGAATTAATTGTATAATAATAATAATAATAATATTTTATCAGATTAAATAAATAATGAGAGTTTGTGATAAATGAATTGTAATTGTTTTGGAGTAAGGTAATTAAAATAACTTGTGTTTTAAATAACTGATTGAATTAAAATAAATTGTAGATGAATTAGTTGATTAATAATGTGGTATATAGATAAATTTTGATAATGAATTTAAATGATTTTTATAAGATTTGAACTTGATAATAAATAGTAAATGAGTAAACGTAAAATGTATGTAGTTGTTGAGTCATATGGTTGTAAGAATGTATCAGAAGGTACATATGGTTTTGTACATTATATTTGTTGTAATGAATGTTTATACTGTTGAGTTTATGACAAGTGATCATGTTTTATTTGATTAAATAGCTGACCATATGTAAGTATAAATTTGATAATGACTTTGAAGTAAAGTAAACTGTTTGAATAATGGAATTAAATGAATATCACTATAGTATTGATGACTCGGAACACTAAGTTTTTTATAAGTAAAAACATAAAATTTTACCTTACAGCCTAAACCGGCTTTCACCTTCACAAGGCTTCATCAGAGGCTGCCATAGGTAGCGCTGTCCGTCTTGTTGTTGGCGACGGGATAGTTTTTGAAAGATCGAAGCTGTGTGTGTGGTTAGATGTGTTCGAATAATGCGTGCGATTTGAATTGTGTCTGTTCGTTTAGGATGTCGTTTTTACTTCCATGTTCCTTAAGGAAATGGAAGTATGGTGATGGCAAAAAAAATCGTGTTCGAGATTATTGCAGAATATGATTGTACTACACTCAAAACATGAAAAAAAGTCATTTTTCGAAAAGTGTCTGTGTGTGTGTCTGTAGATTTTTTTCTATGGCAAACGATAACAGCCGCAAATTCAAACAGAATCAAATAATTTTTTGCATACAGCCCTGATTTGTAGAGTACTCGCGACCTATTGTTTTTGGTGAAGATCGGTTGAGGGAAAGGGGTAGTTTACCTGCAACAGTTTTTTTTTATCAAGGGTAATTTTGTTTGTTTGGCAAACGATAACAGCCACAAATTCAAACAGAATCAAATAATGTTTCGCATACAGCCCTGAATTGTAGAGTTCTCAAGATCTGTTAATTTTGGTAAAGATCAGTTAAGGGAAAGGGGTAGTTTACCTGCAACGTTTTATGTTTTAACAAGGGTATTTTCTATGGGAAACGATAACAGCCGCAAATTCAAACATAATCAAATAAGTTTTTGCATACAGCTCTAATTTCTTGAGTACTAAAGACGTATTGTTTTTGGTGAAGATCGTTTAAGGGAAAGGGGTAGTTTACCTGCCACGTTTTTTGTTTTATCAAGGGTATTTTGTATGGCAAACGATAACAGCCGCAAATTCAAACAAAATCATATAATATTTTGCATACAGCCCTGAATTGCAGAGTTCTCAAGACCTATCATTTTTGGTGAAGATCGGTTAAGGGAAAGGGGTAGTTTACTTGCACCGGTTTTTTTATCAAGGGTAATTTTTTTCTATGGTAAACGATAACAGCCGCAAAATCAAACAGAATCAAATGATGTTTTGCATACAGCCCTGTATTGTAGAGTTCTCAATACCTATTGGTGTTGGTGAAGATCGGTTAAGGAAAAGGGGTAGTTTACCGGCAATGTTTTAAACGTTTTATGTTTTAAAAGGGTATTTTCTATGGCTTTTCTATGGCAAACGATAAGAGCCGCAAATTCAAACAGAATCAAATACATTTTTGAATACAGCTCTGTTTTATTGAGTACTAAAGACCTATTGTTTTTGGTGAAGATCGGTTAAGGGAAAGGGGTAGTTTACCAGACACGTTTTTTGTTTTATCAAGGGTATTTTATATGACAAACGATAACAGCCGCAAATTCAAACAGAATCATATAATATTTTGCATACAGCCCTGAAATGTAGAGTTCTCAAGACCTGTTGGTTTTGGTGAAGATCGGTTAAGGGAATAGGGTTGTTTACCAGCAACATTTTAAGTTTTATCAAGGGTAATTTTTTTTTTTACAAACGATAACTGCCGTACATTAAAACAGAATCAACTACTCTTCTGCATACCTTTTTGAATTATACAGAACTCAAGGTCTGTTGATTTTGTTGAAGATCGGTTAAGGGAAAGGGGTAGTTTACCTGCAACGTTTTATGTTTTAACAAGGGTATTTTTTCTGTGACGAACGATAACTGCCGTAAATTCAAAGAGAATCAACTAATGTTTTGCATACAGCCCTGAATTGTAGAGTTCTCAAGACCTATTGTTATTGGTGAAGATCGGTTAATGGAATAGGGTAGTTTACCAGCAACGTTTTATGTTTTATCAAGGGTGTTTTCTATGACAAACGATAACAGCCGCAAATTCAAACAGAATCAAATGATGTTTTGCATACAGCCCTGTATTGTAGAGTTCTCAGTACCTATTGGTGTTGGTGAAGATCGGTTAAGGTAAAGGGATAGTTTCCCAGCAACATTTTATGTTTTAACAAGGGTAATTTTTTATATGATGAACGATAACTGCCGTAAATTCAAACAGAATCAACTAGGTTTTTGCATACCTTTTTGAACTAAAGAGAACTCAAGGTCTGTTGATTTTGTTGAAGATCGGTTAAGGGAAGGGGTAGTTTGTCAGCAACGTTTTATGTTTTAAAAAGGGTAATTTTTTTTATGACGAACGATAACTGCCGAAAATTCAATGAGAATCAAATAATTTTTTGCACCCTTTCCTGAGTTGCAGAGAGCTCAAGGTCTATTGATTTTGGTGAAGATCAGTTAAGGGAAAGGGGTAGTTTACCTGCAACATTTTATGTTGTAACAAGAGAAATGTTTCCATGACGAACGATAACTGCCGCAGATTCAAACAGAATCAAATAATTTTCTGCATACAGCCCTGATTTGTGGAGTACTCAAGACCTATTGTTTTTGGTGAAGATCAGTTGAGGGGAAGGGGTAGTTTACCTGAAACGTTTTTTTATCAAGCGTATTTTCTATGGCAAACGATAACAGCCGTAAATTCAAACAAAAGCAAATAAGTTTTTGCATACGTCCCTGAATTGTAGAGGTCTCAAGGTCTTTAGATTTTGGTGAAGATCGGTTAAGGGGAAGGGGTAGTTTACCTCCAACCTTTTACGTTTTAACAAGAGTAAAGTACTTGAAAATTTATTTAAACTTTTTGAAACAATGGTAATTGTTGAAAATAAAATAATTTTGTTGCCAGGTAACAAAAATAAAGTCATTTTGATTATAAAATATAAATATTTACAAGAAAAGAATTTTCAGTTTTCAAAATTTAAATATATTTTTATAAAACAATGGGTTCTTCATTGAGGTGGGGACCATGTCACTCACTCCATCTCAAGCCTCCTCTCCCATTTTGCAGAAAAAGAGGACCCTGTCAAGGCTGATACTTTGACGACAGTGACAGGGCTTTCCACCAAATTCAGCAGAGTGACAGGTAGGCCCAACTCTGATTGGCTCCTCAGATTTCCCCAGCGTTAGTAGGTTCTATGAAAATATTTTATTTCAAAAATGATTTTAAATATAAATCTTAGATATGTTTTATAAATCTCATGTTTTATGTTTTAACATGGGTAATTGTTTATATGACGAACGATAACTGCCGTAAATTCAAAGAGAATCAAATAAGTTTTTGCACACTTGCCTGATTTCTAGAGAACTCAAGGTTTGTTGATTTTGGTGAAGATCGGTTAAGGGAAAGGGGTAGTTTACCTGCAACATTTTAAGTTGTAACAAGAGAAATGTTTCCATGACGAACGATAACTGCCTCACATTCAAACAGAATCAAATATTTTTTTGCATGCATCCCTGAATTGTAGAGGACTGAAGGTCTATTGATTTTGGAGAAGATCGGTTAAGAGAAAGGGGTAGTTTACCAGAAACATTTTATGATTTAACAAGAGTAAAGTACTTAATTTTTATAAATAAAGTATCCTGATAAGAAGCTCATAATAATCCACTGTAGAAACGTAGATGAAATATCTATAAATGAAGAGGTTAGGTGAACAGGGTGGGGGTAATTTTCTATTACTAAAAATTATAGTTGAACGGGGAGGGGAGAATTTTTTATACGTGTACTACGTTATCGGCAACAAAGAAGTAGTTTTTTGTTAAAACTGCTTCCCGGGCTCTTTAGCCGTAGTCCAATGTTTTCTGCAAAGCCAGACTTTTCGGCAGTGCTATCGACTGCCATCATCGGTGAAAATCGAGTGCGAAAACGTGAGGTGGTATACATTAGTGACCACAGTACTGTGGTTAATGCTGAAGCAATAAGTAGAAAAACGTAGTTTCTATGGAAATATTTCATTTCGAATATGATTTTAAATATAAATCTTAGAACATGGAAGTCATGTATGGTTCTCCATACCGATATTTATTTGTTTTTGTGTGTTTGTATATTTATAATTGTCCTAGAGTGTCTAGTTTTCGGCCTTTTGTGTGTACGTGTAGAATGTTCATGTTTTTATATATGTGGTTTGCTTCAATGAGGTGGTTTGCAAAGGTAGATTCTGTAGTGGTGTGGAGTGCTTTTGTGTGTTCAATGTATCTCTGTTTGAAGCTACGTCCTGTCTGGCCTATGTAGAATTTATTGCAATTTGAGCAATTTAGCTTGTATACACCAGGTAGATCGAATTTGTTTTGTGCTTTGGGCATGCTTTTGATAGTGTGTGTTCTGTTTTGTTAGTAGTTTTGTAAGCGATTCTGTATCCTGCTTTTTTGAATTTGTGGGCAATTTTTTTCAGTTTGTTTGTTTGTTGAAGAACAGAGAGACAAGGGAGATAGTAGGGACACACAATGCAACAAATTTGAAATTGTATTGGTCATCGTAGGAGTTTTAACAATGTTTGTCATTGATATCAATGTATGGATGAAATTTAATTTGATTTATATGTTTCCAGAAAGGACTCTCCCCCATTTTCGGGCGATCACAGACTCACCACCTCTGATCGTGGATTTTGGCAATCTGGAGGCGGACCATGGTTGGCGGTAGCCTCAACAAGGGGGTGAAAGCAACGATGGTCTTACTCCACAAATCGGTGTCAGTAGAAATTCTTTGCTTACAAGAACGGGGAGGGGGACCCCTAGTTTCGTGGAAAGGTAAGGTAGAGTCAAAAAAAAAGTGGGGGAGAAACTTAGATAGTGGCAGTATTTTTCCACGATCAACAATAGTTTTATTTTTATGAATTGTGAAATAAAATGACAAAAATTTTGTAACTTATATAGTTAACTCTTCAAGGAGTTGTTTTCCTTCAGAAAACAGAAATGTAATTAATGTAATGTAGACTTGTAAGATGATCCATTGTTGTACTTATTATCTTGTTATAAAAAAGGTATTAGTGAGAAGTGAAAGCTGGAACTTGCAAAAAGTGTCTATATGAAAATTTTTATGAAAATAGAAAGAACTTGTTATTATGCAAGATTAAGGGGTGATTTTGGGGGGTTGTTTGGTGTTAATAGAAGAGAAAATCAATTGTGGAATGTAGTAATAGCAAATGTAGAAGGACATAAGTTTAGATATAAGTAGGCTATTGCAGTGGCGGCATGTGTCACTGTAGATAGCGGGAAGTGTTGATGAGTAACGTCAAAGTACGTTACCATCATCGGAGGCCTAAACTAGGCGTAATATACACTGTACAACTACTTTATATAATTTTATATTATATGTTAATTGCTATCGTACAGTGTATTAAAAAATGACGAAGTGTAAACATGCTAATGAGAGAAGATTTCCCCGCCTTTTCGGGCGATTACTGTTTTACCAGCACTAATCGTGGTTTTGGACGACAACCAGCTATGGGCAGAAATTGTAAAACTGACCATGGTTGGTTGCCCTTGAAATTGGTGAAAATTGAAAATAACGGGGGGACAAGAGGGGAAATCCCTGGAACTATGGAACAGCAGCTATCACCTTGTTCGCGTAGGAACAGTAAAAAGGGTGATAGACCCATCTTAAGGTTATAACTATGTAGTCAGGCATTATTATGTCTAGAGTTTAAAATGTAAGGCCGAAGCAAGGACAGGAAATGCCAAAATTCCTCCAAAACTTCAGTCCTTGTGGAAGCAACTGGGCGCTACAGTCCAGGGGGGGCCATAGTGTGTGTGGAAGGAGGTTACTAGATGGGTACGTTTTAATGAATATTAAATATATAATGTTGATGATGTTGATCATAAAAGATAATTATGATTTTTGTATTAAAGTGTTAGGATCATAAAAGATGATTAATAAATTTTAAATAGATAGATTGTTCTGAAGTAGTGAACTTTGTTTTGTTCTATGTACGAAATACATATATAATGTATGTTAATGTATAATAATATATAATGTATAATATAATATGTATAATGTATGTTATATTAAGGAGTTATTTTGTTTAGTCTCTTAAACTTAATTAATTGTTTTAAATATTATTGCAGTAGGGTAAAGATTATATTTCTTCTTGTGAAATGGAAAAGAGTTAAATATTATCGATTGGAATCAAAATTTTCATAAATATTTTGGAGTGAAATAAGAGAAGGGTACATCTATATAGTAATTCTTGCGTTCATATATGTATTACATGTGTTAGGTGTTAAGGAAAAAACCAATGCTTATTAACGTAAACCAGTACGCAGCTAAGGGGAAACATCAGTTAGGGATATGGTATTAGACAAGGCCACTATTTGATTTTTTTAATTTGATGTTTCAGAGTTTGGTGATGCTGTGGCGGCGGTCCTGAGCTGGCCAGCGTGTCAGAGCAGGAGCGTTAAGTGCCTGACTGGCCTTGCGGTGTTGGGATCTCGAAAGAGAAGTCCAGTAAGGTCATGCAGGTGCTGTCACAATCACTGGACCAAGGGGTAAGTTATCAATATTCTTTTATATATAAACCAGGGGGTTCTGGGGACATATCCTAGCTGATCCCTTTAGGAAGTATGAATGTGTCAATGAGAGTTTTTATGCGTCATCATAAAACCTCTCATTGAGGGGGTCTTGTAACAGTACAATCCGGTACGTATAGGGATTTTGGGTAAATAACAGGTATAAATTTTATTGTAAATTAAAAAATTAGTATGTGTGAGGGTAAAGTTTTCTAAAGTGTGAAGCGACGCAGTAAGCAATGCAGGGTTTGCATCAAGGTCAACGGCGTACGTGCAGAACGGTAGCGATTCTGCCAAAACAACCGGCCGATCCTATGAAACTATACTGGTCTACATAAGAAAGACAGTTTAATACAATAATTTAACTTGTTTATAGATGCAGAAAGATAACAATAATGAAAAAGGCATCATATATATGATGTTACAATTACTACTATCCACAGTAATAGAAGCTAGGGAACACCACATAATATTTCAGAAAACAATCTTTGCTCCTCTGAACAAAGATATCAGAGTTAATAAAAATATTAAAAAATAGCAATTAATAAACATCCAAAGCAATACCATTTATGAGAAAAGGTTCAGTATGGACATGATTTTACACTGTTAAACAAATGAGTTAAGACAAGGAAAAACATGTTGTCAATAAAATTAACAGTTGTAACGGTACAATCCTACAATCCGGTACGTATAGGGATTTTGGGTAAATAACAGGTATAAATTTTATTGTAAATTAAAAAATCAGTATGTGTGAGGGTAAAGTTTTCTAAAGTGTGAAGCGATGCAGTAAGCAATGCAGGGTTTGCGTCAAGGTCAACGGCGTACGTGCAGAACGGTAGCGATTCTGCCAAAACAACCAGCCGATCCTATGAAAATGTCAATTAAAGAATGCCGTACGCAATTGCTGCGCCTTGAAAAACTAAGACGTCATCACCGAGAACAATAGAATTGATGACGCGACAACCCTTTCCACCTCAGAAATGAGCGCCATACTGTCATTCTCAGTCGACTACCATCTTTCGTGCGAACTGCACGTTACCTAAATTGCTGGCCAGCGATGTGACCAAAAATGTGAATTTAAACCTGTTTTGAGAACTAAAAGTATAAAATGTAAAGTAGAGACAGTGAGTGCAGTTGAAAAGAAAAAATTTAATAGTTCGGCAGAGTAACAGCGTAAACATGAGTGATGCCTGACTCGATCTTCGATACAGCAAAGCAGGAAAGTAGACGTTTTCACACAATTTAAACTACAAACCCTTATTAATGTTTGAGCTCAATTAATACAGAAAATGTACCGTTGAAAATAGTATGTGTGGGGGTATGCGTGAGTGTGTACAGGTACCTATAAATCACAAAGCATTGGTTTACGTTATGTGATTGACATAACTTTAATAATTTGAATTATTAAAACGGCAGTAATTGTCTGTATTCACTTCAACATGTAACAAGAGTAATTCGAAGTCAAAATATATATTGTGTAAATGTATCATGCATAAAGGCTTATGTAGAGAAAATGTACAGCAGCCATCTTGGATTTGTGGAAACAATGATTCCATTTTGTTATTAAAATATGAAAAATTCAGATCATTAATAAACACAAGTTTTATCTAATGCAATCAAAGTCTATTATTTCTCTACAACCACTGTGTTTCTTCGCTCGTTTATAGAATCCTGGCCCGTAGGTAAAATTTTTATGTTGGTAACAACAACATGGCGACTACCCGAACTAACGAAGTGTAAACAGTGTAAAAATGTTAACAAAAAATATAAAAGGTAAGTAAAAAAACGTGTAAGTTAACAAATGGCGCCCTTACAGCTGGACATTTATATAAATAAATTTTATATAAAAACAGACCTGCATGAAGAAACAGGATGGTTGTTGAGAATGGGTATGTAATTAATATAGGCCTACATAAATAATAAGGTTATTTTGTAACCATATGTGGTAGTGGTAAAACATAATGAAATAGAATATCTTTCTGATAGTAAGTCTGTGTAATAAGTATATGTTATATATAGTAATATTTTGAAAAGATATATACAAAATTTCGAGATGGCAGATAAAAAAGTAGATGTCAGCGTAACTGACAAAACGTTTACGAGTGGGATGGGAGTTCATTCAACACCAATTAGTCAAATCGGCGAGTCTAGTGGCACCGAATCTGTTGAGTTAAATACAATACAAGTAACACCCATCTCAACTCGGTCTGAAAAGAAAACAGATGAGACAACTGCCATGATACAGTTACTGTTAAATAAATTTGATGAGAAGTTTGATGAACAAAAAAAACGAAATTAAGAAAATAAACAGTAATTTCAATACCAAATTTGATGAAGTAAAAGATGAAATTAAACAACAAAATTTTAATTTTAATAAACAAATGAATGAAATTCATGAACGTTGTGAGAATATGAAAGAACAAATAATAGAAGTAGTCAGTGAGAAGTTTGATACTCAAATAAACAGTTTAAAAAACAAAATAAGTAAAGTAGACGAAACAATAGTTGAGACAGTTCAAAATCAAATTGTAATGCAAAGTAAAGAAATAGAGAATAGATGTTTAGAGGCAGTTGATAAGCAAATAGAAACTACAACAAACTTTGAAATTAACAAGCAAATAGACATTAAGATGGAGATTTTACAAAATCAAATAGAGAAATGTGAATCTAATGTAACAAATATGACAAAGAATATCGAAACAATTGATAAAGCTATTTCAGAACATGAAATTAATACTAACAATGAGATAAGTATTATACGTAATCAAATTAAAGAAATAAATGATTTCAATGTTCAAACTAACAGTGACATATATGATAAGTGTACTTCAATTGAAGGTAATTTAAGCAGTGTGAAAGATGAATTACGGGGGAGATTAATAAAAAACTAACCGGGGTAACAGAAAGGGTAGTAATCACCCGCGACTTACATAATGAAATAGAATTAGAGGCATTTAGTTGTGAGAACAGGGCGGTACACCCGATGCGATTTATTAATCAAACCAGAGAATATCATCGGTTTAGCAACAGTAGGTGAGAAGTGCAGCATTAAACAATTGTTAAATGTTTTAAAGGGAGTTCCACTATATGGGCAGAAGCGCATCGTGTAGAATGGGGCTGTTATGACGAATTTGAGAGGGCGTTTAAGGGGAAATATTGGGCGGAGGGCGACCAAGAGATTTTACGTAGCCGTATAATGGGAACAGGTAATTTTGTAGGGAACCAAAACAATAATATCACCATATATGTCAAAAAATTGTATAATGAGGCCAAGTATTTAGAGCCACCGGTACCGTTTAAATCATTTGTAAGACACGTGAGTAAACATCTGCCGCGTGAAGTTCAAATAACATTAATGACTAAAGAGATAAACGATATGAATGAATTGGAAAGAATTTGAGACGTCTTACAGAGTATTCGAGATAGAGAAGTGGGAAGGCGACCCCAACCACCGAATAATAATAATTATGAATATAATAACAATAGAGTTAATCCCAGCGGATATGGAGGGACACGGATAAATAATTCCAACAACCAAGAGGATTGGACATGTTCCAGATGTAGGCGTGAAAATTATGCACGCAGACAGAAATGTTACAGATGCAGCCAGGCGAGAGACGATCCAATGAGGAGAGGAGGACCAACTTGTACTTATACACATTAGTCACTGTTCTGGGTGACAATTGTGCTCCTACACTTTTCTTGCTTATTTTTGTTAATTTATTTATGTATGATAGCCATACCATAAATATCGTACTTACCATAATTATGCTGTACCTGTTTATCTAAGCGTATTTGTTTACTGTGGGTCCAGAGTTTCGAATTAAGCGTGAATAGAGACTGAGTTGGGCCTTGAAATAAAAGTACCAACATCTATATGTATTGAAATCAATTTAGTTTTTATTATTTTCCATTTGTACACATGAATCGTAATTATTAGACATTGGTCATCTCATAGTGACCAAAACAAAATGGCGG
Source organism: Magicicada septendecula (assembly GCA_034769895.1). NCBI lineage: Eukaryota > Metazoa > Arthropoda > Insecta > Hemiptera > Cicadidae > Magicicada > Magicicada septendecula. The sequence continues at coordinate 402,233,172 of CM068371.1, read as the reverse complement.
TCGTTCCTTACATTTCTTCATTAAGCATGATATTCAAATTCTATTTAATTTTTTGATCAAACTACACATCTCTTGGTTATTTTTGCAGCTGCTAGTTTAATAAAATGCTTCTATTTAACTTATATTGGTATTAAACGCAAACCAACGCCTCAGCTTGGCTGCCGGCAGTATATCAGACACGCTTTCTTTCGCACTCTCACTCGCTCATTATGAAAGTATTAGATACATTTTTTGTTTACTGGATGGTTAATTTTGAGCTCAAATGGATTATATGATAAGTTTGACTTTCCTGACTGTAGACTTGGAAGTTCTAGTAGATGGTTTTACATGGTTGCTCAGCCGAGATTTACTGGTTACATTTGAATTCTTTTCTGTTGCACTGACTCTAATTTATTAATTTTAAACTGTGATGCACTGATGCTAATTCATTTTTGAACTTATAGTTACTTTTTAATTACATTTTGGTTGTTTAAGCACACTTGGCTAGCATTACTTGCCGGCAAATATTTGTAACGTGTTACCGCTTAGGCGGTATTGTGAAGACTGGGGGTGATACAATGCACACTTCCACGTACGTGTGTGTGTGTGTGTGTGTGTGTGTCGACGTCATTGTTCTTTGTCTCTAGGCAAGGAAACGCCCTGGTTTATGCGTATTTTCGTTACGTCATTCTTATTGTTAATGACGCCTTGCATTGTTAACCAATGAAATAAACGTATTTAGAGTCTGTATTAACTCATGCAACCATTGAAAGTGTTCTGTTTCGCACGTCCGCCTTTGGCCTTGGAATCGTCTGCACAGATGCAACTGCGTCGTTTTCGTCAAACATAGGGAAAATTGTACCATCCATACACATGAATGTAAAATACAGTGAAATACAATAATTCAATACCTCTCGTACCATAAATCTGACATCAGGCTTTCGTACTGTTACAAAACCCCCTCAATGAAAGGTTTTATGCTGAAGCATAAAAACTTTCATTGACCCATTCACACGTTCTAAAGGGATCAGCCCAGATGTGGTGCCACAACCCCCTGTAGTGTTAATATAAAAGAAATACAATCACTTACCCTGGGTCCAATGATGATGATCGTACCATCTGACCTTACTGGACTTCTCAGGAGAGATCCCAACACCATAAGGCCATTAGGCACTTAACGCTCCTGCTCTGACGCACCGGCCAGCTCAGGACCGCCGTCACAATACCACCAAACTCTGAAACATGCAATACAAATTTTAAAATAGTGGCCTTATCTATCTCCATATCCACAACCGATATGTCTCCCCTTAGTGAATTGGTTTGCGTTTTGATTCATTGGTTTGCTTAACTCTAAAATTTTCATACAACAATTCACAAGATTTAAAATAGAATGGCTTTCTCTTTTATCTCGCCATTTTCTCCAAAACTGGCCTCTAGCCATTACTAACTCACTCCTTCCCTAACAAGAGAAAATATATATATTTTTATAATAATACCCTAATAAGTAAAACAAATCTTTCAAATTTCAAAACAACAACAACTTATCATCTTTATTACATCAACAAAATGTAACCCTTATGGCAAATATTTCAAACATTTTAACATTTCTTTACTCATTTTTCTTTATTCTCATATTTCTTTGCAACAGAACTAAATCATATCTTTTGTTCAAAACCATTTCTACTCTTATCTTTTTCACATATTAACATTTATTACCGTCGCTACCCCTGTAACGACCTCCTAACCACACACACTATTGTACCATCAACATAATAAAACATTGTACATCACAAAACATTAAACACTAACATTGAACCATTCACATGTAAATAACTTGTATAAAATTTGATAAGACATTATTTTTATCAACTCTCTATTCAGCTTTTATTATTTAACATTCATTAGATTCTATACAAAAAAAATTTCAAATTTATCATTTACCTTTCAGTTACATCACCTTCCTACCATGAATTTTCTTTTTCTAACCTTTCCTCAATCCTTATCTAGTTTGGGTGACTCTCTATTATTCACTATTATCTATATCTCATTTTGGCATTTATCAATCTAACCTTACTACCCCTTTTTCCTTCTAACAACCACTACTAACAACCCTTAATATATTAGGACACCAATCTCTCTCAATTATAACTCCCTTCACAAATCCCATTTAAATCCTCTGGCACCGCTCGTCTTTGTACTAGGATGTGTGTTCCCTACCTGGCCATACACATTCCTAACCTTTTGGCCTCCACCAAATATCAGCAAACACTCTAACCAAAATTGCTCCGCCTGCCACAACGCTGCACGCTGGTCTCTTGCCACGTCGCACGCTGATCACTCCTTACACCGGACCCTTACTACAAAATATCATCATCAACAAATATATATACCATTCACATTACTCACCTCTCTACATATAATCACTAACTACTGTGTCCCTAAAATATCTAACACCCTCTTTATGTATTATCTGTATCTCAACATCTTATTTTCTCTAACTCCCAATAACTCTGCTTAACTAACTCCCATGCCTTTATTTATCATTATTATCCAAACTCTTTTACAACATTTCATCTTAATATACCACTAGAAAATTCATCACTTACCTTACAATAACAGTACATCTCAATATCCAAATATATTACATGTTTAATTATTTATTATCCATTAGAATCTAAATCTCATAATTATTTATATTCATTATCAAACTTTCTTCAATTATTTAAACTTCTACAGTACATGGTTTACATAAAAAAATACATAAAATACACAACAGCAAAAAACACAAATACATTGACATTAACACGTAAAAATATACAATCCAAAATTATCATTTAACCATTTATCAAAATCAGTTCATAAACAGTCCATTTCAAAAACACTGTCCACATAATTAAATGTTCATTAACACAATAAAATATCTACCCTCCATCGTCAAACAATAATCTTATCTTATATCCATATACATTGCTTATTATTGAATCTCTTATATTAACATCATAAATGCATATACCATTCAAATTTTCATCATTTTCCGCAAACTCATATAATCTGTCATGATTGGTTATTGTCCTGTCACCTTCTGTATTATTAGTCACCACTAGGTACATTATAAAGTCATCATTTCCATTATCATCTTCTCCTACTGCTATATCAGCTTCACTACAAGGTAAGTTTGTGAAGCTACTAAATTTTGAGTCACGTAACATTAACTAATTTAATAACATACCTTGTATAATTATCGGGCGCCATCTTGTTTTATGATTAACAAGCAAACAAAAACACAAAAATTGTACCTATCATTTTGGGGTTCTTTTCGGCGAACACAGGAGATCAGAATTGGTTGTTCAAAATAAAGAAAACTTTATATTGTTTCCCATTAATATAGTTTTATTGACATTTTACTAAAACTTTTATTGTTTAAACACTATCTCCTGACATCCTTTTTCTACTACAAATTCCTATTGACGGAAGTTATTAAGCATATAATGGGATTTAAAACATAGTATGTAAATTGCAAATATACTTCTATAAAATTAAACATGACTAATATATACATTAAGACCTAACAACACAAACCAGCCTTCTTAATTTATCTAGTTTTAGTCACTCATGTACACACACACACACACACACACACACACACAATTAATTTATAACCCGTGAGATCTCATAGCTTTGAAAAATGTTAAATTTTTAAATATTGAGATTTTGAATGAAAATGAGATTGAGAATTGAAAATTTTGAAAGTTCTTTCTATTGGATTCCGATGGATTACTTATCTGCCAATCAGTCCAAAAGACGTCATATCGCTCCACCCGCACTACATCGATTATTTTTTTTTTAACTTTCACTTCATAATTTCCGAACTGTTATAGTGTAAATAAACTGTTAATCACATTTTTATTATGAATTTCAGCTGTTAAATCATATTTCAATATTTTATTCACATTTTATAAGGTGCGGGCCAAAATTACGCACAGCCGGCGAACACCAAAACTTCGCCCAAAACCGGCGAGCCGGGCAGACGCGACAGTTGTTTTGCGTCCGATCTGTTCAGATGTTGTTTTTCGACTGACTTGTTTATCTGTGTGTCACACAGCTGCTGGCTCTGACACACCCTGGATTCTTAGTTATGTAACGCGCTGACGTATATGTTGACGTCAGGTGGTCCGATGTTTCGTTGCATAACTTGTTGACTGGTTTCGTGTCCTTGAAGCTGCCCTTGGCACAGTTTGTCGGTTGTTGTTCTCGCTTGAGAAATTTACATACAATATTGTCAATCAGTCGTACCACCTTCACTACCGTCGCCTACCACTAAATTTACCTTTGTTTATAAATTTTGTCCCAATTATTTAAACAAACATGTTATCTGCTTTAACGAAATAAAAAAATTACAAATTCCTTATTACCCTGAAATAGGCCCGTTACAATACCCCCTCAATGAGATATTTTATGCCGAAGCATAAAAAATCTCATTGACACATTCATACTTGCTAGAGGGATCAGCCAGGATATGTCGCCACAACCCCCTGTATGGTTTACAAAAAATATAATCAACTCACCCTTGGTCTGGTGACTGTGACCGCACCTGAATGACAATACTGGACTTCTCTCTCGAGATCCCAACACCATAGAGTCAGACAGATACTTAACGCCCCTGCTCTGACGCGCTGGCCAGCTCAGGTCCGCCGCCACAGCATCACCAAACACTGAAATAACAAATCAAAATATCAAATAGTGGTCTTATACAACACCATATCCCCAACTGATCTGTTTCCCCCTAGCGGTACTGGTTTGCGCTAAGAAGCACTGGTTTTGTTTTCTACTTATTTCTAACATATATATCAAAATACCTAACAACACAATGTAACATAAGAAAACATAGTACACCCATAATTCACATTGTTATTATTATCTTAAAATTAAACAATTTGTATTTAAACTTTACATCATTAAGTTTGCATATAAAATCAGAAAATTACCTTTTAATCTCAATTTAACTTTTATTAATTCGTTTCTCAAATTTTTTTTTTTTCAACCTTCGTTTTACACATCATTTCATTTATTATTCCCTTTCATTAATTTGGGTGATTCTACGTTATTCATTATAATTCACTGTATCAACTTGGCCAACTTGGCATTTACTCATAATCTTACCCCTTTTATTACTCTAACGCTCCCTTTCAAAATCTTTAACTAGTATGACACCCCACTATCAAAAATCTACTAACCCTTCTCTACCTCTGACTACTTACTACTTTAACTCAATTCGCCACCTTCTCTCAATATATAAAAAAATACTCTCTAACCCTTTGTACATAGGATACGTGTTTCCCCCCCCCCAAAAAGCTCAATTCCCGTTCTCTGGCCCCTGGATTCTACCTAAGGCGGCCCCGTCTCCATTAAATCTGTTCCAAATCCCGTCCCAACCATTATGTTGCGGACTCCCACATTACACTACCCCCTACTACAAAATCGCCATCCCCAAAATCTCAATCTCATTACCTTACTACAACTACAACAAAATAACATCAACAAAATAAACAACAATATATCGCTCAAGACTCTACATAAATTCTCCATAACTACTGTGTAAACATTATACTTCTCAAAATTCTATAACATACATTAACTCAAAACAACATTACATTATTTTCATTTTTCATTCTCTTTAATACCTCAATATTTTTCAACTTGGACTGACTCAAACGTTTTACTCAAATAATTACTATCACCCAACTTCTATCTTTTGCAACCCATTGAAAAATTTTAACTATCACAACTTTATTTCATTTTATTTTAAAATCTATAAACACATTGAAAACATATTATTATATTTTTATAATTCTTATTCCTAACCTACTACATGCAATTAACACAATAAGACATAATAAACACAATATAGGAAGTATGTAGTGCATCTATTTTTCAAATCAAAACAAAATTATTGAGTAGCGAATCATCATTATTAAAATACAACAAATTTCTAATACGTTATCACCCTGGATAACCTCCCTGCCACACACACACATCTTGTATAATACATACATAATATAACAAACAAATAGACATTTATCTTGATTATTAGCATACATTAAACAACAATCCTCCTTTAAATAATTTATATAAAACTTATAAACATTATTACTTAAAATTTTTCATTAATTTTTGTTTTTTATATATCATTATTTATCTTGTGTTGCAATTAGATTACTCAAAATTTCAAATTTATTATTAATCTATATTTTTAACCATTATGTTATTCCACAAACTAAAACATTTAACATTCATTTATTCATTAATTGTTATTAAATTAAAATCTCATCAAATAATTTAAATTCATAAAAAAAATTTCAAACATATAACATTCAATTACCATATTTAAACATCTCAAATTATTTACTTCAATAGATTATTAAAACACAGCATATTTCAATTATTACCATAAATTTACAAATCATCAATTATTGTCTTCATAATTGTTTTTTATTATTTAATTAGAATGCAAAATATTAATAATATTATTATTATTATCACAACATTTTCTAATACATATACACCTAACATTTCATACTACACACAAATGAATTCACTATATTATTTACAAAATATACGTCACTAACTGTTCAATTGTTTCACGCTTCACTGTCCAAATTTGCCATGTCAAAACCCATTAAACACAATGTTTATACTGTCTTTTATTGTTTTAATAGTTTACCCTCCATCGTCATATAAATATCTAATATATTTGTAACATGCATCATTTTTATCCACATACCATTTATTATTATTATTATAATCCATTACCTTTATTTCTTTCCTTATACCATTAGAAATCTTGTCAATATAAGTTAGGATTGTCCAGTCTCCATCAGTAATGTTGGTCAACGTCAGGTAAGTTGTTTCATTACTTTTATATTCCTCTACTACAACGTCAGGTGAGTCATTATCGTTTATAAAATTATTATCAAAATAATTCTCTATCTCTCTTACAACAGGTAAGTATCTTGTATGGTTCATCTTCACCCCTTCTAATATTTTTTTCAATTCATCATAATTTCTTTTTAACTTATACAATTCTATCTCTCTCTCCATACACAAATCTCTCTCTTCATAACACCACATCACACTCTCATAATTATTACAGACAGAGGGTACAACATTATACAACATCAATATACACTTTACTTCATCTACTAATATGGGTATCTCGCCCTTCAAAAACAACAACATTTGTGAACACTCTGGTTCCAAAAATTTAATGGGAAAATTTACCCTCTGCCCACATTCAACTACTATATTATTCTTCCACTCTCTCTCTACTTCATCAATACATATTAACATTTCATAATCACATTCTACACATTCATCAGTATTTTCTCCATTATTCTTTACCCCCACTATACTCTCAGAATTGTAATTAATATCATTATCTTCACTATTTAACATTACATCTTCCATTATTTCGTCACTTTTAATATTTGGCATACTTATAACATTGTCACCTAACTTCTCAACACTCTGTTCTAATTTATTCAGACTAGTTACTATTGCTTCATTATTATTTTTAAAACATTTATTAATTTCTTTAATTTGGTTTGTTAACTCATCGAATTTACTGTCAAAACTATTCTTTTGAACATCTAATTTACTGTTCTGAATATCAAATTTATCATTGAAATTATTATTCTGTACCTCAAATTTATTGTTAAAATTACTGTTCATTTTCTCTAACTGCTTTAGTATAACACTCATCATATCATTTTCTACTTGATTACATTTTGTTGAGATTGGAGTCGATATATTACTCGAGTCGTCTATTGCTGATTCAGTTAGGCTGAATTCTTTTACTCGATTTACTGGGGTTGAATGAACCCCTGGTTCTCCCACACTAGCCGACTCTCTCATTTCAACTGCAACCTCGTTATTATCTGCCATTTTAAAATAAAAGAAAACTTTTACATATATTTCTTATCTTCTTAAACTTATAACCTATATTTATTATCAAAAGATGTTCTATTTACCCATACTTCACACAATCATAACATAACCCCTATCTGCGTCTATTTTACGTACATACAAAAATTTTATTTCCTATCTCAAACAACCGTTCTGCTCTCCCCGTAGGCCGAATTTTATATAAATTTCTCTATATAAAATTGTCCCTGTTCCAGAAGCCAAATGTGAAGCTACTAAATTTTGAGTCACATAACATTAACTAATTTAATAACATACCTTGTATAATTATCGGGCGCCATCTTGTTTTATGATTAACAAGCAAACAAAAACACAAAAATTGTACCTATCATTTTGGGGTTCTTTTCGGCGAACACAGGAGATCAGAATTGGTTGTTCAAAATAAAGAAAACTTTATATTGTTTCCCATTAATATAGTTTTATTGACATTTTACTAAAACTTTTATTGTTTAAACACTATCTCCTGACATCCTTTTTCTACTACAAATTCTTATTGACGGAAGTTATTAAGCATATAATGGGATTTAAAACATAGTATGTAAATTGCAAATATACTTCTATAAAATTAAACATGACTAATATATACATTAAGACCTAACAACACAAACCAGCCTTCTTAATTTATCTAGTTTCACTCACTCATGTACACACACACACACACACACACACAATTAATTTATAACCCGTGAGATCTCATAGCTTTGAAAAATGTTAAATTTTTAAATATTGAGATTTTGAATGAAAATGAGATTAAGAATTGAAAATTTTGAAAGTTCGTTTTATTGGATTCCGATGGATTACTTATCTGCCAATCAGTCCAAAAGACGTCATATCGCTCCACCCGCACTACATCGATTATTTTTTTTTTAACTTTCACTTCATAATTTCCGAACTGTTATAGTGTAAATAAACTGTTAATCACATTTTTATTATGAATTTCAGCTGTTAAATCATATTTCAATATTTTATTCACATTTTATAAGGTGCGGGCCAAAATTACGCACAGCCGGCGAACACCAAAACTTCGCCCAAAACCGGCGAGCCGGGCAGACGCGACAGTTGTTTTGCGTCCGATCTGTTCAGATGTTGTTTTTCAACTGACTTGTTTATCTGTGTGTCACACAGCTGCTGGCTCTGACACACCCTGGATTCTTAGTTATGTAACGCGCTGACGTATATGTTGACGTCAGGTGGTCCGATGTTTCGTTGCATAACTTGTTGACTGGTTTCGTGTCCTTGAAGCTGCCCTTGGCACAGTTTGTCGGTTGTTGTTCTCGCTTGAGAAATTTACATACAATATTGTCAATCAGTCGTACCACCTTCGCTACCGTCACCTACCACTAAATTTACGTTTGTTTATAAATTTTGTCCCAATTATTTAAACAAACATGTTATCTGCTTTAACCAAATAAAAAAATTACAAATTTCCTTATTACCCTGAAATAGGCCCGTTACAAGTTCTTATTTTTATTATACAATCATCTCTACTCCTAACTTTTCCACAAATTCTTCATAAGTTCTACTCATCTTAAAAATCTCTACTTCTCTCTTTCTCTCACAATAACTCTCCCTTTCAAAACATCTCTCTCTTTTAATATATCTCTCTCTACCACATCAAGCTACATTCTCTCTTTCAATATTTGCAGGGGACACTAATTCACAATTACTGCACCACCTGTGAAGTGCACTAAAAAAACCAGGGACAACTTTATTTGTAGACCATATGTCTCCCAAATATACATTGAAGGCACTCTCGTCCTTCCTAAAAACATGTGAAGTTTTTACTTCACCCCTACTCCATCATTAAGGTAAAAATCTACCCCCTGCAATCCCCCTACAATTATACTTTCTTTACACACTCTCTTTAACCCTTCAACACACACTATCATTCCCTCATTATCATATTCTATTCCCCATAAAATCTCATTATCGCTATCCCTGTTTACATAATCATTTTCTAATATCATACTTTTATTTATTTTGTCATAATCTTCTCCCCCACTTACCTTGTCTTTGTTTATATCTCATTTGTCTACTCCCCTCTTATTTTCTAACTCTATCTCGTCTAACCGTGCATGTATCTCATTTAATCTTTTATCAATATGACAATTTTGTTTCTTAATTTCTTTTTTGATATCATTAAATTGTTCATCAAACTGGTTTAATTTATCATTTAATTCGTTATTCTGTATTTTCATTAACTGAAAAAGGTCCTCTAATGACACTTTATTATTTATAATGGGTATTGAGTTTGCTTTGGGTTCACTCAATAATAGAGATTCTGTTGCTGTATTATTCATATTAATGCTTTCGTTATCTGCCATTTTAATATTATGCAAAAAAAATGATTTCTCTCTAATCTGTTGCTATGTTGTCTAACAATAACATAACCTACAATTATACTTCTAACTTCAATACCCACTCCGTCTCTATATTCAGGCTTATTATATAAAAATATAAAAAGAATATCTTTATACAGTCACCAGTTCGGGCACCAATTGTAATTATACACATTAGTCACTGTTCTGGGCGACAATTCTTGCTTATTTTTGTTAATTTATTTATGTATGATCGCCATACCATAAATATCGTACTTACCATAATTATGCTGTACCTGTTTATCTAAGCGTATTTGTTTACTGTGGGTCCAGAGTTTCGAATTAAGCGTGAATAGAGACTGAGTTGGGCCTTGAAATAAAAGTACCAACATCTATATGTATTGAAATCAATTTAGTTTATATTATTTTCCATTTGTACACATGAATCGTAATTATTAGACAATGGTCGTCTCATAATGACCAAAACAAAATGGCGGTCGTTCCTTACATTTCTTCATTAAGCATGATATTCAAATTCTATTATATTTTTTGATCAAACTACACATCTCTTGGTTATTTTTGCAGCTGCTAGTTTAATAAAATGCTTCTATTTAACTTATATTGGTATTAAACGCAAACCAACACCTCAGCTTGGCTGCCGGCAGTATATCAGACACGCTTTCTTTCGCACTCTCACTCGCTCATTATGAAAATATTAGATACATTTTTTGTTTACTGGATGGTTAATTTTGAGCTCAAATGGATTATATGATAAATTTGACTTTCCTGACAGTAGACTTGAAGTTCTAGTGGATGGTTTTACATGGTTGCTCAGCCGAGATTCACTGGTTACATTTGAATTCTTTTCTGTTGCACTGACTCTAATTTATTAATTTTAAACTGTGATGCACTGATGCTAATTCATTTTTGAACTTATAGTTACTTTTTAATTACATTTTGGTTGTTTAAACACACTTGGCTAGCATTACTTGCCGGCGAATTTCTGTAACGTGTTACCGCTTAGGCGGTATTGTGAAGACTGGGGGTGATACAATGCACACTTCCACGTACGTGTGTGTGTGTGTGTGTCGACGTCATTGTTCTTTGTCTCTACACAAGGAAACGCCCTGGTTTATGCATATTTTCGTTACGTCATTCTTATTGTTAATGACGCCTTGCATTGTTAACCAATGAAATAAACGTATTTAGAGTCTGTATTAACTCATGCAACCATTGAAAGTGTTCTGTTTCGCACGTCCGCCTTTGGCCTTGGAATCGTCTGCACAGATGCAACTGCGTCGTTTTCGTCAAACATAGGGAAAATTGTACCATCCATACACATGAAAGTAAAATACAGTGAAATACAATAATTCAATACCTCTCGTACCATAAATCTGACATCAGGCTTTCGTACTGTTACAAACTCAGCATGTCCAGCAGCAGAGAGGAATACCAAGCACCAGGGAACAGCTGGGAATAACCATGGGCCACCAAGGGGCACAATGGACCAACTACCAGTACTAATAGAAACCAAGCGGAAAACTAGAGACGACAGTGGTAGCAAGGACCAGACCACTGTCCAGGGAAGCGAATGAGGTCCAACCAAAGGAGGATTTTCAGAGCAATGTAATCAGAACTGACATCGTGACAGATTTATTGGAGGAGGAGAATCATACAACAATCGAGATGAGAACCGGATTAACGGAAGTACAGGTAACCATAGCAGGTAAGAGTTACAGAACACTTATAGATACAGGTAGTGAGATTTCGGTAATTGCTGAAAATATTTTGGGAGAATTACGGGAGACAAATAAAAATATTCCGATTTTACCAGTAGCAGGGGTTACTGTAGTGGGAGTTACAGGAGTACGTAGTAAAAGAGTAACCAAACAAATAAATTTAAATTTCCTGATAAATAATACAGAATTTGAAAATACATTCTTAGTGGTAAAAGGGCTAAGTCTAGATATAATTTTAGGTAATGATTTTCTACAGAGAAATAAAGCTGCCATAAATTTTAAAGAGAAAGTAGTAGAGTTAGATGGGGGTGATCGGTCGATCAAGGTTAATTTTGAACAGGTGTTAGATAAGGTTAGAGTAACGGGTGTAAAGATACTACAGAAACGGGTAGGCGAGAGTGACACTGAAGCGAGAGTAAATTCATGTAGAGAGGGAGAGTATATTGAAAGGGCGGATAAATTTTGTAGTGAGGGTGATGTGGTAAGGAATGATCAACGTGCGTCGTTGTGGCAGGTGATTGGGCAGTTTCGAAGAGTGTTTGCCGAGATTCTGGGAAGGGCAAAAGGATATGAATGTGTATTGCAGGTACGGGAACACACACCTTTCATGCAGCGGAGTTATTCAGTGCCTTATTCCAAAAGAAGAGCGGTGCAAGAAGAGTTGAAACAATATAAATTCTATCACATTAATAAACTATATTCGAGTCCCTGTTTGGGCGCCAGTGAAACTATATTAATTCTATCAAATTAATTAACTCTTACCTTAGGGTTCTTCTCCAGGGTTTTACAGACGAACACAGCTGCAGAAAGGATTATTTGGGATGAACGGTACAAATATAATAACACAGTTTGCGTTAAAACAAATCGCTTCTGGTTTATTAAACAAATTAATTACTTCGTCTTACTTTGATATCAATTAAAGTTCATATTTCTTTTCTGGTATATTATGTTGCATTAGTAATACATTGAATTAGTTACAAATAACAAAATCAAACAAATTAACAAAGGAATCTTTCTCATTTAACTAACCTATGACAAATTATTTATTTTTTTAAATGAACCAGTATGGAATTTGTCTTTTACCCTTGATGTTTTTTTTTTATAAAAACCCCTTTCCCTTAGAGATCTCAATTTTTTAGGTTTACATGTAACTATCAACATTCATTTTAAACTGATTTTTTAATATGCATATTTAGGGTGGTTAGTTACCCGTCCGCCGTGTGGGTCCCTGTGGTTTGTTGCACTGTCTCGTGTTGACCGCTTTCTTGGTTCGAGCGCACTCACGCAACAGTTTGCCATCAATTAAAGAATGCCGTACGTAATTGCTGCGCCTTGAAAAACTAAGACGTCATCACCGAGAACAATAGAATTGATGACACGACAACCCTTTCCACCTCAGAAATGAGCGCCATACTGTCATTCTCAGTCGACTACCATCTTTCGTCCGAACTGCACGTTACCTAAATTGCTGGCCAGCGATGTAACCAAAAATGTGAATTTAAACCTGTTTTGAGAACTAAAAGTATAAAATGTAAAGTAGAGACAGTGAGTGCAGTTGAAAAGAAAAAATTTAATAGTTCGGCAGAGTAACAGCGTAAACATGAGTGACGCCTGACTCGATCTTCGATACAGCAAAGCAGGAAAGTAGACATTTTCACACAATTTAAACTACCAACCCTTATTAATGTTTGAGCTCAATTAATACAGAAAATGTACCGTTGAAAATAGTATGTGTGGGGGTATGCGTGAGTGTGTACAGGTACCTATAAATCACAAAGCATTGGTTTACATTATGTGATTGACATAACTTTAATAATTTTAATTATTAAAACGGCAGTAATTGTCTGTATTCACTTCAACATGTAACAAGAGTAATTCGAAGTCAAAATATATATTGCATGAATGTATCATGCATAAAGGCTGATGTAGAGAAAATGTATAGCAGCCATCTTGGATTTGTGGAAACAATTACAGTGAAACTTCGATTAACCGTCACTCTTTTAACCCTCAGTTTCTGTTAACCGTCACTCTGTTAACTGTCAGTCCATACTCTATGTACAGTAACCAGATTGCCACGAAAAATCATCCTCGCTTTACTGCTGCGGCGGAGGCGCCGGAGTGGCGCACTATTGTTCTATTGATGAGTCACGTTCTTGGCCCGCCGACTAGCTATCGCACACGTGGTCAGTTTCAGTTGTGGCTGAGAAGCTGTTGTGCTCGGTGCTGTACGTTATTTGTTGCGTAGTGGCTTAATTGTTTCGGCATACACATTCACACCAGTGAGTTTTGTTGTTGTTTCTTTTCTTTTTTGTTTTTGTGCAACAGCTAAAAAATGGCTGAAAAGCGTAAACGGGTCGTGTTAGATCTCAACCAGAAAATTGAGATTATTAAATGTTTGAAAAAAGGTGAAACTCCCACTAGTATTGATCTCATTTACGGCGCTGGAAGAACGACAGTGAATGACATTAAACGCGATGCTGAAAAAATAGAACAACATGTTTCAAAAATGCAAAACATCGATGGAGATCCTAAGACTCGTAAAACCATGAAATCAGCAAAATATGACCAACTGGACACTGTTATGTATCAATGGTTTATACAAGCACGGAGTCAAGGAATCCCACTTTCAGGCCCCGTAATAATGGCCAAGGCAGTTGAAATGAACAAAAAACTTGACGGAGATCCTAATTTTAAAGCAAGCATAGGATGGCTCGATAAGTTTAAGTGTCGCCATGGCATTCGGAAACTAGACATTAGTGGTGAAAAACTTAATGCAAATAGCGCAGTTATTGCCGAGTACAGAGAACAATTTAAAGAGAAAGTGGCCAAATTAAACCTCGTTAGGGAACAAGTGTACAATATCGACGAAACCGGGCTCAATTGGAAAGCTTTACCACAAAAGACATTGGCATCACTTTCGGAGACATCAGCTCCGGGTTTTAAAGTCCAAAAAGATCGGATCACTTTAATGGTTTGTGCAAATGCCACCGGCAATCACAGGTTACCCCTGCTTGTGATTGGAAAAGCAAAAACACCTCGTGCATTCAAAAATTTTAATTTGAACGCATTGCCTGCTACCTATTACGCTCAAAAGAGTGCTTGGATATCTCAAGATATTTTTTCCGATTGGTTCCACAAAGTGTTTGTACCACAAGTTAGAGCTCACTTGGCTGAAATGCAGTTACCACAGGAAGCATTGCTGCTAATGGACAATGCTCCAGCACATCCCACTTGCGGAATTAGAAGTGATGATGGCAAAATAACATGCCTCTTCCTTCCGGCAAACACAACACCACTAATCCAGCCTATGGACCAGGGCATAATCGAAAACATGAAACGTTGTTATAGGAAAGCTTTTATTGGAAGTTTGATTTCATCTGATGATGAAATGTCTGTAAAAGAGTTTTGGAAAATGTACAACATAAAAGATGCAATTTTCAATGTTGCTGCTGCATGGGATGATCTTCAAGTGTCAAATCTTAAAAATGGGTGGAATAAACTCTGGCCTGAAGCTAATGATGGCGAACCTAAGAAACTGGGAATGTTAGTGTCGACGAAATTGTGCAACTGTGCAATAATGTACCGAATGCTGAAGACATAACGCCAGCAGAAGTAACAGAGTGGTTGGCATGTGACAAATTGGACGGAGGCTTTGACATTTTGAACGACGATGAAATTGTTTCCAGTGTGATTGACAACGAAGAAGAAGAAATTGACGAAGACGAGTGTTATATTTTGAATGAAAAAACTACGTTAAGCCATACAGAAGCAGAAACAATGTTATCAAAATGCATTGAGTGGTTTGAGGGGCAAGAAGAGGCAAACGCAACGCAGATACTTCTCCTACGTAAAGTACGGAACATTGCCGCTCAGAAAGCACGAGCCTCGAAGAAACAAAAGAAAATGACAGACTATTTTAAAATTTGAATATGTATGTACGTCTAGAGCGTAAGTTCATGTAACAATATGTACAGTACATATGTTGTACTACATATACTGTACTTAATGTAAATTGTATATTGTTTGTTTCTGTAAAATAAAATACATGTATGTACAGTGCATTTCCAGTTCATAAACGTGCATTTTTTATCATTCGTTCATATGCAATGGATGGGGATGGGTTGTTGTTTAAGGTTTTTCTGTTATCCGTCTATTCGATTAACCGTCACGGTCCCGGTCCCGACACTGACGGTTAATCAAAGTTTTACTGTATTCCATTTTGTTATTAAAATATGAAAAATTCAGATCATTAATAAACACAAGTTTTATCTAATTCAATCAAAGTCTATTATTTCTCTACAACCATTGTGTTTCTTCGCTCGTTTATGGAATCCTGGCCCCGTACGTAAAATTTTTGTGTTGGTAACAACAACATGGCGACTACCTGAACTAACAAAGTGTAAACAGTGTAAAAATGTTAACTAAAAAATATAAAAGGTAAGTAAAAAAGATATAAGTTAACACAGCTATCAGAGTATATATGGAACTATAAGACAAACTATGAAAGGGAAAACTGTGAGAGAGATATTCTAATAAAATTTTATAAAACCTGTATCAGTATTTCAAACTTTGCTGTTTGGATCTATAAAACTAAAATTTCTTAATGCAGTGATGGTTATACAAGATATAACGGTTATGCGGGTAGACGATATAACAAATAAATCTTATTAGAGAAGAATTAGAAGTACACTCAATAATAAAAAAAGCAACACTATACAAGGAAATATGGAGGGAATGTGAAATGTATGTAGAGAGAATACCATGGAAAGCTTGAATGTATGAGCAGGAGAATGATAGTCAAGGTGGTCATGGTGGAGACCTGCTTAATCCTGGAAGGAGGGGGAGGAGAGAGAAACGTCAACAACAATGAGGTTCTAATGGAAAGCACATTACTGTACAAGAAATAGGCATGGGATTGTGCAAGAAAATTTAAGGAACAGAGAGTGTGTAAATGCATATGATAATTACTGAATACATATAAAATAAAATGGTACTTGGGGTGGCAAAAACTAAATAAACAGAAACTAAAATAGAGCCATAGTGCAGTGATTTTTATATGGTCTATTTATGAAATTCAGAGAAAAACATATTTATTTGCAATTGGTATATTTGAATAGAAACTTAAAACTTAATTATCTTAAATCAAAAGAAAACAACATCTACATAAGACAAACTGTATAAAAATAAATCTGATCCTAATACAAGTTAATTTTAAGGCTATCAATATTCCAAATCATCACATTGCACAAAGCCTGAAAAAATACTCCTTATCAAATGCAGATGTAATTACAGAATTCTTCTGTACCCAGGTAGTGGTTACAAGATGAAAGAATAGTACTGATATTAATGTTCATTTTGAAAGTTGTAACGGGACATTTCAGTCCACATAGTGGTATGGGGGGAAAACAAATATAAATTTTATTGTTAATTCAAAAACATTAATAATAATGGTAGAGTTTTGTAACAATGCAGGCAAGTGCAGGAAATTGTATCAAGGTCAACATTGTAGACGCAAAAACAACAGATATATTTAGCCAAACGAACTTTAACCGATGAAGTCACCATTTACATAACAGCCAAGCCTATAAAGACGTCACTTGGAATGCAGTGCGCAATTCGCCTCGCCTTGAAAACTGGTTCATCATATTCAGAAGACAATAAGATTTGGTCACGTGATCCCCTCTCCACCTCAGAAAATAACGCAGTACATTCGTCCCCAGTCACGTAATACAGCTAGTGCCAGCCGGTCACAGATAAAAGTTCGAAAACGAAATCGCGGGTGCACCCAAACAAAAATGTGAAAGTATCAACAAAATCGGATCGTAATTGCAAAATATTAGTTAACAGTTATGATGTAGAAGTACGTTATTTCAGCAAAGTGCGGGAGACCAAGAAATAGCAGGAATGATCGAAAGTGCGCAGTAAGATGGACTCACCTGTTGTAACAAGATAAGTAATAGAACGAGACATCATATAAATTCTTCAGTCAGACATAAATCAATTCAAAACCATTATAAATTTTGTTAAAAGAACTGTTTTACTAAAATGAGCTCAAAAGGGGAATATAACATATGTACCGCATGAAAGCGTGCGTGATTGAGTGAGTATAAAGAATCTATATTTAAGAAGTGCTGGGTTGTGATCTATTATCTATATATAATTTAAATTGATGATTTATTATACTTTATTTCGGTGGGAGAGTTAAATGTTGAGGGTAATAATTACTTCTAACTTGATTGTATAAATTGCGCCTCATGGCCGAGTAGATGTTTTCATTTTTTTGAAGTAGGATTCAATGTACAAGTGTTATGAGTAAAATAAAAGGGGAATGTCATTGGTAAACAAAAAATATAAGAGTAATTTATTGAAAATAACACGTTCTGCTATTTCCGTTCGCCTAACCAAAACTGGCCCGAAGGTAAGTAAATTTTATATCTCACTGTTGGTAAATAGTAAAGATGGCGTCCGGGCAATGTACGAATAAAGTAAACAAAATTAAAATAATTCAAAATCTATAAAAAGGAAGTATATTACAAAGTCTCCGTTTTCATTTGAAAAAACTTCCACTTTTAATAATTATTTAAAATATCTATGGATGCTTAGTACACTAAAAACTCATTTATCTGAAAATCCGGTTTATCCGAAACAATTTTTAGTAAATTTTAAAAATACACAAAAGCATTTTCCTGTCCTTTCGTATTTGGAGCGACAAGACGAAACTTCCCCTGCAGAACTTCTAACAATGAAACGACTTCGACATCGGGAAGCCAGCAAACGAGCTTCAAAGCTTAGCCAAGAAACTATGATTGATTACTGTACGAACAAGTGATAGCAGTGTTCCAGTACTGTAGAAACTATAATTTACAGTGCAGTGCCGTTTTATAGTTTATTGTGTTACATTCACTGTGAGTAACTTTTAAATTATTATTATTAAATAAAGTTACTGTACTTACATATGTATTATTATTTAAATAGAAGTTTCGGTTTATCCGAAACGGGTGCGGTCCCACCAAATTCGGAAAGTTTTTAGTGTACCTTTAGTACCATATCAAAAAGTTGTAATGGGACAAAAGGGGGTATTTTATTACAATATAAATTTTATTCAAAATTATTAAACATTTGGAATCAACACAGAAAGTCCACTACATAAAACGGTGTGGTTCAGACAAAGGACAATGGAATGCGATGTATGTTTGAGAACGCAATTGAATTCCAAGAACTTCCGTGCTGTGTGACGCACACAAACGCACGAACATCAGCGGGGCGCACAGACGACACTCGGACCAAGCCGAACCAAAATGGCTTTTGTAAGATTTGCTCGCCATGTGCTCGGAAGCAGCCGGAAACGTAATTGAAACTTCAACCAATTGAGTAACGTGACGAAAGGCAGTGAAATTTTGTCAACGCTTTGGGAGCACTCACAAACCATGTTCCCGGTGCCACTACTAACAATTTGCCACATGAAGGCTGTGAACAGCGACGAAATTTGGTAGCAAGAAAGGCAGTAACTTCCGCCCGCATGTAACGGCAGTCGACCTTCAGCCGCGGCGTCGGCTAGCCGCCTGCTAAGACTCAGGAGCTCCAAATAAATTATTTCAATTGTAAAAGTTTATAGTGAAACAATAGTTTGGAGTGGCGTAAGTGGAGTGAAAGAAAAGAAGAATTGAACAGGTGGTGAACGAACAGAATATTCAGACATGTACGTAGTGCGGAACGAGGTGAGGTAGGAAACGGAGAGTTAAGTAGGCGACGACCCATTTTTGTCAGAATTATTTCAAATGTAAAAGAGCGCTCTCTAAGTTAAGGGAACATTTTAAATGAGTGTGAATGAAGTGTGTGTATGCAAATACTGGGCTGTCTTTATAAATTTATCTATATAAAATTTAGCATATCAATTACCATCTCAATACCATATGATTGATTGTATTTCTATTTGGTATAATTTTCAAAGAGAAAAGAAACAAGTAAGAGGAACAGTAAACATATTTGTTTCATAATATAAAATGTGTTAGTTTAGTTATTGCGCCATAACCATTTCCTATTCTGTGCTGACAACCTCGTCTAACGTTCTAGGGGTTTTCTGAGTTTTAAGGGTAGTCAGATAGCGGGATTTTTATAAGGGCAAGAGTGTAGAGGTTTCGATATTAAACCATAAAATATCGTGGCGACCTGGGCAGTTTAATAAGGTAAGTTTAACGGGGACTATGACGGTAAGTAAAATTCTGGCAGCGGTGAGTGCAAGTCGTAGTACTATATTAGTGTATTATTTTAAAAAAATGATAAAAAGAGTAGTATCTTTACAGTGGCGACCCTGCCAGGATGTTCGTATAAATATTATATGAACTAGACCTGTTTTGAGGCACAGAAATAGGAATTGGTAACGGCGTATTTGTAAAAAATTATCGTACATAATTACGTTAAATTAGGTTATGTTTGGGTAGCGTAATTGCTTGTGAAATTATTGTATTTACTTTTCCAGTTGGATAACGAGTTTATGGGTGGAATATTTGGATTGTGTATGTATAATTATTGTTGTTGTATATAAAGGGTATGATATAAATAAATTTTGAACAAGACCGAGGTACAAGAGAATATTGGTTTCGCGTGGGATTAGTGGGAAAGCGAATTTAGAGGGGTTGTAGATGAAATGATAGACGAGGAGTAGGGTAATTTGGATGATAATTTAACACGGATGGAAGAACAAGAAGAGGGAATATTTGCCAAAATTAAAAGGCATAGTGATGATATTAGTATTGGTAGTCAGATGACAAATGATAAAAGTAAGATAGTTGAAGTAATAGTGGTAGAAAATAAGACAGTGAATAGATTTAATGTTAAGAATGATAGTATAATGGGGGCAGAAAGTGGTGAAGAGACAAACCAATTTAACAGAAATAAAGTCGATCAGGTGGCAGATAATGAGGTAAGTAATGATACGAGTGAATCTGATTATAAGACGCATATGATGAAATATTTATGTAGCACACTGTGCATTTTAAATAATATAGTTGATAAACTTATTGAGAAAATGGGAGAGTGGCGAACAGATACAGGTGAATCAAAACAGGTAAGTGTTTGTGGGGGTAGTAATATAATGAAAAGTAGTGAAGGAATAATTAACCAGATGAGTAATAGTGATAATGATAACAATGAATTAACGAATGATATCAGTGGTGAAAGTGAAAACGTGGTGTTAGAGAGTAAGGTTATGAGCAGAGAAAGTGTGGAAGAAATGGGGAGTGTGTGTGATGGAAGTTTAGAGGTGCAAAGGGCAAGTTTTCCCTTAGTTTATGGTGAAACAGGGTGTTCACAGTGGTTTTATGAGGACAGAGTTTCCTCCTGTAGTTGTATGGAAGACGAGGTGTCTTCAGTGGTCCCTTTATTTTTTGTGATGATCTTGGAAGTGCCAAGACATATAGTAAGTTTGTGTGGCCCTTTGCATGGAATGAGTTGGTTCAGGGGGGAATGAGTGACAGGTGTTATGATGATGAAAGATGTTTTAAGAGAGAGTTGTGTGCAGATAGAGAGATAATATTATATCAGTTAAAGAGAAATTATAAAGAGCTGAGAGAGCGGTTAGAAGTGGTGAAGATAAACAATATAAAATACTTAACTTGTAAAATAGAGATGGATAATTATTTTGATGATGATGATAAAATAACTTACCTGATGTTAACCAAAAGTACTGATGGAGACTGGACAAAAATAACTAATGTTGACAAGGTTTATGAAATAATAGAAGGGAATAATCCTATAAAGTATAATGGTACAATGAATGAGATAGAGTTAATGGGTTATTATAATAATAATAATAAATTGAGTGTGAGTAAGAATGAGAAGTGTTATAAAAAAATAAGACTATTATACGATGATGGAGGTTGATTAAAAAATAAGTAAATGGACATTCTAAATATTTTAATTTATGGTTATGACCTTGCTGAATTAGGAAATGAGGTGTGGAAAACAGAAAAATAATGACAAAGATTTGTAAATAAATTTTAGTGAAATTAACTGTGTTTGTATTGTAACAAGTATGTAATGTAAACAATACGTGTATGTAGTAGAAATTGTTTTAATAATAATAATAATATTTTGACAGACTAAATAAATAATGAGAATAATTTTGAAGACGATAATAAATGAATTGTGATTGTGTTGAAGCAAGGTAATTAAATATGTTGTGTTTTCAATAATTGCTGGAATTAAAGTAATTTGAGATCTTTAAATATTTTGAGTGATTTAAAATGTTAGATAATTGAATTGTGCTGATGAATATAAATTATTTTGAGATTTAAATTTGTTAATAATTAATAAATAAATAAATGTTAAATTGTGTTTAGTTTGTGGAATAACATGGTTGTTAAAATGTTTCAGAAGGTACATGGAGTTATTGGTGTTTGATGTTTATATTTGTTTGTCTATGACAGTGTTGAGTGATGTACTGTAAGTATGATTTTTTTTATGCAATTTATATACAGCAAAATGTTTGATGTAAAAGTTAAAAGGTTCAATGTGTTTAAGAAATTTTTAATTAAATAGTAAAATGTATTTGAGATAATTTTGATTTTTCAATGGTAACTGTAATGTAAAATGTGGTAAATGTTAGAATTTGGGTGATTATTATTTCGTTAGGACATTTAAATCAGTCCAAGTTAAGATTAAAAGGGGAGTTGAACAAAGTAAGATTGTTGTGAATAAAAGTAATGTAGAATTTGAATATTGATAGTGACACAGTAGTTATGGGGAAAATATGTAGAGTAATGATTGATATATTGAGGTGATAAATAAATGGAGATATTTTGTAGATGAAAGTGATGTAATGTGTGAGTAATTAGTTGATGGGTAATTTTATAAGGGGGGTGGTGTGATAAGGAGTCCTCAACAAAAAGCGTTGTGGCGGGAGGGGAACCGATTAGCGCCGGAAAGGGTTACCTAGGGAGGGTCCAGGAACCAACATAAGGGAATGAGCAGTGGGAAGGGAACACACATCCTGAGTACAAAGGGGTAGAGAGTATTTTGTTATAAGCGTAGACTGATGCTAATTGAGTTTGAGTAGTAAGTTATGGATAGAGAATGGGTGGTAGCTGTTTGATAGAGGGGTGTCATATTAGTTAAAACTGTTAAGTGAGTATTCGAGTCAGAAGGGGGGAAGATTATAAATATATAAATGCCAAGTTGTAAATTGAAATGTTATAAATAATTGAGTCACCCAAACTAATTGAGAATGGAAATGTTAAAGAAAGAAAGTCATAGTCAAAATATAAAATTAATTGAAACGAGTGACAGATTTCAATAGAATTTGAGAATGATATAAAGCTATAAGATGTGTAATTTTGGTCAATTTAAATGTAAATATTATTGTTTATTGTAATAATAATCATGTTAATTTTAAATGTATTATTTTATTATGTTGTACTAAGGTAAAGAATTTTAAAGACGTTTCATGTATTTCATGATGTAGCTCTGTGTAACATATGTATGTCAAGGCCGTTGACTTGACCCAGAGAGATCAGCTGATGGTTGATGTTAGAGACAAGACCTGCTTCTAGTAATTGATTGATGCAATTTTGTCCTTTAATTGAATTAAATGATTTTAAATGTTTCTGAATATTGAGAAAAGTATATTTTGATAAATTTAAATTTTTTTGAAAAAAAAAAAAATTTTTTTTTGCCTGCCATACAGGTGATGTTTGAGTGTCAATTATACTATTGTTTATGTGTATTGCTAGTGTTTTATTGAATTATATTGTTTAGAATATATGTGTAAACAAATGTTAGAGTAAGTGAATTCATGTTTTAATAAGGTGTTCAATTCGTTTTTTCTTTGTGATTGTTAGTAGTAGTGAAGAGAATTAATAGAGTTGATGGATTCATGTAAAAGATGTTTTTATTTTTGCTTTTTGAGGAAGTAATAGCGATATAACAATTTGGTTTTGAATGTAAATGAATTTTGAATTTAAAAAATAAATATTTTATGAATTTTAAATATGGAATTTGTTAGGATGTATTAATGAATATGTGTACGCGCCCAGTACTTGCTAAAGGCAGCCCAGTGTGCATGTAAGGGGGAATATATCGGTTGAGGATTTGGCATGGTATGAGGCCAGGGTGTTGATTTTGGGGTAGAATGATAGAAGGTTAGGTGCGCTGTGGTGCATGTCTGGTTGATTTTATGGTGTTGGGATCTCGGATAGAGAAGTCCAGTAGTATCGTTCAGGTGCAGCCATAGTCGCCGAGCTAGGGGGTAGTTTACCTATGGAGTGTTAAGAATTAACGGGGGGATGTTGGCACCATATCCTCTCCAATCCTCTTAGGGGTTTAGCAATGAGAGTTCTTCTGTTCCATCAGAAGATCTCTCATTGGGGGGTATTGTAATGGGACAAAAGGGGGTATTTTATTACAATATAAATTTTATTCAAAATTATTAGACATTTGGAATCGACGCAGAAAGTCCACTACATAAAACGGTGTGGTTCAGACAAAGGACAATGGAATGCGATGTATGTTTGAGAACGCAATTGAATTCCAAGAACTTCCGTGCTGTGTGGCGCACAGACGACGCTCGGACCAAGCCGAACCAAAATGGCTTTTGTAAGATTTGCTCGCCATGTGCTCGGAAGCAGCCGGAAACGTAATTGAAACTTCAACCAATTGAGTAACATGACGAAAGGCAGTGAAATTTTGTCAATGCTTTGGGAGCACTCACAAACCATGTTCCCGGTGCCACTACTAACAATTTGCCACATGAAGGCTGTGAACAGTGACGAAATTTGGTAGCAAGAAAGGCAGTAACTTCCGCCCGCATGTAACGGCAGTCGACCTTCAGCTGCGATGTCGGCTAGCCGCCCGCTAAGACTCAGGAGCTCCAAATAAATTATTTCAATTGTAAAAGTTTATAGTGAAACAATAGTTCGGAGTGGCGTAAGTGGAGTGAAAGAAAAGAAGAATTGAACAGGTGGTGAACGAACAGAATATTCAGACATGTACGTAGTGCGGAACGAGGTGAGGTAGGAAACGGAGAGTTAAGTAGGCGACGACCCATTTTTGTCAGAATTATTTCATATGTAAAAGAGCGCTCTCTAAGTTAAGGGAACATTTTAAATGAGTGTGAATGAAGTGTGTGTATGCAAATACTGGGCTGTCTTTATAAATTTATCTATATAAAATTTAGCATATTAATTACCATCTCAATACCATATGATTGACTGTATTTCTATTTGGTATAATTTTCAAAGAGAAAAGAAACAAGTAAGAGGAACAGTAAACATATTTGTTTCATAATATAAAATGTGTTAGTTTAGTTATTGTGCCATAACCATTTCCTATTCTGTGCTGACAACCTCGTCTAACGTTCTAGGGGTTTTCTGAGTTTTAAGGGTAGTCAGATAGCGGGATTTTTATAAGGGCAAGAGTGTAGAGGTTTCGATATTAAACCATAAAATATCGTGGCGACCTGGGCAGTTTAATAAGGTAAGTTTAACGGGGACTATGACGTTAAGTAAAATTCTGGCAGCGGTGAATGCAAGTCGTAGTACTATATTAGTGTATTATTTTTAAAAAATGATAAAAAGAGTAGTATCTTTACAAAGTTCACTTACTTGAACACTGATATCCTTGTGGTCCTATGCCCCAGATAATCAACTGGCAGTTATTACAGTACGTTACTGTATAATACTGATGTGCTACAAATTGGTGTCCCCTAATAGTCACCTGTAACAGTTCAACACATTATATGGGTAGCTGTGATAGCATGTATACATATGTTACATATAACTGTGATAAATGCTGTATTTAGTTGGAAACATTATGTGTGGTCTGTTGTTTGTGTTGACAGACATTTCAACCTCTTCAACCTCACCATCGGAGGTGAGGTCATCTTCAGTGTCAGAAACAATTGGCATGGTGTCCGCCAATTCCCCCCAGTGATGTGCTACATAGTCTCTTTCTATGGACACCGTGCCAATTGTTTCCGACATTGAAGGTAGCCCTGATGGTGAGCCCGAAATGTCTCTCAACACAAACAATAGACTATGTCCTAACAACCTGGCAAATAATGTTTCCAACTATATGGACGCCGGCTGAGAAAGCCTTAGAAACTCTTAAATGCTGTACTGTATCCAATGCTAAATATTGTTTTTAATCATTAATCAAATAGAATATAGTACAAATTTTCTTATTTATCATTTTTCTCACATTCATATAAGTTTCGAGATAAGTTTGGAAAGTAATCACCATTTTCAACTGTGGGTATGTATGTATGTATGTATGTATGTATGTATGGAGTGATATGTATGTTTCTCATGCATATTCTAAGAATAAGTTAGCTTGCCACAGAAGGTATTAGGGCTGTGCTGTAGGTTTGAAACATTTAAAAGTATTAAATAGGAATATTTAGAGTCACAGCAATAATGACAGCATCAAAGATCCACGAAGTTTGGGCTGTCTTTAAAGCACATTCGTCTTACTAAAAGGGTATGGAAAAATTAGTATTCTGCTACAATAAATTCCTCAACATTGGAGACAAGTATGTTTCCAAGTCGTTTAGGGAATGACCTTCCCCTGTAACAATATATTGCTTGAAAACTGTGTTTACTTTTTAATATCCAATCAGTACTGATGTCCAAATCATGGAACATTAATTTAAAATGCCAAATTTTCCACTAAATATTTATTTTTTGGGGGGTTTCCACATACAGGAAATTATGTACAAGGTAAATACATGGTTGAGAGAAGTAGATATTTATAAAATGTTACAAAGAAGATAAAAAAACATTAATAAAATACTCATTAAATAAAGCTTATAAATTTTCTATCTGGGCAGAAAATAAAAAATCCTATCAATCAGAGATATGTTCCCTAAAAGAGTTCTTGTTATAGTAAAAAAAAATCAACTATGTATATAATACACTAGTGACTTCATGTGATAATCTGTACACCCAACAGAAAAATATGATACTGGACACTGGTTTACTCAGATATATATTATTACTGCACAAATGTTGGCTTGGCCAGTCAGGAAATCAGAAGTTGCTAAACATGAAGAATATGTAATGGAGTTAAGAGAAATGAAGAGCTTATCTTAAATATTGCATTACATAGACTTGACACACCTGAAACCAGAGGCAATGCAAGATACACAGGCATATGAAGAGGAAGGAGAAGGCTTTGATACACAAGGCTTGATATCCACCAATAAAACGTTCTTGGGTTGTAAGCCTAGTGGTTGCAGATGGCTCAAGGGCAATACATGTTAGCCATGTGATTGGGAGAACACGAACTATGAGGAGCAAATACATATAAATGTGATAGCTCATAATCGCAGTCCATCTAATGTTGGTGGAAGAGTCAACTATGAAGGAAGAAGAAACACATGAGAATGAAGTAATAGGTGAAGTCACAACGTCTGGAAATTTTAACAACAGACCATGGCTCAATATCCTGGCAACTTTACCAGCAAAAAGTGTAAAGTTTAACTTCTAAGAGTTAATAATTGTTACAACAGTTCTATTAAATAAAAAGTAAACATTAGAATTTTTTAACAATGATGTAACATACAATTTATCTTTCACAAGACAATTAGTTCTGACAGTGATAACATGACTCAAGAGATGTCGCATACAGTGATAGTTTGTATTTTATTATAGTTAAAATAATAACTATCTCTGCAGGGAACAAGTTTAGGGACAAACCAGGGAGCATCATCACCTGTTCTGAGAAATACAAAGTACAGAATGTTCATTGTTTTAGTAACTGGCAGAACCTTGTAGGCACATTGTACACAAGTATTTTATTGTTAGACTAACTGAGATGAGTAACCAAGCAGCCTGAACGTTTTCCTGTAAGTTAGGCCAAGTTAAGTCTCTTTTGTTATATATGTAGTCTCTTTGGCATTGTCCAGGTGAACAGTCTATTGAGGTATATGCCTAGATATTCTACCACATCTTTTTGGGATAGAAGGGCAATCATTCAGACTGAAGGATAAGTATCTTTTTTAACAGTCAACCTAATACGAACTGATCTGGAAATATCAGTTTATTAAAACAATTAAGTTTAAAAACTTAAGGGCCTAATCTACAATATGTTTAATTTAGAACCCAAGTAGTGATGCAGTGCACAAAAAAATAATTTCACTTACTTTCCTAGATTTTCCTATGAGTTTGGCTTTCAGTGACTTGTCCTTCGATACAAACGTTGGACAACGATCTAACAATGAACTAAATGCCTGCCCACGAATACCGAAAACTTTACTCATAACTGTACACAGTGCCGCAGCTGTTGTGAACCTTTTGTCATCAATAACTTCATGTTCCATGTCTTCACTACAATTGAAATAAAAAAAATTCATTTGTAACATATAAATTAACAAATAAATGTACCATACATTTTACAAAAAAAAATTATAGCATAGAAACAATAGGTTTGGTCACACATTGAAAAAAAATACCATCAATTTACAACTAATAAACAACTAACTAAAAACTTTTTTTAGATTTTGTCTACTTTAGATTAAGTAAAATTAAAACTAAAACTAAAACTAAAAATTACTTTAGATTTTGTCTACTGGTTTATAACAGGGCCATCTTCTAACTTTTAAAAGGACGATGTTAAAAAATATTTATGGTCCAATATGTGAAAGGAGTGTATGATGTATAAGTTAAAACTAGGAATTATAAAATACAGTACAGTAAATTAACAAGGTTAAGGTGGACAGAGTACCTGATGAGCATGGTAGAGAACGAAATATCAAAGAAGCTTCGAACAATGAAATCTGATGGAAAAAGAAATACAGGAGCCTGAGGTTGTAATGGATTGATATCAGAATAATGATACTAGCCTGTTCTAACTGAGAAACAAATGGTTATGATGGAGTGGAACAACTGAAGGAAACTTCTAAAGGAGGTTAACTCTCAGCAAACAGTTGTACCCATCAGTGATAATGATGATGGTTTTGACAATGCAGCCGGGGGGGGGGAGCAGATACTAACTCATACATTTGCAGAAAACTAGTATTTGCTTACACATGAACTACCACTGTAAATTAATTAAACTTCAAGCATAATTCATAAAGGAATTCATAATATTAATACATGTTACAAAGAAAGTTAATAAATTCGTTTCACCTCTTTTGGTGACTAAATGGGAGTTGGCCCATTAAATGGGAGAGCCGTGTTTCAGCTCTTTTCGTAAAATATGGGAGTTGGGCACATCAGACTCAATTACCGAGAAAGTATTTCTTGTTACCTTGAACAGGAACTGCAAACTCAGTTTTCAAAATACATAACAGTCCAAGATATATCTTAAACTTTCAAGTTTTCTAAATTTCAGTTTCTTACCACAAAAAAAAAAATGAGATTACATTGGGAAATTGATTTTGCAATTAGAAGAAATTAAATTTCACCAGGCATACAAAATTTATCATACATACATCTACAGTGCATACTTACACATTAAACTGATATATAAACATGGATTAAACAAACTGTGCTATATTATAACCAAATTACATCAACAAAATTCTTGTGTGTGCATGTGTGTGTTAGACATTTCTATCTCTGTCATCATGTAACTTAAATTAAAGTGTTTAAAAACCCTTACAGTTATTAAGAAAGATTATATAAAATAAAAAAATTATAGTTTACGATATTACTAACATGTGCTATGAATGTTTTAGAAGGAAGAATTTTTAAACAATTATTCGGAAACAGCAGATGAATGTGGTAA
Organism: Magicicada septendecula; assembly: GCA_034769895.1. Classification (NCBI taxonomy): domain Eukaryota; kingdom Metazoa; phylum Arthropoda; class Insecta; order Hemiptera; family Cicadidae; genus Magicicada; species Magicicada septendecula. The sequence goes on along the minus strand of CM068371.1, from coordinate 402,203,435 downwards.
CATATACATCTTTATGTAGTACTGTATTTTATTTATATATTTATTTTAATTAAATACATTAAACTTATAAATCACTTCTTAAATTGAATATGAATTATTCGGAGTATACTTGACTGAATATTATGAGTATACTTGATGAAACTGAAACTGAAAAAAAATTTCCTGTATGGATTATATAATACTCCCTGACAACATAATGAAAGGATAAATAAATATAATAAACACTTTTGTATAATTAGAACATTTCATTATATTCTATAAAATGCAAATATTCATAAAGTCTGCAAAAAGGGCAAACAATTCACTACACCATGAATTGTATATGATAAATAATAACCAAACTGTGGAGATTGATGGTTTAATCTATATGAAAATGTTCTAACGAGTCAAATTAATTTGAAGTTTCACAATACAGTGGAACTTGGTTATTACGGCCTCGGCTGTTACGTCAACTCGGATGTAGCGTTATTTTGTCATAAGTCCGGTCAAACTGATATCTTTAACATTATAAAAATTCCCGGTTTTAACGTCACTAAATATTGTACTACCCTGTTATAGCGTCAAAAATTTCTCAGATATTTTACTCTAAATTTCATATAAACGTATATATGTGCGTGCGCTACGCCCATGGCTACAGACATACATTGTATGCAAGCGATAAGCACTGTAACGGGACCGCCGGAGCCAGCCGGTGTCTGGTGACTGACATGTCTCCCCACCACTCTCACCGGGTCAGTAGCACTGCGCGTCTCGAGGCTATTGTTCACGCCACGCTGTTACAGTATTTACTGTACAGTATTGTTTACACGTAGTCTCGTCTCTGTTTTTGATTGTTATTGTTTCTGTATCTGCTCGTACTGTGACAGTTTCTTTTGTGTGTTTTATAACTTAAGTTTCGGTAGCCACTGTTTATAGAATTTTATACGTAGGTCTACATTTTTATACAGTAATCATGGCAAGTTCTAGTACAAAAAGAAAGGTTCTGTCTATTCAAGAGAAAGTACGTGTAATTAGATCATATGAAAGCGGACGTAAAATAGCTGATGTATGCCGTGAGTTTGGTTTAGTGAATTCTACTGTAGGTTCTATTTTAAAAAACAAGGACAACATTTAAAAAAAATTAGAGGAAGATGGAGAAAAAATTAAAAAAATTACGAAATTCGAACATGGTGATGTGGATGCAGCATTATTGAAATGGTTCAAACAGTGTCGATGTTCAGATATTCCTGTGAGTGGACCAATTCTGAAAGAGAAAGCTACAGAATTCGGAAAATTGTTTGGTATTGATTTTACGTGCTCCAACGGATGGCTAGATCGATTTAAGGCCCGACACTCGATTTCCTTTGCAAAAATTTGTGGTGAGGCAAAATGCGTAGATCTGAACGTTACAGGCGATTGGGTGCGTAACACTTGGACAGAAATTAGACGATCATATAAAGATGAAGACATCTTTAATGGAGATGAAGCCGGAATTTTTTATAAATTAACTCCAGATAAGACTTTCAAATTTAAAAATGAAAAGTGCGTCGGTGGGAAGGTCTCTAAACAAAGAGTTACAGTTTTTGTTTGTGCGAACATGACGGGAACCGAAAAAAGGAAACTTTTAGTTATCGGGAAAAGTTTGCATCCTAGATGTTTTAAAAACATCAAAAAACTTCCTGTAAGTTACACTGCCAACAAAAAAGCGTGGATGACTTCTAGTATTTTTGAAGATAAACTAAGAAAGTGGGATAAAGAACTGTCATCGAAAAATAGAAAAATTCTACTTCTAGTTGACAACTGTGCAGCCCATCCAAAGTTAAATTTGACAAACATTAATCTGGTCTTCTTACCGGCCAACTGTACGAGTGTCCTGCAACCTATGGACCAAGGCATCATTAGAAGCCTAAAGTGTCACTACCGCAAGCAACTTTAAAAAAAAATTATTTTATGTATGGACATGGCGCAACCTGCCACAATTTCACTCTTAGATGCAATACAATTCCTAGATGACTCTTGGAAGAATATAACACAGAAGACGATAGCAAAATGCTTTAGTAAAGCACAACTCGTACATGAAAATTTACCCGATGATGACGAAGACGACGAGACTTGCCGCTCTCGGAGTGGATTAAGAAATTCGACGTAAATGAATTTGGAAATGAACTTGATTCCTATGCATCAGTGGATGACCAAGTAGAAACATTCCAAGTGTTGAGTGACGCAGAAATTATCGCGGAAGTAAAAAACATAGAAGCAGAAGATAGTGTTGAAGAAGATGCTGAGCAAGAGGAGGATGCCGACATCGTTTGTCCGACAGTACAGAAAGCAATAAGAGCCGCCGAAACTCTTTCACGATTTTACTGCTTTAGAGAGACGTCTGACGACACGTTCAATGCAGCGCAGCATCTCCACAGCACAACAGAAAGAATTTATTTTTCAGAAAGGAGCATTCAAAAGAAAATTACGGATTACTTTCGACAGTAAGCCTAAATGTAAGTTACATGTACTTTCTTTTTGATCTTATAAAATATTCTTCATGCTGTTTGTATAAATGAAATGCAGTTTGTAAACTTTAGAATAAATATCACGAATAATGTTAATAATGCAAAGATCTTTTTTTTATTTCTCCTTCCTTACTAGTGATTAAAAAGGGTCTTTTATAACGACTCTTTTATAACGTCATTATTTTTTTGGTCCCTTCAATGACGTTATAACCAAGTTCCACTGTATAATACTACTGAATGACAATATACTCACTTCAAACAATACAATACAAAACGTTAAAAACTTGAATGTGTGTGTGTGAGAGAGAGAGAGAGAGAGAGAGAGAGAGAGAGAGAGAGAGAGAGAGAGAGAGAGAGAGAGAGAGAGAGAGAGAGAGAGAGAGAGAGAGAGAGAGAGAGAGAGAGAGAGAGAGAGAGAGAGAGAGAGAGAGAGAGAGAGAGAGAGAGAGAGAGAGAGAGAGATCATGTTCAGTAACATTAGTGGGCAAGTACTTACAGGTATGGTTCCAATTTAGGTATAAGGATACTTGCTACTATGCTACTTTCTTTACTCTTATCATGTATGCTTTCATCTAGTTGAGCATCAGCTGGTCCAAACAGTGTGCCTAATCCTGCAGTTCTTTTCTGTTGGAAATCTGCTAACTGTTCGTTTAATTCCTCTTTGGCTTTAACCCGTGCTTTCCAGAAAATCTAAACAACATTCATACATAAGAACATCACAAAAATTATAAAACACACAAAAATTATAAAACACACAAAAATCAATTTACAGGGTAAGTCAAAAAGTAAAGGTAAATTTTATTTTCCCTGCTGCAATGGATGGCAGCACTGACTGAAAAATGACATATCATAACCTCTACGTTTTTTGTTCTTTAGCTGTGTTTTTTCAGTGCTCAGCTCCATTCGTAGTGATTTCAGGGCATTTTATTATGAGTTCCCCGTTGTCCGTGTGCACCAAGGAAGAAATGAGGGGAGTGGTACGTTTTCTGCACTCTGAAGGGACTAAACCTGCGGGGATTATTCGCAGAATGCAGCAGCAGTACGGTGAGAGCTGTGTTAGTGAACGCAAAATTTATGAGTGGATAAATCGCTTTAAAAATGATCGTGTATCTATCTGCGATGAAGAGCGTTCAAGTAGGCCATCCACTTCGAAGACGGACAAGAACATCGAGACAGTTGAGCGAATGATTCATGATGATCGTCGTGTCAAAATTGATGATATTGTGCTGCGTTGAACATTAGCCACGGTTCAGCAGTTGCAATCATCCACGAATCACTAAATTATCGCAAAGTGTGTGCTCGTTGGGTACCATATCGACTGACAGACCAGCACAAACAGAAACATTTAAGGCGTTTAGAAGAGGAAGAAGAAAAGTTTCTCAGTCGCATAGTAACCGTTGATGAGACGTGGGTCCATCACTTCGAACCACAGAGTAAGCGGCAGAGTATGGTGCGGAAACATCCATCCTCGCCTACAGCAAAAAGTTAAAAAGACAAGTTTCTGCAGGAAAGTTGATGATGACAGTGTTTTGGGATATGAAAGGTCCACTTCTAATTCATTACACTCCTAAAGGTCAAACAGTGAATAGTGACAGCTACTGTGAGCTACTGCGAGATCTGAAACCCAAAATCAAAACAAAGAGGCGAGGAAAACTTTCAAAAGGTGTGCTTTTGCTTCAGGACAATGCCCGTCGTCATACTGCGGGGAAAACGATCCAGTGCATTCAAGATCTTGGTTTTGAGCTGCTGGAGCATCCCCCGTACAGTCCTGACCTAGCTCCAAGTGATTTTCACCTTTTTGGTCCGATGAAGGAGCACCGGCATGAATCCAAGTTTTCGTCAGATGACGACGTTGTGGAGGCGGTGCGCGAGTGGCTGTGCACGATGCCACAAATCTTCTTCCAGGATGGAATTACGAAGCTTGTCAAGAGATGGACCAAGTGCATAGAAGTTGAGGAAGATTATGTAGAGAAATGATGTTACTTGTCATCTTGTTTTCATAATAAAAAGTTCCTTTTTAAAAATTTGCCTTTACTTTTTGACTTACCCTCGTACACCTAACCAAGAATTTTCTTCATAAAATATGTGATTTTATCAGTTTATTACTTATATCTCATAGCTGTATATTATTTTTTAAATTTCTGGTTTTTGACTCATACAATCAAAATTGAGTACATGATTACAAGGGGACTAAAAAATACTGAGAAAATGACCTAATTCATGTCCTACAAACCATTATTAGTGGTGATGAAATACGAGTTTAAGCTACAACTCTGACCACCCCATAAAAACAACCCGAAAGTCACTTTACTGAATGCTCTAAAATGACCAAGACCAAAAAAGTGCATCAAGTCAATGTTGGTTTTTGGCATTACAGGTATAAGCCACAAAAACTTATTCAACCTGCCAGATAGTAAATGGAAATTTCTATGAGTCTTCATGACTTACCCTTGGTCTTCAGATGTGGTTTTATTTAAACCTGGGTCTGCATTCCAACTTAGTAACAAGTGAGATAGTAATGTGCAACTTATGACTGTTGCAAGTTAGGTTACTTAACTTTCCTATCCAATTCCTACTTTCACCTCTAAGATGGCAAATCGCAGAAACCAGAGTAACCCTGTGGAAGCATGGATAACCAACCAACCGGAGTGGGAAGCAAGTTTAGGGCTGATAAGAGTGGAAGAAAGGTCCGCTCACCATCAGGTGATAGGGATCAACACTACCTCATCCTAAAAAAGATTAGCTACGAGAACTAATACAAAGTCTTGGTGCAGGCAGATTATACTGGAAAGACATGGAACTGTTTGTGGTAAAATCTGTTTATTATTTTCCACAGATAATATGAAACAGTTTTGCAACTACTTAGAAACCTACCTACCTACCTACCTACTTAAGATTAGGTTTATCTTAGAAATAATAAGTAACATTTTCCAACACCTGGGATAAAACCAAGGTAACATATACAATACACGAAATTCAAGATACTCCCTACCAACAATGCACTGCCAACGTTTGTTCAAATTTAGTATACAAAAAGTTTTATGTTCTGATATTTAGGATTGGCTGCACATTTGAGAGGCTAGAAATAAGTTATAACTCACTTTGTAGCAAGTCATTACACAAAACTTACCTTCCTAAGTATTTCTTCTTTATCAAATTCTTTGAGCAGAACATCATCAATCTCCCTTGCAACATTTTCATCCACATTGTTAAGTCTTAAAGGCTGCAACAAAATGGAACACAAAATTAATACATAATTGTAAAGCACATTATCAATATATATACATATATGCACACAATGCATACATTATGCATTTATAATTGCCTCTGCAAATGTTGAAGTGAATTAACTATTATACAAAATATATATAATTAACATTAACATATATAATTAATAATTATAGTATTAACTATAATACAAAATTATTATAAACAAGTGGTTAAGAACAAACACATACATACTTTCTGAAAATAAGTAGAAACAAATTGAAACAACATAAACAAGGCAAATAGGCCATTATGTACACTAAAAGTATTACATATGTTGCACTCGTTTAAATTTTTGTTTAATTTAAGAAGTCATAATTATACTTACGTTATACATGTATAATGAATACTTGAACTTATCATGTTATACATAAAAAATCTTATACATAAGTAATGTAAAATATAAATGATTCACTATTAAACACGAATGCAATGAAAACTTACAGCACATGGTACAAGGAAGCTTGAATGTATCTCGTACGCCCATTTCTTCATTTCCTTTGCATTCCCCTCCTTATACAAATCTGTTACTAGATAAAATAACTGAAAAAAATATAAAACTAAATTAATTAAAATTGAAGTTGATAAAATATTCTGAGACTAAAAGTCTTAATCAAATCACTGTGGTAATTAATAATTTACAGGTGAAGGAGTCAATTCAATTAATCTAGTACATCCTTTAATGAACTAATTTAAATATCTTATAATCAATGATGAAACACAAATTTTCCAACTTTGTGTAAAACTGTTTAGTAAGTCTGTAAAGATATATAAATAATCCCAACAAAGTTTCTTAAGTAGAGACTTAACGCTATATGGGATTAACAATACTTCAGAAGAAATTAAGTTTTTAAATGGTTTTAAGCATATATGCTAACTAAATGTGGAAATTTTATTACAAAATAATAGTTCACTTTAATTACCAGTACTGTAAGATTGTACAGTGAGTCCTCACTTCATGTTACCCTGTTTAACATTTCAATAATATTGTCACGACAATTACGGAATGCTCTTGAAGAGTCGAGAGTGTCCTTCCACCCATTTCTCGGCTAGCCGAGCAAGTGCAGTGTTTGGTCAAGGCCGCACTAAAGTACCTCTCAGACTGTTCGAGAGCACTTGTAACTAAGCAGATTAATGCTGGCACACCACCAAAAGCATGGAAAATTATTCTGGAACCCCTGCGGGACCTATATAAGTAACAGCGGCAGGCTTAGGAGTTAGTTACAGTTGGTGATTCATTCAGTGTGATCATTCAAGTGATTGTGGAAAGTGATAACTGTGTTATAATTAGTGCGTAAATCTTAATAGTTGACATTATTATTGCATGTGGAAAATTTTACCTTTAATTATTGTATAAGAGTACCTTGTTGATTTCACATTGTTATTTGTGACTAATAAAAGTGACTTCATTGGTGTCTGTATTTTGTTTCCACTGTACCATACAACAATCAGTGAGACCGTCATAACAATATACAGTGTATCTACATGCACAAATCCCCATTATAAAGTTGCATGCCTTTGCTGTAATACTGCTGATACTCCCCCACGCTAACAAGTATTTAGTAGCTGTTCAGAAAGACGATATTACTATTCAGTGATAATAAAGAGAAACAGGATACACTGAAGAAGTGCTTAACTCTCATGTGGAAAACTTACTAATGTGGATCTATTACAATTATCCAAAAATCCTGATGATGATGATGAAGGCAAGATAGAAAAAGATGAACAAGTTATATTTAATTATCTTGTTGATTCATCCTCTTCGTTCACTTTTTTAAATATTATTATATATATATAAACTTTCACATATGAACTTACTTTGATTATCACTTCCCCATACGTTTCAAGGTGATGTACCTCTTCTTCAGTGGGATTAAATACTGAATGTCAGTTAACAGATTAACGGTTATGGACTCAGGTGTGTGTGGTGGGGGTTGATGGTGGGAGGGAATTTGTGCTGGGGTTCAAATTGTGTGTTTGGATCAATGTATCAAATAGTGTTATAAATTATAAATCACATACACTATTTGATACATTAATCCAAACACACAATTTGAACCCCAGCGCCAATTCCCTCCCACCATCAACCCCCACCATACACACTTGAGTCCATAACCGTTAATCTGTTAACTGACATTCAGTATTTAATCCCACTGAAGAAGAGGTGTATCACCTTGAAACGTATGGGGAAGTGATAATCAAAGTAAGTTCATATGTGAAAGTTTATATATATAATAAGTTATATTTAACAAGAAAGGGTTGGGAAATACATTTCAGCTTAATAAAGAAGCAGCCCAGATTTTGTATGAAGAAGATATGGGTCATGAATACTTTTAGAAAATTCACTGAACAAAACAGGAAGGAGGCCTGAGGGACTACCAGGAAATCTACAAAGAAAAGAAAAAGAACAAAACAAATGCTACACTCCATTTTTCTTTAAGGCAATAGAAGAAGCAGCTAACTAGCCAAGTGTGGTAGTGGAAAATAATTCTACTTCTGTTCTCTACTGTGACCTGTCTGACTCCACATAAGCTGTTATCCTGTAAACCTGTATCAGGCTATAAGCCTGAACAAAACTGTGTATACAAAAATGTGTACAGTGTAACATTACATTTGGAACAACATAATATCGTACCTGATTTAATGAAGACTTTGGTTAAGAAGCTGACAAGGAGAACAATATCTTCCAAGATGATAGTGAAGAGGAACGACTAACAATTTTAGACTGACTAGTAAGACAACTGACCGTACCCAAATTAATGATTTAGGCTAAGTGATGCAAAACACCTTTAACCCCAACTATGACATGAATTTTCAGTATTGACCAAACAAAGAATTATAAAGACAAACGGTTTATGAACCAGGACTATAAAGAAACAAATGGTTTCAGTTAATGTATCATTATATCCAGATAATCAGAATACAAAGTGAGGGATAATAGGCCCAAACATGTAAAATCATGTAAAAGAAATATTATTAAATAATTAAGTTAATTGATGTAATGAAAATATAAATACACCTGATTATAGATACATGAACCATACAAATAATTATCACATATAGAGTTCATAGGGTTGTCCAGTAAACAACAAATTATAACATGGTCACAATAACATTTATAACAAGAGTAAAACCCAGATAAACAGTAAATGTAACAAGATTATTAGAACTGTGTGGTGAGGTAGAGCAACAGTGTTCACTTTATTGTAATTTTTGTAAGTCAAACATCAGTAAGTATACGGATGTTGAAACCCATATAAATAGTAAATATGACATAGACAGTGTCAGAATAATGAGCAAATTAGCTGACAAAGGACTAACTAATTAGTATAGAATTTGCTTTGTAAAATGTGCATGTTTTATGTTATAGCACAGTGTTATATCATAGTATTTGTGTTGTGTTTTTTGTATGTAACAGGTGATACAGTTAGTTTAAAGGAATGTCAATTTAATGATATTAATTCAATTTTTTTATGTTGTGTTAACAAATATAACAATAGAGCTGATGTTAAACCATGGTAAATTAATTGACCAAGCAGAATGGACTATACAAAGATGTTTTGTTAAGTGTCAAACACCTATACAGTTTGAGTAGAAAACAGTTATTTGTGCAAGGATTTGGTATAATCATAGCCATGTGGGCATGAATTTAACTATTAGAATAATATATCTTTTGTGTTGTTAAAATAACGTTATATGTTAAACCATTTTGATGAGTGTTAGAAGTTAATTTAATTGTTAAAGATGTTAAAACATGGTGATGAAAATAATACTATTACATAGGCCAGGTGAAACCAACTTTAGTCAATTTTGAACAATTATATTAGAAATTTTGTAAAGCAAATGTGAAAGGGTAGATGTATTTATAGATAATAATGTATACAAGGAATATAGAAACAAAATAACACATATCAAGTTATTTAAGAAAATTCCAAATAACAAAATTGTAACATCCATAGTTCTTAAGTAAAAATAGGCATGTTTGGTGTCTAAATATATCAAATGTGAAGATCAAAATACTGCTGATAATGGTTTTAAATTCCCATTCAGTATAGAAAAGTTATGTTAATTTAAAGATTTTGAACAAATTTTAGACTTCGAAATAATGAAAGTATATGACAATGTATATCCGAATTGGCCAACCAGATTCCAAGTTTACCCTTAGCAACCAGAAATTTCGGATAAATAAAATGAGACTTCTTTGACAACGATCTTAGCAGATAGACGCGTTTTTAAATCGTCTTACATTATGTGTTATAAAGTGTGAAAAAACTATACAACCAGATAAATACAGTTAGAGGTACACTACACGAACTCTTTGCAATAACAGAACACCCATTACATGGAATAGGAGATATAATAACCAGGAAGAAGATTTGAAGTGGACGAGGGACGAGAAAGAAGATCCGACGTGTACGTGGGCCCTATCTTCAACCAAGAAGAGTACAAGAAGAGGATTTGGTGATTCTGACATCTCATTATATCGTACTTCAACACACACACTTGTATACACGAATTTTTAGTAATAATCAACTAAACTACAGACACCATATAACACAAACACTAAAAAACAATCACTAATAACACCATATAAGACTAACAGCTTTTTAAACACAACAAGAACTTTTAATTTACATAATAACTATCAAAGCCTGAACTGGACATAACCTTTTTTTAAGCTGGTAACCACTATACAATTTCTGTGTGCACGTATCACTCTAACGTTGTAATATCCTGTAATTGTAAACTTGTATTTTGATTAATAGTGTAATATTTTGTTTAATTTATAATCCCCGAACCATATACGCCCTGAGATAATTGATATATTTTATTTAAAAACGTTAACAAAAAAGCATTGTTTTGGTCTGGAAGAAATACTAAACGTTTGGCTACTGCTGCCAACTGGTAAAGGAAGAATTATAGTTTGCGCTACAATTGCAATCATCCTGTTCAAATTTATTAAAACAGTCAACCAGTGTTTTTTCCGAATAAAGGATTCCACAAGGATATATGTTTGATAGTATTTGTGTGTCGTTATTATTGCTGTTACATTTAGTAAATAGAATTCACAGATTGCAGCGGGCTCGACAGTTGGCATCGTTGAGTGACGTCACGGAAAAGAAGCAGCATAGTGGGAGTAAGCGGCAATTTACAAAATCATTCGCCGTTCAACATAACACATTTATAATTACACATCGACGACTCCAGTGCGAGTTTGTCGCTACATTATTTATCCATATTACAAGTTGACATTTCTAACGGACGGTGTAATTCAAGTGCACACGACATATATACAAGTAACCTATTCACAATAACATTCTACGTAACGAAATATTCTTGTCGTCACAAGCTGACGAACCTGAAGTGAGGCTACATTACGTTTCAATAAGATTCAATCATATATATATAAATACTTATCGTTACAACAGGTATTGTAAGCCTGCATAAAAATTCATTTACAATTATTATTACATAATGCACTACCTTAAACATAATACAATAAATATTTTACGTAAACAGTAGTATGGTTCTTTGTACATTTTGTATGCGACTAGACCCTAATCCCTACTTTTCCTATTGTTTCTTATAGAAGAAATTGTCTCACTTTAGGTTTTTTTCAATTAACATGAATTTTAACAACCTAACCCCAATGCTAAGTGAGGACTTACTGTACTTATTTTAGGATTTAATTTACTACAAGTGTTAATCATACATAAGCAAGAAGACAATGTGTAGTCCTTAGGACTGCATTCTATACAAGAGTGTAATCTAGCAAAGATGCTTTATTTCAATATGTGAGCATAACAGAAGTTACATACCAGGCTGGAGGGGTCACTGTTGGATATAACGTAATTCATAAACACAGCTAGATGAGCATGGTGCGTCCATAATTTTGACAAACTCTTGAATGGACCGTGATCTTCTAAATGGCTCTGCAATACACAAATAGTAATAACTAATATGTAATATTTTCAATTTATTTAAACTACACATATACAGGTGAGTGGATAGTCGACAGTGGTGAGTGCACAGGTGAGTTCTTTAATTTATTTTTTAATATATATTTTAAATTAATTTCATGAAAAACAGTGTATAACAACATAATAACAATACAGATAAAAGTTAATAAGAAGTTAATAAAAAGACATGATAAAAGTGTATTAAACACTTAGTATCTGTAACCTGGACAAAGTGGTATGTGTCCTAATGACTGGGGAATCAGGCAACTAATCTCTATTTTGGTCAGTTAAGGTGAAGAAAGATATTCTGTTGACATCCTACAAAATGCTAGTTATACTGGACATCTATACAATGGTGGCTGGTGATAGAATTGTAGGATTTCAAGATTCCACAACCCCCAGAAAAAACTGGCTTCTTAATAATATATATAATGTATAAAATACAAAATGTTTAAAACTTTCCAAACTATTGTATTTTGAGAAAAAAAATTATAGGCCTACAGGTGTTTTGGATTTTTTGCAGTAAACTGTAACCAACCCATTTGTTCACTGTAAGTAACGCACTGCTGGCAAGGGCTCCAACTGACATTACTTGCGGAGCTTTTACATTGACAAACAGATGCATATGGTTTCAACTGCCATGGCATAAGACATTTAACATGCAATGAAAATCTTTGCTCGGTTTGCAGTAGTTCTGCAACATTCTGGTAGGTGCATTGTATATGATCATTCAACAGTGACACATGCAGCATGATGTCTAAATTCTTGTCATCTGTCTTTGTTTACTCCCACGTTATTGTTTACAAAGGAGTAGAGCCTACTGTGTCCTTTGTACGACTGTAAATTCTGTGAATCTTTAGTGTTAACAGAGTAAAACTGATTTTAAGTATTGCGTTTTGTTTATAAGTGATAATTTACTACTATTTAAAAATGAATTACGTCGACAGTTTGTAGATAGCTTATGATATAAAAGAAAAACTAGAATTGAGAGAGAGAGAGAGAGAGAGAGAGAGAGAGAGAGAGAGAGAGAGAGAAGAAGCTACTGAATAAATCATAAGCGATTCCAGATTTAATGTCGCTGGCCATCAGCCAGTGATAGCTACAATCCACTCACACTGACTAATTTCAGGACAAAAAATAAAGGGAAACAGTCATTAATAAAGAATACTTTACTTAGTAAGGAATAAATTAATTGTCTCTGCAAATAATGTAAGAGTACCCAATGTCAGTAGTAACTATACGTTTTACTATAAAAGGGAATATACAGAAATTAAATTGCATATAAAATGCTAAATGCGCAGCTGAACTTGTTATACCTGTGCGTGTGTACGTACATGTAACATATAAGTCTAATGTGTTCCATTTTGAAAACTGCTCACTTACATGCATCCACTAATCAGTCCTACACAGCCATTTATCATATAACTTCATTTATAATGACCACAGATGACAATACTTTATATCAATGACTTATGCTGTCATTGCAAGTCAATGTTAACAACAACTTCACCCAAAATGAGACAGTCTGCAGCAAGGTAAATGCAGAATAAGAAAATAACTTGTTTTTCTGTCTACCATTACAACAGCTAAAGATTATGTGGATACCAGGCCGATTTATTCAAGAGCTGTTCATATATACATAAATTGTTTTTTACCATATTACCAACCACACATTCACTATAATCAAATACGTAACATAAAAAAAGACATGATTATTATACCACCTTCTTCTTCTTCTATCAGGAAATAGATGAATAACCTGTTCTGGTCCCAAAACGAATACATCCACTCAGTGGTGTACCTAGGGGGTGGCGGGGCTGGCCCCCACCAGGGGCGCCGTCACGGATGGGGCGCTGATACGTGGTGATTTTTTGCCCTCAAAGGTAGGATAATGTTAAAGTAAATAATCTCATCCGCATATCCAGTTAGAAAAAGGTGAGAATTTGAAGTACGAAAAAAAGGGCGTCATCACGGACGGGGCGCCGATGCGTGGCGATTTTTTAAGGTAGGATTTTTAGTGCTGTTGGTAATGTAGATCGCATCCAACAAGTGCTGCCATCTCTGTTCTTCAGGGAGATACCAACTGAATTCTCGCCATCTTAGCAGTCGTTGTTTGGGTTTTGTGAGAGAAATACTGATTTTGCATTCTTCGTTATAAGAAAATAAGAAATAAGCTTTTTTTGTTCTACGGTAAAACGGTAAATACCATTCCTTTCTTTTTATGAAACAACAGATAACATATATAGAGCAGTGATTGATAGACTATTTAATAATATAGTTCTTTCATTAGTGAGCTGAGTAGTTTTTCTGTTTTTACTTCAAAAATATGCTCTTGGGGCAATTTGCAAGAAAATTTATAAGAAAAACAGAAAAAGGAAAATGGTCTGCAGAAGGTCTTGTAACTAGACTTCACAAACAATTAAATTTAGAATTGTTTGAAATAATCTAACCCCTGACAATGATCATTTGTATTTGTAATCACATCACAGTCTGTGAATTTGTTCTATTGTTTATTACTGAAAATGATACACTCTTGTCATCAGTATACTTTATCTTGTGCAATTGCAAGCGATTTATTTATATTTAATTATATAAATAATTTTTTCCAAATATATATTCACTCTATGTGTATTGAAAATCGTTATGCAAAAAATAGAATAGTTTAAGAAGGTTCACTAGAAATTTCATTTCGTACGGATTTTCATAAAATTTTAATATGTTATGCAAAGGACGCTTTCTGCCACCCTTTTCTTATTTACGATTTCAGATTACAGAAGTGTAAAAAAGGGGTTTAAATGCATTTCTCTATCCTAAAAGTATATTTTTGGGATTCCTTATTCAATTTTACATGAATATCACTAACTTTTAAGTGTTTATTTTTTTGGGAGGGGCAAACAGAAAAGATCCTTTTTTTGAATAAATTTTTATCTATTCAACATGCAAATGCATGATAAAACATTAAATATTTTTTGATCTTTCTAGAATGACCTATGCTAAAATTTCAAAGTCGAACGTATTTCGTTGTAAGTTGACAATTTTGTTTTTTTAGCAGGTGTTAAATATTCTACCCTTGTTGCTTTTTATTTTAGGTAAAGAACATTCCCTACGATTACTGTGAAAATTGGACCAAAAAAAACAATCTGGCAGTGCTTTCAGGAAAATCAGGAAACACAGGGAAAAAACTGCTGTAGCTCTTTCAGGGCAGCTTAAAAACTGGTTGGCAAACAATGAATGTGACATAAATGATGTTACACAGTTTAAGGACAAAAGTAACACAACTAAAGATATTGCAGATTTTGCGGAAAACGACAGTAGTAAGCCATCAACTTCTTTTTGCAGCACACATATGGGCAATGTCCCAACTTTTGAAGATGAGGAGTTGAAAGAAGATAGGATATCTATTTCAAGTCCAGGCAAGAATATTTCTGTGGATGAAACAATGCAATCATCGGGCGAAGATTGTTCTATAGAAATAAATCAAATTGTCTATGATGATCCAAAAAAGTGGCCTGGGGTTCCAGAAATTAGTGACAAAGTTAGATTCCTGCTAATTAAATGTGGACCTCAAAGTGTTGATGTATCAACTTTCAAGTTTCCAGATTCAGACGGCCACGGCAATGGACATCTTGATGCTAAATGGTTTTATAAAATACTTACGAGTACTACGACAATGGTTATTATATAGCCAGTCGGAAGATGCTCTATTTTGTTTTCCCTGTCTCCTTTTTGGGAAAGATCAATATAGAAAGACCTCATTTTCTGATATAAATAAGGGTTTCAAAGATTGGAAACATTTGAACCCTCTCATTTATACTCGTGAAAACTCGTCCAGTCACAGGCTTTGTTGCATAGAATGGAAAGATTTGCAAAATCATCTAAGACTTGGAAAAACGGTGGACGCTGTAAGTCAAGAAAATCTTCAAAAAGAGATAGAGAAATGGCGGAGTATTGTTAAAGTGATGATGAATGTAATTCTCTTCTGTGCTAAAAATAATTTGGCAATTCGAGGAACAGCTAAGAAAGAAGTAATTGGAGAGCCTGGTAGTGGAGTATTCTTAAGCACTTTAGAATTATAGAATTAATAAGTCCTTATCATCCTCAACTAGCAGCACATATGTCATATGTTAAATCCAAAAAGCAAGCTCTAAGCTACTTTTCTCCAAGAATCCAGAATGAAGTATCAGTTTAATTGGAGTCAAAGTAAAACAGGAAATTTTGAATAAAATAACAGCTGCCAAATATTTTTCCATTATATTTGACTGCACTCCAGATAGTGCTCATATTGAGCAAATGAGCCTAGTTATTAGATTTGTTGATTTGTCAGATGGAAGATGTCAACTAAGTGAAAGTTTCATTGACTTCATTAGTACAAATGAGCATACAGGAAAAGGCCTTTCAAACGACATTCTTAAAAAATTAAATGAAGATGGTCTCAGTATTGGTAACTGTCGTGGCCAGGGCTATGATAATGGCAGTAACATGGCCGGAAAATATATTGGTGTTCAAGCACAAATTCTTACACTAAACAATCAAGCTCGGTATGTGCCATGTGCTGCCCACAGTTTAAATCTAATTGGCGCGCATGCTGCAGCTGCTTCACCTTTGGTGATAACTTTTTTTGGAATTATCCAAAAGTTATTCACTTTTTTTAGTGGTTCAACTGGAAGGTGGCAAGCTTTATTAAGTAATCTTGACATTACTTTGTAGGGCTATTGCAACACAAGATGGTCAACTAAACGAAGAGCTGTCAGTGCTTTGAAAAGAACATTGACTAAAGTATTTTTATCCCTTAACGAAATGGCACGTCATGAGAAATGGAATCTAGAGACTAGAGTCGGGGCTCAAGCAATTATTAAACAAATAGATTATAAATTTCTCTGACTTTTGCAGCTATGGGAAAGAATCCTTGTTTCAATCGACAAAATCAGCAAAGCTCTTCACAAAGAGACTGTTTCCATCGACAAGGCATGCAAAATGATTAAAGGATTGACCAAGACAATTCAGGCGATCAGGGATGAGGGGTTAGAACCGGCTATCGAATATGCAACACAGAAAGCCAAAGAAATTGGCATTGATTCCAACTTTCCTCAAAAAAGGTGTAAGAAAGTGAGTACAAAAGAACTTGATCTGGAGTCTAGGGATGATAATACCAGTTTCCTCACTCCACATGATGAGTTTAGAAGAGAGGTTAATGTGGTTTTTGACAGGATTTTATCAGAGTTGAAGACAAGATATGAAGGAATGTCTTCAATATCTTCAGATTTTTACTTTTTAACCGGGCCAGCATTGAGAAATCAATCCTTGAATGATCTTACAAAATGTGCTACTGACTTTGGGTTAAAATATTCAAATGATGTAGACGTGGTCGAACTCTGCAATGAAATAGAGACTTTCAAGATGCAAACTGAAGAACTTTTAGGAGATCTTGAAAAAGCAACACCACTGGATCTGCTTCAAAAAATACAAGAATTCAATCTGAGTGATATTTACCCAAACATTCAAATCGCACTAAGGATCTATCTTACCCTACCAGTAACAGTAGCCTCTTGTGAACGTAGCTTCAGCAAGTTAAAACTGATAAAAAACTATCTGCGGTCTAAAATGGGACAAGAACGTTTGACAAAACTTGCTATCATATCTATCGAATATGAAGAAGTTAAAAAATTGAATTTAGAAGATATGGTAAACGATTTTGCTTCTATGAAAGCAAGAAAAGTTGCCTTTAATAAGTGATTACACGTTTCACAGTTTTTGTAAAGAACTTAAGTAAGTCTTAAAAACAGTCTCTTTGTTTATTAAAATATAATTATAAATTAAATATAATTAAATTTTGGAATATTTTATATATGATCTTTATAATTGAACTTTTTAGGTTTATTTAGCATCTAAGATGTATACAAATTTATAAATTACATTTAAAATCTGCTGAAGAAACATTAAGTTCATATTATTTTTTTCTAATGTCTTTACTTGTCACTTTTTAAGATACGTTTGTTATAAATATATAAAATTTTATATTATTTTTATATATTTTGTAAAATGTATATATTACTATATTTTATAAAATGTTATATATTTTGGGTCAAATTTTGCGAAGCCATTATTCTTTTAACAATGCGTTGAAAATAATCTTTTTCAAACCACTCTGTGGGAATAAAAATAGAATTTCTCATGAAATAAAGTTGCTTTTTTAGGTACTTTTAAAGAAATTTGTTCGTTTATTACTAAATCCTTTTCTAAATAGTAATAAAAAACTTATGTTATCTTTGGTTCAAAAACAAGCATTAATTGACAATGACAAGCAAGTGTTTTAAGGTTAATTACTTTTCTACCAAAAAGTGGGGGGGGACGCCACCCTTCTGTTTTGCCAGGGGCGCCAGAAACCCTAGGTACACCACTGCATCCACTTCACTAACACTCCCTAGGTCTTTCTACACTTCTTTAACCAATAGGCTTGCACTGCCAAACTTCCTTAGGCAACCTGCCGTTTGACATCTTATTCATATGAACAATCCACCTCTCTTTATTTACTGCAATATGATCTTGGATATTAAAAATGTTCAACTCTTTGTGAATGTCTTCATTGTAGAGTCTCTTCATGCATAGCCTTTAACAAATCACAAGAATCTCATCTCCTATGCCAGTATCCTGCTCAGATGCACTGGCACAGCCATTACCTTATACAATTATAGCTGAGCCTTTTCCTTTGTTTTACCTAATAACACTTGACGAATTGTGTCATACATTGACTGAAACTTAACCAACTTATGATCAATATCTACATCACAAGTGACGTCTCAACCAAGACAGCGGAAATGTGCAATCTGCTCTATAATCTTATTAACCAATACAATTTTAGTTTCAAGGAGTATTTGCCCATAAATGCCATAGTATTGTCTTCTCCACAGAAACGTTCATACTGTAATTTGTTCATTTCTATCAATATCATATATTAAACCTACCCCTGTGGCAGCAAAAGTATTGAAAATAATACTTGCCTGTTCAAATCACCAAAAAAACCAAACTCGAAGTATGGCACAGGTTACTACAGATGTCTGCCTTTTTGTGACAGAACTCGGTTTCAACTTTGAACAGTAAATTTTGCACATGTACTTTTTTGTGTTGAGATCTACTTGTGGCTTTTCCCTCATCCTGTCACTAAATTTACAATGTTTTCAGAATGTTTATGTATACTGTGTATAAGGTTACAATACAATCTGGAAAGACAAGTATTCTGTTTAAATCGCAAATGTTTGCAGAAAATGTAATGTTTTTGTTTGCAAGGTTAAGTTCATTAGGTTAGCTTTAAATGTAATTCTGTAGTAATGAAATACATCCATCATAAACAACATTTTAAGAGCAGATTCAGCATGTTTATGAAGAAGAAAAAGAAAATGCTTGAATTCCACAACAAAAAGTTCAGTTTGCTTTTAGTTTTTTTTCTGCGCTGAGACTGTCACCAAATGTCAATTTGTTATAATAATTTTATTGATATATAAATGTTATATTTTGCCAACCATGGGTTTTGTTTTCATTAAAATATAAACTAAGAGACCTAAGCATTCTTACCTAACCTCGCGCATTAACACACTATGCATTTTTACATTACACCAGCAAAAAAATCATTTATCATTTATACATTTCTACACTTCTTCTTCACTTGTAAAGTATATCAATACTACTGTGCACTTCAAAACTTCAAAAATGTAGTGAAGGTACAGTTTTGGAAAAATATCTAAAAATTTACATGAACCTTATGTCAAAATTTACATAACCATATGACCCATATATTTGTACGGATATTGTAAAGAATAAAATAGGGTTTCTATAATAATGTATTTATATTAACTAATGGTACCATATGGAGAACAAAATGATTACTATAACATAATGTATGAAAAGCTCAAACTGTCAGCAATCTTAAAACTGGTATTTCCTACGAGATGAGTGAAGGCAGCTAACATATTAAGGATACATAAAAAACAACAATATTATACTGTGTAAACTAAATTTAACACAAGTTAACAAAAATTAAGACAAATATTGTCATATGCTAGAACCAAATTAAAATGTTAATTATTATAATACATATTAGAGTTGTTGCACTTCTTATAGTTTAATTTTGTCTACAAAAAGGATTTTATGATAGGCCTATATAATCTACATAACAATTTTGTACTGTTCAGGAGACAGTAAAAATCAAAACTATATTCTTACTAAATAGTCAATTATTTGTATTTACTATGAAAACACTATAATTTAATAAAGTAATAAGTATTCAAGTAATGCATATAATACTTAAAAACTCTCCAAATATGCCTTCTTTGAAACCAGTAAAGTATCATTATATGCTTCTTTAAGTGTGTATCTAATGCTAGATGCTTTACTAATATACAACCAGTGTACATTAGATGGTTTACTAATAAGTAATGAAAACAGGAACTTCTTGACTCACTGTAGTATATTATCATACATGAAATGATAAGTTCGTAAAGTGCTTAAATTTATATTACATGAGTAATTCCTTTTAAATATAATACAAATCTTCTGAAATATATATGTGTCTACTGGAGATTCAATGGTAAGTGGTACAGCAAAGAAAATGAAGTTCAAATAACAAGAATGATTATTTATGACAATATTCTTAAATGTCTGATTTATATTGTAACACAAATTACAATACAAGAAAATTACATATACACCTTTAGTTCAATGAATTAAACAAACAGTGAAGTCTTACCACTTCTTGATCAGACATTTCATCGTCTTCCATAGATATGATAGGAGGCTGTTGCTGGTGTGGACTGAACCCAACATTAGGTCGCATGGGTGATACTTCTGGTTGTACTTCTGTTGCTGGTGGCTGTAACAATTTTTGTATGTTAGAAAATATTAATTTAAAATATGGATTATGCTGTTACATGCATGTTTATAATCTTCCAGCTTCACACCAATTCAGCGGCCAGCTCACTGTAAAATTACTATCAGGAATCACTGATCACAACTCTCCACGTTCATGCATTATAAAAGAAACAAGAATCCTGAAACAGGTTCAATAGTGTGGAAACATTAAAGTTATATCTTGGGTTTTTTGAAATGTCAAATTATGACAATATCATCAAACATACATCATTTGTGTATTACAGCTTTTGTTACTAGAACACACTGTGTCAGATACCAAAAATTACTTCGAGTTTTTTGAGTAAGGGGTCTCAGACTTTTGAGAGAAGGGGTGGACACCCATACAACATAAATTACTTTTGCCATATACTTGTAACCAAGCAAAATGCATTCAAAAAATAAATATTCTGGTTGAAAGGTAAGCAACATGTGAATGTGGGGAGTATATTAAATCGTTTCTATCTCAATTCATTACTAATATCATGGTATGAGGTGTAAAGAATGTAGCAACAGACTGCACATCTTTAAAATATTTCATATTATATTATCTTATGTTTTCATTTGTTTGTTTTTCACTTTCAATCACTGGCAATATTCTGATTTTGTTGTAATAAGATCTGGATTTTTTAATTATTTCTTCAATTGTCATGTTTAATTGCAATGGGCCAAATTTATGGGGATTTTATTTTATTGCATTTTTCGGGGATTTATAAAAATATGTGTAAAGTCTAATTTCAACAGTGACAGACCACGTGGTAAGAACAGTTTTAACAAAGACAACGCAATATCACGTTGTGCAATCTGTAAGCAAAAATTCACCAAGCCTTCATTTCCACGAATTCTGTAAGAGTGTGACAGCGCGCCCATACGCATTACTCAACAAGGCGCGCGGACTGACGCCTGGGTGGAACCAAAAAGATGGTGAAGCGCACATTTTCTGTTCGCCTCCTTCACTAAGGCGACGGATGTATAGATCAAGGTCTGCCTATTTTGTGACGTCAGCCAGTGTCACACCAATATCATAGACGATCAACACAACACCAACAGCATGAGTTAAATGAGATGGAGCTGTGGCAAACAACTACAAGGCTGTGGTTTCCACCTGAAAATGACGTAATCAAGTTGGTCACGAACTTATAGCCGCTCTCCCCAGTTTCACATAGAAACCGTGTCTGGCCAGACATCTGCCCCAGGGGGCTCTCTTAATTTTATCCGTTTCAAGCAAAAAGTGATTTATCAACCAACAGTAATGTGACAGTGGAGTGAATAATCGATTAACAAATATTAAAGTTTATTTCGGACACACAACAAAATACGCAAAAATGAAATAAAGCGCTCGAGCGATCAACACGTGCCGGCAGGAAGGGGTATTCTTTTCAAAAAATGTCAAGGGTCTATTAATTGTCTGCGAGTGTGTGTAAAAAATTGCAGGCTGGGCTGTTTATGTTTGTGTGTGGTATAAATAAGGTAAGGCATTTATTATGTTTTTGTATTAATTATTATGCATTTCTAATGCTGTATCTCAAAATTTAAAAACCATGTGAAGAGAGTAACATTTTTTTTATTTATATTTTATACATGTCGAAGATGTTTAACAATCATAAAAATAAAAACCAGTATCTTTCAAATGATAAATTTTGGTAATTAAATTCATTCAAAAACCTTATTTCATTTGATGTGCTGTCAAGTTCGCCGTACGAACGGGGTTCGTCCCCACTTAGAGATCCGACCATATCGAGAGTTAAAGGTAAGTGGAAGTTTACTATTTTTATTCATAAAGAAATAAGAACCGAGCGTTACATTTGGTGCCGTGACCAGGATGTAATATAACAAAAAAGTTGTATTACGCCGGCCTATATGTTGACAGTACATTGAATGAAGTACGGTTGCGAAAGTAAAATTGTATTGATGTAAACTTACGTAATTATGGTAGAAGGTTGATTTTATGTATGTTATAATATAATGTTTTGAAAAGAAATTAATCATTGGTAGCTATTACGTAAGTAAAAATAAATCAGTTAAAAATGTCTGAGAATACTAAAAGTAATATACGAGGGCTATCCAGAAAGTAACAGACGTTTTGACCAACCGCGGCGGTGGGCGGGGATAGAGCCGCCATCTTGGTGTCAGAACGTTCCTACACTCAGTACGCATCCAGCTGTGGTAGTGTGCGGTCTGTGCCCCTCTTACTTTGCTCTCTGTGACGTGTTAAAATGTGCGCTGCAATAGAAAATCCCGCGACTTGTGAGGTGCGTTCTGTGATTGGGTTTTTGTTGGCAAAAAATCACAAACCAATTGAAATTTATCGCCAACTTTGTGATGTGTACGGAAAAGGAATAATGAGTGAAAGCCGAGTGAGGCAATGGTGCATTGATTTTAAAAATGGCCGTACCAATGTTCATGATGAGGACCGCAGTGGTAGACCTAGCCTTGTGACTGATGAACTGGTGATGAAAATCAACGACAAAATTCGTGAAGATCATTGTTTCACGATTACGGAACTTTCGAAACATTTTCCCCAAATTTCACGGAGTTTGGTGCATGAAATTGTGGCGGAAAAGCTTGGTTACCACAAATTTTGTGCTAGGTGGATTCCGAAAATCCTAACGGAAGACCACAAAAAACAGAGACTGGCTGCAGCACTAACTTTCCTCGAAGATTGCGACAAAAATGGTAACAAAGTTATCGATCGTATCGTAACTGGGGACGAGACTTGGGTGAAGCATGTCAATAGTGAAACAAAAAGGCAGTCGATGGAATGGGGACACACAAATTCTCCCAAGAAACCAAGGAAGTGTTTGCAAATGCTGTCAGCAAGAAAGATCATGGCTACTGTGTTTTGGGACTCTGAAGGAGTGATTCTCGTTGATTTTCTTGAACGTGGCACAACAATTAACTCAGAGAGGTATTGTGAAACACTGAGAAAGTTAAGGCGCGCAATACAAAACAAGCGTCGGGGAAAACTTAGTGCGAAGGTTTTGTTTTTTCACGACAACGCACGTCCACACACGGCCAATCGTACTCGAGAGCTCTTCGATGGTTTTGGATGGGAGGTGTTTGATCATCCACCATACAGCCCGGATTTGGTGCCGAGCAACTATCACCTCTTCCCAGCGATGAAGACATGGCTCGCTACACAACGCTTTGATACTGACGCCGAACTGCATACCGGTGTAAACCAGTGGTTGAAATCGCAGGCGGCAGATTTCTACAGAGACGGTATTGAAAAACTTGTGCCATGGTATGATAAGTGCCTTAATTTGAATGGCGATTATGTAGAAAAATAGCTTAAGAGTGTACCTTTCAAATGTATATAATAAAATTTTGTTTTTTCATTTTGTAAATTTTTTATTTCAAAACGTCTGTTACTTTCTGGATAGCCCTCGTAACTAATGTGGAAATAAGTGAAAGTGACCTTGAGTCGCAGTCGCTGAATGAAAGTGATATGCTGACAGCTGAGCCGAGCGCTGTTACAGAAACAGCTGTTGGCGGCAATGTCATCATTCATTCTACCCCAAATGCTGCTCAAACACAATTAAGCGAAACAGATGTTGATTCTGGGATTCAGTTGACCCCAGTTTCAACCAATAAAAATAAACAATCCGATGAAATAGATATAATGAGTTTTTTACGAAAAATGGACAACAAATTTGACATGCAGAATAACCAATTTAAAGAATTAAATAAACGCTTTGATAGTAACGAGATAACTTTGAATGAGATGGAAAGTGATTTTAACAGTAAATTAGATGAACAGAGAATAAAATGCGAACAACAGAATATTCAGTTGCAGCAGAGTATTAGTGTAAAATTTGATGATTTAATAAATGATGTACAAGAAAAGAATAAATGTTTAGAAAATACCAATGAAATAATAAGAAATAATTTGAATAAACTAGAACAGAGTAAGAGTAATACAAATGAAAATTATAATGACATGTGTCAAAATGTGATACTAGATAAAGAGTCGACAAATGATAACGATAATGTCGAAAATAATGAATGTAATATTGAGAATAGTAGTGTATTTGAAGAAGTAGTATCAGAGAGTGATATGGTGAAAATAAATGATGAGAGTAATGATGAAGTTGTGGAATGTGATAAGGAAATGTTGATGTGTGCTTATGAGTTAGAGAGAGAGTGGAAAGATAATATAGTGGTAGAATGGGGGCAGAGGGTAAATTTTCCCCTTATTATTTATGATGATGATTTAATGTATTCACAAGTGTTGTTTTTGAAGGGCAAGAGTCCCGTGTTAGTAGAAGATTTGAAGTGTTTATTTTTGTTGTATAATTTTGTACCCTCTGTCTGGAGTGATATTGAAGATACGATATGGTATTATGATGAGAGAGAAACAGAATTGTATGAATTGAATAGAGATTATGATGAGTGGAAAGAAATGTTAGAAATGTATTTAAATAAGAATAATTTGATTGATAATACAAAAGTAAATAACCCGATAATGAATATAATTACTGATGGAGACTTAACAGAAATACTTAACGTAGACTTGGTGAATGATTATTATGGTATAACGGATAAATTGAAATTGTTTGGTTATGACACACAAGACAACAATATGTATGTCAATTATTGCATTTTTCGGGGATTTATAAAAATATGTGTAAAGTCTAATTTCAACAGTGACAGACCACGTGGTAAGAACAGTTTTAACAAAGACAACGCAATATCACGTTGTGCAATCTGTAAGCAAGAATTCACCAAGCCTTCATTTCCACGAATTCTGTAAGAGTGTGACAGCGCGCCCATACGCATTACTCAACAAGGCGCGCGGACTGACGCCTGGGTGGAACCGAAAAGATGGTGAAGCGCACATTTTCTGTTCGCCTCCTTCACTAAGGCGACGGATGTATAGATCAAGGTCTGCCTATTTTGTGACGTCAGCCAGTGTCACACCAATATCATAGACGATCAACACAACACCAACAGCATGAGTTAAATGAGATGGACCTGTGGCAAACAACTACAAGGCTGTGGTTTCCACCTGAAAATGACGTAATCAAGTTGGTCACGAACTTATAGCCGCTCTCCCCAGTTTCACATAGAAACCGTGTCTGGCCAGACATCTGCCCCAGGGGGCTCTCTTAATTTTATCCGTTTCAAGCAAAAAGTGATTTATCAACCAACAGTAATGTGACAGTGGAGTGAATAACCGACTAACAAATATTAAAGTTTATTTCGGACACACAACAAAATACGCAAAAATGAAATAAAGCGCTCGAGCGATCAACACGTGCCGGCAGGAAGGGGTATTCTTTTCAAAAAATGTCAAGGGTCTATTAATTGTCTGTGAGTGTGTGTAAAAAATTGCAGGCTGGGCTGTTTATGTTTGTGTGTGGTATAAATAAGGTAAGGCATTTATTATGTTTTTGTATTAATTATTATGCATTTCTAATGCTGTATCTCAAAATTTAAAAACCATGTGGAGAGAGTAACATTTTTTTTATTTATATTTTATACATGTCGAAGATGTTTAACAATCATAAAAATAAAAACCAGTATCTTTCAAATGATAAATTTTGGTAATTAAATTCATTCAAAAACCTTATTTCATTTGATGTGCTGTCAAGTTCGCCGTACGAACGGGGTTCGTCCCCACTTAGAGATCCGACCATATCGAGAGTTAAAGGTAAGTGGAAGTTTACTATTTTTATTCATAAAGAAATAAGAACCGAGCGTTACATAATGCCCTCTGTGAGAGATATGATCTGATATGGACTGAACAATTTACAAAGATTACACGAACTGATATACATGAAGAAATGGTAGAGAAGAAAATGAGACAGATTAATGAAAGGTGAATAAATCTACGGCAAAGGTGATAACCCTTTCTTACCTTGTCTCATGTTTTCAATCCAGCTTCTCTTTGATTTTGCTAACAAATAGTTAACCAGTGTTTTTCACACACCTCACCTGACTCAGGCATGAGAGGTATATAAGCCACATACAAAAACAAATTTAAACTCTCAACCATGAATAAGGGAAATTAAATCTTTGTGCCAAAATCCAGTTTTGAGTAAGTAAAAAAAAAAAAGAATTAATTCTGAATGCATCTTGTATGTTAGTTGAAACTTTCTTTTTGTAAACGTCATTATAAATGTACAGTTTCTATAATTTAAGCATAACAAGTATGTAACTCACATCTATGCGTAATGTTTCTCCTTCATCCAAAGGCTCTATTGTTTCTTCTGTAGCAACATTTGTTGCTCCACCATAAGGTGGAGGGGGTGTTCCTGGAGGTGTTATATGGGGTGAATCAACATCCCATGCTACGCCACATTTGGACCTTTTTCCAAAGGAAAGCTCTGACATAGACTCTGAAGCTATCAACCTTTTTGATGCTGCACAAAAAAAGAAGCCAAATGTGTTACCGACAAAAGTGTTATAACTGCACACATGCATGTACATACACACATTTAAAATACATTATATTATACAAACGTTTTACAAATTAATAGGAAAATATCGGTATGGAGAACCATACATGACTTCCATGTTCTAAGATTTATATTTAAAATCATTTACGAAATGAAATGTTTCCATAGAAACTACTTCTTTCCACTGATTGCTTCAGCCTTAACCACAGTACTGTAGTCACCAAAATCAACAGACCTTCAGTCTTTTATAATTGAGGAACGTATGCAAAAAAATATTTGATTATGTTTGAATTTGCGGCTGTTATCGCTTACCATAGAAAATACCCTTGTTAAAACATAAAACGTTGCAGGTAAACTACCCCTTTCCCTTAACCGATCTTCATCAAAAACAATAGGTCTTGAGAACTCTACAATTCAGGGCTGTATGCAAAACATTAGTTGATTCTGTTTGAATTTGCGGCTGTTATCGTTTGCCATAGAAAAAAATCTACAATAGACACACAGACACTTTTTGAAAAATGACTTTTTTTCATGTTTTGAGGGTAGTACAATCAGAATCTGCAATAATCTTGACCAAGATTTTTTTTGCCATCACCATACTTCCATATCCTTATGTAACATGGAAGTAAAATTGTGTAGAACAAATAATAATATTAAAAATATGTTTAATAGCAAACCAAACCAAACTATTAAAACCAAACCAATTCAATGTATACTGTAATTCTTTCAAAAGATGTCAGCATAATATTAGGTATATATAGTTTAGTATAATTTTAGTAAATATAGTTTTATATACATAAAAGCTTTAAGATAATTTAAATATTGTCAAATATAACAAACACAAATAGGCACGCACACTTACATGTAAACTACAAATAAGTATAGTACAGTTTTGCACTCTTCACATTATGTGTACTTTCTGTAGCACACAATAATTTTATTTGAGAATTATTAAGTTACTGATGTATTATGGGAACAAAAGACTTGTTGAAAAAATCTTTTTTGTTATCAACATGAGTTGCCAACTAATACAAAAAAAACTACAAAAATTACATTAATTAAAACACAACTGTAACACTTACGGCTATCATCCTGATTAGTACTTGTATCTAATGGACTTGTGTCTACTGAATTTGTTTCTGATCCTTTTGAGTTCAGCACAACAGAAAATATTATGTTACTTAAGATTTACATAATAATTATGATTTACTTAGCAGTATACTTTATCATCTTCATTTGTTGATTGTAGTGTTAACCCTTTCAGTACCAAACATTCTGTGTGGGTAATCCTAAAGCACCAAGCTGATTTATCACTAAACAACTGTTTACATACTATTCAATAAAAATTTTAATATAAAAGATGGATACACAAAATTTTCAGCTTTGCTGAGGAGCAAATGTAAAAGTCAGTTATAATAATTTGTAAATTGTAAATCTGTAATACTGTTTTTTGTAATTCACATTTCGTTTCTATCGTTCACATGGAAAATCTGTACAAAACCAGTGATATAGTATGGCAAACACTACACTTTTTTAGACTATTATTTTCACAACAAATTTATTTATAATTTTTGAAAATTAGTCATACGTTCAATTTTCTTTCATTCTTAAAAAATATTTAGCCTACTTTTTTACATTGCTACATTTTTTTAAATCACCCATTAAATTGTTTTCACTTTCACTACAATCAGTAACTGTTCTATTACTTCTTCTCAAAACAAACGTGCTCACTTTTGGAACAGATATTAAATAATTTTAATAAAACACTACACCATGCCCAATATATGAGCTTTCAAAAATGTGAACACCCACTGCTTATTCAACCACATGTTACACTAATGTCACTTAGGCAAAGAAAATAAAATTTTTGTGACAAATGAAAGATAATTGTTTTTATGATAGTATAAAAAGGAGCATTATCTGTTAATAAATTACTCAGAAATAACAAATACAAACTTAGGGGCTGAACGAATTGGACCAAACAGCTGTTGCAATCAGTTTGCAGTACTGAAAGGGTTGGTATAGAGTAGTGTAATGTGCTGTTAGTGTTAACTATAGTGTTTTTTCTAAAATTGTATAAAAGCAGGAAACACACAAATCATTACAAAAGGTCGTACTATTATGGCTACTACACTTATACATTCCTGTTTCTCTGTTTTCTTTGAAAAATGTGAATATCATAACTGCTACTATGAGAATTCTGTCAATTCTCATGTCAGAAAGAGAAATTTTGTACATTTTATACTGTGTCTTATGCTACAGTACACAACAATTTATAATCTTGTTCTAAAACAAAAATGATCAAGAAATCTTAATGCCATTTCTCGATTGCTGACTATTAATATGCAAGTAAAATAAAGTATGTGTGTACCAGAGTACACAGGTAAGAAGTGAAACTTCTTTATGACATATCATTTTTCTACTATTTACAACTTCACAGAAATTGGGTAGATAAAGCTTAAGAAAAAAAATTTTTTCCGTATTAAATTAAAGCTATTTTATTATTATAGACATGCATACAAATAATATGAGTAATTCATTTTATCATTGCTCTTATTATAATTATTGTATTTCATCAATTATGATCGCATCATTATTACCATTGTTGTCATTATTAAATATTTTTGTAATTAATGGCTTATGGTAGCTAAAATATGAAATATATGTTTTACATTCTACGGATTCTAGTAGCCTTGTAAAAACTGTGTCAATTGTAGTACCAGATCTTGTTGTTGATGTTTGTGGACTGTTTTGTAGACATAAATTTAAATTGTCTATTAAAAATTCAACTAGCTTCAAAGATTTATCTAATGCGAAATTGACATTAAAATCTCCACTTAAAATCATAGGTATTTTATCATTACTGTTACGGAGTAAGGTGGCACCTCCTTTGGTGTATGGCAACAATGAATGGTGAAGAAAATCAATAATATCATCTAACTTCTGATTAGGAGATATATATAATGCAACTATTAAAATTTTTTTTCCATTTTCCATTTGGCATTGACCCATACATAAATCACCAACTGCTGATGCTAGTGACCCATGAAAGTCAAGACAGGAAACAGAGAAATCTATCATTGAAGTTACAATGTTGACAACATCATTAGAGTTATGAAATATCCCTACACCTCCTGCTCTAGTATTCGACCGTTTAAATTTTGCGATGCAACTGAAGTTAGGAATGTTTATTTCACTTTCATTGTTTAGCCAAGTTTCAGATAAAACTAAAACATTTGAATTTTTTACAATTGAATCATTCAGGTCATCGGTATGAGCTCTAAGGCTTTGACAATTGAAAGTAATAAAGATCACTCGCTGCTTGAGTTTCATTATTTTTCTTATCTCTGTACTCTCTCGATCGCTCAGCTGATGTACTGATTTGTGAACAATTACGATGATGAACATCTACTTGTACAACTATTGCATTTGGATACTCAATAGAGTTTTCGGACTCTGCCATTATTTAATCTAAAAATTAGTTAATCAGTTTACAAAAATGATATAACGAACTTTAATATTCATATTTCATGTCATAACTTAATAAAAATAATTCAAAGCAGATATTTAATAACTTACTCAATTACACAAGTTATGAGTAAATAATTGGAATTATCTATTCAAAGTAATACAATTATATGATGACAGTTAATCTTGTAGACATGCAATGATTTTATAGAATTCAAAATGAATAAATAAATAATTAAAAACGAATAATTAAAAAAGATGTACGTATACATATTTTTATTTTCTAATTGTGTTTTGTTTTATTTTTAAATTATTATTTAATTTTTTTTTTATTGTTTTTAGAATTAATAATGTTTACTAGATTTACAGTCATATTTATTAATACTTGCTAATTTTAATAGATTTATATACATTTACTGATACTTACAATCAAAAAGTGAGGTTAACCTCAAATAAATATTAAAATCACGCTCACGTGTTGAATTTTTAATACTTGCTAATTTTAATAGATTTATATACATTTACTGATACTTACAATCAAAAAGTGAGGTTAACCTCAAATAAATATTAAAATCACGCTCACGTGTTGGATTTATCAAACGAAATATATAATCACTCTCACTTTTACTATAAATTCACTTTAATTTGAATTACTTTGCTTTCAATAACCAATTTTTCATTGAGGATGATGGATTGGCCATGGGTTCACCTCTCTCTCGTCTGTTGGCCGACGGTTACTTGAATTTTTATGAAAACTCTCATTTGCTCTCACATAAGAAATAATAAGTCTTTTTATTTTATCACTTTCAAACTAATATATTATTCTTTACGTCACTATACTGAACTTTGATAAAAAAAAACAACATGGCGCGTAACCGAAAATCGTGACGATTTTTTTTTTACATTGCTATAAAATTTCTCTCATACGTTGATAAAGAAGTTTCACTTCAAAAAAAAAACATGTATTAATTTAATCCATAAAAGTTGGTTTTGATGTGTCCAAGTATCAATGAAATAAGGAAGGAATAAAACATATAAAGACAAATTTAAAGTTTTCAAGATTCTTGCCCACTTGCCAACAAAAATCCTGCTGTTTGTGGATATGAGTCATGAGTTCTATTCTAATTAATACAAAAGAAAAACATTTCTAGGTTACAGAAATTAACTGTTCAAAAAGACATTTTAAAACATAAGAAACTGCTATACATTATATAATTAGAATAGAACACTGACTACTTAAATCACTGTGAGTAAATCAGTATCCGTAATCAGTTTTTTTTTTTGTAGGCACGTAAATCTATCTGTAGTTCATGTACTGTATTCATTTATATTCTATGAATGATTGTCACTTTTTGTTGCATTGTTGGTATGTACTACAAAAATAAAAAATTCTAATAAAAAAGATTACAAATTTCAAACCATAGAGAAAAAAATTGGATCCTGTTATTCTACAAAGTTATGCCTGATATATAAAATCCAATTCAAGTGTAACAAGCCATAAACTGGCTAAAACAGGAAGTTATGATAAAATGCTCACTTCTGTCAATTTTTTGGTAGCTGAATATTTTCATTTTCATATTACTATTAACATATTCACTTTACAACACATAATTTAGTAATCTGAACAAAATTATTTCTCATATCTTTTATTCTCTATACTGTACTCTGAAGTCAAATACTTTATTAACATTTCTCACACCAACAGGAATGTTACCTACTAAAACCATACATTTTGAATGAAACAAATGAGACAGTAATACAATTTATTTTCAAATCTTTTGAGAGCTTCATTTGAGATTTAATTTTATTTAACTTACATTATCAATACACATTTCTTACCATTGCAATAATTTGGTTTTGGTTATATAATTTCGTCATTACTGTTCCAGAAAAGACATAACAATAAAAATACAGCACTAATTTAATTGTACAAAAGAACAACTGTTTTGTCATTTGTAGTAAATTTTGCAAAAATATTTACCTGCTTACACCTATAGGCAGTTTCTATATAATCTCTTATCTATAGTAATAAATCTATAGGGGAAAAATCTGGGTGTATTAATCTCAGAAACTACTGGGAAGATCTGAATGAAAGTTTGTTGGCTTATAGTGGTTACTTTGAAGAAGGTTTTAGGGATTGTTTTATTTTGATATCTCAAAAAGGACCCGTATTATATAAAGTAGACAAATCATGTATCTTACAGAAATGGTCATGGGTTTAAGTCCCAGAAAGATATTCAATATTCTTAACATAATATTATTATGTTATAATAATTGTATTATAATCAAGTGCAAGTGCTTATATATGCAAACTAATCTATGCGTTTTCGATCCTCTCTCAAATCCTTACACGTTACTTGAGTGATTAGGAGTAGGGAGTACTTTGTTATGAGTGAAAGGGAGATTAGTGCTGGAAGAGAGAGCCGATTTTAATGTTTATTCTCAAAGTGTTCCTTATTCGTTTTATGTGTTATTATATGTTTTATGAGTTCCTTATATCTTGCTTTTGATTACTTTTGTCAGCTGTGTTCATTGGTATATCAAGTACCATTTGAAATAATCACCTATAAGACTGATTAATGTGTTTATGACAATTATTTTGATTTTCAGTTATTCATGCCTCATATTGCCACAAAAAAATAATTTTTGGGAAAATCAATGATAAATGCAAAATGGAAAAGACTTTCCCTAACATCAGAAGCGCAACAATAACCTGAAAAAAGGGTTATTGTCTATCTACGAAGACAAATAAATGTTAAAGAGTTACTGCAAGAGCTGAACAAAATTCTTTGAAGTGGAAAAATAAATTAAACAGTGGTTTTAATTATAATCCACTCATCAACTATGCAAATGAAACTAACATATGATCTATGAATATTGTTTGTCCTCACTATATAGATTTGAAGTGTAAAGGTGAATCTCGGCAACTTTATACTAATCTTCTGAAAAAGTACAATTAGATCCCATACTACCACCTCCAGAACTTTAAAACTATAAATATAAGTGTATAATTACCGACTTGGAACATAAAATTTGTTCAGAGTCGGTAGTGATATACTTATATTTAGTTAATCAACAGACATGTCATGGACAACAAAATCCAAGAATTTAAAATCATTACTGAATGGAGAAAATCCTTTACCAAAGCAATTTTTAAATGCATTACAGTCACAATTCAGCTTTTCAATTTATATCATTTGGAGCCAATGAAATAGGTGAAGGAAATTTCATGGCTACTTTTAAAATTCAAGGACAAGTATATCACATCATAGGGTCAATGTAACTGGTAAACAACAACATTCCTACATTTCTTAAAGTGTACACATAGATTATTTGCAACAGGATCAAACAAGATGGATCGAACATTTTAGCAATTTAGATCGAACATAACAGAACTTCAAAATTTACTTCATGAAGTAAACCTGTATGTTCGTGAACTGAAAAGGGGTTTTGAATTTGTACCCACTTCAAAAGATAATGTATATGAATACTATACTTCATGCAGATCAGAAAACAAACAAGACGGAGTACCGGGGCCACTATAATGCACCTACAACAAATGAAGTTGTGGTATTTACAGTTAATCAAGAGTGTGAGAAACACGTTACAATAAATTGTATTAGGGATGATAGACTACGTTGAATTGCAGAAACAAACCGAGTTTACGATCTTTTGCAATACCCTTTAGTGTTTTGTTGAGGAGAAGATGGGTATCACTTTACACAGAAACTAAGGGATTCTAATACTGGAAGAGAAACAAACAAGAAAGTTTCAGCTTTACAGTTTTATTGATATAGACAAGTAAGGTAATTTTAGTCATGTTAGAAAGGTAAGAACAATCATTTGATTTATTTCAAGCAACTGCTGAATTAGTATACTGTAGACATGTATGCTAAAATAGAAACAAAAAGACTCATATTTATTCATACCAATCAAACTAAGTTAAGAGCTGAAAATTACATATATTCAAAAGGTGCGGTGAGAAATGATGAAGGAATTGATAATTTAGGCTGTTTGTTTATTCTGCCATCGAGCTTTACTGGTGGACCGCAATATATGCACAAACGAACTTGAGATGCTTTTTGCTATATTTGAAAGTATTGCCGTCCTGTATTTGTTTATAACATTCACTACAAATCCAAAATGGAAAGAGACTGTTCAGGAATGGCATCAATATCATTCATATCAAGATCAACACGACTTAGCAGCATGAGTGTTTCATTTGAAACTGAAAACATTAATGGATCTCTTATTTTCACTCACTGCTTATTAAATATAGACATAGACCATTAAAATTATATTACAATACATACTACAAATCAAATATTTGTGTGAGAAACCGCAGGTAACAGCTAGTTATAGAATATATTAACCGACATTTTGTTTTTTTGTACACTTTACATATTCTTTTATAAGTAAAAATATAAACCCATCTATGGCTGATTGATCTCTTTTGTTTATTATTCTCTTCTGTTTCGTTAGAACCTTTCTTCAGTAACATGCTTGCGAATCATTGTGTAGACATGTAACTGTAAAAAATTACTCAAGTAACAATGTGCGGAGAGCTCCATACATTATAATCATACGCGTAACTAGGGAGGGGCAAGGGGGGCACTTGCCCCCACCACCGATGTTCCGAGCATTATAAAATTTTGTTTCCAGTTGTTATAAACAAAAACTAACAAATAGTCAAAGAGGAGACAGTTTCTTTGCTTGCGAGCACAGTAAGCACTATTTATCAACGTCTGTACTGTTAATCAGATGACTAGTTGCCATAAATTTATTTTCTTATTTCTTTCGAAGAAACTTGTAAGGGGAATGTTTGACAGATTTGAATGATATATGTCAAAATAACATTTCTGTTCGAAAAAAAAAACAAATGCTAGAGACCTAACTAACTGGAATACAATGCATGCCTTTTACACAAAGACTTGTTTTGGAACACCTTAATGAAATAATAAGCGCAGCTGTACTTCTAAGAATCTGCTCTCTTTACTGTCCTCTCTTTGTCACACATATTCTTCTGAGTCATCATCTCTGTGCTCAAATTGTTTACTGTTTGATTCGAGATCAAACTGCTGTTTTCAGTTCAGCAGAATTTCGCAAACACTACAGGCCAGTATAAAAGAGAGCGGTATGGTAGGGGTAACAGACTCGGCAGTATGAACAAAGCTGGCTTACTCTGCAAGACGCCGATGGCTTTGTTCACAAATCTTAAAAGACGGTCGTTTGGAACTGTTATTTGTTATAGATTATTGATACAAGTGCGGTCGGTTACTTGGTCGTGTACATAGTCCATTAAAGTACACATCGCTTGTATCTTTCTTAATTTGTTATTAATGTGATTGTTTTGGTTTTTTGCGTTCCTAAGTTCTGAGAAATGGGAGACAAGAAACGCAAAGGAGTAACACTGCTTAATTTCTTTGTGAAAACTGCCAGACTGGGAATTTGAAAATTTCTTTGTGTTGATTGATTCGGCTTACTACTGCCGAGCATTTTGTGACAGTGTGCCTAAGGGAGAGAATGCGTTTACGAAAACTGGGTATAAGAATTGGAAGAACTGAAATTGTTTATGTTTACAGGCCTACAGTATATTTGTTCTAGGTAAACATAACTGGAAGTACAACTTATGAAGAAAGGTTTGTTGATCATTGAAAAATGAAACTGTCCCTCGTTTACTAACTAAGAAGCTTTATCCTGCCCCCTCCCCCAAAGTTAGGCCCCAAGTTACACCCATGATTATCAAATGCAAACGTTAATTTATCCTAAGCAGTATATCATCTAGTCCAAGCACTTTTGAAATGTACGA
This sequence comes from Magicicada septendecula, assembly GCA_034769895.1. NCBI lineage: Eukaryota > Metazoa > Arthropoda > Insecta > Hemiptera > Cicadidae > Magicicada > Magicicada septendecula. Next base: position 402,167,146 of record CM068371.1, on the reverse strand, counting down.
GCCCCAAACAAAAACCTCATGCAGTTTCCACTGCCAGATTCGTCCTATTCAAAAACCTTTCTTCTGTGATATTGGTACAGTATTTTATGCTAAACTGGATGTGTAGTTTTGATGTGTCAGCTAATTAAGTTAGTTGCATTTTGGTGTACATCCTATTAGGTAATTTTCTTACCATTTTATAATATATAATCAAAGAATTTGTATTAAATTTTGAATATAAAAATGGAATAAAGTTCTATCAGTTGGTTAAAATATCTCAGAAGGCTGTTTTTTTACCTGTGATGAGTAAGCTTTTGAAAATTGTACAAAGACTTCCAATGCCTTTCAATATTGTGATTTCACAATATTTTCAATTGTGAAGCAATTGAAAATAAAGATCATCATATTGTGTACCATGTATTTTTACCAGTAAGTGCAACAGTCAATTGAGAGTATTAGTTGGACATTTTAAGCCTTAAAATTAATTATAATACACGTAAAGTAAACATACAATTCATAGTTTCAAAAATTGAAACACTTACCTTCAGCCAGTGACAAGTTGTGGGAACTAAGGGTTTCTGGACTTGACTTCGTGCGGTGATGTGTATGAACCTGGGCTGCAGGACTCTGTAAACAAAATTATATGTTACATATCACATACACTTATATGTGACTTTAAACAACAATTACAATTATGACATACTCTCTCTCTCTCTCTCTCTCTCTCTCTCTCTCTCTCTCTCTCTCTCTCTCTCTCTCTCGCACGCACGCACGCACGCACGCACGCATGCATCCATGCACACACATAAGACCATAAAACATACATGGAAAGTAAAATAATGGATGAAGGGTGGAAGCAAATTATAACAGCTCTAAACAGTATGTATGGAATCTTGAAATCTTGTACAGTTATGTAAACATATATTTTTATGTACTGAGACCTACAAAAGGATCTGTTTCTAAACAGTACCTAAGTTTGGAACACTACTATGATCACACACACACACACACACACACACACACACACACACACACACACACACACACACACACACACACACACACACACACACACACACACACACACACACACACACACACACACACACACACACACACACACACACACACACACACACACACACACACACACACACACACACACTGTATTAAAAGAACAGTAAATAACAAAGGATTACATATAATGATACAAATGTTGTAGACACATTTTTACAAATAATCGTTAACACTTTGTATGCCAACGCAGAATCTGAGTTGATGACAGTCACACATTCCAAGATGAGTCTGGGGTGTTACGTTAATATATTATCTTCTACAAGCCTCTACAATGGAATATATCTAATATAAAGTTTTGGACTATTTAATACTGTCTGGTGCAGCTTGCTGGCCAGTTTGCAAAGTAAAGATTGTGGTAACAAAAGTTAATTTCAAACCCATGTAGTTAATCCTACAGTTGGTTTCAGTGTTTCAGGTTGTACTATACAATGGGAAGATACTGTTAGAACAGAATCTACAGGAGTAGTGTTTCTACTAATTTTATAATAAATAATTTTTAAGTATTTAGAATTTATAATTATTGTAAAAAAATGTAAGATATGTGCTATTTTGAAAACAAATTAGCAAAACCTAATCCAGAGTTGGTACAGAAACAAGACACTAAACTTTTTCAAAAAATAAATGGATTTTCAATATTTAACATGAAATTTCATTTTAAACACAATATCTATGAATGCATGTATAACAACAGCAAAAATATATTTTTTATTTTAGTATCAGAATCATTAAAATTGGAGTTGTAATAAAACAACTTTTTTTTTTCAAAAATGCTAAAATGCTTGGGATTATGGTTACACTACATCCAAAGAGCTGGGATACAAAATGTTCAACAAACTTTTCACGACTGTAAACAAACTGAAAACTCATAACTGTGAAGAAATATTTCAACTGGGACTAAAGAATAGATTATTCTTTTATGTTTTATTTAATCTGACATCCAACTGTAATGTATCGTATAAAAATGCACAAGGAATACCTTAAAAAAAATCGTTTAATTAAAACTGAATTACATAATGAAAACTAAAAATTGAGATAAAATTATTTTAATATGTAATCACTACAAATTAGTCTAATATACAGAACATCCTTGTAATTCATATAACTGATAAAGCAAATATTTATAACTGTTCTGTGTCTTAATTTGAGAAATGGAAGGTATCTGCCATTACTGATTTAATTTTGTTAGGAGCAACAATGCAGCTATACTAGCAATCAGAAACTGTCCACAGGTACAAAAATTAAATTAGTTATAGCAAATGCTGTTTCACAAACTTTGTCCACTCTTACATCACCATTAAGATTTAAATATATTGTCATCATATCTAGTTACAATATAACCCACAGTATGTATCCTGTTTGAGCTCTAGTACAGGTCCAGTACATTTAATTTTAGAACATGTAAAATAACAAAAAACTAAAATTTGTTTTGCACAAAGGTTATGTTCATGGGCAGACAAATATATTCTGAGCAATGTATAGTGGCTCAAGGGGGCTACTGGTAGTTAAAACACGACCCTCCATTGGGTAGGTCACCAATGACCTATTGTGTACGCTGTCAATACCAGCTCAATAGTGACCATGATATAACATTCACAGTAGGCTACTACTGGTAAAATTCTTACTGTTGACAACACTTCTCGCAGTCTCTAATCATCAATGACCTGTCCCCATAGAAAAATACTGGTCAAACTAGAACCCCTCATGAAAAAATTTTGGTTAATAATCTCTCCCCCCCCCCCTAGAAAATGGGGAAAACTACTTACTACTTTTGAGATATCATCATGAAGAAGATGATTAGATGACCCTTGTGGATTTTGTTATGTTGGTTTGTTGATGTTAGCATACAAATCACCTATAAAACATGTATATTAGGATCCCACTGCATTACTTAGTTTGCTTTTAATATTGTCTTTAGTTAATCATTATTGAGAAAATATACACACACACGCGTGCACGCACACACACACACACACACACACACATGCACACAATTTCTTTTATGTATTTTTTTGGATTTCCTACCAATTATAGAATTTAGTAGACCCCTGATTTCATCATACAAGATAAACATGCATTGTCTGCTTCAACTGTGTCACTTCATTTACTGTGGTTCTCTCATTATAACTGCTGGCATGGCAGAAATCACTTGGCTCATGATAATTTCATTAACATAAATTTTGAAATTTTAAAATCATATAACCAATGCATGCATGCTAGATGCAAGGAACTGTTATGCTTTAGAGAAAGAATTAACAATAACTATAATATGTGACGGAAGATGTAAGTATATTTTCAATGTTAAAAAAATATACCTTTTGACTGTAAGCCATTATTTATAAAAATATGATTACTAAAATTGTTTATAAAAATGAAATTTCACAACTTAAGTTTACCTTAAAAAATTCTGCAAAAACTACATTCTGTTCTTAGTTTTTCTTCTTTGTTTGTATGTTTTCAGTAAGATTTATAGAACACTATTCTCACTGTAACGTACTCACAATTTGTCAGAAATGTTAACGCTCTACTGGAACTGTACTAACAAATTGACTTATTATCAAAACAACTGTGTCTATCAATTTCTGACTTATTATTATTACTATTGTTATTTATAATGGATACATTATCTTGGTTATTCACACAATGTTATAATTTAATTTTTCTTATCAGCAATGTCACTAAGACACATTAGTTATACCAACTAAATCTGAAGTGCAGTAGCCTTATAAATTCAAAATTCAATCAATCAAAAGTACATAGTATGTGGTACAGAAGAAGGATTGTAAGCTGCCACATTGAGATATATGCTTATAAGGAAAACAGTGTCACATTACACTTACGACCCACGTGTTATATTAGGTAGGCCTACTCATTGCCATGCTAGAGAGATTCTGCATACACATGTAATATTGGTAGATACCTCATTTTGCTAATTCAAAGTTATAGATTACAATTTGCTAATTGTAATTCTATTTACAAAAAAAAAAAGCATAAGCCATTTACATAGTAACTGAGCGATGTTGAAACATTTATTATGGAGGGATACACGAGAAAAATGTTGTGGAATACCCTCGACAGAAGAAAATTACTGATGACCGATTCACATAAAGGACACTAGCTATATGATATGCTACCCAAGTGAAAGGCTAAAGGGAATTCTTGGATCAAGTGTGTTTGTAGTAGGTTTCAAGTAGGTACAAAGTTTGTAGGTAGCAAGTTTGTCTGTAGGTACCTGAAGTAGGTTTGAAAAACTGGAGCAGTAGTTCTTAAACTGGTGGTAGTTGTCCTCCCTGTGACACTCAAAGGGTGGCTTTGGAAGGTTCATAAAAAATTTGTGTAATTAAAAAAAAAATATGATGTGTAAAACTGAAACTAAAACGAAATATAATAATTTAAAACTGTGAATGTGAAAAATTCAATTGTTGATTTTATCCAAACAAAAAACTACAATGGTATGAACACATGTAAAAAATGGCACAGGAAAGATTGCCAAGGAGAGTTATGGAATGGACCCCACCAGGAAGAAGGAAAAGAGTAAGACCACCTATCACCTGGATAGAAGAAATTCAGACTATATTGAGGGAACGAGAAATTGAAGAAGATATTTGGATGGACAAGCAGCAGTGGAAGATGAGAATTCAATCATTTCTGTAATCTTTGGTTCCGAAAAATGTGTAAACATTGTACAACTGGAATAATCATAATAATTTAAAACTGTTTAATCCCTGGGAATGAGATACTGGTATATCAGACTCAGGCAGTCTTTACTTAAAATGCACACACATGGGTGTGGATAATTAGGATCTGGGTTTTACTATGGCTGCCTGTGTGGGTACTAGGAAGCAGTAGTATCCAACCCAAGTCAAGCTGAAGTCAGAAGTTAAATTTTTTGTGGATGAAAAGAATGATGACCTTAACAAGTACTAGTATACTATTCACAATTACTAGAAAACAATGTTGTGACATTCATACAATATTTAACTGTATTATATGAAAGTCATACTGAAAAATAGTGTATCCTGTAATACATGAAAGTCATACTGAGAAATACAGTGTATCCTCAAGTATCTCTTGGTTATTTATGACTATAAAGGTTTTCAAAACATACAAACACTTGGTACATTTCACATTTTATTCTTTACTTCTGACAACTGTTTCAGCCTATTAAGCTATTCTCAAAGAGCTGCTAAGAACAACTAAACAAAGAAAGTGTAGGGTGGTGAACATGTGTTAAGGTATGTAGTAATATGTTTCATCAAGTGCCCAACAAGTCATCAATCACTATTTATGACTATTGTTAATGCTACTTAAAAATAATCCATTAGAAGAAGAAAATCTGATTGAATTGCACCATGTTTTATTGTGTACAGGAGGTGTCAGTAGTAAAAAACAAGCAAGCTTACAAATCATTTTTGCACTAGCATAGGGTTACCAGAAGTCCGGGGTTTCCCGGACACATCCGGGGAAAACGAGATGTTCGGGAATGTCCAGGGGGATTTTGAATGTGTCCGGTATTTTCTAAAATTTAAATTTTTGTCTGGTGCACACAAGCGTTCACGCATTCAACATGGTTTATTAAGTTTTGTATGTCAGTAGCAATAGATGCGTAGCATTTGACATTTCATTGCACACTACCTGACTACCTTACATTGTGAGTTTTTGGTGACCGTGAAGTATACAGAATTAGCTGTTCTGTTGTTTTTATTTGTTAAAAAGGGAACTGATCGGTGTGAAGTGTTCGTCCTAACCTAAAAGCTAAGAACTTCTTAAGATTTTGAAGTTATACTGCAGATCTACATGTTATTTTACGTGTCTACGTGTGATTACATTAATTAATTATTGATTTTATAATCTACAGTTAAGACTGTGTGAGTCAGATTACTCATAAAATGCCAAAGAGGAAGTGCATATTCAATGATGAACTAAAATGGAAATATTCATCTTTTAAAGAAGGACCAAGAGAATGGGTGGCAACTTGTGTAATTTGTAATTGCACTATTTCAGTTGCAAATAAAGGCAAAAGCGACATTGATGACCATATTGGTAGTAAAAAACACTAAACTAATCTCAGGAGTGTAGCTGGTACATCAAATTGCTTAAAGTCATTTGTTACCAAACCAGATATAATAAAATCAGTAGCAGCTGCTGAAGCAACACTTTCGTTCCATAGAGTATGTCATCACCAGTCATACAATTCGTTAAACTGCACAGTTACAATGAATAAGAAAATATATTCAGATCTAAAGAAGATTCTACAACTATTTCTGATCTTGTTGTTGACGCTTTGAATAGAAATGGACTTTTATATAAGTGTATTGCATTTTGCGGCGACAATTGCAACACAAATTTTGGTGGCTGTAAAAGACTGGGAACAAATAATGTTTATTCAAAACTTCAAAAAAAAATTAATGAAAACTTGATAGGAATTGGCTGTCCAGCCCATGTTCTCAACAATGCTGTTCATCATGCTTGTGATTCTTCATTACCTATAGATGTAGCTGTATTAATTTTCAAAATTTATAACTATTTTTCTATTTACTCTGTTCAACGGAACAACTCAAAGATTTTTGTGATTTTATTGATACCGAATATAAACAACTATTATATCACTCGAAAACGCGGTGGTTGTCCTTGTTTCCAGCAATTGACCGGTTAATACTTATGTTTGAGCCATTAAAGTCTTATTTCCTGTCTATTGGTAATGCTCCAAAAATATTAATAAGTTTTTTTTTAAATGAATTTAGTAAAGCTTATTTACTTCTTATCCATTCTCTAATATCACTTTTTCATATGAGTATTCAGCAAATAGAAAGGAATGATAATTCTATTATAGAAACAATATCCATTATAAAAAATGTATCTGATTCTTTACAAGACAGGGTCAACAATCATTTCATACCACTGGAAATAACACAAATTTTGAAGAAAGCTACCGAAAATGGTTTCCAAAAAGAAGTAGATATCTTCCAGTCTAATGTGAGCAAACTTTACAAAGATGCAGAAGAATATCTGAAAGTATGGCTTGTGCCTCTGCAAGAATTTGAGATATTCAAATGGATGGGGTTCCAAACTAACAGCAGTTGGTCAGACGTAGAAATTTCCCTACAATATATCAGGAATAAAGGGGTAATTATAGACGATTCAAAATTTTTTGATTAGTGGTGCAATTTGGAAAAAATATATGGAAAATCTGCCCGCTAATGACACCAAGAATTTGTTACATATGAAGTGGGTAAAATATTTCAATGCATGTGTTTCTGATGAATTGTATGGTGAACTTTTAAAACTTGCACAATATGTTTTTGCCATCCCTTGTCATAACGCAAATGCTGATTGAATTTTTTCTTTAATTCAAGCTCAATGGACAAAGGAACGTAATAATTTATTACCAAGTACAGTAAAAGGTATAATTTTGACAAAATTTAATTTTCAACATTTAAATTGTAGCCAATTTCATGACTTCATTCAATCACAAACAATCGATATAGATATTCTACTGAAAATTGGCCAAGATGACAAATACATTACATAATTTTAGTTTTAGCTGTTTAAATGCTATTTTTTTTAATTACAATGTTAAGTTAGCTCTAATGAAAATAAATAAGTAAAAAAATTATACCAGTTTAGTATTTTTATTTTCCTGCATTTACATTTTATTCAGAACTGGTAATGTCCTTGATTTTGAACATTTTTGTCCTGGGTTAACGTTATAATGTCTGGCTACACTAGCACCAATGTTGCAAAACCAACAGCATTGCATTGCAATGAATGTACAGGGCATCTCTGCACCCGGGGAATAATTGCAGCATCTGGAACGTGCCCAATGGCTACCAGAAGATAAACATAAGCTGGTTCAACCCGACATGTGTCCTAAGACTGGTAAGGAAGAAAAAAACCAACGCGTTAACACAGAAGGTGGGGGAGAAAAAACTTGATTTTTTTGGCACTGCTACTGGAACCGATTCGATGCCTTGAGGCGTCGGTCACTTTCCACGAGGCAGAGTGCCTCTGTGCTGGTGACCAAAATGACAGCAACAAGCAGTTTAGCGTGCTAGGAGGCAGGCAAGGATGGAACAAAGGACAGTATTCAGAGGTAAACTCTAGTGCTGGGGATAGATGTTATTGCAAGGATGGCATGGTGGGTCATCAATAAGCAGCCAAGGACGTTTGACCCGAATCGGCGGTGGTGGTTCTGAGGTGCTGACAGCTCGCAGATAAGGGAATGAGGAGGTCATGGCTGCAGCAAAGAGAGTTACAGCCAATGACCGGACAATGCAGACGTAGAAACTCAAAGACCCCTTCGGATTACATTATTCCTGAGAAACCAAGGAGCCCCAACAAGGAACGGAGGGTTTTAGCTTGGAAACATTACAGCCTACAACTGTTGGTGGTGGACAAAAGAGACCACCCTGCGGGTGCCGCATAGGTCAGTACAAAATAAAAGATATATCGTAACTTTCATGCACATGGTCAGGCGGCTGCGACATGAGAGAAACGGAGATAGTTTGGCTCGGACACCACGAGTCTTTACAAGGGTTTCGGTCACATGGGTGTTGAAGCATAGGTGCCAGTCTAGCCGAATGCTTAAATACCTTACCGACTCTTTATCGGCGATGGGCTTTCCTTCTAGTGAGAGGGGCTGGCATCAGGAAATGGACATACACGTGAAAAGATCACCTTGGATTTCTCCGTGTTGATCATCACTCACCATTTCCATAGCCAGTCCGGAAGCAGATTAACTGATGCTGCAGCTTTGTGCTCGCAAAACGCAGGGACAGGGAGCTCCAGTGACACCTTCCATCATCAGCGAATAAAGACAACGTGACTCTGGGCAAAATGGCAGGTCATTCGTGTACACAAGGTACAGAACAGGGCCGAAGACAGATCCCTACAGGACACCGGTCGAACTGTAGAACACGACCCATCGACACTCACCATGAACTATTCGCTGTGGATGAACAGCGGCAAGATACGGGCGAGCAGGAGACGCTCAAACACCTTCAAGGTGACTAGCAAGAGAGAGATACGCCGATAGCTTTCTGGAAGCATACGGGGCTTAGGAATCATATTATACTCGTATTTTATAATACAACAGCATATTCTTATAAACCACAAAAGTTTACACAAAATGTCAAAGCAAATGTGACAGTAAGTATACCTCTGATGTTCCTGTTGATAAAAATTATGACATATCTTTCTCCATATGCATGGCAGTAGATCAAAGAGGCAATGCATTAAAGGGGGGGGGGGAGCAAACATACAAAGACAAAAATGATTCTTTTTTGAAAATATCACATTTTTCGCAGGATTGTGTTTTGTAGGGGACTTCCAGATTGGGAAGATTACCTAACTACCTCCCCTGGGATAAATTGCTGCCACGTGAAATGGGTTTATTATCTAAAAGGTGAAAAGAATTAATTGTCTATATAAGATAATAAATGAAAGTTTTTTATGCAGTCGGCAGCTGTGGAATTACGTATAAATAAATAGGAAATATGTGTAAAATAGTTTACAATGTTATGAACAGTGGAACAAGTATGGATCAAAACACTTTTTTTTTTATTGTTTGTAAAATCCAATACAACTATGTGTTTTGACCAAAAGTATTCTCCTCCCACTAAACTGTCTGTACTGTAATGTTCTCCTTTAAACTTTAATGGAACAATATTAATATCTCTACTAGTATATCCAAATGAACAGATATAAAAATTAAATGAACAGAGTAAATCTAGAAAATTGTGATTGAGATGAACTAAAGCCTTTACTTTTTCTCTTCATATTCTTGTTGAATGGCATACTTTCTAACCACAACACGTTTAGATAAATAATTTTCACCTCCAATTCCAAAGCAGTGAGTAGTGCATCCCACTATAACATTCATACCAAACAGACAATACCCTTAAACTAGAAATAAAGAAATATCACATAACTTTTACCCAATAAAAAGCAAATCTATTATATGTATGATAGTTTTGTGTATATATATATATATATATATATATATATATATTACATTTAATATTTATACATAAATTTACCTCAAGATGTTATTTTTCTATTTGGAACATGTTTCGGGTACTATCTTGTACCCATCCTCAGCCTTCCGGTTTTTTTGTCTGGAACATGTTCCAAATAGAAAAATAACATCTAGAGGTAAATTTATGTATAAATATTAAATGTATTATATACATCAAGAAACGGACTGTAGCAGAAAGTGATTGAAATATATATATGTATATGCTTTACACAATTCATTTTTCTTAAACTGAATTGTAGTAATATGTTAACCATTTTATAGAAAAACCAGCTCAATATCATTAACCTATACTTTCCACTGATTGGTTTTGTGAATCAAACCACCATATTAACCTCATTATTGCATTATGTAGTAAAATATCGGTCTGGAGAACCGTACATGACTTCCATGTTCTAAGATTTATATTTAAAATCATTTTTGAAATGAAATATTTATATAAAAACTACTTCTTTCTACTTATTGCTTCTGCCTTAACCACAGTACTATGGTCACTAATGTATAATGTCAGAGACAAAACATGACGTCCTCACCTCACTCCGCCACCTAAAGGCACCTCGCTCTATCGCTTCTAGGAACTGAGGATGTCATGTTTTGTCTGCAACTTTACCACCTCATGTTATCGCACTCGATTTTCACTGATGATGGCAGTCGATGGCACTGCCGAAACATCTGGTTCTGCAGAAAACATTGGGCTACGGCCAAACAGCCCGGGAAGGAATTTTAACAACAAACTACTTCTTTGTTGCCGATTACGTAGTACATATATAAAAAAATTATCCCCTCCACCTTCAACTATAATTTTCGTTTATAGTAAACTACCCCTTTCCCTTAACCGATCTTTACCAAAAACACTAGGTCTTGAGAACTCTACAATTCAGGGCTGTATACAAAACATTATTTGATTCTGTTTGAATTTGCGGCTGTTATCATTTGCCATAGAAAATACCTTTGTTAAAACATAAAACGTTGCCGGTAAACTACCCCTTTCCCTTAACCGATCTTCACCAAAAACAATAGGTCTTGAGAACACTACAATTCAGGGCTGTATGCAAAACATTATTTGAGTCTTTTTCAATTTGTGCCTGTTATCGTTTGCCATAGAAAATACCCTTGTTAAAACATAAAACGTTGCACGTAAACTACCCCTTTCCCTTAACCGATCTTCACCAGAAACACTAGGTCTTGAGAACTCTACAATTCAGGGCTGTATGCACAACATTATTTGATTCTTTTTCAATTTGCGGCTGTTATCGTTTGCCATAGAAAATACCCTTGTTAAAACATAAAACGTTACAGGTAAACTACCCCTTTCCCTTAACCGATCTTCACCAAAAACAATAGGTCTTGAGAACTCTACAATTCAGGTATTTGATTCTTTTTACTTCCATATTCCTTAAGGAATGGAAGTATGGTGATGGCAAAAAAAATCGTGTTCGAGATTATTGCAGATTCTGATTCTACTACACTCAAAACATGAAAAAAAGTCGTTTTCCGAAAAGTGTCTGTGTGTGTGTGTGTGTGTGTGTGTGTAGATTTTTTTTCTATGGCAAACGATAACAGCCGCAAATTCAAACAGAATCAAATAATTTTTTGCATACAGCCCTGATTTGTAGAGTACTCGCGACCTATTGTTTTTGGTGAAGATCGGTTGAGGGAAAAGGGTAGTTTACCTGCAACGGTTTTTTTTTATCAAAAGAAATTTTTTTTTTTTGGCAAACGATAACAGACGCAAATTCAAACAGATTCAAATAATGTTTCGCATACAGCCCTGAATTGTAGAGTTCTCAAGACCTATTGTTTTTGGTGAAGATCGGTTAAGGGAAAGGGGTAGTTTACCTGTAACGTTTTATGTTTTAACAAGGGTATTCCCTATGGCAAACGATAACAGCCGCAAATTCAATCAGAATCAAAAGATTATTTGCATACAGCCCTAAATTGTAGAGTTCTCAAGACCTATTGTTTTTGGTGAAGATCGGTTGAGGGAAAGGGGTAGTTTACCTGCAACGTTTTTTTAACAAGGGTAGTATTTTCTATGGCAAACGATAACAGCCGCAAATTCAAACAGAATCAAATAATGTTTTGCATACAGCCCTGATTTGTAGAGTACTCAAGACCTATTGTTTTTGGTGAAGATCGGTTAAGGGAAAGGGGTAGTTTACCGGCAACGTTTTTTATCAAGCGTATTTTCTATGGCAAACGATAACAGCCGCAAATTCAAACAGAATCAAATAATTTTTTGCTTACGTCCCTGAATTGTAGAGGACTCAAGGACTTTCGATTTTGGTGAAGATCGGTTAAGGGGAAGGGGTAGTTTACCTGCAACCTTTTACGTTTTAACAAGAGTAAAGTACTTGAAAATTTATTTAAACTTTTTGAAACAATGGTAATTGTTAAAAATAAAATAATTTTGTTGCCAGGCAATAAAATTATAATATTTTCATTTTAATGTAAATCATGTATATATTAGAAAATATATCGTGCTTGGCAGGCAAGCATATTTCAGATTATAAATCTTAGAATATGGAAGTCATGTATGGTTCTCCATACCGATATTTCAATTTGCGGCTGTTATCATTTGCCATAGAAAATACCCTTGTTAAAACATAAAACGTTGCAGGTAAACTACCCCTTTCCATTAACACATCTTCACCAAAAACAATAGGTCTTGAGTACTCTACAAATAAGGGCTGTATGCAAAAAATTATTTGATTCTGTTTGAATTTACGGCTGTTATCATTTGCCAAAAAAAATCCACACACACACACACACACACACACACACACACACACACACACTTCGAAAAATGACTTTTCATGTTTTAAGTGTAGTACAATCAGAATCTGCAATAATCTAGAACACGATTTTTTTTGCCATCACCATACTTCCATTTCCTTAAGGAACATGGAAGTAAAAAGTACTGACTTAGTAATTTGTTCAGACTGGCTATGATAGTTTGATCCCCAAAATAGATACACGAAAGTGGTTAACAAATTTTATTTAGTTTTCCTTTAAATATAATTCATCTTGTGTATATTATTAATATCAGGTAAAGTGCAAATATAAATTTAAGCAATAAATTGCCATGCACAGGCATATGCTTTTCTGTACAACGCACGGCTTGTAAACTATAAAAATTACTTACAAAAACATATTCACTTAAAATGTTGTAACTGTTACAGTCACAACAATAATTAAACCATGCATTCTACCATGCCTATATTCATTACACAAATTCTTTAAATAATTGTCATACTAAGAACGTTATATAATACTAATGCTAAAGCAAAAATTTAATGAAGCAATGTAAGTAGTGTTAAAAATACTTACGGAATTGTTAGTGACCGTTGCCGAGGTGGTTAATGACTCTGCGTGCACCAGTAGGTACTGTCTTGGTGGTAGAGGAGGTGGCGACAAGGGTGCTGGTGAGGAGGGAGGATTGCGAGAAGGCAAAGGTGGTGGAACATCAGGATCAAGAACATGTCGGAAAGTTGGGGACACTGGCTGTAATAACACAAGCCAAACACATGATACTATTAGTACAAGCAGACCCAACACAACTTAAAAATATATTTACACACACTCACACTCAAAAAATTAACTTATGTTACTCACCAACTATTTATTAGTTGATTAAATTAGTTAGTAAGTTATGTTTTTACCAACAGACATTTGTTAAATCTTTACTTATTTAAGGTTATAATGATTATTATGATAATTATGTCTGGTCTTTTTCCTTTTTTGTAACACAATGCAGTGATATTTATTTGCTTGTATTTTCTCGCATGTCTCTTGTGACATGAGAGAAGCTCTCTTCTCTGATAAAATTTGGGGTATTATTGAAAAAAAAAAAGAAAAAAAAACATATTCATACAACTAAAATTCTATATTCGATACAACTTCTAAGTGAAGCATCATGGATCATATGCCTTAATGTATACTTTCATGAGTAAGAAATTTCCTATGCTACCACATACCTCTGTTAGGAGAATAATGAATTTAATTTAATTGTCTACCTATTTCTACTCTTGCAAAACCCGGCTACTGAGCAGCTGTGTGGTTAACTATCCAAGATTCTGTTCTAACATATATAATGCTGGACTTTGCAAGTGCAGCCATGATGTTTTTAAGCAGCAATTTAAAAGTTGTTTCGAAAGAATTCTTTTCAAGCTCTAGTTGACATGAAAACTGTTTACAAGAAAAAATGTGGGCTGAATAAGTATTTTTGAAAACAATGCAAATATGACTGAAATAATCTGTAGATAATAAATAGTTGGTGTAATTACATAAAGCAGTTAATTATCGACTACATATTCACACAACAAAATTTTTATAACTGAAGCCTTCAAATAATCATTAATAAAAACACTCTACATGAGTACAATCAAAACTTGCCAACCACAAACTGTATGATATACTATAGGCCTTTACATACACAATCAGCTTGGATACGTACACATACGTACACTCTACATCCTGCTTAAGGCATTAACAAATTACCAAGACATCATGCTTCTTAAAACTATCAAAAACTTTTGCAAGCCCTTAAAATTTTTATCAAGATGAAAATAACAAAATCATCTGCCAGTTTTTGCCTAACTTGGAAAAATTAAAGGATCTAAAAAACTATTTAAAAGTTAATTAATCTTACCATTTGTAAATACCAGGTCAAGAATGTTCATTAATATACAAATTAATAATACACCAATTATTTGTATGCAGTAATCTTGAATTGAATTTTCCACAATGTTCATTGTGACAATGACAAATTAAACAAAATACCAGATTAAGTAAAAATAAATATTGATATTTATATAACAAAAACAACTAATTTCACTGGCATTGCTTCTTCTTGGCAAACTCAATCAAGAGATTTTTGGTTGGTTGGTTTTGATTGGTTGGCATATTCTGAAGTTGACTCTTCATTGTGTTGAGTACACTCTGTTTAAATTCCTCTACATTGTCAAACTCATTTATAAAAACAATTGAGCCACGAACATCTTTTTTGTCCTCTGCCTTGCTACCATAAAGTGGCTCCAAAGTGGCCCGGTCTCCAACTAGTGTCCACAAAGATTAAAAATGGTGGATGAAATTAATTGAGATATAAGTATAAAAAAACATATTCATGTGACATAAGTTATAAATTACAGTGTACAAGAAATCTGCTGGATCCAAGTGATGATGTACAGCTTACTTTGAGCAGTAGTATCAGCTTAAAAATTCCACAACCATGAAACAACAAATACAGGCCCAAAAACCACACTGATTATTATAATGTCTAGTAAGACAGTGACAACTTTAGTTATCTCACATATAATTTTAAAAATTAAAATCAGTTAAATAGATAAAATTTAACTAATAAATCATCATAATCAGCCATGGCTCAACAACCCTTCATGGGTCTTGGCCATTCAATTCAGCATTATTCTTTGCTCTAATCTTTGAGTTTCTAATATTACATCTTTCCCAGGCTTCCTGCACCTGATCTTAAATCTAATTCTTGGTTTTGCACTGGGCTTACTTAATGCAAGTCTCTGGTAAAAAATATTTACTTTGTTGCTGTGTTCTCACTATCTTTTAAGTGGCCAATCCACCTGAATTTTAATACATCTTATGATGTCAGGGCATCTATAGTGATGGTAGAGGTCAGCATTATATAGCCTGCACCAAATGCTACATTTAACCACTCGCTTATCTCCTTTAAACCCTTATCTCAACGGACCCTAATAACTGTTCATCAACTTACTGAATGAATATGTTTACAAAATACATTGTTCTTATCTTTAGTGGTTTGAAATTCTTGGTAGGAGGAGGAGGAGGTCCATACTTTATCTATCTATCTTTTGACTCATTGATCTGTGCTTGTCTTAAGCTTAAAAACCAATGAAATTAAGCACGTAGTCATGTAGTCTTTACTTTTTTAACAGCATAGATATGTAGCTCTTGTATCTAAATAAGAGGACTCTGCCATCAGAATTTGAAAATTTCTTCACAGCTCTCTCTATTCTTCCACGGAATCATAAACCTATTTTCTAGCATCAAACCTCAAAAGCTGTTATTTTTTTTGGCATCTATTCTTAGTAGTACATGACTCTGAGCCACAGTATTCTTTGAATATATTAGAAGCAATAACTTTAAACTATACAACTCCCTACAGAGATGTAACTCTTAATTCACTAACATGACTATCATGTTGGTCTTCTGATACATGGTTGATGTTATAAAAAAAAACAAAAAAAACCTCCGCTCAACAGTCCGTTAAGGACCAAGGCATACCGCGTGGCTTTTTTGTGTTTTAGTGTGACGGTGTATGGCTAGTACTATGTGCCACCAGCCGCTAGTTGCGGTATTCACAGCCAGGAGGCAGTGCTGTTATCTCAGCGCCTACTCAGTTTGCCTCACAACGCTGAGTGCACGCCGTACCGAACCTCCGCCGGGAATTGAACCTGGGACCACGAGCGCATCAATCGCCCACGTTAGCCACTAGACCACCTGGAGGCTCTCATGGTTGATGTTACTTCCATTAATATTTCATTTTCTACAGGACCCTAGTTTTATTTTCTATTTACCCTAGTTCAAACTTCAATATCATTACTACATTGATGGCTGATATAACTGTGATCCAAACATTCCTGGAACATGCACTGCCATGTTAGAAACAATTTTAATGATTGAAATACTGGAAAAAATTAAAATCTCTACACCCTCTCTCCCTCC
Organism: Magicicada septendecula; assembly: GCA_034769895.1. Taxonomy (NCBI): domain Eukaryota; kingdom Metazoa; phylum Arthropoda; class Insecta; order Hemiptera; family Cicadidae; genus Magicicada; species Magicicada septendecula. The sequence continues at coordinate 402,150,342 of CM068371.1, read as the reverse complement.
TTTTTAGAGATAACCAAGTATTACCAATAATTTCAGGTGAAAACATGTGGCACATAGTCTACAAACTAAAGGAGACTGTAGTTTTACTAAAAATAAATTTATTTATATTTATGTTTTATGAAATAAACCAATGAATAGCCCACTAATAGATTTAAAATTATGAAATAGCAGCAGATAGTATGCTAGCTGAACCTAGAACATGCTTACCACTTATTGCATATATACACTGTGTGTGTGTGTGTGCGCGTGTGCACGCATGCAGACATTAGGGATATGATTTGGTTTAGAAGTGAGGACCAATCTAAACCAGATAAACAAGGTAAAAAACAAACTTAATAACACCTACTCAAGTAACCCAACAATTTTCTTCACAAATACACTATTCTTATTTGTGATGTACATAACTGACAGTGATAAGTAACTAAACAATACCACTTAAATATCCCTAATTTATTGACATACAGGGCCGGCCCCAGCGCTTCTGCTGCCCTGTGCAGTATTTATGAGTGCTGCCCCCCTCCCTATTTTAATTCTGAACACATTCACGCACACTAGACCTACTCTAAAGATACGGCGATTGCCTCCAAATGACGACTAGGAATGTTTGCATTGTTGTGTTTTCAAATAACTAGAACTTTTTTGCATTTACATTTGCGGCTAGAACGGCTACAATAAAAATTGTAATTGTAGAGACAATACAAGGAATAGTGAGACAATAAAAATGTATGCCTATGTGATGACTTAAAATTAAAATACTAACTAAAATTCATTATGATTGAAATATAACAAAAGTAATGTATCATACACCATAGTTAAAAAATACTTGTCTAGCTTTTCCACTGCAAACTCCTTTATGACTTCATTATAATCAAGTGATTCAGCTAATTGATGTTTTATAGATATAGTCCCCAGACCACTCAGGCGAGTCTTGGACATACTCGATCGGAGATAAGTTTTAATAAGTTCGAGCTTCGAAAAAGCCCTTTCTCCGCATGCCACTGTCATAAGTAATGTTAGCAAAATTCTTAGAGTGACTTAGTTTACGTTCACGAATTTTCGACTCTTAGTTAAACTCAGCTGACTTTATACATAATAAATTCTTACTGATCTTACACATTGTGATGAAATTAAGTGAATAATTTTATTTTTTCCCTCAATCTCATTTAATTACTGTACACTTTTTTCAATTAAATTAAAATGAAAATATGTGGCAACCAAATTATAAATTAGGCAGATATAGTATATTAAGGAATTAAAAAATGCATATGTAAAAGCAATATACATACATAATTGTGTGACATGATCACATGAGTTAATCCATGACTACAGAAGACTTGAATCTTAAGAAACACACATACATACCTTAAAGTTCTTAAACTCCACCCAATGGAGACTGATACTTTATATTAAGACACTACATCATACACTCCGCTTCACTCTACTCCACTTACATCTGATATTGTATGTTTATTGGTCATGGTCATGTCCATTTACTCTTTGACAGAACAGGGTATGATAACATCAGTTATCTCACAAAACCACTGTTACTTTCACAATGAAATTAAAATTTTTAAAGGTGATGCATAACAACCAGTCTAAAATATTAACATGATGTATGGACCATATGTCCTCAATACAAACAACAATCTGGCAGTACTTCAAAACTAACTTGCTGCAGTTAAAATGCTAAATGTCAGCTGACCCAACACTCTGTGGTGAATCCACAATTTCAGCATGGCTTTTTCTGGCTGCAGTCCTTTTCATGTTACAAAAAGTTTCCCTACATTTGTATAAAAACTGATAGAAGTCAGTCTAACATGATCTTACTTTGAAATAAACGTTGACCACATTCTTATACGGGATTATATGAATAAATAAATACTGTCAATTACACAAATAGGTAAATCGTAATAAAATATTTCTGAGTAAATTTTAACAATTGTCTGCTAATCGTAATATCTTTTCTTGTTTGATAATATCATTAGCTTCCTTCCACTACCACTGCTCAATTACTAGCAATTTACAACAGACAATTGCACAGAATTGGAATACACTTCACACGAATGTTACATGAAATATAATGGCTCTTTATTGCATTGTAGAATGTTATATGTAACACAACATACTTTCATTGAAGTATTTATATAAATACCCCTGTATGCTGATAAAAAATTATCAGTTTTTAGGATCTCTCTAATTACCAGGGCTTGGATCTTTAAAAGTTAATTGGCAGGACTCTAACATAAAAATGCATATTTTGATGATTACTTTAAAAAAATCATATATGTTGACAGAAAAACATAAAATGTAAATATTTTTATAATTTTGTACCAAAATCCCTCTTTTTTTACTCATGGCTGCAGCAAGTATTTTAATGCAATCAAATTATATATCAATGTAATTTATTTAATTGTAAATCTATATGTAATGTACAATTAATGTAAATCTACATTTTAAGTAATGTAATTACTTTAATACATAAAAATTACATATTTTAGACTCGCATTATTTTCCCTGTTTCCTAAAACATTAGTTGGAAATTATCCATGTGATTGAGAGGTAAAGACCAGTACTGGACTTGATTACTACTGGACAACAAACATTCCTTAGCAGTTTTCCCCTGAGTGGAAAGATTCACAATCTAGCCATCAACGCTTTTAGTTTGTATTCAGCTGACGAGAAGTTTGTGTTGTATGTGTTTTGATTTGTGTATTTAATCGCACCCATAATGCCAAATATGTGGTTACGCTTAGCAGAGAAGCTCAAGTCTTCCCTGGGAAGCTTAGTTGCTGATTAATGGAAATAACTTATTTAACACTATGCGTGCTATTGCCAATCAGGGCCTTGGTTTGAGGACACTATACATCGCTTCCCGATAACCTGAGTGTGAATCAGAGGCTTCATCTGAACATGCAAAAATGTGTATATGTGACATTGGATGAACATTTTTGGTTAATCCCAATAATAGTGAAACACACACTGTGAAAAATAGCGTTGATCTTCATTAAACACTGTTGCGTCAATGTATAAAGATAAAAATAATAATAGCTTTATATCATCATCTATTTTCCAGATTCCACTTAAACAAGATTTCTAGCTCATATTTCCAAGTTTTTAGTGCATACTGTATCAATCTTTTACAAATATCATTACTAGCAAATGTTAACAAATTATAATAGTAATTTGTTAGCTCATAGCTCAGAACTCGCTTATTACCAGTATTTTGAATTAAATATATTTTTTATTAGGTACATATCAATTTTACATAATGTTTCAGTTATCAGGAAAATTATGAAAATTCCTATTATTTTCACAAAATAACAATCGTAAAGTAGTCCATAAAACAATAAAATCACAATATTAATACGATAATTTTTAACCATAATACCTAAATAACAAATAATTTAGGCCTTTATTTACACCGCCATAGATATCTACGGGCCCACAACTGATAACAATGTGTAAAGCTTTTTGCAAATGTAGCTCAAAAACATTTTGAAGATGGACCAACATTTGCAAGAGGTTATTGAGAGACATTAGCTTTCACAAATTAATAAAGAACCTAGTTTGTATTGGGAATAAAATTTCTCATAACTTGATGTTCTATGTAATTATACGAACAACGTTACGAACACACCAACATGTAAAATTCATTATTATTAACTGTGATTTTCCTGTTGCACTGGTATCTGCATAGTGCACTAGCACTAGTTCTGCCTGGTTATTTTGCTCACGGCTGAGATGGAGTCTCTTAAAAAATAGAACTGTAAATCACATTCTCTGTGTTGAGTCTCTACAACCCGCCGGCGTTGGCAGAGATTTTTTTTTTTAATAACCAATAAAAAAAATTCTGTGTATCTACAGAAATGCTGTTACGAGATGGGTTGCAATAATAATTATCCCTTTCACGTTTCGTTGAACCCCCTTCGAAATAAAACGCTGTATGCAACGGAAAATCGTATTGCAGCAATTAATCACTTATTGGCAAAATATATCATTTTATATGTACCGTAATGCTGGGTGATGAGTTGGCGTGTTCGAACCCTACACGCGTGTTTACGACACGCCGATTCTGAAATGCACAGAACACAGCCCTAACACTACGACATTATACTGCCGGACCAACGAAAATTAAAAAAAGCCTGTAAAAATTTACACAAGTTTCCACATGTAAAAGTTAAGTATGTTCAACAATCCGCTAAGAAAATTTCAAAAAACCTGTACGATAATAACCTGCATAGAAAAAGGTAGAAAACTTTATGAAAATGAGGTTTTGTAAACGCACACAGACTTCCGAAACTATGGATCTCTCAGTCGCATTTCTGTCTGCACGTGCACAGTACATATTAGTATACGGCGGTGCTGGTTCCAAGCCAGCGGCCAGTTACTCGAGCCTGTGCCCTAATTGCAGGTGGTGCCGAACAAGGGGAGTGCACTAACTCCCAAGTGTCAAAGAACGCTGATCACAAAGCCGGGCATTGTGTCAAGAGTAAAACGCCTCATTTACCAGTCTGTGTTTAGTCTACGCCCAAAAATCAAACAAGGTCACGTACAAGAACCGACCTAAACGTGCTCCACGACGCTATTACGCGCACACGGATCAGACAGGGACACGTTACCTACATACAAGTGATCCTCCAATTTAGAAGCACAATTTATTCTTTCTGACCACGTTGGTACAGTGAAGAAATGAGACTAGGCTGACGGACGTGAGGCAGGAGTGTGTTGCGCAAGTAAGACTCTTTAATTTAGAATAAACGGTCATCTGCTCATGACATCGAACATCGAATCATGTTTATATACCAATTTCTTTTTGTCCGCGATTCTGTGAATCAGTTTACTAGTCGTAACCTAAACCCCCATGCATGAGTTCGGCATACCAGACACACTGGTAAAACTAACTCACGTGACTACGAAGCATACTAAAGCCAACCTGCTTCCCGAGGGTTAAAGCAAGGCGATGGGTTTAGCCCCCACCTTGTTCGATATTGCTTGGATACGTAATGAAAGGCTTGTCAAAAAGTACCCCAAGCAGCTTCAACCTGTTAACAAACCAAACTGTACAGATACCCGCTGTTCCAGATGTTATCAACATCATATCAAGACGGACTGCGGCTGCTAAAGAGATATTGGTGGAGCTAAAAAATAAAGCGAAAGAAGTTGCGCTAGATTAAAACACTGAAAACAAAACAAAAAGACCAATCGAGATGCTCAGACAATCAAGAAGGGATCAGGTCGATCAAAACACTGTGATAGAAGATGACACAACTGAAGTAAATGGATAGTGGATAATTTGGTACATCTTGAGTAACCACACCAAAAACTGATGAGAGGAACCCGAGGTCCGAAGGCGGATCGCCACGACTAACAAATACTTCTCTCTACTGCCATCATTACGGTTCAGGAAAACAAGAATGAAAGTATACAAGACCATCATTACGCCAGTGCTATGCTATGGCTGTGAGGCGCCATAACAGGACGACAATAATATTTTTGAAAGAAGAATCCTAAGTCGCATTATAGGACCAGTACAAGAAAATGGCGCATGCAGACTGAGCCACGATAACGAATTGTACAACTAGTACGCTCCCTGAGCTGCAGAACTCGCTCATTATTTTGAATGAAGTACACTTATTATTACATAAACTTAGATATTACATAATTTTTCAATTATGGGAAAAATGTTAAAAATCTCGATTTCTTTACTGTTTCTTTAACAATACCGGTATACAAAAACTGTAGGGTACCCGCACACAATCATACAAGAAACACAACAATTTAAAACATTCGGGTTACAGTTCTTTTTAGTCTGACACCATGTTGGTTTTTTTAATTTAATCAAAAATTTTTATCTTTGGGGGGGGGAATCTGGAGTCCCAAAATTTTTAAATCTCCGAAACTTAACAATACATTCAGATGCTAGTTAAAATCCTCTTCAATTTTATACCCCACAAAGGCTTATGGAAATTCTCACATTTTTGTCTCCCACCCCCCTATTTTTGGAGGCATCAATCTAAAAAAAAAATAGGGTTCTGTACGATAAAACTATGGACACGTATGTCAAGTTTTACAAACCAGTTGATTGGTTCAAACGTTATTGGGAGATACCCCCAAAAGACAGACAGAAGACAACTACACCGACAGGGAAGTGCCAACCGGTCGGGTTGAAACTGAGAACTCGTTTCGTTTTTCAAATATACAAAGAAATCCCAGTCTCAGTATTTGTAAGGATACAAAGATTGTGCTGGGCTGGGCACATCATCAGAATGGAGGACGGCAGAACCCCTAAAGAGACGTTATTAGATATCTGGGAGGGAACAAGATTCAGAGGAAGACCGAGGAAGAGATGGGAGGATGGCGTTGCGAAGGATACGAGGCCATGGGGGTGATGGGCAGAGCGGATTGAAGGCAGAGATTGGTGGGGATCTCGACCCAATTTGGGGTGTAGCGCCATACGAAGAGGGGGAGGAGAAACCTAAAAAAAAACTAATTTCTCCTGCTCTCATACAACTGAAAGCACGGAACATTTCTGTATGCTAGTTCCAAACGATCGGTTTTATGGATGATTATACTCCACTTCTTTCTGATTTTAATTAAAATTTTGTTGTTTCAACCTCTTCGCTATCAGAATTTCAGCGATGTGTTCTTCTCTTTTGTCCCATCGTTAATAGCCATCTGTTACTATTCGTGTTTGTCACGGAGACATAATAAACAGTATACGGCGACAGATTATAATTGAAAATCCGTAAATTTCTGGAACTAATTAGTAATCTTTTTCCGTTTTCGGTAACACAGAGGGATTAACTGCTGGGGAAGAGAATTTATATTCATCGCAGACTATACATATCAAGGAGAATTAGTTATGCCAGATAAAAGTCGGTTGATCATATTCTTCCTCCGCGAAAATTACGCTCCATCTTAGTTACACGTTGCATATAATTGCCGAAGGCGTTGTTTAGATGCATGAAGTCGCTCACCGTGTCACGATTGGTTTTACTCGCATCACGCCACGATTTATGTGAGACTAGATGCGAGTAAACACATTTGAGAGAGAATGTATCAACGGTAAGCAATACATACGACACTTTGTACCAAAGCGTTTACTTCACTAGTGTGCAATTCAACAAATATCTTCGGCATATGAAACGCACACGTCGGAAACACCTACGTGTATTTGATCCTTCACTCACCGCAATTACTGTACATCGCCATATCGCCTATAAAATCAATGACCGTAAACCCTATCAGTGTTGCGGCACACATTTGTAATAATAAATATTATTTTTATGCTAACAATACGTTAAATAGTTCAAAGCAATAATCACAATCAACTGCTGCATTAAAATACATCATGTCTGGGTAGCACCAACAAATTACACTAGATCGCAAATAAAATATTAATTACATTCAAGACTGGGACAAAAATGGCGTAGCAAACCTACTGAACCAAAATCTGTTCACTTAAATTTCACAAACAGTCCTCTCGAATGGGTTACCCGTAACTGTAACCCAAATACGCCGTCTGCGAAAACGGCCAAGTTTATCTTTGTCACGACAATGGATGATATTCTTACATGCAATGCCCGTGTCAAAAACGAGAAGTAGTAAGGAAATAATAATAAAAACCCTATACTGGTAGACGCAATAGACGCCTTTCTAAAGGGAAAAAACAAATTTTAAGAACTGTATGGACGTATGGTATCTTACCTTGGGGCTGCCACTGGCACTTTCTGCCGACGGCGTGCAGTCTTATGCCGCCCACTGTAGCTTGTACGTTACGTGATAGAGGAGGTGATTAATACGGCTTGAGGCAAACTAAATTGACAACCGTTTTTTTTTTTTTAGGCTTTCCACCCTGCCACACGTACGTACGGAGCCGAATATTCCGATCCCGGAATTCGTCAAATTTCGCTAGCTTTCACACCGATCGGCGAAAGGACACGCTAGGCTAACATACGGATACGTGACGAACGATCACGCATCGAGGCGAAACAATACAATCGGAGAAGACTGCTGAAGAAATCCCTTCCACCAGTGCATCTCAATTCAGGGAACGTTATCCGTACTCTCCGTTTTGGTTCCATTCGCCGAATGAAGAAGCACGTGTGGGAACGCCAGTGGCGCTTCCATTAGTTATTACGGTTGGATTTAATAACCTATTGGGCAATCCTATCGAGTACACCCGTAATATTCAGTACAACTTCATTAAGTCAATGAATTAACGATGTATAAACTAACTTCACCATTTAAATATAATGTCCACAAACTTCTTGCCGCTAGAAACCAATACTTAGTCGCCAATCATTAAACTTTTATCAAGTAAAAATCGTGTATTATTAGCAAAATTAATGCCAAACGTGTCGCCCAATTTAATGGTGTACACACTCGTCTCAGAGGATGTCAAATCGTGGAATACATGAAACGTCTGGCATCGATTTTACGAGTAAAGCTTTTTTCCTGTGGTAAGATTTTTCCACTTGAATATTCGAAGACTTCTTCTATCTTTAACCAGGAAAAGATTAAAAACTATATATTGTCTTTTGTTCTAGAAAATCTCTGGCCGTCTCTCTCTCGCCCCCTCCCTCCGCCACACAGGCCTACAGAAAAAACATTCTTATGTATGTACAAGGGAGGCTATCCTCTATCATCAACTGAAGTTATCGTAATTCCTTATCAACACATTGTTTAACGCACGAACAGCATTCTGATTTAAATAATTCTTTAACACACATAAAACTTTGTATTGTTGCAAAGGTAAAAGTACAAAGATAATATGAACGGACATGTGTACGTATGTATACTCTACTTGCGTACTTCTTTAATATAGGAAAACTCGAATAAAACGTTTATAAACATTACTTCATACGTCTGAACGACTGTATTGTTATCAGATTGAAGCAGATAGGATTCTTATCACTGAAATCCGATAAACACAAACACATATTTTAGATCATTTTACTTACAAAATTATTTTCGTTCCATCAAGGATAGCCATTTCCAACGGTTCTCGTTTATTGAGAGATTTATTTTCCTATTCTTTTATATATATTTCATGCTAACGTCATAGTCAGAATTCGCACTGTACTACATTTGAGTAAGTTCCTTGTATCTTATCTTCTTATTATTTCATATTGTGAAAGATTTCCTTAAGTAAATCGGTTGTAATTATTTGAACACATAATATTGTAATAACTGTTTAATAAGGACACAGGATGGGTCACAAGTCGCTCGACATTGAAGTCCTTAGTTCAGAAGTGACCATGAATTAACAAATGATGTAAGATGTAAGGTTTTGTGGGGTTCGGCCATTAAGTAGACACAATTTTTAAACATTTTTGTTGACATTTTGATAAAATCTCTTTTCACTATCAGCACTTGTATACAGGCAAAACAGAAATAATTAATAGGTCTACACATTCATGATGAGCGTTTTTGTGAATCTTTGTGTAATGTTACATAAAGAATAATGATAATAATCATGTTATTACTATTATATTAATAAGATGTAACATGTTTAATATTCATTGTATAAGTATTAATTATCTCTGCACTGTCGGTATAGAGATCCTGATAATGATACTAAATTCTGTCGAAACATCGACACAAATGCTTTAAAACTGTGTGTGTTAGTCGATGACCGAAGCTAATAAAATATTTCATCAGCAGAAGTAAAAAAATCATTTTTTTGTATGAACAAGAACTAAGGGAGGTAGCGTGGTCTGTAGCAGGTAGGCGGGAGTATAAATACGAAAGACCACAGCTGTCAGGCCGTTGTTAGGTCTTTCAAAAGGGTTTTTCAACCGACAGGTAAGACAAATTTATTTTATTTTACCGTATTTTGTAATTTATTCTTATATTTCTATTCTTATATGTGTTTCTACAATTAACACTTTGTTGTTTGCGGACGACGAGGCTATTCTGTCGGAGTCTGAAAACAGATTGCAGATGGGTATACATTTGTTAAATGGAATCCGCAAAGACTTTGGATTGCAGATATCCACAATTAAAACCAAGATGATGGCTTTTTGTGGAACTGATCCCGTACGGACCAAAAATTGTAATAGATGGTAGGCCTACTGTCCTGGAACAATTTAGCAGTTTTGAATACCTGTGCTACAGTGTGTCTTATAATGCTAGCAACGACGTGGTGCATAAGTTGCATACGTTCAACCTTATGTGCGGGACTATCAGGCGAACCCTTAAGTCAGCAAGAAAAGGAACACGCCTAAAATCTACAAGGTGATGGCTCTTCCCACACTTCTTTATGCGTCTGAGAATTGAACTTTAACGAAAGGCCAGACCAGTCGCATCCAAGCGGCTGAAATGAGATTTCTCGGGCACGTGGCAGGCTATACTCTCCATGATCATAGAAGAAACACAGATATACAGCAGGAACTGAATATTATGAGTATACTCGACAGGATCGCCCAGTATCGGCTGAATTGGTGGGAACATCTTTGCCGAATGGATGACTGCCGCATTCCCAAAAAACTATGGAACTATAAGCCGAAGGGACGGAGAGGTGTGGGGCATCCGAGGAGGAAGCGCTGGAGTGACCAGCTGTAATATTTGCCTATTTGAGACCGGAACAAACTATTCTTGGTCTAAACCATGAGGATGATGATGCTGTGTGTTTCCCTAATATTTAAAAGACTTATATTGTAGTGATAAGATTTTTATCGTAATTGTGTATATTTTGCCAATGTTTTGATTTTTAATGTTTTATTGTAAGTTGTTTTCTGTTTATAGTCTCAGAATGATCCAGATTTTAGGGATCGAAACGTCAAGCGAAAAATACTACGATGAAAGCAGTCCGAGTAGAGAATTTATCCGTACGAAATCACCCGCCGCTTACGAGTTTTAAAGAATTCTTTTCCTGTAAGGCAATTTACGGGCCCACACTGTTTCGTAGAGAATTACATCCGTACGTATTCCAAAAATAATCAAGACAAACCTGTATGAAAGTTTAGAACACGAGTCACAATACAGCAGCACGAGCACATACTTATACTTCACTACTAACCGAACTGTACTAAGCCATGGGCGTATTATGCTCTGTATGGCGGTGGTTGGCGTGTGGATCCTTGGCCTACCTGCTGCCTCTACCCCCTTGTAATATTTCCGCCCGGGCTCGACAGCAGCTAATTCCCGCGTGAGTCACCTCACTGTGCGTCCAGTATGAAATAATTTTTTTTTTTTGCCTCGCCCAATACTGATAAAATTTTGTTATATTTGAAATCAGCGAAATAATACGATGAAAATGACACCAAACACGACTAAGGAATATTAAAAAATGGGCGTCATAAAGCACTATGCACTGAAGACGTGTTTTAAAGTAGTTGTTGAGCTTTTACCTTGAACCACCTTAAAATTTAATATTTTTTAGTCGTGTTTGGTGTCATTTTCACCGTATTATTTCGCTGATTTCAAATATAACAAAATTTTACCAGTATTGGGCGAGGCAAACAAAAATTGTTTCATACTGGACGCGCAGTGAGATGACTCACGCGGCAATTAGCTGCTGTCGAGCCCGAGCGGAAGTATTACAATGGGGTAGAGGCAGCAGGTAGGCCAAGGGTCCACACGCCAACCACCGTCATACAGAGCATAGTCCAGTTCCAAAACCTGAGAAACAGTACGTATATATAACTTCCTCCTAATGTGCAGCACATTATTTATGTGCCTATAATGCCAGAAGATCGCAAAAAATGTTATATTATAAGCAGGATGGGGCAATATTTTTATCACATTATGATGGTCTGTACAATTATGTTATGAATAGTCAACTTATATGTTCTGTCTTCATGCAATGTGCTCAGTGTCTGAGCACACGGCACGCGCTTAGACCACACGGCATGTACAAACACACACACCCAAAACAAAGAATAAAACAAAACCCACCATGAACCAACGGCTGCGACGTATATCTTCCATATTCAGTCGTTCCTTCGGCGGTACAAATAAGAACCTTGTCTGTTGTTCCTCAACTCCAAACGTCACATAGGGACCTATATAATAGAAAGGTTTGATACGGCATCACGTTAACAGTAAAAGTCACAGGTCACAACACACGCGTGCAGACATCGGTATCAAACACACTGTGCAGACACATCACAACACCATCGGCCACCGGTAAACACAAACACTTTCGTAAACGTTCACTTCGCGAGAACACAAACGCGATACAGGTTACTTGGCGCAATACACTGTATACAACGTCGCATCTTCTCGGAATGAACGGGTCAAAACACGATCCGCAGAGTGCTTTAGTTCCATCGCTGTTTTACAAACCGAGAGACGATAACATGGCGCTGACCACGACCTCTTTATGTTTCGCTCAATAATAATAACAACAACTGCGTGCATTTGTCGATAACGGGCAATCTGACGTAATAATCTTTATCGATATCAAAATTAAAATACGGGAGAAAATATTAAAGGCGTTATCGGCATTGCATTACTCATAATCAAACAATTCTCTCGTTGCTGTTTTATGAACATGCAAATCTTCAAAAACTAATGCTGTTAAGTTAGATAAATTCCAGGCGATCTGTGGGACAATCAACCGTATAGAAATGTCGAGATACAAAACACAAAGTTTTGGCAGGCCCTGTACAGTCCTATGAAGTATGGACAACAACCAAGCAAACAAGACAGCAAAATACAACCCTCGGAAATGCCGTTCTTAAGAGGAGTTAAAAGGTTTCCCAACTTGACCGTATAAAGAATGACGCCATAAGGGAAGAGCTACAAGTTTTTAACTTGAATTTAAAATTAAAATATTACAAACAACGATGGAACAACAGACTCCAGACTGGCCAAACAAGTGTGCAAATACAAGCCTAAGAGATAGCTGGAGGATCTTTTAAGACGGAACAGGCAGGCAGCACCCTGTCTGTGCCGTGAAGGTGGTGATGGTGAAATTCTGTTCGTACGTAAGTAACAAACTGAAAATTTGAACTGACCATCCTAACCTTCATACGACACTTCCGCTTACCAAAAGTAAATGCATAGATAACGTTTATATAAATTAGGAACCATTTAGTTTATGTGAAGGGAAGAATCACAGAGGTCGACTCCGTTTAGACTACATGAAACAGCTTATGGTCGATATGAACTGCACATCATATTGTGAGTTGAAAAGAAAAGCAAAGAAGCATGAAGAATGGCGAGCTGCTGCCAACCAGCCTACGGGCTGCTAACCTAGAAGAAGAGAAATGTAGAACAGTGAAAAGTGATAGGCCTACAGAAGGTACGGTATGAACTATACGACTGCGAGGTAAAAGCGACAGTCTTGCTCTCGTCCCTCCGTAAAAATATCACTTGTCAGTGAAACAATTTTTTTTTTTTAGTGGAATTACAAGTCAAACAGATAGTATAATATTTGGAATGCATATTAGAACCTAACAAAGAGAAACTGACATAAAAATAATGTTTCCAAAAAAATAAACAAATATTAATATAATTTATCAGTAGCACGGATACATAACAATGCGGCAAATATAATAGATAGGATAATTCAAGAAGTATTATCTCACTTTACCTTACTACACGTCAAAGTAAAGAAAAAAAGTCGCAACGCTTCGTTTCCAAGTTACGTCCCGTCAAAGGTTTGCACTTTTGTGGTCACAAAGGTAAGAAAGTTGGCAGCAAAATTCTTCGGCTCGCAGAACAGTATCTTCAATAGCTACGAAGAAAATTGCTGAAAAGCCCAAAAATGTGAGCATAAAAACAAAGTTTTTAATTAACGGTCAAAAAAGAACAATGGCTGCTGGATTGCTAGGTGGCAACTCACTACTCACAAAAACTGATACACTTCTGAAAAATTATTCAAGCACAGTACTCATAACTTTATTGTACAGCACTGACAGCTGTTAATACTCTACTGCCAACATAGGAAACAAAAATTCCCCAAATCATTTCATTATGACAGTTTTTAATTTTTAAGTAGAAAAGCTGGAAAATTTTTGATTGGGCGTTTTCACGCATATGTTTATACAATTATTTTTTTCTAATTTTTATCTGTACATTCCGCTCTGGAATTGGGGGGGGGGGACATTCGCGAATCATCCTTTATATTTATCCTTCAGCGTCTTTAGTTTTCTAACGTCCTGTTAGTTCTACCTATGCAGTGGTTTCCCTGGTTTTCTTATAATTCTCATCCTTCCAATTCTGTGCTACTTCCAACACCTCCAGTCTACTTCCAAATTTTCTTTCTGACCAAACTTCCTTCCACCGTACGACTCGGTTTGATAGTCATGCCATATCAGAACGCCAAGCTTGCCACTCCTCGCCAAGCCGTGTCCATATCAGAACAGCGGTTTTTTATTTCATGTCGTCAGTCAGTTCCTGAGTGGAAGTCCTGGGCTCCAATCACCTACTCCTGTAAACTAGGGAGTGTCTACACGAAGCGTAAGATGGTGTGCCTCCAGTGCCTCTACGTACACTTCAAAATTTACGAAAATCTAACGAATGTGCAAACCTTATTAAAGCTCTTAAAAGCTTATATAAAAACTCCATATCACAGGACACGTTTAAAAGTATGCTGACAGAAGCCATGCAAACGTTTAAGAAATTTAAACAGGGTTTAAACAGGAGAACGCTGAAGTCGTTCGGTTCGATTCACGTTTCATCCAGGCAACCGGAAGTAGAACACAATATTTTTACAAATTCAAAAATTCAAAGATTAATCCTAATTTTACAACGGGCCTAAACAGTTTTTCATATTATCTAAATACAAGAAAAAAACCTTTCCTTAAACGGAAATCGATTACTGCTGTCTTCAGCAGAACAATACAGTGCTAGTGTCACGCAACGGGATACAATTGTCGGTGACTTACTTAACAGTCAATTAAGTAATCACTCTCTCGTTATATATACTACGTTGCTCGCTTCAGTTGTTTGCTATTGAAACCCAGTCCGGTCGTGTTCATCGCTACTATGATTTATTTATTTACTTTAGCGTTTAGCTAACGGTGAGTGTAACGACTCTTTTGCGGACGTCCGAAATTACTGACATAAATACGACTTCATGATCTACAGGCTACTGAGGCAATTTCCAATTTTCCATACGAATGCTGATTATTACCATAACAATTTTCCCGACAGCTTTTCTATAATATCAAGATGTACTACGCGTAAATTACATAAAAACTGGATGTGTTTCACAAACGCTACTGCAACCTGCTACTGGACTCGCTACGCTCACTCATTTCGTATTTTACACATTCTATATTTCTGTAAAGCTTCAAAATATACTCGAAAAAAGTTCTTAAAATCTGAAACTTAAAACGCAAAAGAACTGAAATTCCCCTAAACAACAAGAGACTTTAAGCAGAAGCTTCGCTGACGATTAGATAGTGCTAGTCCAGGATTGTTGATCTACTATATCTTCTATTCTCAATTCCAAGATTGGTGGGCGGTCATGTTCTGAAGTTACCAAATTACTCGGTTGATTTCCTTCTCCTTTAACCTCTCTGTACCTGTTCGACTGTACGGCTCTCCAGCCATTTGATCAAGGTACTTTATCTTGGTTTCCCACTAGCAATTCTTCCATTAACTTTTCCTTCTTCTATCGTAGCCATACAACTGTTATACCTAATTAAGTCTCCCGACGAATCATCGGCGTTTCCTCCCAACGATGACTTTTCAATAACCTTCGTCTTTCATTTACCAATTTAAATCCCTCATAATTTCTTACTGATCCCTCCATGAGATCGCCTCAACTCGTTATCAAACACGTCTCACACGCATCTATTCGTTGCTAGTCCCTTCTCCCGTCTAAATTTCAGATTCATACAGAACCACACTCCACACAAAAGATTTTATAAGATTTCTCCTGGTCTCGTTACCAGTACACCTAGAAGGTAGCATCGTGACCTACAACATATGCTACAATTATTTATGAATACTCAACTTATATGTTACGTCGTCATGCTCTGTCTCTAGTCACGTGCTGAGACCACGCGTCATATGTAAGCTAATATAGCAGTAACTTTTTTTTATTTAAATATACAAACAGTTTTATCAGACAGCGTTAGCGTATACGTTTGAAATATCAAATAGGCCTATAGGAAAATCAATTCAATCTGTATCTTGTACACACTGTTTCAATAACGCGTATTTTTACTTTAATTGGACTGATTTCAACCACCTTAAAGACAGTGATGTTGATTAGTCTTAACTTGTTTTTTCTTTTCTATGAACCCGACCCGATCCCGGACTCCCCCACCCACTCAAGGCCAAATTCTAGATACGCGATTGTTCTTCAAATGCGTACTTTCAAAAGATTATACGGTGAATGTTGGTGTAAGCACATCACCAAGAGGACACTTGACGAAAAGTACTTTGTACAACTGACACAGATTGTGTATACATATTAAAATAGTGGTCAATCAGCTGTTTATACTGGCGTCAACTTATGATTCTCATAGTAACATACTTCTTATGTACAGTAGATACACGTTTAATTGCAGCTGTTTATCTCTTTACTTACTGAATGACCGTCGCATATTCTGAGAACGTACGACATTCCTTAAGAAGAGTGAACTGTACTCTTTGCAAGCTTTTTTTACTTTTTAAATAATGTCCTCCTGATCGATGTATAGCGGACGGTGTAATTTGAGAAAACAAAACAGATCTTAACACCCAAGTCTTGCTGGATGATGAACATTGTTAAGCACTATCATAAACGAATTATTCATACATCACAAAGGTGTTTCGAAAAGTATAATGTAACAGATTTCACACAGATTCGATTATGGCCTCCAAGTTGCTAAGTGTACCAAACGCATAAAACACGTTTGCATAATTTGTTTGTTTTTTATTAGGTAGGCAAGAAACACTCGATGCGATGTGATCCAAAAACCTCACGGACACGTGATGGCGTCGTTCAGTGGCATTGGCAACAGCCAACTGTATGTCCATCCACCGCCAACGCCAGCCCGCCTGTGACCTGCTTTCTGCAAGGACATTCCCACTGATTTAATCACAAACTGCAATATTTTCACTGCATACCGTCTGGCGAATGAATGCACGCTATTTTATAAATACATCGTTCGATACATTTCGTTCATTCAAGGCTAATCCGTTACTGACTGTTTGGAATTCCTGAACGATCCGCGACCGTCTTCTCAGCTGACGTAAACGTTCATTATAATTGTATTTAGCAAAAATTTAATACAGAAAAAAATAACGGGAAAAGGGACGGGGAATGAATCATAATACGGATTTGAGCTATTATTACGTATGTAAGAAAAAGTCATGTTAACGCGTTACAGAACATAACGCGTTCCCGAAAACGTGTTCGAAATTCCAGTTGTCCGAAAGTCGAGTACCGTACAGTAGGCTGTAGATGCGCTGTGTACGTAAGTTGGTAGGATCGGTTCTATGAAGTGGTCTCTAGTACACTGTACTGTAATGAAATAGGATATATTCTTGCTTAAATTCCAGTTGTCCGAAAGTCGAGTACCGTACCGTACAGTAGGCTGTAGATGCGCTGTGTACGTGAGTTGGTAGGATCGGTTCTATGAAGTGGTCTCTAGTACACTGTACTGTAATGAAATAGGATACATTCTTGCTTAAATTCCAGTTGTCCGAAAGTCGAGTACCGTACCGTACAGTAGGCTGTAGATGCGCTGTGTACGTGAGTTGGTAGGATCGGTTCTATGAAGCGGTCTCTAGTACACTGTACTGTAATGAAATAGGATATATTCTTGCTTAAATTCCAGTTGTCCGAAAGTCGAGTACCGTACCGTACAGTACGTACAGTAGGCTGTAGATGCGCTGTGTACGTGAGTTGGTAGGATCGGTTCTATGAAGTGGTCTCTAGTACACTGTACTGTAATGAAATAGGATATATTCTTGCTTAAATTCCAGTTGTCCGAAAGTCGAGTACCGTACCGTATAGTACGTACAGTAGGCTGTAGATGCGCTGTGTACGTGAGTTGGTAGGATCGGTTCTATGAAGTGGTCTCTAGTACACTGTACTGTAATGAAATAGGATATATTCTTGCTTAAATTCCAGTTGTCTGAAAGTCGAGTACCGTACCGTACAGTACAGTACGTACAGTAGTCTGTAGATGCGCTGTGTACGTGAGTTGGTAGGATCGGTTCTATGAAGTGGTCTCTAGTACACTGTACTGTAATGAAATAGGATATATTCTTGCTTAAATTCCAGTGGTCCGAAAGTCGAGTACCGTACCGTACAGTACGTACAGTAGGCTGTAGATGCGCTGTGTACGTGAGTTGGTAGGATCGGTTCTATGAAGTGGTCTCTAGTACAATGTACTGTAATGAAATAGGATATACTCTTGCTTAAATTCCAGTTGTCCGAAAGTCGAGTACCGTACCGTATAGTACGTACAGTAGGCTGTAGATGCGCTGTGTACGTGAGTTGGTAGGATCGGTTCTATGAAGTGGTCTCTAGTACAATGTACTGTAATGAAATAGGATATACTCTTGCTTAAATTCCAGTTGTCCGAAAGTCGAGTACCGTACCGTATAGTACGTACAGTAGGCTGTAGATGCGCTGTGTACGTGAGTTGGTAGGATCGGTTCTATGAAGTGGTCTCTAGTACAATGTACTGTAATGAAATAGGATATACTCTTGCTTAAATTCCAGTTGTCCGAAAGTCGAGTACCGTACCGTATAGTACGTACAGTAGGCTGTAGATGCGCTGTGTACGTGAGTTGGTAGGATCGGTTCTATGAAGTGGTCTCTAGTACACTGTACTGTAATGAAATAGGATATATTCTTGCTTAAATTTACATCATGTGACCACTCTTACTACAAAACACATATAATACAGTAACATACTAAATTTATCATTTCCGTACATTAGTAAAGTTTAGAAGCAGTGTTTGTGAAACAGTTACAGCAGTCTTATTGCATTACAGAAAAAAAATTAATCGCTTTAACATTTGCATTGTTTATATAAATAGCCTAACGTTAATTATGAAAAACCAAACGTTAAAGTGGGAATAATAACGAATTTGTGCACTTGTCTTAATGCTTATTCACTTCCTCACACCTCCATTAGTGCTAGTAAGTCCTAAGCTGTAGTACGAAACTTGAATAAAAGAACACAAAGTTTATTACAGTTTTACGGGTAAAAACGTAAAATCTTACCTTATAGCCTGAACCGGTTTTCGCTTTTAAAAAGCTTCTTCAGAGACTATCGCTGGGAGCACTGTCCGTCTTGTTGTTGGCGACGGTATCGACTTTTGAAAGATCGATATTGTGTGTGTGGGGTGTGATATGTTCGAATAATGCGTGTGACTTGAATTGTGTCTGTTCGTTTAGGATGTCGTTTTTATGTGTTTTCATGTGTTTGTATATTTCCAATTATTCTAGAGTGTCTAGTTTTCGGTCTTTTGTGTACATACATAGAATGTTATTGTCGATGTTTTTGTATGTGTGGTTTGCTTCATGGGGTGGTTTGCAAAGGTGGATTCTGTAGTGGAGTGTAGTGCCTTTGTGTGTTCAATGTATCTTTGTTTGAAGCTACGTCCTGTCTGGCCTATGTAGAATCTGTTGCAGTCTGAGCACTTTAGTTTGTAAACACCAGGTAGATCGAATTTGTTTTGTGCTTTGTGCTTGTGTTCTGTTTTGTTAGTAGTTTTGTATGCGATTCTGTATCCTGCTTTTTTGAATTTGTGGACTATTTTTTCAGTTTGGTTGTTGATGTAGGTTAGTGTTATGAATTTGTTGTTTTCTGTCTTTGTCTGTTGTTTGGTTTGTGTAGGAGTTTATTGTTCCGTCGTATCCGTTGGATTCTGCTAGATATTTTATGGTATTTAGTTTACAGTCGGTAGTGTTCCGAGTCGGTAGTGAAATAATTATATTTAGTTAAGCAACGGACACGTCATGGACAACGAAATCCAAGAATTGAATAAAAGGTACCCATTTTGAATGTCCGAAAGTAGAGGACCTCCTGTATTAAAAAAATTTGCGGGTAAGTAAAGTTACAGCCGAACCGTTACTAATGGTACGGCAATAGCACATGGGTTTTATTTTCTACATTCTTGTAAAGTCATCTACACCACATATTTTTATGCTAGTTTTATTACTCCTTTCTGTTTTTGTTTGATGTTTGCTTGCTCACCACCAGCCATCTTTACATTCGAAAGTTTCATTAAAACAATAGAAGACACGTAATGCACGTACGTGTCTGTAGACACGTAAAAAGAAAATATCTGTGTCTACAGAAAACATTAACCAATATTATATATACATCTGTCAGTACACAAATAAAGATAATATAAGGCTATCATTTTATCACGACTACAAAACAACGTAACCCTTTTGACGGGACGTACCAGTGTAACAATACAACTGTCATACCTGTCAGAAGACGTAACCAAGAAGAACCTGTACCATAGCACATAGATTACTACGATGATACAAATCGTACCGACAGTGATAAATGAAGAAACAACTAAATAACGAGAAAAAATATAAAGACGCAATTTACAGAACTTGTTTCTTAAAGTAAATACAACGGACTGCTGTACCTGTACACGATACGACGATAATGCCAGGTGCTACAGTCAAATTCGCTGATGATTCTACGCAACGTCGATATTAAGCCATTACGAGATTCTCAACTATTCCCTACACTTGTTTATATAATTCCAGTTGACAACTTCTTCAGGACGACATTCTTATACAGTAAAGCTATCTTACAACAGGTTTCAACTGGATGCTCTTCATTTTTCTCGGTTCAGTATGACAGGTCTTCACCTGTCTCTATCTCCTTCTGTTTCTGATGTCATCTAGGATTCCAACCTTTATTCTTCCCCGTCCTCTCATTCCTTCCATCTTTCCCTCTACGACGATCTTTAGTTGTAAGCAGTTTTTACGCAATACATACTCCAACCAAGACGGTTTTCTCTTCCCCATTACTTTCAGTAGATTTTATCTCTCATACTCTCGTCAATTCTTCGCCATTTCTCACTTATCAGTCAATTTCATCTTAATTATTCTTCGCCACAACCACATTTCGAAGGTTTCTAGTATATTTCTTCTTTCGTTTTGGTGGTCCATGTTTCACTACCATATAAAATCACACTCACTCCAAATAAAACATTTAACAAATCTCTTTCACATCCCAATCCAAATCCTTCTTGGTATCGGCAACGCGTTTACCTTTCCAAAATCTCTGTCATCCACAAGTATCCTGTTTCTACAGTTCCCATTTTATGTTGCAGTTTTTCCTTTTAAGGATACGCCAACGAAGACATTATCACGCTCTACATAATTCATTTATCCACTTTATCACTGCCAGGGCTCTTGACGAACGACATATCTGCATTCATTTTATTTACTGGTATTGGTAAGCTTGTACTGTTTGTGTGAAAACACGTCCTCGCAGCGTCTGATCCGGCGGACTTGTAAGTTTATAGGTATGCTGCACTGAAAGTGTACACGTAATGACTAATTGGTAGGAAAGTTCATGCGGACAAACAATCACGGATGTAACAGATTGCTGGGAAAACAGACTGAGTGAAAAAAATTCTAAGCACCACGCACTGAACGGGGGCGACGAAATGAAAGCGTACCACGCTGTCAAGCAAATTAGCCATAAACGACATCGTTAATGTGAATATAACAGCGCGTTATTGATGTCGAACAATCGATTAGCGATAACATCAGCATCACGCGTAAAGCTACACCTCCGTCAAAACACGCTCTTTCATGTTTACGACCTCGTTAACAACCTGACATGAAGTACTCTGACGAACTTGTTTTTGTCAGTGTCGGAAGTGTAGATATTAATAACAAAATAATCAAGTTCCTACATTCCAGTGAAAACTTCAAAGAGTTCAACTAGAACTGACTACGAAGAATAATTATTAATCATTGGTATGAAGTGTTACGGAAACACACACACCAGTACATGCTCATACAGTCTGAATAGGTAGATCTCAAAGCGTATTCTGTATTACGTTTTTGCCAATTATTTAATTTACACATTGTTGTTAGTAATCGTTCTTTCCAATTCAAAATATTACTGCAAAATCAGAAAAGTAATGTAACTGTTATTGATTAGTTTATCGTATCATGTATGTTCTTTACGACCTTATCGATGAACACACGACAAAAGTACACACAACCTAAGATCCATTACATCATTTCTTCAATACCGTCAGTAACCGATATACGCTTACAATACAATTACTGCACTTCTATATTACTCTGTGCGTTATTTTTTCTTTAAATAACAAAAACCATACGCTTCAACAGCATTTCAACAAAATTTCTCTGTCTTTCATTTTCACGTAAAGGTAAAACATCAATTCACTCAGCAATACAATACCGATTTTTTTTAAATTAAGGCCACATCGGACCGGGTTGCTCGTTTTTTTCTTGTTCTTTCCCAGCACGCTATCAAGATTTAACTTCTGATCTTTCCTCTTCTGTGACTTCACCTCGCTTCCCTTGTCAATTGATCTTATTTCCATCGTCCCACAGTGTACATTCCTCTGTACAAATAATCTGATAAGCGAAAGGGACATGAACTTTCAGTGCCACGACACAGGTCGCTGTAACATCATATTTCGGTTCAGACATCATCAGCCGGAACAGTATTTGTAATAAAAACCAACACACATCTTATTCTTCTACGGATATAACCCTATAGCAAGTCCACCAAAACAGATGAAAGCTTTCTTTTTCATCTTTTCCTGGATAAACCAAGTTTTCTCCCGCCTTCTGGTTTCTCGTCCTGCATATTTTACTATTCAGGTCTCGTTGACTCTGTTCTTAACAATGCTCATTCCATCCTTCTCTTCTCGTTACCCTCCAGTATACGATGGTGTGTGCTTTGCGTCTTTCTTTGATACCCCATTTCTTTCGAAATCTTGTATGGTTTTTTAGCATGCATTTTTTTAATATTTTCATTTCCGATGCCTCAGATGTCAGGTTGATCTGTTTCCGCTCTCTCACGAACACGATACAGTTGGACTAATTACTGACTTATGTATTTTTACTGTAGTATCCTGTCTTAGGCATTTGTTGTGTTCAAATGGAGTGTGTCAAGCATTCACTTACTCTGTCGGCTTCAACAAACGAGTCTTTAACCTCTACTGGTTCCTTCATCACATCCCTTGTCATTATGATATATAAATATTTTATTTTAATGTCCTGGCCTATGATGTTATTATTTTCCATTAATTCGCATCGTACGGGTTATGGGGGACATTGTCATGTGCTTGAATTTCTCAGAGGATATGTCAAAGCTGTAATGGTGTGTTAAACTGGTTAACGAGTCTCTGCAGGATATTCTCATTGTCGGATATTAAGACTGCATCATCTACGTTACATAGTATAATGATGGTGTGATCTTCCATTTGACAACCTTTCTTATTAAGCAAAATTCTGGGATATTATTAATTTTTAAAATTTTATTCCGATTTTTAAACCACAAAAAGGCAAAACAACGCTGCAAACTAGTCCCGCAGATCGGCAATCGGTTTGTTTACACACATGCCGCGCCGTAGTCGTGCTGTAACGAATCGCTTGCAATTTAAAATAATAAAGCGCATACACATTATGGCAACACTTGTGCACGCGCAGCAGGTAAATAACATTCATTTAACATTTACGAGAGGCGGTCGCGGCCGATTACAGCGATTCCTATCTGTTACCGCTGTAACGTGTGCTTTACAATTACTCGTGAAAGTTTAAATATCCGTTTGGCTGGTGTGATGGACTGCCGGGCATTAACCGGTATTCAACGGCGTCACCGCCCGCCATTAATCCCACCGCTGCGGTGCAATCCATCAGACGCGGCCGGTTTCTGCTGAAAACCAATGGCTGAAGAAAAATGTTCAGTCATAACTGTCCAACACAAAAACAACAAATCCTAACAGGTTTCACATTAGAATTAACATCATAATCACGAGCGATACTTTATATCCTTTTTTGGACTTCCTAATGAACAGCAGAACAAGAATGGTATACACTCCAAATGATGACGTCAACGACGCATTCATTAACTTCGGATTGAGAACTGTAAACTTCAACTGCACTAACGATCTGTAATTTGTTACGAATGTTTCGCCACACGGTTTCTGTAAGCTCTTCTATATACTCTTTAAAACACATATCACACACGTTGCATAGAAATAACCATAGACTAAGCTTATGGAAAGAAATAGAAGTCATTCTAAACATATTTCCGTAGGTATCTGTTTTTGATCAAAGATAGACCAATTTAATATCTAAGTACAACAACAAAAACGTTTGAACCACGAGAAGTACGATAACAGATTTAGTAAATCCACATTGTATCGCACAAAAACGGCGAAGTCTCTTGTTTCTTGAGACTTAACGAACACATACACTAGCGACCAACGAGTAGACTCGCGACTTTCGAGTCAATGTGGCGGCCTGCCGAGCCAGATAACAAAACAGCTGAAACATCAATGGGGGGGGGGGGGTTATGACGAATCATTTCTGCTGCAATCAACATCCGCCATTTTTCATAACTGTAAATTATCAACATAAAATGTACAGTACAACCTCTTCTATACGAGCCTCGTTGAACCGGATTCCTATGTAATCCGGATTGAAAATAATTAGGCCTATACCGTATATATTTTACTTCCATGTTCCATAAGGAAATGGAAGTATGGTGATGGCAAAAAAAATCGTGGTCGAGATTATTGCAGATTCTGATTGTACTACCCTCAAAACATGAAAAAAGTCATTTTTCGAAAAGTGTCTGTCTGTCTATAGATTTTTTTTCTATGGCAAACGATAACAGCCGCAAATTCAAACAGAATCAAATAATCTTTTGCATATAGCCCTGACTTGTAGAGTTCTCAAGACCTATTGTTTTTGGTGAAGACCGGTTACGGGAAAGGGGTAGTTGACCTGCAACGTTTTATGTTTTAACAAGAGTATTTTCTATGGCAAACGATAACAGCCGCAAATTCAAACAGAATCAAATAATATTTTGCATACAGCCCTGAATTGTAGAGTTCTCAAGAGCTACTGTTTTTGTTGAAGATCGGTTTAGGGAAAGAGGTAGTTACCTGCAACATTTTATGTTTTAACATGGGTAAATTTTTCTATGACGAATGATAACTGCCGTAAATTTAATCAGAATCAAATAACGTTTTGCATACCTTCCTCAATTGTAGATAACTCAAGGTCTGTTGATTTTGTTAAAGATCGGTTAAGGGAAAGGGGTAGTTTACCTGCAACATATTATGTTGTAACAAGAGAACGTTTTTCATGAAGAATTATAACTGCCGTAAATTCAAAGAGAATCAAATAATGTTTTGCATACGTTCCTGAATTGTAAATAACTGAAGGCCTATTGATTTTGGTGAAGATCGGTTAAGGGAAAAGGGTAGTTTACCTGCAACATTTTATGTTGTAACAAGAGTAATTGCTTCTATGACGAACGATAACTGCCGCACATTCAAACAAAATCAAATAATGTTTTTCATGCATCCCTGAATTGTAGAGGACTCAAGACCTATTGATTTTGGTGAAGATCAGTTAAGAGAAAGGGGGTAGTTTACCTGCAACGTTTTATGTGATAACAAGGTTAATTTTTTCTATGACGAACGATAACTGCCGTAAATTCAAACATAATCAAATAAGTTTTTGCATACATCCCTACACTGTGGATAACTCAAGGCCTGTTGATTTTGGTGAAGATCGGTTAAGGGGAAGGGATAGTTTACCTGCAACGTTTTATGTTGTAACAAGAGAAATTTTTTCATGACGAACGATAACTGCCGTAAATTCAAACAGAATCAAATAATTTTTTACATATGTCCCTGAGTTGTAGAAGACTCAAGGCCTATTGATTTTTGTGAAGATCGGTTACGGGGATAGGGCAGTTTACATGAAACATTTTTTTTTTTTGTAACAAGAGTAAAGTACTTAATTTTGATAAATAAAGTATCCTGATAAGAAGATCTTAATAATCCACTGTAGAAACGTAGATGAAATATCTATAAATGAAGAGGCTAGTAGAACGGGGTGGGGGTAATTTTCTATAAATGAAAATTATAGTTGAAGGGGGAAGGGATAATTTTTATGTGTACTACGTTATCGGGAACAAAGTAGTAGTTTGTTGTTAAAATTCCTTCCCGTCCTGTTTGGGCGTAGACCAACATTTTCTGCAAAACCAGACGTTTCGGCAGTGCCATCGACTTCCATCATCAGTAAAAATCGAGTGCGATAACGTGAGGTGGTATACGTTAGTGAGGACAGTACTGTGGTTAGGCTGAAGCAGTAAGTAGAAAGAAGTAGTTTTTATGGAAATATTTCATTTCGAAAATGATTTTAAATATAAATCTTAGAACATGGAAGTCATGTATGGTTCTCCATACCGATATTTTTATATTTTGACAGTGTTGCTTAAAAGAGAAGAGTCACTTTCCAAGTAGAGCACTGTACTGCAAATACAGTAGTACAGTATTTATTACACCCGAATTCGGTTAGTAGTGTAATAAATACCGTATATCAATTTATAACTATGCGCTGAACTTTACGGCTTTACCTATCGCATGTAAGAGGGAACAGAATCCCCCGATGACATAACTAATCACACAACCGTCGGAGTGTACTGACCCAACATTTCGATGTGCAGTTACAGTACAGTAAAATGATAACGTACATATTTTTAATTATGTAATTAAATATTGAACTTTGAGTATACTGTAGTACAGTAATTTATATTAAAATATTACATCCTCTGTATGGGCCATATGGTTGCGCGTCGCAGAGACGTACCACTCGGGGTGCTGAGTTCTGATCTGCCTTCTGGAGCTCTAGCTTCATGACTCTGTCCAAGTAGGACGATTTTCGATTTTGCTCTTTACCAGTATGTGTTGGCCCTGAGAAGGCACACTTAAATAAACTTTTCAAACTAGCATGATCTAAACTGGAAAGCAGTAGGCCCAGTGCCGGATTTAAGGGGGGGCGCCACAGACAGGGGCCCCACAAACCCCCATAAGAAAGAAAACATTAAATCTAATTTTCTATTGTAGATGCTTTCTTGTCTTGTGCCTACAATAATGTTCTTCCTGCATTAAATAGTTAGGTAAAAACAAACTGATGGGTGTGTAATTTAAATTAAAAATTCTGCTGACACTTGAAATTTCAGTGACCTTCAAACCAGCTGCCCCTACATCAGCGTGAGTTTCTACCTTTTCTCTGTAGTTGGCGCTGATATCACACCAGCAGTCGACAGCAGAGATTCGCCGTTCGCGAGTGTTGCACAGTGCCGGTTTGTGTTTTAATGAGGTAAATAAAATATTTTTATTGTAGAAGTAGGCTTAACTCTACAGTTTTTTCTGATTATATATTTACTTATTCGGTTTGAGTACCCTTTCCGTACTGAATACTGAATACGATCCCCGTTCACATGTAGAATTCAATCCGTATTCAGATCGCTTTCGATACGGTTGACTATAACCTATAACTATTGCTCTCGACGGCAACAGCTAAACCTACATAAACATAACCTAAATAACCAAATCTTTGAGTTTGATTCTCAATTTCTTCTGGCATCTAAAGAGTTGTGCTGAAGTCGACATAACAAAATCAAATAAGAATAACGAATTAAATTAACTACAAACATTGAAGCACTTATTAACAATAACAAGTCTACGTAGTAAATAAGTGTACAAGTGTCAGTAGAGGATTATATCAACCTAATATAAAAATATAGTGATCTTATCTTATTATCTATACAAAATATTATTATTTCCCCCCTTTACTTTTAACTGTGTAGGTTTAGTTGTGCTTTTCTTAATTAAAAGTTTATTTTCTACCATGTTGTTTTTGTCTGCAGAAAAGCAATGGGTGATGCTGATAGACATAAAACACATCGAAGATACAAAAGTGGAGCTCAGAAACGAAAATTAGCTGCAGAACGTGAAAGGAAAAGGGACCAATGCATTACCAAGACCTCTAAACTGAGTCATTATTTCAAGAGTTTAAAGCAACCTGACAACGGTGTTCCAACAACTTCAAAAGAAACAGCACCCCTATCTGAAAATGAATGTGGAGATTTAAATGCTAAAGACAGAGTTGTTGAAGGCGAAGGGGGCGATAGTTCAGAATCTGTGGTGGTGACAGACAGGAGTATTGCAACAAATAGCAAACATTTGGAATTGAAAATGAAAATTCCAAGGAAGACGAGACATCAAAATTGACTTCTGGTTTTGACAATGATGTAGGACTCTGGCCAAAGTACGCTACGCAGGACATGGTCCATTTCTGGGCCGTTAAGGGATCCTGTGACCTCCAGAACTGTAGTGAACAATTATTTCATGAGAGATCATTACATCAAGACCAAACGAAAGGCGATCATTGCTTCGTTAGAAAGTGTTCTAAAAATTTCTTCATGCGAAAAAATCGAAACAATGAAACTATTAATCGGTTTTGGCTCTGTTTTTCGCCAACTACTGGTAAAGTCTATTGTTATGTGTGTAAGTTAGTAGCTTTACAAAAAGTACTCCTGGCAGCTGACGGATTTTGTGACTGGAAACACGCATACCAAAGGTTAGCTGAGCATGAGACATCTAAATCTCATCTAGAATCAGTAACAATCTTGGCGAAGCGGGGAAGGGACAGAGGGCGCATTGACCATGAATTACTGAAGCAGGAAGAGGAAGTACGTGGTTATTGGCGAAAAGTGCTGATGAGGGTTGTCAGTACCATAAAGTTCATTGCGGAACATTTAGAGGTGACAATGAACTTGTCGGATCACCGAGGAACGGCAACTTTCTTGGTATTATGGAACTGATAGCTCAATATGATCCATTTCTTGCAACTCACATAAAAGAACACGCAAACAAAGGAAGTGGGCATACCAATTATCTCTCATCCTCAGTATATGAAGAAATTGTAAACCTAATGGGGGAGTCTGTAGAAAATGAGATAATTGCCAGAATAAAGAAATCTAAATACTACTCTCTTACGGTTGATTCGACTCCTGATGAGGCTCATATTGATCAGTTGACTGTAGTAATTCGCTATATGAAAGGTTCCTCACTTTTTTGCCAAACTGTGGCCATACTGGATTTTCTATTGCCAATGCTTTACTGGACTTTTTAGGTAAAAGTAACATAGATATTCAAGACTGCCGCGGGCAGTCATATGACAATGCTCCGAACATGTGTGGAAAATATAATGCGATGCAATCTTTTATTACAGAGAAAAACCATTTAGCAGTATTGGTCCCATGTTGTGGCCATTCCCTTAACTTAGTAGGAAAGGCAGCAGCCAATGTTTTGTACAATTTATTTACAATAAATTTGTAAATATATAATGTACTTACGCAGCATTAAAAAATGAAGTAAATATCAAAAGTAGTATGTGAAAGGCGCGGCGTAAGGAAGGCACGCCCTGCAGCTGTGAATTTCTTTGATTTTGTGCACGTATATGTATTTTTCACAGCATGTACTGGGCGCTATAAAATATTAAGAGAAAAGTTGTCACAATCAGAGGAAAATGTACTAGTACCAAAGAGTTTGAGCGAAACTCGTTGGTCATGTCGAGCGGATGCAGTGAAAGCCATCGTCAATGGGTATGGTAATATATAGGAAGGACTAGAGGAGATAGCAAATAATGAAGAACAAAAGGACATAGTAATAAATGAAGTGGGTGGACTTTTACGAAAGATGTGTAGTCTTGAAATCACAATATACGCCATATTCTGGAATGACTTATTATTAGAAAGGTTCAGTGCCACAAACAAAATAGTTCAAGACCCAAAATTGGTTCTTCATTCTGCAGTAGCAGCAATTAATTCTCTTAAATCATTTGTAGAATCTAAGAGAGATTTATTTGAAGAATATGAGGAAAAGGCTCAGGAAATTAGTCAAACAAAAGAGTATGCTCAAGAACGTACACGCCAGCGAATGAAAAATGTTAGGCTTAATCCTCTAGAATATGGCAAAGCACCAGAAACCCAGCTATCACAGAGGGAGCGGTTTCGGATAGAAAGTTTCATATCCGTAATTGATAAACTTTCATCATCTTTGTCTGACAGACTATCTGCTTATGATACTGTCATAAAACGGTTTGGATTCCTGAGCCAGCTTGATGTTTTAAATCCATCCGAGATATTATCTACAGCTACCAATCTTGTCACTGAATACAGGAATTATCTCGAACCGTCCCTGGGGAATGAACTAGTACAGTTTGCAGCACCAGTGGTGGACATGAAAGAAAACTACAAAGACTGTCTTTCAAAGGAAATGTTCTTATATGAAATCCTTAATGAACACAATTTTAGTGCAACATTTCCCAACGTTGAAATACTTTTAAGAATGTATTTAGTACTTATGGTGTCAAACTCTAGTGGGGAAAGGTCATTTTCAAAAATGAAGTTGATAAAAAATCGGCTCCGTACAACCATGAACCAAGATCGTCTAACATACCTTTCCTTACTCAGCATGGAGAATGATATGCTTCATGAAATGGACTTCAAAGACATTATTGACATGTTTGCTGCAAAGAAAGCAAGGAAAGTTTGTATATAGCCTAATTAGCGTTTTTATTAAGTCTATGTAGCCTACTTCCTTTTACTTTGTTAATATTACATTTGTGTAAAATCAAACAGTTGCTTAATTTCTACCTTTCCTCAGACACGCAGTGACGTAATTTATATGGGTTTCTGGAGTCCCCCACATGCATGCCGCCCCGGG
The DNA here is from genome assembly GCA_034769895.1 of Magicicada septendecula. Lineage (NCBI taxonomy): Eukaryota > Metazoa > Arthropoda > Insecta > Hemiptera > Cicadidae > Magicicada > Magicicada septendecula. Next base: position 402,119,658 of record CM068371.1, on the reverse strand, counting down.
GCCCCCACATACGTAAATCCGGCACTGAGTAGGCCTATCAGCCAATCAGCATCAAGCGCTTAGATCGTGCTGGCTTGAAAATTTAACTTAAGTGGGTCTTCTCATAGTCTCTACCTAAGTACCGGCGTGAATTGGTGGACACCTTGCCGATCGTTCCTTCCGACACTGAAGATGGTCTCCGATGCTGGGGCCGAAACGTGTGTCTTTAACAACAGTAGACCGCGAACTAAAAGCTTGACGAATTGCACACGCTTAGATGGGACTGATTCGCTGAATCAGAAGACGATTTTCTGCTACTAAGGAATCAAGAAAGTAAACGTGGATAAGACAAAAACAATGAGTCTACACAGTGTATACTAATGACAATAAATAAGAGGTAAATTTAAAATCTTCAAGAATATATATAAATATATAATGTACTTACGCAGCATTAAAAAATGAAGTAAATATCAAAAGTAGTATGTGAAAGGCGCGGCGTAAGGAAGGCAAGCAGTCGACGTTTATGAAATACGATAATGAACCTCCACCATCATCCTTCAGAGGGACCAACCGAGTGCAACGTTACACGCCCACTACTGTTCATATTAACTGGTTTAGCGAAAGAAGAAAATCGTGTTAATTCAAACAAACGGCCAGTCCCGTGTTACCCAACCTCTCACTCGTGCGAGAAGAAAGTCTCACTAGTCACCACAGGTTTTAACAAGCGCAAACGCGTTTGGAACTACACAATTTTCTCAAGACAAACTGAACGTTTGTTTGACAACTAACCAAATAAAGTGTGATGTGTAGTTTTAACGCGTAGAGAAACGCATACTTGAGTGCATAATTTCGTCATCCGCGTGTGGCTAATGGACTTGGTGGCTTTTCTTACAGGTTTTCCTTGCAGGTGCCAGCATGTGTGTGTGTGTTTTAATTTGTTGTGTTTTAATCATACGTTGGCAAACCACTTATGATGTCATGCGGCTACCGCCACTTCTCGTTTTCTTTATGTATTTCTACACTGCGCGTGTCCCTTTTTTCAATAAAAAGAGCCTGTCAACATCACACGACCAAAAACGTGAACTAACAAAATCAGCAATAATATACTCCCCAATGGCAAGGGTGAAAATGAGAAGAGAAAAGTTACGGTCCACATAAAAATTTAAAAGAGAGATGCTGTAATTTTATGAGAAAAAACTAACTTTAGTGAGCTTACACTTTTAAAACAAACTATAATTTATTTTTAATGTTGCATATAGCCTACGGCTAGAAAACAAAGACTTCTTAAGAACTTAATCTTTTGAATCTCAAAAACTAGGCCTACGTAAAGGGCGTTAGACGTATTATTTGACAATTTTACGCAAATCAGTATTAAATTTGTAAATAATAATAATAATAATAATAATAATAATGGCTCCCATGTATACTACCGAAGTAGCTTAGCAGTAGGCAGGGTAGGCTGCCTAATGTGAGCCGTACGGCATACAAGAAAGGCAGTGTGGCCAGCACTACGCTTCAGCCGCCCATTATTATCCCCAGGATGTTATCCCAGGTACTCATTTTCAACAGGCTGAGTCGACCTGGGGGCTGAAAAACGCACCTTGATTTTAAAGTGCGGGCCCGGGAATTGAACCCGGGACCTCTAGATTAGTAGCAGTGGTGCCATAACCACTGGTCTACTGAGCCGCCCTTTAAATTTAAATTCGTAAATTTAGCCGTTAAATTTCATAATGTAATTTTGTAATTTAATATTTTTAATTCAATAAATGTATCGAGATTTTTAATCAAGTTCTGTTCAATGTTTTGTTCCTTGACTTATTAAAGAGTCCACAATTATGTACATTTTGGATAGTCGGAATTTTAACATTCGGTCCCGTATAGAGTGTACCGCGTTAACGCTTTTTATTCTTTCTTCCAATACGTTTATCATATTATGCTTTTCGCAGCGACAATATCGTGTAGGCCTACAATAAGTTTATCGCGCGCTGAGTAAGTGCATGTTATAAAAACACGTTCCACCATGACTAGCGACTGTCGTATACCCTTACGACTGTGCGTTTCATTGCCTATAAGGAAATTTAATTTGTTTACTTTAGCGAGAATGTGGTAGTGGTGCGTCCAAATACGATTAGCGAGTCAGTCGGCGCTGCCCACAGAAGCAGTAGCTGCTCACGGTATAAGCGCGCGCGCTCATTTGTAATAACACGAGTTCATTCCCTTCTATTTAAAAATACGTGTGTCCACCGTTTTCCAGCCTCAACGATTTCATTGCACAAACGAGCCGTGCGTCGTAATTTTCTTATACGAGTATAAAACTGATTTCTACCCAACATGCGATTCGCGAAATCCATAACTACCGTAAGTTTTACAACCGAATTTCGTAATCATAAAAAAATTACCTTACGGTGGTTAACATGGTCAGAAGCGTTGACTGTTTTGTTTATTTACTGCAATGAACGCCTCTTCGGCCTTGCGCATGTAATGTAAACATATAAAATATTGTTAGCAAGGGCTGAATATCTAACAAAACTCAGACCTAATATTCGGCCAATCTACGAAGTCTTACTTTTAACCCCCCCCCCCCACAATGACCTGGCTGCTGTTATGACATCCGTCACGTCTGCTGGATATTTCGTTTTAACCAACAAAAAAACAATGCTTAATCGTCCGGCAACTGTATTGCTGTAACCATTTTTAATTTTATTTCATTCCTTATAAATGAAAAACGCGACCATAAATCATTCAGACTTGTCCATTCATTGAATGGCAATTGAGGCTTGACGCGACCATAAAACCGCTGAATTAATCCCGACTCGTATACAAATTAAGGGGTCCAAAGGGGGTGTGATGCGAACATATGCTTTCATAGAAGAGAAATGCACCAGCCTCTCCACCCCAACTCCACTCTCACCTACACGTCGGTGGGCCCTGTTACGCCGAGCAATCCACTCCAAGGTTGTGGTAACCAATCCCTTCGGCGGAGTGGATCGGTAAGCAAACGAGAGATGGGGGTTCTGTCAGGACAGCCTGGGGGTATCCTGGGTCCTGACCGGGCAGGATGGCGCACATCGGCAGCAGGGTGTGCATCTAGTGTGGAGGCGGAGGAGGCTATAGTAGCCCAACGGCTGCACACATGGGGTTAGTCAGTTAGCCTACTGCGACCGGGCAGAGAGAGCTCGTCAGCTGAGGTGAAAGCAACTCTCTAGGGGATGAGCACCCCGAAATCAAAGTTCCTGGTCCTCCAGGTTGGTGGTTGGATCGGAGAATTCACATAGCCCATCTGTAAAAGTTTTATGTGCAGAAACCTGTCAGTTTCTTTCGCCAGCCAGTTTTTACAAATATGAATGTGACTACTACTAATTTTTTCCCCGTAGGGGCCCGATCGGATCCGGGGGGGCCCCAGTCCTCACAACTTCATGTTACTGCCAAACAAAGAACTCGCAGAAATAATCAGGTTAATTTTAATATTGGACTATGGAATACGCTCAGTTTATACTGACTCTCAGAGTGCTCCTAGACCAACTTGACGCTTTTGCAATAGACACAGCTGTGATACAGGAAATCCGTTGGACAGACCAGGGAATTCTTGAGAAGCGGAGTCACACTGTCTATTACAGCTGTCATGATAGGCTGCATCATTATGGAACAGGATTCATCATCCAAAAGCGGTTCAGACAAAGGGTGATTGACTTTAAACCCGTGAGTCCATGAATCTGTTGTTTAAGAATTAAGGGAAAATTCAAGAATTACTCCCTCATTAGTGTTCACGCGCCAACTGAAGCATTCCCAGAAATGGAGAAAGAAGAATTTTATGATCTCCTTAATTTTTATGACATCAAAGTGATTGCTGGAGACATGAATGCGAAAGTAGGTAGAGAAACAATCTACTCTCCAACAATTGGACGGCATAGCCTGCACGAATCAACTAATGATAATGGACAGAGGCTGATTAATTTTGTCGCATCAAGGGACTTGGTCATTGGTGAAACACTCTTCCCTCACAAAGATATACATAAGGGAACATGGACTTCACCTGATGGTACCATCATTAACCAAATAGACCACTTCCTCATTAGCTCACAAAGTAGATCTAATCTACTGGATGTGAGGACACGAAGGAGAGCCAATATTGACTCTGATCATTACCTAGTGGTTGCACGACTGAGAGACCGTATGTCAAGGATTAAGACACAACGTGCTCCAAGAAGAAAACAGTACAACATATCCAAACTAAAGGAGGAGGACAGCCGCTTGAGATTCACTGCACTAGTCGGAAATAAAATCACCGAACGACTACAGGAAATCCAAGTATAGACATTGTTTGGGAAGAAATCTCTTCAGCACTTGCCGTTGCTGCAGAGGACACTCTAGGCCTCAAAGAAAGGGAACCTTCAAATCCGTGGTTTGATGAAGAATGCAGAGTTGCTACAGACCTTAAAAACGAAGCCTATACAACAATGATAGAGAGGCACACAAGAAGACGTGCAGAGGAGTATAGGAAGTGGAGGAGAGCGGAGAAGCGGGTACATCGGCAGAAGAAGCGCCATTGGAAGAGTCAACAGCTGGTAGAGATCCAAGATCTTAAGGATGCAAATGAAATCAGAAAATTCTACAATAAGGTAAAACAAGGTAGGAAACCCTTTAAACCCAGGACAACAGCTTGTCGTGACACTGACGGCACCCTACTTACAGAAAAAGGGAAAATCCTCGAAAGGTGGCGCAAGCACTTTGAAGCTCTTCTTTCTAAGAATGACGAGGTGGACAACTATGTACCACCTGTGCTAGAGGAACATGAACACATCGAGCCTCCGGAAAGCCTTAAAAAAAAAGCTCCCGGTTCTGATGATCTTCCTGCGGAGGTTTTCAATAACGGTGGCCCAGAGCTGGTTAAAACCCTTCATCACCTTGTCACTGATATATGGATAGAAGAGAAACTGCCAACAGCCTGGCAGAAGGCAGTTATATGTCCGCTTTATAAAAAGGGAGATAAACTAGACTGTAACAATTACAGAGGCATTTCTCTTCTCCCTGTGGCGTATAAAATAGTGCCCCATATATTGTACCAAAAACTGCTTCCACATGCTGATCGGGTGATTGGTCGATATCAGTGCGGATTTAGAAGAGAAAAATCGACAATAGACCAGGTTTTCACACTCCGACAAATTCTGGAGAAAGGTAGGGAACATAAGCTACAAACCCATCACCTCTTCATAGATTTCAGAAATGCATACGACACCATTGACAGAAAAGAACTTTACACTGCTCTTGAAGAACTGGGCATACCAAAGAAATTAATAAGATTGTGTAGGATGACAATGCTAACAGTGAAGGGCATGGTGAAAATTCAGAATGACCTATCAGGAGAATTTGACTATGGAAAGGGAGTCCTCCAGGGCGATGCTCTTGCTTGCCTCCTCTTCAATCTTGCCTTAGAAAAAACTATGAGAGATGCTGGAATAGATTCCTCCGGGACTGTATTCAACAGGTTGGTGCAGGTCCTAGGATACGCCGATGACCTAGATATAATCGGGAGGTCCCTTCGAGCAGTCACTGAAGCCTTTCTTGCTCTTGAAGGTCCCGCAAGGAGGCTAGGTCTCATAATAAATGAAAGCAAGACAAAATACATGGCCACAGGACAGCAGGCTAGAGAAGGAGAGCACATCCAAATTAGCATCTATTCCTTCGAAAAAATCAACAACTTTGTTAATTTAGGATGCCAAGTTAACGCTGATGGGGAAACAACAGAAGAAATAAAGCGAAGAATAACCTCAGCTAATAGGTGCTTCTTTGGTCTCAGACCCCTGTTCCAACGCAGAATAATTGCCAGGAGCATCAAACTGCTTTTGTATAAAACACTGATCCGCCCAGTTCTCACCTACGGTTCTGAGACCTGGACCATTTCTAGAAAGTCTGAGTCAAGCCTGCTGGTTCATGAACGCAAAATCCTCCGTAGTACATTTGGTCCAGTATGTGTAGGAGGTGAATGGAGGAAAAGAACCAACCAAGAACTGAACACTCTTCTGAATGAACCAGATATTGTGAAAATTATAAAACTTGGTAGACTCAGGTGGGCTGGACACGTGATCAGAATGGGGGAGAATGAGATACCAAGAAAGGCACTCACAGAACAGATCTATGGCACCAGGAGAGTTGGTAGACCCAAACTACGTTGTGAGCTACGATGCGCGCCACATCCTTGGGACCCGGAACTGGAGAGCAGCTGCACTTGACCGGGACAACTGGCAGAGGCTGTTAAAGGAGGCCTTGACTCAGTAATGGGTTGTTGCGCCGCTGATGATGATGATGACGTATACAAATTAAAGTGGTGTTGTAGATTAGTGTTGTTCTGAGGTCGGTTTATAGTTAGGCTATATGTTTCTAAGCCAGTATCGAATAGAGTATTAATTCAACTATAACAACGCCTGTAGTTTGAGTACAAAAGTACCGTCATAGTTTAGACGACCTAAAAGAGACCAACTGACACGAATTGAGTATGGACACTTTTTATCCTGCGTAGGCCTGCATATTTTCATTGGATGTTCATCTTAAGTATGTATCTTCGATTATACTCTCTCTTCAGGATAGTGAAAAAAACACGTTCGGAGAAACACCCTCGCCTCGGAAAGTATCCAGATTTTTTAAGAGCGTTTCGAACGTTGCGAAAATTTTTGTTTGTTCGTAATTGGCTCCGAGTATAGCATACTCAACTGCCACACAAAATGTTTTTTCGCATATTTAGAGTATGAGTATCTATGTAATATTAAAAACTTTTAACGGCTAAGTTTTTTAAATAAAACTGTGCCCCCCCCCCACAGACACGATTTGTATGTTTATACTTCTCTTACATTTCTGGATATGTATGTCTATGCAATAAAAATTTTTCTCGCTTTTCAAGTATGATCCCCGTGTGTAGAAGTTTTTGACATATTTACCTTTTCGTATGTACTTTATTGAAGAACTACGTCCATTCGTCTTGGAGAGTAGGCCTATATGAAAAAATTCTTAGTCTCTTAAGGTTTGAAATTCAAATGAATTTCATTCACAAAAAAGGTTGTTCGCTGTCGATTATATGAATAATATGACACTCTAGAACAAAGCAAGTATCGAATACGAACACGATCGCGCAAAATACTTACTGTCGTCAGTAAATCTACCATCTGACTCAATGAGGTAACAAATTAAAGAGCTTGACAACCATTCAAGAGAAGCAGTAAAGTTCAGTAATCGAATCGATCCCGCGTCGCCGAAAAACATTGGTTGAAATATTGGATATTCTGTAACAGAATGTATCCTGTGTGACATATACATCATTGCACCACACGCGTGAACGGAAAGCGTGTTATTTTCATTCTTACTGTGTCCTTGGCAACAATGAGAGAGTTTCCGTTACATTTTTTACAATTTCTTTTATAACGTATCACTTTATAAATTTGTAAGGCAACAAAATATATGTCACAGCACGTACGTACCTTTATTTTAGAACTAACTACATTTAACTAAATACATTTAGAATAAATCTATAAAAATAAATGTAATTCCCCGATCAATACGTGTCACTGTAAAATTATAGTAAACAAAGTCGCATATATAACCTACAAAGTTCTCTTCGCAAAATGCGGCATTCATTTACTTCATTTCTCCTGCGGATACTTATAACAGATAAAGTTTATAATAAACTACACTATTAATTGAAAAGACTTAGAGATTTTTGTGTGTGACTCCTTTCTGTATTACGTAATAAATTTTGTGGATACCTGGATTTATGTTACAGAATTGTTAAACATTGGTATCAAAGGTCACTACTATGGGCCACGAGGAGACGGTAAGTACTTTAACCTTTCAAATCGATAATAGTTTTTTCATATTTACATTACTACATAAATTTAGAGTGTTACAACTTTGTTAAAGTAAAAATAAATTGCCTTGGGCATTTATTGTAAATCTGTCTGTTGTTTTCGTTTTAATGTTTTCTACTGTGTCCTCAAGTGCTGATGTTAACCACAGTGAATGTTCTTAGAAGTAGGGCCTACGTTATAAAGGATCACAATGAACGATTACGTTCACTAAGGTATCTTCCTCTTGTCTGTCTGGTCATCCATCCTTATAGTACGATTAAGTTTGTTATACATAAGCGCAATTTTTTAAAAACTGGCATTCGGTACATTTTATGAGAACTAAGTACATCTCATTCCAGCCCCAAAAAAATTCTATACACGCTATTCTGATCCAAGGTATTGTCTTGATCAGAAGAGGTACTGCAAATAGACTGCACAAGCCTATCTCACTGTATCAAATGTGATATCATGCAGCTTAAAAAATAAGTGTATATTTCCGCTTATTACATATTTAATTAATTAAATTTATTTGTTCACTTTTAGTGTCTTATAATACTTGTAGACTTTTAAATATAGTCGTAAATATTAAGGAATATTTTAATCATGAATTGAGTAGGTTACAGTAAAGACAATGAAAATATATACAAATAGAAGACAATAACAATAAAATCTGTAATAGAAGATGGGATAATCATTTTTGAAAATGAATAGACGAAAAACGTAGAACGAAAGAGATAAATAGACTGACTGAGGAAGGCGTTGAAGAACAGTTCAGAAAAATAATACTTGTAAAGAACAAGATTAATGATTTTTTCCCCAGAAACTGTCTTCCAATCTCTCCCTAATTCGGTGTATTCATCTCTCTCCTGCTGTCTTTTTTCCTCTCCCATTCATTTTCAAATATGATTATCCCAGTTTTTAGTACAGATTCTATTGTTACTATCTTCTATTTGTATATTATTTCATTAACTAACCTCCTTGATTCAACACTAAAAATGCCTTAATATTTCGAGGTAAAATATTTTCCTCATTGTTTTTGTTTTGGTCATGAGATTAATGAATGTTTTTTTCTGATTGCTTCTGATCAGTATATCATTTCCTACTACTGTATTAGGCCTATATTGACTGGACCTTATACTACTGGGATTAGAACCAATTAACAGGCTTTTGCCATCACTGATTATATTTTAAAGGCAGCGTTTCAGCTATCCAAAAAATCGGCAGCCATCTTCTGGCTAATTACAAACTAAAACACTACAACTTAAATCTAATACTATATCACTCAGGTGATAGTCAATTTTTAAAAATAGGCCTAGTTGTCACACGATATATGTTACTATAACTAAATCTTGTAAATAAAGAGATTTACCCATCAAATTCCTATCAATCAGCATATCTCATACAAACACCCACCGGATTGCACAATATACACATACACCAGCACTCCACAAAGGTCAACTTCGTCATATTATTCACCCCACTTGAGTCATAGGATTTGCTTATTAGATTTCAGTTGTAATATTTTTGTACATGTTTAGCCTGAAGACAGGTGCCAAATGTTTGGATAGCCAAAATGTCGCTTTCTTAAATATTACCAGTGCTGTAACGGTCTATACATTAGATTCTAATATCCAAGATCCATCATTTACTTACTTACTTACACCAGCGTGCAGGCCCGGATTTAGGTGTCCTGCCCCCCCCCCCCAAACAAGTAACTTCTATATATTCAATTCTCCTCGACTCCTGAAAAAAAGTTGCTGAAAATAGTCATTTCAACTATCCTATCGCAAATATCTCATTTCATCTTTAATCTAAAAGGGAAATGTGATGGAATTGTGAAAAAGACTATTTTTTTAACTTTTATTAATATTTATTTACGTGTACACTTTAGTAACATATAGATTATTTTTAGAACAAGTAATATACGTAGACCTACTTATAGGTTTATTTATAGACCACATGGTTTGGTTTTATCATCAAACATAGTAAAATCAATGAAAGTAATGTAAATTGAATAAATAGAACAAATAATACAATTAATAATATTGCCCAATACAAATACTTTAGTTACAAAACCGAAAACATGACATTTTAACAAATAATTTTTCACCTTGTGCCACCCCTAGGCACGTGCCTAGTGTGAAATCCAGGCCTAGCAGCGTGACAACTCATTACTGAGTCAAGGTCTCCTTTAACAACCTCCGCCAGTTGTCCCGGTCAAGTGCAGCTGCTCTCCAGTTCCGGGTCCCAAGATATGGCACGCATCATAATTCACACCGTCTTCCCAACAGAGTTTGGGTCTACCAACTCTCCTGGTGCCATAGATCTGTGAGTGCCTTTCTGGGTATTTCATTCTCTCCCATTCTGATCACGTGTCCAACCCACCTGTGTCTACCAAGTTTTACAACTTTCACAATACCTGGTTCGTTCAGAAAAGTGTTCAGTTCTTGGTTAGTCCTTTTCCTCCATTCACCTCTTATACATATTGGACCAAAAATACTGCGGAGGATTTTGCATTCATGAACCAGAAGGCTTGACTCCAGACTTTCTAGACATGGTCCAGGTTTCAGAACCATATGTGAGAACTGGGTGGATCAATGTTTTATACAGAAGCAGCTTGATGCTCTTGGCAATTGTTCTGCTCTGGAACAGGGGTCTGAGACCAAAGAAGCGCCTATTAGATGAGGTGATTCTTCGCTGCTTCCGTCGTTAACTTGGCATCTTAAATAAACAAAGTTGTTGACTTTTTCAAAGGAATAGATGCCAATATGGACATCCTCTCCTTCTCTAGCTTCCTGTCCTGTGACCATGAAAAGATCCATCACTGTTATCCTTTGAAGAAGTTCACTACTGGGAATGGTTTTCTTTTTTTTGTTCAGATATTAATATTAATTTATTGTCAAATGGACACAGCAGGAGTTTTAGATAACTGGTTGGTCTTCAGCAAATAATATGAGATCAACTATTATTTTCATTATAATTTGATCCAGTATAATGTTTAAAAGCAGTAGACTCTGATACTTTGTTAAAATTTTAATTTTAATTTTTTTTCTTCCTTATTTGTATTTATAAGATATGTTTTTCATTATTGTTTCAGTCTGGCTGTGATTTGGCTGCTGCCCAGCAAAATTTAAATTACTATGAATTGGTGTTTATTGTGGTAATTATTATTTTACACACCATTAATCCATAAACAATTATACTTTACTAGCTGGATATCCGTGCTTCGCAACGGTGATTTATCAGAAAAAAAAATGTGAAATCAGAAAAAAGAAATAGGTTATTTGTGAAGCTTAGATACCGGTATTTTGAAATTAAGAGAAACTATTTAAGCTATTTCAGCTCCATCAATCCTCGTGGTTATTGGTTAGATGAAAAAATACTGTTTAGTAACTCACCAAAAGCCTCAAACAAAATAAAAAAATAAAACATAGACTTCCAGGAAGTGTACAGTTGAAAAAAAGCTGCATTATCAGTGTCACGGTTTTTAGCGGTTAGGCGTTACAGTTTTCAAAACCCTTTCTTAGCGAGCACCTAGAAACCAAGAGGAACATAAGTGCCGAATTTCAAGTTTGTAGGCTTTATAGTTATGGAGATTTCGTGATAAGTGAGTGTATGAATCAGTCAGTGGTATTTCGCTTATATATATATATATATATATATATATATATATATATATATATATATATAGATAGGCCTACATATAGGTGCTGTGTTTCGCCAGCATTGAACCATTTGTAGTGCAATCGAAACAGGACTTATTTGGTTTGCTTGAATGTTTTTCATATGCAACTGGCCAAAGACTGTCTCCGTACCCCGTTCGGAATATATGTGCTGAACTTAGAACGCAAAATAAACACTCAACGCCACATAGCAAGGAATAGAGGGACAGGTTGAACTGTGTCGCGTTATTTTCGCGCCTCCTTGTGGTTATAGGTTAGATGAAAAAATACTTGTTTTGAAACTCCCCAAAGCCTAAAAATAAGTAAAAAAATAAACATAAGACTTCCAAAAAGCGTACAGTTGAAAAAAGCTGCATTATCGATGTCACGGTTTTTCGCATTTTTTCGTGGTTAGGCGTTAAAGTTTTCAAAACCCTTTCTTAGCGAGCACCTAGAAGCCAAGAGGAACATACGTGCCAAATTTCAAGTTTGTAGGCTTTATACTTATGGAGAGTTCATGATGAGTGAGTGTATGAATAAGTCAGTGGTATTTCGGTTTTATATATATGTAGATATAGATAGGCCTACATATAGGTGCTGTGTTTCACCAGCATTGAACCATTTGTTGTACAATCTAAACAGGACTTATCTGGTTTGCTTGAACGTTTTTCATATGCAACTGGCCAATGAGTGTCTCCGTACCCTGTTTGGAATATATGTGCTGAACTTAGAATGCAAAATAAACCCTCAACGCCACATAGCAAGGAATAGAGGGACAGGTTGAACAGTGTCGCGATTATTTTCGCGCCTCCTCGTGGTTATAGGTTAGATGAAAAAAATACTGTTTTGTAACTCCCCAAAAGCCTAAAACAAAGTAAAAAAATAAACATTAGACTTCAAGCAAGCATACAGTTGAAAAAAAGCTGCATTATCGGTGTCACGGTTTTTAGCGGTTTTTCGTGGTTAGGCGATAAAGTTTTCAAAACCTTTAAAAATTAGCGAGCACCTAGAAGCCAAGAGGAACATACGTGCCGAATTTCAAGTTTGTAGGCTTTATAGTTATGGAGATTTCGTGATGAGTGAGTGTATGAATAAGTCAGTAGTATTTCGCTTTTATATATATATAGCATTCAACTTCTGGAGCCATGGTCCAAAATCATATTCACCAGATGTTCTGAAACAACTGAGTTTGTTTGTCTCAGTAGGTTTAACTGTCTTGACTTCCTGAATTCACTACATTGAGCGTACCGCAGTCTGGTAAATGTCAATTCAGACCACAGCTCTACGGATAAGAATTTCTTATAGCACAGACTTCTGATGAGTTTGATCCCTGTTCACTGTTGAACCCTGCATCCATCAGTCACTGTATTCTGAGCAACATCAATATTAAATATGAAGAATCGAAAATTAAATTACAGTAACTATTATTTGTTTATTCGTAATTTCTTATGTTTATGCAATTTGATTATTATAATTCCTTATGGAATAGCCTTTTGCTGATGTTTGTCATAATATCTCTTATCATTATTGTGTCCTGCTTGCTTCAGTCACTGTATTCTGAGCACAGCCAATTATAAATATGAAAGTGTATTCTAATATAAAAACATCGAATTAACGTAAGTATTATTTGTTTATTAGCAGTGCGCTGAAACCAATAAGTTATTATATGTAATAAGTAGTATACCCCTTTTTGAACAATCTAAATGGTTCAAGACGTCATTATTTGGCGGTCCTATATAACATCCAAAGAAGACACTTGTGTCCCCTCTTACTACTCACGCATGAAAAGCCAGCAACTAATTTCCATAGGCCAAATCAACATCAAGACTGATAAATCCACCTTACACTGTGTTAAAAGTCCAGAATAAAGGTTGTTATCTGACAACCATACCAATCCATATTTTTTAACATTTTCCATATTGCTGTAAAACCTAATAGTTTTACATGATCAGTTTTCATAAACATTCATTGTATAGTAATCTACGCTAAAAAACATTTTCTTTTACAATTTTTATGAAGAATTAAGCATAAACCTCATAATTACAAAATACTCCAATTGTATGTTATGTTAATTGTCCCTTTATCAATGCACATACACACAAAAGTACTTTCCACGAGCATAAAAAATAAATAAATAAAAGGTTGCCACAAGTCTCCTTGTTTAACAACTTACTAAGCATATGACATTTATTTATATGCTTAATAACATGTTGTTTCTTTTTTTTATATATAGCTTATGTGGCAAACCAGGCAGAGAATTAGAGAACAAAACAGAATTGAACGCCTACAAAGAGAGGCAATAAACAGACGCTTACGTCTAAATGAACTGCGGTATCAAGGATTTTCATGAGAAACACCAAAGAAAGGTGCCGCAAGAAGAGGATATAAAAAATACTATACAAAATTATAATGTTTTACTCTCTCTCTCTCACACACACACTCGCGCGCGCACGAAAGGCGCATATGCATGCATGCCTAAACTTATGTTCATAAATTATAGGTTTAATATTTATGTTGTATACAGATTAAAAAATTGTAGTGTTCTTTAAATATTTCAATGTACTAGTATACACAATTTTTATAGAAATCAATATGTTGTCCAACAAATGCTGTTTTTATGATACTTTCAATGTTATTGAGTACACTTTAAATATATGCATAAAAAACGTCTATTTTTATCTTAATTCCTTAAATTTTTACATTAAGCTCTCTCTCTCTCTCTCTCTCTCTCTCTCTCTCTCTCTCTCTCTCTCTCTCACACACACACACACACACACGCGCGCGCGCGCGCGTTATTCTACTGTTATACAAAGTTGCCAAACAAGTATCTGTTGAATTTAATTTTATTTAACCCTTTTGTTATAGTTAAAAACAAAAGAAAACCTTTTGGTTGTTTATAAATTACTGTATATCATCCCCTTATACTGACATTCTGTATATAACTCTATAATCGTGAATGATTTAAGCATTTCGGAAGAACCCAGTACATCAAGCCAGTGAAGATTGCAGAACTGGTCAACCTTCCATAGAGTGACTCGCATGCATGCCATTCAGAAACATTAATTCTGACAATGGTGAATAAGAGTGTTAAGTGAAATGTGACTAAAAATTAAAATAAGCAAATTCTTACACTTAGACTTTATATTTCAGTAAAATAAAATGTATACATACAGGAAAAGTCGAATGATTGTTTTATATTATATTATACGACAGTAACACAATACTAAATCTGACCTACAATTAGATTTCATTATGACACCTTACATGTATCTAACAGAAACAATTTGCATCATTAGAAGTTTATAATGTAAATTTATATTATTTAATGTACTATAATTTTATATTATAAACCTCTGATGATGTAGATTATTTCTATGAAATGTCTGTACGTGTCACAATAAAATCACCCTACCTGATATAGATATTTTATGGATATCTTATAAATAAAATATCTTAATACAGATTTCATATTTGGTTTATACAAACAGAGAACTTTATTATTACACTGTTGTGTTACTACACTGTAATATAATAGAGAATATAATACAAGGGTAAGTCAATAAGATTCTGAAAACAATTTGTATAATTTATTATAATGGTAGAAGCTCATTTTTCAATATAGTCCCCTTGCTTTTCAATACGCCCAGTCCATCACTGCACAAACTTCCTGATGCCCTCAGAAAACGTTTTTTGGCTCAGCAGCAAGCCACGTATGCACCACTTCCCTCACTTCTTGGTCTCTGTACAATCGACAGCAACTTATATTACTTAAAAGACCTTTAAATCGACCAAAAAGATGGTAACATGACAGGTCAAGATTGGGGCTGTATGCAGGATGCTCCAACACCTTGAAATACAATTTCTCAAGGATTTGGACAGTGTGGGCGCACGTTGTCATGCAACAGAAGCACTCCTTCCGACAAGAGGCCTCGGTGTTTGGATCAAATTGTACCTTTCAGTTCATTGGACAGCATTTCACTGTAGCTTGCACTATTTACTGTTGAGCCCTTCTCCAAGTACTGTTGCAGTATTGGCTTTTGTGTGTCCCAGAATACTGTGAGCATTACCTTTCCTGCACAGGGTTAGCTCTTGAATTTTTTGACTGGAGATTCGGAGTATTTCCATTTCATGCTGTGGTGTTTGCTTTCAGGCTCAAAGTGGTGGATCCATGTTTCATCTCCAGTGACTATTTGCTTCAAAAAAGCTTCACCTTCATTAGCAATGCGTTTACAGATGACCACACGATTACGCTTGTGCTCTTCAGTGAGCTATGTTGGGACCCACCTTGCACATACTTTACAAAAGCCAAGCCTGTTATGGATAATTTCATATGCAGAACTATGACTAATATGCAGATGGTACAGGACTCGACACCTTCCCAAATGTAACTGGCATAAAAAGACAATAATAATTAAATAATCTGCTATAGGCTATCAGTAGTCACAATTTTTCTACAACACATTCATGTATTTTCAACTTGGTCACTTGTAGCTAAACAAGAAATCTACATGTCGGTTTATATAAAAAGGGTAGACAATTAGTTAAGATGTTTGTCTATAAGGCTAAAAACAATATACAGAACATGTTTATAAAATTCATATACAATAACATATATATGTGTATAGCCATTTAACAAAACTTCAAATAAAACATTTTTTTTTGCCTATTATAAGTTTTAAATAAGTACTATTACTACTATGCCTGTAGTAAACTATAGGCTACGATTAAAAAAACAGTAAATTTTTTCATAATCAGTATGTATGAAAATGCTATTTTTTTAACACCATTACAATAAATCATGACCTTATTCTGGCCTATCAATTAGAGGAAAAGCTGAAGTTGCACTGTATGAAATGGCCTTTAGTCGATAATTAATTGTGACTTATTGTTCAGATCATAGAAAGAATTTACTAATTAATATTGTTTAATCTAATATGCTTTGTCGGCTCGGTTGTGTAGTACAGACGGTTGAGGCCACTTTTGTTGTTAAAGCAAAATATCTCTCTGATAAAGATTTATATGGACCCTGTTAACTGAAGCTTGATTTTTACACAATGTATTAATGTAATGAATATATCATATATAATATATAAAAACATTTTATGATTTCTGTTTTTTTTAGTGACTTAACATCTCTCTCTCTCTCTCTCTCTCTCTCTCTCTCTCTCTCTCTCTCTCTCTCTCTCTCTCCTCTCTCTCTCTCTCTCTCTCTCTCTCTGTGTGTGTGTGTGTGTGTGTGTGTGTGTGTGTGTGTGTGTGTGTGTGTGTGTGTGTGTGTGTGTGTGTGTGTGTGTGTGTGTGTGTGTGTGTGTGGTGTGTGTGTGTGTGTGTGTGTGTGTGTGTGTGTGTGTGTGTGTGTGTGTGTGTGTGTGAATTACTACCAAACAATATGTGGTGTAGAATTGATTTGGTATATGCAGCAACTGAATTATTCCTTATAAGTACAAAAACAAACTTAAACATGTTCATATAGAAACTGCTTGAAAATCTGAATCTAAGTTAGACAAAACAATGGTACTTATAATTAAAAAATCATATTATATAAAAAATTATTCATGTTGATCTTCATCCAAGATACCTTCTTCTGATCAAATATTTGGCCTATTTTCCTTATAAAAGAACATACATATATCGTTCTGTATTTTAAAATTTAAAGAAACTTATTTTGTCTGATCCAGTGGCATAGCGTGTGTACATAACATCTGTTGCCAGTTATGATAGGCCTAAAACAACCTAAAAATTATTCGAATTTTTTCTTGTACCAATTGTTCTTTTTAGAGCATTTTCTATCATTCACTGGAAGGAAGAAGACAGTCCCGGTTCAACGGGATCTGACTCAGTTACAAGGACGCCACGTTACTGTCTGATTCCCAAATGCTAAATGAAATACATTTAAATAAATATTTAATTATTCATTTACTTCTCTTTTCTAAAATATAACCATGGTATACATATGTATGGTCTACTATAAAATTTGAGTGAGCATCCTTTAAGAGACATGAGTTATCATGTTGGCTAAATCAGTATTGTTCAGTAAAATTAAAAATTGTTGAATTGTGGTAACGAACCTAAAACGATTATCCAATTTTCGAGGTGTTAGGCTGTGGTCTAGGTGTTCATGTTATATCCAGAAATTTTGTCCACACGATGATGGACATCTTCAGTGGCGGGGGAACATAGATTACAACACCTGCGAAGGAATATGAACAGTGGCATGGGAAGACAGAATAAATCCACCCACAATGAGCACAAAGACCGTTCTGTTCCACTGAAGCAATTATATTTTATACACTTTTATTATATTGCTGGGTGGTTGGCCAAACAATGACCGACCAGCACCTTAAAAAATGTATAAATATAAGTGCCTCAATGGGAGAGAACAGTCTTTGTAATCTTTCACGGGTGGTTGTAATCTGCGTTCCTGTGCCACTGAGATGTCCGTTATACTTATGGATGAAATGTCTGGAGACAACATTGAACAACCTAGACCGTGGCCTAACAGCCCAGAAAAGTGTCATTATGTAACACCAGTCATGAAAGCTTACCTTGGTTGTTCATTTAACTTAAAGCATCTTCGAACAACTACTCACGTAACAAATCATGGTAAAATAACATAAATGCAAATAAGTGTAAACAGGCCACATGTTCTGTTATAAAAGAAATATAATATCTCCGTTAATTTTTAACCAAATTCCATAAACAACATACCAGTGGATTATGACTAAAAAGGATAATTGTTTATGCAATAAGACATTTTTTATCGTTAAGAACTGATTTTTGTGAAATTTAGAATTAAAAATTTCAATCATCCACAATTTTGACAATTTTTAAGATACCGTTTTGGTTTGTTTTGTACTTATAATAAATAGGTGAACATACTGTGTATACAAAAATTTCATCTCCACACCCATTTCACTCAGCATTACTTTAAAAACACACACACACACACACACACACACACACATGTGCACGCATTCACGGAGACAGAAAAACAAAGAATTTTCAGTATTTGCTTACTGGAAATTTTTCCTTAATCTACTGAGTAGAATTTTTTCCTAAAGTTTGGCACCATCTATATCCTAAAGCTGTACAGAGTATTTGAACTGAAGAATGCACTGGGGGAAAAGGAGAGACAACATGTGGGTGTTCATGTAACATACAGGTGTTCTATACTAAGTTCTTGCTTAGTATTAGTGACGTGCTTGGATTCACAATTAACAGGCACAAATAAACTAAGTATTTTTCTTATGATATTTGTTTCCTTAGTAGACAAATACTGAATGACTATTGATGACTGAATGACAAATATGCAATATGAGTCTTCAGAATATGTTATATGAGACTAAAAAACAAAGACTTCAAATACATCTAAGAAAAAATGAAAATCTAATGTTCATTAATACTATTCATGGTAAAAATAAGCTCTGTCTATCCTTCCTCTTCAACTGTTCAAAATAACTGTACACAAAAATTACAAGATACAAGAAAAGAAAATCAATATAAAATTGTACTTTAATTAATGATTCCTCCATATTCTCTCTTATGTGATAACACTTTGTGAATTACATCCTTGTTATATAACCAACTAATATTTAGTACATAATGGCCAGAAAAATGTGAACACATGATTTCAAGATGCAGCAATACAAATATTCATACTCACTCACATTATTCTTGTTATTCAAAGTGATAATAAATAATACTTTACATTTTAAAACAAGAATGTGTTTTTATTGCGTTTACAGTGTTTTGACAGTTTTAAATTACAATAACACTTCAAAATATAGAAGAACAGTTATACTGAATGATAATTGTGTTGGAACGATCAAAAGAAAATAATATTGCTACGACAGCACAGAACAATCTACGCGTTTATCGAATGTGCCAGAAGGATCTCGATGTAAACGTGTGGTGTACGTGCTACTAGACGCATTTTGCGAGAATCTTCTCGACTGTGCCGGGCTTCGCTCGGGCGCTCGGACTGTATCAAGGCCGTAGTAATTACGGTAGTTCACGAGAGATAAGACGCAGTTTGGAAGCTTCTGGTGCGTGAGCGTGACTATAAATACATCGGGTAGCGGCCTTAGTTTTCAGTTCCATGCGAGATATTGGATAGTGCGGTTCGAGAGTATTAGTGCGATATATTTCCAGAGCGGTTCGAGTTATTACTGTGTACGTTCAAGTACTGTAGTTATTATTGAAGTGTTGCGTTTTATATTCGGACGGTATAATTGTAATACAATTGAGTTTTAATATTAGTGGACATTTTATTGCGGGTGAACAATTTTCATTTGATTTGTTGTACAGACTGTGTTGTTAATTACAAACTGTTTTACTGTAACAATTAAAGGTGTGATTAGTGATTTGATTGGTGTCTTGTACTTAATTTGTTTCCACTGTACCTACGACGATCGAGTAGACCGTCGTAACAGTGGTGTCAGAAGTGGGATAGAACGGTTAACAGTGGAAACAGAGGACACTTTGTATAAGACGAGTGTGATTCGTAATTAATCGATAAACAATGGATGCCAATCAGATGATGGAAAATTTACAGGCGCTGCTGTTGTAGACAGAAAAACGACAGGACGAGAAACGCAGACAGGAGGCGGAAGAAGCAGAAAAACGACAGGATGAAAAACGTAAGCAAGAAGCAGATAAAACGGAAGCTCACTTTGAAGTTATGCAGAAACAGTTGCAAGAACACAGTACCGCAGAATTGGGTATCCTACGAGGTGAGCTTAATAAACAAGTTACTAAAATATCGGAGGTACAATAATCAATGACATTAAAAATAGCTGAAGTAGAAAAATCTGTCTTGATTGTTGAAGAATCGATGTCTACAAAAATATCTGTTATAGAAGAATCTGTGTCAAATAAAATATCTGTAGTAGAAAACTCAATGGCAAACATAAGAGAACAAATTAAAAGTGAAGTCGAACAGTGCATGAAGATTCAACCAAAACAAATTTCTGAACAGACTGTACCAGTGATAAAGACAGAAAAAGACACAGAAAATAAGTTAATAGAGAAAGTCACTTTGCCTGCAGTAGGGACAGTTCATGTTAAAGCTCCAACCTTTGACGGAAGCAGTCACTGGGCAACGTACCTCCGCCAATTTGAAGCTGCTGCATGTGCAAATAATTGGACAGAAAAAGACAAGGCTGTTTCACTCGTTCTCTCATTAAAAGGACCCGCGGCAGAACTACTACAGAAAGTGCCACCTGACAGCCAGAACACCTATGCCGAGTTGATAAAAGCTCTGGAATTACGGTATGGTGATAAACATTTGCGAGATGTGTACTGCACCCAGTTGAGAGCAAGGCGACAGCATTCCGGGGAGTCTTCAAAAGTTTGAAGCAAGTATCGACAGACTAATTAGACTGGCCTATCCTGAAGCGCCAGAAGATTTTCGAACGCGTTTTGCGATGCAGACATTTACTGCCGGTGTCCGAGATAACGAACTACAGCAAGTGTTACGAATGGCAAGACACCAGAACAGTGCGGACGCCCTGGTACTGCTTTGCAATTTGAGGCCGCCAAATCAGCGTCTGGTTGGACAAGTCATAAAGTGCGCGCGCTAAAAGATCGCGACGGCACAGACGATGAGGAAGAGGAAGAAGAACAAGGAACAGAGACTCGACGGTCGGCGCCACAGAATAAGATAAGAAAGGATGGAAGACCGAAGTGTTATCGATGTGGGAAACCTGGACATCTACAACGAGATTGTCGGGTTAGAATTCAGCAGCAGGGAAACGAGCAATAGTCGGTACAACGGGGCGTGTGCTGACTAACTGGAGGAACGAAGCCCCTAGTGAATACGCAATTTCTACACTTCAGAAAACCAGCGGGAGCTTGGTAGTTACCGGATTTGTTCAAGAAAGGCCAACCTCGATTACAGTTGACACAGGCGCAACAGTTTCTATTGTGCGCCCCGACGTGATGAAAGATCTCAAGCCAATCTGGTGCTCTTGCAGCTTGCGAACAGCTACTGGACGGCCTGTAAAAGTGTATGGAAAAGTGGAGATACACCTACGCCTCGGTAGACTTGAGTTTAATCATCAAGTACTTGTTGCAGACATTGTGGATGAAGCAATTCTTGGTGTGGACGTTATGAACGCATACGGATTTATAGTCGACTTCAAAAACAATGTATTGAGAATCGGAGGCGAAGAGGTAATGCTATCAACAATGACGACAGCACAAAAATCGATGGACGTCATAAACCAAGTGGCCGTAACTGTTCCGCCAAACTCCGAAAACATCATCATGGTTAGAACTGCGGTAGATACTAGGGGCAATCAGTGCTCTATATTCGAACCCCAGGTAGTCAGCACACCGGGCATACTAATTGCCAGAAGTTTAGCAAAACCTGACGAAACCGGAAATGTACCTATTAGAGTGGCGAATATTTTGGATCAAGCTATCACTTTACAAAGCAATACGCTCCTAGGCAAATTGACTCCTGTGGCCTGGGTAGCCGGAATAACGCAACGAAGACCCAGTTCTTCGGGTACTTCTAAATTACCAGAGGAACTGCAAGAATTATTGAACAGATCTTCTAACAAGTGGTGAGGTAAAAGAACTCAGACAGTTTTTACACGAATTCAAAGATTGTTTTGCAGTTCGGGGACAGTCACTGGGAAGAACCTCTCTTGTGCAACATCGCATCAATACCGGGGACACAACACCGATACGCCAACCTCCTCGAAGGCCTCCATTATCTAAACAAGAGGAGATGTCTCGGTTAGTACAGGACATGTTGACAGAGGGAGTAATCGAACCTTCGTCAAGTGCTTGGTCTTCCCCTGTAGTGCTGGTAGCGAAGAAGGATGGTGGATTGCGTTTCTGCGTAGACTACCGGAGGTTAAATGACGTTACAAAGAAAGACTGCTATCCATTACCTCGCGTTGACGATACACTCGACACGTTGTCCGGAGCACAGTGGTTTTCCATATTGGACCTGAAGAGTGGATATTGGCAAGTGGGTCTTCATCAAGAAGACAAGGAAAAGACCGCTTTCTCGACCCCAAGTGGCTTATTCCAATTTAACGTCATGCCATTTGGACTCTGTAATGCACCGGCAACATTTGAGAGATTGATGGACCTGATACTCCGAGCCCTGACGTGGAAAACTTGCATTGTTTACTTAGACGATGTCATAGTGATCGGGAAGACTTTCGAAGATCATTTGGAAAACCTTAAGGAAGTTCTAACTAGAATTCACGGTGCACAACTGAAGCTGAGCCCGAAGAAGTGTTCTCTATTCCAGAAGGAAGTACAGTATTTGGGCCATCTGGTTTCGGCAGCGGGCGTTAGCATGGATCCTAATAAAGTAGACACCGTAAGAGACTGGCCAGTTCCGAAGAATAAACACGAAGTTCGGAGTTTCCTGGGGTTATGCTCATATTACCGACGTTTTGTGAAAGGCTTCGCTACGATTGCTAAACCACTACATGAACTAACGGAAAATAAACGAAACTTCCAATGGTCGAGAGAGTGTGAACAAGCATTTACAACGTTGAAGATTGCATTATGTTCGCAGCCAATTCTCGCTTTTCCAGCTTCCGAAGGGAAGTACATCGTAGACACAGACGCAAGCAATACTGGTCTAGGAGCAGTTTTGTCTCAAGTGCAGAACGGTGAAGAACGAGTAATAGCGTATTACAGCAAGACGCTTTCTAAACCAGAGAGAAATTATTGTGTTACAAGAAGAGAGTTGTTGGCAATTGTCAGAGCTTTGGAGCACTTCCATAAATACCTCTATGGGAGAGAGTTTTCACTACATACCGACCATGCTGCACTTGCATGGCTCTTGAGATTTAAAAATCCGGAAGGACAGTTGGCAAGGTGGCTCGAACGTCTGCAAGTGTACAACTTCAAGGTACAACATCGGCGGGGGCGCCTGCACGGTAATGCAGATGGCTTATCACGAAGACCGTGCCCGGAAGACTGCCGACATTGCCACAGAAAGCAAGAACAAAACTCAAGCGAACATGTTCAAGCCATCACTGTAGATTTCCTGGCTGATGGCTGGACAACACAAGACTGTCGACAAGAACAGATGACTGATGAAGACATTGGACCGATCTTGGCAGCAAAAGAGGAAGGTCGCCGCCCGGATTGGCAAGATATCTGCCATGGTTCCGAAGTGCTGAAGGGCTACTGGGCACAATGGGAATCTCTCACCTTAGAAAACGGATTGCTGAAAAGGGCTTGGGAAAGTGCAGATGGACGAGACGTGGTCATGCAGTTGATAGCTCCCCGAAGTAAAGTGCAGTCTGTTTTGAAGGAGATGCATGATGGAACATCTGGAGGCCATCTTGGCGTTAACAAAACCCTTGACAAAATACGGAAGCGATTCTATTGGCTTCATCTTCGCCACGACGTAGAGGAATGGGTTCGGACGTGTGAAATATGTGCTGCAAGCAAGGGCCCACAAACCAGAAGCAGGGGAAAAATGAGACAGTATAACGTTGGACAACCTTTCGAGAGAATTGCCATAGACATTGCTGGACCATTCCCAGTTACTGACGATGGAAACCGGTACATCATGGTTGTAGGTGACTACTTTACTAAGTGGGTGGAAGCCTACGCAATTCCAAATCATGAGGTTACCACTGTGGCAAAGCAGTTAGTTCACAACTTCTGTTGCCGTTATGGAGCCCCTATGGAAATCCATACGGATCAAGGGAGAAATTTCGAATCAGGAGTGTTTAAAGACTTATGCCGTCTACTCGGAATTCGAAAGACCAGGACAACGCCTCTGCATCCTCAGTCGGATGGGATGGTTGAGAGATTCAACAGGACACTTGAGCAGCATCTTTCGAAAGTTGTTGACGAGAAACAAACAGACTGGGACCAACGTATACCACTATTCCTTATGGCGTATAGGTCATCAGTACATGACACAACCGGCATGACTCCAGCAAAATTGGTGTTTGGGCGGGAGATTCGTCTTCCTGGGGACTTGATGTTTGGATCACCTGAGACTCAGTCCCAAGAGCCAAAGAACTATTCCTCGCAATTAGAAAACCAACAGCGAGAAATGAATCGCTTGGTAAGAGGACGGTTGAAGATTGCCAGTGATAAAATGAAAACTCGGTATGACATTCGCAGCAATAGTGTGGGTTTCCAAGAAGGAGATCAGGTCTGGTTGTTCAATCCAAAGCGCCGTCGTGGTCGCTCACCTAAGCTTCAGTCTAACTGGGAAGGACCCTACACTGTGAAAAAAAGAATTAACGATGTTGTTTATCGGATTCAACAGGAAGGACAGCGAAAGTTCAAGGTCGTCCACCTAGATCGCCTAGCTAAGTACAAATTTAGAGACGCTTTGCCAGTTCGGAACGAACAGGCTTAAGGAGGGGGAAGTGCTACGACAGCACAGAACAATCTACGCGTTTATCGAATGTGCCAGAAGCATCTCGATGTAAGCGTGTGGTGTACGTGCTACTAGACGCATTTTGCGAGAATCTTCTCGACTGTGCCGGGCTTCGCTCGGGCGCTTGGACTGTGTCAAGGCCGTAGTAATTACGTAGTTCACGAGAGATAAGACGCAGTTTGGAAGCTTCTGGTGTGTGAGCGTGACTATAAATACATCGGGTAGCGGCCTTAGTTTTCAGTTCCATGCGAGAAATTGGATAGTGCGGTTCGAGAGTATTAGTGCGATATATTTCCAGAGCGGTTCGAGTTATTACTGTGTACGTTCAAGTACTGTAGTTATTATTGAAGTGTTGCGTTTTATATTCGGACGGTATAATTGTAATACAATTGAGTTTTAATATTAGTGGACATTTTATTGCGGGTGAACAATTGTCATTTGATCTGTTGTACAGACTGTGTTGTTAATTACAAACTGTTTTACTGTAACAATTAAAGGTGTGATTAGTGACTTGATTGGTGTTTTGTACTTAATTCGTTTCCACTGTACCTACGACGATCGAGTAGACCGTCGTAACAATATCAAAGACAGATATAATTGACAACATACTAAGGAAATAACTGACAAGTTAAATTAACCACATATAGAAAGCCTAGTGACAAATAAATAACTACGTAATATTATAAGACTTAAGTATTTTACACACCAGGTAAAGAATAACATCATTTTAAAAAACATTCATTTGAGATAACATTTGAACACTAATAATTCGGGAGAAATGAACATTCAAGCACCCAACAATATTTGTGACATTAATGGTGTATGTTTTCAAATAGCCCAATGCAAACGAAACCATACAAAATAAATATTCACAATTAAACTGTAATTGAAAGAACTGTTGGTTTAGAATTCCTTTTGACATCAGCCATTACACTGAATGTTCCCAAGATGGTGGCTTTGATACAGATTGCTTACAAGATAGCAGCTCTGTTCTGGTTACTTTTAAATATTTTAAATAAACTGAACATTAATAATTTGTTATTGTAATTCAAAAAATATAAAGTTAATTAAATTGTACTAATTGTTTGTTCGTAAATTTTATTTTGTATTATAGCCTACATGCTACATGCCCTGAGGTTGAGAATTTATATGTTTATGCTTTAAAATAAAAAACCTAATTCGCTATCAGCATTTTGTTTGATTCCAATGAGCAGTAGAACCAACAGTAGGCTTGTGGGTGCTCTCTCTCTCTCTCTCTCACACACACACACACACACAACAAAATCAGTCTGAAATAATCTGATGTAATTTGGTTATGAAACTATTCATCAACAATGACACTACACTATCCCAACACAATTGAATCACATTATTGTACGTATCAAACATAAAATACACAACTACATGATTAAAGATCCAATAACCAGAAGATAACCTGTAATGTGGCACAATTTTTTGGCAAAACTAAATATTCTTTAAACTGATACCACTGTTATTTTAGTAACATCTGCTTAGAAAGTAATTACTGCACTGTTGTTTAGAATTATTTACTTGTAAAATGACTTCTCTTTCTCTGATCCATCTATTGAATAACGAAATATGAGCAAAAGAAATATATATCCCTACCTATGTGTGAAACGTGTCTACAAGTAACTTGACCAAACTTTGAAAGACACATCCTTTCTCGTAATGATAATAACAATAGAATTTATTTTTTTAATTACTGAATATGATGTGAACATTAATCAATTAAGCACTGCACACAATACCCCCCCTGCACACACACGTCATGCCAAAACTACTGAATGAAATTGAAGCACCTCTTTACACAAAACCATCCAAATTTTTTGAATGCATATTATGCAATACAATATAGAAATACCTCAAGCATCCATAAAAAAGCTAAACCTACATGAACACAAAAACACAACACGAACTACAAAACAAATCAAGATTACTGCACATACTGGCAAACAAACCAATATCTTAACATGACTCAATGTGACATTAACAATGTGTGGTATTTACCTCATGTTCAGAATTAGCAGTGAGGTTTAATAGCTGTTGTTGCACTGTCTGAACTCTCCTCTCAGCACCAGCCAGCTGCTGTTGTAACTTGGGCTCGTTGTTTTTGGCCAACTCGCTGCGGAGTGCTTCCACAAAACGCTGTTCCTTTTCCAACATCAACCTCAGTGTATGCACTCGCTGACACTCTAACTGCCGCATTTTTTCATGCTGGTAAACAAAACACCACATTTATTACACAAAGATCGTAAAAATGAAAAAGCGGGATAGATTAACTTTGTAAAATAAAATTTGCCTAAAGATGCAAGGGTCCTTCCCTACTATGAAAAACAGTTTTGTATACACACATTAGCTACTGTTAGGCTGCTGACATACGGGCCACTCTGTGGCGCCACTCAGTTGCGCCAAGTACCAGTGGCTCGTGTGCAAGGGTTCGCTTCAGATACGCGCCACTCTCCATTTGCTCAGTGACAAAAGATTGTTTCATTTAGTACTTACATCAGTTTCATCATGGACTCTGACGAGGAAGTTCTTCTTCCTTCCGAATTCTTTTGTACACAAGAAGGATCAGTACCATGGCAAGACAGAATGATATATTGACCTTTTTCAGAGAAACCTTGTCTGATACTGTTTCACTATCAAACCATAGTCATAATAAAAACTATTTTAATAACTTATTTCGTGTCTTATTCAAAATGTGTTTTCCCTAAAATATATCTCTTAGTAGAAATATTTATTTAAAAATAAAAATGGTTTCTATTTATACGAATATTGTTCGTTTGTCGCATCTAATTTGTTTCAAAGATTTTGATAGATTATGTTAAGAACGTTACACCCACGTACATTCTCTTTACCTTCCTCCTCCCTCCTAACATCCCTCTCACACGCACGCACGCGCGCACACACACACATGCAATAATTGTATTTCAGTAGACGACATATTAACCAGTTTGGTGTTTGTTGAGTAATCGATTAAAACTATTGGTTTCCTGTAAGCCAGACCTAAACTTGTTTGCAACTGTAAACTGTGTGCATTGTTCGCAAGATTGTTTTGGCTCATAAGTATGTGCTCAAGTAGTGTTTGCATAAAACATTGTTGAGACCGTCCCGCCTGAATTCGCTAATATGCTATGTAATTTAGAAGCCATTACTCTTTTTCTTGTGTTGTAATTATGATACTCAACAGTAAACTATGGCTAGAGACTGATCTTGCAGGGAGAATATTGTTATATAATTATTTGTCACTTGTAGGAGTCATATGGGCTAGACGCAAATGTATACGATTGTTGCAGAGACTGATGTTAAATTTTTTATGGTGCAATTCCATACAATACAATAGTTATTAAAGAAAATATTACATTCATAATTACTCAATTATTATTGTATTATTATTAATAATAATAAAACTTTTCGTACAAGAATATATTTTTTATTATTTTTTCAATATAACACTGTTTAAATACTGTTAATTTTAATAATTTTTAATTTGTATATCTGATGATGTTTGTTAAATAGCCTACTACTGAAACAGTGTTATATTAAAAAAAATAATTAAAAATATATTCTTGTACGAAAAGTTTTATTATTATTAATAATAGAGAAAATATATATAGAAAAACTTGTTCAAAGCGGAATTGCATGGGACCGAAGTTTTTTCGGATTGCATAAGTTCTCGCATTATACAAACTTAGACATTAGTTAAATACTGGACTTCGTAGACCTTGTATATGTATTTTGTTTCTATTCTATTACATACACCAACATTTCTGTCATAATATAATTACACAATATAATGTCTACCAACTTTAGGCATTTATGACTTTAGTTGTTTTATGAAGTTTACACTTTAGTTTAGTGCAGTAAGCCTACTTTATTATTATTACTGGTATTATAATTTTTATTACAGACTTTACTACAGTACTGATTAGAAACATACCTGATTTATTTTTCATCAGGCTGTCCATTTCGCTGAAGCCTGATACAAAAATATAACAGAGCTGTTCCCATGCTCTCCCTTTTGCCATTTTGTTTGAATATTCATTGCATCTCGGATCCCAAATTGCCGGTCTCTGTTCCACTTCAATTATAAATCGATCAGAATCAAAATCCGACATGATAGTTAAAGTTTTTAAATAGTTTTTAGAAATAAGAAAGTCTTATAAAGTTTAAAAACGAATAGTAAGAAAGCTCCAAAAGTTTTATAGAAATTACAGTGTTAGTGTACGCTTCACAACACTACTCTGAACACTCCTGTGGCGCGACTGAAAGTGGCCCGTGTGCCAGCTCCAACGCCACAAATCGTCTCCATTCGTGGCGGGGACTGGCTTCTGCCTGCCACAGTCGCTCGTGTGCAAGGGTACAATTTAAAACCATGTAAAACAACCGGGCGCGACTGAGTGGCGCCACAGAGTGGCCTGTGTGTCAGCAGCCTTAACAAAATCGTAAACTTACTGCTGTAACAGATGCAATCATGACTGTGAACAGATTTACGATTCATTAAAATTTTATTAAATTTCGATCTGTATAATCAGTTTTCATACAGGGGTTTACTGCTATTTTCTGTAACTTTACCCACTTTCCTGTGTCATTCAACTTTTTATGCCATTCTTATTAATAGGCTTATTCTTCCTCTTGTCTGCCTGCCTCAAATACTGAATTTAATTCATGTGGTTTGGATAAAAATGTTCTCTTATTGTTTTAAACCCAAGATTAACTTTTATCTGAAAAACACAAGTTATAGTTGCTGACTGGCTAAAACAATATACTATGTAATGCTGGACATGACACAAAAATACACACAAAATTATACAAAATATACATGATGCCAGAAATGAGCATTACATACGAAGCAACTATAATGAACGTATTTATAGAAGAAACAAATACAGTATAAAATCAAAATTTCAACTATTATCACGACACAATATTATTAATTGACAAAAGTTTTCACAATGCATTCAGCAGTGGTGGTCAAGCGTTAGTTACAATGACAGTATTATAACAGCGCCTTATCAATGTCTTTTTATAAAGGCTGTCCAAAAAATAATTAGAAATTATGGGCTTAAGAGTGTCTTATAATGCATGCAACAATGTTGTGAATAAGTTGCACAGGTTCAACCTTATGTGCTGGACCATTAGGTGAACTCTTAAGTCAGCAAGTAAAGGAACAGGGTATACTCTACATGATCGTAGAAGAAACACATATATACGGCAGGAATTGAATATTATGAGTATACTCGACAGGATCGCCCAGTATCGGCTGAATTGGTGGGAACATCTTTGTCGAATGGATGACTGCCGCATCCCCAAACAACTCTGGAACTATAAGCCGAGGGGACGGAGAGGTGTGGGATGTCCAAGGAAGCGCTGGAGTGACCAGCCTTAATCTTTTCCTATTTGAGAATGGAACAAACCCTTTTTGGTTTAATCCGCGAAGATGATGCTGATGGGCTTAGAAATTAATGTAAGATGAATTTTACTCAAAACCACAAACTCATGATAATAAATAATTACAGTTTTAAAACTCGGCGTTATAAGTGATAGAAAATCCCTACGCGAATCTCAGAAGTAAACAGTCACTCAATCTTCTGGTGACAAACTTGACAAAACTGATTTTCGGAAAAAATTATCAGTTACTTAACAACAAACAGGTTAGAGTTGCAAACTGTTATAAATTAATTTGAAATTTATTTAAATAATTTTTAATATGAATGAAAAGGACCCTCACATTAGAACAGATGTGTAACAGCTGTGAGTACAGTGACTCCTATCAGCCAGGTCACAATTGCAGGAAATAAAAACTAAACTGCAGCCTGTTAATGGCTAAGAAAAACTGTTAACTGTAAACAGCTGACCCTTAATAATTACACACAAACCATAAAAGTACTCTATGTTAGAACACCAGTTATTCTATATGCAATTAGGCCTCTTTATCTATAATACAAATTACTTTTATAGTCAGAAATTACACCTAATACGGGTTCTCCACTTAATGTTTTTTCTCGACTGCATTCACTGTCAATCCTCAGATAAAAAATAAATAAAACAATTTCAAACACATGAACCAGGTGTGACTGCATCAAGTAAATGCACCATGAATATTATTCAAATTGAACTATTAGCTATTAATGTAATTTGTAACATATAGACAACTTTGCTCTGCCATTTATGGTAATCACTATTAACATTTTCAAATGAGTATACATGAACTTGACAGCTTTGCTGTATTAACAGTTCACACACAGACAAACCACTATGCTTGTTTGCTTCTCTGTAGATATAAGCCCAATCCAACAATTTACTTAGACACTATTTATATTTTATATACCTCTTACCCGTTTAATGTTTCTATTCATTTCAGTCATACTACGAGAGTAGACAAATTACAGTCATCTCACTGAATATACTGTTTTATTGGTTCAAACTACTGGTTGGAAAAACACACATTACATTAATGCACAAAAACACACACCTAAATTGAAGCACATGCAGTGCTAATAGAATTGGAATGCATTCTAAGAAATGTCAATTGTTAATAATAATGTTAATAAATAGCAACATTACACAAAGTAAAAGGGCAGTAGTGTTAATTTTATTTTGTACATGTGCGCATACAAAATGTCAGGTCAAGTACAGTAACATGGTCTTATCAGAGTTGGCCTATAAGGTAATTTCAGGATAGCCAATGGGCATCAACACTATAATCAATACATTTTTAATATAATAATTTCCATATTTTTATTTATTTTATTTACATGTTTTACAGTATATTCTGAACATGTCAGTTAACATGCTGTTGAATCATTATAACTATATAAAAAACAAATATATATTCCTGTAAACAGGAACAAATATTACTTATTATTAATAAGTTCACATTTTATAATTTTTTAATGTTATATACTTATCTCATGATGGCAATAGGCGTCACACGTGCTAATGAAGAGAAAGCTCAGAATCTTTGAGGGCAGAATAGTAAAAGTGATATAAGAGCTAAGGAAAGTAAATGTATGAGGGTACAGAAGGCTCACATATCAGGAGATATTATATGTCTATAGGCACCAGTTCTCATTATGAAGTTGCAGTAGTTGCGTTATAATAACTTCAAGGTTCCAATATTTCCATAAATATTCAGTGGCAGTTTTCAGGAAATGAAAACAGAAGACATCAAAAAAGTGCTTGAATCTTATGCAAAAATGCAGGGCCTCCGTCAGCTGAGCCAGGGCCCGGGGCAAAATAATACAGCGGGCCCCCTCCCACTCAATATTTCATGTGTTTTATTGTTGCCAATAATATTAATATGTGATATGTGGATAAAGGTGTTATGAAAACGAAACTTACTACTACATTATAATAACAAGAGTTTATTGTTTTACAAAAAATTAATACAACACAATTTTTTTACAAAATTACTTAATAATGATAGTATAATTAAATGATAATTACTTAAGTAAAGTGTTCATAATAACAGATAACACTAGTAGAGTAACACTTGAACTATTTTTTATTTACAACACTTATTCACAACAACACTCTTCTTGCCTTCTTTTCTGCGAAAGTTTGAATAATCGAGTCAAAATTCAATGTTCTTCCTAACCTAGACTCAACAGACAACACTCCCAAATCGGATAATCTTTGCTGTCCCATAGTCGATCTCAAACAATTTTTGATTCTACTGAGCACACTAAACGAGCGTTCTGCCTGTGCTACCAAAACGGGCAGGGTGCAAAATATACGGAGTGCTATACACACACTTGGAAATAAACTAGTAATTTTTAATGCTGATAGTTTGTTCAGCAGCTTCAGAGGTGGCAGTGGGGTGTCCGAGATGTTGCTCTTTGTAATTGATTTTAAATATTTGACCTCCTCCGTTAATTCGGGGCTGACATCCACTGCGTATTCATTTGAGAATCCACCACATACTTCTTCAATTTCACCGTCATTCATTTCTTGATATTTCCACAAGAATGAGAATTTTTTCTGTATTTCTTGTAGGGCCGTAAATCTGGATGTCAAATTGGCCACTAGGACGTCAATTAATTTGTAGAATACTTCGATTCTAAACCGTTCTTCGGGTTCAAACCTGGGATGGTCAGATTCCGTCTCTCCGTGAAAACTTTTCACCCTTCTTGCACGGACAGCTGGAAACTCCGCTTTTATTTCATATGGAGCTGCAACCAGTTTTGCTTCTGACAGAATTTTTTCAAAGTTGTTCCGTAATGAAAGTAAATCACCAATAAGACTGTCAATATTGTAAACCTCAACATCTAACGTTGCATTTATAGATTGTAACAACTGACTTCTGTAATTGATCGGGGTTAAAATCTTTACCCAAACAGATGCCATGATGATACACTGAAACGACTGGAGGTATTGTAACAATCCGTTGATTGTTGCTCTGGTTTCTACGGGGATATTTAGCTTCAGTAAAGATGAGACAGCCTCCGCGACCTCACCAGTGTGTGCTGCTATTGGTTTCACACAATCAACCCTAGCACTCCATTGTGTGTCCGATAATGAATGAAAAGAGGAACCCACAAGACCTTTCAAAATTTCCCATCTCTTAGGACTACAACTGAAGAGATTATATACATGATGAACCATTCCAAAGAATGTCTGTACTTCACTACAACATTCTGCAGCACTGTTCAGGCTGCCGCATAAGTTCAGGCTGTGGCATCCGCAGGGAGAGTATTTAGCCAGAGGATTCAATTTTAAAATAAGAGCCTGCACACCTTGATAAGCCCCACTCATGTTACTGCCATTATCATAGCCTTGGCCTCTGCACTCCTCTATTGGAATATTGCTCTTTTCAAGAACCGATTTGATTAAATTTGCAATATCTTGCCCTGTTTTTTCATTACAATCAGTAAATTCCAAAAATCTTTCCTGTATTTCATATTCATTTGAAATATCATTTAAACCAACGTATCTAATTACAAATGATGTCTGTTCTACATGGCTTGAATCTGGTGTAGCATCCACAATAATCGAATAGTATTTTGAATTCTTCAACTCGCCTAGGATGATTTGCCTTACATGATCAGCGCAACAGGATATGAATTCATTTTGAATTTACCAGGATAAATAATGAGCTTGTAGCTTTTTTTGTGACTTGTAGGACTGTTGGACTCGTTCTAGATGTGTTGCCAAAACAGGATCGTAATGACTTAAAAGTTCAAGCAATCCCAAAAAATTGCCATTATTTGAATCCCCAACCTTATTTGACACACCTCTAAATGGCAGGCCCCGCTCACTCAAAAACAACGTTACATCAAGAAGCCGATTTAAAATTTGTTTCCAGTTAGAGATTTCATCATTAATTTGTGTTTCCAAGCTTTGGAAAATTGTACCTCTATTCTCAAACAATGTTTCCATATTTTTCCATTTTAAATAACATTCTTTGTGGCCAGAGCTATTTTGGTGTTCAGGGATTTTAACATAGAGCTTTTTCCACTTTAAATCTTTTGAGTATCCATTTATTGAAGCAAATCGAGAACGAACGGATTCTGGCTGAAGATAAAACAATCTACATGGAAAGCAAAATAACGCTTGCCTATTATTACTCCAAACTAGCCATTCCCTGGGTATTACTTCATTATTAGGCATTCTGCAGCTCAGCAATGATGTCGGGAATAATCGTTGTCAATAGAGTCAGAAGGAAAATTTGTTGGGTGTAGCTCTGGTCCCGAAACCATAGCACTTTCTAAATCTTTTTTATTGGGTTGTAAACTAGTTAGACTTCCGATGTCAAATTTTGTATGCATACACTTGGACGTGTCTGACGACGCAATATCACAACTACCAACGGCATCTTCTGTATCTGTATGAACTGTTGCGATATCATAGCAAGTTTGTTTACCGTTCCTAAAATTGGATGTTGACGGCTCACAATCAACAGCTAACACATCTTTGGTAGGGGTTTGTGGTATACCGGACTCAATCTCATAGTTTTCTAAATCTTCATTGTCTTTTTCAACACCAATATCTTTCTTTGAAGAAAAAAACCGAGTAAGTTTTTTTGACCTTTGCTGGCTTTTTCATATTTCTCCCGTTTCTCTTTTCGTTTCAGAGCCCCAGACTTGTGACGATATTCCATTCTATGTCCTAAAAAAAAAATAAATAAAAAAACCATAAGGTTAATCGCAAACCCAAGTCCAAGTGTCCAAGTCCAATATCAAATTAAATATTTCAAGATTTCAACGGCCATAAGTAAATTTGATCATCTGGACCAATTAATTATAGCATAAAACTGAAAGACTGAATGAATGAAAATAAATAATAACACTGATATGGTAAAATTTTTGATTCCATGGATTCCAGCCTAATCAGAATTTATTTTTTTCCTAAAGCTCAGTAGTAGTTCAGTTTCAGTATTTATCATCCGAGATAATTGAAAAACAGTGAAATGGGTGATTCGTTGGTGGTAATATACTTTCTGCTACGCGGTTTTCCGCTCAGTAGACTTTCTTTGGAAGTTTAGAAGAAGTATAAAACAATAATAATCCTTTAAAAATAATTTTCATTAAAGAAAGTACAGAAAAAAATAAATTCTGATTAGGCTGAACTGCTGAACGATACAAATTCAATATTTCTCTTCAAACGTTCCATAATGTTGTCAAAATGAAGTACTGACAATATTTATTTAATGAATCGGTTGTCTGAGATAGCTATAATTATATGATAAAATGCATTATCTGTTAAAGTGAAATTAAATGAGGAAGTGATATCTACAATTTATGTTCTTAACAGCAGTCCGCAATAAAACATAATTTAATACGGGAGGGTCTACTTTAAAATTCCTAAATGATATAAATTAATTCATGTTCCTAGAATTTAATAAGGAGAATTCTGTCTCGTATCTTTATTTAAATTAAAGTAAAATCAAATGCACCAATAGCTTTAAACAAACTCACCTTAATTGAACTTCGTTAAAAGATATTTCACTTCTGGGCCGCCACACAAATTCACATTCACTATTCACACAACTGATTAATAATAAATAATTCACTAGTCCACTTCGAGAAAAATGACCTGTTACATTCAACACTTTGAACAGCACAAAAGGAACTGAGAAGGATTGTTTGTGTAGGGTAGTAGACTACTAGACTTGTAGAGAGAAGAGAGAGAGAAATATTTGAGTATTAATATTTGAGTACAAATATTTCGTAGTGCCCGGCGTAAACACATTTTTCGTGTTTATGTTCAGTGCCAACAGTTGAATTCACCGGAAAAATCGGTGATAGCGTTAGCAACGTCGCAGACATCGTTTCTTGCTTCTTACCACGAGAGGCTCACTTGTATTTACAGTGCTCCGGGTTTTCCGTGTATGATTAAATTATGTGATATTATTCATTATAGATTGAAATGATTTTTTTATTTGCATATATTTGTTCAACAAACGTTTTTACTGTATACATTTTTTTAGTCAACTGTTATTTAAATCGGGCCCCCCGGAAGGCCGGGCCCCGGGGATTTTGCCCCTCCCCCAACGGCAGGCCTGCAAAAATGCTTACTGATGACCTGATGAGGATTTGCTAGAACTCTTCCTAATCCTGATATGACAAACACGTACTAAGAGATGTAAACCAAAGTGACTTTTAGCAGTAAATAGAGGGCTCCAGACTTTTGTCAATGAAGGACTTGGATTGTGAATCTCTGTCAAAATATTACTGCAATGCGACGAACAGCCCGAGATGCTACCAGAAATCTTCTACTAAGAAAAGATGAACTACAACAAAACAGTAAGCCTTCCACTCCATCTTTAAAGAGGGGATGTGAAACGACTGAGACTGGTAGTGAAAAATGATTCCGCTCCTGTTTCTGAATATAACTTGTCCGACTGTGTAAAGAATAGTAATAATTGTGTAAGGGGACTAATGAACAAAAATTGTATATAAGTAGGCCCACTGCTATACTGTACACTATCTTAATCATAATATACGTGAATATTTTACAGGGTTAGACCAAAAAGTATTCTACCATTCTGAATATTACAGTGACTGGTTATGCAACTGCATTATAACTCGGTACCCTAGCAGATGGGACCTTTTGACATTCATAATTTTCTTCCACACTGGGAATATTGGGCTTTTGTTTCAGGATCACAGAAATAAACTCATGACCAATCACCAGTAATGGCCTTTTTGAGCAGTGGTGTATCTAGATTTTGACCTTTCCTGGTGGTCAAATCGGCTTCATACAAAAGAAAAAAAAACATGTTAAGACTAACCAACATTACTATCTTTAAAGTGGTTGAGAAAAGTGTGATAACACCCTGAAGTAAACTCATTAAAGTAAATGGTAAAAATACAATCAAAATACACTTTACTGAAACACTGTTTAGAAGATACTTCTTGACTGAATTGATTTTCCTATTTTTGATATTTCAAACATATATATAAACACTGTGTAATAAACATGTTTATATATTTAGAAAAGGAGTTACTAAGGACATATTAGCGTACATAGATGAAAAAATAATAAAATAGCCCAAAAAATAAGATATTAAAAAAATTCATCAAGTTTTTTCGACCCTCTAGTGTGATCCGGTCCGTTTTGTCTCCCCTCTGTAAATATGCCCCTGGACTGTTTGTGCGAATTAAGAAAGAAGATATAGTAACTATCGCTTATTTGAATTACTGCCTATCTCAATCAGCTGACTTAAATTCCCAGATCTCGAATGTACAGTACTGTATCTTGTCAAAGCAAATTCCCAATTATTTTCTTAATTTCCGACTGCTTTTATTTTCATGACTCTCAATTGTCGTATCTTCATAACTCATGTTAAATATTTCTCTACAATAAATATAACAACTAACTTCCTTACCTAATTCTGAATCTACTATTACAAATTAAGTATAGTACAAATATGTTTATTTGGGAGTTTTGCGATTTTCCTCCAACTCCTGTTCCAGAATACAGTGTTCACTCACTATTACATTTAAAACCTTGTTTCTATGGTCATAACCACTTCTGGTCTGGTAGGCCTGATCATTTACATGGCAAAATATAGGCAACCATTTTGGGAGATTCCCATTTAACTGTCAATCGTATACTCATCAAAACACAAATTGTTATACATTCTTAATACTTCCAGTTCATTTAAAACTGGAAATATTAAATTTCTGTTCACCTAATAGAAGGACTACAAGCATGAAATTTCACAATGTTGAAAGGTCAATGGTCTGCTTGACAGACTAAGATTGTAAAGAACGAATCTAATATGCAGACTTTAATTTTGAAGTAGTGTATATGTTTTGTATATCAAATTTTATTAATAACAAAAAATATGACATTTTTGTATGAATTTTGAAAGTTTTGGTTAAATATATCACAGGAAATTATGTTTTGTGTTTTCTTTGGGGGGGGGGGTCAATATAAAATTTAATTATAAGAAAAGAAACAGAAGTAATACATTAATACATGTATAAGGGGTCATGGAACAAAATCTTATTTCGAACGGGACTGGGTAGACAAGTGGCACGTGGATTCTAAGGTCGGGCAGCCTGTTACCCAAAATCCCTTGATCACCGTACACTCCCTTGACCTGGCAAATACACTCAATAGCTACATGGCTCTTGGAAGTGACCCTGTTAGTCTAGATGGAGTGATACACCAATCGGGGGAAGCTTCATGCCCCCCCCTAACTTAGTCAAAATTAAATAAATATCATTCAACTAACCCAGTGGCAGGAGTACAAATTGAGACTAGGGACACTGCACATCTCATGACGTGCAACCCCTACCAGAACAAAATCTACAAGACTGGCTCATATCTGCAATTAGCTTATGTAGTTACAGAGTGTCTGAATTATGAGAACATTGTAAAATGTATGCCAATTATTTGTCCACTTAGGTTGTCTCATCTGATGGTAGTCTTCAAATCTGAACTTACAATATAACTTCTATGTTACTAATTTCTATTATTAATGCAAGCAGAATACAAACTCACAAAACCTAAACTCAAAACGATCAACTCTCCAACAAATAGTTGGAAGTGGCACATCTGCACCGAGGCTTACAGCTCAGATCCAGGTTTCACAATCTAATACAGCAACTGTAATGTACAGAGTTCTGGATATCAGCCAGTTAACAAGTTTGCAGATAACAAAAAATTCTTTCACACACGTTGGCTTGTAAAAGAAGGAAAGTTTTATTACAAACGTGATTTAAAACTCAGTGTTTAGTATTGTCACATGGAACCCGTATTGGGAGTGGGGGGGGGGTGGCGGCGGCAAAATGGGCATTTGCCCATAGAAGCACATTTTATACAGCGGAAAAGTTTAGGTTAAAAATATGATATATCAAGCACAGTTGTGAATTTTTAATCTCTCGTCTAAGCGAGAATTTTCATAGCTGAAAAGTGAAACGTATATGTCATTTACAGTGAAATTGTGTCACAGTGTGGAATTTATCGATAGATAGTGTTTTTTGTTTGCGTACTTTGATTTCGGTGTATTTTTATAGTTTCGCGACCAGGGGCTTTTTTGTAATTAACTTTGAAATAAATTATTCACAAATTTCATGAATTTTGCAGATTTTAACAGATAACACTTTCGTCTGACTTCACTAAAATATAATTTTTGTTAGGTACACAGTGTATGTTTGATGCTGCAAACTAAGACTTTCGAATAGCAGAGTTTGTGTCTAAAAATTCATTTAGTACTTTGTAGTTAGAATTGTTCGTAATTAATTTAACAAAGGTAAAAATTAAATAGTCTTCACTACATAAATGACTGTTTCACTATACAAAATATAAGGTACAAAATATTTATTCATTGAAATGATTAAGCTCTTTCAGGTAGAATTACAACAGAAAAAAATAAAGTGATAACAAACAGGATGGACATACACTAAAAACTCGTTTATCGGAATCGCGTTTATCTGAAAATCCGGTTTATCCGAAACAAAATTTGTAGAAATATTAAAAGACATTGAAGGGTGCACACGCTTACAAGAAGAAGACGTATCCGAGTGGATGAATTCGGAAACAGACGATCCTGGATATCAGCTGTTATCCGATGACGGAATTGTTGCACAATGCTCACAACAGCCCGGTGAGGACAAAAGCTCTGACGATGATGTGGAAGAGAAAATGGTAATCAACCATACAGAGGCAACATCAATGTTTGAAGAGCTACTGTCGTGTTTGGAGCGACAAGACGCAACATCCCCCTGCAGAACGTCTAACAATGAAACGACTTCGAGATCGGGCAGCCACCAAACGAGCTTCAAAGCTTAGGCAAAAAACTATGATTGATTACTGAACGAACAAGCAATATGACTGTTCCAGTACTGTAGAAACTATAATTTACAGTGCGGTGCCGTTTTATAGTTAATTGTGTCATATTCACTGTAAGTAACTTTTAAATAATTATTATTAAATAAAGTTCCTGTACTTACATATGTATTATTATTTAAATAGAGGTTTCGGCTTAACCGAAATTTCGTTTATCCGAAACAGACACGGTCCCATCAAATTCGGATAAACGAGTTTTTAGTGTAATACCACAAGTTATAAACTGAACAAGATCAGAGTTCCACTGGAAACACGAACGACATTACGAAGAAAAACGAGGCAGAGAGTGAGGGTAGAGAGTGAGAGAGGACGGGAGGGAGTGACAAGACAGACAGAAGAGAATATTAGTAGACTATATCGGAAAGGTTAGTACTACTTACATCAACTGGCTGCGGTCCGGTGATTCGATCCCTCGACGGAGCCGAATGATGATGATGAAGAGAGCGTTGAGGGCTTGGCGACGGCATCGCGCCAGGGGACCGTGACGTGTGCACAGGTCGCTGCTGGACCGTTAGCACCACTTGAGGGGCCGCTGTAACACAAAAATGCCATCATTATAATGTCTAATCGTGACGCTTAAAGTACAAACACAATTTACACATACAAGTCATACACATAACCGCTGTAACATACACTTCTGAAAATAACATACCGTAACATTGAGAGAATGTGGAGTTCAACAACTAAGTTTTTAGGATTCGGAAATGTCTGTGATATCCGTTTTTTATAAACTAATAAGAGGGTCACGTGATTTTTTGGCAACACCATAACACAAAAAATATTAGAAAACTTCATATGCTCACAAACGCATAGCTTAATTGACGGGCTTCAAGCTTAATTTTTGAAATGAAACGTCCACGACAAGAGCGTATTGTTACGATGGTCTCACTGATCGTCGTATGGTACAGTGGAAAACAAAATACAAGACACCAATGAACTCACTAATAACCAGCTTTAATTATCACAAATTAATAACTTGTAATCAACAAGATAGTTTCTTACAACAATTCAAGTAAAAATTGTCCATACGCAATAATAATGTCAACTATGAAGAATTCCGCACTAATTATAACACAACAACACGCCTCGGGCTGATCTGGGGCAAGCCCCCTTCAGCCAGATGGTAGGGTGTGGGGAGACGCACGCCAGTGCGGGCCGGAAGCGAGGAAGGTGGAGGCACATTGAAGGTAGAGGCTTTTATAGGTAGCGCACGCCTTCTAGAAATCTTCCATCCTCAATGTGCACGCCTCTTAATGCTGACGCTAATCCGTATCTCAAATGGCCTCTTGAAGAATCTAGAACAAACTTGAACGCGACCTTGATTGAGGCAACACCTGCCACACTAGGGGGGAGGACGGGGCGAGGACTCTCTCGACTACTCTAGGTGGTTCCTTTCGTTTCAATACGTATGAATCACATGTACGTCTCTGTGGACCACATTTTACAGTGTATCAAGTCTTTGATGCAATATACACGATTTGAAAGCTTAAATTTTTCACTTTATTATATTTTTAAATTTGAAGCAATGCTTAATCCAAAATAACTAGGCTACCAACTTCGTTCATCGACCCCATTCAAAACTTAAGACTTTTCTTTGATTACGTAAATTTTCCCTTTAACGTCAGATTGCAACAAAGAGAAATTCCAGTTTTTACGTTCAGTATGATTTCAGGTGTAAACAGTAAATACGCTCATTGGAATTTATTCACCGTTCACATTATTTACGTAAATACGTCTATCAGCTGTGCACAACAATAGCCCCAGTGCAGCCAACATAACTACAAAACAATTGAAGCAGTTATCGGTTGTTTATACAGATATTCGCGCAAGAAACTGTAAACACGTCACTGAGTAAGGATTTACTTCATCATTTTTGTTTTGTATATTTATTAAATAGAAAGTTATTATCAATAAAATTCCAATTAATATGCGTGAACCTTACATAAAACACGTTTATAAAAATAACTTCAACAAACACGTATGTACTAATCGTGCTTAAAGGAATAAAAATGTAGCCTATAAATACAATTTACTATAGACTTCTGAAGAAACAAATTGCTGGTTTGTTATAGAAGCTTAACTACTGGACAGATTAAAATTATTTGGTTATAACGTTGAATGTACAGGTATTTCTTACACTGATGTGAGCTAAAATGCGCAGATATTTCTTTCTTCTAGAACCGTATTGTAATTTTGTATTGTAATGTTTGTAATTTTTTGTTTAGGTGAAAAATTTTGGAAGCGAAAAAACTGAAGAGCAAGGTTCATCACGTTTGAGATGTGAAAGGACAGCAGGGTGGATGTACTAAGCGATGGTGTGACCTCTACGCTTCCAGTGTTTAATGTCCATCTCTCTGTTTAACGAATCCGTCACAAAACAGGCCTATATCCGATGCGCTAATCGGTTGTTTTACGCAATTACAATAGTGCATAAACCACTAACTGTTTATCCATAAAAATTATTATGGAATTCTCCAGGAAAATACTTTATTGGTTAATTAGCCGTTTTTTTCTGAGGTACTGATTATAGCCTAACAACGAGAAGTCCAGCGTATAACGTAAATATTAAAGTAGGTCTATACATAAAGTAGAACCATTATTCTTGGATTTCGTTGTCCATGACGTGTCCGTTACTTAACTAAATATAATTAATTCACTACCGACTCGAAACACAAAGTTTTTTATGGGTAAAACGTAAATGTTTTACCTTATAGCCTGAACCGGTTTTCCCTTTTAAAAAGCTTCAGAGTGTAGCTTTGAAGAAGCTTTTTACAAGCGAAAACCGGTTCAGATTATAAGGTAAAACTTTTACGTTTTTACCTATAAGATACTTTGTAAAACTTTGTGTTCCGAGTCGGTAGTGAATTAATTATATTTAGAACCATTATATTCATTCTACAGTTTACTTATACAGAAACATAATTTCTTCACCGGTTTCTTAATTTGTTTTCCTGGAGAGGGGAGGTCGAGAGTGTTTAGAAGTTATCTACTGCTTCAGTACATCCTCCGTCAATGACCGATAGATATTATAAGATCATCTTTACAGGTTTGCTTCATACAG
Source organism: Magicicada septendecula (assembly GCA_034769895.1). NCBI lineage: Eukaryota > Metazoa > Arthropoda > Insecta > Hemiptera > Cicadidae > Magicicada > Magicicada septendecula. Next base: position 402,076,419 of record CM068371.1, on the reverse strand, counting down.
TGGGTGAAGAAAGTACTGGAGGGGATACAACGCGAAAAGTAATTTACCGTACAAACAGATTGCTATACGCATGGGAGGTGAAAAGTATGCCGAAGTGAAAAAAAAAGGCATCGGACAGGTAAAATTGGTGGGCCGCTTCAACTGTTCGAGTCAAGAGCGTGACCACGAGAGAAGACATTCCCTTCGTATAGGCTAATCTATGAAAGCCGATATTTTTTGTGAATGATTCTTCTTTCATAATTATTATTCCACAGCACATTCCTGCATTCCATCCGTTATTAGGTTCGTTCCTTGATATCTTCCTATGTTACTGTCAATTATCGTAGTCTCTTTAACTCCCTGGTCCCGTGATCGTCTCTCTTTCTTCTCTCAGCGGGGGGCCCACTCTAGTATTTCAGTGGCCACAATGAATTGTCCATTCTATTAAGTTGCTCTTACAAAAATCAATGTCTTTTACTAATCTGTTCGTTGTCGCTGAGTCTAGCGTCAGTATTTCTTTATATCACCAACTAGGATGTGTTGAGTTCTGTATGTTATACAAGTTGTGAGTATATGCATTTCTAGAGATTGCAATCTTTTCATGGAACGTTTCTATTTCATCCGTTTCACAGATGTATAGCACCATCCCTTTTATTATCGAACGTAAATTCTCTTCTAGATATCCTTTCTCATTCCTTTTTACCACCTAATCGCATTTAGTTGTTGTATGGCTATTCGTCCCTGATATACGATTTTCAGTGACTATCTCACAAACTGGTATTTCCCTAAATATTGAAGGTACATACTTGAAATTCTTACAGTTCTTATGTACGTGTTATCTATATCTAAACATTTTACGTTTTCTAAACTACCAGACATTCCGTTTTTCTCCAGGCTCATTTCTAAACCCCACTCTTTACTTTCATGTCGAAGTTTTCTTGTCAAATGCTGGCATCTTCTTTCTAACTGTGATTACCTAGTAATGTGTACAGGCAAAATTGGTCTTGTCTATTCTCATAGCTTGGTATGTTTTTGTCCATTGTCCCAGAGGAAAAAATACATACTGTACGTAAAAAAAAGTGGTAGTAGGCATCAGTAATTCGGCTAACTTAATTATTGATACCATATCGTAAGCTTTTTTTTAGATCCACGAATGACCAAGCGAGTTTCTACGTTTATTAGGAGGCCCTTCCACTTTATTAGCCGCCCGTCTTCGTTCTCCACCAATCGGCGAACGGAATTTCGTAATCTTTCGCTGCATTTCACCACTGTCCGCCAAACGGACACGAAAGGGTTCCACAATACGTTGTTGTTCCCGCACGATCATGCACTTGATGTGTTGAAGGAAACAGCTAACATACGGAAAGGTGACAAATGGACGCTAAACGAGGCGAAACCTCTTCAACACATGCATCTCAATTCGGCGAACGTTGGTCGTACCCCCAGTGTTAGCTTCATTCGCCGAACACCTTTCTGTGGGAGGGCCTTTGCCGGTCATTAAGAGCCTTAAACACAAGCCAAAATCTGCCTCCCCAAAAACCCCTTTGTTCTTCTAAATCGTGTCATTTTTTAATAACTATCGATTTTAATAGCTTCTCCTACAGAAGATATACTTCAGTTATCTATACGAACTAGGAGAATTCCTCTCATAAAGGTATACCTCGAAAATACGAAGATGCGAATCGAACTAACCTGTCTGAAAAACGAAAGTTAGCGAAGAATATAAACGGACTTTATGCGAACGAGGTCTACGAGCTTATGTAAGACTGAACGTGGGACTACGTAACAACGGAATACAAATATATATTACTGTATTGCAGTACGAAACATTATTCAGCCGCAAGCCCGCGAAAGCAATGTTCTATCCTGTACTGCCGTGTCAGTGTATACGTCAAGAACTGTGTGGGTAGAGTTTTTGTACGTCGATATCGTTTTGCGGCCATGTACGTCACGATGTGCGTAATGCAGAAGAGCCAAAAGTCGTAACCCGGGTACGGTCACGTTTTTTCCCAGTCAGCTTACACGCTCAATTGATCGATTCGTTTTTTTTGCACCAACAAATCTGGCTTATCAATGAAAAAATTGAAGCGAACCTGAAATATGTCACGTACACACTGATCGGAGGTTATCGGGACGATGCACTTATGCATCCCGGCACATGTGACCTCAGTACGCATTGTCTGTACGAAATATAGTAAGTGCCGCTTAACTGATACGCCGGTTAATCGAATCAGACGATTATTCAGTCAGATTCTTATATCTGAAATCCACAACTGTGTCTTATTGCCGCGCTTTATGAATCAGCCGCATAACTGAATCGATTTCTGATTCTTATAAGCGAAAATTACAGTACTACGTAATCACGGACGGATAAAATCCGTCACCTAGGATTCGTAATCTCTACTTCACATAATCTCTACTTTAATGAAATTATTTACATACATCGTTTTTTGTTACATATTTATAGTTCGAGCGCAAAACTATACAAGTGTAAACTTTTGTGTTTAGTCTTTAAGAAAAAGCGAAAAAGCCGCCTATCGATCATCGAATGAGGCTGTGATCCGTGGGTTTGCTTTTTTAAGAATAACGGCACTCCAGCGACATTTTACACGGCAAGGCGATAATGAAAGACACCTACAGCTGTGAAGAAAATACAGTACTTAGAACTAGTTTCTCTATCATAGTTTTACACATTGTGTCGGCTAAGAGGCAGAGCATATTTTAAGCAATAAACTAGGCGGTATCGAAAAGTGAGAAAAAAGGGGAGAAATCAGCAAATCACGTTACAGAGGTTAAACAAAGCTATAGCCACTTTTTACCGGGGATCGGCTTTAAGATTTAAAGAATGACAAAAAGTTTTTTTCAAAAGACTCTATTTTTTAAGTTTGTACCTTTGATGTGAATTAAGGAAATATTTTGTTACTAGCATACTTTTTCCTTTTTCTTTCGTAACTAACTTATTTAGTTGTAAATCAATTCAATATGAAATGTTTATGCATTTTTCATTTAAAAAAATTACTTAAAATTAAACAAACTTGTAGTGTTTAAGCTTTTGCCAATCTCAATCTGTAATAATATAGGATTATCTCTAATTACAGTACTTTATATATTTTTAAGTAGACCCGTGATAAATGCTTTGAATTTATAACAGACCTCCATGTAGTAGTAATGTGCACATCACACTGTAATGTACTTACTGAATATTACATAGTTAATTATAATGAATCCATTTGAGTGTTTGTGGTGTTTTTTTTAATTTTCCTAATGTCTAAAGTATTTGTGTCTATTTTTACAGTTAATTTCACGAGTAAAGAATGAACATGATTATGGTCAAGTTAAATTCAAATTACATAATTTTCAATATTATATAAAAATCTTGTATATTACACACACATACTAGATGGTTTAGTGCCGCCTAGTACAAATTCCTTTAAATATGCTCTGCTAAGAGAGCTTTCTGATTCTTGTAGAGCTGCAGGATTATTCTGTATCTGTGATATATCCTTGCATATCTTCGCAGCAAGCAGGTATACTGCATCTAATCTGTCGAAAGTAACACTCCGTTTCTGCCCTTAGTGTTTCTCCTACCTGAAACGTCCATGGGAAAGACACCTACGAACGACTTCAGACAGCGTCGTCATGAAACACCAACACGGTCATAAAGTACCACGGGCTTGAATAAATTAATCTGTAAAAACGACAGTCAATAATTAAATGTATCAAGGGCTGTCATCTAAGAACGGCTCGTGGCTGAGACAGACACCACACTCGGTTGATTCCACAAACAAACAGTCTGACCTCGCGTGATCCACGCTCCGCTAGCGTTTCCTCACAGCCACCGTGGAACAGTGCATTACACACTTGTTGAATTCATTAAAATATTGGCTCAAGTGTGAAAATAATAAGTACAATGACTTAGGAAATGGCACTACCACATACCACTTCCATAGACGAAACATTAGGCTACAACACAAGTGCACGTGGGTGACGATCACACCTGCTTCATGTAGGTTTTCACGAAACCAGATGTCACGCTTACCTTTCCAGGCAGCAGCTTCACGTCTTTGTGTTCTGATCATTCTGACAGTCGTTTGTAGTGGTATCGGTGATTGGCTTATTCGCTAAGATCGAGTCTAAAATTTTTATGACCGTTCTTGCGGACATCGCTGCAGAGCTTCTACAAAGACACCGCAACGCGTTAGAGGTTCATCAGTATATCCACAGGCAGCCATTGGGCTCGACCCAGATGCTGCAGTCATGCACCGGGTGCAAAGACGCCCCGCTACTATGATGCTACATGCTACAGAGGTTCATCGCAAAATATTATGTGGAATTGTAACCATCACCAAAAACACGAACATGTAAAGCATAGTTAGGCCTACGTCGGTCTTGAATTTATTCCAAGGCTGTTGAAACGTGCGAAAATCGTCATGACACCCACACCTCGCAAGCTGCGTTTGCTCCCAGAAAACCATTGCCAGTCATCTCGAAAGTGTTCGAGCGGCTCCTGCATGGTCGGGTTGTCCCCCTGTTGGATTATTTCATTCGGCAGGAACAGATCGGCTTCCGCAGAGAGCACTCGACGACCTTTCAACTCGTCAGGGTTATTACCCAACTGACGAATGCCGTCAATAAGCATCAGTTCACCGTAGCAGTAATGCTCAAGTAAGGCCTTCGATCGAGTCTGGTAAGAAGGCTTTCTCTACAAACTGGCCCAGTCCCCATTACCTGCCTCTTTCGTTCATCTTCTGCGGTTGTATCTCTGCGATCGCTTCTTTAGGGTATGCGTCGATGGGTCGTACTCATCTGCCCGACCGATCGCCGCGGGCGTTCCTCAAAGATCTGTCCTCGGCCCCGTTCTGTACCTCGTGTACACGAACGACCTGCGGTACACTCTGAAGTCGCTATCTCACTGCATGCTGATGAAGCCATGCAGTCACTCTATACTGTGTCACTCTAGCTCGGCCAATCTTGGTCATGCTGCTAGAGTGGTGCAACGTCAGCACGCCACATTCTTCCGGGCTGGCTAAGAAAGTGGCGGGTGGCAGTCAATACGGAACAATCCGAGGCGACTGTCTTTTCCCGTCAGCTCACTTCCCTCAACGGGAGTCCGACCGAATGGAAATGGTCTGCGAAGTATATGGGTGTCACTGTTGACCGGCGCCTTAGCTTTGCAGCTCATGTCTCTCAGTGTCTCGAGAAAACTCGCGGCGTCAAAAGCCAAGCTATTTCTCTTTCTCTCAAATCGGAGTTCAGTGCCTGAGCGTGCTAAACTCACCATCTACTTGCACTTTCTTAAAACAATCCTGACTTACGCAGCGCCCTCATATTGGTCCCTGCAACAGCCCTATGTTGTTGTGCGCTTGGAAGCTTTCCAATCTTGCACCCTCCGCTTCATCTCCAACTCTCCCTGGTACGTCCACAGAGACGTTATCAGACGGAGGTTGAAGGTTCCGTATGTTGATGCGTTCGTGCGTTATCTGGCGCTCAAATTCTTCACTCGTGCCTCTATCTCATCCTACCCTCACCTCCATCGCCTTAGTACAGATGACGGCCCTCCTCCTCGAAAATTTAAACGTCCCCGAGCTCTGCTCAATGACCCCCCCCATAAGCATTCATCTGCCCCTCACCGCCGCCCTTGTGACGCTTGACACTCTATTATTTCCTATCTCAGCCACGAAAGTGAAACTCCCTCTCATCCTCCACTTAACAAGAAATTAAACAGATTCGACGCTACCTTTCCTTTCATGTAAAAAAAAAACCACCCTCAGCCGTTGCGAATCACTCCACGGTTCAGCTTCACACTAATAGCCTCCATACCTCCTTGCAGGAGGGCTCCATCTTTATACTGCGCAAGGCTCACTCACGTATCAGACGCATCAGGCAGTCATCGGGTTTACCCGGACACTGCAACCACTGGGGCACGACCAGCTTAGCTGCCCCACGATTGGAAGTTGAATTTATTAAAGGAGAGGAATAATTTCCAAATTCCAATTTTAATTCCCAATTGAAAGGAATGCTCCTAGAATTACTAGGCCCATACTTTGATCAATGTAACGATTGAAAATAACAGTAAGAACCAGGAAAAACTGTAAAAATTACCTATCCCATGAGAAAAACCATTATAAGGAAGCGGTTCAAAGTGCGTATTATCTCACCGAGATACATCACAACCAAAAAACAATGAGTTTTTGTGGTGCGGATTAACTTTCTGTTGAACGTTAGCGCCAACAATGCTACTGTAGCCTATACACGAATTTATTGAGAAGCTCTACGAATTTTTAATATTAGAAACTGACGATGTGAACAGTTTTCTTATCCAACGATCGAGGGTCATCTTAATTTTTCAAAAACATTCTACGTGAACAATGCAACAATATTTCTGTTGTTTAAAAACAATTAACTAATTAATCGTCTACCCTTTAGAGTGCAGATACCCAACCACCATTGCCGCCGTGTTCTCATCCGTCTAGGTTTTCTTTACGCATGCATGTAACGTTTAAATTTGCAAGTCGAGCCACATACTGTAACAACAGGGCCATACGTATTTTATCGCGAATATTTCATAAGGATAATGCGAAAAGACACTGAATACTCTACAAAATAATAAACATGCTGACGGCTTTCAAAAACAGAACCGCCAATTCCGTCTCGGCGAGGATAGCTAATAAAATACCGCTACCGGCCACCATAAACGTTTCTTCTATGAAACACACGTGCGCGCGCGCAAACACACATACACACGGTCGCATAAAAAACGAAAGTGACTGTGGGTCACGACGAAACAATTGCGACAGGCGGCCGGCAAACCTCAACACTCACAAACTTCCACTGGGCTATGAAGTACCACAACACAGTACACGATGAAGCCAATTTGTGCACGTCGTGGTATTTTAAATCTTTTCGGCGCGTACTTAACGTAATAATGTTTTTCTGTTCTCTTTGTCGTAGCAGGTTTCGTTGTTACTGTCGACTCGCACCCATGTTTATTGACAATTAAACCGGTAATTATGTAGCCACTTGTTGCGATTAATATTGCACAATATGTGTAACGTCCGGCGCATTCGTTCAAAGTATAATCCCTTACGGGCTGGTTCTCTCTCAAGCAGACAGCGGTACTGTAAAATTCGCGGTGAAGATATTCCCACGATTTTTCACACTGATCAGATATGTAGCCGCCTATCTTGTGTATCACCGTGATCGGATAATCTTCTTATTAACTGCCTCACACGGTGGATATATGCTATAATCGTGGACGTTTCCCAACGGTTTTAATTCCGTTTCAGGAAAGCTAGTTTCTTCTTTCTTCGTAGTCGCGCAACCGAGTAGTCTGTAACCACTAGTGGAATATCTACGCCACTGGAGGCCCCTCCCATAAGACGGGTGTTTACAATCTAATTTATCTTTAAGTAATACACAGCAAAAGCACTTTACTTTTATATATTTATTGTCTAATTACTGTATGGATACATATAGTTAGGAAACTTTATAAGAAGCTATAATAATGTTTGAAATAAAATCCACGTCATATTGTAGGCTAAATACAAAGTTTAAAGAAATAATAGAAATAGTATACACACTTCTATCCACGGATGATCACGTTGTGATTGCATTAGACTAACGGACTCTAATAACGTGATCTGAAAACTCCAAGAAGAGTAAAAATTTTGCAGTCTCGCCTTAAATTTTGAATAAAACGTTTGTTTCCGAAAAGCTGGTGACCGGAAGTGAAGGAGCCCAAACGACAAACAGATTTAATGCTAGAAAATTAGAAGATGTGACGTTTTCAAAAGATTTTAGTAATGATAAAGAAATCAGCAACAGAATAAAACTAGAACGATTGCGATAGGGTAGTTCAGTTATCTGGAGTGATAAAACAACCCACAAAACCAAGAAGATGGTTTACTCTACTATATTGGAAAGCATAGTCACCTACGGCTTTAAAACTTCGGAGTTAAATAAAAGAATCTTCCGATGGCTCTAACTAGTGGAGATGAGTTTCTAGAGCACGTTCCAACGCATTAGACACCAAAAGTATGTAGATTCCCATGTTGTACAACTACGTGCAACTAATGCCTGTTGATCGTTGGCCTAAACTGTTGTTGAACTGGGTTCCGAATAGAAGAAGGATAAGCTGAGGTTGAGGAAGAGATCACGCCAAAAAAATATCACTGACGAAATAAAAAAGTAAGCTTCACGACGCGGAAAAAACAGAAATCTCTGCAACGATAAGTGTAGGGGTATTACAAAGGCAGGGATAGTAGTGGCTCATCTACCTTTGTGAAATTGAATTTGTGAAAAAGAATGGCCGACCGGAAGACGGTGGAAACAAAACCAAGCGGCACAGTGTAGCGAGCAACAACCTACGAAGTGTAACACCGGTCGGCGTTTACAACACACCAAACTACTTTCTGTTGTCTTGTCTTTCAAAAACTACGTATTTACTGTGTACAGAGTATGCCTCATCGAGTAAAAAAAAACCAGCTGGCTGAACTCAAAAAGAAATACCGTTGTATTTGAACAAAACACACGGTCAGACAGCTGGGCGCTTCTGTTGTTCTTGCTTTAAATATCTAATCTGAGGGCGTAAGGCCAAAGGCTATAGCGTGGGTTGCACAAACAAACAACACGCAAAATCTACGTTACTCGACATTTAAAAAAAACTCCTTGTTTATAAAGGAGAATAGTTTTCTAATGTATTAACAATTAATTATCTTTGTTTCGAATAACGTGATAAGCTTTTCACCACCGCATCTTAAGTAGCCTACGCGTAGCTCTTGCAATGTAGTCCAGTGATTCACATCCTTTGTGGGACAGCGGGCAGGTAATTTTTTTGTTGACACTCAGACCCTGATCCAACAAATGACCCGGAAAGGTCTTTCCAATTTTCTTTAAATTCATAAATAAACTAACATAAGTATTAATCATTAATTAAGTCAAAAACGCGAAGAGTATGCATACCATACCATATTCATAAAAAGAGTTTAGAAAACTAAAAAGAAAAGTTCTACGAGAACCAGGCCCGAAACTAGAGACGGGTTGACAAAATGGCAAAATAGTATTTGTATATGAAAGTGTTCAGGAACTCTAATAATTTCCGCAAATAATAATAAATATTTTAATAGGGAAATGTGATGCATTTTTGTATAACGTGGAATCTAATGTGGAAGCATAATAAAAATGACATAAATGAAAACGAGTAAACCTAAAGGGACGATAAGCTGGAAACACGATGCCTTACCAGATAATGGTACTATGAAATCGGCGACTGCAGCAACATTTTTGAGCCTAATTTACCAACATAGGTTCGAAGAAGAATATTCAAACTTGACCACAGCCTTGAAGATATTTCTTATTCTTCTGTAACAGCTGCTTCAAGTGAATGAAATTTTAAATACTGAAATTATTTAAAATTACTTAAAAAGCAGTGTGAGACAGGATCAAATTCTAATTTCACATTATTTCAAGTGAACTTAAGAAAGCTTCGTCTGTTTCATATGGATTAAATTAAATTTATTTTAGGATTTGATTTATATATGATTAACGTCTTTAATACTTAATACAAAAAGCTCACAAGTTAAATATTTGAAACATTTGATATGGTTTCTTCATTACACTTGTTTCATAACCAGACAGCATTGAAGATGTCGTTTAATGTAATTATGTAAGTACTAATAAAGAATCACGTTTTCGAGTCGTTTCCTACACCTAAAAATCTGTCACACACAAAACTCAATTAGACTAATTTTACCGAATATTAAGAACTGTCTATGAAAACGTTTTAAGAAAAACATGGTTGTAATATGTCTGTAGCTTAAACTGTTAAATTTAATAAAATTATAAACCGTTTTAAAATAAGTTTTATTCATTCATTGTGTAATAGAATTAAAAAAACAAGCTTGCTAACAGCTCTCTCACCAATCGACAGGGGGCGCGGAACCCATGTTTGCCAGGAGTGGCACAGACACTAGTTGCGGCTCCAAGAACAATTCTGTAATGTTTATAATTATAAACACCAATCCTCCTACGATAAGGAACAAGGACAGTAAGACCTACGATAGGAATCACCCTGACGCAGTATATCACCCAAATAATGATACAGAACACAAACTACGCGTAATTAGCTTGTGTGTTAAAAAGGCTTAATTTAAAATTTAAAAGACTCGTGACAGACAAAAATAGCAAAATTTTATGAATAAAAAGTTTCCACAGTGTGTGACATACCACAGGTGCAGAGGTGGATTAGATACGGAGGGAGAGACAGTCACGCATAGTCCCCGAGTTCTTTGCGCGCGCGCGCGCACGTGTGTGTGTGTGTGAAGGTTCTCCAAATTTTTACGAAACCAAACACAGATAATTGGTCGCATTAGTTCGACTGATAGAACTGAAGAAAACGCGTAAGAAGATTAGCTAAAAAACATACCATACATCGATAAAAAGAGGATGTTCTTTCGGACCAAAATTACAAATATCGAGTAAATCAGTGATTGTCACAGCAAGCAAAAATTAAAACAGAACCGTTCGTGAAAAACAAGAGATCCTATGGTCGTGTACGCAGAGAAGGTTGTGTTGAATGCAATCCGTTCAAGTACTGGGTCAGCGAGATAACGAATCTAGAGTAGGTATTATGGTATGCGTGAAAAGAGTGGCAGCGTCTTTACAGTAAAGCCGTATAGTAATTGTTCTGGCTTTGTTAAGGAACTGGTTTAGAGGTGGGGCGGATACGAGCATTATTACTAGTTCTCTCTTTATCTGGACGAGGGGATGATACGAATGCGGGACCTTAAACTTTTCTAAACTGAAAAGACGCGAAGTTTATAATGTCCTGCTGTTTGGATACGCTTTATGGTAGTCAAACCAAAATTTCTAGCAGGTTTTTATACTGATCTTGCGACTAGTTCGAATTTCATTGACGTCTATTAACAAAGTAAGAGATAAAAGTCAAAAACTTTTTATCGAAAGTTCCCCCCCCCCAACTTTGTTTCTGAAACAGCTTGCAACAGCCGCGCCGAGGACACGCACAAATGACAGGTTATGCATATAGTGCAGCATTAATAAGGAGAGAAGAAAGAAAACTAAAAGAAATAACTAAATTGGTAGAGGACAAAATTGAACTGCAGCTAAAATCAAAGAAGTTGAAGCGATAGCAACAGGTTTAACTGCAAAACCACGCACTTGGTTACGCACTTGCGGAAATGGAATTCGGGAAGATAGAGGAGTTCGTAATTCGGGAATAAGAGTGACAAGTAAATGTGAGGAAGAGAAGGAGACTGAGACGAATAGGTGTGCTGGGAAGATTACTAAGGGTGAAACAGTTGTCTAGAAGCGCAAATTAAGACTTTATAATACCGTACTATATCCAGACTAACAACACTATGTTGTGATTAGTGTACGAGACACTAAAGAGATGGCGGTGAGATGCTGTCATGGTGTATTTGAAGGAGAAAGGGATCAAAGGCTGGGAGAGTAAAGTCAGCGATAGAAAAGAGGGAAAAATTATAAAGCTTTGGGTCTAAATGACCAGTTTGAGAGCTTGTGTGTGTGTGTTCTGGTGACGATAGTTCAAACTATTGAGACACTGTAAATATTCAAAAGTATAAGTTATAATATATATACTTGTAAGAAAAGTGTTATTTATTATTAATTATAAAAAATACTCACGAATAATGTGATACGATATAAACGTAATATATATATACGTAATAATAAACACAGGACATGAATTCCCAGACATAACCAATGTAACACTAATAAAACATATACCACACAAAGGCACCATAATGAACATTTGGGAAAATTTACAGATTTACAAACATAAAACACAAAACAAATTAATACCAGAACAAATACAAATCAATACAAAACATGACACAATATTCAAAGCACTCAACATCGAAAATACACAAAATACAAAAACAGATACCACAACCACACACAATAATGCAACATTGAAGGACCAAAGACCAACAAACCACCTTAATAACATCCAGAAGCCAACACACAAATACTGCACCAGAAGCAAGATGGCGAAGGCTGAAGATGGGAGAACAGGATCTCCCGAAACATGTTCCTTAGGAAAAAATATATCTTGAGGTAAAATAGTTATAAGTATTATAGTATTATATATATCAAGAAACGGACTGTAGCAGAAAGTGATTGAAATAATATAACCATACAAGGTAAATAAGCCTACAGTGAAAAAACGAAAAGTGAGGTTATAAAACAAAGCAAAAACAAAAGTGTATAGTGAAGAAAAAAATAGTGAAGTGAATAGCAAATAAGTGAAATCAACTACCATATAACGGATAACAAATCATCTCTCACATAAATATACATTAACATGTACACAAACAACATAACCACAATTCCATATAACCACATTACCAAATTGTTAAACAAATTTCAAACACGAAAAAAACAACTAATGAACACAAACATAAACATATACTTCAATAGACAATGCCAAAAACATAAATTAACACCTAAATACATCAACATAAACACAAACAACAAAAATATGACTGCACAAAAAACTATAAAACAAGCACAAAGGCTATGGATACAAAACGAAATTAATCAATTATACAGTAAGAAAAATAGCATAACACTAGACATATACAAACTACACTTAGAGCTAACAAATTTATTACATCCAATCACTTGGAATAATAAATACAATAACATAGAAAATAAAATAAGATTTGAGAAAAACAAAAAGACTTATACAATCAACAAAAAACTTAACACATTAAAACAACAAAACAAAAATCAAGAACAAAAAAACAAAAATAAACACACATTTTACCCACGAACCATTAACCTCAGCAATGCAGAATTTAACAAAAAAGAAACAGAATATTTAAACAATATGTCAAAAACTAACATAACCCAAAATGCAAACAAAAATCTAGAAAATTTAATAGTAGAAACAGAATTTGCCATTAACCTAATAAAAGACAATATACAAGAAGAAAAAAGAACAGAAGCAACACATATAATTAAAAAAATAATCACTAGCGAAATGAAAAACAAAGATAAACAAAAGAAAAACAATAAAAGAAATTAAAAATAAAGTAAAGAACAATAATTTAATAATAACTAAAGCAGACAAAAGTCAAGCAACAGTAATCATTGATAAAACAGACTACATCAAAAAAACCGAAGACTTCATCAACAATAATAAATGCGTACAACTAGATAAAAACCCAACAGAAAACTATCTTAAACAAACAATAAAACTAATAAAAACAAATAAAAACATTTTCAACAATAAAAACATAGACATATATATAAACAATAATCCAGAACCACCTAAAATGAACAGCCTAATAAAAATACACAAATTAAACAACCCAATACGTCCATTAATCAATTTCAAAAAAGCTCCTACATACAAAATAGCAAGAATAATAGCACAAAAACTAAAAAATAACCATTTAACAAATAACCATCATAACATAAAAAATACATACGAATTAATAGACAAACTAAAAATAATAAATATAAATGAAAATACATTTTTCACATCATATGACATAACAAACATGTACACTAATATCCCAGTAGAAGAAACAATTGACATAATAATAAACAAACTTATAGAACAAAATGAAAACAAACAATATATAACCGAAATAAAAAATAGTCTCCAACTAATACTAAAACAAAATTACTTTGAATTTAATAGCAAAATTTATCAACAGAAAGAAGGTTTAGCAATGGGATCACCATTATCAAGCATAATAGCAGAAATATTCCTACAACATATAGACACCAAAATACAAAACATCATAAAAACACATGACCCAGATGGCATATGGATAAGATATGTAGATGATGGACTATATGTATCAAATAACAAAAACACAAATGCAGAGAACATACTGAAACAAATCAATAACATACATCCCAAAATACAATTCACAGAAGAAAAAGAAAAACATAACAAAATCAACTATTTAGACATAACCATCACAAGAAACAACAAACACATACAATATGCAATATATAGAAAACCAACTTCCACTAACATCATTATACCTAACCATTCTGACCACCCACCACAACATAAAATGGCAGCATTTCATTCGTTATTTAACAGAATGTACAAAATACCCCTAAACAAACAAGAAACTGACAAAGAAAGAAATATAATATACCAAATAGGTTATGCAAATGGATACAATAAAAATACTATGATCAAAATAGAAAATAAAATCAAATACAAAATAAAAACTGAACAATTAAGAATTAATCAAACTGAACAACACATAAATAATAACAACAACAAAAAATGGGCCACATTCACATATATAAATAATAAAATGTCAAAACTAACAAAACTATTTAAAAACACAGATATAAAAATAGCATACAAAACTAATAAAAATAAATTACAAAATCTAAATAGCTCACACAACAAAGATAATACAACAACCAACGGTATATACAAAATTGAATGCCAAGATTGCAATAAATGTTATATAGGACAAACAAAAAAACAGCTGAAAAACGTTATTTTGAACACCTAAATGCATACAAAAAACCAAATATATATAAATCCAATTTAGCCACACATGCAATAAACACAGGACATGAATTCCCAGACATAACCAATGTAACACTAATAAAACATATACCACACAAAGGCACCATAATGAACATTTGGGAAAATTTACAGATTTACAAACATAAAACACAAAACAAATTAATACCAGAACAAATACAAATCAATACAAAACATGACACAATATTCAAAGCACTCAACATCGAAAATACACAAAATACAAAAACAGATACCACAACCACACACAATAATGCAACATTGAAGGACCAAAGACCAACAAACCACCTTAATAACATCCAGAAGCCAACACACAAATACTGCACCAGAAGCAAGATGGCGAAGGCTGAAGATGGGAGAACAGGATCTCCCGAAACATGTTCCTTAGGAAAAAATATATCTTGAGGTAAAATAGTTATAAGTATTATAGTATTATATATATCAAGAAACGGACTGTAGCAGAAAGTGATTGAAATAATATAACCATACAAGGTAAATAAGCCTACAGTGAAAAAACGAAAAGTGAGGTTATAAAACAAAGCAAAAACAAAAGTGTATAGTGAAGAAAAAAATAGTGAAGTGAATAGCAAATAAGTGAAATCAACTACCATATAACGGATAACAAATCATCTCTCACATAAATATACATTAACATGTACACAAACAACATAACCACAATTCCATATAACCACATTACCAAATTGTTAAACAAATTTCAAACACGAAAAAAACAACTAATGAACACAAACATAAACATATACTTCAATAGACAATGCCAAAAACATAAATTAACACCTAAATACATCAACATAAACACAAACAACAAAAATATGACTGCACAAAAAACTATAAAACAAGCACAAAGGCTATGGATACAAAACGAAATTAATCAATTATACAGTAAGAAAAATAGCATAACACTAGACATATACAAACTACACTTAGAGCTAACAAATTTATTACATCCAATCACTTGGAATAATAAATACAATAACATAGAAAATAAAATAAGATTTGAGAAAAACAAAAAGACTTATACAATCAACAAAAAACTTAACACATTAAAACAACAAAACAAAAATCAAGAACAAAAAAACAAAAATAAACACACATTTTACCCACGAACCATTAACCTCAGCAATGCAGAATTTAACAAAAAAGAAACAGAATATTTAAACAATATGTCAAAAACTAACATAACCCAAAATGCAAACAAAAATCTAGAAAATTTAATAGTAGAAACAGAATTTGCCATTAACCTAATAAAAGACAATATACAAGAAGAAAAAAGAACAGAAGCAACACATATAATTAAAAAAATAATCACTAGCGAAATGAAAAACAAAGATAAACAAAAGAAAAACAATAAAAGAAATTAAAAATAAAGTAAAGAACAATAATTTAATAATAACTAAAGCAGACAAAAGTCAAGCAACAGTAATCATTGATAAAACAGACTACATCAAAAAAACCGAAGACTTCATCAACAATAATAAATGCGTACAACTAGATAAAAACCCAACAGAAAACTATCTTAAACAAACAATAAAACTAATAAAAACAAATAAAAACATTTTCAACAATAAAAACATAGACATATATATAAACAATAATCCAGAACCACCTAAAATGAACAGCCTAATAAAAATACACAAATTAAACAACCCAATACGTCCATTAATCAATTTCAAAAAAGCTCCTACATACAAAATAGCAAGAATAATAGCACAAAAACTAAAAAATAACCATTTAACAAATAACCATCATAACATAAAAAATACATACGAATTAATAGACAAACTAAAAATAATAAATATAAATGAAAATACATTTTTCACATCATATGACATAACAAACATGTACACTAATATCCCAGTAGAAGAAACAATTGACATAATAATAAACAAACTTATAGAACAAAATGAAAACAAACAATATATAACCGAAATAAAAAATAGTCTCCAACTAATACTAAAACAAAATTACTTTGAATTTAATAGCAAAATTTATCAACAGAAAGAAGGTTTAGCAATGGGATCACCATTATCAAGCATAATAGCAGAAATATTCCTACAACATATAGACACCAAAATACAAAACATCATAAAAACACATGACCCAGATGGCATATGGATAAGATATGTAGATGATGGACTATATGTATCAAATAACAAAAACACAAATGCAGAGAACATACTGAAACAAATCAATAACATACATCCCAAAATACAATTCACAGAAGAAAAAGAAAAACATAACAAAATCAACTATTTAGACATAACCATCACAAGAAACAACAAACACATACAATATGCAATATATAGAAAACCAACTTCCACTAACATCATTATACCTAACCATTCTGACCACCCACCACAACATAAAATGGCAGCATTTCATTCGTTATTTAACAGAATGTACAAAATACCCCTAAACAAACAAGAAACTGACAAAGAAAGAAATATAATATACCAAATAGGTTATGCAAATGGATACAATAAAAATACTATGATCAAAATAGAAAATAAAATCAAATACAAAATAAAAACTGAACAATTAAGAATTAATCAAACTGAACAACACATAAATAATAACAACAACAAAAAATGGGCCACATTCACATATATAAATAATAAAATGTCAAAACTAACAAAACTATTTAAAAACACAGATATAAAAATAGCATACAAAACTAATAAAAATAAATTACAAAATCTAAATAGCTCACACAACAAAGATAATACAACAACCAACGGTATATACAAAATTGAATGCCAAGATTGCAATAAATGTTATATAGGACAAACAAAAAAACAGCTGAAAAACGTTATTTTGAACACCTAAATGCATACAAAAAACCAAATATATATAAATCCAATTTAGCCACACATGCAATAAACACAGGACATGAATTCCCAGACATAACCAATGTAACACTAATAAAACATATACCACACAAAGGCACCATAATGAACATTTGGGAAAATTTACAGATTTACAAACATAAAACACAAAACAAATTAATACCAGAACAAATACAAATCAATACAAAACATGACACAATATTCAAAGCACTCAACATCGAAAATACACAAAATACAAAAACAGATACCACAACCACACACAATAATGCAACATTGAAGGACCAAAGACCAACAAACCACCTTAATAACATCCAGAAGCCAACACACAAATACTGCACCAGAAGCAAGATGGCGAAGGCTGAAGATGGGAGAACAGGATCTCCCGAAACATGTTCCTTAGGAAAAAATATATCTTGAGGTAAAATAGTTATAAGTATTATAGTAATATATATATATATATATATATATATATATATATATATATATATATATATATATATATATATATATATAAACAAAATTACCTTCTATTTCAACTTGAAGGTATAAATACTTCGTCGTACATGAAAAGCTCGGACGACAAACGGGATGGCGGTCTCACTGTCATCACGTAACTTATTCCTCGTGTCAATAGTTTACAACCCCAACGCACACTCACACATGATGTTTAAGTAAAAATAACGGCATTTCATTGACTTTTTTACATTACATTCAACAACAAAAATTGATTTGATATTAAAATACCGAGTGCTTTATGCATAAACAAAGCAACTGCAAAATACGTAAAATAGGATTTTAAACAAAACGTTAAACCTACCCAGAGCGGCCTAGAAAACCGTAAATACACCTGATACAGACATCAACAGACGTAAGAAACAGAAAAATACAAAAGTAGCATCAACATCAACACAGCCACCACTACCATCATCATAATCTATACTAAAGTGTTCAGTCTTCATTCCTCCATCCATCTCATCCCTCGTTATTCCCAAATACCATTTCCCAGCAGTTTCTACAACTGTACTCGTCTTTAGTCAATCGGACCTGTGGCATTTTTTCTAGATGTTTGCCTATTCACCATTCCTCTCTACACATTTTTATTATTCCATTGAAGCTAAAGACATCTTATTCTGGTTTCCCATATGATCGACAGAATTTAGAGGACAGCAGTTTACCCAAAACCTTAAAACAGCTGGACGGTTCTATCACAATCAGCAAGTGTCCTTACATGAAACAGGGTCTTAAGAGTAGCAAAACTAAAACAGGTACGTAAATGTAAACACTGTAGTAACATTTACAAAAGAGTACAGTAAATTTCAATAAAACTGCGGATTCAATAACGTTAAAAAATAAAAGGATTACGATAGGAATGACGTCCTCATATCTATGAGCATATATACAGGCCTCCTCACAGACCATATGCTGGAGAACCAATCACGATCGACCTGTACCAAGTCTTGTCGAGACATGAGGCTATAAGGCTACGAACAAAAATTATTGTTTTCTT
Source organism: Magicicada septendecula (assembly GCA_034769895.1). Taxonomy (NCBI): domain Eukaryota; kingdom Metazoa; phylum Arthropoda; class Insecta; order Hemiptera; family Cicadidae; genus Magicicada; species Magicicada septendecula. The sequence goes on along the minus strand of CM068371.1, from coordinate 402,057,506 downwards.
CTTCTGCTTCTTCTTACTCCTTGACTTAGACCTATGGATTCTATGGATTTGTTTTCTAGGTCTCCGGAGATTCCTTCTACCCTTTGGAACACAAAAGAATGCTGCTAATTAAAGCAAATATTTCTATTTTAATACGGTTTCGGATTAATTCAACTTCGCCCGAAGGCTTTTCCCCATTTCACGTTAGTTTCCATTAAATACCCACACTGTTTAACATTATGCTCATCGCACACACTTGTTCTCGACCATATGCCGGAACGAGGTAACAACAAACCAGTTTTGGTTTTCTTCATTCGCGTCCTACCGCTGACACATTACCGCCCAGGACAGAAATCTCTCTTAATTCGGCAAAACCACAATCACGTACGGCAGGCGGCGACTGACCACGTCTCACTAATCACATTGCCGCTTAATGCTGACGGTATGCCCATTCAAACAGAAAGTATCTGCTACTGAACACAAGACTGACACACCCCGCCGAAAATAATTTAAATGCCTCGGTGGAAACCACGTAAGCATACACTTGAAACCAACGATCTATACTACTATACTAGTATAGATCGTTGCTTGAAACAAACTCAATGTTACAATAGAATTTTGAGAACACTGTTTATTATTATTCCGGCTGTACAATGTTCACACATTTTCCGGAATCAAAGATTACAGAAGTGATTGAATTCTCATCTTCCACTGCTGCTTGTCCATCCAAAGAAGTTCTGAATTTCTTCTACCCAGGTAATAGGTGGTCTTCCTCTTTTCCTTCTTCCTGGTGGGGTCCATTCCATAACTCTCCTTGGCAATCTTTCCTGTGTCATTATTTTCGTGTGGCCATACCATTGTAATTTTTTTGTTTGGATACAATCAACAATTGAATTTTTCACATTCATTCTGTCCTTAATGACTTCATTTCTAATTTTCTCACGTCTGGATCCTCTTGCCGAACCTCTCCAAAAGTCCATCTACTGCTATTAATTTTGTTCTTGTGTGTTTATTTGTAGTTCAAACTTCTGAGCTGTAAGTCATGATACTTCTAACAATGATTTTAAATATTTTGGTTTTAGTTTATGCTGTAAATTGTTTATCCCACAGGAATCCATTTAATGTAGATATAGCCATCTTTCCCAAATTAATTCTGGATTGCATTTCTTTTTCTTGCTTCCCATTGGCCGTAATTTTACCCCTAAATACTTGTATTCCTCTGTATATGAAATCTTCCCCATGTCTTCCTCCAATATCAAGTCTCGATGAAGGTCATCTATTGCCATGTATTTTGTTTTATTCATATTTACCTTTAGTCCCCATTTCTGATATCCCTGTATCAATTTTCTAGTCATGTCTTCAAAATCTTGAGGCAAAAATAACTGGTCATCAGCAAACTGTAATGAATAAACTGTATCACCATCAAATGGAATTCCCATGTTCCGGTACATTTTTTCCACGTCTCTATTGCTTTCTCCGTATACGAGTAAATTTTGAAAAGCGTGGGTGGCAGACAACATCCCTAGCGTAAACCTTTCGTCACTTGAAAACACTATTTGTGGAGTAGAATTTCAAGTAATGCTACGACAAACGAAGAAGGATTAATGACACCGGCTCCACTTACCACATTCAATATTCACGAATACCAATTAAAAAGAACGTATCCTTTTTGCTTGTAAAATGTTCTAAACAAACTTATTTCGATACAATAACTTGGAAACAAGAAGTAAACGTGTGAACAGACGCTACAGTAATTCAGAAGAGGTCAGTGACGAGCGGACAGTACGTTTCATGCGGATAATCAACAAAAGAAATATTGATTTCGGGCTATCAGGCCGGGACATCCTCAACGCAGGCTAAGTCGCTCGACCGTAAGCCGGGCGTAACCACGCGGCTCCGTCGCGCGACTGTCCTATCAAAACAGATAGGAACGTCTCTTCGTGGAAGGACACACAATTATGAATTTTACTGTGTAGGTCTAAGAATTTTATCTTACTGACATTTTGGCAGATTACAATCAAACCAGTTCCTTATCCAAAACAAAATATTTATGGCTTTTTATGGGGCAAATCATATTTTAACAAAGACTGTCATACAGGACTCGCCAATAGAACAGGTGGCAGGGTATCTAGGGCACAGTTGGTTCAAGTGTCTAGAGTATAGCATCACAGACCAAGAAGATAAGGACGTTGAAAGCAAAATTTGTCTCTTCTAGTCGCTTTGTGGTTGTACTATTAAACATTTAAAGAAGAGAAAAAAGAAAAGAGACGCAATTGAAATATTTTAACGTAATGGCCATACCTCAAGTACAGTATGGTAGTGAGACTTAGATTAGAAAGGCCAAAGATATATCTAGAATACAAGGAGCGGAAGTGAGGTTCTTGAGGGCTGTATAGGATTGTACCAAGAGAGATCTTTTCAGAAATGATTATAATGGAGCTAGGCATAGCTGAAAGCTTAAATGAAAAAATCTCCCGGTACAAAACGGAGTGGCGGTTAAACGTAGAGAGAATGGATCCAACTAAATTTTCAAGAAGAGCAGTTGACTATCATCCAAGGGGGAAGAGAAGTGTGGGAAGACCTCGTAAGCGATGGTTGGATGACTTCCACTGAAACTGGAACAACCTACTAGCCTAAGCCGTAAAGGTTGACGACGACGACGACGACGACTGTGTAAGAAAATGTCTCGCATTTTGTTGCTTTCTACCGGATAGCGTTCCATAAACATGTTTGCTGTTAAATCATTGGCCTACGGTACTTGGAGTTCAAACAAGAGATAAGGAAATCCTCCTAACTACAGAAGACTATCAACGCCTATTTTTTTATTTTCCCAAACTCAAGATGAACAAAATAACGGATACTCACTTTCTATTACTGACTGATAGTGCGTTGTAACACGTGTCTGGACCAGCAAAGAGCGTGCTTTATGTAACACGTGTAGACGAGGCACTTACGTGGTGATCCATCAGACAGGATTTACAAACATCAATAAGTGGGTCGCGGAGGCTAGCATACGCGCGCGCGCGCGCACACCCAGTAACCAAACCACAAAGAACGCCGACACGCGGTGATAGCCAACCAAAACTGTACACACGACACGTACTGACACGGTAAAATCGTTTAGGCTCGGAATACTAAATCGTTTACGGGCAAAAAATATTGTAGCAAATGACCTTTTGTTGAGATTCGCGTACACATTAACTTGTCCGCGCACGATCGCCGACTCTCACCGTCTATTGTTCTTCGTTATTTCTGTTATTATCCGGTCAATAAACCGTACTCCATCCGTCTGCCTGGTGTCTGTCTGTGTCACGAAGAAATGCTGTCAGTACGATGTATATAAACAGTACAATAGCTAGGAAACTCCGTTAGCTGCAGAGCTCGCTCACTGTTTGAACGACAAACATTCATTGTTAGGTAAATTTCAGTACTAGACAATTTCTTAATTATCAGAAGAAAAAAAAACGAAAACCCGCTTAATCGTTTTTTAGTAAAATAACAATTGTAAAGGAATCGTACAATAAACAATAAAAATTCCAAACTACTGCACTGGGTTTTCAATTAAATTTATTACCATGGTTCCTAAGTGACAAATAATTTGTCCTAACTTTTCAGTTTGTGGATGTTTCCAAAGATATGTATAATATGTAACCTATACCCGTGTCATCTTCACAAGTACACGTAACTGAAAACAATATATAAAGGTTTTTTTTTGTAAACATACCTTACAAATTGTGGAGATCCAAAATTTACAAACAGTGTTAAGTTGAGAACTCTTATCAGTTATAAGCGTTGATTAATAACTCTTATCAATTATTACAGTTTTGATTTTAATAAAATTTCTCATAACTCGATTTACCACACAGGCTTTTTACAACATTCTTAAAATTTCGAGTTGCATTTTTGGTAAGTGTTTCCCCTAAAGTTAAAAATGTTTCATAGTAAACACTATTTTCGGATTGTGGTTAAAATTTCCTTTAGTCCGACTTCTGGCTGGACTTTTACAATTTTGTCCACTTTTTTGGTCCTGGCATCGCAAAATATTGAAATTTTGAAAAATGAACCTGTATTCAAAAATTCTCTTTAATTTGATACCGCACATTGATTTTTGCAATTTGTTTCACAATTTTGATCTCCCTCACATTTTTACCTCCCACCCCCTATTTTTTGAGGATCGGTCTAAAAAACAGCAGTTATCTGTCAGGTAAAACTATGGATACGACGCCATCGCTTCACGAAAATATGTTGATGCGTTCAAAAGTTATCTTGAGACATGCCCCAAGCAGAGACACAGACAAATGCCAAACGGTTAAGTTAAAACTGAGAACTCGGATCGCTCGTTCAAATGTTTACACTCAGTAATTTTTCTGTTTTTGAAACGTGTACATTGAAACGTTTGTCCCACAAACCTTACACTACGACGGTGTCACACTGCACTACATTAATTCGCCTCATATTCACATTACGATGGTAAGACCTTATGCCCGTACATTTACAGTCATTTACTCTTTTCTCGCTAATTACATAACTTTTTTCTTTCTATATCTTTTTATGGATCGGTATACTTGCTGTTCTTCGTTTTCCAAAATCCGTCTTGTAATTGTTTTGTAGTAACTTTCCCGCTAAGGACGGGGGAAAAGTTTTAAGTTTTCGTTCGTCGGGCGGCAATATTTCTCGTGAATGGGTCGAATATTAAGATAACTTTAGGATTAGTGGGTTCTGGACGACGCACGTGTCAAACCATGTCATCAGAACGACCTCAAGACGCCTTCTGTACGTGAAGAAATTAAACGTCACTACGCTGGGTACAAATGTACACTACAACGAGCTGGCAAGAAAGTTAATCTGGACGACGCAGCACACATAAGACCTATTAAAACGGCTCAAGCAAACCGCCATACCAAACAGACTTTCTTGACTTTATTTTAGATTAGAGTAAGGGAGGAGTGCTCGGTGGAGCAACTTCCACTTTACATGTATTTTCTTTGCTTTCACTCGTACGTTTTGCTTAATGTTACTACGCGTTCTTGTAACAGATTGCAAAAATACAATAAAAAAATATATATATTGCGATAAAACACAGGATCATGATAAGCAATGAACTATGTATTGTGCATGGATGACGAACACTTTCATGTTTAAATTTGTTTCTTGTTCAAATTGGTTTTTTTAGCTATAGTTTTTGTATTGTATTACCGATAAGAATTTAGAATAGGTCAAAACTCTTAGAAATTTTATTCGTCATAAAAGAAATTTTTGTTATATGAAATCTCTATTTAAAACTCACACAGGCGTGAAGTAATAAAATCCCAGATAATTATCTGTGCAGGCTTTGCCAATTTCATACAAAGTGTTGCATGAAGAACCATTAGTGCCGTGTGCATAAATTATCATGTGACCGATATTTGGCCAATTAGAACGCAGTAAAATCATTGAAAATTGTCTTTTGCCATGAGCAGATCAAGTTAGTTCATCTTGAGCATTCGTCTACTAAACGTGCGGTTCGCGTTCAAGAAGTTTCTCTTGCGTGAACACGTTAACAGTGCGAAAGGTGTACGAAAACTTGGAACTCTGTGCGAGTTATTCTACACACCCAAGTAATTCAGTTTTAATAAATAATATTGTGATTTACAAGTATCCGTGTTAGTCAAGATATCCTCACAGGGAGGTCTACTGACCGCGGTAGATCTGTGTGATGCGAGGACACTTGAAGACGTGCCGGAAGGTGTACGCCTATACACCGTTTTTCATTAAACACCCACGTTACACCTTGAGATACGTAAATAAACTATAACAATATTAAAACATTTTAAAAATCATTAACAATCATAATCAGTGTTATCGCAGCGAGGCCGTGTTGCAGTTCGTCGAGCAAGTTCAGCGTGTGTATCATTAGGACACCATCCCAACAGAATACATGAGGGAAGGACACGTGAGATATACGCATCGCCATCAGCCATCTCGCCGCATCAAATTGGAATATCTTCACTCAAGTAACAAATTCAGATCTGAACTTTATATAAACTGTTTTCAAACAATATTTCAAAATTCATAATATTTGTGTATGTTTAAAAATATATCGTACGAACTATTATTCAATTGCTGTGCAATAAATAATTATAATACCTCCAATATAGACTTGTTGATTTATAAAACACACACCATATTCCTATGCGCAAGAATTAATTCAATTGTGTTGTCGCAATATACTCTTGCTTGTGCAGCGGAAGAAACTGTGTATACGAGAGTGAAAGCGACCAACTCATAAAAATACGGAATAAATGGGCTGGGTGCACGCACCTAGCTTTGACCAACACTGACAGTCCAAAGTTCCTTCCACAGAGCTGGTGAAGCAAATGCAAGAAACTCACGTTGACAATCTTATGTAAATGACAATTTCAGTTGTTTTTAGTTATTTGAAAAGCAAAAGCAATTTTAATTGAATTAAAATCAATTAAAGTGTGACCACGGGCGGGGGTGCTGGCAGGTTCTTAGAGGGGGATGGGACAGTTTTTTTTTGCGGACGAACAATACAAATGTAACAAAGTCATGAAATAATAAAGATGACATTTTACATTATAATATAATCTGATTCGATTATAAATTGATTTTGTTCAAAATGGTATAAAAACACTACATTAAAAATAGGAAAACATTACTAAATACGGATCGATACAAACTGTCAGTCTTTTTTTTTTAAAGTTGGTGGGGAATAAATTACTACTCTAAAAATTATCGTAAACTGAACTGGAAACACTGCAGACTGAACAAACATTCGAAGCTTACCCGTTTCTTACACGCTAAGAAGAAAACATAACCTCAAAAATTAGGATAAAAATTTGAATCATCCTTCAACAACAGACAACTAGCGATGTTTACTCGAAGGAATTTCTTGCTCACAAGACGGTTATAGAGTATCGCAATAACTAATTAGTCTAATTATTTAATTTGTCTTGTATGACTACACTTTTGGTGGCATATTTCTTTTAAAGATTGTCACGTTCCTTTTTTCTTTACCTCTCTGGTGGGGATTTTAACCCTTCCAACACAATCGCTGCGCCTCTAGTTAAAATAAATTAGATTAAATCCACGTTAGTTCATAAACACGTTTACAAAACAAATTGTATTTTTCATTGTTCCTGAAATCAATTATAATGGGAGATGAGAGGTTCGCGGCCATTTTTAAATTAGAATCACTGGTCTGAAGTAACCAGGGACGGATCAAGCAAGCAACTTTTGGGGGGTGGGAGATTTTTCCACTATGAAAAGCTGGACCATTCGTTAATGGTCTAAAGTATAAATGATAAGAATAAATAAGTGTCCCAATAAGTGTATTAACGTACAAGTACAATATCATATCCGTTTCCGTCTGTTCACAACTTTTTTTTCGCACTTACAGTTAAAATACATACTACTGTTTCAGTTACGTATCAATCAAAAATTAATATTATGGGGTAAGGTACAGATACAATTTAAAGTAATTTTAGAGTAAAACAATGAACATACATAAGTGATATGAATTTTGTATCATATTTACAATCAAAAACGTTCGACAATCACAAGACCATTCATCAAAAATTTCGTCCGAAATGAGCATGGGGGGGGATTCCGCCATCACTCTCGGTGGATACGCGCCTGAAAGCAACTGTACTACTCTGTCCAGTATTTGTTTCCGTTGTAAAAACCGACATCATCATATAAAAAAAACGACCTGACGGAAAAGTTTCGCAAGAAATGTGTGTACAGTCCGGGCAAAATAAGCCTGAAACAAAGGTGGACAATGGTAAAGAAGTCAGGTAGGAGCAGTTCGTCTCATTCAAAACAATTACAACTGCTCGCTGTGCAACGACAGAAAATAACAAACTAATCTGAGAAATTACGTCCGACTATATAGTTATAATGGGCGAAATTTAATAAAAAGTAAATATCAAATATTGTAAAAAATGTAAGTACTTTTCGTTTTTTTAAAATACCTGATCGTTAAATACCTGGACGCATCGAGGTGCAGCATTGTCACAACGAATCTCAGAGTTACGTGGCCCGTAGTGCAGGTACCACGGGCCTGCGAGCGACGGGCAAATTCCCAAGATGTATTCCAGCTAAGAGTTGTTGGTAAATTCTTACACATCAGTACGTTGTTCCCACGCTAACAAGTACTACACGCTCCTCGCGAAACACCTACGTCGAATATGTGCGTCGTTCTTTGTTGGTTAATGTTCTCACACGTTGTGCACACACCCACGCTATATATTAATTACTGACACAATTATTTTACTAATTAGTATAGAAGTATGCAGGATATGAATGATATTCTCCGTTGCCTATATTCACCCTGTTTCTCCCCCCCTCTCTCTCTCTCTTTAAAAGCAAACATTTTAATATTGCTAAAGTTTTTTTCCTTCCTCCAACTAAAATGCTAGCGTAGAGATACCTGTATGTGAAATGTATACTGAGATAAATAAATAGGCCTCGAGTACTCTACAACTCAGGCACATATGCAAAAAATTATTTGATTCTGTTTGAATTTGCGGCAGTTATCGTTTGCCATAGAACAAATTGACTACACACAGACAAACACATAGACACTTTTCGGAAAATGACTTTTCTTCATGTTTTGAAGGTAGTACAATCAGAATCGGTCGTTATCTCGAACACGATTTTTTCGCCATCACCATACTTCTATTTCCTTATGGAACATGGAAGTGAAAAGAACATTTATGTAGAGATGTGCAAGTAATATGTGGCGCGCAAATGTTTTATCCAACTGCAATTCAATAGGTTCTTTCAGCTACATCACAATTTTCGCAAAGATAACTTTCGCAAAAAAAAACTGTCTTGTACAACCCACGTTTCACAAAATTATTACCCGCGCCATCAGAGACTGAAAGTATCAACGAATAATCGGACTGTACTTCGATTTAATTTGTTCGATTGTTGAAATGCTTGTTTACTCGTCCAACTGTTTGAAAATACAACGGTATTATAGTAGTCTCACTCGGCAAAGAAATACTTATGTCGAGGACAACTACTTAGAACAAGGAGCTGTCACGATCAAAAGGCAAATAGTGTATATAGACCTCAGAGATGAGGGTTCTCTATCTTTTTATCAATACTGAGATACAGATTGTGGCGTTGTATTAGTGTGGAGTCTGTGCGCCCGCGTCCAGGTTGCACCGTCCGGCTCGGGCACGATGACTGTCATAGTAGAACTGTGCTGATTAGACAGGTCGCCAAACCAAATACTCGCTAGATGGCGGAGGATCAGGTCTGTATTTCGTGGCAACGCTTCTGTTGCCGATTCGGACGGCAGGTGCGCCGTCTCACATACAGTTGACAGGTCGCTCCCACAGAGGGAGAGAGCCTACGTGCCACTGACGGTTGAGGTTGCTGTACGCGACAGTTATTTAATCGGACGAAAATCATGTTAAGTCGGATTGCTGACATACTGTTAATAAACATGTCTTATTAAACTACAACGCGTGACACGAAATATAACTGCAATTAGATTCAGAATATTGAGGAGTAGTAACACTTTTCCTCCTTTGTTAAGCAATTCCGTTATCTCTTATAAACTGATGTGTGGATAACTCTTTTGCTTTAAAGTAAGGAAGTCTCGCTATTATACAGGATGATTCAAAATTGCACGGCAATCTCTCGGGACCTGATTCTATAGCGAATTATAAGAAAAAAAGTTCATATAAACATAGGTCCGAAAATGGTTCGTTAGCGAGTTACGGCTCGCGAACCAGTTCGCCCTGATTTCTGCTCCCAGGTTAAAATGACGCTATACTGAAATTTAGTGGGGTATAACGTGAAGGGTAAATTTGGTGGTTTCTTATGGTTTATGATCTGAAAAAGTGAATAAAAGAGGTCCCAGAGCTCTATCTCTGTTAGTTTCTAAGAAAAACTGTGTAAAACACAAAACATTGTAGTCGAAAAAACACTATTTTAGATTTGGGATAAATTTACTTTGTTAATTTGCCAATAACAAATATAAATTTCTATCTTATAGAGAATTTAATTATAAGAAAATTAATGTGTATAAAGTCTATTTGTAAAAATAAATACAAATTTGAAAAATTCGACTTTAAGTAAAAACATAACAGACCAAAATGGGCCAGAAACGAGTTACAATTTTAAAAAGAACAAAGGTCTTCATAAACGCTTCACAACAAATGTAATTGTAAAAAAATTGAAAACTTATATTAATGAATTTTTTCGTCAAATTATGAAATATCAAAATTGTTAAATTGATAAAGCTGCAAACGTTCGTTCAAAGCAGTTGTTCAATGGGGCTATTTTGTTGAATGCAGAATTCAGCTCGGCGAATACAAATGTCACCCTATATACACAGAAAATTTATATATTTTTTGCTGGCATATGACTGTAACGCATGAATACCTTTCCAGTATTATATACACGTTTATGCGAGACACCAAATGTAACACGTACACACGCGCGCGCGCGGTCTTCGCAAAGGTTACTCTAAATCAACACTAGATTTGACAGTTTGTTAATTAATCAGGCCCACAATTAAACGTTTAATCATAGTTCCGAAATTCCACTTGCTGATTATCAGTCGACTGGTGGACTGGTGTCTTATTAACTTTTTCTACAGATGTGAGTGGGAGTGGTTAAATCGTCAGATTTAATATTTAAGTAAAGACGTTTATTCACTAGTATTATATACGACAAGTTAATTACGCTTCGTTACTTAGTAAAATGTCATTTAATTATTACTTATCAATCGGACAGACCCTGTCTGGTATACCTAACCAAGTATCTAAAAATGAAGATCACTTAGTAGGCTTCTTAATTATATAGATTGCTTAATAACAGCAGAACTGTCTTAAGAACACAAAATTTAAAACATCGAAAGCTGAGCGCGCGTGTGTCACACAGTCGTTCTCAATCTGAATCTGATACTGAAAAAGTTAAGGCTATCTTGCCAGGAAGTAGGCCCTAAACGTTACAGTCCGAAAACATACATCATAATTCTTAAACTTCTCGGAAACTACATGCGTTATCTGTTTGAACGATTACATTCATACACGGAGACGATTCAGATCATTTGTTCCACAGATGAAATACGTTACTTTCCTCATTTAGTTATTGCAACAGACCACGTGTATGAGTGTGTACGTTATATTGCCTGATTTTATATTCCCTACGCGAGAGTTTCCTTTCTCTCTAGATTAAAACTCTAAATTTTACTTTCTCACGAAGTAGAAGGAACAAATTAGAAACGTTTTGCTGTAAATCCGATTAGTCAGATGGTTGTAAATTTTAGCCACGTATTCCTCGTAACAAAGCCGCTGAACTGAGCTACTTATGGGTTAGAAAGAATGTATTCAAATTAAAACTGTATGACAATCGCCCAGATTTTTGAGTGACACAAAATCACAAATGTCGCGTTTGACGGCCTGTAAGAAAATAAATTTACAAATGACGCCCCAAAAGAAATGCGCGTTGATTTTGGTAACACCGTTAAAAACACTGTTTGGACTCTAACAAACAATCAGAAGGTGCTTTGGATTTCAATGTAGGAAAATTGAAAATAGTGATTCGGGAAGAAAGACAAAACAAGTCAGCAATAGTTTTTGCAGTACTTACTTTAACCTGGAATTCCTAAAGTCATTAAGGATGTCATGGCTGTACAGCCTAATCAGGAAATCAGAAATGGACTAGTACGTCTAAACGTCTAAAAAGATTAATATATGAATAACAGCTTCTTCCCCATATCTTTGGGAAGACGAAACGACAACTGACAGTTGAGAATCTTCTAAGTTGAATGTTCTTATAAGTCACACTGCACCTGCAACACACTTGGTTAAACACTCAAAGCATCTAAAATTCTGTTGATGTTGTCATTCAAATTCAGCGTATGGTACAAATCAAAAGTCGATGAACACACGCACATAGTGAAATAAAGTGAAAAATGCATTTACAGAAAGAACACTAGACAAAGGGTTTCCCAGAAAAAAAATTTCTTTAATTTGTTATGGGAAACAAGTGATATATTTATGAATTTTCCCATTTTACAAACTGGCTGAAAAACATCCAAAGCTAATAAAACCTTTGTCGGCTACGTAAATATCAGCTATCAAATATCAGTAATCAGTTACATATAAAAAAAGAGAAAATAACGTATTATGCATTCAGCAATGGTTGTAATGAAAACACAGGAACAGAGCTGCAACGTAACTCAGTAAAACTTTAATTTTTTTATAGATCACAACTTTTCGAGTTAAAGGTTACTTGCTTCTAGCCGATGCCGACAAACGATACGTAAAACGAAACGTCACTCATGAGGATCTCTGTGATCCACTTAATCAATAATCACTTGGTGGATGTTGGTCTCCGACGTCGCAAGCACTTGGAAGGACTAAAAATTCAAACCACAACACTAAAGAAACTATAAGAATTTTGAAGAGCTTATACGATACTACGTGTGAATTGTCATCAATACCAAGTTAATGTGACATAACTATAGAGTCTAATCTAGTCTTTAACACGATGTACAATGATGTCTAGCATGCATTTTCTTTCCCATCGACGACGGAGGTAGCTACACATCTAAACACATTTCTACAGAGTTGCTGTTCTACAAACGGAAATGGAAATTAAACTAGAATTCAGTCTGCTGTTCCAGAAAGTACCTACTTAAGTAGCCTATAGTTCAAGGGCTGTCGTCTGGATGCCGCGTTTAACTACACAATACGTCTGTGACAACAGGACGGTTTGCTTCCAGTCTGTGTGCCAACGTACCAGTCTCGTAAATGAAAACAATCTGATCACCTGGTAAACCGCACAACTGCAAAACATCGTATTCGTTTATCAACAGCGGAATCTTTCTGTGCCGACAGATGAGGGGAAGATTATAAAGCGTAGCAACAACGAAAGCATTAAAATTACCGGAGAGTTGCGTGCAGATGTTTGGCGACTGCAGGCTAATGTTTTGACAACTTCTAAGCTTCTTACTTTAGGTCTCCCGATCTGTGTACAATTGTCGTTTTAGTAGACTACTTATTTACCCCTTGTTTATTATTCTGTTACTTTAATCAAGCGCTATAAAAACAGACACTGAAGGGATTATGATCGAACAAGTGAGAGTGTTCCAACACTTAGAACTGCAATAGACGAACGAGGAGCACAAGATGTAGAAATCAAAGAAAGAGCTGAAAATGTACCGTGCTATGATCAAACATTTTATAAAGAGGGAACTATCAAGAGGAACGAAAATTTCACACACACACGAAGATATATTGACTACTTTGACTTTTGTGAGACATAGGTGCTAAGAGAATCAGAGGCACAATCTAACCTGAATTTCACAGAAGAAAGACAACCGAGTGGTGGGGCCACTTACAATGTAAGGAAGAGGTAACACAAGCGAAAAGAATTTGAGAGCGAAACCTGCGAATAACAAGTAAAAGGAAATCTAAAAAGGCACGGGGCAAACTAACTGTTAAAATTTTATAACAGAACGGGATATGGTAAGAAGCGGGTAGGTTACTGAGCGGTAAAAGTTGTGAAATACACTGTCAGGTAAGTAACGTACACTAAAAACTCGTTTATCCGAATTTGATGGGACCGCGCCCGTTTCGGATAAACCGAAACTTCTATTTAAATAATAATACATATGTAAGTACAGTAACTTTATTTACTAATAATTATTTAAAAGTTACTTACAGTGAATATGACACAATAAACTATAAAACGGCACCGCACTGTAAATTATACAGTGCTATGCTTGTTCCTACAGTACTCAATCATAGTTTTTTGTCTAAGCTTTGTAGCTCGTTTGGTGGCTGCCCGATCTCGAAGTCGTTTCATTGTTAGACGTTCTGCAGGGGGAAGTTTCGTCTTGTCGCTCCAAAGACGACAGTAGCTCTTCAAACATTGACGTTGCCTCTGTATGGTTGACTCCATTTTCTCTTCCACATTATCGTCATCGGATAACAGCTGATATCCAGGATCATCTGTTTCCGAATTCATCCAGTCGGATACGTCTTCTTCTTGTAAAAGTCCGCACCCTTCAATGTCTTTTAATATTTCTACAAATTTTGTTTCGGATAAGGCGGATTTTCGGATAAACGATTTTTAGTGTACTTTAATATACAGGTAATGTAATGTACCCACCACTGCTGTACGGTAATAGGATTATAAACAACAAAAAATACTTTATCAGTCGCTAATCCATCCATTATCAATCCATTGAATTTTTATGAAAAATCTGTTTAAATTCTTCGGTTAGAATACATATGGGCCACTTGTTATACGCCTGTCGGAAACTTCACGGACAAAACCAGAATTGATAATGTGTGACGTAGGCTTACACTGCCGGAGTAAATGTTGTTAAAATTACTTCCCGGTCTGTTTGGCCGTGGTTCAAAGTTTTCGACAAAACCAGAAGTTTCGGCAGTGCCATCGACTGCCATCTTCAGTGAAAATCGAAAATCGAGTACGCTAACATAAGGTGGTATACGTTGTACTGTGGTCACTAACGTATACTAACTCACGTTAGCGTACTCGATTTTCGATTTTCACTGAAGATGGCAGCCGATGGCACTGTCGAAACGTCTGGTTTCGTCAAAATCTTCAGACCAAGGCCAAACAGACCGGGAAGTAATTTTAACAGAATTGATAATGGTTAATAACAATAAAAAAATTGTACAGCCCTAAAAAGTTGTATTTTATAAAACCATTACATTTCACTTAGAGAATCTGAGTCCAAAATGTGCAAGCCGTTTTTAACAAATTACAAATTGTGGTGTTAATTACGCGTTGTATATATTCATGTCCACAAACATAATCGCTCACCCCTTAAATACGCTCTATACCAGCGTTTCCCAAACTGTATGCCACGACGCCCGGCTGGGTGTGCCGCGAAATTTTGGAAAATTAATAAAAACATAAAATAAAATGTCTAACTCGGCAAAAAAAAAAAAAAAATCATAAAGTTGTTTGCTTACTTAGTTAATAATAGCGTCTTGACGCTAATATTGGAAATTAATTTAATAAAGAGCGGAAGTTAAGTGAGAATATGTGTTTCAATGGCTTTTTGTAATTTTACAAGTCACAAAAATCTAAGGCTGTTGATAAATTTGCGTTACAGTTGGAAAAGTCACTGAGATAACTAGGGAACCACAAGTAGTACTGAGGTAAGTAAGTAACATTCATTATTATTATGTTATATTACGCTGCAGTGTGATTTAAAGACATCGCGCAAAGGTACTGATGGTAAGGGGGGTTCGGTATGTGGAAGGAGATAGTGTGACGCGGGTTCTGACTATTTATCTGTAGTGTGCTGTGGGCTAAAAAAGTTTGATTAAGAAAGTTGCGTTAGTGGTTACAATCACAAACAGAATTATCACTGTTTCACACCAGTGATAATATAATTTTTATATAGTAGTGTGCACCAGTGATAATTCTGTTTGTAAAAAAGTTCGGGACACCCTGTTTCATACACATGTAATGTATCCCAAAATACTAGTTTGTTTTTCATCGGTGAAATAAGATGTTATGTCTTTCCTGCACAATCAAAATGATAGTCGAACAATTTTCTTTTTTCGTCAAGAATGTTACAGAATGAGTTTCACATCCGGTTCCTGTTTCTCATCCACTAGATTAACTATGCAGTCATAATAAAACACAATCACGCTGCTTTCATCGGCTGCAAAACAAACATCTGAATCGTCTGCCTGTTCTAAACCACGCTGTACAAACCGGTAAAAGTGCAGTCACGACCATTCCCATCAAAAGAAGCACATAACTGAAAAAAGGCTCTAATGTAAAAATTATTGAACAAATCAGCTTTAATTAAGTCGTATTATCTATAATCACGGCAGGAGTCAACATTGCTAAAACTACTAGGCCTATATTCTGGGCTGTTGGGCCGTCTACTGAATATGGCCTCCGAAAGGGGTGGGCGAAACGTTTTGACACGAAAACAGAAGCAACTGACCACGCCAACAGCCAGAAATATAATAGTTTTTTAAACGTCTTTCTTTGTTTGCATTGGTATTAACTAAGGTGAAGTGTAGGTGTATAATGAACATATTGTGTGTATCTATGTTATGGAATAATAATCTATTCCTTCTGTACGTATAGTAAAGATTCAGCAATACGGAAAGAGAAAGAGCATTTACAGAGAGAAGAAACTCCATAGTGTACCTCAAAAGTACCGAGACTGTTGTATAGAATTAATCATTAACATATTAAGCGCAAAACAACTTTATCCCCTTCAAAAGTAGTTCCCTTGGGAAGTCATGCATACGTAGCAAATGCCGTAACAATACTTTAGATGTTCTCCACACTTTCAAAATAACAGCTTTCAGGAGCTGGCTTATCATTATCA
This sequence comes from Magicicada septendecula, assembly GCA_034769895.1. Taxonomy (NCBI): domain Eukaryota; kingdom Metazoa; phylum Arthropoda; class Insecta; order Hemiptera; family Cicadidae; genus Magicicada; species Magicicada septendecula. The sequence continues at coordinate 402,041,167 of CM068371.1, read as the reverse complement.
GCTTATCATTTCCTGAAACAGAAGAAAATCATATGGACTAAAAACACGGGGGCAGAAGTTCTGAGGTCTCACACAATGTCCTTTTTGGCTAAACACCAGTTGACAGAAAGTGTGATGTGGTACCGAGCGTTTTCGTATCTCTGGCCGAATTCAAAATCGATGCGCCAAGTTTCATGCCAACAATTGTTAGCATCAAACGCCGATCAGGCTAGTTGAGATCTCTCACTTCTGAAAAAACTGCATCAGTTCAAGGAATGTTTGGTACTTCAGAAGCGGGTTCATCCTACACAGTTTCACGACCAGCCAAAAATGCTTTGTTCCACTTAAAACCTGAGCCCAGAGCGATCGCCGAAAGCGTGTTTAACTCGTGAGGTGTTTCTGTTGCACTGTCTTGGGGTTCACTTGGATGAAGCAATTTGGAGTTACAATTTGATTGCATAAAGTATAGTGAGCTCTATTTTTTAGACGTGAGACAAAATACCACTAACAAAAACAATGAAATAGACAAATCCAGTGAAGTTCAGAAGTTGAAAATTTTTATAAATGTAAACAAGAATGTTTATCATCAGTTGAATATTTGGCCTCAGAGTGTTGTCACTTCTGGATAAAAAAAATACAGGCATTGCACCTGCACAGAGAAGGGCATTGAAAATGCTTCAATAAATCTAAAAAATATATGTTCATTCACCAAACAATGAATTCATTCTTAATTTACCAATGTACAGATTATAATCAATATGTATGGTTCAATGTAGTCGCATTCATAAGCGAAGTTTTATATGTGTACTACGTTATTGACAACAAAGAAGTAGTTTCTATGGAAACTCACCGGTTCCCATTTTCGATCACGCACCAGCAATCGGCCGCAAATGTGCGACAAGTCCTTATAAACATTTTCAATGTTAAAACTCAGTCTCATTACTTTTATAGGCATACTCGTATATTATAAAATACTGAGAATTTTTCACGAAATATGTTGACAAGTTATAACTAGACCAACAAAAATAACAACTGCCAGCAACAAAGTCATTCCAATCAACTCAAAAGAAACTCAATATACTGTACCATTAAAACCCAAAAATTTATCGAAAAATGAAAAACGATCACTCGTATAAATGACATCAACTGTAAAATCTCGAACGATTTCCGCGCGACTCGCACTGTAATTGCGCGTTCGGGAACTGTCCTTATTAAACCCAACGAATTTCGACCGGCCGCACATTACTTTTCTCTAACCGGCAATAAATACTGGAAAATAGTAATTTTAATTCGCCGCCAATTATATGCCGACAAACCGCCGAAAGCGGCGTTCTTTTATCGTGAATACCTGACCGCTTAAAGAATGTCGCTTGAATTGGTAAACTGATTCGCACCCCAAATTACATGTCACCAGACAATAAGCAGCTAAGGTCGGGATCGTGCGTGCCTTTTGGTCCTCGCGAACATGCAAATATTCATTTATAAAAAGTGTTATTACGGTTGAGGTATGCCAGCATGACCATTACTGTTTTAGTCGAAAGGGTACTGTGACAGATGGTGTTGTCAGTGCAATAGACTGGTCGTTAAATGTTACGATTCCTACGCAGATACGCGGACGCGCGCATACGACGCTTCTATAACGTAGAACGCATCTCCTCCGAGGATCGGCATAACTTGTGTTTCCGGTGGTATCCGGCACCGCTTGCACACGAGCCGGCCAAGCAGATATGAACGCTACAGTGGATTGAATATGAACGCGGTAAGTTCCTTGCCGATTTCTCAGAAAAGTACTAAATGTTCGTCCATTGGACATCGTCTATACGATTTTCTCTACAGAAGTAATTCGGATCACGGCAGGAGTTCGATAAAATCTAGTGCACTGGTTAAAGTCGAATCATAATCGGGCACTATGTTTAGTGCGAAGTGATAACTATGAATTATTGCGTGCGAAGAGCTGTAACTGGTGACGTATTATTTAGCGCGACCCTATAAATAAGCGAATTTATCGTGTGTTATACAAGTATGCGCTCAAAAATCGTAGCCTGAATAATTGTTTACATACGAGTGTTTATTTATCATCATTTTTTTTAGGTTTCTACAAGATAGGTCCTTTACTGTTTTCATCACGATAAGTGATGAACAAATGTTATCATTTTTAAACACTCCAAACGCAAAATAGCACAAAAATGTTACTATAACTTAACAATGACATTGATCTATCCGTTCATTTATGTCGGTTTACACACACCAGAGTATCCAAACTTTACAACGGGCACAACGGTCTGAACCAAAAGGTTCACGGAAGCGGTGTCATTTGGAGTAATCCAGTAACTGCAGGTTGCTTAGACTCCTCCAGAATTACATACAAAGTCTGGAATATTATACACTGCTTATGGAATACATTCAACAGGTCATGAATATTTAGAAAGCATAATCAGACTTCGAATTATCATCATCATCACCACTCCAAGGATTAGGCCTTAGACCTGTTCCGGAACCCATCTCCTCCTCGGTCTACCGACATCTCTCTTGCCAGTAGGGTGATAACCCAATGCCGCCACGGGTAGACGGATATCAGGCATGCGTTTCAATTGTTCACACCAACTCTTTCTGTGGTCTTCCACCTCTGGTGCAATGATACAATGTTTAAATCGCGTCTAATATCCTCGTTCCTTCTCCGATCCAAGAGATAACAACCTCGCGTCCCTCTTAGAAATTTCATTTCGGCTGCCTGAATCCTCTGCACGTCCCTTTTAACTTTCTTTCTAAACCAAGCATTTATGAACAGACTGCATTTGTCCTGGTACTCTGAGCGAGACATTTAGTTTTAAGTATAGGAAGCGTAAACACTTCAGTTTACCGATGACTACATTTGTTGGGGATTTCACACCGCACGACTAAACGTGCAATGTTACGTCGCGTCGTTCGCAGGTGTGTGGATGTGCAGAGTGGTTACGCATATCCAAAGAATGCGGTGAGTATACGAGACAGAATAGTTGCCAAATTTTGGTAAGCGATTCCAGCACACTCTTATTACGTCAACTGACCAGTTTACAGTCTCGCATAAATATAATACAATTAAGCTTCTTTCTGACTTTGTCCACTTATACCTCTCTCTGGACCACTACCGTTCTTCACTTTTACCATTTCTTCTCCAAAGCTACGAGGGACATTCAATAATTAAAGAGACAAACTGATCTAGAGAAAAAAATGGTGTATTTTTACAAAATGACAATTTTCGTATTTTTCAACATAATCCCCCCCCCCCAACACTAATACACTTGTCCCAACGATGAATCAGCTTTTTTATGCCTGCAGCAAAGAATTCTTTATCTTGACGTTTGAACCAGTCTCCCACAAATTTTTTGACTTCTTCGTTGTTGAATTTCTTACCATGTAGCGATTCCTTGAGTGGGCCAAACAGGTGGAAATCTGATGGTGCCAGGTCTGGGCTATACGGGGGGTGTGGTAGTGTCTCCCAGCCAATAGCGTTGCTTCAGCTCTGTGCACACTCTGAGTCTGTTGTCCTTGTGTTGTTGCGTTAACTCTTTTGGAACCCATCTTGCACTTGTTTTGCGGTACCTAAGCTTGTCGCTGATAATGCTATAAACTGTACCAACACTTACTTGCAAATTTTCAGCCATTTGTTCAACTGTAACACGACGGTCTTCACGAATCATATTGTCTATTCGACATTCAAGCGCAGAAGTTGAAACTTCCTTTGGACGTCCAGATCGCTGTTCGTCTGTCACTGAGGTTCGACCGTTTTTGAACTTATAAAAATTTCCGCGATTCATGCAACTTTCACCATACTGTTTAGTCATTCTAAAATAGATATTAGAGGGTTTTTCACCTTCAGAAAGTAAAAATCGAATCACTGAACGTTGTTCAACTAATGTGGAAACTTCTAGCGGACTTGCCATTGTTAAATGAGATTTTGAGGTTATAAGCAAAACAATTTTCATGAAACAGCTGCTCAGAGATCATCCCAGGGATGCCAACATGAAGTCCTAAAAGTACCTAATTTTTCCTGCCAACCGTTTTTTCTCTAGATCAATTTGTCTCTTTAATTATTGAATGTCCCTCGTATTTTGAAAGAACGTTTGCATAAATGCCATATAACGAAAGAACCGAGACAGACGTAACTGGTTCATAGATCAACTGGTACGTGACGACCTATGGACCGGTTCCGCGTTCAATACTTCATTTCTTTTCTGGCCTTCCAGGGGATACGCTTTCCCCAAGGCCTCTTAATTAATGCCAGCTTCGGAAATATTTCGTTGTTCATTCTTTGCAAGTACTGGTCCAAATTATTTCTATCGAATATTCAGTTGCCTTCTCGTCACCCGTATGTGGACGAGCCTGGTACACCCTTTAAGTGATCACAGAAACTTCATTTCCACCAACCGAATACGCCTAAGACCGTTCTTTGTGAGTATCCACGATTCAGTGCCGTATAGCATCACTGGAATCGCCATCGTTTCGTCTGCGTATCTTTCCTAGTTTTCTTGCCCACTGTTCTCTTTATTGTACCACACACTATTCGGCACTTTGAAGTTTTATTACAAACCTCGTGGTCACAGTCATAAGATAAGTTGTACGCTAGATAACAAATGTGCACTACCTGTTCCGATGGCTTTCTCTTTGACACGATTTTTAGACTGATTCTTTTCCTATAACACCATTACTTTTGTCTATTCAAATGCGGGAATTATAATAATTTGCCCAAGTGCCTTACATGATACATATTACGTTGAACTGTGCTCTGTTATATGATTAGTGACAGACATATCATTTTCGGATACACATATATATCATGAGTCATACATCAAAATATATTTTGAAATTTAATTACTTGACACAACAGGTTGGGATAGATCTATCACGGTAAACGACCAAAAAGAACGTGATATTAAAAAGGAAGCTTAGAAGGGGACCGTAAGTGGGAAATATAAACGAGACGGCGCAAAAGATGAAGAGTTGGCGAGAAAAAAAATTAATTTTTAAAAATTTCTGAAAAAGAACAACTACATTACAGTATTAATAGTAGTATAAAAACTTGAATTTATGCTTTTATGATCCAGATTTTCTTATGGTGTATTGTACGTTACAAATTATATTGTATTACGATTTAATATATTATGATTAAATTTGTTTTATAAGATACCTCAATGATTTTTATAACGACGATAATAATATCTTTGTGATTGATCTACACTTCACAATGGGAGGGTGTTTGAAAAATAAGCAAAACATTTTATGAACTCTATATTACCCTTGATAAAACTATTTTTTAACGTACCTTAATAGCCAAGTGAAAACTTAAGTGTTGTTTACAGAGCAGAGATCCTATACAATCGACTATTTTAATTCAATCGTCTATATACATTCAATGACTATTGAGTTTAGTGACAGACTTTAAAAATATTACCTAGAATCTATTGATAAACACAAACAAGGCTATTAATTTATTATTGAACATACAACACATTGTTTCCACAAAGTAGCGTACAGAGCGCCACACGACGGCTAGGCAGGCTTCACGCGTCCTCTCAATTGGAAACACATGGAGCACGCGATGCCCATTAAGTTGGTCGGCGTCACGATTGTTTCACGATAAGGGAAAGCGGCAGCGGCGGCGGCGGCGGCGACTCCTCGTTCGGGGTTCTCGACGTGTGCGTACAGACCTCAAACGAGTTGAACAGTTTCTTTGTCCGACAACGCAGCTTTCTTAACGTTTAACGTCGAAAATAAAACTGTCAAGTACGTATGCGTGTCTTCTTACAATTTCTTTTCAACGTCAACGGAGAGACGACGCTTCGCAAGACGGAATGTTAATTCGATCAGTGCAAGCGGCTGTGCACAATTTTACATACAGTACGGTACGCATTACGCAATAATCGTACATACCCTGCCGTTTACTATGCCTGACGCTCGAAAACACGGTCAACAAACAATGACGCAAGCAAATGAACACAATCAAAACAAACGTAGTGTGACTCGAAAACCGAACACACACAAAGTAACCTTTACAAGCTGCGACCCAATTACGACAAAATGTTAATTGACGACAAAATCTTAGCGCTAGATAACTATCTGGGTTACAATGTCACATTCCATTAGGAAACCGCGATTCGAGACGTAAATAGACTCGAGTTTTACGAGCCCTGCAATAAACAAACCCATAAGAAAATTATAAAATCGAGGCATGCCCGAAACTCTGTAGTCCCAGCGCTGATTTACGGATCAGAACGCTGAACACTAATAATGTAACTTATCGGACAACGTTCGAGATGTTTATCAAATATGTGGTATAGTAACAGGCGCTCTTGTAAAGGAGACAATAAATTCCAGCCAGAGGAATAATGGAAATAGTTCTTATTCAAGAAAATGAGGATGATTTACAAAGAGCTATGTTTCAGTTACAAGAAGTGGCAAGAGAGTACTCACTGACAATTTCAGTAAGAAAGACCAAAATCACGGCCTTTAAAGGTTAAATATCCAGTGGCGACTACGACAGTTATAAACAACAGCACTTTAGAGCAAGTCAGCCGTTATATATATCTCGGCTGTGCAATAAGTTATGAATCTGAATATGATATAAAAGAGAAGGTAAATAAATTTAGGAATATCTGTGGTACGAATCACAGAAATCTTAGAAATAAAGCAAGACACAGCACAAGGATTAAATTTTATACGACAATTGCAATACCCACATTGACATATACGAGCGAGGCGTGGGTCATGACAAAAAAGAAATGCGGCGGGATTCAGAGTGCTGAAATGCACTTTCTTCGAAATACTTTAAATTATACATTGCAAGATAGAATAAGGAATGAGGATATCAGAACAGAATTCGAAGTAAAGGATATAAATGAAGTTATTTCAATTTAAATAAGACAATAGTGGGATCATTTCCAAAGGATGACAGAGGATCGATTGTCAAAAGCGGCACTGAACTATAAAGCCAGTGGTAGAAGAGACGTGGGTCGTCCGAGGATGAAATGGGTGCTGGAACAGGTTTATATAACTTAATCCTTGAAGAGGAGCAGAAGAAAGGAATAACGAATAATTAACCGCAGTTGGTAAAAGCTATTCATGCAGGCCATCGACAGCGGATCACAATACAAACGGAAATATTTGCTTGTGTGGCTGTCTCACAAACTGATGAATCGTTTTTCAGCAATTCTAAGACTGAAAATGGTTAGGTTTCCTGTATGTGTACACGTTGTACATGAAAGTAATCACTTATAAATAACAGATATGAATATATACAGATCGACTGTGTTAATTAAACATGGAGAAATAACTGCAACTTTCATCGGAAACCGATAACTTTAAAAGAAAGTCTGACTATAATACCCACCTTAAGCCTGTAAAGGTTAACGAAGTCGCATACCAGATGCACTAATACCTTACACAAAGGTGATCAACACGAGATTACGATCTTTCGCCAGAACCGCACACGCATAAAAGTCTTACGTATTCCAAGAAACTTTGATATTAAATGTAGAGTCACACAGATACGCCTATTTACAAAGAGTATTATTTCACAACGAACTGAAAAACCTGAACTAAAAATTAAAAAAAAAATTCCCCCACGTGTATGCTTTCGACCTTCAAAATTATAGTCATTAATGAATATGAAAATCTAATTTACCGACCTTCTAATTTTTTGTAGCCGCTCGGCCTCGGGCACGGCGAGCGGACAGAAAGAATAACACTTCAGTTGAAATACTGTCTCGAGTTTGTTATCTTCAGTACCGAGGTGCTTGCGACTATGAAATTTCTGTTACGGTTTCATTTACTACTGTTAAAAAAAACACACGCTACAAGCATAACATACTACTGTCAGTCAGTACTGAAAGCCTTAAGAGTTGAAGGATTCGGTTGGTAAAATTTCAGCGATTAATGTACTTTTGAATAAAAATAAATAAACAAACAAAACAACAATCGACCACTATAGACGAATAGTAACTTTTCTATCTGTGTTTTACTTAATAAAATTCGCCCCAGAAATTTCATTCTCGTTTCAGTCACATCAGCACACACAACGCGTTACCAGTAACTTGGTAGCGGTTTGTGCCAATTACTTGAACATCAGATTCTTACGAACGTGTGCGAAACGTCGTTTTACCAGCATTATTCACAGCACGTTCGCTTAACATGGAAAACGCTTACATTTAGCGCTTTCAAATGTGATTTTAATTAAAAGAGATTTATTATTCTGGAATAACGGTCGCGACACAAATACACACAAATTCTATTGGCACGTTACCAAACCGGCCGACCAGAAATGTGCTTCTCTTTTCTCCTAACCACAACGCTATATTTCTTTTTCAATACATAAAATCCCGTTTTATAACACCACGAGAGGTATTCGCGTTCGCGTTTCAATGGGGTGAGCTCCCCCGTTATTTTATTTTTCCTTTTCCTTTCTCCGACGCTCATATAGGGTAAGAATTAGAAAAGGAAAGGAGTTGAAGACTCGGACAGAACGACAAAGAGCTTACAAACGCTACATTTCCTGATCCAACATAGCACGATGTTTCTTTGCACCGGTACAGTTAATGCGATCAGTTTTCGCACAATGCAGTGTACGTTCCAAGTTCCGACCAGTAGCCGATTCTCGCCCGTATCACAGACGAACAACTGCTCTTTCATACGCTCGTCCAGACTCTAATGCAAACAACGGCCCAATGACCCGGTAATTACGTTTCATTTACTCAAGGTATTAAAATTACAACTTTTAATACCGTATAAAATTATATGAGAACTGGGAAATGTAAAACAAAACGAATAAATACAGAACTGAAAACTATATGACAAATGAATGAAGAAAGGCTACCACTAAAAACTTTAAAACAGACACCTAACAGCGAATAATACACAGTAGTAATTGCGACAAGAAGTTTAAAGGGCTGCCATCTCTACCAAAATACAAACGACACACGGCGATGTTGAAACGAAGCTGCTCGGATAAGTTTGTCAGATCACACGGTACATTTATACAGCATCCGCTATGGAATTTAGACACAAAAAGGGTACTGATTTAAACAACATGAACGTGGCAGCTAATTTAAAGAATAATGCTGTAAGACTTCGAGGAACCACAAATAGCGATTGATATATGTATTTGGTTAGAGACAATATGCCATCACAGAAAGACGAGGACGCCAGAGCGTGTGCACGTAGTAGAATTTGTCGTTGCTCCTGTCGGTTACCACACAAACGGGCGCGCGCGCACGAATTCGTAGCAGTACGAGTATTATTCAATAACAGATATTAACGATAACTTACCACTATTGTAATATAACAGGACAAGGTACAAGTACCATCCTTGACCTTGACGGGATGTTTAGTCCAGTTACCATGCGATGGAACTACAGCATTCTACACTCACAGTTTACTAATCACGCCGCCCGACGTAAAACACTTCACTATAAACAAGGACACCACAAAAACGACAGCTGTAACGGCAAACGGCTGCACGCAGCACACGCTGGCGACTGCCAGACCGACCGACAACAGGTCTCTAGGTGCTTGAGCCCCCTCGGGCAATACATCCCACCCTTCGCAGCATTCATCCCCGCACCATTGACGTTACCTATTCGTATATTAACCGGCTTGAAAACATATCGACAACCGGTTTCTACTACCGAAAACTAATTTATTAAACAAACGAAAATCTACTACAGAGACTGCGTCAACACTACGCTAAAAAGGAAGCGGCAGTCACCTTGGTTTTCGTCGACTTGTTGCCTCAACTTAAAACAACGATTAAAATTAAAATCACAACCTTTCGTCCACTCCGAACAACCGTTCGTCTTCAGGTGGACGAACAAAACAATCACTATTTATACGCGTAACAAAAAAAATCTGTGAGCTAAGTGAATAGTGAATACTTTCTTGTGGAAACGCTCGTAGAAGCCATACGGACCGAGAACATTGTTGCTATTTTCAACTTATATATGTACTGTATTTCAGTTAATTTTTATTTATTCTGTGTTTCTTCGCCGACTGATTTTACTTCCATGTTCCGTAAGGAAATGGAAGTATGGTGATCGCGAAAAATCGTGTTTCGAGATAAGGGCTGATTCTCATTCTACTACCCTCAAACATGAAGAAAAATCATCTTCCGAAAAGTGTCTGTGTGTCTATCTATCTTGTGTAGATTACTTTCTATGCCAAACGATAACTACCACAAATTCAAACAGAATCAAGTAATTTTTTGCATATGTGCCCGAGTTGTAGAGGACTCAAGGCCTATTGGTGAACATCGGTTAAGGGGAAAGGGTAGTTTACCTGCAACGTTTTACGTTTTAACAAGAGTAAAGTACGTAATTCTGATAAACAAAATATCCTGAAAAGAAGGTCATAATAGTCCAGTGTAGAAAGGTAGGTGAAATATCTATAAATGGAGAGGGTAATTGAAGGGGGAGGGGGTAATTTTCTATAAATGAAAATGATAGTTGAAGGGGGAGGGTGTAATTTTTTATATGTGTACTACGTTATCGGCAACAAAGAAGTAATTTCTATGGAAATATTTCATTCCAATTAGTAACTCGATTTACAAGGTGGGGAATTTTTTGTTTAGAAATTATCAAACCGGATTAAAGTAAATGATTTTAAATATAAATCTTAGAACATGGAAGTCACGTATGGTTCTCCATACCGATTTTTTATCGGCAACAAAGTAGTTTCTATGGAAATATTTCAATTGGCAAACCTATGTACAACATACAGCAAAACAGACAGTGTAAAGACCTGAAATGGAGAATGGTGCACTGAATTAATAAAGACAATAATTACGGTAATACACTTAATGTATTAACAAAGAGACTAAGATCATGAGATAGGCAAGAAATGCGTAATAACTCTACAGAATGTAAGAATAATATGTGTCCAAAATGTAGCTTCGTTATATATCTGCTGTCTTGCTTTTACCGCTACTACTCCACGGCGCTACAGCTCACGAAGAGCCCTGGCCTCCAGAACGGCGTACCTCCACTCCTCTCTATCCTGTACGACTCTTCGCCACCTTCCGACTCCCAGTCTTCTCATACCGTCATCTATACCCTCCACCCATCTTCTTCTTGGCCTCCCTCTTGCTCTTCTTCCTCTCTTTTGCTTTTAGCAGTACCGTTACTGAATTTATCGACAACGGCAGAAGAGTTTAGTTTCGAGGCAGTGTCAATTTCAAGCGATACGATCGCAAGTGAAGACAACTTCCTTTGACGGATATGGGTTATCAAAGATAATATTTGATCGTCTTTAAAGAAAACGACCGTTCTGCAGCTGCAACAGACACTGGTATCGTCAGAAGAATTTGTTAAAACCACGTATGTGTTTGGAGAAACAACTGTATTGTTTTGAATCATGCTTTTCAGTGTCGCCAATTCCAAAGTTTATTCGTATAGTCCTGGCAAACGTCTTCAGTGCTTGACTTACTCCTATTCACTATATCACAGTCTGAATAATCTTTGGTCTCCGCAGTCAGGTCTTCTTGAAGATGATCGCAACTACGGGGAAGGCCGTCATGTATTTGCAATCCACCGCTTTAAAAGAAGCAGATCGTTTTCTTCATAACTTCGTGACTCTGAAACTTTTATGAGAGTACTTTTGCGATTCACGTCAACAACCATATAAAAGTATTCTATCTTAAAGGCTTCTTCTGCGTTTGTACTTACATCATCCGGATTCACACACACACACACACACACACGCGCGCGCGCGCGCGCGCGCGCACGCACGCACGCACACACACGTCTCTTCCCTCGTAGTTCTGAACGCTCTGAACCCTAGTCGACGCACTGTTCGTATGAATAGAAGGGCCTTCACTGAGTATAGACGTGGTAAAACATCAGTGAATAAGCGACTGAGAGAAATTAACGACGATAAAAAAATTGTAACCTGTGAATTTGAACAAATGAATTTAACACGCTGGCTTATTGGTAAAATGCCAAATTGTTTATAGGCGTTGACACCATAACGGGGATGCTGAATGAAATCATGTTTATTCTTAATTTAACCGACCAAGGTTGATTATTTATATTGTTGCACGTTTCCTTCTGTTTTATTCAAGTTTTGTATATTATTCTTTGCGTAAGACTGTTCATCACGCCCGGTGCACTGTGTCCTTCACGATTCCTTTTGTTTTAACGGTTCACCTTCTTTCTTTCAAAAATAAGCGATCCTGTCTGCATACGTAATAAGAAATCAGTTCACACAAATTCTATGCATTCTTTCATAAATGTTGTTAAAACTGAAACTCTGAGTTTCTTACACCGTATTACTAAAATTATTACAATACCGATTTTTTATAGTTTGTAACGATAGTTTCATCTCGTGAGAAACTTAACGGCGACAGAAAATGAACCGGAATCTGATGTAAAAGAATCCTTGGATTTCGTTGTCCATGACGTGTCCGTTATTAACTAAATACAACTACAGTATTTCATTAACGACTCGGAACACAAAGTTTTTTATGAGTAAAAACATAAAGTTTTACCTTACAACCTGAACCGGTTTTTACTTTTAAAAAGCTTCTTCAGAGGAACCTCCGAAGAAGCTTTTTAAAAGTGAAAACCGGTTCAGGTTGTAAGGTAAAACTTTATGTTTTTACTCATAAAAAACTTTGTGTTCCGAGTCGTTAATGAAATAGTTGTATTTAGTAAAAGAATCAAAACCAATATTTACGTATCAACGATAGTGGGAACTTTTAAAAATCAAACGGCCACAACGGTCGATTTATGTTGTTTATTGAACTAACAGAAACTTCGGTAGTCTGAATGTTCAGATAACTGCAACAAGCAGTTTTAACCTGTAACATCCTGTGACTGCAAGTTATACTATACAAAAACTGTCTTTAAATATTAAGCATAATGTACTAACGAATGAACTGAATTTCAATATTATAAAGAAACTGCGAAACATTGTTTCTGAGTTTAGCAATGTATGCAGCAGAAACGGAGGCTGCAAAACATTGGAGAGCAGGGGAAGAAGAACCGTCCTTCAGATAACGTTCAGAACAATACGTCGCTATAGATTCTGAGGAAATTTAATTAACTAGGAAGGAAATGAGTAAGAGAGTAACTAGTGTCAGAATAAAGACACTTCAGTTACCTGATGATGTGTTTATAAAAATAAAATGTTTTAACTACGTAACAAAAAATAAAATATGGAGGCTTTATGGATGAATCACTATCAACGGTTTTTAAGACAGCTAGTTGGTAGGCTGTTATTAATAAATTCGAAAACAGTAAAGAAAGAAGGCCGGCTTATTTTTAGGAGAAAGGATAAAATTTACGGGAGTACAAATGTGAACAACGTCCAATTGACGAGTACTGCTAAAAGAATGAAGAACTCGTCCGCCACTTAGGGTGGTGAAGAATGACAACACTCGCTGTACAGGGAAATAATGGCTGACTTTCATGCAAAAGAAGACCGTGTTTTCAACATCAAAAACAGTTCGTGCTGAAATCTATTCAGAGCTTTTGGCCAAATAAAATGAAAAGCTGAGAGCAGATATGGATAACAGACTCTGTACATAAACAACAAAATAAAAGTAAACGCAAACTTAAAGAAACATTTCTATTTAGATGTACTTAACAGCTACAGAAGCACGAATTCTCTTGCCAAAAAGACAAGCCATAAAAATTCTAATGTTATTCGTTATTCTAAATTTAGAATACATATAACTACCTATTCCTACCAATACATATTCCTTTCGTATTTCGTTTAAAGCTGGGGATCTGCGATATTCAACACTCCTATCTCACTTTCGCCATACATTACAGACGTTTTGTAGATCGTGGAAGGACAGACACGAAGACGTGGGTTCTTCGAATGGTTAGAAAAAAAGTCTGATTCATTATCTATCTTTACTACATTTGGTTTAACGTCTTGCACCTGCTAACATCCTACTCATGATTGTTACTGAATGTATCCTCCAGAACAGAAGTAACTCCTCTGGACTCCCAATTCAGTACTGTCTACACACCATTATCTCCCTACACCCCACAAAAAAGAAAAAAGAACTAAATGCAGAACTAACAGAGTGTAACAAATAGTCCCGAGGAACGATGTCATAAAAATGGCACGAAGCTACAGAGAACAAATGTAAATAAATATTTAACGTTTCATTCAGTAATTACTAAAGCCACATTGCCACAAAAAAAAGACACTTCACCACAATTATGAGCCATTTTTTACTGAATCTAGATTTGCCCTCAGGATACTTACATTGAAGACCTGCAAAAGCCTGCAGGCTTCTCAACCTTCGGCTACCTACGCCAACTAGCGCAAACGTGTCTACCTAGAAAAATGCACGCCACTACTACTGGATCGCCCACCTGCCAGCGGATCTTCCTATTAATCATGACACCAATTCGGCCGGGCGACTTCGCATAGCTCTCAGCAGTGGTTCGGCTCTCTTATAACGACACGGAAACGTAAAGAGATGGTGTAATTTTTGAATTATACTATACCATATTACAACACTTAAGTCATGCGAACGAAGAGAAAGTAGAAGAAGAAGATGACGAATACGAAGCGCTTAATTAATTTCGTTCCTCAACAAGTGGAAATATAAAGTTTCGAAAGTTGGTTTCTTTGTGCTACTGGTATCGCAATGTATCCCTGTGTGCTTGTGTGCTTACACCATTAATCTGTCTGCAAATCCAGTGAACATATATCGATGCATGTGATACAGTGGAGGCTGTGTTGCACATCGTAAACTTCCACAACCAACCTTCTAATTCTATCCTTCAGGAAGATTAAAAAATAGGTTAGGTAGACGGTCACGAACTCGCCCATTATGGCCAAGCCAGAACATTTGTACAATACTGAATCACTACAGACCGAACAGTAACGAAGAGGTATCGCGAAAGATGCGCACAACCCGGATAAACTAGCCAGTTTTGAAATATTCATTAATATTATCTGCGAAATGGTTTAGTAAATTAAGCTACAAGAATTTTTTTCTACGTGATTGTTTTAACTTTCCTTAAAAATGATTCACATCACACTTTTATCAAGCGTTATAGGCCTATTGGCAGAATCATTAAAATAAATTAATAACGATTAAGCGTGTTTAAACTCCGTTTACTATAGCTTCGTCCAGTATTTTTTGAGCTTAGAAAAACTCCGTCTTTAGTTTTTTAGACTTGCACAATATACAATCTTTTTTTTTACATTATGCTGAATACACAATAAAATTAAAAAAGGCATGTTTCTGTCTCTAGCAAAACTAGTCCAGCTTTTCTGTGTAAGAAATGGTTTTTAGACAAGATCTTTCTTTGTACTTCTTCACAGTTTTCTCTAATCCTTCATCCAACTTAAAGAGTAGGCTATACTCTTCGTTTTGCTGTTCCAGTCTTCAGCAGCACTGGCGGCGCGATGTCGTCTGTTGTAGCAACTCGACAGCTGAAAAAAATCTCTTGTAACCATCTAACCCTTTCTAACTATATCCGAACGAGATATTCATAAAACTCGGAACTTTCGTATAGCGTTAGGAGCCTGCGAGTGATCTTAAGCTTACGTTGGAGTTTTCCGGTCCGTCGTTTCAAACCAGTTATCCAAAAGCAGGAAGAAGACGACCCGACTAGGTGCGCATCTTCCACATATTCAGCGAGAAAGCACGCGCGCTTTCGTTGTCGTGTAATAAACAAAGCTGGTTACTTGTATCGCGTCGACGCGTCCAGAAGTTAATTACTTTAAATCTTGTTGTAAGTGCGAAAACTACGCGAAGACGTTTTAATAAGGGAATTGACCGGCCAAACAAACGGGCAGCCGACAGAGAACTAACGGTACCCACTGACCTCACGTTCCGTCACCGGCTAATTAAGTTAGTGAGTGCTAACGACAATAACTCAGTTTGCCTTCTTGGAACGTAAACGTAAGGTATGCGGTGCCTCGCGCTGCAAGTGACCGTAAGTACTAACGGTGATTCTGTACTTTAAGTCGCGTTAAAACGTTAATAAAATATAACAAGAAAGTCAGCTGCAGCAGCCTCATGTCTTACAAGGTGTCTCTATAGTAGAAATAGACACAAGCTCTAAACTTCCAAGCTTTACTACACCACGAGAGTGTATACTTTATCTAGAAGCAACCGAACACTGAAAACAATACAGCACAATATTACATCCGCGTGTAACAAAACATAAAAGGAAGATAAAATCAGTTACCAGAAATGCTGACCTTTCAAATTTATTTTATTTGAAATAAGGTAATTTATTATCTTCAACGTCATTAAAATACAGTACCGTAGACAATTATGTAGTAATAATTAGACATAATACGGCATAATCAGACACATTATGACGTTATGGAATTTTTAAATTGCACGTGTTTCATTACTTCATTTTCAATTACCTTTGTTTCTATTTTAAAATTACTTATATATCGTACCGACACATACAACGCATACAAACATACTTGTGCACACATAGTATAATTATTTGTGCTGGATTAATTTAACGACTAATCCAGAACGCTGCTACTGCCTTCTTTTCTGTTTTGGAAGGTCTTCAATTATAATTCTTAATGTTATTCAGCTTCAGTATTCAATCAAAAGAAAATTCCAAATACAGTATCCCTAGAGTCGTTGCTGACAGTTCTTCATTAATTAATAATAATCGAATGCAACTATTCTTAAGAACTAGGCCTTCCCTCGCGAAAGGTAGTCAGACCTCTGAGATATCAGACCGTGGGCGGCAACTCGCCCATAAAACACCGAGGCTTAACAAGTTAATCTAACCCAGAATCCAGTTATTTCATTCCTTTAAACCGTTACATGCAATTATTAATGTTTACTCTTAAGTAAAACGAAAATGCCACAAGCTACGCTGTCATAACCAGTTCGATCACTTCTGCGGGACTATTTGTAATAAATAATTGGCAACCGTACACGTATGTGTCAGCTGTTATAACCAGAGATTACGATGGCGCCCAATAAACATCGGACACCTGTCACAATAATCAGCTGTTTCTCTTGGCATTAGCCTACGCGATAGGACCTCGTGACCCTTTACTAAGAAGCAATTCATATCTGGCGTATTACGTAAAGAGTTTGCACAGTGCATAACACACAAGTCGTTACAAATTTTCATGAAGTTGCGGTCCTGATTCTGCTAAAAGACCACAAAATAATGTTCACCGTGATATGGAAAGGTCTATATGAATATGGTAAAAACCGATAGCGTAGAAAGCTGTAGCGAATGGCATTCTACTTTAAATTTAGTTTTTATTCACCAGACACCAAATGACGGGACATCTCTTTCCTACCTTATGTTAAGTTGATACCATTTAATTATTAAAAACAGTACTTGGCTAACGTATTAATTCTGCTGAAGTAACTAGAAGATATAATACATATTTGTAAATGGGTACGTCACATTACGTTGTATACGGTAAGCGTATGTATGAGAAAAACAGGATCCAAATTTCAACTTGATTATAATTAATTTCTTCATCGTTTAGTACTCCAAATAATTTTAAATTTTTTCAAAAAAATTTCAAAAGTCTGGAATACTGGCAGACAGAAAGAAATATTTACTGATACATTAACGAATAAATAACATTTACAGAAAATATAGCCTACTTTCGAAAATTCATGTTTATAAACGGTGTAACACTGAAGATTCTACAGTCAATTATGACAGTTTTATTTTGCTCAAGAATTAAACGCTCACGGTTTTTATTATGTAGAGGAGACCGTTGTACCTTGGGCATAGTGTACCTCGAAACATTGTCTATATAGTACTGTATAGTTGTGCTATCTACGCGGTTGAAACTCATTACAGGTTGTAGAAAACGCCGCTAGGTAGCTCTAACGGTAGTTCTATTTGGCTGTACTGCAACATGTGTGTGTAGTGAAATAAACAAATTTTTAAGTGACAAAAGTAAATTTTTCGTTTCTGTGAATTCGTGATTTACCAGGGACATTAAAGCGGAGTTCTGACCAGCACTACATACAGTGTGTTCCATATCATCTGGTGAGTAAATAAACATGCTTACTTCAATAGTTAACCTCTAACTTAGGCAGCCATATTAGTATAAATATCCACCCTCTAGTACCTCGGAACACACAACATTCTGTACCATGGAACATGTTCCAAGGTACACGACGCTATTGTTTCTTTGTTTTTTTTCAGATTATCATGCCACGAAGTAAAGAGGGTGTTAAGAGGGCTGCAATTGATCCAGATGCTTTGAAGAATGCTGTTCAGGCAGTTATGGGTCCTCTCGAGATTAAAATCTCAATCAGAGAAGCGTGCAAAATTTATAAGGTTAAATTAACCACTTTATCAAGACATCTGGCACAATTCCGGAACTCCGGAAGCGAAACTTTTGATTACAAACCAAAATTTGACAGTCGAAAGATTTTGTCTGATGCTGAAGAAAATAGTTTGCTAGACTATATAAATAAAATTGCACAAATGAATTACGGATTATCAAAAAAAGGTGTCCGAGAGCTAGCGTACAAGTACGCTCGTGCCAACAACAAAAGTTATCCTCAGGTATGGGATGAGCATCAAATTGCTGGTGAGGAATGGATGCGAGGATTCATGAAACGCCATCCAGAGCTATCCATACGAACCCCAAGGCCTACTAGTTTAAGTAGAGCAACCAGCGTCAATAAAACAAATGTAAGCGCTTTTTTTCGATAACATTGAAAATGTTCATCTTCGCTTTGGGCCCATTCCACCTGAAAGAATTTGGAACTGTGATGAGACAGGGATGTGCACGGTGCAAACCCCAGGCAAAATTGTGGCTCCCAAAGAAATAAGGCAGATCGGCAGTGCAACATCTGCTGAACGTGGAAACCTTGGTACGATGATTGCGCCAATTAGCGCAACTGGGAATACTATTCCCCCAATGTCTGTGTTTCCCCGCGTACATTTTAAGGACAGAATGATGTACAACTTGTGTACTTTATGGTGGCCGGCAACCTTGGTGAAAGCAGTGTGCGCAGAACTGTTTTTTGTCAGTGTAACGGCACGTCTCACTGAGTGCATAAGTGTTGATGCGTTTTCAAAAACATTTATCGTGTAGGCCTGTATTTCATTTAATTATTTAGTTTGTATCGTTACTAGTGTTTAGTTTGGGACGGTGACATGTGATAAATAATCTAATTACATTTTAATATCATTTAATATTGTCTGTGGTTGTGTTTTCAGACATCACGTTAAGTTAAACTGAATTTTATTTTGGTTAACGTATTGTTACTTTTACAGTACATTTTATTTCATTACGTAATCAGAAAAAATGCCTCCTATTAAATCGAAGTTAGGTAAAAAAATTGTGCATAGCCAAGCTCGGGAAGTCATTTCTAATGTATGTAAATTTATGGAAAGTGAAAAAAATGGAATTAGTATTCCACTAAAAAAGGTTCAAAAACGAATAGCGTCAGCAACAGGAGTTTCTGAAAGAACGATTCGCCGTATTAAAAGTGAGGGTATAACAATAGAAAATGAACAGTCACCACACTTTATAACACCTCGTAAAGAAAGAAAGAGGAGGTCAACAAAATCTAATATTGATGATTTTGATAAATGTGTGACGAACAATTTACAATTTTACGACAACACAAAAAACATATCCTACGCTACGAAAACTTCATCAACTTCTGAAGTCTGGTGTGAACTTTCAAGGTTGTCATGTTTAAGGAAAGTTATTATAAACTTAGGGTTTAAGTGGAAGAAGATTAGAAATAATAGAAGTGTGTTAAATGAACGTCAAGAGATAAGGGCAAAAAGAATTGAATACCTTAGGAAAATAAAACAATTCAGGACAGAAAACCGGCCAATCGTTTACACAGATGAGACGTATATACACACGTCTGATGCAGTAAAAAAGTCGTGGTACGACGAAAGTGGTGAAGGCGCGAGTGTACCGTTAAATAAAGGAGACAGATTCATAATAGTTCACGCGGGTACAGATCAAGGGTTCATCGATGGTGCCTTATTGGTTTTTAAATCGGGAAAGAAAACAGGTGATTATCATGGGGATATGAATAGTACAAATTTCGAGAAATGGTTAGTTGAAAAGCTAATTCCGGGATTACAAAAAAACTCAGTGTTAGTATTAGATAATGCACCATACCACAATTACAAATCTGAAAAATGTCCCACATAAAATTCTTCAAAAAGTGAGTTAATGCAGTGGTTATCTAATAAAAAAATTCCTTTTACACCTAATATGTTTAAACCAGAGCTACATAAGTTAGTAAAAATGAATAAACCGTTAGAAAACCCCTATAAAATAGATAGTATTTTAGGAAATCACGGCCACACTGTTATTCGTCTACTTCCGTATCACCTGATCTAAACCCCATAGAACTTATTTGGGCTCAACTTAAACACTCTGTTGCAAAAAACAACACCACGTTTGGTAATAAAAACATAATAGGTTTAACTAGGCAAGCATGCCAATCAACAGAAAAACAACAATGAACATCAGTGTGTGAACATGTAATTAAAATTGAAGACGAATATTTGGAAAGAGAAGGAGCAACAGATGAAATGCAAGATAGGCTTGTAATTAACTTAGACGAAGATGATGATGACGATGACGACGACGACGACGATGACCTATCAAGCGCTGAATCTTCAGACGATGGCAGCTATATCTCCGGTGTTGAAGCAATTTTGGACAGAGAAACATCGCCGGACTTGGAGAATGATACCGAATTCCCAGTTCATTCTGACTTCGTATATACTTCTTTATAAGTCGGTAAGTTACTTACATTCATTACTTACATATTAATTTTAAAATTTGTATTAATAATTGTATTAAAAGCAAGAAAATTAATGGGCTCGATTTTATGTGATATTTTATATAAAGTATGCACATTTTTATGCGTGGTTACCCACTTTTACCCACTTTTTTCGTTTAGGTCCTATTTTAGCAGCACTTGCATAAAGCATATTTATGGTCATTTTAGATTTAGATTTCTCTATTTCTTCTATTAGTATTCCACTTGCTTGCTTTACACTAGTAATTATTTATTATTTACATTATGTAACAAATAACATTGTTATAGTATTACAAATACATATTTCACACAATTTCGAGTTATAGGCCTACTGAGTAGAATTATAAATAGTAGTTAGTTGAATGAAATCCGGAAATGTCAACAATGTGTAAAACCCGAGTTGTAATAATTAAATAGTTAAGGGCACCCATACAGCCGGCTGTAGCAACAGTAAGACGGACGTTTTTGAAATGAAGTGTTACAACTTAGCACACTGAGTCTCCCCACTACCCCCACTTTTCGCGCAGCTATGGAGAGGCCACCGTAAAGTAACGTGATTGTACGGTGCACCGCCTGGATCCATCGGTGCTGCTGTTCCTTCTGGCTGGTCTAATGAAGAAACCTTCATACAGTTTTTGAGACATTTCATTAAATTTGTAAAGCCCTCTAAAGAAGAACGTGTTCTCTTATTCATAGACAACCATGAGACTCATCTAAGTATCGAAGCTCTTAATTTGGCATCTGAATCTGGCGTGGTCGTAGTTACATTTCCCCCGCATACTTCTCACAAACTACAGCCCCTTGACTTGTCTGTCTATGGGCCCCTGAAAGCTACCTACAATCAGTTAGTAACTTCGTGGCTAGTCAACCATCCAGGACAAACCTTCGACATCTATGCAGTGGGAGAAATTATGGGGAAAGCCTTTCCACGAGCATTCACTCCAACTAACATAATTAATGGGTTCAGGGTCTGTGGGATTTTTCCATTAGATACTAACATATTTTCTGATGAAGATTTCTTATATTCATATGTCACGGACAGGCCCGACCCATCTGCAGTTACGTGTGAAACTAATGCAGGACAGCCAACTGGTGTTATCTTAGGTAATTCTGACAAAGAAAGTAGACAAACTGAGAAAGTTGACTTAAATTTGCCAGGGCCTTCAGAGCCCAATGCTGCAGAGATAAACAAACACACACCTAGTAGGCCTAGTTATAGCAAAGATGTAGAGGAGGATCAGACTATGGTCGTAGCGTCACCAGAGGATATCCAACCTTATCCTACGGCTAAGCAACGCAAAAATACGAACAAAAGAAGACAACCAGGAAAGACTATGATTGCAACTGACACTCCAGAAAAGCTGCAAATAAAACTGATCAAAGAGAAAAAGGACAGTGTTAAAAGAAAGCTAAATATTAATCAAAATTTAACAACGGTGGCTAAGAAAAATAAGTAAAAAGGTGGAAAATCTTTTAAAAAAGGGACTAAAAAGACGGACATTAAAAAGGAACGCCTCCCATCTTCATCATCTGAAGAAGACGATCCTATCCCGCTAGTTGAAACTGATGATGAAGACAGCAATGATGAAGATGTCTTTTTTGTAGCGAACCTTACAAAAATGATAAAGGTGGTGAACAATGGATTCGCTGCATTTCCTGCCAAAGATGAGCCCATGAACTTTGCGCAGATACTTGGACAAGGGGTTGGAAAACTATGTTTGTGATTTTTGTTCAAAATACCGTACTAGTATTTTAAAGTAGATTTTAAAATAAGATTTTGAAATATTTTTACAAAAAGCTAACATGTTACCTTTTTATATATGTAGTATTTCCAAAATGTTTTGTAGAACAGATTTAATTAATTGTACGAGTTTTAAAACTTTATTCCCACTTAAAGCCCCTGTGTTCCAAGGTACAAGAGGTTTTGTTCCATGGTACATGACCATGTTGTACCACGGAACATTTTACATGCCATTAACATTATATTTTTAACTGTCGTTATGACTGTAACACACAAAAATAATTACAGAACGTTGTAAAGGAATGTTGAATAATCATCATCAGCACTTTTTAATTTTAAAATATCATAAACAAAAAGTTGAAAAAAATTAATTGTAATAAGTGTCCCATGGTACAACAGTCTCCTCTATCATATACGTTTTTCTGAATAAGAAACACAATTATTAGAAACGTTATCCGTTTTTAATATACTAATCTCTTTCTATTGACACACGCAATTCGAAAACAGCCTGTGTCTCACATTATGCCTAGCCTACGCGATCCAAGTTGCTCACATTCTATCCGAACGTTCTGGAAACTTTTGACGATCTTTTATTTCCGCAAATTATGAAAGTAGCCAAAGTGTAGTCGCCACGTAGATTTTCCCGGTTGGTATACGGTATTGTAGACATTCAGGACTCACTCATGTTATCGCCAATAATCACTGGGTAACGAGATGCAAAGAGACTGTGCAATGTGAACAGAGAATGACGAGCAGCAAAACGAGCAGTGTCAACGATATGAAGGCGCCAGCACATGAAATAAATAATCGCAACTGACAACCAACTGAATGCTAAAACAGATGAACTTGTCTTCAGCTTTCATGAATTATTAACGCTTTTGTTTAATACATGAGAGCCGCAGAGCCTCCCGCAAGTAAGACATCATCGATTAACAACAAAAACTTATGTTAACTTTGTCGTTATTGTGTTTATATTGACAAAACTAATCTATATTTTAATAGTTAAATCCAGTATCTTAATTAATTAAACAGTGCAAGTTAAAGAGATTTTATTATAAGCTTATTTTTACCACGAAATAGTATTGTGTATACGTAATAAAACAATGAACACAATACCTAAGGCACGGAGTATAACACAGTTAAGCAACCCGAGCGCAAATAGTAAAGATTGCTTATTTTAAAAAGGTAACACGACCCACAGATCGCACTTACATAATGGAATAAATAAAGCACACCAAAATTAAAATAAATTCATTGATAATATAAACAATTTTTCGGACGTAACACTCGCTTAAAAATAACGGGCATATTATGTATTTATAGTCACATGTAAACAGACATTATGACCACTCATACAAGTGAGCACGAGCGCGCATGCACACTCGCACACGCACGACACAATAAATATCAACATCGGAATCTGAGAAAGCGCTACAACGTATTCTATAAGATATTACGTTCTCTACTGTATCAGGACTTCATTTCGACTCCCGATAAAAGGAGCCGATTAGCTAGTCGATGAAGTAGTCTACAGACGTGTGCAAATGATTACACTCAACGCGATTTTTCCTAAGCTTTAATGGTTCCCATGTATTTTTTGCCACTAACTACGACTATAGGCTGTTTGGCAATGTAGAAAAGTTTTCTGATGCCCATCATCATTGGCCATCTTTTAAGAAATTTAAATGATAAATTTCTGTTTTGTAAAAATTCTCTCGAACCTGTCAAATGTGCTCATTAAGACTCTCACAGATGCTGTTTTGTTCATTGCAAAATCAATTGTTTCATCAAAGTTTTTTGTATTCGTTTTTTATAAAATGACTGTTTTTAATGCACCCATAGTGAATAAAATATGATTTCTCTCTGGTTTATTAGAACGTCCATAAGAGCCGTGATTTATGTCTTGCACAGTGAGATTACGGAAAGATAAACAAACCAAGCCAAGGACAAATACCTTAGTAAATGAATAAATGTATTCTCACTCAACGCGACTTTGTTCCAATGGCTTCAAAATACCTAAGGCAACCAGCGAAGATAATTATAACAATATAAAAGCATATGGGATGGAAATACACTGTCTGTTGTTCGGACAAACTATGCACCGCTGCGCTCACTGCATGCAGAACATGTAAACAAGCCAAAATTACCTCTCCAATGGGGTAAAAAGACGCTGATTCTGGGCAAGGAAGTTCAAGAGAAATTTAAAAACGGCTAAAGTAAGGGAATCTATTATTATCTTTTAATTAAATATAAATAACTGTGTCCTTAAGCTTACATTAGACTATTCATTTTAGGACGAGAGAAAAAAAGGAGACACGCTATTAATTAAGACACAGTTAAATCCAAAAAAAAGTTTTTTTTATTTTTCTTTCATTTCAGAATTTATTTTCCGATGATATCATATTCATATTACGTAAAGACGGTGATGAAAATAAACACTAAATCAAAAACAGGGCATTTAATTTCATGTACGGTGCACACAGTAAAATAACAAACTCCGAAAATGATATGGAGCTGTGCGTCTTCTGAAGAAACTGAAGACTGTATACTGTACAAGAGATTCTGATGCAGAATAAGTATAGAAATGTCCTTAAAACCTGACTTCTTCTGCTACTTAAGTCTGGTTGTTCCCTAATGCAGATATTATTTTCATACAGAATGTGCCACTATGTTACTTGCGAATTTAGGAAGTCTGTAGTTTTCCCGTCATCAATTTTCTCCTAATTCCTCCCCTCTATTAATTTATTCTTCTTTGATCTATCATCTGTTCACTGTTTTTGATTTTCTACGTCTTTGGTTCAAACTTTACAGTACTCCTTATAAACGTGAACGCTTACTAAATCTAATCTCGTTTAAGTCGTTTCAATAAAAAGTACAGTACAGTTTTTGTATTATTGTACTAAGCGTTTGAAAGTTGTTTTCTGTACAAAAAATCACTGCTCTTCTGTAACATATAACAGGGTACACAAATTATTGTTACAGTGGCTCGTTTCGAGTTAATGAAAATTCTACGTAGGTCTGTTCATTAATACATTCAACATTCTTACGTTTATTCCGTGTTTATTAATAGTATGGTTCTTTTAACCACATAACCGAACCAGCAACAATTCGCGGATGTCAGTGGGTTTCAGATGTCTCCCGTGCTTCCGTTATACCGAACTGACTCTGGGCTGCGTGGTTGATGTGTCGCAGAGACGAACCACTAAGGAATCTGAGTTCCGAGCTGCCTTCAGGAGCTCCTGCCTCGTGGCCCTGCCCAAGTAGGGCGTTCTTGCTCTGCAGCAGGCCTTTCTTGGCTGTTGTGCTACCCTACACTAGCGCAGTATACACCGAGGGCGTTTCCACGAATCATCTGGACGTATAGGCACCTACCCAGCCCCGCCACTAGAGGATTGTCTGGGAACCTCGCCGCACTTGCATCAAATTTGCGCGCAAGTCGCCTGAAGGTGTCGTCTAGGGATCGGAAAAGTCCTCTCCTTAGAAGGCGAGATGTGAATCGGCGGGGGACTTTGGCCGCTAACTGAAGACCCCTGTCGAGGACGCTTTGCAACTTCCGTTTTATGCATGTTGGGGAGGTAACCCCAGACCGGGCAAGCGTATGTAATGACCGGCAGCAAATACGCGTCGACGATCATCTTGCCCAATTTCCTGGTCATGACTGAGCTGATCAGGAGTGGACACAGTAAGCTCAGACGAGCGGATGCTCGCTTAAGAACTGTCTGAGCGCGGGTACGCCAGGTGAGCCGACGGTTGAGGTGTACTCCGAGGTACTTCACCTCGTTGGACCAGCGCAAGTACGTCCCGTTACACCGAATAATCGTCTGCTGCCAGAAGTATTGCTTAAGTTATGGCAATACCAGTGCTCCTTTATGGATGTGAAGTGTGGTTGATACAGAATGACGACGAGAGTCGCATCAGTTGGAGAAATTGTTTTTCTTTTTATATCAGTTAAGGTGCGGTTTCGTTTGTGCGATCGTCACACGAGATGACCGCATGCGGTGAACGCGTGCGCTGACTCAGTGGAAGAGGAAACTTTCAGCTTGCAACAATAAGCTGTTCCTTCAATCTGCATGGATCACGCGAAAAAACAAATGTGTTTGAACGCTTGAAAACGACAAGAAATAGAGGAGTATATTAGCAGAATTACGATAGAAACTTGAAAAAGGAGACACGGTAGTGAGATTTATAAACTGAATCAAGAAAAGGGTAACAAAAAAAAAAAAATTACCCACGGTAACACTATGAACCACAGTCTTTATAAAAATCCAGTCTTTCACGAAATAGTCACCAAAGTAATAATGACTGCTGCATTTATCTTTTACTCCCAATAAACATGTTATTGTTAATTAATTGGCTGTCTGGTAACCAGGTTTAGTTTACATTCAGATGCTTAATGATTTTAAGATATTAAAAATATTACTATGTTGACGTGTATTAATTACGTTTTGTTATTATTAAAACTAAGACAACAATCCAGTGCAAACAATCAAAGTTCACTAGATCGGAAGCGATCGCTGTAGGCTGACTGGTCTCTGACTTCCAATGTTCGGTCCAATGGAATATTGATTAAATGACGTAGATGGAGTAGCAGTGGATGTACAGAAATTAGTGAAAGAGTGTACATCAGAATTTTTCGAAGAGGATTTCAGAGTAGGATTCAACAATTGTGCAATAAATTGCTTGTAATGGGGACTATACTGAGTAGTACATTTTTTGTAGAGGAAGGTTCACGTATGTACTCAACAATGACAATGTGAATGAGTAATGTTGATTAATAAAAGGTTTCCATCACTTTTGGTACTGTCCTCGACAAGCCATATGATCATAACGTCCGTTTGTGTGATATATACACAAAGATAAAGTCAGTAACTGTATGACGGATATTAAAACGCAACAGAAGTAACATAAGACAGAAAACCTATAATGAAATGTCGCTACCAAACGATCAATTAAGGTTAACGTCTCTTTTCTGGTAGTCGAACAGCTTGTTTAAAACAGCATAGCTGTCGACAACTGACCTTGTAAAATGTAATCTGCATTTTTTTTCTGACAGCGCATTTCCACATAAGGTTTATGGCAATGGACACGGTGGTACATGGGTATCTGTCGCTGCTACACTCACGGCTCAATAACATCTGCTAGAGCTGCCTGCGAATCAATATAACCTACAACTGATACTATCTCTACTCATTAATTCAGTACAACATACATTCTGAAAACTGATTATCTCGATGCGAATATCACCCGACCGTGTCCTGGCCCAGCTGATCAGCACTACGACCGACCGTTACCAGTATAGGGTAGCATAACCGTCGTGTTTACTTGTTTTCCGTGTTCGTTCTAAAACAGTGGCGAGCAAAAAGTCTGGAATATTGTTTACACATTATATAGCTTTGAATCTTAAAAAAAAAATAATTGATTTTCATTATCAAGACAATATCCAAGAAAATGAAAACTCGATACGGGCAAATCTGCGGAGCTGATAAATTAAACTATCTTAGAGAAGTTATTGAACAAAATGTCTCAGAAGAGAAAGAAGCCATTAAAGCACGAGTTAATAAGATGAAAGTTGCTTAACATTTTACCAAGGACACATATAACAAGAAATCAATATCTATTAATGCCAAACGTAGGCATTATTCAACAGTAATTCGCCCGGAAGCACTTTATGCAGCTGAGTGTCTGACTCTGAATAAGAAAATGATGATGGAAGAACTGGAAGTCACAGAAAGGAAAATATTCAGAAAAATCTTGGGATCAATAAAAGATGCGTAATTAGAAAAAGAATTACTTTCTAAGAATGAATCCTGAGCGACTAAAAGGGAAGCTTTTTAGCTATTTCAGAAAGCTCAAAATGTTCAATACGTGGTTGAAAGAAACAGAAACAGAAAAAAGCATAGAAGAACTCCCGATTACTCAAGAAGACATTAAAGAATGCTTGCCACTCAAAAAGAAATTAAAAAATTGCCAAAGGTTTTCAGGAAAAATCTAAGAAGAGGACAGGTGTCATCGGACTGACGAAAGGAGGGAGGAAGAGGGATGGAGGAAGAGGGAGAGGGAGAGGGAGAGAGAGAGAGAGAGAGAGAGAGAGAGAGAGAGAATGAAGGAGACGTGGGAGAGGAGGAAGAGACAGGAGAAGAAGGGAGGAACCAGTTGAACGAAACGCAGTCCACAGTGGCTCATAGGAAAAAAAAAATGTATGTTCATTTCACAAACTGTGTATATAGAATTATCATAATTTAATAACTTCTTTCAATTATTATTCAACAGGCTGAATTTTATACTCACATGTACATTTTTTGTCGAATTATTTTAACATATTACTTTAACTTGCTATCGACAATAGTCTATACAAATTCAGAAACAAGACAAAATATTAATGACTTGCTATAAAAATGACATCATCTTTCTTCAAGCGTTAAGTCCATGGTGTGGGACGCAGCTCATCACACCACCGCCAGTCTCACTTATCGACCGTGCAATGAAAATGTGGTCTTGTATGATTATGTGCTATACAATGCTATATTACTACTATAGAAATCGCGATTTTTGTAAGCTTTTCCCATAATTGAACAATTATCTAAGATCGAAATTTGTGTAATAATAAATGTACTTTGTTTAAAACATTGAGCGATTTCTGCAGCTCAGGGAGCTTACTATAAGCTAGTGATGGAACAATGTGTCTATAATAGACGGAGAGATAGAGGCCTTTTATTTTTTTTACTAGGTCGATGGGATAATTTTGTCGCAAAATGTTCTATGACCTATATCGATCGTAAATAACTGACGGCGGAAAGCGTTTCGGAAGAAGAAAATGGGGGCAAGCGGTGAAAGTCGGAAAATTTTTGAGGTTTTTAAATCACTCGGTATATGGGTGAAAATTTACAAGTAAGCACCAAATGTCGTTCTTATGCCCCATGCAAAGTGGCGGAACAGGAGTGGAGTATAAATGGCCGGCGGAAAGCGTCAAAGTTTTAGAAACTTTGCATGATTCCATTTTTGTTTAACGAGAACATACATTTTTGAGCGCAACATCAATACTGTGTGATGAAAATTTTTGTGACTTATGCTCCACTAGGGCTGTGCACGCTGCAGTGGTCTAACGGAAACTGCTGTTCAGGTAGTTTGAGGGACCACGCACATGCCGCAGATTCTTTTCAGTACTGAATTGTCAGCAGTTTCGTTAGATACATATAATTTTATGAAATTGTAATGAGATACTAATACAACCTTTTCATATCATAGTGAATTTTCATTAAAAAATATTGATATCTTATAAATTATTTATATAGGCTAAAGCTAATGTTTGCATTATTAATTTTACTTCCATATTCCTTAAGGAAATGGAAGTATGGTGATGGCAAAAAAATCGTGTTCGAGATTATTGCAGATTCTGATTGTACTACACTCAAAACATGAAAAAAGTCGTTTTTCGAAAAGTGTCTGTGTGTCTATCTGTCTGTGTGTCTATCTGTAGATTTTTTTTCTATGGCAAACGATAACAGCCGCAAATTCAAACAGAATCAAATAATTTTTTGCATACAGCCATGATTTGTAGAGTACTCACGACATATTGTTTTTGGTGAAGATCGGTTGAGGGAAAGGGGTAGTTTACCTTCAACGGTTTTTTTTATCAAGGGTAATTTTTTTTTTGGCAAACGATAAAAGCCGCAAATTCAAACAGAATCAAATAATGTTTCGCATACAGCCCTGACTTATGGAGTTCTCAAGACCTATTGTTTTTGGTGAAAATCGGTTAAGGGAAAGGGGTAGTTTACCTGCAACGTTTTATGTTTTAACAAGGGTAATTTTTTCTATGACGAACGATAACTGCCGCATATTCAAACAGAATCAAATAATTTTTTGCATACACCCCTGAATTGTAGAGAACTCAAGGCCTTTTGATTTTGGTGAAGATCGGTTAAGGGGAAGGGGTAGTTTACCTGCAAACTTTTACGTTTTAACAACAGTAAAGTACTTGAAAATTCATTTAAACTTTCTCAAACAATGGTAATTGTTAAAAATAAAATAATTTTGTTGCCAGGCAATAAAATTATAATTTTTTCATTTTAATGTAAATCATGTATGAGAGAAAATATATCGTTCGTGGCAGGCAAGCATATCTCAGTTATGTAATGTTTATGTTTCCATTTTATTATTATGACTACCGCAATAAAAAGGCAGGGATCACACACACACACACACACACACACACACACACACACACACACACACACACACACACACACACACACACACACACACACACACAAAATTCGCGTTATTTCTGGCCTCATTCATGTTTATTTTCTTACATTTGCACGCTTTTTAAATGGAAAGTGCCGAATCCCATACCAACATAACGCGTGCAAGCCGAAAAAGTGTCCAGCGTGGATAGCGATTTGCTTCCTGTGGATCGCTGGGCAGTGTAACTGCACGTGTTTACAGAGGAACGATTCATAAACAGACTTTTCGTCTTTAGGGAATGAACCCTCTGCAAGAGTGACTTCGGAGCGCTCCTTCTTTTCCGCGTGTTTGTTCTGTGAAACGTACACTGTAGATTCGCAGCTTTACTCTAAGCAACGCTCAATAGGAAATGTTGAAAATTTTTGTCCACGGTGTACCCTCATACACACTAAACCTGCTCTGATGTTTTAATTACGGACATCATAATATTAAAACTTTGGAAACTTGAGCACTACTTAATGAAGATCAATCATTAATTTTATGCATATTTTTTATATATATGTGTACAACGTTATCGGCAACAAAGAAGTAGTTTTTGTTAAAATTCCTTCCCGGGATATTTGGCCGTAGTCCAATGTTTTCTACAAAACCAGACGTTTCGGCAATGCTATCGACTTCCACATCAGTGAAAATCGAGTGCGATAACGTGAGGTGGTATACGTTAGTGACCACAGGACTGTGGTTAAGGCTGAAGCAGTAAGTAGAAAGAAGTAGTTTCTATGGTAATATTTCATTTCGAAAATGATTTTAAATATAAATCTTAGAGTATGGAAGTCATGTATGGTTCTCCATACCGATATTTTATAATATTTTATTAGAATTATTATTATTTATTATTTAAACATTTTTCTTCCATTCTGGTGTCTGCCTTTTAGCAAACAGACTAAGAGTTGTGCAATAACCGCGTATCTTCAGTGGCGGACATATCCTGAACATTTTTACTGGCAAACTAATAAGACGGAATCGCGATCATTGAGAAAACGCGCAGCGCTCAAGGCATTTTGATCGAGATTTTCAGAGGGAAAACTACCGAATTTTTTTCCGCCCTTTTGCACACAAACTTATACATTTATAAACATTGCATACACAAATTGGCGGACATATACCTTGTGCTTTACGTTTTCTCAAAATTTTGCTAACTTTGACGCTTTTCGCCGGCCATTTATACTCCACTCCTGTTTCCGCCACTTTGCATGGGGCATAAGAACGACATTTTGTGCTTACTTGTAAATTTTCAGCCACAGCCTATACCGAGTGATTTAAAAACCTCAAAAATTTTCAGACTTTCACCACTTGCCCCCATTTTCATCTTCCGAAACGCTTTCCGCCGTCAGTTATTTACGATCGATATAGGTCATTGAACATTTTGCGACAAAATTATCCCATCGACCTAGTAAAAAAAATAAAAGGGCCCTATCTCTTAGACTATAAGGTTTTGTCTGAGGCATACACGGCCGTAGTCGATGTTGTTAAAATTATTTTCTTCCGGGCTGTGTGCCCGTGGTCCAATGCTGTTCATTCCAGCGGACGTTTCAGCCGTGCCTTTGTCGGGCATCTTCAGTGCTAAAAGTCGAGCTAAAACAAACACAGTACTGTGGTCACTAACCGTGACATCTGTTAGTGTTTTAGCTCGACTTTTAGCACTGAAGATGGCCGCCAAAGGCATTTTATTATTATTAAAACAATGTTAATGATAATGTGTCTATAACCACTGCAGCTATGAGCTGAACGGGGGGGAGGAGTTGTGTGTTCTTATGTAGAAGACGTGTCGTTATTATTATATTGCCCGAGCAGTAGGTTAACGGGGTTGGATTGAGTCGGCCTTGACCAAAACATGACTAACCAACATCATCCGGAACGCGCTCTCGCCCATTGAACGCGCACTACCCCCCCCCCCGAATTTAAAAAATCTATATTAAATATTTGGATAGACACTCCCAACGATTAATTTAAATTAAATATCTGACTGACATACGAATAAACATATGTGAATAAAAACATCATTTTGTCCACATCAAACTGTAGGCCTATATATGTGACCATCATACGCGTGTAACAATTAAGGTGGTATGATGTGCAGAACTTTAGTTAGCGCCCCTATACTCTCCCCCCACAATAAAAAAATTACTTTATAAAAACGTATCAGTGAGTACAAATAAAATACGAGATATAGCCTATTAATTATATGTTTATTGAACAAAAACCAGGAATGACATAACAATGTGTAAAAATCAATAAACATACAAAAAGGGTGCAAAAACAAAATCATCAAAAATAATTTGGAAGGGAGTAAAGTAATTTATGTTATTTGTCAAGAAAATCATTTGCCAATTGAACCTTATATAGTTTTACGTAAATTAACAGATCAGCTGAAATTTTTGGCGCCCGTGTGCGCCGCGCAGTTTGCACACTGTGTCGGCGTGCCACTGGTATCATCACTTTTAGCCAGTTACTGTGACTGGGGGGGGGGGGGTCAGTTACTGACGACTACTATAACATTATGAGACACGGAATTTATAAAATAATAATTATCGGTACGGTACGTAAAATTTTACAAAGCTGCTCTGCATGTTACAAAATATATGCATAAGAAGGACGCATCGCCAACCTAACCGATAATAATTCATGTGGCCGTGATTTGTACACCAATGGTAATTACGTGCACTGCTAATTATTATCAATACGCTGATAACATTGTAGTCACAACGTGTTAGCGCGATGCACCGCTTGTAATGCGGCACTTTACCGTCAACTGTAAACGACGATCGTCAGCTTTAAATAATATTTACTTAGACATGCGATAATTTGTAACACTGTACGTAAATACTCGAACAGTTGAGTTAGGAAACCCAACGGCAACTGCAATTATTCACACGTCCAAGTTCTACGTCTGAAGAAGATATGAGGGGCACTAATGTTCTTATTGTAATTGGATGTCGACTGGGCATTTTATGCGACTCAAACGTTCGTAAAATGTGTGTGTGTTTTGGCAGGGGGTAGCATGCGTTTTAGAGCTCCTTTCAAATGTAATGTATAAATCTAGACACTTCTTGACGACTGAAAACGTTTCCTAAATATGACTTCAGAAGGTATACAACGTACAGAAGCCACATCAGGCGCCAAGGTTTCTGTTAACCATGCGTGGAAAACAACACGATCCATCCTGCAGGTTCAATTACAATTGTAAGCAAGGTCTGCGAAAATATTACCAGGTGAAAATAATGTAAATTAATTTGGAAATAGAAACTAAAAAATTCGGTATAACTTTCATTGTGACATACCTTCATCCCCGTTCATTGTCATCCAGTGATTGTGAAGGCATTAATGTGGGAGGGGGGTCAAATTGGCTTTTGCTACACCACAATTTCCGGAGGGCTGGGGGGTGTGAAAGACTCTGTTGGGGTAATTTTGAAGACGAAGAGTACTGATTTAATACTATAATTGTACTCTACTCAGCAAAAACTGGTTATTACGATTAGCCTAAGCAAAATCAACCTTCAGATAGAACTGTACTAGGATTTATTAATTAAATAAATCAAAATTGATGATAAATATTGAGAAAACATAGAAGTGTGTTCTTATACTACGTGTTTATTTTACAAATTGTTTACCCAAAATATCATAACTTAATCACTTAACCAACGATTTAATACTACTGACACCATGAATTATCTCCACACACCGAAAACTTAAAAATATTGTAATATACGCAATACGCGCTCGCGCGAGCGTACACTTGTGAGATCTGACCGTCCATTTTTAATTACCTGCATGTGATGCCCAATAAAAAAATGACACTCACTGGCATAATTAATTAGCGAAATTTAGAGAAAACTATGGAACGAACCCGCACAAAATTTTACAAAACAGTAGGCCTAACTGTCCCCACATTCCTATGTGCAAGTGAACATGACTGTGGGTAAAACGAAAGAAAACAAAATTTTCAAGATGCAAAAATGAAATTGTTTCAGAAGTACACGCGGATATTCCATTCTAGAATCCGGAAAAGAAATTAACACATAGCCATGTAGCACACTGGATCCGCTCCTCTCTGAACAGAACGCCAGTTGAGCTCAGGCCTACACTATTGAAGAGGTTTCGTTGACCGTTGTGGTTTGTACAATTATTGTTGGTGGTTGCGGTTTTTAGTTATGAACACGGGTTCCAGAATGACAGTAGTAGTTATTATCAAATTTCATGCATTATTCTATTTATCACTTTCATTCAAATGTTCTGATGTTAAATTATAATAATAATCTGATGTCAGTTTTTTCCCTGATGTTAAATTATACTAATAATCTTTGTGACTTAAGCGACAGAGTACAGGATATTGTTCCACCATGATGATTAGTTTTTCGTCTGCACACGCCATACTGATACATTCCACTAGAGACGGGCCGATATACCTATAACAGGTATTTTTGAACGATTATTTTTGTCGAACGGATATAACAGTGACTGAAAAGTTGAAATACCTGTTCCGATTCAACGGTACTGAGAAGTCGAAATACCCGTTCCGATTACTCGCGAGACCCCTCTACCGAACTAACGAATAAACGAGTACAAATTCACAGTTATTGGTGTTGAATACTTGATTGTGCTCATGTGCCGATTGTCATACAAGTACGAAACGAAGCAAAACAGAGAGTGTCAGAATATCTCTACGCCAAAGAGACGAAGCTGTTTTTAATAAATGAAAAAAATTCATACTGATGTTACATTTATTCTCGTGTGTTATGCAGATGTATAATACAGATTATAATAACAAATTATACATTATACTAGTAACCAACTTGGTAAATATTGAAAAAACAAATTATATTGTGTTATAACCTACAGAGTACGGAGTGGCTGATAAGCCATATAATACTTTTTGTTAATGTGTTTTCGGAGATGATTTTTGTTTGTAAAATTGTTTTTATTCTCAGTCACTCTTGTGACTAACTGTTATGTTTTTATTATATGTTTCTGATGTTTTTTGACATTATTTGTTGTGCTACTGCTTGCACTCTAAACTTCATTGCCTGGGTTTCGCAACTGATTTGTCTAACCAAACTGGAATCAATCGTTTAAAAACTATAGTATAATATTAAGTTCTTAGTAATAATATTATAATTTATAAGCCCAATATTAAATCTACGTCAGTTTCTTTACAGGAGTAAAGAAGGAAGTTACAGGAGTCTTTACAGGAGTTATCACTAGGAAGTGATAACTTAAATTAGTATCCCAAAGGAAGATAGGCCTATAAATTCTCTTTATTTTCTTAGTTTCTTATTTTCTTTTAAACAGTAACAGTTTAATAAAGCCGCAGTGTAAAGTAACACTGTTTATACTTTCAGTTTCGATTTATTGCTTGTAACTAATTAAATATATAACAGGTATAGCCTATGTATATAATAACAGGTATTTGTACGTGTTATTTTTTTGGGAAAGTTTCGTTTGTTATTTTGATTGTTTTGTCAAACAAGCCCAAAGAAATGGCGGGGGTACTGTTGAGGTGCTTAGTGCGCATGCGTGCCGTTCAGAACGCTTCCGAATCCGAAGAAAACTGCTCGCCGAGCGAAAACTTTTGACGCGTTCTGAGCGAAGCGGATCCAGTGTGTGACCTGGCGTAGTGCAGAACTAAAAACTGAATCTTTCCATTCAACAAAAGGAAGAGACAACAGAAGAGGGCGGTGCGAACACGT
Organism: Magicicada septendecula; assembly: GCA_034769895.1. Lineage (NCBI taxonomy): Eukaryota > Metazoa > Arthropoda > Insecta > Hemiptera > Cicadidae > Magicicada > Magicicada septendecula. The sequence goes on along the minus strand of CM068371.1, from coordinate 402,004,755 downwards.
GGATATCGTGAAAAATAACAGATTACTAATAGCACCGTTGAGATATGAGCCTAATACAAAGACCACTTGCAGAACATGTCAACTATGGCTTAATTCTTGGAGTCAAAGCGACGACGACGACTTAACGTATTATAATTTAATACATACACTTGTTCATTATGTGAGTCTACTGTATTTGCAATGAATCATGTCGCCTGTACTATCTGAATCTAACAGTAGCAGCTAATAAACGATGACAATGTAAAGTGCATACACCTAAAACAGCCAGTGCAAAACACGTACTGACCGATCCAGAATCTGGACAGTACATCGGGAAGATGACTTGAATGCCAGTGCAGGGACCAGTGTGGCGGCGGAACGGTTTTCCTACTGCTGTTCTTCCACACGCGTCTCCGTGGCAACCAACCATGTTATTATACTTCATCTTGTTATTTGAATTAGCAGACTCTGTAATTCCAACTTTGTCGTGTTTACTTGCTGAACTGCTACTTGCCATGTTCCGGAGGAGGCCTTTCAGTGTTTCCAGCAGGACCTGGTTTAGGACTGGCTTTCAGGTCGTGGTTTAGAAATTGAAAATGGTGGAACACTGAAAGGCCTCGTCCGGAACATAAGTAGCAGTTCAGGAAGTAAACACGACACAGTTGGAATGTTATTATAGTGTTGCAATTCACAGTAGTTTTATCGTCGCCCTCGTGAATGATTACCCGCGTATTTCACAGACGAAACGCATCTATGAAGGGCTGATTAGCCGCTTAACAGAAACCCGCATATTTCAATGAGAAGACGGTGAAGTGACGCCTGTGGAGTCGAAGACCCGTCACTAAAAGCGCGCCTATTCCTTTGGCTAACGATCAAGTCGTCTCCCCACAGTAGCTCATAAATTAGCTTTGAGAACAATCCGTGCACCGATTTACAATTAGGAAAGGGCGAAAATAAATAAAAGTTTGCGTCAGAATAATCAACATTTTGCTAAAATTCATTCCCGGGTGTTTAACCGTGGTCCATTGTTTTCACCAGTAACGTAAGTTTCGCTAACGTAAGTGGTGACAGTACTGTGGTCACTAACGTCTTACTACCTTACGTTACCGAAACTTCGGATTTTACACTGATGATGGCAGACGATGGCACTGCCGAAACGTCTGTTTTTGGTGAAAACAATGGACCATGGCCGAACAGCACGGGAATGAATTTTAACAACATTGAGTCCGGCCGTGTAAGCCTACGAAGTATATTACTTGACATTTTAATTATTTATTATTATTATTAATTTTAATTAATTGTCAGTTGCACGGTATTTTGTGATAATTTCATTCCCGCGTAACGCCGTAAACCCACCAAATAAGTACTGTTACTGTGACTTACTTTACTTAAATACAAAAGTACAATGAACTATAGGCCTAATACTCGCAGAGGTCAAAGTTTTTTGTACCTTACAGTGACTATTACTCTGCAATAAATAATTTCGTCATATAAATAAATACTCTGTTAAAGTACCATAAATTTTATTACACGCTTATTTTTCTGTCAAACGATCGTATAAAGTCTTAATTTCAACACATCAGCCTTACTTTTATTGTTACGAAAATTACACGGATTGCCAGTGGTTCTTCTTTAACCACGGACACAGCCCTCTTTATTATTCACTGAGAAGTGAGAGTTGTCAGTATTAAAACACATTAAAACAAAAAATCTCTTTGTTGTACCTACCTGAATTTTGGAAAAAAAAAACAATTCACACAAAGATATTATACAGCTCACTAACAATTCAGTATAGCTAAAACTATAACACTAAACGTAATACTTAAAGACAAAAACAAGTTGCTTTAGGCATTAACAAACCCTTGCCGCACGCAATTCGAATAAGGTTGGCTTTATCTCAACCAGCGTTATCTTGAAGTAATCGTTTATCGTTCTAAGAACTGAATCAGTGTACATTTCTATTAGTGTATTTAAAAATATCCAATCAGCGTCGCACGAAAATAGTGAGCATTACGTGTAGGCCTGTAACTTATACAACCAAGTACGACAATGTTTATGAAACAGCCTGTATTCACTAACCGTATGCAGAAAATACAAGAATTTTATACGAAAACATACATTCAATACGTCACCGCACTTTCGAACGTGTAGACCAACCAATCAGGTACAACGCAGTATAAGGAAAATATCGGTGATAAGTAATTATTACACGCGATAAATCCTAACGACTTTATGCACTGTTAATTATACACATTGCGATACGATAAGTTCCACTTATTACACGGCACACGTCACAGAAACACGAACAATGGTCTGTATAATTCTGTGAAACACGGATGTGAAGCGTCTTGTGAGACGAAAGCGTTGTGGCAGGAAATAACGGGTTGTCTTCTATCATTGGACGACAAATCACCGCGATAACATATCTCGGTGAAACCCTGTAAGAAAAAAAAAATTGGCAACAGTAAATACGACGTTTTTATCTGACTGAACACTATCTCCAGTTACGTTGAGGGGAAAGGTTATTGAGCAATAGTGAAGCATCCCGTATACAAAGTCCGGGATGTCACTGTCGAACGGAATACCACAGAACAATAAACAAACAGCAGGCGATAAAACTTTCACAGATTTCATCCTACTCAGTGTTAAGCCTTTAAACCTAACTGAATCATTCAAGCGATTCAAATTTCTCTCTTGTGGCTGCTACTGGTGGAAAGCACGAGAAGTTTATGGATCATGAGAAATGAAATTATTTAATGTTCATAGTCATTTGTCGTGGAAAAAATATTTGAAAGCCAACTGACACAGCATCCCGCCGTGTAATGTTTATACACAATACATGGAGAAATAATAACATTCTGTTGACTTGAGCCTTAAGACGGTCAATAAAGTCAATAACGTTTATTCTGTGTGAAGTGAACTCAAGTGAATTTGCAAACACATACAATCGTAACGATTCGAACACGACAATAAATTACAAATGTACCGTCCTTACGCTTAATTCAATGGATCACAGTTCTATCCTCGTAATGTTCGTTTTCATAGCCGCTGAAAAATTACAAACTGTTCCTCGTCCAGCGACAGGAGTCGCTAAGAACCGAAAATGGAACCTACAGAAGAAAGAATTTATTGGTAAAGGACGCGGTACAAAGAATGTACAGCACAGTACAATACTGGTTAAGACGATATGGGAACCAAGAGAGGGGATCGGACAAGAAAATTCCGACGATCGACGTCTTGGAAGGATCACGTCCCCAGGTCCCATTGGCTCATATGCTCATATTGACTAATGGCAATTCGAGTTATAGACGATTATCAATAGTGACTACCGATATAACTTAAGTGTCGGACTACGCGAATTTATTAATGTACAGACGCGCTTTGAATAAAATATTATACTAAACTTTTTCAGAAATTAGCACTAAAAACAAGAATGCACGATTTTTTTCACGATCACCTTACTTCCATTCTGCCGCAGTATAAACTGTATTGATGTATATTACAGTGGCTCATACAGTTGACGTATGTATTGTATACCGCAATACATACAGCTGATATATGTATGTACATGTCTGTACATATATATAATAGAGTATGTCTCGTAGGCGATAGCCTACTTCTTCTGTGCCTTTCGATTTATAAGAAGATACTCCAAAAATTGAACAGAGTAAAACTCAACTGTTACTGGACTTAATAAACGGTGGTGTGGACCCGTTATCTGAAGTCACTATCATGTGTATTCCTGTTTTTGTATATCAGTAAAATTATTGTCCAGGCTGTTGGCCCGTGGTCCTCTCTCTTGTTATAAAGTCATACGTTTCGACTGCAGCTGTGGCAGTCATCTTCAGTGGGTCTTCTGTCCTGCTCCTCTGGCCACTGACGACCTCTAGTTGTTGGTCGGGGGCAGTCGACTGCCACAGCTGCAGTCGAAACGTATGACTTTACAACAAGAGGACCACGGGCCAACAGCCTGGACAATAATTTTACTGAAGTTGACTCCGCCCGTGAAAGCTTTAATGTTATCATGTTTTAGTAATTTTCTTTTTAAATATAGGCCTGATAAAACGCCTGCACCTAAGCAGAATTCACTGGGTTACAAAAAATATACCCTTAAAAAAAAGTTTAATTATAAACTTAATTTTAATAACTTAATTTTAATTTAACTTAAGTTTAATATACGCTTAATTTAAAAAAAAAGTTTCAGCATTCAGAAGTTAAGAAATCAACTTTAAAAATTATTTCAAAATTAAAATTTTAAATCTTTAAAGACAATTTTAATTTATTAAAATTACTTCACTTTATTCGACGCAACTGCGCAAATTGTGGGTTGCATGTGCCATCACATCTGATCGGCCTCGTTTGAATAAACGAATAGACCTATTCAATGACGCCTAAACACAATCTGCGCTGATACTAGACCAGGAAATGAACGACGGGAAATAAAAACAGTTTTCAATTAAAAAAAAAAAGCCAAGGACGCTGTGAAGACTAGTGATCTGTGAAGCGTCTCATTTGAACAGTGGACCTGAAACTGTCGATGTAGCCCTTCGGATTATTAGAAGTGAATACAACGGAAACTATAATTGTGTCAACTGTCTTGTATGTATGTCACCTTTTACAACAGTGTACTCCACACTTATCAGAAAACTAAAAACTTTTATGAAACTATATATTGTGCTGTACCGCAAAAGGGTTCAGACCCACACCCACTGAAGGTAAAGGAAATATTCGTAACTATATTAAATAAAACAATACGAAACACTTCAATGATGCGAAAATGATTATCCGAAAATATCACAAACGCACTGTTTTTTTTTCACGTATGCTTGAAGGTAAATACAAAAAAAGGAATAAACAGAAAATACACAGGGCCCAAACTAAAGATAAGATAGCTTAGTGAGAAGTTGTTCTTCTGAATTTCTGAAATTATTACAGTTATCAAAAGTCCATTTTCGGAGACAGGTTAACTTTCATTATGAGTTTTGCATTTTACGTTTTTACTTTTAGTTCTGTCTATTTAAAAATCAAGATGCGAATTTCGTTTTTTTTTTGCAGTTAAACCAACAGAAATATGTTTTAATACCGTGATTGACTTAAGTCTAACTTTTGGAAAATTTTTAAGTGGGTACAATTTTACCATTTAGATCTATTTTTGTCTTGTATAGACAACATATTCATATTAAGACAGCTACCTGAGAAACGGTGCGCACGGAACTCGTATACCCATTTAATTTTAACAGACCTTGAGCAGGCTTATGATACTGCTCCACTCACTTATTTGCAAGTATTAAGAAGAAGCAGAACGTAACCCACAAATGTTCGAAGTATTTTCAATACTTTATACAAGAGCTCAGTGGCGGCTGGTGTTAAGGTTGCACAACCACCAGTATTTATAGGTTATTTTTCAAACGAACTTATTTTACTACAGCTTGGAAAATGTCGAAATATGTTTAACGCAGCACATTACAGACGAGTAAGTTACGCGCTGCCGGTAGTTAGTTCGCACGCGGGTGGTTGTTTGTGCTCTGCAAACGCGATTTGTTGTGATACGACTTGAACACAGCACAGCGACAAAAACGGTGGTAGGGATAAAATACACGGCGGTCGCGATAGGTTAAGGTGGTGCATTGGAGTACTACAAACCGCCACCGCAAGCGCTGCTGTGCAGTACAGCACAGCATATCAGAGATACCAGTAGACTACCGAATGTTTGAATTTATAAAATTATAGTAATAATTTTGTATAACTGCGATTGTGATAATAAAGTGTCAATCGACTTTATATTAATTAAGTTGCGTGTTAAGTATTATTTTTTCTTTGTTTAGTGCCGCTGTGTGCTTTTGTGTTTGTGCGTTTTGGATTAGCGATTCTGCGTGCTTTTAAACAACGTGTTTATTATTAGTTTAAAATGAACGGCATTAAGATCCAATAGACTAGGACGCCAAAAGCCTCCCTTAACAATAAATGAAATTGTAAAATCAGGCGGTCAACAATTTAATCGATCATTTAAACTAGAATATAATGAAAATACCGACTAGTTGTGTGGTTGTGACGAAAAAATTCTTTATTTTGTTTTTCATGTTTATTGTTTGGAGGAGAAGACCCCTGGGCAAAATTCTAAAAGATATTAATCGTCTAGCGGAAAAAATAATAAATCATCAGGCGTCAAGTGTACATATAAATAATTATTTTCAGTTTTCTCTTTTTGGTACAGTTAATATAATACTGTAGCACAACAGCTGGGCAGTGAATATAGACGAAATATTGTTTTACACAACAAAAGAGTACCGGTACGCAATAAACGTTACGTCTTAAAGATAATAATAGATTGTATCCGCTTCTGCGGAGCTTTTCAATTAGCTTTGCGGGGTCATGATGAGACTGAATCTTTATCAGATCCTGGCGTATTTCGAGGCTTAAATGGTTTCAGTCCTGAGCTTGACCGGATTATTTGGCTGTAATTGTTGATGAGACCACTGATGTAGATTGCTAATGTTTTTCAAATGGTCATAGTGTATCGTTATATAATAAAAGGTAAACCGGTTGAAGATTCTTGGGTTTCATTGCTCCTCCTAAACAGAATGCTCAGTCGCTTGCATCATGCTTGTTAGATGAAGTGTCTCATCACAACTTACTTGGAATTTCCCACAAATTAATTGCTCAAACAATTGGAAAAGAGTAATTTTCTATTTTCCCCCATACGGAAGCACTATGTATGATGCACATAAATATGTAGTAGGTCTGCCTTTTGTTTAATGTGTTTTTACCTCCCCCCCCCTCTACTCAACAGACATCTGCAACCATCAAAATGTGGAACCACCAGCCGCCACTGCAAGACCTTATGTGTACTCTAATAGTTGAAAGTATCTGAGAAAATTAGAACAAAAAAGTCTTAAGACAAGAATGCTGTCATTCTCTTGCATTGTTTAAAATTTAAATTCGGGAAGCTATTAATGAATAGAGCAGACAATGCTCAAGAATGGAACAGAAATCGGATCAGAATGTTTCTATTCGCTCTTTATAGCAGAAGATCAGGTAGTCACTGCAAATGATAAACATGATACCTCATTTATGGTGAGAAAGCTAATGGATAAATATGCAAAGTGGGATCTGAAAATTAATTTGCAGAAAACAGAATATTTATGTGTAGGAGAAAAAAGTGAATGACATCATGCTAGACTATGGAATTATAACAAACTGCCATAAAAATAAATACCTCTGGAGCATAATTAGCCAAGATAGAAACTTGCGATTCAGATATTAGCTACAGACTCGATCAAGCTCAAGCAATGTCTATCCAAAAGCTAAACGCTTTGCTCTTGTTATCAAAAATTAGAATGAATGTTAAAATTAATTTATACAGAACAACTGTGCAGTCAATTATGTGCATCAGACTGTTGGCAGATGACAAAAATGAACAAACAAAAACGAATTGTTTGAGAAGATCATGTCGGGTACCCCGGCTGCCCCCGGCTGTAAGAAATGAAGTTCCTAATAAAGGAGCCAGCACATATCAAATACAGTATTAATGGAATAGTTGAACAACGTACGTTAATGTGATACGGACGCAGCGAATTGAGCAACGAGAGATGGGCTAGAACTGGAATATCTTCCGTTCAGTCGTAGGAAGAGGTAGTCTAGAATATGTCCTCATATTAGACAGGATATGGAGGAAGATATGAGGAGCAGGAATTTACAAGACACTGTGTGGGAAAACAGAGATTACTGGCGACTGAGATGCGGGACGTGACGGGGTATCGTAAGCTACCCGCAATATATATATATATTGTAACGACGAGTTCTTTCCGACGCTACTTACTGTATGTACTTATTCTGCCACACGTTGTTGGCGTCAATTTGTAACGACGAGCTCTGAATGTACTCTGTTAAGGTGTGTTTTACATGGTTTAGCCCCACACGTTGTAGTCGTTACTTTACGTTTACTTACTTACTTTTACTTCCATATTTCCTTAAGGAATGGAAGTATGGTGATGGCAAAAAAAATCGTGTTCGAGATTATTGCAGATTCTGATTCTACTACACTCAAAACATGAAAAAAAGTCGTTTTCCGAAAAGTGTCTGTGTGTCTGTAGATTTTTTTTCTATGGCAAACGATAACTGCCGCAAATTCAAACAGAATCAAATAATTTTTTGCATACAGCCCTGATTTGTAGAGGACTCGCGACCTATTGTTTTTGGTGAAGATCGGTTGAAGGAAAGGGGTAGTTTACCTGCAACGGTTTTTTTTTTATCAAGGGAAATTTTTTTTTTTGGCTAACGATAACAGCCGCAAATTCAAACATAATCAAATAATGTTTCGTATACAGCCCTTAATTGTAGAGTTCTCAAGACCTTTTGTTTTAGGTGAAGATCGGTTAAGGGAAAGGGGTAGTTTACCTGTAAGGTTTATGTTTTAACAAGGGTATTTCCTATGGCAAACGATAACAGCCGCAAATTCAAACAGAATCAAAAGATTATTTGCATACAGCCCTAAATTGTAGAGTTCTCAAGACCTATTGTTTTTGGTGAAGATCGGTTAAGGGAAAGGGGTAGTTTACCTACAACGTTTTTTTAACAAGGGTATTTTCTATGGCAAACGATAACAGCCGCAAGTTCAAACAGAATCAAATAATTTTCTGCATACAGCTCTGATTTGTAGAGTACTCAAGACCTATTGTTTTTGGTGAAGATCGGTTGAGGGGAAGGGGTAGTTTACCTGCAACGTTTTTTATCAAGCGTATTTTCTATGGCAAACGATAACAGCCGCAAATTCAAACAGAATCAAATAATATTTTGCATAAGTCCCTGAATTATAGAGGTCTCAAGGACTTTAGATTTTGGTGAAGATCGGTTAAGGGGAAGGGGTAGTTTACCTGCAACCTTTTACGTTTTAACAAGAGTAAAGTACTTAAAAATTTTTTTTAACTTTTTGAAACAATGGTAATTGTTAAAAATAAAATAATTTTGTTGCCAGGCAATAAAATTATAATTTTTTCATTTATGTATTTTTTTGTCAGTTATGTACTGTTTATTCCTGTAAAACACCTTCAAAAATCTAGGATCATCTTATATGTGAGATGTCTTATTAAAACAGTAATTATTGTCTGTTTTGGTTATCTGTTCTGTGATAATCTCATTATGTGGCCACACTATATAAGCTATATGTTTCTATTCTGTCCATTGACATAATATTCTTCCTAATTCCATGAGTATATAGATGTTGCAACTTGGACACTCCACTTGTTTACTTCCATATTCCTTAAGGAATGGAAATATGGTGATGGCAAAAAAAATCGTGTTCGAGATTATTGCAGATTCTGATTCTACTACACTCAAAACATGAAAAAAAGTCGTTTTCCGGAAAGTGTGTGTGTGTGTGTGTGTGTGTGTGTGTGTGTGTGTGTGTGTGTGTGTGTGTGTGTGTGTGTGTGTGTGTGTGTGTGTCTGTCTGTCTGTCTCTCTGTCTGTCTGTGTCTGTAGATTTTTTTTCTATGGCAAACGATAACTGCCGCAAATGCATACAGAATCAAATAATTTTTTGCATACAGCTCTGATTTGCAGAGTGCTCGCGACCTATTTTTTTTGGTGAAGATCGGTTGAGGGAAAGGGGTAGTTTACCTGCAACGGGTTTTTTTTAGCAAGGGTAATTTTGTTTGTTTGGCAAACGATAGCCGCAAATTCAAACAGAATCAAATAATGTTTCGCATACAGCCCTGAATTGTAGAGTTCTCAAGATCTGTTGATTTTGGTGAAGATCGGTTAAGGGAAAGGGGTAGTTTACCTGTAACGTTTTATGTTTTAACAAGGGTATTTCCTATGGCAAACGATAACAGCCGCAAATTCAAACAGAATCAAAAGATTATTTGCATACAGCCCTAAATTGTAGAGTTCTCAAGACCTGTTGTTTTTGGTGAAGATCGGTTAAGGGAAAGGGGTAGTTTACCTGCAACGTTTTTTTAACAAGGGTATTTTCTATGGCAAACGATAACAGCCGCAAATTCAAACAGAATCAAATAATGTTTTGCATACGGCCCTGATTTGTAGAGTACTCAAGACCTATTGTTTTTGGTGAAGATCGGTTGAGGGGAAGGGGTAGTTTACCTGCAACGTTTTTTATCAAGCGTATTTTCTATGGCAAACGATAACAGCCGCAAATTCAAACAGAATCAAATAATATTTTGCATAAGTCCCTGAATTATAGAGGTCTCAAGGACTTTAGATTTTGGTGAAGATCGGTTAAGGGGAAGGGGTAGTTTACCTGCAACCTTTTACGTTTTAACAAGAGTAAAGTACTTAAAAATTTTTTTTAACTTTTTGAAACAATGGTAATTGTTAAAAATAAAATAATTTTGTTGCCAGGCAATAAAATTATAATTTTTTCATTTATGTATTTTTTTGTCAGTTATGTACTGTTTATTCCTGTAAAACACCTTCAAAAATCTAGGATCATCTTATATGTGAGATGTCTTATTAAAACAGTAATTATTGTCTGTTTTGGTTATCTGTTCTGTGATAATCTCATTATGTGGCCACACTATATAAGCTATATGTTTCTAATTAAATAAAATTATAATTTTTTCATTTTAATGTAATATAATATTTTTCATTTAATACAGCAATAAAAAGGCAGGTAAGACACAGCCTGGCTGTTTGGCTGAAAATGATTTTAAATATAAATCTTAGAATATGGAAGTCATGTATGGTTCTCCATACCGATATTTTCTTTTTGTTACGCTGACGATGTCCGTCGCGATCTCACGGATTACCAGTACAATATCTCGCGAGTGTAAACCTTACCTGTCCTTTAATGAGTATATTTCATTCCCGGGTGGCGCCAAATTGTTTATGAAAACAATTAAAAAATATGAAATCGAGCGGTCGTTCTAGACCAGTGGTTCTTAACCTTTTAGTGATGAGTGACCATTTGACAAAATTTCTGTCTTGCCATGGACCACCAACTGTTTGGAGGTAATATACAGTAAATGTAAACGAATAAAGGGTTGTTCTATCTATAAATAAAACACGCATACAACTGTTCAAAGCCAACAGTATTTTAATTTTTTTACGAAAATTTTACATTACAGAGATAAGTATATTATTTTAATGCGATTTTTGTGACTGCATACTCTTTACTAACTTCTGAATCCTTGGTTCAGTGCTACTCAAAGCCAAAAGCATGTCGGCACTGGCATCCAACCGATTTCGGTGCTTATTTTTAATTATCAGAAGCGCCGAGAACCCCTGCTCGCATAGATATGTTGATGAAAATAAAGTTAGGTAACGTATAGCAATTTCTCGAATCTTTGGGAAAGAAATTGCCTTTTGGCTCCAAAAATCTTCAAGATTAATTCCTGTCTCGAATGTATCTTTCAAGTTACTATCGTTTTGCATTTCAATCACTTCTTGAATTTCATCAGGCACCTCAGAAACGTTGACAATGAAAGGATTGCGGATCAGTTTCCGAATACCTTTGTCCTCGCAGTCAGGAAAATAGCGATTGAATTCACTTTTTAAGTTTTTCAAATGGAGTGTAATGTTCTTTTGTATTTCTACTTTAATCTCAGCACACTGTCCGTCAATAATTTGATTCAGTGTATTAAACGCAGAAAAGTTTTCTCTTTCAACTTTGTTGATCCATAGCTCGATTTTAGCGATAAATGCACTGATTTTATCTTCATATGCAAATATATTACTCGTGCCTTGCAACTTCAAATTTCCTGACACTTGCAGTTGAAGGTTCAATTTATTTAGTTGTGCGAAAAAATCGACCAAATAAGCAAAACGTATTTCAAATTTGGACTCACAGAACTGATCTAGCAGCTCTTTGTTCTTCGTTAAAAATATTTGTACTTCCTCTCTCAGTTCGTACAATCTCGACAGCATGTTTCCTTTGGAAAGCCAACGCACTTCCGTGTGGAAAAGCAGAGTTTCGTGTTCAGAGTTCATATCAGAGCACAATTGTTTGAAGAGACGAGTGTTAAGTGCACTGTTTTTAATGAAGTTAACTACATTTATAGCTGTTTTCATCGCAATAGCAAAGCATTCCGGGAACGTTTTGGCAGCCAATGCTTGACGATGAATAACGCAGTGCGTCGTAATTGCAGATAGATTTTTTGTTTTTATCAACGCTGCAAGACCAGAGCGAGAACCAAGCATAGCAGGAGCACCGTCCGTACAAAACCCCGCAAGCTTTTGCCATGTAAGTCCATGTTTCTCCAAATATTGACTTATTACATCCATAACATCTGCACCTTGCGTCGTTGTTTCCAGTTCTTGAGAAAATAGTAACTCCTCTTTAAACTTCTTATTGTCATTCAAAAATCGAATAAATACAAGTAATTGACAACATTGTGAAACGTCGGTAGATTCATCACATTGTAGTGCAAAATAAGGACTACATTTTATCTTGTCAATAACTTGTTCTTCAATATCATTTAACATTTTTTGAATACGCGACTTCACTGTGTCGTTTGAAAGTGGTATTTCACGAATTTTCTTTTGAGCTTCCTGCCCTAAAAGCTCTTCTACAGCTTTAAGCATACAAGGCTTTATTAGAGATTCACCGATTGTGTGTGCTTTTTTGGATTTGGCAATCAATTTTGAAATTTCAAACAATGCAGCTAATGTTTTTTCAGATGTTGCATAACTTGTTCCACTGGGTCCAAGTTTCATTTTTTTCAGATTTATTAGTTTGCCTTCGAAGAATTCTCGCGGACGGTCACAATAATTCGGATGTACGGTCTTTAAATGACGTTCCAACTTTGCCGGTTTTAAAGCATCATTGGCAAGAACAGTTGTGCATATTACGCATTGAGGTCTAGTCCCCCATTTATTTCTATTGAAGTAAAGCCCAGTCTAATATAATCGTCGTCATACTTTCGTTTCGGTGGCATTTTTCTGAAAACAAAATAATTATATCATTCCCACCTACTTAGTAACCTATGTACGTTAATAATTGAAAGTGGTCACAGAAAAAATACGGATAAAACATACCTAATTTTAATGACAAACCCCTGGAACTGTGGTACAAAGTAAATCGCAATGAAAAAGAAACCTAGCAGATTTGACAATGTGACGTAATATAGTAAAATGTTAAATACGATGAAGTATTCACAGTACCTACTTAGAATTAACGTGTGACAAACAAAACAAACAAGGTTTAGTTTACTTACGTATTAAAATCTGGAGCAGTTACTTACTATAAAGACCTTCGTAGACCAACGATATTTGCCCTTTGCTGTTAAACTTTAAAATTGAAAATAAGCAAGCACTCAGAACAAAACAACGAACGTAGGTAGTTGGACTATCACTAACTAGTTCAAACAAAAAGCGAACGGAACAAACCGAATGAGACACTGGCTGCTCGCTGCACGTGCTACGCACACCACCGCGCACCTCGCCGTGTTGCCGACGTCTAACGCTGGCCGTCAATTTCGCTCGTCGCTAAAGTACACAAACTTTATAGTGCAATTTACAATGAGATAAAGGACGGTTATTACAACTCAGTACTAGTTTATTAACGTGAAATTATCAGTTATTCAATTCAATACAAAATTATATACTGTTATTAAGCAAAGTTGCTCCGGCAATAAATAGACTATTTTTCTCAGGCTGGCTAAAGTTGATTTAAAACGATACTAACTCGACATGGCTGTTGCCGAAGTTTATTTCCTACAGTTCGTTTAATCCGAGTTCTTTTGGTTACTAAAAAATATTAATAAGATGTCAATAAAGTACACTACTTTACATCAATGGTACTTATATACTATTAGAGTTAATTACAATTCGTTTCTGAAGTGTTAAAAAGTGTGTGTTAAGAGTTCGTAATTTGTATACAGGTTATTTTCTGGTTTCATACAAGTTTAGTTTTTTTATTTTCAATTAATCCTTGAAAGAAATTTAGTTATCAGTTCAGAGTGAGAGTTATTTGTGTTGTGAAAAAAGTTAATCAGAATTTATTCCATAAATTCGGGTATTTCAGATATACTTAACAAATCTGTTGAATTCGGGTGAAGAGTTATTACTCAGTTCTAGTTAGGTTGGGTCCTTTTGATCATTAATGTTCCATCATTTATGATTTGGAGTTCGTCTGGCTTCTTTTTCGGATAATGTGGATTAAATAATTAATTTAGAATTTGAAAATCTGGTCTGTGGTCTCTGTTGAATTAACTAGTTCTTCATCAGACTTCTTGCATCCTTGTTTTATAAAATTCTGACTTAATTTTGATTATTTCAAGTTTAATTTGATTCGAATATGGTTTGGCTTCTAGGTCTTGAGCGTCAATAATGAACTAATTCTTTTTAACGGAATTATAATAAATAACGTTCCGTTGTTATGGTAACTGTCTGTACTCTCATTGGATGATCATATTTTATGTCTATTGTTATAATATTTGAATTTTAATTCAAAATGAATAAATATCTTCTGATGGCTATTATTCTTCTGTCTTCTTATCTATGTATGAGATATTATCACAACTGTTTATATTTTTTTCAAAGATCACTTTGACATCCCACAAAGCTGGGTTTGTTTATGTATTAAAGTTTTGACAATAATGTTAATATTATATAATTACATTTCTTCCTTATTTTATGTTTTTAATTTAACTTTGACATCTTAATATGATTCACTAATTATACTTAACTAGTTACTTGTCCTGGATTTTCTAATACAATACAGTAGTTCATTTCTTACAATTTGTTTATTTTGGATTTATACAGTTAGGCATTTTATAGGCCTAAGTAGTAATTGACTATATCTTCTTATTTTACACAAATTAAAGATTATTTTACATTTACATATGTTTTGCTTGGTGTCACTTATGACTGGTTTACCTTTTGAATTAATTTTCTAAATTACAATTATGGCTGTTTTATAATAATTGTATGTTCTTATTACTTTACAAAATCATGGCCTGTCTGTTATTCTCTAATTTCTTTTCCTGTATTATTATGTTTGTACGAATTTATCTCCTTAATTACCTATATTGCCATTTTTTATAACTTGTCTATCATTTAATATTATTTATAAAATATAACACAAAATTTAGGTTTATGGTCTGTTTACTTTTTTCAGCCATATTCCTTCTTATAAACTTAATTGAACAAATAACTATTTGGTGAAGAACATTATAACACCATTTATTTTATCTTGCTAATTATCCCTTTGAATATTTTAAGATCCAAGGAGGTTTTACTTATTTTGCACTTATATTATTTAGTATATTTTTCTTTTAACTTTTATTATATATTTTTTACTACTTAACTATTGTAACAATAACATTTTTAATCATTATGTGATTTTTACCCTGAATACCACTGTATTCCTAATCTACTATCACTTTTAATTATAATAACAATAACATTCTTATTTTTTGGTATTTTTTCACCATTAAACTATAGTGTTAATCACTGGCTTTAGGTGTCTATACCTATATGTTGGGTTTTCTATTTATTGTGGGTTTACACTGGCACTTTGCACTTTTTTATTGTACTTGAGTGTTACTAGTGGTTATTCCCTAATATTGATTTCTCTTTATTCACTTAATCACCTTCACTTCCTACCTATCTCTCACTTCTGGGTTTTTTATTGGTTTATTCACAATTATTAGTTATAATGTTAACAAATTTCATGTTCTGATTCACTTATCCTTATAGAGTTATTCAATACATTTAATATCTATTTCTCTGGTTAGTGTACTTTAATTGGGATTATTTTATTTGATTTTAATACTGGTCATTTACATTTATTATTTGTTTGTGTCTTTTTCATCATCATTTGAGTTTAATATTTCTCATTTTCTTTTCTTTATTATTTGTTTGCGTCTTTTTCATATACCTTCTCATTTTCTTTTCTTTTATTGGGTCAATCACTTGGGTTGGGTCCTAGTCATTTGTCTCGTCATAGTCATTTTATTTTCATTAGTTTAATATAGTTGATTCATTCTAGTTTTTTCTCTGGTATTGGGGTGGCTTTTTGTGTTGTAACTAAAAATATATATATATATATATATATATATATTTAACAAGACCACTTGCATAATAAACAATTTAATTTGGGTTTCAGGTGTATCTGTAATAAGACTCTATGTAACTTGTAACGGTATTTCAAATTTATTTGATATTAATAAAATTGTGCACCTAGCACTTACTTCGACTTAAAACATTCGTTATTATTTGTTATTATGCCGTAAGGCTTATGCTATATACATCCTTACTGACTAAATATTCTATTCTACTAATTATTGTATTAAAGGAAAATCTCATTTCCAGACTACTCAGTCAATTAATGTGTTTCAAAATATCAATATTTAAATATCTTTTTATATATTGTAATGTACTCAAAATATTAATAGTTATTGAATTTATCTTTTGTTTCTCAGTACTGATTTATATCAAACACTAATTGTTTTCATTTAAATGCTTTGTATTCGTTTTATTTCAATACTAATTTGAGCTCTTGTTACGTTAATCGTGTTTCTAAAACATCTATGATTTTAATTCTACTTTACAATAAACATTGGCTCTTACTTTTAAATAGATCAAAAATGTCTTTAATTGTCTTTGAGTTCATTGTTCGATTAAGAGATAAATAAGCTGTTTATCACCTTATTGTCGTCAATCATACTCGATCATTTGATCCATCTGTAGTCGTCCTCGTCTCGCACTCCAGCGTCCTCTTGTCCAGCGTCGACTCGCTCCTCTTGTCCAGCGTCGCCTCGCTCTTCTCTTGTCCTACGTCGACTCGCTCCTCTTGTCCAGCGTCGACTCGCTCTTCTGTCCAGCGTCGTATCACTCTCTGGAACTTTTCCTCGTGCTGTTTCTGACGTCAATGGATCTTCTTATGTGGATACTCTTATGTAATTTTGTTATTATTTAAAAACAGTTTGTTTGACAATCGAGTTACATAACTGTATGTAACTGGAAGGATGAAACTATTTACAAAAATTTATATTATTCTGTGCGGACGGGCAGAAGCTCCCGCTGCACTGTGGATGATTTAAGAAAGAGAACCACTGTAGCTTGTGTGTTCTATTTATACCCATGTCTTGGTCAACACCTGCAGTGGTACGAAATCGACATGTCAGAAACTGTCTCTGGGTTCAGTTCCCCCACTCCTTGTCAATTTCGCTATTTCTTATATTTCTGCGAATTGCAGAGTCCTGTAAGTATACTCTTATACTTATCTTATAACTATTTTTACAACACATGTTCACTGTAATTTTGGACATTGCAACTTAACCCTTTCGATTTGTACACAGTTATTTCACTATTACACTCGTACGGTGTGGCACTTTCACGTGGTTTTTGTACACAGTATTTATTAAATTTTATTACATTTTATTGTGGTTTTGGATTTTACTCATTAATTATAGTTTATGAATAATTACGAAAAAACAGTAATTATGCAATTTTTCATCTTGGGGTGGTAAACTCGCCTGCATAGACCTGCGTTCCCACACACATGTAAGATACTGGTGTACACACTTTCAGTTACATTTGTGTGTGTGTGCACGTCGATTCAGGTCGAAACACCTGTTCATATTTTTGTCTGAGCCAAGCTTGCAATCCCTGACATGCTTATTTATAATACATTATTAATTATTTACAGTTTATTAGGTATATTTAAATTTTTATATTCAATGCTCAGTACATCAGTTATTTGTACTGTTGCAATATATATATATATCTTCTTTGCTAAACATCTCCTGCATAAATGTAAACAATTTTATTAAATTTAAAATAATAAAACAGTCATAGCCACGTACATTCTTATCTTAAATTACATCACATTATGCATCGTATAATACGTTCGCAAGCCCCCGTAGACCCCACTCATCATATTGTGAACACCTAATACATTCAGTAGATACGCCTAAAAACCTTTGCCATTCAGGTGGCCGTGGCTTATTCCCGCTTGCCCTCCTTTAGCTGCTGCATGGCACGTACCGATACCCAGTAAAGCATCGAGAAATTAAATATGCAATATTGAGACGTAACGGTGATAAATAATAAAACAAATTAACGAATAAACAAAATAATTTCATTAATGAAAATTTACAAAACAAATGAAAATTCGAAGTGAAACGATAAAAAACCACGTCAGCATATTCAATTTTGGAGGCTATTATTTACTGATTTAGAATTTCTATGTTCAGTAAGAAAAAAAAACATGAATCAACTAATTAACGCCTAAGACAATGCTTAAAAGAGAAATGTTTACATTTCTTATAGTATTTTAAGAATGACGTAATTCATTGTACACAACACAATACACCCTACATTAATTACTCAATCAGTAATTCCTCGTGTGACTATGAATTTCCACTTCTTTCTCTATATATTTACGAGTTTCCTGGAAAGATTTCAAAATATTACCTTTTACTCGTCTTTCATCATAAAATAAACCGACGACAATAGGTGCAGACTGTTTTTGATGTGGTGAATGTGGAAGAAATAATATTTAAAAGAAAATTCAAATGTTCGAAGCAATATTTACTTTTTCACTTAGAGTAAATATGTATTACATGTCATAAAAGATATAACAACATTAAATTAAAATCAATGATTAAAAAATTTAATAGACAAAGCATCTTGCAGTTCCTAATACAGGACTGACTATCCTATAAGTTGCTTTTGTATGATTTATCTTATGCTAAAATATTTACGTACCGTCCATCAAGCAACAAGTATTAAACTAGCAGTCGTTTAATTACCCGTTTCACACGCTTCTTGCGAAACACAAAACGCGTATTGAATTTTTGACGGCAAACGTTTTCAAGGATGTAAAATCGGCACAATCGGAAGTTTACAGTGCCTTACGTTACCACCATTGTATGCTAATTTTTACAGTAACGAACACTACAAGCTTTTTACGCGTTTTCCACATTTCCTTCATTCTGCGCTCGTTGCAAGTAGAAAACAGCTCTCACACAGGAACCTCGGGCGATAACACCTTCCTTGAAAGTTAAAGAAGTACATCTGCTCACGTAAGCACGTTATTTCTTTATCTGTTTGGAGTTTATAGTCTCGTGATTACGAAAACTGTGATAACAGTATGCAAATTATTATTTTACAGTAAACCGTAAGTAAACGGTCGTAGAATAATGCAAGAAACGCAATATTATAACAAAATATATACTATTCCTGTGTAGTGTATGCCATCAAGTATCGACGGCAGACACCACCGTTTTCTACCTACACGTACAAAATTGCGATTCAAATTACTGCTAATTTAACAAATCATTATTAATGGGCGGAATCTCGAAGCTCTACCACAATGGGCTTAACCGAAATTACAGTCATTTGAAATTATGATCAGTTTTTAAATTGATAATAATATGTATTACGGTTTGAAATTTTACGCTGAAAATGGTTCAGAGAACCGTCCGTCAAATAGCGCGTACCCGGGGCAGAATAAATTACAAAATTTTAAATTGCGACTTTTGTGGCATCGCTCAGGCCTGCCTGAAGACGCACTCAGTGCCCTCTCTAATAGTACAAAGGGATTCCGACGCTTGATGATGAAGCATTTATCAGCGAGATCTGAAGTGCCCGATCGGTAGGAAGGTAGGTTTAAAATATTCAGTAAATAAATTGAATAAGATTTCTGCTCCAAAATTTCCCAAAACTGTCAAAACCAGCACGACACAAAGAAAAAGTGAAAACCCGCTGTTTGACAGTATGACGTACGCATTGTACGTACCAAATAAACAAAATGCCCTTAATATTTATACAGGAAAACTGAGCAATGGGAAGACTTTTGAACAGTAAACTGGACTTCTTAACGATCCACGCGGGGAAGGGGTGTGATGTTAGTAGGCTGAAGAAAAAGGCATCATTTCGTAATAATTTATACAGTAATACTATTAAAAATGTGAATTTCCTAGCATACGAAATAACTGTTAACAGCGCAAATTTCCTCGTAACTGATGAAGCAGTAACAGACACGACAAAACAATTATCAAGACCTCAACAATACTTCTATTAGGAAATTAGAAGCATAACTGATAAAGCAATAAAAGAGACGAAAAAGCGATTATCAAGACCTCAGCAATACTTCTATTAGGTAATTAGAAGCGTATCTGATAAGGGAATGACACGAAAAAGCGATTATCAAGACCACAACAATACTTTTGTTAATAAAGTATGTTAAAAAAAATATGTCTGTTTATATAATGTCGCTACCAACTGCAATTACCTTATGTAATTATTTAAAATTAGCTCTTCATCTTAAATTCTCATTAAGAGGACCTGACGAACTGCAATCATAACACCCATAACTAGTTCTACGTTTCGAAATGAACACTAATACGGATTCGCGTGAACGAATATTGTATAAAAAATTATTAAAAATTGGTAAATGTTTATCAGCACTACATTTGGACAAAATTCATTATGGCTGTACGACTGTGAACATCATACGGTACCAGACAAATATTCGAACCGAATTCACCCTTCATAGTCGACATCGACAACACTACACAGTTCGACACACAAGAGGCGACAAGACGAATAAAATACTTCAGGGTATTTATCGTAGAGCGTCGGTACCATCTGCGTAAAAAAAAACAATATATAATCTATATAAATCACGAATACCAACTCCAAAGTGAAATTCAGAGGTGAAATTTCTAGACAGTTTAAAAATAATACAGGAGTCAGACGAGGAGATGGACTATCACCGTTGCTTTTTAACTGCTGATAGAACAAGCCGAAAGAGCGGGTTTAAATTTAGAAAACACCAAGTTCATGACAAACATCAAGACAATATCCAAGAAAATGGAAACTCGATACGCGCAAATCTATGGAACTGATAAATTCAAGTATCATGGAGAAGTTACTGAACAAAATGTCTCAAGCCATTAAAGCACGCGTTAATAAGATGAAAGTTGCTTAGCATTTAACCAAGGATACATATAACAAGAAATCAATATCCATTAACGCCAAATTTAAGCATATTCGCCCGGAAGCCCTTTATGCAGCTGAGCGTCTAACTCTGAACAAGAAAATAAAGATGGAAGAACTAGAAGTCATAGAAAGGAAAATATTAAGAAAAATCTTGGGATCAATAAAGGTGGAGAACAGCACAGAAGACGCCACAACAATGAGCTAAACACACATGTTGAGAAAATCACAGACGTAATTAGAAAAAGAACATGTTCAAAGAATGAATCCTGACAGACTAACAGGGAAGCTTTTTAACTATTTCAGAAAGCTCAAAATGTCCAATACGTGGTTCAAAGAAACAGAAAAAGACACAGAATAACTCCAGATTACTCGAGAAGACACTGAAGAATGCTTGCCACTCAAAAAGAAATTTAAAAATGCCCAAGGTTTTCAAAAAAACCCCAAGAAGAGGACAGATGCCACCTGGACTGACGAAAGGAGGGAGAGACATCGATTAAGAAAGAAGGAGATATGGGAGAGGAGGAAGAGAAGAGAAGAAAGGAGGAACTAGTTGAATCAAACGTAGCCCACAGCGGCTCATACGAAAAAAAATCTATATAACTGTAACTGTTTACAGCGAGGAATGAATCTATATAACTGTAACTGTTTACAGCGAGGAATGATATTCGCTAGACGTAGCTTTGAACACAGCGATAAGAAAGTACCTTAGGTTCCGCCATTTCAGCGTCAATATATATGCGTGTAGGGCGCAGATATGAAGAAAGGCACGATAAAAATATTGTTTTAATACTGTAGATACACGAACGACTCGAATTCGGTCTTTCTTCGCTGCCTTTGGTTATATGTCAGTGACACCGGGCGATTCATACGCAAGACGAAGAAGCACTTGAAGTACAATACAACGTGCAACTATTCTCTGATGGATAGCAACTTTTCTAAATCACTAGTTCCCGAACACCAATGTTATGAGGCACTAACAGACTAAAACTTCCCTCCTTTCTATCTCACTCCGTCTACACGCACGCGCGCACTTCAGTTACAATATTTGAAGTGGTATTTGTCAATTTTAACGGCCGACTTCAAAATTTAGTTTCAGCTTTTCTTGAGTTTCTTATCGCAAATTCTTATAGAACATCATTTGTATCTACGACAATGTAATTTTCAAAACCTACTAGATTTCACAATATCTGATAGATGAGTGATACTTAATCTAAAACCACTTTTAAAAAAATACTCTGTTATATGGAAAATACTTACTCTCAGTATCACTGACAGGTAATGTTATGTTAACGTTACAACTACCACTCGTTGCCAGCACCGTGACGTAAAACGATGCACTATCCTCTCTGCTTGCTGATCCAGTGCGCGGCAACCACAATTACTTCAGGATTATCTTTTCTTAACGAACAGATAAATAAGTCCTGACAGCTTCATCACTCCAGCATCAACTAATTATTTATTTCATGAAAACAATGTTTATACTTGATGCTTCTAAGCACACGAAAGTGTTGTTAAAATCATTGGAAACCGGGCTGTCGGGCCTTGGTCGATTGCTTACATTATTATTTCCATGTTTCGGTCACACCTCGGAGGCCCTCTTCAGTAGAATATACAGGCCGTAGTACAACAGTAGAATGCGCCCCGTTGTCGAGGAGTAGGCAAAGTTTGCGTTCGCCTTGACTGTCATTGAACCACTATATTCTACTGAAGATGACCTCCGAAGGTGTGGCCGAAAAGTAATGGTAATAGTAATTTAAGCAATCGACTACGGCCCTACAGCTCGGTTTCTTATGATTTTGATAATGCTGACTCCGACCGTGATAGCCAACGAGATGATATTGATTTTATAAATTTCTTTCTTTATAATATTTGTGCGGCCCTCCAAACGTTTTCAGCGCACCACATATGAGAGACGAGAATCAAACGTGCAGTGTTTGGAAGTTAAAACTGAGACTAACGCTCCGTAAAGAACGCTGTTCTACATGTTGAGACCTCAAGACAGGAAAATATTAACAGAAATGTTATTATACATTAAATTTGTATAATAACAGTATCGTTTTATACACGAACTGGCTGTAAATTTAGATTTTTACTTTCCTAACAATACATTTTTTAACAATTTCATTATAAAAATACTGTTCCTACAGTTTATACTTTTTTTATTTAAAAAATTTCAACAATCCGCTGAACGTTACAAACATTTCTTTTCTTCAAGAAACAGTATACTTTGTCCCTTTTCCCGTATTGGGAAGACCGACAGTGTTCAAAACAACAGCGTGTTTAATTGAAAATGTATTTAAATGTTCAACAAACGCACTACCGGACTCGCTACAGCGTATGTCTCAATGACAGTCATATTTCTCGTGGCACGCAGCCAAATGGTACATAATTTTAACTTACAATTACATAACGGCAACGCTGCAGTGAATCGAATGTACAGTAGGCCTATACACAGAACAGACCGTATTACGATTGTCACTGTTGCTTCACTGTTACGATTGAAGAAGTTGCATCTGCCCTCCTTCGCACATGACACCGCATTGCTAGGAAGAACTAGAAAAATTACAAAACAATGTCACCACTTTTCATAATTCGTTTACGAAATATTAAATTAATACATGAAGTAAAACCCGACTTGTCTACAGGTCACATTCTACAAACGACGAGGTGTATGTCCATCGATAACACTCGACGGTAAGCTATCCGACATAGCAAGATATTTAGGAATCCACCTAGACAAAGGCTTCACCTAGAGGACAAACACTGTCAAACATCGTTGTCTGTAAGCAGTAAACTCGGAACTTTCCCTTCACAATAAGCCTTTGCGAGGCTATACAAAGTAAACCACGGCTATACGGATGTCACCATCCAGCACAGCAATTATAGAAAGATTCCAATCTAAAATGCCTGGAATTGTCACCAATGCGCCATACTATGAAAGCAATTCAGAAATATACTATATGACCTTGAAGTATCCATAGTGAAAGAAGAGATAGTATAGTAGAAGACACTACAATAGGGTACGGTTTCATCTTAATGCCCTAGCGCTTATTACTGTATGTTTCTTGAGTTACTATAAATTAAATTTTTGTTTCAATTGTAATTATAACAAAGTCCCTTTATATCAAAATTACTACAATTAGTAGAAAATTTTTTAATTTGTGTATATTTGTTTTTAATTAGAAAGCATGCACTTTTGTTACATTGTGATAATAATGAATGTTACTTATCCAACGTGAGGCTGTAGACGTTTCTGCAATTTTACTCGGAACAAAAGAACCAATATCGATTTTACGGGTTCACGTAGATAAACTGAATCCAAGTGACAAGTTATAATCTATGTAAAAAATGTATGGTGACTGTTTTGTAATATATTCTGAGAAAACAAAAATTTCACGATATAAAAATAGACGTTATAAAACTTTAACGAACCGTCGCTTAAAAAAAATCGACACAAATAACTGAATAATCATCGGTTAATATCTAAATAAAAGTATAATACTAGTTTCTAGTATCACAGTTTGGAGAATGTTATATTGTTCACTTAAAAAGCTGTGAAATTGTTTTAAAAAATTATGTCTGAATGGGTAGTTTAACTACGCGCAACTAAACGCTGGTACTTTATGGGAATCATAAACATCAGAGCAAACAATACATCGTTATTTACTGACAATTTGTGACCTGTAACAAAAGAGAGGCAACAGTGCAACCTCGCTCCTAACCGGTTCGTAAGAAGAGATTTGACGTAAAAACAGTACTACAGAAGACGTTCCAGCAGCGTTTAAAAGGGGCACCAACGTGTACAGCGAGAAGTGGGCGGTTTTCAAACCGATACGTAATTTCCGCTTCTGTGACGACAGAACGACGCAATCGTGTTGCAGGAAAGAAAACGTTTAGCTCTACGTGTGAAAAACGACGGAAACTTTTAACGGTGCGCAAAATACCGACTACGTATTTCATACGAACTAGTCACGAAGAGATAAATATTAATTAGCAGTTTGTATTAGTCCAAGGTGTGATCACGAGGCGTTTTGGTTTCTACAATTATCCACCGTTCTGTTAGGAGTCGCTACCCGTCGCGACTCCAAAACGCATCGTCCAATGTGACGGAATTAACGGTTCGACAAATATCTATGTTAATGTTGCACTTGTAGTTAGCGTTCAGAGCCACGATCCCTATAGACTCTGTAACCAGTCTGTCTCAAAGGAAGGTCTGGTTTTAAAGATACGCTAATTTCTGCAAACCATTATCCGTTTGGGTACACAGTCTAAAACGTGCTTACGCGAATGCACGACAGTGAGTTGGAATGCATGCATATTCGTCTATATTCTCCATGCTGCAATTCTTCTCCTTGTAAACGCTCGTTCACTAAATTTTTACAATTTTACACTTACTTTGAGCAAGACATGTACGCATTTCGCGGTGATATTATGATCTTTGCATAATATTCTTGGGATGATTACATCTAATTCTGTAATCGATAAGCAAATGCGAGTGAATTTATATATAGTACAGTATTTATACATCTTCTCATTTGAAACTAAACGCCCACATAACTTTAACTTACCATTAAGTGAACGTAATCTTGAAAAACCTGTCGGTTGCTTTTTCTTTATACGAAGTCAACTGCGTTACGACAAAAACACAGGGTGTACTCCCTTCTGTTTTGCAGCTAAGCACACAAACTTCTCGTGTACAGTAAACACAAACGAATGCGGTACGTCGTCACATGAAACTATCCAGAAACTGCTCGTACGGTGATGAACGTGTATCGCTTGCGTCAAACCGTATAATTCGCCGGCGGTGTCCACAAAATAAACACCACTTTTACGCGCCAATAAACAAAACAACTGCGCTCGATGCAAACAACCGCTTTGGCCACTTTCAGTATTCCAAAACACAACGGAACGTCGTCACATCACGTACGATTGCACGCAGCGACGTAGACAAGTGACACGACGGAGCACGTGTTTACGCGAACTGAAGCAATAAAAACCTAGCGAGTGTGACGTCGCCGCCATCCCAACCCAACCCAATACAAGTTGCTGTGGGTTGTAGGAGTGCCGGCCGGCAGCTCGCCTTGTCTTGCCGCAGCCGCATACATTCACTGATTCCCATTATCTTACCGTTACTCAGTTTTTACCAATTTATCAATATATACTAAGGTGCGGGATACGCGTCTATACCGATTCGTCCCGGACGGGTTCGCACGCCCCACGAGGTTCGCGCCGATCGGGTCAAGTCTGATGTCTGCCGCCTTAACGTGCACTACCGTGCCGAAAACGTGCACATCTTGTCTGGCCGTTTGCCTAATTTGGAGAGTAAAAATCAGGTTACCTCCACACATGATTAACGCCTTCAGAAACATAACCGCGAGGTTACGCACGATCAGATAATAATAATCGCCCGCAACTACCTTCTTTCGCCATTACGAACAGAAGCGGGAGAGAATACAGTCGTTGTAAGTGAAGATGTGATCAACCGCCGCCGGGAAACCATCGGCTCCACAGTACGGTACAGTAAACGCTGGCATTGTTTTTAATTCGTTTTATATTTGAGATTCTTATGATTCGAACTGAAATTAAACGAAGTGAAGTATTTGAGAAAATAATAAATAAATGCGGAGACGCAATCCTAAAAATTATCAACGGAATACGATCAGGGCGGACGCGTTTGAAAATAGAAGCGACATAATGGAAAAAAACAGTACCGTTGTGGTTAAAAATAAAGTTTCTAATCATTCGTATACGTTTTCTAATAACTTCGGATCGAAAACACGGACAGGGAGCTAGTGACTGTTCAAAACTGATGACCCACGGGGACGCATGGGAAAGACTAAGTTAAGAACAAAAAGGGCAGAAAACAATAACAGTGAATACGCAATCACACGAAAATAGATAATATAATTTAGAGATTCGCGAAAATAAAACGGTGGTGGACAAATGAGAAGATGGGAGATAACGGTCTAGTATGCTGTTAGAGTGGGGAACCAAGTGATTCAAAGACGGAATCACCACACACACCTCTTGCTAGACGGAAGAACATCTGGTTAAGTACTGTGCATAGTGAACCTGGACTTATCACGACAAATAGCTATCACAATCACAGAATTAATTATAGTAATCTTTTATTCCCAATGTTCATGGAGCTACGGTTCTTGTGATTCAAGGAAGAGAAAGGTAAGGGTAAGTTGAGGTTGAGGCTACTCGCAGGTTTCCAGTACGGTCACAGGTAAATGCCGATGTAATTAATTGCAGTAACTCAACACTGACCACGTCCCCTCCAATCCAACCTGCTTCTGTTGCCACATCGTATATCCACTGTTCTTAATCGCTGTTTCACCACTTTCTCTCGCTCGCATAACTTATACGTTTTACCGATTTTTCCGTTTGTATTATTCGTGCAATATTTCGTCCCTCGCTCTCTAAATATACCAATGTTTTTTGACTCCTTTAAAACAATTGTTGAAATCTTGTTATTTCACACTGAAAATTCGGTAAATTTTGAATCTACACTAATGAAGGAGAATACAATATATTCTAATGTAGTTTAACACCACATCGGTACAATCGGTTCAATTAACCATTAAATGGTATATTGAAAGAATACCAAATATTATCTTCGTAAAGAATCAGACTGACAAAAATACATTAGATGTTTACAGAAGACCTTAAAGACAACTCCTTTACTGCGATTGGTACCCTTTCCCGAGTCTCAATTTGGGGTACTGCCTAGGAGATTGCGAACAAAAGATCACTGAGAATTCACGTGTGCTATACTACCGTCATGACAGACAGGCCGTCGGTAAGTCATATCACAGATCGTTGCACTTAAAAAAAAAAATTTTTAAATAGGCAGTCATTGAGGACTGCCGACAGAAGTGAAAACTTAAAACTATGAAATAACAGTGGTTTTTTTGGATATTCAAATTAATTGTAGTATCAAAAATTAAAATTTTTTGTAAATTAAAATCTTTAACATCAGTCTGGTTTTCACATCTATCGGCACTCCGAGCAACAATTATATAAGCTTACATGTTTCTATGGTTTAGTTATTAATCAAAACATATGATGGGCTGCGCAAGCCCAGTACAAAATATAAATACAACTTAATTGACATAATCCAAAATTTCGATAATATAAGCTAATAAAAAATAATTTTAAATTAGTAACCATATTTTCAAAATTCAACACACAAATCTAAAATTATTATAAAATTTTATAGAATTTTTAATTTTAAAATCAGCGGCAAAAATACTATCGAACAACTAGAAATTTGTTTTACCACGCTAGTAAGATAACTCCTAAGCCACTATGAAATACTCATTGCATGATGTATGGCAGAGGTCAAATATCAAAAATAAAAAATAAATAATATCAAATTTTTAAACGGAAATATTGATACGAATATTGGAAATATTTGAAAATACATGCTTTGTTTATGTTATTCATTTTTCTATATAAAAATATTAACATATTTAGTACTCACTTTTATACTGCACAGTGATCCTACATTTGAAAATTTAAAATAATGATCAAACTAAAACACAATTTAAACAATGCACAGTATACACACATTAAACTTTCCACGTAGTCAATTTAACTTTACTTATATACATATACACAGCACTAATGTTACAATCTTACAATAATAAAAAAACTATTAAAAATACATACTTCGACATTAGACATGACGAAAAACCCTAAGTTAACAGCCAGACGGACAAATAACAATTATGTAAATATCATATAATATGGTATAAGTAATTAATAAGAATAAAAATAATGTAAAATAGATCATAAGTATTGCGTTAATTGTTAATACGGAAAGCCGAAATCGCGCTAGGGATCGAACACGCGATAGCAAATTCGGCAGCGTAAGAAACTCCAAAATAAAGTACGTAAACGATAAAAGTGTGTTAAATAGTATAAATAGTATTACAATTGTATAATATAATTGTAGTATAATAGTATTACACACAAGTATAATCTATACTTTCACTGCTGGCCACGCGCACACGTCATACTTATAGCTACAGATATACTGTTAGCATTTGCATGTCGGTGACGCGAACTCATAAGATTTTACCCATCCAAAAATCGCGCTAGGGATTGAACACGCGATAGCAAATTCGGCAGTGTAAGAAACTCCAAAATAAAGTACGTAAACGATAAAAGTGTGTTAAATAGTATAAATAATAGTATTACACACAAGTATAATCTATACTTTCACTGCTGGTCACGCGCACACGTCATACTTATAGCTACAGATGTACTGTTAACATTAGCATGTCGACATTATCATGTTGGCATTAGCATGTCGGTGACGCGAACTCATAAGATTTTACCCATCCAAAAATCGCCCAACATGTCGGCGCACGGGAGAGAGCGTAGGAGGAGGCAGCGTCCACCAGAGGTGGCACTAAGCACACCTAGGGCGAGCGCAGACCCCCCTCTAGTCTGTCACCGAGCGCCTGCACGGACAAGAGAGAGAAGGAAGGAGGAGGAGCGTGAAAATACTCAAGGTCGGGGGGATTGGGCAGATGTTTTGTAACTGCTTATGGGGGGTCGTCGAGCAAAGCTCGGGGGCGTTTGTGTCGTCTAGGTGGTGGGCCGACATCTGTGCTTAGTCGACGGATGTGGGGATGGGTCGAGACATAGGCTCGGGAGAATAGGTTGAGGGCTAGGGACCGAACGAATTCGGTAAGTGAGGGAACCTTCAACCCTCGCCTGATTAGTAAATAATTACACTTGGAGTCGATTTTTATACAGAAAAGAGCCTTAATTAAACACTACCGTGATTTAACTCTATCCGATAGATGGTACGCCTACAAGGTCGTTCTGTCGGGAATTCCATCCTTTACTGAACCTGATGCCATCAGGCAGGAACTTGTTGCGCTCGGCTATGCGCCGACCGCGGTAAGCGTCCTGCATGTTGGCAAAGGTGACGACCGCCGTCCTGTCAACA
Source organism: Magicicada septendecula (assembly GCA_034769895.1). Classification (NCBI taxonomy): domain Eukaryota; kingdom Metazoa; phylum Arthropoda; class Insecta; order Hemiptera; family Cicadidae; genus Magicicada; species Magicicada septendecula. The sequence continues at coordinate 401,974,898 of CM068371.1, read as the reverse complement.
GCTTTCTTTGTAAATTACTGAAAGTAGGCCCCTTCGAGGAGATTTACACTCTCCAGAATCTTCTGCACCTACGGGTGCAAGTCCGCACATTTGACCCGCGGCCCGGCCCCTCGCAGTGTTTTAACTGCCAGAGGTTCGGCCACAGCAGTCTTTTTTGTCATCAGCCCCCGCGTTGCGTGCGTTGTGCTGAACCTCATCGTGGCTGTGATAAGCCTACGACGGGGTACACAGCTAAATGCTGTAACTGCAAAGGAGCCCATCCGGCTAATTACCGAGGCTGCCCTAACTTTATCGCTGCCATGAAACCGCAGCGACCTCCTGTGCGCCCTGGCGCGCAGGCAGGCCGTGTAGCTGGTCCTGGCCCTAACCGGCGAGCGGCTTTCCCGCCTCTCACCGGTTCATCTGCCCAGGTCCCGGCAGCAACTCCGGTTGCTTCCGGTGCCGCTGTCTCGCCTGCAGTCGTCGCTTCGGCGCCGCCTGCAGCGGCCTCAATCCCGGCGCCTACCGGAGCGCCCGCACCTTCCTACGCGGCCATGGCCGCTAAATCAGCCCCGCCTCCAGCCCGATCGGGCAAATCTAAGCGCTCTCGTCGTCGCCGGAACTCCGCCGGCCGACCTACATCGTCACAGGTTCCACCTGTACCCTCTCCGCGGGCTCGACCCGCCCCCAGTCATCGACCTCAACCTCCCAGCGAGCAGTCTGCAGCTCAGTCCACCAGCCCAGCGCCATCTGCTACCCCTGTCGAGGCCAGTCAGGCTTGTCCTCCTGAATCCCGGGAATCTTCCCGGGCTTCGGCGGATCCCCTGACTGCCTGGGCAGATAATCTTGTTGCATCCATCAGGACTGCTCGCGACACGACCACTGTGCTTGCCCTGGTGTTCCAATCATTAGCTGCCCTCTTTCCTCTACTTCCCCTAAATGGCTAATAGCCTGAGGATCGTTGCGTGGAACGCCTTCGGGCTACTCCCCAGGCGATCTGAACTGATGACTTTTGTAACGGAGTATGATGTTGATATCATACTTCTTTCCGAGACTCATCTGGCTCATTACCACTCGTTTTCCCTTCCTGCCTATGCCTGTTATCGTCAGGATCGTCCCCTACGGCCTCGCTGTCCCCCCTCGGGGGGCACAGCTGTTTTAGTCCACAGGCGGATATCCCACAGGCTTTTGCCTCCTTTAGATACATCTATTATTGAAGGCTGCGCGGTGGCGGTGGACGCCGGCGGATCGGAGCTGCGCGTTGTTTCTGCGTACCTCCGGCCTGGCCGGCGAACTCCGCCACCGCCCGAGGAGTGGGACGCCCTCCTCGACCACCCCCTCTCAACCATTGTAGCCGGCGACTTAAACGCCAAACACCCTTCATGGAACAGCCGCGTTGTCAACGCCTATGGAAATTCTCTGTTCCGGTTCGTCTCTGGCGACCCGGCACTTAATGTCATCGGCCCTGAAGACCCTACCTACTTCCCCTTTCACGGCCATCGGCCGGACGTTCTTGACATAGTAGTTGTCAAGAACGTTGCCCGCAACATCGAGGTCTCGTCTGTGTCGGACCTTTCGTCCGATCACAATCCCCTTGTTATAACTGTTCGAGAGCTGTCGGCGTCACCCCGACTTCCCGCTCAGATTGTTAGGAGAGTCAACTGGCGATCCTATCATGACGAGCTCTCTCGAAGGTTACCATCTCTCCCGGCGGACCCAATCGTCACTCGTGACGATCTGGATCTCCGCGCCACAAATCTTCAGGAATTGGTCCAAGGTGTCATGGATCGACACACCTACGCACTCGAGGTGAATCATCGTAAATCGGCCTTACCTGCGGAAGTACTCCACGCCATCTGGCTACGGCGCCAGCTCCGCCGCAGATGGCAAAGAACCCGAGACCCAGTCGTTAAGCGACGATTTCAACAACAGTCCCTTTACGTTCAGCAGCTACTGCGGGACGTAAACTCTGATCGATGGGACTCATACCTTGAGTCTCTTGAAGTCGACCACGCCTCCGTCTGGAGAGCGGTGAGTAGACTGACCCGCGAGAAGAGAACTCGCAACCCGCTGGAAACCCTGAACGGGGTTGTGTCTTCATCAGAAGGCAAGGCTGAGGTCTTCGCCGACTGCATGGAGTCGCAATTTACCGTTCATCGAGGCGTTTCGGACCCTGCCCACTCGGCAGAAGTCCGGGACTTCCTATCAGGTTATTTTTCTCGCCCTCCCGCTGGCCCAGACCTCCCGTTCGACAGAGACGAACTCGTTTCGTCTGTCTGTCGACTAAACCGCCGTCGCGCCCCCGGTCCTGACCGGATCGGGGCCGCTGCATTACAATATCTCCCGGCCTCAGGCGTTGACCTCGTTCTTGAGCTGTTCAACTCTTGTCTCCGGCTACAGTACTTTCCCCGCCTGTGGAAAAATGCCAACATCGTTATGGTTCCTAAACCCCGCAAGCCGCGCATGCTTCCTGAAAGCTATCGGCCAATTTCTCTCTTGCCAGTTATCTCGAAGGTGTTCGAGCGGCTCCTGCTGGCCCGCATCTCGCCGTTGTTGGATAATTTCATCCGCAACGAACAGTTCGGGTTTCGCAGAGAGCACTCGACCACGCTTCAACTAGTCCGCGTGGTAACGCAACTCTCTGACGCCACCAACAGGCGAGCGGCTACGGCCGCCGCACTGCTGGACGTGAGCAAGGCCTTCGACAAAGTCTGGCACGAAGGTCTTCTCTTCAAACTTGCTAACTCCCCCTTACCATCGTCCATAGTGTTTTTCCTCCGGTCGTATCTCAGCGACCGAACCTTCAGGGTTAGCGTCGACGGAACCTGCTCTGCAGTTCGTCCTGTCGCCGCTGGCGTACCCCAGGGATCTGTCCTCGGCCCCGTTCTGTACCTCGTGTACACGAACGACCTGCCTGTTTTGCCCGGAGTCACGTTGTCTTTGTTCGCTGACGATGCAATGTATCATTACAGCTCTGTGTCCCCGCGTTTTGCGAGTACACAGTTGCAGCGTCAGTTGGACCAGCTTCCGGACTGGCTACGGAAATGGCGGGTGACGATCAACACGGAGAAATCCGAGGCGATCTGTTTCACTCGTAAGTCCATCTCCCGATGCCAGCCCCTCTCCCTTGAAGGGAGGCCTATCGCCTACAAAGAGTCGGTGAAGTATCTAGGCGTTCGGCTAGATCGTCGCCTATGCTTCAACGCCCACGTGACGGACACCCTTGCTAAGCTCGCGGCGTCCGAGCCAAACTTTACCCATACCTCGCGTGCCGCAGCCCCCTGGCGCTGCGCACGAAAGTTACCCTCTATCTGTTGTTTCTCCGGTCTGTATTGACCTATGCGGCACCTGTATGGTGGTCACTTGCCTCCGCCACCAACAGGCGTAGGCTGGAAAGTTTCCAATCCAGAACCCTCCGTTCCTTGTCGGGATCTCCTTGGTTTGTTAGAAACAGTGTAATTCGAGGAGGTCTACGAGTTCCTGCTCTCTCAGCCTTTGTCTGGTCATTAGCTGCGACTCTCTTTGCCGCAGCTGAGACCTCTTCCTTCCCTTACCTCAGAACCATCAGCACCACGCAATCACCTCCCCCTGTCCGGGTCAAACGCCCTCGGGCGATTCTCGATGACCCGCCATAAGTTTAAGTAACCTGCTTAAACCTCAATTTGAATATTCACCATCTGCCCATGCCCCAGAATTTACCTGCAAAGCTGTTTCCTTCCTCCCTTCCTAGTATGCCGACCGCGCTGAATGCCGCTGCTACGCGCTATCACTGGCACGGAGGCTCTCTGCCTCGCGGGGAGCGACCGACGCCTCACGGCGTCTGCACGCAGGACTGGGAACGCGCGACATCTGTCGCCTGAACCCGTCCTTGCGGCAGTGCCCACTGATTGCTGTAATATTTAAAATAAATAAAAAATTGAAAACCTTTCTCCCCCGCCTTCTCAGTTAACTGGTTGGCGGTTGTCCATTCCTATTTTATTCTAGGTTACCTGTCGAATGAACCAGAACTATGTCTATCCACAGGCAGCCACTGGGCTCGTCCCAGATGCTGCAGTCATGCACCGGGTGCAAAGACGCCCCGCTACTACAGTGCTACAGTGGTACGCCTACTATCCACGCAAACCACTTGGTTATTTGTAATTGCGTAGTGAGAGAAAACGGGCGATTAATCAACTTGTATAATACAGTCCCATGGTAGAAAGTGATTCTTCGTACACAGTGTTAAAACTCACCACACTAGTATATAGAATAGAATATAGGTCTATACTAGAATATAGAATATATACGACTACATAGAATGCCAATTTAAAAAAAGTCAAGATTATTGAATTTTTTAAACAGAACGCGTTGGAGTCGCATAACATTCAGAGACGGAACCAGGGATTATGGGGGGGGGGTTACGACCCCCTCATCCTCCAATTGGGTAAGTCTTACGGAGTCGTATACATAAAATGTAATAAAACTTTTTACCAGACGTCTGTGAGCCATGAGGATATGCGGGTCGTGGCCACGTCTATTGTCTGCGTGAAAGGGAACGTTACGTTGCAGTAGAATGATGAGATACGCTAATCACAACCTCGCTCTGACCCCGTCAGTGAACCCCACATTATAAAATCTGACTACCCTAATTGTATCAGTGCAAAAGCCATTGGAACTGCTATACAGCATATTGACATGTACTGTGTGTGTATCTGAAAACACACGGGGAGACCAGCGCAATGCTGACATCATCTGAAGGGTATTATATCGAGTGTTCAAACTTACATGCGCGTTTTTGCACATTAATTTACAGTGGAAACTGTTTATATCCCAGTAACACATTTTGTCATGAATATATATGATACAAACACTTCTTGCTGCAGTCAATTTCTTGATATATAAATTATTTATATTACTATTTTACAACCAAGATATATTGTTTCCTTACTTGTAACATGTTTCGGGAATTAAATATTGTTCCCTTCGTCCGCTATCTTCGTTTTTGTCTTGTAGAATATTCATATAGTAATAAATATTAAATAATATAATATATGATAATAGGAGAATGTAGGTAAACGAACTGGTGTCTGAACATCATGTGGTGAAATTTCTTTCCGTACTGCCTGTATCGTAGTTATTTTCTGTTATCGTTTCGATTCCAAAATCTGCGGACGTCGTCAGAAGCTAAGAACTACGACCGAAGGAGTTCAACAAGGTCCGTTAACCGTCCTGCCAGCTTCCGACGATGACCTCTCCGCTTTTTGAAGTCGAAACGTTAAGAAAGTAATCACTACGATCGTCGTACTCGGGGAGCTTTTATCAAAAATAACTTCTTCCGTTTCTGCTGCGCCTAATATGGTTGCTTAATGCAAGGAAGCATGATGCGGGTCTTCTCTGCACGAAGTGGCGTGCCGTCGAGGGAGGCATAACTACTACTACTACTCCACGGCGCTACAGCTTTTGAAGAGCCCTGGCCTCCAGAATGACATGCCTGCACTTCTCTCCACCTGTGCAACTTCTCACCCTCCAGTCTTCTCATATCTTCACCTACATCGTGACCCATCTTCTTGCTCTTCTTTCTCCTGGTCCTCCAATTAATACTTTTTTCACTGCTCTTTCCGCTGTCATTATTTGTATGTGACCTGCCTACCTAATTCTGCCTTCTTTTATTGTTGTCACGATGTCCGGTTCCTTTTACAGATCGTACAATTCGGCGTTTGTCCTCATACGCCACATTCCAGTATCTAGTAGGCCTACACCTCCATATATCCTCCTCAGAATCTTTCTATCCCATCTTCTGACCATATCTTCTCGGGCTGAGGTCTTGGTCCAGGCTTCTGAAGCACATAATACTACTGGCCGCAATACAGTTTTGTAAATCTGTACCTTGGAGGTTCTAGAATGTTTCTGGACTTTAGGATAGGCAGCAAAGAAAAGTAGAACCTGTTTCCCTCGGCCAGTTTGTCTTGAATTTCTATTGCCATCTGATTTTTTGACGTCAAGAGGGACCCAAGATATCTAAAACTATCCACCCTCTCAAATTAATTTCCACTGACTTTAATTTTTGGGATTATTTCTTCTCGGACATTCTTCTTCATCAGTATATATTTTGTCTTTTGGCTGTTCACTTGCAACCCTAGACTGGTCGAAGGGAGGGCGGCAGAAGCGCCCAAGAAATCGTCGGGTATATTCACGTAATACGTTAAATGCAGAAGATTCAAGGGTATTATTCTTCGCAGAATTAACTTTCAACGGCAATTAAAAACTAGACCACCTACTGATGTTGTTCATATGAAGAGTTTGTTCTCGTCCAACGGGCACAGAACACGTATCACGATTCAACGCTGCAAACGACAGACATTGGCGACTGTATAACCGCGCTTTATCGCCCAAGGTCCTCAACGGTGTGTGTGTGTGTGTGTGTGTGTAGTCGCTGCTCCCACGACTCGCGAAGTACCACACACTCAAAGTCATATTTGTACATTAGAACTTCCCACGTACGACACAAGTAATCCAGTTTGCTACACTCTCCCACAAACTCCCCCTCACTCTCTCCACCTCACCCCTTCCACTTATCTATCCATCTCTTTCCGTTTCATTACCGTCACAAAACCACGTGCTCTCGACAATAACAGCAGTGGCAGCGTGGGACATTAACCTTTAGTGTTATTTATTTACGCAGCAAGGTACGGAGAAATTGGCGACACAAACGTAACCCGCAGATGTTCTGCTTTGTTTGTTGCTGCCCGTGTCAACGTCCACGGCGCACGTGAACTGTGCGTAGCATCACAGCTCTACGCACCTTCCAAATCACCTTCACAATGGTTATTTACAACAAAATTCTACTGTTATCAGTTACGCATATGTGTGAAAAGTATTATATATAGGCCTACAGATATTTATGGAAACAACATAAAATTGAAAGCTACAAGTACATTACTTGTTATTTATGCATTTGTTTTTACTTTCATGTTCCGTAAGGAAATGGAAGTATGGTGATCGGGAAAAAAACTCGTGTTCGAGATAAGGGCTGATTCTGACTGTACTACCCTCAAAACATGAAGAAAAGTCATTTTCCAAAAAGTGTCTGTGTGTTGAATTTTGAATTTTCCTATGGCGAACGATAACTGCCGCAAATTCAAATAGAATCAAATAAGTTTTTGCATATGTGCCCGAGCTGTAGAGGACTCAAGGCCTATTGATTTGGTGAATATAGGTTAAGGGGAAGGGGTAGTTAACCTGCAACGTTTTATGTTTTAACAAGAGTACTTAATTTTGATAAATAAAGTATCCTGAAAAGAAGTCATAATAATCCATTGTATAAAGGTAGATGAAAAGGGTATATCTATAAATGAAAAGGGTAGTTGAAGGGGAGGGGGCAATTTTCTATAAATGAAAATGATAGTTGAAGGAGGAGGGGACAATTTGTTATATGTGTACTACGTTATCGGCACAAAGAAGTAGTTTCTATGGAAATATTTCACTTCAATTTTTTCAAACATAAAACTCTATTTGAAAGGAACACACCTAACTTGTTAGAAATTATCGAACCGAATTCAAGTAAAATATTTTAAATATAAATCTTAGAACATGGAAGTCATGTATGGTTCTCCATACCGATATTTTGGTTATAAATTTAACTGAAAAAAAATGCTGTAGTTTCAATTTTCAGTGTTTATTGTTATTTTATTTACAAATACGTACTTAAGTAATTGCAGTTTTTGTAATTACTCTGATAATTGAAAAAATGATTTAATATTGAAATTTACCTAATAATAAACATATTCCTTTCAAAATTCTGAGCGAGTTTTGTAGCTCAAGGAGCTTACTAGTATATAAATGAGCAAAATGAGTTCTCAGTTTTAACTCAACCATTTGGCATTTGTCTGCCTGTTTGGAGTATGTCTTTTGAATAAATCAACTGATGTTCATAAAATTTGGCATGCACGTCCGCACGGTTACGCTACAGAGCGTTGTTGTTTATGACACTGATCCTTCAAAAATAATGAGTACGGGGCAAAAATATGAGGGGGTCAAAATTATGAAAAAATCTCAAATTTCTTATTTCTAAACGTCACTTCGGTCATCTCATGAGGAAATATTACAGAGCAGAAGTGTTTACAATCAATTGCACTAACCTGGTAAGGCAAACTAGTATCTATAGGTTTAGCCAACTACGCTCGGAATTCTATTCTACCCAAATCTATCCCGTTGGCGGACATTCTATTCGTCCATCTCACACTTCCGTTTAGAGCTAGCGTGGTTTTTTCAAATCGTCTACCCACCTCAAACGGGCTGTTTTCGTCACTTCATTGTGTGGTCAAGATTGTCAGTCTACTCTGTTTACTTCCTTATCATAGTGTTCTCTGGAAATTGCATTTGATTTATTTACTTTCAGAACATTTGCTTGCATTTGTTAGAAGAACTCTGTTTAACAAACGTCGTTTTACTTCTGTTGAAATCAAACGTTCGCACATACTAGATGAGGCATCTCAGTGGTTCAACTGGGACGAATACCTGTTAAAACAACGCGTGCTAAACCAGTGTTGTTTATGAGCGAGATTACCCTACTCACACTCTGTTTTTCCGTATTTCTCTAAACTTGCTTGTTTTTTTCTGTTAGTTGTAAACGTGCCATTCGTCTCTGTTTCAATTAACCTTTCTTCAATCAACTATGTGTTCTGTAAGTGTCCAGACCTGTGATCCGCAGATAAGGACGGAGAGGAGACGATTTTTAACTTGCGGGTAACAATCTTGTCTCCTACAGAATCCATCGCATTTTCTTATTTCTACTGACGTCACAATTTCGTATTATCTCCAGAATAATTTCTAAGAGCGTCACGTTATTCTCAAGACGATCCGTGATTGTGAAGGATCGAAACGTGCGTCGGCAGAAACAAGGAAATCGATGGATTCTCTCCGAGATCCGAGTTTTACCAATTCTCCACTGAAGAGTTTCAAATATCTTTGTTTCGAAGTAAATATTGCTGATATTTTTTATTCTACAAGATCGCTGAGCTTGCCAAATGGTTTCCAGATGAGACTTTTTATTTCTGGCGTTGGTTTCTCTTGTTCAAGTTTTGCAACTTACCCACAAGCACTTAAAGGCATCACACACACACGCCAACTACGCCAAATGCACATTATTTAATTACAAATTAATTACAAACCTGTCCTTCAGGTGTACCATTACGTCTGGTACACAGCATTAAAAATACCTGCTAACTGGAAAACGAATAAGAAAATATCAGAAAGTACACAAAATTGCATTTTAAAAAGTATTTTTTAGAAACTGTAAAAATTATTGCTCGGTATTAGTTAAGTATCAATATATCTGTCTGCCTTAACTGGACATTTGCCGTCTTTTTAAAATATTACTTGGTACTTATAGCTTAATACACTCATATTTCTCCAACCGTATACGTCGTCGAGAAAAAGGTATAAAATAAACAAACGCGACAAAACATACCGCTTGTAAGAACCTGTTTTTAATATCGAAGTTACGTGTCACAAACTCGGTAGTTAGTCCAATCGGAATGTTTTGTAACATGTCCATAAAAAATTATTTATACAGGTTTTTTTTTAGTAACTTAATGATCACATAGTCCTGTAATTTAACTGAAATTTGTCTTTTATAACGTTCAATTTTTAAAAAAATCTAAAACCCATGTGCCTCCTACATGAAGTAAAATGTGTTTCGGAATGTTATTAAATTACATTTGGAATATTATATTTATATACTGTGTGCTGTACAGACAAATTTCTGACGAAAACATATTTTGTATCCGTCCCTTGCTACAACCGCATATATATGACAGCATGCTAAATGGGACTTGATCGAGAAATTTATGTAGGCCTACAATGTCTGTTCGTATCCAGTCAGCATGAGATAGAATTTCTCGTACACACATAGCGAGAAGACCGAGACAGAGCTGAAGAAAAGTCAGTGTGGAAGATCATAATGATGGTGGTGGTGGTGATGATTATAATGATAAACTGCGATACATGGTAAATGTATTTATAATATCATAAAAATATCAGGTTACAACGGGAAATTTCAATTTGCAATTTAATGAATACGTGCTTATTCCTACATGTTTAATAATTACAACTGCATGTTCAATTTGCAATTTAATCATATGTCAATCCTATATGAATAACGCTTACAATACATACATACATACACGCGTGTATTATTATTACAATTACGTATTATAATATATCTAACATTAGTCAACGTTTTAGAAACAATTCTAAGCACAACGTTTCAATCTCTAAAAATCTGATTCGTCCTCAGGTGTACATAACTTTTTACAAAATCATATCTATCGTTATAAAAAAGAAAAGTGACGTAGAAACGAGAATTTTTTTTCAAATTTCTACTTGGGAAGTGTATAAAAGAGGACGCGCTTGTACTAGTTACCTTTAATTTTGTGACCAGAGCTCCTAAAACGGCCTTCTTGGTAACCAAAATAATTCTGGTGTTCCAGTATTAGCCTAATCTTTCTGTTGACAAGTTGTGACGATCTCTTTCTTGTACCTTAGGACGACCTCATTTTTTAGAGGTCTAAACGTTTGCTTAGAATTGTTTGTAAAACGATGGCTAATGTTCGAAATATCATATTTGTTATAGCTATAATAATAACTACATGCCATCGAGTTCGACAAGATTCGTACATACCTATACACACGTTGCATACATACCATGTGTACTGATCCCAGTAGAAGGCGACATTTAACAACTGCCTATAACAAATTCGAGGTCGCCTTATAATCGGGCCCTTCGCTTATTAATAATCTTAGAGCATTTAATACCTTATGTGAAAAATGCGTTTATTTTGTTGCCAAAGGACTAAATTTTTTTAATCATGACTCCGCTTCGCTCAAAAATGTTTAGGCTATACGAAGATTGAATGCAAAAACAAAATGGACAATTTCTAGTAGGCTATATGTTTTTATTCGGAAACTTAACTATGATCTAATAGTAAAATGTTGCCAATACTGGATACATTCTAGACTACTTCGTTTGTAAAAAAAAGTTCTTAGTTTTTCTCTTGACGTTAAGATCTTCGCTTAGTTTTATCCGGTGATTACTACATTTGATCAATTCCTTGTTAATATGAGTTAACAATATGACTGTTGAATACAAAGGTAGTTGCGAAAGCCAACTAATTTCAAGTACTGCGAATTTCAAGTTAATGTTTGTTCGCGAAGCTGAAACAGAAAAACACTGCAGCTGCAAGAAAATACAGTGTTTCAGAAAATAATGTTCGACAAGGCGATAGCAGGAAAATCGTTTACTAAACAGTCGCTCAACAAGCAAGGCATTTCGGACCTCAAGAAATGAAAAGAATGAACAGGTAAATACAAACGTCCAGGAATTCGTAGATGAAAAACTGAATCTGGGGCTCCATGTTACGAGAGATATGACACAACAGAAAGAAATAACGTATACGTTCAAGTTTAAATGGAGATAGAATTTTTTTTTTTTTAATTTTATTTATTTATAAGGTCGCTGCAACAGCAACGGTCGTTAGCGACCACAAAAATGAATTTGTACAGATTCTTAAACAGATGTATTAACGTATTAGCAGATAGAAATTATTTTGTAGCAAGTTCCGGCTCGTTAAGAGATTCTTCGGTCGTAGCGTATTACTACTCAGACGACGCTCTATATTTCACGAAAAATTCGACTAATTTTTAAACGGCTTTTTTATTTAGAGTTTTAGCTTTTTCCAAGCAAACTGGTAGACGATATAAAATAATGTAATAATTTTTTTGTTTGAATGTTTTACTCCAAAACTTGTTTTTGTTTTATTTTAAAAGTCTCTTCAAATTTAATTTCGCAAAATGAATGCCACCTTATTTCACTATCAAAAATTGTATATAAATGTCATGTTTTTAACTTCCTATCGGGCAGAATAAAAAGCTAATTATGCGACAAAACTCAACCGCTAAGTAAGATACCAACACAACAATAACCTAACGATGCACAACAACATTGTCTGTAGTAGGTATGTAGAGAGTTAACTAGAAGCGATCGGTAACGCAATTAGCTGCATCAACGGACAGTAACTACTTTACAAGTTAATTACACTTACAATGTCTTACACGCTATAACAAAGTTTTACCCCGAACCTAACGTACAACACGCCACATAGCCTATATACGGCCCCTGTTGCGCGATAACCTATTGCTCTGAATACGAGAGACGGTCATGTAAATGTCTTCACGGATAAATTCTAATCATGTTGCCTATAAAAACATCGCACTACGCAGTCAAGACCGAAATAACCTTAAGAGACCAGCTAAGGATCGTAATTATCCTCGTTACACCAATGTTTCCAGGTTACAGAAGGAGTGTGTTCTATTCTTAGTTTTGGTTTAGTCGTCTCAAGCGGGGCTCAAGGATGCGAAATTAGAAGCAACGCGTATTAACTACATACGTATTAATTACCTCTGCGTACGTTTTTCTCAAAAACTGTTAAAGCATAATCTCAACGTTTGGTCAGCATAGGCCTACTATCTGGCCTACATTCTAAACAGTTCACCAACAAATTGTTATCTTCGATCAACATATAATTTTCAAAAATTATTATTTTTTTTTTTAAGTTGACAAAACATTTTGATTTTTTAAAATAGTATTAATTCTTTTGTTACTTTTTTTAATGTTTCTAAAGTTCAGAAGATACAATGTAATTAACTTACAATTAAAAAAAAAAGACTGATTCCACCTTTCACAGAAGCTGGGAAAAGGGTAGGCCTACACAGTAGCGTATCTAGAATTTGGCCGGGGGGGGGGGGTCCGGTAGAGCCGGATTCATACAAAAGAAACAAGTTAAGACTAATCTTTACAGTGGTTGAAAAATTTGTGATAACATCCTGAAATCAATCCCATTAAAGTAAACGATCATTTACGTTTACAATACCAATAAAATACGCGTTATTGAAACACTGTTGTCGGTAGACCGAGGAGATGGGTTCCGGAACAGGTCTAGGGCCTAATCCTTGGAGTAGTGATGATGATGAAATACTGTTCAGAAGATACTTACTGACTGAACTGATTTTCCTATATTTCGTGTTTCAAACGTATACGATGCAATTGCTTGTTTGTATATTTAAAAAAGAGATACTACTACATTAGCTTACACAGTAGAAAAAATAGCCTAAAAATTACGAGATTAACAAAATTTGCCAACTTTTTCGACCCTCTGGGGAGGGGTCCGGTCCTGTTCGTCCCCCCCTGTAAATAAGCCCCCTAGGTCTCCATAAAAATGGTAAAAAAGTAATTTTTGAGAAAACATTACTTTATTGGGGTGAGTGATTAAGTAGTTACGCAATAAACACTCCTACGACGTAAAGTAGGTCTTCATTAGTTTTTACCGACTTCTCATTTTCTCCGTATAAATTGGACGATTCCGAAACAGTTACTTAAAAAGGCTACTCGTCTTTGAAACTAATATGCTGAAGTATATGCTGAATAGGCCTTTAGTTTCTAATAAAAGAACTCTTCCTCAGCATCACTGCCAAAAAGCTGGAGGCATAACGCCCGAAATCGAGATGAAACAAATGTGTAACACAGTTCATCGTCAGAGAGAAAATACGATAAAGTAATAGCTTCCTCGCCCTGAAGATTAACAATCGGAAGTATTTGATGTAATAACGTGTTCTGAACTGAGCGGCACTTCCCGAAACTGTCTCTGTGCACCATTCAGATTACACCGTTGGTAAGATGAGATTAACGTTTTGCGTTCACGTTGCAACAATTAACACTCGTCAACCGAAGCTTACTTACCTGCGAACCCACCCATTCACGTGCAAAAACATGTAAACAACACTTATGAGAAATCAAAAAATTAATTACTACTAATAAGAGTTGCTTTGTTGGCAACTGTCATCGTTCTGAACGAGGAAGCTATACTGAGAATACAACTTTCCTTGAACCGCTCCTGATACACTTTCACGTGCGATATGCTGAACCTAAAACATTAACTTGAACTGGTGTATTTATGCAATACTAGAAATATGCAACAAGTACATTTGTTTTATACTATTGGCCAGCAAGAAGAAATACTTAGCTGTGTTGTACGATGAAATATTTGTTGAGTATATTAGAGGCTGCGTTTTATTTTTAAACCTACAACACAATTCGAACAGCGTTAAAAAAAGTACCATAATGTACAGAAGCACGAGAAGACGACTTCATATCTTTCAGAGAATCGTCTGTGAATAATGACTGAACGTGGCGGGGGAGTGAGGCGATCTCATTAGACCATTCATGCGAGAGTAGGCACACAATGAAATGGGAACGGATACGCTGGACAATTCGCCAGTGAAAGCTTCATTCTCAGTCTACTCCCTCTCTAAGCCAACCGATATTTATGCAATCCCCCTATGTCAATTGTTTCTTATCTGCGATCGCTAATGACCTCCGTTTCTCTTCATCGCGGCTGTATTCTTTCCCTCTGATATTAAAAAAAATCTTTTAATGATGGAATCTCGTTTGTTAGCAATATATAACGTGTAACAATGTAGAAACAGCTGTCGCTCTTGTTTCTGTTTACATTGCTATAGTGGAAAACAGGGGTAACGCAGCGTTCAGTCCCAAAAATTTCCTTCCCATCGTAGAAATGTTTGACATCTCGTTTTACACACGTAACTCGTGTTTTCCGTTAGAAACCCATATCTCATTCAGAATAATGGCATATTCACCACGAGAACAGGTACATGTTAATCATGATACTGAAAGACAATAGCCTAGCATGTAAAACTGTCCTAACGAGGTGTAGTCCCATGTTGCGTGCATCTTCTTACCTTGCTTTCTCTAGTGCAACAAATTTTTTGGCCTTAGTCTTTGTCAGAATGACAAATGGGGAGAAGAAAAGGCGCAAGCCAACTGCTTGGTTACTAGCCCCATTTTTACTTCTAACACGAGTTTCATTTTTAATAACCGTTTAACTGTTTCAGTTTCAGAGAGCTTCAATGAACTAGACTGGTTTTGTTAAAAAAATCTCTCATCCGAAAACAGAATAAAATTACCTTTAACAATACAAAATTAACGATTACTACAAGGTAAACATTCCAAACTACTATTGAACTAAAGCTAGTTCCACGTCTATCAAAAAGCTACGAAATAATGAGAGCTATACTTTAACGTAAAATTCACAGACCCAGAGGAAATGAATTTGTAGATGGTTTACACTATGAAATTTAACAGAAAGATTACATCAACCGAAATTCAAGGACACGATCTGGTGAAGAGAAAGAGCGTAACGATTTTTATCAACCTATTTTCAACACTTCATATAAACATTTTTGTTATAAGGTCTAGGCCAGTGCTCCTGGGATGAGAGTGGCTTGAAGGTTGGAGTCCCCTTTATTTTATTATTTTATAAATATTGCACTACCTTTTAATTCTGAAGTTATTTATACGCTTTACTTTGACACACGCAAATGGGTTAGAAATAGACCCTACAACATCTGTGGGGTGTTATGCTATTACGCTACTGAATTAACTAATCTGTGATTGCCGAGCCCTACGTTCTTTGAGAGACAAATACAACAATCTGCCACGTGTTGGGCAGCCAAATACAAGATTTTCTTTGTATTGGGAGTTTTTGATAATTGTAATGCTAACAATAATGGATTAATTAATCTGTGATTAAGTAATTATTGAATATATTAATTTGCATAATGAGCTCGTGTAATCAATAAATAACACGTTAATTACTTTACGTTAGCATAACTATTGCATGGAGACTCTAGTTGTTGCATTAATAAAGAAAATAAAATAAACTACCTTAAATCACTCAAATGCTATTACTTTCTCGTTCTGAGGTAATTTGACAATGATGAACGCATATTGATAAAATAAACACTTATTTATTAACATTATATCATTCATTAAATTCAATATATAAAATATGGATGATTCCCTGTAAATACATACATTCATAAACTCATGAAAAGAACATAAAAGAACACATGTTTATACATCAAATTACAAGGTAAATCCAATACGTTGTTTGCTGAAAAACATATACATATATAATGCAATCGATATATAGAAACACAAATATTCAAACAATAAATCCTATACTAATGCGTTCATCGTATGCCTCAGATGGATGGCGTTAATTATATTTATCATGTTTAAATTAAATGCTCAAGGGGTGTTTCTTGAAAAAGAGACAGGACAGTAGAGTTTCTTATGATAAGAATAGCATAAAGATTACTTGTTTAGGTGAATTTATCCGATATTTCCATCGGCGTAACTCCTCTCTGCTGGATCATGTGTGGGAAGCTGTGCTGAGCTGTGACTGACACTTAACACACGCGAAACAGATTCACTCGCGCTGTATGTTCGTATTAAAGTTCATCGTTAACTATGGTGTATATATATATGTCTGTGTATTGTTCAACGTTTGATATGTTCATTACTGTTAGTGTTTTGATGCCGCGGTGTAATTGTTCCACATGATATTGAATCGCACCGCAACACTGTATAATGTTATTATTTCGCCGTCCGGTATTACATCAACGAAAGTTCTACGTGTCGATTATTGATGTAAGTGTGACTGGTTAGTTCAATTCTGAATTAGAGTATAATAAATAATTCTATAATTGTTAAGCACTGGCGTATGTCGCATGTTTTAGACACTGAAAGTACACTATTACCGGATACGCGCCAATATCGAAATGTCTAAGTCTCTTAGTTATATGACGCGTGGCAAAATTTCAAAGTCCCACTGCCGTCCGTATGTTAATCGAACTTTGACGACCGACTGTTGAAATTATAAAGACTGTTCTACTGACCGACTGACTGCTCAAAGTATATGAGTAAAAATTTATGAAAGACTGTCCAAAGTATATGGTTGAAAAAATTATGAGAGACTGTCCTCCCGCGTGCTCTGCAAGCAGTTTTTATCAAACATCGTGTACCACAATGCACCGTACTGGAAAACACGCCTCAAGTTGAACATGATAGGACGGAAGATCTCCTACTCTTAAGCCAGAGTGTCGTTCTTCACTTCCCATTCGACGTTCCCGTTGCTATGCTGGCGACGGTCCTCTCCACCAGGTCTCTGGGTAGATGCTGGGTTGTGATTGGATATCCTGTCTCCCCACGGGTTCGCGTCGAAAGCCTCCGTACTCTTTTCCTAGAACAGGAGAAATTTCATGCTCGTCTATCATGCCATTGTCTAAGCGTACTCCGGGTCTCGCTGCAGTTCTCACGAAAACAATGTGTCGTCTCTTGTTATTGTTCGCTGTGTTTGACCCTTTTTTTCTGAACGCTATCCTGGCGCAGCGTGACGTCGTTTCCAAAACGGCACACCTACTGCTTGTCGTAAATATCCGTTGTCGCCAGTACGTCGTTCCCCTGCTGTTTACAAGTTCGATTCTATTATTTTAGGTATCGATGTCCGTCCTCGTATAGGGTATATACTATTGTGTGACTTACTCTTTTATTCTTTACTGGTACTCTTACAAATTAACCCGGCAGTGTGTCCGTCACAGTTTCTCCTCTAAATTGGTACTTGACACAGTTTCCATTATCTGACATTTGCAGGCTGTAAATCTCGTGTTTTAGACGAGTCTGTCACGGCCAACCCTGTGCCCTATTGTACAACTATGTGAAACGTACTTGCATTGTCTGAAGTAAACGTTCACTTGACACTTCTACACACATTTCTTTATTTATTGCTCGTGGGCTGAGTAGGTGTGTCATGCTGAATGTAACGTCTTTTCAGTCACACTAAAATTTTTTAAATTTTTGGTTGTTACATAGGTCCCCAAATCGGATTTGATGTTGGATTAGCGGAAGACACTCTAATCCGATTTCTGCGCTCTGAGTTTGTTGTGGGAGTCCCCTCTGATAAAGTCGCGGTCAATGACCTACTTTCCTCTGCTTGGTGTATATGGGTATATATTCCCTATATTTGTTCGTAAACTACCTCTGGGAATTTATTGCCGCGCATCTGAGGAAAGATGAACGCATTTTTTTACATATTTGCATATCTAATTAGATATGGGATTATGTACAATAATAATAGCTGTGGATGGCTGTGCCGTCCGCTTATAATCTAATACATGAAATAATGATTTTCGACATGAATTACAATTATTCATGTATCGTTTAAATATCATTATGATAGCTAATGTTCTTAGTCTATCTTGACCATTTAAAATACAATTTACGACCTGTAAATACACATTGATACATTCACTAATTATTATTGAGTATCACTCACAATATGTGTTACTATCATCTATACTAATTATATTGATTAGAAATTTATATACATTATTCAGGAACAATTAACAATTCACTTGAGATCATTATGATTATAAATAACTTTGTTTTATATCATTCAGATTTGATTAATTAATCTAATATCATCGGGTGTCTATAAAACTCGTTATAACGTCTTTTCGCAATTTATTGCTGCACATTCAATTGAACTTTTCACATCATAATTGTCTTTTCTATTTAAATTTCCACTAACACTGGCTATACACATGTAATTAATGTCGTTAGGTTGCCACATTGTGACTTAAGAACTCCTTGTACAAAATCTTTACATTATACACTAATAAGATATACATCATACTGATTAGCTAGTTGGACTGGTTTTCGCGGGACATTCACCTTATGTGTTGATCCGCCTCCTCCTAGTCCACTAGTCTAACTGATTGTCGATGCACTTTCGTTTTCCTTTGAGACTTGTGATTTCGTCTCAAAGTATTTCTTCAGCAATCGTACGTTAAAAATACCTCTCAGTTTTCCATTGCTATCGCACTCAGTGAGCTCGTATGTCGCGTTACCAAGGACACGATTAACCTTGTATGGTCCGGTGTATAACTCGAAAAACTTGTCAATCCTCTTCATTGCGGCGTCGGATTGATGGTAGCTCCTCAACAGCACCTTATCGCCGGAAACAAATTTAGTAATATTCTTACCATCATTGATACGTTTAGCATATTTCTCTCTTTTGTCTTTTATTTTTACAAACACATTAATATTGGGATTGTGTTCATTGTTGATGACATCTTTGTCCAGCCACTTCTCCCATGCGCGGGTCGGCTTCTTTCCTAAGTGTGCCTCGTGGGGTGTTATTTCTATTGTTTCGTGGTACGTTTCATTGATACATGTTTCAATTACTCCGACGTATCTTGACCACTTGCTATGCTGGTCGTGTACCAGGATCCTGAATAGATTTCCCAATTGGCGGTTAATCCTTTCCGCTAAGTTCGCTCGGGGATTCCTTATCGCGGTATATCTTGGTTGTATTCCCAGCTCCTCGAGACCTTTAACCCATCTTTCGGCGGTAAATTGCGTGCCGTTGTCGGTTAAAATGACTCTTGGTCGTCCATACTTCGTACAGTAATCGTTGATCCGTCGTAGTGTCGTGGTGGTTGTCGCTCTTCTTAGTGTAAATAGTTTGACAAACTTTGTGAAGTTGTCCACCATGACAAGTAAGTATTTGACACCTCCTATACCTGTTGGTAAGGGTCCATAGTAATCAACACTTACTATGTCACCTTTGGCTGATGGTATCATGGCTTTTGTTCCGCCAAAGAGCATCCTGTTGTTCGTATCCTTGTACCGTTGGCAAGAGTCACAAGTTTGGGTGTATACCTTCACTTTCTTGATCAAGCTGTCGATCGTGAAGTGCTCTTGTAACATTTTTATACACCTTTTCGGGCCTAGGTGTCCGTACATTTGGTGTATCTCTGCAATTAGATCCTTCGACACGCTGTCAGGAATGTATAGTTTCCATTCGCCACGTCGTCGTCGGTACAACTTATCATTAACAATTTTATAAAATTTACTTAATTTACTATCTATAACGTTATTCTTAATCTTATCTATGAGCGTTCCGAGTTTGGCATCTTCATTTTGGTATTTGCCGATACCTCTAATTATTTTGCCTAATTGTTGACTCATTTTAATAACTAGGTGATTAATCAAATATTCGTGCGTCTCCTCGTTTGTCTCGTGTTGTTCCGTGTCAGTCGGGTATCTACTCAGTATGTCCGCAACGACGTTATCCTTTCCTTTGCAGTGGATAATGTCGAAATTGTACTCCTGTATGGCGAGAATCCATCTTGTAATTCTGGAATTGTTCAAGTGACACTTGTGCATAAATGTTAATGCTTTATTGTCGGTGATTATCGTGAGTGGTTGGCCAAGTATGTACATACGAAACTTATCCAGACATCTAACGATACTCAGGAGCTCTTTCTCCGTCGTGAAGTAATTGCGTTCTGCTCCCTTAAATGTCTTGCTTGTAAAAGCGATGACGCCGATTTCTCCATCTTCATCAATCTGGTAAAGCTGGCCACCATACGCAAAATTACTAGCGTCACACTGAATATAGTATCTTTGGTTCGGCCGTGGGAACCGTAGAGTTACTGTGTCGATAAATAAATTCTTGACTCTCTGGAAACACTCGTCCACTTCCCTTGTCCATGAAAACTTTCGTCCACCTTTCAGCAGTTCATGAAAAGGTTGCGTTGTTTCTGCGTATTTACTCGAGAATCTGTTATAAAAATTGGTAAGACCAAGAAAACCTTTGAGTTGTTTTGTATTCTTCGGTGCTGGGAAATCCATAATCGCCTTTACCTTGTCATCGTTTGCTTGTATCCCTTTTGTTGTAAGGCGATAACCAAGGAAGTAGATCTCTCGTCTGAAGAATTGTGACTTGGTGAGGTTGACAGTTATATTTGCTTTATTGAGGTTGTTTAGCAACGCTTCTAAATGATTTAAATGTGTTTGTATATTATTGGAGTAGCACAAGCAGTCGTCCACGTAGATGATCGTGTTCTTCTTGACCTCCTCCTCGAGGGCCACATCCAATCCACGTGTCAACGCTGCAGAGCTGGTGCTGAGTCCAAATGGCGTCACTGTGAATCGGTAGCACTTCCCTTCATGCATAAACGCAGTGAAATCCCTACACTCTCGTTTTAATGGGACTTGCCAGAAGCTACTGGATAAATCGACTGTCGACAAGTACTGCATATCACCACATCTAGCCAATATCTCATTTACCGGGGACACTCCTTCGTAATCGGGCACGGTCACGCTGTTCACTTTTCTTGCATCGAGGCATAGGCGAACCCTCCCATCCTTCTTGATAACTGTCACGATTGGGTTGACGTACGGGCTGGCGCAACGTTCGATTACTCCATATCGTAACATCCGGTTAATCTCCTCGTTCACCTTATCTCTGTAGGCAAGCGGCACAGGCCACCCTCGTTGAAAGTAAGGTGTCCTGTCCGTAACGTGAAACTCGTGCGTGTAACCCTCTATTCTTCCCGGGCACTCCCTAAAAACATTCCGGTTCCTTACCAAAATCTCCTTCAGGCGTTGCAGTATTCCTTTATCCACGCAGTCTATGCTCCCAATCTTCTCATCGATGCATCGCAGTACTTCCTCTTCTTCTTCACTGTTTATCACGTCAATATTCATGATTGGTATAATGTGCTCCTCATCAACAGTATCGTTTTTTAAACTAACTACTTTGTTTCCGATGTCGATGCGACACCCAACTTCTTGTAAAAAACTAATTCCTAGTATACATGGTTTCACTAATTCTGGTATTACCAAAAACACACATTCATATCGGATACTATCAATCTCAATGTCACACAATATTTGTCTCTTAACTAATTTGGATTTACTTCCTACAGCACTTATTATAAATGTATTCGTTACGGGTAGTGTCTCATATGGTTCGATACTCTTCTTATGGTTATTAAACCAAGTTTCCGATAACCCGTTAACAATACAACCAGTATCAAGTAAGGCTTGGACAGTTACATCATTATTAAATTTAATAGTAATCTCGGGACATTTCAATATTTGTTTATTTACAATCTCGTCGTCCTCTTTTAGTAGGTCCTTTCGTAAATCAGGTAACAATATATTTACACTCTCACTCGGAAAGAAGTCGCTTAGAAATTCTATCTTCTCCCCTCGTTCGACGTATTTTTTTTTTTTGTTATTGTTGTCGCTGTTACCGTTCGCCCTTGGGGTAGTGCCAACGACCGTGCCACTGGGTCCTGGTTCAGCTGGTGTAAACTGTACTGTATTGACGTAGTGTTTGTTGTCATACCGACCCCTTGTTGCCTGTCGGTCACTTTCATTTTTATTGTATTGCGTTTCCCTTTCTCTCGGATTGTTCCTCCCTTCGTTGTAAGGTCTATAATGTGGTCTGCGAGTGTTATCTCCGCTCGACTGTATACTTGTGAATTCCGTAATCAGCGCTTCGAAATTTGGTATACTCGTGATACCACGTGTAACCACGGCGAGCTGCAAGTCCTTACCAAAGTGGCGAGCTAGTTTTCGTATCAGCTGAGTGCCGGTTAATGCTGGTGACAGTTGCCGACTTTCCAGTAAAATCCGTTCTACATACTGGACAGCTGTGATTGGTCCATTCCACTCATATCTGCCGTACTCCAGATTGTCGCGTATATTGTCCTGGCGTTCTTGACCCCAGTACTTCAAGGTGAAAGCTTCTTTAAATTCTTCGTACGTGGAGATTTGATTCCTTATGACGCGCCACCATATTCCAGCGTCCATCTCCAAGTGTCTTCCGATCCATTTAATGTCACCGTTGCTGTAGTACTGTTCCTGGATCTCTGACAATTCCTTCAGGAACTCCATTGGGAACCTGTCAGTGCCGTTATACTTTAACTCTGTATGTGTGTGTCCGTTAATTCTACTGATTATTCCAGACTCACCTTCAATCAGCTGACGCTGTAGTCGTTCTATCTGGGATTTTAATTCGTTAATACGGGTGGTTTTCTCTCTGGTGCTCTCGTCTAGTTTTTGTTCCGCCGACTTCTGTCTTCCATCTACCTCATTGATTTTCTGTTGCATTGTGTTGTTTACGTCTCCCTGTTCCTGTTGTAATTGTCTTACTGTTTGGAATAGTTCGACTCTCAATTCCTCTTGTTTCTTGTGATTTTCTTTTACGTGTGTCTCCACTCTGTTGTGGATCTTTTTGATGCTCGTTTGAGTATTCTGGGCAACACTCTTTAGTTCCTGTCGGTCTAATTCTCTTGTTTCACGCACCTCTTCGAATTTCTTGTCGGTGTCGTCCCTTAACTCTTTTATGATCTCGTTCTGCTGCTTCTGAACCTCGTCTATCTTCTTATCACAATTATTTATATATTCACGCACTTCCGCGCGTATTTGTGTAAAATTTTCATTCTGCTTCTCGAACTTTTCATTGATTTCTTCTTTTTGCTTCTCAAACTTCTCTTCTAATTTCTCGAATTTTTTATTAAAATTTTCATTTTGCTTTTCGAATTTTTCATTAACATCTCTTCTAATCTCTATAAAATTTTCATTAATCTCTTCCTTTTGCTTCATCATGAAGTCCATTAATGCGCGCAACGTCACCTCTTCCTGCGGTTGTTGTTGGGACTCCTGTCCCCGCGCTCTGACGTCTGACGTCTCCTCGGTCATTTGTGAATAAGTTGGTGATTCCTCTCGTTCGACACCAGGTACTCCCTGTTGGTTATTAATGTCAAATTCATGGAATCTGTGCTACTGGTCGTCATTTTTGCAGCTTTACTACGCGTTAACATTCAGTCCCAGTCCAACTAGCTTCACACTAATAATATTTGTTCTTACAAACTACTAACATGAAATATTAATATATACGCTTATCCTATCTCTACTGCCTGCTCTTTGCCGTGCGGTGGGCGCCAAATACCACATCTGTGGGGTGTTATGCTATTACGCTACTGAATTAACTAATCTGTGATTGCCGAGCCCTACGTTCTTTGAGAGCCAAATACAACAATCTGCCACGTGTTGGGCAGCCAAATACAAGATTTTCTTTGTATTGGGAGTTTTTGATAATTGTAATGCTAACAATAATGGATTAATTAATCTGTGATTAAGTAATTATTGAATATATTAATTTCCATAATGAGCTCGTGTAATCAATAAATAACACGTTAATTACTTTACGTTAGCATAACTATTGCATGGAGACTCTAGTTGTTGCATTAATAAAGAAAATAAAATAAACTACCTTAAATCACTCAAATGCTATTACTTTCTCGTTCTGAGGTAATTTGACAATGATGAACGCATATTGATAAAATAAACACTTATTTATTAACATTATATCATTCATTAAATTCAATATATAAAATATGGATGATTCCCTGTAAATACATACATTCATAAACTCATGAAAAGAACATAAAAGAACACATGTTTATACATCAAATTACAAGGTAAATCCAATACGTTGTTTGCTGAAAAACATATACATATATAATGCAATCGATATATAGAAACACAAATATTCAAACAATAAATCCTATACTAATGCGTTCATCGTATGCCTCAGATGGATGGCGTTAATTATATTTATCATGTTTAAATTAAATGCTCAAGGGGTGTTTCTTGAAAAAGAGACAGGACAGTAGAGTTTCTTATGATAAGAATAGCATAAAGATTACTTGTTTAGGTGAATTTATCCGATATTTCCATCGGCGTAACTCCTCTCTGCTGGATCATGTGTGGGAAGCTGTGCTGAGCTGTGACTGACACTTAACACACGCGAAACAGATTCACTCGCGCTGTATGTTCGTATTAAAGTTCATCGTTAACTATGGTGTATATATATATGTCTGTGTATTGTTCAACGTTTGATATGTTCATTACTGTTAGTGTTTTGATGCCGCGGTGTAATTGTTCCACATGATATTGAATCGCACCGCAACACTGTATAATGTTATTATTTCGCCGTCCGGTATTACATCAACGAAAGTTCTACGTGTCGATTATTGATGTAAGTGTGACTGGTTAGTTCAATTCTGAATTAGAGTATAATAAATAATTCTATAATTGTTAAGCACTGGCGTATGTCGCATGTTTTAGACACTGAAAGTACACTATTACCGGATACGCGCCAATATCGAAATGTCTAAGTCTCTTAGTTATATGACGCGTGGCAAAATTTCAAAGTCCCACTGCCGTCCGTATGTTAATCGAACTTTGACGACCGACTGTTGAAATTATAAAGACTGTTCTACTGACCGACTGACTGCTCAAAGTATATGAGTAAAAATTTATGAAAGACTGTCCAAAGTATATGGTTGAAAAAATTATGAGAGACTGTCCTCCCGCGTGCTCTGCAAGCAGTTTTTATCAAACATCGTGTACCACAATGCACCGTACTGGAAAACACGCCTCAAGTTGAACATGATAGGACGGAAGATCTCCTACCCTTAAGCCAGAGTGTCGTTCTTCACTTCCCATTCGACGTTCCCGTTGCTATGCTGGCGACGGTCCTCTCCACCAGGTCTCTGGGTAGATGCTGGGTTGTGATTGGATATCCTGTCTCCCCACGGGTTCGCGTCGAAAGCCTCCGTACTCTTTTCCTAGAACAGGAGAAATTTCATGCTCGTCTAT
Organism: Magicicada septendecula; assembly: GCA_034769895.1. Taxonomy (NCBI): domain Eukaryota; kingdom Metazoa; phylum Arthropoda; class Insecta; order Hemiptera; family Cicadidae; genus Magicicada; species Magicicada septendecula. The sequence goes on along the minus strand of CM068371.1, from coordinate 401,949,499 downwards.
CATGCCATTGTCTAAGCGTACTCCGGGTCTCGCTGCAGTTCTCACGAAAACAATGTGTCGTCTCTTGTTATTGTTCGCTGTGTTTGACCCTTTTTTTCTGAACGCTATCCTGGCGCAGCGTGACGTCGTTTCCAAAACGGCACACCTACTGCTTGTCGTAAATATCCGTTGTCGCCAGTACGTCGTTCCCCTGCTGTTTACAAGTTCGATTCTATTATTTTAGGTATCGATGTCCGTCCTCGTATAGGGTATATACTATTGTGTGACTTACTCTTTTATTCTTTACTGGTACTCTTACAAATTAACCCGGCAGTGTGTCCGTCACAGTTTCTCCTCTAAATTGGTACTTGACACAGTTTCCATTATCTGACATTTGCAGGCTGTAAATCTCGTGTTTTAGACGAGTCTGTCACGGCCAACCCTGTGCCCTATTGTACAACTATGTGAAACGTACTTGCATTGTCTGAAGTAAACGTTCACTTGACACTTCTACACACATTTCTTTATTTATTGCTCGTGGGCTGAGTAGGTGTGTCATGCTGAATGTAACGTCTTTTCAGTCACACTAAAATTTTTTAAATTTTTGGTTGTTACAACCCACGTTAAGTGAATATAGAATTTAGCTCAATTACCTAATAGCTCGGGGGGGGGGGTGTGATTGATCCACTGATCGCCCTCCGTAGATACGCCGCTAGTCTAGGTACGTATTTTTCGTGTATTAACAACCTTCTGTTTCACGCTCAAAATTCTCACGTTAGACGTGTACATAACGCTAAAGGTTATTATAGGCCCGCTAGTCGTTCCCTGTGCCGACCCAATGCATACATTACCCCCACTTGCAAGTATAGATTAGTTATCTAGAGAGAAGGGAGGGGAGACGACGCTATAACATTTCACTATCTCACTTCCATATTATCTTCCTCTCTGTGCTTCCATTGTCCTCGTCAGCCTTGTTGCAGCCGATGTTCACACTATGAAACAATGTACAAGACTGTTGTGCGCATGTGCGAAACAACTGAAAATTTTTGTTAGCCTCGGAACGAGGTGTTTGTCTACTGCGCATCGAGACCCGAGTGTTCAATTTACATCGTCCTAGCACCAAAAAAATGCGCATGGTAATACAGTATATTGTATCTTAACTCTGCCAAGTTGAACGTCACCAGGTTTTACGATAACAATTAGTGCTTCATTGCTTCGTACACCCTTAAACCTACCCTACTCGTCTTCTATGCGAATCCACAGTAAAACGTCATGACTTTTGTTGTATTGCGATGATACTCTTTAATCCAGCTTATGAAGGAACGTTTTTTCCCAGTTCCTGAGGGTTTTGTGCACCTTTCTTGCATAAGTATGCAAGTACAAAACCGATGTGGTTTTAACAGAATTTTATTTTATTATTTTGTGTTGTTAGGTTCCTTGAGTTTCTTTCTTTCCGCAAGACTTTTTTAATTTACAGAATGGTACAATTTTCCCGTTATTGCAGTAATTGAATTTACTTTCTTTCGCATTTAACTTTCCATCCTCACTAAACAAGGACTAAAGTTGCTCGAATCTTATTATTTGTTCTTCGAGCTTTCGCACGTAATTACTGTTCGGAATATATATGTGAAACACGATGAGAAAAAATTTATGACTGCGTAATTTACTTAATTATACTACCACTACTACAGATCATGATTCAATTATACCAGTAGTATCATTACGTTACGTGATTACAGAACAAAAACTTCGGCACATTTTTTTTTCACGAGGCCGTACGTAACCGGATAATTATGCAGGACCAAACGCGGAACGTTGACGGAATAACGATTGTGTCTTGATTCGTCCGGACCGTTGTGCACGGGGTCCCCTTCGAGACCTATAAAAATTACAGATACAGAGAAGCCGTAATAAATAAAGTAACAGGTAACGGCCAATAGGAATTCGCTTCCTTCATTCGTTTTACGAGCATCTAGCGTCTACGTTGGTGGTCTGCGGAGCCCCCCCTTCCTTCGGCCGCTCAACCTGCACAACACAATTGTTTATTACGATAAACGACGCCTCGCCCCCTCCCAAGTATACCTGACTCGTCTCCGCGTTTTATGCTCACCGTTAACATAATCGTAATCCCCGGTATAAAACTTTCCCGCTCCCTGTTATTACAAAACACGTTTAAAAGAAAAGAAAAACATTGCGTGCGTTAATTCGTTACCGCGCGTTTTATTTGCTTTTTAGTGACAATCGTCTGCATAATTACCGCATGTTCTTTTACAACAGGCATTTAATGTTTGTTTCCTCTTGTTTTCCTGTTTTGTTTTTTTTCTGCTGTCGGTCATACAGCGTTACTGACTGTACAAACCTCTTTATTAATCAGTTTCCAATTCAGGGTTCATACTGAAATTTTGAATTTGATTTCCCTGACTTTCCATGACCAAATCCGCAAATTTTCCCTGACCAGCGTATGCGTTATTTTTTGTGTACAATACCAATTTTTCAATATATAAATTACCTATTAAACATTATTGTAGCCTATTTACTCAGTTTAAAATATTAGTTTTTAGTGAAATTTATTTTTATTTGTAAGCATGAAACATTCATACATTATCTTATTGAAAATTTACTTTAGTATGCTTAACATTATAATCGTCCATAATCATGGATGAATTTAAATAAAGACTTTAGTAATCGGCCTCCACCTTCCCCATAGCCGTCCAACGCACTCCTTTTTATTTTTTCCAAAAAGTAAACAGTTGTATTTATACAAAAAACAATAACAAAATTAATTAGCTTATATTAAAAAATTACAATAAATGTACATTATTAGGTTAAAATATCACAAAAAACTGCATAAAAAATGTAAAGGAAACATACAAAGAAACAAAGAGATTGTATTATTCTTTAAAACTAAAACACTCTTTAATACAGGTAACCTAAATTTCCATACCTAATTTTAATAGATACATGAATACAAATTTAATTATCATAGCCTAGGTAAATAAAGTCGACCGTGATCATAAAAGTTCTAAATGGGGAGATTTAGCCTAACTTTTTCTTCTCAAGAATCTGAATTTTTGATTTTATATTGTCTTCTTCTTTCAAAGCTTGCAGTTTTAAAATATTTCTCTGCTCTTCAAGTTTCTTGATCTCTATGGATAATTTTCTTTTTTCAACCTTTTTCTTCTCTTCTTTTTTTTGGTTGTGTTTTGACTCTTTGAGATGTTCTTCATATCTCCTATGGGCAGCTCTTACATTTGTCAACATTGTTTGAGTGATAGGAACTTTAAGAATACTTTCATGATATCTTATAGCATTTTCCACTGTTCTTTAAGCAAAAAGACTAATTCCACTGTTCTTTAAGCAAAAAGACTATGTTCTTGCAAATTCTCCACTAATAATGTTTTATTTACAGAAAACCCTTCCTTCTCCTGTTGCATTTCCATGCGAAAATATCAGTCCTAATTTAATAATTTGCCATAATTCTGAATAACACTGATTCCCAAGTAATAAAGAAGAAAAAAAATCAAGTCTCTTGGAAGGACAATCACCATCCAAAAATATTTTGAATTGTAATTGAAAGGTAGAATGAGCTTCACTGCAAAGTCGAGTGTATTGTGCTTTTGCTTTCTCAGCAACAGAATCTGTGATTCGGTTATTGGTGTACAATGCCTCTAGCAATAAACCAAATCTTTGTTTCCCTAGTTCTGGCTGATGAAAAAGTATACTAGGATCCAATGATGAGAGCCCTTGGACAGGCTTGTACTTCAGAGGACATCTTTCTAATATCTTTTCTGTCATTTTGACTAGCACAGTCTGGCATTCAAGTTTGAATTTTAGGATATCACTTTCTTTTGAAGTAGCTTCTTTGAGAAGTTTTTTTGTATGAAATCCGAGATCAATACTTTTTACATCACGCAAATTTTCTTTGTCATGTAAATCTAATGAAAAAAGCTTAGTTGTTGTAGTAGGCATTTTACTGGATTTAAGAAATCTCTCCATCAAATTTTGTACGAGACTTTGAAATATGTGAACAGGAATGGACCAAGTGGGTCTGAGGTTTGGAACTTTCGTAAAAATGGTTCACATTCCAAGGAAAGCATTTTAAAAAAAGCCTGTTTGCATTTCAGAAATATATCTTTGGTTTGAACAGAAAAATTTTTTAATGTTTTTGTACTGAGATATTTTCGGCTGTCAACAAATTTCTTTATATCATCAAAAATACTTAAAACTCTGTCAATAGAAGTCACATTTTCAAGCCATCTAGTTGTACAGTGTTTTAAAGGAAAACAGATTTTCCAGTAAGTTCAATGAACTCAGCAAGGCGGGCGGGCTGGTGAATCATTAAAGATGTAATAAACATCTCGCAAAAAGCTATCCCCTTCCCACTTTGCCGTCTTTATGAAAAAAAACTTCCCTGACTTTCGGCATATCTTAAAATGTTTCCCTGACTTATTTTGATTTCCCTGACTTTCCAGGCCAGTATGAACCTTGCAATTTTATATTCACAAATCAGCGAAAGAGACTTGAAAGTATTCAATTCCTTAAGTTTCACGGCCGGCGCCAAGTTTGTTAAAATTGTTATTAGAAGCCGGCCTGTTAGGGCGTGGTCGACTGTTATTGTGGACAGACGTTTCGGCCCCCACCTTCGGTGTCAGAAAATGTTTGGCAAGGTGTCCGCCAGTTCACCCCAGTACCAAGGTAGAGACTTTGTTATTACTGCTGAACTGGCGGACACCTTGCCAAACATTTTCTGACACCGAAGGTGGAGGCCGAAACGTCTGTCCACAATAACAGTCGACCACGCCCTAACAGCCCGGCTTCTAATAACAATAATTTTAACAATCTTGAAAACGTTATTTGCAAGCTGAAAATCTGACTGCCTTCTCGATCACAAGCTGAAATATTATTAACATAAAACTTTAATTAGAGTGCGATTCAAGCTTTTTGTTAAAGGAGGCGGGGTGAATATTTAGCCAACAAGCTTCGCGCACTGACACAGCAAAACATAACATTTCTTGTGGCTCTACAAGCATACGGTTATTGTGTAATCATAGAAAATAACTGTTAGTTATGAATTAACAACAGTAAAGCTCGAAACACATTGCTATCACGTCACACGAGCTCACGTGAGATCAGGACTTGCCTTAACCCGTGAAATCGTAGTGCAGAGACACACTTATATCACGTCACGACACTTCATGTTAACGTGACCTCATGTGAACACGCGTGAAGTCGTTTAAACACTCGTGAAGGCAAATAAAATTCTACTTCATAGAAAAATCAGTTACATAAGAAGGAGCCTGGATACATGTATAAACTTAGAAAGACAAGAGAAAGGTGACTTTCAGAATCTAATACAAGATTCAAAGTACAAAATACAAGAAGATCCAGCTAAATTTCAAATGTATTTCAGACTGAATAAGGAAGAATTTAATTATTTACATAATCTTATTGAAGATGATATAGAAAAAAAGAACACCCATGTCCGAAATGCTATAAGCTCTCACGAGAGATTATTAGCCGTATGTTTAAGGTAAGCATGAAATAAACGAAAACAAATGCCTGGCATCTTATCTGATTATATTATAAAGCAACATATAATTGTTAAAATTTAGTATTTTTAAAAGCATAAAATTTGTTTAACATTTTGAAACATGAAATTAGTGCACAGTGGTTACAAAAAACAAACACATTTTTTAATTAAAAAAAAAGAACATACTGTAATTTACATATCATTAATCTTCGTGCAATCTCACTTTTTCTATTAACAACTCCTCCATTTTCACGTACTTGTCAACTCACGCCTCACAAAAGTGTGGTTGAACAGAAAATGTGATTCACGTGAGGCGTGAAATGGCCGGCTATGTCACGTGACATCACGTGATATAGGCTACATGACGTGAAGACACTGTGTCTCCAAGCAATTTAACTCAAGCTGAAAACCCACTCTCACATTTTTTGCTATCACGTGAATTCACGTGACGTGATAGCAATGTGTTTCCAGCTTAAATGTTACTCTACTGGGTAAGAGTAAGAAAATTTCTCTTGCAGAGAAAAATACAGATTTCCCCGATATGGCAATTTACGATAAATTAAAATTGTTCACGACTTAATTACGTAGATACAATTCGGCCTGGCACAAATGTGTTTAGCTTCACTTTGGTAAAAGATAAATACCGGTACGCATTTTAAATTATACAAGATAATTTATACTTTTAAATAATACTATAATCATCATCACCATCATCATCATTATCCATTTCTTTCCACTTTTGAGCTATTGCGTGTATAATCACTCTCCTGTGATTTATCTTCACAATTAATCTTTAATCAAACTCATTCCAAAGATAGGTCTTCATGTTTCTGGCGCCCTCCAATTTAGTGATATTCGTAAATATCCATTTTCTTGCCTAGCCAATGTCCTCCTTACCTACACTTTATATTCTTAATCGGTTTCGGTCAGTTGGACGAAACAACGATTTTACCTATTCTTACGTGGTCAATTGTGCCCCGCACTTTCACTTACTGACCGAATCTGTCATTTAGAAATCTTGCTATTCTGATTTTCGATTACGGTATATTTCAATTCTGGAACTTTTCATTTGTGCGAGTAACCTCTTTCTTCCAATATTTTTGTTACGTTACGTTAGGTTAGGGTAGGTTAGGTTAAATTAGGTTAATGAAGTGAATTATAACGGTAATTTATGTGTAAATTTCTAGTAAAAATATGAAAATGCAATTGACCGCAATTGACCGAGTTTAAGTTTCTACCTCAATCGCAAATCATCGGGTTTTATACGATTGGGACGCAACTGACCACGGTCCAATTCAGGAAAAACTGTTGTTAACCAGCGTGTGTATTCCGCAGTGGTTTGCCGGTCACACGGAGACCAGACACAACAATTTACGTAGACTTCACATAGAAGCATGGAGAGGACTCTAGAATATAAAGATGGACAGGAAAAAATCGTACGCAACTGCACTCGAATAAGTGATATCACACATACTAGATATCACATGTTTCTGACCGCCAAATCACTGCGGAAAACACACGCTGGTTAACAAAAGTTTTCTGAATTGTCTGAAGGATCAGCTGATCAGAATGGGCACAAAGGAGAATAAAACAGGCAAAACACGTCTTTCAAATTACAGATCTGATATAGTGTTGAGCAGTGAACAGAAATATGAGTAATAAATTCAAACAGTGGAGTGAAGCAGTTGGTTTCAAAATAAACGTGGAATGGCAAACATAAAGTTTATTAAAACCTGAGAGATGAAAACTGATAACAAAGAACGTACAGCTGTGAAATATTTGTACAAAACAATAGAAATAATGGATATGCACTGCCAGATATCAAAGAGGCGTACTTCTCTAATGTATCTTGTCTGCTAATCCATAAATCTATAAAACAAACATGTTTCCCCAACTCTGACATTATTTTTAGACGATAACGGCGTTACTCTGTTTGCGTTGGCTGTTCATTAAAAACAAGTCTTAACCCGCTCTATCTAACTCTGCGCGCTTGGTAAACGTCCACATCAAATCAAATAATAAACGAACAAAATCGCGAAACAGAGCTCGTTTGTTTGATCACGGGTAAAATTAGACGTGCTGGTGTTTTGCTAACGCTTGCCAAACGCTAAGAAATTCTCACGATTACACCGATGTCTGGGACTAACTGGGTCACACCGCTGCGATTAAAACATTAACAGCAATAATTATATTTACAAAACAAAATATATACGAGAGTTTTACCAACGTATAATTTGTTCGCGTCCACAGACGATATTAATGTGCGGCTGCCAAACGTGAATCTGGTTTGGCAAAACAAACGCAGCCGGTTGACTTCGGACACATAAATCTGACTGAAGTGTATGTATGCACGGCCTCAGCGTGCGAGAAGCATGGAATACATGTCCTTGACGACTGATACCGTCTTCCGTTCTACTAATACAGAAGGGATTTTTTTTACCTGTCGCACGAAATGTAAAACCGTAGTGCATGACAAATTAGCGATACAACCAAGAGCTCCAAACCGCTATAAACTGCACACAAGAGACCAGGTTTCAGTGTGATCCCAGTTTCTGTGGTCAAAACTTTCTGTTAGGGGCTTTAGATTGCCATTTACATTAATGGTTTCAAGTCGCATAAAACAAGCGCTAACGGAAGAAAACACTCTCAATAATATCTCACTAATATATTTACACACCGCTTACAGTTCTAGACTACTATTTCAACTCAATTTTGAATTTTTTAAGAAAATTTTCAGTATGTCTCAGAAAAATTCCGCGTAATCTGCATGGTGTATCACACAGAATGATAGGGACGAAATACACAATCCTTTTACTGCGTCTTGTCGATGATTAGTGAAACTTCCAAATCCTTTCCAGTTTACACATGGCCTGTTATCAAGAAAGCGATAATCTCGACATCATTACGTTTTAGATGTTAAACTTGACAGTAAACGGTATCACACGCAAAATCCCATCTGATCTCAAAAAAAGACTTGAAAGGAAAAACTGAGAATCTTATTTCAGTCAATACAGATAAACATGTAATTAATGCCTCAAAGAATGTATATTTTGATGCAGTTACATAAAATACTGTTATGCCGTTACAGAACACTCTACACGTTTGTCGGGTATCCCAACAGAGCCCAGCTGCAACGTTTGTGTTCGAACGTATTGCTACTTTGAGAAGAAAGACAATTACGTGACACTTAACATGCGTCAGCAATCGAGGCTGTTCCAGACCTCACCGGTCACGCACTGTGTTCAAGCCCGCAATCAATTACGCTCTAGTGTTTTCGAATAGTGTTGACGCGTATTATGGATCATTCTTGAACACTTGTGCTATCTATTTAAACAACGACAGCTGCCGCTTAGTGGTCAGTTTAAGTGGCGATTTATTCAAATAAGGTTCGAATATTGTGACGAAATGTTATAATTGTGCGGGACTCTATTAGTTGACATTATTATTGCGTGTGGACAAATTTTCCTCGGATTATTGTACAAGCTGATTACAAACTGTATTTGTGATTAATTAAACCTGGTGATTAGTAACTTGATTGGTGTCTGTAATTTTGTTTTGCCCTGTACCATACGACGATCGGTGAGACCGTCTTAACAATATTAATTCGCTGGCCATTCGGAATAATTATGATAACTGGAAATTTATTGCTCGTTTTTAGGGTATCGTTAAACTTTCTGCTGAAACGATAATTGTGGTTGTAATCACTTCAAACTAACAGTTAACTTCTACAATTTTCAAAATTAAAAAAAATTTCCGAGACACACATTCCACTAAAAACGTAAAAAACGTTGATGACAGTATTAACACTGTTATTGATAGGTGTGAATCATCCTGTTTCTCTCGTAACTGTGATTTGATTATCACGATCTGTATCAAGCACGTTCCCAGTACACAAACATCATGGATCCTAGTCACCATGGGGGAGCCGAACTTGAGGATTCACATAGGAAGAGGCCAACTTGTCAGTCGTCTCACGTAGTCTCCGATGGTAGAATGGATTGGATCGTAAACGACTGTTCAAACCTGTTCTTCAAGGAGGAACTTATACACCTGTGTTATATGGAAGCTCTTGAAGGCAGCTCGGAACCCAGATTCCTTGTGGTACGTCTCTGCGATCCACAACCACATAGCCCAGAGTCAGTCAGTCAGTCACATGTATTATAAATACATTTATCCATGCCCCTTTGTAACAAGAACTCTTGCCGGTAGCTCGGTACTTGAATCCCAAGGGGGCGTCTCAAGACGCACATCCCCTCAGCTCTGACGCAACCTTCGAAACAAACCTGAGAAGTTGTATGGTCAGATTTGTGAATAGGAAAAGAAACATGCCGAAATCACTAAATTCAGTACCAGTACTTTATTTTAACATACTTTTCTTAAAAAAAAAATATTACATTTCCTTTCGAAATCACAATAATCTCACACACAAACTGACGGCAACCATTAACGTATGTGCGTGGCGGCTGTATAGTTCTTCCGGTGTGCGCATGCTGCATCGTTGTGCTCTGTCAACCATCGCCAGAAAACAACTTCCTCGCCAGGTGGTTCTGACAATGTCAAGATAGTATATACTACAAGGTCATTGCTTGCGGAATATCCATACCGCTGTGAAAACGTACGTACATTACACAGTGCGTCCTATTACCAAATACCATTTAAAGGATAGGACTTTCGATATTTCAGCTGAAGGTCATGCTAATAAATTTTTAGACGGTGCATTACCAGTTATTCCAAGATGAAACTGTACATTAATTGTAAGCTCCCTGAACTGCACAACTCTGTCACAATTTTACAATTTTTACTTCCATGTTCCATAAGGAAATGGAAGTATGGTGATGGAGAGAAAAATCGTGTTCGAGATAAGGGCTGATTCTGATTGTACTACCCTCAAAACATGAAGAAAATTCATTTTTCGAAAAGTGTCTGTGTGTAGAATTTTTTCTATGGCAAACGATAACAGCCGCAAATTCAAACAAAATCAAATAATTTTTTGCATACGTCCCTGAATTGTAGAGGACTCAAGGTCTATTGATTTTGGTGAAGATCGGTTACGGGGAAAGGGTAGTTTACCTGCAACGTTTTATGTTTTAACAAGAGTAAAGTACTTAATTTTGATAAATAAAGTATCCTGAAAAGAAGCTCATAATAATCCACTTAGAAACGTAGATGAAATATCTATAAATGAAGAGGCTAGTTGAAGGGGGTGGGGTTAGTTTTCTATAAATGACAATGATAGTTGAAGAGGGAGGAGATAATTTTTATTTATATGTCATGTGTACTACGTTATAGCCAACAAAGAATTAGTTTGTTGTTAAAATTCCTTCCCGGGCTGTTTGGCGTGGTTCAATGTTTTCTACAAAACCAGACGTTTCGGCGTGCTATCGACTGCCATCATCGTAAAATCGAGTGCGCTAACGTGAGGTGGTATATGTTAGTGACCACAGTACTGTGGTTAAGGCTGAAGAAGGAAGTAGTTTCTATGGAAATATTTCATTTCGAAAATTATTTTAAATATAAGTCTTAGAACATGGAAGTCATGTATGGTTCTCCATTGACTTAACATTGTTCCCTTTGGTACCCATATTTTTTAAGACTAAACACTGCACTCTGATTTGAGGTTAAAGTTCCTTTTAGTCTGATATCCAGCCCGGATTTTTACAATTTTTCAAACTTTTGATCCCGTTTTTTGGACTCTGGAGTCCTGAAATTTTTAAAACTTAAGACTATATTCAGATGTTGGTTAAAATTCTTTTTTAATTCGCCAGGCAATATAGATTTTTCCGATTTTTACAAAATCTTGTTCGCTCGCATTTTTTGGAGGATAATCATTAAAAAAACAACAGAGGTCTTTGTGGTGAAAGTATGGTCAGGCATGCCATGTTTTATGAAAATCGGTTGATGCATTCAAACCTTATCTTGAGACATCTCCTAAACAGACAGAAAGACAAATGCCAAACGGTCGAATTAAATCATTAGCGTCTCAGAAGTCTTCTCAGACGGTTAAACTGAGAACTCGCTTTGCTCGTTAAGTAGACATAATTTTTTTTACCTGCTAACTAGCGACTTTTTGTGTTAGTCCTACGGCGCGTTTCAAAACATACGTTCATCTTTATATAGATTTGTTGGTGACGTCGTTACACATTAAGAAATATTTACATACATAACAACATAAGCTGCTGAGCATATGTCAAAACTTACAACAAACACAAGCATCCACGCTGCTTTCGGTGCGCATTGTGATCGGAGTGGCTACGCTGAGTTTGTTTTAGGCTTTATTGACACTGATTTTATTTTATGTGTAAATGTATCTTATTCTTTAATACGTCTAACGAGCGAAATCTACCTGAAGAAAGAACGTATGTTATGAAACGCGCTATACGAGTAATATACATGAAGTCAGAAGATTAGTAAGAATTAAAATTACCGTTTACTTACAATTATTCCGAGTTCGAAGGGAAAACTGTAATTTCATCTACTGAACTTACAACTGTAAAAACAACAACGACATAACTGAAGGTAAGAAGAATAATTTTTATAACGCGAACATTTTTTGTATTATATTTATTTTTTTATTTTTTTTTATAATATAATATAAACAATTTTTTTAATCTTGTTTTAAACTATGTATAGGGCCGTCAAAGAATAGCAACATCTAAAGTAGGCATTTCGTCAACGCCTGTAGATTTGATCAATCCAGTGGTAGGTTGTCAACTTCTTGACGTCAAGCGCAGTCGTGAGGTTACTGTTCGCTGGTTATATGTATTCAAACAACGACTATAATGGATTTTATTCTCTTGGCATACGAAAACGAGCATAGTTTTGTTCACCACAGTGTACACAACATGAACACATTTAACGGACAAAATGATGAAAATTTTACAATACAAATCTTCTGACATTAGATAATCACTTACCGGTGCTACAACGGAACAATAAAATATCTCAGATTATAGGAATACATTTTTAAGAACCATTAAAAAGTGAAAATGAACCGAATGAATTATAAATGTTCATGTTCTTCAGTATCGGTACAAACACAGTACTAATATATCTGTACAGACGTATATTTCGCACGCACTTTGAACATGTTTAGAATATTGTGAAATGATTAGTATACCTCAAAATGCTTTACAGGCTGGTATTAAAATAACGTCCGAAGTTAAATGCCACAAATAAATTGCTTTACATTAACACCCCACATTTCACGTCATTAACAGTGGACCAATATAAAAGAAGCAACAAATTATAAAACGCAATACAAAACTGTGATCGTGTCGACCACTGGAAATAAAACGATCCTTGTTTTAAAGGAGTTTCTCTCTGTACTGTTGCTCCTATTGCGAACAGGTCTGATTAGTTTTCATAAATACGAGGACACACGCCACCCGCAGAGAAGCTGTCTACGGAGACTCTACCAAATACGTTCATTACAGCTGTTTTAGACAACCTTATCTGTACAACGAACTACAATTTATGTTTTTGATAGCTTGCCTCAGAGTTTCAGTTTCGTATTATATCTGTCTCTTCTAAATGTACATATTCATATTGACAAGTAAGCTCCTTGAGCTGCAGAACTCGCTCATTATTTTAAACGAATTACGCTACACTTATTATATAAAGCTCGATATTAGATAATTTTTAAATTATGGAAAATTACAAAAATCACGATTCCTCGACTATGTCGTTAGTAATGATATAACATCTGTAGACCATACAATCATACAATGGACACTAAACATTTGAAACATTCGCATTTGGGTCACAATCCTTTTTAGTCTAAACACCCTGCTCGATTTTCACAACTTTTCCCTTTTTTTTTGCCCTGGTCCACAAATTTTGAAATTTCTACACTACATTCAGATGTTACTTAAAATTCTCCTTAATCTGATAGACAATATGATTTTTTGTGATTGTATCAAAATTTGCACCCACTTTCAAGGCCCCGAGTCCAAAAAGTTTGAAATTTTCAAAAATAAACTCTATATCCAGATTGTGGTGAAAATGTCCTTTAATTTGATACTCCGCATGGGGCTTTTGCGATTTTATCACAATTTAACTCCTTCACATATTTGCCTCCCGCCCTCTATATTTGGGGGGGGGATGAATCTAAAAAACAATAGGGTTCTGTAGGGTAATAGTACGGACACGTATACCACGTTTTACGAAAATCGGTTGACGCGTTCAATAGTTATCGTGAGACACACACCAAACAGACACACAGAGAAATGCCAAATGGTCCAGTTGAAAATGGAAACTCACTTTGGTAGTTCAGTTATTATTATTATTATGATTTCGACCTTCAGAGGAGAGGATACTGAAATACATATACACAAATTAATAACTTAAAAGAATAAAATAGAAGATACGAAAAATCAATAGAGGGTACACCTCTTTTAAAAGTTATTAATCCACTCCAAAGGGCATATTAACAATTTCCTATTGAAACGATTATATTTAATTCCATGTTGTTTGTAACTGGAAATATAAGCAATTATACATAGAAACTACCTGTTGTAAACTATTATAAAACACTAAAAACTCGTTTATCCGAGACAATTTTTAGTAAATTTTAAAAATAATCAAAAGCATTTTCCTGTCCTTCGTGTTTGGAGCGACAAGACGAAACTTCCCCTGCAGAACTTCTAACAATGAAACGACTTCGAGATCGGGCAGCCAGCAAACGAGCTTCAAAGCTTAGCCAAAAAACTATGATTGATTACTGTACGAACTAGCAATAGGACTGTTCCAGTACTGTAGAAACTATAATTTACAGTGCGGTGCCGTTTTATAGTTTATTGTGTCATATTCACTGTAAGTAACTTTTAAATTATTATTATTAAATAAAGTTACTGTACTTACGTATGTATTATTATTTAAATAGAAGTTTCGGTTTATCCGAAACGGGCGCGGTCCCATCAAATTCGGATAAACGAGTTTTTAGTGTATACATCATGTGTATGTCTTATTGGTTTTAATAGTAGTCTGGTGTTTAAGAATTATGATTATGAGCTACAAAACGCATTCAAAACAGTTCTTTTCATCTAGGGAAAGTCATCTATAAAAATATGCAAATTACTGTTATTCCTACTGATAGCATTCATACTATTTACGTAAAACAAGGTCACTCCTTATTCTACCGAAGAAATCCACATTCATATTTAACACGGACAGAGGCAGTAACTGCTTTCCTTCAATAATTACATGGCACGTCTGTTTACAGTTCAGCTGGCTCCGAATTCACGACACCGGCGCGATGGTGAAGAGAAACGACAAACGTAGGGGTCCTGCAACGGAAACTATCGTCCTGTTACAAGTTTAATTCGTGACGGCAAACAAATACACACTTAACAAGTTGAAGTTTGTACAAATATCGCGACTGGTATCAATACAAAATTAACGTCGTTCTTTGATATTCAAAGCGTGTCTACAAACTACTGTATATAAGTGTTTAATAAGACACGTATGGGTTATGACGACCAGTCATGAAAATCTGCTTGGAATATTCGAACGAGAAGTAATGAGGAAGAAGAACAGCAACACCTATGGCCGTGCGCTTCCGTGACGACGATCTGTAATGGCATGCGAGAGTACTGAGCTTCCTTCTGGAGCCCCTGTCCCAAACGGAAATTTTTTTAACTTGACTACAGCGACTATAGTAATAGTATAATAGTATTCTTTAACCGCTTCAGTACAGTACGTACCGAGGACGTTTCCAAGTATCACCATGGCGTAAACAGTACAAGCTGCAAGGCCGAATACAAAATCTTTGCCGTTCGTAAGTAAATTTTTACTTGCAAGACATCGCATGGTGTGGCCTAAACTATCGAAACCGCTTCTCAACAAGCAAGAAGAGACTAGAAAAGGAACCTGGCAAATTGGCGAGGGAGTATGGACCTGTGAGAAATGGCGTGGACGAATCACGAACCAGAAGAAATATTAGGAGGAACTGATACGTAACTGCGTATTGTCTGAGTTTGAGCACGAGCACAGTTACGGCACGATGAGTGCCATAGTTAAAACAAAATAAAGTCTGGTTAATTCGAACGTGGTTAGTTCAAAGTTTTGGATTATTCGAACAAACAGTTGTACCCCTTGAATTACCTGTTCAAATTAGTGTTAAAATTTTAAGGTTAATTAGAACTTTTACAGTTAATCTGGATAATCCGATATGACAATATGCTTGCGTCATAATTTCTTCAAAATTATGCATTTAATAACATTAAAACTGTGTAAGATAAGAAATACATAACGGCATTAAAACAATTTAGCTTAGTACAATAAAAACTTCGTGTATAGACCAATGATTCGAGTACAATAAATGGAAAACATCGTTTGAGCGCTACCGTTTTAAGCCGACTCGCATTCTTCGTAAACCCACCTCAAACCATTAATGTACTCCGTATTAACCGCCGTTTTAAGTTAAGCTTACATATCGAGAAATTAAATCTTTGAATGTTTAGTTAAGGCTAAGTTGGTTAATAAACTTAGTTAAAAACTCGGTATTTCAAATTTTCGATAAATCAAATTTTTCAAATTCCCCCTAGGAATTTGAACTAAAAAGAATTTACTGTAGGCTACTTAATATTCTGAGCACGACGGTACTGTACCTATTGTCACAACTGGTCAGGTAGTTGTACCCATGGTGTCTGATAAAGACTGAATTTTGACAGCTACACGAACTCTTCGAAAACTTCTTTAAGTTCGTTAACTTCTAACGTGGCTCTTGTATCATCTTGATTACGCATTTTGTCCAGTCAGTTAACACCCTAGTACTGCGCAAAGAAATTAATTTCTGCTTTCTGTAAACTCAACGGCTCGAAACACAACTATTTCCGCGTAACTCAGAGAACGGCCTTACTGGATACACCTTGTTCATCATCTGAAAGCCCAACCCTTGCGTTGTCGTTGCATCAGCCACTCTTTCGATACAAAATACCTCCTTCCATCTTCCATAAACATCCGCGCAGCGTCCAAATATATCCCACTTGGGCAACCTCTCTCAGCCTTCCTCAACAGGTTTTATTCAAAATAAGAACACTTGTCTTCAGAAATTGTATTTTCGCGTTTTATATTACTTTTATAATTTTCTTTTCTGTTTTACTACTTCTAAAATTACTTTGGTTTTCATCATCATCATCACTACAAGGACTAGGCCTGAGACCTGTTCCGGAACCCATCTCCTCCTCGGTCTACCGACATCTCTCTTCCCAGAAGGGTTATCACCCAAGGCAGCCAGAGGTAGACGGATATCAGGCATGCGATTCAAGTGTTCACACCATCTCCTCCTGTGCTCTTCATTCTTCTGATGCAATGATACAATGTTTAAATCGCGTCTAATATCCTCGTTCCTTCTCCGATCCAAGAGAGAACAACCTTGCGTCCCTCTTAGAAATTTCATTTCGGCTGTCTGAACGTCCCTTTTACCAAGAGACCATGTCTCACTAGCATACAGGAATGTGAGGACAGTCACAGTTTTATAAAATTCCATTCGAGTATTTTTCCGTGTTTTATTTTTCAGGTACCACAGATCCGTCTAAATTTTGTTAGCTTAAGTAAGTAATGCCTTTAAATAGTATCCTGCTTAAGTAAAAATATATGTACTCACACAACTCATACGAGCCTCGGAATCGGATGGGAAATACGGCAAAACGACCTACTACTATGTTTTTTTCTGTCCAAATTGTGTTTACTATCCTTCTGCATACTTCATACATGTTCGTTTTAAATCTCCACCGCGATTCCAAATTCAAAAGTAAAAAATATTACAACAATTTTATTCGATCTACGCTCAATCGCGTAGGTTTAAAACCCATAGCAAAACAAAAGTGTAATGGAACAGTCGACATCAGAATTGTACAACACAGAACGGATGCCAGAAAAGAGCAACGACATAGTTCCTGCAACGTTGCACGGTCTCGGCGACACCATCGTGCAATTTTATTGTAATTCTATTGTCCACGCGCTGGAAAGTAATGAATCAGCTGTTGCTGCTGCTGCTACTACACTTGTTTCGTTCCGTAGGAAAACTAAAGCGAGAAATAACATACTCAAAGTTGCAATATACTCATTCAATCGATACCGGCCATATTAAGAAAACGGCCGCCATTCTTAAATAATTTGTACTGCATAACATCTAGTCTTACCTTTCGATTCGGAGTCGTTCGTCCATCAGTACAAATGAATTTTTAAAAATGTAGGCCTACTTATAAAACACGAAACCTATTCTAAAATCTAACGTATGCTCCTGTGACATTACGATGTAGAATCTGTCCAATAGTAGACCAGTGGACGCTGATACCGGCCCAAATGTGATCGAAAAGATCTTTTTCTTTTTGTTCCTATGCTTCCTGTGAACCTAAAAGTTGCAACTTGGAATTATCGAATTAAGGGAAAAGTAATGTATACAACACGTCCACATCCTAACGGAGTAGTAAAAAGTAACGTATATAGTAAACATAAATTAACATAAAATGATCTTCTTCTTCCGTCCTGAAGTAGGTGTAGACACCTGTTCCGGTTTCAGAAACCTTATCCTACATTGTGAATTTAAACTATTATTATTTATAAATATTTTAAGTTCAATTAAGAATCAGACCACCATATTCTGGACCTGTCTACTTCTCCATTAGGCCTACCACGTGGAGTATACAAATATGCACCCTTTGGTAGACAGTCCTTTTACATACGAAGAATATCGTTATGTTACCTCCGTCTACTCTGATTGGTCACTCTACAATTGACACTTTGTTGTTTGCGGACGATCAGGCCATTCTGTCGGACTCGGAAAACAGAGTGCAGATGGGTATATGTTTGTTAAATCGAATCGGCAAAGACTCTGGATTGCAAATATCCACACTTAAGACCAAGGTGATGGTTTTCGTGGAACTGATCCCGTACAGGAAAAAATTGTTATATATAGTACTGTCCTGGAACAAGTTAGCAATTTTGAATACCTGGGCTACAGTGTCTTATAATGCAAGCAACGACGTTGTGAATAAGTTGCATAAGTTCAACTTCTATGCGGGACCATTAGGCGAACCCTAAGTCATCAAGTAAAGGAACACGCCTAAAATTCTATAAGGTGATGGCCCTTCCCACGCTTCTTTATGGGTCTGAGAATTGGACTTTAACGAAAGCCTAGGCCAGTCGCATCCAAGCGGCTGAAATTAGATTTCTCAGGCACGTAGCAGGATATAGCCTACTCTCCATGATCACAGAAGAAACACAAATATACGGCAGGAACTGAATATTATGAGTATACTCTACAGGATCGGCTGAATTGGTGGGAACATCTTTGCCGAGTGGATGACTGCCGCATCCCCAAACAACTATGGAACTATAAGCCGAGGGGACGGAGAGGCGTGTGACGTCCGAGAAAGCGCTGGAGTGACCAGGTCTAATCTTTGCCTGTTTGAGACCGGAACAAACCATCCTTGGTTTAATCCTTGAAGATGATAATGATGATGATGACCTCCGTCTACCAACTTCACCAACTTTTTCAAAAAATCAAGACACCTTAAGCTCACTCCGTATTCCAAAGCATACATAATCGTGAGCATTATATGACCAGTCGTTAAACCTCGCTTCTGCAGCGGTGGCTTTACTTACGTCCGCCATTCGAAGAGTCCATAATCACCATAATCTTACAAAATTTAATTTTGGACTGTGGTCTGACTTTATTTTTTCAATGTTCTTTGAGTCGCCACGGATCTAAATTCCCCCACTTGTTCTTTACATCTCTGCCTAGACCTCACGAACATTTACATCCCAAACACTAAAAATTGCGTACCTGCTCCAAACAATAAGTCATCTACCACTGTCTTCGTCCGCATTGCATAACAAACATGGAAAGCCGTCAGTTTGGTTTTCTACATCGAAATTCTAATGTTACACTGCTGAACATACACGGTAAACACGTAGACATTCTTGTGTAGTCTCCCTGTATCGATTTCAACGCGTGTCATAATTAATGTAACATAAAGCAAACAGATAAGACATAAATGCAATTTCCGCGTTTTCTAACAGTAAACTGGAAAAGTTTCCTGTCGGAACACGCAACAACTACGCGCACGCAAAGTGACAGCGATAGATTTCTCTTTTCCTGCCTAGTAACATCACCTACAATTACACGTTTATAATTATCAACTTGCCACCCATCATGGTGAATTCATTTAAACATCTCTATTTACTTACTTGATCACTTTAATTCGTGAACTCCGAAGAGCATATTCATTAATTTACTTTTAGTCTCATCAAACGATATTGTTACAACATTCTGACCAATGTGATAATAAATAAAATAAAATTCTACGGTCCCCATTGCCGTAAGACTTTCTTAAGAGTGTTCTTAGTCGAACACTGTGAAAAAGTGCAAACAAGATAACATTTTTAGGCTAGTATAGGTAAAAATACCGTTTGTGAAAAGGAAAAGGTTGTTCAAATTTCAAGAAAATTTGAATTGGAAAAGTCTCAGAAAGAAAATTTTCTAAAAAACACCTTTTCTTTTATGTGGCTTTGTTAATGAAACGAGCGAAGCGAGTTCTCAGTTTTAACTCGACCATTTGTCTGTTTGGGGTATGTCTTACGATAACGTTTGAACCCATCAACCGATTTTCGTAAAACTTGGTACGCTTGTCCACACTTTTGCCATACAGAACCCTATAGTTTTGAGACTGATTCCCCCAAAAATATGGAGGCGGGAGGCCAAAATGTGAGGGGTCAAAATTATGAAATTATCGCAAAACACCACGTGGGGTATCAAATTAAAGAAAATTTTAACCAGAATCTGAACATAATGTTCATTTTTGAAAATTTTTGGACGTCAGGGCCCAACAAGTGGATGAAAATTTTGATAAAATCGCAAAAATTCATGTAGGGTATCAAGTTAAAGAGAATTTTAAATGAAGCTGAAATTTAAAATTTGTTTACCCCAGGGCTCAAAAATGAGACAAAAAAATTTGAAAAAGTTTTGAAAATCCAGGTAGGCGTCAGACTAAGAAGAACTGTAATCCAAAGACGAATGTTTCAAATTTTTAGTGTTCGCTGTACGCTTTACAACTGTTATACGTATTATTACTACCGAATAGACGAGGAATCGGGATTTATATAATTTTTCCCATAATTAAACAATTATCTAATATCGAAATTTATGTAATAATACATGTAGGCTACTTCTCTGAAACAATGAGCGAGTTCTGCAGCTCAAAGAGCTTACTAGTTACACTTTTTTTCCGTGTTAAAAGTGTGAAAAGTGCCCCGAGAAAACGTTATTCATGAGTTTACTGGAACATCTCTTTCTCTCCCCCCCCTCTCTCTCTTTCCGGATAATGAGTTTATTCACAACATTCCAGGTTTACATCTATAAAAGTTGATGGCTGACAGATCAACGATTTTCATTGCTACAATTACGAACAACGCTGTTCGCACTACACGAAATGTCTAAGCGACATCGCACTGAAAGAAGATTTGCCGGAAATATGTTATGTACACGTACATGCCGGAGTCAAACATCGGGAGTCGGAAACCTTTGATGTAATCTTTAATATGTTCTTAAAAGTGCGGCCCTCTCCCGACAATGTCTCTGCGCACCAATCAGATCATACAGTTATTAACATGAGATTAAGGTGTTACGTGCTGAACGTGGCGTTGTAACAATCAATATTCATCAACTGCAGCTTACCAGCTTCAATGAACCGGTCCGTTTTGTCGTAGTCGTCCTGCTGTCGGTGTATCCTTTGTTTCCGTTATGAGCAGAAACATGTCAACACTGATGGGGATAAAAAATTAACTACAACTGACAATAGCTGCATTGATTCCCGACGGTAACGGTTTAAATGAAGGAGCTATACGAGATTTCCCATACAACGTCAACAAAGAATTGAAATACATGAAGGAATATATACTCAGACAATCAAAGTTTTTACATTTTCTTATTGTCCATTTCCTCCTTAATCCCCACTACTGCCCGTCGGGCCAATGACACCCACATATCACTCCAGCGCTGAAAGGAGGCCGTCACGTCCGTTAAAAGAATTGTGCTGAAACCCTTAAAATAAAAAAAAATAAACACGGAAAAGTACAGAATAACAAGAGAACGTTGGACCAGAGAATACTGCAAGAAATACCCCAAGCCCCCCAATACGATTCGACAACCGCAACATCGTCTCACCTCTCATTTTTGTTTGTTGTTCATCGTCAGAGTTCGGGTTGCCCGTTGCCGTAGTTTAATCACATTGCTTCTTTGGAGAAAACAAGCAAACATGGACCATTTCAGAAACTGAGTGACAGGGAAGGTAGGCCTATACACGTACAGTGTGAGTGGAAGGGAAGGGAGGGGGTGTAGAGGTTGCTTGTTAACGTTTACATGCGGTTTGGTTTACTTGCGTCTGTCAAAGAACCCCGCGGCAATAAAAACGCAATCACATCCAGCACACAGCTGTTGACGCATGCACGTATGCCACGGGTTTCACTGTTCGTTATAAAATTACAGTCAGTAAAGAGAAAAAAAAACAACTAGAAACTGTCACACTGAGTTTACGTGAACGACTTCATAACTGATGGAGACTGATTGAAGCAGAGTTCCAGCTTCATTCTCCTGTGGTTTATTGTGCTCGTCTATGTACACTCGGCACAAAAACTCAACACTAATCAGTCATCAGGAAAGTCATCTAAGAAATATTGCTTAGAATCTTTAGAAACGACTAAGTTACACCGTTCTTGACAAGAAAGTTAAAATGAACACAAAAAGACAGCAACAAAAATTACCAAATGCTAAATAAAAAGAAATTAACATAAGATGCCTGTGAACTACGTAACCGAATTTAAAGATAATAGCTATCAGAAGCAGTGCTCGTTTACAAAGTAAGAAGAAACCTGTTGTAGCATAGTAAGGAAGAAATTGTTAACGGAACAAGTTTTATGACGCCAACTCCTTGGAAAACTTGAACAAGAAAAATACGAAGACACAGAGCTTGTAGAACGATACGTTGTAGAACACAGCAGAAATTACGCACGTGCAGAAATCGTATCGTACGGAGACGTATTAAGTCGTATAATCATGCGCATACCCCACCGTTTGGAGAACAGATATCTCCGTATGTGACAACCAGAGTCTACATATCTGCGTTGCTTTCACGAGGCTGAACGAAAACCATTTAACTATGACGGGAAATACCTTATTACTTCCGAGTTTCCTGTCGAAGCATGCTTTTAGTTTTACTTGTTATTTTTCCAGAAAAAACTATTTTAATTCAAATTAGATTTTGATGTGTTGGTGTTCATTTTATATACGAGGTTTTACCTGAAACGTTTAACGAAAAAAAAGAGAGAAACCTGTAGTTTTACGGGAGAGCACAAAGCTTTTCGTAAGGAGAGGACAACTTTGGGGACTTATCTTGGAACGCCCAGGATTTGTTCACTGAGTGACAGAGTCAGTACTACAAGGGAAACCTAAACAGGAGTATGTTAAGCAGATGTCCTAGTCGTGGAATGCTGAAGTGAAGATATGAACTAGTGTAATAGCTACACTGGTTGGATCGCTACATATTCAAGATAAAAGGAGAATGTGTTTAACCGTCAACTGAACAGTGAAACAATATGTTTATCTATTCTGACGCGCACACTGAGGTAGACATAAATGAAACTACAGAATTCATGATACTGCTTTAAGATTTGTAGTCTGAGTTTGATCAACTGGCCAACTAAGGTTGCTGTACGCCTACGAGTGTCATCTGAAGTCCACGTAATGGCCTTTTATACCTTCATCGAGGCAACAGTGTGACATAAGAATAATCACATCGTGAATCGGTATACTTTGTTTTCCCGTAAAAGACATGGTTTTGGCTTAAGAAGAGTATATTCTGAAGACAAAATTGCATTTACTTGTGTCGGTCTTTGACCCCCCCCCCCGCCAAGTTCCATTTTCATCAACACCATATGATTTTCTCCCCTCCATTCAAAGTAAAACGTGAACAAACACTACACATTTCACGTTTGTTACACGCAGAACTGATTTTATTACTACTGATACAACAATTCTCAACTATTACCAAAAGTGTGGTGGTCAGGTGAGTTTAAAGAAAATTATGATTAATGCGAAATATGTAGAATCATATGCGTAGGAACAAATACAAGCGGTCGATAATGAAAAGCAACTTAAATATTAACCGCCTGTCCGTAAATATTAACCTTAACATCGTATCAACACAATTTTACAACTAACATTGTTTAATATATATATATATATATATATATATATATATATATATATTTGTAAATAATTCGGGAAAGCAGAATAAAAAAAACTGTAAACCAACAGAATAATAAAGGAGGGCGAACATTTGATGTAGGAGTGTGAAGATAAAATTGTACAAAGGCGCCAAAAAGAAGACATACGGACACAATCATAAAGGTAATTAGTAATACACTAGTTGCTTTCATACCAAAGTTATCCATCAAACGTAAGTATATAACACATACGAATTGTGTTTATACAGATATTATAAACTGACCTTATGACAAATGAACTCGACACATAAATTGATAACGCCTTCAAATCAGACAACTACGACTTTCATAACAGATAAATATTTAAAACATCGAACAGACACCTATTCCGGGCGAACAAAGAGGAGATTGTGAAACACTTGTTGATGTTATCGATAATTAATTACAGAATCGCTACACCAGCTATAGAAATGAACACTTTACCTGTCGGTGACTAACACCAGCAGCAATAAAAAAAAACAATAAAAAAGATTACGTCAGAGCAATATGCCATACGGAAAATATGATCCATTATTTTATCCCACAACTAAAGCTTCCCACGTCTCTTAAGCGATGACGTTTACTCAGCAATAAGCTTATGGTATTCAGGGATCATATGGTGTTTGAATATCAAGTTAGAACCATTAACGGAATTTCCGATTTTCAAGCGAATTTATTTCGTGGTGTTTTTGATTGTCATAAAAGCGCTGACACCTTAAAAAAATCTACGACTAGCGATTACTTCTGTTTAAAATAAAACTGAAACTTGAACATTCTGAACACGATGTCAATTAGTTTTTTTTTAAATTTATTGTCAATTGTGCACAATGAGTGGCTACCACCTGTTCGAAAAGATTATTATGTTCTTTAAGGGGAATCAGTCTTTCTTTCCGGCTTTATCAGTCTCGAAATCGTTAACAAGTTCATTTATAAATACCTGTAAATGAACGGGAATGAGATATACGCTCTCCGTTAACACTCGGGCTAGAAAGTAGTGATTTATAACATAAAATAAAATAGATGTAAATGTAAAAATGAATAATATAAAACTATATGGTGTATACGGTACCAGACGACGAATTGCTTGCCCGGATTTATTTGTTAGAACGATGGGAAACACGGGTTTAAGGTGATAAAACCAAAAATGTTGAACACTAAACAATACTACATGACAACTCGAACAAGTACAACTGCGATACGACAATAACCGATAGCCCGAACGTTGTTTATTGAACAGGTTTTAAAGAAATTACAAAAGTACTAATTCAACTGTTCATAACGTCACGGTAACTAACGAACGGATTCAATACCAAATATAATAACGTGCTAAGCCTTCTGTAAGACGAGCACTACTCATGAATCGAAGAAGACATCTTCACAGGATAGACGTCAGAATGTCGACCAGGCCAACAACAACTGATAATCTGCAAGCAATCGTATCAGCATCATCCAGAACTTAAGTATACCGAACTTCGGAAACCTAACCTCATAGGACTAGGCCTATATCTGTACAATGTGTGTAAAATATAATGTTACTGGTAAACTATTGGTTCATATAACTTTTTTTAGTTTAATAATAATTTATATTGTATTAATAGTTGTTTAATATTTTTTTTAGAAACAGAATGGGTGCTTAAAACTTTGGTTCGTTCAAAATGCTAAACTAAATTTTTTTAAATCCACATGAATCTGAAAAAGGTGAAATACAAAATGAACGCGGAAACACAGTCACTCATATATCGGCAAGACGTCACGACGAATGTAAGCCGTTTTATTAAACAACGAACTGACAAAGCGATGTTCGAAGTAAAGGAAAATGTGAACACATTCGGAATGGTGCTAATGTATAACTCCACTATATTTTATCAAACATAAAACGATCTATAACAGCGAATATTACATTTTTGCGAAAAGAGGAAAAGTTTTTACAATCCACTCTTTTCAAATGGCTGCTGGTAAGCGGTTTCGAGTTGTAGCCTACTTCATCCTCAGATCGGAATAAATAAAAAACCGGCTGTATCCACCAATCTGAGACTGAAGGGCTTATCGACAGGCCCTGAAGTAGTGGACTACAAAAACTTATATTTCCTGCAAATTATATTTTAATGTGAAATCGTGTAACACAACCTTTGAACCCACAGTTCACAACGTAGCATGCTACTCTGAATATATCAAAAGTATGTACGGTTAATAAATACCAAAACGGAATTTACTGGCAAGTATTATTTAAACAACAACGCGTGGCCATTGGGAACGGTGAATTTAAACTGACACACTGAGACGAAAATAATGGATCTTCGAGTCTTGTTCCGAAGACTTAGGTTTCCAGGTACGTTCTGGGAACAGAATAAGATCATTAGTTTCATATTAATTACCTATACAACTTTTTAGTTCGGTTATCAGATCAATAACATACAAATAACAAGCACCCTACGGACAAAATCTGATATTTACAATAAGAATTCTTATTCGTCAAGTATAACTTAATAATATTAAGGGTTGTGACTTGTATTACGGGTTGTATAGATTCGATCCAACTATTTGTACCCACTGTACTGTAACATATTCTTTAACTTTACGTCTCCAAAGAAACGCAAAAGTAATTCTTCTCGCTAATCTCATATTTCCTGATAACAATCATTTCAGATTTAAAAGATTTTATAAGCAGAATTGTTTTATTTTTAAAAGATAGGCTTTGAATATTTTATACATTTTAAACTGACAAAATCGTTGAAATTTAGGTTAAATTTTTCGCTTCATGATTCGTTTTACATATTCCTGTTTAATAGCTGAAGAAAATTTTCAACATTTCCAAGGCTGTATTGCACCACACTGCCGAAATCTCGTATAAAGGAAGAACATTTCCTTCTTCTACAAAACAGGACACGACCGTGGCCCCATAAATGGTTGTCTAAGGAAACAGCATCCGAAGACCTCGTACACAACATCACGTCCATGGTCATTGAACACGAGAACTACCGTTTACAAGGCTGAAATGCAATCACTTTACCATACGGACACAAACTTGATGTAGCGTATGCTTGATTACCTTTACCTGCTGTGTATCGTCGACTTTTCTCCAAAATCTAACGGGCTAACAGAAACGGGAGATCATTATGCCTATGTTAATGTCCTCTGCCTAAACTACGTTAAGACTTACATAGTACTATTAAAATGGTGCTATGGCCAGTTTCATTTAATCGAGTGTTCGGTAAGATATAAAACTCATTTTATATGTCGATGAAAATATATTAATAAGTATACAAAGATATGTCTCCTTTCCACACGTGTACTATTTTCGGCATGCGTGTGGTAATTGCAACGCGGTCCAAGACGTATTTACACAAAATGGTGATGTTTGAGTTTTGCTGGTAAGGGAATGAAAATATGCATGCGCTTAAGAATATGAGATTTTCGTTCTAGACGTAAGTCTACCTTTAAATATCTGGTCTTGGAACAGCAGAACCGCAGTTTAGGGCAAGCGCTGTTGTACATGTTCAGTTTACATTATAAGAGTTAAAATCGAAGGCTGTCCGGCCGAATTACTCAAATGTTGTATTTGCATCGGATAGTAGGGAGGAGTGGCCAGAGTCGAACAAACAACGTTTGATCTCTGTGTCAGCAGTCGGGCGCTAACCACTGAGCCACCCGTCGTAATAATGTTGTATTTGCATCGGATAGTAGGGAGGAGGGGCCAGAGTCGAACAAACAACGTTTGATCTCTGTGTCAGCAGTCGGGCGCTAACCACTGAGCCACCCGTCGTAATAATGTTGTATTTGCATCGGATAGTAGGGAGGAGTGGCCAGAGTCGAACAAACAACGTTTGATCTCTGTGTCAGGAGTCGGGCGCTAACCACTGAGCCACCCGTCGTAATAATGTTGTATTTGCATCGGATAGTAGGGAGGAGGGGCTAGAGTCGAACAAACAACTTTTGATCTCTGTGTCAGCAGTCGGGCGCTAACCACTGAGCCACCCGTCGTAATAATGTTGTATTTGCATCGGATAGTAGGGAGGAGGGGCCAGAGTCGAACAAACAACGTTTGATCTCTGTGTCAGCAGTCGGGCGCTAACCACTGAGCCACCCGTGGTAATAATGTTGTATTTGCATCGGATAGTAGGGAGGAGTGGCCAGAGTCGAACAAACAACGTTTGATCTCTGTGTCAGCAGTCGGGCGCTAACCACTGAGCCACCCGTCGTAATAATGTTGTATTTGCATCGGATAGTAGGGAGGAGGGGCTAGAGTCGAACAAACAACGTTTGATCTCTGTGTCAGCAGTCGGGCGCTAACCACTGAGCCACCCGTCGTAATAATGTTGTATTTGCATCGGATAGTAGGGAGGAGGGGCCAGAGTCGAACAAACAACGTTTGATCTCTGTGTCAGCAGTCGGGCGCTAACCACTGAGCCACCCGTGGTAATAATGTTGTATTTGCATCGGATAGTAGGGAGGAGTGGCCAGAGTCGAACAAACAACGTTTGATCTCTGTGTCAGCAGTCGGGCGCTAACCACTGAGCCACCCGTCGTAATAATGTTGTATTTGCATCGGATAGTAGGGAGGAGGGGCTAGAGTCGAACAAACAACGTTTGATCTCTGTGTCAGCAGTCGGGCGCTAACCACTGAGCCACCCGTCGTAATAATGTTGTATTTGGATCGGATAGTAGGGAGGAGTGGCCAGAGTCGAACAAACAACGTTTGATCTCTGTGTCAGCAGTCGGGCGCTAACCACTGAGCCACCCGTCGTAATAATGTCTGACGTAGGTCTACATCAGTAACAATGAAAGTCTCTTTTATTACGACTATATTTTATCCTTGATTCTAGTGTGAACACGCTAAGGGAAAAAATAACACAACGACAGAGTACTATTTACAAAGTACCCGTCACGTGATACTCTACAGAGTAATATATAATTACTGAGATACAAGAAAATCTTTAATACATCGAGTAACATTTGGAGGTGTGCCACGTGCTGTACGTGAAGAATGTAGATTCGGAAATAGCAGCTTACATCGCCTCTTATTTACACATTACAGCACCACACTGTGAAGAGGGAACGTTATCTGAACACAATTAAAGATATACGTCTGGCATTATTTGCCAAAAATAATCGTGAAAAATTCTGCCGAAAGCATAAATCAACTCAACTACATCTGATACGATTCTCTTCCTTTCTATATTTCCTACCGAGTACGTAAATATTTTCTCGAATCTTCTTAATTAAAGACTTTTCAAATCTATTGCTACGTGGATAATACTGCTCAGTTTGACGGACCTTTTATGGAAGAAAATCAAAACCACAGATAGGTCAACAAAATGTTTTTATTATTAAAGTTAAATTGACTTGATATGGTGCGTTTTTATAACATTTTTCAAAGCGATGTACAGCGCCACACACACACACACACACACACACACACACACACACACACACACACACACACACACACACACACACACACACACACACACACACACACCAATCGTTCACTAACGCGGTGAATTGATTATCAACAAGCTTTAATAAGACTGAGAGCCGAGAATAGTGTTCGTATGGAACATAAAAAAAAAATGGCACAATTTGCGCCCGTACTGAGTATTACAGCGCAGAACCAGGTCAATAAAAGTAAATGCCACTTGATAGTTAGGACGGCGAGAGTTCTGCCAGAGATTTTCGTTGACGCTAGACACCGAGAAACAAACAAATTACATTTATTGAACGAGCAAAGCGAGTTCTCAGTTTTAACTCGACCGTTTGGCATTTGTCTGTCTGTCTAGCTACTTATGGTATGTCTGACGATAACTTTAGGACGCATCAACCGATTTTCGTAAAACCTGGCATGTACTTTTACCCTACAGAACGCCTATTTTTTTTAGTTTATCCCACAAAAAAGGGGGTGCGAGGGAAAAATGTGGCGGCAAAATAATGAAAAAAATCTGTAAAAGTCTTTGTGGAGTATCCAAGTAAAAGGAATTTTAACCACAACCTGTTTGTTAATTTAGCGGTTTCATTTTTTAAAAATTCAAAATTCTGGGACGCCAGGGTTCTACAAGTGGGTGAAAATTTGGAGAAAAAGGCAAAAATTCGTGTGGATATCAAATTAAAGGGGATTTTAACTAAAATCTGAATTTAGTGTTAATTCGTGCAAATTTAAACATTGGGCCAGGGCCCAAAAAGCTGGTTATGATTTTAATAAAATCACAAATTCCAATGTAGGGAATCAAATTAAAGAGAATTTTATCAAAATTTGAAAAAATTGTAAAAATCCAAAGGCGAATTTTAACATAAATCCGAACGACTAGAATTTTTAATGTTTACCGTACGATTGTATGTTCTACAATTGTTATTTTACTAAAGAAAAATTAGTTGTATATTCAGAATGTTTGTAATTTCTCTGCTAATTCAAAAATTTCTAATATCGAAATTTACCTAATAATTAAACAGTTTACTAATATATTTAATAATACAATTTATCTACTTCGTTCAAAACAGCGAAACAGTTCTGCTGCTTAGGGAGGTTATGAGTACATATATATGTGCCTACAATACAAACTAACGGAGGTAATGAGAATGAAACTTCAGCAGCAAACTGGAATGGAAAAATACCACCACTAATTAAATTAACAGCAAACGTGGAGAGGTGAACCTATTCAGGGCACTTGGGTTTCCGATTGCTACGTATGGATGGAGTCGTGTACTCTGAACGCTGCATGCGACGTAGAAACGAAGCTTTTGAAGTGATCCGCTCAGAATACCGTGGATTGTCTCTTTCAATTCCGTATGGACTGACCGGCTGCTACAAAAGCGAATTCTGAAGTTCTCTGACCACACCTTAACGTCGGGACGGAATTGAAAGACTGGGCCGTTGAAAGCAAATTATGTATAGAGTAATACCGGTCCGATTTATTCAACAAATTTCCCAATGGAGGATGTTATGAGAACGTGCAGAGAGAAGCGTAGAAAAGATAACTGCTCTATAGTCACAATCGGTCCTGATGTTCCGAAACGAACAATGACGATAACCGCGTTAATGCTACATCCTGGACGATTCTACTATTTCCACGGACAGGAACGTAGGTTCTACGTTCCACTATCATTACTTTGTACCCGTAATATCCGATGTAAAACTCGCCTATCGCAAAAAAAAACCCTCAAAGACAGTTAGGAAACGTATTGCAAACGAATCAAAAACATTCTTTTCTTCTGTCATATTCCATTAAAAGTCACTATGACAATATTTATCGACACATTAATCTGCATAAACGTATTGAATCTATTACGATTTTGTATGTAAGTAAATATTACTGCGCTGTTTTATGCATTGACGCACTTGTGCAAAACCGCATAAATTAATTTTGTATACAAACCAGCACTTAAACTGGTTACAATATTATCATATTTTTAAAAGATGAATTTTCTCTTTCTTTATTATTATGAACTCAAAGTGCAAATTGCACAAGCCCCTCATGAAACACCGTTGAGTTAGCGATCATTTCAGCAAATAACTCTACACAAAATTACGGTATTTATATATGCACATAAATTTTTATTTCATGCAGTAATAAATTTTTAAATCCGACTGGACAGGCAAAACAAGTTTGTACACGGCACAAGTGGTCAGTGAATACTCGTTCCGTCGCGAAACGTTACACGTCAACACACAATTCTTACTACCTGCAGTTCCGTTAGCATGCAAACTTTCACGATTTGCACAAAGCGAGCCAAGCAATTTATGAATATGAATGCGGATAATAAGGGAACGGTTGAACGAATGCGCGCCTCAGCACGGATTCGTATTGAAATGTCGGTCATCAAGCTGACCACATCATCAAGTCTAGACAGATGAGCACACGTGAGAGAGAAATCCGGCTGCGATGGATTTATCAGTCTCGAAATCGTTAACGAGTTCATTTTTACAGTAAATACCCGCAAATAAACGGGGATAAGACATCCGCTCTCCGTTAACACTCGAGCTAGAAAGCAGTGATTTATAACATCAAATAAAATAGATGGAAATGTAAATATGAATAATAAAAAAATATATGTGTATACGCTACATAAATTGAGCATTTAAAAATATGCAGCAAAACAGTGTAGTGAAATATTACAATTATATGGCAATTCTTGAGTTACTTTGTCGGATGCGTCAATTTAGGCGTCGTACAGACAATTTTCTCTCATTCATTCCAGAAACATAGTTCTTTAAGATCAACAGCCGGTTACACACTGGCTGATATGAAAAGAAGTGAAGATGCCTTACGGAAGTTAGAATATGTAGTTTGAAGAACAGCAGTAAAAGTTAGAACAATTAGAAAAATCGTATAGAACACAGGAAATAAAATACAACCACTAGCGACGAATAAGGTTAAGCCAAGAAAGCAGATGCGTAGAACGGCGTAAGTGCTGACAGATTACGTGAAAGCTAAACAAAACAAATGCAACTTAATTCTTGATGATGATGAAGGTGACGATAAAATATCCTCAAAACGACGATGTCCATTAAAATGATGATGAGTAGATTATCCATTATCCTCCAATGCTAATGTTAGCATTGTGCGCGTTCAAGTGGTTATTAGTAAAGTGTTGTGTTTTATAATCGGGCGGTATAATTGTAATACAATTGTGTTTAATATTACTGGTCATTTTATTGCGTGTGAACGATTTTTATTTGATTTGTTATAAGAGACTGTGTTGTTAATTACGAACTGTTTAACTGTGAAAATTAAAGCTGGTGATTAATGACTTAATTGGTGTCTTGTAATTTTGTTTCCACTGTACAGTACGACGATCAAGTAGACAATATATAATGTATAAATATATGTATGTATGTATATAATGTATAAATATAAACATAAATATATTTTTGTAATGTGTATCAAACTGATAAAAAACTGAACACGAATTTTTGGGTAGAAAAGAAATACTGTAATAGTACATGATTCAATAAACCTTTTTAAGCCAAGTATATAGGTGTGTGTGTGTGTGATGTAAGCTTATATGTATACGTAGTATATTTGTGTGGGTCATTAAGAAAATTTAAAACGCACACTTACATTAATATGGAGTAACTTTGAACCATTAATAAATTAGTTTTTAGTAATCTATGAATAGGTAAATCAAACACATATTATTCATCTTGTTATTCTGATTAGCAGTCTCTGTAATTCCAACTTTGTAGTGTTTACTTGCTGAACTGCTACTTGTCATGTTCCGGATCGTGCTACTTCCAGTGTTTCCACCATTTTCAATCCTAAACCACAGAGGAAACACTGAAAGGCTCCTCCGGAACATGACAAGTAGCAGTTCAGCAAGTAAACACTACAAAGTTGGAAATACAGTACATATTTTATAAGGCAAATATGCTGTTAGGAAAAATTTAATAAAAATTATATTACTAACTCTTTCGTTTTAAAACTCGCAACTGCTTTCACATATGATTACACACGCGCGCGCACACACACACACACACACATATTTGTCACAATTTGTGTACACCTAGGAAGAAGTAAAGTTAAGGTCCGAATGTTCACACTCGTACTATACATATATAATTCGTAGTGTTCTATTAATAAATTAAGATATTAATAAAACACTGACAAAAGCCTGTGCCTATCAGCGAGCGATGTTAGTCACTAGTCACGCAGATGAGTATAAACACATCACATACCGGCGCGATATAAACACCAGTGCTTCCGCGTGCGACTGTTTATGTTGAGATGGAAACGGGAACGTAAAACGCTGCTACACTAAACGCCTTGTCGCACCAAACACGTTGCATGCATCATGCTATTGCAACAACCTCCGGAAAATAACTTGCTTTTCTAAGCGGACCTACAAAAACTATCTAACCCACCTCCATCTCAACTGCCGCGGGCTTCGGTCCAGGCAGGATGAGCTCGCCAACTTTCTACAGGAATCACATACAGACGTCGCCACCCTCAACGAAACATTTTTAACTGCCAACAACCGCCTGTACTTTCCAGGCTATACCCTCTTCAGGCAGGATAACACACCGCACTCTGGGGGAGTTGCGATCCTTGTTCGCAACTCTCTCAGGGCGCAACGACAGACCATACCGAATAACCCGACCAACACACTTCTGGTCAAGCTCAGTTTCTGCAACTCCCCTCCCATATTCATAGCAACTTATTACAGCCCCCCTACTGCCGCACTAGACGTCGATTTCCTAAATCATCTGGCCACCTCATACCCCAGACTGGTCTTAGCAGCCGATCTTAATGCCCATCATCATAAATTTGGAGACAGATGGAAAAACACCAAAGGTACTATGTTACACAGGTTGTTGACTACATCTGGTCTGCGGCTACATCGTACCCCACCCACCCGCCAGCCAACTAACCCGGCGCATTTACCCACCAGTCCCGATAAGCTGATAACCTCAGCCGACATCACCCGGAGAATTCACGGGATTCGCCCAGGCCCGGACGTGGGTTCAGATCACGTCCCCTTTCTGTTTACAGTTGCCTACGGCCACGTTCAATACCAGTCCCTAGAACCCCGAAAAGTGGCCGTCACAGACTACTACGCTGCAGATTGGCCTCTCTTTTCACACGCTGTTGCCTCTTTGCTCTCGCCGCTCCCTGCCCCCCCTTCCACACCAGACGAAACTGACACATTCAACGAAACAATCACACCTGCCATAAAGACAGCGATAGCTATGGCCATCCCCACAAAACACATCAAATATTCCCAACAAAGACTACCCCCTCCCATACTTGTACTGATCCGTAGGAAACGTTGGTTTCGCCGTCTCTTAACTAAAGACCGGCAAAACGAACAGCTCCAATCGGAATACAGAAGGCTCTCGAACGAAGTGAAAACCGCCATCAGAGAACACCGGACCACGCGTATCGACAACCTCTGTACCTCAGTACAAGACTCATTCCGTACCGACCCCGCGCAGTTCTGGAAGAAAGTGAAGCGCTTCCACAACCCTCCAAAACCAACTACCCCTATCCTGGTGGGTGACAGTCTGATCGTTAGCGATAGCGAAAAGGCGGCCGCCTTCCGGGATACTCTCCAGACGGTTCATAGCTATCCGACTAGCCCAGACTTTGACGCAGTCGCCGAACACACAATCAACACTTTCATACATACCCACAGAGAACTCTTCAAACCAGACGACAGACTAAATGGACCATATGAACATCCACTGGAGCAGCCAATAACATCAGACAACATTAAAGACAAACTCCAACAGTGCCGCAACTCAGCACCAGGCCCTGACGGCATTCCAAACAAAGTACTGAAAGCTCTCCCCGACATAGCACTTGACGCACTATCCCAGCTCTACACAACAAGTTTACAGCTCGGTTACGTTCCTCAAGCTTGGAAACATGCCCATATCCTGATGTTTCCCAAACCATCGAAATCCGCCAGACTACCATCAAACTACAGACCGATATCACTTACCCCCGCAATCTCCAGGTTATTCGAAAAAATACTAGTCGCCAGGATCCATCTGCATCTGCAAATCCACAACGTCCTACCCAGTACGCAGGGAGGTTTCCGCCCTGGGTACAATATATATGACCAGCTGGTCAGGGTGATCAACGCCATCCAGGAGAACTCTTACCTAAGACACCCAACCATCATAGCCCTTCTCGACATCCGAAAAGCCTTTGACTCCGTCTGGCATAACGGCCTGAGATTTAAAACCCTCGGATGTCACTTTCCCCCGAACATCATCATAAAATGGCTTTCGCAGTTCCTGGATGGCCGAACAGCTCAAGTCCGAGTAAGCCAGCATCTCTCGGCACCTTTCCAACTACACGCTGGTGTTCCCCAGGGCTCAGCCATTAGCCCACTACTATACATCATATTTACCAAAGACACACCGCCCCCCCCCGCCACAGCTAACATACCCATCAGCAGGCTTGGCCCAATATGCAGACGACACTGCATACTGGGTCTCCCATCAACGTCACCAGCGAACCATCACACACCTGCAGGATATGTTGCAGACTTTCTTTGAATACTGCAACACTTGGAGAATTACCGTAAACACGGACAAGACCCAACTTTGTGTGTTCAACCGTACAGGACGGAACATGAGTCACTTTTTTCAAAATCCAGTCCGTGTTGGCCTTTCAAATATAATTCCGAAGCGTGACTGCAAATACCTGGGAGTCACCCTTGACACCACACTGACCTGGCGCCAACACATCAAGAAAATTAATGCCCAAGCGCGAGTCCGAATCCGAGCTCTACGCACGCTCAGCACTAACGATCGCTGCTCCAGTGAACTCCTCAGCAGGATCTACACCACTTGCATCAGGCCTCAAATAACATATGCACACCCGATCCTGCTGACGACTGAGACCAACAAACTCGACTCATACAGAATCGCAGAACGGCGGGCCCTGCGCCTCATCTACCGCCGTCCTCCTATCACTAAAACCCCCAATACGACCTTATATGCCCTTAACAAACACTTCCCTGACCTGGACACATTCCTACATAAAATAAACTGGAAATACGCTCAGACAGTAAATACCCGACCAACATTACAAACCCTCCTCACCCCCCCTAATAGACCAGCTCAAAACGCCCGGCGATCACAATTCCTCCTCAACCGTCTCCTGACTCTTGCAGATGAACCCCCGC
Organism: Magicicada septendecula; assembly: GCA_034769895.1. Lineage (NCBI taxonomy): Eukaryota > Metazoa > Arthropoda > Insecta > Hemiptera > Cicadidae > Magicicada > Magicicada septendecula. The sequence continues at coordinate 401,913,099 of CM068371.1, read as the reverse complement.
CCAGGATATTGCGTAGAAAACCACGCAACAGAAGGGTCCCAGGACCCGTCTAGGGCCCTCCTCTATCGCAATTAGAAATAATACACAAAAAAAAAAAATAAAAATAAAAATAAAAAAATAAATAAAAAATAAATAAATAAATAAATAAACAAAAAACATATATAAAAATTCAAAAAATCCTGAAACAACCTGTCCTGTTTCAAAAAAAAAAAAAAAAAAAAAAAAAAAAAAAAATCCCATCTTCCTTACATCTTCAACGTCGTCGCTACCTTTCAATAAATCAAAACAAAACCCTCCATTGGTAGCCCAATAAAAAGCCCATAACCTGTTCCTTAACCGCCAATGCCCTTGACATCCCATCGACGCTTCTCACAAGCTTTAGCGTCATTTGCTGCAAGCGACCCTGGCATTACAGTCCGTAAGCTTGGCACTGATTACCCCACTACCCCCTCTCCTTGAGGCTACAAACACCTTTACACCAATCTCCACCTTTTTCTCTGGTAACAACACCTTCTCATCGCCTGGTCATTGCTGGCGTACGCTTCCTACCCACATTTCCTTTTCCACATGGCTGAAGGGAGCTCGCTCCAAAACAGCCCGAGAGGACCAGTTTGGTCCCCTCAAATAACACAAAAAAAAAAAAAAAAAAAAGCGGACCTCAATTTTACGTGTGCGAGCTCCAGGTAACGGAAGTTAGTAATACAGGGAGAGAAATCCCTCATCGAATATATGAGGATGAAGGAAAACCTGCGCTAACAGAGGCAGCAATATCCGGAGCAGTAGGATACGCCTTACAACGGCGGTACCTAAAGCTTCGACTTATCCTACGAGCCAAAGTTTCATTACGTTGTACTTTCCAGCTACACCATCGTCAAATAACTTAGATTGTTGCCACTTTACGACGCTTACCCAACCCTACTTACCCAACACGTGTACAGAAATGCAACGTAGCCTATACGTAATTAAAAAATCCTTGTTCAGTCATTCATAACGCATCTTTTCTTACAGACGCGGTAAAAACAGAACAGTCTAACTTTTTTCTACATAAATCGCTGAATCCTATTTTAATTATTTTTTAATAATAACAAAATTTTTTACAAGAATAAATATATTTTATTATTTTGTAAATTTACACATGTTTCGATAGTAATCAACTACAAATAGTAACTATCATCATCAGATATAAATTAGGCTAATAAATTGAAAACTTTTTCATAAAATAAATATAATGAATAGATGAATAAAATATAGAGAAAAGGCCACCAGACGGACAAGAAGAAGGTAAACTATTTTACTAATTATATAAAATAAATGTTAATAAAAATCTTGTTATTATTAAAAAATATAAAATACAAGAAAAATATGAGCATATATGAATTTTAATTATTTATATATCATACAGGCTAACATTATTATAAATAATTATATAATTATTTAAAATAAGTGACACGGTACGCTAAAAAAGTATAATATAACATTATTATTCCTAGGTCCACAAAATTTGTTGTTATAAAATTCAATTCAAGAATTAAAAAAATCTCGTCTGTATAATTCTTTTATTCTATTCCAAACCCTTCCAATTTATTTACCACCTCAGCCGGGCTTATAAATACATGTACACCGTTAACATTCACGTACTTGATACCTTTTCCAAAGCTCGCTGTATACACGAGCTACTGAGTAAGCGACTGACATTCGCTGCGACGTTGCCAACTTTACACGACAAGCTTACATTTACTGAGTGCTGCACAGTGCAGAACTGACCACGTACTTATCCGGTACGGACGTGGCAACACAGTACCGATTCAGGCCGTTACTATGGTGACGTGAACGAATTCCGTGATTGGCGGAGATACACACACTTTTATTCTCACAACATTATATCAAACTTCAGAGTCGCTTACTCAACGGCTCGAGTCTAGAACACTGATTCCAGAAATTTTTAAATTACGACCTCCCTTTCGAAGCTCTCAATTCATGTCTTCATATATTATATATATTCATATCTTCAATTCATATATTGTTTGTTTTTTACGCTACTCTTTGCCTTATCAGCTCTGATGTTTCATCTACTGATGTTTTATCTCCTATACCCTATTGTTAGCCCTGTATTAGACATGCTACTGGTAATTCGCCCCAATTTCAGCATATGTCAACAAACTTCGATAATGAAGTGCAAACAACAAAAACCACAAAGTATTTTATGCATGAAAATGCATCAAATTCATAAAATATAGACGACTTTTGTTGGCGATGATTTTAAAAAGAATGGAAGCCCAGTGAAACACGTGGCGATACGAAAGTACGTTTTTTTTTCATAGTTCGGTGTAAATTGACGTATAAGGACTAAAGCAACCTTAACTTCAACTGCGAGTGATTCAGTAGTTACATCTAGTAACAAAAACACATACGAACGAATCGCATTCGCAAGTAAATACAAACAATAATACAATCGGCAAAATATTTTTATTTATTTGGAAATGCTTCTATACAACGACTATAAACTAATGATACACGTGTAACAGTGAGACAAAGCAAGACTATTGGAACGTTTACCAATAAAGACTGGTTTCATCAGTACAGATTGCGGAAACTAACAATGAATGTTTATCAACACTTACTCTTCGCACTTGCGAAATAGCTTATCGATCGACACTTTCTCATTTGAAGAAGAATTCTGTTGGCTCAAAACAATAATGTAATCTTTACTTGACACTTCACTATAGATGCGGAACAAAAATAATTTCATTTAAAAATTACGTAGAATGCAAAATTTAAGTTACCTTGTAGATCACTTGCCACATAATCGTCACAACAACGAATCCTTCGTACTTCCGATTTTATTAAGCCGGAAGGAAAGAGAAAGAACGCAGACAAAATTAACGCGCGTTAATTAAATGATAATATTAAAACAAAACGTTTATCACTGAATTCAGGTTCTATCTTTCTATAGTTCTATATTTCAATCTAAAGATTAAAATTTCGACATTACATAATTTAAAAAAATCTCCATTTCAGGTTAAATTCGTAAGATCTTCACTTAAGTTTGTCTTTGTACAATTTTCATTTTTCATGTAACCGTGGACCACAACCTTAAGTTAACCGTGGACTTCTACTTAAGTCTTTTTTTCACTCACTTTACACCGAGAGGTGTTATCGGTTTTTCGTTCCTTCAATTCCTTAAAAATATCCTTTTTAAGTTTACTCGAAAACGCTTACATAATTTCTTTACGTCATATTTTGTATTCATCTTCCTCCAAGCATTCGTGCACCTCAAAAATCATATTGCCATTAGCGCACAATTCTTCAGTCAACTTAGAATTATACAATAAGGCAGAACGAACATCTGTAAACATCTACATGCGTAAAAAAATCTAAGAAATCTGTTCTAATTTTTTCTCACTAGTGTGTATAGTGACGTTCGGAGACCGAGAATCTCATGGCTGAGAAATTTAAGGATCTGGTTTGGCATGAACACAACTGACTTATCCGTACAGAAAGTTAAAATAGTCTGTATGATATTCACCATCCGAAACGGATAGTAACTATCAGAATAAGTGTGAATAGTAGTTTTCACTTGCCAGTGTTGTAGTCTATTGTAAAGGAAGAAGAAAAACTGTATTCTAACTATTTGACTACGACATGGCGGTGCGCATTCTCGAGAAACTTGCAAAAAGAGAAAATTCAGAAGGATAAACTACCGAAATATATTGAAAATACGGCTAGTGTAATAAACGAAAATGTCCCAAAGCGATAAAGGAAATGAAAAAAAAATTACTTCGAAATTAATTTATGGTAAAAACGTTGCAACAAATAATAAAAAGAGAACTCCTATCTAAAATATAGAGAAAAGGAAATTTTAAAACTTATACATGTAGGCCTAAGGCAGTTTACAGAACATCAACACTACTACTATTAAAAATGGTTCAGATTCGTAAGTAATTTCTGCTTTATTTCGTTCTTATATAACAATCGTACATTCTCTTACTAAAATACACTATAACTCGAAAGTGAGAAAAGTTACAGTTGTAATAATGGAATTATAGAGTATCACTCAAAGCAATCACGAATATAATATTAGCAAATTAACACAAAAATGGGTGGGATTAACAAGAACGTGTACAAAACCGCTAAGCATGGCATCAAGACATATCACAAACGGCCCAAAGAAAACGATACACGAGACCGTAATGCCAAGCGTTCCGACATACGCCGTGGAAGTCTGGACAGTAAATACAGAGACAAAGAGAAAATTGTTGCAACAGAATGGAGCCGTAAAATAAAAGACGCGAATTTAAGTATGGAAAAAGAAATTACAAAGGATGTAATTAAATACGTAAAAAATAAAGTTTAACATGATATGGCCCAAGAAGTTCGAAGAGTAAGAAACGGGGGGGGGGTCAAGAAAGTGACGTAGTGGAGTCCGATAGGCAGGAGTAAACATGAACGCTCGGAGAGATTATAAAAGGCAGAAGTCCACGAATCCACGCAGACGTCTTCCCTCCCGGGCATCAACGGACCCGTGAGGCATCCTCTTGGCAAGCCGGAGGAAAATCTGAGTTTCTGACCGAGTGTTTGGAACGACAGTTCGCTCCGAACCCGTCCGGCGAACCAGACTCCAATGAGGAGATCGAAGACGAAGTTGAGGAGTAGGCCTACCTTGGCAAAGCGATCACCCCCGAACCTAAACTCACTTTAGAGGCTGAGGTTTCGGAACGCCTTTTAGCACTTCAACCCTAGAAGAGCCCTGGATCGGACGGTGTCACGAATACCGCCCTACAGAGACTTCCGGACAGGGGAGTTCGCTTCCTGGTCGACTTGTTCAATGACTGTTTCCGGTTCGCCTACTTTCCTCTGAAGTGGCACCACGCGTCGGTCAGGAGGATCCCGAAGCTGGGTAAAGGCCCCAAATTCGCCGACAATCTCTGGCCTTAGGCCTTACTTGACCTACCAGCTTGCTGTCAGCCACGTCGAAAGTTTTCGGATGACTGGTTTAGCGGCGACTTCAAGATCACCTAAAACTGTTCGACATTCTGGTCCCCGAGCAATTCGGATTTCGAGCTAGATACTCGCATTAGCTGATGCGTTCCGTGGAAAATATTGCCGAGGCCGGCTGCTTGCGGGAACAGACCGTCGCCGTTTTCCTTTATGTCGAGAAAGCTTTCGATCGTGTCCTGGACTTCTTTACAGACTCACGGAGATTCTGCTTCCGGATTACTACATTCAGTTGACTAATAACTTTTCTTCGGAACAAAACCTTCCGGATGAGAGTAGAGAACACCCTTTCTTCGGAAAGGGCAATTAAGGCTGGTATACCTCAGAGAAGCATCTTAGGCCCCCTGCTTTTCTCTGTGTACGCCAAAGACGTGCTCAGGTTGCCTGGAAACAGGTAGTCCATGTTCGCCGACGATACACCGGTGTATCCCGTCGATCGTCGTGCTGAAACGGTCGTTATCTGGCTCCAGGAACAGCTTGACTCCTACGCTGAGAGGGCACAGAAATGGAGGATTGCTATTAATGCGGCCAAGAGTACAGCCGTAGTCTTCTCCAGAAGTAGAAAGCTCCCCGACAGAGTCTACATAGGCGATACTCTCCTGCCTGGTCTCCCAGTGTTAAGTACCTCGGGCTTCATCTGGATCGTCGTCTCACATAGCTGACACATTCCGAGCAAGTAGCCCGCAAAACTCCCAATCGTTTGTACCAGCTCGACCCCTACTTTGCAGCAAATCTATGACCCGCCGTCTAGGGAAACTTATGTCACCACGTATATGTGGCGCCTATGTTTACCTACGCGATCCGCGTAAGGGGCTACATGGCTAAAACCCATAAGCACCCATAATTCAGTCTCTCCTGGACCGAGAACTGCGCTGGCCATGCAAAGACCACTATTTGACTTCAAATCAGACCATCAGAGAATCCCTTCGAGTCCGTTCCCTGAACGCCACTAAGTTCTACCGCCGCTGTGGCCGCTTCCAGAGCAAGCCGCTAATTAGCGCCCTCGGTCGCAACCCACCTGTGCCAGGTGAATCTTGGACCCGGCCTCGTTGAACACTCATGCTCAATTAGATTGAAAATCCACGGCCGGTTGCAGGCCACATCTAAAATATCCGAGGAGAATTATGGTCACCGCGGGAGAAGCTCTATTAGAAGCTCGGGGCACGTCACAACAGAGGGCTACGGGCAAGCCCATCGCTTCGGACAACCCTTGGTCATCAAATCCACGAAGAAGAGAAGGGTTAGAAGGCGGATGGGAAAACAAGGATGAACTGAGGCTCTGACGAGGAAAGAAAAAAGGCGACAGCGGAAACAATCATACAGAGAAGAAAGAAGAAGATTACGATATACGTCGATATACACAAGAACAAATTTATTAGACGACAAATTCAACAGACGAGTTGAAAGTAACAATAGGCCTACCATAACAAAACGTCTGCATAGCCGGGGTTTCTACTGGCGAATGTCGTGCAAACGATGTACGACGAAGTTCCAGTCCGTTCCACTGTACACGACAGTCTGAATAATAATACTATTGCGCGATACATATAATCACTGGTATCACAAGGCGGCTATCGATTTTCCAATTTACGTATTACGGACGCTATCAACAAAAACCGCTGATATTTCACATAACCAGACTATACGGTTAAATATAACTACACAAACGCCCCCACTCGTGCCAGGCCACGTTTTCGTTAACACACAATTTGTTTACCGAAAACGCCTGGGGCGAGATCGCGTGACTCTGTAATTGAATCAATCTGCACTCCTTGTCAACATAATTATTATTAATTTACATTATTAATTTTTTTTATTATTTTCTAGTTACGGTTGGCAGGAGGTGAGTTAGCGATACTTATGTTCAAGCTAAAACGGTTTAATTTGTTACATATCCAAAAACAGAAACGCTTACAAGCTACATGTATGCGTTTCCTTAATGTAGGGATCATGATTCGCAGTGTCATGTAAACGTTCAACGACTCGTGGTTTGGGACGCATAATTCATTTCATAACGTTTCTATTATCATGTAATAGACGTTCTAAACTGAAGAAAGCTGAATACATTCATTTGTATGGCACCGGTTTCGAAATGTCCATGGGCTAGACATTAACAGAACGAGGAAATTCAAGCACCTAGGAAACTGTATGTGTTGAGTAACCGTACTACGTAAATGGCTGAGGAATCGCTTTATAACAAGCGAGACATGAACAGAACGAGAAAATTCGAGCACCTAGGAAACTGTATATTTTGAACAACCGTACTATGTAAATGGCTTAGGAATCGTTTTAGAACAAGCGTGAGACAAGGTGGGACTTCAGAAGACAAGCAGCACGTTTGGAACGAAACAAATTGAATACTTAAATGAACAGATCTTGTTATGTCAATTCCCCCAAAAAACCCCACTTTAAAAAACTTCAACTCGGTGACCGGAAAACTGCAAAACACCCAGATGTTACTACAGGCAGAAGTTACAATCGTGTTGCCGAAAGCTTTCGTGCGCATGGCTTTGAGATGGAGCCAGCACATGTTTCAGGCTTACTTGATAAAGTCACACTCGAGACGCACAAAGTGAATGGATTTGGACGGACGGAAACCTGATACAGAGAATAAAAGAGATGTCCGAGAATGTCATACAGGGACGAGGCAGATGAACAAGGATGGACGTGAGAAATGATCATATCTCTGGTCATATGTAAGACGCATGCTGACTAAAAGCGTTGGCGGATCACGGAAACTATAACCTGTCCCTTAAGAAAAAGGATTTAAGGGATCCTTTGTAACCACTCTTTTCTAACGTTACGACGATTCTGATTAAGTACGCTTAGTCAATCAATGAACCACTCGTGAAGGTGACTAGAAAGGTTACAACAGAATTCACAAAGCCGTTAATGTGTGTATGTGTAGCGATCGACTGGATGATTTTTACAAATAAGTCACATGCAAACCAAATTCAATCACTAGAATTATACTTTGCTACGGTAAAAAAAAACAGAGTTTACAAAACGTGTTGGTAACTTCAGCACTGTTCGCTTACGTTTCAACATCACAGCTTTATAAGCCTGACAGTCGTGTTAAAGAATCATCTACGTACATACAATGCCCTCCTACGCACATTCTTTCCTTGTATATAATATTGTGATATTATTCAATATAGTTTCAAAAACAGAGTTTACAAAACGTGTTGGTAACTTCAGCACTGTTCGCTTACGTTTCAACATCACAGCTTTATAAGCCTGACAGTCGTGTTAAAGAATCATCTACGTACATACAATGCCATCCTACACACATTCTTTCCTTGTATATAATATTGTGATATTATTCAATATAGTTTCAAAAACAGAGTTTACAAAACGTGTTGGTAACTTCAGCACTGTTCGCTTACGTTTCAACATCACAGCTTTATAAGCCTGACAGTCGTGTTAAAGAATCATCTACGTACATACAATGCCATCCTACACACATTCTTTCCTTGTATATAATATTGTGATATTATTCAATATAGTTTCAAAAACAGAGTTTACAAAACGTGTTGGTAACTTCAGCACTGTTCGCTTACGTTTCAACATCACAGCTTTATAAGCCTGACAGTCGTGTTAAAGAATCATCTACGTACATACAATGCCATCCTACACACATTCTTTCCTTGTATATAATATTGTGATATTATTCAATATAGTTTCAAAAACAGAGTTTACAAAACGTGTTGGTAACTTCAGCACTGTTCGCTTACGTTTCAACATCACAGCTTTATAAGCCTGACAGTCGTGTTAAAGAATCATCTACGTACATACAATGCCATCGTACACACATTCTTTCCTTGTATATAATATTGTGATATTATTCAATATAGTTTCAAAAACAGAGTTTACAAAACGTGTTGGTAACTTCAGCACTGTTCGCTTACGTTTCAACATCACAGCTTTATAAGCCTGACAGTCGTGTTAAAGAATCATCTACGTACATACAATGCCATCCTACGCACATTCTTTCCTTGTATATAATATTGTGATATTATTCAATATAGTTTCAAAAACAGAGTTTACAAAACGTGTTGGTAACTTCAGCACTGTTCGCTTACGTTTCAACATCACAGCTTTATAAGCCTGACAGTCGTGTTAAAGAATCATCTACGTACATACAATGCCATCGTACACACATTCTTTCCTTGTATATAATATTGTGATATTATTCAATATAGTTTCAAAAACAGAGTTTACAAAACGTGTTGGTAACTTCAGCACTGTTCGCTTACGTTTCAACATCACAGCTTTATAAGCCTTACAGTCGTGTTAAAGAATCATCTACGTACATACAATGCCATCGTACACACATTCTTTCCTTGTATATAATATTGTGATATTATTCAATATAGTTTCAAAAACAGAGTTTACAAAACGTGTTGGTAACTTCAGCACTGTTCGCTTACGTTTCAACATCACAGCTTTATAAGCCTGACAGTCGTGTTAAAGAATCATCTACGTACATACAATGCCATCCTACACACATTCTTTCCTTGTATATAATATTGTGATATTATTCAATATAGTTTCAAAAACAGAGTTTACAAAACGTGTTGGTAACTTCAGCACTGTTCGCTTACGTTTCAACATCACAGCTTTATAAGCCTGACAGTCGTGTTAAAGAATCATCTACGTACATACAATGCCCTCCTACGCACATTCTTTCCTTGTATATAATATTGTGATATTATTCAATATAGTTTCAAAAACAGAGTTTACAAAACGTGTTGGTAACTTCAGCACTGTTCGCTTACGTTTCAACATCACAGCTTTATAAGCCTGACAGTCGTGTTAAAGAATCATCTACGTACATACAATGCCCTCCTACGCACATTCTTTCCTTGTATATAATATTGTGATATTATTCAATATAGTTTCAAAAACAGAGTTTACAAAACGTGTTGGTAACTTCAGCACTGTTCGCTTACGTTTCAACATCACAGCTTTATAAGCCTGACAGTCGTGTTAAAGAATCATCTACGTACATACAATGCCCTCCTACGCACATTCTTTCCTTGTATATAATATTGTGATATTATTCAATATAGTTTCAAAAACAGAGTTTACAAAACGTGTTGGTAACTTCAGCACTGTTCGCTTACGTTTCAACATCACAGCTTTATAAGCCTGACAGTCGTGTTAAAGAATCATCTACGTACATACAATGCCCTCCTACGCACATTCTTTCCTTGTATATAATATTGTGATATTATTCAATATAGTTTCAAAAACAGAGTTTACAAAACGTGTTGGTAACTTCAGCACTGTTCGCTTACGTTTCAACATCACAGCTTTATAAGCCTGACAGTCGTGTTAAAGAATCATCTACGTACATACAATGCCCTCCTACGCACATTCTTTCCTTGTATATAATATTGTGATATTATTCAATATAGTTTCAAAAACAGAGTTTACAAAACGTGTTGGTAACTTCAGCACTGTTCGCTTACGTTTCAACATCACAGCTTTATAAGCCTGACAGTCGTGTTAAAGAATCATCTACGTACATACAATGCCATCCTACACACATTCTTTCCTTGTATATAATATTGTGATATTATTCAATATAGTTTCAAAAACAGAGTTTACAAAACGTGTTGGTAACTTCAGCACTGTTCGCTTACGTTTCAACATCACAGCTTTATAAGCCTGACAGTCGTGTTAAAGAATCATCTACGTACATACAATGCCATCCTACACACATTCTTTCCTTGTATATAATATTGTGATATTATTCAATATAGTTTCAAAAACAGAGTTTACAAAACGTGTTGGTAACTTCAGCACTGTTCGCTTACGTTTCAACATCACAGCTTTATAAGCCTGACAGTCGTGTTAAAGAATCATCTACGTACATACAATGCCATCGTACACACATTCTTTCCTTGTATATAATATTGTGATATTATTCAATATAGTTTCAAAAACAGAGTTTACAAAACGTGTTGGTAACTTCAGCACTGTTCGCTTACGTTTCAACATCACAGCTTTATAAGCCTGACAGTCGTGTTAAAGAATCATCTACGTACATACAATGCCCTCCTACGCACATTCTTTCCTTGTATATAATATTGTGATATTATTCAATATAGTTTCAAAAACAGAGTTTACAAAACGTGTTGGTAACTTCAGCACTGTTCGCTTACGTTTCAACATCACAGCTTTATAAGCCTGACAGTCGTGTTAAAGAATCATCTACGTACATACAATGCCATCCTACACACATTCTTTCCTTGTATATAATATTGTGATATTATTCAATATAGTTTCAAAAACAGAGTTTACAAAACGTGTTGGTAACTTCAGCACTGTTCGCTTACGTTTCAACATCACAGCTTTATAAGCCTGACAGTCGTGTTAAAGAATCATCTACGTACATACAATGCCATCGTACACACATTCTTTCCTTGTATATAATATTGTGATATTATTCAATATAGTTTCAAAAACAGAGTTTACAAAACGTGTTGGTAACTTCAGCACTGTTCGCTTACGTTTCAACATCACAGCTTTATAAGCCTGCCAGTCGTGTTAAAGAATCATCTACGTACATACAATGCCATCGTACACACATTCTTTCCTTGTATATAATATTGTGATATTATTCAATATAGTTTCAAAAACAGAGTTTACAAAACGTGTTGGTAACTTCAGCACTGTTCGCTTACGTTTCAACATCACAGCTTTATAAGCCTGACAGTCGTGTTAAAGAATCATCTACGTACATACAATGCCATCCTACACACATTCTTTCCTTGTATATAATATTGTGATATTATTCAATATAGTTTCAAAAACAGAGTTTACAAAACGTGTTGGTAACTTCAGCACTGTTCGCTTACGTTTCAACATCACAGCTTTATAAGCCTGACAGTCGTGTTAAAGAATCATCTACGTACATACAATGCCATCGTACACACATTCTTTCCTTGTATATAATATTGTGATATTATTCAATATAGTTTCAAAAACAGAGTTTACAAAACGTGTTGGTAACTTCAGCACTGTTCGCTTACGTTTCAACATCACAGCTTTATAAGCCTGCCAGTCGTGTTAAAGAATCATCTACGTACATACAATGCCATCGTACACACATTCTTTCCTTGTATATAATATTGTGATATTATTCAATATAGTTTCAAAAACAGAGTTTACAAAACGTGTTGGTAACTTCAGCACTGTTCGCTTACGTTTCAACATCACAGCTTTATAAGCCTGACAGTCGTGTTAAAGAATCATCTACGTACATACAATGCCATCCTACACACATTCTTTCCTTGTATATAATATTGTGATATTATTCAATATAGTTTCAAAAACAGAGTTTACAAAACGTGTTGGTAACTTCAGCACTGTTCGCTTACGTTTCAACATCACAGCTTTATAAGCCTGACAGTCGTGTTAAAGAATCATCTACGTACATACAATGCCATCGTACACACATTCTTTCCTTGTATATAATATTGTGATATTATTCAATATAGTTTCAAAAACAGAGTTTACAAAACGTGTTGGTAACTTCAGCACTGTTCGCTTACGTTTCAACATCACAGCTTTATAAGCCTGACAGTCGTGTTAAAGAATCATCTACGTACATACAATGCCATCCTACACACATTCTTTCCTTGTATATAATATTGTGATATTATTCAATATAGTTTCAAAAACAGAGTTTACAAAACGTGTTGGTAACTTCAGCACTGTTCGCTTACGTTTCAACATCACAGCTTTATAATCCTGACAGTCGTGTTAAAGAATCATCTACGTACATACAATGCCATCCTACGCACATTCTTTCCTTGTATATAATATTGTGATATTATTCAATATAGTTTCAAAAACAGAGTTTACAAAACGTGTTGGTAACTTCAGCACTGTTCGCTTACGTTTCAACATCACAGCTTTATAAGCCTTAAAGTCGTGTTAAAGAATCATCTACGTACATACAATGCCATCGTACACACATTCTTTCCTTGTATATAATATTGTGATATTATTCAATATAGTTTCAAAAACAGAGTTTACAAAACGTGTTGGTAACTTCAGCACTGTTCGCTTACGTTTCAACATCACAGCTTTATAAGCCTGACAGTCGTGTTAAAGAATCATCTACGTACATACAATGCCATCCTACACACATTCTTTCCTTGTATATAATATTGTGATATTATTCAATATAGTTTCAAAAACAGAGTTTACAAAACGTGTTGGTAACTTCAGCACTGTTCGCTTACGTTTCAACATCACAGCTTTATAAGCCTGACAGTCGTGTTAAAGAATCATCTACGTACATACAATGCCATCGTACACACATTCTTTCCTTGTATATAATATTGTGATATTATTCAATATAGTTTCAAAAACAGAGTTTACAAAACGTGTTGGTAACTTCAGCACTGTTCGCTTACGTTTCAACATCACAGCTTTATAAGCCTGACAGTCGTGTTAAAGAATCATCTACGTACATACAATGCCATCCTACGCACATTCTTTCCTTGTATATAATATTGTGATATTATTCAATATAGTTTCAAAAACAGAGTTTACAAAACGTGTTGGTAACTTCAGCACTGTTCGCTTACGTTTCAACATCACAGCTTTATAAGCCTTACAGTCGTGTTAAAGAATCATCTACGTACATACAATGCCATCGTACACACATTCTTTCCTTGTATATAATATTGTGATATTATTCAATATAGTTTCAAAAACAGAGTTTACAAAACGTGTTGGTAACTTCAGCACTGTTCGCTTACGTTTCAACATCACAGCTTTATAAGCCTGACAGTCGTGTTAAAGAATCATCTACGTACATACAATGCCATCGTACACACATTCTTTCCTTGTATATAATATTGTGATATTATTCAATATAGTTTCAAAAACAGAGTTTACAAAACGTGTTGGTAACTTCAGCACTGTTCGCTTACGTTTCAACATCACAGCTTTATAAGCCTGACAGTCGTGTTAAAGAATCATCTACGTACATACAATGCCATCCTACGCACATTCTTTCCTTGTATATAATATTGTGATATTATTCAATATAGTTTCAAAAACAGAGTTTACAAAACGTGTTGGTAACTTCAGCACTGTTCGCTTACGTTTCAACATCACAGCTTTATAAGCCTGACAGTCGTGTTAAAGAATCATCTACGTACATACAATGCCATCCTACGCACATTCTTTCCTTGTATATAATATTGTGATATTATTCAATATAGTTTCAAAAACAGAGTTTACAAAACGTGTTGGTAACTTCAGCACTGTTCGCTTACGTTTCAACATTACAGCTTTATAAGCCTGACAGTCGTGTTAAAGAATCATGTACGTACATACAATGCCATCGTACACACATTCTTTCCTTGTATATAATATTGTGATATTATTCAATATAGTTTCAAAAACAGAGTTTACAAAACGTGTTGGTAACTTCAGCACTGTTCGCTTACGTTTCAACATCACAGCTTTATAAGCCTGACAGTCGTGTTAAAGAATCATCTACGTACATACAATGCCATCCTACACACATTCTTTCCTTGTATATAATATTGTGATATTATTCAATATAGTTTCAAAAACAGAGTTTACAAAACGTGTTGGTAACTTCAGCACTGTTCGCTTACGTTTCAACATCACAGCTTTATAAGCCTTACAGTCGTGTTAAAGAATCATCTACGTACATACAATGCCATCCTACACACATTCTTTCCTTGTATATAATATTGTGATATTATTCAATATAGTTTCAAAAACAGAGTTTACAAAACGTGTTGGTAACTTCAGCACTGTTCGCTTACGTTTCAACATCACAGCTTTATAAGCCTTACAGTCGTGTTAAAGAATCATCTACGTACATACAATGCCATCCTACGCACATTCTTTCCTTGTATATAATATTGTGATATTATTCAATATAGTTTCAAAAACAGAGTTTACAAAACGTGTTGGTAACTTCAGCACTGTTCGCTTACGTTTCAACATCACAGCTTTATAAGCCTGACAGTCGTGTTAAAGAATCATCTACGTACATACAATGCCATCCTACGCACATTCTTTCCTTGTATATAATATTGTGATATTATTCAATATAGTTTCAAAAACAGAGTTTACAAAACGTGTTGGTAACTTCAGCACTGTTCGCTTACGTTTCAACATCACAGCTTTATAAGCCTGACAGTCGTGTTAAAGAATCATCTACGTACATACAATGCCATCGTACACACATTCTTTCCTTGTATATAATATTGTGATATTATTCAATATAGTTTCAAAAACAGAGTTTACAAAACGTGTTGGTAACTTCAGCACTGTTCGCTTACGTTTCAACATCACAGCTTTATAAGCCTGACAGTCGTGTTAAAGAATCATATACGTACATACAATGCCATCCTACACACATTCTTTCCTTGTATATAATATTGTGATATTATTCAATATAGTTTCAAAAACAGAGTTTACAAAACGTGTTGGTAACTTCAGCACTGTTCGCTTACGTTTCAACATCACAGCTTTATAAGCCTTAAAGTCGTGTTAAAGAATCATCTACGTACATACAATGCCATCCTACACACATTCTTTCCTTGTATATAATATTGTGATATTATTCAATATAGTTTCAAAAACCGAGTTTACAAAACGTGTTGGTAACTTCAGCACTGTTCGCTTACGTTTCAACATCACAGCTTTATAAGCCTTACAGTCGTGTTAAAGAATCATCTACGTACATACAATGCCATCCTACACACATTCTTTCCTTGTATATAATATTGTGATATTATTCAATATAGTTTCAAAAACAGAGTTTACAAAACGTGTTGGTAACTTCAGCACTGTTCGCTTACGTTTCAACATCACAGCTTTATAAGCCTGACAGTCGTGTTAAAGAATCATCTACGTACATACAATGCCATCCTACACACATTCTTTCCTTGTATATAATATTGTGATATTATTCAATATAGTTTCAAAAACAGAGTTTACAAAACGTGTTGGTAACTTCAGCACTGTTCGCTTACGTTTCAACATCACAGCTTTATAAGCCTGACAGTCGTGTTAAAGAATCATCTACGTACATACAATGCCATCCTACGCACATTCTTTCCTTGTATATAATATTGTGATATTATTCAATATAGTTTCAAAAACAGAGTTTACAAAACGTGTTGGTAACTTCAGCACTGTTCGCTTACGTTTCAACATCACAACTTTATAAGCCTGACAGTCGTGTTAAAGAATCATCTACGTACATACAATGCCATCGTACACACATTCTTTCCTTGTATATAATATTGTGATATTATACAATATAGTTTCAAAAACAGAGTTTACAAAACGTGTTGGTAACTTCAGCACTGTTCGCTTACGTTTCAACATCACAGCTTTATAAGCCTGACAGTCGTGTTAAAGAATCATCTACGTACATACAATGCCATCCTACGCACATTCTTTCCTTGTATATAATATTGTGATATTATTCAATATAGTTTCAAAAACAGAGTTTACAAAACGTGTTGGTAACTTCAGCACTGTTCGCTTACGTTTCAACATCACAGCTTTATAAGCCTGACAGTCGTGTTAAAGAATCATCTACGTACATACAATGCCATCGTACACACATTCTTTCCTTGTATATAATATTGTGATATTATTCAATATAGTTTCAAAAACAGAGTTTACAAAACGTGTTGGTAACTTCAGCACTGTTCGCTTACGTTTCAACATCACAGCTTTATAAGCCTGACAGTCGTGTTAAAGAATCATCTACGTACATACAATGCCATCCTACGCACATTCTTTCCTTGTATATAATATTGTGATATTATTCAATATAGTTTCAAAAACAGAGTTTACAAAACGTGTTGGTAACTTCAGCACTGTTCGCTTACGTTTCAACATCACAGCTTTATAAGCCTGACAGTCGTGTTAAAGAATCATCTACGTACATACAATGCCATCCTACACACATTCTTTCCTTGTATATAATATTGTGACATTATTCAATATAGTTTCTTCTGCAAGTAGTGTATTACATTTTTCTCGTTTCAATGCCTGAAGCACGTTTCACTGAAATATATCAGCATCATCAGAGATTTGTAAGTAAGTGAATAACAATCGAAATAATTCTACGTTAATACAGAAAGTAAAGAATAATCGAATTTGTTCGATTTTAATGTAAAATAACGGACAATGATTTAATTCGATTAGTTAACGATTGTTTTTTAACATTTATTTACTTACGCAGCCGTGCTGATGGCTACATTGGAAACATTTAATGTTTATATTTTATTAATTTTTATTTATTTTAATAAATTTAGAATTTTAATAGATCATCTTGTTTTATTTTAATTTGAGTTTGTTCTTTAATTAATAAATTATTGTTATTTGTGTTTGTAAATATTAAGACTTTCCTAAATATTCATATTTGACCTTTTTTGTATATTTTTAATTAACTTTATATTTTCAATGCCTGGAAATTGGTGGTTATTATTTAGATTGTGTGTGTGTGTGTGTGTGTGTGTGTGTGTGTGTTTACAGCAGACTCAGTACCTACAAGAAACGGGAAAATTGGATTACTCACTTATTTTCATGTTTACTCCAACACTATCACGTCACACCGCATTAAAACGTGATAAAGTTATTTACAGCACAATCAAGATCGACGATTGCACGAGATTTTCACGATTTTCAATTATAAGAATACCGGTGTTAAATGACACACGTTAGGCAACCCACCGTTTACGATAATGATAGGGGCGGTTTCACCCCCCCTGTCAATAGGGGTGTAATAATAGAGGGAAGTGAACACATTAACGTAATCTATGTATAACAAACGCGTTTTCCCCCAACGGTAGCGATCGCGTGCACAAATAATAACGCAACGACAGGAGTTTGGTATTGCCCAAAAATTTAATAATCTGCTCATCGTCCGTTGGCAGGACAATAACAGGGTTCAAAATGTCTGATGCTCGAATTAAAAATACCCTACGCCTTCCCACCACAGGATTCCCGCAAATACGTGTATAAGCTCGTGGAAAGCTCTAAAGTGTTGCCGATTTCCACAACAGTGGAATCAAATATACACACAAACCATAATAAAATGTAACCACCACATTATTGTCAGCTTTTATGTGGATTTGAAAATATTATTTTATGAACATTATTATTTATTATATTGAATTAAAATTAATTAATCTGAAAGTAGCTTCACTTCCTCTGTCAAACAGCAGAGAAAAAAATCACGGAAAAGAGAGATAAATGAGCAGAAACGTACACAGAAGATGGATAGAGGACACAACATCATTAGATATAAATGGGAAAAGACGAAGAAGAATATGAATACTCTTAATTATTAATATTTTTATTAATACAAGACACCAAGTCCTTTACTTTATTCAGAAGGTACCAATACTTTATTCTGTAGAGTTTCCAGACTACACGAATCGATGCAGTACGTTTAATTAAATTTTAAAATAAACCATTTTCTGTAATCCTCCGGCATTACGGAACGCAACGTCGGCACTTTGAGAATCTCATACACGGATGTACCCAAAACCCGCTATACAGTGTGTATGTATGTTATTCACAATTACGAGTTCTTCTGCAAGTATATTAATATATTAATAATGCAATATTATAATTAAGCTTTACATCCATTTTGCAGATAAAAACTGCAATAAACGTAACACAAAATTAAAATGTAACCTACTTGCACATTAATTATGAATAACATAATCCTATCATGCAAGAAACTAGAAAGAGTTACTACTATAAAGGAACGTGTGTGTGTGTGTGTGTAGATTATTGAGTTGTACTGTGAACAGATATATAATATATATATATTATCATATATATTATACATTAATCACAATTAGTGGTTATAAGGGTTCTTAAATTTTTTTCACATTCCCTGGGTGGATTACGTCCCTCCCATGGATTTATAAGTTGACTTTTTATTTATTCATCCATAGAATTTACGGAATGCTGATGCATGGTACTTTCCAATAATCTTGTTTCTTGTCGGATCGTTAACGATAAATGTGTGTCGTCCTTTCCTCCTTTGTAATAAGTAGGGTCCCTCGTACAGTCTGAATAGTTTCTTTGCTGTATTGTCGATTCGTTTTCCCACTGGATTACTTCTTA
Organism: Magicicada septendecula; assembly: GCA_034769895.1. Taxonomy (NCBI): domain Eukaryota; kingdom Metazoa; phylum Arthropoda; class Insecta; order Hemiptera; family Cicadidae; genus Magicicada; species Magicicada septendecula. The sequence continues at coordinate 401,893,938 of CM068371.1, read as the reverse complement.
GTAGCACTCTCTCTCCTTCATGGAATGTGATGAGTTTGTGCGTTTTGTTGAACCTCTCGATCCTCTTTTCTCCAAGTTTTTCCATCCTCTTCTTCGCATTGTCGTACTTGTGACTCAATGGAATTTGTAGATTTTGGTTGGAGGTTTGTCAATGTTTCTCGACCAGAATCTATTAGGTGTTTTTATTTGTTTCCAGTTCCACCGGTGTATATCCCGTAGCTTCACTGTAGCTTTTATAGCTTGTTCAAAAAATGATATGTACTCTGCCCATCGGTTATGTTGTTCATTACAGTAGATGCGTAAATGTTTTCCTAACTCTTTATTTACCCTTTCAGCAAGGTTTCCTTGTGGATGTCGTATTGACGTTAACACTGGTTGTATGCCGTGCTGAGTTAAGAGTTTCTGTCCATGCTTTATTTTGAAATTGTTTACCTTGGTCACTCAATATTTTTTTGATTTGACCATACTTCGGTACGTATTTGCGTAATATGACATTCAGTACACTTTTTTTGGTGGGTCTTCGAATAGCGTAGAGTCGAACTGCCTTGGTGAACACATCTATACATACAAGTATGTGCTTTGTACCCCCGTGAATAGCTCTCGGAAATGGGCCCAGGAAGTCTACTGCTACTAATTCTCCCTTTTCCTGTGTCTTGATATTTTGCATATCTACGTATGTGTGAAGATTCGGATGTCGTGCTGTTTGACATTCGTAGCATCCTTTTAAGATTGCTTTTATTCTTCTAAACATGTTATTCAAAATGAAGTCTTCCTTCAGAGCTAAATGACGTTTTAAAGCAGACGCATGTGCTAAACTTTGATGACATGGTATAGTTAGTGTTTTTAGCATCTCTGGTGACAGGACTATTTTCCAATCATAATTGACGAGTTTGTACAATATACTATTTTTTATCGTATATCTACTAGGTAGTGTTGATAACTTCATGTGACTTATTTGAAGATCTTTATTTTGTTCATTTGCTATGTTATTTAGCAAATATTTAACTCTATCATCTGTTTGATACGTAATATTTAATATCTTAACATCTTTACACTTCTTTATACTACTTATTGTTCCCCCTTGTCTAGGACAATAGGCATTTGACAACATTATTTCCTGTTGTGTTTTGTTTGGGGTGGCGCGCAGCTCCTGTCTGAGCAGGTCGTTAACAAGCCTGTCCGTACCGGTATTTTGTTTGTGTACGGGTCGTTTTTAAAACCTGTCTGAGCTGGTGTTTGGCTACTCTTCAGCAGTCATTCATTTTTCTTGTCGATTGTCGTGCTACGCTCACCCCCTCTCTCTTTGGATGTTGACGGGCGTGTCGCTTGTTGCACAATTTTATTTTCATAATTATTTTTATTATTATTATGATTATTATTTGCATTAATATATTTGCATTGTACGGTTTTAATTGTTTTTTCGACGTACCTGGATGTGAGTACGCTCCTTTATGTGGAGTTGAATTACCTTTTTCAAAGGGTTGTTTATATTCTTTCCAATTATCTTCTTTCTTCGCGAACTGGGTCGAATTGTGTTGTATTCGATTTTGTGTAGAGTACTGCTGATGCTGCGGCTGGTTATCTCTTCTTTCGTATTGTTTATTAACAAATTGTGAAGATTGCGTTACCAGAATAAGAAGTTCCTCTATGGTTTTAACTCCTTGGGTATATACGGCAAGTCTAATGTGTCTGTCAAAATGGTAGCTTAATTTTAATACTAATTCGTGCTCCGTGAAACTTGGTCTAAGATGCTTAGACCGTTCGACGAGTTGTATCATGTAGGCTTCCATGGAACGTTTGCTGTTGACGTAATACCGCCCATACTCCAGCTGGTCTCGTACCTCTCTCTGGGTATGTATATTGCAGTATCGATTTTCGAAGGATGCCTTGAACTGTTCATAAGTTTCTGTTTGGTCCCGAACGATCGTATACCATTTGGATGCTGTTTCCTGGAAATGTCGACTTACAAATTCTATACGGTCTCTGTCGTTTAGGTTGCTTCCTATAGTTGCCATTTCTCGTTCACACTTATGTAAAAATTCTATGGGGTTCTCCCATTTATTACCTTTAAAACTGATCTTCTCTCGATCGTCTACCTTTGCAGCACACATCATTATAGCACTGGGTCGTCTCTTGACTTCTGCTCGTAGTTTGTCTACCTCCTCTTGTAGTCCATCTTTCATGCTGTTAATTTCCATGGAGTGGTGCGTAGTTTTTCTCGTAACCTCCTCCACAGCTATTTCTACTGTCTCGGTCCTCACAGTGAGTTCCTTTGTTCTATTAATGTTATCCAGGATAACGAATGTGTTCTTTAGTTTCACGTGTTGTATATTCACGCGGTTCTTTAAATTTACTATCAATCTTTACAGCTTGTTCATTAAGTGACTGTTGAACTCGCTGTTCGACTGCTTCAATGCGTGCAGTAAGCTCTGTTTTCAAAGTATTACTGACGAGTTCTATTTTCTCTTCTAACCTAGTATTATTACTATCTATATTACTTTCTAACTGAGTTTTCACTTCTTCAATAGTAATTTCTAATCTATTACGACTATCTTCTATTTGAGTTTCTAATCTCGTATTACTATCTTCTAATCTTCCTAATTTATTTTCTAATTTTTCATTGCTACTTTCTAATTGAGTTTTTAGTTCTGCACTATTCGTCTTCAACTCTTCTTGAACTCGTTTAAACATCGTTTCGAAGTCCATCGTTGGTTGCTTCGCCATTATTGTAGACTACGGTGTCCTAACTGATTCCTTATCTGAATTATATTTTAATTATTGGTCCACCGTGACTCTATATTTCTTTATTTAAAATTTATTTTATTTATCAGTATTAATTTCACAACTCTTTTTCTCTCTGTACTTATTTTCACAATTTGTAATATTATTTATTACATAAATTGCCTATTAATTCTTTCTACAATATTTTTGCTAATTATTTATTAGACTTTATTTATTACCAGGGCGCCATTTACTTGTAATGATAATTAACATTTACTTAGCAACACATTCGAAACGCCATTAATTATGACACAACAATAATTAACGTACATAAATTTATTTGTGTTTGCCGAGCCTCACGATTTTGGAGCGCCAATTAGTTTACAACGTTATTTTTAGACACTTACTTTTACACATATGCTCTTACTCATTTGTGCGCACTTACCCACGTCTCGGAGGTATACTCTTCTTCTGCAGTATTTACCTTGATGTTCCCCGGCTGGGTCGCAGGCTTTGGTCGTTGATTGAGTGTGGATAAGCACGTGAATAACGTTATAAGTTAATAAATACCTTTTTCTTTATCCGTGCTGCGACTACGTCTTTGATGTCTTACGACATGTTTCGGGAACACGTTCCCATCATCAGGTAAAATCGTTTTTTCTTCTAGTTCATAACGAACGTGTCAAGAGTATAATAATTAAAACACATCAATATACAAACACATAACACAATGAGTACGATAGAACTCAGTCCACGTAACAGTGCGCACATCAAAGACGTAGTCGCAGCACGGATAAAGAAAAAGATATTTATTCATTTCAATTTCACTGCGACTGGAGACCAAATATAATGAACGTTATAAGTATTTAATACAAGTAAAGAGTATAGAGGATTTAGTACTGGTTGTGAAATTAGTACGACTGTTTTAATAAAATCATATTCATTTGATTTATTCTTTAAAAATTCAAATCATCATGTTATTAATTGTTTAGTGTGGGTTAATTATTATTTGAACCCTTATATTCAATCTGAATATAATGCAATTATAACGTGTTTAAATCTTATTTCTTATATTTCTAAGACATAGTATACACATACATAAATCATATATGACCTGAAATATTACATAGACATATAACATATATAATTATTATAAAAACGTGATTAATACGTATAAAATTCAATATTCATCTTGTCTTCGCAAGTGTGGTTTTTAATATATACCACTTAATAAAAACTTTTAATTACTTTAACATTTATTAAAATATTAATAGAGAACATTTATTACTTTAACTGTTCTATTATTTAATGTCTCAATTAATTAACAATCTCTAATTACGTAACTCTCATATTTGAAATTACTCATTTAATCAATTACAAAATATAATAAAAATATGGTTCTTCCTTGACCATTTATTTATGAGATTACTACAGTTATATTCTCTATTCTCAATTATATTTTGAACAATTATTTATTTATTATGCAAATTTAAAAATATACTAATGTTCTTGTAAACTTGTATATGGAAACTAGAGCTTTTCTCGATAGACCTCAGGGTCATTTATAATATTAAATAAATGTCTGACTTCACCTGCATTTTTCTGCAACCATTTAACTTTTTCGTACCGTCATCTGGACTCTCGAGTTTGTTGATCCTCTTCGGTATCACCTTCTCTGTCTCTGAGTCGTTGAAATTCCTCGCTCCGTCTCCTGGATGCTGAGTTCTGACGTGGACCTCTAGTCATGATGTACGGCTGGATGTAGCTGCATGTGCTGTCCCTGCGTCCTCTCGTCTTCTTGTTCTAGTTCCTCTCCTCTCCTTTTCTTGTCCCTCGTAGATGTCTAGAAGTTCTATGTAGACTTCTCGAATTTCATCGTAATTACTACTCTCGTAGATTCGTTAATATAGTCTTTTTTAAAATCACTCGTGTTCATTAATACTTGCACCGACGTAATGCCGGTTCCATCGCACTTCATGTTATTGAATACTGTTTAAAACAATACTAAAACTTTGTAAAATTTACGGTATCGAGATGCGTGGATGTCGCGTACTATCTGAGCTTCATCTGAGTATCATCTGAGAAAGAGTGTGTCGCTCGCTGGGGTTTTATACTGCTGCCGTAGTTGAAATTCCTGTTGGAAACTGTTTTGACAACATTGAACAGGTCGGCGCGTCGGTTTAATCGTTACTTTCAACCTACGGGTCTTTCTATGAAGCGCACACTTTTTTATAAATATTATTTCACCAATCGTTCGGTATAATATTAAACTTTGTTTATGCAAATTATGAATGTTAAGGTGTGTAAATTATGGCAGTTACGGCAAAATTTCACACGGTGTCTGAACGGTTCCCACGATTAATGACCACTTAACGCCAAACTGAAGCGCTAGGCGTCAGCTATGTTTTTACATATGTCGCTGATTCGTGTGACTTCTGGTTCGCGCTCAGTACTTAAAAAACTGTGTAAAATCTTCCACCCTCGTTTGCATAATTCAACTTGTCTGTCGTTTACACATGTACACATACAGACACACGCAGACGGATACACAGGCGGCCGCATGTCGTTCTGACGTCACCTCTGCCGGTCAGCGCGTCATTTTCTCCCCTTCGTTACGTTTAAAAACCAACTAAGCTGTATGCTTCCATATGCATGCTTACTTACAATATTTAATTTATTTAAAATTAAATACTACGTTTATTTCTTACATTATTTCTTATACCTAACGTATATTTATTATATTATTTTTCTTATTTACATTTTATATATTTCATACGTGCTTTCGTATGCTATCATACCTCAGTCAGGGGTTGATACATATACTTATGCTAAACGTATCGTTGCATATATATATTGCATATATATATATATATATATTGGCGGGGATCCCACTGCTACTGCCGCATCCCGCATCTCAGTTTCCATATCAACTTATTCTGTGTATCTTCATTCTTCAGATTCTTTTCTTCCATACTCCTTTCGATCCCTTCTATCCATTTCAATCTAGGTTTGCCTCTTTTTCTTCTGTTGCTAGGTCTGTATTTGAACACACTCACAGGTATTCTTTCTTCACTCATTCTCATTAGGTGTCCATAACAGGAAAGCTGTTTAGGTTTTATATCTTCCATTACAGCTTCTTTTCTATTTCTTCTTTCCCTTATTACGTCATTCCTTACACGTTCCAGGCGAGAAACTCTGGAAGCTCGTCTACGATAGTCCATTTCTACAGCTCCAAACGTTCTGCGGTTCTTTTCGTTGACTGTCCAACATTCTGACCCATAGGTGGTAATTGGTTCAACAATGGCTTTATAAATATTGATCTTTGTCGGTAGCCCGATTCTGGTGGATCATAAAAGTGAGTTTAATTGGCGTATGGTGCTTTTTCCTAAAACTAATCGATGTCTTATATCTTCATCACACATTCCATCATCGCTAATTATAGCTTACTTCCTAAATATTTATACTTTCCACATTTCTTGATGGAAGTATTATCTGATAACTGAAGATCTGATGTTCGACTTCCAGTGGCTAAGTACTCTGTTTTTTGAAGTTTATGTTTACTCCCCATCGATCGTATTCTTCTACTAGTTTTCTCATCATATAAGTGATATCCTCTTCATCATTGGCTATCACCACTTGATTATCTGCGAACACTTCTCTGTTTGATAAACACTTCTCTTCTAAGTCTATTCCCATTCTGCTGCACTTGTTTTTCCATGTCTCCAGTGCTCCTTGTATACATACTTTAAATAAAGTGGGAGACAAACAACGTCCTTGTTTCAGTCCCTTACTAATATTAAACGACTCGGGCACTTCTCGTCCTGTGAACATACTTTATTAAATAATTCCCTTCTGTTCTACTATATCTGCTTTCCGACTTGCGGACGATGTAGAGGTAAGAAAAGAGGTCGTCGTCAGCCATCAAAACTCAAAAAGTTACGCTCCATTAATGCAGAGCTAGAATATGAATACATCAAACAATCAATTCCTTGATGCCATCAGGTAAGCAACAAGGTTCAAATCTTTTGACTTTTCCTGTTCCTAAACACGTCAGAACTTCCGAATATGTCCTACATTTCTTATTCCTTCAGCTGGTATCCATACATAATCCTCAAAACTTGCTCTGCCAATCCTATCTACGTCGATTTTCTCTTTTCGGCATACGGACGTAGCTGATATTATCATCTTCTACAAGGAATATCCACCATCAGTCCAAAGTCTCATTATATAAAGTTATGATTAGACCGGTGATAACATATGGCAGCGAGACTTGGACTCTGAACAAACAAGCCGCTAACATAGTCAATACTTCTGAAAGGAGAATTTTGAGGAGAACATTTGGACCAATCCAAATCAATGGGATATGGAGAATGCGTCACAATGAGAAACTATACAAGCTGTTTAAAGACAATGATCTGGCCACCACCAACCGACTGCGTAGATTGCAATGGGCAGGACACATCATTAGGATGGAAGGGAACGGAATACCTAGGAAGGTACTGTTTAGTCAAATCGAGGGTAGAAGGCCTGTCGGAAGACCCAAGCATCGCTGGATTGACGCAGTGACGAGGGATGCTGATACTTTCTTAAAATAAAACGATGGACATCGATCGCCAAGGACAGGGAATATGGAGGCTGAGGTTCGACTCCGAACTGTGACGCCATAAAAGATTATTTTTGAATAAGGGACTACCAGCCTATGGACCGTGATCGATTGCTTACAACGTGATTCATATCTAAACGTTTCGGCTATCCACCGGAGGCCTTCTTCAGAAAAAACGCGTTCAAAAAAAGGATTTCTTATATCTCTGTTCTGAGGTGCGTTTCTACAGATGAAGGCCTCCGGTGGTTAGCGGAAACGTTTAGATCTGAATCACATTGTAAGCAATCGACCACGACCCAATAGCCCGGTAGTGCCTAATTTTGATAATGTTTATTCCGGCCGTGACTACATTCGCAACAGAAAGCCGAGTTAGTACTTTTACAGTTTAACTGGTTTAGTAGTTCAAAATCGGGTAACACGGACAGGGAAAAATGGAGGCGGATGATTATGGAGGCTAAGGTTCGACTCCGAACTGTGACGCCACAGAAGAAGAATAAGAAGAAGATATTATCTTCTACTCGCCCAGTCTGTAAGATACAATGTCTAGTGAAACGATGTACAGCAATCCCACCGCTAATCTCTCATTAAAATAATTTGAAGCACAGCCAATTGTCAGACAAATGAAAGGACTGACTGCATTACTCTTAGGAAAAGGTAATAAATCAACAAACAGCAGCAAAACTTTGGTGTTACATAACAGAGACGGATCGAGAATTTACGGTTCATATTAGGAAACGGAAGAGGAAATTAAGGAGTTCGGAGAGAACTGTGGGGATCAACAGTATCAAAAGACAGATTAGAACAAAACAGTTAACTGGAAACAGAATAGGGATAAAAGAAACAAGACTACCAACGAAAACTGTTAAAAAATTATAAATACACAGTATAGGTTTGAAATGTAGTTAGACCTAGAGAGACTGGAACAGGCACCTGACGCGCGAAGAAGAATAACAACAAACCAGGATTGACAGACTGGCACTCTTTTTCACACACAAATTATTGATGGAAGATAATATCTAGTGATAAACAACTATGGACCATCATGCTAAAACAGCTGGGTATTACGATTGTGCTGGAAATTAGATATAAGGCCTGCCTTCTAACAGGCCTAGCTGCAGTAATGGACAATTCTAGAGAACGACTAACGGTTCAGGCCTACGCGGCGGAGAGTCTGACCTTAATTTTATCCCGTTAAATTGAAGTTATGCAATTTCATCTCTGTGAAAATAGCTTCAATCGAGTACACAGCGTCGGTGAAATTAAAACGAGGCAATTGTGCTAGACGAATCTAAGTCAGTACCAATTATATGCACTGAACTCAATTACCTGTGTCCACTGTCAAGGTGCCTGTTCTTCCTTCAGATCAGGTAACTTCAGATTATGCACCACGTAACATCAGAGTAAGCGTAAATGAGACTATATGAATATTTTAATAAGAGCCATTTGTTTTACAATACTTAATGGTCAGTTTTAATAAAAATAAACCCGCTTTAATTCTATGACCCGATATAACTAGTTACACATGCATTTATTATTTGTTATGTAATACAATGATGTGTGGTAATCGTTTACACTAGACGAACTCCGGCCTGACGTTACGTTCGTATTTACATTTGTTCGACGAATCACTGATGTAGTATAGCTGTATTTGTTTTCCGTTGGCAACATTGTCATTCATTTTAGCTGAGCAGTAACATTATTGCGCCATTTTCAAGTTGCTGCATCATTCCTGTTGTTCTAGAGGTGTGCTAATCTAGTATTTGAAAATAACAGGTACGACCGAAACCGTTCCAAAAAATAACACGTACAAATACCTGTTATTATATAACTACTATACATGTACCTGTATTATATAATTTGTTATAAGAAATAAATTGAAACTAAAAGTATTAACAGTGTTACTTTACACTGTGACTTAATTAAGCTGTTACTGTTTAAAAGAAAATAAGAAACAAGAGAATTTATAGGCCTATTTGTCTTTGGGAATACTAATTTAAGTTTTCACTAAGAGTAAACAAACTGACATAGATTTAATATTAAATTATTAATTTCATTTTGGTTAGACAAATCAGTTGCGAAACTCAGGCAATGAAATTTTTAGTGCACGTAATAGCACAACAAATAATGTCAAAAAGATAAGAAACATATAATAGAAACATAACAGTAAGCCACAGGACTTACAACAATCTCATCATTTACGTGAGATGTGCAGTGAAGTTAAAATCATCTCACAAATCACACTGACAAAAAGTACTATATGGCCTAACAACTATCAGCCACTTTGTAGATTATTACACAATATAATTCGATTTTTCAAAATTTACCAAGTTGGTGACTAGTATAATATATAATTAGTTATTATAATCTGTATTATATATCTGCATAACACACGAGAATAAATGTAACATCAGTATGAATTCTTTTCATTTATAAAAACAGCTTCGTCTCTTTGGCATAGAGATAATCTGAACCTCGATGTTTTCGTTTCGTACTTGTATGGCAATCGGCACATGCGCAAAAAGTGACTTTGTACTCGTGTACTCGTTTATCCGTTAGTTGTGTAGGGGGGTCCCGCGACTCGGAACCGCGATTAATCGGAACGGGTATTTCGACTTTTCAGTTATCGTTGAATCGGAACAGGTATTTCAACTTTTCAGTCACTGTTATATCCGTTCCACAAAAATAATCGTTCCAAAATACCTGTTATAGGTATGTCGGCCCACCTCTAGTTGTTACTGTCACGACGTCAACCATGGCCGCTCCGCTTTCAATGGGTATGAAGGAAGAATAGTATTCAGTGATCCTTTTTTTGTCTGACCGAGTATCAGGGGGTCAAAACAGATTAAAGGTTTTCAGCATAATAAGGAAATAGAGAACTGCCAAATCAAAATTCTACGACTGGGTCTTAAAATTTAAGACTGTCGCAAAAGTGATATGGTTGACCGCCGCGTCCAAGGTCACAACTTACTCTGACAACGTTGCGTTAGACAGACTAGAATAGTGACAACTGATGAAGTGGCAAGTCTGCCAATCGTTATGCCTACAAAACTATCAACGCTAGTCGTAAACTTGGCTTTCGTTAAGTCTGTCCACGACTGAGTCTCAAATAAAACTGAGACCTAGAAACTGAAGGTAGCGCAGCACTGTAACCACTGAATACTACAAACACACTTGTGCAACGATAAACACGTGCGTTGAAACAATAGAGGACTATCTTGAAAACGATATAATTTAAAGTTTACAGTTTTCACTGAATTAAATTTTATAGCTGCGTTTGGGGGTAATTACTGACTCACATTTGTAGTGAAAAAGGTAGAACACATTAATCAAACAACAAACAAGCCTTACAAGTATATAAACACATAAAAATATACTTTATCGTTCAACGATTATAATTCACAATTATGACAAATTAATCACACACATTCATGCATGACAAAGAATTCAAACTATTAGGGGAATTTTCCGTCTAATTTCGTTTCCAATTCTCTACAATTTGTATAAGAATGTAAGAAGCTACGAGTACACAGTGCGAGAAATCAAGACACTTTTACGGCAACATAATTATGTTGAAAACTGGCATCGTATTTTTCACAAGTGTGGATCAGAAAATGAGAGAAATCGGCGACGTCTTACAGGTGGAGTGTTCTGTTAATACAGATGTGAAACGTGAACCCTGGGAAATACAGAGATAGCGATTAGGTTGAAGCTTCTGAGACGTGTGTATGCAGAAAAATGGGTGGAAAGAGTGAATAATGAGAGCAGAATAAAGAAAACCAGAACACTTTTAAACACAATCCTGAAGAGGAAGGGAAATTGGATAACACATATTAAGAAAAAGAATTTTGACGACTGTTCTTGAGGGCAAAGTGGGAGTGAAAAGGAGAAGAGAAAAGAGGAGATTAACGCTGACAGACACGATTATGAAAGGAGTGAAAGGAGTATAAGAGATTAAATAACAGCCGTGGGACAGGAGCAATAGATAACCGTGTGGTGTATGGGACGTGCCAATCGGTAAAACACTATTTTATGATGATGTTGAGAAGGTTTGTTGAAGGAACCGTCAATACATTACTATTATTGTAACCACTTGAAATATATGAACACGTTTTAAAATGCCTGCACGTTTGCCTATTGTTCTTCTATGTAATACGATTACACGCAAATAGAGTCTACCTATAAATTTAATGTTTTTAGATAAAATATTTTTAGAGATTTACACCGTGTATGTATGCATAGGACATAAACAGTTACCCCAACAGTATCATTTGGTTGTGCCACTGCTTTACTGTCTTCGATTCATATATTATCGTGTTTTATTCTCCTTCTGTGTTAGTTTCATTCGTTACCGATTTGTTCAACATTTTTATAAACGAGAACGGTCACAGCTTTTCCTAAATTTACGGAGTCTTGAACACAGTTACAACCAACCGTTTTACAAAATTGAATTTTTGTGTACAAGAGACTCGGATATCGATTAGCAGGGAGAATCGTTGGCAAAATACGAGCAACGACTTGGTATGCGTGTCCGGAATACAGTGCAGTTTCTACCGTTGTTCACTACCGCGCTCACAATGTGTGAAGCCAACTGAACTACGATCGTCGAGATGACTTCCATACTACTTACGCTGTACTTTTTGAAGGCTTCAACATACGCAATAAAAGCCAACATGTAAAATTACAGACAACGTGATGAAACAAGGTGCGCTATGGTAATAAACATGTGTGTGTGTGGGAGGGGGCGCAGGAAAAGAGCGGATGAGAAACACAGAGCCATAGATACAGAGTGGGAGAGAAGGTACTAAAAAGGGAGAGCAGAATGTGGACGTATAGTGAGAGGGTTACAGGGAGAGGTAGAGGGAGGAGCGGGGCGACATTACTAAGCACTTTAATTCTAGAGTAGCAAATGGAGAGAGCGAGCGGATCGGCTAGACGAGATGCGCCTGCTTGGGTCAATACGATCCGCTGCAGAATCGAGATGTGCCAGACTACTGCAGTATGCAGAAATACGTCTGGAATAAAATTGTAAACTACTGTTCTATGAGAGCACGATAACATTCTATTTAACAAAACGTGAAGAGATGAAAAATGCAATAAATACTTGTACACACACGCGCGATCGCAATCCATTAGTAAACTTAACGTTAATATTAAATTGTGGCACTTTGTAGCTATCATCTTATTCGCTTGCAGCTTAAATATTGTGACTCACGGTCTACATGTCTTTGTTCAGAGACAGTCCACTGTCAATATGCCGCTCACGTGCAGCACGTTATACTCATAAAGCCCAAAGAGGAGACTTAAACTTTCAGACTACGTACCATAAACATTTTCAAATGGGTCTCCTAATATTTCAAAGCATCCCATAATTATACGGCTCTCAAATCCATGTATACCGAAAAACATAATCTGCCTTGCACATGAATCTTTTACGACTAAAAAGATACAGACTTATATACAACGAGCACTTGCACAAATCACAACATAAAAATTAAAATATGCAACACAAAGCACACATTGTAAAAACTACATATTCTAAACTTCTACGTTTTTCAAATAAATGACAATTACGGTTTCACTCCTCCTTACCCTTAATAATACCCCATTCAATTATTCAAATGTAAATAAATCTTTTCCAAGATTATCTGTCTTTTAACATGTCGGATTATAGTTTTTTTCGGCACGTTTTTCGGTGCTGTGATCAACATTTCTTCGTACGATTAAAGCGACTTCTCTTTATTATTCACGATCCGAACAACATAAAATATTAAAAGCCTGCTGAAAATAGTAAGTTAAAATTGACTGCGCGTTCGACAAAAAAGTGGCATTAAATCAGTACTATACCGCTGTAACAATTTAATAACACGGTTTTGTACACGTTCCCGTAATCAAACCCGATCTGAATTACGGTCAAGTGGGTATAATTAAATAACGGAAACCGAGGGAATAACACGTGTGTAGGACAGCCCCCGACTTCCGCGGTGGTCGCAACTTTCCTCCCTTCACGGCGCAGGGGATGGAGCTGGCAGCTGCACCGTGTCCAACCAACAACAAATGGTGTCCAACAGTTTATTTAAACAAACATAAACACACTGCAGACAGCGCTCCTTACAATTCGTCCGTCGTTGAAGTAAGCTAACGTCTAACTTTATACTCGTCTGTTGAGTATGACAACTTCCATACTTGTTACATCTAGTCTGGGCCAATCTTCGTGTAATTCGTGATAATTTACTATAGCAATGCAGGGAAATACAAACGTTATTTCGGACATACGGACAGCTGTTATCATGTGGCTTAAAAAACCTTGTACTTTCGGAAAATAAGATTTGAATTATCATACAAAACTTTTCTCACATCATACGCTATTCACTGTTATCAGGATAATAAAAAAAAAGAGTAAATTTAATTAGACACGTTAACAAAAATTGTGGAATGCCACAGGACAGGGTTGGTTTTTCAAAAATATAACACATTTCACATGACATATCACATGTCCCATTGGCGACACTGTAGGCCTACCACTGAACTGAATTAATTTATTGTTCATCTTGTTATTTGAATTAGCAGTTTCCGTAATTCCAACTTCGTCGTGCTTACTTGCTATACTGCTATATGTCATGCTCCGGACGAGGTGTTTCAGTGTCTCCACCATTATCACGGAGGTGGTGGTTTAGGACTTGATAATGGTGGAGACACTTAGAGGCCTCGTCCGGAGCATGACAGTTAGCAGTTTCCGTAATTCCAACTTCGTCGTGCTTACTTGCTATACTGCTATATGTCATGCTCCGGACGAGGTGTTTCAGTGTCTCCACCATTATCACGGAGGTGGTGGTTTAGGACTTGATAATGGTGGAGACACTTAGAGGCCTCGTCCGGAGCATGACAGTTAGCAGTTTCCGTAATTCCAACTTCGTCGTGCTTACTTGCTATACTGCTATTTGCCATGCTCCGGACGAGGTGTTTCAGTGTCTCCACCATTATCACGGAGGTGGTGGTTTAGGACTTGATAATGGTGGAGACACTTAGAGGCCTCGTCCGGAGCATGACAGTTAGCAGTTTCCGTAATTCCAACTTCGTCGTGCTTACTTGCTATACTGCTATTTGCCATGCTCCGGACGAGGTGTTTCAGTGTCTCCACCATTATCACGGAGGTGGTGGTTTAGGACTTGATAATGGTGGAGACACTTAGAGGCCTCGTCCGGAGCATGACAGTTAGCAGTTTCCGTAATTCCAACTTCGTCGTGCTTACTTGCTATACTGCTATATGTCATGCTCCGGACGAGGTGTTTCAGTGTCTCCACCATTATCACGGAGGTGGTGGTTTAGGACTTGATAATGGTGGAGACACTTAGAGGCCTCGTCCGGAGCATGACAGTTAGCAGTTTCCGTAATTCCAACTTCGTCGTGCTTACTTGCTATACTGCTATTTGCCATGCTCCGGACGAGGTGTTTCAGTGTCTCCACCATTATCACGGAGGTGGTGGTTTAGGACTTGATAATGGTGGAGACACTTAGAGGCCTCGTCCGGAGCATGACAGTTAGCAGTTTCCGTAATTCCAACTTCGTCGTGCTTACTTGCTATACTGCTATATGTCATGCTCCGGACGAGGTGTTTCAGTGTCTCCACCATTATCACGGAGGTGGTGGTTTAGGACTTGATAATGGTGGAGACACTTAGAGGCCTCGTCCGGAGCATGACAGTTAGCAGTTTCCGTAATTCCAACTTCGTCGTGCTTACTTGCTATACTGCTATTTGCCATGCTCCGGACGAGGTGTTTCAGTGTCTCCACCATTATCACGGAGGTGGTGGTTTAGGACTTGATAATGGTGGAGACACTTAGAGGCCTCGTCCGGAGCATGACAGTTAGCAGTTTCCGTAATTCCAACTTCGTCGTGCTTACTTGCTATACTGCTATTTGCCATGCTCCGGACGAGGTGTTTCAGTGTCTCCACCATTATCACGGAGGTGGTGGTTTAGGACTTGATAATGGTGGAGACACTTAGAGGCCTCGTCCGGAGCATGACAGTTAGCAGTTTCCGTAATTCCAACTTCGTCGTGCTTACTTGCTATACTGCTATTTGCCATGCTCCGGACGAGGTGTTTCAGTGTCTCCACCATTATCACGGAGGTGGTGGTTTAGGACTTGATAATGGTGGAGACACTTAGAGGCCTCGTCCGGAGCATGACAGTTAGCAGTTTCCGTAATTCCAACTTCGTCGTGCTTACTTGCTATACTGCTATTTGCCATGCTCCGGACGAGGTGTTTCAGTGTCTCCACCATTATCACGGAGGTGGTGGTTTAGGACTTGATAATGGTGGAGACACTTAGAGGCCTCGTCCGGAGCATGACAGTTAGCAGTTTCCGTAATTCCAACTTCGTCGTGCTTACTTGCTATACTGCTATTTGCCATGCTCCGGACGAGGTGTTTCAGTTTCTCCACCATTATCACGGAGGTGGTGGTTTAGGACTTGATAATGGTGGAGACACTTAGAGGCCTCGTCCGGAGCATGACAGTTAGCAGTTTCCGTAATTCCAACTTCGTCGTGCTTACTTGCTATACTGCTATTTGCCATGCTCCGGACGAGGTGTTTCAGTGTCTCCACCATTATCACGGAGGTGGTGGTTTAGGACTTGATAATGGTGGAGACACTTAGAGGCCTCGTCCGGAGCATGACAGTTACCAGTTTCCGTAATTCCAACTTCGTCGTGCTTACTTGCTATACTGCTATTTGCCATGCTCCGGACGAGGTGTTTCAGTGTCTCCACCATTATCACGGAGGTGGTGGTTTAGGACTTGATAATGGTGGAGACACTTAGAGGCCTCGTCCGGAGCATGACAGTTAGCAGTTTCCGTAATTCCAACTTCGTCGTGCTTACTTGCTATACTGCTATTTGCCATGCTCCGGACGAGGTGTTTCAGTGTCTCCACCATTATCACGGAGGTGGTGGTTTAGGACTTGATAATGGTGGAGACACTTAGAGGCCTCGTCCGGAGCATGACAGTTAGCAGTTTCCGTAATTCCAACTTCGTCGTGCTTACTTGCTATACTGCTATTTGCCATGCTCCGGACGAGGTGTTTCAGTGTCTCCATCATTATCACGGAGGTGGTGGTTTAGGACTTGATAATGGTGGAGACACTTAGAGGCCTCGTCCGGAGCATGACAGTTAGCAGTTTCCGTAATTCCAACTTCGTCGTGCTTACTTGCTATACTGCTATATGTCATGCTCCGGACGAGGTGTTTCAGTGTCTCCACCATTATCACGGAGGTGGTGGTTTAGGACTTGATAATGGTGGAGACACTTAGAGGCCTCGTCCGGAGCATGACAGTTAGCAGTTTCCGTAATTCCAACTTCGTCGTGCTTACTTGCTATACTGCTATTTGCCATGCTCCGGACGAGGTGTTTCAGTGTCTCCACCATTATCACGGAGGTGGTGGTTTAGGACTTGATAATGGTGGAGACACTTAGAGGCCTCGTCCGGAGCATGACAGTTAGCAGTTTCCGTAATTCCAACTTCGTCGTGCTTACTTGCTATACTGCTATTTGCCATGCTCCGGACGAGGTGTTTCAGTGTCTCCACCATTATCACGGAGGTGGTGGTTTAGGACTTGATAATGGTGGAGACACTTAGAGGCCTCGTCCGGAGCATGACAGTTAGCAGTTTCCGTAATTCCAACTTCGTCGTGCTTACTTGCTATACTGCTATTTGCCATGCTCCGGACGAGGTGTTTCAGTGTCTCCACCATTATCACGGAGGTGGTGGTTTAGGACTTGATAATGGTGGAGACACTTAGAGGCCTCGTCCGGAGCATAACAGTTACCAGTTTCCGTAATTCCAACTTCGTCGTGCTTACTTGCTATACTGCTATTATAATGAATATTATATTAATATCAGTTGAATTAATTAATAAAATTGCTGACATAAATTATTTATCTTTTAATTAAATAAACTTCTTTCAATTATGATTATCTAGTCATCTTTATTTCTCGTGTCACACATTAGGTGTGTGATTAATACAATGAATACTATACTGATTATTTATAAACACAACGCTTGATATCATCTAATAAATTAATATTTGTCAATTCATTTATATTACTGAGCAAAAGAAACTCTTAAAATTCTACTTTGTATTTTATTAGAAAATCAAGTTAATATCTGGGTTATCTGTGATAATAATAAGCGCATATATAAGATCAACTTAAATAACTAATTTATTTATCATTCACAATAAATTATAATCATACATACAAAACGTCGATGTACCTGTAAATACATACATATTTTATAAGAACAAATTTATGTTTAAATATATGCTGAAACAAAGAAAACATACATACATATATAAATCAAATGAGATAACAATTCATATTCTAATTATTGATGCGTTCATTAATCCCAGATAGTTTTTTGTTAATATATTCATTAATTACGTTTTTAATTATGATTTATACTCATTACGTTACTAATAATTTCCCAGGGATGAATTCTTTGAAAGAATCAGGTCAGTAGAAGTAGCTAAATAGTAATAATTAAAATAATGGTTACTTGATTTATGAAATATCCATTAATATTCGGTGATGTCCAGTCTCGTTGATAAGGATGACATGAAGACACATCTCGTTGAATGCCGCTGATATCACAAACACTTGCACACACTTCCGATCACTCGCGTTGACGTAGATTTATGTGAATAATTAATGTTTAGTGTTCAATTAAATACTTCATCTTACGATGTGTGTTGTGTGTTCATTTTAACGTTACTGTTCATGTCTATTTTCCACTTATATCACTGTTTTATCAATTATACGTGTGATTGATTAGTTAGTTCAATGTTTCATGTTCTTTAACGTTTTAAAGAGATGTAGTAACATTGAATAAATTCAAGTTCAACGGTTTTGTATAGTACATATGTGGTGATATTTGTTCGTGTAACGATCTGATTGTTCGCTTTGAATAATTATTACCTAAGTCCGTTACATCGCACTTCGAAATTCACTATTAAAAGTTTACTAAGTCTGACTATCGTGACATGATGGTTCCACTAAGTCTGTTAAATTACGATTTAATGTACTAACCCCCGAACTTGAGTTATCTCTCCGAACAATTAAATATACTCTTGAGAACTTAGAGTAAAACTGACTCCGAACAACTGAAATGAACTGTTTGAAAATTTGAGAAAAACTGACTTCGTACTTAAAGTGTATTACTTGAAAATTTAAGATATACTGGCCTCGTCCCCGCGTTGGACATATAGTTTTATTAAATCGTCCCTACTCAAAATTTTGTCCCTGGCGCTGTTCACGCCCTCTTTACTCGTGATTGGTCAGTTTTGAGTTTTCCTGGAATAGTTTGTCCCACTATGTTAAGACCCTCCGTCATCGTTCTTCTGATAGGTTCTTTGTTTTTGTTGCTATGGAAACGGTCCTCTCCACAAGTGTTTTCCGTGGCTCTGGGCTTCTGATAGGTTCTCAGACATCCCCCGATTTTGCTCTGTCGAACATTGACCCTTTTCGTAGAATCCCTAGCTATTATATGCTTGTCTATCAATCCATTGTCTGAAGTAAACGCAGTACTTTTCTGGGTTGCCTTTCATCTGTACTTTAGGTTCATCCGAAGTATTGTTCTGTCTTATACCCCTTTTTTGTAGCTATTAATAATTTTGGACATCTGCTTTGTGGTGAAGTCACCCCAACTTTCCACTCGTAAATTCTGTCTGACACTTAGACGATATCTCCAGCTGCGTAACATGACTTGAGTTTTTGTCTGATCTCTGCTTTAGTATTGTTTCTTAAAGTGCATTGCGTCCGTTCCTTTGTAACATGTAGTTTCTCCCTTTTGTAGTCCATCGTATATTGACGTAACTTGGTCGAACATCTGCCACATTTCTCAGTACAAGTGTGAATGTCCTCGCCTACATTGTTTTCGGCTGTTGTGAGTAATAATTCTGAACTAAACTTTCCCTGTCATCTTGTACAACCAATTTCTATAGCCGAGTCGAACTTAACGTCTTTCTATTGTCTAGTTAGCGACGCTGCTCTGACATCTTCTCATTACGCTTTATTTATTGCGTCAACTATAAGTCATTGACACAGCTTCGTGTGAACGCACTCCGTCGAGGAGAAAATTTAAAAATTTTTGCTCGTTACAGTGTCCTCAATTTTGATTTGATGATGTGACCTCAGGGAACAACTCAAATCCAAATTCTGCGCCCTGTACGTCGCCTCACCATGTTCATCTTCCTCAGGGAGGGATATTACATGATAACCTACTTTTAAAGACTTATATTACAATTGGTGTACCCCCTTTTAGTTTTAATTGTATCCACGAATTTATTGCTAGCTATTTGGGATGGCTGAACGCATTTAACATTATCGTATTTACATATCGGTTACATATAAATACCTTATCTCTCTAATTACAAAACAAATCATAAATTCAATGAGTAATAATTAATTTAATTAATTAAATAATCTCTTTACTTTCTAAAATATTATTCTCGCAATATAAGATCAAACAAATCGATAGATTTAATGTAACGCTTTACATGAAATCTGAGAAAATCTCCTACACATATACATTTTATGCAGTACAAATAGTCCTACCAATAATTTGTTCTTAAAATGTTATTTAAAATTAGATTAATAATTAACATATCCGCTACGTTAGTTTTAATTATATTCATATCATTTGATAATTTATACATACACGTAATAAATTTTGCTAACGAGTTATTTACTTCGTTCTAACATCATTTACATTCCTAACCTATCAATAATATACATTCACTTTAACAGAGTTCATTTGCGATATCGCTTTTAGTATAATATCACTTATTTACTTTTAAGTGTCCTTCCTTTTTTTTTCACTTTGTCCCAATAATTACTTGCTATGTGAACAAGTAATAGCAACCAAAATGTCCCTTGTATTCACTACAATATTTCATAAAATGTCACTCAAAACGTTAATTCACACTTATTATCTAACATCTTATTAGTGATTTATTAATTAAGTAAACTCTTATGTTACATTTGACATTTAGAGTACATATTTTCTTTTGGTTAAGCCAGCTTGAATGAGATAAGCGCGTCAATTACCCTAACGCAGATGACTCATCACCATCAGCTAACTTGTTATGATATGTTGTTCTTCAACTTTCTCCTTTTCATTCACCTTCAATTTTCTGGCTCATAATATTTTTTCATCTGTTTGACATTGAATTTCCCGCGGATTTTGCTTTCGTCATTGCAATCAACGAGCAGGTATGTAGCATCTCCAAGAATTCGATGTACTTTGTATGGTCCACCGTACAGTTCACAAAATTTCTCAATCCTTTTCTGGATCGCGTCCGATTGATAATAGGTCCTTATTAACACCTTCTCACCAATTTGGAATTTTGTAATGGTCTTGGTTTCATTACACGACTTCGCTTGCTTTTCCCTCTTCTCTTTCATCTTGACAAATATTTGGTTGTGGTCGGCTCCTTTAACTTGAAGTATGTTCTTGTCTAGGTATTTTTCCCAAACTCTTGTCGGTTTTTTCCCGAGCTGTGCCTCATAGGGTGTCACTTCTATAGCCTCGTGGTACGTCTCGTTAATGCAACTTTCAATTATAGGTACATAACGCGACCACTTTGTGTGTTGGTCACAGACAAAGATCCTGAATAAATTTCCAAGTTGTCTGTTAATTCTTTCAGCCAGATTCGCGCATAGGTTTCTTATTGCGGTGAATCTTGGTTGAATGTTTAATTCGTTTAAACCGTCTAACCATTTCCTAGAGGTAAACTGCGTTCCATTGTCAGTAATTATTATTTTAGGACATCCTAACTCTTTACAATATTGGTGTATTCTTCTTAACGTGGCTGCGGTCGTTGCCCTCCGAAGTGTAAACAGTCGCACGTATTTTGTGAAGTTGTCTACTATGACGAACAAATACCTCACCCCAGCGGACGAGACGGGTAGTGGTCCAAAATAATCAGCGCTCACTAGGTCACCCTTCCTTAACGGGATAATGGCTTTCGTTCCCCCAAATAGGACTTTGTTACCTGCGTCCTTCCTCTTCTGACACATGCCGCAAGTCCGTACGTAATTTTTCACTTTTTTCAACATACCATCTATGGTAAAATGCTCCTGTAACAATTTTATACATTTCTTCGCTCCTGGGTGTCCATACATCCGGTGTATTTCGGCAATTACTTCTCCGGATACACTGTTCGGTATGTACAGTTTCCATTCCCTCCTACGTAATCTATATAATTTCTCATTAACATATCTATAAAATTTACTTATTTCCTTATCTAAACACTTTTCTTTAATCTTATCTATAATGGTCTTAAGCTTAGTATCTTTAAGTTGATACTTTCCAATAGCCATAATTATTTTGCTTACTTTTCTATCCATCTTGATCGTCAGGTGATTAATTAAGTATTCGCACGTAGTGTCGCTAATTTCTTCTAACGTGGCGTCTTCTGGGTTTCTGCTTAGAAGATCAGCAATAATATTGTCCTTGCCCTTACAATGGACAATGTCGAACATGTATTCTTGGATACTTAAATCCAGCGTGTTATTCGTGAGTTATTTAAATGACATTTGTTCATAAAGGCCAATGCCTTATTATCTGTAATAATGGTTAAAGGTTGCCCTAATATGTATATACGGAATTTTTCGAGACATCGTACGATACTCAAGAGCTCCTTTTCCGTGGTGTAGTAATTTCTTTCTGCACCCTTGAATGTTTTGCTAGTAAATGCTATAACTCCGATTTTTCCTTCCTCGTCCAGTTGATATAGCTGCACGCCATATACAAAGTTGCTGGCGTCGCACTGCATGTAGTATCGTTGGTTTATTTGCGGAAACTTCAAGATAACTGTTTCTACGAATAGCTCTTTAACTCGTTGAAAACATTCGTTTAGTTCCGGTGTCCAGGTAAATTTATGTCCTTTTCGTAATAATTCAAGTAACGGTTTGGTGGTTTCGGCGTATTTATCTGTAAAACGGTTATAGAAATTTGTTAAACCCAAGAAACCCTTTAATTGCTTTTGGTTCCGAGGTGTTGGAAACTTCATAATCGCATCAATCTTCTCATCCGTTGCCTGTATTCCTTGCGTAGTTAAGCGATATCCAAGGTATGCAATTTCTTGCCAAAAGAATTGCGAGTTATCCAAATTGATGGTTAAATTCGCTCTTCTTAAGTTAGATAATAATAAATCTAAGTGTAATAAATGTGTCTCTAAATCTCCTGAATAACATAGGAAATCGTCTACATAAATAATGGTGTTTTTCTTAATTTCATCTTCCAATACTGTGTCCAATCCCCTGGTTAATGCAGCAGAACTGGTACTCAGTCCAAATGGCGTAACTGTGAAGCGATAACATTTGCCTTCGTACATAAAAGCGGTGAAGTTCCGGCACTCTGGCTTCAGTGGTACTTGCCAGAAACTGCTAGTTAAGTCTACGGTAGATAAATATTTCATTTCACCACATCTAGCCAAAATATCGTTTATCGGTGGGGCACCCTCGTAGTCCGGGATCGTCACGCTGTTCACTTTCCTCGCATCCAGACATAATCGTACTCTTCCGTCTTTCTTAATCACAGTAACAAGTGGGTTGACATATGCGCTGTTGCATCGCTCAATGACCCCACACCGTAACATTCTTTTAATCTCATCATCCACCTTCCCTTTATATGCTAATGGGACAGGCCATCCTCTCTGGAAGTACGGTGTCTGGTCGGTGACTTGGAACTCGTGAACGTATCCTTCGATCCTTCCGGGGCACTCTCTGAATAAACTTCTATTCCTTACGAGAATCTCCCTTAATCTCACCAACATCCCTTTATCTCCGCAGTCAATACTCTCTACTTTCTTATCGATGTTCCGTATGATCTCTTCTTCTTCTTCTGTGTCCACCACTTCTACATGCATCACTGGCACCGTGCACGCCGCTTCGTCAGCCTCTCTTCTTAACTCGACGATCCTTTTTCCCATGTCAATGAGACATCCTACTTCCTGAAGAAAATTAATTCCTAATATACAAGGTTTTATTAAATCCGGTATAATGAGAAAAACACATTCATACTTACTTCCTTCGATATAAATATCGCATAATATTTGCTTCCTTATTAAATTCGATTTATTGCCTACCGCGCTAACTATTAAAGTATTAGTCATTGGTAAAATTTCGTAAGGTGTTACGTTATGTTTATTTTGATTAAACCACGATTCGGACAATCCGGCGATAACGGATCCAGTGTCAAGCAACGCTTGTACAGTAATATTATTGTTAAATTTTATATTTATTTCTGGACACTTTATTACTCGTTGGGTAATCTCCTCGTCATCGTTGCATAACAAGTCGCTTCGTAAGTCTGGTAAAATTATGTTAGTCTGATAGTCATTCGTTTTATCGGCTATCTCCGTTAATGAGTAAAGGAATTTTTGTTTTTCTTCTTGTTGACGAACCGTTTTGGGTTCAGTGCTCGACGTAGAAGCACCTTTATTTATGAATTCCATTGTGTTGACTGCGCGCCGGTCCCCAGTGCGGTGTTGTTGTGTATTTACAGCCGGTCTCTCACCCCATACTTTCTTCTGCATTCCACTTGTTTTGTTCGGAACGCTTTCACTTTCTTTGTAAGAATTCCTCCCCTCGTTCGCCGTCACATAACTTGACTCCCTATTATTTCTCGGATGTATCTGCGTATATTCTATGATTAAAGATTCGAAATTTGGAATTGTCACAATTCCTCTCGTGACAACCGCGAGCTGAATCTCGCGCCCAAAGTGACGAGATATTTTGCGTATCAGTTGTTTGTCCGTCAGAGTAGGTGATAATTGTCTACTCTCCAACAATATGCGTTCTATATATTGGATCGCAGTAATCGGTCCACGCCAATCAAACCTACCATATTCCAAATGGTCTCGTATGCTGTCTTGTCGTTCTTGTCCCCAATATTTCTGTGAGAACGCTTCCTTAAACTCTTCAAAATTTGATATTTGGCTACGTATAACCCGCCACCAAATTCCAGCGTCTAATTCTAAATGCCTACCTATCCACTTGATATTGTCAGTGGGGTAGTATAATTCTTGTATTTCAGACAACTCCTTAAGAAATTCCATGGGGAATCTGTCCGTACCATTATATTTAAGGTCATTGTGGTTAGGTCCATTAATTCGGTTCAATATACCACACTCACCTTCCATTAACTGTCTCTGCAGTCTCTCCTGGTTTTCTCTTACTTTAGTCAAATGGCCTTTTAATTCTTCGATTCGCGTCGTCTTTTCTTTTGTAGTCTCGTCCAACTTCTGTTCCGTGGAACGCTGTCTTCCGTCAACTTCTTCCAACTTCTGTATAATGTTATTGTTTGTTCCGTCTTGTTCTTGTTGTTTTTGCCGTATGGTGTCATGTATCTCGGCCTTTAATTCTTCATGCTTCTTATTGGCGTCTTTGACGTGAGCATCAAATTTATTATTAATCTTTTTAACAGTCGTTTGGGTATTGTGTATCGCTACCATCCATTCTTGACTATCGTTTTCTCGTGTTTCTTGTATCTCTTCGTATTTCTTGTTTGCTTCTTCTCTAAATTCTCTCACGATATCATCTTGTTTCTTCTGTAGTTCGTTGATCTTTCCTTCCCAGGCCTGCTGGTATTCACGTATCTCGGACCGTATCTGCGTAAGCTGTTCCGCTGATTGTCGTTTAATCTCTTCCTTATGCTGGTCGAGCTTTTCACTAATTACTCTACTATTTTCTTCTTGTTTCTCTAGTTTTTCACTAATTAATTTGTTACTTTCTTCTTGTTGCTCGCTAATTAATCTAATATTCTCTTCTTGTTTTCTGCTACTTTCTTCTTGTTCTTCCTTCTGCTTATCTAATTTCTCATTGATTAATTGATTACTCTGTCGGATAAAATCCATCAACGTTTGTAGACTTACATCTTCTGGTTTTGATGTCTGTCCTCGCGCCCTATCTTCTGGACTCTCTACAGCGCTATTTGGTTCGCTAGGTGTGGTATTATCTTCCGTATTTACCGTACCTAACTGGTTATTAACGTCGAACTCTACGCTATCGGAATTGCTTGCCATTTTTGCCTTCCTACGCGTAATCATTCAAACTGACTTATAACACTAATACTTATCTTATTTCTAATTCTATAACGCTACTTTATCTACTTCTTCTACTGCCTGATCTTTGCCAAAGCTGTACGTTTTAACTATTTTCGTTACTACGTATCATGCCGTGCGGATGGGCGCCATTTAATATAATGAATATTAAATTAATATCAGTTGAATTAATTAATAAAATTGCTGACATAAATTATTTATCTTTTAATTAAATAAACTTCTTTCAATTATGATTATCTAGTCATCTTTATTTCTCGTGTCACACATTAGGTGTGTGATTAATACAATGAATACTATACTGATTATTTATAAACACAACGCTTGATATCATCTAATAAATTAATATTTGTCAATTCATTTATATTACTGAGCAAAAGAAACTCTTAAAATTCTACTTTGTATTTTATTAGAAAATCAAGTTAATATCTGGGTTATCTGTGATAATAATAAGCGCATATATAAGATCAACTTAAATAACTAATTTATTTATCATTCACAATAAATTATAATCATACATACAAAACGTCGATGTACCTGTAAATACATACATATTTTATAAGAACAAATTTATGTTTAAATATATGCTGAAACAAAGAAAACATACATACATATATAAATCAAATGAGATAACAATTCATATTCTAATTATTGATGCGTTCATTAATCCCAGATAGTTTTTTGTTAATATATTCATTAATTACGTTTTTAATTATGATTTATACTCATTACGTTACTAATAATTTCCCAGGGATGAATTCTTTGAAAGAATCAGGTCAGTAGAAGTAGCTAAATAGTAATAATTAAAATAATGGTTACTTGATTTATGAAATATCCATTAATATTCGGTGATGTCCAGTCTCGTTGATAAGGATGACATGAAGACACATCTCGTTGAATGCCGCTGATATCACAAACACTTGCACACACTTCCGATCACTCGCGTTGACGTAGATTTATGTGAATAATTAATGTTTAGTGTTCAATTAAATACTTCATCTTACGATGTGTGTTGTGTGTTCATTTTAACGTTACTGTTCATGTCTATTTTCCACTTATATCACTGTTTTATCAATTATACGTGTGATTGATTAGTTAGTTCAATGTTTCATGTTCTTTAACGTTTTAAAGAGATGTAGTAACATTGAATAAATTCAAGTTCAACGGTTTTGTATAGTACATATGTGGTGATATTTGTTCGTGTAACGATCTGATTGTTCGCTTTGAATAATTATTACCTAAGTCCGTTACATCGCACTTCGAAATTCACTATTAAAAGTTTACTAAGTCTGACTATCGTGACATGATGGTTCCACTAAGTCTGTTAAATTACGATTTAATGTACTAACCCCCGAACTTGAGTTATCTCTCCGAACAATTAAATATACTCTTGAGAACTTAAGAGTAAAACTGACTCCGAACAACTGAAATGAACTGTTTGAAAATTTGAGAAAAACTGACTTCGTACTTAAAGTGTATTACTTGAAAATTTAAGATATACTGGCCTCGTCCCCGCGTTGGACATATAGTTTTATTAAATCGTCCCTACTCAAAATTTTGTCCCTGGCGCTGTTCACGCCCTCTTTACTCGTGATTGGTCAGTTTTGAGTTTTCCTGGAATAGTTTGTCCCACTATGTTAAGACCCTCCGTCATCGTTCTTCTGATAGGTTCTTTGTTTTTGTTGCTATGGAAACGGTCCTCTCCACAAGTGTTTTCCGTGGCTCTGGGCTTCTGATAGGTTCTCAGACATCCCCCGATTTTGCTCTGTCGAACATTGACCCTTTTCGTAGAATCCCTAGCTATTATATGCTTGTCTATCAATCCATTGTCTGAAGTAAACGCAGTGCTTTTCTGGGTTGCCTTTCATCTGTACTTTAGGTTCATCCGAAGTATTGTTCTGTCTTATACCCCTTTTTTGTAGCTATTAATAATTTTGGACATCTGCTTTGTGGTGAAGTCACCCCAACTTTCCACTCGTAAATTCTGTCTGACACTTAGACGATATCTCCAGCTGCGTAACATGACTTGAGTTTTTGTCTGATCTCTGCTTTAGTATTGTTTCTTAAAGTGCATTGCGTCCGTTCCTTTGTAACATGTAGTTTCTCCCTTTTGTAGTCCATCGTATATTGACGTAACTTGGTCGAACATCTGCCACATTTCTCAGTACAAGTGTGAATGTCCTCGCCTACATTGTTTTCGGCTGTTGTGAGTAATAATTCTGAACTAAACTTTCCCTGTCATCTTGTACAACCAATTTCTATAGCCGAGTCGAACTTAACGTCTTTCTATTGTCTAGTTAGCGACGCTGCTCTGACATCTTCTCATTACGCTTTATTTATTGCGTCAACTATAAGTCATTGACACAGCTTCGTGTGAACGCACTCCGTCGAGGAGAAAATTTAAAAATTTTTGCTCGTTACACTATATGCCATGCTCCGGACGAGGTGTTTCAGTGTCTCCACCATTATCACGGAGGTGGTGGTTTAGGACTTGATAATGGTGGAGACACTTAGAGGCCTCGTCCGGAGCATGACAGTTAGCAGTTTAGGAAGTAAGCACGACGGTGAATGTATTTAGTAAATTACAGAGATAACAAAGAAAGTGTGCAATTACATCCAACAGACAAAAAGGTAAAATAAACAGTACGAATTTTTAAAAATAATTTCTGCCTTCCTTTATTCGTTTCAGCTGGATTGCGACTCTACAACTTCCTTCGTCTTCTGGATTTCTTTCTCTTTCGCCAGTATTCCTTCATTCTCTGCCTCACTCCTGTTCGTTCTTCAGATAACACCCTTTTGTTTCTTCTTGGCTTGTTTCCGCAAAGAACATTGACCTCCGCAATTTCCCTTCTGAACATGTCTCTTTTTCCTATCTCTTCTTCTCTGGTCCCACATTTTTCAAGATCTTGATGGACTGTTTTCACTCACTGCACTTGTATCTTTCTATTTTCCTGAAAGGTGAGGATCCTGTTTGCTAGCCATTCAGGCTCCATCTTCTAAGGTGTCCGTAGAAAACCACTCGTCGTTTCTTTATCGTGGTCGAGATCTTCTCAAACGTTTTACACAATTCTTGGTTATTGTAAGTGCACATACTGATACTATTCTGAGTCCGTAGATTTTCCTTAAAAATTTCCTTTCCTTCTTTTCTATTTCTGAAAGCTAGTCAGTAGGTACTTAATCTGTCGTATTTAAGAATTCCGGTTTACTTCCGTACAGTGGTGTCTCCATCTGGCCAGATAGGACCGTGATTTGGATTTTTAAATCTTCCGCGTAGCCTAAACAATGTTTCCGTCTTCCTTTCTTCAATCTCTGTCTTGTTGTTGTTGTTGTTCTGCGTTGGATCTAACCTAAATACTTGAATTTCTGTACTCTATTGATATCAACATTTTTGTCCCTCATAGTCCAGATTGGATCTTTGACGCCCTGGTTCATATACTATGCCTTTTCAAAAGATATTTGAAAAGCTGTCTTTGAAATTATTATCAGTGTTTTTTAATTAAGGTTAGGTACACTATAAGTACGTTATGCAAGCGAAGACTTGTTCAGAAACGTCAAGAATATTTATAAAGTACGTCTACTGGATTTGTAATAAGAAGGTAGGTTAAAAAAAAGCGAACGGTGTAAAACTATTATAATGGTGGCTTCAAAACACAAGGCAAATGATTTCGCTAGGAAAGTCGTAATGATTTTCCTGTACTGTCACACAATCTCTGTGACGAGACTGTTCCATTACAAATGTGTACATATTTCAGGCAAATGATGCTGACATTGAACTGACTGACTGTATACCGAACAAAAGCGTGAAATAAAACAAAGACGGCAAAAACAAAGGCCGTTAACAAAGACGGTGACAGGCTACAAAATCGGAAACGTACTTCACTCACAATATACACACGTTCCGTACAAATGATCCGTAACGATCCGTACCGTTGCCAAACGAGTCAATAATACGCTGGCAGGTGGCATACACAATAGAGATAACACCCTAAACGTCATAATCACCAGGAACAAGACGATGCACGGGATACAATTTTTTATAACAAATTAAACATATATTAAACAAATTAGGCACATAGACATAAGATTCACTTAATAGACATAAGAAACACACGACACAACCCCGCCTGTCACATCTGCCCCATACTGTTATAACTCACCGTCTCGAAGTTACAACGCACGCTTAATACGACTTGTAACGCGTGTACCGTTTTTGATCGGATTATCTATATACAGTGAGGCATGCTTCAGAAGACTGAGACTACATCTATACATCTTCATGAGACTGAGCAATAATGAACAATCGTATCGTATGCCTATCGTGTTTATGGCTTCATACTGGCGAACGGATGGCGTAACTTTAATGTGGATTTTTTTCACAGAAAAAACGTTTACAAAAGTGTTTGGTTCGGGGCGAAGAGGGCCAATTATTATTTAGGCGTGCGCAATGATTCAATCAAAATTGATACACAAAGTCATAGCTATTCCATTAATAATAATAATAATAATAATAATAATAATAATAATAATAATAATCAACGTAAATTAAGCTTAACAGCATTTTCCATAGCCATAGTTGAGATACCAGGCCTCCAGAAGCTGGTCACTTCATCTGTTCCTCGACTGTCCTACTCACTTTTTCCAACCGCCTTGTAGCTCCAGACAATCCTGGGAATCTTTCCACAACTCATTCCGTCAATATGTTTCCCCCATGCTTCTCTGTATTGTTCTATTGTATCAAAAATACCTTCCGCCCACAAATTTTGTCGAACAACATCACCCTTTATTTAATTTCGCAATCATATTCCTAATATTTGCTTACAGTTGTTTAAATTCGTTGTCACTGACACGAAGTGATGGCTTAAGTCTTCACAACTGTACAGTAATATCTACAAGGCCATTCTTTTATTACGGTTAATAACAGTGTCCTTCCTTACTCTTCCTACGTGTCTTTGAATGGCTCCCAAAAGTATCTGAAATTTACGCAACTTTGCTTCTACACCCACCGACTTATTAAAGTAGATGTGACTTAACTCTTCCTTTAATAAAGAAAAGAATTATATTTATAGTTCTCCTTTCAATAGATAATCCTGTTCCTAAAAAAAAAATCATACAGATCACATTTATATATTCTTAGTACGTGACCTACTTAATCGTTAATGGCATTATTTTTTAACGTAACGGTATTAAAATATAACGCAGTTGAGTATCGTCTCCTATTTTGCTCCCGACAGAACTGATTGTTTATGTACACGTGTTTGAGCTGTAACGCTGATTCCCTGATGCTCCCACCTAACAGGTATTCTCGTTACAGGAGATAAGCAAGTTATCGTTCGTTTCTAGAATCCGGTTCTGGACAGTAATTTTTTTTTTTAATTTCGTACGTCACATTACACTCATTACCTTGAAACGCCTTGAAAAACGTTTTGTCTAAAATTAGTAGCCTTCGTATATAGAGACAAAAGAAACAACAAAAGAACTATACTGGAAATCAATTGATTTACGTCAAGACAATTCATCAAAATTATCCATATAAACCAACTTGATATTTGTCATACTTGACATGAATAACGTTATAATAATATCAAACAATAGCATATACAACAATATCAAAATGATACACTTTTGTAAGTTTGCTTAACCACAGTGGTGATTTTTTCTACAGGTACTGTCGATTTATATACAATTCTGCCCTTCGTATACTCTCTATATCTAACATTATGGATTCTCACGTTTACGATTGGTTTTCAAGAGGGTTTTTGTTTTCTGAAAACAACTATAAGGTCGACATACTGTGATGTGCAATTATTAACTGGTAGCTGAAAGCACACTTTTATAAACTCGCGATTATCACTCCCGACGGCTAATTTAATAATTTAATGGCTAATAATATACTGTGTCACACGAAACCATACAGTATAATTATAGTAATCCATAAACGCTTACGTCTTGTTGTCGTATCGTATTTTCACGTATGCACAGATTTTGCCCACCTTTTCTTAGCTTTGGCTAGAACACTCGCCTCTGACTAATACCGTCAGTATGAATGAGATTATGAAGAAGTGTGTACCTAAGACTAGACAATTTACAAACACAACATCCAAACTTACGAGCAACAAAAGTGTTAGAATGTGCATTTGCAGACGATATGCTTATCGTCACAGGAAAGAGACATCATTTGCAAAATACACTGGAGATTCGGAATAAGACCTTGATTAAGTACGATATGGACAATCTCAAGTAGTTGTACGTTTGATAGTGTACAGTAGGCCACATAACAAACAAACGGGTCAATTAAGAAGGAACTGCAGAAATTAATCACCTGCGGAACACATGATATAGACACAAATGAAAGAATAACCATAATTACGAGATTACTCCATGCCGTCAAGACTAAAATTTATAATCAAGAGACAAATACACAGGAACTAGAATGACAGATTTAATACTGTACACAGACCGACATTTACATACGGCTGTCAGTCTTGGGCATTGCCAGAGGGATAAAAGGAAAATATACCGGTATGTACTTGACGCGAAATATTTACGAACAAGTGAACGGAGTTGCCATTGAGGGACCGGAAGAAACGAAGAATTATGAACGGAGGTTAAGACGAAGGCTATTTTAGAATATATTGAAGAACAGCTACGTTAATGGGAGACTCTTAAACGTAAAAGAGTCTGGGATGGGGCACCGTAAAACCAATATTAAAAAGAGGAATAGGCCTACAATAAAACAGAATAATTATATGTAAAACAACATTATTATCAAGGTGTAAATTTGATGACAGGTTGTGGCAGTGAAAAAAATATTAAAAATTACAATTTGTAGTAAAAAAGATGCAGAATATAAAACAAACACATCAAGCCGATTCCACAACACGGTAGACGACAACACTGCTAGTTCTCAAAATCGGAATATTTCCTAAAACAGTAGTGCAATCTTGATTAGACTCGGGGTTCGTAATAATCCTTCAGAACAATGACGACATAAGTGACATATTACTCAGGCACAGCTGAAATCGAGGATGCGTCACAGAGGTGGTGGACACGCAACATCTGCGCTACGCAAATAAAAAAATGAGATATGAAAAGTACATAAACAGCTAAAGTGAATGGGAAATTCACCCACCCCCCCGAACTTTGTGGACGAAGTATGGGATACCGCAGTCAAACACTGATAATAGTCACAGAAAATTCAACGTAACGAATATCCAACAATTGTCCACACTTCCAGCACTTCTGTTAACAAAATATGTGAAAAATTTTCTCGTTAATACATTTAAAAAAAATATATTTTCATATACGGTTTCAAGACGTTTAACGACAGGCAATCCCCTTTGGGGTGGGGGCGGCCTTATCATTTACGAACACTCACATTCTCGGACGTGTCATATTTTAAGATCGAATTTCCTTCATTTTTCAATCGGTTCGTTTACGTCCTCGGTCAGACCGGAATGTTGTAAGAACATCTGATGTCACGGTAAAGTTTTGTCTGCACTGAAACGACTGCTTACTGTTGTCGATAATGAATTTCGAATACCTCTTTTTCTTTTACTTCTAAGTGATTCTTCACACAATGATTTCTTAATAATTATATTTCTTTAGTTCTTTTATATAAACTCCACACGTGGGGTGTTAATATTACTGATGCGGTATTGTAGAGTAACCCACTACATAAATCTGACATTAACCCTCATTCCTAATCATAGATCTGAACATGTTCATTTTTTTTTAATTAAGTTAACTGAGAAATCTCCATGTCATATCTGTTATGGAGATTTCTATACGGTTTCTGTCTAACAAAGAACTTTAAAGAAGTGATGAGGAATATGATAATTCTCCAAAACGCACGAAAAATCTATTAAAAAAAATATTTAAAAAGTCACCATACTGCGTGGTGGGGATGTTGATTGTTCTTTACCTCGCTTATGTATGTTAATGACATTATTAGGAACAGAGAGAATCGATTTCGACACAGGAGTACATCTGGAATAGGGACGAGCTATCTTCAGTACGACGATGACGTAACGGCGTTACTTATAATGAAGACAATCTCGCAAAATCAACTGTAAATGTTTAATATTATTTGGACGGATGTTGAGATTTAAAAAAACAGCGACTATCTTTCTTCCGAACGAGGTAATAATACCTTGCCAATAGGAAATCAGGACAGCAATTCAGCCATTATGAATTTTTGGCTACTCTTTATATCATACTATCAGAAATAACAGATTAACATGAATAAATTTAATAAGCGGAACAATTAGTCAAACGTGAAATACGGAATAACAAACAACTACAAAAATAATTAAAAGACAAATGACGTTACTTTGTCAATACGAAGTTGTACGACCGGTTTTAAACGGGAAATCAAAACCGTCATCAAACAAGTAAGGTTCCACCATTGGAGGACAGTTCTGGCGGCACGCCAATCACCGTTTACGATCGAAATTTAGACAAGACGTCATTTTTACTGCTTGCCGGACTGCATACCGAAGTAGTCGGGTCGTAAATAACGTGTATATTGCATAATGCCAAACAATCTGCTCATTGCTAACATTAAGTTACAGTCTCAAAACATCCGGGATAACTAAACCGAAGAAAACATATAGGCCTACTGTTAAAGAATACTATCGACCCTACAAAGATATAATAACTGACTCTTGGTTACAAACCCCTGAATACTGACAAAGCAAATATCAAATGTTTAACACCTAAGAAAGAAGGGGTTTCACATAAAACTAACAAGCAGCATGAACTAAATTTTCTCTGCGGAGACCGATTTAGACGGGTGTACTGTAGAAGTTACACAACCTAAAACTTCACTTTCGCAACAGTTAGTGAAAGACGTCGGAACATGGTTGTATCTCTCACGGTTTACAAAAAACTGTACCGCAATATGAACTTACACAAAATAGTATTCTTAATGATCACTCCCGAAAGGCGTGTAACGTCTACCCAATCACACGACAGAAACATTTCCGGCGGCGGCAACCTGTACTTTTCCGGATCAAGACCGGAGACGACAAATCCTCGGCGTCGTAGTAACCAGTGAACTTTCTGATGTATACTTAGTCAGTCTCTGACAGGCCGCACATGTCGTTCCGAACTTCCGTATGACGCACTACGACGCTGTTCGAGAACGGTCACGGAGTCCCACCAATAGCTCAGACGCTGTGCGACACTTCACAATTCATCATTCCGTCTGTATGATTTGAACTTAAAAGGCCAGTCTTTCTTATGTTTGTCACAACTTCTGTGCAAGTAACTTCAGTACATTATAGCCTATTTGTGTGTAGGTGTCAGAGGATAGTGAAATGGGATTTAATAGTGGCGGCGGCTTTCATTCTCAGACTTTAGTTCACGACTCCTTTCCCCGAAGGTCGCTATTCCATTGAGTCTTGACAACGCCTCTAGTGGCAATACGTAACGCATTGCCGCTGGTCGATTTAAGTTGGAACTGATAAGAACTAGCCATACTATCTTTGACGTACTAGTGTACAGGTAAGTGACACACCGTGCTGATCGCACAAAGCAACTCATTATAATTTCATCCTCTCAAACACGGTTGACTATAATTTACAGTTTACAATTTCTAAAATTAAAGTATGCGGCACAACAAGCAAAAATAAAAACTGCAGGCAATTAAAGTTGATATAAAGCTTTTTGACAGTTAATGTATATATTATTCTGGCCAATTAATTTATGCTGGTTTCACAGTCTGGTACATGATGCAATATAGCCCAATCCGCCTGAATATTTGTCGAAAAATTGATAAGGCGACTATAATTCATTTAGAAGAAACGATTGCTTAAAATAAACTGTCATTGTTACAACAATAAAAATGTACAATCTGAAGGAACACTATCTATCGCCGAGCGGTCGTTATCACGGCACAGTGCAATACGAAGCGAGAAAGCAGCTTTCTGCAAGTCGTACAGTGTTACAAAACGAAACCTTTCCGATAACTCAATCCGTTATCAATTAATTTGTAAATAAAGTCCATTTGTTTATCAGCGGTAGTGCAATGTCCGGCGAACCGAAACACATGCTGCATTGCCCACGTAACACAACTTTCACGTAATTTGGATTTACATATTAATCGCTAATGTACGGTACAGTGGCGATTGCGACAATGACGGCGCAGAGGCGGTGCGAAACCTGCTTACCTACGACACTCTCGCCAATAAATTAATAAACCCTGTTCACGCGTGTACACGTAAATCTGTAATTCACTTGCACAACTAATGTACCGCTTTACGCCACTATTAGCAGCTTCCGTGCATGGAATAGTGTACCAAATAATGAACTGAACAAGTATCAGACTTCCAATATCCGAGATATGACATCTTCTACGGCAACTATATGGTACCGTTGCTAAACTCGTCCAGTTTGACACAGCGTGTGGTCCATACCACAGACTTTAAGCAGAAAAACAAGAAAGGTGACCGAGATCTAGTTTTATAGACTCACGCCAGTTCCTACTGTGTTGAACGCGTTGAGACTCTACAAAGAGATGCACAGACGGAAGCTTCAGAAAGAAGTTCCTGCGTTATGTGAAGTGATATACAAGAGAGAACAAAATACGTAACGAGAATATATGCACGGAAATAAACATTTTCTCAGTAAATGGTACGTTAGATGGAAAGAACAGCGACTGTCTAGGCAGGCATTGTTTTATAACAAAAGGGAAGCAGACCCCTGGAAGACCAAGCAAAAGATAGGTTGAACTTGCTAACCGAAACAGTTGACATCACCTGATCCTTGAATGGAGAAGAAGCAGGCGGAGGAGTAAGCAGAGACATTGTCCCACTAACTACTAACTACATTAGTTTACCCTAATTTCGTATTAGATACAATATACGTTCGTTACTCGACGAATGTCTTTAGCTTAGGAAACACTGGCAAAGCTTGCACCAAAGATGCGCTGTGTTATCACTATATTATACGACATCGTGTATAACTGTCCCGCTGAAACCGTAAATGTCGGCTATCAAGCCAACCAATATCAGTCGTATTAGCTCCACCAAGTAGTAGCGTTGTTAACACGTTTGTGTATCACGTAAACAAAGGCCTTCACCGACAGCATAATGATGACGGGCCCGCTGCGTTGTAGGTGATAAGCTGCAGCTGCTGAATATTTATTGTGGGAGTGCCGAGTCCACGTACACCAAAAGGCTTCATGTCATGATACTAACGGGACGACCTGATCGGCGCTTACACGCACTGCAACCGTTCTAAGAACACGTTATTAGTTCACAAGTAAACCTTTTGACCGAGTCAACTAACTACAAATTCTAATATTTCCGAGTACTGTATTTATACTAGTACGCAAACCATTGTGACTATTTATTGTGAAGAGTACCGTATAATAACTGAAATAATAGAGTCTCAAGACCAGACTAGAACACAAAGCAAATGTGTAAATAAGAGAGCGACCTGTAGTAACGTTCTCTTGTTCGAAGTACCGAATAAACGCCTGGTCTAGTACAGACATTCAAGCAATTTTGATCCCATAAAGCAAAGAAATAAAACAAGGAGCCCACATGTTTGGAATGCAACAGGACGCGAGACTGAAATAATAAAATGATCATAGTAAGTTATTCTGGAAACTGAACGCGACACACAAACGGAAAATTTAGGCCTTCTCGCGCGCGTGTGCGTGCAACACACACACACACACACACACACACACACACACACACACACACACACACACACACACACACACACACACCATACAGTAAAGAGAGCATGACAAAACGACAATGTCAATAAAACCAATTTTACAAGTATAAAGTAGACTGCGCGGGGCAATACTAGTTCACAGTACACTAACAAGGACTGGGCGTATGTGTGAGTAGAAAATACGCAGACGGGCGCCGCAGAGTAGGCCTACAATCAATTTGCTCTGCGTAATGAAGCACTACTACTACTACCGCGGAGGGTTCAGGCTGGGCACACGAGCGCACAACACCTTCTCACGAGACCAGTACTCTCGTTGTCGACCACTTCCTATGTACAGTTCTATAATTATCCGGACCAGCTGCGAGACAATAAATAAGAATGCTACAAATGGTGCGGGACGCTGTATGTAAGGGGCAAATCCGTTGCCTCTAAACAAACGAAACAGTAAACCAAATGTAAAACTGGAAAAAACGATAAAATACAAACCCTCGCATAAGGATTATTCAAATATGGATTTTTTTTTTCTAGGCGTACATCGTCTACGTAACATTATAACATTTACATTACGTGAATAAACACTAACGCAAGAAATCCAGACTTCAAAAGGATGTTCAATTCTACTATTTTATGTTTTACGTATTGAATATCATTCTTTAATGTTCGATTGCACCACACTGTATTGGAAAATACGAACATTACATTGGGCTATTTCAATAAAATTATACAACCATATAGTACACAGTTAACAGAAAATACTAAACAAAAAAATTAGACAACGATACGGAAAATCCAAAGAACAGAGTTTTTACTAATGAAAATCACAGAACTTTAGAACTATTCGACAGTTTATTTAAAAAGTTAAAACTGACTATGTATAAATAAATATCATTTCATAAAAATTTACAAAATTCTAAAAAGAATTATGTTTACTTTAATAAAACGTTTTGTAACAATTAACTCAGCAATCAATAGTATAATTACAGAAAATGACAATTTCTTGTTAAATAATCTGTAATCGGAACTTGCAATAGTTTTAATCTCCCACGAAACGCCGAGGATGCACAAAGAAGCCTGAATCAGGTAATGAGGCGAGTGGACTCCTGCCTTGAAAAACACGGCCTGGATCTATCCACCGATAAGACCGAAATAGTACTGCTCACCCGGCGACGGGTTCCCACTATTATACCGCTGCAAGTGGGAGCTGAGACAGAATTTACAAAGAACGCTGTGAAATACCTAGGGGTGAGACTTGACTCAAAGCTCTCCTATTAGGAGCAAATAAAGTATGTAGCTGATAAGGCGGCTACCGTTACAACCAAGCTCAGCAGACTTATGTCCAACGTAGGAGGTCCCACTGCAAACAAGAGGCGATTGTCGATGGCGGTCACAGAATCTATCCTTCTGTACGGTTGCGAAATCTGTGCCGATGCGCTAAAGATGGAGAAGTACAGAAAACGTATGGCATCGGTCCAAAGAAGAGGAGCCCTCATCGTCTTACCGGACAGTACCAGAGCCAGTAGTCCTGGTGATAGCGGGAGTGATACCCATAGACCTATTGGTTCTAGAGCGGAAGCATTTATTCAAAAGAAGAGAGGAAATTGGAAGTGACGCCGCAAAGCATGAAGCCAGGGAACTCACTCTCCGTCAATGGCAAGATCGTTGGGATGAGAGGATAGAGGAAGATGGACAGCAATGCTCATACCAAACTTGAAGGAATGGATCGACCGCCAACACGGTGAGGTCAACTACCATCTGACTCAGTTGCTCAGTGGCCACGGCAATTTTAATGCCTACCTCCATAGAATGGGAAAGGTCCAATGCCCAGCATGCGGAGACTCTCATGAAGGTGCCTCGCACACGTTTTTCAAGTGCTGCAGATTCGCAAGACAGAGGATGGTACTGGAAATGGAGCTCGAGGAGTTCACGTCCGAGAGCGTAGTTGCGCTTATGCTTCGTGGAAAAGCGGAATGGGACCTCATCAATGTATTTATTCAGCGGGTTCTACTAGAAAAAAAGACAGGCCCAACTTGCACCCAACGGGCAGTAGGAGATGAGGAACAACTAGAAGGAGCCTGATAAGGGCGCAACAGGCTCCGTGGTTCCAGGATGGATATGTGTGCCTGAATTAGAGGTGGGTTTTTTAGTGGGTGAAAGTCCCACACACCAAAGGAAGCACGGCCACCTCTGACGATGCATAAAGCATTTTCCCCTCTTAAAACAAAAAATTAGCGTCAGTCTCCATTTACAAGCTACAAGAGTATGTAACAATATTAAACAGGTTATCTAATAAGAACCGTATCCTTCCTGTCGGTACAACCAGTTCAGTGTAATTTCACACAAATAGTTAAATTCATATCTGTTTCTCAATTGCCTCCTGAAAATCTTAGCAATCTGGATAATCAGCGTCCTCTGCTGTTCATGCGTTTAATAGAAAATTCGGTTTCACAAATTTTTAAAAAGTATCCATTGAGAAGTAACATTTCAGTTCCCGCGCGAAGAGCACGAAAAAACCACAAACATTTAGGTTTTCTAGAAACCATTACGTTACTGTACAATAGCACGCAACTCGCTTCTAGTTTTTGTTCATCTCTGTTTCTAACGCGCAAACTTTTAAATCTTTTGAATTTTAATATTCGACGTTATAAATTTGTGCGTGTGAAAGTATTATCACTGGTAAATAATAAATTTTTCAAGCAAAGTAAACTGAAGTGGATAGCTACTGTTTTCAGATAAGGGGAGTACAACGCTTCATCGATATGTACAGTAGCGTGTGTACGCTTAAAGCCGCTCGCACGTATAAAGTAACGACAGATTAACGCCGGCATGAAACGGTAATGTAGGAAAATGTTACTATACACAAATCCACGTATGGATGTCACAATGAGCTCTTATGGCGTATTTCTTACGAGCAGAAAGCGTACAGTGTTGCCAAGCGTAGTCTACGCACTGCACTGACGATGACTTCAGAGGCTGTGCAAGCAACGAGCACCACATCGCCCGCGCCCCAAGCTTCAGGTGAGCTCCGACTATGTCAGGGTGAGGATTCACCGAGTATGGGTCCAAGATTCACCTGGCACAGATGGGTGGGTGTTGACCGAAGACGCTGATTAGGGGATTGCCCTGGAAACGGACACAGCGCCAGTAGAACGTCCAGGAAATAGTCCGTACGATGGCGTTCTGGATAGTCTGACGATCCGTGGAGTTCAGGGCATTGCGTACAGTCTGACAGAAGTCAGGTAATGAGCCTTCGCAAACCTCGGTCCATGAGAGACCGACACTTCACCGTTACGCATATGTGTTTGTCATTTCTCTTTTGCTTTCCGCTACAGAAGGGTGCTTAAATGTTTCTACACAGAAATCAAACATTTGTATATGCAATAAAAAATTCTTCGAGTTCAATATAACCTAATATTTTTTTTGCAAATCCTAGACACAAAATTATAGTTACAGCTTAAGAAATAATAATAAGCGAAGAAACTTTTGGTTTTTGACGATGGAGAAAGTTGTAGACAGAGGAATATATTTTATATTTTGTTTCAATGACTTTTAAATACACATGTTCCCTTGCCACAATAACGAGGTGATTTTGAAGTTGGAATAATTCTCGTTAAAATGACACTGTGATTTTTAGTGTCACCCAAGTGTTCGACTGACATGTAGTTGATAAGTTAACTACAAATTATTGCTTTTTGTTATTGTTTTACGATTAAAAGGAAAGGACAAGGAAATCAAAGGATAAATTCATTGTTGAACGAGCGAAGAGAGTTTCAGTTTAAACTCGACCGTCTGGCATCTGTCTGCCTGACTATTTGGCGTATGTCTCACAATAACTTCTGAAACCATTACCCGATATTCGTAAAACATGACATACGTATCTACACATATAACTTACAGAAACCTACTGTTTTTTTAGATTGATTACTCCAAAAATAGGGTTGCAGGAGGTAAACATGTGAGGGGTCAAAATTTTGATAAAACTGTAACATGCCCGTGTGGGTTATCAAACTGTAACACGCCCGTGTGGGATATCAAACTGTAACACGCCCGTGTGGGATATCAAACTGTAACATGCCCGTGTGGGATATCAAATTAAACACAATTTTAACCACAATCTGACTATAGCGTACCAACATTTTATAAAAATCGCAAAAACCAAATGTGATATCAAATTAAAGATAATTTTATCCACAGTTTGAATGTAGTCTTTAGGCTGGAAAATTTAATATATTTTTGTTTAGTATTTTTTTCATGTAATGTATTACTATGACCATAGCTGCACGAGGTTTGTTCTCAAGTGTATTGTTCTATTCTATTATAGAGTTAATAATTTTAGATGTACGTAAAGTACGTATTGTACTCATCCAATTTTGTATAGCCCTAAGTATTATTGTACGTACTGTACTCATCCAATTTTGTATAGCCCTAAGTATTATTGTATAGCCCTAAGTATTATTGTACGTACTGTACTCATCCAATTTTGTATAGCCCTAAGTATTATTGTATAGCCCTAAGTATTATTGTACGTACTGTACTCATCCAATTTTGTATAGCCCTAAGTATTATTGTATAGCCCTAAGTATTATTGTACGTACTGTACTCATCCAATTTTGTATAGCCCTAAGTATTATTGTATACCCTAAGTATTTTTGTACGTACTGTACTCATCCAATTTTGTATGGCCCTAAGTATTATTGTATACCCTAAGTATTGTTGTACGTACTGTACTCATCCAATTTTGTATGGCCCTAAGTATTATTGTATACCCTAAGTATTGTTGTACGTACTGTACTCATCCAATTTTGTATAGCCCTAAGTATTATTGTATACCCTAAGTATTGTTGTACGTACTGTACTCATCCAATTTTGTATAGCCCTAAGTATTATTGTATACCCTAATTATTGTTGTACGTACTGTACTCATCCAATTTTGTATAGCCCTAAGTATTATTGTATACCCTAAGTATTGTTGTACGTACTGTACTCATCCAATTTTGTATAGCCCTAAGTATTATTGAATACCATAAGTACTGTTGTACGTACTGTACTCATCCAATTTTGTATAGCCCTAAGTATTATTGTATACCCTAAGTATTGTTGTACGTACTGTACTCATCCAATTTTGTATAGCCCTAAGTATTATTGTATAGCCCTAAATATTATTGTATAGCCCCAAGTATTATTGTATAGCCCTTAAGTATTATTGTATAGCCCTAAATATTATTGTATAGCCTTAAGTATTATTTTACACAGTTAATTACAATGATTATTGTAAGGTCTTTGGCGCGCGTATGTGAACGTGATCTTTGGAAGAGATCTGAATGTGATCCTGTAACAACACAGAATTGTAACTGTATTAATCGCAGTGTATATACGTTTACAAATTATTATATTTAACATACTGCGACCTGAATTATGGACAACAACCAAGAACGAAGAAAATAAAATACAAGCCTCGGAAATGGCATTCTTAAAAGAAGTTAAAAGGAGTTCTAAACTTGACCGTTTAAAGAAAGTGAAGAATTAAAGTTTTTAACTTGAACGAAAAATTAAAAGATTACACAAACGTGGAAAGAACATTTAGAAAGAATGCCAGATTCCAGACTGGCCAAACAAGTCTGGAAATACAAACCTAAAGGACACAGCTGTGTGGGTAGACCCAAGAAGAGATGGCTGGAGAATCTTTGAAGGCGGAACAGGCAGCACCTTGCCTACGCCGTGTTATGAAGATGATGACATACTGCGATCCTGTATCTTCTTATTACTGTTTACGTATTACACGTATTTTGCAAACAATCCTGCAACATATAGTTTCTTACACCGATATTAATTTAAACTGTACAGTTGGCCAATTTGGTCTCGTTGCGAAGTTTGGCAACGTTGAGGCGTTCTCCAGTAGGTCTACAACTCATTGTGCCAAACTTATTTGAATTTTAATATAGGCATAACCACCGTCCATAGATTTGCCATAATCTTACGAACAGAGGTTAATCGGATAATATCAGATTATTTGTAACTGCGTTGGGAATTTAACCAAAATCGCTACGTAAACGGGGTGTAAATCGTTAGATTCTACGTACATCTACTCGTATAATTTTTCGCACAAACTGGTCTGTGGTCTTAGCTGGATCGTCAAGACGTTCACTAAAATAATTAGGCTATTATAGGCTACCTTTGTAGCAACGAGCTTGTAGCTATCTCTTATAACGACCTCTTTCCTATTAAAATAACAGGGCATGCGCGATAAATATAGTATAAATTACAAAACATTCAAGAGCGCAGTAGCGCAATTGCTAAGCACATGTCTGACTGTATTATGTCGACAGCCAGTCCATTTAGGGAATAACGCTGCGACATAAACTGCGGCTTTCTTTGATCTACAGTTAACCAATTAACTGCGTTTATGACAACGGACATGTGCTGCATTAACCTGGCTTTTTCCGATAAAAGCGTTTAGCCTTTGCGTCTGACACGTCGAGATATTTTCGCTGCAAACAGAAAACATGCCCATGGCGAGCTCACTTGACACCGAATATGAACGAAATCGGTCAGCCCAAAAACCGTCTCGCACTTCTAAAAAAAAAAGAACGGATAATTTTAATAGTAAAGTAATGAAATTGCGTCAGACGCGGCTGCTTGACTTCGGGACACTTAACTGTACTTTTGGTTCTCAACTTTTTGGAACCGTCGTCCACAATCACGGGGTATTCTTAAATGAGGAGAATAATTTTAAGCGCGGCCACGACTCTAATCTATAGCTTTAGTTTAGTCGATCCTCGGAACCCACAATTAATTCACTTTTTATTTCACCTGCTGAAAATGCAACTAAATACCACTCGAACGCGACTAGCTTCTTTGTAAACTATCTACTCCCGAGTACAAACTGTGAACCAACAGCTATAAACAATACGAGGGTCAGTTGAAAAGTTCGCGGAGCGACATCTATAGGTCAGTGGTAGAACTAAAATCTTTCGTGTAGGTACTGCAAGACGTACATTTCGCGTGAACACCTGTTAATTTCCAGATAAGTATATCTCTCAATTTATTCACTTTTTACCAGCGGTTTGAAATTTTCCTGTCACGCGTGTTCTTAAAATGCACAAAATCAAACATGCACGCAATGACACGGCAATTTTAAACAGCTTCTAAACAATTAATAAATTGATAGATAAATTTGGAAATTAACAGTTCACATAAAAAACAAATCTTGCAGCACACCAAAAATTTTAATTTTACCGCTAAGCTACAATTGTCGCTCCGCGAACTTTTCAACTGTCCCTCGTACAATAAATGTGGTAGTCTTCCATTAATACGAGTTTCTGAAGTCGATTGCTGGATGACACCACTCAGTACGCAATTAACATTTTCCAGCGGTATAGGTCGGCCGGGACATACAGCTGCAG
The DNA here is from genome assembly GCA_034769895.1 of Magicicada septendecula. Taxonomy (NCBI): domain Eukaryota; kingdom Metazoa; phylum Arthropoda; class Insecta; order Hemiptera; family Cicadidae; genus Magicicada; species Magicicada septendecula. The sequence continues at coordinate 401,849,407 of CM068371.1, read as the reverse complement.
GTGGCACGCTGCCAGCCAGAGACGTGTGACATTTACAAAATTTTATGAAACCCACAGGGGGACGGGAACTTCCACCAGACGGTAAATCACTCAACGCAGCCATGTCACGTTATGTACCGAACATAACTTTACCAAATAACTTTCGATAACGCACCGGTATCCCGGTTGTTGGAATGTCGATTGTAATACGTTTGGTCTACGACGCCTAGAACAGACTACATGACACTGGCAAAAATTAAATCACATAAAACATAATCCACTGTTATTGACTTTAATACCTAGACGTAACTTTCAAATAACTTTAACCGGCTGTCTATGCGCTAACATCACACAAACACGCTGTACAAGAACCCACACAATTTTATAAATGAACTGTGCATAACTAAACTTTTAAAGTTTTCATTATTTTTCAGCTGAAGTACTTTCAAATGTTTCTTTCAGACAATTAAAAAAAAAAAACTAAAAACTAGTTTTTCAGTAAATAACCAATTTTATGCGGGCTACACAGAAGGGTACACGATTAGCCTCACTATCTAAAAACATGCACGAAGAGATAGTGTTACGCCAGATATGGCAATACTCTGTTCTGACCGATAAGAATAGACGGTTTCACCACCACAAAGCCGGCCACCTCCGTGGCATACTGTTTTCTCTTCAAATCAATTCATTCTCCCCGGTGAAAATGAACACCTCCCTGGTGGGATCACTCAATTAATGGCACATTTGCTACGGTAGTATACATGTGATGCACACGCGCGCTCTGCAACTTTTAAAATTTTATAAAAAGTTGAGTTGGTTCACTTTGATTATGAGTTGTTCTGTATGAAACACGTTTATGCACAGTACACATAAACATAATGTGGTTACATATTACACAGCATAATAATATGATATCGTATAACCCACTCAAAAACTGTAACGATGGCTACAAATTGACATGAGAAAAAATTACAAGAAGAAAACACTTATACACTTTTATTTTCCTTACACGTCCATATAGTCCCATATAGTTTAATGTTTTATCTAGAGGACAGTTCATTTGCTTTCTCATGCGTGTTTAGATTTATGACCGAACTTCGTTCTATGCCAAAAAACGAAGTATTGTTTGTGCCTGATTTTTAGTAAAAAAAAAAAAAAAATCGTCCATTTGGTGGACCGTTACGTAGTCAAACACACATATGTGTGCTGACGATTTTTGTGAAATTTAACAATACTGTTGCAGCAGCAAAAACCACTACATACTGTGATAAAGTCACTATCAGTGTCGTTAATACCATTGCATTGTATCTATTTATATGGACAGTGCTTTCTTCCTAAAACCTCAAAACGCTATTTATTCTATTTATTATAACTGTACGAACTACTTACTAAACAACGAATAAGGCGGACAAGAATTGACGATCGGTGTTGATATGCAAAAAAGGTACAAACATCTTAACATCTTTAAACAATGTATGTGTTTAGGAATATGTGTACAACTAGAAAATTACGTCAGATTGTGTCAAATCTTAGTTCTAAGAAAGCGCCATGTTATGATTTAATAACTGGGCAGGTACTAAACGAATTGGGAAATAAAGAAATAAGAAAACTCGCTCATTTATTTAACGCAGCAGTACGTCCTCAATATGTGCCAATGCGGTGGAAAATTGCCGAGGTGATCCTGATCTAAACCTGGCAAGTCATCATATCGGCCTATCTACTGTTGCCAGTTATATCAAATTGTTTTAAAAACAGCTCCTCGAACGTCTCTAAACCCACCAATTTAGATTTCGCATTACACATTCAACTGCTGAGCGGATGTATCGTATCACTGACGTATGCAGCGGTCACCATAATAGAAAGTATGCACAGCAACATTCTTGGATGTGGCCCAAGCGTTTGATAAAGTGCGACACGAGGGTCCGATGTATAAGACGAAAGTAAATCTACCTTTGCTGGTGAGCCAATCCTCAACACGATACATCTCGTAACACAGTTCACAATAAATCGACTGACTCTGGGCTGTATGGTTGATGCGTCGTAGAGACGTACCACAATGGAATACGAGTTCCGAGCTTCCTCCAGGAGCTCCTGCCCAAGTAGGGCGTCTTGCTCTGTAGCAGGCCGTTTCTCGGCTGTTGTGCTAGCCTACACTGGCGCAGTATACACCGAGGGGGTTTTCACGAATCACCTGGTACCTACCCAGCGCAGCCACTAGAACAATAAATTGTGGCGGATGATTCCGAAATAAAAAGTACCATAAACAGTGTCCTTGGACCATTCTATGCCTGTACAGAGGAGATATTCCGAAATGTGATGGAGTGACAACAGTTGCATTTGGTGATGACACTGCATTACTTGCTACCCGTGTAATGTACAAACAGCAAGAAATAGTCTACAATTACAAGTTAATAATGTCATTAGATGGACAAAGAAGTACCGTATTGAACTGAATGAGGCAAAATCTACTAAGGTCAACTTCACCAACAAGCAAACTGAGTACTTATCAATTATATTCAATCGCAAATAATTGCACACGTAAAGACGGCGAAGTATTTCGGCGTGACCCTTGAAGCCAAGCTTAGGTGGAAATAACATATCAAGAAGAAACGTAAAGAACTTGCAAATTTAAGAAAATGTGGTGGCTATTTGGAAGACGCTCTCCACTGTCGTTGCATAGTAAACTGTTATTACACAAACAAGGATTGAAGCCAGTATAGGTTTACTGTGTGCAACTATTAGAGTTACAAAAAGAAATCCAGCATTAAAATAATTCAGACTTTTCAAAATAAAGTGTTTCGCTGTAATGGTGATGCACCGTGGTCTGTAAGGAACGATCACATCCATCTAGACTTGAAAATTCATGGTTACTGATCAGACTAAACGTGCGGCTAAATATGAATATTAAAGAAGTTCATAAACATCAAAATAATGAAGTATTACAACTAGTTCATAATGCAAGACTTGTTCGTCGGCGGTTGCAGAAATAGAAACGGTTTGAACAGGTGGAGGAAAATGAACTGCTTAAAATAAAATATTCAGAGAAGAAGAAAAACTGTCAGAGAACACGCCTCACTATCTTGTGGTAAAGCGAGCTTCGTCCGTCATATTTATGTTCGCGCGAATGTCATCGTCAACATCAAATCTGACTTGCGGATTTTAGCACCAAACCTACGAAGAGGCGTCCTCAATGGCTCAAGACTTCTGAGTCTTAAAATCACTGAGGACGCCTCGCATTAAGATTCCATATAGCTACAGTACGTGGTACAGTATTGTGGTACTTACATTTGATGAGCTCCACCACCTCAGTGTGGGTGGAATGCGTAACATTCACGCCGTTCACCTGTAACACAAAAAACAGTTTAAAATTAACGAAATGTCAATGGATAAGTAAATACCTCTTAATAATTATGAGTAAGCCAACAGAATATTCCAAAACAGTTCAGAATATACCTAGATTTATGATCTTGGTATTCGAAGTCTTCACGTTTACACCATAAATATTTATGACAGTTTGATGGTGTATAAACGCATACACACACATACACACGCGCGCCACTTTCGTAAGCGATAATAAAAAAATACGGCCTGTTAAGCACTTTGGAAAAAACGTAAAAGTTAAAAATATTCAAAACAAAATTTCAGTTTCTCCAATTATTATGTAACACGGACCGTCAGATTCACCTGTTTAATTTTAATCTGTATACTTCACAAAGATTCTACAGCCTATTTACTTTTCAATACTAGTTACTTATAACTCAAGAAAATACTAAGCGAAGTTAAAAAACTGATGAAAAAAAAGTAATAGAATTTCAGAAAAAAATACAAAAGAATCATGGGAATATAGTGCATACATGGGCCAGAGATAACAGGAGAAAACTGTACATAAATCCCGAGATAACGTGAATTATCGGAAAAAGTGACGATACTTGAAGAAGTATAGGCACAAAGAGTGCAATGGAATGGGTACATAATAGGAAGAGATGATTCAGTCTTGAAAAAGTTTATGAAGTGGGAGTCGCAAGGAAGTACACCAAGGGCGAGACTGAAAATAAGTTTGCACGACCGGGTCATTAAAAAGATAAACAGTTTGGAAGCAATGAGGGTGAAGAGAAAACAGACAGTGTGGGTAGTAGACGTAGACGAAGTTACTTCCTGAAGATAAGAAAGAAAATAGGTAAGTGATCATGATCTCCACTACAAGCTAAATGTATCAGAAGAGTCCGATTTAGCGGCTCCAACTATGCAAACTTTGTATCCTGTTCTTATGCAAACTTTATTGCTTGATCCTTTCGTTTAGGTTGTATATTCCAAGGGTGTTCCTTATATCATAATTTCTTAGCCCCAATGCCCCAATGAGCTTCAATGCTTTCCGCAGAGAGATTTCATTCTTTCGGCACAAGGAAATATACTAATTTACATGGAGCTCTCGAGGACTCGGGTTAGTAATAGATTATTTTATTACAAATGAATAAGTGGGTAAGTTGTTTAACGATGTCAGAGTAATGACAGGAAGGATATTGGCTCAAACCACTATTTGGTAAAGGCAAACAACTAGGTGGGCAAGACCAGCAAAATCCTATTCAAAGTCTGACTTGGTGTGGAAAGTCAGAAGTGGAAAAAGGTGGTGATGGGGCTGCCATCTCACTGGTTCCGACCTCCCAGGATTTGTGTAAGGTTTCTCCCCTAGATGAGTTGGTCATGAGGTTTCCTACCAGCAAATAACTTTCCTAATGTCTGACGGTAAACGCAGTACGCAGCAACTTTTTTTTTTTTTTTTTTGGAACATATGGCACAACTATTTTTGTATAACAACTACCTAGGGATAATTTCGTTTACAGGGATAATCGGTCGTAGCTAAGGACCATTTTTGAAATATAAACTTGACTCGCGTTCGGTGAAAAGTACACGTGAGTATGCCTGACAAAGTCTCGTACGACGAACCGTAAAGACACGACAATAGGAAGGCAATACCGAGCGCACGCGCACAGTATACGAGTATACATGTTTGGTGGCCGTTTGGCAACGGACATGGCCAGTACAAAGACATTTTATAGACATACGTCTTTAAAGGGTACCTGACATTGCTGTGACAGTTAAAAGGACAGAAAGTAACTGAACAGTTTCAAAAGAAACCAGTGTCTCAAATAATAACCATTTCTGTGTACTTGTACTTTTCTTTCTTAATATTGATAGTAAACATAGATACGAATTAATAACATACGGTATCCGGGAATAAGATTGCCGGTCTGGCTCTGTAATTCAAGCTCGGCAGGACTGCTAAAAACACGAATTTGATAATATTCTAGAAATTGCATAGGCCTATACGAGGTGTGTTCAAAAAACACCGAACTATTTGTGTAGCACGTCAATCTGCACATAGAGCGAGCCGTACAATTAAGTGCTGCTAGCGACAGGTTTTGACGCCGGAATGCCGTTTTCTCAGTGCCGTCATGATCATCAGTCTTCGAGCTACATGCGCTGTAGTGGGCTCAGGCACACACCGTCCGGCGGATTTATAACGAAGTGAGAATGAAGATCTTGACAACGTCTGTGTATAAAATTTTTCTTCTAACTTCGTAAAATCTTTATAGACCTATTTCCATTGCATTCCAAAGTTTTCATTACCATCTGCATTGGTACGCAGTTGTTGACCGATTTCAAAACGGGTCTCTTTCTGATCGTCGTCAACAAACCCAGTAACAAATGTTCAGTCATACGATGCATTTAAATTTTTCTATCAAAATTTAATTTTACGATCTTATATGGATGCGAATTCTCTCAGAAAGTCTCGGCAGTTAAACGATGATTTACAATTACCACATCACGAGCTCTCTTCCCATGATCTTCGATATCGCTTTGATCTGCACCGACCATTGTTTTTGCCCTCTTTAAAAATGCTTCAAATAATCGTTCGGCTCATGCAGGTCTCCGAGTATGCTTAATTCAAAGCCAGAATGTCTCTGTAAAGTTTTAATCTAGTTTTGCCGCAAAATTTCATACGCACACGTTGTTCTTCGCAATCTTTCTTAATCGCTTTGTCACTAATCCGTCGGCCAGCGTGCGCACGTCCCCACTCAATCTGATATATCACGGTTATTAGGCTAGATAGTTCAGTAACCGTGTGATATATCTCAAAGACTAATGGTGATAGCGGAACAGAATAAATGGTAGTTTGTTGTCAAAAACTATCGCTAGGTGCGCCCAAAATCGCGGCGCGTTGTTTGTGCGGGTTCATGTGTTATTCAAAAAGTTTGGTCTTTTTTGAACACACCTAGTACGTAAAAACTTTTGAAAAAATTTACAGGCATTGCACAGAGAAGGGCATTGAAAATGCTTCAATAAATCTAAAAAATATATATATTTATGTTCATTCACCAATCAATGAATTCATTCTTGAATTCATTCTTCATTTACCAATGTACAGATTATAAGTTAAATGTAGTCGTATTCACAAGCGAAGTTTTATATGTGTACTACGTTATTGACAACAAAGAAGTAGTTTCTATGGAAACTCACCGTTCCCATTTTCGATAACGCACCAGCGATCGGCCGCAAATGTGCGACACGTCCTTATAAACATTTTCAATGCATCCAATACCGGTGCACACTGCAATGCGTGGAGAATGTTATGTTACCGCGTGGCTCGCTATGAGAATGTTGTCCAGTATTTTTGTTAAATGTGTGTGATACTGTACACTGAAGTACACAAATACTGCATCTTGATGTAAAAACGCACTGCAATAATTTACTTCCAATTCAGCACAGACATAATACGTAAATTCCACACTGTTCACAGGTATTTCAACAATGTCGCTTGTAAAATGCATGTGTTTTGATAAAAAATAATGAAACAGCCTACGAAATGCTTATGAATGGGAACACACACACACACACACACACACACACACACACACACACACACACACACACACACACACACACACACACACACACACACACACACACACACACACACACACACACACACACACACACACACACACACACACACACACACACACAGAATACTTGAATCGAAACTTGAATTCACGATTAAAATTGTATGCAAAAATTATTTATCATTAATTATAATTTCTTTATAAAGAGTTTGGGACTTGTCTGTCTTTCTGATTGGAAGGATGTCTCACGATATCGTTTTAATACATTAACTGACTTTTATAAAAACTCAATACGAGTGTCCATACTTCTATCCCACGGACACCTGTTATTCTTAAACTAATCCCCAAAAAATAGGGAAGTTGATGGTTCAAAAGTTATAAAAAAAATCACAAAAGTCTATGCGGTGTACCAAATTAAAGACAATTTTAACCAAAATCTGAATATAGCGTTCAGTTTGGGAAATTTCAAAATGCTGTAACATCGGGGCCACCCAAAAGTTTACGGGCACCATGGACCAAAACTGGATGTCAAAATTTCTAAAAAAAAATGTTGAAGGTCTACGTGTGGTATCAAATTATGAACAACTTTATTCAAAATACGAAGTCGCTATTTTAAATAATACAACATAATTAATGTCTGTCAACAGCCCTTGGAAATTTTGAACCATGTTAAAAAAAAGTTTGTAAGCTTTGTTGACAAAAAAATGTATACATTGTTGTCAGTTATCAGTAAAAAAAAATAAATAGAAACAAAAATATGAGAAACGAGGTATGGTCAAAATAATTTGTTCAATCTAAATGACGTTGGAGGGGCAGGGTCTGTGTGCTACGGGACACATGGAGAGTAGTGTAACTCGAACTATACCCTGATTAACGAAAGAAAGTGACTGGCGGAGCGGCCGCGCGGCGACCGAGTTTGTAGTAAAAACATTCAACTTAATAACCTCGTGGAAACGTAAAATACAGGGCTAGAAATGTCTAATGAACTGTATTTTAATCATGAATTGAAGACGTTTTTAACAAACTTTTCTAATTTTTAAAATCTTTTTTCAATTAATTTACATTGAGAGTTAAATAAAAAAATACACGAATTTGAATTAAAAATTTAGGGTTTATCGTTTTTATTACGTAAGAACTCAGAGGTTAAGCATCGGAAAAACATTTCTTGTAGACAAATGGTAGTCCACCTTCTTTAGTACAATATATCAAAAATTGAGATTCCTACGAATAATATTAACGACGTTATTAATTTTTTCCAAATGTACTGTTAACTCCGTTATTAATAATTTTTTTCATTGAGTTTTTTCACAGTACGCATAACAAAATTGTATTCATCAATAAAAAGTGGTATGTAACCTTCAAATATTACGAAATATAACCGCAATCAGTTAATATAGGAAAATTAGAACTAACATCGCTCAACGGCGCGCCATCAAGTCAAGGTACAGTAACAGCCCAAAGAAAGTGGTGCATACGCTCACGGCTCACGCATTGACACAGCCAACTTGCTACGAGTCACCAACCTCTCATACAAATATACAGAGATTTTAGTTATCTGTCTACTTATTTAATCTAATCTAGCTACCTGGAGATCTGTCAAAAACTTACATCTGACCAGACTTTTGTGGTTTAGTTGAACTACATGCTTTTTATAACAGATGGTCTTGAATGATTGTTTATCACTCTTTTGCGGTACGGTATTTATTGTTTTCTTGTTAATAAACTATTTTTGTTTTGTGATCAGCTTTAATACTACTAATTGAAGTGCAATGTAATTACTGGGAAATTGTTAATGCCATTCAAATTTCTCAACAACTAATTATTTAACTATGAAATACAGTTTACAGTTTAAAACTACCGAGCAAAGCTCGGTCTACCAGATATTGCATAATTATAACAGTATTTTACTGTTATAATGTATTGAAATGTAAAAAACAATTAGTAAATTACTTGTTATTAGCATTGACAAATAAATAATAAAGACAGAAAGGTACTTACAAGTATTGTAGTGTTCTACAGCTTTTATGGAATCCGCTCATAAAATATGTGTATAAATCATAAAAATACACTATTAAAACACTCTATAAGAAACACTTATTAAAACACTTATAGCTGTGAGTTAGTAGTCTTAAAACGAAGACGGTAGCGCGCGCGCGAATAAAATGGGTCCACTAGGTTCTGACTGTACTTCCGCCGCAGAGCGCCACGCACTGCTCTCTGTGAAATTCACTTTATATATTAATCCATTGTAGTATTCCTATCACGTACAAGATGTAAGTTGTATATGTCTTCTACACTTAGTTATCTAAAGAGAGCGTCACGCAAATCTCATTCATGTAGCCTACAACTTTTAACAACTGAGTTAACAGGACATTAGAAAAAAATTAATAATGTCGTTAATTTTAATCGTAGGAATCTCAATTTTTGATATATTGTACTAAAGAAGGTCTACCAAGAAATTGTACCATTTGTCTACAAGAAATGTTTTTCCGATGCTTAACCTCTGAGTTCTTACGTAATAAAAATGATAAACCCTAAATTTTTAATTCAAATTCGTGTATTTTTTTATTTAACTCTCAATATAAATTAATTGAAAAAAGGTTTAAAAAATTAGAAAAGTTTGTTAAAAACGTCTTTAATTGATGATTAAAATACAGTTCATTAGACATTTCTAGCCCTGTATTTTACGTTTCCACGAGGTTATTAAGTGGAATCTTTTTACTACAAACTCGGTCGTCGCGCGGCCGCTCCGCCAGTCACTTTCTTTCGTTAATCAGGGTATACGCTTCGGGTACTCACTTCCACACGCTAATCGGGAATCGAACTTGCGGACATTACCTACGCACACTGGGTCTGCTTATCTGCTTTCTTACTACAACTGTCTTTTGCTTTCGGCGTCATCATTACAATATGCTCACTATGATCGTTTAAGGCCCACACCGGAAAAACGGGCAACGTTCGCCCAAATGTGACGTAAGTGTGGAGGGAAAGTTTCGGCTCCGTTTGCAACAATTCGTCCCATACCGCGTCCGTTCGTCACATTTCCATATGTTAGCTCTTTTTTGCCACACACCAAACGGACGTGCGAAACCACAACGCATGCGTGGGAGTTTTTCGTGTCCATTCGGCGAGCGGGGCGAAAAGCAGCGAAAGTTATTAAAAGCCAGCGGGGTGAAAGGTTGATTGGACGTTCCATAATTAACCACGCGTTTATCAGGGTAAGAATGTGGCAATACAGTACCATTACAGGCCGTTACTATGGTGACGAGAACGATTCCAGTAACGTTATTGGTGGAGGTTCTTACACATGCTTTTCAGTGGCGAAGCTAGTAGTTAATGAACGGGTAGGCAAAAATCTTATCTTAAATTTTTTTTAAGGAATCACTAAAAGGATGGTGGTTCAAATCGGACGCTGAGGTAGAGTCTGCTGTAGAGAATGGTTCCACAAACAGCCGTAAGAATTTTACTAGCAGGGAATCTACAGGTTGGTGCAACAGTGGAACTTATGTCTTAATGTTACTGGAGACTTCTTTTAAAAGCGTTGAATAAAAAATGCTTTACAGCTCTATACGTGTTTCTATTGAACAATTCTTGTATTAGTCATACACAATAATACAACTGATTGAACTTCAAATTTTTAAACTTGATTAGTTTAAAATCAAGTTTAAAATTAGTTTAAAATTAGTTTACTTATCATTTTCTATATAAGTAACTCGATGTTTCTTGCAGTAATTATATAATTTGTGATGTTTGCAATTTGTTTCTTCTGCAAGTAGATAATATTGTATATTCTTTTTTACAAAAAAGAATATACAATATTATCTACTTGCAGAAGAAACAAATTGAAAACATCACAAATTTTATATATATATATATATAGTAACGTCACAGAACGTTCCATAAAGGAAATCATTTGCATAGCAATTTATCATAAGAGGAAAGTGAGGTGAACAGTATCGAACCCAAGTAGTCCTAAAAATGTTGTAATATTGTCTAATAATTAATACCATTAACATGAAAAAACGACCAGACTATGACTAAGACTTAAACCCCATATATATTACTCAAGTGAGGAACAGTGTAAAACCATAATATACTATAATAGAGACAAATAATATCAGTAACAACCAAAATAAGGTCATTAATTATTAAGTTTTGTAACTCTGAATAGGGTATAAAAAACTATTTATTGTGAATTAATGGACATGATCCATTATTATATTATGTAATGTAAATAAAATAAATGTATTAAATGATTTAAATACATTATTAGAAAGGATCTAAGTTAAAATAAAAAAATATATAAATGTTCTGACAAAAAAATATATATGTCTAGGAGCTGAATCCAATCACTCAGATTTCATGTAAAAATTAATTATTATCAAATTGAGATAAAAACTATAGGTAATTGTCAGGTAGACAAAGATGAACAATTTATCTTAAATAAAGAAAGCTGTCAAATGAATAAAAATCAGTTAAAATAGCCAAAAACAGTATTAACTGAAAACATGTAGTAGACCTATAATATTGTAATATTTATGGATTTAATGTTGACAAAATGCAACCAAATTGCATTAGAAAGTTGAAATATAATATAATGTGACTATACTAATATATTTGACTAACTTAAACACTTTAATAGTCGAGTTAGGAAACTATTTACCTATACCATATATGGCTGAGGCCAAGCAACCATCACAAAAAATAGTCATATTTGACTTAATGATTGCAAAATGTTAACAAAAATAAAAGAAAAGGGTACAATCCTTTAGTGTACTATGAAAACAAACATACTCAGTTGAAAATAAGATCAATTATTAAAGAATTTGACTTATAAGAGTGAAATTTGTCACACAAAGAAAAAGGACCACTTAGGCAAACCAATATGATGCTAAGTAATCCTACAATAAAAATAATATGTTTCAGGATAAACCAGGTATCACAAAAAATAGACAATATAATAAACTCTCAGTGTATACTAGAAGAATCCCATATATATTAAGGAAAAAAGACTAATTATTGTATTCTAACAGTGACAACAACTTAGGCCATAGGCATGGACCATGTAAAACTGAACTTATTTGTATATTATATGTGTTAAACTTTATTTATTTTGTTATAGAAAGATGATAATATTATGTGTTAATGTTGTAGAAGAAACCAAACAGCTTCACAACAATTTTTTAGTTAAAAAATTGAAACTTTATGGAAACATTCCAAGGTAAGAGTTGTATGTTGTGTTATTTTATTATAGTTAATTTATTCAAAAACCAATAGTAATTAGTATCATTAGATTCAGTTGAAAGCAGAGAATCCAAATGTAGTAAGGGCATGCAGATTGTAAGTAATTATGTAAAATTGTTTGACAAATACCAGAATAATTTTTGTAATATCCTTAGTGTGAAGAATAAGAAATTTTGTTCTAAAGCGTCTACGGAAGTTAAATTTATTCCATGAGGTTCCATTTCATTATTCTCGAACGTTCTAGAAGGAATTTTTACACAAATACACCGGAAGTTCATGTCGAAAAGCTAAAACAATGAGCCTTACAAAGTATAAAAGGAAGACCAAATTCGACCGAAAAACACTTCATGCTTGGAATCCAGAAGAGACGCATCACCCACGACACTGATCACCACAACCGAGGCGAAATCGAAGACGAGAAGTCGACACAAGAACGAAGAAAGGCTTTTCCCGTACATTGACAATAGACTGACTTAACCTACAAGAGTATACGCCAATGTGTTGCTGAAATAGAGCAGCAACACGGCACATTTAATAGAACACACGCAGCCAGAATATCAGCGGCCCAGGAGGGACCAAAATTTTAATAGAGAATCAATTCTGCTGTATTCGCTAAGACAAACTGACTTTGACAAAAACTCCCAATAACGTAACGTACACACAGCCTTTTCAACTGCAGGAAGAGTATTAGCGCTGTGGCGGCTAATTTGAGAAACAACGCGGACAGCTGATCGTCGGCGGCGGGATTCAAGAATAAATTCACTGCCCAAACTGTTTTACGAAAGTGCACAAGGAACGTCAACACGAAGAGGCGAGATTGAAAACTACCCGAGAGAAGTGTCCAGTGCGAGAATAATTACCCATCGGAACGTGAGTTGTTCAAAGTTAAAGTCATTTTTACCTGGTTACATTTGTCACACAGTTGTACTACACATGCCACACACCTTCAAATCAATTTTTGTAAAGCATCTTATTGATCTGTCTTGGTAGTTCAAAGGAGTCACGTCCTGAGAGTAAAGATTTTTCATACATTAAACTCATGCTTTTCAACTGAGTAAAATAAAATATTTGTTAGCCGATACTTGATTGGAGAAAAAACTTGTCAATAATAATAATTTATATTTTTTGTAACTCTGCAATTTTATTTTTTCACGACCTTCAGACGATTTTTTAAGATTCATTAAACATACTTTATTTTTTCAAACTCAAACTGTCTTGTTCACATTTTTTCATAGAATTAAACTAACTGCTAAGAATTCAAAAAAATTTTAATTTTAATAACATTTTCTTGGAACAAAAGATTCCAAGTGGCGCCCACAAAAACATAGTAGCTTAAGTTGTTTTGCAGGACGACATCATCGCAGAGGATCCAGTCATCAGAAAGTAATAAAAAGTGCGCGGAGTGTAACGCCCGACATAACACGACAACACAAATACAAACACGACACTACACATACCATTTCTCTTTGTTATAATATATATTGGAAAAAAAAACGGAAGGCTGAGGATGGGTACAAGATAGTACCCGAAACATGTTCCAAATAGAAAAATAACATCTTGAGGTAAATTTATGTATAAATATTAAATGTATATATATATATATATATATATATATATGTTTAATGTTACAAGTAATTCAAATAACAATCTTCATCATCTGTTAGTTCAGCGGAATAACAGGGACACTTTTAATAACCGCATAAAATAAACACACTTATAAACAACACAGCGCGCTTTAACTTGAATGTTTGGACCACAGAAGTGAGGCATGCCTCAACGCTCTACGTGTACAGCACGGGACAACCCCCCCCCCTCCCTTCACTTCCCTATCACTCCGGCACATTGCTTACATACGATGTATACAAAAAACGCTGAGGCAAGTTCAGGTTGCCTCATTCGCTTTAAACGAGCTATGCCGAGTCTCACCTGTCACCACCTAGCGGTCGCTCAGTAAAGCACGTTTCGGTCTAATAAATTCGACAGTCGCGGTAACAATGTATAATCTTTACGTTATGTAGTTCATACGTATTTATAATTTTTATTCTACAGAATTTTTTAGGGTAGGCATTGCCTCAATTGCCTCCATGTAACTTCGCTACTGATGCTTTTACTCCTACCACGCATATCAAACTTCAGAGTCGCTTACTCAACGGCTCAAGTGTAGCGTCTTAGTAGGTAAAATCTCTCCGTGTTTTACTGGCATACAGAATTCATTGAGCAAACAGCCGGCACGCACGTGACATACGCCGATAGAAACACAGAATTACAATACATAAAGCAATTTTTCGGAAATAAATCTTTTGCTGGAGGTGGTACAATGAAGTCATGGGGCGACAAAATAAGGAACTGATACAAGCAAGTTTGTAGCAGCGTTCGGCCGATTATATTGTAAGGAGAAGCCGGCTTGTCAGTTCAGTGCGTTGAGCGATTTCTCTAGCACGGATCGAGTGTTTGTAGAAGTATTTTAGCAAAGTGATTTATTAGTGCGGAGTTCTTTATAGTTGACATTATTATTGCGTGTGGACAATTTTTACTCGATTTATTGTAAGAGACTATCTATCTTGTTGATTACAAATTGTTAATTGTGATAGTTAAAGTTGTTTTTTTTAGTGTCTAGTATTTTGTTTTCCACTGCACCATACGACGATCAGGGAGACCGACGTAACAGTTTGATGGTGTATATCCATACCCATGGAGAAACGCCGACACACAGAGAAAACGGCTTGAGGAATCTCCTTAAACGACGGCAAATTCCAAAAATACAAAGAAAACTGTGCCGTACGCACAATTACGTCGTATGTCATAAGACAGATATTTGAGCACGGAATTCCACAGATACAATAGGCCTATATCGAACACGTTTTACAAATTTACATAGGTGATAACAGTATGAAAAGGATTTTTTTTGCAAGCACAGCTTACAAACTTTTGAAAACGATCCAAAATTTGCAAGGACTGTTTAAAGATATTCTTTTTCTTTTTTAGGCTCACAATCCTCTGTCGTTTTTAGCATGCTCTATAAGACGATTCCATCTAACTTGATCTTCAGTGACTTATTTTCATCCTCTCACACCCCGGCTCTGAAGTCATCCTCCACATTCTCAAACCGTCTCTTCTTTGGCCTTCCTTTAGCTCTTTTCCCATCCGGTCTCCACTCTATTATTCTCCTGGCGTTCCTACCGGGTTGAGAGATCTTAATTCTGTCAAATTATTACAGATACCAAGTCTGTATTTTGAATAAAATTCCTCATAACTTGATCTCATAGACTTATCAATTTTTCAAATTGTCGAGTTTCATTTTTCGCCCTTGGTACGCACAAAGTTAAAAAAATGATCATAGTAAATGGTATACCGAATTTAGGTTATAGTTCCCTTTGTCTGACACCCGACTGGATTTTTTTTTATTATTTTC
This sequence comes from Magicicada septendecula, assembly GCA_034769895.1. Taxonomy (NCBI): domain Eukaryota; kingdom Metazoa; phylum Arthropoda; class Insecta; order Hemiptera; family Cicadidae; genus Magicicada; species Magicicada septendecula. The sequence continues at coordinate 401,833,870 of CM068371.1, read as the reverse complement.
AAATTTTTGACCCCTTTTTTGATTTCTGGTGTACATTAATTTGATACTCCACGTGGAATTTTGCGTTTTTTTTTTAACAATTTTGACCACCAAATTTTTGCCCCCTCCCCCATCTATTTTATGGGGGTATCAATCTCAAATAGGGGTCTGTAGAGTAAAAGTGTGGGCGCGCATGCAAAGTTTTATGAATACTTGATGCATTTTATGTTTTCTGCAATCGGTTGATGGATTCAAAAGTTATCGTCATGGATACTGTACTCACAACAAACGGTTCAGTTATAACTGAGAACTCGCTCTGCTAATTCAACAACGTTCAGGCAAATTACGAATAGTTTCATCAGTTACGAATCGTGTTTGAAGACAGAATGAAAATGTCTCTATTGTACAGGTATTCTATGACCCGTGTAAATTTATATAACTGATCGCTGCTACCAAGAAAACATGTATTGATTTACTGAACTTAAATACCCATGCACTATTAAGTTAGGATTACCATATGACCTAGGTGAAAAAAAGAGGACAGCCTGAAAATTAAACAGCATGATTGTTACTTTACTGATCCAAAAAAATTTGATAGCCTAGTAAAAACATTATACATTATGGATAAGAAGGTATTCATGATTAATTTACCCAAACATTAATCAAATCATTAATTTAAACATCATTTTTTAATCATTAATTTATTAATAATTTTTACAGAGTTTATACAAGGTACAATTTAATTTTTATGATATAACAAGAAAATGTTTACAAACAAAACTTAAAAACTATTAGTTAGAAGCGGAACTTACATATGAAAAGAATATTTGCTTTATTTATTTTTAATCACAGCAATAATTAATTTAATACTAATCAGTCTGAATCGGATTCACAGTCTAAATGTTCAATTGTGTCTTTGTGGTGGCATTGGTATTTATCAGATGAACTTCATTATCGTTACTTCATTCTGCTTGATTTTCGTCCCGGCCTTTCTTTAAGCTCTTTTAAAAAATGTATGCTCTTTTAATAAATTTTCGGTTAACACACACTTACGTTTTGGCATATTAATAATAATAAATTCTACTTGCCTACAACTTACAACTATCACTAACTATACTCAGAATGTCCACGAAAATAAACAACTCAATTCTGAACTATCAATAACCTTAAAAACTCACGAATGTAGACGCCTATTAGAATTGCAGAATACGTGGAAAAGAGCTGTAGGCAAGCAACATATTATGACGCCAATGGTACATTTCTGAGCGGCGCCGCTGGGAGCGCTGTCTATATTTTTCAGTTTTACGAAAAAAGAGGACATTTCCTTTTTTTTTTAAATCGTCCCGGACAGAGTTTTAACACTAAAAAAGAGAACGTGTCCGAGAAAAAGAGGACGTATGGTAACCCTAATTAAGTACACATAACACAGAAACGCGGGGGGTGCGAAATTTGCCTTGGGAGAGCTTACCCAACCCTTGATTTTAAAACAGTAAAAATACTTCAGCGCGTTATGTTTACGATCACAACACAATACCAAATACACAAGACTCAATACGCAGCACTCCTACAACTAATCACGCCAGTTGTAGCGGAATACATACCAACATAAAATCGAGGAATGTGGACACCGGGGTAATTGGGTATCGATCACGTATACATCTCGAGGAGGAATGCAGTTTCGATCGATGACGTCGGATGCTTTGACTGTTTCACAGCACGCCACTTCGTAAGCACGACGCTGTTAAATAAATACGCCGTTTGGTGTCTATACTTCGTAACGTTAGCGTCAGAGAACACGAATATGCTACACAAATAAGAGTCTACTGATTTAATACTGCAAATGCAAATGCAATTTCTCTGCATCAAATATACAAACAAAATTATATTTAATTTTCTTTGTGTTCGTTTTAATCATTTATAAAGTTAACATTTTGTTCGACAAACATCGCGTCCCCGAAGATTCGAGATATAATAAATATAAACGACTTATCATTTAATACTTTTAACTGCGGTATCTCATTTAAAACAATTACATTTTTGAAGCAATAACAAATACATCTAAGGAACAACCATACGTTACTGCATCAACGTATGAACAAAATAACAATTTTTCCTAAGTTAGCGCGTACGAGATACGTTCTGTGGCATATTATGGTCCTGGATGCAATTTTTTATTGGATTACAGACATACACTTCACAGATACACGTGTTCTTACAAATTAATTACAAATACAAACTAAATAAATCCTTTACAGTAAAAAATTCTTCAACGTCTAATTTGACGGTTCGTGTTTATTTAACATTACTTCGATGTTATCACGTAAAGGAAAAACTACTTTCACTTCTCTGTTATCATGTTCTGGAGTGAGAAAAAAGTTCAATTTCGGGACAACTCATAATATGATTCATGTCTATCTTCACAAAATCTTGCAAAGATATACTGATTTACCAAGTTTAGTCTTCTTGAAAAATCCTTTCGAAGCTCGTGGGTAGTAAAGGAACGTGATATCTATCCAGTTTATAGGGCCTTACCATTATCATACGAATCCGTAATATTCAATGTGGCATGAAAAGAATGATCTATTATTTGGAGCGTCGACTTGTCCTAGGTTTTGAAATTGCAGCTTTCCAATACAAAAGAATAACAGAATCATAGTAACTCATTGCGTGCACGTGAGTATCACAAAAAGTAGCTACAATCAACAAAATGTAATCGACAGTTTGAGGAAAAAATCTTACTACTTGTTGTCTCTTTCAGGGTAGTAGTTCTGAAAAGCCATTTCTTGGTGTAGGGATCAAAGTTTTATATATACGTATAATGCTGTGCTACTACTAATTTTTGAAATCAAACAAACTGCTCATGGTAGTTTAAAACAACATTTCATTAACCAATAATACTGTGGAAATATAAATTTTCCTATTGACCGTCTTCGCAACACAAAATCCGCGAAAAATCATTCTCTATATGATAACGATTCCTGATTCACGACATTAAGGAGTCATCATGACATACTACACCACTAACACTTATTTACACGAATCCACTGCTCCTGCAAAAAAATTAAGACACTACGTTTCAAAACTGGTTCCATGTACATCACGACTAAATCGAACTTTTTGCTATGGTGTGATAATAGCCCTGCCTGTTTCTGGCCTGGGCACTCATACTAGTTTACACTTGTTTCATTAATCTTCTCTTTTCCTCCTTTCCTGGTAAAATAACCCCTCTTCCAACGTTCCTCTGATCACTGATCCAAACATTAGAAGTTCAAAACCGATGATTTATACTCAATATGAAGAAATAAACTTCAAAAACATAAAATGAGAAGTATAAAATAGGCGCATACGAAAGAAGCCGTATAGTTATATACGTGTTCCTTTATCATAATTACTACCTTCTTTGAGAGTAATGGTTGATTATGTTGAGAATTTACTAGAAAACTCTACATTCAATTTTAAGTAAGTATACCTATTATTGTAAAGTGAAAGTTTGTATTGTGCGGTGGGAGGTCTAGCTACCTGGGCGGGGCCTCAGCCCACACACATGCTTGTTTACTGTGAGAAGTCTACAAAAGTAATGTTCTGGTAGTTTTAAATAAAAGGAAAATTCTGGAAGCTTTTTTCTATATAAACAGAGATGCACTCGACCAGTTAAGTTCAGTTTTTAAATCTGCTTTTGTAATGTGTATTTCGTGTGTCCGTTGTATGTATACTTGCTACTAAACTGTTCTTCAATAAAGTGTGTGTTTGCTCCTGTACTTAAATTATTAATTATTTTTAACCATACCTCAACAGGTTATGGGCCCAGTGGCATTTTAAAATCGGAGTGCAGTGTGTAATTGGAGTGCAAGTATAAAATATTTGTGCAAAAATGGAACCGAATATAAAAATTGAAAAACTTCGAGACAAAGATAATTGGCATCAATTGCGCTTCGTAGTACGCACGTTGATGGAAGAGGATGATGATGTGCTGGATGTTTGCGAAGGAAGATTAGCCGAGCCAGCTGCAGGTGCAGAAGATCGTGACGCGTTGTTGGAAAAGTTCAAGAAGGCGGACAAAATTGCCAGAAAGTTAATTGTTACAACAGTGGAGAGAAAGCCTCTCGAACTTATAATGGGTTGTTCTACTGCCAAGGAGATGTGGGACAAATTGAATACAGCATATGATCTAAAATCTGATGAAAATCTGTCGATGATTCAAAAACAATTTTTTGAGTTTAAGTGGACAGAGAGTGAAAGTGTTACGTATTTCAAAAATAGAACAGTTGGCTAGAAAAATGAAAAATCTCGGGGGAAAAATTGAAAAGACTATGGTGATGACTCGTGTTTTAACATCTTTGCCACAAAAGTTTAATCATTTTCACAGTGCTTGGGATTCGGTATCTGACGATAAGAAGAATCTCGAAAATTTGACTGAGCGCTTGATGGCAGAAGAATTTAGATTACAAGAGCAAAAGGAAGTACACGAAGAGACGACAGCGTTGCTAGCTAATCTGAAAATCGGTCATAAAGAACAGAAGAATGACTCTTATAAATATGAGAAGAATAATTTGAAACAAGAGCAGTGTTATAATTGTGGAAGACAAGATCATTTAAAAAGGGACTGCTTCAGGTGTTATACGTGCAAAAGAAAAGGTCATAAAAGTAACAATTGCTTCATGAATAAGAATAATGGACAGCGAAGATGGTCGAATAATCAAGAAAGAAGTAACTCGTCTTCTGGACAGAAGAAATCAACATCGAGGATAGCACTAATAGGTGACAAAGGCAGCTGTGGCAATCGGGATGATCTCTGGATTGTGGATTCGGGTGCGACGGATCATATGTCGAAGCATCGAGAATGGTTTTCAACGTTCGAAGAATATACAACAGCAGTCAGTGTAAGAATGGGCAACGGTATGACAATGTCTGCATATGGTAAAGGTAATATTGACTTTGAAACTTATAAAAATAGTGAACGAGTAGAAGGTACTATCTATAATGTATTATATGTTCCTGATTCAATGTATAATCTGTTTTCTGTTAAATATGCGGGTAAAAGGGGTATAGATTATGAAATAACACATAATGCTACGAGATGTACTTTAAAGCATGGTAATGAAATTCTTGTAACTGGTTCCGAATATGAGCCTGGTAGTTTGCTAAAATTAGACATTCAAACTTTAATTCCAAAAGAATGTAACGTGGTAGAACAAAAGAGTAGATCGAGCATTTCCAACGGTAATGTTTTACAATTATGGCACGAAAGACTTTGCCATCAAAATGTAAAACATGTGAAGAATTTTTTGAAAAATCTAAATATAAAATTTACGGATGAAAATTTCTTTTGTGAAGGTTGCGCTTATGGCAAAAATCATAGATTGCCTTTTCACAAAAAGATCGATCGTGCCACTAAAACTCGCGAAATAATTTATACTGTCGTTTGTGGTCCTATGGAAGTAGAGTCTCTCGGTAGAAAGTTATATTTTGTTTCTTTTAAAGACGATTTTTCAAGTTATAGAGAAATTCATTTTATTCGAGAAAAATCTGAAGTAATAGAAAAACTAAAATCATTTTGTATCGGGGTTGAGAATCAATTTGCAACAAATATTAAAGAAATTCATTTTGATGGTGGTAAAGAATACGATAATAAAGCAGTGATCTCTTTTTTAAATAGTAAAGGTATAAAATATTCGATTAATGTTCCATATACGCCCGAACAAAATTCAATTACAGAGCGCGATAACCGAATCATTGTAGAGGCTGCTCGATCAATGTTATATTCAAATTCAAACTTACATCTATTCTTATGGGCAGAAGCAATGAGTACTGCTGTACATGTAATTAATAGAACAGGCCCAACAAAACAAAATAATAAAACTCCTTATGAGTTATGGAATGGAAAAACAGCTACTGTTGATAGATTTAAAATATTTGGAACCATGTGTTGTGTACATATATCAAAAGAAAAGAGTAACAAACTTGATAAAAAATCGATGAGAGGTTATCTGGTCGGATATCATGAGGATTGTAAAGGTTATCGTGTATATGTTCCGGAAGTGCGAGATGTCATTATAAGTAGAGATGTACTTTTTAAACCTGAAAGAGGTTTTAAAATAAGCTGATTCAATTATTTTGAATTCTTTGAACAATAATAATAAAGAAACTGAAGGAAATGAAATTATAACTCCTAAAAATAATGAACTTTTACTTAAAAATGAATCAAATGAGTTTGAAGAAAGAGAACCTTTACAATCTTCAAATAGCGATAACAATCAAACTGAACGACAATTGCGCGATAGAACAAAATTAAAACCTACAGAATATTATGGATGTCCGATCACGTTTATTGCTGAAAAGTTACCATCTAATTATAACGAAGCAATTACAAGTAAAGAAAAAGATAGTTGGCAAGCTGCAATGCAGGACGAAATGAACTCTTTGTATGAAAATAAGACATGGGTATTAGTGGAAAAGCCAAAAGATAAAAAGGTGATTAACAATCGTTGGGTTTTTGTGAAGAAGCTCAATCCAGATGGTACAGAACGTTATAAAGCGCGGTTGGTTATTAAAGGTTATTCGCAACAGAAAGATATCGATTATAAAGAAACTTTTAGTCCGGTTGTTCGCTTTGATACAATAAGATTGATACTTATTATTTCTGCTCGTGAAAATTTACATATTGGTAAATTTGATATAAAAACGGCTTTTTTATACGGTGACTTAAAGGAAGATATATATATGAAACAACCTGAAGGTTTTGATGATGGAAGCTCACGCGTATGTAAATTAATGAAAAGTTTATACGGCTTAAAACAAGCACCAAGATGCTGGACTGAGCAGAGCACTTCACTAATTTTCTTGTAAATTTAGATTTTTGTCAAAGTACGGGTGACCCATGTTTATACATATATAACAATAATAATAATAAGATCTTGTTAGCAATTTATGTTGATGATGGACTTATTGCAGCTTCAAATGAAAGTTTTATTGATAAATTGTTGAATGATTTGAGTAAAAAATTTAAAATTACTAGTACTAAAGAAGTTACTAATTATCTTGGAATGGAAATTTGTAGAGTGAATGATGGGTCTGTTTTCATTCATCAAAGTACTTATATTAACAAAATCTTAGAAAAGTTTAATATGTCAGAAGCTAATATTGTATCCACGCCAATTGATTGTAATCATGATGAATATTTATCAAAAACTATTGTAAGTAATGTACCTTATCGTGAAGCTGTCGGCAATTTGATGTTTTTGCAAACTGTAAGTCGTCCGGACATAAGTTTTGCTGTAAATGTTGTATCTAGAGTTTTAGACAAACCAAGTGTAGCTCATTGGTCAATTGTTAAACGAATTTTACGTTATCTAAAAGGTACGATTGATTTTAGATTACTATATTGTAAGGATGGCAACTTTAAAGCTTATAGTGATGCTGATTATGCTAGCGATACAGTTACACGTAAATCAACTTCTGGCGTAGCTTGTATGTATGCAAATGCTGCAATTATTTGGCGAAGTAAGAAGCAACAATCTGTATCATTATCAACAACCGAGTCAGAATTTGTAAGTGCAGCATTAGCAACAACTGAAATAATGTGGTTAAAGAAGTTATTTAATGAATGCGATTGTAAGACTGATAAATATGATTTATATATAGATAATATGAGTGCATTAAAACTTATAAGTAATCCTGAATTCCATCAAAGGACAAAACATATTGATGTGAAATATAATTATGTACGTGATTGTTTTCAAAATGGAGAAATTGATGTGCATTATGTTAAAAGTGATGAACAAGTTGCTGATATACTTACGAAAGCTTTGTCAAAACCAAAATTTGTTTATTTAAGATCTAAACTTGGACTTAAGAGTAAAAATGAATTTTTAAATTAATGTGATTGTGAGAATGTAGAGTTTTAGGGAGGGTGTTGAGAATTTACTAGAAAACTCTACATTCAATTTTAAGTAAGTATACCTATTATTGTAAAGTGAAAGTTTGTATTGTGCGGTGGGAGGTCTAGCTACCTGGGCGGGGCCTCAGCCCACACACATGCTTGTTTACTGTGAGAAGTCTACAAAAGTAATGTTCTGGTAGTTTTAAATAAAAGGAAAATTCTGGAAGCTTTTTTCTATATAAACAGAGATGCACTCGACCAGTTAAGTTCAGTTTTTAAATCTGCTTTTGTAATGTGTATTTCGTGTGTCCGTTGTATGTATACTTGCTACTAAACTGTTCTTCAATAAAGTGTGTGTTTGCTCCTGTACTTAAATTATTAATTATTTTTAACCATACCTCAACAGATTATATGAAAAGCTTACACCGTGTGTACCCGCAGTGCACATGCACGTTTGTTTAGAACCCTTTCATAGTTATATGGCACTTAAAGCTTAACGAGATATATGGCGATCCTGAACAACTCAGAAGAGATGATTACTAGGCAGGGAGAACAATCGCTGTTTGTCATAGTGTTTCCGAAGCGAAATTTCCTTCGAAAAGCAATTCTGGCAGGCATAGAAGGCAATGTATGTGATGTGGCAAGCCAATACTACTCATTATTCCACGACAGTTCCTCTCTGATATATGTCTAATCCTGAAAAAATACGGGAACTCAATTAAAAGTATTGTTATGTGATACTAAAAAGAAAATATTATTTACAAGGTGTGATCAAAAAGTTGGCATCTGTCAATGCCAAGGCAGCTGACTTGGCTCCAAAAAGAGACACATATGTTTACTTTACAGTATATTAAAATATTCAGTATAAATTTTATAATAACAGTTGATCTGGTTTGATTACAAACGCCCATTGCTGTGTTGTGTGTTAATCTCATTTGACGTATTTACATGTCAGAAAAAAATGATGAGAGAATTTATATCAGATTTTGTCAAAAAGTTAATGGAATCTGTGAAGATACATTTGAAAAGTTACAAAAAGTTTGTGAGGAAGACTGTATGAGTCGTAAACAGGCTTATGGTTTAAGCGTTTTAAAGATGGGCGTGAAATTGTTGAGAGGGACGAGCGTTAAGTAGGCCTTTAACCAGCAAGACTGACCGCAATGTTGAGCTTGTGCGAGAAAACCGCCGAATCACCACTCATGGGTTGGAAGATGATTTAAATAATAGTTTTGGATCAGTTCAGTCCATTCTTACTTAAAGAGTTGGGAATGAGACGTGTTACTGCAAAGTTTGTATCAAAAGTGCTCACAGCTAACCAAAAATATTCCCGAGAATCAGTCGCTCCAGACCTGCTTGATGTGTTTAAAAAAAAAAGATAACTTCATTAAAACGATCGTAACGGGTGAATCATGAATTTACGGATACACTCCAGAAACTAAGGCCTAATCTTCAGTAAGGAAGACGCAAAATTCTCCAAGACCAAAAAGGCAAAACAGAGCCGAAGCAAAGTCAAGACCATGTTCAGAGTTTGCTTTGATCACAAGGAGATTGTTCATAATAAATATGCTCCAGCAGGCCAAATAGTAAACCAGGATTACTACATTTCTATTTTGAGGCGATTGAGGGATGCAATTCGACGGAAAAGTCCCAGTTACATCAGAGTGGTGAATGCCCACACGTAACATTCTGTTCAGCGTTTTCATGCTAAACACAATATGCCACAGCTTCAGCATCCTCCATATTCGCCAGATACGGCTCTGTGAGTTTTTTCTCTTTTTGAAGATAACCAATCAATTGAAAGGGATATCATTTCAAGACATAGAAGAGATCAAACAAAATACGACGAGAGTACGTAAGGCTCTTCCAGAAGATGACTTTAAGACATGCTTCGAGCTGTTGGAAAAGCGCTGGAAGTGTGTGGCTGCGGAAGGGGAGTATTTTGAATGAGACACGTTTTACAAATCTGTAACTCTTATATATTTTTGTAAATAAAATCAATCCTGTTACTTTTAGTCACACCTCGTATATGACTGGCTTCGAAACTGTTAGAAGTTCGTACCTGTTTAAGTGACCAACCAAAGCATGATCGCAAGGGAGATTCATATTTTCATGCTTAAAATGATAATTTAACGTTCTTGGTTGCCCACACCAGGGAACCCAGCCAAATTTCGAAAGGCATAATAACAGTAACATTGTTACTGTACAAATATTAGCAATAATAACACAGTAACAGTTGTACATAAAATAATACAAACTATACGTCAAGTTAGGACAGACTGCCTACGAAATGTACTGTACTGGCCCAACTGTACAAACCTAGTATCCGTGGTACAAACGTTCGCTCTTCTGTCAACGGAAGTAACACCGTTTCGCAATTACCGAACAAACACAATCCCTAATTGCTCGCCCAAACGCGAACCGTAATACGGCGTTTAAATAATGGGCCGAAATTAACCCAGTTCTGACAGGCCGATGATGGATGTGCGCATGCCCGCGTGCAACTCAACGGAGAAGAAAACGGATGAAGCGAGGAAGGAGAAAACTGTCGCATTGCGCATACATACTAATGTCATTTAGCCCAGTTGGCAACGGTTCCGACTGGCGTAGGTGATATGTGCTTGCGCCGTATTTTATCGTCAATGTCACGCGCTGGATTCTAGGACGCCCCACACACACACACACACACACACACACTTACACTGTATACACATCGCTGACAACAAATGAATGCCAGTGTTTCCAGAAATTCTCGTTTCTAGAGCATCACGATTTCAAAACCCTTTCTCTGTCTGTCCTAACACCGGCAACCAAATAATTTATGTCTGAACTATAACAGTTTGCGAAAGCATTTCTCTACTGAGGTAAGAGCGAAACACTCTCAAATTCTACAACCAAATACCGTGCTACATAATTATTTTCAAATTCTTCTTAGTAGTGATGCAGCTGAAAATTTCTAACTAATGGACTGCAATGTCTACAATGAATCTAGCAAATAATAATAACAACATGTAATTAAATTAATTTTTATAAAATATGATTTAATTTTATAACTTATTAACAACTGAAATCATTAAATAAGTAATAAATATACATTGACCCAAGGCGAAATCTGGTCCTTGTGACGTCACAAAGACTGAAAGGCATTTTAAATGTCTTTCCAAACCACAGTTTTTGCTGACTGCGCGAAATAAATGTATCTGTTAGGTCAATGTATGAAATGAAAGACATAATAAATGTTTTAAAAACTATGAAATTTCCTATTAATCTGGTATAATCCCAATCTGTTTGAGACTCGAGTTTGGATTCGTGAAGGTCTAAATAATGTCCGTGATCAATCGAAACTTCCGAGGAAAACGTCTCTGCTTCAAACATCCCCGTATTGATACGTTATGTCAACTGCATTACCACTGATACTGTCTACACAATTTCGGACTTCAGTCCCTGCGAAATAACAGCAATACCGGTTGCATGTAATGACTCTTAAACAGTTTGTGATTTTGATGCAATCACAAGCAGGCATACACAGGCAATTGCATACTACAGACTCGCACATTTACACGAGCCTTTCATATCTATAAACATTTATCTATATACAATCTACTTATAAAACGCAGCATATAATAAATAGGTGTGAAACATGGAAAACAAGCAGGGTCAGGCCGAGAATATTTAACTGGGATAAACAAAGAAGTCAGTAGACCAAGGCTAACGGCGGGTCTGTCTGTCTACTGCAGTGTTTACAGCAAGAAATTGGAAGGTACTGCAATAACAAACACAAGTACGCACATATGTTAAATACGTAGACGTCAGGATTTGCTCCCCATAAACTATGCTCATTACATCATCATGATGGATGGTTTCAGATAAAATGAACATGACTATTTTAACGTTACGAAATTGCCAAATTAACGGCTGACGCTAAAAGAATAGAGGAAAGATTTTTTAAATTCAGTACTGTACTTTAAAATATTAAACGAGTTAACATACTCTAACATAACATAAGTTAACATAATTTAACATACTCTATGTCACTTCAAAGGCAAATATCTACTACTATTATTTTACAATGATTTTTATAATTTTATTATATAATTATTATTATTATTGTAGTAGTAGTTGTTGTTGTTATTATTCCTTTCCTATTTCGATTTAGCCAACTATGGGGTGCGATTGCACAACTTGTTTCATTTTCTGAAGTTCACTTCTCCTCGTTCGCCAGTATTCCTTCATATTCTGATTCGCTCTAGCTCGTTCTTTTTCCGATAACACTCTTCTGGTTCTCCTTGGACACTCTCTTAGGGCAGATTCTACAATAAATACTATCTTCGAACAGAGAATAATAATATTATTATTATTTTTAAAACACTTCTATTTTCGGTGCGGGACAAAATTCCTTTTTTTTCACGAGTGCACATACGTTCTCCATCTTTTTTTAATTCTCCGCGTCGCCTCTGATTTAATCTTTTACCCTTTTTAATATTATTCTAACGACTGCTTTATCGCACTTTTCTGTATTGCTTCCCCTAAATCTCTTCCTTTGCATTCTATCTGCCTGTGTTCTTCACTGATATGTTCTCGTTAATTCTTTCGAAGTGTTCCCACCCGCTTTCGTATATCAGTGTTATTTATTGTTCCCGAGTGGGAAATGATATTCTATATAAAGTTAACAGCTATCAGAAAAAACGCATTAAGACAAATCCATGAAGGTTACCGCTAAAAGTGATGGCAGATCCCGCTTTACTGTACGCATCTGAATCATCAGCACCAGTAAGGAATTTTCCGACAAACTGAATCAAGAGAGAAGAAATTTCTTAGAGCAGTAAACGGTTTTAGAAGATTAGAACGCATAAGAAATGTTCATACGAGACATGAATTAGGAATGCAACGGGTAAAGTAATAGCAACACTATACAAGAACAGATGGAGGGACCGTGCAATACGTACGTCTCCAGACAGAATAGCACGAAAAGATTTAACGTATTGGCTGTTGGGAAGGAGAAACGTTGGCAGATCGATAATGAGGTGACAGAAGCTCCTAATCCTGGGGAAAGCCGAAGAAAAGAACAGACTACAGCGATGATAAGGTTCTAATGCATATCCTTCACTGAAATGAAATGATAAAATTAAAGACGATGTTAGCATTTGCTAATACTAAATGCCAGTGTATTTTGTGATTTGTCTCACATTCACGTGACATCGGTTTTAATAAATATGAAATCAATACGATTACGAATAAACAGATATGACCGCAACTGGGTTGAAGTATGACCTGAAGGAGATGCGCCACTAGAGGCATGAAATGTGAGTTCTCTGACACTATGATTAGGCTTCCAACATTTCACAGTTCTGATCTGTTCACAATACAACGGTAGCTATACTGTACTGATGCCGTCTCAATTAAGATCTTTTGTAAGTTTTCGGAAACACCTTTCACGGTTTGTCAATTACTAGAAACGAAAACCACTTGCTCTGTCTTCCTAAACCCCATGTATTAGTTAATGTTATTTTAAATCCTAACGTTACCACTATATGAAATACGGACCACGTGATTTCACAGTTTTCTTTATTGAGCTGTTGACTCCGACAACGTCTTTTGCATCCCAGCTTCCACCTTTGCTTAATCAAAACAATCCTAATCCGTGAGTCCTCTATACTCTATTGTTTTCTCCATTTTGTTTTTTATCGTCATCATCATCATCATCATCTTCAAGGATTAAACCAAGGATGGTTTGTTCCGGTCTCAAATAGACAAAGATTAGACCTGGTTACTCCAGGGCTTCCTCGGACGTCCCACACCCCTCCGTCTCATAGGCTTATAGTTCCATAGTTGTTTGGGAATGCGGCAGTCATCCATTCGGCAAAGATGTTCCCAAATTCAGCCGGTACTGGGCAATCCTGTCGAGTATATACTCAGGTCCTGCCGTATGTCTGTGTTTCTTCTATGATCATGCAGACTATACCCTGTCACGTGCCTGAGAAATCTCATTTCAGTCGCTTAGATGCTACTGGTCTGACCTTTCGTTAAAGTCCAATTGTCAAACCCATAAAGAAGTGTGGGAAGGGTCATCACCTTGTAGAATTTTAGGCGCGTTTCTCTACTTGCTGATTCAAGAGTTCGCCTGGTGGTCCCGCACATAACGTTGAACTTATGCAACTTATTCACCACGTCGTTGCTTGTATTACAAGACACACTGTAGCCGAGATATTCAAAATTGCTGACTTGTTCCAGAACAGTACCATCTACAACAATTTTGGTCCTTACGGGATCAGTTCCATGAAAAGCCATCGCCTTGGTCTTAGGTGTGGATATTTGTAATCGGGAGTCTTGGCAGATTCGATTTAACAAATGTATATCCATCTGCATTTGTTTTTCCATGCTATGTTTAATATTCGGTCTACGTCTTTTTTGCTTCTGTTTGGAAGTGACCAGTCGGTCATCTACCCTCTTAATCTTACTTTCATCTGACTATCTCTGGACATACAATTTTACCTTCTCCATGTCAATTTGTTCTAATACGCTCACATTAATGCCCATTATATTGAAATACTGACATACACGCTGTAATGAAACAAAATGTTACAAAATAATAGTGGAATCCGATCCAGAGAGGAACCAAGAAATAATAATTGAAAGCAAATTAATGGAAAACTATTTGGTTTGACTTATATAATATTATCCAGAAACCCAGAAATAACCCAGTAGAATAGGGCAGTAAACAGAAAAAAGTGAAATAAATAAACCTAGTAGGCCTAATCAACTTACCCTGAATAATAACAACCAAACCCAATAAAGAGTACCTAATCATAAATTAAAATTGTATTAACAAAATTGTATCGACATATTTTAAGGATAGAAAAAGGGACACAAACCTTACAGTTATATGAGTGACAGAATATAAATAGTGACACAGACTACTGTTAAACAGTGTTAATTATTTTTGTATGAAAAGTGTTTTATTGTTATTATTAGACAGAATTTTAGTTTATCATACAGACAATAGTTTAGCAGTATAAATAAACTAAAACTGTCAAAAACAATTATTATTATTAAGAGTTTTGTTGTATGTTATAAGATTTTATGTCACCAGTTAATTTATGTAAATATATTTATCTCAGGTAGTCAAAGTAGAAATTACAATCAACCATAACAAATTGTTCCACCACATATCATAGAAATTCAAATTAATAAGGTTTTACAGTTATAAACTGAGGCATGTTTAGTATCAAATTGTTTATAATTATCTAATTAATAATTGTATAAACATTGCATATATAATTAGAGTATAATAATAAAATTATCTATTAAAGGTAATTTATAAAATATAATGTAGGTAACGGGTGTTGATCCTATAACATTTAAACTGTACATAAATGACCAATCAAAATTTAAGAAATTTGTATGAGTAGGTAACTAAAAGAAAGAAGAAATAACACTTAATTGTTAATTGTGATGGAAAGCAGTTGAATAGTGCGTGTCTAGAGGTAATTAAAAGTATATAAAAATAGATGACCCGTGTGTGAAAGAAGATCTGAAGGACCATCATCGAAGATAATAATCCTTCCACTACAATTTTCATGAACAAATAATACACACAATCAAGAAAAATATTCAGAAACGACCAGGAACCCTTCAGCAATATCGTCTAGATGTGTAAAGTATAATTTGACAATATTTTTTTTTCAACAAGGAACAACCACTAGACAATATAACAATTTACACTAACACTAATCACTAGTCAACATTTTAAAGTGCAACCAAATTCAATATATAAGCTAACAGTGATTACAAGGAAACATTTATTGTACACATTGATAAACTACATTATTTTCTGAGACGGACAAATTGAATATCGTCAAACCTTGTATGTAACTTAATATATAATTTGTGTAAATTTTTAGATTATAAGTAATATATTGTTTGTAAAGGTACTCTCTATTATTAATCAACATGCAAAGGAACTTTTCGTAGCAGCCACAAGAATTCCCACGAAATATATTAAAATTATTTAATTATAAATCCTGAGATAAATATCGACCCTGTGACAACCTTATGTATCGAATGGAATTTTCCAATAATTTGAATTTATGTTACACAGATTAAATCATTATGTTATTAAATCATATCCATGAGTTATTATTCCATTAAGATAGTGTTATAAATTGGCGCACCAACTAGTGAGGCTGAAATTAGGGAATATTAAGTGAAGAAATTGAATTAAGCAAATTAATTTCCTAATTTTTAGCTGGCGACTGCTATAAGTTCCAAGAAATTGTAAAGATGCGTAAGAGGGCTACGTCATTGAAACGGACGAAGGAGGCAGAGAAGGAAGTCAGGATGGAAGAGAAAGAAGTAACATCGGTGGAGGATGTGGAGACGGTAGCAAGAAAGGAAGATAGGGGAGACCCGAATCTTATAAAATTAATGGAATTAATGAATAGTATGAGTGAGAAAATGGACAGAAATAAGGAAGAAACGAATGACAATTTTAAGAAGCAGAAGGAAGAAATGAAGGAAGATTTGAAGAAGCAGAAGGAAGAATTCACTGAAAACTCAAGGAAACAAAATGAAATTTTGAGTCAAAACTTATTAAAACAAATGGAGGAACAAAACAAGCAAACGAAGGAAGATTTGAAGAGCATCAAGGAAGATCACAGACAAATAAACGAGAAAATAGACGGTATGAAGGAAGAGATTAACGAGAACTCAAGGGTACAAAATGAGAAAATGAGTGAAAATTTAATAAAACAGATGGAGGAGAGATTTGACCAAAACAAAGAAGAAACTAATGAAAATTTTAGGAAACAAAACGAAACCACTAATGAGAGTTTAAAACAGATAAATGAGAAAATTGATAGTATTAAGGAAAGTACTAATGAAACTTTAAGGCAAACTATAAGTGAAAATAATAACCAAATGAAGGAAGAGTTCAGACAAATCAATGAAGAGAATTTAAGAAGAATTAATGGTAGAATTGAACAAGTCAATGATACAATTAACCAGAAGATGGACAAAATCGATGAGGAAAGGAAGCAAGAAATAGCTGACACTAATGAGAGATTGAGAAAAGCTAACGAAACCATCATACAAAATAAAGCAGTGATAAATACTAGAATAGACCAGGTCCAAGAAAATAGTCGTATTCAAATAGAAGGAATACAAAAGGAACAAGAAAATTTAGTGAATTTACAGAAACAAACCGGAGAAAGGTGTGACAATATTAACACTACGGTGAATAATTTAACGGGTCAGGTACGCCAAAATCAAGAAGAAATTGAGTTAATTAGAACCAGACCAAATAATATTACTCATGTTTCCACAAATGAAACCAGAGAAGGAATTAATTTCAAAAATTATCGCAGAAACCCCATGGAATTCCTGGCCAGAATTGAGGAACATTTTAATAAACATCGAATAACTATCTGGAGCTCGATTAGAGAGATGTTGGATGAGCATTTTAGGGAGATTACGGACAACTGGTGGACAGCAACCAGGAATGAGATAGTGGACTACGCTCAATTTAAAAAACTGTTTAAAGAAAAATACTGGTCCGAAGCTATACAAAATATTATAAGGGACAACATTTGTCAGGGAAGATATGATGGAAATAGAGGTACATCTCCAACTACTTACTTCTGGGGAAAGGTATGTTTGGCGAGACACCTAGAGCCAAGAATACCAGAAGAATCCCTAGTAACTAAAATGGCATACCATTATGACACAGGAATTGCCAGAGCCCGCCTGGGAAGCCAGATTAAAACGGTCCACGCAATGGCTGACTTATTAGAAAATTATGAACACGAGGGTTACTACAAAAGAAGCAGACAACGAACTGATCAGTGCGGTTCAAAAAATAATAACCATGGTATGAATCATAATCAATATAATAACATGAATAACCGGAATAGTTATGTCAACGATCGTAATTACAACCAAAATTTTACCCCAAATAATAACCAACCAGCAAACTTCAATCGAAACCCAATTAACAATAATGATAACAACAGGCCCAATCAAAATTACCATCCGGGTAATAGAAATAATAATAATTATAATAACTACCGAACAAACCAAAATTATAATAATTTTAGGAATAACTCAGGAGTTAATAACAATAATAATCAGGGTAATTATAATAATAATCGTTCGTACCGACCCCGAATAAATTACATCAGTGCCGAAGAAGGGGATTACTGGAGATACCATCAACCTCGGAGGAACAGTTTTAATAACAGTTATGATCAAAGAGGAAATCCCAGAGGGATGAGTCACCATTATAACCGAGTCAGAAGTAGAAGCCAGGAGGACTTCCGAGAATCAAGGGGAAGTGAACAATTAGACAACCGAGAGGTTGAACAACCAGGAACCAGCACACCAGTCCAGGCAAATCAACAGTCATGCCCGGAAAATAATCATGATAGCCTTAATTTAAACGGAGTGAGGCAGTAATAAACCCTCGCGACCCCTTACTGCTACTAACTACTGGGTACAAAAACCACCAAATTCAAAAACATAGTAATAACAAATTACTACCAACTAATTATGAAACACTAATTATGGAAAATAAAAGAATTTTGAAGTATAACAACAACCAAAGTTTAAGGACGGATAGTCAAAATCTTACTATTATTTACAATTATTATTTGAAAAATCTTCGAGAAGAACTGTTGGAGGAAACGGTGACAAGTAGAATCAACCAGCATAATGAAATTTTATACATAACCGCTCAAATTGAAGGAATTCCTACACGAATAATGATAGATACTGGTGCAAATGTATCACTTATTAACGACGCTGAACTGGAGAGAATACAGAAACAAAGTAAAAATATAATACCTACCTTACCTGTCAATAATGTTATTTTAATAGGTGCCACTGGGCGTTAAAATAAAACAGTGAGAAAACAAGTGTCATTGGAAATAGAAAGCAAAGGTGTTACAATTAATATTATATGTTTGGTCGCAATCGGCCTACCATTCGAATTATTAATCGGATGCGATATGCTGAGGAAATACTCAGCCATTATTGATTTGAGCAAGGAGAAGGTGTCCTTGAACTCAGAAGGTGTTATGTGGACGGCAGAGTTAATAGGAAGCGATGGTGCCCCTCTGAACCGTACCCATCACCAAGTTAGGGAATTAAATTTTTTAAATAATGACACCCAATGCAGAAAAATAATCTATAATATGACAAATGAAGACCTGTGGAACAGTAAATTACAGGAGATAAGAGAGTTTAGACACCAAGGCACAAATAATTTGACAGCTAAACAAGTAGAAGATCTCATCATGATATATAAGAAGTATAAACATGTATTTTCAGAAAACCCAGGAAAAGTAAAAAACTATCAGTGTAGAATACAATTTAAAGAACCAGCAGAATTCCACAGAAAATCCTATCCTATACCATATTCATTGAAGGAGGCGGTTAGAGATGAAATTAATAAAATGTTGTTAAATGATATAATTGAGCATAGCCAATCACCATATACTAGCCCAATAGTAGCAATTCAGAAGATTATAATCAACAATCCATGAAAAAATATCATGAGGAAGAAAAGGTAAAATAGCCTAACGTAAGTAATTATGTCCTCACACCTAATGAAGTGTTCAGAAATAATTACTTCTGAAGGGAGGCAATTTGTAATGAAACAAAATGTTACAAAATAATAGTGGAATCCGATCCAGAGAGGAACCAAGAAATAATAATTGAAAGCAAATTAATGGAAAACTATTTGGTTTGACTTATATAATATTATCCAGAAACCCAGAAATAACCCAGTAGAATAGGGCAGTAAACAGAAAAAAGTGAAATAAATAAACCTAGTAGGCCTAATCAACTTACCCCGAATAATAACAACCAAACCCAATAAAGAGTACCTAATCATAAATTAAAATTGTATTAACAAAATTGTATCGACATATTTTAAGGATAGAAAAAGGGACACAAACCTTACAGTTATATGAGTGACAGAATATAAATAGTGACACAGACTACTGTTAAACAGTGTTAATTATTTTTGTATGAAAAGTGTTTTATTGTTATTATTAGACAGAATTTTAGTTTATCATACAGACAATAGTTTAGCAGTATAAATAAACTAAAACTGTCAAAAACAATTATTATTATTAAGAGTTTTGTTGTATGTTATAAGATTTTATGTCACCAGTTAATTTATGTAAATATATTTATCTCAGGTAGTCAAAGTAGAAATTACAATAAACCATAAAAATTGTTCCACCACATATCATAGAAATTCAAATTAATAAGGTTTTACAGTTATAAACTGAGGCATGTTTAGTATCAAATTGTTTATAATTATCTAATTAATAATTGTATAAACATTGCATATATAATTAGAGTATAATAATAAAATTATCTATTAAAGGTAATTTATAAAATATAATGTAGGTAACGGGTGTTGATCCTATAACATTTAAACTGTACATAAATGACCAATCAAAATTTAAGAAATTTGTATGAGTAGGTAACTAAAAGAAAGAAGAAATAACACTTAATTGTTAATTGTGATGGAAAGCAGTTGAATAGTGCGTGTCTAGAGGTAATTAAAAGTATATAAAAATAGATGACCCGTGTGTGAAAGAAGATCTGAAGGACCATCATCGAAGATAATAATCCTTCCACTACAATTTTCATGAACAAATAATACACACAATCAAGAAAAATATTCAGAAACGACCAGGAACCCTTCAGCAATATCGTCTAGATGTGTAAAGTATAATTTGACAATATTTTTTTTTCAACAAGGAACAACCACTAGACAATATAACAATTTACACTAACACTAATCACTAGTCAACATTTTAAAGTGCAACCAAATTCAATATATAAGCTAACAGTGATTACAAGGAAACATTTATTGTACACATTGATAAACTACATTATTTTCTGAGACGGACAAATTGAATATCGTCAAACCTTGTATGTAACTTAATATATAATTTGTGTAAATTTTTAGATTATAAGTAATATATTGTTTGTAAAGGTACTCTCTATTATTAATCAACATGCAAAGGAACTTTTCGTAGCAGCCACAAGAATTCCCACGAAATATATTAAAATTATTTAATTATAAATCCTGAGATAAATATCGACCCTGTGACAACCTTATGTATCGAATGGAATTTTCCAATAATTTGAATTTATGTTACACAGATTAAATCATTATGTTATTAAATCATATCCATGAGTTATTATTCCATTAAGGTAGTATTATAACGCAGAGACATGACCACATGGCACGCATAGCCACTGTAAACTTCTCTTTCATGCTTTGTGATAACTAATTATTACTATCATTGGTGGATGATCTTTTCTTATTATATGTGAAGTATTTTTACAAAGTATGTTATAACTTTTAGACGAACACAAGAATTGGCATCAGACTTTTAGTAAGACTTGACATCATTAACGTTTAAAAGTAAACAGATAGTGAAAACAATGTCTTCTGAATGTTCCAACAAAACAAAATGTTGAACATTACTCGTAAATATTTTGATAAATCAAGAAAAAGTGATAAAAAGTATAAAATGGCATACACATACGGGAAAAAATATCTATAAGTTCATTTATTATTTACTGTTAGCGGATAACTTGCTGTCGATAACTACTACTATCAGAAATATACATGCCAATATGGATTAAGAGATACGTGGACAGGCTAGTAGCAGGGAAGACTCGCTACCAATAATGTGAGCAATAATTTACCACTGAATTATTATAATTATTAATACCGACTGAACAACGATCGAAAAGTTTCGGAAGCGTATGGCATTAGCGCAAATAAGAGGCGTATTTTTTTCGAACTGTCTCTGAGGTCGCAATCCTCGTCATGGCTTAGGTGATTCCGATTCACTTGCTAGCGCCAATAGCGCACCAAATATTTGAGAGAACATCCGAAATAGGCACAACATGCAAAAGAGAGGCATGAACTTTCGCTATGAAAATGTGGCAAAATATGAGAGCAAATGGGACCAAACGTGGACGGGTAGAAGGGCTGCCGGAATCATTAAAACTGTTGACAGGTAGTTTGACCGGAGCATGGCGAAGTAAATTATTAAGTAACGCAAATTCTGACAGGACATGGGTTGTTTAGTGTGTATCTACTGCTGTAGACTGAACTCCATGTCGCTGAGAGGTATGCGCCTTAGAAAGGGAGCGTAGATATGCGCCCGCGTAGGCACGCTCAGCGGTGTAAACAAACCAACGACTACTGAGAAACACCGTTCACATTACGTCGACGAAACTGACTCAATGCTGACTTTCCCTCATCTAAAAAAATATGTTTCTCCCAGATTCCCAAGAACTTTTAATTTGCACAAGGTACTTGTAACGCGTCATTACAATTTTTAGTTTTTTAATTAACACTTTTCTTTTACTTCTACGTTTCTTCTACTTGAATTCCACACATTTAAACACTCGCGTTAATGATTTTACGCCCCATGGGAAATGGATTCTTTCTTTCACAATAGGTAGGAGTTTTTAACAGTGAGCACAACATTTTGATTTTTATAAATGTCTTGAACGATATTTCTTACTACACACTTATCAGAATCATCAAGAAAAAGTTTACTTTTCTTACATGTTTTACGGAAGAGATTTGAGGCAAGAGTTTCCTTCTGGACTGCAGTTCCTTTGCTGTGAACAACGAAATTTCATTTTCCTTCTTTCGATGACCCTTGAATAGACAGCTACAAATAAACAAATAACAGTATAATTCACTCACTAACTGAAAATAACTAAAAGTACGCTACTCCTAAACGACAGTTCACAATTCGTATTGTTAATGTTACTATAACACAACTACTTGAAAAGTACTAAGTTGTAAACACAGAACCAATAATGCGTAGTCTTGTGCCGTACTTTGTTCGGCTCGGGAAAAGCGAAGCTCGGTTGCAGAGACAGGTTACTTTCTTTTAAAAACGGGCGCGTTCTCGACGTCATGCAATGCCACTGCATCGCGTCGTCGCCGAGTGTATGTAGACGGCTTGTAGTAGCGGTGACGAATATTCAGTTGGCCGGCTCAGCTGTGCTGTGCGCGATCCTGCATTCAGGCAAGCTTTCTTAGGTAGAAATTACCAACTAATCTTTCTCATTTCTGTTTCAACCCTCATCAAAGAAGTTTGGTCTCAACTGACGGCACCAATCTGTTCTGACTACGCTATGAGAAGCTAGAGTAAAGTCAGCTCCAGGTGTGTAGTTAGTTTAATGTGGCCTAAAATATTTTAACCCTAAAATATATATTTTTTGGTGTTACAGCTTTTCTTTATAAACGATAAATTGTGTGTGCATGAGTGTTAGCCCTCAATTAGGGTATTAAATTAAATTAAAGATTAACTTATTGAATTCACTTACAATTGACATGGATGTAGTTTATTAACCCGATTAAAGCAAAAAGGGTAACGGATATCTTACACTCAGCTGCCTTTTGCGTTGTTAACAAGAATAGTATAGATAGAAAGAATTTCATGTCATAAAATTAATACTCAAACAAAACCAGTTTATTAAATGTAATAAGGCACATTTTGTGGTCCGATCAAAGCGTTAATAAGAATAAGTGGTGATGCGTTTCTGGTTATCTGCTAAACATTAAAGTTTATGTGTTTTCCATATATTATAATGGTGGTGTGTGTGCGAGCTGTGATAATGTTAGGTTCTTTATGACACCCTATACAGCAAATTGCCTGTCCAGGTGCTCGAACAATGGCGAGATGGGTGTCGGGGTTAGACGAAGAACTGTCAACCCCTCTGGCAGAGATACTACTTGAGCCGTGAGCTGCCGTCGGTTGGGACACACAGACACACACGTAGAGGAATTCTGCCCCCAGGAATTACCTGTGCAACCTACACGCTACAGCTTAACCAGTGCCACTTAGTTACACCGGACTATCCAGGTGGGATCCTTCTGTATTACTTTATACTCTTTCATCTACCACAATACAGTAAATCGGCAGACGCTCTCAGAAACAGACTCATGATACCCCGCGTTTAATTTGCTCAAGATCTGCAAACACACACACGTTAAGTTTTGTGCCTGCATGTGTGGACCTTGCATATAACTAAGCCTTATGTAATCTGTTATAACTTCTTATACTATGTAAGGAAATTGCACACACACACATGTACCTGCATGAACTGCTCTAAGTTTTTCCGTCTTTTTAATGCGTTTTATTTATCTGAGTGTTAGTTATGTCCTGCTTGCTCATATCCCGCCGTGTTGGCATAATTCAGGATTGGGGTTGTCTGATTTCTTCATGTATTGTGGCTTAAACTATTATCATGACTTGACACTCTGAGTTTGCTTCTAAATTATTGAAGTGGTCTTACTTATAAAATTTTGAGTCATCTGTTCTGTTGGGGGCAGTTCAGTTTCCTGTGTTATTTAAATTCCCATCTTAGGGGCGATTTAACTGTGAACTACTAAGCTCCGTTTTGGTTTGTATGTATATATATTTGTGCGTTTAATGCCAAGGGTTATTGTGAGAGGGTCGGTACAGGAATTGTGGATGTGTGTTATGTGTATTATGTATGTGTTTGTGTGTAATTTTCAATGGGGGGAAATGTGATAAAATTTGTGATGCGATAGCACATGTGCTTAAGGTATTATACAAGCGCTAGCCAATTTAACTCTAAACTTTAGAAATCACCTTAAAATTTCAATGATTACATATTAAAACAAAATTATTATAATGTATATCTTGGACATAGTGTTGCAAGGTGTGGGAAATTTAACTGTAAACTTTAAACATCAAAAGGTTATAATGTTGTCTTGATATAGTGTTGCATCCACTCTTTTACAGCCACTGAATTAAGTAGTCACTCACAATATTATACTGTGGAGAATAATGATATGTATGTAATGGAGTATTTCAATTTTACTCATGATTTTATTCATTATTAAATTATGCCTTGTGATTTGATGTATGTGACTGCAGGCCAAATAAAGTTCACACTTGTTTTGTTAATAGAGTTTTTCATTTGCAAGTCCTGGCATCCATCCAGTGGACATGTCTGTGATTGTAGCTTGGGCCTTTGCACACTTTGTGCTTCCTCTAGGTTCACCACCTATTTTTAAAAATTATGTCTCTCCCCTTTACAAAAAAAATTAAAAAAAAAACTTATAAAATAAAAGGGGGGGTTTCAGTCTTTGATCGCACTTACTACCACAACGGTGATACCAGACTCCAATAAAGTTACAAATTGGTAGTCTGCCTTTGCGAGTGGATGCCAGTCTGACTGTGAACAGGGCCTGGCAGCTATCATAAATCCTTGGCCTTGACACACTAACTCTACTAACACAAACACACTCACTCATACTTTATCTCCTCCATCAGAGACACAGAGTTCAGTCTCATGCAGTATATGAAACGGAGAAAGCAGAATACCCGAGTGCATACAATTTAGAGAATGGCGATGTATATCATACTTCTTTTGTTCATACAAAGCAGAACGACGACAGACGGGACAGAATTTAGACAGGTCGCGACGCATAATATTGTCGACGTCATGCTGCAATGGGAATACTGATGGTGCAAAATAGTCAGGTGTATTGAAAACTAATTACGCAAAAGAAGAAACTTGAAAAGAAGAGTGCTGGAAGCATTCGAAATGTTGTTATGAAGGCTGTCGGTGCGCAAAACATGCCTAAGGAAACGACTCTCTCTCTCCTATGGCGCTACAGCCCAAGTCGGGCCCTGGCCTCCACCAATCTCCGCCTCCAATCCACTCTATCCACTGCAACCCTCCTCCAGTTTCTTATCCCCATGTCTCTCGCGTCCTCTGCGACGCCATCCTCCCACCTCTTCTTCGGTCTACCTCTAGGTCTCGTTCCCTCCCATGTACCCAGCAAAGCCCTCTTAGGCTTCCTGCCATCCTCCATTCTCATAACATGTCCGGCCCAACGCAATCTTTGAATTCTTATAAATTTTGAGACTGGTATCTCTTTATATATTTGATACAGTTTGTTGATGTATCTCAGTCTCCATGAGCCATTTTCTTGTATTGGGCCTATAATGCGTCTGAGGATTTTCCTTTCAAAGGTGTCTACTATGTCGACTGTTTTCTGTGTGATTCTAAGGAAACGACACTACCTTGAAATATTGCGAAAATTAAGAAAGGCGAGTTCTTGACGGATCCTCGAATACTAGTTTTCCACAGTACCCCTCGTAAATAAATACAGTAGAATCCCGTGAATCCGAAATTTCGGATAATCTGAATACGTTGTTAAAAATAAAGTTTAGATGAAACACAATAATATGCATAGGAAATCGGATGAAATTATTATAAACAGAATGTTATATACAAAAACAATCGTAGACGGTAATTAACGACAGGTATATTTACGATATAAATGAATATAGCGTGTACAATAAACAATATTACATGAAAATAAACAATTAAGTACGAAAAACCCCACCAGTCTTTTTTTAAAACAAAGGGGGTCAATTTCTTCTGACGAAGTTTGGACATTCGGGACGATGCAGCAATATCTCGCCAGCGCTTCATAACCATGACATCAGTTGGCGTAGCCTTGATGTGCTGCTGTTCGACTTATCGTAGTGCCACCTCTGAATTGTAGTCTGCAGTGAAATTAATGCACAATCCACATAACTTACACTTTACGTCCGCTTAATCCGAACAGGGGTCGGTCCCAATTAGTACAGATTCGGGGTGCTACTGTATTATTACAGTATTATTATCTTATTTTCCTCTTCAAGGATTAGGTTATATAAACATGTTCCGGCACCCATCTCATCCTCGGACGACCCACATGTTTTCTACCAATGGCTTTATAGTTCAGTGCCGCTTTCGGTAATCGATCCTCTGTCATTCTTTGCAGTGATCCCACCACTGTCTTCTGTAAATTGAAATAATTTCATTTATGTCCTAAGCTTTAGTTCTGCTCTGATATCCTCATTCTATCCTGCAATGTATAATTTAAAGTATTTCAAAGAAACTGAATTTCAGCACTCTGAATCTTGCCGCATTCCTTTTTTGTCATGACCCACGCTTCACTCGCATATATCAATGTGGGTATTGCAATTGTCTTATAAAATATAATCCTTGTGCTGTGTCTTGTTTTATTTCTAAGATTACTGTGAATCGTACCACAAATACTGTATTTCTAAATTTATTTGTCTTCTCTCTTATATCGCATTCAGATTCATAGCTTACTGCACAGCCGAGACATCTGAAATGGCAGACTTGTTCTAAAGTGCTGTTGTTTATAACTAGCTTAGTCCTCACTGGATATTTACCTTTAAAGGCCATTGTTTTCGTCTTTTCTTACTTTAATTGTCAGTGAGTACTCTCTTGCCACTTCTTGTAATTGAAACATAGCTCTTCGCAAATCATCCTCATTTTCTTGAATAAGAACTATGTTATCCGCATATAGCAGGGAACCCATACAAATTGAGCTGTTAAGATGTATTCCCGAAGTCACTCTGGATTTCCATGCTCTCAACATGTCGTTAATGTGTTATTATTATTATTGTTAATGTTATATACTTGCTTTTATAGACGTTCCTCAGACGTTATACGCTACTGGTCAGGCGAACAGTACAGGAGAGAAACTGTGCCGCCGGTAGTCAGTCAAACGACAACAAAACGGGCTACAATCGCGTTTCTGTGGATTCGTTTTGCTCATTTCCGCTAAGATGTTGTTTATCAAAGAATGCATTCCAAGCGTGGAAGTCGCAAAACAGCATTGCTAGCGTCGCTTTTAAGGGAAACTTTCTATAATACTTGCCAAGTATACTGACAGACAGATCGTTGATACATGAAACCACACTCACACACACACACACACACACTTGCGCGACTACGATTTCGTTAGGCTGGCTCTTCTGCATATCCACTGAGGAGACACTTCAGCAGTAGAACTCGGGCTCGATTGTGAAAGCAGACCAATTACTTATGGTCTGCATGTCCTTACGCTTGCCAGTTTCAGTTCACAATTTCTGTTACACATTACGCACGGCTGTTAAAATAATCTGAACGGATGATCATGTATACCACTATGGTTTTGTTGAAATTATGTGTCACATGTATTCTGAACACCCATATTATGAGAAGGCTGGTCAGAATAAATACTTAATTCAATAAATACATTATTTATTCACACGTAGAACTGACATTCTTACCAAAATAAAATTGAAATTTATTATAACTATATTATGTATCTTATTTCACATCTGCAGACGTCCAGCATCCTCACAGTCTGTAATGTGCGGCTCATAGCAGTATCTAAAGCTCTGCTCCATGGCGGTTTAAGTTTACTATATCATCTTCTTGTCCACGTTTTCTTTTGCCGTCTTGTTTCCGCCATTCTACTTAGGTGGCCAAACCATTTCAACTGCTTCGCCTCGAAGGATTCTGTGGTACCTACGCCAACTCCAGCTCCTCTTCTTACTTCATCGTTTCTAACCACGTTAAATTACAACTTCTCCTCTACTACTCAATTTTAACCGCTCTTTAATCTGTTCCTGTTTCTTTAAGATATATTCCACACTTCTGATACATAAACCATCATTCCCTCTATTGTGCTGCTATATACTAATCTTTTCGGTCTCTTGGAAACTGCCTGGTACCAAATAACAGGATGTAATCTCTTTACAGCTGCTTTACCTTGCCCCAGACGCATTTTATACCTTCTTCACGATCAGCCTTACCCGTTATCTTTATTAAATATACATTTGCACTTTTGGGTAGTCATTACTGTCCTGAAATTTATTATAAAGAATAAATTGTTAAAAATTAAATAAATTAAATATTAAACAGATCTGAGCACACACACACACACACACACACACACACACACACACACACACACACACACACACACACACACACACACACACACACACACACACACACACACACACACACACACTTTGCGTACATGTAGGAACACGTGATAAGGCCTACAATCAATCGTGAATATCCTGTCACTCATTATATTCATTAACATCAGCAATTCGTTTTAGTCTCAACGCTTTGTGTCATTTAAATCCGTAAAAACAAGTTAATAATTTTTTTAAATCCGAATACTTCAGTTCTTTTGTCGAATCGGGGATGCGAATGAGTTCAATACAAGTGATACAGACATTTCGTTAAGTCTTAAGAGCCTGGTTTATTTTAGAATTGCTTTTAAACTTTTCCCAGATTAAAGATTGACAAAACAATTACACTGGACGACCACACGTGTTACTATAATGATGACGTAGGTGAACGTATTCTTACGCCTGCGTGGCGTGCGCAACACAAGGTGTGTACAAAGGTCAGCAAAGACAGTACGGAGTCTTCCAGTGTTTTCTAAGCGTCTTCAATTGCTGGATTATTCTCGACGCACGACCCCTACGTGCGTCAGATATGTATCAAACCTCAGGAAGTATCTTGTGTAAACACAGGATTCACAAGCGCCCAGTCAGTCAGTTGAAGACAGTTGTCCGGTGTGTGTTAAGAGCCATGTGATTATAGTAAATTGTTACGTGCGGACAGCTGTAATTAGTGACTTCTATTATTTATTGCGTTACACGTCAATTAGGTGATAATTATTCTGCATTACATTAGGATGTATTGGATACTCGTAAATTTGGAGAATCGTTTGCATATGAGTGTTTATTGTTGTTTTGTATACTGACACTGTCATTACAGTTGTAAACAGCGATTTCTCTGGTGTTCAGTTATTTGAATTTCACTGTTTTAACACGACGATTCCAGAGACCATCGTAACAGTATGTTCGTTTCATTTGATTAATTCACATAAGCAACCTGAAGCAAAGGTGGTTTTAAATGTCTTACCTTCATCTTTGCGGGGGAAATGTGAGGAGGATACGTTTGCAGCGGGAAAGGAAATGTCAAAATTAGTTGGTTTGAAATGTCTTATCTGTTAGTCTGCGGGGAAAAATGTGAGGAGATACGTGTTTACCACAGAGAAGGAAACGACAAAAGTAGTGTAAAAACCGTGAATGACACTTATGTTAATTCTCGACACAAACGGATCGGCGGAAACGGGTCTCTGTAAGACAAAAGGTTAGCATCTGACAGGAAACACAGTCTTGTCGAAATTCTTGCATTGTATAAGCGTAGGGAGGGAGTAACGACCGAGTTTTATTATAATACTAGGTAGATAACCGCGTTTCGCTATGGTATCCGCCTATCTTAAATTTAATGTTGATTTCAATAAACGTTCTCTTGATTGCAGCGAGCTATTTAAATTTAGCACTACGCTGAGGAGAAATATCCAATATAATATTGCATATTACATTAATATTAAGGTTTACATTCCCATTGAACCTAATAATCGAGTCACTTAGATTTAGGATTTTTAAAAAACTCAAATATCACGTTTAGGTACAAGTGGAAATTCTCCTTACTTTGATATCTACCGTGATGTTTTACATCTTAAAAAGTAAATAGCCGTAATCTTCTTAATTTTGGGTATCAACTCCCCAGATTTCCCTTTTGGGTCGAATTTTTCGATATATTTTCCGATTCGCATTTACACTGTATAATCCTGATTTAAAAACCTGTTCCTAACAAACAGTACAATTTTGTTAAGTTTTGTTTGGTACTACCGTACAGTAATGTAATTTGTCATTCGAGCGGAACGAAGGCAGTGTGATTTCAATAGTACGCGTAATAGTAAGTCCGTTGTGTTTCCGTGCCAGTTTCGGTTAGCAGTTTGCAAAGTGAAGGACGTAGTCAATTTTACACAAATTTTTCAAACCGAACTACAGCCTGTTCACGAAACACTAAGGGAAATTATTAATTATACAAACAATTAATCATAAGCAGAAAAAATAACATATCCAGGCATAATAATCTGTGCAACTCTCAACAATGTGTACAACAGATTTTATTAGTCATCATCATCATCTTCATATCGCGGCATAGGGAAGGTGCTGCCTGTTCCGCCTTCAAAGACCCTGCACCCATCTCTTCCTCGATGTATCCACATACCTGTGTCCTATAGGTTTACATTTCCAGACTTGTTTGGTCAG
The DNA here is from genome assembly GCA_034769895.1 of Magicicada septendecula. NCBI lineage: Eukaryota > Metazoa > Arthropoda > Insecta > Hemiptera > Cicadidae > Magicicada > Magicicada septendecula. The sequence continues at coordinate 401,802,991 of CM068371.1, read as the reverse complement.
GCTTGAATCTGAAATTCTATGTACGTGATTTTTCCATCGTTGTTTATAATCTTTTAATCTTTCATTCAAGTTAAAAACTTATAATTCTTCTCTTACGGCTTCATTATTTACACGGTTAAATTTAGAACACCTTTTAACTCCTCTTAAGGACGCCATTTCCGAGGCCTGTATTTTTCCTTCTCGTTTCACAATTCACCCCATAGGGCAGTACAGGGGCCGTCATAATTTTGTAAAACTTTAATTTTGTACCTCGTCGTACCTTGTTTCTAAAAATACGATTAATTGTCCCACAGATCGTCTGGAACTTACCTAACTTAACGTCAATATCAAAATTCTTATCGGAACCAATATCATTTCCCAAATAGTTAAAATGGCTCACCTGTTCTACAATTTGATCATCAGTTACTATTTTTCTTCTTATTGGCTCCTTGCCTCGAAATGCCATTACCTTTGTTTTTGTACTGGAGATTTTCATATTGTATTTTTTGCACATCTGATAAAGCTTAAAAACAGATTTTTATAAAACAGATTCTGTATTTTGAATTACAAGCAGTCGTCACGTGGTGAATGGTCATCTTCAATCGGTAAAGTAAACAAGTTTTCCAAAAAATACAACAAATTGGAAAAGAACTGCTTAAAATGCCTTAATTTCTCAATTACGTGTAACGTGACAATCAGTTTACCGTTTGCAATTCCTAATGACAACAAGTGCCGTGTTCAGTAGGGATGTATACGAAAACTTATGTGAACCTTATCGCTATTACACTGTAAAATTTGTCATCGATACAGCGAGGTCCGTCACTAAAACTTCACAAATAGATACAAGAGTCACCGCGTTCCATTTGTCTATCACCATCCAATTGGTACTTAAGCCGTTTATAGCTGATAAAAAAATTCAACGAGCTACAGAGACTACGCGAAGCCTCGTGACCATTAATCAATAAAGTATTACAATCCTCGAATGAACACACACACGTACAACCTCGAGAGTATTACCGTCACACGAGCACAACACATAGACCGACATTATGAATCTGATAACGACAGCTGTATAATAAAACCTTCACAGTGAAATAGTTCTTACAATAATCACAGTAACCTTTCTAACTACGTATACTCTCTTACAATCATTCATTAAAAATAAAAATCACGCAATTTTATCCTCATGGTATCAAATCGTAGACATATTTCATATACATTACGTATTTAGTCTGTAGGAATGGGCATTTTCGACATAGGTCTACACAGTTCCACTTTTAGAAGTCAGTTTTTCAACTCGCACATCCAGCCTTAATTCATCATACTTTCTCGATCTCAAAGTTTCGAAGGCTTTAGTTTTTCTTCTCTCACAACAAGCAATTCTGATGAATACAACATTATCATCTTCAATCGGAAAATACACAAACTTCCCGAAACTATAAAAAAATGGAAATAACTGGTTAAAATGCCTTAATTTCTAGGTTACGTGTAACGTCGACAAATCAAGATACACACGACAAACATTTCAAAAATTTTACAACAAAATCAGAAACTGTATTAATAAAATGGGATACTGTATAAATGAAATACAGACCAAGCTTTCACCATGAACAAACTGAAACATATCCTCTCACTGCTAAAAATACGTTAATGGCAGTAATTTAAGACATATCCTTCGGTATACCTGAAGCAACTAAAAAGACTTAAGGGAACACATATTGCATCTACATGAAACGAATGATGGCTGCAAGACGTAAAGAACGGGCGGAAATAATGTTCCTGTCCCAAATTAAATCTGGATTAATGGGTGTTTTTGTGGGGGGGGGGGGTTCTGGAACCTTTCCTCCTCAAAAGAAATTTACTTATACCTGGTCTATCAGTCTCGACGGTTTGCTCCATAAATGCCTTTTTCGGCCATTTTCTGCGGGTTCCTCCCAATCAATTCTTGTTCATTTAAAGCCATTAAAAACATAGTATGCGTTGGTAAGTGTCCTCCCCACTAATTTCTTTTCTTAAAGTCTTCCATATTCCTACTTCCGTCTTTATTCATACGCCCCCCATGATACATTTTGTACTCGGAGCCAGCGCCACGTCTCTAAACATCTGTTCATTCCATATCAACCTTCCTGATTCAGAACTAGTCAGAACAATAAACTCCACACACAATCCAACCACTCACAAAATCTTTATTTTGCTTATACGATGTTTTTACCAAACAAAAATGAATAGCAGCCGCATGCAAAATACAAGTTCCTTCATGTTTTTATATATACAAATAGTATTCAAAATATTTCTTAGCAAGAATTAACATTACTTTTCCAAGAAGTGTACGTGACAACCGGAACAGTTTGTCAGATTCAAAGGTTTTACGTTTAAAAATGTCTGATGATATAACTGCTTACAATGTAAGAATTTATTCAATTAATTTAAGAATTTACATATCGTTGTACATAATCTGTCCCAACAATCACACGTTTTACCCATCGCTCTATCACGATTTTTATCCCTGCAGAAAATGTTTTTGTTTGTTTTGAAATCTGAGCCAGTTTTTTTTCGCTTCTTCGTTGCTGTAAACTTTGATTCCACGCAAATATTGCTTGAGGGGAAAAAACAGATGGGGCAAGGTCTATATGATGGAGGATGAAGAACAATTTCCAAGCCTAATTTTTCAATGATTTGAAGCACTGACTTCGCAGTCGCGGGCGAACATCGTCTTGTACGAAAAACCATTCATTTTCTCTGTAAATCACGTCTCTTTTCAGTGCGGCAAACTTTATTTGATTTTCAAACATTTTTCTGTAGTAATAAACATTTTTCTCTAATATCTTGCTAGTCTTACAGAAAACACTGAAACTAGGATTCTTGAGACTTAAAATGTTCAGAAGATCATTAACAGCACTTACGTCTTGAATTTTTTTTACTGGATGCTGCCAATCCATTCTTCTTGTCGCACGTAATCTGGCTACATACTGAATTCAAGTCTCATCATAAGTCCCCAGTCTTGCCAAAATCTCCTTTCTTAAACGTTATTTAAGTTCCATAAATACGTGAAGATTGGTTGTTTGTGATTTTCTGTAAGCTGTCTCGGAACCCATCCTGCACGTGTTTCATGGTAGTTCATTTTATTAAGAATTACTGAATGAACTGTACCAACGCTTGAGGCTTGAGTTACATTTAAAAGAAAATTCTTCGCCTGTCTCTTTGAATAAGCTCCTCTTTTAAAGCGACATTCCACAGCTGTAGTTGAGACCTCAAACTGTGGTCGGTTCTACAAGCTGCAAATCAGTAACACTTTCTGGACTACTTTTGAATTGATCATATACAAATTTCCGCATACAAAAATTGTCGCTATTCGTACAACTTTTCCTACAGTGTTTAAGCATAATGGAGTAAATGTCATTTCCTTCAAAAACAAGAAACCTGATCACTGAATCCTGTTCTTGAAAAGCCATTTTTCAAGAGAAGTTGCTAGTGTTATATAGCAAATAACATGAATATTAGAGGTTATTTAGTTCTGAAAAACTTGCCAAGCAGCTGTTTTATATTAACCACACGGACGTCAACTTAGGTTTTCGAAGGACTGTACGCGTATATCTGATGTGATATTTTTTTAACTGCACCTATTTTTCTCTTTACTTATGACCGTCGTATAATAATACGAAAAATTATGCGGCAAAAGGTGATACGTGTGGGGCCTCAAAGTGTTCCTTGCGCGAACAATAGGCCTGCAATAAACGTGACCCTCGAGAAGTCTTGGGAAACAGTTTTCCTGCCTCTTCTACCTGCCAGTATTGCCTTAAACTATAATCATTTTGGAAACGGAAGAAATAGTTCCTTATAACTGAGCCGATTCGCCTGAATATAGATCATTGTTGAAATCATGTACACGCGCGCACACTTTGCCATTTACAATGCACAAACTTACCCACTACATCTTTCACGTCTACTTTCAACTACCCTCTCACCAACACCCTAATATACATGTAAAAAAAACATTTATTTCAAGCACTTACTTCACGTTAATTGCATTCGAGAACAGAACAATATTTTTACTGTTACCATTTAGTTTTGATAGGATGCGAATGCATGTGTGTGTTTATATGTACGCGCGCGACCAGGTGTGTTTCGTGTAGATGGGAGTTCCCGTTCGTCTATACTATACATTTTTCATATATATATTAACGCGGAAATGTTGTCGTCTCTGTAATTATGTATATGTTGTGTGTTCGCCTCACACGGGTGTCGTTACATCTATGTGTTGCGCTAACGATGTCCGTTGCGATCCTTCAATTACCAGTACAACGCGAGTGGAAACCTTACCTGTTATTCAATAGGGGTTTATAAATCCCGGGTGGCGCCAAATTGTTTATTTAAAACAATTAAATTAATAGATAGTGTGGTAAACGGTGTTCTTAACTATGACGGCCTGGAGCATTCAAATTTTGCTCCCGCCTTCGTTCGACCTTCTTAATCGAGCAGGTAGTTCGTAGCATTGGCGGCGTGAGCGCTTGCCGTCATTCTCGCAGATCTCTGCTATACAATACACAATTTATACAATACACTTCCCTATGAAATAAAAACAATGGGTACACTCTGTACTAGTTTCTTTAATTATTGTTTGGTAATTATTCAGTTTGACAATAAAATTATTCTTGGTTATTAACAATTTCGCACCGACAATTAATATGTCTACTCTCTCTAGGGTTTGGCGAATCGATTTTGAACGGATTTTACAGTCTAATGGCGACTGAGTTGTTTGTTTTCAGTTATTATCGTTCAAAATCTGGGTCCTTGTGATTACAAGAAAAATATTAATAATGATTACAATAAAAAGTACACTACCTTACATTATTTGTACTTAAATAATATAAAGTGTAGCTACAATTTGTTCCTGCAGTGTAGTAAAGTGGGTTTCAAAAGTTCGCAATCTAATGCTAGGTTATTTTCTTAGCTAATAAATTTTCAGTGTTTGTTTATCTTACTTAATCTTTGAAAGAAATTATATTCAGTTTATAGTGAGAGTTCAGATAACTGTGAGAAATATTTAAAGTGAGTTTATTTCTGGAATTTGGGAAATTTAATGATACTTATCAATCAGTAGGCTGGAGTTAAACCGTTGTTCATGGTGAAATGGAATTTGTCATCAATTTTGAATGATTTGGGCTTCTGGCATCTTTTTCAAGTTAGTTGTAGTAATTTCTTCATTTAATTTTTATTTAATTTGGTCCTTGGCATCAGTTAAAAGTTATTGTTCATCGTCTGCTGCTTACTGGTTCTCCTTTTTGAATTTTGACTACTTTTTATACATTTTTAAATGAAAATTTAGGTCATTCAAGATTTGGCGTCTAATCTGGATGAGCGTCACTTTGAGAGTACTATAAATTAACGGAAAGTTCGTAACCAACGTCTGTTGTCATGGTTACAAATTAATTCTGATTGGTTAATCTTGTCTTATAACCATTGTTATCAATTTTGAATTATTATTCAAAATTACTGTATATCTTCTGATTGCTTTTATTCTTCTGTCTTCCTCCCTATGTATTAAATATTATCACTACTGTTATTATTTCCTTTCAAAGATTGTTTTGATATCCCATAAGGTTGGGTTCTATAAAATATTAATGTTTGTACAATTGTCAATATTTGTTAATTACATTTCTCTTTTAATTTAAGTTCTTATTCTAACATTTTTCTTTTAATATGATTTACAAGTCATCCTTGGCTAGTTATTCGCCCTGGATTTGTTAATTTCCTTGTTGGTTTTATACAATTTGTAGTTATTTGTTTTTGACAGTTAGGTATTTCATAGGCCTAAGCAGCCATTGATTATATTTACTTATTTTATACAAATTATATCTCATTTTACTTTAATGAGTTTGGTTTTGTTATTATAATTGGTTGTTTTATTGGTTGATGTGTTTTGGATCTGATTTTATACTATTTGTAGGTTTCTATTGTTTTCTATATCATGGCTTGTTAATTATTTCCTAACTGATTTTCCAGTGTAATTGTATCTGTATTGATTCACCTTCTTATTTATCTATGTTGCCCTTATTAACAATATGGCTATTACTTATTATTAAAACATAACATCTAGGCCTATGGTCTGTACAATTCCTTCAGCCATATCCTACTCATAAATTTATTTAAACAATTTTTTAACAGTTATTAGGTAATGTTTGTTTACAATTCATTTCATTCCTTATTATTTTTGGGTGATAAACATCATCACACCTTTTAAACTTATTCAATTAATTATCCCTTATAACTTGGGGCGTTTATTGATTTCATTTTTAATTCCTCATTTCTTACATAATCTCTATCTTCAATCCATGGTAACACCAACTGTTTACCTTTCACGGAATTTTCCCTTTTAAATACTATTGTATACAATTAAACTTAATTTTATTAACAATAAGATTCTTTTTTTAAATAATAATGTCACCATCAATCTTCAGTGTTCATTACAGGTTATTATCTGTTTACTTCTAATACTATCATTAACAACATTATTAATCATTAATATGGTTCACCATTAATCATTTAGAGTTTATTATAGATTATTAAGTGTTTATTCCTATTAATATGGTTTCTAATTATTTTGGGGTTTTACACCTTCACTTTTGCACTCCTTAAATGTTTATATTAAGTGTTTATTAGTGGGTAATCCCTATACTGTAATTACTTTTTCTTTGGTCACTTAGTTGATTTTATATTCTCACTATCTCTTACACATGTACACATACACACACACGCAGACTGATACACAAGCAGCGGCAGGCCGCTCTGACGTCACCTCTGCCGGTCTTAGCGTGTTAATAGCTCCCCTTCGTTACGTTTTAAAATCAACAAAGTCATGCGTTTCCATATGCATGCTTACGTACAATATTTGATTTATTTAAATTTAAATATTACTTATATTTATTACATTCTTTCTTATCTATAATGTACATTATATTATTTTTATTATGTAAATCTTACATATTTTATACTTATATACGAAAACACGTTATCATACCTCAGTCAGGGGTTAATACATATACTTATGCTAAACGTATCGTTGCAATATATATATAATTACATGCAATGAAAATAATTTTACAGATAATTGCAATTAATAGAGAGGTTAGAATTAAATAAAAGAAATTTCGACGACGTATTTCACTATTATCAAAATGTTCTTCTAGTCTTTAAAATAATCACTCTCACTAATAGTGAGTCTTATTTCAACACACACACACACACACACACACACACACACACACACACACACACACACACACACACACACACACACACACACACACACACACACACACACACACACACACACACACACACACACACCATAGAAGTTTCACTTCTTGCGCGTGTACACAAGTTAGTGATTTTTTGAAAAACATTACAGGTGGCGCAAAATACAGCAAGTGGGACTAACCCAGGAATATAAAAATGAAGAAAGTTCAATAGGAATATGGCTGAGACATATATTTGGTCTACCATTTCTTCCGGCATCCGAGGTAGGAGACTGCTTCGTTGAAGATTTTATAAGCGAAAAACCACAAGACAGTCGAGTGGATCAGTTTTTAGATTATTTAGTGGAAAATTATATCGAAAGTGACTCTATATTTCTCCCGACAATATGGGCTGCAAAAACAGCAAGTATTTTAAGGACCACAAATGCATGTGAATCATTTCATTCAAAGTTTAAAAGTGAAAATTTATCGTCTCATCCAAATATTCATTCATTTTTAAAAGTTTTATTAGATATGCAGACAGATACCTACATTAAGTTAAATTCTATAAAGAGGAATGACAAAAGATATGTAAGACGCGAAGTTTTATTACGGCAACAATTTATACAACAAAAAATTGCTCAGTTAGACAGGGATCAAATATCTAGATATAATTTTGTAAAATGTGTTTCATATAAATTTGGAAAAATTGTGTTATCTTAATTAAAAATAAAAATTGAAGTGTCTTGAAAATGTGTGTTTTTTTTAGTTTGATTACACAATCTTCCCCAGGTATAACACAGCGCAGCTCGAGTGTCTCTTCAAGGACCTGGTGAGCGCAGTTCGGGTGTTGGATTAGCGGTCTATTAGGCATGTGAGCGCAATTCAGTTGCACCGATTTTTATTGCACCCTAATTGCTAACTCCAGACGTGTCACTTTTACCTGGAAAATACTATATTATTCTTTGCTGACTGTTCTGTCATAAAATACTATATTATTCTTTGCTGACTGTTCTGTCATAAAATACTATATTATTCTTTGCTGACTGTTCTGTCATAAAATACTATATTATTCTTTGCTGACTGTTCTGTCATAAAATACTATATTATTCTTTGCTGACTGTTCTGTCATAAATTAAATAGTCGTTGCGAATTAAGAATCTTAAGAATCCGTCAAACACCAAACGATATCCATAATATGCGAACATAATTCGTGTGTTACATCGTTGAATCAGCAATGACCATGGAAGCGTTTACATTTATCTAGAAATATAGTCTGTACGGAATACAACAATTCGTGTACCTGCAGCAGGCTGAAAATAGCAAACACAACTGACTAATCTCGCACAATAAAGCCGCTATCTAAGGAATTTTAAAACACTGGCGACGTGTATAAACACAGCGAGTTAACTCAGAAAGCGGCAATTAAAATCATAATAAAACAAAGACAAGAAAATAAAACAGAAGAAATTACAGCATTAACGGAAACATGAAGAACGGCGCAGAAAACAATATCAAAGCAGTATTATCAAACAAACAGTTAACAGTGTTTGTTTGTTCACTTCAAACAATACCAACACTATGGTGTTATAAATTTTCTGCCCCGCGTGTATATACTTGGTGTTGCAAACGTTTTACGATTCCGAAAATCAAAATCACGTAACGAGCGTTCCTTGAAACAACCATGGGTTTGAAACGCTGTCCTTGTACAGAATAACAAGATATGTACTTAATTTTGTTAATATTTTTGTAAGCAACAGTAAACTAGACTTTCTCTGGAAACATGGGAAATATAAGCGTTTCAAATATATAGTTACTTAGTAATCGTGGCACATTAACACTCATTTCAAAATTATGCTCTTTCTTTCGAGTTCTGACTCATAAGGATAAGTGGGATGTATGAGTCATTTCACTCCACGCTAAAGTGTATAATATTCTTCTATAACGTACCTAATACTGTTTATATGAATACTGTACACAGTCACTCTTCATTCTTTTAGTCCAGTGACAGTGAAAACAAGAAACACAAAATATTTACTACTTTTTTCTCAACTTCCGCATGACAGATTGTCAGTCAAATGTATCCGCAGGTACAACAGTGTATGTACTGTCACCGGACAAAAGGCTTGCCGCATGACAAATGGCGCCAATCGTACACACTATCGTTTTTGGTGGCCCTAAAAAGGACCGAGTGGCGAGAAAGCTGGTGTTGGTCGTGCCGCGCTGAGATGTTCGGCGGCTGCGCCCACTGATCGTGGCGTACTGCAGTCCTCCTCTTCTTTCGGCACCGGTTGTAGTCGGCTGCCGGCCCAGCGAAATCCATCGCTGGCGCGGAACGGGAGTGCGAAGACGCAAGAACGGCGGCGGTTCTATTCTTCGGCTGTTCCTTCCGGCTGACTCCGCCCCGATGTCGTCCGAGAGAGGAGAGGAGATGAAGTGCGTCCGATGGCGTGGCGATGAAGTGCTCAAAATTTTCTGCCGGCCCGGGTTTTATTGACTAACCGGGATCGCTGATTGGCTCGCTCCGAGCACGTTGTTTGATTGGCTCGCTGTGTCCACCGCTGGTACTGGAGAGCAGATGTTCGCATACCGCTGCCGTCACAACTCCACCGGGTCTTGAATGCTCTCCGGTACCCAGTCTACTGCTCTTCTCCGGATGTTGTGGAGGTGTCTGTTGGGCGCCATGTTGATTGGTGTGCCGGCTGGTAGCTCGCTGGCGTGGCTGGATCTAGCATCCGCAAGATGATCGCTGCCCCACGTTGGGCGCCACTTGTCACCGGACAAAAGGCTTGCCGCATGACAAATGGCGCCAATCGTACACACTATCGTTTTTGGTGGCCCTAAAAAGGACCGAGTGGCGAGAAAGCTGGTGTTGGTCGTGCCGCGCTGAGATGTTCGGCGGCTGCGCCCGCTGATCGTGGCGTACTGCAGTCCTCCTCTTTTTTCGGTATCGGTTGTAGTCGGCTGCCGGCCCAGCGAAATCCATCGCTGGCGCGGAACGGGAGTGCGAAGACGCAAGAACGGCGGCGGTTCTATTCTTCGGCTGTTCCTTCCGGCTGACTCCGCCCCGATGTCGTCCGAGAGAGGAGAGGAGATGAAGTGCGTCCGATGGCGTGGCGATGAAATGCTCAAAATTTTTTTTTTTTTTTTTTTTTTTTTTTTTTTTTTTTTTTTTTTTTTTTTTTTTTTTTTTTCGCTCTGGGCTTTGCGGTTGTGCGTCGCAGAGACGAACCGCACGGGAAACTGAGTTCCGAGCTACCTTCTGGAGCTCCTGCCTCGTGGCCCTGCCCAAGTAGGGCGCGTGCTCTATAGCAGGCCGATTCTCGGCTGTTGTGCTAGCCTACGCTAGCGCAGTATGCACCGAGGGCGTTTCCACGAATCACCTGGGCGTATACGGTACCTTCCCAGCCCAGTCACTAGAGGATTGCCTGGGAACCTCGCCGCACGTGCATAAAATTTGCGTGCAAGCCGCCTGAAAGTGTCGTCTAAGGAGCGGACGCCAAGTCCTCTCCTTAGAAGGCGAGATGAGAAGCGACGGGGGACTTTGGCCGCTAGCCGAAGCCCCCTGTCGAGGACGCTCTGCAACTTCTTTTTATGCATTGCGGCGAGGTAACCCCAGACCGGGCAGGCGTAGGTAATGACCGGCAGCAGATACGCGCCGACGATCATCCTACCCAATTTCCTGGTCATGGCTGAGCTGATCAGGAGTGGAAACAGTGCGCACAGGCGAGTGGATGCTCGCTTTAGAACTGTCTGTGCGTGGGTACGCCAGGTGAGCCGACGGTCGAGGTGTAAGCCGAGGTACTTGACCTCGTTGGACCAGCGCAAGTACGTTCTGCCGATACGTAGTTGCCTAACGGGGTTCTTCCGTCGCTTGGAGAATTCGACGGCTACACTCTTGGTGGCGTTGAGTTGCACTCTCCAATTCTCAGTCCAGTCCACGAGCGTGTCGAGCTGGCGCTGCAGTCTTAGGACGGCCCTTTCCTCATGACGATCGGCCGTAAATACGGCCGTGTCGTCAGCGAAGAGGGCCATCTGGACTCCAGGCTGTCTCGGCACGTCGTTGACGTAGATCGAGAACAGAAGGGGGCCTAGAACACTACCTTGAGGGACGCCGGCTGTGATTCGTCTCTCGGAAGAGACAGAATCGCCAACTCTCACGCAGAAGGTCCTCTCCGTCAGAAAGCTAGCAACCAGATGGAGGTAGCAGTCCGGGAGCTGGACTTCCCTAAGTTTGAATAAAAGGCCATCATGCCATACGCTGTCGAAGGCTTTCTCAACATCTAAGAAACAGCCAACGGTCCGTTCTCTCCGACACCCGGCTTCCGTGATGCTTTCCACCAGTCTCATCAGTTGATGAGTGGTCGAATGCCCCACACGAAAGCCGAACTGTTCGGGGACCAGCACGTCAAAGTTGGTTAGATGCTCTCGTACACGACGCTGCACGAGGCGCTCAAAAACCTTGGACGTAGCGGAAAGTAGGCTGATAGGCCGGAGGTTTTCCGAGCGGGTGGTATCCTTTCCCTGCTTCGGGATCACGATAACCGTCGCCTTTCTCCATTTCTTGGGAAAGTAGGCCAGTCTAAGACACGCGTTGAACAAATCAGTCAAGAATTGAACTCCAGGCTCGGGAAGAAGGCGTAGAGCGGTGTTGGTAACACCGTCCGGGCCTGGAGCCTTTCTTGGCTGAAGTTCAGCGAGCCGATCTGAGACCTCTTCCAAAGAGATGGGTTCGGGCTCCGCCGTGATCGGAAGAGACAGAAAGTCTTCCACAGCCATCTCGACTTGTTCGTCGAAGTCCCAGTCCATGGGCGGGTTGGGAGCGAACTGACGCTCGAAACACAAGCCCAAGTACTCGGCCTTCTCCTCCGGGCGACCCAGGAGTCGACCGAACGGTCCAACAATGGCGGGAAGTGGAGGTCGGCGCCTCCGTCCCGTCAATGCGGTAGGTATTCTGTACGGGTGAGATTGCGGGTCCGCATCCCCCGTTCGGGCCACGTCGAGTTCCCAACAGCTACGTCGGAACGCCTTCAGACTGCCACGCAGTCGTCCGGTGAGCCGATTGTATGCTGCCTTATCGGCCGGATCACGGGTCCTCTGCCAACGTTTCCGGAAGTAATTCCTCTCGCGAGCGAGAAGAGAGACTTCCTCAGGGATGCGTTGGTAGTCAGGCGTGAAGCCAGCTCGCGTACGTGAAGACACGCCTATAGCCGAGATGATTGCCTCTTCGATTCCCGCAACTGCTTCGTCTAGGAGGCGAACGGAATCGAGTGGGGCCGCTGGCGGCAATCTACGGCACAAGGCCGGGCCGTAGCGATCCCAATCGATGACCTTCTGCTTGTCAGAACGTGCATAGGCGTGCTGGGTAGCGACGTGGACCAAGATAGGGTTGTGGTCGGATGTCAGCTCCGTAAGTGAGAATACCTCGACCGGACAGACAATTCCTTGGGTCACCGCGATGTCCAGAACATCGGGAGCCGCGTTAGGCAGTGACGGAAAGAACGTGGGTTGCGCTGGACCAAACACCATCGCCCGGCGCGATTCAACAAAACTGAGCAAGCGCCTCCCGTTCGGAGTAGTCAGGCGACTATTCCAAACGCGATGCTTGCAATTCAGATCGCCGGCCAAAATTACCCTTCGATGGGAATCGAAGATGACGTCCAGGTCGCTGACAAGGAGTTCAGCTTGTGGGGGCTTGTAAGCTGAGACCACGAGGACGCCGCCAAGAGCTCCGTGGACCTCAATGGCGGTGGCCTCTAGGTTGGTAAGCTGCGGCAAAGCGACACGATGATGACCTATGGAGGTCCTCACCGCGATCGCCGTGCCGCCTCCTCGTCGGCCAACTCGGTCATCCCGATAAACCACGTAATTAGGTAATCGAAACCGGTTCGCCGGGGTCAGGTGGGTTTCCCCGAGGAGAAGTACGTCGGGTTTGAACCGAGCCAGGAATTCAAGAAGGTCGGAATGCTTGGTACCGATGTTATTAGCATTCCAGGCTACGAGCGAGAGATCTCGTCTAAGGGCTCGGTTCATAGAAGACCTATGACTTCGCAGGCTTCCACCAAGAGCATGAATCTCTCAGTTGGGTCAGCAGTTTCCAGGCGGGCTCGGATGGACCTGAAGAGAGATGCGACTTTCGGGAGGTCGTAGCTAGACAGAAAGCCGCGGACGAACTGTGCGTCATTGGAACTGACGGACTGGGTGGTTTGCCTGGAAACTGAGGCCGCATAAGAGCGACCAGGTGTTACGGCAGATCGGGTCATGGTGGAAGCCATAGGACCAGGGCCAGACGGTTTTGGATCAGCGGCAGGAAAAGTACGCTGTTGCGCTTCGTCGGACTTATACCGGGAAGCAGGACTTTTCTTGGGCTGTGGGCAGGCAGGAGCTCGGGGCCGAGCATCCGTTGTGGGTATCCCTTTGTTCCTGGGTTTGATGCCTGCTCGCGGAAATCGCGGAGGTGGCAGGGGCGGCGAGGCTACCTCTGGTTCAGAGGCGGGAGTGGGAGGTTCCGCGGAGGTGGAGGGTTCATTCTCCGGCTCCAAAACCGAGATAACAGCTACTGGTCGTGTCTCTGCTGTGGAAGGAGACGCGGTACGTTTAGTTGCCTTTGTAGGGGCTGGAGGTGGAGCCGGAGAGGGCGCGCGCCGTGCCGGTTGTGCCAAAGGTTTAGGCCTAGCCTGCATTTTAGGCTGTCTAGGTTGGGGTTGCATAACTGGCTGCCGTGGCTTCGGGAGGGGCCCCTGCGGCTTTTGCTTCCGCAGGAGCTCCGCCTTATAGACCGGGCAGTTTACGTTAGACGCTGCGTGGCCTTGACCACAATTTATGCAGCGAAATTTGGTTTTGTCTGCCACAGTGCAGGCCTGTGTTGAATGTCCCAGAGAACATCGGAGACAGGCCGGGGCATTGCGGCAGACGTCGGTGTGGTGGCCGAACCTCTGGCACCGGTGGCACTGCGCAAGCTTGCCCTGGGGTCGACTGGTTTCCACCCGGACGCGGAAGCCAAACAGCCGCGTCAGGTGGAAAATTTTGTCTGCAGCCTCGCCCTTCTCGAGCTGGAGACGGACGAGCGGGAGAGGGACTCGGGTCTCGGAGTGAGTGAACAGGCGGAAAATTGCCTGCACCGGGTACCCGAGGTCGCGGAGTTCCATAAGGATCTCCTGTGGATCGGTGTGCGCGTCGAGCCCTCGCAAAATTACCGACAAGGGCTTGACTCGCTTAGGAGTAAAGGTGTGATACTGCAGGTTATGCGCTTGGAGGAAGGCCTCGACCAAGCGATGGTCCTCGAGCTGGCGGACGACAATCCTGACCGTATCACCGCCAAGCAGCTTCAGGTCAAGCTTGTCGGCCGACAGGCCGTGGGCCGCGATCAGCCGTCTGTATAAGGCGGCGACATTTGACACGCTATGGACGTACAGGGGCGGCGCACGACCAACAGCGGCAGCAGCCGGAGCTGCTGCCGAAGTAGTCGGAACCGCGACCTGTGGGCCCTGAGAAGGTCCAATGTCCATGGCCGAGGTCTGTGAGGAAGTGGATCCAGGTGCGTGGGTCCTCTTGGGCTTCTTAGCCGGGCGATTTCGCCGACCAACGGTCGCGAACTCGCCCGACTCGTCTGCCGGCAGAGGGGGAAGCGGGTTGGGGAGAGGATCGTCCGTCTCCATCGCCCGAGGCGAATCGGGCGAGTCGCCCAGATGGGGTAGCAAGGCGGGGCCGAGCGACTCGGCACTTGGGCCGTTGCCTGTAGAAGGCATGCTGGCCAGGTGCGACGGCTGCCGGGCAGAGACTGCTAGGCAGTCACTGCCAGACGCCAGGGATCTCGGGTCCGGCCGAAGCCGGATTACCCGCGCGTCTTCCTTGTTCACGACGATGCGGGAGGAGCTGGGCTAACGACCAGCTTCGTTGAATACCAGTCCTTACCAAGACTGGTGTCCACTGGCCCCTTTACCCCGGCGATATCCTAGCTCGCTTACCACTGGTGGGGGCTTGCAAGGATCGTCCGGGGCAGCGCTACCTAACGGTCGTGAACAAGTTAGGAATTACACACTGGAAATGCGGCACTCACCAGGTGAGCCCAGAGCAATCTTCTTTCCTGTCCGGCAGATGTTGTTCCGGCGCAGGTGGTCCTTAGCAGGGCAACTTCGACTAGCTGCTTCTTCTACCGGCTACTAAGTTCACCGGCAGCAGCTGGCTTGGTTCCCACGAAGAGAAGAGTTATTCCTCGTCGAAAGGCGAGGTGGCCGAAGGCAGCAAAGCCGTAGATGGTCCAGCGAAGAGAGCTGAAGAAGAGCAGTCCAATGAGAGCGTCCTTTCAGGTCAGAAGCTGGAGCAGAAGTGTCTCGTCTCGTGTGCTCAAAATTTTCTGCCGGCCCGGGTTTTATTGACTAACCGGGATCGCTGATTGGCTCGCTCCGAGCACGTTGTTTGATTGGCTCGCTGTGTCCACCGCTGGTACTGGAGAGCAGATGTTCGCATACCGCTGCCGTCACAGTACGAACATGCGCGCAGATACATACATACATACCCTTATCGCTAAAGTAGCACCAACATGTAAGGTTACCATGTGAGGTATAAAATTTGAATTCTTGAAAATATTTATGAATATATAAAGTGAAGTATACGACATAAATATTAAGCGAAATAAGAGAACATTTCGGTTTGCGGCTAATTAATGATGTTGGTGGGAGACATAACACCTCTACAATAAACTCTGCAATCCCCACACCATAATATTACTTAAATTAAGCCAAATAAGTAGTCGTATACCACGGAGAAATATAACGAATGAAGAGTTCGACGAAGAAATCCGAGACAGAAACGTACGAAGACAACCAGCCATTCGTAACATAAACAATATGCTATGGAAACCCAAAGAGAAAAAGCATATACAACACCATGGTCGTATGCAGAATTATATTTCAGAGATGATTTTATAAAAAGTGGAGGGGTGATCATCCATCGTCTAACAACATCCGAGCACATACACAGAATTTAATGTAATAGCTTATTACAAATAATACTTACACCTTGCTTAAAACAACAATAAAATATCGGTATGGAGAACCATACATTACTTCCACGTTCTAAGAGTTATATTTAAAATCATGTTCGAAATGAAATATTTTCATAGAAACTACTTCTTTCTTCAGCCTTAACCACAGTATTGTGGTCACTATCGTATACCACCTCACGTTAGCGCACTCGATTTTCACTGATGATGACAGTCGACAGTAATGCCGAAACGTTTGGTTTTGTAGAAAACATTGGACCACGCCAAACAGCCCGGGAAGGAATTTTAACAACAATCTACTTCTTTGTTGCCGATAACGTAGTACACATGACATATAAATAAAAATTATCCCCTCCCCCTTCAACAATCAATTTAATTTATAGAAAATTACCCCCACCTCTTCATTTATAAATATTTCATCTACGTTTCTTCACTGGATTATTATGATCTGCTTTTCAGGATACTTTATTTATCAAAACTAAGTACTTTACCCTTGTTAAAACATAATACGTTGCAGGTAAACTACCCCTTTCTCTTAACTGATCTTCACCAAAATCAATAGGCCTTGAGTCCTCTAAAATTCAGGGCTGTATACAAAAAATTATTCGATTCTATTTGAATTTACGGGAGTTATCGTTCGTCATGAAAACATTTTTCTTGTTACAACATAAAATGTTGCAGGTAAACTACCCCTTTCCCTTAACCGATCTTCACCAAAATCAACAGGCCTTGAGTTCTCTACAACTTAGGGATGTATGCAAAAACTTATTTGATTATGTTTGAATTTACGGCAGTTATCGTTCGTCATAGAAAAAATTAACCTTGTTATCACATAAAACGTTGCAGGTAAACTACACCTTTCTCTAAACTGATCTTCACCAAAATCAATAGGTCTTGAGTCCTCTACAATTCAGGGATGCATACAAAACATTATTTGATTCTGTTTGAATGTGCGGCAGTTATCGTTCGTCATAGAAACAATTACTCTTGTTAAAACATTAAAGGTGGCAGGTAAACTACCCCTTTCCCTTAACCGATCTTCACCAAAATCAACATACCTTGAGTACTTAAAACTTCAGGAATGTATGCAACAAATTATTTGATTCTCTTTGAATATGCGGCAGTTATCATTCGTCATAAAAACAAAATTACCCGTTTAAAACATAAAACGTTGCAGGTAAACTAACCTTTTCTCTTAACCGATCTTCACCAAAATCAACAGACCTTGAATACTCTATAATTCAGGAAGGTGTGCAAAAAATTAATTTGATTCTGTTTGAATTTACGGCGGTTATCGTTTGCAATAGAAAAAAATCCACACACACACACACACACACACACACACACACACACACACACACACACACACACACACACACACACACACATTTCGAAAAATTACTTTTTTATGTTTTGAGGGTAGTACAATCAGAATCTGCAATTATCTCGAACACGATTTTTTTTGCCATCACCATACTTCCATTTACTTATGGAACACGGAAGTAAAATGACACCACATTACGGTTCTTTTAGTCGAGGGGGAAATATCGTGGGAGGGGGGACTGAATACCAAAACTGCTCCCTAAGCCCACGTACAATACACAATACATTTACAATAAAAAGGTATTGCTACAACAGGCAGATGTGGCCAAACAAGACAGATCAGAAAAATTATTTACAGAGACAGAGACAGATTTTTGACAGATTTCGTCCAAATCTGAACAAATACCGAACATTAGGACAAGAGATATAATTAATGCTCCTTAGTAAATAATACATGCTATAGGAACAAATTAATTGAGCTGGTTATGGCCCTATACGAAGAATGGGGGAAGAACCTCTGCGGAAACAGGTCCTACAATGAAAACACCGAAGTGAAACCAAGATAATCTGAGGAAAAACTGAACGAAAAGAAGTGCAAGACAGATGCTAGACCGCGCCTCGAAGAGAAGATCAGTGGCTGACGAAAGAAGACTGGAGGATGGGTATCGCAAGAGCCGTAGAATGCCTCAGACCCAATCATAAGAAAGAGATTACACATATTAGGTTACGATAAACACCAAGATTCCGGTTTTAAAATTCAACAATTTTTCAGATATGATACAGGCCAAGTTTCTAAAACTACGAAGCCTGGGTCCTTAAAATTTAATCCCCCCCCAAAAAAAAACGCTATAATTGAACTCGCTGCTGTTCGCAGACCATTTATAAAATTCAGTGACGTGGCCAAAGGGGGGGTGGTCACTGTGCCCTCCTCCCCACTGATAGGTCGGCAATGAGGTCTTACTCGTACCAGGCAGGTATGTTACAACATATATGGTACGGTGGGCTTAAACTGCTGTATTTCCTATTACTGTCACATGTCACTAATAAAACGCGACCACGGAAAAAGCCTGGTCTACTACTCACACCCCTCAGGGAAAGTCTTGCTTAATAACCCCGCCCCATGGAAAATTATCGGCTACGCTACTAGCAAGATTATACACGCAATTAAACAGTTAACAGATTTATGCTCTCCTCAACTAGTTAGACGACTAAAAATCGATAATTCTTATAGCTATGAAAATCAAAACAACGAGTCTGAGTCGTTCTTAGTCTTAAGTAACGCTTCATCAATGTTTATCTAAGTAGAAAGTAGTAGTGTATTCGTAAACAAACCAGTGACCACAACTAGGTCGACTTTGGTGTTAATGTAATCGCTGTCCTATTGTTTCGTTTGGTTTTTTGTTTTCTGCCACACTGAACCTTTTGTTAGGGCAAATACTAACGACGACACAAGGTTATGCCGTCAAAACATTAGAACCTACTGCCCAAAACAGGGACTAATAATGCCAACAGAACACAGATTCTTAATCGTTACAGGGTCTAACTGCTTTAATGAACTTGAATTTGTAGAACACATTCACGTGTTTATTGAGTAACTTCATACAGAATGGTTATACTGTACTGCCTCACTGTCCCCTGCATATGGTTAAGCGATTGTATCATATTCACTATACACGCACAAAAATGAGGTGCTCATTTGGATAGCTGGATATTTTCAGTATCGGAAACAGGAATTTCATCCAAATAATGTTTGATATACAGGTTAAGGTAGTGCACTCTGTATTATATTAGTGTTGAATTACGAGTATATGCACTAATACTGCCAGCCATCGCGCGTCTTATTACACGCGTGGTATTATCTCTCTGTGTAAATTTCCCCTGTAGTGGGCCATGTGATTAGAACTCAAGTTTGACGCTCATTTAAAAATCAAGTTTGTGATATTTCTAACCATAAGTAAGGCGGCTATTTGCTATTGTACCGCAAGGGAGGGTGGAATGTTACACGGACGATTATGAGCTATATTGCTCCTTTCATGTGACATGTAATCTGTTATTTGTCTTAGGTGTACTGTATGAAGACACTTCAGCTGAAACTTATCTGTAAAAGCGTCTGTGTTTTCAACACCCTTAGCTTCTAATACCTCTCCCACATGGTCGTTGTTAACCCTTACGCTATAACAGAGTAAAAATTGTCCATAATCCGAACTAAAGGGAGTCATAGTACAAAAACAAAAGCGAATTGCATGGTGGTCAAACAATAAGTACGTATTGTACACGTAAATGGATTTTATTTACGTATTCTGTTCTTTGCTATCCAAAACATAAAAATAAGGACTATTATTGTAAAACACAAAATACACAGCATTACTGTATCGCTCACTATATTCTACTACGTTTCTTTCGGAACTGACTTTATTCTGTACATAACAAATGTTTAGTGCTGTAAGGCCTACATTTTTACAAACAAAGACGTTGTAGGCCCTATTATACTTGTTTTCCGTTTACAATTGGGCTGCTCAACGGCAATACCGGTAAATGTCTTATTTCAAATCAAAATCAAACAATAATGCCGCCCACTCTATAATCAAACAATATTATGTGGTTTCAGTCCGTCTGCTAACGAATTCGGATATTTTTATTCGCATCCTACTGTATTTCAAATCCTTTTCCACGCTTAAAGGATTTCACTTCTGCTGTATTTACTTACAATGCACTTATCTCGACTTCCGACATTCGGAACCGTACAATAATGTGGCTACAGCGTCAATTTGAAAGTCTTTTTTTTAAACTTCTTGAAATTTTGCTGCGTATTCTTCGTTTTGTTTATATTTACGGTAAAATCCGTGTCTTTCTCATACGCTAGACGTCAGCCTAGACAACAAAAGTAGGATTACTGCTCTAGCACTTTATTAAAATTGTCAACATTCGTGCAATTTTAACGTTCGTAGCGATTGCTGCAGCCGATTAATAAGATAATCAAATTATTTTATTATTAAGAAGAGAGACATTTTAAGTGTTT
Organism: Magicicada septendecula; assembly: GCA_034769895.1. Taxonomy (NCBI): domain Eukaryota; kingdom Metazoa; phylum Arthropoda; class Insecta; order Hemiptera; family Cicadidae; genus Magicicada; species Magicicada septendecula. Next base: position 401,782,431 of record CM068371.1, on the reverse strand, counting down.
TGTTCGCTTTAATTTCGGATTGCACGCAAATGACAGAGCACAAGAAGTACAGAACTCTGAGAGAAAAAGTCTGGAAGCGTAAATTGGGATTCAAACCTACGCGACGATGTCTCTGCCGTTTTCCTGACTAGTATTTTTCGGATAAAATAACCAAAAACTCTCTTTACACTCAACGTTTACCTTACAGAAGTCGTGTTAACCCAAAGCCAGGACTCTCGTTATGGAAATGTTGGTGTTGAAGACATTAACCCTGGGAGTTCGTTCAAATTTCGAAATCATTTATACGTAACTCGTATCTTACACGCTAGAGGATCCTTCAATTAGAGTCTTAGAATCTGGGAAAAAGAAGAAGACGCACGAAGTACCACATAATGTCGGCTATAAGGTGGTGCTTTCCTAGATAGACACATTCAGGCACCGCATTGTTCTCGGCTTTAAAAAAAAAAGCCTGGGAAAATAAAAATCATTCCACATAGGAGTCTCATAAATACGTGTACAGTCGCAGTAAACAATAACAACACAGAACGGACAACGCGTTGACAGTATGTCCAATATTTGCTACAAACCATGAAAACCGTCACATAGGCGTCGTTATCGACGCTGGCAGATTAGATTAACAGCTCTCTTTCCACAAAACCAACGTAATGCTGATACCCCAGTGACTCACGTCCTAGTATAACGGACACGCTTCTTACACTACTGTGATCATATAATAATCTATTAACGAATTCTACTTGTGGTACCTTTGCAATGCAGAGCCCCAGCGACCTTATCAGCCCCTGTTGGTGAACTAAACTGCAATTACAATAATTTACCATTTTACATTATTTATTAGTTATCTTCATAAGCCACTGTCTCCTCTTTTGTGCTTTACTGTCTTGAGCCGTCGCAATAAGTACTCACATAGTAATATGTCACCAGGTCCTCTAAAAGGTGGATATTTCTCTAATCACTGTCAGATACAACCAGGAAAGACGACTTCTACCCAAGCCTATATTTTTTATTTCTTTATCTTCAAGGACTGGCCGAAGTATTACGAATTTTTAATTTCTGGCTACCAGCCTATCTCTTTCTTCCTTTTTCTGTTCTAATAATTTCTGTTTCACTATGCGTTTGATCGCTTACAGGCTGTAGTTTCAAGAGCCGTGAAGTGTTTACGTGGATAATGAGGTCTCAGAACAGATCTGATCCGAGGACCCGGAAATCGTAAATCCGCTACTGAGAAGAGATTTGTTTACATTCTGATTACTGAAAACTAGTAAAAGATGTCGTTCAGAGTATTCTTCACACACAGAACACCTTGGTTCGACTTGGAGAAATACGGTTGGTACGTCTCCCCTCGAAAGCTAAATCTTTCCAGAAACGAAGGTATCTGAGGTTGCTTGAGTTGTCCAAATTCGGAAAAAAGAAAGAAAAAACATGCTAACCAAAGGCTAACAAAAGTCCACGGCGGATGTTTTAAGGGGGCATGGAGGGACGGGAATTTCCTCCACAAATAAGGCTCTTCCTACGATACATCACACATAAGAAGATATTTTGTAGCTGTTTAGTAATACAGACCTAAATATCTATAGACTTTAACGTTTAAACGTGAAAAATCTAAGCTATAATAATTTACAATAATTAATCTTTTCTTTGAAGTTAATTCTTGATGTTTGAGTTTATTGCACTAATTGAATGTTATATATTGTAGTAGCAAACAATTTCTTCTTTAAGTGTATCTGTGTCACTACATGTGATGCACCTTACATATGTTTCACAGAAAAAACTGCATTTTCCTGAGGCTTGAATATAAATTTATATACATTTTTATTGTTTTTTACTTCCATGTTCCGTAAGGAAATGGAAGTATGGTCATGGCGAAAAAAACCGTGTTCGAGATAACGGCTGATTCTCATTGTACTACCCTCAAAACATGAAGAAAAGTCATTTTTCGAAAAGTGTGTGTGTGTGTGTGTGTGTGTGTGCGTGTGTGTAGAATTTTTCTATGGCAAACGATAACAGCCGCAAATTCAAACAGAATCAAATAATTTTTTGCATACGGCCCTGAATTGGAGAGTACTCAAGGCCTATTGTTTTTGGTGAAGATAGGTTAAGGGAAAGGGGTAGTTTACCTGCAACGTTTTATGCTTTAACAAGGGTAATTTTTTCTATGACGAACGATACCTGCCGCACATTTAAATAGAATCAAATAATTTTTGCATACGTCCCTGAACTGTAGAGTACTCAAGGTCTTTTGATTTTGGTGAAGATCGGATAAGGGAAAGGGGTAGTTTACCTGCAACATTTTATGTTTTAAGAAGAGCAATTTTTTCATGACGAACGATAACTGCCGTAAATTAAAACAGAATCAAATAATTTTTTTTTGCATACGTTCCTGAATTGTAAAGGACTCAAGGCCTAATGATGTTGGTGCAGATCGGTTAAGGGAAAGGGGTAGTTTACCAGCAACATTTTATGTTTTAACAAGGGTAATTTTTTCTATGACGAACGATAACTGTCGCAAATTCAAACAGAATCAAATATTGTTTTGCATACGTTCCTGAATTGTAAAGGACTCAAGGTCTGTTGATTTTGGTGAAGATCGGATAAGGGAAAGAGGTAGTTTACCTGGAACATTTTATGTTTTAACTAAAGTACTTAATTTTGATAAATAAAGTATCCTGAAAAGAAGATCATAATAACTCACTGTAGAAACGTAGATGAAATATCTATAAATGAAGAGGCTAGTTGAACGGGGTGGGGGTAATTTTCTATAAATGAAAATTATAGTTGAAGGGAGAGGAAATAAATTTTTATATGTGTACTACGTTATAGACAACAAAGAAGTAGTTTGTTATTAAAATTCCTCCCCGGGCTGTTTGGCCGTAATCCAATGTTTTCTGCAAAACCAGACGTTTCGGCAGTGCCATCGACTTCCATCATCAGTGAAAATCGAGTGCGATAACGTGAGGTGGTATACGTTAGTGACCACAGTACTGTGGTTAAGGCTGAAAAAAGATGTAGTTTCTATGGAAATATTTCATTTCGAAAATGATTTTAAATATAAATCTTAGAACATGGAAGTCATGTATAGTTCTCCATACCGATATTTTAGTAATAATAAAACATTTTACGCAAATATATTTTTGTATATTTTGTAAATTTACTCCAGTTTCGATAGTACTCCAACTGTCATCATCGGATAAAAATTAATAAACTCATTTTTTTAAATCAATTGTTCAAAACAGCTGTTTTATATGTAGACTAAATTTAATGTTTTTAATGTGCATATAAAATATGTTATATAATTAATTGTAAAATGTAATATAAATATTAATTATTTTATTAAACTAGTAATTTTGAAAACATTATCATTTTTTTATTAATCTGAATCTGTTCTGGTATTAATTTATTACTTGTGTTGTTTATTATTTCAGAACAAATTCAGATTAATACAAAGAATAATATTATTTTCAAAATTACTAATTTAATAAGATAATAAATATTTATATTATATTTTACAATTAATTATATAACATATTTTATATACACGTATAAAACATTAAATTTAGTCTAAATATAAAACAGCTGTTTTGAACAATTGATTAAAACATTTTTGAATTTATTAGCTTATATCTGATGATAGTTGGATTACTATCGGAACGGATTATTATCGAAATTTACTATGTAAATTTACAAAATAAAAAAAATATATTCTTGTAAAAAGTTTTATTATCAAAATATAAAAAATATAAATACTGTACCAGAAAAATATGAGCATATATGAACATTTTTATTGATACAATTCTTTTATTGATTTTCTATCAATTTTGAGATACTATTTTTACATGACGCCACGGACACGCAAATTGTTAAAAAATACTGTAGGATGAGACGCAGGACGTTTAGAATGAATTCAGTGAAGTCCCATTTGCAGGGGCGGATTTACGCACAGGCAGACTAGGTACTTGCGTGGGGCGGCAAATTTTGGGGAGCGGCAAAATTTGAGTTAAGAAATTATATTTTTAGATTCAATCAAATTTATAAGTATAAAAGCCAGTTCAATTAAGCACACACGAATATAAAAATTATCTCCAAATAATTTTTAACTATAACGCAGTTATCGTTTCTCACCCAAAAGTAATACGGGCGAATGTTTATGTTTTCAACCGTTGAAATATTTGGCGTTGATCATCAGAGAGATTTTAGATGTTGGCAATCCAGATCAAATTGAGAAATGTAGATTTGTCAATGTAATACCGAATTGTACGTTGGTTCCAGAAACCGAGGCAAGCTAATATTTAAGGAATCGAGACATTCTAGTGATACCGACAATAATTGTGATAGCAGTGAAGGTGAAGATACTGTTCACACAGTTCAGCCAGAGAGGTCCGTTGTGGAGGAACCTTCATTTTTGAAGAACGAAGAGCCAGTTCACGTCAAAAATCATGATGAAATGTCATTAAATCAGGTAGGGAAGGTCTTAGATTCTGATCATATTAATTGGCAAATGAACGAGAGCACACGCGATTTAGCAAAGTTTGGATTTAAACAGAACACTAGTGCGGACTGTAAAACCAAAGAGGGAATATAATGATGCCCCCCCCCACCAACAGAGATTTGTGGGAGGGGGCAAATTTATACTGCCTACGGGCGGCAAAACGTTAAATCCGCCCCTGCCCATTTGACGAGAAACAGAAGAACATCTTTGGCTGTGCATGTGAATGTTGCTTCTTCGGGGACATTGCGGAGCTTGAGTGTAGTTGAATTTGTTGTAGTTCTTGCACCACTTGTTCTTTATCAAAATCACCGTATACAAAGTTGAGATTTTTTATAGCCGATTATAAAGTCATTATCAAAGGCGTCCATCAAGAATTTCGATTGCACGATATTAAATCAATTCGGAACAGATTCCGACGTTCCCCAGATTGTACGACAAACGAGGCGAGGAATCGTTTCCTCGTTAGAAGTAAGTCATTGTCTGGGTCAAAGGCGAATATAGAATTTTCATTTTCAGGTATAAATGTACTGCATTAGACTGAACTCCAAGTCTCTGAGAGGAACTCGGGGAGAGAGAGCGCGTAGACACACGGACGCGCAGTTGCGTTAAACAATCAGCGATTACTGAGAAATCCCGATTCACATGCATTATCAAAACTCACTCAACGCTCACTTTCCTCTCATTGAAAATTAACCCAGATAACTGTGACGCTGTGTGTTGTACAAGAATTAGCACTGTTAAATATTATTAGTATTAAAATCTAATTTTAATTTCACATAGATTATCATTTCGAAATGTAATAGATGACTTACATTTTAAAGAGGGCGAGCTAACTCCTCATTTGTTTCATTTATAATTTTTCAATTATATTACTAATTATTTCGCGACCTTTATTATTAACAACGAAATTTTTTTTTCTTTGTTTCGATGATCCTTGAAGAGACATTGTGAACAGACAGTTACAAATAAATAAAAACAGTATAATTCACTCACTAACAGAAAGTAACTAAAAGTACATTAATCCTACAGATAGTTCAAAAATTCGTATTTTTAATGTTACTATAACACAATTACTTAAAAAGGACTAAGTTGTAAACACAACGCCAATAATACCTAGTCTTTAAACGCACTTAGCCTACTACCGTAACGGTAAAAAGCGGACTGCAATAATATTACAAACTAGAGGTGGGCCGATATACCGATAACAGGTATTTTGGGACGATATTTTTGTGGAACGTATGTAACAGTGACTGAAAAGTTGAAATACATGTTATTCGCGGCCTCGCTGTTCCGAGTCGAGGGACGCCCCTACGCAACTAACGACTACACAAGTAACAAGTAAACTAGTACGCCAAATACTATGCGTATAACTGGTATACAAGGAACAACAAGTAAACGAGTATTACAAATATTAGGCGTATCACCGGTACACAAGGAACAACAAGTAAACGAGTATTACAAATACTTGGCGTATCGCGAGGAACACTAGGTACACAAGGAACAACTACGTAGTATAGGAGTATTTCGAGTACACGATTTCGAAGCCACCTTTTTGGTCCTGAATACTTAGTTTTGCGCAAAGAGACGAAGCTGTTTTTAATAAATGAAAAAAATTCATACTGATGTTACATTTATTCTCGTGTGTTATGCAGATATATAATACAGATTATAATAAATTATATATTATACTAGTCACAAACTTGGTAAATTTTGAAAAAACGAATTATATTGTGTTATAACCTACAGAGTGGGTGATATTTGATAGGCCATATTATACTTTTTGTTAATGTGATTTTAACTTCAATGCACATCTCACGTAAGTGATGAAATTGTTGTAACGGACATTTATAGACTTTATATAGTCCTGTTCATTAAAGCTTTACTGATCTGATAAGGCTGCCATAAAACGTAAGGTGTTTTTGTAAATTTGTTTCCTTTATCTAAACTGCTGGTTTTGAACTTCTGTCTATCTCTTTACTTATCATTTTACTAATAGCAGTCTCCACTTAGTAAAGAAATAAAAATAACAAACTCCATAACAGATAACACAATTAGGTGTAAATGGTGAAACTGCAGCCTAAGATAAATACACGATCTGATGAAGATAAGAATTTACTAAACTTATTAGAAAGCCATCAATAAAACAAGGAGGTGATAAGAAGAGAAAGAAACAAGTTTATCTGAATTTCTTGGAGACCGTAAAACATTCATAATTGATTTATGATATGTCTCGAAGTTTCCATTATTTGCCCAACTTGTGCTTTTGCCAGGACCTATCAGTTGATCTACTAGCAGTTGTTCCCAACTTTTCGGGACCCGCGTACCACTTCGGTTTTCCGCGTTCTTTTCGAGTACTACCTGATAAGAAAATAAAATAAGATAAGAGGAGATATCTAATGAAATTTTACCCCAAACTGTTTAGGTTGTGTTATTATACGGGTCACGTAGTCCTTCAGTCTTCGACTGGTTTGTACCCTCCCCGCATATACCCGTGGTGCGTGTGGTACTGAGACTCTCACAGGTATATGGGACCTACAGTTTAACGCCGGATCCGAACGGCATAGTTGGGGAAGGTTTATACTAAGCAGGATACCTCTCGCTGGTTTGCCATTGCCTTGCGAGGGGGAACGGTCGTATCTAAATCAGATGGCCCCCGGTGTTATACGGGTAATCGGTTTAAATCATGTTTATTCTCATTCACTCTTGTAGCTTACTGTTATGTTTTTATTATATGTTTCTTTTTTCACATTATATGTTGTGCTATTCTAAATTTCATTGCCTGAGTGTCGCAACTGATTTGTCTAACCAATGTTAGTTTGTTTACTCGTAATGAAAACTTAAATTAGTATTCCCAAAGGGAGATAGGCCTATAAATTCTCTTGTTTCTTATTTTCTTTTAAACAGTAATAGTTTAATAAAGTCACAGTGTAAAGTAACGCTGTTAATACTTTTAGTTTCAATTTATTTCTTATAACAAATTATATAATATAGGTTATGTAATAAATTCAAATAAACACACTGCAAGTAGGTTTATTTTAATAGGTTTATTAATACATTAATAGGTGTATCTAGGTGAAAATAACCTACTTGTAGTATATTTATTTGAAAATGTTACATAGGAGACCTGCAGGAAACTCAACGAGTTACTTACAAAGGAATAACATAGGTTATGTATAATAAGTATATAACAGGTATTTGTACCTGTTAGTTTTTTGGAACGGTTTTATTTTAAAATAACTGTTTAGCCCACCTCTATTACAAACTGGTAGTCTCCCTTTGTGAACAGGGCTGATGAATCATTGGCCTTGACAAACAAACAATACCAACACAGACACGCACACAACACAATCAGGCATACTTTATCCCATCCATCAGAGACTTGGAGTTCAGTCTAATGCAGTAGGTAAAGGATTCCAGCGAAACTCTGTTGGGACTTACTCGAGGTCTCCCAAATCCCCCCAAGAGAAGAAAACATCTAAGTGCATTAAAGAGTGTCATTAAAGTGAAGGAAAAAGTGACCTCATGTACAAATAAGTTATTAAAATAATTACGGAAAACACAATATTTAATTACTGAAAAGACTCGGTTTAGATTCGACTGTTTGGCATTTGTCTGTCCATTTGTTCATCTCCCAACCTGTTTGAAGTATTGTACGTCTCACGATAACTTTCTAACACATCAATCGATTTTCGCAAAACACGACATGGGTACCCATACTTTTCCCCTATAGAACCCTATTGTTCTTCAGATTGATTCCCTCAAACATTGGGGGGCAAAAAGATGAGACGGACAAAACTGTGGGAAAAATCGCACATGTGGGATATAAAGTTAAATGGAATTTTAACCATAATCACTTTTGTGTATTTCAAAACTTTTTGAACCAAAAGTGGGTGAACATTTTGGCTAAAAATCGTAAAAATTCATTTGGGGGTATCAAATTAAAGAGAATTTTAACTAACATCTGAATGCGGTGTAAGATTCAAAATATTGGGACCCCAGAGACCAAAAACAGATAAAAAATTATGAAAATCTAGTAGTGTCAAACTAAAAGGAATGTAACCCAAATCCGAATGTTTTCAATATTTAGTGTTTATTGTATGATTGTGTGATCTACAATTGTTCTACTACTTAACGAGGATTAGAGAAATCAGGTTTTTTTGTAATTTTTTCGATAACTGAAAACTGATGTAATATCGAACTTTATGTAACAATAAATGCACTTCGTTCAAAATAGTGAGGGAGTTCTGAAGGTCAGAGCGCATACTGGTTAGATGAGAATTTTAATCAAAATTTCTAAACATCATTGCAGAGCTGATCCAATAACTTATCATTTAACTTTAATTTTATATATATAGCTTAAGTGTGCATGTACAATTAGAAACTGTGCTACACGGAGCAAACGTGGGTTGCACCCCCCCGTAACGAATATGTGAGGGAGGTATTATTAGGAATACACAGGGAGGTATCTGTGTAATTACATTACGTAAAATGGCCTGACACACTAGGATAAAGTACACATTTTTAACACGACCAATCATAAGTTTGTGTTCTTAACAATAATTTTTGTATTAATGTAAATAATAAAAAACGATGTCAAAAAGGAAGACCAAATTGGTACTAAACCTACCTGTTAATCATACAATTAAGACAAGCGAAACTTGTTCGCAGTTTTAACTCGACCTTTTTTTTGGCATTTCTCTGTCTATCTACCTATAGTATTGGGTGTGTCTCATGATAACTTTTAAATGCATCACTCGATTTTTATACAATTTGGAAAGCACGTCCATACAATTAACCTACAGAGCCCTATTGTTTTTGGTATTGATGCCCTAAAAACAGAGCCGCAGGGGACGAAAATGTGGGGGTTCAATATTTTGAAAAAATCGCAACATGACCACTTGATGTATCAAATTAAAGAGAATTTTAACCACAATCCGAATATAATGTTCAGTCGTGTAAATATCAAAATTCTGGGCCACCAGGCCCAAGAGTGTATCAAACGTTTGGAAAAAAGTTCACAAATCCATGTGGTGTAACAAATTAAATACAAATTTAACTACAATCTGAATATCGTGTTCAGGCTTAAAAATTAAGGGCTTTTTGGGCACTGGAGCCAAAAAAGTATTAAAATAGTGGAAAAATTGTTAAATTCATGCCGAACATCAAACTAAAGGGAATGATTTTAACCCAAATCCGAATGTAATTTTTTCTGTGAATATTTTTATCCTTAGGATCACCACGAGCTAAAAATGAAAGTCAAAATTTTCCAAAAATTGTAAAATCTGAGCGAGTTCTGCAGTTTAAGGAGCTTGGTAATTTGTATAAGTTAATTTTACGAAAAGAACTACTCTGAAATGTTTCACTAAAAATTAGCATTTAAAAATGTCGACTTTTAGTTTAATTATCAATTGATATTGTAATATGTCTTAATATCGGAATTACTGTAAATTTTCTATCTATTTAATCTTAGTTTCAAACAATGTAATTTTGTGTATGATAGTTTTAAAATTATTCTGGCTAATAATCTTAATGTAAAACACTAAACATCTCACAATAATATTATCACTAGTAATTAGAAATGTCCTCTAAGCAACATTCGTAATACATTATTTGTTGTACATCTGCTTTTTAATAAACATAAGAGTAATATCTCTATACAGCTCAGGTGTCTTTAATTATTATAGTGTGAGAATTCATTCTAGCGTACCAATCGTATAATCTGCCCGGTTTTTTGCAGTAAACGTTTTTATGTCTTTTAAACGATACGACGCTCTCGTGTTCAACCGAGATAATTTTAAAATTTGACAGTTTTCCTTGTCCCACAGTATTTCTGAAATAATCTTTTATCATTGTCAATTAGCTGTAGCTTCTTGCACGTGAAGCAACTATTACAGCAAATCAAGGAAACCCTTACCAAGACGCCCTCTCCGCTAAAATTCCTTGCAAAGTCCAGCCCTGTTTAGAATAGGGAGGAGTGATTTAACCGCCCTTCCCGCCATCGACAGCTTTAGTCATGTCCAACTGCCAGGGTATATACATTCAGCGCTTGTTTCCGCCAAGGTGTGGGAATGATAATCATCAGTCACCAAGATTTAACAAACAGCGATACGTATTGCACAGAATAATTTATTTAATTTAATTCGTGGTGTTAACACAGACCACTTGAAATATAGTCTACTGAATTGAGCACCACTAATGGCACTAGAAACATAATCCTACTGCAAGACAGGAAACGAAAATAAAATTATTAAATTCTGATTTGGAGAAATTTAACTTCCCCTTTGACCATAAGTGATATCAAGACAATGAGAACCGATTAAAACAATAAGAACCGATCGACCTTACTTTCAACTGACAATTTTTGTGTGTCAACATTAAACAGAGAATCCTTAATTTTTAGTGACCGTCAATCAATGAATGTTTTAGTGGATGGTTAGTGAGGATCGGTCAATAATACAAATTTTAGCTATTTTGCGTCGACGTTTCGACAATATTTATTGTCATCTTCAGGACCTGTGTATGAAATACAATAGAAATATCAAACATAACGAAACAATTAAATATTTGGGTGAACGTGTTGGTGTATGTGAGTGTGTGCGTGTGTGTGTATGTATCATTTTATATGTGAAGACTTATGATAGTTTGTTTACATCTTCAAATTATCTTTAAGAAAACGAGCAAATCACACATCAGACAGACAAACATCAGATAGTTGACAAAGGTTACAAACAAAAGTTTCTGGTAAATTTTACTAACAGGTAAACTTGGATAATAATTGTAATCATATTGTAAAATATAGTCAAGAGTACTATAGAATAATGTAATTTATGTATGTGTCTAAGTTACATATTGTCCACATTACGATATCCACATCGTAATGCTCTACAGTTATTGTGTAAATTGTATGTTTCTAAATTATGATTGTTTTGTTAATACCAGTAGGGAGTGAAAGATGGTAAAAATAACTTTTAATAATTACGTAGTGAACATACCCTAATCTGTTTTAGTTATAGGTAATATATTACTTTGCTATATGTTGACTGCTGTAGGTATAAAAATTTATGTACCAATCTAATATCCAATTGTTGATTACTGTGTGTTTAATTAATTAAAATATCATTACATTTAGTAATTTTAATTGTAATACTGTATAAATTAAGTTCTCTCATACTATAATTTGCTCGTTTTCTTAAAGATAATTTGAAGATGTAAACAAACTATACAACTTAACCCTTACGTCTTCTCTTTATTTAGTATATATGTTGTGTTTTGTTGTCATTTATGTATTGAGTGTGTAATTCTAATTTTCTCGTTCAAGCCTAGCCCGCGTTTGAAGAGAAGAGAAGGAATTCTTATTGGTTTCTCATTCTCTTTAATACAAAAGCAGTCCGCGAATAGCGCTGTGGTTCCCAGACAGCTGAAATTTGTAGGTTAGTTACCCGCGTATAATAATTCCTACGTTACACTCTCTACTTATATTATAACACTTGTTCACACTACACAATATATTATACAAATGAGAAGATATCTTTAAATTCTGAAAGGGTTCTTTATTATGATTTTAATATTTCTTGCCAACAAAGTTTTTCCTTTACGGAGATACAAAAGTCTATAGTATTAGAAGTAATCGATTATCGATCGGATTCAGGGTTATATATTATTTTAGTTATGATTTTGTATTTCTTTAAACACAGGGAGTGAAGGTTCTTTCAACTGTTAGTAAGGTCAGAAAATGCATAAATAGGATTACAAGGTATTACAATATAGTATTAAGTTCTTATTAAATATTATTTAAATAAATGTAGTTTTACCGTCCGCTGGGCATCGTGACTCGGTAAGGCAGTGTATAGCTAACCTCGTCGTAGTGTTTGGTCAATAACGAATGCAGATGAATTAATCCTCGCCAGTCTTCGCTCCAAGTTCGAAATAAAAGTTGAATTCTTGGTCCTGGGATGATGCAGAAATGCCGCTACTTTTGTTCACCAATGTCCGAGTTTTGTGGTTACGTGTTTCAACGAATTTCGTGCCCAACTACGCTTTTTCTATTGAATTGTGGAAACTGATGTTCAAGTATAATTTTGTGTTTTATTTTCGTTCTTTATAATATTGGATTATATAAATCTATTCAGGTAGTTATTTCTCTGTTTTGGTTGATTAATTAAGTTAATATTTGCTCAGTATATCGAGTTTTACTATTAGAGTTCTTCACTTAGATTTTCTGTCAATTTTCATGTACAGGTTTATGATTGTTCGGTTATAAAAGACGACTGAATGTCAGTGAACCATACTATGGTGATTTATTACTTAATTTGTTTCCCAATCGTATTGTTTTAATTTAATTTAATCAAATCTTTTCTGAGTGCATCCAAACTAAACCGTCTTCGTTCATGGATAATTATTCAATAATCGAATCAACAAATTTTATCTCTCGTCGTCCTTGACAACCATCCTGTCTACTCTTATTGGATATTATATTATACTATAACCATTATCATACAATGTTCTTACACTCATCAAAATAATCCTTTACTAAATTTCCATTATATCCTATTATAATTTTACATATTGTTTGTTACTAAATTTTATATATTTTGCTATCGTTTCCTCTTATTCTACTTACTCTAACAAGTATTATTTTTCTGTTACAAAACATTACCTATCGGTATCATTGCACTATTGCATTTTGAGATTTTATTTAAATTGAATTTATTTATCTGTTATTAGCAATTATTATTAACTTCTCCTACCTCATTAGATTCTATTTAGTATTTTTTTACAAATTTCTTTACCTAACCTTTTTGACCTGACTTACTATACAATGTTACTGGTTTTTAGGCCTATCATTACACTTTTATCTACTTCTGATTTTAATTTGTTACTATCTGCATTATTATAGAATCCTTCATTTGTTTATGATATGATTATACTAAACCCTTTTGTATCTCGTTAACAACTATAGCCTTTCTGGCCCAGTTTACAATTATAATCAGCCTACTATCTAATTACATGTATACAAACATTTAACCATATAAAGTCTAACAACAGCTCTATAATGATATATTAATAACACCTAAAAATGAAATTAATTGGTAATTAATTAATGAGTTTAACAACAGCTCTATAATGATATATTGACAACACATAATAATTAGTTAATTGGTCTTCTATTAAAAGAATTACTCCACTTGCTACACACAAAAACTAACATAACTATCATGATAATAATACAACATGATACAACGTAATAACAGGTACATTTTTATGAAATAAGTTATGTAAGAATTACTCATTCTCCTCTCATTTAAAACATCAATTATTATAAAACAGTCTAAGTTAGTTTTTACATCATTTGTCAATGTCTATTGTTTACACCTTTCACTGAACTTTGAAGTTTGTATTTATTAACATTATTATTTTTTTTTCTTTCTACCTTGTATTCTTATTGGGGATAATTCATTTATTCAATAATGGGTTGGGTTTCTGACCTTTTACGAGTATGGATAATTATTATTTTTATTTTATTTTAAAACTTATAAATTGATTTACGTAACGTATGGGACCATATTTTCGTTACGTTACAACTATCATAAGTCTTCACATATAAAATAATACATACACACGCACGCACACACTCACATACACCAACACGTTCACCCAAATATTTAATTGTTTCGTTATGTTCGATATTTCTATTGTATTTCATACACAGGTCCTGAAGATGACATAAATATTGTCGAAACGTCGACGCAAAATAGCTAAAATTTGTATTATTGACCGATCCTCACTAACCATCCACTAAAACATTAAACAGTGAAATAATCCAAGGCAGATCCAACGCATGCTCAACTAAGAATCACAACGCAAACAGTTCTTTGTATTCACAGCGAAATACTTTGTTTTAAAACGAAAGTGTTGACAGATGTAAAGTTAGTTTACAGTACTTAGGATTCCAATGAGCCTTTTGTTCAACTTTCATTGAAAGATTTGCACAAATCACTTTTCAATTTCAATTTACATTACAGACACATTACACTATACAAGAATAAAAGAGAAGAGAAGATAATGGATATTCACCCATACATACAAATAGAAATTTCATTAAAACGGACACGTGCTTCTAAAAATAAAAATTACTTTTTAAAAATACTTTCCACGCATCTAATGGCTGATCTCAAGCGAATCGTGTGATAACGTCCTTCATGATCCCAGTGCATGAGCAGGCCTTATAAGACCAAATACGTCTAGAAGTAGGCAATTTTTTTCTTTTTTTTGACACGTTAAGTCAGTTACCAGTTTCAAAGCGATCGTTTTGCACTTGTCTATTTGGAGGATATCTCCGGTAACTTTTGAATCCACCAACCGATTTTCGTAAAACTTACCATGAGTACGTTTACCCGCACACATCACTACCTTCTTTACACTGACAACCCCTCCTCAAGAAAATACAAAAGGGTGGGTAGAAAAAATGTGAGGGGTCAAAAATTTGAAAAAAAAAACGCAAATTATGGGATCTGAAATTAAAGCGAATTTCAACCAATATGTCCAGTTTTGGAAATTTCAAAATTCTGATAAGCTAGGACACAAACAGTGGACCCTACACCAGGATTTTACAAACCCATTCCGAGTATCAAATTAAAGAAAATTTTCACCAAACTCAATTTTAACTAATTAACTTTTGTGTTAAAATTTAATCTTATGTCTTTGTGTTATCGTATAATTTCTTTATTTCAAAATTTTGAAAAAATCCATAATAGGTATCATATATAGCAAATTTTCACCAAATCAAAATAATGTAGTGTTTACTTTGATTTTTTTTTAACAAGAGCATCACGGGCCAACACCGAAGTCAAAGTTTTGAAAAAAAAGTGGAAAATTCTATGTGGCCTTTTATAGACGACCATAGCAGCTTACAACACAGTTAAGATTTTTGTTTTGTACATAGATATTGATCTTTTGTAAGATATACGTTGATACTGCGCATATTATTTGTTACACCTTCATCAGAATGTTGAGAGAACACATAAAAATACCCAACACGAAAAAACTTATGATCAACTCCTCGCGGTGTTTCTCAGCTAATGTTAAGAATCATTAATTTTAAGATCTTTACTCACAACTTGAATTAATCTAGTAATAAATGTATTTTGTTCAAAACAGTTCGGAGAGTTCTGCACCCAGGTAGTTTACTATAGTGTTCCAAACTGGATGGCAATTAAGGAATTAGAAGACCTTTACTCTCGCACACAAACTCACAACCGGCCCGGCTCCGCCAAGCACGACCCGGGCGGTTCACGTGTACGTATACGATCCAATTCAAAACTATAAAATTTTTAATTTAGCTTATAATCCAATTTAAACTATAATTTTTGTAATCTCCGTGAAATTGTGAGAAAAATGAGTCCAAACAACACATACATGCGATAAATATGAGTATTTTACGCATTTCTAAAGTAAACACAGAATCGGGAGTATTTAAGACTTTATTATAAAGTAATAAGTATGCTGGTGATATCTTGATGATTATAAGCAAAAATGTATTTACAATCTACATTCATGGTGCAAAATTACGTCGGTAATATGAAAATTTGTATTTTTTCTACAATAACACATGGTGTCTTGTATGTAATATACATAAACAAATATTAATCTAAAATATATCACAACCACGTCGTGTTTAGTGTCATTTTCTTTAAACTTTTATTAAGATTAAAAATAAGCTAAGCTCGTTTGTTAAAAAGTTCATATTATAAAAGTTGCCGTTACGTAGTGGACGCCCCAGTAGATGATTCATACCCTAGGCGTGCGGGCCAGCTCTGTGTGTGTGTGTGTGTGTGTGTGTGTGTGTGTGTGTGTGTGTGTGTGTGTGTGTGTGTGTGTGTTAGTAAGGGTCTTCTAATCCCTCAGGTGCCATGCGACTTGGATCGCTGTATAGTTTATACTTTTAGTATCTGTACTCTTTTATTTTACGGGGGCTTAGTAGACCTGTGGTATTGGTGTTTCGCTTATAATCTAAAGGTTTAAACCTCGAGGAAGACCATAATCTAGGTGTGTTTTTCAACCATAAGTCGATTCTCCCTGTAGTGGTGAGTAGCTAGGTATTCCCTGAGGTAACAATCGGCACACAGCCTTCGTACGGCTCAAGTTATGCAGCCTAAACTATCTAGATGGCACAAAAAGGCGTCTACTATTATAGAGTACGTAATTTTAAATATTACTGTGCTCATTGTGTTCCAAACGACCGTGTTTCAATAAGACCCTTTTATCTTCTTTAACATGTTAAGCAATGATAACTGTTATTTTTTTCCCGTTTAGTTAAACAATAAATTTCTTCAGACAATGTTATCAGCATGCACAGCATTGTGAGAAAAGTTACAGTTAGTCTAATTCAAATCAATTACCTTGATGATCTTATCTCCGGCATGCAGTCCAGCGCGCTCTGCGGCCCCACCTGGAAACATATCAACGCACGTCAGTGTATGCACTTGCTGAACATTTTACAGTATAAAGTGTAAACTGTTGTGAATAAAGACGGTACGTAATTAAAGCATTCAGATTCTATTAACTGCAATAAAATAACAATGAATAATCAAATTGCTCTTTACGGAAGAAACGGTACACAATACCTCACTGAATACATTAGTACACACACTATAAATACAAATTTACATATTACACATATGGTATATACGTATTGTTACGCAATACGGAACGTTCTGGTAGGCCTACATTGGAGAACGTTGTTCTACTCTTTTCTCGGCTATCCCAGCAATTCCAGCTGTAATGTTTGTGTGCGTACATATTGATGCTTTGTGATGAAAGACAATTACGTGACACTTATCATACATAAACAATCGAGGCAATTCCAGACCGGAACGTTCGGGCACTGTGTTCAAGGCCAGACAGTTAGACTGTTTCTAGTAGATTCCAGAGCAGCTGTTTAACACCTCATCGAAAAAGTGACAGATTATTCTGGAATCTCAGCGGTGTGTAAATATAAGCATCCAGCGACGGTCAGTTCAGTTCAGTTTAAGTGGCGATTTATTCAAGTGACGTTCGAAGTATTGTGACGAAGTTTTATAACTGTGCGCGACTCTATTAGCTGACATTATTATTGCGTGTGAACAATTTTTACTTCAATTGTTGTAAGAGACTATCTTGTTGATTACAAATTATTAATAGTGATGATTAAAGCTGGTAATTAGTGACTTCATTGGTTTCTGTATTTTGTTTTCCACTGTACCATACGACGATCAGGGAGACCGTCGCAATAGTATATATACAGCCTGCATTTCAAATTCTTACTGTCCGTCAAAAACAATGAAGACAGGAAGTTACGGCGGTCGATCGGGATCTACAGTTTGCGCTCGCCTGATCTACAGAAACTGCGTTTCGTCTACGGAAGTGTACAATCATTTGTGATTACCGTTTCTGTAAAGCTACAGAATTTCTCAGAATAATGAACAATAATTCAATTCACTGATGGGTTTATCCGGACACGGCTATGTAAAAACAAAATAATTAAATGTCCTTGGAGCTTAGATCCTTTGAGCTTATTTCCACAGAAACAAACTCAAAAGTTCTATTCATTTTGATGTTTTAAATTTTCTCCCTCAAATATCTCCCTCAAATTAAAAATGTTTACTGCAAATAACAAACTAATAAAAGTTAGACTCCAGGTTCAGCTTCGAGTCAATTTTCTGTGGGGTCACTAAAAGCTGGCTGAATTCTGTTTCATCATCTTGATATTGTACCAATTGGCGAACAGTTCAAAACGATCAACTCAAGTTGGCGATAAAATTGTGATTAACTTCAAATAACAGTGGTCATCGACGCGAGCATATTTCGCTGTAATAACTGACACAAATTCGACTATACAAAAAAAACGCGCGCGCGATAAAAATATCTTTCCTAAAAACACAAAAATGATTTGGGTTTTTTCAGAACCGCGTCCAAATCATTAAAACAGCCACCAAACATTATCTAACAAACGCTGGAAACGCGCGCGCGCGCGCGCTCTTTTGAGAAGGCGATTATTTTTAGCAGAATCTGCTTCTCGTGTACGTCACCGCGTGTAACCGCAACACATACACAAGGTTTATTACCTGATTAACCTCAGTCCGTTTGGCGTGACGTATTTGGATATATTGACCGCTCAGTAGCTTTCTGCAAAACGGAACAGTCGTAAAACAATGGCTACGATGTTGCAACAGAATTCTGCTCAAAGTATCTGACAAATAAAACTAACCAAAAATGTATAGCAAATACAACGTAACTAACTCATTACACAACCGGGACCGTCTTTTCAACGAAAGCCTTCCCAAAATGTGACAGCTCAGCTGATAAACGCGACACAATCAAACTCTAAAATGTATTTGTACCAATGTACTAAAATAAACACAGCCTGCCTGGGCTTCTCAAGTATAAACACCAACTAAGGAGGTACAACTAAACATTTCAACATAACGCATTATAACGCAAGAATACATATTTTATTCAAATTATTTTTTAGGTCATAAGAAAGAAGAAACACAGAGTAAGGAAGACCTCTGGTTAACAAGCGCCACCAAAGTGATGGTATAACCAAGCAACCAAGCAAACCAAGAGCCCCTTGAGCATGTCAAGAGGTTTGAATATCTGGACATACTACTCACCTCAGATAAAAAGGCATATGAGGAAAGAAACCATCGGGTACAAAAAAGCAAACCAAAAACGTCACCAGATTTCTGTGTCTGGAAGAACGAAATCAGGAAGAAGTTAACCTATGTGGTATACAAGACAGTTTCAGAGAAGAACGCTTCAATTTTTTGGTCTCGTAACGAGAACTGCCGAACCTCATTACGCAAGCGTGCCTAGGTGGACCGAGAGGAAAGGTACGACCAAGTATGGTTTATATTGTGAAGCTGGTTAACATAAAGAACGCATCGCCCACGACATAAGATTTAACTACAGGAAGTGGGGGAAGGACCACGGCGCTTGACGTAAGAAGTGGATGAGAAAGAAGAAAGAAAGAAGAAATGACGTCTTAGAAGGCACAACAGGAGATGCCGAAACGTCATCAAATCGAAACAAAGGATGCAAAAATTTTTATTTGTAAAAATAGTCTCAATCTTCACCTTTGTCTCCACTAGCCGCGGGCAGTTTTTTCGATCGATAAAAAATTTCCTTCTGTTTTGACATTTTTTTATTACACCTTCGACACTTGAACAGGGTCGACTTGAACATTCAACCACAATTACCTTCTTACAATTCGGAAGCGATAATATTTTTCATTTCGTTAAGAGATTTCCAAAGAAAGATGTTCACTTCTTTAAGAGATGAAGCAATTCTCGATCGCCATTCTCCCTTCATGACTTCAAAGTCGAACAACACTGTTTTTAACCTGATTTTTCCTGGTTCCATTTCTCTTTTACGTTAGTATCCAGTTTCGAACTGATCCGACAATCCAAATATATTTCAATTGATCCACTCAGTTTAGCATTTCTGCCTGGACTGAAACCAAAATAAACGAGCATTTCGCTTCAATCTACAGACACGACCTTCGTTTTCTTCGTGTTTTTTGGATCCAATACGGAATGGGTTTAATTATAACATTATTGGCATGCTACATTACCACTATTTATTATCAGGCCTAGCTTCTTATGTTGTAGTGTTATGTCAGCAATCAGCAATGTCATCCGTGTAACAAATAGTGGATATATTTCTTCTTCTCCTCGTACCATATCAGGTCGATTAGAAGACGTTGGTCTTTGTTTTCACCTTTCCTGAATATTTTTTCAACGTTGTGTATTCCGGTCCAGCCGCAATGTTTTTTTTTTTACCGTGAGACCCGTTTCCTCCCCATCCTCTACGGCTCTCTATTTTGTCCTTCAACTGGAGCATACGGTATCGATAATCTCTCAGTATATACAACAGCTATGCTAGTTTCCAACATTTCTCTCGTTCCTTCTTCGAATTCGGCGTTTCCGAACTGTTTTCTCTGTTTCTATTGTCTTCGCCATTTCTATTTCTTTACATCTCTCGCTTGCCCTAAATCAGACCGCCTCACTGGTTTGCGTAACTCACCAAGGTGTTCTGACCATACTTATGTGCAGAGACGTCTCCAAACGATTGACTGTTGTAGCTTTCAGCGTCCACACTTCGGCCCCATACAATATCACAAGCCATACATAGTACCTAATCATTTTTCGACGGAGTTTTAAGTTATATCATCACACAGAAATGTTCTCTTTTTTTTAATGTTGCATGGTCTCATACGGCATTTAATCTCTTTCTTAGGATCAAGATGTTCAGTGACATAGCACCCCAAATATTTAAAGTGAGGGACCAGTTCAATATTTTTTCCGTTTACTTGCAGTTGTATATCTGGGTATGGGGGCGAATAAAGACCATAAAATTTGTTTGTGTAACGTGTATGTTTAATCCCATCTTTTATTGCACAGTGTTGAAGACATTGAGTGTTGTCACTTAATACGGTTATGTATCGTCGTCATATCGAATGTTATTTATTAATTCGCAGTTTAGTTCACTCCAAACACTTGTTCCTCCAAGACTTCTTTAATATTTTGTCCGTGTAGAAGATAAATGAAAGCGAAGGAAGGCACATCATCGTTTAACGCCTCGCTGCATCTGACACTCTTTCGTTATTCTTACGTTAAACCGGACAGCTGCCCTTTGTCGCCGTATAAATTCTCTCTGCTTCGTACATCTGTTGTCAACCTCTGTGTCCCTTAATATCTCGATAATTTCCCTATGTTGAACCCTGTTAAAGGCTTCCTCGTAGTCGATGAAGCGGGTAAAAACGTCTTTGCATTGGTCACGGCATTTTTTGATGACGTATATTAAGTGCAAACATAGCCTTTCTATTGCCAAATGCATTTCTGTAAACGAAATTCTTCAGCTCTACTTCACATTTTTTTCTAATTCTACCATGTATAATGCGTAAGAAAGTTTACGGGTGCGTCTCATTAGCCTGTAATCGCTGCGTCCTTTGCTTGCTTGTTCTTTTCGAAATGTTATAAACATTGATTTTAACCATTTTATCCAGTATTTCGCCGGTGGAGTATACGGTATTAAAAAGTCTGAATAGAACAATAATATTATCTTCGTGGATTATTTTTATCATTTTTACTAGAATTTCGTCAGAACCACGTTTTTATATTGTTTTATTTTTTGTGGACATTGTCACACGTATGACTTCGGATTTAAGAATTACTGGTTCTTAGTCGCAGAGCGTAATAAATGGGGTATTTTACAAAGTTACCGCATACAAGACGTACTGGGACCGGGCAAAAAGCTCGATTCATACGGCATGGCAATTAGAGGGAGAGTTTCAACCGGTTTACTGTAGTTCCACCAGAATTCGATCAGTAACTAGCAATAACTGTGTCAAAGAACACTTGACTGGCACAGGAAGAAACTTGTTTGACGACCACTATCAAGAAAGAAAACTTACGTCTTCGAAGAGTCGAAAATGAGGCCGGGAAGCATGTGTACGAGGTTTTAAAATAATTGTAAACGCTACAATACAGTAAGCGTTAACTGTTTCTTATTTGACAGTATAAGTAAATATTTTAACAAAATAAAGTATATAAGCGTTCGTCTATGTACGTACACTTTTATACAAGTATGCATATCATGTCATAAAAGAACGGTGTTAAAGAAATTAAATTAATAATAATCGAACCAATTATGAACTAAACTATTAAAATATCGGTATGGAGAACCATACATGACTTCCATGTTCTAAGATTTATATTCAAGATCATTTTCGAAATGAAATATTTCCATAGAAACTACTTCTTTCTTCAGAAGTACTGTGGTCACTAACGTATATAACCTCACGTTAGCGCACTCGATTTTCACTGATGATGGCAGTCGATGGCACTGCCGAAACGTCTAGTTTTGAAGAAAACATTGGATCACGGCCAAACAGCCCGGGAAGAAATTTTAACAACAAACTACTTCTTTGTTGCCGATAAAGTAATACACATATAAAAAATTGTCCCCTCCCACTTCAAAATTACTATCATTTTCATTTATAGAAAATTACCCCCTCCCCATTCAACTACCATTTTCATTTATAGATATTTCATCTACCTTTCTACAGTGGATTATTATGACCTTCTTTTCAGGATACTTTATTTACCAAAATTAATTACTTTACTCTTGTTAAAACATAAAACGTTGCAGGCAAACTACCCCCTCCCCCTTAATCGATCTTCACCAAAATCAATAGCCTTGTGTCCTCTACAACTCAGGCACATAGGCCTATGCAAAAAATTATTTGATTCTGTTTGAATTTGCGGCAGTTATCGTTCGCCATAGAAAAAATTCTACACCCAGACGCACACGCACGCACGTACGCACGCACACACATTTCGGAAAATGACTTTTTTTCATGTTTTGAGGGTAGTACAATCAGAATCAGCCCTTATAGGCTATCGAACACGATTTTTTTCGCTATCACCATACTTCCATTTCCTTATGGAACATGGAAGTAAAAACGGTACATTAAACTGAACTGTCTCGTTATCAGCCCGGGACTGGGTTTTGGTTACATCTTTGCATATACCCGTGGGGTGTGTTTGGAGATGTACGGAACCTATAGTCTAATGTCGGCTCTGAACGACTACGTAGAGAGGCATTATTAAGTGTAATATTATAGATGCAACTTCAGGTAACAAGTACAGTTTATACACAAGTAGTGTCAAGCTAAGGACAACAGATACATGCGGAGAGGAGGTTCCTGGATAGCCCCACACACAACAATTTTATGTGACCACCAACTAATTAATCTTGTACATAACGCCATGTGCCTGTTATAACACGGTAGGCCTACACCGCGTTAAGCCAGGTTAAGGGCAGTAGGCTACATAGAAGCACGTGGAAGGGACTTGACGCGCCTACAGGTTTCGTCCGCACTGTAATACAATGGATAATTGGCAAAAAAACATTGTATGCAGATAACTTTATCTTAAAATGTACTTCATTTCACAAACAGCTAATGTTGAATATGATGATTTAATTATTATGTTGGACATAAAATGGACTGATAGACTCCCACAGCTGGTAACTCTTACTATGTAACATTGAAACTATTACAGCCTACTAAACGTCAAGGTTGTTTTCAGCGAGAACACTTGGATATAAAAGTCAATAAAAAACGAACATCTTATAAGAAATGAGAGTTATATCTTAATATACCTTATAAATATCTTATATACCTTACGAAGGTTATTAGAATGCCTATGATCAAACCGCATATAAGGAAATATCAGTTGGTAACACCACTGCCACACTGTTCGTTAACCGATAAAAGCAATTGGCTTCAGAAGTAACTAAAACTGTTTTTCGTTCGCAGGAAAGATACTGTTTACAATTCGGCTGAATTTAAGAGACTGAAATATGTTTTCACAGTCCGCTACAGATGTCAGCCATTAACAAACTGTAAATTTAAATTCTAAATAAATTCGTGTTTTAAGCTTTCTACACTACCGATCTGAAGTACAGTAGAGAAGCTCATACGAAGAAGAAAATATGATTGTGACAATCATTACCATGTAGATCTAACTGCTAGTTTTCCCGACGCTGGCGCGCTGTTTTTTTCCGCCTTAATGCTTTTAGATAACCCTGGAATGTATGAACCGTTTCTATCCATTGAATGAACACCCGCCTCGCACTCAGGTAAAAACCGGTTCCCAGTTTCTGAATTTGTGAATGACGTCACCCACGCAGTTCTCAAGGATCGTGGCCGCACGTCTACTAATTGTAGAATTTGTTTCCTACTCTTCCGATCTACCGAACCGGGGATATGATGTGTCAGTTGGGTGGCCTGACACATCTGTATGCGTTTCTTTCGCTGGGATATTTGGAAATTCAAGTATCCAGTGCATCAGCATCACACACAATTAAGAACTTGAAATACCGAATGAAGTTATGAAACTAAGTGAAAGAATTATACACGAACAACACAACAGACTTACCAATTGGCTACTGCGAAATGGAGACCATATGAATGAGACTATTCTTGAGAAACTGGATGGTGTCGAAGTATAATAAATTCTGAAAATTAATAAAAGATTTTACTATTTATTGTTTTTTTTTTTAATGACTGACCACTTATTCACTGACTCCTCCTGTATAATTAGTCTACATAAAGTACAATCTATACTGTTAACATAATCACTCGATCCTCATACTTCCCAATAGAAACAAAAAAAAAGCCAGTCGAAATTCAAATTCGATGGTAAGTATATTCCGTGTCTGAAAAACGAACAAGTTACGCGCGCTTTTTTTGCGTCCGTTCAAAGTTAGACAAAAAACTATCATCTGCAAGGGTAACTGCATCTGATTAACGTTTACGCATCTGATTAATCAAATACAAACCTTGACTTTCAAGGTTTACTGAGGACCAGGCGTCCTCCCAGCTGATCAACAAGTCCATCGCGTCCACCTGCACAATGTTTCAACTGCTTCTGACGCATTCATATTTGCATTTCGTGATTCATCAAACTGAATTGCATTTACACAGAAGATGACACCCATTCTTGATCACGTGAATAACTACACACGCGCGCGCGCCCACACACATAAAACCGAACTATTACAACTTCTTACACTGTGTCCTGGGTCTTTAGTAATGTCACAGCCTAATGTACTGTTTACATACGTTTTCTTAAAAGCGGTGTCATGAGTTGTCCATCTCAATACTGATTTTCCGTAATCAAGCATAATTTGCCATCTTTCACTCCGCAAACAATCATAAATCCGTTTCGTTGCGTTAGGTTTGAATACACATACATATTATATATTTTCATATCAAACGTATTCTCAGCCTTATTCTCTGACACACGGATTCTCTCAGGGAAGGACTACCCATTTCGGTCGGCAGTAAAATATTACGATGCCACGGTTCGCACACGTCGTGTTACACCGGAGCGTAAGGGGGTTGAGAGAGATTATCGTAGTTTAACAGACACGCAAAACGCTCGTTACGTTGTTAGTACCGGACCGAGAGTAGGCTGTATCGTACAGTTGTTAAACACCTCTCATACGCCACTCGTATACGTGGCCTGACCTCATGATACAGCATTGTTACCTGACCGGTGAATGTTAATTCGTCAACATACAATACCGTTCAGCAGTCTACAATAACAACGGTGATCAACAGTAACGGTAATCCAGACAGACGTAGACATTTACTTTCGTAGTTACGATTTCTCTTAATTTGGATTAGTTAACGGTCAGCAATGCAAGACATTACGCCAGGTGTGTCTCACTCAAACTGGTGCTAGAACCACGCTGTCTGCGCGCACTCGCCTGCCGTGTATACCAAGCACTGGAGTTTCACTTTGTTGTCAACGAACTACGGACGTATTCGTTACAACTGGCATTCTGGACATCCACAGAAAACTTAGTTATTAAAATTTATTTATGGATACAAACATACGTACAGTATAAACATAAATAAACTCATTACGCTTAAAGTACCATACGAGCAACGATGCTAATGTGCTGAAAACGGTGTGCACGCAGGCTGGTGTGCTAGGGCACACACTGAAGTCAACGAACTAAAAAAAAAAACTCCTCCACTTACTGTTGTCTTACCGCCGCTGAAAAAGAATATTCTCTTCTAGTCGTAATTGCGAAACAGCGATTCTAGTTGTCCCGAGAAATTCGAAAACGCTGGGAAGTTGACAGTTACAATTTTGGTAAAAATGTCAAAAATTACAGTATGTACGGTTTATGGTTAAAATTACACACGTACGAAACTATAAAATGACGAGAACAACACTTGGGAGATTGACTTAACCTCTTCATTTTGTCTGTACTCAGCACGAATTTGTAAGGGTTATATCGATTGAACGACTACAAACCGTTGACAGTCTATCCAACGCTTTTGAAGTTCAATAAAAGTGTAATGCGCTACGAGACAGGGGGCTCTTGTGTTCTCTATGCTGATATGACAGATCGCTTAAACGTTATCGAAACTTTCCACTTTACTGTCGCACGACCTCTCTCAAAACTGGCGATAAGCGTTATCATAGCTTTCGCAAAAATGTTCCAATGTATCTCCATATTAATGAAAAACAATGGACGGTGAACCCCTAATGCATTACGGTTACATTTTAAAGATACAATTTTTTTTTTATTAACTCACTTAAAAATCAATAGACTACCCGTTTTCGAAAAAATAAATAAATAAAAACATTAGATACAAAATTTAAATGTAGTATTATACACACTTAAAAATACAGTTCAAACCGGACACATACTACATATAGCCTATAATATCATGTTTGGTCC
The DNA here is from genome assembly GCA_034769895.1 of Magicicada septendecula. Classification (NCBI taxonomy): domain Eukaryota; kingdom Metazoa; phylum Arthropoda; class Insecta; order Hemiptera; family Cicadidae; genus Magicicada; species Magicicada septendecula. The sequence continues at coordinate 401,755,643 of CM068371.1, read as the reverse complement.
CATCGTCACGCAATATTAGTTGAGGATGGAACCATTTTTCCCGATTGCGGGACGTCATTAATTGCGGTACCGGTTCGTCTTTTTTAAACTATCCCACGGTAATTGACCGTCACTGAGTATACCCCATCGTAGTATAGGCGAAAGAAATGTTGTCATTATATGAAACCCACGAAAGGTTATGAGCAAAATAACGTTGGGGCCAGTCTATAAACTTAAGCAGTAAAACAATTAAAGACTTTAAACTTGGAATGTTTTTTCTTTCAGTTTGCTCCAGTCTCAAATAAATATATAAAAATAAAATAACGCCACTTTATTTTCGAGAATCCACACTATCACATCTGCATACAGGTTTGTTTTAAAGTCTGCGGAGCCGAACTACTGATCCTGTCCACAAAGCAAACGCTGACGTGAGGAGAAACGAACAGTATTAAATCTAACACTTCGGAATCGATCAAAAATCTCCGCTATTCTAAGATTCAGTGGCGTGCCTCGTATCAGAAAACCATCTGGAGATACCGACTCCTAATCAAAACAAAATCAACAAGATAAAAGTTAATTGTGTTTACAAAAACAAACGGAACACGTGTGGGGCACAGACATAGAAACTCGGGGAGAATTAGATCGGAACACACGCGAAGCGAACAAACGCTAACTGGATCCGCGAATTTTAGCAAAAAAAAAAACGTTCCACTGGTCCAATTGGCTAATCGTAACCCGTTTGCACTCAAGGACGGACTTTTCCGTCTCCACACCGTGAACACGCGGGACTAATTTAAAACGCTTGTTTGCCAGTTACCTTAACCTATCCGATGACACCACTGCCCACGTAATCACTGTGCACTGGGTAATTGTTTCGCATGACCCAGGTATCACGGTCACTGTGACGACACTCGTTTTAGTTACGCAACACACTGTCCCGTCCATGAATTTATAAATTAAGCTATTTACAAAAAAAAAGTTTGTTACATAAACAACAACTGTTAATAACAATTATTTTAAATTATCATACATTTATTTTATGCGCAGTGGCTATGACAGCTACTTACGTGTTTAGAATTTACTTAAAAAAAGAGATAACAGTTTAGAATTTATGTTAACAGTTGGTCAACGGTCGAAAACCATCTCCTTTGTTATAGAGAAATCCGTCGTTGTTCCCTGACATTTCTAAAGGCTTCCTTAATGCCAGAATACAGATGAAAAAATCTGGTGTGCCATAAATCAATTTACACTTTACGTAGTGACCGTGAGAGGGTTTGCGAAGTTCGGTTATTATGTACACAACGACTTTCAAAAACATTTATCTCGACTTTAAGACAACACATAATATTGTCGTCACCACGACCTATACACGGACAACACTGAAATACACACAATTTGTCTACACGAGGTATGTCCAGACGTTACATTAAAAACAATTATTACTATTACGCACACAATAGGAGAGGAAGAAGATACGTGTAACAGAGCGAGGAATGGGGAATACAGAAATTAAGAAATGAGGTACGTGTACGGAGGGAGGGAGGGAGGGTGGGAGGGAGGGAGGGAGGGAGAGAGAGAGAGAGAGAGAGAGAGAGAGAGAGAGAGAGAGAGAGAGAGAGAGAGAGAGAGAGAGAGAGAGAGAGAGAGAGAGAGAGAGAGAGAGAGAGAGAGAGAGAGAGAGAGAGAGAGAATACCGTCCAGTGTTAGAAAACAAACAGAAATGCATGTTAAACACTCAACTAATGGCATGACGGAATATTTTAAAATAGCAGACTTATATTAATAACACGGTATCTAATCATTACATTGTATACATATAAATACACACCATATGTCCGTATGTGAAGCAATTAATCTTATATTGTCAGTATGCAAGTCCTAATAACGGTGAATTTTGAAGAAATGTCCACAAAAATGTTTCAAAATTGTGTGTAGTTAGTAACCTAACCTAGAAAACCTTTCACCACTAGAAGGTACAAAAAAAGTATTTTTATACAGGTACCTAATACATATAATGCATATAATACATAAACGTATTTCTTTTACGCAAGTCTTTATCACCAATAACACCATAATTTTATTAAATTCACAAAGTTAGACAAACTAATTCTTACGTCTTACACAAACACGCATACGTTTATGAAGCGCGCCTATACCATAGTCGCATCAAACAGATACTATTGCCGAAATTTACCGTAACAATATTTTTGACGTAAGTTGCTTAACTGAAAGTAGAATTTAAAATTACATAATAATCCCGCGAACTTGGAAAGCTGTTTACGAAGACTGTTTGTTAATTTCTATAACAGTATGCACGGCATTTTTAAAAACGTACTTCACTTCAAATTTTACTCTTCGACCTATAAGCGTAAAATTTTGTAAACAGAACTACTTTCTATTTGTAGTTTATGGCTGTTATACGCTTCTTTAAAATATGCTTGTCAACTTATAAGTAGGCCTGTAAACTATACTTACAATGTATTCTCTAAGACAGAACAAGTCCCCATTAATGTATGGTCTTCTGTAAAAATACGAAGTCGATATTGCATCTTATAAGACTGTATTCCATCTTTAAAACCCGTTAATATAAATTTAACGATAAAAATATTTTCATGTAGAAACAGTATTCGTGCTAGGTTGTTTTATTTATTAAAATAAATTAATAAGCAAGTAAATTTGTTTTGCTATCAAGAAATATAATAGCCTACGTATTTATCAAACGATATCCACTGAGCTTCTAAAGTAATCTCGTGTTCTAATTTGTATGAACATTTTTTTTTGTATAAATATAATCATTTTACTATAATTCGCTACAAACTTATAGCCGAAACGTTTTGATCGAGTTACCGCCTTCCATTAATCAGAGGTGTTAATTTGGCTAACATCAAAACAATGAGGAGACGATGCACAATAAAATGTAAACATAAATATTACTCGGAACGTATTACTCGCCCAACGTACTTGTGCGACTCTCTCGTCAGACTTTATAGAACGCCCGACACACAGAATAAACAAAACAGCTCTGGTCCGTTGAAGGAAATACCAACCAATATCGTCTGGCTTAGATCTCCTTATCACAAGTTGCAGCGAGTTTGAGAGACGGAGAAGAAAACGCTCGATAATGGATGAGCCCCCGAGGCAAGACTGGCTGGCTGGCAGTTTGCCCGTTTAAATGTACGTGAATGTATGGAAAAAAAGAACAGTACGATTAATGAAAAGTGTAATTCAAAAATATCTTAAAAGATGCAGGAGACAAGGATAAACTGAAAACTCAGATACTAATTATTAGGGGAGGAAGACACGTGTCAAAGAGGGAGAAATGCAGAAATGAGGTACGTGTACGGGAGGAGAGATGAAGCGTGAGAGAGAGAGAGAGAGAGAAAGAGAGAGAGAGAGATAGAGAGAGAGAGTGAGAGAGGGGGGGTGAGCATATCGTCCAGTGTTGGAAAGCAAACAGAAATGCATGTTAAACACCTAACAAGTTGCATGACGGAATATTTAAAAATAGACAATAACATGCCTTGAGTAAAATAGGTGGGTACCAACGATTATGTCAGAACGTTCATTATTGATACAAGGTTTTCCTCTAATAAGGCCGTTCAAAACACTAAACTTGAAAAAACATAAGACGTAAAATCATCTGACATAGTAAAACTACAATAAAACAATGATTCACCTATTAATAAAAATAATTTACATAATTCTAAAATACTATACATTCTAAAATATCAAACTAATTCAGTTAAACAAAATTTATTTTTTTAACTGATGACATTGAAATAAGTACGACGGTTGTAGCATAACGGAAATTTTGCCTTATTTACAATTTAATACCATCTAGAAAATGAAATGAAGAAGCAATCTGGAATGAGTAAAATAAACCTAAATAAAATTAACATAATAGAAATAATTACTATAATAAATAAAATGCCTTAACAGTACGATAAAACTCTCGATCCATAGAAATTAAACACATTCAATTCAAAACAATGTGTGTTAAACCATGTAGGATGATTATTATCCCAGTAACATCATCAGTATACCCAGTAAGATAAGGAGCAGTAAGGAAATACAACCATGGACGAATTAATTTAAATAAAAATCTCAAAGGGACAAAACCTATTTTAAAGACAGAACACTCTATCAGGATCAAACAAAATAAATAAATGAACATAAACTATAGTTATTATATAAAAATTAGAAAACCATATAAAAAAGTCAGAGAATAAAATACCAGTAGGCTGATTGAATGTAAAGTTAGGTATAAATAAAATAGTGTGTAATTGAGGGGAACGCCCCAAACTAGTTTTGAAAGGACAGCAAAAGACTGTAATTAGGCTAAGACCATAATTTGTTTATTTGTTTAATTATTATATTGGTATTCACTACTTACAATGTTAATATTAGGATACACTAAGTGTTAGAGAATAAGTGTTTGTTGTATTTAAAGAATGTTATTTTATGTCAGAATTTTGTTAAGGAAGGCAAGGCAATATATTAATTCAAATGTCATATAAATAGTAACTCAGAAAGGATAATAATAATCATGTGAAATAATTATAATATTGATAGTATAACATCTTAACGTGTGTTATAACGTAGGGAACCCGCGTTAATTGGTTATGCCAATTATACAGGCTGCCTTTCGTTGTAACGAGCTGAAAATTAATCACAACAAATAAAACAATTCTTATATCAGGATATTGGGAAGGGGAGACTGTTGATTTATGCACTCAGTTTACTCGGTACTCAGATGACATCTCTTTATTACATTATGAGATAAAGTTCTCTATTTAAAGTTCTCAACATATATAGTTTACAGTATAATTATATATATTACTCTTTCATAAGGGCCCTCAAAATATGATGTACATCTATTTAATTTATTCCACGGATCCGGGATTGAATATATATTAAGTTAATAATGGTCACCTTGCCATATACAATATTGAAAATTGAGCCATTTGAAGAATGGACTTTATTAATCTTTCAAAACAAGAAAACTTTTAGTTTAAACATTTACTCTTTTGCTATAACCAGTGTTATCAGATTACGGACTACATGTTACATATAATGTCTGTCTTTTAAAGTCTTAAAAGTGGTGAGTTAAATTGTCTTTTGTGGGTAATAATTTTAGTAACTCATAACCATGGAAGACAAGCCTCCATGTCACCTGGTTTTCAGTATTTGCTGCAGAATTGGTTCTTCGGTCCTTGGTGTGTTTCCTGAAGGTCTGTCGTTGCCTTAGTATCCGGTGACGGTGAAGTTCCTGAAGTCTGTTATATCATTCGGGGTGAAGTACTCTCATCTTAGGCGACTGTAGTAATTCTTGTAGGATACTCTCATCTTAGACGACTGTTGTAATTCTTGTAGTTATAATAAATAAATAGAAAGTTTGTTTCACAGTAATACACTTCACATGATTATTTATTAGTTGAATATCACCTTCATGTTTGTAGTAATGTATGAATTACATAGTTTGTTATTTATTCATTGAGAGAGAGATGTCATCGCCGCACAAATTTAGTTATTTCAATATTCATTGAACCAACCATTCACATAATTATACACGCGTCGCGAAACAACGCTGTACGCAGCTTACGGCGTGAGCGCTCCATTGCAAGTGGACAAAAATAGTTAGGGGGAGAGTAGTAATCTCGCGACAATTACTAGTCAGCATAAAAGTAGTTCCATGTTTCTAATTTAATTAAAGGACTAAAGTTTGATTAAATAATTAAATAGAGATATTCTTAGTTACAGACGTTATCAAAGTACATTACAGTGGTCTTATTTAATTATTTAAATAATAACAAAATTTACAATTATATTTAGTTTGTTTAGGGGTCAGAAAACAAGTTAATTCTGGTCAGTGCCTGTATATGCAGGATTAATTAACAAGCTTTACCCTTTCTGTACAATCGTATTCCCTTTTATTTTATTATTAGACTTTTTATTAAATATTATTATTATTTAATGATAGCAATAAGATTTAGTTTAAAATGTGAGATTTTATTAAAATTTTAAAATTTCTCAGCTTATACATTAACAATTTAATTAATTAACATATTTTTATTAATGAAATCGTCACATACTCCGCCGCTTAAGACACAGCCTCCGGCTTATTTGTTCAGGAATGTACCGGGAGTATGTTTGGGGATTTCCGTGTGAAATTTCTCTCACCCGTTTTTCTCTGTATGTAATTACGAGTTGCACAAGTCAGTCTCGACTTGCTTATTCTTACTATCTACATATCATACTTTACAGACTAATTCTAATACTACATAAAATTCACACATTATAAAATATATTGTAAACATTCTAAATTTCTTAACTCTACTACTTATGACTACTACCGGGTTTTTCTTTTGATGCGAGTTATTCTAGTTATAGAATTTCTCATTAAGTAATTGGTTACTTAATTATTCCTCATATTTGATGTCAGCTGACTTCTTACTTTGCTCTACTTTCGATGAATAGGATTCAAGGTTGATCAGGCCTCGTACCTATTTATACGATTAGCTAGCTAAATGTTACTCAAGTACTCCTTTGCAGTTGAGTACAAAACATATACCTTTTTTTTTTTTACATTTATTTAACTTGCACTCTACCATTTCCTTCTTCGTGATAACGTTTTATCTGCGAAATATGTGTCCTTCGTACATATTTTTGAGTAGAGGGTTCGTACAGGGCTTCGGTTACTGGAGTTAAATATTTGTGAATTTGATAAGGACCGCACCATCGGTATGATAGCTTGGAAGTGGTCTTATCGATTGCACTACTCGTAGGGTGTGTTTTACACATAACTAAGTCACCGATTTGGTACTTTACTTCATTATTATTATTATTTCGCTCGTGATATTTCCTTGATTTCGCTAAGTTTGTTCGTAAATTAGCGCGCGCTTCATTCCATATTTTCCTAATATTTTTATCCCTAATTTCAAGGGGTAACAATTCATGTATTTTCCACTTAGTGGATAATGGGTGGTTAGGTTTATACTTGAACAATAATTCGAATGGGGTAGACTTATGTCCTTCATGATATGCTGAATTAAAGGCGAACTGTATCCAGGATAGGTTCTGGTCCCAAGAAGTATGATCGTTAGCATGGTAGGCTATTAAAGCAGATTTTAGGTTTCGCAAATACCTCTCAGCTATATTACCTTGCGGACGATACTCTGTAGTGGTAATGTGGTCTATTCCTAGTTTGAAACACATGTTCCTGAATTCCTTGGACTTAAACTGTGGTCCGTTATCCGACACTAGATGGACAGGAATACCGAATTCTTTAAATAATCTATGCTGTAAAATACTTACAGTGGTTGTAGCTAAGGCTCGCCGCATGGGGTACATCCAGACGAATTTGCTAAAAGAGTCTACACAAATTAGTAACATTGTATTTCCTGATTTAGAACGCGGGTAGGGTCCTGAAAAGTCTAAATAAATTTTGGAGAACGGGGTAGCAGGAATCTCTGAGATTAATTGACTTATTTGACTGTTTCTCGCTGGTTTGCTGAGTGCACACAACTTACACCTTTTCACAAAATTGGCGATCTCACTGTTCATATTTTCCCAGTGATATTCTTTACGAATTCGATGTATGGTTTTATTTATTCCCATATGAGCTCCAATGGTGGAAGAGTGATAATATTCCATCAGCATAGGTTTAATAATATCAGGGGCGATTATTCGTAAATATTTTCCGTTCGCTATTCTACAACATAATACTCTCCTACTTAATATGTATTTCTCTGACTTATTTCCTTTTTCAAGTTGATCAATAATTGGACTCAAACGTGGGTCTTGTTGTTGATACTGGGCTAAATCCGTAAATGCAAGAGGAAATTCGGTAATTAAAGTATTAATAATCGGCGTTTCTCTACTCTTGTTATCGTAAGTATTACTACTAGGCTGGAACATACGTGACAGTGTATCGGCAACTACGTTTTGGGTGCCTCTAATATGTTGTACTTTGAATTTAAAACAATTTAATCTTAATACCCATCTTCCGATACGACCTAACTGTTTTGGGTGATTTAGTAGCCAAGATAACACTTGATTATCTGTTTCTAACAAAAACTCTTTATGTTCTAAAAATGGTTTGAACTTCTCAAAAGCGAAAACTATAGCTAAACATTCTAATTCGTATGCGGAGTATTTCTTTTCTTGATCTGTCAGGGTGCGAGAAGCGTAACTAATAGGTAACCTTGAGTTATCTACTTCCTGATATATTACTGCCCCTAGTGCGACACTAGAACTGTCTGTCTGCACTACAAATGGTTTTGTAAAATCGGCTAATTGTAGTACGGGGGGTGATATTATGCTTTCTTTTAATTTCTCGAATGCGGTTTGGTGTTGCTCATTCCATTCAAATTTAATTCCCTTCTTTCTTAAGGTATTTAGCGGTGCTGCAATTTCGGCTAGATGTGGGCTATACTTATGGAAATAATTTATCATTCCTAAAAATCGGGCTATTCCTTTCGCATCCCGTGGTGGTAAAAATTCTCTGATGGCACGGGTTCGCTCTGGGTCTATGCTTACCTTTCCGTTGGCTTTTACGATGTGACCTAAAAATGAGAATTGTGTCACAGCAAAATTTACTTTACTGGGATTTACGGTTAATCCAGCTTTCTCCAATCGGGTTAGTACTTCACGTAGATGATTAAGATGTTGCTCAATTGACTCGCTGTAGATAACAATGTCATCTAAGTAGTGATTACACATATTTAAATTTTATGTCATGAAATAATTTTTCTAATAATCTGCTACATACAGAACTACCTTGGGATATACCAAAGGGTACCCTCGTAAATTGGTACAGGTTGAAAGGGACGGCGGCAAATGCGGTAAGACGTTTTGATTCTTGTGAGAGGGGTATCTGGTGAAATGCCTGATTTAAATCCATAATGGTAAAAATTTTTGCTTTCGTAAAATAATGAAAAGCACTGTGGATGTCGGGAAGTGGTATAGATTCAAATTCTATCCGTTTATTTAGTTGCCTGTAGTCCACAACTAATCTATGTTTGTCGTTACTTTTGGGTACTAAAAACGCGGGTGAAGAATAAGATGACGTAGAGGGTTCGATGACTCCTTGTTCTAACAACTTATTAATTTGGTTCCTCATTACTTCCATTTTTGGAGGTGATAATTTGTATGGGGCTAAACGTATTACTTTATTGTCGCTCAAATTTATTTTGTACTCTATCAGGTCCGTCAGTCCTAACTTTGGGGTGAGGACGTTGGAGAATTGTTTTATTAAAGTCTGTATGTTCCGTCTATCTTTACTTTCCAGATGACCTAATTCAGATTCGTGATGGTTTATATGTGTAGAAGTAGTGCTAGTACTTTCTCTGTTATTTGCATTATCATGCAAGTTATATTTCCGTGAACGATCGAATCCAAAGTAAAACATCTTATCGTGAATGTCTAGAATTATTCCTGTTTTACTGATAAAATCAGCTCCCAATATTAACTCGGGTCCTAATTCGTCGCATACCAACATTGGAAAATACCACGTTAGATTTTTTATTTTTACTTTAAACGTGATGATAAGTTTTATCATTAAGTTTTGCTTATTAGCTGTAGCGCATCTAATATTTACTGATTGACTGCGTTTAACTAAATTGTGTTTAAATAATTTATTGGCTAGCTCTTGACTAATTAAACTTCGCGTTGATCCGGAATCAATTAATCCGAGGGTGGATGTAACACCAAGGTCAACTTGTATATACGGTAATTCACACTTATTGAAATCACATTTACTAATAGAGTTACATTTATCGATAAATTTTCTAACATAGGGGTCTAATTTTCTTTTGTTCTTTGTATTAGTATTTTGTTTTAATTGGTGGTCTCTCAGGGGTTTACCTGTTTTCACGATGCTGCGGAAGACACAGGGTTTCGGATCTCCCTGCCTTACATGTTTTTTTGGATAATGAGTTTTCTGATTGTACTGTTTCCGTTTACAGTTTCTACTGAGGTGTCCAGGTTTTCCGCAGTTATAGCATATATATTCTTTACGCGGGGTCTCACTGGTTTCGTGTCGGGGTGGAGGCTCCTTGGACTTACCATGGCCATGAACATAGGTTGGTCGCCGAAATGGTCGTCGTTCTCGTAGACTTCTCGCATCTGAGACTAGGGCTTGCGTTTCCTTTCTATGTGGTGTTGTGTATACCGGTGCATGTCTGTGCTGATCTGCGTACCACACATTTGACGAGTGAACACTACACTGTTCAAGGTCAGCAAAAGTGAGGGGTCTACTTATTAGTGCTAAACGGGAGCGTTCTTCAGGAGACAAGCCTACCAAGATAGTATCGACCAACTGTTTTTCAGTCCAGTCGACTTGCAGTAGACGTGAAGATTCTCTGATGTCTGCAATATAGTGGGCCAGTCTTTCATGGGCTCCTTGTACTCGAAGTACGGTATTTCTTTTGATCTCCTCATAAATTCCCGTGGGGATAAAATATTTGATTATAGTAGTATGAAGTTCTTCTACTGGAAGAGTCGAGTTTAATGATTCTAGCACACGATCTCGTAAAGGTGGTTTACATTTGGGTAGGATAACCTGCAGTATTTGCCAATCACTCAATTGTTGTAGATCTTTTATTTGCAGTAGGTATCTGATAAAAGTCAATAGAATCGTGATACTTAAGCCATCGGTGTAAGGAATTTCATTAACTATTTTCTCTACTGGGGGGGAAATCTTTCCGTAGAGGTCTACATTAAAATATCCGTTTGGTATACTTTTCGAAGGATTGGTGGTTGCATTAGGATTTGTAATAGCATATTTACTAGTGCGAGTATGCTGAACATTAGGCGGTGGGGGTTCTGACATAGTTAGGGTATTTAATTCTCTACTAGGTATTTGTTCATGAGCCTGTTGTATCTTCGATACGGTGGGTGATTCGTTGTTCGAGGTGGAGAGAGGGTGTTCTAAAGTAGGGGATTGAACTGGGGAAATATATAATTTTTGTAAGTAGTGCTCAATTTCCTCCATTCTCGATGAGTCAGACTTTCGTCGTAAGTCGTTGATAATTATGGGTAATTGGCTTAATGCCTCATCCGCAAATTTCTGCACATCGGCGGGGATTACGGTGACGTCGGGCCAGCTTAATAAATTATTCAACCGGCGGGTTAAATGTTCTATACGTTGCGTAACGCGCAAAATTTCAGTAGGTGATTTTTTGTCCTGAAGGTTCTGAGATAATACCATCAGTTCCCTATATTTCGCATAACAGGTTTCTCGTTCGCCGTCGTAATCGAGTTCACGCAATCTATCTAACTGCGAGGGTATATCTGATCCGGTTTGGCGTAATCATTTTCGTAATTCCGACACGGTTACATTCACGTGTTTTTGACCTCGTAAAAGTGCTTCGTAGCATAGCTCATCTTTTAATAATAGATCAGGATTAAATTCAGCCATTTTCGTAACGTGAGTGGTTATAACTAATTATTCTACTATTTGCATTAAATGCTATACAAAGCTTCCTTTTTTTTTTACACAAAAAATATAAAAATATAAATCAATCGTATTCTTACACCTTTTTTTTTTTTACAAATAAACACTTAAAATGTTATGACAACCTTTATCATTTTACATTGAGAGAGAGAGAAATTTCACACAGGCTTGAATATGCGTACGACAAAAGGGGGAATCTTCGGTTACTAAACACAGGAACAGACACGCTTCTATTAACAATAGACCAAACAAAGAGGGTGGCGTATTGTCTAACTTAACTTGAGGGAGAGCAACTATGACAGTTTTAAACAATCGGCAACAGGAAACTTACATGTCCGAGTTTGTCGTCAAATTGACACGTTGAAGAATGAAACTTTTAGACAAGCACCTACATGGTTTTGTTTACATGGGACAATATGTTAATATTACTTTACACATATTATATTTACAAATAAAGTTACCTATACTATATTACTATAATAATAATTATTATTTTTATCTTATTTAAAATTCTGACACATATTAAAATACATGAGTGAATAGATCAACAGCTTGTGTGTGTGGGATATCGGGACACAATTACTTCTTTCTTTTCTCTTAAGCAAATTAGCAAATTAATTAGCAGCAGCAGAGTGGCGCAATTTATAACATCTTAACTTGTGTTATAACGTAGGGAACCCGCGTTAATTGGTTATGCCAATTATACAGGCTGCCTTTCGTTGTGACGAGCTGAAAATTAATCACAACAAATAAAACAATTCTTATATCAGGATATTGGGAAGGGGAGACTGTTGATTTATGCACTCAGTTTACTCGGTACTCAGATGACATCTCTTTATTACATTATGAGATAAAGTTCTCTATTTAAAGTTCTCAACATATATAGTTTACAGTATAATTATATATATTACTCTTTCATAAGGGCCCTCAAAATATGATGTACATCTATTTAATTTATTCCACGGATCCGGGATTGAATATATATTAAGTTAATAATGGTCACCTTGCCATATACAATATTGAAAATTGAGCCATTTGAAGAATGGACTTTATTAATCTTTCAAAACAAGAAAACTTTTAGTTTAAACATTTACTCTTTTGCTATAACCAGTGTTATCAGATTACGGACTACATGTTACATATAATGTCTGTCTTTTAAAGTCTTAAAAGTGGTGAGTTAAATTGTCTTTTGTGGGTAATAATTTTAGTAACTCATAACCATGGAAGACAAGCCTCAATGTCACCTGGTTTTCAGTATTTGCTGCAGAATTGGTTCTTCGGTCCTTGGTGTGTTTCCTGAAGGTCTGTCGTTGCCTTAGTATCCGGTGACGGTGAAGTTCCTGAAGTCTGTTATATCATTCGGGGTGAAGTACTCTCATCTTAGGCGACTGTAGTAATTCTTGTAGGATACTCTCATCTTAGACGACTGTTGTAATTCTTGTAGTTATAATAAATAAATAGAAAGTTTGTTTCACAGTAATACACTTCACATGATTATTTATTAGTTGAATATCACCTTCATGTTTGTAGTAATGTATGAATTACATAGTTTGTTATTTATTCATTGAGAGAGATATGTCATCGCCGCACAAATTTAGTTATTTAAATATTCATTGAACCAACCATTCACATAATTATACACGCGTCGCGAAACAACGCTGTACGCAGCTTACGGCGTGAGCGCTCCATTGCAAGTGGGCAAAAATAGTTAGGGGGAGAGTAGTAATCTCGCGACAATTACTAGTCAGCATAAAAGTAGTTCCATGTTTCTAATTTAATTAAAGGACTAAAGTTTGATTAAATAATTAAATACAGATATTCTTAGTTACAGACGTTATCAAAGTACATTACAGTGGTCTTATTTAATTATTTAAATAATAACAAAATTTACAATTATATTTAGTTTGTTTAGGGGTCAGAAAACAAGTTAATTCTGGACAGTGCCTGTATATGCAGGATTAATTAACAAGCTTTACCCTTTCTGTACAATCGTATTCCCTTTTATTTTATTATTAGACTTTTTATTAAATATTATTATTATTTAATGATAGCAATAAGATTTAGTTTAAAATGTGAGATTTTATTAAAATTTTAAAATTTCTCAGCTTATACATTAACAATTTAATTAATTAACATATTTTTATTAATGAAATCGTCACAATAGTAAAACTGAAAATTGATAATCAAGCCAAATTCAACTTTGACCCTGTAATCAAATCAGAGGAGATAAATTCGTGAAAACCTTTACCAAATTAATATAAATTATTCCTTTTAGCATGCAAATACTTTATTATAATTATCACAACAACCTGTAGTAGTAATTAAAAAGTCAGAGGATAAAACTGACTTAAATAGTGATGGTACAAGATAATGCCTAAGCAGTAAACCAAGTATACGTAAAACGTAAATAAATCAGTCAGTAAATGTTTAGTATATTAACAAAGTAGTAAAGGCAAATTATAATGATTTAATTAGTAATCTTATTTGAGGACAATGGTAACATGAAACATACTGTAAACCATTTAATGGGCAATTATGTGAATCATGATAAGGCCTAGAAGTAAATTTCAAGGAATGTAATTTTTTAGTTTAATTCAAACCAAAACAGGTCATGTTTAATATTAATTTGTATAAAATCAAAGCTGGAATATAGTTATGTAATTAAAATTTCATAAAAATATTAAATAACTAAATTATAGCCAGTAAAATATAATAAAATGTCATTTATTTCCATAACATCCAATCGGGAATAACGCAAACAGCTGATTGTGAACAATGTGAAATGAGACCAAAATCGTACAGGATTTTCTATATGAAGGAACAAATTAAATTAGTTGATTGTTAAACTCCAAGCAGAACGGACGTGTCAGAGTATTGAGAAGAAATCTGAATTAAATTTTTACTAACTAAACCCAAGATGTACTATGGAAATATAAAGGAATGAAGTATATACAGTAAATCAATGAATCCAATTTAAATAATCATTGGAATAATAAAACAACCTTAAAGAACATTAAAACTAACTACCAGAACGGACGGCCATGATGGAATTATAAATTTAACCAAATTTACGAACAACGAACTGATTTGAAGAAACCACTCTACACTACACACGTATTACCGAACGAAATCCAGTGGAGGAACGAAAACTAAACACCATAACTTGAAAATCTTACAATAACTACATCACAGAAGAGGAATTTATCAACTACTGCATTTTATTGAAGAGAATCCCAGAACCAGATTATCAGCGTGGTACAACGCATGAAGGCAGCCATCTTTTAATTTCGACGAGAAGCAGCTGGCCCAAGACGAAGACTGCGTGACGTCAGAACCGTCAGCTTGCGGTTCGAATTTCCTTTTACTAACACAAACTATATTTTTAATTATTATATGTTAATGAATAAGTTTTTCTCTAATTGTAAGTATTGAGTTCTCTAACTTGCCTTTCCTGATTATTTCAACAGTTAAAAGAATCCATGTTAAATAATAATTTAATTTGATATAACTTAACCTAAATGTATTCATCGACCTGAGATCCAGTCTCGACTCCGAGAGCAATAGTCGACGCAAGTCGAATAATCGCATTAATCATAATAAATATAATTATTTGTTTTAACTTGGCGTTTTATTGAATAGTTAAGTAGCTAAATTAAAATACGTCAATTTTTAATTAACTAACAGAAAGGAAAAAGACGAGCAGAAGAAGAAATAAAGACGCTGAATTGACAGCTACCTTCAATCGATTTGGCTACAACATAATCTATTTAACGCAGCGAAACAAATATTTCTTTACCAATTCATACATAATTACTATTTATTATTTTAATTAATTCAATAATAATAAAAAAATAATAATACAAACACACAAAATAATTAAATAATTAAATTAAATTAACATAAAAAATTTGTTTTATTACAAATTGACGCTACCAACGTGTGGTTTAATAAAACACCCTAAAATTTAGTTTTATTACAAAATTGACGCCAACAACGGGTGGCATAATCATATTTTGAAAATTTTGTTTTATTAAACGGTGGTAAATAGAAAATATGCTTGATACTCGCTGAAAAGCTAACTAATGTTGTGACGATTTAAATTGTGACAAAAAAAAAAATAAAGAAATAAAAAAAATTTTAAGTTGCGAACAATTAACCATTTAAATCTCACAATGAGAATAAAAAACATGTAGGTACTAAGTGTGAATGGAAGTAGTAATTAATAAGGGCAAAGAAACGGTAAAGAAAAGACATATTGTAAATAATTATTATTGTCGCATTTAACCCTTTGCTTGTTATCAGGCGCCTACCTGTTGATACCGGACTCGACATGTTTACCGGGTCTTCTGTAATTAAAATAATATAGAAAAATAATGTTAATAATTAAAGAATCTGAAGACACAGATAGTCACGAAAACAACTAATTTAAATGATGTATTTTTATCTAGCGATAGTTTGTATAAATAAAAAGTTTTATTTAGAGAGAGACCGGGACTATATTCTCGCGGAATAAACACCCCACTATCTATTGTCCTGTACCAGTGGTAGCGAACGAAAAATCTCTCTCTCGCTATGACGACTCCAAGCAGTGCACACGCACGAGCGAAATGCTCTGTTGAAATGTTATGTCATTGGTTATTAGTTTGGATTAATTCTTATGTATTTTACTAACTGCTACAAAAGAGTGTAATATGTAACGTTAAGAGAAAGAAAAATTAAAAAAACGTTGTAACAAGAAGAAATATGTGACAACCAATAGTACGAGTGTTAATAACTATAACAGCTATCTTCTCCGATTGACGACTCTTCACAACATCCTGCCTGGAGACATGAATCATCAGAATTACAACTCTAGTAGACCCGACCGATAATGCAGTTCGAGACATCTGAGAATCAACGAGTACCTGTGTAGAAGGCCCACTCTATCCTGCAGACGTTTAAGCCGTGAACAACTGAGACCAGACCTAGACGAGGACGACGCTCTTAGGATTCCCAAGATGTAACCATATGGAGGAGACTTCTACATCCCAAATTAAAGGTGACTCGATAGCACGTCTATCGAGGAATAATAATAATAGTAATTGTAACACAATACTCTCTTAAAGAGACTTTCAGAGACGATTGACTTTATAAGAATATAAAAATTTAAATCTAAGAATGTAATTGTAACTATTCAGGCTTCTTGCAAATTGTAACAGTTTAGATTTTAACGTATCGTAGTATAATTAATACCATTCTTCAAATGGAATAATAATGAAACTTAAAAGTAAAAGTAAAAGTAAAAGTAACAGTCTTGCAAGCTAATATCTTGAATTGAATATAATTAAAAGTTTAAAGACTAAATACCAAATGGTTACCCGGATCCGGGGAAAAGCTAAATATAATTTGTTGTGATCCCACAGTCTATATAAAGCAATTTAAACAAGTTAATAATTTAATTAATAATGTAATGGGATCTGTTTTTGAGTAAATGTCATTTGTTTTTTTAAATGTTTAATAAAGGGAAATCTTCTTATTGCACACATATACTGAGTACATAAATCAACAGTTTTCCCTTCCATGATTCCTTTTATATTTACTGTGTGTTGTTCTGTTTAAATTTCAGCTCGTCCCGAATAAGGCAGCCTGAAGTAATTGGCCGAACCAATTACTTTGGGTTCCCACTGTTATAACTCAAGAGAAGAGGTTATAATGTTATCTATATATATATATATATAAAAGAGAAATACCACTGACTCACTGATTCATCACGAAATCTCCGAAACTATAACATCTAGAAACTTGAAATTTGGCATGTAGGTTCCTTATGTGATGTAGGTATCCGCTAAGAAGGGATTTTTGGAAATTCGACCTTTAAAGGGGGAAAGAGGGGGAAGTTTGCCTGACTGACTGACATAGAATCAACGTAGAGCAAAAACTACTGAATGGATATCAATGAAACTTTGAACATAGCTTCATCATAGGTCTTAGGTGCTCACTAAGAAACGGTTTTAAAAACTTTCACTCCTAAGGGGCAAACTCCCCCCCCCTATTGTATGTATGTATCTATGTATGTATGTTCCATATCTCCTCCTAAACCACTGGACCGATTTCAACCAAACTTGGCACAAATATTTTACGCGACGGGAGAACCAACATAGGAGAGGTGCTTTTTTCGATGGGGTCCTTTGGGGGGTTCTTTGGGGTCTTCTACATCTTCTCCTAAATCACTGGACAGATTTCAACCAACCTTGGCACAAATATTTTACGCAACGGGAGAACCAACATAGGATAGGTGTTTTCTTCGATGGGGTCCTTTGGGGTCTTCCACATCTCCTCCTAAACCACTGGACCGATTTCAACCAAACTTGGCACAAATATTTTACGCAACGGGAGAACCAACATAGGGTAGGTGTTTTCTTCGATGGGGTCCTTTGGGGTCTTCCACATCTCCTCCTAAACCACTGGACCGATTTCAACCAAACTTGGCACAAATATTTTACGCAACGGGAGAACCAACATAGGACAGGTGTTTTTTTTCGATACGATCCTCTGGGGGGTCCTTTGGGCCTTAAAAAACTATTAGATCTGGTTACTATGGCAACCCAATAGAATAGATTCTGGTTACCATAGCATCGGTGGAAGTCTCCCGCGTAGGAAATAGCGCGGGAGTCGTCCGACGGGCCTTCCCCGGAACGATACCTCTGAAACCTTCTGGTTTCACGATATCTCTGAAACCACTGAATGGATATCAATGAAACTTTGAACATAGCTTCATCATAGGTCTTAGGTGCTCACTAAGAAACGGTTTTACAAACTTTCACTCCTAAGGGGCAAAAAACCAAATACTGAAATTTATCCACTGTAAGTGGTTGACATCTCAGTTTACTGGAAACCCCGAATACATTTAGTTCTGAGTTTTTAATCATTGTTTTAAATTGAAAAAAACTTCGTTGTTTGCAGGTTCTTATAGTCGAGAAAATTTCGAAGTTCAATTAATTAATAAATGTATGTCCTTTTTTTCTCGGAAACGGCTCTAACGATTTTCTCGAAATAAATAATAAATAGCTGTTGCTATGAATGTAAATAAACAAACTAAGAGTTGAGAATTTGTACAATCTATCTAATCATATACTATTAAGCGAGCAATAATTGTACAATTACGTACAACGTGAAACTCCGTAGCGAAGCACGGGTATTTTGCTAGTACACTATATTTGCAACGTTAATACAAAAAAATAACAATTTTAATATGCCAGGAACCCATATGTTTAAATTAAATCACCGAACGCATGTGTCGAATCACTACCATAATTATGAAAACATGTTTGGCCGATTTCTCTATTTATTTATAGAACACTTGGCCCGACTGTGCTTGTACAAGGTTAAGTGTAAACCCCCAATGTACCCGTATGATTAAAGGTTTTACACATAACTCGGTGGAAATACACAAACGTGCCCATGCACTTCGGCATTTAATTCTTTATAACAGCACTTGATCGAGCACCAATAATCCGTAAGCTGCTGGACTCCGATCCGAAAATAATAGGACATATATACCTACTGTACCTGTTCCGAACTTCAAATCAATGTAGGCCTACCCCAAAACCACTATAAATCTCTACCGGAAAAATCACCTGCTCCTGGTCCATACAACACAGCTCTACTACTGGTCGACTACAAAGAAAATGTCAATGTGAGTGATCAGGAATATTCGTAGTAATTTCGCAAGAAAATCAAAATCTGGTTACAATTACGCTATGAACTTGAGGCATTACCGACATTATGAACCACTGACATTTGGCAGGCGCGTTGCTATTCCATAGGCGTGTTTCTAACTTCTGCCAACGAAAGTGTACGCTATACGGGAATTATCTGTTTGGCCTATGGTGCTGGACAGACGTCGCATGTCCTCTCAGACGTCCGAATACTCAGGCTAAAGATTTCAACAAAATGTACTTCAGTCTTAAAGTTTGGAGTATGATACAAAATTTTAAAAGTGACAAAATCGGCTACGTCCCTTCCTATAGATCAGCTACAGCCATTTTCTATGGATAGGCAACTAAGCTCATTCGTTGGAAATACCACCACTGTGTGAAACGTAATACCGTACTAAAAATCTACTCACCTGCCCATCCGTGAATATTCATTTAACAATCAGCGAAACAGAATTCAACAATTCCCTCATTGTTATACGTGCCACCTTAATTTCACCACGTTTATAATACTGGTAGAGCAAACGGAACATTCTGGTACAATACGTTACAAATACGCAGTCTAGACGTTCCAATCGCGTAGTTGTGCAATCTCGTGTGAACATAAGATTAACAGTTTCCGTATTACGTTAGGAAACAAGAAATTTCCCATCTGTAGTTCCACAGTCTTTCATGGGTCCCGGCCTGTTGTTCCGTTCAACCCTATTCTTAAGGTCTTCCAATTTCCAATATTAAACCTACCTCCACTTGATCTTCCCCTGTATCTATTACTTACGTGCGCTTTGCAAAATATTTTCTTCCATTATTCCTATGTGTCCAAACCACCTACGTACATTTATGTTTACATTTTGAAAACCATACGTACACTTTGCCGCTTATACATAGACCATACCCTATGACCCGTGTTGAAAACACTGTATTGAAACACTCATGAATATTTACAATTTATTACTATAAAATAATAATTACATGAAACTGTTTACCACGTATTTCTCTTATGAATATGTTCTTTATAGTTTTATTATCTTTTTTATATGTCGCAAGTGAAAGTATATAAACATAAAATGTTTGTGTCATTTCTAGAGAAAAAATTCTTTAAAATCAAAATATTTTAACTAAAACAACTACATCAGACTAGAGGTTTTTCTCATTTTGTTTTGTTTATAACCCAGTTATTGGCTTTAATAAAAAGAAGTATGTGAAACTTATACGAATTATACATTATAGCGTGTTTAGGGTAATCAAGTTTAAAGCACAGATAAATTTCACAATATCAGGATATTCAGAGACGGCAGAGCCCTCAATCAACCTCTTATAGATCTGTCTCAACCCCCCCCCACAATTATCGTTCATTACTTTTTGTTAACTTACATGATTCTGAGTCACACGTACAGGCTAGTAAGTCCGGACTAGTTAGTTTTTACTAGATTTCGCATTTTGTGTCTCTTGAAATTGTATCCGACCTCCTTAAATGCTACAACGATCCACAATATGTTCTACTTACAGAAGTAACAGCCTAATAATTTCTGAGCTGACGTCACTACTGCTAAGGGATACAAATTCACCTGGTATGGCTTTGGGCTGCCACACTGGCTTGTTAGTGTCTTTTCTAAATTGCTCTTCAAACAATTAAGAACACGTAAACTAATGAAACATAACCAGCAAATCGGCCGAAGTTGTTTAATGCCACACGTACGGTTTAATTCGAATACGCAGAGTTAGTTCTATAGGTTCATCAGAATCGTTTACCCATGGAAACTGACAGGCGTAAATATGTTTCGATGGAAGACAATACACATGCTACAGGGAAGAAACTAATACTCCGGCCACACGTACTGCGCAAGCTTCGTCTCACTGTATGGCTCCGTTGCATTGTTTCTCCACGTGAGCAGCGATAACGAAAACGGAGACAGGTTTACGTGGAACCGCTTACTGAAGAAGACATCCAAGAGAAGGTGAGTCTTCACCCACTGAAAATGGTATCAAAGGAAATGTTATCTCGATAAACAGCGTCTAACTGTACGGAAACGACTAAAGAATAGGCAACGATTGGTATCTACCTAGGCAACGCCTTGTCGCTAGAATGATACTAGCTGCGGGCTGCGTAGCATTAGGTCCCTAACCAAGCTAACTAAGGGAGCGACTATAGCAAAGTTACGATTACATGTCTTTAATGTCTTTAGAGAGATAACCAATGAGACGGGTGGTTACATAGCCACAGCTACGAATTCCTCCACCCCCATATTCGAAAACGAGTCAAACGTAACTTAATATGGGCAACATCTGGATAAAACATACGCTAAAAAGGTGGTTTGACACTCGTTTAAAGAACTGATTTTCTGTCCGTTTGAATATTTTTACCTCCTACCCAAGCGACCAATCAATATGTTTCCTAATGCGCTTTTTTAACAATACCACGACTATTGGTAACAGAATGAATAGTTGGCCGAGAAAGCATCGGGTAATCGGAACAGAAGAGAACCTAAAAATGAGCAAAGTGATAACGACAAGAACACGGGAAATTCGAAATTATATTACTTGGTTTTTTTTTCATGTCGGCTGGTTTTTCGGTGCAACACACGGATACTTGAGAGCAGAAACATAATGAGGATAAGGAGACACTACAAATCTGAAACCTACATTAATTACTAAAGAACGCGTCTTTTACAATACGAAAAGTGATTGTGATATTACGGTAATACATTTTATAAGCTACAATAACTGATATGTTTTAACAAACTACTCTTAAAAAAACTGTATTAACTTTTAACAAAAACGCATTTACAAAATGTTGATACCCAGATTGCGACAACACAATTTGCTGAACCAGCTGGTACACAAACGACAAAATCTAACCGACAACTAGATCACTGGTTCGCTGCTTGTTAAGCTCACACCTCACGTAGCACACAATGGACTTGAACAAACAAAAACGCCACGCAATACTTCTTAAAAAGTAAGTAGCTATCCTTGTCTGTTCGCCCTACAACTAATTCCGAGAAAAAACTTAAACAATCAGCAATCAGCACACCAGTAGTTAAACACGCTCTTGCATAAAATCAGGCTAAGACCGCTTTCGGTCTTACCAAAACGAGTTGCAATACAGAAAAAAATTAAAAATCTGTCCATTCACCTCTAGAATAATGCCGTCAATGCTAGTACTGCAGTATACACTATGCAATACGAACATTCAACATGAAATGTTAACTAAAACTATAATGTCTAAAATTTACAGTAACATTTCAATAAATATGGTTAGAATACTTACAGTAACGTGTTAGAACATGTTGACTAACTTCTGGTACGGCTAAAAATGAATCGAACAAATCAAAGAAAAGAGCAACTTATGCAACGTCTATAATATTCGAAACATATATTTTCTTAGACTTACTTGAATTATCAAAATCACTGATAAAACATATTTAATTGAAATTTTAGACTTCAACGTATAAATATGGCTCTGTTTATTGGAAGCAAATACCTCAGGGCTTTATTGGATTTCAGGGCTTCCTGGGATAACTTATTCCTCTGTTTCGACTTCAGCGATTTCATTGTCGAGAAAGCACACTCACAAATGTATGTACTTCCAAACATGGAAGTCACTTTTAAGGCAAAGTTGTGAAGCTTAGGGTACTTGTTAGGCATCATCAATTTCCAAAATTCTTCACATTTCAAACTTGTATTTGAAGTTAGTAAGAAGTCGCTTTGAAGCTCACACAGTTCCATCTGAAGTTCAGGATCTTGGTCTTCAATCTTGGCAGTCATAGGATCAACATAAAGCTGGAACGTGGTTTTCAAATTATCAAAGTCAGAAAATCGTACTTCAAATTCTTCCCTCAGCTGAGTAAAATAATGTCCAAATTGTGTGAAATCGGCACAAGAGTTTTCATTTTTCATTTCACTGCATGATTTGAAGAATTTTAAGTCAGATTTCTTCAGGTCTTCTTCAAAAATTGTCACTTTTTTCCTGAAAGCTTCAATATGGCTCACGAGTTGGGATATATTTTGTTTCCTTCCTTGAAGTTTTAAGTTGAGGGTGTTCAAATGTTCTGTTATGTCTGTCAGGAAAGCTAATGTGCAGAGCCATTCTTCGTTCTTAAGTCTTTTAATAGTTTCATCGTCAACCTTTCCATTGGCTTCTAAGAATTGACAGACTTCATTTCTTATGGAGAAAAATGCTTTAAGGGGTTTTCCAGCACTTAGCCAGCGAATTTCGGAGTGCAGGGGAATGTCATAACATTCCGCAGATAGATCCTGGAGAAATTGCACCAGTTTCCTGTGGCCTTGTGCGCGGTTTCCGCCTCTAATCAAATTCACATTTCTTGTGACATCTTTCATCACCTCATTCAGTTTAACAAAATTGCTGCAGAGAACCTCTTGATGAATAATGCAGTGTAAGAAGGATACATTAACACCAGTTTTACTCAACAACCCTACTAAACCCGTGTTCTTACCAGTCATACATTTCGCACCATCCGTCACTACACACGAACATTTGGAAAATCCACCATACTTCTACAACCGACAAAAGAGCATTGTAGATATCAGAGCCTTTCGCACTGGTAGGCAGTGGCACTAGGTCAAGTAGTTCTTCTTTGATGGAAAATTTGTTATCAACTGTCCTTATAAAAACTAAGAGCTGGCATACATCTGTAATGTCTGTGCTTTCATCCAAAGCGATAGAGAAATATTCACTTTTTGTTATTTCTTTTCTCAATTGTATGTCAAGTTGTTCGTTTATTTCTAGAATTCTTCTCGAAACAGTTTGGTGCGAGAGAGACACGGTTTCAAAGTTTTTAGCAACCTTCTCATCGCCAAAAGAATTCGCCATTTTAATTGCACACCGTTTGATTAATTCACCCGACCTAAATGGCATTTGATGTTTAGCCATTATCGCACAAACCTCGTAAGACGCCTGTAGACTGGATTTCTGCACATATGTTGCTTTAAAAAACGTGTTTTTTTGTTTCTGCATCTTAGATTTAAGTTCCCTGACCAAACTAAGTCGCGCCTCGCCACTAACACTTCCGAATTTCACTTTATGCGTACTTTCATAATGGCGACGAATATTATATTCTTTCATTACCGACACCACTTGCAAACAAACTAAACATTGTGGCTTACTTCCAAAATCCGTAAACAAAAACTCATTTTCCCATCTCTCATTGAATTTTCTATTGTCCAACTCCACTTTTCTTTTTTTGTTTGAAGTACTCATGATTAATGCGGCACAAACTGAATAAAAAACAAAAAGTTTAGCAGAACCTCTGTTTCACAGACTTTGCAGTCTACCACTAGCTTTCAACTGACACGTGTTTGAAGAAATATCAAAGCAGGGTTGCGAGGAGAGAGGAGCGGGCGGTAACCTAACTTCCCTCCGCCGCCCCGCTCTCAGTCACCAAGCTGGCAGAACGCAAACACAACAAAAACGGAGGACCAAAACTTTCGAATGGATTTGACCTGAGTCCAACGTCTATGTTTGTTGCTCACTTGTTGAACGTAATATGATCCGCCATTGGAAACTAATATTATTAAATTGGTTAAAAACAAATTATTTTTGGGGGCCGTAAAGACCTAGTCCCTTCGAGGGCCAGAGAAAAAGACGTCGCGGGCCACATGTGGCCCGCCAGTTGGACCACACTGATATATAGGATTGTTTACTGCTGTTGCTAGCTTCCTCCTCTGAGCCAGTCCCGAATTGTCTCTTTTTTCCCATTCTCCATCTCTGCTATCCCGTTTTTCATCACCTCACTCGTCTCTCCAGAATCTTCCAGGTCTCCGTCTTTTCTTTCTTATCCCCAAAGAACTCCAGTCTTATCCTTTATCATCCATCTGTCATCTCCAGTTCTTCTTACGCGGTCATACCACATCAGTCTTCTCTTTTTAATAACTCTGAGCACATATTTTTCCTCTATTCACCTTCTTGTTTCACGATTTGTGATTCTGACCATTCTGGAGAGTCAGCATCAGTAGTCCATTTCCGTTGCCGTTATTTTCTCTTTAAGATGTTGTAAAAACTTTTTGATGTAAAAAAAAAGGAAACTATACGTTGTAGATTGCTTCAATTATTTAAGAAATCAATAAATAACTGAATTTGTTTAATATGCAAGGCTCTCATCGGAATTGTATAAAGTAATGGCATCTCCCCTACGTTGTGTAGCAGCTGACCAGGGCAGTTCGAGAAACCAAGCAGCTGAAATGAGACTTGTAAAGTCGGTCAGTGGATATACACGAGAACGCTGGATAAGAAGTGAGATGTCCGGAGACGTTTGGAAGTCTACAGTGTAAACGACAGAACTGAACAGAATAGATTTACGTACCAACAGATATAGAAAAGTTAGAAGAAACAAGATTACCAAACAGTAAAGAAGTGGCACAGACAGATCCAAAAGTTGAGGAGTAGGAGATTGAAACGACAATGACGATTACATGCTGCCGCATCACGTGTCTCGTCAGTTTGACGATCGTGAGGAAAAGGTATTATAACGTATTATTGCCAGAGCAGCTGTGTATCAGGTCGATATATTTGCAAGTCACTACCAACAAAGTCACGAACCAACGACAGATTAAAGGATGCCACGTTGAATTTAGCCCCATAAAAGACTACGTTCAATAAATACGCAGAGTGGCAGCGAGAGAAAGGGCTTTCGTGTTGATCAGGAATTCTAAAACTCTTGTAACGAAGTTGCCACATCCGCATACCTTTTGTGTCGCTGGTATCAAGGCATCTCATAAAATCTTGCTTTCCAGAGTAGAGTCAGTGGCAGGGTCGAACATGTTGTTCGTTATTGTTACATAGTGATTGTCCTAATCCCAAAAGATTTGAACTTCGACTAAATCGTTAGGCTTACAAATTACAAATCGTTGTAAATAGAGATTGTATTATTTTTTATTCTCTTCTTCGCCTCAACCTGCAGATTGGTAGCCTTCAACTTGTGCTGTCTTTATTGACGAATAAACAATGGTTGATAACTTATAACACTTACCCTGTGTACAGAGGGTCTCAGATAATGCAATTGATGAACCACAGTAAAGGTAGGATATGCTAACTCCGTTCCTCCCTTTCAGTTTGGTTCCCCCACCCCTCACCAAACACACACACACACACACACACACACTTCAGGGCACCCGAAAAAACGTTTGGTGATTTATTCTTTACATTTTTGTTTATGGTCTTAAAAAACTGTACAGATTTTTCTTTTTAAAATACTATAACATATGGGGATTTGTAGTTTGTAAATATTTTTAATTAATTTTTGAAATTTTTTGTTGCTTGGAATCCACAGAATTTTTGTTCTTAACTTAATCTGTATTTTTAATATTCTTATCTTTGGTAACAATTCACGTTACATACATGATTTTTTTAATAAGAAAAAAATGTCTATTTACAGGAAACGCTGTTTGCACATGTGCAGAAGAGGATGAAAGCAAGGCCGCGAAAACTAAAAACGTGACATGAAAGTCAAGAAACTTCATGTAGTGTTACCAGAAATACTTCTGGGGTAAACGATCAACTATAGTCCTGTTATGGTTTGGCCGTAAGAGAATATTGTGATTCTGATAATCATATGAGATGTGGTGGATCATATCAAGCCTATATTTTTGTGGCATCACTGATTCAAAGCATTTCATCGGCAAGTTCGTTCACGGAAAGACTTAGAATGAGTCACTCAGTAACTCTATTAAAACAAGACTACCGGAGGATGTGTCTGTGAGACAGAATAGTCAACGGTTGGGCACGTTTGATGCTGTTAACATCACGTAAGATTACTGCAGTATATAGAGAGGAACATCGGAAACTGATTTTAATGATGATTTGTTGTCGAGGTATTTGCTTCCAATAAACAGAGCCATATTTATACGTTGAAGTCTAAAATTTCAATTAAATATGTTTTATCAGTGATTTTGATAATTCAAGTAAGTCTAAGAAAATATATGTTTCGAATATTATAGACGTTGCAAAAGTTGCTCTTTTCTTTGATTTGTTCGATTCATTTTTAACCGTACCAGAAGTTAGTCAACATGTTCTAACACGTTACTGTAAGTATTCTAACCATATTTATTGAAATGTTACTGTAAATTTTAGACATTATAGTTTTAGTTAACATTTCATGTTGAATGTTCGTATTGCACAGTGTATACTGCAGTACTAGCATTGACGGCATTATTCTAGAGGTGAATGGACAGATTTTTAATTTTTTTCTGTATTGCAACTCGTTTTGGTAAGACCGAAAGCGGTCTTAGCCTGATTTTATGCAAGAGCGTGTTTAACTACTGGTGTGCTGATTGCTGATTGTTTAAGTTTTTTCTCGGAATTAGTTGTAGGGCGAACAGACAAGGATAGCTACTTACTTTTTAAGAAGTATTGCGTGGCGTTTTTGTTTGTTCAAGTCCATTGTGTGCTACGTGAGGTGTGCTTAACTACCAGCGAACCAGTGATCTAGTTGTCGGTTAGTTTTTGTCGTTTGTGTACCAGCTGGTTCAGCAAATTGTGTTGTCGCAATCTGGGTATCAACATTTTGTAAATGCGTTTTTGTTAAAAGTTAATACAGTTTTTTTAAGAGTAGTTTGTTAAAACATATCAGTTATTGTAGCTTATAAAATGTATTACCGTAATATCACAATCACTTTTCGTATTGTAAAAGACGCGTTCTTTAGTAATTAATGTAGGTTTCAGATTTGTAGTGTCTCCTTATCCTCATTATGTTTCTGCTCTCAAGTATCCGTGTGTTGCACCGAAAAACCAGCCGACATGAAAAAAACCAAGTAATATAATTTCGAATTTCCCGTGTTCTTGTCGTTATCACTTTGCTCATTTTTAGGTTCTCTTCTGTTCCGATTACCCGATGCTTTCTCGGCCAACTATTCATTCTGTTACCAATAGTCGTGGTATTGTTAAAAAAGCGCATTAGGAAACATATTGATTGGTCGCTTGGGTAGGAGGTAAAAATATTCAAACGGACAGAAAATCAGTTCTTTAAACGAGTGTCAAACCACCTTTTTAGCGTATGTTTTATCCAGATGTTGCCCATATTAAGTTACGTTTGACTCGTTTTCGAATATGGGGGTGGAGGAATTCGTAGCTGTGGCTATGTAACCACCCGTCTCATTGGTTATCTCTCTAAAGACATTAAAGACATGTAATCGTAACTTTGCTATAGTCGCTCCCTTAGTTAGCTTGGTTAGGGACCTAATGCTACGCAGCCCGCAGCTAATATCATTCTAGTGACAAGGCGTTGCCTAGGTAGATACCAATCGTTGCCTATTCTTTAGTCGTTTCCGTACAGTTAGCCGCTGTTTATCGAGATAACATTTCCTTTGATACCATTTTCAGTGGGTGAAGACTCACCTTCTCTTGGATGTCTTCTTCAGTAAGCGGTTCCACGTAAACCTGTCTCCGTTTTCGTTATCGCTACTCACGTGGAGAAACAATGCAACGGAGCCATACAGTGAGACGAAGCTTGCGCAGTACGTGTGGCCGGAGTATTAGTGATTTTGATCTCGATTGAATGTTTGTGAGTGTCAAGAATATGTTTAGGTATGAATCTAGACCAAAATCTTGCACAGTTTACGAATCCGTTCGTCTAAATGGGGTTGTATTAGCACGGGGTATTGCGCTGGTGTTATGAATGTTTTTCGAATAGACTTTACTTCTCCCTGTCAAGGCACTCGGCGAGTTTGTCCTCAGACGGCGTTTAATTCGCAACAATATAGGTCTATGTGTACAATATCTGTGTGCATATTGCGAATATCATAAAATATGAATGTACGTGTCATGATAACTGTTTTTCATACACTAGTACCTCCCATTGACTTATTCGTTTGTTTATAAACTCCAGGAATATTGACAATTACCATCTACGTTAGGCTTGTGAGGATTCTATTTACAGAAACGTAATGACAAAATTCAGAAATACACCACTATCTTATGCAATGTAAGTGAAAATGTGTCGTGAAAATCTACTGTAAAGATGGCATCTTATTGGACAAATAAATGATTGTACAGGTAAATTAAACTTCCGTATGAAATAATAACACCAGAGTGAAGTAAATTTTGTATCGAACAGGTAGAAAGCGTGAAGGTCAGACTCTGTCAGTACCAGGACCTTTACTCAAGTTTCTGATATCAAGTTTAATATCGGCACATCGATAAAAAAAATAATCATGAACACTCTTATACCTTCCTATAAGTCATAAACTTAACGTTATGAGAAATATACAAAAATAATTCTAACGGTTTTAGGAAACTATAAGTGAACATGGGAACTCCTGAGTCTTCAAACATAAATACAGTAAACAAACAAATAATAGCATATCACATAAAACAAACAGTCGAGTGAGTCCGAGAGAGACACGAGCGTGCTGTGTAATGTGTAGTATTTGCTGTATAATGAAGTCATAAAAACTGGGTGCTCTGTAGACGTAGATATTTAATCATTAAAACTCAAGGGAACACGTGATGATCACACGACCGTATTTGGAAGTATACATTCCGCTCGTTATCTTGTATGCCTCCCTGTTTGGCCTACATAACAACAGTTTCAGTCTGTACACGTTTTACTATGGTCTGACAGTTTTAGTTGTAAATATTTTATGTACGTTGTTAGTTATGTGGAAGGCCATTGTTATATTCAGCTTTTTAAAGGCTTGAGTCAAGATTTTCCGGAGGATGCGGCCAAATTCGGCTGGCATATGTGTTATTTTTGTACGGAGAATTAGGGCAACCACATATTATTGCTACCCTGACTACGGAGAATTAGGGCAACCACAAAAATCCTACACTCATTAAATAAAACATTTAAAACCAATAAAAGAGTTCTATGATAGACAATTTTACTTAAAAAACAGCACGACATACGCGTTAAGTAAAACACCAGACAAAAATAACACATATGCCAGCCGAATTTGGCCGCATCCTCCGGAAAATCTTGACTCAAGCCTTTAAAAAGCTGAATATAACAATGGCCTTCCACATAACTAACAACGTACATAAAATATTTACAACTAAAACTGTCAGACCATAGTAAAACGTGTACAGACTGAAACTGTTGTTATGTAGGCCAAACAGGGAGGCATACAAGATAACGAGCGGAATGTATACTTCCAAATACGGTCGTGTGATCATCACGTGTTCCCCTGAGTTTTAATGATTAAATATCTACGTCTACAGAGCACCCAGTTTTTATGACTTCATTATACAGCAAATACTACACATTACACAGCACGCTCGTGTCTCTCTCGGACTCACTCGACTGTTTGTTTTATGTGATATGCTATTATTTGTTTGTTTACTGTATTTATGTTTGAAGACTCAGGAGTTCCCATGTTCACTTATAGTTTCCTAAAACCGTTAGAATTATTTTTGTATATTTCTCATAACGTTAAGTTTATGACTTATAGGAAGGTATAAGAGTGTTCATGATTATTTTTTTTATCGATGTGCCGATATTAAACTTGTTATCAGAAACTTGAGTAAAGGTCCTGGTACTGACAGAGTCTGACCTTCACGCTTTCTACCTGTTCGATACAAAATTTACTTCACTCTGGTGTTATTATTTCATACGGAAGTTTAATTTACCTGTACAATCATTTATTTGTCCAATAAGATGCCATCTTTACAGTAGATTTTCACGACACATTTTCACTTACATTGCATAAGATAGTGGTGTATTTCTGAATTTTGTCATTACGTTTCTGTAAATAGAATCCTCACAAGCCTAACGTAGATGGTAATTGTCAATATTCCTGGAGTTTATAAACAAACGAATAAGTCAATGGGAGGTACTAGTGTATGAAAAACAGTTATCATGACACGTACATTCATATTTTATGATATTCGCAATATGCACACAGATATTGTACACATAGACCTATATTGTTGCGAATTAAACGCCGTCTGAGGACAAACTCGCCGAGTGCCTTGACAGGGAGAAGTAAAGTCTATTCGAAAAACATTCATAACACCAGCGCAATACCCCGTGCTAATACAATCCCACTTAGACGAACGGATTCGTAAACTGTGCAAGATTTTGGTCTAGATTCATACCTAAACATATTCTTGACACTCACAAACATTCAATCGAGATCACGAGATCAAAATCACCAGTCAGCAATCCAAGAAGGGACAAGAAGAGCACCCCCTCACCATTCCATGCAAACAATTATTCATAACATTAAAATTTTCACGGCCGGAGACAACTTTAGCAAAATTATTTTCCGCGCTGTTGGATCGTGGTCAACTTGCTATAAAACAATAAGTTTCGACTGCCGCTGCGGCAGTCATCTTCACTGAGTCTTCTCCGTTCTGCTCCTCCGGCGATTGAGACGACCCACGATCCACTGAAGATGACTGCTCCAGTTGCAGTCGAAATGTTTGGATGTAAAAAACAGGACCACGGCCCAAAAGCCCGGAAAATAATTTTACTTATAGGCCTACGGTCCAACAACCCGGAGCAAACGACATCAATAACTTCAAATATTTAATTTGTAACAAATAAATACACTTGTTAAACACAATAACACTGATTCATGGGTCCTGTTATACGCTCTCGTTGGCGAACAACACTCCGTTCTGACAATATGACGTGGGAAAGCAGTCTCGTTGATTACTACGAGATTATGTAATGCTTCGGACACAACATAGTAACATACGTAAATAAATCTTTTCAGCCATCTTTGAAACGATCACACGGCGTTCATTAACAATAGCGTTTTCCCCAACTGGCGACGCCAGTTAATCACAATCACAACTAATTATCCGTATCACATCCTGTCTCCCGTACGCCCATCCTCTTGCTATCCGGCAAAATTGATTTAACGTCTTTCAATCACGCTTCGTTAACACAATTCACCCTCTAAAGTACCAACTTATCCACAACTACAATTTATTTCGTAACGTCATAAACATGAACACTTTTACACGTCAGCTTGAAATCTGTTAGATGAACAAGTGGCGTGTTCATTCGACTGAAACACGGACATTCACTAGTCTTTTAGTTTTTCTTGAAACCCAGAAAAAACGTAAACTGTAATAATACGCAGGCCTATGGTTTCGACGAAAAACGACGGTTCATTCAAACGAATTTACTGAGTTAGCAAAGTGAGTGCTCAGTTTTAACATGAGCGTTTGGCATTTGTATGTCAGCCTGTCTATAAAAATATGAAAAATTGTAAACATTCGTGACGGGTATCAGACTACAGAGAATTTCAACTCAAATGCGGATGTAGTATTTAAAATGTAAACGTGTTGTACCTTTAAGGACACTATGGGTCAAGATGAAAGCACCAAATTATGAGCAATTTTATTCAAAACTCGAATCGGTATTTTTAAAATCTGACAAAAATAATATCTGCACTACCCCTTACAAATTACGGACCGTCTTCACGTATATCAAAACTATATTACACGCAGGCCCACAGATCTATGCAAACATACTTGAAAGCTATATTATCCTATACTATATAAAATACTATATTACTTGTCACTAGACATTATGGTAATAAATCTAACTAAAACACAATGCAGCAGATCTTAATTTTTAGTAATTATTGTATGATTGTCTGCTCTACAACTATATTTTATTTTTTTAAATAGAAGAGTAATAGAGGTGTTTGTCATTTTTCTGATAGTTGTAAAATTACCTAATACTGAGATTTATCTAACAATAAATTGCAAAACGGCGAGCGAGTTCTGCAGCTCATGAAGCGTATTAATTGTTTTACATTATGGCACTAGTTACCATTAACAATTGAACAGTACAGGTTTTTCAAAGACATAAAACTTCGCAAAATGTTTTACAAAGACAGATCTATGGGAATATACTTGAAAGATAAGACTATAGTATTTGTCACTAGACATTATGGTTATAAATTTAACTGAAAACCAATGCAGTAGAAGGAAATTTTTAGTAGTTATTGTATCACTGTGCAATCTACAATTGTTATTTTATTTTTTTAAATATCAGAGTAATCGAGGTGTTTGTGATTTTTCAGCCATCACTTAACGCATCGCGTTTCGGTAATTGTACCACTGTCACGTCGTTAACGGCCAACAGACTAGCAGTACCTACTTTAATGGGATAACGGTCTTTTATAGGCTATTCCTTATCTTATCAGCACTGAGTAACTAGAACAGCGCTCCTCGAACGTTCTAATTTGACGGAACCTTTTACAAATTTTATTTCACGCCTCTACACTCCCTTGCAATGAAAATTCGTGTATCTACACGTAAAACATACGAGAATCTACACGCTATATTTATTGTCACACCTAGTTTGAACGAAAGTAATATTTGTCTAGGCCTGCGTTTTCATGACAATAAATATTACGATAAAATTTTCGTGTTCCATTTGCAAAAAAGGGTAGAAAACCTAACACATTTAATTAGAAATATCAAGTTGAATAAAAAATAACATTATTACTAATTTTTATGCTTTAAATTCCTCTCATTTATAGTGGATTTCTATCTTTAAAACCAGCCTATTCGAGATCTAGTCACCGTTTACACACGGTATTCCGAGTGACTCAACCACTGTATTTGTTAAAGGTAGCAACACGATTTTTGGCCAAGCTGATGGTGGCGCTAGTCTCAGTGTTCAGTGAAACTGTATTATCTCAGCTACAAAAATCAGACTTCGATACAGAATAACGTATAATCAAACTGTAACGGGATAATGTTCAGTGGTGACGAGCACGCAAGGCTAAAATAATTTGTAAACGAAACGAATTACGATGTATACGTAAACATCCTGCTGATGGTAATTCTTGCTCACATTACGTAAAGGGTGGATTAAATATTTAGGAATTATAAACATTTTCAATTAAGAAAAGTAATTTCGCAGACGTGTTTGTTACTCTGTGCATATCGACAAGGAAGGGATAATTAATTTTTATCGCAATAGTTTATAACAAGCTATTGTTGTCTATCGTCTTCCAGGCAGCGACTGAAATAAAACAATCGTATCACTGTCGACACCTTCTCTATTACCGATATCACAAATAATTTTTCACAAATAAAAATATAACGCAGAAAATACACTTTTGATTCACAACTGTGCTATATCGGTAATTAACACAACCCTAATTTTTACAAACAAAAACACACACACACTATTGATCCACAAATGTGATATCAAAGACACCAACTAACTGTATAACATAATCCGCTAAATGCAGAATCGATACTAATATTCTCTCTCTCTCTCTCTCTCTCTCTCTCTCTCTCTCTCTCTCTCTCTCTCTCTCTCTCTCTCTCTTGTCTTATATATATTTGCAATGACGTCATTTACCATCAATGTCACTTACTAGTATAGCCGAGTTCATTCTAGGCGCTTAAACTAGAACATTGTAGAACAAACTACGTTAACTATACATTAATACAAAACATTCTAATGTATTCTATAAATAGTGTGCATCAATATACATAAGTTATAAATCAATAATGGATACCGTAAATACAGACTACGTGAGTAATACAGTATAACCTACGCACTTAACCTATGTATTATTCTAATGACAAATAGTTTTACAATACGACAAATAGTTTTAAGAATACCAATCACAATATAGTATGCAACATTCATAATATTACTTTGAATGTGGGTTGGGGTATACAACAATGTGTTAAAACTTTTGACATGAAACACTTTACTCATACCGAACGGTACGATGTCATATGAAAAATTAACATGATGTCATTATGGCAAATTCATCGATCTGCCAAGACCTGAGATGAAACGAAAGTTTCCGCTGCGTGAGATTATGACAGAAAATATAATCCAATACAGCAGTAAGATGACGACTATCGGCTACCGGTGCTGCCAACTTGCACGACGCGGCTGCAGTAAAGAGAGCAATTTATTGGCATTACCGCTACACAGTAGCGCGCGGTCGTGTCCACGACCGTCACTTGCGTACCGCCACCGGTATTGGTCAATAAAAACTCACGGTCACGATATTCCAAGTGCGTACACACGCTTACAGGTATAAGGATAACTGGTGCAAAAATACTCAATATCAGACTACTGTGCTTTTTGCAATGTGATTTTAATTGATCAAGCCAACTAACATTATACGGCGCTCTAACGTTAGGCTATAGAACGTGTGTGGCCAAGTTTTCTACACACAAACTGGATGCAACAGCTGTGTACAGTGGAAGATAGTAAATTTTCCACTGGTGAACTAGCTGCACGGGAAAACAGCAAAAAAGTAAATAAACAGACCGATTAAAATATTTTCTGGACACCATCCAAGAGAACCGAAATGCACAGCACAAGTAATGTGTGAAGGGCATTGTGGTCAACACCCCAGTACTAGTAACATACTGGCAAGGTAACACAGATTGAGCGGTGTTTAAATTAGTTGATTAAACATTACTTTAATGTTAGGATTAGTTTTTTTTTTTTTTTTTTTTTTTTTTAAGAACAGATCAAAACAATTTCACATAATACAACTGTCTTAACACGAAGCTTTAACCGTTCGAAACACGGAACTTGTATTTTTTGTCTTCTTCGTTTTTTGTAATTTCTTCATAAATACAAATGGATAAATGTATAAGAAGGTTGTACGAAGACAGAACATTATCCCTTTATTCGACCGAAGAAAACATATAAAGTTTTTAAAAACTTAGGAAACAAACTTGATGTTTTAGTATTCCAGTATACCACGTAAAATATATCGTACTGATAAAACTCCCGACAAGCTGTCTTCTCACAAACGTCTAAAACAATAAGGTTCAAGAAATTTATTAAAATGCCTTTATAAAATCTTCTTTAACATTTTTACTGATACTTCGAATTAAAGTTTCTTTTCAGAAACGCTACGGAATAAAATAACAGATATAAGGTAGTAAATGTTGTCTCCACCATTCCCAAGATCAACCCGCCTTGCAGACAGTATGAGACGGTTCACAGGTGGGTTAATAATTCTAACAGCTTTGGAACTGAGGATGGTTAACGTGGATTTATAAACGTTTGACCACACGTGCAATATATACAGCGCATCATGAACTCCTAGTCATCATCAGCATGACATTAATAAAACATATAAACATACAACACAAGACAAACTAATACCAGAACAAATACAAATCAACACAAAACGTGCGACACAATTTTTAAAACACTGAACATTTGAAACACTAAAAAACAAAACTGTATACCACACCTATACACAATTACACAAATGTAAACAACCGAAAACCAACAGGAACCCATAGTAACAACCAACCTGGACAAAGTATTCAACAAGACAAAAACTAAGATGACTGAGGATGGGAAAATATTTGATGCCCGAAACATGTTCAAAGTAAGAAAAAATACATTTTGAACGTAAAATATGATTAAATATTACATAATTTACATTTCAAGAAAAGAGGTGTAGCAATAAGTGTTTGAATTAGCTATAATTATGTACATACCAACTTACTTATTAAACGCGATCTCCAGTTATTTGTAGACTAACAAAAATTACTTCACGTTTTTTGTTTTTAAATCTTCTCAAATCGCCATACAGACATATGCAGGGCTGTTTCGTTTGTGAAAACAATTAAAAGTAAGGAAAATAATAATATTGTTGTTCTTATTACTACTAGGCCTACTATTATTGGTATTATTATTATTATTATCATCATCATTATTTTTATTCCAGTTACTTAAGTTTTCAATATAATTAATTTTCAATACTGGGAATTACCTACCACCACAAACTGTGATCAGTGGTAATTTAAGCTTTGTCGAAGTCACTTTTAATTTTTTTCCTATCAGGAGTCTTTTTACAAATTCCGTTAACTCTTATCACGAACAATTCCCGTTACACATTCATTGTGCAATCGCTTAAAAACTTACACAGAATACACTAAACATTTAAATAGTCAAGAAAACAGATCCTAAACACTTTAAAACACCGACAACTCAGAATTTTCCTTTATAATATCAAAGATAAAATTCAACACACATTATTAATAAAATAATGAACTTAATGCTTGGAAGTGTTTCTAATAATAAACAAATCATAAACACTTGTACATCACAAACCCCACCAACCTGGGCCCAATGTTTGGGAAGCCAGGCTCTGCCTGTCACAAGTCAGGACAAAGGGCGAGTGATAGAGGAGTAACACCTCTTTAAAAAACCTTGGGCCAGCTGACCCGGCTGGTAGTCCCTTGTAAGGGTCCCTTGCCAGGGTTACGGTGAAGACCTCAACGACAGTGAAGGCGGAGAAGAGGGACTTCGGAACGGCGGAACTGACGGAAGAGGCAACCCTCCTGTTCGGGGTAAATAGAACAGGAACTGCTGCCTTGTAGTTAGAAGTGGGAACTTCAAAGGCTAAGGGAAGAAACCCCGACAGAAAATCAGTAGGCCTGGCTACTTAGAAGGCAGCCCCTTCACCAGGCTTTGGGTGCTGAAGGCCAATAACCTACACACCCGAGATTAACTCATTACAGAAACATCAATGAATAGAAGCCGGATGGATAAAATGGATTTGACCTTTGGCATGAAATCGGACATGAGAATTGGACTGTGGAATGTACAGACAATGTGGCAGGTGGGAAGATTGGCTGAAGTATCCAGGGAAATGAAGCGATACAGGTTGGACATACTGGGTTTGAGCGAGACGAGATGGAATGGGTTTGGTGAGATAAGGACCCAGGAAGGGGATACGCTGTTGTACTCAAGAAGAGAGGAAGAACATAGAGAGGGTGTTGGATTACTGATTACCCAGAAGACAAGGAAGAGTTTGATAGAATGGTACCCAGTCTCAGAAAGGACTGTAGTAGCTCGATTTGCATCAAGGGTTAGACCTATTACACTGGTGCAGTGTTATGCACCGACAGAGACAGGAGATGAAGAAGACAAAGAGCAATTTTATGGTCAGTTGCATCGAACCCTGTTAAAGGCAAAGAAAAGGGATATTCTGGTCGTGATGGGAGACCTGAATGCGAAAGTTGGCAATGATAATCAAGGAGTAGAAAATATAATGGGAAGACATGGCATAGGAACTAGAAATGAGAATGGTGAAAGACTTATTGAACTTTGTAGTAACCACAGGCTGGTGATAGGAGGCACTATCTTCCCTCATAAGAACTGCCATAAAGTGACAAGGGTTTCCCCAGACCATAGAACGGAGAACCAGATCGATCATTTCACTATTAGCAAGATATGGCGAACCTCCCTGTTGGATGTGAGGAACAAGAGGGGGGCAGATGTGGGAAGTGACCATCATTTGGTAGTAGCCACGCTCCGACTGAAGATTGCAAGTATTAGGCACATACTGTACATCAAAAGAGGAGGATAAAGTATAACTTTGATAAATTGAAGGATAAGGAGATGCAACAACATTTTTCACTAGAATTGAGTAACCGATTCCAACAGCTAAGGGAGGAAGAAGAAGGACAGGATATTGAACACAATTGGAAGAGCATACAGAGTACCTACATAAATACCTGTGAAAAGGTCCTAGGCAAGAGGGAGAGCGGAAGAGAGGAATGGATTACTTCAGAGACATGGGAAGCCGTGAATCAAAGGAAGGAATGCAAGAAAAGACTCAATACCGCAAGAACGCAAGAAGAGAAGGTACAAGCTAGAACAGACTTTAATCAACTTAACAAAACAGTGAAGAGGAGTTTTCGACGAGACAAACGAGCATTTATCAACACTCTTGCAACACAAGCTGAGACGGCAGCACAAAACAATGACAGTAGGACTCTGTACCACATTACCAAGAGATTAACAGGAAAGTTTTCAAGAGCGGACAAACCAGTGAGAGCTAAAGATGGGAGATTACTGTCCACACAAAAAGAACAGCTAGAAAGATGGAGAGAACATTTTCTGGAGATTTTGATTCGTGAAACAATCGAAGAAGGGGAGACAGAGGTGATGATAGAAGAAGAGCAGGAAGATGTTGCTATTAGTACAGAGCCACCATCAAGGACAGAGATTCAAAAGGCCATTAAACAACTTAAGAATGGCAAAGCGGCAGGCATGGACAATATCGCACCGGAGGCCTTGAAAGTGGATATGGGTACTTCGGTTGAGATTCTATTCCCACTTTTTAAGAAGATTTGGGAAGAAGAGAAGATCCCCTCAGATTGGAAGAAAGGACTGTTGATTAAGCTTCCGAAGAAAGGAGATTTATTAGAATGTGATAACTGGAGAGGGATTACCCTCCTTTCGATACCAAGTAAGGTACTCTCACGAGTAATTCTTGAAAGGATAAAACAGCGAGTTAACTCAAGGTTGAGGAAAGTACAAGCAGGATTTAGAGAAGGTTATTCCTGTACGGACCAGATCAATACACTGCGTATAATTATAGAACAATCCACGGAGCTGCAGTCGTCACTGTATATACTATTTGTAGACTTTGAAAAGGCGTTTGATAGTGTAATGAGGAAGAAGATGTGGAAAGCCGTGAAAGAGTTTGGGATTCCAAAGAAAATTATTAAGTTAACTCAAGAAATGTATGAGAACTACACATGTCAAGTTTTACACCAGGGGATGTTGTCCGAGCCCATCCCAGTAAATAAAGGAGTGAAGCAAGGATGTTTGCTGTCACCAATATTATTTATTATGGTGCTGGATCTCATGATGAAGAAGGCAATGAATCGCCGAAGAGGAATTCAGTGGGGACTGACAGATAGGTTGGAGGACTTGGACTTCGCGGATGACCTGTGCTTGCTAACCAACAGTTTTAAGGATATGGAAGCAAAGCTGAACGATTTAAAAACCGAAGCATCAGAGGTGGGATTGAAGATTAATGGAAAGAAAACCAAGGAGATGCGTTATAATAACCGCAATAAGGCACTATTATTTTTAGGAAACCAAGAGATCGAACAAGTCAAACAGTTTTGTTACCTGGGAAGTATGGTCACCACGGAGGGAGGAACCATAGAGGATATAGGAAATAGAATAAATAAGGCTAAAGGAGCATTTGCAATGCTGAGACCAATCTGGAAATCAAGGGAACTTAGCACCAATACCAAACTACGCATCTTCAATACAAATGTCAAGTCGGTACTGCTCTATGGGTGTGAAACTTGGAAGACTAACAAACAACTGATTAGCGGACTCCAAACATTAGTGAACAGAAGTTTGCGGAATTTCCTGAGGATATGGTGGCCACAAGTTATCTCCAATGAAGAGCTGTGGAGAAGAACCCATCAAACACCCATTGACATTGAGATGCGTCGTAGGAAATGGAAGTGGATTGGGCATACATTACGACGAGATAGTGACAACATAGCAAGACAAGCCCTGGAATGGAACCCACAAGGTAGCAGGAGAAGAGGCAGACCAAGGAACACATGGAGGAGGAGTGTAATAGCGGAAGGGATGGAGAAAGGAGGGAAGACCTGGCCCGAGATCAAGACGATGGCACGGAACAGAGTCCGGTGGCGGAAGTTCATTGATGCCCTATGCTCCACTTAGGAGATGCAGGAATAATGATGATGATGTACATCATAGCTACGAGGTACAGCCCTTACGAGGAGAACTCAGGAAAGAATGCTGGCCTTGTCTAATACGACGAAAAATCGATTAAGAATCAATGTTCCTTCAAAAATGGTTTAATACGAGAAGAATACAGTGCGTTTAGTTAAAATGAACACTTTTCCGTTCATTAAAAAGTACTGTATGGTGAACTTAATAACATTATTAGGTAGAGCAGAACACAATAGAGTTTCCCAACGTTCGAGTGCTGACGAGGCGACAAAATTCGTCAAGTGTTTCATTCAAGAGTACTGTGAAGAGCCATCGGGCGACTGCAACTCAACGTCACTTACGCACTTCTATGTTACGTCACTCTTCCAAGCAGACAAAGCGTAGGCCTATTCCCGAACAGTCGTACAAAACGACGAATGCAGAGACAAAGAGGGAGAGATGCGTTAAAATGTGTGTGTGTTTTCAGAGCAAGTATAAAATATGTTTATCTGTATGCACCCACAGATACATACGAAGTAGGCCTATATCAGAATCTAATTAGTGCGTACCCGTACCGAGACACTGTTTTTGTATGCAAAACCTCATTACGAATGATAATGTTTAAAAATCTTGACACGTAATGTCTATAATTACCGGTTGTTTAAAATACTTTACACTTGTCGCTGGCCTACATTCGGTGCAATTTATAAACAAGAAATCGAAAATTACGTAACTAAGTAGGCCACATACTGGAGTTGCGGGTTTGTCCGTGTAAACACTACATTAGACTGCACTTTGGTTATGTGAACCTCTCTTTGTCTTCGGCTCACGTACTGTATTTGCCGCGCAA
This sequence comes from Magicicada septendecula, assembly GCA_034769895.1. NCBI lineage: Eukaryota > Metazoa > Arthropoda > Insecta > Hemiptera > Cicadidae > Magicicada > Magicicada septendecula. The sequence continues at coordinate 401,714,252 of CM068371.1, read as the reverse complement.
TCACGAATATGCGCTGTGCGATTTAATCGGGCATCGAATTCTCTTGACACCACAATTAACTGGAATAGTTGTGCAATGTTTAAGAAGAAGCCACGTCCATTATAATAAACGTAGTTATTTGTGCGATTATGACTTTGGGGTAAAACTATAAACGAGTAATTATGGAACCATTTACATGTCTAGGCTTACAGCACATATTCACACAGGCAAAATCGGGTCCCCCAAAGCGCGTACACTACGCTTCTTAAGCACTGTATGAGGTGTACCAATTAAATAACGACACTGTGTTTCTACCTCTCCGAGAAAGCATAGGAACTGATTGTGAGCTCTTTGGTGGACGTGTCTGATTCCAAACAGTAACACTGTCGCCGTCAGTTGATTGTGAGCCATCAATTGGTGCAGTCGAGTTTCCTGTTGTGTGCCGGATAATGCTAAGTTTAAAAGTTAAGGAACGAGTCAATATGAAAATGTTATTAAAACTGACCGAATCACACCGGAATGGTTTCAAACACTTACTGAGGCTAACGAGAAAGACACGTGCCTTGCTAACGTGCCTTGTGCACGTGTGTTTTGAGTGGTAGAAAAGAACATCCTTTCAGTGAAGGACATCAGAACGTGAAAGACAATGAACGCCCTGGACGAATATCCACTTCAAAAACCGAAAAAACTTAGAAAACAAACTGCCACATTATTCGAAAAGACCGCCGACTCACCGAGTGTCCGAATGACAACTGAAGCCGTGAACATTTAAAAAGACGTGAAAAATTTGTGTAAGGACCTCATCATCAAAAAAGTTTGTGCTAAGATGATCTCTCACTCGGTTCTCACACCAGAGCAAAACGAACGCCATAAGTAAATTTGCGCTGACGTGCTGAAGCAATCTGAAGCTGACCCTACCTTTTGCAAAAAAAAAATCACCAGTTATGACCAACCTGATCCTAAGACGAAACGACAGTCAATGGACTAGAAAATACGATCATCGCCAAGAAAAAAAACCCAGTAAGAATACTGGGTACAACCAGTAAGTTTGCCAGTAAGAAAGAAAAAAGCTCGTCAAAGCAAGTCCAAATTCAAAGCCACGCTCATTGTTTTATTGATGTCAAGGGTGTAATTTTGGAAGAATGAGTTCCAGAAGGCACAACAGAATTTTTATTTCCGAAACAAGTGACTAAATAAAACATAGGCTAATGGAAAGCAGAAAATATTTCGAACTATTATGAAGTCATATGGCATGGAAGTATTGTTCGGAGACAACTTTGTATCGCTAGCCTATCACGCACACTCCACGTAAAGAAGCCAAAATTAAAATTATCCGTGCACTGGTCAACAAAAGACTGATTTGGGCTAAGGCAGTTATAAAAAAGAGTGAAAATTACTAGTGCAATGTAAATATACCATAATATTTTAAATAGAATGTAAATAATTAACGCCCAAGCATACCCTTATACTTTTCATAATTCTTTTTTATAGAAAATTTGAGAGAAAACAGACGATATACTAGCAATTTAGACCCGGTTCCACAAAATAAATATAGTTTGTCTTTATTCTTTTGTATTTTCGCGTAATTCTATATACTAAACAAGTGATGAGAGTGGCCAGTACGTATGCCGATTAAAAGATCGCACAGACAATGAAACACTCAACCTAAATAATAATTTGGATCTGCGTCCGACTATATATTGTACAGGGAATTATAAGCTGGACCAGTATAGAGAAATCTTTAACATCCAACTTCTCCTCAGTTTACGGACTGGTTCCCTAATGGATGGTTTCATGCAAGATGAGGGATGGGTTTCGGAGTTGTGTGGTACCTTGCCATAAAACCCATTTAGCCATAACGTTTATGGCAGAAAATAATGTCAATGTTCTTCCTTGGCCAGGTAACAGCTCGCATATTCTTGTATAAAGAAATCGTGGCAGTTGTTAAGAAAAAAACTCAAGTATAAGACCGTCTCCACAACGATTCAGCACATAGCTGAACTTAAGACAAATGTGGAACACGGGTGATGTCATCAAGACAAGCTGTGAAACTCTTATGAAAAACATACCAAACCACACCGCAACGATTATAACGAATAAAGGATAAAGAATAGTCAACATTAACTCATACGTCAATAAAATAGATTTGTAGAAAAATAGGTATACGTTTGTTTTAAATTCCTAGTTTGAGTCTAATCATTTGCACACCTCTGTACAATGCTGAAATGATAGCAGAAACTATCAAAACAAAACAAGTAAAATAAACGATATAAGGAAGGAACGATAAACAGGTGACTGGATCGGTATCAATAGACGTGACTGCACGATATCATCTGAATAATGGATTACATGTCTGCCAAAATAGCCACAAACAAAAGCCCGACATGAAAGAGATCAATTCGCAGACCGGGGCAGTGAGAGTTAAAAAAACACTACTGGTAGAACAGTAGCAGATATAGAGTACACGGATACGGATAATGACTATTCCCAAAGAAGAAAACCAATCCAGTTTACATTTTTAATTATACAAACAATACCGAACGTTATTCTTAGCTGACTTATGTAAAATTTAAAAATATCTTGAGCGGGGATTTAACTATTCGTCGTTCGGCTGAATATCGTGTATAGAAAATATTTGTTTTAATGTCAAATGTTATATTTGAATCAGTTTTCATTGTGAATTCAAATATTCGTAGTAGTAAACATCACAAGTGATGTTCTGCACTTTGCAGTAGTCAGAATGTCGCAAGCGTTATCTTTACACCTGTAATACACTACTTGATAGGCCTATACGAAAGAGTTAAATTGTTGATTTGCATATTATGTTGGCCTATGAGCATGTAAGAAGTAAGGTTTACAAACTACTTTAATCACTGATAATATTAATATTTCTACTCAATAGACTATAACACTTACTCCAGTGTACCGACTCTTTATTGTACCTCAGGGCGCCAGTAATAATAAACACAAATTAAAATATATCAATCACCTTTTAATGATTCATTTGCATTTATATACTACAAATTTCTTTAACATAACTTGAATAGTTTTGCCTTACAATTTGAATATTATTTCGTGGCAATGAGTTCTTTTTAGACAAATTGAGTCACTATATTTGATTACAAATATATATATTTATAAAACAATATTGAATCAAATGTTCATTTATTTGTTACTTGCGTGGAGAATGCTTCCGATGTGCGTAGTCCTTAAGGTGTTGCATGACGGTGAGTCGTCAGCAGCTGTTTGTTGCGCGTTAATCCTGGTTATGAATGCACTAATTCACTTTATCACAGATGTACACTACACTTGACATATTGGTGATACATACAATTATGTCGTATAATTATACACTCTGGTTTACAACGTATTCTTGAATTTACATTAAGTGCATCTAACACAGTTCGCGTCGCGTGCGTCTCGATTATCTCATACCGTCGTGAATTTAACCCGAACTAATTCGTTTTCTTCAGTGATTTCACCACAACATATCGTATTCATGAACATTTATATGTAGTATTTACTTCTCGTTGTTCGTTACTACTCCGAACATTCACTCATTAACTTATTACTGTATATTAAACTTTATAAATTTAGCGTTAGCAATTATCGCGTTCCCGTACTTCTGTTTACTGCTGCGAATCTACTTTATTCTTTAAATTACTAATAAAATTTATATCTATATAGTTAACGCAAAACAGCGCACGCGAGTCTCTTCAGTGTAGTTTCGCCGATATAAAAGAAGACTGCCTGATTTCTTTCCAAATTTATATTTTTATACTAGGCTTTGAATTTCCCTTATCAAGTCTCGATAGAAAACAATCCCATAGGTTTAGACTAGCGCTAAATACAAAATCGCCCAATCTCCTTAGCGAAAACCTCCCGCGCAACACCTGACGCTTCCTCTGATTTGCCGAACGTTTTTTGCGTCTCACGTGCTTAAAAAACTAGCGTCACTATCTATCTCACTCTTACATCGCTCTCTCGAACATAACGGTATCTATTGTTACATGTACTTAAAGTTTACAACATTGGCAAACACCCCTAATATCCTAGCGAATAATACATTTTATGATAGTTATGTCCCAAAACGTGACTTAGCCTAATATTACCTTCCTTATAGACGTCAGCCCCAAGGCCGGCGTTGCTAACCTACCGCTATACTCTACAGCTTTTTTACAAGTTAATTTCTTTCATGTAACGCCGCCTAACGGTACAGGCGTTTCACTACCTCCCCGCTTTCTAAAGCATACACATTTCTTTGCGTTCAGCATAGTTTGATTTCGTAAAATTTGCGATTGCTCAATTTTTGCGTTACACACCTTTAACAGGTTGTTGTGATGTTTGCTCAAATATGTTGTTTATCTTTTTTCTTTTTCTTTTCTTCATTGTATGAATTCATCAGCAATACAACCTTACATAACGACGAGGTAAACGTTATCATATAATTCATAATTAAAATGTTCTTGAAACTATCTACGAATAATTAGACCTATAAAATTCTTATATTCATAATAACTACATTATAACTATTAAATATTAATTTCATCCTGATTTTAAAAGATAAATATTTTATTACAAATTTCACATAACTTTCACAAATGCAAAGAATCTTATGCTTCCGTCTTCTTCTTCTATGGCATCACAGTTCGGAGTCGAACCTTAGGCCCCATAATCATTCGCTTCCTTTTTTCCCTGTCCTTGGCGATCGATGTCCATCGTTTTATTTTAAATAAAGTATCAGCATCCCTCGCCACTGCGTCAATCCTGCGATGGTTGGGGTCTTCCGACAGGCCTTCTACCCTCGATTTGACTAAACAGTACCTTCCTAGGTATTCGGTTGCCTTCCATCCTAATGATGTGTCCTGCCCATTGCAATCTATGCTGTCGGACGGTGGTGGCCAGATCATTGTCTTTATATAACTTGTATAGTTCCTCATTGTGACGCATTCTCCATATCCGACTTGGATTGGTCCACATATTCTCCTCAAAATTCTCCTTTCAAAGGTATTGACTATGTTAGCGGCTTGTTCAGAGTCCAAGTCTCGCTACCATAGGTTATCGCCGGTCTAATCATAACTTTATATCATGACCTTGGACTGATGGTGGATATTCCTTGCCTTACGCTTCCTTCACCCTTCAGGAATAAGAATTGATTGTTATAAAATTAATAAAATAAAATGACATAAAATTTCAAAATAAAATAATATTTCTGTCCCCGAAGCAGGTAAATCTGAGCTTTGTGAATTCCAAAACCTGCCGGACGTGTCGTATGTAAAATATTTTGGGTAATCCCGAATCCGCCTGCAGTACATTCCAGATAACCTGCTGTCCAGGATTGATGTGTTCCGACGTGGTGTCGGCATATCCGGTCCTATGCTTACATACTTCATAATCAGTCATTACCACTGTCATCATCAGCATCATCATCTTCAAGGATTAAACTACGGAGGTCTCAAGCAGGCAAAGATTAGAGCTGGTCACTCCAGCGTTTTCTCGGACGTCCACACCTCTCTGTCCCCTCGTGTTATAGTTCCATAGTTGTTTGGAGATGCAGCAGTCATCCATTCGGCAAAGATGTTCCCACCAATTCAGCCGATCCTGTCGAGTATACGCATAATATTCAGTTCCTGACGTATATCTGTATTTCCTCTATGATCATGGAGAGTATACCCTGCCACGTGGCTGAAAACTCTTATTTCAGCCGCTTGGATGCGACTGGTCTGGCCTTTCGTTAAAGTCCAATTCTCAGATATATAAAGTAGTGTAAGAAGGGCCATCACCTTGTAGAATTGTAGGCGTGTTTCTTTACTTGCTGACTTAAGAAGAATTCACGTCTTTGCTTTCATTATAAGACACACTGTAGCCCAGGTATTCAAAATTGCTGACATACTGCTGACAGCTATTACCACTGTCATAGTCAAAATAGTGTTAAAACCACAATTTAATATTTTAAAATAAAAGTCTTATAGTATACTAATCTACATAATGTACTTTGCTCAATGTTTTATGTGTTGGATAGGTGCTTCTTTTATAAACGACACTAACTGTGTTGTGTTGGCCAATCGCAAGTCAGCACGTCTATTTACGATCACAGACATTATCAGCTTATATCGGATTCCTACAGATTACACGAACACTACTACAGGTGTGACACAACTGTACAAAACATCAGACGCTGGGCCATACGGCACATAAACATTCTATTCTTGTTAAATTACGCATAGAAATGAGCAAATTATCCCATTTTAAACGCACAAGGAGCCGCACAAAACCTTACTGAAATTAAAACTAATTCAAAAACACTAACATGCGTTAACTGACTTTGAAGGTTAATTAAACCATGTAGACGTAATAAGTACATCTAATAATGGAAATTTCCAGACGTTCGAATTCACAAAGTAATCTATAGAAAAACACGAAATTGTGGCACTGATCGTAAATTCACAATACTCACTATTTTATGTAACACTCAAAGACCGATGAAACGGTGAAGCGGAGCAAAAACAGACGTTTAAAGTCAAATATCAAGAACAGACAGTCTTCTAAAATGGAGCGTGACAAGTCAAATATCAAGAACAGACAGTCTTCTAAAATGGAGCGTGACAAGTCAAATATCAAGAACAGACAGTCTTCTAAAATGGAGCGTGACAAGTCAAATATCAAGAACAGACAGTCTTCTAAAATGGAGCGTGACAAGTCAAATATCAAGAACAGACAGTCTTCTAAAATGGAGTCAAATATCAAGAACAGACAGTCTTCTAAAATGGAGCGTGACAAGTCAAATATCAAGAACAGACAGTCTTCTAAAATGGAGCGTGACAAGTAAAAATGCACCTCACAAAGCTAAGATAAAACGTGAAGAAAAACTTTATGTTTTCCAGATAACAATAAATTCCTAACGGCATTCTCGATCATAATCTAAACTGTCCCACGTTACCCATTCCACGCATAAACTGTCCCACGTTTATCTTACGGTTCATCCAATTATCTCACTGATACTTGTAGAGAACAGAAAGCAAGTGATGTACGTGCCTTTAATTTTAACCTTACAAACTTTGATTTTATAGTTGTGTCTCACTGTCTCCACAACGAAACTTTACCCACGTGTGTGCAGTACTTAAACGGAAGGTGAGCAAACATGAAATTATCTAAAAGCGAGATATGTAACAAAATGGTGCAATAAGAAATAGAACAGTGTAGGCAAGCGGATTATGCGTATACACAGATACACAACAATATGCTATACACATCAAATGGAACAAAGTATCGATACAAAATAATCTGCATATCGAGAAAGTATTTTTCAGCTTCTTGGGTGAGGCTGAAACAAAGACAACAGCTTCGACATCTGATAACCAGAGGCAACACAGAATCAGAAACAAAAACGTGTAATCGAGGAGGACGCGAAATATGGCCAAATGTGGGGACAGGACGACTGACTACGGACACAAGACTATGACGAATGAGGCAGTGTATCGTATAAAAATATTTGGGATGAAATCCGAACTAAATCTATTCTGCTTTGTGGGTGGCAGAATAAACGACAAAGAGGCAGAAAAGCAGCAAACAAAACATGACTGAGGTGACAACGGAAGACGAAGGTGGAAGAAATAAGTACGTAACACTTGAAACTACAACGGATACCAGAGAAGTTGGTGGAACGCTCCAGAGCGAACGTGACCGACATTACGAAGGCCGCGGCGTATACCGACGCGTATATGCGCTAGTGCACGCTGCCAAGTGTATCTTACTGTCTAAATTAGATTTCTGTTTACTTTTTACACTTACAAGAACACAGAGGATTCTTGTTAAAGTTCGTCGTTTACGATTCTCACGATATTTTAAGAGTTTCTTCGAAAGACAAATACTCTAATACCAAAATAAAATTAAGTAACACCTAAACTATTCATCATTTTAAAAAAAGTTCAAAATCAACTGAAATAAAAAAAATTTACACACCTTTTTAAGTGGCGATAATTTTTTGTTTTCTATCTAATTTTGTTTTCTAGTTAACTTTCGTCTAATGTAAACGATACTTCGAATGAAAACATCTAGACATACAGCGTATACGTGGGCTTATCGATACCCGATCCTGAGATCAATCGCAAGAAATCGACTCTAACACAGTAAACAGAAAAGTTATCTTAACACACAAAGCTAGCTATTATTATATTTACTCAATCGCATGCTGCAGTACATTTACGATCCTAATATATTTAATTGTGGGTTACAAACCACAATATGGGGCTGTGTTTGAGACTCCAGTTAATGTAAGCTCTTTTCCTTGTGTCTTGTGACATGTGTTTTAACCTACGACGTAAAATAAAACAAAACATAAGTAATAAAAAGTTCTTAGTACAGATTTAACTCTTATTATAATAAAGTGTATCTCCTTATTTACGTTGTATAAACTAAATACAGGTCAATTCTGTGCGAACATTCAGAATATACATTCATTACAATGTGCGCGCGCATGTTCAAACCATATACGCATCCAACTTTGACGTCCATGTGTTTCAAAATTACAAATTTCAACGTGTAAAGGGATTTCTAATACAGGCCAAAGCACAGATACTTTCCAAAATACTTTCCATATTTACAGTTCTTATAAACATAATCCTTTCATTTTCGTTTCGTTTTGTTTTCCGTGTTAAACTTCCTTCTTTAAAATTTCAACACGAAAGCATACATTTAATTTCGTCAAGATAAAAACATGAAAGGCTACTGAATTAACAAGAGATATAAGTATCACTAACAACTGAGAACCTTCAAAAACAATTATGTTTATGACGAGAAACAACAGGAAAACTATGTCACTTTTATGAACGAAACAAAGTTAAAATATTTAAATTAATTAAAAAAAACACAAGTGAGGAATTTCAAGTTGAGACTTTGCAAAAAAATTTAGTAGGAACTATCATTCAATTTTCAGGACGGCTTAATTATTTCTGAACTATTTTATTTTTTAGTTGAACAAACTCAATGTACGTGCACGTGACTCCTAAAAAAAAAAATAGTAAATACGATATTACACAAAAATTGTTAGAATACAATTCTAACAGCTTTACTCTGAATTAACGTACAATTACAATAAATAAAATAACATACAAATCAGTAACGGTCGTTTAACCTTAAACACTTACAACTGACTTTGTACACAATAAATTAAACAATTTATCGTTAGTTGCTCACGAATATTATGCTAAAACGCAACTGATATTTGAAATATGGTTGTACACTTTAATATAAATTATGAACTAAAGCAGATTTTTAACACTCGAGAGTTCAGCACAAGCTGTCGTTTCTGTGCGTTTAAAAATAACTGCACACCTCTTATAATTAGTACGTACTAAATGTAGCGCGATGGGCTGAAAACGAAGCACAAAATCGGCGTTAAGTTAAAGCAACGCATATTCACACACCCGCACGCACTCGCGCATGTTAACTACTACTTACACGCGTGACGCACAAACTGGCACAGAACAGAAGAAGCACTGACGGTATAGAAAATGTTTCACTCGATCTCACCGTCCTTCATATTCATCAGGACAGAACGGAACAGACTTTCGGTGAACTTTTTCCGGCTGCTCTTGTATGACGCACACAAGGCGCAACGACCCGTGTACTCTTGGGCGGTATGTGCGCCAAGACCAAAAGATCCGTCTTGCACTATGATCTGTCCCAGAAAATCTCTCGTCTCTGATAAACAATTCGTCCTCAAGACATCAACTGGCTTGAAAACCATTCTCTTCGCAGATGACCAAGTTATATACGCCACTTCAGAAGACGATCTCCAGCGAGCAATATAGCCTACATCTTACATAAAATAGGAAAAGAATACGTATAACTGTAACATGTCTGAATCAAAGACAAAAGTAATGGCCTTTATAGGAGATGAACCGGTTCGGACCAAAATATGCGTAGACAACACATGCATAAAACAAGTAAGACATATTTCAACTATCTTGGACGTGACATTACTTATGATCAAGATAGAGATATAGACAATAAAGTGACAAATTTCACACGACAGTGTGGAACGATTTGAAGAACGTTGGGAAATAAATGTAGAAAAGAACCCAAATAAAATTTTATAAAACAATGGCAATACCTACACTACTGTAAGGTTCTGAAACTTGGGTCATAAAGAAAACAGATGAACAGAAGATACAAACACCAGAAACGAAATTTCTGAGATCAGTTAAAAGGTGTAATAGACGAGATCGTATAAGAAATGAGGAGATAAGTGATTTAGATATTTTTGCAGTTAATAAAAGGATTAAAGAATACAGAAGAAAATGGATTCAACACATAGATAGAATGGAAGAAAGTAGAATACCGAAGATAGCGAAAGATTACAACCCTAGAGGGAGAAGAAAAGTTGGTAGGCCTAAGAAAAGGTGAACTGTGGAATAGGAACAGGCAACTAAAGACTAAAACCGTTAAGAAGATGATGATGATGATGATGATGATGACATCAACTGCTCTTATTGACAAGCAGAGACTTCCACTAAACGCAAGTTTTCGTGGTTTATTAGCTTTATGTAATTCATTTTCACGTTCTGCGAACATGTCCTACGCCGTCTAAAACCGTGATATCTGTTTTATATCACTTTACCACTGTTTACATTTTATTATACTAAAAAATAAATGTAAAATGTGTATAGCATTATAAAAAAATTGCATACACGTCAACTCCCGATTACCTGTAGTTCTGATGAGAGAAACGACACGGACGATTAATCCAAAATTACGAATATAGCTCCGTCGGTCACCAGCATAAGTCAGCGTCAAAGCAACTGTTATCAGTGGTAACTAATTTTTGTCACGCATCAGTCGTTGACATGTTTCTGCACATCACTAACCAACGACTATACCGACGGTGACTCGACGGGTCGGACCATGGCCGGCTCTAGTAGAAGTGGCTCTACATTAAACGTGGCAACACTGGAACAAGCTGATATTTGAGGCGATCTCTTAATTTATGTATTTCAATGTTCAAATTGCGTCGTTTTTACTTGCCGGTTAATACCAGTTTTATAATTCATTTTTTGCAAATTAAAAGTTTATTATGTAAAATACTGTTATATTATGTAAGAAATATAACAATTAACTCATTCATATGATATGAATTTAATAATTCGAACAAAATTATTTCATTAGGCCTAACACTAATTCACTAATTTCTTCAACTTAGCCTAAACGTTTTATACAGAAGCAGCTTGATGTTTCTGGCAATTGTTCTGCTCTGGCAATAGGTGCTTCTTTGGTCTCAGACCCCCTGTCTGAGACCAAAGAAGCACCTATTAGCTAAGGTGATTCTTCGCTTTATTTCTTCTGTCGTTTCCCCATCGGAGTTAACTTGGCATCCTAAATAAACAAAGTTGTTAACTTTTTCGAAGAAACAGATGGCAATCTGGACGTGCTCTCCTTCTCTAGCTTCCTGTCCTGTGACCATGTATATCGTCTTCCTTTCGTTTATTATGAGACCCAACCTCCTTGCAGGACCTTCACCGAAAGCGTTCCAAATACAGGAAATCAATTTAAAAAACAAAAAACATGTTTACGTGTTTCTTCATGAGAAAAAAGTAGCAGGGGGACACATTACGTTTGGTAGGCTACGCCTCGTTATCTGTCCTACTTCAATAATGCCTAGTTTCACAGTATTTTTAGTTGCCTTGGCAAGGACGAATCACACCGTTGTGAGCGCGTACGTGCGCGCGGGTTTGTAGGCAACAATTTAAACTGGCCAGACGTAATGATTTTTAAAGATATTTAAATCAGATTAGCTTTCACTGCGCATTATAAACGCTTTAACGCAGTTCATTTGAAGACTATGATGGATGTGCTTGAAGACAAATTCTGAACATTCTACACTATGCAGCGAGTTCAATAAATATTTAAAAACTTACAAGGAACTACAATCTGTGGGAACTGGACTTTATCGCTGACACTATGAAGGTGAATCACCACCACGACCTTAATCATGTGACCAAAAAATTAAAACGTGAGTGTCAAATGAACATAAAAGGCAAATGTTACTGGAAGACAAAAAGATACTTATCAAGTAGGCCTATATATATCTAGGTTGAAAATGCACGTTGTGTCAGAAATGAAGAAAAAACGCACTGTATAATAAGCCAAGGTAGAAGTGTGACGATTTCATTAATAAAAATATGTTAATTAATTAAGTTGATAATATATAATCGGAGAAATTTTAAATTCTTAATAAAATCTCACATTGTAAACTAATTCTTATGGCAATCATTTAATAATAATAATATTTAATATAAGTCTAATAATAAAATTAAAAGGGAATGGAATTGTACAGAAAGGGTAAAGCTTATTAATTTATCCTGTATAAACAAGAACTGACCAGAAGTAACTTGTTTTCTGACCCCTAAATAAACTAAGTATTATTGTAAATTTGTTATTGTTTAAATAATTAATTAAGACCATTGTTACGTACTTTGATAACTTCTGCAACTAAGAATATCACGATTTAATTATTTAATCAACCGTAGTCCTTTAATTAAAATTAGAAAAACGGAACTACTTTTATGTTGCCTAGTAATTGTCTTGAGATTACTACGCTCCCCTTAACTATTTTCTTTGACTTGTAATGGAGCGCTCACGCCGTAAGCAGCGTAAAGCGTTGTTTCGCTACGTATATATATAAAAATGTGAAAGGGTTGATACCATGACTATTTAAATAAGTAATTTGTGTGGTGATGACATCTCTCTATATTATAAAATAACGGACTATGTAATTTATACAGTATTACAACCTAGAAGGTGATAGTCAACTAATCTATCATCATGTGAAGTGTATAACTGTGAAACAAACTTTCTATATATGTATTCTAACTACAAGAATTACTAAGAATAACTACAGTCGCCGGAGATGAATGTACCACACCAGGAATGATTTCACATACTTCTAGAACTTCACCATCACAGTATGATAAGGTAACGACTGAACTTCAAGAAACATCAGGAGGACCGAAGAACTAATTCTGCAGCAACTTCAGGAAACACACAGGTGACATGGAGGCTTGTCTTCCATGGTTAAGAGTTACAAAATTATAAACCCAAAAAGACAATTTAAATTATCATATTAAAGACTTTAAAACTTATGTTTAAATGTAATAACATTAAAGACTTTAGAAACCTGACATTTTAGGTAACATGTAGTATAAAATCTAATAACGCTAGTTATAGCAAAAAGGTAAAGTTTAAACTAAAAGTTTTGTTGTTTTAGAAGATTAGTAAAAAACCATTCTTCAAATTGTTAGAGTTTCAATATTGTACATGGCAAGGTGACCATAATTCATTTAATATATTTAATCCCGGATCCGTGGAATTAATCAATAAGATGTACATCATATTTTGAAGCCCCTTTGTAAAGTATTAATTTATATATTTAATCATATAGTAAACTATATTGTTTGAGAACTTTCAATAGAGAACTTAATCACCAAATGTAATAAAGAGATGTCATCTAAGTACCAAGTAAAATGAGTGCATATATCAACAGTCTCCCCTTCCAAATATCCTGCTATATAAATTGTTTATTTGTTGTGATTATTTTCAGTGCTTCACAACGAAGGCAGCCGGTATAATTGGCACATCCAATTATACTGGTTCCCTACGTTATAACTCAAGAGAAGAGGTTATAATTTGCGCCACTCTGCTCTGCTGCTAATTTTGCTATTCTGCTGCTATTTGCTTATTTTGCTAATTTGCTATTTTGCGTAAGAGAAAAGAAAGAAGTAATTGCGTCCCGATATCCCACGCACAAAAGCTGTTGATCTATACACTCATGTATTTCAATATGTGTCAGAGTTTGAAATAAGATAAAAATAATAATTAATATTATAGTAATATAGTATAAATAACTTTATTAGTAAATATAATATGTGTAACGTAATATTAGCATATAATCCCATGTAAACAAACCATGTCGGTACTTGTTAAGAGTCCCATTCATAAACGTGTCACATTCTCGACAATCTCGGACGGGTAGTTTCCTGCTGCCGTTTGTTTAAAATTGTCATTGTTTAGTTGAGTTGAAAATAAGTCACCCTCCTTGTGTGGTCTATTGTTATAAGAAGCGTGTCTGTTCATGTGTTAGTAACCGAAGGGGGAATCTTTTGTCGTACGCATATTCATGCATGTGTGAAATTTCTCTCTCTCTCTCAAAGTAAAACGATAAAGGTTGTCATAACATTTTATGTGTTTATTTGTAAAAAAAAAAGAAAAAGGAGTAAGAACACGATTGATTTATATTTTTATATTTGTGTGTAAAAAAAAAAGAGATAGCGTTGTATCGTAACTAATGCAAATGTTTAATAATAACTGTTAATAAATGTTTACCATGTACTAAAGTGTGTAGGCGATAATTGTGTATAGGATAGTAGAGCAAATAATATTATGACTTAAAGTTCAAATGAATAAATGACTTAGTTAACCCTCCCTTGTTAGATAAAGTATTAAACCCCAGGTCCAAAAACAGTAAACTTGTAAACTGAGCCAAATAAATTAATAATAATAAATAAAGTGTGCTAAATAATTATGGTAAGTCGATAGGAAATAATTCTAGGTAAGTTTTTTTTAAACCCCCCAAAGTAATAGTAAGTGAATAATAAAGGCTGAATAAATCTTAAGTTAAACTAAATTTGTGTAACGTGTAGCAGTAAATAAGAGAAAGGTAAATAATAATAAAAGTATAGTTGAATAGTCAACAACCAGTTGTGGCCAGTAAGAGAACAATAAAGCGTGTTAAGAAATTGTAGTAAGCAGCCACACACTCTCCCTATTGTGATAAACCGTTGCCTCCCTAAACAATGAATACCACCGCGCGTGAAATACAATGAATTGTGTAAAGCTCTCCCCTTCCGCAAAGTTGTCTAGTTATGGTTAAAGAGATAATAAGAATTACCATCGTGAGATTCCGCTTCTCTCAAGTAACTATAATCTAGAGTGGAGTATGGGATCTTCTTTAGATTATTTTAGAAGTAAGTCTATGGTATATAATCAAGATAGAATTATATACATGTAAAGTAACTAGTCACAACGGCGCCGGCTGAAAAGGATAATGATGAGGCAAAAAGGTGCCAAGAGTTCATTTATGAATGCTGAAAGCTAACGTGTAGAGTTAGAGTAAGCTGATGTCAGTCGGGCCACGATATTGCGAGTTACTGTAATTAGGGAAATTAGTATTATAAGTTAGTACTGTAAGAAGTGAGATAAAGGGAATTTCACGAAGGCGAACATTTAAATGAGAACTAGATCATTTAAAAAAGAATTAGAAAAAAACAAACCGTGTACTACTAATAATAAATAATAATAATAGAGAAATTACACACGGAAATCCCTAAACATACTCTCGGTATATAAAAAAAAAATTATACCGGCGTCTGTGGCTTAAGCGGCGGAGTATGTGACGATTTCATTAATAAAAATATGTTAATTAATTAAGTTGATAATATATAATCGGAGAAATTTTAAATTCTTAATAAAATCTCACATTGTAAACTAATTCTTATGGCAATCATTTAATAATAATAATATTTAATATAAGTCTAATAATAAAATTAAAAGGGAATGGAATTGTACAGAAAGGGTAAAGCTTATTAATTTATCCTGTATAAACAAGAACTGACCAGAAGTAACTTGTTTTCTGACCCCTAAATAAACTAAGTATTATTGTAAATTTGTTATTATTTAAATAATTAATTAAGACCATTGTTACGTACTTTGATAACTTCTGCAACTAAGAATATCACGATTTAATTATTTAATCAACCGTAGTCCTTTAATTAAAATTAGAAAAACGGAACTACTTTTATGTTGCCTAGTAATTGTCTTGAGATTACTACGCTCCCCTTAACTATTTTCTTTGACTTGTAATGGAGCGCTCACGCCGTAAGCAGCGTAAAGCGTTGTTTCGCTACGTATATATATAAAAATGTGAAAGGGTTGATACCATGACTATTTAAATAAGTAATTTGTGTGGTGATGACATCTCTCTATATTATAAAATAACGGACTATGTAATTTATACAGTATTACAACCTAGAAGGTGATAGTCAACTAATCTATCATCATGTGAAGTGTATAACTGTGAAACAAACTTTCTATATATGTATTCTAACTACAAGAATTACTATGAATAACTACAGTCGCCGGAGATGAATGTACCACACCAGGAATGATTTCACATACTTCTAGAACTTCACCATCACAGTATGATAAGGTAACGACTGAACTTCAAGAAACATCAGGAGGACCGAAGAACTAATTCTGCAGCAACTTCAGGAAACACACAGGTGACATGGAGGCTTGTCTTCCATGGTTAAGAGTTACAAAATTATAAACCCAAAAAGACAATTTAAATTATCATATTAAAGACTTTAAAACTTATGTTTAAATGTAATAACATTAAAGACTTTAGAAACCTGACATTTTAGGTAACATGTAGTATAAAATCTAATAACGCTAGTTATAGCAAAAAGGTAAAGTTTAAACTAAAAGTTTTGTTGTTTTAGAAGATTAGTAAAAAACCATTCTTCAAATGGTTAGAGTTTCAATATTGTACATGGCAAGGTGACCATAATTCATTTAATATATTTAATCCCGGATCCGTGGAATTAATCAATAAGATGTACATCATATTTTGAAGCCCCTTTGTAAAGTAGTAATTTATATATTTAATCATATAGTAAACTATATTGTTTGAGAACTTTCAATAGAGAACTTAATCACCAAATGTAATAAAGAGATGTCATCTAAGTACCAAGTAAAATGAGTGCATATATCAACAGTCTCCCCTTCCAAATATCCTGCTATATAAATTGTTTATTTGTTGTGATTATTTTCAGTGCTTCACAACGAAGGCAGCCGGTATAATTGGCACATCCAATTATTACTGGTTCCCTACGTTATAACTCAAGAGAAGAGGTTATAGAAGGCATTCGAAAACTGTATTTGAAACAGAACAGTAAAGTATGAAATAAAAACATAAAAAAAATGATATAAATGGTTGTTCAAAGTTCAATAAATATGAGGTCAAGTCACGGTGTGAGATGAACAAAAGCAGTAACAAATGAATGCACGGAAATGGATTTTTCAAGACTCATAAACGCTAGAAGACCATGAACAACAAAAAGCTAAAAGAATATAAGAATTAATATGCCAGAAAACGGATCAGGGAGACAATGGAATAAGCTGACGGCATCATAGTATAATATCATTATAAAGAGACAGGAAGAAGACGTGTTTACAAAAGGAATGCAGACTTCGGATTGAGAGAGGAGGCGAATGGAAAACCCGTTATATACATTTAAGCAGCTGCGAGTAATAGTTTATTAATACTTATATTAACAGTATTATTATTATTATACACGGCCATGGGCATTTTCGCGCCTATCTCAATAAAACTGGGACAGTGGGGGAGACATAGGACGCGTCGCTTCGGGATTATGCGCTTCATACATTCTTTGAATTCCCCAGATGAATAATACAATGAGAATGCCTCGAAACTGAATTAGGACCTCTAATAACATTACTGACGTAATTCTCAGTAGCGAGGAACGAAGGGTTAAGGTGCTGCCTATGTAGAAAGTGTTCTACGTCTCAAAACAAATAGAGATGAATATCCAATAGGCCAGCAAACTATGAATGGCCTGCTTGTTACACATGAAATATGAATAAATATAACAGCACCCCGAAGTAATGCGAAAGCTGTTCAAGGGTGGACTGACGTCAAGTAGTAAGGGGTTTGTGGTTTTTGGTAGGTGAGAGCCCACACACACTGTAGGACTCTCAATAAACCGTCTTATTACTAAAAAATTACCAATATTTTTCCTGTAGTATTTTCAATGAAAAGAACAATTCATTTACCATTGTAAGCATCTTTATACTATGCAATTTACACCAATTTCTTCAGAATTAAATTCCTCACCAGATTTAAAAGGAAAAGTTACCTATTCATTTTGAAGCACTTTAACAGGCTTTTTGTAAATACGTAGTATGTGAAAAATACTATTTTCATATAACCTTTTTAAAAAGGTTGATATGTTTTTTATAACTCATACAACTTACAGCCTTAAAACTAACGTTTATTTTTATTCTTCAGACAATATTAAATATTAAATCGTCGATTTTGCGTCATTAATTTTAAACATACAGAGATAGTATCGCGTTGTTTCAACTTTTGTGTCTTAAGATTCCTTTATGAATTTGCATTATTTTTGTGGGGGAATACTCTTATGAAGTATGGCTGAAACACTTTGCAACATATTATTACATAAGTATTAATTATATTTAGAAATATTTAAACGTGAAAGTAATTTTACATGTTAATTATAAATTATTTAATTAAAAGTGAACAATAATTGTTGGTATTTTCTGGATACTCTTAGTCGTAACTCAAAACTCTAGAACGAAAGTATCATCTTCTCATGTCTTGTTTTCAGGGTAGCGTTCTTATTCTACGCGCTACTCACAACCGTATCCCGCTGCGCATTTTGTTATTAAGACTTGAGATACACATTTAAATCTGTCACCGGGGCCCGCCAGACGTGGACAGTCGGCCATATACACGTCAGTGTTAACTAATACAGAGACGAGGATGAGCAGTGTAGTATAAGCAAATTATTAGTCACAGTTAGCGTTACGAAATGCACACTCCTCGCCAACCTTTTCCTTATTCACGTTTGTCTTCCAGGTGCGTTTATTAGTTTACGAAAGAAAAGACAAAAAGCCGCTGTTAAATAAATTAGAGCAGTCAGCGATTCGTTCTTTTGATTTAGCGACTTCTCAGAAATGACGCAGTTTTAAGAAATATGCTTTCTTAAAAACTCTATTTTAGCGGGCTGAATCGTATCGCAATAATGAATCTATTTTTATTCATTTGGATTACATGTATCCTTTTTCTTTATTCAAGTATTACAAGTTCTTGGTTGTGAAGAAAACTCAACGCTTATAAAACCTGACTAGACATTTTATAATGAAGTCAAAAGAGCTTAGCGTACGGTAATATTTAAACATACGTTTCCAAGGTGGAAACAATGGTCAGCTCTTCCATCATCTTCATCTTCTTCCACTCAAAATAAAGATTAGAAAAGACTTAAACGTATCCACAAGCGTACGGATATAACTTCAGATTGCTTATATAATTTTTATAAGGATTACTGAAAAGACATATTTATTGTCCAAAATTCTTCTCACTTTTCGGTATCGGGTTTTTGACATGGAACTACGGATTACAAAAAAACTGTAGAATTCTTTAGGTGATTAATCAGTTCTCTAAAAACACCATTTCTTGCCTTAAATCTTAACCATATAGTCCATACAGTACCCAGAATACAAATGTAGGCTAAACAAACACAATTATATAAAAACATACTGTTACGACATTACAGAACAATCTACGTGTTTGTCGAACGATCCAGTGGAATCCGGCTGTAATGTTGTGTGCGTACGTGATTCTCGACACGCGCTGCGAGATTGTTCCGGACTCACCGGTCCGCGCCTGGTGTGTGTAAGGCCGCAACCAATTATGTTCTGGTGTTTTCTAGTAGCAGTCTTGACGTGCAGTAGCGAATATTCCGGAACCTCGGCGGGGTATAAATACAAGTACCCAGCGACGCTCAGTCAGTCTGAGTTGCGATTTATTGGAATGCGGTTCGTAGTATTATAGTCAGTTATTGTCGGGTGGTTACACAGTGATTACACAGTGCGTATGAGTGGCGAGCTACCCCTCCTTCTCTTTCACATAGTTTGTAATTTAAGACTTTCTTTACCTAAGTGATTGATTCATTCTTTCGGTATGACCTAACCATAAGATTGTTTGTGGTTTAATGAACATATAATGAATTTACTCCCTGTGATATGGCTCAACTCATGTTACTCATCGTCACTCGTACTGACCCATACATTTTTCTACGAATTTTCATTTCGAATATCCTCAACAGCTGTGCATCACCATTTTCAAGGTCCAGGGTTCACCACCGTATGTGACAGTGGGCCAAATCAGGCTCTTAATTTACCAGATTAGTTACTCTCATTCTCTTTTCTTCATAGAGCGTTGTACGGGTGATTACAGTATGAGCAACTATATCTCTGATTCCATGATGGTTTCCCACCACGTGACACATCTACTACCAGGTTAGGAAAAGATAGAGCGCTTCGTCTATTTGGGCTCTACAGTGAGAAAGGATGGCTGTTCCACAATACAGCAAAGGAATAGTGATTGCCAGAGAAGCTGTGTTAAAGCTGAATGCCATTCGTAATGACCACTCCATTAATGTTAGAACTGCTCAACTACGAGTCCTAAGACACTCCCATTCCTAATATTCTTTATGTGTCAGAAAAGTGGACCATCAGGGCAGAATACACGCTTGCGAGATGTGGGCTTACAGGAGGATATCGCAAGTATCATGGATGGACCAACAAAAATCAATATCTCCACCCAACAAGGACTTAACGTGAATACGAGATATCCACCATATACTACAAAATAGTCCTAGAGTTCTTTGGACATATTGTTCGGCGACAGAGATAATTTGGAAAATTTCATCATCTTTGGAAAAACAGAAGGGCAGCGATCTCGTGGAAGATGTCGGAGACGTTGGCTGGACCAAACACAGGAGATAACAGGCTGTACTCTAGAAGAAGTACCTCGTACAGTGACGAGTCGGAACCGGAGAATGACATTGTGAAGAATATAACATGACGGACAGCTCTACACAGTGCAGTAAATAAAATCGATAAAACGGGCATCTTCAGGACAGGACAACTTCTCAAATATGCACATATGCAGATGACATTGCAATAGTAGCAAGAAACGTTGACAGCCTCAAAGACATGCATGCAGTAATGAAAGCAGAGCAATGAAAACCGGTCTTGTGGTAAATGAAACCAAGACAAAAAACATGGTGATATCCAACTTAGAGACCAGAAGGGTTCCTAGAGATTTCTACGTAAATGGGAAGTATTTCAAAGGAGCGTCCTGCCTTAGTTTTCTAGGTGCCTTGGTATCAAATGATAATAGCATTATGATGAGTATAAGTGAAAGGATACAAGCAGGAAACAGAGCCTACTTTGCAAATATTATAAACCAATCTTGTTACGAGAGGTACAAAACTTAAAGTATATTATTGTCTTGTGTGACCAGTTGTTACATATGGATCTGACGTGTAGACTTTGACAGAGATTGACAAAACTGCTTTTAAATAATTTGAGTGCAAAATATTGCGTAAAGGTTATGGCCCAGTAAGAGAAGAAGGCAGTTGGAGAATACACAATAACAATGAACTACAGGCTCTCATGCATGGAAAAGACAGTGAAATTCATCAAATCGCAGAGGTTGCGTTGGCTGTACATGTGGAAAAAACGTCTAACGAAAGAATGCTGAAGGGAAGATTATACACTACTAGACGTAGAGGCAGACCGAGGATGAGATGGATGGATGACGTAACAGAAGATCTTGCTGGTGGAGAGGAAGAGCGGAGAACAGGGAAGCATGGATGAGTATTGTTGAGGAGGCTAAAGTACACCAAAGGCTGTAACGCCAGATAAAAAGAAGATAACGGATCACCAACTTTCAATTATGAAGACAGATTAATGAATGAATTAATTAGTCTCTATGGTGTTTAATAATTTATTCCACTGTTTTATGATCAGGGCCCATGTAACGATATTAAGTTACATCTAGTTAACTTCTATATTAAGTTACATCTAGTTAACTTCTACATTATTTAAACAAATTACTTAGTTTTAGAAACTAAACAAAAAAACTGTTAATTCTGTGAAAATTCCAAATCCATTATCTCTGACTGCCACAATCACGCTAAACTGTTGGCGCTAAATATAGCCTAGTGTTTACAGAACGACACGCAATGTCACGTCCTACTACTCTTTCTGCCGCTATGTATTCAATTGTTTTTCCAACTCCTTGTTTACACAAAATCACAAAACAGACAGGTAAACATGTTTAAAAAATTTACAAATTTCTGTACTTGCTAAATAGAACAATTGCCTGAATCAATTATATACGACTTGAATCCAACAGAAGTAGCAGAGCGAGCTTCTCATAATTACCAGCGTGCTCTAACTTACAGCCATAGTGTACAATCCACTAAATTTTATTTTGTCTTTATACGACCTCATTTGTTCATATACACCCGACACTTCTTTTACTTCGTAGGCTCCCTATTGAACATATTTATTACTTGCTTATAATTTTCTAAGCACACTCTGATCTGATCACTTCCGTGACATCTCTTCTTGTAAAATGACACAATCCCTGCTTCTCTATCTGAGCGGAGGACTGCAACAATCCCATTAGGTGTTAAACCAACCGTTCTTCAGGTAGCGTTGGTTCACCCCACTCGTTGAAAAACCAAAGGTGCAATAAAAAAAACACGTAATCTTTATTTATTTTGACATTCACACGGCGTTTTTCTATCTACGTACTCTGTGTAAATAACTTGTTTCGGTACGTCGTTTCTTTAATGTAAATTGTAGACTTCAGCTACGTTTTGAATTAAACGTTTTTATCCTTCGTATTATTTGAATTAGCAGCCATCCTTATTATTTCTTTTATGAAATTGCTAAACTGCTACAATTTTTTTTTCCGGACAAAGCTTTTCGTCATCTCTGACATCATCAGGTCTTGAACAACGACCTGATGATGGTCGTTGAACCATCATCATGGTCGTTGAACAACGAACATCAGGTCGTTGTTCAAGACCTGATGATGTCAGAGATGACGAAAAGCTTTGTCCGGAAAAAAAATTGTAGCAGTTTAGCAATTTCATAAAAGAAATAAACGTTTTTAACTAGTTTCACATAGCTCTCTCCAGTAATTATTGTACTCTGAAGAAAACAGATTGCCTCTACGTTAACTGCCAGTTTTTGGGAACCCTTCTCTGAGAAACCTTTTGGAGTGTAGGCCTATACGTTTTTAAACGCGCTATTGTTTCGGGAAAACGAATTAAATCTAATACACGGATGCAGATGAGCAAGCGTTTTACTCGTGTAGTGTAAGCAAATTAGTAGTCACAGCTAACGTTCGACATGCGCACTGTGCGCCAAAGCTTTTCCTTATTTGCGTTTGTCTTCGAGGCGCGTTTAATTACTTTAAGAAAGAAAGAACAAACAGCAGCTGTTAAATAAATTAACAGCGATTCGTTCTTTAAACCGTCAGAGACTCGTTCTTTTGATATAACGACTTCTGGGAAATGAGATAGTTTTCAAAGATATACTTTTTAAAAATTCTATTTCGAGAAATCGAATTAAATGTCAGTGTTACTTAATCCAAGAGCATTTCATTTTTAGTTCTAAACTGAATTATTTGATTACAAAAAAAAAATAAATAAAAAAATAAAACAAAAAACAACAGCGATAGGGTACATGAATTCTGTTCTTCGAAGTGGGAAAATAATCCACAAAACAAAAAGAATGATTTACACTCTGCCACTGTGGGAAGCGTAGTCACCTATGGATCTGAACTTGGGAGATAAATAAAAAAAAACGCCCGAAGGCTCCAAGCAGTGAAAACCCTTCTAGGCACCCTTGTCCAGGCTCCAATCCTTTAAAAATGAACACGTAGAGACAAATTCATGTTGACAAAGCAATTTTTGACACCATAAATACAAAGCCCCTAATATGGTATTGGCCATGTAGCAAGGATTCTTGATGATCGTTGTCTCAAATAGTTGTTAAACCGTGTTCCAACTGAACGAGGATCCAGGAGATCGTAGAACAAGGTCATGTACGACTAGATAGAGAAAAGAAGCGTGAAACGAGGTGATTGGAACAACAGAGACCTCCGATCACCTCGTGCGGAATGTGAGAGACAGTAGTAGTTGTAAACGTACTCGCGCATGGTTGAATAAGACGATTTTTATTTAATTAATTGGAGTACAGGTCATTTTGACAATAATGATCAGAGTAAATATCGTAAGCATTATGAAAAG
This sequence comes from Magicicada septendecula, assembly GCA_034769895.1. Taxonomy (NCBI): domain Eukaryota; kingdom Metazoa; phylum Arthropoda; class Insecta; order Hemiptera; family Cicadidae; genus Magicicada; species Magicicada septendecula. Next base: position 401,690,283 of record CM068371.1, on the reverse strand, counting down.
ATACTCTTCAGTATTGGTCCTAACGGTCTTATAAACGTGGTTAGTTGAAAACTTTAAAACAAAAACTGTTGAACCGGTATACGGAAATACGGACTCTTCCATGATGCGTTGAGCTTCCTCACATTCAGGTCTATCTCGTTTACTTATTCCTTATTTTAGACTTTCTCTGTACTAAGGAAGATTAAAAGCATTCGCCATTTTGAAAAGTATAAACTTCCCCTATCATCTCACACTCGCGGAACATAGAATGTCCAAAGTAATCGGTTTTTATTAAGTTACGACGCGAAAGTTTTTCACTGTAAATAAGTGTTATAACTAATAATCTTTATTATAGGGGAAAAACATGTAAATGTTGAAAACGTAAGATCGTGCACAGTGACAGACAAGTACAGCGTTCTGTTGGCCGGCACACGTGCCTCCAAGGCGTGTAAACTGTTTGTAGTGTACATGCATACTTCTAAGAATCGGACGACAAAAAAAATAGGGCGTGACAAAGTGTACATAATGGTGTCGCGCACACGACTTATCTAGGTTAAACGAAACCGTGCGATTCGCTTTGATATGCAGTCACACTTCTTACCAGCGTTGTCGAGGTAAATACCGGATGCGCGTGCAACGCCTGCCGAAATCTCAATAAAATAACACACTTAATGACCGCTGAAGATTTACTTGTCGTCTACATAAACCGCACAAAGAAATAAAACTTCTCCTTCTTCTTCGTCGCCACAGCTTAGACTGGTTAGTCTGTTCCGGCTCCAAACTGGTCGGACCATCTCTTCTTGGGTCTTTTCAGGCTTCTCTTCCCTTTAAGCTGATACAATAAGGCTGCCTTGGGGAACCTGTCACTGCCCATGCTGCTAAAGTGTTGTTTCCAGCTTTCTCTATACTTACTGATGATTCCGTTTACTTCCTTCCACTTTCAGTTCCTCTCTTATCTGATTGTTTCTTTTCATATCCAATTCTGTGTGCCCAGCTTTGGAACGCAAAAATTTCATTTCTGTAGCCTGAATTCTTGATATTTGTCTAGCAGACATTGTCCATGGTTCTGAGCCGTAAGTAAGGGCAGCAACTGCCATGGATTTGTACAATTTTATTATGGACTCTTTCCTTCCCTTGTGTTTTAAAGCACGTCGGAGAGTTCCTGTTTTCTGATTAAATTTATTAATTTTCCCATTAATATCTTCTTCGCTTTTATATGAGAGTTTACAGCTTAAATAGTTAAATTCCGAGACTTGCTCTACAATTTCACCATCCAAAACAATTTTAGATCTAACTGATCACGTTCCTTTAAAAGCCATATATTTTGCTTTTGTCAGATATTTCCATATTAAATTCTTTCGCAATGTTATTTAAGGAGTGGAGCATCCTTTGAAAGTCATCTTCATTTGTGGCCAATAAAAATCTGCAAACAACAGAGTCTTAAACATTTTGCCCGCAACTCTGATTCCTCCATTTACACTGTTAAGCTAAATCCTAACAATTTTGTCCAAAAACAGGTTAAAAAGAGCGGCTGATAAATGGCAACCTTGTCTAACACCTCCATTTATTTTGATGGGGTTGTGTTGCTTTATTTGTATCCTGGTCCCTAGATGCAGCTCTTGATCACTTGTATTAAATGTAATGAAATGCCTCTATTCTCTAAAACCTTCCACAGTATCGAACTTGGTACTCTGTCAAAAGCTTTCCAATAGTAGATGCGTCTCTAAATTTTGTTCTCTCTTTTTCTCTATAATCTGCTTAACAGTGAAAATTGAAAATATTATCAATGCAGCTTCGTCCCTTTCTGAAACACGATTGCTCTTCAAGCAGTATAGCTTCTGTTATGTTAGAAATAAAACTGAGCACAAAAGCTGACGCAAGAAAATCGATGACATTACAAGTTTACTTCTCTCTGGAAACAGCCGAACCGAAGCGGCTTGCCAACTATTCATGCGCACGCTCATTTGAGTGTGTAAGGGGGTAGGGAGGTCAGAGAGAGAGAGTCAAAGGATTGAAGAGACTACTTCAAGTTACTGGTTTATACCAATATGATATGTCATCGGACTGAAATCCGAAGAGAATAACTGAGTCAGGTAAGTACACACAATAACCAAATTTAGAGCACCAGTCGCCGGAACGGTGTGTGTGTGTGTGTGTGTGTGTGTATGTACGCGTGCGCGTGTACGAAATAATACTAGTTGTGGTAGTAAGTGTAACGCATAAATATGTAACACACGCGCGCGAGCAGATGATACATATAATCTATAGATCAAAATTTAAAAGATGTGGGTCATTTTTTGCAGGTGGTCTTTACAATTATGCACCTGAACGTTTTCGACCCTTCATTAACGATTCTCTACTTCATCTCACAACACACGCGCGCGCACTGTCACAAATGAAGTGCGTTGTGTACACGTTTAATATTACAGAGGTGCTTCTTCAGTGGTAAAGCCATTCATAAGTATCATTTTTCATAACGTTCACAAATCACATGCCTACACACACTTGAGTGTGTTAAGTCACTACCATCACTTGTACATTCTATACTAACTGCCAAATTAACTTCAAAAATATGAGATTTTATGTATAATACGTGGGACCCGTTTTATATCCCTAAGGCCAAAGGAATTTATTATTTTAATATCTGGTTTTTCCTTCAAGAATTGAAGCCGCTCTTGAGAGAGCTCAGATCAGATCCTATTTTTTACAGGAGAGATCAGATCCTTCAAATCCTGTTTTCTACAGGCGATAAGCCCGCTTTCTTCATTCTTTATTCATTTTCAACAGATCAGTGTGTATTTTTTCTCGCTGTGTGATTTCCCTTCGCTTCTTCCGGCCTTGGCATTGTAATCTCAAATCGTCTATTTCCACCCTCCCTATGTCCATCGTGACTTGATTATTTCACCGTTTCCGCACTACTTATAGTTTCCACTCTGTCATTTTGTTTATCTCTTCCTCTCGATTACTATATACGCCTGTACTGTGGGAGTTTCCATATTAGTGGTGTACGCGATGCTTACAATTTAAATGAGCAACCAATAATTTTTGAAATTATTATATTTCCGAAATATCTTGTTGTATTGTAGTAAATAATACGGATTTAATTTTGTACTGATTTCTGAAGGGACCAGTGAACTTCGACAATTCATATCGTCAGTGGTAACCAGATATTATACTGCTTACAACGGACGCTGTTTACAACCCCAACTATGTAATGCAGTTGAGAGCACTCAGATACGTGCTTCATAGACTTGCGTGATCTGTGCTCTGGGACAATGAATGTAATATTTTATTTATGATTTGTCTGTAAAACAATACAGTGCCAAGAAAGAAACTTACAGACACGTATAGCGTAGAATATAATGGGTGACCAACACTATTACTCCCTACAGAAACATGCACATAGTATAGAAAACCCGTAGTTATATACGGTAACTTGCTACAGGCAATGTCAGGTAAGGTATGTCACTGATTCAAACTACTTTAATCTTTATCCTTTAATAAAACTCACTATGTCCTCACCATTTAAGATTTTTTCTGTTTCAGTCATCGAACATACCTGTTCTACAACGACTTCCCGTGGACCATACATTATTTTCATTACCAACATTTTCAGCCTTTTCTCTTCTTTCCCCCTGAAGCACACTGATTCCGCTGCACATGTCTCTACTGACTTTACCGCATCGTTGTAATCTTTTTATTTTACTTTTCTGGTTAATCTTCTTATTTTTAAGTAGGTCTTTACATCCAAAACAGGTTCTGTGGCTGGCTCTATTCGTTGATCAATTTATCTTATCCTCTCGTCCTTTCTGTCCACTACTGTGCCTAACATCTGTAGTACTTCACTTCTTCAAAACATGAAAGTCCTCCAACTTTACCCCAAAGAAGAACGCACAGACACAAAAAAAACTATTCAGTCGGTTTTCAAAAATTACCAAGTAAAATGTATGCACTAACATCTGTGAATATAATAATTATACACTCATGTGAAATGGTTAAAGGAAATGCGTTAAAGAGCTAGGCGTAACGATACAAACGACATCAAAGCAGCAACGCATTTAAACAATACTGTCAGCAAAATGGTCTATGACGCATAAAGTCGTATAAATCAGATTACCTATTTCATTTTATCAAACAGACTTTCTGTGTTTACTGTTTAATATACAAGTAAATATATAAGTAATAACTTTTCAAAAATATTAACGTTGGATTTTGAAAAATTACCTGCATAAAGACTCAGACATTCACATAAAAAGACTCCAAGAAGAATATTTTAGTCTTAAAAAAAAAATAAACTAACATCCAAGCCTAAGACAACCTAGGTCAATCCGATCTGAATTAGACAAACGGAAAGGCATTTCATGAGACCAAAAATTCTCTATGTCTTTTTATTTGATCAAAGAAGTCAGAGCGTGTGTGTTATCCTCACAACTATTACTCTCATAAGTACGATTAACATTTCCTTACGAGATCCACACTATTTCTTACGGCGGAGCGATGGGATAACCAAATCGCGTACCGCTAACATAACTCGCCAATCTCCAATCCCAAATTCTAACTAAATCCATCAGTAATTAATTATTCGTCCGACTACGCACAAATAGATACCACTTTTTAAATTTTATTTCATACGGTAAAACGGTCACCTAAAAACTTTAAATATTTGCGTGAGGATAATATATGGTGAGAAGACCCTATTAGACATTTCGTTAAGGAGATCGTTTTCTTAGACAACCTGCACATCAGTGCACACTTTAACTACGCGGATTGTTAACAAACAGTGTTCACTGTCTTAAATAATTAAATAAACAGAGCTTTTATAATTTTACCGCGTTTCTAACAGTTTCTATACGACAGATGATGTGTCAGTCTGACGAGTCGTATATTATTTACTTCACAGTTTCTTGAACTTTCATCGTGCCTGAACCATTCGTCACGGCTTCACTATAATTCACATTACTGGAGATTGTGTCTGTTCTCATTTTTAACGGTGTTATAACCCTGTTCTTAGATAAAAATGTCTTATCAAGCGTGTGTGGATACTATGCTTTTAAAAAATAGGCCTATATATTTTTTTTTAGTTTTTAACATTCACAACTAGCTTTTACTAAGGTTTTGATAATATTTACATTTTATTCATACACTTTCCGGTGAAATATTCTACCGTTTCGCCACTTATAGTTAATGCAACTGAAATGATTAAAAGAACTTTTGATCATCAAGAAGAGTTTCTGCATCATGAACCATTTGCAGCTACCGAATTCAGTGTCAGTGCTGAACTGATGAAAGCAGAACTTCATGTTTCAGTGAACATGGAGTGAGCAGTCAAGACTTCTTTTAAACTCATTTAAGGGAATTCAGATTTCCTTAAATCTGTTGCTTATTGCTGTTGCTGCTATTTAGTTCCAAATACAAACTTTTACAAAATTAATTTTACAAGCTTAATTAAGCTTTTAATTATTTCTACTGAACGTCTGCAAAACTCTATATTCTGAGTGTCCACGTTACCGGGGTTTTTTAACCGTTAAAAATTTGTAAGATGAAAAGGTTTTAATAAATTTACTTTTTAAATTAGTTAAAACCCAGAAAATATTGTCTGAAAAATGTAATTCTAGGTGTAATTCATACGCGGACTAAAAAATTTTAATAATAAAAAACATGCCTTCCTCGCTACCACCACTACCGATGGCTGCTTAATTGTTGTGGCCTATATGGTTCTCTCCAAGTTATTGTGGTGTGTGTGTGTGTGTGTGTGTGTGTGTGTCCGCGTAAAGACGGAACGGAAGACACTTTTGCAAATGCGACACTGTCGTGAACACAACAAATAATACATGTTCAGTGTTACTCAATGGCTGCCGTTTGTCGTTATCGGGAACCGTATATGCCTAACTTAAGACTTCTGTCCACGATTACCCGGTTCTCCGTACGTTCTCGGATCCGAACACCGGCATAATTTCTAGAAAACTGAAAACATTTATTCTGTAAATCGAGTGAACAAAACCGCTCATTTGTCGGCAACGTCAATCCTTTTAAGCGCCTTCTAAAATAAGCGGCTGTACGCGGCAAGGAAAGAAACTGAAGGGAGAGAAGCAGACAACAATCAAATATTTTTCCAAGCTATAGTTCGTATATTAACTTACTCTAATTTATGTCTCTTTTGTAGTTTCTCATTTTTTTATAAAAATGTCTCTGTCGTTATTATATTTAAAGACAACGGCACAAATAAATATTTGAAACAAACCTCTGACTAACAAATTCATATACATATTGTAACATACCAGATTTAATGAAGATCATGGACAAGAAACTTAACAAGAAGAAACATATCTTTTAAAAATGATAGTGAAGATGAACAAATGACAAATTTAAACTGACTTAGACTATAACTGACCGTATCCAAATTAATGTTTAGGTAAAGTGATGGAAATTACCCAGATGATGAGATAAAATTCGACCAATTACAATAATAATACTTACGAAGCCAGACAGCATTATGGACCATTACTATCAGTAAACAAATTGTTTTGTTAAGTGTATCTTACAATGTAAAAATAATCAAAATACAAATTGAGGGATAATAGGCCCAAATACACAATAGAATGTAAAAAAAAAATATACTAGCAAAATATTAACTAACCAATATAACTGAATAATACAAGAACACAATCATTATAGATACATGGAAACATACAATTAAAATAGTGTGATTAATGGTGGACCTAATGTTATAAAATAGAAAGATATAAAATCATTATTAAATGATTAAACTTTTTCTTTTAATGTTTGAAAGTAAGAATAAAGTTGTGTTTATGTTATTTATAGTTTTGTTAAGTAATGAGTGGATGGTATGTCTTATGCAGGATTTATGTAACCAGGCATATACAGATGGTTTGATCACAAAATGTAAATTATGTTTTTTATAATGTTCCAGTAATAATATTATTGTTGTAATTTTAAATAATAATACTAATAGAGTTATAGGGAGTAGTTTGATGGTAGTTGCATAGTTAATAGGTGTTACAATAACAGAAAATAGAGATTTAACATGTCAAGACCTAGACCTATAAAAACTTTGGAATTTTGTAAATTTTAGGAAATACATTTAGAATTTTATAAAACAAATGTTGTAATATGGATAGGTTTATAATTAGTAGTATACACAGTAAATATGGAATCGAAATAATCAGTTTTAAATTATTTAAGAAAATTCGAATAGCAAAAATGTAACATCAGAATTTCTTAATCAAAAATAGGCATGTTTGGTGTCTATGTGTCACAAGTGTTAAGACCAAAATAATGATGCTATTAGTTTTAAATTCTCAATCAGTATAACAAAGTTATACTAATTTACAAGTTTTGGCCAAGTTCATGCAATAAAATAATGAATTTGTATGACAATGTATATCTGAATCAACCAACCAGATTTCAAGTTTTACCTTAGCAACCGAAAATTCAGATAAATAAAATAGAGACTTCTTTAACAACCATCATTGAAAACGGACGCGTTTTTATAACGTCTTAGCTAATTATATTTTAAATAGAGTAAACCCATACCAAATATAGTAAACGAATCAGGACAGTTATTGCAGAACATTAGAGGAACCCAAGAACAACAAGACACCAATTCGGAAGAATTCAAATCCCGGAAGAAGAATTAAAGAAGATTTGGACCCCATCTTCGTCCTAAACGAATAAAAAAAGAGGATCTGGGTGAATCTGTTTAATTTTATAACCTTATTTAACAACAACACCCACATATGAGCACACGAACCACTTAGAAAACTAAACAATAAAAAAACCACATACACTATAATACACCAACACTAAAGAACACTTGAAGATAACACAAATTGATTATTACACCTTTTGAATACCAAAAACCTGAACGGCAACTAATAAATATCTAAAACTGTTCATAACCTATAACTGTGGACAACACACACTTGACTTTTGCACTATAAACATCAAAACCTTTTTATATCCTTATCTTGTAAAGTTTGTATTTTGATTTTAAGAGTTGTATTAATTGTTTAACCATAATATTCGGACCGAATACGCCCTGAGATTATTTTGTTTAACAGAATAAAAACAACGAGCATCATTATCGTGGTTGATTCCAGTATAGTTATTAGTTACTACCAACTTATGAACAAAGACGACATAATTTTGTCACAATTTGTATTAAAATAAAGAAAACGAGAAACGTAATTGATCAATTCTTTTGAATAAAGATTGATTAAAGGAGTACATCTGTTTGGTTTTATTTTTGCATTATTATTACTGTTTTAATTAAAAGATACGATAACACAGCAAAGCGGACGGAGAGGCAGTTGGCAGCTCCGAATTACGTCATTAGTTTTGGACGCCGAGGCGAGAGCGAACGGCGGAAATAGTGGAATATAACAGTAAACGAATTTACCTATATATTATACCTCAACGCTATCAGAGTGGTGGGTTATAATATATGCAGGGCCGTCGAGGGGGGGCAGGGGGCCAGAGCCCCGGGGCCCGGGGTCCCGAAGCGGGCCCAGCGCATAACGGCCTTTCACATATCTTGTTCTGGCCATTTATTAACAGTGTAAAACCCATTTATTTACGATTAAAGTTAAGAATAACGAATTGTAGGGTCAATTAATAAATCCTAAACCATTAACAATCCAACAGTAATGATTTTGGTAAGTTTTTCTTTGAGGAGGGGCCCAAAAATGTTTATCCCCGGGGCCCGTGATCGCTCTCGCCGGCCCTGAATATATGTAACATTTGTCATAGATTAGTGCAGTAATCTTTAAATACACGTTAAGGTTTTCTAAAAGCTGTGTTGCCAACTGTTTTTTTTTTTTATTTCGTGTATAATTACGTCCAATTCAAATTTAATTTATTACTTGAAAAGTATTCAAACTCTATAAACACAAACTTAATTCACTACGAAACGTTACTAATTTACTGTTGTCATCAAAAAGGACTGACGATGACTGCGCAAGGAACGATTCACTGTCAATACCCAGCTTATCTGGCTCGGAACGACTATGAGACGTGAAGCATATAAGAATACAATATATAAGGATACTCGGATAATAAGAAATATGTTAAATAAGTGCTATGAGAACCAAATGATTAATAAGAAATAATGTATACGCTGTGAGTTCTATTCACAGTTATTTTCTTCAAAAGTTACACATACTCATCCGTTCTCCCCCCCCCCCCCCCACACACACAGTTCGTTTCATCTACTTTCTTTACACCTTCAATGTTATTAACATTTTAAAAACATTTAAGAGAGCCCGGAAACAATAAAACATTCTCTGTACTACTATCATCAGAGTAAAAGTTGTCTTCACTAAAACTCGTCTCTCGTTCACCCAAGATATTTGCGTTTCCGTAACAAGCGTTACCAATCGGCGACAAAAATATCCCGATACAATACAAGAGAGTGCGTGGCGTGGCGTGATAGGGGACATTAACCATGCTCTCAACTTCCTGCTGTGTGTGTGCGTGTGTGTGTATCTGTTCTATTTTATACCGCATGCCCGCCAGCCTGGGCAAGCCGTCTAGCCTGCCTGCCTCCCTGCAATAAATTCTTTCTTTTAGACTTTTTCTTCCTCCTTTATGTTTCACATACAAGAAAAAAAATCTATGACACTTATGCTTATATAGATGGATACGCTCATTCTTCACATGAAAACGGGGATTAATAACTCAGCGTTTTACATCTTAGTTACTTCTTCATCCCATAGCTTCCTCTGTGTGTGTGTGTGCGTGCGCGCGCGCGCTACTTTTCCTGCGGTGAAGATTCCCTTGAGCCGACACTGCTCGAGCATATCGTTTAGACCTTCTACCCTCCGCTACAGAGCCAATTAAACCTTCCGTTCTTTGCCTAAACTCGAAGACACTCACCGTAGTCCTGGGACACTGACTTTTTCGATAATAGGTAATTCATTCCGACGTTGCTCAATTTAGACTCACTTCTTGCTCACGATTCAGTCGCACAAGGGCTAACTGCACTATTCGCCAAGTTGGTCTTATAAACTCTGAATATGATGCAACTTGTTACATTCCTTTCCTAGAGTGGGTCTTCATCACTTTACGTTGGCACTAGTTCTCTGCAACAAACGTTTGATCCGAATACCGTAAGAGATCAGAGAATTTGTATCTCTGACACAAGTGTATGTTTTCGAGGAAAGGGGTGCTACAATTCAAAAACTCATCCCAGCCGGCGAAGGAAAGACATTTGTTAATGAAACATTCAACTTGCTCGGTTGTCATTATTTTTCAAAGGGAAGGTAACAAATACGTCACACACACAGACTCTTGTGGCAACGGGACTCTAGTACAGCTGTCCACCGAACTTATCCAATCTCCCCCCACAAAAAAAAAAAAAACACTATTACATAATGTACTGTAATATATTATACTACAGCCACTAAATCCTATCACATTTGTTATATTAGTTCATGTGGTACGGATTATTCATCAAACGGCGCAACGTACACATAGAAAATCATTCAACCTGTAACAAACTGGTACGGATTATACTAAACGTAAAATATCGATAAGATTCGCGACTACCCAAAGGCATACTGTGTTCCATTCTATCTCCACGCTTCCACACTAAATTAACCGGCATATAAACGTTTTATATAGGGTAAATGTCTAACTGGGAAATAACAACTAATCTAATACGTCAAATTGAGCAGACTTAAAACAGAACTGAATGGCTTTATATCAATGGGTACATTACAATAACAGCTTACAATCTGACTGCTGAGAATTTTACTACATCCGACAAACACATTAACAATTACGTGATAATTACAAATTGAACGTGACGGGACAAAATGTTATGACCAATAAATTCTCTAAAAAACTCCTAACAAAGGAGATACACACCTTAAAACAGCATTCCTGACTCATTCGCAACTCACTCCATACGTTATTCCAAACAATTTATTTACCATGAACTACCTTAAAATTCTTGAACTCAATTGAATGCGTCCCGCAGTGGCGTGGGGTGGGTACATAACACCAGTTGCCGGTTGTGATAGGCCTAAAACTTGACCTAAACATATTTAATTCGAATTGTTTCTTGTACCAAGTGTTCTTTTTAGAGCATTTTCTATCATTCGCTGGGAGAAGAAGAGGGCCCCGGTTCAACGGGATCTGACTCATTATGCTTACACATAATAAACCAGAACACAAATAATCGAATTAAAAATAATAAAGACAGAGAAACACATGACTAAACGATCAAAACACAAACAGGTACTAGTAACTGCTGCTCATCAGTTCCGAAAACGAACATAGGTCTTAACTGAGCGTTTTGCCGGTTTATACAGCGGCAACACATTGGGCGGACGAATGTCCCCCCCTCCACAATCTGTACAGTGACAACTACTACGAGGTCAATGACCGTACGCAGTAAAGCATTGCCGACGTCCGAGCCGGCAACACAAGACGGTGCAAGTGCCCACCAGTTCGAAAGCAATGCTGCCCTTTTCTTCAAGTTTCACTACTTCGGATTTATTCTGTGAAATAATTAATATAATTTTATCTTATTTCCAGTACTGTTGCCGCCGGCAACTGCGGTTACATGGACGTCACGCTACTGGCGTCCCATTACGCCTACATACAGTCACGTATTAAATAATATCCTCATTAGCACTAATCTCCCCATTGCTTAGAGAATGCCTCTAAAGTCATTTTCCAGTACTCAGCCTGGTCATCGTTTCATCCACCTCTGGACGTGGAAAATGATGGAAAATATATTTTTAGAGTTTTATGAATTAGAAATATATAGATTATTCTATATAAAATGGCATGATTATCTCGCCCATCCAATAACTGGGCGTGTCACGTCATGTATATTATGCATGACATGGTCTGTGTCCAAAGCGACCGGACTCATGGAGTAAATGTAATATGCATTAGGCATCTGATCACGTCATAAAAATGGCAACACAATCTACCACAAGCCATCATGGAGACTATGAAGCCAGTTTTCAGAGATTCGTTTCAAACAAAAGAAATGCTTCCAAGGCGGTAAAGCACATTTAAATGAGAGCGTGGACAACATGATCTGCACAGAAGATAAATATATTACGTGTTTAGGCACTGCCTGATACCACTACCACTTATAACAGAGGTAACGTTCTTTAGTGTGTAGTCTTCAGAGAACGAGACTCTGGAATAAAAATAGAAGGACATATTTTTAATAAAGGAGTCCAGCTCCTAGCATATACAGACAATATAGATATTATCAGCCAAAATAAAATAATCTGAAGAATGCCTTTAAAGTACTTGAATCATCGGCTAAGAGTATGGGGCTTGTTATAAATGAAAATAAAACAAAGTTTATGGGTGTGGGAAGTAATAATGATAATATTTCAAATATACTAACAGATGACTATAATTTTGAAAGAGTAAAAGGCTTCGTATTTCTGGGGACATATGTCGATGCTGAGAATAACTGCACAAAAGAAATTGAAAGAAGAATTTTGGCTGCTAATAGAAGCTGAAAAAATCGGGCTGCTATCGGGCTGAATAAACATTTTAAATCAAGACTATTAACCACAGAAACAAAAGCCACGCTTTATAAGAGACTGGTAAGGCCTGTATTGACATATGACTCTGAGTGTTGGGTACTCAAGAAAATTGACGAACTGAAGTTGGCTGCGTTTGAAAGGAAGATTCCGACAAGGATTTATGGGCCAATTCAACAGGACGGAGTTTGGAGAAAGAGAAATAATAATGAATTATTTGCTAAGTGCAATAACATTACAGTTGTCCGATTTACCAAAATTAATAGACTAAGATGGGCACGACACGTACAGAGAATGGATGACGAACGTACGGCGAAAAGAATTATGAAACACAAGCCAATAGGAAAACGAAGTTTGGAAGACCGAAGAACAGATGGTTGGATCAGGTCGGCAGTGATGCGAGGAAGCTGGGCGCCGTGAATTGGTGGCGGATGGCTGAGGACAGGAATAAGTGGAGACAATTTCTTTTGGACTGTGTGGAGGCTCGATCTGGGCTATAGAGCCAAGAATGCATGTATGTATTGCAACAGTACAAATTTATAGAGTACTGTGCATTGCACAATTAATTAAGATAATTAATATAATTAAATAAATAATTCATATTGTTAGTAATAATAATTCAGCTTTCAATCTGAACTGTAAAAGGAACAACCAAATTTCATGCTTGTACAGGTTTATCACGCCACGCAGCTGTGTCTGTGTGTACACGTGTATTTTACGCGCGCGCGCGTGTGTATGTGTGTGTGACCAGTTGATTCTTGTAAAGAGTCACCCCTAAATGAACGCTATTAATTATATGAATTATTTAAATTGTAAAGAGTGTGTGCATAATATCACAAAATCAAACACGCCACAGTGTGTATAAAATAAAGACGCACATGTGTACAAAAAATAGTGCGAAAATAATAAAAAGTGCGATTATAGTGAAAATAAATATAAATAAAACTTATATTAATTAAGATAGGAAAAACGGTTTATACACAGTGAACACATAAAAATTACCGACAAGATGAATATCGGGTAATTTGCAAAAGACTTCGCATGATGCGAAGACAAGCGAAATAAATGTGAAAATAATCGTGTTTAGAAAGGGACGCCAACGACAGACTGAGACCTGCAGAATATTGTCGAAACATGATTTTTGCGCCCTAGGGTATAAATACTCGAGACGCGCTAACTTATTTCTCTTTCTCGTACAAGTACCGTGGCAGCCGGAGGCTCTGCCCAACGACAACAACCCTTTTTCTATCAACCACAGTAGCAGCCGGAGGTTCTTCACGACTACTCATAACTTTCGTGAGAGCACCTGCAACCTGAGGCCATGACGGGATATGAGGGAGCAGCCAAGTACATGGAATAGAGTCCAGCGTACGGAACGAGGCAACGGACTGCGGAGAGGATCTGAAGGACGAGGATCAAGGACTCCAGGACTACACGACTACAGAGGAGCATCCAGGATCGAGGACTTAGGATCGAAGAGGGTACGCTCAGTATTACCACGACAAATAAGGTGAAACAAAACCATGTATTTGTAAAAACAAAAAGACTCACGTAAAGACAATTAACTATGTAAAAAGAAAGACAATATAATTCAAAGATGAGTTAATAATTTTTGGAAATGTAAATGTTTATTTGTATAGTAGTTTTAGAGTAATGTTTAAACACATGAAAGTATAATTTTGAGAAATAATTTAATCAATGATATTTAAAATAATATAAAATAAATAGTAAATTTTATAATCTTCAATAAATAATTTAATCAGTGATACTTAAATTAATATAAAGTAAATAGTAAATTTTTATTAGAAAACAAAGCAATGCATATGCAATATAATAAAAAGAAAATAGATTATTAAGAAGAGATTAGATAATCTAATAGTTATCACAGTAATGAGCAAGTCGAGAGCAATATTATATAATAACAAATGTTTATTGTAGTATAAGAGTGTATATTATGTTCTATGTGTAATACGAGATTATTACTTATATGTTAATAACTACATGTGTGCTACGGCTACACACATGCGAATAATATTATTTTTAAATCGCAACAGAACAGAACATTTTTAACTAATGAATTTTTAAATGATTCTAAACCATTTCACGTTGTGTTATTATTATTACGATTACACCTGTCATAATTTTATAGCATAAGTAATGTTGCAAAATAAATGGCTCACAAGAAGTTGGGGGTTTCACAAATACTTAACGTTGTAGTATGTGTGTATGTATGTATGTAGTCTTCAGAGAACTGGGAATAACGCCTGGAAAATAATTCCCTCTTACACAATGGGGGAAGAGGAATATTCAAAGAAAACATGAGTGTAGGATACTAGTCAGATAAACAATGAAAGAAGAAACGTAAAAACTACAGGAGACAATGCCTAACAACCCATAACTACATGAGACCTCTAACAGCCCATTCTACGGTTTAAGTTTACTTTTTTTTATATATAAAGAACATTTTATAAAAAGCTAAAATGTTACACGCTTGTATTTAATACAGAATTATGCGTTGCACCATTGGATTTCGCGTATCTCAGTTCTTGCAGATTTTATGTTATAAGAAAAAGAGTGAAACAAATGTTATTAATCCTTCTGGTACCAAAAATTAATATCTTCTAAAAAATGCAAATATATTCAAATCTCTATGCTACAAACTGTTTAAAACATGTAATAAGCTACATGAAAAAATAAGCTAATAGTTTAGGAGAATGTGCATCTTGCTGCTGGTACAGGACATACTTCCAGGTTCTCTTAACCTCTTTCAGCCTCCAACCTTCATTACCCTCTTCCTTCTACACCCCAAAATGACCTGCCCGTTTCAATTTCATTTCCTTAATTCTTTTTAATGGTATGATGTATTCTAGTTAGACTGTGTAACAATTTACATATTGTACTGTCTAGCTTCCATTTTAATTTTTTTTGCGTTCACTGATCATGTTTCTACTTTTAAGTGGTTGCAAACTTCCCTTCCCAAATACAGCGCTTTTATTTTTCTTCATGGTATTATAGAAAAACAGCTATTATTTCTCTTTGGAAAAACAGCCCACTCTGATCTTATTCAACTGAAATTTCTGTATTTCACTGTCTGTTACCACTTCATCCAACTATTTCACTTCGTATGCAGTTATAAAATCCTTACCATTATTATCTATCAACTTTTATCTAATCACGAAGTAGCCTTGAGATAGTTTAAGAATTATACACTTGTTTCCCATATTTATATTAGCGAAAACTTCCACACATTTTTCCCGAACGAGCTCGTTAATCGCCTCCTCCGTGACGGCTAGACTACAAACAACAATACCATCTGCAAAGCTCAGATTTGAGAGATTTCATTCCGTTTATTTTTGTTAATAGCCTTTAATCACTTAGCCTAATATATACATTAGGGAGCTGTTTAATGAATTCAACCGAAAGACCTCGCGATTTGGGAGCTAAACCGCATCCACTGGACTAAGGAAAACAAATATGTATCTCCGCTACACCTCGTAGCTGAATAACTAGGAAAACCTCCACACTTACTTTTCTGTTGTAAAGTATTATTAATTACATCAATCATAAATTAATTATAAGCAACGCTATAAGTTTAATTGCCGCTAATCATAGCACTCCGCGGGGGGAGTTTTAAACATGGTGTTCCGAAGTGCTCTACGAATTTCAATTGTATATAAAAGCTGTCACTAAGGTTTGCAATCCCGCAATGTGAGATTCCGCATTCCCGCGGGATCCGCGCGGAATTTTTTGAACAATAAATTTGTACTTATACATCCATCCATCGATGTAGCTCGGACGTCACTAGCGCGCTTCACGTGTCGCGACAGTTTCGCATGTACCTCTCCCTTCCACCGTGCCTGTATCGAACAAATGAATCGATTGAGCGAGTACAGTAGTTTGTTTCAGTCATTTGCTCGCCGGCGCCGGTCTAGTGAATCATTCAAACAAATCTCGCTCGTTCGTTGTTTATTTTCGAACATAAAGAACGTAGTCGTAAAGTGATTTGTGTTACTTGTTATGTAAGTAATAAAAACTTTATATTTTATACTTATATAACTATTAGTTTACAAGTTTTATTGTACTATAATATTGGTGTAGTCTGTAGTATATATTCGCAAATTCATACGCTTAACCTAACACACATAACCCCATCTTTCTTCAACTTAAGTGTTCCTATTTTTTTATTAAATTAATTTTACGTAAGGATATGAATGTTACGCAATTTTTTTTTAATTTTGACGTCTTATTCTACAGGTACAAATAGCCAAACATGTCAAAGGAAGCAGGTAAACGTGAGAAAGATATTTGGAATTATTTCGTAAAAACAGGTGAAAGTGCGAGGATGTTCTGTGTGCAATAACATTTTGAAAATAAGTCAACGATCGACGAAAGGTTTGAAGTATCATTATTTTGAAGTCTAAACATTGCATAGATTTAGAAACTTCTAGAACTCAACATCCGTACAACCACGACCATCAACTTCAAAAGATGACTCAATAAAAATGGTAGATCGTCGATGTGATGTCGAAGATCCAAATATACCAAAGAAAAAGGGCAAAACAATTAATAGTATTGATACCTATTTAATCAAAGAGCACTCTGAAGAGTATATGATATCTAGAATGGTGGCAAAAGACGGCCTATCTTTCAACTGTCTCTGCACTTCTGAAGATTTAAGATATATATTTTCGAAAAGCGGATTTAGTCTACCTTCATCTCCTAATACTATTAAATCGATTGTTGAAAATTTCTCAGAAACAGTTAAAGCTGACATCATTACGAAACTACAAAATCTTAAAAATACGTGGACAAAAATTTTCTTTGACATTCGACGAATGGACGTCTATAAAAAATCGAAGATATTTGAACGTAAATGTACATCATATGGGGACACATTTTAATCTCGGGTTGATTCGAATCCACGGCTCTTGCAACGCAGAACAGTGCATCGATTTAGTCAAAATACGTTTAGAGAAATTTGGTCTCCATCTTGATACTGATATTATCGGAATTTCTACTGACGGTGCGAGTGTCATGAAGAAAGTTGGCAGATTGATGCCTTGCTACCAACAACTATGTTTCGCACATGGTATTCAACTTGCAGTTGTTGATACTTTATACAAAAAAAAATGTACCTAGCAAGGAATCGGAATCGGAAGTATGCCATTTACTTCAAAATGAAGAAGTAGCCGCACCTGATTACTCAGATGATGATGATACAAGCGATGATGAGACAAGTGAGGAGCAGGTCTTGACTGTTACTCATTTAGAGCAGTCTCCCGCAGAACTGAAACCCAGTTACAAAGATCTTATTAATAAAGTGAGAAGGGTTGTAAAGATTTTAAAAAAATCTCCAACTAAAGATGCTTGCTTGCAGAAATACGTACGAGAAGACCTCGGAAAAGAACTGAGCTTAATCCTAGACTGCAAGACCAGGTGGAGTAGCCTGTATAATATGTTGGAGCGTTTTCACGTTCTCAAAGGGTGCATAAGCAAAGCTTTAATTGACGAAGGAACTGAGATAAAATTCTCCGACGAAGAATGGACCAAGCTCAAGGAATTGACTCTTAGTTTGCAGCCGGTTAAACTGGGCGTTGAAGTCTTGTGCAGAAGAGATTCGACGCTTTTAACGGCTGATACAACTCTTCGATTCATATTGGAAAAGTTGGATAAGCAACAAGGTGAAGTGAACGCTGATCTAGCCACTGCTCTTCGAGTAAGAATCAAAGAGCGTCGGATCGTTTTGTCTGGAATAATTCTCTACCTTCATAATCCAAAGAAGTACGCGAGCTATCTAAACACCCCAGATGACACACATTTCCAGTTCCTAAAAAGAGTTGTGTTCGTCTCGAAATTAAAAAGATTTGTGAGAGAATGTTGACTTTGGACAAAAATATAGATGATAGGGCTGATAAGTCTGAAAGTTCAGAAGATGAAGAAAGTAACATAGAAGTAAATTTATCGCTTCAAGAAGAATTAGAAATGCAATTAAATAAAGAAAAAATGATACTTGCAGCGTAAATATGGATGAGAGGTAAAAATTTTGAAAAAAAAAAAATATTACGACTGAGATGACTGAATATGAATGTAGTGGAATAAAAGGCAAATACTTATCTCTTGTTCATGATTATTTGAACACTATAAGTCCTACAAGCGTAGAAGCAGAAAGGGCTTTTTCTGCAGCCGAATATATCTGCAGTTCTATAAGAAGTAGGCTGGGGGATAAAACATTAAGACACTATATGTTTTTTGCGCTCTTATTTTCAGAAAAAGATATAACTTTTTTTATTTTTGTTGTAAAGATATTTTGTGATTTAGTTTTATGTAACTCACGTAACTTAATACGTACCCATTATATGTTACCGGTATGGAACTATTTTGTTTAGTTGATTGGAGATTATACAGCGTTTTGATTTATTTTAGACTGGTTAAACAGGACCAGGAGGACTAATAATTTCCTACGTTAAGTAAATAATAGTTACAAACGATCTCTTAAGTAAATTAGTTACAATAAGTTTATAACTTCATATTATATAAAAATGATTCTATGTTTGAATTTTTGATTATTTGTCACATACAAAGAAAGGCTTATGTTGGATTTGATTAAATAAAAATAATAGAAGATTATGGCTCTCTTATTACCTTTAAATTTGCATGAATGAAAAATTTTATGGAAATACTGCGGGATCCCGCGGGAATGGCTAATTTCCCGCGGGAAAATAAAGTCTGCGAGATTGCAAACCCGAGCTGTCACATTGATAAATAGGTATATGGCTTGATATACGAGGTGTATTTTAAAAGTAAGGGCCGATCGGTTATAAAACAAAAACAAATGAGGAAATTAAAAATTTATTAGTCGTTCCAAATACGTACAAACTTACATCATTTTTCTACGTAGTCACCGTTTCGTTCCAAACACTTCTGATATCGTGAAGCAAGCTTTTTCAAATCCTTCAGCCACCAGCGATTTCAACCCACTTTTGCACTGAGATTCTGAACTCTTCATTTTCCTCGAACCGTTGAGATGCAAACCAGTTCTTGAGGTGCAGAAAAGTTGGTAGTCACTGAATGCGAGATCAGGGCTACAAGACCGATGATCAAAATCTCCCATCGTAATTTTTTGAATTGTTTCGATTGTGCAGGCTACCGCTCGTTACGAAAGCGGTCCCAAAGAGCACGTGCAGATGTCAATCTCTGGTTTTTGTAACCACTGTGTCCACAGTTTACGATAGCCTACAGTATCAGTCAAAGTTCTGAACAATGTTGTCTTTTAAACTTCTGGACATTCTATGCAAAGGTCACTAATCGTAAAGGTCACGATTTTCTCCCACTTCGTATTCACACGCTAAGCGATATTGTCAGTCCTGACGGTATGCCTGCCACTCCCCTCTTCATCCTTAACATTTGAACTCACCTCCCCTAAATTCACGACACCATTGCCTCAATTTTCCTTCATTCACTGCGGCAGGCCCATATGTTTCACACAAGTGACGGTGATTTTCAGAAGAATTATGTCCTCTTGCGTTTAGAAATATCTCATCACTGATCGGACTTAGAATGTAATCACTGATTCGGTGGGATTCTTTATTTTTCCACTCATTATTACCCGCTGTCAGGAAAAAGCAAAAATGGACTGGCGACAATATGGTGGTTACATGCCCAACGGACTAGTTAAAGCTACTGCGCAATGTGCATGCGCGAACTAATCAGTGTTGCCAATCGCTCTTTATAATCTAGAAAACATATTTAAAGAAGTTCTTTAAAGAAGAAAGAAGTTTACAGTAGGCGTCGATTACCATTGGGATTGCTCAAATTCACAGTAGACAACTAAAAAAAAGGTACTTATTAAAAAAAATCGAAAATATTAACAAAAATGTTTTGCTTTAACAGAAAATTAATTTTAAATCGTAAATAAATAAAATAACAGCATTCTTACTACTTAGCTGTACAATCATTCAATTCTGCACATTGTGCAATTCAATTCGCAATACACTACCTTAGTAAGACAATATCTGTCTACTCAAAAAGTAATTTCTGAAATGAATATGGAGACAGTTACAGAGGAATACAGATGAGCGTGTCTAGTATACGTAGCAATTAATTAGCAATTGCCGTACTGACTGAGACAAAAGGTTTTATCGCAATAAATATATTTTTTCTGAATATCTGTTAAATTCTAAAGAACTGATGTTTTTGTACGTAAACACAGTTTTCTTTTCATGAACTTTGAGAAATACTAACACTTTTACTGATTTTAACTCTATTCTTTGGAATTTTTCTCATGTTTTGTTATCACTGTACAGTATCTTCTGTTTGCCTTTGTAATATTAGTGTCATAAACACTTTCCTCCATACCCCTTTGGAGTAATCAGCTAATTTTGCTTTTTTTTTTAATATCGTAAATTTTTAGTTCATTTTTTAGAATTTTCAACAAGCTTCGTACAAACGTTGCACTGAAAGAAAGTAAAAGCTGAAACACTCTGCACGAGGAATGAATATTTAAAACAGTCAAGTTTATACGGCTGTGGGGTTAACAGAAATTCCCTCTCCGTCTCATTTCCCTCACCTCTGTTGCAGACTTCTGTTTCTGTTTAACAACAAAGACTCGCGCGCGCCTACACACCTCTGCCAACACTCCAGTTAAAAGAGAACCTCTTAAAAAAAGTCGACTTAGAGGCACGTTAACGCAAAACAAAAGCCGGCACAAGTACGTTATACAAAGAGGATCCTAGAGTAGCAATTAACCTGAGTAAAAAATGCAACGTAATGCAGCGGCCCGCAGCATTGTTTTAATCTCACAACGACATTTCTCCCTTATTGTAGGCCTATAACCTCTAGACACTCCAAGTGTCACTACATGATTCATTTGGATAGGGGATAACCAAACACGCGGTGAATTTGACGGGCCAAGGTTTTGACATGCGTGGCTTTGTAATCGACTAATCATTAGATTCGTAACAATATCAATTAGTTTTTGTTTATAAAAGCTAATTTATTATATTTTGTATTGTAACTATGTTTGGTCTAAAGCCGTGTTACCATACAGTGGTATAGAGTAAATTTCAGTATACGAGGTTTGTCTAAAAAGTATGAGACTGAATTTTTTTCCCACGAAGTGGCAACACTGTGAAACCAACAATGCAACAGCACTTTTACATTCGTAACAATTTTCAGCTTCTTAACTTTAACATATTTGGCTGTGCCACCATAGTTTTTTGCAAGTGTTTGTTTTGTCTCCTCTCACAAAAAAATGGAGCTTAGTAATACTGAGCAGCGTTATGCAATCAAATTTTGTGTCAAACTCCAAGACAAACCTTTCAGTTTTATACTATCAGTCTCATTACTTTTTAGACAAACCTCGTATTTCAATCTTGAGCATATTCTTCCAGTTCTTCTCTGCTTTGCGAGTTTCTTCGCGTAAATCCGAGTTGATCTTTATCTTTCTAAAGTTTCTGTAATTACATGATCTCAGGCTCCTTAGTTTTCTCAATTTTCGCTAAAATTCTCTTCCGCATCCTAAAAAGAGTCCACACTAACTCAACTGTCTTCATTCAACAAATTCCACAGCACGATGTGTCTCTAAATCTTTCCTAATATTCCCATTTATCATACTACCCTTCTTCTTGAAGCCTGTGACTCCTGTTAGAAATTTCATCTCGTCAGAACGTATTTTATTTTCTGCCCAAACTTACCGCATGCGATACACAAAATAGGCCTATAACATGTCTTACATACCTTCATTTGTTTTTCTCTTATACTGTTTTGCTAATTTATAAAATCTGCATTGATAGCGTATTACAACGTCCGTGTTACCCAATTTTGAACTACTAAACCAGTTAAACTGTAAAAGTACTAACATATTAATTCGTTAAACATATACTGCAAAACACATTTTTCAATAAACATAACAATTCGGTTTTCTATTGCGAATGTAGTCACGGCCGGAATAAACATTATCAAAATTAGGCACTACCGGGCTGTTGGGTCGTGGTCGATTGCTTACAATGTGATTCAGATCTAAACGATTCGCCTAACCACCGGAGGCCTTCATCTGTAGAAACGCACCTCACAACAGAGATACAAGAAATCATTTTTTTGAACGCGTTTTTTCTGAAGAAGGCCTCCGGTGGATAGCCGAAACGTTTAGATATGAATCACGTTGTAAGCAATCGATCACGGTCCAATAGGCTGGTAGTTCCTTATTCCAAAAATAATCTTCTTTTATGGCATCACAGTTCGAAGTCGAACCTCAGCCTCCGTATTCCCTGTCCTTGGCGATCGATGTCCATCGTTTTATTTTAAGGAAAGTATCAGCATCCCTCGCCACTGCGTCAATCCAGCGATGCTTGGGTCTTCCGACAGGTCTTCTACCCTCGATTTGACTAAACAGTATCTTCCTAGGTATTCGATTCCCTTCCATCCTAATGATGTGCCCTGGCCATTGCAATCTATGCAGTCGGATGGTGGTGGCCAGATCACTGTCTTTATATAGCTTTTATAGTTCCTTATTGTGACGCATTCTCCATATCCCATTGACTTGGATTGGTCCATATTTCTCATCAAAATTCTCCTTTCAAAGGTGTTGACTTCAGAGCGGCTTATTTCTTCGGAGTCCAAGTCTCGCTGCCATATGTTATCACCGGTCTAATCATAGGTTTACATAATGTGACCTTGGAGTGACGGTGGATATTCGTTGTCTTGAATATAGCTGTCAACGAAGCATAAGCTCTATTTGCGGCCTGTATCCTTTTCATTATTTCATTCATTTCTTCATTATCTTGTGTCATCCAACATCCCAAATATTTAAACCGATTAACTATTTCCAGGCTTAGTCAGTTCGATTTCAAACTGGCCAGGTTTCCTGGTTTTCCTTCGAGTGATGATCATAACCTTTCAATAATACTGAAAGTGGTGTATTCACCTTTCAATAATAATAACAGTGACTAGTAAACTCCCGGAACTGCCAAATTCGCTCACTATTTTCAATGAAGCAAATGTATGATTAAATAAATGTCAATATTAGATAATGAAAAATCACGAAAACCCCGGTTACACTGTGACGATTTAAATAAAAGAAATAATCAAGAAAATAAAAATTTTTAAAAATTAAGGTTGCGAGCTCTTAAGCCATTTAAATCTCACTGTATTAATATAAAATACCTGTATGTACTCAGTATGAGAGGAAGCAGTAATTAGTTAGTTAGAAGATACTCTAATAAAAAGATAAATTGTAAAGAGTTATTAATATCGTATTTAACCCTTTGCTTGTGAGCAGGCGCTGTCCTGTTGATTCCAGACTCGACATGTTTTCCGAGTCTTGTGTAAGTTAGAATAAGATAAAAAAAAACTAATGTTAATAATTAAAAATCTGAAGACATAAATAGTCGCTAAAACAACTGATTTAAATTATGTATATTTGTTTAGGGATAGTTTGTATAAATAAAAATGTTAACTTAAATATAGTTAGGAACTATATTCTCGCGCGGAAATTGCCCCACTAACTTTTGCCCAGTACCAGGCGAAGGGAGCAGAATTTCTCTCTCTTGCAATGGTGACTTCGTACAGTATGGACGTAGGAGCTGTGCTCTTAAAATATGTTAACTATATTTTGTTTCACCTTAAGATGGTGTATCAGATGTAGCTGTTTAAAGCATCTGGATGTGTTAACTAATATAGTCATGTAAATAGACAAGAAATTTAAAGTAAAAAAATCGAAACGTAAAAAAAAGGAGTGTAACACAAGATGACTTCGTACTTCAACAAATAACAACAATTCCAAAGTCATACCTGGAGATGTGAACTATCAGAACCCACAAACTCTACTGCACGTGACAGAATATGCAGATCAGGACATCCGAGAATCTACAAGATCATCATAGATATCTACACAACATATTGTTCAACCTGCGAACTTTGGAGCGCTTTACTGAGGAAGACCTGTCCGTGATGACGACGTAGCTGTTCCTGTTTCCCAAGACGGATACCCCAGGACGAGTCTTCAGCATACCAATTAAAAGGTGACTCGATAGCCTGTCTATCGAGGGTTACTAATATTTGTTACACAACACATCTTGAAAGAGACTTTTCAGAAACTATTAACTTTGTAAAGACTTATAAATTAAATCTAAGAATTTCATGTAACTATTCTAACTTCATACGTTGTAACAATTTATATGCTAATGTAGAGTAATATAATTCAATCAAGCAATAATACCATTCTTCCAATGGTTGAATAAAAGAAAGTCTTGCAAGCTAATATCATGAAATGAGTATAAAAGAAAGTCTTAACTACAGAAATACAGAAAGTTGACCCGGATCCGAGGTATAGCTATATAGAATCAAGTTTGATCCCAAAGTTTAAAGAAACCTTTCAAATAATTTAATAATTGAATTAGTAATGTCATGGGATCTGTCAGTAAATGTTTTTAAATGTTAAATAAAGAGAAGTCTTCTTGTTACACACATATGAGGAGTGCTTAAATCAATTGTATACCTTGCCATTGTTTCCTTACACAGTTAGTAAGTAATTTGTTATATTAATTATTTGTGATCAATTCTGTTACAACGTAGGCAGCCCATCTAATTAACGGAGTTTAATTACGAGGGGTTCCCTGGATTTGTAACGCGGCGAAAAGACGTTACAAAAGTGCGCCACTCTGCTAATGATTTATGTAAAGGGTTGTTAAGCATCGTGACGCAACAAAAGTGCGCCACTCTGCTAAATTTTATAAAAGTTGTTTTAAGCATCGCGACGCAAACAAAATTGCGTCACTCAAAAAAAAAGGGAAACAAAGGAAAGAGTTTTAATTGTGTATAGAGTGTCACAAACAAAATTGCATTCACTATGCGT
This sequence comes from Magicicada septendecula, assembly GCA_034769895.1. NCBI lineage: Eukaryota > Metazoa > Arthropoda > Insecta > Hemiptera > Cicadidae > Magicicada > Magicicada septendecula. The sequence continues at coordinate 401,664,918 of CM068371.1, read as the reverse complement.
GGATAAATTGTATGATCAATAACTAAATATATAATATTGATATATGCACTCAGAAAGTTACTTTACTAAATGTAATGTTCAAAATATATTTAATAGTGTATTAAGTTACGTAGATGGTAGTATGTATAAGTAAAATATCCTTAGCGTCATACACTGCATGTAGCTTTTGCATTCTATAGGCCAGTAGGAACCTGCATAATTCGATATAATTACTTGCATACATGAATTGTGACCAAACATAACAATTTTGGTCAACCGAACAATCTGTAACAGGTTTGTTTACGACAATCTATGACCTGTTGTTTCCTGAATCATTCTGCACAGTGTATGTCCAACTATCTAGCTTACATACACTAGTATGTGTTATAAAAAAAATTTGATTAAAAATAACTTTGTTAATAATAATAAAGTAATTAAGTAGAAGTTCGTGATTTAAAACTTGTGAACAAAATAAGTAATTATTTAATTGAGAAAAGTTTATGAATGAACGGAGCCAAAGTGTTGTCTAAGCGGAATAATAATAATAGAATCTAGCGTCTGCGCTCCCCTTCTCTTGTTTAAACCGGTATACAGTAGTTGTGTTATTCAGTCGCATTGTGGAGAACAATAAGAGTAAAACCCCCTTTCTTACTGACACGCTCAACCCTCCTTTGTTAACTAAATATGTAGGCCACCCTCTGACCTACATTCCAGTAAACAGCTGATCGGCTATTTAACCTTGAAAAATATGTGTGTGTGATTTCTGTCTCTCCCTTAGAAGAGAAATTCTTCTTTTCTAATTTGTGTAAATTGATTACTTATGAATTTATTATATGTATATGTAATATATGTGTAATATACTAGTATTAATTTTAAGTACGTGCTAATGTGTTAGAACAAAATGGCCCAATTTAACCCGGATTTGTTATTAAAAGACGAGCTGTCTTACGAAGCCCTTTTGCGTGGACTACCCCATGCTGATGTAACAGTCGCGGAATTACGAAGTTCAATTCGCGAATGTGGATTTGATGCGCCCGTGCAATTAAACAATCTAAGCCAACTCGATTATGAAAGCGAGAAAGAAATTTGTAATGCCAAGTATAGTGAACTATACTTATTGTCTCAAACACTCCAAAACGAGAAATCTCCGGCAAAAAATTTTGCGGACTACCCAGAGAATAGAGCATTTAACCAGGCGAATAAAAAATTTGTCGATCTGGCCGAATCTCACAGAAATACCCGTTGATGTACAAAAGCTAGCAGACGAAGCTCTACGCCGCTTACCTTCAATTATCAACGATTTAAGACGAAAATCCGACTCATTCAGGATGGACGAAATAGAGAAATCATTAATGAAATTACACATCTCCCCAGTACAATCCCCCACCACTGGTTTACCTCCGCCTAACTCGGATCGGAACTCACCTATCGTATCGCAAGTGCAAGCGAACCCAGAACAAAAAACTGATACAGATGTAAATGTCCCTCCTCCCGAGCATTTTCAGTTTCGTCCCGGAAATAATGAATTGACCAACACCCCCAATGAATCTAATCGCCCTCATCGAGGAATTACCCCTATGAACTATAACGCAGATCTATACGGAAAAATGACTCACCCTGTGGAGAAGATTTTAACCGAAATCCCCTATACAGATGGTTTAAATGTTTCCAAGTTACTAACATTTATTAGTTATCTTCTTCAGATAAAGGATCTACAGCAGCTGAATGACTGGCAAATTTTACAAGTTCTGTTACCAAAGTGTAAACCCCCGTTAAAAAATCGTGTGCTAGAAGCCCTAACCTCTACTTTCCCAGTAGAAGAGCTACATAGCTCTTTAATAAAATACTTTATTCCCACCGGCATCTATGAGGAAATAAAAAGGAAGACAGTACTCCGAGTACAAGGACATCAGGAGAGATTAGCTCACTACATCTCCGATATTAGGGAGTCCTCTCGACTACTACGTGTAAGCTGGAATGAAACACAACTGGTGGACACCATTTTAGTAGGCGTGTCACCTGAAGAAAGATCTCGACTATCATTGATGAATAGACCCAATACAATTGCTGATCTAGAACAGTGCAGTATCCATTCTTCAAATGTATGGTACTCAGATCAAAATAGAGAAGCAATGAAAACCTCTGGAACTAATAGACATCAATTGCGAGCACTACTGCCTGATGTAACAACCTCGTATGAAAGACAAGTTTCTAGTAGACCTCACCATGTGCGCAAAGCGGGTAAGTTAACTGTAAACCCAGATAAAGCGGAAACCAAGTACCCACCTCGCAGAAAACCCACCTGTTATAATTGTGGCAAATATGGGCACATAAGAAGAGAGTGCAAAAGTAAGCCATTGGAACGGAATAACCCCCATTCAAAAAACATGTAAGGCAGGGAGACCCGAAAACCTGTGTCTTCCGCAGCTACTCAAAATTGGGTAAACTAAAAGAAACCAGTAATAATAATAAGAATGAATTATTCTGTAACCAAGTGAAAAACAAAAAGGTGCGAAAGAAATCGACCCCTATGTGCGAGAATTTCGTGAAAAGTGTAATGCAATTAATAAATGTAAATCGAGTAAAAATCTATTACCATTAATACGAGTCGACTTAGGCGTTACATCCCCCACCGCCTTAATTGATTCGGGATCTAGTAGAACTTTAATCAGCCAAGAATTAGCGGACATGTTAGCTAAACATCATCTAGTAAAACGGAACCAACCTGTGAATATAAAGTGTGCTACCGCTGATAAACGTAAAATAAATATAAACCTGAGCATTACCGTTAAGGTTAAAATAAAAAACCTAAGTTGGATGTTTACAATGTTAGTATGTAAAGAATTAGGACCTGATTTAATATTAGGCGCAGATTTTATTAGTAAGACAGGAATGATTCTTGACATCTACGAGCGAGAATTTTATTTCAGATTTGACCGTGCAAGAAAATATAAATTTGATAGTAATGAAGATAAACGTTGTTCATCTACTGCACATGTAATACACCAAGATTCAGATTTATCTCACCTAGAACGAAGAGATAGAGTCAAAATAGTAAAACTAATAAAAGAATTTTCCTCGGTTCTTACACCAAAACTAGGACTTACGGACCTAATAGAGTATAAAATTAATCTGAGTGATCAGAAAGTAATACGAATACCTCCGTACAAGTTGTCGCCTCCCAAGATGGAAGTCATGCGGAACCATATCAATAAGTTATTGGACCAAGGAGTCATAGAACCCTCTACGTCCCCATATTCTTCACCCTCCTTTTTAGTACCGAAAGGACCAGATAAACACCGACTAGTTGTAGACTACAGGCAATTAAATAAAAGAATAGACGATAGTTCTAGGTGCGTTTCTTAAATCCTCAAAGTAGTTTAATAAATGATAAATAATAAAGTGAATAATAATAATTGATTTAAATACTAGAGCTAAATAAATCCTAAGTTATACTAAAATTGTGTGAAGTGTAGAAGTAAAAAAAAATAATAATAATAATAAAAGTTCAGTTGCATATGGTAAACACTCCCAGTGGTGGCCAGTTAGAGAAAATAAAAGCGTGTTCAGTATTGTAGGAATTGTACTAAGCAGCCCCGAACCCACCCTCTCTATTGTGAGAAACCGGTGCTAGCCTGAACAATTGAAAACCACCCCTAGTGAGTATAACAATGCATTGTGTAAAGTGTCTCCCCTCCCGCATAGTTTGTTTAAGTATTGTTAAAAAGAGATAAAAGAGAATTATCTTCGTAAGGTTCCGCTTCTCTCAAACCAGTGATCTAAAGTGGAGTATGGGATCCTCTTTAGATTACATTAGAAATAGGTTTATGATATATAATCAAGTAGTGATTATACATGTAACGTAACAGGTCACAACGGCGCCGACTGAAAGGGTAATGATAGGGCAGAAATGTGCCAAAGATCATTAATAAATGCTGAAAGCTAACTTCCGTAGTTAGAGTAAGCTGGTGTCAGTCGGGCCGGGATGTTGTGAGTTACGGATAAGTAGGGATCATTCCAATCTAAGGTTTGGAAATTAGTATTAAGATAAAAATGTAAGTTAGTACTTAAGAAGTGAGAAAAAGGGAATTTCACGAAGGCGATCATTTAAATGAACAATGTCATTTAAAGAGAATTAGAAAAAAACAAACTGTGCACTAATAATAAATAACTTCACACACTGACACTAATCGTATCCCAGTGCCCAATAGTGAGTTAGACTCAAAAAGCTTAACCGTAGCGTGCAATTTAAGCGGTGGAGTATGTGACGATTTAAATAAAAGAAATAATCAAGAAAATAAAAATTTTTAAAAATTAAGGTTGCGAGCTCTTAAGCCATTTAAATCTCACTGTATTAATATAAAATACCTGTATGTACTCAGTATGAGAGGAAGCAGTAATTAGTTAGTTAGAAGATACTCTAATAAAAAGATAAATTGTAAAGAGTTATTAATATCGTATTTAACCCTTTGCTTGTGAGCAGGCGCTGTCCTGTTGATTCCAGACTCGACATGTTTTCCGAGTCTTGTGTAAGTTAGAATAAGATAAAAAAAAACTAATGTTAATAATTAAAAATCTGAAGACATAAATAGTCGCTAAAACAACTGATTTAAATTATGTATATTTGTTTAGGGATAGTTTGTATAAATAAAAATGTTAACTTAAATATAGTTAGGAACTATATTCTCGCGCGGAAATTGCCCCACTAACTTTTGCCCAGTACCAGGCGAAGGGAGCAGAATTTCTCTCTCTTGCAATGGTGACTTCGTACAGTATGGACGTAGGAGCTGTGCTCTTAAAATATGTTAACTATATTTTGTTTCACCTTAAGATGGTGTATCAGATGTAGCTGTTTAAAGCATCTGGATGTGTTAACTAATATAGTCATGTAAATAGACAAGAAATTTAAAGTAAAAAAATCGAAACGTAAAAAAAAGGAGTGTAACACAAGATGACTTCGTACTTCAACAAATAACAACAATTCCAAAGTCATACCTGGAGATGTGAACTATCAGAACCCACAAACTCTACTGCACGTGACAGAATATGCAGATCAGGACATCCGAGAATCTACAAGATCATCATAGATATCTACACAACATATTGTTCAACCTGCGAACTTTGGAGCGCTTTACTGAGGAAGACCTGTCCGTGATGACGACGTAGCTGTTCCTGTTTCCCAAGACGGATACCCCAGGACGAGTCTTCAGCATACCAATTAAAAGGTGACTCGATAGCCTGTCTATCGAGGGTTACTAATATTTGTTACACAACACATCTTGAAAGAGACTTTTCAGAAACTATTAACTTTGTAAAGACTTATAAATTAAATCTAAGAATTTCATGTAACTATTCTAACTTCATACGTTGTAACAATTTATATGCTAATGTAGAGTAATATAATTCAATCAAGCAATAATACCATTCTTCCAATGGTTGAATAAAAGAAAGTCTTGCAAGCTAATATCATGAAATGAGTATAAAAGAAAGTCTTAACTACAGAAATACAGAAAGTTGACCCGGATCCGAGGTATAGCTATATAGAATCAAGTTTGATCCCAAAGTTTAAAGAAACCTTTCAAATAATTTAATAATTGAATTAGTAATGTCATGGGATCTGTCAGTAAATGTTTTTAAATGTTAAATAAAGAGAAGTCTTCTTGTTACACACATATGAGGAGTGCTTAAATCAATTGTATACCTTGCCATTGTTTCCTTACACAGTTAGTAAGTAATTTGTTATATTAATTATTTGTGATCAATTCTGTTACAACGTAGGCAGCCCATCTAATTAACGGAGTTTAATTACGAGGGGTTCCCTGGATTTGTAACGCGGCGAAAAGACGTTACAAAAGTGCGCCACTCTGCTAATGATTTATGTAAAGGGTTGTTAAGCATCGTGACGCAACAAAAGTGCGCCACTCTGCTAAATTTTATAAAAGTTGTTTTAAGCATCGCGACGCAAACAAAATTGCGTCACTCAAAAAAAAAGGGAAACAAAGGAAAGAGTTTTAATTGTGTATAGAGTGTCACAAACAAAATTGCATTCACTATGCGTGGATAAATTGTATGATCAATAACTAAATATATAATATTGATATATGCACTCAGAAAGTTACTTTACTAAATGTAATGTTCAAAATATATTTAATAGTGTATTAAGTTACGTAGATGGTAGTATGTATAAGTAAAATATCCTTAGCGTCATACACTGCATGTAGCTTTTGCATTCTATAGGCCAGTAGGAACCTGCATAATTCGATATAATTACTTGCATACATGAATTGTGACCAAACATAACAATTTTGGTCAACCGAACAATCTGTAACAGGTTTGTTTACGACAATCTATGACCTGTTGTTTCCTGAATCATTCTGCACAGTGTATGTCCAACTATCTAGCTTACATACACTAGTATGTGTTATAAAAAAAATTTGATTAAAAATAACTTTGTTAATAATAATAAAGTAATTAAGTAGAAGTTCGTGATTTAAAACTTGTGAACAAAATAAGTAATTATTTAATTGAGAAAAGTTTATGAATGAACGGAGCCAAAGTGTTGTCTAAGCGGAATAATAATAATAGAATCTAGCGTCTGCGCTCCCCTTCTCTTGTTTAAACCGGTATACAGTAGTTGTGTTATTCAGTCGCATTGTGGAGAACAATAAGAGTAAAACCCCCTTTCTTACTGACACGCTCAACCCTCCTTTGTTAACTAAATATGTAGGCCACCCTCTGACCTACATTCCAGTAAACAGCTGATCGGCTATTTAACCTTGAAAAATATGTGTGTGTGATTTCTGTCTCTCCCTTAGAAGAGAAATTCTTCTTTTCTAATTTGTGTAAATTGATTACTTATGAATTTATTATATGTATATGTAATATATGTGTAATATACTAGTATTAATTTTAAGTACGTGCTAATGTGTTAGAACAAAATGGCCCAATTTAACCCGGATTTGTTATTAAAAGACGAGCTGTCTTACGAAGCCCTTTTGCGTGGACTACCCCATGCTGATGTAACAGTCGCGGAATTACGAAGTTCAATTCGCGAATGTGGATTTGATGCGCCCGTGCAATTAAACAATCTAAGCCAACTCGATTATGAAAGCGAGAAAGAAATTTGTAATGCCAAGTATAGTGAACTATACTTATTGTCTCAAACACTCCAAGACGAGAAATCTCCGGCAAAAAATTTTGCGGACTACCCAGAGAATAGAGCATTTAACCAGGCGAATAAAAAATTTGTCGATCTGGCCGAATCTCACAGAAATACCCGTTGATGTACAAAAGCTAGCAGACGAAGCTCTACGCCGCTTACCTTCAATTATCAACGATTTAAGACGAAAATCCGACTCATTCAGGATGGACGAAATAGAGAAATCATTAATGAAATTACACATCTCCCCAGTACAATCCCCCACCACTGGTTTACCTCCGCCTAACTCGGATCGGAACTCACCTATCGTATCGCAAGTGCAAGCGAACCCAGAACAAAAAACTGATACAGATGTAAATGTCCCTCCTCCCGAGCATTTTCAGTTTCGTCCCGGAAATAATGAATTGACCAACACCCCCAATGAATCTAATCGCCCTCATCGAGGAATTACCCCTATGAACTATAACGCAGATCTATACGGAAAAATGACTCACCCTGTGGAGAAGATTTTAACCGAAATCCCCTATACAGATGGTTTAAATGTTTCCAAGTTACTAACATTTATTAGTTATCTTCTTCAGATAAAGGATCTACAGCAGCTGAATGACTGGCAAATTTTACAAGTTCTGTTACCAAAGTGTAAACCCCCGTTAAAAAATCGTGTGCTAGAAGCCCTAACCTCTACTTTCCCAGTAGAAGAGCTACATAGCTCTTTAATAAAATACTTTATTCCCACCGGCATCTATGAGGAAATAAAAAGGAAGACAGTACTCCGAGTACAAGGACATCAGGAGAGATTAGCTCACTACATCTCCGATATTAGGGAGTCCTCTCGACTACTACGTGTAAGCTGGAATGAAACACAACTGGTGGACACCATTTTAGTAGGCGTGTCACCTGAAGAAAGATCTCGACTATCATTGATGAATAGACCCAATACAATTGCTGATCTAGAACAGTGCAGTATCCATTCTTCAAATGTATGGTACTCAGATCAAAATAGAGAAGCAATGAAAACCTCTGGAACTAATAGACATCAATTGCGAGCACTACTGCCTGATGTAACAACCTCGTATGAAAGACAAGTTTCTAGTAGACCTCACCATGTGCGCAAAGCGGGTAAGTTAACTGTAAACCCAGATAAAGCGGAAACCAAGTACCCACCTCGCAGAAAACCCACCTGTTATAATTGTGGCAAATATGGGCACATAAGAAGAGAGTGCAAAAGTAAGCCATTGGAACGGAATAACCCCCATTCAAAAAACATGTAAGGCAGGGAGACCCGAAAACCTGTGTCTTCCGCAGCTACTCAAAATTGGGTAAACTAAAAGAAACCAGTAATAATAATAAGAATGAATTGTTCTGTAACCAAGTGAAAAACAAAAAGGTGCGAAAGAAATCGACCCCTATGTGCGAGAATTTCGTGAAAAGTGTAATGCAATTAATAAATGTAAATCGAGTAAAAATCTATTACCATTAATACGAGTCGACTTAGGCGTTACATCCCCCACCGCCTTAATTGATTCGGGATCTAGTAGAACTTTAATCAGCCAAGAATTAGCGGACATGTTAGCTAAACATCATCTAGTAAAACGGAACCAACCTGTGAATATAAAGTGTGCTACCGCTGATAAACGTAAAATAAATATAAACCTGAGCATTACCGTTAAGGTTAAAATAAAAAACCTAAGTTGGATGTTTACAATGTTAGTATGTAAAGAATTAGGACCTGATTTAATATTAGGCGCAGATTTTATTAGTAAGACAGGAATGATTCTTGACATCTACGAGCGAGAATTTTATTTCAGATTTGACCGTGCAAGAAAATATAAATTTGATAGTAATGAAGATAAACGTTGTTCATCTACTGCACATGTAATACACCAAGATTCAGATTTATCTCACCTAGAACGAAGAGATAGAGTCAAAATAGTAAAACTAATAAAAGAATTTTCCTCGGTTCTTACACCAAAACTAGGACTTACGGACCTAATAGAGTATAAAATTAATCTGAGTGATCAGAAAGTAATACGAATACCTCCGTACAAGTTGTCGCCTCCCAAGATGGAAGTCATGCGGAACCATATCAATAAGTTATTGGACCAAGGAGTCATAGAACCCTCTACGTCCCCATATTCTTCACCCTCCTTTTTAGTACCGAAAGGACCAGATAAACACCGACTAGTTGTAGACTACAGGCAATTAAATAAAAGAATAGACGATAGTTCTAGGTGCGTTTCTTAAATCCTCAAAGTAGTTTAATAAATGATAAATAATAAAGTGAATAATAATAATTGATTTAAATACTAGAGCTAAATAAATCCTAAGTTATACTAAAATTGTGTGAAGTGTAGAAGTAAAAAAAAAAAATAATAATAATAAAAGTTCAGTTGCATATGGTAAACACTCCCAGTGGTGGCCAGTTAGAGAAAATAAAAGCGTGTTCAGTATTGTAGGAATTGTACTAAGCAGCCCCGAACCCACCCTCTCTATTGTGAGAAACCGGTGCTAGCCTGAACAATTGAAAACCACCCCTAGTGAGTATAACAATGCATTGTGTAAAGTGTCTCCCCTCCCGCATAGTTTGTTTAAGTATTGTTAAAAAGAGATAAAAGAGAATTATCTTCGTAAGGTTCCGCTTCTCTCAAACCAGTGATCTAAAGTGGAGTATGGGATCCTCTTTAGATTACATTAGAAATAGGTTTATGATATATAATCAAGTAGTGATTATACATGTAACGTAACAGGTCACAACGGCGCCGACTGAAAGGGTAATGATAGGGCAGAAATGTGCCAAAGATCATTAATAAATGCTGAAAGCTAACTTCCGTAGTTAGAGTAAGCTGGTGTCAGTCGGGCCGGGATGTTGTGAGTTACGGATAAGTAGGGATCATTCCAATCTAAGGTTTGGAAATTAGTATTAAGATAAAAATGTAAGTTAGTACTTAAGAAGTGAGAAAAAGGGAATTTCACGAAGGCGATCATTTAAATGAACAATGTCATTTAAAGAGAATTAGAAAAAAACAAACTGTGCACTAATAATAAATAACTTCACACACTGACACTAATCGTATCCCAGTGCCCAATAGTGAGTTAGACTCAAAAAGCTTAACCGTAGCGTGCAATTTAAGCGGTGGAGTATGTGACGATTTAAATAAAAGAAATAATCAAGAAAATAAAAATTTTTAAAAATTAAGGTTGCGAGCTCTTAAGCCATTTAAATCTCACTGTATTAATATAAAATACCTGTATGTACTCAGTATGAGAGGAAGCAGTAATTAGTTAGTTAGAAGATACTCTAATAAAAAGATAAATTGTAAAGAGTTATTAATATCGTATTTAACCCTTTGCTTGTGAGCAGGCGCTGTCCTGTTGATTCCAGACTCGACATGTTTTCCGAGTCTTGTGTAAGTTAGAATAAGATAAAAAAAAACTAATGTTAATAATTAAAAATCTGAAGACATAAATAGTCGCTAAAACAACTGATTTAAATTATGTATATTTGTTTAGGGATAGTTTGTATAAATAAAAATGTTAACTTAAATATAGTTAGGAACTATATTCTCGCGCGGAAATTGCCCCACTAACTTTTGCCCAGTACCAGGCGAAGGGAGCAGAATTTCTCTCTCTTGCAATGGTGACTTCGTACAGTATGGACGTAGGAGCTGTGCTCTTAAAATATGTTAACTATATTTTGTTTCACCTTAAGATGGTGTATCAGATGTAGCTGTTTAAAGCATCTGGATGTGTTAACTAATATAGTCATGTAAATAGACAAGAAATTTAAAGTAAAAAAATCGAAACGTAAAAAAAAGGAGTGTAACACAAGATGACTTCGTACTTCAACAAATAACAACAATTCCAAAGTCATACCTGGAGATGTGAACTATCAGAACCCACAAACTCTACTGCACGTGACAGAATATGCAGATCAGGACATCCGAGAATCTACAAGATCATCATAGATATCTACACAACATATTGTTCAACCTGCGAACTTTGGAGCGCTTTACTGAGGAAGACCTGTCCGTGATGACGACGTAGCTGTTCCTGTTTCCCAAGACGGATACCCCAGGACGAGTCTTCAGCATACCAATTAAAAGGTGACTCGATAGCCTGTCTATCGAGGGTTACTAATATTTGTTACACAACACATCTTGAAAGAGACTTTTCAGAAACTATTAACTTTGTAAAGACTTATAAATTAAATCTAAGAATTTCATGTAACTATTCTAACTTCATACGTTGTAACAATTTATATGCTAATGTAGAGTAATATAATTCAAGCAATAATACCATTCTTCCAATGGTTGAATAAAAGAAAGTCTTGCAAGCTAATATCATGAAATGAGTATAAAAGAAAGTCTTAACTACAGAAATACAGAAAGTTGACCCGGATCCGAGGTATAGCTATATAGAATCAAGTTTGATCCCAAAGTTTAAAGAAACCTTTCAAATAATTTAATAATTGAATTAGTAATGTCATGGGATCTGTCAGTAAATGTTTTTAAATGTTAAATAAAGAGAAGTCTTCTTGTTACACACATATGAGGAGTGCTTAAATCAATTGTATACCTTGCCATTGTTTCCTTACACAGTTAGTAAGTAATTTGTTATATTAATTATTTGTGATCAATTCTGTTACAACGTAGGCAGCCCATCTAATTAACGGAGTTTAATTACGAGGGGTTCCCTGGATTTGTAACGCGGCGAAAAGACGTTACAAAAGTGCGCCACTCTGCTAATGATTTATGTAAAGGGTTGTTAAGCATCGTGACGCAACAAAAGTGCGCCACTCTGCTAAATTTTATAAAAGTTGTTTTAAGCATCGCGACGCAAACAAAATTGCGTCACTCAAAAAAAAAGGGAAACAAAGGAAAGAGTTTTAATTGTGTATAGAGTGTCACAAACAAAATTGCATTCACTATGCGTGGATAAATTGTATGATCAGTAACTAAATATATTAACTTTTACTTTTTTTTCATTATTTTGACCCCCTCACAAAACAATCCCCGTGACTATTTTAGGATCAATTTAAAAAACAATAGGGTTCTTTCGGGTAAAAGTGTGGACATGCATGCCAGATTTTACGAAAATCGGTCGATCCGTTCAAAAGTACCGTGAGACATACGCCCAAATAGATAGGCGGAAAAACTCCAAACGGTCGAGTTAAAACTGAGAACTCGCTTCGCTCGTTCAACTAAACATGTTCATGGCAGTAAATAATCAATGGATGTACAGCGTGGCTTCATAAACAATAAGCAAGGGTTGAAATTTTGAGGAATGACCGAATACGAAGTGAATTTAAAGTATTTTTGATAAATGACATAACTAATATAGACCTCGATGCAACTAATAGACAGAACTAATAGACCTCAATCAGTCTAGATTAGTCACAGAGAAGACAGGACATACGGCAGCCGTGTGCGAGGCACAGATCACATTGGCTAATCCATGACGGAGGCGATGTTGTTTATTTATAACACTAGACTGTACTGGTACACCAACAGTATTATTAAAAATTCGTTAGTAAAAAACAAATGCAAAATGAGGCGATTCGGTCATTTATATTATTTACCCAGCAGCAATTGCCAACTGTCGTGGAACGTTATTCAGGTGACTAAGAAGAGAATGACTGGCTATAACTCTCTTCTATGAATCACGTATTTAAAAAAAAGTCATCTTCAACAAGCAATCGTAAAAATTAATTTTTAATTAACTCGAGGTGAACTGTTACACGTGAAGGTCACTTGAAACCTAATAATACATCACAAAGGAGTTCGTCAATACCGAATAATAATACTAGCAGCCGACAAATACCTTGAGATTATAACCTCAGCGAGTACGTTATAACATAATGAGTCTGCATTAACATTCAATTGAAAGGAAAAACAATCGTTAGCAGCAAAATATCGTGCAATACTGCAGTAACAGTAGGTCGAAAACATCCTGTTGCACAGTAAGAAAACGAAATCACCAGTATTTAAGTTTAATAAACAAACAATTTATGTTGTTCTACAACCTATTATTAGTCTGACAATTGTTTCACCCGTTACGTCAGCTTCGGAATTTTACATCTGAATTGAGGTTGTACAAATGTGGCTTGTAGAACTAAAGCAAGTCATTACTAATTTAATTTAATTATTGTTCACTGCCCAATATTTACACGTTCCACCGACCATTTCATCAGTACAAGTATTAGTTTTAGGGCCTACGTTACAGTCACCATATCATAAGACCGCTGTACCTTAAATCGTATTTCGCTTTTATGTTTCCAGACATAATTGAATATGGTTTCATTAGTCCACATGCACGTTGAAACTTGATAGTGTTTCTGGAGCGGTGGACTGTGCCGAGCCAGTCAAAGAATTACTTCCGACTTACAAGCATACCTGAAGGTGTCTAGAAAGGAGAGAGGAGACAGGCGAGACAACGCGATAACAGTTCGCTGTCTCACTCACACGCTATAGCTCTATCACATACTGTCGCTATATCTAATGGTCTCGTCAGGCTTGTTGCAGCCGATGTTCACACTAAACACCGTACAAGACTGTTGCGCGCGTGTGCGAATGAATGCAAATTTTGTTCGTCCTGCAGCGAGCTGTTTTTTCCCTGCGCATCTCTTCTTCCTGTTCCTGCCCTAAACAAGAATTTGGCTTCAACTTGTTCCGGCCGTCCAGAGAATCCACCACTTCCATTTCACCATTCCAGTTTCCTTGAGTTTGTTTGTATTATTGTGTTGGCTGATGCGCTGGTGAACCATCCCCTTAACGCTCTGCTTCTAAGAGGACTGTGTGACTCAAGCCATCTCTGCAGCTCTGCCGTCGCCGTTATCTGGACATAGCCACTGTCGTCACTGTGAATCTCATCAGTGCGAAGCCGGTCATTTAAGAAACCAATATTTAGATAATTTTATTTTACACGAACGGATTATTACTATATATTTTTACCGAGACTTTCAATCGATACAACGCAAACCTGAGAGTACAAATGATGCATAATTAGTTAACGCCTAAGCTTCGAAAGGAATCGTCCCACAAATCTAACTAAATGTAGAGGCATACACAAAATTTTCTTCCGCGGAGGAACTGAGGTTTTTCGTGACGCAGAAATGATGGAATTGTCCACACGAGCAAAACTTATAATAAATAAATGATTGTGACATACATATAACCATGTCTCAATAAGAACTGATCATGTTGAAATTACATTTCTTTCAGCCTACGTGTAACAAGAACGCAACATACACGCGCGCGCGCGCGTGTGTGTTAGAGAACGCAAATTTATTTAATGAGACCAATAAAATTTATTTAATCAGAAAAACAATGTTCTACTGTTCTCATTTACCAGAACAAAAAACAAAATGAGACAGTAAAACTTTTAATTTGTCAACTCACAATATACCACTATACATTTAACAATTACCTGAGTTCACTTGGAAAGCACAACTTTCAACGTTTATAATTGTGTAAAGATTTGTATTATGTACAAATTGATTATATTGTTACGTAACGGAAAAAAAGTTACGCCATTAAGGAACGTTCTGGTACATTGGAGAACGTTGTTCTACTCTTTTTTTTCAGCTATTCCCGCAGCTGTAATGCGTACGTGACGCTTGGCATGAGAGGTAGTATTAGGCCTACGTAATGCGGAACGTCTCGTGCGTTCGATGGTGTCGTTCTAGAAGCTTCTTGACCAGCCCAATGGTGTGTGTTCCTGCCATGGCCGCGCTGAAGTATTCTCTAGAATTTTCACGTGTTTGTTAAAGACGCATATTATGGAACCCTGCAGACTATAAGTAGCTCATACCTGTCGCTTAGAGTTCACTGTTGTCGGGCGATTTACACAGTGCGGTTCGAAGTATTATGGCGAAGAGTTACGTGCTTTATAATTGTGCGAGACTCGTTGACATTTTTATTGAGTGTGAACAATTCTTATTTGATTTGTTGTAAGAGACTATTTTGTTGATTACAATTGTGATAATTAAAGCTGGTGATCAGTGGCTTAATTGGTGTCTTGTATTTTGTTTTTCACTGTACCTACGACGATCGGAAGACCGTCGCAACAAAATTGTGCGTTTAAAATTTCACGGGTTCAAAACTTTGGAGGGAGGGGCTGAAGCCCTTGTCTAAATGGATGCAGCTTACTGCGGACAGACGGTCCTCTTACGCCGGAATCTCGCTCCTTTGCCACTTGGGTAATTCTGAGCGAGTGCGTCCACGGAGGAGGGGTGGGCCCGGTGGTTTAGTTCCACTGAGAACCCAATACAGCGGGGTATAGTACTGTCACCTGTCCAGGGATACAGATGAAGGCAATAACGGCGGTGAAAGAGAACAACACAATCTTCAGCACGGTGGATCCGGCAGAAGTGGCAACCCTGCTGGAGTAACACAGAAACTAGTCCTCAACGCCAGCAGCGGCGAAGATAGATCTCGGAACGACGTATATGGTGGTAAAGGCACCCCCCCCTGCTCAGAGGGTAAACGGAGGAAAACCACTGTCTTGTGAGAAGGGGGATATTCAACGGCTAAAGGAATGAACAGCAACAGAAAATCAGGCAAGATGGGAAAAGCCATAAGGTGGCATAAGATTTCGGGGAGGTCGGGTGACGCAAAAGTTGGAATGACATGTTACGTCGGAACAGGCATTCGCGTAAATTATTGAAGTGCAGACGGCGACAATTACATTCATGCCACAATTGTAGCAGTGGGCCCGAAAATTATTGAAGTGCAGACGGCGACAATTACATTCATGCCACAATTGTAGCAGTGGGCCCGAGAATTATTGAAGTGCAGACGGCGACAATTACATTCATGCCACAATTGTAGCAGTGGGCCCGAGAATTATTGAAGTGCAGACGGCGACAATTACATTCATGCCACAATTGTAGCAGTGGGCCCGAGAATTATTGAAGTGCAGACGGCGACAATTACATTCATGCCACAATTGTAGCAGTGGGCCCGAGAATTATTGAAGTGCAGACGGCGACAATTACATTCATGCCACAATTGTAGCAGTGGGCCCGAGAATTATTGAAGTGCAGACGGCGACAATTACATTCATGCCACAATTGTAGCAGTGGGCCCGAGAATTATTGAAGTGCAGACGGCGACAATTACATTCATGCCACAATTGTAGCAGTGGGCCCGAGAATTATTGAAGTGCAGACGGCGACAATTACATTCATGCCACAATTGTAGCAGTGGGCCCGAGAATTATTGAAGTGCAGACGGCGACAATTACATTCATGCCACAATTGTAGCAGTGGGCCCGAGAATTATTGAAGTGCAGACGGCGACAATTACATTCATGCCACAATTGTAGCAGTGGGCCCGAGAATTATTGAAGTGCAGACGGCGACAATTACATTCATGCCACAATTGTAGCAGTGGGCCCGAGAATTATTGAAGTGCAGACGGCGACAATTACATTCATGCCACAATTGTAGCAGTGGGCCCGAGAATTATTGAAGTGCAGACGGCGACAATTACATTCATGCCACAATTGTAGCAGTGGGCCCGAGAATTATTGAAGTGCAGACGGCGACAATTACATTCATGCCACAATTGTAGCAGTGGGCCCGAGAATTATTGAAGTGCAGACGGCGACAATTACATTCATGCCACAATTGTAGCAGTGGGCCCGAGAATTATTGAAGTGCAGACGGCGACAATTACATTCATGCCACAATTGTAGCAGTGGGCCCGAGAATTATTGAAGTGCAGACGGCGACAATTACATTCATGCCACAATTGTAGCAGTGGGCCCGAGAATTATTGAAGTGCAGACGGCGACAATTACATTCATGCCACAATTGTAGCAGTGGGCCCGAGAATTATTGAAGTGCAGACGGCGACAATTACATTCATGCCACAATTGTAGCAGTGGGCCCGAGAATTATTGAAGTGCAGACGGCGACAATTACATTCATGCCACAATTGTAGCAGTGGGCCCGAGAATTATTGAAGTGCAGACGGCGACAATTACATTCATGCCACAATTGTAGCAGTGGGCCCGAGAATTATTGAAGTGCAGACGGCGACAATTACATTCATGCCACAATTGTAGCAGTAGGCCCGAGAATTATTGAAGTGCAGACGGCGACAATTACATTCATGCCACAATTGTAGCAGTGGGCCCGAGAATTATTGAAGTGCAGACGGCGACAATTACATTCATGCCACAATTGTAGCAGTGGGCCCGAGAATTATTGAAGTGCAGACGGCGACAATTACATTCATGCCACAATTGTAGCAGTGGGCCCGAGAATTATTGAAGTGCAGACGGCGACAATTACATTCATGCCACAATTGTAGCAGTGGGCCCGAGAATTATTGAAGTGCAGACGGCGACAATTACATTCATGCCACAATTGTAGCAGTGGGCCCGAAAATTATTGAAGTGCAGACGGCGACAATTACATTCATGCCACAATTGTAGCAGTGGGCCCGAAAATTATTGAAGTGCAGACGGCGACAATTACATTCATGCCACAATTGTAGCAGTGGGCCCGAAAATTATTGAAGTGCAGACGGCGACAATTACATTCATGCCACAATTGTAGCAGTCGGCCCAAGAATTAAAACGCTACGCTTATTTCGAAGCACAACCCCATCGAATATCCAATGGGTCAACGCCTTTGTGAAAGCTCTCTAAAGACCTGATAACGACTTCAACAGTGCAACGCAGCAATTATTCTGTTCCTTGACCTCTTAAAGAGTACAAAATGGCAGTCGCTGCAGCTTGTTTCTTCGATCACACATAAACAGCAAACTGAAATGACAACATAATGTAAATCTGCATATATGAAGAGCTCAGAATTACACTACGGGAGCACCGGTATGCGCTGCTGGAACGCACCTGTATAAACACTCCGTATACTGTGTACAAACGCGATGTCGAAAACAGAAAACAAACTAGAACTGCACCGCGAAACAGGCGTGTAAACCTACAACAGCAAACTGATACTGCACGTACGCAAAATATTAACTGTAACAACTGACTGCAAGTAACGTACCATTGTTACACAATGATACTGAGTGTACAGAGTGATTCCCAATACAGGTATACGTTCTGTTTTATCCATAAAAATAAACAGTTCTACCTAGCGCAACGGCCAGTCATATACCGCAAAGATTCTCGCTTACAAAATATCGATTTTGCACGTATAAAATCGCGCTGAAGAACCGTTGAAGAGGCGTTCTGCGAGTGTTATGTACAATGGCAATAGTCCGACATATTTACACGATCAGAGTAGCCCCGGATTATCGAAAACGCCGGATTACCGGACACAGGTTGAAAAACCATATTAAACTGTATTAAACTCCTTAATATCATTCAGGACGGCTTATCGTTCACCAGATTTGTTATCGTTTAATTATTTTGCGAATTTATTATCATTTACAGTAATTACTGTATTGTACATCATCATCATCAGCCGTGACTCTACAACCCTTGGTGGGTTTTGGCCTGCTCCAAGAGTCGATTCCATTCCTCCCTATTGCGTGCCCTGGGTTTCCAGTTTCTTATGTTCACCTTTCCGAGGCCCTCTCCTCTATCTGGTCTTTGAATCTACTTCGGGGTCTTCCCATTTTTCTACTACCCATTGGTTTCTGGTAGGAAATATGTTTCGTAGGGTTCCTCCATTCTCTCTATGTGTCCAACAGGATAGCCTGTATACTTTGATTATCCTGACAACGTCCGGCTCTTTGTAAAGATGGTATAGTTCATAATTATAACGCCTGAGCCACATTCCATTTTTTGTACTCCTCTAAATATTGTTCTTAGAATACGTCTTTCACAGCAACCTAGAAGTCACTCGCTATGTTTTGTCATTGTCCAGGTTTCTGAAGCATATGTCAGCACTGGCCTGATAAGTGTTTTGTAAATTTTGCATTTCGTGCTTCTTGAAATGAAGCTAGATGTCAGGTGATTTTTTAATCCATGTTTCATTTACGAGATATGTTCTTCTTCTTATTTCAGTGCTGGACTGTATTGTGCACACGTTTACATAAATTCGTACAATAGATCTATATAAACGTTCACCCGTTGAGAAACTTTTCAGGGGATCGGTGATACAAGGAAAGTCGCTCTGTTACTAAACGGGATCTTTAAAAAGTTTACTGAAATCTGTTCAATGTGATGACGTCATCGGCTTGTACGTTGCTCTCTTCGACAACACGTGCTGCAAACATTCGAGGAGTCGTGATGTCGACATAGATGTATATATACTGTCTGGCCACGATTGGAGTGCGCAGGGTAGGTAAAGTGGGGGAATGGGCAGGCTTGTCGCTTGTACTACCTTTTCCTACACTCACAACGCGCTGCCTGCTCCTCATTCCCGTATCAGCTGTCGGCGCGTAAACGGCGTGTATATAATTGAGATTTCTGTATTACTTATTAATTGTATATAATTGAGTTTATTAGTTAATAGAATTTAGTTACTAGGCTATAGTGAAGTGCCGTGTCTCCTTTCGAACTTTTGACCAGTATGATCAGGAGTGAAACATCTTCACCCGGGCCATCTAAGAGGCACGTGATTCACGAGAAAGAAAGGAAAGTTCTGGGAAACGTGATGTCCGCCATGGAAAAAGAGCGTTTGGACAAGAAACTCATGTTCCCTTTCAGTAGCCCGACTAAACGAGCAGAAGCATATACAGGTATGCCTAGAACACTTCAGGCAATTCATCGGGAGCTACAAACTGAGGGAACCGTAATTTCACCGAGCAAAAAAAGGAAAGCTCCAACAATGATTCCCAAAGAAGTCGACAGTTTCGATAGAAACATAATAAAGTCAACTATCGAAGAGTTTTATTTAGTCAAGAAGACAATCCCATCTGTGCGGAAACTTATTAATGAACTGAAGGTAAAAATGAATTTTCCATTTGAACGAACTAAACTGAGAGAGACACTGAAAGAAATGGGATGCAGATGGAAAAGAGCTGTGAGCAAGAGGAATATTTTAGTGGAGAGACACGACATAATTGACTGGCGGTGTAGATATTTGATGCGTATGCGAAGAATACGAGAGGACAATCGAAACATATTTTTTCTTGATGAGTCATGGATCGACTCCAACCTAACGTTTCGTAAGTGTTGCCAAGGACCGGTGTCGTTGGAGCGATGGAGTGTGTTAGTGGAAGTAATAGGATTATTGTTGTTGGTATTGGCTCTGAGGAAGGATTTCTACCTGGGGCCCAACTGTTCTTTAGGGCTGATGTGGCTACTGGGGATTACCACGGTCAAATGAATTACGACAATTTTTCGAAGTGGGTAACAGAGAAGGTCATCCCCAACTTGCCTGCTAACAGTGTCGTCATCATGGATAATGCTCCCTACCACAGCAAAATAGAGAACAAGGTCCCGAATAGGTATGATACAAAAAAGACAATGGTCGAATGGCTGACAAAGGCGAACATTCCAGCTGTCCTGGAAATGAGGAAACCTGTACTGTACGAACTAATTGAGAAAAATAAAACGACTAAAGTGGACTACAAGATCGATAGAATCTTCGCACAATATGGACACGAGGTAGTACGCCTCCCGCCCTACAACTGCGAATTAAACCCCATACAATTAATATGGCCAATAATGAAAAGATTCGTTCGGGAAAATAATGTTGGAGATTTAAGAATTCAGCGCCTTCTCCAGCTTTCAGAAGAGGCCATTAAACACGTCACCAATGAAGACTGTGGAAAAAATGCTGTGACCACATAAAGAAGTTGGAAAATGAATATTGGGAAAAAGACGGACTAATGGAAAATGCATTAGATCAGTTTGTCATCGCTGTAAGCGAGGAAGAAGACAGTGAAGAGAGCGGCCTGAGTGACATGTCAGAAGATTAAGAGGAAGATATTTAGAAAGTAAAAGTTAATATAAATTAATAGAAAATAAAATTTAAAAGTTTAATATAAAAATTTTAAAATAAAAAATATGAAAAAAAAGTTGTAACTCGCCATATTTTCTCACTTCTATGGGAAAATATGCCTGTCCCAAGCCAGGCTGTCACATTCGAAGAGATTCAATCGTTTTTTTAGGTAAAGAACGTAGTGAATCACAGTGAAAATGACGAAAAAGTAGGAGGGCAACTTTTTTTCATATTTTAGAGCAATTAATTACAATTAATTATCTTAGAGCAAAAAATTCAAACGCTATTCAATTAATAAGAAATTAAACATATACACTAAGTATAAACACCGATCACTACTAACTTTAACTCATGGAACAGAATGACAAAACGACATCCAAAAACAGCAGTTACTATACTTTTTTTATAACACCAAAGTGGTCGCCGGGTGTAAGGGTATACACCAAACAATGCCCCGTCATAAATATGTCGAAAAACCTTCCCTTTGTGACAGATTGGATGGCCTTCAACACGACACATTTCTTTCTAAAACTAGTGTTTCCTGTAAAGTAATTCTTATATTATTGTATTAACACAATACAAAAAGCACATAGTTTTGTTTCATAATTTTTATTGTCATCAGACACGTGTTTTGGCTGTTACACCTTTATTAAAAGAGTAAAAACGACGTACACTATGTTCTTTTATTGTCATCCATTTGTTAAGCGGTAGCGGCTCGCTTGTCACCAGAGGCATGCGGTATAAGCTGTTCGAATAACGATGTATTCTGTCTAAACTATCGGCAGTAGGATATTGGAATTTGCATTACAAATAACTTTGGACTATTTACTACAACTTCTCGCTTACACTATATGTCTATCTTTAGAAATAAAAAACTTCCTCACAGACGACAAATTGCAAACTTACTGACAGAATTAAAAAATTACAGAGATAATAATTCGACCAAAAATCTAATTATCGTGTTATGACAATCAAAATATGTTCATAATAAAGGAAATATTATTTTGAATAAAACGTTATAAAAATGAACTCCATAAGTTTCATATTAGGATTGCAATCACTGGTTGATTGAAATGTTGCACTAATTTGCACGGGTGAACAAAAATTGACAAAATATTTTTTTATGATCAACAAAATTATATTATAGACATATAATTTATACAGAAATGAGCAGCATAAGATGTAGAATTACATTACAAAAAGAAATTTATAAAAATGTGTACTTCATATTTCTGAATGTACATACTGAATGGATAGTACTAAGTAGTAACAATGCATCTGCCGGTCTAGTGGAGGGGACGCCAAGCCGCGCATTCCAATCGCGGCCAGACAGTACTACTGGATTGTTAACGCTGTGCTATGAATTCGGTCCGCGTCTGTTTAGCTCTTCCCACCACTCTGTAGTGGTTCCACCAGCTGCGCTGCATTGAAACTCGATAACGAAACATCGAGTTTATTCGCTTCAAAACCGATACAACTGAAGTAATTTTTAATAAACAAAGGACAGTAGGTATTATATAAACAGAGGAGAAATGTACACATTGTTTTAAAATGGCACGTAATTTATTATTCCAATTTTACAAATGTTTAAACTTAGATATGTTTTAAAACATTATATATTCTATTATTTTATATCAATTACTTTACAATTTTAATATAAGTATTAATTTTGGATTTTTTAGGTATAAGAGTACATTTTTTATGTATATTAAATATTATTAAACAAAATAATTTTATTTAATTAAATATTACCTGAATAGTCCGTCTTGTGGTTCACTTGTTTATATTAAAACACAACGCGTTTCGGAACTAAAGTTACATCATCAGGTTATTCTCCTCGTTAGAGGTCGTCACAACATTAAAACACAAATCACAAAAAACAACAACATTTGAAACACATATATAAAACAATCATTAGCGCGCGAGAATAACGGTGCGCACCGTGAGGAAGCTACAACGACACTGCCGTCTCAGTCAACACATTCATTGTCTTATCTGTGACGGAAGTCTCAGACGTTCTGAGACTTGTAAAGCCGTATCATATAGCGCGTTTGAGTGGAAATTCAAATGATCGTTTAATAAATGCTCAGTATATAATTTATGTGCCTTATAAATTTCGAATTCCTCAGCGGCATCCATATAACGGCCTTTTTTACAAACATGTAAAGGTGCAAGATTTGTAGCCAGGTTTGTGTAATTATGGTTACTATCCAAAAAATGTCGGCCAAAATTAGATTTTGTTTGACCTAGATCTTTTTTAGGCACATGTTCTTTAAATCGTTGTAAAAACGATCTCCCCGTCTGGCCTATATAAAAGCACTTACAGTCACTACACTTAATTTTGTAGATGCCTGTTTTTTCTTCCAGTGGTCTAATAATTTTAGGGCGCAGCAATTTATGTAAGTTGTTGTTCGTGCGAAATGTGACCACCATTTTCAAATTCTTAAGTGTGTAATGGTGACGATATGAGGAAGGATAGTGCCATAATCGTTTACTATGTATTTTAGTTTAGTTTTATTTTCTAGGCGATTTTTCTGTCTGTTGTGGTGTTTCTTAAGTAACATGTCTATCAATGAAATTTTATACCCATTGCATGTTGCTATATTTTTTATAATGTTCAATTCCCTATGGAAGTCAATGGCTTCCATTGGTGTTGTTACTAATCTATGGATAAAACTATTGTATGCAGCCATTTTTTGTGCATTAGGATGGTGCACATCATCATTTGGCATTTGGCATTTATTAAACGATCATTTGAATTTCAGGTAATATCAGGTAATATTTAATTACTTAATATATTTGTGGTTCAGATACGAATATGAAGTATTTCTAATTTTGTTTAATTTCTGACGTACCCCTAACTTTGATTTATTCAACAGTGCAGTTTTTTCTTTTGTAAATGCGTTGCAAAGTATTTTAAAAAACACACTACCTATTAATTTTATTAATTTGAGCTCATGGCTGTCATCTGTAAAATCAAAATTAGAAATATGCCCCTTAAACAAACTCTTTTTAAAATATCTACAAGCTAGATAAATTAGAATTAAAATTTTGTTTATCCCTTAAAGCTAGAAATAAATTACACAAAAAATTTACTAGTTTAAATACTTCATAAGATGCTCTTATCAATTTTCCCTATGATAAAAACAAACTGAATCGACTACAGGGAAGTTCAATTTCATCTTGTAACATATCACTACACTCTGTACATTTCATGATCTTATCTACTTGTTTAACAATAAAACCACTTATCAAATAAAGTATATTTTTTTGTAATAAGACAGCTCACACTGTTTTACAATATCATATTCCATATGATCTAAAAATTCTTACTCTTCTTCATCATTATCAACCGTCGCAGTACCTGGTCCATAAAAACTAAGAATACAATTTTGATGATTTATATCAAACTCTTAAACTATTACTTGTTTTTGAAGCCTGAACACTATTCCTAAACATTAACTTCCTTAATGCATGACAAAACTGATTAACATTAGGGTTATTATTATAACCGCCCCTTGATCGAATTCACGAGAAAAGCAATTCAAGGTGGTCTTGAGAAAATTTGTAACTTAAAATGTATTTGAACCCTAGCTCATTTAGTAATTTTGTACTCAAAATGCCAATCGAGTTAATGTTAGTAAGAAATCCTAACACAAAAGTCTTTCTGGCATGTTTTAAAATATCTACACCCTCAATTTTTAATTTACTTAAATAATTATAGCTAGCTGATAGCACCATTTTACTGTAGTCAGCATTACTTTTTTTATAGGTTCTTTAAAGTGTTTACCAAAGGGATCCCTTATATTAAAATATTCAAACAGCCTATCCATTATTCGAATGAAGTTAATTGTCTCCTCACAGCCCCCAAAATCGGGATGTTTCCTGTCAAGTAAAAATTGTAAAGCGTCAGCAACACTACTACTTAATGTTTGTGCAGCTATCTTCACATTCATTATTTTATTTTTGTAGAAAACGTGTGTGTGAAAGTTTATTTGCAAACTTTAAACCCTCTTTAGTTTGTACAGATAACAGATTTTCTATATATTTAAACTGTATTTTTTTCCCATTATCCGATTAAATTATCTTTTTATCAGCAAGTGTGTTCCTATATAGCTTCAACATATGGCAAGCGTCTAACATGACACAAACATTATGACCAATATCTTTAATACTAAAAAAAGGTTTTTCAGGAAATTTACAGCCAAGTTTTTCCATTGCCGCAATATTTGTGGTCGTGCCATCAAATGTTACATTTTGTACACTGACGCCAACTTGTTTTAACTTTATAATCGCCATTTTAATTAGCTGCGAGAGTACATTAGAACTCATTGAATTAATAAGAAAATATCCCATTGCACACTTAAAATTACCTTTCAAAGAAACGACTTGAAAAACTAAAGCCTCAGTTGCAAGTGCCTCATGGTCATCTATTTTTATACCACATCCTACATCTATATATCCTATATGCTTACCTTCTTTTGGATCATATATTAGCTGTTTTATAATGCTCATGGCACCAAATGTTAGGTTAACGTGTTGCAAATAACTTTTAATGCTAACATTATTTTTTAAATAAGAAAACACTTCTTCTATAAAGCCAGGTGAGCAGTTGAAATTGCCAACCCATTTTCTTAATGTGGATGGGTTTGGCAAAGACAGCTGATTATTCCTCAAAAAATTATAAGCTTTAGGTGAATAAAAGTATAACGTAAGGACAAAATCTTTCATTTGGTCCGTATATACCTGGTTGAATTTACTATTAAACTTATTTTTTAGATTGCTTAATATTAAATATAAAGGAAAACCTGAAAAATTATTCTCTAAGAGTTCCAACAGTCTATCAGGTGCATTCATCTTTTTCTTTAGGATCGATATTATGTCACTCATATTCTTGATTTTCTTGTCTCTTCTTCTTATACGTTGTTGCAAAATTTTAACTTTTCTACGTAGGATGTTTTTAGTTGGTGATTGTGGTGCCTGTAACCAATATATGTTAAGTTACATACTAATTTTATACAGTACATTAATAGACTAGATTATAATATATTTCTTAAATGTAGAAAATTAATAAATTGTCTTACAATTCTTTGTTGCTGTTGAATATGAGGGACTGTATGCATATTCAAAATTGATTATGATGCCTCAAGATTGACATCAGCTTCGACAGATGTGGTTGATTCCTGTTGAACTTCATTTTTTCCAGTATTCGAAAACAGAATGTACACTTTTAAATAGAAATTACCCGGCTTCAGTATTGGGTTGAAATTCAGTACCCTTAAATTTTTAAAGAAATTTTTATGTTTTAATTTTATAGAATTCAGTTTTTACTTCATATATTTCTTAAGATTGATAAAATAGTTAAAAAATTCAAAGGCTCACAAAACAAGATACTTTATCACTACACTCTCTTTTTCTATTAATTTTGACCGTTTCCAAATAAGTAGCCAAAACGGACTGCAAAGATTAAAAATTTTCCATATGAGCCCTTTTTAAAAAACAAAAAGTTTAGTTATGAACTTAATTAGCTTAAATAGGCCTATCTATACATAAATAGAAAGATGTACCTCAAATTTCTTGATAAGCCTTCTACGTTTAGGTTGCTGTGTGTGCAAATGAGGTGGGAAGTCAAATAAAGTTGGGGCTGCATCCTTTTTTAATTTTCTGATTATACCTCCGACTTCAAACGCACTGTCTTCGAAATGCTTACTACAAAGTCTGGACTGCGCCGATGGTGTAAAGCCTTTTCTCTTAGTTGCATTTATCCACCTGCTTCGAAGTTCTGGACTTTTTGACATAAATGTTTAACTTTCAAAACTATCCTTTCTTGCTATAAAAATTGGAAAATAACTACAATATTAGGCATACGCTAATTTTTCTTTTCAATTTTCAACACAATAAAAGAACCTCATGTGAAAAGTAGACTGGACAAAAATAAATTACTATTTTAATTTTAATAATTTCAGAAAAAACAATAATTTAATCAGAAAAAAATTACTAGTATGAGATCGATAAATAAATCGATACTATTTAAAGTACAGTGATTAAAATACCTTTGTTATTTAAGTCATAATGTTGTTGATAAAAGTTTTACTTACGTGTGAAATGACAGGCAGCAGTTTTTAACAGCATAGTTCTTACAGTTGTATGCTACACAGTATGTTGGCATCTTGTTAACTTCAAATTATAAGCTGTACTTTATAGACATCCACAACCTTCCAACAATCAACGAAAACACGCAATGCAAACAGCATGTAAGTAGACGAGACTGCACTGGAAGTACACTACAGAGTGGTGGGGAGAACGTGTCACAGCCGGACCGAGTTTCGCGCCTTGCCTGCATTAGAGCGCGCAATCCAGTAGTATATATACATCTATGGGTGTCGATTGTATGTAGAGGCGCTTTTGTTTCGCCGATGTCGTCTCTTCAAACTGCTGATTATTTTTCGACTGTTATTTGAAGATTGTTATTATCGAAGAGTTTCCTCCTCAACTTCTAGCTAGCCCAGTTATGTGTGTTGTACGTTCGTGGACTGGACAAGTCTTCCTCTCGTGACTGATTAGAAGAAGATTGGTGTCAGGCTTGGTGTACGTCTGACCATGGCCGGATTAAGGCTATGGGGGACCCGGGGCTGTTTAAGATCAGGGGTCCATGAATGAAATTTTCGCGTTTTGCACAATACTTTACTCAGACGATCATTTAATAAATATAATAAACAAAATATTGTTCTTAAATTTTACTTACATATTTTTATTATTTTATACTGATTAAATAGATGCTGAAACTGTTTACTATTATTTTATTTCTCAGATCTTTTTACAATAATCAACAGTAAAAATAAATTAGAGAACACAAAATAATTTAATTTAAATAAATATCACTATAGTATTGATGACTCGGAACACTAAGTTTTTTATAAGTAAAAACGTAAAGTTTTACCTTACAGCCTAAACCGGCTTTCACCTTTAGAAGGCTTCATCAGAGGCTGATGGAGCCTTCTAAAGGTGAAAGCCGGTTTAGGCTGTAAGGTAAAACTTTACGTTTTTACTTATAAAAAACTTAGTGTTCCGAGTCGTCAATACTATAGTGATATTTAGTTAAGTAACGGACACGTCATGGACAACGAAATCCAAGAATTTAATTTAAATATTTCTTTCTGCTCTTCTTTTCAGCAAACTCTGCTATCAAGTTATCCAAATCCAATGTTTTTTACTCATTCTGTTTCAATAGTTAATCTTGCTAAATTAGTTAAGCGGCTAACAAGCATTGTTGATCGGTACCATGTTCTTGATTCTTTTAAGAGTATAAAATGATCTCTCAACCTCACAGTTCGCTATAGGAATAGTGAGAAACAATCAATACGATATATAAATATTTGGAAATACATCAATAATGTCAATGTTAACTATCAAATTTAAAATAGACAGAGGATACAATGTATTATCAAG
This sequence comes from Magicicada septendecula, assembly GCA_034769895.1. Taxonomy (NCBI): domain Eukaryota; kingdom Metazoa; phylum Arthropoda; class Insecta; order Hemiptera; family Cicadidae; genus Magicicada; species Magicicada septendecula. The sequence continues at coordinate 401,636,464 of CM068371.1, read as the reverse complement.
TGGTCGGGCATGGGGCCCCCCGACAAGCGGCACCGCGTCTGACGCCGGATGACTGGGCGTATCAGACTAGCGAAAGGTCGGATTACCGACACTGTATTGCATTACTACTCAATGATGCAACTACTTACTGTGTACGGAACACCAACACGAAAAAAGTAACGAGTTACGAACATAGTGTACATCAATGGCAGAAGACACCGTGTACAGATACACGATGGTTCAAGGACCATACCACGACTTTATCGCAGTAATTATATCTCAGAAGTGTATCTGCATATTGTTATACACAACACCATCGGCAAAAAATGGTTTAACTGCAGAGCGCAATGTGTATTCAATTTAAATCTTCTGGCTTAAACAACAGGTCCAAGACTTAGGATCTGAACATGCTCTCTATCTCACGCATCCCTCTTTATTTCTTTATTGGAGCTTTCTCCCTTAATACTGTTAAGTAATACAGAACGTTCTACAGTGTCTCGGCTATGCCAGCACAACTCAGCTGTAATGTGTGTGAGCGTACATATCGCTGCTACTTTGAGATGAAAGACAATTACATGACACTTATCATAAGTCAACTGTCGAGGTTATTCCAGACCATACCGGTCAGAGCCCTGTGTTCAAGGACACTGTTTCTAGTGGATTCGAGAGCGCCTGTTTGTTTAATCAGACAAAGTTACCGATTATTCTGACATCTCAGCGGGGTATAAATATAAGCATTCTGCGGCAGTCAGTTCAGTTTACTTCGGGCGATTACTCAGTGCGTTTCAAGTCGCTATTAGTGTTATTGTGTTATAACTGTGCGGGACTCTAATAGTTGACATTATTATTGGGTGTGACAAATTTTGCTCGGATTATTGTACAAGCTGATTATAACCTGTAATTTTAATAATTAAAGCTGGTTTGTAGTGACTTCATTGGTGTCTTTTATTTTGTTTTCGACTGTACCATGACGATCAGTGAGACCATCATAACAATATCTTCGATAACTGTTGTCGTTTCTTCCCATCACCGTCTCTTCTATCATACTTCCATTAAGGCAATTCCTTCTTAACATACCTCCTAATCAGTTAGTTTTATTTTTCTTAATACGTTACAGTAACTTTCTCTTTTTATCCATCCGTCACATCACTGCCTCGTTTCTTATCATATATTATGTGTTAGATGAAATACGTTGAACTCAAAGTCTCAATCCAAATAACAATTGATGATAAATTAACTCCACGAGTTCGCCGACTAAACAATAGTCACTGAGGTCCTTTAGAACAGTACTGTAACACTTTAATTCTTATAGTTATTATATAAAGATGCTTACCTTCTTTTACCGACTGCACATACACCGGGTTGTCACCTGAGACCTTCATTCCGTAACCCTTCTCGTCTTTGTGCACCGTAATTGTTACCTGTTGGAAAGGCACATGGTTAGCAGTCGAATGTTGGGCAGGGCCGTTGCCGCCGTCCGACAGTCCTGTGGCTGAGACCGGCCGGGAACCGGGAGGGCGGCGGAATGAAGGTCCGTTTGACAGTCCCCGACCTCCTGCACTGCCAGCCCCTCTGCAAAACAAACATGGACACATCGTTAACGATAAGGAAACAATTAATTCTTCATAACATATAAAATAGACAGTTTATTGTTAGTGCCATAACCTGAGACAGAAGACACGTTTTTAACACCAATACTGTTTATTTACATCCGTTTTTTCTTTAATTACACTATTAGTATGATAGTATGGTCCTTGAGCTGTAGAACCGCCCACTATTTTGAACGAAGTAGGCCTACATTCATTATTACATGAATTTCGAAGTTAGGTCATTTTTCAATTATGGGAAAAATTACAAAAATCCCGATTTCTCTACTACTTTTTTAGTAATATAACAATTACAAAGCACACAATCATACAATAAATACTACAAATTTGAAACATTTGAATCTGAGTTACAATTCTTTTTAGCCTGACACCCTGCTGGAATTTCACAATTTTGTGCCAACTTTGGATCTTTTTTCGGGCCTGGGTCAAACAATTTTGAAATTTCCAAAATTTGGTACTACATTCAGATGTTAGTTAAAATTCTCTTTAATTTGATACCTCGAATAAGTTTTTGCGATTTTATCAAACTTTTTACCCACTTTTTGGGCTCTGACGTCCAAAAACTCTCAAATTTTTAAACACGACCATTATATTTAGATTGTGGTTGTCGATACTTCACATGGGCGTTTGCGATTTTTTCATAATTTTGTCTCCCCCATATTTGCCCCCACCCCCTTATTTTTGGTGAGATAGATCTCAAAAACAATAGTGTTCTGTAGAGTAAAACCAGAGGCGGGCCAGTAGTGTCCGGCGCCTATGTGCAGAACTTTACTTGGCGCCTCTATACCGTTCCCCCACAATAAAAAAATCACTTTATAAAAACGTACAAGTGAGTAGAAATGAAATACGAAAGATATTAGGCTAATTATAAGTTTATTGAACAGAAACCAGGAATTACAAATAAATGTATAAAAAACAATAAAACACAAGGGTGCAAAAACTAAAACATCAAAATAATTTGGAACAAAATAAAGTAATTTGTTATTTGTAAAAAGAATAATAATAATAATAAACTCCCTACAGCTATGAATACTCCTGTTCACTTATAGCAACAATTACAAAATATCGAGCACACTCAACTACCAAGTATCGCAACGTTTATACTCGTATATCACAGACGAACTGAATGAAAGTGTCTTTATTTCAACTGCTGACTCATAACTAACGATTAACAATTGACCTTGTACTGTCTGGCCACGATTCGATGATCGAGCATAGTGTAAGGTGGGAGAAGCATGGCCGGGTATTACGGTAGGCTAAGTGGGGGTAAACCAAACGGCTAGTACACACATTTCACCCTACCTCGCTTACAAGCGGCTGCGTAGTGGGGGAGAGCAGCTACGATAATCCAGTCGCGGCCGGACAGTACGCACAATGCTAGTCCAGTTAGTTACAGCCATAGGCATACAAACCATTCTGAGCACTTTACTAATTTAAAATGGCATGCGACTTAACACGTCAGGAGCACCATACAGTCATAAACATTTAGCAAGAATACCATCGAGAAGGTTAGTACAATCGACTTAATGAGCAATCATTTTTTTTCAAATATTTCCTCCTTTGTGGTGCCTTTACATTGCACACTGTGTCGGCGCGCCACTGAGTAAAAGTGTACACAAGCATGCAAACATTTACGAAAATCGGTTGATGCGTTCAAAAGTTATCCTCAGACACATCTCAAATAGAGAGAGAGCAGACAAATGCCAAACGGTCGAGTTTCCGACTAATGGAAAACGCTCTGAGTTACGCGACGTTAACTCTTACAGTATTAACACCTTAACATGTCATTTTTAAGAAGTACAATTTTACTCAAATTAGGTACGTTTTCTAATTCCGGAACTAATCCGATAAAAAACTAACACAATAAGCTCGAATACAAACAAAGGACGCTTCATAAAATGTTTTTAAGGAAAATTCTTTGAATCACGAAAATCCGTTCCGTTTGTTACTGACGAGAACAGTGTCTCTATTTCCGGTACGAGAAATCTAACTGGAAATACAATAACTATATACAACAAGGCAACTAAAAGATTAAATTGACGAGTCCATCAATCGTCAACACCAACAAAACTATGTTGCGTTACACGTATGTTTTACTGTACGCGGTGTATTTTGTCGTTTATCTATGATGTCATTTAAACTTCAGAAAGACTACGAAAAATGCAAGTTATGCACTATATAGTATCTATACAAACTACGGCTAATCAAAAGGGATAGGACCTGCGGAACTGAAGTTACTGACTGTGGAATCTGACAGAATATTGTTGAACCGACAACTATCCGGATAACTACACGTCAGTACATAAACAAGGCTCAGGGTAGTAAGTAGTTTAGTCGGGCGAGCCGTGTAGTATAAGCTGTGCCAGGTTCGGACTACGTGCGGCGTAATATTACGACCGCTTTGGACACCAAAATACGGAACGTGCCGCATGCATTGTACAAACAGCGTACCACCCGAACGCTGAGTTGATCAGTCTCCGTACAGTACACAAACATCGGATTAAATATTTGTTACAAGAACTGAGAAAGAGAATATAGAAATGACAATAGTTCGCACCCGTAGGAGACTTGCGGAAGAGAAATCCGTCTGCCACACGCCATTATACCAAAGACACAAGCTGTATTCTGACAAGTCATGACATTCAAGCGAAGGACTCGTCAAACGAAGTCACGAGCTGGCGGGGTGCCGGTAGCCTTGTTTCACACGAGAAGTACGTTATCAGAAGCACCACTAAAAGCTACGATATCACGGACACCGGTTACAGTAACGGGCCGTGGAGAGTACTGTTCGTTATTTTTATTTTAATCAAAAAGGTTGCATTCGTCAACACTGGCAATTTCATCAAAATTAAAAATATAAAAAAAACAGTTACCGTTGAAACTCAAAATATAGGTCTGCTTCAAACACTGAATTTAATGTCTTTAAGTTTTTAACACACCGCATTTAATATCTCTGAAACTCATCTAGACAGAACTGCAGTAAATTACAAATTTCAATATTACCGCATACCGCGGCTAAAGTACGATACCATTTCGCCCAAAATTTATGAAACATAAAAACGGAGAAACGTTAACTATTTTCTTAGTTGTAGTAGAAGCCCAGAAAGAACAAAGTTCGGTCGAACCCAATATTATTCAAAGCACGGTTCGCCATCTCTCTCTTTTTCTCTCCTCTCTCTAACATTCACACACACGCAGAGTGCACGTAAACATACGTAAGAGTAAATACTGCAGATACAAGCAACGTACTGTATGCCTAAATGTAAATTTAAAATTATAATTCTCAGTTTAAACATTCCTTCAAATGAAAAGATAAGAAAAATGAATAGCAATGCTGTTATGAATGTTCGTAATGTTTACAATGATATGAACACAACGCATTTGTATTGAGGTTTTTAGAATTACACCGTCATAAATCATTCCAGCCATCAACGTTTTGTTGAAAAAAGAAAAAAAGATATGAGAAAATCTATTTGTAGGAATTTATTTCAGTGAGCAATAGAATAATGTCTTTTAATTTCCTTTTAATTTCGTGTCAAGAGAGGGACTACCTGTAATCCTACTCGGTTTCAGTATCTGCCTGGGTTACTGGTAGAAACAGTGGCCGTCATACTATTTAAAACCTGGTTGAAATCAAGTTCTCCGAACCAATTTACAGGTGTACATTAACAAATCGACGACTGGCCGTGTCCTTGGCTGCGTTTTCCTTGTTCAACGATTAGCACCTACACGTATCTACAATGAGTAGCAATTAAACTTATAGCCACTTTTAACTATTTTGTTCTATTAATAAATATGAACATAAAGTACGACAACATAGCACAACTCTTACTAAGGCACAAAACTAAAGGTTGTCAGGAAACATTCTGCATATAATCAGGATTCTTCGTGAAATACTGTTTTAATATTCCTTAAAACAAAATAAATCGTTCATGAAAATTTAAAAGCACTTTAATATAAACCAAAAATATATACTTATTTTGTGTTTTTGAATCGTAATTTGGTTAATTCCGATTCCACTATTCCGTTACTAGGCTAATAGTGGTAATTCCAATAACTTTTTGAATCGTCTCTTGTTTATTAAAAGAAAAGGTATGTCGTGGACACGCGCCAGAAGTGAGAACTTCAGTGTCGTGGGGCGAGTAAACTGATTCAACGTGTACAAGGTTGCTCGTATGCATTTGGAGCAATAGAGACTTTATAAGAAATCAATATGTACTATGAACATAAATAGACTCATAGCACACGTATTATTTTCAGTGTACATACATTCATACGTACATATACAAACAATATGTAACAAATAATTTTTTTAATTGTATCAATATGATTTAGTTGGAAATAAGAATGCGCAGTATAATTCGTTTTTTTACAAAAAAAGTTAAAAAGATTATTGTTTTAATTAAGTTGATTGTGTAATCACAAAATCTTGTTTGGTGCTGCTCTCTGGTGGCGGACCTGAAGTTACCGCTAACGTAATGTAATACACCATGATGAAACCAAGGATGAAACAAATGACCAGTGTTGCGCTCTGGTGGCGGTCCTGAAGTAAACGCCAAACATTTTGTCATTAGATGAAACCATCATCATCTTCACTTTCAGGCATTAGGTCATAGACCTGTTGTGCCCTCCGGCAGTGATAGAACTCACGCCCCACCCCAGCAGAAGAGATATTAGCCTGCCTTTAACCCACGCCCGGGGGCAAGCCGTGCGGTGGGGGGAAGAGTATTGTTTATGTGTGTAGTATATTGTGCCCTTGTTACTTATCTGGCCCGGGTATGCCAGAGAAGACGTACGTATTATTTGTCCGCGTACGTGCGGGTAGACGAGCAAATCGAGCCGTGACCTTGACTCGATCTCACCACAGACACCAAACAGATTAGTTATGGAAAAATTAATTTTAACGTTTATGTTATTCTTGTAACAGTACTCAAACGTTTCGATTATGCTCACATTCTTTAAAATACTACGCTTTGCTTAAAGGACACATCTTTGCGGCAGTGGGGAAATTTTGGGTAGCTATGTAGTGAAAATAGGTTTGATTGAGCTGACAACAGTGCTTTTTTGTTTCAGCTATTTCGTGACGCGCTGAATCAGTTTAGTTTAATGCCCTAGGGGCGCGAGGTGTACAGGAGTGAGTCCGGTATATGAAGTTCTCATTTCAAAACTAAGTTTTCATTTGATAACGAATATCACAATACAAAACACAATACTAACTGTCTCCCTACTTTCTTCTTCCAGGCCCTATTCCTTTCTTCTTCCTTCTTGATTGCGCCCATTCCCATACTGCCTCTGGTAACCTGCCATCAGACATGTCCGATCATAGTAACTGGCGGTTGCTTAATAGTCTATTTTAGGTATCTCAACTCCCACGGTATCTCTAACAGTATTATTCCGTACCCTCAAGCAGATCTCCGTTTCCTAGCAGATCTCAATGCATCCGTCTCCACCGCTTCTTGTCTGACTCATTCACTGTTCAAACGTATGTCTCAAAATAACTATACTGTTTACAACTGTGTACTTCATCTTCCTTTTATGTTTATTTTTTTTTAATATAATTTTACTCCTCCATATTTCATTTAGTCTTCTTATGGCAACAATCCTTTCCTGAGTTACTCTACGTCTAACAACTTTCGTGTGTTTACCGGCCTCAGTAAAAGTCACATCGATATAACTATACTCGATATTGTCTGATATTTGACCTCCATTTTACTCAATTGTACATATAATTTATTTTCTCGGAATTGATTTTCATTTTCCGTTCCCTCATTTCTTGTATAATGTTCTGCTCATATCACTAGAGCGTCTCTGTTCTATGGCATCAGTATCTGATCATGCTCAAACCGCAATCTATGTAAAAGCTTACTCCGACTTCAATTTCCACACCCTTACATTTGTTTTAATGTTTCCAGAGCCATTTCGACAAATGTTTTACACAAAGTAGGCGACTAACGTCACGCCTTGCTTACTTAGTTTCACACGAAGTAAGTAATATTGAACTACTTATTTACAGCAAAAGGTTTCAGTAGTTTATGATTTAATAAAACGTATCACAACCCTGTTGACTCTTTCGAGAAGTCTGTAACGTCACAAGTACATGCTGAGCCGTTGTGTTTCATTGGATGAAATCCAACTGTTACGTATTGGACGCGACTACAAACATGTTTACGTCCAATGTCGTTATGATTCGCCGAAAGAAGAAGCGTAATGCTGTTTCTTAATGGTACTGACTTAATGTTAGTGGCTGTATTGATCTCATACAGATGCCATCGATATTACCTAAAGTACTGATTAACACGGGGACGCACAAGGAAACAGCAGGTTGCAAAACTCCGAGAGAACTATTCTTCCTCATTTCCTTTAGTTAAAACAATCACTTGTAACGGAAGAATTAAAATTACTGAGCACATGTGTAATTGTCCGAAGAAAATCGGTATGCTAGCCGCAGCAGCAACTAACCATGAAATCTGAAGAATCATAACGGTAGTTGGCACCCTCTGTACTGTGCGTATGGCAACAACAGCTACAGAAGCACTGAGTTGGTCGCGTGTCAAATGGTGGCAGAATTTAAGGCGCTATGAGCTAGAGAAGTACAAGGTTGAATTTTGTTGTAATTTATACGTCATCGATATTTATGAAGTATTGTGAACGGTTAACAATTCTCAGTGAATAGTTTAATTTTTTGAAGAACTGTTGAATTACATTTACAAGTAACAAAGTCTTCTGTTTCTGCTTCTGACATCATAATCCAGTGTGGATCTTAGTCTGCTCAATGATTTTCTTCCATTCCATCCTCTCACCACACAACCTTCTCTAACCTTTACACTGATACATCTCAAATCGCCCTGTGACGATTTAAAAGGAAGTTAAATAGCACAAAATAATTTTTATTCAGAATAACATGTGAGAAAATATTTAACCCTCCCCTGTGTACTTATATGCCTGTATCAACTTGTAAAAATCTAGTACGGACATGAAAATTACTCTGTATTGAAGCGAAAATTAATAATTATTATAATTAAATAAAAAGACGTGATAATAATAATCGAAATACCTAACTCAATAAAGAAAATGTAGGATTATTAATAGTAGTTAATTAGTATGATAATAATAATAATAATAATAATAAAGTACGAACTACTTTTCTCTCTCCGCGTGAACTGCTCCCTCTTCCCTACTAACTGCCGCAAAACCAGCCCCAGTCGAGCCAGAATCTCAGACAAGGTAACAGCTTTACCATGTGTCGTGAAGAAAAACGTGTGAATATATAAAAATAAAAAACAAACGATGTAACTGAAAGTAATCTTTCGTGGTGACAGACTCCACAAGTAATTGAAAGGTGGTGAAAAGTAAAACGAGTTATGTAGTTGAAATGTAGTGAAATAACTAAAAGTAACTAACTTAGCCGACACATCTCTTTAAAAAAGAAACGAAATGTTTAAATTGTAAAGTATGTTCTATCCAAATATTAAAGAGTAACATTAGTGCAGTTAAAAGTAAAATGTAAAAAAGGTGAACATCGTACATCAGGAGTGAAGCAACAACGACAACCTCACGAGCTCCAGGTAACAGAATCCTTTCGTCATGATCGCAACTTAGAATCTACAAAATAAATGGAGGCACCCGAACGACAACGTCGAACTTCCAGGAAACCCAACTGAAGAGTAACAACAAGAGAACCTGCGGCTGATACACATTATATCAAGGTGAAACCAAACCATTATATTTCTAACAATGGCAACAAAAACATTACATTTTTGCAAAGACTTATTCTAATCATGTAAATGTTAACATAGTAATGTCTGTAATTACAATAATGAAATAGTAATCTGATGATAGTTAAAGGTAAAAGGTAATTCGAAATTTGAGCAAACTAATCTTCTAATAGCTTGTATAATGTTGACTTATTGTAGAGTATTATTAAGTTAAAACCCGGATCCGAGGTATTTAATGTAGTTAATAAATATATATATATTTTTTTATTTTTGCTCACCAGAGTAACATTTTAAAAAGGCATAAGAGCATTTGATGCAGAATCTTTGAGAAGTTTTATCTTTTTAAAGTAATAAAACAAAAATAACAATTATTTTTAAATCATTATTCAAGAAACTATAATAAAGAGATGTAATATCCAGAGAGTGAGTAAATTTGCGTAAACTAATCCTAATTCCTGTTCTACATATTTTCAAATTTGTTGGTAAGTAATTTGTACTAACAATGGCAGCCGGTTTGATTGAAAGTAACCAATTAAACTGGTTCCCTCTGTTATAATGTCTCAGACAGGGGAGACGTTATAAAAATGCGCCACTCTGCTATGGTGTAAATAATAATAGTTGTGTACAGAGTGACACATATAAAATGCGCCACTCTGCTTGTCTGTAAAATAATTGTGTACCCTGTGCTAAATAATTAACAATAACTTGCTAAAATGCGTAAATTTACTCACTCTGGATTTGTGAACAAGTAAATAGAGTTTATTAATAAAATAATAATAGTAGTATTAGGAAATCGACGTAATAAGCAAGTCCCCGCTTGTAAAAATATTCAATTTTCAACCTGTCGGTATTTACAGGCTATTTCATGTTTGATTCGTGTCGAGAAATGTACGCTCTCCCCCGTATACAAGTAGTTGTTTGAATGACATTCCCTCGTTGACTAAACAGACAGTCCTGTGCAGGAAATAAACGTGTTCCAAATTGTCAGAAGTCACCCTCCTTTGTTATAAGCCCTTGCTAAGGTAAACAATAAGCCACCTTAACGCACACAATAGACCTCCCCCAAACAGCTGATCTGTTGTGTGAATGTAAACATAATGTACTCTTCATGTGAAATTTCTTTCCACATTAAAGTGATAATATCTCCTCAATAACTGTATCTTCACAGATAATTATTAGATTTACATATATTTGAATTTATTAGTATAAGATTGTTATTATATATATATATATGTGTGTGTGTGTGTGTGTGTGTGTTTACATGAATTCAAATTTCATAAGAGTGTTTAAAATATATAACATATTTAAAGTACGTAGTACATAAAATTTAAGAACCATTATTACAATGGCTCAATTTAACCCCGACTTGTTGTTGAAGGACGAACTGAGCTATGAAGCTTTGTTACTCGGTCTTCCACACACAAACGTAACGGTCGCGGAACTGCGCACAATATTACGCGAGAATAAACCAGACAAACCCTCACTGTTGAATCGTTTAAGTGTATTAGATTTCGAAAGTGAAAAGGAAACATGCTATAGTAAATATACGGAACTTATCTCAATCGCACAAACCCTGGGAGACGAAAAATTCCCCGCGGTAATTTTAAGAACCACTCAGAGAATAGAACATCTGACCCGCCGCATTACCAATTTGTTGAATTGGCCCGGTGACAAAGTTACTCCACCGGACGCGCAAAAATTCGCGGAAGAAGCCTTACGACAATTACCAGACACACTGCGCGAATTACGTAGAAGGTCCGAATCGTTTAGAATAGAAGAGATCGAAGAAGCAATGACGAAACTAAATATTTCCCCCACACAATCTCCTACTCAAGAACAACAACCCAGTGCTGAAAAATTTCCATTTCTCCAGGAATTTAGTATAGAACCCAGTGAAGATCGGTTAACGGCTAGACAAGCAAATACCCTCCCCGTAACCACCTCGCCATTTCCAAATGAACTAGGGAAGATTACCCGTAATTACGATTTACCTCCCATCTTACAGACAAATCCACCAGCAGAAAAACCTGTAACGGCATCTCAATTAAATTTCAACACTGAGTTCTATGGAAAAATAACTCACCCTGTAGAACGTATTTTATCTGAGATACTAACCACTGATGGCCTGAATATTACAAAACTCCTAGATTTTATCAAGCACCTATTACAAATCAAGGATCTGCGACAACTAAGAGATGACCAAATTTTACAAGTACTTCTACCTAAATGTAAATCTCCGTTAAAAGATCGTGTGTTAGAGTCACTAAGGTATAATCACCCTGTAGAAGAACTACATACCACCCTGATAAGACACTTCATCCCCACCGGTATCTACGAAGAATTAAAGCGGAACTCTGTACTTCGTGTACAAGGAGCTTACGAAAGACTAGATCATTATATATCTGACATAAGGGAATCTGCCTTATTACTACAAGTTAACTGGAGTGAACAACAGCTAGTAGACACTATTTTAGTAGGACTATCTCCCGAGGAGCGATCTCGCCTAGCACTCATGAAGAGACCAACCACCTTCAGAACTGGAACTGTGTTGTATACATTCATCCAACGTCTGGTATTCAGATCAAAACAGACGCGTATTAATGTCCCAAACTCCACGCAGAGATTCTTTTCTACCTCCCTGTGGAACTGATACTCGAACCTACCAAGATAAGCGATTCTTAAGAACCTCTACAGCCCTGAGCTACCCCAATACATCAAAATCACTGCTAAAGCCCCGACAGCATGCGAGCGATGCCAATGACGAAAGAAGATGTTATAACTGTGGAAAGTCCGGACATATTAGCAAATATTGTAAACAAAAACGGTACCAACGAAAAACTGATCAGTCAAAAAACTCGTGAAGCAGGAAGAACCAAAATCCTGCGTCTTCCGCAGCAGAAAAAGGAAAGGTAGAAACACTATTCAACCTAAAGTCAAAATAAAAATAAACAAACGTATAGACCCTTACGTAACTAGATTTGTTAACAAGTGCAACTCCATTAGCACATGTAAAACAAGTATATGCCAATTACCCTACATACAGATAGACCTTGGAGCAACGAATATCCTCGGTTTAGTCGATTCGGGATCTACACGGAGTATTATCAATCAACAGCTAGCCACTGTATTACCGAATCATAATCTTATAAGACGTAGCCAAAACGTGAACATAAAGTGTGCCACCGCAAATAAGCAAAATCTAAATATATCACGCAGTATTACCGTGAAATTAAAAATAAAGAATTTTACTTGGTATGTTACACTACTCGTAGCTGAAGTTTTAGGACAAAACTTAATACTAGGCGCCGATTTTATAAGCAAAACTGGCTTAATTCTCGACATATACGCTAAACAATATTGCTTTAGATTTGATCGCACGCGAAAATATCAGTTTGACACCGAGCTAAATAACAACAAAAACTGTGAAACTTCAACTATTCAGTTGGAGCATCATGAATCTAGTTTGAGTCATTTAAAAGGGAATGAGCGACAAAGAATCCCAAAGTTAATAAGGGAATTTTCTACTGTACTCACACCTAAGTTAGGATTGACCAATCTAATTGAATACAAAATAAATTTAAGTGACCACAAAGTAATACGTCTGCATCCATACAAATTATCACCGCCCAAGATGGACATAATGAGAAACCAAATCAACAAACTCATTGAACAACACGTCATTGAACCGTCAACTTCCCCATATTCATCTCCTGCTTTCCTAGTACCGAAAGGAACTGACAAACATAGACTAGTCGTGGATTATAGACAGCTGAATAAGAATATAGAATTTGAATCTATTCCCCTGCCTGACATGCACAGCGCGTTCCACTATTTTACCAAAGCGAAAATTTTCACCATTATGGATCTCAACCAGGCCTTCCACCAAATCCCACTAGCTGAGGAATCAAAACATCTAACTGCGTTTGCTGTCCCATTTAATCTATATCAATTTACTAGAGTACCATTCGGAATATCACAAGGAAGTTCAGTATGTAGCAGACTGTTAGAAAAAATATTCCATGACGTTAAATTTAAATTCGTATATCATTATCTTGACGACATAGTAGTATATAGTGAATCGATGGATCAACACATTGATCACTTGCGTGAGGTATTATCAAGGTTAAAGAACGCTGGACTAACGGTAAACCCCAGTAAAGTTAATTTCGCAGTAAAACAATTCTCTTTCTTAGGTCATATAGTATCAGCCGAAGGTAAGGTTAGCATCGACCCAGAACGCACGCGCGCAATCCGAAAATTTTTACCACCTAGAGACCCCAAAGGTATAGCTCGATTTTTAGGTATGATCAATTATTTTCATAAGTACATACCCCACCTAGCGGATATAGCAGCCCCATTAAATGCATTAAGAAAAAAAAGGAGCGAAATTCGAGTGGACTACTCGACACCAAGCCGCATTCGAAACACTCAAAGAAAGCATAATATCACCTCCGGTATTGCAGTTAGCAGATTTCAGTAAACCATTTGTCGTACAGACCGACAGTTCTAGTGTAGCATTAGGAGCAGTAATATACCAAGAAATAGATAATACAAGACTACCGATCAGCTATGCATCACGTACTTTGACGGAGCAAGAAAGAAAGTTCTCAGCCTATGAACTTGAATGTTTAGCTGTAGTGTTCGCCTTCGAAAAATTCAAACCGTTTTTAGAACACAAGGAATTTCTACTAGAGACCGACAACCAAGCTTTGTCGTGGTTGTTGAACCATGCGAAACAATTAGGTCGTATAGGAAGATGGGTGTTAAGATTAAATTGCTACAAGTTTAAAGTACAACATATTCGTGGTACCCAAAATGTAGTCGCCGATACACTATCCCGAATGTTCCAATTAACCAATGCCAGACCTGGCGAAGACAAGGTTGAAACCACCACTGTAAATACGCTAATAACAGAATTCCCCCTTGCATTCAAGGATATCGCACATCACCAACAACAAGATCCTCAATTGTCTAAGATAATAGAACAAATAGATAAAGGAAATTATTCTGACAAGTATACCTTGAGTAAACGAGTACTTTGTTATAAAAAGGCTAACGGAAAGTCATTGAGAATAATCGCCCCGGAAAATATTAAACCCATGCTAATGGAATACTACCACTCATCAACCATTGGAGCTCATATGGGAATAAGGAAAACGATACATCGTATTCGCAAGGAATATCATTGGGAAAACATGAACAGTGAAATAACTAAGTTCGTGAAACAATGCGAAATCTGTGCCCTGAGCAAGCCAGCAAGAAACAGTCAAATTGGAAGATTAATCTCAGAAATCCCCACAACACCCTTTTCTATATACATAGATTTTTCCGGACCCTATCCCCGTTCTAAGTCAGGAAACACAATGCTATTAATTTGCGTGGACTCTTTCACTAAATTCGTGTGGATGTATCCTATGAGACGTGCCTTAGCATCAACGACAATAAAGATTCTACAAGAGAGACTATTTAAAGATTATGGTACTCCAGTACACCTAGTATCTGACAATGGACCACAGTTTAAATCAAAAGAATTTAATGACATGTGTTTTAAATTAGGAATAAATCATATTACAGTCACAGAGTACCGACCGCAAGGAAACCTAGCTGAGAGATACTTGCGAAACCTAAAATCAGCCTTAATATCGTATCACGCTAAAGACCAGACAGCGTGGGATCAAAATCTATCATGGATACAGTTTGCATTCAACTCTGCGTATCATGAGGGACATAAATCAACACCATTTGATTTACTGTACAAATATAAACCTAACCACCCATTAACCACAAAGTGGAAAATTCATGAGTTATTGCCCCGCGAAATAAATGGGAATAATATAAGAAAAATATGGAACGAAACTCGCGCAAATTTGCGAGCGAATTTACAAAAATCGCGGAAATATCATGAGCAAAATAATAGGAAAATAAAGTACAAAGTAGGTGATTTAGTCATGTATAAAACTCACCCTACGAGTAGAGTCGTTGATAGGACCACTTCCAAACTATCTTACCGATGGTGTGGCCCCTACACGATTCACAAGTTCATCACCCCCGTGACAGTAGCGCTGTACGAACCCAATACAGATAATTACGTTCGCAGAAGTCATGTATCACAGATTAAAATTTGTTCTCCTTGTGAAAATAAAGAAGCACGACTACGAGAAAGATAGTAAACCAAGAATAATACCAAAGTATTAAGAATAAAATATAGGAAACATATTATATGTATATATTTTATACAGGAATACAATAAGATTTTGTGATACCCTATATCGTAATTGAGTCTAAACTCAAACACCTCGTATGAATACTAGCGAGGCCTGATCAACCTTAGCTCATATTCTGCGAGAATAAAATAAATAATGAGAAGTCAGCTGACGCACAACAAACCTCTAGCGCAGTAAACTAAAGGTAATTCTATTGTTATTACGATACGTTATTGTTATTAATAACCTAACATGTTAATCTTTGGGATGAACATGATAGTGGTAATACACTAAATTGTAGTCCACGTTTGCGACTAAGAGAAAGACAAAATAAGGAAATAAGAGGAGGAGCCGAGAAAAACAAAAAGTTAAAATAATCAGCGATTCTATGCGTTGAATATTAAAAATATTTCTTCCATTCCATCCTCTCACCACACAACCTTCTCTAACCTTCACATTGATACATCTCAAATCGCCCTGTGACGATTTAAAAGGAATTTAAATAGCACAAAATAATTTTTATTCAAAATAACATGTGAGAAAATATTTAACCCTCCCCTGTGTACTTATATGCCTGTATCAACTTGTAAAAATCTAGTACGGACATGAAAATTACTCTGTATTGAAGCGAAAATTAATAATTATTATAATTAAATAAAAAGACGTGATAATAATAATAATAATCGAAATACCTAACTCAATAAAGAAAATGTAGGATTATTAATAGTAGTTAATTAGTATGATAATAATAATAATAATAATAATAAAGTACGAACTACTTTTCTCTCTCCGCGTGAACTGCTCCCTCTTCCCTACTAACTGCCGCAAAACCAGCCCCAGTCGAGCCAGAATCTCAGACAAGGTAACAGCTTTACCATGTGTCGTGAAGAAAAACGTGTGAATATATAAAAATAAAAAACAAACGATGTAACTGAAAGTAATCTTTCGTGGTGACAGACTCCACAAGTAATTGAAAGGTGGTGAAAAGTAAAACGAGTTATGTAGTTGAAATGTAGTGAAATAACTAAAAGTAACTAACTTAGCCGACACATCTCTTTAAAAAAGAAACGAAATGTTTAAATTGTAAAGTATGTTCTATCCAAATATTAAAGAGTAACATTAGTGCAGTTAAAAGTAAAATGTAAAAAAGGTGAACATCGTACATCAGGAGTGAAGCAACAACGACAACCTCACGAGCTCCAGGTAACAGAATCCTTTCGTCATGATCGCAACTTAGAATCTACAAAATAAATGGAGGCACCCGAACGACAACGTCGAACTTCCAGGAAACCCAACTGAAGAGTAACAACAAGAGAACCTGCGGCTGATACACATTATATCAAGGTGAAACCAAACCATTATATTTCTAACAATGGCAACAAAAACATTACATTTTTGCAAAGACTTATTCTAATCATGTAAATGTTAACATAGTAATGTCTGTAATTACAATAATGAAATAGTAATCTGATGATAGTTAAAGGTAAAAGGTAATTCGAAATTTGAGCAAACTAATCTTCTAATAGCTTGGATAATGTTGACTTAGTGTAGAGTATTATTAAGTTAAAACCCGGATCCGAGGTATTTAATGTAGTTAATAAATATATATATATTTTTTTATTTTTGCTCACCAGAGTAACATTTTAAAAAGGCATAAGAGCATTTGATGCAGAATCTTTGAGAAGTTTTATCTTTTTAAAGTAATAAAACAAAAATAACAATTATTTTTAAATCATTATTCAAGAAACTATAATAAAGAGATGTTTTTGCTAAATATCCAGATAGTGAGTAAATTTGCGTAAACTAATCCTAATTCCTGTTCTACATATTTTCAAATTTGTTGGTAAGTAATTTGTACTAACAATGGCAGCCGGTTTGATTGAAAGTAACCAATTAAACTGGTTCCCTCTGTTATAATGTCTCAGACAGGGGAGACGTTATAGCCCTCTACGTCATCTATCCATCTTTTCCTAGGTCTTCCTCTGATTCTTCTGCCTATTGGTTTCCAGTCTGATTCTTTTAGTTGTTCTGCTACAATCCATTCGTCTTATGTGACTAAGCCGTTCTAACTGATGGACCGGTTTGCTTAGTATCCTGCCTTTGAGCAACTTTTCATAGGAGTAATAACACCTATTTCCATTTACAATACGGGACACTATTTCATTACAAGAGTCCGTCTGGGTAATCTGTAATCCCAAGTAAGACAGATTCACTGACGATTTCACTGATCGTCGTATGGTACAGTGAAAAACAAAATACAGAGACCAATGCAGCCACTTATCATCAGCTTTAATTAACCACAAATAACAGTTTGTAATCAACAAGTTATTCAACAAGATTACACTCGTACAATAATTCAAATTAAAGTTTTCCACACGCAATAATAATGTCAACAACTAATAAAGTCTCGCACAATAATCACTTTTCACTAATGACCACTTAAGACGCACTAAGTAAATCGCCCGACGTAAACTGAAAACTAAGCGGCAGCTGTTGCCTATTTATAGCTTTTAGGGTTTCATTATATGCGTCCTTAACAAGCACTCGAAAACTCTAGAGGGTACTTGAGTGCGACCTTGGCAGAAACACGCACCTGCTGGGCTAGTGTAGAACAACACTCTCCATTGTTCGAGAAAGTCCCGTAATTGTGTAACAATATAATACACGTAACACAGTAGAATATTTATAATCATAATTAACTGTAACCGGGGGGATCGGGAGCTGAATAATGAATGCAATATACATAAATATTGAAGTGCTGTCGTCTACTACACTAAGCCTAAAGGAATAAACTCCAAAGTACAATACATCAAAAACAATTTATTTTGGTAACCAAGATAATTCGCTTACTCTGAAATCAAATGGCATTATTCGATTATGTATTATTAGATTAGATTACAGCATTATATTTTAAAATATAACAACAAAAAATAAATTCTTCAGTGTTTACAGACTTTTAATTCTGGGTGCGTTTAGATGATCGGACATTCAATTACCAATATTTGGACTGCTAACGTTCGATTGCATAGATAAGTGTTCAATGCCTTAGACTGTGGTAATTTTTAATATTAATTCAAATTTCATTTTAGCAGTTACGTAACAATTAAATGTTTTCCAAGTGTTCAACGACGCCAGTCTTTTCCTTATTTCACTAGAGAAAATTTCGTTTTCTGAAGATTAGATAATTTGGCCTAGAGATATTTTTATCCGTTAAACGGCTGTTGTTCTCAGTGACTTAACTTTTAAGGGATTTTCATTAACAGTCAGGATGCCATAAAACTTCCTGCCACAGATTGAGTAAATAGATTCGCAGACACGAAAATGAGCGGTTTCTTACGGGACACAGGCCCATATTTGCCTACCATAATGCTTAAGTCAACAAAAACATCGGCAAACAATAATAATTTATAATAGTTTCGTACAATAGGAAATGAAAGTAGTTTTATTTCGATGTTCATTGACTTCAACCAAAATTCCAGTATTACTTGTAAGCTAACGAAGTCTTGTGTATCCAGGTTCCCTTCCTTGCAACTTCTTTTTTAATATCTTATACACAACGCGTTTCGAGACTTATAGTGCCATCATCAGGTGGTAAAACATGTTCACTCGCATGGAGTACGTCAATTAATAAAAGTCACACACATCCCGTTATTTAAGCGACTCCCAACCCGCGTTATCTAACGATGCGCACGCTACGGATCTCGCGAGTGACTAACGATTCGACACCATACTGAGCCCGCACTTTTCTATCATATTGTCCTAGCACGCGTATAGTTTTATCATATAGCTCGTTGAATTTGAAAAAAAGTTTTTTATTGAGAAGCTGATCACTCTGAGTTTTGGAGGCCCTGTTTCAAACTCTTCCCTCTGTATCAGAGTGAACCTGGATACACACGGTAATTTTAACAATTTAATTGTACATCCAACTTGGAGATCACAACTATGTATAACTAAGTCTGTTGTGACTGCTAGTTTAATTACCATGCGTCTTGTGGTTTGTACTCTAATTATAATTAGAGTTCTGCAAATTATTCGGTTATTACGCAGTACCATTTTTCTTACAGTCCTAGCTATTCTTAATATGAGAGAAAGGGGAAGAACTTGTAGTGAATGACAAGGCAGTTATTGTTTTACTGAATATTGGAGAAATCTTGTTTACTGCAGAATGGTGGCGAGTGATGGAATCGTCGCGTGGCGCCCCGCATTTCTGAGTACATAAGAAGGCTGCACAGCATTGTTGCATTCCCTCATCAACTAGCAAATTTACTTAATCTCGACTTTTTCACCTAAAAATACCCACTAATTCACAAACGCGAAGCTCGAATTCACTAGTAGCATCTGCAGGACTTCAATGGAACAGTGGCGGATATTAAAAGGGATCTAGTTAATCTCAGACGAACCAAAAATTTTGGCTACAGAAATCTATTTATTTCGTCTTCCATACTATCAAAATTACTAATTCAAATTTCACATTTTGGATTGGTTTTTTTCTGTCTTTGGACGAGTAATTTGGGAAGCGAAAATCGCTAGTAAGGAAAGTACATCTCGTTTGAGACGTGACTCCTCCAGCGCTCGGGAAACAAGCAGGGCGCATGCTCTAAAAATTTGCCTACACTCGTCAAAACGTGCTGTGGAGGTAAGCTGACTGAAACACATCTCTTAGTTGACAGATGCCGTCTCTAGTGTGTATCCGTTGCTCTAACAAACATTCTACGCAATGCCAATTGTGGGTCAATAATTAAATATTATTTTTATTATTAAAATTATTATTATATTTCTCTGCAGATATTTCATTCGTTAATTAGCCTTATTTATTAAGATACTGTCGTGTCATAGCATCGTGCAATTTTGGGAATTTCTTTGTTTTTAAAATTTGTCATAGAATAGGTACTGCACCGTTTGCTACTATGAAGCAAACAAATCGTATTATTGAATAAATTAAAATACTTTTGTAAACAGATAAATTAGTAAAACAAAATGAGAAGAGATCGTCTGTGCCCAAAATTGTCAAACCTTTTGGATAAAAGGTTGGATACAAATTTTAATCACACAAAAGAGCAAAAAACGAACTAGTACTAACATTCTATACGAACAAATTGTGAGAAAAGGTAATGGTTATTTGAATATTTTTTTTTCTGGCAACATTTACTTTTTTTGACTGAACAGTCTGAATGGTCAAGTGAATGGTGACTTCATTGACAACAATGATTACTTCTGTATGTTTACCACCTTGTAATCAGGCCTGTGAATTTACCTATTCAGAACTTCGACTTCTCCATCTGTTAGTATTGATATTTGGGTTGGGGAGGTTATAAAGTGTTTACAGATTACCCACGGCCAAGGCCGGATTAAGGCTAAAGGGGCCCGGGGCTATTTAAGAGCAGGGGCCTATGTATGAAATTTTCGCGTTTTGCACAATACTTTATTCAGACGATCATTTAATAAATCTAATAAACAAAATATTGTTCTTAAACTGTATTTTTACTCACATATTTTTTTATTTTATACCGATTAAATAGATGCTGAAACTATTTATAAATAATCAACAGTACAAATAAATTACACAATACAAAATAATTTAATTGAAATACTTCTTTCTGCTCTTTTTTCAGCAAACCCTGCAACTTACTGCTTTGACTTTTACCATAACCTTATGTACCTAACATGCCCCCAAGTTTCATTTAAATCTGTGATCCGTACTTCAGGTACTCCCTTGTCAGTGTGGTTTTTAATATTTCGCTTCCTCAGACAATTTTATTTATTCGTCCGAAAATGAGAATTTTTAAATGGTCGGGCATGGGGCTCCCCGACCAGTGGGGCCCGGGGCTTTAGCCCCCCTTAATCCGGCACCGCCCACTGCTTGTGTACGCCCTACGCCACTGTCGTGGACGTATGGACATCCCGTTTAGTCGAACTGAAGTCAGTTAGTTGTGCGTCGCTTGTCCTGCCCACGGACGATGACGTCTTCAAACCTAGGCAAAAACTTAACATTTAACTAACAATCCCGCTAAATTATTTTTTAAAATCGAGTCCATCATCGAGCAGAGTAAATCACTGAAAGGGGGGTTTGGAAAGATTTATTACTTTCATTTAAGGAGTTTCAAAATAAAATGAAGCAGACCTCTCTCTTAAACTTCTTTATGTTGTACTGTAGCCAAGTCAATGACTACGCGTCCACAAGCGCATCGGACAATTTCCATGCCTCGGATTAAAATTACCTTAAATACAATTTTGCGTTTAATTCCGTGTGTGATTGAAACTGTCGAGCTGAAAACTGTAATGAAATATAAATTTAGAATAACAGAGCACGAAAAAGAATGGCCACTAATTTCAATTCTTATGACCAGCCTTTTCGTTGTAATGTGACTTTACGTCTGAAAATTCTTGCTAATCTATCAGTTACTTGACAGTATCGTTTTGTTTTATACATATCAACAGTAAAGTTGTATTTCAGAGGGTTTTATATATTGAATGGATTGTACTCCGATTTCCTTAACTCAACCGCGATAGTGAAAGTATACTATAGGCCTACATACGAGGGCAGTCTGAAACGTTCTCGGCTTCGACCACTGGCGGCAGTACTATCGCGAATTTTGTTTTCTTATGTTGGCACTGCATCTATTATTAGCATGAGTGTGCAATTTCTGGGCATTCTATCAAATAATTTGTAATATACAGCTATTTGAAACAGAAGTGTTATCCGTATTCCTTAAAATGGATAAAATTGAGCAGAAGAAAAAAATCATTTTTTACCAAGACAAACCACCAGCCCACAAAAATGTTTTGCTAATGGGAAAATTAAGAGATCCCAGCTACGAATTGTTGAAATATCCTCCCTATTCCCCAGTTTTGGCTCCTTCAGACTTCCATCTTTTCCCAGAAATCGAACTCTTTCTCGCTGGTCAGCGTTTTTCATCGGATCAAGAGATGATTTCAGCTATGGAGGGGTATTTTGCAGACCTTACATAAAACCACCTCAGGAACGGGATGGTGGCATTGGAACATCACTGGAATAAATGTGTTATGCTAAAAGGATATCAAGTTGAAAAATAAATTTTGTTTGAAATTATAAATTCGTTTTTCATTGTTAGGCCGGGAACTTTTCAGACCGCCCTCGTAATACGCTCACGAGATTACAAAAAAGAAACCTCATATGAGGACGATTCCATTAATTCTGCTTAACACGATGTTCGTTCAAACCTACCACTGCTCGAGTACGTATTCGCGTGCAGGCGTGGACATGACACGATTTCAACTGACTGCACGTTGTTTTAAACATTTACCTCTTACCGTTGTTGATGTAACATGTTGGGGTTAACGCACAGGAACCAACACTCGTCTCCATAAGCGTAAACCAGCTTACAGTGCATGATTTGCACTCCTTAATCGTTACACAAACTGCACTGGACACTTCACTTACTGATCACAACACTACTCCACCCCGTGAAGTCAGAACTACTACACGCGAATGTGCTGCATCACCGACTTCTATTGGTGTCAGACTGTGACCGGAGGTGAAACCGAAGGTGAGCACTTACGAAGGTTACAATGTTACCATGTATTTTTAGAAAACCTTGTGTAAAAATTACTACTGATTGTGTGTGCGTGTGTGCGTGTGCAAACAGGACACAGTAGCTGAGCAAAATTATGTAAATTAGTTATAATTAAGTCTATCATATACAGCTGATTGCATGCAGGGACCAGACTGGTGCTCGCTTTCTCTCTTTTCACCTTCGCTTCTTCCGACTTTGTGTCCTCAACCTCTCTCTTGACCTGCTCAGTGGACGTAGGTAAGAACACGCTTCGCTGGACCCCTCTCTCATAGGAATTCTAAATACAGACTAACTTCTGTGCACACATCTAATGATTTTAACACGATTACATAGCCATCAAGTACAAATACGCGGAAAATGCAATTTCAAAGCTTATTCCGATTCACAGAGTTTAACTTGTTAAGCAGTACTTAACGAAGACTAAGCAGAGCGAGTACTACGTCCTGTGCGAGTCTCCGTTACAAAGTTGAGGTGCTTTAGCTATAACGTGACCGCCTTCAATAAAAGTTCAGCATGTTGCGATTCATTTTATACGGAGTGTACGTCTTCTTCCTATTACTTTGCACCAGAATATAAATATCATCGACAAACTGTGACGAAATGCCGAAATGACAAAAAGCTGGGACATGGGATGTCTGAAGCTTAGGCGCCGGTCAAGAGTGTCGCTTAAAGTACTTCACAGGCCATTTCCATTCTATTGGACTCCCGTTTAGGGGAGGGTCTAGCATCGGGTTGTTGAAAAGGCACTGTCGTGAAAAAGACATTTTTAGTTGCGGAAAATTTACAAAAAGGAAAGGTTTGAGAATATGGTCTGAAGAAATAGAAAACGCCATAAAGTCCAAACAGAAGGAATATAAAAAATACATTAATGATTCTACTGAAGAAAACAAAGATAGATACAAACGTAAAAGAAATATAGCAAAGCAATTAGTAAGAGAAGCACATCATGGGAACGTTTTATCGCTAACATGACACACATGGACAACTAATAGCCTATAAAGTCATGAAGACAATAAATAATTCAGAGAAAGAACAATTAAGAATATATGTTATAAAAGTCGACGACTGGATAGATTACTATAAACATTTGTGGTACGACGAAGGAATATTACAAGAATACCAACAAGAAGTAGCTGACACAAGAGGTTTAGATGATTTAACATTAGACGAATTACATGAAGCTTTACGTACATCAAAATACCGGAAAGCGGCAGGGATGAACAATATTAATACAGAGCTGTGGAAGTACGGAGGAATAATTTTACATTTACGCTTATTACACCTTTTCAACATGTCCTGGAAACAAAGTTATATTTCCAATGATTGGAGAGCAGCGAAGGTTATATCTTTGTTTAAAAAAGGTAACAAGACTGTTTGCGAAAATTATCGCGGCATAAGTTTACTAGACACGGCATACAAAATTTATGCCAAGATTTTAAACGACCGCTTAAAAAATATAATGGAATACATAATAGCAGAAGAACAGACGGGATTTAGAAAGGGAAGAAGCCCAATAGATGCTGTGTTTACATTGGAACAACTAATCGAGAAACGCCGAGAATACAACCTAAGTACGTACATAGCTTTCGTTGATTTTGATACAGCTTTTGACCGTGTCAGCAGAGAAAAATTATCGGAGATCATATTCTTAAGAGGATATCCACCACATCTCATCAGAACAATTCAAAGTCTATATCACAAAACAAAAATTTTTCTAAGCCTAAACGGAAAGATAAGTAATTCAGTAGTGACTAATATAGGAGTAAGACAAGGATGCAGTATATCACCCACGTTATTTAATATTTATATAGATGATATAATCCGAAATTGGAAAGAATTACATAAAGAGGGAATACATTTAGACAAAGACACAATATTAAATGTAATTTTATATGCTGACGACCTCACACTAACTGGGAAAAAAGAAGAAGAATTGCAAAAGGGATTATACAAACTGCAGCAAATTATACAATGGCTGTCCACGCACTTATATATGGCAGCGAAACATGGGTAACGACAAAGGCACAAGAAAATCGAATTCAAGCACAGGAAATGAGATTCTTAAGACGAGTTAAGGGCTGTAGTCGAATAGACAGAATAAGAAATGAAACGATTAGACAATAATTTCAGGTATTCAACTCAAATGAAAAGATAAAATTTAATAGAAACAAGTGGCAAGAAGATTTAGAAAGAATGCAACAATACAGGATTCCAGTAAAAGCTACAAAATACAAAGCCAGAGGAAGAAGAAATTTAGGTACCAAGGAAAAGGTGGGAACCGTAACAGGCAGAATGCCTAAAACATGAAGTGAAGAAGAAGATCAAGTTGCGGTAGCACAGAACGAACACGTCTGAAAACTCCGTGAAGATTACAGATCATGGATTTGGAGCTTAGACATAATTTTTTTTAACCAAGCTGGTTATTGGAAGTGGAGGCCCAATATGACGGTGGATTAGCGGATTCGCACATTATATAATAAAACAGTGTAGTGGTATTTTTAGGGATCTTGGGATGAGACATTATCATCAGACGACAAAAATGATGAAGATAGCAAAAAAATAAAAAAATTACGATTTTTTTCCACCATCGTGGAAAACATAATTATCTACCTATAGCTCTGAAAGTTGAGAGATAAATAAAAGAAACTCCCAAAGGCTTCAAATAGTGGAAATGGACTTCTGGAGAAGGCCTTGAGGGGTGTCCAGGCTCCGGTGCATCAGGAGTCAACTTCATACTCACATACAAATTTTTATACAATACATACAAAGCACCTCGTATAGCACAGCCACTTGTAACGGATGCCTGATGATCGTTGGCTCACCAAGCTGCTACAATTGGTTTCACCTAGACGACGGGAACGGGATAGACCCAGAGGATTGTGGAAGGAGAACGTACATTATGAGATGGAGATAAAAGCTTGAAACGTTATAACTGGTACAACAGACGGTTCAGAAGTGTAGGATGCGAGAGACTACAGGTATTGTAAAGGGGTCCAAAGTGGGTGTGACGCGAACACATGCTTTCATAGAAGAGAAATGCACCAGCCTCTCCACCACAACTCCACTCTCACCTACACGTCGGTGGACCCTGTTACGCCGAGCAATCCACTCCCAAGGTTGTGGTAACCAATCCCTTCGGCGGAGTGGATCGGTAAGCAAACGAGAGATGGGGGTTCTATCAGGGCAGTCTGGGGGTATCCTGGGCCCTGGCCTGGCAGGGTGGTGCACATCGGCAGCAGTGTGTGCGTCTAGTGTGGAGGTGGAGGAGGCTATAGTAGCCCAACGGCTGCACACATGGGCTGAGTCCTACTGCGACCGGGCAGAGAGAGCTCGTCAGCTGAGGTGAAAGCAACTCTCTAGTGGAAGAGTACCCCGAAATCAAAGTTCCTGGTCCTCCAGGTTGGGGGTTGGATCGGAGAATTCACATATCCCATCTGTGAAACTCTTATGTCCAGAAACTTATCAGTTTCTTAGCCAGTCAGTTGTCTGCACTTGACCGGACATCTGGCGGAAGCTGTTAAAGGAGGCCTTGACTCAGTAATGGGTTGTCGCGCCGCTGAAGAAGACAGGTGTTATACAAAACCCGCAATAGATAGTTGGATCACCATCTACGAGCCATGGTTTGTGCACATGCGTGTTCCGTTTTCAAATATCTGATAATTTCTTTGTTATCTCTTATATCTCCCCTTCTTCTTGCTTTGTACTTTAAGCAATGTTTCGTTAGCCATCATTTTCTGTGTTCTTTTCGTTTTGTCAACTATATTCTTCTATTTATACCGTATATACTTACTGTAGTGTACTCAGTACTAAGTACTGTATCGTACTGCTACGCCGTTACACAACGTTCTACATGTTTCTCGGCTATCCCAGCTGTAATGTTTGTATGCGTACGTGATTCTTAACAGGCGTTAACGAGCTTGTTCCAGACTTACCGGTCCGCGCGCACTCTGTTCAAGGCCGCAAGCAATTACGCTCTAGTGTTTTCTAGTAATGCTAACGCGTATTATGGGTTATTCCGGAATCTCAGCGGGGTATAAATATAAGCATTCAGCGACGCTTAGTTTCAGTTTAAGTGGCGATTTATTCAAGTGACGTTCGAGTTACTGTCGGGCGATTTACACAGTGCGTTTCAAATGGTTTATTAGTGATTATAGTGCGAAATTCTTTATAGCTGACATTATTATTTGTGTGGACAGATTAACTTGAATTGTTGTACGAGAATAATCTTGTTGAATAACTTTTTGTTTACAAACTGTTGTGATAATTAAAGCTGGTTTTTAGTGACTTTATTGGTGTCTGGTGACTTTTGTTTTCCACTGTACCATACGACGATCAGTAGACCGTTGTAACAGTATAATTAGTATATGCTCAGTACGGTCTATTTCTCGAAGACCGAGAGCATTTTTAAAATGTCCGTAGTATAGGATAGCGCCCGACAGTATTCATAAATAAAACATAAATTCTGGGTTTTTAATGGAATTGTTACTCCTCTCTCCTCTCCTATGTAAAAACGTGCTTGGTTGACTGGTATAGCGGGCTGGTAACCGGTCTAGTAAGACAGTTTTACCATAGGCCTACATTTTCTGTGAATTTGGCTTTGTTAAAAAAAGACTGGAATCGTTTGAAACTGAGAGTCGTTTTTACAATAATTCAGAACACCATTTATACCCCACATTTTCACAGTACTAACACAAGTAACAGAAACACGTTTATCTGAGGCAATGTTTTATTGAAAATCCCGTTTTTAATATAGCAACACTTAAAATTTACACACACAACTTTGTGAAGCTTTTCACGACGTTTAGTTACACAATTTGTTTAGTTATAACAATAATCTTTGCATTCAACAGCTGTAGAGCGAAGGACGGAGAATATGAAACGAAGTAAACATTTTACTGATATATCTCATACAGTTTACTGTAACGATGTTAACCAAAAATAGTGTCATTCATAATTTTATGACGTTAATTAGGTTCAATCGTTCTATTTTCTATTAATTTTAATAGAAAAATGTTTAAAACGATACAGCAAAGTGTAATAGACAAATATCATGCACACAAGCTAGTCGAGCACTTGTCACCGTCTTGAAACAAGGAAGACGTTTTTGATTCACGCGTAATTGTAAAGTAGGCCTACTGTTTGTCGGCGTTTCACAAAGGTTTTACTTTAAGATTCATTTTTCACAAGTATCCAAGTCACTTGAAATTATATTCAAAAACTTACGTTAATAGTTCCGTCAGTGACTTACTTTTTTTTGTCGTTACGACGCGTTTCAAGACGTATGTCTCATCATCAGGTGCTTCACTCCATAGAAGAGGTCGTCAATACATTAAAATAAAATAAATAAACGAACACATAAAACACAAACGTGAACGGAACACATAGCCTAGGCCTACGGCCGGTGCGCACCGCGTTGAAGTCAAGCCCGCACATTCTTCTATGGAGTGAAGCACCTGATGATGAGACATACGTCTTGAAACGCGTCGTAGCTACAAAAAAAGTAAGTCACTAACGGAACTATTAACGTAAGTTTTTGAAATGAAAGGTTTTACAGTCAGAAACCAAATTTGCAGATCAAAAATCAAAATATGTATTCTGCCTGTTACGGTTCCCACCTTTTCCTTGGTCTACCTAAATTTCTTCTTCCTCTGGCTTTGTATTTTCTAGTTTTTACTGGAATCCTGTATTGTTGCATTCTTTCTAAATGTTCATGCCACTTGTTTCTATTACATTTTATCTTTTCATTTAAGTTGAATACCTGAAGTTCTTGTCTAATCGTTTCATTTCTTATTCTGTCTATTCGACTACAGCCCTTAACTCGTCTTAAGAATCTCATTTTCTGTGCCTGAATTCGATTTTCTTGTGTCTTTGTCGTTAATCCATGTTTCGCTTATATATATATATAAGTGAGGGGGACAGCCATTGTTGTATAAAATTTCAACATTGTCTCTTTCCTGGCTTTATTATTCAGGCATCGACTGATAGTTCCGCAAATACGGTTAAAAGTATTAATTTGTTGGTCAATAGCTTTACTGTAATCGAAGGAAATATCATAACCTAGGTATTTAAAATGTTTTATTTGATCCAGTGTTTTACCGTTTAAGATGATTTTGGCTCTTATTGGCTCTTTTCCTGCGAATACCATTATTTTTGTTTGAGGAACTGAACTTTTTAAATTGTATCCTTCGCTAATTTGCTGCAGTTTGTATAATCCCTTTTGCAATTCTTCCTCTTTTTCCCGAATAGTGTGTGCATATAAAATTACATGCTGAAAAAATGCTTAAAACATAAAATCAGATTAACTGTAACACAGTTCAACTTCCGTAACTCGAAGCATTGCGGACTGGAATAAAAATTCGGATTTGGAATGTCAAATTCCTATTTTGATGTTGGCGTATTTACGGAAACCTTGAAATTAAATACGTCAATGAACCGAATGTTTAAATATAAATTTAACAGGCATATATAACATTTAATTTGAAAATTTTACATTTTTGTCGTGCTTACTTGTTGAACTGATAGAGCGAAGCAGGGAGAATATGAAACAAAGTAAACATTTTATTGATATATCTCATACAGTTTACTGTAACGATGTTAACCAAAAATAGTGTCATTCATAATTTTATGACGTTAACTAGGTTCACAGGTCACAGTCACTTGTCATGCTCCGGACGAGGCGTTTCAGTGTCTCCACCATTGTCAGTGGATGCACACTACGTAATGCACAAATTATTAAATTGTTCAAGTTATTACATTGTAGTTACTGAACATTTTGTTATATTTTTTAAGTAAGAACCATATTTCAGTAGAAAATAATAAAGGTGGTGTAGGCTAAGTAAACTATAATAATAACACTGTAGCATCATTACTTCATACATTTTAAAATAAACTATTGTCATTACAGATTAATAATGAAGAACACATTCCATTTTCCTTCATCACTCGGTCAATGATTCAGGTGAATAATTTTAACAACTTTCTATTGTCAAAAAGCAGCACCGCCAAGCAAATGAAAGTAATTATGCAAACATTTTATGTGCATCTCAGGGTATACGTGCATGACATATTTGAGGAATACCCCATTAACTTAACTGTAATTAATCGTTTCATATGCAAGTAGTTATCAAAAATTACTTTTAATTTATCTTTCATTTACACAGTTATTTAGCGCAACATACAACCTGACGTAGAATAACAGCAAACTATACTCTTCAGTTAGTTTTTTAATTACAGTCATTGTTCTTAATTATATTTATTCTGTCTCACATTATGCCACCAATATGAAGGTTATAGGCACCCTCACTAAGTAATAGACATTAGACTAACAAACATTTAGAACTACTATATTTTATAGCTCAATTTCTAGCTGAGCCCTTGAGTCAGAGAGCTTTCTTACTGTTACCTAAGTAGCCACCAATATCACTGAAACTGATATCACCACCTACCATGTAGGCCTCCTATCTTTTGTGTACTCTATTTTTTTGCTACAGTCACTATACAAGCCTAGTTTGCTACCATAGCCATGAAAAGTTTGGTAGGGCCCACCAGGGTATCTTAGGTAAAATCTAGTAAAACGTTTTTCTATGTGTCTTTCATACAGGTGGATATATGTATATATATCATCCATGTCTAGATACATGGACTGCATGTGAACTGCAGATGGTTTTTCATTAAGTGATGTGGGGCGTTACATTATAGGAGCACACCTGAGATGTGTTGTCATTTCACACAAGAATTAAAACCCCCTCATTAACACCATCAATAAATCAATAAGTCCCTATCATCATCAATGACACCCCCCCTACTGTCACTGATAACTTCCATGAAAAAATATTCTCCCACTAGCATTACAACCAATGTTCAGGTCTGAATTCCCTTTAAACCTGAATCTGTTACTGGCAACTGGTCCATTCAGATTTTAAGGGCAAATAGGACATGCCTGATGAAATTTAAATTTCCTTTAAATTCATCCCTCACTAAGTAATAGACATTACACTAACAAACATTTAGAACTACTATAGTTTATAGCTCAATTTCTAGCTGAACCCTTGAGTCAGAGAGCTTTCTTACTGTTACCTAAGTAGCCAACATACGCTTTCTAACAGTAAATAATATGTCCCCAATTCAAATCTAAGATTATGCTTGAAGGGATAGCAACAGAGCCACACGTAGCAAACTCAAGTTTGGTGGACCCCTATACAAAAAAAAAAAAAATTAAAAAAGGCAGGACTAAATTCATTGTTGTGTCCATAAAACTGAATTTAAATGAGCTACATAAATGAAAAAAGGGGCGTTTTTATGTGAAATTAAACATATTATTTTCAAAATCTTCAGGTTGCCTTATCTGTTACATTAGATTTTTTTACACACCAATCATTGGCAAAGTTCTTATCCACTATTTTAATTTTCAATTTCTCAACTGTGGGTAAAAATTTAAATAAAACTTGTTATAGATAACAATATTGAAAACAACATTAAAATCACAATTAATAGTATTTTATAGCATAAAAGTGTATACAAACAAATTTCAAGTTTACAAAGTTACAAGTTAAATGATTTAAAACAAAAATCACCTACTAACAGATTACTCTGTAAAATGTAAAAATATTTTCACAATGGCCCCACTATTTCTACTGGGAATAACAGAATACAAATTATATATAAAAACCACTTTTTTAAACAAATGATACGAAGTATTTAGAGAATACCACTGTCGCCTACAGAGATGAAATAAAAAATGGTCTGCTCCGGTCTCAAGCAGATAGACTAGAGCTGGTCACTCCAATACTTCTTTGGAAGTCCCACACTTCCTCCATCCTTTGGCTTATAAGTCAATAGTTGGTTGGGAATAAGAAAGTCAGCCATTCAGATAAGAAGTTCCAACCATTTTAGCTGATACTGGGCAATCTTATTGAATATACGCATTATATTCAGTTCAGCTACAATATATCTGCATTTCTTCTTCAAGAGTATATCATGCCACAAGCCTGACAAATCTCATTTCATCCACTTGAATATGACAGGCTTTGATTTTGTTAAGAGATATTCACAGTATATATTGTCTGAACCAAAACAATTCAGTTTGGTTTGGACAATCCGTTTTTTCTAATGTCTCTCTGCTACATTACACATTAGGCCTATATGGCGAACTGTCACAATTTACTTTAAGTTGTAACTGCTAACCTTGCTCACAAGATTTTATGGATTTCATCGTTAAATCCATACTGATTATTATTACGTTTATCTCACCTTTCCTTTTAGTTACCATCAAATGTATGCTTCACCCAACTTACAATGCAATTTACTCAGTAGCTAGAATGTAGTCTACTGAAGAATGACAAGTCATAGAAAAATGTAGCTCCCAACAAAATAAAACATGTGTTGAACCTAAAAAAAAGTGTTGGATCTTTCCTGTTATCTGTCTGCCACAATTTTATAACTACGTTTATACAAAATCATCCCAAAATCTGAATAACTGTGCACCTAACCTAACCTCTCTTGTTTTCTGCCACCTCTTTTTTCCATAACATACTAATTTTTGAAAAATGGTATCAGTAGTACTTTACATAACTAACTGCACTAACTAGACCTAACCTCACATTTTCTGTCTTTTTGAATACATTCCTTTGTTGAGGCCATTCACAGGAGCATGTTGTATTTTATATACAAGAAGTTATGGAACAAAAAAGGCTGGTCAGTGATGACATTCTCTTGAAGATATCATAGCAAATTGCATGTCAACCCTCATGGCTCGTTTATATCAATCGAGTACTAATATTTGTTTTTCTTATACTAAATATTTTCTTTTTTTATATAATTTTTAAACATTTTATTTACTATATTTCTCATTCATATTTTTATGCATAAATTCTGAAACAAAAAAATGTTAAAACTGGGATAAAAGGTTATTTGCCAACCTAAGCACCACTTATATCGATCGATTAGAACCCAACAAACTGAAGCAGGCTGATGACAAGAATGGTCCCAATATTGATGCCCTTTAGGAGGACCTATGACTAACTCTTATTTTACTTTATAATTCATCTGTTAGTAAATAAATCAACTTTTACACATGTTTAATTAACTGTGTGTTACATTACAAATTATGTTTCATTATTCAAAAAATTCACTCAACCAAACTACAACTAACGATTTCTCCATGTCTGATGTACCGGTATGTGATCAAAGACTTAATGCACTATGTCATTTCATTACACAGCAAATGTAATGTTGGCTAACTTACTTAACCTAACTGGTAAGTACTGGGCGCAACACGTCTGTAATGTAATTAAAAATACTTTTGTACTATTTCAAAACAAATACTACACAAACTATAAAATACAGTGACCTCTTTTAATTATTTTGTAATCTCTTTAAATCGTATAAATTTTATTTAATTCATTTTACAATAATACACAATAAACTTCAAACAATGCGATGTTTACAGATTTTTTTCAGTATCTCATACATACACAGATTCTTGTGTGTACTTTATGTGGTCTTATTGACCTTAGCCTATAATAAACCCAACTCAAAATGTGGTAACCTACCTATTACAGGCATTAATAATTTCCAGCTTTTACAGTTTTAGTTAACTAATGTCTAGTTATCAATGACAAAACAAGATCATCATGCCTTAATAACAAATTTCATAAAATAGTGAAATACTATACGAGACCTAAGCTCAGTAATTTTATGCTGTTCTCTCATATATATACTCAAGTTTCTTCCCATATAGCTACTACAGTTCTATTATTACTATTACATTATTCTAATACTAATTAAAACTATTACTTTATGTTGATACTAATGGTAAAGTGTATATACCATAGTGTCAGTGTGTATTCTATCATTACAAAGTAACATTCTTTTTTACAATGGGATTTATGTCTACAATTCTTGCAAACAATTAACATATACTATGCCTGCACCTAACCTATTAAAACAGCTAAATAAATTATTCAAATACACACTAAATATTAAAAAATTATTCTGCTCAAATGAAACATGAAAATGTATTTTCTGTACTTTTTCATCATTAAAATTTTCTTTGACATTAAATTTTCATTTTTAAAGGTATTACCATTAAAATGTTACCATTTGGACAAGAATAAGGTTATATGAATACACTAAGGTTGTCAACTTCTCTGTACACAAAATTATACAATTTATCTCTTTAATATAAACTTGTTATATTAAATACAACAGATTCACTGACTAAAACATGCACTTAAAAACAACTGTCCAAAAATATAATAAGAACAGGAAGTTAACAAAAGTCTATTATTTGGCGAGACTCTACACTAGTCATAAATGTATCAAGAGTCCAAAATACAGATGACAATTCTCTCTCATCACTTTCTGTAGTAAATGAATTATCAACATTCATTACAACATTACAACTGTTTTGCACATTACAATTACACAAAGAATTACGTCAGTTAAATTCATTATCTGTTCATTACAAAGACGGCTTTAGGTTCGTTATTACAGCAAGCATTTCTGAAGTGTTCCTTTAACTTTACTGAAAAGTACACAAGTTTTTACACTTTTACAAGGACTTGAACCTGAGGGCCTAAATTACACATACACAAAAAATTTTAAACCCTATTAAACTTGGTCAATAAAAACCAGTTAAATTCAAAATTGGTAACTGCTCGTCAGCACAAGAACTAAGGTGAACACTGTACAAAAGAATTGAAATGTAAAAACATCAGTTTTCAATTGTACTATTATTGGTTTACAATGAGCCAGGATTCGTAAATCTTTTTTTAAGGTTACATTTCAAATTCTAATGTTCAGACATCTAACTCCTCTTCTTCAACTTAAAATGCAGTCTCGTAAAGGTAAGTCAACTTTATCGGCTGGTTAACAGATGCAACGAACTTTAAACAGAATTAAAGAGCAAGTTTTAAAAAACTAGGTATACCAAAAACTATTTATTTCACGTTCACATGTGGCCTAATGTTAAAATTTTAAATTGCACTAATAAAACTACAAACTTCATAAAACAGTACTTTATTCATAATCCGTACACCCATTACTAAGTAAAACAACATTATGGATTATTAAAATATAACAAACCACAAAAGACAGTATGACAAGGTGAGATTCTTTTCTTCACTTTGAAGTAAATTATTACAGTCATCGTACTTACTTCTCTGGCAATCCTGAAGGGGTATTATCCATTGTAATTGAAACCTATTTAACTGCAATTACATTAATAAATCACTAACATCACCACTTAATAATTTTAAGGCACACTATCACAAAGTGGTTAAATAATTTAACCCACTTAGATACACAAACTTAATCACATCCTGGTAATTCCAGCAATAACAAAGCTACGTGAACAAAACAAAACGCAGATTTGACACATCACGATAACACAAATAAGACACCAATTCACTCGACAAATAAATGGCACAAAACACGACTTTCTCACAAACGGAACACGACCAGAACTAGACTATCGCCTATCTCAACAAAACAACCAACAAGTGTCAGCCATCTTGATCTGATCCAACTCTTCATTTTACAAACAACTTACATTCAAATTTTTTAATCATATGCTGATTTTCCTATTGACTGTTATTCCGATATAGAAATGTTAACCAATAATAATGTTACCTACATAATATATATTTATATTATGTCCTGATTTTAAATTAATACTATCCCTCCTCTTAATTTACATATAATACATGGTAAATTGTAACTTAAGCGCCATCTATTAGAAAATTTATAAACATCTTAAGTTCATAAACTTTTAAAACTAATAGCGTAGTCGTGAAACAAAACTTAAATGGATAATAAACGTGTACTGGTAAGATACATATACGCAGTAGTGTGTGGGCTAGTTACAGTCTTTCGCATAATATACAGTTATGCGTCTGAGTAAATTGTGAGTCAAAAAGTATTGGGAATATAAGATAAATAAATATATTACTATTGTTATTATCATCATTATAGACTACTAATATAATATTCCTTCCTTTTTCTATGTTTCAGCCATCTATGGGCTGCAATAGCTTCCTTCACTATCTAAAGTTCTTTTTTTCGCTACTATTCTTTAATTACCTGGCACATTCTTGCTCATTCTCCTTGGTTTCTCTTTGGACAGGTTTGTCTTCATAATTTTCTCTCTGAACACTTATCTTCCTATACATATCTCCTTCCCTGAATCCATATTTTCCTAGATCCTGATGGACTTCATGGTACTAGTGTCTTTCTGTTCGCCTGGAAGGCGAGTGTCTTGTTAGCTATCCTTTGTGGTTCCATTTATCTAAGGCGTCCATAGAGGTCTTCATCATGGTCAACATTTTCTCAAACTTTTCATACAAGTCTAGGTTTGATCTCAAATAACATGTAAATTCATTTGGTGATACTTTTCCTGATCCCAGCATTTTTTTCAGAAATTTTCTTCCTTTCTAATACCATGTTATCTTGTGGAAGAACCAAAATGCAATTGAGCGACAAGCCTTCTCTTGGACCCCTCAGAAGATGAGGAAGATCAAGAATCTTGGGGAGCAGAACTGTCAAGATGGAAGCAGAAAAGGAGGAGAAGTCCTTTGAAGAGCTCAGAGTTGTCACCCAAAATACACTCCATTGGCTTTGTCGAGGCCCTATGCTCTAGAGAGAGCGACAGGAATTAAAAAAAAATATATATCGTAGATTTTTTTTTGTTATTGCTTTTGTTGCTGTTTACTGCACATGAGTCACTATTATATGTTCTTTCTGACACATGTTATTCTATTAATTATACAGACTCTATCATATTAAAAATGTTAGACACATTCTCTTTATTTGTCAGTGTAGAAAATTCTTTGTTATTTTTCACAAACAACACAAAAGTAACCATTACAAAGCTGATCACACTAGACATGGTCTAGCATGGGCATGCCCATACATTATGTTATCAAGTTTTTTCAGTACATATTCCATTATTACACTTACAGCGAAATTCGACAAATCTAATAACAATGTATATTAACACTTTCACTGTGAACTTACTTTTAGGTTTTGATTATCCAGACGTTTCGACGTAGTATTCGTCTTTCTCAATGGGTTTTTAAATACTGAATGTCTGTACAGTATCGGTTATGGGATGTGGGTGTGTGTGGTGGGGGTTGCTGGTGGGAGGGAATTGGCACTGGGATTCAAATTTTGTGTAGGTCTCAGTGTATCAAAAAGTATGTGTGATCTGTAATGTAATTGTTCATTTAATATGCTGTTTGGTTGTAGTGTGTGATATCTGTAAATTTCAAATTGTTCTGCTGTGTTTAGTTTTCTACTTTTAGGTAAGTAGTGTAGTATTTCCATGTTGTGCTCTATGTTTGTGTGCCTGTGGTTTTCGTTTTGTAAATGTGTGGCATATGTGGAATGTATGTAGTTTGTGGTGAGGGCTTTTAGATGTTCAGAATATCTAGAGGAAAAAGATCTTCCCGTCTGGCCGATGTAGAATTGGTGACAATCATTGCAGTTTAATTTATTAACCCCTGTTTTGCTGTATGTGTCGATGTCCTTGTTAGTATTATTTATGTGTTTCCTGATGGTGTTGTTGGTTCTGTAGGCTACTTTATAATTATGTTTCCTAAATGTGTTAGCAATTTTGTGTGTGTTGGAATTGTAGTATGTGAGTGTCATGTATTTACTGGGTTTTGTGCTGTTGGTTTTATGTGTTTTACTTTTTGTGTTTAGGATGTGTTTGTGTAGTTTGCTTATTAAATCGGTATTGTATCCATTTTTGATAGCTATATATTTGATGGTGTTGAGTTCTTCTTGGTAGTCATGTGTGTTTAGCGGTATTGAAGTGAGCCTATGGAGCATGTAGTTGAAAGCTGCGTGTTTGTGTTGAGTTGGGTGGTTGGATGAGTTATGTATGACCATGTCTGATGTGGTAGGTTTTCTGTACATTTTGTATGTGTGTGTGTTGTTTGTTTTGGTGATTGTAAGGTCCAAGAAGTTTATGCTATTGTTTTGTTCTAATTCAAGTGTGAATTTTAATTGTTGGTGTATAGTGTTAATGTATTTGTGGAAATTTTCAATTTGTCTTTTGTTGCCGTTGTAAAGGAGTAAAATGTCATCAACATATCTGTGCCAATATATTATTTTGTTGGTGTATTTGTTATTGTTTAATATGTGTTCTTGTCTATGGTATGTACGAATATTTCGGATAGTATACCTGATATAGGGGAACCCATTGGTAGTCCATCTGTTTGTGTGTAAACCATGTTATTGTGTGAGAAATAGTTTTGTTCAGTGATAATTTTAGTGAGTTGGATGATCTATTTAATGTGTGTTTCAGGGTGTTATTTAGTTTTAGTAACTGTACTAATATAGTTAAGGTTTCTTTTATGGGTACATTGGTGTATAGGTTTGTTATGTCAAATGAAGCTAGTGTTGAGTTGTGTGGAATGTGGATATGTTGAGTTTTATTCACCAGATCAATATTATTTTTGACGGTGGTGCTGTTTGTTAAATTTATGTTATTTCTGATTAATTTATCTAAGTGTCTAGCTATTTTGTGTGCAGGTGCTTGTGTGTTGTTTATAAGTGGCCTGATAGGGATATTATCACTGAACAAAACTATTTCTCACACATAACATGGTTTACACACAAACAGATGGACTACCAATGGGTTCCCCTATATCAGGTATACTATCCGAAATATTCGTACATACCATAGAACAAGAACACATATTAAACAATAACAAATACACCAACAAAATAATATATTGGCACAGATATGTTGATGACATTTTACTCCTTTACAACGGGAACAAAAGACAAATTGAAAATTTCCACAAATACATTAACACTATACACCAAAAATTAAAATTCACACTTGAATTAGAACAAAACAATAGCATAAACTTCTTGGACCTTACAATCACCAAAACAAACAACACACACACATACAAAATGTACAGAAAACCTACCACATCAGACATGGTCATACATAACTCATCCAACCACCCAACTCAACACAAACACGCAGCTTTCAACTACATGCTCCATAGGCTCACTTCAATACCGCTAAACACACATGACTACCAAGAAGAACTCAACACCATCAAATATATAGCTATCAAAAATGGATACAATACCGATTTAATAAGCAAACTACACAAACACATCCTAAACACAAAAAGTAAAACACATAAAACCAACAGCACAAAACCCAGTAAATACATGACACTCACATACTACAATTCCAGCACACACAAAATTGCTAACACATTTAGGAAACATAATTATAAAGTAGCCTACAGAAACAACAACACCATCAGGAAGCACATAAATAATACTAACAAGGACATCGACACATACAGCAAAATAGGGGTTAATAAATTAAACTGCAATGATTGTCACCAATTCTACATCGGCCAGATGGGAAGATCTTTTTCTTCTAGATATTCTGAACATCTAAAAGCCCTCACCACAAACTACATACATTCCACATATGCCACACATTTACAAAACGAAAACCACAGGCACACAAACATAGAGCACAACATGGAAATAATACACTACTTACCTAAAAGTAGAAAACTAAACACAGCAGAACAATTTGAAATTTACAGATATCACACACTACAACCAAACAGCATATTAAATGAACAATTACATTACAGATCATAATACTTTTTGATACACTGAGACCTACACAAAATTTGAATCCCAGTGCCAATTCCCTCCCACCAGCAACCGCCACCACACACACCCACATCCCATAACCGATACTGTACAGACATTAAGTATTTAAAAACCCATTGAGAAAGATGAATACTACGTCGAAACGTCTGGGTAATCAAAACCTAAAAGTAAGTTCACAGTGAAAGTGTTAATATATATTTATATAAATATTAATAAGTGAATGAAGAGGATGTACCAACAAGCTAATTCTAATAACAACTAATATTTTCTCAGAGAAACAAAATGCTGGAACTGTACCATAAGCTTTTAGATATAGAGCCTATTAAAACATTTCAGTACTACAACTCATACTTAAATCATATACTTCATTTACATATGAAGAAGTGGACAGTGTAATCACTTGGTAAACAATTAATAATAGGTATTCAAAAATCATAATGTATTTGTTAACATCTCCATGTTAATCATTACAACCCAAAGATTGTTATTATTTTAATTCTTCCAAAACATTCAAAGGAATGTTAATTTTGATATGTAGTAGATCTTAAATCTATTTCTCTATTTGGTATATTATCAACAAGGTATATTATCAACTAATAGAACAAGGGTATAGCCTTTTCCACATATTCAGTTTGTTTTCTAGGCTGTACGTCTGTTGATGAAAATATAATTTCAAATGTTTCTGCCATGTTACACTCATATTTTATTGCTAATTTATTATTCACTATTAATTAAAATGCTAAAAATTATATGTGATGATTTTTAACATTTTTACATTAAACATACGTTTTTCAGAAGATTGACCCACAATTTTGAATCAACCATCTTGAATTTCAATATTTAAACTGAACATTTATAATCAGCAATCTCAGAAATCTTTTGTTAAATATTCATGACAACGGAAATAATATTTTGAAGTTATTAAAGTAGCTTACTTTGTTGCTTACAATGTGTCTATCATTGGTTACAGGAGTAAATGCAAAATTTCAAGGGGGTGAACTTTTTTGTATTTACTGTCTTTACAAAAAAATTTTATATCAATTCATCAAGCGAGGTTGGGTTTGAGGTTTTGGTCTTTTTAAGAGTAATGGTTAATGGGTTGATTAAGTAATAATTAAAAAAAAATATTTACAGTAGACGGCCTCTTGTCCGGCCACCTCGGGACCAGACCTTAGGCCGGATTACAAAATGGCCGGATGAACCAAAAATACGCTATAATGATGAAATAATGCTCTTTAATGAATGATCCATACAATAAATGACCCAATACAGTATATATAAATTACTAATAATTATAATTACTCACCCTTACTCCATGGTAGCAAGTAAAAAAAAAAAACAAGGAAAATTACTACAAACACACAGAGATATTACTGGACTCTAATACTCTGGACCGATTCACCCTTATCAAGACGCTGAAGGACTTGTAATTTTTGGTCCATAGTCACGAACATGTGTTTTCGTTTCATACTCATGTTGGAAAACGTTTTTATTTATACAGATACATACAGTATTACTATATACACATATATTTACACAGACTATATACACAGAACTCACAACATAAGACATACACTGCACACAAACAAAAGCGCGAGTCAACTGAGCTACATATATTTTCCGTTTAACAAGTTGGGGCCTGTCGCTGGAGGCTCGTCTACACTGTTTGACTCACCGTATGGCTGGCCGAACCATCCGACTGCTGATCCAAACAAGGCCGGAATAGAGGGCGTCTACTGTATGTACAAATGATGAGAAAGTTTAGATGAGGTTGGTTTGGCTAGTTATTGAGAATTTTGGATCTATTTAAAACTGTAGTTTGCAAAAAACAGAGTTTACACAAATGATAAGTTATGTTGCTATGACAATTACGTAACACTCTCAAAAAGTTTGAGAGTATCATTCTAGACATTTCTCGACTAGCCCAGTGTGTACAGAATATGTGCCAGTGTTATGCACTCATGTAGCTTCTAAACTGTTCGAGCTTTTTAGTTACACAAATAATATCGGCAAGTGCCACCAGGAATATGGAAAATTATTCTGGAACCTCTGCGGGATTTATAAGCTACAGCGGCCGTCTTAGTCACTCAGCTACAGTTGGCGATTTATTTAGTGTATCAAGCAATTGTTGTAGATTAGTGGAAAGTGATTATTGTGTTAATGAATGTGACACTATAATAAGGTGACATTATTATTACATGTGGACAAATTTAATTTGAATTATTGTATGAGAGTACATTGTCGATTTCAAATTATTGTTTGTGACTAATTAAAGCTAGTAATTAGTGACATCATCAGTGTCAATTATTTTGTTTCAATACAATGTGATGATCAGTGTGACCATTGTAGAATATATTTAATCCATCATTATTCTCCTTACAGTACAGCTAGAACACGTCTTTACGATTCACAGATGAGGATTTGAGTATTGTTTGTAAACAGATGTATGAGGTAAAGTATATTGTTATTATTATATTAGTCCTTTTAACGTTATTCATTTCAGAGGAGTATAAAATGTTAATGTTTAAATTTTTAAATATCTTCTCCAAAAACAATATGCCGTGAAGAGAAAATATTTTGCTAGATGAGTGTCAACTGCATTTGCCATAATATAGTCTTATACTATAGTAAACAAAACAACGTAATGTGAGTCTTCAAACAAAATTGTTAATATAATGTCAGGTAAATCTAACCAGAAGCTACTACAAACACAGAAAACAGCTCTATCTCTGAACTGATAGTATAAATAATGATATTTATAGATTTTACATTACTCAACACTGGAATTAAGATCCATCTACATCTACAACACCAAAACACAGTAAACATAAAATAATTAATAATTAAATGCACTTTCACTTGTGAAAAAACTTACTTTTTGTTATATCCTCATACGCACGTTTCGGAGTAGTTTGCTCCTTCATCAGTGAGGTATAAATGCAGAAAGCGTCAAGGCGTTGGTAATCTGACAAACTACTCCGAAACGTGTAAGTTTTTTCACAAGTGAAAGTGCATTTAATTATTAATTGTTAAAGTGCTGTGAAAGAAGTGATGATCATTCAAAATAATAAAAACATAAAATAGTTCCTAAACTGCTTAATTTGGCTATTGAAAACAATTTTTAATGGAAATAAAGTTTTTTGTGTATGTGTGTGTGTGTAACTGACATTTATAAAGCAGCAAAACCATATGGAAGCAAATGAAGGGTTGGAGGAAAATCGCTGAGTCCAAAAGTTTAATTTTCTGTACTAAATCCTACATTTTAATTTTCTGTAATGCCATCTGTTGCATCTTGTAGGAAGCTTTTGTCTAATGAGATTAGTAGTGCTAAAAACGATGAGAGTCCAGAGATATATGGAATTTCATAGTGTTTTTTTTTAGGGAAGAATGATGACAGGCCACCTGCTTTGAGGGAAAATGACAAAGGTTAACATGTGGTCAATGGTAACACTGTATTAGTTTATTCTGACACAGCAGTTTTCAGGTTAACTTTTGTGTTATTGTTTACTGTTCTATACGTAAAGTTTTAAGTATTTAAAGTTCAATTTAAAATTGAATTTAGAGTTACTAGGATTTAAGTTTATTAGTGTAGGCTACTAAGTCAAGTATATTAAAGTGGAAGACATTGAAGAAGTTGGTGAATCCATTAAGAATATTCAGTCAAAGAAACAAACCAAATTAGGCAGGTTAAGTGATGTAAGTAAACAGCTACTGGCACAGACACTGGAGTCAGGGCCAGATTGTCAGTGCACTCAACTGAAGTATTTTGAAACTATTAATTTAGACGAGAAAAAAGCCATAATTACAACGTTTAACAATATGACAGATTATAATGAACAAAACAAGTACAGTACCTTGGAGGCTTAATTACTTGTTCCAGTGCAGTAAGACATAGGCCTCGAAAAGATGATGCAGATTTCCACAGTCAATCATATTCTTAAAAAATTAGGATGGTTAAAAATTACAAAGGGAGTGGAAGTACCAGTTTGTTGTACGGCATATATTTCTATACATTGTACAATTCTATGTCATGTACAGACCTTACAGTCCATGCTAACAACTAAAGGTATGGTGACAAAAGATGGAAACCATGCTAATTGACCACATAAACTTTACAATGATGAGAATGAAACAGTAGCGTGGCGTCCATGTAACCGCTGTTGCTGACGGCAACAGTACTGGAAATAAGAGAAAATAATATTGATTATATTACAGAATAAATAATTTAGTTATTGAATAATTTGAAATCCACACAATATTAGTAGGGAAACTTGAAGAAAAGCGTAGCATTGCTTTCGAACTGCTGGGCGCTTGCACTGTCTTGTGTTGCGGGCTCAGATATTGGCAATGTTTTACTGCGCACGATCATTGTCCTCGTAGTAGTTGTCACTGTACAAACTGTGGAGCAGGGGACACATTTGTCCACCCAATGTGTTGCTGCTGTACAAACCGCCTAAATGCTCAGTTAGCAGTGTTCGTTTTGGAACTGACATGCAGCAGATACTACGTACCTATTTGTGTTTTGTTCGTTTAGTCATGTGTTTCTCTTTATTATTTTTAATTTGATTATTTGTGTTCTGATTTATTCTGTGTAAGTATATTGAGAGTCAGATCCCATTGATCCAGGACCCTCTTCTTCTCCCAGCGAATGATAGAAAATGCTCTAAAAAGAACACTTGGTCCAAGAAAAAATTTGAATTAATTTTTAGGTTAAGTTTTATGCCTATCACAATGGCAACAGGTGTTATGTACCCACACCATGCTACTGGACTGAAAATATATATTCAGTCACTGGAAGGTCGTAGATCACATTATAGTTTACCTGACACTAATAAAATATACTTGCCACAATCTTGAATGTAAAAAAAACTTCGCAAAATGTTTAATGAAAAGTATCCCAATAGTAATGTATCATACAGCTCTTAGAA
This sequence comes from Magicicada septendecula, assembly GCA_034769895.1. Classification (NCBI taxonomy): domain Eukaryota; kingdom Metazoa; phylum Arthropoda; class Insecta; order Hemiptera; family Cicadidae; genus Magicicada; species Magicicada septendecula. The sequence goes on along the minus strand of CM068371.1, from coordinate 401,591,820 downwards.
ACATATTTATTATAAAGTACATAAGCTCTGCTGGATACCCTAGAAGACGTGAGATTGTAGCTATGGATACCCTTTTGTAGCTTAAGATGCAGCTACAAAATTGAAAACCTAAATTTACACGATTTGCATTTACGTAAGGCAGGTACTTTTTACAGACGTAAAAGAGGCGCTACACTTTTGTCACAGCAGTCTACAAACACTGAGGCCATCTGCAATGATTTAAAAAATAAAAATCTGAGTAAACTGAACTTTACTACAAATGACGTATACTATAAGAGGCAACTTCTTTCTAATTATTTAACATTCATGTATTTTCAGTGCAAAAATCTGTTTTTTATGTTTATGATGAAACAGTTGCAAAGGCAGGGTAGGATGAAGTGGCTTCTATGTTGTATGATTTCATTTTCCACATACTTGACCCTGAAGTTAGAGATCTAACTATATTTTGTGATTTGTTCTAACTATATTTTGTGTCGTCAAAACAAAACTCTTAATATATTTTGATTTTTGTATCATGTTCACAGTACACACAGATTAGCCAGTGTTAAGATCATCTTTTCCATTCACGGTTATTACTGCAAGGAATGTGACCACAATATGGGATTAATTGATCAGAAAGAACCAGTTGAAATTCCTACTGAGTGGGCAGATGTCATTGGAAATGCAAGAGTAAAATCAAGTCCTTTTATAGTGAACAAGTGTAAAAAGTCACTGTTTTGTAATTGGTCTTCTTAAAAAAAATATATGTATATTGTTACAACACAAAAAGCAGCCCCAATACCAGAGAAAAACTAGAATGAATTAACTATATTAAACTAAGGAAAAGAAAATGACTATGACGAGACAAATGACTATGACAAGACAAATGACTATGACCCAACCCAAGTGATTGACCCAATAAAGAAAATAAAATGAGAAGGTATAAACTCAAATAATGATAAAAAAGGCACAAGCAAATAATAAATGTCTAGTAACAAGTATTAAAATAAAATAAAATAATCTTAGTTAAAGTACACTAACCAGAGTAATAGATATTGTATGTTATTAATAACCCTATGATGATAAGAAAATCAAAACATAAAATTGTTAACAGACTAACTATCAATTGTATATAAAATAATAAAAACCCAAAAGTGAGAGATAGGTAGGAAGTGAAAGTGATAAACCGTGTTAGTGTTAGAAGTTAGAAGTGAGAGAGTAAACAATTCACAATAATAAGAAAAAGGAAACAAAGATAATAAAACAGATAGTAAAAGATGGATAGACCATTAATATAATAGTGTTAATTCATAATAAACTAGTACTATGAGTGCAATGAAAATAAGACATCCTATGTTAATAATAAAATTCAAGGGATGATTATCAAGATAGAATAAATGGTGTGATAATGTTATTCACCAAAATTCACCAAAATTGTTATTTGTTCAATTAAAAGAGTTGAGTTTGTAAGGAGGAATATGGCTGAAAAGTAAACAGACCATAAACCTAATTTTTGTGTTATGTTTTATAAGTAATATTAAGTGATAAACAAGTTATAAGAAATGGCAATAGATATAAGAAAGGAGATAAATTGTACAAACATAATATTAATCATTAGAGTAAAGACAGAAAAAGAAATAAGAGAATAACAGACAAGCAATGATTTTGTAAATTAATAAGAACATTCAATTATCGTAAAACAGCCCAAAATAATTCAAAAAGTAAATAAGTCATAAGTGACACCAAGCAAAACATATGTAAATAAAAAATAATCTTTAATTTGTGTAAAATAAGAAGATATAGCCAATTACTACTTAGGCCTATAAATTGCCTAACTGTATAAATGCAAAATAAACAAATTGTAAGAAATTAACTACTGTATTAGAAAACTCACGGCAAGTAACTCATTAATTACAATTAGTTAACCATATTAAGATGTCCGAGTTAGATTAAAAACATAAAATAAGAAAGAAATGTAATAATATAATATTGACATTTTTGTCAAAACTTTAATACATGAACAAACCCAGCTTTGTGGGGTGTCAAAATGATCTTTGAAAGAAAATAGAAACAGTTATGATAATATCTAATCCATTGATAAGAAGACAGAAGAATAATAGCCATCAGAAAATATTTATTCATTTTGAATTAAAATTCAAATATTATAACAATAGACATAAATGTAATCAACCGATGAGAGTATAGGCAGTTGCCATGACAACGGAACGTTATTATATTTAATTCCGTTATAAAACTTTAGTCCTTTATTGACGATCAAGAGATACAGAAGCCAAACCACAGTCGACTCAATTTTCAATTAAAATAATAATAAATACTGCAAAATTTAACGAGATGTGGATGCAAGAAGTCTAATAAAGAATTAGTTAACTCAAGAGAGCTAATAAACCAGATTTTAATATTCAAAACTACTTATTTTATCCAAATTAATTGAAAAAGAAGCCAGATAAATCCAAAGTATAAATGATGGAATATTAATGATCGTATCGACCCAACCTAACTAAGAACAAAGTGACTCTTCACAAGAATTCAACAAGATTTGTTAAGTATATCTGAACTACTCAAATATACGAACTAAATTAATTAACTTTTCTTACAACACAAAAAACTCTCACTCCGAACTTGGTAACTAAATTTCTTTCAAGGATTAATTGATAATAAATATTAAACTTGTATGTAAACATAATTTTAACCTGTGTACGAAGTACGAAATTATAACCAACACTTTTTAAAACTTAAAAAACGAATTGTATTTAACTTTAATAGTATATAAGTACCATTGATGTAAGGTAGTGTACTTTATTAACATCTTATTAATATTTTTTCGTAATCAAAAGGACTCAATGATTGAATGAGCTGTAGAAAATAAACTTTGACGGCAGCCATGTCGATTTAGAAACGCTTCAATCAACTTAGCCAACCTTGAGATATTGTCTATTTATTGCCGGAGCAACATTATTTAATAACAGTATATTTTTGCATCTAACTGAATAACTATTAACTATTTCACATTAATAAACTAGTACTGATTAGTAATAACCGTCCTTTATTTCATTATAAATTGTATTATAAAGTTTGTGTACTTTAGCGATGAGCAAAATTGTCTGCCAGTGTTAGATGTCGGCAGCACGACGAACTACAAGCGAGATTCAAATGCCCGCCAGTTTGCGAGGGTAATTTGAATTAGTCATCACCGCATAGAATGACCGCTCAGTTTAACTTTTTTAATTGTTTTCATAAACAATTTGGCGCCACCCGGGAAATAAAGATACTCATTGAAGGACAGGTACTGTCTGGTCGCGGTTGGAATGCGCGGCTTGGCGTCCCCACCACTAGACCGGCAGATGCATTGTTACTGCATTGCCCATTCCCCCACTTTACCTACCCTGCGCACTCCAATCGTGGCCAGACAGCAAGGATTACACTCATGATATATTGGTACTGGTAATTTGTGCGTTCACGACGGACATCATCAGCGTGAGAAGTTAGGAAAAGTATGACGGTTAGAGATAAACACGAAGTAACGACTACGACGTGTGGGGCTAACACACAATAAAACACACTGTTACAGAGACGATACAGGTCTCATCGTTACAATATATATATATATATATATATATATATATATATATATATTGTTACAACACAAATAAGCCAACCCAATACCAGGGATGAACAAGATAAGGTTGAATTTAAAATAATACTTCATGTTCAATAAAATGATTAATTTAAATAAAATATAAAAACTATGACTCGACAAACGACAACATGACCTAACCCAAGTGATTGACCCAACAAAAGGAAACAAAGGAAGAAGGGAACCACGAAAAACAAACGAGAATAAAACCAAAGAAGAGAAGAAAGTGATTAACCAAACCAAAGGAAGAAGGGAAAAAACCAAAACCCAAACAAAAATGAAACAAGTTCATGGAATTAAATGACTCAATGTAACACGTTGAAATGTACCCAAAGGAGAGGGTGGAAAAACCAAGGTATTAACCAAATACAATGAAAATGAAGAAGGAGGGAAATAGATAGAAATGAAAACCAATAATGATACACAAACAAGTAATAAAGCATAGGAGAAGGAGAAATAATGCACTCAAAAGTAATATTGGAACCAAGACCAATAATTAACCTATGAGAAAGGAAAAAGTAAATGTCATTATCCAATAATGGACAATCATAATCTAGGGAAGAAACCCTATTAAAATATGTTAAAGATAAAAATATAAAAAAGCAAACTAACCCACAATTTAGAGTTAAATGTAAGAATAGAAATGTAAGGACATAAAATTGTTAATAGTATTAAGGAAATATTGTAATGAAAGAGATAGTATGGTAGTGAGATAATAATTAGAGGGATTACCCATTCAGAAACACTTAAAAAACAAAAACATTTGTGAAGTGCAAAATGAAAGTGTAAAAACCCCAAAGTGTAGTGATAAAGAAGGTACACTAATTAAATTATAATTAACTATAAATAATTTAAAAGTGAAGGAGATGATTGAATGAAAATAGTGTAAAATATAGAATGGAAATATAGTGAAAAATAGTGAATGATAAAATCATTAAAAATTAATAAAATTAATCCTAAAGGACACTAAAGGTTTAACAGCGAAAAATAATAGTGAATAAGTATGTTGTGAAAAATAGTATTAAGTATAAACTATAAAGTAAGAGGTATTGAACACTGGAAAGTGATAATCACAATAGTAAACCAAAAAAAAATATAATTAATAAGTTTAAAAACATGTAATCATATTTAAAAGGGAGAATCCCAGGAAAGAGTAAATTGAAAGTGTTAACATGGAGGGAAAGTAAAGATTGTTTAAAAGTTAAGGAATTAGAAACAAATCAAAAAACACCCATGTTATAAGGGATCATTATAAGTTCATAAAAGTGATGTTGTTTGTCACACTAAAAAATAAGATAAAATAAGATGTATTGTGAACAAAGATTAGCAGATAATAAGTTAGTTAAATAATTATTCAATCAAGTTTATGAATTGGATATGGCTGTAAGAATCATACAGACCATAGGCCTACATGTTATATTTAAATAAGATCAAAAAAGTAGTGAATAATAGCCACCTTGTTATTATTGGCAAAGGAAATAAATAAAAATGTTAAGCAATGTATGACTAGAAAACATGGAAACCAAAGAGTAAATAATTGTGTATAAAACAATAGTGACATAATAATAACACATAAACAGACTCAAAACACAACACAACCAATTATAATAACAAAATAAAGCCCATTAGGCTGAAATGAAATGTAATTTAAATGAAATAAGTCAAATACCATAATGGCTACTTAGACCTATGAAAATGCCTAACTGTCAGAAACAAACAACTACAAATTATAACAAATTAACAAAGAAATTAGCAGATCCGAGGTGAAGGATTCACCAAGAATAAATTGTAAATCATTTGTAGAACAAAATATTATAATAAGCATTTGTATACAAAAAGAAATGTAATTAACAAGTACAGTATTAACATAATTGTAAAAACATAAAATCTAAAATTACCCAAACTTGTGGGGTATCAAAATAATCTATGAAAGGAAATACATACTATAGTGACAATATTTAATAATCAGGAAGGACGATAGAGGAATAACAGCAGTCAGAAGATATACGAAGAATTCGAATTTTGATAACAATACATCATATCAAAATCAGCCAATCAAAATCATTCAGTTACCATAGAAACGACGGTTGAAGGCGAAAATTACCGTTGAATACCGTTACACTCGTAAAGCGTCAGTCAAGCAATACAGAAGCCAATGTTTGGAAGACCGATTTTCTAATAAAATAATGAAAAACAGTAATCGAAGTTCATAACCATGACTGTATAAGATGTTGACGAACCATTAGCACATTAGCACAGTCCACGCAAGATCCAGGACCATACAACTGAGAACTGATAGAAAATTATGACCAGACTTTAAAAGAAAAGGACGCCAGACCTATTGAAGTCAAAAAATTAATGAAAAAAGAACTTATTGCAGCCTAATCCTATCCCGATCCGATGAACGAAGACACCAAGTCATGCTGAGGTGTTAAGTACAATTGAATTACCCATTTCCAAAAACCTAATCGCTCTAAATTTTACTAAAGGTAAATTTATCTCACTATAAACCGAATATTTCTCTTTCACAGATTATTTAAGTAAAATAAAACTCACTGAAAATTTGTTAACATAAAATATAACCTATTATTTAAACACGAACTTTCAAAACACATTTTACGACACTACAGAACAGATTGTAATATCACACTTTATTATTTATGTACACTTAGAATAAGGTAAAATATTTTTATTGTAACCATAGGAATTCTTTAGCTCATAATCACAAGAATCCCACGATTTTGGAACGAATTTAATTGTAATAACAAAACTTTCCGCAGCCATACGGATGCGAGCATATCGTTCCATAATCGATTTTTCGTCAACCTTGAGAAAGAAGTGTTTCATGTAAAAAGTCGGTGCAGATTTATTATAAAATAATTGTCAAATTGAATATTTTAATTATCACCCATTAAAAAATAACTAGTACAGGGAGTAACCGTTGTTATTATTTCATAGGGAGTGCATTACATTATTCGTGTTTATTTATGAAGAATAGGTGTGATGAGCAGCGAACAAGTCGTCATTTGCACAGCAGTATATACAATCCAGACGGCCGTACGAGCGGGAATTATTTGAACGCTCCGACCGTCAACGCTGAAAACTCATTATCCAGTAGTTTTAATTGTTTTAATAAACAATTTGGCGCCACCCGGGATTAACACACCCCTATAAGTAAACAGGTAAGGTTACTGCCGTGTTATACTGGTGATTACCGCAACGCTACGGACATCGTTAGCCGCGACCATTGATGTAACGACCCCGGTGCGAGACGAACGCACTAACACTTAATACACATACAAAATTGGTGTACATTTTACAGTTACGTACCAGTTATAACGTTACAGATTGACGCATACAACGTGAGGCTTAAATAAGACGGACGACCTCGTTAACTAACGTTACAATATACATATATAGTAACGCGTAAATGATGACGTCTCTGTAAAAGTGTATATGTTGTGTGTTCGCCTCACACTGGTGTCGTTACTTCTATGTTTTGCACTAGCGATTTCCGTAGCGATCCTTTAATTACCAGTACAACGCGAGTGGAAACCTTACCTGTTGTTCAATAGGGGCTTATGAATCCCGGGTGGCGCCAAATTGTTTATTTAAAACAATTAAATTAATAAATAGTGTGGTAATAGGCGTTCTCAGCTATGACGGCCTGGAGCATTCAAATTTTACTCCCGCCTTCGTTCGACCTTCTTAATCGAGCAGTTAGTTCGCCGGATTTGTGACGTGAGCGCTTGCCGTCATTCTCGCTGTCTCTGCTATACAATACACAATTTATACAATACACTTCCCTATGAAATAAAAACAATGGTTACACTCTGTACTAGTTTCTTTAATTTGTGATTGGTAATTATTCAGTTTGACATTAAAATTATATTTGGTTATTCAACAAATTTGCACCGACAATTATTATGAGTCTACTCTCTAGGGTTTGGCGAAGATCGATTTTGAACGAATTATCCAGTCAAATATGGCGACTGTGTTGTTTGTTTACAGTTATTTTCGTTCAAAGTCTGGGGTTCTTGTGATTACAAGAAAAATATTAATAATGATTACAATAAAAAGTACACTACCTTACATTATTTGTACTTAAATAATATAATGTGTAGCTATTGTTTGTCCTGCAGTGTGATAAAGTTTGTTTCAAAAGTTCGCAATTTAACAACAGGTTATTTTCTTAGTTAACAAATTTTCAGTGTTTTATGGTTTTACTTAATCTTTGAAAGAAATTATATTCAGTTTATAGTGAGAGTTCAGGTGACTGTGAGAAATATTTAAAGTGAGTTTATTTCTGAAATTTGGGTAATTTAATGATACTTATCAAATCAGTAGACTTGATGTAAAAAGTCGTTCAGGTGAAATGGAATAGGGCTTCAATCGTAGTCAATTTTCAATTATTTGGGGCTTCTGGCATCTTTTTCATGTTAGTTGTAGCAATTTATTCATTTAAATTTTATTTAAATTGGTCCTTGACATCAGTTAAATGTTCTCGTTCCTTGTCTGCTGCTTACGTTTCCATCTTTTTGAATTTTGATTACTTTTTTTACATTTTAGATTAAAATTTAGGTCATTCACGGCCTGGCGTCTATTCTGGAAGAGCGTCACTTATTGAATACTATGATTTAACGGAAAAATCGTAACCAACGGTCTGTTGTCATGGTTACGAATAAATTCTGATTGGTTGATCATGACTTTATAACCATTGTTATCAATTTTGAATTTTTATTCAAAATTACTGTATATCTTCTGATTGCTTTTATTCTTCCGTCTTCCTTCCTATGTATTAAATATTATCACTACTGTTTGTATTTCCCTTCAAAGATTATTTTGACATCCCATAAGGTTGGGTTCTCTAATGTATTATTGTTTGTACAATTATGTTAATATTTGTTAATTACATTTCTTTTTTATTTTAAGTCCTTATTCTAACATTTTCCTTTTAATATGATTCACAAATTATCCTTGGCTAGTTTCTTGCCTTGGATTTGCTAATTTCTTTGTTAATTTTTTACAGTTTGTAGTTATTTGTTTTTGACAGTTAGGCATTTCATAGGCCTAAGTAGCCATTGATTATATTTACTTATTTTATACAAATTACATCTTATTTTACCCTAATGTGTTTTGTTTTGTTATTATAATTGATTTCTTTATTTGTTGATGTGTTTTGGATCTGTTTTTATACTGATTGTATGTTACCATTATTTCCTACATCATGGCTTGTTAATTATTTCCTAACTGATTTTCCAGTGTTATTAGATCTGTATGATTCACCTTCTTATTTATTTATTTTGCCCTTGTTAACAATATGGCTATTACTTACTATTCTTTATTACATAAAACATAACATCTAGGCCTATGGTCTGTATAATTCCTTCAGCCATATCCTATTCATAAATTTAATTGAACAATTTTTTAACAGTTATTAGGTAATGTTTGTTTACAATTCATTTCATTCTTTATTATTTTTTGTGTGATAAACATCATCACACCATTCAAACTTACTTAATTGATTATCCCTTATAACATGGGGTGTTTATTGATTTTGTTTTTAATTTCTTTACTATATTATTTCTTAAATAATCTCTACCTTCTATCCATGGTAACCCTAACTGTTGACATTCTATGGGCTTCCTCCCCTGAATAACATCGTATCCTGCATTTATATTTAATCTTAATACTATCTTTAATTACTATCATTAACAAAATTCTTATTTGTTCACCATTAAATCGTTTAGTGTTTATCACTGATTTACTAAGCGTTTTTTATCTATCACTATATTTCCTAATACAGCTATCATTTACAATATTCTTATTTATTAATAACATTCATTTTTAAACCATTTAGTGTTTATCACTGATTTATTAAGCGTTTTTTATCTATCACTATATTTTCCAATTATTTTGGGGGTTTTACACTTTCACTTTTGCACTCCTTAAATGTTTATTTTAAGTGTTCATTAGTAGGTAATCCCTACCATTACTTTCTCTTTGTCACTTAGTTATTTTTATTTTCTCACCATCTCACTATCTCTCTCTTTACAAATATTATTTATACTATCAATAAGTTTATCTCTTTATAGAGTTCTTTATTACATATAACTCTAATTCTTGGGTTAGTGTACTTTTATTTATCGGGTTTTATCAATTATCATTTACATCTCTCATTTAATCGATAATAATACTTATTTTTTACATTGGTTAGTTATTGGTTTCGTTTCCAATATTATATTTGAATGTACCATTTCTCCTTCTTTTATTCTATATTATTTGTCTGTTTTCTCATTTGATTTCATTTTATTTCCCTTTAATTTCCTTTATACTTGTTTTGTTTCATTTTCATTTTCTTTCTTCTTCTCCTTCATTTTCATTATTTGGTTTCATTTTATTTTGGTTTTCCCCTTCTCTTTTGTTTCCTTTTATTTGGTTGTATGGAGTCGTTCACTTCCTTCAATTGGTTTCATTCTTATTTGGTTTCGTTTTTTCCCTTCTCCTTTTGTTTCTTTTTATTTGGTCAATCACTTTCTTATTTGGTTTCGTTTTTCCCCTTCTCCTTTTGTTTCCTTTTATTTGGTCAATCACTTTCTTATTTGGTTTCGTTTTTCCCCTTCTCCTTTTGTTTCCTTTTATTTGGTCAATCACTTGGGTTAGGTCAAGTTGTCGTTTGTCGCGTCATTGTCATTTTATTTTCATTAGTTTAAACATTTTATATTATACGAATTACTTTTTATATTGTTGATTCATCTTTTTTATCCCTGGTATTGGGGTGGCTTATTTGTGTTGTAACATAATATATATATATTGCAACGTAACAAATTGCGAATTTAATATAATTTAAATTTGTGGAGCCCCACGATCTTGGAGCGCCAAATTTATGCAACGTTACATATACATAAAATAGGCGTGACCGGTCTCACGTTCAAGATTGACAAATTATTTAACAATATAACATTTAAATTGGGTTTCAGGTGTATCTGCAATAAGAACTCTAAGTAACTTGAAACGGTAATTAAAATTTATTTGATACTAATAAAAAATGTGCACATGGCACTGACTTCGATTTAAAACATTCGTTATTATTTGTTATTATGCCGTAAGGCTTAAGGTATATACATCCTTACTGACTAAATATTCTATTCTACTAATTATTGTATAAAAGAAAAATCTCATTTTCAGACTACTCAGTCAATTAATGTGTTTCAAAATATTAATATTTAAATCTCTTTTTCTATATTGTAATGTACTCAAAATATTAATAGTTATTGAATTTATCTTTTGTTTCTCAGTACTGTTTTCTCAAATACTAATTGTTTTCATTTAAATGCTTTGTAATCATTTTATATCATATTAATTTGAGCTCTTGTTACGTTAATCGTATTTCTAAAACATCTATGATTTTAATTCTACTTTACAAGAAACATTGCTCTTACTTTTAAATAAAATAGAAATGTCTTTAATTGTCTTTGAGTTCTTTGTATGATTAAGATATAAATAAGTTGTTTATCACCTTATTGTCATCAATCATACTCGATCATTTTTTGATCCATCGGTATTCGTCCTCGTCTTGCCTCCAGCGTCGGCTGTCTCTCTTCTCCTCTTGTCCAGCGTCGTATCACTCTCTCTCTCTGGAACTCTCCTCTTGTCCAGCGTCGTATCTCTCTCTGGAACTCTCCTCTTGTCCAGCGTCGTATCACTCTCTTGTCTAGTGTCGAATCATTCTCTGGAACTCTCCTCGTGCTGTTTCTGACGTTAATGGATCTTCTTATGTAGTTCTTCTTATGTACTGCTGTTATTAATTAAAATGATTGTCTTTACAACTGTAACCCCTCTTTCAACTTTTAGACTTTATAAAAAAAAACTTTTTTTTTTAATTTTATTTTATTTTTATTTTTATTTTATTTTATTTTATTTTTTGAAAGATAGGCCACTAGTTATTTTAAACTAGGCAAGAGCCTAGGGAAGCCAAAACTGCGCTGGGTTCAGTATGACGGGACTTGCAATTAAACTCGTTGTTAAGCAACAATAACAATTTTATTCACTATTTCAAATAACATGCAAGTATCACTCCCTGTCATTACACTCCTCTGAAAATATGCACGTATCATCTCATCAAATTATAATGCATGTAAACATCAGCATAATAGTATCTCCCAAATATAAATAAATATAACATCAATCAATATAAATACATAAATACACATAAATAAATAGTTACATAAATACACATAGCGCACACATATCGATATACACACATATATATACTACACACATGTTCACCTGGCAGGCAGCTCATAGACATTTAACCATGCCGCCGAAGAATACCATCTTCAGTATCAGTGACCTAGATCCCCATCCCAAACTACTGTAAAAGGGTAAAGTGCCCAGCCACCATAAAAAAACTTTCATAAACCAATCCATTAACCAGTCCGGTTATGACTGCTTGCAACCAATGAAATTATCACAAGAATTCAAAATTTTAGAAAGGTTCCCCCAGATAGTACTGTGCCATGGCCAGGTCAACATGGCTGCACGGCCGTACGAATGTATAACAGAATTTATGATTGGAAGTAAGAATCAATAGTGTACTCATATTAACAACTGAACTAGTAGTACACTGGCTATGGCAGTAAAAGAAAATGAATGAAATTTCACTTATACTGAATTATTACAGAGTTAAGATAAATTTTACAAAATATATATAATACGGTTTATGATTGCCCCCAAGAGTGTGCTCATATTAACAACTGAACTAGTAGTACACTGGCTATGGCAGTAAAAGAAACTGAATGAAATTTCACTTATACTGAATTATTACTGAGTTAAGATAATTTTTATAAAATATATATAATACGGTTTATGATTGAACCAATAGTGTGCTCATATTAACAACTGAACTAGTAGTACACTGGTTATGGCAGTAAAAGAAACTGAATGAAATTTCACTTATACTGAATTATTACTGAATTAAGATAATTTTTATAAAATATATATATATAATGACAATTTTAATTAAAAAAAACTTTATAACATCAGCCCCTAATAAACACATTTGAGGTGTTCCTACAGAATTGGCTTGGCCACAGGCGAGGCCATGCGCACCACCAGATCCAGCAACCTAAAACATGCTATAGACCTGTTACTAACGGCACCTACGGGTGACGTCCACAGGTTACAGCATCTTCCCAAAGCTTTAAATCAACAAAAAAACGAAACGCATATAGCTATGAATACCCTTAATCAATGCAAGCATTAATCACCCCCCTTCCCACCGATAAATCAGTAATCTTAAGTCACACACACTTTTACCCTTAAAGAAAATTTCGCAGCAAAATTCGGTAGCGCATGACCCCGTCCGGGCTCACACTTACTCAGGGGGGGCTTAAGCCTTAGTAAAATACACTGACAAAATTTACAAGCCCTAATTGTCTCGCTGGACTTGTGTCCCAACAACTTTAACTGGAGATGTTCCAGGAAGAGAATAAGATGTTCTACATTGTAGAGGCCAAAATATATATAAATGGGTTAAATGTCACCTGGTAAAATCCGGCACAAAACCTGATGTATTGTCCATTTCTTCCTCCCGACGGCACAGACGGAGAATCACTCGTGTAATACCATTGGTGGCAGATGTTCGGCCACCCGCTGAAGTGAATCGAGATTCGTCTTAGGTCGGGAACCCTGAACAATTATATATATTGACAATTACTCAAATGTTACCCAATTCACGATCCCCCTAATATTCATGACTCCAGCATAATTCACACACTACCACATGCTCAGATTAAAGGAAAATTTTGAAATTTTAAGAAAGCACAGAAATTACCTTCAGTAAAAAAATTTAGAATTAAATGACTAGTATTTATAGACAGTTCGTCAACTAAATAAACCCTTATTACAATTTCGAGATGAGTTGCAAACTTAAACAGGCTCATAATGCATATACAGTTTCATATACCTCTACATTTAGTTCATAAAACATTCTCTTACGCCCCTTTGATTATAATGAAATTATTATGATATAATTAGGAAAAATACACAGCCATAATTACTTTATAAATACTTTAACTCAGCCAGTGTTAGCTTTCAAGACATACATACACAGAATTTAACCCGCGCTTGCCACGTGGTGACTTTCGTATATATATCGCATTGCATCGGCATTAATTTAAGCTAAATTACAATTCTTTTATTAAATAATAAGTAAGTTACCTTGAACAGACTTACCGGCGAGTCGCGTAGTCGATTATCTAATCATGATAGATTTTAGCAGACCCAAAAAAAATCAAACTGGTGGCCGCCGGAAGAGAGAATGGTTGCTGCGTCGCGTTCGGCTGCCTGGTGAGTACTGCTCAGAGCAGTGACAAGTAAAACGCTGCGTATCACTCCCCATAGAGCGCGCACGGATCGGCAACAAAGCATGCAGATAACAGCGTATACTGCGCTCAAATAATTAATTCACCAACCCCCGCAATGACCGTCAAATAATTAACTGGGAAAAGGGCCGAGTATTCCAAAAATCGGCACACCCCCACTCCAAATGGGCAACATGGTTGCCCCAACTGGAACTCAGTGGTACCCTGCAGTGTACCATCCTTATATTCCATACTCGAGTTGGTATCGGTTTTCCCATCAGTCATGGCTCCCAGGAGAACAAAGAAACCTCACAACTGCGTCCATTCCCCATGCGACCCTCTCCGCCCTGCCAACCCCACGGGACCGCCCCAACACGTCACCCTCTCCGGTGACCATCACCTACTCCCACCTGTCCCACTCACATACCTGTCCTAAGACCAAACAAGGTATCTCCCACCTTGGTATGTGAGTGACCGTACTACTCCTCGTCCATCTCTTGGACTGACCAGCCACATGCACTAACAAGGCATCTCCACATGGCTGGCCCACATCCCTACACAAGGGCGGACGGCCCCGCCTAGCCAGGCAGAGAAGACCGCATCAAGGGCGCGAACATTAATCTCAACTCTTACTTTGTCAAAAACAGCGTAACTAGCAGGGGGGGTTCACGTTTCCACCGACGTCGATACAAAATAAATACAATTCTCTCTCTCAACAAAAACACCCGGGAAACAACCGGAGAATGGGGCATGGACCGACCCTACACTTACCAAAATTCGAAATCAAACCACTATGAACAAGTAAACAACAGCCCGCTATCACTCTCCATCATAAGCAAGACAGGGGAACTTACAGTCTCCAAGACCACGACACTCTGAGGGAACATTCTCTAACTCCTACTTTCTCCATGATAACCTTCCACATCCAAATGATAATCCAGGACCACAATCTAAATGTGCACTCTCGGCAAGTCTCTCTCCTTATTGATAGGTTTTTTTTTTACTAAGGGTAGGGGTAGGAAAATCGGGAAGATGAAACGGGGCAAGGATCATTAAAGGGTCAACAGCTAGGAGTAAGGGTAAGGACATGGCCCCCTCCGGAAATAAGGATGCATGGAGGAAACCAACGCTCGCGTGGGCAGGGGCGCAACCCTGAAATAGATGAACACCACTGGGACTGTGAGGAACATCTACCCGCTACCCGTTAACCTCTCCTTCTTACCTTTCTATGACGGACTTTAGGTACTCTTTCCTTCTGGACACCACTCTCAGCGAAATTATTTCGTGTTGAGCTGTACTGACTGGTTTCTTCGGAATCAGGATCAAGGCAACTTACATCCCTACTTTCACCCCGATTTGGATTATCCTCATCATCTAACTCCTATGCTACAATTTCTTCCTTTTCTACTTCTTTCTTTTCTACAATTTCCCCTTCTTCGTCCACCTAATCCAAATCAACATCATGACACTGCACCTCCTCACCATCTTCCAGTTGCTCCTCTGATCCATCTTCAACCGCATCTTCTCCCAGCTCCTCACCGATTTCTGCATCACACTCGTCCCCAGCTCCTTCGCAAACTTCTTCTCCAACTTCTTCTCCAATCTCATTGACATCCTCCTTCTCATCAACACGTTCATCATCAACATCATCGCCATCACGTCCACTACCACCATTCGAACACTGCACATCTTCATCATCTAGTTGCTCATCTGTTCCACCTGGAACTTCTTTCCGTTCTTCGGAATCCTCAACACTACTTACAGAAGGCGTCTGCACATCTTCACACACTACATCATTCTCACTCACACACTCCACAACGCTGCCACCAAATTTCTCCTCCACTTCTACCTCATCTCCTTCCACCATACTTGCAGCATGGACATCCCCTTGTCCATCCGCAACCTCAGAAACACTTGCAGCCTGGACATCCCCGGGTCCATCCGCAAACTCAGACTCTTCAGTCTCTCTAACACCCACAACTATACTTCCCTGTGCAGCATCTGCAGACCGCTCTTCTGCCTCTTCCTTCGATTCCACTCCTTCACCACTCTCAGCAACTGCAACGTCCTCAACATTTTCCACCCTGGAATCCAGCTGTCCAGGTTCATGTGCAATGACTAAATTAATTTCTACTGGTGATGGCAAAGCGACACTCTCAAGTGACTTCTCACATCCCTGCGTAGACGATGATGATGTCACAGGATCTGGATCCCTCACGAACCGAGATGGAGATACCGGAACAAATTCCGCGGCCTCTGGATTCAACCACGACGCCCTCTTTGAGTCCTGTAATTCAGTGTCAACAGACATTTTCTTGTCGTCTTGTATTAATCCACAGAAGTTATTCCGCTTTTCTTCTTTCTCTTCACCTTCTTCATCCACAACTCTATTAGGCACTGGTACTTCCTCTGGAACCTTTAAAGTTTCCTTACTCTCCAAATAGGAATAACTTGCTACCGGCTCCCTACTTGCCGATGTTTGTTTACTAACATAATTTCTTCTTCCCCTGTGAATTTCATACTTCTTTGTTTTCTGTGCCGTAGCTGTTGTTACCGTCTTCTCACTTGCCACCCCCTTGTAGCCTCCATTACTTCCGGAATATTCAGTTTTTCGGACTGTCTCTTGTGTTCTCCACCGAACACCATGTTTGTCCTTTTCGGCTCTTCCTAATAAACTACTTGAGTATTGGACATCTTTGGCAGCTCTTCCCCGGGACTCGTCATTCGCCTGGACAGTCCTGGCATGCACACACCACCGGTCCAGGTCCGCAAAAGAACGTGGAGGCTCTGCGAAAACCAGCCGGGACCTCTCTTGGGGAGTCAGACCTTCTCGTATTACCTGTATGACTTCCGTCTCGGGCAACCCCAGTCTTAATATACGGGCAGCTTTCCTTACATCATGCACGAAGTCCCCCAATGCCTCTCCGTTGGCCTGTAGGCGATAGAATAACTTAAACTTCAACTGGTCTTGTCGTCGACGGGGTATGAAGAAGTCCAACACCTCCGCATGGAACGTGTCGACACTGTAGCCCCGACGCAGAATGCTGGTGACCAGCCATGCCAATGAACCCCGGCAATACGGGTATATAAGGGACAAGACCTCCTCATCAGACACACCCGGGAAATCTGCCAACTGCAGGACCCGGTCCAAGAAGACCAACAACCTGTCCTCATCTACTCCATCCAAAACCGAAAATTTCTGGAGAACTCCGGAAAGGGGGTGGGGCAATTTCTGGTAGCATACCCCCGCCAGAATTGCACAATTCAAAACCCACAACAACAAACATAAATTTCCACGAAACACCTAACACAAAACATGACTTACAAAAGGAAAATCTTGAGTACTCTCTCTTCCATCAAGAGGACCCCCGGGTTCCCTAGCGCTGCGAAAACCCGATCCACTCCAGAACCAACTCTCCGTCAGCCGCCAGACTCAAAGAAGAAACGACATCAGACACTAACACTAACATACAATCCACACCACCGAACAACTACCACAACATATAACAATTCAACAAGACATTTATTATAACTTTCGCGACTAAGTCGGGTCAATGACAGTACCGACTTCCGGTCAGGCCATACCGCATCCAGTTAACCTCTCGCGCTATTACTTCATAACTATTTATATAAGGCAGCCCATTCCCCCGGCAATCCCCCCGCGCTCCGGTTAGGTCCAATCTCAACAATAATAAAAACCCCAAATAAAACGCATGCCACGTGGCGGCACCAGGTTTACAATTGAAATCCCATAGCTTCTACCAATTATTTTCATTTTCAAATATTGCTGATGTTTGATGTTCTTTCCAAACTATTTCCGAGTTTGCAAGCCCCGTCACACCACAGGACCCAAGGGTTCGACCAAAGAATCGATCGCGCTCTGCTACCATTTGTAACCCCTCTTTCAACTTTTTTAGACTTTATAAAAAAAAACCTTTATTTTTTTAATTTAATTTTATTTTTATTTTTACTTTATTTTATTTTTTTTTTGAAAGAGAGGCCACTAGTTATTTTAAACTAGGCAAGAGCCTAGGGAAGCCAAAACTGCGCTGGGTCCAGTATGACGGGACTTGCAATTAAACTCGTTGTTAAGCAACAATAACAATTTTATTCACTATTTCAAATAACATGCAAGTATCACTCCCTGTCATTACACTCCTCTGAAAATATGCACGTATCATCTCATCAAATTATAATGCATGTAAACATCAGCATAATAGTATCTCCCAAATATAAATAAATATAACATCAATCAATATAAATACATAAATACACATAAATAAATAGTTACATAAATACACATAGCGCACACATATCGATATACACACATATATATACTACACACATGTTCACCTGGCAGGCAGCTCATAGACATTTAACCATGCCGCCGAAGAATACCATCTTCAGTATCAGTGACCTAGATCCCCATCCCAAACTACTGTAAAAGGGTAAAGTGCCCAGCCTCCATAAAAAAACTTTCATAAACCAATCCATTAACCAGTCCGGTTATGACTGCTTGCAACCAATGAAATTATCACAAGAATTCAAAATTTTAGAAAGGTTCCCCCAGATAGTACTGTGCCATGGCCAGGTCAACATGGCTGCACGGCCGTACGAATGTATAACAGAATTTATGATTGGAAGTAAGAATCAATAGTGTACTCATATTAACAACTGAACTAGTAGTACACTGGCTATGGCAGTAAAAGAAAATGAATGAAATTTCACTTATACTGAATTATTACAGAGTTAAGATAAATTTTACAAAATATATATAATACGGTTTATGATTGAACCAATAGTGTGTAACGTCACAGAACGTTCCATAAAAGAAATCATTTATATAGTAAGTTAGCATAAGAGGAAAGTGAAGTGAATAGTATAAAAGCGAGACCAAATTCGACCCAAAAACACTTGAAACTTGAACTCCAGAACTGATGCATCACCCACAACACTGATCGACGCAGCTAAGGCGAAACCGAAGAGGCGAGAAATCGACAAGACACGGCAGGAAGGCTTTTCCCGTACATAGACATAACCGACTGACTTAACCTCAACGAGATTCTTCGCCAAATGTATCGCTGAAATAGAGCAGCGATACGGCAAATTTTAATAGAAATCACGCAGCCAGAACGTCCAGCGGCCCAGGAGGGACCAAACATTTAAATAGAGAACGAATTCTGCTGTGTTCGCATTGACTGACTAACGTGACAATAATTCCCCCTAACGAAAACATACAATACACAAAACCTTCCTCAACACTGCATGGGAATCAGCGCTGCGGCGGATAATTTCTGAATTAACGCGGAGCAGCTGACGAGCTTTTGGCGGCGTTTGAACGGTATTCTACTGCCAAACGTTTTTACAAAAGTGCGGAAAAAGTAATGATCGCAAAATTTGACTTTAAATAGATTCAGTGTACAACCGAAGAGGCGAGATTGAGAAACTACCCGAAAGGAGTGTCCAGTGCGAGAATAAATAACCATTGGAACGTGAGTTACCAAAATTAAAGTCATTTGTTACCTGGTCACATTTATCACACAGTTGTACTTCACACGCCACACATACACCTTCAAATCACTTAGTTTTTTTTCTTGTAAGGCATCTAATTGATATGTCTTGGTAGTTCAAAGGAGTCACGTCCTGAGAGTAAAGATTTTTCATGTATTAAACTCATGCTTTTCAACTGAGTCAAAATCTGAATTATACTAGCCGATACTTGATTGGATATATAAAAAATTGTCAATAATAATAACTTGTAAAATTTTTTCTCTGCAATTTTATAATTTTTTTCTATGAATGTCAGTCCTTCAGACGATTTGTTTGTTTTTAAAGAACCATTAAACTTAACTGATTTTTCCAAGCTAAACTGACTTGTTTAAATTTTTTCGTAGATTTAAAAATTTTATCAATCACATTTTTTTTCTTGGAACAAACGTTTCCAAGTGGCGCCCACAAAAAGCATAGTATTAAGTTGTGTTACAGGACTACATCACTGCAGAGGATCCAGTCAACAGAGTAAGTAACAAAAGTGCGCGGAGGTAACGCCCGACAAATTACAACACAAACATTTAAACAACACCCACTACTTGTTTTATTCGTTATAAATTGGCAGCCCAACTAGTGAGGCTTGAAAAGACGTAACAAGCCCGGCAACTACCAACATATTAAAATGCCGCAACCAAAGGGAAAGAAGGTGAAGAAGACTGTGGAACCCGAGTTAAGTGTGGAAAACGGAGAGGCAGTACAGGTCGAGGAAACGGAATTAGAACCGCCCACACTAGAAGTGGAAAGACCGGTACAAACAGCAGAGGAATTAGAGGAGCAAACGGGAGAAGAACCCATACAAATGGTAGAACAAGTAGAGAAACCCGAACCAGAAAAAATAACAGGGAGCGTTGACACAAATATAATGATGATGATGGCGATGCTCCAAGAAATGAATAAAAACAGACAGGAGGATAAAGAGGAGAATAAAAAAAGTAATGAGCAAATGTTCCAAAAAATGGAAGAAAATATGAACAAAAGTATAGAATCCCTGAAGGAGAATAATAATAAAAATAGACAGGAGGACAAGGCGGAAATAAAAGGAAGTATAGAATCATTGAAGGAGGATATGAACAAAAATACAGAATCCCTGAAGGAGGAGAATAAAAAATGTATAGAGTCCCTGAAAAAAGAAATTAGCATAAAGTACGAAACAGTAAACAAAAAAATCGATGATAATAAAATTGATAGTGACAGGAAGGTCGAGAATATGGAGAAACAGTTGGAAAGGTTACGGGAGGGAAACAATACACGTTTCGAAAAGATAGAGGAACAAACAGTAGAGACCAAACAAGATGTTAGAAATCTCGAAAACATGGTAAGGCAGAACCAAGACGCCATCATGCAGGAGGTGGGAGAAGTCCAGAAAGACGTTAGCGAGAGGAGGCAGGAAACATATGACATCGCTAACAGGCTGGATGAACAGATAAAAACTAACAAAAATAGTATACTGGAAATAGACCAGAGAGAGAAAAACCTGCAGGAAAGATTAGAGGCGCTGAGAGACGCACCAATACTAAACACTCATACGTGTCATGGTGAAAACAGGGAAGTAATCAACTTCCAGGACTATCGACGAAACCCAATGGAATTTTTGGAAAGAATGGAGGAGTTTATTGGGAGAAATAGAGAAACAAGGTGGGACAGGATAAGAGAGATGCTTGACGAGACGTTTAAAAATACTAAGGATAACTGGTGGATAGCGGTACGACCCGAAATAACGAATTTAGCAGAGTTTAAACGCCAGTTTAAGGAAAAGTATTGGTCAGAGACCGCACAAAACAGGGTAAGAATGGACATTTTCTATGGCAAATACGACGCGTCCTATGGACAGTCCCCGACGTCTTATTTCCTGGGAAAGGTATGTTTAGCACGGAAGTTGATACCGCCGATCCCAGAAGAATGTTTGGTAAGGCAGTTATCTGGACATTACAGCTATGGTATCAAGGATGCCCAATTATACCAACAGATTAGCAAAACAGCCGATCTGGCCAAATTATTGGAAAATTGCGAATCCACAGGAAGGTTCCAGGATTACCAACCCCCCAATCGTAAGGTAGAGTACAACAACAATAATAACGGACCAAACCGGAATGGAGGCGGGAACGGTAATAATCTAAACACCAATAATCAGAATAATAATATCCCACCAAATGGCCGAAATGATAACACTCAGGGCCCAATTAACCGCAACTATCCGGGACCAAACAGAGGTAATTACGCCGGGAATAACTACGGTAGGAACTTCCACCAGGGAAACGGTTATCGCGGGAATAATTATAGAGGAAGTAATTATGGTCAACGTAATGGTTATCGCAACGGGGGAAACCAAGGAGGAGGCGATAGGAGGAACCAAAATGAATATAGGCCCCAGGTAAATTATACAATGGCCAATCACCGACGGCCATATCCAACTAATGTACCCACTTACATGTTTTACCCACAACAGGCGCCAGGTAGCCAGGGTAACACGGCGAATAGCCAACCTATTAACGGTAATCCCGAGGTCAGGCAGGAAACACAGACGGGTCAGCAACCCAATGTTCCGGGAGACCGGGCCAATGAGACAGTGGCTCATTTAAACTAAACGCGGCAGTGAAAAAGGAAAACCGCCCTTCACTGAACCAATATTATGGGGTGACAAACGACGAACATAGACAGGACGAAGACGGGACTATATTAAGAATAAATAATTACCTTAAGAATATTAGAGAGGAGTTATTAGAAGAAGGTGATAATATCATTAAAAATAGTAACCAAGGGAATAATAGTATCGTGCAGATTAAAGCATATATCAATGGCATAGAAGCGATACTACTCATTGACACGGGGTCAAATGTGTCACTTATCGATAGCATTGAGTTAGAGCGGATTAAACAAAATAGTAATTTACCAATACCCACTCTACCGATAAATAACATTATTTTAGTCGGAGCAACGGGGAGGCAAAATAAATCAATAAAGAAACAGGTGTCATTAGAGATGACTAGTAATGGGGTAACAATACCAATAGGGTTATTAGTGGCGAGTAATTTACCCATGAGTATACTAATAGGCTGCGATATACTTAGGCCATACAATGCTGTAATAGATTTGGAAAGTAAGGTGATAACTTTTAAGACTAACAAGGGAATTTGGACCAATAATTTAATCGATGTCCAAGGAAGTGGTACAGACAATACACCTTATCAAGCGATAGTGAACCATTATTATTGTACCGATCGCCCAATCAATATGCCATTATATCAGGAGGAAAACCCAGAGTTGTGGTTAGAAAAGTTAGAAGAAATACGGGATTTCCAAAGGACGAAAGCAAGGGGTCTGATCAGCGAGAAACAGGCGGAACAATTAATCGAGGTATACAACCATTATAAACACATATTCTCGAACGCTCCAGGTAAAGCCAGAGATTATCAGTGCACCATAAAATTCAAAACTCTGGTGGAATTTAACAGGAAATCGTACCCGATCGCATACTCGCTAAAGAACGAAGTCAGGGAAGAATTGAACAGGATGATAGAGGACGACATAATCGAGTATAGTCATTCGCCCTTTACCAGCCCAATCATAGCGGTGCCAAAAAAGAACGGAAAGGTACGTATATGTCTCGATGCTAGGGAGATTAACAAAATGATTGTTAACGACCGCACTTCACCTGGGGAGATAGAGGAGATATTAAAAAAGTTCCACGGAATCAGATATATAAGCTCATGGGACACGGTATGTGGATACTGGCAGATAGAACTCCACCCTGATAGTAGGAAATATATGGCATTCATATTCGAGGGCAGAAACTATCAGTTTAAGCGGTTACCTTTTGGCTTAATAAATTCTGTGGCGGTGTTTGTAAAGATAATGGACAGAATATTGGGGCAGGAAGTACTGAAGTTTACGACAGTGTACGTCGACGACCTACTGGTGACTTCAGCGAATTGGGACGACCATTGTAATAGGGTTGAACAGGTGCTAGAGAAATTATCAGAGAATAATATCACCCTCAAATTAGACAAGTCCCAATTCATTGCAAATGAGGTGAAATTTTTAGGATTTAATTTAACAGAACAAGGGATTACTCCATCCAAGGAAAAGGTAGAGGCCATACAGAAGTTCCCCACCCCAAAGAATAGGAAACAGCTGCAGTCATTTTTAGGAATCTGCAACTATTACAGAAAGTTTCGGTCCAATTACTCAGAACTAACTGCCAGGTTCCAAAAGCAGTTATCAGCTAAAGACAAATGGACTTGGGGACCAGAGCAAGATGGAGTGCTCAATATCATAAAGGAAAAGTTTTTAGAAACCGTAATGTTGCATCATCCCGACTTTACAAAACCATTTTTTCTAAACTGCGATGCCAGTAACGTGAGTTTAGGTGCAGCCCTCTATCAGGAAGATCAGGACGGTAACCATTTAGTAATTAGCTTTGCTAGCCGCGTGCTGAACAGTTGCGAACGAAACTACAATACTACCGAAAAAGAACTGTTGAGTGTAGTTTTCGCATGCGGTAAATTTAGGACATATATATTAGGGTACCCCATAACAGTTAGAAGCGACCACAAATCTATATCATTTTTAAAGCATTGTAAACTGAACCACGGAAGGCTGACTAGATGGGTTTTGGCCTTGCAAGAGTACAATATCACATGGGAATATATACCCGGCAAACAGAACGTAGCCGCCGACGTCTTATCTCGCGTCAATATACCAGACCAAACCTTTGACGGCGAAAAGGAACAATTAGCCAAGGTTTACCACATTATTAAGAGCAGGGAGGATTTAAAA
This sequence comes from Magicicada septendecula, assembly GCA_034769895.1. Lineage (NCBI taxonomy): Eukaryota > Metazoa > Arthropoda > Insecta > Hemiptera > Cicadidae > Magicicada > Magicicada septendecula. The sequence continues at coordinate 401,567,496 of CM068371.1, read as the reverse complement.
GATATTTTGCACGAAATAAAGTCACAACAAGAGGCCGATCCGAAATTAGGAGATATTAGAAAAAGGGTACAGGAAGGTGATGAGGTCATAAACAGATTTTATTGTATACACGACGACACTTTGTTTCTTAGGAATACCCCGCAACAAGAGAATTGGAAATTAGTGATTCCACCAGCGATAGAGAGACCGCTAATAATCGACTATCACGAGAGGTACGGACATATGGGTGCCCTCAAAGTAAGGAAGGCATTGGAAGAGCAAACATACATCAAGGGGATGAATAAGAAGGTGCAACTGGCGATACGGTCGTGCGATATTTGTCAAAAAGTAAAGTGTGATAACGAGAGGAAGGAAGGGGTCATGATACCCATATTATCTACCGAAAAATTGGAAAAGGTATTTCTCGATATCTGCGGACCCTTTCCACGCAGCGCTGGGAGACACCGATATAAATTTATCGTAATCATTTTCGACCACTTTAGCAAGTATACAAAGCTATACCCAATAACTAGGGCAACGACCAGGAAAATAATAGACATAATAATCAAGCGTTATATAATGGAAGTGGGCCGACCGTATTCTATAATTACGGACCACGGTACTCAGTTTAGGGGAAAACTTTGGAAGGAAAGGTTGGGAGAACACGGAATAAAAACGTACAAGACGTCCGTATATCACCCGAATAGTAACCCAGCCGAGAGAGTGTTAAGGGAGGTAGGACGGTTACTAAGAACATACTGCCATAACGAGCAGAAAAGATGGCATGAATATGTAGCCTCTACCGAGGATTTTCTCAATTTCTCGCATCACAATACCATCGAGATGTCGCCATACACGGTTATGTTTGAAAGACCCCCACCACGAGAGATAAAAGAAATTATTAATTTTCCCGACGAACCCGCATACCAATTTGAAGGGGCAAAATTTTATAATAAGGTGTTAGAAAAAACGGAACAGCAGCGGAAAAAATATATAAAATCACAGCCTAAGGCAATTAACTATGAGGTAGGTGAAAAGGTGTTAGTTAAAAATAGAGAATTGCCCAGTGCTATACAAGGCATAACGAGGAAATTGCTACTCTTATATACAGGGCCTTTCACGATAACCAGAGACAATAAAAACAATACCTACGAGGTAACTGACACAATTAGGAACAAGGTAAAAGGTACGTATAACCAGACTTCATTAAAAAAGTACCATGATTAAAAAAAATCGCAAGTCGAATACTCAATCAGTGACCAAGTACCATGACCAAAAACCAAAGTCAAATACAGCATCATAGAGAAGGTACCTTGACTAAACATGTTAACGTGAATTTTTTAACTTAGCCATAATTAGAAAGGAGGTAGAGATTATTAAATAAATATAAATATTATTGTATAGAGATTATTATTAATAAATATTACGAGATGGACACATTCCATCATAGGCAAGATTTATTTCCAATAGCCATGTCAACGTATATTTACCAGCTTACCCGTACTTATAGAAGGAGAGAGATTATTATTAATAAATATTACGAGATGGACACATTCCACCATAGGCAAGATTTATTTCCAATAGCCATGTCAACGTATATTTACCAGCTTACCCGTACTTATAGAAGGAGAGAGATTATTATTAATAAATATTACGAGATGGACACATTCCATCATAGGCAAGATTTATATCCAATAGCCATGTCAACGTATATTTACCAGCTTACCCGTACTTATAGAAGGAGAGAGATTATTATTAATAAATATTACGAGATGGACACATTCCATCATAGGCAAGATTTATTTCCAAAATTATCAACTTTAACGGAGAGGCATATGTAACGTCACAGAACGTTCCATAAAAGAAATCATTTATATAGTAAGTTAGCATACTGTCATATATTTGATATTTAAATGGAAACGATAAAAGGAAAAAAAAAAGGGAAAACAGTGTGTTACATAAGGAGGTAATGATGAATATGAATATAGCTATTAACATTGAATGATTTTAAACGATAATTTAACCTGCGGAGAACGATATATTAATATAATTGTGAATTAATCAGAAGAGTTTAAGAAAGGGAATTTATGTGTAGGAGCCTATGATCTTTGAATATTGTATTTTTATTATTATTATTATTATTATTTTGTTGCAAAGGTGCAATTATTATTTTCTGAACAGGGATGTGTTGCCTCTGATTTCAGTAGTTATAGACAGGAAGGGACAGAGAATGTATGCCATAGCGAGCCACTCTGACTCCCAACCCTCTATGTAAGTTAGGGAATTGATAGGGAATTATATCAAAGATTAATTATAAAACATCAAGGTAAAAAGGAAAGGAATAGGTGATACGACAAAGAACGAACTAGGAATATTGAGTTGGATTAATATATTAAAGGAGTAGTACAGGAATTTAATTATAAGATAAAAGAATGAGATATAAAGAAGCTAATAAAGGGTTAATATAGAGATGATAATTTCATCAAAACCAAAGATATGTTTTTCCAAAATTATCAACTTTAACGGAGAGGCATATGTAACGTCACAGAACGTTCCATAAAAGAAATCATTTATATATTAAGTTAGCATAAGAGGAAAGTGAAGTGAATAGTATAAAAGCGAGACCAAATTCGACCCAAAAACACTTGAAACTTGAACTCCAGAACTGATGCATCACCCACAACACTGATCGACGCAGCTAAGGCGAAACCGAAGAGGCGAGAAATCGACAAGACACGGCAGGAAGGCTTTTCCCGTACATAGACATAACCGACTGACTTAACCTCAACGAGATTCTTCGCCAAATGTATCGCTGAAATAGAGCAGCGATACGGCAAATTTTAATAGAAATCACGCAGCCAGAACGTCCAGCGGCCCAGGAGGGACCAAACATTTAAATAGAGAACGAATTCTGCTGTGTTCGCATTGACTGACTAACGTGACAATAATTCCCCCTAACGAAAACATACAATACACAAAACCTTCCTCAACACTGCATGGGAATCAGCGCTGCGGCGGATAATTTCTGAATTAACGCGGAGCAGCTGACGAGCTTTTGGCGGCGTTTGAACGATATTCTACTGCCAAACGTTTTTACAAAAGTGCGGAAAAAGTAATGATCGCAAAATTTGACTTTAAATAGATTCAGTGTACAACCGAAGAGGCGAGATTGAGAAACTACCCGAAAGGAGTGTCCAGTGCGAGAATAAATAACCATTGGAACGTGAGTTACCAAAATTAAAGTCATTTGTTACCTGGTCACATTTATCACACAGTTGTACTTCACACGCCACACATACACCTTCAAATCACTTAGTTTTTTTTCTTGTAAGGCATCTAATTGATATGTCTTGGTAGTTCAAAGGAGTCACGTCCTGAGAGTAAAGATTTTTCATGTATTAAACTCATGCTTTTCAACTGAGTCAAAATCTGAATTATACTAGCCGATACTTGATTGGATATTGTAACAAAGCGACCTTTCTGTGGCTGTCTTCTTGTTTAAAACCCAGCGTTGGGTTGTCGCTTTGTAAGAAGACCTTATATATGACTGTAATCTGATCAAATCCCACTGTTTGGGCTAGCCACTTGGTCACCAGACCGCTGTATGCCGGTCGTTACAAAAGAATAAAAATAAAATGGAAATTTCAATAATTAGAATTTCCAAACAATAAAATAATTTTGTTTATGTTTATAGAGGTATGTATACTAGATAAATCTGTTTTTTAAAGGGTTCTGTGAAAATTTTAATAACAGGTAAGTATTTATTGACCGTCGAGCACCTTTTGAAGATTTGCACCAAGTCTGGAGTTAAATAGATTAACTCCAGGTAATAATCGATTGGTGACTTTCCTTACTGGTCCAATATCTTGTTCAAAATAGAGTATATTCTTTTCACTTAATACCTTCAACCTTATAAATACCCTTAAATTACCCTGTGAAATAAGTACAGATACAAAATAATAGAAATATAAAGATTTATTGACAATTTTAGATAAATAATCGATATTTTATCGATGGAGAGCAATTATCGACTCTGTCTCAGGAATTATCGATTGTCATACAGAACAAAATTTTATGTTATATTATATTAAAGACAGGTTCTTTGAGCGATTAAGAATTAATAGTCAGAGAAGGGTGACGAGAAAGTATAACATTAACAGTTAACACATAAAAATACAATAATTACTATTCAATAGTATTAAATAATTCAGGTTATGATATTAGAATAAATGTTTTGTCGAACCAATGAAGACTGATGTGACGTCAGTCTCTGCGATGTAGTAGGCAGGTTTCGTTTTCAAGATGGCCGCTCCTTGGGTTGGTCTCGGCTATTGTATATGCGTCGAGTCAGAAAATTACTATAAAATTACCTTCATCAAGGTCTAAAATGTCCCCGGACTGGTGTAATAAGTCTGTTAATCTATTTAGTGTATTCTGGTGAAGTGTTCAGTGTAAACTTGCGTTAGTTAGTTTATTTTCTATTTTGTTCAACTATTACGGTTAAGTTTTCAAGTTGCGGTTAGGTTTGTAGAGTAAATCAGTTGTAATATAATGTTTTACTATTTACTGTCACTCGTTTAGTGAAGTTAAAGGTTTGTTTTCACTATTGTCGTGAATGTTTTTATATTATTGGCTTCAAAAAGTGTCTAATTTGTCTAACTCCCGTTCACTGATTTCAAAGGCTATTCGTTAGCTTCATGTTCGACTCGGTTTAAAGAACGATTTTGTCACACACCTATTCAGCTTGATATTCAACAAAAGACTAATTAACTTGGTCATAAATCTTGCCCAGTTAATCCTTGAAAAAGTATTGTTAACATTTTTCGATTTCATACACATTAGAAAATATTACATTATATATGGAATTTTTCTATTTTATTCCTTACTTTTATGAATTATTAATCTTATTATTAGTTTAATCATCTTATTCCCTTTAAATTGATGTATTATAGTCTATATCTGTAGACATTTTGTGGAAATTAACAAATTTTGTTCACACTTTGGAAATATAGGCTCAAAATTGGATTTCCGTTTTTATATAAAATTCCTTCCATTTTAAATATTATTAATACTATTATAATAAATTTTAATTAGTCATATTTCTCTTCCTTTCCTTAAATACATATAAATTACACCTTTGAACTGGTTTTTTGTGTTAATTTGTAGATTTGATATTGCTCTCTAAAATTAATTAATTTATATATTTTGACAATTTACAAAATGTTAAGGTATCTTTCCTTATTGTCATTTTAATTCATAGAATCATTCCTAGTAGTAGTTAATTGTGTTATCTTATATAAATCTGGGTAGTTTACAGGATTTATTAGTGAATTATACTATTTTATATTGGTTCTCTGATTTCACCAAATGGCCTAGATTTTAGAATTTTATATTTCTTTCTTTCTCAATAAATTAAACTTGATTCCTCCTCTGACTTTACATAACTACAATTATATGAAAATAACATGATCTATAACTTATTGTTTTGTGTAGTAGTTAATTAACACTACAGTTATTAAAATAATTAATTATGAACATTGTTTATAAATCTGCACAATTTAACATATTGCAGATACAGCTTAAACATATCTCTTTTGACTATTTTCAATCTAACATAGCATACCTTTTAGTACATTATTACTGGTATGTAGGTTATTATTTATCAAACATAATTCTTTTTTAAAATACATAACATAAATCTTATTTTCTAATAAACCTTACAAATACATTTATTTAATACATTGATTTTAGGACTATGAAATAATAGTCTATTTAAACATGTTACACTTATTCATACTATATTAGTACCAGTCCTTTTTGGTTTAAATCATTATTATTGTGATTCCCCACATCAGCAAACATTAATTCCCATACTCTATTTATTATCATCCTTTTTTACAAAGGTCTTTTAAATAAGGATTTACATAAAAATAATAAAATACTGGAAACCTTCCATTTTATTATTTTATCATGCTGGTTATTATTAGACTTTAAAGTTGTGATATAGCATACTACTAAGTTATAGTATCACCAACTTTAAGTTTATTGCATTTTTTTAAAAAACACTTATACAAATTCACTTTCACTGTTGGTTCTGATATTCTGAGTCTTATTATCTCAGACCAGGCCTTTAGTCATCATGGACCGTTAAGACTAGTTTATTTTCTTTATTACACAATAGCTTTAGCCGGTGCACTTCTTATAACGCTATACAACACTTTAGTTTTCTCAATAATTACATTTTTATAAGATTTTGGGGATGTTATACTTTCTTTGATACAGTTTTTGTGGGTTTGGGATTGATAGTAGTTTATATAATAATAGGCTTTACTACGGTGTTTCTTTCATACTATGTCTTCCTCTCCTCCTGTCTTCCTTCTTGTCCTTCTTCATATCTTCCTTCTGGTATTCATTCTTGTCCCTCTTCTAGTTTTCATTCTTGTCCCTCGTCTAGTCTTCACTCTTCTGTTCTTCTTTCCTCATTCTTGGGAACCAAGGTACTTGGTGTTATCACGACTGAGGTTTAGTTTGGAGTATTGAATTTCTTCACTGAACTGACTTTATTCTTCTATTTGTTTTTAGAGTATTTTGGTATTCACCACTCTTTGATTGAGTCTCTTTTTTCGGGATATTGTCTTATGTAACTGGTTTACTGCTCTGAGCTTCCTGGGTAACGTACTGGTATTATTTATGAGTTGATGAGTTGCTTCAATACTTTCTTTGGTTTCTTTTAACAGTGGTTTTTATATATTATGTAGTGAGGATTTTTATCTTATTGTGTTTCATTCCTCTGAATAATATTAAATGTCATTTAATATTATTACAACATTTTTTGATGTAATTAAATTTTATCATTTCATATGATTTACAATGTAGTGGATTTTCTGTCACGCTACAGAATGCCCTTCTCCAGAAGTAATTTTTTCAGACTATACTTGCTTTGTCTGAAACAATTGCTTATGATAATTATTCAAAGTTTGTTATTATTTTGGACTTCCTTCCATTTTAAAATTCTCTTATTTATATCTGAGTTTATATCACTCTCACTTGATCTTCCTTGATAGTAATAGTCTTCTGAGTTTCATATTTATTATTTCATTTTTATATTTCTTCTTAGTATTTTCTCCTTGGGATATTTGCTCCCTATCGTTCCCTACTTTGTGAGCTGGTTCAGTTCAGAGAGGCACTGTACGCTACTTTCCTCTGCTGTCCAATACTTCACACATATTTGAGTACAGAGGCAAATCATCTCTGCTCAAAAAATATATTAATCCTGCTGGAATTATCATCAGACAGATTAAAAAAAATTATTCAGAATAGTACACATTTGTTACTATTTAAAAAAAAAAATATCTTTGGGATACTTCACTTATTACTTATTATACTTCTCAGAGATTTTAATATTTCTATCTCAGTTGTTCATCTGACTTATTATCTGGATGTTTCTTTCATTTGATATTATGGTAGGAAGCTCTTCTATTATTACCCTTTTATACTTTTATTATCATATAAATCTTTTGGTTATAAATTCTTTATTACCTTCTGGTTTTTTCATTATAATCTGCATTATTTGTAGTAGCATATCTTTGTGACATTTTTAGACTGTTTCTTGGTTCTTAAAATTTCCACTTGTTCTATTTCCTAGAATTTTTTATAACTGTCATTATCATAATTGTCATTTAATTTATAATTCATTATATAATTGTCATTTTATATTAATTCATTTAATTACATACATTTTTGACATTATTTTCACATTATTCCGGTCATTGCGATTATACTTGCAAGTGCTGGTTTTTATATTTATTTCATTATGAGGTCATATTTTCTCCTCATACCACTTAAAGTTTCATTCTCTCATAATTCCAAAGAAGTTTTTGTACTTTATTTTATTCACTCACTTAAATCGTATTAAAGAATTTTTTCTTTTTTATTTCCTTCAACAACATTTTACGGAAAGGTTTTTACTCTTCATATTGAACTTAGACATGATTAAACTGTCTAGAATTATTTGTTTTTTGACCTTAGATGGTTTTATTTCTAAATTCTCTCCTTCTTTATTATTATATTATAGCCATAAAGTTTTTCTTAGATAATCGGTATGTAAGGTGATCTCATTTATGTTTAAAATTTTGTTGACTTATTTCAAACTCTTCTTACATTATTCTTCTTTTCAAATAATTTCTTTCAAATAATCTTTATGTAAGATTGGCTCACACCTTTTTAGAATTTTGGGGTTTTTATGTTTTTAAACTTCTTCTCTTCGATTCTAGCCATAAAGTTTTTTCATATTTTCTTGGTATGTAAGGTGAACTTACTTATTTTTTTTGAATTTAGTTGATTTTATGTTTTTAAACTTCTTCTATATTACTACCACATAGACCTTTCATAAATGATTGTAATAGTTTTCATAATTATATGGTAAACATATCATATTAGTTTCATAAATATAGTATGATGCTTTTCTTGTCTTTATTCAAATGTATTTCTTATTATTATTTTTTCTTTATACCCAGGTGGATGCTTTTTATTATAGTGCATTGTTGCTCATAGTTCCTTTATAAGGTGCAGTTTCTCAATTAATTTATTTCTTAAATTCCCATTTTGGTTCTTTGTCCCTTCTTCTTCTCATTTTTCCTCAGTGGTAATTATTTTCATCTTCTTTGTGGTGGTTTTGCCGTTGTCGGTTATCATGACATCCATCCCTTTTACCACCTCATTATGTATTCGTATAGATCCTTATCAGATCCAAACTTTTACTCCTACGCGCCGGATAGTACCTCGGTTGGTCCCGTTCTAGGCTCCTCCGCCTTTCTTCGTATCTTCGGTAACTGCTCCCTCTATGGTGGTTGAAACCTCGCTGTCTTCCATCTGTGGCCCGTATGAAGTTCACTCTTGGGCGAGGAAACCTATTATTACTAAAATTACTATTATTGGGACCCACACGATTAGCATTATTATGGTAGGGACTATTACCATAATTGGGGCTTCTCTGACTATTTACGTTATCAGGGTAGGGATTGGGGTTACCCTGATAACCATTAGAGGGTCGATTCGGGTTTTGTTGGTTGGGACCCGTATTATTATTGTCATTGTAATTGGTATTGTTCCCATTATTATATTGTCTCATATTCCAATATGTCTCTGGTCCATATGCTGTATGACCTGAAAAATATCTGTGATGGTCTTCATCTGGTTTATCAACTGTTTGCTTCTCTGAATCCCCATAATCTGGTTCATCATCACATATCCATCCGGAAGGTATACATTTTTGTATAATTGTACACTGGAATAGTCCTGGATGGCGCACTAATGGAACACACTCTGGTGATTCACCAGTGCCATCGTCACAGTCTGATAAGATGTTATATTTCCATCTTTCTGAAATACACTGTTTAGTTCCGCACTGGAACTGATCTGTTCCACATGTCGTATTCTGTTTACCTCTGGTCCTTCCCCATTGGTAAACTAGTGTTTGGTGGTACATTATTTCTGAGATTACCTTGAATCTCCTTCCGAAATTTCTGTAATTACTGATTTCTTCATGGTCGGTAATTGGAATATTATTGACATCCATTAAACCATGGTTCATCATTTCTATGTCTTCTTTGGTTTTCCTTAATTTCTTTGGAATTGTTTTCCTCCTTTCCTTTGCTTCCACTTCCATAGCTTTAGTATCTTCTGTATTCCCGTCAGTTTCCTTTTCAGGTAATACTACAACTGGATCCTCTGTTTTGTCATTCGGTATATCTTCTGGTTCTGGTTGGCTATCTTCCTGCGTTTTATCATTTAGTACTTCTTCTGGTTCTGGTTGGCTATCATTTTTTATTTCTTCGGTCTTCTCATCTCTTAATTCTTCTCCCTTTAATCTGTCCTCTTTTCTTTCTTCGGCCCAATCATCCATTTTCTTTATCATCCCGTCTAGTTTGGATCCGAGGTTCTTATTCATTTGTACTATCATTTCCATCAGTTTTTCCATCATCTCCTCTCGGGTAAGTTCTACCATTTTGCTTTATATCGTTGTTGCCCTTCTTCCTGACTGGATAACCGCTGCCAGGCTTATCTATTCAAGCCCTCTAAGTTGGACACCACTTTGTAACAGACGACCTTTAGGTGGCTGTCTTCCTTCCTTAAGTGTTGGCGTCGTCACTTTGTAAGAAGACCTTATATATGACTGTAATCTGATCAAATCCCACTGTTTGGGCTAGCCACTTGGTCACCAGACCGCTGTATGCCGGTCGTTACAAAAGAATAAAAATAAAATGGAAATTTCAATAATTAGAATTTCCAAACAATAAAATAATTTTGTTTATGTTTATAGAGGTATGTATACTAGATAAATCTGTTTTTTAAAGGGTTCTGTGAAAATTTTAATAACAGGTAAGTATTTATTGACTGTCGAGCACCTTTTGAAGATTTGCACCAAGTCTGGAGTTAAATAGATTAACTCCAGGTAATAATCGATTGGTGACTTTCCTTACTGGTCCAATATCTTGTTCAAAATAGAGTATATTCTTTTCACTTAATACCTTCAACCTTATAAATACCCTTAAATTACCCTGTGAAATAAGTACAGATACAAAATAATAGAAATATAAAGATTTATTGACAATTTTAGATAAATAATCGATATTTTATCGATGGAGAGCAATTATCGACTCTGTCTCAGGAATTATCGATTGTCATACAGAACAAAATTTTATGTTATATTATATTAAAGACAGGTTCTTTGAGCGATTAAGAATTAATAGTCAGAGAAGGGTGACGAGAAAGTATAACATTAACAGTTAACACATAAAAATACAATAATTACTATTCAATAGTATTAAATAATTCAGGTTATGATATTAGAATAAATGTTTTGTCGAACCAATGAAGACTGATGTGACGTCAGTCTCTGCGATGTAGTAGGCAGGTTTCGTTTTCAAGATGGCCGCTCCTTGGGTTGGTCTCGGCTATTGTATATGCGTCGAGTCAGAAAATTACTATAAAATTACCTTCATCAAGGTCTAAAATGTCCCCGGACTGGTGTAATAAGTCTGTTAATCTATTTAGTGTATTCTGGTGAAGTGTTCAGTGTAAACTTGCGTTAGTTAGTTTATTTTCTATTTTGTTCAACTATTACGGTTAAGTTTTCAAGTTGCGGTTAGGTTTGTAGAGTAAATCAGTTGTAATATAATGTTTTACTATTTACTGTCACTCGTTTAGTGAAGTTAAAGGTTTGTTTTCACTATTGTCGTGAATGTTTTTATATTATTGGCTTCAAAAAGTGTCTAATTTGTCTAACTCCCGTTCACTGATTTCAAAGGCTATTCGTTAGCTTCATGTTCGACTCGGTTTAAAGAACGATTTTGTCACACACCTATTCAGCTTGATATTCAACAAAAGACTAATTAACTTGGTCATAAATCTTGCCCAGTTAATCCTTGAAAAAGTATTGTTAACATTTTTCGATTTCATACACATTAGAAAATATTACATTATATATGGAATTTTTCTATTTTATTCCTTACTTTTATGAATTATTAATCTTATTATTAGTTTAATCATCTTATTCCCTTTAAATTGATGTATTATAGTCTATATCTGTAGACATTTTGTGGAAATTAACAAATTTTGTTCACACTTTGGAAATATAGGCTCAAAATTGGATTTCCGTTTTTATATAAAATTCCTTCCATTTTAAATATTATTAATACTATTATAATAAATTTTAATTAGTCATATTTCTCTTCCTTTCCTTAAATACATATAAATTACACCTTTGAACTGGTTTCTTGTGTTAATTTGTAGATTTGATATTGCTCTCTAAAATTAATTAATTTATATATTTTGACAATTTACAAAATGTTAAGGTATCTTTCCTTATTGTCATTTTAATTCATAGGATCATTCCTAGTAGTAGTTAATTGTGTTATCTTATATAAATCTGGGTAGTTTACAGGATTTATTAGTGAATTATACTATTTTATATTGGTTCTCTGATTTCACCAAATGGCCTAGATTTTAGAATTTTATATTTCTTTCTTTCTCAATAAATTAAACTTGATTCCTCCTCTGACTTTACATAACTACAATTATATGAAAATAACATGATCTATAACTTATTGTTTTGTGTAGTAGTTAATTAACACTACAGTTATTAAAATAATTAATTATGAACATTGTTTATAAATCTGCACAATTTAACATATTGCAGATACAGCTTAAACATATCTCTTTTGACTATTTTCAATCTAACATAGCATACCTTTTAGTACATTATTACTGGTATGTAGGTTATTATTTATCAAACATAATTCTTTTTTAAAATACATAACATAAATCTTATTTTCTAATAAACCTTACAAATACATTTATTTAATACATTGATTTTAGGACTATGAAATAATAGTCTATTTAAACATGTTACACTTATTCATACTATATTAGTACCAGTCCTTTTTGGTTTAAATCATTATTATTGTGATTCCCCACATCAGCAAACATTAATTCCCATACTCTATTTATTATCATCCTTTTTTACAAAGGTCTTTTAAATAAGGATTTACATAAAAATAATAAAATACTGGAAACCTTCCATTTTATTATTTTATCATGCTGGTTATTATTAGACTTTAAAGTTGTGATATAGCATACTACTAAGTTATAGTATCACCAACTTTAAGTTTATTGCATTTTTTTAAAAAACACTTATACAAATTCACTTTCACTGTTGGTTCTGATATTCTGAGTCTTATTATCTCAGACCAGACCTTTAGTCATCATGGACCGTTAAGACTAGTTTATTTTCTTTATTACACAATAGCTTTAGCCGGTGCACTTCTTATAACGCTATACAACACTTTAGTTTTCTCAATAATTACATTTTTATAAGATTTTGGGGATGTTATACTTTCTTTGATATAGTTTTTGTGGGTTTGGGATTGATAGTAGTTTATATAATAATAGGCTTTACTACGGTGTTTCTTTCATACTATATCTTCCTCTCCTCCTGTCTTCCTTCTTGTCCTTCTTCATATCTTCCTTCTGGTATTCATTCTTGTCCCTCTTCTAGTTTTCATTCTTGTCCCTCGTCTAGTCTTCACTCTTCTGTTCTTCTTTCCTCATTCTTGGGAACCAAGGTACTTGGTGTTATCACGACTGAGGTTTAGTTTGGAGTATTGAATTTCTTCACTGAACTGACTTTATTCTTCTATTTGTTTTTAGAGTATTTTGGTATTCACCACTCTTTGATTGAGTCTCTTTTTTCGGGATATTGTCTTATGTAACTGGTTTACTGCTCTGAGCTTCCTGGGTAACGTACTGGTATTATTTATGAGTTGATGAGTTGCTTCAATACTTTCTTTGGTTTCTTTTAACAGTGGTTTTTATATATTATGTAGTGAGGATTTTTATCTTATTGTGTTTCATTCCTCTGAATAATATTAAATGTCATTTAATATTATTACAACATTTTTTGATGTAATTAAATTTTATCATTTCATATGATTTACAATGTAGTGGATTTTCTGTCACGCTACAATATATAAAAAATTGTCAATAATAATAACTTGTAAAATTTTTTCTCTGCAATTTTATAATTTTTTTCTATGAATGTCAGTCCTTCAGACGATTTTTTTGTTTTTAAAGAACCATTAAACTTAACTGATTTTTCCAAGCTAAACTGACTTGTTTAAATTTTCTCGTAGATTTAAAAATTTTATCAATTACATTTTTTTTCTTGGAACAAACGTTTCCAAGTGGCGCCCACAAAAAGCATAGTATTAAGTTGTGTTACAGGACTACATCACTGCAGAGGATCCAGTCAACAGAGTAAGTAACAAAAGTGCGCGGAGGTAACGCCCGACAAATTACAACACAAACATTTAAACAACACCCACTACTTGTTTTATTCGTTATAAGTGTGCTCATATTAACAACTGAACTAGTAGTACACTGGCTATGGCAGTAAAAGAAACTGAATGAAATTTCACTTATACTGAATTATTACTGAATTAAGATAATTTTTATAAAAAATATAAATAATGACAATTTTAATTAAAAAACACTTTATAACATCAGCCCCTAATAAACACATTTGAGGTGTTCCTACAGAATTGGCTTGGCCACAGGCGAGGTCATGCGCACCACCAGATCCAGCAACCTAAAACATGCTATAGACCTGTTACTAACGGCACCTACGGGTGACGTCCACAGGTTACAGCACCTCCCCAAAGCTTTAAATAAAAAAAAAAAAAAAAAAATGAAACGCATATAGCTATGAATACCCTTAATCAATGCAAGCATAAATCACCCCCCTTCCCCCCGATAAATCAGTAATCTTAAGTCACACACACTTTTACCCTTAAAGAAAATTTCGCAGCAAAATTCGGTAGCGCATGACCCCGTCCGGGCTCACACTTACTCAGGGTGGGCTTAAGCCTTAGTAAAATAGACTGACAAAATTTACAAGCCCTAATTGTCTCGCTGGACTTGTGTCCCAACAACTTTAACTGGAGATGTTCCAGGAAGAGAATAAGATGTTCTACATTGTAGAGGCCAAAATATATATAAATGGGTTAAATGTCACCTGGTAAAATCCGGCACAAAACCTGATGTATTGTCCATTTCTTCCTCCCGACGGCACAGACGGAGAATCACTCGTGTAATACCATTGGTGGCAGATGTTTGGCCACCCGCTGAAGTGAATCGAGATTCGTCTTAGGTCGGGAACCCTGAACAATTATATATATTGACAATTACTCAAATGTTACCCAATTCACGATCCCCCTAATATTCATGACTCCAGCATAATTCACACACTACCACATGCTCAGATTAAAGGAAAATTTTGAAATTTTAAGAAAGCACAGAAATTACCTTCAGTAAAAAAATTTAGAATTAAATGACTAGTATTTATAGACAGTTCGTCAACTAAATAAACCCTTATTACAATTTCGAAATGAGTTGCAAACTTAAATAGGCTCATATTGCATATACAGTTTCATATACCTCTATATTTAGTTCATAAAACATTCTCTTACGCCCCTTTGATTATAATGAAATTATTACGATATAATTAGGAAAAATACACAGCCATAATTACTTTATAAATACTTTAACTCAGCCAGTGTTAGCTTTCAAGACATACATACACAGAATTTAACCCGCGCTTGCCACGTGGTGACTTTCGTATATATATCGCATTGCATCGGCATTAATTTAAGCTAAATTACAATTCTTTTATTAAATAATAAGTAAGTTACCTTGAACAGACTTACCGGCGAGCCGCGTAGTCGATTATCTAATCATGATAGATTTTAGCAGACCCAAAAAAAATCAAACTGGTGGCCGCCGGAAGAGAGAATGGTTGTTTCTTCCTCCCGACGGCACAGACGGAGAAATCACGCTCTGCTACCATTTGTAACCCCTCTTTCAACTTTTAGACTTTATAAAAAAAAAACTTTTTTTTTTAATTTTATTTTATTTTAATTTTTACTTTATTTTATTTTTTTTTTTTGAAAGAGAGGCCACTAGTTATTTAAAACTAGGCAAGAGCCTAGGGAAGCCAAAACTGCGCTGGGTCCAGTATGACGGGACTTGCAATTAAACTCGTTGTTAAGCAACAATAACAATTTTATTCACTATTTCAAATAACATGCAAGTATCACTCCCTGTCATTACACTCCTCTGAAAATATGCACGTATCATCTCATCAAATTATAATGCATGTAAACATCAGCATAATAGTATCTCCCAAATATAAGTAAATATAACATCAATCAATATAAATACATAAATACACATAAATAAATAGTTACATAAATACACATAGCGCACACATATCGATATACACACATATATATACTACACACATGTTCACCTGGCAGGCAGCTCATAGACATTTAACCATGCCGCCGAAGAATACCATCTTCAGTATCAGTGACCTAGATCCCCATCCCAAACTACTGTAAAAGGGTAAAGTGCCCAGCCTCCATAAAAAAAACTTTCATAAACCAATCCATTAACCAGTCCGGTTATGACTGCTTGCAACCAATGAAATTATCACAAGAATTCAAAATTTTAGAAAGGTTCCCCCAGATAGGACTGTGCCATGGCCAGGTCAACATGGCTGCACGGCCGTACGAATGTATAACAGAATTTATGATTGGAAGTAAGAATCAATAGTGTACTCATATTAACAACTGAACTAGTAGTACACTGGCTATGGCAGTAAAAGAAACTGAATGAAATTTCACTTATACTGAATTATTACTGAGTTAAGATAATTTTTATAAAATATATATAATACGGTTTATGATTGAACCAATAGTGTGCTCATATTAACAACTGAACTAGTAGTACACTGGCTATGGCAGTAAAAGAAACTGAATGAAATTTCACTTATACTGAATTATTACTGAATTAAGATAATTTTTATAAAAAATATATATAATGACAATTTTAATTAAAAAAAACTTTATAACATCAGCCCCTAATAAACACATTTGAGGTGTTCCTACAGAATTGGCGAGGCCATGCGCACCACCAGATCCAGCAACCTAAAACATGCTATAGACCTGTTACTAACGGCACCTACGGGTGACGTCCACAGGTTACAGCACCTCCCCAAAGCTTTAAATAAAAAAAAAAAAAAAAAAATGAAACGCATATAGCTATGAATACCCTTAATCAATGCAAGCATAAATCACCCCCCTTCCCACCGATAAATCAGTAATCTTAAGTCACACACACTTTTACCCTTAAAGAAAATTTCGCAGCAAAATTCGGTAGCGCATGACCCCGTCTGGGCTCACACTTACTCAGGGGGGGGCTTAAGCCTTAGTAAAATACACTGACAAAATTTACAAGCCCTAATTGTCTCGCTGGACTTGTGTCCCAACAACTTTAACTGGAGATGTTCCAGGAAGAGAATAAGATGTTCTACATTGTAGAGGCCAAAATATATATAAATGGGTTAAATGTCACCTGGTAAAATCCGGCACAAAACCTGATGTATTGTCCATTTCTTCCTCCCGACAGCACAGACGGAGAATCACTCGTGTAATACCATTGGTGGCAGATGTTCGGCCACCCGCTGAAGTGAATCGAGATTCGTCTTAGGTCGGGAACCCTGAACAATTATATATATTGACAATTACTCAAATGTTACCCAATTCACAATCCCCCTAATATTCATGACTCCAGCGTAATTCACACACTACCACATGCTCAGATTAAAGGAAAATTTTGAAATTTTAAGAAAGCACAGAAATTACCTTCAGTAAAAAAAATTTAGAATTAAATGACTAGTATTTATAGACAGTTCGTCAACTAAATAAACCCTTATTACAATTTCGAGATGAGTTGCAAACTTAAACAGGTTCATAATGCATATACAGTTTCATATACCTCTACATTTAGTTCATAAAACATTCTCTTACGCCCCTTTGATGTAATGAAATTATTATGATATAATTAGGAAAAATACACAGCCATAATTACTTTATAAATACTTTAACTCAGCCAGTGTTAGCTTTCAAGACATACATACACAGAATTTAACCCGCGCTTGCCACGTGGTGACTTTCGTATGTATATCGCATTCATCGGCATTAATTTAAGCTAAATTACAATTCTTTTATTAAATAATAAGTAAGTTACCTTGAACAGACTTACCGGCGAGTCGCGTAGTCGATTATCTAGTCATGATAGATTTTAGCAGACCCAAAAAAAATCAAACTGGTGGCCGCCGGAAGAGAGAATGGTTGCTGCGTCGCGTTCGGCTGCCTGGTGAGTACTGCTCAGAGCAGTGACAAGTTAAACGCTGCGTATCACTCCCCATAGAGCACGCACGGATCGGCAACAAAGCATGCAGATAACAGCGTATACCCCGCTCAAATAATTAATTCACCAACCCCCGCAATGACCGTCACATAATTAACTGGGAAAGGGCCGAGTATTCCAAAAACTCGGCACACAACTTAGTTACATAGTTGTACGTAACTGGAAAATTTAAACTGTTTACAAAAAAAATAAATACGCCGTGTTGACGGGCATAAGCTGCCGCTGCACCGTGGATGATTTAAGAAGAGAACCACTGTATCTTGCGTGTCCTATTTATACCCATGTCTTGGTCGACACCTGCAGTGGTACGAAATCGACATGTTAGAAACTGTCTCTGGATTCAGTTCCCCCACTCTTTGTCAAATTCGCTATTTTTTATATTTCTGCGAATTGCAGAGTCCTGTAAGTATACTCTTATACTTATCTCATAACTATTTTTACAACACATGTTCACTGTAACTTTGGACATTGCAACTTAACCCTTTCGATTTGTACACAGTTATTTCACTATTACACTCGTACGGTGTGTCACTTTCGCGTGGGTTTCGTACACAGTATTTAGTAAATTTTATTACATTTTATTGTGCTTTTGGATTTTAATTCTTAATTATAGTTTATGAATAATTACGGAAAAACAGTAATTGTGCAATTATTCATCTTGGGGTGGCAAACTCGCCTGCAGAGACCTGCGTTCACACACACTAGCAAAATACTGGTGTAACTTTCAGTTACATTTGTGTGTGTGCACGTCGATTCAGGTCGAAACACCTGTTCATATTTTTGTCTGAGCCAAGCTTGCAATCCCTGACTTGCTTATTTCTAATATATTATTAATTATTTACAGTTTATTAGATAAATTAAAATTTTTATATTCCATGCTCAGTACATCACTTATTTGTACTGTCGCATTATTCCTCTGCTTGGTAACAAAAAAAATTTAATAAATTTATTTATTATAATTTTTTTTAATTTATTTATTATTATTATTTGCAAAAAAATGTAACAAATAATAAAGAATAATATTCGTCATTTCACCCTTAATTGGAGTGTATATAAATGTCTTACCTCCCCTCTTCGTTCGCTCATGACCTTGTAGTAGGGTGGCTTCAACAAACAGCTGATCTGACTGGTTTCATTGACCTCGTTGTTTTCATGTGTAGAACTTCCTAAATGACGTTGCGTGGAATTTACCAATTTCTTTCTTCTGTATCTCATCATATACGATGAAAGTGTTCTGTCCTACTCGCTGTCTTAACGTATACGGTCCATTATAAAGTCTGAAGAATTTCTTCGTCGTATTATCACTCCGTTTTCCCACTGGATTTGCTTTGAGTAGTATACTTTCTCCCACGTTGAATTGTTGTAGCTTGTGAGTTAGATTAAATCTCTCTACTCTCTTGTTACCCCTTTCTATTATCCGTTGCCTTGCGTATCCAATTTTCACACTTATTGGTACAGGTACATTTTGGTTATTAGGTTTGTTTATATACTTAGTCCAAAATCTGTTTGGCTTCTTATCTTCTTCTAATTCCATTGGAGTGTATCCTGTTGCTTCACTATAATTTTCATTAATGGCTTTTTCAAGAAATGGTAAATATTCTGCCCATTTATTGTGTTGATCATGGCAATATATTCGTAAATATTTACCTAATTCTTTGTTAACTCTCTCAGCAACGTTTCCTTGAGGATGTCTTATGGATGTGAGTACTGGTTGTATTCCATTTTCCCTTAACGTCCTCTCCCATTTTTCACTTTGGAATTGTACACCTTGATCACTGAGTACCTTCTTCATTTTTCCATATAACGGAATATATTTCTGCAGTAGTATCTTTAGAACAACTTTGGTTGTGGGTCGCATAATTGGGTACAGTCGGACTGCCTTGGAAAACACATCGATACATACCAATATGTGCTTCACAGCTCGACTTGATCGTGGTAATGGTCCCAGAAAATCCACTGCAATTAGCTCTCCTTTGTTCTCCTTCTGTATACTCTGCATTCCTACATATGTGTGTAAATTCGGCCCTTTCGCCGTTTGACACTCATAACACTTCTTTACTTCCTTCTTTATCTTTCGATACATATTATTAATCGTAAAATCTTCTCGTAGACTCAAATAACATTTCAGAGCGGCAGTATGTGCTAAACTCTCATGTGCTGGTTGAATTAATTTTTGTAGCATGTCATTCGTTAGTACTATCTTCCAGTCTTGTCTTACTAACCTGAAAAGAATTCCATTAAGTACCTTATAATGATTTGGTAGCTGTTCTTGGTCCTTCATCTCCCTTATCGTCACGTCCAAATCTTGTTGATGTGCTAAGTTTTTCAGCATTTGTTTTACTTCATCATTCTCTTTGAATTTAATTGATAACAATCGTACTTCTTTCTTTTCACTCACATAAACTTCTTCACATTCTTCTTTGATGTATCGGCTTAGTGTATCCGCTATAATATTATCTTTACCTTTACAGTATTTAATGGTGAATGAGTATTCGCTAATGGCTAAAATCCATCTTAATAATCGGGCATTTGTTATTTTGCATTTCAATAAAAATGATAATGCTTGGTGGTCAGTATGTATCTCAAAATGAGTACCATAAACATAATATCTGAATTGCTTAAGAGCGTATACTATAGCAAGTATTTCTTTTTCTGATGTGGAGTAGTGTTTTTCAGCTCCTTTGAAGACTCTACTGGCGTAGGCAATAACTCGGTGCTCTCCCATAGTATCTTGTTGATATAGTACACTTCCTACTGTGTAGTCACTAGCATCGGAGTATATTACGAATTTTCCTTCTCGTTGAGGATGATGTAACATAATATTTTCGATGAACAACTCTTTCACTTGGTTAAAGGCATCTTGATGTTTCTTCTCCCACTTCCATTTTTTTTCTTTCTTCGTCAGCTCTAGAAGCGGTTGCGTATATCTTGCATATAACGGTGAGAATCTTCTGTAGTATCCTGTGAGTCCTAAGAATGCTCTTAACTCTTTGAGATTTCCGGGTATAGGGAAATTAGTTATGCTGGAAATTTTGATAGGATCGGGTTGAATACCAGAGGATGAAATAATGTGACCTAGGAATTGGATAGAGGTTTTGATAAATTCACATTTGTCTAGGTTAAGGGATATGTTCGCTTGCCTAAACTTGTGGAATATCGTGCTTAGATGTTTTATATGTTCATCTAACGTTTTAGATACAACTAAGATATCATCTACAAATATCATGGTGTAGGGTTCCACTTCAGGAAGTGTCTAGGGCTCTTTCTAGACACTTTACGATGGCTGCCAAACTCGTGCTTAATCCGAAGGGTACTACCCTGTGTTGGTAGCATTTATTTTTATACAGGAAAGCAGTGTACTTTCTATTCTCTTCACGAATTGGAATCTGCCAGAAACTTGAGCGTAAATCTAGCTTCGTCAGATACCTTGCTCCTTCACACTTAGTAAATAATTCGTCCGCAGTTGGTGCACAGTCATACTCCTTTAATACAAGCTGTTCAGCTCCCTCATGTCAAGGCATAGACGTATCTCTCCATTTTTCTTCTTCACTACCACTAGAGGATTCAGGAAGTTGCTGTTCGATCGCTCTATGACTCCACTTTCGATCATACGCCGAATTTCGAGTTCAACCTCATCCTCATATCGCATTGGGATAGGGTGTGTCTTCCTAATGACTTTTGTAGGGTCTGACACAACTATAGAATGCTCGTATACTGTCGTCTGCGTCGGTACTTCACTAAATACATCACTATATTCTTCTATTAATTCGTGCAGTTTCTCTTCTTCCTGTGTCGTCATCCCTTCATCTACCGCATTCACATGTCGAGTTGGACCATATTGTATTTGTGGCTTGTACAAAGTAATAGGTGTTTCACTTACCTTGCACTCTTCTTCCTCGCTGTTCATGTTTAATTCATATTGAACATTTTTATAATTACACACAATTATATTATCATTAATATTAATCTTAGCATTTATTGTATTTAGTATATCGATACCTAGAATTCCATCATAAATCAATTTATGCATAATTATCATAGGGTGTTCTAATTCTAGATTTTTATATGTTAGAGTTACATATGCTTGTTGTTTAACTCGTTCTTTTTAATTGGTAGCTGTTGTAATATTTAAATTATTTACGGGCAAAATTGCAGTATTTTAAAAATATTTCTTGTTGCGTTGAACCCATGCAGCGTTAAGAACAGACAGCTGGCTGCCGGTATCAACTAGCATCCGTATTGCGACAGTACAAATAAGTGATGTACTGAGCATGGAATATAAAAATTTAAATTTACTTAATAAACTGTAAATAATTAATAAAATATTAGAAATAAGCATGTTAGAGATTGCAGGCTTGGCTCAGACAAAAATATGAACAGGTGTTTCGACCTGAATCAACGTGCACACACACACAAATGTAACTGAAAGTGTGTACACCAGTATTTTGCTAGTGTGTGTGAACGCAGGTCTCTGCAGGCGAGTTTGCCACCCCAGGATGAATAATTGCACAATTACTGTTTTTCCGTAATTATTCATAAACTAGAATTAAGAATTAAAATCCAAAAGCACAATAAAATGTAAATAAATTTACTAAATACTGTGTACGAAAACTACGCGAAAGTGACACACCGTACAAGTGTAATAGTGAAATAACTGTGTACAAATCGAAAGGGTTTAGTTGCAATGTCCAAAATTACAGTGAACATGTGTTATAAAATTAGTTATAAGATAAGTATAAGAGTATACTTACAGGACTCTGCAATTCGCAGAAATATAAAAAATAGCGAATTTGACGAAGAGTGGGGGAACTGACGCCAGAAACAGTTTCTAACATGTCGATTTTGTATCACTGTAGGGTGTCGACCAAGACATGGGTATAAATAGGACACGCAAGCTACAGTGGTTCTCTTTCTTGAAGCATCCACGGTGCAGCGGGAGCTTATGCCCGTCAGCACGGCGTATTTATTTTTGTTTCATAAACAGTTTAAATTTGCCAGTTACGTACAAATACGTAACTAAGCTGTAAAGACAATAATTTTAATTAATAATAGCACTACTTAAGAAGATCCATTAATAAGTCGACACTAGACAAGAGGAGAGTTCCATAGAGAGATACAACGCTGGACAAGAGGAGAGTTCCAGAGAGAGATACGACGCTGGACAAGAGGAGAGTTCCAGAGAGAGAGACAGCCGACGCTGGACAAGAGGAGAAGAGAGACAACCGACGCTGGAGGCGAGACGAGGACGAACACCGATGGAACAAAAATGATCCGAGTATGATTGACGACAATAAGGTGATAGACAACTTATTCATATCTTAATCATACAAAGAATTCAAAGACAGTTAAAGACATTAATATTTTATTTAAAAATAAGAGCAATGTTTCTTGTATAGTAGAGTTAAAATCATAGATGTTTTAGAAATACGATTAACGTAACAAGAGTTCAAATTAATATGATATAAAATGATTACAAAGCATTTAAATAAAAACAATTAGTATTTGAGAAAACAGTACTGAGAAACAATAACTATTAATATTTTGAGTACGTTACAATATAGAAAAAAAGATTTAAAGATTGATATTTTGAAACATATTAATAGACTGAGTAGTCTAAAAATGAGATTTTTCTTTTATATAATAATTAGTAGCATAGAATATTTAGTCAGTAAGGATGTATATATCTTAAGCCTTACGGCGTAATAACAAATAATAACTAATGTTTTAAAATCGAAGTCAGTGCCATGTGCACATATTTTTTGTGGTATCAAATAAATTTTAATTACCGTTTCAAGTTACATAGAGTTCTTATTGCAGATACACCTGAACCCCAATTTAAATGTTATATTGTTTAAAGAATTTGTCAATCTTGAACGTGAGATCGTTCACGCCTATTTATGTATATGTAACGTTGCATAAATTTGGTGCTCCAAGATCGTGGGGCTCCACAAATTTAAATTAAATAAATTTGCAAATTGTCACGTCGCATAATTTGGCGCCCAACGTGGGGCTATTCAAACACAAATAGAAGTGTATTTGTATTTGAAATTAAATTTTAACAAAATTTGTATCGGGATCATAGAATGTCGCCCTGCACGTGGGGCCCGACATGCCTAAATTTATGTACAAAAAATTTGTGACAAATTGTAGCTCATGAATGTATGACCCGATCCCCATCATTTAACTATTAAATTTTTTTTTTATGTAGCTAAATGGTTGCTCTGAAATATAAAGAGTGTGTTAAATGAAAAATGTATAGTATGTAATTATTATTTATATTAAACAGTAGCTGAATGTAATGTTAATTGTTGTGTAATCACACAGCTGGCGCCCACAAATAATATTGTTGTCTATGTAACAGGTGTAACTGTAATGAGTATTAATAATAACTATTAATAAAAATAAAGAAGTAAATAAATAAGTAGGGAACGGTTATCAATAATAATTTTTAAAGAATTACTATTAAATAAATATTTTAATAATACTTCAGCATGACGACACCAGGAAATTTAGACGTCGAAGCATTCCAGATGATGATGCGTGCCTGGGTCGATGAATTAAGCACAAAACAGACAGAAAATTTAAATAAACAGACAGAAAATTTAAATGCTAGAATAGACGAATTAAAAGAATCTAATAAGAAACAAACAGAAAGTTTAGAAAATAAATTAGAGCTACAAACTGAAAATTTTAGACAGGACACTATAAAAATTACAGAGAGTCTAGAAGAGTTAAAAATTGATAATATTGAAATAAAACAAAGTATAATTGACAGTAATGCGCAGTTAACTGAAAAAATTGTTAATACAAACAGACGTATTGACACGATCGCAGAAAATGTCTGTGGAATAATTAATAAACAAACGGAGCTAATATGTGAAAAGATAGTATGTGAAGAATTCATACAAATTGAAAATACATGTGTAATTACTAACGATAATTATAAAAAAGTAATTAACATTAAGGAGGAGAAGCAAATAAAGGTTAATAAAACATACCTTATTAATAGCGATATTCCAATTGTGAGTCACACACACACTAGTAAGTCACATAAGGTGAAACACTTAAGGCACTACACTTACGGAGATAAATATCACTGTAGGTATAACAAGAAACGTAGTAAGTTATCTAGACGAAACACTACGCAAAATTGTGGTAAATATGATGTTAGATATACGCACGATAATTATAATAACGATAATTATAACTGTAAGTATGAAAACTACAGAGGTTAGCATAAACGACGTATGAAAAAACCGTCGACAACTGTTCAGGTAAGTTCACTCAACCAAACTAGGGACGAGAGAATGGAGAAAGAGCGAAGCATTTGTAACGAGAGAAAGAGGGTAGATTTTAAGTGGCCGACAGGCAAGATGAAAACATTGCTCAATGAACAGGTGACTTATAAGATCCACACAAACGTCGCAGCTATGCAACGGAAAGGTAACGAGGGAATAATACAATGGAACGCGGACGTTGTTTACACGAGGGTGAACACAATGAATTTCCTGTGTACAACAACCAATTGTGTAATGAAGGGTGTCAGTTCAAACGACACACCGAACCGAACTTAATACCGAAAATAAATAATTATTTTTAAATGAGATAATATGTGTAATAATATAAGAGAGTATAATTAAGAAATGTTATAAGGAATATTATTTGAAAGGGTTAATTAAGAAATGTATTAGTGATGGTAAGGAATGCTATTGTAGAGAAATATTTAAGAAAGTAATGGTAAAAGATGTTATTGTTGTTGTTAATATGAAGAAACGGTAAGGAATGTTATTATTGATATGTTATAAATATGAAGAAATGATTAAGATGAGCAATAATTGCCATAATTGTTAGAACGACTGATCAAGCGAACACTTAATGGAGATACAAGGACACAGAAGAAAGCGAGAGTGAAAAGTCATAAGGGCAGAGACTACTTAGGATTAAGGACTTCGAGAAAAATATCGTTGTTTTCCAAGACAGTTCCTCTGTAACCGATCATGCGACACACTACAAGCTAAAAGAGTATTCTGTTACGGAAGTGTATTTCAAGAAAGTAGTAGCGATCAGAAAGGTAATGTTAAAGAAATGTAATAAAAGGTAATGAATGTTACTGTATTGTATAAGTAATGTATTAGATAAAGTAATGTCATGTTAAGAAAAGAGCTAAGGAAGATTAGAAGCGAAGGTAAGAATGTATGGATTAAGATAATATAAAATTAAGGACCGAATGTACACATATAAGTAGGACAGAACACGTTCATCGTATATGATGAGATACAGAAGAAAGAAATTGGTAAATTCCACGCAACGTCATTTAGGAAGTTCTACACATGAAAAACGAGGTCAATGAAACCAGTTAAATCAGCTGTTTGTAAAGCCACCCTACTACAAGGTCGCGAGCAGTGAGCGTACGAAGAGGGGAGGTAAGACATTTGTATACACTCCAATTAAGGGTGAAATGACGAATATTATTCTTTAGTATTTGTTACATTTTTTTTGCAAATAATAATAATAAATAAATAAATAAATTAAAATTATAATAAATAAATTTATTAAATTTTTTTTTGTTACCAAGCAGAGGAATAATGCGACAGTACAAATAAGTGATGTACTGAGCATGGAATATAAAAATTTAAATATACTTAATAAACTGTAAATAATTAATAAAATATTAGAAATAAGCATGTTAGGGATTGCAGGCTTGGCTCAGACAAAAATATGAACAGGTGTTTCGACCTGAATCAACGTGCACACACACACAAATGTAACTGAAAGTGTGTACACCAGTATTTTGCTAGTGTGTGTGAACGCAGGTCTCTGCAGGCGAGTTTGCCACCCCAAGATGAATAATTGCACAATTACTGTTTTTCCGTAATTATTCATAAACTAGAATTAAGAATTAAAATCTAAAAGCACAATAAAATGTAAATAAATTTACTAAATACTGTGTACGAAAACCACGCGAAAGTGACACACCGTACGAGTGTAATAGTGAAATAACTGTGTACAAATCGAAAGGGTTAAGTTGCAATGTCCAAAATTACAGTGAACATGTGTTATAAAATTAGTTATAAGATAAGTATAAGAGTATACTTACAGGACTCTGCAATTCGCAGAAATATAAAAAATAGCGAATTTGACGAAGAGTGGGGGAACTGACGCCAGAGACAGTTTCTAACATGTCGATTTTGTATCACTGTAGGGTGTCGACCAAGACATGGGTATAAATAGGACACGCAAGCTACAGTGGTTCTCTTTCTTGAAGCATCCACGGTGCAGCGGGAGCTTATGCCCGTCAGCACGGCGTATTTATTTTTGTTTCATAAACAGTTTAAATTTGCCAGTTACGTACAAATACGTAACTAAGCTGTAAAGACAATCATTTTAATTAATAATAGCACTACTTAAGAAGATCCATTAATAAGTCGACACTAGACAAGAGGAGAGTTCCATAGAGAGATACAACGCTGGAGAAGAGGAGAGTTCCAGAGAGAGATACGACGCTGGACAAGAGGAGAGTTCCAGAGAGAGAGACAGCCGACGCTGGACAAGAGGAGAAGAGAGACAGCCGACGCTGGAGGCGAGACGAGGACGAACACCGATGGAACAAAAATGATCCGAGTATGATTGACGACAATAAGGTGATAGACAACTTATTCATATCTTAATCATACAAAGAATTCAAAGACAGTTAAAGACATTAATATTTTATTTAAAAATAAGAGCAATGTTTCTTGTATAGTAGAGTTAAAATCATAGATGTTTTAGAAATACGATTAACGTAACAAGAGTTCAAATTAATATGATATAAAATGATTACAAAGCATTTAAATAAAAACAATTAGTATTTGAGAAAACAGTACTGAGAAACAATAACTATTAATATTTTGAGTACGTTACAATATAGAAAAAAAGATTTAAAGATTGATATTTTGAAACATATTAATAGACTGAGTAGTCTAAAAATGAGATTTTTCTTTTATATAATAATTAGTAGCATAGAATATTTAGTCAGTAAGGATGTATATATCTTAAGCCTTACGGCGTAATAACAAATAATAACTAATGTTTTAAAATCGAAGTCAGTGCCATGTGCACATATTTTTTATGGTATCAAATAAATTTTAATTACCGTTTCAAGTTACATAGAGTTCTTATTGCAGATACACCTGAACCCCAATTTAAATGTTATATTGTTTAAAGAATTTGTCAATCTTGAACGTGAGATCGTTCACGCCTATTTATGTATATGTAACGTTGCATAAATTTGGTGCTCCAAGATCGTGGGGCTCCACAAATTTAAATTAAATAAATTTGCAAATTGTCACGTCGCATAATTTGGCGCCCAACGTGGGGCTATTCAAACACAAATAGAAGTGTATTTGTATTTGAAATTAAATTTTAACAAAATTTGTATCGGGATCATAGAATGTCGCCCTGCACGTGGGGCCCGACATGCCTAAATTTATGTACAAACAATTTGTGACAAATTGTAGCTCATGAATGTATGACCCGATCCCCATCATTTAACTATTAAAATTTTTTTTTATGTAGCTAAATGGTTGCTCTGAAATATAAAGAGTGTGTTAAATGAAAAATGTATAGTATGTAATTATTATTTATATTAAACAGTAACTGAATGTAATGTTAATTGTTGTGTAATCACACAGCTGGCGCCCACAAATAATATTGTTGTCTATGTAACAGGTGTAACTGTAATGAGTATTAATAATAACTATTAATAAAAATAAAGAAGTAAATAAATAAGTAGGGAACGGTTATCAATAATAATTTTTAAAGAATTACTATTAAATAAATATTTTAATAATACTTCAGCATGACGACTCCAGGAAATTTAGACGTCGAAGCATTCCAGATGATGATGCGTGCCTGGGTCGATGAATTAAGCACAAAACAGACAGAAAATTTAAATGCTAGAATAGACGAATTAAAAGAATCTAATAAGAAACAAACAGAAAGTTTAGAAAATAAATTAGAGCTACAAACTGAAAATTTTAGACAGGACACTATAAAAATTACAGAGAGTCTAGAAGAGTTAAAAATTGATAATATTGAAATAAAACAAAGTATAATTGACAGTAATGCGCAGTTAACTGAAAAAATTGTTAATACAAACAGACGTATTGACACGATCGCAGAAAATGTCTGTGGAATAATTAATAAACAAACGGAGCTAATATGTGAAAAGATAGTATGTGAAGAATTCATACAAATTGAAAATACATGTGTAATTACTAACGATAATTATAAAAAAGTAATTAACATTAAGGAGGAGAAGCAAATAAAGGTTAATAAAACATACCTTATTAATAGCGATATTCCAATTGTGAGTCACACACACACTAGTAAGTCACATAAGGTGAAACACTTAAGGCACTACACTTACGGAGATAAATATCACTGTAGGTATAACAAGAAACGTAGTAAGTTATCTAGACGAAACACTACGCAAAATTGTGGTAAATATGATGTTAGATATACGCACGATAATTATAATAACGATAATTATAACTGTAAGTATGAAAACTACAGAGGTTAGCATAAACGACGTATGAAAAAACCGTCGACAACTGTTCAGGTAAGTTCACTCAACCAAACTAGGGACGAGAGAATGGAGAAAGAGCGAAGCATTTGTAACGAGAGAAAGAGGGTAGATTTTAAGTGGCCGACAGGCAAGATGAAAACATTGCTCAATGAACAGGTGACTTATACGATCCACACAAACGTCGCAGCTATGCAACGGAAAGGTAACGAGGGAATAATACAATGGAACGCGGACGTTGTTTACACGAGGGTGAACACAATGAATTTCCTGTGTACAACAACCAATTGTGTAATGAAGGGTGTCAGTTCAAACGACACACCGAACCGAACTTAATACCGAAAATAAATAATTATTTTTAAATGAGATAATATGTGTAATAATATAAGAGAGTATAATTAAGAAATGTTATAAGGAATATTATTTGAAAGGGTTAATTAAGAAATGTATTAGTGATGGTAAGGAATGCTATTGTAGAGAAATATTTAAGAAAGTAATGGTAAAAGATGTTATTGTTGTTGTTAATATGAAGAAACGGTAAGGAATGTTATTATTGATATGTTATAAATATGAAGAAATGATTAAGATGAGCAATAATTGCCATAATTGTTAGAACGACTGATCAAGCGAACACTTAATGGAGATACAAGGACACAGAAGAAAGCGAGAGTGAAAAGTCATAAGGGCAGAGACTACTTAGGATTAAGGACTTCGAGAAAAATATCGTTGTTTTCCAAGACAGTTCCTCTGTAACCGATCATGCGACACACTACAAGCTAAAAGAGTATTCTGTTACGGAAGTGTATTTCAAGAAAGTAGTAGCGATCAGAAAGGTAATGTTAAAGAAATGTAATAAAAGGTAATGAATGTTACTGTATTGTATAAGTAATGTATTAGATAAAGTAATGTCATGTTAAGAAAAGAGCTAAGGAAGATTAGAAGCGAAGGTAAGAATGTATGGATTAAGATAATATAAAATTAAGGACCGAATGTACACATATAAGTAGGACAGAACACGTTCATCGTATATGATGAGATACAGAAGAAAGAAATTGGTAAATTCCACGCAACGTCATTTAGGAAGTTCTACACATGAAAACAGAGGTCAATGAAACCAGTTAAATCAGCTGTTTGTAAAGCCACCCTACTACAAGGTCGCGAGCAGTGAGCGTACGAAGAGGGGAGGTAAGACATTTGTATACACTCCAATTAAGGGTGAAATGACGAATATTATTCTTTATTATTTGTTACATTTTTTTTGCAAATAATAATAATAATAAATAAATAAATAAAAAAAAATTATAATAAATAAATTTATTAAATTTTTTTTTGTTACCAAGCAGAGGAATAATGCGACAGTACAAATAAGTGATGTACTGAACATGGAATATAAAAATTTAAATTTACTTAATAAACTGTAAATAATTAATAAAATATTAGAAATAAGCATGTTAGGGATTGCAGGCTTGGCTCAGACAAAAATATGAACAGGTGTTTCGACCTGAATCAACGTGCACACACACACAAATGTAACTGAAAGTGTGTACACCAGTATTTTGCTAGTGTGTGTGAACGCAGGTCTCTGCAGGCGAGTTTGCCACCCCAAGATGAATAATTGCACAATTACTGTTTTTCCGTAATTATTCATAAACTAGAATTAAGAATTAAAATCCAAAAGCACAATAAAATGTAAATAAATTTACTAAATACTGTGTACGAAAACCACGCGAAAGTGACACACCGTACGAGTGTAATAGTGAAATAACTGTGTACAAATCGAAAGGGTTAAGTTGCAATGTCCAAAATTACAGTGAACATGTGTTATAAAATTAGTTATAAGATAAGTATAAGAGTATACTTACAGGACTCTGCAATTCGCAGAAATATAAAAAATAGCGAATTTGACGAAGAGTGGGGGAACTGACGCCAGAGACAGTTTCTAACATGTCGATTTTGTATCACTGTAGGGTGTCGACCAAGACATGGGTATAAATAGGACACGCAAGCTACAGTGGTTCTCTTTCTTGAAGCATCCACGGTGCAGCGGGAGCTTATGCCCGTCAGCACGGCGTATTTATTTTTGTTTCATAAACAGTTTAAATTTGCCAGTTACGTACAAATACGTAACTAAGCTGTAAAGACAATCATTTTAATTAATAATAGCACTACTTAAGAAGATCCATTAATAAGTCGACACTAGACAAGAGGAGAGTTCCATAGAGAGATACAACGCTGGAGAAGAGGAGAGTTCCAGAGAGAGATACGACGCTGGACAAGAGGAGAGTTCCAGAGAGAGAGACAGCCGACGCTGGACAAGAGGAGAAGAGAGACAGCCGACGCTGGAGGCGAGACGAGGACGAACACCGATGGAACAAAAATGATCCGAGTATGATTGACGACAATAAGGTGATAGACAACTTATTCATATCTTAATCATACAAAGAATTCAAAGACAGTTAAAGACATTAATATTTTATTTAAAAATAAGAGCAATGTTTCTTGTATAGTAGAGTTAAAATCATAGATGTTTTAGAAATACGATTAACGTAACAAGAGTTCAAATTAATATGGTATAAAATGATTACAAAGCATTTAAATAAAAACAATTAGTATTTGAGAAAACAGTACTGAGAAACAATAACTATTAATATTTTGAGTACGTTACAATATAGAAAAAAAGATTTAAAGATTGATATTTTGAAACATATTAATAGACTGAGTAGTCTAAAAATGAGATTTTTCTTTTATATAATAATTAGTAGCATAGAATATTTAGTCAGTAAGGATGTATATATCTTAAGCCTTACGGCGTAATAACAAATAATAACTAATGTTTTAAAATCGAAGTCAGTGCCATGTGCACATATTTTTTATGGTATCAAATAAATTTTAATTACCGTTTCAAGTTACATAGAGTTCTTATTGCAGATACACCTGAACCCCAATTTAAATGTTATATTGTTTAAAGAATTTGTCAATCTTGAACGTGAGATCGTTCACGCCTATTTATGTATATGTAACGTTGCATAAATTTGGTGCTCCAAGATCGTGGGGCTCCACAAATTTAAATTAAATAAATTTGCAAATTGTCACGTCGCATAATTTGGCGCCCAACGTGGGGCTATTCAAACACAAATAGAAGTGTATTTGTATTTGAAATTAAATTTTAACAAAATTTGTATCGGGATCATAGAATGTCGCCCTGCACGTGGGGCCCGACATGCCTAAATTTATGTACAAAAAATTTGTGACAAATTGTAGCTCATGAATGTATGACCCGATCCCCATCATTTAACTATTAAATTTTTTTTTTATGTAGCTAAATGGTTGCTCTGAAATATAAAGAGTGTGTTAAATGAAAAATGTATAGTATGTAATTATTATTTATATTAAACAGTAACTGAATGTAATGTTAATTGTTGTGTAATCACACAGCTGGCGCCCACAAACAATATTGTTGTCTATGTAACAGGTGTAACTGTAATGAGTATTAATAATAACTATTAATAAAAATAAAGAAGTAAATAAATAAGTAGGGAACGGTTATCAATAATAATTTTTAAAGAATTACTATTAAATAAATATTTTAATAATACTTCAGCATGACGACTCCAGGAAATTTAGACGTCGAAGCATTCCAGATGATGATGCGTGCCTGGGTCGATGAATTAAGCACAAAACAGACAGAAAATTTAAATGCTAGAATAGACGAATTAAAAGAATCTAATAAGAAACAAACAGAAAGTTTAGAAAATAAATTAGAGCTACAAACTGAAAATTTTAGACAGGACACTATAAAAATTACAGAGAGTCTAGAAGAGTTAAAAATTGATAATATTGAAATAAAACAAAGTATAATTGACAGTAATGCGCAGTTAACTGAAAAAATTGTTAATACAAACAGACGTATTGACACGATCGCAGAAAATGTCTGTGGAATAATTAATAAACAAACGGAGCTAATATGTGAAAAGATAGTATGTGAAGAATTCATACAAATTGAAAATACATGTGTAATTACTAACGATAATTATAAAAAAGTAATTAACATTAAGGAGGAGAAGCAAATAAAGGTTAATAAAACATACCTTATTAATAGCGATATTCCAATTGTGAGTCACACACACACTAGTAAGTCACATAAGGTGAAACACTTAAGGCACTACACTTACGGAGATAAATATCACTGTAGGTATAACAAGAAACGTAGTAAGTTATCTAGACGAAACACTACGCAAAATTGTGGTAAATATGATGTTAGATATACGCACGATAATTATAATAACGATAATTATAACTGTAAGTATGAAAACTACAGAGTTTAGCATAAACGACGTATGAAAAAACCGTCGACAACTGTTCAGGTAAGTTCACTCAACCAAACTAGGGACGAGAGAATGGAGAAAGAGCGAAGCATTTGTAACGAGAGAAAGAGGGTAGATTTTAAGTGGCCGACAGGCAAGATGAAAACATTGCTCAATGAACAGGTGACTTATACGATCCACACAAACGTCGCAGCTATGCAACGGAAAGGTAACGAGGGAATAATACAATGGAACGCGGACGTTGTTTACACGAGGGTGAACACAATGAATTTCCTGTGTACAACAACCAATTGTGTAATGAAGGGTGTCAGTTCAAACGACACACCGAACCGAACTTAATACCGAAAATAAATAATTATTTTTAAATGAGATAATATGTGTAATAATATAAGAGAGTATAATTAAGAAATGTTATAAGGAATATTATTTGAAAGGGTTAATTAAGAAATGTATTAGTGATGGTAAGGAATGCTATTGTAGAGAAATATTTAAGAAAGTAATGGTAAAAGATGTTATTGTTGTTGTTAATATGAAGAAACGGTAAGGAATGTTATTATTGATATGTTATAAATATGAAGAAATGATTAAGATGAGCAATAATTGCCATAATTGTTAGAACGACTGATCAAGCGAACACTTAATGGAGATACAAGGACACAGAAGAAAGCGAGAGTGAAAAGTCATAAGGGCAGAGACTACTTAGGATTAAGGACTTCGAGAAAAATATCGTTGTTTTCCAAGACAGTTCCTCTGTAACCGATCATGCGACACACTACAAGCTAAAAGAGTATTCTGTTACGGAAGTGTATTTCAAGAAAGTAGTAGCGATCAGAAAGGTAATGTTAAAGAAATGTAATAAAAGGTAATGAATGTTACTGTATTGTATAAGTAATGTATTAGATAAAGTAATGTCATGTTAAGAAAAGAGCTAAGGAAGATTAGAAGCGAAGGTAAGAATGTATGGATTAAGATAATGTAAAATTAAGGACCGAATGTACACATATAAGTAGGACAGAACACGTTCATCGTATATGATGAGATACAGAAGAAAGAAATTGGTAAATTCCACGCAACGTCATTTAGGAAGTTCTACACATGAAAACAGAGGTCAATGAAACCAGTTAAATCAGCTGTTTGTAAAGCCACCCTACTACAAGGTCGCGAGCAGTGAGCGTACGAAGAGGGGAGGTAAGACATTTGTATACACTCCAATTAAGGGTGAAATGACGAATATTATTCTTTATTATTTGTTACATTTTTTTTTGCAAATAATAATAATAAATAAATAAATAAAAAAAAATTATAATAAATAAATTTATTAAATTTTTTTTTGTTACCAAGCAGAGGAATAATGCGACAGTACAAATAAGTGATGTACTGAGCATGGAATATAAAAATTTAAATTTACTTAATAAACTGTAAATAATTAATAAAATATTAGAAATAAGCATGTTAGGGATTGCAGGCTTGGCTCAGACAAAAATATGAACAGGTGTTTCGACCTGAATCAACGTGCACACACACACAAATGTAACTGAAAGTGTGTACACCAGTATTTTGCTAGTGTGTGTGAACGCAGGTCTCTGCAGGCGAGTTTGCCACCCCAAGATGAATAATTGCACAATTACTGTTTTTCCGTAATTATTCATAAACTAGAATTAAGAATTAAAATCCAAAAGCACAATAAAATGTAAATAAATTTACTAAATACTGTGTACGAAAACCACGCGAAAGTGACACACCGTACGAGTGTAATAGTGAAATAACTGTGTACAAATCGAAAGGGTTAAGTTGCAATGTCCAAAATTACAGTGAACATGTGTTATAAAATTAGTTATAAGATAAGTATAAGAGTATACTTACAGGACTCTGCAATTCGCAGAAATATAAAAAATAGCGAATTTGACGAAGAGTGGGGGAACTGACGCCAGAGACAGTTTCTAACATGTCGATTTTGTATCACT
Organism: Magicicada septendecula; assembly: GCA_034769895.1. Taxonomy (NCBI): domain Eukaryota; kingdom Metazoa; phylum Arthropoda; class Insecta; order Hemiptera; family Cicadidae; genus Magicicada; species Magicicada septendecula. The sequence continues at coordinate 401,531,836 of CM068371.1, read as the reverse complement.
GTAGGGTGTCGACCAAGACATGGGTATAAATAGGACACGCAAGCTACAGTGGTTCTCTTTCTTGAAGCATCCACGGTGCAGCGGGAGCTTATGCCCGTCAGCACGGCGTATTTATTTTTGTTTCATAAACAGTTTAAATTTGCCAGTTACGTACAAATACGTAACTAAGCTGTAAAGACAATCATTTTAATTAATAATAGCACTGCTTAAGAAGATCCATTAATAAGTCGACACTAGACAAGAGGAGAGTTCCATAGAGAGATACAACGCTGGACAAGAGGAGAGTTCCAGAGAGAGATACGACGCTGGACAAGAGGAGAGTTCCAGAGAGAGAGACAGCCGACGCTGGACAAGAGGAGAAGAGAGACAGCCGACGCTGGAGGCGAGACGAGGACGAACACCGATGGAACAAAAATGATCCGAGTATGATTGACGACAATAAGGTGATAGACAACTTATTCATATCTTAATCATACAAAGAATTCAAAGACAGTTAAAGACATTAATATTTTATTTAAAAATAAGAGCAATGTTTCTTGTATAGTAGAGTTAAAATCATAGATGTTTTAGAAATACGATTAACGTAACAAGAGTTCAAATTAATATGATATAAAATGATTACAAAGCATTTAAATAAAAACAATTAGTATTTGAGAAAACAGTACTGAAAAACAATAACTATTAATATTTTGAGTACGTTACAATATAGAAAAAAAGATTTAAAGATTGATATTTTGAAACATATTAATAGACTGAGTAGTCTAAAAATGAGATTTTTCTTTTATATAATAATTAGTAGCATAGAATATTTAGTCAGTAAGGATGTATATATCTTAAGCCTTACGGCGTAATAACAAATAATAACTAATGTTTTAAAATCGAAGTCAGTGCCATGTGCACATATTTTTTATGGTATCAAATAAATTTTAATTACCGTTTCAAGTTACATAGAGTTCTTATTGCAGATACACCTGAACCCCAATTTAAATGTTATATTGTTTAAAGAATTTGTCAATCTTGAACGTGAGATCGTTCACGCCTATTTATGTATATGTAACGTTGCATAAATTTGGTGCTCCAAGATCGTGGGGCTCCACAAATTTAAATTAAATAAATTTGCTAATTGTCACGTCGCAGTATTTTACACCTGTTTATGTTCACAGTCACAATAGGGCATTGTGTCTGCTGCGCGTCTCGCTTTATATCCTGTTCGGTGCTTAATAAGTCTTCCCTAATATCGCAGGGGTATATGTTGTTTATTTTATAATTTTGCTTCCGTTTATTCAGTCATTGTGACGCCTTTGATGTAGACGGTCGGCTGTGGAATGTTACAGTCTCTGTCTCATTCATCCCTTGGCTCTCTCTCTTCAATTTTTTTTCGTCGTACCCTCGTACTGCGGCAACGCGTTTGTCAGCTGGTTTTGAAAACTGTTTACGATTGGATGACCATATAACGTCTCCTTGTCGTCTAGCTGTATTATTTTGTTCAGTTTCTTTAGCTGTGCGTGTTGTAGTGTTGTACATTGGTGGCGAATAATTTATTTTATAATTATCACGGTGCGGTGTAGTGTTTTGTATTGCTTTCTTGTCATCTCTGTGATAATTATGGTGATGATTTGCGTGTTTTTGTTCCCAGTATTGTGTGTTCTTACCTTTATTGATATTCTCCGACTGTGTTACAAGGATTAAAAATTCTTCTATGGTTTTAATCCCTTGTGTATAAACTGCTAACTGGATATCTCGCTGAAAATGGTAAGATAATTTTGAAACAATTTCATATTCTGAGAATTTAGGTTTGAGATGCTTTACACGTTCTATTTGCGTAATTGTGTATTGTTCAATACTCTGCTGTCCTTGTGGATTGAACTTTCCATATTCGAGTTGATCCCGTACTTGTCGTTGGGTATGTAGATTCCAGTATCGGTTCTCGAATGCCTCACGAAACTGCTGATATGTACTAACGTTATCTCTAATAATAGAGTACCATTGGCTGGCTGAATCTCTAAGATATCGCGTGACGAAGTCTATCTTCTCGTCGTCATTTATTGCACTCCCAATTTTTTCTATTTCCTTCTCTACTCTTGCTAGGAATTCCATACTGTTCTCCCCTTTACCACCTGAGAACTTGAGTCTGCTCCTTTCTTCCATTGGTGTAGGAAATATGGTCATTTGGTTCTGTCGTCTTCTTAACTCACTTCGTAGCTGGTTCATTTTGAATCTCTTCTTTCATATGTGATACGTCTCCCGAACGGTCTTTCGTAGTTTCTTCAATTTTATTTTCAATAACTACAGTACGTGTTTCTATTTCCCTAAGTTTACTGGTATTTACTTGGGATACATTATTAATAGTTTGGATTTTATCATCCTGTTCTCGCGTGATAGTAGTTAAAGTATCATTTATTTGTTTATGCGTTTCTTTTAAATCTTTTCTCCACTCGAGACGTAATTCTTTTTGTTTATTTTCAATCCGTACAACTTGTTCATGTAAGGCTTGTTTAAAATTATTCTCTAGAGTATCAATACGTATGTTGGTGTCACTAATTTTTTCGGTTAACTGCGCATTACTGTCAATTATACTTTGTTTTATTTCAATATTATCAATTTTTAACTCTTCTAGACTCTCTGTAATTTTTATGGCGTCCTGTCTACAATTTTCGGACTGTAGCTCTAATTTATTTTCTAAACTTTCTGTTTGTTTCTTATTAGATTCTTTTAATTCGTCTATTCTAGCATTTAAATTTTCTGTCTGTTTATTTAAATTTTCTGTCTGTTTTGTGCTTAATTCATCGACCCAGGCACGCATCATCATCTGGAATGCCTCGACGTCTAAATTTCCTGGAGTCGTCATGTTGAAGTATTATTAAAATATTTACTTAGTAGTATTTCTTTAACAATTATTATTGATAACCGTTCCCTACTTATTTATTTATTTCTGTATTTTTATTAATAGTTATTATTAATACTCATTACAGTTACACCTGTTACATAGACAAACAATATTATTTGTGGGCGCCAGCTGTGTGATTACACAACAATTAACATTACATTCAGTTACTGTTTAATATAAATAATAATTACATACTATACATTTTTCATTTAACACACTCTTTATATTTTAAAGCAACCATTTAGCTACATAAACAAATTTTAATAGTTAAATGATGGGGATCGGGCCATACGTTCATGGGCTACAATTTATGTAACAAATTTTTGTACATAAATTTAGGCATGTCGTGCCCCACGTGCAGGGCGCCATTATATGCAACGTAACAAATTGCGAATTTAATATAATTTAAATTTGTGGAGCCCCACGATCTTGGAGCGCCAAATTTATGCAACGTTACATATACATAAAATAGGCGTGACCGGTCTCACGTTCAAGATTGACAAATTATTTAACAATATAACATTTAAATTGGGTTTCAGGTGTATCTGCAATAAGAACTCTAAGTAACTTGAAACGGTAATTAAAATTTATTTGATACTAATAAAAAATGTGCACATGGCACTGACTTCGATTTAAAACATTCGTTATTATTTGTTATTATGATGTAAGGCTTAAGCTATATACATCCTTACTGACTAAATATTCTATTCTACTAATTATTGTATAAAAGAAAAATCTCATTTTCAGACTACTCAGTCAATTAATGTGTTTCAAAATATTAATATTTAAATCTCTTTTTCTATATTGTAATGTACTCAAAATATTAATAGTTATTGAATTTATCTTTTGTTTCTCAGTACTGTTTTCTCAAATACTAATTGTTTTCATTTAAATGCTTTGTAATCATTTTATATCATATTAATTTGAGCTCTTGTTACGTTAATCGTATTTCTAAAACATCTATGATTTTAATTCTTCTTTACAAGAAACATTGCTCTTACTTTTAAATAAAATAGAAATGTCTTTAATTGTCTTTGAGTTCTTTGTATGATTAAGATATAAATAAGTTGTTTATCACCTTATTGTCGTCAAGCATACTCGGTCATTTTTTGATCCATCGGTATTCGTCCTCGTCTCGCCTCCAGCGTCGGCTGTCTCTCTTCTCCTCTTGTCCAGCGTCGTATCACTCTCTCTCTCTGGAACTCTCCTCTTGTCCAGCGTCGTATCACTCTCTTGTCTAGTGTCGAATCATTCTCTGGAACTCTCCTCGTGCTGTTTCTGACGTTAATGGATCTTCTTATGTAGTTCTTCTTATGTACTGCTGTTATTAATTAAAATGATTGTCTTTACAACTTAGTTACATAGTTGTACGTAACTGGAAAATTTAAACTGTTTACAAAAAAAATAAATACGCCGTGCTGACGGGCATAAGCTCCCGCTGCACCGTGGATGATTTAAGAAAGAGAACCACTGTAGCTTGCGTGTCCTATTTATACCCATGTCTTGGTCGACACCTGCAGTGGTACGAAATCGACATGTTAGAAACTGTCTCTGGATTCAGTTCCCCCACTCTTTGTCAAATTCGCTATTTTTTATATTTCTGCGAATTGCAGAGTCCTGTAAGTATACTCTTATACTTATCTCATAACTATTTTTACAACACATGTTCACTGTAATTTTGGACATTGCAACTTAACCCTTTCGATTTGTACGCAGTTATTTCACTATTACACTCGTACGGTGTGTCACTTTCGCGTGGTTTTCGTACACAGTATTTAGTAAATTTTATTACATTTTATTGTGCTTTTGGATTTTAATTCTTAATTCTAGTTTATGAATAATTACGGAAAAACAGTAATTGTGCAATTATTCATCTTGGGGTGGCAAACTCGCCTGCAGAGACCTGCGTTCACACACACTAGCAAAATACTGGTGTACACACTTTCAGTTACATTTGTGTGTGTGTGCACGTTGATTCAGGTCGAAACACCTGTTCATATTTTTGTCTGAGCCAAGCTTGCAATCCCTGACATGCTTATTTCTAATATATTATTAATTATTTACAGTTTATTAGATAAATTTAAATTTTTATATTCCATGCTCAGTACATCACTTATTTGTACTGTCGCAATATATATATATATATATATATATATATTGTAACACCACAAAATGTTACATAACCAAAACACACACCAGAAGGGTAAAATATGACACTAAAGTTAGAAAGTGAATAATTGTAATGAATGTAACAAAGAAGAGAAGGGACCAGCATAGAAGAAAGAAGAGGAGGGATCCCAAGAAGCAGTGATGAATACACTGCATGACACTACAACTTAAACACAATGACTGACTATGACTAATGGACATGCAAAGTTCACAAATAAGCTGTCAAGCGAGCCAGTTCATGACATTAATGTGTAGAGTCATGTAAATAGAAACTAAATAACCAATGACTCTAATAAAGTAATAACAATAACAGCATTTTGGCTGAAAATAGAAGAACAATGATATATAAATAACAAAGACTACTACTATACTAGCTGTAGCAACAAAGCTATAAAAAGCTAGCTTTACCAACAAAGATGTAACAATATAGAATAAGGATAATTATGAACGGAATCCTTATGTGTATACGACTTCCTAATTAAACGAGATGTAATTAGAAATAATAATTAACAGGGAATAAATCTGGTACTATAATTGTATCTAGACCCTGCATAAACGAATCTGTGTCAGTAAATTAATAGGGAAACAGGACCCCTAATGAACATTAAATTTGCAGAATAGTAAATATAACGGATGAGGTGTGAAATACCACCACTAAATTAATATTGTATGCCTTTAAAATGAGTAGGCCAAGTAAAAATGTATTTAGAGAGTAAGGAATTGTCAGAATAATGTATTATCATGATTATACTAAAATTTAATATTGTTCAGCTGTAAACAGCTTTTAATTGTAATAATGTATGTATTTTTATTCATGTAATAACGTTCAAAAGAGAACACAGGGATAAATAATCAAATGTAAAAGATAGGAAAATAGTCACATTTTGCATTATTAGCAGACGACAATAAGAAACCATGTTTCAAACCACTATTTTTATGTATTGTCAGTGAAAACTAAGTTCAAACCGGCATTAAGCCACATCAAAATAAAGAGCAGAAAACAAGCTTTAATTTGATGATAATAACTTAGAGATTGGAATTGTAATAATTTAATAATGAGTGTTAGCATCATTTTTTAACCAGATTTAAGAAATTGCCGGTGAATAGAAACAATAACGACAATTGGGTACGAGAGACGCGTCGGCGGTGTCTGACAAAAACATTACGTCACTATAACGGAATTTTGTACCAATCACAAAAGAGTTTACTTAGCGAAATTTGTTCCTAACGGCGATCGAGAAGCTGGGTATATAATCAGAGAGACGCTAAAAATTTGGCATTCGCTTCATTCTTCAAGAGCTAACCAGTTGCGTCTCGGCTTGTTTTATATTTTAATAATCTACTACAGCACAATAGTAGTAAATACTTTAAATTTTATCAAAATAACTATTGGAAAGGCGATTCATCGTATAAGAGTGCATCGAAAGTTAATAGTGAATCTTTTTAAACAGTGCGTGTATTCGGAACGAGCAAATTTAACTTAACCTGTAAAGGCTACAACCCATTATTAGTAAGAAGAGGGTTATTTCTCGTTTCCAAGTGCCATTACAGTGCAGTGTATTAGCGATCAATATAATCCGATCGTTAAAGTGTTCATTTTTAAACTAAACGATTAAAAATCAAGGTAGTACAGTGACCAATTTCATTGTTATATACCATCCATTGATTTTCGCTATTAACATATTTGTACTGACGCAAAAACAATCAAACTATTCAGAGAGAACACTGTATCCATTTATTTAGAGGGTTTAATGACCCGACGTAAGAATATATGTGTTAGAATTAGTTATTACAATATTAATTAGGATATAAGCAGACGAAATTCTCGTTAACCTAATATATAATTGCAAGTTTTTAAAGAGGCCAAAAATGAATTACTATCATAGTAGTATTTATTAAAGCAATTAATAACGTTCTATTTTGTATTTTCAAGATCTTACCCTTGAGGTACCTAGTTAAATAAGATTAAAATTTTGTTAATAAACATAAGAGTTTTTTAGATTGTGCTTAACTGAGCTCCCTTAAAAGAGGGAGTATATGATGAGACAGATGAAAAAGATAGAGGAATATAAGAGTAAAAGGCTGAGCCGAGATATGTACAGGAAGGTGAATGATATGAGACAGGAATTTCAGCCTAGAACAAATGCCTGTAGGGATAATAATGGTGGCCTTGTGAGTGATAATGCTGGCGTAATCAGGAGATGGACAGAACACTTCGAAGAGTTGCTACGCTCAGTTGGGGAGGCTTCGATGGAGGCATCTGAGAATGAAGAGGAAGTAGGAGAATTCAAGGATGATAGAGAGGAGTTGGTGCCATCCTATGACGAGGTGTATGAAGCTCTAGAAAAGCTTAAAAATAACAAGGCAGCAGGTTCCGATGGTTTACCAGGGGAACTATTAAAGAGCGCAGGAGGAGATTTCATAAAGGAATTTGCCCATCTTATAGAGCGAATATGGCTGGAGGAGGTAATGCCTGATGAGTGGAACAATGGGGTGGTGTGTTTAATACATGAAAAGGGTGATCCGCTCATATGTAAAAATTATAGGGGCATCTCTCTACTTAATACAGCATATAAGGTATTGTCCAACATCATATTTTCTAGGCTGCTTCCCTACGCTGAGGAAAACATAAAAGACTATCAGTGTGGATTCACTAGGAATAGGTCAACAACAGACCAAATATTTACACTAAGGCAAATCCTGGAAAAAACGTTGGAATATGGAGTGCCCACTCACCATCTCTTTGTGGATTTCCAGTCGGCATATGATTCAATCAACCGGAAAATGCTATATAGAGCTATGAAGGAGTTGAATATACCATCTAAGTTGGTGCGTATGGTTGGAGTAGTTATGTCCAATTCTAAGTGCCAAATCAGAATACAATCAAATCTATCTAACTCCTTAAAAACATTGAATGGGTTGAAACAAGGAGATGCCTTAGCGTGTCTGTTGTTCAACATAGCTCTAGAAAAGGTCATCAGGGATTCAGGAATTCAAACTAGCGGACACATATTTCACAAGGAGGTACAGCTTCTGGCCTATGCCGATGACATTGACGTCATAAGTAGGTCTGAATCTGGCTTAAAGGAAGCCTTTCAGGAACTGGAGTTGTCCGCTAAGGCTATGGGCTTGGTTATAAACCAAAGCAAAACCAAATATATGGTTGTAGGTGCCAACACTCGTGCCCTGTCCCTGCGCATTAACGATTATGAATTTGAAAAGGTTCAGGGTTTTCCATATCTCGGGTCATATGTGGACTCTGGAAATGACTCCTCTAGAGATATTGAAAGACGAATATTATCTGCTAATAGGTGTTACTACGGACTGGTGAAACATTTTAAATCAAATTTAATAAATAAAGATACAAAAGCCTCCCTATACAAGACCTTGATTAGACCAGTCCTGATGTATGGCTCGGAATGCTGGGTGTTAAAAAAACTAGATGAGCAGAGACTATCCGTTTTTGAGAGGAGGGTACTGAGGAGAATCTATGGCCCTGTGAGGGAAAACAACATTTGGAGGCGACTGCATAATCAAGAGTTGTACGAAAGGTTTAAAGATCTTCCGATCGTGCAACTCATACAAATTAACAGATTGCGTTGGGCTGGTCATGTGCAGAGAATGGCGGAGGATAGAATCCCAAAAAGAGTGATGAATTATTTGCCGATGGGAAGGAGAAGGAAGGGAAGATGTGAGGCTGGGTGCAGCAAACTGGTGGACATTGGCCGGGAGTAGAGACCAGTGGGGAAGATTTCTTTTGGAGGCCAGGGCCCGGACTGGGCTGTAGCGCCGAGGATGTATGTATGTATTATAACTTGAAATGTAATTGACTTCGCTCGATTTTATTTTGTTTTATGCCCCACTGTTGTGAGCGTCAATTCTATAACTTGAAATGTAAAGCTTCGTGTTTACTTGTCAATTAATAATTCTATAACGTTTAATTTATTATTGTGTACTTGTGTTGTGATGCGTCTTACGCCTCACCGTTGTAATCGCCACTTTGTAATGTAAATTTGTTTGAGGTTTAAATAAGCTCCACGTTATTAATAATTTGTAATAATATTACTAACGTGCATATTCCGTATATACAGTTATTTGGCCGCACGTAGGATGCGTAATTCTATAACTAGTGTTTTCCGTATAATGTTGTTCTGATAAAAGCGTTTGTATTTGTGGGCTAGTGCTTTAAATTTTCCCGCACTTCTGGTTGACACGGCGACCGGCTCTAACCGTATGTTGGCAATTGTAGGTTAGTTCGTTTCTTTTGTCGCCGGCAAAGCTATGTTCGCCTTGCGTACCTGCTCGCTCCCACAAATACCTGTGAACAAACTCTTATTCTACTCACACACATGAAGTGACAACTCTGGTATTGGTAATCATAAGTTTGTTTTATTATTTTTTTCAGCTTTTTGGTTAAACAACACAAGTGGTTCGGTCTTGGATCGACCTTAACAGTTCAGTATCGATTCATATTTGAATCCGCTCTTCAATGATTTGTAAATAATTTTAACATAAATTAAATATCTCAGGGCTAGGGTTCTTTGGGCCAGTTATGAAGTCAGAAAAATGCTTTAAAAGGGAGTACGACACATTACAATTACATATAAAACAATAAAACTGAATTATCAATGTTTACAAAATAAAATATTTAGTTTTTTTCACCGTCAGCGGTAACGAACTCTGTCGGCACTGGAAATTGAATAATAAACAAGATGGCCGCTTAGTCGGCTAACCCAAACGTCATGTAGCTGATTGTTTTTTGGTTTTAAATAAAGTTGTTATTAACGTTAATCACTGTGTTAATGATCAATGGGTGTTCCAATTAGCACTGTAAATTGTTTATATGGTGTAGTGGATTTAATCTGTGTATATTGTGGCAATGAAAATACTTCGGATTTATAATTACGTTCCTGTAGTACTGCAAGCAATCACTCGCTAGCGTCTTTTGTGGTTCTGAGGTAGGATAATGCTTCCCTCGGTCAGTATTTACTTCTTTATAATGTCTGGGAGTTTTTCTTTACTTCACTGGTTTACTTTACAACATTGGCTGAGTATTACTTGATTAGTTTGGTTTTATCACAAGCGTCCGCTATAAGACTCAACTCTTCAGCGTGGCATCTAACAATACAACTATCCGTTCATCTCGTCTTTGTAATGGTTTTTTGACCAGTAGACTAGGGTTTTGATTGGTCAGTTTCCGTGAACTTGAGGTCAAGCGGCACATATTACAAAAATTATATTCTTGCCTTTACAGTCAAAAAATACTCCCTCGTTAATTTGTGTTTAAACTAAAATTGGTTTACAAATTTCTGTTCCTTTTTTAAAAGTCTACATTTTGGTATATAATTTTGTATAAGTTAACTTCATATTAGGTGTCCTTTCACCTTTACAAAATCTATAAATCTGGACTATAACACTGCCCTTACATTCACTATGATACAATACTTAATTTTCATTAGATTAATTTCATTTGATACACAATTACTCTAAGACTTGTCCATTATTAAATTTTGATCCTATTTTGGTTATTATCGTATTATATTGATTTGATAACTTAATCATTTCTGACATTATTTTATTTTATATTTCATGTTCGGCCTAGGCCTCAAATTTGACTTCATACTCATTGTCTAAATTACATTAATTATTAAATTGTTTTCTGGTTTGAACCCTTTTGCCTGATTACATTTGTTCTAAAGATTACTACATTTTTCTTTAACTTACTCTAACAATGTTTATTAACTAACACAAAATTCTTTAACATACTAACTAAAATGGTTGCCTTCATGGCCAAGATTACATTCATTTTTTGACAAAGGATAACATAAAATATTCAGTTTACTATAATACCCATTACATTTTCCATACTATTAAGCTCTACTAATGGATCATTAATAGTGTTTATATGAGACCTCTATTTAAGTATTTTTGGGTATTATGTTGTAACATATACCTTCTATTCTGCCTATAGGCTTAATACACTCCTTATAATCCTTTACATATGATTTATTAATGATAAAAATTATTGGCATTGGCCTAAATAAAAGAAAAATAAACATGGTTAAGCACTGCTAATGCCTTCTACTTTAATAACCAACAACATGGGATAAATAAATATAAAACCTTTCAATAAATAATGCTACATTACTACAATTGTTTGTTTACACTCTAACATTTAGTGTGTCTGTCACTTTACAATACTTTTAAGAGTTGTGTCTCTTGTATAGACCTATTTGTTTTTACATTTAACATAATTAGAGGGATCACTGATCTTTACAGTCTTATCTGTGTGATTAATGATCACCCTTGTTTTCCACTTTTCCCACTTTTCACTTATGCACTTTTCACAGGTTTTGTCTTATTATCTATAGTACATGGCTTCTTATTTATCACACTATTGTGTTGTACTTTTTATTTTAAATTGTTACATACTGGAATTTTATTTATTCTGACTTTATTATTATTATTTGGGCTATTTTCGTTAATCGTTTTGGGATTCTCATTATGTCACATTACAGTATGTATGTATGTATGTATGCTTAACTGAGCTAGACCAGACAGCAGACGGATAACTTGCTATCCGAATTGTATTAGTGAGTAAAAAATGTATTTTTATTCAATCCGATTTTAGAGGTTATAATAAACCCATAATGTTATACAGCATAAACTTTGTTTTCAATTATTTCAATTTAGATGAGTAACCCTCAGTATTGCATACACTGAGGTACATTTGAAACAGAAATTTTTCAGTACACCATTTGAATTATTTTAAATGCCATAAGCATTTAAACAACAGTAAAAAGTAAACATACACAATTTTAAAATTAGAAATTTGTTTTTTATGGGACTTTTCTCGAAGAAAACCCATATGGTGCCCACATAACATTCTAGGTGTTATAAAACCTTGTTTATAAATTTTAGACTGGTCAAAAGGGAAACTTGACAGTTTATTCAGTGGCGGTGAACGTCTGAACATCAAGTACGACAACCAGGTATGTGAAAAGTGTTCTTTATATTAATTTATTTGTCCAGACAACACGTGACTTATACTTACACTGACGACATTTTTCTATAAAAGAGGAGTTCGACTTCAAGTTCGACGCTACCGTTACATTCATTAACACACCAGCAAATTATTATTTTATCCATAATAAATTATCACACTACAATTAAATCATATTTATCAATTATAAAAATAATTACTGCATGTAATAAGAGAGACTCCATTAAACCACAAATCGAACAAATCGATAATTAAATAAATAAATCTATAATTAAATTAAATTATAAATTATACGGGAGGATCTCGTTTTATTACAATATATATATATATATATATATTGTAAATACCCCTCTCGTCATGTGTATTATTATTATTAAAATATTTAATGTTTGTGTAATTGTAAGTTTTATCGAACGTAAATTGTGTCGTTCGGAAGCGTCTGGTAGCCTGCGTGCCTTACCTGTCCCTTCTCGCACTTTTATAACTCCCGATAGGCGCCAAATTGTTTTTACGAGAAAACAATTAAAAGTTTTTACCTGTATGGTTTGACAGTGCACTAGTGTAAATTTTAATCGTTCGCCGACTGGCGTGAAACCAATTCTCGTTTGAGTGGGGGAAAACGTGTTGCCAACTTGAATAATGTTGGTTATGTTGACTCACTGCTATTAAACAAAACATACATAATATTCTCTATAAATAAATACTGGACATTTATTCTCGGTACACACTTTTTTTATTTAGGCTCTGAATTATTAGTTCTTGTTAACGCTTTCTACAAAATAATAATTGATATAATAATTTTAGCCTCGGCAAAATATAGTCGTTCAGTCAGCGGATTGCTGGGTTGGCAGTACAATGTGTCTATTAGATGCAAGACAGCGTTGGTTATTATTTACAAAATTAAACCTGCCTATAGGGTCCTTTTAAGTACGATACAGAAGTTTTTATAACAAGATAACAAATAAGAACATATCATTTAAAGTTTGTGATCATTAAAATTATACAAGGTTTGCTATAAATTAAATATTGTGGTGTTGAAGTGTGACAGTGTCGTTGTGTAACATAGGTTATCATGTGTTCATTCAATGTTTACAAAGTTATTTCTTTATTTTATCAATCCTTGAAAATATATTCAGTGATAGTGAGAGTTTTATTATATAGTTAGAATTTTTGAAAGAGAATTTGTTTTATAATAATCAAATAAATTCAGCAATACTCAACGTTAGTAGATATGATGGGTATTGCCAGTCGTCCATGTAAAGTAATGGGTCGATGTTGATTCTTCCTACTTCAGTCTTGGGCTCAAAAATTGGTTGTCATCTTCTTCAAGTCGAATTACAGGTATTTTCCGGTCATCTGGATTAATTCCGAGCTGGTACTTGGTGTAGATTAGTTGTAATGGCCTCTCATCTGTTGTCCTGGTACTCCTTCTCAAAATTGTGGGCACTTATACTGTTTTTCTGTTGGAAATTTGGGCCCTTCACGGCGTGGCGTCTCTCCAGTTTAGCGTCACTACATAAAGTATTGTTCCTAACTGAAATTAGTCAATATTCGGTTGTTGTCATGGTTACTCAAAGTTTTTGATTGGCTGAAATTGGCTAAAGAGTATTGTTAGGGTATTTGAATTTTTATTTAAACTGGTTACAGATCTTCTAAATGTAATTAATCTTCAGTACTCCCTTTTTAGTAGTAAATATTATCACCACTGTTCATATTTTGGCTCAAGGATTAATATGACATCCAATATTATAGTGTTCACTTAGGTATCAACATTTTGACAGTTTTGTGAATTTTATTTAATTATACTGTTTTCTTAATTTACATTATTATCATAATATTTCTGCCTTAACATGATTGTCTATTTGTATTTCATGGTTTATGTGGTTTAGTCTTCCTAATGTCAGTGTTTAATTCTATAAATTGAAGTTTTTTGTTAGTTGACAGTTGGGAATTTGCTTAGGCTTAAACAGAAATTGACTATTTTTCTTTAATTACTGATGTTACATTTTATTCTCCTTGTAATGGGTCCTGATTGTTTTAATACAAGATTCTGTTCATTTGTTCAATGTTTAAGTCGGTTCTTGTAATTGTGTGTAATTTTATTGTTTCTCTATATTAATTTGTCTACTGTCATAACTCACTTCTAGTGTCATTGTATCTGAATGTATTGTTTGTTTCTTGTTTACTGGTTTCTGTTGGTTTTAAACTCTTATTTCTTACAACATATAACATAACATCTAATGGTTTTAACAATTCCCATAGCTATAATTCTTATCATTTAAACATAATTATTTGGAACATAAACCTTAGTCATTAAAACATAATTCTTATTCATCTAACACATACTTATTTGAAATATATTATCCACTCATACTCTTCAGTGAGTAATAATTATTTTATAATGTCATCAAAGGAAAACAAACATATAAACATTGATTAATCTTTTAGATTGTAATAGAAAATCCTTACCACTAAACTTATTTGACCTTGTGTCATTAATTATGTAACCTTATCCTATTTCACTATCTCTACTAAATCATATAATGATTGTTAATTGTTTTATAATTTAATCTTATAGAAACTCTCTATATGGTGATTTAACACACTAGTAGTCTATGTTTCTTAACTTTCCTAAAACTATGAATTGTCCCTTAGGCCTACAATATTAATTAACACACATTTAAAAACCATAGTAATTAGTGATTACTGATACTAACTTAAGTTTAATAATATTAGTTGGTGTAGTTACATTTTGGGTGTCCACTCATATTGGCATTTCCACTATCACAGTCCTTCCTGTGTTTGGCCAATATTAGATCTCACTCACACATAACTTATCACTTATAATTTAGTTTATTCACTTATAAACTTTGGACACTGCCTTATCAGTGTTTTTATCACTTTTTAATGGGGTTTTAACACTAACACCTTACACTCAATCTTCTTTTAGTGTTACTGGTGGGTTAATATTATTGTATTGCTTACTAAAAATTCTCTTTCTTACATCTATTTAGAAAATGTTCACCATCATTACAATTTACTACTCTCATTCTATTGTGTTTTATTGTACCACTGATATGTTAGTATCGTGCTAATGTGATTTGTCCTAGTTTACTCTATCTGTTTGGGTTATTGTGCCCTTCTATATCTTAAGTACTTAATAATTAGTATTTCTAACTTGTCTGTCCTTACAATTATTAATATTATATACAATTTTCATTAGTGATTCTATTTCTTTGGTTTATCACAAGTTTTGTATTCCTTCTTGGTTCACTTTATTTTGTCATACTTTATACGTCACTTCCTTAGTGTTGTGGCTGATTGTATCATTACACTTCCATGTTAATTGTTTGTTAGTCACTATTCTTCTTATTTACACACTTATGTTGGTGCGGTGGCTAGTTCTAGTCCATTTGCAGTTGTCATTATTTATGTTATTCTTGGTCCTCTGGGGATTTTATGTTATTCTACTCTCTCACTTACCATCTATTGGGCTATTCAGGTCAAATCGCCTTATTTCTGTATTTACCATTTTGGTTTGTTTGTTTGTTACTACTTTATTAATATAAGTTACTGTTCTGACTACCTTGATATGTCTGATCGTTTTATTATTCTGATTCACCCATTCTTCAATTCTAATTCATCCCTTTTTATTCTAGTGTTAATGATTAAATAATTTATCTTGTCATGTTATCTTCTTTATGGTTAGGTGAAGATATGTACCATTACAATATATATATATATATATTATAACAGCACCAAATATCAACTATTTGGAGTTATATGTCAACTGTATACTAGAATCATGTTTAAATAAATTGTAATAGTCAAAACTCCATTTGTAGGTAGCAGCGATGAAAATAATGCTTTGTAAAACGACGCACACGTGGCCGTTATGTAATCAGCTCGCTGTAGAATGAATAGCCACGCCCCAACTGTTAATTATTGATATCTCGGGAACTAATAAATTAAGGCGAAATCCAAGATAGCCAAAATGTTTGCCGAAATATTAATAATAACGTGTGCAAATTGTACGCAATATAATTAACAAATAAAAGAGATAATTAATTAATGTGAATAACTTTTGTAAAAATAGAGCTACATTAATGAGCTTTTAATATGTTATAAATATAATAATTTCCAACAGATTGTATATTTTAGATTTAGCACAACTTGGTTTGCAACCAAGATATTGCAAAATAAAACTATCACAGGAAATCCGGACCGACAATTTAGTTCCGCCGGGTTAATAATATTAGTAATAATATTAATTCTCCGTCTGTGGGAAACTAACTTCATTCTCACGGACTGAGGGAATTCAAATTTTGTGTAGTAGGGAGAGTGTGTCAGCCAATCAAATCATTTGACGAAATGCCTACCAGCGCGGTGTTTTGGGGCTGAACCAGCACTCTACTGCCAGTATTTGCGAAGTAAAGACGTAATTCTTCGATCGTCTCGTAACCATAGTTGTGAAGATTTATCAGAAGACTCTACGTGGTCAACACACATAATTACGAACATAGTAAATACAGATCAACTGTACAACTCGTAATTATTGCGTCAAGTCGAGATACTCTTCATTACAACAAACAAGCTTATTGTGTACTACAAGCTGTGGTCATAAGCACGCAAGAGATCCACCAGCCTACAAGACCAGACTTCAAGAATACGACAGAGAGGCCGTCTAAATCATTGGTGAACCAGCTGACGAGCAGAGCTACCACTCGAACGAGACACACACACACACACACACACACACACACGCTGACGTGCGACGTGCGAATCGACGAGGGACATAAACCAGTTCCAGCAGAAAGCCGCAGACGTTAAAATCTTCAACAAACAGCAGGAGAGGAGAGTGTTGCCGAATTCTGAACTCAACGACCGAATCCAGGACGCTCTAAGCAGATCACTATCTCTAGCAGATCGGACCAGGACAGCGAGGGACAATTTGGAGCAACTCTACCATCCACTTCAATAACAGGAAAGCAAAATCAACTTATTTATTTTTCAAACGTAAAAGTTTCTATCTTTTTCAATTAAAAGTATTGTAATTTAAACAATTCAGGTGCCACAAAAATCAAAGACTCTAGTAAATAAGAATAAATTCATTGTGATAATCTGTATAGCAGTCTAAGTCATTAGCAAGCTGTAGTTAAGAACCAATAGAAATAATACAAAAGCGCTATACAAATCTTAACAAACAATCTAATTATTAGCTCATACTGCAGTATAACAGAATCAAATCACTAGAAAATGAAATGACGTGAACTAGACTGTCACGCCTAAATTATTTTTTGGAAAATATTCAATTAACTTCAGAGTTTTAATATTTTATTTTTATTAACATTTGAATCCAATTATTTAAAGCAATTAAATTAAATTAAATTAATAAATTAATTAAATTTTTACTTGCAATTAACTTGACAAATAACGAATTTAACTTCTTTTCAATTATCAACCAATTGAAAAACATTAGTCAAGAACGATTCATTGTTTAGACTGTAAGGATAATTGATAATATAACCCTTTTATTCTTGTGTGTTATTGGAGTAATAAACAACGTTTTATTACCCCGTATTGAATTGTTTTATTGTTGGACGACAAAGCCTACCAGTCTCACAAAACTCTTCCCCTTTAAAGTAACTTATTTTGTGTGTTGTGGCCATAAATTTGAGATTACAAACTTGCGAAATTCAAATCCAAAATCCACACGCCCTAGTCGGAAGAAACCGCAAGATCGGACAGCAGGTAGGTACTCATACACAACACAACACAACAACAACGCATATAAGTAGAGTTGCATATGGCTTGCCCGGAACGTGGGGCGCGATTAAATTAAATTAAATTAATTAAATTCAATTTAAATTTAATTTTATCTTAAAACAAAGTTTGCTGTTTTAACTCTTAAAACAGCTGGCTTCCAACTGAACAATCCCCAAAGAGTTTTGTGATTGGTAGTGGTACAGCAGTGAAATTATTTTGTGTATTTGAAATTCTATATTTGAGATTGTTGTGTATTTAAAATGGATATGGATAAAATACTTAAACAAATGCAGCAAATGAGTGCGGATTTGACCGCTAAAATAGACGCGAAATTTGAACAGAGTGCAGCCAAAGCTGAGCTCAATATCGCAGAGTTAACGTCTAAAATCGAGGCGCAAAGAGTCAGCCTGACCGAGGCATTAGAAAATAGCAACGCCGACATAAATACGGAAATTAAACAAACGAATAAACAATTAACTGCTAAAGTCACCGAAATCGCGGAAAGCAATAAAGAAAGTAGTAAAGAATTGACCGCGAAAATCGATGAAAGCGTACAAGAGTTAACCGCTAAAGTTACGGAGATCGGAGAGAAAGTACATACGGTTGAAACGAAAATCAATGAACGGTTTAAGGTTTTTGAGACCACAATGCAAAAATCGTTTATCGAACAAGTCACACGTATGGAGGGCCGGTTCAAAGAGCACATTAGCAGGTGCGAGAAACAAACAGCAGACGTCGCGAAAAAAGTCGACTCGCTCGAGATAAAGATTCAAGCTGACGCGACAGAAACGCAACGTCAAGTAAATAGACTAGACGCTTCAATTGTAGAGACGCGATCTAACATAGACTCTAATAAAGAGAGTGTATTACAAGCACTAAACGACGAGATTTTGAAAGTACGACAGGAGGTACGCAGGAGATCCGCTCCTAATATTTTAGTACAAGGTCCTGTCGATGAGAAAAATCGTGTGTATTTTACAGGGGAAAATAACGAAAACCCTATTGAGTTTTTGTTAGCCTGTGAAAGTGAAATGGCAAGGGTAGGTTCAAGACTCGAAGATCAAGATAAAATACAGTGGGTAGTAAACGCGATGCGTGATTCGGCGCGTAAGTGGTAT
This sequence comes from Magicicada septendecula, assembly GCA_034769895.1. Taxonomy (NCBI): domain Eukaryota; kingdom Metazoa; phylum Arthropoda; class Insecta; order Hemiptera; family Cicadidae; genus Magicicada; species Magicicada septendecula. The sequence continues at coordinate 401,512,893 of CM068371.1, read as the reverse complement.
AACATTGTACGCGATAGAGTGTCCACATACGCGGAGTTCAAACAAAAATTTGAAAGCCGGTATTGGAATTCGCATACTCAAAGACTTTTACGCAATGAACTAGAATATGGGCGCTTTGAAAGGAAAATGGGTATTACCGCAGAAAATTATATTATCCAGCAGGTCGAGCGCGCGAAGCATTTAACCCCAGCATTTTCAGAGATTGACATAGTCACGAAACTAGCTTATCATTTTAATCACAATATAAGAGTAGCTGTGTTTACGCAGGGTATACGCACGGTCGATGAACTGCTCATTCTAGTGTCCCAAAGCAAGACAGTTTTTGATTTAGGCGGGTGGCGTTATAACCCTGATTTTCGCCGAAATAACGAAGGTCAGAATACGCGGGTACAATATCATCAGCAACCTGATCAGAGACCAAGTACAAGTTCTACTCCACCCCAGACACCGTCAAAACCGCCAAATAAAACCTTTGAGTACAAGGGTAAACAAAATGTCGGTAGACCAAAGGGGCAAGGTAAGGGCAACGACGGGGCCCCGATCAGAGCAATTCAAACGGTCGAAATAGCAAAAGCTGATACAACTGCGAAAGACAGCAACACCCAAAGCAACAAGGACTCTGACAATAAATCAAAAAATTATCAATCAACAAAAAACGTGCCAAAATGCGCATCCAGCAAGGACGCGCTATAAACACGCCAAAAATATGTAAATGTAAGCATACTAATTATAAGAATTATATATTGTGTGAAAAGTGTACTTTTAATTATGTAACTTGTGTGCCCGTTAATAATGTGTTCCCACCGGACGTCAGGGATCGTTGCTAGAATCCCGGTCCCGCGCACAAAGGCCACTGAGCGCGGCGTGTCGGTATTGCACGCCTTTGTCAACGGCGTTCCCACACAAATTTTGTTGGACACCGGCAGCGTTAGTAGAGGGAAAATGAGGATTCTGGCTCACCCCCGCAGGGCATATCTGGACCGCAGCATCCCAATGGACCACAGCATCCGCGAATTTCCGCGAATAAATTTTTTTTATTTTTTTAATTTGGTTTTTATTTTTTTAATTAAATTGATTTGCATATCAAGGGGGGGTGGGATGAGGTTCAATGGACCACCTGCATCCGTGAATATAATTTTTTATTTTTTAATAAAGCTGATTTGCATATTAGTGGTGGTGGTGGGTGGGTGGTTTTTTTTTTTATTTCATATCATTGGGTGGTGGTGGGTGGGAGGTTCCAACTCGATGCATTATAGTGTATATTAAAATATATGATCAGGTGTACCAACCTTTGCATGAGTTCAAATTTGTCGTGTGTTATAATGTATATTGATTACTATGCAACACTAAAACTCTGAGAAACGCCGACTGTTTCTGACGAGAGAGTCAGAGGTTCCCGGAAGGGGAACTCAGCTCTACCCCACAAATCCTACTCTCACGTTCTCGAAGACGAAAGTTTGCCGTGACCCCTGAGTACGTAATGTAGCAGACGAGAGAGGGTGAATAGCGAGTTCCCGGCGCCAGAAAACTGCGACCCATCGGCTAAGGGAAGGGAACCCTAACAGAAAAATCCCTGGTCCTCCAGGTTGGGGGTTGGGCGGTAGGCCGGTAACCTACCCCCGGAAAAATATCACACCACGGAACCTTCAAGAAAGCCTCGGATTGGACGGAAACAATGGCAACGACTACGGCAAAGGAATATGGAATACTCTTTAGGAACATGGAACGTCAGACAATGCGGTGGATGAGGATGCAAGAGAGATATTAAAAGTGCGTTCCTGGAGGAGGATGGCTGCTGACAGAGGAGAATGGGGGGAAAAATTGAAGGAGGCCAGGGCCCAACAAGGGCTGTAGTGCCATAGAAAGAAGAAGAAGAATAATGTATATTAAATCATTACGATCAGGTGTACAACCTTTGTATTATTATTATAGTGTATAGATATTTTATATGAGTATGGTTGTCAACATTTTCTGCGGCGGGGGGAGGAAATTCAAATATGTGTTATATAGTGTATATGTTAAAATATATGATCAGGGTTACCAATCTTACATTATTGTCTGTGTATTAGAGCAGATCTGCCAACATTTTTTTCTCTTCTGTGGTGGGAAATTCAAACTATATGATCATAATTGTTACTCTCTCTCTCTCTCTCTCTCTCTCTCTCTCTCTCTCTCTCTCTCTCTCTCTCTCTCTCTCTCTCTCTCTCTCTCTCTCTCTCTCTCACTCTCTCTCTCTCTCTCTCTCTCTCTACCACTCTCTCTCTCTCTCTCTCATCTCTCTCTCTCTCTCTCTCTCTCTCTCCTCTCTCTCTCTCTCTCTCTCTCTCTCACATTTGAATGTAAGTAAAACTATCTCTCTCTCACTCACTCTTGTTGTCAAACGTTCTGTTCAAACCGTTGTCTCCTCTCCTCTCTCTCTCTCTATCTCTCTCTCTCGCTCCTCTCTCTCTCTCTCTCTCTCACTGTGTACATTGAGTAAATGATTTTAGCTTACTCTCTCTCTCTCTCTCTCTCTCTCTCACTCGTTGTGTATGTCTCTCGTTGTCAAACGTTATGTTCAAACTGTTCTCCTCTCTCTGTGGTCATTACCGCGCGCATGTATATGAAATTAGAAAGTTTATATTTATTCGATAACGGCTTAGCAATCTTCAATACGCTCGTCTTCATGCGGTACAATACTTCTGTTTAATGGTTGCAGTTTACACATGCACATAGGTTCAGTGGTGTATACAGATGACAAATATTAACTATGTACGTACTTACTCGTCGTCAAAACACAGTATTTATTTTTCATTGTATTAAATATTAACTATGTGAGCGTGTGTGTTGTCAACTACTTACATGCATGTTCTCTCTCTCTCTCTTAACATAACGCTCCGTGTGAAGCGTTTGTAGAGCAGTCTCTCTCTCTCTCTCTCTCTCTCTCTCTTACCGTGTACATTGTCAGTGGTGTATAGCGAAATAAATTAAAATTATACACACACATGAAAACGGTGGTTGAAATTCATACAAATCTTCTGATGTAACAGTTCCCACAAGTAATACAGTTCACAAAAAAAAAAAAAAAAATAATCGTTATAGTGTTAAAGTTTGCTACAACAGTACACACATAGATTCAGTGGTGTATAGCGAAATAAAGTAAATTATACACACATGAAAACGGTGGTTGAAATTCATACAAATCTTCTGATCTTGTTAGGGGGAGGTCTGTATATGATTTTAGAAATATATATATTCGGCAAATATTAACTATGTATGTGTGTTGTTGTCAATGAAGTACTGACAGGTGTCCACTCTCTTTCTCGCTCGCTCGCAGACGACAGAAGAAATTCCTACTTTATAATGTAATTACCTGTGTGTGTGCTGTGACAGATGACAAATCCATACGTTAACGGCTTAACAAACTCTCTCTCTCTCTCTCTCTCTCTCACACACACACACACACACACACACACACACATTGAACAGATGCGTCTTCGTTAGTAAAATGTATAAATCACATGACTTTATGTGAACGTCGAAGGGTACAAAGAAAATATGTAAAACAAAAAATACAGAATATATGAATTGCTATATTTACACATTATTAAATCAACACCACTGTATAGAAAGATTAACTATGTGCACACACACACACACACACACACACACACAACGATACAGAAGTATTCACTAACTTAAGCCAAGGTCATTGATTCGGTGCGTCCTACTTTCTAATCCCTGATGGTAAAACCTATGACAAAAACATACAATCAGTAGTAATAATACAAAATCACTGTTTTATTAATTTAAAATACTGTATGAAAGAGTGGTAATTTTCATCCAAAATATGTAAAACAAAAATAAAGATTATATGATAAGTAAATTGTATGTATATATCACTGAATAATAATAATATAATCGTTATAGTGTTAACGTTTGCTGCAACAGGTAACGCAGTTTACAAATAATTACATATAGGTTCAGAGGTGTATAGTGAAATAAATTAAAAATAGAAATTAATTCCTCATAAGTTAATGTCCTTTCAAATAGTATTCATCAAAACTTTGTAAATTAGAATCTGCACTACAGTCAAACATACGCACACACAGTGATAAGAATGTTTATTAAAAGTAGTTTGTTACCTTAACAAGTACTGTTATCCTACGCCGTTGGGGTCCTCATACCTCGAAACACGAGATGTAGGTCGCTGGGGTTTTATAAATTGTTTACCAAGTCTTTTAGAAATGGTTTTATAGTCGAGCTTGGCCTGTTGACTATTGCTTTTAATTTCGTAATTTCTACAGGTGTTAACCGTTTCGGAGAAAAAAACCATTTATGGAGAAGACGGTCCTCTTCCTGTTTTGATGAGGTGTTTAGTCTATGATCCATCCTTCTTGTTCCTATAATAATAATAATAACAGTACCTGCTTCATTATCATATACATTATGTGCTATATATAAATATATACATAAGGCTTTCAACACACACACACACACACACACACACACACACACACACACACACACACACACACACACACACACACACACACACACACACACACACACACACACACACACACACACACACAGCACATACCATAAATCCAGAACAGGAAAGGTATTATAACAAACATTACGAAAACAAGTACGTATGGTCACGTACATAGATCAACGTTTAAACAAACAGATTAATACCTGAATAAATTTTTTTTTTAAACAGGACAGCGTATTATCTATATAACGTTCTGTTTCAGATAAGAATAGTTTGAATATAAAATGAAAGGGTACGTTGTATTTTGTTATGAGAAAATGCATTTCTAAATTTCGTTACATTTGTAAATTACAGAATTGTTCTCTAACTACAGCCACAATCGTTCAGTTTCATTAACATTTGAAAATTGATACTCGATATATTCTACTCTCACAGTATTTTCATTGATACATTTCAGAAACTGAGTACAGAATAAATCTACAATCACCCAGGCGGTATCATTAAGTTTTACAAAGATCTTATTGATCAGACGTATGAGTAATTATATTAATCCTTATGTAGCAAATACGCACGCATTCATAAAATACAGCACTCAGGTGTAGGGGCAATTAATCCTTTTTTGTATTGAACGTATTTAAGTAGGCCTACTCGTGATATCAGTAAATTCTGTCTAAACGTCATCTCAACGGAATCATTACGTTTTACAAAAGATCTTATTGAGCAGACGTATGAGTAATTATATTAATCCTTATGTAGCAAATACGCACGCATTCATAAAATACAGCACTCAGGTGTAGGGCAATTAATCCTTTTTGTATTGAACGTATTTAAGTAGACCTACTCGTGATATCAGTAAATTCTGTCTAAATGTCTATTACATAAACGTACCCGGTAATCGCTTCTTGAATCGTAGTCATTCTTAAACTCGACATAACTACTTGTGTTACTCGATTGATGTTCATGTTAAACGATTGATGACTCATTTAATAATACAGATTAACCTCGTATAATAATAATGACAGGACAGCGTATTTAGAACACTTAAAATTGGAAATCTACAAACACATCAAAAATATCTGTCAAACCCCTATCAAACAAAAACCCCGTTCTTATCGAGAGACAACAGTAAGTGACCTAAGCACATGTGCTTCATTAGGCAACAGACCAAAAAATCAAATAGACGACTATAAGCTCAATTTAAATAAAATCTGAATATTCAATAAAATTATGTTTACTTAGTAACATATGCAAATCTTTTACTTACCTCTTAAATGTTGTTGTTGTTATACACACAATAGTCGATTGTACGATGAGTGTCTCATACAAATGAGAAATAGTGACATGTCGTCTTGTGTGTGTATATATATCATACGGCGGTAGCGTACACGTTTGAAAGTTGATGCACATTAAATTGTCTCTCTCTCTCTCTCTCTCTCTCTCTCTCTCTCTCTCTCTCTCTCTCTCACACACACATTTCTGATTACTATAAAAATAATTGCATGTATGTTCAGAGGTTTGGTGTCTAAATCGATGCATTTTACTTTCACCTTCTAATTTGACACATGGCTTACTTTCATACAGAAATAGCTATCGCCCATGTCCGTCTACGAGTGTTGCTAAACGAAATTAAAAATGCTGTAATACATAACGTCCTGTGAAATAGATATGGTATGTTTTTAGGACAGCCAATGTCATTAAGATGGATTATTTTCGAGAGCGGAGTCGCCACCAATTAATTTGTCACGTATCCGAATGTATCATAACCATTGTCTAGTATATAGCGCTTATCATCATACGGTGACAACGCTTGCTTTCAAAGCGTGTAGGTCCGTCTGCATACAAGTCAGGTGTTTGAATACTATACATCAGACCGTCTGTATCTGTCATTAGCAATCTAACGTTACGACCGTACTTGCCGACAGCATAATGATAATACGTTTGACAACGTGAGAGAGAGAAACGGTTTGAACATAACGTCTGACATTGTATATTGCAAGCATGAAATTATTATTATTTAAATCTGTTATCTGCTTTTGTATGGAAGTCATCTATAAATATCAGGTCAGTGCGACACAACATGTAACAACCGTAACATGATTCAACCCAAACGTGTGCACGTCGTATGTATGTGTGTGATTACGTTGCGTGTGCGTCTGTATGTGTTCGTGTGTGTGTGTGTGTGTGTGTGTGTGTGTGCGCGCGTTGCGTGTGTGTATGGTTACGTTGTGTGTGCGTGCGCGTCGGATCATAACATAGTATTCGTAATGACCGAGGCACGTCCTTTATTGCATGAGGATATTCAGGTAGAGCAGAGCAGACACGTTTACGCAATATCAAGTGCACACACACACAAGAATCAGATTTTTTGTATACGTTCTAGGTGAAAAACTACTGGGGTGTCTCTGACTTTAGTTGGAAATAAATAACATTACAGATATTGATATGGTACTATGAGTAGCCTATACGTGAATACTATACATCAGACAGCATGTATCTGTCATTAGCAATCTAACGTTACGACGGCAGCATAACGATAATGAAAGTCATACATTATCGTTATTTTGTCTGAGCTATGTTAACTTCACACACACACACACACACACACACACACACACACACACACACACACACACACACACACACACACACACACACACACACACACACACACACACACACACACACACACACACACACACACACACACACACACACACACACACACACACACACACACACACACACGTGTTAGGTTGCAACCTAACACGTGTGTATGTTATTTAAATAATAATTTAAATAACATACACGTGTGTGTATGTGTAACCTAACACGTGTGTATGTTATTTAAATAATAATTTAAATAACATACACGTGTGTGTGTGTGTGTGTGTGTGTGTTTTTTGCATTTTAACCTAACATGAAACGTGAGTGGACTGCATTTTAACCTAACATGATTTTTTATGCTGTTGTATTTGTATGGAGGTCATCTATAAATATCATGTCAGTGCGACACAACGTGTAACAAACCTAATTGGACCTATCACTCCCGTTGCGTCATGTACTGATGACCTAAACACTACTGCTGATCCAAGTTTTGTTTGGTTCTCGTCAACAACCTCTTGCATAACTTTGCCCTCAGGCGCTTCTATCAACTCAGGAACAAGCAAGAGTTTTGTCTCGATACCCACAGTTGGCTTTCCAATCACTTCTTTTATTGTTACACTTAATTGTATTTCCTATGCTAGTTCCTCCTCCATTTCCGTGTGTGTGTGTGTGAAGTTAACATAGCTCAGACAAAATAACGATAATGTATGACTTTCATTATCGTTATGCTGCCGTCGTAACGTTAGATTGCTAATGACAGATACATGCTGTCTGATGTATAGTATTCACGTATAGGCTACTCATAGTACCATATCAATATCTGTAATGTTATTTATTTCCAACTAAAGTCAGAGACACCCCAGTAGTTTTTCACCTAGAACGTATACAAAAAATCTGATTCTTGTGTGTGTGTGCACTTGATATTGCGTAAACGTGTCTGCTCTGCTCTACCTGAATATCCTCATGCAATAAAGGACGTGCCTCGGTCATTACGAATACTATGTTATGATCCGACGCGCACGCACACACAACGTAACCATACACACACGCAACGCGCGCACACACACACACACACACACACACACACACACACACACACACACACACACACACACACACACACACACACACACACACGAACACATACAGACGCACACGCAACGTAATCACACACATACATACGACGTGCACACGTTTGGGTTGAATCATGTTACGGTTGTTACATGTTGTGTCGCACTGACCTGATATTTATAGATGACTTCCATACAAAAGCAGATAACAGATTTAAATAATAATAATTTCATGCTTGCAATATACAATGTCAGACGTTATGTTCAAACCGTTTCTCTCTCTCACGTTGTCAAACGTATTATCATTATGCTGTCGGCAAGTACGGTCGTAACGTTAGATTGCTAATGACAGATACAGACGGTCTGATGTATAGTATTCAAACACCTGACTTGTATGCAGACGGACCTACACGCTTTGAAAGCAAGCGTTGTCACCGTATGATGATAAGCGCTATATACTAGACAATGGTTATGATACATTCGGATACGTGACAAATTAATTGGTGGCGACTCCGCTCTCGAAAATAATCCATCTTAATGACATTGGCTGTCCTAAAAACATACCATATCTATTTCACAGGACGTTATGTATTACAGCATTTTTAATTTCGTTTAGCAACACTCGTAGACGGACATGGGCGATAGCTATTTCTGTATGAAAGTAAGCCATGTGTCAAATTAGAAGGTGAAAGTAAAATGCATCGATTTAGACACCAAACCTCTGAACATACATGCAATTATTTTTATAGTAATCAGAAATGTGTGTGTGTGTGAGAGAGAGAGAGAGAGAGAGAGAGAGAGAGAGAGAGAGAGAGAGAGAATTTAATGTGCATCAACTTTCAAACGTGTACGCTACCGCCGTATGATATATATACACACACAAGACGACATGTCACTATTTCTCATTTGTATGAGACACTCATCGTACAATCGACTATTGTGTGTATAACAACAACAACATTTAAGAGGTAAGTAAAAGATTTGCATATGTTACTAAGTAAACATAATTTTATTGAATATTCAGATTTTATTTAAATTGAGCTTATAGTCGTCTATTTGATTTTTTGGTCTGTTGCCTAATGAAGCACATGTGCTTAGGTCACTTACTGTTGACTCTCGATAAGAACGGGGTTTTTGTTTGATAGGGGTTTGACAAATATTTTTGATGTGTTTGTAGATTTCCAATTTTAAGTGTTCTAAATACGCTGTCCTGTCATTATTATTATACGAGGTTAATTTGTATTATTACATGAGTCATCAATCGTTTAACATGAACATCAATCGAGTAACACAAGTAGTTATGTCGAGTTTAAGAATGACTACGATTCAAGAAGCGATTACCGGGTACGTTTATGTACTAGACATTTAGACAGAATTTACTGATATCACGAGTAGGTCTACTGAAATACGTTCAATACAAAAAGGATTAATTGCCCTACACCTGAGTGCTGTATTTTATGAATGCGTGCGTATTTGCTACATAAGGATTAATATAATTACTCATACGTCTGCTCAATAAGTTCTTTTGTAAAACTTAATGATTCCGTTGAGATGACGTTTAGACAGAATTTACTGATATCACGAGTAGGCCTACTTAAATACGTTCAATACAAAAAAGGATTAATTGCCCTACACCTGAGTGCTGTATTTTATGAATGCGTGCGTATTTGCTACATAAGGATTAATATAATTACTCATACGTCTGATCAATAAGATCTTTGTAAAACTTAATGATTCCGCCTGGGTGATTGTAGATTTATTCTGTACTCAGTTTCTGAAATGTATCAATGAAAATACTGTGAGAGTAGAATATATCGAGTACCAAATCCATCAATTTTCAAATGTTAATGAAACTGAACGATTGTGGCTGTAGTTAGAGAACAATTCTGTAATTTACAAATGTAACGAAATTTAGAAATGCATTTTCTCATAACAAAATACAACGTACCCTTTCATTTTATATTCAAACTATTCTTAACTGAAACAGAACGTTATATAGATAATACACTGTCCTGTTTAAAAAAAAAATTTTTTCAGGTATTAATCTGTTTTTTTTAAACGTTGATCTATGTACGTGACCATACGTACTTGTTTTCGTAATGTTTGTTATAATACCTTTCCTGTTCTGGATTTATGGTATGTGCTGTGTGTGTGTGTGTGTGTTGAAAGCCTTATGTATATATTTATATATAGCACATAATGTATATGATAATGAAGCATGTACTGTTATTATTATTATTATAGGAACAAGAAGGATGGATCATAGAATAAACACCTCATCAAAACAGGAGGAGGACCGTCTTCTCCATAAATGGTTTTTTCTCCGAAACGGTTAACACCTGTAGAAATAACGAAATTAAAAGCAATAGTCAACAGGCCAAGCTCGACTATAAGACCATTTCTAAAAGACTTGATAAACAATTTATAAAACCCCAGCGACCTACATCTCGTGTTTCGAGGTATGAGGACCCCAACGGCGTAGGATAACAGTACTTGTTAAGGTAACAAACTACTTTTAATAAACAATTTTTATCACTGTGTGTGCGTATGTTTGACTGTAGTGCAGATTCTAATTTACAAAGTTTTGATGAATACTATTTGAAAGGACATTAACTTATGAGGAATTAATTTCTATTTTTAATTTATTTCACTATACACCTCTGAACCTATATGTAATTATTTGTAAACTGCGTTACCTGTTGCAGCAAACGTTAACACTATAACGATTATATTATTATTATTCAGTGATATATACATACAATTTACTTATCATATAATCTGTATTTTTGTTTTACATATTTTGGATGAAAATTATCACTCTTTCATACAGTATTTTAAATTAATAAAACAGTGATTTTGTATTATTTCTACTGATTGTATGTTTTTGTCTTAGGTTTTACCATCAGGGATTAGAAAGTAGGACGCACCGAATCAATGACCTTGGCTTAAGTTAGTGAATACTTCTGTATCGTTGTGTGTGTGTGTGTGTGTGTGTGCACATAGTTAATCTTTCTATACAGTGGTGTTGATTTAATAATGTGTAGATATAGCAATTCATATATTCTGTATTTTTTGTTTTACATATTTTCTTTGTACCCTTCGACGTTCACATAAAGTCATGTGATTTGTACATTTTACTAACGAAGACGCATCTGTTCAATGTGTGTGTGTGTGTGTGTGTGTGTGTGTGTGTGTGTGTGTGTGTGTGAGAGAGAGAGAGAGAGAGAGAGAGTTTGTTAAGCCGTTAACGTATGGATTTGTCATCTGTCACAGCACACACACAGGTAATTACATTATAAAGTAGGAATTTCTTCTGTCGTCTGCGAGCGAGCGAGAAAGAGAGTAGACACCTGTCAGTACTTCATTGACAACAACACACATACATAGTTAATATTTGCCGAATATATATATTTCTAAAATCATATACAGACCTCCCCCTAACAAGATCAGAAGATTTGTATGAATTTCAACCACCGTTTTCATGTGTGTATAATTTACTTTATTTCGCTATACACCACTGAACCTATGTGTGTACTGTTGTAGCAAACGTTAACACTAGAACGATTATTTTTTTTTTTATTTTTGTGAACTGTATTACTTGTGGGAACTGTTACATCAGAAGATTTGTATGAATTTCAACCACCGTTTTCATGTGTGTGTATAATTTTAATTTATTTCGCTATACACCACTGACAGTGTACACGGTAAGAGAGTGAGAGAGAGAGAGAGAGACTGCTCTACAAACGCTTCACACGGAGCGTTATGTTAAGAGAGAGAGAGAGAACATGCATGTAAGTAGTTGACAACACACACGCACACATAGTTAATATTTAATACAATGAAAAATGAATACTGTGTTTTGACGACGAGTGAGAGAGAGAGAGAGAGAGAGCGTTGTAAGTACGTACATAGTTAATATTTGTCATCTGTATACACCACTGAACCTATGTGCATGTATAAACTGCAACCATTAAACAGAAGTATTGTACCGCATGAAGACGAGCGTATTGAAGATTGCTAAGCCGTTATCGAATAAATATAAACTTTCTAATTTCATATACATGCGCGCGGTAATGACCACAGAGAGAGGAGAACAGTTTGAACATAACGTTTGACAACGAGAGACATACACAACGAGTGAGAGAGAGAGAAAGAGCTAAAATTATTTACTCAATGTACACAGTGAGAGAGAGAGAGAGAGAGGGAGAGAGAGAGAGAGAGAGAGCGAGAGAGAGAGAGAGAGAGAGAGAGAGAGAGAGAAAGCGAGAGAGAGAGGGAGAGGAGGCAACGGTTTGAACATAACGTTTGACAACAAGAGTGAGTGAGATAGAGATAGTTTTACTTACATTCAAATTTGTGAGAGAGAGAGAGAGTAACAATTATGATCATATAGTTTGAATTTCCCACCACAGAAGAGAAAAAAATGTTGGCAGATCTGCTCTATACACACACAATAATGTAAGATTGGTAACCCTGATCATATATTTTAATATATACACTATATAACACATATTTGAATTTCCCTCCCCCCGCCGCAGAAAATGTTGACAACCATGCTCATATAAAATATCTATACACTATAATAATAATACAAAGGTTGGTACACCTGATCGTATAGATTTAATATACATTATAACACACGACAAATTTGAACTCATGCAAAGATTGGTACACCTGATCATATATTTTAATATACACTATAATGCATCGAGTTGGAACCTCCCACCCACCACCACCCAATGATATGAAATAAAAAACCACCCACCCACCACCACCCACTGATATGCAAATCAGCTTTATTAAAAAAATAAAAAATTATATTCACGGATGCAGGTGGTCCATTGAACCTCATCCCACCCCCCTTGATATGCAAATCAATTTAATTAAAAAAATAAAAAACCAAATAAAAAAAATAAAAAAATTTATTCGCGGAAAATCGCGGATGCTGTGGTTCATTGGGATGCTGCGGTCCAGATATGCCCTGCGGGGGTGAGCCAGAATCCTCATTTTCCCTCTACTAGCGTTGTTTCCGGCGTCAGTGAAAGATTCCTGCGTGCGAACAAAAAGTATTTTCGTACGGCCCCATCACTTCCAATAAATCAATTTTATATACGAACCGCTACCGATACCAAAGAAAAAATTGACATTCAATACTATCTAACTATTATGCTAGAAAAAGTGCAATTTGAAGTGTGCGTAGTAGGTATAAACAATTTAATATGTGATGTGTTATTGGGGGTAGATGTATTAGAGCAAATACGTGCGGAAATTAACACCAGTGAACACTTATTAAAATGTACTATTGACAATGTTAGTTACACGTTCAAATTGAACACACACACACACACACACACACACACACACACACACACACAACCATGGTGACCCAATTAAAATTACACGGCCACCACAACAAGTAATTCATTATAACAGCGGTGAACAGGGGGAAACAACCTTAGATTCCCGAACTGAACGGAGATTGTCGTCGCTACAAGAAGAGTTCAGCGATATCTTCAGTGAAGAGCACTCAATCTCGTCGGTTTATGAACATAGGATCCACCTCATAGAGCCGGAGAAGTTCATAAGGAGAATCTACCAGGTACCGATAAAGTACCAGGCCGAGGTCCAGCAGGAGATACAGCGGATGTTGGAGGAAGATATTATAGAAAGATCTAATAGCAGCTTCCTCAACCCACTGCTAGTCGTCCGCAAGAAGACTGGAGAAATCCGACTCTGCCTGGATATGAGGAATTTAAATAGTCTGGTAGAAAAAGAGTTCGACTGCGCACCAACAGCGGAGGACCTCTTCATAAAATGTGAAGGAGCCAGGTACCTCACGAAGCTAGATCTGACGGCAAGCTTCTGGCAGGTCCCGCTGTGCGAGCAAGATCGTAAGTATACAGCATTTATATTTAATAACAAATGCTACCAGCACAAGGTGGTACCTTTTGGCCTTAGCACGAGTCTCGCTGCGATTGTAAGATGCCTCGAGAGAGCTCTAGGACCTGAGGTAGACCCTTACACTGTAATATTCGTCGATGACATCCTCGTGATATCCCGCACGTTGGAAGAACACTTCGAGCATCTGAGGAGCGTCTTCCAGAAGCTGAGGTTAGCCAACATCAAGCTCAAACTACACAAGTGCGAGTTCGTAAAGTCTCGAATGAAGTTCCTGGGACATATAATCTCAGCTACAGGCATCAGTACGGACCCAGAGAAGCTCAGGAGTATTGTGGAGTTCCCGGTGCCCAAGAACCTCAAAGCACTACGAGCATTCCTTGGACTCACGGGATACTACAGGAAATTCACCAGCAAATACGCCGAATATACAGTCCCCTTGCTACAGCTGGTACGCAAAAATATAAAGTGGAAATGGGGTTCTGAACAGAACGATGCGTTTGAGAGGGTTAAGGGCCTGTTCCAAACTAATTTACAATTGTTCCATCCACAACAGGGCAGGAAGTACGTAATGTATACTGACGCTAGCGAGTATGCTATCGGCGCCGTGTTGCACCAGGAAGACGAGCAAGGTAGTCTTCATGTTGTGGCATACGCTAATAGAACGCTCAAAGGCGCTGAGTTGCATTATTGTACTTCTGAGAAAGAAATACTCGCCATAATAAACGCTCTCAGAAAATTCAGACATTACCTATACGGTACCCATTTCGAGATCCACACAGATAATCAGGCGTTATCCTTTATATTGAAATGTCGACTAGCAAATTCCCGACTAACACGATGGGTGTTAGCTATTCAAGAGTATTCTTTTACTATTAAATACTGCAAAGGAGCAGAGAATACCACAGCAGACACCTTAAGCAGATATCCGCCCGTAGAAAAGGAGGAGGTATACGAGGCCGCTGACGACGAGTTGAGGGTATTAAATATGCAATACACTGTCGCGCCTGAAGCTACCAATAGGCTACAAAACATAGGACGCGAGCAGGACAATGACCTCGCACTCCTTGCTAAAAAGCAAATGATAGCAGCTCACCCAAATCCGCATTACCTCATACAAGACAATATATTGTATAAATTGTTACAGGGCGAATGGAAGGTGGTATTGTCTCCAGCGATGCTTGCGTGTGTAACACACTCATTACATGTAAAAATGGCACACGCATCTCCAGTAAAATGTGTAAAAATATTACAGGAGGATTTTACAATTACAAACATGTATCGTAGAGTAAGGAAATTGTTAAAAACCTGTCATCCGTGTCAAACCGCGAAAGCACCAAATTTGCATACTTACGTTCCCATGGCAAATGTAATAACGGAAGGTAAGGGACAGATGATCGCCACCGACTTTCTGGGACCACTACCCAAGGCTACCAGAAACTTAAAACACATTGTAGTTTGTGTCGATGTATTCACTAAAAAAGTTAGCCTTTACGCGATCCCTAGACCCACCACAAAATCCGTTTTAAACATTATACTTAACAAGTATATTCCACAACATGGACCGATAAGGAGCGTGCTTAGTGACCAGGGAAATCAATTCCAAAATAAACACTGGGCAGCAACCCTGGAACGTAATGGTATTAAAGCAATCCTCACCTCGATACGACGACCACAGGGCAACCTCGCCGAAAGGGTGAATCGGGAAATCGGAAAAATGTTCCGTATATATTGCTATAAGGAGCAAAGCAAATGGCCCGAGTTCCTATCATTCTTTGAAACGGCGATAAACGAAAATTATCACGATACCACTGAATACACACCAGCAGAGTTAGACTCTGGAACAAAGCCAGAGAGATTTTGGAATAATTATTTAAGCAGGCCAAAGACTTATAATCTACCTCTGCCGGTTCAGTGTAAAAATCAACTTGTCAAGGACAGAATAGTTGAAAAGGGCGAAAAAGGGCGGACAAATTCAATACCACTCATAAACTAACTAACTTTGTAGTAGGAGAGAAAGTGCTTCTCAAGGCGAACCCCGTGGGCCGGAGAGACATAAATGTAGCCACAAAGTTTTTTCGTTTATATAACGGTCCGTATCTTTTGGCTCAGCAACTCGCGCCTCACACATTTATCGTTACGACGCTCGACCGAACAAAAACGGTAGGTAAATATCATGCGAGCTCTTTAAGAAAATACTATGAGTAGCATGAAATTCCAAGGCGCGTCGGTACGAAATAATAAGACTTTAAAAATAAATAATATTTAGAATTAGTAATAATTTAATTAAATAATAATTAGAATTAAAATAAATTAACTGTGTTTAATATTATTAATAATAATTGTAAACAGATTGTGTGCAAATAATAATGCTTTTCTAACGCAGTAACTAATATGCGTATAAATGCAAGGGCGAAACAAACGCACCGGCAGGAAATAATTACGTCACGCGATAACTACCGGCCGACGGTTTGAATGTAGGTCAAGCAATTAGCGCCACGCGATGCGATAACGACTGTAAACAAACGTCAGCACATTCCTTCGCGCGCGTGTCACTGTTGACAAACAAACCCTCTGAAACGCTGCGATTAGATACTACCCGTTCTAAAAACATTTAATTACACAATAATTTCATTTATAATATTATTATTGATAGAGTGTATTTAGAGTTAAGTTGTATATATGGAAAAACATTAACACCTGTGTATGTGTTTTTCAAATAAGTAGTACAATGTATAAGTAGCAAGTATAATGATTACAAAGTACGTTTATAATAATTGAAAAAAAATAACTGTAATTATTACACTCTTTTTTTTTTTTTAAATGAGCAGGGGAGTATATAACAGCACCAAATATCAATTATTTGGAGTTATATGTCAACTGTATACTAGAATCATGTTTAAATAAATTGTAATAGTCAAAACTCCATTTGTAGGTAGTAGCGATGAAAATAATGCTTTGTAAAACGACGCACACGTGGCCGTTATGTAATCAGCTCGCTGTAGAATGAATAGCCACGCCCCAACTGTTAATTATTGATATCTCGGGAACTAATAAATTAAGGCGAAATCCAAGATAGCCAAAATGTTTGCCGAAATATTAATAATAACGTATGCAAATTGTACGCAATATAATTAACAAATAAAAGAGATAATTAATTAATGTGAATAACTTCTGTAAAAATAGAGCTACATTAATGAGCTTTTAATATGTTATAAATATAATAATTTCCAACAGATTGTATATTTTAGATTTAGCACAACTTGGTTTGCAACCAAGATATTGCAAAATAAAACTATCACAGGAAATCCGGACCGACAATTTAGTTCCGCCGGGTTAATAATATTAGTAATAATATTAATTCTCCGTCTGTGGGAAACTAACTTCATTCTCACGGACTGAGGGAATTCAAATTTTGTGTAGTAGGGAGAGTGTGTCAGCCAATCAAATCATTTGACGAAATCCCTACCAGCGCGGTGTTTTGGGGCTGAACCAGCACTCTACTGCCAGTATTTGCGAAGTAAAGACGTAATTCTTCGATCGTCTCGTAACCATAGTTGTGAAGATTCATCAGAAGACTCTACGTGGTCAACACACATAATTACGAACATAGTAAATACAGATCAACTGTACAACTCGTAATTATTGCGTCAAGTCGAGATACTCTTCATTACAACAAACAAGCTTATTGTGTACTACAAGCTGTGGTCATAAGCACGCAAGAGATCCACCAGCCTACAAGACCAGACTTCAAGAATACGACAGAGAGGCCGTCTAAATCATTGGTGAACCAGCTGACGAGCAGAGCTACCACTCGAACGAGACACACACACACACACACACACACACACACACACACGCTGACGTGCGACGTGCGAATCGACGAGGGACATAAACCAGTTCCAGCAGAAAGCCGCAGACGTTAAAATCTTCAACAAACAGCAGGAGAGGAGAGTGTTGCCGAATTCTGAACTCAACGACCGAATCCAGGACGCTCTAAGCAGATCACTATCTCTAGCAGATCGGACCAGGACAGCGAGGGACAATTTGGAGCAACTCTACCATCCACTTCAAAAACAGGAAAGCAAAATCAACTTATTTATTTTTCAAACGTAAAAGTTTCTATCTCTTTCAATTAAAAGTATTGTAATTTAAACAATTCAGGTGCCACAAAAATCAAAGACTCTAGTAAATAAGAATAAATTCATTGTGATAATCTGTATAGCAGTCTAAGTCATTAGCAAGCTGTAGTTAAGAACCAATAGAAATAATACAAAAGCGCTATACAAATCTTAACAAACAATCTAATTATTAGCTCATACTGCAGTATAACAGAATCAAATCACTAGAAAATGAAATGACGTGAACTAGGTAGTCACGCCTAATTTATTTTTTGGAAAATATTCAATTAACTTCAGAGTTTTTATATTTTATTTTTATTAACATTTGAATCCAATTATTTAAAGCAATTAAATGAAATAAAATAAATAAATTAATTAAATTTTTACTTGCAATTAACTTGACAAATAACGAATTTAACTTCTTTTCAATTATCAACCAATTGAAAAACATTACTATTTCTTTTATGAATTTGCTAACTGCTATAATTTTTTATTGTTCGACTAAGCTTTTCTTCATTACTGACATCTTCAGGTCTTAAACAACCTTCGTTGTTTAAGACCTGAAGATGTCAGTAATGACGAAAAGCTTAGTCGAACAATAAAAAATTATAGCAGTTAGCAAATTCATAAAAGAAATAGTAAGGATGGCTGCTAATTTAAACAATACGATGAAAAACATTAGTCAAGATTGATTCATTGTTTAGACTGTAAGGATAATTGATAATATAACCCTTTTATTCTTGTGTGTTATTGGAGTAATAAACAACGTTTTATTACCCCGTATTGCATTGTTTTATTGTTGGACGACAAAGCCTACCAGTCTCACAAAACTCTTCCCCTTTAAAGTAACTTATTTTGTGTGTTGTGGCCATAAATTTGAGATTACAAACTTGCGAAATTCAAATCCAAAATCCACACGCCCTAGTCGGAAGAAACCGCAAGATCGGACAGCAGGTAGGTACTCATACACAACACAACACAACAACAACGCATATAAGTAGAGTTGCATATGGCTTGCCCGGAACGTGGGGCGCGATTAAATTAAATTAAATTAATTAAATTCAATTTAAATTTAATTTTATCTTAAAACAAAGTTTGCTGTTTTAACTCTTAAAACAGCTGGCTTCCAACTGAACAATCCCCAAAGAGTTTTGTGATTGGTAGTGGTACAGCAGTGAAATTATTTTGTGTATTTGAAATTCTATATTTGAGATTGTTGTGTATTTAAAATGGATATGGATAAAATACTTAAACAAATGCAGCAAATGAGTGCGGATTTGACCGCTAAAATAGACGCGAAATTTGAACAGAGTGCAGCCAAAGCTGAGCTCAATATCGCAGAGTTAACGTCTAAAATCGAGGCGCAAAGAGTCAGCCTGACCGAGGCATTAGAAAATAGCAACGCCGACATAAATACGGAAATTAAACAAACGAATAAACAATTAACTGCTAAAGTCACCGAAATCGCGGAAAGCAATAAAGAAAGTAGTAAAGAATTGACCGCGAAAATCGATGAAAGCGTACAAGAGTTAACCGCTAAAGTTACGGAGATCGGAGAGAAAGTACATACGGTTGAAACGAAAATCAATGAACGGTTTAAGGTTTTTGAGACCACAATGCAAAAATCGTTTATCGAACAAGTCACACGTATGGAGGGCCGGTTCAAAGAGCACATTAGCAGGTGCGAGAAACAAACAGCAGACGTCGCGAAAAAAGTCGACTCGCTCGAGATAAAGATTCAAGCTGACGCGACAGAAACGCAACGTCAAGTAAATAGACTAGACGCTTCAATTGTAGAGACGCGATCTAACATAGACTCTAATATAGAGAGTGTATTACAAGCACTAAACGACGAGATTTTGAAAGTACGACAGGAGGTACGCAGGAGATCCGCTCCTAATATTTTAGTACAAGGTCCTGTCGATGAGAAAAATCGTGTGTATTTTACAGGGGAAAATAACGAAAACCCTATTGAGTTTTTGTTAGCCTGTGAAAGTGAAATGGCAAGGGTAGGTTCAAGACTCGAAGATCAAGATAAAATACAGTGGGTAGTAAATGCGATGCGTGATTCGGCGCGTAAGTGGTATAACATTGTACGCGATAGAGTGTCCACATACGCGGAGTTCAAACAAAAATTTGAAAGCCGGTATTGGAATTCGCATACTCAAAGACTTTTACGCAATGAACTAGAATATGGGCGCTTTGAAAGGAAAATGGGTATTACCGCAGAAAATTATATTATCCAGCAGGTCGAGCGCGCGAAGCATTTAACCCCAGCATTTTCAGAGATTGACATAGTCACGAAACTAGCTTATCATTTTAATCACAATATAAGAGTAGCTGTGTTTACGCAGGGTATACGCACGGTCGATGAACTGCTCATTCTAGTGTCCCAAAGCAAGACAGTTTTTGATTTAGGCGGGTGGCGTTATAACCCTGATTTTCGCCGAAATAACGAAGGTCAGAATACGCGGGTACAATATCATCAGCAACCTGATCAGAGACCAAGTACAAGTTCTACTCCACCCCAGACACCGTCAAAACCGCCAAATAAAACCTTTGAGTACAAGGGTAAACAAAATGTCGGTAGACCAAAGGGGCAAGGTAAGGGCAACGACGGGGCCCCGATCAGAGCAATTCAAACGGTCGAAATAGCAAAAGCTGATACAACTGCGAAAGACAGCAACACCCAAAGCAACAAGGACTCTGACAATAAATCAAAAAATTATCAATCAACAAAAAACGTGCCAAAATGCGCATCCAGCAAGGACGCGCTATAAACACGCCAAAAATATGTAAATGTAAGCATACTAATTATAAGAATTATATATTGTGTGAAAAGTGTACTTTTAATTATGTAACTTGTGTGCCCGTTAATAATGTGTTCCCACCGGACGTCAGGGATCCGTTGCTAGAATCCGGTCCCGCGCAACAAAGGCCACTGAGCGCGGCGTGTCCGGTATTGCACGCCTTTGTCAACGGCGTTCCCACACAAATTTTGTTGGACACCGGCAGCGTTAGTAGAGGGAAAATGAGGATTCTGGCTCACCCCCGCAGGGCATATCTGGACCGCAGCATCCCAATGGACCACAGCATCCGCGAATTTCCGCGAATAAATTTTTTTATTTTTTTTAATTTGGTTTTTATTTTTTTAATTAAATTGATTTGCATATCAAGGGGGGTGGGATGAGGTTCAATGGACCACCTGCATCCGTGAATATAATTTTTTATTTTTTTAATAAAGCTGATTTGCATATTAGTGGGTGGTGGTGGGTGGGTGGTTTTTTTATTTCATATCATTGGGTGGTGGTGGGTGGGAGGTTCCAACTCGATGCATTATAGTGTATATTAAAATATATGATCAGGTGTACCAACCTTTGCATGAGTTCAAATTTGTCGTGTGTTATAATGTATATTGATTACTATGCAACACTAAAACTCTGAGAAACGCCGACTGTTTCTGACGAGAGAGTCAGAGGTTCCCGGAAGGGAACTCAGCTCTACCCACAAATCCTACTCTCACGTTCTCGAAGACGAAAGTTGCGTGACCCCTGAGTACGTAATGTAGCAGACGAGAGAGGGTGAATAGCGAGTTCCCGGCGCCAGAAAACTGCGACCCATCGGCTAAGGGAAGGGAACCCTAACAGAAAAATCCCTGGTCCTCCAGGTTGGGGGTTGGGCGGTAGGCCGGTAACCTACCCCCGGAAAAATATCACACCACGGAACCTTCAAGAAAGCCTCGGATTGGACGGAAACAATGGCAACGACTACGGCAAAGGAATATGGAATACTCTTTAGGAACATGGAACGTCAGAACAATGCGGTGGATGAGGATGCAAGAGAGATATTAAAAGTGCGTTCCTGGAGGAGGATGGCTGCTGACAGAGGAGAATGGGGGGAAAAATTGAAGGAGGCCAGGGCCCAACAAGGGCTGTAGTGCCATAGAAAGAAGAAGAAGAATAATGTATATTAAATCATTACGATCAGGTGTACCAACCTTTGTATTATTATTATAGTGTATAGATATTTTATATGAGTATGGTTGTCAACATTTTCTGCGGCGGGGGGAGGGAAATTCAAATATGTGTTATATAGTGTATATGTTAAAATATATGATCAGGGTTACCAATCTTACATTATTGTGTGTGTATAGAGCAGATCTGCCAACATTTTTTTCTCTTCTGTGGTGGGAAATTCAAACTATATGATCATAATTGTTACTCTCTCTCTCTCTCTCTCTCTCTCTCTCTCTCTCTCTCTCTCTCTCTCTCTCTCTCTCTCTCTCTCTCTCTCTCTCACATTTGAATGTAAGTAAAACTATCTCTCTCTCACTCACTCTTGTTGTCAAACGTTATGTTCAAACCGTTGTCTCCTCTCCCTCTCACTCTCTCTCTCTCTCTATCTCTCTCTCTCTCTCTCTCACTGTGTACATTGAGTAAATAATTTTAGCTCTCTCTCTCTCTCACTCGTTGTGTATGTCTCTCGTTGTCAAACGTTATGTTCAAACTGTTCTCCTCTCTCTGTGGTCATTACCGCGCGCATGTATATGAAATTAGAAAGTTTATATTTATTCGATAACGGCTTAGCAATCTTCAATACGCTCGTCTTCATGCGGTACAATACTTCTGTTTAATGGTTGCAGTTTACACATGCACATAGGTTCAGTGGTGTATACAGATGACAAATATTAACTATGTACGTACTTACAACGCTCTCTCTCTCTCTCACTCGTCGTCAAAACACAGTATTTATTTTTCATTGTATTAAATATTAACTATGTGAGCGTGTGTGTTATCAACTACTTACATGGATGTTGTCTCTCTCTCTCTCTCTCTTAACATAACGCTCCGTGTGAAGCGTTTGTAGAGCAGTCTCTCTCTCTCTCTCTCTCTTACCGTGTACATTGTCAGTGGTGTATAGCGAAATAAATTAAAATTATACACACACATGAAAACGGTGGTTGAAATTCATACAAATCTTCTGATGTAACAGTTCCCACAAGTAATACAGTTCACAAAAAAAAAAAAAAAAAATCGTTCTAGTGTTAAAGTTTGCTACAACAGTACACACATAGGTTCAGTGGTGTATAGCGAAATAAAGTAAATTATACACACATGAAAACGGTGGTTGAAATTCATACAAATCTTCTGATCTTGTTAGGGGGAGGTCTGTATATGATTTTAGAAATATATATATTCGGCAAATATTAACTATGTATGTGTGTTGTTGTCAATGAAGTACTGACAGGTGTCTACTCTCTTTCTCGCTCGCTCGCAGACGACAGAAGAAATTCCTACTTTATAATGTAATTACCTGTGTGTGTGCTGTGACAGATGACAAATCCATACGTTAACGGCTTAACAAACTCTCTCTCTCTCTCTCTCTCTCACACACACACACACACACACACACACACACACACACACACACACACACACACACACACACACATTGAACAGATGCGTCTTCGTTAGTAAAATGTACAAATCACATGACTTTATGTGAACGTCGAAGGGTACAAAGAAAATATGTAAAACAAAAAATACAGAATATATGAATTGCTATATTTACACATTATTAAATCAACACCACTGTATAGAAAGATTAACTATGTGCACACACACACACACACACACACACAACGATACAGAAGTATTCACTAACTTAAGCCAAGGTCATTGATTCGGTGCGTCCTACTTTCTAATCCCTGATGGTAAAACCTAAGACAAAAACATACAATCAGTAGTAATAATACAAAATCACTGTTTTATTAATTTAAAATACTGTATGAAAGAGTGGTAATTTTCATCCAAAATATGTAAAACAAAAATACAGATTATATGATAAGTAAATTGTATGTATATATCACTGAATAATAATAATATAATCGTTCTAGTGTTAACGTTTGCTGCAACAGGTAACGCAGTTTACAAATAATTACATATAGGTTCAGAGGTGTATAGTGAAATAAATTAAAAATAGAAGTTAATTCCTCATAAGTTAATGTCCTTTCAAATAGTATTCATCAAAACTTTGTAAATTAGAATCTGCACTACAGTCAAACATACGCACACACAGTGATAAAAATTGTTTATTAAAAGTAGTTTGTTACCTTAACAAGTACTGTTATCCTACGCCGTTGGGGTCCTCATACCTCGAAACACGAGATGTAGGTCGCTGGGGTTTTATAAATTGTTTATCAAGTCTTTTAGAAATGGTCTTATAGTCGAGCTTGGCCTGTTGACTATTGCTTTTAATTTCGTAATTTCTACAGGTGTTAACCGTTTCGGAGAAAAAAACCATTTATGGAGAAGACGTCCTCTTCCTGTTTTGATGAGGTGTTTAGTCTATGATCCATCCTTCTTGTTCCTATAATAATAATAATAACAGTACCTGCTTCATTATCATATACATTATGTGCTATATATAAATATATACATAAGTCTTTCAACACACACACACACACACACACACACACACACACACACACACACACACACACACACACACACACACACACACAGCACATACCATAAATCCAGAACAGGAAAGGTATTATAACAAACATTACGAAAACAAGTACGTATGGTCACGTACATAGATCAACGTTTAAACAAACAGATTATTACCTGAATAAATTTTTTTTTTAAACAGGACAGCGTATTATCTATATAACGTTCTGTTTCAGATAAGAATAGTTTGAATATAAAATGAAAGGGTACGTTGTATTTTTTTATGAGAAAATGCATTTCTAAATTTCGTTACATTTGTAAATTACAGAATTGTTCTCTAACTACAGCCACAATCGTTCAGTTTCATTAACATTTGAAAATTGATACTCGATATATTCTACTCTCACAGTATTTTCATTGATACCTTTCAGAAACTGAGTACAGAATAAATCTACAATCACCCAGGCGGTATCATTAAGTTTTACAAAGATCTTATTGATCAGACGTATGAGTAATTATATTAATCCTTATGTAGCAAATACGCACGCATTCATAAAATACAGCACTCAGGTGTAGGGCAATTAATCCTTTTTTGTATTGAACGTATTTAAGTAGGCCTACTCGTGATATCAGTATATTCTGTCTAAATGTCTAGTACATAAACGTACCCGGTAATCGCTTCTTGAATCGTAGTCATTCTTAAACTCGACATAACTACTTGTGTTACTCGATTGATGTTCATGTTAAACGATTGATGACTCATGTAATAATACAAATTAACCTCGTATAATAATAATGACAGGACAGCGTATTTAGAACACTTAAAATTGGAAATCTACAAACACATCAAAAATATCTGTCAAACCCCTATCAAACAAAAACCCCGTTCTTATCGAGAGACAACAGTAAGTGACCTAAGCACATGTGCTTCATTAGGCAACAGACCAAAAAATCAAATAGACGACTATAAGCTCAATTTAAATAAAATCTGAATATTCAATAAAATTATGTTTACTTAGTAACATATGCAAATCTTTTACTTACCTCTTAAATGTTGTTGTTGTTATACACACAATAGTCGATTGTACGATGAGTGTCTCATACAAATGAGAAATAGTGATATGTCAACACATATATATATATATATATTGCGCTAATAGTAGCGCAACACAAATGATAGCATTTATGCTACATAAAAGAAGATTCACAGATTGATAAATAAATTGATACTTAATCCCATAATAGAACAGAGACCCAATTATGACAATTATAGTCATAGACAAAATAAATAAGAATGCAAGGTAGTGTTGAATAGAATAAACGAACCTGTAAAATAAATAATAGCTAATGATATATGTTTAATAAAAAACAAAACAGAAAAATGAAACAATGACTTAATTTATGGTAATAACAGATAAGAATTTTGTGTTAAAAAAGTATTATATTATGCCAAAAAGGTTATGATAAAGTTTATGTGATGTTATATCAAATATGTGTTGAGTTCATGAAAAATAATGAAACAAATAGTGTTATTCAATGACTGTCATAGAATGAAGTGTGAGGCAGTTAACCAATGTTCATAAGTTCGAATTTTGTTATATGTGATCGAGAGATCAAGATAAATTTGTTATTAGATGTAGAAAAATAATTGTTTATACAAATGTTAATAATTAAGTTTTGATTGTATGTACGAATTTATATAAAAGGGACTATAGATGCCTAACAGACATAACCACAGGTAGATCAATTTACAATAAAAGGCCTAACAGCCAAAAATACTAAATAAACACTTATAACTTAAAGGTTAGATACATCAATTAATAATAATTAATAAATACACTATGAAGAGCTAGAAAGAAGAAAAAACATTAAGTTAATAATAATATTTAATAAAATTTATACAAATTATAATAATACCATAATGCCATAATATCGATTGGTAAAAAATAATATCGAAGGTGGATTAAATATAATAAAAAAGGAAAAAAACGGAATTATATCAAAAAACCAGTAGAAGATGTGTATAAAATAATAAACCAGCTATCGGTAAATTTACATTCCGATAGGACAGCAAATTGACAAAGAATAGACAAAAAAATATATGAAAGAAACACTATATAGTCAAACATGTGGAAG
Source organism: Magicicada septendecula (assembly GCA_034769895.1). Classification (NCBI taxonomy): domain Eukaryota; kingdom Metazoa; phylum Arthropoda; class Insecta; order Hemiptera; family Cicadidae; genus Magicicada; species Magicicada septendecula. Next base: position 401,486,135 of record CM068371.1, on the reverse strand, counting down.
CGGAAATTAATATAGGTTGCTAGGGAAAAATTTAAGAAGAATGTTGTTGATTTAAAAAACAACAAGAATTGCTTTTGTAAAAACTGAACGTGATGATTTAAAAAAACCCAAGAAGAATATATTGAATCGTAATATTCGAAATCAAGAGATACGATTATAAAAAAGATAAAATTCCAATGACAATACTTACATCTATCACTAACACAGATTAATAAAATAACGATACATTAAGAAATAATAATCGAGAAGAAATCACTGAATTCTACAAGAAGAAACTTGGACTGTCCCATGTCCGAAGGGAATTGATGAAAAGTTAATCAAATATAAAGAGTTAACAATAACACAAATCATAATATTCACAACACCAGAAATTATAACCTTGCAAATACACGGAACAACACTAACTGCTTCAACCGAAGGAAGAACCTATTTGGATCCTGGCGGTGCAGAAGAAACATCAATCGTGCTGTAAAACAATTCAGAAGCTGTATTCCGAAGTGGACAGGACAAGATTTACTTTTATTAAACTGAAGAAAGAAAACTGTACTTCATAATTGACCAGAACAACAAATTTAGCGATCAACCGCCTACGTGATTGGCGTCGTTAGAGTCTGGTAAAATTATATTATATTAATCATACTAAATACACAACACATAATTTTTGTAAATCTTGCATTCTTATTATGTATTTTTAGTCTTCCCCACAGTTACAAGAACCTTCACACCCTGAAATAAATAAAATACGAATCAAATATAATATATAACCAAATATAAACAAAGGATTAAATAGTCAACAATCGATACCTGAATCTATAGTCCCAACATATATTAATTGGAATATATCCGAGTTAATGTGAATAGAATACACAAATAAAGAACCTTTATATATTTGTTACACCTTGTTATTTGGAGTATGGTTTAGTGAACTGGAACAAAAGTAACTGAATAAGTAGTATAATAAATGGTTAATATAAACATCGAATAACCTACAAGTTTCGTTGAGCCGATACTACAGCGCTTATAGCGGAATTATCTGACACCAAAGAGGGAGCGTAAAATTATAAAATTAGACAGAACTCTCTTCAAGGCATAATAGGGTTGGATGAAATTGTAGAATAAATCTTAAGTTATTTAAGTTCTAGGCACACTAACACTGATAATTATTAAAGAATTAAGTTAACATTAATTAAGTACATCCATATATTCCACAACTCCAAATATTTCCGAGAATTTATACAATTAAATTAATACAACACAATTGACAAATACAACAGTGGGAATTTAGACCGTACGTATCCGATTGAGTACAAATTGGCGCTCAACTTGTGTAGGGCTTAAGTTAAGTAACTGTAACCATATTAATATTACTTAACTAGAGCAGGCAACTGTGGGAGAGTAAACATGCATACCAGAGGTAGATCAAGGATTAGGGCAGGAGAAACGGAGAAGGAAATAGATGAACAAGAACAGGAAATAGAACTAATAACGGATAGTAGAATGGTACAACAGACAGACGAAATAGTGGAAACTGAAATTATTATGGACAAGGAAAGGGAACCAGTTGGAGAAGAGGCCCAAGGGGACCAAATAGATAAAGTGGGAGTCAGAGAAATACCATGTTGGCAGGAATTGATGAATTTTATGGCAGAACAGAATAGACTAACTAACGAAAATCTAAGGAAAATGAAAGAGGAAATTAAGGAAGACTCAAGGGAACAATTTAGGAAACAGGAGGAAAAATTAGATAAAACAAATGAGGAAATTAAAGAAACCTCAAAACAAATGAAGGAAGACATCCTACAAATACATGAAGAGAATTTAAGGCAGATCAATGAAAAAATTGAGAATCTTCATGTGACAATTAACCAGAAGGTGGACCAATATAATGAGGAAAGAAAATTAGAAATAGCCAAAACAAATGAAGGGTTAGAAAAAACTAACGAAACAATAGTACAGGTTCGTGAAGAATTACAGAATAAAATTAATGACACAAAAATGAAGAGTAAAACATTGATTGAAGAAATCCAACAGGAAACTGTCGAAAAATGTGAGCAAATTAAAAACGAAGTACATCAGGTACGGGAAGAGAATAAGGAAGGTATTAAGCAAATACAGACAGACATGGGCGAACGACTCGAAAGGGTCTATGGCAATTTAAATAATATGGAAGGTCAAATCAATACCAATAAAAATAAAATAGAAGAGATTAGTAGGCGTGAATTACAATTACAGGAGGAAGTAGATTCATGGCGGGATAGGACATGCCAAAATAGTCACACAAATAACCATGAGAACCGAGAATCGATTAATTTTCGTAATTACAAGCGCAATCCTATGGAATTTTTAAAGAGATTGGAAGAAGTGATCATAAGAAATAGAGAGAGTCGCTGGAGTATTATACGAAGCATGATTGATGAAACGTTTAAAGATACTTATGATAATTGGTGGACAGCGGTGCGCCCGGATATACTGGACATGACTGAGTTCAAAAAACAATTTAAGGAGAAGTATTGGTCGGAATCGACCCAGAACATGATTAGGAATAATTTGAGTAACGGTCGATACGAAACAAATGTAGGCCAGTCCCCTACTTCATACTTTTTAGGAAAAGTATGTATGGCGCGGAACTTAGAGCCCCGAATTCCCGAAGAATGTTTGGTAATACAACTATCCTATCATTACGAGGAAGGGATAAAGAATGCGCGTATGTGTAGTCAAATCAAAACGATTCCAGCCATGGCCAAATTCTTGGAGAATTATGAACACGAGAACCAATACCAAAGAAATAGAATGCTAAATCATAAATATCAGAAGTATGATAATAACGCGCCACCAGCCAATTCTCATAATAACGATCGCAATCGACCTGCGCATAACGTTAATACTAATAGAACACAAAATGAAAACACGAATAATAATTCCAGAACTATAATTATCGCGGCAATAACAATTACAGTTATCGTGATAGTCGCAATAATAGAGGAGATGGGGACAGACGACCCAATAATTATAGACATAACGTCAATTATATTTACTCCAGACCTCAAGGTAATCAGCGACGATACTACCCAAGGAGTCACCGATATGACAACCATTATGACCAATCTCGGCATGAAGACAACTACCCACATGATGGAAATTATAGGATAGCAGAACATAATACGGAGGATCGCACGGAACCAGTACAAAACCAACACAGTAATCAGAATGAAAATAGAGAAGAGGGAGTAAGCCCTCATTTAAACTAATAGAGGCAGTGAAAATTAATGAATACCCGTCACTGAACCGTAATCTTGGGGAACAACGATTAATAAATAAAATTAAGTGTAATCATAAAATAACCATAATTAATAACCACTATTTAAAGAATATCAGGGAAGATTTGTTAGAAGAGGATCAGAAACATGTAAACAGTAATAGTAATAACGAAATCATATATATATCAGCAAAATTCTAAAAGACAGTAAGACCAACTTACACAAATTATTTGAAATAACTATTATATATAAAACGAATTTAGTAAGAAACAAAAATTACTAAATCCAAAAAGAATTTATATAATGAATAAATTCTAAAATGAAGTAAGGACAACTTATTACCTTATATTTGAACAACTTCTGGATTAACAAAAAAGAAAAAGAATTTATATAAATGAATAAATTCTAAAATGAAGTAAGGACAACTTATTATCAATCTTGAAGAAAAATACTTGGAATTTAAAAATAATTTGAGTTGAATACTACCACTAAATTTTGAAATACAATAAGAACAACGTATTATCGATTTTGAAGAAAACAAGAATTATTGTTAAATGTTTATAAAGAAATAATGTGTATAATGAATAACAAACCCCAAGATTACAGAAGAAAACGATAATTATTATTATGTGTATAAAGAAATAATATGAATAACGAATAACAAACCCCAAGATTACAGAAGAAAACGATAATTATTATTATTATATGTATAAAGAAATAATGTGAATAATGAAGAATGAACCCCAAGATAAAAAGTTATTACCTCAAACCTACTTATCCAAAATAAAGAAGAAAAAAAAAAGCATATGACCTAAAATACATACTACATTGCCACATGATGGAACAATCTCAGTAAACGATTGAATGTAACTAATATGATGTTAAAGAAGACAAGAAGGAAAGAGTATTTATGAACATAATTCATTAAAAAATAAACAGCCAAAATAGTGAAATACGATAAGAGGAAGAATAATTAAGTATAAGGAATATATTTAGTAAGAAATGCAATTATAATGATCAACACACAACAACTGATTAAAAAATATTGAGATCAGAGGAAAAAAACAAACGAAGAAGATACTTAACATTACAATCTCAACAAAAATGAAAACAAAAATGATTACAATTGATAACTGTCAAAGTCAATATTAACGAATGTTTAAGGAATTAAAATGGAACTACGAAATATGAAGAATAGTAATGAAAAAATATAAATGCAACAAAGAAAAAATCTTTTCCCAAATATTTATTATTAAATGATTAAAGAGATTATTAGGAGATTATTATTATATTTTATAGCTGACTGTAGATGAATTCCAGCAGTACTATATTAAGATGTAGTGTGGGCAGCAGAGTATGAAGCCAAACAGTGCCTCTCTGAACTGTACCAACGCATGTGTTAGGGATTGTTAGGGAAATTAAATATTTAAGGAATATTAGAATAGTTGCAAAAATAAATTCAGTTTCCAAAGGAATAGGACGAAGAAAACAGAAAGAAGCGAGTTGACAGAAGAATAATGAAAAATGCAGTAATTATAGTAATTATAAATAGGAGAGATGTAAAACTAATGTATCAGTGAATAGTGTAGCCAGTTACCAACAAATAATGTGTACAGAAAAAAAAATATATCAAGAATCAAGAATGTTAAATAAAATGATGAAATGTTATTAAATAAAAAAGGTACTAGTACTAGTCTAATGAAGTTACATTGAGAAGACCATCGTCAACCATTAACAATGAAATTAAGAAAAGGCATGTGAAAAAGGCAAGTTTATTTGACCTAAACTTCATTCAGGTAAACTAAACTTTTTTAGGAGGGGAAGCATATGTAGCGCAACAAAAATGATAGCATTTATGCTACATAAAAGAAGATTCACAGATTGATAAATAAATTGATACTTAATCCCATAATAGAACAGAGACCCAATTATGACAATTATAGTCATAGACAAAATAAATAAGAATGCAAGGTAGTGTTGAATAGAATAAACGAACCTGTAAAATAAATAATAGCTAATGATATATGTTTAATAAAAAACAAAACAGAAAAATGAAACAATGACTTAATTTATGGTAATAACAGATAAGAATTTTGTGTTAAAAAAGTATTATATTATGACAAAAATGTTATGATAAAGTTTATGTGATGTTATATCAAATATGTGTTGAGTTCATGAAAAATAATGAAACAAATAGTGTTATTCAATGACTGTCATAGAATGAAGTGTGAGGCAGTTAACCAATGTTCATAAGTTCGAATTTTGTTATATGTGATCGAGAGATCAAGATAAATTTGTTATTAGATGTAGAAAAATAATTGTTTATACAAATGTTAATAATTAAGTTTTGATTGTATGTACGAATTTATATAAAAGGGACTATAGATGCCTAACAGACATAACCACAGGTAGATCAATTTACAATAAAAGGCCTAACAGCCAAAAATACTAAATAAACACTTATAACTTAAAGGTTAGATACATCAATTAATAATAATTAATAAATACACTATGAAGAGCTAGAAAGAAGAAAAAACATTAAGTTAATAATAATATTTAATAAAATTTATACAAATTATAATAATACCATAATGCCATAATATCGATTGGTAAAAAATAATATCGAAGGTGGATTAAATATAATAAAAAAGGAAAAAAACGGAATTATATCAAAAAACCAGTAGAAGATGTGTATAAAATAATAAACCAGCTATCGGTAAATTTACATTCCGATAGGACAGCAAATTGACAAAGAATAGACAAAAAAATATATGAAAGAAACACTATATAGTCAAACATGTGGAAGCGGAAATTAATATAGGTTGCTAGGGAAAAATTTAAGAAGAATGTTGTTGATTTAAAAAACAACAAGAATTGCTTTTGTAAAAACTGAACGTGATGATTTAAAAAAACCCAAGAAGAATATATTGAATCGTAATATTCGAAATCAAGAGATACGATTATAAAAAAGATAAAATTCCAATGACAATACTTACATCTATCACTAACACAGATTAATAAAATAACGATACATTAAGAAATAATAATCGAGAAGAAATCACTGAATTCTACAAGAAGAAACTTGGACTGTCCCATGTCCGAAGGGAATTGATGAAAAGTTAATCAAATATAAAGAGTTAACAATAACACAAATCATAATATTCACAACACCAGAAATTATAACCTTGCAAATACACGGAACAACACTAACTGCTTCAACCGAAGGAAGAACCTATTTGGATCCTGGCGGTGCAGAAGAAACATCAATCGTGCTGTAAAACAATTCAGAAGCTGTATTCCGAAGTGGACAGGACAAGATTTACTTTTATTAAACTGAAGAAAGAAAACTGTACTTCATAATTGACCAGAACAACAAATTTAGCGATCAACCGCCTACGTGATTGGCGTCGTTAGAGTCTGGTAAAATTATATTATATTAATCATACTAAATACACAACACATAATTTTTGTAAATCTTGCATTCTTATTATGTATTTTTAGTCTTCCCCACAGTTACAAGAACCTTCACACCCTGAAATAAATAAAATACGAATCAAATATAATATATAACCAAATATAAACAAAGGATTAAATAGTCAACAATCGATACCTGAATCTATAGTCCCAACATATATTAATTGGAATATATCCGAGTTAATGTGAATAGAGTACACAAATAAAGAACCTTTATATATTTGTTACACCTTGTTATTTGGAGTATGGTTTAGTGAACTGGAACAAAAGTAACTGAATAAGTAGTATAATAAATGGTTAATATAAACATCGAATAACCTACAAGTTTCGTTGAGCCGATACTACAGCGCTTATAGCGGAATTATCTGACACCAAAGAGGGAGCGTAAAATTATAAAATTAGACAGAACTCTCTTCAAGGCATAATAGGGTTGGATGAAATTGTAGAATAAATCTTAAGTTATTTAAGTTCTAGGCACACTAACACTGATAATTATTAAAGAATTAAGTTAACATTAATTAAGTACATCCATATATTCCACAACTCCAAATATTTCCGAGAATTTATACAATTAAATTAATACAACACAATTGACAAATACAACAGTGGGAATTTAGACCGTACGTATCCGATTGAGTACAATATATATCATACGGCGGTAGCGTACACGTTTGAAAGTTGATGCACATTAAATTGTCTCTCTCTCTCTCTCTCTCTCTCTCTCTCTCTCTCTCACACACACACATTTCTGATTACTATAAAAATAATTGCATGTATGTTCAGAGGTTTGGTGTCTAAATCGATGCATTTTACTTTCACCTTCTAATTTGACACATGGCTTACTTTCATACAGAAATAGCTATCGCCCATGTCCGTCTACGAGTGTTGCTAAACGAAATTAAAAATGCTGTAATACATAACGTCCTGTGAAATAGATATGGTATGTTTTTAGGACAGCCAATGTCATTAAGATGGATTATTTTCGAGAGCGGAGTCGCCACCAATTAATTTGTCACGTATCCGAATGTATCATAACCATTGTCTAGTATATAGCGCTTATCATCATACGGTGACAACGCTTGCTTTCAAAGCGTGTAGGTCCGTCTGCATACAAGTCAGGTGTTTGAATACTATACATCAGACCGTCTGTATCTGTCATTAGCAATTTAACGTTACGACCGTAATTGCCGACAGCATAACGATAATACGTTTGACAACGTGAGAGAGAGAAACGGTTTGAACATAACGTTTGACATTGTATATTGCAAGCATGAAATTATTATTATTTAAATCTGTTATCTGCTTTTGTATGGAAGTCATCTATAAATATCAGGTCAGTGCGACACAACATGTAACAACCGTAACATGATTCAACCCAAATGTGTGCACGTCGTATGTATGTGTGTGATTACGTTGCGTGTGCGTCTGTATGTGTTCGTGTGTGTGTGTGCGTGCGCGTTGCGTGTGTGTATGGTTACGTTGTGTGTGCGTCTGTGTGCGTGTGTGCATGTGTTTGTGCATGTGTGTGTGCGTGCGCGTCGGATCATGACATAGTATTCGTAATGACCGAGGCACGTCCTTTATTGCATGAGGATATTCAGGTAGAGCAGAGCAGACACGTTTACGCAATATCAAGTGCACACACACAAGAATCAGATTTTTAGTATACGTTCTAGGTGAAGAACTACTGGGATGTCTCTGACTTTAGTTGGAAATAAATAACGTTACAGATATTGATATGGTACTATGAGTAGCCTATACGTGAATACTATACATCAGACTGCATGTATCTGTCATTAGTAATCTAACGTTACGACGGCAGCATAACGATAATGAAAGTCATACATTATCGTTATTTTGTCTGAGCTATGTTAACTTCACACACACACACACACACACACACACACACACACACACACACACACACACACACACACACACACACACACACACACACACACACACACACACACACACACACACACACACACACACACACACACACACACACACACACACACACACACACACACACACACACACACACACGGAAATGGAGGAAGAACTAGCATAGGAAATACAATTAAGTGTAACAATAAAAGAAGTGATTGGAAAGCCAACTTTGGGTGTCGAGACAAAACTCTTGCTTGTTCCTGAGTTGATAGAAGCGCCTGAGGGCAAAGTTATGCAAGAGGTTGTTGACGAGAACCAAACAAACTTGGATCAGCCAGTAGTGTTTAGGTCATCAGTACATGACGCAACGGGAGTGATAGGTCCAATTAGGTTTGTTACACGTTGTGTCGCACTGACATGATATTTATAGATGACCTCCATACAAATACAACAGCATAAAAAATCATGTTAGGTTAAAATGCAGTCCACTCACGTTTCATGTTAGGTTAAAATGCAAACACACACACACACACACGTGTTAGGTTGCAACCTAACACGTGTGTATGTTATTTAAATAATAATTTAAATAACATACACCTGTGTGTGTGTGTAACCTAACACGTGTGTATGTTATTTAAATAATAATTTAAATAACATACACGTGTGTGTGTGTGTGTGTGTGTGTGTTTTTTTGCATTTTAACCTAACATGAAACGTGAGTGGACTGCATTTTAACCTAACATGATTTTTTATGCTGTTGTATTTGTATGGAGGTCATCTATAAATATCATGTCAGTGCGACACAACGTGTAACAAACCTAATTGGACCTATCACTCCCGTTGCGTCATGTACTGATGACCTAAACACTACTGGCTGATCCAAGTTTGTTTGGTTCTCGTCAACAACCTCTTGCATAACTTTGCTTTCAGGCGCTTCTATCAACTCAGGAACAAGCAAGAGTTCTGTCTCGATACCCACAGTTGGCTTTCCAATCACTTCTTTTATTGTTACACTTAATTGTATTTCCTATGCTAGTTCTTCCTCCATTTCCGTGTGTGTGTGTGTGTGTGTGAAGTTAACATAGCTCAGACAAAATAACGATAATGTATGACTTTCATTATCGTTATGCTGCCGTCGTAACGTTAGATTGCTAATGACAGATACATGCAGTCTGATGTATAGTATTCACGTATAGGCTACTCATAGTACCATATCAATATCTGTAATGTTATTTATTTCCAACTAAAGTCAGAGACACCCCAGTAGTTTTTCACCTAGAACGTATACAAATAATCTGATTCTTGTGTGTGTGTGCACTTGATATTGCGTAAACGTGTCTGCTCTGCTCTACCTGAATATCCTCATGCAATAAAGGACGTGCCTCGGTCATTACGAATACTATGTCATGATCCGACGCGCACGCACACAGACGCACACACAACGTAACCATACACACACGCAACGCGCACGCACACACACACACGAACACATACAGACGCACACGCAACGTAATCACACACATACATACGACGTGCACACGTTTGGGTTGAATCATGTTACGGTTGTTACATGTTGTGTCGCACTGATCTGATATTTATAGATGACTTCCATACAAAAGCAGATAACAGATTTAAATAATAATAATTTCATGCTTGCAATATACAATGTCAAACGTTATGTTCAAACCGTTTCTCTCTCTCACGTTGTCAAACGTATTATCGTTATGCTGTCGGCAAGTACGGTCGTAACGTTAGATTGCTAATGACAGATACAGACGGTCTGATGTATAGTATTCAAACACCTGACTTGTATGCAGACGGACCTACACGCTTTGAAAGCAAGCGTTGTCACCGTATGATGATAAGCGCTATATACTAGACAATGGTTATGATACATTCGGATACGTGACAAATTAATTGGTGGCGACTCCGCTCTCGAAAATAATCCATCTTAATGACATTGGCTGTCCTAAAAACATACCATATCTATTTCACAGGACGTTATGTATTACAGCATTTTTAATTTCGTTTAGCAACACTCGTAGACGGACATGGGCGATAGCTATTTCTGTATGAAAGTAAGCCATGTGTCAAATTAGAAGGTGAAAGTAAAATGCATCGATTTAGACACCAAACCTCTGAACATACATGCAATTATTTTTATAGTAATCAGAAATGTGTGTGTGTGTGTGTGTGAGAGAGAGAGAGAGAGAGAGAGAGAGAGAGAGAGAGAGAGAGAGAGAGACAATTTAATGTGCATCAACTTTCAAACGTGTACGCTACCGCCGTATGATATATATACACACACACAAGACGACATGTCACTATTTCTCATTTGTATGAGACACTCATCGTACAATCGACTATTGTGTGTATAACAACAACAACATTTAAGAGGTAAGTAAAAGATTTGCATATGTTACTAAGTAAACATAATTTTATTGAATATTCAGATTTTATTTAAATTGAGCTTATAGTCGTCTATTTGATTTTTTGGTCTGTTGCCTAATGAAGCACATGTGCTTAGGTCACTTACTGTTGTCTCTCGATAAGAACGGGGTTTTTGTTTGATAGGGGTTTGACAGATATTTTTGATGTGTTTGTAGATTTCCAATTTTAAGTGTTCTAAATACGCTGTCCTGTCATTATTATTATACGAGGTTAATTTGTATTATTACATGAGTCATCAATCGTTTAACATGAACATCAATCGAGTAACACAAGTAGTTATGTCGAGTTTAAGAATGACTACGATTCAAGAAGCGATTACCGGGTACGTTTATGTACTAGACATTTAGACAGAATTTACTGATATCACGAGTAGGTCTACTGAAATACGTTCAATACAAAAAGGATTAATTGCCCTACACCTGAGTGCTGTATTTTATGAATGCGTGCGTATTTGCTACATAAGGATTAATATAATTACTCATACGTCTGCTCAATAAGATCTTTTGTAAAACTTAATGATTCCGTTGAGATGACGTTTAGACAGAATTTACTGATATCACGAGTAGGCCTACTTAAATACGTTCAATACAAAAAAGGATTAATTGCCCTACACCTGAGTGCTGTATTTTATGAATGCGTGCGTATTTGCTACATAAGGATTAATATAATTACTCATACGTCTGATCAATAAGATCTTTGTAAGACTTAATGATTCCGCCTGGGTGATTGTAGATTTATTCTGTACTCAGTTTCTGAAATGTATCAATGAAAATACTGTGAGAGTAGAATATATCGAGTACCAAATCCATCAATTTTCAAATGTTAATGAAACTGAACGATTGTGGCTGTAGTTAGAGAACAATTCTGTAATTTACAAATGTAACGAAATTTAGAAATGCATTTTCTCATAACAAAATACAACGTACCCTTTCATTTTATATTCAAACTATTCTTATCTGAAACAGAACGTTATATAGATAATACGCTGTCCTGTTTAAAAAAAAATTTTATTCAGGTATTAATCTGTTTGTTTAAACGTTGATCTATGTAAGTGACCATACGTACTTGTTTTCGTAATGTTTGTTATAATACCTTTCCTGTTCTGGATTTATGGTATGTGCTGTGTGTGTGTGTTGAAAGCCTTATGTATATATTTATATATAGCACATAATGTATATGATAATGAAGCAGGTACTGTTATTATTATTATTATAGGAACAAGAAGGATGGATCATAGACTAAACACCTCACCAAAACAGGAAGAGGACCGTCTTCTCCATAAATGGTTTTTTTCTCCGAAACGGTTAACACCTGTAGAAATTACGAAATTAAAAGCAATAGTCAACAGGCCAAGCTCGACTATAAGACCATTTTTAAAAGACTTGATAAACAATTTATAAAACCCCAGCGACCTACATCTCGTGTTTCGAGGTATGAGGACCCCAACGGCGTAGGATAACAGTACTTGTTAAGGTAACAAACTACTTTTAATAAACAATTTTTATCACTGTGTGTGCGTATGTTTGACTGTAGTGCAGATTCTAATTTACAAAGTTTTGATGAATACTATTTGAAAGGACATTAACTTATGAGGAATTAATTTCTATTTTTAATTTATTTCACTATACACCTCTGAACCTATATGTAATTATTTGTAAACTGCGTTACCTGTTGCAGCAAACGTTAACACTAGAACGATTATATTATTATTATTCAGTGATATATACATACAATTTACTTATCATATAATCTGTATTTTTGTTTTACATATTTTGGATGAAAATTACCACTCTTTCATACAGTATTTTAAATTAATAAAACAGTGATTTTGTATTATTACTACTGATTGTATGTTTTTGTCTTAGGTTTTACCATCAGGGATTAGAAAGTAGGACGCACCGAATCAATGACCTTGGCTTAAGTTAGTGAATACTTCTGTATCGTTGTGTGTGTGTGTGTGTGTGTGTGTGTGTGTGTGTGTGCACATAGTTAATCTTTCTATACAGTGGTGTTGATTTAATAATGTGTAAATATAGCAATTCATATATTCTGTATTTTTTGTTTTACATATTTTCTTTGTACCCTTCGACGTTCACATAAAGTCATGTGATTTGTACATTTTACTAACGAAGACGTATCTGTTCAATGTGTGTGTGTGTGTGTGTGTGTGTGTGTGAGTTTGTTAAGCCTGTAACGTATGGATTTGTCATCTGTCACAGCACACACACAGGTAATTACATTATAAAGTAGGAATTTCTTCTGTCGTCTGCGAGCGAGCGAGAAAGAGAGTAGACACCTGTCAGTACTTCATTGACAACAACACACATACATAGTTAATATTTGCCGAATATATATATTTCTAAAATCATATACAGACCTCCCCCTAACAAGATCAGAAGATTTGTATGAATTTCAACCACCGTTTTCATGTGTGTATAATTTACTTTATTTCGCTATACACCACTGAACCTATGTGTGTACTGTTGTAGCAAACGTTAACACTAGAACGATTATATTTTTTTTTATTTTTGTGAACTGTATTACTTGTGGGAACTGTTACATAAGAAGATTTGTATGAATTTCAACCACCGTTTTCATGTGTGTGTATAATTTTAATTTATTTCGCTATACACCACTGACAGTGTACACGGTAAGAGAGAGAGAGAGAGAGACTGCTCTACAAACGCTTCACACGGAGCGTTATGTTAAGAGAGAGAGAGAGAACATGCATGTAAGTAGTTGACAACACACACGCACACATAGTTAATGTTTAATACAATGAAAAATGAATACTGTGTTTTGACGACGAGTGAGAGAGAGAGAGAGAGCGTTGTAAGTACGTACATAGTTAATATTTGTCATCTGTATACACCACTGAACCTATGTGCATGTATAAACTGCAACCATTAAACAGAAGTATTGTACCGCATGAAGACGAGCGTATTGAAGATTGCTAAGCCGTTATCGAATAAATATAAACTTTCTAATTTCATATACATGCGCGCGGTAATGACCACAGAGAGAGGAGAACAGTTTGAACATAACGTTTGACAACGAGAGACATACACAACGAGTGAGAGAGAGAGAGAGAGAGAGAGAGAGCTAAAATTATTTACTCAATGTACACAGTGAGAGAGAGAGAGAGAGAGAGAGAGAGAGAGAGAGAGAGGGAGAGGAGACAACGGTTTGAACATAACGTTTGACAACAAGAGTGAGTGAGAGAGAGATAGTTTTACTTACATTCAAATGTGTGAGAGAGAGAGAGAGTAACAATTATGATCATATAGTTTGAATTTCCCACCACAGAAGAGAAAAAAATGTTGGCAGATCTGCTCTATACACACACAATAATGTAAGATTGGTAACCCTGATCATATATTTTAATATATACACTATATAACACATATTTGAATTTCCCTCCCCCCGCCGCAGAAAATGTTGACAACCATGCTCATATAAAATATCTATACACTATAATAATAATACAAAGGTTGGTACACCTGATCGTATAGATTTAATATACATTATAACACACGACGAATTTGAACTCATGCAAAGGTTAGTACACCTGATCATATATTTTAATATACACTATAATGCATCGAGTTGGAACCTCCCACCCACCACCACCCAATGATATGAAATAAAAAAACCACCCACCCACCACCACCCACTGATATGCAAATCAGCTTTATTAAAAAAATAAAAAATTATATTCACGGATGCAGGTGGTCCATTGAACCTCATCCCACCCCCTTGATATGCAAATCAATTTAATTAAAAAAATAAAAAACCAAATAAAAAAAAATAAAAAAATTTATTCGCGGAAATTCGCGGATGCTGTGGTCCATTGGGATGCTGCGGTCCAGATATGCCCTGCGGGGGTGAGCCAGAATCCTCATTTTCCCTCTACTAGCGTTGTTTCCGGCGTCAGTGAAAGATTCCTGCGTGCGAACAAAAAGTATTTTCGTACGGCCCCATCACTTCCAATAAATCAATTTTATATACGAACCGCTACCGATACCAAAGAAAAAATTGACACTCAATACTATCTAACTATTATGCTAGAAAAAGTGCAATTTGAAGTGTGCGTAGTAGGTATAAACAATTTAATATGTGATGTGTTATTGGGGGTAGATGTATTAGAGCAAATACGTGCGGAAATTAACACCAGTGAACACTTATTAAAATGTACTATTGACAATGTTAGTTACACGTTCAAATTGAACACACACACACACACACACACACACACACACACACACACACACACACACACACACACACACACACACACACACACACACACACACACACACACACAAACCATGTGACCCAATTAAAATTACACGGCCACCACAACAAGTAATTCATTATAACAACGGTGAACAGGGGGAAACAACCTTAGATTCCCGAACTGAACGGAGATTGTCGTCGCTACAAGAAGAGTTCAGCGATATCTTCAGTGAAGAGCACTCAATCTCGTCGGTTTATGAACATAGGATCCACCTCATTGAGCCGGAGAAGTTCATAAGGAGAATCTACCAGGTACCGATAAAGTACCAGGCCGAGGTCCAGCAGGAGATACAGCGGATGTTGGAGGAAGATATTATAGAAAGATCTAATAGCAGCTTCCTCAACCCACTGCTAGTCGTCCGCAAGAAGACTGGAGAAATCCGACTCTGCCTGGATATGAGGAATTTAAAGAGTCTGGTAGAAAAAGAGTTCGACTGCGCACCAACAGCGGAGGACCTCTTCATAAAATGTGAAGGAGCCAGGTACCTCACGAAGCTAGATCTGACGGCAAGCTTCTGGCAGGTCCCGCTGTGCGAGCAAGATCGTAAGTATACAGCATTTATATTTAATAACAAATGCTACCAGCACAAGGTGGTACCTTTTGGCCTTAGCACGAGTCTCGCTGCGATTGTAAGATGCCTCGAGAGAGCTCTAGGACCTGAGGTAGACCCTTACACTGTAATATTCGTCGATGACATCCTCGTGATATCCCGCACGTTGGAAGAACACTTCGAGCATCTGAGGAGCGTCTTCCAGAAGCTGAGGTTAGCCAACATCAAGCTCAAACTACACAAGTGCGAGTTCGTAAAGTCTCGAATGAAGTTCCTGGGACATATAATCTCAGCTACAGGCATCAGTACGGACCCAGAGAAGCTCAGGAGTATTGTGGAGTTCCCGGTGCCCAAGAACCTCAAAGCACTACGAGCATTCCTTGGACTCACGGGATACTACAGGAAATTCACCAGCAAATACGCCGAATATACAGTCCCCTTGCTACAGCTGGTACGCAAAAATATAAAGTGGAAATGGGGTTCTGAACAGAACGATGCGTTTGAGAGGGTTAAGGGCCTGTTCCAAACTAATTTACAATTGTTCCATCCACAACAGGGCAGGAAGTACGTAATGTATACTGACGCTAGCGAGTATGCTATCGGCGCCGTGTTGCACCAGGAAGACGAGCAAGGTAGTCTTCATGTTGTGGCATACGCTAATAGAACGCTCAAAGGCGCTGAGTTGCATTATTGTACTTCTGAGAAAGAAATACTCGCCATAATAAACGCTCTCAGAAAATTCAGACATTACCTATACGGTACCCATTTCGAGATCCACACAGATAATCAGGCGTTATCCTTTATATTGAAATGTCGACTAGCAAATTCCCGACTAACACGATGGGTGTTAGCTATTCAAGAGTATTCTTTTACTATTAAATACTGCAAAGGAGCAGAGAATACCACAGCAGACACCTTAAGCAGATATCCGCCCGTAGAAAAGGAGGAGGTATACGAGGCCGCTGACGACGAGTTGAGGGTATTAAATATGCAATACACTGTCGCGCCTGAAGCTACCAATAGGCTACAAAACATAGGACGCGAGCAGGACAATGACCTCGCACTCCTTGCTAAAAAGCAAATGATAGCAGCTCACCCAAATCCGCATTACCTCATACAAGACAATATATTGTATAAATTGTTACAGGGCGAATGGAAGGTGGTATTGTCTCCAGCGATGCTTGCGTGTGTAACACACTCATTACATGTAAAAATGGCACACGCATCTCCAGTAAAATGTGTAAAAATATTACAGGAGGATTTTACAATTACAAACATGTATCGTAGAGTAAGGAAATTGTTAAAAACCTGTCATCCGTGTCAAACCGCGAAAGCACCAAATTTGCATACTTACGTTCCCATGGCAAATGTAATAACGGAAGGTAAGGGACAGATGATCGCCACCGACTTTCTGGGACCACTACCCAAGGCTACCAGAAACTTAAAACACATTGTAGTTTGTGTCGATGTATTCACTAAAAAAGTTAGCCTTTACGCGATCCCTAGACCCACCACAAAATCCGTTTTAAACATTATACTTAACAAGTATATTCCACAACATGGACCGATAAGGAGCGTGCTTAGTGACCAGGGAAATCAATTCCAAAATAAACACTGGGCAGCAACCCTGGAACGTAATGGTATTAAAGCAATCCTCACCTCGATACGACGACCACAGGGCAACCTCGCCGAAAGGGTGAATCGGGAAATCGGAAAAATGTTCCGTATATATTGCTATAAGGAGCAAAGCAAATGGCCCGAGTTCCTATCATTCTTTGAAACGGCGATAAACGAAAATTATCACGATACCACTGAATACACACCAGCAGAGTTAGACTCTGGAACAAAGCCAGAGAGATTTTGGAATAATTATTTAAGCAGGCCAAAGACTTATAATCTACCTCTGCCGGTTCAGTGTAAAAATCAACTTGTCAAGGACAGAATAGTTGAAAAGGGCGAAAAAGGGCGGACAAATTCAATACCACTCATAAACTAACTAACTTTGTAGTAGGAGAGAAAGTGCTTCTCAAGGCGAACCCCGTGGGCCGGAGAGACATAAATGTAGCCACAAAGTTTTTTCGTTTATATAACGGTCCGTATCTTTTGGCTCAGCAACTCGCGCCTCACACATTTATCGTTACGACGCTCGACCGAACAAAAACGGTAGGTAAATATCATGCGAGCTCTTTAAGAAAATACTATGAGTAGCATGAAATTCCAAGGCGCGTCGGTACGAAATAATAAGACTTTAAAAATAAATAATATTTAGAATTAGTAATAATTTAATTAAATAATAATTAGAATTAAAATAAATTAACTGTGTTTTTTATTATTAATAATAATTGTAAACAGATTGTGTGCAAATAATAATGCTTTTCTAACGCGGTAACTAATATGCGTATAAATGCAAGGGCGAAACAAACGCACCGGCAGGAAATAATTACGTCACGCGATAACTACCGGCCGACGGTTTGAATGTAGGTCAAGCAATTAGCGCCACGCGATGCGATAACGACTGTAAACAAACGTCAGCACATTCTTTCGCGCGCGTGCCACTGTTGACAAACAAACCCTCTTAAACGCTGCGATTAGATACTACCCGTTCTAAAAACATTTAATTACACAATAATTTCATTTATAATATTATTATTGATAGAGTGTATTTAGAGTTAAGTTGTATATATGGAAAAACATTAACACCTGTGTATGTGTTTTTCAAATAAGTAGTACAATGTATAAGTAGCAAGTATAATGATTACAAAGTACGTTTATAATAATTGAAAAAAAAATAACTGTAATTATTACACTCATTTTTTTTTTTAAATGAGCAGGGGAGTATATAACAGCACCAAATATCAATTATTTGGAGTTATATGTCAACTGTATACTAGAATCATGTTTAAATAAATTGTAATAGTCAAAACTCCATTTGTATGTAGTAGCGATGAAAATAATGCTTTGTAAAACGACGCACACGTGGCCGTTATGTAATCAGCTCGCTGTTGAATGAATAGCCACACCCCAACTGTTAATTATTAATATCTCGGAAACTAATAAATTAAGGCGAAATCCAAGATAGCCAAAATGTTTGCCGAAATATTGATAATAACGTGTGCAAATTGTACGCAATATAATTAACAAATAAAAGAGATAATTAATTAATGTGAATAACTTCTGTAAAAATAGAGCTACATTAATGAGCTTTTAATATGTTATAAATATAATAATTTCCAACAGATTGTATATTTCAGATTTAGCACAACTTGGTTTGCAACCAAGATATTGCAAAATAAAACTATCACAGGAAATCCGGACCGACAATTTAGTTCCGTCGGTTAATAATATTAGTAATAATATTAATTCTCCGTCTGTGGGAAACTAACTTCATTTTCACGGACCAAGGGAATTCAAATTTTGTGTAGTAGGGAGAGTGTGTCAGCCAATCAAATCCTTTGACGAAATCCCGACCAGCACGGTGTTTTGGGGCTGAACCATCACTCTTCTGCCAGTACTTGCGAAGTAAAGACGTAATTCTTCGATCGTCTCGTAACCATAGTTGTGAAGATTCATCAGAAGACTACGTGGTCAACACACATAATTACGAACATAGTAAATACAGATCAACTGTACAACTCGTAATTATTGCGTCAAGTCGAGATACTCTTCATTACAACAAACAAGCTTATTGTGTACTACAAGCTGTGGTCATAAGCACGCAAGAGATCCACCAGACTACAAGACCAGACTTCAAGAATACGACAGAGAGGCCGTCTAAATCATTGGTGAACAAGCTGACGATCAGAGCTACCACCCGAACGACACACACACACACACACACACACACACACACACACACGCTGACGTGCGAATCGACGAGGGACATAAACCAGTTCCAGCAGAAAGCCGTAGACGTTAAAATCTTCAACAAACAGCAGGAGAGGAGAGTGTGCCGAATTCTGAACTCAACGACCGAATCCAGGACGCTCTAAGCAGATCACTATCTCTACCAGATCGGACCAGGACAGCGAGGGACAATTTGGAGCAACTCTACCATCCACTTCAAAAACAGGAAAGCAAAATCAACTTATTTATTTTTCAAACGTAAAAGTTTCTATCTTTTTCAATTAAAAGCATTGTAATTTAAACAATTTAGGTGCCACAAAAATCAAAGACTCTAGTAAATAAGAATAAATTCATTGTGATAATCTGTATAGCAGTCTAAGTCATTAGTAAGCTGTAGTTAAGAATCAATAGAAATAATACGAAAGCGCTATACAAATCTTAACTAACAATTTCATTATTAGTTCATACTGCAGTATAACAGAGTCAAATCACTAGAAAATGAGATGACGTGAACTAGACTGTCACGCCTAATTTATTTTTGGAAAATATTTAATTAACTTCAGAGTTTTTATATTTTATTTTTTTATTAACATTTGAATCCAATTTATCTAAAGCAATTTAATTAAATTAAATAAATTAATTAATTAAATTTTTACTTGCAATTAACTTGTCAAATAACGAGTTTAACTTCTTTTCAATTATCAACCAAATGAAAAACATTAGTCAAGATTGATTCATTGTTTAGACTGCAAGGATAATTGATAATATAACCCTTTTATTCTTGTGTGTTATTGGAGTAATAAATAACGTTTTATTACCCCATATCGCATTGTTTTATTGTTGTACTACAAAGCCTACCAATCTCACAAAACTCTTCCCCCTTAAAGTAACTTATTTTGTGTGTTGTTGCCATAAATTTGAGATTACTAACTTGCGAAATTCAAATCCAAAATCCACACGCCCTAGTCGGAAGAAACCGCAAGATCGGACAGCAGGTAGGTACTCATACACAACACAACACAACAACAACGCATATAAGTAGAGTTGCATATGTCGGCCAACGTGGGGCGCGGCAAACTTACATTAAATTAAATTCACGTTCCGAACAAGACATAAATAGTAAAGTTGCATATGGCTTGCCCGGAACGTGGGGCGCGATTAAATTAAATTAATTAATTAAATTCAATTTAAATTTAATCTTACATTAAAACAAAGTTTGCTGTTTTAACTCGTAAAACAGCTGGCGTCCAACTGAACAATCCCCTAAGAAGAGTTTTGTGATAGGTAGTGGTACAGCAGTGAAATTATTGTGTATTTGAAATGGTTGTGTTTTTAAAATGGATATGGATAAAATACTTAAACAAATGCAGCAAATGAGCGCGGATTTGACCGCTAACATGAACGCGCAAATGAAACAAAATAACGCGGATTTGACCGCTAACATGAACTCGAGATTTGAGAAAATAGACGCGAAATTTGAACTTAGTAACGCGGAAATACCGTCCAAAATCGAGGCGCAAAGAGTCAGCCTAACCGAGGCATTAGAAAATAGCAACGCCGACGTAAATACGGAAATTAAACGATGTAATAAACAAACGACCGCGAAAATCGAGGAAAGCGCGAAAAATTTAGACGCTAGAGTCACCGAAATCACGGAAAGCAATAAAGAAATTAAAGAGAGTAATAAAGAGTTAACCGTTAAAGTCGCTGAAATCGGTGAAAAAGTACGTACGGTTGATACCAAAATAAATGAACGGTTTAAGGTTTTTGAGACCACAATGCAAAAATCGTTTATCGAACAAGTCATAAAGTTCACTATTAAATCATTTAGTGTTTTATCATTGATTTACTAAGTGTTTTCTTATCTATCACTATTTTTTATCATACTATCATTTACAATATCCTTTTTCATTCATCACCTTCACTTTTAACTAATTAGTGTTTATCACTGATTTACTCATTATTTGGGGTTTTTACACTTTCACTATTGGCACTTCTTAAACTTTTTATTTTAAGTGTTTATTAGTGGGTAATCCCTATCATTACTTTTCTTTGTCACTTAGTTATTTTTATTTCTCACTATCTCACTATTTCTCTCTTTCTTTACAAATATTATTTATACTTAATAAGTTCATGTCTTTCTAGATTTCTTACTTACATATACCCCTAATTCTTTGGTTAGTGTATTTTTATTTATCGGGTTTTATTAATTATTAATTACATTTGTCACTTAGTCAATACTAATATTTATTTTTTATATTGGTTATTTACTGGTTTCATTTCCTTTATGATATTTGATTGTATAATTTCTCCCTTCCCTATTCTATACTATTTGTCTGTGTTTTATCACCTTGTTTCACTTTATTTCCTTTATAGATGGTTTGTTCCATTTTTATTTTCATTTTTCTTCTCCTTCACTTCCATCTTGTTTCATTTTATTTTGTTTTTTTATCTGGCCAATCTCTGGGGTTGGGTTAAAGTCATTTGTCTGTCAGTCTAGTCTGTAATTTTATTTAACAATGACTTTTGGTTTACCATTCTTCCTCCTTCTTTCTTAATTAC
The DNA here is from genome assembly GCA_034769895.1 of Magicicada septendecula. Classification (NCBI taxonomy): domain Eukaryota; kingdom Metazoa; phylum Arthropoda; class Insecta; order Hemiptera; family Cicadidae; genus Magicicada; species Magicicada septendecula. The sequence goes on along the minus strand of CM068371.1, from coordinate 401,463,808 downwards.
ATTTTATCTCTTTATTCTCTTTATTATTTATTTGTTAAAATATATTACTTTTTAGCATTTCTTACCTACTTATAGATATCAAATATGATCTGAATTTGGCGATGTTATATAATGCCCTTCCACCAAAATTGATCATTTTATAAAACGTGATTCTAAGTTTGATGAAATTATCAATTGTATTGTATCATTTTCTTCTCAAATTCTCCTGCTTCTTGTTCAGTTTTATGTTCAATTCTGTATCTTCTACTTCCTTTCTTCTGAGTCTTTTCTTCATTATTTTCTCTTATTACGATCTGGCTTATTGATTTTTTATTATAAATTATTCCCTATAAATCTTATTTTCCCTAACTATCCCTACTTTGCAGCTGAAATCGATTCGGATGGGCTCTATTGGCTTACCTAACTCCGTCGTTCAAAACTACACTTTTTCTGAGGTCAGGGGAACATCATCCCTGCTCAGTTAAATGATTGCTGGACTTATTCAACAGTCAATATCAATTAATGAATCTTCAATACAGTCATCTTGTGACTAATAATAATAATATTTGTTGGGAATCTTTTACTTTTTTATTTCATTATTCCTCAGTTGGAGTCATACGTATTTTTCATCTTTCTTTATTTATACCATTTGATAATACTTGAAGCGTTGATTTTTTATTGATACAATTAACATTTTTTTTCATTTTCAATTACTCTTTGATTCATCTTATTTTATATTATAACTCTTAGAATATTTATTTTATTTATTTCATTTTCGATCATTGATTTGTTTATTTTACTTCCCATATTTTTCTAAATTGTTGTGGAAGTTGATCATTTTGATTGTTTTTTTTCTCATATTTTTTTAAATATCATAGTAAGTTTGTCGTTCTTACTAGTTAAGAATTGTTATAGCTCATTCCTTTATTTTATGTTTTACTTCTTTGCCTCATATGTTGGCTAAGGATTATTATGGTAAGGTGATCTTACATACTTCTTTTTTATTATTATTTATCATTTTTTCTTTTTTCTCGTATATGCTCTAAATAATTTTGTAAGTTGGTCTTACATAATTTTTTGAATTTTGAAATTCCATCTTCCAACTTTTTTCTTTATTATCTATTTGCAAACTTATTCATTTGTTTTGTTATCTCTTTTTTATTTACATTACTTCGGTTGGTTAACTACCTTTGGTTCTTTCAGTCATTGCTGATCGTCATAATACTTCTTAATTGATGCCTGATTGTATACACCCTTTATTTTCTTAGTGATCGGGTGAGTGATCTCATAAGTGTTATTGCCCTTGTCTCTTGTTATAGTGTATGGTCCCACGTATAATAATAGTAACTTTTTTGTAATGCCTTCTATTGAGCTGGTTAATTCTCTGTTTTTATTAGCACCGTTTCTCCTACATTGTATTTGATAGTCTTTTGCTGATTCTTAGAATATTTATTCTTTTGTTGCTCTACTTTTTCGGCTATCCTGTTGTAAAATTTTCTTTTCTCGAATTGATATTCTGTGTTGGTGGGAAATCGAATCATATCATTTATCTCTCTAGGCGGTGGCCGCTCGAACATCATGGTTTATGGTGTGGCTTCAATGAAGTTGTGGTAAGCTAGGTTTATAAACTCTTCTGTGGATTTTAGGTAATTGTGCCATTCTTTTTGTTTATCGTGGCAGTAGGTCCTTAGGATACGACCCACCTCTCTAAGTACTCTCTCAGCTGGGTTACTGCTGGGGTGATAAACGGATGTTTTGTAGGTTTTAATACCATGTTCCCAGAGTTTGCTTTCCCATTGACTTCCCTTAAATTGGGTCCTGTGATCGGTTATGATTGCCATAGGTTTCCTTACTTCAGGTATAAACTTGGTTAAGATAATCTCAATAATCTTCTTAGTTGTCGCACGGTTAATGGAGTATAACTTCGTATATTTGGTGAAGTGATCGAACATGATTACTATGAATCGGAATCTGTGTCTTCCTCCACTGTGAGGAAACGGACCACATATATCAAGGAATATCCTTTCTAATTTCTGACTTGATATTATTGGTATCATCATACCCTCTTTTTTCGAATTGTTGCACTTTACCATTTGGCAAATATTACATTTTTGGATCGTTTTGCTTACTTTTCGATAAATATTTTTTATATAAACTTGTTCCTCTAATGCTTTTATCACCTTCATGGCCCCTATATGGCCGTATCTAATGTGGTAGTCTAGTATCAATTGTTCTTCCACTGTAGATGGGATTACTAGTTTCCATTCTCCATGATTATGGTTGTTTTTAATAAATAACAGATTATTGTGTACTTTATAATACTGTACAATGGTTTCTTCTTCTTTTGATGTTCTCTCCCGGATACTCATTAATTTTGGGTCCACATTTTGACATCTTCTTATTTCCTGGGTTATTTTTTCTAGATCCGTTCTATCTTTGATAATGTTATACACTTTAACTAATTGTTCTTTCTCTCCCTCGAAAGTTTGTTGCTGGATGTTGATACGGGATAATATGTCAGCAGCTGTGTTTTTCTTCCCGGGTATGTATTCCCAGTTAATATGATACTCTTGTAGCAACAATATTATAGTAAACAGAAATTGTACGTTCGTCAAGTCTTTCCCTCGTTGCCTCATGTTGGATTCGTCAATTTATAACAGAAAAAAGAAATTGTGTGTTGTTGTTATGTCGGGTGTTACACTCCGCGCACTTTTAATACTTACTAATGGCTGTTTTCTCTGCGACGATGTTGTCCTGAAAACACAACTTAAGCTAATATGTGTATGTTGGCGCCACTTGGATATTTGTTCCAAGAAATTATTAGTATTATTATTAAATTTGATTTCTTAGTTGTTAAATTAATTATATGTAAAAAAATGTGAACAAGACAGTTTGAATTGTAAATAACGTATGTTTAATGAACTTTCTTTTCATAAAAAATCGTCTGAAGGACTAACACTCGAATTAAACAAAATTGCAGAGTTACAAAAAAATTATTATTGACAAGTTTTTAAAGTAAGTATCGGCTAATAAAAATTTTATTACTCAGTTGAATAGCATGAATTTAAGGTATGAAAAATCTTTATACTCAGGACGTGACTCCTTTGAACTATCAAGACAAATCAGTGGGATGCTTTACAAAAATTGTGTGATTTGAAGGTGTTTGGCATGTGTAGTACAATTGTGTGACAAAGTATACCAGGTAAAAATGATTTTAACTTTTGAACAACTCACGTAAGTATTTTCTTCAATGGACACTGTTCTTGGGGACGATTCCAATCTTGCGCCTCTTCGTGTTTATGTTCCTCGCGCACTGGTACTTATTTATAAGTCAAATTATGGTTTTAAAACTCCGCACGATTGAAATAAGTTTGTACTGTATCTATGCTTTGAATTCTGGCCGCGGCGAACAGCTGTCTGCGTGGTTTCTCGATTCGGCCGTCACAGCGCTAGTTCCAAGCTCAATGTTGAAGGCTCGTCAGTAAATTGTTTTGGGAATGTTGTCAAAGTCAGTTTGTCTTAGCAAATACCAGCAGAATTGATTTCCTCTATTAAAATCGGTCCTTTTCAGGGCCGCTGGATATCTGGCTGTGTGCGTTTCTATTAAATATGGCGTGTTGCTGCTCTATTCAACAACACGTTAGCGTATACTCCTTGTATAGGTTAAGTCAGTATTTTGTCATGTACAGGAAAAAGCCTTTCTGTGTTCTCGTGTTGAATTCTTGTTCTTCGACTTCGCCTTGGACGAGATGATTGGATTCGTAGGTGATGTGTCTCTTGTGGATTCAAAGCATAAAGTGTTTTTGTGTCAAATTTCGTCTTCCTTATATACTCTGTAAGGCTCATTGTTTAAATTTTTTGACATGAACTTCCGGTATTTTTGAGTAAAATTTTCTTCTGGAACGTTCGAGAATATGCAAATGGAACATCATAGAACAAATTTGACTTCCGTAGAAGCTTTAGAACAAAAACTTCTTATTCTTCATACTCAAGGATATTACTGAAATTATTCTGGTATTTGTCAAACAATTTTACAGAACTACTTACAATCTGCATGCCATTATTATTTTTGGATTCTCTGCTTTCAACTGAATACAATGATACCATACACGATTGGTTTTGAACAAATTAAATCTAATAAATTAACATAAAATACAACTCTTACCTTGTAGTGTTTGCACAAAATTCTAATTCTCTAATTATTAAAATGTTATGAAGTTGCTTGGTCCTTGCTATAACATTAATACATAACATATTTATCCTTTCATAACAAAATAAACAAATATTAAAACATATAACATAGAAATAAGTTCATTTTTTTATAGGCATTACATATGGCCTAGATTTTTGTTATTAGTTTTTGATGATAATTTGTCTTTTTCGGTATTATTATGGGATTTTTTGGGTATTCACTTAGAATTTGTTATATTGTTTATCTTTGGGAATACCTGGTTTATCCTGATACATTTTATTTTTACTGTAATATTACTTAGCATCTTACTGCTTTGCATAGATGAGTTATTTTCTTGGTGTGACAATTTTCACTTTTATATTTAAAATTCTCTAAGAATTAAGCTTGTCTTCAACTGAGCAAGTATGTTTCCATTGTACATTATAGGATGGTACCTTTTTCCTTTATTTTTTCTAATATTCTGCAATTATTCTGTCAAATATGACTATTTTTGTGATTGTTTTTTGGCCTCAGCCTGGTATGGTATAGGTAAATAGTTTCATAACTTGACTGTTAAAGTGTTTTAGGTGGTCACATATATAAGTATAGTTACTTTATATTGTATTTCAACTTTAGAATATAATTTTGTTGCATTTTGACAACATAAAATTCATAAATATTACAATTTTATATGTTCATCACGTTTTCAGTTTAACACTGTTTTTGATTATTTTAATTGATTTCTAATCAATTTACAGCTTTCTCTAATTAAGATAATTTGTTTGTCTTAATCTACTTGACATTTACATATAGTTTTTATATTAATTCTATAATAATTAATTTTCACATAAAATCTGAGTGATTGGTCTCAGCTCCTAAACCTAGATTTTTTGTCATAACATTTATATATTTTTTATTTTAACTTACATCCTTTTTAATGATGTATTCAAATCATTTAATACATTTATTTCATTTATATTACAAAGTATAGTAATAGATCTTGTCCATTAATTCACAATAAATAGTTTTTTATACCCTATTCAGAGTTACATTTCTTAATATGTAATGACCTCATTTTGGTCATTTCTGAGATTATCTGTTTCTCTTATAGTATATTATTAGTTTTACACTGTTCTTCACTTAAACAATATATATAGGGTTTGAGTCTTAGTCATAGTCTTGGTCGTTTTTTTTCATGTTAATGATATTAATTATCGGACAATATTACAAAATTTTTCGGATTACTTGGGTTCGATACTGTTCACCTCGCCTTCCTCTTATGATAATTTACTTTGCAATTAAATTCCTTTATGGAACGTTCTGTGACGTTACAATATCCATCGAGTTAATCTTCCGTGGCTGAGTTTACACTGCTTGAGGAATGAAATGGATCTATGGTCACTTCTCACGGTTATTGTGTATCCTAGAATATAAGTCCTGAATTTGTTGCAGGCGAACACAACACTAAGTAGTTCTTTCTCCGTGACGTGATAGTTCCTTTCACATCCATTTAAAATCCTACTTGCAAAACTTATGACCATATGTTGCCCCTTCTCATCTTCCTGGTATAATACAGCACCTACACTAACGTTACTCACATCACAGTTCATGAAGAATGACTTTTTGAAGTCTGGATGGTGTAAAATAACGGTGTTTAAAAACTTTTCTTTTATTTGGTTAAATATTTCATCTTGTTCAGACCCCCATGTCCATTTATCCTTAGTCGATAATTGTTTTTTGAATTGTGCTGTTAACTTGGAATAATTGTCTTGGAATTTCCGATAATAATTGCAGATTCCAAGGAAAGACTGTAGCTGTTTTTTGTTTTTAGGTGTGGGGAATCGTTGTATCGCTTCAACTTTTTCTGATGAAGGAGAGATGCCTTCCTCTGTCAGATTAAATCCTAAAAATTGTACCTTGCGGGCTATAAACTTTGACTTGTCCAGCTTAAAGGTTATGTGATTATCTGATAACTTTTTTAATACTGTCTCCACTCTAGCACAGTGTTCTTGCCAATTTGATGACGTTATCAGCAGGTCATCTACGTACACGGTGGTAAAATTCAGCACCTCTTGTCCCAACATTTGGTCCATACATTTAACAAATACTGCGACAGAATTTATCAGTTCAAATGGCAGTCTTTTGAACTGATAATTCCTTCCATCGAACAGAAAAGCTAAATATTTTCTACTGTTCGGATGTAGCTCCACCTGCCAATATCCACATACTGTATCCCACGCGCTGATGTATTTCGTTCATGGAACTTCTTTAGAATTTCTTCGATTTCACCTGGGGATGTTCTGTCGTTCACTATCATTTTATTGATCTCTCTTGCATCGAGGCATATTCTCACTTTTCCGTCCTTTTTCGGTATCGCCACTATTGGACTGGTATATGGTGATTGACTCAATTCGATTATATCGACTTCCATCATTTGGTTGATCTCTGCCCTCACTGCATTCCTTTGCGAGTATGCGATAGGATAAGATTTTTTCTTGAAATCAACGGGTTCTTTAAATCTGATCCTGCATTGATAGTCCTTTACCTTACCCGGGGCGTCGGAAAAAATGTGTCTATATCTATTGTATATGTTTATGAGTTCCTCTGCTTGTGGTACACTAATCTGTTGGTCTTGTTCTTCTCATTTGAAGTTCCTGATCTCCTCTAGCTTGCTCGACCATAGTTCTTCATCCTCCATTCGTTTAATATTCTTCCGTGTGATTGGTGGCAATAATAGTTTTGGATCATTGTGCAGCTGGTTGTTATTGAAGGTAAGTTGGTACCGTTCGCTAGATCGGCTGTCCATATCCCTTGTTCAGTTGTTAGTGATACTTCTCCTTGGCGCAGATTAATTATGGCAGAGTATTGTCTGAGTACATCACACCCAACAAGAATGGAGAATGGCAGGCCGCTGGCAACAAGAAATGGCATAGTTACCGTTATTCCTTTACTGTTATGTTCCAAGGATACTTGTCCCTGACTGTCTTATTTTGCCTGCCTGTAGCACCGATGATAGTTACATTGTTTATTGGCAGAGTTGGGATTGGTATTTTACTTCCCTGCTGTAGTCTATTTAATTCCACTTGGTCGATCAAAGAGATGTTGGATCCTGTATCGATCATTATGGTTGAGATGATTCCATTTATTTGGGCACTTATGTACACTATTTCACTGTTTCTGCTAGGCATCGGGTTATTATTTTCTTCAATTAATTCGTCCCTTATATTTTTTAAATAGTTCGTTTGTATTATTGTGATCTTCTTGTCTGTCGTCGTCTTAAATTCCCCAAGAGATTGGTCCAGTGATGGGCTGTTCATAGTTCTCACTGACCTTATTCGTTTAAATGAGGCTGGCCTCATTGTTACTGACTTCATTTGTGTTTATTTGTTGGCTCGTTGGTGGCTCCTGTCGGTTGTTCGTGTTATCTCCATCATTCCCGGAGTTTTCCTCGAATGTGTGGATTCTTGTGTTTGGTACCTGGTTATAGTACGTTTGTCGGTTATTTGCCTGAGAATAGTTTTTTCCTGGACTCCGCTGGGCTTGACATCCCACGTAATTCACTTCCGGTCGGTATCCTCGGTTGTTGTTATTACTGTTTCCTGGACGATGTAATAAATCTAAATGAATAGATGTTGTTTACTTATTATTATTAATTTGTTCTAAGTTTGTTTAAAGGGTTTATTTAACTTCTCTTGAAGCACTGGTAGATTTACCCTTCACTTACCACTGAATATTGTAGTCAGTCTTCCAAAATAGGCCCTGTAATACACTGAAATGTCACAACACAGTTTATAAAAAATGTCACAGGTGTATTTATGTATGCACAGTAAATAAAATGACTTTGTATATTTGATACTGTTTTGAAGTTCAAATATTGGCCGCTCGTTTGCCGTACTGCCACTTTGGAAAATAATTGCTCTGTAAATATTTTCGCTTTGCCTACTTTGAAATGAAAAACTGATTCAAGAGTAAGAAAATTTATACTTTATTAACAATAAGTTAATTTCAATTTAGAATCCTTTAAAACAATTAATAAACATCAAAAAACAAGTCAGCTAGTTATTGAGATTCTTAAAGCTCAGGGCTGGTAACACTGATTATTTTATATTGTATGGTGTTAACCTTGTTTGGTTAGGTTTAGTTTACAATTACCAAAAGTCGTGTGTTCTTTTAGTTAACATGATACAGGATACAAAAGTGCTGAAATATAACAATAATACATTATAGAGAGTTATTACAAATCAAGAAAACAAGTTTAATTATGATATTGAAAATTATCGTATTTGTTCCACTGGTATCAACTCGCCAGTTATGATGTGGAGTGTATGACATGATTGAAATTGCTGTGTGTCAGAATAATATTACTTGGATGGTTATTAATAACAAAATATTTTATAATTAATTCATAAACTCATTTTAACTGAGTATATTCAAGCTTGTATGATTTTAAAACATAACTCAGTATGACTGTTACAACTTTCGTAACATATAGGTTAGATTGCCTTTTACTCAAAGTGAGTTAATAAAATATTTTAATTGATGGCATTAAAATCTTAAAACTATTCATAACATTTATTCATGGTAAGTACATTGTTTATTAACTGTAATGATTGTTCTCTGTTGTAATTTTAAAAATGATTTGACTTCGTATTAATTATAGTCAAGTACTTCGATACTTCGATATTCGTTTTAATATTAAATTCATTTGTCATCATCTTCGGAAAATCAATAATATTTTATTTAAAAGAATAAAATGGAGAACTTTTGTTCAAATACTGGTTAATTAACAATTTTTTAATTAGTTTAGCCATGTACAACTGTACTTGACTAAAGTAGTACCAACGTAAAAATTTACTATTTGGTAAATATTAGTTTTCATTAAAATATCGTTAATACTAGGTACTCCCTTAAATTCCCACTCATCATCGCCGATATTATACACTGGCAATGGCTGGATTATTATTTCACATCACTCGTTGCACTTCACTCGCTATAGGTTATGCACTTTAGTGAGGTTAGATTTACTTGTTTATATTGGGGGACGCGCACATTTTAAAATCTTGCTCCCGACAAATACTCGTTCCGTTCACTCTGATGGTCAAAAAGCTAGTATCTGTTTCCTTCGAAGTTGCTGTCGGCGTCTAATGAAATCAGCTCTTCCTATTGGTTGAAAATCTGTTAATCTTGTTCCCATATGCCTTAAAAATTAAGAAATTTTATTTCTTAGCATCGGTCCTTTGGGTTTGAGATTATGGCAATGACGCGATCAATCCTTTTGGAATTGAAGGAAAACTTATTATTGTTTATAACTTTCTTATTACATTTCGGATTAAGAAATTAATGGTATCACTATTTTGCGGATGCTTGGCTCTTTATTTAGAGTCCACTCAAGCTATAAATCCATCCATAATTAACCTAAATAACTTTTCGATAATGCACCTTTCGTGGTTCTTAATTATACTTAAGTTTTCACACTTTATTATAATATATGCTAATTCTAACACTTATTGTAGACATTTAGAGTCCCTTTTCTCTTAATAACTACTTCTAAATACTAAAATATGTACAATTCTGTTAAATGCTTTTCAGGCGTGTAAGCCCTATATGTCCTTGCATTTATATTTACTACTTCTAATACATATCTCATAATAATACACTTCTTAGGTGTTTATGTTGTACCTTAAATATTCATACACCTTTGGTGAAGCTTTGTTCCCATTTATGGTGCTTCATTTATTTACATTGGATGGCTTCAATACACCATGTCATAGTTCTGTCATATTGATATACATATTTTATTTTTATTTGTGCTTAATGGATGTATTTTTATCCATTAAGGTGTACTTAGACCTTGGATACTGTTTGTCTTGTGTGTATAATACTTCCTGCTGTGTTAAATATTCATAAATTTCAGTAGGATTGCTATTTACATCTAGTCCCATTGGTCATGTATATTTGTTTATTATTATTTTCACATAAATTTATGTATTTAATATCTGTTAAAGGTTCTCATAGATGTATTGAGTATTCTAGTTACTACTGTCAAACTATTTTCCTTTCCTTTTTAAATTTAAGTTTAAGTGAGTATTTTGTGTAACTCTGATAGTCACCTTGTGTTTTGGTAATCTGGCTATGGTTTGTTTAAACAATATAGATTATATAATTGTGTTTCTCAATTCATATTGGGTTCATTATGTTACTCACTTATCCTAAGTTGGTTGTTGATTTGAATAATTACTTTTGTCTGGATTTTTCTAATTGTTATTTGTGATTCTGTGTTGCAGATTCTGTTCAGTTGAGGTTATGTGTCTCCTACTGAATTCATAACAATACTTATCTGGATTTGTTCATTTTCTTGTTTAATTATTATATTTTTACTATGATAAGTTATTACTATTATCTATTACAACATTTTCCTTATCTTATTTACATTATATACTATTTGTTTACACATTATTATTTAATTTTCACTTGTTATTGTCATACATTATGTGTTTATATTTGGGTTTGGGTAAACTGCTTTGTCTTTCTATAACAGGTTGTCTTATTCTCAATGCATTAATAATTACATTTTATATTGGTTTTATCCTTTATTCTCTTGATATTTAAACATATATCTTATTAAGGATTTTATATTTAATTTCAGTCATTATTGAGCAATTATTTCTCTCTTTATTATCAGTACATTTGTGGTCTTTTTATGTTTTTTATTTTATTATATTCTTGGTTCATAAATCATACACTAATTGTTTGTGTTGTTTATTTGGGGTTTACTATCTATTTTTGTTAACACTTCCTATCTTCATCTTCCATAAACATTGCACTTTTATTGTTTGTGTTACTTATTTGGGATTGTGATATTTAGTATTAATCGATGCACTTATATAAGACACTCACTATTATTGTTTGTGGCTGCTTATTAGTTTGTCGATACTTTGTTCTTGGTCACCTTTTCTTCTTCATGTTCTTCCTAGTTGGGGGTATTATAATTCACTTATTTGGCATTCTTCATAAATGCATTATTAACTTCTTATTAGTTGGGTATTTGTTCCATTTAAAAATATTTTCCTTATTTGTTGCGTCTTCCTCACACTGGTAATGTTATTGTCTCATCCTTGTTAAAGGGTTTTCATGGTTTATTATACATTTTTCTTCTTCTTAATTATATATACTTCTCTTCTTATATTTATGTTTTTTCACTTATAGGGTATTTTCCCTCACTTGTATTATATGTCACATATATGATATGTTGTCTCATTTATATGAGGTGTCCTTTCAATTATATTATGTTCTCTCACTTGTGTGATAAATTGTTTCACTTATACGATATGTCCCCTCACTTGTATGATCTATTGGGTCCTGTTTGCTAACGTAATTGTTTGGTTTATATTTTTTCCTCTTCTTATATTGATGATGCTTTCAATTATAATTCTCCCTTCTACTGTGTTGACTTACTTTGACATTATTTATCCATGGATACACGATTGGTTTTGATACTTTAGAGGTTTTTTATCATTTTGGCTTAGACATGATATTTCTAATTCTAGATTAGATTCTTATTATAGGTATTGGATATCATTTATATGTAACTACAATTTTGATACGTTACATATGCCTTCCTATAAGAATTGATTAATTCTGAATCCTTATACTAACTTAATGAAGAATTTATCAATTGTTGTACTCTGCTTCATATTGAATCTTCTGTTCTTCTGATATCCTTCCATTTTCTTTTATGAATCATATATTATATTTTTTCCTTTTTAATTGTCTTCCCTAGACTATTTAATTCCCTAATTTCCTAACATTTTTAGCTGGGGCAGCTCAGAGTGGCTCGCTTGACCTTCATTCTCTGCTGGCCATACTAACATCAAATAAATTCAGAGGTAAATCGTCTCTGTTCAAAATACAAATGATTGCTGGAATAATTCTTCAGTCAATTCATATCATAAAATAAAAGTAGTCAATCTTCCGAGTAATAATAAACATTCTTGGGATTACTTCACGCATTTGCGGTTTATACATAATTATATTCTTCTCTTCTTGATTCATCTTAACTTAATCTTCATATATTTCTCTAGGATAATTCCGTTTACAGTTCTTCATTGGTATCTTCTCATGATTCTCTTCTTTAGTATGTTATTTTCATTATTCTTCGGTATCAATTAATCTTTCTTTTGGTAGTCCGCTTATATCACTTTATATTTTTCTGTATCTTCTTTACCCACATATCTGTGTCATATTTCACTTAATAGGCTCTTGTTTGGTTTTGTTTCATGCCTCGTATATTGTATATCCATTTTATAATAATATTCATTTACTTTTGTCTTCCTACTTCTCTTGTAATCTCATCGTAGGTCACCTCTTTTTCTTTAAGTATGGGTAAGCTGTTATTTACTTGTTGACTGGGTCTTGGAATTTATTTTATGCCGTTGATGTTGAGTATCTGTCTCGTATTTTTCATTTTTTAGGTAGTACGGGTAAGATGTTAATTACTTGTTGACTGGCTCTAGGAATTTATATTTGATGCCATAGATCTTGGGTGTCTGCCTCGTATTTTTCTTTCTCTCTTTTTTAAGTACGGGTAAGATGGTAATTACTGGTTGACTGGCTCTTGGAATTATTTTTATGTTATGCCAAGTTGTTATTTGTCCGTCTCGTATTTTTTCTCTCTTTTTTAAGTAGTACGGGTAAGATGTTATTCACTTGTTGACTGGCTGTTAGAAATATTTTTTCATGCCATAGTTGTTGGGTGTCCGTCTCGTATTTTTCATTTTTTTTAAGTAGTACGGGTAAGATGTTATTTACTGTTGACTGGCTCTTGGAAATATTTTTTATTTTGCCATGGATCTTGGGTGCCTGCCTCGTATTTTTTCTTCAATTTTTAATGTAATACGGGTAAGATGGTAACACATTATTCATCATATTATACATTATTTCTTTGGGTACACATTATTATATTATTATATTAATAGCTTGTCAACACTCATTTTTATATTTATAATTATGATTTTCACAATTAATATCATCATTTAATATTTTTTCACCATAATATCCTGGCTTTCCATGTTAGTTAATCTTCAATATATTTCTTCAGTGAGGTTTGATTGTAATTTCCCTTGATTCTTTTTGTCATAGGGTCTCGTATTTCATAGGTATTATTCATGTTCTTTTTGTTACAGTATATGGGCCCATGTAAAGCAGTAATAATTTCTTGGCAATTCCTTCAATAGCACTTAGGAGTTCTCTGTTTCTCAATAATACTTTATCTCCCACTTTGTATGTGATTATTTTAGGTTGCAATTTTTTGTATTTAACTCTGAGCTTTTCCGCTCGCTCCACTGCATTATTATAGAATTTTAATTGGTTAAATTTATATTCATTTCCTTGTGGAAAATTAACCATCTCGGTTATTTCTCTGGGTGGTCTCTTTTCAAACATAGCTGTGTAGGGTGTTTCGTTTGTCGATTGATGACATGCTAAATTTATAAAGTCTTCTGCTGGGGATAAAATACTCTTCCCATCTCCATTGTTGTTTATAGCAGTATGTCCTCAATATTCTTCCTACCTCTCTTAGGATTCTTTCAGCAGGATTGCTGTTAGGATGGTATGTAGAGGTTTTATATGTTTTTACACCATGGTTTAGTAATGTTTCTTTCCATTTTCTCCCTCTGAACTGTGTCCCGTGGTCCATGATTATGGACTGAGGTTTTCCAACTTCTGGGATGTACTTTAGAATGATTACTTCCAATAGTTTGTTTGTAGTGGCTCTATTTATGGCATAGAGCTTGGTTAATTTGGTGTAGTGGTCAAAAATTATTATTATGAATTTATACTGATGTCTTCTGCCACTACGCGGGAATGGTCCACAAATATCCACAAACACTTTCTCTAGTTTCTTAGCAGAGGTAATAGGTATCATGACTCCCTCTTTTTTCTCATTATTGCATTTTACCAGTTGGCATAGATGACAGTGTTTGATATACTTCCTTACTCTGCGATTCATGTCTTTGAAATACACATGCTCTTCTAGTGCTTTAACCACCTTTATGGCTCCCATGTGTCCATACCTTATGTGATAGTCTATTGTAATTTCTTTTTCTGTGTTATTTGGTATTAGGATCTTCCACTGGTTATTTGACTGTCTTGTTTTTATGAACAGTAAATTGTCATGTATGCAATAATATGGGGTAATTTTGTTGTTTTGTTCTACTAATCTTTGCAATATGTTTTTGATTTTGGGATCATTTTGTTGATGTAGTTTAAGGTCTGTTATTATATTTGCTAACTCTGTTTTGTCCTTTCAAATGTGATATACTTTGGCAATGGTCTCCTTCTCTCCATCGAACGTTTGGTCTTGTATGTTCACCCTGAATAATACACCTGCTGCAATGTTGCGTTTTCCAGGAACATATTGTAACGTACCAAAATAGCAGTTACATAAAATAAATATCTAATACGTCAAATAGAAGGATAACATGAAAATATTTTATCAAGCATAGAAGAAGGAACAGGAGAATACAAATAAAATGTGTATCTACGAATGAATAATATTGAACCAACCCAACGAAGAAGAAAGAAGAGTAATAAGAATATCATCGAGTATAACAAAGAGAGAGAAAATACCAATGAGCCAATATAATACGTTAGCATCCAGGCCCAATAGATCAAAATAGTGAAGGGATATGCCGAAAATAATTATCAACATAAGAAGGAGACGAATCAAATACAATCACCATAGTGAAAAAACAAACTAATGTGTTATGAGTGTGAAATAAATATAGGACAATGACTACCATAATAATGAATAAAAATATGGAAGAATATGACAATATTCAGGGAAAATGAATTATTACAAATAATGTGTAACCAAGGAGAACACCGACAGTGAGAAACAACTAACCAGAAGAAGAAAAAGAAGAAGAAGAGGAAAAGAAATGTACCATGAAGAATGAAGATTATGTATGAACAGTACAAGACATCAACATTCACAAGATATGCAAGGAATTAAAATCAATGTAGTGACCAGAATAAGTGTAATGCTTATTGGAATACCAATAATAAAGAAACCAAGTGTTGAGCATCAATAAGTGATCACAAACAATGACAGTGAATACTTAATATAAGTGTAACAACATGTGATATAATAACCTTTTTACCCCAAGTAAACAGCACAAACAATACCAGTGAAAATGTTTATAACGGAGAGAAGTGATTAACCATTTGTAAGTGAAAGAATCAACGATTAACAAGTGAAATGCACAGACAATTAGTGTAACAAGTTTAATCCAAGATTGTAAAATCACAGAGATAAGCAATAAGACCACCAAAAATATGATACAGAAAAGTGAATTAATTGTTCATAGGGATTAATAATAAAAGCTTTGTAATCCTTGATATGAAATGTGCCTGAATGCCATAGCAACACAGGACAAAATGTAAATGAATGTCAAGACAAATAGTAGCAAATAAACTAATTTGTTGAGTATAAACAAGTCAATTTACCAAAGCCTAGGTACAATCCACCAGAATATGTAACATAATTAGACTAAGAAAACCAGTATTATTGTTTCAACAAATAGTGTAAAAATGTGTACAAAATGTGTAAAGCTTAATAATAAACCATTGTAATAGAATGCCATAATGAGATGGCAATAGTTGAGATGAATACTGTAAAAAACTATGAAGCACATTGTTGTCAGACAAATGACACATAACCTCACATGAGTTGAACCTACAACATAAAATCATATACATTAATTAAACCAAGTAATTATCCATAATTGTTTCAAACAGAGACTAAATAAGAATAAAAACTGCAAAACAATGAATACCATATGAACTGAAGGACACAACAAATGAATCAGATTGAATACAATAACATTAAGCTAAATAGACAGAACCCCAATGTGACAAGAGAGTTAGTCAAAAAACATTATCAAAACTTATAAAGAGAATGTAAAAAATGTTACCAGTAGTTAGAGAAATGTTCAATACTGATATGAGAACATCTCACAAATATTATACTAGTAGTTTAATAATTGAAATTTAATAAACTAACTAACTGCAATCATAGAACCAGGTGTAAATAACCACCATACTATAACTTAGAGAGATTTCAAATTACAAAAAGTTAATGAATACATTGAACTAACCATCTACAACAATTGTACACAATTTTAATTATTAACAATATATCCCATGTGTACTAAAATAACTAAATAAGTGACAAAATGGCGAGATGAGAGCATAATGTATTTTGAATCATACTATAAGTGTATACAAAATAACATTTTACCAAAATAAAGTATGAACAAATGTATATAGATATACCTATTAGTGTTATGATACGAAAAATATGTAGTAGGATAAGGAATAATAGCGATATAAGTAAATGTAAACAATCGGACATAGTTGGTATATACGCCATTAACAAATTTTGTTTAAACTATAAATATAGCAATATTATGTAGTAACATGAAGGAGAAATGGACTCAAAATGTTTAGTAATAGGTATTAAGATGTAATTACAACGAAATATAGTGAAAAAGACTTATTTGTGTTAAGAACCACTATATGAGTTTTGAAGAAGATCAAGTGAATTATTAATGAACGGAATTAGTGCTTGTTTGGACTTAAAATAAAGCCGCAAGTGTCCGCGATTTAATGCCACTATCCAAATGACGATATGACAAAAAATAAGAAACTTATAGCCATTATAAGTTTTTCGATCATTTTGGAATGTCCATGTATACGTCAGAGATAATCTCAAACCCAGACTCAGTGACGCTAAAAATAAGAATTTTTATTTAACCAGAGCGTTTGGAGTAGAGAGTATGACTTTCTAAACCAATCAAATGGCTTAATTTCACCAGACGAAAGGAGACGCTTTAGCGAGATTGTTTAATCGTTTAACAACACTCGAGGCGACAGGACCGTGTCACAGTTGGCAAGACATATTTTGAAATATGTGCGTCACCTCCAGTAACATAGCCAGACATTAACCTATACTGAACACCCCATTATCGTGTGACAGTGAAATAAGTGAATAGTGAATAAACATGACCAGTGTATAATAAGGGTCATGTCCAGTGTAAATAAACAGGGAGTTTGATATTTTAACAATTTTAAAGAAAATACTAAATGGAATAATTCTCGTTGATTAAACGAAAGTTATTGTTTGACTGCACTAGTCAAGTTAACGCTTGAGTGCCTTGACAAATAATGATGAACAATTATCAGAATTTGATGAACGAAGTTATAGCACAATCTGATAGCAATAATTAATTAAAAGGTGTATTTTATATTTAAAGAAGAATTGATAACGGCGGAATTAAATTTAAATACCGCTCATTAGAATTTGTAAATATAGTCGCTTAATTGACTATGACTTTTGACTTGATGAATAATAATTTTCTTGTGTGAATATTATCATTACTGATAATTCTACATCATATTAATAGTAAATAAAGCGTTTGTAACAATAATATTAAGAATCTTATATAACATTACTTATTATAAGTAACCACTTACTCTCTTCTAGGCAAACTAACCTAGAACCAAAACGTATACTTTGTCACAGAGAAACACTTCTGTCCTCAAATGATTTTGATAAAATGAAAGCGATAATAGGAGTTTTTTCAATTTTTTTCTCTTTCCAGTACATAGTAATAATAACTAATGAATTAATAATAATATTTTAATAGTGCAACGTTCAAAGCACGTGTTGACATTATTAGCTTCACTAGACCTCAGAATACCATACGGTAGTACGATAGTATTGACTATCGTATCGAGATTAATAATTTTAAATTTTTGTTCTTTTTTATCATAGTAGATAAGTAAACATTGTTATTCAAAAACACATCTTTATATCTGGTATCATATATTTTAAAAGAATTCACGAAAATTGGTAATACAATTAACCAAAGTGAACATAACCTAGTTCACCATATTATCGTACATTGTAACAGTGTTACCAGCCTTGAGCTGCAGAGATCTCAATATTTGTTTAATTTGTTGTTGTTTATAAAGATATCCATATTAATTGTTTTAAAAGAGTTTTGCTGAATTTCACTATTGTCAATAAAATCCTCAGTTTATTACCAGTGGATACAGAGTCTTCATTTCTATAAAATAGAAGCAATAGTTTATTTTTTTTAGAAACAATTATCTCATAAGGTGGCGGCAATATTTAAATTACTGATATTATATTATTCAACTTACAATTGAATATCTGAATTGTTTTATTTTATGTGCATTTTTTCGATATTCAAACGGAATATCTGTGTATTGCAAATGTGTTTACAGCAAGAGAAGTCGCCCATCGAGAAGAGTGAAGATTTTCACGGATGGTAAGTGGGGAGGTAAATACAGTGAATTAAGAAGGTGTTTTAAACCTGAAGGTTGTTTGAGACCTGAAGATGTCAGTAATGACGAAAAGCTTTGTCTAAATAATAAAAACAATTATAGCAGTTTAGCAATTTTATAAAAGAAAAATTTATATTATTGACAGAGATGATGTTCCTCTGTA
Source organism: Magicicada septendecula (assembly GCA_034769895.1). Lineage (NCBI taxonomy): Eukaryota > Metazoa > Arthropoda > Insecta > Hemiptera > Cicadidae > Magicicada > Magicicada septendecula. Next base: position 401,445,125 of record CM068371.1, on the reverse strand, counting down.
TTTATTGATGTTAGTATGGCCAGCAGAGATGTATGCCAAAGTGAGCCACTCTGAACTGCCCCAGCTAAAATTATGTTAGGGAATTAGGGAATTAAATAAACAAGGAAGATAATTACATAGAAAGGAAATAATTATGATTCAAATAGAAGAAAATGAAGGAATATAAGAAAAGCATAAGAGTCAACTTGGAAATGTACAACAATTGATGAATTCTTCAATAAAAATAAATATACGAATTCAGAATTAATCAATTCTTATAGGAAGGCATATGTAACGTACCAAAATAGCAGTTACATAAAATAAATATCTAATACGTCAAATAGAAGGATAACATGAAAATATTTCATCAAGCATAGAAGAAGGAACAGGAGAATACAAATAAAATGTGTATCTACGAATGAATAATATAGAACCAACCCAACGAAGAAGAAAGAAGAGTAATAAGAATATCATCGAGTATAACAAAGAGAGAGAAAATACCAATGAGCCAATATAATACGTTAGCATCCAGGCCCAATAGATCAAAATAGTGAGGGGATATGCCGAAAATAATTATCAACATAAGAAGGAGACGAATCAAATACAATCACCATAGTGAAAAAACAAACTAATGTGTTATGAGTGTGAAATAAATATAGGACAATGACTACCATAATAATGAATAAAAATATGGAAGAATATGACAATATTCAGGGAACATGAATTATTACAAATAATGTGTAACCAAGGAGAACACCGACAGTGAGAAACAACTAACCAGAAGAAGAAAAAGAAGAAGAAGAGGAAAAGAAATGTACCATGAAGAATGAAGATTATGTATGAACAGTACAAGACATCAACATTCACAAGATATGCAAGGAATTAAAATCAATGTAGTGACCAGAATAAGTGTAATGATTATTGGAATACCAATAATAAAGAAACCAAGTGTTGAGCATCAATAAGTGATCACAAACAATGACAGTGAATACTTAATATAAGTGTAACAACATGTGATATAATAACCTTTTTACCCCAAGTAAACAGCACAAACAATACCAGTGAAAATGTTTATAACGGAGAGAAGTGATTAACCATTTGTAAGTGAAAGAATCAACGATTAACAAGTGAAATGCACAGACAATTAGTGTAACAAGTTTAATCCAAGATTGTAAAATCACAGAGATAAGCAATAAGACCACCAAAAATATGATACAGAAAAGTGAATTAATTGTTCATAGGGATTAATAATAAAAGCTTTGTAATCCTTGATATGAAATGTGCCTGAATGCCATAGCAACACAGGACAAAATGTAAATGAATGTCAAGACGAATAGTAGCAAATAAACTAATTTGTTGAGTATAAACAAGTCAATGTACCAAAGCCTAGGTACAATCCACTAGAATATGTAACATAATTAGACTAAGAAAACCAGTATTATTGTTTCAACAAATAGTGTAAAAATGTGTACAAAATGTGTAAAACTTAATAATAAACCATTGTAACAGAATGCCATAATGAGATGGCAATTCTTGGATTTCGTTGTCCATGACGTGTCCGTTACTTAATTAAATATCACTATAGTATTGACGACTCGGAACACTAAGTTTTTTTTAAGTAAAAACGTAAAGTTTTACCTTACAGCCTAAACCGGCTTTCACCTTTAGAAGGCTTCATCAGAGCCTACTTTACGTTTTTACTTATAAAAAACTTAGTGTTCCGAGTCGTCAATACTATAGTGATATTTAGAGATGGCAATAGTTGAGATGAATACTGTAAAAAACTACGAAGCACATTGTTGTCAGACAAATGACACATAACCTCACATGAGTTGAACCTACAACATAAAATCATATACATTAATTAAACCAAGTAATTATCCATAATTGTTTCAAACAGAGACTAAATAAGAATAAAAATGCAAAACAATGAATACCATATGAACTGAAGGACACAACAAATGAATCAGATTGAATACAATAACATTAAGCTAAATATACAGAACCCCAATGTGACAAGAGAGTTAGTCAAAAAACATTATCAAAACTTATAAAGAGAATGTAAAAAATGTTACCAGTAGTTAGAGAAATGTTCAATACTGCTATGAGAACATCTCACAAATATTATACTAGTAGTTTAATAATTGAAATTTAATAAACTAACTAACTGCAATCATAGAACCAGGTGTAAATAACCACCATACTATAACTTAGAGAGATTTCAAATTACAAAAAGTTAATGAATACATTGAACTAACCATGTACAACAATTGTACACAATTTTAATTATTAACAATATATCCCATGTGTACTAAAATAACTAAATAAGCGTCAAAATGGCGAGATGAGAGCATAATGTATTTTGAATCATACTATAAGTGTATACAAAATAACATTTTACCAAAATAAAGTATGAACAAATGTATATAGATATACCTATTAGTGTTATGATACGAAAAATATGTAGTAGGATAAGGAATAATAGCGATATAAGTAAATGTAAACAATCGGACATAGTTGGTATATACGCCATTAACAAATTTTGTTTAAACTATAAATATAGCAATATTATGTAGTAACATGAAGGAGAAATGGACTCAAAATGTTTAGTAATAAGTATTAAGATGTAATTACAACGAAATATAGTGAAAAAGACTTATTTGTGTTAAGAACCACTATATGAGTTTTGAAGAAGATCAAGTGAATTATTAATGAACGGAATTAGTGCTTGTTTGGACTTAAAATAAAGCCGCAAGTGTCCGCGATTTAATGCCACTATCCAAATGACGATATGACAAAAAATAAGAAACTTATAGCCATTATAAGTTTTTCGATCATTTTGGAATGTCCATGTATACGTCAGAGATAATCTCAAACCCAGACTCAGTGACACTAAAAATTAGAATTTTTATTTAACCAGAGCGTTTGGGGTAGAGAGTATGACTTTCTAAACCAATCAAATGGCTTAATTTCACCAGACGAAAGGAGACGCTTTAGCGAGATTGTTTAATCGTTTAACAGCACTCGAGGCGACAGGACCGTGTCACAGTCGGCAAGACATATTTTGAAATATGTGCGTCACCTCCAGTAACATAGCCAGACATTAACCTATACTGAACACCCCATTATCGTGTGACAGTGAAATAAGTGAATAGTGAATAAACATGACCAGTGTATAATAAGGGTCATGTCCAGTGTAAATAAACAGGGAGTATGATATTTTAACAATTTTAAAGAAAATACTAAATGGAATAATTCTCGTTGATTAAACGAAAGTTATTGATTGACTGCACTAGTCAAGTTAACGCTTGAGTGCCTTGACAAATAATGATGAACAATTATCAGAATTTGATGAACGAAGTTATAGCACAATCTGATAGCAATAATTAATTAAAAGGTGTATTTTATATTTAAAGAATAATTGATAACGGCGGAATTAAATTTAAATACCGCTCATTAGAATTTGTAAATATAGTCGCTTAATTGACTATGACTTTTGACTTGATGAATAATAATTTTCTTGTGTGAATATTATCATTACTGATAATTCTACATCATATTAATAGTAAATAAAGCGTTTGTAACAATAGTATTAAGAATCTTATATAACATTACTTATTATAAGTAACCACTTACTCTCTTCTAGGCAATCTAACCTAGAACCAAAACGTATATTTTGTCACAGAGAAACACTTCTGTCCTCAAATGATTTTGATAAAATGAAAGCGATAATAAGAGTTTTTTCAATTTTTTTCTCTTTCCAGTACATAGTAATAATAACTAATGAATTAATAATAATATTTTAATAGTGCAACGTTCAAAGCACGTGTTGACATTATTAGCTTCACTAGACCTCAGAATACCATACGGTAGTACGATAGTATTGACTATCGTATCGAGATTAATAATTTTAAATTTTTGTTCTTTTTTTATCATAGTAGATAAGTAAACATTGTTATTCAAAAACACATCTTTATATCTGGTATCATATATTTTAAAAGAATTCACGAAAATTGGTAATACAATTAACCAAAGTGAACATAACCTAGTTCACCATATTATCGTACATTGTAACAGTGTTACCAGCCTTGAGCTGCAGAGATCTCAATATTTGTTTAATTTGTTGTTGTTTATAAAGATATCCATATTAATTGTTTTAAAAGAGTTTTGCTGAATTTCACTATTGTCAATAAAATCCTCAGTTTATTACCAGTGGATACAGAGTCTTCATTTCTATAAAATAGAAGCAATAGTTTATTTTTTTTAGAAACAATTATCTCATAAGGTGGCGGCAATATTTAAATTACTGATATTATATTATTCAACTTACAATTGAATATCTGAATTGTTTTATTTTATGTGCATTTTTTCGATATTCAAACGGAATATCTGTGTATTGCAAATGTGTTTACAGCAAGAGAAGTCGCCCATCGAGAAGAGTGAAGATTTTCACGGATGGTAAGTGGGGAGGTAAATACAGTGAATTAAGAAGGTGTTTTAAACCTGTAGGTTGTTTAAGACCTGAAGATGTCAGTAATGACGAAAAGCTTTGTCTAAATAATAAAAACAATTATAGCAGTTTAGCAATTTTATAAAAGAAAAATTTATATTATTGACAGAGATGATGTTCCTCTGTATTTATTGATGTTAGTATGGCCAGCAGAGATGTATGCCAAAGTGAGCCACTCTGAACTGCCCCAGCTAAAATTATGTTAGGGAATTAGGGAATTAAATAAACAAGGGAGATAATTACATAGAAAGGAAATAATTATGATTCAAATAGAAGAAAATGAAGGAATATAAGAAAAGCATAAGAGTCAACTTGGAAATGTACAACAATTGATGAATTCTTCAATAAAAATAAATATACGAATTCAGAATTAATCAATTCTTATAGGAAGGCATATGTAACGTACCAAAATAGCAGTTACATAAAATAAATATCTAATACGTCAAATAGAAGGATAACATGAAAATATTTCATCAAGCATAGAAGAAGGAACAGGAGAATACAAATAAAATGTGTATCTACGAATGAATAATATTGAACCAACCCAACGAAGAAGAAAGAAGAGTAATAAGAATATCATCGAGTATAACAAAGAGAGAGAAAATACCAATGAGCCAATATAATACGTTAGCATCCAGGCCCAATAGATCAAAATAGTGAGGGGATATGCCGAAAATAATTATCAACATAAGAAGGAGACGAATCAAATACAATCACCATAGTGAAAAAACAAACTAATGTGTTATGAGTGTGAAATAAATATAGGACAATGACTACCATAATAATGAATAAAAATATGGAAGAATATGACAATATTCAGGGAAAATGAATTATTACAAATAATGTGTAACCAAGGAGAACACCGACAGTGAGAAACAACTAACCAGAAGAAGAAAAAGAAGAAGAAGAGGAAAAGAAATGTACCATGAAGAATGAAGATTATGTATGAACAGTACAAGACATCAACATTCACAAGATATGCAAGGAATTAAAATCAATGTAGTGACCAGAATAAGTGTAATGATTATTGGAATACCAATAATAAAGAAACCAAGTGTTGAGCATCAATAAGTGATCACAAACAATGACAGTGAATACTTAATATAAGTGTAACAACATGTGATATAATAACCTTTTTACCCCAAGTAAACAGCACAAACAATACCAGTGAAAATGTTTATAACGGAGAGAAGTGATTAACCATTTGTAAGTGAAAGAATCAACGATTAACAAGTGAAATGCACAGACAATTAGTGTAACAAGTTTAATCCAAGATTGTAAAATCACAGAGATAAGCAATAAGACCACCAAAAATATGATACAGAAAAGTGAATTAATTGTTCATAGGGATTAATAATAAAAGCTTTGTAATCCTTGATATGAAATGTGCCTGAATGCCATAGCAACACAGGACAAAATGTAAATGAATGTCAAGACGAATAGTAGCAAATAAACTAATTTGTTGAGTATAAACAAGTCAATGTACCAAAGCCTAGGTACAATCCACTAGAATATGTAACATAATTAGACTAAGAAAACCAGTATTATTGTTTCAACAAATAGTGTAAAAATGTGTACAAAATGTGTAAAACTTAATAATAAACCATTGTAATAGAATGCCATAATGAGATGGCAATTCTTGGATTTCGTTGTCCATGACGTGTCCGTTACTTAATTAAATATCACTATAGTATTGACGACTCGGAACACTAAGTTTTTTTTAAGTAAAAACGTAAAGTTTTACCTTACAGCCTAAACCGGCTTTCACCTTTAGAAGGCTTCATCAGAGCCTACTTTACGTTTTTACTTATAAAAAACTTAGTGTTCCGAGTCGTCAATACTATAGTGATATTTAGAGATGGCAATAGTTGAGATGAATACTGTAAAAAACTACGAAGCACATTGTTGTCAGACAAATGACACATAACCTCACATGAGTTGAACCTACAACATAAAATCATATACATTAATTAAACCAAGTAATTATCCATAATTGTTTCAAACAGAGACTAAATAAGAATAAAAATGCAAAACAATGAATACCATATGAACTGAAGGACACAACAAATGAATCAGATTGAATACAATAACATTAAGCTAAATAGACAGAACCCCAATGTGACAAGAGAGTTAGTCAAAAAACATTATCAAAACTTATAAAGAGAATGTAAAAAATGTTACCAGTAGTTAGAGAAATGTTCAATACTGATATGAGAACATCTCACAAATATTATACTAGTAGTTTAATAATTGAAATTTAATAAACTAACTAACTGCAATCATAGAACCAGGTGTAAATAACCACCATATTATAACTTAGAGAGATTTCAAATTACAAAAAGTTAATGAATACATTGAACTAACCATGTACAACAATTGTACACAATTTTAATTATTAACAATATATCCCATGTGTACTAAAATAACTAAATAAGCGTCAAAATGGCGAGATGAGAGCATAATGTATTTTGAATCATACTATAAGTGTATACAAAATAACATTTTACCAAAATAAAGTATGAACAAATGTATATAGATATACCTATTAGTGTTATGATACGAAAAATATGTAGTAGGATAAGGAATAATAGCGATATAAGTAAATGTAAACAATCGGACATAGTTGGTATATACGCCATTAACAAATTTTGTTTAAACTATAAATATAGCAATATTATGTAGTAACATGAAGGAGAAATGGACTCAAAATGTTTAGTAATAAGTATTAAGATGTAATTACAACGAAATATAGTGAAAAAGACTTATTTGTGTTAAGAACCACTATATGAGTTTTGAAGAAGATCAAGTGAATTATTAATGAACGGAATTAGTGCTTGTTTGGACTTAAAATAAAGCCGCAAGTGTCCGCGATTTAATGCCACTATCCAAATGACGATATGACAAAAAATAAGAAACTTATAGCCATTATAAATTTTTCGATCATTTTGGAATGTCCATGTATACGTCAGAGATAATCTCAAACCCAGACTCAGTGACACTAAAAATTAGAATTTTTATTTAACCAGAGCATTTGGGGTAGAGAGTATGACTTTCTAAACCAATCAAATGGCTTAATTTCACCAGACGAAAGGAGACGCTTTAGCGAGATTGTTTAATCGTTTAACAGCACTCGAGGCGACAGGACCGTGTCACAGTCGGCAAGACATATTTTGAAATATGTGCGTCACCTCCAGTAACATAGCCAGACATTAACCTATACTGAACACCCCATTATCGTGTGACAGTGAAATAAGTGAATAGTGAATAAACATGACCAGTGTATAATAAGGGTCATGTCCAGTGTAAATAAACAGGGAGTATGATATTTTAACAATTTTAAAGAAAATACTAAATGGAATAATTCTCGTTGATTAAACGAAAGTTATTGATTGACTGCACTAGTCAAGTTAACGCTTGAGTGCCTTGACAAATAATGATGAACAATTATCAGAATTTGATGAACGAAGTTATAGCACAATCTGATAGCAATAATTAATTAAAAGGTGTATTTTATATTTAAAGAATAATTGATAACGGCGGAATTAAATTTAAATACCGCTCATTAGAATTTGTAAATATAGTCGCTTAATTGACTATGACTTTTGACTTGATGAATAATAATTTTCTTGTGTGAATATTATCATTACTGATAATTCTACATCATATTAATAGTAAATAAAGCGTTTGTAACAATAGTATTAAGAATCTTATATAACATTACTTATTATAAGTAACCACTTACTCTCTTCTAGGCAATCTAACCTAGAACCAAAACGTATATTTTGTCACAGAGAAACACTTCTGTCCTCAAATGATTTTGATAAAATGAAAGCGATAATAAGAGTTTTTTCAATTTTTTTCTCTTTCCAGTACATAGTAATAATAACTAATGAATTAATAATAATATTTTAATAGTGCAACGTTCAAAGCACGTGTTGACATTATTAGCTTCACTAGACCTCAGAATACCATACGGTAGTACGATAGTATTGACTATCGTATCAAGATTAATAATTTTAAATTTTTGTTCTTTTTTATCATAGTAGATAAGTAAACATTGTTATTCAAAAACACATCTTTATATCTGGTATCATATATTTTAAAAGAATTCACGAAAGTTGGTAATACAATTAACCAAAGTGAACATAACCTAGTTCGCCATATTATCGTACATTGTAACAGTGTTACCAGCCTTGAGCTGCAGAGATTTCAATATTTGTTTAATTTGTTGTTGTTTATAAAGATATCCATATTAATTGTTTTAAAAGAGTTTTGCTGAATTTCACTATTGTCAATAAAATCCTCAGTTTATTACCAGTGGATACAGAGTCTTCATTTCTATAAAATAGAAGCAATAGTTTATTTTTTTTAGAAACAATTATCTCATAAGGTGGGGCAATATTTAAATTACTGATATTATATTATTCAACTTACAATTGAATATCTGAATTGTTTTATTTTATGTGCATTTTTTCGATATTCAAATGGAATATCTGTGTATTGCAAATGTGTTTACAGCAAGAGAAGTCGCCCATCGAGAAGAGTGAAGATTTTCACGGATGGTAAGTGGGGGAGGTAAATACAGTGAATTAATAGTGAGTCTAATACTCTTTTAAACACGAACTTCAACTTCCAATCACCCATTGCTAAATAATTATACTGAATATTAAACACATCTTATGACGATGTGAGAGTCTACAACAACAACAAGAACATTTCAATAATAATAATCAAATCCAACAAATCAAAAATCTATATAATCAATAGTATATAATAGTAATAACAAATCTAAATATATACGTTGTTATATTACAACGTGGCGCCCAACACGGGGCTTGATTGATAGAAGAATTAGCTCAACACGAAATCTATAATCTAGAGTATATTACAACGTGGCGCCCAACGTCTGAGCGCGAATTAGGACGACGATACCTAACAAATTAATTAAATAAATAAACAATTCTTCAACCTAATTCGACGGCAAGTACATTACATAGATAGAAAGATGTATAGAAGATCAACGTCAAAGAAACGAGCGGCAGAAGCCGAAAGAGAGGCTAGAATGGAGGAGAAGGAAGCGACGTCGGCAGAGGATGTTGAAGAAATATTACTGGCAATCGAAGATAGACAACCTGAACCGGCGGAGGGGGTTCAACAACCAGAAGAACAACCGGAAGCGAACCAACCGGAAGTGAAGCAACCTGAAATGCCAACTCAAACAGGAGAGGCGGCTTTCCAAGAATGGTTGAAACAAATGATGGAATCACTGAACAAGAAAATTGAAGACGGCCAGAAGAAAATGGATGAAAATAGTCTATCCACAAACCAGAACATAGAATCATTGAAGGAAGACAGCCGATCGCTATCAAAGAAAATGGATGAAACCAGTCAATCCACAAAGGAGGAATTAAGCAAGAAAATAGAGGAAGGCCAGAAGGAGAGCCAGAAGAACATGGAATTGTTGAAGGAGGATTTAAATGACAAGATAAATGAAACTAATAGGAGGATGGAAGACGGACAGAAGAAGACGGAGAAAAATATGGAAATAATGAAAGAAAATCTATCTGCGGAATTGGGAATCAAAATCGATGAAACAAACAAAAAGATAGATGAAATGAACGAGAAAATCGATATGGAAATCGAGTCAATGAAGAGTGATAATGAGAAGACAAATGGCCGACAACAGCTGCAGAACTGAAGAAATTGCAAGAAATACAATAGAAGCAATTGATAAGAAATTGGAAGAAAACATAGAAGCGACGGAGGAGAGGATTGCAGTGATGGCAACAGAAATCCAAGAAGAGATGTCCGACATACGGAGAGAAGGTGAGGTGAATAAACAGAAAATTGTACAAACCGAAACAGATCTCAACAACTGCATCAACAATCTCGAAGAAACCCGCAACAAACAGATAGAAGTAATAGAACGTAGACAGATGGAAAAGGTAGTCGCACACACCACAATAGGGGAAAGGTGTGAAGAGATCTCAACAACAGTGAACGCGGTCAAACATCAAGTGAACAACGACCGAGAACAGTTAACTGAGCGGCAACAGAGAGAGTTCAGTGACCTCAGGGACGAAATGAACCGCCTGAGAGCATTTCCAAATGTACTAGCCGGATTACCACACCTGGATGGACGGGAACACATAGATTTCCGCGCATATATTAAAAATCCGCTCGAGTTCCTGGAGAGGGTGGATGAAGTACTTAACAGAAATAAAGAGAACCGGTGGTCAGTAATCAAAGGGATGTTGGACGAGTATTTCCGGAACGTGTTCGACAATTGGTGGACAGCAACCAGACATGAGGTAGACAATTATGCAGCATTTAAAGTGGCCTTTAAACTAAAATATTGGTCCGAGTCCACACAGAACATCATAAGAGATGACATCACGAATGGCAGATATGATCCCAATGGCAGACAGTCAATGACGACCTACTTCCTAGGGAAGATCTGTTTGGCAAGAAATTTGGAACCAGCCATACCGGAGGAGTGCCTGGTGACGAAACTGGCCTACCATTTTAACCAAGGGGTGTCCCAGGGAAGACTCAATGCTCAAATCAAGACGATACAAGGGATGTGCGCACTCTTAGAAAACCATGAGAGGGAGCGTTATTATCAAAGGAACCGCCAGGGACCAGGACAGCCATATGATCGGAGTGGACCAGGTAACAATAATCCGAACAACAATACTGACAGAAATAACTATAGAGGGAATTGTAATAACCCTCCACAATTCACTAATCACCAGAGCCCTAGACAGAATAACGGTGGTGACAACAACAACCATACCGACCGGGGAAATCTAAACAACCCTAGGCCGAATGGTTATCAAGGAAACAACAATTATCGGCAAAATAATAATTACTACCGACCTCCTAATAACCAGTCTCCGAATAACCAATATAGACAAAATAATGGTAATAACCAGTTCAGAAGAGTACACTACACTAATGCCAGTAGAGGTGGAGGCAGAAGACCATACTACCAGGGTCGCCGAAGTTTCCACAATAATAATAACAATCGAAGTAATAGCGACGGAGATGACCAAGAATCAGGTTATCGATCCAACATGAGTCGCAGTAGTGAAGATAATCGGCCAATAACAAGAAACACAGAAGTATACCATAACGGGAATGGGCCAGGGTCCCAAGAACCAAATGCATCAACCTCATCGGACAGGCACCCAGACAATGGTGACCTGCCTTTAAATGGGCACCGGCAGTGAAAAACATGACGTCACCCTCACTGAACCGGTCTATTGGGTCTAACGTATTGGAAAATACCATGGAATCAATCGAAATTCGCCGAACCAACTACCTGAAAAATATTCGACAAGATCTCATGGAAGAGAAAGAAAATAGCATCAGTGACACCGTCAACAATGAAATAGCCTACATATCAGTCAATGTCAATGGAATCAAAGCAACGGCCATGATAGACACAGGGGCGAATGTATCCTTAATCGATAAAATGGAACTAAATCGAATACAGTTAGGAAATAAAACAATCATACCAACATTGCCAATAAATAACATTATCCTAATTGGAGCAACGGGTCAGCAGAACAAAACTATCCGACACCAGGTACAATTAGAAGTGGCAAGCAACGGTGAAACAATCCCGATGATTTTCTTAGTAGCGAGTGGGCTACCCTTTACCCTGTTAATCGGATGTGATATAGTGAGGAAATATGCAGCTATCATAGATATGGACAAAGCTAAGGTATCGTTAAAATCAAGTGAAATTGAATGGACAGCAGCTTTGATTGAAAATAGGAAGGCACCTCCTGAACACATAATATACTACATACGGGAAGGCCATAACCAGAGAGAGAAAATGTCCATCAACGGAGAGGTTCACCATAGCCAAGAAGACACATTATGGATGGAGAAAATAGCTGAGATTAAGAAATTCCAAACGAGTAACGTTGACCATATATTAACTAATGAACAAATAGAAAGACTAATTCAAATTTATAATCGTTATAGGCATGTATTTTCAGATACGCCAGGTAAAGTGAAAAATTTTCAGTGCGAGATAAAGTTCAAAGATCAGACTGAATTCAAAAGAAAATCGTACCCTATCGCATTTTCACTGAAGGAAGCAGTTTGCTTAGAGATACAGCGATTGATAGAAAACGACATAATCGAAATAAGCAACTCCCCGTACACCAATCCTATTGTAGCTGTACCAAAGAAAAATGGCGCAGTAAGGATTTGTTTAGACGCCAGGGAGATAAACAAAGCCATAATTAATGACAGGACGTTGCCTGGAGAAATCGACGAAATTCTAAAGAAATTTCATGGCATACCGTACATCAGTATATGGGACACAGTGTGTGGGTATTGGCAGGTGGAGTTACACCCCAACAGCAGAAAGTAAACTGCCTTTATTTTTGAAGGGCGTAACTACCAATTTAAAAGGTTACCCTTCGGCCTGGTAAATTCTGTAGCAGTTTTCGTGAAATGTATGGACGAGATCTTAGGCCAGAGTACACTACAATTTACTACAGTGTATGTAGATGATTTACTAATTACCTCCGATAACTGGGAGGAACACTGCAACCGGGTGGCACAAGTATTATGCAAATTAGATGAAAATAATATAACACTAAAGCTGAAGAAATCCAAACTCATAGCAAATGAAGTGCAATTCTTGGGCTTTAACTTGTCTGAAACTGGCATAAACCCAGCACAAGAAAAGATGGAGGCGATACAGCGTTTCCCAGTACCAAAGAACAAGAAACAATTGCAATAGTTTCTTGGTATTTATAATTATTATAGAAAATTCCAACATAACTATTCAGAATTGACAGCTAAGTTTTCCCAACAATTGTCATCAAAGGAGAAGTGGAGATGGGGACCGGAACAGGACACAACATTTGAATTAATAAAAGAGAAATTTCTTACAACTGTAATGTTGCATCATCCAAACTTTAACAAGAATTTTTACATGAATTGCGATGCAAGTGATATAAGCCTTGGATCAATATTGTATCGAGAAGACCAGGAAGGCAACCATCAAGTGATCAGTTTTGCTAGCAGGACACTCAACAAGTGTGAGCGCAACTATCACACTACTGAAAAGGAACTTCTTAGTATAGTGTTCGCTTGCGAAAAATTCAGAACGTATATTTTGGGATACTCAATCACAGTATGCATGGATCACAAATCGATATCTTTCTTGAAAAACTGTAGATTAAAACATGGCAGACTGACGAGATGGACACTAACGCTCCAAGAGTACAACATACATTGGGAATACGTCCCTGGTAAAAACAACATAGCTGCAGACGTGTTGTCCAGAGTAAACATATTGGCCCAAACATTTGAGGGAGAGAAAGAGACCATCGCCAAGGTTTACCATATTTTAAAAAGCAAATCAGAATTGGCAGACATATTAACTAATATACAAATTCATCAGCGAAACGATCCTAAAATTTGCCAGATAATACAAAGATTGACAGAACACGATGAAGGAGTTGTGCAATATTACTGTATCCACAACAATATATTATTCACTAAAACCAAACAATCTAGTGATCAATGGAAAGTTGTAATACCCAAGATTAACGAAAAAGAAATTGCAGTTGACTACCATGTGCGATATGGACATATGGGAGCAGTAAAAGTAGTCAAGGCATTACATGAACGTGTCTACTTCAAAGATATGAACCGTAGAGTAAGGAGATACATACAACATTGTCATTTGTGTCAATTAGTTAAATGCAGCAATGAGAGGAGAGAAGGGGTAATGATACCCATTACATCTGCAAGAAAATTAGAGAAGGTGTTTGTGGATATTTGTGGACCATTTCCACGAAGTGGTGGCAGACACCAATACAAATATATAGTGATGATCTTCGATCACTACACAAAATTCACTAAACTCTACGCCATAAACAGGGCAACAACCAACAAAATTTTAGAAATTATCACATCAAAATACATCCTAGAGATAGGAAAACCCCAATCAATAATCACGGATCACGGAACGCAATTTCGAGGCCAAAAATGGCGAGATACGTTAATGAACCAAGGTGTGAAAACATATAAAACATCAGTATATCACCCTAACAGCAACCCTGCTGAGAGAGTTTTGAGAGAAGTAGGCAGAATTTTAAGGACATACTGCCACGCCCAACAGCGAAGATGGGAAGAATATTTATCCCCAGCTGAAGATTTCATTAACTTAGCTTGTCACCAGTCAACTGATGAAACGCCCTATACTGCTATGTTTGAGCAAAGACCACCCCGAGAAATTACAGAAATAATCAATTTTCCACCAGAAAGTGAATTTGAATTTAACAAAACCAAATTCTTTAACAATGCAGTCGAACAAGCTGACAAACTCAGGCTCAAATATAAAAAATCACAACCTAAGATCATAACATACGAAGTGGGAGACAAAGTGCTCTTAAAAAATCGAGAACTCCCAAGTGCTATAGAAGGAATTGCTAAAAAATTGTTACTGCTATACACAGGCCCATATACTGTTACCAGGAATAACATGAACAACACATACGAAATACAAAATCCTGTGACAAAGAAAATAAAAGGCAACTACAACCAGACTTCCATGAAACGATACATTGAGAATTAAATAATGCAAAAAGAGTGAAATATTACGATGAAGATTATTCATTATTGATACTGAGTACGAAGCGAAGATATAACTATAAGAATAAATGTTGACTATATTTTAATTATATGATATAAAAGTGTGATCCAAAGAAATAATGTAAAGGATGAATTCTTGGATTTCGTTGTCCATGACGTGTCCGTTACTTAACTAAATATTAAAAACCTTTGACATTAAAAACCTGTACACAAACATCCCCATCTCTGAAACGATCACCATCCTACAAAACAAACTCAAACAGAACAACACACCAAACGAACTTATCAATGAAATAACAGAAACTCTGAACATTATCACAAAACAAAACTACTTTACTTATAACAATAAATACTACACACAGAACGATGGCCTACCCATGGGCTCCCCCATATCCAGCATTCTAGCAGAAGTCTTCCTCCAACACTTAGAAAAAACAAAAATACTCACAAACAATGACAGACACTCACATAAAATACTATATTGGCACAGATACGTTGATGACATTCTAATACTATACAGGGGAAACAAAAGACAATGTGAACAGTTACTAACGCACATAAACAAAATACATAAAAACATAACCTTCACTGCCGAATATGAACACAACAATACCATAAACTTCTTAGACCTCTCCATCACAAAACTAGAACACAGGCACAAATTCAGTATATACAGAAAACCAACTACAACTGACACACTAATACACAACACCTCCAATCACCCAATACAACACAAACTAGCTGCTTTTAGAACCATGATATACCCTTAGATGAAACAGACTACAAAGACGAACTAAACACGATAAAATATCTAGCAGAATCTAACGGTTATGACAGAACAATAGTCAGTAAACTCCTACACAAAACACAAAACAAACAACAGACAAAGACAGAAAACAACAAATTCATAACACTAACATACATCAACAAACAAACAGAAAAAATTGCCCACAAATTCAAAAAAGCAGGATACAGAATCGCTTACAAAACTACTAACAAAACAGAACACACACTATCAAAACGCATGACCAAAGCACAAAACAAATTCGATCTACCCGGTGTATATAAACTAAATTATTCAAATTGCAATAAATTCTACATAGGCCAGACAGGACGTAGCTTCAAACAGAGATACATTGAACACACAAAAGCACTCCACACCACTACAGAATCTACCTTCGCAAACCACCTCATTGAAGCAAACCACACATATAAAAACATCGACAATAACATGAACATACTACACGTACACACAAAAGGCCGAAAACTAGACACTCTAGAACAATTAGAAATATACAAACACACAAAAACAAATAAAAACGACATCCTAAACGAACAGACACAATTCAAATCGCACGCATTATTCGAACAAATCTCACCACACACACACAGCTTCGATCTTTCGAAACACTATCTCGTCGCCAACAACAAGATGAACAACGCTACTAACGACAGCCTCTGATGAAGCCTTCTATAGGTGAAAGCCGGTTTAGGCTGTAAGGTAAAACTTTACGTTTTTACTTATAAAAAACTTAGTGTTCCGAGTCGTCAATATTATAGTGATATTTAGTAAAGGATGAAGAAAATTGTAATAACCCGTACTACAAATATAAGAAAAATACGAGACTGACACACACCACCCATGGCACATATGAGATAAAATCATAATTTTCAAGAGCCAAGTCAACCAGTAATTCAACATCTAACCCGTACTACAAGTATAAAAAATACGAGACCAACACATAACATCTACGGCATAAAAAGAAAATTCCTAGAGCCAAGTCAACAGTAAAAGAACATCTAACCCGTACTACAAATATAAGAATACGAGACTGACACACACCACCCATGGCACATATGAGATAAAATCATAATTTCCTAGAGCCAAGTCAACCAGTAATTCAACATCTAACCCGTACTACAAATATAAGAATATACGAGAACGACACACAGCATCTATGGCATGTAACATAATTCCTAGAGCCAAGTCAACAGTAAAAGAACATCTAACCCGTACTACAAATATAAGATATACGAGAACGACACACACCACCCATGGCATATATGAGATAAAAAGAAAATTCCAAGAGCCAAGTCAACCAGTAATTGAACATCTAACCCGTACTACAAATATAAGAAAAATACGAGACCGACACATAACATCTACGGCATAAAAAGAGAATTCCTAGAGCCAAGTCAACCAGTAATTCAACATCTAACACGTACTACAAATATAAGAAAAATACGAGACCGACACATAACATCTACGGCATAAAAAGAGAATTCCTAGAGCCAAGTCAACCAGTAATTCAACATCTAACCCGTACTACAAGTATAAGAATATACGAGACCGACACCCAACATCAATGGCAAATATATATAATATAAAGGTTTCCAAGAGCCAAGTCAATAGTAAAAGAACATCTAACCCGTACTACAAGTATAAGATATACGAGAATGACACACAACATCTATGGCAAATATATATAATATAAAGGTTTCCTAGAGCCAAGTCAACCAGTAAAACACCATCTAACCGGTACTAATAAAGAGGAGATGATATACAAGATGATATACAGAACAAGCAAAATAAGAAGTTGGAGAAATGAAAGCAAGTAAACATTATTGATATAGATAATAGATGATACATAAACACGAGGCAAGACACTAGAAGAGAGCCTATACCAAATGAAATATAACACAAAGAAATGAATCATGAAAATGAAGAAGACTATGAAATGACGTTTAATGTAATACCAAGAGAAAAGATTAATTGATGACAAGGAAGAATGAAAGATAATATATTAACGAAGAAGATCATGAGAATAAACCAGTGATGAAATGTAAACAAACTATCCCTGTAAAATGTGAAGAATTTAGTTAAATTGAATCAAGAAGAAGAGAATATAATAATGTATAAACCGCAGATGCGTGAGATGATCCCAAGGATATTTATTATTTGTCGAAAGAATGACCACTTTATATTTTGAATTGATTTGAGATGAATTGACTGATGAAATATTCCAGCAATCATTTATATTATTGACAGAGATGATGTTCCTCTGTATTTATTGATGTTAGTATGGCCAGCAGAGATGTATGCCAAAGTGAGCCACTCTGAACTGCCCCAGCTAAAATTATGTTAGGGAATTAGGGAATTAAATAAACAAGGGAGATAATTACATAGAAAGGAAATAATTATGATTCAAATAGAAGAAAATGAAGGAATATAAGAAAAGCATAAGAGTCAACTTGGAAATGTACAACAATTGATGAATTCTTCAATAAAAATAAATATACGAATTCAGAATTAATCAATTCTTATAGGAAGGCATATGTAACGTACCAAAATAGCAGTTACATAAAATAAATATCTAATACGTCAAATAGAAGGATAACATGAAAATATTTCATCAAGCATAGAAGAAGGAACAGGAGAATACAAATAAAATGTGTATCTACGAATGAATAATATTGAACCAACCCAACGAAGAAGAAAGAAGAGTAATAAGAATATCATCGAGTATAACAAAGAGAGAGAAAATACCAATGAGCCAATATAATACGTTAGCATCCAGGCCCAATAGATCAAAATAGTGAGGGGATATGCCGAAAATAATTATCAACATAAGAAGGAGACGAATCAAATACAATCACCATAGTGAAAAAACAAACTAATGTGTTATGAGTGTGAAATAAATATAGGACAATGACTACCATAATAATGAATAAAAATATGGAAGAATATGACAATATTCAGGGAACATGAATTATTACAAATAATGTGTAACCAAGGAGAACACCGACAGTGAGAAACAACTAACCAGAAGAAGAAAAAGAAGAAGAAGAGGAAAAGAAATGTACCATGAAGAATGAAGATTATGTATGAACAGTACAAGACATCAACATTCACAAGATATGCAAGGAATTAAAATCAATGTAGTGACCAGAATAAGTGTAATGATTATTGGAATACCAATAATAAAGAAACCAAGTGTTGAGCATCAATAAGTGATCACAAACAATGACAGTGAATACTTAATATAAGTGTAACAACATGTGATATAATAACCTTTTTACCCCAAGTAAACAGCACAAACAATACCAGTGAAAATGTTTATAACGGAGAGAAGTGATTAACCATTTGTAAGTGAAAGAATCAACGATTAACAAGTGAAATGCACAGACAATTAGTGTAACAAGTTTAATCCAAGATTGTAAAATCACAGAGATAAGCAATAAGACCACCAAAAATATGATACAGAAAAGTGAATTAATTGTTCATAGGGATTAATAATAAAAACTTTGTAATCCTTGATATGAAATGTGCCTGAATGCCATAGCAACACAGGACTAAATGTAAATGAATGTCAAGACGAATAGTAGCAAATAAACTAATTTGTTGAGTATAAACAAGTCAATGTACCAAAGCCTAGGTACAATCCACTAGAATATGTAACATAATTAGACTAAGAAAACCAGTATTATTGTTTCAACAAATAGTGTAAAAATGTGTACAAAATGTGTAAAACTTAATAATAAACCATTGTAACAGAATGCCATAATGAGATGGCAATTCTTGGATTTCGTTGTCCATGACGTGTCCGTAACTTAATTAAATATCACTATAGTATTGACGACTCGGAACACTAAGTTTTTTATAAGTAAAAACGTAAAGTTTTACCTTACAGCCTAAACTGGCTTTCACCTTTAGAAGGCTTCATCAGAGCCTCTGATGAAGCCTTCAAAAGGTGAAAGCCGGTTTAGGCTGTAAGGTAAAACTTTACGTTTTTACTTATAAAAAACTTAGTGTTCCGAGTCGTCAATACTATAGTGATATTTAGAGATGGCAATAGTTGAGATGAATACTGTAAAAAACTATGAAGCACATTGTTGTCAGACAAATGACACATAACCTCACATGAGTTGAACCTACAACATAAAATCATATACATTAATTAAACCAAGTAATTATCCATAATTGTTTCAAACAGAGACTAAATAAGAATAAAAATGCAAAGCAATGAATACCATATGAACTGAAGGACACAACAAATGAATCAGATTGAATACAATAACATTAAGCTAAATAGACAGAACCCCAATGTGACAAGAGAGTTAGTCAAAAAACATTATCAAAACTTATAAAGAGAATGTAAAAAATGTTACCAGTAGTTAGAGAAATGTTCAATACTGCTATGAGAACATCTCACAAATATTATACTAGTAGTTTAATAATTGAAATTTAATAAACTAACTAACTGCAATCATAGAACCAGGTGTAAATAACCACCATACTATAACTTAGAGAGATTTCAAATTACAAAAAGTTAATGAATACATTGAACTAACCATGTACAACAATTGTACACAATTTTAATTATTAACAATATATCCCATGTGTACTAAAATAACTAAATAAGTGACAAAATGGCGAGATGAGAGCATAATGTATTTTGAATCATACTATAAGTGTATACAAAATAACATTTTACCAAAATAAAGTATGAACAAATGTATATAGATATACCTATTAGTGTTATGATACGAAAAATATGTAGTAGGATAAGGAATAATAGCGATATAAGTAAATGTAAACAATCGGACATAGTTGGTATATACGCCATTAACAAATTTTGTTTAAACTATAAATATCGCAATATTATGTAGTAACATGAAGGAGAAATGGACTCAAAATGTTTAGTAATAAGTATTAAGATGTAATTACAACGAAATATAGTGAAAAAGACTTATTTGTGTTAAGAACCACTATATGAGTTTTGAAGAAGATCAAGTGAATTATTAATGAACGGAATTAGTGCTTGTTTGGACTTAAAATAAAGCCGCAAGTGTCCGCGATTTAATGCCACTATCCAAATGACGATATGACAAAAAATAAGAAACTTATAGCCATTATAAGTTTTTCGATCATTTTGGAATGTCCATGTATACGTCAGAGATAATCTCAAACCCAGACTCAGTGACGCTAAAAATAAGAATTTTTATTTAACCAAAGCGTTTGGGGTAGAGAGTATGACTTTCTAAACCAATCAAATGGCTTAATTTCACCAGACGAAAGGAGACGCTTTAGCGAGATTGTTTAATCGTTTAACAACACTCGAGGCGACAGGACCGTGTCACAGTCGGCAAGACATATTTTGAAATATGCGCGTCACCTCCAGTAACATAGCCAGACATTAACCTATACTGAACACCCCATTATCGTGTGACAGTGAAATAAGTGAATAGTGAATAAACATGACCAGTGTATAATAAGGGTCATGTCCAGTGTAAATAAACAGGGAGTATGATATTTTAACAATTTTAAAGAAAATACTAAATGGAATAATTCTCGTTGATTAAACGAAAGTTATTGTTTGACTGCACTAGTCAAGTTAACGCTTGAGTGCCTTGACAAATAATGATGAACAATTATCAGAATTTGATGAACGAAGTTATAGCACAATCTGATAGCAATAATTAATTAAAAGGTGTATTTTATATTTAAAGAATAATTGATAACGGCGGAATTAAATTTAAATACCGCTCATTAGAATTTGTAAATACAGTCGCTTAATTGACTATGACTTTTGACTTGATGAATAATAATTTGCTTGTGTGAATATTATCATTACTGATAATTCTACATCATATTAATAGTAAATAAAGCATTTGTAACAATAATATTAAGAATCTTATATAACATTACTTATTATAAGTAACCACTTACTCTCTTCTAGGCAAACTAACCTAGAACCAAAACGTATATTTTGTCACAGAGAAACATTTCTGTCCTCAAATGATTTTGATAAAATGAAAGCGATAATAAGATTTTTTTCAATTTTTTTCTCTTTCCAGTACATAGTAATAATAACTAATGAATTAATAATAATATTTTAATAGTGCAACGTTCAAAGCACGTGTTGACATTGTTAGCTTCACTAGACCTCAGAATACCATACGGTAGTACGATAGTATTGACTATCGTATCGAGATTAATAATTTTAAATTTTTGTTCTTTTTTATCATAGTAGATAAGTAAACATTGTTATTCAAAATCACATCTTTATATCTGGTATCATGTATCTTAAAAGAATTCACGAAAATTGGTAATACAATTAACCAAAGTGAACATAACCTAGTTCACCATATTATCGTACATTGTAACAGTGTTACCAGCCTTGAGCTGCAGAGATCTCAATATTTATTTAATTTGTTGTTGTTTATAAAGATATCCATATTAATTGTTTTAAAAGAGTTTTGCTGAATTTCACTATTGTCAATAAAATCCTCAGTTTATTACCAGTGGATACAGAGTCTTCATTTCTATAAAATAGAAGCAATAGTTTATTTTTTTTAGAAACAATTATCTCATAAGGTGGCGGCAATATTTAAATTACTGATATTATATTATTCAACTTACAATTGAATATCTGAATTGTTTTATTTTATGTGCATTTTTTCGATATTCATACAGTATATCTGTGTATTGCAAATGTGTTTACAGCAAGAGAAGTCGCCCATCGAGAAGAGTGAAGATTTTCACAGATGGTAAGTGGGGAGGTAAATACAGTGAATTAATAGTGAGTCTAATACTCTTTTAAACACGAACTTCAACTTCCAATCACCCATTGCTAAATAATTATACTGAATATTAAACACATCTTATGACGACGTGAGAGTCTACAACAACAACAAGAACATTTCAATAATAATAATCAAATCCAACAAATCAAAAATCTATATAATCAATAGTATATAATAGTAATAACAAATCTAAATATATACGTTGTTATATTACAATATTCACATTGTATGTTGTATTCTTAAAGTGTTAGAGTCCACCTTGTTAGCCTTCCATGTTTTAATTGGCAGTTCTTTAGAAATGAGATTGACTTGTGATCTGTTCTTACTGTCAGCTGGTATCCTAGAATGTATGTTCGGAATTTCTCACATGCGAACACTATGCTGAGGAGTTCCTTCTCCGTTGTGTGGTAGTTGCGTTCACACTTATTGAGTGTCCTACTGGTAAAACTGATTACTAGATGATTGCCTTCCTCATCTTCCTGGTATAATATGGATCCCAGACTTACATCGCTTGCGTCACAGTTCATAAAAAATGCTTTATTAAAGTTTGGGTGGTGTAATATCACAGTGCTTAGAAATTTCTCCTTTATCATTTGGAATGTGGTGTCCTGTTCGGGTCCCCATCTCCACTTATCTGTGGATGAAAGTTGCTGTGCGAATTTAGAAGTTAGTTCAGAGTAATTACTTTGAAATTTCCTATAGTAGTTACAAATGGCAAGAAACGATTGTAGTTGTTTCTTGTTCTTGGGTGTGGGAAAACGCTGTATAGATTCCATTTTTTCTTGGGATGGTGTTATGCCGGTTTCAGATAAATTAAACCCAAGAAATTGTACCTCATCAGCTATGAGTTTGGACTTTTCTAATTTGAGGGTGATGTTATTTTCATCTAATTTCCTCAACACTTGTTCCACCCTGGTGCAGTGTTCCTCTCAATTGTTGGAGGTAATGAGCAAATCATCGACATACACTGTTGTGAATTGAAGTGTATTTTGTCCTAAAATCTCATCCATACATTTGACAAATACGGCTACGGAATTCACTAGGCCGAAGGGTAACCTTTTGAATTGATAGTTACGCCCTTCAAATATAAAGGCCATATATTTTCTGCTATTGGGGTGTAATTCCACCTGCCAATACCCACATACGGTGTCCCATATACTGATATACTTTATTCCATGAAATTTCTTGAGTATTTCATCGATTTCTCCAGGCGATGTCCTGTCATTGATGATTGTTTTATTAATCTCCCTGGCGTCTAGGCAGATTCTTACTGCACCATTCTTTTTAGGTACCGCCACAATTGGATTCGTGTATGGGGAGTTACTCAATTCAATTATATCATCTTCAATTAGGCGTTGTATTTCCAGTCCAGACGTACTGCTTCTTTTAAAGAAAAAGCTATAGGATATGACTTCCTTTTAAACTCGGCTTGGTCTATAAATTTTGTTTCACATTGGAAGTTCTTCACCTTCCCTGGTGTGTCTGAAAATACGTGTCTATATTGGTTATAGATGTTTATTAATTCTGCAATTTGGTCATCCGTTAAGTTTCTGTCGACCCTGGCTGATTGGAACTCTTTGATTTCATTTAATTTCTCTACCCATAAGGTGTCTCCCTTGTCTTGGTAAATTCTTCCATTGGTTGATATTTGTCCCCTCTGGTCATGATATTCTCTAATATAATATATTACACGGCGGGGTCGGCTTTTCGGCTTCCAATTAATTCCGCCGTCCATCTAATGTCACCTGAGCTCAGAGATACCTTGGCTCTGCTGATGTCAATTACGGCTGCATATCTTCTCAATATGTCGCAGCCAATCAATAAATTAAAAGGCAGCCCACTTGCTACCAAAAAGATCATGGGGATAGTTTCACCATTGCTGGAGATTTCTAGCTGAACTTGGTTCCGTATGGTCTTGTTTTGTCGACCTGTTGCTCCAATTAATACTATGTTGTTGATTGTTAATGTTGGTATCACGGTCTTATTCTCAGCCTGTATACGATTTAGTTCGACTTTATCTATTAACGAGATGTTTGCTCCAGTGTCAATCATCACAGTCGCCGGTATTCCATTGACGTGCACTGTTACATAAGCGATTTCATTGTTAATCATATTGTCGACATTATTGTCCTTTTCTTCTAATAAATCCTTTCTAATGTTCTTCAGATAATTATTTTGAATGATTTTAATCGGTTTCTTGTTGTTGTTCACTACGTTAGACCCAATAGAATGGTTCAGTGAGGGTGATCTTACGGTTTTCACTGCCGTTGTCCATTTAAATGCAGGTCATCATCTTCAGTGTTCCTGTCTGTAGAGTTGGGTGCGTTTTGCTCCCATGGTTCCGGCCTGTTTCCAGTGTGATAGTCGTCTCTATGGTCTAGTCCCCGTTGAGTGTCTTCGCTGCTACGGCTCCTGTTGGTATTATACCCTGGCGGTAATTGTTGTTACCGCTGTTGTTTCCATTGTTTGGCCGGTAATTGCCAATATTGTTGTTATTAGGCCGGTAGTAATTATTATTAGGTCTGTAGTTGTTGTTATTATTTGGCCGGTAATTATTATTATTACCATTATAGTTATTTGGCCTGGGGTTATTATTGTCACGACCATTGTTATTAGTATTATTACCATTATTATTTGGCCGCGGATTCTGGTCATTATTAAATCGATTTGGGTTATTAAAGTTTCCCCTGTAGTTGGGCCTATCATTGTTATTGTTGTGGTTATTGTTACCGGGTCCACTCCGGTCATAATATGGTCCTGGCCTCTGTCGATTTCCTTGGTAGTATCGTTCCTGTTCGTGGTTCTCCAGGAGTGTGGACATTGCTTGGATTGTTTTTATTTGTCCATTTAACCTCCCTTGTGATACCCCTTCGTGAAAGTGATATGCCAATTTGGTCACTAAGCACTCTTCTGGTATTATTGGCTCAAGATTTCTGGCCAGGCATATCTTTACTAAAAAGTACGCTGTCATTGATTGTCCAGTACTGTAATCATATTTTCCGTTACTGATGTTGTCCCGGACAATATTTTGTGTTGACTCGGACCAGTACTTTGTTTTAAAGGCTGCTTTGAATGCTGCATAGCTTTGCACTTCGTGCCTGGTCACCGTCCACCAGTTAGGCATTTTTGAAGGATTCATCCAGCATTCCCTTGATGATCGTCCATCGAGTTTCTCTATTTCTAGTTAACGTCTTGTCGACCCTTTCCAGGAATTCTATTGGATTCCTCTTGTATGTCCTGAAATCGATGCTCTCCCAGCCATCTATGTGTGGTATCCCTGTCATCGTAACTGGATATGCTCTGATGTTATTTATCTCATCTCGGAGATTGTTGAACTCCCGCTGCTGTTGTTCGTTCAATCTTTCCTTGTCACTGTTCACCTGGTCCTTTACTGCATTTACTGTTGTGTTTATTGCTACACACTTCTCTCCTAAGGTTGTGTGTGTCAGTGCCAGGTCAGTTTGTCTAAGTTCGACTGCTTCTAACTGTCTCGTTCGGATTTCTTCAATGGTATTTATTCTGTCGTTGATGTCTGCTTTAGTCTGTGTGATTTCTTGTTTGTTTTGTTTGCATTCTTGGTGTATGTCAGATATCTCCTTTCTGATTTCCGTCACTGTCGTCTCCATCTTTTCCTCCATTGCTTCCTTATTTTCTTCCATCTTCTTGTTTATCATTTCGATGGTTGTCTTAGCAATCTCTTATGTCCTGTTGTTATTCTCGGCCATCTGTTGCCATATTTTCTGGTTATCGATTTTATTGCTTCGATTTTCTTGTCGATTTGTTTGTTCAATTCATCGATTTTCTTATTGGTTTCTCCGATCTTAATTCCCAATTCTTCAGATTAATTTTCTTTGATTAATTCTATATTTCTAGTCAATAATTCTTCCGTCTTCTTATTGGTGTTGTCTATTTTATTATTTAAATCTTCCTTCAAAGATTCTATATTTTTCTGGCTCTCCTTCTGGCCCTCTTCCATTTTCTTCTGGCCTTCTTCTATTTTCTTACTTAATTCCTCCTTTGTGGATTGACTGTTCTCATCCATTTTCTTATTCATTGATTCCATCATCCTCTTCATCCATTCCTGGAAGTCCGCGTCCCCTGTTGGTGTGGGCATCTCAGGTTGTTTTACCTCTGGTTGATTTTCTGGTTGCTGGATTTCCTCCACCTGTTCGGGTTGTCTATCTTCCACTGTGGTTAAAATTTCTTCCACATCTTCAGCTGATGTCGCTTCCTTCTCTTCCATCCTAGTTTCTTTTTCAGCTTCCACCGCTCGCCTCTTGGATGTCGCTCTCTTATGCATCTTTGCAGCCTTGTAATGTAACTGCTGTCCGAATTAGGTTTAATAATATTCGGTATTTATTTATTTAACTAGGTATTGTTGACCTAATTCGCTGCTCAGACGTTGGGCGCCACGTTGTAATAAATCTAAATGAATAGATGTTGTTTACTTATTATTATTAATTTGTTCTAAGTTTGTTTAAAAGGTTTATTTAACTTCTCTTGAAGCACTGGTAGATTTACCCTTCACTTACCACTGAATATTGTAGTCATCTTCCAAAATAGGCCCTGTAATACACTGAAATGTCACAACACAGTTTATAAAATACGTCACAGGTGTATTTATGTATGCACAGTAAATAAAATGACTTTGTATATTTGATACTGTTTTGAAGTTCAAATATTGGCCGCTCGTTTGCCGTACTGCCACTTTGGAAAATAATTGCTCTGTAAATATTTTCGCTTTGCCTACTTTGAAATGAAAAACTGATTCAAGAGTAAGAAAATTTATACTTTATTAACAATAAGTTAATTTCAATTTAGAATCCTTTAAAACAATTAATAAACATCAAAAAACAAGTCAGCTAGTTATTGAGATTCTTAAAGCTCAGGGCTGGTAACACTGATTATTTTATATTGTATGGTGTTAACCTTGTTTGGTTAGGTTTAGTTTACAATTACCAAAAGTCGTGTGTTCTTTTAGTTAACATGATACAGGATACAAAAATGCTGAAATATAACAATAATACATTATAGAGAGTTATTACAAATCAAGAAAACAAGTTTAATTATGATATTGAAAATTATCGTATTTGTTCCACTGGTATCAACTCGCCAGTTATGATGTGGAGTGTATGACACGATTGAAATTGCTGTGTGTCAGAATAATATTACTTGGATGGTTATTAATAACAAAATATTTTATAATTAATTCATAAACTCATTTTAACTGAGTATATTCAAGCTTGTATGATTTTAAAACATAACTCAGTATGACTGTTACAACTTTCATAACATATAGGTTAGATTGCCTTTTACTCAAAGTGAGTTAATAAAATATTTTAATTGATGGCATTAAAATCTTAAAACTATTCATAACATTTATTCATGGTAAGTACATTGTTTATTAACTGTAATGATTGTTCTCTGTTGTTATTTTATAAATGATTTGACTTCGTATTAATTATAGTCAAGTTAGCATCTATATTCAATCTTGTTTACTTCGATATTCATTATAATATTAAATTCATTTGTCATCTTCTTCGGAAAATCAATAATATTTTATTTAAAAGAATAAAATGGAGAACTTTTGTTCAAATACTGGTTAATTAACAATTTTTTAATTAGTTTAGCCATGTACAACTGGACTTGACTAAAGTAGTACCAACGTAAAAATTTACTATTTGGTAAATATTAGTTTTCATTAAAATATCGTTAATACTAGGTACTCCCTTAAATTCCCACTGATCATCGCAGATATTATACACTGGCAATGGCTGGATTATTATTTCACATCACTCGTTGCACTTCACTCGCTATAGGTTATGCACTTTAGTGAGGTTAGATTTACTTGTTTATATTGGGGGACGCGCACATTTTAAAATCTTGCTCCCGATGAATACGCATTCCGTTCACTCTGATGGTCAAAAAGCTAGTATCTGTTTCCTTCGAAGTTGCTGTCGGCGTCTAATGAAATCAGCTCTTCCTATTGGTTGAAAATCTGTTAATCTCATTCCCATATGCCTTAAAAATTAAGAAATTTTATTTCTTAGCATCGGTCCTTTGGGTTTGAGATTATGGCAATGACGCGATCAATCCTTTTGGAATTGAAGGAAAACTTATTATTGTTTATAACTTTCTTATTACATTTTGGATTAAGAAATTAATGGTATCACTATTTTGCGGATGCTTGGCTCTTTATTTAGAGTCCACTCAAGCTATAAATTCATCCATAATTAACCTAAATAACTTTTCGATAATGCACCTTTCGTGGTTCTTAATTATACTTAAGGTTTTCCACTTTATTATAATATATGCTAATTCTAACACTTATTGTAGACATTTAGAGTCCCTTTTCTCTTAATAACTACTTCTAAATACTAAAATATGTACAATTCTGTTAAATGCTTTTCAGGCGTGTAAGCCCTATATGTCCTTGCATTTATATTTACTACTTCTAATACATATCTCATAATAATACACTTCTTAGGTGTTTATGTTGTACCTTAAATATTCATACACCTTTGGTGAAGCTTTGTTCCCATTTATGGTGCTTCATTTATTTACATTGGATGGTTTTAATACACCATGTCATAGTTCTGTCATATTGATATACATATTTTATTATTATTTGTGCTTAATGGATGTATTTTTATCCATTAAGGTGTACTTAGACCTTGGATACTGTTTGTCTTGTGTGTATAATACTTCCTGCTGTGTTAAATATTCATAAATTTCAGTAGGATTGCTATTTACATCTAGTCCCATTCGTCATGTATATTTGTTTATTATTATTTTCACATAAATTTATGTATTTAATATCTGTTAAAGGTTCTCATAGATGTATTGAGTATTCTAGTTACTACTGTCAAACTATTTTCCTTTCCTTTTTAAATTTAAGTTTAAGTGAGTATTTTGTGTAACTCTGATAGTCACCTTGTGTTTTGGTAATCTGGCTATGGTTTGTTTAAACAATATAGATTATATAATTGTGTTTCTCAATTCATATTGGGTTCATTATGTTACTCACTTATCCTAAGTTGGTTGTTGATTTGAATAATTACTTTTGTCTGGATTTTTCTAATTGTTATTTGTGATTCTGTGTTGCAGATTCTGTTCAGTTGAGGTTATGTGTCTCCTACTGAATTCATAACAATACTTATCTGGATTTGTTCATTTTCTTGTTTAATTATTATATTTTTACTATGATAAGTTATTACTATTATCTATTACAACATCTTCCTTATTTTATTTACATTATATACTATTTGTTTACACATTATTATTTAATTTTCACTTGTTATTGTCATACATTATGTGTTTATATTTGGGTTTGGGTAAACTGCTTTGTCTTTCTATAACAGGTTGTCTTATTCTCAATGCATTAATAATTACATTTTATATTGGTTTTATCCTTTATTCTCTTGATATTTAAACATATATCTTATTAAGGATTTTATATTTAATTTCAGTCATTATTGAGCAATTATTTCTCTCTTTATTATCAGTACATTTGTGGTCTTTTTATGTTTTTTATTTTATTATATTCTTGGTTCATAAATCATACACTAATTGTTTGTGTTGTTTATTTGGGGTTTACTATCTATTTTTGTTAACACTTCCTATCTTCATCTTCCATAAACATTGCACTTTTATTGTTTGTGTTACTTATTTGGGATTGTGATATTTAGTATTAATCGATGCACTTATATAAGACACTCACTATTATTGTTTGTGGCTGCTTATTAGTTTGTCGATACTTTGTTCTTGGTCACCTTTTCTTCTTCATGTTCTTCCTTGTTGGGGGTATTATAATTCACTTATTTGGCATTCTTCATACATGCATTATTAACTTCTTATTAGTTGGGTATTTGTTCCATTTAAAAATACTTTCCTTATTTGTTGCGTCTTCCTCACACTGGTAATGTTATTGTCTCATCCTTGTTAAAGGTTTTTCATGGTTTATTACACATTTTTCTTCTTCTTAATTATATACACTTCTCCTCTTCTTGTATTTATGTTTTTTCACTTATAGGGTATTTTCCCTCACTTGTATTATATGTCACATATATGATATGTTGTCTCATTTATATGAGGCGTCCTTTCAATTATATTATGTTCCTTCACTTGTGTGATAAATTGTTTTACTTATACGATATGTCCCCTCACTTGTATGATCTATTGGGTCCTGTTTGCTAACGTAATTGTTTGGTTTATATTTTTTCCTCTTCTTATATTGATGATGCTTTCAATTATAATACTTCCTTCTACTGTGTTGACTTACTTTGACATTATTTATCCATGGATACACGATTGGTTTTGATACTTTAGAGGTTTTTTATCATTTTGGCTTAGACATGTACGTGGTAGATTCTTATTCTAGGTATTGGATATCATTTATATGTAACTACAATTTTGATACGTTACAACGATAATAATTGTTTGGGCCGTTCCGTTGGTAGTTACCCCTGTAATTGTTTCTAAAACTACCATTGTTGTTACCGTTTTGGTTATAGTTCCTGGGCGCATTATTCCCACGTTGATTTCCTTGGTAATTATTGGTGTTGTTCGGTGGTGGCTTGTTATCACCCTGTTGGTTTGGTGGGGATGGCCCTTCGTTTAACTTACTATTTCAGAAACTCTTGAATCGGTTCTTGCGGTATTGCCATTCATGTTCATGGCTCTCTAATAGACTAGCCATGTCCTGAATTGTCTTGACTTGACTACTACATACGGGCTTTCTGTATCGCGTCATCATAGTGGTATGATAATTGTATGACTAGACACTCTTCCGGAATGCGTGGTTCCAAATTCCTGGCCATGCAGATTTTTCTCAGAAAGTATGAAGTGAGGGATTGTCTGTTTTGGTTTTCATACCTCCCGTTACTCAAGTTGTTGCGGACCATGTTCTGGGTTGATTCTGACCAGTATTTTGCCTTGAATTGTGTTTTGAATTCTTGGATGCTCTGGATGTCTGGTCTTGTGGCGGTCCACCAGTTGTCATATGTTTCCTTGAACATTTCGTCCAGCATTCCCCTTACAGTTGTCCATCGGGTTTCGCGATTCTTTATAATTAATATTCTTCCACCCTTTTCAGAAAGTCTATCAGATTGCGCTTATAGTTGCGGAAGTTGATTGTATCTTGATTGTCATTGTTGAGTATATGATTATGATTACGTGGCCGGTCACGCCAGGTGTCCACTTCTTCTTGTAATAATTCTTCTCGTCTATGCATCTCATCAATTCTTTGTTTATTTTTGTCCATCTTGCTGTCGATTTTATTTAGATTGCTGTACACTCCTTCCATTCTTTCTCCCAGGTCTGTTCGTATAACTGCTATCTCCTTCTGGTTCTCTTCCCGGACTTGATGTATGTCCTGGTTCACCTGTTCCTACTTTTTGGTCGTTTCTTCGTAACATTCATCAGTTCTCCTTTTGTTCTCTCCTTCGAGGTTGTTTATTTTATGGATTACCTCCTTACGGACTTCTGAAACAGTTTCATTGGTTTTCTCCAATCTCTCCAGCGTCTCCTCTAGTTTTTCATTGGTTTCCGTGACCAGCTGTTTTGCTTCTTCCCGGTACTCCATTAATTGGTGTACCATTTGCTGCTTCATTTCTTCCTTGTTTTTCTCATGGTCCTTCTTCAATTGTTCCTTCAACTCTTCATTTCTTCTTTGAATGTCCTCCGTCAATCGTTGTTGCAACGTCTCCTGGTTCTTCCTCACATTATCGCCCTGTTCCTCCATTTTTTGTCTATTTGTTGTCTTAATGTCTCATTGTTGCTTTCGATTCTAGCATTCAGTGTGTCTATATTTTCACTGATTTGTTTCTTTAAGGTTTCCCTTAAAACCTCATTTTGTTCTTTAGTTTCTTCCTTCTGTTTCTTAAAATTGTCATTGGTTTCTTTCTTCACACTGTCTATTTTTTCATTCGTCAGTTTATTATCTTCCTTCATACTATTCAATAATTCTAATAATTTGATTATATTGGGGTCTCCTCTAACTTCTCCCTTGTCACCCGCCTGTAGTTCCATTTCTTCGTCTTGGGTTGGTTCTGCTGTGGTTAATATTGTTTCCACCTCTTCAACCGATGTTCCTTCTTCTTCTTCCCCTCTATTTTCTTCCTTGTCAGCCTCCTTCTCGTATTGTTTAGTTTGGTATCTTGTGTTGTGCATCTTGTTATCCTTTCGTAATCGCCGCTAGAATTTCGTATTTCCCTTTCTTCTAGCCTCACCAGTTGGTCGCCAATTTGTAACCCAACTATGTCCGTCTAATCGTAAACGTGTATAAGTGTAATGGGTGTAACATGTTTTATCAATCCGTCGTCGCTTTGGAACGTAACTTACGCTGATTGTGTCCGTTGCGAACGTACGAATAACCAGGTATCGAAGTCCTTACCTGTTGTTCACTAGGGGTGTGAAAATCCTGTGTGAAATTTTATGACGATATGGCAAGCTCAGCTCAGGCGGTGGGGAGAATTCAATTTATTCCTGCCTCGACTTGACCTTCTTAATCGGGCCAGTAGTTCGTTGTGTTGACTACGTGAGCGCTTGCCGTCAATACTAGCTGTTCGCTAAAATGTACACAAATTATAATACACCTTCCTAATGAAATTAAAACACAGTGGTTACATTCAGTACTTATTTATTATCTGGTGATTACTAATTATTCAGTTTAACACAAACTATATTTTGTTTTGTAATACATTTGCACCGGTAAATAATATGAGACAATTTCTCTAGGGTTTGACAAATCGATTTTGAACGTAACAGACAGTCAATGATGGCGTCTGTTGAAGTTGTATACAAATATTTTCGTTCAAACGTCTTGGATTCTTGTGATTACGATAAAAGGATTATTAACGATTATAACAATAAAAATACACTACCTTACATTATTTGTACTTTAAATAATATAATGTGTAGCTATAACTTGTTCTTGGAGTGTAGTAAAAGTGTTTCAAAATATCGTAAACTAACAACAGGTTAACTTTATAAGTTGACAATTTTTCAGTGTCTTAGTTTTTATGTAATCTTTGAAAGAAATTATACGCAGTTTAGTGAGAGTTCAGATTACTGTGAGAAATATTTAAAGTGAGTTTATTCGGAAATTTGGGTAATTTAAATGATACTTAACACATCAGTAGACTGGGTGTACTCAGTTGTTCTGGTAAAAAGGATTGGGTTGCAATCGTAGTCAATTTTCAATTGTCTAGGGC
This sequence comes from Magicicada septendecula, assembly GCA_034769895.1. Taxonomy (NCBI): domain Eukaryota; kingdom Metazoa; phylum Arthropoda; class Insecta; order Hemiptera; family Cicadidae; genus Magicicada; species Magicicada septendecula. Next base: position 401,411,210 of record CM068371.1, on the reverse strand, counting down.
GTCTGGCATCTTTTTCAAATTAATCGTGGCAATTTATTCGTTTCTTTTTTATTTAATTTGTCTTCGATATCAGTTAAATGGTTTCAGTCATCGTCTGCTTCCTTCTTGTTCATTTGTGGTAATTTTGTTTACTATTTTGACGTTTTAAATTAGAATTTTGATCGTTCAAGATTTGGCTTCTATTCTGCAAGAGCGTCACTTTACAAGTAATAAGATCTAACGGAAAATTCGTAACCAACGTCTGTTGTCATGGTTACAAATTAATTCTGATTGGTTAATCTGGTCTTATAACCATTGTTATCAAATTTGAATGTTTATTCAAAATAGCTGTATATCTTCTGACTGCTTTTATTCTTCTGTCTTCTTCCCTACATATTAAATATTATCACTACTGTTATTATTTCCTTTCAAAGATTATTTTGATATCTCATAAGGTTGGGTTCTTCAAAATATTAATGTTTGTACAATTATTTTAATATTTGTTAACTATATTTCTCTTTTAATTTAAGTCCTTATTCTAACATTTTTCTTTTAATAAGATTTACAAATTATCCTTGGTTGGTTATTCGCCATGGAATTATTAATTTCTTTGTTGATTTCATACAATTTGTTTTTTACAGTTAGGCATTTCCTAGGCCTAAGTAGCCATTGATTATATTTATTTATTTTATACCAATTATATCTCATTTTACTCTAAAGTGTTTTGTTTTGTTATTATAATTGCTTCGTTTATTGGTTATTGTGTTTTGAATTTGTTTTTTGGTACTGATTATGTGTCAATATTATTTTCTACATCTTAGCTTGTCAATTATTTCCTAACTGATTTTCCAGTGTACATTGTTTCTGTATCGATTTACCTTCTTATTTATTTAACTTGCCATTGTTAGCAATACGGCTATTATTTACTATTCTTTATTACATAAAATATAACAACTAGGCCTATGGACTGTATACTTCCTTCAGCCATATCCTATTCATAAATTTAAATGAACAATCTTTACCAGTTATTAGGTAATGTTGGTTTACAATACATTTCATTCTTTTACTAGTATTTTGGGCGAGAAACATCATCACTCCTTTTAAACATACTTAATCTATTATCCCTTAAAACATGGGGTGTTTATTGATTGCTTTCTTAATTTCTTATTTCTTTACTAATCTCTCTCTACAATCCATGGTAACACTAACTGTTTACCATACATGGGCTTTTTCCCCTGAATGACATCGTATCCTTCATTTATATCTAATCTAAATACTATTTTTAATTACTATTAACAATACAATTCTTATAAGTTCACTATTAAATCATTTAGTGTTTTATCATTGATTTACTAAGTGTTTTCTTATCTATCACTATTTTTTATCATACTATCATTTACAATATCCTTTTTCATTCATCACCTTCACTTTTAACTAATTAGTGTTTATCACTGATTTACTCATTATTTGGGTTTTTACACTTTCACTATTGGCACTTCTTAAACTTTTTATTTTAAGTGTTAATTAGTGGGTAATCCCTATCATTACTTTTCTTTGTCACTTAGTTATTTTTATTTCTCACTATCTCACTATTTCTCTCTTTCTTTACAAATATTATTTATACTTAATAAGTTCACGTCTTTCTAGATTTCTTACTTACATATACCTCTAATTCTTGGGTTAGTATATTTTTATTTATTGGGTTTTATTAATTATTAATTACATTTGTCACTTAGTCAATACTAATATTTATTTTTTATATTGGTTATTTACTGGTTTCGTTTCCTTTATGATATTTGATTGTATAATTTCTCCCTTCCCTATTCTATACTATTTGTCTGTGTTTTATCACCTTGTTTCACTTTATTTCCTTTATAGTTGGTTTGTTCCATTTTTATTTTCATTTTTCTTCTCCTTCACTTCCATCTTGTTTCATTTTATTTTGGTTTTTTATCTGGCCAATCTCTGGGGTTGGGTCAAAGTCATTTGTCTGTCAGTCTAGTCTGTAATTTTATTTAACAATCACTTTTGGTTTACCATTCTTCCTCCTTCTTTCTTAATTACATTTTATCTCTTTATTCTCTTTATTATTTATTTGTTAAAATATATTACTTTTTAGCATTTCTTACCTACTTATAGATATCAAATATGATCTGAATTTGGCGATGTTATTATATATATTGTCACCGGACAAAAGGCTTGCCGCATGACAAATGGCGCCAATCGTACACTCTAGTTATTTTGGTGGCCCTAAAAAGGACCGAGTGGCGAGAACTGTGATGTTGGTCGTGCCGCGCTGAGGTGTTCGGCGGCTGCGCCCGCTGATCGTGGCGTACTGCAGTCCTCCTCTTCTTTCGGCACCGGTTGTAGAGTCGGCTACCGGCCCAGCGAAATCCATCGCTGACGCGGAACGGGAGTGCGAAGACGCAAGAACGGCGGCGGTTCTATTCTTCGGCTGTTCCTTCCGGCTGACTCCGCCCCGATGTCTTCCGAGAGAGGAGAGGAGATGAAGTGCGTTCGCTGGCGTGTCACGATGTTCGCAGGGCACAGCACAGGGCGTGCCCCAGTGACGGCAGCGTCCGGGCAAGCCCGATGACTGCCTGTTGCTTGGTGAGTGCTTGGTGCGAGACTTGTCGCTGCGAGTCACGATGTCACGATGTTCGCAGGGCACAGCACAGTGCGTGCCCCAGTGACGGCAGCGTCCGGGCAAGCCCGATGACTGCCTGTCGCTGCGAGCTCTCGTAGCTCGTAGCTAATGAGGGGACGGGGCTCAAGGCCCCTGCATGGTAGCAGTGCCCGGAGTGACTCCTCCGATGACTGCAAGTAGGTCGGGCTCTCTCAAGGACTTTAGGTAAAACAAGGTCAAGTGGGTGGGATGGTGTGCTCCTTTTGCAGTTGGGTAGGGGAGAGGATCTCACAAGTGAGGTGCTCAGCCTAGCCAAAGTCTGGTAGAGTTTGGGCCCTGAAACCAGCGGTGACGCGTCCGAGTCACAGCGGAGAAACCTCCCGGGACATATGAGTACCGGTTGGCCAACGCTGCTGCCTCCGACGTGGCCCCACTGTCCGCATAGCGGTGACCAGCACAGGCCCGTTGCGTATCCGGGGCGGGCGCCTGATGAAAGAAGGCACTTGCACAACTGACATAAGACAACCTCGCCGAGGCCGCAAACGACCAGGGCAGACCATTCAGGGCAGAGTGAGTGGTAGTGCTACGTCTAAGGTGTGGTAGGTGTTCTGTTTGAGGTAGGGTACTAGCGGTTGGGTGTTGACTCCCTCAGGAGAAGGGCCCTATGTAGGAGACTATGGGGAGTCGTCCAGCAGAGTGCGGGGTCTCTTGACTACGTGGCAAGGGGGACCTTCGTCCCTGGCCAGGTCACGGAGGTGGGGGTATCGGGAGTCTGCAGCCCGGAAGAAGAGGCCCACAGAGAGTCTGAAGACAAACTCTTCCACCGTTTGCAGACGGAGGCCCGTCCTGATAGCTCTGTTACAAACAAACCAGGGCGAGTTGGAGAGGATACGGACGGAACTGTTTTGGAACTGTTCCAGCTTACGCTTCGTTGTGGCAGATAAGAGGGGCCACCACGCTGGGGCTGCGTAGGTGAATACTGTCCTGATAAGCAGGAGATACAGGGTGAGTTTAGTGCGCAGTGAGAGGGGACTTCTGCGCGAGATGAGGGGAAAGATTTTGGCTCTGACGCCACGGGCTTGTCGGAGTTTGGTTTGGACGTGGCCGGCGAAGCTTAGGTGACTGTCAATTCGCTGCGAGGATGGGTACCCCCTTTTTTATTTTGGCGGAGGTGAAGGAGACGGGCTGTGATTGGCTGAACCGCTGACGCGATCCACCAATGGCCTGAGAGGGAAGTCTACGCGAACGCTTAGCACGGATTGGCGGGATTTGTTCGCCCACAACGGGTCGATACACTTCCGCCAGCCCGGTAAGAGTCCGGTAGACTGCCTTATGGCGATACCGCGGCAGGCGAGAGATGGGAGGGGCGAAGTTGCCGACTGAAGGTGGCGCTAGGCACACCTAAAGCCGGCACAACGCCCGAACCATCTGTCGGCCTGCAACGGACCGGATTTGACTGGAAGGAGGTGGTGAAAATACGATTGGTCGGCGCGTGGACAGATGGTGAAGGGCAATTTTTTATTTTAAAATTACGGCGGGTCGTCGAGCAGAGCTCGAAGGCGGCGGCGTTTGACTGGTGGTGGTCCATCATCGTTATCGAGGTGTTGGAGGTGAGGAAAATCTGAGATGGATGCTCGATGGAAGAGATTGAACGTGAGAGTTCGCGCAAATCCATCGAGCGACGGAATCTTCAGCCCTCGCCTGATAGTAGCATTTTTTACATACCAGGGAGAGCCGGAGATAAGGCGAAGGGTAAGGGCTTGGAAGGCTTCCATGCGTTTAACGACGTCGGGGGCGAGTTGGGTCCAAAATGCAGGCGCTGCGTACATAAGGACGGCTCGTAAAAAGAGCAGATAAATCGAGAGCTTCGTGCGAAACGGCAGTGGCCCTCGAGGCGATAAGAATGGGTAGAGTTTGGCTTTGACGCCTCGGGCGCGCTGGAGCACTGTGGATACGTGAGCTCTGAAGCTTAGGCGTCGGTCAAGAGTGACGCCCAAGTACTTCACAGTACGTTGCCAAGCGATTGGGCTCCCTTCAAGGGAGAGGGTCTGGCATCGGGAAATGAGCTGACGGGAGAAGGCAATCGCCTCGGATTTCTCCGTATTGATCGCCACCCGCCATTTCCTTAGCCAGGCCGGAAGTAATGCGAGCTGGCGCTGCACCACGTCAGTCGCAAAACGAAGGTTTGCAGAACTGGTGTGGTACATCGCATCGTCCGCATAGAGAGAGAGCGTGACTCCAGGCAATACTGGCAGGTCGTTCGTGTACACTAGGTACAGAACGGGGCCGAGGACAGATCCTTGAGGAACGCCAGCGGCGACGGGGCGGACAGAAGAGTACGTCCCGTCGACGCAGATCCTAAATTTGCGGTCGCAGAGATACGACCGCATCAGATGTACAAATGAGGCAGGGAGAGGGGAGGTGGCTAGTTTATAGAGAAGGCCTTCGTGCCAGACTTTGTCGAAGGCCTTGCTCACGTCCAGAAGGACGGCGACAGTTTGATGGTTCCTGTTGATGGCGTCAGTGAGTTGCGTGACAACTCGGACAAGTTGAAGAGTGGTCGAATGCTGCCTGCGGAAGCCGAACTGTTCCTGCCGGATGAAATTATCCAGCAGGGGAGTAATCCGGCGATGCAGGAGGCGCTCGAACACCTTCGATAAGACTGGCAAAAGCGAGATTGGGCGATGATTCTCCGGGAGTGTACGCAGCTTGCGAGCCTTCGGCAACATGATGACTTTGGCTCGTGTCCAAGGGCTGGGATAGTAATGGAGCCGGAGACAGCCATTGAACAGCACGTGGATGAGTGAAACGAGACTTGCTGGGGCGTTAAGTAGGGCCGCTGCACCAATACGGTCCTCGCCGGGCGCCCGCTTGGGGCGCAGTCGACTAATGGCCGTTTCCACTTCAGCCTCGTCGAACGGGTCGATGGGGTCTGCGGGAGGGCGGGAAAAATATCCAGATAGGAAGTCTGCGACCGCTGCCGAGTGGCCGGGGTCACAGACGCCTCTGTGAACGGTAAATTGTTCCTCCATGGTATCGGCAAAGACTTCTGCTTTGTCCGCCGCGGAGTACACAATCCCGTTCGGTGATCGTAGGGGATAGCGGGTCCTTTTCTCGCCAGTGAGTCGGCGCGCAGCCCGAAAAACGGACTGTGGCGTGACTTCCAGAGACTCAAGATATGAGTCCCATCGATGAGCAGTGGCATCAAGCAGAAGCTGCTTGACAAGGTCTGATTGGGCGTTCAGCCTGCGTTTTACGGCAGGGTCCCGGGTTTGTTGCCATCTCCGGCGGAGCTGGCGCCGGTTGCGGATGGCCAGAATCACCTCTTCAGGTAACTGCGACCGTCTGTTGGGCGCAGGGACGTTATAGGTGTGTTTGTTCATGGCGGACGTGACGACTTCTTGAAGATAGTCGGCCAAGCGGTCTACATCATCCGGGCTGGAGATGTCGACCTGGGGGTCAGATGGTACCGTTCGACCCAGTTCATCGTGGAACGATCGCCAGTTGACTCTCGTTACACGATGGGGAGGCTGGAGAGGTGTGTCCAGCGTGGGCCGAACAGTGAGTAGTACCGGGTCGTGATCAGACGAGAGGTCTGACACGGCTTCTATAGCGATAGGGTAGGCCAAGTCTTTGACAACAGCAATGTCAAGGACGTCTGGAGGTCCCCGTTGATTGGGGATATAGGTCGGTGATCTAGGACCAAGAGCGTTCACATGAGGATGACGTTGAACGTATTGGTACAGAGAGCGGCCGTACGGGTTAGAGACACGGCTGTTCCACAGGGGATGCTTACTATTAAAGTCTCCGGCTGCGATGGTTGGTAAAGGGTCTTCTAAGAGAGCGTCCCATTCATTCTCGTCGGGCGGTGGTCCACCTCGAGGGGGGAGGTAGACTGAAACCAGTCGAACCTCCCGATCCCCGATGCAGAGAGCAACCGCCGTCGCCTCCAAGCGACGAGTCGCCGGAGGCGGCAGGGGGCGGTGGGCGATGCGCCTGTGAACCAGAATGGCTGTGCCGCCAGATGCGGCACGCCGGTTCTGGCCAGGCCGGTCTGTGCGATACGTCGTGTACGCCGGAAGCTGGAACGAGTGAGCAGGAGTTAAATGGGTTTCGCTAAGGAGTATGACGTCTATGTCATATTCGGTTACGAAGGCGGCCAATTCGGCACGGCGAGATAGAACGCCACAAGCGTTCCAAGCCACCAGCCGAAAGGGCCTAGCCATCGAGAGGGATAAGCGAGGTCACGGAGGTGAGAACGATAACGAGTAAGGACTGGACATCCTTGGCAGCAAGAATTTGCGGGATCAAGGCGTTGATCCAAGCGCGCACGCGGTCGGCGAAAGTCACGTCCGAGGACGCGGCAGACGCCGGTGCCGCCTGAGGCTTGGGCGCCGGGTGCTGGAACATGATGCCATTCTGGGCGGGGGCCTTTTGTTTCGGCTGCCTTGGATTTCGGACATCTGGGGTAGATGCGGGCTGAGGTGCAGCGGGCGTGTGCTGCGAGGAAGCGGGGGGAGATGGTTTGGTCCTTTTATTGGACGGCGCAGCAGGTTTTGGCTGCTGGGCCGCGGGCTGTGCGGCAGGCTGAGAAGCAGCTGCAGACGCATAGCTGGGTGCCCCGGTAGACGCCGGACGAGCTGGGGCAGGCGCAAGTGCCGGTGCCGCAGCGGGGATAGGTGCCGCCGAGGCGGCAGGCCTTGATGCTTGGGGCCTAGCTGGAGGCGCAGGAACGCGCTGCTGCGAGGACTTTGACAGCTTCTTCAAGGCCGCAGCATACAATCTACACGACTTTGATGATGCCGGGTGAGGTTCCCCGCAGTTGGCGCAAGTGGCGGCAGCACGAGCGAGAGGACAAGTGTCCTTCCGGTGGCTATCGCCACAGCGCAAACAGCGGGTGGGGTGATGGCAAAATGCCGATGAATGTCCGTACCGCTGGCAGTTGTAACACTGCTTCGGTCCGGCTTGGGCTTCGAAGGCTTCAACCCTAACCTTCAAATAAAACATAAAGTTGATATCATAAATGGCCTGGTAATCACCCACCTTTCGTATTTTTACCAGGAACGCATTGCGCGCTAGTTTCTTGCCGGGGGAGAAGAGAGGCGTGACACTATGTACTCGAAAGCCTAAACTGGTGAGTTCATCAGAGATGAACTCAGGCTTGGTACCAGCAGGGATACCAATAACTTGAACCTTTAGTTCCTTCTCCTCCGGCAAGGCAAAGGTGTGGTAGGGGATGCCCGCGTCCGTGAGGAACTTCTGTGCAATACGGAAGCTCTCCACGGTCGTGGGGTTGAGGCGGATGGAGCTGTCACCTTGGGCCGAAGCAGTCAAGGTGCCAGAGGGAGTGCACCGGTGTATACGACGCATGAAATTAGCCCAATCCGAAGGCCGGGCGAAAATCAGAGGCGGGATACGCCGGGGCTGGTCGGGTTGGTGTTGGGAGGCCATGGCGGATTGCCCCGCGGTTGAGCCTCGACGCGAAGTCCGACCGGATTCCGTGGAGGTGGCACTGACACGCCGTTTCCGGCTGACAGACTGCCATGCACCATCAGTATCCATGGCCGAGTCCGCGTCGTGAGTTTCCCCCGACGAGGTAGGTGTAGGGTGGTCCTGAGAAGGGCCATCCGGGAGAGGTTGCGACAGAGCGCTTGCAGGGATTGCGAGGCCCTGAGAAGGGCCGACGGAAGATGGGTTGCGGGCAGCCATCGGCGAGGCGAAGCCTACGCCTTAGGCGGAACGGAACTAAGGACTACGACCAAGCACTACGGTAAGCAAAATACAAAAAGCAGATCACTTACCAACAAGCTCCAGGCAGCAGCGGAACAAACACGAAACACTGCACGGCACAAGAAACACAACACTGCACTGAAACACTGCACTGCACTTTCTTGAGTAGATGGTAAACTTGCACAAATAAAACTTGTAAACTGCACTACGCACTGTTTATGTCACGGTTAAAACCGGAGACTGAAACGCACTGAAAAAGCAGGATTTTCCCATGTAGAAGAGCTCAAAAAGAGATGTTGATCCTTCGAATCGTAGGGCGATTATGACGCTGGCGTGGCGATGAAGAGTGCTCAAAATTTTCTGCCGGCCCGGGTTTTATTAACTAACCGGGATCGCTGATTGGCTAGCTCCGAACACGCAGTTGGTCACGTCTCGGCGGCTGCTTATGCCGGATTGGCTCGCTCCGAGCACGTTGTTGGTCACGTCTCGGCCGCTGGTAACGGAGAGCAGATGTTCGCATATCGCTACCGTCACAATATATATATATATATTGTAACGTTACATAACCCTGTCCCAATAAACTAAATTATAATAACATCAATGTCAGAAATGGGTAACCTATGGCTCGCTCAAAATTAAATTATATCACTCAATATGATAAACAATTAGAGTGGTATACAGTGCAAAGTGAGTTCTAGTGTACCCATTGAGGTGAAAAAACAAAAGTGAAAGTAACGTATTACCAAACTGTGCTGTATGTTTGGAAATGATAAAACTATGAGAGTAGGATGTAATAATACTAATTGATTTTTGTAATTTTATTTATTTATTGTAATTTATAGTGTATGAACAACTAATTGTTATACCCAAGTTAATATTATATTTTTTCAAATAATTGTGTTAGATTATAAGAAAACCCAGGGTTAGTTTTAAAAGAAAAAAATTTTAATACCAAAAGATAATAATAAATGAAAATAATACTATGAGGGAAATGGCAACAGGAAGTAGTGCCGTGCAGGAATACTATTCGAGACTAAATAAATAATATATAAAGTTATTTAAAGATAATAAAATAATTATATACAATGTCATAAGAAAATTAACCAAAACTTATTATGTAAACTAAATGGGTATAGAAACCGGAATGGAAAGGAATTATTTGTCCATAAATAAAATATAAATTTATAATAATTACAAACGGCCTGGATAATAAAAATACTATGTGTTACTAAGAGTGATGAAAAATAACAAGTATTGTTAAGAATAAAAAATTTTGAACAAAACCGGAGAGTTGAAGAAACGATGCGACTATAATTATAAAAAATAACCTTTTTTGGAACGTTGGAGGAGTTGAAATTAACGCAAGATTAACAAACAGCATGACCACTATCTAATTATACCTGAGTAATCCAAATTAAATGGTTATATACATTAATAAACAGTGAATGAAAACCTTCTGAGGATCCAACATGGTTCGGCCTAGTTCTCGTTGACAATTGGAAAATACTTCAGACGAAAGGGAAATTATAACGCAAGACGGACCTCATCACAGAAAAGCTGCAATCCAGTAAGAACCATACGGAGCGAGGTAATATAAACATTTTTTCGTAATAATTCCAGAAGAAAACTCGTTTTGAACGGTGAAATAGAACAAAAAATAATCTTTTGATCATATGTTTTTCAAAGTAAACAAATATACGCTGCTCTCTTACGGCAATTCCTGGAACTACATACTACATGAAAAATAAACAAAATTATTTATTAATTTTTCGGTATTTGTAAAGCGTAGTAATTATCCATTTCTGACACTCTCGTAACACAAAGAACCTACCCTGAACCCTGGGGAATTATTAAGAATTATGTAATAATTGATGTTTTTTATTATAGCGTAAATTGGGTAAATAACACCATATATGTTTTGCTCCTTAGACAACTCTATGTTTACTCGGTAAAGTCGAGATGATGTTTTTTTTTCAGATAAGATTAATTGTGATACCTATATCTTGGTGGTAGGAGACAAAAGTCTATAATAAATAAAGCAATATTATTGAAAATTAATCTGGAATAATAAAGTGTTATAATTTATTGTAGTGGATAGTTATAATAAATTTCAGCACAACAAACAGAAGAAATCGTCTCAACTGAGTGGAAATAATGATACTTACTCTCTCTTCTGCATAAGGCTGAACAACTTCCCTCCTTAACCACAAATCACACACTCTCGATTTCTCTTCAGATTGAGTAAAACAAAAATAAACAAAATCCTTTATTTATACTTTTGAAAACGTCAGTTAGTATAATTCTGAAGTGACGCATCCTGCGTGAGGTATATAATATAACTTGCAATACACTCATAAGTGGTGAATGCCTCTAATAAGCAGTACGTTACAGAATTGACGCGTACAACGTGGGGCATATAAAATAACTCTACTCCGCCTCTCGACAAAAACGACACGTCACAGAATTGGCGAACCCAACATTTGGGGCTTGACTAAAGGTGTACGTTTCGCAAGAACCTCACATTAAGTAGGACGTTACAATATATATATATATATATATATATATATATATATATATATATAAGCAAAATGTCCATTTCAAAGTAGGCCAATAAAAGAATTTAAAATATTACGTGGAGAACCAAATTTAATTTTACATCGTGAAACATACATGGTTAAAATCAGTAGCATTAATGAAGAAAATGAATATTCACGAAACACCAGATCTTAGAACTGGTGAGTTCGAACATTCTGATCGGTTATATAATGAAAAATTGCCAACTTCCAAGGTGATGTTTAAAACTTGCAAGACCTAAAGAAGTTTACATCAAAAGAAGCACAAATTTTTTACGACAGTCTTACAACCTCTGATGGCATCTCTGAAGAGGACAACTAATTTCAATTATTCAAGTAGGCCTACTAGGTTTTTATTCATACAGAGCAGACTAGTTAACTTCAAACTCATCTAACTTATAGTTTAAAATTTACATAACCTACATAGCCTACCCTAAATTAACAAACCTAAACTTCCCAAAATATAACAAGTTAATCTCACCTAACCAAATTCACACTAATGTAGACTATCCGTTGAACAGTATTAATGGCACATATACATAAGCACAAACTTGAAATGTAAATATGAAAAATAAAATGTGGCTTACTTGCATGTTTTAACTCAGTATGAGTTTTGTTTTCTTTCAGGTCAGAGTGATATAAATTAACAATAGTGATACACAAAATAAAGTCAAATGTTTTTTAAAATATTATGTGATTAATAATGTACAGTTCTGTAAAATATAAGTGTTACATTAGTGTTTTTAAGTGTATGATTATGACTGTTTTATTTTTACTAGACTGTCATCTTTTTTATATAAATTAAGTTGGATTCTCATAGTTTTTCTTAAAAACAATTCTTACTTTGTATACTTTAAATTATACAAATTTATAAAATACTCAATTATAATAATATTTCTAAGGCTTTCATAACTGGCATCAACATTGTTGAAAATAAAATCTGGGCTACTGGGGCCATGGTCTACTAAAGTAGTAATTTTCACACATGACCGCTGGAGGCCATTTTCAGTGATAGAACGATTCTATTCTACACAACTGAAACTGAGTTCATCAGCAACCACAGTACTGACAAATATTTTAATAATTTAAACTAGTAGATATACGTACATACAAATTTGTTTCTGTGGAAATTACAAACTAATAATAATGTTGTCTCTATAAACCTTTTGCTGTACTTACTTTGCAAGCTCTTTTTCATTGTTTTCAGTCAACATATGTCTAATCTAGACGGGATAATACAGATTTATCAAAGGTTTACGCTTTCTTTTGGATTAGGATTTTTAGTTGCATATTAATCATACTAATAAATATTCAGAAGAATTCACAAAGCTTTACTTCATTGTGTACTTGCATCTAGTTCAAGTTCTTATTCAACTTGCTTCTACGAGTTATAGAACATACTGTTACGACATTACAGAACAGTCTACGTGTTTGTCGAATGTGCCAGAAGAATCTCACTGCGTGTGTGGCATACGTGACTCTAGACGCATTCGCGAGACTTTTCTTGAAGCCACAAGCCGCGCGGACTGTGTCAAGGCTTCAATTAATTATGTAGTACACACTGGCTCTAAAACGTAGTTTGGAATGTTCTGGTCTGTGAGCGGAGGTATAAATACATGGCGGCAGCGGCCTTAATTTTCAGTATTAGTTGCGATATATTTACAGTGTGGTCCGAGTTTATTGTCAGGCGATTACAACTGATTATCGGGTGATATTACTGTGTACGTTCAAGTGGTTATTAGTGAAGTGTTGCGTTTTATAATCGGGCGATATAATTGTAATATAATTGTGTTTAATATTAGTGACATTTTATTGCGTGTGAACAATTTTTATTTGATTTGTTGTAGGAGACTGTGTTATTAATTACAAACTGTTTAACTGTGAAAATTAAAGCTGGTGATTAGTGACTTAACTGGTGTCTTGTATTTTGTTTCCACTGTACCTACGACGATCAAGTAGACCGTCGTAGTGGTGTCAGAACTGGGATAGAACGGTTAACAGTGGACACTTTGTACAAGACGAGTGTAATTCGTAATTAATCGGAAAACAATGGATGCCAGTCAGATGATGGAAAATTTCCAGGCGCTGATGTTGCAGACAGAGGAACAACGACGACAGGACGCAGAGAAAAGACGCCAACAGGAGGCGGAAGAAGCAGAAAGATGGCAAAAAAAAGAACGAAGACAAGAAAGAGAAGAAGCAGAAAAACAACAGGATGAGAAAAGCAGACAGGAAGCGGAAGAAGCAGAAAAACTACAGGATGAAAAACGCAGGCAGGAAAGAGAAGAGGCTGAGGAACGTCAGAAAGCACTAATGCTAGAAACAGAAGAAAGACAAAAAGAAGAACGGAAGCGTAAAACAGAAGACATCAAGGAGTTAATACAGGAGCAAAAGAAGACACAAGAACAAACCACTGCAGAGATGGGTCTCCTACGAGGTGAGCTTAATAAGCAAGTTACTAAAATATTGGAGACACAAAAATTGAAGTAGAAAAAAAATCTGTCTTGACTGTGGAAGAAGCTATGTCAACAAAAATATCTGCAGTAGAAAACTCAATGGCAAACATAAGAGAACAAATTAAAAGTGAAATTGAGCACTTCATAAAGATACAACCAAAGCAAATTTCTGAACAGACTGTACCAATAATACAGTCAGAAAAAGACTCTGATAATGAGTCAATAGAGAAAGTAACTTTGGCTGAAGTAGGGACAGTTCATGTCAAAGCTCCAACCTTTGACGGAAGCACGCACTGGGCGACGTATTTACGCCAATTCGAAGCCGCTGCATGCGCAAATAATTGGACAGAGAAAGACAAGCCTGTTTCACTCGTTCTTGCATTAAAAGGACCTGCGGCAGAATTACTATAGAAAGTGCCACCTGACAGCCAAAACACCTATTCTGAATAAAAGCTCTGGAATTACGGTATGGTGATAAACATTTGCAAGATGTGTACTACGCTCAGTTGAGAACAAGACGACAACGTTCCGGGGAGAGTCTTCAAGAGTTTGAAGCAAGTATCGACAGATGATTAGATTGGCCTATCCTGAAGCACCAGAAGATTTTTGAATAAGGTTTGCGGTGCAGACATTTATTGATGGCATCGGAGATTGTGAACTTCAGCAAGTGTTACGAATGGCAAGGCACCGAAATAGCTCAGAAGCTGTTGTTCACGCCCTAGAGTTTGAAGCTGCCAAGTCAGCGTCCCGCTACATTAATGGGTTTGTGCCATCACACTGCAGTCAGAAGACCCCTGTATCACATTGCCGCTACATTGGGTGCAGAAAAACAACGTTGTTCGACAAACAATTCAGAAGTTCAAGAGAGTCGCAACGATTTGAACGATGGGAAAAAGACAGAGACCGAAATGTTACAACTGTGGAAAACATGGTCATCTACAGGTAGACTGCTGGGAGAAGATACCGAGAGAAGAGAGTGATCGCATCAATTGGAGAAGTAAAGCCCCAGAACAGCATACAGTTTCCACGCTACATAAGACCAGTGGAAACTTGATTGTTAATGTTTTTGCAGAAGGTAAACAAACATCATTTACAGTTGACACGGGCACAACAGTGTTAATTGTGCGCCCTGACTTAGTCAACAATCGCCAGCCTCTAATTAGCTCTTGTACAATACAGACTGTGACTGGAAGCCCCGTCAAGGTGCTAGGAAAGATAGACGTATGTATACGCCTGGGTCTTCTCGAGTTTAGCCACCAAATGCTCTTTGTAGACATTGTCGATGAAGTGATTCTTGGCACGGACATTATGAATGTCTACAGATTCATTGTGGACTTAAGAGAGAATGTCCTGAAGGTTGGCCAAGAGAAGATAAAGCTTTGCATGGCTAAAATAACAGAGTCTACCAACCATTCAATTAAGCGAGTGGCATTAGTCAAAGAAAAAGTCAACAGATCTGGTCAAGAGGAACCCTCCCTATTGGAAGCGGAAATGGAGCAAGAACTAGCAGAGGAAATACAAATAAGTGTAACGACAAAAGAAGTGATTGGAAAGCCAACTATGGGTGTCGAGACAACTCTCTTGCTTGTTCCTGAGCTGATAGAAGCGCCCGAGGGCAAAGTGGCTGAAGATGAGGTTACGCAAGAGGTTGTTGACGAGAACCAAACAAACTTGGATCAGCCAGTGGTGTTTAGATCATCAGTACATGACACAACAGGAGTGATTCCAGCAAAACTAGTGGTTGAGCGGAAGACTCGCATTCCTGGAAATGTGATGTTTGGATCACATGAGACTAAATTTGAAGAATCGGAGAATTATCTTTCGCAAGGACGTCCGCCTAGATCGCCTGGTTGAGTATTACTTCAGAGACAGTTTGCCAGTTCGGGACGAACAGCTTAAAGAGGAGGGAGTGTTACGACATTACAGAACAGTCTGTGTTTGTCGAATGTGTCAGAAGAATCTTGCTCTAATGTGTGTGGCATACGTGACTCTAGACGCATTGGCGAGACTTTTATCGAAGCCGCCAGCCGCGCGAACTGTGTCAAGGCCGCAATTAATTATGTAGTACACACTGGCGCTAAGATGTAGCTTGGAACGTTCTAGTCTGTGAGCGGAGGTATAAATACTGCAACAGTACAATTCTGGCCCTACTGTATTTTGGGGAATAATCGAGATAAATGGTATTTTTATTTCAAAGTCACATATCAAAAACTGGTAAAGTTTTATAAAGGTTTGCAACTGCGCAATATCGAGTGGACAGAATTTGCATCAAGGTCGAGCGTATACGTCCATAACAACAACATTTTGTTAGCCGAATGTGTCAAAATGACAGAAAAAACAGTAGCGTTAGTAAATGAGAAATTCGATAGACCAAAGAATAAATTAGACGAGAATTACGAGAATAAAATGGGGGTAGAGAATAGTGGAGGTAGTAATGATACATTTACAGAAAATAGTGCTAGTTTAAGTGCAAACAAGGTGCTAATTAATAAGGTGAGTAGCAATGATAATTTGACTAATGAGTTTATAGGTAGTAACAATGATACAAATAAAAATATGGTGGTAGAAAATAATTATGTGGATATCGATAGTGATAACGAAATTGTAGAGAGAGTAGAAGTTGATAATGAGATGTTTGTGTGTGATGAATCAGAGAGAGGGAGAGAAAGTATATTTGTAGAGTGGATGCAGGGGGTAAATTTTTCCTTTGATATTGTAGTTGGGGGTGAAGTAACGGCTTCACGTGTGTTTAAGAAGGACGAGAGTTCCTTCAGTATATATTTGGGAGACGATATGTCTACAAATAAATTTCCCTGGGTTTTTTGTGCACCTCATAGGTGGTGCAGTAATTGTGAGTTAGTGACCCCTGCATATTTTGAGAGAGAGAGTGTAGCTTGGTGTTATAGTGAGAGATATGTTGAGAGAGAGAGAGGTATTGTGATGAGAGATATTGTGAGAGAAAGAGAGAGATAGAGATTTTTAAAGTAAATAGAAACTATGAAGAGTTTATAGAGAGATTAGGAGTAGAGATGGTGGATAATTTTAGGGAATACTTACCTTATAGTAAAACTGAGATAGCAGCAATAGTAGATGATGATAATAATGATAACAAGTGCTTACCTTGTGAAGTAAAGGGTGTAGTAGTAGATAACTATGATGACGATAGTAATGACTTTATAACTTACCTAATCAGGACAGATAATACTAACGGTGACAGGACCATACCCGATGATGACATGGTATATGATAAATTGATATGCAATAATCCAATTAATTCAAACGACAGTGTGGAAGAACATAAAAATTTAAATAAATATTATATTGATAATAATAATATCATCTATTTAATAAAAAATAAGTTGTATAGACCTAAGATTCGACTGTTGTTCAGTGATGGAGGATAGAGTGTTTATTGTGTTTATGAACATTTAATTATGTGGACAGTGGTTTTGAAATGGACTGTGTATGAACTGATTTTGGTCAATGATAAAATAATAAGTTTGGATTGTATATTTTTTTGTGTGTATTAATGTCAATGTATTTGTGTATTCTTGATGTTGTGTATTACAGGTAATGTTATGTAAACCATGTATGTAACAGTAAATCATAGTTTAATTGATTTAATAATAACAATTAACTTTTTTTTTTTTTAACTAAATAAGTGATGAAAGTAATGATGAAATTTTAAATAATTGAAGATTAATTACTTAATTAATGTTGTACAAAAGAAAGTTTGATAATGAAGTTAAATGGTTCTATGAGATTTAGCTTCTAATGAATAATATGTGATTAAGCGTAATATATTTGGATATTGAGATGTATTGTTATTAGTAGGTGAGGGATGAATTTTCTAATGCAATTGTCAATGATCACAATAATGTAAAGTGTTTCAAAAGGGATAGAGTTTGGGTGATAATGATAAAAAAGGCAGTTGAGTTAGTTAATTAAAGTTAATGGGAGTTAGATAAATAAGAATTTTGAAATACCAGTAAAGTACAAAGAGGGTGTTAGATATTTTAGGGACACAGTAGTAGTGATTATATGTAGAGAGGTGAGTAAGGTGAATGGTAAATAAATTTGTTGATGATGATATTTTGTAGTAAGGGGGGTGGTGTGATAAGGAGTCCTCAACGAAAAGCGTTGTGGCGGGAGGGGAACCGATATGTGCCGGAAAGGGTTGCCTAGGGAGGGTCCAGGAACCAAATTAGGGAATGAGCATTGGGTAGGCAACACACATCCTAGTACAAAGACGAGCGGTGCCAGAGGAATTGGATAAAATCGGAAGGGAGTTATAATTGAGAGATTGGTGTCATAATATGCAAATCTGGTTGTTAATAGTGGTTGTTAGTAGGAATAAAGTGAGTAAGATTATAAATGTTAATGCCATTTGAATAAGTCAAAGCATAGTGAATACAGGAGTCACCCAGACTAATCAATGATCAAAATGTGAAAGGTTAAGTAGAAAATTCCTAGTAGAAAGGTAATAAGAAATGAAATAAAATGTAAAATGAATGTTAATAATAAATTTGAAATTGTGAAGAATTAAATGATAAATAAATGGTAAATAATTGATGGCTAATTAATAAAAGTTAATAATTAAAATTATTAATTAATTAATTAAAATGTTATGTTTATAATTTTATACGCAAATTTAAAGATGTAGGGTGTGTAAATTTTAATCAAGCTTAAATGTGATTTGGTTATTTTAGTGTAATAATCGCAATGTTAATTATGAGTGTATTATTAGGTATTATGTTTATTATGTATTAGCACAGGAATTTAAACATGAATTATATGTATGTATAAATTGATGATTTTGGGGGTAGTTACAAATGTAACTAAATATGACACTAGGTGTCAAACCATTGCGATTCCGTACATTTTGGGCAATCTCGGCCTTACCAACCTAGATCGTGGTTTTGGATGACAACCAGCTGTGGGCAGAAATTGTCAAACCTTACCATAGTTGGTTGCCTTTGAAATTGGTTAAACGTAGAAATTTAATGGGGTTTTAAAAGGGGAATCTAAGATTATTTTTGAGCATAGTGTACTTCACCTCAGTAGGGGTGGTAGACCTTAGGGGCATATCATAAGAATAAAAAGTAGGGGTACTTACCTTGAAGTTTTTGTAAAGCTAAAGCAAGGATGGGAGAGAGAGAAAAGAAAAAAGTGCTCACTCCTTCTGCCTCAGTCCTTGTGGAGGCAACTGAACGCAACAGTTCAGAGGGGGAAATAGTGTGTGTGGAGGAGTAAAGGGGATAAGTCTTATTAACAGTGCCGGATCACTTACTGTTAATAATAATAATAGTAATTTTTTTTGTAAAAGAGAAAATGTTTCAGAAAGAGGGAGATTTTTATAATTTGAGTAAATTTTGATTATGTGTTTAAATGTTTTGAAAGTATTATTGCATTAGTATAAAGATTTATGTTTCTTCTTGGTAATGGGAAAGGATTAATTATTATCGATTGGAATCGAACAATTTTATAAATGTAAATGGTAGTGAACTAAGAGAATGGGACGTCTATATAATAATTCTTGAACTAGGTGTAATAATCATAGGTGTTATAAGTTACAGAAAACCCAGTGCTTCTTAACACAAACCAGCACATAGCTGAGGGGAAACAGATCAGTTAGGGGTATGGTATTATACCAGGTCACTATTTTGATATTTTTGATTTGTTGTTTCAGTGTCTGGTGATGTTGTGACGGCGGTTCTGAGCTGACCAGCGCGTCAGAGCAGGAGCGTTACGCGCCTGATTGGCCTTATGGTGTTGGGATCTCTCTGGATAAGTCCAGTAAGGTCATGCAGGTACTGTCACCATCATTGGACCAAGGGTGAGTTGTTATAATTTTTTTTATAAACAGTAAGGGGGTTGTGGCGACATATCCTAGCTGATCCCTTTAGGAAATATGAGTGTGTCAATGAGAGTTTTTATGCTTTGTCATAAAACCTCTCATTGAGGGGGTTTTGTAACAGTACAATTCTGGCCCTACTGTATTTTGGGGAATAATCGAGATAAATGGTATTTTTATTTCAAAGTCACATATCAAAAACTGGTAAAGTTTTATAAAGGTTTGCAACTGCGCAATATTGAGTGGACAGAATTTGCATCAAGGTCGAGCGTATACGTCCATAACAACAACATTTTGTTAGCCGAATGTGTCAACAGGCTGCACCCATGTATACGTCATACGAAGGTATGCTGCTACGCAATTTCTGCGCTAAGACGTGGATCTCTACATAAAGAAATTGGTGACGCAGTTCCTCCCCACCTCAGTATTGCCGCATTGTAATTCGGCC
Source organism: Magicicada septendecula (assembly GCA_034769895.1). NCBI lineage: Eukaryota > Metazoa > Arthropoda > Insecta > Hemiptera > Cicadidae > Magicicada > Magicicada septendecula. The sequence continues at coordinate 401,391,544 of CM068371.1, read as the reverse complement.
TCAGTCAAATTATATCAGCATCGCCGGCCGGCCGTGTATAAAAATTTTCTAAAACCAAGTCTCGGACGTCCGTTAGTACAATGTAAAACAGTGAAGTATTTATATAAAATAAATAACAGTGAAACATAAAATGTAAACATAAAGTTTCGTAAAAGTTTTAACACCTAGAGTGCGAGTTTAGCGAAGAGACATCCGGAGGACTAAATTACAGCTAAGTGACAAAATGTGGTCGATACAAAACTTTTAATATTTTTATATTTCAATATTTCATTCACTAATAATAAAATGAGCACAATTTGGGGAAAATTAAAAAAGAAATTGTACTAAGAATGCGAGCGTGAGTGAATGAGAGAATGTATAACAAAATAAGTGCTGGGTTGTGAAATTACTTTTATAATTATGATATCATAAAAAATATAATTGAATATGTTATTTTGGAGGGCTTATGAAATGTTTAAGGGAAATTTTTAAACTTGTACAGTAGAACTCTGTCTCATGACGCAACGCCAAAAAGGCATATAGTAGCGTGCTTGTTTTCGCACGGTAGAGTCTCATTGATGTACGTAATATGAAAATAAAAGGTAATGTCATTTGGTAAACATTTCAAGCAATAGTAATTATTTCAGATAACACATTCCGCTATCATCTGGTTCGCTTAACCGAATTCTGCCCTTTAAAGGTAAGTAAAATTTCATGTTGTTGTATATCACAAGATGGTGCCTGAACGTTGTTGAATAAAATTATTGATATTCCATATTAATATTATGGCAGTAAGAAATTAATATAACAATATGAGGCTTATCCAGAAAGTAAGTACCATTTGGGCATTAAGAAAATGATACAAATTATTTTCAAATTAATTTATTTTTAAAAAATTCTACATACCTTAATCTACGTTTCTACATAGTCACCATGCAAGTTGAGACATTTGTTGTATCTTGGCACTAATTTTAATATGCCTGCTTCAAAGAATTCGGCCGCCTGCGACTTCAACCACTGCTGGACGTTTCCCTTTATCTCATCATCACTTTCAAACTTCTGGCCGCCAAGAAATTCCTTCAGTTGCAAAAACAAATGGAAATCGCTAGCACCAAATCTGGACTGTATGGAGGATGACTGAATTGTTCCCAGCAAAATGAATCAACAAGCGCCGTCGTTACACGTTCGGTATGCGGTTGGGCGTTGTCATGCACAAACACCACTCCGGAAGTCAGTACCGGTAGTCCACGCCTTTTGTTTTGTATTGCTCGCCATAACTTTTTGAGTGTTTCACAGTAAACATCTGCATTGATTGTTGTGCCTCGTTCCATAAATTCCACTAACAAAATTCCCTGACAGTCCCAAAAAACGGTGCACATGATTTTTTTTGCAGAAAGAGGTGGCTTTGCTTTCTTGGCTTTCGGGGAACCAGTATGCCGCCATTGCAGTGACTGACGTTTAGTTTCTGGTGTCTCGTAAGAACCCATGTTTCATCAGCAGTGACAATTCTTTTCAAAAAACAATTTCCATCTCTTTCATAACGCTGCAAAAATTCCAAGGCTGCTCCCATGGGTTTTGTTTTGTGACCGTCCGTTAGCATTTTTGGCACCCATCTCGAACAGTTTTTTGTAGTGTAAATGTTCAGTCACAATTTCGTGTAATAAAGATCTAGAAATGTTTGAAAAATCCATTGACAAATCAGAAATTGTGAATCGCTTATTGGAACGAACCTTCTCGTCAACACTGTGTAGCAATTCTTCGTTGACTAAGGACGGGTGACCACTACGCTCCTCGTCGTGAACATTTTCTCTTCCATCGTTAAACATCCTAACCCACTTTCTCACCATACCTTCACTAATCGCATTCTATCCATAAATTTCTCAAATCTGATGATGAATTTCATAAGGACGAAGATTTCTCGCATTCAAAAACCTAATAACTGTTCTTATTTCACAACTGGCGGGCCGATCGATTTTTTTAAACACGATTACCGATGTGTAGTAAACGTAAATCGGAATGTAAACAAACAATATAGCTTGGCTACTTCGTCGTCAAAAAGAAGGAAGTAACTACGCATGCGTGACCTTCATACTACAATATGCGCAGACGGTACTTACTTTCTGGATAAGCCTCGTACATGGCGGCAGCGGCATTAGTTTTCAGTATTAGTTGCGATATATTTACAGTGCGGTCTGAGTTTATTGTCGGGCGATTACAAGTGATTATCAGGCGATATTACTGTGTACGTTCAAGTGGTTATTAGTGAAGTGTTGCATTTTATAATCGGGCAGTATAATTGTAATACAATTGTGTTTAATATTAGTGACATTTTATTGCGTGTGAACAATTTTTATTTGATTTGTTGTAGGAGACTGTGTTGTTAATTACGAACTGTTTAACTGTGAAAATTAAAGCTTGTGATTAGTGACTTAATTGGTGTCTTGTATTTTGTTTCCACTGTACCTATGACGATCAAGTAGACCGTCGTAACAATACCTAATTTTTAAATCCCAATCAATCTGTTGCTGACATATTCTATATTTTATACTGAGTAATTTATACCTTGTATATTATAGTCAGTATAAAATATGTTTATGGAAGTATATATATCATATGCAAGCATCTGTCATAACGTATAATATTGTTAGAAACACTTCTCGTAGTAATTACATGACAATAAAAAGTGATTACGATAAAAAACACAAACTATTTAATTGGACTACACTATCCATTAATCAGTTTTGTATCATTTAACCAAACATGTAAACAATATACATTACATATTGATACCCACTATCGCATAATTGAAATCACAAATTAGTGCAGGTATGTGTATTGGGAAAGTACCATTCTGCAACTATACTACTGTTTGATCCATCTGTTCAACTTTTTTAATGTTCACAGAAAATCAAGGAAGACAGCCGTGCTTGTATTCTCATAGACAAATTTTTCATGTCTGATTCACAGGCTTTTTACTCATATTACATATGGATAATTTGAAATAACGTTTGCATTAAACAAATCAAACAGGGATACTGAGGAACATACAAAGGTATAGGACAATTAAACTGGAAGAAAAGTAAATAAAAATACAACTTTTATTTTTACAAAAACAGATTACACACTTCGTTTTTACAGAACATATACATGCATATTTATATTAATAATTTATTACAGTATTTGGTACTGGTATAAAAACTGCAGTTACCTTGTCAGTCTGCTGCAGACATATCACAGCAGGCTGTGTTATTTTGGCATGCCTGATATAATTTAATTCCAAGAATTATAATGAGTATTACGGATATTTTAACATTTACACTAATAAAGAGTTTAACATAACAAACTCATGCCAAATTAATGTGCCAGTAGCGGAACAATTAGTACAAGATTATATATTGGGGTACTATATTTTCTTATGTGACAAGTATAAATATTACTAGGTGAATATGTTTTAAATTTTCTTTACCATTTAACATAAAGAACTGTTATATTTGTCCCTGTCATTTTCATGAGTTATACCGTGACTAGGTTTATAATACAAAAACATTTCTAATTCTTGTTATTACTTCAAATTATGAAGTAATATTGTATTATTATATAATATCACACACAATACAGAATGGTGACTGTAACTTATCTTGTTTTCACAATTACTTAATTAAATTTAAAGATACATAATAAAGTCTGACATGGACATTTTGTATAAGTTTCTATTACTCAAATTTTATTTTTATCTCAAATGAGATGAATACTATTCCTCACTGTGTAACGGTACGTTATATAACAAATTCTATTTTTAGCCAGTGAATCACACGAAAAGCATTTTGTTTACAACAAAATAGTGAATCGGTGTTTGGGAGCGGTCGGCAACGTGGCGCCGTGATGATCCACTGAAAAACAAGTGACGTCAGTCCATGGGAGAGACGGGTGGAGGTGACTGGAAAAAACTGGTTTCAAATGCGTATTGTATTTGAACTGAATCGTGGTGCAGAAACGAAAGCGAAGCGCCCAATCTCATTCCAGCCACCGAACAGTACAGATGTATTTTTAGTGTGTGTACAACCAAGGTAGGCCAGCCGAGATAGACCTACCTAGTCTTTTGTAAAACTTTTGGTGAAATAATAATATGAACATACAAATTCGTCAGTGCAGAAAATGTTAACATAAATTTGGACTTTTGGAACATTCTTTTTGTGATTTTTCGTCGGGAAAACGAATTACAACTGATGGCATAACCAGCATGAGACTGCCCGTCGAAAGATATAAGTAAACAAAAAAAGAAAAAATAAGGATATAACCAGTTTCACACAATTGTATAACATTCTTTTTTTAAAGTAAAATTACTTTTAAATAAAAAAATATGAGATCTCAATAGCGTGTGAGGGTGAGTGAAAGACAAAAAGGAGGGGGAAATTCTAGCAAAGTACTGATTTGCAACTGAAGATTTTCTTTTGACTTATTTTTTTTTTAACATTGAAAAAAAAGTACAATGTGTTTCAGTACAATAAAATCAGATTTCTCATTATAATGTGTTAGTTTAGTTAATTACGCACTCTACCCGAAACCTATTCTGTGTCAGTAAGTTTTCCTAGACGGCCCTGGAATTTTTTCTGTGAAGGGAGTTCCGTTTATTTGTCTAAATTGTTTTCATGGGAAAAGTGAAACGGTTTCCACATTTCCTCCAAAAAATGTGGTGGTGACCCTGGGAATCTTCTGGCTGTTCAAAGGTAAGTTTAAAAGAATAGTAATCAGGGAGTCATTTCGTTTCTTCTTTTTATTATTTTATTGAACAGTTACAACTGCAATTGCATGTTCATCATTCACACCTTAAGATATGCAGTATTTCAAACCAATAATCACTTTTACTTGTGTATATATGACGATAGATGTGATGATATGTACTCAGGTTGTTTAAGTAGTTTATTGTGATATTATGATCATCAGTGGCACCTGTTGTGTGTGTTGGTGAGGGCCAGCCGGCAGTGTACAAGGAAAGTAGGGCATTTGGTGTTTCTGGTAGTGCGGTTAATGGTGGCTACTATAGATGATTGAGTCTTGAGTACTCGCAGCATTTTTGGCGTATTTTCTATTTATCTTATTAAGAAAGGAGTCGAGGTCAGGACAGTGGATGTTGAGTGCATATAATATGGTGCATCTGGTTTGTGTTATTGGAGGGCAGCAGAGTATTATTTGGAGAGCTCGCTATTCCATAATTCGGTAGGGTTAAAGGTGGTCATGGGCTGCAGTCAGCAGGATCTGGTGTGCGTACACCATGATGAGGTATATGCAAGCTGTGTAAATCCTGCTGAGTGTCTGGCTGGAGCAGCGGTCGTTTTGGCCAAGGAGTCTAAGTGCTCGGATCCATTGGCTGCCTTGAGCTGTGGTTTGCTTGATGTGTGGTTGCCAGGTGAGTTTGGTGTCAAGCGCGACACTGACATATTTACAGACAGTGGCAATTTGCTTCTGAACTACAGTGGAAGGGCCTACACAAACCAGAATCTGATAGAAGTGGCTTATGTTGTGACCTGTGGAGTTGAACACACAGATCTGGGTTTATTTGCGTTCATGGAGATTCACTAGGTATTGCAGTATTCAAAGAAAGGCTGCAATACCTGCTGTAGTCTCAGTTTGGCATGCTGATGTGAATCTCCCGAGGCCGTATCATCGGCATATTGGGCCAGTCCAGCGGTCGGGTATGGCAGGGTTTGTGGAGAGGAGAGTATCCTTGGTAAATATTATGTAGAGAAGCAGGCTAATGGCAGAGCCCTGTAGGTCAATGGCATTCAGTTGGAGAGGCGCTGAAAGTTGCTGTCTGACTGGGACTTGCGCTGTTCTATCATCCAGAAATTATGAGAGCCATTTGACGATGCTTGGTGGGAAATGATATCCAAGAGTTTTGAATCTAAGGCTATTGTGTCAGGTGGAATTGAAAGCTTTTCAGATGTCGAGAAGGGTTAAGATAGTCAGATGTTTTCTGGAGAAGTTATCCTGGGTAGCACTGATCGCCCTAACCAGCTGGTTGTACACGTGTGTAGTTGGAAACTGCCCTGCGTATTTGGTAGTACATTATGGGCATGTAGATCTGGATGATGCCTGGCTACTAGAATCTTTTCGAAGAGCCTGGAGATAGCAGGGGTTAGGGATATAAGGCGGTAGTTTGCAGTTAGTCCAGCGGACTTGAGTGGTTTCGGAAACATGAGGACGTGGGTGTGCTTCCAAACCCACTGTATGTATCCGAGCTGCAGGCTAGCAGTGTAGAGGGGAAGGTGAGAGCTTCTATTGCTATTTCAGGAAGAGCTTTGAGGACTCTGTTTGGTATTCCATTCGGGCCTGGGGCTGTATTTCTGCTTTTGGCAGTTTGTAGTAGATGTCGTCCGTGGTGATTGGCTGCTCCAGTGGGTGTGTGTAGTCATCAGCTCATCTGTCCAGAGGGGTGAATAGCATGGCAAGGAAAGTGTTTATGAATATGGTACCGAATTTATGTGCATTAATAATTAAAATACCAAACTTAAACCAGATTTAAAATAGGAATCGTGAAATAGCCTTATATTACATGTAATAGCAATGGTAATAGCCTTATATTACAAAGATAATACTTAGACCAACAGCACTGTATGGCTGTGAATCGTAGTTCTGACACAGGTATAGGATCAGAGTTCTGTAAGATAGTTAAGGACACTAGCGGCTGGGAGGAAAGAAAACTGAAGATATAAGAGAAAAACAACATCTTATTGATGAAAAAAGTAGATACAATGAACCAGAATATAAGAAGGGGAAGACTTTGGGAGAAGGCAGTGGATTCAGTCACGACAAACTCAACAGAAAGGGATTCAAGAACTAGTAAACATGAGTAATGCTGAAAACATTGGGCAGATTCACAATGCTTGGGGCTGAAAAGGAATACTAGAAAGCTGTTTTATATGTGCATGTTTGTATTCTGTAGTTTCAAGTAGTAATGTCATTACACTTATATCTGAACACTTTACAGATAACAATCTTCTACAAACCTACTGTTTCAATAACATGTTAATCTAGTCACCAGAAAGGAAAGTTTTCACATAAAAGTGTGGAGCAAGTTCTTCTAACCAGTTTGGCTTTATTACTGTCAGTTCCCTCATATAAGCACGATCAGTCTCAATTATTTCACAAAACAAGATCCTGAAAACAAGTCAATAAGTAAAGTATTAACATTTTTGTGACAGTGAATAACAAATAAAATTAATTTGACTGTGGTAAACAAAGTGAATACTGTTGATTATTTTATTTTATTTTTTTTTAAATGATATGATACAAAGAAAACAAAAAATATATAACACACAACAACACCAACATCAACATACATACTGGAGTACATTATTCCTTTACCACTTTTTAATTAAAATGTTAATACCTGAATGTTTATGAGCTATAATGAAGTTTATATGTATAAAAACGTTTCTTTGTACAATGAATTTTATTTTCTTGGATTTCGTTGTCCATTGTCTGTTAATTAACTAAATATTAAATCATTACCGATTCGGAACACAAAGTTTTTTATAGGTAAACATGTAAAAACGTAAAATGTAAGCCTCTGAAGAAGCTTTTTAAAAGCGAAAACTGGATCAGGCTATAAGGTAAAACTTTTACGTTTTTACCCATAAAAAACTTTGTGTTCCAAGTCGGTAGCGATTTAATTATATTTAGAATTTTATTTTTTATCAGTAAACACACACACACACACACACACACAATGTTTATGTAGCCAGTACAGTGAGAAATTATATCACATTCCACAGATAGCTGAGTAAGACTATCGAAAAAAAAGGGCAGAAAAGGAAAATTTCCAGAAACAGCATCTTTTGAGCTGATTTTTTTTTTTAAACAATAGGTTTAGTGTTTACCTAAAAGTTTATCCAAGTTCCAGACTTCGGATCCCCCATTTCCCCAGACTTTTCACTTCCGGCAAACAGCGGAGCGCAAGTCACTGACGTTTTCCTCAATTTTTCTTATGATAACTTCACCAAATCAGAAAAATAAAAATACCAGCATGTTCCCCGGAAAATTCCCTATCGATCTGTGTTAGTCGTGCAGTTTTTTAAAGGCAACATAACCTACAAAAAAAATTGAAACTTGCAAAAATGTGCACTTTCAGATTTCCGTTAATAATAAGTGAAATAATAATTTTTTCTTCATACAAAAATTGTAGAATACAGTATTCCAACAGACGAATTTCCATATGAATTTTTGTCCCGAACACAGCGCGAGCTGAATCGAGTATACATATGCGCCACCAAGCGGCAGTACTACGTATTTGCCAGAGCATCAGCTGCTCTTAATGACATTCGCTGTGTACAAGTGGAAAAAAAGGTAAAAATTATTATTTGAGAAGCTATAAAAGAACAAACTTTTTTCACTAGCTGATAGACCATGAAAATACGAGTATTTAAAAAAAAACCTTTGTCCTGTGATGTCAGGGTGATGACTGGACCTAATTTTGAAAAATTTCCCTTTTCAACTTGAAAAATTTATTGTGGCTTAATGACAAAATATTCCGGATAAAAATTAATATGGAAATTCATCTATTGGAATGCTATATTCTACAATTTTTTTTTATACAGAAACAATCATTATTTCACTCATTATTAACGGAAATCTGAAAATGCACATTTTTGCAAGTTTCAATTTTTTTGTAGGTTATGTTGCCTTTAAAAAACTGCACAACTAACACAGATCGATAGGGAATTTTCCGGGGAACACGCTGGTATTTTTCTTTTTCTGATTTGGTGAAGTTATCACAAGAAAAATTGAGGAAAACTTCAGTGACTTGCGCTCCGCTATTGCCGGAAGTGAAAAGTCTGGGAAAATGGGGGATCCGAAGTCTGGAACTTGGATAAACGTTTAGGTAAACACTAAACCTATCGTTTAAAAAAAATCAGCTCAAAAGATGCTGTTTCTGGAAATTTGCTATTTTTAAATTAGTCTTACTCGGCTAAGACATATATTCCAAGTAAACAGTCCATAAGGATAGGCTTTTTACTTAAGGACAAAGTATCAGCACATTATTTGTGTTACACTGGAGTTTTCAAAAATCAATGATACTGGTAAATATCAATAAAATATTTCCACTGTTGAATTTTCTCACTTGTATGCTACTACAGTGGTTCTTAATAAGTTCATCAGATGTTTTGTACTAAAACTAAACATTACTGTTAGGTAAAACCAGCAAAATTACCAACTTCAATTAAACAGCAGAATAGAAAAAGATAATTTTATGAAAACAAAAACAAAAAATATCAGTTTTTAATTTTTAAGTTGATGTCACTATCCTTTTTTCTTTGTGCTGTATATATTTCTTCATGAGTAATGAAACTGGAGCAGTGAAATATTTCAAATAACCGTTGTTTCTTTTCTTATAAGTGTATGTTTATTTGGAAAACAGGGGTCGATGCATTGCTAACTTTCCTTACAATAATTTTTAAATGTAATAAGGATCAGTGCCTTCAGACCTAAAACAACATTTTTGTATTATGTAATACCAAACACTTATCCATTCAGTGACTTGTCTGAGGGTGTGAATGTATTCATCACTATACACAATTTCTAAAATAAATTTCAAAATGTTACAAGCAATTTAGAATGTTTTTCAAAGTCAAGAAACCTACTTAACAGTTATTTTACAAATTCTCAAGAAGTGCATTGTTCATGCTAATTTTGATACTAAAATTGTTTGCATTACATGTTCACCAAAATTTCTTAAATTATGAATACAGTTCTTACAGAAGTTGCCCATGGATACCATTCTCAATTACAACAAAATGAGTAGTTCACTACAGACAGGTGATACATACTGGTAATACATACCAGTATTACATGTTGAATGAAGCTAACCAAAAATTAGTGAGAAAAGAAGACAGACAGACACACATGTAATGTTGACACTGTTGCTTACCACTGTGGTTGTTCAAGGGAATACAGAACTGATGTTGGATGTATATGTAACTCCATGTTACCACGAACAGTTTTGTACACTCCTGAGTAATGCAAGTATGCAGCATTAGGAAAGAAGCCCGCAGTAATGCTTTTGCACACTTTTTCTGTGTCTCCTATACAAATAATTATTAAAATTAAATTGTTATTGTTATTACTACTTTTATACAACATACACATGACATTTTAACAAATTTACTTATAGTCACATTCAGACATGTGGTTGAAAGATAGTACATCATCCTGGGTTAAACATTTTGATCAGATAAACGGTGGTTCCCTTCCCTGGAGTATTTCAACTATAAAAATCAGAGAATTTAAACTGGAAAATCACAGAAGCTTCTGGTGAAAAAGAAAGCTCTTGAGTTGCCACCAAGCAACTGTCTACAACATAAAGTTCATAGGAAGAGGAGAGTGAAGAAGAAGAAAATGAGTACAAATGAGAAGATGGGAGTGTAAAAGAAGAGGACACAAAAGATAGTGTGACCTGTAAAAAATTCTTAATATTTGTAATACTCATCAGTATATGGATGCTACAATTTCTATTAACAAACTACACAAACACATAACACAGCATTTTTATTTAGTGAATTCAGTTATTAAAATAGTTTTATAGGGTTATTAATGACTTGTACTGCAATTCCAATAGGTAATAATTCAATGATGCACACAGGGTGTTTACTTGGAAGCAGGACAAAGTAAGTCAAAGATGCCCAAGGTAACTCATCTGAATCACATGTTTGTTGGTAGCTACACTCCAAAATATTACTGAATATCTCGTCTCAACTATGGTAGTTCCCAAAGAGATGCAATCTCATTGGCCTTCAGTTGGTTACTATTGGTGTTGACAGTGGGAGTGGTCAGTCATCAGTCAGTAGTCGTCAGCCATCCAGCACAGTGAATCGATGACATACATTTGCTTATGCCATAAGGTGTCATTGATGGTTTTAGCCCGACTACATGGTGAAATCTATAAAGGTTATAACGGATGGGTGAAACAGACAAGTTAACAAATATAATTATAACTTATTTAATTAAAAAAATGAAAGTTTGATGACAAGAAAAAATTAAATGAAAAAAAGAAGTTGGGGTCAACATAAGATGCAAGTTGCAAGTGTGAGATGCCATGGGTGGGGTGCTCTGAAAAAGTGCTGATTGGTTTTAACACTTCAACGCCATGCCCATATATAATGCACGCAGCACTAAGTGCTTCAGCAGACCAGGTCTGTATGCCAAATAGTCGTTTGGTGTTCACGTGTTTAAACACATTTACCAGCACACTGTCTGGCCAAAGTCTGTAGCGTGAGGCTATTCATTTGTTGCAGTTGCTGTAGCCTGCTGTTACAATTTAGTTTCATGTTTTACCCATACATGTTCCCTATAAACTTGTGAAGTAATCAATTTTCAGGTCTAGTTGTTGCATGTTCTAGGTGTGTTGTGTTTCTAACTTAAACAAATGTCACCCACAGACATGGTTTTGTACTTAAGAATCAGTATATGATGAAAATTGTGATCAGGTGGATTCCGAAAGTGACAATATGGATAAGAATGTACCTACGAACCTGATGAATCTTCTGAAACGGAAATATAATTTCGTACACATAACCTAAGTGTATACATAATTGTGTAATTTTGTACAAATAATTGGATACGTGCATTTTTATATATATTGTTACGACATCACAGAACAATCTACGTGTTTGTCGAATGTGCCAGAAGAATCTCGATGTAACGCGTGTGGCGTACGTGCTTGCCGACGCATTTTCTAGACTGTGCGAGAATTCACGCGGCCGCTCTCACTGTGTCATGGCCGCAAGCAATTATGTCATAGTTTAAAGGTAATACATAGTATGTGGAATCGTCTAGATTTTCGGCGCCTATAAACACAATTACTCAGAGACGCTCAGTTTAGTAGAGTGGTGATATATTTACAGTGAGGTCTGAGAGTTATTGTTGGGCGTAATTACTGTGCGCGTTCAAGTGGTTATTAGTTAAGTGTTGTGTTTTATAATCAGATGGTATATTGTAATACAATTGTGTTTTAATATTAGTTGACATTTATTTGCGTGTGAACAATTTTCTATTTGATTTGTTATAAGAGACTGGGTTGTTAATTACGAACTGTAAAAATTAAAGCTGGTGATTAGTGACTTAATTGGTGTATGATTGAGTAGACCGTCGTAACAGTGGTGTCAGAACTGGGATAGGAAGGTTAACAGTGGAAACAGTGAACACTTTGTACAAGACGAGTGTAATTCGTAATTAATCAAAAAACAATGGATGCCAGTCAGATGATGGAAAATTTCCAGGCGGTGTTGTTGCAGACAGAGGAATGACCACGACAGGATGCAGTGAAAGCGGAAGAGAGACAGGAAACCCTTCTGCTGGAAGCAGAGGAAAGACGCAGACAGTAGGCGGAAGAAGCACAAAAATGACAGGATGAAAAACGCAGGCAGGAAAGAGAAGAGACAGAGGAAAGATGACGATAGGAAGCAGAGGAACGGAAGCGTGAAACAGAAGACATCAAACATTAATACAGGAGCAGAAACAGATTCAAGAACACAGTACCGCAGAATTGAGTCTCCTATGAGGTGAGCTTAATAAACAAGTTACTAAAATATCAGAGGTACAAGAATCAATGACATTAAAAATAGCTGAAGTAGAAAAATCAGTCACGAGTGTGGAAAAAGCTTATGTCAACAAAAATAGAAGACTCGATTACACATATAAAAGAGCAGATTAAAAATGAAGTCGAGCAGTGCCTGAAGTTTCAACCAAAACAACATTGTGAACTGACTGTACCAATGATAAAGACAGAAAAAGATGTAGAAAATAAGTTAACAGAGAAAGTCACTTTGCCTGCAGTAGGGACAGTTCATGTCAAAGCTCCACTTTGACGCAAGCAGTCACTGGGCAACATACCTCCGCCAATTTGAAGCTGCTGCATACACAAATAATTGGACAGAGAAAGACAAGGGAGTCTCACTCGTTCTCGCATTAAAAGGACCCGCGGCAGAACTACTACAGAAAGTCCCACCTGACAGCCACAACATCTATGCCGAGTTTATAAAAGCTCTAGAATTACGGTATGGTGATAAACATCTGCGAGATGTGTACTGCACCCAGTTGAGAGCAAGCCGATAGCATTCTGGGGAGAGCCTTCAAGAGTTTGAAGCAAGTATCAACAGACTAATTAGACTGGCCTATCCTGAAGCGCGAGAAGATTTTCGAATGAGTTTTGCGATGCAGACATTTACTGCCGATGTCCGAGATAACGAACTACAGCAAGTGTTACGAATGGCAAGGCACCAGAATAGTGCGGACGCCCTGGTCCATGCTTTGCAATTTGAGGCCGCCAAATCAGCGTCTGGTTGGACATATTATAAAGTGCGTGTGCTAAAAGATCGCGACGGCACAGATGATGAGGAAGAAGAACAAGGAACAGAGACTCGACGGTCGCCGCCACAGATAAAAATTAGAAAGGATGGAAGAAGTGTTATAGATGTGGGAAACCTGGACATCTACAATGAGATTGTCGGGTTAGAATTCAGCAGCAGGGAACCGAGCAATAGTCGGTACAACGGGGCGTGTGCTGACTAACTGGAGGAGCGAAGCCTCTAGACAATACGCAATTTCTACTCTTTGTAACGGTACATATAGCCCACCTAATAATTTTGGGGAAAATAAACAAATTATATTCATAAACTAGGACGACGTAATAAGCGGCGAGTGAAATAGTGTCAAGGTCAACTCTAGACGCAAGACAAACAGTTACATATAGCCAACGAACTTTAACCTTTGTAAACGATGCATTGAAACGAAGTCAGACCATATTACGTCAGTCCAATACATCATGTTGGAATGTAGGTGTGTCAACGCCAGCGGTCTGTTAACGCTTAGTTTACAAAGGCAGTCGGCCATGAACATCTAATAATAACTGACGCGAATTCGCGCGTCCGCCGGCTGGGCATAGTTTTCGTCTCACCCGCAAGTAAAAAATGTGAAGTAACAAAATTTTAACATAATGGGGATTAACAGTATGTGATTTTTAAAAAGAATGTCGAAAGTAACAGAGAAAAGAAAGTGAGATGTGAGTAGAAATCGGGAGTGTGTGGAACAGTTGGAGCCGTTGGAATAATGTGCAGATAAGTAAACAACAGCCAGAAGTTTATTATAAATTATGAAATCGTTCAATTGGTCATTATAATCACAACAAGGTATATGGGTTTTGAAAGGGGGTCAAAGTAAATCAAATCAAAATCATGAGCTCAAAAAGGGGGTCATAAGTAAAAATCAAATATGTAAAGGATGAAAGCGTGCGTGACTGGGTGCATGAATTAAAAAATGATAAAATAAGAAGCGCTGGTTTGTGCTAATTAAATTTTGATAGTAGTTTTAAAGATGTTATTATTTTATGTGGAGTACAGATAAATTCATATATAAGGAAAATTAACTAGATTTTGTCAGAATAATTTTTCATTTGAATATACAAAAAAAAGTGTTAAGAATTATTTGCATTGAAAAGTGATATAAAAAATAATAAATAATTCATGGGAGACAAATTAATTGTTGAGTGAGTAATTTCAAAACAACCATCTTGTTTTCAGCTCATCCAACTCGAATCCTGGACCTGGTAAGTAAAATTTTAAGTTGGTAGCAAACAACATGGCGGCTACAAGAGCTGAAAGTATATATTTATAAACAAAGCTAATTAATAAATTTATAAAATTAACAATGGTGCCCGAACAGGGACCATTTGCATAAATAAAATTTATGCAAATGTGGATCTGTTTTGAGGAACGAGATAAAATAAAAATTGTTTTGATGTGTGTATGGGGTTATGTTTTGATAATGCGATGTATCTGATGAATTATTTGTTTACTGTAAAATATTGGTGTTGATGTTTTGTAGCAGGTATTGTGAGCTAATATGTGTAACTAGTGTGTATGAGGAGAGTTGTAGTTTGTTAAGGGGTATAATAGAAAAAATTTGTTTAACATGACTAAGGAACAAGTAAACGATATAGGTTTCGCTTGGGACGAATGATAATACGAATTCAAAAGCATTGCGAATAAAATGATGGAGGATGAGTGGGGTAGACTGGATGATAATTTGAGACGAATGGAAGAACAAGGAGAGGGAATATTTGCTGAAATTAAAAAGCATAATGATGATACTATTACTGGTAGTGAGATGACAAATAATAAAGGTAAAATAGTTGAAGTGATAGGGGTAGAGAATAAGACAGTGAATAGGCCTAATGATAATGATGATAGTGTAGTGGTGGTAGAAAAAGGTAGAGAGACTTTATTTAACAAGAATAAAACCGATCAGGTGGCAGAATATCGGTATGGAGAACCATACATGACTTCCATATTCTAAGATTTATATTTAAAATCATTTTCGAAATGAAATATTACCATAGGAACTACTTCTTTCTACTTACTGCTTCAGCCTTAACCACAGTACTGTGGTCACTAACGTATACCACCTCACGTTATCGCACTCGATTTTCACTGATGATGGAAGTCGATGGCATTTCCGAAATCTCTGGTTTTGTAGAAAACATTGGACTACGGCCAAATATCCCGGGAAGGAAGTTTAACAAAAACTACTTCTTTGTTTCCGATAACGTTGTACACATATATATAAAAAATATGCATAAAATTAATGGCTTGTATAAGTTAATGATTGATCTCCATTAAGTAGTGCTCAAGTTTCCAAAGTTTTAATATTATGATGTCCGTAATTAAAACATCAGAGCAGGTTTAGTGTGTATGAGGGTACACCGTGGACAAAAATTTTCAACATTTCCTATTGAGCGTTGCTTAGAGTAAAGCTGCGAATCTACAGTGTATGTTTCACAGAACAAACACGCGAAAAAGAAGGAGCGCTCCGGAAGTCACTCATGGACCCTCAGCATCTTGCAGAGGGTTCATTCCCTAAAGACGAAAAGTCTGTCTATGAATCGTTCCTCTGTAAACACGTGCAGTTACACTGCCCAGCGATCCACAGGAAGCAAATCGCTATCCACGCTGGACACTTTTTCGGCTTGCACGCGTTATGTTGGTATGGGTTTCCGCACTTACCATTTAAAAAGCGTGCAAATGTAAGAAAATAAACATGAGTGAGGCCAGAAATAACGCGAATTTTGTGTGTGTGTGTGGCTTCCCTGCCTTTTTATTGCGGTAGTCATAATAATAAAATGGAAACGTAAACATTACATAACTGAGACATGCTTGCCTGCCACGAACGATATTGATGTTTGTAACAAAATTTTCTGTTTGTACATTTTGAGTGTAAATTAATAAATTATATTATTAACTCACACATGATTTACATTAAAATGAAAAATTATAATTTTATTGCCTGGCAACAAAATTATTTTATTTTTAACAATTACCATTGTTTCAAAAAGTTTAAATGAATTTTCAAGTACTTTACTGTTGTTAAAACGTAAAAGGTTGCAGGTAAACTATCCCTTCCCCTTAACCGATCTTCACAAAAATCGAAAGTCCTTGAGATCTCTACAATTCAGGGACGTATGCAAAAAATTATTTGATTCTGTTTGAACTTGCGGCTGTTATCATTTGCCATAGAAAATTACCCTTGATAAAAAAACGTTGCAGGTAAACTACCCCTTCCCCTTAACCGATCTTCACGAAAAACAATAGGTCTTGAGTACTCTACAAATCAGGGCTGTATGCAAAAAATTATTTGATTCTGTTTGAATTTGCGGCTGTTATCATTTGCCATAGAAAATACCCTTGTTAAAAAAACGTTGCAGGTAAACTACCCGTTTCCCTTAACCGATCTTCACCAAAAACAATAGGTCTTGAGAACTCTACAATTTTGGTCTGTATGCAAATAATCTTTTGATTCTGTTTGAATTTGCGGCTGTTATCATTTGCCATAGAAAATACCCTTGTTAAAACATAAAACGTTGCAGGTAAACTACCCCTTTCCCTTAACCGATCTTCACCAAAAACAATAGGTCTTGAGAACTCTACAATTCAGGGCTGTATGCGAAAAATTATTTGATTCTGTTTGAAATTGCGGCTGTTATCGTTTGGCAAAAAAAAAATTTACCCTTGATAAAAAAACACCGTTGCAGGTAAACTACCCCTTTCCCTCAACCGATCTTCACCAAAAACAATAGGTCATGAGTACTCTACAAATCAGAGCTGTACGCAAAAAATTATTTGATTCTGTTTGAATTTGCGGCAGTTATCGTTTGCCATAGAAAAAAAATCTACAGAGACACAGACACTTTTCGAAAAACGACTTTTTTTCATGTTTTTTTTTTGCCATCACCATACTTCCATTTCCGTAAGGAATATGGAAGTAATAATAAGGTAAGTGATGATAATATGAGTGAATCTGATTATAAGATGCATATGATGAATTTGCTGCAAATGATGAATAAGAAATTGGATGAAATGGAGGAAATAATGAATAAGGGTTTTGAAATGATGAATAAGGGTTTTGACGAGTTAAAAACAGTATTAGATGAAAGGAAGGAACTGATAGATAAGGGTTTTAATAAACTAAAGGATGTTCTTGATAAACAAGACGAGAAGTGGGAAGAAAACAAATATCGATTAAAGGAGGATACAGGTGAATAAAACAAGGTAAGTGGTTGTAATGATGTTAGTTACAATTACGAGATTATAGTGGGGGTAGAAAGTGGTAAAGAGACCGATCAATTAAACGAAAATAAAGACGATCAGGTATAATACGGTAAGTAGGGGTGAGAAAAATGATGATATAATTAAAAATGGGGTGTTAGAGAGTAAGGTTGTGAATATTGATAGTGCTGATGAAGTTTTAGTGGAAGTAGAATTTAATAATGGAGTGGTAGAGAGTGTTGATGAGGTAGAGAGAGAGTTTACAGGTAGAGAGTGTTGATGAGCTAGAGAGAGTGTAGAGTGAGTTTACATGTAGAGGGGTTGCAGAGGGTAAACTTTTCCCGTGGTGTTGTTGGGGGTGAAGAAAGGTCTTCACGGAGGTATTTGGTAGATGAAAAATCTACAGATAATTTTCCCTTGAGTTTTAATGAGGTTCCTGGAAGAACCAGGAGGTGTTTTAATGTAACAGTACCCTCTGCATGGAGTAATAGAGAAAGTGTGAAATGGCGTTATGATGAGAGATATTTTGAGAGAGCGTTGTATGTTGATAGGAAGATAGAGTTATTTGAGATTGGTAGAAGGTATAAAGAGTTAGTAGAGAGGCTAGATATAGGGAGAGCTGATAATTATATTCAGTACTTACCTTGTGTTGAAACTGATATAGCAGCAGTAGATGATGATAGTGTAACTTACCTGATTTTAACAGAAAATACTAAGGGGGAACCAACGATCTATACTAGTGGATCGCGCTGTGCGTGCTAACAAAACGGTCCTGCTCGTTCAGCTCTCCCCACCACCTGGCTGTCGTCGCTTGCTGCTGGAACTTGAGCAGCGCATGACAACACTGAATTGTTTTATCATTGCGCTTTCCTTATTAAAGGAAAAGTACTAAAAGAATAAATTTCTTAAGGAATAAGGATAAGAAATTTTACCAACGGGATGATGGAAAATACAACAGAAACAATTCCTAATTATTAATTTAAATGTGTTTTTAATTTTTATTATGTACATGTTATTGACCATCATAATGTTTGCATTTCGACATTTCATTATAATTACGTTACTACAGTACATAATTTTTGTATATTACATTCTTAACAACTTACAATTAATTATTTACAACTTACAATTAAATAAACTTACAACTAAATGCGCTGATGCTAGATTATCTACAAAATTATTTGCACAAACTAATATTTATAAAGTGAATTCTCAAATTGTGCGCCGCGTATGTTATCTATCCTATTTAATCTATGTGATCTTTTTAACAGTGCAATAGGGATTTTAGTTTCGCTTTTGTGATACATATGATAGGCCTACATATGCCGGTAACTGTCATATTCATATCTTCTATTTTGAGCATTTATTCTAAAGAATTCTTAAATTATCGGAAAATTCCATTTATAAGAAAAACACGCGATTAACATGTTTCTTTCTCAGTTACATATTGTAAAAAAGAACGAGTTTATTATACTTTTGACGAACACCTAATTTAGAAATATTTGCTGCCAAAGTTTTTTCTTTGGCAGAAGCATGACATATAACTTTAAAAAACATTTGACCTATAAGTTTAATGAGTTTAATTTCATGACTGTCTGCAAAGTCACTACAAAATTTATGATTTTTAAACACAGAACCTGTGAACTGGCGGCAAGTTTGTGCTAATAAATTATAAGTATTTACTTCTTTGTTGTTATTAGACAAATATAAATTATACATGTATTTAATCAGTTTTAGAACATCATGAGATGCCCTCACCAGTTTGCCCTTTGAAATAAAATCTGTAAAGTGAGTGTACGCACTAAGATCTGAAACGTCGGCCAACAGTACGTTACTGCATTCCAAACACTTGATTTTGCTGTCAATTTTTCTTACAATAAATCCACTTATATAAAATAAAATATTATCTTTGTAATATGTAGAACTCTGATTCCCTATCAAGTCACAAAGCACCTTTTCAAACTTACAAGTCTCTGAAATATCTTCCTCTTCTAAAGTTAAAGATACATTTTCTTTGCTGCTTTTCTGATGTCTCTTCGTACAATTGTAGGCTGCACAATGGACGGGCATGTTGGTTAAATATTTTAACAGTCTACTGAAAATATATTTTTAGTGAGATCACAGAACAAGAAGTAGTATGTCGAAGCAAAACATACGTAATTGCATGGGTGCGTAATTGTGACACTATATGCGGTATGCACACTTGTTGCAGTGGACAGTCAGATGGTGGGGATAGCAGGTAGACCGTTTGCTCCGCACCTCCACTCCACACAAGCGCGATCCAGTAGTATAGATCGTTGGGGGGAACTGACCATAACAAATGTCGACAGGAATTTTGAAATAATGGTATGCAATAAGGTTTGTAATTACTATATTGATACAATGAAGAAAAGTAATGATGATGATTATTACAATTATAACAGCAATATGTCTTTAACTGTAAATGATTTGTGTAGACGTAAGATCAGAGTATTATTCGATGATGGTGGTTAAACAGTTGTTGTTCATGAACATTTAATTATGTGAGTAAGAGCTTTCGAAATGGACTGTATTGTGAAATGATTTATGGTAAACAAGAATGAATAATAATTTGGATTGTATATATGCTTGTGTAGTGATGTTAAATGTATTTGTGTAGTACATTATGTTGTACCTTGTATTTTAGGTAAACGATGTATATATGTAGTAGGAATTGATTTAATAATAATAAAAATAATAATAGTTCACCAAACTAAGTAAATAATGAGAATAATTGTGTTTATAATGAAATTAACTGATTTGGAATTGTTTGGACTATTGCAATTAAAAAACTGAGTGTTTTTGAAAAAGACTGAATTAAATAATTTGAGAGGAATTAATTAATTAATTAATGTTGTATAAATGAACTTTGATAATAAATCTAAATGATTTTCTGAGATTTGAACTTTATAATAAATAGTAAATGATGAAAAATACCATGTGCTTAGGTATTGAGTTGTATTGTTATAATGTATCAGGAAGTACATATGGTTATGTAAGTTATATTTGTGGTGATAAAGGTTTATATTTTTGAATTTATGACAGAAATCATGTTGTATTTGATTACACGATTGACCATATCTAAGTATGAATTTGATAAAGAAATGGAAGTAAAGTAAAATGTTTTAACAATGCAATTAGATGAGTTCAAAAAGTTTTAAATTGGGTGATTAAATTAGTTTGAGGTAATTATGAATTTTCTAATGTAATTTTCAATGGTTAACTTAATGTAAAATGTGGAAAAAGATAGAGTTTGGGTGATGATTATTTCAATAAGGCATTTGAGTCAGTCAAAGTTAACTTTAAATGGGTGTTAGACAAAATAAGAATTTTGGAATAGAAGTAATACAGAAACGGGTCAGTAGTAGGGACACACTAGTGAGAGTGATTGCAGGTAGAGAAAGCGAGAGTGATGAAAGTGGAGAGTAAATAGGTGAGAGCAGGGTACATATATTTTGTAGTGAGGGTGGAGGTGTAAGGAGTCCTCAACGCAGGGCGTTGTGGCGGGTTTTAAAGAGGGTTACGGGTTACCTGGAAGGGGCAGGAACTGATAAGGGAATGAGCTGATAGTGCGGGAACACACATCCTAGGTACAAAGAGGGTATCAGGTATTTTGTAATAGGAGGAGAATGATTTAAGTGGAGTTAGAGAATTTAGTGGAGGTAAATATTATTGAGAGATCGGTGTCACCCTATGCAAATCTGTTAGTGGTTGTTAGACGGAAGAAGGTGAGTAAGGTTATATATATAAATGCCCATTCAATAAATCAAATATTTGTGAATGACTGAGAATCACCTGAACCAATTAATGATGAAAACGTTAAATAGAAATTTATAGTTGAAATGTAATAATAAATGAAACAAGTGAAAGATTTGATAGAATTTGAAACTAAAGTAAAGCTGTAAGGTGTGTAATTTTTGGTCAAACTTAAATGTGAATTGTTTATTTTGATGTAAAAATCGCAATGTTAATTATGAGTGTACTATGTCTTATTATGTTGTATTATGTTAGTGTGTATGTTGATGATATAGAAGGTGTAGTTGATCTGATGAGGTAACTAAATGATTTTGTATTGATTTAAGGAATATTATGATAATTAAAGATGATTAACAATGTTAAGTAAATAATTTGTTCTGAAGTAGTTTTATTAATGAATTTAATTGCTTCGGCATAAAACCTCTCATTGAGGGGGTATTGTAATGGTACATATAGCCCACCTAATAAATTTGGGGAAAATAAACAAATTTTATTCATAAACTAGGATGATGTAATAAGCAGCGAGTGAAATAGTGTCAAGGTCAACTCTAGACGCAAGAAAAACAGTTACATATAGCCAACGAACTTTGACCTTTGTAAACGATGCATAGAAACGAAGTCAGACCATATTACGTCAGTCCAATACATCACGTTGGAATGTAGGTGTGTCAACGCCAGCAGTCTGTTAACGCTTAGTTTACAAAGGCAGTCGGCCATGAACATCTAATAATAACTGATGAAGCAAATTTGCGCGTCCGCCGACTGGGCATAGTTTTCGTCTCGCCCGCAAGTAAAAAATGTAAAGTAACAAAATTTTAACATAATGGGGATTAACAGTATGTGATTTTTAAATAGAATGTCGAAAGTAACAGAGAAAAGAAAGTGAGATGTGAGTAGAAATCGGGAGTGCGTGGAACAGTTGGAGCCGTTGGAATAATGTGCAGATAAGTAAACAACAGCCAGAAGTTTATTATAAATTATGTAATCGTTCAATTGGTCATTAAAATCACAACAAGGTTTTAGATCCATGTTTTTCGGTATCCAAGCCACTTATAGTATATAATTAGTAAAATAGTTTACCTTTTTCTTGTCCGTCTGGTGGCCTTTTCTCTATATTTAATTCAACGCGTTTCAGGACATATGCCCCATCATCAGGATATCCCTTGTTGAAGTTCGTCGATCGTTAAAATATTAAAAACACTGTATATACAATTCTACACATAACAATAAATATAATATAAACATAAAAACACATAAAATACCCAGATTTGAGACACACGCGATATCGGTGGTGCGCACCACGACATGCTATAGTCGACATGGCAGTCGACTATAGCATGTCGTGGTGCGCACCACCGATATCGCGTGTGTCTCAAATCTGGGTATTTTATGTGTTTTTATGTTTATATTATATTTATTGTTATGTGTAGAATTGTATATACAGTGTTTTTAATATTTTAACGATCGACGAACTTCAACAAGGGATATCCTGATGATGGGGCATATGTCCTGAAACGCGTTGAATTAAATATAGAGAAAAGGCCACCAGACGGACAAGAATAAGGTAAACTATTTTACTAATTATACACAACAAGGTATATGGGTTTTGAAAGGGGGTCAAAGTAAATCAAATCAAAATCATGAGCTCAAAAAGGGGGTCATAAGTAAAAATCAAATATGTAAAGGACGAAAGTGTGCGTGACTGGGTGCGTGAATTAAAAAATGATAAAATAAGAAGCGCTGGTTTGTGTTAATTAAATTTTGATAGTAATTTTAAAGATGTTATTATTTTATGTGGAGTAAAGATAAATTCATATATAAGGAAAATTAACAAGTTTTTGTCAGAATAATTTTTCATTTGAATATAAAAAAAAATGTGTTAAGAATTATTTGCACTGAAAAGTGATATAAAAAATAATAAATAATTCATGGGAGACAAATTAATTGTTGAGTGATTCATTTCAAAACAACCATCTTGTTTTCAGCTTGTCCAATTCGAATCCTGGACCTGGTAAGTAAAATGTTAAGTTGGTAACAAACAACATGGCGGCTACAAGAGTCGAAAGTATATATTTATAAACAAAGCTAATTAATAAATTTATAAAATTAACAACTTCAGAAAAACAGCAGGAGCTTGGTAGTTACCGGATTTGTTCAAGAAAGGCCAACCTCGATTACAGTTGACACAGCCGCAACAGTTTCTATTGTGGGCCAAAACATGGTGAAAGATCTCAAGTTTGGTGCTCTTGCAGATTGCGACCAGCCACTGGACGGCCTGTAAAAGTGTATGGAAAAGCGGAGATACATCTACGCCTCGGTCGACTTGAGTTTAAACATCAAGTACTTGTTGCAGACATTGTGGATGAAGCAATTCTTGGTGTGGACGTTATGAACGCATACGGATTTATAGTCAACTTCAAAAACAATGTCTTGAGAATCGGAGGCAAAGAGGTAATGCTATCAACAATGACGACAGCAGAGAAACCGATAGACATCATAAACCAAGTGGCCGTAACTGTCCTGCCAAACTCTGAAAAGATCATCATGGTTAGAACCGAGGTAGATACTAGGGGCAACCAGTGCTCTATATTCGAACCCCAGGTAGTCAGCACACCGGGCATACTAATTGCCAGAAGTTTAGTAAAACCTGACGAAACCGGAAATGTACCTATTAGAGTGGCGAATATTTTGGATCAAGCTATCACTTTACAAAGCAATACGCTCCTAGGCAAATTGACTCTTGTGGCCTGGGTAGCCGGAATGACGCAATGAAGATCCACTGCTTCGGATAATTCCAAATTACCAGAGGAACTGCAAGAATTATTGAACAGATCTTCTAACGACCTCTCAAGTGGTGAGGTAAAAGAACTCAGACAGTTTTTACACGAATTCAAAGATTGTTTTGTAGTTCAGGGACAGTCACTGGGAATAACCTCTCTTGTGCAACATCGCATCAATACCGGGGACACAACACCGATACGCCGACCTCCTCGAAGGCCTCCATTATCTAAACAAGAGGAAATGTCTCGGTTAGTACAGGACATGTTGACAGAGGGAGTAATCGAACCTTCGTCAAGTGCTTGGTCTTCTCCTGTAGTGCTGGTAGCGAAGAAGGATGGTGGATTGCGTTTCCGCGTAGACTACCTGAGGTTAAATGACACTATAAAGAAAGACTATCCATTACGTCACGTTGACGATACATTCGACACGTACGGAGCACAGTGGTTTTCCATTGGACCTGAAGAGTGGATATTTGCAAGTGGGTCTTTATCAAGAAGACAAGGAAAAGAGAGCTTTCTCGACCACAAGTGGCTTATTCCAATTTAACATCATGCCATTTGGACTCTGTAATGGACCGGCAACATTTAAAGATTGATGCACCTGGTACTCCGAGGCCTGATACGGAAAACTTGCCTTGTTTATTTAGACGATGTCATAGTCATCGGGAAGACTTTTAAAGACCATTTGGAAAACCATAAGGAGGTTCTAACTAGAATTCACGGTGGCCAATTGAAGCTGAGCCCGAAGAAGTGTTCTCTACTCCAGAAGGAAGTACAGTATCTGGGCCATCTGGTTTCGGCAGCGGGTGTTAGCATGGATACTAATAAAGTAGACACCGTAAGAGACTGGCCAGTACCGAAGAGTAAACACGAAGTTAGGAGTTTCCTGGGGTTATGCTCATATTACAGACGTTTTGTGAAAGGCTTCGCTACTATTGCTAAACCACTACATGAGCTAACGGAAAATAAACGAAACTACCAGTGGTCGAGGGAGTGTGATCAAGCATTTAGGACTTTGAAAATTGCATTATGTTCGCAGCCAATTCTCGCTTTCCCAGCTTCCGAAGGAAAGTACATTGTTGATACAGACACAAGAATACTGGTCTAGGAGCAGTTTTGTCTCAAGTGCAAAACGGTGAAGAACGAGTAATAGCATATTAGAGCAAGACACTTTCTAAACCGGAGAGAAATTATTGCGTTACAAGGAGAGAGTTGCTGGCAATTGTCTGAGCGTTGGAGCACTTCCATAAATACCTCTATGGAAGAGAGTTTTCACTACGTACCGACCATGCCGCGCTTGCATGGCTCTTGAGATTAAAAGCTCCGGAAGGACAGTTGGCAAGGTGGCTTGAACGTCTGCAAGAGTACAACTTGAAGGTACAACATCAATGGGGGCGCCTGCATGGTAATGCAGATGGCTTATCATGAAGACCGTGCCCAGAAGACTGCCGACATTGCCACAGAAAGGAAGAACAAAACTCACGCGAACATGTTCAAGCCATCACTGTAGATTTCCTGGCAGACGGCTGGACAACACAAGACTGTCGACAAGAACAGATGACTGATGAAGACATTGGACTGATCTTGACAGCAAAAGAGGAAGGTCGCTGCCTGGATTGGTAAGATATCTGCCATGGTTCCGAATTGCTGAAGGGCTACTGGACACAATGGGAATCTCTTACCTTAGAAAACGGATTGCTGAAAGGGGCTTGGGAAAGTGCAGATGGACGAGACGTGGTCATGCAGTTGATAGTTCCCCGAAGTAAAGTGCAGTCTGTTTTGAAGGAGATGCATGATGGAACATCTGGAGGCCATTTTGGCATTAACAAAACCCTTGTCAAAATACGGAAGCAATTCTATTGGCTTCATCTTCGTCACGACGTAGAGGAATGGGTTCGGACATGTGAAATATGTGCTGCGAGCAAGGGCCTACAAACCAGAAGCAGGGGTAAAATGAGAGAGTATAACGTTGGACTGCCTTTCGAGAGAATTGCCATAGACATTGCTGGACAATTCCCAGTTACTGACGATGGAAACCGGTACATCATGGTTGTAGGTGACTACTTTACTAAGTGGGTAGAAGCATACGCAATTCCAAATCAGGAGGTTACCACTGAGGCAAAGCAGTTACTTCACAACTTCTGTTGCCGTTATGGAGCCCCTATGGAAATCCATACGGATCAAGGGAGAAATTTCGAATCAGGAGTGTTTAAAGAATTATGCCGTCTACTCGGAATTCAAAAGACCAGGACAACGCCTCTGCATCCTCAGTAGGACGGGATGGTTGAGAGATTCAATAGGACACTTGAGCAGCATCTTTCGAAGATTGTTGACGAGAACCAAACAGACTGGGACCAATGTATACCACTATTCCTCATGGCGTATAGATCATCAGTACATGACACAACTGGCATGACTCCAGCAAAATTGGTGTTTGGGCGGGAGATTCGTTTTCCTGGGGACTTGATGTTTGTATCACCTGAGACTCAGTCCCAAGAGCCAAAGAACTATTCCTCACAATTAGAAAACCAACTGCGAGAAATGAATTGCTTGATAAGAGGACGGCTGAAGGTAGCCAATGATAAAATGAAAACTCGGTATGACATTCGCAGCAATAGTGTGGGTTTCCAAGAAGGAAATCAGATCTGGTTGTTCAATCCAAAGCGCCATCGTGGTCGCTCACCTAAGCTTCAGTCTAACTGGGAAGGACCCTACACTGTGAAAAAAAGAATCAACGATGTTGTTTATCGGATTCAACAGGAAGGACAGCGAAAGTTCAAGGTCGTCCGCCTAGATCGCCTGGCTAAGTACTACTTCAGAGACGGTTTGCCAGTTCGGGACGAACAGGCTTAAGGAGGGGGCAGTGTTACGACATCACAGAACAGTCTACGTGTTTGTCGAATGTGCCAGAAGAAATTTGATATAACGCATGTGTTGTACGTGCTTGCTGACACATTTTCTAGACGGTGCGAGAATTCACGCGGCCGCTCTCACTGAGTCATGGCCACAAGGAATTACGTCGTAGTTTAAAGGTAATATGCAGTATGTGGAATCGTCTAGATTTTCGGTGGCTATAAATACAATTACTCAGGGATGCTCAGTTCAGTAAAGTGGCGATATATTTACGAGCAGAATTATCACTGTTGCACACCACTAAAAAAAAAAAAATATTAGCGCTTTCAAGCTTCACAGCTCATCGTCAGATCGGAAATGAACAAACAGCCATGAAAACCAACCCTTCACCCCCACCCCACCCATCCTGCTCACACACAACAAGCTATAATTTAAATGTCCCTTCCTCACCATCTGAGCCCTGTCACCTCCATCTGGACAGTTACATATTTTTCTAGCAAATTCCTTGTGTTTCAGTGTTGCGTGTGTGTGTGTGTGTGTGTACATTCCTTTTAAACCTAACTGTCTTTCTCATTCACACTTGTGGGCCAGTCACACACCCTTATTTTAAAAACTTCCAATTAGTCCTATGCAATTTAATTCTAAATCTTATCTATCTGTCCTCTATCATTTACTTCTTAATTATGTTATAAAATATTTGTTCATTATCAAATTTGATTTTAGTATTAATTACATTGTCTAACCCTTTTTCTCTTTCTTTCAATATTTCTAACTCCTCCCTAAGCTTCCTTTCAACTGTGTTATTTACTACTTCTACAATTTCGTAGTCTTCCAACAGATATATTTACAGTGAGGTTCGAGAGTTATTGTCGGGCGTAATTACTGTGCGTGTTCAAATGGTTATTAGTTAAGTGTTGTTTTATAATCGGACGGTATATTGTAATACAATTGTGTTTTAATATTAGTTGACATTTATTTGCGTGTGAACAAATTTTTATTTGATTTGTTTTAAGAGACTGTGTTGTTAATTACGAACTGTAAAAATTAAAGCTGGTGATTAGTGACTTAATTGGTGTCTGGAATTTTGTTGTTTTCCACTGTACCTATGATGATCGAGTAGACCATCGTAACAATATTTTATGTTTATTCTTTCATCCTGTAGTAGTTATATTGGTTTTCCTTGTGTGACAGTACAAAAAAGTCCGATATAAAAATATGGTATGCAAGGTAGCAAACTATTGTATTCCGATGTTTTAAAGTCATTTCTATGGGTTACATAATTTCCCTTGGTTTTGCCGACAACGACGCAGTTCCGAGACAACAAAATAATTTCAAGGACAGGAGTGTACGTGCAGCTAAAAAGACTTATAATGGTTACAGCCACTAATAACGGCGCTTCACACTTATGTTTCATTGGCCAACAGCTCAAAACGTCATTAAAACCACAATGACGTTATAAAAATACGTAACAACAAGGCTATTATATAACCAGAGACAAAAGAACGATGACGTATACTCACTCACACATACGTAAAATTTGCATAATTTTCAGCCCAGTCGACACACAACAGCAGCAGCAGTAACAACTTGTTACAGGCCGCCGGCAATTTATACCGGCAAAGTGTTTTAAACAGTACAAAATGTAGCCAAAAATATCATTATGTGATAATTAGAAGTGAGCTAAACAGTGAGCAGTAATTGTTTTCAAAATTATGCAGTAGAGTCAGTGATAATATCAAAAAACGTAACCAAACTAACTTAAGGCCTCAACATGTGAAACCTCTTCTAGAACTTCTAGTCTACAGATCCAGGGAAGTGCAAAACAAAATTTTTACTAAAGAGCTTGTTAACCCTATGATTAGATATGTGTACACAAAAGTAATTTGAATTTATAAGTATGAATGAGTGAGAGAAAGCGGGGCGTGTTTTTTAATGTCGACATCCGAACGGGGTGTTGGTTTGCGTTTGCGTTCAGCCAAGATAATTAAAATCATTTAATAGCAAAGCAGCTGCTAAACTAAAATATGATATTTGTTAAATTAACGATTAATAAAATATAAAGAAGTTTATGATGAAGACGAGCCAACTTTAATGGCCGCCATGTTGATTTTGTCCGGTGTACACGCTTATAGCATTTATGGAATAAACCAATATTAATGATTAATGTTTATACCGAACGTATTCTCATTTCAATGCCTGTCTCTGCCAGCATTCTCGCTGAGCAGAATCCTGGATCCTTAGGTAATAAAAAATTGTGTAACGAGACTGAAGTAAACAGATGTTATAATTATGGTAGATACCATAATTATGGTAAATGTGACACACGTGCTTTATTCGATTAATGTAAACAAACCCAAATATAAGTTACTAGATATTTCATATGACAAATACATTTATATTTATTTAAAAGAAAGTGAGAGATAACACTTGTACGCAGTGTTACTACCATTCTTCTCTTATATTATTAATAATAGGTACCAATAATAAAATAATTTCGTACTTACCATGCAATTCACAACACTTCCGGTTGTTACACGTGGTATTATAACCATTATTTTCTCTCTAGGGTCCAGGGTTCTTTCTCAGCGAGATCAAAAACAGTGTGGGAGTGCAAAATAAAAACTTTAACAACATGTGTGGTGACTTGAAACTTTTGTTTTAATCTTTTGCATTACCATAGTTAATAGTTACAAAATCACATGGAGTCATACATAAAAACAAAATGGCGGCTATGCATTTCCGCTTTACTAATAATTGGTCAATTTTAATGTTTCATTTCTCGTAATTACTTCTTAACAAAAACATTTTATTACTGCAGTATTATTAAATTTACGTATTACCATCAAATTATACTATTCAACATAAACCAATGCCTCATTTATCAAAAGAAATGCCGGCATCTTCTCACACGCACATTCGCTCGATATTTTCCCAATTGCTAATTACTGGTACATTTTACTGATAAAATTTTGAGCTCAACGAATTAGTTATTATAATTATGAATTTTGACACTTCCCTGATGTTGCAGTTGCAGTTTTCCAATCATACGTTCCCCATCTCAGCCCGGTATTCGGCGAACTTTACAGTTTTCGTCTGTCTTTTAGTGCACTGAATTTACCTTTACACTGTATTTGACTGGTGACTTTACAAAGGTATTGACTACCTTTAGATTACATTTTAACTTGATTTAAAACACTTCTACTGGCAAAACTACGCCATCTAAAATTTTAGCGTGCTTACGCTCTGGTGGTGTGTTGCAGACTGGGGACGAACAACTGGTACATTGTACCCATGTGGAAGGGTTATTTTGTCATCACTTTATTGTTTCAAGCTGATGACGGCATCGTTTTTTCGTCACAGTCGTTACGTTTTTGGATTATTCATGATGCTTCAATATAATTCGCAACTAGCTCGGTCCAGATATGTGCCGAAAATCACGTAGGCCAACGACCTTGGAGTCGAGTTGTACTGACAAACTGCGTCGTGTGTAATACATTGGGGAAAGTTAACCTAACCATTTTAAATATATGAAAATACAATAAAATTGTTTTCCTGTACCAATAAATTCTTTAGACGGACTTATGTACCGTCACAAAACCCCCCCTCAATGAGAGGTTTTATGTTGAAACACAAAAACTCTCATTGACTCATTCACACCTTCTAAAGGGATCAGCCCGGATATGTCGCCACAACCCCCTGTAGTGTTTACATTAAAAAGGAATACAATAACTTACCCTTGGTCCAATGATGATGACAGTACCTGCATGACCTTACTGGACTTCTCAGGTGAGATCCCAACACCGCAAGGCCATTTAGGCATTCAACGTTCCTGCTCTGACACGCAGGCCAGCTCAGGACCACCGTCCCAGCATCACCAAACGCTGAAACATTGAGTACAAAATTTAAAATAGTGGCCTTGTATAATCCCATACCCATAGCTGATATGTCTCCTCTTAGCTACATTGGTTTATGCTCAGAGGCATTGGTTTTCTTACCCCTAAGTTTTCAAATAACAAACAAACAAGATTTAAGACAGAATGTCCTTCTCCTTTTACATTCCTACCTTTACCAGAACTGGCCTCCAGTCAACACTACTTTACTCTTTTCACCACAAGAAAAATATATTCTTATACTAAGATCATAATACGTAAAACAATTTCTTATGTTTCCAAAAGCAACAACAACTTATCTATATCCCTAATATATGGAATTCAAAACACAACTTTATTATGGCAAACACTTCAAATATTTAAAATTTATTGATCAGCTTTTTCTGATTTCAATATTTCTTTACCACAGAATCAGAACTGTTTTATTCAACACCATTATCGACATCATTTATTTAATGCTTAATAATCGTTACCATTGCTACCCCTGTAGCAACCTCCTAACCACACACTCTATTACCATAACCTTGAAACTTCATTATCAACTCTTTTGTACAACCTTTACATTAATTAATCTTCAATTATTTAAAAATTCTCCAATTATTTAAAATTTTACCATTACTTTCATTACTTCTTTAGTTTTGAAACATTTTATAATTATTATTAAATCAATTAAACTAAAAATTCCTATTACATACATGGTTTACATAAAATACATATAATACACAACATATTGTAATACAAAAATACATTTAACATTAACACACAAAAATATATACAATCCAACTTTTGATTTGTTCTCATTGACCATTAATCAGTTCATAATACAATCCATGTAAAAAACACACTGTCCACATAGTTAAATGTTCATAAACACAATAAAATACCTATCCACCATCATCATATAATAATCTTATCTTATATCTACATACATTATTTTTTATTGAATACCAAATACTAGTACTATCAATATAATACTCATTTGATTTTTTATATTTTTCCACTAAACCACTGTAATGAATAGGGTTACTCCATATCATTATATCATACACCGTGTCGTCATATAGTATAGTCCTGTCGCCCTTGGTATAATTTGTCATAATCAGGTAAGTTATATCATCATCTTTAACATCATCTACTGTTCCTATATCAATGCAAGGTAAAATTTCAATATAATTATACACCATCTCTACACCTAACCTTTCCACAAATTCTCTATAATTCCTATTCACCTTAAAAATCTCTCTCTCTCTCTTTCTCTCTCTCTCTCTCATCACAATACCTCTCTCTCTCAAAATATCTATCACAATAACACCAAGTTACACTCTCTCTCTCCATATATGCAGGGGACTCTACAACTTTATCATTGCACCACCTATCAGGTGCACAAAAAATCCAGGGTACTCTATTTGCAGACCTTTTGTCTTCCAAATACGCGCATGAAGCCTTTTCTTCACCCCCGACTACAAGATTACGGGAAAAATTTACCCCCTGCAACCCCTCTACCTGTAAATTCTCTCTATACTTTCTCTCTAATTCATCAATACTTTTTATCTCTTCATTATTAAATTCTACTCCCATTATACTTTTATCACCACTCTCAATATTCACACAATTATTTTCTAACACCATATTTTTACTTCTATTATCATAATTCTCACCACTACTTACCTTGTCGTCTTTATTTTCATTTAATTTATTTGATTCTCTACTATTCTCTACCCCCATTTTACTCTCGTAATTTTCGTCTACTTTATTCTTTTGTCTATCAAACTTCTCATTAACTAATGCAACTATTTTCTCTTAAAGAATTAAAGAAAACTAAAAACTTGTTTTCGTGATTTTCACTCGTCAATTTATTTAAAAAATAATATACCACGACAGCTGTTTCGGCACACAGTGCCTTCTTCAGATGGTAAGAGCTGACTAGTTACTTACAATAAAATATCACATAAAGCCAGTGCTATGAAAACGATAATCGACTCAAGTTCGAACAATAAACAATACACATTACATATACACAACTATATACAAATTAGAAAGGAACATACATTTACTTATATAATTTCAAATTTAAAAGCGGAGAGCTATTTAAATCAGTTTGGTTGTTCAAAAGCAAACCTAAATCTTTACGCTTATTAATTTCGAGGGCTTCAAGTAAATCAAGTGTTTTACCTTTTTCCAATACATGTAACATTTTAAAGTCATCATTAAAATTATGATCTTTTTCCGACAAATGATTCGCATAATTAGATTTACCATCCTAATATCTCAAACTGTAATTGTGATCGTACATTCTTTTTGAAAACGACCTTCCAGACTGGCCAATATAAATTTTGTCACAAGACCCACACGATAACTCATATACTCCTGACTTTTGGAGTTTCTCTACTTTACTCTTATTGTTCTTAATATATCTACCAAGAGAAGATTTCGTCCTAAACGCTATATTTATATGTTTTTGAGTAAAGTATTTACCAATTTTATCCAATACAGTACCTATGTAATTAAGTGTGTGGAACTTTTCCTTATGTGTTGGAATAGGCTACACCAATCTTAATGTTCAATAGAAATTGAAGTAAATGATAGTATTCACTTTTTAGATCTTTCAATTACAAAACAAAATAATAAACTCAATTTTAGCATTTTCCATAAACCTATGCATACGGATATGGTTATACACAACACGTCTGCACATCCATACTCACACAAGTTAGCAGCTTTTCATAGTTATATTCATAGACTTATTAGTATCCCACTTTTAGATTCAGATTTTCAAAAAGACCTTAACATTATAAAACAAATAGCAGTTAACAACGGTTATCAGTCAAGTCTAATAGATCAGTTGTTGAATAAAAAACTATATTTACAAACATTAAGATTGGTGTATCCTATTCCAACACATAAGGAAAAGTTCCACACACTTAATTACATAGGTACTGTATCGGATAAAATTGGTAAATACTTTACTCAAAAACATGTAAATATAGCGTTTAGGACAAAATCTTCTCTTGGTAGATATATTAAGAACAATAAGAGTAAAGTAGAGAAACTCCAAAAGTCAGGAGTATATGAGTTATCGTGTGGGTCTTGTGACAAAATTTATATTGGCCAGTCTGGAAGGTCGTTTTCAAAAAGAATGTACGATCACAATTACAGTTTGAGATATCAGGATGGTAAATCTAATTATGCGAATCATTTGTCGGAAAAAGATCATAATTTTAATGATAACTTCAAAATTTTACATGTATTGGAAAAAGGTAAAAAACTTGATTTACTTGAAGCCCTCGAAATTAATAAGCGTAAAGATTTAGGTTTGCTTTTGAACAACCAACCGATTTAAATAGCTCTCGCTTTTAAATTTGAAATTATATAAGTAAATGTATGTTCCTTTCTAATTTGTATATAGTTGTGTATATGTAATGTGTATTGTTTATTGTTCGAACTTGAGTCGATTATCGTTTTCATAGCACTGGCTTTATGTGATATTTTATTGTAAGTAACTAGTCAGCTCTTACCATCTGAAGAAGGCACTGTGTGCCGAAACAGCTGTCGTGGTATATTATTTTTTAAATAAATTGACGAGTGAAAATCACGAAAACAAGTTTTTAGTTTTCTTTAATTCTTTAATATAATGGATTTTCATCAAGTAAAGGCCTCCAGTATAAATTACTATTTTCTCTTCTGTTTTATCGAAACGTGCATGCATTTCATCAATTCGCTTATCAAAATTACAATTTTGTCTTTTGATTTCATTTTTTACTTCATTCAATTTCTCGTCAATGTTATTAAATTTCTCATCAAGTTTATCAAACTTTGCATTTTGTTCATTAAAAAGCAATTTCATCATCTTTATCATCTCATTGTCTTCAGCCTTTTTACTCGTGTCTGGTGTTGAGTGAACTCCTTCACTCATTATATGTGATTCAGTTACACTTATTTGGATTTTGTTTACACTGTCAGTGAGGCTGACGTAATTGTTTGCCATTTTGAGTAGAAAAAGAAAATTCTGTTTCTTTTAAACTGTTGCTTTGTGTATATTTAACCTAACAACATAACCTAACAATCGTAATACACATTGTTTACGTGTTATGCTATATACCATTTTGACACCCACTCTGTTTCTGTTTTCTGGCTTATTTTATATAAAAATTTTATATAAAGTCACAGTTCGGGCTGCCATTGTTACTACCCTTTCTTCTTTTATATTAATAATAATAGGTACCAATAATAAAAATAATTTTGTACTTACCATGCAATTCACCACACTTCCAGTTGTTACACGTGGTGTTATAACCATTATTTTCTCTCTAGGGTCCAGGGTTCTTTCTCAGCGAGATCAGAACCAGTGTGGGAGTACAAAATAAAGACTTTAACAACATGTGTGGTGACTTGAAACTTTTGTTTTAATCTTTTGCAATACCATAATTAATAGTTACAAAATCACATGGAGTCATACATAAAAACACAATGGCGTCTATGCATTTCCGCTTTACTAATAATTGGTCAATTTTAATGTTTCATTTCTCGTAATTACTTTTAAAAAAAACATTTTATTACTGCAGTATTATTAAATTTACGTATTACCATCAAATTATACTATTCAACATAAACCAATGCCTCATTTATCAAAAGAAATGCCGGCATCTTCTCACACGCACATTCGCTCGATATTTTCCCAATCGCTAATTACTGGTACATTTTACTGATAAAATTTTGAGCTCAACGAATTAGTTAGGTATTATAATTATGAATTTTGACACTTCCCTGATGTTGCAGTTGCAGTTTTCCAATCATACGTTCCCCATCTCAGCCCGGTGTTCGGCGAACTTTACAGTTTTCGTCTGTCTTTTAGTGCACTGAATTTACCTTTACATTGTATTTGACTGGTGACTTTACAAAGGTATTGACTACCTTTATATTACATTTTAACTTGATTTAAAACACTTCTACTGGCAAAACTATGCCAGCTAAAATTTTAGCGTGCTTACGCTCTGGTGGTGTGTTGCAGACTGGGGACGACCAACTGGTACATTGTACCCATGTGGAAGGGTTATTTTGTCATCACTCTATTGTTTCAAGCTGATGACGGCATCGTTTTTTCGTCACAGTCGTTACGTTTTTGGATTATTCATGACGTTTCAATATAATTCGCAACTTGCTCGGTCCAGATATGTGCCGAAAATCACGTAGGCCAACGACCTTGGAGTCAAGTTGTACTGACAAACTGCGTCGTGTGTAATACATTGGGGAAAGTTAACCTAACCATTTTAAATATATGAAAATATAATAAAATTGTTTTCCTGTACCAATAAATTCTTTAGACGGACTTATGTACCGTTACAGCAGATGCATCACAAAAATAACCAATGCTGCAAAGAGGGCAGGAAATTGTGCAGTGTTGTTAATACTGATTGGACTGATAATGATATGCAGCAGCTCTCCCTGTGTTTGAACGGGAATCTGCTATACCAGAGTCAATTGACGAAAACTGTTCAGAATTTCACTGTTTTTGATTGGTTTTGATAGATACTAATTAAATTAGCTATTAAAGTTTAAATATAATCACAATGAGCTTAAATAACGAAGATTAAAAAAATTTTCTTATGATAAATGTTCTTCAATATTTACTACTTCTGCGAGTAGTAGTTTTCTAGATAAACCATCAATTACTGGAACATATCAAAAATGAAATGAATATTCATACAGAAGATAATTTAATTAAAATATAAGCTTTGGGTGTTCCTCTTAATCCTAGAAAATGTTGAGGAAAAAAAGTTAAATTAATATATATCAAATTTGCATAGAAGAATCTTAAAAATGATACAATGTACGTATTATTTGACTAAAAGATAAATTTGCTACAATTATTTGAAATAATGCTAAACAGTCATAGTATTATTGAATATAATTTCAATTTTCTCATTCATAATTAGATGTATTGCAATACCGGTATTATGGCACATGGAAATTACATAGATATTACCCAATTATGATTTTTATGAATACTCTGTGCTGTCTAAACAAATTTTCAATTAAACAATTAAAATTATATTCGTGAAACATAGCCTCGTATATCCTATATGACTGCTGTACCATTTTAGAATTAATTCAATTTTTTTGAGGTCACAACAGAAACAGAATAATATGAACTACTTTTAAATAGAAATAGTATAGAAGAATTTAATTACAAATAGAAATTTCACATGTACAGAAGCATTCATCACAAAAACACGTATGGTTTACATTAAAACAAATTTATATTTCTTAATCTTAGGTTTCTATGATGTAATATAATAACTTTTGCAATTTATTATAATTTTCTAATTTTTAAACAAACATTTTCAGCTATGTATTAAGTTCTGTGGCACAATTATTTATAATGTGTGTGTGTGTGTGTGTGTGTGTGTGTGTGTGTGTGTGTGTGTGTGTGTGTGTGTGTGTGTGGTTATCTAACTCTGAACTTTTATCTTTACACACAAATTACTGTAAGAACAGACAAAATTTCAGGAGATATTAGGTAAATTCAAAATCCATATACTACAAGCAGAATAGTGAATAAATATTGAAGCCAGAAAGGAAAAAATGTGTAGATTGTTAAAATAAAAAGTAAACCTTTCATTATCAGTCTTCCAAGAAAAACAAGTTAATCTGTTAACACAATAGACCCGAATGTCAGAAAAAAAAATTATTAATAAATAACTACTATCAAGAGCATAAGTAATGTGAGAACATTATCAATACAGTTACTGCTTACCATGGCAAGAAACAACAGGAACATTCAATTTTTCTAAAAGCTTCAACATATGTGTTCTTATTTCAGTGACTCGCTTCATAGCTTTATGGTTAACAAAATGCTCGTTACACCAAGCTTTGGACGACTTTTCACTTTCAACAACTTCTCTGTATGCAGAGTACACATTGAGCATTGTTAACAGATCTCCTTCGCTGACTTCAAACTTTCGTCTTTCCACTCTGGCTTTAAGTGCTGCAGCACCACTGGTAATCCGAACAAAGACACTCTGCACTTGTAGTAATGACAGGATACTAGCCATTTCTTCTGAACACCCAAATTCTGCTACAATTCAAATAATAAAAAAATTATAAAGCTCTTGTAAAAGCAAATAAATCTACACAAGAACGTTTTTTTAAATTCTTTAATAATCATAGTGTACTTACGCTTTCAAACTATATAATTAATTTAAATCTAACCGACACAATTAAACATCTGCCAATAAATAAATAATAGTAACAACTATAATTAATGAAACATTGTAATGGTTAACAACAGTCATTTTTTAAAACTGAAACAAATTTGTTTATTGTTACTCTCCTTAAAATATAAAAAAGGACAATTCAACACGTTTGAAAAAGTTGCACATATCAGATTAGTAAAACAGTTTTGGTGCATAATCTTAGATTGGTTACGTACACAAATCAGAATGTCTTATGAAAAAAAATTCCCCAAATATAATTTAATAACAGATTTCACTAGGAAATTAATTTGTCTTCAGGTAAAAATAATAATAGAAAAGTAAAAGTATAAAGCCTATAAAATATTTTTACTTTTTATATTTGTTATCTGTTGTTGTTGAGATTGGTAAAAATAATAATAGAAAAGTAAAAGTACAAAGCCTATAAAATATTTTTACTTTTTATATTTGTCATCTGTTGTTGTTGAGATTGGCTTATTAAATCTTATAGTGAAGACTTACCAAAACTTCCCGTTCATCCGTTCTAACCCAACAATTTCCCATAAATTTCTACTAAGCAGCACTATCTAAAGTACAAACATAAATGAAACTCCAGAGAACATGCTAGATTCCATTTTGGGGAGAGTGAGGAGCTCTATTCTATGCCTACTGCACATTCCCCCAATGCTGTGGCTGGTGACTTGGTGATTGTTTTACTTACAATCAATAATAAAACTGCAAAACAGCTGATTTATTTGCCATTTTAGCATCATCCCTCAGAAACGAATTTTTGAGTAGGTAACTTAAACTCCTTACTTAGGACTGAGTCAGGCCAGCCACAAAACACGAGTTTCTATCTGCCTTAGCCTGAATCTTCAATCACAGTGATTGGTTATTATAAATGATGCTGAAACTGAATGCTTATTCCATAGTTATTATAAATCCAGTTTGGCAGAGGAATTATTTTTTATTATTTACCTGACGTCTCACTTCAGCATTAATTTTTCTCTTGACTTCTTTAAAGTAACAGGAACATAAAAAACAAAAATTTATTTATTCTGAAAATGACGTCTTGTACCTTTATTTATTTATTTTTTAACATGTGGAGACCCTATCAAAGCTTCCAGTATATTAAGTCATCAAATAAACAAAAATTGTGACCATGAAGAAATACCTTAGTGGGGACTCTTGAGGAGGAAGGACTAAACAACTGGTAGATTCCATTAAGAGTTTTGGGTAGATTTTCCTGCTAAAATTCTTTTCAAAATAACTCCACTAAAATTACTTTAATGGTAGAGTTGGCAAAGTGTGAAATCAAATCAGCAGACCTCAGAACTGGTTCACCAGCTGCAGCAAAACAGACACGATCAGACAAAACCCCCTACTCGTAGACAACCAACCTGACAATCAGCATTTGTCAGGTAAAATGATATGTTTAAACCAAAATGTAAATGTTACAGACGAGGGTCACCTTATCATTGAGCAAATAAATGTAAATATGTGGATAGAATTTGTTGAAGGTATGAGAAGGTAGGACATCTCACCAATGTATGTTTACGTTTACGTAAGAAGAAACAGGACTTTGAACAACAAACACATTAGCTTAACGTAGTTGTGTAACAGACAAAAGACATAATCATTATACACCACGCTAACATAGAGAAAGGAATCAGAAGGGGGAGAAAAGGAACCAAGAAGGGATGTAACGGGGCAAATTAAAGGGATTTTGTATTTTATTAAAATTGGGGATTTATTATATAAAATTTCACAATTCAATTTCCATCTGTGTGGCCAGTACCCGGTTGAATCTAAAGCGTAGTTTCTAACAAAGGAACTGGGATGAAACAATTGAAATGGAATGTCGTGCTGTCACAATTCTCAGAACTTTGCGGCTGTGTGACATCTAGGCCCAAACGCACTACCAGCATGTGCGCAGACCCACGCTGACAAAAAGACGCTCAAGATGGCTTGGCGATGAATTTCGTCTTACACATGATCCTAGCTGACGGAAATAAACTAAGTCCAGCCCACAATTGTGACGTCGGCCAGTGCTCACCAAATATCATACATGTCAAAAACACGGAAAAACCATGTGTTGAATGAACAGTGACGGACAATCCGATCATAAGGCATTGAACTTCCGCTCTGTCCGAGTGTTTGGAGGGAGGCATGTTGGTAACGCTCTTCCCAGTCAACTAGCAATATAGGCCACGCGTGGCACCTATCAGTTTTCTGCACGGGCAAATCTTCATATTTTTTCTTAAGTCGGCCGACAAAATATCTTTGTGATTCTGCAAAAACATGTATAACAGTGCAATCAGTGGTGAAGAGTGAAAATCGCACGTTATTAAATATTATAAAGTTTTCAACGTCCGGAGAATGAAAGACTTTGGGAGACGTGCCACGTGTTCGGAGAAGAGGACGCCACACATGTAACGTTTCACAATGAAAATATTATTATCATTAATTTTATATACAATGGGGGTTTAAACTATTAGTATGAATGTGAGTGAGAGCAGGCTGGGCAGCTTTCAAATACAATATGTTTATGGTAATTTGTATGTATATTTTAATATTATGGTTTTAATAATAAGCAAGTAAATATTTTGTACCCTTGTTAAAATATGGAAAGAAATGATTAATTATGTTTATTTTGATGGTATCATGTTGATAAAATTTTAAATGGAAAAGATTTTAATTTGATTGCATAACTACGCCTCATGGCGAAGCGCATATAACTATGTGGGGTTTAATGTGAGTAACTT
Source organism: Magicicada septendecula (assembly GCA_034769895.1). NCBI lineage: Eukaryota > Metazoa > Arthropoda > Insecta > Hemiptera > Cicadidae > Magicicada > Magicicada septendecula. The sequence continues at coordinate 401,350,719 of CM068371.1, read as the reverse complement.
TAATTTTGAGAAAATTAAACAGAAGTTTTTCTTTTCAATGTATATGTCGTCAGAATATTTATTTCGTACCCCCACACTGTTTCCGACCTCGCTTATGAACGAACTCTGGGACCCAAGGAAGAGCGGAATAGTGGTAAGTACGAAATATGAAACATTATTCTTAACAACTAATAAAAAGTGAATTAATGTGTTTTTATACAGGGAAGAAGATATTTTTATATTTGCTATGTTAAATAATTAGACTACTCTCACCTTATTCTCATGTGTTAACTGTATAAAGTCTAAACAAACCTGCTTTTATCAAACCCTTTGCATGCAGTGGTGTGAGAGGGAATTCAGCCATCTGTAAGCCTAAAGGTTCAGTCAATGCCCCTGAAGAATCTATAGCACCCAGAGCATGCAACAGTTCTACAGCAGTAACCAGGGACCGAGCAGGTGGTGGTGATGGAAAGGAAAACCTGAGCACATTGTCTATGCCCAAAGCTTTCAGCTGTAAAACTGCACTGCTAAGTTCAGAACGTTGCATTTCTGGTGGTGTGTTTTCTTTCAGTAAGCTGCCATCTTTTTCTGTATACAATCTGTAAGCAGAGTCTAGACATTACTTGGATATATTAAAGGACATCAGGCTAGGATGAGAATTATGGGAACGATGACAAGTTATATTTAGTATATACAAGTGATGTAAGGAACTAACACAAATGTATAGCAAAGCTGAAAGTTAAGGGCATGGAAATGCGCGAAACGCTTATGGTAAGAGGGGAAAGGCAATGTGGAGGGAGTCGCTGTGAGATGTGAGAAGAGAATTGTTGTTATCAGTGATGGTGCAGCCAACCTATGAATATCATTTCTAATAGTAACAAAAACTCGCGACTGTTAAGGTTTGTTTGTAAATGTGTCACCACAAATCTCTATCTGTGTGTGTGTGTGTGTGCACGCATGCGTACAGTCACACAGCTGGTTTTAAACAAAATTATACGTTTATTGTTTCCGACGTAAATGAAATAATGATAATAATATTGTAATTGTATTACTATACAAATCAAGCAAATGATATGTACTGTTCACACGTATCGGAATTTGTTGCTGTTACATATCAGAATGTTTTATAAGCATATCTGAGTGTTGTTTGGTTCTGTCATTGTGTACTGTTGAGACATAAAAAACTACAGCCTTTCTGACTGTTGTTATAGCAAAGGAATTTGCAAACTGTACACTTCCACTCCTTAATTACACTCGACTATCTCTACAGTTTACCATTACATAAAGGAATGCGTTCTTCGTATTAATTTAATTGCAAGAATCTTTTTAATCCTGGATAACAAAAGCTGTTTATTATTACTTCCCGTGTTTGACTATGAATAACTTTCCTGTCTTTGCTAGTTGAAGGAGAAGTATCCATTTTAACAAATCTTGTTACTGGATGATAACACAAATAATTACGATAATACATAATAAAAACTACCAATAGACTTTAACTAAAAAATTAAATAACTAATAAAAATGAGTGACTGTAAAACAACAATAAAATTAATAAAAAATTGAAATAATAATAACAAATACGAGACTGAGATAGTACATCACACAAGTAACTAACAATGTACAGGTAACTAAAACATCACACACAAGTTGGCAACACCTTCACTTGCATACCAGCTGATTCTCCGTTACCCTCCTGCCATTCACAATTTCAAAGTGGACTCGTCCATCCATACATTGGTTTCAGCGCATATGCCCTTCACTTTCAACTTTACTGTACATAAAGCAAGACTCTTATTCAACCACTCTAGACAGACAACAGTATATACTTCATCAAAATTGTATCTTACTTATATACAACTATTAACACTATGAACAATTAATACTGTAATATTGGTTTACACATGATGTAATAACACCAGAACACAATGGTTTAATTTTGAAAAATCTTGTCATTATCTGGCTAAATTTTATAAACATCCGTCTCAAATTTACAAAACCAGTGAGTAGAATAATTTGAATAAGTGATGATGTTCAGCTGTCTATAATGACTTCTTCAACTGAGTTTTTCCTTATCTCACAAAATGGATATGGTAATACCTTAAAAAAAAAAGGGATATAATTTAGCTTCCACTGACTTACAGTTAGGTGATGACAGTGAGTCAGGAACCAAAATTATGTATTACCTGTATGCTTTACCAGGCCGTACTCTACCAGCTCTGCCTGCACGCTGTTCAGCTGAAGCTTGAGATATTGGTACAATCACTAAACTGTCACTGTATGTCTCTGGATTGTACCACCGCATCTTCACAAACCCACAATCAACCACTACACAAAAAAAAATACAGTTTCAGTTTGTAACAATAAAAACTGTTCTGCCTTGGAATATGCTCTTATTTACACAAAAATATAAAACAAATTATGGAAATTCATTCGAAGTCGATTGATATGTTAATTTTAATATTAGTGTTACTCATGAATTCAGTTAATGGAAACAACAATATTTTAAAATAATTTGTTTGCAAAATGCCAAAGACAATTTAGCTACAGATGACACTACAAGCATATATTTCAATACAACACACCTACAGATACATACATACTTTATTGAATTCTCCACATCATAACATGCTGAATTGACAAAACCATGTTTATTATAATCTTCCTACAGATAAATTCATGTTTCTGTACATTTAAATATATTAGCTGTACCAAGTAGAATAATATTAACACAGCAGTGAAAAGTTGGTATCTTGGGACTGCATCACAGTGATATCTTTCAGCAACTTTTGTTGTAATCATTATTTTGTAGAGAGAGTACACTACAGATTACATTATACAATATACTACTATAGGTTAATTTAGACTTTTATAGATTTCTCTTTTTTATGGGAATATTACAAATATTATTAAGGACTTGCTAATGACTTATAAATATAAAATATCATTGCATTCACAGTAAAATAAGTAGAAAAAACAACTTACCATAAACTATTCCTGGGATAGTGACTGAAGTCTCTGCAATATTTGTTGCAACAACAATTTTCCTTACATCTCTTGGCGAGGTCTGAAACACTTTCAGTTGATCTGAGTTTGGAAGCGATCCATACATTGGTAAAACTAACACCTCTACTGAAACATCCAATGAGTAATATAAATTTCACCTTAGACTTCATAAGTATAGACATATTTATAAATTAAAATACAGTTGAAATATTTTTTAATATAAATGTTTCAACAGATAACATTATTGCTTTGAATTAGTACCAACTTCGCTAACAGTGATATAATGGAAATATTACAAATTTCAACAAGTTGTTTTTGACAACACAATGCATATATTACATAATTATTAACCATATTCAGTTATTTAGCAATGTGTTAGTGTAACAAATTACTATGAAAATCGCACATTTTAATTTACAACAATCAGTGAATACACATTAAACTGAATAAGCTGATGTTTCTGGCTGTTAGGGCTAGTTAGAATAATAATAACAACAATAATTAAAGTGTTTTATTGGCAAACAAATTCAAATGGAATACAAAATTATTCTTAAAAGTACAAATCAACACTCTTGGTCAAGACCGTCTGAGGAGTTGCATACTATTTAATACATTTGTGGACTGAACAATTATTGATGCTTGGTAGAACTCCAATATATAATTAGTTAATAAACAATAACATTCAGCTGATTACTCAATCTTTTATAATAATAATGACTGTACAGGCGGATAGGGTTTGCTTAATAGTTCACCAGGCTTACTCACCTTGCCTGCTGTACCAATTTGATATGACCACCAACTTTTAATATAATATATAACAACAGTAAACTGCTTATAACACCGTGTAAGGGGAGTACATCAAAGGACATGGTGGGGAAACACTATGAACACTCAAACTGCCTAGATTTCATTCACAATACAGTTTCAGATTTTAATTGGGAATTATTATTTGTTGTTAAGTTACAAAAATTGAAGAGAGAGACATCTAACAAGAATGATTGTGTTGGTCGATAAAGTGGCATATACTACTGTGTATTATGTCAGAACAGTGATCTGATGGCAACGCTGATCATGGATTCTGTCTACAAAGAGAAACTTATCTTTCTCCCTGTAGTTGAAACTAGGAACATGGTACACATAGTCAATGGGCTTGCTTGTCGGCTTGCACAGCTTCCTTCTTCAGACTAAATCGAGCCTGAACCGAACGAACCGAATGAGTGACAGTGCAATGTGCACTGTGTATGTTAAGTTCACTGTGTAAAGCGAGATCACTGTAGAAATACTTTCAAAATACTACATACAATAAGACGTTTAGCTAACTATACTTTCATTGTGCTTAACAACAATCTTTGTCTGCTTTCTATATTGACACAGTCCATAATCTGGAGCTAAACAATGTTGTAGGGTGTTTTTTGTTATACACAAATCAGTTTTAACAATTTTTAAGCAGAAGTGGGTACAAAAATTTATTATCCTACAAAAACGCTTGAAACTTTAAAATACTGACCATCATGTTCTGCATCTCTTATACTACATTAGCTGGATTATATGTAAGTTAGAATAATCATATATATATTTTTTTAATTTACAAAAACTTGAATCCCTGGAAAATATTCTCCCAATATCTAATGTACTTCCACCATATGTATCATCCAAGCATAGTTTTAATTGCTTATGCACATTGAACTATTTAATAATTTTTGTACCAAAATATTTTAAATCAATAATTACAGCCTGTCCTCCTATGATCCGCTAAGGTGTCCTTCAGTAATGATACAGCTCTGTCAACTTCATCCTGACCTGTGAGGAAACACAGAATACCACCCGGCTCTTCTTTTTCATGTATTTTGACAGCTGTGTCCACTACTCCTTGCACATAATCTGGTACTGGTTCTAGAACAATTAATAGCCAACAAACTCACAATGAAAAATAATAGACAACTTTGTGATATACAAATATAAATTTATAATTTAAAATCTATAAGAAAAGCTAATTTACTATACAAATCCAACATTACGTTGACACTGTTCACATAATTTAACAGAAAACAACACTAATTTGAAACATTTCACTGTAAGTTTACCAGCTTTACCAATCAACAGAAAGCTGCTGACTTTATCAGTAGCCCAAGTGAATTAGTGGTGTGGACCACGGATGAACGCAATGAAGACAAAACCCATTAGAAAGCATTCAAATGGTGTTAATAAATAATAAATGAAGGCTTTCACAAATGTAAAACATTCTGTGCTATTAAGCCATGGTAGGTTGTTTACAAATCCCTTGCTGAATGTTTCATCTACACCCATGCTGTCATCTCTGTACAGGCTCCATGATCTTGTCTGTTACACAGCTCACGATGGCTGCCACAGACATAACTGAAATATTTGGTAGACATTTGTAAACTACCGCCTATGGTGCAGCAGCCTAGTATGTTTTATGTCTATCCAAATGGTAACTTTTAAAACATACCACACTGAACACTTCAATCCTGCCGACATCCCAAACCGTCCCCAAAGTTCACAGGTTTAAGTAGTAATTTTTTTAAAACAATTCCTAAAATTCTAAAATTTCTAGTTACAAACACAAGGATATAAATTTATAGTAATCTAAATATGTTTACACTGGAAGAAAATGGATTCAACACAATTTTGTAAAGTCTTTTTTCTTTTAAACTGTTTGTAAGTGAAATTACTACGAGGGAAAGAGACATGAGTGAGTGATCAGTATGTGTAACACCATCCATAGAGAATAAGTAACAAATAACCAATTGCTTCAAACACCACTTTGTATTCATATAAACCAGTACGTATTCCCTAAGTTATACTTTGTCAACTTTCCTCCACGACTCCACTCACTGATAAAGATACGTTTCTGACACTGTGAAAACATACGGAAACCTAGTTATAGCTCATTATCCAGATGTATGCAGTAGCTAGAAATTTAGTTTTTGTTTCCATTAATTCAGAAAGAAAACTATAGTTTCCAACACTATGGAACACATAAGTGACGCTTGTTGAACATTAAAGTTCTCCACACATTTGTGGTAGAAATGTAATTTTTGGTTCCACAAACATAATAATAATAATAATGTTGTATAAATAATGATATTTAATGAAATATCATATTAAATATGATTCTACTACTTTTTGCTATATGTTTCAAAATCATGTTCCCACAGCTAACAAATAAAACAAAAAAAATTACACAGATAATCATAAGCTATAATGTTTAGCTGTTTTGAAAGCATAATGTTACATATCATAATGTAGTCAAAACCATAACCAGTAATCATATAAGTAATTTCAGTAATTATGCAAACATATAAAACATAATCATTAGAAAACTATTATTTTTCTCAAGTGTTACGTCACATGCACTACTTTTTTGTACCCACATTTATTTGCAGCTTTCACATATTTTTAAATGGAAATATACAGATTCATTTGACCAAATAACAAACCTTTCAAGTAAAAAACTTCAACAGGATAAAGTCGGCCTTCCACACTCATAATAACTGCAGTGTCCTTGTCTTTATTTTTGCTGGAGTTATGGTTGAAAAAATTACATAGATGTTCTGCATCAATTGTTGCTGATGCAATGATCAGCCGAAGATTTCTTTGTTTCTGTAAAACAAATACTTCTATAATAGCCAAACTACAATAATGCAACATCCTATTAACAATATTTCAATGTATTCGTAAGAAATTAACTTACAATTTTTACCTTGAAAACATAACTAAGGTGACACAATTAAGTCACAATTTCTTAAGCTAGAAGAAGGAAACAGAGCAGAGATGAGGAAGAAAGACAGGAGGAAGAGACAAGGGAATAAAGAAGCATGAGCGAAGGAACTGAAATGGAGGAAAAGTAGGCAGATGCATTGTTGTTAAAAGGGAACTTCAAACAGTTACTGTATTTATTATATAAAGTGTAACATTACGTTATGTAACGAATTATATTTTTAGCCAGTGAATCACACAAAAAGCATTTTGTTGACAAAGACGAAGTAAGTCAGAGTTTGGGAGCGGCCGGCAATAAGACGCCGTTACGATCAACTGAAAAACAAATGACGTCAGTCCTAAGGAGGGACGAGTGGAGTGTGACCGGAATAAACTGGTTTCAAATGCGTATTTGAACTGAATTGTGCCGCAGAAATGAAAGCAAAGCGCCTCAGTCTCCAGCCAGCAACCGAACAGTACACATATGTTCTACGAGTGCCCGCGAGCAGTTACGGTAGGCCTACCGAGTTTCTTGCAAAAAAGTTTTAAAAATGGTAATAAATGTGTGAATTAAATAGAAACAAAGTGTAAACATAAATTTGAACTTTCGGAACATTATTATTGTGATTTTTCGTCGAAAAAGCAAATTACAACTTATTGTGGAACAAGCAGGAGACTCCCCATCGGAAGAGATAAGTACAAAATAAAGACATAACCAGTTTCCCGCAAATGTAGAAAATTCATTTTTTTTAAAATAAAATTACTTTTATGTGAATAAAGAAATAATATCAACAGAATATGAGATCTCAATAGTGTGTGAGAGTGAGTGAAAGAACAAAGGGTGTAGTAAGCGCTAAAAAAGTACTGATTTGCCATTGAAGATTTTCTTTTTATTTATTTTGTTTTGAATTACATTTTTTTTAACCATTAAAAAATAAAAAAAGATACAATGTGTTTTAGTAGAATAAAATCAGATTTCTCATTATAATGTGTTAGCTTAGTTAATTACACACTCTACCCGAACCCTATTCTCTGTGTCGGTAAGTTCGCCTAAACGGCCCTGGAATTTTTTCTGTAAGGGAGTTTTTGTTTATTCATCAAAATTGTTTTCTTTGGGAAAGTGAAATGGTTTCCACATTTCCTCCAAAAAATGTGGTGGCAACTTTGGGAATCTTCTGGCTGTTTGAAGGTAAGTCGAAAAGAAAAGAGTATAATCGGGGCTTAATCATTTCTTCTTTACTTTTATTTTTATTGAACAGTTACAAAAGATACACCTGCTTTCAGAGACTTTCTTCAAAGTATATTGACTGGGCAGCCACATATTTATATAGTGTCACTTCTGTCACTCTTATGAAACCATTGGAAGTATACCTTACCCTATACTGAAAAATGAAAAACTGAAAAGCCCCTGGTATAAACTCAGAATTACTGAAATAAAGGGGAACATTCTGGAAGCATAATGTTAAAATTTATTAAATAGATGCTGGTCACAATGAACAACTCCAAAAGAGTGAAAAATAGCAGAAGTTATTTCTATATTCAAGAAAAGAAATACGAATAATACTTAAAGATGTCCAGAAATGAATTTGAATTGTATCATGCATTATAAATTATTGAATGTCTCATACAAAATATACAGTAAACTAATAAAACAACACATATACTCATCAGTCAAGAAGTACGATGAGGATGCAGTACGTCATCAAGACTGTTTAATGTGAACACAGAAGACCTTACCAAAGAATGGAAGAAAGTACGAATAAATTCATGCATCAAGGTTCATTGGAACAAATATCTAAACATAATGTTATTTGCTGACAACCAGCTTATAACAGAAGATAAGGAGGATAAGTCCACAAACTTCATCAATTGAGTTCCACATGTAACGGTACGGAATTGTAGGGCCAAGGTAATATCTTAAAAAATTTGTATTCCCTATGTAGTCAACGTTCACCTTTTGGGAACCTCGAGTTAGTCAACCAAGTATGCAGTGTTTATTACAAAACAAAACGTCTATGTTTTGTCTCCGTGTAACAGTACATAATGACCCAGTACCATAATTATGGGTTATATAGGTATTTTCAATGTTTTGTATTATGTAATTATTTAAACACGGAATGGTTAGGTCCATTGACCCTCTGGAAAAAGGAACAACGCAAATTCAGCCAGAGTAAGACACCAAGGTCGCCGATGGACGTGCTGGAATCGAAAAAGGCCATGGCGGTGTTTGTGACGAAGGACTACAATATGAATTATGATTGGGCTATAGCACGGTTCCGTCATCACTAAGAACAATGACGCACTGAATACAATGTGTGCAACGAGGCGTTGTCCAGCAAGACAAAGCTGGATGACGTAAGAACCACACACACTAGCGCAAATTTACATTTGCCTCGTTCTCATTTCAACGCCATTCTTTAGAGGAGCCACAGCGATGTATCGTTGTGTGTATAATTTTCTAACAATAGTTTAAATAACTAGCAAAAATGTTATCAGCAGTAGTGGAGCAATGAAGGCTCATCTTATTTAACAGTATAAATATATAAAAAATGTAAATTCAGTGCACACATCTATCTAATTAAACTCAGCGGAATTAAAGGCGAACACCGGCCATCACCATGGGCGTCACATACCAACAACGGATGGACCATACCACCTAATAAGCAGAGAAGTTCCTTTTGTCATTTTTATAGTTAATGAGCTCATTAATACCAAATCGATAATAAAAGAATGTACGGGTCTGAAGTTGAATGTGTGAGAATGAACGAGTGAATGTATGGCCATAACCACATATGCTGAGGGCATTGGTTTGTGTAGTAATTAACTAACTATTAATAAATGATTTTAAGCTGCAGCAATAAAGTTTACATTGATATTAATTCAACAGATAAAGAAATAGAGAGAGTAAAAAGAGATAGAAAAAGTAACCGCCATTTTGTTTTGGGTCATATTATATGACGTCACTGTTTTGACCGCATGGTTGTATATGTACTACCTTCTATTGAATTAAATTTGATGGTTAATTTCAAGAATATCTTGTTATCATTTGTGTCGTCAACTGTGTTTCAAAATCTCCCTGTACATGAACCCTGGCACCCCTTAGGTAGAAAGCAAGTTATAAGAGAAGAAAATGAGCCTGGCAACTAATGAATTTGGTAAGTACTCAGACGTACCAAATTATGGTATTTGTCATACATATTTTAGTAGAGTATATGTAATAATAAACATAAAAAATGAGTGTTATTACAAATGCCGCCCAGAACTAGGGACATGATTATTAGTGATATTACATCCGCACTCAAGCAGCGCAGACAGATTGTGAAATAACACACAATTTTGCATCAGCCGTGGATCACAGAGAAAATAACGCCAAGTTATGAATTGCACCAGACGACTAAATGTTGCTAAACCTTATGCCAGTGTTATAGCGCCTTTAAAATGCACCAATGGGAGCGCAGTCTCACGATCACGTGACCAGAAAAACTCTCTGTACTCAGCCTTAGCAGTACTGAGTGCAGTTCTATTATAACTCCTGGTAGAGCGGCCAGAAAAAATCAGCATACAGTTTATTTTACTTTAAAAAACAGTGGCCTCGGACGTGAAGGATAGGCCGTAATTAATAGTCGGTCTATCCAGCAAAAAACAACTAACAGTGCGCAAACAATGTAGCTACCATTAAACATCTAAGTGCCCGGGCGAATCTTAAAAGCCGGCCGGCTATATATATAAATAAATATACAGCACACATCTTCCAGTGCATACAGTTGAAAATAAAACATTGTAATGCAAAAAGTATTTAACAATAACCAAACTCGATGTTAATAGTGCCGGAGTGCGTAAAAAACGAAGAAAGCGGTTATCACGAGATGGCGTAACAAACCATAAGAAGACGTAATGGATGGGTAACTAAACTCACACTTAAACCAATGTTAAGTAAATGATGATTATTCATCATAAAACGAAAGCTTAAAAAGTAAAAAAAAAAGAGATCTCTAAGAAAAAGGTTTTTTTTTTTATTATATTAAATATAAGAGTAAGGGGAAAAGATGTAAAAACGTGCTTGTTTATTCAAAAATATATAATCTGTTATAGGTTAAGAAAGATTTCATTTATTAATTTGTTTAAATTCAATGTATTACTGATATAAAGTAACAGACTAGTGTTTAATTGATGAAGTAATTAATTTGGTTAATAAACTAGAAACGATTTGTTTTAAAACGAATAGTGTATTTATATGCGTACTGATAACCTTCAGATAATCCTTTCTGCAGCTGTGTTCGTCTGTCGAACCTTGGAGATATCCATAAGGTAAGAGTTTAAAAAATTGAGGTAATTAATAGAGTAACAATAGCCCCCGATACAGGGACGGCGAGTGTAATTTGTTATTACATTCGCCAGACCTAATTAAGCGGCAGAACGGGTTATTTGAGAGGGAGGACGTTTTGGTAAATAACATAAACATAGTGAAATATTAAGAGGGTTAAGTTAATATTGGATAAGATTAAAATTCCTATGTAACATTTTATAAACTTATAAAAAATGGCAGGAAATGATGAAAGCGATATGAATGAAATGACTAGTGTTGACAATTGTGATGAATCAAATATTATGAGTAATTTTGAGATACATTCAACTACAAGTGCGAGTCAAGATAAAATAGTAGAATTAGATGTGACAGAGCAAAGTAATGTGACTGAGGACTCAGGGGTTCAGTTAACTCCAACCTCAACTAAGTGTAATAAATTGGACAATGACGTAATGAGCTTTTTGCTAAAACAATTTAATGAATTGAAAGAACACAATAAAGAAGTCAAAAATGACTTCAATAAAATGAACTGTAAATTTGACGCTAAATTTGATGAACAGAATAGTAGATTTAACATTATAAATAGTCGTTTTGACGAAATAAATAAGCAAAATGCCAAGTTTGAGGTTAATATAAATAAACGGTTTGACGAGATGTTAGACGAAAATAATGGTTATATAGTTGAAAATGAGGTATCTAAGAATGATACGGTAAGTGATAATAGTGACAATGAGAGTAGAGAGTTAGTTGAAGTAGAGTTTAAGAATGAAGTGTTGTTAGCAAATGCTGATGAGAGAGTGAGAGAGGATGAAGAGAGTGTACAGAGGGTAGAATTTTCCCGTGGTGTGGTGAAGGGTGAAGAAAATGCTTCAGGAGTGTATTTGGGAGACGTATGGTCTACAAATAATTGTCCCTTAAATTTTTGTGCATCTGGTAAGGCCAGGATGTGTTGTAATAATGTTGTGTTGCCCTCTGTGTGGAATGAGAATGTGAAATGTTGTGAGAAGTATTGTGATGAAAGTGATTATGAGAGAGAGAGAGTGGTAGAAATATTTAAGGTGAATAGAGATTATGAAATATTAGTACAGAGTTTATGCATTGAGAGAGAGGAACAAATTGACTTACCTTGTAAAATAGAGATTGATAATTATTTTGATGATACCTGTATAAATAATAATAACTTGCCTGATGTTTTAATGAGTATAGTAAATGAATATGATGAGAAAATAAATTACTTGATGTTGAGTAAAAATACTTACGGAGACAAGACCAAAATTAATGATGTAGACAGGTTTTATGATTTGCTAATAATGTGGGATAATCCAGTAAATTATTATGTGGGTTCTATGGAACAATTTGAAATATTAGAAAATCATTATATAAATAATAATAATGAATTAAGTGTGAGTAAGGACGATAATTATTATGTAAAAATAAGACTATTACATGATGACGGAGGCTGAATATAAACTCAATGAATGGACAGTTTTAAATATTCTAGTTTATGGTAATGACGGCTGATTTAGGTAATGAAGTATGGTAAATAATAAAATTCTGACGAACAGTTGTAAATAAATGTGTTGGTGTTAAATGTATTGTGTTAAGATTATCTTGCTGTAATGCATATTATAGCTTATATGTAAAACATGTTTGTAATAAGAAAGAAGTTTATAATAATATAATGATATTTGATTTTACTAAAATAATGAACAAGAAACAATAAGGAATTTTATTTTGCATTGTGTGTGTAAATTACAAGTGTTTTAAATACTGTAACTAAAGTTAAAATATTTTGAGTGTAGGTGGCTATTAAAGTAATTCAAAAGGGTAAATTTTATTAATGAAGTAGAATTAATTTTGGTATGAATTGGTACAAGTTGATAAATATGTTAACTAAAAGATTTATAGAAATTGAAAATCAAAAGTACAGGTATGAGGGGTGAGGTAATCATGAATGTTGAGACTGAATTAGTGTTTATAAAAACAAGTCTGGCATACAACTGTTGATGTAAACAGGCGTGTTTCCTGTTGTGTGACTAATGTTTACAGGTTGATGTTTGTTTCATGCTTGAGTTGACAACAACAAGAATGTTGTATTTTGATGAATCAGGGCTATGAGCAGATTCTATTATGAAATAAAAGAAACACCAGATGTGATGGAATGTAGGTAATATTTTTTTTGTAGGGTCCTTTTGTAAAATGTAATCAAAACAAATGAGATTGATAATCAGGAGTTGAGGAATTAAATTAAATTAAATTGGTAATTATCTTAATTGAAAAGGTATTTTGATCTGAATTTTAAATTGTAATTATAAATTAAATGCTAATTGATGAAAACATAATGATTAAAAAATATTCATTTAAAATTGGAAACTGAAAGAACGTTCAGGCTGAGATAGTGTTTGGAAAAAAAGATGTGCACATAACTGTTCATGTAAACCTTTATAAATGTCAATCCATATTTCACGTTTAACTGTAGATTCCCCACCTAAGTACAGTCATGACCTCACCGGATCATGACCGTGAAAGTAGTTAATGGTGACAAATCATAAATTTTACTTGATATAACCGGCTTGTGGTTTGTTTGTTTTGTTAACCTGGTGGTTTTTAGACTTAGTAGGGGGGTTATTTTTTGGGGAATCTACCAAATTTTGGAACAGGGCTATTTTCACCCAGATAGGGGTGGTAGTCCATTACTCAATACCAGTGGTATTACTCAATACCAGTAAGTAGTATACTGAATTTTTATTGTAACGCCGAAGCAAGGATGGGGTGGAATAAAAGAAAAAATGTCCACCCCTTCCGCACCAGTCCTTGTGGAAGCAACTGGGCGCTACAGTCCAGTGGGGGGTAATAGTGAGTGTGGATAAGGGGGTGACCCAGTTACAGGTCACGAGGGAGATGTGATTACGGCTAGGTTGAGGTCTGCAAGGGCCAAGAAGCCTAGTGCTGAACGCAGTAGATTGTAACGGGTATCAGGGGTTAAGGGACTATTAGGGGGGGGTAAAAAAAAAAATTTGGTTGGTATTTTGTATAATCAATGTTAAGTTGGAGGAGTAACAATATTGTGAACATTATTCCATTTGTATGAAATTTATATGATTAAACTGTAAGTAGATAGTAAGTTTATATTATCAATTTTAGACCAAGCCAGTACTTTGCAAATAAAAGATCCAGTACTTTGAGAATGAACCAGTATTACTAAGAGGATACAAATCAGTTGTGGATATGGAGTGATGGAAGGTCATTTGTTAATTTTTTAATTAAATGTTACAGAGCCAGGTGATACTGTGGCGGGCATCTGTCCGAGTTTATGGTGTTGGGATCTCGAGTAGAGAAGTCCAGTAAGGTCGGAGGGGTGCTGCACAGTCACCAGACTAGGGGGGTAAGTACCCATGATTTTAGTAAAGAGTTTAGGGGGGTTGTGGCGCCATATCCTCACTGATCCTTTTAGGCAATGAGAGTTTGAATGCTTCGACCTTCAACCTCTCATTGGGGGGGGGGGTATTGTAACGGTACGGAATTGTAGGGCCAAGGTAATATCTTTAAAAATTTGTATTCCCTATGTAGTCAACGTTCACCTTTTGGGAACCTCGAGTTAGTCAACCAAGTATGCAGTGTTTATTACAAAACAAAACGTCTATGTTTTGTCTCCGCACTCAAGCAGCGCAGACAGATTGTGAAATAACACACAATTTTGCATCAGCCGTGGATCACGGAGAAAATAACGCCAAGTTATGAATTGCACCAGACGACTAAATGTTGCTAAACCTTACGCCAGTGTTATAGCGCCTTTAAAATGCACCAATGGGAGCACAGTCTCACGATCACGTGGCCAGAAAAACTCTCTGTACTCAGCCTTAGCAGTACTGAGTGCAGTTCTATTGTAACTCCTGGTAGAGCGGCCAGAAAAAATCAGCATACAGTTTATTTTACTTTAAAAAACAGTGGCCTCGGACGTGAAGGATAGGCCGTAATTAATAGTCGGTCTGTCCAGCAAAAAACAACTAACAGTGCGCAAACAATGTAGCTACCATTAAACATCTAAGTCCCCGGGCGAATCTTAAAAGCCGGCCGGCTATATATATAAATAAATATACAGCACACATCTTCCAGTGCATACAGTTGAAAATAAAACATTGTAATGCAAAAAGTATTTAACAATAACCAAACTCGATGTTAATAGTGCCGGAGTGCATAAAAAACGAAGAAAGCGGTTATCACGAGATGGCGTAACAAACCATAAGAAGACGTAATGGATGGGTAACTAAACTCACACTTAAACCAATGTTAAGTAAATGATGATTATTCATCATAAAACGAAAGCTTAAAACGTAAAAAACAAAGAGATCTCTAAGAAAAAGTTTTTTTTTTATTATATTAAATATAAGAGTAAGGGGAAAAGAGGTAAAAACGTACTGGTTTATTCAAAAATATATAATTTGTTATAGGTTAAGAAAGATTTCATTTATTAATTTGTTTAAATTCAATGTATTACTGATATAAAGTAATAGACTAGTGTTTAATTGATGAAGTAATTAATTTGGTTAATAAACTAGAAACGATTTGTTTTAAACGAATAGTGTATTTATATGCGTACTGATAACCTTCAGATAATCCTTTCTGCAGCTGTGTTCGTCTGTCGAACCTTGGAGATATCCATACGGTAAGAGCTTAAAAAATTGAGGTATTAATAGAGTAACACACACACAATATGAAAATATCATTATCAAAAACTACTCCATGGTATATTCTGGGAACTATCCCATAAGCCTACAAAATTGTCATTAATGGTACTATGTTGGAGCAGGTATATATTTTCAGTACATACCCTGTAACATATCTTATGAGAAAGACAAAGATGGAAATACCTTGATAAATACCATTTCAATGGATGAGAATTTTCTATACTTTTATATGGTTTAGAATGTGGGAGACAGAATAAGAAATGTGAACATTAGACACAAACTGAATGTTCATCTAATAACACAGCATGTAGGTAATGTACAAAGATGTTAAGGTCATGTAATTTAACAAACTACTATCAATAATATTATTACATATATCTAGCAAGATATGTATGACAAATACCATGATTTGGTATTACTGGTACTCACCAAATTCATTATTAGCCGGGCTCATTTTCTGTTTTTATACACTGTTTTATACCTAAGGGTTCCAGGGTCGGGTACAGGAAGATTTCGAAACACAGTGGACGACACAATTGATAACACAATATTCTGGAGGTTAACCATTAATTTTAATTTCACTCTACGTTCGTACATACAGAACCATGTGTTTACTATAATGACGTCAGGTGGCCTGACTCAAACAAAATGGCGGTTGCCTTTTTATATCTCTTGGTATTCTTTAATTGCTTTATTGTTGGATTAATATCAATTTAACATTACTGCTGCAGCTTCAAAATTATGAATGAATAGAGTTTTAAATTTATTACACAAACCAATGCCCTCGGCATATGTTTTTTATGGCCATGCATTCACTCTCTCATTTACACACTCAATTTTAGACCTGTACATTCTTTAATTCACAATTGAATACTAATGAGCTCATAAGATAGAAAATAATGAAAGGAACTTCTCTGGTTAATCGGTGCTGATGTCCATCCGTTGATTGTGCTTGCTACCCATGGTGATGGCCGGTGTTCGCCTTTTTTAGTATGCCGTTCAATTAGGTTGATATTACACTGAATTTACATATTTAGTAACTGTATGTTAACAAGTTATATGAGCCTTTCTTGCTCCACTATAATCGCCAACATTTTGCCAATTGTATTTAAACTATTGTAAAATTTTGTGCACACAACGATACATCGCTGTGGCTGCTATGAAGAATGGCGTTGAAATGAGAACGAGGCAAATGTAAAATTGCGCTTGTGTGTGTGTAATTCTTATGTCATCTCGCTTTGTCTTGCTGGACAACGCCTCGGTGCACACATTGTACTCAGTGCGTCATTGTTCTTAGCGATGACGGACTAG
This sequence comes from Magicicada septendecula, assembly GCA_034769895.1. Lineage (NCBI taxonomy): Eukaryota > Metazoa > Arthropoda > Insecta > Hemiptera > Cicadidae > Magicicada > Magicicada septendecula. The sequence goes on along the minus strand of CM068371.1, from coordinate 401,333,712 downwards.
TGTTATAGCCCAATCATAATGCATATTGTGGTACTTCGTCATAAACACCGCCATGGTATATTTTAATGTTTTCACGTCCACCGGAGACCTTGGTGTTTTACTCTGGCCGAATTTACGTTGTTCCGTTTTCCAGAGGGACAATGTACCTAACCATTCTGTATGTTTAAAAAAATACCTAATAAAACAATGAAAATACCCATAATTCCCATAATTCTGGTACGGGGTCAATCTGTACTGTTACAGTCATATACGAAGAATGAAAGATAAAAGGATTCCAAATAAGCCTTGAAATATTGACCAAAAGAAAAAGAAAGAATGGGATGACTGAAGACTAAATGGTGAAACTGGAACAAACAGGAATGCCTGCCTAATCACGGAATGATAGGTGTCAACAATCTTCTTTTATATTTTCAAAGACTTCTTGAGCACTTGTGTAATAGTAATCGTGGTGGTGGTGGTGATGGTGATGATAATTCAATCAATGAATTTTTCGGTGAAGGCTTTGTGAGGATCGGTAAAAAATATAACACAAATTTTAACTTATTTATGTTGATGTTTCTACAACGTTTATTGCCATCATCATCATTTTAACTTATTTGTGTCGACATTTCAACAATGTTTATTGTCATCATCAGGACCTGTGTATGAATACAAAAGAAATGTCAAACATAACAGAACAATTATTTGAGTGAACGTGTTTGTGTGTGTGAGTGTGCGTGGGTATGTATGTATAATTGTATATGTGAAGGAGTTGAGATAGTTTGTTTATATCTTCAAATGTTTTCTTTAAGACAACGAGAAAATTATAATATCACAGAACTTAATTTATACACTATTACAATTTAAATTACTCATAATGTAATGGTATTTTTTAATTAATTATAAAAGAATAATCAAAAATTAAATATTAGAATTGGTACAGAAAACGTTTATACACAAACCAGTCAACATATAGCATAGTGAAATATATTATAGCTAAATGCAGATTAAGGGATATTAAATTATGTAATTATTAAAAGTTATTTTAACATGTTTCACTCACTACTGGTATTAAAAACAATCATTAATTTAGAAAATTCGAAATTACACAATAACTGTAGAACTTTACGAACTTGCATCAGATAATTTACATAATGTTACAAACACAAGTTTATGGTAAACCTATCTATCAAGTGAAACTGGATAATACTTATAATCATATTGTTGTAAATTATAGTCCAGAGTACTATAGAATATTATAAATTTATGTATATGTCCACAATCACACCCTATCTTTCACCCATTCTCCCTCTACCCCTCATTCTCTTTCCCTCTCACTCTCACTTGCTCTCTCTCTCTCTCTCTCTCTCTCTCTCTCTCTCTCTCTCTCTCTCTCTCTCTCACTTGTCTCTTTCCACAATGAATGGCACTCTAAAACTCTTACCATCTCTATTAACACTATCCTCCTCACATACATTAGAGAATTAAGAATTGTTATAAGAGTATAAAGTTATTGTTAAAGAGAATTATTGTTATAAGAATTAAAAATTAATAATAAGAGAATTCTAATATCTAATTGTTGATTATTCTTTTATAATTAATTAAAAAATACCATTACATTATGAGTAATTTAAATTGTAGTAGTATATAAATTATGTTCTGTGATATTATATTTTCTCATTGTCTTAAAGGAAACATTTGAAGATGTAAACAAACTATCTCAACTCCTTCACATATACAATGATACATACATACCCACGCACAAGCGTGTACACACACACACTCACATACACAAACACGATCACTCAAATAATTCTTCAGTTGTGTTTGACATTTTTTTGTATTCATACACAGGTCCTGATGATGACAATAAACATTGTTGAAATGTCGACACAAATAAGTTAAAATTTGTGTTATATTTTTGACCGATCTTCACAAAACCTTCACCGAAAAAAAAATAATAATAACGCTACTACAAAAACAATAATAATACAAAAAATAATAATAATATGTAAAAATAAATATAATTGAAAGTACGATAGAAATAAAAATAACAAAAAAGAAGAAATAATCACATGCTTCATGGACTTATGATCCATAAGTCAAGCACATATACGAAGAAGCTACCTCAAAATTGAGAAGCTTGGTGTACCAGCATAGTCGATAACATGTGCCTATTGACCTGTTGTTCCCAATAGTCTCAAGAAAGATGATGTTTCTCAGTAGGTAATATTTTCAAAGATAATGACAAACAGCAAACTAAAATTTACCATGCTAAATATTTTCGTTTCAAAAATTTAATTATTAAATTTGATCCTTTGTACATTCTACATGTATTTAGAATTGTCATCATAACTATTCTGGACACAGAATAGTTCTGTTCTGAATGAATAGTCATCATAACTATTACTATTGTGGACACAGAAACTGGAATACTATTGATCTACATGTAAGTTAATAACATATTTGTACAGTAGCGCGGTAATTTTTGCATTCATAGGTTGGCTAATCTGCGCTTTTAATTTGATCAATTCATGTCTGTACATCTGGACAGTGCGTTACATACGTTCGCTAGCGGCGGTCGCCCTTGCGCTCGCTGCTATCCTGTCACATTCATTTCTTCTTTGTCGCGACAATTAATGTAGGCCTTAGGCCCAAGACTTTATATATGGCCTTCTAGGCTTTCTCACTAAATTAATTCTTCAATGTAACATTTTACGACTTGTATTTACGATGCGCTCATTAGCCAATCTTATATTCAAATTGACACCTAACCATTTCAATGCTGTAATAATCTGAATAATTTTCAATAAATGTATTAACTACAGTCCACTCTCTCTTCATCATTTCTACATCCTGGCGAATAAATTACATCAGTAAATCGACAATTCACGAACACTTCATACTTAACATTTTTTTGGTCACTCCGGACCTGGATTCCCGGATACATCAATCACCTATTTATTATTTTTCTGCCCCAATTTCTGGCCATCACGGGCGACTCAGCATATCCGCTGATACGACCGTGGCGTGATTCAACCAGCATTTCGCTCGTCGCCTTTGAGCGTCCTGACGACATCATTGCAAGAGCTTACACCTGCTAGCTTCAGTACGTCAGTCAAAGCAGTCATCTCTCCGAGCTGTGTGTTTGCCATCTTCTCCACGGCCTCGACGCTTCAGGACATCGCCCACAAGGTATCACCTCACTAACATCATTTCAAGGTACGTACAATGGCTGAAGAAGGCCTCAAAGTGTTAGTCAGAAAGAGAGGCGGCTTAAAGTCCGCAATAGTGCGTATACAATCAGCTGTCAGTAACTTTGATAGAAACTCTAATACCAAACACTTTTTAACAGTCAGACTTGAAAGTTTGAAAAGCTTGGCAACGAAATACGATGAGGTACAGTCCGAAATCGAACTTATTTGTAAAGACATAAACGCTGCTCAAGAAGACCGAGTTGAGGTCGAAGAAATGTTATATTCCACAGAAGCTAATATTTTACAATTAATTGATACCTTTAATGTTCAGACTGTACCTCCCGTATTAACGGGCCATATGCAATTAAAACCGATAAGTTTGCCCTGCTTCACAGGCAATATCTTGGAATGGCAGCATTTTTATTAAATTTTTTTGGACTTGGTGCATGCAAGATCCGATCTAACGTCAGTGCAGAAACTACATTATTTGCATTCTTCTCTAAAAAATGAGCCGTTAGACTTAATTAAATCACTACCTATCTGTAATGAAAACTACTCGGTAGTGTTGAGTTTGCTGTCAGCTAGATATGACAATAAATTCATACTAGCAAAGTACTATATTCAAAATTTACTTGAAGTAAAGTCAACAATAAAGGACTCTGTCCAAAGTTTGGCAGAATTCACAAATACAATAACGTATTCCGTTAATTCACTGGCGGCCATGCAACTGTCAGTGGATTCATTCGAGCTTATCACTGTACAATTATTGTCAGCGAAACTTGACCATACTACTTTTAAATTATGGAAGGAGTCTATAGACCCTGATAATCTTCCTAACTTTCAAGGTTTCACTAAGTTTTTAAACGCACGTAGACAGCTGTTAGAAAATACACTGCCTATCGATGCCGGACAGCAACTCAACAAGCTAAGTTTAAGATTCAATAATAAATCTGACAAACATAAATCACGAAACGCTGCTGGCAGCACTACATTTAAGAGTTACCCACTCAGCGTCAAGTAATTATTCATGTTTGTGCTGTAAATCTAATCATCCAATTTACACGTGTGATAAATTTCGTGCACTAAGCACCGCTGAGCGAGGACAATTTATATCAAATCACAAATGTTGTACCAACTGTCTTAGATCAGATCATTTTGTATCTAATTGTAAGATTAAGCAGGCTTGTAAAATCTGTTCAAAACGACACCATACATTGTTGCACATAAACAATGTGCCGAAGCCAGTCTCTGCCAGCAGCAGTAATTACTGTTCACTCAAATTACAATCCACAAATAATATTCTTTTATCAACAGCAATTGTGTTTGTCATTGACCAGGCTGGCAACAGACAAACCGCAAGAGTTCTTTTGGATGCGGGTTCACAAATAAACTTTTGTACGGAATCATTTGCCAAGAAATTACGGCTTAACTTGACTAAATCCAACATACCGATTACAGGTATAAATAATACCGCGTGTCATGCCACTAATCTCGGGTCTATACGCATTATTTCTCGTTATCAAAGATTTAGCTTCGAGGCAAATTGTGCGGTTTTATCTGCATTGACCCATAAACTGCCAGCACAATCTTTTGATATAAATCATTTCAACATTCCAGATAACGTGTTCTTAGCCGACCCACATTTTAACATTTCGGCTGACATCGACATACTTTTGGGAGCGCAATTCTACCTAGATTTAATTTTAGCCAACAAATACGTACGCGGTCCTCATTTTCCCATTATTCAGGAAACAAAGTTAGGCTACATTTTGGCAGGCAATTTGCCCAAACACTGCCGTTATAAGGGTCCTGCTGTTTCGTTCCTAGCTAGGAACAACGCCGGTCAAATTTTGCAGTCTCTCGAAAAATTCTGGGAAGCAGCAACTATCCCTGATAATACACCTGATAACGAGTCAGCTTGTGAGGAGCATTTCGTGGGGTCTACTCATCGCAATCAAGAGGGTAGGTTCGTTGTTTCACTACCATTTAAGTCCGACCATCTCCAGTTGGGGGAATCTTATACCAATGCTGAAGCAAGATTTTTGAATTTAGAACGCCGATTCAGGCATGATACTAAGCTTGCGCGTGATTACGCAAACTTTATTAATGAGTATAAGGATCTTGGCCACATGACGCTTATCGATAATTGCTCTATCAATTCTGGGGTGTCAAATACTTACTATCTGCCTCACCATGCCGTTTTTAGGCAGTCTAGCTCCACCACAAAACTGCATGTCGTTTTTGACGCTTCGTCCAAAACTACCAATGGCCTTTCTCTCAATGACATATTGTTGGTAGGCCCGAATGTTCAACAAGACCTTTTTTCTATTCTTTTACGTTTCCGTATGCATAACTATGTTCTCATCGCCGACATCGAGAAGATGTATCGACAAATTCTGGTATCTGAAAAGGATTGTCACTATCAACGTATTCTGTGGCATGACTCTCCCCTCGAACAATTTAAACACTTTGCATTGCGAACTGTAACCTACGGCACGGCTAGTGCTTTGTTTTTGGCCACTCGCTGTCTTATTCAAATTGGTAAGGACCAAGAAGCTTCTTTTCCTGATGCGGCGTTAGCTGTAACAAATGATTTCTATGTCGACGATTTGCTAACCGGTGCAGACACCATCTCTGATCTGACCAAATTGAAATCTGACTTAGGTACGTTGTTGAGTCAATACGGTCTCACGCTGCATAAATGGGCATCTAATGAACCCAGGGTGGTCTCAAGTCATGACAATTTATCACTCCCCTTAAACAAACAGGGCAATGTGCGTACCCTGGGCATTCTCTGGAATAACACTGCCGATTCATTCCAGTTTGACATTAAATCATTCCCCGTTGAATCAAGCATCTCCAAGAGGAGAATTCTATCGATTATCGCAGGCATATACGATCCACTTGGACTGATTGGTCCCATTGTTTTCTTGTACAAACAGTTTATGCAGCAACTCTGGCTTTGCAATCTTGGTTGGGATGAACCGATCTCCGGGCAATTACGTTTGGCTTGGCATTCATTGTGCGATAAATTGTGTCTGATTAGCAAAATTGTTGTCCCACGTTCTATTCGTTGCAAGTCTGAGGCAAGTATAGTTGAATTACATGGTTTTTCGGATGCTTCTGAAAAGGAGTTTGGGTGCTGTATTTATATTAGTCATTTATCAAGATTCATCGGCCTCTTGTCATCTCCTGTGTTCTAAATCTCGCGTGGCTCCCCTACGACAGGTGTCATTACCTCGCATCGAACTCTGTGCTTGCTTGTTGTTATCACGACTCGTATCTAAGGTCGTTCCTGCGCTTTATTTGTTTATTAATAGTGTTCATTTATATTCTGACTCCATGGTGTCTCTTTACTGGATTCATGCCCAGTCCACGAGGTGGAAAACCTACGTCGCTAATCGTGTTGCCAAGATTCAGCGTCTTACGCAAGCCTATACATGGTATCACATCAATTCTAGACACAATCCTGCTGATATTATCTCTAGGGGGTGTCACCCTGACGTTTTGAGCGATTGTTCGCTTTGGTGGCACGGTCCCGCTTGTTTGTCTCAATCTTCCGAGTCCAATCCTTTTCCACCCTTTTTACCTTCTAATCCATCGTCTTCTGAAGTCACTGCGGAAGAGAAACAAACCTCTACCCTAACAAACAAACCTTCCTCTAATGTCTACCCTGGTTATTGACCTTTCTAAGGACTTTTCTTCGTTGCACCGTCTGACACGCGTATACGCTTACTGTTTTCGGTTCATCAAAAATATTAGACTCTCCAGTGCTGACAAAATAACGGGCGCTCTTACCCCCGTCGAAATTCATCATGCTCTTAATTTCTTCATAAAACAATCTCAGTCGATCCACTTTGCTGCCAAGATTAATTGTCTTCGTCATGGGTCTTCTGTCTCTATCAGGAGTAAGTTGTCTTCTCTCGACCCGTTTCTTGATGAGTCTGGAGTAATACGCGTTGACGGGCGATTACAGCAGTTGCAACTTCCTTACGACACTAAGCATCCTATTGTCTTGCATCCATCAGCTCATATTACTCACCTTATTATTGAACGCGAACACATTCGTCTACTTCACGCTGGTGCTCAACTTGTGCATCACTCACTTCGTCAACGTTGGTGGATTATTAATGCCAGGTTAGTCATTCGCTCCCTTATTCGTAAATGTGTCAAGTGTCTCAGGTTTAGTGCCAAACAGCAGGTTCAGAGGCTTGGCATTTTACCATCTCCTAGAGTCACTCCATCGCGGCCGTTTCTATTCTGCGCGGTTGATTATGGTGGTCCCTTCATGATTCGTCATGGCGGGCAGAAATCCAGAACTCTCTCTAAAGCATACGTGTCTTTGTTCATTTGCTTAGAAACCAGGGCCATTCATTTGGAATTGGTTTCCGACCTTACAGCCAATGTGTTTATAGCCACCTTACGTCGTTTTATGTCCCACAGGGGCATATACCCAGTCAGTTATATTCTGATAATGGCACAAACTTTAGGAAGGCCCGCAATGTTTTACATGACCTCTACAATCTTTGGCATAATAAGGATGCCACCTCATCAATCAAATCATTCACGGCCTCTCAGGGTATTTCATGGTCATTTATTCCGCCCTCGTCACCTCATTTTGGTGGTCTTTGGGAGAGCGGCATAAAGAGTTTAAAGTTTCATTTGCGCCGCGTGGTAGGCAAGTCTATACTCACCTTCGAGGAGTTTACGACAGTTTTGTCTCAGATAGAGGGATGTCTAAACTCTCGCCCTTTATTTGCCATCTCAACGGTTGTCACAACATTTGTCACTTACACCTGGCCATTTTTTGATTTGCGCACCATTAACGGCGATACCGGACCCAGACTTATCTCATGTTCCTATCTCTCGTCTTGGACGTTGGCAACTTCTCCAGAAGTTTGTCCAAGTCATTTGGAAGGCTTGGTCTCGCGACTATTTACACCAATTACAACAACGTCACAAATGGAAATTCGCAAAGGATAATGTTTCCATTGGCGACCTAGTTTTACTTATTGAGGATAACCTACCTCCATTAGCCTGGAAATTTGGTGTAATTACCGCCACATTTCCCGGCCCAGACAACTTAATTAGAGTTGTAGACATTCGCACGCCTACTGGTGTTTTGCGGAGACCAGTACATAAGCTATGTCTGTTGCCAGCGCGGGACTAGACTTAGACACAAGGTTATTATGATCATTTAGCACAATGCTATTTTACTCGGCCATTGGCTTTATTACTTTATTATATGACCATTTGGTCAACTTAATTGTGATATGTATCATCACAACATTTTCATGACAATTTACACCATTGCGTGTTTCTATACTAAATTTGCATGTGACTTGTAAGTTCACAACCATGCACTGTGCTATCATCTCTATACTCATCATAGTTTCATGGTGGTATATTTGCTATTTTGTATTTATATGTTAATATTTTGTGTGGCATACTATATCCTACACATTTACATTTTGATTGGTATTGGGTATGTGTCATGTTATCGGTGCTATTGTTTTATAAAAATTTGTTACATAATATTCGCATGGTTTGCAGTTATACAACCATGTATGCATTTCTTGCAAAGTTGTTAATATGTGTGATTTATTGTTCTATGAATGTATTTCTCAATTGTTCAACTCATGTATTACATTTGTAACCACAGTGTCGTATTTGTTACTTAAGCTAATGCGCTTATTCATATTTGTAATTAACTAAATTGGTGTTTATTGTATTTATTATATAACTTGCATTTATGTAAAACATATTGTTTTTTGCGTCTACTGTCTGTAACCACGCCACGCCTAGATTTTATTTTTATATTGTATTTTTATATGGTATTTTGTGATTATGCATTGCACAATTATTATTCCTGCTTAATTATGGCATACATGTCATTACATATGTGCTCGCAATCAGTCAGCTATCTATAGCTTTTCACACAATAATATATTGTAAATTCCTGAAACTTCAGGTATAGTATGACTCGTTCAACTTTTTGACGCCATGCTAGATTTACGTCTAAACATGTATAATTTGTGACAATTTATTTGTTCATTGTATGCAATACTCTGTACAGGTCTACTGGCCTCAACTATTTCATGTTAACCATCTATGACTTGCATAGGGTTACCATTTATCGGGCCATCTTGGGATGAGTTTCCGATCATTCATTATTAAACATTGTCAAATTATGTACTTTCATGTTTTATATCGTTCAATATTGTATACATACAATATATTTGGGCAATACATTGCCAGCGCTTACATTTTCAATCATGCATAAAATCACTTTGCACGCCAACCTTGGCCTACTACACGCTAATCTTTATTCAAGCTTATCGCTAAACAATTAATGCACAACTGTTATCTAAGATTACAACTCAAGGTTCAATGCAGCCTATTGAGATTAACTTTCATTATTAAGAACTCTGTATTTTATATAATAAGTTACTAAAATGTATTAAAAAAATCTATTGATTTTTTGCGGGCAGTTATGTACAGTAGAGCGGTAATTTTTGCATTCATAGGTTGGCTAATCTGCGCTTTTAATTTGCTCAATTCATGTCTGTACATCTGGACAGTGCGTTACATACGTTCGCTAGTGGCGGTCGCCCTTGCGCTCGCTGCTATCCTGTCACATTCATTTCTTCTTTGTCGCGACAATTAATGTAGGCCTTAGGCCCAAGACTTTATATATGGCCTTCTAGGCTTTCTCACTAAATTAATTCTTCAAAGTAACATTTTACGACTTGTATTTACGATGCGCTCATCAGCCAATCTTATATTCAAATTGACACCTAACCATTTCAATGCTGTAATAATCTGAATAATTTTCAATAAATGTATTAACTACAGTCCACTCTCTCTTCATCATTTCTGCATCCTGGCGAATAAATTACATCAGTAAATCGACAATTCACGAACACTTCATACTTAACAATATTTTATATAATTTTTTACTATTAAATTTGACCTTTGGAAACATTTTGAAATACTAGTGTATTAACTCTAATATATACAATTGATGCTTATAACAAACATTTACCCTTAAAATTTTTTTAAGAAGTCCCATCAAGATATCTGTAAACAATGTCCTTTCATGTACTTCATCTAACATGATAACAGAATAGCTTCTTAATAGTGGATCAGCCATCATCTCTCGCATCAAAATACCTTCAGTCATGAACTGTAACAGTTTGCTCATGCAAAATTGCTGTACTTATTATGCTTACAACTTAATTAATTATCATATAGGCTGCACGATTAATTGATATTTAATTATGTTAAGTCAATTTCTCAACACAAATTCTTACAATGTTTTCTACAATAACACAATAAGAAATAATGTTAATGAATTTACTGAGAGCGACAACATAAGATTGTTCATGTGGACGCAACCACTAATTTATGTCAAAACAACTGAACTACACTTTTAACAGATGTAGGAAAATATTGACCACATGACACCTAATGAAACAATAAAGCATCCCAACTTAAGGGTTTATGTAGATTATATTTCTGATACATCCATCAGACATCTTATAAAATATTACAACCACCACAGAATACAACATAAAAAAAACTGAATAAGATTACTGAAAATAATATTGTTTACAAAAATAACCATAGTTTCACCTGCTTATAAGATGTCTTCATTAATAACTGTTATTAATCTGTATAATAATGTACTCATACTTGAACCCATATATGATTGTTAAAGAGAATCTTATCCTAACGGGAAAGTTAAACTGAACTGAAATTGATAAGTTGTTAACACTTCTGAAACAAAACTATTTACTTTCAAAAACAATAATTATTACATACAAGAAGATGGGTTCACCAGTGTCTGGTTTATTGGCTCACATAGACTTACATCATTACAAAACCATTTATTTGTCACCTCAAAAGAATACACTACATATTAAAATAATAGCACTCATTATGTAGCCATTTTTATAATCTTTATACCAAATATGAGATTTTATATGGCACACATCCCCCGTAATATAATGGCACATTACATCAAATAGAAGAACTAAGCAATCTAAACATTTACTTGAATAACACCCACAAAAATATCCAATTTACACTGGAGACCAAAACAAAAATAAATTAAATTCCTTTGATTTAATGATAACAGAATAGAATAACAGGCTCTATTATACATTATATTGCAAACCCACTAAAATGGACTCTCACCATCCAAGTCACAAAAACATGGCAGTGTTCAATAGTTTCATCCATAGATTCTTAACAATACGAGTATAGTACAAAGATTTCCAAGAAGCCTCAAACACAGTTAACACATTCGGTGCCAGGCCCGAGTCTAGCTCGGGCTTGGTGTTTTAGTCAGCTGTGCCGCGCCCGAGTCTGGCTCGGGCTGTCATATATGATCTTGTGCAAAATCCACTGGTGGTTATATACGGGCAAAAAGCATTTTGAACAATTCTTTTGAATGTTAACTGTAATGGTGTGCACTCTATCGGCTAATAGAAGAAGTTTTTATTTCGATACAATCGATATAGACAATCGGTGTCATTCTGCGTTGTTTTGTGTTTGTAGTTATAGGTTATATATTTTGGCGTACGGTTTGTTCATTATATTTTTATAATATTACTAAAAATGAGTGACAGGTATCTCAATAATGATGAAATAATAGAGATAGTCAACGAAATGTACGACGACTCCGGTTCAGAAGGTGAAATAGAATATTTTGGAGATGATTCGGATGAAGATCCGGACTTTGTTCCCAGTAGCAGTGGTTAGTATCGTTTGTTTCTTCATATACAGTAATGAATATTATGATTATTAGTATGGATTATTATCATTATAATTACGTAAATAGCTTATGTATTTACCACGTTATAAGGTGGTGCAATTTACTCCCAAAAAATAATAGAATTGTATAAAACAATCTTATTACAACGTGAACAATACACACGTAATATTTTCTATTTGCGTTATCTGATAACGTGAAAAATGTACAAAATAATTGTAACTGTCCTGTATTTTTATTTCTGCTGATAAATGTGCGTTTAGAATAATGAAATTATTTATTTTCCACTTACTATTTGAATGATAAAAAAAACAGAGATTACTATTTTTGGTTGACCTCACCCTTTTGTTTACTGTGTATTTTTTGAACAATAACACTACCCATTACAGGCCTGTCATTTTCTTTATTTTTGTTTCTCTGTTAGCACAAATTACTCTGTAAACATTTTCCCCTTCTCCTTCATGCTATTCAGTAGTACAAAGTATTTGTGTATAGCAGTGACTTTTTTTGTACAGTTCTCTATAGGACAGTATTTTCATTTCTTCCAGAATCTGATGATGAGGAATACCAAAGACATTCTGATGTAAGGCTTTCTCTCCAGAATACAAATCTACCTGGTCCTTCTAGGGATATTTGTAACTCTGGAGGAGGTGATGCAGCAGCTACAGGTGGTAGGCAACAGAAACGGCAACGATCAGAAATTTCTGACCCTGGTTGGTGCAGTGTTGACACCCCAATTGATATGCCAATTTTTGAAGAACAGCCCTGTGTAACTGCCCCAATTGACAAAACGTCTACTGCATTAGACTGTTTTCAAGTATTCTTTTCAGATTTTGTAGTAAAACTGATAAAACAGGAAACCAATCGGTATGTTGCTTCAATGTATACAAAACTCAAATGTGCCAATAAAATTAAAAAAAACAGTAGGTGGAATTCCTGGGTTCCAGTGAAGCTACAAGATATTTATGTTTTTTCCGTTATAATACACATGTGTTTGGTCAGAAAACCAAAAGTTGCTAATTATTGGACATCAAAAAAAATTATTCAGACACCTTTTCCACCATCAATATTATGAGCAGAAACCGTTTTCAATCTATTTTATCAAACTTGCACCTCAATGACAACAGAACTTATGTAAAGAAAGGCGAACCTAATCACAATCCATTGCACAAAATCCGTCCATATTTTGACTATATCAAAAGCAAATTTGCAGAATCTGTTATACCATCACGCGAAATAACGGTTGATGAAGGCATCTGTGGCTTTAGGGGACGAATCCATTTCAGAGTATATATAAAAAATAAAGCGGACAAATACGGTATAAAATTATTTATAGCCTGTGAAGCAACAAGTGGGTATGCTCTGAATATAGAAGTATATACTGGAAAGGGGGCTCAGGGTAATTCAATTATTCCTTTGTTCCAAAGACTTTTACAGAAATACTTGGGGAAGGGGTACACAATTTATATGGACAGATTTTACAGTTCACCACAAGTATTTGACTTTCTGTTGAATGAAAAAACTTTGGCTGTTGGGACATGTATGTCAAATAGACGGGAGTTACCCAAACAAAATCTGATAAACAAAAAACTGAAAAAAGGGGAGATGGCATATATGCGTCGTAACCATCTGCTGTGTCTGAAATGGAAAGATACTCGCGATGTTGTTGCTCTTTCCACTTGCCACCAAGCAACATCGTCTAATGTAGTAGTTCGTGGTAGAACTGGTGCAGTGACAAAAAATAAACCAGATGTCATACTTGACTACAATAGGAACAAAACAGGTGTCGATAAAAATGATCAATTGGTTGCATACTACCCATTCAAGCGCAAACAACTGAAGTGGTGGAAGAAACTGTTTTTCCATTTATTTCTAATGTCAATTACAAATGCCTACCAATTGTACTGCAAGACAAGAAGCCCTAACGAAGTAAAGGCTCCTTTGCTTGACACCATGATACAAATTGGTGAAGCACTTGCAGAAAAAGGAGGAGTTGAATTGCAAAATCACTCTCAACAAATTGCGTCAAATAGATTACTTGGAAGACATTTCCCTGAAAGAGTGCCTGCAACAGATAAAAAGAAGCATCCGACTCGTACTTGCAAAGTATGTTCTGATAGATTCAAGGCCCAAACTGGTGGACATCAAAGAAAGGAGTCAACTTGGTGGTGCCCTGACTGTGAAGTTGGACTATGTTTACCTGACTGCTTCAAAGTGTATCACACAGTGGCAAAATATTATTAGAATAATAAACATTGATGCATTTTTCTCCCTTTTTTGATAGTAAATTATATGTAAATTAATTATTTTGGTACACCTTGACAAAAGTGCTTTATATTTATAAAACATTTTCATAATTGTAATAAAACATATGTTAGACTTTTTTCAACAATGAAAAACATGGTTTTGTTATAGTGACTGTAATTAATTATTTCTTATAGCTATATGTACATGTTTCATACAGTTTTAAAGCAAACTCAGTTTGTTATTATGATGTTTAGACCATTAACACTGACCAAAGATTAATTTAATTATTAATTTCTATAAAACCTTAAAAATGCCCGGTTTTCTGGTATTAATAGTCTTCTAATAGGCCGGCACTGAAAGTGTTAAACACATAGCTGAGTAAAATGACAGCACACATAAGAACACAATGATCAGATATAAGAGCTCCTTAAAAACGTTTTTTAATGAAAACAGAACCACTGCAAAACCAGAGACTGTTTACCCACCAAAATCAGAAGTGGTGGGTAATGTTCATATTTTTGTAAAAGTGGTAGAATGGATACAAGTAACAAGAGAGAATTTATTTACTCTTGAAAAGCAGATTTCGGTTCTCGACATCGGAGGCTCAAAATCACCAAATTTCCAAAACTTTGAAAGGCTGCCAAATCTAAACCGATTGAGATTAAAAAAAAAAAATTGTGTGGTTACTTATATCCACGAAATGAATAAATTTGCCAAATTTCATCAAAATCTGAGATCATGGGTGTCATAGCATAGTTGACCTGATTGACATGGAATGACCTCTAAATGAATAAAGTAATTGTATTTAATCCATAAAAATTATTTAAGAATTATTAAAAATGAATGAAAAAATTATAAACCCAAGGACAGTGTAAGGTATATTAATTGTCAGAAGTGAAGAATGAGTGAACACAAAATTAATTAATAAATTGATAGTACTATGCTTGATTATTAAGAAACGTACATATTCTGAAATACACAAATTACCTTAATTTTAGTAAGAGTTGGATCATAACAATCATCAAAACGAATACTGTAACCCACAGTTTGTCCAAGCAGTGACCCCTTCTCTTCAGCAACACGACTTGCAAGAGTCGTAACAGCAACTCTGCGAGGTTCTGTAATTCCTATTATTTTGCCATCATCACACCAGCCAGCTTCTAATAGGTACTAAAAAGAAGCATGTATTTGTAAATATTTATATTCACATATTTTTATACAGAGTGAAGTAGTTGCAAACCAATTTTTTTGATATTCTAAAAATGTTATCGGTAATAAGTGCCATCAGTTATCCATAACATAACTACTATGTGTTTTTGTTCAGTGAGAGTACCTAGTAATTCTGATTTACTACTGATGTATAATAATTTTCATCAGACATGGCCGTTGGATGTGCAAATAGTACAGAGAGAAGTAAGGAGTTGACGACTCACATCTATTTACCAACTGTCATGTGTACGCAAAATTCCTACAGTAACACTGATTGGGCTTTGTATGTTTGTGAGCCAGAAGTTTTCATGTGTTCAGGCTTATTGTGTGGATAACAGAATGATGTCAGGTCACAAGGTATTACCGTCTAAAGCTTATCACTTTTTTAATGTATTGTACATACATGTGTACAGTAAACTTAATACAGTTGCTTTTGTCTTCAGTGTGAATACGCACTCAATAATAATATAGGATTATAAACACTGATGGTGAGCATGTATTAGAAAGATTTGTTTACAGAACAGACACAATCTATTGATCAAACATGAAGTAATGAGTAGTTCTAAAATAATTACACACAGGACAAATTAGAAATGTGCATGAAAAGTCCTATTATTGAGAAGTGCCAAACAACATAAAGTTGTATAATACATAACTTTATCAAGTGATAATGTGAAAGTGTTAAGACCTTACTTAAAAAACTAACAACTATTGGTATCATGGTTGCATACCTACTATAGTACGGGACTTAGCATAATAACCATCAAGGTTACGCAATAGTAACAGCTCTTCCCCGCCCCTCGCCCAACAGCGTTGTTGCATGTTACACTTGGTTATGCGTACGCAAAGGAGGGGAGCAGAAACATGAAAGGTTGGCAAAATCCTTCAAACCATAATTAATGTAGAGTAACACTTATCACAGCGGCAAATCTTTCATACTATGACGGGGATCAAACGACTGTGAGCATGTGTAATATCTCCTTTCATAAACCGTGATAAACATTTACATGAAAAAACAGAGGAAAGAAAAGGACTTATTTCTCTTTGTTCGTAGTAGCTCATTGATGTAGTAGCGTGAGTTGTGTGTGTGTGTTATGTCTATTGTATGAGAATGCACTAACGTTGTTTGTTGTCTTTGTAGTGTAATGCGCCCGTGAGTGTGAGTGTAGCACGTGAGGGAAACGACATGGCAATACCACAGTGGCCTCGAAGCTTATTTTGATAGGTCTCACATAATAGCTAATTCATGTCTGACATTTTTAGTTTCACTTAAAAATAAAATTTTGTCATTATACACTGTTTTTTTTTATAATTAAACATAATTAAAACAAAATAAACACAAAATTTTAAAATAAATACAATGTGACCAGAAAATAATCACGTGCATTTATTATGGACACCTGGACCAGTACACCAACTGCTAAGAAAGCGGTACTTGAAGTCACAATTGTTTTTACTGTAACAGAGACTACAGCAAATTAGGAAGCTAACGTAAAACAAATAACAGTCTGATACAGATTTCAGTCAAAATAAGCAATTACGGATTTTGGGACAATTCAACTACAGTAAAATATGGCACCAAAACGATTACAGGACAAATTTAATAACTCAACATTGTCCATAATCAAATTACAATTAAGACACTATAGACAATATCTCAAATATTGCATTATATAACAGTTACATTATTAATTTAATATACCTGGGGAATCTGTGTACTTTTTCCACATCCTGTATCTCCAACTAAGACCAGAGTCTGATATTCTTCTAATAAATATAATATATGGTTGCGATTTTGAAAAACTGGAAGCCTCTGCCGTTGTTGTTCATATGATAAGGAAATGTTAGCATTGTATATGAAGCGTGTTGCTGAAGTAGTTTCTAGATCTGACTTGTCTTCTTCCCACCCTGGACCATCTCCTAAAAATGATGTTTGATTAGCAGAGTTGTTTACTGTTATACAACCGTCCTCTGGATATTATACTGGTACAGTGGATTCCGTTTTATCAGGACACAGCAGGACCATATCAAGTTGGCCCAATTAAGCAGGTGGCCCTATTATCAGAAAAATTTCTAAAAAGTAAACAAATAAGCCTTATAATCTTAAATTTCTTAATAACAGAAAACCAAACATTACTCTTAAAGACAGTAAACACCGCAATTTTAAGATTTGTTATTAACGAAGTATGTTTAAGTAAATACAATAACAAATATATAATAATACTATAATTACAGCATAATTAAATAGCATGAATATGCCTAATTGTACTTTTCTGTACTCCAGCTAGTTCCGCGAGTTTTTGTTGACTAATGTTAGACGTGAATTTTTTATCATGCCAAATAACTTAATTTTTTCAGCCAAAGTCATGTCATTCTGCGGCATATTTGTAGTTTAAAAAGAAAAATGTAGGTCACAAAAATTTAAAGACAAACTGACAATTAAAACAAAAAAAGTCCTTATATAATGACAATTAAAATGTAAAAATTAGTCACCACACAATGACAAAACGAAAAAAGTTACTACCCTCCGATACATGTAACTTTAACAAACTGAGACAGCTTATGTTTACCCAAAATGATGAGTTACAGGCAACCGTGTTGTGTACTGTTACGGTTTGTCGACCTCACTAAATTATGTCGACCTCACAGTTGGTTTGTCTACTCATGTAAATTATGTACTAAAAAAAAATTGGCTTATTACTTCTGTTTAAGAGGAGAAAAACTGAGCCATTATTGGACCGAATAACAGGTGGTCCAGACCTATCAAGTAAAGAAGCTTTCTCTGTGTAACCCTGCTTTGCTTTTGTATTTTTAATATTGGCCCAATCAAGGGGCTGGCCCTAATAACCGGTGGGCCCATTAACCAGAATACACTGTACTTATATTTTATATGAATCTTACACTAAAAACGGGATCAAAATTTTAAAAAATTTCTAAAACTCCTCTTGAAATTTAAAAGCTAACAAATTCAAGAAAAGAAGAAAGGAAACATTTGTCAAGTATACATATATAAAAATAAATTAAACAATTCTGAGAAAATTCAGTTTTAATAGTTGTTCAGTTACCCATAATAAAAACTGAATTTTTAAAAAATATTTATTTAAGCCATTTAAAATAGTGTTTGTAAACACTTTATTCAAACTAATGTAGCCTTACAATGACAAAGTAATAGTGCGTAATTACCGTATATTTGTATGCACAAGTGAAATATTATTTTAATAATACAGCACATTATTTTATCACATTTGCACGTACTAACAACATTACAATAAAATATGCATATTACCTGGTTTTAGAAATTTTGGTTGACTAAACCTTGTAGCCATGATTTTCCAAAGTATATTAATAGTGCTTTATAACAACAGGAATGATACTCAACGATCTGTTACTTACATTAAATATAAAAAACCTATCTGCTTATGGAATACATTCATCTTAAAAGACAAATCTGTAATGGAGTAAAGATCTCAACTTGTGCAAGGTTATGACATAATTTTGTATCACAGTTCTTGTCCTGTTAACTGGTCTTAGATATATCAGTAACTGAAAACTTCTTCCACTAAACTTCACGTTTTTATTGTACATTATTAGAAAACAGCAACCAAAATATCACTGCGTACACACAACGTCACATTTACAATTTAATAGTGCCGAGGCGCGTGTCTATTCACTGAAATTAGAGATACTCTATAATTTAAAAGTACACATGGAAAAAGACGACTCATAAGTCAGTATTAAAATCTTTTCACAAGCAAGAGTTAAAAGTTCAACATAGTTTTCTAACCTAAAAGCAACTCAACCAAGCTAACATTTTAAATACATTTCACCGCAGACAACCGGAAGCTGCGTACTACATTTGGTACTTTCCCAATATCCGTTTCCACGCTAGACTTTCAATGTTTCCATTATTCGATAGTATCGATAACCATGATGTGGAGAGAAAAAAGTATACTAATCGTAAATTATGTTATTTCATATTGTAAAGTGAAAATGCGTAAAATGAATGTAAAATAAGCTAAAGTATTACCAAGATATTACTGGTTTATTGAGATTAGATAGGATTGCACTCGCTTGATGCGTCCGAGGTCACATCTGGGGCCGAGTTCATCACCGTCACATGTAGAAAGAGCGAAAAGCTAAGGAAACTCCGCTTCCCCATTCGGAGCCCCTGGATACTCCAACCTAAAAGAGCCGCCCTCCGCCACTGTTCGTCAACGGCGTCAAGAACGTCGTTGACCTATCCAGACGCCTCGTCTCTCGGCAGTCACTGGACATTCTGCATGTCTGCTGCGCGACGGATGAAGAGTACCGAGCGGTATACCTCTTCCTCCAAGCCAATGGCCTCCAATTCCATACCTACACCAACAAGAAGGCGGCCCACGTCAGGCTAGTAATTCGCGGCTTGGACGTCGATTCGGACCCTGACTAGATGGTGGACGAACTCCGTCATCTCGGCTCCCTATCAAAGAGTGCATTCACCTCTTTACGTCCTACGGGCCCAGACGCAATCTGCCCCTTCTGCGCGTGATAATGCAAAAAGAGGAATTGGCGGACAGGCTGCTCCTGCCGGTCACCGACCAGACCTCAACCACATGCATCGTCAGCACCTACTCCTCGAGAGCATGCTACTATGGCATCGTTCCAGGATTCTTAGCCCGTTCCTATGGACGAGGAACCTGTGCCGGAAGCAGTTGAGCACGACCCCGAGAGGTCAGAATCTCCCCCTCCCCAGGCTCGCTACACCCTTAAGAAAAAGAAGAAGCAGAAGAAGAAATCCGCTGCTCCAGCTGCACCTCAGACAGGACCCAAGGCATCGAAGAAATCACTGGGGTTGCTCGGCAAGCCAAAACTGAGTCCCGTCCTGCTGTAGTCCCAAAGGCTGAGCGCTCTTCCAACCAACCCTCGTCCCGCGCAAAGCCGACTCGCAGCTATGCTGCCGCTGCCCGGAGCGACCCTATCCCAGCGTCTGCTTCTTCTTCATTGTTCTTTTGCCACTCTGCTATCGCCGAAGTTACTTCCTTCCTCGAGGAATTTCATCTCTCGAAGTAGCCCGCAATTTCAAGATCGTTCAGGATCGTCTTCGTACGGCGACCCCAACTGAGAGATTTCTCCTCCTTGCGGAAGCTGTAGCCGCCATAGGTTTTTTGTAAATGTTCCACGAGCATAGGGTTACTTCCCTGCAGCATGGCCTCACCATAGTAGCGTGGAAGTCCGAGATTCCTAGCCCGTCACAAGCCCGATGTGCTTCTCATCTCTGAGACCTTTCTTCGGGGCCATGACACCATGAGGTTGCCCAACTATGTGTTCTACAAGGACGATAGACCTGGGGGTAGCGCGGGGGGAGCCATTCCGGTGAAAAATTGCGTCGCGCATCACCATGAGTTCTGCCTCCTCGCCAAAATATCGAGACCACTGCCATAGAATTTCCCGGAGTTCTTGAGGGTGTCCTCGTGGCTTCAGATAACAAACCGCCGACCGCACCAGTTCTAGATGCCGACATGTCCACTCTTTGCGGAGCGCATAGGAAGGTTATCCTTGCAGGTGCCCTGAACTGCAAACATCCTGACTGGGGTAGTCGTTTGACGCCATCCGCAAGGGGGCTTAGCAGGTATCTACATGACCACCATCTTCGTGCCTACGGACCTGGACAACCGACACATTATCTGCGCCGTCGAGGCGCCCGACCTGATATACTGGACACTGCTGTGGTCAAGGGGGTTGCAACTGAGATTGAGGTGTCTGTGTTAATGGAGCTGTCTTCTGATCATTGTCCCATAAAGACGCACATGGCTAACCGACACATGATTGGGAGAGCTGCACGACAGATGATCAAGTGGGATCGATTCGGGCCTCCCTCTGTCGAAGGCTTCCCGAAGAGGTTCCGCTCGACTTCATCCAGGACATCGACGAGGCAGTTGCCTTATTCGATGAAGCCGTGGTCTCTTCTGTCGAGGTGTGGTCACGTACGAAGTCCAATCTCACGCCCGATTTCCACCGGATCCCAGAAGAAGTCTGCCTTTTTGCTTTAGAAGAGAACATACTTCGGAGACGGTAGCAGCGGACACGAGATCCGGCCGACAAAGCCAGCTTCAATCGGGCGGCAGGCAAGTTACGTCGTGACTTGCAGGTCTTCCGACGATGCTGCTGGGAGTTGGTGGTCGCCGGCTTGGCAGACGATTCACCGGAGGAGAGCTCCGTTTATAGGATTCCTTCTGGGTTGACCGGGAAGAGGCGCCGTCTTCCCCTCCCAGCGATCAACGGATCTGGAGGGCATCTTCTTGCCAAGCCGGACGAGAAATCTGAGTTCCTGTCTGGGCGCTTGGAGCTTCAGTTTGCTCCTAACTTGTCCGGGGACCCAGACTCCGAGGAGAAGATATGAGGCTTACCTTGGCAACCCGATCACCACCGAACCCGAAGGAGGAGGAGGTTACAGACAGACTTTTAGTGCTTCGACCCCGGAAGAGCCCTAGATCGGATGGTATCACTAACATCGCCCTACAGAGACTTCCGAACCGGGGACAGTCTGATGTCATCCATGTCGAAAGTTTTCGAATGACTGGTGCAGCAGCGGCTATCAGATCACCTAAAAAGGTTTGACATTCTGGTCCTCGAGGAATTTGGTTTTCGATCCGGGGACTACTCGACACATTAGTTGATGCGATTCATGGAGACCGTTGCCAAAGCCGGTTGCTCACAGGAACATACCTCGCCATTTTTCTTGATGGCGGGAAGGCGTTCGATCGTGTTTGGCATTCAGGTTTACTGTACAAAGTCACGAAGATTCTGCTTCCGGATTGCTACACTCATTTGATTGTTAGCTTTCTTCGGAACAGAACCTTCTGCATGAGAGTAGATAACACCCTTTCTTCGGGCTGTTATGCCTGGTGTACCTCAGGGAAGCGTCTTGGGCCCCCTTGCTTTTCTCTGCATACATTATCAACGATACCCAAGCTGCCCGGAACCAGATTGGCCATGTTCGCCGACGATACAGCGCTCTCTGCCGTCGATCGTTGAGCTGAGGAGGCCGCTATTTGGCCCCAGAAACAGCTTGACTCCTACGGTGTCTTCTCCAGACGCAGAAGGCTCCCTGACAGACTATACATAGGAGATACTCCCCTGCCCTGGTCTCATGAGGTTAAGTACCTCGGGTTCCAACAAGCTTGCCCTTCGTCTTACACAACCCCCCTCTATGAAGATAGGGTTGCTGTCTTCTAAAATGAACTCTTAGGACAGCCAGTGGCGTGTCCAGAATTTGTTTTTGGGGAAGGACCTGCTCATGTAGGCTTCATTTAAAAATGAAAATAAGTTAAGACTAATCAATATTATAATATTCAAAGTGGCTGAAAAACAATATTAGGCCCACGAAAAACTTCAGAAGGTTGGAAATTAAGAAGTAATGATGAAATATACTAACGTATAGAAAATATAACAGAAACAATGAGAAAAAGAAGACTATTATTTGTTGGTCATTTATATAGAATGGACGACAATAGGTTAACAAACAGATCTTTAAATATCTGTGGGGGACGAAGTCAACATCAAGTTGGATTAAAGAAGTCCAAAAGGATTTAGAAAAAAAAAAAACAATATACACGCAGAAGAAGCAATTAAAAGAGAAGTTTTTCGGGCAAAACTGTTAAAAATGGAAGGAGTCCAGGATAGGAGAGAGAAAAATGCAGGTTCAAAGTGGACTGAAGACAGGAAGAAGAGACACAGTGAAAAGATCGAAGAATGTTGGAGAAAAAGAAAAGAACAAAGAATAAAGAATTGAAATTGGCATGTGGTCGATAAAAAAAAGTGGCTGAAAAATGTGTGGTAAACATAAATCATCATCAATCCCATAAAAGTATATGGTTGTAACACAATAAAAAGGCATGGTCCTGATACATTGTTTACAAGATATTTATTGACATTTTACATTTAATAAATTATAACTACAGTTTTAATAAAATAGCTAAACTAAGAAAATTGTATATATCAAAAATATATACTGTTTGGAAATGCTTTAGAGTGTAATGTCTTTTTGACATTAAAAACCTTGATTCTTGGCTATTTTGTTAAGAACATCTTCCGGGGTCACTAAAACCTCTTTATGTACAGCAAACCCAATCCATTTAATCTTGTTTGATTTGTTGTACTTCTCAAGTAGTTTTTCAACTACCTTTCTGTACTGCATGAAGTAACAGGCAACGTTGCCATAAGTTGCAGTAGTCTATGTACAGATGGATACATTTCTTCTTCACAATAACTTAGAGTTTCTATGGAATTGATTTTCTGAATGCTTCCTTTTGTTTCTTACAATTTTCCATTCTCTCAGGTGCAATTTGTTTTAGTTTATGGTGCCACATATATTTTGTCGCTTACCTGGCAAGGGCATCATCTTCTTCAAATAAACCAATAATATCATGAAATAATAAAATAATATCATCTTCAAATAAACCGACTTTATTGGTCAAATAAAGTTTAACTTGATCATTGTCTTCACTTTTTCATTCAGTAAAACCTCAAAAGAAGATAGAATTTCTTTGTGCACTATAAATCGTTCATTCATTTGAAAGGTCAATGAACAGGATACAAGCAGCCTTGCTGAAATACATTTCTGGGATGTCATGAGGGAGGTTGTCCTGTGCTGTTTGGTGTTTTGATATTCTTGAGATTTTCATTGGGATGTCTTCTTTAATATAAATAGTTTCAACTGTTTTGTAAATATCGAAGAATCTTTCTTAGTTATCTCTAAGTTTTTGACAGTATGCTCCACATAATTAATAGCACAAGCAAGATCAATTTTTTCATATTCTTGATATTTTGTTAGTGGGAGAGTGTAAAAAAATACCTTTTCTATAATGTGTAATATTAAAACAAATTCACATTTGTGAATGGCACAATGCATTAATTAATTATTTTCAGTGCCTTTTAAGGCCAATTATATTTTCTCAGGTACTCTCAACATTGCACTGCACAGAATACAAGTTATATTTACAGTGTTATGCTGCTGAATCCAGCATGTAGGAGTGTTTAGACAACTTACTTAAAACTGGCTGATGCTTTGGTCTGTTGAAAAAAATTGTAAGCTTTACCCGTGCAGTTTTTGATTAAAATTGATGAACAGGAATCTGTTATATCTAAATCTAAAAAGTGCTTACTATAATGAATAGTGGGGCTTATGTTAGGAGTAAAGTGGGTATTTGGGGCTTTATTTTTTACAAATTTCTGAACTCCACTATATGTATGCCACTCATTGCCAATGCACTATCACAGCCTTGCCCATACAGGTAGTCTATATTAATTCCAAATTATGTTTTTTCAGAATTACATCACTTATGGGTTTACCAGACATGTTGTAGATCCTTCATCAGGCCCGGGTCCAGGCAGGGGCGAACCGTGCCACATTTTAAAGGGCGCCAGATTCCGGGATGTTAAGTTTTGAAATTGAGGGAAAAAAATATTCACTTCACTTTCATCACAATATGTAAGATTAGTAAGAATTACTTTATGTATAAAGTCAGTGTAGTTTAACGAAGAGTCGAAAACTCGTGAACGAAAGAACATAAACCTGACAATGATGCCTTGCATGAGTCATCAGCAGATAATACTGCCCCACTACGTTAACGGCTGTACCATGCCACCAGTCACCACCACCACCCACTCTCGGCACGCAAAAAAGTTCTAGTTATTTGATAAACACAACAATGCAAACATTCCTAGTCGTCATTTGAAGGCAATCACCATAGCTTTAAAGTAGGTCTAGTGTGCGTGAATGTGTTCAGAGTTAAAATAGGGAGGGGGCGGCACTAAATACTACACAGGGCGGCAGAAGTGCTGGGGCCGGCCCTGTCCTTCATACAAATCAAATGAAATCCTCTTGCACAGTCACAGTTTCTAAATCAACAAATCTAGCACAATGATAATTATCATTGTTCTGAACATGCTACATCTGTTGGCTCATCAGGTAAGACTGAAAAAGAGCATCATTTATTCTGGTCACTAGTTTATCTAAAATTATGTTATGTTGCATGCAGAAATAATATCATTTTGAGTGAGTGAACTGATGTAAGTGGCATTTCTGCCAGTGCTCAATAAGTGTCCTTTAAAATCTGAATCCCCACTTTCAATCCTATTCTCAAAAAAGCACAAAAATTTCCTTTGTTCTTAATCATGTTGTCTTCACTAATTAATCCTCTATCCACATGTCTTCTCAAAGGCAAGCTTTGCTTTTCATAAAAAAGAAGTTATAATCACTGGTATAAGCAGCTGCTGATTTTCTGTGGCTTTGTCAGCTAAATTACTAATAACACCACTTTTGCCAGATCGGATTGAAAGAAAGTTTTCAGCAACTAGTTTGCAATCTGCATGATATATTGTGAGTTAGTGTTTATTAAAATCTTCTAAAACATCCTTCCAATTGCTATATTTCACCCTCACAAGTTTACCAAGAGGCAATCCCTGTTTTCCAGCTACTGCCGGAACTTGACAGCTTGACATACTGTTTTTACAGTATTTGAAATTGTGTTGTCAAGTTTTTTTAAATAGACCAGCCAATCTCTTGTTTTGAACCAGCTATACTGGAACTTTAATGGACACTTGCCAAATTCTGTTGGAAAATTAAAATTTTCATCAGATTTACAAGTTTCTCAGTAAATTTTCTCTTTCATCAGCAGTAACCTGAAAGAAAAACAAAGCCTTAATCTTCCTGATGTATACATTTTTAGTAAAAATGTTGATTTATTCCTTAATTTTGCATGTCATAAGGTTATTAAAAAAAGTGCTTTTTGAATATCTTGACCTATTAATCAGTGTTTTTGAGCATTTATTAAAATAGTGACGTGGCAATTTGATTACAATTTAAAGAGTTTAGATTATTGTAATTATATTTTATAACAAACATAAATGAATTTACAATAAATGGTATATTTTTCTTAATGGAAATAAGGTTATAAATTTATAAATATATAGGTTATAAATTTATAATGAATTAATTATAAATAAATATCACCGGCAATTGAAAAAATAAACAAAGTTTAACTTTTGAACTTTTTAATAAAAGTACGATGTCTTTCAAGTCACTGAACAATTCTTCACTGTTTAGGTCATGTGGATACAGTTTTGCAAGCACTGTGCACTTAATATTCTTAATATTGATTTGAGAAAGTTGCTCCTTAAAATGTTTATCCCCATCATTTACATACGCCTCAAATTTACAGAGGAACCCAAAGTGTTTTTCTAACTCTTCTATGTTAGAGAAACGGCTTGAAATTTCAACTGACAGTTTGTCCAAAATTTCTATTAGAGAACGTCGTATTTCTTGCTGAATGGTTAATGCAGAGTCGTCTGTATATTCCCCTGGCATCGTGCGCTTCTTTCTTATCCTTTTTGTGATACTGATGCCCCTGATTCATTACATACCTGCTCTGCCTTAGAAATGACATTGTCACACAGCTCATTCCTCCAAACTTTTAATTTGTCCGTTAGCGTCTCTAAAAGTGTCAATGCTTGAATAAAGCTCATTCCTTTGGTCTGCAAGTTTTTTGGATTTTGACCATAGAAGAAAGAATATCTGTCCAGAAAAAGAGAAAGGTCACAAAATTAAAGTTTTCTATTGCATTAATTATTAATCTTCTCTCGTGTTGATTGTTTCAGTCGGTGTATCCCTCGGTTTCTCCAGTGCAGCGATCACTTCATCCAACTGAGTGGATATTGCTTTCACCGCATCAGCTTTTGAGCTCCACCTGGTATCACATTGTCCTTTTAGTGTAATATTTATGAAGTCTTTAAGAACACTCCATCTATGAGTGGAACAGGAAAAGAAGGTGAATAGACATTCTACTGTCCAAAAAAATGTCACTGCCTGAACATTTACATGAGCTGCATGAACTCCAACCAAGTTAAGTGAATGGTTGTCACAAGGAACAAACACAGCTAGTGGATTAAAATCTAATATTCTCTTTTGAACTCCTGAATGGATACCAGCCATTGTTGCTTGATTTTCATACGACTGACCTCTGCAATCGCTAATATTCAATCCATCTCTCTCAAGTTTACTTGTAATAGCTTCTGTGATCCCCTCTGCTGTTTTTACTTCTAAAGGAATAAAATCTATAAAAGCTTCCTTGATATCAACAGAATTTCGTTTAATTTCAACAAATCTTATAATCTGAGACATTTGTTCTACATGTGCAGCATCTGATGTTGTATCAAATATAATACTAAAGTACTTCGCCTCCTTACATGCCGTAATAATATATTTGCGCACTCTTTCTCCTAACAGGCTTATTATTGCATTTTGAATAGTTGGCAAAAGATACGATATACACCCAGATTTACGAGAGACTGAATCCAAATAAGATCTCACGACAGGGTCAAATTTAACCAAGTATTTTAACAAAGCCAGAAAGTTTCCACGATTTAGATAGTTAGTAATTGACTCAATGTCCTCTCAGTGCCAGATTTTGTTGTGCAAGAGTTTGTACTGTGGCAATGACCCGTTCGAGGATTTCTTTCCATATCTTAGCTGCTTTACTCATTTGTTCCTGAAGCAGATCATCAATAAGTCCCCCTCTGTTTAAAGAACGTTCCAATTCTTTCCATTCCAAAAACGCAGACCGATGAGCAGGACTACTTTCATGATCCTAAATATGGGGATTTAACTTACACCACGATGAAAACCCATTTTCGCTATTGAACTTCTTTGATAGTTTTTTTTGTGGAAATAAAGTGCAACAAAAACAAAATACAGATTTTTTAGTTGGAGAAAAACACATCCAAGTGCAATTTATAATTTTGCCATTTTGCAAGGTTTTATCAAACCAGTAAGGATTGTCCATCTTCATCTTCAGGAAAATGGCTGTCCTTGTTCTGCAACTGACATGTTCCTCTATTCACCATTATATCTCGGAAGGATTGAGATATCTCACTAGGCAAAACTCCCATATCTTGTAGAGCAGCACTGAGAACACGGTCTACATAGTTGCTAGTAATGTTCTGTTCTTCATCGCCTGTAATTTTAAGACTGAACAATGCAACATCAACCATGGTACTAGAACCAACTGTAACTGTACTTTGGACATCTTCACAGTTTGAAGTATTCATGTCGTTAACTTTACTGTATTTATCAACAGTCTCGTCGCTAACAACATCCATTTTACGATCGCAAGTTGATTCCTTGTTAATTGTAATATTTTGACACTCATGGTTCGATTTTCCTTATAAAAGACTTATAAACTTGTTGTAGCTCTTAATCTTTCTTCCCTCCTCTTCCGAAACTGGGCGCCATTGAGTTTACTTCGTTTCATATCAGCTTCAAATAAAATTAAAAAAAATTGATTTTCAATAATAGTATTAGTATGATGACATACACATGAAGTATTTATAGATACACCCAGTACGCACAAGACTACTGTTTACACCGAAGACACACAAACCAAAAACAAACCGTACACTCAAGATACTCATAAACAACTGATAATCAACACGTTCGCTGCGTCGAACCGGGAAGAACTGCACATATGTAGCCCACGTAATGGGTTTTTTATACGTTTGCAAATAATATATTCATCTGTATACGAATAACAATTAAGAATATCTATACAAACCTAATACTGTATGGTTATCAGTTCCCCTTTGCAGCACAACTCACTACAAAGTTGCAAAAAATATTGGAGACAGCAAGTGAATACAAAGAACATGAACGCTGATAAAAAACCGTACTAACTAAACATATATTCTTCACTCACACGCAAGATAACAAAACTCATTTAAAACAGCATGCACTGTTTAAAAACACCGAGGCAAGAAATCGCATAGACTAAACATCCATCTCCAACTAAGGCATACTGAACATGGAGAATGAAATACTGTATTGTACAGAGAGGGACAAAGAGCCTCTGTTACAGAGTAATTTGTGGTCATAATGAACTATAATTAAAATTCTTGAGTACAAATACACTAATACTGTTTATTACAAAAGGTATGACAACAGCAAGCTGGCTGGTTATGCTTCTTTTATGAAAGGATTAGTCATATCAAAGACACAAGTTCTTTGTACTTTTATAAACTGAAAATAATTTTTTCAAGTCTATTGCCGCCCTCTTATTTTTTCAATTTCAACTTTGCCGCCCTCCTGGCTATGCCGCCTGGGGCGGCTGCCCCCTTGGGCCCCCCCCAGCTACGCCTCTGATGGCTAGGAATTCTAGCTTGTATAGTGACCCAAGATAAGAGCACTTGTACATTATCCGCATCATTGGAAACTAGTGAGTATGACTACTACATATGGTATTTTGAAGGGCAAACCTTTCTTCTCTTTACTGTTTTTAATACTTTTTGTTATTATTGGATCTGTTTACATCTTATTTATTTTGTCAGTAATAATAGAAAGAATGATTCTTTTCAAGTACAGACTTCCACTTAATTAATAAATTAACTGGCATTCTTCCTAACATCTGGACCATTCATGGGGTTTGGTGTTGTATATGAGATAAAGCCCAAATCTGAACTACTATCAAGGTCATGCTCAAATTTGAATCCTTGAAGTTCAGATATCTGCTTTGAAAACCAGCACTTCGGTTACTTGACTAACCACAAAATCTACTATGGAGTTGAGTAAATCCTTTACCTAAAATTACTGTTTTCAAATACATATATAGGCCCACCAGGGAAAGAGCACTGAAAATGATTAAATGTGAAATACTGAATAAAAATAAAATCAGATTTATGCTCAAAGGCTAATAAAACTTAATGATGTGTTATTACATCATTATTTAAAGCAAATTTTTTTTAATGTATGTACACATACATGAATCTGTAATTGTGCCAAACATCACCTATATTGATAATTATGTATCACAATCAGTGGCGAGAGGTATTAAAAATTTCAGTGAAATCCCATAATCATTTAACATAGATCTATTTTTAAACCAGTTTAAACAGATCTATGTTTAAACCAAAATAAGGTTTATACCTATAGAAATGAAAGGAATTATAATATTTGTTAAAATAATGTATAATGGATGTATATGCAGGCTAAAAAACAATCACATCACATCAATCAGGCTGAACACATCAGAAAACAGGGGCAGAGCTTATTAATCTACCTTTATCTTTTCATCCATGCTTCCCTTTACAAGGTTCTATGTTATGACTCCTCTAGTCTAATATCTCTATGGTTTGAGCCATTGTCTTTGCACAGGTAAACTAGCAGTTTCTTGACTTTAATTCGTTCAAAGGGGTAACAAAACCACGTTTTTCAAAACAACTTCAAAAGGACTCACTTTCTCAAGATTTATTAACAATACAAAATTTGAATTAAAGTAATTCCTAATGACATAAGATTTGTTAGTTTACATTTGAATGAGAATTAATAAAGATAGAATGTTTTTAAATTAGTGCTTTTGCATATTTTTTCAACCCTTAAACTTCACATTGCTTTACTAAAGCTGTCAAGTTCCAACCTCCAAGCTAGTCTCATCCCCCCCCCCCCAACAACTTCACTAGGTCAACCTTCAAGCTGTCACTCTATCATCATACATATAAACGAAAAAACTAAACTTTAAATTTATTTATATTGTATAACATATTTGTTCTAGGTAAACATAAGTGCAAGTATGACTTACAAAGATTTTAGTTGCCGTTAGAAATAAAATTTCCTTTTCTTTCTGACTGAGAATTATTACTGAAGTTTTAATTTTCTACAAAACAGATTCACTTTACAAGTAACTCACCATACTATAAAGGGTTATTTTTCATCAGGATTTGGTCTGTTATCTGGTGTTTCATATATCTTCTGCGCATGTATTACCTTTTCTAGGTATGTTGTTTGGGTTCTAGCATGCTTATTGGGATAGTCCTGTGCTCCATGTACTTTTTGAAGTCATGTGTGAAAATCCAACAGTCATCACATGCACCAATGCAAGAGCTGCAGTTACTCTGTTCTGGATGACCACTGCAGACATCTGCCTACCACTGTCTCAACAGGATCCTGATATCTCAACAGGATCAGCATTCTACCAAACCCACGAGTTATCATGGATGACCAGCATATTCTAACCTGCTAAGCTGTAGGTAGTAACCTGTAATGTGTGAGTAGTAGACTGATGGAATGGATGGGCATGGGGAGAAGTCAAGGGCATTTTGACAGTAACACTGATTTTTGCAAATCATACCTTAGCATTTAGTTGTGTTATACATTTATTTCACCTAATTCATGAAGAATTCCCAATATGCTTTGCTATCAAAATGTAAATACTTAATATTTACACTTTTCTTATTTTCTGTTTTATCTCCCAATGACCTTGGCAATTATTGAATACACTTATTGAATACATTTATGCTTGCTATGAGCTACTACGAGATAAAGTTACAGAGAAATCATTTGATACCAGGTGGTATTATGTCTAATGACTACTGGACTTTTAATGACTAAGGTGTATTTGTTTGTTGTTTTTTCATTATTGTTCTTAAGTAATAATATGGAATTTAGTTACACTTTGAACTGTTCATGGAATTTGATAAACTGTGAATAATTGTCAGATATGGTGACTGGTGAAGGCAATACACTTTAAAGATACTTCAAAAACTTCCAGTTCATAAAAATTAATGGTTTGACAGATCCTGTTGTGAAACTTCTGTTTGAAATTTGATATTATTTGTCCACTAAAAATAGTAAATAAATCTAGCGTACATATTCTATATACGAGGGTTATTCGGAAAGTAAGGTCCGAATCGCCATAGCTAATCGAATGACGCGGGAACATTGAAACGTGAATGCGCACCGACTCCCGGCATGTCTTGCGCGTCAAACGATGCCATTTGCATTGGTATTGTTGCAGTGTGCTGTTTACAGTGTCAGTTCAAAATGTTTAAAACAATTGATCAGCCCGCCGACTGTGAAATACGTTCAGTGATTCGGTTTTTGACAGCAAGGAACGTTTCATCAGCGGAAATTCATCGACAGATAAGTGAAGTGTATGGCCCCAATGCGATGAGTGACAGCAAAGTGCGTAAGTGGGTGAGAGCTTTCAAGGACAGACGGGAAAATGTCCATGATGAACCGCGATCAGGCCGACCATCAGTGATCACAGATTTGGTCAATGCCGTGGACGAAAAAATTCATGAAGACCGGCGATTCACAATTTCAACTTTAGCATTGGAATTTCCGAATGTGGGTAGAACAACTTTGCACAAAATTGTCTCTGAAAATTTGCAATTTTGCAAATTGTGTTCACGTTGGGTTCCCAGGCTGCTTACTGAGGAACACCAAATGAAAAGAATGTCTTGTGCTCTTGATTTTTTGGACCGATATCATAAGGAAGGTGATCAACTTTTAGAGAACATTGTCACAGGGGACGGCACAACGGCACATTGTCAATGGAATGGCGTCACACGACATCACCAGTCAAAGTCAAGGCCAAGCAGACAATCTCAACACGCAAGGTTATGGCAACCGTGTTTTGGGATAGACATGGAGTCTTGTTAGTCGAGTTTATGCAGCAAGGGACAACAATAAATGCAGCTGCTTACTGCACTACCCTGACTAAACTTCGACGAGCAATACAGAATAAGCGACGTGGCCTTCTGACGTCTGGAGTTTTGTTGCTGCATGACAATGCCAGACCCCATTCTGCCATCCAAACCCAAAATGTGATCAGATCTTTTGGATGGGAACAGATTGACCACCCACCGTACAGTCCAGACTTGGCGCCGAGCGATTTTCACTTGTTCTGCTACCTAAAGGAGTTTCTCGGTGGCAAGGGCTTCGCCACAGATGACGAGGTGAAAGAAGCAGTTAAAGACTGGTTATCCTCACAGGCGGCAGACTTCTATGACTTCGGCATACAAAAGCTTGTAGAACGTTATGACAAATGTTTAAACAAAAATGGAAACTATGTAGAAAAATAGAGAAAGATGAAAGGAATTAAATAAAAAAAGTTTTTTGAAAAAATCTGTGATGGTTTATTTTTTATAAGAAATCGGACCTTACTTTCCGAATAACCCTCGTAATATATACCAGCCAGAATATATTCTATATAGTCAACCAGAAATGAATTTATAATTGTTCAATTTGATTAGAAAACTGTTTTATTACTGTACATTAACAACATAATAAAAATATTTGTTCTTTGTTTATACACAACCAATTATTTTTTACACTAGTTATTTATATAAATTGTAGAAATTTAAAACTTACTGTTAAAATTAACTACATCAAAGAATACTGTACAAACTATTTGAGAAAAACTAGATACATTTTTTTAAAGTAAAATAAACTTAACTTAGTTCTTTACACATGAATGACATTAACAATGACCTGTAACACAGTAATTTAAACATAAACAATCTCAGCATAATTTGAATTAGTTAATTTCTACAGGACAGTGATATTTTTTCAAGTTAAATGACATCTCTTGATTTCAGTTTAGAAGGCAAATACATGTCGAGAAGAAATGTTGGTGATATCGAACTCAGGTCTTCTATTTCACATTTTCGATTGGTCATTATCAGACAGTTCACCTGAAAATATATACATATTATCATCTGACATTAACAAGCATTTAAAATACAGTTCACTGTTTATTTAAGCAAATATTATAATAGCTTCTTTATAGTTAAAACCTGACAGTACAGCATTTTGATTGTTTTTGTTTCTTTATGAGTTTTATTGTTCAACAACACTGCACTTAACTGATATTCAACTTTTTCCTTTGGAAAATTTTATCTATACAACTATGTCATGCTGGCCATATACTTTACTTTAAGTTTATTTTATAAGACAATTTACTTTGAGTATACACATAAATTTATTCACCTGTTCCAGTAAGTTCTGATTTTGTTGAATATAAGCACGCCCGCCAAGATCTAAAGCCTTTACCTTATCCCTTCTGGTCATAGGTGAACTGGGTATTGACAGTTTTGCAATGTCTGTGGGATGAACACCAATCCAGCGTATCTGTGGAAGTGCCAAGTCTTCTGCATATTTTGACAGTGACTAAATGAAACAAATTTAATGTGTCAGTAAATATCCTATTGCTTTATATAACATTGTCACATTTGACAAATTTGGTGAGCATATGGTTGTTATCAACAATAAACAAAGCCATATTGCACATTTCTTAATGTTTCAACTATAAATATAGTCAGACTTAGTCAACTATGGGCTGTTTGTAACTATAACATACACTTAGTTATATTAACTACTTTTCATACAGAACGACTGCAAGAAGAGGACTTCATTAAAGAAGGACTATGAAATGCATACGCTGAAAAGATTATTACAGATTTATATGATGAGAGTGATATTGGCGTTGTAACGAGAGAATATGGTACGTCCTTCTTTCTTAAAGCCCCGCGTTGGGTTCGTTATATGTAACTAGAGAACGAGGTCGTACCTTTTTAACATTCATGTTTCGTATGGTATCCAAGTCACTTTTTTATGTAATAAGTGATTACCTGTATGCGGTCCGCCGTGTGACTTCTCAAACTTATTGCGTTACGCGTTTCAAGGCGTATGCCTCATCATCAGACGTTTAAAACCAAAAACACATATATCACACAAAACTGCGTTTGTCAAAAAATAAAATTGCAGAAACAAGCATATTATGTGCACGTGATGTAGGGTGCGCACCCGTTCAAGTGTTGTCTGCTACTGATTGGAATTCGTTGAGCAGTCTCAAAGCAGTATCATACAGGCGGTTGGATACAAAGTTCAATTGTTCATTCAGAACACAATCACGACTGCTATCATTATTATATGCATTATAAATTTCCAGCTCCTCTAAGGCATTCATAAAACGGCCCTTGTTGCATATATGCAAAGGCATTAGATTGGACTTAAAATCTGTATAATTGTGATTGTGTTGGGTCAGATGACGAGTGTAATTCGATTTTATATCATTGTAATTATGGGTCTTTTTTGGTAAGTGTTCACGGAAGCGTTTGTAAAAACCTCTTCCGGTCTGACCTATATAGAAGCTGTTACAATCATTGCAAACCAGTTTATAAATGCCTGTTTTTCTTCAATAGGTAAGGGCAGTTTAGGTCTAAGTATATTAATTAATTTATTATTGGTTCTAAAAGACATAGTATAACCAATATTGTTCATCACTGAGGATAAAATTTTTGGCATGATGTATGTGTATTTCGCAGATATAAATTTTTTCGGTGTTTTATTAAGTGGACGGGGCTTAAGTTGAATGTTATTATGCTTCTTTAGCAATTTGTCAATGATGTGACTACTGTAACCATTGGAAACTGCAATAAATCTTATTGTATTTAGCTCAGTCTGGAAATCATTATTGTCAAGGGGGACTGTCAACAATCTATGGATTAAATTATTATATGCTGCCATTTTTTGAGAGTATGGATGGTGGGAATCTGCATGTATTGTATGGTTAGTGGCAGTAGGCTTCCTAAAAATATTGAATTTCAATGTGTCCATTCGTCTAGTAAGGGTCAGGTCTAGAAAGTTAATTGAGTTATCACACTCGGTCTCTAAAGTAAATTGAATATTATTGTTGATATCATTTAAAAGATTTTTAAAGGAGTCAACTTGTCTCAAAGTTCCGTCAAAAATAATAAACGTGTCATCTACGTAACGTGAATAAAATTTTATCTTATTAGCGTATGTGTTATTATTTAATAAATAAGTATTTTCGTAGAAATTTAAGTATATGTCAGCCAACAGGCCTGAGAGGGGTGAGCCCATAGCTAGACCATAATCTTGGCAATAGAATAAACCATTGAATGTGAAATAATTTTGATTTAAAATGACTTTAAGCAAGTCAATCAACTCGTCTATCGCCTGTGCACTCATGGAAGCGTTAATTCGTAAATTGTCCTTCAATAATTTCAAAGTTACATCAGTTGGAATATTTGTGTATAAATCCACTATGTCAAATGAAACCAATTTGTAATTGGGTTTTAATTTAACGGTATTTATCTTATTAATGAAGTCAGTATTATTTGTTAAGCTGTGATTATTCTTTAACTGTAAATTGTCTTTAATTAGTTTTACAAGAATTTTTGATGTTTTGAAACCGGGGGCTGTAGTGAAGTTAACCAGCGGTCTTATGGGTATGTGTGGTTTGTGGATTTTGGGGAGTCCCGTAAATATCGGAGCCTTCGCATTAATTGGCTTCAAATAACGACGTGTGTTATCACTGAGCAAACTCGTACATTTGTTAATACATTGCTTGAGGTTTTTGGTGTATTTATCAGTAGGATCAGATTTTAATTGTCTAATATTATGGTTAGAGATAAATTCGTAAACTTTGGCATTATAAGAATCAGTGTCCATGATTACTAATGTATTCCCTTTATCTGCTTTGATAATACTAGCATTATTAATAGTTATTTTTGTTTTGATGTGCCTCAACGTTTTGTATTCACGGGAGAATCGTGGATGCATAAATAGATTATGTGGTCGGTTATCATTAGATCTGATAGTTTTAGTGAATTTATTGTTTATCAATATGCGTGCTTCGTTCTGTACAATAGGATTCGGAATAGTCTTAATAGCCGCCTCCGCCTCAACGAGCTCATAAATATGTTTGTTATTTCCGGTTGGTGGGAGATTATAATTAAGTCCTTTATTAAGGAGCTCCATTTCATTATCACTGAAGTTTATATTAGTTAAATTCATTGTTCTAGGGTGAAATGTATGTTTGCAATTAATGTCAGTCTCTAGACGGTGTTTATTTTCTAAACTACGAAGTTTACATAATTGATTAAAGCGTATACGGCGTGAAACACTAGCTGTGTATTTAAATATATAATCAAAAACATTGTTGATAACGCTTGGATGAATGCTGTTGAGGATATGTAAATGTAATTTGAATAAACGAGTGTTAAGAATAGATTTTTTAATATATAATGCCTTAATTTCTTCTCTAATATACATCCGTTCAGCAGAATGTTTGGTAATGTTTGCAGCCTTGGAAGAGCTGTTGATCTTTACAATAGCATATTTTGGTGTTATGTTCTTCAGTAAACAGATTTTGTTAAATTTAATATGCAAATTCGCTTTTAGCAATTGTATTTTAGTGTTTTGGAATTTAAATACCATTTTTGCCTGGCTGGGCTCCAGTTTAACATTCATGTTTCGTATGGTATCCAAGTCACTTTTTTATGTAATAAGTGATTACCTGTATGCGGTCCGCCGTGTGACTTCTCAAACTTATTGCGTTACGCGTTTCAAGGCGTATGCCTCATCATCAGACGTTTAAAACCAAAAACACATATATCACACAAAACTGCGTTTGTCAAAAAATAAAATTGCAGAAACAAGCATATTATGTGCACGTGATGTAGGGTGCGCACCCGTTCAAGTGTTGTCTGCTACTGATTGGAATTCGTTGAGCAGTCTCAAAGCAGTATCATACAGGCGGTTGGATACAAAGTTCAATTGTTCATTCAGAACACAATCACGACTGCTATCATTATTATATAGCAGGTCGTACCTGTTAAAATGTGTCACACTTGTTTATTTTGTGTATTAGTGTGAATGTAGTGTGTTTGCCTCACACCGGTCGTTACATAAATCGACGTCACTACTGTAGTCTGTAGCGTCGTCAATATTACCAGTACAACCTACCTGTTAATTCATAGGGGTTGCGAATCCCGGGTGGCGCCAAATTGTTTCTATTAAAACAATTAAAATAGTTAAATTCTAAGATAATACGTGTTATTAGCATGGACAGCTGTGGCGTTCGAATGGTTCCCGCCGCTATACAGGTTGCCGTCTCGACCACTCGTGATGAGCGCTAGTTGGTTAATGAATAAAACTTGCTAACACACATATACTCTACAACGTCCTATGAAATAAAAAGATAGTAATACTTGGTACTGTGATTTTAATACAAATTTGGTCATTAATGAATATGACAAATGAATTATAAATAATTTGATAACAGATTGCTCCGGCTTACAGCATGAAACACGAAAATATCTCAGAGTTGGCAAAATTGATTTTAAAACACTTTCTGTTGCCGGTATGGCGTCAGTTCATACAATATATTACTGTGTTTAAAATCTGGAGTTCTTTGGATTATGAAATAAGACATAAACGTTGGTTACATTAAAAAAGTACACTACCATACCTTATACGTACTTAGAAAGTATAATGTGTTTTTACAAATTGTTCGGTAGTGTTGTATTTTTGTTACAACATGATCCTCTTAATCGAGGTTATATTTTGATTAATAAAATGTTTTTATGTAAGTAAATTATGCATTAACACCTTTGAAAGAAAATAATATTTGTTCAATAGTGAGAAATTTTATCATTTGGAAAATAATTTAAGTAATTTGGTTTTTTGGGATTAAGGAATTTATTCGATACTTATCAGTTCAGATTGCGTTGATGTGTAGTCATCGGGGTAATGGATATTCGGCCAATTTGGATTAGTTTTAAGCTTCCAACATCTTTTTCAATCTTGTCTTGGGTTTTTTGATAATTAATTTATTTAATTTGGTTCCAGGACATCGTTAATTCTTGGTAGGTCGACATCTATTCGTCTTTGGTCATCTTGGTTCATTTCGAAACTTGTAGTAACTATTTAAATTAAAATTTCAGTCATTCCAATTTTGCGTGCCGCTTACCCACGCGTCGTTTTTTCGAGTCTCAATTATTTAATGGAAAATAAGCCCTCAACGGCTCGTTACCATAGTAACAGCAATCCTGGGATTGGTTAATTACTCCTTCAAAGACATTGTTAAGATATTTGAATTTTTATTCAAATTTATTAAGTATTTTCCTAATGGTTTTATTCCTTTATAGTTCCTTTGGGGTAATAAATGATATCACTATTATCTTTCTTTCCTTTCAAAGTTTACAATGATACCTCATAAGGTCATATTCTGTTATACATTAACTTTAGTCTAAATATTTGACATCTGATAAATTACATATCTTACTTAAATTAAACTTTTATAATAACATTTCTGTTTTAAAATGATTGACCTATAATTACTGGCCATTTACTGGTCTTATATTAGTAAGGTTTCTTGTGAAATTGCTACAATTTACATTTGAGTGTCTTTGACAGTTAGATGTTTCCATAGCCAAGATTAGCCATGATGGTTTTTTGGTGTATTTCTTTTAAATTACATTTTGAATTCAGCCTGATGGGCTTCACTTAGTTATCATATTTGTTCGTGTTTTAACTACTATTCAACATACATTTTCATTACACATATTTTAAAATATAATAATTAGGTTTATGGACTGTAGGTTCCCTTCAGCCATATCCCCTTTATAACATTGAACCAAACTATTTTTTTATAATTTACTAGTTATTGTTAGTTCTAATATTGATTCCTTTCTTTTGTTACAACCTAGAGTGATAAACATCATCACTCCTTATAAAATTATGAAAGTTAATTCCCCTTTCAACATGGGGTGTTTTATTCATTGTAGTCTTAATTTTAACAACAAAACTTTATTCCTATTCTACTATACCATGTTAACACAAATTACTTTTGTCTGGGCTTTCTCCCTGGATAACATTACATGCTTCTTTTATTATTATTCGGAATATTATTTTTAATTATATAAATGTGTACTAGGTCACTCCAATCATTGATTGTTCATCACTGTTTTACAAAGTGTTTTCTTACTTATCATTACATTTTTAATGCTTAACATACACTTTCACTATTTTTAGGGTACTTACACTTCACTATGCACTTCACTTTGGTTCACTGTTTGTATTGAGTGTTATTTAATGGGTAATCCCTATACTTTCTCCTATCATTTCTCACTATTTCTTTCTAGCATAATATTTATTATTAATAATATTAGGTTAGTTATTTTTTGTTAAATCTAGCCTTTCTAACTTTGTTAGTGTACTTTTTACTTTACAATCGTATTGTCCTTAAAATGGGTACATAGGTTAATTCAATTATAACAATAATATTTGTTTCAACAATACATAATTATTTGGGGTTTATTCACAGTATTCTATCCTGGAGTATACTATTTTTCCCCTTTATATGTGTGTTAGTCTCCCCTTGGGTTTAACTTGTCTCCTCTTCATTCTTCCTCTTCTTCGTTGTCTTCATCTTCAATAGTCTTCGTCTTCATTCGGTTCTCCTCTTCTCATCTGATTTGCTTTCTGTTTGATCGTAGGGATTTGTTCTCTTCCTTGGATTCTTCTTTAGTTCTGGGTTCATATCTTCCTTTGTTAGTTCATAATTGTTTGTTCTATCACCTTTTTTCTTGAGTATGGTTCGTAGTTCCCTTCTTTGTGTTTATGTTGTTGGATCAATCACTTGGGTTTGGTAATATCGTCGTATGTCGTGTCAAAATATTTACATTTTATACATTTTTAAACATTTTATTTTATATGAAGTATTTTTATATTAAGAATTATCTTTTTTATCACTGGTACGGGATTTGGCTTAATTGTATCGTAACATAATGCCTCTCCTCTAAAATTGATCATTTTAATAAAACACTAGCATAGTTTTTTATGAAATTATCAATTTTAGATAACCTTTTTCCTTTTCCTTCTTGTTTGTTTCTCCATTCTTCATTTCTCTTCTTACTTAATTCATTTCATTTTATTTGGATCTGTTTTTATTTATTTCCATTGGTGCATTTTCCCTCATACACAATTTTTTCCCTAACTTATATGGTAGCTGGTTTCTCCCATTACTACTCATTTTTCTGAGACCAGAGGCACATCATCTCTGCTCAGTTTAATTGGATTGCTGGACTTTTCAACAGTCAATCTTAAATACCTTCTTTGTCAACTTGTGACTTAAATCAATAATAATAATATAATATACTTTGGGATTGTCCACCTTGTGGTTTGTTTTTAGATCACTTTGGCTTTTTACTCATTCTTCCTTCCGCTATACCTTAACTATACACTATCATCTACTCACACACTTGATTGTTTTTATATTTATTCATATGTTAATTTCATCATATCATTATTTCTCATTATTTTGTTTTCAATGCTCGTTGTGATCATTTTAATTCTTAGACATTTTTCATTCTTTTCTTAGTCATTTAGCAAGATTCTGCTTTAGCCATATCTGTATATTGGTTTTATACATAATCTCCCTCTCTCCTTGTACCAGTTAAAATTTTATTTTTTTTCTTAGAATACTTTTGATTCAGTATGATTTCAGGTATTTATCTCAGTAATTTGAGCTTGATTTTATTTTTTGGTTTATCTTGTTCTGTATTCAATATCATTTTTGATAATTCTTTGGTAAGTTAATTGTCTTACCTTAAAGGAATGTTTGTAGCGTATTCCTTTTTAGTCATTTTTTGTTTAATCATAATAGTAAGTTTGTGATTCTTACATTTTTATTATATAGGAATGTGTGTAACTTATTCCTTATTATCTCACTTTTTACTTCATACTTCATATCTCAATCTTTTATTAGATAGTAAATTGATTTAAATTGAAAGGAATTTGTATAACTGTTTCCTTCGTGTTTTTTTTTCATTACTATATTAATTCTTTTTATAATTCCGCATATATCATCTAAATAAGGTGGTAAGCTGCTCTTACAATCTTTTTTGGAATTTGGAAATATGTTTCATTTCACAATGGTTTTATTCTTCTTCGTAAAACTTTTTTATCGAAGTTTGGTTATAAACTCCCTTTATTTTTCTTGTATTGATATTGCTTATCTGGTAAGTATTATTACCATTATCTTTTGTGATGATATACGGACTATTATGATATACATAATTGTTCTATTCATATTGCTTTATACCGGTCCTTGTTATTTATATTTTTGTAAGTTGACTTCTCCTTTTCTTTCCTTTATTATTGCCTTCTTCTTTTTGTTCGACACTTCGTTATTCTGCACCTCTTCTCCTTCAAGTGTTTGATAGTCACACTTATTCTGGATAATTATTTTAAATTTTATTGATCATGATTCATTAAGCATTCCATCGATCGGCCGTTCCTTCTTCTTCATCCATGCCTTGCCTTCCTCTCTGAGGTGTATTTGATCGATTTCCATTGCTTCTTGATGGAATCCATAGTTCCGGCGGGTTTCGTTTGTTATATGCTATGCGAAAATTCTCCGCTGGGTCATTGCTGAAAGGTATCCAGTCATAGTTTTCTTCTTCGACCTGGTTACTTCCGGATGGAGTGTCCCTTCTCTGGTTATCGCTTCCGGATCTCACTCCCACCATACTGTTTACCTGTCGTATGTTTTCTGCATTCTCTTCCCTTGGGCTCTGATTATCTTCATTGCGAGGTGGTTCATTGTTCCTACTCTCTGCTGGTGGATTATTACTGTTATTCGATACGTGGTAATAACAGTTAGGACGCCAGTTCGGGCTATATCTTCTTTGGTTATTCTGCCTTTGCCCACGGATGAAGTTTACATGACGTCGACTGTCGCTTCTATTTGGATTACCCCCGGGTCCCCGGTTGTACTGGTAACTAGGATGATATCGGTTGCCATAGTAATTATGGTCATTGGGGTTGTTCAGGTTCCGCTCCTCTGTAACTATCATTGGGTCGGTTATTATTATTTGGGCTGTTTCTATTGTTGTTTTGATTCCCTGAATGATGGTTTTGTTGACCTCTGTTACCAGGCTGATTATTCGGAGGGTGATGTTGGGTATTTCTATCGAATGTTCGTTCTTCATTATTATTATTGTTTCGGCCCCAGTTATTCCGATTATTGTTTTGTGGATGGTTGTAGGGTACATTGAAATTAGTTGTACTATTATGTTCATTCCACTTGTTGTACCTTTGGTTCGTAATCCTGTTTTTTCAATACTGGTTATCATTCTCCAGGTCCTCCAATAGACTAACCATTCCTTGAATTGTTTTTATTTGTCCTTGCCTTCTGGCCTTCTGTATGGCTTCTTCGTAATGATAACCCAGCTGTATTACCAAAGACTCCTCGGGTATCTTGGGTTCCAAATTTCTGGCTATGCATACTTTTCCCAAAAACTAAGATGTTAAAGTGTGTCCTCCTTGTGACTCGTATCTTCCATTACTGATATCATTGCGGACCACATTCTGTGTAGACTCGGACCAATATTTCTCCCAGAATTGTTTCTTAAACTCTTGTGTGTCATTGATCTCGGGTCGAGTGGCCGTCCACCAGTTGTCATGGGTGTCTCGGAACATTTCATCGATCATACTTCTTACACTGGACCACCTGGTTTCTCTATTCTTCTCTATCAGCTCTTCTACCCGCTTGAGGAATTCTATCGGGTTCTTTCGGTAGCTGCGGAAATTAATCATTTCTCGAGTTTCACTGGTTATGAACTGTGTGTTACCATAAGGTTTTTCTCTTAATGCATCTAATTCTTCCTGCATCTGTTTCTCTCGTGTACTGATCCCCTGGATTTTCTCTCTGTTTTCTCTGGTCATTCCGTCTAGTTTATTGATGACAGTATACACCTTCTCCACACGATTATTCACATCTTTTTGTATCTCTTGGTGCCTCTCCTCCAGTTCCTTGACCACCTCCTGTTTCTTCTTCTGGCATCCTTCGGTAAGGACTTGGTAGAATTCGGTCGCTCTCAATTTATTTTCCTCCTCGACATCGATGATTTTATAGTTCATTTCTTCACGTACTTGTAACAAGGCTTCGTTGGTCTCCGCTACCGTTTGCCTGGTCTCCTCTCGATATTCGACCAATTGTTGATTCCATTCCT
The DNA here is from genome assembly GCA_034769895.1 of Magicicada septendecula. Taxonomy (NCBI): domain Eukaryota; kingdom Metazoa; phylum Arthropoda; class Insecta; order Hemiptera; family Cicadidae; genus Magicicada; species Magicicada septendecula. Next base: position 401,289,672 of record CM068371.1, on the reverse strand, counting down.
CCTTGGTCTTCTCACTTTCTTCCTCTATCTTCTGTTGGAGAATATCATGATTATTTTCCATCTTTTTATTTACTATTTCTAGATCCTTCTTGATCTGTTTCTTCAGTTCTTCGCTCTTCTTTTCCAATGTCTCCTGACTTCTCTTCAGGTCTTCATGGTTGTTCTCTATTTTGTTATTCAGAAATTCTATGCTCTCCTTCATTTGCTTCTTCAATTCTTCACTGTTTTGGTCCAGTTTTTCCAATATTCTATTCAAATTTTCCTTGTCCTGTCTTCTATCTTCCTTGTCTGACTCTAGTTTTTTGTTCAAATCTTCATGGCTCCTGTTCATTTGTCCAAATTGTTCCATCATGAACTTCAGCATGTGATCTAATTTTGTTTCTTCTGTTGGTTTGACTGGTTGGTCATTTACCATGACTTCTGCTTCTATTTCTGGTTCAGATGGGTTGGGATTTTCTAGTTGGTCCTCCTGTGGATATTCTTCTGACAATTCTCCAGTCGTTTCCTCAACTTCTACTTCCTCAACTTCCTCCATTTCTTCTTGGTTTCCTTCTTGGTTTAATGCTTCCTTCCCTTTGCGCCTCGTAACCATACCGTGTCTATTCATAACCGCCACTAGTTACTCTTTCTAGCCTCATGTTGCTGGTCGCCAATATGTAACAATAAAACGAGGTACTTCCTTCTTTCTTAAAGCCCCGCATTGGGTTCGTCAATATGTAACTAGAGAACGAGGTCGTGCCCGTTAAAATGTGTCACACTTGTTTATTTTGTGTATTAGTGTGAATGTAGTGTGTTTGCCTCACACCGGTCGTTACATAAATCGACGTCACTACTGTAGTCTGTAGCATCGTCAATATTACCAGTACAACCTACCTGTTAATTCATAGGGGTTGCGAATCCCGGGTGGCGCCAAATTGTTTCTATTAAAACAATTAAAATAGTTAAATTCTAAGATAATACGTGTTATTAGCATGGACAGCTGTGGTGTTCGAATGGTTCCCGCCGCTATAAGTAACAATACTTATCAGTTCAGATAGCGTTGATGTGTTGTCATCTAGGGTAGTGGATATTCTTCAAATTTGGGCTGGTTTTAAGCTTTGAACATCTTTTTCAATCTTGTCTTGGATTTTTGTTAATTAATTTATTCAATTTGGTTCCAGGACATCGTTAATTCTTGGTAGGTCGACATCTATTCGTCTTTGGTCATCTTGGTTCATTTCGAAACTTGTAGTAACTATTTAAATTAAAATTTCAGTCATTCCAATTTTGCGTGCCGCTTACCCACGCGTCGTTTTTTCGAGTCTCAATTATTTAATGGAAAATAAGCCCTCAACGGCTCGTTACCATAGTAACAGCAATCCTGGGATTGGTTAATTACTCCTTCAAAGACATTGTTAAGATATTTGAATTTTTATTCAAATTTATTAAGTATTTTCCTAATGGTTTTATTCCTTTATAGTTCCTTTGGGGTAATAAATGATATCACTATTATCTTTCTTTCCTTTCAAAGTTTACAATGATACCTCATAAGGTCATATTCTGTTATACATTAACTTTAGTCTAAATATTTGACATCTGATAAATTACATATCTTACTTAAATTAAACTTTTATAATAACATTTCTGTTTTAAAATGATTGACCTATAATTACTGGCCATTTACTGGTCTTAGATTAGTAAGGTTTCTTGTGAAATTGCTACAATTTACATTTGAGTGTCTTTGACAGTTAGATGTTTCCATAGCCAAGATTAGCCATGATGGTTTTTTGGTGTATTTCTTTTAAATTACATTTTGAATTCAGCCTGATGGGCTTCACTTAGTTATCATATTTGTTCGTGTTTTAACTACTATTCAACATACATTTTCATTACACATATTTTAAAATATAATAATTATAAGGTCACTCTATGGCTTAATCAATAGATATAATAGGGAATTATATGACAGACACATAGAATTGTTAAGAATATACTCGTATGTAGAGTTAGAAGAAATATTATATAATTTTGGTTTGGGGTACGTAGAAAAGAAATTGGAAAATAAAAATAAAAAAATGGTAGATAAGTTAAATAAATTAATAAGAAAGAACGAAGTAAAAAAGGAACACCTATCTAAGAATAACTATGAAAAAAGAGTAATAAACCTTACAGAGGTGAATTTCAATACAGAAGAAAAAGAAATGTTAGCAAAAGGCTTAAAATACGCACCGCCACCAGAATTAAATCAAGAAAAAACGATTATTGAATGCGAAAGCATAATACAAAAACTAGGAAATGAAAATGATAAAAAAAGAATAAGGTGGGAAGTAGGGAATGTAGTAGATAAAATATTTAAGAAAAGTTTGTATAATTCAAAAAATGAACAAAAAATCAAATCAACTGTAACTAAACTTAAGAATAAAATAAAGAAGAATGATATTATAGTTACGAAGGCGGACAAAGGAAATACAATGGTACTACTGAGAAAGGACGAATACATAAAGAAAACGGAAGAATTTATAAGGGAAGGACCATACGAGGAAATAAAGTATGATTATACAAGTAAGTACCAGTCAAGGATAAAACAAATGATGAAACAGATAACATTTATAGAAGAAAATAAGAAAAAGTATTTATTGGAAAGTAATCCAACAGCACCAACTTTTAAAAGTCAGGTTAAGATACATAAAGAAGGAAAACCAATCAGACCGATTGTTTCTTTTATTAATGCACCTATTTATAAATTATCAAAGGAAGTTAGCAGAGTACTGAAAGAGAAATATGAATTTGGTACAAAATACAACATAGAGAATAATGTAAAATTGATAGAAAAATTAGAAAATATTAAGATTAATGTAAATACAAAATTGATATCACTGGATGTTAAGGACATGTTTACCAATATCACAGTAAATAAAGTTATTAAGTTAATAAACGATAATAATATGGGAGAATACAGGTATAAAAAGCAGTTGATGAAAGTAATTAAAGAATGTGTAAATCAGAACTATTTTAGGTTTAATAACAAGTTTTATATACAGAAAAAAGGTTTCCTATGGGGTCTTCATTATCCCCTATTCTTGCTGAAATATACATGAATGATTTTGAAAAGCAATTAATAACTTCCACTAAGTATAAAGACAATATAAAATTATGGTCTAGATATGTTGATGATGTATTAGTAATTTGGGAAGGAAGCATAGAAGAAGTGCATGAGTTTATAAATGAGGTAAATAATAAGGATAAAAACTTACAATTTAAAGAAGAGATAGGAGGTAAGAAAATAAATTACTTAGATTTGAACATAGAAATTAAGGATAATGAGAAACTACAGTTTGGGATATTTAGGAAAGAATCGTATTCTGATATAATTATACCAAGAGAGTCTTACCACCCATATAGATATAAAATGGCGGCAATCAATTCATTTTGTTACAGAGCTCAGAAGTGTTTAAAAGAGACCGAATCAAAAGATAGGGAGTTAAAAACGATAAAGGGAATTGTAAGGAATAATAATTATAACACCAACATAGTGGATAAAGTTATGAAAAGGGTTAACATACAAAAAGCTAAAATAGAACCAGAACAAAAGAATTATGCAGGGTCATTGACATACATAGGTTCACATACTAGAAAAATTATAAAATGTTTTAATAAATATGGAGTAGATATAGCTATTAAAAAATGTGAAACGGTATTTGATAAGATAAAGAATAAGAATATAGAAAAAATTCCAGTATTACAGAAAAGCGGAATTTATAAATTAAAATGTAAAGACTGCAAAAAAGTGTACCTAGGTGAGACAGGACGAAAATTCGTATGCAGGTTGTCTGACCACAAACGTGGAGAAGGTAATAGAACAACCAATTCGTTATATGCAAGACATTTCATAGAAGACAACCATAAGTTTGTTAATCCTTTGGAAGAATACGAAATTGTAAAAATAGTAAATAACACAGTTGAAAGGAAACTGAGAGAGGAGTTAGAAATATTGAAAGAAAGAGAAAAAGGGTTAGACAATTTAATTAATATTAAAATTAAATTTGATAATGAAGAAATATTTTATAACATGATTAAGAAGTAAATGATAGAGGACAGATAGATAAGATTAAGAATTATACTGCAATGTACTAATTGGTTGTTTTAAAATAAGGGTGTGTGACTGACCCACCCGTGTGGAGAGGAAGAGGGTAGTTTAAAAGGACACACACACACACACACACACACACACACACACACAAGGAATTTGCTAGAAAAATATGTAACTGTGCAGATGGTGTGACAGGGTTTAGGGGGTGGGGAAGGGTCATTTATATTATAGCTTGTTATGTGTGAGCAGGGTGGGGGAGAGGGGTGAAGGGTTTATTTTAATATAATTTCTGCCTATTCCGATCTGACGATGGGCTGTGAGGCTTGAAAGCGCTAATCGGGATAATTTTTATATAGTGGTGTGCAACTGTGATCATTCTGATTATTTTTTTATAATTTACTAGTTATTGTTAGTTCTAATATTGATTCCTTTCTTTTGTTACAACCTAGAGTGATAAACATCATCACTTCTTATAAAATTATTAAAGTTAATTCCCCTTTCAACATGGGGTGTTTTATTCATTGTAGTCTTAATTTTAACAACAAAACTTTATTCCTATTCTACTATACCATGTTAACACAAATTACTTTTGTCTGGGCTTTCTCCCTGGATAACATTACATGCTTCTTTTATTATTATTCGGAATATTATTTTTAATTATATAAATGTGTACTAGGTCACTCCAATCATTGATTGTTCATCACTGTTTTACAAAGTGTTTTCTTACTTATCATTACATTTTTAATGCTTAACATACACTTTTACTATTTTTAGGGTACTTACACTTCACTATGCACTTCACTTTGGTTCACTGTTTGTATTGAGTGTTATTTAATGGGTAATCCCTATACTTTCTCCTATCATTTCTCACTATTTCTTTCTAGCATAATATTTATTATTAATAATATTAGGTTAGTTATTTTTTGTTAAATCTAGCCTTTCTAACTTTGTTAGTGTACTTTTTACTTTACAATCGTATTGTCCTTAAAATGGGTACATAGGTTAATTCAATTGTAACAATAATATTTGTTTCAACAATACATAATTATTTGGGGTTTATTCACAGTATTCTATCCTGGAGTATACTATTTTTCCCCTTTATATGTGTGTTAGTCTCCCCTTGGGTTTAACTTGTCTCCTCTTCATTCTTCCTCTTCTTCGTTGTCTTCATCTTCAATAGTCTTCGTCTTCATTCGGTTCTCCTCTTCTCATCTGATTTGCTTTCTGTTTAATCGTAGGGATTTGTTCTCTTCCTTGGATTCTTCTTTAGTTCTGGGTTCATATCTTCCTTTGTTAGTTCATAATTGTTTGTTCTATCACCTTTTTTCTTCAGTATGGTTCGTAGTTCCCTTCTTTGTGTTTATGTTGTTGGATCAATCACTTGGGTTTGGTAATATCGTCGTACGTCGTGTCAAAATATTTACATTTTATACATTTTTAAACATTTTATTTTATATGAAGTATTTTTATATTAAGAATTATCTTTTTTATCACTGGTACGGGATTTGGCTTAATTGTATCGTAACAGCGTATACTGAATTTCATTTTATAAGGAGTCAACCAAAATTGGAGGGGATAAATATTATGGTAACTCTTCTCCTAACAAAATTTTTGTAGATACAGAATTAATAATAATGATTTATTATAAATAATACTTAGACCTACCATAAAGAGACGTTAAAATGCACAGTATTACAGTTTTTAGCTGAGAGGGAATTGGGAGGGAGGACATACATGAAGATCCAGTGGCATGAAGGCCACAGTGAAAATGAAGTCACCATGATGAGTAGTTCCTATTTGGCAAATCATTTTCATTCTACTTTAACTATGAAATTAGTTGTAGACATGTATTAAACAACTGATTATGAAGAAGCAGACCATTTTGCAATGAATTACAATGGGACCTGTAAACTTCAATGTGATGTTTATGTTGTGATGGGCAAATGTGATGGAGTGGAGATCCAGTACAGTACCCTAAAAATCCCTGTTCAGAGTAAAAAGTTTGTAGTGACATTATTTGATTCACTGATTGCTCCTAGGCAATACATTTTTTTGAAACTTCTTGTCTTACTTAACTCTGTAACTCTGCAGTTAATTTCAAATGCATTGGTTTACTTTCCTTAAATTATTACAAGGCAATTTACAATGGCTTTAAATCTTACTAGATTATTTTTAATTATACTGCAATGAATTTCTAAGTACATCTAACACTTCTAGCAGGACCTCCAAAACATTTTGTTGGCCCCAGAAAAATTTTCTGTTGTGGCCCCCACTAATAATTTTGTTAGCCAAAGAACAATATTTCTGTCATTAAAAAAGTTCTTACATTACCTAACTTACTGCAGAAAGCCGTAGCTTACTGAACAAATTTATCTGACCATACAGTCTTACAAAGATACACATAATTTTTATTTATTTATTTAAATACACTTGGATTATTATTTGAATGTGTCAATTATTCAAAGTTCTGTAATGTCATGTCTTCAGAATACTATTCTTAGTAATAGAAAAAATAGAATTGTTTCAAGGATGTAAAATTCAGATACAGATTTCCTAGTATTAAATAAAACTAAAAATATCAACGTCTTTAAATGTCTCTTGTTTCCGGTTTCCAAAACTTTTTATACTACTCTCCATTTATAAAATTATGCGATCTTGTATTTCCTTGATGTACTATTTACTTCTGACGCAAGTCATTTGATTCTTTAAATAGATGTGTATGTGCCTGCTTGACGGGATTTTTCTTCCTAACCAAAGCATTATATATTGTTAAAACAACAATCTTATCTTTCTTCTTCATTCTTGGATTTCGTTGTCCATGACGTGTCCGTTACTTAACTAAATATCACTATAATATTGACGACTCGGAACACTAAGTTTTTTATAAGTAAAAACGTAAAGTTTTACCTTACAGCCTAAACCGGCTTTCACCTATAGAAGGCTTCATCAGAGGCTCATGATGAAGCCTTCTATAGGTGAAAGCCGGTTTAGGCTGTAAGGTAAAACTTTACGTTTTTACTTATAAAAAACTTAGTGTTCCGAGTCGTCAATATTATAGTGATATTTCTTCTTCAATAAATTTGTTAGATTCATTTCTATTTTCCTCAAGTTTATCAACATCCAAAAAAACATGAACAGAAATAGAATTTTCTATCACAAAGTGAAAACTTTTACATTGCTCTCAAAATAACTGAAACCAGTTCAATAACAAAACTTGTCAACTGAAATCAATATTTTTATGGAAAAAACATAAATAAATACCTATTGAAAATATCAATACTGATAGCTGCGATTTAAAGTTTAAAATAATTTAAAATATCCACTATGTATTTCACTGTTTTAATTTATGTCGCTTTGAAAGGTTTCTTTTCCAAATTAAAAATACTAAAAAATAAAAATCAGAAAATCTTAAACAGTTAATCTTAATAAGCACTGTCAGTGGTATAGGCCTGACTATAGATTTTGAACAGTGCCTTGGAGACATATAGTGGACAAACAGCTCATTATGAAGCTAACAAAATTTTCATTTTTTTGCACATGAATACAAAGGTTTTGTTCAGTGTTTCATAGTGTAAACATCAGCTGTAACAGTGCCTGTAAGAACACTAGAAGCATGCTAGCGTTGTTGTGAAGTGACAATATGTGACAGAGAGAGACTGCGTGTGTGAATGAGACATGCTACAAATTTTTTGGTTTGTTGGTGCATTTAACTGCCCAAGATCAGTTGTTAGGTTTTTATTAAGAAGTATGATTGTAGAAGCTTGAACAACAGGCTGTGACATGGGATTTTAATCTTATTAACAAAGTGATAAGACAGTCAGAAATATGGATCCTCCTAAGATTCAGCCCCCCTCTGACATTTATCACGTAACAGTACAATTCTGGCCCTACTGTATTTTGGGGAATAATCGATATAAATTGTATTTTATTTCAAAGTCACATATACGAAATTGGTAAAGTTTTATAAAGGTTTGCAACTGCGCAATATCGAGTGGACAGGATTGGCGTCAAGGTCGAGCGTATACTCCGGAACAACAACAACATTTTGTTAGCCGAATGTGTCAACAGACTGCACCCATGTATACGTCATACGAAGGTATGCAACTACGCAATTTATGCGCCTGTAACCAACTAAGGAGTGTAAATCTACACAAAGGAACTGATGACGTAGTTAATTCCCACCTCGGTATTGAAGCATTGCAAACTGTTGGCAGTCCAAAATCAGCAGCATTGCCGGCCGGCTGTGTATAAAAATTCTCAAAAACTAAGTCTCGGACGTCCGCTCGTACAACAAAAAAGTGCAGTATATATATAAAATAATGTAACAGTGCAAAGAAAAAACGTAAACACAAAGTTTGGGAAAAAGTTTTAAAACCTATTAGTGCGTTTTCAGCGATGGGACGTCTGCAGGACTATTGGACAATAATTTCAGCTAAGTAACAATGTGGGGTACCCAAAAGTTTAGATAAGGGCAATACAAAATTTTCAGTCATTTAATAATAATAAAATGAGCTCAATTTGGGGAAAATTCAAAGAAAATTGTATCAGGAATGCGAGCGTGAGTGAATGAGAGAATGTCTAACTAAATAACAAGTGCTGGGTTGTGAAGTAATTTCTAATCATGATATCATAAAGTATAATTGAATATGTTATTTTGGAGGGCTATTGAAATGTTTAAGGGGATTTTTAAACTTGTATAGTAGAACTGCGTCTCATGATGCAACGCCAAATGGCATATAGTAGCGTGCTTGTTTTCGCACGGTAGAGTCTCATTCATGTACGTAATATGATAATAAAAGGTAATATCATTTGGTAAACATTTCAAGCAAGAGTAAATTATTTCAGATAACACATTCCGCTATCTTCTGGTTCGCTTAACCGAATTCTGCCCTTAAAGGTAAGTAAATCTAATGTTCTTGTATATAACAAGATGGTGCCTGAACAAAAGTGTTGGTGAATATTATTGATATTCCATATTAAAATTATGGCAGTAAATAAAATAATATAACATTGTCGCCTGGCGAACAGGGACTCGACATAAAATGTTTATGTGGTGTAAGTCTACCGGAAAGAGCGGAAGGGTTATCTGAAGTAATATATATAATTTGAAGATACGTAAACATAAACGTAGAGATAGGGTATGTTATAAGGTTATGTACATGCATGTGTAGCACAAATAAGCAAAATGAGTACTAGTAAAAATAATGACGAAAACGTCAGCGTCACTGACGAAACAGTTACGAGTGAGATGGGTGTTCAATTAACCCCAATTAGCCAGATCGGTGAAACAAGTGCCACTGAAATAAATACAGTTCAAATAACACCCATCTCAACTCGGAACGAAAATAAAACAGATGAGATTAGTGCAATAATGCAATTACTGTTAAAGATAGATAAGAAATGTGATGACAAAATAGTGATTCCAATGTTAAATATGATAACTTGAATGCAAAGTTCGATGAGAAATTTGATACACAGAATGATAAAATTAAAAATAATTTCAATGAAATGAAAGATGAAATCAAAAGACAAAATTTTCAGTTCGATAAAAGAATTGATGAAATGAATGCACGTTTCGATAAAACGAAAGAAAAAACAATAGCGTTAGTAAATGAGAAGTTCGATAGACCAAAGAATAAAGTAGACGAGAATAAAAGGGAGGTAGAGAATAGTAGAGAAACAGGTAAACTAAATGTAAATAAAGACGGTCAGATGACAAATAATAAGGTAAGTGGTGTTCAGAATTATGACAATACAAATAAAAATAAGGTGGTAGAAAATAATTGTGTGGATATTGATAGTGATAACGAAATTTTAGAGAGAGTAGAAGTTGATAATGACATGTTTGTGTGTGATGAATCAGAGAGAGGGAGAGAAAGTATATTTGTAGAGTGGATGCAGGGGGTAAATTTTTCCCTTGATATTGTAGTTGGTGGTGAAGTAAAGGCTTCACGTGTGTTTAGGAAGGACGAGGGTTCCTTCACGTATATTTGGGAGACGATATGTCTACAAATAAATTTCCCTGGGTTTTTTGTGCACTTCATCGGTGGTGCAGTAATTGTGAGTTAGTGTCCCCTGCATATATATATATAGAGAGAGAGAGTGGTACTTGGTGTTATGGTGGGAGAGAGATAGAAAGAGAGTTGTGTGGTAAGAGAGAGATAGAGATGTTTAAAGTGAAAAGAAACTATACAGAGTTTGTAGAGAGGTTAGGTAGAGAGAGAGAAGTAATAATAATAATGATTACTTACCTTATAGTGAAATTGAGATAGCAGCCATAGTAGATAATGATAAAAATGATAACAATTACTTACCTTGTGAAGTAAAGGGTGTAGTAGTAGATAATGGTGATGACGATAGTAATGACTTTATAACTTACCTATTCAGGACAGATAATAATAAAGGTGACAGGACCATACCCGATTGTGACAAGTTGTATGATAAATTGATATGGAATAAGCCTATTAATTCAAACGACATTGTGGAAATATATAAAAATTTAAATAAATATTATATTGATAATAATAATATCAGATATTTAATAAAAAATAAGTTGTATAGACCTAAGATTCGACTGTTGTTCAATGATGGAGGATAAAGTGTTTTATTGTTTATGAACATTAATATATGTGAACAGTGGTTTTGAAATGGACTGTTTATGAACTGATTTTGGTAAATGGTAACAAATAATAAGCTGGATTGTATATTTTTTGTGTGTATTAATGTCAATGTATTTGTGTATTCTTGATGTTGTGTATTACACGTAATTTTATGTAAACCATGTGTGTAACAGGAAGTTATAGTTTAATTGATTTAATAATAACAATCAACTTTGTTTTTTGACTAAACAAATGATGAAAGTAATGTTGAAATTTTAAATAATTGAATTAAATAAGTGAAGATTAATTACTTAATTAATGCTGTAAAAAAGAACGTTTGATAATGAAGTGAAATGATTTTATGAGATTTAGCTTCTAATGAATAATAAATGATCAAGCATGTAATATATTTGGATATTGAGATGTATTGTTATTAGTAGGTGAGGGATGAATTTTCTAATGCAATTGTCAATGATCACAGTAATGTAAAGTGTTAAAAAGGGATAGAGCCTGGGTGATAATTATTAAAATAAAGGCATTTGAGTTAGTCAATTAGAGTTAATGGGAGTTAGATAAATAAGAATTTTGAAATACCAATAACACACAAAGAGAGTATTAGATATTTTAAGGACACAGTGGTGTTAGTGATTATATGTAGAGGTGAGTAAGGTGAATGGTAAATATATTTATTGATGATGATATTTTGTAGTAAGGGTAGTGGTGTAAGGAGTGATCAGCGTGCGGCGTTGTGGCAAGTGATAGAGTAGTTTAAGGGAGTGTTTGCTGATAATTGGTGGAGGGCAAATGGTTAGGTATGTATATGGCCAGGTTGGGAACACACATCCTAGTACAAAGAGGAGAATAAATTGAGGTAAATGGAATTAGTGAAGGGGTTATGATTAAGAGATTGGTGTCATAATATGTAAATCTGGTTGTTAATAGTGGTTGTTAGTAGGAAGAAAGGTGAGTAAGGCTATAGATGTTAATGCCATTTCGATAAATCAAGCATAGTGAATAATGGAGAGGTCACCCAGACTAATCAATGATCAAAATGTGAAGGGTTAAGTAGAAAATTCATAATAGAAAGGTAATAAGAAATGAAATATAATGTAACATGAATGTTAATAATAAATTTGAAATTGTGAAGAATTAAATGGTAGTAAATGATAAATAATTGATGGTTAATTAATAAAAGTTCAATTGAAATTAAAATGTAATGCTTATAATTTTATACGCAAATTTAAAGATGTAAGGTGTGTAAAATTTTGATCAAGCTTAAATGTAAATTGGTTATTTTAATGTAATAATCGCAATGTTAATTATGAGTGTATTATTATGTATTATGTTTATTATGTATTAGCATAGGAATTTAAACATGAATTGTATGTATGTATAAATTGATGATTTTGGGGTAGTTACAAATGTAAATATATATGACACTAAGTGTCAAACCATTGCGATTCCCTACATTTCGGGCGATCTCGGCCTTACCAACCTAGATCGTGGTTTTGGACGACAACCAGCTGTGGCCAGCAATTGTTAAACCTGACCATTGTTGGTTGCCTTTGAAATTGGTTCAACGTAGAAATTTAATGGGGTTTTAAAAAGGGGAATCTAAGATTATTTTTAAGCATAGGCTATTTTTACCTCAGTAGGGGTGGTAGACCTTAGGGGCATATATTATGATAATAAGTAGGGGTATTTACCCTGAAGTCTTTGTAACGCTGAAGCAAGGATGGGAGAGAGAGAAAAGAAAAAAGTGCTCACTCCTTCTGCCTCAGTCCTTGTGGAGGCAACAGAACACAACAGTTCAGGGGGGGAAATATTGTGTGTGGAGGAGTAAAGGGGATGGTTATTAACAGTGCCGGATAAAAGAATTTCTGTTAATAATAATAATAATATTTTATAAAAGAGAAAATGTTTCAGAATTATAGAAAAAGGGAGATATAGATGATTTTATTTGAGTAAATTTTGATTATGTGTTTGAATATTTTGAAAGTATTATTGCATTAGTATAAAGATTTGTGTTTCTTCTTGTTAATGGGAAAGGATTAATTATTATCAATTGGAATCGAAAAATTTTATAAATGTAAATGGTAGTGAAATAAGAGAATGGAACATCTATATAATAATTCTTGTACTAGGTGTAATGATCCTAGGTGTTATGAGTTAAAGAAAACCCAGTGCTTCTTAACACAAACCAGCACATAGCTAAGGGGAAACAGATCAGTTAGGGGTATGGTGTTATACCAGGCCACTATTTTAATATTTTTGATTTGTTGTTTCAGTGTCTGGTGATGTGACGGCAGTCCTGAGCTGGCCAGCGCGTCAGAGCAGGAGCGTTATGCACCTGATTGACCTTATGGTGTTGGGATCTCTCTGGAGAAGTCCAGTAAGGTCATGCAGGTACTGTCACCATCACTGGACCAAGGGAGAGTTATTATTTTCTTTATATAAACTGTAAGGCAGTTGTGGCGACATATCCTAGCTGATCCCTTTAGGAAGTATGAGTGTGTCAATGAGAGTTTTTATGCTTCGGCATAAAACCTCTCATTGAGGGGGTTTGTAACAGTACAATTCTGGCCCTACTGTATTTTGGGGAATAATCGATATAAATTGTATTTTATTTCAAAGTCACATATACGAAATTGGTAAAGTTTTATAAAGGTTTGCAACTGCACAATATCGAGTGGACAGGATTGGCGTCAAGGTCGAGCGTATACGTCCAGAACAACAACAACATTTTGTTAGCCGAATGTGTCAACAGGCTGCACCCATGTATACGTCATACGAAGGTATGCAACTACGCAATTTATGCACCTGTAACCAACTAAGGAGTGGAAATCTACACAAAGGAACTGATGACGTAGTTAATCCCCACCTCGGTATTGAAGCATTGCAAACTGTTGGCAGTCCAAAATCAGCAGCATTGCCGGCCGGCTGTGTATAAAAATTCTCAAAAACTAAGTCTCGGACGTCCGCTCGTACAACAAAAAAGTGCAGTATATATATAAAATAATGTAACAGTGCAAAGAAAAAACGTAAACACAAAGTTTGGGTAAAAGTTTTAAAACCTATTAATGCGTTTTCAGCGATGGGACATCTGCAGCACTATTGGACAATAATTTCAGCTAAGTAACAATGTGGGGTACCCAAAAGTTTAGATAAGGGCAATACAAAATTTTCAGTCATTTAATAATAATAAAATGAGCTCAATTTGGGGAAAATTCAAAGAAAATTGTATCAGGAATGCGAGCGTGAGTGAATGAGAGAATGTCTAACTAAATAACAAGTGCTGGGTTGTGAAGTAATTTCTAATCATGATATCATAAAGTATAATTGAATATGTTATTTTGGAGGGCTATTGAAATGTTTAAGGGGATTTTTAAACTTGTATAGTAGAACTGCGTCTCATGATGCAACGCCAAATGGCATATAGTAGCGTGCTTGTTTTCGCACGGTAGAGTCTCATTCATGTACGTAATATGATAATAAAAGGTAATATCATTTGGTAAACATTTCAAGCAAGAGTAAATTATTTCAGATAACACATTCCGCTATCTTCTGGTTCGCTTAACCGAATTCTGCCCTTAAAGGTAAGTAAATCTAATGTTCTTGTATATAACAAGATGGCGCCTGAACAAAAGTGTTGGTGAATATTATTGATATTCCATATTAAAATTATGGCAGTAAATAAAATAATATAACAATCAGTGTTCCTCTCATTATGGGGGGCAAAGGGCTGCTGCTACTGAGTGAAATAGCACTTATCCCCCTTATTATTTAGAAGCATATAAAGAATCATATTATGTAGTAAAATACTATCAAGAGCATACTGTAACCAAATCTGTGTCATAAATCAAGCCTATATATGGCTTGAATAATATTAACAATATTTACTCTTTCTACCACTACAGTGTCGTACACTCCCAAATGTTGGAGACTTGATTCTAGGTGATGTGGATTATTGGCAACAGTGTCCAGTGCAGCTGACAAATATTTCCTAGCCTAATGAAATTATTTTTAACGGTAACCAGAACGGAAGTGAAAGTGATGATAAGGAAGGAAGAAATAGCAGAGGTAACCAGTAGCATATCTATAATTTGGCTTGGGGGTGGGTCTGGGGTTGGGTCGGCTTCATACAAAAGAAAAAACAAGTTAAGACTAATCAATACTACTATTCTTAAAGTGGCTGAAAAACATATGATAACATCCTGAAATCAGTCCCTTTAAAGTAAATGGCAATAAGACAATAAACATATGCGTTACTGAAACGTTGCTTAAAGATACTTTATTGACTGAATTAATTTCCTTATATTTCATATTCCAGACGTATACACATCTGGACACACCTGGAAAAAAGCATACACATCCAGAAAAAATAAAATAAAACCGCTTATTAAGATAATTTGTTAATTAACAAAATTTGTCAACTTTTGTGACCCTCGGTGGGGGGGGGGGGGTCCCCCTTTGTCCTGCCGTAAATATGGCACTGGAGGTAACAAATACGCTTATGATTATGTTGACAGTCTTCCAGCCTACCTAAAATTCAAAGTGATTCACAACTCACCAATAATATAATATTTTCAAGTAAAAACAACATGACTTAAAAGCCAAGAGCAAACTAACATTATTGATTATTAAAAAAACAAAAAACAATTTAAAATTGTGTTGAACTAGTGAAAATAAATTAATAAAAAAAATAGTTACCGAATTTTGTGTTGTTTACAATTGTTTCTTTTCATTATTGTATATAAATTTTATGATATTTTCTGTGTTTTAAAAGTCCATTTAACAGCTTTAATATAAATTATAACACCCTACTTAAAGTGTAATATGTAAACAGCTTTATATGTAAGTAAATTATTCAGTTTTCTTAAGCCTTCATAGTTTTTTAAACTGAAAATTCCTAATTAACTAGCAGGAGTTATTATCAGGTAAGTCCCTTTCTTTAGAAAATCTTATATGTTTAAGTAAGTTATCGATTTGTTGGCATACTTTTAAGGGGAGTCAGTAGGCCCCATGCTGGTAATGTTAAATTGCCCAAATTTAGGTACATTTTTTCCTGAAACCCAATTACATAGTCTTAAAAATATTGTCGATGTTTTACGTTGTAACGTTACATAACCCCTGCCCAAATATGATAATATAATCACCAGAGAAAAACCAATAATCACCCATTTTTAAAAGTCAGAAATGGGGATTAGGTATCAAACTATGAGAGCCTTTGTACTCTAAAAACACTGTAATCATTGTAAACAATCCTAAGTGTAACCATAAAAGTGCAGTGTACAAAGTGGAACATAGAATGATCAGTGAAAGTGTCTAACATTTAAAAAAAGAGCTTGTCACAAATTTGTGTTGGAGATGAAAGAATCAGTATGATAGCAACAAACTATTACTGTTAACAAGTTGTTGTAATTTTGTATTGTGTAGGCCACAAAGGCATTAGAATTATAATTAATATTTTTGTTTACCATAATTATTTTGTTTAGATGTAAAATAATCCAGGGTTATAAATAAAATAAAAACAAAGGCCAATTAAAACTATACTAAAAAGATGGAAGGTAAAATAAAGTAGTATAGAGTAAGGATACCTTCAATGAAATATAAGTAGTAAATAAACTCAATTAAAAAAATCATTAAATTATAAAATGCCTGCAGTCAAGCTTAAATAAATCCATGAAGAAAACTCTTATACAAACTAAAATTAATAATAACTAAGATTGGTAAAGGAGTATTTTTAAAGGCAAGAAAAGAAATAATAATATTATATACTAGCCTATTTACCTAAAACAGCACCTAGGGTAGCCAATAAAAAAAACCATCAATTTATTGGTTACTAGGAGTAACTAGCTAACAAGAAATTAATTAATTGTTAAATGGAATTCAATGTGAGAAGTTGATGAAAAGTGTAATGTCATATAAAATTTAATAAATTTAAATGAGTATTCGGAATAAATCACTCCTAAATTAAGAAAACGAGTCAGCACTAGACACTACACCCGAGATGTCCATTGAACTAAACTAATTCACTCCTGAAAATCGAGGAACAACCTAAAATTCCTGCTGACCACATTTCAACCAAGACGTCATCATTGAAAACCATTGGGTGAGATCACTTCCTTTTAAAATCTAACTAAATTATACTTCAACTATAAATCTAAAACACTAGAAACAGCACCATCTTTTTAAATCCATCTAAAAACAAGGTGAACATAAACTTTATTTTAATTAACCAAAAAATAGAAAAATATATATATAGTGGTGCCCATGAACTGAAACAGGGACCTTTAGCACATGTGCACCATACTACTACCTATTAGTATATTGTAACGTCTCTCGCTGAGCTCTCCAAATAAACTCTCTTAGTAGTTAAGCCCAACATTTGTACGTCATCTTGCAACGTCTCTCGCTGAGCTTAAGTCTCGAGTAATTTACGTCTATTTGTTATTTTTTCAGAATGCTCGCTTAATTAAGAGTCACAGAATTTGTTATCTTTATGTTATATGCTTTCAAAATCGAGGGTGTGTGATTATGCAAAGATTTTTTAAAGATTTTCTTAAATTTTGTTTATGTGAAATCAATACCGTTGTTTGACAGTAGTTAGGAGAGAGAGTGCAAAGAGAATTACTCTCTTAGTATACAATTGAGTATTTCAAATTTGTCCGCTCGTGGTACCAGCTGACTGCTACTTTTACGAACCCATTTGAGGTTAAAGTGACTCCAAATGGTACGTAATAAATTCTGGATGTCCGTTCTCCTCTCGATCTTCTTACAATCTGTTCTCCTCTCGATCTTCTTACAATCTGTAACTAACTACCATCTACTGGAAATAATACACATTTTATTATTTAAACCACAAGGCATTCCTTGAATTTATTTAACGTTTTTTATGGTCTCCCAAAACAGAAATGGATAATCGATTCTTACATAAAACACAGAGTTAATTCGATCTTGCTTTTACAAACATATATCATATAACAAATATTTTTATTTCAGTTTTAATAACAAGAAAGAAATAATTAATTAATTTCACAGGGTTATTTTAGAGTTCTTTGTACTTTGAGAAAGTCAGAAATGTATACACGTCAGTACCAAGCTTTACATGAATTATTTTAAATTTAGTATAATCTATATTATGCAGTTGATTTGTTGACCGCTAGAGCGCAGGTCGCTTTTCTTCACTGACAAAAAATAAACACTATTTAATGGCTTCGGTAATGTTACTAACCAAACAACGTTTTGCTGTTTTTTGGTTAATACAAAATAAAGTTTATATTCACCTTTTTTTCCAGAAGTATTTAAAGGGATTGTGCTGTTTCTAGTGTTATAAGTTTATAGTTGAGGTGTAATTTAGTTAAATTTTAATAGGTAACGATCTCACCAACAATGTCGAATTTCGGTAGGCTAGGCTTGGAAATGGAAGGCTGATTTTTTCAAGTTTTCATCAATTTGCGGGCGTGAATTATTCTGTTCGAAAGATGTCTAAGATGTAGTGGATATCACTCATTAATTTTATTAATTTGTCACTGATTATTTCCGAATGGTATTTATAAATTTCTTAATTTTTTCTAGACATTACACTTTTCTAAACTGCTCACTTCAAATATATTTGAACAATTAATTAAATTCTTGTTAGTTAACAAGAGTAACTACTCTTAGTAACCAAGAATTTTTATGGTTTCTTATTGGCTAATCTATATACCTTTTAGTATATAGGCTATTAATAATTATTATAAATTCATTTCTTCTTTTTAGAAAAATAATCCTTTATAGATTTTATCTATAATCAAATTGAATTTATTTACGGTTTTTCTTTATATTTTTTCTTAAACTTGTCCACTGGTATTTTATATTTTAATCCCTTCTATTTTGATTTATTTATGATTTATAATTCACTTAATGTATCCTTACTCTACACTATTTTTTGCATGCCATCTTGCTAACATAGTATTATTTGATATATTATTATTATTTTATATATAACCCTGGGTTATCTTACATTTAAACAAAATAATTATATTAAACAAAAATATTATTCCTAGTTACAAGACCTTTGTGGCCTACACAATATAAAATTACAAAAAATACAAAAGTACTATTGTCAGTAGTATCATAGACGTTGCTACAATACTGATTTTGTTTTCATCTCCAGCACAACTCTGTGAGATGCTCTTTTTTTTAAATGTTTGACACTTTCACCGAGTACACTATGTTCCACTTTGTACACTGCACTTTTATTATTATTGTTTACAGTGTTTTTAAAGTACAAAGTTTCTCATAGCTTGATACCTAATCCCCATTTCTGACTTTTAAAAATGGGTGATTACTGGTTTTAACTCTGATGATTATGTTATCATATTTGGGCAGGGGTTATGTAACGTTACAATATTATGCTCCCTAAATACCATACAAAAGTATAAATTACAAGCCCATTAGAATAACTAAATTTAACTTTTTTGTTGACATTAAGTCAAAAATAAGTTAGTGTTTAGTTACAATGCTTGAAGCCACATAAACCAATGAATAAGAATGTGAGCACTGATTGGAGAGATAGGAGGTTGATTTTCATGCTATATTAAATTAAAGGCTGAAGGTAATCATACATTCAACTGAACATGATACAAAAATGAGGAGAGGAGTAAAATAGGAGTGAGTAGTTAAAGGGTTTCTTTTGACATATCAATTTAACACGTATAGCGATCGGAAAATTTTGTATATATGGAAGTAAGAAACGTCAAACCTTATAACCATAAATCAGTTACTAGACACGAGTTATTCCAAAGGGCGTGTGAAACTCCATAAGAGCGTAACTATATTGTTATGGGGGTAAGCGTAAGACCGTTTGAAACAGCATGATGTCCGCTTACAAATTGAGAAAAGACGGATAGCATACTGTTCTACCAGACAAACTGTCAGTTATTGTTAACTCAAAATTTATATTGGGGTATACAGTATATCACAGATGTGTGGAAACACTATTGTATACTAGCTGTAAGTACTCGTAGTGTTTCAATAAGAAATGTCAAAAGAAAAGAGAAAACGTTTGGTGGGTGAATGGGGTAAACGAGAGTTTCCTTGAAAACGTATTATTCTTTTAGAGTATACAATCGTGTTGGTGACTGAGTGTCCACAACGAATACAAAACAAAATTCGATATGGTACAGATCCCGTGATGCGACAATAGAGTTGCAAGAGACAATGTTACACCACAGGGAACCCGATTAAAACTCTTGCACAAAGCCAGGAGCAGAGGAACGTGACAGCCCTTGTTCTAAGATATTTATGATAGTTAGCATTGTAACGTAAGTTAGTGAGGTCATTAACGTCAATCAGTTTGACGAGGGACTTGAAGAGTAGGTTTGAACACGTGCCAACGGAGAATTTATTATTTTACCATAGGAGATAGATAGAAGGAAGTTGGCGACTGGCGATATAGACCAGTTCAATAAGAAGGGGAAGGTTCTGCCCAATGAACAAGTGCATTATGTAGGGTAGGCGCTATCTTCTAAGAAAATATAGAGTAGATGGAAAATTTAGGATAAGAGAGGGTTGGACATACCAATCGGGGTTGAGTTTTGCCTAAAGTGGGGATTTTGGCGGCTGATGTTAGAAATTTTGGTAGTGGAAGGAACGGAGAATATATGTTGAGAGATTTAGAATCTAGAGTTAGTTAGTTTTAGTCAGTTTTGTCAGCTATATAATCGAAAGAGTTAGTTTTTGCAGTTTTAATACATCGAGCAGTTACATACGGAACAGTTTTTACATAAGGCTGTTAAGTCAGTTAGTTAGAGATATGTACTACAAGTTTTGGTCAGTTTTAATTTTGTCTCAGTACTCCAGTATGTTAGTTAACGCAGAGGATTTTGGAATTAGTTAGTGAGTGAGTAAGTCAGTTTTCTCTCAGAATCACAGAAGACAGTTATCTTAGTATCTCGGTACTCAAATAAATTAATTGAAGTCAGTTAACATTAGTTGAACTCAGACGGCAAAACTCAAATCTTCAGTCTTATCGGTACATCACATAGTACTTGTATTGGAATTATAGTAATTGTGTTGGAATCAAGTACCATGTAACAAGACGGTCTTAATTTGTGATAACTAGTGGTATAGTGAATATGGTGGCGTGAAAGCAAAGGTTGTTGTCTTCACGAGATTAGATCACGTGATGGTTAAAAAGTGATGATTACAGTGTGAGAATTAGTGCCACAGTCAGGAGAGGAGGAATCCAATGTGGGATCAGCAAACAAGTAAAGTAACAGTACATAATTTATTTCTAGAAAGCTCATTCGGCCAACCCTATTCAAAGAACCTCACGTAAATCTGTAAATTAAATATGTTATCAAAATATTTAAGGTAATGAATTCCTTAAAGCATTCGTAAAGACACATACGTCTTACACGACAATTTGTTTCTAAAATTTCAAGCAAACGCATTCTCTTATCTCTAGGAAACATATAATTGTGTTACAAATACATTAAGACGTTTTATATATATATATATATATATATATATATATATTGTACTGTTGTTTTTTACTTATAGAATACAATAGAATACACAAGTATTGAAATTATTTAATAGTATAATACAATTAATAAATATACCTACTGTTATTATGTTTTTTTTTTATTTACCAGTACATGTAAAGAAACTCTTTCTCTCAGGGTTAATGATTATTAAGTTATTTGATCGTATTTACGATTGTATCTATTATTTTCTTTTCTTTAAACCAAACCAGATTCAGTTAATATGTAGTATTTTGATAATTAACCACGTAAGAAATAAATAATAAACTAATGTAACTTAACCGACTCTGAATTCTTCCAGCTGCCACAGGTTCACTTCTGGTTGTTGTTTACTTTTTTTCGAAAGCAATATTAGGCTTGGCAATCTGTTCCTTTACACAAATTTCTTATTGCTCTCACCGCTGAATGCCGCTCTCCAGGACTACTGCAACACAGATGTCTCCTCGGAACACTTAACTATCCTTTATGGCCACTTAAACTCTTCTTCAGTCCAAGGTTTTTCTCTTCTGTCGTCGTTCTATCAAGAATATTGTTATATTTCTCGTATTATTATTTATTTATTAAATATTATAATCAAAACTCTGGTATCACAATTTAAATTCCTTTACTGTATTTTCTTTTCCTTGTTACATTAACTTGATGATGTACAAATGTTATTTAATATAATTTAAGACTCTTCACGTAGTTACTATTAGATATATAATTAGACTCTTAACGTTACTCTTAATGAATTTAATTTAAGACTAATAACGTTACTCTTAATGCATTTAATTTTAGACTAATAAACATTTTCTTCCTCACTATACAATACCATTTTTTAACAATTTACAAAATTGCCCCTATGATAATTCCCTAATTTCTTTAAATCTGTTTATCATATACCTATTAAAACATATATCATTTTTCTATTTCTTATTAAACATCTTTATTTTACCTCTAATATTCGTAATTCTATTGGTTATTTATTAAATTATAATTTTATTACTCTTTACTCTTCTTATAACATTCATTCCAATTTCATATATTATTTTCTGAACATATAACTAAATATGGTTTTACATCATATAGGAGACCACTATGCTGACTGAGTAAGTCGATATTCTCAATGTTTTTTTGTTTACATTCAATACAAAATCTGCATCCTTTCTCTTTTAAAATTTATTATCTCCCTATTATGTACTGTGTGCATTTTAACAGCAGTACATAATACCTTCCCTTATTTCATAATTTCAGATACAATTTTAGATGAAATTTTGAAATAACCAACATAGTCTAATCTTAACATTTAAACATCTGATTAATTAGGTATTTGTACCTCACAAAATTCTTTTAACAAATTAGTTTTTCTTTTATTACTATTACAAATATGGTTCCTTATTATCATGAATCATGATATATTAAATACTCATTGATGACTTAAAACAACGTTAATTAAACCAACTGGTTTTACATCAAAATAATAAATAATAAATAACAATTGTGCCTAATTTTATAGCTAAAAAACTCAAAAACATGACTAAAACATTCTCTTTCTTTTGGACCTCACCTTCCCAATCCGGGTTATACATTTCCTGTATTCTTTATTTCAGAAATCCTACTCCTTTATTTATATATGAAATTATCCATTGTATTACTATTATATCTTCTTTCCTTCTTAAAATCAATTATTTCCCAAGTTTAAATCTTACTTCTATAATCATTCTTGTGACATTCTTTATTAATTATACATCTTGGATCTGGTTTTGTTTATTTATCTCTATTTATTTGTGAGTTTTCCCTCTAATATTTAATTTTCCTAAACGTCCCTAACATTGTAATTGGAATCGAATCGGTGGTGCTCTATCGGCTTACCAATACCGTCGTCCATTACATACTTTCTGAGATCAGAGGAACATCATCTCTGCCCAGTTAAATGATTGCTGGAATATTCTACAGTCAATCTTCATTAAGAAACCTCATAAGGTAGTCATCATGTGACCTTCAATAAAATAATTAATAATAATAATACTCTAGGGATTATTCACTGTACTTTAACTCAGATCATATTATTTCTTCATATTAATTCTTCCTTCTATTATACACTTCTCATCTCCAATAATTGGCTATTTTATTGACATTTATTAATTGGTTTTCTTACAGATAATTCTTAAATATTTGTTTTTTTCTTTTCTTGTGATCCTTTTGACAGTTCCATTTTGGCTTCTTCATTCTCTTATCTTCCTTGGCTCATATTCCTTTATTACCAATACAGCTGGTTATGAGATTTTGGTTAGTATTATACATTACATCATGTAATTATATTCTTCTAGCACAATCATTATTATTCCTTTTACATTCTAAATTACATTTCTCACTATTATATTACATCAGATAAACTCATTTTGTTTTTTGGTTTTGATGATTTTTATTAGGTTTAATCAGTGTTATTTTTTTTTCTTGCTAAATTATTTTTCTCGTTTATCTTCAATAAGTTGTTCTTATTATATTTTGAATTTTGATATTTTTTTTTCTCTTCAAAATTATGTTGTTCAAATATTTTGTGTAAGCTGTTCTTACTTCGTTTTGAATTTTGATATACTACAAATGTTAATGGTATCACCCTTCCATTGAATTGTACATTCATCATTATTTGTTTGCGAGCAGTTTGATTGGCTCGTCCTGTTACACCCACTATAGTAATTTTGCTCACAGGTAATTCATAGATTCTATTAGCCTTTCCTTCGGACGACGTGATTCCCTTTTCCATTTCCTTTAATTCATGGTATTTAGTCATACTCATCAATGATATTTCGGCACCAGTATCAATAATAAAAAATTGTGTAACGGTAGAGATTATAGGGCCAAGATAACATTTTAAAATTTATATTTTCTATGCAGTCATTGTCCACCCTTGTAGAACCCCGAGTTAGTCAACCAGATAGGCTGTGTTTATTACAAAACCAAACGCCTATGTTTTGTCTCCGTACTCAAGCAATGTAGACCGATTGTGAAATAACACCTAACTTCGCATCAGCCGTGAATCACGAAAGAAAGCAATGTAACTGCACATTGCGCCAGGTGGCAAAATATTGCTAAATCCTATGCCGAAGTTATAGCGCCCTTTTAACAACACCAATGGGAGAGCAGACTCAAGGTCACGTGACCAGCTCTGTATGTTCAGCTTTTGCGAACTAACGCCAGTTCCATTTGCAACTCATGACCGCGCGGTCAACCTAAACGAGCTAAGTGTTCGAAAAATTGTCGGCCGACAAAATAAAAAGAAATGTTATTTTAAAGTGGATTAAAATAATAGTGGCGCATCAACCTAATATGAAATAATCAATAACAGTACCGCGGTTAAACAGTGTCAAAACTAAATTATGGTGTGTTAAACAGTGCATTCACAGCAGAGGTACAAATCAGCGGAGTTCTTCAGACGTTAAGTATTAACTGAGTTTTAACCAAGATTATTTTACCTTTTTCCCCAGAGTATAATTCAACATAAATAAATTGTAAATCTAAAATGTACATCAGAGATCTCGAAGTGGGGTTTAAATAGAACGACAAAATCAAAGAACGAATGTGTGTGAGTGTGTAGCTAAATCACGTATTGGTTCATTGAAAATCATAAATAGTTGTGGTATACCATAGTTGTCATAAGCTAGTTCATTAAGAAATATTCATTTTGTCACTTTGTTTGATTTTCACTCATTCAACAAGTATTTAATCTAAATGTCATGAAAGAGAGACGAAGTAGTTATTTTGCATAATAAACCAGAGGCAATTTGTTTTAGCACAAACTGTGTATTTGATCTTTGAACATATCAAATCCAAATAATCCTTTCTGCAGCAGTTTCGTCTGAATGACTTTGGACCCCGAACTCGAAGGTAAGAGTAAGATAATATATATATTTGAACAAATTAATATTGTTTCAGTGGCGCCCGAACAGGGACTCGAGTATAATTTATGGTTATATTCGCCAGACCTAACCAAGCTGCAGAACGGGTTATTTGAGAGGGAGGGTGTTTTGGTAAATTATACAAACATAGTGATATATTAAAAGGATTAAGTCAATATTGGATAAGATTGAAATTCTTATGTAACATTTTATAAACTTATAAAAAATGGCGGGGAATAAGGACGATGTCAATGAAATAATGAGTGTTGACAATGGTGACGAGTCAAATGTTATGAGTAATTGTATACATTCGACTCCGAGTGCGAGTCAAGATAAAATAGAAGTAAATTTAACAGATGAAACAATGGTTACAGAGGACTCTGGGGTTCAATTAACCCCAACCTCATCAAAATGTAATAGCCAATCTGATAATAGTGATGTGATGAGATATTTGTGTGGCATGAATGCAATGTTGTGTGTTAAATTCGATGAACAGAATGTTAAATTCCATGAGTTAAAGGGTGACATAAATAATATTGACAAAAAATTTGATAAGCGTTTATGCGATATGAAACAACAGAGTGTTAAGTTAGAAGACAATATTAATAAACGTCTAAATGAGATGGATGAATGTTTCAACACATTTAGAGAACAAGTGATAGGATCAGTAAATGAACAGTTCAATAATCATATCATTAATGTAAATAAACAAGTGTCAGAGACAGTCAAAATACAAGTGCATGAGCAAATTCAAGAGTTGAAAGATAATTTTGAAAGTAGGATAAATAAGTGTAACGTTGATAATGAGTGTAAATTTAATTGTGTAGTAGAGAAAATAGAAGAAGTTAGAGATAACATTGAGACATATGAAACTAATGTTAATTTCAAAATAAATGAAATAGAAAGCAATTGCGATAGCAAAATAAGTGAATGTCAATTGAATTTTGCGAATAAAATCTTAGAAATTAATGAAAATGTTGATAGTAAGATCAGTGAAACAGAAAGTAGTTGTAAGTCAGAAATACAGCTATTAAAAGGTGCTGTAGAAATGGTAAATAATGCCAGTATTCAATCTGAACGTGTAACTAACAACAAGTTTAATTTAATGGAACAAAAAATAATCAATGTTAAAGATGACTTGAAAACGGTAATAAACAAAACATTAGACAGTGTTCATGAGCAAGTAATAATCACCCATAATGTAGATAGCGAAATAGAGTTAGAGTCATTTACTGGGGATAGGGGAGGGGTACACCCTATGCAATTCCTAAATAGAGTAAGAGACTTTAATAGATTTTGTAACAATAATTGGGAGATGAAATTATTGAAAGTTATGAAATGTTTTAAGGGAAGCCCCTCAATTTGGGCGGAGGTACATAAGGGAGATTGGTTAGATTTCCAAAGTTTTGAAGGGGATTTTAGAAGTAAATACTAGTCTGAAGAGGACCAAGAAGTACTTAGAAGTAAGATAATGGGGTCGGGTAATTTTGGGACTAATGGTAATAATGTCACCATTTATGTAATGAAAATGTACAATGAGGCAAAATACCTTGAACCACCATTACCGTTTAGATCATTTGTACGTCATATAAGTAAACATTTACCAAGGGAGGTGCAAATTAACCTGATGACGCGGGAAGTGGAAGGTATAAATGATCTTGAACAAATATTAGATGTTTTCTAAAATATCAGGGACCGGGAAATTGGTAGGCGCTCAAACCCGTCAGGGGTACATAACAATGAGAATCATAATCATAATCAATCTAGTGGGGCACCAAACACATATAGAGGGACAAGGGGAGGCTACAATAATAACTATAGACGTGATGACTGGCGATGTGGAGAGTGTCATTGTGAGAACTATGGTAGTAGAACAACTTGTTACAGGTGTCATAAAGAGAGGAGTTGCCAACGCAGTAATACTGAACATAACCAAAATAGTCAACCACAGAGAGGAGGGAGCAGCAACCGAGGAGCACCGGGAAGCAGTGGAACTTCTAATAGAGGTCGTGGTGGGCACACTCCAGGCCGTGCAAACACTAAGACGGAAAACTAACAAGGACAGTGAGTGAAGGGACCCCACCATTGTCGACAAATGACTGCGGGACCCAAGGCAACAATGACTATACAAATAACGTCATCTGTACGGATATGTCCAAGGAACTGATGGAGGAAGAGGACTTGGAGACAGCAAGACCAGAAACCGGACTGACAGAGGTAAGAATTCAAATTGAAGGTAAGGAAGTAAAAACTTTAGTCGATACAGGTAGCGAAATTTCTGTCATTTCCGAACACATATTAGAGAGTTTGCAAGAAATAAATAAAAATATCCCAATTTTGCCAGTAGCGGGGGTGACCATTGTAGGTATTACCGGGGTTAGGAGTAAACGTGTAACTAAACAAGTACATTTGAACATGGTAATTAATGGAGTAGAATATGACAACACATTTCTAGTAGTACGGAGACTAAATTTGGAGGTTATTCTGGGGAATGATTTTTTGATAAAACACAAGGCGGTAATTGATTTCCAGAAGCGGTTGTTAGTATTAAATAATAAAAGTCAACCAGTTGAGATTAGTTTTGAGCGGGTAGTAGATAAAGTCAGAATTTCGGGAGTTAAGATGATACTAAATCGGGCCAGTAAAGTAGAGACGGTAGTTGATACGTACGAATGTAGAAAGGGAGAGTTAGGGGGTAATATAAATAAACGAATTTGGGAGGATAGAGCGGTAAAATTTTGTAGTGAGGGACGTGACGTAGGGGGTTCTCAACGCAAAGCGTTGTGGCAGGTAATAGAGTGTTTTCGAGAAGTGTTTGCCGATGTACCAGGGAGGGCAAGGGACTATGAATGTGAATTAAAAGTAAGGGAACACGCACCCTATGTACAAAGAAGCTATCCGGTACCTTATTCAAAAAGAA
Organism: Magicicada septendecula; assembly: GCA_034769895.1. NCBI lineage: Eukaryota > Metazoa > Arthropoda > Insecta > Hemiptera > Cicadidae > Magicicada > Magicicada septendecula. The sequence continues at coordinate 401,261,674 of CM068371.1, read as the reverse complement.
GGGCGGTTCAGGCGGAATTAGATAAAATGTTAGAAGGGGATATAATAGAAAGATCAGTATCACCATACTCTAACCCGTTAGTAGTAGTCATTAAGAAAGATGGCCGCGTTAGATTATGTTTAGACGCCCGTAAGATTAATCAAATAATTATCCCGGACCGGGAGTCACCTGAAGCAATAAATGAAATCTTTCAAAAATTCAGTGGAGTTAAATATATGACCTCATTAGATTTAACCGTGGGGTACTGGCAAGTCCCGTTAGCCTGTGAAAGCAGGAAATACACAGCATTTTTGTTTAATGGAAAGAATTACCAATTTAAACGATTACCTTTTGGGCTGAATACCAGTGTGGCCAGCTTTATAAAATGCCTAGACGAAATACTACAGCCACAGAATTTAGATTTTTTAACGATTTATGTAGACGATATATTGATAGCATCATGAACATTTTCTGAACATGTGGAACATTTAGAATATGTATTAGATAGATTGCGTACAGGGGGTTTGACTGTCAATTGGGAGAAATCCAAATTCCTACAGAAAGAAATACATTTTTTAGGGTTCATAATTACACCAGAGGGGATAAAAGCCAACCCAGAGAAAGTAGAATCAATTTTAAAATTCCCAGAACCTCAAAATATTAAACAGTTACAAAGTTTTTTAGGGCTATGTAATTTTTATAGAAAATTTCAGAAAAACTATGCCCATATAACTTCAAAATTGAGCGCAGTGTTACAAAAGAATAAACAATGGAAATGGGGGGAAAGAGAACGAGAGGTGTTTATCGAAATAAAGGACCATTTTAGTAACATGATCATGACGAATCACCCTAATTTTGAACGCACATTTTATTTACAGACCGATGCTAGTAACATCGCATTGGGTGCAGAACTGTACCAGGAGGACGACGAAAAGGAGCATCACACCATCGCTTTCGCCAGTCGGACGTTGTTAGCATCGGAACGCAACTACAAACAACGCTACTATACAACCACAGAAAAGGAGCTCCTCAGTATGGTATTTGCAGTAAAGAAGTTCCGAACATATTTATTGGGAAATGCCACTATCATCCGGACTGACCACAAGGCTTTGTCTTTTTTAAACACCTGTAAGTTGACACACAGCAGGATAACCAGGTGGGTGCTAGCTTTACAAGAGTACAATTTTAGTTGGGAATATATAAAAGGGGTAGAAAACAAAATACCTGACACTTTATCTAGGGTAGATATAGAGGGAATGAGAACAGGGAGGGATTTAAAAGAAACAGAAATTTTCAGACTTAGCAGGGAAGATAGATTGTTTGGGGAAGAATTGAGAGATATTAATAGCATGCAAAGGACAGATCCTAAATTGAATAAAATAATAACTAGCTTAGAGTCTGATTCAGATGAGTCAGGGTATAACTGTTATTTCCAGATTTATCAAGGGAGTTTGTTTAAGAAAGTAGAGGGGGGAGAGCGTGATTGGAGGTTAGTTATACCGGAAGGGCTGGTAGATAAGATAATATGGGACTGTCATTTTCGGTATGGGCATTTTGGTGCTAGGAAGTGTGTAAATGTATTAAAAGAATCATGTTTATTTAAGAATATGGAACGGAGGGTTAGAACTTTACTCCGGGGGTGCGATTTATGCCAAAAGTCAAAAGTAGTCAATTACCGTTTAGAGGGAGAGATGAGATGTATTAAAGTAGAAAAGCCTTTTGATTTAGTTGCGGTAGATTTGTTTGGCCCTCTACCAAAGGGAAGGGGAGGCATAATGTATATTTTTGTGGTACTAGACACATTTACGAAATTTGTAAGATTATACAGTGTAAAGAGGGCCACTAGCAAAGTATTAAGTGAGAAAATAACAAAGGATTATATGATTAAAACCGGAAAACCTAAAATAATATTATCTGACCATGGACCCCAATTTATTAGCGGAATATGGCGACAAACTTTGGGTTGGGAAGGTATCATACCTAAACACACGGCGGTATATCATCCTCAGTCGAACCAAGCCGAAAGAGTCATGCGAGAGTTAGGGAGAATTTTCCGGGCATACTGCCATGCTAAACACAGTGAATGGCCAGCCTATGTGGCAAAAATTGAAGAATGGTTAAACTGTACAACTCATGAATCAACAGGGTTCACACCATACGAGCTAGTCAAGGGAAAACGTCCACCTAGGATCCTGGAACAGCTGTTCAATTTTCCACCGGAGAGCAACCCACGAGACTTGGAAGTAAAACTTCAACTCGCAAATGAAAACTTATTAACCAAGGGAGAAAGAAGAAAACGGCTTCATGATGCCAAAGGTAAGTGGGTTAAGTACGAAATAGGTCAGCTGGTATTAGTGAGAAGACACGATTTATCAAGTGCACAGGATAAAGAGATTAAAAAATTCTTTTTGCTGTATGAGGGACCGTATGAAGTTGTTGAAATTAAAATGGATAATGCCTACATTTTACGAAATCAAATGACTGGGGAAATAGTGGGTACCCATAATGCCACCAATTTAAAAAAGTATTGGCTAAAATAAAATAAATTTTGTAATTAAATATAACTAAATAACTATAATAAATCCATAGTTAAATAATTATAAACAATTATAAATAATATAAAACAGTAAGTGGTAGCGGGTAGATGTTCCCCACTTGTCCCAGTGGGGTTCATCTATTTCAGGGACGCGCCCCTGCCCACGCGAGCCTTGGTTTTCTCCATTTACTCTTATTCCCGGAGGAAGCTTTGTCCTTACCTTTAGTCCTAGTTCTTGACCTTTTAATGATCCTTACCCTTTTATCTTCCCGATTTCCTTAACCCCCCCCTTAGAGAAAACATAATAATAGTTACACAAATTGGCACACTTTTTCGAACCATTTGATTGCCTTAATTCTAAACAATACATTAGGGTAATCCTCAAAATTAAATAAACTGGCGTTATTTATGAATTGTAAACTCATCCCTTAATTAGAGAGTTGGTAGAGAGGTTTTGTGGCTGAGTAGACAACCGAAATAATAAATTTCTGTATAATCTAATAGAATTATTGTATATAAGGATGGGGTTGTAGATTAGTGGTTGTGGTTTGTTTGTTATTTTCAGAAATAGGGGGCAGATAAGGATTTTGAGGTTTGTAGAAGGGTGGCTTTTCACCGTCAAGGATAGGGGTTCTGTTTGCCTTCAATAGCATCCCTATATACCATAATTCTGTACATGTAACATATAACCTATTTGCAGGTAATTAAGGAAAAAATAATTTTGGAAAATATTTTACAGCAAAAACTATGTAACCAAAAGGTTTAATTATTATTTTGTGGTACCTGCTATGTTAGGTTATGAGTAGGGGATAATGGTAGTAAGAATGTGATGGTGGAGGAATTTAAAGAGAGATTTGAAACAAATGATGGAATGTTTGTAAAATTTATTGAAGTATTAAGAAAAACTGAAATGCTAGACTAATTAGAATCTTTTTGATAAATGTAATTAAAGTAATGGAAATTGTTTTGAATGTACGAAGAGATGAAATTGAATTGTAGCTGTCCCTGGAGTAACTTAATATCGTAAATGTTAGTGCTGTGTTTAAATTCATTTTGATTCAAATTGAAATTGTAATTTTATATATTTTATACATTAACTTCATACAGCTGTAATTAAAGTTAAACTGTTTGAGTGGAGATTATTAAAGCATTTTTTTTAGTTAAACAAATAATTTAAAAGGGCCAATTTTATTAATGAAGTAAAATTAAGTCTGATCTGAATTGGTACCAGCTGATAGAGATGTTAACAAAAAGATTTATCGAAATAAAAATTTTGCAGGAAGTATATATGCCAGAGTACATGATGTAACCAGAATGTTTAGACTGTGGGAGTGTTTATAACAGTGCTTATAAAACAAGTCTTGCAGACCATTGTTTATGTAAACGGGTGTGTTGAATGTTTTGACTAATGTGCATAGCCAGGTGTGGAATCTGATAACTGTTGTAGCTTGTCGAATCAGTATCTTGAGTAAAACCTTATTGTGACATAAAAGAATTGAAATTAAATTTTTACAGACAAAATAATCATGAGGTAATTCCTGTAACTTAGAGTTTGAGAAATTAAATAAAATTAAATTAATTGGAAGGATGATTTTAATAATAAATTTAAATTTATTCTGATTCAAATTTCAAATGTAATTGTTAAATATGTACTTTATTTAAATGGGAACTTGAAGGAAATGTTGGGTGAACGCCATCAAAAATGTTTGAGAAACTTAGGAGTGTATATTACTGCTCATGTAAATTTTATTAATGACAATCTAGGTTTTATGTTTTAACTGTAGATTCCCCACCTAAGTGCGGCCATGACCTCACCGGATCATGACCGTGAAAGTAGTTAATTGTGGCAAATCATGAATTTTACTAGATATAACCGGCTTGTGGTTTGTTTTATTTTGTTAACCCGGTGGTTTGTTAGATTTAGTAGGGGGGTTATTTTTTTGGGAATCTACCTAATTTTGGAACAGGTCTATTTTCACCCAGATAGGGGTGGTAGTCCATTAGGGGTGTATAATTAAAAACTAGTAGGTGTAATACCGAATTTTATTGTAACGCCGAAGCAAGGATGGGGTGGAATAAAATAAAAAATGTCCACCCCTTCCGCATCAGTCCTTGTGAAAGCAACTAGACGCTACAGTCTAGGGGGGTAATAGTGAGTGTGGATGGGAGGTGACCCAGTTACAGGTCACGAGGGGGATGTGATAACGGCTAGATTGAGGTCTGCGAGGGCCAAGAAGTCTAGTGCTGCACACAGTAGAATGTAACGGGTATCAGGGGTTAAGAGATAAAAGGAGGGGTAGTAAAAAAAAAAAAAAAAATTGTTTATTTTATATAGATATGAGTAGGCAAATAAGGACATAATTTGTATTTTAGGTACGATTACTGTAAGTTAATGTAATCTTGTAATGTGTCATTTTGGCTGGGCAATATTGTACGGGGAATATTATTCAATTTAACTGGAATTTATGTGTACCACTGTAAACCTATATTGTTTTATTAACACTATTTTTAGGGTCCATAATATAAAATGAGCCAGTACGTTGTCAATGAACCAGTATGGCTAAGAGGAAACAAATCAGTTGTGGGATATGGCGTGATGGAGGGCCGCTTGTTGATTTTTTAATTACATGTTATAAAGCCAGGCGATACTGTGGTGGGTATCGGTCCGAACTTATGGTGGTGGGATCTCGAGTAGAGAAGTCCCGTAAGATCGGATGGGTGCCGCCGCAGTCGCCAGACTAGGGGGGTAAGAACCCATGATTTTAGTAGAGTGTTCAGGGGGGTTGCGGTGCCATATCCTCACTGATCCTCTTAGGGTTTAGGCAATAAGAGTTTGAACGCTTCGGCTTTCAATCTCTTATGGGGGGGGTATTGTAACGGTAGAGATTATAGGGCCAAGATAACATTTTAAAATTTATATTTTCTATGCAGTCATTGTCCACCCTTGTAGAACCCCGAGTTAGTCAACCAGATAGGCTGTGTTTATTACAAAACCAAACGCCTATGTCTTGTCTCCGTACTCAAGCAACGTAGACCGATTGTGAAATAACACCTAACTTCGCATCAGCCGTGAATCACGAAAGAAAGCAATGTAACTGCACATTGCGCCAGGCGGCAAAATATTGCTAAATCCTATGCTGAAGTTATAGCGCCCTTTTAACAACACCAATGGGAGAGCAGACTCAAGATCACGTGACCAGCTCTGTATGTTCAGCTTTTGCGAACTAACGCCAGTTACATTTGCAACTCATGACCGCGCGGTCAACCTAAACGAGCTAAGTGTTCGAAAAATTATGTCAGCCGACAAAATAAAAAGAAATGTTATTTTAAAGTGGATTAAAATAATAGTGGCGCATCAACCTAATATGAAATAATCAATAACAGTACCGCGGTTAAACAGTGTCAAAACTAAATTATGGTGTGTTAAACAGTGCATTCACAGCAGAGGTGCAAATCAGCGGAGTTCTTCAGACGTTAAGTATTAACTGAGTTTTAACCAAGATTATTTTACCTTTTTCCCCAGAGTATAATTCAACATAAATAAATTGTAAATCTAAAATGTACATCAGAGATCTCGAAGTGGGGTTTAAATAGAACGACAAAATCAAAGAACGAATGTGTGTGAGTGTGTAGCTAAATCACGTATTGGTTCATTGCAAATCATAAATAGTTGTGGTATACCATAGTTGTCATAAGCTAGTTCATTAAGAAATATTCATTTTGTCACTTTGTTTGATTTTCACTCATTCAACAAGTATTTAATCTAAATGTCATGAAAGAGAGACGAAGTAGTTATTTTGCATAATAAACCAGAGGCAATTTGTTTTAGCACAAACTGTGTATTTGATCTTTGAACATATCAAATCCAAATAATCCTTTCTGCAGCAGTTTTGTCTGAATGACTTTGGATCCCAAACTCGAAGGTAAGAGTAAGATAATATATATATTTGAACAAATTAATATTGTTTCAATTGATTGGTTTTCCCATATTGACCGGTAATAGACACTACATCACTTTCAATTACATTTTTATTGATTCTCTCGTGGTCCATAAAATCCTGACCTAAACTGGTTATCCAAGACAGTGATCGGCTATTTGACTGTGGTTGACCACTGCACTCACTCATAGTCTTCTCTAGTTTTCCTGATTTTCATTTATGGTTACTCTCTCCTCTCTCCTTCCTTCCTGTTGACTATTTTCTGACTGAGAAAGGGAACTATGTTGCTCTCTATTTCTTAACTGTTCATAATTGTTGTTCACCTCACTCTGTCTCTCCTCACTGCGAGAATATCCATTTCGATCAGTCTCCCTTGGGTAACGACAATTGTAGATTTGGGAATCATAGTTTCGGAGTATAAAATTCGCTCGATAGTTATTTGAAGCGTGGTTGCCCCTATAATTATTATTGTAATTATTATTATTATTATCATGTAACGTGTCAAAATTGGGTCATTTCATTTATTGCGGGTATGGGGCATTTGTATTTTATTTATTTCATTTTTGGGGCTTTATAAAAATATTGTGAAAGTTTTATTTTCCGACAAACATTAATTCCATTGTAACAGACCACGTGGCAAGTAGAACGGTGTTGAGAACAAAGCAGCAAGACGCAGTTTCTGTTGTGTAACCAGGCAAGGAATTTGCACTACCCTAAATTTCTCAGAACTTTGCATAAGTGTGACCACGCACTCACGCACAGTACAAGTCCGCGCTCGAGGTGACGCCGTCGTCCAAAAAACCAAGATGCCGGGAGAACAAATCTATTCACCGTCTCCTTGGCCTACCGGCAGGAAATGCAGCTAAGAGCCGCCCATCTCGTGACGTCGGCCAGTGCCTCACTGAGATCGTATACTGTCGTCACTCCAGCAACTACATGCATTGCATGGGACGAAACTCCTGCGACGAAGCCCAAGGCAGTGATTTCCTTAAAAGTATGAGATCACGTTGGCTACACCTGCGACGTTTTCCCTCCCAGTTTGTTAACTGATCGCTCCGGCGCCGGACCGAGCCAAGTTAGGCTCGTTACAAAACTTCATATTTGAACAGTAAAAAGTGGAATAAGAGAAAAATTTATGTGACCGCGGTCGAGTTAAATGTTAGAGAATGTAATTTTATAATTTTCGGACAGTAAAAAATAATAAATTTACCAGAACGATGAGTGCGCGCGCGAACCACGTTGCCGGCGGTTTTTCATTCGAATAAAAGTGTAAGGGCTGGGGCTTTATTATAAAATGTTAAGGGTATTTGGGGTTTAGAAAATGAAGCTTTCTTAAAATAATGTCTGTGAGTGAGTATGTAAAGCAGGCTGGGCTATCTTAAAGTTGTAAGTAATAGGATGTAAGCATAGAAAGCAAGATGTAAGAGTGGCACAACCTTTGAAAACATGTAAAACAGTCTATTTGGAGAACAACTTATAAATTCACCACTTTTGATTATTAAATAAAAAATATTAATTCTCTTCCAAGAATGAGTATAGTTAATTATTGCACAAACCTGTAACACATGTTTGTATCCGACATTCGTGCGAGCAGAATCCTGGACCCAGAGAAAGAACCTTTACAGGTAGGTGAGAATAAATTGTATTTTTTTTTGTATTTTATAGATTTGAAGAGTGTAATATTATTAGAATATCACAAGTGGCTTCCGATACAGAGACAGTTTTTATGAATTTAAAAAATTAAGTAAAAACTGCACCTACAATAAAGATACAAACATGTGTTAGGTTACGCAAAGTTAACATGAGAAAGTAACATAGAAAGTACATGACAAAAAATTAATTAAATTAATTAATTGGATTAATTAAAATATTTGAATATCAATTATAAAAAAATGTCAGATAACGAGAATAAAGTAAATAAAAATAGTGTCTAAAATTTTGACGACTTAAACATGAGTAATTTGGAGACACATTCGACTCCAAAGGCGAGTCAGAATGAAACAGAAATAAGTGTAACAGATCAGAGTAATGTAACTGAAGATTCGGGGATTCAAGTAACCCCGACTTCAACAAAATACAATAAGATGGATAATGATATGATGAATATTATGTTGAATCAATTTAAAGAATTAAATAAACGTTTTGACAATAACGAAAAAATTTTTGAGACCAAATTCAATGTAATAAGTAGCGACATGAATAGTCGTTTTGACATAAATGATGCTAAGTTTGATGTATTAACTAATTCACTGGGTAGTCTTGAGAGTAAGTTGAACGAAATATGTAGAGAAGCAAAGGAGTCAAGATAGTGTGTATGTATGGGAGATAATAAAACAAATGAAAATTGTAGTGACACGTGCAAAAATATGATATTAGATAAAGAGCTAACAAATGATGACGATGATATAATTGAAAACGTAGTAGCTGAGAGTACTGATGAGTTGGTGGAATGTAGTGATAATGAAATGTTAATGTGTGTGTATGAGTTAGAGAGAGAGAGGAAAAATAATGTTGTGGTAGAGTGGGGACAGAGGGTAAATTTTCCCCTTATTGTTGATGTTTATGATGATTTAATGAGTTCACAAGTGTTGTTGTTGAAGGGCAAGAGTCCCATAGTAGTAGACGATTGGAGTTGTTTATATTTGTTGTGTAATTTTGTACCCTCTGTCCGGAATGATTGTGAGAGTGTGATGGGGTGTGGTGATGAGAGAGAGTTAAACAGAGAATTGTATGTGGAGAAAGTAACAGAATTGTATAATGTGAAGAGAAACTATGACGAATGGAAAGAAAGTTTAAAAGTATATTTGAATAATAATGACTATAATGATTTGACAAAAGTAATTAACCCGATAATGAATGCATTTAATGACGGAGACTTAACAAGGATACCTAACGTTGACTGGTTTAATGAGCATTTTGGTAAAATGAGTGAATTTGGTTGTTCTAGTTATGACACACAAAGTAATCATTTGTTTGTCAATAAAAATGAACAGTGTGGTATAAAACCAAGACTTATCTATGACGATGGAGGCTAAACTATAAAACAATAAAAGACAGTAGTAAATATTTGTTTGTTTTATGGGTTTTAACTTAGCTGACTTGGACATTGAAATATGATAACTGAATAAATAATGAATCAGATTTGTAAATAAATATGTAGTGAATTCAATTGTATGTGTTGTAAAGGGTTAAGTGAACAGTGTATGTAGGTAGATAATTGTTGTAATAATAAGATTAATATTTGGCAATTTAAATAAATAAACAGAATAAATTTTGAAAACAGTAATCAGAGAATTGCAATTGTGTTGATGGTAATGAATTCTGTATTGTTAATAATTAAATTAATTGAAACAATTTGATACATGTTAAATATTTTGATTGATTATTTAAATGTTGTATAATTAAATTTTTTAATGAATTCAAATTATTTTATGAGAGATGAATTTGGTAATAGATGGCTAAATTGTTTGGTTTAAATTAATGTTTGTGTTAAATGTTTCAGAGGTGAGGTGAAAGTATTGGGGTGTAGGGGGTAGATGTTATGTGTATACCATGTTAAATGGAATGTAAGTATAGAACTTTTATAGTACAAATCATGGATAATAAAAATGTTTACAGCTGTAACCTAGATAAAAGGATTTTTGTTCTAAAATAAGATGTTTTGAAATAATTGTGTTAGATAAAAAAAAAAAGGATAATTAAAAATTTTTAATAATAACTGGAAAATGATATATACTAATTATGAATAAATTTTGAAAATTTTAAGAAAGTTCAATGGTAGAAAAGTTTGAATGAGTTAAATGATTATTGATGCAAATATTATCTTAGAATGTATACAAAAATTTTAATTAGTTAGTTATTAAGTTGCTGTTGCGGGGGTGGCCTGTGCTCTCGTAGATAGCGAAATGGGTTGGGGGTAACAAAGAGTGTTACCTGCATCGGAGGCGAAAATGGTGAAAATGTGCGACACCTTTTTCGTGTAAACTCAATTTGCACACTGATAGACGATCGTGTCACACATACTAATGATGAAGTAGAGCAGGCAATGAAATGAAATTAGATTTCCCCGACTTTTCGGGCGATTACTGCCTTACCAGCACTAATCGTGGATTTGGCTAGCGGTTAGCTATGGTCATACCAAGTCCCTTGACCATTGCTGACTTGAAATTGGTATATAGTAGAAATTAAATGGGGGGTGACATTAGGGGAAATCCAGGCACTATGGAACAGCGGCTACCACTCTGTTCGAGTAGGAACAGCAAGGCCAGGTGGTAGACCCTTTTAAGGGCGTTTAACTATAGACAAGAATATGTTGATATTCAGACGTTAAATGTAACTGCCGAAGCAAAGACACGGAGAGTTCAAACTACTCCAAAATATGCCGTCTTTGTGAAAGCGAGGGGGCGCCACAGTCTTACATAATTTGCAATAGAGTGTGTGGATGGGAGGTGGCTCAGAGGAGTCACGAATTTAAATTTGATAACATAAAGATTGCTAACTCCAATTTTGATCCAATAAAATGCTTGTGCTCTGTTTAAATAACTAGCTGCTCATACGTTCACTATAAGGTGTTCATTGTATAATTTTTTAAAGGTAATATTATATTTTAGTAGGTTAGATATGATAGTTGATGCAAAGTATATGTTTTATATAATGTGTGTATTTTTTTTTAACTAAGCCAATAATTAAATCGTCTGGCGGGCGGTTAACACAAAGTATCAGAATCAGAAAGAGGGGAAACAATGAGGGTAGACGTAAGTACTGATAAATATATATATATATTTCATGTAATTTGTTCAAGTATGAGATGTGTTTTCACAGTGTTAGGAGATCAGCTGATCAGCAATAAGATGTCACTGGTATATTGGTTGTAATTGTTCCAGGTAATTAATGTTTAATGTAATGTTTCAATGTATTACCGATGCTATTTAAAGTAATGAGAAAGGTAATTTAATAAAATGAGAAATAAAGTAATAATTGTGAAAGCTAATCAAAGATAGTTTTGGGGTGATGAATATTTGGTGGGACATGTAGATCTGTCCAAGTTGAAGTCAAAGTTAAAGAAATAGTAGAGATGAAGATAATGTAATGTTGTTTTGAGTTAATGTATATTATAGAGTTTTGAGAAGTATTGATGTTGACACAGTAGTTATGTGGAGAATATATGTAGAGTTTTGAGTGATATGTTGATGTTTATAATTGATGTTGTTATTTTGTTGTATTTGAAGTGAGGTAATAAGATTGAGATTTTGGGGATGGCAATTTTGTAGTAGGGGGTAGTGTAATGTAGGAGTCCGCAACATAATGATAAGTTGGGACGGGATGGGAACGATTTAGTGGGAACGGGGTCGCCTTAGGTAGAATCCAGGGGCCAGATAAGGGAAATGAGTTTTTTTGGGGGGGAAACACGTATCCTAAGTACAAAGGGTTAGAGAATTTTTTATATATTGAGAGAAGGTGGCGATTTGAGTTTAATGATAAGTTGGGGTTAGAGTGTTTTGATAGATGTTTTAATAGAGATGGGTGTCAGGTTAGTAAGAGTTGTTAGCAGTTAGAGTCAAAGGGAGAAAGCTTATATATGTATACAGAGCAAGTAGTAAATTAAATGAGATAAATGTTTAAATCACCCACAGTAATGGAGAACAAGATTATTAAGCAAAGAGAGAGATTTATAATAAAGATATAAAATTTTAATTTACAACCAGTGACAAAATTTTGATAGAATTGGAAAATCATGTAAAATTAAAAAATTGTTTATTTTGAATAATTTAAATGTCAATTTGATTATTGTTTATAATAATATTTTGTTATTTTAAATGTTTTATTTTATTATGTTTTTGTGTTTTGAGAGAGAATATTACAGATGTTAAATGTATTTTCAGATAAAACTGGTACATAACACATGTAGGTCAGGGTTTTGGACTTGACCTAGTTTTGATCAGCTGACAGTGAGGTCATATACAGACTAAGCTTGTTGAGGAAGGAAGTCAATTTAACTTTTGTTTTTTAGAATCAATTTAAACAAATTTTAAATAATTTCTATATGTAAAGGAAACATTTTAATAAATTTAAATTTTTCTTTGAATTTTAAAATTTTTGGAAAATATTTTTTTTTGAAAAAATCTTGATTTTCGTCTGCCAGCTAAGGGGTATTTTTAAGCTTTGATTATTTTATTGTCTGTGTACTAACCATGTTTATTTTTATTGATTTATTGTATTGACTTGTATTGTTAGACTATAAGTGATTACATGTTAGGTTAAGGATGTTATTAATTATAAGAAATGTTTAAATTAACTTATTTTGAATAAAACAGAAAACAAGGAAGAGAATAATTTAAAATTTATACAAAATTTATGAATCGATTTTACCTGAAAACAACCAATGGGTTGAAATCTAATAACTTTTGAAAAATTTTGTCAATTTTATAATATATAATGTCAGTATGTAATGTGAGTGTGTGTGAGTCAGTCAGAGTTAACTTTAATGGGTGTTAGACAAAATAAGAATTTCTGGAATAAAAATAATACAGAAACGGGTCAATAGTAGGGACACAGTAGCGATAGTGCATGTATGTAGAGAAAGTGAGAGTAATGTAATTGGAGAGTAAACAGGTGGTGGTAAAATTTTGTAAAGAGGGTGGTGTGGTGAGGAGTCATCAACGACAGGCGTTATGGCGGGAGGTGAATAGTTTTAAATGGGGTTGGCGGAGTAACCTGGAAAAGGCCAGGAACTAATAAGGGAATGAGTATACGGGAAGTGAACACACCTACAAGGTACAAAGAGGGTATCAGGTATTTTGTAATAAGAGAAGAATGGTTTAAGTGGAGTTAGAGAATTATTGGTAAATATTTTTGAGAGATTGGTGTCACCCTATATAAATCCGTTAGTGGTTGTTAGGAGGAAGAAGGGGGGTAAAAGGTCATATTTAAATACCCATTCAATAAATCAAATCATTGTGAATGACTGAAAATCATCCAAACCAATGAATGATAAAAAATACTCAATAAAATTCATGTTTGAAATGTAATAAGAAATGTAACAAGTTAAAGAGTTAATCGAATTCAAAGCTAAAATAAAGCTGTAAGTTGTGTAAATTTTTGATAAAATCTGAATTTGAAATGTTATATATCATGAATGTTGATAATAAAGTAATGTTGGAGAATTTAAATGGTAAAATAAATAATAAATAATTAAAGGTGCAATTAAAATTAAAACTGAAATGTTTGTAGTTTTTATTCAGATGCAAATTAAATGTTTATTTTAATGGAATGAGATTTGTATTATTTATGAATGTTTATGTTTTATTATGTGGTACTATGTTAGAGTGTAGGAATTATAAACATGTGTTATGTATTTTACAGTGTATAATTTTGTGTATTTGTGTTAGTTGTATTTCGTACGATTGAAGTAAGGTCATTCACCTGGGAATGAGACATCAGCTGATGACTGGTGTTAGAGATGTAGGATGTTTCTTGTAATTGGTTCATGGAGTCTTTTGTTAATTAATGTAATGAAATAATTTTGTGTGTGTGTTTTTTTAGTAATTGTCAAAAGAGATATTTCTGGAAATTAAATTTTTGTTTGAAAAAAAAAAAATTTTTTGTTATTTGTGGTAAAGAATTTTATTTTAATTTTTAATGTTCACTATAGGTAGAGAAGGTGTCAGCTGATTCATGATGTTTATATTATGTTATATTTTGTAATAAAGTGTACTTATATTTGAATTTATGCTAGGGATAAGTTGTTTATTTTATTTGGAGTACCATGAGGAGTTATAAGGAAAAATAAATTCATAAAGACTTTGAATTTTGAAAATTACGATTAAATTAATTGAAAGAAATGATGTAAATTAACGTCAATGTAAATCTTTGATAGTGGACTTAGAATTATTTCACTGTTTGAACAAAATTTAAATACTTTAATTTGATTTGAAACAGTAACGTCAAACAGACAAATTAAGAGTTGGGAAATGGAAATGAACTTTGTTTAGAAGCAAATATAAAATATTTCTGTGAAGTTTATATTAATAATTAATGTGGAGATAGTGTGGTTAATGTAGTAACGAATATGTGTACGCACCCAGTACTTGCTAAAGGCAATCCAGTATGTATGTAAGGGGAGATATATCAGTTGAGGATCTGGTATGGTATAAGGCTAGTTGTTGATTTTATTTGGAATGTTACAAGGTTAGGTGGTACTGTGGTGAGTACCTGTCCGACTTTGCGGTGTTGGGATCTCGAACAGAGAAGTCCAGTAATATCGTTCAGGTGCAGCCATAGTCGCCGAGCTAGGGGGGTAGTTTACCCATGATGTGTTAAGGAATTAAAGGGGGGTTGTTGGCACCAAATGCTCACTGATCCTCTTAGGGTTAGCAATGAGAGTTTTTCTGTTTCGGCAGAAAACCTCTCATTAGGGGGGGGGAGTATTGTAACGGGACAGAATTGGGAGATAGGTTTTAATTTCAATTGTAAATGCGATGCACTAGAGTTACCCACACAAGGCCTCAATTATAACAATAGAAATTCCTTGTCGGGGCTCCTAGTTGCACGTCCGGTCTGTCTGCCCTGCAATAAGCTACGTTTTCAGGTGTTCTGGAATGTGCACGATTGCGCGGATGCTGGCTCGCGCCTGTGAATAATCACGTACTCGGCTCACTGGGTACTTAGAGTGAATATACTATACATCATGTGAACTCATTACTGTGTGACATGATTCCCTTTTTAGCCAATCACGAAGCAAGTTGTTGTGGATGAAAGCGCTTTGGCCATCTTGGACGCGGGTGTTGTGCGTCTGTCGATCTACCGCTGCGGCTCCGGCCGGTTCACCATAAAGGCTCGCGAGCCGAAAATTTAATAAAACTTGTAAAAAGATGTGAAACAACTCGAGTAAACAGTGGAACTTCAACATTTTAATGCAGTGAACACATTTAACCAACAGAAACTTTTCGGACTAAAACAGTGCACAAACGAAACGGACGAATTACAACATCTGGCATTCAGGGCGGCAAAATGAAGTAACTGTATTTAAACTCATTTTAATAAATATCAAAAATTTTTAAGAAGAGCTCTAAATAGAATAAATTGGGGTAAAAGTATGAATGAAGCGTGTACGCAAATACTGGGTTGTCTTAGAATAGTTATAAAATAGTTTAAGTTGTCTCTTCAAGATATGTTTTATTTTGTTTTGAAATATTTTGTATGTTTAAAGAAACTAATAGTTTTGTTAGAGAAGAAAAATGAATAACGAGTAAAGTCAAAAAGAATATAAAATAAATGTGGTACGTGTTGAATAAAAGTTGAGTAAATTAACAATTACCATGAGAGTTGAGTACATTAATAACGTAAACCCTAAGTCACGCTTATAGGCCTCTAGTTCGTGTGAAGAACCCTGGAAACCCAGAGAAGGTAAGCAACGAGTTTTGTTATTAATTAAATTGTGGTAAAGAGTTTGTACGATCACACATGATCCAGGAAAAGAAATGCATAAAATTCTAACAATATTATCCAATAAAGTAAAGCAACAGGAAAAAAAATATTTGCTCATATGGATTTGGAAACAGGAAAGGTGTTGCAAAAGGGTTTTGTTTGAAGTACTCTATGCAAGTAAAAACATTGACATGAGAAAGAAGGAGAAGGCTCAACTGGTGGGAGTGGAGACATGGAGGAGAGCGATAAAGACAAGTTGGATGGAAAGTGAAAACAGTGTTTACATTTTAAAGGAAGAAAAAAGGAAAGAAGAATATAAAATTAACTGACAAGAGGAAAACAAAATTTTTATACCATTTGTTCAGACATAACAAATTTATTCTGAACATTCTGAAAGAAAACTGATGGAGAAAAGACAGGGGGAGCTTGCTAAGGAGAAAATCGTCCTCAGTGGATGTGAGCTGAAAGGATGGAGGACCACTAGGTTACAATGACACTATAAATAAAGATAAGTAAGATACTGTATTAAGACTAGAATTTTTCAGTTTTATGTACAGACAATGAAACTAAATATAATTATTTCACTACGACTCGGAACACAAAACGTTTTATGGGTAAAATCGTAAAAGCTTTATCTTACAACCTGAACCGGTTTTCACTTTTAAGGTAGAGGTTCAGGTTGTAAGGCAAAGCTTTTATGTTTTTGCCCATAAAAAGTTTTGTGTTCCGAGTCGTAATGAAATAATTATATTTAGTTAAGAAATGGACACGTCATGGACAACGAAATCCAAGACAACGAAACTATCTAGAGAGGACATTTTTCCATTATACCATATTATTTTTTATAACAGTATGTGTATTTTATTGCATAACTTACCAAAGATCCAAAACGATATGTACACATGATTTCAATACCATATGGGTTGCCATCAACTAAAGCAAACACTGGAACAAAAAGATCTCTGAACAGTCGATGAACTAGGAGACGAGTGTTCATGTCTGGCTCACCTTTGCCCTAAACATTGTAACGAATCTAATTTATTTCATTTACAAAATAAAAAAAATATTTGTGGTTATTTAAAATTTTGAAAAAAAAAATTTTAAAGTTAAAGTTTGTTTTAATGTTTAATAATTTAGTAAATAATTCTTGTAATGGTGTAGTGTTAAAATTTTAAATTCCTTTGAGTTATTTTTGTCAATAATATCGCTTATGGTTTACTGGAATTAAAATCAGCGTTAACAGGATTGTCTCATTCACTGATCGATTAGCGGTATTTCTTCTTTTTAGTATGTATTACTTCCACTTGAGTAATGGCCGCCTTTCTTGTAGTCCTGTTGTTCACTACAACTCTATTTATTAAATTTATAAATAAATTTTAAACCAGATTGTTGAATTACTATATTTTATTGACAATTATTTAAAAAGATCGATTTAAAATCGATTGTCATATAATGCTCGACTCGTTCACAGAGCGATCGATTGTTGAATACATATGTTAGTTATATTATTTTTTTTTCAGGTTCTTTTAACGGTTATAGTTAATAGTCAGAGAAGGGGTAAGGCTAGAAAGTATAACATTCACAATAAAAAAGCTTAATAGTTAAAATTTACAAAGTTATTTGATAATATATAATGTTTATAAAGTGAAAAGTTTATACCAATGAAGAGCTGTTGAATACTAATCGTTGTGTGCACTTTGCATGATGGAAGTCAAAATGGCCGCTTCGTAGCTGCTGAAGTAAAACAGGAATGGTGTCACTGGAATTTTCTTTCAATAAAGCTGCCTTCTCAATGCTTCCTTGTCTCCGCATTAGTGATTAATAATTCTGGTGTTATTGGAGTATCTCTCGTTCAATGTTCTGTTGTTCACTCGAGAAAAATGTGTGTGATAATGTTAAGTTACTGGTGTCGTAAAGTTCGTTTGAGTTATTCGGATTTATTTGTGTTAGCAGTTCAAATTGTTAATTCACTAGTTTCTGTTGTGTATTCACTTGTTTCAATGTTTGTAGTTGTTTTAGTGTTCTGTCTAAATCCTCAAAATTTACGGTAGGCTAGGTTCAACTTTTATACGCCATTAATGGTTCCGATATATGTTGTTATTTAGCGAGAGCTTAATCAACCGTGCACTACGAATGTTAAATAAGAACCGTCTTACTTCCTTCGTTTTCTGAAATATCTTAGCCAATTTAATATTAGAAAAGTATTGTTTCAATTTTGAATCGCTTCCGATACATGTAAAAAAATACATTATATCACAGAATATATTTTGGTTATTAATTAATTTCATGAAATAGTAAATACATAATCGGTTTCTTTAATTCCTTCTGCTTAATTTGATACCCAATAATCCATCTTTACAAAGTTTTTTATCAAAATTGCTATATTTCTTTCATTTTGGAAAAGTAGGCTCAACCTTTTATTTCCTGTTCTTCTCCAAATATTAGCCATTTTATATGTTATAATTATGACTATAATAAATCTCAGATTATCATAAATGTTTATCTTTCCTTAATTTCTTGCAATTTTATCAATTGATTATCCTTTTAAATATAATTCATGAATTTATGACTCCCCACTCTGAAATTTTAGTTATTACATTTGCAAATTTTTCAATAAATTTATTTATCTTTTTCACTATCCTTTTAAAGTATAGTTTTAGTCATATTATTTGGTGACTGATTCACCTTATATAAATTCCATCAGTTTATTTGGTTTATTTAACTTAATTAATCAATTATAATGTTGTTGGAATTTCCTATTTGGCCTAGATTTTTCTGGTTTTACATATTATGTTTTTGAATAATACTGTGTTTATACCCCTTCTGACCTTCTTAATTTAATACAATATTAATTCAAATCTCCTTAATTAACTAATAGACCATGTAGTATCGTATTCATACTCATAATACTTAAACAATCTTTGAAATTAACAATATGGTCTTCAAAGTCAGACATTTTAGTTTTAACTACTACTAGTAACATATAATAAACATTTTATAAAAAGAGTATGGTATCCATATTCAGACATTTTAGTCTGGATTAACACTGTTAGACATATTAAACATTTTTATAATAATAACAAAATCTTATATTCTATTCACCACATTGAATTATGTAGTTCATGGGCTTTAACATAAACATAACATGCCCTTTATTTTTATTTACTTCCTAAACTTATTTTGGTTGCAGTCTTTTCTGTTTTTATTTTGGTATTACATTTTTATCCCCTGTCACTTTATTTATTCACCACCTGCTCTCTTTATCCTTTACACTTTAATGAAGGTTTTTAGATAAAAAGTGGCATCTTCTTATAAACGTTAGTAATTGCTTACATAAGAATATTTTATAAAATTTTATTCTGTAGTCATAGAAAACATTAAAGTTGTTTAATGGTACACATGTAGTTAGTTGAAGTATTAGTCACACTTCTACTTGAAGTTTATTTAATATACTGAAATAATTTGCACTGGTTCACTTATATTTTTGGATCTTATCTCTAATTGAGTTTTACAATATTCCAAGACCAAAATCTTAGTTATAAGGGATTATGAAGATTTGTTTATTCCATTACACAATAACTTTAGTGGGTGCACTTCTACTTACAACACTAAACACTTTGTTTATAACTATTTTACATTAATATCAGGTTTTGGGTGTTACACTTTCTTTGGTGACCTTGAATCTCTTTGGGGGTTTGTTATATTCTTCTCAATAGGTTTCCCTTGGGTATATCTTGTAGTCGTTCCATTCTACAATTTTGTTTCTTCAAAATTCTTCCTTTTTGGTTTAAACAATGGTATCATTGTTTTATCATGTCCGTTGGTTTGTTTGGGGTATCTTCCTTACCTACTCCTATCCTACCTGGGTATTATCCTTATTTTATTTTAGTTTTTTAGGGTTTATTTTTCTTTATACATTTTTGTTGCATTGTGGTTCTTTATTTTTACTTTTTCCATTTGAACAGTAGCGCGGTAATTTTTGCATTCATAGGTTGGCTAATCTGCGCTTTTAATTTGCTCAATTCATGTCTGTACATCTGGACAGTGCGTTACATACGTTCGCTAGCAGCGGTCGCCCTTGCGCTCGCTGCTATCCTGTCACATTCATTTCTTCTTTGTTGCGACAATTAATGTAGGCCTTAGGCCCAAGACTTTATATATGGCCTTCTAGGCTTTCTCACTAAATTAATTCTTCAATGTAACATTTTATGACTTGTATTTACAATGCGCTCATTAGCCAATCTTATATTCAAATTGACACCTAACCATTTCAATGCTGTAATAATCTGAATAATTTTCAATAAATGTATTAACTACAGTCCACTCTCTCTTCATCATTTCTGGATCCTGGCGAATAAATTACATCAGTAAATCGACAATTCACGAACACTTCATACTTAACATTTTTTTGGTCGCTCTGGACCTGGATTCCCGGATACATCAATCACCTATTTATTATTTTTCTGCCCCAATTTTTGGCCATCATGGGCGACTCAGCATATCCGCTGATACGACCGTGGCGTGATTCAACCAGCATTTCGCTCGTCGCCTTTGAGCGTCCTGATGACATCATTGCAAGAGCTTACACCTGCTAGCTTCAGTACGTCAGTCAAAGCAGTCATCTCTCCGAGCTGTGTGTTTGCCATCTTCTCCACGGCCTCGACGCTTCAGGACATCGCCCACAAGGTATCACCACACTAACATCATTTCAAGGTGCGTACAATGGCTGAAGAAGGCCTCAAAGTGTTAGTCAGAAAGAGAGGCGGCTTAAAGTCCGCAATAGTGCGTGTACAATCAGCTGTCAGTAACTTTGATAGAAACTCTAATACCAAACACTTTTTAACAGTCAGACTTGAAAGTTTGAAAAGCTTGGCAACGAAATACGATGAGGTACAGTCCGAAATCGAACTTATTTGTAAAGACATAAACGCTGCTCAAGAAGACAGAGTTGAGGTCGAAGAAATGTTGTATTCCACAGAAGCTAATGTTTTACAATTAATTGATACCTTTAATGTTCAGACTGTACCTTCCGTATTAACGGGCCATATGCAATTAAAACCGATAAGTTTGCTCTGCTTCACAGGCAATATCTTGGAATGGCAGCATTTTTATTCAATTTTTTTGGACTTGGTGCATGCAAGATCCGATCTAACGTCAGTGCAGAAACTACATTATTTGCATTCTTCTCTAAAAAATGAGCCGTTAGACTTAATTAAATTACTACCTATCTGTAATGAAAACTACTCGGTAGCGTTGAGTTTGCTGTCAGCTAGATATGACAATAAATTCATACTAGCAAAGTACTATATTCAAAATTTACTTGAAGTAAAGTCAACAATAAAGGACTCTGTCCAAAGTTTGGCAGAATTCACAAATACAATAACGTCTTCCGTTAATTCACTGGCGGCCATGCAACTGTCAGTGGATTCATTCGAGCTTATCACTGTACAATTATTGTCAGCGAAACTCGACCATACTACTTTTAAATTATGGAAGGAGTCTATAGACCCGGATAACCTTCCAACTTTCAAGATTTTACTCACTTTTTAAACGCACGTAGGCAGTTGTTAGAAAATACACTGCCTATTGATGCCGGACAGCAACTCAACAAAGTAAGCTTAAGATTCAAAAAATCTGACAAACATAATTCACGAAGCGCTGCTGGCAGCACTACATTTAAGAGTTATCACTCAGCGTCAAGTAATTATTCATGTTTGTGCTGTAAATCTAATCATCCAATTTACATGTGTGATAAATTTCGTGCACTAAGCACCGCTGAGCGAGGACAATTTATATCAAATCACAAATGTTGTACCAACTGTCTTAGATCAGATCATTTTGTATCTAATTGTAAGATTAAGCAGGCATGTAAAATCTGTTCAAAACGACACCATACATTGTTGCACATAAACAATGTGCCGAAGCCAGTCTCTGCCAGCAGCAGTAATTACTGTTCACTCAAATTACAATCCACAAATAATATTCTTTTATCAACAGCAATTGTGTTTGTCATTGACCAGGCTGGCAACAGACAAACCGCAAGAGTTCTTTTGGATGCGGGTTCACAAATAAATTTTTGTACGGAATCATTTGCTAAGAAATTACGGCTTAACTTGACTAAATCCAACATACCGATTACAGGTATAAATAATACCGCGTGTCATGCCACTCATCTCGCGTCTATACGCATTATTTCTCGTTATCAAAGATTTAGCTTCGAGGCAAATTGTGCGGTTTTATCTGCATTGACCCATAAACTGCCAGCACAATCTTTTGATATAAATCATTTCAACATTCCAGATAACGTGTTCTTAGCCGACCCACATTTTAACATTTCGGCTGACATCGACATACTTTTGGGAGCGCAATTCTACCTAGATTTAATTTTAGCCAACAAATACGTACGCGGTCCTCATTTTCCCATTATTCAGGAAACAAAGTTAGGCTACATTTTGGCAGGCAATTTGCCCAAACATTGCCGTTATAAGGGTCCTGCTGTTTCGTTCCTAGCTAGGAACAACGACGGTCAAATTTTGCAGTCTCTCGAAAAATTCTGGAAAGCAGAAACTATCCCTGATAATACACCTGATAACGAGTCAGCTTGTGAGGAGCATTTCGTGGGGTCTACTCATCGCAATCAAGAGGGTAGGTTCGTTGTTTCACTACCATTTAAGTTCGACCATCTCCAGTTGGGTGAATCTTATACCAATGCTGAAGCAAGATTTTTGAATTTAGAACGCCGATTCAGGCGTGATTCTAAGCTTGCGCGCGATTACGCAAACTTTATTAATGAGTATAAGGATCTTGGCCACATGACGCTTATCGATAATTGCTCTATCAATTCTGGGGTGTAAAATACTTACTATCTGCCTCACCATGCCGTTTTTAAGCAGTCTAGCTCGACCACAAAACTGCGCATCGTTTTTGACGGTTCGTCCAAAACTACCAATGGCCTTTCTCTACACTACTATAAAATAACTTCACAATAAAAAAGTATAATTTTTATAAACGGTTAGTAAATAATAATAATTATGTAACAATACTGTACTTTTACGTGCTATTTCTTTCTTCATCTTAATAAAATTTAGTAATTTTTGTTCAAACGGTGACTTTACACTTTTTGCAAATTTTTAACCTTTAATGTACGGTAATTTTTGGGGTGTGGCTTGTATTCGGAACAATACTGTACGTTTGCAGAGGATACAACAAATTAGTTGCCACTAAAATGGAAGGAGATAGACAACTAGGTAAATCAACAAACTGTAACACCATTACCTGAAGTGAAAATGATGATGATAGTTGTAGCATGACAGATAATGCCCATAGTTCTGAATGGAAAGAAAGATCATAAAATAAAATAAAAACAAAAATTTAAATCCAAGAAAGCAACATTAAAAATTAATTAAGAACCACCGTAAAGCACAATCATAGTTTGAAGTAAGAATTTCATTAAAACAGATATACAATGAATGATGAGTAATAAAAATAAATTAAAAAACTAAAAATAAAGTAAGGAAATACCCAGGTAGGATAGGAGTAAGTAAGGAAGAAACCAGAACAAGACAACATCCACAATAAGAAGGAATGCTTTTATAAGAAACAAGTAGGATAGGAGTAATTAAGGAAGAAACCAGAACAAGACAACATCCACAATAAGAAGGAATGCTCTTATAAGAAACAAAACGAAACCCCAAAAGAAAATAAAAATAACCAGTGAAAGTATAACAAAAACCCAAATTTAGAAAACCATGTAAAATAGATATAAACAAAAGTGTATAAAGTAGAATTAAAAGTGAGCCAATGTGAATTAATTATATAATGGAAAAAAACAAACCTTCATTATCCTCTATAAATAAATTTCTTGATTTTAATAAGACTATAAAACTGATTATGTAACGGGCCTATTTTGGGGTAATAAGGCAATTTGTATTTTTTTTATAAACAGATAACATTTTTGATGATAGGGACAAAAATTTATAAAGAGAGGTAAATTTAGTGGTAGGCAATGGTGGCGAAGGTGGTACGACTGATTGACGGTATTGTATGTGAATGTCAACAGACGCAGCATTAATAAGCTGGAATAGTGTCAAGGTCAACCAATGACACAATTAAAACTGTAAACAAGTTATATAACCATGTCAGACCATCTGACGTAAGTATATACGTCAGAGCCGATCCTTGTTATGGAATGCGGTCATGTAACGAAAGCAGTCTGCTGGCGGAATGATACTAACTGTAAAACAAAGGAAAGTGATCATCCAATCATAGCCGCTTCAAAAAATAGCGCCGTTGGCTCGCCCCCAGTCTCATCTCATCACTCGCGCGAGTGGTATCTATGAAAGTTTCGAAACGTAATTGTGCGGGCCCGCAACATATAAAAAATGTGAAGTAAAGTTTAAAAAATGCAAAAGTAACTAACAGTTTTGTTTCTTCATTATAAGAACAGTTTCGGAAATTATTCATTAAAACTGACAATGTGCGCGTAAAAGTGTGACGCCATCAACTCAACTGAACAGCTAAGTAGCAATGCATCCATTTTAAAATTTTAACAAAGGTTTCTTTTTTTCAAAATTAAGTACATAATGGGGAAATAAATTTTAATAAAATATAAAATGAGAGCTTTCAGGTCATAAATAAGTGTGTGTGTGTGCGTGAGTATGTGAGTGAAATCATATAAACTAAGAAGGCTGGTTTGCTTGTATAAAAATTAGTTCTATTTAATATCTTGATTCTTTTTGGGTAATTAAAAGGTTTATACTATGTTTCAATTTTATTTTATGTTGTTTTTTAGATAATGTGAGTTATTGTATAATAGCTGAAGGAGGTAAAGAGGTAGTTTGTCAATGATCTTTGAAGTTAAATGATGAGAATACCTAAGTGTTAATAAAACGTAATTATGGGAAACAAAATAAAGTTTTCTTTATTTTGAACAACCAATTCTGATCTCCTGTTCGCCTAAAAAGAACCCCAAAAAATGGTAAGGACATATATTTTTATATACGTAGTTGGCAGTACAAGATGGCGATCGACAAAGTTAGACCGTAAAAAGTAAATATAAATACAGAATCAATCCGGTTTTATTTATTTTGTTAATTACAAACAAAACAGAACATCTCAATGGCGCCCGAAACATAAGGGACAATTTATATAAATAAATTTATATAAATATAGGCCTACTTGGGAGAGCAGAATAATGGTTGTTTGAGGTAATTAAAAAATGTATAAACATAAGTAGTAAGGTTATGATATGATTGATAGATGTGTATTATAAATAAGTAAGAACTATATAAAAATGATAATACTAATGAAAATATTAACAGTGAAATCAGTTTCACTAATAGTCAAACTGAAAGTCAAATAAATAGTAATTTAAGCGAGACTGAATCGAGAATAATGGAAGGCGTCACTAGTCAATCGACGCCGACCTCAGTTAAGAAAGAGAATAATAGTGATATGATGAGTATCATGCTCGGCCAATTCGAGAAAATAAATAGTAATTTTGAGAGTTTTGAGACCAAATTCAATGAAATGAATAATAGTTTTAACGTGAAGTTTGACATTCAGAACAGTAAATTAGATGAACAAAAAAACGAGATAAATGAAAAATTCGATGTTCAAAAGAATAGTTTTGACAGTAAATTCGATGAGTTAACAAACCAAATTAAAGAAATTAATAAACATTGTGAAAATACCAAAGTAGAATTTACTAATAAAATTAACCAAGTAGAGACCAAGTTAGATGATTCAATACAAAAGATAGATGTTAAATTTAGTGAAATAGATAGCCAGATAGATAGAGTTGAGAAGCAAATCAATGAAAATAATGAAATATTAATAAATTCAATGCATGAGTATAACAATGACATAGAATCAAAAATTAATAAATGTAATATTGAAACTGAATGTAAGTTGAGTAGCGTAGTAATGACAGTTGAAAAAATTAGTCAAAATATTGATGAACACCAAAATAAGATAGACTCTAAAATAAATGAAATTGAAAGTAATTATAAGACAGAAATACAAGCAGTAAATGAATCTATTGAAGTAATATCAAAAAATAATGTACAGTCTGAATATAGTAATGACAAAAAATTATATTCACTTGAACAAAACATTAGTAGTATGAGAGATGAATTAAGTTTAGTAAAAAATCAAAATGTAAACAATGTTACTGAACGAATATTTATGACACGAGACACGAATAATGAAATAGAATTAGAAACTTTTAATTGTGACAATCGTAGAGTACACCCAATGCAACTTTTAAATAGGGTTAGGGAGATTAATCGGTTTAATAGCAGTAGTTGGGAGGTTAAATTGCTGAAGATTATCAAATGTTTTAAAGGTAGTGCCGAGATATGGTCGGAAGTACACCATACCGAATGGGGTAGTTATGAAGATTTTGAGGTAGCTTTTCGAAACAAATATTGGTCAGAAGAAGACCAAGAAATCTTAAGAAGTAAAATAATGGGTACTGGGAATTTTGGTAGGATTAATAACCACCTAACCATATATGTGATGATGATATATAACGAAGCTAAGTATCTAGAACCACCGTTACCATTCCGGTCATTTGTAAGACATATTAGCAAACACCTGCCCAGAGAGGTGCAAATCACGTTAATGACTAGAGAGATTGCAAATATTAATGAGTTAGAGAGCATGCTAGACGTGCTACAGAATATAGGGGAACGCGACATAGGGCGACGTCCAAACACACCAGTAGTACCACACCACAATAATAATAATAATTACTATCAGAACAGGGGTACACAGAATTTTCTTAGAGGAGCGCGGGGAGGAAGTTTTGATAATAGGGGCGAGAGTTGGAGGTGTAGAGCCTGTGAAACCGACAATTATGCTAATAGAACAAATTGTTTCAGATGTCATCGTAACAGGGAGTGCGCCAGGAACGAGCGAGCAAACCCACCACCCAATCAACAGTCGAGAGGAGGAGAATTTCATAGAGGAGCGCCGAGAGGAGGAGGACATTATAATAGAGGTAGAGGAGGAAATCATCCAGCTGTGGCGGGTCCCTCCACGGAAAACTAGGGAGGACAATGGAGAAGCGGGCCCAACCATTGTCTACGGAGAGCAGGAGGGTCCAAATAATCAACGGATACCATAACAACGTTATCAAGATGGACATGGCGAAGGAACTGTTAGAAGAAGAGGAGAACAAGGTGATGGGACGCAGAGCAGGATTGACTGAGGTGACAATTAACATTGAAGGTAAGAATTATAAAACTTTAATTGATACTGGTAGCGAGATCTCAGTAATTTCTGAAAATGTCATGGGTGAATTAAAGGAGTTAAACAAGAATATACCGTCATTACCAGTTGCCGGGGTTACAGTAGTGGGGGTAACTGGGGTGAGAAGTAAGAGAATAACCAGACAAGTACAATTAAATATTTTAATAAATGAAGTTGAATTTGAAAACATTTTCTTAGTAGTTAAAGGGTTGAGTCTAGATGTAATATTAGGAAATGATTTTTTGGAAAGAAACGGAGCAGTAATAGATTTCAATAAACAAATAGTAAAATTTGAAAAAGGGAATAAACCAGTCAGAATAGAGTTTAAGAAAGTAGTAAATGAAGCTAAAGTCATGGGAATAAAAATGTTACATAAGCAGATAAGCGATAGAGAGATAGAGACTAAAATAAATATATGTCTAGAGAGTGATAGCCTAGAAAATGAGGAGAGAGAGATGCATGAGCGTAATGAGAGTGTGTGGGCAAATAGAGCCGACAAATTTTTCAATGAAAATACAGTTGTAGGAAATACTCAGCAAGAGGAGCTGTGGGCAGTTGTGGAGCGGTTCAGAGAGGTGTTTGATGAATCACCAGGGAAAGCAAAGGACTACATCTGCGAGCTGAAAGTTCGGGACCATGCACCATACATGCAGAGGAGCTACCCGGTGCCGTTTTCGAAGAGGAGGGGGGGGGTACAGGAGGAATTAGACCGGATGATGCAGGGAGGCATAATTGAACGCTCAGTATCACCTTACTCAAATCCTTTGGTAGTAGTAATCAAAAAGGATGGCAAGGTAAGGTTATGTTTAGATGCTAGGAAAATTAATCAAATTATTATACCTGACAGGGAATCTCCGGAACCCATCAATGAGATTTTGCAGAAGTTTAGCGGAGTCAAATACATGACGTCCTTAGACCTGACAGCTGGATACTGGCAGGTGCCATTAGCAATAGAGAGCAGGAAATACACAGCTTTTCTTTTTAACGGTAAGAATTACCAGTTTAAACGCTTACCTTTTGGATTAAACACCAGTGTTGCCAGTTTTATCAAATGTTTAGATAATATTTTACAACCTAAGGATTTAGACTTTTTAACTGTATATGTCGATGATATTTTGATAGCCTCTAGAACATTCACTGAACATTTAGAACACATAGAATATGTATTAGATAAGCTACAAAGAGGGGGTTTAACAGTGAATTGGGACAAGTCTAAGTTTCTGCAGACAGAAATACACTTTTTAGGATTTATTATTACACAGGAGGGGATATTAGCCAATCCTGACAAAGTAGAAGCTATAATGCGATTCCCTGAACCTAAAAACGTTAAGCAATTACAAAGTTTTTTAGGCCTATGCAATTTTTACAGGAAATTTCAGGAGAACTACGCACACACAACATCCAAACTGAGTGCTGTACTGCAGAAGAATAAACAGTGGAGATGGGGCGATACGGAACGAACTGCGTTTAATGAAATTAAGAGAAAGTTTAGTCACATGATCATGATGAATCATCCCGATTTTAATAAGACCTTTTATTTGCAGACCGACGCCAGCAATGTAGCGCTAGGGGCGGAGTTATACCAGGAGAGCTGCGACAAGGAACACCTAACGATCGCCTTCGCCAGTAGATCGCTGTTGTCGGCGGAAAAAAATTATACTACCACTGAAAAGGAACTTCTAAGTATTGTGTTCGCCGTGGGTAAATTCCGGACCTACATCCTAGGGAATACCACGATAATCCGGACGGACCACAAGGCATTGTCCTTTCTTAATTCATGTAAGCTAACACATAGCAGATTAACCAGGTGGGTATTAGCCTTACAAGAATATAACTTTTCATGGGAGTACATAAAGGGGTCAGATAATAAGGTACCAGATACACTTTCTAGAGTAGATGTTATAGATAATAAAACTGGTAGGGACCTTAAAGAAATAGAAATTTTTAGGCTAACTAGAGAAGATAGAATTTTTGGTGAGGAATTAAGTGACATTAAAAACTTGCAAAGATCTGATAGTAAACTGGGTAAAGTAATTGTTAGTTTAGAAACAGATGTAGAGAGATCTGAATATAATGAGCGATTTCAAGTATATCAAGGTATTTTGTTTAAAAAAGTAGATGGTGGGGAGCGTGATTGGAGGTTAGTTATACCCGAGGGGTTAGTAGATAAAATTGTTTGGGATTGTCATATAAGGTATGGTCATTTTGGTGCGAGAAAGTGTGCAAATGTTTT
Source organism: Magicicada septendecula (assembly GCA_034769895.1). Classification (NCBI taxonomy): domain Eukaryota; kingdom Metazoa; phylum Arthropoda; class Insecta; order Hemiptera; family Cicadidae; genus Magicicada; species Magicicada septendecula. Next base: position 401,232,309 of record CM068371.1, on the reverse strand, counting down.
GAAAGAGTCATGTATATTTAAGAATATGGAGAGGAGAGTTAGAAAAGTATTGAGAGTGTGTGATTTATGTCAGAAATCAAAAGTAGTGAATTATAAAGTGGAAGGAGAGATGAATTACATAAAAGTAGATAAACCTTTTGATCTAGTTGCGGTTGATTTATATGGACCATTACCCAGAGGTAGAGGGGGTGTGTTATATGTATTTGTAGTTCTAGACACTTTTTCCAAATTTGTGAAGTTATATAGCATTAAGAGAGCAACTAGTAAAGTACTTAGTGAGAAAATAGTAAAAGACGACATGCTTAATGTTGGAAAACCGAAAATTATATTGTCTGACCATGGTCCACAGTTTATAAGCGGCAAGTGGCGGCAGACGCTTGGATGGGAAGGCATCATACCCAAGCATACGGCAGTGTACCATCCTCAGTCGAACCAAGCAGAACGGGTGATGAGAGAGATTGGCAGGATATTTCGGGCGTACTGTCATGCCAAACACACAGAATGGCCATCCTACGTGAAGAAAGTAGAGGAGTGGCTGAATTGTACCACCCATGAGTCCACGGGATTTACGCCGCATGAGTTGATCAAGGGAACAAGGCCGCTCAGGATATTAGAACAACTTTTCAAATACCCACCTGAAGGTCAGGTTTTGGACAGGAACATGAAGATTAGATTGGCGAACGAGAACTTACTGACGAGAGGAGAGCGACGAAAACAGAAACATGATGCCAAGGGTAAATGGACCAAGTATGAGGTAGGTCAGTTAGTGCTAGTAAAAAGACATGATTTGTCCAGTGCTCAAGACAGAGAAATAAAAAAGTTTTTCTTGTTATATGAAGGACCTTATGAAATCGTTGAAATAAAAATGCAGAATGCGTATGTGCTGAGGAACCCAGCGACACAGGAAATAGTAGGTACTCAGAATGCGACGAATTTAAAACTATATAGGTCACTTTAATTATGTTATGTTTATGAATAAGTTTTAAATATTGTTGTATGTTTACAGAAGGGATCCTCCCCCATTTTCGGGCGGTCACGATCTTACCAGTCCTGGCCGTGGAATTCGGAACTCGGAGGCGGGCCATGGTTGGCGGATCTTCCTTCGGGCGGTGAAACAACGATGGTCCGGCTCCACCAAAATTGGTATAAACTAGAAAACTTAACTACATATTTGAACGGGGAGGGGGACCCCAACAGATACGTGACACAAATTTTTTTTAATACACTCCAGGCGCAGCGGTTTCGGTGTACCTGTCACGTGCCTGCACTGCCTTAGAGTGTTTGTATATAATGAAGGCTGCACCTAAATATAAGGCAGTGCATACAAATTTAAATATTTTAGAACCAATGGCAAAATTGAAATTAGCCATTGGTTATAGTTACGTGTTGAAAGTTAAGATAGAGTCAGCTTTCAATGTAAAGCTGGATGTTTTGGATGTTTAGAATTTTAAATTTGATTAAATGTTAGAAATAAGTGACCAAATATAATTGTCAAATTTTAGTATCAGTGAGTATAGGAACGTTTTGAAGAAATGTGTAGTAAAATAAAAACTTGTTATCAATACAAGATGTGGGGATAATTTTGGGGGGTAGATTGGTGCTCAAAGAAGTGATAGAACAGTGGAGTGTGGAACTGCAACGGTAGAAAGTTTAGTTATCATTTTAATTAATTAGTTAGTAAGTTGCTGTTGCTGGGGTGGCATGTGCCCCAGTAGATAGCGGAAAGTGTTGGGGGTAACAGTGAGTGTTACCTCCATCGGAGGCCAACATGGCGAAAATGCACGGCACACCTTTTGTACAATTTTATATTGTACCTCGATAAATTGCCGTGTCGTGCATATTAATGATGATGTGTACATGCCTGAAGGAAGAGATGATTTCCCCGACTTTTCGGGCGATTACTGCCTTACCAGCACTAATCGTGGTTTTGGCTAGCGGTTAGCTATGGTCATACCAAGTCCCTTGACCATAGCCGGCTTGAAATTGGTCTATATTAGAAATTAATGGGGGGTGAAACTAGGGGGAATCCCGGAAACTACGGAACAGCGGCTGCCACTCTGTTCGAGGAGGAACAGCGGAGCCAGGTGGTAGACCCGTATTAAGGGTGCATAATTATATAACAGAGATATTATGATATCTATACCTTTTCAAATGTAACGCAGAAGCAAGGACACGGAGATGTCACATTCCTCCACAATTTCAGTCCTTGTGGACGCAACTGGACATCACAGTTCAGGGGGGGTCATAGTGTGTGTGGCTAGGAGATTATCCAGGGGGATAATGTATTAGAAATTTGCTATATTTTAATAATGATGATTTGCTACTCAATAATTTTGTTTTGTTTTGTTTTTGATTTGCAAAAGAAATGCACTAGATACTTCCTATATTGTTTATTATGTCTTATTGTGTTGATTGCATTTAGTATGTTAGGAATAAGGATTATAAAATATAATAATATGTTTTTAATGTGTTTATAGATTTTAAATAAAATGAAATAAAGTTGTGATAGTTTCAATGGGTTGAAAAAGATAAAAGTTGGGTGATAGTAATTGTTTGAATAAAATGTTTGAGTCAGTCCAAGTTGAATATTTGTGGGACATATAGATCTGTCCAAATTGAAGTCACAGTTAAAGAAATGGTAGAGATGAAAATAATGCAATGTTGTTTTGAGTTAATGTATGTTATAGAATTTTGAGAAGTATAAGTGGAGACACAGTAGAATTGGAGAATTGATGTAGAGTTTTGAGTGATATATTGTTGTTTATAATTGATGATGTTATTTTGTTGTAGTTGTAGTGAGGTAATGAGATTGAGATTTTGGGGATGGCAATTTTGTAGTAGGGGGTAGTGTAGTGTGGGAGTCCGCAACATAAGGGTTGGGACGGGATTTGGAATAGATTTAGTGGGAAGGGGTTGCCTTAGGTAGAATCCAGGAACCAGAGAACGGGAATTGAGGTTTTTTTGGGGGGGGGAAACACTTATCCTATGTGCAAAGGGTTAGAGAGTATTTTTTTTTTTATATATAGAGAGAAGGTGGCAATTTGAGTTAAAGTAGTAAGTAGTTAGAGGTAGAGAAGGGTTAGTAGAATTTTTGATAGTGGGGTGTCATACTAGTTAAAGATTTTGTAAGGGAGCGTTAGAGTAATAACAGGGGTAAGATTATGAGTAAATGCCAAGTTGATAAAGTGAATTAGAATCACCCAAATTAATGAAAGGGAATAATAAATGAAATGATGTGTAACACGAAGTTGAAAAAAAAAAAAAAAAAAATTTTTTGAGAAACGAATTAATAAAAGTTAAATTGAGATTAAAAGGTAATTTTCTGATTTTATGTAAAGTGTGTAAATTTTAAATATAAATTGTTTATTTTAAGATAAGGATAACCATGTGAATTATGAATGTACTATGTTTTCTTATGTTATATTGTGTTTGTTAGTTTAAGAGAATTTTATGATTTTAAATATTTAAATGCATTTTAATTTGGGGATGAGAGAAATGTAATATGGTAATGGGAAATGTTTATTTAAATTCTGATGGGAATCAGGGCAATGGTTTTAAATTTTGGGATAAAGTTAACAAGAGAAAGTAGATAGCCTGGGAGTATGGAATTTTAAATTGGGTATTATGTTGTTCTTAGGTATTCTGATATATATGTTAGTAATAAGTAAAAAAACAAAACCAGTGCTTCTTAGCGCAAACCAGCACCGCTAGGGGGAAACAGATCAGTTGGGGATATGGTGTTGTATAAGGCCACTATTTGATATTTTAATTGGTTGTTTCAGTGTTGGGTGATGCTGTGGTGGCGGACCTGAGCTGGCCAGCGCGTCAGAGCAGGGGCGTTAAGTATCTGTCTGACTCTACGGTGTTGGGATCTCGAGAGAGAAGTCCAGTATTGTCAATCAGGTGCGGTCACAGTCACCGGACCAAGGGTGAGTTGATTATTTTTTTTTATAAACCATACAGGGGGTTGTGGCGACATATCCTGTCTGATCCCTTTAGCAAGTATGAATGTGTCAATGAGATTTTTTATGCTTCGGCATAAAATATCTCATTGAGGGGGTATTGTAACGGGCCTATTTTGGGGTAATAAGGCAATTTGTATTTTTTTTATAAACAGATAACATTTTTGATGATAGGGACAAAAATTTATAAAGAGAGGTAAATTTAGTGGTAGGCAACGGTGGCGAAGGTGGTACGACTGATTGACGGTATTGTATGTGAATGTCAACAGACGCAGCATTAATAAGCTGGAATAGTGTCAAGGTCAACCAATGACACAATTAAAACTGTAAACAAGTTATATAACCATGTCAGACCATCTGACGTAAGTATATACGTCAGAGCCGATCCTTGTTATGGAATGCGGTCATGTAACGAAAGCAGTCTGCTGGCGGAATGATACTAACTGTAAAACAAAGGAAAGTGATCATCCAATCATAGCCGCTTCAAAAAATAGCGCCGTTGGCTCGCCCCCAGTCTCATCTCATCACTCGCGCGAGTGGTATCTATGAAAGTTTCGAAACGTAATTGTGCGGGCCCGCAACATATAAAAAATGTGAAGTAAAGTTTAAAAAATGCAAAAGTAACTAACAGTTTTGTTTCTTCATTATAAGAACAGTTTTCGGAAATTATTCATTAAAACTGACAATGTGCGCGTAAAAGTGTGACGCCATCAACTCAACTGAACAGCTCTCAGGTCATAAATAAGTGTGTGTGTGTGTGTGTGCGTGAGTATGTGAGTGAAATCATATAAACTAAGAAGGCTGGTTTGCTTGTATAAAAATTAGTTCTATTTAATATCTTGATTCTTTTTGGGTAATTAAAAGGTTTATACTATGTTTCAATTTTATTTTATGTGGTTTTTTAGATAATGTGAGTTATTGTATAATAGCTGAAGGAGGTAAAGAGGTAGTTTGTCAATGATCTTTGAAGTTAAATGATGAGAATACCTAAGTGTTAATAAAACGTAATTATGGGAAACAAAATAAAGTTTTCTTTATTTTGAACAACCAATTCTGATCTCCTGTTCGCCTAAAAAGAACCCCAAAAAATGGTAAGGACATATATTTTTATATACGTAGTTGGCAGTACAAGATGGCGATCGACAAAGTTAGACCGTAAAAAGTAAATATAAATACAGAATCAATCCGGTTTTATTTATTTTGTTAATTACAAACAAAACAGAACATCTCAATTAGAAATAAAATCAAAGAATAAAAGGGGACCAGTGCAAGTTTTTATATTATATTATTTGAGAATGTTTATGTGGGTGGTAAAGTTTTAATGTTAATGGTGTTAAACGTGTCAAAATGTATCTTCTCAGTCGTGTACGGGTAAACCGTATTTTGCTCTGCTGCATTCAAATGTTTGTAGCGGGGCATTTTTGGGGCCTACCTGAGACAATGTAAAGAAGTTTATATGTTATTGATAATAAATAACATAATTGGTATTTTTTTTATAAATAAATAATAATAACTTTATCTCTTGTCGAGTGATAGGGACAGAAATTATAGACTTGGGTAAATTTCCTGTTTGAAACGAAAATAACAGTGGCAGCATTGACTGTGACAATTATTTAATGATATTGTGTGGACAGTTTAATAACAGCCAACAACTGTACCAAGGTCAACAAATGACGAACACGAAACCAGTAAACAAATTATGCAACGAGACGATCAGGCGATGTGTTGCGTCACTGAGTTACATAACGCGGTGTGTCATCAGTTTCGTCAGACACTCAGCAAACGAAAGTAGTGTACTGGCGCAAGGATATAAACTGGAAAACAAAGACAATTGAACATACTACAACAGCGCTTCAAAAAATAGCTCTGTTTTCTCTTCCCAGTATAACGCCATCACCACTCGCGAGTGGTCTGTATAAAAGTTTCGAAACATAAGTGCGGGCCCGCAATTCCTTACAAAATGTGAATAAAATAGTTAAATATGAGTTAACAGCTAAAATTAATAATAAAAATGTGATTAACAGTTTATCTATAATAACAGTTCGGAAATAGGAAGTGAAAGTTTAAAAACAATCGATGCAGTGCGGGTGGAGCGAAATGACGTCGTTTGGCAGATAAGTAGTACATCAGAACCCAAATAAAACAAACTTTCAAAATTTTCAGTTAATCAAAATGTCATTTAAAATTTCAATATGAAAATATTTAACATTTTTTTATTTCAAAGCTATGAGATCTCACGGGGTATAAATTCATTGTGTGTGTGTGGGGAGTACATGAGTGAGTGAAACTAAATAAATTAAGAAGGCTGGTTTGTGTTGTTAGGTCATAATGTATATGTTAGTCATGTTTAAGTTTATAGAAGTATAGTTGCAATTTATATACTATGTTTCAATTACCATTATATACTAAATAAATTTCATTAATCTGAATTGATAGTAGAGATGTCAGGAGATAGTGTGTTAGCAGTAATAAAATGTCAATAAAAATCTATTAAGGGAAAAAAAAAAAGTAAAGTTTTCTTTATTTCGAATAACCATGTTCTGTTCTCCTGGGTTCGTCGAAAAGAACCCGTGTATATTTTTTTTTATTATGTTTCTTGTATTTAATAAAAACAAGATGGCGCCCGAAGAATTCAGTAAATAAAATGGACAATAACTTTAAATTCAATGCAATTTAATTAATCATAAAAACAAAATATCACATTTGGCTTCCGAACGTAGGGACAATTTATATAATATAATTATATAAATATAGGCCTACTTAGGAGAACAGAATGGTTGTTTGGAATTCGTCTTTACGTATGTACGTAAAATAGACGTAAAAGGTTATGTTTAATATGGGTGAGTAGAATATTTTCAATAAGTATGTGTTACATATAATGAGATTTTATAAAGAAATATATATTAAAAATTTTAAGAAAAATGGCAGATAATAGTGCTGTCAGCTTATCTGACAGTCAGTTTAGTAGCGATTCGGGAGTTCAAACGAATGATAATGTAGAGAGTCAGTTGACCGAATCAAAAATAATGAAAGATGTCGAATATCAATCGACACCTATCCAAAATAAAAAAAATGACGATACGTATGAAATGTTTAAAGCAATACAAACAATGATAGAAAACCAGAGTGTAAAGTTAAATAGTAGTATAAATGAGAAGTTCGATATCCAAAAGAATAGTTTTGAAGAGTTATTAAAAAATCAGAATAAAGAGTTGAAACATGAGATACAAGAAATTAACAAACATTGTGAAAATACCAAAGTAGAATTTACTTATAAAATCAGCCAAGTAGAAACTAAGTTAGATGAGTCAATACAAAAGATAGATATTAAATTTAATGAAATTGATAGCCAGATAGATAGAGTTGAGAAGCAAGTCAATGAAAACAATGAAACATTAATAAATTCAATGAATGAGTATAACAATGACATAGAATCTAAAATTATTAAATGTAATATTGAAACTGAATGTAAGTTGAGTAGCGTAGTAATGACAGTTGAAAAATTTAGTCAGAATATTGATGAACACCAAAGTAAGATAGAATCTAAAATAAATGAGATTGAAAGTAATTATAAGACAGAAATACAAACAGTAAATGAATCTATTGAAGTAATAGCAAATAATAATGTACAGTCTGAGTATAGTAATGACAAAAAATTGTATTCACTTGAACAAAACATTAGTAGTATAAGAGATGAATTAAGTTTAGTGAAAAATCAAAATGTAAACAATGTTACTGAGCGCATATTTATGACACGAGATACAAATAATGAAGTAGAATTAGAAACTTTCAATTGTGACAATCGTAGAGTACACCCAATGCAATTTTTAAATAGGGTTAGGGAATTTAATCGGTTTAATAGTAGTAGCTGGGAGGTTAAGTTGCTGAAGATTATCAAATGTTTTAAAGGTAGTGCCGAGATATGGTCGGAAGTACACCATACCGAATGGGATAGTTATGAAGATTTTGAGATAGCATTTCGAAACAAATATTGGTCAGAAGAAGACCAAGAAATATTAAGAAGTAAAATAATGGGTAACGGGAATTTTGGTAGGATTAATAACCACCTAACCATATATGTGATGACCATTTATAACGAAGCCAAGTATCTAGAACCACCGTTACCATTCCGGTCATTTGTGAGACACATTAGCAAACACCTGCCCAGAGAGGTGCAAATTACGTTAATGACTAGAGAGATTACAAATATAAGCGAGTTAGAAAACATGTTAGATGTATTACAGAATATAGGGGAACGCGACATAGGGCGACGTTCAAACACACCAGTAGTACCACACCATAATAATAATAATAATAATAATAATTTCCATCATAACAGGGGTACACAGAATTTTCATAGAGGAGCGCGGGGAGGAAGTTTCGATAATAGGGGCGAGAGTTGGCGGTGTAGAACATGTGAAACCGACAATTATGCTAATAGAACAAATTGTTTCAGATGTCATCGGAACAGGGAGTGCGCCAGGAACGAGCGAGCAAACCCAACACCCAATCAGCAGTTGAGAGGAGGAGAATTTCACAGAGGAGCGACGAGAGGAGGAGGACATTATAATAGAGGGAGAGGAGGAAATCATCCAGCTGTGGCGGGTCCCTCCACGGAAAACTAGGGAGGACAATGGGGAAGCGGGCCCAGCCATTGTCAACGGAGGACCGGGTCCAAGTAATTAACGAATACACAAACAACGTCATCAAGATGGATATGGCAAAAGAGTTGTTAGAAGAAGAGGAGAACAAAGTGGTGGAACGCAGAACAGGACTGACTGAGGTGACGATTAACATTGAAGGTAAGAATTATAAAACTTTACTTGATACCGGTAGCGAGATCTCAGTAATTTCTGAAAATGTCATGGGTGAATTAAAAGAGTTAAACAAGAATATACCGTCATTACCAGTTGCAGGGGTTACAGTAGTGGGGGTAACTGGGGTGAGAAGTAAAAGAATAACCAGACAAGTACAATTAAATATTTTAATAAATGGAGTTGAATTTGAAAACACTTTCCTAGTAGTTAAAGGGTTGAGTCTAGACGTAATATTGGGAAATGATTTTTTGGAAAGAAACGGAGCAGTAATAGATTTCAATAAACAAATAGTAAAATTTGAGAAGGGGAATAAACCAGTCAGAATAGAGTTTAAGAAAGTAGTAAATGAAGCTAAAGTTACTGGAATAAAAATGTTACATAAACAGATAAGTGATAGAGAGATAGAAACTAAAATAAATATATGTCTAGAGAGTGATAGCCTAGAAAATAAGGAGAGAGAGATGCATGAGCGTAATGAGAGTGTGTGGGCAAATAGAGCCGACAAATTTTTCAATGAAAATACAGTTATAGGAAATATTCAGCGAGAGGAGCTGTGGGCAGTTGTGGAGCAGTACAGAGGGGTGTTTGATGAATCACCAGGGAAAGCGAAGGACTACATCTGTGAGTTGAAAGTTCGGGACCACGCACCATACATGCAGAGAAGCTACCCTGTGCCGTTTTCGAAGAGGAGGGCTGTACAGGAGGAATTAGACCGTATGATGCAAGGAGGCATAATTGAACGCTCAGTATCACCTTATTCAAATCCTTTGGTGGTAGTGATAAAGAAGGATGGCAAGGTAAGGTTATGTTTAGATGCTAGGAAAATTAATCAAATTATTATACCTGACAGGGAATCTCCGGAACCCATAAATGAGATTTTACAAAAGTTTAGCGGAGTCAAATACATGACGTCCTTAGACCTGACCGCTGGATACTGGCAGGTGCCATTAGCAACAGAGAGTAGGAAATACACAGCTTTTCTTTTTAACGGTAAGAATTACCAGTTTAAACGCTTACCTTTTGGATTAAACACCAGTGTTGCCAGTTTTATCAAATGTTTAGATAATATTTTACAACCTAAGGATTTAGACTTTTTAACTGTATATGTCGATGATATTTTGATAGCCTCTAGAACATTCACTGAACATTTAGAACACATAGAATATGTATTAGATAAGCTACAAGTAGGGGGTTTAACAGTGAATTGGGACAAGTCTAAGTTTCTGCAGACAGAAATACACTTTTTAGGATTTATTATTACACAAGAGGGGATATTAGCCAACCCTGACAAAGTCGAAGCCATAATGCGATTCCCTGAACCTAAAAACATTAAGCAACTACAGAGTTTTTTAGGCTTATGCAATTTTTACCGGAAATTTCAGGAGAACTACGCACACACAACATCCAAACTGAGTGCTGTACTGCAGAAGAATAAACAGTGGAGATGGGGCGATACGGAACGAACTGCATTTAATGAAATTAAGAGAAAGTTCAGTCACATGATCATGATGAATCATCCCGATTTTAATAAGATCTTTTATTTGCAGACCGACGCCAGCAATGTAGCGCTAGGTGCCGAGTTATACCAGGAGAGCTGCGACAAGGAACACCTAACGATCGCCTTCGCCAGTAGATCGCTGTTGTCGGCGGAAAAGAATTACACAACAACGGAAAAGGAACTTCTAAGTATAGTGTTCGCCGTGGGTAAATTCCGCACGTACATCCTAGGGAATACCACGATCATCCGGACGGACCACAAGGCACTGTCATTTCTGAATTCATGTAAGCTAACACACAGCCGATTAACCAGGTGGGTATTAGCCTTACAAGAGTATAACTTTTCATGGGAATACATAAAGGGGTCAGATAATAAGGTACCAGATACACTTTCTAGAGTAGATGTTATAGATAATAAAACTGGTAGGGACCTTAAAGAAATAGAAATTTTTAGACTAACTAGGGAAGATAGAATTTTTGGTGAGGAATTAAGTGACATTAAAAACTTGCAAAGATCTGATAGCAAACTGGGTAAAATAATTGTTAGTTTAGAAACAGATGTAGCGGGATCAGAATATAATGAGCGATTTCAAGTATATCAAGGTATTTTGTTCAAAAAAGTAGATGGTGGGGAGCGTGATTGGAGGTTAATTATTCCTGATGGGTTAATAGATAAAATTGTTTGGGATTGTCATATAAGGTATGGTCATTTTGGTGCGAGAAAGTGTGCAAATGTTTTGAAAGAATCATGTATATTTAAGAATATGGAGAGAAGAGTGAGGAAAGTGTTGAGAGTGTGTGATTTATGTCAAAAGTCGAAAGTAGTGAATTATAGAGTGGAAGGAGAGATGAATTACATAAAAGTAGATAAACCTTTCGATCTAGTTGCGGTTGATTTATATGGACCATTACCCAGAGGTAGAGGAGGTGTGTTATATGTATTTGTAGTTTTAGACACTTTTTCAAAATTTGTAAAGTTATATAGCATTAAAAGGGCAACTAGTAAAGTACTTAGTGAGAGAATAGTAAAAGATTATATGCTTAATGTGGGAAAGCCGAAAATTATATTATCTGACCATGGTCCACAGTTTATAAGCGGCAAGTGGCGGCAGACGCTTGGATGGGAAGGCATCATACCCAAGCATACGGCAGTGTACCATCCTCAGTCGAACCAAGCAGAACGGGTGATGAGAGAGATTGGCAGGATATTTCGGGCGTACTGTCACGCCAAACACACAGAATGGCCATCCTACGTAAAGAAAGTAGAGGAGTGGCTGAATTGTACCACCCATGAGTCCACGGGATTTACGCCGCATGAGTTGATAAGGGGAACAAGGCCGCCCAGGATATTAGAACAACTTTTCACATACCCACCTGAAGGTCAAATTTTGGACAGAAACATGAAGATTAGATTGGCGAACGAGAATTTACTTACTAGAGGAGAGCGACGAAAACAGAAACATGATGCCAAGGGTAAATGGACCAAATATGAGGTAGGTCAGTTAGTGTTAGTAAAAAGACATGATTTGTCCAGTGCTCAAGATAGGGAAATAAAGAAGTTTTTCTTATTGTATGAAGGACCTTATGAAGTTGTGGAAATAAAAATGCAGAATGCGTATGTGCTGAGGAACCCAGCGACGCAGGAAATAGTAGGTACTCAAAATGCGACGAATTTAAAATTATATAGGTCACTTTAATTGTTATGTTTATAAATAAGTTTTTCAAATATTATTGTATGTTTTCAGAAGGGATCCTCCCCCATTTTCGGGCGGTCACGATCCTACCAGTCCTGGCCGTGGAATTCGGAACTCGGAGGCGGGCCATGGTTGGCGGATCTTCCTTCGGGTGGTGAAAACAACGATGGTCCGGCTCCACCAAAATTGGTATAAAGTAGAAAACCTAACTGCACATTTGAACGGGGAGGGGGACCCCACAGGTACGTGACACAAATTATTTTTTTATACACTCCCGGTGCAGCGGTTTTGGTGTGCCTGTCACGTGCCTGCACTGCCTTAGAGTCTTTGTAAATAATGGAGGCTGCATTTAAGTAAAAGGCAGTGCATTCAAGTTAAATCTTTTAGTGTCAAGGGCAAAATTAAAATGGAGCTTTTGACAATATTTTCTGATTGGCCCGAAACGATGAGTTTTGGGGCAAGACGGGTTGGAGCAAGGTAGAAGGCGGGTTAGAATAAATGGTAGAAGTAGGGGGTTAAGTTTGGTTTAGAGGGGGGACGTGAGTTCACGTAGTATGTCTATCTAGTTCCAATTCGTTTTGCAGCGAGACCCGGCATTTCAGGCGGCTGCGACCTTCCTAGACGTAGAGTAAGTTTATGACAATAGAGTCAGCCTCCTATGTAAATAGTATAGATATATATATAAAAAAAAAAAAAAAACCAAAATAACTTTGGATGTTTATAATTTGAAATTTAAATGAATTTTTAGCATTAGGTGACCAAATATAATTGTTAGATTTTAGTATCAGTGAGTATAGGAACGTTTTGAAGAAATGTGTAGTAATATAAGAACTTGTTATCAATACAAGATGTGGGGATAATTTTGGGGGGTAGACTGGTGCTCAATGAAGTGATAGAACAGTGGAGTGTGGAACTGCAACGGTTGAAAGTTTAGTTATCCATTATAATTAATTAGTTATTAAGTTGCTGTCGCTGGGGTGGCATGTGCCCCAGTAGATAGCGGAAAGTGTTGGGGGTAACCGAGAGTGTTACCTCCATCGGAGGCCGACATGGCGAATATGCACGGCACACCTTTTGTACAATTGTATATTGTAACCTGATAATTGCCGTGTCGTGCATAATAGTGACGATGTATACATGCCTGAAGGAAGAGATGATTTCCCCGACTTTTTGGGCGATTACTGCCTTACCAGCACTAATCGTGGTTTTGGCGAGCGGTTAGCTATGGTCATACCAAGTCCCTTGACCATAGCTGGCTTGAAATTGGTCTAAAATAGAAATTAATGGGGGGTGAAACTAGGGGAAATCCCGGAAACTATGGAACAGCGGCTGCCACTCTGTTCGAGGAGGAACAGCAGAGCCAGGTGGCAGATCCGTCTTAAGGGTGTGTGATTATTTAACGAGAACATGATGATGTTCACTAATTTTAAAACTTAATAGCAGAAGCAGAGACACGGAGAGGTAAAACCTGCTCCAAAATATACAGTCTCTGTGGAAGCGGAAAGGCGCCACAGTCTTACATAATTTGAAATCGTGTGTGTGGCTGGGAGGTTATCCAGATGGATAACGTATTAAAAATTTGCTATATTTTAATTAATAATGATGATTTGCTACTCAATAATTTTGTTTGAATTTAAAAAAATAGATGCACTAAATACTTCCTATATTGTGTTTATTATGTCTTATTGTGTTGATTGCATTTAGTATGTTAGGAATAAGAATTATAAAAATATGATGATATGTTTTCAATGTGTTTATAGATTTTAAAATAAAATGAAAAATAGTTGTGATAGGTAAAATTTTCAATGGGTTGTAAAAGATAGAAATGGGTGATAGTAATTAGTTGAATAAAATGTTTGAGTCAGTTCAAGTTGAATTTTGTGGGACATAGATCTGTCCAAATTGAAGCCAATGTTAAAGGAATAGTAGAGATGAAGTAATGCAATGTTGTTTTGAGTTAATGTATGTTATAGAGTTTTGAGAAGTATAAGTGGAGACACAGTAGTTATGGAGATTTTATGTAGAGTTTTGAGCGATATATTGTTTATTTTGATGTTATTTTGTTGTAATTGTAGTGAGGTTATGAGATTGAGATTTTTTGGGGATGGCAATTTTGTAGTAGGGGTAGTGTAATGTGGGAGTCCGCAACATAAGGGTTGGGACGGGATTTGGTATAGTTTTAGTGGGAAGGGGTTGCCTTAGGTAAAATCCGGGAACCAGAGAACGGGAATTGAGCTTTTTGGGGGGGGGAAACACGTATCCTATGTACAAAGGGTTAGAGAGTATTTTTTTTTATATAAGAGTAGAAGGTGGCGATTGGAGTTAAAGTAGTAAGTAGTTAGAGGTAGAGAAGGGTTAGTAGATTTTTGATAGAGGGGTGTCATACTAGTTAAAGATTTTGTAAGGGAACGTTAAAGTAATAAAAGGGGAAGATTATGAGTAAATGCCAAGTTGATAAAGTGAATTATAATGAGTAACGTAGAATCACCCAGATTAATGAAAGAGAATGATAAATGAAAATGATGGGTAAAACAAAGATTGAAGTTGAAAAAAAAAAAAAAAAAAAAATTTGTCATTTTGAGAAACGAATTAATAAGAGTAAAGTAATTTTTTGATTTTATATGCCAATTTAATGATATAAAGTGTGTAACATTTTAATTGTAAGTTGTTTATTTTAAAATGAATTATTCATGTACTATGTTTTCTTATGTTAGGGTATGTTAGGTATTCTGATATAACTATGTTAATAATAAGTAAGAAAAAACAAAACCAGCGCTTCTTAGCGCAAACCAGCACCGCTAGGGGGAAAAGATCAGTTGGGGATATGGTGTTGTATAAGGCCACTATTTCATATTTTGATTTGTTGTTTCAGCGTTTGGTGATGCTGTGGCGGCGGACCTGAGCTGGCCTGCGCGTCAGAGCAGGGGCGTTGAGTATCTGTCTGACTCTACGGTGTTGGGATCTCGAGAGAGAAGGCCAGTAGTGTCATGCAGATGCGGTCACAGTCACCGGACCAAGGGTGAGTTGATTATATTTTTTTTTTGTAAACCATACAGGGGGTTGTGGCGACATATCCTGGCTGATCCCTCTAGCAAGTATGAATGTGTCAATGAGATTTTTTATGCTTCGGCATAAAATATCTCATTGAGGGGGTATTGTAGCGGGGCATTTTTGGGGCCTACCTGAGACAATGTAAAGAAGTTTATATGTTATTGATAATAAATAACATAATTGGTATTTTTTTTATAAATAAATAATAATAACTTTATCTCTTGTCGAGTGATAGGGACAGAAATTATAGACTTGGGTAAATTTCCTGTTTGAAACGAAAATAACAGTGGCAGCATTGACTGTGACAATTATTTAATGATATTGTGTGGACAGTTTAATAACAGCCAACAACTGTACCAAGGTCAACAAATGACGAACACGAAACCAGTAAACAAATTATGCAACGAGACGATCAGGCGATGTGTTGCGTCACTGAGTTACATAACGCGGTGTGTCATCAGTTTCGTCAGACACTCAGCAAACGAAAGTAGTGTACTGGCGCAAGGATATAAACTGGAAAACAAAGACAATTGAACATACTACAACAGCGCTTCAAAAAATAGCTCTGTTTTCTCTTCCCAGTATAACGCCATCACCACTCGCGAGTGGTCTGTATAAAAGTTTCGAAACATAAGTGCGGGCCCGCAATTCCTTACAAAATGTGAATAAAATAGTTAAATATGAGTTAACAGCTAAAATTAATAATAAAAATGTGATTAACAGTTTATCTATAATAACAGTTCGGAAATAGGAAGTGAAAGTTTAAAAACAATCGATGCAGTGCGGGTGGAGCGAAATGACGTCGTTTGGCAGATTAAAGTAGTACATCAGAACCCAAATAAAACAAACTTTCAAAATTTTCAGTTAATCAAAATGTCATTTAAAATTTCAATATGAAAATATTTAACATTTTTTTATTTCAAAGCTATGAGATCTCACGGGGTATAAATTCATTGTGTGTGTGTGGGGAGTACATGAGTGAGTGAAACTAAATAAATTAAGAAGGCTGGTTTGTGTTGTTAGGTCATAATGTATATGTTAGTCATGTTTAAGTTTATAGAAGTATAGTTGCAATTTATATACTATGTTTCAATTACCATTATATACTAAATAAATTTCATTAATCTGAATTGATAGTAGAGATGTCAGGAGATAGTGTGTTAGCAGTAATAAAATGTCAATAAAAATCTATTAAGGGAAAAAAAAAAAAGTAAAGTTTTCTTTATTTCGAATAACCATGTTCTGTTCTCCTGGGTTCGTCGAAAAGAACCCGTGTATATTTTTTTTTATTATGTTTCTTGTATTTAATAAAAACAAGATGGCGCCCGAAGAATTCAGTAAATAAAATGGACAATAACTTTAAATTCAATGCAATTTAATTAATCATAAAAACAAAATATCACATTTGGCTTCCGAACGTAGGGACAATTTATATAATATAATTATATAAATATAGGCCTACTTAGGAGAACAGAATGGTTGTTTGGAATTCGTCTTTACGTATGTACGTAAAATAGACGTAAAAGGTTATGTTTAATATGGGTGAGTAGAATATTTTCAATAAGTATGTGTTACATATAATGAGATTTTATAAAGAAATATATATTAAAAATTTTAAGAAAAATGGCAGATAATAGTGCTGTCAGCTTATCTGACAGTCAGTTTAGTAGCTAAAATGGACAATAACTTTAAATTCAATACAATTTAATTAATCATAAAAACAAAATATCACATGTTGCCGCCTCGCCACCTGATTGGCGCACAGCTTTCTGCAGTATGACCCAGCTTGCGTCTCGCTTTAACGCCTTCACTTCAATAATTATTAGTCGTTATTCTAAATTAACTGAATCAAACATACAGAATTGCAGATTGAGAACATTTATTAATCCTTGAAAATATTTCAATTGCTTTAAGATACATCAAAATTCGTTTTCTGCACCGGCTATTACAATTGTGCAGTTGGTACTTGCTCAGTTCAGTTTGTATACAATCCGTCAGTAATGTTGGTTTACAGTAAATATATCGTTTTATCTCAGGGGTGTTAAGTCCTTTCGGCTACAGAAATATATACTTACGGCTAACGCACACAAAGTTATAACAATTCTTAAGACTAATTACATAAACAAATCGATATCTCATTACATTTGATTAAGTAATCACGAATGAAAACTTGTAAAGCAATTTTGGGTTAGGTTTCGTTTGTCAAAGTTTCGTTATTAAAAGGTTCGTTAATTATTTATTATATTTTACTTTCTTAATAATTGTTAATTGGTTATAGTTAAATAGTGAATTTAAATAAGCATTTATTTTGACTCGGAATAGTGATCAGTGGTTTGAAATAGTTATATTTAATTCAGACCTAAAAATTGTGAATTCGATTTAAGGGATAATGTTTATACTCATCGGTTAATTGTTGCTGAAGATCCTGATGTCGTCTTCTTCTATGGATAACTCCTGGGCTGTCGTCTTCTTCTACTCTCCCATCGTCTGTTTCCCTCGTCTCGGCGCTTCTCCTCGCTGCCTCAGGCCTCGTATTTCTTCAGTTGATGTCGTCTTCTTCTTTCAGGATGTTCCACTGATCTTCATTTAGTGTTCGTGGTCGTCTCTCTTCGTCACGGCGTCGTTTCGTCTTCTTCGGATCACTACGGTTTGTTATTTAATTTTTATAAATAAAATTTCGTTCAGGATTCCCTGTACTGTTGTAATTGTCTTCCTCTGGTTTTAATTAGTTTGGAAATTACTTGAAGAATAATAATTTTAATTTTGATATGAGAGCTCCTCGATCCACTCTCTGGTGTTGGTCAATAATAACTACTGAAAATCTAACGGTTTTTTGGCGTTATTTTTCTTGTTGCTATGGTTACTTAATAAATTATGCTAATTTTCATTGGTTATTAACTGAAGTCATTGTTATGATTTATCGTCTTTTTTCGTCTATTTTTATCAAAATATCTTCAATTGAAGATTACTACTTTATACTAATAGCTAGAGTTATTACATTAGCACCATTCTTCCTAATTTTTCATGATGGTCATTTTGATATCCCTCATGCCCACTTTTGAATATCTAATTACATTTTTACTATTTTCCATATTTATATTCTACATATATTTTATTCAAAATTAGTTGTTAATCACATACTTTGGTACTAGGAATACTCACTTAAATGGTTTAATCATTTGGCACATTCTGCCTTAACTTTGGATTATTATTTGTTCTCAAATTAATAAATTTATATTCAACAGTTTGGCCTAGAGCCTAGATTCCATTCTACTTCCATCTAACATTTCTTACTAACATCTCTGGTACTTCTAATACAAATTATAAACAAAACAAACAATAAACATCAGTATTCCTAACTCTAATTCTTATTACAAAATATTCCTTGTCAGGTTCTAGCCTGAAATAACTTTTAACTACTGTTATCAGCTTACCCTATAATTTACTCTATGCTATGATTTTCTGAACACTAACAAAACTCTTATAACACTATTGATAAACTGTTCCTTACATGATATGTCTTATCCACTATTCCCTTCACTTAAATACAGTGTCTGTCCTTCTTAATTTGCTATTCATTCTAATACCTTAATTCTTACCTTACTATATAATCCTGATATCTTATTACCTAAATTAATAATATTACAATTAGTTCAATCTTACCTACTAATGCACAGTTTATCAAAAATTGTTTATCTGTTTAACATAGTTGGCTTATATAATATTTGGTTCTACACCCCCACTGCACTTTTCCTTTCATTAGAAAGTTTCTTTAATTACTACCCTGCTCACTTTGTTTCATTATTCTATACCTATCACTTCACTACTTATTTAGTTTTACACACACTTTTGGGCTTATTCACTTGTTTATTCAAGGGTTGTCTGATTACTTTACATCACTGTGTGATTACGGTCGTGAATAACTATTTTATCTCCAAATCACACTGATCACTTTTAGTTATCATTCTAATATTGCTTTTGGTTTTGGCTCAAAGTATTGTTTACTGTCTTTGGCCATTATCATTACAATTAGTTTGGGGTATGGTTAGCTTCTAACTCCCTACATTATATTATACAAGTACATTCTTTTATCCACAAGATACATGTGATACTATTACCCTCCATTAATCTTATTGTCCTAGTTATATCTCATATACTACAAACATCAGTTCATTATTAAATTTACAATATTCTGTTCACTTTTTTGGGATGACTTGATTGTACTTAGGTTTTAACTGCTTCTTCACTGTCTCTTGGTTCCTTTGGTTTCTATCCGATCTATTGTGTCAGGTCATTGTCAGGTTAATAGTCATTTGTCATTTATTGGGTTATTGATCTTTCAGTTTATAAGTTTTTGCCCCTTACTCTTATCTTCAGCTGTTTATTTTATAATTAAATACAATTGAATCTTCACTACCTTATGTCATGTTACAATATTAAATAAACTTAATGTGTCAATGTTGGAGTTCATAAACTAAGTAAATTGTGCATTTATACAACTTTAAAGTTTTTATATTGTGTCAAGGAATAATATTTAATAAAGTATTATAATGACAAATAAGGTACAAGTGTTTCTAATTAACTACCACTCTTTATATACAACATTCATTAGAATGACAGTAATAAAACAAGAGCAGGCCAATAAAAAAGTGAAGTGACCAAATAAATACCCAAAAACCAAACAAAAACAGCTAAGACTGAAAATAAAATTAGTTATAAGAAATAGTGTAAATGATGGAAGGACAGATATGTTTTGTTTATAATAAGTTCAGATAACTCAAGACTGAAATGTCTGAGTTAAATACCATTCTGTTATTATAAAATATTTATTATGTGTTAATAGTAGTAATCAAGATTAAAATGTCTGAGTTTAAATACCATTGTTAATTTCAAATATTTGTTATGGATAAATAGTATGAATTATATACTAAATGTTCTATTGTTAAAGTAAGGAAATGTTAATTAATATTATAGTAGAATAGAAAGTCAGAAGGGGTATAAACAAGATGTATTATTCAAAAAACTTTGTATGTAAAAACAGATAAAATCTAGGCCAAATGGTAAATCTAAACAACATTATAATTGATGAATTAAGTACAGTAAAATAGTTAAACTGATGAAATTTATATAAGGTAAATCAGTCTCAGTCATATAACTGGAACTATAATTAAGAAAGATATTGTAAAAAGATAGTAAGAATTATTGGAAAAAATGCAAATGTAATAACAAAAAATTCAAAGTGGGGAGTCACTAATTAATGAATAATATTTAAAAAGGTAACCAATTAATTAAATTACAAGAAATTAAGGGAAGATAAACCTTTGATGTCAATCTGAGATTTAGTACAATCATAAATATAACATATAAAATGGCAAACATTTTGAGAAGGACAGGAAGTAAATGTTAAGGCCTACAATTTCAAAATGAAGAAATATAGCATTTTAGATAAAAAACTTAGTAAAACTATCTTATTTGGTATCAAATCAAGCAGAATGAACTAAAGAAAGAGATTATGTATTTAGTATTAATAAATTTAAATAATAGCAAAAATATATTCAGTAATATAATGTAAATTTCATACATGTAACGGAAGCAAAAAAGATTTGAAACAATGTATTGCTAATATTAAATTGGCTAAGACGTTTTTAGATGACGAAGGAAGTTAGAACAGTTGATTATTAGACTTTGTCAAGCACACTTGAACACGATTTTGGCCAAATATTAACCTAATAGCGAAGACAAGTATGGCGTTCACTCGACAAGCCTAGTCTTCAGTGAAAATCGCGAGTTTCAAAAAATTTCATTTAAACTTTAAATTCAGTGGCATTAACACATACAAACATTAAACTAGATTAACACGGAACAGAAACTAAGTGAATTCATAATTTAAACCTTTTAAACCAATAATTCAGAATAAAGAAACGAACGGTGCAATTGTCGACCTTATTGACAAAAGTGAATTATAACATTATCCAACACATTTTATCGAAGTGAATCACAAACACTGAACCAGGACCACTCCACTAACACCAGAAGGAATAATCACAACTGCAGGAACGAGAAACCATTGGAAAAGCAGCATTTATTTGAAGCAGATTCTTCGAGGTGCATTCGTCTAAACACAACTGACTACGGAGCGGCCATCTTTGAGTTCCCACAATTCCAAGCGCCATGGCCAGTATACCTTCGAATGGTTCGAACAATTTCTTTATTAACCATTATATATTGAATGATATGTTTGTATTTTAATTAATAAGCTTGTAATTTGTAATGCTATACTTTCTATACTTTGCCCTATTCTCTGACTATATATAAAATAACTGTTCAAAGAACCCAAGAATAAATAATTAGTATAATATATTGATTTGCCCTGAGAGAGTCGATTCATCAATCGATATAAAATCGATTACTTTACTAATTGTTAATAAAAATCATTGAATATTATAATTTTGAATCCTATTTATTCCTAAATTATAAATAGAATAATATAACACATTAGTTGAGACATAACTACCAGAATTTAACAACTTTAAAGGAAGATAAACTTCAAATAAGGAAAGATCACCAATCGATTGTTCCTGGAGACAATCCTGTTAACATAATACAAGAATTCTCATTACACATAAGGATATAATTCGACAAACACAATCAATAAGAAGTTCGAAACACAACGAAACAGTTTAAAATATTTAATACTAAATTAATTAAAAATAAAACAAGAAAAAAAATATAATAAATATTAAAAATTTTTTTTTTAAACCAAACAACAAGAATTATTTTTATTTTGTTACAACAAGAAGTATAATTTGTTACAAATTGGCGACCAACTAAGGGGCTTTAATTAGTGATTGATAGGCCACTATAATTTGCCCAATTCCTAATTTAAGCTTGGCAGCAGTTACCAAGTTAGGAGAAAAGGAAAATCCAACGTCGAGCAACATCGAAGAAACGGGCGGCGGAGGCCGAAAAGGAAATTGATGTGGAGGACAAAGAGGCGACGCCGGTGGAAGACATGGAAATGTTATTACCCCCAATGGAACCTAAACAACCCACACCACCAGAGGAACAACCTGAGAAACCCTCACAAACAGAGAACACGATAATACAAGAGATGTTCAGAGTGATGATGGAAATGAAAGAAGAAATGAGTAAGAAAATGGATTCCACAAAGGAAGAAATCAAATCCACCAAGGAAGAAATGAGTAAGAAAATGGATTCCACAAAAGAAGAATCGAGTAAAGAAAGGAAGGAAGACAACCAATCCTTAAATAAGAAGTTGGAAGATTTGAAGGAAGACAACCAGTCTTTACAGGAAGAATTGGGTAATAAAATTGAAAATACAAATAAGAAAATAGAGGAAACCAGCAAGGGACTGAAAGAGGACAACCGATCCTTGAGTCAGAAAATTGACGAAACTAATCAGAAGATGGAGGAAACCAGCAAGAAAATGGAAGAAAAAATGGAGGAAAGTAATAAGAAAATGGAAGAGCAGATGGAGGAGAAGATGGAAGAATTGAAGGAGGATAACCAACTATTAAGAGAAGAATTAAGGGAGGTTAACCAACAAAATCTGGACAAGTTAGATGAGAGGATAGAGTTGTTAAAGGAAGAGTTGAGCAAGGAAATCAACGATAATAATGAATACACAACTAAGAAATTAGAAGAAGAAACCATGGAAATCAAACAACAAATTAAGGAAGTGGACGAAAGGTGTAGCCAGACGGAGAGAGAAGTACAGGGTTTCAAAGAAGAGGTAAACACCAAACTCACTAATATCGAAGAGTACAGTAGTAGGAAGATGGAAGAAAACCGAAGAGAAACCCAGGAAGAATTAGGGAAGGTATGGAACCAAGTCGCGGAAAGGTGTGACGGAATGGAAGAGGCTATGACGAATACAACGGGTCAAGTACGGCGGAGCCAAGAAGAAATGGAAGTCATTAGAAATCGACCCACCAACTTTACTGGGATACCAATGAATAAAAATCCGGAATGATTAAATTTCCGACAATACAAAAGAAAACCGATGGAGTTCCTGGCCCGGATTGAGGAATACTTTGCCAAACATAGAGGGAATAGGTGGAATAACAACAGGGAGATATTGGACGAGTCGTTCAGGGAAATGACCGACAATTGGTGGATGGCGAATCGAAGTGAGATCGCGGACTACCAACAGTTCAGAAACCTATTCAAAGCGAAGTACTGGTCAGAAACCACGCAGAACTTGATACGGGACAATATCTGCCATGGACGATATAAGGCCCAAATAGGTAACACCATGACGGCCTATTTCTTAGGAAAGGTGTGTCTGGTGGAACATTTAGAACCGGCAATACCCGAGGAATGCCTGGTGAACAAGTTGTCTTACCACTATGGCGAAGACATAATCAGAGCAAGAAGGGGTAGCCAGATAAAGACAGTGCAAGCCATGACCGAATTACTGGAGAGTTATGAGAACGAGGAACACTACCGTCAGAGTAGAAGGAGGAACGATTGGCTGGAAATAAGAAGTAATCAGTACCCCAGTAACAATAACAACCACTATGGTAACAACTACCAAGGGAACCGTAACCATCAAAATAATTATAATGGTAATAATAACCCTCCAAATAACAATAATAATAACTTCAACAATAATCCGAATAATAATAAGAATAACAACCACTACCCAAATTACCGAAATAACTATTATCAGCACCCTAATAATCCCTAGAGTCAGAGAAACCCCCACCCAGGTAATACTGAAAGTTACTACCAAAATAATAGGAATTACAATTCCAAGAACTACAATAATAACAACAGGATTTCCTGACCACGGGTAAATTTCATAAGAGCTGAAGATAATGGGCCAAGAAGGTATAACCGTCAGCGAAGGAACAGTTTCCAAGATGAAGATCGTCGGCGGAGGAGCGAAGAACGTGATGGTCCGAGGTATGAACAAAATAGATATAGTACCAGTCTAGATGATCCTGGCTGGCAACCAAACCGAGAACAAACATTTGAACATAGTACAGAGCGGCAGGAACCGACGCAAGGTTTCCGGACCGACACCTCGGTCGGCCCTAATAACAACAGCGAACACGATAATTTAAACGGGAGGAGGCAGTGATGAATTATCATGACCCTTCACTGCTCCTATCTCCTGGGTATAAACAAGAGTTGGAAGGTGCAACTAAATCAAATAACATTACCATCATTAGAAATAACTATTGTAACGTAACAAAGTTAAGGTCCCAGACGTTACATAAAAACTTTGTCCATAGAAACTCAAACAATACCCAATGTATGCCATAATTAAGGTCAGGAAGGTAAACCTCACCTAAAAAATATATGAATAAATACCTAGTAAGGTTACTAGGTAATAAAATAGTAAAAATGTATCTAAACATAAAATATGGAGTGATCAGTGGAAGATGTAAACTATGAACACTGTGTCTAATGAGATGAATTTACTATAGACAAGTTTGAAAATAGTAGACTGTTTAATTGATATTTAATGTTTTATAAAGATGTACATGTTGTTGTACTTTATCATGCTATTGTGTTTACATGATATTTATTCTGTGTTTTGTATGTAGCAGGTGTGAAGCCATTGCTTTAAGAAAGTATTTTAAAATAATATTTGTAAACTTGGCCAGGAAGACAATAATTGTTAATAAATTGTCAAGTGGTCGTTATAATTATGTTATAAACCAATGAAGGGTTCAATGATAAAATAAATAATAATAATAATAATAATAAATTGAAATCAGGATAAAATAAAATTAGAATAATTGACCATAAGCCAGTGACTCATTGTACAGTAGGTCAGGTCAGAAAAGTTAAATTAAAAACAAAAAATTATAACACATGTAATAAAACATATAGGCCTAAAATTAGTATTTTGTAAAAGGAAAATAATACCTTTTAAAATAAGTTGATCAAGAAGAAAAGGTAGTAAAATGTAGATGGTTTGATAATGTATATTAGGTGAAAGTTTTAGGTGATTTAATGTAATTCCAATAAGGGAGTATTTTATTAAATAAGTGTAAGAATATTTCCTAATTACGGCTTTAGGATAACAAATATTATCCAATAACAGAAGAAGTGTTACAGACAACTGAATGAAAGATATCTTGTTGATTTTCAACATTCAATTGTTATATGTGAATGGGTAAAGTTCAGCATACAAGTTTAAAAAAAGAGAAAACCTAATTATATGAATTAAATAAAATAAATTAAATGTCATAAAAGAAATCCATTTAAAAGGACTGAGTAGTAACTCCTGAAACTATATCTCAGCAAATATAATTCTGCATACCATTAAAGTTAACTGAATTAAAAAAAAAAATATTCATTCAACCTACTTACAGTAAAAGCGTAATGACGAAAATGAACTATAATTAAACAAAGATGATCCATAGTGGAGGAATGCAAAATTAATTAAAATATATATTAAAAAACAAACGAAGAACTTTTGTATTGAAGTACCAAACCTCACTTTCAACAAACAAACGAAGTCTTAATACTACACAAATTCCATTGGGACCGGAAACTACCAGAACCGTGAAGAATAACAAAGACCAGAACTAGAACTCCTATTACATTCCGGGACATCAAATCTAAACTTTTATTGAGAAGCTGGACATTGTTTTTATTCAAGAGCTGCATCGTCATTCTGTTCTCGCCTTGTCGTAACCAGACACTGCCACATTAAGTATCTGATCCAGTTTGGTAATAAACCTGCTTATGTTTAATTTTATATAATAAGAGTTTATAACAATATTGTAATACTTAGTAACCTTAAAATTGCATTACCTGACCTTACTAATAGTTAAAAGAACTACATGTACCCTGAGATAAAAGACAAACTGAAAATTATAATTAAATTGTAACATCTAAAACACGAGTTCAATAACAAATCAATTCTGTATTGTGTGATCGATATGATGTATTAGTAGCAGGAGGAAGCAGCTGTTGGAATTTAAACATATATAAAATAAAGAACCCTTCTTGAATTTGACGATTTTGTGTTATTTGTAGAATAATTAGTGTATTTCGAATAGGGTGTAATTTACAGAGAAAGGAACGTGAGAAACACCTCAAGTGGAACGACTTAACCTATAAAAACTGGTCAATTATAAACCACAGCGCTCGTCTGTTGACAGCTGGTGAATACGGGAGAATAGTGAACTAACTTGCTTTACACGCTCTCCTCTCTTCGCTCTGGCGATAATATATACTGACTAGGGTTGGAGAAAAATATTGAATTACTCAATACAATAACTGGAAGAGAGCGTTTTTCTCTTGTAAAACACGAAACAACTATTTAATACAGATCTATTGCCAATAACCGGATAATATCAACCACATAATAAGTAATTTTCTTTATAAATAAATTAACGTTGATTTGCAGGAGATCTCATCTACAGTAAAATATTACAGATTGACGCATTCCACAGCGGAGCTTTTGATCTTCATCTAATTAAATAAGTAACAACATCATTACGGTTGGTTTCAAATTGACGCTTCCAACGTGGGGCTGAATTAACTATAAACCCGCAACCGTAATACACTCGTAATTAAAAACAACATCATTACAGTTTGTTACACTATCTAAAAAACAAAGAATAGAATTAGACGTTAATAAAAGGTCAAAATTCTAAAAAATAAGTAAGACCAACTTACACAAATAATTTGAAAGAAAATAATTTGGAATTAGAAAAAGAATAGAATTAGATGTTAATGAAAGGTCAAAATTCTAAAAAATAAGTAAGACCAACTTACACAAATAATTTGAAAGAAAATAATTGGGAATTAGAAGAAGAATAGAATTAGAATAAAAAAAAAAAATTATCGAAATTCTAAAAAATAAGTAAGACCAACTTACACAAGTAATTTAAAAGAAAATAATTTGGAATTAAAAGAAGAAGAATTTATTATTATAAAAAATTGTCTAAATTCTAAAAAATAATGAGATCAACTTATAAATGATTTGAAGAAAATAATGTGATTAATTAAGAAGGAAAATTAGAAAGAATCCAGAATAAATGTGAATATCAAACATTTGAAGGAGTAGAGAAGAAAAACAAAAAAGAGTGTGATATACAAGAGAAGGCAATAATAATGAAAGAAAAAGAGAAGAATTTGTTATTATAGTAAAATCATTAAAATTTAAAAAGAAAAAAAATAGTAAGATCAACCTATAACTAATTATTTATGAAACGATTATGGAAACGAATAGTCAAGAAGGATGATTATGATATTACTCAGTTCTAAAAAACAAAGAAGAACAACTCATACCAATCATATGAAGAAGATAGTATTGGCAAGAAAATAATAAAACATTTATAAAACGCAAAGAGAAATAAGGACCACATGAAAAATCTAATATTAATGAATTAATTTTAATTAAGACAAAAGTGGAATAATAACTTTCTGAGAAAGAAAAGAAAGAAAAATATGTTTATACACAGTGCATTCAAAAAGTCCCGGGACTGATGCTGCTATAGACATACAGATGGAGCTATCTCTGTGTCACAGCTGGAACACTATGTGACAACCTTCACCCACTTCCAGTGACAATTGCATTGTTGAGGACTCATTCCATAGTAAACAGCGACACTGTTAAGTTTGTCTGGTTTTTCCTTGTTGTCATAATTTTCGAGATGGAGCAAAGAGCTGCAATTAAATTTTGTTCTAAATGTGGAAAAAGTGCGACAGAAACGTTTTCGATGATGCAACTTGCATATGGAAAAGATTGTTTAAGTCGTAGCAAAGTGTTCAAGTGGTATGCACGTTTTAAAAATGGTCGTGAGTCTCTAGAAGATGATCCAAGAGATGGGCGCCCCTCCACAAGCGTGACTGACGAGAATGTCAAGCATGTCTGTGCTGCACTGTCCGTCAACCGTCGGCTGAGCGTCCAGATTTTATCAGAAGAGATCGGCATCAGTGTGGGTAGTATTTACACTATCGTGCATGACGTACTCGGCAAACGGAAACTGTGTGCCAGGTTCGTTCCACACTCGTTAACAGCAGAGCAAAAAGAACGTGTGGAAGCGTCGCGAAGTCTCGTTGAATGGGTCGATGACAACCCGAATTTCTTACAGAACATTGTCACAGGCAACGAATCGTGGTGTTTCCAGTATGACCCATCTACCAAACGTCAAACAGCTGAATGGCACGACCCAGGAGATGGCAGACCCATGAAAGTGAGGGCCACAAAATCAAAAGTGAAAACAATGCTGATCACATTTTTTGATTCAAGGGGACTGATCCACAAAGAATTCTTGCCACCCGGCCAGACTGTAACTGGACCATTTTACAAAGAGGTACTTGATCACCTTTTGAAAAGAATTCGCAGGGTTAGGCCAGAAATGTACTGATCAGGGGAGTGGCTTCTTCTGCATGACAATGCTCCAGTCCACTCATCATTGATTGTCTCACAATTTCTTGCTGGAAAATCAGTCACAGTGATTAACCATCCACCCTACTCACCAGATTTGGCTCCGGCTGACTTCTTTCTGTTCCCTAAGCTGAAGGTGGCACTGAAGGGGCAGCGTTTTGATAATGTAGAGACAATTCAGAAGAATGTGACAGCTGTTTTAAACACGATTTAGAAGGAGAACTATGCGCATGCCTTTCAACGATTGTATGGACGATCTAAAATCTGTATAGAGAGGGAAGGGATGTATGTTGAATAATAAATAATAAAATTTCATTTATCTGAAAAGTTGTGTCCTTAATAGCATTAGTCCCAGAACTTTTTGAATGCAGTATGTATAATATGATCATAATAACAACTTGGATGTCAATTATAATAAAACCCATTGAAAAAACGAACTGTCATAAAATAATACCATTCGAACAATTAATAAGATCTAAGAAAAAAAAATATATAAAATATGCTATTAATATCAATAACCAGAAGAAGAATTAAAGAGAATTCAGATGAAAAAGGAAAAAGTTACACCATAACTAGTGATACACATGTTAACAAAGTTTTCAACCATGATAAAAATGAATATATCAGCCGAGCTAAAAAGTTAGAAGAATAAATACTAAGAAAAATAACTGAGATAGAAAATGTGAGAAAATCTGAGAAACAACGAAGTGAAGTATCCAAAGATATTTTTATTAGTCGAAAATTAGACTATTCTATATATAATTTTTATTTGATGACTGTCTGTAGATAATTCCAGCAGCATATGTTTTGCCTCTGATCTCAATGAGAAGTGTAGTATGGCCAGCAGAGTAAGTAGCCAACAGTGCCTCTCTGAACTGTTCCAGCTCACGTGTTAGGGAATCAATATCCCATGGATAAAACACAAAGCTAAGAAAAGGAAAAATATAATAATAATAATAAATCTCAGAGAACACTAACTATCCAGGAAGAATCAAAGTCAAATAAGAAACTATAAAGTTTATTAAGCTCAAGTATGAAGAAGCCGATACAGAAATGGGGAGGAAGACGAAGAATAATAAATAAAAAGCTATCATAAGCAATTATTTCATCCATACTCAAGTCTGAAATAATCACTTCTGGAGGAGAGCAATCTGTAGCATGACAGATAATGCCCATAGTTCTGAATGAAGAAAGATCATAAAATAAAATAAAAACAAATTTAAATCCAAGAAAGCAACATTAAAAATTAATTAAGAACCACCGTAAAGCACAATCATAGTTTAAAGTAAGAATTTCATTAAAACAGATATACAGTGAATGATGAGTAATAAAAATAAACCCAAAAACTAAAAATAAAGTAAGGAAATACCCAGGTAGGATAGGAGTAAGTAAGGAAGAAACGAGAACAAGACAACATCCACAATAAGAAGGAATGCTTTTATAAGAAACAAGTAGGATAGGAGTAATTAAGGAAGAAACCAGAACAAGACAACATCCACAATAAGAAGGAATGCTCTTATAAGAAACAAAAACGAAACCCCAAAAGAAAATAAAAATAACCAGTGAAAGTATAACAAAAACCCAAATTTAGAAAACCATGTAAAATAGATATAAACAAAAGTGTATAAAGTAGAATTAAAAGTGAACCAATGTGAATTAATTATATAATGGAAAAAACAAACCTTCATTATCTATATCTATAAAAATGAATGTTTGTTTCTTTCTTTGTCCCGTATGCGTTCCTATACCATTCATCCGATTGCGATGAAACTTCGGTGAGTTGTTGTGCGCACGCCCGCGGAGGTTTCTGAATTTTTTCAATGGGGCCCTTTGGGGGGTTCTTGGGGTCTTACACATCTCCTCCTAAACCACTGGACCGATTTCAACCAAACTTGGCACAAATATTTTATGCAATGGGAGAACCAACATAGGGTAGGTGTTTTTTCGATGGGGTCCTTTGGGGTCTTCCACATCTCCTCCTAAACCACTGGACCGATTTCAACCAAACTTGGCACAAATATTTTATGCAACGGGAGAACCAACATAGGGTAGGTGTTTTTTTGATGGGGTCCTTTGGGGTCTTCCACATCTCCTCCTAAACCACTGGACCGATTTCAACCAAACTTGGCACAAATATTTTACGCAACGGGAGAACCAACATAGGATATGTGTTTTTTCGATACGATCCTTCGGGGGTCCTTTGGGGTCTTTCACATCTCCTCCTAAACCACTGGACCGATTTCAACCAAATATTTTACGCAAAGGGAGAACCAACATAGGATAGGTGTTTTTTCAATGGGGTTCTTTGGGGTCTTCCACATCTCCTCCTAAACCACTGGACCGATTTCAACCAAACTTGGCACAAATATTTTACGCACCGGGAGAACCAACATAGGATATGTGTTTTTTCGATATGATACTTCGGGGGGTCCTTTGGGGTCTTCCACACCTCCTCCTAAACCACTGGACCGATTTCAACCAAACTTGGCACAAATATTTTACACAAAGGGAGAACCAACATAGGATAGGTGTTTTTTCGATGGGGTTCTTTGGGGTCTTCCACATCTCCTCCTAAACCACTGGACCGATTTCAACCAAACTTGGCACAAATATTTTACGCAACGGGAGAACCAACATAGGACAGGTGTTTTTTTTTCGATACGATCCTCTGGGGGGGTCCTTTGGAGTCTTAAAAAACTAACTTATTAGATCTGGTTACTATGGCAACCCAATGGAATAGATTCTGTTCTAAATATATTATCGCATTAAATTGAAGACCACGCGAACGAAGTCTTTATATATTATATATATACAAACACTTTCTTTCTTTGAGTGGCATTGCTATGCATGCCGGGTACTCGCTAGTCCTCTATAAATAAATTTCTTGATTTTCATAAGACTATAAAACTGATTAGAAATAAAATCAAAGAATAAAAGGGGACCAGTGCAAGTTTTTATATTATATTAAATAAACTTAATGTGTCAATGTTGGAGTTCATAAACTAAGTAAATTGTGCATTTATACAACTTTAAAGTTTTTATATTGTGTCAAGGAATAATATTTAATAAAGTATTATAATGACAAATAAGATACAAGTGTTTCTAAATAACTACCACTCTTTATATACAACATTCATTAGAATGACAGTAATAAAACAAGAGCAGGCCAATAAAAAAGTGAAGTGACCAAATAAATACCCAAAAACCAAACAAAAACAGCTAAGACTGAAAATAAAATTAGTTATAAGAAATAGTGTAAATGATGGAAGGACAGATATGTTTTGTTTATAATAAGTTCAGATAACTCAAGACTGAAATGTCTGAGTTAAATACCATTCTGTTATTATAAAATATTTATTATGTGTTAATAGTAGTAATCAAGATTAAAATGTCTGAGTTTAAATACCATTGTTAATTTCAAATATTTGTAATGGATAAATAGTATGAATTATATACTGAATGTTCTATTGTTAAAGTAAGGAAATGTTAATTAATATTATAGTAGAATAGAAAGTCAGAAGGGGTATAAACAAGATGTATTATTCAAAAAACTTTGTATGTAAAAACAGATAAAATCTAGGCCAAATGGTAAATCTAAACAACATTATAATTGATGAATTAAGTACAGTAAAATAGTTAAACTGATGAAATTTATATAAGGTAAATCAGTCACAGAGTCATATAACTGGAACTATAATTAAGAAAGATATTGTAAAAAGATAGTAAGAATTATTGGAAAAAATGCAAATGTAATAACAAAAAATTCAAAGTGGGGAGTCACTAATTAATGAATAATATTTAAAAAGGTAACCAATTAATTAAATTACAAGAAATTAAGGGAAGATAAACCTTTGATGTCAATCTGAGATTTAGTACAATCATAAATATAACATATAAAATGGCAAACATTTTGAGAAGGACAGGAAGTAAATGTTAAGACCTACAATTTCAAAATGAAGAAATATAGCATTTTAGATAAAAAACTTAGTAAAACTATCTTATTTGGTATCAAATCAAGCAGAATGAACTAAAGAAGGAGATTATGTATTTAGTATTTAATAAATTTAAATAATAGCAAAAATATATTCAGTAATATGATGTAAGTTTCATACATGTAACGGAAGCAAAAAAGATTTGAAACAATGTATTGCTAATATTAAATTGGCTAAGATGTTTTTAGATGACGAAGGAAGTTAGAACAGTTGATTATTAGACTTTGTCAAGCACACTTGAACACGGTTTTGGCCAAATATTAACCTAATAGCGAAGACAAGTATGACGTTCACTCGACAAGCCTAGTCTTCAGTGAAAATCGCGAGTTTCAAAAAATTTTATTTAAACTTTAAATTCAGTGGAATTAACACATACAAACATTAAACTAGATTAACACAGAACAGAAACTAAGTGAATTCATAATTTAAACCTTTTAAAACCAATAATTCAGAATAAAGAAACGAACACAATTGTCGACCTTATTGACAAAAGTGAATTATAACATTATCCAACACATTTTATCGAAGTGAATCACAAACACTGAACCAGGACCACTCCACTAACACCAGAAGGAATAATCACAACTGCAGGAACGAGAAACCATTGGAAAAGCAACATTTATTTGAAACAGATTCTTCGAGGTGAATTCGTCTAAACACATCTGACTACGGAGTGGCCATCTTTGAGTTCCCACAATTCCAAGTGCCACGGCCAGTATACCTTCGAATGGTTCGAACAATTTCTTTATTAACCATTATATATTGAATGATATGTTTGTATTTTAATTAATAAGCTTGTAATTTGTAATGTTATACTTTCTATACTTTGCCCTTTTCTCTGACTATATATAAAATAACTGTTCAAAGAACCCGAGAATAAATAATTTGTATAATATATTGATTTGCCCTGAGAGAGTCGATTCATCAATCGATATAAAATCGATTACTTTACTACAAGTAATTGTTAATAAAAATCATTGAATATTATAATTTTGAATCCTATTTATTCCTAAATTATAAATAGAATAATATAACACATTAGTTGAGACATAACTACCAGAATTTAACAACTTTAAAGGAAGATAAACTTCAAATAAGGAAAGATCACCAATCGATTGTTCCTGGAGACAATCCTATTAACATAATACAAGAATTCTCATTACACAAAAGGATATAATTCGACAAACACAATCAATAAGAAGTTCGAAACACAACAAAACAGTTTAAAATATTTAATACTAAATTAATTAAAAATAAAACAAGAAAAAAATATAATAAATATTAAAAATTTTTTTTTTAAACCAAACAAGAATTATTTTTTATTAACAGTATACAAGATTGAATAATTTGTTACATAGTGATAAAATTAAACTTGTTCAGTACTTACTGTAACAAGGATACAAGGCCCTAGTCTCTGTAATATACCCAAGTCTAGAAGCTTCTGAAACACTGCATCCTTTTCAACAATCAATATGAAGTGTGCTTTTGATTCTATTTTCACAATACCTTTCACATTTTCTGGTACAAGAACACCTGTTACAAACATACGATCATTAACATTTTGTAAAATTAGTAAAACTTTCTCACTAACCTTAAACACGTTTACACAAACTAAGATGTTTAAAAGTCACAAAAAATTAATATAAATACTTAGTAGCAGGTTATAAACTGGACATACAGATATATTATCTTGGAGGAAATACTTACACTGGAGTCCAGTGACTTGTCTGCTGCACTGACCATTGCATTGTTCTGAGTACTGGAAGGGTAACCTCCAATGCAGTTATTCACTAGACTGCGGGGATGGAGGCTTGGACGTCATGGCACAGCTACTGGAACTGATTAAGGTGGCAGGTGTTGCCTGTCTGAGGCCTAGTAAACTGACGCCTTGAGGAAAGAGCCTCCACGCCTCCACACTGCAGCAGTAAGCAGAGGTTAAATGTGCTAGGAAGGACGTCCGTGAGGAAAATTAGGAAATCAGGTTTATTCTCGGCTGCTAACAAGAAGTTAGGCATGAGGATGGCTTTATGGCAGATCATCCACAATTGCCCAAGGTGTTTGACCCGAACTGGGGGGTGGTGGTTCTGTGATTCTGAAGGCCCTCCAGTAGGGCAAGAAAAAGGTAGCAGCTGCAGCAAAGACAGTAACAGCCAGTGACCAGACAGAGTGTTCTTCAAGACACCTATGAAGTACATCATTTCTACAAACCAAGAAATTCTGACAAGGAACAGCGCATTTTAGTTTGGAATTGTTCCAGCCTACACCCTGTTGATGGTCAACAAGAGTGACCACCACAAAGGAGCCACATAGGTTAGTAATGACCTAAGAAACAGAACATAAATGGTCGCTTCTGTGAGCAGACCCAGGCAGTTGCAACACGAGAGACAGGGAAACAATTCAGCTTGGACGGCGCGAGCCTTGTCAAGGGTTTCAGTCATGAGCCAAACACCTGAATACTTCACTGACTCTTTACAGGTGATAGGTTTCCCTTCTAGGGAGAGGGGCTGACATTAGGTGAAGCAGATTGGCTCGGATTTCTCTGTATTCATTGTCACCCGCCACTCCCTTTGCCAATCTGGAAGCAGGTCCAACTGACGCTGTAGCTTTGTACTTGCAAATAATGAGGACTGGGAACTGCAATGATAGACAGCATTGTCAGCAAAGAGGGACACCATGACTCCAGGCAGAACTGGTAGATCTTTGTGTACACAAAGTACAGAATAGGGCTGAGAACAGAACCCTGCGGGATGCCTGGCAGCGTCAGGTGGAATTAAAGAACAGTGCTGCAGCCTTGATCCAGCAGATGAAATGAGTTTTTTCCCATTGAACTGGGTTGGAGGATAATGGGGAGAGAAATGCCCAGAAAGTAAGACTCAAACGACTGCCAAGCAGGCAGATTCCGAAACGCCTCTGTGAAGAGTAAATTGTGCCTCCATGTAGTCAGCAACGATATAGGGCTTGCCTTCTGCCAAATACACAACCCCATTTGGAGTTTCCAGCAGGTTGGGAGTTCTCTTCTAATGGCTCAGTCTATTCGCATCCTCCAAACAGAGGTGTGCAAACTTCTAGAGACTCAAGATATGAATCGCAATGATCAGGGTTTACATCCTGCAGAAGTTGCTGGATGTAAAGACACTGGGCCTGAAATCACCGTTTAACGCCATGGTCTATGGGTTCGTTGACATCTGGAGGAGAGCTTGTACCATAGGCAGATGGCATGACAAGTGATTTGCAATGATTCACTTTGAGAGACTAGCTGTGTTGATCCATGACAACTTTAGTGGCTTGGAGATTGAGATCATCATGAGTGATCGATCAGGCCCACTGAGAGACATGGAAATCACTAAAAGAGCTTGTCATGATAGAAGCACCAACTGACCTCCTAACAAGACAAATGGGAAATCGGGGTGAAGCTGACATCTCATGATCAGACGAAAGGTCCGACACAGACGAGACCTGGACATGACAGGTCATGTTCTTGGCAATAACTATGTTCAGAATGCCCAGTCACTGACTGAAATAGATGAAGTGGGTGGGATCTTCTTGGCCAATAACTTGAATTTTTGGGTTGTGAGAGACAAACTGATTGAGAGACTTGCCATAGACATTGAGAATTCTGCAGTTCCAGGTGGGGTACTTATTAGGATTAAAGGCTTTGCTAGTATCAAAGAGCAGACCTGATGCTGGTAACAAGATTTTTGGCCCACGGAGTCGGGAGGCCAGCCAGAGCCCAAGACCATTCCCCGGACTCTGGAAGACATGCCTGACTGGTCTCGGCCAGGGTTGTAGATGGTGCAGGGCTGGTGGACTGACTGGTGGTCTGCTTGTGGGAAGACTTTTGGGGAATGCTGGGAGCCAGGGTTTCCTGCTGAGGTTTTGCCTCCAAAGGCTGGAGGGCTTCTGGAGGCAAAGCGAGCGCTTTTATTTAGCGTGCTCTTAGGAGTGGAAGATTTGACCGGAGTAGTGGCCATGGCTATGTAGGAAGCACTGTGAGCTCTGGCAGGTGCTGAGATTGGAGAAATCTGTTGCTCCAACAGGAACCCCTGTACAGAACAGAAGTCTTGGACACTGGACGCCGAGATCTTCACCTTGCCTCGACCTTGACCAAAGGAAAGGCAACATGGGGAGAACAAAGGTACAATTCTGACTGTCAGGATAATCAAAGGAATATGGGGGACAGGTACAGCTTTAGGTTGTTGGTTGACATACTGGTTGTTGCTGTTACCAGGACGAACGCCCTGTACAGCAGAGGTGGGGGGTGGGGTAGTGGCCAGTTTCCACTTGTGTTTGGCACTGGCACTCTTGTCCTCCACAGCAAGAACTGCTTGTCTTCCGGCCCCATACTGTACATAGATATATTGTCACAAACACCACAATCACTATCACTTTCACTACAGGAATCATGAGCTAGAGGCATTGAACAAGGAGCAGAGTCGCAAGTTTCCACAAGGAAAACCAATGACTCTGGCAAGGGAGCATGATGCCGAAAGCCGATTTCAGAGGCTGAAATGAACGCTGATGTATAGGTTTTGGACTGAGTGACTACCAGCATTGCACACAAAAACACCTGTGCACAGTTGAAAAGGCTCCACTGATGTTAACTACTGCACAGTTGAAAAAGTGCACAATGTGTGCACTGAAATGATGATGATGACGACTAATTTTACACAAAGAAATTTCAAAGCATAGACTGAAGCAGCCTACATTGGCAACTGCTAAAAGTAGACTACCTCTTGCACTGACCCAAATAAGAAGGGTTTATTATACCTATGCTCAATGACAGCTTAGTTGAGCTCCCAAGATCTCTCCCCAGAAGACCGAGAATTTTTATTAAATTTCAAAGTAAGGACTGCATGTATTGTATTTTGTTATTATATGCAATTGCAAATTATTGTTAATAACATCTACTAAAATAGCACCCACATTACTTTTTTATGTTTAATGTGAACCCCTTCTACAAAGATGCCCCTCTCTCATATTACATGCTCAAGGTTCAGATGTCAATCCATCTGCCTTCCACTTGTTTCATTCTTTTAACATAACGACTTCTTTACACAATAAGTTGAAAAGTAAGGACAATGCCAGAGGATGTATGGAAATAATACTTCACCATAGCCTCATACAGTTATCTCTTTATTTGCCCTTAGAAGTTGTTACAACACAAATAAGCCACCCCAATACCAGGGATGAAAAAGATGGTACTAAATATAAATATACTTCATATAAAATAAAATATTAAATATAAATAAAATGTAAAGACAATGACACGACAAACAACGACATGACCTAACCCAAGTGATTGACCAAACAAACAGGAAAACAAAGAAGAAGGGAAAAAACCGAAACCAAATAAGAAAAAAGACAATTGAAGGAAGTGAACGAAATCATACAACCAAAGAAAATAAAACCAAACGAGAAGGGGAGAACCAAGCTAAAATGAAGCCAATGGAAATCGAAGGAGAAGAAGAAGAAAAAGGAAAATGAAACTAATTAAGTGTAAAGGAAATGAAGTGAAACCAAGGGATAAGAAACACCACAAATATGTAAGGGAGAAATGGTACACTCAAGTATAATATTGGGAATAAAACCAATAATTATCCAATACCGGAAATAAATATTATTATCAATTAAATAATTAATGTAATTGTTTTAACCAAAACCCAGTAAAGTAATATAATAAAAAGAAAAGTACACTAACCCCAAGAATTAGAGTTAGATGTAGTAAAAATCTATAGAAAAATAACATTAGTAATACTGTGTATAATATTAGTAAAGAAAGAAATAGTGAGAAAGTGACAAAGAGAAATAATTATAGGGATTACCCACTAAGAAACACTTAATGTAAACAGTTAAAAAGTGCAGTAGTGAAAGTGTGAAACCCCAAAATGGTTAGAAACCATATTTATGATAATAAAACGCTTAATAATCAATAATAAACAATAATTGATTAATAGTGAATCAAATAATAAATAATAATAAGGTTCTAATGATAGAATTAGATGTAAGCACTTTATAATGTGGAATAAACACTGAAGAGTGATGAGGAAACACTAAGTGATTAAAAGTGAAACAAATTAATAATTAAAAATATAAGGTTTTAATAATAATATTAAATGTAAACAATTAGTAATATGAAATGAACACTGGAAAGTGATAATAACGTTGTTAATTAAGAGAATTAAGATTAATTGTAAATGATTGTAATTAAAAGGGGAGTATCCCATGAAAAGATAAACAGCTAGTGTTAACATGGATTGAGAGTAGAGTTTAATTAGGAAATAAGAAATTAATAATGTAATAAATAAACACCCCAGATTGTAAGGGAAAACCAATTATTCAAAAGGTGATGTTAGTTAACACCAAAAAATAGTAATTAATGAAATGAGTTATAAACAAACTTTACTTAATAATTGTTAAAGAATTGTGTAGTTATATTTATGAATAGGATATGACTGAAGAAATTGTGCAGAGCATATGCATAGATGTTATGTTTTAATTGAGGAAGAATAGGGAGTGGTAGCCATCTTATTAACAAAGGCAAAATAGATAATTAAGAAGTTAAGACAATACAAATCTAATTACACTAGACAATAAGTTAATATAGAAAATGACAGAACCATACAAATGGGATAATAACAAAACAAAGCACATTAGAATAAATGAGACATCATTTGTATAAATTCAGTAAATATAGTCAATGGCTACTAGTGCATCTGAAATGCCTAACTGTCAAAACCAATAATTACAAATTGTATAAAATCCACAAGAAAATTAACAAATCTAAGGCAAGTAATTAGCCAAGAATAATGTGTAAATCATTTTAAAAGAAAAATATTACAATAAGAACTTAAATTCAAAGAAATATGTAATTAACAAATGTTAACATAAATGTACAAAAGTTAATATCTAATAGAACATGACCTTACGAGGTATGAATTTAATCTTTGAAAGGAAATACAGACAATAGTGATAATATTTAATACTCAGGAAGGAAGACAGAAGAATAAAATCAATCAGAAAATATACAGTAATTTTGAATAAAAATTCAAATATAATAACAATGGTAATAAACCATGCCTTAGCCAATCAAAGGGTTTGAGTTACCATAGAAACGGGCCGTTGGTTAATAATTTTTCGTTAATTTTGATACTCATATAATGACGCTTGTGTAGTAGGGACGCAAGATTTTGTATGACACAAATTTTACTTTAAAATGTTAAAAAAATATTCAAAAGTCAAAAACATATAACAGTAAGAAGGAGATGAAGAGGAATAACATTTAACTGATGTCCAGGAACAATATAAACGAAAATTAAAAGCAGAAATTCCCAAGACTAATAAGAAAAGGATGCCAGCAGCCTAAGTCACTCAAAATTGATGAATTTTCCATTTCCAAAGAACAACGATCTATCACCAACCTTCTGAACTGATAAGTATCATTTAAATACCCTAATCCCAGGAATAAAAGCACTTTAAATATTTCTCATATCTATACAATCTCTCACTATGAATTAAAAATAATTTTCTTTCAAGGATTAAATAAAACAAACTTACGTAGAAAAACTTGTTAACTAAAAAATAACCGTGCACTAGATTGCGAACTGTTGTAACACCTATTACTACACTGCAGAACAAATTGTAGCCACACTTTATATTATTTAAGTATGGAGGATGTACAGTAGTGTACTTTTTTATTGTAACCATATTTAATGTTTTCTTTATAATCTAAAGAACTCCAGATTTTGGATGAGTTGACGAATAAAATACAAACAGTAGCCATGACAGCTTCAGGATAGCTCGTTCAAAACCGATTTCGTCAACTTGAGATAATGTGTTTCATGTTTAATGTCGGAGCAATTTTATTGAAATACTAAATTATAATATTATTGTCACATTACTTAACTACCAAACAACCATTAAAGAAACAGTACAGAGTGTAACCATTGTTTTATTTCATAGGAAATTGTATTATATATGTGTGTGTTAGCGAACTTACAGATTAGACAACTAGCGCTTTCGCTATCTGTGCAATACAGTATGCTGTACAAAGGCGGGAACCGATTCGAATGCTCCGGCCGTCACCGCTGAAAACACCATACTATCACATTAATTCATAAATTTAATTGTTTTCAACAAACAATTTGGTGCCACCCGGGATTCACAAACCCCTATGAAATTACAGGTAAGGTTTCCACGAGGTTGTACTGATAATTGTGACAACGCTACGGGCTTCGTTAGCAGCAACCATTGATGTAACGACGAGGTGTGAGACGAACACACCACACTAATATATAAAAAGCAATATACACGTCTTTACAGAGACACACCAGTTTTCTCGTTACAGATTGACGAATCCAACGTGTGGCATTATAAAACGGGGAATCTTAACTCTCGTTACAGATTGACGCATACAACGTGTGGCATTATACTACGGGGAACCATAACTCTCGTTACAGATTGGCGACCAACGTAGTGAGGCTAGAAAAGGACGACTAGCGGCGATTATGAAGAGACATTCTATGGTTACCAGATACGAAAAAAGGAAAGGAACTGAAAGTGAAGGTTAACAAGGAGAGATGGGAGAAATTGAAGAAATGCTCGGAGGATTGTTCGAGGAGGATCCCCAGGAGGACCAACCGGAAAATCCAAATCAACCAGAACCGGAAATCGAAGTGATAAATCAAGACAGGGAACGGGAACAACAAACAGGAGATACAGTGGAAAACCCACCGGCTAAAATTATACCAACCGAAGAGAGGCAACAACTGATGAAGTTCATGATGGAACAATTTGGGCAAATTAATAATAATTTCACGAAAACGAAGGAAGAAATAAACGAAAACTTCGATGAAAAAATAAACCAAATGGAGGAAAAAAACGTAATGAAAATTCCAGGAGACAAAATGAGATTTTAAGTGAAAACTTAAAAAAACAACTCAAGGAAAACACGGAACTTCTGAATAAGAAATTGGAAAGCAACCATGAGGCCTTGAAGAGAAGCCAGGAGACACTAGAAAAGAAGAGTGAAGAGCTGAAGAAACAGATCAAGAAAGATCTGGAGGTAGTGAATAAGAAGATTGAAAATAGTAATGAAACACTCCTATGACAAATGAAGGAAGATGGTGAGAAGAACAGAGAAGAATTAAGATTCATACTAATAGAGTTTCGTGAAGAAATCAAACAGACAAAAACGGGGATGAATAAGAGATGGGAAGAAACAAGTTACCCAGTAAATCAACTTAATGAAACAGTAGATAGTGATTTCAAACCAGTGAATGAAACACTAGACACCATTTCTGAAGGTAGTAAGGAGATGGAAATTGTAGAAGAAACGAGTGTATTGTTTTCTGAAAATAAAGATAACAATAACACCAAGGAAATCAAACGCATAAAAACCAACAGTAGAAGAGGAAGAAAGAAGAGTCGGATAATTAAGGAGAATAAGAAAACAGAGAAAATGGGAAAAGTATATAAAAAGAAAGTAATAAAAACCAGAGAAGAATTAGAAATGGTGAAGAACGGACTGATTGAGGTATTTAATTTACCAATTACTGACCGGAGAGAAATCATGAAATATA
The DNA here is from genome assembly GCA_034769895.1 of Magicicada septendecula. NCBI lineage: Eukaryota > Metazoa > Arthropoda > Insecta > Hemiptera > Cicadidae > Magicicada > Magicicada septendecula. The sequence continues at coordinate 401,190,337 of CM068371.1, read as the reverse complement.
AAGATTGTAGGAGGAACCTAAAGGAAATTATAGAAGGGATTCACAAAGAACCAGTGAACAAAAACTTCTACAAGTCTACTGTTAAATGGAAATTACCAGAAATGGAAATACAGAATAAAAAAGCGATAATAATATTAACGTAGGAGGTACAATTAACAACTTCTTTGATTAATCAAAATGTAGTGAATGAAGCAGTCATGGAGACAAATGAACGTATAATAGTAGAGGAATTGTGGTACGAGACAGAAGAAACCTATATCACAAGAATGAAAATAGTTCTACACACCAAGGTCATCCGAACCACAAGTGCAGAGGAATTGATGGACCATGGGTAAACTAAGTGAAGATACCACACGCCAAGAAAAGGGACTGATCTTCGAATTACCGACCAAGCAAACCAATGGAGAGGAAGGAGCAGTAAATTAATTAGACCAATAAGAATTACCAAAACAAGAAATGACTCAACGACTAAGACGAATTAAATGAGAAATAATAAACCATAATAAATAAATTTAAAAAATTATCCAGAATAAATGTTCAAACATCTAACATTTGAAGGAGTAGAGAAGAAAGACAACAAAGAGTGTAATATACAAGAGAAGGCAATAATAATGAAAGAAAAGGAGAAGAACAACTTACAAAAAAGTATAAATAACAAGGTCCTATGTATAACCCTATGTCATCACCAAAGATAATGGTAACAATACTTACCAAATAAGTAATATAACCACCAGAAAAATAAAAGGAGTTTACAATCAAGCTTCAATAAACAAGTTTTATGACTAGAAATAAAATAAACAAATTTCAAAATTCAAAAAGTCTGTAAGAGCAACTTACTACATTATTTCGATGACATATGGGGAATGAGAAAAAAAAATAAATAAAAATATAAAAACAAAGGAATAAGTTACACAAATTCCTACAAAGTAAGATCAACTTACAGTCAAATAAAGTTGATAGATGAAGTATAAAATAAAAAATTATAATAAGGAATAAGATACACAAATTCCTATAAAAAAGTAAGAACCACAACTTACTATAATATTTCAATGAAGAGTACCAAGAAAGGGATAAGTTCAGTGGCGGCGATAAGGCCCCCGCAGACCCCGCGGCGCGGGGGGGCCCCGACCCTCATGGGGGGCCCCAGTTGGCCCAGTCATGGGACATAACTTGTAACATGAAAAATAAGCGTAAACGAGTTGTAAAACGCTTCTTTGTTGAATTATCAGTTGACCATAGAATTGACGACCCAGTGAAATCATTTGAAGTAAAAGTTTTCAATGCAACACTAGATATTGTAATAGCTCAGCTACAAATGAGATTCGAAGGATTGCGTTGCATTGATGATAGGTTTTCATTCCTGACACCTCAGAATTTAGTAAACTTCTCACAAGAGACAATAGTGGAGAAAAATAATGCTCTGGTAAATGTGTATCCTGGTGACCTTTCCACATCACTGCCTGACCAAGTAATATCCTTCAAAGCTCTGATGGCCAAATAAATTGTACACAAGAAAAGAATTCGAGAAATGATGAATTTACTGGTTGAAGAAAACAGCTGCCTTATGAGTTGCCTCCCAGACTTAACTACAGCTTTGCAGCTTTATTTAACCATACCTGTCACAACAGCTACAGCGGAAAGAAGCTTTTCAAAACTTAAATTAATTAATTTAAGTCGTACTTAAGAAGTGCCATGGCCCAAACTCGGTTGAGTGACTTGGCACTGTTAAGCATTGAGCATGAAGAGACACAGAAAACTAATATCAACGAAGTGGTTGAAAAGTTCTTAGCTATTAAAAAAAGAAGACTAGGCTTAGGAAAACAATGAACTTTGGTTGATCCTCATCTGTAAATATTGTACATTACTTGAGTTCGAGTGTTATTGAATTGGATTAGACTTAAGGAGAACTTGTATAGAGTATATTCAAGAATTTTACAAATTCAGGTACAAACTAATTTAAATGTTTGAAAAAAGCTAGAATGTTACTTTGATATTCGTTTTTAAATAATAAATTTTTAACACTCTGTGTGCGGTACTGTTTCATAGTCTGAATTTAGATCTTTGACGTAAAAATAAATCATTCTTTTTATTTTGGGTTTTTTATAGTTTGTATAGAACTTTGTCTATTTAGCAACAATGAATTTTAAGAGTTTGTACACGTGTAAAACATCCTTTGCAAATTGCAAACGCTTTGTGATAGACGAGAAAGTATTCACAAACCATTGTTGTGAAACACACGTAAATAGAAACTCATTTGAGTGTTTTCCCCTATTACGTATACAAAATTTAACCATTTTTATAGGGCCCCCTAATTAGTTTCGCGGGGGGGGGCCCCCGTTACGTTAGCGCCGCCACTGGATAAGTTACAAAAATTCCTATAAAGTAAGAAAAACTAACTTACGAAAAATTATCAAAAATGATATTTAAAACAAAGTAAAATAAACAAAAATAAAATCAAGCAAAAACTGCTAAGATATATTGTAACGTAACAAAATTGTAGTTACGTATAAATAATATCTAATACATTGAATAAGAATATACCACGAACATGTCTGAGCCAAAATGAGAAAAAATACCTAAAGTATTAAAGCCAAGTGTGTATCCACATACAAGTAATGTCGAAGCAAACCAACACAGGAGAAGGAAGAACTATAATGATAGCAACATCAATATGATAAGAAGAGGAGAGTATATAAAAAGCCAAACAAATACGTTAGCAACAAAGGCCCAATAGATCATACAAGTGAGGAAAGAAAAAATACCCTATAAGTGAAGAACCATATATATATATATATATATATATATATATATATATATATATGAAGAAGAAGAAACCTGAACACTAGAAGAGGAGATGTGCATATTGCGAAGAAGAAGAGAAATGTATAATAAATAATGAAGAATATTTAACATGGACAAGACAATAATATTCCCAGTGTAAGGAATGCAATACGACCAGGAAGATAATAAGGCATGTGTGAGGAATGCCGGACTAGTGGATTATAATACCCTCCAACAAGGAAGAATATAATAAAGAAGAAATAACCGAGAATCAAGTGTTGACAACTTAATAAGTAGCCACAAACAATGATAGTGAGTGTCTTATATGAGTGCATCGATTCATAGTAAAATAACACAACCCCAAATAAACACCACAGACAATAAAAATATAATGTTTATGTAAAAGGAAGATAAAAAGTGTTAACTAGTAAAAATAGTGAACCCCAAATAAACGACACAAACATTTAGTGTATGTTTTATGAACCAAGATTATGACAAAATACAAACATAGTAAGACCACAAATATACTGAGATTAAAGGGAGAAATAATTGCTCAATAACAACTGAAACTGAATATAAAATCCTTAATGATATATGTGTTTAAGTATCAAAAGAGTAGAGTAAAAAACCAATATGTAATATAATAATTAATGTATTGTAAATGAGACAATCTGCTATAGAGAGACAAGACAAGTTACCCAAGCCAAAATATAAGCACATAACATGTACAATTATAACAAGTAAGAATTATGTAATAATGTATGAACAAATAGTATAAAATGTGTATAAATTAGTGAGAATATTGTAATATACAATAGTAATAACATTTTCATAACAAAGTTATAATAATTAAGCAGAATGATGAACAGATTAGGATGTGTATTGTTGTCAAATCAGTAAGAGACACATAACCTCAACTGAGCAGGATCTACAACATAAAACCACAAGTAATAATTAGAAAATTGCAATTATAAGTAACTGTTCAAATCAACAACCAAAATAGGATAAATGAGTAACCTAATGTCCCAATATGAGTAGAGAAATACATCTATATAATCTATATTATTTAAACAAACAATAGCCAGATTAACAAACCACAAGGTGGCCATCAAAGTTAGACAAATTACTCACTTAAACTTGATAAAAGAAAGGAAAGTAGGTTGACAGTAGCAACTAGAGTATCCAATACCTCTATGAGAACCTTTAGCAAACACTAAATACACAAGTATATATGTAAACAATAATAAACAAGTATACATGACCCAGGAGGCTAGATGTAAAAAGCCATCTTACTGTAATTTAATGAATGTTGGACACAACAAAAAGGTGTTATACACTATAGACAAACTATGTACAAGGTCTAGGTACACATTAATGGATTAAAACACATCCATTAACTACAATTAATGATAAATTATGTATATAAAAATAACAAAATGATGACATGGTGTGCTAAAGCCATCTAATATAAGTATATGAAAAGCAATAAGTGGAAACAAAGCTGCACTAAAGGTGTAAAAATAGTTGAGGTACAAATTAAACACCTAAGAAAGGTGTTAATATGAAAAAATGTACTAGAAATAAGAGATACAAATGGAAGAACATGTGGGGTTTATACGCCCAAAGAGCATTTGACAAAAATGTAAATATTTTAATATCTAGAAATAATTATAAAGAGAAATGGACTCTAAACAGTTTAGAATAAGCATTAAAATAATAATATAGCATAATAAGGTGGAAAAGACTTAATTGTGATTAAGAACCACGAAAAGTGAATTATCAAAAGTGACATAGGTTAATTTTGAACGGATTTATAGGTTGTTTGAACTCTAAATAATGAGCCAAGCGTCCGCAAGACAATGATACCATTCACGTCTTAATTAGTAAAATATTAAGAAAGATATGAACAATTGAAGATTTTCTGTCAATTCCGAAAAGGATTGAACGGGTCATAGCATACTCTCGAACCCAAAGACTGATGCGAAGAAATTAAATTTTTAACTTTATTAAGGCATATGGTGTTGAAATTATCAATTTCTCAACCAATAGGAAGAGCTGATTTCGGGAGACGCCGACAGCAGCTTCGGAAGAAAGCATTAATTGTTCTTGGACCATCAGAGCGGACGGAACGTATGTTAGTCGGTGACCAGATTTTTAAATTAGTGCGTGTTCCTTGTAATGGGGCAAATTAAAAGGTTTTTTTATTTTATTAATTTTGGTTTTGATTTTATTAAAATTGCACAATTCACTTCATATATGTGGCCAGTCCCCAGTTTGAATCTAACTCGCAGTCTAAACAAAGCAAGGGTACGCAGTAAATGTGTTGAGACATTTGGAAAGGATTGTGCTGTCGACGATTCCTAGAATTTTGCGGTTGTGTGACATCCACTCACAAATGCACAAGCACCCACATCTGCGGAGCGCCTAATCCACGCTAAACGAAAGTAAAGGCAGTGAAATATCGTCGACGGCTAACACTTAAGAAATCCCATGTGCCAGGTGTACAGCCACTAAAAACTTGGACAACTAAGGCTGTGTGCGGCAATGAAATTTGTTCGCCGGCAAGGCAGTGAGGACCGTCCGCATGTAACATCGTAAGAAAGAGTTTTCTTCCCAGTCGACTAACTACCATGGCCGCAGCCGGATAAACATAACCGGTTAGCGGGCCTGAAATTTTAAACGGCCATAACAGTATGTATAAATAAATAGTGTAAATCAAAGTAAAGTAGTATCAATCAGTAACTAAGTGCAGTTTTCGAAATCAGTGGAACAATAAATTTTTTATCAAAAAGGGAATAGTGTGTGCGACGCGCCATGCGGTCAACGGGGACGCCACGGTAAACTGTATCCAAATCAAATTTGTTATGATCATATATAAAAGGGGGACGTAAAGTAATTATATAAAAGGGGGTTTTTGTGTGAATGAGTGGATGGGATGGGCAATCTGGGTCGCTTTATTATGGTCATAAATATATATTAGTATAAGTTACAATGGTAAACTGAAATTTTGTTATATCTGTTTTTTAAAAGAAAGAAAGAGTTGCAATAATATGTGAATTAAAGTAGAAGGAGGAGTGAGTGGTGTATTTAAAGAAAGTAAAAAATGTAATTAAATTAGATTTGTTTCAAATGAAAAGCGAGTTGAGTACGTTATTCAGATAACCTGAAGGTCATACTTGTATGTCGCAGTTTCATGCAACGGACTTTGGACTAAGAGGTAAGGCATAAAATGAATTAAAATTTTAATAATTAAATATAATAATAAGTGATTACACATCCTCCCAGTATAAACAAGTATTCTAACCTAACCAGAGTGCATAACCATTACGTGTGAAAGTGCAACGAGTGATGTGATAAAGTAATAACCATCGCCAGTGTATAATAAAGGCGATGATGAGTGGGAAACTAAGGGAGTACTTATTATTATTAACAATTTTTATAATGCAAATCTAATGTTTACCAACAAAGTTTTCTCGTTGGTACTACTTTAACCAAGTACAACCATACATGGTTAAACTAGTTTATAAAAAGTTAATTAACCAGTATTGAAATAAAAGTTCTCAATCGTTTTAATTTAAATAAAATGTTATAAATTTTTAAAAGGAAATGATGAATAAAGATAATATTACAATGAATATCACTGTAAACAATGCAGAATATATATGCTAACTTGACTACTATTACTACGAAAACAGATCGTTTATTGAAAATTAACAGAGAACAGTCAGTACAGTTAATGGACAAATACTTGTCAGTAAAAATATTATGTATAGTTTTAAGAGTTTAAATGCAAGCAAAATGAATAATTTATTAAATCACTTTGAATAATAGGTAGTCTAACCTTCTAACGATTATTAATCTTTGCTAATTATCTGCATGGATTAATTACTCATCAATTATTAATCTTGGATATTAATTAAAGATTTATGTTGTACGTTAAATGTGATACATCTAAAAGTTGTTCCTATTCGTCAGATTAGACTCAACACAGTGGTTAATTGAATACGATTATGAGTCTGTTAATCGGACGTCTCAATGGTCGAGTTTGTTGTGTCCATTGATACTTAGCATAAGTTGTGAGACTTTTAGTGTAATACTTAGAATGAGATACATCAATAATAAAGGTTAAATTTCAATAATGAACGCACGAATAATATAAATTAACTACTTATTTATTACACTTGTTAATTAAGTAAGTGACTATATCCTGCAATTACATACACATTAAAACACATGATATAAAATACAATTTGTACGATGTTTCCTGAAAACATAAACACATGGTACATTCAAATGCAGTAAATAATGTACATATACAAAGCATATACGAGCAATAAACAATCAACAAATATACTTATCCCTACCTAAATGCGTTCATTATTCTCAGATGATGCATTACGTTAATGTTATTTTATAGATTTTATGATTCATATGATTAAGATATATAATCTCTTGGGGTTTGTTCTTTGAAAAGAGACAACAGAACAGTAGTATATACTACTAAGATTTAATAGACATAAAGCTTATCTTTTGAGAGTGTTTATCCAATATTCCGCTGTTGTGAGAAGACATCTTCTGGATGATTCGTTGAGGATCCTAATCACTGTTATGAGGAGCACTAATCACTTCACTTCACTAAATCTCCACTCCCGTTATGTGTATGGTGTTGTGGTACCCCGCTGATATCGGGTGTCCGGAGTTCAAATATTGAGGTGTTAATATTGTCATTAAGCTGAAGTGTTCTGAAAGTTTGCTGTGTTCGTGTACATGGTTAACTGTTCCGTCTAACTGGATGTAGCGCGTACTGTGTGATTAATTGTTTGATACAGTTCATTCAATTAATCGCTCAACATAGTGACACATTGTAATGTGAGAGTGTTTGAAATGTCACTCACTGTTCTACTTTGAAATGTTAATTATTTGTGTTATTATGTTCGCGTCGGTTGTAGTTTCAAGTCCCGTGCGCACTTATAGTTTATGTTTGTCGCACAGAATTGTGTGTAAGTGTGACTCTATTGATGTCTATGTTCACTTATGAATTCACTAAATTGTGAATTCGGTCGGTCGCACAAACTGTTTCTATCACAGACTGTATTACTGTTCCGTCCGACTATAATCAACCGTCTGACTATCGTACGTACTAACTTATGACCGGTTAACTTGTAGTCTCTAGACTCTAGACTATCGACTATATACTCTTGACTATTAACTGACTGCCTGACTGACTAACTAACTTTTGACTATTAATTGCGACTATCAACTATCAACTGCCACTCCGCGCCTTCGCCAAACAGTTTTATTGAAACATCCTACCCATAAGTCTAAGTTTTTGGATTTCTACGCCTTCTCGGATTCGTGATTGGTCGTACAAATTCCTACTCTTCTGCAGATCTCATCCTCTGTTTCACGATTCGTCGTCCGAACCCTTCTTACTCTCTCCACGAGCTCTCCTAGAAGATGCTTGACGCTGGTTGGTCGCCGTCATCCCCGGAGTGTTCCATGTGACGAGCGTGGTACGGATTCTAAGAAACTAGGGCAATTTCCTGGCCGTCTGTCATCCTTTGTTTAGACTTTCCCTAAGGTTCTGACCGATCTTTTGTTAACAGATTCCAGAGTCCTGGTTAATTGTTTAAGTTACTCGTTGTTCGTTCCGCCGATTATCAACCCTTCGTTGGCGTCGTTCTGGTCGATCTCTACACTTTCCAGTCGTAAATCTCAGTAAACTGTCAAAGGTTTGTTTTCATGCTGTGCAGGATGCACTGGCAGTATTCACTAAGTTGCGTCTATTGTCTATTTGTTCGTTAAAATTGCTCTGTACTCCTTTGTAACATAGTAAAGCCTTTCATAATTGTGCTCGTACGCTTCACCTCCACAGCAGGCGTTCCATCTCGATTCCGCGTAACTCGGCAGCTGGACGAAGTCTTTGTTTCAGATTGTTGGGTGCTGTAAATTGTGACAAACTGCGAGCTGTCAGCGACGCCCTGAAATTCTTATTGTGTGCTGTACTTAGACGTTTTTTCTTTGTCTTCGCACTGTCGTCGGGTTTGACGTGCCCCTGATTCGTCATTATTTACGACCTGTGCTTGTGTCCATCGACTTGAGTGTGGGAACGTGCCACTTGATCGAGAAATTTAAAATTTTTTAAATTTCGATCACTACAACCTATATGGTACGAAGGTTGACTAACCATACTTAATCATGTTTTAACTCTATAATCGCTTGAATATACTCAGTTAATAAGAATTCTTGAATTAATTATTATGCTTTTCATTATTAATACTTATCCAAATAACATTATTTTGACACACAACATTTGTAACCGTGTCAGACACATAACTATTTAACTGATAATTTGATACCAGTGGTACCATAATACGATAGTTTCCGATTACGTAATTAAACTTGTTTTCTTGAATTTTGAATACTCTCTATTAAGTAATATTGTTATATTTCAGCATTTTTGTACCTTGTATCATGTTCACTAAAAGAACACACGAATTCTGGTAATTGTAAACCAAATTAGATTAACATTTATACGATATACGATAATCAGTATTACCAGCCCTGAGCAGTAAGATTCTCAATATCTATTTCAATCGTTTTTGATGATCATTAATTGTTTAAAAGGATAATAACTTCAAATTAACTTATTGTCAATAAAATAATAATTTTCTTACCTTGAATCAGTTTCTTTATTTCAAAGTAGGCGAAAGAAAAATTTATTTACAGAGCAATTATTTTCGAAGTGGCAGCCCGACCTTAGAGCGGCCAATATTCGAATTTTAAAGCAGTATCGAATATACAAAATCAGATTGTTTACTGTACATACACTATTAAACCAATGACATATCATAAACTGTGTTGTGACTTTTCAGTGTATTACAGGGCCTATTTTGGAAGACTGACAACATTTACCATTGGTAAGTGAAACGGTAAATATACCCAGTGCTTCAAGAGAGTTTTAACAGTCCTTTTTAAACAAACATTTCGAGCTTTACTTCGAACAAACCTTAAACATAATTAAACACAAATTAAACATTTTTAAGATCATCACAAAGTTATATTACAACGTGATGAACCCATCGTGGGGCATGATTGATTGAAGATAACATCAAATCAAACAATCTACATCACTAAACAATCAGCAGTCGTTAATATATTACGTTTCTTAATTATTTTGTTCTTGATTCCACGTGGCGCCCAACATGGGGCAGTGAATTAGGCCGATAATGCCTAATAATATAAATAAATATCGAATATATTTTAAACCTAATTCGACGGCAGTGACATTACAAGGCTGCAAAGATGCACAAGAAAGCAACTTCCAAGAGGCGAGCGGCGGAAGCCGAAAAAGAAACTAGGATGGAAGAAAGGGAAGTTACATCAGCTGAGGACGTGGAAGAAATTTTAACCACAGGGGAAGATAAACAACCCGAACAGGTGGAAAAACTCCAACAACCGGAAACTCGACCGGAAGTAAAACAACCCGAGACGCCCACACAAACAAGGGACGCTGACTTCCAAGAATGGATGAAGAAGATGATGGAGTCGTTGAAGGAAGACAACCGATCCACAAAGGAGGAATTAGGTACAATGAACAAGAAAATAGAAGAAGGCCAGAAGAAGATGGAAGAAGGCCAGAAGGAAAGCCAGAAGAATATAGAATCTTTGAAGGAAGACTTGAATAATAAAATAGACGAAACCAATAAGAAGACGGAAGAACTATTGACAAAAAATATAGAACTAATCAAAGAAAAGTTATCTGAAAATTGGGAATTAAGATCAGAGAAACCAATAAGAAATTAGACCAAATGAATAAGAAAATGAAGGAAAATTACAAGAAGAGCGTGGAGTCGTTAAGTAAGGTAGTAGACGATTATTGTAAGAGATCGGGAGAGACAATAAAAAGATGTTGTGAAGAGACGAAAGAGAGTGTTAAGGAGACAAGAGAAGAATTAATAATAGACAACAAACCAGAAACTGAGGAGGTACCCGAAGATAAAAACACGGAACAAGTGAGCCCGAAACCCAAAGATAATGGAATCAAGAACAAAATAATTAAGAAAACGGAAGAGAAGAAGATGAAATTAAGAGGAATAATGCGCCCAAAGAAGGTGAGAATTACAAAGGAAATAGTAGAGATGACTCAGAGTGGTCTAATTAATATACTTAAATTCCCAATCATCGACCACAGAGAAGGAATTTATATGAAGGAGTATAGAAGGAACTTCATGAAGATGTACGAAGAGAATTACAATATTACGACGAAGAAGATAATAAACAATAATGCATTTAAAGTGAATATACCTAGAAGAAGGATGCATCCCAAGAAGGTGAAAATTACACGAGAAAGAATGGTAATGATTAGAAGGGGGTTAGTTAACATATTTAAAACCCCGATTAACGAACAGAAAGAATTAATAAAGTTTAAAAATTATAAAGAGAACTCAATAAAAATATCAAAAGTTAATCACAATAAAACGATGAACCAGAATTTAATAAAAAACATACTTAAAGCAAATATGCCAACAAATGAGATGCATAATACAATGTTAATGACATCTTCAATAAAAAATGCATCATTAAAATATTTGAGTAACAAACCAGATGATGAAAGAATAATAACAGTATTAAATACCAATGACTATTTTGCATTCGAAGAATTACAATACCGATTAATTAAAAATGAGTTAACCATGACGGAAGAACATAAAGTAAATGAAGAATTAGTAGCAGCAAAATGGAAGAGCCGAATGATAGCAAGATACGTGACAAGGACAGAAATAAGTCTGAACACTAAAGAAGTCCGAACAACAAGAACAGATGAAGTAAGTGACTACGAATAAACTGAATGAAAATACATTGAGAAGAAGGACGGATATTACAAGATAACCGGATGAGGCAAACCAGAAATATGACAAAAAGAATCAAGGGTAATTATAATCAAACCTCACTGAAGAGATATATTGAAGATTAACTAATGTGAAAAACCAAAATATGATGATGAAAAAATATTAAGTGATGATATTAATTGTGAAAACGACGACTAAATATAAAAATGAGTGTTGACAAACTACTAATGTAATAATGCGTGACCCAAAGAAGTAATGTATAAAATGATGAATAATGTAATCTAAACAAGGTACCCGTACTAAATGAAGAAATATACGAGAAAGACACATAACAACTATGGCACATCATATAAAGATTTCCAAGAGCCAGTCAACTAGTAAATACCATCTTACCCGTACTAAATGAAGAAATATGCGAGAAAGACACATAACAACTATGGCACATCATATAAAGATTTCCAAGAGCCAATCAACAAGTAATTAACATCTTACCCGTACTAACTATAAAAGAAAAGAAATATATGAGAAAGACACATAACAACTATGGCACATCATATAAAGATTTCCAAGAGCCAGTCAACTAGTAAATACCATCTTACCCGTCCTACATAGAAAAAAAAGATGATCTACAATGGAATTAACAAGAGAAGTTGGAAGACAAAAGCAAATGAATATTATTGTTATAAAATGGATATGCAATACACAAGGCATGAAGCAAAACCAAACAAGAGCTTATTAAATAAAGTATGACACAGATATGTGGGTAAAGAAGATACAGAATATTATAAAATGATATTAAAAGAACTACCAAAAGAAGGATTAACTAATGCCGAAGAATAATGAAAATGACATACTAAAGAAGAGAATCATGAGAAAGGACCAATGAAGAACTGTAAACGAATTATCCTAGAAAAATATATGAAGATTAAGTTAAGATGAATCAAGAAGAAAATAATATAATTATGTGTAAACCGCAACTGCGTGAAGTAATCCCAAGAATGTTTATTATTAGTCGGAAGAATGACTACTTTTATTTTGTAAGATGAATTGACTGAAGAATTATTCCAGCAATCATTTATATTTGAACAGAGATGATGTACATCTGAAATTTTTGTTATGTTAGTATGGCCAGCAGAGATGTATACCACAGCGAGCCACTCTGAACTGCCCCAGCTAAATATGTTAGGGAATTAAATAGTCGAGGGAAGACAATTACAAGGAGAGAAATACAAGATATGATTCATAAAAGGAAATGGAAGGATAAGAGAAGAACAGAATATTCAATATGGAAGGGAATACAACAATTGATAAATTCCTCATGAAAATAGTATAAGGATTCAGAATTAATCAATTCTTATAGGAAGGCATATGTAACGTAACAAAATTGTAGTTACATATAAATAATATCTAATACATTGAATAAGAATATACCACGAACATGTCTGAGCCAAAATGAGAAAAAATACCTAAAGTATTAAAGCCAAGTGTGTATCCACATACAAGTAATGTCGAAGCAAACCAACGCAGGAGAAGGAAGAACTATAATGATAGCAACATCAATGTGATAAGAAGAGGAGAGTATATAAAAAGCCAAACAAATACGTTAGCAACAAAGGCCTAATAGATCATACAAGTGAGGGAACAACACGATATCAATACGACGAATAGATCATACAAGTGAGGAAACAACAAATACCCTATAAGTGAAGAACCATATATATATGAAGAAGAAGAAACCTGAACACTAGAAGAGGAGATGTGCATATTGTGAAGAAGAAGAGAAATGTATAATAAATAATGAAGAATATTTAACATGGACAAGAAGACAATAACATTCCCAGTGTAAGGAATGCAATACGACCAGGAAGATAATAAGGCATGTGTGAGGAATGCCGGACTAGTGGATTATAATACCCTCCAACAAGGAAGAATATAGTATAGAAGAGATAACCGAGAATCAAGTGTTGACAACTTAATAAGTAGCCACAAACAATGATAGTGAGTGTCTTATATGAGTGCATCGATTCATAGTAAAATAACACAACCCCAAATAAACACCACAGACAATAAAAGTGTAATGTTTATGTAAAAGGAAGATAAAAAGTGTTAACAAGTAAAAATAGTGAACCCCAAATAAACGACACAAACATTTAGTGTATGTTTTATGAACCAAGATTATGACAAAATACAAACATAGTAAGACCACAAATATACTGAGATTAAAGGGAGAAATAATTGCTCAATAACAACTGAAACTGAATATAAAATCCTTAATGATATATGTGTTTAAGTATCAAAAGAGTAGAGAGTAAAAAACCAATATGTAATGTAATAATTAATGTATTGTAAATGAGACAATCTGCTATAGAGAGACAAGACAAGTTACCCAAGCCAAAATATAAGCACATAACATGTACAATTATAACAAGTAAGAATTATGTAATAATGTATGAACAAATAGTATAAAATGTGTATAAATTAGTGAGAATATTGTAATATACAATAGTAATAACATTCTCATAACAAAGTTATAATAATTAAGCAGAATGATGAACAGATTAGGATGTGTATTGTTGTCAAATCAGTAAGAGACACATAACCTCAACTGAGCAGGATCTACAACATAAAACCACAAGTAATAATTAGAAAATTGCAATTATAAGTAACTGTTCAAATCAACAACCAAAATAGGATAAATGAGTAACCTAATGTCCCAATATGAGTAGAGAAATACATCTATATAATCTATATTATTTAAACAAACAATAGCCAGATTAACAAACCACAAGGTGGCCATCAAAGTTAGACAAATTACTCACTTAAACTTGATAAAAGAAAGGAAAGTAGGTTGACAGTAGCAACTAGAGTATCCAATACCTCTATGAGAACCTTTAGCAAACACTAAATACACAAGTATATACGTAAACAATAATAAACAAGTATACATGACCCAGGAGGCTAGATGTAAAAAGCCATCTTACTGTAATTTAATGAATGTTGGACACAACAAAAAGGTGTTATACACTATAGACAAACTATGTACAAGGTCTAGGTACACATTAATGGATTAAAACACATCCATTAACTACAATTAATGATAAATTATGTATATAAAAATAACAAAATGATGACATGGTGTGCTAAAGCCATCTAATATAAGTACTTGGATTTCGTTGTCCATGACGTGTCCGTTACTTAACTAAATATCACTATAATATTGACGACTCGGAACACAATGTTTTTTATAAGTAAAAACGTAAAGTTTTACCTTACAGCCTAAACCGGCTTTCACCTATAGAAGGCTTCATCAGAGGCTGTCGTTAGTAGCGCTGCTCGTCTTGTTGTTGGCGACGAGAAAGTGTTTCGAAAGATTGAAGCTGTGTGTGTGTGGTGAGATGTGTTCGAATAATGCGTGCGATTTGAATTGTGTCTGTTCGTTTAGGATGTCGTTTTTATTTGTTTTTGTGTGTTTGTATATTTCTAATTGTTCTAGAGTGTCTAGTTTTCGGCCTTTTGTGTGTACGTGTAGTATGTTCATGTTATTGTCGATGTTTTTATATGTGTGGTTTGCTTCAATGAGGTGGTTTGCGAAGGTAGATTCTGTAGTGGTGTGGAGTGCTTTTGTGTGTTCAATGTATCTCTGTTTGAAGCTACGTCCTGTCTGGCCTATGTAGAATTTACTGCAATTTGAACAATTTAGTTTATATACACCGGGTAGATCGAATTTGTTTTGTGCTTTGGGCATGCGTTTTGATAGTGTGTGTTCTGTTTTGTTAGTAGTTTTGTAAGCGATTCTGTATCCTGATTTTTTGAATTTGTGGGCAATTTTTTCTGTTTGTTTGTTGATGTATGTTAGTGTTATGAATTTGTTGTTTTCTGTCTTTGTCTGTTGTTTGTTTTGTGTTTTGTGTAGGAGTTTACTGACTATTAAATATAGTCATATTTGTAAAATAACTATAACTATAACTATTAAATATTGTATATATACACAGGCACAAATTCAGTATATACAGAAAACCAACTACAACTGACACACTAATACACAACACCTCCAATCACCCAATACAACACAAACTAGCTGCTTTTAGAACCATGATACATAGACTTAACAACATCCCCTTAGATGAAATAGACTACAAAGACGAACTAAACACGATAAAATATCTAGCAGAATCTAACGGTTATGACAGAACAATAGTCAGTAAACTCCTACACAAAACACAAAACAAACAACAGACAAAGACAGAAAACAACAAATTCATAACACTAACATACATCAACAAACAAACAGAAAAAATTGCCCACAAATTCAAAAAAGCAGGATACAGAATCGCTTACAAAACTACTAACAAAACAGAACACACACTATCAAAACGCATGCCCAAAGCACAAAACAAATTCGATCTACCCGGTGTATATAAACTAAATTGTTCAAATTGCAGTAAATTCTACATAGGCCAGACAGGACGTAGCTTCAAACAGAGATACATTGAACACACAAAAGCACTCCACACCACTACAGAATCTACCTTCGCAAACCACCTCATTGAAGCAAACCACACATATAAAAACATCGACAATAACATGAACATACTACACGTACACACAAAAGGCCGAAAACTAGACACTCTAGAACAATTAGAAATATACAAACACACAAAAACAAATAAAAACGACATCCTAAACGAACAGACACAATTCAAATCGCACGCATTATTCGAACACATCTCACCACACACACACAGCTTCAATCTTTCGAAACACTTTCTCGTCGCCAACAACAAGACGAGCAGCGCTACTAACGACAGCCTCTGATGAAGCCTTCTATAGGTGAAAGCCGGTTTAGGCTGTAAGGTAAAACTTTACGTTTTTACTTATAAAAAACATTGTGTTCCGAGTCGTCAATATTATAGTGATATTTAATATAAGTACATGAAAAGCAATAAGTGGAAACAAAGCTGCACTAAAGGTGTAAAAATAGTTGAGGTACAAACTAAACACCTAAGAAATGTGTTAATATGAAAAAATGTTCTAGAAATAAGAGATACAAATGCAAGAACATGTAGGGTTTATACGCCCAAAGAGCATTTGACAAAAATGTAAATATTTTAATATCTAGAAATAATTATAAAGAGAAATGGACTCTAAACAGTTTAGAATAAGCATTAAAATAATAATATAGCATAATAAGGTGGAAAAGACTTAATTGTGATTAAGAACCACGAAAAGTGAATTATCAAAAGTGACATAGGTTAATTTTGAACGGATTTATAGGTTGTTTGAACTCTAAATAATGAGCCAAGCGTCCGCAAGACAATGATACCATTCACGTCTTAATTAGTAAAATATTAAGAAAGATATGAACAATTGAAGATTTTCTGTCAATTCCGAAAAGGATTGAACGCGTCATAGCATACTCTCAAACCCAAAGACTGATGCGAAAAAATTAAATTTTTAACTTTATTAAGGCATATGGTGTCGAGATTATCAATTTCTCAACCAATAGGAAGAGCTGATTTCGGGAGACGCCGACAGCAGCTTCGGAAGAAAGCATTAATTGTTCTTGGACCATCAGAGCGGACGGAACGTATGTTAGTCGGTGACCAGATTTTTAAATTAGTGCGCACTCCCCCTAGCATAAACAAGTATTCTAACCTAACCAGAGTGCATAACCATTACGTGTGAAAGTGCAACGAGTGATGTGATAAAATAGTAACCATCGCCAGTGTATAATAAAGGCGATGATGAGTGGGAAACTAAGGGAGTACTTATTATTATTAACAATTTTTATAATGCAAATTTAATGTTTACCAACAAAGTTATCTCGTTGGTACTACTTTAACCAAGTACAACCATACATGGTTAAACTAGTTTATAAAAAGTTAATTAACCAGTATTGAAATAAAAGTTCTCAATCGTTTTAATTTAAATAAAATATTATTAATTTTTAGAAGGAAATGATGAATAAAGATAACATTACAATGAATATCAATGTAAACAATGCAGAATATAGATGCTAACTTGACTACTATTACTACGAAAACAGATCGTTTATTGAAAATTAACAGAGAACAGTCAGTACAGTTAATGAACAAATACTTGTCAGTAATAAATATTATGTATAGTTTTAAGAGTTTAAATGCAAGCAAAATGAATAGTTTATTAAATCACTTTGAATAATAGGTAATCTAACCTATATGGTATGAAGGTTGACTAACCATACTTAATCATGTTTTAACTCTATAATCGCTTGAATATACTCAGTTAATAAGAATTCTTGAATTAATTATAATGCTTTTCATTATTAATACTTATCCAAATAACATTATTTTGACACACAACATTTGTAACCGTGTCAGACACATAACTATTTAACTGATAATGTGATACCAGTGGTACCATAATACGATAGTTTCCGATATCGTAATTAAACTTGTTTTCTTGAATTTTGAATACTCTCTATTAAGTAATATTGTTATATTTCAGCATTTTTGTACCTTGTATCATGTTCACTAAAAGAACACACGAATTTTGGTAATTGTAAACCAAATTAGATTAACATTTATACGATATACGATAATCAGTATTACCAGCCCGGAACAGTAAGATTCTCAGTATCTATTTCAATCGTTTTTGATGATCATTAATTGTTTAAAAGGATAATAACTTCAAATTAACTTATTTTCAATAAAATAATAATTTTCTTACCTTGAATCAGTTTCTTTATTTCAAAGTAGGCGAAAGAAAAATTTATTTACAGAGCAATTATTTTCAAAGTGGCAGCCCGACCATAGAGCGGCCAATATTCGAATTTTAAAGCAGTATCGAATATACAGAATCAGATTGTTTACTGTACATACACTATTAAACCGATGACATATCATAAACTGTGTTGTGACTTTTCAGTGTATTACAGGGCCTATTTTGGAAGACTGACAACATTCACCATTGGTAAGTGAAACGGTAAATATACCCAGTGCTTCAAGAGAGTTTTAACAGTCCTTTTTAAACAAACATTTCGAGCTTTACTGCGAACAAACCTTAAACATAATTAAACACAAATTAAACATTTTTAAGATCATCACAAAGTTATATTACAACGTGACGAACCCATCGCGGGGCATGATTGATTGAAGATAACACCAAATCAAACAATCTACATCACTAAACAATCAGCAGTCATTAATATATTACAACGTTTCTTAATTATTTTGTTCTTGATTCCACGTGGCGCCCAACGTGGGGCAGTGAATTAGGCTGATAATACCTAATAATATAAATAAATATCGAATATATTTTATCCGATAAAATGACCCATGACCCATCGCGGGGCATGATTGTTTGAAGATAACACCAAATCAAACAATCTACATCACTATACAATCAGAATATCATTGGTATTATTACAATATATACCTGAAATTATAATGAATTTAAAGTATTCAAAGAAAAAAAAAATCCGAACTGGTATGATAGAAAAAAGAGAAGTTATATGTATAAAACAAATATACAAAAAATGGCTAAAGCAGAATATTGCTAAATAACCAAGAAAAAGAAAAAAGATGTCTAAGATAATTAAAATGACACAAGAAGAATAGAAAAACAAACTAATGAAAAGTTAGATCTGATGAAATTAACATATAAATAAATAAAAAACAATCAACTGTATGAGTAAATGACAGTAAATAGCAAAGGTACAGCGGAAAGAAGAATGAGTAAAAGGCCCAAGTGATCTAAAAACAAACCACAAGGTGGACAATCCCAAGATATATTATTATTATTAAGTTAAGTCACAAGTTGACAAAAAAGGTATTTAAGATTGACTGTTGAAAAAGTCCAGCAATCAAAATAAACTGAGCAGAGAAGATGTTCCTCTGGTCTCAGAAAAAATGAGTAGTAATGGAAGAAACCAGCTACTAAAAAGTTAGGGAAAAAATTGTATAAAAGGAAGAACACACTAATGGAAATAAATAAAAACAGATCCAAATAAAATGGAATGAATCAAGTAAGAAGAGAAATAAAGAATGGAGAAACAAACAAGAAAGAAAAGGAAAAAATAATATATAACTGATAATTTCATAAAAAACTATGTTAGTGTTTTATTAAAATGATCAATTTTGAAGGAGAGGCATTATGTTGCAACACAAATAAGCCACCCCAATACCAGGGATGAAAAAGATGGTACTAAATATAAATATACTTCATATAAAATAAAATATTAAATATAAATAAAATGTAAAGACAATGACACGACAAACGACGACATGACCTAACCCAAGTGATTGACCAAACAAACAAGAAAACAAAGAAGAAGGGAAAAAACCGAAACCAAATAAGAAAAAAGACAATTGAAGGAAGTGAACGAAATCATACAACCAAAGAAAATAAAACCTAATGAGAAGGGGAGAACCAAACTAAAATGAAGCCAATGAAAATCGAAGGAGAAGAAGAAGAAGAAAAAGGAAAATGAAACTAATTAAGTGTAAAGGAAATGAAGTGAAACCAAGGGATAAGAAACACCACAAATATGTAAGGGAGAAATGGTACACTCAAGTATAATATTGGGAATAAAACCAATAATTATCCAATACTGGAAATAAATATTATTATCACTTAAATAATTAATGTAATTGTTTTAACCAAAACCCAGTAAAGTAATATAATAAAAAGAAAAGTACACTAACCCCAAGAATTAGAGTTAGATGTAGTAAAAATCTATAGAAAAATAACATTAGTAATACTGTGTATAATATTAGTAAAGAAAGAAATAGTGAGAAAGTGACAAAGAGAAATAATTATAGGGATTACCCACTAAGAAACACTTAATGTAAACAGTTAAAAAGTGCAGTAGTGAAAGTGTGAAACCCCAAAATGGTTAGAAACCATATTTATGATAATAAAACGCTTAATAATCAATAATAAACAATAATTGATTAATAGTGAATCAAATAATAAATAATAATAAGGTTCTAATGATAGAATTAGATGTAAGCACTTCATAATGTGGAATAAACACTGAAGAGTGATGAGGAAACACTACGTGATTAAAAGTGAAACAAATTAATAATTAAAAATATAGTAGAGTCCCGGTTATCCGCCATAAACGGGCTGGCGGAAGGGCGGATAAGCTGGAATGGCGGATAATAGGGAGAGTTAAATAAAACGCAAATTTATCATAAAATTACGTTGTAATTTTGTAAATGTAATTAATAAACATCACGTTTTACAACAAATCAATAGAGAAAACAATACAGTACTGTACAATTATATTACAAAATTATAGTAAAACATTTTAGAGAACAAGCAACAATATTAAAGTTATACACTTACAAAAAAAGAGAAAACAATTACGCCTACTTTAGTACTTCACGCTTCAAGTTTAAGAATTCAGTAAAGTTTAATAAGAAAAATTTACTAAAAATAAATATAGAATCAGACTAATGTGTACGTAATAAAATTGACTTACACTGTCAGAAATGTTGGAAGTGAGAGTTCAGTTCATGATGAGTGAAAAAAATTAGTGATCTTCGACTGCCTCCCTGATGATTCCCGCTTCTTTGCTGCCAAGTCTTGCCATCTTTGAAGCATCATTATGTCGACAACCCTGGCTTCCTCTTGCTGCTCAACATACTGAATGGCTGCTTCAAGAGCTTTAACCCCTTCTTTGTGTGTGATCTTTTGGGGCTCAACAGTTTCAGAGTCTTGATCTTCAACAACATCATCGCTATTAACAAGTGTTACAATTTCTTCGTCAGTTATTTCATATTGGTCGTCTCCTGAAAGCCAATTCCTTATTTCATCCAACGATGCATCCTCACATCCAGGGATACGTTGCACCAAGGGCAAAATACTTTCATGAAGTTCATCTAGCATGCTTTCAGCCATATTTTCGTCCTCGCCCAACAGCTTATGCCACGACTTCGCAATTGTTTGTGCCCCGACGTCAGCCCAGGCCCTTGCGACCCAATAAGTGACATCCTTCAAATTTATACTTTTCAACTTCTTAATCAAGTTTTGCCCATCTTCAATTTCTTGTATGACTGTTGACAGAAGCTTTCTTCGATAGTTTCGTTTAAGTGTTTCCAAAACACCCTGGTCCATAGGCTGACAAATGGCAGTCACATTTGGTGGCAAAAACATAGCCTTTATGTCCCTATCTCTAAGTTCGTCTGGATCAGGGTGAGTTGGGGTATCGTCTAGCAGTAAAACTGCTTTTCTGGGTAGGTTGTTATCTTTTAAAAACTTCTCTGTAGAAGGAACAAACTCTTTAAAAAACCATTCCTTAAAAATTTCACTAGTCATCCATGCACTTTTTTGATTGAAATATTTTACTGGAAGAGCATCTTTTGAAATGGTTTTAAAAGCCCTAGGGTTTTTGGACTTTCCAATCATTGCCAGGTCCATTTTATGGTTTGCTGTGGCATTACTGCATGCTAAAATAGTCACTCTCTCTTTACTACGTTTATAGCCAGGGGCTGCAGCTCCAGTTCTAGCTGCAAGGCTCTTACTCGGTAACATTTTGAAATTAAGGCTTGTTTCATCACAATTAAATACTCGATCTCCTGTTAAGCTTTCAGTTTCAACAAAGTCTTGAAATTTTTTCTTAAACTGCTCCATTTCTTGAAAGTTTGATGACAGTTTCTCGCTGCAAATATTCAACTGACGGATTCCATAACGCTTCTTCCATATCTAACAAGCCAGCCAACGCGTGCTGTAAAATCTGCATCACCTTCGTTAAATTCTTTTTGAAACTGCAACGCCTTTTCTTTTAAGATAGGTCCCGAAATAGGCACCCCTTTCTCCCTGAACTGTGTAAACCAAATGTACAATGCTTCACTAACTTTTTCATAATCACTATTTTTCATAGTTTTTCTATCTTTAAAAGCAGTCTCAGTAACTCGTGAGGAAAACCATTTTTCTAATTCTAATCGTCTCTACTTCCAATCTCCAACTGTGTGATGACTGACGCCGTAGTGGTCAGCCACTTTCTGCAGCTTTTCCCCTTTATCCAGTCTTTTTAATGCCTCAAGCTTGTCTTTTATTGATAAAACAATTTTCTTCCTTTTCGTAGCCATAATCGCAACACTGTTAACAATACTACACTACGACACTTTCACCAAAACTGCACTAGTCACTCACGGACACACCGCGTAAAAATAGCCTCACTGCTCACTACAGCACACAACAAGAAACTGCAATCTACTAAGCAATGAGCATGTGAGCGATAGTGTTGGATGTTGGGGGTGGGGTGGGGTGAATGACACATGAGTCACAGCTAGGCTAAATAGGCGATGGGGCAGTAGGCCAAATTCCTGCGGTACAGTCAGGAGCAATCACAAAGAGAGCACATACACTCACGCCCGCAAACTATTGGCACACTATTTTCGTTGCAGCAATTAAAGAAAATATTTTTTACGTTTACGTTTTTTTATGCCGCTTGGGCGGCGGATAACACGGAACGGCGGATAATCGAAGGGCGGATACCGAGACTCTACTGTATAAGGTTTTAATAATAATATTAAATGTAAACAATTAGTAATATGAAATGAACACTGGAAAGTGATAATAACGTTGTTAATTAAGAGAATTAAGATTAATTGTAAATGATTGTAATTAAAAGGGGAGTATCCCATGAAAAAATAAACAGCTAGTGTTAACATGGATTGAGAGTAGAGTTTAATTAGGAAATAAGAAATTAATAATGTAATAAATAAACACCCCAGATTGTAAGGGAAAACCAATTATTCAAAAGGTGATGTTAGTTAACACCCAAAAAGTAGTAATTAATGAAATGAGTTATAAACAAACTTTACTTAATAATTGTTAAAGAATTGTGTAGTTATATTTATGAATAGGATATGACTGAAGAAATTGTGCAGAGCATATGCATAGATGTTATGTTTTAATTGAGGAAGAATAGGGAGTGGTAGCCATCTTATTAACAAAGGCAAAATAGATAATTAAGAAGTTAAGACAATACAAATCTAATTACACTAGAAAATAAGTTAATATAGAAAATGACAGAACCATACAAATGGGATAATAACAAAACAAAACACATTAGAATAAAATGAGACATCATTTGTATAAATTCAGTAAATATAGTCCACGGCTACTAGTGCATCTGAAATGCCTAACTGTCAAAACCAATAATTACAAATTGTATAAAATCCACATGAAAATTAACAAATCTAAGGCAAGTAACTAGCCAAGAATAATGTGTAAATCATTTTAAAAGAAAAATATTACAATAAGAACTTAAATTCAAAGAAATATGTAATTAACAAATGTTAACATAAATGTACAAAAGTTAATATCTAATAGAACATGACCTTATGAGGTATGAATTTAATCTTTGAAAGGAAATACAGACAATAGTGATAATATTTAATACTCAGGAAGGAAGACAGAAGAATAAAATCAATCAGAAAATATACAGTAATTCTGAATAAAAATTCAAATATAATAACAATGGTAATAAACCATGCCTTAGCCAATCAAAGGGTTTGAGTTACCATAGAAATGGGCCGTTGGTTACTAATTTTCCATTAATTTTGAGTACTCGTATAATGATGCTTGTGTAGTAGTGACGCAAGATTTTGTATGACACAAATTTTACTTTAAAATGTTAAAAAAATATTCAAAAGTCAAAAACATATAACAGTAAGAAGGAGATGAAGAGGAATAACATTTAACTGATGTCCAGGAACAATATAAACGAAAATTAAAAGCAGAAATTCCCAAGACTAATTAGAAAAGGACGCCAGCAGCCTAAGTCACTAAAAATTGATGAATTTTCCATTTCCAAAGAACAACGATCTATCACCAACCTTCTGAACTGATAAGTATCATTTAAATACCCTAATCCCAGGAATAAAAGCACTTTAAATATTTCTCATATCTATACAAACTCTCACTATGAATTAAAAATAATTTTCTTTCAAGGATTAAATAAAACAAACTTACGTAGAAAAACTTGTTAACTAAAAAATAACCTTGCACTAGATTGTGAACTGTTGTAACACCTATTACTACACTGCAGAACAAATTGTAGCCACACTTTATATTATTTAAGTATGGAGGATGTACAGTAGTGTACTTTTTTATTGTAACCATATTTAATGTTTTCTTTATAATCTAAAGAACTCCAGATTTTGGACGAGTTGACGAATAAAATACAAACAGTAGCCATGACAGCTTCAGGATAGCTCGTTCAAAACCAATTTCGTCAACTTGAGATAATGCGTTTCATGTTTAATGT
Source organism: Magicicada septendecula (assembly GCA_034769895.1). Classification (NCBI taxonomy): domain Eukaryota; kingdom Metazoa; phylum Arthropoda; class Insecta; order Hemiptera; family Cicadidae; genus Magicicada; species Magicicada septendecula. The sequence goes on along the minus strand of CM068371.1, from coordinate 401,165,443 downwards.
CGGAGCAATTTTATTGAAATACTAAATTATAATATTATTGTCACATTACTTAATTACCAAACAACCATTAAAGAAACAGTACAGAGTGTAACCATTGATTTATTTAATAGGAAATTGTATTATATATGTGTGTGTTAGCGAACTTACAGATTAGACAACTAGCGCTTTCGCTATCTGTGCAATACAGTATGCTGTACAAAGGCGGGAACCGATTCGAATGCTCCGGCCGTCACCGCTGAAAACACCATACTATCACATTAATTCATAAATTTAATTGTTTTCAACAAACAATTTGGCGCCACCCGGGATTCACAAACCCCTATGAAATTACAGGTAAGGTTTCTACTAGGTTGTACTGATAATTGTGACAACGCTACGGACTTCGTTAGCAGCAACCATTGATGTAACGACGAGGTGTGAGACGAACACACCACACTAATACATAAAAAGCAATATACACGTCTTTACAGAGACACACCAATCTTCTCGTTACAAAGTACATGCACCGATACTTACAGGTTTTGTTTATAATCCATTGCTTGAGCAGGGAATATAAAGAATAAGATCTTAAAATCAAATTGGAAAAATAGAGTATAGGTTATTAACTCTCACGCATTGTTTGAAATTTTATTAAATAACTAATATTGGAATTAATCAGGTGATAAGTTGAAACATATATATATATATATATATATATATATATATATATATATATTGTAACGTTACCAAATATGGTAGTTACATAAAATAAGCTAATATAACGTCAAGTAACAGAAAAGCATGAAAGTATTTCTAGATAAATAAACCTATGTGAATAAAAGTGTGTATCTACAGATATATTAGTATAAAAATCCAACGATGAGGAAGAAAGTGTTAACATGGCAGCATCAAATACGAAATGAAGAAAGGAAATGACCATGAGCCAAAATAAAATGTTAGTGACCAGGCCCAATAGGATCCAACAGTGAGGGGAACCAACAAAATAAGGACCAATAAAATCCAACAGTGAGAGGAAATCACAAGAATAATACCATTACCAACAACATGACGACAATACCAATAGGATTCCAACAGTGAGGGGAATCAACAAAAGAACTACAAATAAACTCCAACAGTGAGGGAAACAAATGAAGATAATGACTACAATGAAAATATTGAAGAAGGCATTCAAACATAAAGAAGAAGGAAAGAAGAAGGACAAGGAAACATACCATGAAGAGAGAAGAAAATGGATAGACCATGCAAGGACTCATCATCCATCAAGTGTACTAGAGACATTTTTAAACATTTTTCTTGCCTCCAGAAACGATTAAGACTATAAAATAGGTTAATTACCTTCTGTCAACGTTTCTTAAAATCCTTTTAGGATGACTCGAGTTTCGACACCATTTGGTGTCATCATCAGATCGGAATATGAATTAAGTTAAAACATTTTGATGCATATACATCTCGTCAGATATTAAAAAATTTAAAAAACAACACATAACATTATATAAATAATAAATAAACTATATCACAAAAAATAACAATACAACAATAAAATATAAAACCACGCGGCCGCAAACGAACCTGTACAGGAACGCCCCCACGGTAAGACTAATCAATGCCGGTTTGACCTTGGTTCAATTTATCGATCTGATATAGCCAATTTCTCGTTCTATAAGATCGATTCTATTAAATAAAACATTATTGGTATGTATTGCTTTCTCATTTAGGATACAATTGTGATCCTTCTTTATGGCTTTATATACCTCGAACCTTTCAAGGGTGTCCAGCTTTAGTGACTTTTTACATTTATGTAGGATATCCAAATTATCATTAATACTCTTTATATTATGGTTATATGAGCTCAAATGTTCTGCAAATGTGGATCTTATTACATTTGACTTGGAGCTTGGGATATGTTCTTTATAGCGTAATTTGAAAGAACGACTGTGTGATTGCGCACAGTTCTATATAGGACAAACAGGTCGTTCTTTCAAATTACGCTATAAAGAACATATCCCAAGCTCCAAGTCAAATGTAATAAGATCCACATTTGCAGAACATTTGAGCTCATATAACCATAATATAAAGAGTTTTAATGATAATTTGGATATCCTACATAAATGTAAAAAGTCACTAAAGCTGGACACCCTTGAAAGGTTCGAGATATATAAAGCCATAAAGAAGGATCACAATCGTATCCTAAATGAGAAAGCAATACATACCAATAATGTTTTATTTAATAGAATCGATCTTATAGAACGAGAAATTGGCTATATCAGATCGATAAATTGAACCAAGGTCAAACCGGCATTGATTAGTCTTACCGTGGGGGCGTTCCTGTACAGGTTCGTTTGCGGCCGCGTGGTTTTATATTTTATTGTTGTATTGTTATTTTTTGTGATATAGTTTATTTATTATTTATATAATGTTATGTGTTGTTTTTTAAATTTTTTAATATCTGACGAGATGTATATGCATCAAAATGTTTTAACTTAATTCATATTCCGATCTGATGATGACACCAAATGGTGTCGAAACTCGAGTCATCCTAAAAGGATTTTAAGAAACGTTGACAGAAGGTAATTAACCTATTTTATAGTACTAGAGACAATAATAGTAACTAAAGGAATAGTGATTATCGACTATGTAGAAACAGTGTTAACATTTAAGGAACCACAAACAATTACAGTGAGTACTTAATATAGATGTGAAAACCTGTGACCAGTTAACTAATTTTAACCTAATAAACCACACAAACAATTCCAGTGATAAGGTTTATAGTGGAAGAAAATGTGTTACTTTCATAGTGAATACATCAAGAATTAAATAGTCAAATATACACAGACAATTAGTGTGACTAATTTAATAAAGATTGTGATCCATATAGATAATCATAAGACCACCAGAATAATATAAAATCGAACCATTATATTATTGTTCATAGAGAACTGACAATAAAAACCTTTGTTAAATATCAAACAAATGTGACAGGAATTAGATACAACCAATGACAAGAAAGATATTGTCATTAGTACAAAAAGATTTGTATTATTGTTTAAGAAGAAGTAGTGTAAACATGTGTATTAAAACAATTAAAATATTGTAATAAAATACCATACTGAAGTCATGTTAGTAGTAGCAAAATGCTGCATTAGAACATGTTGTACATTGTTACATAACCCCATAGGAAAGACACCTATGAAACAAAAAATCATACATGTTAATTTAACCAAATAACCATCAACTATAATATCAATCAAGGATTTGTTATAAATAATGATACACCCTAGTAGACAGTGTATTATATTGAAATACAATACAAATAAAACAGATCAAATATGATGGCACAAAGATAGGAGAAATGGAACCTAGTATGCCAAGTTAGTTAAACAAAATACAGTATTAAAACAAGTACCAATGTTAATGAAAGTATTACCAGTAGTTAGATGAACATCTGGTACTACTATGAGAACAGATTATAAATATAATGACAATAGTTTTGTAACCAAAATATTGTAAACTAGCTAACTAAGAATACATAGCCAGCCAGAAATAAGCAGAAACAATGTAACCAACTAGTTAAGCAAAATACTTTATTAAAGCTTGAACAAAGATTGATAAGAGTGTTACCAGTAGTAGGAGGGACACCTAATGCTACTTTGAGAACAGACCATGACCATGAGAATAGTCATTTTATATATATATTATTAAAAACTAAATGACCATGATGGTGGAATCCGAATGTAAACAAACAATAAAGAGCAAGTTATTTATGCAAAATGCAACATACAAACTTGTTTAAAAGTAGATAAAAATGTTACCAAGGATCAGAAGAATGTCTGATACTACTTTGGAAATCTAAATCAAGTGTAGCAATAACAATTTAATTATTGTTTTAACAAAAATAACTGATTACCATGCTATGACATAATGTAAACAAACCCATTACTAGAAATTGAAGGGTTCTCAGATAGCTAAAAGCTGACAAATATATGAAGGGAATTAGGTACTATAAGTGTACACTAATTGTATTTATTACATAATATACCTTGTATAGAAAAAACAATAAATAAAGTGACAATTGTAAGAAAAGAGATAGGAGGGTACTGAAACAATGTTAATAGTATATGAAATACAGCCCTGTACATATACTCCAGTACAGTCATGTAAATAGACGTTTATATTATTATTAGGTTACAATATCAGTGTTATTAAATAAGAAAAATTAGTTTTAAGTACAATTGTGAATAATCAAATATGGACGCCCAAAGACGCCATAACAAGATATTGTTTGGGTAACAATTATTCCCAAATTTTGTATTAAACAAGTTGAGATATAGACTCAGATCGTTTAATCAAAAGTGTTTTAGTGTAATTAGTCAAGTTTGGTGTAATAAACTTATTAAATATAAGATGCACCATAAAAATCGATAAAATCGTTATAGTGATTTAAGTAATGGACGGATTATAATCTTGTTTGGACTTTAATTAAAGCGCAGGATGTCCGCAATTTATTAACACTAACCGTTTAACAATAAGACAAATATTAAGAAAGTTATTACGATTTTAAACTTTCTAATTATTTTTTGTACCAGTGCTGACGTCATATAATCTCCAACGCAAACGCCAAAATTGGTAAAAAATTAAAAATTTTAAGAAAATAAAGTGCTTTGGGTTAGAGAGTTCAAACATTTCAGCCAATCGTATGAATGGAAATCGGCAGACAAGCTGCAGACGTTCCGACAGAACGAAAGAGTCATCTATCAACCATCAAACAGACAGGTCATGTCACTCTCCGGACGAGATATGAAGAAGTTTATTTTTGAATTGTGCGCGACATGTAAACATCAGTAACTGACATACACTAACCTAAATACTACACAAGCATTAACGAGTGCACTGTGCGGAGTGAATAATATTTAAATACGATCAGTGTACAATATCGATCGTATCTGCGAGTGTTGTGCAAAAGATAAAAACAGGGAGTACAATTCTTTTTTATTAATTAACAATGAAACAGAAATAATATTTCTGTAAATACGTAATGTTGATATACTACGCAAGTCAGTAATAGCGAAGTATCATAAATGATGATGGAATTTATCAGAATTAATGAAAGTATTAATTTGCACTTGTTAACATGTTAAACAAATATTCTAATTATTTTCCATAATTAAAAGAATCACGATTAAAGTACTTGTTACAAAATACGAGCAATATAAATAGTCGCTCGATTGACTAACGTTGTTTTTTTTTTGATTTTCTGTATTTGAAGATAAATATTTTAACTTTTATGCAAAAGAGTATTATATGATACTGATAATGACACATCAGAACTATTATCAATAATATGTATATACTTAGATTAAGAAGAAATAAATATTCAAGATAATTAACTCTAATAACAATTCACGTTATGAGATAACCTTAAAATCATAACCGTAACTTGCCACCTTCTTTGTCACAAGTCTGTTCTCATGTAATCCAAAACCAGATGAAAACAATAACAAGAGTTTTTTTTTAGTAACTTTTTCTCTTGTAAGTAAATAATTCTCACAGTGAATTATTAAAATATAGTAATACATTTCAGTAGTGCAAGCCAACACACTTGTTGATTGTCACGTAAATACTGTAAACGGCGGCGTACGAATTCCCGCGTACGATAATACCATAGGTATCTGTTATATGGTACTAATTTTCTATTTTAATATTTGTTTGTTTGTTTTTTATTGACTGTTCATTTAATATCATTATAAATGCCACATCTTGTACCTGGCATCATGCTACTTAAAAGAACCACACGAACATGGTAATTAACTGATATAAGAGGACATAACCTCTCAAAATAAAAACTTTTGTATAACCGACAGGGTTACCAGCCTTGAGGCTAAGGAGAGTCTTATTTTAAATTTTGTTCATTGTAATTACTATCAGTAAAATTATTAGTACCTGATTGTAAATTTTTAAAAAGATTTTATAACATCATTAATCGTTAATAAACCTCTACACTTTATTACCAGTGGAAAAAGAGTATTATTTCAAACTTAAATAAATTCATTTATTAATAGTCAGTTCTACCAAAAGGTGGCGGAAGAATTCAAATATTTCTAATAACTTAGAACTTTATTTAGCTATTATATCATTTTATTGTGCATGCTAGCCACATTGGATATTCAACCAGAATATCTACTTGTACTTGTAGTGTATGTATTACAGCTGAGCCGTCACCGAACAGAACTACAATATCCACGTGTGGTAAGTGGGGGAGGTTACTAACGGAGTGCGAGAAATATTTTAAATTAAAGAAGTGGACCATCGATACCCACATATTTGTCAATTACAATCAAACTAATAATAATAATTATAATTTGAACATTTTATCAAACAACATTATTGTAGATACCGGTGCGTGTCTGCAAGTAACACCATCACACTACTATATCACTATCGCAACATATAACAATTATCATTGTATTACAATATTGAAACTAGCACTTTATATGCGTTGTTGTTGTGTCGTGTTGTGTATGAGTACCTACCTGCTGTCTGATCTTGCGGATTCTTCCGACTAGGGCGTGTGGATTTTGGATTTGAATTTCGCAAGCTAGTAATCTCAAATTTATTGCAACAACACACAAAATAAATTACTTTAAAGGGGGAGAGTTTTGTGAGACTGGTAGGCTTTATCGTACAACAATTAAACAATGAAATATGGGGTAATAAAGCGTTGTTTATTACTCCAATAACACACAAGAATAAAATGGTTATTATATTATCAATTATCTTACAGTCTAAACAATGAATCTATGTTGACTAATGTTTTTAATTGGTTAATAATTGAAAAGAAACTAAACTCGTTATTTGGCGAGTTAATTGCAATTGAAAATTTAATTAATTAATTGATTTAATTTAATTAAATTGCTTTAACTAAATTGAATTTGAATGTTAATAAAACAAAATATAAAAACTCTGAAGTTAATTAGAATAATTTTCAAAAATAAATTAGACGTGACTTTCTAATTCACGTCATTTCATTTCTAGTGATTTGACTTCTGTTATACTGCAGTATGAGCTAATAATTAGATTGTTAGTTAATATTTGTATAGCGCTTTTACATTATTTCTATTTTCTTAACTACAGCTTACTAATGACTTAGCCTGCTATACAGATTATCACAATGAATTTATTCTTAATTACTAGAGTCTTTGATTTTTGTACGGCACCTGAATTGTTCAAATTACAATGCTTTTAAATGAAAAGATAGAAAATTTGATGTTGAAAAATAAATAAGTTGATTTTGCTTTCCTGTTATTGAAGAGGATGTTAGAGTTGCTCCCAATTGTCCCTCGTTGATTCCGGTCCGATCGCTAGAGAAAGTAATCTGCTTAGAGCTCCTGGATTCGGTCGTTGAGTTCAGAATTCGGTAACACTCTGCTGTCCTGCTGTTCGTTGTATATTTTAACGTCTACGGCTCTCTGCTGGAACTGGTTTCTGTCCCTCGTCGATTCGCACGTTGCACGTCAGCGTATGTGTGTGTGTTTCGTTCAAGTGGTAGCTCTGCTCGTCAGCTGTTCACCAATGATTGAGACGGCCTCTGTGCTGTATTCTTGAAGTCTGGTCTTGAAGTCTGGTGGATCTGTTGTGTGCTTATGATCACGGCTTGCAGTACACAATAAGCTTGGTTGATGTAATGAAGAGTATCTCGCCTTTACGCAACAATTACGAGTTGTACAGTTGATCTGTATTTACTGTGTTCGTAATTGCGTGTGTTGACCACGTAGAGTCTTCTGATGAATCTTCACAATGAGACGATCGAAGAATTACGTCTTTACTTCTCAAGTACTGGCAGAAGAGTGATGTTTCAGCCCGAAAACGCCGCGCTGGTCGGGGTTTTGTCAAATGATTTGATTGGCTGACACACTCTCCCTACTACATAAAATTTGAATTCCCTTGGTCCGTGAGAATGAAGTTAGATTCCCACAGACGGAGAATTAATATTATTATTAATATCATTATTCGGCGGAACCAAATTGTCGCTCCGGATTTCCTGTGCTTATTTAATTTTGCAATATCTTGGTTGCAAACCAAGTTGTGCGAAATCTAAAATATACAATCTGTTGGAAATTATTATCTTTATAACATATTAAAATCTCATTAAGGTAGCTCTATTTTTACAGAAGTTATTCAATTAAATTAATTAACTCTTTTATTTGTTAATTATATTGCGTAAAATTTGCACACGTCATTATTAATATTTCGGCAAACATTTTGGCTATCTTGAATTTCGCCTTAATTTATTAGTTTCCGAGATATTAATAATTAACAGTTTGGGTGTGGCCCTTCCTTGTACAGCGAGCTGATTACATAACGGCCACGTGTGCGTCGCTTTACAAAGCATTATTTTCAACGCTCTACATACAAATGGAGTTTTGACTGTTATAATTTATTTAAACATGATTTTAGTATGCAGGTGACATATAACCCCAAATAATTAATATTTGGTGCTGTTATAATATATTGTAACAACTTTAAAAACGATGTTACTTATTTATTACGAGTGTAATACGGTTGCGTGTTTATCGTTAATTCAGCCCACGTTGAATTCACCAATTTGTTACCAATTCAATCTGTTTATAAGGAAAAATATTTATTATGTTGTGGATATTATTCGGTTGTTGATTATAGCCTGTGTTAATTAATTATCAAGTGTTTTACCAGAGAAAAACGCTATATGACGGGTATTATAATGAATAATCCAGTATTTTTCTCCAACCCTAGTCCCTCTGTATTATCTAAATTGAAAGAGCGGAATATGAAGAGAATAAGTTAGTTCTCCATTCTCCCGTATTCACCAGCTGTCTGCAATCGAGCGCTGTTATTAATGAATGACCCGTTCTTATAGGTTAAGTTGTTCCACTTGACGTTTTTATCACTTTCTTTCTCTGTAAATTACACCCTGATTGAAATACAATAACTATTCTACAATAATACAGAACATCGTCAAATACAAGAAGGATTCTTTATTTTATATTATTTTAAATTTTCAACAGTTGCTTTCTTCGGTTATTAGAGCATCATATCGATCATACAATACTGAATGGATTTGTTATTGAACTCGTGGTTTATGTTACAATTTAATTATAATTTTCAGTTTATCTCTTATCCCAGGGTACATGTAATTCTTTTAACTATTAGTCAGGCCAGGTAATGCAAATTCAGGTTACTAGGTATTACAATTTAAATTAAAATCTTATTATATAAAGTATTAACATAAGCAGGTTTTTACCAAACGTTTACAAGCTACTCATCCAGGCCGTGTTCCAGTTAACGATGTCAGATCTAAGAGTGATGAAGAATTACGAAAATATTTCCAACTCCAGCTTCTCAATAAAGGTTGTGATTAGTGCCCCGGGCTGTAATGGAAAGTTCTGTTCTTGATCTTCGCAGATTTTCTCGTTTCTTGTGGTTACAGGTCCCAATGGAATTAGTGTAGTATTAAGTTCTTGCTCTGCAGTCAAAAGTGAGGTTCAGTAGGTAAATTTAATTCTCTTTAATTTTTTGTTGTAGGGTATTTATTCAATTCAACTTCTCCCGGTCTGGATTATCTGCATTTATTTATGGTTTCTTGTATAACTCATTTGGTGGTGAGTTTAGTTCATTTTTCTTAAGGTTTTTTATGTGAATTTTGTAGATAGGTTGTTTATTCTCAAAGTGATAATTTAGGAAGTCGTCCAATCCGTCTTTTTTATTTATTGTTTATAATTTAACATTGATGTGTAATAATTTTATTCATGAGGTTTTGTGGTTTTCTGGCGATTTTTAATGACTGAACTGTCCTCGTTTACATATAACAATTGAATGTTTTTTTAATAAACAACATTTCTTGCATATTATCTCTTTTGTTAATCAATAGTTATGAGAATTTATTAAGCAATTTATTCTTCAGATTTCTCTTTTTTTTCTCGATTTATGGAATTGAACTGTCCTCATTTACACATAACAATTGAATGTCTAAATCAACAAGATTTCTTGCATTTTGTTGCCTTAACAACCATTGCTTATTCTGTCATTGGATAATATCTGTTAACCTAGAGCCAGAATTATGAAATATTCTTACACTTATTTAATAAAATACTCCCTGCTTGGAATTACATTAAATCACATAAAACTTTCACTTAATCTGCCTTATTAAACCATATACATTTTACTACATTTTCTTCTTAATTGACTTATTTTAAAAGGTATTAATTTCCTTTTACAAAATACTGAATTTAGGCCTATTGGTATTATTACAGGTGTTATAATTTTTTGTTTTTAATTTAATTTTTCTTACCTGACCTACTGTACAAAGAGTCACTGGCTTGTGGCCACTTATATCAATTTTAATTTCCTGGTTTCAATTCATTATTATTATTTAGTTCATCATTGAACCCTTCATTGGTTTTTAACATATAATGACCACTTGCCAACTTATTAACACTTATTGTCTTCCTGGCCAAGTTTACAAATATTATTTTAAACATCTTCATTAATTATTTAAAGTAAATACATTTAACATAATACCATACACAATAAATATACTTGTATTTAATTATTTAAATACAAGTTTAACATGAATGAAATGAGTACCCATTACTTAGTACTTCCTTAAAGCAACGGCTCCACACTTACTACACACAAAACATAAAATAAATATCATGTAAACACTATATCATGATACAGTACAACAACAAGTACATTTTATAAAACATTAAATATTAATTGAACAGTATATTATACTCAACTCAGTGTTTATAGTTTACATCTTATACTGCTCATTACATATTTTATATTTAGGTACACCTTCAATGTTTTATTACCTAGTAACCTTACTAGGTACCATCAATGCATTTTTTAGGTGAGATTGGCCCTCTTGTACTTAATTATGGCATACCTTGTGCATTGTTTTCAGTCATGTTGACAAAGTTTTTATGTAATGTCGGGAACCTCAACTTTGTTACGTTACAAAGTTATATATATATATTGTAACGTTACATAACCCGGTCCCAATAAATTAACTCATGATAATAAAAGTCAGAAATGGGTAAAACTAAAGCTCGCTCAAAATTTAATTATATCACTCAATATGATAAACAATTTAAGTGGTATACAGTGCAAAGTGAGTGATAGTGTACCCATTGAGGTGAAAAACCAAAGTGAAATTAATGTATTACTAAATTGTGTTGTATGTGTTGGATAGGATAAAACTATGGAAGTAGTATGTAATAATACTAATTGATTTTTGTTATTTTATTTATTTATTGTAATTTATATTGTATGAACCACAATTTGTTATACCCAAGTTAATATTATATTGTTTCAAATAATTGTGTTAGATTGTAAGAAAACCCAGGGTTAATTTTAAAAGACATAAAAATTTTAACTACCAAAGATAATATAAAATTAAAATAATCCTATGAAGGAAATGGCAACAGGAAGTAGTACCGGGTATGAACACTATTCGAGATTAAATAAATAATATATAAATTTATTTAATGATAATAAAATGATAAAATATTTATATACAATGTCATAAAAAAATTAACCAAAACATATTATGTAAATTAAATTAGTAAAGAAACCGGAATGGAAGGGAATTATTTTTCCATAAATAAAATATAAATTTATAATAATCACAAACTGCCTACATAATAAAAATACTATGTGTTACTAAGAGTGATGAAAAATAACAAGTATTGTTAATAAGATATAAAAATTTTGAACTAAACCGGAGAGTTGAAGAAACGATGCGACAAAAATTATAAAAAATAACCTTTTTTGGACGTTGGAGGAGGCGAAATTCACGCAAGAGTAATAAATAAAGTGAATACTAACTAATTATACCTGAGGAATCCAAATTAAATGGTGATATACATTAAAAACCAGTGGATGAAAACATTCTGAGGATCCAATATAGTTCGGCCTACTTCCAGTAGACAATTAGAAAATACTCCAAACGAAAAGGAAATAATAACGCAAGACGTACCTCATCACAGAATAAAACTTCAATCCAGTAAGGACAACACGGAGCGAGGTAATATAAACATTTTTTCGTAATAAGTCCAGAAGAAAACTCGTTTTTTAACAGTGAAATAGAACAAAAAATATTCATTTTATCATATGTTTCTTTCAAAGTAAACAAATACATGCTGCTCTCTTACGGCAATTCCGGAAACTACGTAATATTTGAAAAATAAACAAAATTATTTATTAATTTTTTGATATTTGTAAAGCGTAGCAATTATCCATTTCTGACACTCTCATAACACAAAGAATTCACCCTGAACCCTGGGGAATTACTAAGAATTATAACTGATGTAATAACTGATGTTTTTTATTATAGCGTAATATTGGGTAAATAACAACATATATGTTTTGTTCCTTAGACAGATCTATGTTATGTTTTTTTTTTTAAATAAGATTAATTGTGATACCTATATTTTGGTGGCAGGAGACAAAAGTCAATAATCAATAAACAATATTATTGAAAATTAATATTGAATTATAACGTGTTATAATTTATTGTAGTGGGTAGTTAATGAAAATTTCAGCACAACATACAGAAGAAATCGTCACAACTGAGGGGCAATAATGATACTTACTCTCTCTTCTGCATAAGGCTGAACAAATTACCTCCTGGACCCCAAATCACACACTCTCGATTTCTTTTAGATTGAGTAAAACAAGATAAACAAAATCCTTTATTTATACCTTTTAAAACGTCAGTTAGTATAATTCAAAAGTGACGCATACTGCGTGAGGCATATAATAACACTTTCGCAAGTGCACACCTCACATTAAGCGGTACGTTATAGAAATGGCGAACCCAACATTTGGGGCTTGAATGAGAAGGACGTTTCGCTAACACCCGCCTCTCGCAGAAACCGCACGTTACAAATTGACGACTCCAACGTGGGGCTGAATTAATGAAACCCGTAATTGCAAAACACTCGTAAGTGGTGGACGCCTCTCAAAGCAGGACGTTACAAATTGGCGCTCAACGTAAAAGGGCGGTAATTAGAAAAGAATTTTGATATTTAATATAAAATATATATCAAAAAATCTAATTATCGTTGGCAGTTATGAGAAAACAAGAAATGCCTAATACCCGAGGCAAATCGAAGAAGAGGGCAGAAGAAAAGGAGATTGAAGAAGGTGGACAGGAACAAGAAATAGAATTAGTCACGGACAGTGAAATGGACCAACAGACAGGTGATACAGAAGAAACCGAAGTAGTTATGGATACAGAAACGGAAATAATTGAAGAGGATGCCCAAGGGGATCAACCAGATAAATCCAACCAAAAAGAAGATATAAGCATACAGGAGATGTTAAGAATTATAATGGAAGGGAATAACAAGATCCAGGAAGATAATAAGCGAACCAATGAGGAAAATAAAGAAAATTTTAGGAGACAGGAGAAAAAATTTGACAAAATAGATGAAAATTTTAGAAAACAGGAGGAAAACTTAAAACAAACCATGAATGGACAATACCATGAACTGAAGGAAGCGGTTGAAGGGCAAAGAGAAGAGATGAATGCAAAATTTGAAGAGAATAATGAGAATTTAAAACAATTTGAGTGTAAAATGGAGAATTTCAATAAGGAGATATGGGAAACTTTCGGAGAGAAGTTTGAAAATGTTAATACGCGTGTCCAAAAAGCAGATACATACCAAGAGGAGACAACTAAACAAATGGACCATAGTTCCAATAATTTGGATGAAACATTGGACAGCACGTCAGAAGGTATTAAAGTAAGTCCGAATACAGAAGAGAGTAGGAAGGAAATAGAAATTACAGAATACCAAGGTGTAATGCCATCTGAAAATAAAAATAGCCACAACAAAAAGGATGTTCGAACTGTGGAAAAGAAGACCAAGGAAATAAGAAAAACAAGTAGAAAGAAAATAATAAATACCAAGGAAGAATGGGAGATGATTAAAGGTGGATTAATTAATGTATTCAACCTTCCAATTAACGAACAAAGGGAGTTAATTAAGTTTACATCCCAGTTAAATGTGTCGATGATTGAAGTGCATCAGAAGATATTAGTCAGATTATCAAGATGGAAGACAACATGCAAATATTGGGCAAATAATTCAGAGGTAAAAGGGAATGAAATGAGATTAAATATGAGCAACTATGTTATGTTAGAGGAGGTACAATACTGGTTAGTCAAAAAGGAACGAATTATGATGGAAGACTGGTACGAAGATTATCAAGGAGAGAATTAATTACGAACACCCCAGCAATCCGAGAACATGGAGTACCTGAAATAATGGACCACGGTTAAACAGACTCCAAACAAACCAGAAAAAGGGACGGATTTTATGGATATAGGACCAAGCAACCCATTGTAAACTAAAACCACAAAATTCTAAAAGTATGTAAGGACAACTTACTCAAGTAATTTCGAACAATATAATTTAAAATGAAGAAACTAAAAACCCCAAAAATTCAAAAGTGTGTAAGTACAACTTACTTAAGATATTTTGCAACCATTAGAATTAATAAAAAGCATGTAAGAACATCTTACTCAAGTTATTTTGAAACCATATAATTTAACAAACAACAAACCACTAAGAAAAAGAGAACAGATGATTAAATAATATTTATAAAGAACTGATTTAAAATGGACTAATAGGAAAAATAATATTTTGATGGTAACAAACAGAAGAAAAATTAAATGAACAAAAACAATTGATGGTAATGTGCTCAGATAAGAAGAATAACGAATAATTTAATGACTCCAATGAAACTGAAGGAGGATGATAATTAATACAATAAAAATTAGAATTTCTCGGAATTGAAGATTATATAAGAAGAAATGATACGGAGAAATATGTCACAAGAAGTAAAGTCAAAAGAATTTTAACATAAGGCCTATCAATGATGTTATATGCTATTAATTAATGATAAAGAAGAAGGAATCAAGGAGAAGAAGAAATATATAAATAAATGCAAACAGCTACAATATGAAGAATCCCAAAAGTGTTTGGTACTAGTTGCTAATTGACTACTACTTATAATTTTTTTATTTTTATGTATTGACCGTAGAAATGTTCCGGCAATAATTTTTATGAGCAGGGATGATGTTCCCCTGGTCTCAGAAGGTGTAAGGATGGACAGCGGTGTATGGACCCAGAGTGGCCACCCGACTGGAACCACCGCACAAGATAGGGAAAAATGTTAGGGAAATTGAATATTTAAGGGATAATAATTATAAAATAGCTGAAAGGAGTGATATTAGATTCCAGAAGTATAAATGAAGAAAATAGAAGGAAGATAGCAGACAGAAGCTTAATTGATAAAGCGAATTTATAGAAGCAAATAGAAATGAGTGTTGAAACAATTTTAATATGATTAGTGTGACCAGTCCTTATCAAATAAAATGTGGAAGTACCACTAACCCCGAGAAATAATTGATGAATTTGCCTCCAAGAGAGAGAGAGTTAAGTAAGAAAACGACAATTACCACAAGTCTAAATTACCAGAGTTTATAATCAGTCAGAAATGAAACACTATTATGAAAACAAAGTCAAGACCATTAGGAGACTTGAACCAATCAACAATTTATTTCTATCAACAAGTTGAACTAAAATAAATTTGTTCTAGTGGGGGGGCTTTATGTAACGTTACATAACCCGGTCCCAATAAATTAACTCATGATAATAAAAGTCAGAAATGGGTAAAACTAAAGCTCGCTCAAAATTTAATTATATCACTCAATATGATAAACAATTTGAGTGGTATACAGTGCAAAGTGAGTGATAGTGTACCCACTGAGGTGAAAAACCAAAGTGAAATTAATGTATTACTAAATTGTGTTGTATGTGTTGGATAGGATAAAACTATGGAAGTAGTATGTAATAATACTAATTGATTTTTGTTATTTTATTTATTTATTGTAATTTATATTGTATGAACCACAATTTGTTACACCCAAGTTAATATTATATTGTTTCAAATAATTGTGTTAGATTGTAAGAAAACCCAGGGTTAATTTTAAAAGACATAAAAATTTTAACTACCAAAGATAATATAAAATTAAAATAATCCTATGAAGGAAATGGCAACAGGAAGTAGTACCGGGTATGAACACTATTCGAGATTAAATAAATAATATATAAATTTATTTAATGATAATAAAATGATAAAATATTTATATACAATGTCATAAAAAAATTAACCAAAACATATTATGTAAATTAAATTAGTAAAGAAACCGGAATGGAAGGGAATTATTTTTCCATAAATAAAATATAAATTTATAATAATCACAAACTGCCTACATAATAAAAATACTATGTGTTACTAAGAGTGATGAAAAATAACAAGTATTGTTAATAAGATATAAAAATTTTGAACTAAACCGGAGAGTTGAAGAAACGATGCGACAAAAATTATAAAAAATAACCTTTTTTGGACGTTGGAGGAGGCGAAATTCACGCAAGAGTAATAAATAAAGTGAATACTAACTAATTATACCTGAGGAATCCAAATTAAATGGTGATATACATTAAAAACCAGTGGATGAAAACATTCTGAGGATCCAATATAGTTCGGCCTACTTCCAGTAGACAATTAGAAAATACTCCAAACGAAAAGGAAATAATAACGCAAGACGTACCTCATCACAGAATAAAACTTCAATCCAGTAAGGACAACACGGAGCGAGGTAATATAAACATTTTTTCGTAATAAGTCCAGAAGAAAACTCGTTTTTTAACAGTGAAATAGAACAAAAAATATTCATTTTATCATATGTTTCTTTCAAAGTAAACAAATACATGCTGCTCTCTTACGGCAATTCCGGAAACTACGTAATATTTGAAAAATAAACAAAATTATTTATTAATTTTTTGATATTTGTAAAGCGTAGCAATTATCCATTTCTGACACTCTCATAACACAAAGAATTCACCCTGAACCCTGGGGAATTACTAAGAATTATGTAATAACTGATGTTTTTTATTATAGCGTAATATTGGGTAAATAACAACATATATGTTTTGTTCCTTAGACAGATCTATGTTTACTCGGTAAAGTCGAGATGATGTTTTTTTTTTAAATAAGATTAATTGTGATACCTATATTTTGGTGGCAGGAGACAAAAGTCAATAATCAATAAAGCAATATTATTGAAAATTAATATTGAATTATAACGTGTTATAATTTATTGTAGTGGGTAGTTAATGAAAATTTCAGCACAACATACAGAAGAAATCGTCACAACTGAGGGGCAATAATGATACTTACTCTCTCTTCTGCATAAGGCTGAACAAATTACCTGCTGGACCCCAAATCACACACTCTCGATTTCTTTTAGATTGAGTAAAACAAGATAAACAAAATCCTTTATTTATACCTTTTAAAACGTCAGTTAGTATAATTCAAAAGTGACGCATACTGCGTGAGGCATATAATAACACTTTCGCAAGTGCACACCTCACATTAAGCGGTACGTTATAGAAATGGCGAACCCAACATTTGGGGCTTGAATGAGAAGGACGTTTCGCTAACACCCGCCTCTCGCAGAAAACGCACGTTACAATATATATATAAAGCTGAATTGGAAGAGACTGTAATTAAACAGAAAACACATTATCAAAGGGACAACAATAAAATGGGGTCTCTAAACTCATTATCAAAGGGACAACAAGAAAGAAAAACAAGAAAGAGATAAGTAGTTTTTGAAGGAACTAGTCTCTGACATGTGGACTTTAAATGTAGATTAAAAAAAAAATGTACTGAAAGCTGTTCTGGATTTGTCTTCTGGACTATAACCATATACTACATTAAAGCACAAAGCTCTTCCTCCCTGTCCATACAAGAGCAACTGCATGTGGTCATGGATTTTGGGTTCTTTATCTTTTTAGGTAAGAACCTTCAGAAAGATGTTTTCAAACTTCTTCCTGTCATAGTATTGGTGAGCAGT
Source organism: Magicicada septendecula (assembly GCA_034769895.1). Lineage (NCBI taxonomy): Eukaryota > Metazoa > Arthropoda > Insecta > Hemiptera > Cicadidae > Magicicada > Magicicada septendecula. The sequence goes on along the minus strand of CM068371.1, from coordinate 401,147,475 downwards.
TCATGATGTTACACGAATGGTCTCACGATTTCTGGTATTAAGACGTTCGTCAGGTTTGACACTTGGCCAAGGAATATTCTTGACCTATTTTTTCTTCTCTTTTCACCTTTCCTTGGATCATTACACCATCTTGTCAAAAGTTGTATCTTACAAAGTTTAATGTTCTTGCTGGATACCTGACAGCAGACACTTTTTATTTAGTATTACAGGGTACTTAATACAAAGCATAATAAATAAACAAACTCATACATACAACATACCTCCATGAACGGAACAGTCCAAGATGTCATTACTGGCAGTGGTTATTTTTACTTCACCAGCAATGAGCCCCTTTGAAGACGTGAACAACTGCAGATCCCATGGCTTGCACTTCAACAAATGGCACATATCCAGAACAGCATCGTCTACCTTCTTCTGAGACACAAACAGTTCCGTATTCTCGTAATACAATTCTCTAAAAAATAAAATTAATTTAAAGTAACTTTGAGCTGTAAATTATTTCCTATTAACAACTGTTACAACAATTACAGAAGAAAATCTAATCTAATGACACTTTTTAGCTCTGAAACAATTATTCCATCACTACTGAAATAGTATAGTCACTTGAAAATCGTTTCAAAACTTAAACAGTTTGTTGAGCTTGAAAGTTTCCTGTGATATATCAACTTACATGTTGATAATTATTGTAAGATACAATTATGTAAATATAATTAATTCACTACCGACTCGGAACAAAAAGTTTTTTACAGGTAAAAACTTAAAAGTTTTACCTTATAGCCTTAACTGGTTTTCGCTTTTAAAAAGCTTCTTCAGAGGCTGCCGTTGGGCGCAACTGTCCGTCTTGTTGTTGGGGACTGTATCGACTTTTGAAAGATCGATGTTGTGTGTGTGGGGGGGTGATATGTTCGAATAATGCGTGTGATTTGAATTGTGTCTGTTCGTTTAGCATGTTGTTTTTATGTGTTTTCGTGGGTTTGTATATTTAAAACAGAACAATAGTTAATAAACTCCTAGACAAAACACAAAACAAACAACAGACAAAGACAGAAAACAACAAATTCATAACACTAACATACATCAACAACCAAACGGAAAAATAGCCCACAAATTCCAAAAAGCAGGATACAGAATCGCATACAAAACTACTAACAAAACAGAACACACACTATCAAAACACACACACAAAGCACAAAACAAATTCAATCTACCTGGTGTTTACAAACTAAATTGCTCAGATTGGAACAAATTCTACATAGGCCAGACAGTAGAAATGTATTGTTTGAAATGCTTCAAACAATGATACATTGAACACACAAAGGCACTACACTCCACTATAGAATCCACCTTTGCAAACCACCTCATTGAAGCAAACCACACACACATCGACAATAACATGGACATTCTACACGTACACACAAAAGGCCGAAACTTAGACACTCTAGAATAATTGGAAATATACAAACACACGAAAACACATAAAAACGACATACTAAATGAACAGACACAATTCAAATCACACGCATTATTCGAACATATCACACCCCACACACACAACATCGATCTTTCAAAAGCTGATACAGTCGCCAACAAGAAGACGGACAGGAGCCTCTGAAGAAGCTTTTTAAAAGCGAAAACTGGTTAAGGCTATAAGGTAAAACTTGTAAATTTTTACCTATAAAAAACTTTGTGTTCCGAGTCGGTAGTGAATTAATAATTATATTTAGTTAAGTAATGGACACGTCATGGACAACGAAATCCAAGAATAAAATTATGATAGGCTAGTATTTCCAAAGTATTTGATAATAAATGCACAGCTGTTTAATGTGTAGACATAAAGGATGGTCAGCAAGAATAACACATTTTTAAATGAATCAAAAAACTGTGTTGCGGCAATCACTTGCAAGCTGGAGATACGGATCTGGTTGAGTTCTGTTCTGTTGTACAGTAACTGGAGACAATTTGTTATGGGGGGGAAAATAGTGTTGGGAGGTGTTTCCTAACCAGTTGGCATACTATTAGTAATGGTAATGATCACACACACACACACACACACACACACAGATTTCAAATAATCAGTGCTCGACAGTATGACTCCTTGTGTGGCCACCCATCAATCCCTGAACCCACACAACAAACGTATGTTAATATAAATTATACTACTGTTATATTGATTTTGTACTATTATTTTAATATAATTAGGAGTTTCACCAAATCAGATTTTATTTCATTCTAATTCACTGTGGAGTATGGGGGGGGGGGGAACAAAGGAAATTCACAACTGCAAAAGCTTAGACCACATCCACTCATTTTCTATAATCCTGTTTGTACTTCCTTCTTTTTAACATTTTTAACAATGGAAGACTGAAGTACGCCTACTTGCATTTTTCTGTAAAGAATGAGATAAACTGCTTTAAATGCTGGTTGCAGCAATTAGACACTTTGTAGGTTATTATATTATATTTTCATAACACAATACTTAAAAGAAAACTAAACTAAGTCTTTAGATTGACAGCCTTGCCTTCAGCAAGGGTCTTTGCTAGGTACAGGTGAGCAAGACTGAGTCAACTGCTTAGTTCTCAACCATACGTCAGAAGTCATACAGAATACAAGTAACATAATGTGGCCAACATTTTATTTGATCTTATATTTTCAATTACAAAAAGTGTTGTAGTGCATACTGTGAAGTGTAACTCTCTTTTTTTAAATATAATTATTTCACTACCGACTCGGAACACAACTTTGTGTACAACTCGGAACAAAGTTGTGTTCCGAATCGGTAGTGAAATAATTATATTTAGTTAAGTAATGGATGTAACGTTCCGGGCTACGTTACAAATCCAGGGAACCCGTGATAATTGACGCTAGCCAATTATACAGGCTGCCTACGTTGTAACAAACTGAAATTAAACTCAACACATAGAACAATAATATTTACTCTAATTATTAGGACACAAGGGGAAGGTATTTCACTGATTTATGCACTCACTTCAATCTGTAATAAGATGACATCTCTTTATTAACAATTTATATAAATGGATCCCATAACATAAAAATTTATACTGAAATATTTAAAAAAGGTTTTCTGTCAAACTAGGGATCATATTGATCATGTAATTTACCTCGGATCCGAGTCTCTTTAAATCTATTAAAGACGTCTGAATTATACTTTGCTAATCAAGGAGCTTGCATGATTACATAAACCATTTGAAGAATGGTATTATTTAATTAAGTGATTATAACTTACATTTCAAGATTAATGTTACAACGTATGATTTTCGATGTTACAGTTTACATTTCTTTTGTTTTATTTATTGCTTAGAGAAAATAATTGTCTTTTGAAAAGTCTCTGCCGTGTATGAAAAGTTATGTTTTAAATTTACTTAATTCTCGGTAGGTAAGCTACCAAGTCACCTCTCAAATAAGCTGTTGTTGTCCTCGTCCTGGGGCGTGACTCTTCAGAACTCTGGTAGTCGGGGTAGTCATCTGGGTCGTGTCTCTGGTGAATATCTTATAGCTGTATTAGTGAGGAGATTGATATAATGCTGCATGAAGTTGATCCTCGCCGGTCCTGGTCAGTGTTGTATGGGTTGTAGACGTCCGTATATGCAGTTAGGCATGTCACATATTCACTGGTAGAGTTGTACTGGAGTTTACATCTTAACTTGAGACGTCACCTTGTTTACAAGTTCTTAATTTTTTATATATTACCACATTTCTTCAACAAACCTTTTACTACATCTTATACATATAACTCGCACTAGCTCCCCATGTTTTTAGTGGTAGCTAACCATTATTTGAAAGTTTAAATAAAACATTTTTGAAGAGCCCTCGCTCGGAGGTGTGTACTGTCTGAACGCCGCATCGTAACTCTTGCATTGATACGACAGGTACATTACAATGAAGCGGAGCGAGTACTCCGCCATAATATAGTTCCAACTTTTTATTTAAATAGACATTCTTATAGCAAGACGAAACAAATTATTTAGACTTATTTAGTTTACAGGAATTATTTTAACTACTACTTGTGTCTTCAAATTATTAATTACTTACATTACGATTTTCAGATATTTCTAAGTTACAGACGGTTCGCTATGCACATTGTGTCCGGAATTAAACAGGTCAACGCATGATGATTTACTAAAGGGTTAACTGTATTATTCTTAACTTTTTACATAATGATTTTTTTTATTACTTGTTTAGTTAGATTTTCTCAATTTAAATCTCATACTTATTCTGAGTTAGTACAGGGGTATTTGGTTTAATTGTGCGATTTAAAAAATACTTATTTGCTTTCTAATTTTTTTTTTATTAAAATTTTTATTACCAATTAAATCGTCACATACTCCGCCGCTTAAAATCGACATTGGGAATTTTAGTAAGGAAAATTCAAAAGTGGGGTACTGGGAGTATGCTTGGCGTTAATGTGTGGAATTTCTCTCCCCCTTTATCTTATTCATTCACCTTGTTACTGGCATGTGTTATACACATTTATTTCTTCTCTATAATAAAACAATATACATATATATTTTCTTACAGACTACCTTTTTCATTACATAAAATTCACACTTAAGGTCTACATTTTAAAACACAAAACTTCTTCTTATTTCTACTACTTAAATCTACTACCGGTTTTTTCTTTGGGTTTTAGTTACTCTCTTCATAGAGTAATTTTCTAAATATTTTGTTATTTAGAGGTCAGTTTAGTGGTCATTGAGTACTCATTTTGCTTATCTTTCGCTCAACAGAATCTAAGGGTAATCAGGCCTCATTTCCAAATTCTACGATTAACACTTAGCATGGTTACTGAGGTACAAGATAACTTGTCTACCTAGTATTACCTTTTCTATTTTTGGGCGATGCTATTTCCTCTTTTCCTATTATACAATTTTATCTGCGAAATATGTGTTCTTCGTACATATTCTCGAGTCGCAGGTTCGTACAGGGCTACTGTAACTGGGGTTAAGTACTTCTGGATTTGGTAAGGGCCACACCATCAGTATGATAGTTTAGAGGTGGTCTTATCAATTGCACTACTAGTCGGGTGTGTCTTGTACATTACTAAGTCACCGACTTGGTACCTAACTAAATTGTTATTGTTATGAATATTTCTCTCGTGGTATTTTCTGGATTTCTCTAAGTTTGCTCTTAAATTAGCGCGAGCTTTATTCCATATTTGTTTAATCTGCTTATCCTTTATTTGCGGAGGTAGCAAGTCATGTATTTTCCATTTTGTGGACAAGGGGTGGTTTGGTTTGTATTTATACAGTAACTCAAACGGGGTCGACTTATGTCCTTCGTGATAAGCTGAATTAAAGGCGTATTGTATCCAGGATAGGTTCTGGTCCCAAGACGTATGATCGTTCGCATGGTAGGCGATTAATGCAGATTTGAGGTTTCGTAGATACCTTTCAGCAATATTCCCTTGCGGTCGATACTCCGTCGTGGTAATATGGTCTATTCCTGACTTGAAACACGTATTCTTAAATTCTTTCGCCTTAAATTGTGGTCCGTTATCTGACACTATACGTACAGGTGTACCATAATCTTTAAATAATCTCTCCTGTAATATTTTTACAGTCGTCGATGCTAACGCTCGCCGCATGGGATACATCCAAACAAATTTGGTGAACGAATCTACACAGATGAGTAGCATAGTATTACCTGATTTAGGTCGCGGGTAGGGACCTGAAAAGTCTAAATAAAGTTTAGAGAAAGGGGTCGTAGGGATTTCTGAAATTAATTGGCTTACCTGACTGTTTCTTGCCGGTTTACTGAGAGCGCATAAATTACACTTTTTAACAAAACTAGCTATTTCGCTGTTCATATTGTTCCAATGATATTCCTTTCGAATGCGATGTATGGTTTTATTGATTCCCATATGGGCTCCAATGGTAGATGAATGGAAGTACTCCATCAGCATGGGCTTAATCATATCACGGGCGATTATTCTTAATTCCTTTCCATTTCTTATTTTGTGGCATAGTATTCTTTTACTTAATACATATTTCTCAGATTTAATTCCTTGCTCAAGTTGTCCTATAATCGGTTTCAGAAGAGGGTCTTGTTGTTGGTATAGAGCAAAGTTGGTAAAGGCAAGGGGGAATTCAGTAATTACGGTGTTAGCAATGGCTGTTTCCGGGCTCTCCTTGTTTCCGGGAGTATTTGTGGGTGACTGGAACATACGGGACAGGGTATCAGCGACTACGTTTTGAGTACCTTTAATATGCTGCACTTTGAAGTTGTAACAGTTTAACCTCAATACCCATCTTCCAATACGTCCTAACTGTTTAGAGTGATTCAGTAACCAAGGTAATGCTTGATCATCAGTTTCCAAAAGGAATTCTTTATGTTCTAGAAAGGGTTTAAACTTCTCAAACGCAAAAACAATGGCTAAACATTCCAATTCATATGCGGAATATTTTCTTTCTTGGTCGCTCAAGGTTCGTGATGCATAACTAATAGGTAGTCTACTGTTTTCTATTTCCTGATCGATGACTGCACCTAAAGCTACACTTGAACTGTCGGTCTGAACTACGAAAGGTTTCGTGAAATCTGCTAGTTGCAATACTGGGGGAGATATGATGCTTTCTTTGAGTTGTTCAAACGCATTTTGGTGTTGTGCAGTCCATTCAAACTTCGCTCCCTTCTTTCTTAAGGAATTCAGCAGTGCTGCTATTTCGGCAAGATGGGGAATATACTTGTGGAAATAATTCACCATTCCCAAAAATCGGGCTATACCTTTTGCATCTTGCGGGGGTGAAAATTCTCTGATGGCGCGGGTTCGTTCGGGGTCAATGCTTACTTTTCCGTTGGCTTTCACGATGTGGCCTAAAAATGAAAATTGTGGAACTGCAAAGTTTACCTTCTTGGGGTTAACTCTTAATCCTGCTTTTTGTAACCGAGATAACACTTCACGTAGATGTTTAAGATGTTGTTCCATCGATTCGCTATAGATTACGATGTCGTCCAAGTAGTGATACACATATTTAAATTTAATATCATGAAATATTCTTTCTAAAATAATCTACTACATACGGAACTTCCTTGAGATATTCCAAAGGGTACTCTAGTAAATTGGTACAGGTTAAAAGGAACGGCAAACGCGGTTAGACGTTTGGATTCTTCCGAAAGGGGTATTTGGTGAAATGCTTGATTCAGATCCATTACCGTAAAGACTTTCGCTTTTGTGAAGTAATGAAAAGCACTATGGATGTCTGGAAGCGAGATAGATTCAAATTCTATTCTTTTATTTAATTGCCAGTAGTCCACAACTAGTCTATGTTTATCGTGACCTTTTGGTACTAAAAAGGAGGGTGATGAATATGGAGACGTAGAGGGTTCAATGACTCCTTGTTCTAACAACTTGTTGATATGGTTTCTCATCACTTCCATCTTGGGAGGCGACAACTTGTATGGGGGTAGGCGTATTACTTTCTGATCGCTCAGATTGATCTTATATTCTATTAGTTTCGTAAGTCCTAGCTTAGGTGTAAGAACGGTGGAAAATTCTTTTATTAATTTCTGCATTCTCAGCCTATCTCTATTTCCTAGATGAGATAATTCAGACTCTTGGTGTACTACGTGTGCAGTCGATGATCTAGTACTTTCTTGTTTGTTAGTATTACAATCAAAATTATACTTCCGTGTACGGTTGAATCGAAAATAATATTTCTGCTCATGGATGTCAAGAATCATTCCCGTTTTACTTATGAAGTCTGCTCCCAATATTAAGTCGGGTCCTAAATCACTACATACTAACATAGTAAAAAACCACGTTAGGTTCTTGATTTTTACTTTAATAGTGATGCTAAGTTTTATCACTATATTCTGTTTATTGGCTGTAGCACATTTTATATTCACCGCTTGACTCTGTTTCACTAGGTTGTGTTCGAATAATTTATCTGCTAACTTTTGACTGATTAAGGTTCTGGTAGATCCAGAATCGATTAATGCGATTGTGGAGGTAACACCTAGGTCAATTTGAATTAAGGGCAATAGACTTTTAGTCCAGTTACATTTAGTTATCGCGTTACATTTTTCAATAAACTTTCTAACATAGGGATCTATTTCTTTAGTGTTTCTTTTCCTTCTCCTTTTTTTTTTTGTCGTACATTTCTTTGGGTTCACCGGATCTCAAGTTGCTGCGGAAGACACAGGATTTCGGGTCTTCCTGCTTTACATGTTTTTTGGATTAGGGTGTTTACAGTTTTGTTTGCTTGGTGTTACAGTTTCTACTTATGTGTCCATATCTACCGCAATTATAACACATGTTCTTATTACGAGGAGGGTACCTAGTTTCCGTTTTAGGTTGTGTTTCATTTGACTTACCAGGGCTGTGCAAATTGTGAGGTCTATTGAATACTCGCCTTTCACGCTGGGTTGTTACATCGGGCACTAGGGCTTGCAATTCATTTCTATTCCCTTCGGTTGATTTCATCGCATGTCTATTCTGATCTGAGTACCATACATTCGAAGAGTGGATACTGCATTGTTCTAGATCCGCAAAGGTGTTCGGTCGATTTATCAACGCTAATCGAGATCTTTCTTCGGGTGACAATCCTACTAAAATGGTGTCGACCATCTGTCTCTCATTCCAATCTACTTGTAGTAGTCGAGAGGACTCCCTGATGTCTGAGATGTAATGGGCTAATCTCTCGTGATTTCCTTGTACTCGTAGTACGGTCTTTCTTTTAAGTTCTTCATAAATTCCGGTGGGAATAAAATATTTTATTATTGAGGTATGCAGTTCTTCTACTGGAAGGGTAGAGCTTAATGATTCTATCACACGATTCTTTAACGGGGGTTTACATTTCGGTAGGATAACTTGCAAAATTTGCCAGTCATTCAGCTGCTGTAGATCTTTTATCTGCAGGAGATATTTGATGAAATTCAGTAGTTTAGTGACACTTAATCCATCAGTGTATGGGATTTCAGCTAAAAGTTTCTCTACGGGATGAGTGATTTTTCCATAGAGGTCTGCGTTATAGTTCACATGTGGCATCGCTTTAGGAGGACCAGATGATGCGTTCGGGGTTGTTAATTCGTGCATTTCGGGGTGAATCTGGAAACGATTGGGAGGAGGGGCTTCCAGTATAGTCGGGGCATTTAAATCTTTATTTGGGTATTGCTCGTGAGTAGGTTGTATTTGCGATACGGTGGGTGAGTCCCGATCCGTATTGGGTGGAGGGTGATCTGTCGTAGGGGATTGAACTGGGGATATGTGTAGTTTCTTCAAGGACTTCTCAATTTCATCCATTCGGAACGAGTCGGATTTCCTTCGTAACTCATTGATAATATAGGGTAATCGACGTAAAGCTTCGTCTGCAAAATTTTGGACTTCAGGAGGTATTTCCGTAAGGGTAGGCCAGTTCAATAAATTTTTCATTCGCCGGGTTAAATGTTCTATTCTTTGAGTTGTCCTCAATATTACCGCAGGAGATTTCTCGTCTTGGAGGGTTTGAGACAATAAAGTTAACTCGCTATACTTGGCATTACAAATTTCTCTCTTGCTCTCATAATCTAGTCCGCTTAGGTTGCTTAACTGCGCGGGTGTATCAAATCCACTTTCACGTATTGACTTGTGCAATTCCGCGACTGTTACATTCGCATGGGGTAGACCACGCAAAAGAGCTTCATAAGACAGCTCGTCCTTTAATAGTAAATCCGGATTAAATTGTGCCATTTTTATCTTATTTCTAACACATTAAAATTTACTTAAAATTTATTTTACTACACTATACACTTATTACATAGACAATTGGTTTAATCATTTGCATTGTCCACAAGAGAATAATCTCTCTTCTAATGGAAAGACAAAATTTCCACACACACGTCAATGTAAAGTCAATGATCAGCTGTTCGCTGGAATGTAGGTCACCCTAGTTTACTTTGTAAACAATGGCATAGTTGTATGCGTGGGAACGCGAGGATTACACTCAAGCATTGTTCTCTATAACAATAGCTGAAGGCTATCTTTATCGACCGGTTTCAACTGGGGGAAGCCAGTTGCAACAAGGGGTGAATCCGATTCAACGAAACACGCTTTACAAGTTACAGGGTGTATTACGGGCTGTAACAAGCTGAGTTTAGTAATTAATTGTCTTACGTTCTACCTTTAATTTCTGGAATTATTTTTAATTTTTTTTGGTAACAAAATTAAGTTACGAATTTATTTACACGTAATTAACCTGGTCTACTTTAGTCAGGAGTTTATATTTTTCATTGTGACGACAGACATACACTTACATTCTATGCAGGCATATTCAGGAAACTACAGGTCTTGAATTGTCGCAATATAAACCTGTTAAAGACTGAACTGTTTGGCAAGCACTAAAATTCATGTACGTACTTGCATTGGTGTAATACAATGATAGCTTGTATTATTTTGCGTATCTTAAATAAATTACATTATACGCAAGTTAGTGCGTAATCTTGTACAAAATAAATTCACCTTATGTAAATTAATATTAACATGAAATACAGTAACTGAGTGCATAGATCAGCAGAGAGTTATCTATTTTACTACGTAACAATTATTTCTTATTTAATATTTAATTAGCAGAGTGGCGCATTTCTGTAACGTTCTGGGCTATGTTACAAATCCAGGGAACCCGTGATAATTGACGCTAGCCAATTATACAGGCTGCCTACGTTGTAACAAACTGAAATTAAACTCAACACATAGAACAATAATATTTACTCTAATTATTAGGACACAAGGGGAAGGTATTTCACTGATTTATGCACTCACTTCAATCTGTAATAAGATGACATCTCTTTATTAACAATTTATATAAATGGATCCCATAACATAAAAATTTATACTGAAATATTTAAAAAAGGTTTTCTGTCAAACTAGGGATCATATTGATCATGTAATTTACCTCGGATCCGAGTCTCTTTAAATCTATTAAAGACGTCTGAATTATACTTTGCTAATCAAGGAGCTTGCATGATTACATAAACCATTTGAAGAATGGTATTATTTAATTAAGTGATTATAACTTACATTTCAAGATTAATGTTACAACATATGATTTTCGATATTACAGTTTACATTTCTTTTGTTTTATTTATTGCTTAGAGAAAATAATTGTCTTTTGAAAAGTCTCTGCCGTGTATGAAAAGTTATGTTTTAAATTTACTTAATTCTCCGTAGGCAAGCTACCAAGTCACCTCTCAAATAAGCTGTTGTTGTCCTCGTCCTGGGGCGTGACTCTTCGGAACTCTGGTAGTCGGGGTAGTCATCTGGGTCGTGTCTCTGGTGAATATCTTATAGCTGTATTAGTGAGGAGATTGATGTAATGCTGCATGAAGTTGATCCTCGCCGGTCCTGGTCAGTGTTGTATGAGTTGTAGACGTCCGTATATGCAGTTGGGCATGTCACATATTCACTGGTAGAGTTGTACTGGAGTTTACATCTTAACTTGAGACGTCACCTTGTTTACGAGTTCTTAATTTTTTATATATTACCACATTTCTTCAACAAACCTTTTACTACATCTTATACATATAACTCGCACTAGCTCCCCACGTTTTTAGTGGTAGCTAACCATTATTTGAAAGTTTAAATAAAACATTTTTGAAGAGCCCTCGCTCGGAGGTGTGTACTGTCTGAACGCCGCATCGTAACTCTTGCATTGATACGACAGGTACATTACAACGAAGCGGAGCGAGTACTCCGCCATAATATAGTTCCAACTTTTTATTTAAATAGACATTCTTATAGCAAGACGAAACAAATTATTTAGACTTATTTAGTTTACAGGAATTATTTTAACTACTACTTGTGCCTTCAAATTATTAATTACTTACATTACGATTTTCAGATATTTCTAAGTTACAGACGGTTCGCTATGCACGTTGTGTCCGGAATTAAACAGGTCAACGCATGATGATTTACTAAAGGGTTAACTGTATTATTCTTAACTTTTTACATAACGATTTTTTTTATTACTTGTTTAGTTAGATTTTCTCAATTTAAATCTCATACTTATTCTGAGTTAGTACAGGGGTATTTGGTTTAATTGTGCGATTTAAAAAATACTTATTTGCTTTCTAATTTTTTTTTTATTAAAATTTTTATTACCAATTAAATCGTCACATGGACACGTCATGGACAACAAAATCCAAGAACTCTTTTTTTATGTAAGAACATATATGTAAGGAAGTGTTAAAAGATATAGGTGGTGGACAATTAACTGAGCGATAGATCAAATATAAAAGGGTTTTATTTGAAATTACCAACGCATCAGCTGTGCTCACACAATACACACGCACTAACAACTACAATGACCTAGTTACATCTTACGTTTTTCAAGTTGGTACTAGTGAACATATAACTTCATTTTTATAATCACAAAGTATATAATATTCGAATCATTATTTATATTACATAAACATCACTTTTAACTGATACTTAATGTTTATTCAACACTTCCCTTGTTTATGTAATATATATAAAAAGTCTCTGCATAAAAATTATTTAAAACTTTTACAAATGATTGACCGATGTAACTCAAAAACTGGACGTGGATGTGGCTTGGTGAGGATATCTGCTGTCTGATCCTTGGATCATACATACTCTAGATTGAAGACCTCTTCAAACTTTTCTCTTATATAATGGTATTGGACGTCAATGTGCTTAGTCCTTTTGTGAAAGACTGGATTCTTGATCAGTTGAATTGCACTTTTATTGTCCATGTACAGAGTTGTTTTTGTGCTTTTCAAGATGCATAAGTCGTTCATAAGTTTCCTTAGCCACATTATGTCTTTAACAGCTTGGCACGCTGCCATATATTCAGCATCGGTTGTAGACAATGCTGTTGTGGCTTGTCGTTGAGAACTCCAGGTAAGTACACTCGATCCTAGTTTGATTAAATATCCAGAAGTAGACTTGCAAGTTTCAATTTCTCTAGCAAAGTCTGCATCACTATAGACTTGCAAATGAGTATTAATATCTGCTTCGAACTTTAGACCATAGTCCAGAGTTCCCTTTAGGTATTTGAGGATTCGTTTCACAGCATTCCAATGAAGCTTGGTAGGTTTTTGAAGATAGCGACTTGCCTTATTAACAGCAAAAGACAAATCTGGTCTGGTACCATTTGATAGGTAAAGCAAGCTTCCAACAGCTTCTGCATAAGGTGCATTGACTATTCCAGTGTTCAGATTTTTATGAGCATCAGTGCATGTCTCTTCATGAGTATCTGGAGAGATTGTCACTGGATTTGCATTCTGCATCCTAAACCTTTTGATTACCTTTTCTGCATACGCAGTTTGATGGAGGAATATTGATCCATCCTGGTGTCTTTCAATTTGCAACCCAAGGAATATGTTTGCCTGGTCATCAGTAACCTCAAATTCCTTTTTTAGTCCATGGATTAGATTGTTGATATAATCTTGGTTTTTAGCCGCAATTAGTCCATCATCAATATAGACGGCCAAAATCAGCCTTCGATCTTTATTCGTGCTAGTGAAGATACATGGATCTGCCTTGGTAGATTCAAGTCCGTACTTCTTTAGAAATTTGGTAAACCTCTGGTTCCAACATCTGGAGGATTGTTTGAGTCCGTATATGCTCCGAAGCAGCTTGCAGACTTGATTTGTTCCATTTGAAAAACCTTCTGGTTGCTTCATGTATAGATTCTCTTCAATCACACCATTTAGAAAAGCAGTTTTGATATCGAACTGCTTCAGTTTGAGTTTTTCTTTTGCTGCAATAGATAAAATCATTCGAATTGAATCAAATCTTACTACGGGACTGAAAGTTTCCTTGAAATCAATTCCAGCCTTTTGATCAAAGCCTTTGGCAACTAGTCTTGCCTTGTACCTTGAAATATTTCCATTTGGATTCTTTTTAATCTTGAAGACCCAGCGATTTCCCATGACATTGGCCCCAGGTGGTGGTTCAACTAGATCCCATACGTGATTTTTAAAAAGAGATTCGATTTCTTCATTCATAGCAATACTCCAGTTTTCAGCATCATCACTGTTTACAGCTTCTTGGTAATTGAGAGGTTCAGTACCTTCTGCAATAAAACAATCAACAATGTTAACATAATCAGCATATCTCGCTGGAGGTTTGACTGTCGATGATTGGCGCAGTCTGCTTCTGTAGTTTGTAGTCTGGTCATTCTCAGTACCAGCTATTTCAGATTCTTCAGATTGCACTTGATCCTCAGAAGTTATATCATTTTGAACGATATCATGATCTTCAACAAAAAAGTTGTTTTGAACAACTTCAGGAACTTTATCTTTCTTTTCATCGGGTAAGAATAATGATGTGTATTCTTCCCTGTTTTCATCATTTTCTTCTTCACTTTCAAATGTATTCGTGAAAATGACGTCACGTACTACATTTACTTGTTTTTTGTGAGGAAACCAAACTCGAAATCCTTTAATGTGGTCTTCATATCCAATAAAATATCCCTTTTCAGATTTAGCATCCCACTTCTTCCTTTTGATCTTGGGAATGCGTGAGTACACTATTTCTCCAAATATATGTAGATCTTTTAAATTTGGTTTACGACCATGCCAAAGTTCATAAGGAGTGAAATCCTTTACTGAACTTGTACTTGTGCGATTTAATACATACACCATTGTATTGACTGCTTCAGCCCAAAAAGTCTGTTTGAACTTTCTTGCATGCAGAATAGTACGTGCTGCTTCAACTACTGTTCTGTTCTCCCTCTCGGCTGATCCATTTTGTTCTGGTGTATATGCCACTGAACGCTGGTGCGTGATTCCATGGTTACTGAGCAACTTGGAAACATTTTCACAGCCAAATTCCAATCCGTTGTCAGTTCTCATGATTTTTATCCCATTAGAACAGTGTTTTTCTGTTTTTTTTAACAAAGTCAGTCATGCAAGCAAGAGCTTCAGACTTTGCATTAATAAAATACACATGTCTATAATGAGAAAAATCATCTTTTAGAAGGAGAAAGTGATTTAAGTGAATTCTTTGATCCACCTAAAGAATTCTGTGACATTGGACCACACAAATCTGCATGAATAATCTCACCAATAGCACTGGTTTCGGAAGTACTCATTGGAAAGGGTAGGCGATGAGCTTTTCCAATTGCACATGCATTACAAAAACATATGTCGTTGTTTTTAACTTTAACACCAAAATGTTCAAGTACCTTTTTAACTCTAGGATAGTTTTGATGCACTAGTTTTTGATGCCATGTTTCCAAAGTATCTGCAATATTAGCACAGTTAGTGTTCAATTCTTCATGTTTTTTGCTCGGAGGCTCAATTTCAAATTGCATCTCGAATAAACTATGTCTTTTGCGTAACCCCATAGCTATGACTTGACCATTTTTCAAAAATTTGCACACTTTATTATCTGCAATTTGTTTTAGACCTTTGTCTAAAGCAACACAGCTCGAGAAAAGATTGTAACTAAGATCTGGAACGTATAATACATCTGCTAAATGATTTTTATTCCATTTTTCCCCACCAAATGTATTCACGTTTATATTGCCTTTTCCACAGGCTTTTAGAAAATCACCATTTCCAATACGCACCAAGATTTCTTGATTTAATGGTTTATAATCTACAAACCAATCTCGATGATGAGTCATGTGGTCAGTTGCACCTGAATCTTTATACCACATGTCAACCTTTTTAGAGCCTTGTAAAATAGATGCTAAGGCCTCACTTATAAGTGCAGTTCCCTGTGTTGTATCACGTTTTTTGCTTGTGTCATTTTTATCACTTTTATTATTGTATTTTCTGAATCTACAATTTCGAGCCCAATGGCCACAAACAAAACAATCCCCTTTTGGTTTAAACACATTATTAGAATTGTTTTTATACATACCCTGTTTTGCACCTTTGCCTTTATATTGAGATTTTGACACAAAAGCTTTACTTTCAGTCTTTTCAGTATCATTCACTCGCATTTCTTCAACTCTTAATCTATTAATGAGGTTCGTTTTTGTACGATCAGCCTCAGCTGTTGACTCCCATGGACACAGAAAATGACTAAAACTCCTTGGCAATGTAAGCAGAATTTTTGACACTATCATCTTGTCATCAACAGTTTCACCCATGCTTTTAATCTTCACCCATGATAGGCTAAATCTTCAATCTTTGAAATGTGTGTGGCCATATCATCAGCTAAATCCTTGACAAATGAGTGCCACTGCTGTTGAAGAATGTGCAGAGATGCTTCGCATTTTTGCTCATACACAAACACAAGTTTTTCCCACATTTCTTTGGCATTTTCTAGATGCACAAGTTGAATCATGGTTTTTTCAGTCAGAGTTGTCACAATTACTCTCTGAGCTGTCCCATCTGCCTTTTCGAAATCAGATTTCTTCTTTTCATATTCTTTTTTCTCGGCTACAGATGCATTATTATCTAACATAGTGGGCATAACTTGTACACCTTTGACTACATTCCATAAGCTGTAGGATTTCAATATAACTATAATCTGAAATTTCCATACATACCAGCTCTCGCTACCTTGTAACTTGTTAATACGTAGTAATTCACTATTCACTTTCCATGTTTATGTGTAGAGGTTAATTTTCACTTTTACACACGTGGTCGGAATAACCTTTTTATTTGCACGTAAACACTTATATTTGCACGTAAACACATTTTAAACTATCACTGAATTGATTCACTTTCCATGTTTATGGCGTTGAGGTTAATTTTCACTTTACCACGCGGTCGGAATAACCTATTTGCACGTAAACATGTTTTGGACTATCACTGCTCAATTTCACATAAATATTGCCCTTTGCGCGCACCTGGGCCCATAACCTGTTAAAAGATATAGGTGGTGGACAATTAACTGAGCGATAGATCAAATATAAAAGGGTTTTATTTGAAATTACCAACGCATCAGCTGTGCTCACACAATACACACGCACTAACAACTACAATGACCTAGTTACATCTTACGTTTTTCAAGTTGGTACTAGTGAACATATAACTTCATTTTTATAATCACAAAGTATATAATATTCGAATCATTATTTATATTACATAAACATCACTTTTAACTGATACTTAATGTTTATTCAACAGGAAGAAACACCAAGTGAATTTTAAAACTTACATACTAGTCATTTAAATATGAAAATTTTAAAACCTAAGGGATTATTTCTTCTATTAAAGTAGGCAGGGAGAACATAGAGGAAGTGGATACATTTCTTACTTGGGAAGCATTATCAAGACGGATAAATCACAAAGAACCACAAAAGTAGAATAATGTAGGGCAAAAATGTTTTTTCATTAAGAAAATTTTGTTACTATCAAATATTGGATCAGGAATTAGGAAGGATTATGCCTGGACCATCACACTATCTGGATGTAAAACACTGACAACAGAGAAAGCTGAAACATGAACAATATTTGAACTGTGGCAACAGTAAAATGGGTGGACAAAGTAACAAGTGAACAGATTTTGGAACTAATAGGAGAAAGGAGAACTTTGTGGAGAACTATGGTGAGAAGTCGAGACAAGTTGATAGAGCATTGATTGAGATATGTAGGATTAATGACTCTGGTGAAGGAGGGTACAATGTGTGGGAAGAACCTCAAGGAAATCTCTGCGGCAGAACCTATTGGCAGATTGTTCACTTATTGAAATGGGATGTCAGTATTTTTGGATATAAAGTGACTTCCCTTTTTCAATCCTACTTTTTGAAATTGGAGCCCATTAATCCAAATACCTGTCATTGAGTTTGCATAATATGGTAGGAGTTGTGCCCTATTCATAATAATAATGGTCGAGTGGACCCATAGTCAGCCTGAAAATCATAAAAAATAACCAATCCACCATCTCACACTAAATCAGACTCTTATTTAGTAAATTTTATAAAAACAACATGATGTAATAATAACATACCTACGCGATGAAGTATTCTCTGCCTGAAGCAGATGATATACCTTTGCGAGCAGTGAGTAGATATGGTTGAATCTCTGCAGGTTCCTGGTAAGTGTTATCTCTTGCAAAGGATACTCGCCTTCGGGTTTTTGAACCAACCTGCCAAAAAAAGTGGAAAAATACTTTAATGTGTATGTCTATATGTTAATTCAAACTGTTCATCATGTAGAGAGATGCAGATACATAAAAATCAGCTACTTGAAAAAAACTTCTAATCTACTATAATAAATTACATAAACTTCTGATGTTAATAATGTGTTTGTCATTGTATATGATAATATCAAACAACCATTAGGAGTATGCCTAAAACTCATAAATACTGACCCTTTACAGTGTAAAGATGGAAGAATGACTTATTATGTTATCGGATAGTTATCAGGGAAACAGAAGTGCTCGGAAAGACAGAAGAAGGAGACGATAAAGAATTCCAATATATAAACAGAGCTGCATTTACAGTTTAATACTTTCAAGACAAGGGCAATTTTTATGGGTTTTAAATCTTTTAATTTTTGGTGACAGACATAATAATAGATAGTCTTTGTGGTAAGCGTTGTTTTAATTGTAAAAAACCATGTACAGTATTTACACCTTCCATTGTGTATAACAGTTCTTGATTCTAATACTTAAGTGCAGAAAGATTCATTTGTGTTGACACTAAGCTGTCTTCGCCACATGGTATTGAAGTCATATTTAATTTGTTCTACAGTTTTTAATGAAAACTAGTATAAATAAAGTTATTACATATTAATTTTGTATACAAGGCACATTAGTGAGTGTCCAGAAAAGAGAACACTAACAGTTAAATGGGAATATATTGTACTGTTACCAAATTTCAAATTGTACTTTCATTTATCGAAAAGAAGAGGTATATTAAAGCTCAGGATACATTTATAGATAATGTACAGGAATTTTGCTCAAATGTGATCACTGACAATTAGACGTGGAGTCATTTTCACCAACAATGTTACAATCCATGCTGCCACATTTGGCCACAATTCCCGTACATGATGTTAAAAATAAATCTAGCCAGCTTATGAATTGTTAAACACTGTTGTACCCATTAGACAAATCAAATATCAGTCATGCAGTTACACTTGTAATATAAACTGGAAGAACCATGTTACTTACAATAATGAAACAAATAACATAGTATACATCCTGCATGGATACAGGTGTAATTACATATGATAGTGAAATTTGAAACAGGTACAAATTTTGTATTTTTAGGTAGAAATGGCAGCTAGATTGCATTAAGAAATACAGTGAAAATTAAATTCTGATAATTATAAAAATTATAAATGATTTTTATTATACATTTTAATAATGTATAATATTTTCATATGTATAATAATATTTATTTTCATAATATTTTAAATGTTATAATATCCTTCTTCCTCCATGGACCTTGGAGAAGATGGAGAAGGTGCAGTGGAGACATGAATATGGAGAAGTCTGATACAGACAAGTTTGGATAATGAGAAAAACAAATGTTGTTGTTCACATGACAGATGTGGAAAAATTATCTCATAATCATTGTACTGGCATTCCAGTAGAGTTTGGAGGTATTCAGGGCAGCAGAGTAGGTGTTCTTTGTCATGACAGTTTGGCCGATGACACATCATGCACTTGGCTTTCTTTTGTACTTCTTTCACTGCTCCATGCTCTCCAAGCATAACAGCACACCCATCAATACCTATTGCCACACAGTTTTCCAATTTTAGGTTCATTTCCTTTAAAACTAATCGTCCCAATGAAGCTCCAGTCAACGAAAAGTTCTTCAATTTCACTTTTGGTATTGCCAGCCATGGTATTTTGATAAGACTCTTCATCTTCTTCACACTTTTCATCAGCATATTCAAATTCCTGATCTTGATTAATCAAACTCTTCGTCAATTCGCTAAATGCATCGATGAATGTAACAAAGTCTTCTCTTATGCAAGGTTCATTGGAGGAAAAGTCAACATATTGGAGGATAACACTCACTTGAGCTTTGCCTGATAAATCTGGAGTTTCATCAAAAATGACTGAATAATATCCAGAAACATCAACTCGATTCAAAATTTTGTCCAAAATTTCTTTCCTGCAGCACTCAATCAGTTGATCCTGGACAGTTTTGCTGATATACGTTGCCCTTGATGAGGACGTTTTAAGATGGTTCTCAAGGTTTTTGTCCCCTGCGTCAACTTAGCATCGCTCTAAAGTTACCTTCATTTTTTGTAGGGAGGGAATCTGCCAAAATTGGTCCATCATCTCTATGTCCACGCAATGGTATATTTTGTTTACCCAGTAAAATTATCGTTTTAACAATGGGAATAAGCCTTTGTATATTCTCTTGTACCTGAGAAAGATGGCTTTCATCGAGAAGGTTTTTCACTTCTAATCTTGGGTTGTGATAGTTTCTAAGAAAATCTTTTCCTGAAGTTACTGCGTTCTTGTGATATATATTGCTACAATGTATATCGAGATCACTCTTTACCCCAGTTAGATTTTTGAAGTTAGTCAAAGGCTTTGTCACTGGGGCTCTCAAAGGCACATTTTTTTGGTAACCACCCTCATTGCGATTTATAAACCATGGGCAATATTTACAGTAAATACCCCTCTTAACATCAGAGAGGAGCAGCCAATCTTTGTGTGCTTCCAAATGTTTGCTACTCACATAGTTTTTCACTTCTTTCCCTGACACAGTTCAGGTCGAAAATGGAAACTTATAACCATTTGGAGGAGTCCAGGGGTTCTTCAGCAAAATTTTCTTTGTGTGGTCATCAATAGTTTGACCAACGTAATGTCCCACATCGTTGGAAAACTCTGTTAGGATGGTTTCATCTTGAATATCTTCCTTATGCCTTGAAGTAGATGGGCAACTTACAACGATGGGATGGGTGCTAAAATATTCTCCTACTTTCTGGGCCAGATCTACAGGCCTGATCAAAGGGCTCACTAGATGCTGAACATTTCAAGTCACACATTTGCTGAGGCGAAAGATCGTCATCTTCTCGTTTCTTCTTCGCTGGTACAACAAAAGACGATATCAAACTCTGTCGACAAGCCTGAATAACAAATAAAAAACAAAATAATATTTTTGTGTGCGTGTATATATATATATATATATTACAGATGGGTTCTCGATACTCTCGATACTCAAGAGGTATCAGTATCGATCGATACCCCTGATTATGAATTTGATACGTTTTCAATACTTTATTAATACAACAATTTTTAATTAATATTTTCATAAGTAGCACATCTTATAGTGGTCGCAAGAAAGTAGAAACACGTCTCCCATTTGCAAGTGCTTAAATAGCCGGTGGCAAGTAATTGGGTGCGCCTCTAAGCAGCCCGGTCCCATAATAAAAGCGGCCCTTTCTTATAGTTTTGCAGATGGTTTTGAAAGGTGTGGCAACAGTATGTCTGAGCTCCAAAATTCTTTAAAATCACGTTCAAATGCAGTAAAATGTGCTGAATTGCAGTTTGAAGTGGATATTTCCAAAGTTCGGACCGAACGTGCTATTACATTAATTTCTAGCATATGAATTTCACTTTTCGACGATATGGGAAAAACCATGCTCCGCCTACAATAAAATTCTGACTAATAATAATAGAGAATTTTGGCAAAAAGTATCATGTGATGAGTGATCTGTTAAACTATCCAATCACAAGTAAATTATTGGAACAGTACAGTAGTTTAGCATGAAGGTTGATTTTACATTATTAGTCAGTCTGTTAGTAGTCATCAGTCAGTTATTACATTCAAGTGGCAGAGGACAGTGCGTTTCGTGGTCTATTTAACAGAAGGGTCAAAACACCGAAATGTGCTTATAAGCTGTTTTACTTCTAAACAAAACTATACGGAAATTTTCGGAATTTTAATCTTCTGAAAAAATGTATTTATTTTAAACGTTCGAAATATGTCTTTCTCCAAAAATGTGTTTCTATTTCGTGAACTCTACCTTTTCCGGATACTCAGAATCGTCTGCCATCTCGCCGCGATCCAGTGTTTGTTTATATAGCGATCAATAGAGGCAATGCCTACCCTAACAAATTATGTAGAATAAAAATTATAAGTACTGTACGTATGAACTACAAAACGTAAAGATTATACATTGTTACCGCGACTGTGGAATTTATTAAGCCGAAACGTGCTTTACTGAGCAACCGCTAGATGGTGACAGGTGAGATTCGGCATAAAGCGAATGAGGCAACGTGAACTTGCCTCAGCGTTTTTTGTATTCATTATGTGCTGGCGCGATTGAAATGTGTGGGAGGGGGATTGTCCCGCGCAGTACACATAGAGCGTAGAGGCATGTCTCACTTCTGTGACGCAAACAGTTAAGTTAAAACGCGCTGTGTTGTTTATAACTGTGTTGATTTTATGCGGTTATTAAAAGTGTGCCTGTTATTCCGCTGAACTAACAGACTATCAAGATTGTCATTCCTCAGGCTTTCACGGCCGGTGTACTGAGGGCCTGTATGTAAACACCCGACGTTCAGGAATTTTATACCACTGATGATGGCAGCCATTGGAGCTGCCAAAACGTTTGGTTTTGTAATAAGCCATGGACCACGGCCAAACAGCCCGGATAACATGAATCATACATCACGATTGTTATTTGAATTATTTGTAACATTAAACATATATATATATCTATATATATATATATATAGAAACTAATCAAGTTTAAAAATTTGGAAGTTCAATCAGTTGTATTATTGTGTATGACTAATACAAGGATTGTTCAATAGAAACACGTTTAGATCTGTAAAGCATTTTTTATTCAACGATTTGAAAGAAGTCTCCATTAACATTAAGGCATGAGTCCCACTGTTGCACTGAGGGGCGGCTCAAGAGCAAAATATCACCCGTGCAAGATAGTCACTTGGCGCCCCCCCCGGGTCTCCCTCCCCCAATTATCTATTGATTACTTACGGATGGCTATCCGGCCGAAGGGTCTGTTATTGTTCCAGGAAATAGATACCAGACAATTTTTTTTATCTGAGCTTAAAAACCGCGCTTTAATATAAAATCATAATAATGTATGTATGTGCTTAAAATCATTTGCATTTCGTTTGTCAAAGAAGAGCCAGGTTTTAAAGAATTCTGCATACACTTTTTCATAAAATGAATAAACTTGTATATTGACTAAATTACACATAACTTTCTATTAATAATCTACTTGTATTTACGTGACAACTTTAACTTTGATCTTTGACACTCACAACATGACTTTTCTTGCTTTTTTTTCTGCGAAGTCTTTTATTATAATGTCTATGTCGATATCTTGAAGAACGTCAAATTCTATTGACATTAAAGAAATCCCAACAAGACGCTCCTGGCACATGCTTGATCGCAAGTAATTCTTAATAAGTTTCAGTTTTGAAAAACTTCTTTCTCCTGAAGCAACACTGACTGGGAGGGTCAAAGCGATTCTGAGAGCAATTGTGACGTTGGGAAAGTTTTCTGTGAGGTTGTTGACTGATAAATATTTTAGCGCATTTAAAGGACTTTTTGCGCTATCATCTGGCAGTATAGAGAGCAAAACCAACAGTTCTTGTTTAAGCTGAAATCCCTCTATGTCGGAGTGATCTTCATCAGTTAATCCAAGCTGTAGATCTGTACAGTTCTTCAACAAATTGGCGTTGTCTTCAAGATTTTTGATGTTATACAAAAATCCAAAAAGGTTGTTGTGATGACTTAGCTGAGAGAACTGCTCTTCCAATGAACTAATTGCACGATCCAAAACGTAGAAATACACATTACTTTTAAAAGCCTTTTTGGGGTCTTCAATAGGTTCATCAGAACTCTCGTAGTCAAATTGACATTTCTTTTTTCTAGGCCGTACTTTTCGTTCATTTGGAAAATTATGATCTATTTCAAGTGCTTTGGCGATTTCTCCTGAATCAACCAGTAACTCTTCAAATCCTTTGTCAGTGCGCATTTTCTCAAAATGACTTTTTACTTTTCAAATCATCTCAACTGCCTTTGAAATGTCAATTTCTTCTCTTTGCAACATTTTGCTAACAAGGTTAACTCTGAACAAAACTGTGTGCCAAAGAACAAGACAGCACACAAACTTGAAACTTTTGATTTCTTCAGAGCTTTGTTTTTGGCAAATGCGTCAGATCTGGGATCGATTGATAGCGCGTACAAGGCATCGTATATTTCTCCAGCTTGATATCTCAGAGGAGTGACAGCATCAATACGACACTCCC
Organism: Magicicada septendecula; assembly: GCA_034769895.1. Lineage (NCBI taxonomy): Eukaryota > Metazoa > Arthropoda > Insecta > Hemiptera > Cicadidae > Magicicada > Magicicada septendecula. Next base: position 401,123,366 of record CM068371.1, on the reverse strand, counting down.
ATCGAGTCGCGCTTAAAGGCTTTACTGTTAAAGATGTTACATGTTCCATCAGCACAGACCATCTATGTACTGAGGCAGAGAAAAGATTGTATATTTCCTGAACATTGCTAAAAAAGTCGACAACCTCAGTGCAAGATAAAGCAGCATCATTGATGACAAGATTGAGTGAATGTGCACTGCATGGTACGAAAAATGCACGAGGGTTCAAATCTAATATTCTTTTTTGAACACCCACGTTCTTCCCCTTCATGTTGGACCCATTATCATAGCCCTGACCACGCATATTTTTTAGCGGTACATTCATTTCATTGAGTTGAGAGAGAAGAGTGTCTGTCAGTCCTTCTCCAGTCGTAGAGTCAACAGAAACGAACCCCAGAAAATGCTCATGAATATGCGGTTCCTCTCCTGATTTGCAGCTCACAAAGCGAAAGACCAAAGACAACTGTTCAGTATGACTTACATCAGAAGTGCAATCTAATATAATGGCGTAATATGTTCATTCGTTAACTAGTTTCAAAATGTGCTGTTTTACCTTTGAGCCTAGCAACTCAATTATTTCATTTTGGATGTTTTTTCCAAGATAATGCACATAAGTCTCTTTTGAGGTGATCCTCATTAAGTGTTCAGCAGTTACTGCATCAAAGTTACCAATAAACTCCATTAATTTCAAAAAGTTTCCGTTATCTCTCAAGTAGAGTGTCTCAGTTTTACCACGAAATGCTAAGTTTTGTGAAGCAAGAAACTCAATCATGAAACTATTCTCTTAAACACTTCTCTCCAGCGTTCAACTTCTTGTTTAATAATACGTTGGTTTTCACAATCTATGGTTACACCCAGGCGTAGCCTTGTGCTAAATTCAACCCAGTTTTGAAATGCTTTCATATGTCCTGGAGATTTCTCATGTTCAGATAAAAGTTCATGCATATGTCTCCAGTCAGAATAGCCTGATTTGTAAGAAAGGGAGATCCTGATTTTACCAAAAAGACGACAACAAAAACAAAATATAGCGTTTTTCTTTGTGGAATAAATTAACTAGGTGCGTGAAACATATTCACCATTGCACATACGTCTTTGATAACTTTTAACACTAAATCTTCGTCCATCTTTATTTACTGGGAAATCTATGTTATAAACTTGTTGAGGACCACGTTGAACCAATATTTGGCGTTCTGTGTCGGTTATATATTCTGGCCATTCGCCAGGGTCGTGTGATAGGCCTATTTGGACATTTTCTGCAGGAAGCTGAAAAAAAGTATGGGTATAAGTTATAAATACAACTTGCTTTGCATTTCATGACGAACAATTGCATATGAAGCTATGGTACATCAAAAGTATACCATTATGATAGGTACAAATAAAAAAGATAGATATGAATAGCTCACAGTTGTTGAATATAATTGTGCAGTAACACAAATCAAATCAAATCAAAACTTTATTCATCTCCTTGTTTCATAATACATATAAAAAATAGTAATATCTACATAAAATATGGCGATGAGAAATACCCACAAAGACCGTAGTCTGCGCGTGGGTATGAGTTACAATATAGTTTTTATATGTAGAATATCACATTTTTACAAAAAATATAATACAATAAATAAAGAAAAAAAGCCTGATATATAAATGATATATGTAAAAGAAAAGTACCTTTAAGAAAAATGTATAATGAAAAAAAAAATGCAAATAAAGACCACCCAATATCACTATATGGAAATGCTACCACAATGTGTACAGGTTAAGCTGAAGACTTTGATAGGTATATTGTCACCGGAATTTCAGAGTAGGAAAACTTTAAAATACTTAGTGATTAAAATATTAATAAGTTATTATTTATTACAATCCATTTATACATTTCATTTCTTAGATTAGTCGTAAGTAGTGTATGAATAAATTCATTTGGTATTAAGTTTATTAATTTATTGGAAGTATATATGAATTCTCTTCTACAACCAGATATATTTCGATATTTGTTTTATAAGTTTCAAAGCCCGGTTGTCGAATGTTGTAAGATAATGTTAGAGCAACAAAAAGGTTTTTATTTTTATTAATGAAGAGTAATACATTTTTTATATATAATTGTTTTATTGTTAGTACCTTAAATTCCTAGAAAAGATTATTGCTGGGATAAAACATATTTTTACCCAAGGTAGCCTTTATTATTTGTTTCTGGATCATAAATATTTTATTTAAGTAAGTGTTTGATGCACCACCCCATATCAATATTCCGTATTGTAAAACAGACTGGGCATATGCAAAATAAACTAGTCTAGAAATTTCAATATTTCTCAATTTGCTTATTTTGTAGGATTTAAATATTAAATGTCTTATTAAAACACCTAAATATTTTGCCTCCTTTGTTCTATTCAGAACAGGGCATTGGCAGGTTACGGTTGTCAACAAGCAACAGCTAGGCGAATGAATTAGTAAAGGATTTAAATTCACCTGCTGGGTTCTAGCAGTTGGAGAAAAGGTCATATACAGTAAAAGCTTTTTTTTTTTGTAATTTAAGGATAATAAGTGTTCATCCACTAATTTTTTAATAAATTAATGCGAGTATAATAGTCTAATTTTATAATAAATAAAACGTACCTCACTTAAAGAGGGTCCTGGTGAATTCCCGAAAACTTCCAAATCCATTTCATTTTCATTTGCCTCAGTTTCCAGACCCATTTCATTTAAATTCGCCTCAGTTTTCAAAACCATTGTTTAAATTGGCTTCAGGGTTTTTTCGATGACTTCAGGCTCTGGCTCTGTTGTCATTGTTGAAGAAGAACAACTCGAAGCAATGCTTTTATTTCCTGACAAAAACTTTTTCAAGCCAGCCGCTTGGTTTTCTTCATCAAGACTTTGTTTTGTTCTTCTTTTCCTGTAGTATGACCCAGAATGTTTCTTTTTATGTGACATGTTTTATGTTTAAATGTGTTTCACACTAATATTTCACTAACTCCGCACTTAAGTAAAATGACTTTACACACATGGGCTTCTAACATCTAACACACACAGTATAAACAGATGCTAAATAGGGACTGTGATCCGATTCGGACTGACAGGTGAATCACGCTTTGTTTTGCAGTGCCAGTGATGGCGCCCTGGACGAGTCCAAATGTCTTGTTTAAGGGGGGGGGAGGGTAGGTGGCGCGCGGCAGTTGGTTATGCGGTAGGAAGGGAGCGGTTGAACTGGATCATTTGTATTTGTGTTTGAGATCATTATTTGTTCTGCGCATACTTCAAGGCATTTTAATGTAATCCTTAATTTTTTATGGTTTTTTTTGGTACAATATTTTTTTTCATCCGTATCGCAATTGATAAATGTCGCAGCAGGTTCGGCGTTCGCATTAGATTTTTTATAATAACCCACTTTGGCGCCCCGTACGGGTGCACGGGCCTTAAGCCGCCCCTGGTTGCACTAATCTGTAGATTCCCTGCTAGTAAAATTCTTGTGGCTGTTTGCGGAACCATTCGCTAACAGCAAACTCTACCTCAGCGTCCGATTTGAACCACCGTCCTTTTAGTGATTCCTTAAAAAAATTTTAAGGTAAGATTTTTGCCTACCCATTCATTAACTACTAGCTTCGCCACTGATAGCGATTGCAGTATATTGCATGAGGTTATCGTTATAATTTACGCAACTCAATATTACCTAAATAAGTAGTAGATTGTTAAATCTAGCTTTTGTTTTCGCTCAGTAGCCTGTCTATTTTTTCCGAGTATATGACGTGTAGCTCGAAACACTTCAAGAACTCTCTGTAGGCAGTAGAATTCGTGATCGATGTGTATATACGTTTCTTCTAAGATAATTGAGATAGCGAGAACTCGTTTTATAATAAAAACGATTTTTTGTTGTTGTTACATGTGAATTATGTACTACAATCTACACTAAAATGCCACATAAATATACTTGCTGAAGATGATGAGATCAGATTTTTGATGTACAACATTCTTCCTTTAAAGAAGTGGCGATACATTAAGGCCAATTTAGGCAAAGACTCCTCCACACGCTACGCGACTGCAATACTTCACGTCATACAGACAACACGGTCGGTTCAGGGTTGCCAACTCAACTACGCGCACATTATGTTCCTTGCTGCCACCGTTAAAGTAAAATTTAATTTTATTGATGTCACACTACTGATTTGTGTTAATAATTAGCACATTTTTCGTGCTAACACTTGTATACCGGTACTTATTTTTTTTTACCTATTGGCTATTGATATTTCAAGATGGCCGACACAGGAGTAGCGGTGAATTCTTTTCGAACTGTTTCCGAACTCTATATGAATACTATTATACTGATATATCCGAACTAGTATCGAATTCGGTGTGCCGACTGGGCTGATCAGTTTCAAATTGCAGTTACAGTTAAAAAATTTGAAATACGTTTTTTGACTATTCTTAAACGGCGTTTTCGAATATTTTAAAATTAAAAACTAAGCTTGTCAGAAAAAAAGAAAATAACTTTTTCTCAATAGAGTTGAGGAAAACGTTTTTTTAAGATTTGGAGGGGGATTTCCCTTATCCCCCCCGCCCCGTGGATCCCCGCCTGATACTAGCAATGTACAGTACTAATGTTATGCTCGAACATAATTATTGATGGAAATGTTTAAACTCAAATAAGTTAAACACTGTAATTAAAAAAGTTGTTTAATGATTATAAAAAATCTGTAATGTTCTTGTTTTTTTCTGTCGTCTGTACTTTTCAAGAGCCAAAAAGTATGTTTTATTCTTCGTATTGTTTAAATTAGCAGCCATCCTTACTATTTCTTTTATGAATTTGCTAACTGCTATAATTTTTTATTGTTCGACTAAGCTTTTCGTCATTATAGGTTTAAGACCTGAAGATGTCAGTAATGACGAAAAGCTTAGTCGAACAATAAAAAATTATAGCAGTTAGCAAACTCATAAAAGAAACAAAAAGTATGTATTTGGTGCAGTGAAATGTTTTTAGGCAGTTTTGCTTTATCTTGGTCTTCATACCACTTGATTGCTGTAGTCGGTGACTGAATGGCCTCCTTATGAGAGATTGCAGGTTTTATTGGCTGGCTATCTTCTTCTTCGTTGGCTTCTGTATGTTCTGTGGATATTGTAAAGTTACATAACCCAGTCACAAAAATGATAACTTAATTATCCTACCATAAAGGTCAGAAATGGGTATAATATACCTAGCTCTAAATTATTTTATATCACGAAACATTATAAACTATATTTAATTGATATAAAGTGTAACAAGTGAGTTATAGTGTACCCAGTGAGTAAATAAGTGACTTTGAAGGGAGCATCTTACAGACATGTGCTGTAGATGTAGAAACAATTGGTTATAATAGTATACTGTGTTGCTACTAACCAGTTATGTATTTTGGTTAATTATTGTATGATTTGTATTGTGTAGGCAACTAAAATTTAGTACCTAGGTTTGATTTTATATTTAATAGAATAATTATGTTTGAATATAAGATAACCCAGGGTTAAAAATAAAAGAGTTAAATATAAGATGATAATAAAAAATAAAATAATACTGTATGAGGAAAATGGCAGAAGAAAATAGTGCAGTGTAAGGATACTATAAGAAATTAATAAATAATATATGAATTCAATTAAAGGAAATAATAATATTAAAGACCTATATCTAAGGTTATAAGAAAATAAACGGAAAAACCTTAAATAAATCAAATTGGATAATAAACCAAAGTTAAAAAGAATTATTTTTCTGTAAACAAGAAATAAATTTATAATATTAAAAACAGCCTATATACTCAAAAGTAAATAGAGGCACCAATAAAAAATGATATAAAAATTGTTGGTTACTATGAGTAACGATATAACAACATATGAATTAATTGTTAAAAACGATTGGAAACTGTTCGGTTGAGAAAAGTGATCTCACAAAAATTGTATTAAAACCATTTTAAAACTTTCGGAAACGGTGTAAAAATGGAATAAAAATTAACTCACAGTATCCACCTTATGTTCAAACTCCTTCAGATATCAAATATAACGTGCTTTACCCAATAAAAAAGTGAAATAACCAATTCCAAGATCTGGCCTAGCTGAACCGCACTTCGAGTTTTTTGCGAGATTGTATCTTAGGGACCTTCAACGAAATTACAAAACAACTAGAACTACAACACTAGAAACAGCTCCATTCAAGTAAAAACTTCGAGGAAAGAGGTAATATAAAAGTTATTAATCCTTATTAACCAAGAAAACCTCATATCAAATTGTGGTGCAGTTACAATATTTCGTAAATGATTCCCTGTGTATAATAAAGAAATAATCTGCACTCTTGCGGACAAATCCGGAACTACATACTATGAAATAAACCAAAAATTCGAAATTCATTAATTTTTTTATCTTGTAAAGCGTAGTATATAATTATTCATTTCTGACCGTCTCATAACACAAAGAACTTACCCTTAACCCTGGGGAAATTAATAAAAATGAATTATATGTTGTTTAATGTCTAATCAAGGATAAAATTATAAAATCATAAAAAATATATTTTATGATAATTCAAATGTTTACCTAACTAAATCGATCCAATGTATTATTGACTGGAAAAGATCGATTGTAATATTTGTATACTGGAAGAAGAGGAAATCAGTGTATTATACAAATAAATACTCTGAATATTTTATGTTAAATAATCAGTCGTGTATTCTTTATTATAGAGGGTAGTTGTTGTAGATTTTCAGTAAGCCAAGAAGAGGACCCACCGGGCAGTATTACCGAACCATGGTGTTTGGTTAACCTAACATTTTGAGGTTGATGTCAAAATCAGCTGATCTTATGAACAGCGAATTTTAAAAATAAGAAATTGTATAGTCTGGGTGTAACAAAATTGTTCTTACTCTCTCTTCTAACTAAGATTAAACAACTTCCTTAATCTCTACCAAATCACACACACTCGATTTCTGTTTCTTTTGGTAAACTTCAAATCCGATTGATTTGAACATTAGTAAATATAATTCATAAGTGACGATCGCAAAAAGGTACTTTGACTTTGGCTAATACCCGCGAGACGTTAAAGAATGACGTACTAATGTGGGGCTTAATTAGGAAAGCGTAACAAATAAAAAGAGACTTTCGAGATACCCACGGACGTTACAGAATGGCGCCCAACGTGGGGCTTAATTAGGAAAGCGTAACAAATAAAAAGAGACTTTCGAAATACCCGCGAGACGTTAAAGAATGGCGCTCAACGTAAAAGGGCTGTAATTAGAAAAGAATTTTGAGATATTTAACAAAATAATATAACAAAAAAACTAATTATCGTCGGCAGTTATGAGAAAACAAGAAATGCATAATACCAGAGGCAGATCGAAGAAGAGGGCAGAAGAAAAGGAGAAGGAAGAAGGTGGACAGGAACGAGAGATAGAAATATTTACAGACAGTGAAATCGAACAACCGATGGGTGATAAAGAAGAAACTGAAGCAATTATGAACACGGAAAAGGAAATAGTTGAAGAGGATGCCCAAGGGGACCAACCAGACAAAGCGGAAGCCAGGAGAGAACCAAATTGGCAAGACATGATGAGATTTATAGCCGAGAAATTTGATAAAATAGATGAAAATTTTAAGAAACAGGAGGAAAACTCGAAGCAAACCAATGAGGAAAATAAGGAAAATTTTAAGAAACAGGAGGAAAACTTGAAGCAAACCAATGAGGAAAATAAGGAAAATTTTAAGAAACAGGAGGAAAACTTGAAGCAAACCAATGAGGAAAATAAGGAGAATTTTAGGAAACAGGAGGAACAAAACAGACAAACCAATGAGAAAATAGATAGCATTCAGGAAAGTTTAGTCAAACAACTAAACGAAAAAATAGAGACCATTCATGGAAATATCAGACAAACCATGAATGAACAATACCATGAATTGAAAGAAACTGTTGAAGGACAAAGAGAAGAGATGAATGCAAAATTTGAAGAGAATAATGAAAATTTAAAACAAATTGAGGGTAAGATGGAGAATTTCAATAAGGAGTTGAGGGAAAATCTTGAGAGTAAAATTGAACTGGTCAGTAATACGCTTAGCCAAAGAGTAGATGAATATAAGGAAGAGGCAGAGAAGAAACTAATAGAAACCAATCAAAGATTAGATAAAACTGAAGAGAAGATGGAACAAATCAAAACAGGAATAGATGCCCGAATGGACTGGGAGGAACAAAGTAATCAAGTTCGTATAATGGCCATACGCGAAGAAAACAATGACCAGTTAGATAGTATAAAAAGCAGTCTAAACTGTAAATTCACAGATTTTCACGAAACGGTAGAGAATGTAAAGAATCAGTTCCATAGCCAAGCAGAGAAATTAGTTAATTTGCAACAAATACAAACAAACTTACAAGGGGATGTAGATAGAATAAGTTCTAGATCTACATGCAACAATCATCATGTTATCCAAGATAGTAGGGAAAGTGTAAACTTTCAGGATTATCGCAGAAACCCACTCGAATTTTTAGGGAGAGTAGACGAAATTTTGAATAGGTCAAAGGAGAACCGATGGAACATGATCAAAGGTATATTAGACGAATCTTTCAAAAACATTAACGATAATTGGTGGACTGTAATCAGGAACGAGGTGTGTGATTGTGGGAGTTTCAAAACAATGTTCAAACTTAAGTACTGGTCGGAGTCAGTGCAAAACATTATTAGAGACGATATCTGTCATGGTAGGTATGACCGCAATATAGGACAAACACCTACTGCTTATTTTTTGGGGAAGGTGTGTGTGGCAAAATATTTAGACCCAAAGATCCCTGAAGAGTGTTTGGTGACCAAGATTGCGTATCACTTCGAGGAAAAGATTATAAGCGCACGATTAAGTGGACAAATAAAGACTATTGGAGGCATGGAAACGCTACTAGAGAATTATGAACAAGAATCTTATTACAGGAGGAGTAGATGGAGGTCAGGGAATACCGAGGAGCGGAAAAATGAACCACCTAGAGATAATCGACCTAGAGTAAATGATGTATGTGCCAATAACAATTATTTTAATAACAGGTATCGAGGAAGATGGCAGAATTATAACAATCGAAATTACAGAAATGATTCTTATCAGAGAGAAGAAGGTCCACAAAGAAGTAGGAGTGAAGAACAACCTAGATTCAGAGATAGTGATGAAGAAAGAAGACCAGTAAACAATATTCAACATAATGAAAATGTTGAACCAAATAATAATAATGATGGAAATCGGGGAAACGGGTACCAGCAGTGAGAAGATGTGGCTGCCCGTCACTGCTAGAAACGACCGGGCACAGAATTTACCACAGACCTAATCATAATAATAAATTAAACAGATCAATAACAATTATTAGAAATCATTTTTTAAAAAATATACAGGCGGAGTTAATGGAAGAAAGAGCAATTAAAGAGTCATCACCAAACAATGATATAGTCTATATACAAATAAAATTAAATGGAGTGTTAGCAGAGGCCATGATTGATACAGGAGCAAATATTTCAATTATTGATCAATTAGAACTGGACCGGATTACTGAACTAACTACTGAGAGAATACCTACTTTACCAATTAATAATTTAACAATTATTGGCGCCACCAGGAAGCAAAATAAAACAATCAGAAAACAAGTGTCTTTGAATGTTACTACTAGTGGAATAGGAATACCTATGGGATTTTTAGTAGCTAAAGGGCTACCTTTTAGGGTGTTAATAGGGTGTGATATGCTACGGCGACACACTGCAATTATAAATCTGGCCAGGGGTATAGTAACCTTGAGCACAGAAGAAGGTGAGTTAGCGGCTGAGATAATTGGTAGCCAAAGTGCCCCTCAGTGTCCGAGCTCATTTTTTATTAGGGAGGATAATAGATTAACCCTAGGTAAAAATACAGAAGTAACAGAATCAAAGATTTGGCAAGAGAAGATAGAAGAGATAATAGAGTTTCAAAATAGGCAGGCCCAGGAAATAATTAATGTAGAACAAAAACAACAGCTTATAAAAATTTATAATAAATATAAATCAGTATTCTCAGAGTCACCAGGAAAAGCAAAAAACTTCCTGTGTGAACTAAAGTTCAAAGAAAATGTAAATTTTAATAAACGGTCATACCCCATTGCTCAAGCTTTGAAAGAGGCAGCAAGAAAAGAAATTCAAAGAATGATATTGGAAGATATAATTGAAAGAAGTAGTTCTCCGTATACTAGCCCATTGGTAGCTATACCGAAGAAAGATGGTCAAGTAAGACTATGCCTTGATGCTCGGGAGTTGAATAAAATGCTCATTAACGATCGCACGTCTCCAGGTGAGATTGAAGAAATAATGAAAAAATTCTATGGATGTAAGTACATGAGTACTTGGGATGCAGTCTGTGGATATTGGCAAATAGAGTTGCACCCTAACAGCAGACAATATGTTGCTTTCATATTCGAAGGACGAAATTATCATTTTAAACGTTTGCCTTTCGGATTGGTAAATTCTGTGGCCGTGTTCATCCAATGCATGGATCAAATTTAGGGTAAGGAAGTTTTAGATTTTACTACAATATATGTTGATGACATATTAATTACGTCTTGTACATGGGAGGAACATTGTAATAGAGTGGAAACAGTGTTAAATAAACTGTTACAATATAATATAACTTTGAAACTGGATAAATCTAAATTTATCACATATGAATTACCAGTTTTAGGATTCATTCTGTCCGCTACTGGAATTAAACCATCTCCTGAGAAGGTAAAGGCTATCCAAGATTTTCCTAAACCAAAAAACTTAAAACAACTACAATCCTTTCTGGGGATCTGCAACTATTATAGGAAATTTCAACAGAATTATTCAGAAGTAACAGCCAAATTCCAATATTTACTTTCGAAGAAAAACAAGTGGAAATGGGAAGAAAGTGAAGATAATAATTTTAAGATAATAAAAAATACATTTCTGGACAGCATCATGTTACACCACCCAAATTTTAATAAACGTTTTTTCATAAATTGTGATGCTAGCAACATTAGCCTTGGAAGTGAGCTATATCAGGAAGATGAGGAAGAAAATCATGGGGTCATCAGTTTTGCAAGCAGAGTACTGAGTAGTTGTGAGAGGAATTATACAGTAACTGAAAAAGAACTGCTGAGTGTTGTGTTCTCATGTATAAAATTTCGAACATTTATATTGGGATACCCAGTAACCATAAGAACCGATCATAGATCAATTTCATTTTTTAAAAAATTGTAAACTTAACCACGGCAGACTCACCAGATGGGTATTAATACTTCAAGAGTATAATTTAGACTGGGAATATATCCCGGGTAAGAAGAATGTAATAGCAGACCGATTGTCATGGATTAACCTAGAAAAAGGAACTTGTGAAATAGAACCAGAGAGTATTGGGAAGATATATTACATTATCAAAATGAAAAAGGAATTACAAGATATAATTAATAAAATAAAAACAGATCAGCAAATGGACACTAAATTAACAAAAATTAAGGACTGGATATTACAAAGTGATCCTATAATAACGAAAATTTTCTGTGTTTATGAAGAAATTCTTTTTATCCGTCCAACCATTAAGGATCATGTGTGGAAAATGTACGTGCCAGAAGCAACAGAAGTAGCCCTAATAAAGGACTACCATGAAAGATATGGTCACATGGGACCACTCAAAGTTATTAAAGCTTTATCTGAACACTGTTATGTAAAAGCCATAAATAGGAGAGTAAGATTAATAGTAAAAAACTGCAACATATGCCAGCTAGTAAAAATAAATAACGAGAAGAGAACAGGAGCCATGATTACAATAAAATCTAACAGTAAATTTGAAAAGACATTCTTAGATATATGTGGACCTTTTCCCAGAAGTGGAGGGAGACATAAATTTAAATATATAATTATTATATTTGATCATTATACCAAATATACAAAACTCTACGCTATCAGTAGAGCCACTACGAAGAAAATTTTAGAAGTAATCATTCAAAAATACTTACCTGAGGTGGGAAAACCGGAAACCATAATAACTGATCATGGAACGCAATTTCGAGGTAAAAGGTGGAAAGAAGAATTGAGGAAATGGCAAATAAGGACATACAAAACATCAGTATACCCCCCTAGTAGTAATCCTGCCGAACGCGTATTAAGGGAAGTTGGTAGAATTCTACGTACTTACTGTCACCAAGAACATAAAAAATGGAGCCAGTACATTGAACCAGCAGAGACTTTCCTTAACTGGTCATACCATGACACTATCGGAACCAGCCCTTATCAGGTAATGTTTGATAAACCACCACCAAGAGAAATCACATCGTTAATAAATTTTCCTCCAGGAGAGAGAGTGGAGTTCAATAAAGTCGAAATGCACAACAGATTGTTGCATAAAGTGGAACTTCAACAAAAAAGGGATCAAGATAAAAGGAAAAGGTTAGATACATACCAAAGGGGAGATAAGGTATTAATAAAAAATAGACAACTACCCAGTTCTATAGAGGGTATTGCGAGGAAGTTACTTTTACTTTATACTGGACCTTACATCATAACCCAGGTGAAGGGGAATAATACATATGAAATCAAAGCAATTAACAATAACCGAATAAAAGGAGTATACAACCAGTCTGAAATGAAACGATATCACGAAGAATAAAACCAGATATGAAAATTGAAGCAATCAACAATTTATTTTGTAAACGAGTAAAACGAAAATAAATTTGTTCTAGTGGGTGGGGGGGTTTATGTAACGTTACATAACCCAGTCCCAAAAATGATAACTTAATAATCCTACCATAAAGGTCAGAAATGGGTATAATATACCTAGCTCTAAATTACTTTATATCACCAAACATTATAAACTATATTTAATTGATATAAAGTGTAACAAGTGAGTTATAGTGTACCCAGTGAGTAAATAAGTGACTTTGAAGGGAGCATCTTACAGACTTGTGCTGTAGATGTAGAAACAATTGATTATAATAGTAGACTGTGTTGCTACTAACCAGTTATGTATTTTGGTTAATTATTGTATGATTTGTATTGTGTAGGCAACTAAAATTTAGTACCTAGGTTTGATTTTATATTTAATAGAATAATTATGTTTGAATATAAGATAACCCAGGGTTAAAAATAAAAGAGTTAAATATAAGATGATAATAAAAAATAAAATAATACTGTATGAGGAAAATGGCAGAAGAAAATAGTGCAGTGTAAGGATACTATAAGAAATTAATAAATAATATATAAATTCAATTAAAGGAAATAATAATATTAAAGACCTATATCTAAGGTTATAAGAAAATAAACGGAAAAACCTTAAATAAATCAAATTGGATAATAAACCAAAGTTAAAAAGAATTATTTTTCTATAAACAAGAAATAAATTTATAATAATTAAAAACAGCCTATATACTCAAAAGTAAATAGAGGCACCAATAAAAAATGATATAAAAATTGTTGGTTACTATGAGTAACGATATAACAACATATGAATTAATTGTTAAAAATGATTGGAAACCGTTCGGTTGAGAAAAGTGATGTCACAAAAATTGTATTAAAACCATTTTAAAACTTTCGGAAACGGTGTAAAAATGGAATAAAAATTAACTCACAGTATCCACCTTATGTTCAAACTCCTTCAGATATCAAATATAACGTGCTTTACCCGATAAAAAGTGAAATAACCAATTCCAAGATCTGGCCTAGCTGAACCGCACTTCGAGTTTTTTGCGAGATTGTATCTTAGGGACCGTCAACGAAATTACAAAACAACTAGAACTACAATACTAGAAACAGCTCCATTCAAGTAAAAACTTCGAGGAAAGAGGTAATATAAACGTTATTAATCCTTATTAACCAAGAAAACCTCATATCAAATTGTGGTGCAGTTACAATATTTCGTAAATGATTCCCTGTGTATAATAAAGAAATAATCTGCACTCTTGCGGACAAATCCGGAACTACATACTATGAAATAAACCAAAAATTCGAAATTCATTAATTTTTTTATCTTGTAAAGCGTAGTATATAATTATTCATTTCTGACCGTCTCATAACACAAAGAACTTACCCTTAACCCTGGGGAAATTAATAAAAATGAATTATATGTTGTTTAATGTCTAATCAAGGATAAAATTATAAAATCATAAAAAATATATTTTATGATAATTCAAATGTTTACCTAACTAAATCGATCCAATGTATTATTGACTGGAAAAGATCGATTATAATATTTGTATACTGGAAGAAGAGGAAATCAGTGTATTATACAAATAAATACTCCGAATATTTTATGTTAAATAATCAATCGTGTATTCTTTATTGTAGAGGGTAGTTGTTGTAGATTTTCAGTAAGACAAGAAGAGGACTATCCACTGGGGAGTATTACCGAACCGTGGTGTTTGGTTAACCTAACATTTTTAGGTTGATGTCAAAATCAGCTGATCTTATGAACAGCGAATTTTAAAAATAAGAAATTGTATAGTCTGGGTGTAACAAAATTGTTCTTACTCTATCTTCTAACTAAGATTAAACAACTTCCTTAATCTCTACCAAATCACACACACTCGATTTCTGTTTCTTTTGGTAAACTTCAAATCCGATTGATTTGAACATTAGTAAATATAATTCATAAGTGACGATCGCAAAAAGGTACTTTGACTTTGGCTAATACCCGCGAGACGTTAAAGAATGACGTACTAATGTGGGGCTTAATTAGGAAAGCGTAACAAATAAAAAGAGACTTTCGAGATACCCGCGGACGTTACAATATGTATGTAACAATTTATCACCACTAAGCATTTTGTAGCCTACATCCGGTAAGTATATTTCACAACAATTTTTGACGTTGTTTTCATTCAAACTTAAATGCTGGTAGAGATTGGCATATATCTAACAAATCCGATGTGGTTGGATATATCAAAAGACCTTCTGGTTCTGTAAGTGCTGGTTATAATTCAGGTGGCCGTAACTTATTCCAGACAGATTTTAGAGTATTTTCCAGAATGCTTTGCGTGGCATCAGATACAATATCCTCTAATTATGTACTCTCATGTAACTGTGCACTGTATACCACGTAAATCAGTTTAGTTACTAATTACACGTTTAAAGTTATTCACAAATTGATGTTCCGAAGAAAAGTCACATCTAGTTTGTGCTAATTGTAGGGTTCAGAATTATTTTGCCATGTATAATATTGTTTGAAGCAGTGATGTAACACTTTTCTGCCTTCTACTTCTTGTGCATTCTAAAGCAGTTGCTTTAGGAAGGTTTATACAGGTCTTTGGAGTACTTTGAAGACTATGTTAACAGATTCAAATATTAATAAGAGTAAAACAATTTGAAAGTAGCATCTTTGTTTCGGGGTGACTAGGCACTGGTCCTCACAATTCCCAGGGTTAGAAGAAGCGATGGTGCCCCAGTGAGGCCCCTAGCATCTACCCAGCCAAGACTGTACTGCATGATGAAGAACCACATCCTACATGAGGTGACCCTATTTTCGCAGAACAGGATGGATCTAGACTGGGAAGCAGCAGCACCCACCAGTGTTAGCATGGGGCCGAAGATAGTAGTAATATGCTAGGCTCATAGCTCAACATCATTGGGCAGAGCTGAAGGGCAGTGATATGGCAGGTGAACAATGAGGGTGGACAGGACCCTATAGCCAAGATGAAGGCAGACTGTCTAGGGGAAGAACTCCCCGAATACCTGGTCCTCCAGGTTGGGAGTTGGGCGTGAGGCTGATGACCTCACCCTGTGAAAAAGCTATTGTTGTGAATGCTCAAGAGAAAAAAATTAGACAGAACTATAAGCAACAACCTAGCAAGAAAATTGCAAATTATTTGGATTTGTACACATGTGATTGTGAGATTGCTTATAGACCTGGTGCACTGAGTATATTCAAATATCAGATAGAGGAGGACCTCAGAAAGCTGAACATAAGAAACTGGAAAGCCAGGGAATGCAATAGGGAAGAATGGAGTCGATTCTTGGAGCAGTCCAAGACCCACCAACGGTTGTATAGCCACGGCTGATGATGATGAAAACAACTTGAAATACAAATCCAAAATTCTCTCCATGTGTTTTTTTAATGAAGTCGGTTGGGTTCTTCTCATCTGCTTGGAGGAACTTAAGATTATTTTGGTCAGCGCCTTCATGATATCAGCATAACTGTATTGGAATGCTTTTAAAGAATCAATCCTTGATGACCAGCATGTAGGGCAAAGTTTTTTTTAAAGTTCAACAAATTGAACTGAAAATCCCCCATTTTTTAATACTGTTTCTGGGTTGAGCCTCACGTGAATTTTGCTGTTTTTTCTTGGAGAGTTTTCCATAAAGTTTCCTCAAATATATCACTGCCATTAACAGGCAGAATATTCTATTCTTTGGATAGAATAAGGAAATCAAAGAAAAAGTAACCTCAAAGTCAGTGGTGTGTGGTGGGTACAAATTTTGGTGAAGCTGAGTTATATCCGATACCGTAGGTCTCGAAACCCATCTTGCTTTCATAGATTTCGAGAAAACCTTTGACCGAGTTGACAGAAATAAGCTCTGGATAATAATGATAAACAATGGGTATCCTCCACACCTTGTAAATGCAATCAGAAGCTTGTATCACGCGACAAGAATAGTAATAAACACAGGTAATAAGAAAACGGATGAGATAAAAATTAACTAAAGAGTGAGGTAGGGATGTAGCTTCTCTCCCACTCTTTCCAATATAGGCCTATATATTGACGATGTTCTTAAAAAATGGCAATCAAAGGAATATCCTGGAGTCCAGCTAGGCCGACATATTTACCTGAGTACGTTACTATTTGCTGACGATAAAATAATAATACAAGAGAGTGAAAGTAAATTACAACTGGCAGTGCACCGACTGAATCAAATATGTCCAGAATATAATCTTAAAATTTCCTTGTATAAGACGAAAGTTATGGCTTTCCAAGGCATGTATCCCATTGGGTCGAAAATAATTGTCAACAATAAGCAAATCGAACAAGTATAAAATTTTACATACTTGGGCTGTGACACAAGCTACAATTCTGACAATGACATGGAAAATAAAATAAATAAGTTCCAGGCAATATGTGACACAATAAATAGAACCTTAAATAACAAAACATGAAAAGACACAAGGATAAATTTTATAAAACAATGGCTGTACCTGTACTTATATATGGGAGTAAAAGTTGGGTAATTACTAAAAAAGAAGACTACAAAATACAGGCAGCAGAAATGAGATTTTTGAGACAGGTCAAAGGCTGTATAAGAAGAGATTTAGTAAGAAATGAAGATGTGCGAAATGAACTAAATGTATATGCAATAAGTGAAAAAATAACTGAATATAAAGAAAGATGGCAACACCACGTAAAAAGAATGGAAAATGGGAGAATACACCAAAAAATACTAACTACAACCCAAGAGGGAAAAGAGATATAGGAAGACCACGAAAACGGTGGTCGTAAGTTTGTGAGGACGGAACAGGCAAATGCCTAATCCTTGTAGTGCAGAAGAAGAAGAAGAAGAAGAAGAAGAAGAAGAAGAAGAAGAAGAAGAAGACCGTAGGTCTAATTAAGTTTCAAAAGATAGCAGAAGCTCAATTTATAATTAAAATTACCATATAGTGGCTTATCTATTAATCTGTCTGCCTGTTAGTAAGTGGCACACACGATTATGATTGAATTTTAGGTGTAAGATCCATTATTAAGTCTAATATCTTAAGACTTTATAGCATGATAAAATATTATGTTCAACGCAGAAAGCATAGAACACGTATACCCCGCGGTTCAAAATCTCTAACACCAAGTTACTAACACTTTAAAAAAGAATACAGGCTTTAACTTTAGGTGCAGATTCTTTTTAAAACAAATGTGTCTAAAAATATAATGCAGTGGTAAAATATCAACTTTTTTATGAATAAACACACTAACACATTGTTGAAGCATACTAATAACTCTCCTGCACGTAAAAACATTTTCCTAAATATACAAACATTTAACTAGTTTTCAATATCATATTAAATTTTAATAGCTTTAAAGCTTTAAAAGATTGAATACATGTTTTCCTTTCAACTCTTCACTAGTGTACAACACAATAAGTTCGTTTTATAACGCACACTGTCAAAGAATTACCATCACATGGGTCCTGAACCAACTTTAAATCGAAGGTCAAAGCACCTCAGATTTTTTTCTTTTGTTTGATTTCTACATGTATTTATTGTAACTTGAGACTATTTTAAAAATATCCCCTGAGCCGTTTTTTCAAAACGTTAATTTTAACAGTTAAAAATAAGTTTTTCACGTACAGTATTTTTTAAAATTTTATATATTTGTATACTGTAATATTTCTCGAAACAGACACTAAAAATCTTGAAACTAGTTTCACTTACAATCAAAAGTTATTGTGGGTAATGTTCAATAAGAAAATAATATATATATGTATGACAAATTTTATTTTTTTGGACTGTATGAGTTTCATTATTTTAATTGACTGAAATAAATAATAATATTTCTAGAACAAACTATATACAATTATTAGGCATGTAAATTTACATTACAAGTACAGTGTAAATAATGTTTTTAGCTTTAATAAATTAAATTATACAAATATTAATGTGTAGAAAACATCAAATATTGGCCGCCTCATTTCCCCTCCTCAAAGTTTTGAAAAAATTTTTTTTTTAACAAAAAAAATTTAAGTATTTTTTTTGAAAAGGGGAAGGCGTCCCGTAAAATTTAAAAACTAGGCCAAAGACCTAGACGAAGCTTAAACTGTACCAGACCCATTGTGACAGGACTTGGAAATGAAACAGCCTTTATTAACAAGACAAATTTTATTAACTTTTGTTTTAAAAACTTCACAATACTGCGAAAATCACACACAACATCTGGTACCGCAAGTACATAGTTTTCAAACCCTTTTCTATATTTTATATTATCTTGATTATATCGTACAGTGTTACCAAACTCATTACATGCACAAGAAAACTGCCTAAAAATATGCATAGCTCATCAGAAATATAGGATTCTATGATTGTAATAATCACATATGCAGAGTTTTAAACAATAAAAGTTACAAAGTGTGATCCACTATAATCAATAATGATATGTTTTTTTTATATGAGTGCTATAACAGCAAAGAAACAGATAAATTCTTGTTGTGTGCCCTTTCATAACAGCCTAACATCTATTATATAAAATAAATTCATAATTATTAATGACCCTTGGTTCTGCATTAATAGAATTTGAAATACTTCCATTACATACTGCAGTGACACATGTGACCCGCAAGTCAGCTAGCATAACCAGTCCACTATCAACCGACACCCTAAATTCGAGCAATTAAATAAGACAACTAAATAGAAATATAGACTAGACTAAAAACGGCAATCTACAAAATGTAAAGTCACACAGAATTCAAAATGACCGTACTCCAGCCGCATGCCCAAGCCAGGCACCCCTTGCACAGACATGACCCGAAAGAGTGAAAGAGACAAAAGAATCGAAAATAATAAATTTCAAAGTTAAAATAATAAGCGCAAGGGTATAGCAAAATTCACCGCCCAACTGTAAGCCACTTCAAACATCATTAAAGTAAAAAAAAGGCGCAACCCCACAATAGCATGTGCAAGCTGACATGGTAATTCATGAATGTTCCAGCATGTAGTTCAGACGGACTTGCTTGAATAAAAGAATATACGGTATATCATAAGGTTCCCAAAATTAAGTTACAAAAATATTAAGGGAGCTGGCGATGCCCGCTAACCCGCATACAATTTATGGCTCCTTATTAATCTATGGTGCAATACAAACAGTGCACAACTGAGCACATTTTCTACGCACACGTCACGTTCTGTCTATTCCTATCACTTTACAAGTTAAGTTCAAAGAGAATGTAATTTGATTTGTAGAAGGTGTCAATCACGTGTGAATTCTGTTGCGAAACTCGAGCTAGAAATAATGGAAAATGGTCACCTTGTATTCCGTGGTTAGAAGGCGATCAGCTGCCTGCATGTAGTTTAAGGTCACAGAAGTCCCCATTACAGTTCATTGCAGATAGAGGGTGAAAGATTCGGGTTCCCAGGTTACATTCTCTCGACGGCGAAATTCAGGTAAAGCTTAGCTGCTCAGTAGATGACCACGGATGGAGTTGTAGTCATCCTCATCTCTCGAGCACTTCGACGAGTCAGGAACCCAGAGGTACTTTATGGATTAGCAATCCATACAGATATAAAATGAGCACACGAGAAAATATTCGCCGCCGAGATATTGATAGTCATTCAGCCATGACAGAAATGGAACTGAACTGTCGTCCGTGCACCCACATGCTCTTTTCAATCACCAGAATGCGCGCGCATGACTTCGACACACACCGGGCGTGCAAAACAATAGAAATACAAAATTTACTAACCGTAACGGCGCCGTGATTATATGCTTTGTGCCAATCACGGCACAATATGACAATTTTTGTACTCGTGCACGGCTTTTGGCAATTTAACCGCGTACTCTGGGTTGATGCTTCTAACTTCGTATTTAGCCCATGTTTTTTGAAAATCAGAATGCACAGATTCCATGGCCTGTTCATTAAAGAAACCAAGTCCTCTGTGCATTTTTGAACAGAAATAGGCGACATGAAAAAACACTGCATGAACTTTCAGAGTAATATTAATTTTCAAAACGACGTAACTCTTACGGAATTGAATTATGTAATCGTCAAACTTTGGATTGAGAACTGTAGCAAAACAAGAATTGACAACATCTTGAAAATCCTTTAAACAATTGACATATATCAAACAACCAATATTGCAGTTTGCACGCAGCACGTCTACTTTATCCAAGAGGATTTTGCAAGAATTGCCTGCAAAAGCAGGAGTTCCGTGAGTTATCTCTTGCGCAACACAGCATGTCTTGGCCCAAGTCAAACTATCTTCCTTAAATTCGATTAACATGTGTTTAAATATAATATTAACTACACCAATCATTAAGTGTAGTTCCGGTGACGATATTATATCAATTATTTCAGTGTTTTCATTACCTGAAATAATCGGAGGATATATGCAGTTCTTATAGTTTTTAGCATTTCCTTTATTACTTCCTGCTTTTTCGCAGGCATCATAATTTTATAAACAATCCCCAATTGTTTTATATGCACCACATAAATTTACAATCAGAATGATCACAGTTGCACACCACTATATAAAAATTAATTTATATTATATTGCACACCACATAAATTTAATTTGTCTTTTACTGCAGTACACCATGTGCAAGGAAAACTGCTTGCGTGTGACATACTACCTGGTAGGATATTTGCAAGTTACAAGTCTGTGGCAACAGTTCCATTAAATTTTGATCCCTAAAAGTGACCATAGCATTAAAATATAATCATAATTTTCTTGCGTACATGGCGCCAACCCCAGTAAAAATAACTTTTTGACTCCAGAATCCTTAAACTTTTTAGCTCCAACACCTTAGTTATAAGACTGGCGAAGAGGGATGCCACTTCCACAGTTCGATTTGTCAACTGACTGAACTGAAAGACAGAATTTCAAGAAACCTCCACCACCATCTATCCCAAACTTCAAATGGACTTGCTCAGGTTGCCTATTTCCTTTTACATATTCAATTAATCCCTATAAATTATTACAGAACACTACAGTTTCTATAACATTATTTTTAGTGCCTGTTGCAAAAAATATTATACAAATTCAGTAGAACTCCATTTATCCGAATCACCAATTATCCGAATCGATATCACGAAATGGCATGGAATAAAATTAACGGAATTTCGACAAAACAACAAATCCAGGAAGAAAAAGAAGAGGCAATGAACGAGAAGGAAGAGTAAAAAGGAGAAAAAGAAAGTGTCAAAGAAAATGTAGCTGTATCAACTGAAGACATCCAGAAAATCATTGTACAAATTCCTGGCTGCTCCGAGAGTGACGTGGACGACATAAACGAGTGGTTGTAGTGTGACCCTAGATATCAAATTTTAGACGATGATGAAATTATCCAAAGTGTAACGATGAATCTCAGCAGGTGGATGAAGACGATGACAACATTACTTCAGTTGACCGGAAAAGGAACCTATGGTGAGTGAGGCATTTGCTTGTTTTGACACTGCCTTAAAGTGGATGGAACGGCAGCCTGAACCATGTGCAGCTTCTTTCCGTCAAGCGTTTGCGGAACCTGGCTGCACGCAAACGTCTTTTTATATCGAAACAATTAACAGCTATTTTATCTGTGTTAGCAGTCTTCATAACAACTTTGTCGTATTTTGTTGCTTCTCTGCTATGTACAACTTGTAGTTGTAGTAAGAAGTTGATAATGGTTGCGAAACAGAAAGGCCTCGTTCGAGGGAAAATTGTATATAGCAGAGAAGCAACAAAATACGACAAAGTTGTCAAAACAATTAACTTTGTTTGACATGTTCAACTGAAAAATCATAATTATGTGTGAGTATTATTTAAAATTTTTTTTAGTAAAAGTGAACTTTTTACAAAACACGTGTGACCTGGTTTTCATTAAGATACTGTACTCACATAATAAAATAAACAAAAGTGATTTTTCAGCAATTTTCATGTTTTCTTTCATAACATAACCTTTTTCTTATGTTTGTTCCAATTATCCGAATTTCTGCATATCCGAATTACGTCTGGGAATCATTAGTTCGGATAAATGGAGTTCTACTGTATATAAATTTTTTCAAAAATAATTAAAAGTTATAACTGAAAAAAGCTGTGTGTTTACAACTGTTTCTTATTATTTTTTACTTCCATGTTCCATAAGGAAATGGAAGTATGGTCATGGCGAAAAAAAATCGTGTTCGAGTTACGGCAGATTCTGATTGTACTACCATCAAAACATGAAAAAGTCATTTTTCGAAAAGTGTGTGTGTGTGTGTGTGTGTGTCTGTGTGCAGAATTTTTTCTATGGCAAACGATAACAGCCGCAAATTCAAACAGAATCAAATAATTTTTTGCATACATCCTGAATTGTAGAGGACTCAAGGCCTATTGTTTTTGGTGAAGATCGGTTACAGGAAAGGGGTAGTTTACCTGCAACGTTTTATGTTTTAACAAGACTAAAGTGCTTAATTTTGATAACTAAAGTATCCTGAAAAGAAGGTCATAATAATCCACTGTAGAAAGGTAGATGAAATATCTATAAATGAAAAGGGTAGTTGAAGGGGGGAGGGGGTAATTGTTTTTATAAATTAAAATGGTAGTTGATGATGGAGGAGGTAAATTTTTATAAGTTTTATATGTGTACTACGTTATTGACAACAAAAAGTAGTTTCTATGGAAACATTTCATTTCACTTTAACAAAATTCTATATTTTTTCCATTTTAATTTAAATCACGTATGAGTGAAAATATATCATTCCTGGCAGGCAAGCATATCTCAATTATGTAATGTTTACTTTTCCAAAGTTTTATTATTGTGATTAAAGCAATAAAAAGGCTGGCAGGACACACACACACACACACACACACACACACACACACACACACACACACACACACACACACACACACACACACACACACACACACACACACACACACAATTCACATTATTTCTGGGCTCACTCATGTTTATTTTATTATGTTTGCATGCTTTTTAAATGGAAAGTGCCGAAACCCACACCAACACAACGTGTGCAAGCCGAAAAGGTGGACATCGATTTGCTTCCTGTTGAACGCTGGACAGTGTTGTTGTATTAAAGCAATTAATATAATCTGTGTACTTATTTCTATTATGATATGAGAATTATAAACTAATACGTGCATGTGTGTATGTATGAAAAATATATAAATATTTTTCTCCTTTGGAAAATTGTTTGCTCCTCCTTGAAAATATTTTGACCTCCCTGATGGCTAGTTATTTACTAGCCTGTGTGGAATAAAGCGTTATGACATGGATCATAATGGTGGGTGTTAAACAGGAGACACAAACGTATTAAGAAAGAAATGTTTTGCTGAAAAATTTATAATTATATGGGTGAACACAATAGTTGTTCAGGAAATCAGAAGACAAATGGAAAGAAAGAAATCAAGACTCGATTTTAACAAAGAAAAATTACTAGTATAGTATTGACAGGAAAGACTTTGATAACACTATAGACATCCGTCGGCCCTATAATGATAAAATTTTATAGTGATTGATGTGATGACACTAATGTACATTAGATATTATTAAGTGTTTATATAGTTAATTGTAAGTATAAATATTTCGTTATATGGAGTGTAATGTTGAGACAAAGAAATGCCTCAGATAAAAATTTTCTATAATATGTAGCAGCGGCGACAGACTGTCAGCTATGGGACATATTTGTTAACTTTCGAAGTCATAAAGTAACAGAAACTCATTGTTTGCTAAAAACGACTTTAGTGTCATGTACCGTTAGTTTTGACAAATATTGGCCTTGAGAGTTCAAAAGATGAACATTCATAAAAAACTTGTTTAGCGGGTGAAAGCAGCGTCGGTTGGAGTGGAATCAACACATGCTAAATTCAGCGCGTTTTCTATGTGAACAGCCAATCATAAAAAGCGTAACCATAAGTGCCAATTTTTTAAGACACATGAGTGGGCAAATTCAAAGTTCCCGGCCCGGAACTAAGCTCTAAGCCTGTCAGGGAATTTTGAGTAGAACTAGAGGAAAGCTAGAGAGGGCAACTATTATAAATATTAGTCCAACGCGCCCGATCGCGTTCTTCTTTTTTTCAAATGAGTTTTCTTACAAGTCAACTTTCTTACAGATTGTTCTCTTTACAATCAGTTTTGTTGCTTAAAACATCTATCGTCTTAGAGTATCATTTAATAGTACGCGAAATGTAAAGACGCTTAATATAAACTTTGTTATTTAAATTAGTGATTTAAAGTAATAGTGTAGGAGAAACAAAGTGATGATTAAATTCACAGTTTAATAGTAATAGAAGGGTAGTTAATTCCATAACTATTCTTGAGAAGTATAATGGTAAGCGGAGTGTAATTAAGAAAATAATCTTCAACGCAAGTGATGACTTTAAATCAGTTCGAACATGAAGAAAGAAGAAGTTTATATTGATTAGTGATATTAAATCAACCAGTATACTTTTTCTTGTGCGCGGCAGTTCATGTGCGGAAATACAACGAAATACGGGTAATACCTACAGTAGTGAAGCGAGTTCAATTAAAAGCAGAGTATGTGTTAGTGAGTGTTAATTAACCACGCTAATAAAAGGATTCCTGATGTGGACAAACCGTGAGCAAGTACAATCTAACATTTTATATATATCTATATAATACATATTTACAATGTCGTAGATCATTTATATACTTCCAAACTCCCGTCTCATTTTTTAAAGAACCTTACGAGTAAATGGATGCTATTTTGAGTTACTTTATGACTTAGAAAGGATTAGTATGTTAGTGTAATTCAAAGTTGAAAGTTCATTTTTAGTAGAGTCAATTTGATTATGATTAATAATGATACGTACTTATAAATAACTTAAACACGTGTAGATGCTAATGGTATTTATTGATACTGATGATTAATGAGAGGTGTAACAAATTAGGCATATCTGATTAATATAGATATATGCAATTGTTCCTATTTAAATAATAATTGATTTATATTTATGTATGTATTAACTTTACTCTATCAGATGACATTATTTGAATAATTTTGATTAGGAAACATATAGAGAAATTAAAAGATATATAATTCTGATTATGAAGTATTATTTTAGTAACGTATTGTATATTCAACAATATAGTTAAACGATAAATGTATTTGTCAATATTTGCATTTCAGAGATAATTAAAGATATATGTTATTAGCATCCAAATTACTGTGTTTCCATTCAGAAAACCTCTGAGATCACATAATCTCTGGCGCCCATACGAAATTTAAATATATTCAATTTAAATATTTTCATATTCACGTAAACATAGTTATACAAAAAAAAAGTCAGTAAACGCCAGAAAAACGAAACGACACTTTCGTTACTTTATAGCCCCTCGCAGCGAGAGTCCAATTTCATTACAGGAATCAGATCGCAGCTACCGTTAGCTCTTCGTTTGACCTATAGACATTTTATCCAAAACTACAGTCCTTCCTCACGATGGTTGAGGACATGGTGGTACCATTTTAGCTGATACATAATTTTTTCAGAACTCAAGCATCCACTTATTTAATTAATATTTAAATGATTTTAAATATAAATTTGAGAACACGGAAGTCATGTATGGTTCTCCATACCGATTTTCATAAATTGTAATCTGTGATTTAAAGGTCCATTTAACATATCAGGAGCTTGGAGGAGCAAGGGCAAATATAAAATAAAAATTCATTTTTTTTTTAAGGTATCCTGTTTTCTGACAGGTTAAGAACACGGTAATACTACTATCACATCTATATTCGCTCTTAGTATTTTGTAAATAGTATTGAAATGTATGGACTGCATAAAACCAGCCGAAAGCTTAGTGCTGTAATATTGGAGGAGTAAGGGTGAATATACTGCACGGTGCCACTCGTCTGCATGATCTTTTGCTTAGGTTCACCCTTTCTCCACCGCGCTTAGTCATACTTATACAAGTCTATGAAAAGTTTGGTCAGTGTGAGTCGGTATTTTGATGTGATTAGTTTGTTCTTTCTTATACTGCATACGTTATTTCTTTGTTACTCCATTAGTGTCTTATTATAATAGTACCATTACAACAGTGGGTGTGAGTGTGGTTTTTTTGTAAAATTGAAAGTAAAAATACATCAAGGAAATGGCAGAAACATACAGAAAATTGGATTGTTAATAAGTGCAAGATACAACAAAATTCTGGCGCGAGTTATGTTTCAAGAAAGACAAAACGTGTAGTTCCTGCTCGTTCAATAGGACAGCTGTGTAAGTGTAGTCAGAAATGTTTAGAAAAAATAGGAATGAACTTAGTTGAAGTTGTTTTCTCCAATTTTTGGAGTCTTACGGATTATAATTTACAGAACAGTTATCTCTCAAATCTACTAAAATGGAATTTTAGTAACTGTAAGGTTACTAACAGACCTATAAGGTCACACTGTAAGGTTTCGACAGTTTCAAACAGACCAAGCAAGAAACTAAGAATGATTTCATATTTTGTTACAGTCAATGGGGAAGCAACAAGTGTGTGCCATCAAGCATTTCTTAGCATACATTATATAAAAGAAAAGAGAGTGCGTGTAGTATTATCAAAACAATCTGTGTCAGGTACAAGATGTCTCCGAAAAACAAGATGTCTGAAGATAGAAAAATGCTATTAAAGCAACATATTGAGTCCCTCGCTACTGTCTCTAGCCACTACAGTCGTGAGAAGAGTCCCTTCAGAAAGTATATGCCCCCAGGTTCATCGATTAAGGGTGCCTACAATGCATACAAAGAGTGGTTAGATGAAAACAACCCTGAAGAAGAACCAGTTACTGAGGTTTATTACCGACAGATATTTGTCAATGAATACAACATCGGGATCCAGCCTCCAGCTGTTGATGACTGCAACACTTGCTCAAAGCTAAAAATGGAAATCAGTGAACTAAAGAAAACTGATCCTGAGTCAACAAACATTCAAAAAGTGAATATAGAACTACAACTTCACCTGAAGAGACAGCAAGTGGCCCAAGACAATGAAAAGCTATTGAAAAAATACAGATAACAGTGTCGCCATTGTTGCTATAGATCTTCAGCAAGCTTTATCAACACCTAAACTTACATGCAATGCTCAATACTACAAGAGAAAAATGTGGACATATAACTCTGCCGTACACAATGTCAGAACTGGAGCATCAACTATGTATGTATGGGATGAAATTGTTGGCAAACATGGATCTTGTGAGACAGCAAGTTTCATCTCTCACTACCTTGAAAATTATGTCAAAGCTAATACCAGATCAGTAATTATTTTTAGCGATAATTGGCCTGGGCAAAATAAAAATTTAAATGTTGTTCTGGGGTACTTGCGTCTAATTCATAAAAATAAGTTTGAAAATATCTGTCACTATTTTTTGGTACCAGGACATTCAATGATGGGTTGTGATAGGGATTTTGGACACATAAAAATTAAAATTATGCCTTGTGAAGTGTTTACAAAGGATCACTAGATCCATTTTATTAAAAATACAAGACAGAGAAACCAGTTTCAAGTAGTTCGTGTCTCCAGAGATATGATAAAAGACTTCAACGTACTTCTTCAGAATGTAACAAAGAGGCAGCTGCTAAATTCAAAATTCAAGACTGGAAAAATATTTGAATTTTCAAGTGAGTTAAGGACTGGATTTAAAATACACCCTTTGTATAAAATGTCTATTCCAACATTTGCCCAATTACAGAAAGGAAAGAGGACAAGATACAATCAAAATACCTTCGACCTTAGTTCTATTGTTCTGCCAACTAAATACCCTGCATCAATCTTACTCTCAGAATCAAAACAGAAGGATCTAAGAGACTTGCTGCCTTATGTTCCTATACCATATAAATCAGTACTGGAACAAGCGATAATAGGCAATGGTCTTGAGGTTGCAGAAATCAAAGATCCAGATGAAGACGACATCATTGACTTTGATTAAACTTGTCTACGGTAAGTTTTGATTCAATCATTTTTTAAATTTCTTAAATAATGTATAATAAATAATTTAGCTGTCAGTGGAAAAGCTCAAACAAGAAAATAATCAGAAATTAATAATTAACTTTTCAATATTTTCTATTTGTTTTTCAAAATTTTTAAATAATGATATAAGTTGGTGGTATTCTTTTGTTTCTAAGTAGTAGATATCAATTTCAAAGCCATGAAAATTTTATAATCACAATCCAGCCATTTCTTTATGGTATGTTCAAAATCAGAAACTGCAGTTTTTATTTTCTCCATTACTTTCGAATATTTTTTATTATAGCTTAACATGGATTTTTATATTCAAGAAATGTAGCAACATCGTGTCCTTTAAATGAGAATTCTTTTTCATCATTTTATTTCTAATAATAAATAACCAGCATTCGAACTGAATGACATTTGATAATGAAAATTTTTCTTTTGTCAAAGACATGTTTCTTCTATTATAATTAAAAATTAACTCTCTTACATACAAAAGGAAAATAACTATTGAAAGAGAAAATCATCATAAACGTTTATGCATTTCGTATTGAAAAATAATTATACTTTTCTTAAGTGTCTGTTCGCATGTCTTTTTCAGGTCGATTGTCAAAAGGTCTGCTCATTTTATGGCGATTTAAGAATAAAATAACTTAATGACACTCATCATTTTCAATAAATTTGTGTTATAATAATGAACAGTAGTTACAATGTTTAAGAACATACTATACATTGTTATTATTTTAAGGAAGTAATTGTCAAGAAAATTGCACAAGAGATTTTGTTCATTAATTATTATTTAACTTTAATCTTTGTTATAAAAGTATAAAATAATTTACTCTGATTTCAGATTTTTTTAATGCTAACAATCATAATTATTTAAAATTTGTATTATTAGTCTATTCACAATAATTACTGGACACTCGAATTCTAAATCCTCATGTGTATATTGTTATGTATGCTTGTCGTCTAACTCTTTCTCACTTATTTGTAGCGGTTGTAATATTCATATTAGTGATAGGTAATTTTTAAAATAATTTTTGTTTCGTTGCATCCAGGCAGTGTTTAAAACTAATAGTTGACTACCCGTGTCCACTAACATTTTAATCTCACAGTTATTTATACACACATTAACAGTAGGGCATTTTGTTTGTTGAGTCATTTGATTTGCACCTAAGTCTGTGCTAACTAATTCTTCCCATATGTCAGGAGGAAATATGTTGCTGCTGTGTATGTGTTTTCAGTGGTTGAGAAGTCAACAGTTTATCTGTTCCCTATTGTTTGTATCGCATTAAGTGGGCGATCATTTTATGTATGTTAATCATAAATGTACACTGTTTCTATACTGTTTCTATTTTTGTGTTTTAGTTTTCTTTCATTTTTTAAAAAACATACTTTCAATAATGCATACTAATCATTATTTAATTTTAATTTCAAGGAATATGTTTGATTCTACATTTTTTACACAGTAGTATGTAATTTGCTAAGAATTTGGTATTAATTCATAGTGCTAACTATAGTAGTTATCAACATTTCGAATTTTCATTCGATTAATTTAAATTTTAGAATAATCTTAAAATTTTGTTGTGTTTACATTATTATTTGTAATTAGTTGTATTATTATTTGATGATCTTTACTTAACCTTTAACCAAATTATTTGTAATTTTACTTATCGTTAATTATTTATAAATAAAAGTGTAAAATAATCAGAATCTATGTTCTATAATACTGAAATACATATTCGCCCTTTCTATCCTGAGAGTATTCACAAACTTTAAACACGATTTCCCAACATCATGATTTTCATATTTGCCCTTGCTCCTCCAAGCTCCTGATATTTAGCTTATATGTTTATAAATTATTCAGTTTACTTCCAAGTCTACATAGTTTTATAAGAATTGAAAATTACTAATTAAGTAGCAACAATTATTAAAAGTCTCTTTATCCATCAAATCTTACATATTTATAATAAGTTATGAACTTTTGGAATATTTTTAAATAGGGAATGTCATATTTTGCGGTTATTATCAGTGGTTTTGATAATTGGAGCTAAGAAAGCTAGACACTACCACCAAAATTTATGAGTTTTTACTATGAAAAAAATTCTATAAAGCAAGTTGGTATTAAAAATTTGAATTTAACATCACAAGGGGCCTCCTGCATTGTGGGCCTCTTAGTTATACCACTAACAGAGCATCAACTTGTATTGATTATTAATTTTAATTAATGTCACATTGTTAATCAGGTATACCACTATTACATTACCTAGAAAAGCAGAAGTGTGTTATAACTTACGTAGATCCGTTTCATGACATTTGTCAAATTGTACCCATCAAATCATTCAACCCAACACATACATACTTCTTTTGAATCCATGCTGTACAGATTAATTAAAATACCCATAAAACACAAAGAGTATGTGACTCAATTAATCACAACAAAATGGTTTAACTGACCTTAGTAGACAACCTGTTAAAGAAAGCCAAGCACACACAAAACCAAAATACCTTAAAAACTAAAGGGATATCTGAACTCTGACTCACAAAAAATTGCATAATCTTTTCACAAAACCAATTAGTAAGTTTTATTTGAAAACTTCCCAAACATTTACAAAACTACAAAACATAATCACACATGACAACAAATACTCACTCTCAGGTGTCTACAAAGTCATAATAACCTGTAGTTGTTTATGGAACAAACAGGCTGCTACTTTCACATTATATTGAACATGTCAATATAATTATACACATTCAGCCAAATTTCAGTTTTGAGGGTACCCCCTCCCCCCAAACAAGGGACAAAGGTAAAAGGCAATGTCAACACTTTAAAAACATACTGTTAAAAATGTAGTCAGATAAGTCAAGTTAAATAATTATAATAATTATTACTGAGTATGAACATTTTAAACTGCAGTACACTATAGCCATCTTGTGTGAAATCCTGAAATATTGCATTCATGTAAATATTGCTAGACATATGACGGTTGAGGGATGGTTCAGACTCATGTCCTAGTTTATGAGGTTATGTCTTCTTAGCAAACACACAGGCAACTAAGAATGTTACACACAGTGGGCTTTGAATGTTTATTCAGCCCACAGTCAGACTCATGTCCTAGTTTACGAGATTATGTCTTCTTAGCAAACACACAGGCAGCTAAGAATGTTACACACACTGTGGGCTTTGAATGTTTATTCAGCCCACAGTGTACTGAAGTTTGTTTACAATATTAATTGTGCTGCAAGTGTAATAATTTAATCCACATGAACTTAAGAAATTTCCACATTACACAGTTTTTTGCTGGCTATTCGAATCTTAAAAGATGTGCCCAGTAGTGAACTAAAGGTGGGGCGGGGGGCAGACCACCCCGGACCCCACTTAGTAGGGGGCCTCCAGATTAGGAAAATTAAGTTTTTTTAGTAAATTTTTAAAATTACTTGCAAATGTTCTACTGTCATGTCCTGAAACAGAACACTAGGAAAGGTCCAGGATTTAATTGATTGATTGATTCCAAAGAATTTTTCATATTATTTTGAAATATTCCTTACAACCCTACCTTATAATGTTTACAGATATTAAAAAAAACTTATAAAAGTAAGTATATTATAAGAAATATATTCATACTAAAAAAGAAGTGTCAGTTATACCTGGTGTCAATGCCTCACCATGCAGTTGGAAGTCGCAAATTGAACCCCAAACATCACAAGCAACAATGGCAGCGGCAGCGACTCAAGAAGGCCGTGCCTCAGTACAAAAATGTAAACGGTGGAGTGAAATACCCAGTGATAACATGTAGGACTACACTAAAAGAGATTACACCAGTGAACAATATATAACGTTTCAGGACACCAAAATGTATTTAAAATCCCTCATCAGAATTTTTACTGAAGAGTGGACAATTCAGAGTGCGGAAATTAGGTCAGTTACTCGAACAAACAAAGTCATAGAAAAGTGTTTATCGATTGAAAACAAGTTGGCAAGGAAAATAAGCTATGATGATGCAATAAGAAAAATTTTCAAAGTCAAAACTAGAAAATGGCCAATTTAGAAAGTTCACCTTATTTGCACTAAAACTGCTGACTTGAAAAGAAAATTGCCAAGTGTATTGTTTGCAGCTATAATAAATTTGTTTTGCAGTATTTAAGTTTATTGTATATTATAAAGTACTGTAATAAATTTAATGCGATCTATAAACAATATTACTTCTATTATTTCTTTAAACTTTTTATTTACAATGTGAAAGTGGATTTTTATTTCAAACATTACTACAGCTTCTTATAAAGATTCCTAACTAGAGGTATCAATACAGTAATTAGACAATAAATATATAACAGTAAAGTGTTTTTGCTATGTATCACTGAAAGATAAATTGGATTATAAACACCTTGGAAAGAAATCCACCCCGGGCCTCCAAAGGCATACGTATGCCACTGGATATGCCTATTGTTACACATGGGTTTTTAATCCATATTTAATAAGGTTTTTGTATTTTTAACTTAATGGTTTATTACTATTTTAAAAAACAAATCAATAATTACAATCTTTCTTTATCAATTTATATTTACCAATTTATCAACTTATGTCTCATAAACAATCATATGGTGTAGGCAGAGGCGGATTAAGCCGATTGGAGGCCCCTGGCGGTAAAAATTTCGAGGCCCTTAGACCCAAGCCCCAAAACAACAAAAATAGTGTAAGGAAGTGATGGCTTTTCCAGAAAGATTTCAGTATTAGACTTTTAATGACTTGCTTAAACCAGCGATATGTAGCTAATAATAAAACTCAATGTTTCAAGCAAAATCAGAAATTTATTCAAAAAATTTAACAGTAACTAAGTTACCTGAGTGCTTAAAAAAGGTTTTCGCAAATATGAATTTGCGTCTTGTTTTCTCTTTGGCAAATTCTTCAATTATTTTTACAGTATCGTCCAAAATTTCTTTTTCTATGTATAATATGGCCATGTTGTTCAATCTGTCTTCTCCCATTGTACTCCTTAAATAGTTTTTAACGTGTTTCAAAACTGGAAAAGATCTTTCACCTGATGCATTTGATATCGGTATTGTTAAAAATATTTTCAAAATAATCTCTACGTTAGGAAAAGTTGAAGACATTTCTCTTGCAGCACGATAAATTTCTGATGCGGTTTTGATGGTATCTTTGTTTTCTTGTAAAAATAGTAAGAAGTGGTCCACTTCATCATCAAAATTAGAAATATTAATGTCATTTTTGTAAATATCCTTCAGTTTTTTTTTATAGGGTTATTTTTTGCTTCAGTTGGTAATCTTTGGTAAAAAAAATACCCTAAAATGTTCTATAACAGCTTCATACGTCTGAGTTCTTCGAGATAGTTCTGCCTTGGTGCTATCGCATATGACATAAAATGAATTGACAATGAAATTTTTCCTTCTTGCAAATTCATGACCAACTTCTCTGCTTTCATCAAAAACATTTTTCCCTTCTCTGGCCTACGAGCTTGTCCATCTTCTTCATCAAATAATAGACCTGATAACTCAGTTGCTTCTTTTTCAACTTTTCCAAATTCTTCTCTGAAATGTTCGATAAAATTCTCTAGTGACCTTAGTAGAATAGAGCCTTTTAATAGTTCACACTCCACTGATTGCAGTGATTTGCTAGTAGCATTTATTCTCTGTAGAATGGTATTCCAAATCACTGTCATCAGGGCGGTTTCATATTTTTCAATTTTTTTCATAAGCGAAGTTGCCTCAACTATCGTGGTCTTTTTTCTTCTTTTGAGTCACAGATTTCAGCTAAAGCCTCTTTTATATGGGTGTAACCAAGTTTTATAGCCCATACAGCATCTGCTCTTGCTGACCATCTTGTGTCTGAAACTCTCTTCACTGAGACGGCATGTTCACACTTTTCCAGCTTTTTCCACAAAACTTGCCAGCGATGGGTTGACACAGAAAAAAATGCGAATAAATTCTGTACAAACATAAAATATTGAATTGCAGCACCGATTAAATTTAAAGAGTGACTGGCACAAGGTATATAAACCGCACTTGGACTGTGTTCTTTAATACGTGCCTGTAGACCTGAGTACTTCCCTGACATATTGGAAGCATTGTCAAATGATTGTCCTCGACAATTTTTAATATCCACTCCTAATTTTGCTAAAATTTGCAATACTTGTTGTTCCAAATATGAAGATGTATGTTCTTCTATGGGGATGAATCCCACAAAACTTTCTTTGATATCACCACTAGGTAAACACATCTTATGACAAATGTCAGTTGATCAACATGTGACACATCGGGCGTAGAGTCAATGATGATACTGTAATAATTCGCAGCCTTAGTTTTGCCAATTATGTGCGCTCTTACTTGTTTACCAATGAAGCCTATAAATTCGTCACAAATATGGTGAGACAAATAGCTAACATTTCCTCATCCTCGATTGGCATATTTCTGTAGGTGCAACTTCAAGAAGTCGTCATATTCACTGAGATATTCCAAGCACATCAAGTAATTTCGTTTTCTTGTAGAATCCTGGCATTCTTCGTGACCTCTGAATGCTAGCCCTAAATGACTCAAGAATTTTATAGTTGATATTATTCGTTTCAAGACATCTTTCCAATAATGTTCTTCATTTTCTCTCCTCTGCAATAACTGAGAATCAATTCTATTAAACTTTGATGACCTTTTATACAAAGTACACATGGCTGATATATGCTCTTTTGGTACTTTGTGGTCGGATAAAGTTGCTGTAATTGATTTCAAATTTTGAAAACCCGTTATTAATTTGGACTTTGATGTCGAAAACAGTCTGCAAGGGTAGCAGTAAACACTTTTGCTTGTTTCTGAAAATACTAGCCAATTTCTCTCTTCCTTGATTCTATTTGTTTTTATCCTGTAAAAATGATCATAGGAAAGTCCTCTATAATACACTTCATCTCTATCTTTATATGCTGATTTTAATGCCTCTATATTCCCGATATTCTTTGGTTTGTTTCTAAGAATATGGTCAATCATTGCATCTGTTAATATCGTAGGCCATAGAGCTATATCATCTAGTACTTTGACGTCTAAATCGGTGCATCTTAATGGACTATCTCTATCTTCTGTGTTTTCGCAATCACCATCTTCAGTAGCACTTTCAACCTTTTGATTCTTGACTTGTTCTTTTTCTTCCTTTTCCTCTTCTTCTTCGTCTTGTTCTCCATCAATGGGCCTCGTTTCACTTATACATGCTTCAGAAGAAACTTCGAAGGTGGGATTAGATTCAGCGTTACCAGAAGCAGACGATGGGGGCAGCTCTGTCTCTGTACTGATGACTAAAAATTTATCCAATGCATTTTTCTGACTTTCAGCAATTTCTAGGTTTCGTTTTAGCTTGTTCTTTTTTCTGCCCCGCTTTGATAACGCTTCATTTTTTCGCCCTGAAAAAAATAGTTTTTGCCTTTTGTAATCTATTTTGGAACCTATCAAGTACTTGTTTAACCCTTTCAGTGCCACTGACGCAATTCATGTGACGCTGACAGTCCGTGCCTGCCGTGCCACTGATGTGTCAATACGCAGCAGAGTTAGTGCCAAGAATGCCACTGTCGCATTAATTTGTTCGATGTTTGAGCTATCCGGTGGCCAGTTTTTGTATCACAGTATATCGATAGTTCACTCTTGTGTATGGGAGGAAAATTTTATCTTTTAGGTTGATTTTCAAACAGGTGACTGTTTACCGCTCGACCACGTGTGCGGTTATGCAAGGACAGTGCTTGTGTGTTTATATCGTGTTTATTTTTGTTCCTTTTCTGTTTTTGTTTATTTATTACATGTTTTAGTATTGTTTATGTAACAATGTCAAAATTTTGTCAAAAACGTGGCACTGAAAGGGTTAATCATCCAATGTTGGATGAGTAAACAATGAACAGTACTAAGAGTAGTCAAATGTTGCAAGAGTTTGGATAGAGATTGAAATCTGAAACTTTTCAATCTATAGGAAAGAAACAAAGGGCAGTAGAACATGCCAGAGACTGTCATTAAATAAGTTCACATCCCCACTATATATTTACGTGAATTAGACTCTAAAAATAATTACATTTTAAAAACAACAATAAATCCTTTTATTTCTTGAAAAAAAGAGCAAAATATTCGTCTTGTCTGCCCCTCCATGAGCAGATCTCACGGCCATGCTATGCAATTCAGCCACTCCGTAAAGAAAACCCAACTGAAACGGGACCATTTCATTATTATATACCACATAAACGTACTACTATTTACTTACCACTAATGGTACAAAAACCTCAGACAGACTCAAACTCTTAAAACACAATGGATTACATGGACTCAAACTCGAACTCGAACACAATGGATTATGTGAACGCTGCAAGAGTTACAAGAGTGCAGTGATGCCAACGGTGGCTACCGATCGCAACGCGCAGTTGCAATTTCAGGCAGGATTTCACGTATTTATTTAAAATGATTCAAATGCAACTTTTCATACTGCTAAGAGATTTGTAAAAATCAATCACTTCTTATTACTAAGATGTATATTCGACATTATAGTATACTTGATGTAGATAATAAATTAACAGTTTTAGTTAAGAGTCTTTCGCTTTTGGCTTTTGCATTTATATGTAGAATACGTGAATAATATTAAATATTGCATCTTTTGCTTTTCTGTTGTGGCAGTTTTTAACTAGGAATCAATATCTCAAGTAATTAAAAAATAAAAATAAAAGAAATTTAGAACATCCTAGATACATACCAGTGAGCACAGGGCATAATTCTAATCATTTTAATAAACTGACCAACCTATTTAATTTATAATTAATCTTAGTGAATCGTCTTAGCCAACCTGAGAAGAAGTAACCAGAAAATCATTTAATAATTAAACCATTAATTAACCAAACCATTACCAGTAGTAAAGACAATTACAACACAAAATAAATTTTTAACTATTACAAATTGGCGCCCAAGACATTAACGATTTTAACCAGGTAATCCCAAGTTTTATTATATCAAGTCAGTAATATTGACCTGAATAAAAATACTACGACAGAGAGAGAAAACGTGTGTTACATAATATTAGAGATGATTGGTAGCAATGATATTGGGTGATTTGCTGCTTTATTATTTGGCAGTTTGCCATGCTGTGGAATCATTATTACCTCTGCTACTTCCACAGTACTGGTACATAATACAAGTGAAATGCTGCATTGATGAAGTGTGTAAGCTTGATAATTCCTTTTCCTGACAGCTCTTTTGTAATAACTAGGGAAATATGCCTAGTTATCAGATAGTAGCTAGGAACTTTCTTAAAGCTTAAATTTTTGTCAATTTCACTAGCTACTTCTTTTTGAGAACTGGCTTCAAGTCTGTCTTATCTCTATTATTGGTGTGTGGGAAATATTCATCTGCTGTTTGACTGGGGTGTGGCTGAAAAGTGGTAGCCAAACATTTTGCAAAGTTCATTTGAGCGTTGTCTGTTGCCCAACACCTATCATCCTTGTGAACTGGTGGAATATGATATTTTAAATCTTGAAATGTGACTGTATTCTGTAATACATAGGCCTAAATCTAAGTTGCTATTTACAATCACTCTATTGCCTCTATCCATGAACTGATTTGTTTACTAATTTCAAAAAAATGTGTAGCCTACCACACAATTTTGCACAACATACCAAAATTTTGAAATGTTTGTTTTTTAGGCCCTGTAGTGTCTATTTTATGAAATCCTTTTATTAATTTCTGTGGCAAAATGAGTAGACTGGTTTAATTCCATTTGCTGCAAATATTTATAGACATGTACTCACTATAGTGAAATTTTGGAAAAAACTGTAAAAAAACATTTAACACTATCAGCATTTGTCAAAGACTGAAGAAAATGTGTGCCAGTTTCCTTATATTATTCGTTTTATTTATGTTCTAATGTAAGACGTTGTCTTTATTATTTCAGGACCCTTGTTAAGTTTTGATATCTATTAATATAACCCTTATGTTTTCAGACTAATATTCTTGACTAAAACAAAATAAAAAGAGTAAATATCACTATTACTTTAACAACTCGGAACACTAGGTTTTTTGTAAGTAAAAGCAAAAAGTTTTACCTTACAGCCTTAACCGGTTTTCTCCTTTAAAAGGCTTCTTCAGATGCTGCCGCAGGTAGCGCTATCCGTCTTGTTGTGGGTGACGAAATCGAATTTCAAAAGATCGATGCTGTGTGTGTGGGTGAGATATGTTCGATGATATTTAGTTAAGTAACGGACAGGTCATGGACAACGAAATCCAAGAAAATAAATAGCAAATGATGAATTCCTTTTTAATATTTTTCTACATTTATAAAAAAAAAATCGAAAACCCTCCCAGAACTTCTCCAGAAGGAGAAAACCCTGCCCCTCCCAAAGGAAATCTTAGTCAGTCAATATACAAAATATACTAGACATTGACACAAATTTACAAGGAGTAAATAACAAGAGCAAAACACTGAACACAACAGAACAATTCGAATTATACAGAATTACATACACAGTACATCGACACTACCTAATTTTAAATTATAGCCTAAAATACATTTTCATTACACCTTCAAACACTATATAACAAATTAGACAACATTACTAACCCCACCACAAACATTAGGAGTGTAACAGACATCAGAACCAACTGCACACTGATGATGTAACAAATGTCAAGAAATGGATCTAGGTTAAGTTGAAATACATTTCTACATGTCAAGTTAAAATGAAAGTAGAAACAAGAAATGAAAACACCTGATTTTAATGAGTTTGTTGATTAATTGTAGGCACCATACCTACCATTAAACTTATAAGTAACAAAAATCATGATAAGGGGATTTTTTATTAACAGACATGTAATCAATAAACAGTAATAGGCATAAAAATAATTCACTTACCTGTCAGTGAAGTTGCAATATGCCCATTTTGGTCTACGTGGAACCTTATGTTTGGGTTCAACTTGTCTAACAATATCGACCAAAGTTTCCAACACCAGTATTTGAATATCCAAAATAAGTCCATGCCTAGAATAAAGCAGAAACAAATATTAACCTTGAAGCTTGATTTCAAAGCTGTCTGAAGACGGGTTTTTCAATAACTGATACTACTTATCAGCATATATAAAGTTAAATAAATTTATTTCTTAATTACTAATCAGATTAAATGTAAGGGTTAATTGATGTGCTTTGACTGAAGTTCTTTTGATCAACAAATAATCTATTGATCATTTAAGCTTACAAAATATATGCTAGTTTTGGGGGAAGTTTTGGACAAAAATTGTATTTTAGGGAAATTTAACATTTTCTGCACCCCTGGTGGTTATACTGTGTCCAGTTTACTTCGATCATCAGAAAGTTAGCTATTGTGAGTTTCAAAGCAGTGTCATAGTGGCTAGTGGGCAAACATACAATATGCACATATGATATTTTTATTAAAAAAAAAAAAAGAAAAAATAGTTTTTGTTACTAAATAATATATAAAATAATTGTTCTATTTTGGTACATGTGTATTTATTATTTCTTAAATATGTCACAAAATAATCATTTCTAATCTGGCTGTTCAGTTATTTGTACCATTTGGGAATCTGGAGAGCAGTGATGATAATTATTCTGGGCGATTGATGCCTTACTGTACATGCATACCTTAGTTTATTTCTAAAGTGAATAAGTATGGAAAGAGAACTGAAACAAATGGAAAATATACAAGATTACAAGTAGTCTTATTCAGATCTACTAGTAACAATAACAATTATACAAATGGATGAAGTGGTTGTAGCTACTTAGGAGTAGGTAAGGTTAGACTGAAATTTCCAACAAAACATACTGATTTCACTTACAGATGGATTAAAAATAATATCATGATTGTGAACACAGTAGAACTTGAAAAATCTTGTAAGAAATAATAACATGAGCTTCTCTTACCCAATTATCTGTGTATTTCAAATTTATTAACACAGTAATACTGGTTTTGGCAGTGGCGTGTGGTCAAGGGAAGAAGGTGAAGCACTGCTTCAGTAATGATTGATGACATACTAACTGCAATTTTTATTTAGAGTAAATGTTATTATTTAATTGAATCTAATTTTAATTTACAAAATAAAAATTCATTGGAATTATCTAACATGACTAAGTTGGCTGACTTTATTCACTGGCACTGCTACAGTAGGTGAAGGAGATTCGTCTCAGCGTGAAATGGCTCAGTGTAGAGAGATGCGTGCGCATGAAGAGCGAGACAGGAAACCACCACTGCAGTGGTCGGTAACTGATGCTAGCTAGCTTCAGTTGAATCAGACTGCATGGTGTTGTCCGATTCAAAAGTTTCCTGGTACCGCTGCGCGTGTTAAATTTTATTTAGTACCATATTTACACCATATGTGTTATCCATTTGAAGTTATAGTTATACCTTATTAAATAGAGTGTCTTATGTTTTATTTACACTGCATTTAAACAATACACATTATGTTTTAAGGTATAATTATATATTTTAGAATAGTTTAAGTGTTGTTT
Source organism: Magicicada septendecula (assembly GCA_034769895.1). Lineage (NCBI taxonomy): Eukaryota > Metazoa > Arthropoda > Insecta > Hemiptera > Cicadidae > Magicicada > Magicicada septendecula. Next base: position 401,082,357 of record CM068371.1, on the reverse strand, counting down.
TAAATTAATATTTTCTGCAGTGTCGGTTTGTATAATAAAAGACCTTTTGGCAAAGACTTTTTCTTTCCAGAGAGATATATATATATATATATATAAATATAAATAAATTTACCTCAAGATATACCTTTTTTTTCCTTATTATATAGGAAATAAATATAAGGGAAAAAGGTATAATATAATACAAATGTTATAAAAGGTAAAAAAAATATTATAATAAGGAAAAAAAGGTATATCTTGAGGTAAATTTATTTATAAATATTTAATGTATTATATACATCAAGAAACGGACTGTAGCAGAAAGTGATTGATTATATATATATATATATATATATATATATATATATATAATAATATACCCCTTGTGTCTTCTCTTAATCTTCGTATATATAATATGTGTTAGGTTGTGATTTACATTTATGTATTAAGTGTGTAATTCTAATTTTCTCGTTCAAGCCTAGCCCGCGTTTGAAGAGAAGAGAGGGAATCCTTATCGGTTTCTCGTTCTCTTTAATACAACAGCGGTCCGCGAGGTAGCGCGGTGGTTCACAGACAGCTGAAAATTGTAGGTTAGTTATCCGCGTACAATAATTCCTACGTTACACTCTCTACTTATTTTACAACTTATTCATACTGCACTAAATATTATATAAATGAGAAGATATCGTTAAATTCTGAAATGATTTTTTATTATGATTTTTGTATTTCTTAACAACGAAGTTCTTCCTTTACGGAGATACAAAAATCGATCGTATTAGAAGTAATCGATTATCGATCAGATTCAGGGTTATATATTATTTTAATGATTATGGTATTTCGTTAAACACAGGGTGTGAAGGTTCTTTCAACTATTAGTAAGGTCAGAAAATGCATAAATAAGATTACAAGGTATCACAATATAGTATTAATTTCTTATTAAATATTATTTAAAATAAGTGGAGTTTTACCGCTGGACATCGTTACTTGGTAAGGCAGTGTACAGCTAACCTCGTCGCAGTGTTTGGTCAATAACGGAATGCCGATGAATTAATCCTCGCCAGTCTTCACTCCAAGTTCGAAATAAAAGTTGAATTCATCATCATCCCAGATGATGCAGAAATGCCGCTCCTTTTGTTCACCAATGTCCGAGTTTTGTGGTTATGGGTTTCAATGTATTTCGTGTCCAACTACGCTTTTTCTATTGAATTGTGGAAGATGACGTTCAAGTATAATTTGGTGTTTTGTTCTCGTTCTTTATAATACTGGATTATATAACTATATCCAGGTAGTTATTTCTCTGCATAGGATTATTAATTACGTTAATGATTACTCATTATATTGAGCTTTATTGTTAGAGTTCTTCCTTTAGATTTTTCGTCAATTTTAATGTACAGGTTTGTGATTATTCGGTTATATAAGACGGTCGAATGTGAAGGAGCCATATTATGGTGATTTATTACTTAATTTGTTTCACAATTATATTGTTTTATTTTAATTTTATCAGTTCTTTTCTGAGTGCATCAAACTAATCCGTCTTCGTTCATGGATAATAATTCAATAATCGAATCAACAAATTTTATATCTCTCGTCGTCCTTGACAACCATCCTTCTCCTCTTATTGGATATTATATATTATACTATAACCGTTATCATACAATGTTCTTACACTCATTAAAATAATCCTTTACTAAATTTACATTCTATCCTATTATACGTTTACATTTTGTTTGTTACTAAATTATATACATTTTGCTGTCGTTTCCTCTTAATCTACTTACTCTAACAAATATTATTTTTCTGTTACAAAATATTACCTTTCGGTATCATTGCACTATTGCATTTTGAGATTTTATTTAAATTGAATTTATTTATCTGCTATCAGCAATTATTATTAACTTCTCCTAACTCATTATATTCTATTTAGTATTTTTTACAAATTTCTTTACCTAACCTTTCTGACCTGACTTACTATACAATGTTACTGGTTTTAGGCCTACCATTACATTTTTATCTACTTCTGATTTTAATTTGTTACTACTTGCATTATTATAGAATCCTTCATTTGTTTATTATATGATTACACTAAACCCTTTTGTATCTCATTAACAATTATAGCGTTTCTGGCCAAGTTTACAATTATAATCTGCATACTAACTGAGTACCTGTATACAAACATTTAACTATATAAAGTTTAACAACAGTTCTATAATGATATATTGATAACACAAAAAATGAAATTAATATTAGTTAATTGGTATTCTATTAAAAGAATTACTCCACTTGCTACACACAAAAAATAACATAAGTATCATGATAATAATACAACATGATACAACGTAATAACGTAATAACAGGTACATTTTTATGAAATAAATCATGCAATAATTAATCATTCTCCTCTCATTTAAATCATCAATTATTATAAAACTGTCTAAGTTAGTTTTTACATTATTTGTCAATGTCTATCGTTTACACCTTTCATTGAACATTGAAGTTTGTATTTATTAACATTATTTATTTTTTCTTTCTACCTTGTATTTTTATTGGGGGATAATTCATTTATTCAATAATGGGTTGTGTTTCTGACCTTTTACTAGTATGGATAATTATTATTTTTATTTTTATTTTAAAACTTATAAACTTATTTATGTAACGTAGGGGACCATATTTTCGTTATGTTACAATATACATTGTAGCATGACAGATTATCCACTTAATAATGAATGAAATTGATCATAAATAAATATCAATTAAAATAACTATCAGAGAAAAATCCAAATGAAAACAAATAAGTATCACAATAAAATACAATCATAACTTGAAGAAGTAAAAATACAGAAAAAGCAACTATGCAACAAATATGTGTAATGAAAAAATAAATTAAAAAACTAAAATAAAGTAAGGAAATACCCAGGTAGGATAGGAGTAAGTAAGGAAGATATCCAGAACGAACCAACGTACATGATAAAACAATATTGTAGTGAAGAAACCAAGAATGAGAATCATGAAGTAAGACAAAACCCAGAACAAACCGAAATACCAAATAAACAGGGATGATTTTGAAGATACAAGATAGTAGGAAGAAGGCTACAAGAACTACCCAAAAGAGACCCAGTAAGGAGAAAACAAAAACCCCAAAAGAATTTAAATGTCACAAATGAAAGTATAACACCCCAAAACAGAAACTAATGTAAAATAAATGTAAACAAGAGTTTAGAGGTATAAGTAAAAGTGCACCCATAAAAGTTATTTTATAATGAATAAAAACAAATCTTAAGAGTCCTCCTTCATAAATAAATTTCTTGATAATATAAAACTATAAAACTGATTAGTGATAGTATCAAGAAATAACAGGGGACAAGTGCAAGTTATTATATTGTAGTAAATAAACTTCAAGAAGGTGTATTAAATGCTTAAACTTAATAAATGTGTACCTTTAAACAACTTTAAAGTTTTAATTTAACTTAATAAATTCTATTTGATAGAATAGTATTATGAAAGGCAAAAACTAAGATTTCTAAGAAAGTGCCCCTCTTTATCTAAAAACATTCACTGAAATAAGAAAGATAAATAGAGAGCAGGTAGTTAATAAGTGAGGTGACAAGGGATACATCCCTAATATAAAATAAAGACAGATAAGACTGCACAAAAGTAATTTTAAGGAAGTTTAAAAAATGAAGGAACAGATGTGTTATGTTTCTAGTAAATAAGTAAAAGACTCTATACCTAAATGTTGGAAGTAGAGTACAATGTTTTATTATTCTAAAAGGTTTATTATGTTCAATAATGGTAATCAAGAATGAAATGTCTGAGTGTGGATACCATTCTTTTATTATAAAGGGTTTATTATGTGTTACTAGAAATAATCAAGACGAGAATGTCTGAGCTTAAATACCACTTTTTTAATGTCAAATAATTGTTATGCATTAATAATATGAATTCAATATTAAATGTTTTTGTAGTAAAGTAAGGAATTGTTAATTAATATTGTATTAGAATAGATGGTCAGAAGGGGTATAAACAAACTGTATTATTCAAAAACTTTGTATGTAAAAACAGATAAAATCTAGGCCAAAAAGGGTAAATCTCAACTACATTATAATTGATGAATCAAGTCCAGTAAACTAATTAAACTGATGAAATTTATGTAAGGTAAATCAGTCACAGAGTAAAATAATGTAAATTATACTTTAGAAGGATATGGTAAAAAGATAGGAAGAATTAGAAGAAAAAATGCAAATGTACTAACTGAAAATTCAGAGTGGGGAGTCAAAAATTAATGAATAATAATTAAAAAGATAACCATTTAATAAAATTACAAGAAATTAAGGGAAGATAAACATTTTATGTCAATCTGAGATTTAGTACAATCATAAATATAACATATAAAATGGCAAACATTTGGGGAAGGACAGGAAGTAAATTTTAAAGCCTACTTTTTCAAAATGAAAGAAATATAGCATTTTAGATAAAAAACTTTGTAAAACTATCTTATTTGGTATCAAATCAAGCAGAATGAACTAAAGAAAGAGATTATGTATTTAGTATTTCATAAAATTAAATAATAGGAAAAATATATTCAGTAATATAATGTAAATTTTCTGAATGTAGCGGAAGCCAAACAGATTTAAAACAATGTATTGCTAATATTAAATTGGCTAAGACGTTTTCAGGAGACGAAGGAAATGAGAACAGTCAATTATTGGTTCGAGTGGTCTTGTCGAGCACACTTGAACGAGATTTTTGCTTATATTAACCTATATAGCAGACAAATATGGCGATCGGTCTGTAAGCCTAGTCTACAGTGAAAAATCATAAATTTCTACAATTTGAACTTAAACATTAAACTCAGTGAGAACAATTAATACCACAATTAAACTAAAGTAATACGTAACAGTAAAGGAGTGAAATAATAAATTAAACCGATAAAACAAATAATTCTTAATAACAAGACGAGCAGTGCGAGTTTCGACCTAATTAACCGAAGTGAATTTAAACATTAGCACACACATTTTATCGAAGTGAACCACAAAACACTTAACCAGGACCAATCCACTAACACCAGAAGGAATAATCACAACTGCGGAGACGAGGAAACTTTGAAGGGACAACATGTATTGGAAGAAATTTTCGTCAAGCCGACTTCATTAAAACAGGAGCAGTACGGAAGACGCCATCTTGACTCCCACAATTCAAAGCGAGCTTTGCCTATACGATCGTCCAGACTTCAATGGTTCAAAATTTAATCTTTAATAAACATTATATATTAAATAATGTTGTAATTTTTAATTATTAAGCTTTTTACATGTAAGTGTTATACTTTCCTGACCTTACCCTTCTCTGACTATATAAAATAACCGTTCAAAGAACCTAATCATCAATATAAAATACAGATGTAAAAATTAATCGACGGCCCTGAGAAACGAGTCGATACTACTGTTGAATAATTGATTAACACTCGATACATATACAAATTGTTAATAAATCTAAAATTTCTGCAAATTGGTTTCTATTTATTTATAAATTTAATAAATAGAATTAAAAATAAAATAAATTTGAGATCACGGACTATCCGAAAGGCGGCTTTTACCAAAGTGGAAGGGGAATACCTAGTTAAGAAGAAGAACCGTCTATCGATTAGTGCTGGCGATAACACAATTAACTCAGAAATTAATTCTAAAACTCAAGTGATACAGTACACTGGAAAATAAATAAAAGAGTTAAATTTTTACACGAATCAATTACGAAATTTATTTACTAAATACCGAACAACAAAAAGAATTAAACAATATTTTTCAGAAACCAACCACAACTGAATTTTTTTATTTTTGTTAACAAACAAATTTTTATTTTTGTAAACGAAATTTTTTATTTTGTTACAAAATTGGCGTCCAACTAAGGGGCTTCAATTAGTGATTGATAGGCCACTATAATTTGCCCAATTCCTAATTCAAGCTTGGCAGCAGTTATCCAGTCAGAGAAATAAGAAAAATGCAATGTCGAGCAACATCGAAGAAAAGGGCGGCGGAGGCCGAAAAGGAAATTAATATGGAGGACAAGGAGGCAACACCAGTGGAAGACGTGGAAATGATGCTACCTCTGATAGAACCAACCGAACAGATATTACAAAAGGAACAACCCTAGGTACCCACACAAACAGGGGACATCAATATCCCAGGGAAGGAGGTAGAAAAACCCAAAACAACAGAAGATACTAAAATGGTAAAAATGATGGAAATGCTCTTGGAAATGAGCAAGGGAAGGAAGGAAGACAACCAATCCTTGAATAAAAAGATGGAAGGTATAAATAAGAACATAGAATCCACAAAGGAAGAATTGAGTAAGGAAAGGAAGGAAGATAACCAATCCTTAAGTAAAAAGATGGAAGAGAATAGTAAGAAGTTAGAAGAATTGAAGGAGGACAACTAGTCTTTAAAGGAAGAATTGGGTAATAAAATTGAAAATACAAATAAGAAAATAGAGGAAACCAGGAAGGAACTGAAAGAGGACAACCGATCCTTGAGTCAGAAAATTGATGAAACTAATCAGAAGATGGAGGAAACTAGCAAGAAGATGGAAGAAAAAATGGAGGAAAATAATAAAAAGATGGAAGAGAAGATGGGGGAGAAGTTGGAAGAATTGAGAGAGGATAACCAGCTATTAAGAGAAGAATTAAGGGAGGTTAACCAGGAAAATTTGGACAAGTTAGATGAAAGGATGGAGTTGTTAAAAGAAGAAATGAGCAAGGAACTCAATGATAATAAGGTATACACAAACAAGAAAATAGAAGAAGAAACCATGGTAATAAAACAACAGATCATGGACGTTGACGGAAAATGTAACCAGACCGAGAGGGAAGTACAAGAATTCAAGGAAGTGGTAAACACCAAATTCACTAATATCGAAGAGCACAGTCGCAGGAAAGTGGAAGAAAACAGAAGAGAAACCCAGGAAGAATTAGGGAAGGTACCAAGTCACGGAAAGGTGTGACGGTATGGAAGTGGCTATGACGAATATCACCGGCCAAGTAGGGCAGAGCCAGGAAGAGATGGAATTAATTAGAAACTGACCAACTAACTTCACGGGTATCCCCATAAACGAGAATCGGGAATGGCTGAATTTCCGCCAATATAAAAGGAAGCCGATGGAGTTCTTGGCCCGAATCGAGGAATACATTGCCAAACATAGGGGCAACAGATGGATTAATAACCGAGAACTGTTGACCGACAATTGGTGGATGGCGAACCGAAGTGAGATCAATGACTACCAGCAATTCAAAAACTTGTTCAAGGCGAAGTACTGGTCGGAGACCACCCAGAACTTAATATGGGACAACATCTGTCATGGCCGATACAAAACACAAATGGGTAACACTATGACCACATACTTCCTCAGAAAGGTATGTCTGGCGAAGCATTTGGAACTGGCCATACCAGAAGAATGCCTCGTAAACAAGCTATCGTACCATTACGACGAAGACGTAATAAGAGCAAGGAGGGGTAGCCAAATAAAAACGATAGAGGCGATGACTGAACTGTTGGAGAATTATGAGAACGAAGAGTACTATCGGCAAAGCAGAAGGAGGAATGATCGGCCGGAAATAAGAAATAATCAATACCCGAACAACGGTAATAACCATATCAGCAATGGATACCAAGGGAACCGATACAATTCCAATTATAATAATACCAACAACAATAATAATAATAATAATAATAATAATAATAATAACGGTCCTACTAACCAAAATGCAAACAGGAATAATAACGGTTACCAAGGTAATCGCAATAATTATTACCAGAATTCAAATACAGTATTAATAGTCAGAGAAACCCAAACCATAATAATACCAAACGGTATTATAATAATAATAGAGGGTACCTACCAAACAATAACAATAATAACAACAGGTTTTCCCGGCCCAGGGTAAATTTCATACGAGCCGAAGGAAACAGCCAACGAAGATACACCCATCAGTGGCGTAACACCTTCCACGAGTATGAGGTCGGCAGAGAAGCAGAGAACGTGATGGTCCGAGGTACTATCCGCCTAGACGAAGTACCAGTCTAGATGACCCAGAACGGAACCCAAACTGAGAACAACCATTTGAACATCGCACGGAGCGGCAGGAACCCACTCAAGGTTTCCCGACTGACACCTCGGTCGGTCCTAACCTTAATAACAACGAAAATGAGAATTTAAACGGGAGGAGGCAGTGATGAATTATCATGACCCTTCACTGCTCCTATCTCCTGGGTATCAACAAGAGTTGCAAAGAGCAACTAACTCTAAAAATATTACAATCATTAATTTCAACTACTTAAAAAATGTTAGAAACGAACTATTTGAGGAGGACGACACTCACCTCCATAGTCTAAACAATGAAATAATCTATATAAACGCGGAAGTAGAAGGAATCTTCGCCCAATTAATGATCGATATGGGTGCAAATGTATCTATAATTAACACAACTGAATTGGAGAGAATCCAAAGGGAATGTGGTCAAATATTGCTGACATTACCGATAAATAATATTGTATTAATAGGTGCCACTGGTCGCCAAAACAAAACGATCAGAAGACAAGTATCAGTAAACGTGATTAGCAAGGGTATAGCTATAAACATGGTATTCTTAATTGCGACAGGATTGCCCTTTAATATATTGGTGGGGTGCGATGTGCTAAGGAGGAACTCTGCTATCATCGATTTATGCACAGAAAAGGTATCGCTGTTTGCAGGAGGGCTGACCTGGATGGCTGATTTAGTAGGTAGCGAGACAGTACTTCCCAGCAGTATCCACCAACAAATTCAAAACATAAACTATATTGAAAATAACTCCATCATTAACCCCATAATATATGATAACACGGATGAGGATTTATGGTCCCAAAAGATACAGGAAATAAGGGATTTCCGGGGCGGAATCACAAGGGAGAAATTGCCCATACACCAAGCGAATCAGTTAATAAGAATATATGAAAAGTACCGCTCAGTATTTTCAGACGAACCCGGTAAGGTAAAAAATTACCAATGTACACTTCAATTTAGAGAAACAGTAGAGTTTAACCGAAAATCATACACCATTGCGGATTCACGAAAAGAGGCTGTAAGAGCAGAAATAAATAAAATGATTAACAGTGACATCATAGAGAGTAGCCAATCTCCATTCACCAGCCCTATCGTGGCTATTTCTAAGAAAAACGGCCAAGTCCGGCTTTGCTTGGATGCGCGCGAAATAAACAAAATGATTATCAATGACAGAACATCGCCCGGGGAGATAGAAGAAATTTTAAAGAGGTTGCATGGTACCAAGAACTTTAGTACCTGGGACACGGTATGCGGTTACTGGCAGGTGGAATTACACCCACAGAGTCATCAGTATCTGGTATTCATATTCGAGGGGCGCAATTACCAATTCAAGAGATTGCCCTTCGGACTCATGCATTCAGTTGCCATCTTTGTGACCTGCATGGACCAGATACTTGGACAGGAAGCACTTCAGTTTACCACCGTGTATGTAGATGATCTACTGATTACCTCAGAAGCTTGGGAGGAACACTGCTACCGCGTGGAACACGTACTTGAGAAGTTGTCTGTAAATAACATCACGCTTAAATTAGAAAAATCCAAGTTCATTGCAAGAGAAGTTCAGTTCTTGGGTTTTAACTTGGATGACCGAGGAATCTCACCATCTGCAGAAAAGATGGAAGCGATCCAGAAATTCCCTGCACCCAAGAATAGAAAGCAATTACAGTCATTCCTGGGACTCTGTAATTATTACCGCAAGTTCCAGGAACAATATTCGGAATTAACTGCAAGGTTTCAACCACAATTATCATCAAAAAACAAATGGATCTGGGGTCAAGAGCAGGATGTGATTTTCCAACTGATTAAGGATAAATTTATGGAAACAATAATACTTCGCCACCCAAATTTTAAACTACCTTTTTTCTTGAACTGCGATGCCACCAACATCAGCCTAAGAACGACGCTGTATCAAGAAGATAAGAAGGGTCAACATCAAGTGATAAGCTTTGCGAGTAGATCTTTAAAGCAGTGCGAAAAGAACTACACGGTAACTGAAAAGGAATTGCTGAGTGTAGTATTCGCTTGTGGTAAATTCTGCACCTACATCTTGGGTTACCCAGTTACCGTCCGAACAGACCATAAATCAATATCGTTCCTAAAAAGATGCAAATTGAATCACGGCAGGCTGACAAGGTGGATACTTGTCCTTCAAGAGTGCAATCTACAATGGGAATACATCCCAGGAAAAAGGAATGTCGTAGCAGACGTGTTAACGTGGAAGAGCAAACATTCGAGGGAGAGAAAGAAAGCGTACTCAAAATATACCACATTATTAACACCAGAGCCGATCTAGCCACATTATTAACGAACCTTAGCATCCACCAACAAGCGGACCCGAAATTGAAAAATATAAAAACTCGATTGGAAGAAGGGGATGAAACCGTCGCTCAATATTATCAAATAAATAAAGAAATCTTATTCATTAAAACATCATTAAAGAAGGAGACTTGGAAGGTGGTTATGCCAACCCATATTGAAAAAGAGATAACCATAAATTATCATATATGATATGGGCATATGGGTGCCCTAAAGGTGATTAGAGCTCTGGAGGAGAGCTGCCGCATAAAAAACATAAACCGGAAGGTCCGGATGTATATCAAATGTTGTCATATATGCCAACTGGTAAAATCAAACAACGAAAAGAAGGAAGGCATTATGATTCCTATAACATCCCAGGCGAAATTGGAGAAAGTATTCTTGGACATCTGCGGACCATTTCCCCGTAGTGGCGGTCGACACCGATACAAATACCTGATAATCGTAATGGACCATTTCACTAAGTTTATTAAGCTATACCCAGCTAATCGGGCAACTACTAGGAAAATTCTGGGAATAATAACGGAACAGTATATCCCAAACATAGGGAGACCATCTTCGATCATCACGGACCATGGAACCCAGTTTAAGGGGAGAAAATGGCGGGATACCCTAATATCAATGGGTGTTCAAATGTACAAAACATCGGTCTACCACCCGAGCACTAATCCGGCAGAGAGGGTGTTAAGAGAAGTGGGGAGGATATTAAGAACTTATTGTCACCATCAACAGAAAAAATGGCAAGAATATCTATCAGCCACGGAGGAATTCCTCAACTTGGCATACCATCCAGCCATAGGAATTACCCCATACTCTGCCATGTACGAGAAACCACTCCCACGAGAGATCGAAGAAATCCTAGAGTTCCCTATGAATAACATTTACAAGTTTGATAAAGTAAAATTTTACAACAAAGTGGCCGAAGACCAGGAGAAGCGGCAAAACAAGTATCAAAAGGCTAGTGGTAAAATAATAACTTATAAAATTGGAGAAAAAATACTATTGAGAAATTGTGAACTACCCAGCACGATAGAAGGAATAACGAAAAAGTTATTGTTACTGTATACAGGACCATATATAGTCTCCAAAATAAAGAACAATAATACGTATGAAATAAAGGAGATGGGTTCTGAGAGAATCAAAGGTGTATATAACCAGGCTTCCATAAAAAAATATTATGAGGAGTAGAATTTTGAATTTATATAAACAAATAAATTTTAAAATATAGTAAGATCAACTTACTGACAATTATTTATGAAAATAATTATGGAAATAAAGAAAGGAATTTGGAATTTATATAAAACACAAATAAATTCTAAAAAATAGTAAGATCAACTTACTACCAATTATATATGAAACTAATTATGGAAATAAAGAAAGGAATTTGGAATAAAACACAAATAAATTCTAAAGGATAGTAAGAACAACTTATGAACAAATATGTATGAAAATAATTATGGAAATAAAGAAAAGAATTTTGAATTAAAAAACAAATCAATTCTAAAATATAGTAAGATCAACGTACTGACAATTATTTATGAAAATAATTATGGAATTAAAGAAAAGAATTTGGAAGTTAAATAAAACAAACAAATCATAAAATATAGTAAGAGCAACTTACCATAAACTATTTATGATATAATTTTGAAGAGAAAGAAAAGGAAGTAAGAACCACTGATACAATTAAAGGGAATAAACTGGTGTTGGAATAAAAATAATAAAACCTTTACGCAATACAAGGAGAAACAATGGCCACATAAATATTATAATTAAAGAATTCATTTGGATAAAAAACAAGAGTGAAATAATTTTTTTTGAAAAAGAAAAAAAAAATAAATCAATAATATAACTATGATCATAAAATAAATGTCAATTATAATAAAGACAATTAGAAGAATAATTGCAAGAACATGAAACTACTGGAACAATTCATGAGAACTAAGAAAAAACCAAAATATCATAAAATATATGCTACCAATGACCTGAAGCAGATTGTGATAACAACAAAAGAATAATAGAGAATTCACACAAAAAACTTTATACTTAATAACTAGTGATAATTATATTAATAAAAGAGCTTCCCACCATAATAAGAAATAAGATATCAGTAGAGCTAACAAGTCAGAAGAATAACTGAGAAGAAAAATAATTGAGATAGAAATATTAACAAACCTGAGCAAATATGAAGTGAGGTATCCAAAGATATTTTTTAATAGTCGTAAAATAGACTATTCTTATCTAATTTTTATTAATGACTGTCTGTAGATGATTCCAGCAGTATTATTATGTTTTGAGCAGAGATGAATTTCCTCTGATCTCAATGAGAAGTGTAGTATGGTCAGCAGAGTATATGTAGCCACAAGTGCCTCTCTGAACTGCTCCAGCTCACGTGTTAGGGAATGTTCGGGAATAAATATCCCAAGGATAAAACACCAAGTTAAGAAAAAATGAAAATAAATAATAATAAACCTCAGATGACTATTACTATCAAGGAAAATCAATTTAAGAATAAAATATATGTAAGCTCAAATATGAAGAAGCAAAGATAGATATGGAAAGGAAGTCAAGAATAATAATATATAATAAGTATCATAAGCAATTATTTCAGACAAACTCAAAGTATGGTCTGAACTAATCACTTCTGGAGGAGAGCAATCTGTAGCATGACAGATTATCCACTTAATAATGAATGAAATATGATCATAAATAAATATCAATTAAAATAACTATCAAAGAAAAATCCAAATGAAAACAAATAAGTATCACAATAAAATACAATCATAACTTGAAGAAGTAAAAATACAGAAAAAGCAACTATGCAACAAATATGTGTAATGAAAAATAAATTAAAAAACTAAAATAAAGTAAGGAAATACCCAGGTAGGATAGGACTAAGTAAGGAAGATACCCAGAATGAACCAACGTACATGATAAAACAAGATTGTAGTGAAGAAACCAAGAATGAGAATCATGAAGTAAGACAAAACCCAGAACAAACCGAAATACCAAATAAACAGGGATGATTTTGAAGATACAAGATAGTAGGAAGAAGGCTACAAGAACTACCCAAAAGAGACCCAGTAAGGAGAAAACAAAAACCCCAAAAGAATTTAAATGTCACAAATGAAAGTATAACACCCCAAAACAGAAACTAATGTAAAATAAATGTAAACAAAAGAGTTTAGAGGTATAAGTAAAAGTGCACCCATAAAAGTTATTTTATAATGAATAAAAACAAATCTTAAGAGTCCTCCTTCATAAATAAATTTCTTGATAATATAAAACTATAAAACTGATTAGTGATAGTATCAAGAAATAACAGGTGACAAGTGCAAGTTATTATATTATATTAAAAAAACTTCATGAAGGTGTATTAAATGCTTAAACTTAATAAATGTGTACCTTTAAACAACTTTAAAGTTTTAATTTAACTTAATAAATTCTATTTGATAGAACAGTATTATGAAAGGCAAAAACTAAGATTTCTAAGAAAGTGCCGCTCTTTATCTAAAAACATTCACTGAAATGAGAAAGATAAATAGAGAGCAGGTAGTTAATAAGTGAGGTGACAAGGGATACATCCCTAATATAAAATAAAGACAGATAAGACTGCACAAAAGTAATTTTAAGGAAGTTTAAAAAATGAAGGAACAGATGTGTTATGTTTCTAGTAAATAAGTAAAAGACTCTATACCTAAATGTTGGAAGTAGAGTACAATGTTTTATTATTCTAAAAGGTTTATTATGTTTAATAATGGTAATCAAGAATGAAATGTCTGAGTGTGGATACCATTCTTTTATTATAAAGTGTTTATTATGTGTTACTAGAAATAATCAAGACTAGAATGTCTGAGCTTAAATACCACTTTTTTAATGTCAAATAATTGTTATGTATTAATAATATGAATTCAATACTAAATGTTTTTGTAGTAAAGTAAGGAATTGTTAATTAATATTGTATTAGAATAGATGGTCAGAAGGGGTATAAACAAACTGTATTATTCAAAAACTTTGTATGTAAAAACAGATAAAATCTAGGCCAAAGGGTAAATCTCAACTACATTATAATTGATGAATCAAGTCCAGTAAACTAATTAAACTGATGAAATTTATGTAAGGTAAATCAGTCACAGAGTAAAATAATGTAAATTATACTTTAGAAGGATATGGTAAAAAGATAGGAAGAATTAGAAGAAAAAATGCAAATGTACTAACTGAAAATTCAGAGTGGGGAGTCAAAAATTAATGAATAATAATTAAAAAGATAACCATTTAATAAAATTACAAGAAATTAAGGGAAGATAAACATTTTATGTCAATCTGAGATTTAGTACAATCATAAATATAACATATAAAATGGCAAACATTTGGGGAAGGACAGGAAGTAAATTTTAAAGCCTACTTTTCAAAATGAAAGAAATATAGCATTTTAGATAAAAAACTTTGTAAAACTATCTTATTTGGTATCAAATCAAGCAGAATGAACTAAAGAAAGAGATTATGTATTTAGTATTTCATAAAATTAAATAATAGGAAAAATATATTCAGTAATATAATGTAAATTTTCTGCATGTAGCGGAAGCCAAACAGATTTAAAACAATGTATTGCTAATATTAAATTGGCTAAGACGTTTTCAGGAGACGAAGGAAATGAGAACAGTTAATTATTGGACCTCGTCGAGCACACTTGAACGAGAGTTTTGCTTATATTAACCTATATAGCAGACAAATATGGCGATCGGTCTGTAAGCCTAGTCTACAGTGAAAAATCATAAATTTCTAAAATTTGAACTTAAACATTAAACTCAGTGAGAACAATAATACCACAATTAAACTAAAGTAATACGTGACAGTAAAGGAGTGAAATAATAAATTAAACCGATAAAACAAATAATTCTTAATAATGAGACGAGCAGTGCGAGTTTCGACTTAATTAACCGAAGTGAATTTAAACATTAGCACACACATTTTATCGAAGTGAACCACAAAACACTTAACCAGGACCAATCCACTAACACCAGAAGGAATAATCACAACTGCGGAGACGAGGAAACTTTGAAGAAACAACATTTATTGGAAGAAATTTTCGTCGAGCTGACTTCATTAAAACAGGAGCAGTACAGAAGCCGCCATCTTGACTCCCACAATTCAAAGCGAGCTTTGCCTATACGATCGTCCAGACTTCAATGGTTCGAAATTTAATCTTTAATAAACATTATATATTAAATAATAACGTTGTAATTTTTAATTATTAAGCTTTTTACATGTAAGTGTTAAGGTATTTGTATGGAGTGTTTTAACTTACGGGTGTGAATCGTGGACCTTAGGGAAGGTGGAGAGTGACAGACTTCAGGCAATGGAGATGTGGATTTGGCGGAGAATGACAAAAACTAGTTGGACAGATAGGAAGACGAATGAACAGATCTTAGAGGAAATAAATGAGAATAGAACACTGATTAGGAGTATAGATGTGAGGAAGATTAAGTTGATACGG
The DNA here is from genome assembly GCA_034769895.1 of Magicicada septendecula. Taxonomy (NCBI): domain Eukaryota; kingdom Metazoa; phylum Arthropoda; class Insecta; order Hemiptera; family Cicadidae; genus Magicicada; species Magicicada septendecula. The sequence continues at coordinate 401,066,483 of CM068371.1, read as the reverse complement.
CATGTGATTAGACATAGTGCTTTTTTAACTAACATCTTTGAGGGCAAAGTAGTGGGAAAGAAGCCCAAAGGAAGACCAAGAACTGCATACTTCCGCAGCACCATGAGTGTCGTGAATAGTAGGTCCTATGAAGAAATGAAGAATATCGCAAGGGATAGAGTGACGTGGCTACAGCGACAAGGCATTGCCTTTAGGAGTTAATAATAATGTAAGTGTTATACTTTCCTGACCTTACCCTTCTCTAACTATATAAAATAACCGTTCAAAGAACCTAATCATTAATATAAAATACAGATGTAAAAATTAATTGACGGCCCTGAGAAACGAGTCGATACTACTGTTGAATAATCGATTAACACTCGATACATATACAAATTGTTAATAAATCTAAAATTTCTGCAAATTGGTTTCTATTTATTTATAAATTTAATAAATAGAATTAAAAATAAAATAAATTTGAGATCACGGACTATCCGAAAGGCGGCTTTTACCAAAGTGGAAGGAGAATACCTAGTTAAGAAGAAGAACCGTCTATCGATTAGTGCTGGTGATAACACAATTAACTCAGAAATTAATTCTAAAACTCAAAGTTATACAGTACACTGGAAAATAAATAAAAGAGTTAAATTTTTATACGAATCAATTACAAAATTTATTTACTAAATACCGAACAACAAAAAGAATTAAACAATATTTTTCACAAACCAACCACAACTAAATTTTTTTATTTTTGTTAACAAAATTTTTTATTCAGTATAGGGTAAGTTTTTTATACAGGGTGTCCCGGGAGGAGAGGGAAATAATTTGAGAAATGTTTCTATAGTGTAAAAGAAGAAAAAAAGTTCATATTAACATATGTCCGGAAACGCTTTGTAAGCGAGTTATGGGTAGCGAAAGATTTCGCCCGGGTTTCGGTTCCCCCGGGTAAATGAAGACTTTCTGAAATTCTGGGAAGGGGCGAATTGTATTGTTTCTTATGGTTTTTGACCTGAAAAATCGAATAAAACAGGTCGCAGAACTGTATCTCCCATAAGTTTCATGATATCCGACGTAAAACAGAAAAATCTTTGCCTCAAAACAAATTTTGGAAAATTGGAAACAATTGGAATTTTTTGTTGATTTTTATTGACTTTATTTACACCATTTTTCTCAGAATTAAATTCTTTCAAGTTTTGTTTTTAACTTTTATACATTTATTAGTCGTTTAACAAAGTTATTGTACTTCTAACCTAAAAAAACCATTTCTCAAATTATTTCCCTCTCCTCCCGGGACACCTTGTGTATATATATATATATATTTTGTAATAAAACTTATTTTTTTGTGTTTGAGTTTCGGGGTTACAAAAATTATAATATAACTTGAAAAAAAATTTTGTTTGAAAATACAAAATTTTTATTTATTTTTATATATTTATTTATTTAATTTTATATATTTATTTCTTAATTCCTTGAATTATTAATTTAGTTAATTTATTATGTTCGAATAACAAGAATTGTTTTTCCGCGTTAACTAGATTATCAAATGTAAGAATCGATTAGTGGTCTTCCGTTATTCAATGAGTGTACTCCTTCAATGATGTTATTCTCTTCTTTTCTTGGAGTCCAGGTATCAAATATTATCTGAAATTCTTCTATCTATATGTTTACTAATAAATAAAACTCAAAATTATAATATTCAATGAATTTATTAATGTTATAGAGACTAATCGATTTTGAATTGATCTGCTAATCGACAGCTCGCAAACTCATATCTCAGGGCAATTGATTTCGTTATATAAATTATTAATATTGAATTACAGGTTCTTTTAGCTGTTATTTAAATAGCCAGAGAAAGGGCAAAGCTGAAAAGTACAACACTTACAATAAAAAAATTCTTAATTATTAAAATAGAAAGATTATCTTTATATATAAAAATTCAGTGTACGTCTGCACATGTTCTTAAAACTTTTGAACCACTTATCCGATAGAGCTCATATTCGCACCATATGTTCGTTAGGTTCAGAGTAAGGTTTACATGTGCCGAGTGTGAGGTTGGCCCAAAGGGGGGGGGGTAAAACTTGGAAAAAATGAAAATACCGCATATGGGGTATAAAATTAAAGGGAATTTCCATGCAAGTAACAATTTTACATGCATGTATGCACTATTGAAAATTTTTGGGCGGTTAGGGGTGTCAGTTTGGCCAAGGGGGTAAAAATTGGAAAAATGAAAATACAGCATATGGGGTATCGAATTAAAGGGAATTTCGATGGAAGTAACAATTTTACATGCATGTATGTACTATTGAAAATTTTTGGGCCCTTGGTTTTAATAAATGGGAGATTTGAGGGGGGGGGTTGCAAAAATGGAAAATATGAAAAACGGCAGGACCGATTTCAACGGCAGAAATATTTTATGCAACGGGAGAAGCAACAATAGGATAGTTGTTTTGGTCCACGTTGGGAGGTGGGGTGAAAAACACAGTGATTAAAAAACAGTGATAAATATAATACTGTATTTACATTTTGTTTAGTGGTGAATATAATACTCTATTTACATTTTGTTTAGGAATATGCTGCAAACAACAAATCAATTACCGGCAATTCCAATGGTAGGTTCTATTTACATTTTGTTTAGGAATGTGCTGCAAACAACAAATCAATTTAAGGAAATTCAATATAACCGCAATGCTACGTGATGTATTTATAAAATTGTTACAATTAAAACGTTTTATTTTCATATATACATTTGTGAAATTTGTGATAGAAAAATGCCAAGAAGAGGGCGGGCAAACATCGGTCGAAAATCACAACATGCTCAAAACGAGCAGGCGCGACGACAACACTCGCAGGAGAATGAAAATATTAGGAATTTAAATGTACGTTCACGTGCGCAAGAAAGTGGAGAGCAGCGCAGTCAACGTTTAGAAGCAGACAGATTACGACACAGACAGGCACGTCAACGTTTAACTAATGAAAACAGAGGCCTTCATCTATTAGCAGAACGACAATGAATTCAAGTACGACAGGAATTAATAGCAGCATCATTTAACCGCCTTGCATTTGAATATGATCCAGAAATTGAGTACTCATCACATTCAAAAATAATTATTGGAGATATGAATAAAGTATGTCAATTTTGTCATGCATTCAAATTTAAAAATGAAACTCCTGGAATGTGTTGCGCTGCCGGAAAAGTTGTTTTACCAGAATTGCATCCACCGCCTGAACCATTAAATTCATTACTAATAGGTGATACTGCCGATTCCAAATTGTTTCTATGAAAAATACAAAAATTCAATTCTTGCTTCCAAATGACATAATTTGGCGCCAAGAAAATCGTTAGAAATAACGATGGTCGTCACTTCGATACCACATTCAAAATTCAAGGACAAGTGTATCACCAAATCGGCTCTTTACTTCCAATGCCAAATCAAGATCCAAAATTCTTGCAAATTTATTTCATGGGAGACGAAGCAGAGCAAGTTAACATTCGCTGCCATTACAATCGCATTGAAGAAATTACAGAAAGGGCCATTGTTGCATCTCTAGAAACGATGTTAAATAAAAGAAATCAGCTCATTCAATTATTCAAACACGCTTCAGAAAGAGTGCAAAGTGATAATTACATGGTCGTGATAAAAGCCGACAAAAGTCCAGCTGGGCAACACGCTGGTCGGTTTAATGCTCCCACTATTAATGAAGTGGCCATTGTTATTGTTGGTGATCAATTTGCCCAGCGAGATATCAAAATTATGCGTTGCGATAATACCATACAAACCATACATGATATTCTGGGGAAAAAAAATTTAGAGGCAGGACAAAGTCTGCCGGGTCATCTAGTTCAATATAAAAATGTTAATAAATTAGATTTCTCGAACCAACGACTCTGAGTGAAGGTTGACGTCATCTCAGCTGATGCTCGACTCGAAGTATTCAAAATGGCTGCTCCCTTGCTGCGTATGTAGTAGGAGTCTTCACAACGGAATTTCTTCAAATAAATGTTTATTCTCTAGGTGTTCCTCATCCAAGCAGTAGTGATTAATTTCTCTTCGTAACAGTGTAATTATCCTGGATTAGTGGTCAGTTATTCGGCTCGGCAATCAGTGTTCAAATGTGTTCTTGTTCCATATAGTTCATAAGGTTTACAATGGTGAATTTCGTATCAATAAAATTATGAATTAACGTTTATATTTTCTAATATCTGTATCACGCCTTCCAATCTTCATAAATAGATTAATCTGGTTTATTCCATTTGAACTCAGTGTTTACGACTCTTATTTTAAAATTTTCTGTTTTATTTTTATAGTTTTACTTCATATCCAGAATTATATCTTCTAGCTTTTTAATTAATCAATTGGTGTGAGATCGTTCCGATGTGTGCAACTCAATGTTTAACAATCAACTAACTCTCTTTCTTCTTCATACAAAAGGTCCTGGCTGATTTAATATTAAAATGACATTGTTTTAATCATTTGGCATTTCCGCCTCAATTATATGTTGAACTAAATAATTGACCTTTACATTATATGATTAATTACATTTTGCTTATTACTTATTTTTATTAAATATGTAACAAATTAACTTTATTTGTTTTGTTGTTTGTAAAAAAAAAATTTTTTCGTTTTTATTTTATTTTATTTTTTTAAAATTAAATTAATTAATATCGACTGATTAATCGACTCTCTCAGGGTATTTTTCAATAGTTCGTACAATTATTTATATTCGGGTTCTTTTAACAGTTATTTTAGATATAGTCAGAGAAAAAGGGCAAGGTATGAAAAGTATAACATTACAATATATATCAGCTTAAAAATTAAAAGTACATATATGACATTTAATATATAACAGTGATTAAAGAAATTTTTCAAACCATTCAGCTTCATAGGCAGAGTCGCATTGGATTGTGGGAAGTAAAATGGCCGCTTCGAGTTCAGATGAAAGATGACCGCACCTCGCTGTTTCTGCGTCCAATAAAGGCTGCTTTCCCTATGAATTTTCGTTCCTGTAGCTGCGATTCTTCCTTCTGGTTATTGTGTAGTGTTTCTGGTTGAGTGTTAGTGGTCCACTTCGAAAAATTGTGTAGTGTTAAGTTAATTTCACTTTCGTCTGTTAGGTCAAGAATTGCACTTTTGTTTCGTGGTGTGTTATTACTGTTTTAATAGTTTAAATGTTATATGCACTGGTGTTCTGTTCTGTTCTATATTAATTTAATGTTTGTTGGTGTTTGTTCCACTGAGTTTACTGTTTATATGTATTTTTATGAAACTCGCGTTTTTCACTTCAGGCTAGGCTTGTCGCATATACGCCATTTAAGTTTTAGCTATTAGGTTAAAATTGACTAAAAGCTCGTCTCAAGTGTACTATTCGACATCTAATAATGAACTAATTCACTTCCTTCGTCTTCTCATAAAGTCTTAGCCAAATTAATATTGGCAATCCATTGTTTCAAAATTATATACATCCTGTGCATTTGAAATTTTGACATTATATAACTGCATATATTTTTGTTATTATTTAAATTTATTAATTACTAAACAAATAATCTTCTTCTTCAGTTCATTCTGTTTGATTTGATACCAAATAGGGTAGTTTTACTAGGTTTTTGATCTAAAATGACATTTTTACTTCATTTTGTAAATTATAAGTTTTAAAATTCACTTCCTGTCCTTTTCCAAAATGTTGCCATTTTACATGTAATATTAATGATTGTATTAAATCTCAGATTGATATAAAAGGTTTATCTTCCCTTAATTTCTTGTAATTAGATTAATTGGTTCTCTTTTTAAATATTATACCCTAATACGTAACTCCCCTCTTTAAATTTTCAGTTTTTACATTTGCATTTTTAACAATAATTCTTGCTATCTTTTTACAAAATCTTCCTTACTTATAGTTCCAATTACATGACTCTATGACTGATTTACCTTATATAAATTCCAGCAGTTTAATTGTTTTTCTGTACTTAATTCCTTAATTTTAATGCTGTTTAGTTTTAACATTTGGCCTAGATTTTTAACAGTTTTTACATACAAAGTTTTTAAATAATATTTTTGTTTATACCCTCTCTGACTTTCTATTATAATATAATATTGATTAACATTTTCTTATTTTAACAAAATAACAATTAGTATATAAATTATACTCTTAATTCATAACACATGATTGAAATTAACAAGTCTTTCAAACTCAGACATTTTACTCTGGATTAATTATTTTTAAAACACAATAAACATTTTCATAATAAAAGTTTTATATTAAAAGGATTGTACTCTTAGATATTTTATCCTTGAACTATTTAAACTTATTCTAAATAAACAAAACATTTCTGTACTTCTCTCATATACACTATTTCTTACACTAGGTTCATTTTCAGTTTTTAGCTGTTTTTTTTTGTTTGATATTTGTGGTAATGATTCTTCACTTCACTTTTTATATGCCTGCTCTTGCTTTATTTACTGTTATTCTAAGGAATGTTGTAAATATAGAGTGGCAGCTATTATTTAGAAACTCCTGTATTATCTTTCATGATAATACTTTATTTATTATTATTCATGGACACAATATGAACACTTTACAAAGTTGTACCGGTATTATTTCACAATTTACTTAGTTTGTGAACTTCAATATTGACACGTTTGGTTTATCCAATATAACACAAAAACTTGCACTGGTCCTTTTTTATTCTTTGATTTTATTTCTAATTAGTTTTATAGTTTTATTAAAATCAAGAAATCTATTTATAGAAGGTAATGAAGGTTTGTTTTTTGCATTATAATTATTCCACATTGGTTCACTATCAATTCTTACTTTATACACTTTTGGCTTACATTTATTTTACATAGTTTCTAAATTTGATATTTTTTGTTATACTTTCATTTTATTTATTTTTATCACTTTCTTTTGGGGTTTGGGTTTTTTATAAGAGCACTCTTCCTTCTTCTGGATGCTGTCTTGTTCTGGTTTCTTCTTTGATTTCTTCTATTCTCCTAGTTTCTTATAAAGTATTTCCTCTTCTTATTGTGGATGTTGTCATGTTTTGGTTTCTTCCTTACCTACTCCTATCCTACCTGGGTATTACCTTTTTATTTTTTAGTTTTACAGTTTACATTTATTTACTCATCACTCTTTGTAATATTGGTTTTAAATGAAACTCTTTCTTTAATCTATGATTATACTTCACGGTGGTTCTTAATTAATTTTTTATTTTGCTTTCTCGGATTTAAAAATGTTTTTATCTTATTTTTATGATCATTCTACCATTCAGAATTATTGGCATTATCTGTCATGCTACAAATACTAATTATATAATCAATTTCTTTATTTAATTCTGCGTTATTTAATACCAAACATGATATACTTTATAGTATTTTCTAACTCAAAAAGTCATATTTACAGTATATTTGGATGTAGGCTTTAACTATTGTACTTCCTGCCACACTATATGGTTTACAATTTCTGTTATATTCTAATTATCATTGAACAAGATCATTGATTGAATTAAAATGGTTAGTTTTCTTTAATTCTCAGTACTTTTATGATTTGGTTAACTAATTTGAATATTATCTTTAATTTAGGCTTATCCTTAGATTCCAGAGTGATTACACTTGCATTTTTTCTAATAATATTTTATAAATTCCTTCAATACCTTCACAAATTGTTGTTACAGTTATTATACACAGTGACTGATTTACATTATACAATTTTCATCAATTTAATTAATTTCCTTAACCTATTTACTAATTATAATGTGGGTGATATTTACCATTTGGCCTATATTTTATGTTAGTTCACATACAATGCTTATTATTATTTCAGCTTGCTAATACCCTGTCTGACATATAATTCTTATAAAATCTTAACTAAATTGCCCTTACTTAATTACAGTAATGTTTATTATTAATTGATACCATTAAAACATAATAAATATTCTATAACAAAAAAAATATACTCAGTCTCAAATATTCCAGCCTTGAGTTCAATGAACTGTTAATATAAACAAAACATATCTGTTTTTTCCATTTAAATTATTTATTAAAATTAATTTTTATGCAGTCTTTTACTGTTTTAGTTTTAGTTTAGGGATTTCCCCTGTTACAACACAAACAAGCCACCCCAATACCAGGAAAAAAACGATGAATCAACTATATAAAATATTTAAACTAAAGAAAATAAAATGACGATGACGCGACAAACAACTACATGACCAACCCAAGTGATTGACCAAATAAAATGAAACCAAAGGAGAAGGGGAAAACCGAAATAAAATAAAGTAAAATGAAATAAAATGAAATTGAAGAAGAAGGAAAATGAAAATGAAACAAACCAAGTACAAATGAAATAAAATGAGAAGAAATGAAAAGACACAAACAAATAATATAGAACAGAAAAGGAGAAATTATGTGATGATGTTTATCACCCAAAAAATAATTAAGAATGAAACAAATTGTAAACAAACGTTGCATAATAGCTGTTAAAGAATTATTGTTCGTTTAAATCTATGAATAGGAATATGGCTGAAGGGATTACACAGACCATAAACCTAAATGTTATATTATATTTTATAGAGAATAGTAGATAATTGCCAAATAATAAACACTGGCAAAATAAATAAGAAAAAAGATAAAGTAATATAAATCTGATAATACTGGAAGGGCAGTTACAAAATAATAAACAAACCATAATGTAGAAACTAATGGGAACATTCAATTATTATAAAACAGATCCAAAACAAGTCAACAAGTAAACAAGTCATTTATAATACCAATACAAAACATGTATAAGAGTAAATTAATATGTAATTAGTATAAAAGAAGTAAATAAGGCCAATTACTACTTAGGCCTATGAAATGCCTAACTGTATAAAACCAATAACTACAAATTATAAGAAATTAACAAGGAAATTAGCAAATCCAAGGCAAGTAACTAGTCAAGGATAATTAGTGAATCATATTAAAAGATAAATGTTAAATTAAGAACATAAAATAAGAAAGAAATGTAATTAGATGATATCAAAATAAATGTTCACACAATAATATATAAGAAAACCCAGCTTTGTGGGATGTCAAAATGATCTTTGAAAGAAAATATGAACAGTAGTGATAATATTTCATACATAGAGAGGAAGACAGAAGAATAATAGCAATCAGAAGATATACAGTAATTTTGAATAAAAATTCAAATATGATAACAATGGTCTTAAGTCAAGTTCAGCCAATCAGAATCTATCAGTTACCATGACAACTGAAACGTTATTTATGAATTTTCCGTTAGAACCTTTGATTCCATTATTGACGCTCAACAGGAATAGACGCCAGGCCGAAAATGACCAAAATTTTAATATAAAACGTTTAAAAAGTAATCCAAATTCGAAAAGATGAAGACGTAAGAAGCTGATGAAGGACTAGAACATTACCAATTTAACAAATTCCAAATTAATAAATTTCAACAACTAATACAAAAAGGAAGCCAGACGTACTTAAGTTCCAAGTTAATTGAAGACTGAATACTATGGAAAACCCCAACCCATTTCAACTGAATGACAGTACACCTCAAGTCGACTGATTTGATAAGTATTGCTAAATTACCTGAATTTCTGAATTAAATTCTCTTTAAATTTTTCTCACAACAATCTGAAATCTCACTATAAACTGATGATATTATTTCTTTCAAAGATTAATAATAAAAAATAAAAAACTAAACTTATGTTAACTAAGAAAAATAACCTGTATAAAAATTACGAATTTTTGAAACACACTTTATAACACTTCAGGAACAAATTATAATTACACATTATATTATATAAGTACAATTAATGTAAGGTAGTGTACTTTATTGTAATCGAATGGATATTTTTCATAAACCAAAAGAATCCAGATTTATTGAACGACAAATCGTAAAAAGTAAACATTGTTCTGTAGACACCATGTCGGATTAACTAACATCGTTCAAAATCGATTTTCGCCAAGCCTTGGGAATAATTGTCTCACTGCCGGTGCAAATTTATTTAATAACCAAATATAATTTTGTATAACACTGAATAATTACCAATCACAATTAAATAAACTAGTACAGAGTTGTAACCACTGTTCTTTATTCCATAGGAAAGTGTATTATAATATTTGTGTATTTTAGTGACCTGTAAAGGGTGACGGTAAGCGCTCACATCGGAAACTCGGCGAACTAACAGCTCGATTAAGAAGGTCGAACGAAGGCGGGAGTAAATTTGAATCCACCATACTGTCATAGTTAAGACCGCTTAATCGTCATATTTTTTATTTAATTGTTTTTAATTAAACAATTTGGCGCCACCCGGGATATATGATCACATATTGAAGAACAGGTAAGGTTCCCACTCGCATGTACTGGTAATTTGAAGGATCGCTACGGACATCGTTAGCACAACATAAAGTAACGACCACTCGTGTGAGGCGAACACGCAAAACGTACACACTTTTAAAGAGTACGGAAAGAACTCGTCGTTACACCCCTTATTCACTTCACTATTTACTGCATTCTCTTATCTTATTTTTAGTCATTTTATCTAATATTGTGAGATAAAGAATAGCACTTACATGGGATCATCATTAGTAGATTTTCATAACAAAAAATAAATTGCACTGGTCTACTGTTAATTATATGTCTAGAAACTTTACTTACATCTACTTTACATTTATTCTGATTTTATTGTGTTACACTTTTCTTATGGACATTTAATTTTTTTTCTCAAAAGTTATCCTTTTATTATGGAGGTTTGTTTATTCTGGGTATTTCCTTACATGCTCCTATACTACCTGGGTATTATTACTCTATACCTTGGATTATCATTATTTTCCTATAATTTATTATATATTGCTTGGTTGTTTTTACTTCACTTTATTTCTTCGAAACTATGATTTCAATTTACTGTGGTCCTTGATTAATTTTTATAGTAATTTTCATTTAAGTCATTTTATTTATAGTTTTACATGATTATTTTTTAAATTAGAACAAGGTGGATTTTCTGTCATGCTACAGATTGCTCTCCTCCAGAAGTGATTAATTCAGATCATACGTTTAGTATGTATGAAATAATTGCTTATGATATTTATTGGTGATTATATTCTTTGTCTTCCTACCCATTTCTATATCTGCTGCTTCATAATTGAGCTTTAGGTTTTTTTCCATGGATTTATTCTTATTCGATAGTTATCGTTATCTGAGGTATATCATTAATATTATATTTATTTTTTCCTTTACTTAGTGCTTTATCCATGGGATATTCATTCCGTAACACGTGAGCTGGGGCAGTCCAGAGAGGCACTTGTGGCTACATATACTCTGCTGGCCATACTACACTTTATTTGAGATCAGAGGAACATCATCTCTGCTCAAAATATAATACTGCTGGAATTCATCTACAGACAGTCATTAAATAAAAATTATATAAGAATAGTCTATTTTTCGACTAATAAAAAACATCCTTGGATACCTCACTTCGTGGTTGCTCAGATTTGCTAATACTTTCTATCTCATTTATTCTTCTAATATTTTATAGCTCTGCTGATATATTCATTTTTCTCATGGTTGGAAGCTCTGTTGATATATTTATCACTAGTTATTGGGTGTAAACTTTTTTCGTCTGAATTCTCTTTATTTCTTCTATTGTTCGCACAATCTTCTTCTGGTTATCAATATTAATAGCGTATATTTTTTTTCCTTGGTTCTTATTAATTGTTATACTGGTTTCATGTTATGACAGTCATTCTTCCAATTGTTCTTATTATAATTCAAATTAAAGTAGTGATTATAGTTATATTATATATATTTTTTTTCTTTCCAAAAATTATTATTTCGCTCTTGTTTTCATCCAAATTATTTCATTAACATTATATTATTTAAGTGGTCCTTACTTCCCTTTGCATTTCGTAAATCTTTCAATATTTCCTTTCCAAAATTAGTTTATTCACATTATTGGTATAAGTTGTTCTTATTTTTCCTTTAGAATTTTGTTGATTTATTTACATATACCTTTTTTTTCATAATTAATTTCTGTAAATTCTTGATATAATTTGATCTTATTTAGTTTTAGACTTTAGAAATTATATTTCCATTCAAAATTAAATCCTGGAAATAATTGTTGTAAGTTGATCTTACTTTCCTTTTGGAATTTCTTTTCTTCAAAAATTCGAATCCTCGTAATATTTTTTTATCGAGGCCTGGTTATATACGCCTTTGATTCTTCCTGAAACAATCTCTTTTAGTTCATAGGTGTTATTGTTATTTGTTCTTGTGACTATATATGGTCCGGTATATAACAGTAATAACTTCTTAGTGATCCCTTCTAGGGTGCTTGGTAATTCGCGGTTTTTCAGTAGTACTTTTTCTCCTATTTTATATGTTACTATTTTTCTCATTGCTTTCTGATACTTGTTTTGACGCTTCTCCTGGTCTTCGGCCACCTTATTATAAAATTTTATTTTATCAAATTTATATTCATCATTATTAGGGAACGCTATGATTTCCTTGATCTCTCGTGGAGGTGGTTTCTCGTACATGGCGGAGTATGGAGTAATCCCTATAGCTGGATGATGAGCTAAATTGAGGAATTCCTCTGTGGCTGCCAGATATTCTTGCCATTTTTTCTGTTGGTGGTGACAGTACGTCCTCAGTATTCTTCCCACCTCTCTTAACACCCTCTCTGCCAGATTACTACTTGGGTGGTAAACCGATGTTTTGTAAGTTTTAACCCCAAGTAATAATAAGGTATTCCTTCATCTTCTCCCCTTAAATTGCATACCATGATCAGTTATAATTGATGAGGGTTTTCCTATTTCTGGAATATATAGTTCAGTTATCACTCCCAGAATTTTCAGAGTAGTTGCACGATTAACTTTATATAGCTTTATAAATTTTGTGAAATGATCCATTATGATTATCAGATATTTATATCGGTGTCGACCGCCGCTACGAGGAAATGGCCCGCATATGTCTAAGAATACCTTTTCTAACTTCTTTTTCGATGTGATTGGTATCATAATGCCTTCCTTCTTCTCATTATTTGTCTTCACCAGTTGGCAAATATGACAAGTTTTGATGGAAGTCCTTACTTTCCGATTAATGTTTTTGATGTGACAGTTTTCTTCTAGTGACTTTATCACCTTCAAGGCTCCCATATGGCCATATCGTAGATGGTAGTCTATAATTATGTCCTTTTCGATATTTGTCGGGATAATAACCTTCCAGTTTTCCTGATTTAGAGAAGTTTTAATAAATAATATTCCATGGTTAACATAGTAGAATTTGGCTACAGTGTCATCTTGTTCTGCTAATCGATCCTTGATATTTCTTAACTTTGGGTCAGATTGCTGGTGGATGCTGATGTTCAGCAATAATGCCTCTAAATCTGATCTGGTTCTAATAATGTTGTAAATCTTGAGTATACTCTCCCTCAAAAGTTTGATCTTCCAAATTAATCCGTGATAAAACGTCAGCTACAACATTCTTTTTTCCTGGAATGTACTCCCATCGTAGATCATATTCTTGCAGGGCAAGTATCCACCTGGTCAGTCAGCCGTGACTCAACTTACATCTCCTTAAAAATGATATAGATTTATGGTCCGTCCGGACTGTTACTGGATAACCCAAAATATATGTACGGAATTTACTGCAAGCAAACACTACACTAAGTAACTCTTTTTCGGTTACATTGTAGTTTCTTTCACATTGATTTAATGTTCGACTAGTGAAGCTAATCACTAAATGATGACCATTTTCATCTTCTTGATACAGTGTTGTTCCCAGACTGATGTTGCTGGCATCACAGTTTAAAAAGAAAGGTTGTTTAAAATTTGGATGGTGGAGTACTACTACTTTTAAAAACTTGTCCTTAATTAGTTGAAAGGTACCGTCTTGCTCTTGACCCCAGATCCATTTGTTTTTGGAGGATAATTGATATTGAAATTTGGCTGTTAGCTCTGAATATTGGTTTTGGAATTTTCTATAATAATTACAGAGTACTAAAAATGACTGTAATTGTTTTCTATTCTTGGGTTTAGGGAACTTCTGTATTGCTTCCACTTCCACCTTTTCTAATGACGGTGAGATTCCTTGGTCATTCAAATTAAATCCCAAGAACTGGACTTCTTTAGCAATGAATTTTGATTTTTCTAACTTAAGGGTTATATTGTTAATGGCTAATTTTTCTAGTACATGTTCCACTCGGTAGCAGTGTTCCTCCCAGTTTGCCGAGGTAATAAGTAGATCGTCTACATACACAGTTGTAAACTGGAGTGCTTCTTGGCCAAGTATCTGGTCCATACATGCCACAAAGATGGCTACTGAATTCAAGAGTCCGAAGGGCAATCTCTTGAATTGATAATTGCGTCCTTCGAATATGAACGCCATATACTGGCGACTCTGTGGGTGCAACTCCACTTGCCAGTAACCGCACACAGTGTACCATGTACTAATGAACTTGGTACCATGCAACCTCTTTAAAATTTCTTCAATTTCACCGGGCGATGTTCTATCATTTATAATCATTTTATTGATCTCGCGCGCATCCAAACAAAGCCGGACTTGGCCGTTTTTCTTTGGAATAGCCACGATTGGACTGGTGAATGGAGATTGACTACTCTCTATAATGTCACTACTGATCATTTTATTAATTTCCGCTCGTACTGCCTCCTTCAGTGAATGCGCTATAGGATAGGACTTTCTGTTAAACTCCATTGGTTCCCTGAATTGAATTTTGCATTGGTAGTTTTTGATTTTACCGGGTTCATCTGAAAACACTGTTCGATATATTCGTATTAAATTGTTTGTTTGTTGTATTGATAATTTTTCCTTTGTATTCCCGCATCGGAAGTTCCTTATTTCCTGTATCTTCTGTGCCCATAAATCATCTTCTGTATTATCGTATACTATTTGATTACATAATGATTTGTTTTCTATATAATTGATTTCACGAAGTTGTTGGTGGATACTACTGGGAAGTATCGTCTCGCTACCTACTAAATCCGCCGTCCACGTTACCCCTTCTGAGAACAGCGATACTTTCTCCTTGCTCAAATCAATAATAGCTGAGTTTCTCCTTAGTATATCACACCCTACCAATATATTAAATGGCAATCCTGTTGCAATTAAAAACACCATATTCATAGCTACACCCTTGCTAATAACATTTAAGGACACTTGTTTTCTTATAGTTTTGTTCTGGCGACCAGTGGCCCCTATTAATATAATATTATTTACCGGTAATATTGGCAATGTTCGACCACATTCCTTTTGGATTCTATCTAATTCAACACTATTAATTATGGATACATTATCGCCCGTATCAATCATTATTTGAGCGAAAATCCCTTCAACTTCTGCGTTTATATATATTATTTCATTATTTTGACTATTGAGGCTCTTCTAATAGTTCATTTCTTATATTTTTTAAATAATTACTGCTAATAATGGTAATGTTCTTAAAGTTATTTGCACCTTGCAATTCTTGTTCATAGCCAGGAGACAGGAGCAGTGAAGGGTCGTGAAAATTTATCACTGCCTCCTCCTGTTTAAATTATCATTGTCGTTGTTATTAATTGGGCAGACCGGGATATCGGTCTGGAAACCTTGAGTCGGTTCCTGCTGCTCAGTACGATGGTCAAATGGTGGTTCGTGGTTTGGTTGTCTGTCTTGATCATCCAAACTGGTACTTCGTCTGGGTTGATTGTATATAGGATTATCACGTCCCCCATTCCTCTGCCGATTATCATAATCGTGAAAACTGTTCCGTCTCTGATGCGTATACCTCCTTTGACCATTATCTTCTGCCCTTATAAAATTTACTCTCGGTCTAGAAACTCTATTGTTATTATTGTTACTATTGGATTGATAATTCCTATTACTATTATAATAATGTTCTGTATTAACTTGGTTGGAGTTTCTCTGACTATTATAATTATTATTATTATGATAATAATTATTTATATTATTTGGGTAGTTATTATTATTTCTGTTATTATTATGGTTATTATTATTATGATTTAAATAATTATTATAATAATTAGAGTTGTTGCGGTTCCCGGGGTAGTTATTATTATTATGATTATTAGGGTACTGATGATTATTTCTCAAGTCCGGTCTATCATTTCTCCTCCTACTTTGACGATAGTAGTCTTCATGTTCATAATTTTCTAGTAATTCTGCCAAAGCTTGCACAGTTTTTATTTGGCTACCCCTCTGAGCTCTTATAATATCTTCATCATAGTGGTACGATAATTTATATACCAGGCACTCCTCTGGTATGGTTGGTTCCAAATGTTTTGCTAAACACACTTTCCCTAGGAAATATGCAGTCAAGTCATTGTATTACCTACGTGGGCATTATATCTTCCGTGACAGATGTTATCACGTATCAAGTTTTGTGTCATCTCCGACCAATATTTTGCCTTGAACAGGTTCTTAAATTGTTGGTAGTCCGTTATTTCACTCCTATTTGCCATCCACCAATTGTCTGTCATTTCTCTAAAAGATTCATCTAACAGTTCATGGTTGGTGCTCCATCTATTTTCCCGATGTTTAGCAAAATATTCCTCAATCCCGGCCAAAAATTCCATGGATTTTCTTTTATACTGGCGAAAATTCAGCCATTCTCAACTTTCATTAGTAGGGATACAAGTAATGTTAGTGGGCCGATTTCGAATTAATTCTACCTCTTCTTGGCTCTGACATACTTGACCGGTTATATTGGTCATGGCAACTTCAATACCATCACACTTTTCTGTGAATTGGTTCCGTACTTTCCCCAATTCTTCCTGTTTCTCTTCGGTTTTCTTCCAATTTATTCCTATTGTTTTCTTTGATATTAGTAATTTTGGTGTTTACTTCTTCCTTAAAATCTTGTACTTCCCGCTCAGTCTGACTACATCTTTCGTCAGCTTCCATAATTTCTTGTTCTATCACGGTTATTGCGTCTCCTACCTTCTTGCTGGTTGCTTCATTATTCTCTACCATCTTCTGGCTCAACTCTTCCTTTAACAACTCTATCCTTTCGTCTAACTTGTCCATATTTTCCTGGTTAACCTCCCTCAATTCTTCTCTTAATAGTTGGTTATTCTCATCCATTTTCTCCTCCATCTTCTTGCTATTTTCTTCTATCTTCTTACTATTTTCTTCCATCTTCTTACTGCTTTCATCTATTTTCTTATTGGTATCTCCAATGTCCTTCCTTAATTCTTCTTTTGTGGATTCTATGTTTTTATGTATTGATTCTATGCTCTTCTGATTCTCTTCCATCTTCTTACTGCTTTCATCTATTTTCTTATTCGTTGATTTGTTATCCTCTCTCATTTGTAGGAACATTTCCATTATCTTATCCATTTTCGTATCTTCTGTCGTGGTGGATTTCTCTAACTCTTTCTCCTGGAGATTGACATCCCCTGTTTGTGTAGGTTTCTCGGGTTGTTTCTCTTGTTGTGTGGGTTGGTTTGGTTCCGCAGGAGGTAACCTTTCTTCTATATCTTCAACCGGGTTACTGGAGTTGCCTCTTTGTCGTCCATATCGATCTCTTTCTCGGCTTCTGCCGCCCTTTTCTTTGATGTTGCTCTCTTTGGCATTTTTCTTACCCTTCTGATCTTATAACAGCTGCCAGCTAAAATTAGAAATTGGGCAGATTATTTTTATCTCTTATGGCCTATCAATTACCAATTTCATCCCCTTACGTTGGATGCCAATTTTGTAATAAAACTTATTTTTTCGTGTTTGAGTTTCGAGTTTCGGGGTTACAAAAATTATAATATAAGTTAAAAAAAATTTTGTTTGAAAATAAAAATTTTTTATTTATTTATTTTTATATATTTATTTATTTAATTTTATATATTTATTTCTTAATTCCTTGAATTATTAATTTAGTTAATTTATTATGTTCGAATAACAAGAATTGTTTTTCCGCGTTAACTAGATTATCAAATGTAATAATCGATTAGTGGTCTTCCTTTATTCAATGAGTGTACTCCTTCAATGATGTTATTCTCTTCTTTTCTTGGAGTCCAGGTATCAAATATTATCTGAAATACTTCTATCTATATGTTTACTAATAAATAAAACTCAAAATTATAATATTCAATGAATTTATTAATGTTATAGAGACTAATCGATTTTGAATCTATCTGCTAATCGACAGCTCGCAAACTCATATCTCAGGGCAATTGATTTCGTTATATAAATTATTAATATTGAATTACAGGTTCTTTTAGCTGTTATTTAAATAGTCAGAGAAAGGGCAAAGCTGAAAAGTACAACACTTACAATAAAAAAATTCGTAATTATTAAAATAGAAAGATTATTCAATATAAAAATGTTAATAAATTAGATTTCTCGAACCAACGACTCTGAGTGAAGGTTGACGTCATCTCAGCTGATGCTCGACTCGAAGTATTCAAAATGGCTGCTCCCTTGCTGTGTATGTAGTAGGAGTCTTCACAACGGAATTTCTTCAAATAAATGTTTATTCTCTAGGTGTTCCTCATCCAAGCAGTAGTGATTAATTTCTCTTCGTAACAGTGTAATTATCCTGGATTAGTGGTCAGTTATTCGGCTCGGCAATCAGTGTTCAAATGTGTTCTTGTTCCATATAGTTCATAAGGTTTACAATGGTGAATTTCGTATCGATAAAATTATGAATTAACGTTTATATTTTCTAATATATGTATTACGCCTTCCAATCTTCATAAATAGATTAATCTGGTTTATTCCATTTGAACTCAGTGTTTACGACTCTTATTTTAAAATTTTCTGTTTTATTTTTATAGTTTTAGTTCATATCCAGAATTATATCTTCTAGCTTTTTAATTAATCAATTGGTGTGAGATTGTTCCGATGTGTGCATCTCAACGTTTAACAATCAACTAACTCTCTTTCTTCTTCATACAAAAGGTCTTGGCTGATTTAATATTAAAATGACATTGTTTTAATCATCTGGCATTTCCGCCTCAATTATATGTTGAACTAAATAATTGACTTTTACATTATATGATTAATTACATTTGCTTATTACTTATTTTTATTAAATACTAATTACATAATCAATTTCTTTATTTAATTCTGCGTTATTTAATACCAAACATGATATACTTTATAGTATTTTCTAACTCAAAAAGTCATATTTACAGTATATTTGGATGTAGGCTTTAACTATTGTACTTCCTGCCACACTATATGGTTTACAATTTCTGTTATATTCTAATTATTATTGAACAAGATCATTGATTGAATTAAAATGGTTAGTTTTCTTTAATTCTCAGTACTTTTATGATTTGGTTAACTAATTTGAATATTATCTTTAATTTAGGCTTTTCTTTAGATTCCAGGGTGATTACACTTGCATTTTTTCTACTAATATTTTATACATTCCTTCAATACCTTCATAAAGTGTTGTTACAGTTATTATACTCAGTGATTGATTTACATTATACAATTTTCATCAATTTAATTAATTTCCTTAACCTATTTACTAATTATATGTGGGTGATATTTACCATTTGGCCTATATTTTATGTTAGTTCACATACAATGTTTATTATTATTTCAGCTTGCTAATACCCTGTCTGACATATAATTCTTATAAAATCTTAACTAAATTGCCCTTACTTAATTACAGTAATGTTTATTATTAATTGATACCATTAAAACATAATAAATATTCTATAACAAAAAAATATACTCAATCTCAAATATTCCAGCCTTGAGTTCAATGAACTGTTAATATAAACAAAACACATCTGTTTTTTCCATTTAAATTATTTATTAAAATTAATTTTTATGCAGTCTTTTGCTGTTTTTATTTTAGTTTAGGGGTTTCCCCTTGTTCACTTCACTATTTACTGCATTCTCTTATCTTATTTTTAGTCATTTTATCTAATATTGTGAGATAAAGAATAGCACTTGGAATCATCATTAGTAGATTTTCATAACAAAAAATAAATTGCACTGGTCTACTGTTAATTATATGTCTAGAAACTTTACTTATATCTACTTTACATTTATTCTGATTTTATTGTGTTATACTTTTCTTATGGACATTTAATCTTTTTTGGGGGTTTCTCTTATTATTATTATTATTATTTTTTTTTAATCTGTGGTTGTTTTTTCTCAAAAGTTATCCTTTTATTATGGAGGTTTGTTTATTCTGGGTATTTCCTTACATGCTCCTATACTACCTGGGTATTATTACTCTATACCTTGGATTATCATTATTTTCCTATAATTTATTATATATTGCTTGGTTGTTTTTACTTCACTTTATTTCTTCGAAACTACGATTTCAATTTACTGTGGTCCTTGATTAATTTTTATAGTAATTTTCATTTAAGTCATTTTATTTATATTTTATACATGATTATTTTTTAAATTAGAACAAGGTGGATTTTCTGTCATGCTACAATATATATATATATATATAAAACTGACATTTAAAAAACTGGTAGGCCGACCCCAGACTTTTAAAAACCCAACAAATGTGAGTGGTTGGCTGATAGAGCTGGTCTAAATGGACAATTTTGCTGGTATTGTTTGTTGTTTGGAAAGGACAGGAACAGTACCTGAGCCAAGACCGGATAATCCATTTTTGGCCATGAAATTACTGCGAATTATCTTCGTTCATAATTGTGTATTGCTGCTTTTGGTCAGGGTAGAATAGAAACTTCTTTAGATGACCAATTTAAATCGGAGATATCGGCTCACAACCAGAAGGTTCTAAGCAATAGAGACATTCTTAGGAGACTAATTAATGCTATTTGTTTTGTAGATAAACAAGAAGTACCATTCTGGGGACATGACAAAACAGAAAATTCAGTTAATCGAGGCAATTCCTTAGACTTAGAAGTAAAGTAAACATAAATATGATCCTCTTTTTTTTCGGATAATATGGAAACATCTACTGTATTCAGGGAACTGTTTAATCAAATACAAAATGATCTCTTTGAAACAGTTAGCTCAGCTCCTTTAGTGGCTATAAAAAATGAAATAAAGGAGGCAAACTTCGTAGCTGTATTTATTAGTCGACGAAATCACAGACGTTTCACATAAAACACAGTTCTCTATAGTTTTGCATTATCGGTATGCTTACGATGGAGAAGTAAAAGAGAGATTATTAGGATTTACTGTTGTAAGATGTGATTGACATGCCCAGGCTATTACAGAGCTCATTCGCCAGTTGCTGACTGAATTTGAATTTGCAGTCAAAAACTAGTCGCTCAAGCATATGATGGTGCAGCAACAATGGCAGAAAATTTAAATTAAGTACAGTAATGGATATAACTCAGCTTCACAAAAATTTTTACCCACCGCACCCCATTGGGTTCTGGTAAATATTTAAAATAAATTTGGTAGTTCATGTTAGTGGAAGAAAGACACTGGTGTTTACTGGATTATATTATATGAAACTGGCTTAACATTGTCTGTGGAATGTAATACTGAATCAACAACAACACTTTTCAGTTGACAACCATGTTTTTTTATATTAAATAAATAGGAAATGTTTTGAGCATTCTATAACATCCTCAGTAATAGAGCTTCTAAGTTTTATCACTGAAGATGCCACATCACATAATCGGTGAAACATTTGGTACTATCAATAAAATATGGTTGTCAACCGAAAAGTGTGTTGTTAAAAGTTCTGACCATGCACACATTAAAAAACTAAGAAAGGTTGGGTACCACTGGTTTGGCAATTTTGTTTACTGATTTTACAGAAATGTAGTAATTATGTATAACAAATTACATTATCCATTAAATATAATACTGAAATATATATGACATATTCAATATAGTGGAATTAATCGGAAAGTGCAGACATTTTATACATATGAAGTAAAAACCAAGTACTGATATGGGTTTGAATTCAATAGATATCTGTTCAAATGTACGAATAATAGTAGCAATGCTGTATTTTACTTAACGCATTTCATAATCAAATTAAAAACAAACAAAAATATGACAAATCAAATATAGTTTTGGATAATGAAAATAAACGTTTTATTTGATTATACTTTATGTTTTTTAAATACTTATTAAACACGATCAGTACTCGTATTTCTGTTTTAAAATATTAGTGATATAGATTTAAGTCTAACCTCAACTTATGTGACAAATGGGTAAAGTTTTGCAGAAATTCAATGTTCGCAAAATTAAACTAACAAAATAAGCTGACAGCTGACAAATAAGTTCGCTTATAGATAACTGATAATTCGAAATAGGTAAGTGGCGCTAACTATAGATTTCATTACATTATTCTGACGAATACAAAAATGTTGGTACTCATATTGCAATCCTTGCCACATCTGATTGTCAAGTATCCGCGCATTGAAATTGGTTTATCGTTATTTACATGAATGTCTGAATTTAGTCATTTAACATTTATTCTTAAACACACGAATATTTACCTCCTTTGAGCTGGCACCATAAATTCATTTTCTGAGAACTCTGCGTTTTCAAGGATTTCTCTCCTTATCATCACAAGTGACATCTTAATGGCTGGGTTTAATGAAAAATAATTACAGTCACTATCGTTTGTGTTATTGGACATCTTTCGAGATAAAGAAAAGACTGTTTAAAAACAACGCACACAACAGTCGTAACTGTGTAGAAACAACAATGCTTCTTTAGAAGCACTTTTCAAAATCGGCCACTGGTTGCTACCTACTAAATATTGTCGCCGAAACAATTCGCTACTGATTGCTGCCTACTAAATATTGTCGCCTTTATTGTAAATTATAAAGCTGCATGTAATGAAATCAATATTAACTGAAACTCTAACAGTATTAACTGAAATCAATGTTATTTAATATAATTGTACGTTTCTGCTGGAGTCGTTTTCTTGAATTTATCTACATTTACACCAAGATTTACACTTATTCGGATTGATATGTAGCGTGTGCTGTTTTTGCGTATGAAAAACTAAATTTGTGTATGCGATGTGGTATTCACATATTTTCCAATAAATTTAAATTCTGTTAATTTAATTTGTGAATTTGAACATGTTATATAATCGGAAACAGTGGGAATAACAAAAATATTTATTAATATAACGTTGGTTATACGTTCTGTATAATCGTCCATACGTCCTGTACTAAACAAATTCGCAGGAAACATATGTCGTTAGTAGTATTGGTACTAGATGGCAGCAAAGGGCTGTTGAAATCTGAAGGAATCTGGGGTGGATACAGACTAACATTTCAGGGGGGTCATAACTAGGTTTACCATAAATTTTCAGAGACGACCCCGGACACATGTATGAGGGGGGGTAGAGGGATTTCAGAGCCAACCCTAAACACATGTATCAGCAAAACTGTAGCACATATTTAAACATTTGTATGTGTTAATTTCGTGGAAAATACAAGAGTAATAATAATAACTGCCTTAGGTTTATTTCAATTTATTATTTATATAAATTAATTGTGCAAAACAATAAAATTGGAGAAAAAATTAACTACAAAGTATAGCGTTTTACACAAATTTTCCAGAAAAGGTTATAGATTTTAAAAATACTCCAATTTCCTTAATTAAAAATATTCCTAAACAATAACATAATATGTTTCAAAAGAGATCTATGAACAATAATGTAAGGGTCTTAAATTAAAACATGTCAATGTACTTCTCTGTATTTAAGAAAGTAAACAGAAACAAGGAACAAAACAAACAGTATAAACTCGGTAAGGATAAATATTTACAATAAAAAATTTTGGCGCCTCTTTGTCTTAGCGAATCTAAGAATAATGGCTTCTGGGTCCAGTGGAATTTCTCGATGGACCGACATGAGAGCAAGCCCAGTGAGTCTTTCTTCACCGATATTAGCCCGAAGCCAAGTCTTCAGCCGACGCAGGGTAGAAAAACTGCGCTCCGCGGTCGTTGTGCTGACTGGAAGTGTAGCCAGAATCCGCAGAAGTTTATGGATGGTGGGATACATGTCAATATCGTAGTTTTCCAATGTTTCCAAAACGGAATCTGGAAGTTTTTTTTCGTTTTTCACGACCAGCTTCCACTTTTGAACCCACAATGAGAACTCTTGCTTTACAGTTATAAAAGTAGCAGACTGTCCAATAAGATCCTGGTAAATATTTACAATTTTCCTTATAGCGGCTTCATCTTCTGGTTTTATTTCAGTTTTGGGCAAAATGGCTCGAAGATTAAATAAATTCATAACTTCCGTTGAAAGTCGGATGTGCGAATGTGCGAGTTACTTGCAAGTGTGAGTCAAATGTTTTTCCGTGACTAAAAAAAAAAAATCGTCTAAGGTTTTGGGGGAGGTCATGACCCCAATGACCCCCCCCCCTTGTATCCGCCACTGGAAGGAATCGTTCACATATCATGGTCTGTTCTCAAAAATTGCATGATGTCTGTCATAGGCGTAACTTGGGAGGGGCAATGTTCCCCCAATGTTCCGAGCATTATAACATTTTGTTTCCAGTTGCTTATAAATAAAAACTAACAAATAGTTAAACAGGAGACAGTTTCTATGCTTGCGAGCACAGTAAGCACTATTTATCAACGTCTGTACTGTCATCAGACGACTAGTTGCGATAAATTTATTATCCTTATTTCTTTAGAAGAAACTTGTAAGGGGAATGTTTGACAGATTTGAATGATATACGTTAAAATAATATTTCTGTTCGAAAAAAAAAACAAATGCTAGAGACCTAATTAACTGAAATACACTGCATGCCTTTTACACAAACAAAGACTTGTTTTGGAACACAGCAAGACGTCGATGGCTTTGTTCACGAATCTTAAAAGACGGTCGTTTGGAACTGTTATTTGTTAATGATTACTGATACAAGTGTGGTCGGTTACTCGGTCGTGTACGTAGTCCGTTGAAGTAGACCTACACAGCGCTTGTCTCTTTCAACAAACCTTTCTTCATAAGTTGTACTTAGAGTTATGTTTACCTAGAACAAATATACTGTAGGCCTATAAACATAAACAATTTCCGTTCTTCCAGTTCTCATACCCAGTATTCGTAAACGCGTCCTCTCCCTTAGGCAAACACTCACAAAATGCTCGGCTGTAGTAGCAGTAAACCGAATCAGTTACAATACAAAGAAATTTTTTCAAATTGCCAGTCAGGGAGTTTTCAAAGAAATTAAGCAGTGTTACTCCTTTGCGTTTCTTATCTCCCATTTCTCAGAACTTAGGAACACAAAAAACCAAAACAATCACAACAATAACGAATTAAGAAAGAGACAAGGCATGTGTACTTTAACGGACTACGTACACGACCGAATAACCGACCGGACTTGTATCAGTAATAATTAACAAATAACAGTTCCAAACGATGTCTTTTAAGATTCGTGAACAAAGCCATCAGCGTCTTGCAGAGTCAGCACTGTTCATACTGCCAAGTCTGTTACCCCTACCATACCGCTCTCTTTTACACTGGCCTGTAGTACTTGCGAAATTTTGCTGAACTGAAAACAGCGATAATCTCGAATCAAACAGTAAACAATCCGAGCACAGAGATGAGATAATACAGCTGCGCTTATTATTTTCATTATGGTGTTCCACAACAAATCTTTGTTTGTGTAAAAGGCACGTATTGTAGGCTATTCCAGTTAATTAGGTCTCTAGCGTTTATTTTTTTCGAACAGAAATATTATTTTGACGTATATCATTCAAATCTGTCAAACATTCCCCTTACAAGTTTCTTCAAAAGAAATAAGAATAATAAATTTATGGCAACTAGTCGTCTGATAACAGTACAGACATTCATAAATAGTGCTTACTGTGCTCGCAAGCATAGAAACTGTCTCCGGTTTGATTATTTGTCAGTTTTTATTTATAACAACTGGAAACGAAATTTTATAATGCTCGGAATGTTGGGGGGGTGCCCCCTTGCCCCTCCCAATTTACTCCTATGGGAAAAGATATGTTAGGGGCGTCTGAAATAAAGCTAAAAACATAAAATACAACCCTTTATTATAGACTACACTATAGACATGTGTAAAACCAATTATAGAAACTTCAGATAGCTGACAGTGTTATTTAAATTTTTGGCAGAATTTATGCTAGTGAAATGACATTAGAAGGGGACAAAACAAAAACGATTAACCATCGAAATAATTTTAAAAGTGAAAAATTAAATAAGTACTTTTAAAAATTGAAAACATTTTAGTATATAATATAGTGTGGAGCACAAATTGGTCGATACTAATCCCTGTCAAAAATGCAATGTTGTCAAGCGACTTATAGCTCACATGTATTTCCACTAGTTCGTTGCTAGGCAAGAAAATAGGTTTTAAGTAGTATGCGTGCATTACTTTTACAAAACTGTATGTGCATTAATTTTCGATATTTCGATTATACGATAGTCGATATCGATCTGTAGTGAATATCGCATACAATTTTAGTAAAATAATGGAAAGCGTGTTAATTTATTTGTTTATGTTATAAAATTGTTTGTTCCCAGTTGACATGTTTTAAATTGATTTTGTTCTTTCTTTGTAAAGTAGTCTTAAGTTTTGAACCAAGCTATGTTTTAAAAAGTATGTTATGTCAAAATGTTTAAAATTTTATTCTCTTTTATGTCATGTGAAATATTTGTGTGTAAGTGCACGGGTGCGCGTGTGATTTACATTTTATTTAATAACTTTGAGGAAAATTAACATTTTGTTCTGAAACTTGGACAGGGTATTCTCATGGTTATAAGCTACATTTTCCATATACTCAGTTCACCACACTTGTAAGTTTTATATGGTTTTTTAAATGAAATCAGTGGTCTTTTATTCTCGTTGTCTTAGAAAGTAATCAAATTTGTAGATTAAATCTAGACAGGCCTTTGCAGAATCGGACAGAGTTTAAGCCTGATTTCAGTCTGTGTTCTCATCTGTGACGTTGCTAAAGTTTCAACCAATCAAAGGGTTTAAAAATTATTTGAGTTGGTCCTTTGTCGAGAGCACTTCGCTCAGTTTCTTCTAAGGACTCGTTATAGAAAGACGAGTTTATAAGGACTCGCTATCACGAGTTTTTCGTGATAAGACAGGTCGTTTTCCTGTGGACTTAGAAGTTGGTTCACAGTTCGAGTTCTTCAAAACCAATACCATACCACCCTCTCAGTTTAGAGCTAGAAAAGATATGTGTAATTTACTAATACTGAACTCTTAACTCTGCTTGATGGCGACTCTTAAAATTATCTCAGGGTATCAAAGAAATGATTACTAACACAGTTAACTTGAAGGACTGCTAATTTTAATGAGCATTTTCTTAACATGTTACAATTTGCATACAATCTTCATGGTTAACAATTATTAAACTTATACCTCTCATCAATTATTATTGAAAGTAGGTTCATAGACCAATTGAATTGCCAATAGTAATAGAGTTACAAAAACACATGAATTAAATTGAGTTTAATCTTCAATTTGGTTTACTTGTTAAGTTGAATTCCTTTTGGTTGGTGAGTCCTTCCCTCGGAGTCTGCGATCTTGGAGATTGCGTTGTCGGCGATTCGGATGATCCTGTTGATGACACTCGATGACACTAACCACTTAATTATTTCGGTTTCACCTTAATTATCACTGTTCACACCTACTCACTGATTCAGCATGTAACTAGTGTATACTAATCAATTTTGACACCTTAGTAACTACGTGATTAACTGAGTGCTCGCACTATCAATGATACATCCCGAAAACACTCCCACGATCCACAACTTCCAAGTGCACGCGTTCGATTATCGATACTCTGAAGTTAGGTAATTACCACCAAGTTATTCAGTCTAACAATTACTTTAATCTGGCATACTTCGTTTACCGTACTACCGGGTTTAATACTATTTAAACGCACGACATGAATACTGTACTTCTTACTTATTGCAAGTTTTAGTTATAAAATTTTAATACGTGCTAACGAGTCTGAATAGTTGTAATGTTCGCCGTAGACTAGCCTGACAAAATCCCAACTACATTTTTTTATACCCCCTCAACCATTACCCATACTCACTATTTACAAATCGCGTTCCCATTGGTTTCATGTAGCGCGATATTTGATTTCCACCAACCCAACTAGCCAATTTCGCCCGCTTAAAAGTGACGCTTTCTCTCATTCGTCAAAAAACAGCGAGTAGCAAACTTTTACCGCGAAACCGAACATGACGCCACTTCGAGTTTTCTCTCTCACCTACTCTGTCTAAATCCTAGCGGTACGGTCTTGTCCGAGCACTCAATTTTCCCTCGACTTCACTTAACTTTATTGCTTTTTTTTTAACACAATACATTTTATGCTTTTACACCCTGTACGTGACTTGCTGAATAACTTTCGCACCGACATACTGTCGCCTTGACTAGGGGGTGTGCCTTTGAAAAACACCGCCGCGCTGGTTTACAACAGTACATCAAGTCACATTACTTGCATTTCTTATTCTAATATACATTTAATAATCATGTTTTCTATATAAAACTAGCGTAAAATTTGGTAGTATTCAATTTTTACGTTATAACCACTTAGAGAACTCAAATAAAAAAAAAAAATATAATTCTAGTGCTTTTCGCGTATAGTGGAAGATATCTGCTAGGGACAAAATACCTACCGAGATATTTTGATAGTTACGCGAGAACACTTCAAGAATCCGGAGTTTGTGTAAGATCAATACACCCAGATCTATTTTACCCAGTTTTAAAATCCCTGAGATTAAGTAAATTTAAATTGTAAACAGTAACATTTCGTATTGAAGTGTGTGTGTGTGTGTGTGTGTGTGTGCAACGACGTGAATTGTCAGCATTAGTGATCTTCGAACGGTCGACGTGCAGTGTTGCAGCGGTCCAGTCGAACTGCGTTGAGTAGCTACGCAAACAGTGGAATTCAACGGAACAAGTAACATAGTTGTAAAACAAGCCATAGACTCAATTTTGAAAGACAAATTTTTAAATAAACAATTTTATATTATAAATTAATAAGACAATAGTAAATTTAATGTTTTAATTTAATAAATTTTCCTACCTCCAGATATAGACTCTGTTGTAATAATTTCTATATTACCTATCTATGCAGTTTTAAATTGTATCGTTGCAATATATATATTGTTGGTCGACTCTTTATTAGTGTTTCTGTTAGCCCCAAGTTGTTGGTGCCAAAGTTATAACTAGACTCTTATGTATATGAATCTTAAATCCTAATCTTACCCTTCTTCAATGTAATGCTATGCTAAAATAAAGAATCAAACTCCTATTCGCTATTTTCTCAAATTCCATAAAATTTATTAATTACTTTCTCTTTGACATATATGTATTTAAATGTATTAACATTTAATGTCCCTTTCTTCGGTTGTAGCTCTTTTCGGTTTGATAACATGAAAACTCTTTTTCTCAGGGTTAATGTAAATAGTAAAGTCAATGTACCATACAAATCATACATATAAAATAAAACATAATACTTATAAATAATGTTCAGTAATTTGGTGTTGTGTATGTATGTTGAATCATGGGTCCTTTGGATCATACAAAAGAACAACTTAAATAGGAACTATTAATAATAATAATTATAGTGAACAAATAAAATTCATAATTATAATGTTTATATTGTTTTTGTTATAATGTTTCACTGTAACTTGCTCTTTAAATGAAGTAATGTTTGTTCAAGTGTTTGTCTTAACCTTATGGAACAATCTCACCAATCCTGTAGTTTCATTTACGAATTATTGCTTGATATTTATCTTCTGGCCTTCAAGTTTTCATTGTATTCCTTTAAAACATTATTCTCCTTGTTATTTCTACAGTACAATTTTTCTTCATCATTTCGTTTTATATCATTAATTATTCTGTAAAATGTCCAGCATTAATTCAAAGCATTCTGGCTTCTTGTAGAATCTTTTTAACAATACAATTTCTTATTACAAAATACCGATTTATTCTGCACAGCTCTTGGATGGATTATTTATGGGTCACAGGTTCAGTCATATTTTATAATTCACATGATTCAGTTGAATCTTATTTTTTCTTCGTCACTAATGTATATTATTAGTTTGTAACGTAAGATTTCACTGTTATTAATCATTATACACCTTTTTATATTAACTATAGTTGGTTTATATAATTTTATATGTTTTATTCACAGTGTATATTATAACTAGGTCCAGTTTCCTATTCACTATTATTCTACACTGTTTTATAACGTTTATCACTGTTCTTTTCATTATTTTATATTATTAAACCACTTAACTTTTACAATTATAGCTTAATACGATTCTATTAGTAATTTTAATGTGACTCACATTTTGTAGTTCTGACACAAAATAACTGTTTGAGGTTCGCAGACCTCCCTCTAGTTTAATTGTCTAATGCTATAATCAATGTCTTTTCACTTACTTACTATGTTTAACATTTATACACTATACTTATATTTACTAATAACTATTTACATTTTTATTATTCTTTGATCTTCTCTTCTGGGTATAATGGTCATCGTCAGTTATCGTCTTGTCATTGTAATTAAATTATTTAATTCCTAAATTTTCATTCCCTATTTCCCTAGTATTTATTTATTATAATATTTCCCTTTTTGTTTTTATTACTTTTTACTGCTTGTCATTGTTATTTATCTTTAAATAGTATATTTTGTTTTCATTTCTTTATTTGTTAAGTTTATTTTATTCTTCTTTGTATTTTATTTCTAAAAAGATTACGTTGTACCGGTATTTGCCGGCCGTTGAATATTCCAGAATATTTAATCGTAAAATATATCGCCGGTTATTCGGAACGACCCTTGCCCACTGCGAAGTGTACGTGAGTGGGTACGGTTGCGCGCGCAACTCGTAGTAAGTGGTCGGTTTGCTCTGCCGCTGACGGCAGTCCAGTTCCTGGCCCAGCTGCGAAATACATCGGCGTCTCTCTCTCCGAACAATTACGGCGTAGTTTCTCTGCATCTTATGGCTTGCTGAAACTTAAGCGACTCCCGGTAAGAATTGCATTATTTTATGTGTTTAAAAGTAATTCATATTAAATGGATATTTAATAACAAGGTGTATGCAACCGTATAAAAAGATCTAATTATGTGAGTGCGATCCGACAGTTTTTATATTAAAAGAAAACTCATTGTTCAGTAATTTACTTAATGTTCAGTATATAGCACATGTTCCTTTTATTATTACTATAATAGTGTGAGAGGTATTGTAATTGTCATTGTCATGATAAAGGTGTAGAATGTTAAAAAATTAATGGCTGAAAGTTAGTGCGTAGTCAGGTTGTGAACTGTGTCCATTCACGCAGCAGACTGTCGGGGAGCTCTTTAATTAACTTTACTGTAGAGAATTTATTGGTGAGAACTTCCATAGAGGAAATATTATCAATGTTAAAACTTTATTAATACTGTGAGTGCCTTGAAGTTAAATTTTTGGTCAAACAATGATTATTGGTCACCACGTGGCGCTTAACCTGTTAATTTCTGTTGAAGCATGTAGACATGGTACTGATGACTTTTACATTACGCCACTTTTGATATAGTCTTTTCATTATCAAAATTTAATTATTCCATGGCTGATTTTCTACTCTTTAAGCAGGTTGCAAAGACTTTATTAATGAAACTTGTGCTTTTATTGAGAGTTGGTTGAAGACCCGTTCTAAGGTTAATTGCCTGAACTTGGGCGTAGATTTTTGGTGAACATTTCTCTAATTTATATGAATTAACAGGGTTCTTGATTAAGACGGAGATTTGGCTTGCTGATTGCCGTACAACTGCATCAGTCATGGACCATTAGAGAAGATCCTGTCCGGAGAGGGAGCTGGTGTCCAGTTCACGATGTAGCACTTAGGCAGCAGTATTAAGGTGACATGCACTCTTTATTTTTCTTTTGGGGCCGCGCCGGCAGTGCACCTGTTTTACAGTAATATTCATTTGAATCCATGTGACCACGTGTCCAGACTGTCTGCTATAAATGGGAACAGCTGATCATCATGAGTTAATTTCAAGAACACTTTTTATAACTGAATTACCTAACACTAAGTGCTTTGCTTGTAATTGTGTGCTGCACTGGGGGAGCGTGCCAGAGATATTTTTACACTTGGACATTTTACCGTTTGCATTTCATTATTATATTACTCTTTACAAAAAATTATAGAACATGTTATGGACTCTGTTCCGGCTGGAACAGAAATGAGTAAATATTAAATTCACCGTGGGCTTAACATTTAAGGGCTGGGGGTTTTCCTTGTGTTTTTTTTTGGCCGTTTTCTGGGGTTTAAAAAAGGGACTTAGTTTTTGTCTGACACATGTTTGTGCAGCCTGAGGCAGGTTAGATTCCTGTCAAATTTTGTCAACCACATGCTGGCGCGCTTCCACAGCTGCTAGGGCACAACCGTTTTATTGTACTTTCATTTCAATTATATTTATATAGCCAGTCGGGTTTTAATAGAAAATAATTTGCACATTTTTCTGGGCATATACTAGTTGATTTTGTACCTCACAAAAGTCTAGACTGATTGTTTTTCTTTTACTTGTAAAACATATAATGATCAACCTTATCCACTTGTAGCATATACTGATTTATTTTTTTTTAACTGTAAAACATACTGATTAATATTTTTAACTATAGAACATATAATGATTAATTTTTTTTACGTGTAAAACATATACTGTTTGATTCCTTTTTCAAAATTTTGTAAAGCCTCGACTGATTAGTTTTTCTACTGGTAAAGTATACTGATTTATTGAATCCTTCTGAATTTGTGAAGAAATTTAACCTTTTAGAATTGTATAACAACTGTTTAAAAATCAGGTGATGTAGTTTCCGTAAATTTTTATTTAATGCTGTGGAAGGAACTTAAGGTTCATACGCTCATGATGGGTCATTGATCAGTGGAATGCTATACATATGGGCGGTCAGGGCTTACTTATGCGTTATGAGTAATTATCATCCTTTTTGGGGTTTTGGCTTTAAGTAATTCTACAGAAACGGGTTGCTGATGGGCGAACATTTTATCACTGCTGGGTTCTGGGTATGGTAGTAACTCTGCCTGCAAGGCGGGTGCATTCCAGGGGCATTCGTGTTAGAATTGATGTATAATTGTGAGTCTATGTGCCTTATGTTTCAGTGTGTGTTGTTATGTGTTGTCTGTGTCTAGCTAGTCACGAAATGGGGGAGAACTTTATATTTATATATATTTACTGAATATTATATACACTCGTTATGATATACCATGTTGTCTTTAATACTGTTAAAGCAGGGCTTAATTTATTTGTGATATTTATGATTCATGGGGAGGGGATAACTATGTGATAGAGTTTGCCTATATGTATTAATTCTTGGCATACAATAAAAACCGTTATTGTTATATTACAGCTGAGTTTCATTGCAAGTCCCGTCATACTGGACCCGGCACAATTTTTGCTTCTCTAGGCTCCGGCCTAGTCCTAATTGACTTGTGGCTTCTCTTTCAAAAAAAAAAAAAAAATTAAAATAAAAGAAGTTGTTTTATACTCTTAAAAATACATAAAGGGAAAGAGGGGTTGCAACGTTTAGGCACAATTCACATCGAATTTTGATGATTTTCTTGTCTTTATTCTGAGGTGTAATCTTGTTATGCTACAATATATATTGGCAGGGATCCCACAGCTACTGCCGCATTCCGCACGCATCTCAGTTTCCATATCAACTTATTCTGTGTATCTTCATTCTTCAGATTCTTTTCTTCCATACTCCTATCGATCCCTTCTATCCATTTTAATCTAGGTCTGCCTCTTTTTCTTCTGTTGCTAGGTCTGTATTTGAACACACTCACAGGTATTCTTTCTTCACTCATTCTCATTAGGTGTCCATACCAGGAAAGCTGTTTACGTTTTATATGTTCTATTACAGTTTCTTTTCTATTTGTTCTTTCCCTTATTATGTCATTCCTTACACGTTCTAGACGAGAAACTCTGGAAGCTCGTCTAAGGTAGTCCATTTCTACAGCTTCAATCTTCCTGCGGTTCTTTTCGTTGATTGTCCAACATTCTGATCCATAGGTGGTAATTGGTTCAACAATGGCTTTATAAATATTGTTACATGATATTTTGCCACTTATCTTGTTGATAGAAATATACTTTACTACTCCTACCAAAAGTACCAAGAAACATGATATAGCTTGTTTCAATAACTACTTATTTAAATACAATTTATTTAACTATTATTTAATTAATAATAAACAATGTTCTAGTAGTTATGTTTAAATTATTAAAGTTAGTAAGTAAGGAGGACAATGTTTTGGATACTGCTTACAGTGTTTTGTTGTGTTTATAAAAACTGGATTGTATACAGAAGGTTAATAAGAATTGTCATAGGTTTACTAATAGTTATTAGTAATTAATTTTGCTATATTGATTAATATTATATGTTGTAATATTAATAATACAAATGTTAATATTAAT
Organism: Magicicada septendecula; assembly: GCA_034769895.1. Taxonomy (NCBI): domain Eukaryota; kingdom Metazoa; phylum Arthropoda; class Insecta; order Hemiptera; family Cicadidae; genus Magicicada; species Magicicada septendecula. The sequence goes on along the minus strand of CM068371.1, from coordinate 401,032,148 downwards.
AGAAGAGTACCAAAATAATAATAATAGAGATTTGTAAATCTAGGCATGTTAAGCCTAGATAGTTAAGGGATTTGGAAAAAGAATTTATATTAAAATTAGAATAATCAATGTCAGGTTAAGTTATATTATTACTGATTGTGTCCAATAGTTTTAGTAAAGTGAAGAGTACAAGAAAAACTAATAATAAATAATTTTAGGACAAATAATTAAAAGTGTAAAATGGTAACTCAGGAAATATTTAATGGAAGATAATCAAGAGTGGTATCAAAATAATCAGTGTTCCATCAGAAACTCAGAGATACTAATAAATTAAAGATCAAAAATCTTACAAAAAAGTTATAACAATTTAAAGAAAATGAAAGGTAAAATATTAGAAGTTTGTTTATGTTGAGGCTCAGAGAGCACCATAGTAACATCAAATGTTACATTTCGCACCAATGAAAGCTAAGATAGGCCTTAGCAACTGAAATGTTATAAATTGAATAAAGGGAGTGCATTATTAGATCTAAACGAGAAAGGTTGATAAAAAAATAAGAGTGACTAATCCAACATATTGTAAATTTCATATCTGTGAACCTAAAGTAAAGTTAAATAATATTACTAAACGAAATAAATAGAAGAAAGAAGTACAACATTATTCAAAAGAAGTAAACCAAGGAACATATGAAGAAATAAAATCAATCTATCCAGGAAGGGAAATATTTTTGATAAATAACTAAACTGAAGGAAATTTCATTCATGGCCTAAATTACACTTTTCAAAGACACTGTTTACACTTTTTATTAAACTATTTTGAACCTTCACTGTAAAAATAATTAACGTATAATCTTATTTTCAGTGTAAAAAACTATTAATATAGGATAATACAACCATTTAAAGTGTATTAGACATTAAAAACACTTCAATCAACATAACCTAGACACTTAACATTGTATAATTCTTAATGTACTCTTGTTAAGACACTCTGTAATTTATTATAATCCCATGTATTTTGGTACTTTTCCTAACATATTTGTCGTTTATATCGTAGTTAAAAGAACCTAACTTAAAAACATTCTATTTGTATTTTATTTAGCAATTATAAAATATGCAAAGTGGGCCTTGAGACATAAAAGCTACTGCTGCCATTCTGAGCATATTTAAAGAACAGCCAGTCAGACTTTGTTAATAATTATATTTGTCTTTTAAAAGAATTTAAAAAGGATAATAAAGGATTTGAGTTCAATAACAACAGATAAAAGGTTTTCTTTTCTTTATTTAATGGATAAATAAACACCATATCAATTATTATTTAATAATGATATTGATTAATGATATTTAATAATGATATATTAATTATGGTATTTAATGATATTATAAACACCATATCAATGAATGTTAATTTTTTCATCAACTAGCATAGGTTGGCAACACTCTCAACAAGGAAAGTATGGCATCCGATTTGAATCTGCCTTGCTGAGCTTTAGTAGTCACAATCTTCTGTTAAATAAAAGATTAAAAGAGATAGAATTATAGCAGAAAAAAGAAACCTTTATGCTATTTGAAATATTACTTAACAATTTACAAATACATTTTATTTGCAACCTTTCATTGCAAATTGGCGCTCAACTAATATTACCCTGACAACATACTCATCCTTAAAATATAAAAAAAGTACACATTAAATAACCAAGATAAACTTAACGTTACAGATTTGGCGATCCCAACATTGAGACATAAGAGTTGATACGGGAGGGATTTACGTAGTGTTACAGATTTGACGTTCAACAACGTGAGGCGTTACAGAAAGCTAGATTCACAATATAACAATAACACACGATTTCCTGTAGTGTTACAATATTGATCTTTGTCGGTAGCCCGATTTTGGTGGACCATAAAAGTGAGTTTAATTGGCGTATGGTGCTTTTTCCTAAAACTAATCAATGTCTTATATCTTCATCACATATTCCATCATCGCTAATTATACTTCCTAAATATTTATACTTTTCACACTTCTTGATGGAAGTATTATCTGATAACTGAAGATCTGATGTTCGACTTCCTGTGGCTAAGTACTCTGTTTTTTTGAAGTTTATGTTTAATCCCCATCGATCGTATTCTTCTACTAGTTTTCTCATCATATAAGTGATATCTTCTTCATCACTTCATCACTTCTTTCCAGTTGTAGTAGTTTTTAATTATCATGTATTTTTTATTCGAAGCGATTCTAGCAATATATATAAAAATATATAATAAAAATATACAGGTTAAACCTGCGTATGAAGCTGCAAATGTTTGTATTGTTAGGTTAACAGGCAAACTGATAAGCTTAAGGAAAACCAAAATTATGCTTGAATGTCACAGCAGTGGTTATTTCAGTTTGCCTTTAGTTAGATTTTTTATGTGTACTGAGACTATTACCCAATTAAAGTCTGTTCTGATCACTGTATTTACTTATTAAATGTTATGTTTTGCCAATCAGTTTTATTTCCTTTAAAACAAAAATAAAGGGCAAAATTTTTACAAAACCGGCAATATCTCAAAAATGAAAAGGAGGATTTTATTAAAACAAAAACCAAAATAAAATTTGGAATATCCTCTAAATTTTGCTTACTCACACCGTAAGCTATCTCTTACAGAACAAAGATCGTCACATGCCGAAAATTTCACTACGCGCAAATGAACAAAGAAATTTAGTAACATAGGAGGTTTCAGTATTTTAAAAGTACTTATTTAATTTTTAACTTTTCACTTTTTAAATTATTTCGATGGTTAATCGTTTTTGTTTTTACCGCTTCTAATGTCATTTCGCTAGCATAAATTCTGCCAAAAATTTAAATAACACTTAGCTATCTGAAGTTTCTATAATCGGTTTTACACATGTCTATAGTGTAGTCTATAATAAAGGGTTTTATTTTATATTTTTAGCTTTATTTCAGACCACTCTAACATATCTTTTCCCATATAAAGTTAACTTTGCCAATCGCCATGTTTTATTAGAAAACTCTGTTGCTTGGCGAGGGATAATACTCCTGCGGATATCTATATATATAAAACTCAAAGTCTGAGGATTTATGGGTACTGAATACAAATCCACACCGTTACACCGATTGCCACCAAAGTTTGCACAGGTAATCTTTATCACAAGGCGCAAAATACTGTCTAACTTGGAATTTGATATTTTGCCACGTTCGCACGATTTAGGCCCTTTTATTTATGCCTTTTCGTTGACGTGTATAAAGATGTCAGCAACACCATGGAGTCCAGAATTAATTACCATAGTAACAAATAAATAAACAAAAGCTATTTCTATAGTAATTTTGTACAAACCAGTATGTTGTCTTTGGTATTGACGAGCGCTTTCGGCAGTCAAGCCATCTTCAGGTCATTTACCAAAGACAACATAGTGGTTTGTACAAAATTACTATAGAAATATGTAACACTAGATTGTTTTTTGAAAATTTGGGATTGACGTGGACACACAAGGGCAGGCGTTGGCTGTCACAGCATTGATGAATGTGTACGCTAGTAGCGACGGTCATTCAAAGAAATGGGTTGACTGACAACTGATCTACTCCTTGCTCGACATGAACGAAGAACAATAAGTGTAGCCGAAGCGAAATAGGGTAGAGCGTACTGCATTGTTTCGAGCGAAAATGTAACAAAGAAACGGACCAGCACATGGCTTACTTAGAAAATACTCTGTACACAGTCGATCGTATTGTTGGTGACACACATACGGGACAATACGATGACTCAGCTTAAAAGGGTATATGAGGACTCAAGGAATAGAACGATTGAGAAGAGTACGAAACAAAGAATTGACGAGGTCACACACAGCTGGAATCCATGTAACACTTGAAAAGAACTACAGCTTGCTAGCAGAAAGAATGTAGCGAGAAAACACGAGTACAATACCACGATTCGACACGCTGCAAGTAGAGAGGTGTCAAGGAGATGAAAATTTATTGCCTGTACAGTAAGACGACTGAAAGGATTGATTGACAGGCGGGGATACTGCTTTTTCATGGAATCGCGTAGGAGGAGAGTTTAGCCAGAGTTTGGGGGTGACTAGGTGAACTAGTGTCGACCTATAGGAAGCCGAGGATTGACAAGGGTTGGACATCTAGACTACGTCTCCATGGTGATGAAACCAGAGAACGTATCATCTGAAGGTGGTGGAAACGACTCAAGACGAAGGGTGGAGTTATCTCCTGAATTCGAGATGTTGGGAGGAGAATTATCTGGAACTTAGGACCAGAAGCCAATAAGATACAACTATAGGGGTTGGACAGAAAAGTATGAAGTAGCTTGGTGGAAACGAAGATTATAAAAGATAGTGTTCGCCACGAGGAGCTTCTCAAGTTTCTTAAGTCTTCTTAAGCATTATATCTTATATCTTATGTCTTAACTAAATATCACTATAATATTGACGACTCGGAACACTAAGTTTTTTATAATGAAAAACGTAAAGTTTTACCTTACAGCCTAAACCGGCTTTCACCTATAGAAGGCTTCATCAGAGGCTGTCGTTAGTAGCGCTGCTCGTCTTGTTGTTGGCGAGGAGATAGTGTTTCGAAAGATTGAAGCTGTGTGTGTGTGGTGAGATGTGTTCGAATAATGCGTGCGATTTGAATTGTGTCTGTTCGTTTAGGATGTCGTTTTTATTTGTTTTTGTGTGTTTGTATATTTCTAATTGTTCTAGAGTGTCTAGTTTTCGGCCTTTTGTGTGTACGTGTAGTATGTTCATGTTATTGTCGATGTTTTTATATGTGTGGTTTGCTTCAATGAGGTGGTTTGCGAAGGTAGATTCTGTAGTGGTGTGGAGTGCTTTTGTGTGTTCAATGTATCTCTGTTTGAAGCTACGTCCTGTCTGGCCTATGTAGAATTTACTGCAATTTGAACAATTTAGTTTATATACACCGGGTAGATCGAATTTGTTTTGTGCTTTGGGCATGCGTTTTGATAGTGTGTGTTCTGTTTTGTTAGTGGTTTTGTAAGCGATTCTGTATCCTGCTTTTTTGAATTTGTGGGCAATTTTTTCTGTTTGTTTGTTGATGTATGTTAGTGTTATGAATTTGTTGTTTTCTGTCTTTGTCTGTTGTTTGTTTTGTGTTTTGTGTAGGAGTTTACTGACTATTGTTCTGTCATAACCGTTAGATTCTGCTAGATATTTTATCGTGTTTAGTTCGTCTTTGTAGTCTATTTCATCTAAGGGGATGTTGTTAAGTCTATGTATCATGGTTCTAAAAGCAGCTAGTTTGTGTTGTATTGGGTGATTGGAGGTGTTGTGTATTAGTGTGTCAGTTGTAGTTGGTTTTCTGTATATACTGAATTTGTGCCTGTGTTCTAGTTTTGTGATGGAGAGGTCTAAGAAGTTTATGGTATTGTTGTGTTCGTATTCGGCAGTGAAGGTTATGTGTTTATGTATTTTGTTTATGTGCGTTAGTAACTGTTCACATTGTCTTTTGTTTCCCCTGTATAGTATTAGAATGTCATCAACGTATCTGTGCCAATATAGTATTTTATGTGAGTGTCTGTCATTGTTTGTGAGTATTTTTGTTTTTTCTAAGTGTTGGAGGAAGACTTCTGCTAGAATGCTGGATATGGAGGAGCCCATGGGTAGGCCATCGTTCTGTGTGTAGTATTTATTGTTATAAGTAAAGTAGTTTTGTATATTATTTGTATATTTTGTATATTTTGTATACAACTACACGTACACACAAAAGGCCGAAAACTAGACACTCTAGAACAATTAGAAATATACAAACACACAAAAACAAATAAAAACGACATCCTAAACGAACAGACACAATTCAAATCGCACGCATTATTAGAACACATCTCACCACACACACACACAGCTTCAATCTTTCGAAACACTATCTCCTCGCCAACAACAAGACGAGCAGCGCTACTAACGACAGCCTCTGATGAAGCCTTCTATAGGTGAAAGCCGGTTTAGGCTGTAAGGTAAAACTTTACGTTTTTACTTATAAAAAACTTAGTGTTCCGAGTCGTCAATATTATAGTGATATTTAGTTAAGTAACGGACACGTCATGGACAACGAAATCCAAGAACTTATGTCTTAGTTTCTCAGTATCATAGTTGTAAACTCAGTGTTACAATTCGCGCTTCGAATACTAGTAGACTTTCTTTTGTGAAGAACACTTTAATTACCGTTATGTAATTTAGTAACGTGAAGTGGTATACGAGTTATTATTCAATGTGAATACAGTGAACTAAAATTCTCTATATCGACATTTTATCAGTGACTTTACAAGTAGACTTAGAACCTTAACAAATAATGTATTGTACGGACGTTTTGTTTTAAACGTAGACAATTTATAAGTGTATTATTCGGTATAATATTAACCGATGAACTGTAGACTCAGTGCTATAAACGATTTGTACACGGAGTCGAGGTGATATTCATACATAAACAAGGACAATGTATGCGATGTTTGTATGAACTATATATAAACAGTATCAATGTCGATAGATATAATTAGCTTGAATGCGGGAGCTTTGAATATAAATAAGTAAATTATAAGCGACTCGTAATTTGAACAATCTGATCTTTGCGTGAGAATTTGGTGACGTAATGACGCAGGAGTGCGGGACGGATGTGACGGACGTGGAAACTACCGTATTCTGATCAACCACAGTTTAAATAACAAGCGACAACGGCAGCGCTGGAACGAGGATGAGAGCTTCAGAGGTTAGCCGACGCACTGTGGATACTCAAATATCAAGTAAAATTTAATATATTATTTTAACGTAGAAAAAACCACTGACCTGTAACTCATAAAGAAGCCAGCTTGAGATAAGCATAAGTCTTAATAGAAAATTCAATTTTGTAAACCTATTAATCAAAGCGGACCATAGTCTGGGGTATGAACGCATTAAACGTAAAAAAATGTGTAGAAGTAGAAGTAGCAATAATATGAATTTTATGATGTGTATTTTATGTATGTGTTCTATTTCAGGATATATCTCCAACTAAGGAGGGAATTGTTTGTTTTATGTATCATTTGCAGCAATATGTATTTTGTATGTGTATTGTTGGATAATAAGTGCATGATTATAATAAACATTTATGAGAACCCAGATCCGCATAACTTTGTATTATTTGATACACCTTTTGATAATTAAGATCACTTGCAATTTTGAGGATTGATGATTCTATTTAATACTCAATTGGAATACTTAATTAGTAGTGGCTAAATTTTGCATAAATCTGCAAAAGTATTTATAGTTATATATGTAGCCCAACACCTGGCAGGGGAGATTTGATTTTACATTGGTCGTTACTAATTAATAAACAATCAATTAGTTGCTCATTGTTAATTATAAGAGTATGCATATATCCCCATAATAAATTTGCATTTTAACACAATGTTTAATTAATAAATGTCGTCAATTAAATAATTAATCATATTAATTATCATATTAATTAATAATAATGCATAAATTCGCATTATAAAAATTTGAAACCACTAACACTCTAATACAACAATAAAAAAAGCTATTTAGCGACATCCATTCCTGCAGTACATTTTCGATGTTTTATATAATATGCGATTGTATCGATATATTACGATGTGAAAAAGAAGAAGGGTAGGCTACTAATTGTAAATTGTCCTATTACTTAATGAAAAGCGAAAATACGTGTTGTTTTCATTTGTGAGGTTAGGTGACAACGGTTTTTGGTTTTTAGTTTACTGCTTAAATAAATAAAAGCCATGGTTGAGGAAAACATAACGTCATAACGCCAATTCGTAGTCGCGGAGATATTCGACGTTCGGTGAGTGGATCTAACAGCGGCAAATGTGTTGGCTTCGGTGGATACGTGATGTGAAGCCGTTACTCAATGTTGGCACTTTTCCTTATTTCACAGATGTTTGAGCACAACATAAACTGTTTAACGTCTTCATCTGTAATTTTTGTTGTAAGAATTGCAACATAGCTGCACTGGGCCGTTTTAAATGATTTTGGAACCAAATAGGCTACGATCACAAACTAAAAAACAAAACCCAACTTGTTGCCGTAGAACGACTTTTCAAAGTGCTCCGTCGCCAGACGCCATTGAGTTATAAACGCTAAATCTCGATTCTCAAACGTCTCATCTGCTGTATTTCGTAACATTCCATCAGTTCTATCTCACTGTCGACATTCGTTGTTTGTGAACTGCGTTAGGCGTTGGGGCGTCTTCGCAGCTGGTGCTCGCCTCGACTTTTCGACGCTGCCTCATCCTCCGCATTCGTTCTGCTGCTGTCATAGAGGCCTTTTTAATGGATTCCTCATTCATTCTTCTTTTACTTTGTAAGCGTTTACGACAGGCATTTACCTGCTTGTTGTGAAGATGTTTTCACATTTTTGAAATTTTATGGAAAATTTGTAAAAGTTCAACACTTTGTCACTGTATAAAATTCTTTTGCTGTTATCACTATTAGTATTTTATTTTATCTTACTCGTCGACCTTTGTATAACGGGATCTTAAATAACGTCCTAAGCATAAGCGTTCCCAAGCTATAGCCTACTAATTTTTCCGCGCAAAGAACCGGTGTTTCCTAGTCCCTTTTGTGACGGCGGCCATCTTGTGATGGGGTGTGACGTCACGCTCTCAAGGTTAGTATTGCGTGACATTTATTCATCCTTGCTCTTTTGAATCGTGTATTGCTTATTTAAATAAGGGTTACAGTTTTAAAGATATTAAAGTGTTAAAGGTACACACAAAATCGTAACATCGACTTTTCCATAGGTTCGCCCCACACCGGACCGCAATGTAAGACGTCAAAAAAAAAACGCTTATAATGAATATTATATTAATATTTAATGAATTAATCAATTTAATTATGTTTGCCGTGCCCCACTATCTTGGAGCGTCATTAATACAATGAATAACTATTCTGATTATTTATAGCTCAACACTTGATATCATTTAATAATTAATATTGCAACTTCAATTTATATTACTGAGCAAAAGAAACTCTTAAAATTCTACTTTGTGATTTTATTTAAAAATCAAGTTAACATCTGGGTTATCTGTGGTAATAATAAACGCATATGTAGAATCAACTTAAATAACTAATTTATTTATCATTCATAATAAGTTATAATCATACATATAAAACATCGATGTACCTGTAAATACATACATATTTTTATAAAAACAAATTCAAATTTAAATATCTGCTGAAACAAAGAAGACATACATACATATATAAATCAAATGAGATAACAATTCATATTCTAATTATTGATGCGTTCATTAATCCCAGATAGTTTTTGTTAACATATTCGTTAATTACGTTTTTAATACTGATTTATATTCATTACGTTTACTAATAATTTCCCAGGGAGGAATTCTTTGAAAGAATCAGGTCACGGTAGTCAGACTTAGTAAACTTTTAATAGTGAATTTCGAAGTGCGATGTAACGGACTTAGGTAATAATCATTCAAAGCGAACAATACTATCGCAACACGTACAAATATAATCACATATGTACTATACAAAACAGATGAACTTAAATTGATTCAGTGTTACTACATCTCATTTAAAACGTTATAGAACATGAAACATTGAACTAACTAATCAATCACACATATATTGATAAAACAGTGATATAAGTGGCAAATAAACATAAACAGTAACGTCAAAATGAACATACAACACTCATCGTAAGATGAATTATTCGAACGAACACTAAAATATTACTTATTTACATAACTCTACTAGGACGCGAGTGATCGTGGGTGTGTGCAAGTGTTTGTGATATCAGCGGTAGTCACGAGATGTGTCTTCATGTCATCATCGTCACCGAGACCGGACATCACAGAATACTAATGGATATTTCATAAACTCAAGTAATCATTATTTTAATTATTACTATTAAGCTGCTGCTACTGACCTGATTCTTTCAAAGAATTCCTCCTTGGGAATTATTAGTAAACGTAATGAATATAAATCAGAATTAAAAACGTAATTAACGAATATGTTAACAAAACTATCTGGGATTAATGAACGCATCAATAATTAGAATATTAATTGTTATCTCATTTGATTTATATATGTATGTATGTCTTCTTTGTTTCAGCAGATATTTAAACTTGAATTTGCTTTTTTATGAAAATATGTATGTATTTACAGGTACATCGACGTTTTATATGTATGATTATAACTTATTCGTAGTCCTTCAGTCTTCGACTGGTTTGTACCCTCCCCGCATATACCCGTGGTGCGTGTGGTACTGATTCTCTCACAGGTATATGGGACCTACAGTTTAACGCCGGATCCGAACGGCATAGTTGGGGAAGGTTTATACTAAGCAGGATACCTCTCGCTGGTTTACCATTGCCTTGCGAGGGGGAACGGTCGTATCTGAATCAGATGGCCCCCGGCGGGAATTGAACCCGCGCCGACAGCGTAGCAGCGCCACACGCTAGCCACTACGCCACGACCGCTCCTATAACTTATTATGAATGATAAATAAATTAGTTATTTAAGTTAATTCTACATATGCGTTTATTATTACTACAGATAACCCAGATGTTAACTTAAATATTAAATAAAATCACAAAGTAGAATTTTAAGAGTTTCTTTCGCTCAGTAATATAAATTGAATTTCCAATATTAATTATTAAATGATATCAAGTGTTGAGCTATAAATAATCAGAATAGTTATTCATTGTATTAATGACGCATCCAATGCGTGACACGTGAAAATAGATTTGACTAGATAATCATAATTAAAGGAAGTTTTATAATTAAAAGATAATTAAAATACAATGAATATTATGCAAATTACTTGCATAAATTAATTAAACACATAATTAAACACTTGCACACACCCACGATCACTCGCGTCCTAGTAGAGTTATGTAAATAAGTAATATTTTAGTGTTCGTTCGAATAATTCATCTTACGATGAGTGTTGTATGTTCATTTTGACGTTACTGTTTATGTTTATTTGCCACTTATATCACTGTTTTATCAATATATGTGTGATTGATTAGTTAGTTCAATGTTTCATGTTCTATAACGTTTTAAATGAGATGTAGTAACACTGAATCAATTTAAGTTCATCTGTTTTGTATAGTACATATGTGATGATATTTGTACGTGTTGCAATAGTATTGTTCGCTTTGAATGATTATTACCTAAGTCCGTTACATCGCACTTCGAAATTCACTATTAAAAGTTTACTAAGTCTGACTACCGTGACATGATGATTTCACTAAGTCTGTTAAATTACGATTTGATGTACTAACTCCCGAAACTTGAGTTATACTCTCCGAACCATTAAAGTGTATTACTTGAAAATTTAAGATATACTGGCTCCGAATTTAAAGTAAACTCGTGAAAATTTGAAATAATACTGGCTCCGTCCCTGCGTTGGACATATAGTTTTAGTAACTCGTCCCTACCCAAAATTTTGTCTCTTGCGCTGTTCACGCCTTTCTTACTCGTGATAGGTCAGTTTTTAGTTTTCCTGGAATAGTTTGTCCCACTATGTTAGGATTCTCCGTCATCGTTCTTCTGATAGGTTCTTTGTTTCTGTCGCTATGGAAACTGTCCTCTCCACCAGTGTTTTTCGTAGCTCTGGTCTTCTGATAGGTTCCCAGACATCCCCCGATTTTGCTCTGTCGAACGTTGACCTATTTCGTAGAATCTCTAGCTATTATACGCCTGTCGATCAAATCTATTGTCCGCAGTAAACGCAGTGTTTTTCTGAGTTGCCTTTCATCTGTACTTAGGTTCTTCCGAAGTATTGTTCTCTCTTACACCCCTTTTTTGTAACTATTAATAATTTTGGACATCTGCTAGCTAGTGAAGTCACCCCAACTTTCCACTCGTAAATTCCATCTGACACTTAGACGATATCTCCAGCTGAGTAACATGACTTGAGTTTTTGTCCAATCTCTGCTCCACGTATTGTTTCTTAAAGTGCAGTACGTCCGTTCCTTTGTAAACATATTGTTTCCCCTTTTTGCAGTACGTCGTATACTGACGTAACTTGGTTGAACATCTGCTACAATTCTCAGTACAAGTGTGAATGTCCTCGCCTACATTGTTTCGGCTGTTGCGGGTAATAATTCTAAACTAACTTTCCCTGTCATCTTGTACAACCAATTTCTATAGCCGAGTCGAACTTAACGTCTTCCTATTGTCTAGTTAGCGACGCTGCTTTGACATCTTCTCATTACGCTTTATTTATTGCGTCAACTAGGAGTCGTTGACATAACCCCGTGTGAACGCACTCCGTCGAGGAGAAAATTTAAAAAATTTTAAATTTTTGCTCGTTACACGCTGTTATTAAAATTTGTAGCCAGTTTTCATATCAACGGGATCATTGTCCTTGCTTGACAAGTTTCTGAAGACGCTACTGTGAATGTACTACGTACAGGTCTATCTACTGTAGATATCATACATCGATAGTTACGCTTTGCTCTTTAATGGTTTCGAAGTACCCATGTGAAGGCGTAACAAATAAGAATGAATTATTAGACCTTGAAGTTAATGACGATAATGATAATGATAGTGGCGATTATTCTATATTCATTTAAACCGATTCAAACTGGCTTTAAGTCGTTCAGTGTGCCATTGAAAGTCGTTACGCTACGTTAAGGATTTGTAGTGAAAGATAACTTTTATCACTTACCTATTCATTGACATTCTGCTAATTCATGCACATAAGTCATACTCAAAATAATTAATTTTTGCGCCGGGCAAGTATTTTTAATCTATGTGTTTGTCTAGCTGTGTAGACTTTAGCAGTAATGGACATTACGAAACCACTGGAGAAATTACCATCAGAATAAAACAACTTAAGATTTTTTTTTGTTCACGTGCACTATTTTCTCCGTCTGGTTGTGATATTTCCATCTCAAACGTCTGGCTATGTAAGATTCATAATAATATACCTACTATAACTGAACATCGTCTTTTGTAAATAGAAGTGACAGGTCAAAGAAATTATTAAAGAAACCTTATAGTTATATTATTTCTGCGATTTTCTGCAAATTTTATCATCATCATCTTAGTCACGGATTAGGTCATGAGGTCTCTGTCGGTTCTACAGACAATCTTTCATCGCGATGAGACTTCCTGGTCGGAAACCGAATGCCGCGACAGCACAGACCCACAGAAAGTGAAAGTCCGACACGGGAAAATTGTGTAACGCCGAGATGTGCATAAATATTGTTTGTAAAACTTTAGTTTCTGATTTGACGTACCTCAGTTATCGGATGAATTATTCGTCTGGGTTCTGCATCTGATGTTCCTCTCACTTCTCCCGATTCCAAGGACGTTATTCGTTACTCTTCGTTCAAAATTGTATTCTTCGTGATGTGGTTCTTTAATTTTTTGAGATGCGCTCAGTTTATCACTTTCCCTAATGAGTTAGTTCCTTGTATCTCTAGGCGTATTGTAGCCTACAGAACTGGTCTCAAGGGAAGGGAAAGGAACTCTACTTCTTCATTAACACGATGCAGCCACTTTATTTTTATTGTTAATTTTATAACCTGATGATTATATTACGCACGATATGTGCCGTGCGTATCGTCCAAGGATATATACCACAGAGGTGTCTTTTGAATTCACATCTGCTAACGTTATTAGTATCTTTGTGGTGGACTTGAAGAAAATTAACATATTCCTAAATTCAGTTCCGAATCTGTATAATTTGTTCATTTATAATATATAAGTATGTATTTTGTCGTGAAGGCGATACTACATAACAAAACACTATTTTTAAAAAACTAAAAATATTAACCGCCATGTGTTGGTTTTGTAAGGATCCGGCAGTCTTGGATGAAATCACACGCAGGGTAAACCATATAAGTTGTCCCAAATCTATTATGGGAGAACGGTTTCAATTTCAGACATGAAACACAGTTATTTCCCACTAAACTACACAATGGGAAGTCGCAGGAAACTAGTGAGGAAAAGCTTTCCAGAAGCATGGTTGCCGTTGTCCAGTTCTCAAAATTTGTCCTTTTAGCATGAGTCGTGTGGCACATTTGTTTAAAGACCTTTGAGAATTTAAATACAAAATTCATATCAGCATCTTCTGCGGCTTCAAATGGAAGCCCAACACTTTTAAATTTAGCGATTTAAAGTTTTCCTGTGTTTTTGTAGTAACAGGTATTTAATAAATTTTCAGTAGAAACTACCAATATTTAGTTAATGCAGATGATGTGGCAATTGTGGCAAGGAACACCGGAGATTTGGAAGAAAATTAGCCAAGATTAGATATAGATGCACAAAATATGGGTCTTGAAATAAATCTTGGAAAAGTTTATAAAGTTGTTGAGAGAACAAAAAAGACGGAAGTTGGATATACTGACACTTGGGAATAAACAGATTTGAAAGGTAACAAGTTTTAAGTGCCTGGGTTCTTTGGTCTCGGATCAACATTTCATACCTGCAGAAATTGACGAACGTGTAGCGGCAGAAAATAGAGCCTACTTTGCAGTAGAACTTGTATTCACATCCATGCCCGTTAGCAGACTTCAAAAATAAAAATTTATAAAATAATAATCAGTTCAGTTGCCACATATGGGTCTGGAACGTGCGCTCTGATAACAAGAAAGGAAAACATGGTGTAAAGATGAGGAGAGAAAAATCCTAAAGGAAACGCACGGACCAGTTACGGAGAACGGCATGTGGAGAATGACAAAAAATAATGAGCTAATATAATTTGAGCTAATAATGAGCTAAATGGGGAATCTGGATATTAGGTGAGACCAAGACAGCAAGAATAAGTTGGGCAGGATATCTACAAAGGATGACATATGAAAGAATGGCTAAAAGAGTAATCCAGAGCATACCGGTTGGAAGAAGGCCGAAAGAAAGACAAACAAAAAAGGTGACTGGTGGACAGTGTCGAAGACTCGGTGTTCGTGGATGGAGGGCAGAAAGCAAGGCGAAAGCAGACTACATGAGCTGTTGCGTTGAGGATGGATGAATGGTATTTGATAAACGAGAATTGTTCTGAATAAACGGGAAACGGGAAACGGGAAAGAATTGTGAACGAGAAACGGTATTGTTCTGAATAAAAAGTATAACCGTTCTAACGTAAATGATAAGATACCCCCCTCTACTCGGACTGCCTCCATCACTTAACGTTTAGAGCCTCAGAATCTGGGATCGTCCTCAGAAAGATCCTGTTGGAATACCTTACAGATCGTTGTTAGATAAGAACGACCTATAAGGCCTTTCAACAACTTCTGAGGTCAATCGGAGATTCTGGGGCTCTAAACGTTACAAAAATATTACGATGGAGAGAAACCGATTAGAGGGTTTAACCTGATAGAAATCATCCATCGCTTACAAGTTTCAAATAACGTAAACGAGTTGGGACACGTTTCTGACTCACATTAAATAGTGTTTTGTTTCGAAACATTTTTATGTCGAATTAAGTTATCCTTGAATCCGTTTAATGATATTGATGAAGCGTGTACGATAATGTGGGGTCGGATATGATTTACCCAATGGCGGGCGACGGCTTATAAGGTCCGGGGCGGTTCTTTCGATGTGGGGTTTCTTTTACAGTTCTTTTTAAATAGGTAAATATTTTATAGTTTTTAGTAATTCATACTAAAATTTTTACCTCACTATTTAAAGATTTTACAGAAACAGAAAAAGAGGACGTATAAAGTGAGAGGAATTTGCTTTCTCTAGACAAATTGAAGAGTTTTTCAGTCTTCCCTTAATCATCGTTGATCTAAAATCATTTTTTATCGATTCAAGTTTTTAAAAACTTTTTTTCACATAAGGCCACAGACACTCAAATTGGCTGTCCTTGGCTATCTATTTATGTGTTGGTTCTGCGGTGGCATTAGTAGGCACATACATATTGTTGAATTGCATCACTTGTCCTTTATCAAAGTCACCATGTACAAAGCTGAGCTTTTCTACTGCCGATTTTAAATCATTATCACACGCTTCTATTGTGAATTTTGACTATATTATAGTGAAGAAATTGGGAATCATTTACGATGTTCCTGTGATTGTGTGAGGTATGAGGCGGATTAGGGTTCGTTTTTCGATACAAGTAATACATTCTCCGGGTCTAAAGCGAATAAAAACGATCAATTATAGTTTACAAAAAGCGTAGCCTATTTAAAAAACTATTTAAATTTTGTTGGAACTTATACGCCCATCCCAACTTGAAGGAGCCCGGGGTGGACCGCCCGTTACCCTCCTATTTGACCGACACTGAGTGTATTCCTTCAGAAAAATCCTAGATCTGATGCTGTAATAGCTGTTATATATTATCTAAAATAATTTGGAATGTTCGTACCAAATATACACTTCCTCTCATTTACTATCTGTTTCTGATATAATTTGATGGATCATTGTTCTATTAATTAATATTCTGCTTAGCACATCATGGAATTGTTTTCCGTCCCGTTTAATATTATTTAACTCAGTTAATTACAGTTAATTCATTTTACACGCTTTAATTATTAGCACGCCTATATGTTGCGTGTTCCCGATAGGGACACTGTAGCGGTCTGATGTTAATTCGTGACGTCATAAGAAATAAATCAGATCAGCAGTGTCGCTATCGTATTAAGTGAATTTTATACGATGTGCACGGGATCGACGCCGAACAATAAGAAAGCGAGGTTTAATTAGATCTAAGAGAGTGTGTGTGTGTCTGCGGGCGTGCGTGTGTTTGTGTGTATGTATGTGACTGGATTTAATGAATGTCACATTAATTAATACAGCGATACGTTACCGGCATGACGGCCGTACAGACATGTCTTGTAAAACAGCTGAGAGATCAGGTGTGAAGGACACAAGAGCCTCTCGGTTACAAATGTTATTCCGAGCGTGAATCTTGTCGCTGTAATCGAATGCGAAACTGTACAATCTAGTTAGCTTTATGTATGTACATACATTTACAACTGGTCATTCTGCGTTTTATTTATTTATTCTTTTGATTTCAAGACTAGTTCTTGAATATGTTTCGGTTTCATTGTGAAGCTTATCTGTACTTCTTTTTTCTTCGTTTTGGTAACCTCTTTCCTTCTTTTTGCACAGAATAAGTATAAGAAGAAGAAGAAAGGTTGAGAGACAACAGAAGTCATAAAATCTGTGACGGAATTGAACCAGGAGCGTTCAATTACTGCTCCCAGCATGAGTGCCTAATACCGTAAAACCATGTGTCTTCATTTCTAGTTTGCATTATTCAAAGTAAAATTATTGAAAGTGAAAAGTAGTTCCTTTGAATATTGAAATACACAGTAAAGCCTCAGACGCTGATTGAATCAAAACGATCTTACGAAAGTGAAACTGACAATAGCTACAGTAAAACTACAGTATTTAAATTCCCTTAGACCTGAAACAGAAGATGAGTTTTCTTTTTTGTATTTTAGTCAAACATTTACGTCTGCGAACATTGCTAAATGCAGCAACGCAGTCAAGATTTTCCTTCTGGTGGGGAGAGGCGACTAGCCAGGAATTCCTTCTCAGTGTTTTAGAATTTTAAGACTAAAACTATAAACATTTAAAGTATAAGAAGTGTTTACTAGCTATTTTCTTATAATTAAGAGGGTAAGTGTACAAACACAAGAGTGATTCCACTTTTAAGGACATCTAAAACGTAACAAAGTCGATAAAGAAAGACAGCACGTGACATATCCCTATAAAGAATCTGACACAATTGTCTTCCGTCGTCTGCTGATATTGTTAACTGTTATTTATAAAATTGTTTAAACTTCGCCTTTGTGTCTGTAAATATTTTTTTAGTAAATTGAATTAAGTAACTATCTACTAGTTTTGCCAAAGAGATGAATAAAATATTTTCATAAAATGAGCACTAGTCTCGCAAAAAATCAAAATCGCGCTGTGGAATGAGTAAGTACATGATTGGCACACATTACGGTCACTGGTAGAGCGACTGTAGCTTTCGGTATTAGGTCTTCATATGTACGCAGAGAACGGTCACGTTTTGAGATCTTTATCGTTGTTTTGTGTTCGAAACTGGTATTAATCTGATGCACTAAACTAAAAATGATTGAATACGGACGTTAATTGACATGATCGAAAAGGTGAGGTAGGCTACAATATGTACATAAGACTTCAATAGCAAGCAAAAATTCTGTTTAATATTTAATTTTTTAGTTAGGCCTACTATAGAATGGGTTATTCCACTAGGAGTTGGTACACCGTGTGCTGAGTAAACATTTAAAGGTTACGCGCTGGCTGAGGATTGTCTCTTACGCTAAGTCATTACCTCAAAAATAATTTGAACTTCAAACTATGTAGTTAGTTACGAAATACTGTAGTTACGAAACTATTTCGTAGCCAAAACACTACTATAGCGTACCGCTAATAATAATAATAAGAATAATCGTACCCACATAATAATTAATTATTTAATTGAATTTTTATTTGTATTCAATTATAATTATTCGATTTATAATTATTTAATTCTCTATGCATTTTTACCAGCATTTTTTTTTTAAATTTCTAATAGTTTCGTTTTTAATTGAACGCAAACTCTCACGGCCGGAGTTGAACGGCCAGACGTTTCGGCCGCATCAATGGCGGCCACCTTCAATGGAGCGGGAACAACACAGTACAACCCGCTAAAAAATAAAATGAGACTGAAATAAAATTTTCAAAGATTTTCAAAGGGTTTTTTTAAAGATAGAAGTGTGTTTTTGGTTTCATTTTAATCTCATTCTATTCTTTAGTAGGTTGTACTGTCTTGTTCCCGCTTCACTGAAGATGGCTGCGTTGGTGCGGCCTTAATGTCTGGCATTTCAGGGAATGTGTATCTTGGACCATAGGCTATTTGCCCGGTTAACATGTCTAACAATTATTTTCGTGTTTCTTTAACTCTTTGGGGTGGGATTTAATTCTCAAAACTGAAAAAAAAAGAAAATGAAATAATTCTAAGATTGTTTCATTAGACAACAACCACCACCACCTCTACATCATCATCTTCAGCATCATCATCATTATTTACGTCTGCTTCTTCTTCTACTTTTTCCTTAACTCCTGCCGCGTTCGGCCTACCTACATGTCTTTTTGCTTTAGGCTGGTAGTCAATTCTGTGACGTTCTTCACATCAGTTCCTTTTATTTTATTTTCTTGTTTCGTGCAAACGTATTAGGCCTACAGTTAATTCGTTTCTTATACGAATGTTCTTTGTCATAGCAATGGCAACAGTGTGTAGCCTGAGATACCCATTAAGATTTTATCTCTGACGACTGTATTTTCTTCTTTGGTCTTGCCTTGAAACTGACCACGTCCATTGACATTGATTACTATGGGTCCTGTACATAAAAATAAATTCTTCTTGTAAAACCCAATTTTTCATGTTCTTAATATTTTAGAGCAAATGAAAAATTTCTGGTTCCATTTGTTCCATTTCAACTTTTATTTATATTTGCAGAAGAGTAGAGTACACAACTTTATAATAAAATATTATAAAGATCACGCGCGCAAAGGGTTGCTCTACAGCCTCAGCCGTCTCTCCGTTCCCAGTCATCAAACTTGCCGATCCATCCATTGTCTTTCTGCAGTTCCTTCGACTCCATCGCCGTGTTTCTCAGAAACCGTTGTTTCCACAATAACCTTATCTTTTGGGTCATCGTTCCTTATTCGGTTTAATTTTCAGTACCCATACCTTCTACGCCAATATTCCTTTCTACAGGCAACAACGCCAGTTTCATCGTTTTAATACCTTTCTATTCTTTTTGCTGTAGTCTGAATTAATGTTGAGTACAACCTATTTTCTACGGCCACATAGATTCAGAATTTATATTCTGAATCTGTAACATTAATTTATCGTCTCAGTGCATTAACAGACAAACTAATTCTCCTTTTTAATTTTTCTTTAATAATTCCGTCTCCTAATTTCTTGTACTTACTGATTCCTTTCATCATGCTGGCTCTGGCTTCATGCCTTCTACTATATTATTTCCAGCTACCAGGTATTTCCATTTTATATTTTAATTCTCAAACCGACTTACTCGTAATACACATTGAACTCTGTAATCATGTTGCTTAAATAGCCACAATCTTCTTCAACATCAGCAACATACAGAATATGTGTTCTGTTGTCCTCTACTACAACAACCATGTTTCTACATTACTTTTGGCATTTGTGAAGCGATCTATTTAGATATAACTTGTGCAATGTTGGGGAAATACAACAGTCTTCATTAAATGATTCAGACAACCTACAGTACTATTTATTTTTATTCTTGCTATTTATCTACATATAAATTAATAAATTACTAAATTATTAAATTATTATTTTTGCTGTATTAACTTTATCTTCGTTCAATTAATGTTATGTTTATATCGAAGTTTTTCATTTGACTCTACGCCCTACACTAAGGCGTAACTACAAAAATTTCATACTTAATATAATTTGTCGCACTCGTAACGTGATTTAACATTTTTGTGTGGGCTCAGTCCAAAGTGAAGTTAAGACTAAATTAAATAATCATGTGCTTGAAAACCTTTAGAAAAAATAAAAAAAATATCCTGTTATTTCCTAACTTAACTGACTGCCAGAGCTACCAAATGGAGTACAGGTACGCGCAGCGCAAAGGTTTGTCAAACATTTAAGCTTCCCTTTCTACTTGCTCCTAGACGTAAGATGTTGACTTCATGCGTCAACAGAACGTCTACACCATATATCTTTTTCAGCTCCCTTCTGCATATGAACGTGAAAGAGTATTAAGTTATTTAAAGTTCAGACAAACGCATAAAGATAATTAGTCGTGAAAGAGGGTGCAAACGGGTTAAGCAAAGAGAATACCAACAAAAACAATATGTGCTATTAAAAGTTTGAGACAAAGGTACAGCTTGTCCATACTTTTTATTTAATACGTTCGTTGCAGTAGGCTTGCTTAGGTTGAAAAAAGTGCCAACGATTGGGGATACCAATTGCTGACGCAGTCATTTATGCCTAGTTTTGCCGGTGACCAACCTGTCATACTTGACGTGTGGAAAGTTGTGTGCGGAATACAAGAAACGAAAGTCAGAAAGAAGACACTGTGTTGCGACACAGTTTGAAGTTATAGTTGATCAGAATGTATGAGTGGCTGTGTATATTCGTGAAATTGACAACACGTAACAGGCTTCATAATGCTCGGAACGTTGTATTCATTAAATAGCATTTGTTGGGTAAAAAACGTAATAACACAAACAAACACGAATCGAACAACAGTGGAGACGACCCTAACATGCGGTTGTCGTGTTCTGACGAGGGAAGAATGCAATCACAAAACTTCGCCAGCAGAAATGAACTACTTACGGATGAGTGGGAAAACATAGAGAAAGAGAGCATCCGAAAACGAGAAATAGGAAACAGAATGACAGGAAGAGAACTGTAAAGAGCAAGGAAGATAAGCCTGAAATGGTTCGGATAGATTGTGATGGACGAACCCGAATGATGACGGTGAAAACCAGCAGCAAGAAACACAAGAGTATGATGTCGAGTTGATATGGAGACTTGAATAGGGACCAGCTATCTAATTACTGTACAACGTACAGAAAATTATCCCCAAATTCATTGTGTCTTTTAGTCCAATACAGCAGACATTCTCCAGCAGGAGAGGACACGTCTGTGACTCATTGACGTGGCGTCGCGCGACGTGGCACGTGCCGCGGTGGGTGGAGGCGGCAGGCGGCAGGTGAAGAGGCAGGTGGCACCTGGTTGGAGTCCGGCCAGAGGCCCACAGCCTTACTTACTAGACAACTACTACTACTATTGTACGACACATGATAATAATTATTAAAAAGAAAAAAGAACCAAATTAAAAAATAAACATATCAAGTGCTTATTATTTAATGAGTGTGTAGTCGACCATATTTGTGTGTGTGTGTGTGTGTGTGTGTGTGTGTGTGTGCGTGCGCGCAGAAAATAGATGAACTGGAAGTCTGCGTGTTAACGTTTGTGGGCGACTCTTGTTAAAATATGAGTTCATTATAAATAGTAACTTTTACTATACATCATGGGGTTTATAATACAAGACGGCGTTCATATCTTTGCATAACTTAAGTAAAAAGTTACAAAGTATATTTTCTCGGTTATAGTTATTAAAGTTCAAAGTATTCAACCGGTGTCTTTCCTTTAATTTCATTTTTTTGTGGCAACGACATTAAGAGGGAAAACTTGTTTAATTTTCGTTTTTAGTAGGAAAATATTTAATCGAATTGGTATTTTATTAACCGTCATGGAAAAAAGATCAAAAGTTATTTGTTTATCAATATTGTAGTTGGTAATTGTTTGCATTATATTTTGTGTATTATTATTACTATTTACTGTTACTTATTGCTACAGGTTTAGTGTGCGATTCCATCGTTTTTTGTACAACATTTAGCGTAATATATATATTTATTACAAGCGTTGCTGATATATTGTTGAATAGATATAATATACACGTATCATTATGGAAATTTTTGTTATATTATTATTATGATTATTTAAAAAATTAAATTTATAATTTTGAAAATATCAGTATAATTTTATTTTAATTTGAATCTATTACTGTATCGTTTGTCATGTTGGGTATTCTTTTCCCGAATGATCATTTTTAATCTTTTTATGTATGCTTTAATAAAGCCGTATTATCAAAATTTTGTTAAAATATATCAAACGTTAGACTTTTTGTTAGAAAAGTCAAACAAAGTTTGTTACACTTGAGAAATTAGAAATTTTTATATTTTGTTTCTCTCCTATCGAACGATAAATAAAAGCTACTAGAGCGAACTTGCGAAGGTTCACTGCCATAACAATATCATGCTACAACGTATTATTCCAAACAGTTAAATGTCACATTATGTTCACACAATATACTGTCGGCAGCAGTCATGGTGAGTTGTAAAAAACGCACAGCGCTGTCAATTGACAAATCAAGTGTCCGTTTTGAAGACGTTTTACAGTAAATAACAACAAAAACTGGATGTAGCGAAAACTGTTCCCACACGGAAGCAGGGGGCGCGTACTTATACCGCCCCCCGTGACCACACTCGAGACGAAATCATGGGAACGATTCCCCTCCCCTTCCTCCTTGAAGTCAACTGTTGGACGAACATTAACAATGGTCAATTTCTCCAGTTTATTGTATGATTTGTTTGTTGATAACAATCTGTATGATGTGGGCACGGTTCGGTCTGGCCGCTACACGCAGATAACGATCGAACTTGGTCATTCTCCACGGCTAATATCTTCCAATTGATTAATTTACAATCAATCTCTCCGACTACAGTTGCCAGCTGGATTGTTACTAATAAATGTATATCTCTTTTGAACTGAAATACGTACATAATATTTAGGCTACTTTTTTATGCCACAACATGATCGTCATCGTTGTCATAGTCGTTGTCATCATCATAATCATCATCATCATTATCATCAATGTCAAGAGTTAATGACATTCATAGTTACATAAGAGAAGTGGTGGTTTTGTGTTTTGTCTTCAATATAGATTAGTCAGTGTACCGGATGTCACAGATTAACACAAACATTTTCTGCTAAAAATCTAATGTATTTTGTCCTTACGGAGCAGCGTCTAAAAATATAAGTACAAACTAAATCATCATCATCAATAGCTCCACACCCCACCGTGGGCCTCAGCGTACCTCAGGATTTTTCCCCAGAATTCCCTATCCTTAGCCAATGTCCACCAATTTTTCACTCCAAGTACTTTTATATCTTCTACCATCAATCCATCGTAGTCTGGGTCCACGTCCTCTCTTTCCTTCTGGTGTGCATTTCATAATCCTCTTAAGAACATCCTCCTCATTCATTCTCTGTACATGTCCTGCCCATCTCAGCCTAGCTATCCTATTTGATGTCACAATATCACGTAATCTATAACTCATAGAGCTCTCTGTTGTACCTTATTCTCCACTCTCCACCTTCCCTAATGGGTCCATAAACTTTCCTTTCAAAAGATGCAAGTCGAAACAGGTCGCCCTGTGTCAGTACCCATGTTTTACTTCCGTACCTCAGGACCGGTTTTACTAATGTTATATATAGTCTAGCTTTGGTTTCACGGTGTAGAAGTTATACAAACTAAATCAGTCATGTATAATACACGTAAATGAATAAGGAATAAGGATGAAAAAATAGCGTCCGAAAAAACCGATATTTATCAGTATAAAATATATCTCATATCTTCTATCTTTTGTTTCATCAGATTGATTTGTTTTTAAATCACAGAAGAAAGTATTGCTATAAACCTTAGCATGTACACAATTTTGTAGTTTTTAAATTAATATATTGAGACTTCAACTTCCAGTTATAAATTGCAGTTTGTGAAATTTACTTTTGTTTGGAATTTTGAAGAATTACTAAACCCAACCTAAAGTTTCTACAAAAACATTTCTAGAATTCTTGAGAATTTTGAAAAAATTATCTTTATCGCTATTGTGGAGATCCAGTTAATGCTGTTTTAAATATTAAAACATCCAATTTACAAACACCCATTTGAATAAATAAATTTTTACTAAAATTCTCTTTGTCCGTGAGCTGAATCTTCCATTCTCTTCTTTAACTTTGTTACTCATTATATTTTTATTGTTTATCAAATAAATAAAACAGAGTAACATCTGACTACTGCTGTCATTGTAGTAGTAAATAGATTTGAATTTACTTTTTTTGAACACATATAAAAGATGTTAAAAAAAGTCACATACACTCTTACAGTAAATAGTATTTTGGAAAAAGCAAATAAAAATAATTTTGGAAAAATGTAATCGTTCCAAATTTTATAGATGGATAGACCACTTTTGTATATACTTATGTGGTTTAAGACGTTCAGGATTCCTTGCTTGCAATAATAATATAAGGCAAAATTTATTATTATTAAATGTAATATTAAAATTTGAAGCTTCTGTAATAGATGTAAAAGTATTGTAAGAACATCCAGTTTAAAATCACAGGAGTTTTCAACTTGGGCAGGAGTCCGCCAAGGTTCTTAGTCCATTACTTTTCATAATACTAATGGATGATGTAATAAAAAGTTGCAAAGATAGAATTATAGGATTCCATTTTGGGAATTGCAGGCTTCAGCAGGTTTGAGCTGGGGCTGATGCGTTTGCAGATGATGTAGTCTTACGGTCCGGTACGGAAGAGGAACTCCAAACGAAACATTGATGTTTGGGTGGAGGAGCTGGAAAGAAGAGGACTGAAAGTAAGTTTGGCAAAGAGGAAGCAATGAGTATTGCCAGAAAGCCAGCACACGAAAAATTTTAGTTTTACCGTTAAGCTACAGATGTCGCTACGCTAACTTTTCAACTGACCCTCGTAGAAATTGTGTACATCAGACTTTCCTCTATTGCGATTATTGAATGGCAGTAAAATAAAAGGTAACTTTGTCTGTTAACCACTATCCACCAATTTGAGAAATTTAAAAAATCCATAACTACAAATATTTCAGTTTTATATTTTAAATTAAAATAACAGTTCGTAACATGCGTTACAGACTTCAGTATTCCTTTCAGGTCATTTCCTACAATTTATGTTAGTTTGTCTCCTGGGCTCCCCCATTCACCTAAACCACAAAGAGTGGTTATATAGGCCTATATAAAAGAACAAGGCAATTACATTTTACAGTGAATAAGTTTTATTCCGTACAAATAAATTTCTTATCACTACCGACATATTTACGACAGTGTGCGTATTATATGCATACAGTTTATTGCTTCTTTGGTTTCGTGAAAGGGGAAATGGGTTAGTAACGACCGCGCGATTTGGTTTACAATACAACACCAGAAGCAGAACAGCAATAACATCAACAGAATCGCGACCCCTTTTCTTTCCAAACAAGAGAACTTAGTGAACAAGTGGACTATATTGCCCTGCACGGAGCAGTCTCACACTTCAAAGCTACTTGTTGGCCTGGTAAGGGAGGGAACAACTGCTCATGTTATTTTGAAAGGGAAATATTTTGTCGAGTGGAGACGTTTAAGTGTTTTTGTTAGGTTACACTTCCCGTACGACGATGGCTAACTCATTATTAACCGTACTGTTACTGTTATTAACAACAGAAAGCTATTATTATTGCCCTTTTATTTTTTAACTACTGGTATTTGTAAGTAACATTTATCAAAATCTCTTTGCAGGGATTTTGAGTCTTTATTAGTAAATGGGTATTATTCCTTCAGTATGTGTGTAGATTTGAGAGCGTAATTGTTACCGATGGGAAAATAAGCAGAAGAAGGAAAAGGAGGAGGAGGAGGAGGAGGAGGAGGAGGAGGAGACGAAGCAGAAGAAGAAGAAGAAGAAGAAGAAGAAGAAGAAGAAGAAGAAGAAGAAGAAGAAGAAGAAGAAGAAGAAGAAGAAGAAGAAGAAGAAGAAGAACAACAACAACAACAACAACAACAACAACAACAACAACGATAAAAACAACAAACGTCCGCCAAGGTTCTTAGTCTATTACTTTTCATAATACTAATGGATGATGTAATAAAAAGTTGCAAAGATAGAATTATAGGATTCCATTTTGGGATTTGGAGGCTTCAGCCGGTTTGAGCTGGGGGTGATGCGTTTGCAGATGATGTAGTCTTACGATCCGGTACAGAAGAGGGACTCCAAAGAAACATTAATGTTTGGGTGGAGGAGCTGGAAAGAAGAGGACTGAAAGTAAGTTTGGCAAAGAGGAAGCAATGAGTGTTGCCAGAAAGCCAGCACACGAAAAAATTTAGTTTTACCGCTAAGCTACAGATGTCGCTACACGAACAAGGACAAGAAGAAGATGAAGTAGAAGAAGAAGAAGAAAAAGAGAAATAAGAAGAAATAAAAGAGAAAATGGAGATTTGTATGCGAGAACTGAGTTAAATACAGAAGCCAGCGGCGACTGTAAATCGACGAAACTTCAGCCGAGATCCGAACTTGCGCCTGTGCTCAGCTCTCATCAGCCAAGAGGCTGTCGGATGTTTCTCCCTGTTATTCTTATCTGATCGTCATTTACGTAATTTTAACGTGTTGACATGTAGGTTTTATTAAGTTACTCATTTTTATGACTTCCTTTTTCTGTGGGCGTAGTCAAGACATTTCAAGTTATACCCCCGGTTATTTTACAATATAGTATTTAAAGCAAGTCAACTAAAATACATCATCATACGGTCAGACGTGTCTGCATTTGCACGGCAAAGGTGTGCCTTTGAAACCGGAAACAGTAGCGCAGGGCAGATGTAACAGCTGTTTACAGTATCCTCGTACGAATAGAATAAAAACTATCGCACTTATAATCTATTCAAATCACGGACAACTGTCAAGTAATTCATGTCTTGTCTGTCTGAACGTATTATAGTTTCATTATTCCAAGTTTCAAACGGAATAAAAAAAAAAATTTTTTTTTCAAGAACGGCAGGAAACAGTTGTTGTTTCAAACCTGATTCATATTCGTCCACGGCTTAATGAAAATTGCAGCATTGAAGCGAATCCTTTTTTTTTTAACGAAACACGGGCTTGCGACCTGCTCATTGAGTAATGTTAATGCTAAAGTAAAATATTACAAAAGCAGTGCGTGGAAAAGCAAACTAACGACTAGCCACATGATGTCAGTTTATTGTAAAGTGTTAATTGTTTATTATTCTGTGCGGGAATTTGTAATTGGTTATTTGTATTATTTGTTACGATGTTGTATGCTGGACAATTGTAAACTTTGAAATTTGCTGTATACAACTGTTTCGTTTATTGAAAGTATTATTAAAGTTGTGAGAATTGATTTCTCTGATGTTCAGTTATTTACTTCGCTGTTTAAAGACGACGTCCTTGAGATCTCATTTTGTTTGCCTTCTCTGTTTTGCTGTTTAACTCGACATCTTGTTTTCATTTTCCTTGCGGCGTTATCTAAAATCTAAAGCACTGTACGCTGTTAACCTACTCTATCAATTCCTATAAACTTATTTATATTTATTTTCTTCCTTTTGACACTAACTTGATATTTGGTTCAGATTTTGTCGTTTTTATTTCACTGTCGTCACCACTTTATTCCACAGAATCACGTTTCCTATGAGGTCCTGTCCTCTCCCTGCCCTGCCATAATTGCTTTAAAAGCTGACGAAACTTGATTGACAATATAATTTAAAACTTTGCTTGAAATGTTTATATCACTAGTAAGCTTCCTTAGCTGCAGAATTTGCTCACTAATTTAAACAAAATTCAATTAGATAAACTGAAATTAATAAATTTAAAATTTTAAAGCCTAGAGTTAAGTTTTTCCTATGTAGTTTCTTATACCTTATATTTTTGTTTTTAAAATTTTTACGTATTTGCGCGCGCGCGCACACACACAAAGATTACAATAAATATGCTAAGTATCGAAGTTGGTATACAAAACAAAATCTTATGGTCTTGTAATAGATTGCACTCGTCCTAAAAGTGAACAAATTTTCAAAGTAACTGCTACATTCGTGATTGAGTTAAAGTTATACCTTTACTGTGATAGCCGCCATGGAGTTTTACATTTTTTTCAAAATGTTAATTTTCTTTATTTTGAAATTACAAAAACTGTATACTATATTGAGATATTAAAAAAGTCTGTTTAATATCACGCATCAATACCACGCATTGATTTTTACGATTTTCTTTCAAAATTTTGATCCAGCACATTTTTGTTTCCCGTAGCCTTATCTTTTGGGCGGGGGGGAGGGACATAATCTAAAAAACAATAGAAGTCTGGGGGGAATATGCATCGTTAATCTTACAAAATCGGTTGGTGTGTTCAAAACACAAAGGCAATACACTCAGCCACCAAACCACCATTGCAAACCACACATACACAAACATAAAAAGCAACATGGAAATTCTACACGTACATACAAAAGACAGAAAACTAGATACTTTTGAACAACTAGAAATATAGAAATACACAAAAACAACATCCTAAACGAACAGACACAATTTAACTCACACATGCTATTTGAAAATATCACACACACACACACACACACACACACACACACACACACACACACACACACACACACACACACACACACACACACACACACACACACACACACACACACACACACACACACACACACACACACACACAATCAATCAATCGATCGACGGCGTCGTCGCCAAGAACAAGACAGACAGCACTCCTAGCGGCAGCCTCTGATGAAGATTGTAATAAACGAAAACTAGTTCAGGCTACAAGGTAAACGTTTTACACTTTTACCAATAAAAAAAAATCAGTGATCCGAGTCAGTAGATATATATTTATAATTAAAAAATTTATTGTGGTGAACGCTACGGAGAAGTAGCTACTTTCAGTAGGTTTTTAAAAATAATTAAGAGTTTACATGTTGAAACAAGAATAGCAATTAAAACAAAATAGAAAGTGTCAGCTATAGTTACAGGGGGTCAGACAAATGTATCGACTGTCACCCACTTTTTTTGATACACATATCAACGCTTTAATACACGATCGCAGAGGAAACCTGCGGGCGTGTTTTTGAATGTGTTACTCTTTGCAGACAACTTGCTAATTGTTCAAGATAATGGAAACATCTTGAAACGGTTAATGTTCAGACTAAATCAACTTTTTTAAAGCTATATCTGTTCCAACAACGAAAGCAATCGCTTTCCAAGATGTGGCACTAGTAAGAACAGGAACTGTAATAAATGGGAAAACGGTCGAACGGGTCAACTACCTTGGCAATGACGTTGATAGTCGATGATGATCGTTCAATAATAATAAATTGTTATTAATTATTGTTTGATGATAGATAATAAATGATCAATGGAACTGTGGTATGTTGAATGCAGTCTTGGGCAATGAACTTAGGAAATACACTAAAATGAAATTTCATGCTAGTACGCTCCCTGAGCTGCAGAACTGGCTCAATATTTTGAAAGAAGTACACTTATTATTACATAAACTTAGATATTAAATAATTTTTCAATTATAAGACAAATTACAAAAATTCCGATTTCGCTACTATTTACTTATTACCATGACAAAATTGTTGAGCACACAATCATACAATAATCACTAAAAATTCAAAACATTCAGATTTGGGTTACAGTCCATTTTAGTCTGACACGCTGCAGGATTAAACATTTTTTTTGGGTCCTGAGGTCCCAGAATTTTGACATTACCAAAACTTAACTTAACATTTAGATGCTACTTGAAATTCTCTTAAATTTGATATTCTACACGAATTATTCCCCCACTTTTTGGGCCATGACGTCCAAAATTAAAAAAATTTAAAAACAAACACTGTATTTAGTCTGTGGTTTAAACTCTCTTTAATCTGATACCTAACATGGGCTTTTGCGATTTTTCACAATTTTGACCCCCACACAGTTGTGCCTCCACCCCAAATTTTTTGGGGGGATCAATCGCAAAAACAGTATTCTGTATAATAAAAGTATGGACACCATGCCAAGTTTTATGAAAATCCTGATTAGTTCCTTTTGATCCTGATCCTTTTGATAGGTTCCAAAGTTGTCGTGAGATATACTCCAAACAGACAGATAGATAGACAGACAAATGGAAAACGGTTGAGTCAAAAGTAAGAACTCACTTCTCTCGTTCAGTGACGGCTGCGCCAGTCTTGTGTACGGTAGCGAAACGCAATCACCAAAAAGCAAGAGCGTAGAGTACAATAATCGGAAATCAGGCAACGAAACTGCCCAGACGAGTGCACGGATGCTCGAGACTCGGTCATATAAGGAATCAAGACTATGAATGTACAGTACCTTGCTGAAACAGACGGCGAGAGCACGTGGAAATAATTCTTGAATCCAAGTACAAGCCGATAGATAGCAGGGTGGCTGGAAGTTTGAAGACGGAACAGGTCAGCGACTTGTATATCCCGGATTGGAATTGATGATGATATACAGTATTGCGATTGGTACTGATATATTTCTCATCGCATATGTTGCTATTATAAAAATAATACAGGATTATTAATGTCTGACGTACGTTCCAAAGGTATAATACAATTATTTGCATTCTCCTGTTAAGATAAACGTGTGGTTTCACTTTCATAATACGTTAAGCCCATATTTATCTTACTTTGCCATAAGACGGCACGCCTGCCCACGGCATTTTGCCGCGACGACAGGATGACACAATATTGTGCCTTTATTTTGACTCCGTTACGAGAAAAATAAATTAGTACGTAATCGGACAGCGTGAGTATAAATCAGGCTTGTCCGAGGTAATTCTGTTTTATTTACACCGGAATAAAGTCGTCAACGTTTCACAAGTAACTACACAATCGTTCAGCATTTAGTGCGCGACATATTGAAATCGTCGCATACACGTCAGAGAGCGGCTGATGATGATGTGCCGGTGTGTGTGACACCGTGTACAGTAGCAGTCGGCGATAGTGGGTGTTTGTAAGAGGATTACAAGCTCGTAAACGGAAAATACTCGGAGCAACCAGTAAAAATAAATAAATATCAAATGCACGTGAGCGAACACGGGACCCTCTCCTAAAACGTATTCCTCACAATACTGCTGTTGCTGCTTCTGTCTCAGTTTTCTCTCTCTTACCACTTTTCACATCTGTTTCTTCCTTCTCGTCTTCCATTGTTCCTCCAGCTCCGGTCTAGCCCTGGCCTGTGAACAACCATACAACCCTTCGCATAACGTTTTTTGACGGTATCTAACATTGACACGTCCCCTATGAGTTTGTACCGCATTCGTCAATCTCTATAACATCTCATTTCCGTACGTTACAATACAGTCCCAGCCTCCTTACCTGAGTACTCTCCTTTACTAATCAGTTTGTAATGAGGTCAAGCAGTCCGCCTTACACCACTCTTCCCTATTATTTCTATAATCGTTTCAACTGCATTTACGTCGATCTTTACATGTTTATTCATTATACTTTAAAAACTCTTGTGTCTTGTGTATAAAACTATGTTGTGCCACGGCTAGAGAATGCAATAAACCATGGCCTAATGCTTGAGGCAAGATGGCTGTGACAAATAGATTTTCAAACCTAGTAATACTAGTAAACCCTCGCGAGGAAAAGGCACAAAAGAGGACGCCAAATACTACTGAAATCACATTAACGTTTATGTAGCCAAGAGTGAGATGTTCTAGATTTGTCCGACGCTGTCTTTGTCTCCTGCAACTCCTTCTTCTTTTCCGCGGACTGACCAATAGGACTTCACGCTCAGGGTAAGACCACCCACAAACGCTGGTATCGAGGTGGCGATGAGGACAAGCAGAAACTATTAACTAGATTACGCTAAAATGAAGAACACGAATAGATTTTATTTTCTAAAACTCGTTGCAATTTAGTTGCAATGGCGTGGTGGCCACTTACAGGTGGCGGCCGTTGGACACCGATAATAGCGACACAGATTGCATGTGTGTGTGTGTGTGTGTGTAGCTCGTGCTGTTATGCTGGTAGCACTTGTAGTAGCAATCGTAATAATACGGCGAGTCTCCGCTTGTTGCAACAATTGTTTGTACGTAAAGTTGCCCTCATGCACACGCACACACACATACACACGATGGTAAATTAACCGAACAACAAGAATAGCGATATAAAAGAGGAGAATCATTATTAGACGGTATTAACAAACGCTGCAACAAGAGGACAATTGATGATTGAAGCACTGGAGCCCAATAGGACGGCTTATTTCAATTGTCGGGTTTTATTGATACATAACCTTCGTATACAAAAATATTATATATAAAAATAGTTTTCTAGTTTTAGACATAAACATAACGCTGTTTAGTTTTCATGTATTCCATAAAGGTTCTGAAAATACTTCTTTCCTAACCCTTGTTTATTTTTATCCTTCATTCCAGAGTAATCAGAAGATTGGTAATTACCTAGTTATTCATTGTCTCTCTTAGTTTTAAACAAATGTTTTCAACATTTTGTATAGAAATATTCGAAAAGAAATTAATTATTAGCTTTTAAATATCTTTTATTTATGCCATCAAATTTTAAATAGCTTTCATGTAGTATACCATTTGGGTACAAGATTTATAACTTTCCCCATTCTTTCTTGATTTTACTATCCCAGTAGTTTTCATCTTTCTCTTTCATTTCATATCCGCCATGATAGCGTCCCGCCGAGATCTTCCTCTCTTGTTCCTGGATTCCGGCCTCTTCCATCCCCTTGCTCTTATGGCCATCTCTGTTGCTGGTTCACCATATAGACTGTATATCTCCTCATTTGTTCTCCTAACGTATCCACCTCCCGCTTCCCTCTTATATTATTCTAATCATTTTTTTGTTTTCTATCTCCTTAGTGTCGCTTGTTTCATTTTATGGTGTATCTACGTCGATCCCGCTGGCCACGGGTAGTAATGATTCCATAAGACATGAAACAGGAATTTGTTTGCATGTAACGAATTCTACAGCAGCAAAAAATCGCACTGGCCTGTTACAGTCTGGAATTGTAATGCGGTTGAAAGGAGGAAAAAAGGAATGCCAAGCAGACCATGTGTGGTAGAAGTTAACGCTGCAATGACGAGATGCGGACTTACAGATGAGGACTGTAAAGACAAAAATACAGTAGGCATTTTGTATAGTGACCTGCAGTGCACCAACATATCGAAGTCATAAAAATCGACAGTCACTATATCCAATATGGAATTTTAAAAGCTACAGTACTAGATGCTGCAGGCCTGTTCTAAATGATCACTAAAAATATTGTATGTATGCATTTGCAAATTCGACAACTACAAAGACGTTTCTCGCAACCTGGCCTCCTTCTCGGAGGTTACTTTCTCTCATGGCTGATGATACGCCATCTTCCAAGCTTTTCTTGCCATTACTCTTCTTCTTCTTTTTCTTCTTCTTCTTCTTCTTCTTCTTCTTCTTCTTCTTCTTCTTCTTCTTCTTCTTCTTCTTCTTCTTCTTCTTCTTCTTCTTCTTCTTCTTCTAAAGGTGTCCACTTTAACATTTTTTGGCCATCTTTCCTCCTTTATCTTTTGCACGTGGTCGTACCACCGTATAGACTTTTTGCTTCTATTGTATGAATTATGGAAGTAACTACAGCCATCTGTTCTCTAATTGCGGTCACGTAATGTAAGTCCACAACAGCGTCGCCAGAATCTCATTTCTATAGTTTTCAGTCTTTGGTTCGCTTGTTCTGTAGTTTCCTCGGCTTCCTCACCATACGTTACTATATTTTCCACCATCTTCTTGTAAATCCTTATTTTAATATTTTTCCTGATCCCTTTATTCTATATGTCGCTTGAAAAAAAGACACCTCTAATTCTCAGAAACAATAATTATAAACGTTTATTTATACGTATGGTTGTTAAGAAAAATCGTAACACTAAAACCACTACAGTAGTGATGAATTCATCATAAAGACACATCCATTCGAGTTTTTCATTCAAGTTATTTTGTTATGAAAAGTGCATCAACCACAATGTATTTATCGCAAAAAATAGTTCGTTATTTTTATCTGTTTTCTACACTTTGATTTACAGTATAATTGACACCTGGAGAACAACTGACTTGGAACCGGCTCAAGCCGGTATCTGTAAACTTAATAAAAGTGCAGATAGTGTTTATTGTTTGAAAGACTTCTAGGAGAGAAGGCGGATTTACGTCAATGTGATCATAATTGTCTCCGTTTTCGTTACAATCTTCATCTTCATCTTCTTACCTGTCCTTAATCGATGTTACTATGCTTTGTGTCCAGCATGTGAAAGCAATCTGCAATCATCCTGAAAAATTGGACGATTCATTGTCATAATAAACGATAGTTTCTTATCAATTACAAAAAATGTCGTCACTGCAACCGTTGTGTCATTGTACATGATGTCATTATAAACAGTATTAGTTTGCATTACGAAGTATAGCTGGCCAAACGTTAAGTAAGGTTTCGGTCGCTGTAACAGATAGGTCATTATATCCGATGTCACTATCTTCTACTGTAGATGGAGGACCTGGACGGGTGATACGGCGACATCTGTACACAGCTCCCTTGATCGCTCTCTCTCTCTCTCTCTCTCTCTCTCTCTCTCTCTCTCTCTCTCGCTCTCTCTCTCTTTCTCACACACACACATTATATTCTGGTTCATTTAATTTCGAACAGTCCATACAGGTAATGGTATATACTGATGATCGTTAAATTGGATTAATGTTTCTACTCAATTGAGAACCACTTGCGTATTCGCGACAGGTTGTCCGTATGCGTGAAATTAAATGCCAGCATTCATACGATGCCAAATAAAATTTACAAACCAAATTATATATACACAAAACGACTGCAACGTTAAATGTGAATTAGTTTTTATGCGCTCAGTAGAATCGTTTGAATTTCACCCATCACTATATTCCACACGCTTTTTTATTATTCATGTATATTGATTTTCTCTTACCGTTTGAAATTTATGCTAATCGTTTGGGTACGTCGTTGATGGGAATTAACGCCGCGACAAGACGGCAATTAAGAACCATCGCTTACTAGATTTCACAGCCGTTGTTTCAGTCAGCAGGATTGCAGAGAACAAGAAGATGAAACGAAAGGAGAAGAAGAACAAGAAGAAGTAGTAGTAAAATGCCTTTAAAAATAGTGGATAAAGCGAACGAGACTTCTTGTGTCATTTATTTATTTAACTTATTTTACTAGTTGTGTGTTAAATAAGATTATTTATGTATTTAAATGAAAACCGCCTACAACACTCGGCTACTGTTGCCGTGTACGTATGTCAAACTTGATTTACGCGCGGCACAAGAGCGCATGCGTAATGAATATTTATGTATTTGGCAGTTCGTTAATAAAATTGATACGCGTTAAATGTCTTACGCTTCGTCTCTTCGCAGACCTGACGCTAATTTGAAAGTAATCATTTTTTTATCCACACCCACGTATTTACATATTAATGTTAATACGTTCTATTAGTTTTCACATACGCGCACGCAAAACTCATTTTACATAGTTCAATTTTAATTTATCTCGGCGTAGACTAGACGAAGATGAAGTGGCCTGCACGTGACATACGAATTAACTTGCATTGCCGCATTTAATAATTTTCAGTTGTCCAATAAAATTCCTTATAAAATAATCAGGGCATACAACAAATTATAAATCGTTGTCGCTTCGAGCGTAAATTTGCTAACAGTATCTCATATATTCAATACACAGCATATAGACTACTAGGTTTGCTGTGCTTGTTAATGTTTTGTAACAAAGATGTTATGAATATAATTTAGTTTTTCTTGAAATTAAGTAATTTTCCATGGTAATGTAATAACACGTTTGTAAGGACGTCTCATTTAAAAGTGTCGTTAATTTCATGGAGACATGTCTATTACCATTATTACGCTTTGGTGCTCGATATATAACCGTGCTATATTTTATTCACGTTTTTATAATCCAAATTACATTATCGTTGTTACACTATTGAAACACAATATGAGAAGAAAACAAAAGGAAATTTTATTAAACAATACTTTTCTAACTTTGACGTAATAAATGTGCTTGAATTAGTTATAGCATAATATTACTTAGAGCGCGTCTATTTGTTACCAGCAATTAAAGTGATCTTTAAACCAAAGTGAGGCGTTGGCGTGGTTTTACTAAGGATATTATTTTAAACAATCGCCCTAGTCAATCATATATTGTAGAATAATATAATATATTGTCTATATTAATACTATAATATATTCTATATATTAAAATAGTATAATATATTGTAGAAAACACTTCGACTATTAACCAGAATCTGTCGTAGCGTTAAGGACACGCTGTCACAGATTCAATGACCACGTCTCGTTCTGCTAGACACATTTGTTAGCAGGTAAGTCGGTTATAACTATGTTTGTAATTAGTTCATTGCTTATCGATTTGATTTTTTATGTTATTTTTTCGACTGTATCTTTGTGTTTTTGTTTATAGGGTTTGTTGTACTCAGCTGAAGACGACCACACATTGTTTGCGGTCGAAACGTTGTGTTAACGATGACGTATGTTAAGTTCAAATCAGGTGCATAACTAGGAAACGATTGTTGAGTGCGGGAATCGAAAACGTGGACGATAATAAACAATGAAAAAAGGCGTGGGTTTCTTTGGCAACTGCTTCTTCCGCTATTCCCACCAACGGGGGTGGGGTCGGGGTTACGTTTCATGATGTAAGATGGGACCTTTTATCTTTATTCGCCTATTTTTTATAATAGGGACTACGTATAGCCTTACTGTTTCCAGCTCCCTGAGAACTCTTCTTAGTTAATTTATCAAGTAACAAAAATACAAATGCAGATAACATATTAAAACAAATCAATAACATACATCCAAAAATACAATTCACAGAAGAAAAAGAAAAACATAACAAAATCAACTATTTAGACATAACCATCACAAGAAACAACAGCCACATACAATATGTAATATACAGAAAACCAACTTCCACTAACATCATTATACCTAACCATTCTGACCACCCAGCATAACATAAAATGGCAGCTTTCTGTTCACTATTTAACAGAATGTACAAAATACCCCTAAACAAACAGGAACGAAAGAAAGAAAGAAATAAATATAATATACCAAATTGCTTATGAAAGTGGATACAATAAAAATACTATAAACAAAATAGAAAATAAAATCAAGTATAAAATAAAAACTGAACAATTAAGAAATAATAAAAATGAGGAACACATAAATAATAACAACAATAAAAATGGGCCACATTCACATACACAAATAATAAAATGACAAAGCTAACAAAACTATTTAAAAACACAGACATTAAAATAGCATACAAAAGTAATAAAAATAATTTAAAAAACTAAATATACCACTCAACAAAGATAATACAACAACCAATGGTATATACAAAACTGAATACCAAGATTGCAATAAACATTACATAGGACAAACGAAAAAACGTTATTTTGAACATCTAAACCATACAAAAAACCAGAAATATATAACTCTAATTTGGCAACACATGCAATAAACACTGGACATGAATTCCTAGACATAACCAACATGACACTAATACAACACATATCACACAAAGGCACCATAATGAACATTTGGGAAAATTTACAAATATACAAACACAAAACAAACTACGAATCAATACAAAACATGATACAATTTTCAAAGCACTCAACATCGAAAATACACAAAATACTAATATATACACCACAATCATACTATATACACCAACATGACACTAATAAAACACATACCACACAAAGACACCATAATGAAAATTTGGGAAAATTTACAAATATACAAACACAAAACACAAAACACAAAACACAAAACACAAAACAAACTAGTACCTGAACAAATACAAATCAATACAAAACATGATACAATTTTCAAAGCACTCAACATAGAAAATACACAATTTTCTAATATATACACCACAATCACGCACAATAATACCAGTTTAAAATACCAAAAACCAACAGAAAACCATAACAACAACCAACCAAAACACAAGTACTCCACAAGATTCAAAATTAAGAAGTCTGAGGATGGAAACAATAAGTTTCCCGAAACTTATATTCCAAATAAGGAAAAAACGTCTTTAGGTAAAGTTATTATAAATATTAAATATATTACATATGAATCAAGAAATGGACTGTAGTTAAAAGTGTTTGAATTAATATTATTAAGTATGATGTTTTGTATAAATACCTTGTTCTTTTGGATATTCATTTTCGTAGATTGGTTTGCGACAGCTTTCTCATTTAGTTCAGTACAATTTGGTCGCAATTGACGTTTTACAATAACAGTTTTATCCTCTTTGTTCATTTATATGATCATCTGAGATCCCAACGATTTGTTTGTGTAGGTTGTTAAAGTAAACCATGTAGCTAGCACAGTTTTCTTCAATCTTTCATTCACCCTGCTTATTAACAAAAAGTAAAACGTCTTCAAAGGTTCAAAAATAAAATAAAAATAATATTTTCCTGGTAAGAATGTTACAAGGCTCATTACAGAGACGAAGGGTAGGGAAGACTTGACCTACTGAAATACGTGTTTATAAGACCACCGTGGACTGAAAGTAATTTATGCGTGAGAACTGTGGAATATTAACGAAAGACGTATGTTCAAAATAAACGTAGCGGAGGTGAACTTGTAAACACGTTCCGTATATTTTCACTTTGATGTATTGTATATTCATAATGAAACAGTAGGCAACACCCACACAAACATTAAGGATATGAACAAACAGTTACGTAAATTGAATTGCTAAATAGTGGTACGTAATGAGGAAAAATATTATACCATTACAGAACATTCTACGTGTGTCTCAGCTCTCGCCTGTAATGTGTGTGTGTGTGTGTGTGTGTGTGTGCGCGCGTACATATTGCTGCTACTTTGAGATGAAGGACAATAATAACGTGACACTTGTCACGCGTCCGCGGAGACTGATCCGGATTTCACCAGTCCGCGCGCGCTGTGCGCAATGCCGCAGTCAATTACGTTCTGGTGTTTTCTTGACGCGTTCTTGACGCGTAGTATGGAATATTCTGGATATCTCAGCGGCGCTTGGTTCAGTATTGTCGGGCGATTTACACAGTGCGGTTCGAAGTATTATGGCGAAGTGTAACATGTTTTATAATTGTGCGAGACTCGTTGACATTTTTATTGAGTGTGAACAATTCTTATTTGATTTGTTGTAAGAGACTATTTTGTTGATTACAAACTGTTTAATGTGATAATTAAAGCTGGTGATTAGTGACTTAATTGGTGTCTTGTATTTTGTTTTCCACTGTACCATACGACGATCACTAGACCGTCGTAACAATACGCTGACATGAATCTAGATCTGAAACTACGGTGGAATAACAGATAAGAAAAAAGAAGAAAGGACTTGATCTATGTCGGACGGGTATGCGTGTCATCTACACAATCCGACGTTTAACCGGTGCGGATGTATGGGATATGCAACTTTTGTACTGTGTCATCGATTCAACGGATTGTATACAATCGTCGCAGTTGTTGTCGTTAACGGATCGTGGATTAGTTGTTTCGGTTCTACAACGGCCGAGACTACGTTTTCAGTAAGTGAATCCTGGTTGCTTCTAACCTGTTTCCTGCTAATATATTAAGTAATATTATGGAGTTTTTTATACAGTGAAACTTCTTATGGACCATTGAAAGAAGACGAGCTGATTATTAATATGCTACGTTGAGGCGAAAAATGAGAAAGGTGCCTATATGACTTTAACACACGGCAACGCACGAAGCTGTTCCAGACGTCTGGCGATTATTCTGCTCACCGTTATCAAGGTGTGACAGAAACTCTAATGATAACGGAGCTGTTCCAAGCCTCTGCTTATACCATACCCGGCTCTCCATCGAACTGGAGGTTTATTGTTCTGAACGCTGACCAGGCGCCTGACGATGTTGTGGTCAGTACCCCTTGGGTTTGAGACGTGCAGCTCTAACCCTCCACGGATTATGGAATATGTACGGAATATCTAGAATATAACAGCAGGTAGTAGCATCCAACTTCACCGCACATGACGGACACAGAGTCGACGCCCCACAACCGAAACCACAGACCAACCTAGAGTCCAACCCAGTACATCGGGAATGTACCCGGGTCACCCCGGATCCACCCCCCCCCAATGACGGTCGGGCCGCAAACAGAGCGTACCCTGCTTGCGGGGCTCCCCGACCCCCGAGTAGTTGATTTAGCAAAATCCCTGAACCGTCTCCCATCAACAACGGGTCGGCCCCCAATTCTGGGGGACCTACCAGATGCAGCTTAAGCCACCATTTCGGGTCCGCATACCCGGGGCTTTGGTTGGTCCATATCAAGGTCGGAGATCAACACAGTGTCTAGCGAGTTCCAGGCGCCTATGCGGAAAGTGAGAGATTATTCTCGAATCTCAGCGGGGTATAAATATAAGCGCCAGAGACCAGCTAGGCAGTTCAGTTAGTTTTTGGACTAGCAATATTACAGTCCAGTTCGGAGTGATTGTTTTTGTGGCCTGCGGATTTAGTGTTAATTAGTGCCAAACTAATAAGGTGATATTTATTGTTAAATTTAACTTGAATTATTGTATAAGAGAGTGTTTGTTTGTTTGTAACTGTTGTTGTGTCTAATTAAAGTGGTAACTAGACTTCATTGGGGTCAGTTATTCCGTTTCCACTGTACAACACGACGATCTGCATGTGACTGTCGTAATAATACCACATCTTATGATTTCTCTACGCAATAATATTGTTTCCCAGATACTTGTATTTATAGGCCTACCATGTCGAAGTTGCGAGGCGATTTTACCATTTCTTAGACGACAGCCTACGTTGAAAAAGAGGAAGCGCTTAGAAAGCAATGGCAAACCCCATGCTGTGCTAACCTTGTACACACGTCATAAACACTGTATATCTTACAGGCGTACGAACATTCTACGTTGAACCCTTAGTGGAAACTAAGTACGTTGAATCTTACTTTGTGGACACAACGTAACTTGGAGACGTTTGTAAATAGGACTAACAAAAGTAGGTATATATAAATGAGGTTGAAGCGTTCTGCTGCAAACCATATAATGTTTGACCGTCGTAACAATGTAATGGAAAGTTGTATTAACTACTGCACGACGTTAGTATAATTAATTTGTACATTTTGAAATGTAAACGTATGTCTAAAAAGCAAGATCATCAGGGCCAGCTTCACAGATAAAAGGAAAAGAATCTCTTTGGTGTTTGACTGAAGCGAAGAATTTGAAAACGGAAAATAATAATATCACAAAATCAAAATGTATGTCGCTTGACAAAATCGCTTGTTTGTGTTAATAACTTCTAGTGATGAACGATTTTCTCGAGGTTCCACCATTGACCATACACAATTAAAAATAATTTAAACTACAAATTTTATTAGTGGTTAAATAAATTTATGTTACACTCACTTGTT
Organism: Magicicada septendecula; assembly: GCA_034769895.1. NCBI lineage: Eukaryota > Metazoa > Arthropoda > Insecta > Hemiptera > Cicadidae > Magicicada > Magicicada septendecula. Next base: position 400,990,342 of record CM068371.1, on the reverse strand, counting down.
GCACACACCACTAGTCACTGTGACACCGATTAGCGCTTTCGAACGTTCATCATCAGATCGTAACTGCCACGATCATCAGATAATCATGGTCTGATATTAATCGTGGCAGTTACGATCTGATGATGAACGGGTATGTTCGAAAGCGCTAATCGGTGTCACAGTGACTAGTGGTGTGTGCAACAAGTGAGTGTAGCATAAAAATAATTTGTTATCGTGAGGACCTGTATATCGTTATGGATGAATGTATTGAGTACAACGTTCAGTATGAGCACTTTAACATAATGATTATGAGTGTAATGGGTATTAATACTTATAGAATATTTTAACTGTGTCTAATATTAAAATAATAACATATGTATAATAGCTATTATTTTTTATGCAACAAGTGCACACACATTTATGTATGTGTAGAAATATTAATTATTTCTGTACTGACCATACACAGAAAGGTGATGATGATGGCAATAAATTTCCTCGAAACGTTCGGCACAATGTTTAAAACTGTGTCTAGTTAATGGCTGAACTTCATAAAGCCTTGTTCATTAATTCATAGTCACTATTGAAGTAAGGATGACTTCTAGTGTTAAGCCATTTATGGCTCATATTGTGTATGTGTGTGTGTGTCATATGATATTTGGTATACTTCTGTTAAGGACACGAAACATCTTTTACTTGCCTATTTCCACTAGAAGCAACTAAATTTCACGTGATAACTGCCTTCAATCAACAGCTCTAGCTAAAATACTCTGTTAGAATATTAAAATTTTATGTACATATTGATAAAAGAACACCGCGTTCATATAGGCAATCTACGAAATCAGCGAGAAGAATGAAGTAACTTTGGCTCTATAAATTTAAATCTTGTATGACTGTAACTACTTGTTTGTAGTTTATGAGGTTCACAATTGAATGAGTAATCTTTCCCATCTGTATCTAATTCAGCCAGTAACTACAGTTTGTACAAGTACTTTGTAAAAATATGAAGCGCATTGTATAGTGATTTCCACCCTGCATAATGGTGACGCCCCGCGGAGTTCTAAGAGGGAATACAACCCCTCTTTCAGCAGCTTATGAACCTAATCATCGTGTCGTTTCTCTTGCTTTTTATTGCTTTCAATAATTTCCTTCGACAAACAAGCTTTAAATGGTAACCGCTATGACAAGGCATATTACGAACGCGTCTGTTCCATAAACGTGCCGCCCCGGGCGCGATTGACGGTCATAAAACGTTGACGGAGCGTTTGAAAATCTCATAAAAGCTTGTTAACTATTAAAATAATTTATGTAAAATATATTCGACAGACTTTAGGGGATGGCGAAATTTTGAAGTAGTACAATATAATTAACTCAGCCCATCAAAATCATTTTAATTATATTTATGGTATATGAATCCGGTTATCTGCAAAGTGACAGAAATAAACATTGTCGTCATCCCAATGTTTACTCGATGTTTGTACAATTTTGTACGATGTTCTGGAATGACATAAGTTTTAAGTGTTATAGCTTAGTATGCCTCACGTTTTATTTGGCGCTAAAAATATTTGAAAATTTAAACGTTTTAGCTACGTAGAAAACGTATATCAAATATCTTTTTGTACATGCTTACAGTCTACTTCAATTTTTATCATATCACGTTTGAAATCTCATATAACCCGTGTAAGGCAGTAAGAAACTGTCGAGCGTCCGAAATTGAAAGCCATCACATGCGCTAGCTCACTTGATCTGTTAAATTCCAGAATGTAATATTAGCAGAAAAATAAAATTACATAAATCTTTTGTCAGCGCGAATAGTCAGAAAACTTCTCATGGGGACCTACGTGTCAGCGAGTTTAGTTTTACACGTGTAGAAATATTGTATCCGAAATTCTTATCTCTTCTTACCTTCCTAATAACCAATCATTAACTAAAAGGCAAATGGAGGGACAGGAGTTAATAAATATGAGTTATAGAAGAATTTATTTAGAACACACTTCTTGGGGAAGAGTCTGTCTGTAACAAATGGAGGCTGTTCCATCACGGACCGCTACAAAAGACTATCAGAAACATATTTTAACTAGTTGAATTTTCAAAAACGTTAATGACTTTTGAAATAGCATGTAACGAATAGCCAGACCAAAACAACGGCTAGTTGAGATACACAAGGAGCTGAATCAAAATTCCGCTGGAATTGGACTCAAAGTTATCAGCAAAATTAAATACATGCTGATTTCTGCATCAGAAAGGATAAGAAATCTATATAATTGATACATAGAGGATAATTCATTTGATTCGGTTAATAACTTCAGATACCTGAGTAACATGATAGATAATGGAGGGGCCCATAAACACGACAATACGAGGCAGGATACAAATAGGAAATATGGCATATTATGCTAAATTATTATGTTGGTGCAACAGCCTTTGGAGATTTAAAAGTACTCGTTTTTAAAGCCTTTGGAGATATTTATAAAGTACCTGTTAAATAAAAAACGCTAAATTCTTTATTTTAAGTGTTACTGTGTTAGAAGCATTGTATAACACATTAAACGTTATGTTTCCTCAACAATGGCTTTTATTTATTTTAGCAGTAAACTAAAAACGAAAAAACGTTGTCACCTAATCTCACAAATGAAAACAACACGTATTTTCGCTTTGCATTAAGTAATATGACAGTTACAATTAGTACACTTCTTCTTTTCCACATCGTAATATATCGATACAATCGCATATTATATAAAACATCGAAAATATACTGCATGGATGGATAAATATACAGTTCCGATGCCGCTAAATAGCTTTTGTTTATTTACTTGTTACTATGGTAATTAATTCTGGTCTCTATGGTGTTGTTGACATCATTATACGCGTCAACGAAAGGCATAATTAAAAGGGCATACATCGTGCGAACGGGGCAAAATATCAAATTCCAAGTTATACAGTATTTTTCGCCTTGTGTAAGAGGTTACCTGTGCAAGATTTGGTAGCAATCGGTGTAACGGTGTGGATTTGTATTCAGTACCCATAAATCCTCAGACTTTGAGTTATATATATATAATAATTTATACCGTTTTAATTTTATTTATTGTTTAAAAGGAAATAAGTGTGTTTAACATTTATGAGGAATTTAGAGCGTTGACAACAATAAATCTTCTTGTAGGCCAAACAAAGTGATTTTAACGTCCAAACTATCATCGTATTCGGACTCACTAAATCTTTGGATTCACGTTGATTAGCAGTAACTTTCATCTCTCATCATTGTAATGGCGTCTTCTAATCCAGTAACGCAACTTGATTTACGTCTCATCTGTACTGAAATAATAGTTTTTATAATCATTGTAATGCCAGTTATTGTGTGTGATTATAATTCACTATGTAAGGCCGGTTCACGTAAAAATTTTTTGTTTGAATACATTTTATCGAGAAGCCACTTTTTCCTCCATTTACTTTTTACAAAATTTTCTTTTCTTATTAACAGAATACAGATGTACACCTCACGGAATAAGAATATGTGTGGAATTTACTGCTGTTTCTGAACAAGGTGTCGACTTAGTGAAATCTCTCATTGCAACAATCACTGCAGCAAGTTTTACCGTGAACGTCCCGCGTTACTGAATGCGTACGAACCAGTAGCGCGTGCGCGTGCGCGTGCGCGTGTTACGAATCCCACACCACCGACCGCAACAGACATACGCAGATCAGACTTTATAGACTGCCAGTTATTGGTTCAGTTTCACTTTACGATTCAACATTAATTCTGTTACCGCAATGAATGGTTGAACACGGACTCCTGTAGCCTATACGGTACACGCAGTCAGCGTTGCGAGTGAACCTGCGTACTCAGGCTAATATTTATAGCAGTGTTTCTCATCCCTCGGGAGTCGGGCCCCCTGTCTCCGAAACCCTGTAGTTGTAGTGACAAAATAATCATTAAGGCTTAATTTAAAAAATTGTTAAATATTATTTTCTCAATATTAAGACTTAAATATTATTGAAATATTATCTATTTAAATTTAAATAAGTTATATGTAATAATAATTATTTTCTTAATATTTGAAATTTGTTTTGCTTGCTAACTAAAAAATAAATATCGGCTTCTTGCAAATAAATATACTATACTTGTCCAGTATGACCCAAACTCACTAATGTACGCCGAGTAATACATGTTCACTTATACGCGTACATGTATGTCTACACATATATGTTTGAAAGTAAGTAAAATAGTAAAGTTTAAAACGACTTTGAAATTTTAAAAACTAAATACATTTTTTGTTATTACAAAATCACGTTTTTAGTTGGATAGTTTAAGCAATATTAAAGTAATTTTAAAGGAAGATTAACGTCCCGTTTCACTACCTCCGTTAAGAATTTAACGGCCAGTAAGTCGTCCTAAGGATTTAACGTGAGACAACCGAGTTTATGAAGCTCACTTAAAAGTAACTTCCATTAAAATTGTCGGTTAACTTGACGGGAGTTACTTGGGCCGTTAAATAACTAACTAACCTTAAATTGTTAAAACGTAATTAATGTTAAACCTAATTTTAACCCGTTAAAGTGACGAGAAGTAACGTTAACATTACGTTAAGCATCACTTCATGTAAGCCTATGTTGTTTGAGACGAAGGGGCTCATGTAAGATAAATAAAAAATATAAGCACATATTTGTTCCCTTTCTGCAGTCAGAAACTTTATTCTGTTTGTAGTCTTGTTTTTTTTTCATAAAATAATTCATGTTATTTTCTAGCGTTGAGTGTGCGTATATAATGCAATCTAACGTGACAACAAAAATGGATCAGAGAGAACATTTTAACGCTGAAATAATTTAGGCTTAATTAGAAAGTCATCCAAAGACAAAGGAAAAAAAAAGAAATATCACTGATGACAGAAATACCGAGTTAGATAATCTGAGTGAACTAAAATTTATAGGACGCAATAGGCTTTTATAAAAAGTAACTATGAATATTCTTGAAGAACTGTGGTTAAACTGGAATGTCCTCAATTACAGGGACAGGAACGGGAATAAAACAAATAGAAAACAACAAAAAGAAAAAATGTAAGAAACAGAAAACTACGAAACAGTGATGCCTTCCAACAAATCGTTTTTATTTTAACAGGGATTATTGTGACTCATAAAATAAACACAACTAAAAAAAAAAAACTAGAATAAAACCACCAAGTATGAATGTAGCGTTAATCATTATCACTTTATTTATTATACAATTTTTAGCAGTTATTGATATTATTATACAAATGCGAATTAACAGAAAATAACAGTATAGAAGTAATTCAACTACAAAATGAAAAATAGCAGTTAATGTCATTATTGCCATTGTAGGCATTTGTCAGATTGTCAGATAGAATTCAACCAAGTTTGACTTGGCTTGCGTTCAATAAGCAGAAAAATCTGTTTATTTTGAAGAATGCCAGCTGAAAAGTGAGAAAGAATTTGCTGAGAAGTTATATTAGGAGCTTAGTTTTTTGCGAGCGTGGAAGATTTGAGTAAAAATAAGAAATAAGAAAGAAAAATACTCGAAGTGTGGTGTTAAGTTAAAGAATTATGAAAGAGGGGAAAAGCTTACGAATTGTTAGGATTTTTTGGAGAGTTCAAGAGCACAGAAGTTTCTTTAAATCATTTTAAATGGAGAAGAGCTCAAGAGAACATACTTCGATGCCGATTCTAGGCGAGCTCGTCTTTCCCGCGACTGCACCGCGTCTCGAACTTCTACCGCGGGGACAAGAATGAAATCGTGTGAGTTAGGTGTTGCCTGCTACCGGCCGTGGGTTGGGGCAATTAGGTTACGTCAAATCGTGTGAGTTAGGTGTTGCCTGCTACCGGCCGTGGGTTGGGGCAATTAGGTTACGTCAAATCGTGTGAGTTAGGTGTTGCCTGCTACCGGCCGTGGGTTGGGGCCGTGGGTTAGGTTACGTCAAATCGTGTGAGTTAGGTGTTGCCTGCTACCGGCCGTGGGTTGGGGCAATTAGGTTACGTCAAATCGTGTGAGTTAGGTGTTGCCTGCTACCGGCCGTGGGTTGGGGCCGTGGGTTAGGTTACGTCAAATCGTGTGAGTTAGGTGTTGCCTGCTACCGGCCGTGGGTTGGGGCAATTAGGTTACGTCAAATCGTGTGAGTTAGGTGTTGCCTGCTACCGGCCGTGGGTTGGGGCAATTAGGTTACGTCAAATCGTGTGAGTTAGGTGTTGCCTGCTACCGGCCGTGGGTTGGGGCCGTGGGTTAGGTTACGTCAAATCGTGTGAGTTAGGTGTTGCCTGCTACCGGCCGTGGGTTGGGGCCGTGGGTTAGGTTACGTCAAATCGTGTGAGTTAGGTGTTGCCTGCTACCGGCCGTGGGTTGGGGCCGTGGGTTAGGTTACGTCAAATCGTGTGAGTTAGGTGTTGCCTGCTACCGGCCGTGGGTTGGGGCCGTGGGTTAGGTTACGTCAAATCGTGTGAGTTAGGTGTTGCCTGCTACCGGCCGTGGGTTGGGGCCGTGGGTTAGGTTACGTCAAATCGTGTGAGTTAGGTGTTGCCTGCTACCGGCCGTGGGTTGGGGCCGTGGGTTAGGTTACGTCAAATCGTGTGAGTTAGGTGTTGCCTGCTACCGGCCGTGGGTTGGGGCCGTGGGTTAGGTTACGTCAAATCGTGTGAGTTAGGTGTTGCCTGCTACCGGCCGTGGGTTGGGGCCGTGGGTTAGGTTACGTCAAATCGTGTGAGTTAGGTGTTGCCTGCTACCGGCCGTGGGTTGGGGCCGTGGGTTAGGTTACGTCAAATCGTGTGAGTTAGGTGTTGCCTGCTACCGGCCGTGGGTTGGGGCCGTGGGTTAGGTTACGTCAAATCGTGTGAGTTAGGTGTTGCCTGCTACCGGCCGTGGGTTGGGGCCGTGGGTTAGGTTACGTCAAATCGTGTGAGTTAGGTGTTGCCTGCTACCGGCCGTGGGTTGGGGCCGTGGGTTAGGTTACGTCAAATCGTGTGAGTTAGGTGTTGCCTGCTACCGGCCGTGGGTTGGGGCCGTGGGTTAGGTTACGTCTAATCGTGTGAGTTAGGTGTTGCCTGCTACCGGCCGTGGGTTGGGGCCGTGGGTTAGGTTACGTCAAATCGTGTGAGTTAGGTGTTGCCTGCTACCGGCCGTGGGTTGGGGCCGTGGGTTAGGTTACGTCTAATCGTGTGAGTTAGGTGTTGCCTGCTACCGGCCGTGGGTTGGGGCCGTGGGTTACGTTACGTCTAATCGTGTGAGTTAGGTGTTGCCTGCTACCGGCCGTGGGTTGGGGCCGTGGGTTAGGTTACGTCTAATCGTGTGAGTTAGGTGTTGCCTGCTACCGGCCGTGGGTTGGGGCCGTGGGTTAGGTTACGTCAAATCGTGTGAGTTAGGTGTTGCCTGCTACCGGCCGTGGGTTGGGGCCGTGGGTTAGGTTACGTCTAATCGTGTGAGTTAGGTGTTGCCTGCTACCGGCCGTGGGTTGGGGCCGTGGGTTAGGTTACGTCTAATCGTGTGAGTTAGGTGTTGCCTGCTACCGGCCGTGGGTTGGGGCCGTGGGTTAGGTTACGTCAAATCGTGTGAGTTAGGTGTTGCCTGCTACCGGCCGTGGGTTGGGGCCGTGGGTTAGGTTACGTCTAATCGTGTGAGTTAGGTGTTGCCTGCTACCGGCCGTGGGTTGGGGCCGTGGGTTAGGTTACGTCTAATCGTGTGAGTTAGGTGTTGCCTGCTACCGGCCGTGGGTTGGGGCCGTGGGTTAGGTTACGTCAAATCGTGTGAGTTAGGTGTTGCCTGCTACCGGCCGTGGGTTGGGGCCGTGGGTTAGGTTACGTCTAATTCAGTGCAAGTTTTCTCCGAGAAGGTTTACCTGGCACAGATGGGTGCGCTAATGAGACGGTTGCCCTAGAAACGAGAGCGGCGCCTGTAGAAATTACGGTATAGTGTGTCCTTACGGTGGCGTTCACGGAACGGACACTAAGGGCAGTGTGGATGGCCTATAGAGACTGAGGTTTCAGTTTTGAGGGGGGAGGGTTTAGCCAAGTAGCTCCACACTAGGCGCATGTAAGTAACCGTCGGAATCACATACGTGATATCGACGATTTTACCTACGCGGCGGGTGCTAACCTTTCTAGGAGTGGACAGAGCTGGTAAAGATGGTGAGCTCTTTTACGTGCGTTTGCCAGATGACAAGCATATCAAGGTGAAGCCCTGGATACCTCACATTGGGTCCAAGAAGCCGTGTATCGCCTGTATACGTTCGGTTAAAGAGAATTCTACATCCGTTAGTCTTGGCCACGTTAGTAGAGACTCTCCCACTCAACTTATACATCCAGCTGTCCTGGAGCCAAACTGCGGCCGTTTCAGCGCTACGATCGACACACACATGCGTGTCGTCGGCGAAAATTGCTAGTCGGACTTTTCCGCAGCTTCGGCTCGTTGTTGACGTAGAACGGAAAAGCAGAGGACCTAGGACGTTGGCCTAAACATACTTCGGTGTAAAGAGAATAATTAAAAGAAAAGTAAAAGAGAAAATTACACAGGAAGAGCTCTTTTTGTATATATAACCTAAATATAAAAAACGTGAATTGTAACTTATACCGTATGCGATGAAGAGGTAGGATGGAGATCAAGAAGTAGCTGACAACAAACTTGCGGGTTTTTAACGTAAGATACAGAATTTCCCTGATCACGCGTTTCGACTTTTACACCATTAACAAGTATATTAAGTTTATCGATAATGGTGTCAAAGTCGAAACGCGTCGTCAGTAGCGATCGATGTTTTATGTAGGTTACCGCTGACAACAACTATGGATACCTGTCGACTGTTGAAGTAATATCTGCCCAGTGAGTTCTATCCACAGCAATTTCTGTCCAGAGTTCTTTAACCTGGCCATTTCTCCACCTGTCCTAGGAGGATACTCGTGATTCCTTGGTGTTTCTTCGTCTCCACCTAGCCCACCTCTACTGTCTTACATGTGAATTTGCTTTATGGCGTCATCTCGCCGCGCTTCGCATACTAGCTTCCAGCGTTTGTAATCCAGCCATTCCCCTTGTTCCAGTTCTACATCTGTCATGGCGATGTTTAAATCTGCGTCGCATATTTTCCTCGGTCTGCCACGTTTTGTTCTCTATGGTGAACTCACCAAAATACTGGTTTAATTCCGTATCCATAAACGCAGTCAATTACCGTTAGGTCCATCAATTTAATTACGTTTCCGCTTCGGTAGCCGACAACATAGGCAGCAGTGCTTATTTAATGCCGGGACTCAGTCACCCCATCATTGTGTTTTTTTTTTTAACTCCTAAAGGCAATGCCTTGTCGCTGTAGCCACGTCATTCTATCCCTTGCGATATTCTTCATTTCTCCATAGGACCCACTATTCACGACACTCATTGTGCTGCGGAAGTATGCAGTTCTTGGTCTTCCTTTGGGCTTCTTCCCCACTACTTTGCACTCAAAGATGTTAGTTAAAAAAGCACTATGTCTGATCACATGCCCTATCAACTTAATCTTCCTCACCTCTATACTCCTAAGCATTGTGTATATGTGGTTTAAATCAGGCACGATCACATCACTGTTCACTTCTCCATACCCCGTTGAAGCTGCTACCTCGGATCGGGACACTCTTTATTCGCAGCTATCCCTCGTCCCTGTGGGCCCTTTGCTATCCACCACTCAGAGCTGCGATTTTATTTTTTTGTTTCCGTAAATGATACGGTGAATTCTAGTTTGGTTGCATGTTCATTTAATTACGTTACCGCCTCTCTCCTAGTGTATTATTTTAACGATTTTTCTGTGTGAGTAGAGTTATCCATCGATTTTTTTTAGGATTCACAGTTTGTAGCGTCAGTAACTGTACCTAATCACCTTCAATGTAGCCAACCACTAAGGTGCCGTCGGCGTAGGCCTTCGATTAAGTGATACAAGAGTGTGTCAAAATGACATCTACATAGGTCGAGATGAAAGAGTCATTAAAGTTGATAAAGAGTTGCTTTAATAGCTTACGTTAACTGTTTCAGCGATTAAAAAATAAACAGATATCTGTTTCATTGTTAAATGTTCACAAACACGCGCGCGCTTTAAACTGACAGACAACCACCGCTCATTGCTTCGTGCGAATGTGTCCAAGCATCGCTGCGTGCATGTAATTAAGAGAGTGAGAGAGTGTGACATAGGGAAGGGAGAGAATGAGACAGAGGGAGGAGTGTCTGTGAGGCGCGCGCAGTGTCTCGACCACAATACAATAATTGAATTACGTTTGTTAACACTGTATTCCATAAGCTCAATTTTTTTTCTAAGATTTGCACAGACTATGGTATATTTGACTTAATTTACAGCTACCATGTCCTACTCACCATCACCATCAGTTTTCATCTGTTAAGCCATTGAAACCTTACTTTTACAAAACTTTACCACGAATAACTTCTTATTTATTTTTATTGAAGAGTGTAAGTACGTTGGGTAAAAATAGACATTAATATTTATATGCGATGGATATTAACAGTTAGAAAGAAGAGGACGCCCTGAAGACACGCGGGTAAAAAACAAACATGAAAGCTCAGAGAGCTCGTAGAACGATCTTTGAAAGGGAGAATGGGAAGATCAGAAAATGGAGAGGCTGAGAGCGGGAAGACGTTCTTACTAGTTGTGGAACTGGCTCGATGATGTTAATGAAAACATTTATATAGTTTTAATCATATTAAAAGGGCTTTTATGAACATTATTTTCTAAAGTTTAAAAATTCTGATCGGCGTCTATAGTGATATCTTTGTGTATTTTCGCTGTCGTTTATTTGATGAATATGTCATCGCTTTACAATAAACCTCTCAAAAATCTGTTTAATAATATAATTCGAACGAGTTTTGTACACTATAAGCTAAAATTAAAATCATAATCCAACTGTTTTCCGTCTGTTGGTTGTCGCGTGTGTTCTATTTTGTTCTCTTTGTGCCCGTATTATTTTATCTATATGCAGATATAGTCTGAATACAGTTCAAACCGTATTCTCGCCCATTATACAGAGAACAAACCCGCGACAACATTCAGTTCCAGTAAATTGTCTCAAGTCAGTGGCACCGATACCCACCGTGCAGATCTCAATTATCCTGTGTATACAACGCGGACGTATTTATGACCTTATGGACCGGTTTACATTAAGCAATTTGCATTGTAACTGCGTTTATTAACACAGTAAACCTATGATTGGATTACACGCGCTTGCAAATTGCGAGCACCTCTATTTTTGAAATGACTCTTTTTTCTCGCATTGTTCGTGTGCGCAAACAACCATTATCGAGTGTGCGCGTGTGCGAGTGCGTGGCTAATCTCAGTCTGCACGCCGTAAAGTATGGTATTAAAACGTCCATCCAGCGCGCATGCTCGCAATTAAAGGCCAGCTTTAACTGGTTTATACACTGTAGTATATTTACTTTGTCAGCGCAATGGAATACACCTACATTTAAGGATTCCTTAAAATAACGCAGACAATTAGTCAAGGTTTTCTTCTTTTTGTTGTTCCACTTTTTAATCTACTTTCGTTTTAATAACGCTCATCTTTTTCAGACACACTTGGCAGTCGATTGTTTTTGTACCTTCGTCATGTACAGTGTGACGACCGTTTCGATTATCGACTACGGTTTTAGTTTTCGATTTTCTGGAATTCTGATATAATCTTTATTTGATCGCTGCTTCTCTCCTTGAATTCGATGAAAAAACAGAGATAGACATTGTTGCCTACTAAAAATTCTTCTTTTAATTAAGTGAGTGGCTCCTTAAATTTTCATATTGTTCTTCTGGCTTAGTAGGAGGAACTTAAATATTACGCTTTCCAATTTATCTTTATTAACTTGATTAGAAGGTATAATAATAGACTGTCTTCGTACCACCAAGTGCTTAGGAGAAGCAGGGTAGACTATCGCTTACAAAGAAGGGAATGTGGCTAGCAATACGCCTCGGCCATCTGTTGTTACCCTAGGTATTCGTTTTTACAGATCGAGTCGTCCTAAGAGTTGAAAAACAATGACTTTATTGTGCGTCTGGGCATTGAATTTATTGAGAAAGAACAACTTATAAGGAACCAGCGTATGATGGAAATGTTTCCTGAAATGAGTGATTAAGTAAAAACAAACATTCTTTGTAAGTTATAATAATAGTCTATTTTGTACCATGAAAGTAGCTTATGTTAGGACCTATGTCAAATAGCACATGTGATCCGATTGGGAAACGAGGAAAGCAATGTGGCCAATACTACGTTTCAGCCGCCCAAAATTACCTCAGGATGTTATTTCAGGTATTCGTTATCACAAGCTGAGTCGTTCTGGAAGCCAGAAAACGCAATTAGATATATGGTCTACCAGACTCTAATCATTTGAACCTTAAATGTAGGACTTACGCGCCACACCAGCAGGTCTGGTAAATCAGATTTTTTTTATTACGTTTATTTATGCATGCAATCTGTTTTGTGGAAACAATAAATATAACTGATGACGAATGAATATGAATGAATGGTCCAATGACTAGTTCTCTATATAATTATTTAACAGTGACATGCTATACTATTTCCGTTCTTAGTTCAACCTTGATGTAAACAAACCACGTTGCAAATCTGAAACGCTATTGGTCAGGGGTTTTGAGACTGTTCATATTACGCGCATGTGTAGAATGCCTGTATAATCATGTGAGAGTTATCTTACCACTTAAATAATGGGGAGGGGGAACGTCGTTTTAAGACTTATCACTGTATTCCGAACCTTACTGAATTAATACGAAACCTGTTGAAAGGATATTGTTGCGTGCTGGAAGCTGTTGAAGTCTTCTCGAGTTATTCCAGGAGACGCTGAATGAAGAGGGCTGGTTTTGAATTAAATAGAAGTGGACTGTATAAGTTTGTATAATAATCATTTATTGAGAATAGCTGAAATTGAATACTGTTGCGGACACGCGCAGAAGTTTACGCGACATGACGTCCGTATCTGATTAATAATAGAAGTCAAAAGACATGATAAATGAAGCGAGCTTGCTATGTATAATTAGTGCATGCTGCACTGGATAATAATAATTAAAAAATTGAAAGCCGGTAGCCGCGGCCGTTGCTGATACGAGTGAACAACTCGGAGTCTTAGTTAGAATTAACGAAAATTTTGCTACAGGCCGCACAGCAGTACCTGCTGTCGGCGGCAGATAAGAAAAACGTGACGTCATCTGTGCGTGTCGCAATGCAGTAGTTACATTACAAGGTCTAAAGACTGTACAATTCCTGCAATGTGCTGCTAGCACGACGAAAATTCGTACCATTGTCCGAAAATAATTGAGTGGGAATGCCCCTGCGGGCGATGAACCGTTTCAAGGCTGCAATAAAGGCGTCTGAAGTAAGATCAGATACCAATTCTAAATGAATGGCCTTAGTGCGCATGCATATGAATAACGCAATATACGCCTTTGACGTCGATTTTGAGCGCTGCCCGCCATGACGTATAAGTACGGGACTGGCATAGTCCACTACAGCTTGGGAAAATGGCCTAGCCGGGGTGACCCTAGAAGGGGGTAGTTGACCCAGTAATTGGTTCGCACCTCTAGCACGGTAACGGAAACAAGTAATACATTTATGTATTGCCGAGCGTATATAGGAATTATCGTTAACAATCCAATATTTCTGTCTCAGAGAAAACTGGGTTAATTGTGTGCCAGAGTGCAATAAACGAAGATGTTCATATTCTATGATTAACTTGGTGAGATGAGAATGCGGGTGTAAAATTATTTGATGTTTCCTAGCGTAATTAAGCTGGGAGAGCTGCAGACGTCCACCCACACGCAATATACCTGAATCATCAAGGAAGGGGTTAAGTGAGAGAATCTTACTGCTGTTTGGGATGCAGCGATGTTCCTTAAGCTCATTAACCTCAATACCAAAATGCAATTGTTGAGACTGACAAATAAAGGTCAAAAGAGTATCGTGCAACTCCTGGGCTGAGAGAAAAGAAGTTTCCCTGTCTGCAACGGGGAGCCTAGAGTTACGAATAAACCTACGGCAATATGAGAAAACGCGAATGAGTCTTGTGAGTGATGAGTAATTTTCGACATAACTACAGGTGGATGAAACGACGATTAGTGAAGTATGGGCTTGTTTGCGTCGTTCTTGATCAAGATCGGGATAAGTACAGGGAGAATGAGTATCGAAGGCACTGACGGGCCATGATGATGACTCATGTGATAACCAGGACGGGCCATGCCACCATTGAGTGTGGTTATGTAAAATGCGAGGGAGGCAACCGCGCGATAAAATGTCGGCGGGATTGTCCAGTGATGCTACATGGTGCCAAGTTTTCCGGTTAGTAAGACACTGTATTTTAGCGACACGGTTAGCGACAAACACCTTCCAACGGGAAGATTGTTGATGGATCCAATGCAAGGCTATCATCGAGTCCGTATAAAAATATAATTCGTCGAAATTGTAGTTGACGGCGTCTATTACTTGAGAAGCTAACTGTGCCAGCAATAAGCAAGCGCAAAGTTCAAGCCTGGGAAGCGTTATCTGTTTCAGCGGAGCGACCCTGGACCTTGCACACAACAGGTTTGACGATGTGGCGCCGTTTGAATAGACCACCCGCACATAGATACAGCACGCGTAACCCTTTGCTGACGCGTCAGCGAATCCATGAAGCTGTAATGACATGATTCGATAATTATTTAGACTCTTAACAGACCTCGAAATTTTAAAATGAGTATCCGCGACCAATTGAGAATAGAGTTCTAGCCATTGCTCAGACAATGAGCCTGATAAGGGTTCGTCCCAACTGGTACTCGCTAACCACAATTGTTGTACAAAATGTTTGCACCAAAATGTAATAGGGCCAATGAGGCCCAAAGGGTCGTAGATCCCTGCAATGACCGATAACACACTTCTTTTGTTTACCACCGCGACGTTGACATTTCTCTGGACGTTATATAGAAAATTGTCTTCATTGACGTTCCATTGAATGCCCAATGTGCGCACATCTTGGTTTTTGCTAAAATCATGGGAAAGGTGAGCGCGAGAGGCCATAATTGTCTGGTCATTTGAAAACCATTTATGTAGGGTAAAACCATACCGGCTTAGCAAATTTGTGATTTTAAATTTCATCTTAGATAGGACGTTCGGGTTGTCTGAACCCGTCATGAGATCGTCCATGTAAAAGTCGTTGGCTATGGCTAAGCAGGCTGTAGGGTATTCGGATTTATTTTCTTGGGCTACTTGAGCCAGACATCTTGTCGCCAAAAAGGAGGCACTTGCAGTCCCGTAGGTGACTGTCCTTAAAGCGTAATGTTGGAGCTCCTTATGAGGGGCGTCTCGCCAGACAATACGCTGCAAATTAGAATCCTTCGGATTAACTAGAATTTGTTGATACATTTTTTCAATGTCAGCGATAAGGACGTATCGGTGTGTTCGGAATCGAGTCATAATAGAGAACAGGTCCTGCTGGATCGTGGGACCGACCATCAGGGTATCGTTCAAGGACAAATTATTTGTCGTCTTAGCGGAGCCGTCGAAAACAACCCGTAACTTAGTAGTTATACTGGAGTCCTTAAAGACTGGTTGGTGAGGCAAATAAAAGGTGTCTGAATGGTTAAGCGATAAATCGTACTCATTAAGTGGCGACATGTGACCAAGATTTAAATATTCACGCATGAACTCGCTATAGCCTTTGTAAAGGGCAGGGTTCTGCTTGAACTTAAGTTCTAATGACTGAAACCTGCGGATAGCTCCGCGTAGAGAATCACCCAAATGAGACCTGTTTGCCTTTCGAGGCAGTGATACCACAAATCTGCCATCGTCATTGCGGACGGTATTTGACACAAAATGATTCTCACAGTCCGAATCCTCAGCGGAGGTATTACGAACAGAAACTTCCTCCAACTTCCAAAATTCCTTTAGCTGCGAGGAAAGTTCACTATCATTATCACGTACCATAAAGGATGAAATTGGTTTCGTCATGTCAACATTAAACGGTAAGTTACCTGCGAGAATGAAACCTAGTTTTGTCTCCTGAATTACGGGAAAATGTGGGCCACGGATAAATTTAGTAGGTTCAATTAACTGCAGATAATATTGGGCACCAAGTAATAAGTCGACTTGGGACGAGAAGTTGAGTTGCGGGTCGGCTAAAAATATGCCCTTGGGTAAATTTAAAGATGTGACATCGAATGATTCCGCCGGGAGATTATTGGTGATGCTAGAAAGGACAGCGCAATGTATGTTTAAACCAAATTTTTTATAGCGAGACTGTAACCTGACTCGGGTGCTGAAGTCCGCTTGGGATAACGAATTGTTTATACCCGTTATGGGCAATTGAGATTTGATTAATTTCAAACCCATACGGCGGGCGAAATCCATGGTACGAAAGTTAGCCTGCGAACCGGAGTCCAACAAAATTCTAACCGGTTGCTTTCTACCTGAACGGTCAGTAGTCATGCAGACTGCTGTAGATAATAATATGGATTTATTTGTTTATAATTTCAGCGAACACTGGTTGTTGGTGGACGATTCGGCTTTGTCAGGCATATGAATCAGGGTATGACGTTTATATGATGACGTTTAGCGCACTTTCTACAAGAAAATTTG
The DNA here is from genome assembly GCA_034769895.1 of Magicicada septendecula. Taxonomy (NCBI): domain Eukaryota; kingdom Metazoa; phylum Arthropoda; class Insecta; order Hemiptera; family Cicadidae; genus Magicicada; species Magicicada septendecula. The sequence goes on along the minus strand of CM068371.1, from coordinate 400,973,800 downwards.
GATGGGCAGCGGACGCTATCATGACCTGGGGGAAAGCAATTTAGACAGAGTTTATTTTTAATTATAACGTTTTTTTCTCATGTATAGTAAGCGTTGTAAATTGTGGACAATTAATAATTCTGTGTTTATCTTTACACAGCTGACAGATATTATTTCCGACATGAGAGTGAAATATGGCCTTGGCCGTGTTCACCGTTTTAATTGCCCGGCGATAAGGAGCCTATCGCAACCATTTATCTTGCTTGTGGGAGCCGTTTCGCTATCGAGATTTTGTAAAAGCTGTCTCCGTGAATTTAGAAATTTTATCAAATTATTAAAGTTGGGAAGTCGTTCTTCTGACAAACTTTCCTTCCACAATCTAAGCGTATACCTATCGAGTTTTTGGGCCAAATAATGAGTAAGAATAATTTCGAAAGTATTCACGGGCAAATTTAATGTGTTTAATGCATTGATATTAGCTGTTATCTCGTCGATAAATCTGGAAATATCAATTTTGGACTCATGTCGAACCGATTAAACACCCAGGACATTCCTCACATGATGGGCTGAGACAATCAACTTACTGTCATATCTGTTTTTTAATAGATCAATAGCTACGACATAGTTTTCATGAGTAATCGGCAGCGATTTTATGACGTTTAGCGCCTCGTCACTTAATGACGAGTGCAAGTAATGTAGCTTCTGAATATTCGTCAGATCGATTCTGGCATGCACCAATTCGAAAAATATATTATTGTAGTGCTGCCACTCAATTACGTTACCCGAAAACCGAGGTAATTTGATCGGTTCCAGTTGTATAGGGGGGGGTTTAAGAGGCGTACTCTCGGTACTAACCAACGGTTTTGATTCACTTGTTCCACTTGATCCAACAAGTGGTGCAATTTACATTCAATGCTACAAAGATCGTCCTCAGTTTGGAGCCTATCACTTGCTAGCGCGAAATCAGCGTCATCGGATTCAATTTGAGATTGAATGTCATCGTATTTAGTGGATAACTCCATTAAATGTCGCAACTTTATTCTTAGCGCGTGATGTTCGCTGTTTTCCGGGTCGAAATTATCTGCAAACGTGTTTACGCGGGATATGGAAGCTTTAATAGTGCCCCGCTTCTTTATCAGGGCTTTGACATCGGCCATGATTGCGATTGAAGAAAAAAGTAATTTGAAAGAATGTATGCGCAAAGCAGGTTAATAATTGAAGTAATTTTGATAAAGCTTAGTATAATGTCGGAGCCATTGATCATTTCATCATTTAACACATTACTCAATATAACATACTCATTATCTCCATTAACAAACAGCCATCAGCGATATTGAAATTATGCATCTGAACAATAATAGTATAGCATTATGTGGACACTTGAACTCTCAGTGAGCGATTAAGTATTTATGACAATGTGTACATATTGTAATTATATATGTGTGCATAAGGCATTCATAATAGTATACTGAATATAAAATGTTGGTCAATTTTTATATTAATGTGTTATATGAACAAGTATAAGTGAAAGTCATAAATGAACTGATAAATGAAAGTTTATAGTCACGTGGAATCCTGGCGTGTTCCGAACTGCTTCGGTCCTGTTGATTCCGCTCGGATCCCGTTCGTGAATCCTGTGATGTTGTTGCCTCGCCTGTTCGTGCTGGTTGGATGACGATTGCCGTCGTATGTCAGCGTGATTTACCGTTGTGGAATTACTGCTGTTGAACACCTGTCTTGCCGTTTCCTGTTGTAGCCTGGTGAAACTTCTGTAAGTCGTTTTTAGCGGCAACAACGGACATGCCACTGCCAGCAAACTCAATTTGAAGATGTTTTAACTTTTGACGCTTGTTTGGGACACAGGCCTTTGTGCCCAATAAAATGACATGTTTGAAATAGTGAATGAAAAAATGTTGTCACTGTGGACAAAGGATGTGGTCGCTTGTGGACCAAAAATAAGATATCCTGCCCGTGAGGACCAAATGTTGCGTGCTGGAAGCTCTTGAAGTCTTCTCGAGTTATTCCAAGAGACGCTGAATGAGGAGGGCTGGTTTTGAATTAAATAGAAGTGGACTGTATAAATTTGTATAATAATCATTTATTGAGAATAGCTGAAATTGAATACTGTTGCGGACACGCGCAGAAGTTTACGCGACATGACGTCCGTATCTGATTAATAATAGAAGTCAAAAGACATGATAAATGAAGCGAGCTTGCTATGTATAATTAGTGCATGCTGCACTGGATAATAATAATTAAAAATTGAAAGCCGGTAGCCGCGGCCGTTACTGATACGAGTGAACAACTCGGAGTCTTGGTTAGAACTAACGAAAATTTTGCTACAGGCCGCACAGCAGTACCTGCTGTCGGCGGCAGATAAGAAAAACGTGACGTCATCTGTGCGTGTCGCAATGCAGTAGTTACATTACAAGGTTAACAGTTCAAAGTCTGAACAGATATGTTACCCGTCACAACATAACATATGTAAGGCGCCACATATAAAACAATTGATAGAGAAGGAGGTAAATGATCAACGGCGGATAAGTGGCGTCACTGTGTCGAGCATATAATTAAGGAAGAAGATAAGTTCTGGCGACTGGCCCACATTACCGTCGTCGTTATGGACAGTCTTATCTATAATAACGCTGACCTAGGTGATGATACAAGTTTCGACACAGATATAAAAGGAATTGAATTACTCTTTTGTCAGCAAATGATAATATACAGTACACTGGCAAGTAATTATCACAGGTTCTATTTTTGTTTTAAATAAACTTTACTTTTCGTTTTGTTGCGATTTTTGATCGGTTAATAAAAAAATTAACTGGTGTTATAAAATACTTCATTGTCGGTCTGACACGGTGACACAATTTTTTCTTTAGTCAGGACAAATTATTACAATTCACATGTGTTTATACAGTATGAATATTATATGTACCCTGTCTATACTCCTTCTCTCAGAGTGACACGCCTATGATTCAAGCAGCAAATGGCGTTTCAGATGTGCCATGCCTGTTTGTTTACACCAGGATTAAAAAAGAACGGAAATGGTATATGCATGTGTACAGCGAATTCTTTGTCTGCAGGCTGTTATCTAGTACACTTTTTGTTAGAGGATCTGTGTGCTCTTCTAGCCGTTTCACGTAGCTTTCACTGAACTGTGAAATGGTGTCGTTTCTTGTAGGCAGGTCGAGGACGTATACATATTGTTACGACGGTCTACTTAATCGTCGTATGGTACAGTGGAAAACAAAATACAAGACAGCAATTAAGTCACTAATCGCCAGCTTTAATTATCACAATTAAACAGTTTGTAATTAACAAGACAGTCTCTTACATCAAATCAAATAAAAATTGTTCACACGCAATAAAAATGTTAACTGTGTAGCACGACAGATTATCCACTTAAGAACTAATAAAATATGATCATAAATAAATAACTATCGAAGAAAAATCCAATTAAGAGCAACTAACCACAAACTATTTATGAATTAATGTTGAAGAAAGAGAAAGAAAGGGAAGTAAGAACCACTAATACAATTAAATGAATAAACTTGTGTTGAAATAAAAATAATAAAAACTTTACGACATACAAGGAGAAACAATGACCACATAAATATGATAATTAAAAAATTCATTGGGATAAAAACAAGAGCGAAATGAGTTTTTTGAAAAATAAAAAATAAAAATAAATATGAATAAAATCAATAATATAAATATGATCATAAAATAAATGTCAATTATAATAAGGACAAAAAGAAGAATATTTGCAAAAACATGGAACTAGTGGAACAATTCATGAGAACTAAGAAAAAACCAAAATATTTTAAAATATATGCTACCAGTGACCAGAAGCAGATTGTGATAACAACAAAAAGAATAATAGAGGATTAACACAAAAACAACTTAATACTTAATAACTAGTGATAATTATATTAATAAAAGAGCTTCCCACCATAATAAGAAATAAGATATCAGTAGAACAACAAGTCAACAAGTAACAAGTCAGAAGAATAAGTGAGAAGAAAAATAACTGAGATAAAAATATTAACAGATCTGAGCAAATACAAAGTGAGGTATCCAAAGATATTTTTTAATAGTCGTAAAATAGACTACTCTTATATAATTTTTATTAATAACTGTCTGTAGATACGTCCAGCAGTATTATTATGTTTTGAGCAGAGATGAATTGCCTCTGAACTCAATGAGAAGTGTAGCATGGCCAGCAGAGTATGTAGCCTACAGTGCCCCTCTGAACTGCCCCAGCTCACGCGTTAGGGAATGTTAGGGAATAAATATCCCAAGGATAAAACACCAAGTTAAGAAAAAATGAAAATAAAATAATAAACCTCAGATGACTATTACTGTCAAAGAAGATCAATTTAAGAATAAAATATGTGTAAGCTCGAATATGAAGAAGCAAAATTAAAAAAGGGAAGGAAGTCAAAAATTATAATATATAATAAGTATCATAAGCAATTATTTCAGACAAACAAAGTATGGTCTGAACTAATCACTTCTGGAGGAGAGCAATCTGTAGCATGACAGATTATCCACTTAAGAACTAATAAAATATGATCATAAATAAATAACTATCGAAGAAAAATCCATATGAAAACAAATAAGAATCCCAAATAAAATACGATGATAACTTAAAAAAGTAAAAAATAAAGAAAAAACCACTATGCAACAAAAATGTGTAAAGAAAGATAAACGCCAAAGAACTAAAATAAATTAAGGAAAATACCCAGGTAGGATAGAAGTAGGTAAGGAAGATACCCAGAACAAACCAACGGACATGATAAAACAATGTTACCTTGAAGAAACCAAGAAAGAAGAATTTTGAAGAAACAAAATTGTAGGATGGGGGACTACAAGATATACCCAAGGGAAACCTATTGAGAAGAATATAACAAACCCCGAAAGAGATTCAATGTCACAAAAGAAAGTATAACACCCAAAACCTGATATTAATGTAAAATAGTTATAAACAAAGTGTTTAGTGTTGTAAGTAAAAGTGCACCCACTAAAGTTATTGTGTAATGGAATAAACAAATCTTCATAATCCCTTATAACTAAGATTTTGGTCTTGGAATATTGTAAAACTCAATTAGAGATAAGATCCAAAAATATAAGTGAACAGGTGCAAGTTATTTCAGTGTATTATACAAACTTCAAGTAGGAATGTGACTAATACTTCAATTAAGTACATGTGTACCATTAAACAACTTTAAAGTTTTCAATAACTACAGCAATAAGATTTTATAAAATATTCTTATGAAACCAATTACTAATGTTTATAAGAAGGTGCCACTTTTTATCTAAAAACCTTCATTAAAGTGTAAAGGATAAAGTGAGAGCAGGTGGTGAATAAATAAAGTGACAGGGGATAAATCTTTGAATACCAAAATAAAAACAGATAAGACTGCAACCAAAATAAGTTTAAGAAGTGAATAAAAATAAAGGGCTTGCTATGCTTATGTTAAAGCCCATGAACTCCATAATTCAATGTGGGGAGTAGAATATAAGATTTTATTATTATAAAAATGTGTAATATGTTTAATAGTATGAATCCAGACTAAAATGTCTAAGTATGGATACCATACTCTTTTTATAAAATATTTATTATATGTTACTAGTAGTAGTTAAAACTAAAATGTCTGAATTTGAATACCATATTGTTAATTTCAAATATTGTTTAGGTATTATGAGTATGAATACGATACTACATGTTCTGTTAGTTAATTAAGGAGATTTTAATTAATATTGTATTAAAATAAGAAGGTCAGAAGGGGTATAAACACAGTATTATTCAGAAACATTATATGTAAAACCAGAAAAATCTAGGCCAAATAGGAAACTCCAACAACATTATAATTGTTAATTAAGTTGAATAAACCAGTTAAACTGATGGAATTTATATAAGGTGAATCAGTCACCAAATACTATGACTAAAACTATACTTTAAAAGGATAGTATAAAAAGATATATAAAATTATTGAAAAAATTGGAAATATGATAACTGAAAATTCAGAGTGGGGAGTTATAAATAATTGAATAATATTTAAAAGGATAACCAATTAATAAAATTACAATGAATTAAGGGAAGGTAAACATTTTTATTTCAATCTAAGATTGAATACAATCCTAAATATAACATATTAAAATTGCATCATTTCATAAAGGACAGGAAGTAATTTTTTAGGCCTACTTTTAAAAAATACAGAAATATGGCTTTTTAGAGAAAAAACTTTATAAAACTATCTTATTTGATATCAAATCAACCAGCATAAACTGAAGAAAAGGATTATGTATTTATTATTTAATGAAATTAATTAATAACCAAAATATATTCTGTGATATAATGAATCTTTCTTACATGTAACGGAAGCTATTAAAAATTGAAACAACACATTGCTAAGATTAAATTGGCTAAAATATTTAAGAAAACGAAGGAAGTGAGACAGTTCTTTATTAACGTTCGTAGTGTACGGTTGAGTAAGCTCTCGCTACATAACAACCTATATCGGAACCATTAATGGCGTATAAAAATTGAACCTAGCCTACAGTAAAATTTTGAGAATTTAGACAGAACACTTTTAAACCTTAAATTCAGTGAAAATTAATCACTACAAACATTGAATCAAGTGAATACACAACAGAAACTAGTTCATTAACCATATAAACCTCTAACACTAATAATTCCGAATAACTAACACGAACTTTACGACACCAGTAACTTAACATTATCATACACATTTTTCTCGAGTGAATAACCGAACATTGAAAGAGAGATACTACAATAAGACCAGAAATATTAATCACTACTGCGAAGACGAGGAAGCACTGGAAAGGCAGCTTTATTAGAAGAAAATTTCAGCGACACGATTCCTGTTTTACAGCAGCAGCTCCGAAGCGGCCATTGTGATTCCCGGCATGCAAAGCGCATACGATTACTAGTATTCGTCTACACATCATTGGTTCGAATTTTCATTTTATAAACATTATATATTATCAAATAACTTTGTAATTTTTAACTATTAAGCTTTTTAATTGTAAATGTTATACTTTCTAACCTTACCCCTTCTCTGACTATTATATAATATAACCGTTCAAAGAACCTGAAAAATTAATATTAAATAACATATGTACCAACAATCGATCGCCCTGTGAACGAGTCGAGCATTATATGATAATCGATTTTAAATCGATACCTTTAAACATTTGTCAATAAAATTTAGAAATTCTACAATTTGGTTTGAAATTAATTTATAAATTTAATAAATAGAGTATTAGTGAACAACAGGACTACAAGAAAGGCGGCCATTACTTAAGTGGAAGTAGTACATACAAGAAGAAGAAATATCGCTAATCGATCAGTGAATTAGACAATCCTGTTAACGCTGAATTTAATTACAGTGAACAATAAGCGATATTATTAACAAAATTGACTCAAAGCAACTTAAAATTTTAACACTACACCATTACAAGAATTATTTACTAAAATATTAAAAAATAAAACATCAAAACTTAACTTTTTTTCAAAATTAAAATAACATTATTTTTTTATTATTTTGTACACATCAAATAACGATTTGTTACAACTGATACGCGTAAAACACAATTGGATTACAATTGTCTCGCAGAATTATAGAACTCATAACACTTCGCCACAATATTACGAACCGCACTAATAACCACTTGAACTCACAGAGTAATCGCCGACAATAACTCGCAACTCAAACTCACAGAGTTTCGCCCGACAATAACTGAACTGAGCGTCCTTAAGTACTTGTATTTATACCCCGCCGAAGTTCCAGAATATTCGCTAATGAGCGTCTACTAGAAAACACTAGAACGTAATTCATTGCAGCCTTAACACAGTGCGTCCGGCACAGACAGTTCTGGCACAGTCTAGCAAATGCGCTGAGAATCACGTACGCACACACATTGCAGCCGGATTCCACTGAAACATTCGATAAGCTTGTAGAACGTTTCGAATTACGTAACACTTTTCCGCATTATGTAATAATATCTTTATGGCTGACGAACCACAGAACATCGGAAGTAGCAGAATTAGACGATTTGTCTCTGTAGTGGAATGAAATTAAAATTCGTAGACGACACGTTGGAAAAAATAAGATTTTTCTTTGATATTTCATCATTATCATCTTCATCAAGGATTAAACAAAAAATGATTTGTTCCGCAAGCAGTCAGATTAGAGCTGCTTACTCCAACGGTTCTTCGGAAGCGCCACACCTTTCCGTCCTTTCGGCTTATAGTTCAATAGTTGTTTGGAGATGCAGCGGTCATCCATTCCGTTAAGATGTTCAACCAGTTTAGACGATACTGGACAATCCTATCAAGTATTATATTCAAGTATTATAGATACACTCATAATATTCAGTTCCAGCAGTACATCGACATTTATTTTGGGATCTGGAAGTGTAGGCCTATATCCTGCCACGTGCCTGAGAAATCTCACTTCGGCCGCTTGAATACGGGTGGCCTTGGATTTCGTGGGGAGGGCATCCACCTTGTAGAACGTCAGACGTGTTTCTTTATTCATTGATTTTAGAGTTCTCCTGATGGTTCCACACGTATGATTGTACGTGTGCAGCTTCTTCACTACATCATTATTTGTAACGTAACATATTGTTACCCAATACGGAACGTTCTGGTACTATGGAGAACGTTGTTCTACGCATTTCTCGCTTAGCCTGGTACGTGCGTGTTTCCGCCAAGGCCGCGCTGAAGTATCCTCCAGAATTTCCGTGTGCTTGTTAAGGACGCATATTATGAACCCTGCAGACTATAAATAGCCAACACCTGCCTCTTATAGAAGTCAGTTTATGTTGGGCGATTTGTCAAGTGATACCAAGTGGTTGTGTTATAATTAGTGCGGAATTCTTATACTTGACATTATTATTCCGTGTGGACAAATTTTTACTTGAACTGTTGTAAGACTATCTTGTTGATTACAAATTGTTAACTGTGATAATTATAGAGCTGGTTATTAGTGACTTCATTGGTGTCTGTATTTTGTTTTCCACTGTATATACAACGATCAGAGAGACCGTCGCCGTAACAATATGTTACCGCCCAGATATTCAAAATTACTGACTAGCTCCAGAACAGTACCACCTATAACAATTTTTGCTCGTAGTTTTCAGCTCCATGAAAACTATCTCTTTGGTCTTCAATGTGTAGATCTGTAATCCGAAGTCTTTGCAGAGTCGACTCAATGAGTGTACAGCCGTACACAAACCGCGTCTCGAGTTCGACAGGCTAGCCTGGTCGTGTCAACTGAAGAGTTACCAATCGTAAAATGTTCTGCAAGGTTCATCTGCCAATTGTGTATGGCATCGTCTACATATAAATTAAAAAGAGAAGTTTGATCATTCAGTAATTATAACAATCTTTGTGAAGATCTGTGAACATTCCTAAATAGTCGGGATAACTACACAATGAACAACGTCATTGTCGACATAATTTCTGTTTACGGCCGCGACAATCAGCTAAACTTTGTTGCCTAAACGAAGGGAAGAAAACAGATTCGAAATCAATGAAAACTGACAACTCGAGATCATCTATCATTTCAAAAACAGAACATAAAAGTAACAGGACTCGCGTAAGTCAAGGGTGATATCTTAGACACTGTAGCGTAAAAAATAAACTATATGATATGACCGTCTCAACGAAATCGCGAACTAAAGAAGACAAAAAAAGTAAGGAAATGATCACACTAAGGAAGAAGCAAAACAGAACGTCTGATAATGTTCTGGAGAACATCAAAAATAAAAGTACTGATATGACTAGCCCACATTTCACCACTGTGTAGTCCAGGGTCACTGGCCAAGTACTTAGTTACGATTATTTTACATTGACAGGTCCCTCGCCCAGTCGCAAACCTCCCTCCCAAGTCGCAAAAACAGTTCCCAAGCTTCACACTTTCTTGGCCGTGACGTCACGGATGAATGTGATCAGAATCTTGACAGCAAGATTAACAACTGAGCTTTCTGAGTTGCAGAACTCGCTCAAAACTACGCAAACCACGATTACTCCATTTTTTAAAAATTAAAATAACATTTGTAAAACAGATAATTATACAATAAACACTAAAATTTCCGAACTCTTGCAATGACGTTTTAGATAAATAATTCTATAATGGCAAATAATTTAGTCCTAGCTTTTCAAATTATGTAGGTTTCCATAGACGTAGGCCTATATTTAACACTATTCACAAATACACATAAGTGATAATAACATTTAAACTTGTTTTACAAACATAGCTTACAGGCTTTTTGAAGGCGGTCCAAAATTTACAAGGGGTATTGAGAAATTATAATATTGTCAAATGATTAGTGGTACCGAGTTTCTATATTGAACAAAATTACTTTTAGCTCATTGTCCTACATAGACTTTTACAAATTTTTAAAATTGTAACTTCCATTTTAGTCGGTGGTGCTGCTAAAGTTAAACATTACCAGATTAAACACCACATTTGGATTAATTAACTTCAGTGTGATACCTGCAAGGAGTTTTACAATTTTATCAAACTTTTGATGATTTTCTGTGCATTGGTGTTTTAAAATATTGATATTTCAAAAAGCAAATTCAAGTTTTGGTCAAAACTCTTTTTTATTTGATACCCCAAATGGATATTTACGATATTTTTAAAAATTTTGACGCCTTACAAGTTCACTTCCTGCCCCATACTTTTTGGGGTATCAATCTCAAGAAGCCCAAAGAACGGAGAGGTGTGGGGCGTTCGAAGAAGCGTTGGAGTGACCAGAATCTATTTGCTTGGAACCGGAACAAACCATTTTTGGTTTGATTCTTGCTGCTGCTGCTGCTGATGATGATGATGATTATGATGATGATTACCAATCGCAAAGACAATAGGGGTCTGTGGGTTTAAAGTATGGACACGCATGTAAGGTTTCACAGAAATCTATTGATTCATTCAAAATTATCATGAGACATACTGAATGCATATAGACAGACAGACAGACGAATGCCAAATGGTCGAGTTAAAACTGAGAACTCGCTCGCTTGTTCAGTAAGTATCAAGTCGTACCTAGAGTTCTAGCAATGGCTAGGAATAAAATGAAACTAGGACATTTAAACATAAGAAGCAGGTCGGTTTATATAATAGTTTGATTGTCGATGTATGTTATACGGAAGTGGAACGTTCACATTAACAAAGGGAAAGGAACATCACAGATACACTCCTCAGGAGAATTAAAGAATATACAAAAGAAGATAGGACGAGAAACACAACCATATGGATGAGGCAAATGTGGAGTCACTAGAAGATAAAATGCAGAGAATACCTTACAAATAAATCGCATACAGAGATACAAGCCGGAGAGACCATAGTATAGGATACAGGTCCAGCAGGCATCAAACATAGACTAACGCTGCTTCACCATCTGTAGTGCGCATGGCTTTATTAATTACGGACAGTTGTAAGAATACATTGGTGTCATAATAAATGTCTCGCACAAAAAAAAGAAGAATAACAAAAAGAAGAAAGTAAGTCAAAAACTATCGAAATGGAGGCACTTTTAAATCTTTAGTGTATGGTTAAATTATAAAGTAAGGAGTAAAAGCAAAATGAAAACAACATCGGGTCATGTAGAATACTAGGAGGGGGGTGATCACCCCGGAAAGTGCTGCAACGGTCGTCGGAGGCCAACGCATGAAAAGAAGACTTAGGCTAAAGCGGATGGAACGGGTTCGAATGGCCGTCAGTTGTAGGAGCTTGAGGGAACATGACTATCTGGATAAACAGGAGTAAAGGCAAGAGGTCGGACACCTCGTCGGACATTGTAACGAGACATATGGGTCTTGTAAAGATTTTAAAGTTTAAAATACAATCACACATAATAATGCAGTCTCAAAAATAATATCACAAAGTATTAATGATAAAAGATTATACTCACTGAATTTTGCCGACGACCAATTCATATTTGCAAAAGACGAGGACGATGAACATTATTAGTTAGGGAAACTGGAAGAGTGAGTACAAAACATAAGGGTCTGCAAATCAAGTTCAACGAGACAGGATAAGGGGATGGAGGAAGAAGGAGTCTTAGTTAAATGCTGCCGGCTATAAGTATTTAGGAATAATAATATCGAATTACTCAGACAGTGATGAAGAAATTAATAATATGTCTTTCTGAATGAGGAACACTACTTCGCCTGAGCTAGGTGCCTCTGCTTGCAACATTCTTTGTTGATTAGGCGAAAGTAAAGATTAGAAAAAATGTATCTAAAAATTAGTGTTCCGTAGCCAGGAAAGTGTGGTATGTATTATTAATACTCGAAGACGTCATGGGCAACAAAATCCAAGAAGAAATGAAACATCGAATACACCATAGTGGAAGTGCCAATACGTCAGCTGTAATAAACGTATTACGAATAATGTAAAACGGAAAATATATAAAACGACATTAGAAAGCATTACGTCATATGGAGCAGAGTTGTGGGAATTTGTAAGGAAAAAAATGAGGAGAAACTGAAAGCTATGGGGATGGACTTCTGGACGAGGAGTTTTGTAAGAAAGGCCAGACAGAATTAGAAATAGTACGATTATAGACCAAACACGGAAATAGGGATGGATTCTTTTTATTTGCCACTGAGCTGTGAGGTTTGAGCGTCAGAGACGAACCGCAAGAAATCCGAGTTCCGAGCTACCAGCGTCTTCGTCCTGCCCAAGTAGGACGATTTGCTCTTTAGCAGGCCTACAACGCAGCGCAGTATACACCGAAGTCGTTTCCACGTATCTCCTGGACGTATACGATACTAGCCTAACTCGTACGTACATATCAGTTACGTGCAAGACGTCGCATTGTGTCGTCGAGGGAATGTACAAGGAGGCCACTTCTCAGCAAACGAGAAGAGAATCGACGTATGACTCTGGCCGCTAGCCGAAGACCCCTGTCGAGGACTCTTTGCAACTTGTTTTTATGTATTGCAGCCAGGTATCCCCAGACCGGGGCGACTGTACACGCTTGAGGTTAGACTGCAGGTGATTATCTAAAATATGCCATTGGACGCTGATCCAATATCCAATATATTTATGTTGTAATGCGACATAATGAGCATAACCCAATAAGTGTATAAACCCCCATATAATATAACGTAAACTAAACAATATACCTAACCTTGCTAAACCAATGAGAAAGGTTAAAACCCGAAATAAGCAAAAAGAAGTACAATGTAAGCTAATGTAGAGCAAATATGTACTCTAAACCATTAAAAGTGACTGTTTATAGCAATAATGACTAATTGTAAAAGAAAAGTAATCACAACAAGAACAATAAGTGATTGAGTGTAAAATGTAAATGTAAGATGTTGGTTACTAACTATACAGACAGGACTGTTAATAATAGTGGTAACTTATAGTGAATGAAATATATAATCACAACTAAAGACAACGTGTGATCATATAATAATATTTACTGTGTGAAATAGTTGATATTCAATATACCTATGTATTACCAATTTGCCAAAAGACTTCAACCTATAAAGAACCAAAAGGTGATATAAGTTGTTAGTTTAATTTATTTTAACTGAATAACCTTGACTGCATAAAATAGTTCCCTATTTTATTTTTAATGTTAACTGAAGGGAATAATACAATCATTTGTGTTGTTTAAATTAATGTGTTAAAAATTATTTAGGGTAATAAGAGTTAGATTGTTTAAATTGACCAGGTGCCAATAACACTTAATAATAGGTCATAATAAATTGACCAACTATACCATTAGATATTAAGAAGTTATTAAAAGAAAGTTTTGTTGTTTAAAGTTGGTTTGAGTTTGACCATAATAGCCTAACATTATGGTAATATGTTTATTTTATGTCAATGCTGTTCTTCACTTTATCAGAATCAATTTAATGAATAATAATAACATAATGGATAATTCAATGCGTGTAATAATAATAGTGTATCAAGCCACCAGATACAGTAATATTAAATTGAACCTTTGTACTATAGAGAAATACTAAGTAATTGGCCAATATCAAAATAGAAATTATTGTAAATCCAACTATTAAACCATCACAGCACTGTAATAAATAGTAAAAGATGGTATGAATACTAATATATGCTTTATTAAAGTGTCAGAAGCAACATTTTAATTAATTAAAGGAATTTAAATGTGATTGAAATGCCAAAAGCTACATGGAATGGATTATTAGATGATTAATAAAATGGAAAATTAATTATTAGGACAAACACCTATGCCGTGTGAGGTGTCTAAATTTTTGTCTTGTTATAAAGAATATTGTACTGTAAACCAATTTGAGATTTATTATGTAATAGACAGGGAGTAATCGTAGCAAGAAAATGTAAAATTTTGTATCTTAAATAATTAAGGTCATGTGACCTCCTAACCCGACGATTTTGACCAATGAGAAATTTTGAACTTTTGGTCAAGCCCGTTGAAGGTACAAGGAAATTTCTTCACTTGTTTGTTAGCTTCGAAAGTATAAAGAACTAATCTATGCTACTCTGTGTAAAAATTATATATGATAGAGTCAAGTCCAAGTCAGAAGAGGAGTGAAAGTAAAATAATTCACAGTGTCAAAAAAGAACAAAGAAATAATAATATAATAATAAAACAAGAAGAAAGACAAAATTAATATCTCTAAAAATAAATAAAAGTTATCTACAAAAGTGGTGAGACTGAACCTTGTATAATAACACTAGAGTTAACTGCATGGAAGTAGTACCGTCAAGGTCACTCACTTTCACTGCTTCTCCCTGTCACCTCCACGCCCCTCGCCCAGCGTTGTTGCTGGCTAGTACAGTGTGTAGCGTTTTAGCAGTGTTACGAAAGCAACTTTCATACATCCACCTTATATTGCTCGTTTCAAATTTATTTATGCGTATCGCGTAAATGAATTTGTTTTATCAGGAATAATTAGTTGTGGGTAATTGCTCGTTTCTTCTGTTTCTTTGGCTTTTTTTTTGTTACGATTTGCAGTTCTCTGAAACTATGATTTATACTGCGCTGGTTTTTCTTATGTTAGAATCTAAAGCTTTTAGCAATACACACCCTAACTTTACGAAGTACCATTAGGTCAGTTATTTTGTGTTTTCCGTACAGTGAACTTACTTATTTAAAGTTTTACTGTTTTCTTCATGGGCGGTTATCCTACAGACTGACAGTTGTCTGAGAACGCTGACCTTGCCTGCTGTTATCGCTTTAATTTTTTCATACTCACGGTCTTTTCCCTTTTGTAAATGAATCTGTTTTTGTTCTCTGCACGGTCGTTCCTAAGCCATATGGTTCGGAAGTTCTGTTAGGTATATGTACACATTTGGTATGCAAATTGCGTATACCCTGTCGGCATGTCTTTTCGGTAAATATTGCTGTCTGACAGTTTTATGAATGCCTTTGTCATTTTACACTCTCCTCAAAAATGTGTATGTTTACTGGCCGCGCTACTACCTTTCTTCCGTTGCACAAAGATAAATAGGACTGAGCAATTTCTGTAAACAAAATTGTCGCTGTTGTGGCAAAAGCCAATCACATTTCAGTTTACCCCATTCCAAGTAGGTTGGGTGGACGAGGTGAGGAAGAGACGAATTAGCAACAAACATCCAACATATTTACCGTCCTTAGTATTGTTGACAGACATTTTGTGCATTTCATGTGAACGGTTGACGTCTTTATTGTAGACAGTGTGTGCATTAGTTTATTTCAATAATTTGTATTTATTATGAGTGATATTGAGGAACAGTATCCTACATTTAGTTCGGGTACAAGCAACGGTGGTGTACGTGCGGGCCGAGAGGACATTAGAAAACAAAGTAAAGTCATCATAGCAAACGTTTACAAGTTTTTTTAAAAATCTTGCTTATAATGAAGAAGCCAGGAGGAACATAAACTTTGCACAAGTTCGAAAATTTACAGCGGAAGCTTGTGGCATTTCTGAACAGTCGGTGCAACGTATTAGCAATACCGTTGCTTCGGCAGATGATCAAGGCGTGAGCGTTGTGTTCAGTTCTCAATGGAAAGGGTATAACCGGGAACACAAAAACACTGAACTGGACGATTTTAATAAATAAATAGTCCGCAGGACCGTACTAGAATATTACGACCGAGGGGAATACCCCACTGCAAGCAAAATTCGAGCTGACCTCTGTCAGAAAATCAATTATTCTGGTTCAGAAGCCTCCGTACTTCGCCTTCTGAAAGTGCTTGGTTTTAAATTTAAGAAGTGCAACGATGGACGAAAATTTTTAATGGAGCGCAGAGACATTGCTGCCTTGAGAGCGAAGTTTTTGAGAACCATGCATATACATCGTACGGAGGACAATAGGCCTATAATTTATTTGGATGAAACCTGGATATCACAGAATCATACGAATAAATACTACAGAGGGAACGGTGGGCTGAAAGTACCTACTGGTAGAGGTGGCCGGCTGATTATTGCACATGCTGGATCCGCAAGTACAGGTTTCATAGCAGGTGCCAAACTTATCTTTCGTGGCAGTAAGCATTCAGCTGAATCTGACTACCACACAGAAATGAATGCTGAAGTTTTTAAGACCTGGTTTGTTGGTATGTTGCGCTCTTTGGAAGAAGGCTCTGTCATCGTGATGGATAATGCCAGTTATCATTCTGTACAAATAGATAAACCACCATGTTCAAACTGGCGTAAAGCGGATATCATGGAGTGGCTAAGAAGAGAATTTCATTTTACACAGCTGAAACCAGGGATGAACTTCTTTCTAAAGAAGAGATCCGAACGGCCAAGAAGACGTACGAATTGGATCAACTGGCAAATGAAATGGGACATACAGTAATGCGCCTGCCATCGTATCATTGTCAGTATAATCCGATCGAGCTGATATGGGCCCAAGTTAAACGGTATGTTGCAAACAAGAATACGACTTTCAGATTAGCCGATATTGAACAACTGGCACACGAAGCTTTGGACAGGATAACTCAGGAAGACTGGGAGAAGTGCGTAAGATATGCGGAGGCACTACAAGAAGCCTACTCAAAGCAGTCCACGAGAGACACCACAGTGGAGCTCTTCATCATACACTTACGTGTGAATAGTGACAGCGAACCTGAGTCCAGTTAATCCGAAGACGAATTACTGCAGGAGTGTTAAAAAGTGTATATCGGTGGTAAACGTGTCTACAGTGAAGCGTAGTATTTTATATTTTTATTGAAACGTAAAAAACCGTATGTGCATGTTTTCTTCAGGAGTGTTATGAATGTGCTCTGTGCTATCACTTTGCAAAGTGATAATTGTGTGACTAACCCTATTTGAGGTGATTTTTTCAACATACTGCTTATTTATAATAGTCATAAGGAATTCTATAGTTTATAAAATAAGGAAAATATTAATTATAAAATTTGTAAGGACAATTCATAAAATATAGAATTATAAATTTAAATTCTATATTTAAAGATTTATAATATATTAATATATGAATAAGGAATTTTAAATTTATTTCATAAGGCATTTGTATTTGTTGTTTATAAAGTTATCCTTATTTTCTTAAGAAATCCAATTCGTTTCACGTATATACATAACATTATTTTTATGCTAATTGTGCATGTAACGTCTTATAGTATAGTTCTAATTTTGTTACTTAATTATTAATAAGCAGCGCAGGAAATAAAAATAGAATATTTTTCGGAGTCACGAATAGTGCGGTGTCTTCAATAATTAAATGGGGGCAAGCTTAAGACACAGGATGCGTATGAAAATTAGTTCAAACAAACTATAGCTGACGCGTCGCATTGAATGTTATGTATAAATTACGGAAATTAATTGTTAATTAATTATTAACAATGTATTAATTGTGATGTAATTATTATTAAGAATGATTGACAATGTAGCAAAATATTCTAATGTATGTATTAGAAACTTTCTCCCTGTAAAAGTTTACTTAAAAAAATACAGTAAAACGCAAGTTAAACTTTACACTATCTTACAAAATCAGAACAACTGTGTGATACTCGTAAGATTTTAAAATGTTTTTTACTTTCAATAACATTAAATTTTATCTATAAAATGTCTGCAGTAGGCATCTATGAACCTTCAAAATGTATCGTTGTTTTTTCAGTCTTCTATTGTCATTGATTTTAGAATGTTCAACAGTTTAAAGCACAAAAAATGATTTTAATGGAAGCCTTATTGACAACAACAAAGTAAATATTTAATTTAAAAATCACTTTGTTATATTCTTTACATTAAGTAGGCCTGCTTACTAGTGTAGCATTTTTCGGAAGAAAGGGAAACTGTTGCTTAGTGACAACGCTGTAAATAAGCGGTGTGACCTTGACGATACTACTTCCATGCAGTTAACTATAGTAATAATTAAACAACACCAGAACACACTTATCATAGTATCACAACACACTTATCATAATTATCACAGTAACACTTATTCATCATAACCAAAGTGAAAAGACCAATTCAACACCAGTGAACAATTTATTTTATTTTAAAAACTTGTTTTAAATAGTTGGGAGGTAAATCAACTCTCTACCTGTTTAGCGTCAGTCCGCCATCTTGGCACTGCCAACCGAAACCAACGCTGAGTCGACACTAACTATTGTGCTCACATCAGACAAAACAACTATTTCATTGTATTTTCTTGATTTTAATTTTATTGTTATTAGTAAGTAAGAATTATTTTAATTGTAATATGTTATACTTCTTAGTGCGCATTTCGTACTTTTAATAACAGTCAAAAGAATCCAGGAGTTTATATAAATCGAAAGTGTAACTCTGAATCGAACTGAGATTAAGAATCAACTCATGCATTGTACCAAATAAACATTAGAACAGCGAAGGGAGTAATTTATGAAAATAAATAATAATATTTTCCCTAATTGATGCGAGTTGTCTTTTATTAAAAAATAAAATAGAAATAAAGAATTTTATTTCAGAATAAGAAGATAGAACCCGACCACGACGACGTAAGTAATTCCGTCAAGCGTAATAACCTACGGTAAGTGAGTCTGGTAACCTCAATCTTGACAACTCAACACGAAAACCAACACCCGTCCCCAAACAAACAGTAATCCACGTTAATAAATAAAAAGTTAAAATAACTTAACTTCACTCGCATGTTAAATTTAATAAAAATTATCGTTATAAAATTGGCGTTTTCAACGGGAAGCGTTAAATAAATAAAATAATAGTTAAAATATATATAGGTTCCGATTGAGTGAGGTAAGCAATACAAGACGGATACACGCAAGAGACTAAATAAGGGTCACTTTTCAAAACGCCCAGTATCACATATAAGGAGAGAGTAAGTAGTACCTACAGTCTCATCCGTAGATCACTTACCAGTTTAACAATTTCATGTTAATGAAGCGATAGAGCAAAACTTTAAAGTATTTTTTTTATATAAGCTAAATCGCTGGTTAATTAATAAAGGTAGGACTTATCTCGTTGCGATTAGATTTTTCATTTTCACGCTACATACTTAATGTGTAAGATTGGCAGCAGACAGCCACCATAGGCAGGAAAGACAAGAACTGTCTTCACCGCTATGAAGACACCGTGCGCCGTAGATTAATTCTACGATAAGCGTATTTAATTATTTGGCAGGTTCCCAGTAAGACATTACTACTGCCCGCGCGCAGTGTATCATTATGTTAAGCGTTTACGTCTCGTCCTGTCTCGTAACCAGAGGGACAGAGCCGCACTTTGTCTTCACTACTTGAAGCTCAATTACTGCAGGGCTTCAAACACATTTTGTTATATTTGCTATTAAACATTACTTTAATGTACAGCATCTAAAAAAAAATGAGAGTGTTCGCCATATTGAATACACTTCGTAATTTCGTTAGTATGTTTCGTGGTTTTCGTTCATACCAACACTCGTCGTCTTATTAAACTAAACGTTTTGCCCAACCACGACGAGGCATCTTCAGTGACTCCTCGGCTAAGACAGAGCACAGAGCATTGCGTTGTTTTGGCAGGGCGTCTTTAATGTCCGTGGCTTGTCTGCAGCTTCCGGGGCGTACCCGATGACTGCCAGAGGAAAAAGCACTAAGTCTTGACCCACCCTTATTTACACATTAACCCCCCACAATGTTACAATAAACCCATAATTTACAACTAAATATTCCTATAATAATATTCCCCCCCCCCAAATTACAGTAAGCAATAGGGACCGAAACAGAATACACAAAAAATATTTAAACGCAATAATATTTTACCATTGTTACAGCACAGTTCAGGGGGAGGGGGACGAACGAGACCGGACTCCCCCAGAGGGTCGAAAAATTTGACGAATTTTGTTGATTCTTAATTTTTAACCCGTTTTCTTTTCTTTTTTCCAGCTGTTCACGCTACTACAGTAGTATCTCTTTTTTAATTGTACAAATAGGTTTATCACACAGCATTAGGGTATACGTTTGAAATATGAAAAATAGGAAAATCGATTCAGTCAAGAAGTGTCTTTTAACAGTGTTTGAAAACGCGTATTTCATTATGTTACTACCATTCACTTTAAAGGGACTGATTTCAGAATGCTATGACGCGTTTTTCAGCCATTTTAAAGATAGTAATGTTGATGAGTCTTAAATTGTTTTTTCTCTTGTATGAAGTCGCCCGACTCCGGACACCCTAAAGTCAAATTCTAAATACGCTACTGACACATATTTTATTTTCTTACAACGATCCTTATTTAAAACTTTTTTTTTTACTCTCGGCAACTTACAACTATCGTCTCTGTTAAAAGTTTTCTTATTTTTTTAGATTTATATCGTTTCTTTGATTACCCGCGAAAACAGTAACGAAGCTTCGCTACGGTCGCCTTTCTTCAAATAAGATGTGATGCTTACTATCACCTGTGGGCTCCGCTAGTGCTGATATCTTCTAGTAGCCTGATGTGTTCTTGTATTCTCTCTAGCAACTGTCTCCACGTTTCGCCCACGTACACATCACCACAACTGCACGGGACCTTGTAGATTCCAGAAGATCAAAAACGTATCTTGCCATTCGCCGACGGTAACGTTTGGCCTACCTTCCTAATCGGCTTGAATATAGGCGATAATTTACGTTTCTTCACAATTCGCCCGATTTTATCAGTAGTCACACGTACATAAGGGAAGTAAACGCGTTGACTTGCTACTTCAGCCTACATGGGTCGACTTTACTTTCTAAAGAGACTTAATACTGTATTGGCTTCGGGTAACTGCTTTGTGAAGGCTTGCCTGACTCTATGTCGTTGTAACGATTACTGCGAAGCACTTTCTTGTCCCGTAGTCTAGTTTTCCTAGTTCTGTATGTACACAGCTCTGTTTATAACGAGTTAGGACTACTTGTTTTGTGCAGAATGGTGGCGTGACTCGGCATTCAGGTATTTGTGTTGGTCAACTTTCAGTAAACAGGGTGCCTCAATGTTCCGTCTGGTTTCCTTGTAGTAACCACATGTAAGAATAAAACCGACCCGTCGTCTACGTCCATCTCCATGCCGAACCGGATATTTTGGTGTATACTATTTAGATGTGCTAATGTTTGCTATGAAAATGTTCTAACTTTTAGGACATCATGAACCAAAATGGAAGTCGGCACGTTGAAAAAATTGTAAAAATCTACGTGGGGTTTCCAATTAATAATTTAATAATTTGGCAGAATTAAAATCTGTCAAACCCCTTACAAATATTCGGCCGCATTCAGAAAGTTTGTAAGCTATGTTTGCAAAAACTTTACATATTGCAAGTAGTCATTATACTTACAAAAACATTAGGTATGTAGATGTGTATGGAACACGTGTGGACACCTCATATAGTAGTGTTTCTTGGCTAACGCTGAGAACAAAGAACTTTACTCACAGCGTAGGAAAAATAATTATTAATTAATTTTAATGTAATAATAAACGTACTTTGTTCAAAATACCTAGCAAGATCCGCAGCTCGGGGAGCTTCTAATTCATTTTTCTATTTGGAAAAACTTAAGTTGAAAGAAGCATATAAAGATACTTACT
This sequence comes from Magicicada septendecula, assembly GCA_034769895.1. Lineage (NCBI taxonomy): Eukaryota > Metazoa > Arthropoda > Insecta > Hemiptera > Cicadidae > Magicicada > Magicicada septendecula. Next base: position 400,951,829 of record CM068371.1, on the reverse strand, counting down.
CTAACGGATTAGGTTTTTTTTTCTTGGAACCGCAGATTGGTCTGCGGCGAATCCTCCAATCGGTTAGGTTCTCTCCCTTCCTCTTAATATCAGTGTAACTCCTACACATCTTCCATGATTTACTGGACATATTGTAAATGGAACAAGATGTTAGAATATGTCTTATTGCTTCGTCCCTTCTAGGTTTTATATCATTTCACAAAGCATTTTGTTCTCCCGATTGTCTAAAAACTTCTTGGTTTGGCACTTTATTTCTCTAGGTAATCGTCATCGTTCTTCTGTAGACGCTATAGACGCTTTGTTCAAATAACATTAACCTCCTTTTCTCTTTTTTTCCTAATTATAGGAGGAACCCAGATTTCACACCTGCAGAAGTCAACACTCCAAACAAGTGAAGACCTTGAGTCACCTCTTCCTTGTTACCTAGCTGATGTTATTATAAAGGAGTAGGTGCAGGCTGAAAAGATCTTCGTATCTGAATTTTATTGTGAATTTAAACATTCACCACAACAATTAAGATATGTTATGAAATAGAATACATATGATTACATAAGTCATATAAACAAGTTTTAATATATATTTAATTTTTACTACATATTTATAATATAATACAATTTAAACATTTAACATTACTAGAATACCATTTTACTAACATTTAATTAGCTAAGTAAAATTATTTTTTTTCTACTTCTACATTGTCAGGAATTAAACGTTTTGACTTTTCTGACTTCAAATGCTGTATTTTCACCCACAGGTTGTCTCCAGTTCCGATATGTTGATATGCATATATGTCGATACCCAGGTATTTTCATATATCTACATTCCACAATCGAGCATTTTTCAATCAGTTCTACAACAGAGTACAACCTTAAGTTTTCGCGAAAAGACATTTTGTTAATTCTTTTTGTTTTCTTCCTTTCTCGCTTTCCTGTCAATGTCAAACTTTCGCACACATAAAGAACCGGTTTGGTCATGGTTCTGAAAAATTTCAGCTTCGCACATTCATAAACATGCGCTTAAGTGTTCTGTGAACAGTTATCGGATACATTTGAAATTTTCTGTTTTAAAATTTTACTACTCTCAGTATAAATGGTTTACTTTTTCTTCTTTATTATAAAGTTATTTTAATATTATGTGAATAACATTTTAACGAATAACAAATTTGTTTAAAAGTCAAAGTAACGAACATTTATATTCTTCTTCTCCCTTCAGATATTAGGCCTGCGGTCTGTTATAAAACTTGGGTTCCACCACTGCCAGAGCCATCTAGTAACCACGTGCGGTGAGTGCACACGCGCGCGCGTCTAGTGTTAGTGTGCATTTGTTACTTGCCTAGCCGAGACATGCCAAACAAGACCGCTGTACTATTGGTTCCAGCGATAAGGGTGACTGAATCGTGATCTTGACTCGATCCCACGACCGCAGCACAGCCACTGAGATTGTGAGTCTCAAACGTTACGGCCCGCGCCAAAAATATTTTAGTGTTTAATACGTTTGTTATATAGGCCTATATAGTTACAAATTTAATTAAAATTATACTAAATAATATTAACCAGTGAGTGGTTTAATATTTTCATAATAAATCTATTTTTAAAATTGTTTCACCGAATGTTGAAAGATGTGAGATCGATAAATAAGTAATATTTAAATGAACTTATGTTTTTTCACCAGATTTTTTTTTTCTGAATACTGAAGTAATGTGACTTTTAAAATACTTATCAAGATTCTATAAGAGACTTTAATTAACTTACGTCGACCTGTAAACCGTCAATGCACTTCGGAGTTCTGTAGGTTTGTGATTCAATTTTCTATCTACATGCAACGACGTTCTTTCATATGGCAAGTATAAACACATAAAGCGAACAAACTAAATTAAATGCTATTATACTCACAAATTAACCTGCCAGTAAATTAATCACACTCGTTCACAGTGACAGCGACAGTGGATGAATTGGGTACTAACAACGAGCGTCAGAAAACAAATTGAACAAATTAGAAACTATTATTTAAATCAATATTTGCAATAAACGCAATTAGTCACGCCTGCCCGCCCAGGACGTCTGGCAGGGGTCGCGCTTTTGTTACACTAAGTTTGACACACTGGTTAATTATAAACAAGACGTGTGTTGTTTCTCTCTTGGCTAATTGGAACTGCGTATCTCTGTGCATAGCTGTTCAACGAAATAAGTCTCTTTGTAGGCATATATCGATACCCACGCATTACAGCACTACCTCTTCGAATGAGTCTGAAGGTTTTATTGACGTATAAAATAATCAGCATTTCTTCACGTATAATTCAACAGTGTGTCTATCAAATTGTCCTTCGATTCCGATACTTAAAAAAAAGCAGTTTCTACGGTTATTCCACATGATAAAATAAGTTTTTGCGTTAATTTTATTTTGTATTGTACATTTTCCAAGTTTATGAAGTCAATGTCTAATAGTAATGGAACGCATTTCTTATACACATGTTTATCATTCTTAAACATTATATTAAAGATAGATCAAGTCTTGGCCTGCTCCGTTGTGTACTGTCGAAATATTTTAGGAGAGGCAGAGTAGTTTATCTAGGTGGCAGTGTAGGCAGTTACGGATTTATTCTGCTAGAACGGAATTATTCAGAATGTTTTGGAAGAAAAACTGTTGGGAAAGAGATGGGCCGAGGAAAACACTTGGACGGTGTGAACGATGAGCTCCAAAGAATGAGGGATTTGGATTTTTTGGTTGCAATTTGGCTTTTAAAGTATTATACAGACTATTATTTGTTTTATGCATGTGTGTGTGAACTTTTGTATTTTTGTTTGATAGTTTGATAAGTGTTCAAATTAAGTATACTGCATGGGTAGTATAAGCTTTCTTGAATGTACCTGCGACAATAGATTTCTGAGATTTTAAAAAAGTAGACTGATTTTATAACACTTTGTTGTTTGTATAATGTTGTTTATTATGAATAGCCTAATAATAATAATAATTTTTGTTGTTGTTACTGCTGCTACTATTTGACGATGTTCATCTTGTTATTTGAATTAACAGTCTCTGTTTAAAACCTCGTGGCTTAGGACTTCAAAATGGCGGAAACACTGAAAGGCCTCGTCCGGAACATGACAAGTAGCAGTTCAGCAAGTAAACAAGGCAAAGTTTGTATTTGACGATGCTTTGAGATTTATATTACGCTTCTAAGTACTCTTGTTCATTGTTTCTTTGTTATCTAAGAAATGTAAGGTTTGTTTGTCCTTTGAAGGAATCTAATCACTTGTACGTATGACACTTTCCATTTACTATTCCTTACTAAATCCGGGATAAAGATCAATTGATACTGACACTTTACTTAACATTCTAAAAAAGTACAAGGCATTATCAAATAATGCAAAACCGTAAATTCAATATTTTTTATTTGCAAATTAGCAGTTCAGCAGTACTAAGATTTTAATCATTCCTAAATTACTGTCTGTCACAATTTGTTAAGTTTTTGTAAGTTAGATATCGAATTTTGTTTGCCTGTTTACTTACAATGACCACACTTCAGGATTAAAATTTCACTTATACGGTCTTCAGGAATCCAAATAATTTTGAAATGGTGGAACAAACTATGAATTTGTTATCCATTTTAGCCTAGCGCTAATGCTTGTGGGCAGCCGTCTGCTCGCTGTGAGCGCGCCGTGATTTTTCAGAACCGCTCCCTATTTTGAGTTTGATGTTGAGTAAACCATACGTAGTACAGATAAACTCAAACTATTGGCTACAGGTGTCTCGCAAATAAAATGTTGTCGACCAAAAAATAAAAAAAAGTTTCGCTTCCCGACTTTTTAAATTTAGGCTATACATTTTAAGACTATTTCATTTCAAGCAATAAAAGTATGTCTAATATCAGTAAAACAAAAACAATTAAATCATTGTGTTAGTTTACGATGTTTAATATGATGTAAATAGACTTAACATTTTCATTTTCTAATCCAACAGCTGTATGTTTGAGCATGCGACACTGTATGCAATGGACCGCGCCACGTTTTCAAGGCTAGAGGAGGAAACCTTTATTTGAATTACGTAGCAATGCTTTCTTTACGCTGTCAAATAAACCGTGAACACGGATTAATATCGCCCCTGCCAATTTTTACGATTAAAACCTGACGTGAAGTTTTGTTTGTTTTCAAAAAAAAAAAAGACTAATATTTTTTGTCCATAAAGCGTTTCTTCAAATAATCACCTCAATTGTTCTTTTACGAATATCCGTACATATAATTATTAGATTCACAGTTGGCCTATGCTTCATATATTTATCTACCATGGGAAAAGCGTTTCATAAATATATCTTGAATGTATTTTGAAATAAGTGTACCAAACCTATTAGCGAAAATCCTGTAATTAACCTTCAAGGTCTGGTCCCTTTAAATCATTCGCACCAGTATTAACTTCATACATCAATGTGTGATTCACTCTACAGGTAGTGGAAAACCAAATATAACCTAAAACTATAAAATAAACATTGTGTTGCGTCGAATTTGTTTTGTTTTGTCTAGTTAAAGTCGATCTTCTACATTCAAACGTCCGTTGAATCGTTAAATACGTGTATGAGAAACAGAATAAGAGTGTGCATTGAAACGACGAGGACCACCCAAGGGGAAGAAGACTGCTCAATAACTTCTCGTTAATTACTGGAGGGGTGAGACCTGTTATTTGGTCCGATTTGAAAACAATTATGAAACATGCCCATGTTGTTCTTGTGTTGTTGTTGATTTAAAGTGCGGCCACGCGTAATGTGTAATGTATTGCATTGTTATAGATTTGAAATTAATTATAGGCTCAAAATTGTGTTTGACATGTTTATAATATCGGTTACGCTGTCATCGCTGCGTTCTGATGGTGTTTTAGTAGTCATCCTCTGTTACTGATTCTTTCAAACCAATGAGAATTTGTTATCATTGTCATGGTCAGTGACGATTTTGTAATAGGGAATGTGAAAGTGGCTACTTTGTAAACTGTTATCTAATCGGGTTCCGTTGTGAACTCGTCGGACAGGTCACGTGATTAAGAAGGCTAAGAAAAATTTCACACGAAGTCGCATTATTGATGACCATTAATTAACCTCCCATACGTAGGTAGGCAAGGACAGATTTTTAACGACTTTAAGTAACACTTTCTGTTGAAACGACATTATAAAAACAAATAAAGAGTTAAATAGATATATTTTATTATATGTAAATACTAAAATTTTATAAGATGTTTAAGTACAATGTGTATAACAAAGTCTGAAAATAAAATTTTATCTCTACGACAATTAATTGTTTATACAGCGATTAGAATATTTTATACAAGGTCTGGAACAAATAGCTTCCAATCAATACTATTGAACTCGAAACCAACCACAAATTCATTAGACTAAAGTAAGTAAGTCATGATTCTGACGCTCTTTTATATTCCTTGGACCAAAAGGTTTTAACTTATTGCTTGTAAGTATTGCAAGTATTAATAAGTATTAACTTATTGCAGAATTCAATTGTTTAGAAAAAAATTTTAACTTGTTTCTATGGAAAAGTAATACTGATGATCCGATAAAGGTAGAAGTGTTATGTGTCTGAGTGTGGCTTAGTAATGAGGATTTTTGGATGATTGAATTTCGAATGTTAATTTTGTGTCAATTCCTGAGTTGTAAAATTAGGATTAAAGGTTAAAACACTTCGATGAAATGTTTGGTTTATACCTGATAGAAATTCTGTCATGTTTGCTTAGTTGTTTATGGCTAACATTGTAATAAAGTTAACATCACAACATTTGCTAAGTTAGACCTAAGTATTCTTTCGTTTTGTTTGATGCAGCCTTAAATATTGTATTGTACTTCACTATAATGCGTGTTTAACATGTACTGGATTACGCGTTACTCCAATAACTATATATTGGAGTAGGTGGCTGATTTAATTTTCAGATGATCAAATATTTTGATCTCTTCTAATTGTCTGTTTATGGAAATAACAATTTTTATCCTATTTTTATCTATTTTTACCCATATTCTCCGTAAAAATGTAGGTATTTTGACGGTCATAAAGTTTGTAAGTTTAACTACATTTATAATTTTTTCTAAGGGAGAAGAAATATTCTGTGTATATAATAGTCGAAGAAGGATCCACTATCAAATCTGCAACACGCTACAACTGTAACTGATGAAAAAACAATTCATTTAACTGGTTATTTACGTGGCTTGTTTATTGTAGTTTATTGATAACGTTTTTTCTGTTTTTATCGGAACGTTTTAAGTATTTTTCAAGATATACTTAAAAACCTAATTCTAGACAATTTCTGTTGAACACGCAGTTAACAATACAATCCAATCATCCTTGAGCATCACGAATTATACTCTAGTCTAATTCAAACATAGAGTTAGAGCATCACGTCATACATGACTTAAAAGAAAAAAACCACGATATTTACTCGAACAGTGCTTTTGTTTGATGATACTAAAAGAAAGATGGGTTTTTAATTTGCACTGGGATCCTTTAGTTCTTTGTCAGTAAGGCAAGTTATTTCTATTATTGTGTTATTGTCTGCTGCCTACACAGACAAAAGGTACCCTCACTATACATATTCGAATTCTATGCAGCAATGTTAGAAACAATGTTTCTACAAACGTCTCGTTTTCCGCCTGGCCGCCATTTTGTGTTTTTTTAAAGGTAACTGCATATCTCAAGAAAAGACTGAGATATGTTAATGAAGTTTCATACAGATGATTACATTAATGTTGTTTAATAAACAACAAATTGTCGGTTAAATAATGCCGTACAAGTTAACTATTTCATCACTAACACTAACACTAACAGCTCTGTAAATTTTAATTTTATAAAATTATGGTTTATTAAATAAAATGTTAAGAGTGTTATTGTGAACACAGTGACATACTGTTTGTTTAAACCCGATACCAGATAACCGAGTTTTGGCGGAAAAGAGCCTACACATAAATTCTGACTAATTGATATTTTTTGTGCCGGACTTGCATTTCTCCAGTACTGGAAAATTTTATTTAAAGTTATTTCTACTTCCTTTCTTAAATTAAACAAGCAACGGTAATTTATAACAAAGTAAATGTCGAATTTCAATGAAATTAATAACTTTTAATAAATTTAACTGCGCATCATAATTTGAGTTGCAAGAATTAAAATTATTTGGAATTAAATGGAAATGATAAAGGCACGTTTCAATTTGTAAATCATACGTTTGCTTTAGTAAGTACATTTATGACACCTGTATTTGAAATAAATAATATCCTCAGTTACGTTACTTAAAAATCGTTCTTAAATTCACTTCCTTGTGTTACTTTACTCATTGTTAATCATGTAATTATCTAGAATGGTTAATTGCAGTTTTTCTTAAATACCATCAGATATGCGTCTCATGTATGAACTTTCAAACTACAGATGGAAGGAAGCGCGGAACTTTACGCAGAACGCTTTCCCAGTCGAGTGAAAAAATGCTTGTTAGACTGAATAATTGGCAAAGAAAAGCTGGATGGTCGAGATAGACATTTTTTAAGAAGGAAAGAGTATTGAACAAAATTAATGAAAATCCTGAAATGTATACATGAAGTATAGCTATGGTTGAAGGCAGTGGAGAAATTAGAAGCTGGTCCTTGAGGGGGGGGATGAGACTAGCTTGATGGTTCGACTCCCAATTTCTTCAGATATGAAGAAAATGAGATATTTAAGAGTCTTCCCATATAACTATTTATACAATTATTTATAAGCGTTATTTTAAAACTCCTATCTGGCTTGGGAATAGGCCTACGTTAAGTGTCTATGGAAGTAAACTAAATTTTTAATAGGTCTGGGGAGGGGACTGATCCTCCTGATGTCCCCCGTAATGATGACACTGGGTTAAGTGTGTATCACACATCCGTACTACTATACAACTTCAAATCAAAAGGTGCCCGAGCACACCTTAATTACACTGTACGTCTCTTTTTATATATGAACGTTATGGGAACGGTAGACTGGCCGTGGACTGCCAGATCACCTGATCTAAATCCATTCGATTTTTATCTGTGGTGGCACATTAAAACCACAGTGTACTTAACTATAGTTTAAAATCTTGAGTATTTACAGCAAAGAATTGTTGAAGGTTTCCAGCAAATCTGAAATACGCCAGGAGTGAGAAGATCTTTACATTATAGGCTACAGATCTATAATGTAAACAATGCAATGTGATGTATTGTTGAAAACAATGAAAGGCACTTTGAACGTTTATTATAAAATATTATATGGTGAAACTTTTTTTTTAAATTTCCGTACTGATAATAATTAGGATTGGATTCTATTCACGTTAAATAGGTTTATACTATTTCTATTTGTTCTAATACAGTTAGGATGTTTTCCGCCAAAACTTAGTTGTTTGTTATTGGATGTGAATAAACGAGGTGTTGTGTTTACAATAAACTGTTCAACAACTGTACCTGATAAATCATAATTTGATAATATTCAAATGTACAGAATTATTGGCAGAGTGATTAAAGTGACATAGTGACTGCTATTTTGGAATTTAAGATCACAAAATAACTGTGATTTTTTGATTTATTAAAGTACATAAATATAAACATGTGTGATAAATTTTATTAAGATATCTTAAACCCTTTTTGAGATATAAATTTTTCCTTAAGGAACACAAAATAGTGGCCAGACGGAAAACAAGACGTTTTCGGAGTTATGTTTATAGGAATTTTTTTCTTGTATTGATGCATAGATTCCAAACACGCACAGTGTAGACACCTTTTACGTTACACTCTGTCTTATAGTCGTCTATCGTATGTCTGTCTCTCCCCCTTCCTTGTTAACTATCGACTGGCCGGTAGTTTTCCGTCTTCTATCCCAAGACACGATGGTGATCATCATCATTAACATCCTCCTTTTCCTTCTCCTCCACTTACTCCTCTCCCTTATCTTCATCAATTTGTTCGTGTTCTGTTGTTGGCGTTCTTCTTTTTCTTCTTTGCCTTCGTCTTCCCCATCTTCTTGTACATTTTAAGTATTAAGCAGAATATCTGTTATGTTACTGAGTGTTTTCTGCGATGTCCCAAGTTTCAGCGGTCATCCTCTTTAAACACGACAATATTTCGTAGAATGTCCATACAAAGGTACAAGGATCTTCCACACTGCTCATCCGGTCTAGATACTCTAACAAGTTTCTCTTTGACTACTGTAATTTACTATGCACGCTACAGACACTCGATTCTGTTTCAGTTTCATGTCTATTCTTCAATTTATCATTAAAATGATCGTAATTACCCAAAATACATGGGGGCATTGCGAAGATGGCGGTGGTGATCATGACATAAGCGATAGTTAAGCTGGCTGGCGCGCACAAGTTTCTCCTGCCGATTTAGCGAGTTCCTTTACCTCGAAAGTGCATCGCAAAAACACTAGCTCTAAGCGTTTCCGCTATAGTCAGCTGCTCGTGCGCAAGACAACAGCTGAAGATGCTTTAAACTATTTCTCTGTTTTTTATTGCTTTTCCTATGTAATACGCCAATAAGCCTTGCAAAGGAAGTAAAGTATAAATAATAAGTTCTTGCTGTTACTACAACTAGCGCTAATTGTTTTTGCTGAAAGACTCGGAAAATGGTTCATTAGATCAGATCAAAGAATAAATCCGTCATCAATATCAATGGCAATTATATAAAACAGAGCAGATGTTGATCGTTGAGGTAACACAGCCACAAGGCACAACTATTAGTTAAAAACCGGCTTCGCTTTTGTGTTGTGAACCGGCTAACTGTACAAAACTAATTAAATCAAGAAAGAAAAACAGAAGTAGTAAAATAAAAATAAAGACATTTCAGAGGACGAAAATAAAGAGTGTTGATGGCTACTTCGTAAACGGTCGTCAGCTGATCGGGTTACGCTTGATTTATTCGTTTGGTGAGGTGCGTGCAAAGAAGTCGCGGTATTGATGACCATTCATTTTCCCCCATATGTTACTAAGTAAAGGATAGATTTTACCGTCTTTAAGGAGAATCGTTTCATGAAACGAACAGCTATTGACGAGACAGATTAATGATTTATTAAGGGGGAATCCCCAAAAGGGAATCGCGTAGGGATAACTGTAATATCGCAATATGACTTCAAACTGTTTCAAGTGGTTTTCTACACGCGCGCATAAGTGTAGAAATGAAAAATTTATTCGTTTAGTGCAACATTGAATGATTACATCAAATTTCAACCTTTAGTTTTTAATGTTTTTTCTCGTTCTGTTCCTAAGGAATTGTACCAGGTGTATGCAATAATTATTTTTATTCATGTTCTTGCATGGTAGAGAACATTTTAATAACGACACTTTTCAGATTTTTATTATAATTGTTAATGATATTAACAATAATTTTATTAAAATCCTTAAATTAGTAGTGACCGTCAGTCAATAAATGCTTAGCGAGGATCGATCAGTAAGTACAGACACAATTTTTACATTATTTGTGTCGACGTTCGGCAATATTTATTGTCATCATCAGGACCTGTATGGACAATAGAGAAATAATTAAACTCATAAACATTTCAAGTAATTGAGTGAATGTGTGTGTAGGGGGGGCGTGAGGCAGTGTGTTATACATCAGAATAATAATTACGCTTACATACAGTTTTAGGCCTACTTTAATAGATTGTAATAGTATTAGTAATAGTATTATATTCCGCAAACATTATTAATAAAATATTACAAATTAATATAATAATAGCATAATAATCACTTAATTATAATTATAAATAATTATAGATGGAGTGTAAATCGATTGTATACTGGAATTAGTACACAGTGTACGGACGTTTGAATATTTGAAGAGTGTAGTGACGCTTAGCGTATTACAGACACATATTTTTATCGGTATTAATTTTAAAACCCGAATAAACGACGACACAAGTTATGTAAAACTTGTGTCTATACTTATTGATCAATCGTTAGTAAACTATCCATTGTTAAATAATTTTATTACTATTGTATGTATTATATTTTGTCTTCTTCTGGACTTCTGAACATCCCTGCATCCACAACATCTAATGGGTGTTTATTATCTGGCACCATAAGCCAAACTATCATTATTCATCTCACCCAAAGCCCCCAGCTGTTAAATGTATAATTTTTGAATTTTTAATCAACAGAAACTAATGTAATGTGTAACAGAAAATACTTACTTAATTCCGGGTACGTTATTTCTTGTGCGATCGCAAAAAGTGCGGCCCGTGAAAATCTCTAGATTAATTAACAACGTTGAAGGGGGACAAAGAATAAGGGGCTTTCTTGAAAATGTGACCACATTTCTTAAAACATTTTTTGCTGGGAAATGTCTTATCTATGATGGATGAGCAGTTTCAGATGCAATGGAATTGTTACGTCTGTTAATTTATATGAGCATACCTGCGTGTCTATTTAAAGAGGCAAAACATTGAGATGGGTTTCAAAAATAATTTTGATGTTTTCTGAACAAATCTCGCTTACGCCAAGCAGCTGTCCCAATTAATAAAAACGTTCTTAGCTGGTCGATTTTTTGCCTAAATACTGAAAAAAAAACAAGTGAGCCAAATGTACAAAATATTTTATTCTTTGCTTCATTCAATACATTAATGCAATTTAAGTAATATTTGTAATTGTAAATTTTTTAAAGTAACCCAAAAGATGTAAAGCAACATTATTTATTAGTATGACAGTATATTATGGCAGTATATTTTGAAGTTAATTTCTCGATTACAAAATTTTCAAGTTAGCTAGTATAGGCGAGCGGTTTCTCCATAAGAACAATGTATTTTCCTATCTCGCGCATAGCTTCGTGTGACTGTTGGACGAGTTATAGTAATCCACATGCACATGCAAATGCTTTCGTTTGCGTTCGTGCTTTGCGCCAATGGCTTACGTAACGTAGTTTATTCGTTTTGTACGTGAAGTGAAGGACAAAGGGATTCTCCAACGGACTGAGAACGGACTGAGCCCTCAAGGGCGTCAGCAAACTTGCGTTACCGCAAAGAACGTGCGACTTCTGGAGAGTTACTTGACTCAAATCTCTGTGAGTTCGCATACTGACACAGAAATAAAGGCAAAGGTGCGTGCTACTCAAAGGTCTGGGACAACATTTGGTAATAATTGCCATAGGAGTTAAACAATAGGTTCGGTTATTTTATATTTCGTTTAAATTCGAGCGTATAAATTACAGTATTTACTTTTGTGCTTCATGAACAGTGAGTACAGCAGTTTCGTTATCTTGCAACATAAACAGTTTGTGTCCAGGCTGTCAGTTGTTCAGTGTACATAATACATTACTATACCAAGATAAGATAGTTCATACAACAGTTGACACTAATAATAGTTCCATAACGATGAAAACTCTACGTAAAAGAAAAAAACACACTGAAGGAAATGTTTTAAGAACTGCGCTCGCATTTCAAAAACGACAAAAAAAGAAAAGTTACAGTTTCCAAACTTGACGTGTTCGTTTCTTCACACCACGTTTGTAAACGCTAACGCGAGTACACAAGCTCTAGTATGCAAAGCAAGACCGTAGAGACAGAACGAGAGGGCAGAAGATCCAATATCCATAAATTATTCCAGTTTATTGAACTTATTAAGTTAGCAGTGCAGTAAGGTGAGCGCGGTGCAAGGTGCATGTGCATGTGCATGTGCAAGGTGCAGCTGGTGCAGTGACCTTGGCGCGTGCTGCGTGCGACTGCGATCCCACGGTGCCCTCTCCCACTTACCCCACGCGGCTACGAGTCCTGTCCGCTTGATGCACAATTATTTACCGTTGTATTAAAAATGCATATTTTTGTGTACGTAACGTGAAAAGGTAGCGTACATATCGGTCCTTAAAGTAGCAGTGACACATTAGAACCAACAATAAATTCAATCACAACTTCTTATTTTAATTTTATCAAAAACCACAACTTCTTTTCTTCTTCTTCTTCTTCCCCGTCAAGAGTAGTAGGCACATCCTATCCACCTGTTCCAGCTTCAGTCATTCCCAATGTTTCCTTGCAGAACTTTTACCCGTAGGTCCAATACTTTTTCTCTCTTCTCCTGCTTCTCCACCTCCTTCTTCACCGGTTTTTCTTCTTCTATCTTCTTATTCTTATTTTTCGAATATAAACATATGGTTGTCTGTTAAAGCGTATGAAGTCTATTTCACCTTTTCCTGGATCAAGTGACTCTTCTCTTGTCTCCTGGTTTGTCTCTGCAGATATTCACTATTCTGTCATCTTCAAGTCCCTGCATAGCCTACACGAATACCATTCTTCTTTTCTCCTTACCGGAGATTCTTCTTTTCTTCTTTTCTTCTGTCCGGTTTCTCACGTTGCCCGCTTTCTATATATTTCTCTAATATTTCAATTTCTTTTCCGATCTTTGCCTACACCATGTTAACACCTTGATCTTTGATAACGTTTTCTACCTTTGTAGGCCAATTATTGTAAATCAGCTTGGGGATCCTGTCTGTTAAGATACGTTATTAAGACATTAAGTCTTTCAATTTACACCATTACACAGGCTATGTCAAGAATGGGATACAACGCAAGTACCAATCCAATTTCTTCTTTTCGCTGGATGTTTAATATCGAGCATCTCTGGGTTGCAGGAACTTTATTTCTGTAGCTTGGACAAGGCCACGTCAATAGCCAAGACTTTCACTTCCACGTTGCGCAACTGGGGCCGTTATAAAACAGCCTTTAATTTAAGTTGTGGTACAAAAATTCCTGCGACTAGTAAGGTATAATTCTTAGAACCTATAGAAGAGTCCCTGGTATTGCAAGTTGAGGCCCATAAACATTTTGGTAATGATAACTTATTCAAACTATTTCCATTTTTTGTTAATCACTTGGTGTAGTATATAGATAACACGTATTATTTTTTTAGCAACGTGTTCAAGTACTTTAAAGATATTCTCATATAACAACACTTTTTTCGGTTGACAATCATGACTTATTGGTATCGTTACCAATGAAACACGGTTTCAATAAAAAACTGTTATTTAATTAAGAAAGTTGTGTTAGTGGTGATAATCACAAACAGAATTAACACTGTTGCACACCACTATAGAAAAATTATTCCGATTATCGCTTTCAAGCTTCACAGCTCATCGTCAGATCTTTTTTCCGATCTGACGATGAGCTGTGAAGCTTGAAAGCGCTAATCGGAATAATTTTTCTATAGTGGTGTGCCAAAGTGTTAATTCTGTTTGCGAAAAACTATTATTATTAAAGTATCATACCATTAAAGCCTACGAGCGAAAATAATGTTATAGGCCTATAACTAAATAAGTCGAATCATTCAGTGAGTGGAATCTGCAAGGATTTCGGATTACAGATCGCCATACTGAAGACCAAGGTGATGGGTTTTTATAGAGCTGATCCCATAGAGCAAAAATTGTAGATGGTACTGTTCTGGAGCAGGTCTATAATTATTTTGAGTAACTAGGCTGTAAAGGGTACCCCACACAGAGGCGATACGAAAGTCGGGATGATAACTTGAGGTAAATGAAGGCCACCACGCACGTGCGGGATACTGAGGAGCACGATATTTTTTAATCGGTATTTCGGTCTACCGAGCGGCGTAAGTAGACCGCTTGGTTCACCGCGCTGTAGGTAGCATGGATTTATCTTTTTAGGAAGAAGTTCTACTATTGTCAGTCACTGCTGATAAAAAAGCAAATGAAGCCGCTTAAATACTTAACTTGGACTAACTTTGTATATCTTTTCGTCTCGATAGAATATTGGAATGTAGTAAATACTTTTAAGTAAATGAATATTTTCTAAAATCTATTATAAATTCCACTTGCCACACGTTGATTCACTACACTTAAGATGACTGTCTATACAGTGTTGCCAGGTCTAAATCAATTTTTGTTTTTAAGAAGATTGGACGGAAAATTTCGGACGATAACTGAAAATTTCGGAAGTTGTTTTGATAAATCACAAAAGACTGTCATAGCTTAAACGAAAAAGTAAGTTAATATACAGTAAAATTATTACGGAAACAAGAACTTTCACTCACCTACGTTGACTTATATTCTAAGTTTTTCTTCTCCTTCTTTCCCGCCTGTATTTTAAGATACTGTTGTAGTAGGAAGCAGTTTTTATATCTCTTTGGATGCAGAAGTCCAGAGATAGTTTCCGTGCTCAACCTATTTCTAATTTTAGTTTTTGTACTGTTTATAGTAAAGAAAATAACATTTCACCACTGGAGGATGAATGGGGTAAACAGAAAAGTGACATCATCAAGTTTGACAGTAAAGTAAAATAAATGATAATTGAAAAACGCGCAGTAGGCTACGTCATTGTGTGTGGGTGGTCCTAACTGATTGTTGCAGGAAGAAGAAACTATAATTTTTATTGAAAGCAGTGATAATCGTAGTTGTAAAGAAACACCAGATTTGATGTCATACGCAAAAATAAGATCATAGAAATATGACATAACACTGTAACTGACGTAGGAAAAAATTCGGAAGATTCATACCAAATTTTGTATTTTCTGAAATATTAAAAATATTCAGAATATCTTCCGAAATTTCGGAGGACCTGGCAACTCTCAGTCTATACATGATTCGGTTGGGACGGTATACGGTACTCGGTACAGCAAAGTATGAGTCAAGGCCAGCTGTGTTTTCAACTTACCGAATGTACCGAGTGTCGCGCTAGTGTAGGCAGTCCTGTCGGTAAGCAGAGATAATCTTACTGTACAGACTGTACCGTACCGACTTCAGTATCGCGTCTGTATGGGGAAGCCTTAATGTGTCTTACATTACACTGACGTGATAAGCTGCACACGTTCAACCACCTATGTGGGATCATCAGGAGAACTCTCAAATCAACGAGTAAAGAAACACGCCATAAATTCTACAAGGTGATGGCTCTCCCCACACTTCTCTATGAGTCTGAAAATTGGTCAGCGAAATCCCATGTCACTAGAATTCAAGCGGCCGAAATGAGATTTCTCAGGGGCACGTGGCAGGATATATACTTCAAGATCGCAAAAGGAATATATATTTGATGTATATGTCGGCTAAAATGGATGACTGACGCATCCCCAAACAATGGAATGGAATTATAAGTCGAACCGACGGAGAGATGTGGGGTGTCCGAAAAAGCTTTAGAGCGACCAGCTCTATTCTATCTGCTGGGGTTCAGAACAAACCATTTTTGGTTTAATCCTTGCTGAAGATGATGATGACAGATGATTGATGATGACTAAATAAGTCAGCCTTCTGGCAGGACGTGGACCTCTAACTTTGTTTTTCTCACTCTTTTCTTAGTTAGATTGTATTATAGGCATTTTAGTAGCAATTGTACTATTCTACATCAAATCAATAAAAACCATGTGAAACTGTTTTAATGAGAAGGAACTGCTCACATGCAAAGATATATCCTACACTCAACTGGTGCTCTTCACTCCGCAGAAACAGAACAAACAAAAGCTATCGGCTGTTCATTGGCCCAGTTTCAATTAGTTTCCTGTCGGCAGCATACTGCGCGCGTGGATGTTCCTGAAAACAAAACAAAGCAAAAAAATATACAAAAAATACAAGTAGTACTAGGACAATCAAACCATTAAGAGAAACTGCTCGGATCTTATCGGTACATCCGAACTATCGATATATAAACAATATTAACTGCACCCTATGACCTTGTTTGTCGACAGATCGTTAGCGTAGTTTTTGTTTGTTCAGCCTGTCCACACCTTAGATAATACGATAATATTAGTACTAACTGATCGCACATTGTGTTATGTTCTCATTGGAATTGTTAGTATTTCTTCTCCTGTTGTGGATGCTGTCTCCACTCACGGATTTCCAGCGGTAACACTGGCTAACCCTTCTCGGTTCCCGGTAGTTCTTATTGTATATTCGAATTTTAAATCTATCCAGGTTTGAGTATTACGCATTCCTGACAATTTTCTCCTTACATTTTAATGTAACCATTGATTATAAGGTTCAAGGAACCTTATTAGCAACCTTAGTACCTTATAACCCTATTACCTTGTAAGTTCTTTCTTCGTTAGGTAAGTCCGAAGGACTATAGATTCTTTTACGATTTTTTTTTTCGCTCTGGGCTTTGCGGTTGTGCGTCGCAGAGACGAACCGCACGGTAACTGAGTTCCGAGCTACCTTCTGGAGCTCCTGCCTCGTGGCCCTGCCCAAGTAGGGCGCGTGCTCTATAGCAGGCCGATTCTCGGCTGTTGTGCTAGCCTACGCTAGCGCAGTATACACCGAGGGCGTTTCCACGAATCACCTGGGCGTATACGGTACCTTCCCAGCCCAGTCACTAGAGGATTGCCTGGGAACCTCGCCGCACGTGCATAAAATTTGCGTGCAAGCCGCCTGAAAGTGTCGTCTAAGGAGCGGACGCCAAGTCTTCTCCTTAGAAGGCGAGATGAGAAGCGACGGGGGACTTTGGCCGCTAGCCGAAGCCCCCTGTCGAGGACGCTCTGCAACTTCTTTTTATGCATTGCGGCGAGGTAACCCCAGACCGGGCAGGCGTAGGTAATGACCGGCAGCAGATACGCGCCGACGATCATCCTACCCAATTTCCTGGTCATGGCTGAGCTGATCAGGAGTGGAAACAGTGCGCACAGGCGAGTGGATGTGTGTCTGTGCGTGGGTACGCCAGGTGAGCCGACGGTCAAGGTGTAAGCCGAGGTACTTGACCTCGTTGGACCAGCGCAAGTACGTTCTGCCGATACGTAGTTGCCTAACGGGGTTCTTCCGTCGCTTGGAGAATTCGACGGCTACACTCTTGGTAGCGTTGAGTTGCACTCTCCAATTCTCAGTCCAGTCCACGAGCGTGTCGAGCTGGCGCTGCAGTCGTAGGACGGCCCTTTCCGCATGACGATCGGCCGTAAATACGGCCGTGTCGTCAGCGAAGAGGGCCATCTGGACTCCAGGCTGTCTCGGCACGTCGTTGACGTAGATCGAGAACAGAAGGGGGCCTAGAACACTACCTTGAGGGACGCCGGCTGTGATTCGTCTCTCGGAAGAGACAGAATCGCCAACTCTCACGCAGAAGGTCCTCTCCGTCAGAAAGCTAGCAACCAGATGGAGGTAGCAGTCCGGGAGCTGGACTTCCCTAAGTTTGAATAAAAGGCCATCATGCCATACGCTGTCGAAGGCTTTCTCAACATCTAAGAAACAGCCAACGGTCCGTTCTCTCCGACACCCGGCTTCCGTGTCTTTTACGATATGAAGCAATTATCGTTCTTTAATTGTTTCTATGACTCCCTCATTGGTTGTTTTCATGGTATTTTCAAACCACTACGAATGACCGCATGTTAGATGTTTCAAGTTAATTCAAGATGCTTCAAGTTACATCTGTGTTTCAGCATCGTACAGTACGTAACATTTCTCAAGAGTCTGATGCGGAGATTGATAGAAAGATCTTTGTCACGAAGCAAAGTATTTCGTGTCTGCACAATCCTGATTTTGATTTCCATTTCAGGATCCATTTACAATACCACTCTGTTTAGCATTTCACTGACTAACATCAGCAATGGGACAAACATTTATAATATGTATTATGCCTTATAAATTCTTGTTAATGTTAGATAGTTTAGGTTAAATGATTAAATAAATGTTTAGAATATGTATAATGGAATGAACGTTGAATCCAACTATTAACTATTACTACTACTACTACTACTACTACTACTACTACTACTACTACTACTACTACTACTATTACTATTATTTTTTTACGAGGGGGAAATGGCTAGGTACCATCTGGAAACCTCGTGGTTGCCAGTATGTGGGGCTTGTAACCACTAAAATCCTACCCCTTTTGCCCTAGCAAGAATCATTGCGGTAGTCACAGTCTTCACGGTGTTGCCTTCCTTGTCTACTTAGGTTTCACGTTTCTTGCGTAACGTTCTATTCAAGCGTTCCAACGGTCTCAATTTGTTTCTTGTTTCGTACGACCTTCTCAATGTATAGTACCACCTCTGTGCAGTTTTCCATCTTTTCGGCGATGTTGTCTGAGGTAATGGCTTCCGTTATACCTTTTAGGTGATGTCTCCCATCTGTCCATTTGTTGCATACGAAAAAAATATGGCATAAGTCTCCTTTCTCATGTCATCAGTATGGACGATTTAGTGTAACAGCCCTACCCACATTGTGAAGATAAGACTGAAGTTGTCCGTGTTCTGTAAGAAACTAAGTTGTTAGGTAGTATTTAATTTCCCCATGTTTCCTATTTATCCAGGCGTCAGAATTCTTGATGATTTTTATTGTCCTTCTGCCTTTGGTTCCCTGTGACCATAGTTCTTGACATTTCTGCGTTATTATCATTCTTGCTGTTCTTTTTGTCATTGGCTTGTCTGTGCTATTCTTTCTGTCTCCCATATAATTTCTTTCTTCTGCCAGAAGGCTAATTGGGATCGTGGCTGCAATAACCAATATCATAGGACGTAAAATGGTGAGATATCCGGATGCAAATTGCAATGCACCTCTTCTTTACACTGATGTCATGTGATACTTGTATTTATGGTTTCTGAATAAAACTCAGCACAGATATCCTACCTACACAGCTTTATTGATTGTGTGACAGCTATCAGCACACGTCATTTACTAGAGTTTGGTCCTCCGATATTGGCCATCAATCTGCTTAATGTGATGATGACATTCGTTGCTTTCTCTTCTCCCTTTTTGATAAATTCCCAGTATGTGAGTTTCTTGTCAGCCACAGGTATCTCCTTGGTACCTCACTGTGTTGGCGGTCAGTCCATTCTTTTACGTTATGTGAGACACACGTACAGACGGTGCACAGAGACAGTTACGACGGGTCTACTGGAAGTCCCATATTTCGCCGGCAAGGAAGACGGCCACAAGCCCCGTGGCTGCAGCCACCTCCAGGTAGGGGAGGGGCGAAACGGGGAGTGAATACCGCCGTCATCGCCCCGTTCTCGCATATACACCACGGAAAACTTTCAAAAAATGGAAGTGGAACAAGAAATGTCCCCGAAGGCCAGGAGATGAACTCCAGATCGGAGTTCAACTCCACTGCCGGTGTCAGCGATTTCACCGACGTAAGTGACCTGGCAGAATGCGACAATCTGCAAAAGGAAAGCATGGAAGTAAACACTGTCCGTAGCAACTGATTCTTAAAACATCCAGCAAGGAGAGCATTCTTTAGTGGAAAGTCAACGGTTGTACTTCACATTATTGTGAACTGAAGATGCCACTGACCAGGTACACAGATGTGTGTATGTGTGTGTGTGTGTGCTTGCAGGAAAAACACATATGAGGTTACAAAAATTATGTAATATGAGGGGATATGTGTTTTTCGGCTTTTATGTGAGCTAGGAGAGGCGTTGGTATATTTCTTAGCAACACATATCCCGCTAGACGTATTCCGCTTGCTACGCCTCTACAAGCAGTAGCAATCAGTTTATTACAGCCACTGAAGATGACGATCCGCTTGTATATTTACTAGATTTTACACGGCCCTCAGGATTTCCTCAAAAGGAAAGCTGAAGTCGAACAAGATATTGACTTTGAAACTGAAGGGTATAGGACTTACACGAGGAGGGAATTACAGTTCTTATCCGCGCTGCCGGCGACATTGTAGCGGGACCAGACGAAATCCTTTACAGCATTATACGTCGACTGTCGAATATAGTTGACTACACTAGTGGCAATTTAGAATACTATCTAAACAATTAAATATTTGGGTGAACGTGTTGGTGTATGTGAGTGTGTGCGTGCGTATGTATGTATCATTTTATATGTGAAGACTTATGATAGTTTGTTTACATCTTCAAATTATCTTTAAGAAAACGAGCAAATTATAGTATGAGAGAACTTAATTTATACAGTATTACAATTTAAATTACTAAATGTAATGATATTTTAATTAATTAAACAAACAGTAATCAACAATTGGATATTAGATTGGTACATACATTTTTTATACCTACAGCAGTCAACATATAGCAAAGTAATATATTACCTATAACGAAAACAGATTAGGGGATGTTCACTAAATGATACATACATACGCACACACACACTCACATAACCCACCACGTTCACCCATATATTTAATTGTTTCGTTATGTTTGATATTTCTATTGTATTTCATACACAGGTCCTGAAGATGACAATAAATATTTTCGAAACATCGACGCAAAATAGTAAAATTTGTATTATTGACCGATCCTCACTAACCATCCACTAAAACATTCATTCATTGACGGTCACTAAAAATTTAAGGATTTAATTAAAAAAGAATAATAACAATAATCCTTATAATAGACAACGTGGAAACTACAAGTGTTAAATCTAATGCACATTAAAAATATATTCTGGTTTCTGAAAGAAAATACTCGAAATCAGTGTAGCCAACTTTCAACGGAGTAAAAAACAAAATTCCTCGGCGCAGAGCACGCGGCTTCTCGTGATAAGTGGCGAGTGACAGAAGCAATCCAGTTCGATAACATCCTATTAGTGTGACACTAAGCGTTTCACACTGCCGTTGTAGCAATTACCCGTAGTAAAGTGCTTTGATGTGTTATTGGTACAAATTTGATACTGTTGGTGTTATTTATGTTTCGGTCGATGTCGCTCATTAAGCAGCCATTTGTAGTTGTGGTTCTGTGCAGATACATTGACTCGGCTATTTGAGATAGCGTTGTAAGTAGTCAAACAAACATCACCCACCTGAGCTGATAAAATGCCTTTAAACGTGTCTACGGAGAACGTTCTTCATCGCCTTAGTGGAAGGTGGAAGGAATAAGATTTTAATAGTATTTACTCGTCCAGTTTTTTACAAATTCTACTGTTTTCATAGAGACACTGATATATCTATTTTTCAAGTTAGTTTAGGTCTCCCGTAGACCTTCGTTGGTACAGAGAAACACTTCGTAGTTTTCAATGGAATTTCCTAGCTGAAGTGACGAAAAATCATCATCATTACCACCACCACCACCACTGTCGTCGTCGTCGTCCTCCTCCTCCTCCTTCTCCTCCTACTCCTCCTCCTTCTCCTCCTTCTCCTCCTCCGCCTCATCATCATCACGAATTAGGCCACGCGTTCTGTGCCGGTTCCGCGGACCATCTTTTCCTCGTGTGTCCTTTGTTTCGTCTTCCTTTCAGATAATTCTCAATGGTTAATTTACGCAATCTGAACAAAGTTTCTATACACCCTCTATGCTACGCTCTTTCCTACGAAGTCTGTATTAATTAATTTTGTCATTTACAGTAAGGAATTCATTTTGAACTCCTGCTTACCTCTTAATGTCAGTACGTGTACAGCCAATCAGACATCGGCACATTGTATTGTGCTTTGCTTCGCACTGGGTAGTGGGGCGTCTTTGCACCCACGGCTTACTTGCAGCTTCCGGTTTGTGCCTGACGACTGCCAGATGAAAACAGTGCTGGACTTTAATTGAAAGGGTAGCTAAAAACTGGGAAAGGACACGTCAACACAGTTATCCGCAAGATGGTGCCGGAATTTTGAACAGAGTTTATGCTTTAATACCACTGCCCTTGCGAGGCAGAGAACCTCCGTGCCGGTGGCAAATGGTAACAGGGCCAAGCAGTGTGCTAGAGACATCCTTGGGGAAGGATTTACCTGAGCAGCGGAGGTGAAACAGAAAGGAAGGAAGATGCTGGGGGTATTTAGAATAGCGTGACGAGGCTGACTTACAGAGGATCATTAAGAATCTCCCGAGGGCGTTTGATCCTGATAGGGAAGGTGGTGCAGACGTACTAATGGTTCTGAGGTAGGGAAAGGAAGATGTCGCTGCGGAATCAAAAGTAGTTTCGGCAAACGACCGGAGAAATGCAGGAAGAGAAGGAACATCATACTCCACGAATTACATCATACTGTATTGTACCAGCATCTTTCGTACTGATTATCCATACTTGACTACCACACGTGAGAGCTGACAGTGACGTCATTCCGTAGAGTGGCATTAAAGTTTCTCTTCTACAGTGTCTGCCAAGAGTCTACCACAGAAATCTATATAAGGTTTACTAGCTTGTAAATAACGTGACTACGTGACGATCATGTCTGAAAGTTATGACACATCCATGGTATTTAAAATGTGTCTCGACCCAGGATGCTGCCGTCTAGATTGGACTTGATTACTTCTATTTTGTATGACGAAAGATAAGTTTGTAAAACAGTTCGACATTCGGTGTTAGTAACTGGTCACCTGCGAACAATAAGCTACACAAGCAGGCTTCCCCAGTATTTATATATTCTCAGACACTTTCTCATCAATGTGTTGAATATGCCTTTTGGATTTAAGTTTCAAAAAGGGTGGTTATTAACATTGCTTTAAACCCTAAAAAATCTTAAATAATTGTGATTTTGCTGGGAAAAGTATGACTAGTATTTAAACTTATATGTGTCAGTTCGGCAGACGCACACATGCGTAAACACACACATTCTCACTTATTCTCCTCCCCCCCTCACAACTCATCTTCGTTTCATTCCCTCGTTTTCATCAACTAAAAGTAACTTTTATATTTTTGAAGACTTTTATAAACTAACTAACTTTTATAAAAGTAACTAAAAGGAGAATTTTGAGGAGAATATATGGAGCAATCCAAGTAAACGGGATATGGAGAATGCGTCAAAATGAGGAGCTATACAAGCTGTATAAAGACAATGATCTGGCCACCACCATCCGACTGCATAAATTGCAATGAGCAGGACACAGCATTCGGTTGGAAGACAACCGAATACCTAGGAAGGTACTGTTTAGTCAGATCGAGGGTAGAAGTCCCAAGACACGCTGGATTGACTCAGTGGCGAGGGATACTGACAATGTACTTAAAATAAAACGATGGACATCGATCGCCAAGGACAGGGAAAAATAGAGGCGGATGATTATGGAGGCTAAGGTTCGACTTCGAACTGTGACGCCATAGAAGAAGAAGAAGAAGAAGAAGAAGAAGAAGAAGAAGAAGAAGAAGAAGAAGAAAAAAAGTCACTTTTATTTCAAAGTAGTAATTTTTAACGTAAGCATAATGTACACCGAGACATGAAAATAATGCTGTTTGACTTTTTGGATTATAGTTTGTCATTAGAAAATTTTTAATTTTAAACTTTCTTGAAACAAAACGCCAGTGTCTGAAGTTGCACTTCATTAGTTTGTGACTGAAAAAATAAACTTTTTATTAGGCGCTGCAGCAGATTACGAGATGGGAAAATACGATTGCACACCTTCAAGATTCACAAAGTAGCTAAAAAATAAAAGTAATAAATTATTACCAGTTCTGAGTAGACGTGAAGGCCAAAGATTACGATGCAGTAAGACATCAGTTGATTACTGCGTCTTAACCACATACTGAAGCTTTACTGACAATAATTACAAGATTCAGCAAATTATACCGTACATGGGCTTGATGAGGGATATAGGTTAACCGTAATAGATATGTAGACTCAAAATGGCGGGCAAACGAAAGCACTAATATAAAGTAATCACTAGAGAAAACAACGGGTGAAGGTAGAGTTAGACAGAGAGAGAGAGAGAGAGAGAGAGAGAGAGAGAGAGAGAGAGAGAGAGAGAGAGAGAGAGAGAGAGAGAGAGAGAGTGTGAGGGAGAGAGAGAAGTGATGAGTGTGTCACGAATTTTAAACGGGATATGCAACATAGTTACGTTAATTAAGATGAGCGGCGTGTTGCTGTGGATGAAGAAGGGCCACTTCTTCTTCTAATTCATAAACGTATGCTTAAATACTTGTTCCCACATCAAGAGACTGTCTCTGAAGAAAGTTTTGTATTGCCTGGTGTGGTAGAAATGCGTTCCTCTTATTGCAATTGGATTCTGTGTATATACATTACTTACCACCCAATATTCGCTACTGCAGGTTAATATAAAAAACACACTTGGGGATACAATTTGGAAAATGTAACTCGTTCATAAGAAAAGAAATGTAACACACACACACACACACACACACACACACACACACACACACACACACACACACACACACACACACACACACACACACACACACACACACACACACACACACACACACACACACACACACACACACACACACACACACACACACACACACACACACACACACACACACACACACACACACACACACACACACACACACACACACACACACACACACACACACACACACACAAGCAGGCAGGCGCGCACATATGTATATATGAGAAAGTAGAAAATTCCACATATAATGCATGAGATGCCAGGCATACGATAGTATAATGGGAGGCAAAGTATATAGTATAATGCTAGGATTTGGAAGACCAGCAAACTTAAATTAGCATTTTTACCAGCATCTTAAAAAAAGATGACCATATCACAGGTGAGGATGCAGAACTAACTCATCGGACCCTTTGAGCTCATCCATTGTCTAAAACAGGGCAACGGGCTGGTTCCTATCTTCTTCAGCCTAGATTCTAGATATGCTAAGAAAAATGCTAAATTAATCGCTCAGAAGTATTTTACAACAAACCAGTGCAAATAGCGGCTATATTGTCATCGTAGCGCGATTTAACGCAGCTATGAGGGACCCGTATGTAAGTCCGAAAAGAAATCCAAAAGGGGTAGGACTATCTACAGACGTGGATAAAACATACATAATAAGTCAGACAAGATCTACCTGATCCATGCAAAATCTTATTATAGAGGAATACTGTACAGAAGCAGCCTGGTTTTTTCACAAACCTTGGAGCAATTGTAGCAGAAGATGAGAACGAAAACCAAAGATGAAGTACGTATGATAACTCTGGTTAACAAAACGTATTTTGCCCTTAGTACCTTTAAATCAAAAGATATTCACAGGCACACAAAAACACATAAGCCTATATAAAACTATTAGAAGGTCCATACTTTGCTATGTTATTAGAACCTGGATACTAACGCAAAGAGCACTGGAACGCCTGAAAGGAAGGTCCTAAGGCGGGTCTTACATATAGAAATCGGAAGCCGAAGTGCAATCTTGCAGGTCACTGTATGAGTTGCGAAGGAACTCCATTGCGACTTATTCTCTCGCATCTGCTGCAACAACGTCCTGCCGTCTTTTCCTTGAGCGGCCTTTTCCCCTCTATGTTTCCTATGACATTTTTTTTTGCTATTCACGCGTTATTCATTCTTACCGTCATGGCCGGTAAGTTCAGTCACATGTGTATTTCCACTGTTGGCTAGTTGAAATGGTAATAAACGTTCTGATTATCTCGCACATTCCACACCTCAGTTCTATAATGAGCCCAGGATCCGCCTTCCTCTCAAATAACTTCAGGCGTTACAGCGACGTTTGGATTAATATTCAGGTTTCACTAACATAGCATAAGGTGGCTGGTTAAGTAGTTATGAATACAATAACGTATAGGTGATTGTACGTGCAAAATACGCTTTGTTATTTTTCTTCTTATCTCTACCGTTTCATTGTCATCTTTTGAAATGTTGATCCCAAATATGTGAACACGGGCCTTTTTCTATGTTCTTTTATAATGTTTTGTCTGGCACAGGTATATCTTATGCGTCTTATCATTTTAGTTTTATTCACATTTATTGATAGCTACCTGCCATTTTTGTACTTCTTTTCGTGGATTCTTGATCCGTTCGGTTACCCAACTTTCTGAGCTTTTATATAAGCCCATCGTTTCGTTGCATAACATAGGAAGTCTACAAGTCGCCTCCATCTGATGGCGGCTTGTTTAACTAATTCCTCCACATGATTTTTCAACGTACTTGTTTCTAGCTGTTTTCACTTCTGCATATTTCTACGCTTAGGCTAATCGTATGTAACTGGCATAATTGTGATTTGGCAGAAACCTAACTGCGAACTTGACAACTGGGGAAAGCACATTAACGTCGAATCTGGGATATCTATCAGGAGATCAAACAAGTGTACGTATGCGATGTGTACGCAGACGCAATCACTTCCGTACACTGCCACCGTGATCGCGTGTGGATCAGTAAGCACACACACGGTCTGTATCCAGTCACGTTTACATTGCCTTCTGTAAATTGCGCAGATATTACCTGATGTCACGGAATCAAAAACAGTGTGGAAGTTGTTTATTCTGAAGGCAGCAGCTTTGTTTACACAGAGGCTGTGAAACTCTGTATAATATAAAATGAAGTTCTTTGTAAGTGTCTGACTAACTATTCGAGTTACAAATATATCTAGTCGAACATCTAGACGTATAAAAACTCACAAAAACACATAGAAACAATATCCTAAACGAACAGACACAATTTAAATCACTCATACTATTTGAAAATATGACACAACACACACACAACAACGATCTTTCGAACGACGGCACCGCCACCAAAAGCAGGATGGACAGCGCTCCTAGCTGCAGCCTCCGATGAAGCTCGTAACGAGCAAAAACTACTTCAGACAGTGAGGTAAAAAAATTTAAAAAATGGCTTCTAAAATAATTGTGTTCCGCGTCGGAATAATTTATTATAGTTAGTGACAACACTCGGTCTCGCCATGGACAACAAATTCCATATATTTGGGTTAATCTCTAAATCAGTGGGCAGATTTTGATGTCGTTTCTTGAGCATTGTTCTTTTGAGCATCTATCTAATGAAAATGCAGAAATGAGTTACGTAAAAAAAGTTATAATGCGTAATTATTGAAATGTTTTCTGCAATTTAGACAAAGTTGAAGACACAGTTAAAGTTTGTGGTTTGCTTCCAGTGGCGTACCTAGATCACTGGAGGCCCGGGGCGGATTCCTTTCCTAATCCCACCTCCCATAAGACGGGTGTTTATAATCCAATTTATCTTTAGAAATACATATTAGAAACATTTTACTTTTCCATATTTATTGTTGACACAGTGTTTCATAATTACTGTATTGATACACCTAGTTAGAAAACTTTATAAGAAGCTGTAGTAATGTTTGAAACAAAAATCCACTTCATACTGTAAATACAAAGTTTAAAGAAATAAGAGAAGTAGTATTATTTATAGACTGCATTAAATTTATTACAATACTTTATAATATACAACAAACTTATACACTGCAAAACAAATTATCATTGCTGCAAACTATACTTGGGAATTTTTCTTTGAGTCAGTTAGCAGGGATGTTTAGGGTTCAATTTGTGACTTCCGACTGCGTGGTGAGGCAGTGACGCCAGGTACGACTGACGCTCCTTTTTTAGTATGAACATATTTCTAATAATAAACTTACCTTTATAAGTTCCTTTTTTATATATTTTTGCTTTACGAGGTAGGCTTGTAAGATAGATTTCAAAATAATATGAAAAAGTCTTTGGAATCGATGGATTAAATCCTGGAACTCTCTAGTGTTGCGTTTCAGGACGTGACAATAGAAAATTTGCAAATAAATTAAAAAAGTTACCAAAAAAACTTAATTTTCCTATTCTGGAGGCCTCCCACTAAGTGATGGGTCCGCCCCCCCCTTTAGTCCACTACTGCTTCGACTTACCAAATAAATCTATGACAAAAGAAAGGGGAACAATGACAATGTTAGTGAAGCAAATCAACTATAGCGGCCGTCCGAGCGCTGTCTAAACTGTTGAACATACATCACAACACTGCATGGATCAATGTAAAGCCATGAAAAGCTTTACAAAAGTCCACGATAGTTTGTACTACTAAAACAGGCAGAAGACTAATATTCGGAAGCGTTTCATGTAATAATGTGTTCTTAATTGCACAGCACTTCCCGGAACAGTCTCTGTGTACCAATCAGATTGCACGGTTACTAAGATAAGATTATTGTTACAGATACAGTAGCGTATCTGTCGAATCTGCTTCATACAAAAGAAATAACAAGTTCAGACTAGTCGACATTACTATCTTTAAAGTGGTAGAACAAAGTGTGAAAACACCCTGAAATCGATCCCATTGAAGTAAACAAATAAACCTCAATAACACAATAAAAATACGCGTTACTGAAACACTGTTTAGAAGATATCTACTGACTGAATTGATTTATCCGTATTCGTATTCCAAACGTGTAAGCAAACGCTCTGTAATAAACCTGTTCGTATATTTAAGAAACGTTTTCTACTATATTAGCGTACACAGCTAAAAAAAAAAAATAATACAATAGATTAAAAATTAAGAAATTAAAGAATTTCTTAAAATTTTTGACCCTCTGGGGGAGGGGTGCGTTCATCCCCCGTTCGTCCCCCTCCCCGTAAATCAGGGCCGGCCCAGCGCTTCTGCCGCCCTGTGCAGTATTTATGAGTGCCCCCCTCTCTATTTTAACTCTGAACACATTATTCACACACACTAGACCTACTCTAAAGATACGGCGATTGTCTTCAAATGACGACTTAGGAATGTTTGCATTGTTGTGTTTATCAAGTAACTAGACGTTTTTTGGCGTTTATGATGCGGCGAACGGCTAGAATAAAAATTGTAAAGACAATACAAGGAATCGTGAGACAATACAAATGTATGCCTATGTGATGATTTAAAATTAAAATACTAACTAAAATTCATTATGATTGAAATATAAAAGTAATGTATCATATACCGTAGTTAAAAAATACACGTCTAGCTTTTGCACTGCAAACTCCTTTATGACTTCGTTGTAATCAAGTGATTCAGCTAACTGATGTTCTGTAGATATAGTCGCCAGACCACTCAGGCGAGTCTCGGACATACTCGATCTGAGATAAGTTTGAATAAGTTCGAGCTTCGTACAAGTCAGGTTTACGTTCTCTCGTTCATGAATCTTCGTTAAACTCCGCTGACTTTACACATAAAGTAATTCTTACTGATCTTACATATTGTGATGAAATTAAGTGAATAATTTTATTTTTTCCCTCAATTTCAAAACTTAACATCCCGAAATTTGCCGCCCTTTAAAATTTGCCGCCCTGGGCGGTGGCACGGTTCGCCCCTGCCTGGAGCCGGGCTGCCGTAAATACGCCCGTATTCACTTAAGAACTAAAAATGAGATATTTACTCTAATAGTTTGCGGCTTTTTGTATTTTAGATAACATAAAACATTTGCTCTTGAAGACACAATTTTACCTTAAGTATAACAGGAACGTTAACTTCAGCACTATTTTTATCTTGAAAGTCTTTGTTAACAACTTTATTAATAACATCAAGTTTTTCACGAATTTTCACTTCAACAGCATAAGACGGACGGCTATTCTTCATAAGTAGTCTCGTGTCCATCACTTGTTCCAGTGTCAGTAGGCCGTTGATGGCAACTACATAACTCTCAACTACCAGTGAAGCTCGTAAACTACAAACAAGTTCATTAGGCGCGCGGGGGGAACCTGATAAACATGCAAAGTACGTGCATTAGCATGATAAATACGGTTATCACAGATACTACGGTAAATAAATCTCATCGACCGTCAAACGTGTTTGCTCCACCGCATAGACTCGGTGCGCCAAATCTAATTTTTTGCGCGTGTTTTTGCTCTCTAGTTTCTTTTCGTTTTGTGCCCAGCACCTCATAATATTCAATGAAAGACCGTCCTTTGTTCGATTTATTATTCATGCTTTATGGTTCAGCACCTTGTAACCAGTCCGTTTCGTTTGATGGATCTCGTTCGATCTCAGTAACTTTTTACAACCTGCTTTAGTTTTATCCTATTAAATTCCAGCGTAGTTTTTCATATTCTTTGCCTGTTGTAGAGTTATCGCCCAAGTTTCTTCATATTAGATTTACAGCTGACAGCAGGCTGCAATTCTAGTCGCTGTGGCGCAAGTTGAGGCAGCTGTCGTCTGGTGCAGTCCAGTGTTCGATATTCACATTCACTCACTCAAAATTGGACAAAACAATTTAACTGGATAGTTTTACTGTCTGAAGTTCGTACAAAGTTCAGTCTAGAGCATATACCTCCTCTGATTGTCTGCACGCTTGAAGCCTGTTACTTTAATATCACCACTCCAGCTCATCTGTCACCTTCCTGTGCTTTCCTTGGTTTCGTCTTATTACTTCCATGTTCCGTAAGGAAATGGAAGTATGGTGATCGCGAAAAATCGTGTTCAAGATAGGGGCTGATTCTGATTGTACTACCCACAAAACATGAAGAAAAGCCATTTTTCGAAAAGTGTCTGTGTGTAAAATTTTTTCTATAGCGAACGATACATACATACATACATACATACATCCTCGGCGCTACAGCCCAGTCCGGGCCCTGGCCTCCAAAAGAAATCTTCCCCACTGGTCTCTACTCCCGGCCAATGTCCACCAGTTTGCTGCACCCAGCCTCACTGCCTCCTTACCAACCTGGTCCAGCCATCTTGTACGCGGTCTTCCCCTCCTTCTCCTTCCCATCGGCAAATAATTCATCACTCTTTTTGGGATTCTATCCTCTGCCATTCTCTGCACATGACCAGCCCAACGCAATCTGTTAATTTGTATGAGTTGCACGATCGGAAGATCTTTAAACCTTTCGTACAACTCTCGATTATGCAGTCGCCTCCAAATGTTGTTTTCCCTCACAGGGCCATAGATTCTCCTCAGTACCCTCCTCTCAAAAACGGATAGTCTCTGCTCATCTAGTTTTTTTAACACCCAGCATTCCGAGCCATACATCAGGACTGGTCTAATCAAGGTCTTGTATAGGGAGGCTTTTGTATCTTTAGTTATTAATTTTGATTTAAAATGTTTCACCAGTCCGTAGTAACACCTATTAGCAGATAATATTCGTCTTTCAATATCTCTAGAGGAGTCATTTCCAGAGTCCACATATGACCCGAGATATGGAAAACCCTGAACCTTTTCAAATTCATAATCGTTAATGCGCAGGGACAGGGTACGAGTATTGGCACCTACAACCATATATTTGGTTTTGCTTTGGTTTATAACCAAGCCCATAGCCTTAGCGGACAACTCCAGTTCCTGAAAGGCTTCCTTTAAGCCAGATTCAGACCTACTTATGACGTCAATGTCATCGGCATAGGCCAGAAGCTGTACCTCCTTGTGAAATATGTGTCCGCTAGTTTGAATTCCTGAATCCCTGATGACCTTTTCTAGAGCTATGTTGAACAACAGACATGCTAAGGCATCTCCTTGTTTCAACCCATTCAATGTTTTTAAGGAGTTAGATAGATTTGATTGTATTCTGATTTGGCACTTAGAATTGGACATAACTACTCCAACCATACGCACCAACTTAGATGGTATATGCAACTCCTTCATAGCTCTATATAGCATTTTCCGGTTGATTGAATCATATGCCGACTGGAAATCCACAAAGAGATGGTGAGTGGGCACTCCATATTCCAACGTTTTTTCCAGGATTTGCCTTAGTGTAAATATTTGGTCTGTTGTTGACCTATTCCTAGTGAATCCACACTGATATTCTTTTATGTTTTCCTCAGCGTAGGGAAGCAGCCTAGAAAATATGATGTTGGACAATACCTTATATGCTGTATTAAGTAGAGAGATGCCCCTATAATTTTTACATATAAGCGGATCACCCTTTTTATGTATTAAACACACCACCCCATTGTTCCACTCATCAGGCATTACCTCCTCCAGCCATATTCGCTCTATAAGATGGGCAAATTCCTTTATGAAATCTCCTCCTGCGCTCTTTAATAGTTCCCCTGGTAAACCATCGGAACCTGCTGCCTTGTTATTTTTAAGCTTTTCTAGAGCTTCATACACCTCGTCATAGGATGGCACCAACTCCTCTCTATCATCCTCGAATTCTCCTACCTCCTCTTCATTCTCAGATGCCTCCATCGAAGCCTCCCCAACTGAGCCTAGCAACTCTTCGAAGTGTTCTGTCCATCTCCTGATCACGCCAGCATTATCACTCACAAGGCCACCATTATTATCCCTACAGGCATTTGTTCTAGGCTGAAATTCCTGTCTCATATCATTCACCTTCCTGTACATATCTCGGCTCAGCCTTTTACTCTTATATTCCTCTATCTTTTCCATCTGTCTCATCATATACTCCCTCTTTTTTCCTCTATGAATCTTCTTTTCCCTCCGCCTGGCCTTCCTGTATTCCTCTTGAACAGCCCTAGTGCATTTCCTTTGGATCATAAATCTGTATGTCTTGTTTTTGAAGTCAGTTGCCTCTTCACACTCCTTATCAAACCACTCATCTCGCCCATGTCTCTTCTTCAAACCAACGATTTCTTCTCCCGTGGTCACTAACATGTTTTTTAGATTAAGCCAGTGGTTTTCTATATCTTGTTCCTCACGGCATTCAAGTCTCCACTATCTAATTTTCTCATTAGTAACTTCCTCGAACCTCCGTTTTATTTCTTCTTCCTTTAGCATTTCTGTATTGTATCTAACAGTCTTTATTCCTTTTTCATTTCTATTATTGGAGATTCTAGCTCTCAGTTTTGCAACTACGAGATAGTGATCGCTGTCCATGTCGGCACTTCTATAAACTCTCACGTCTTGTAAGTCTGAGTTATGGCGGCCATCCAATAGGACATGATCTATTTGATTGACCGTTCTCCCATCTGGAGAGATCCATGTGCCCTTATGTATGTCTTTGTGGTCGAAGAAAGTCCCTCCTATGATCATATTTTGACCAACTGCAAAGTTCAATAGTCGGAAACCATTGTCTGAGTGTTCAGAGTGTAAACTATACTTTAGCGAACTATAGCGAACGATAACTGCCGCAAATTCAAACAGAATCAAATAATTTTTTGCATATGTGCCTGAGTTGTAGAGGCCTATTGATTTTGGTGAAGATCGGTTAAGAGGAAGGGGTAGTTTACCTGCAACGTTTTATGTTTTAACAAGAGTAAAGTACTTAATTTTGATAAATAAAGTATCCTGAAAAGAAAGGCATAATAATCCACTGTAATATATTAATCTATAATAATTTATTGATTAGGCCTATATCTGACAGTAAACTTAACACACAAAAAAAATGATTATAACAGCTTGCAAAAACTTTACCGGCACAGTTTTTAGAAAACATATTCCAAACAATAATTTTTCTTAAGACAGCCATGAAGTGAAACTTATCAAATTAATAGGGACATTATTTTATAAAATCTTGTGCTGTGATACTGCTAAGGAAAGAACCGCTACAGCTACCTTCTCTAAGCTTCGTGTCTGCCAAAAGTTAAATAAATTTGTATTATTTAGTAATGTTTAATGTAAACAATTTTTATAAATTAATATGGCTAATTAAATTAAAAAAATTTAATGTAAATTAGCATTGCTAATTGAACACTTTAACGACCATGGCGAGCGTATACGCCACCTTCTTTTGGGCAATAAACATTTTAAAGTTTACGGCTCACGTCTTTTATTCTCTGTTTCCCTTATTCTTATCTTTATTCGTCTGGCTTCAACATTAAATGTTCATAAATAAGAACGCAACAGAACTGTTTATGAACGCAACAAACTGAAATAATGTGTCAGAACACTGAAATCTTACAGTGAAACAAATGCGTTTATTTTGGACAAGAACTTATTAAAAACCTCCCACTTTGGAGTCATTAATTGTTAAAATGACATAGCTATACCATTTAACGTAAAATATGCTCCGCTAAAGCAACAAAAGCTATAACAAAGCAAAAAAGTCAGACTTTGTACAGGTACAGTATATAGCATACGCAGTGTTCTTGCCCACCACTGGTGCAGCGGTCGGACCGAATTCAGTGAATGCAGCACGTGATCCGTATAGTATACATCGATGGTACATGTCGAAACAACTGCAGACCAAAGGGTACTCTTAAACAAAACACCGAAAATCGAAAAATGCCAGCGCCAGATTGGATTGGTCTGAAACGTTGCAACTCGCTTCTCAAGATCATTATTTAACTGTATTATCACATGTTTAGTGTTTTAACATCGAGTTCTTGTTAATTCTGAACGTACGTCATTGTGTTCTTCTGTGAAACGTACCTGAAGTCCTAAACGCGTATTAAAACAATTGTCCTGTAAGTGGGAAGTCGTTAGTAACTGTTGCATTATACAAAAGCAATTGTTTCACATTTTAACAATGCGTGTGTGTGTGTGTGTGATGATTATGCACAGTGTAACAGAGTGAAATTAAGACAGTGATGAATATGCAAAAAAGGAAAAATTCTGCTCTGTTGATTAGGGATGGCACGGTATCGAAGGACTAAAGTTGACTTCAGCCGGAATACCAGTAGCAGTGTAGTGGATCTAAACTTATCAGTGAATAATAATAATTATTATTATTATAGTTTATTTTTTTAGAAAGATAAATATAATATGGATAATGGATAACAAAAAATAAATAATTTTTTTTAAATACTGTAAACCTTTCAAGTCTAATTCCTACTATTGACTTTTTCGTTCCTTAAAATTTTAACAGTAGGCCCTACCAATGTTATAATTATTATTTTTTATAAACTTAACATCTCATTACTAGTACCATTCACAAACTTCAAAAAGTTTAAATATTTTTCTTACAGTTTGTTGTTGTGGTCCGCGTTTATCACACTTCTAAAATTAACACGTGCCTTCTCTTTCTTTGTCTTGAACTGTTTAAATGGGTAGGTGTTTTGGATCCAAGACTTCCACACGTGTAAAAGCAAAGTTCCTAACGCGTAAGTTCCCATGTGAAGTTCTTTGACTATTCTTGCTGATAAAAAATTCCAGTATTTTTATTATTTTTTTATAATAATGGCTCCCATGTATACCACCGAAGTAGCTTAGGAGTAGGCTGCCTAATGTGAGCCGTACGGCATACAAGGAAGGCAGTGTGGCCAGCACTACACTTCAGCCGTATTATTTTTTTATCCTAGAGTTAATTTCCTCAGTTAGAAAATCAAGTGTGCCAGCGCATGTGTTAGTGTTCAATTACTGCCACTTGACAGTTTCATTCTTCTGGAATTTTCTCACAGTCTTACATTAATAAAATTATTGGGATTTCCTCAAAGTCTTACAAAGTAATTAAACGACGAGAAATTACGAATTAATTATTTCTCAAAAATTACGAAGAGAATTAAACAAATTCGAAATTGACACGAGAGAATACAACAGAGAAAAGGGCCAGAAGAATGAAAAAAGTAAGTGAGCGAAGAGAAGCAGAAATATGGGTAAGCGCGTAAACGAGAGTGAGACAAACATTAAAAACAGACTGCTTTGATAGACATAATTTACATCTGGCCTCTTGTATAATTCATATACTTATTTTCAATTATTTATCTCTTTCTTATCCTGCACCCACGTTATTATTTTAGACGCGATCAGATAATAATCTAGCTGATTAAAATGTAGATAATTTATGTCGCGATAGTTATAATTATAACTTTATACAGTCTACTGGTGTACTCTGTATTTACTAAGAACATATAATTAAAAAAAAATATGAAACCAAAGTTCGTTAAGAATGAATCCGCGACTTGGAAAGTAATTTACACCTAAGCGATTACTACAGTACTCTCAGCGGGTAGTAGTGTCTTGATTGTTAGCGTGCGTCTCGCCAGATTTAATGTCAAAAACGAATGAAGAAGAAGGAGATAAAAAAACAATAAACACGTAACGCGTCTTCTTATCTGATAGCATTATTAGTTGGTTGTTGGAAGATCAAGTTTGTGGAACACTCAAGGTGACCGAGATGAGTGAAACGAAGCAGGTGTGTGTGATTGCGGCCCGTCATTCGGTCAACTGACCTAACCTAACTTTGTGTAAAGTTGCCATTCATGTCATACAACATTCCGGGTTCCCTCCCAATTTTACCACACACGCACACGCGCGCGCGCGCGCGAGCTCGACCAGCGAACTCAACGGCTTTCTTAAAAATATTAAACGTCCGTAGATGGTTGGATGTCCGTTGTGGAGTTTCTGACAGCAGTAGGATCGATTCCACCATGCCAACAACTAATTTAATCAGTCGACCATTGCTTAGTTTCTTAGCAAATTGTATTAAATAAATTAATATAAAAAAGCGTGTACCGTTTCATACTATAAATGGATGGTTAGATTTACGTGTTCCTTAGCAATGAGTAAAGTCGTGAATTAATGTTATGTTATGTTGTTTTGGATTTAGTTACCACAATAACGATGGCAGAGACAATAATACCCAGTAATGTCTGCAGTAAGTTTATAAGTATACTGGAAGAGGTAACTTTGTAAGAATAATATTATTTGTCTTTAAATATAGACGCTTGACTAAATGTAACGTGATAAAAGTTCATTTTTTGATGACTTCAAGTGGTGAAGGGTCTTTGAGGTTCGGTCATTAACTAGATACAATCTTGAAATATTTACGCCTACATTTAGACAGCACGTATTGTCATTAGAGGACCTGTACAAGAGCAATACAAAAATAATCAATACCCATATAATTAGTGTATTTTATGTGATATGTATGCATATGTTACATAAAAGAAACAAATAATCTCTACAAGACGGATCCCCAGTGGCGGATTGGTGGATGCCCTCACCGATATATCTCTTAAGGCCGGCGAAAGATGGGAAATAAAATACCACCTACGAACCAAAATTAAAGTAGTTAAGGTTCTTGAACTGTAGAGAAAGCGGTCTACTTAAGAGAAGGGCACTCTGAAATCAAACCCTCGTACTCCAGGTTGGGGGTTGGAACGTCAGCCTAGCAACGCAACTTCTGTGAAAA
Source organism: Magicicada septendecula (assembly GCA_034769895.1). NCBI lineage: Eukaryota > Metazoa > Arthropoda > Insecta > Hemiptera > Cicadidae > Magicicada > Magicicada septendecula. Next base: position 400,914,336 of record CM068371.1, on the reverse strand, counting down.
CACTGACCTACTGGTAATCGTAAGCAAAGGTTTCGGAATCGGACTGATTGTGGGGAACGACAACCTGAGCAACGGACCACGACTTTAGGGTAAATTTTTGTGACGCAATGCAGGGTATTGGGACTACAAAGGTTTTCTAATGAGGGGACCAGAAGACGGATGCAAGCGGAAGAGACCATGTATAGATTGTATTAAATGAAGACGAACTGAAATGATTTGCTCTTTGACGACAGTAGGTGAAGAGTGATGACCGAAATGTTTAAGTTGATAGCACTCGAAAGACGGAAAGAAAGGAAGGCCGCGAAGAGAACCAACTGAGTGAAAATAACCGAGATGTGAATGTATGTGTAAACCAGACTTTATGTTAAAGTGTGCGCAGAATATACTCAGCTATCATAAATCTTTGCAGAGTATTAGATAGAACTTTTAACTACTGTTTTGTGAGACTATACTTTTTTTTAACAGTTTCCTTGAAAAATAAATGTTGGCGTAATCTATCGGCAGAATATAATTCGATATTCTATCTTAGTTCTTTTCATCCAAATGTACATTTACTGGTCGGATGTAAAGTTTCGTGGCTCCCATTCTACTTTGTGTACAAAACGTTTACGATGTTGTGGGTTTTGCATTCATTACGATGACTTTTATTATCAGTGGAAATCATTAGTATTATTCTATGTGTACTCCTATTACTAAGAGACCATATTCGAATTTGAACAGTATTAACTTTTATTATTCGATCATTACTCTACAAAGTAACAATCCCTCTTACATTTAAACAGATGTTTTAATGTAAACAAACGTCTTGTGTGGACTGTGAAGAAAATGGTGGGTCTCGGTCCCATGGCACTGGAGTTTGGGAACCGAAGTCTTATAGCCAGAATCGGTGTGTTTTTTAATACTGAAGAATCGCTATAAAACTTTTGCAACCGAAACAAATTGAATATGTGTATATAGCGTAGCGCCCGGAAGGTTGAGTTAAACACACACACACACACACACACACACACACACACACACACACACACACACACACACACACACACACACACACACACACACACACACACACACACACACACACACACACACACACACACACACACACACACACACACACATCCGTATGTAATTAATTTGATCATTTAACGTATTGATATACGATTAAGTTCCAAAAGCGGATAACCAGATAACGGCAATTACCCGTTGGCTAGGCCGTAATTAGAGGCTGGTTCTTTAATTGTAATATCTGATCTCTTTGCTGCAGTGAAAAATGACACTGGATAATGTTTACGACAGAGAGAGAGAGAGAGTGAGAGTGAGGGTGCGAGAGAGGCAAGGAGAGTCAGCGAGCGTTGGCTGTCTACACAAACGAGTTCGTCTGCTTGTTTCCAGTTTTAAATATCATTTTTTTACTCTTCTGTCATGTTGCCCTCGAAACGATTGGCGTTATTTTTCGGTTTTACTTGTAAAGTTTAGCAAGTTATTTCCTAACGCTGTATATTAAGTTGACTGTAATTTCAATACAGCCTTTTCCTTAAGTCTAACCTCTTATGGGCTGTCAATTGTGGTCTACTCAAAGCATTTTCCCTTTTGTTTCATCTGATCAGTCGCCTAACTGGTTTGATACGGTCCTTCAGTTACTCTAATTTTGTCCCCACGTCTCGTCTCTGTTTTAAATTCCCTTTCAAGTTCTAAATCTCTTATTAGAAAAATTGCGGGGTTTTCTTCAGCACTAACGCGCTCTCATATCTTTGTGTTCCGTTTTGGGATGACATTCTTCTCCGCAGAAACTAGGCCTAGTGTTTCGAATGACATACCGGAATTTTCGTAACACTTCATACGGAATTTCCTTTCAGTATGTTATGTAGGAGTACGACCCACGCTTACATTGCCCTGTGGGATGGATCCAGCGACATCCACAAAAAATGAACGCTGAATACAGTGCAAACGAAACTTAGGCCTAATTCATATTACAACATAGACACGCATGTAATTTTTTTGCCAGTTTATAGTCAAAACCCTAACGCAAAACACGCCGCGAACTATGCAACGCGAAAAGGCTCTTGCGTGGCCAGGCAGGATTAAACACGCGGCGAACTATGCAACGCGAAAAGGCTCTTGCGTGGCCAGGAAGGATTCTCGTCGGTACACAGAAACCAGCGACAGTAGGCATAGCCTAATAGGTAGAAAGCAATGCTTTTAGCTAACTATAGGCCTAATGCACAAAACTATGTGTGAAGGACAATAACTTAATGTCCTCTTAGTGCTCTCACATACAGAAGTGATTTTATATGTGTGTGTAATGAGAGAGAGAGAGAGAGAGAGAGAGAGAGAGAGAGAGAGAGAGAGAGAGAGAGAATATAAAATAACTCGTAAAATCAGATTGACTAAGAGCTCTTCAGGAGTTTATTGCTCACTTCTTGAAGCTATAAAAGTACATAATCTTATCCACTGCAATACAATGTACGCCAGCGTGCGCAGACGTGCGTGTGCGACGTCTGCTCTGCAACAGATATGCGTATTAGAGGTGGGCCGATACACCTATAACAGGTATTTTGGAACGATTATTCTTGTGGAACGGATATAACAGTGACTGAAGAGTTGAAATACCTGTTCGGATTCAACGGTAGCTGAAAAGTCGAGACACCCGTTCCGATTACTCGCGGGCTCGCGATTACTAGTCGCGGGACCACCTACGCAACTAACGAATAAACGAATACTACGAATACAAAGTCAGTTATTGGTACGGAATACTTGATTCTGCGCATGTGCCGATTGCCATACAAGTAATTACAAAACGAAGCAAAACAGCGAGGTTCAGAATATCTCTTTGCCAAAGAGACGAAGCTGTTTTTAATAAATGAAAAAAAATCATACTGATCTTACACTTATTCTAGAGTGTTATGCACATATACAATACAGATTATAATAACAAATTATATATGATACTGGTCACCAACTTGGTAAATTTTAAAAAAGTGAATTATATTGTATTATAACCTACAGAGTGGCTGATAGGCCATATAGCACTTTTTGTTAACGTGATTTCGGAGATGATTTTAACTTCACTGCACATCTCATGTAATTGTTTCTGACATTATTTTTTGTGCTGTTACGTGCACTCTAAATTTCATTGTCTGAGTTTCCCAACTGATTTGTCTAACCAAAATGGAATCAATAATTTAATATTAAATCTATGTCAGTTTGTTTACTCCTAGTGAAAACTTAAATTATTAGTATTCCTAAGAGCGATAGGCCTATAAATTCTCTTGTTTCTTATTATCTTTTAAAAAGTAACAGCTTAATAAAGTCACAGTGTAAAGTAACACTGTTAATACTTTTAGTTTCAATTTATTTCTTATAATAAATTATATAATACAGATATATTTATAATAGGTGTATAATAACAGATATTTGTACGTGTTATTTTTGGAACGGTTTCGTTCGTCCTGTTATTTTTAAATAGTAGTTTAGCACACGTCTAAATCCATACACACAGCATCCATAAAGCAAACAGTAGTGGTATTTGTGACTTAGCAAACTGAGCGGTTGCAAACCGTCATAAGATCTGGTGTAATGTGCTCTGATGATGAAACCTGTACTATAACTGGGTAAATCTGACTTAAGAATTATTAGAAGAACATGTTTAAAGCTATAAGTCTCTGGATTCGGCGTCCAAATTTTACTGTCATGGCACATCTCTTCAACAGAGTTTTGTCATCTCTTGTGACCTTTTCTTAAACTTCTTCTTATTGTCCCATACATCTGATTAAACTTTAGTCCACATCTGTTTCTCCAGAATAAGACATGCCACACTTCCAAGGAACTTGAATGTATGCGCTTGCTCAATTATTTGATCATTCACTAATGATCAAATAAATTTAAACACTCTAGGAAATCAACCTTTAAAAAGTCAAGGACTGAGTATTGATAACAGAGGTTTATAAGCCGTGCATTCTAATTATCTGCTGTAATTCAAGGAGGGCTCTCTGTAGGCTCTTGATGATAAAATAGTTATACTTTTAAGATCAATACTGTGAGCATCCCGAAGGGAAAGGCTGAGAAATGATTATGTAAGAATCGGCATTGGAATGTACGACATAAAGCAATACAATACAGGTTCGGATGGACCGTGTAGAAGACATACATAGGAACAGGATAGCAAAATTAATATTGGTTTATACTCTGAAAGATAGAAGCAATGTTGAAAGTTTAACAAAAATTTAGCTTGACCAAAGAGTGCACAACTGATCGTAAGGTCCAAAGCCTGAAGAAGAAGAAGAAGAAGAAGAAGAAGAAGAAGAAGAAGAAGAAGAAGAAGAAGAAGAAGAAGAAGAAGAAGAAGAAGAAGAAGAAGAAGAAGAAGAAGAAGAAGAAGAAGAAGAAGAAGAAGAAGAACTACTTTGGCAATGAAAGTGTGTATGGTAGAATTAATAAGATATGGATATGCCAACAAAATTGACCAAGGAGAAAAGTTGTATATTAATTACACTGCTAATAATGCTGTGACATTTGGAGTTAAATGAATGACACAAACTGACGAAGTTAGACCACTAGTGGAGAACATTGGCTGTAATTTTGGAAGCAAAGCAAAGGTTGGATGAAACGAAAGAAGGAAAGACAGAAAATAAGAAGAGCTTTTTATTGACATTTCAGATATTATGTTGAAAATATAAAGAGAGGTCACACTATTTCTACAATGTCTCTAATCTGTGAATTTAAATACCGATACTTTATTAGAACTAACTGTAATATTATTACGATGTACGTCAGTATTTTGAGTATTTTGCAGATTGTTAGATTTGTTGTTTTAAATACAAAATGCTGTACATAAACCAAACGATGTTTATTTTATGTTAACCCCATCGCCCCAAACTCAAGATATCTTGCAAAGCGTCTTAAGCACGTGTTTAAATATGTAGACATTTCTATGAAGTGTACATTGATTTATATGCGCACGTGCAGCAGCTGTGGACATCGTCAGAAAAATAGTTCAAACGGCGTAAAAAAGTTGTAGAGCGGATCACATACGAAACACTGGACTTGAACTGGACTTATGCTTTAATACATTTTCTTTCGTAACCGTATTTTAATTTCAAATAATTGGGGAGAAGGGTCTGTCTCGTTTTATAGCGAAGAAGAATAACTAGATACGGGACTTTTTGTAATTACACTAGAAAATAACATTTTTGTGTTTGAATCCGGACGCTTGCGGGTTCCCTCGCTCTGCATTACGCTTCAACACTACAACTGTCCTTATAGTAACACTTAACTGAAGCAAGGCAAACAGCCTTCTCTGGAACTAGTCGATAGATGGCGTGCTACTAACCTTTACGCTGGTATAATTCTGCTATACGTGTGCGCGTGAACGTGCGTGCGTGTGTGAGTTGTCACTCTTTCCCTTCCATGTCGTTTCATTCGTCCCTAGTGGACAGAGTAAAGCAGAAGTATAAGTAGAATGAAGAAATAGGCTCCTTCCTTCAACAAAAAGAAGTTCATAACCTCTCAAAGTAATGGTGTTGAAATTAGGAAAAGGTTTCTGAACGTGTATGTTTGCAGTGTAGTTTTGTATGGCTATCACATTTTGAATCTGGTAACTAAAGAACAGTGAAGAATCAGTGGACTCATAAGATAACAAACATGGAGGTTCTTGAGAAGCTGTGAGCGAAGGTAATTCTCTGGAAACCTATTGTAAAAGAATGAGTACAAATTATTCAGCAGCCTTTTTTGAGACATTGGGAAGTTCTTAAACCAATAACGGAAGGACATGTTAATGAAAAAAGAGCCAGGGGAAAACCGTGATTACCCTATATGGAACAGATGCTGGTGTTACGAAGAGATGAAGTGAAGAGGAAGGCAGAGACGCATGAGGAACGCAACAATGGCGTATCTAGAATTTGATCTGGGGGGGGGGTTCCGGTCAAGTCGGCTTCATACAAAACAAAAAACTACTTATTAGTAATCAATATTACTATCTTTATAGTGGTTAAAAACTGTGGCAACATCCTGAAATCGATCCTATTAAAGTAAACGGCAATAAGACAATACAAATACGCGTTATTGAAACATGGTTTAGAAGATACTTATTGAGTGAATTAATTTTCCTATATTTCATATTTCAAACGTATACGTTGTGTAATAGACCTGTTTTTATATTTAAAAAAAGAGTTACTAATATATTAGTGTAGACAACTAAAAACATAATAAAATAGCCTAAAAAGAGATTAACTAAATTCATCAACTTTTTTGACCCTCTGGGAAAGTCCAGCCTCCCCCGTAAATACGCCCCTGGAACAAAGAACAGCTGCCAACCAATCTTCCAATTGATTATTGACGAAGGACGCCGTTCATCGTGATTATTAATCTTCTTTTTCTATGGCATCACAGTTCGGAGTCGCATCTTAGCCTCCATAATCATCCGTCTCCATTGTTCTCTGTCCGTGGCGATTGTTATCTATTGTTTTATTTTAAATAAAGTATCAGCATCCCTTGCCACTGCATCAATCCAGTGATGCTTGAGTCTTCCGAGGCCTCCTACCCTCGATTTGACTATATAGGCCTAGTACCTTCCTAGGTAATGTACTAAAGGTGATTATTAATAATTATTGTAATTACGAGTATTATCATTCTGCCAACCATGATAGCCATTATGACAAGATGACGATATCATCAAGTTACATTTTACACAAGTGAAGATTAATGAACATCGCTGCCTACTGGTTTCAATCTGTTCTAAACTTACTACGACCGTTCCATTACAGTGTATGAACTTACTTTGGCAGAAAACTAACTTCTTCCATCTTTATTTCTTTTCATTTTGTCTCTCAACGTCAACTACGCTATTTACAATTGTTATTTTTCACGATTCCTTTTAGGAATCCGATATTCATTCTTTTATTGGTGCGCAATTAAACGTGTAGACATAAACCGGCATCATTGCCAAGCAGTAATTGATACTGACTTCCGTTCACATGTACAACCACGGCAGTCTCGAAGCGTGTAGTTCTTGACTTATGCTGTCCACTTTACTTAATTCCCATTACACATGCGCCAGCGATTCATGTCTACTAAATCCAGTTGTAGTAACTGACGATCTGGTCTTATTCTATCATTTGTTGGGACGGGTCGCAAAATATAAAGCCCCTATTTCAGAGAGTTTTATCCCCCATTAAAGAGGATGAACGAACAGACTTCTCAACGTAACGGTAAAAAAGACTTCTGTGTGGACGATAGAGAATAAATTCTCAACAGACAAAAAATTGAAGTAGAGGGAAAATGAGAGTTCAAACCCAGAAAGGAATTCCCCCCAGGCCATATCTGGACCACAGCATCCGCGACTTTTTCGTTGATCTGCGTCAAGATCCGCGAACCGCTGGACCCGCAGCATCCCAATGGACCACAGCATCCGCGAATAAATTTTTTTTATTTGGTTTTTTATTTTTTTAATTAAATTGATTTGCATATCAAGGGGGTGGGATGATGTTCAATGGATCACCAGCATCCGTGAATATACTTTTTTATTTTTTTAAGAAAGCTGATTTGCATATCAGTGGGTGGCGTTGGGTGGGTGGTTTTTTTATTTCATATCAGTGGGTGGTGGTGGGTGGTGGGTGGTTCCAACTCGAAGCATTATAGTGTATATTAAAATATATGATCAGGTGTACCAACCTTTGCATGAGTTCAAATTTGTTGTGTGTTATAATGTATATTAAATCTATATGATCAGGTGTACCAACCTCTGTAGTATTATTATAGTGTATAGATATTTTATATGAGCAGGGTTGTCAACATTTTCTGCGGTGGGGGGAGGGAAATGTGCGTGTATAGAGCAGATCTGCCAACATTTCTTTCTCTTCTGTGGTGGGAAATTCAAACTATATATGATCATAATTGTTACTCTCTCTCTCTCTCTCTCACACGGTGTGTATGTCTCTCTCTCTCTCTCTCTCTCTCTCTCTCGTTGTCAAACGTTATGCTCACCGGCATTATAGTGTATATTAAAATATATGATTAGGTGTACCAACCTTTACATGAGTTCAAATTTGTCGTGTGTTATAATGTATATTAAATCTATATGATCAGATGTACCAACCTCTGTATTATTCGTCCTCTCTCTCTCCCTCTCTCTCTCTCTCACTCTCTCTTGTTGTCAAACCGTTCTCCTCTCTCTCTGTAGTCAGTACCGAGCGCATGTATATGAAATTAGAAAGTTTATATTTATTCGACAAATATTAACGTTCTCTCTCTCTCTCTCTCTCTCTCTCTCTCTCTCTCTCTCTCTCTCACTCTCACTTGTTTCAACTGTGTCAACAAATAGTAACGTCGACTCTCTCTCTCTCTCTCTCTCTCTCTCTCTCTCTCTCTCTCTCTCTCTCTCTCTCTCTCTCTCTCTCTCTCTCTCTCTCTCTCTCCTCTCTCTCTCACTCTCACACGTTTCAACTATGCAAGGTTTCATACCCTTTCTCCTGTCTCCCTCTCGTACATTGAGTAGTTGGTGTGATGAATAAATAATTTTAGCACTATCTCTCTTTCGTTGTCAAAACGTCGTCTCATTTTCAATGTATTAAATAATTAATTAATTAATAGTTTTATAATGCAGTCAGTGTGATTGATCCTTGTTAGAAATATATATATTTGGCGTCAATGAACTACTTACCTGTTATGTTGTTACAGACAATACTTCTGTTTTAAGGTTGCAGTTTACACACACACACACACATAGGTTCAGTAGTGTATAGCGAAATAAATTAAAATTATACACACACATGAAAACGGCGGCTGAAATTCATACAAATCTTCTGATGTAACAGTTCACAAAATAAATTAATTGTACACATGTTCAGAGGTGTAGAGTGAAATAAAATAAAGTCATAATTTGTTAATGATTAAATATATTTTAACATTCACAATAAAAAATTCACAATTAAATAAATACATTAGAAATTGATATTTTTTTCGAAAGTTTATATATATATATATATAATATTGTGTGTCGTACTTGTAGAAGAAGCAACCTGCAACATAACAATACAACAACAACATTAAATCATGTTAAATATCACACACACACACACACACACACACACACACACACACACACACCACACACACACACACACACACACACACACACACACACACACACACACACACACACACACACACACACACACACACACACACACACACACATGCACACGCATACGTAACGTAATCACACGCATACATACATACAACGTACACACGTTTGGGTACACCACACGCGCACGCACACACACATATGCACACGCACACACATACGCATACGCAACGTAATCACACCATACATACAACGTACACACGTAATACATAAACTTACCTTTACTGCCGTCCGAACTGAAGTGTGAGGAGGCAATAACTATAGATATCACAGTAAGAATTTTTGTTGTTGTTGTTTTTTTGTTGTTAACCAGTGGTGTAACGGGGAATTTTAGCAGGTGGAGAGCAGAGTCGTCATCGTAGTCGGCATGTATCCGATAATGTCCGTACGCAAGGTATCACGACCATTGTCTAATATATAACGCTTATCATCATACGGTGACAACGCTTGCTTATTTACACGCATCGTGTACAACGTATGATGATCGCTACGTAAACACAACGCACTGACAGAAAACGGACAATGATCAGTGAGACACTTGCGATACATATCGTGTCGCAGACTCCTCTTAATAGCAACTCGAGGCACACCTTTACACACACGTTTTTGACTCGCATTGCTAGAATCTTCGTGGGCCACAAGGAACGAATAAACATTTCGCTCTGAGACCTACGAATTCTCTAATAGGACGACCACACGTTTCATCCTTGAACAGTCCGACACCTTTTTGTTCTTAAGGCTATAACAAGGATGAGACGTAGGGTTATCCGAGGTGTCCAAAAACGTGCAAGTCCTTCTTCATATCTGCATACAAGTCTGATGTTTGAATATGATACATCAGACTGTCTGTATCAGTCATTAACAATTTAACGTTGCGGCCGTACTTGGCGACAGCATAACGATAATGAAAGTCGTACATTATTGTTTTGCTAACGTCAAGCACCGTGAAGCCGACATACACGGGACGAGAAAGAACAATGGATTTTTTACGGAGTGAAAGCCCCACCAGATCGTTCGTATAACGAATCATACGTTTTTAGCCTGGGTGTGGAAACTAGTTTGTGAAGCCGTCGTTCATTCGAGACTAGTTCAAAGTCTATATGTTTCCGTACGTTCTCCAGCGACTTACCGTATACGGCGTTGTTCATCAGTTTGAAAAGGTCTTTTTCAAAGCTGCTGACGGCTGCTTGCCTCTTGCGGGTGTTGAAATCGATAAACGGTTTCAACCAAGCGCTTTGCTTAAAACACAACACCCTATGAGTCGCTTTCAGCTCTAAACCAAGACTTAAATACAATTTCAAATTTCGATAATGGAGAACGTAATTTTGTTTGTCCTCAAAGTTGTTAACAACTTCTCTACGGATGACCCTGATTCGTTATACGATGATCTGTATATACTCTCGTGTAAACGTTTGGAAAAGGAGAAAGGATATCGTGTGTTATGCGCTGGCGCACAGGTGCAAGCGGGTAGTCGGAATGCAGGTCGTGTAAGGTATTAGGATAGTGTAGGTCGACTTCGAGGATGTACCCGATGTCAGCATCATCACTCACAGTACGTACGTCCAAGGACTCGATTTCGTTACGATCGAGCCATCGGAAGTCTGCGTAAGGGAGTGGTTGCGACATGGCTGCACCGTATAAATTGTTACAGTCCGTATACAGAATGAAGGAGGTCGGTTCGAAACATCGTACTGGTCTGGAATCAGAGGATTGTTAGCGACTGAAATTCAAACTATTAAATTGTCTCTCTCTCTCTCACACACATTTCTGATTACTATACAACTAATTGCATGTATGTTCAGAGGGTTCTACCGAAATAAAACCATTGTGTGTGTATTCGCTGAATCCTCCTTTCACTTTCTAATATGACACATGACACTCATTAGTTGCATCACCACCGAAGTAATTAGGGATTAGTATTCACTTCCAAAACAAACACTGGCTTTCCCCTACCACCGGAGACCAATATATATATATACTCAACAAATTTAGCGATAATTTCTCATTTGACCTGCTTGTGTGCACTGATAAATCTAACACGACATTTTTAATAGTTGGAAGACTGTATTATTGTGCAATCGCAGTATATACAAGTTCCTGTGTGTAGTCAACATACAATAGTTTTGGTGAGTATAATTTATTGTATGTACAGATTTTATTTAAACGTAAAAAATTATTGCATTAAAACATTATTTAATACATGTATGTGTATGTTCAAATCACAATTTATGAAATATATTCTTACCGTATTTTTATATTACACTTCTAATTGAAGATATATATATATTTTAATTTAATACATGTGTGTGTAAGCGTATGCGTATGATCAAATTACAATTTTCTGAATATATTCTTACGTACTTTTATTCTTAACGCACTTTTAATTGAGATATATATTTGAATTTAATACAATTTCTGAAATATATTCTTACTGTACCTTTTATACACTTCTAATTGAAGATATATATATTTTTAGGTATAACTGAATTTATCGGATTCACACCGACTGCTTGCGTGCGTTGATAAATCTATCTCAGCAGTTTTTTTTTTAATAGTTGAAAGACTGCTTGAATTATTGTACGTTTCAGTATACACAAGTTCCTGTGTGTGTAGTCAACATACGTAGTTTGGTAAGCATAATTTTATCAAGTGCATTATTTATTGATTTAATACATGTATGTGTGTGCGTGATCAAATTATTATTATTATCTGAAACAGAACAGTATATATAGATTCGAGTGGTATGTAAGACGCTGTTATATGTTACTAAAATCATAACAAATATTTTAATTCTAAGCATATTTATTGGTGTACATGTATTATGTAAATCATCTCTTTTCAGTCATCTACGTAAGTGCATTTGAATTATTTGCGCATGCGCAATAACAGCTTTTTAGTACAGTTGCACACACACACACACCACACACACACACACACACACACACACACACACACACACACACACACACACACACACACACACACACACACACACACACACACACACACACACACACACACACACACACACACACACACACACACACACACACACACACACACCTCGCCACTCACTTGCAACAACGTCTTACTTATACACACGTTCATGCGCTACAAATTGATATATATAAATCGTTTAAGATACACTAACATAATACCAGCGTTATAACAGTACCTTTTGTTTTTCAGTATTCATTCATTCTCTCTCTCTCTTGAAGATCATGGCTAACCTTCAGCAGGAACGTGGGGAGGAGCAGACTGAACAAGGTAAAAAGTTCACAGTTAAGAAATTATTTTTGTAATTATGTAGTGTGCAAACTTGCTGATGCGAATTAACGTTTGAGTCATACTATGTCTATTGGTGTGTGTATGAAAAGTCTCACTCTTAACATCGTTTAGAAATTGACATGTAGATGAAAATTTTTCATGTTCCTTCATAGGTTTGTCACCTTCTTTCCAATCAACTAATTCAATTCCACAACAAAAGCATTTAACTCTATCGTCTACGAATGACATACTATGTCCACAAACATCGAAATTTCTAGGGTAGAAGTAGAACCCCGCAAACGCTAACTCGTCGGGGCTGATAAACGTCACTTCCCAATACTTGAACGATTTTATTCTTTCACTTTCAATACTAAAATCAGGAGTAGCCGACATCTTCACGGTTTGTAATAAACTGACATATTACCCCGACGAGTGTTATTTATTTACTACAAACATGAATTTGTGTGTACACGTTATTTATCATTCCTATTGGTTACTAATACTCATGTTTCTATTGTTTCAGTTGTGACTCGGTTTTATATCGAGAGGAACAGTAGTGTCCGAGGGTGCATCACAACTTTCGACTACATTCCAGTGAACGTCAACGCGTCGGATCATGACGTAGTATTCGTAATGACTGAGGCACGTCCTTTATTGCTTGAGGATATTCAGGCAGAGCAGGCACGTTTACGCAATATCAAGTGGCATATTGCGTGCAGGATACGTTTTACCAAAACCGTGGTAGATGGTGACAGTGGTGAGGAGAAAGAGGTAACGAAAGACGCCGTCTTCCACGGACGTTGTCGCACGTTGCTCGCGGACGACAGCGACGAGTTGAATTGTCTACTCGATGAATCCTACGATAAAATCTTCAATAGCATATCTAATTTTACCCGTGACGGGAGCGGATGGTCGGTGGATGCTGTACTGAAGCTGGAACTGGTTGTTGGACGGTACCAGCCTCTAGCAGCGTCCTCCTACCTTCCAACCCCGCGAAAACTCTCACACACCAGGGCAGTAGTCAACATCAAGAACCCCCACGATGAAATGTGTTTTCTGTGGTCTGTTCTAGCCCACATACACCCTCAAGAACGTAAGAGAGACCGTGCTTCAAAATACATCCCATTCATAAACACATTAAATATGTCCGGTATCGAGTACCCTGTTTTGTTAAAGTCCATTTCCAAATTTGAAGCACAGAATCCTAACATTTCTATAAACGTTTTCGGCTATGATATAGAAGACAATATCAAAAATGAATCAAAAAATGAGGTTTACCCTCTGAGAATTACCCCGAATAAGGACAGGTCGCATCACGTTAATCTTTTGCTTCTGACCGATACGAATAGCCGAAAACATTACTGTCTTATCAGTAACATGAGTAGATTGTTATCATCCCTAACACAACACAACGGTCAATCATTTTACTGTGACTACTGCCTGCATCGTTTCACCACAGAACATGGTCTGTCCGATCATCTCCCCTACTGCACACCTTATGGCGAGCAGAAAACCAAAATGCCCACGGAGGAGGAGAAGTTTATGTCCTTTAAAAATTACGCGCACTGTCTTAAAGTACCCTTCACCGTCTACGCCGACTTCGAGTCCCTCATCACTCCGCTTCAATCGTGTTCACCTGGTAACAACGTCCCGACGACAGTGTACGAGTTAGGTGAATTCTACTCCGTCGATAGCAGCGGTGTCCGTCAGAAAATAACTTCTCCTCCTGTATCGTCCACATCATACGAAGCGATGCATATCCCGTCAGGTTTCTCCTATGCTATCGTCGATCATACGCACAGCCTTTGGAGAGAGGCTAAAGTTTATCGGGGTGAAAACGTTGTAGACACGTTCTTCTCGTGGTTGTTGAAAGACGCCGAGGATATGATGAAGGTGGTACGACATAACGTACAATTAATTATGTCCGATGATGACAATGTTGTGTTCACTAACGCCGCCGTTTGTCATTTGTGTGAGCGCCCTTTGACAGACGATGACAAGGTACGCAATCATTGCCATCTTATGGGGAAATTCTTGGGAGCAGCCCATAATAGCTGTAATCTGAGTTACAAGATGCCTCGTCATATCCCCGTCTTCTTTCACAACCTTCGTGGCTACGACTGTCACCATTTAATGCAGGGTTTAGGGAAATATAAGGACGAACGCGTATCCTGCATCGCAACATCCAGTGAGCGTTACGTGTCGTTCTCCCTGGGTCCCTTGCGTTTCGTAGACTCCTTTCAATTTCTTAATCGCTCTCTGGACACACTCGTTACCAATCTGTCCGCGTCCGGGAGCCAATTTCCTTTGCTCAGAGAGGAAATGCTTAGACGGGGTTTCGATGAACAGACCAATCTGCTCGTACGCAAGGGGGTATACCCATACGAGTATGTTGACATTATTGATCGGTTCAACGAAACAAGTCTACCCGCTCGTGAACACTTTGATAACCGGTTGATGGAATCATCTATTTCGGACGCAGATTACGAGCACGCGCAAAACGTGTGGAGTGCATTCAATCTGCGTACGTTTGGAGATTACCATGATTTGTATTTGTTGACAGACGTAATGCTGCTGGCCGATGTCTTTGAAAGTTTCCGAGACATGGCCTTACGCGATTACTGCTTGGACCCATGTCATTTTTACTCGCTTCTCGGACTCGCTTGGAACGCGATGCTAAAAATGACAGGGGTCGAATTAGAACTGTTGACAGAAATAAATATGCATCTGTACGTCGAGTCTGGGATCCGCGGAGGCTGCGCGATGATATCCAACCGTCATGCAGTCGCTAACAATCCTCTGATTCCAGACCAGTACGATGTTTCGAAACCGACCTCCTTCATTCTGTATACGGACTGTAACAATTTATACGGTGCAGCCATGTCGCAACCACTCCCTTACGCAGACTTCCGATGGCTCGATCGTAACGAAATCGAGTCCTTGGACGTACGTACTGTGAGTGATGATGCTAACATCGGGTACATCCTCGAAGTCGACCTACACTATCCTAATACCTTACACGACCTGCATTCCGACTACCCGCTTGCACCTGTGCGCCAGCGCATAACACACGATATCCTTTCTCCCTTTTCCAAACGTTTACACGAGAGTATATACAGATCATCGTATAACGAATCAGGGTCATCCGTAGAGAAGTTGTTAACAACTTTGGAGGACAAACAAAATTACGTTCTCCATTATCGAAATTTGAAATTGTATTTAAGTCTTGGTTTAGAGCTGAAAGCGACTCATAGGGTGTTGTGTTTTAAGCAAAGCGCTTGGTTGAAACCGTTTATCGATTTCAACACCCGCAAGAGGCAAGCAGCCGTCAACAGCTTTGAAAAAGACCTTTTCAAACTGATGAACAACGCCGTATACGGTAAGTCGCTGGAGAACGTACGGAAACATATAGACTTTGAACTAGTCTCGAATGAACGACGGCTTCACAAACTAGTTTCCACACCCAGGCTAAAACGTATGATTCGTTATACGAACGATCTGGTGGGGCTTTCACTCCGTAAAAAATCCATCGTTCTTTCTCGTCCCGTGTATGTCGGCTTCACGGTGCTTGACGTTAGCAAAAAAATAATGTACGACTTTCATTATCGTTATGCTGTCGCCAAGTACGGCCGCAACGTTAAATTGTTAATGACTGATACAGACAGTCTGATGTATCATATTCAAACATCAGACTTGTATGCAGATATGAAGAAGGACTTGCACGTTTTTGACACCTCGGATTACCCTACGTCTCATCCTTGTTATAGCCTTAAGAACAAAAAGGTTGTCGGACTGTTCAAGGATGAAACGTGTGGTCGTCCTATTAGAGAATTCGTAGGTCTCAGAGCGAAATGTTATTCGTTCCTTGTGGCCCACGAAGATTCTAGCAATGCGAGTCAAAAACGTGTGTGTAAAGGTGTGCCTCGAGTTGCTATTAAGAGGAGTCTGCGACACGATATGTATCGCAAGTGTCTCACTGATCATTGTCCGTTTTCTGTCAGTGCGTTGTGTTTACGTAGCGATCATCATACGTTGTACACGATGCGTGTAAATAAGCAAGCGTTGTCACCGTATGATGATAAGCGTTATATATTAGACAATGGTCGTGATACCCTTGCGTACGGACATTATCGGATACATGCCGACTACGATGACGACTCTGCTCCTCCACCTGCTAAAATTCCCCGTTACACCACTGGTTAACAACAAAAAAACAACAACAACAAAAATTCTTACTGTGATATCTATAGTTATTGCCTCCTCACACTTCAGTTCGGACGGCAGTAAAGGTAAGTTTATGTATTACGTGTGTACGTTGTATGTATGGGTGTGATTACGTTGCGTATGCGTATGTGTGTGCGTGTGCATATGTGTGTGTGCGTGCGCGTGTGGTGTAACCCAAACGTGTGTACGTTGTATGTATGTATGCGTGTGATTACGTTACGTATGCGTGTGCGTATGTGTGTGTGTGTGTGATATTTAACATGATTTTAATGTTGTTGTTGTATTGTTATGTTGCAGGTTGCTTCTTCTACAAGTACGACACACAATTATATATATATATATATATATATATAAACTTTCGAAAAAAATATCAATTTCTAATGTATTTATTTAATTGTGAATTTTATATTGTGAATGTTAAAATATATTTAATCATTAACAAATTATGACTTTATTTTATTTCACTCTACACCTCTGAACATGTGTACAATTAATTTATTTTGTGAACTGTTACATCAGAAGATTTGTATGAATTTCAGCCGCCGTTTTCATGTGTGTGTATAATTTTAATTTATTTCGCTATACACTACTGAACCTATGTGTGTGTGTGTGTGTAAACTGCAACCTTAAAACAGAAGTATTGTCTGTAACAACATAACAGGTAAGTAGTTCATTGACGCCAAATATATATATTTCTAACAAGGATCAATCACACTGACTGCATTATAAAACTATTAATTAATTAATTATTTAATACATTGAAAATGAAGACGACGTTTTGACAACGAAAGAGAGATAGTGCTAAAATTATTTATTCATCACACCAACTACTCAATGTACGAGAGGGAGACAGGAGAAAGGGTATGAAACCTTGCATAGTTGAAACGTGTGAAAGTGAGAGAGAGAGAGAGAGGACGTTACTATTTGTTGACACAGTTGAAACAAGTGAGAGTGAGAGAGAGAGAGAGAGAGAGAGAGAGAGAGAGAGAGAGAGAGAGAGAGAGAGAGAGAGAGAGAGAGAGAGAGAGAACGTTAATATTTGTCGAATAAATATAAACTTTCTAATTTCATATACATGCGCTCGGTACTGACTACAGAGAGAGAGGAGAACGGTTTGACAACAAGAGAGAGTGAGAGAGAGAGAGAGGGAGAGAGAGAGGACGAATAATACAGAGGTTGGTACATCTGATCATATAGATTTAATATACATTATAACACACGACAAATTTGAACTCATGTAAAGGTTGGTACACCTAATCATATATTTTAATATACACTATAATGCCGGTGAGCATAACGTTTGACAACGAGAGAGAGAGAGAGAGAGAGAGAGAGACATACACACCGTGTGAGAGAGAGAGAGAGAGAGTAACAATTATGATCATATATAGTTTGAATTTCCCACCACAGAAGAGAAAGAAATGTTGGCAGATCTGCTCTATACACGCACATTTCCCTCCCCCCACCGCAGAAAATGTTGACAACCCTGCTCATATAAAATATCTATACACTATAATAATACTACAGAGGTTGGTACACCTGATCATATAGATTTAATATACATTATAACACACAACAAATTTGAACTCATGCAAAGGTTGGTACACCTGATCATATATTTTAATATACACTATAATGCTTCGAGTTGGAACCACCCACCACCCACCACCACCCACTGATATGAAATAAAAAAACCACCCACCCAACGCCACCCACTGATATGCAAATCAGCTTTCTTAAAAAAATAAAAAAGTATATTCACGGATGCTGGTGATCCATTGAACATCATCCCACCCCCTTGATATGCAAATCAATTTAATTAAAAAAATAAAAAACCAAATAAAAAAAATTTATTCGCGGATGCTGTGGTCCATTGGGATGCTGCGGGTCCAGCGGTTCGCGGATCTTGACGCAGATCAACGAAAAAGTCGCGGATGCTGTGGTCCAGATATGGCCTGGGGGGAATTCCTTTCTGGGTTTGAACTCTCATTTTCCCTCTACTAATTGATCTAAAAATTAAAAACTTTTATTGGATAATCCACCGGAAATATTGATTTTACTTCCATGTTCCATAAGGAAATGGAAGTATGGTGATGGCAAAAAAAAATCGTGTTCGAGATTATTGCAGATTCTGATTGTACTACCCTCAAAACATGAAAAGTCATTTTTCGAAAAGTGTGTGTGTGTGTGTGTCTGTAGATTTTTTTCTATGGCAAACGATAACAGCCGCAAATTCAAACAGAATCAAATAATTTTTTTCATACAGCCCTGAATTGTAGAGTAATCAAGACCTATTGTTTTTGGTGAAGATCGGTTAAGGGAAAAGGGTAGTTTACCGGTAACTTTTTTTTTATCAAGGGTAATTTTTTTCTATGACAAACGATAACAGCCGCAAATTCAAACAGAATCAAATAATGTTTTGCACACCTTCCTCAATTACAGAGTACTCAAGGTGTTGATTTTGGTGAAGATCGGTTAAGAGAAAAGGGTAGTTTACCTGCAACATTCTATGTTTTAAAAGGGTAATTTTATTTTTATGACGAATGATAACTGCTCAAATAATGTTTTGCATACGTTCCTGAATTGTAAAGAACTGAAGGCATATTGATTTTGGTGAAGATCGGTTAAAGGAAAGGGATAGTTTACCTGCAACCTTTAATGTTTTAACAAGAGTAATTGTTTCTATGACGAACGATAACTGCCGCACATTCAGAAAGAATCAAATCATGTTTTGCATGCATCCCTGAATTATAGAGAACTCAAGACCTATTGATTTTGGTGAAGATCAGTTAAGAGAAAGGGGTAGCTTACCGGCAACGTTTTATGTGATAAAAAGGGTTATTGTTTCTATGACGAACGATAACTGCCGTAAATTCAAACATAATCAAATAAGTTTCTGCATACATCCCTATATTGTAGAGAATTCAAGGCCTGTAGATTTTGGTGAAGATCGGTTAAGGGAAAGGGGTAGTTTACCGGCAACATTTTACGTTGTAACAAGAGAAATTTTTTCATGACGAACGATAACTGCCGTAAATTCAAACATAATCAAATAATTTTTTACATATGTGCCTGAGTTGTAGAAGACTGAAGGCCTATTGATTTTGGTGAAGATCGGTTACGGGGAAAGGGTAGTTTATCTGAAACATTTTTTGTTGTAACAAGAGTAAAGTACTTAATTTTGATAAATAAAGTATCCTGATAAGAAGATCTTAATAATCCACTGTAGAAACGTAGATGAAATATCTATAAATGAAGAGGCTAGTTGAACGTGGTGGGGGTAATTTTCTATAAATGAAAATTATAGTTGAAGGGGCAGGGGATAATTTTTATATGTGTACTACGTTATCGGCAACAAAGAAGTAGTTTGTTGTTAAAATTTCTTCCCGGGCTGTTTGGCCGTAGTCCAATGTTTTCTGCAAACCAGACGTTTCGGCAGTGGCGTTTGACTGCCATCATCAGTGAAAATCGAGTGCGATAACGTGTTATGGTATACGTTAGTGACCACAGTACTGTGGTTAAGGCTGAAGCAATAAGTGGAAAGAAGTAGTTTCTATAGAAACATTTCATTTCGTAAATGATTTTAAATATAAATCTTTGAACATGGAAGTCATGTATGGTTCTCCATACCGATATTTTTAGTTAGAAAATTAAGTACTCGTCTGTAGGATTGTTATGAAGCCAGTATGAAGTTATAAATTAGAACTCTGATGTGTAAGGAAATACAATGTAGATATTATTCATACAAGGCAATAACAGTTCCATATATTATTGCAAATGCCTCTTAGTCGAATTTCACAATACAACCTGAGAAAGCGTAATTGTTGTTTATTTTAACAAAAACGTCGATTATGAAAAAGACGTATTATTGAAAACCAAAGCTCCAATATTTTTAAAGAAGTAAAATACTATTGCCATAAACAACAATGATGTTAACGATATTAGATGGTTTTTGTTGGCTTCTGGAGGATCACTAGACAACGTTCAATGGTTTTCTCATTCATACTTTGTAATTTCGTTTTGCTGATACCTTTATCTTCTTACACCCTACTATTTTAATGTGCTGTGTCATAGTCACTAGTCTTTTCTTCCGTTTTAATTCAGTTACTTTTTATAGTTTAAAACACTTGCTTATACATACTGTAACGTCTTCCCTGCTTTGATAAGGCCTTTTTTTTTGTAGATATGTAGCAGACATAAACTTTCTTGAACCTTTCAGTCGTATTGATTTCGTTCTCCACTGTTATTTTTTCTTGTTTTCCAAAAATTTATGATCTTATGTACAGTCCCATTATTAAATTTACAGTAAGTTGAATTTTTATTGTGCAATCACTACTTTACTCAGTCACAAAGTTAATAAGTATACACCAAGTACAGTAAACATGGCAGTGCATTAGAAACATAGATGAAAGATGAAGATAAGTGACGACGAGAGATGAAAGATGCAGACAAAGATAGGAAGTTAGGTAATAGATACTGTAAAGACGAGTGTCATTCTACACGTTTCTCGGCTAGCCAAGAAATCAGGTGCGTATTTCTGTTAAGGCCGCATTTAAGGACCCTCTGGACTTTTCGAGTGATTGTTGACGCAAATTATGGAACTTTATTCTGGAACATCTGCAGGCTATATATAGCAACAGCTTCCGCTTAGAAGTTAGTTACGTTTGGCGATTTATTCCAATGCGGATGAAAGTGGTTGTTACGGGAAGTGATATTTGTGATACAATAAGTGTGAAACTCTAACAGTTGACATTATTGTTGCGTGTGGACAAATTTAACTAGAACTACAGGGTCCGCCAGTGAAGCGGGAAAATTAAAAGTACCCAATTTTTTCATGAAACATTTATTATCAGATTTTTTTTTTACAGATTTGAGTTGAGTAAAGTATGCCATTATTTTACTTTTTAAAATAACGCCGCTCAAGTGAGAGAAATTTGTGTGTAAACATTCTTCTAATCTTGACCGAAAATTTTCCATCACTCGACGAAGCAGGTCAGGTTGAATCCGTGCAATTTCTTGTCTGATATTCGTTTTTAATTCCGGTATGGTGTGCGGTCTATCAATGTACACCCTGCTCTTCAGAAATCCCCAAAGAAAAAAGTCGCATGCGGACAAATCTGGGGATTTTGCAGCCCACGAGATATCGCCATATCTGGATATGAGTCCGTCCGGGAAGAGTTCTCTTAAAGCAGCCATGGACACACGAGCAGTATGACTTGTGGCCCCATCCTGCTGGAAAAAATTAATTTCCGGAAACCTAGGGAGCTGTTGCATCAAAAATGTTCTGACCATGTGTGTGTAGCGGTCTGCATTGATAGTTGTGGTGTTTCCTCTATCGTCTTGGAAAAAATATGGCCCAATAATGCCAGATGATGAAACTGTACACCACACCGTAACTTTCGGACTATGTAATGGCTTTTCATGCAACTCACCTGGGTTTTCATCATTCCAGTATCAACTATTTTGTTTGTTTACATATCCATTTAAATGAAAATGTGCTTCATCTGACATAAACATGCGGTGAATAAAGTTTTCATCATCATTTACACGTCGCAATATTTCTTCGCTGAAAATCCTGCGAGCCAGCATATCGCCATCTTTCAACTCCTGGATTACTTGAATTTTGTAAGGATGAAAAGATAAGTCTTTATGCAAAATTCGTCGTAACGATGTGTCACTAATGTTTAGTGCGGATGCATGTTTCATTGCAGAACGTTGTGGACTACGCGTCAATGCTACTCGAACTCTTTCAATGTTTTCCTCTGTTCTTACAGACCTTGTTGCTCCTCTATGCTTTAAGTTTAATGTGGAACCAGTTTCTTCAAACTTTTTCACCCATGACATAATTGCATGAGCGGACGGTAATCTTCCATGTCGTGGAATATTGAAATGATTACGAAACAATCGTTGTACAGAAGTCACACAGTCACCATTCTTATAAAACGATTTTACGCAGAAAGCACGCTGTGCACCGGACCACTGCTCCATGTTTAACAAATTGCATTAAATGTAAAACAACAATCGAAAACCTGCACGCCCTCTCGTGAGCAGAAAATGAACTATTGGACTTTCAAAATTTCCCGCTTCACTGGCGGACCCTGTACTTTGTCAGAGTATCTTGTTGAATTCAAATTGTTATTTGTGGCTGGTTATTAAACTCATTGAAGCTGGTTATTAGTGACTGTATTTTGTACTGTACTGTATACTGTGACTGTATTCATTGATGACTGTATTTTGTTTTCCACTGTACCATACGACGATCAGTGAGACCGTCGTGCAATACGAAGAAGTAGGAAAAGAGGGACGAAACTAACAGAGAAGCAGAACAAGAGAGACGAAAACTACAGGAACAGTGGAGACGAGAGATGAAAACTGCAGTAAAAGAAGGGAAGGGAGAGGCGAAAGATGCAGAAAAAGAGCAAGAGAAATTAAAGGTACAGAAACAGAAAATAAAAAAGACAGAGAAAATGAGAAATAGGGACGAAAAATATAGAGAAACAGAGAACAAGAGATGAAAGATTCAAAGCAGCGGAGGAAGAGAGATGGAAAACGGAAGGGGCTAGGGGGAAACGGAAGAAGAGAGATGAAAGGTACAACAAGAAGTGAAGGAATTATGAATATCACTAATGTTTGACGACTCGGAACACTTAAGTTTTTTATAAGTAAAATCGTAAAGATTTACCTTACAGCCTAAACCGGGTTTACTTATAAAAAACTTAGTGTTCCGAGTCGTCAAACATTAGTGATATTTAGTTAAGTAACGGACACGTCATGGACAACGAAATCCAGGAATTATGAAAGTTATAGAAATAATAAGTAGAGCAATGAAATAAAAGAAGGAAGATGAATACGATGAAAGATATAGACACAAAAAGGAACAATGGTGAAAAATAGATAGAAAAAGACGAACATTTGTAGACGAAAAGAGGAAGAAAGATGACAGATGCGTAGAAAAAAGGAACAGGGATGGAAAGTAAAGAGAAATGGATGAAGAGATATGAAACATACAGTGAAAGGGATGAAGAGAGAGCCAGAGGTACAGAACATCAAATTGTTTGGTGTAGTACTGGCTATAAATACGTGTAACATTTATAAAAGCGTGGATATTGATTCTGAAATTTCCAGCGAAATTGTGACTAGTTTATTTTGTTGCATTGCATTGGTATGTTTTAATGACACCGAGTTATAACAGTAGACCTGTAGTTGACGCAAACTATGAGACGACCGCATTCCCGAGACCGTCTAGAAAACACTGCTTAAACAAACATAGTACATTTGTTCGTAATTGAATAAGGTAAGGTGCCTCGGGTGCTTCATAGTCTGTGTGTGCTATATAATTATAGCAACATCACTGACACCCCTCAGTTTACCGTATTTGCAAATTGTAACGACTGTTTGTTTGAGCGCGTCAGTGTCTTTGTGTGAATGCAGTTGTGTTTAGGTAATTAAAATCATTATAGGAAAATTCATGTTAAATTGTATCTCTGGGATTATCTGCAAGGTGTAGCGAACTTAACCTTCCTTCAAGTAAAATAAACCAATTCAGAATATTAAATAACTTTTACAAACACATTGTCTGTCTCTTTCTCTCCCCCCCCCACACACACATATGTGCGCGTCATCATCATTAGCACTTGACTGCCCGCTGCAGAGGCAGTGCCTCAAGACCAAACGGCGGTTCTAAAGGCGAGCCCACGTTACTACCCATTTTGACCACGTTTTGTGTACTAGCCTAGCTGGAAACATTGCGCTGGTCCTTCTGAAGTCATAATTTGTAAACCTATTAGCAGCATATGCAGTACGCTACGATATAAAAAGAAATTCAAACTCACATTAGTACTTCAAATTTATTAAATACGTTAAAGCAACAGTCTGGTCTATTAACGTGTATGTAGAAGTGACTTTTGGACTGACGGCTGAGTTACCGTTTACTCTACAATGATTTCTCTCCTGTCCAATTCTTTTATCCGCACTTCATTAAGCCACAGTAATTAACAACATCGTCTTTTCATTTTGCAAATGACTATCGTCGTGACGTCATCATGGTCCTTACTTCCGAACACTCAGGCAAGTAGGTCTATCATCTCTCATGTCCTAGTCAGCTCCACTTTATTTGTTCTTTCATTAATTTCCGAACGTCGTGACTCAGTGACTAAGTGTATTTATAGAGAATTAACATTCTTCGTCGTTTCTATGTTGCTGGCCGTTCTCATCGAATCCTCCACTGACATACATATAACATCGACATACTGCCTTGCTGATTCATACGTGTCAACTGCAAAAAAAAAAAAAAAAAAAAATGCCTCGAACGTACATTTACGTTTTTTCTGCCGTAATAATCTCTTCTCATTGGATAACAGCTTCGGATATGCATTATCAGAGAAGAATAGTTGGTAACACACGAAGGAACATAATCTGGAATCAAAGAGTAAGAGAAGAACTAGGAGCAGTAAAAAATGTTTATAAAATAGAATAGAAACATCTGCAGTAGATATCTCGAGCAAATATAATCGGATAGATATGGTAAAAAGCAATTTTAATTGAAAGTAGATGATAGAAGATCAAGGGACCAACCCTGGATGCAATGGGACGCTGATATAAGAGAAGTGATAAATAGCTAACGCAAACATCGTGGAAGTACAGCAAATGGCAAGAGAGAGAGGAAGACTTACAGAACGTAGATAGAGGACGCAAGAGCGTAAGGTATAAATAGAAAAAGAGAAAAAGTTTGATGATTTCTCCATATGTTAGTTAATTTTAGTACCGCTATTTTCCCATTCTAATCCGTCACTTGGTTTACTCCTCGTTTCTTCCTTTATTCGTAATACAGGAACTTGAATGAATTTTTTCTTTTCTCCTTATGTCAGGTATCAGATAATACCATTTAATTTCATTAATTATGCAAACGAAAAGAATATCCTGTCTCGCATCGGTTTTCCAGTGGGGTAACTAGGGTTTCTGTTGCCCTGGACGAGCAGGGAACAGACAGTTACCTCTTAAGACAGTTAACAAGGAACAAAAAATAAAGGCCTGTACAGAAAACGATATAATTTACAAATACAATCCTATAGACCTTTGTGTAAAAGGATGTCAACAACCTTTTTAAAAATATTTATAAAATCAACATTAAAAAATAAGAAAACCATGTACATAAAATTACCAATTCTCGGTTTGTATTCATTTATTAGCAAGAAATGTGAAACATACGAAATACTGTAATTAAAAACAATTTAGAACATAAAAATCGTAGTAAATTAATAAAAAACAAATTGTACGTAGATGTATAACATATCGTAAAACAGAACGAACATAAAGAGAAAACCTTAATTAAAAGTAAATAAGATAAATCACTTACAGGTTACAGATTAACTGTTACGTTGAGCAGACAAGCAAGCGCCCTCTCCAGTTACTTCTCTGTTTTCTTCCTAGCTCAGCTTTCTATGTTTGTCTGTGCAATTCATAGTTTTGTGTGCTCTCGCGTTCAATATCCACATACCAGACTCACAAGTCGTTGCAAAAAAGCGTACGCACTTACTACAGTTTGTCGAGGTGTCCAGATGCAGTGGGCACAGATACAATGACGTGCCCCAGTGGTCGCAGTGTCCGGGCGAACCTGATGACTGCCTGATGCTCGTCTAATTGCTTGGTAGCTTTTCTCGGAGCTTCTGGGAAACCTCCTTTTTTATTTATTGTTGTGCAGGCACAGTATGCACCATTGTGACTGGCTAAATCGAGGAGCAATTCGCAAAGTTTGTACGGGGAAGTCTCTGGGGACCCTTCGCATGGAGAGGAAGGATTTACATACCCAAAAACGGGTCGTTACACTTCCGCCAACCCAGTACTAGTCCCGAGATGCTGCAATCTGGTGATGCCGGGGCATGGGAAAGAGTGGAGTGAAAGACGTCACCCACAAAAGTTTGTGCTTGGCACAGCTAAAGCGGGAGCAACGCCCGATCCATCTGCCGACATGCGACGCCATGGAGTTGGTGTTTCTGCATGGAGTGGTAAGTTGTGAAAGGTAGGGGTGGGAAGAAGGGCTCAGAGAGCTTATTGGGGGTCGTCAAGCAATGGCTTGGGGGTGTCTGTATTTAGCAGCAGCAGGAGCAGGGTCATCGTCCGTGTGGAAAGGACGAGGTTAAGGAACGATTGAAGAGTTTGTACGCAAGAAAGGGTCTGGCATCAGGAAGTGAGCTGGCGGGAGAAGGCAATCGCCTCGGATTTTTTCGTATTGATTGCCATCCGCCATTTCCTTAGTCATTCCGGAAGAAGGGCGAACTGACGTTGCACCACGTCAGTGGCAAAACGAATGTTTGCCGAGCTGTAGTGGTACATTGCGTCATCCGCGTACAGCGAGAGAGTAAGTCCAGGCTGAATAGGCGTGTTCGTACACGAGGTACAGAACAGGGCTGATGACCGATCCTTGGGGGACGCCAGCAGCGACAGGTCGAACGGATGAGTATGATTCATCGACACATAACCTAAAGGAGCGAACGCCAAGATACGATCGCATCAGATGAACAACAGATGCTGAGAGCGGGGACATGACTAGTTTGTAGAGAAGAACTTTGTGCCAGACTTGATCGAAGGCCTTACTCACACCTAGAAGCACTGCCACAGTGGATAAATGCTTGTTTTCGGCGTCAGTAAGCTGGGGTTATTATCCTGACTAGTTGAAGGGTTGTCGAGTGTTCTTTGCAAAAGCCAAACTGCTTCTGTCGTATAAAAGTATCCAGCAGGGGTCAGTACGACCATGCAGAAGCCGGTCAAACACCTTCGAGACTGGCTGGCAGGAGTGCGATCGGCCGATGGTTTTCGGGGTTCATACACTTCTTACGCTCTAAATATATTCACAAGCACACTCGCTTGCACGCACACGCACACACATTTAACCCCCCCATTATTATCCCAGGAACCTATTTCCTTTATTTCGTGTCGACATGGAGGCTGAAAAACGCCTCCAGGTTGTTTGATTTTTATTTGTTGTCTGGGAATCAAATCCGGGATAATTAGATTAGTAATCAGACGCCATACCCACTAGTCTATTAATAAATCCTTGCAATTTAAGTAGCCCTACTTTAGATACATACTTGTTTGTATCTATTTTATTGTTGAATTTATTTTATATACATTTTAAAATTACGCTAAAAGTTTGTTATTTTAAATAACGAAAATATTGCAGTCAATTTCAGTAGCTTTGTAAGTAAAGGTGTTTCTCCAGGTTGTCGCAAATAAGTCATTATGTGGCAACCTATTACGTCTGGCAGCATTCCTTATTAAATCCTTGGTACAATAATTGTGAGATTCCTGAGCTGTTCTAAAACAAAATACACGTTTAACTGCAAAGAATGTAGTGATGATATATTTAAATAGTACATAAACCACTTATTTGTGTGCACTATATGCATACAGGTGCAGCGTTTGGTAGTGGAAGTGTTTCAGCTGTTAGCCGCCGGGAGAGCCACTGTCGCTAACGCGCCGAGATTATTTATATTCGTACAACTGATAATACCTACAGCATACCACCGCCTCACTGATTGGGTTACCTGCGCGAAGGCATTCTTCTTCATATGTTATTATCCGCTCGCTGACTATTCAATGCGAAAAGCTGTGCAATTTACTCTCCCCCTCTCTCTCTCTCTCTCTCTCGTGTTCCTTCATTTTGCTATTTTTAGTCATGTCTCAGTTAACTAGGACGGCACGTGCCCCATTCAAATGTCGTGCGTGCAGATAAAAAAATGCAAAATATTTTATTCGATCTAACAATGTCTTGTTTTATCGCTCTGTGTCAGGTAAAACGTGGGCAATTGAATGGTGTTTGCTCTCGAAACAAACATGCCAAGTCGCAGAGTCAATCCTATCGCATTCTTTTAAATCTAGTGAAAAGAGTTATTACCATACACTTTGTAACTGACTTGTCGCGGTATAAACGTTTGTGAATTTTGAAGTGTAGAGAAATAAAAGAACGGGAAAAAATGAATTTTTAAGATTTCCTTAATCTTTTCTTTTTTTTGTCACGTTTCCGAAGCAATACGATTTTACAACTAGGTTAAGTCTGTCAGCAGTGTTCGTGAATCTGTGTCGTAGAGTACTGTTGAACAGCTGATTGCTTTGTGATGGATCAGATCTTTCGGTTTCTCAAGTCCTAAACGGGTACAACGAGGTGGTCGTTTCAACGACAAGTTTGGAATTCGATTAAAATGTTTACTAATTGTATTGACATACTCACTCCAATCGAGGCCGTTCTGAAGCTCTAAAGCACCGTTCCTTCAACTTTTAGAGCTACCGGTTAGACCCAGTAATTTTCGATCAGACATAGGCCTATTACACTCTCGAGAGCCTAGAAAGATTTCTACTTTATCTGTCAAGTCGTCTGAGAAATAACCGAGTGCTCGGTATCAAAGAAGTCAAACGTCTCGTTGTAGTAATCTGCAGTCAATACTCACCCTAATTTACTCTAACATCATTTAAGAGATTTATTCTGTCAATCGGGAGATAAATCAAAGAAACACCCGAGAGCTCCAGGCAGTAGATATGGACTTCTGGAGAACGTCTTATGCAGTGTCCAGGATGCAACGCACTAAAAATAAACACACTACTAGACACATGCATGCAGACATGCATAAATACGTAAATACCACAAATAAAAAGAGCCTCGTACTAAATGTACACTTAGTATTATTTTATATGCAGACGATATTATTATTATACAAAGACAAAAAATGACTTAAAGAAGGGAGTATTCATCTTGAGGAATTTAGCAGAGGAATTTGGCTTTTTGCTATCTCCACATAAAACAAAAGTAATGGCTTTTAGAGGGAAGTATCCAGTAAGTACAAAGATAAAGGTACATGGAAAGATCTTGGAGCAGGTATCCAGTTTTAATTATCTTGGGTACGAAATATCTCCCGTAGTTGGTTGTAATGTCGAAAATAAACTTAATAAATTTAAACATACATGTGGGACAATCCATAGAAGCTTCAAATACAAAACTAGGAAAGACACTAAGCTTAAGTTTTATAAGACTGTGACTGTACCGGTGGCGCTGTATGAGAGTGAGACATGTGTACTTTCACAGAGAGCTAGAGGGGGGGTTACATCAGCAGAAATTAAATTTTTCAGGTTGGTCAAAGGGTGCACGTTACGAGACAAAATAAGTAATGCACAGATAAGGCGAGAATTACAAATTTTTTAATTACAGGTAGAATTACGGAATACAAGGCCAATTGGTGTAAGCACTTGGGAAAAAGGCAGAAAAATCGCCTTCCCAAACTTGCCTTGAATTATAAACCAACAGGGTATCGTAGTGTGGGGCGTCCGAGAACGAGATGGTTTCCAGAACAGGCAGTGCAGCCTAATCCGTGAAGCGGAGATGATGATGAAGCGCTTCATACAGTATGGGAATGTGGCTCGAACGCCTAATGATCGTTGCCCGGTATAGAGCCAGGTAAACAGGTAGACCCAGGAACGCAGATATCTGTGTCGAAATGGATAAATGAGGTTTCCAACAAGGAGAGTAGGAAGACAAAACCTCTGGCGTGCGGGCAGTAGCTGTGTGTGTACACACTCGCGTATAGGTGGACAATACTTACCCAAAGCAGGCCGTGCCTTATGGGCAGTTTGCTACGACATACTAGATCTGCTACTGAACTTCCTTATTCAAATGTTTGCTAACCACACACTGTGCGTTTGGAGTGAACAGTCCATGCATCCATGTACAGTTACTGCCATCTCGCGTCCAGCACGCCAGAATTACCTGCCGTTCCATGCATCCATGTACAGTTACTGCCATCTCGCGTCCAGCACGCCAGACGTACCTGCCGTTCCATGCATCCATGTACAGTTACTGCCATCTCGCGTCCAGCAAGCCAGACTTACCTGTCGTTTCATGCATCCATGTACAGTTACTGCCATCTCGCGTCCAACACGCCAGCCGTACCTGTCGTTCCATGCATCCATGTACAATTACTGCCATCTCGCGTCCAGCACGCCAGTCGTACCTGTCGTTCCATGCATCCATGTACAGTTACTGCCATCTCGAGTCCAACACGCCAGACGTACCTGTCGTTCCATGCATCCATGTACAGTTACTGCCATCTCGAGTCCAACACGCCAGACGTACCTGTCGTTCCATGCATCCATGTACAGTTACTGCCATCGCGCGTCCAGCACGCCAGCCGTACCTGCCGTTCCATGCATCCATGTACAGTTACTGCCATCTCGCGTCCAGCAAGCCAGACTTACCTGCCGTTCCATGCATCCATGTACAGTTACTGCCATCTCGCGTCCAGCACGCCAGACGTACCTGTCGTTCCATGCATCCATGTACAGTTACTGCCATCTCGCGTCCAGCACGCCAGACGTACCTGTCGTTTCATGTATCCATGTACAGTTACTGCCCTCTCGCGTCCAGCACGCCAGACGTACCTGTCGTTTCATGCATCCATGTACAGTTACTGCCATCTCGCGTCCAGCACGCCAGACGTACCTGTCGTTCCATGCATCCATGTACAGTTACTGCCATCTCGGGTCCAGCACGCCAGACGTACCTGTCGTTCCATGCATCCATGTACAGTTACTGCCATCTCGCGTCCAGCACGCCAGACGTACCTGTCGTTTCATGCATATATGTACAGTTACTCCCATCTCGCGTCCAGCACGCCAGACGTACCTGTCGTTCCATGCATCCATGTACAGTTACTGCCATCTCGCGTCCAGCATGCCAGACGTACCTGTCGTTCCATGCATCCATGTACAGTTACTGCCATCTCTCGTCCAGCAAGCCAGACGTACCTGTCGTTCCATGCATCCATGTACAGTTACTGCCATCTCGCGTCCAGCACGCCAGACGTACCTGTCGTTCCATGCATCCATGTACAGTTACTGCCATCTCGCGTCCAACACGCCAGACGTACCTGCCGTTCCATGCATCCATGTACAGTTACTGCCATCTCGTGTCCAGCGAGCCAGACTTACCTGTCGTTTCATGCATCCATGTACAGTTACTGCCATCTCGCGTCCAACACGCCAGACATACCTGTCGTTCCAAGCATCCATGTACAGTTACTGCCATCTCGCATCCAACACGCCAGACGTACCTGTCGTTCCATGCATCCATATACAGTTACTGCCATCTCGCGTCCAGCACGCCAGACGTACCTGTCGTTCCATGCATCCATGTACAGTTACTGCCATCTCGCGTCCAGCACGCCAGACGTACCTGCCGTTCCATGCATCCATATACAGTTACTGCCATCTCGCGTCCAGCACGCCAGACTTACCTGTCGTTCCATGCATCCATGTACAGTTACTGCCATCTCGCGTCCAGCACGCTAGACGTACCTGTCGTTCCATGTATCCATGTACAGTTACTGCCATCTCGCCTTCAGCACGGCAGACTAACCTGTCGTTCCAATGTACTCGTTGCTAGCCTCTTTTCTCTATCGCTACATTGATATTCCCCTTCCATGATTTTCTGAATTTATCTCGATACTTTCTTCTATTTGAAACGTAGTTTTTAATCAATTTTTGAGCTTAAACACTGCTTTTTGGATTAAACAATAACGGCTGAAAGAGAAACCTGGCGGCGAAAGAAACGTCCAAAGAACAGACTACGGTAAAAATAAACGTGCACAGAAAAACGAGAGGCTTGGGTAAAAATATGCGATATAAACTTTCATCCTTGTCGTCGTGGACCGATCGTCGTTGGTTCTCCATTTTAAATCAAAATGTCTCTATGGTTCTCCATTTTAAATCATAATATGTACCAACAAGCTAATTAAAATCTCTCTCTCTCTCTCTCTCTCACCCGTTTCAGAAGTCATCATCAAACGCCCTCTCCCTCACATTCCTGTCTATGCCTTCACTACATCTTGATCTGTTTGGTGTGATTCTGCATTTGGGTCAACACTTGTTTTTGAAGCTTGTGCTCACCCATTTGTTGGATCAAATCAGCTACTTATTTCTAATGTCACCTACGACTGAATTCGTATTTCCAATAATTTCTTCTAAAGGGTCCGTTTATTACCCTTTTCTCTCTCGACTATCCTTCCAAAAATCCATTTCAGTTGTTCTCAATGTTTTTTCTGTGTTATCTGTCAGTGACCATCCCTCTGAACTGTAGGTTATTCTATATTTTACTGTTGTATTATAAATTGCTGTTTATTTTCCTTTATAGTCTATAGTTCGGTATCAAAGAAATCAAACATACCCCCCCACACACACACACACACACACACACACAAATATAATACGTATATATTACAGAGTTTACAGCTGCATAACATTAGCCTACTTGTATTGTTACAACTGTCACTACCTCTTCCAATCGTCTCTGAGATCTTGTCATCCACAGATGACTATCCCATAACAGAATACTGTTTAGTAAGGTAAATATTAGATTCATTTTAGACTGTTTATTTCTTTTATTTAAGAAGCCGTTGGAAGTGGATTGTGATTATGGTAATGGTCGCGACCAAGAAAGGCCTAGGTTCCGCAACAGACAATGCTCTTAACAAGGGAAGTGCGAAGAAGAAGATGAAGAAGAAGAAGAAGAAGAAGAAGAAGAAGAAGAAGAAGAAGAAGAAGAAGAAGATGGAAGAGGAGGAGGAGGAGGAGGAGGAGGAGGAGGAGGTGAAGGAAGGGGAGGAAGTAAAAGAGGAAGAGGAGGAGGAGGAGAGAAGAGACTGGAAGAATAGGAAACTTCCAGTCTCAGATACTTATTCTTTGCATTGGTAACTTTTCCTCCAGTACCAAGTCCTGTTGCTGCTTTACGATACACAAATATTTAGCCTTTCTCTCACACGAACACATAGGCCTCGCACGTAATTCCTACATTTTCGCGGGTGTAATACGATGTGTCCCGTTTTTTCTGGTTGAGTCCTTGCTTTGCTGTTTTCCCCAAAAGGTTTTACGCACCGCTTCAACAGATCTTCAAGCAGATATCTATCCCAATGGCTTAGTTCCAGCCTGTATACCAATCAACACATGAAATCCACCTCCGTCTATTTTTCAGTATTTCTCAGTTATTAATTTTTTTTGTAATAAGTTACTTATATTATTATTGTTATTATTATTATTATTTACATAATAGTTAGTTTTCGCATACTTACTTGTGAACTGTAAACTGTTTTGTATCTTCGGAAAGGCATCTTGTATTCCGCATCTTATAACCAACGTGCGTTTTGGATCGAGGGTATTTAAATTGTATGTCGTAATTAATTTTACGGCTTATACCAAAGTAGCGAAGAATCCTTTTAAAATAGTTCTACGTAAATTGGAATACAGTTCATTTGCAAAACAGAGTAGCCTATCTAAAATTGGTTATAATACGTTCTTATCACTTAATTATACTGATCGAAGAGTAACACGCAGCACTACGTAATCGGTAACGATTTTCTTTGTTTAATTTTATTCAAGACACAATAATAATTTTATGAGCCTTCAAAATTGACTTACAGAAGAATAATTTGTTTACTTTGTTTTTACAAAAAGGACGCTATTTAAGTGTAAATGTATATTATCCAATGAAGTATTACTCACTATTATAAACTACACGTTGAGCAGTATCGTATATGAGGACAGACCTCAGACTGTCTCATCTCAATACACATATATATATATGTAATAGGGATAACAGACACTATCTGTACTCTAGAATGAAAAGAAGAAAAAGGAGCATAAGAAATAATAAAGGGGAAAAAGTGGATGTGAATCTCGGCACGGAGAGTCTAATGCATCGATGAAAATGATAAACTCAGTTTTTCAACTAACCATTTCTTATTTATCTATATTTTCTATGCATTATGATTTTAGATATTTACAGTCATACGCCAGTATATTTATTTTATGTATAATTAAATCGCGAGGTTTGACTTTCAAAGCGTGTACAGATATTTTACTATGATTAGAAGAGAGATTTTGCATCGAATGAATATAAATTTCTTTGTTAAATATCAGTGTTTAGCAACTCTGACGTTAATACGTAGCGTTTGAACTTTACAGGAATGCAGCTGCAAGCGGCCAGTGTGAGTAGGTTTGTGACATGTCCCGAGGAATTCAATCAGTTGGAAACATCTCAAACCACGCTATATCGTCGTGTCTGCAGCGATGTGCGTTCATTTTGTGAACACTTGCGCCTAACGGGAAAACGTAAACCACGTTTCATTAATTATTATACTAATCGTATTAAAACGGGTTACGTCGCAGAATTTAAGATGTGGAAGTTGGGAATAGCCTAGAGAAAACTGATTTAATTTTTTTTTTTTTTTAGTTTTGATATCAAAGTACAAGTGAATTGGGTAAATATTTAGAAACTATTATAGCTAAGGAAGGAATAGGGAAGGATTCAGAAACGATAAATGCGCAAGAGAGTTTTTTGTGGGGTAAAAACATAAATAATAGGAAAATAAATCGAATTGGATAAACAATTGTTGCAACGATCCTAACATATGCAGAAGAGGGATAAACGTAATAAACGATATCGGTAATAGAAATGGACAAAATGCGTAGAAAACGTTAGAACATAAAGAATGGAGAGAATACCAAGTGAGGACATGTTAATAAAATGTCAGCAAGAGTAAGAGCAATTAAGAACGTCCTCGAAAGTCCTGTGGCGGTTGTGCTGCCTGCTGACGCCGAGGAACCAGGGGTCTCCCGGAATCCTGACTGCTTTGTTACAAAACTTTCAAGAACATACTGTACTCATTGTATGCTATTATGTGTAATTGGGAATTAATTTTAAGTTTAAATATATTAATAAACAATAATGTTTAGTTATTATTGCTAATCCCACTGGCTACGGCGCCTCCCCCGTGTTATACCTTCCCATAGTACAGCCAGATTGAATGTCGTTGTGTTAAGGAATTAGACAAGCGTTAAGATATGTTGATATCAACGGATACACCTAAGACACTGAATGTTGACTGAACGTATTAGATAAACTGTCTAATTTTATATTACGTAAATAAGCAATACACGTTTTAGTGTAATTGAGTGTAGACGTTAATCTATATGTACCAAATTCAAAGAGATCCGAAGGCGCAAACCCAGCCTTACATTGTGACCTATTTGGAAGGTGTGATTCAAAATGCTAAATGGTTAAATCATGCAAGCAACAGAAATTAATTTCTTCACTTCAAGTTACCAGGCAATTCAATACGGACTAGAATGATCTACGACGGTCAGTCAGGGACGGATGCATTTGAAATATGGAGGAAGAAAGCCAAAAGCGAGAGAAATATTTGATAAATATTATGCACGGAAGAATTTTGAAGAGAGTTCCATGATCGAGGAAGAAGAAGGAGAGAAAAGTTATCGGAATAGTAACAACATGGACAGCCGCAAAACATAAAGAATATTGTTTTATTTAATTCAATTAAAATAAAAAGGGTGTTATCCTTTTGTATAATGTTAGATACACCAACTAAATAGATAATAAAATGTAGAATATGTGTTTAAAAGTTTGCTAGAGCACTTTAAAATTATGGCAAGGTATCAAATGTTTACCAAATTGTCTTTATTATACTGCAATTTTACAATTTTAACAATAATTTATATTCGATTTTACGATTATGTAGAGACCAATTCAATAATGATCAAATCTACTTGCGTAGTTAATTTATTTTTGACACCAGCACTCCCTTGCTTTTCTCCTTTATTGTCAAGGACGAAATACTCGATGTACTGTCGATAACTGCCACGTTATGTATTGTAAACTAGTTAACTGTCTGTACTTAAGATGTGGATATTAGGCCTACTAGTGATGAACATAACTGACGTCGGACAATAATACCGTTTACATTCATACCTACTGCCGTTAATCAAGACTTATAACCACAATATCTAGTAGGGTTTGAAGTCGCGTTTAAGGGAAACTGTTATTGTAAGATTATCGTTTGTTTACTGTTGGAAGAAAAGTACTCACTAGGCAATCGACGGTGCGGACTTTTCAAACGTTGGAGTGCAACATTTTGCCATCAAATTCAAATCGATAGAAAGTTCAGACATTCTGTACGTTTTCAAATCAGTTTTGTACAAATATAAAGATGAAGATAATTAAAATGAACACAAGTTGTTTACCTTTCCGTGATAATTTTGTTTTACAGAAATGGTAACAAAACAGCTATAAAGTTGTAGAGTAATAAAGTCAGATTGTTCAAATCGAAAGTGGAAAGTTAGCCTACACGGAGGAGAACTTCCAGAGGAATAAATAAATAAATCAGGAATAAATATATACACCCAGGGGAAGTATAGGACTATAAGCCAGGGGAAAAAATTAGAGTCATGGGAATAGATTACTTGGAGGCGATGCTGCAGATTGATTTGATAGAGGACACACGACGAAAATGAATCGATTTGGACTTAACTGATACGATCGAGGCAAAACGATTAAATTGATACGGCTAACTAAACAGCCTAAAAAATGTTGAATATACTCCAGCAAGGAGGTAAAAAGAGGATGACCTAGACATTCTTGATAAAATGACAGAAACAGGACTGATGAATTCCACTCATTCGTCAGGGCGAGATGACAACTAGGACGAGGAAAGCGGTGATAGATGTAAGGAATCTCGGACTTAACGACGATGAGACACAAAACACTCCGGGTAATCGCTGATTAATATTTTGTAACGATCGGGCAACACCTTATTTAACAGAATTATTAAGTTGAGATTTCTTTGGGAAAGGCGAAAACTTTTAGTTTTCTTCTCCTACCCTAGACAAGGTGATAGAACAAAATAAATGAATACAATACTAAGCACGCAAAGAAAAGGATGGATGTCCACGCAATTTTTAGTAGATGTCTAGGTTCGAGTATTCAAAATTTTACAATGAACAGTAAATGGTTTTCGCAGACAGAGTTCGCTAATCGTGTAGTCGGCTGGCCGTAATCATCGCATTCCGGCTTTCTGTATTAGAGACGGGAGAAAGATAAAAAGTATGGAACAGTAATAAAAACTAAAGAAGAGAGTGTTCGAAGCGGAGTGCAAAAGAGTCCATAAAAGTCAGCTTTATTGTTATTTTTATAAATATTTTTTAACGCACTATAAGTGAATTTGAAAGCAATACAAATGTACTAAATTTGTTTGCAAAAGTCAACTACAATTATCAGATGATGAGCTTTAGTAGGTGCCTCATGGTTCGTTAGGAATAAAACTCGTCACGAAGATTTGAAAATTCCATTCATAAAGGACGGAATCCATAGGATTGCAGTCGAATAGATTTTTCAACTAGAAAATCTGGAAAATGAGCTTATACAGCAGCTTTACAACTGTGATACCGAAGAGACAAGACTCCGCAGAACTTGGGCTCAGTATTTGCTATACGTGTTTACAGTATACTAGCAGGGACGATATGAATTTTGGTTGTACTTCATCTGGTGGTAACTTACCTTTTAAAATTACTGCAACGATCGTGCGCGAGCGGGTAACACACCCATACGCTATGTATATGTAAGCATGCAAATTGTATAAAGTGATCTTAAACAGACCAGCAAACTGCCTGCAACACGGAGTGGTTAGTAACGGCAGACATAACGTGTGAACTGGCTAAAGTTTTTTTTCACAAAACAAACCTGCGGCCGAGTTGTAGTAATGACGTCATAAAAGTGAACTAACCTAACCCAAGTCGAGACGCCGTGTGGCGGGCGGTTTGTGCGGTTTGGAATGTCGTCTGCAGTTGGGCAACTGAACCACATATGCTGTTGAACTCGTAAACTGATCGACTCACAAATTTTGTCATTCCCATAACTTATTTTCTTTTCTTGCTATAATTTTATTGTAGAATATAAATTCAAAGCATTTGCTGTGATATATTTTATGAGAACACATTATTAAATCGAGTTTTAAAGACAATAAATTTATTTGGTATATAAAATATAAATTTAATAATATTTGTCAGTCTTCGGCAGGGTTAAAATCAACACAAACTGTGGTTGTGCAGTAATCGTGTGGAGAGCATTAAGCATAATAATCTAAAACACATTTTTTTTGTTAACACAAGTTGTCTCTGGCGCGATAACGTTTACTAGAGCGGTCTCGTAATTTTTTCTTCCTCATGGTCATAACTTCTTCCACATTTTCGGCTTTTGCCTCCATTTCACTTATGGTTGGTGTTTAGAAGATAAGCAGATAAAAGAAGGCGTTTCGAGGTCGAGATTACAACAAGTGTAAAAACACTTGCAGTCGCTACACAGTTCCTTCGGGAACTTGAATGCAACAGAATTTCCTCCCATATTTGATTGTTTCATATTTTCAATTTTTCTTGTATTGAATAAATGTAAAATTCCATCAATTTTAAACCCCTCAGTGGATAATAATATTCGCCGATGCATTTAATTGGTTTGACAGTGACAAAGATCAGAAGGAGAAGATTGGAAATACGTCAGATTCTAGACAGGCCACACGACAAACGAAGTGTGAAGATACTAATTAATAGTTGAGAAGATCATTGCTAACGGATTGGTCCATCGCTTCGTACTATCTGATTACAACATCTGAAGGCCAACAACTCTTTCTTTATAAATTTTCAAAGTTTTCATTGTATACATTGAATTATAATACCAATACACTGCCACAATGGATGAAGTATTCTACCGAGATGTTTACAGACAGGAAAGTAGTCTCGTACTCTCTTCTGGAACGGCTTACCGTGGGGTTGAATTCGCCTCGTAGGGATCTTTCTTTCTACAATCAGCTAGTCTCTGATCGGGATTATCCAC
Organism: Magicicada septendecula; assembly: GCA_034769895.1. Lineage (NCBI taxonomy): Eukaryota > Metazoa > Arthropoda > Insecta > Hemiptera > Cicadidae > Magicicada > Magicicada septendecula. The sequence goes on along the minus strand of CM068371.1, from coordinate 400,874,986 downwards.
TGTCACAACCAACCATGTGGGTAAACTTACTTGCTTACTTGGGTGCTGTGCTCCAGTTAATGAAACCTTTCAAAGTTGACCCTTCAACCACTTACACACACGTATACATTGTGTACAGTATATATAATGTATACAAAACGTTGAATGAGATACAGTTTATATCTCAAGTATACAGTGAATACAGTTGTAGTATACAGTATATATATTTAACGATACCAATTAGCTGGAGGCCAACGGAACAGTGAAAAGCAGAGGAAGCGCCTGATCAGCTGACAAAGTATCTTTTACCGGGATGCTCTAAGTACCTTATATACCGGAATGGAAATGTACGCAGGTCCACTATTTCACCAAGTGAGTGTATATAAATATGACGAAAATATATATCAACAAAATCAAAATATGTGAAGTTGTAGACATCGATAGTACGAATAGATTGCTGCCACACGCAACAAATATTACAATTGAACATTGCATGTACGTTTTAAGACAAATAATTGTTTGCAAGTTTCATATCTAGAAGCACCCTATATCAATATGTTCTGCAAAAATAAGCTACAGAATAAAGTTCTAAAAAATGCATAAAGTTAGCAAAAAAACAAAACAAAAACAAAACAAAAAACTAAAGGAAACACAGGAATTAGAGAATTTATTCTCGTGTAGGCTTCCGCCGCGGTCGGTGTCCATTCTATATTTGAAATCTTCTTCCGGTATGGGCTGCATGGAATATGTCTTGTAAGATAACGTATCGCCCATATTGCAATGGGTATCCTCGGATCTGAGGAACACGTCACCTGAGGATACTGGCCGATTCTAATATGGGTGAAACGTTGTCTTACAAGTCATATTGGACGCGGTACATACCGGAAGAACATTTCAAGTACAGAATGTAGGGAATTATATGACTGTGTCGAACAAGAATTGTTTTCCATACTGACAACCTACAACCTTACTTAACAGTTTTCGACTAGCATTTTAACGTAGGGTATATTAGAAGGAAGTGTTTTGAATTCGTTCTCTCACATCTTTGTCAACGGTTTACTGCGTTATATCGAGGCACAAGACAACGCACTGGAAAGTGAATAATGTACGTATTAAACAGTGGGCTATAATTGCATCATCGCGATTACTGAAATAAAAGTAATTCTTTACTCGTGTGCGGTATGTATAGCAGAGTACCGATTCATCAATGACAGTGTTTAGTTAAAAATTCATTTATGCAGTTAATAAGTTCAGATACATGGGTAACATGATAAATGATGAAGGGTCCATAAACACGACGATGAATTATGGATACAAATAGGGTATATTATGCCAACGGTAGACTATTGAAAAGCAAACTCATTTTGGCCCGGTTAAAGAAGATGGGGAAGAAGATAACCTGGAGATATATGAGCTACTGAAACTTGAGGACATTGTAAGACTCGTAGGGCTCAACTAATACAATGGCTAGGTCACGCATGGATGATCAGCGTTCGCCAAAGAAAATACTGAGGGCGCAAGGCTATAAAAGCAGAAAGAGGGGCCGACCTAGGATAAGATGGTTGCACGATGTGCTGGAAGATTTAAGAAGAATGAATGTGAGGGGTTACACTGAGATGGCAATGGAGAGGAGAAGATTGGAGAAGATTGGTATTGGAATGGGCTCACGTTGGACTGTAGTGCTAAAGAAGAAGAAGAAGAAAAAGTGTATAGTGAAAAAATGTATCGAAGTAATTATGTGAACATAAGACTTCAAATGTAAGAATGAGTAAGATTACCTAAATTTTTAACATACATAAGAAGTGTTGTATGTTTAAAATCACTACTAAATTTTACCCACACTCTCTTCTCTTTGTTTATTCCGTCTCCAAAGTTTAGCTTAAAAAGGTCACATAAAGTCAAAAAAATAATCCCACGTCCCAGCTGCAATCGTACATTGTCTACACGTTCGTGTGAAGAAGTAAGTGAAATTTGTAGATGTTAGCAAACAAATCACTATATAGGTATAGATGTTGCCAGCGTTATAATCTATAGAGTTTAAACGTTTCCCTTCTCTTTTCTTACCCTCGATCCAAAGTGACTGGTTGACTGGTGGGTAAGAGGTGGCACACTCAAAAGTAATTAATGTGTGCGTGTTAAACAGTGAGCTATAGTTGCATCAGTGCGGGTGCAATAAATGTAATGGTTTCTTTACTCGTGTACTACAGTTTCTTAGCGGTATCCTGAAGTTTCTACTCATCGCATGTAACTACAGATTCCCATTTGCTTCACCATGCACACTGCTTCGTTGGGATTTACATCCCTGTCCTTCGATCTAGTCTTCCTTCTTTAAAAGTAACAATATACTCGTAGTGCCTAAAAGTGAATACAATTGGGCAATCTGTTTATCTAGTTCAATATCAAGCATGGACTTTTTTGCAAGACGGAAAAGAACTTTTTGCATGGACAATCTCTTGATTGTACTGTCTCCATTTTAATAAGTAAATAAATATTCTTCTTGTTTTGTTGTTTTACCTTTTCTGAACGAATTCAGACATTAGGCAATTAATGTCGTCTCTTGCTTAGCAATTGTAATCACGCAAAGTAGGATAACCTTTTTATAAGCAAGTTTGTTAGTTTCTGTCCACGCAGAGAGAGAACGACTTTAATGAACCGAGCTACCAAACGATCCATTTTGGTCTCCACTGGTTACGTATTTTAGAATTGTTTACCCAACTGCGCACAAAGAAGGACAATATTGTTTAACGGGCTGTTTCAACTTCCGTATCTTCACAATAATTTGTTCATTATTAATGAAACATACATCAGAATTTTAAAGAAACACTCGTTCGAATAAAGCAATACGTTATGACGTTCATCAGGGGACCTCGTGAAAACCGCGTATTAAGCGGGATACATTCCCAAGTAGCAATGTATTCATACTCAACTAATAATTACATTTTTATGCAGTTTAAATACTAATTCACACGATGTGACATTTTGTCAGAAGTTGTACTGATTAATTGTTTTATGTGTATCATGGATGTATCAACTACAATGAGTATTTCTGAAGTTAGTACCTGTATATATATATATATATATTACGACGCTCCCTTTCATCTAACACAATTATCTAATATTTGTAATGTTAGATAAATGTTACTTACCCGTGATATTACTTTACCTGGGCGCCAGAACAAATCCCAGATACAAATGACACGGTTTCAGCTTAGCTCAGCGCATGGAGACACTCTTTCTCAGGATTCGTTCAGAGATTGTGGTTTTCAAGGGGAATCGTTACAAATAACACTTTAATATTTGCTTGATTATTTTTAATTAATGTTTTAAATAATTATATTTAAAACTTGAAATTTCTAATGGTAGGACTTATTTCTACCCTAACACTTATAATTACTGAGTGAGTGTGAAAAGTCAAGATTAAGACGTTCAAACGACCTATTGTTCTTATCTGATTTAATTAAGAGATTGCTATCTCCCAAACCAGTGCTAAAGAACAGGTCTGCAATAATTTGCACGTCCAATACTACACCTCACTTTCCATTCAACACTCCTATACTATGTTAGAGCTAATCTTATAATTAAAATACAAAGTGTGCAATTCTTAGTGTATTTAAAAATTGTTTATTGTTTTATTTTTTGTTTAGTGCTTATTTCATTGATCAATGAATCTATTTCTTACTGTTTGTTGCGTTGACCGAAGATAGGAATCCGTAGAGGTCCTCCTTTTGATGGTTTTGCACAGAAGAATTGATGTTGATCAATGCTGTAGAAGATGCCCTGGCAATTACAGATGCCGTAGCCTACTGTCGCACAGGTCCTTCACGGCTGATGATTAATTAATTAATAAATTAATTAATTAAAGTTGTTTTATACGCAGCCAGAGTTGTTGAACGGTATTAGTTCATCTACACTGCGGACTACTTCTCGAATTTGATGCTTAAATTACACTTTTGCGTGATTGAAAATTTCTGTACGTAATTTATACACGTCTAGCGCATTGAAGATCCGATCGAAGAGTGATGCTACCCCTCGCTTTGAGTTGGCGTCAGTTTTAAATACGGGCTGCTGATTGGTTGTTCAAATAAATCATGCGTTTTTCCAGTTTTGACAATCTCGAACAGGTCGAGCAAACACCCCTTGACAGGTTTCAAACTGCAGAGAATTTCTAGTTAAAATCGTACTTCCTGTGTTTGCAAATCGATTGATTACAGGTATTTGCAAATGTGTTTTCAAAGATCTGACCACAGAATATTGTTGCTTAGGTCTTTATCTGTGTGTGTGTGAAAACACCTAATTCCTACGTAGCATAATTCTCTCGTTATTCCTGTTGGCGTGCGTCATCCGTATAACTTCTTCAATTGTTAATTATATTAACTGAGATTGCGGCTACTTATAAAGCTTTTCTTGCTGAATACAATGCTGTTTTCAGAATTGCCGTATATTTATAACTTTTGAAGTTATCGCAGGTTGAACTGATAATTTGCTTTGAGTAAAATTACATGTTTGCACTGGTTTCTGATGTCGCGGTGACGTGGTTAGAGCGAGATGTCTGCGATTATACGCTCTCTCTCTTGCTTACGGCGCTACACTCGTACCGTCTATCACTTTCATATAACGCTCAGATAGGACGCTATTATGAATCGTTATAATATATATATATATATATATATATATATATATAAAGGTTATATATAAGCCTAAACAAAATCCAGTTAAACATTCCCTACGTTTTCATGCACAGCAGAGTTAGATTCAGAAATGAATTAACCGCAAACGTATGAATTAAAAAATGTCAGTGAAGACACTGCTGACCTGTCGGCAAACATCGAGGGTAGCGTTTAACGTCAATATCCAATTTTTCACATCCGTTAACTAAGAGCTAGTAGAATGCAACGGCTTTAATTATACCGTCTAAACATACAGACAAACATACTGAGAAAATTAAATGTTCCCGCAGTCACTACATATTCCCGGTTGACTCAGCTGCCGAGCGACAAACAATACTATACCTGTCGGTGAGCGGTGACACACTCCGTCCCTCGGTCAAATCTTTACATAACTTACAGAATTTTGATACAGTAGTGTTTATAGTAGTTAATAAAGTAGTGTATTAAGATTACCGGAACAGAAGGTTCAACTGAAATTTATTTCTGCTTATTAAAAAGGATCAGCGAATAATCTGCAACGCGGTTAAACTGCTCGCGGATATTCGGGAGTTTACTGTATTTAAGAACTCATGTTAACGATAGGCCTAAATCTTTGTTAACAGATCAGTAATAAACAATGCAGACTCCAAAGCTCATCTTTGCCAAAAATCTTGATATGTTTAATTTCTAGAAATATTAACTTTCCTGTATCGTATTGAAACCCCCCTTTTACTTTTCTAAGTTTTGTGATTTTTTTGAATTTTTGTTTTATTTAATTTTATAAATTTTTTTATTTTTTTTTTATTTAAGTTTTTTTTGTAAAAGGGGAGAGACATCATATTTAGAACTAGGTGAAAAACCTAGAGGAAGCAAAAGTGTGCAAGGCCCAAATACAATTACAGACATGTCCCCCCAGGTGAATGACAGGACTTGCAAATGAAAAACTCTTTTAACCAACAAGCGTGTGCTTTATTCAACCTGCAAGATGTTACATAAATGACAAGTTCTTGATTGTGTGAGCACACCATTAAAGGCAGAATTATATATATATATATATATGTATATCAATTAATTCATAATGTCACAAAGTAAGTGAATTTGATATTGACCTAATTGCAAAATTTCTGCCTGATTATGTATGAGTCAAAGTTAGTAATACTCTCATTCATAAAGCAATACTAATCCATCAGTGTTGTATAATATCAAATAGGCTAGCCTGTTGTCTCAGTAAGCACATTTATGGTTTTTCTCTTTTTTAAATCCGTTACATATTCCCCCAGCAAAATATAGTAAAATTACACACACAAACACATATACGACATGAATAACAAAACATCCCTCATTTCAACACTAACCTCCTCATAAACCCCTTCCAACTACAGTAAATGAATGCACCCTAATATGTATAGATAGGTACAAATATAAATGACAGCGTAAACTGAATATCTCAGCTCCTAAGCATAGATTTGCCTTGGTAGTTCACACCAGAGAATGTAAGTGACCGCCCCGAAACTCAACCAGCTAAACGACCCTGACTTTAATCATTAAGCGCTAAGTATGTGTGTGAAAGAAAATAGTTTCTCATCTAAAGCATCAGACAGCCCCCGTTACGTTATTAAAACTCAGCCATGACCAGATGACATGATAGCACAAGATAATTAACTCCCTAATGGTCTTAATTAGCTGAAAAGTTAGATCTTACAGCAACCTGCGGATGTGTGTGTATGTGTGTAATTTCTTACACATTATACAGTTATAAGATACTTCATTAGGTGTACTGCGGTAATGTTCACACGTGCAATAACATAATTGAACATGAGAGTTTGTGCTAGAGTATAATGTTCAGAACTTCACGAGTGAGCTTCTGGCGGCTTCTGTGCATTCACCATGTTGTAGAGAGAGAGAAATAGATAATCAGAATTTTCCCACCTGGATTGTCCGGTGTACTTAGTCCGTATAGGCGCGGCTCAGTGATGTCACAGTCGTGTCACAAGTCCCGGGTGCAGCTTAGCGTTGGAAGAGTCCTAAGTTGTCCTCGACTGACGGCATCGTGGGTATAAGATTGTCTCTGCCATTAGGGTGGACAGATGTACGTCCACCCGACACCCATCTCGCCCTTGTTCGAGCACCTGGACATACAATAGGTTGTAGAGGGTGTCATAAAGAAAATACGCCACATAGGCCGTCCACATTAACTTCCAACACTAACTTTACACATCAACAGCACACACACATCGCCACTAATTCATATTAAACAGTATTAAGCTGCTCAGCTGTGACTTATTTCACTTATGTACCAACTACCCTTTAAATATTTCGTTGAAATATGACAATTAATCAATTACGCATTTCATAACCGTTAATAACACCAAACACAGCTGAGTGCGAGATGCTTTAGTATTTTCTTTATTGAAGTCAATTTAGCTCACAACATTTACACTCATATCAATTTAATTTGGTAATTGCGTTAACGCACACATCGAAAACTGCTCTACACACACACACACACACAAGTATAAATTTATAATAGAGGCTGAAACGTAAAATATATTTGGGGTTAGAATATTTTCAGAACCCGCTGACTTGTACATACCTGGAGCTACACTTTATCTAGCCAACCATAGTGATAGCCGAGGAAGTCCAGAACAAACGGTATCCGCCAGTCGAGAGCAGATGACTAGGTTGGAGGACAGAACAGAAATGAGGCCGATTCAATGTGTCGGCCTAGCCAAGTAACCTCTGGATGCAGGAATGTACAGAAACATTGGCGCTGCCAGCTGTATTGCGTAGCTGCACAACATTTGTGTGCCAACAACAATCTACCGTAGCCGTGTGGCCGTGCGTGACGTCAGCGGCGCTTGTTTTTAAAATTCTTATAATACGCTGCCGAACTCAGTACGGCACAGTATAGATTAGAATTCTAAATAATGTTAAACATAATATTCCATGAATGAAGAGGTTAATAACTACAAAGGAATATCTTTACTTCCAGTTGCATATAAAATATTTTCAAAGATTCTATTGAAGAGAGTAGACAAAACATTGGATAGCCATTTGGGTGAATATCAGGGTAGGTTTAGGAAGGGCAGATCCTGTCCAGAACAAATATTCACTCTGAAATCAATAATCCGTCACAGGATACTGAATTCAAAGGAGATTGTAGTAACATTGGTTGATTTCAAAAAGGCCTTTGATTCTGTTGATAGATAAACTGTAGATAAAATATCCGAGAATTTGGTGTTACATCTAAATTGGTAAATCTAATCCGTGTAACCCTTACGGACACAGTCTCAAAAATAAAATTTATGGGATAAATATCTCAACCATTCAAAATTAATACAGGTTTAAGACAGGGTGATGGTTTATCCCCAATTCTTTTTAACTGTGTCCTGGAGAAAGTAGTGAGAATTTGGAATGAAAAATTAAAGGAATGCAAAATATCACCAATCATGTTGGGAAATCGGAACAAACGTATTGAAATAAACTGTTTGGCATTCACAAATGACTTTGCTATACTTTCTGAACATCTGACATCTGCAGTAACACAAGTTAATTTTTTAGAGGGCATAGCCTGTAGAACAGGCTTAAGAATTACTGCAAGAAATATCAAATTTCTCACAAACATTAAAAACGGGCCAATTCCTGGTAAATTGGTCGAATAGAGAGGGTTCGAAAATTTAAGTATCTAGGAGAGATAATTCAAGAGAATGGCTTGGAAAAATCTGCTATAGAAGAAAGGATTTATAAGATGGAAAGGGCATATGGTATAACTAAAGATATTTACAATAAAAAGTGCATATCTAAAAATGCGAAAATAAGGCATTACAGTACAGTAGTGAAACCAGAATGCCTATATGCAAGTGAATGTCTAGCATTGAATTATAATTTAGACAAAATAGAAATATTGGAAATACGAATTATTATGAAAATATTAGGCCCACGAAAAACTTCAGAAGGTTGGAAATTAAGAAGAAATGATGAAATGTATCAAAGTATAGAAAATATAACAGAAACAATGAGAAAAAGAAGACTATTATTTTTTGGACATTTATATAGAATGGATGACAATAGATTGACAAAGCAAATCTTCAGATATCTATGGGGGAAGAAGTCAACATCAAGTTGGATTAAAGAAGTCAAAAGGATTTAGAAAAAATAATATACACGCAGAAGAAGCAATTGAAGGAGAAGTTTTTCGGGCAAAAGTGTTAAAAATAGTGGGAGTCCAGGGTAGGAGAGAGAAAAACGCAGGTTCAAAGTGGACTGAAGACAGGAAGAAGAAACACAGTGAGAAGATGAAAGAATATTGGAAAAAAGAAAATAACAAAGAGTAAAGAATTGAAATTGGCGTGTGGTCCTTAGATGGCCGATACGTAAAAAAAAATATTCCATGAATGGAATTATATGCATGCACACGCGCTCAAAACGAAACCAAATAAACATTTAGTTTGTCGTGATTTAAATTCAGTAGGTGTACACAGCCATTACGATAATTGTAGACACATGCGTTAATACACTATGTAAACAAACATACGAGCTCATTATTTTCTGGAGGAGCCGCAGGCTACATTACAGCCAACGTGTATTTGATAAAAATAATACATTTTTTAGGTCTGTGTTGTGTGTATTCGAAAGTGCGCAAACGATTTAGAGTAAAAATAACAAAAACCAACAAAATTATTAAGTAGAACATAAAATTACCGGCAGCAGTGGTGAAAAAATATTTACTGGTGTTGTTAAGACTGCAAATAGACACAACAAGAAGATACGCTGTTTATTACTCTTAACCTACCAAAGAGATAACTCTGCGTAATTACACAAATATTACGTCTATTGAATATTAAGACTGTCGACTGTAATTGAAACACGCTAAAAAATATCGTCTGACCACTACAAAATGGAAGAAAAGAATGCTGGCATTAATATTAATCTAATTCTCTAGAGGTATTGGTAAAAATGTTCTCTAGAGGTAATGGTTAAGTCTTGTGTAAACATTTGTCTTTTATTTCTATTAATACTTCCTGTATAAATTAATTTTAAATTCAAACAAATTATTTATTATTTTATTTTGCTAGCCAGAAACAAAGAGAGGCTTTATTTTAATGTTTTGTTTCGGATAATTTCCTATGTTGCTCCTCCTTAGGCTGTAACAATCGTATTAAATTTCAAAATAAAAAAATAAAAAAATAACCATAAACCATGAAATAGCAAAGTAGTATTTCGACGTCTTCTTCATTTATGCCTTAGTTGACAGACCTACAGGCGTATTTCTTACTAAGTTAAAAATGCTATTTTCACTCATTGTGGTCTAAACTAATTTTACTAGTTATATAGTACAGTGTATACTGTTATTGGTAATGGTAGGCCTACTGATAATTGTAGTGGTAAAAGTTCGAGACATTTGAGCAATATATTCCATTTTACGTCGTCGTCGTTGTCTTCAAATAATGCTTGATATTTGTTCCTCCATCACACCAACTAATCACATCAACTTTTGAAGGAAGCGTTGTGGGGCTTCCAGCGCATTACACCTGAGGATATAATACATCCAACATACATTTTTAAGAATTAAGTTATGTTATGTTTGGCCTCGAGATCTTGTATCTACAAAACTGTCAAAGGCAGTGAACTTGTATGTGGACTTAACAATAGTTTAGCTCTAAGCCATTAGGGACTTAAAATAATGCAGAACTTAATGCAGGAGTTAAGATAATTTGATTTGCAGATACAAATATGTAACCAGTATTTTGGGTATTTAATATCTATGTCTAACATACGTATATCTAGTAAGACTATGTTAGATATTCGTAAGAGGTGTATGATGTTCAACATTTCTAGATATTATTAATATTTCATACATGAAACATAATAATATTCAATAATACATACATTAAATATAATTTAATGTTTAATATTATTAGTAATATTTAATATATTAAATTGAAAAATATATAATATTTAATATATTAAATTGTATAATATATAATATTTAATATATTAATATACTAATATATTGTTAATTATAATAGTAATAATAGCAGTTGTTACCGTAAAAATTCTAACGTTTTTAAAGTATTGAATTCAAGTATTAGTGTTTTTTCAAAAAACTTTAAAAAAACTGGAGGGGCAGAGATGGGGCAGTTGCAGTCTCCAGTGCATTACAATTCAGGATATCAGGAGGTAATTTCATGGTGACAGAAAAATGTTAGACGCCACAAATACAAATACAAACACGAAATTTATAATACAAAATACAAAGTACGGGACGGCTGTGTGGAACATGATGATCACTGGCCTAAAAAACTGCTAGACAGGGTTCCACCTAAACAACGGTAACGGGGTAGGCCCAGGAGATCATGGAAAGAAGAGATAGGAAAAAGAGGTTGCAACGTGGTGATTGGTACACAGAATTCTCTGATACGTAGAGTGCAAGAGATGAGAGTGGCTGTAATGTTTGTAATGTATGGAATTTTATAAGGCCATAATGGTTTTGAATTTTTAATTTACAGTAACGTCAGTACAGTAACGTTACTGTTTAATCCTTAAAATTTTTAACTACAAACAGTAAAGAACAGAAAAAGGTTTTGCTCGGATGTTTGAAAAAGTAAACTGTCCCTAGTAATATTTATTTAAAGACTTATTTTCAGAAAAATGGCTGAAGACTGAATGAATTGAAAAACTTGTAACCTAATTTAACCAAATATCACTATAATATTGACGACTCGGAACACTAAGTTTTTTATAAGTAAAAACGTAAAGTATAACGTAACCGTAAGTTTAATATATAACGTAAACGTATAGGAAAAACTTTACGTTTTTACTTATAAAAAACTTAGTGTTCCGAGTCGTCAATATTATAGTGATATTTAGTTAAGTAACGGACACGTCATGGACAACGAAATCCTAATTTAACCATTCTTTTACCAGAAATGTTCAACTGATGATGGGATACGGGGCAGCGACTTACAAAACTGACTATAGTTACAAAAGCTAACAAATCCGGATGGATAAGAGATGGGATGAACTTTTTGCTAAAATTAAAAAAAAAGTCATGCAACTATTAGCCTACTAAACTGGGACATTTGGGACGAAATATTCCACCTGCTTATCCTAATCTTTGTCTGTTTGGAATCTGTAACTGGTCTACTGTTAGCTTTTAATTTTCCCATCATCGATAGGTTGGAATGATTCCAAAAATTTGTCTTTTCGCATTGTTATGAAGTTATAGGTTATTCCTGCTCATTTTTGTTACAAATTTTACACTGTTTTTCGAAAACATCTTTAAGCTGATTTTTATTTGACTCATTCTATTGGATGTTTTAAACATAAATATAAACCAAGGCACATTCCATTGAAGTTTTGATAATATTTCAAATTACTGCTAACTACAGAAGAACGATAAATTAGGTACCTACAAAAATTGCGTTGGACTTCATTACTGATGAGAACTACAAACACAGCCATTTGGATCGGTAAAACAATTCTCTTAGTTCTGTCACGCTGCACTCTGTAGGGACACTGAGTAATGTAATTGTCGAGGTGGTCTCGGATCTGATTTATGTTCACAATAATAACGCATTTAATTATTACTATTATTGTGTTTCTTATTCTTGGATTGAAAATTGTTTATGTACGTAAAAATATCTTTTAATGACACAGATTTGTCAAAATATGTTGTACGAATTTGCCGCAGCGTTGAGACAAGATAATGTCCCGGGGTGAATTGCTTTCGTTGCTAACGGTAATGGATTTTAATCAACAATGTGAAGTATTAACTTGTCTGCTTGTTTTCCATGTGTCTGAGTCAGTACTCCTTATATGTACTATTCTCATTATTAAATTCTCTCTCTTTTTAAAATAAACCCATCGTTTCATTAATAGCCTACAGGGGCATAGAGTGTACTTCGCCCTTTATGACGGAAAAGACAAGTAAAAAACGGCGTTTATATTATTAATATCCGAACAAGTCTTAATTATTAAAACATGAACAAATTTCCCGTCTGCAAAAAACACATCGAACACCGCTGTAGTAACAGAAGCATTCAAGATCAACAGTGCATTGATTATTTGACATTACATAAGTACAATAATACAATGTCGTCGTCATCATCATTATCTTCTATAAGGATTAAACCAAAATATTAAACCAAAAATGGTTTGTTTCGGTCCCAACCAGATAGACTAGAGCTGGTCAGTCCAACGCTTCTTCGGACGTCGTACACCTCTCCGTCCACATTAAACAGTTGTTTGGGAATGTGGTACTCATCCATTCGGTTACGATGTTACAACCATTTTAGCCGATGTCGGGAAATTCTATCGATTATACTCGTAATAATAATAATAATAATAATAATAATCATGATAATAATAATAATAATAATACACTGCGTTAAGTTCATTACGTAAATGTTGAGCTGTGAATTAAAAGTACTCACTCAATGCTTACTCCATTAAACTGATCATGTGTTCCAAAAATATAGAGGTTTATGAATAATTACATAAAAAAAAAAATAATAGGATATGTTGCGTTCTGGTGGCCTACAGACATGGGGGTTAGCTTGGGAATAATGGGTGACCCGAATAAGCAGTTCTGGACCGAAACTGCAGCTTCAGCAGTGTGTGAACGGGGTTATCGATGGAGTGATCATACTGATAACAACCACATATATCTAATGATGAAGGTGTGACATGCCGTGTAAGTGCCGCCATTGAATAAGAACTGTCCTATATTGCCTTGTTGGCCTACAGGTAACAGTCGGTTCTGCAAATGCTAGGAGAAGAACACTAATGTAAAACTACGGGCTCTTCAGCCGAAATGAGGGCAACTGATCTAAGGGGAAGGAAACTCTTAATATAAGTCTCGAAAGTGTTGGCAGCTCGAACTTGGATTGAGGGAAAATTGCTGTGAAACCTTCACACAAGCCTGACACACAGAATGTTAGATAGGTTCTGCAAATGCTAGGAGAAGAACACTAATGTAAAACTACGGGCTCTTCAGCCGAAATGAGGGCAACTGATCTAAGGGGAAGGAAACTCTTAATATAAGTCTCGGCAGTGTTGGCAGCTCGAACTTGGATTGAGGGAAAATTGCTGTGAAACCTTCACACAAGCCTGACACACAGAATGTTAGATAGATTTAAATTCATACTGAATGCATCTACCTGGAATGTACAAACTATGCTGAATCCAGGTATAATGATGGTAATAGCCAATGAAATGAAGAATTATAACTTTAATATTGCTGCTTTACATCAAGTGAGATGGAGGGGTAGACTAGAAAGAACATAATCTATTGTACAGTGGAAATTGGCCGAGGACTGGATAATGTGGAACAAGATTTAATATAGGCCTAAGTGTATAATAGGTTTTAAGTTTTTAGTGAGAGACTATATAAGATAGAACTGAAAAGAAGATTTACAAATATGTAAATGATTTCCACATATGCTTCAACCGAGGAAGCTAGAAGTAAAGAAAAAATTATGTTTTACGAAGAATTAAGTAAAGAATGTAAGAAAATACTAAAACATGGTATGTTACTTCAAGTGGGAGATTTTAATGCTAAAATATATAATGAGGATTTCATGAAGGGAATTGCTGGAAAGCATATTATCCACTGTTATACAAATGGAAATGGCAGGTATTTAGCTCAGATAGCTTCAGAGCAAACTATCTATTAACCATTAGAAGCACATGCTTTACACACAAAAATATTCACAAGGGGACATAGAGAATACTACAGACCGACCATATATTGTTTCATGTTAGGTAATGTTAGGGCCATGTAAAGGATGATAAATCGCCAAGAGGATATAACTGCAAGTCGTGTCACTACACGGTCAAGGTACATGGTTTTCTCTAAGCAAAACGTACAGTTGGCTGCATTAGCTGATACTAGAACAAGATGTAAAAGGGAAAATGGAACGCAAAAGGATTAAGAGGAATCGACACAAGTGGAACAGAGACTCGTAGGTTGGAAGAGAGATGTATGAAAAAATTATGGATCAGAAAATTTACGGACACAGGAGGAGGAGAAAGCGGGTACACTAGAAAGAAATACAGATGCGATGAGGACAGTGCTAAAAGAAGCGTGCAGAAGGCAAACACTTTTTACTATTGGAAAAGAGGTAAGGAAGAAATGAGATATAGTCTGATCAAAAATGGAAGCAGGAGATTATGAAAAAAGGATAATGGAAAACAATGTTGGAAGATATAGGGAAGCAAGCAAATATGTTAACAGATTAATAAGAAGATCAAAAGACAATACATAAGGATGAAATTATAAAAAGTAGAGCACCTATATAATTAGAATAAAACAAAGAAAAGAAGTGTACGGTGTCAGACAGCCGAGCTTGAACTGGTAGCACCGTCTGTGGAGGACGCTGAGGATGATCTACAGGGACAGAAAAATGGAAAAGCACCTGAGGAGAATCAGTATCTTGTGAACGATTGAAGTTTGCAGGGAAACGTATTAAGTTGCAACGGGAGAACTAACATAGGACAAGTGTTTTTTCGATACGATCCTTTGGGGGGGTCCTTTGGAGTCTTCCACATCTCCTCCTAAAACACTGGACCGATTTCAACCAAACTTGGCACAAATATTTTACGCAACGGGAGAACCAACATAGGACAGGTGTTTTTTTCGATACGATCCTCTGGGGGGTCCTTTGGGTCTTTAAAAAACTATTAGATCTGGTTACCATGGCAACACAATAGAATAGATTCTGGTTACCATAGCATCGGTGGAAGTCTCCCGCGTAGGAAATAGCGCGGGAGTCGTCCGACGGGCCTTCCCCGGAGTCCGTCCACGGAACCCGGGGAGTCTTAGGTCGGATCTCGCGAAAAACGGCCGAGCCAGAGTCCCAGCGTCTCGCTCGGCATGTCGACCGCTTTCCCGGGCTTCGGAGAACCTTCCTTACCCCGGGGAGGTCTCTGACCAAGTCCTAGCGCGGGAGTTCGACCGGCCTGGATGCCGGAAAAAGCAGGCGGTGTCCCGGCATAGGTAGAAACCTCCCGCGTAGGGAATAGCACGGGAGTCGTCCGACGGGCCTTCCCCGGAGTCCGTCCACGCAACCCGGGGAGTCTTAGGTCGATCTCGCGAAAGACGGCCGGGCCAGAGTCCCAGCTCCTCGCCCAGCATGTCGACCGCTTTCCCGGGCTTCGGAGAACCTTCCGTACCCCGGGGAGGTCTCTGACCAAGTCCTAGGGCGAGAGTTCGACTGGCCTGGATGCCGGAAAAAGCAGGCGGTGTCCCGGCATAGGTGGAAGCCTCCCGCGTAGGGAATAGCGCGGAAGTCGTCCGACGGGCCTTCCCCGGAGTCCGTCCACGGAACCCGGGGTGTCTTAGATCGGATCCCGCGAAGACGGCGGGGCCAGAGTACACGGTTCTTATAAATAAAGATATAGGTTATGATATCGAAGGTGGTGTATGTATCTTAAGAAACGTCTTAATAGTGCGTGAATTCAGAGTTGTTTCAGTTTGAATTTAAAAGTGGATAAGTTAAGATCGAAGCAAGTTATAAGCGAGTATAAAAAACAACGTTTTGATAGCGAATGTATTCAGATCGTAGTGTTCAGACAATATAAATGCGCTTGCTTCAGTTTGAATTTAAAAATTGATAAGCTGAAATCTATACATGTATTGTATTGTTAGAATAACTTTAGGAGACACTAATTTAACAAATACCTTATTTCAACATTAACACAATGAATTATAAAACGACAGTTAAATACGCAGCGCGTGCAAGTACTGTAGACATTTTATTGAAAACTAATTTAGCTGTTCGCCCTCTCCCAGAGTTAGAAATCGAGCAGGAGCATCACGCGCAACAGAGTTCTTCTTCAGATATAAGAATAAAGTTTATGACATGTTCTTAAACAGGTGCGCTACAGAGTATTCCTCCAGTGAGAATGCTAACGCAACAATATAAGGAAGATTATACAATATACAAGTAATATAACGTTAGAACAAGAATAGGTGCCTATGAGCCTATGAATAAATTATGAAACCGAGCAACGCTGGGTAAGTCGGCTAGTTACTTAATATATTATACACTTTTCATAATATTAATTTGAATGTGAATTGGAGGTTATTTAGTATACAACAAAGAGAGGACCACGGTGTGAAGGACAAAAAAGAATGAAGAGTGGCAGGAGTTAAAATTAAGAAATTACAAGACTTTGCCATTAGGTAAAGAAGGGAAAACATGTAAATCCTTAAGAGCTACTATTTAAATACATATCTACTGTTATCGGATAACAGCCAATAAAAGGAAAGGTAGTCTCAAACAGTTGTGTTATAGAAAAGGTGAAATTCTTTAATTATCTAGGATGTGATATGAATTATAATTATTATTATTACGTAGAAAAGAAAAAATCTAGATTTCAAAATATGTGAGATACAATTTTAAGAAAATTCAACACAAAGGTGCGAAGGAACACTTTATTTAAATTTTACAGACTAATGGCTGTTCCTACTCTGTTATACGAGTGTCACTGTGTCACTCGTGTGCTAGTGACGTCTGGATAGTCTATAAAAAAAAATGATTCTAAACGAATCCGGGCTGCAGACATGAAATTTTGCGTTCAGTGGCAAGATATATATTAAGAGATCGTAAGAGGAATGCTGCTATCAGGAAGGAACGGAGTAAATTTTCAATATATGAAAAAGTAATAGACTATCGCACCAACTGGAAAGAACGTTTAAATAGGCAGACAGATAATAATAAATAAATAATAAATAAACCTCTGCTCAACAGTCCCTAAAGGACCGCGCGGCTTTTGTGTTTAGTGTGACGGTTCCTTGTACAATGGCCAGTAGAACGCGTCGCTAGCCGCTAGTTGCGGTAGTCATAGCCAGGAGGCGCCACTGTTCTATCAGTCGCCTACTCGGTTCTGCGTCACGACGCTGAGTGCACGCCGTACGGAGCCTCCACCGGGAATTGAACCCGGGACCACGAGCGCACTAGCCACTAGACCAGCTGGAGGCTCCGGCAAACAGATCCTAACACTAACACCAATAGCTGGAGGCTATTGTCAAAGTCCTTGGCAGTCTACAGTAAGAGGTAAAAGAGATCCAGGATTTCCAAAAGTAAGGTGGACACAGCAGACATTTGAGACTGGACCAGGTATAATTATAACCTCTTCTCTTGAGTTATAACAGAGGGAACCCAAAGTAATTGGTTCGGCCAATTACTTCAGGCTGCCTTATTCGGGAAGAGCTGAAAATTGAAACAGAACAACACACAGTAAATATAAAAGGAATCAGGGAAGGGAGAACTGTTGATTTATGTACTCAGTATGTGTGTGCAACAAGAAGATTTCCCTTTATTAAACATTTAAAATAAAACAAATGACATTTACTCAAAAACAGATCCCATTACATTATTAATTAAATTATTAACTTGTTTAAATTGCTTTATATAGACTGTGGGATCACAACAAATTATATTTAGCTTTTCCCCGGATCCGGGTAACCATTTGGTATTTAGTCTTTAAACTTTAAAAATTAATTATATTCAATTCAAGATATTAGCTTGCAAGACTGTTACCTTTACTTTTACTTTTACTTTTAAGTTTCATTATTATTCCATTTGAAGAATGGTATTAATTATACTACGATACGTTAAAATCTAAACTGTTACAATTGCAAGAAGCCTGAATAGTTACAATTAAATTCTTAGATTTAAATTTTTATATTCTTATAAAGTCAATCGTCTCTGAAAGTCTCTTTAAGAGAGTATTGTGTTACAATTACTATTATTATTATTCCTCGATAGACGTGCTATCGAGTCACCTTTAATTTGGGATGTAGAAGTCTCCTCCATATGGTTACATCTTGGGAATCCTAAGAGCGTCGTCCTCGTCTAGGTCTGGTCTCAGTTGTTCACGGCTTAAACGTCTGCAGGATAGAGTGGGCCTTCTACACAGGTACTCGTTGATTCTCAGAAGTCTCGAACTGCATTATCGGTCGGGTCTACTAGAGTTGTAATTCTGATGATTCATCTCTCCAGGCAGGATGTTGTGGAGAGTCGTCAATCGGAGAAGATAGCTGTTATAGTTATTAACACTCGTACTATTGGTTGTCACATATTTCTTCTTGTTACAACGTTTTTTTAATGTTTCTTTCTCTTAACGTTACATATTACACTCTTTTGTAGCAGTTAGTAAAATACATAAGAATTAATCCAAACTAATAACCAATCACATAACATTTTAACAGAGCATTTCGCTCGTGCGTGTGCACTGCTTGGAGTCGTCATAGCGAGAGAGAGATTTTTTCGTCCGCTACCACTGGTGCAGGACAATAGATAGTGGGGTGTTTATTCCGCGAGAATATAGTCCCGGTCTCTCTCTAAATAAAACTTTTTTATTTATACAAACTATCGCTAGATAAAAATACATCATTTAAATTAGTTGTTTTCGTCACTATCTGTGTCTTCAGATTCTTTAATTATTAACATTATTTTTCTATATTATTTTAATTACAGAAGACTCGGTAAACATGTCGAGTCCGGTATCAACAGGTAGGCGCCTGATAACAAGCAAAGGGTTAAATGCGACAATAATAATTATTTACAATATGTCTTTTCTTTACCGTTTCTTTGCCCTTCTTAATTACTACTTCCATTCACACTTAGTACCTACATGTTTTTTATTATCATTGTGAGATTTAAATGGTTAATTGTTCGCAACTTAAAATTTTTTATTTCTTTATTTTATTTTTTTTTAATTGTCACAATTTAAATCGTCACATACTCCGCCTCTTAACCAACACCGACTCCGGAAAATTTGGTTAGATACGTACCGAGAGTATGCTTGGGGAGTACCGTGTGAAATTTTTATTATTATCATTATTTATTATTATTCTCTTTTATTATTATTACTGCACAGTTCGTTTGTTTTAAATTCTCTTTAAATGATCTAGTTCTCATTTAAATGTTCCTCCTCCGTGAAATTCCCTTTTTCTCACTTCTTACAGTACTAACTTATAATACTAATTTCCCTAATTTCAGCAACTCACAATATCGTGGCCCGACTGACATCAGCTTACTCTAACACTACAGGTTAGCTTTCAGCATTCATTAATGATCTCTTGGCTCTCTTGGCTCATCATTATCCTTTTCAGCCGGCGCCGTTGTGACTCGTTACTTAACATGTATATAATTCTATCTTGATTATACACCGGTATATAATTCTATCTTGATTATATACCATAGACTTACTTTTAAATAATCCAAAGAGGGTCTCATACTACACTCTTGATTATAGTTACTTGGAGAGAAGCGGAATTTCACGAGGATACTTCTCTTTTAACTCTTTAACAATAACTAGACAAACTATGCGGAAGGGGAACACTTTACACGCTGCATTTTATTTCACACGCGGTGGCATTCATTGTTTAGGGAGTGCTACCGTTTATACAATAGAGAGGGTGGCTGCTTAGTACAATCCTGAACACGCATTATTTCTTCTAACTGGCCACCACAACTGGGGTGCTTACTAATCTACGTTACTTGTATTATTATTATTCTTTTCTCTTACTTCTACGCTACACTTCACACAATTAGTTTAAATCAAGAATTATTTAGCCTTATTATTTAAACAATTATTATTCTCTTTATTCTGATTTACTTTCTTTATAATTAATTAATTACTTTGGAGCATTTACGAAACGCACCTAGAATTATTTACTATCTACTACCATATTATTTAGAATACTCATTATTTACTTTGTTTTGGGACTTGGGGTATAATACTTTATCTAACAAGGGAGGGTTAACTAAATCATTTATTCATTTGAAATTTAAGTCACAATATTATTCGCTTTACTATACAATTATTTCCTACACACTTTAGTACATGGTAAACGTTTATTAACAGAGGTAATTAAACATAGCATTAGTTTTTTATTTAAGCGATCAGCTGTTTCGCTGGAAAGTAGGTTAGACTAGTTTTAAACAATGGCATAGTTTTGCTTACAAAGGGGGAAAGTCAACTCGAGGGAGAATATCTCTATTGTTTCATTTAACAATAGCTAACGGACACCTTATTAACTTGCACTGGCTTGCTTCAAAAGGGGTGGCGTGTGCGATGCGTACGCAATGTTACGGCCCGTTACCAAGCTGAGTTTAGTTACACTATTATAATTATAATTATACTAACGTGTTATAATAATTTACGATATTATTAAACCTTTTATTTTAAATGACTAATCATTTATTTCTTATTATTTACTTTACTCAGATTTAAGAAACTTCGTTTTTCATTTGTTTAGGACTCGGTTGTTTACTTCGGGAAGCATCATTCCATAAAATTAATTAGTACACTTGTTTTGTTTAGTCAGTAGTTCACATAACTCATCGTGTCAATAGAAACACGAATTACACATTTATGCAGGCTTGTACAGGAAAACTACAGGTCTTAAATCGTCGCAAAATTGACGTGTTAGAGACTGAATACTTTGACACGTACATACATGAATTGGTATAATACAATCTAATCTTTTCACGTATAATTATATACGAGTATGTGCGTAATCTCACACAAAATATACACTTATATTTATACACTTATAAATATCGTCAATATTATTCATATATGCTACTTAGCCTCTTTCTTTTTACATACAATTTCCTAACTGAGTGCATCGATATACAGAATGGAGTATTTTATAATTGACACTAAGTACACTAAGCATTTACACAACATGAAACCAAAAACAGTGGCGCATTTTAATAATAAAATTATTTACTTGTTTTTTTTTGTTTTAATTTTCAACATAGGTCTGAAATCTTTTGTTACTGGGCAAGGGGTCACACACTTTTTTATACAATAGAGGGAGGTGATGTATTGTCTAATGCAACTTTGCGCTAGGGTGACAAGGACACTCTCACACAGGCTTGGACAAGAATTAAACTGGTTTGATTTTGTTTACAAACAGACGTGTTGTTGAATGAACTCTTGACAAGCACATGCCTGATGTTATATCGAATACACGGGGCATCTTTAGTCAATATTATGTTCATTGCTATATCTAAATAATAATTAAAATTACCTATTTACAAAACTATTATAATAACTATTATCGTTTAATTTTATTTAAGATTTTAGACACATTTAAAGTACATAAGTAAATAATTCAACACATTATGGTCTGGGTTAATAGGCACAATTACTGCTTAATAACACAAGTCACAAAATTTCTTCCTTTTTTTTTTTATAATTTTTAATTAGCAGCAAAATTTTAACTAATTAGCAGAGTGGCGCAATTTATAACCTCTTCTCTTGAGTTATAACAGAGGGAACCCAAAGTAATTGGTTCGGCCAATTACTTCAGGCTGCCTTATTCGGGAAGAGCTGAAAATTGAAACAGAACAACACACAGTAAATATAAAAGGAATCAGGGAAGGGAGAACTGTTGATTTATGTACTCAGTATGTGTGTGCAACAAGAAGATTTCCCTTTATTAAACATTTAAAATAAAACAAATGACATTTACTCAAAAACAGATCCCATTACATTATTAATTAAATTATTAACTTGTTTAAATTGCTTTATATAGACTGTGGGATCACAACAAATTATATTTAGCTTTTCCCCGGATCCGGGTAACCATTTGGTATTTAGTCTTTAAACTTTAAAAATTAATTATATTCAATTCAAGATATTAGCTTGCAAGACTGTTACCTTTACTTTTACTTTTACTTTTAAGTTTCATTATTATTCCATTTGAAGAATGGTATTAATTATACTACGATACGTTAAAATCTAAACTGTTACAATTGCAAGAAGCCTGAATAGTTACAATTAAATTCTTAGATTTAAATTTTTATATTCTTATAAAGTCAATCGTCTCTGAAAGTCTCTTTAAGAGAGTATTGTGTTACAATTACTATTATTATTATTCCTCGATAGACGTGCTATCGAGTCACCTTTAATTTGGGATGTAGAAGTCTCCTCCATATGGTTACATCTTGGGAATCCTAAGAGCGTCGTCCTCGTCTAGGTCTGGTCTCAGTTGTTCACGGCTTAAACGTCTGCAGGATAGAGTGGGCCTTCTACACAGGTACTCGTTGATTCTCAGAAGTCTCGAACTGCATTATCGGTCGGGTCTACTAGAGTTGTAATTCTGATGATTCATCTCTCCAGGCAGGATGTTGTGGAGAGTCGTCAATCGGAGAAGATAGCTGTTATAGTTATTAACACTCGTACTATTGGTTGTCACATATTTCTTCTTGTTACAACGTTTTTTTAATGTTTCTTTCTCTTAACGTTACATATTACACTCTTTTGTAGCAGTTAGTAAAATACATAAGAATTAATTCAAACTAATAACCAATCACATAACATTTTAACAGAGCATTTCGCTCGTGCGTGTGCACTGCTTGGAGTCGTCATAGCGAGAGAGAGATTTTTTCGTCCGCTACCACTGGTGCAGGACAATAGATAGTGGGGTGTTTATTCCCAAACTTTTTTATTTATACAAACTATCGCTAGATAAAAATACATCATTTAAATTAGTTGTTTTCGTCACTATCTGTGTCTTCAGATTCTTTAATTATTAACATTATTTTTCTATATTATTTTAATTACAGAAGACTCGGTAAACATGTCGAGTCCGGTATCAACAGGTAGGCGCCTGATAACAAGCAAAGGGTTAAATGCGACAATAATAATTATTTACAATATGTCTTTTCTTTACCGTTTCTTTGCCCTTCTTAATTACTACTTCCATTCACACTTAGTACCTACATGTTTTTTATTATCATTGTGAGATTTAAATGGTTAATTGTTCGCAACTTAAAATTTTTTATTTCTTTATTTATTTTTTTTTAATTGTCACAATTTAAATCGTCACATAATCAATGTAGTCCCTGAAGTAGATGATGATGGTGATGATGATGATAAAGAAGAGAATATTGGAAAACGTTAAAGACTAAAAAAATCATTGCGTTTTTTTAACTTAAAAAAATGCACTAAATGGTACAAAGTCGATTAAAATTAAAAATTTTCAGAGACAATTTGATACAGCAAAGTCGAAGCGAACGATGTTTCATGGTTTATCAAGTGTTTAATGAATGTTGTGTTGTTGCTGGTTTATATGATACGGTTGCCGGGCACTAACGAGAGGCGTAAATCAAATAAATAATACTATGCGCGCGTGCGCGTATGTGTTCGTGCGTGCAATCCTCGTATGCACTGTAAACAGCCTGCTACAGTAGTGGTAGGAGTAGTAGTAGTGGTACTAGTACTGGTTGTTTTGAGATTAGAGTTTTTTGAAGAAAAACAAGTGATGATAAAAATCGATCCCTTTATTTTGTCGAGTTTATTTGTACGCGTGTGTTAAAGTGAAAATTTACAGCCTGGAATATTATGAAAGTGGGTAATATATTCTAAAACCGGTCACAGTCAGGTTAAATTACATCAGAGTCCGCACGACAGACACAACTAGGTTGTTGTGAAGTTATACTACCGTAGATAAAGTCCAATTACAGCGCACAAGTCCACCCTGGTTGCTTGCTTGCGTTCAGTTTGGTTTTAATTTTTTGATTTATAGAAGCAAATGTAATTCAGATCGTAAACTCGGCTACACGGATAAGTTTCAAAATACAATCGTATTTTCCTTTCTGCTTTTGATAATTATATTAGTAAATAAATGTTTGAGGGACAGTTACACAATCCGACAAGTTGAGGTATTAATATATTTACGGGCAATGCAATTCTTTATGCACATAAATTTGTTTTCTATTCTCTGCATAAACTTTAAATTAGTGAAGTTCTTTTATGAATTTAATGTGAATTAAAAAATATACCTCTTTAAGTACGCGTTAAATGTCAAAGTTTAATGTTCTTCGATAAAAAAATTTAATTAAAGTAATCTTGTTTACAAGTGTTGGAAAATTTTGTAAATTTTTTAATGAATACAATAATAATACATATAATTATTCATATTTACGTGTGAAATATGAATTATATTAAAAAAAATAGTCTCTAACAACGTTCATAAATATAAGTATTTACAATTTATTAAAATGTCTTTAAAAGTTTCTTTTATAAAATATTAATGAATAATTATTATTATACTTAGTTTCTTATTACTGAAGAGGTACCTATGTTGAGCGCCGATCACGACAGTAGAAAAACTAAACCAGTTGTCCACTGTCTTCCTGTGTTTTTGTCGTATTCCTGGGGTGCTATCCGCCGATCTGGCCTCTGCCTTCGGGCAGCAACGTTTGGAGTTAAGCTGGTCTTGTATACGAGACGAGTTGACGTTAGTCACGACTTACTTGATCGACGCCTTGCAACTGGAACTGTTTATACAGACACTCACCGAATTCAGTACTGTAAGCTAGTGACGTAATGCTGCATTGCAGAAAATGACTGTCTAAAAAGGAACTTCAGCATTTATAATTTTGAATCCAATTTCTGTAAACGTCTTAATATGTAGATAGCGCGCTAAACATATCTAACTTCCGATACAGAGTACGTTCAAAATCGCGTGGCTTCAGTTATTTGTTCAACTGTAACTAGCTTAATGATTTTTGAAAATTAATAAAACGTTATTTTATTACAGTTCAAATTAACTTTCGATAGAACTTTCCTTGTCATTCTTCATGTTAATATATCTATGACACGTTTCTTTAACGATACGTATACACACTCCACTTACGCGTATTACTGTTTCGTAAACGCTGTACTTAAGTTTAGTTTAGGAGTTATAACACTCCGCTAAATGTAACCCCTTAACATAATGTGAATAAGTTCTTATTCATTCGCATGTTCGCTAAGGCCAACTATAATTTTGGTCCACAATTAATAAGGTCTCTTTTTATTACAGAACTGCTGAACGCCTGTCACATCGAAATACATATTTATATTTAATGGATATTATTATAAATATAACTGTACAGTGAAAACGTATTTTACTCACTTGACACATTATGTTTAGTTGTATGTCAGTAGTAAAGCAGGTTTATTTGTGCTCAGGGGCGTAATACGGGGGGGGAGATAAAACCGGACCCCATCCAGAAGGTCGTAAAAAGATAACGAATTTTGTAAGTCTCTTAATTTTTAGGCGGTTTTATTATTTTTTCAGCTGTGTACCCTAATATAGTATTAACTCTTTTTTATAATATACAAACAGATTTATTACACAGCATTAGCGTATACGTTTGAAATATGAAATATAAGGAAATCAATTCTGTCAGTACCTTGTTAACAATTTTTATTGTGCTATTGCTGTTTACATTAATGGGACTGGTTTCAGGATTCAGGATGTTATGACACGTTTTTAAAGATAGTAATGTTGATTAGTCTTACTACCAACTTTGTCACTACTTATTGGCACACTGCTAAATACTTCGTACTTGACGAGTCCTTTCGGTGTCTCCACCATCTTCAGGTCTTTGTCGTTTAAGACCTGAAGATGGTGGAGACACCGAAAGGCCTCGTCAAGAACGAAGTATTTGCAGTGTGGCAATAAGTAGTGACAAAGTTGGTGTTAAGATGGCTGCTAATAAAACTAACAGAATTGATTAGTCTTAACCTGTTTTTTCTTTTGCATGAATCCGACTCGACTCCGGATCCCCCCCCCCATAGGCCAAATTCTAGATACGCCACTGTTTGTGCTAGATTGATTACTTCTGCGTTGGTGTTGGTAGTAATGGGACATTGTTGGCTGTCGTGTCGTAGACGGGTTTGGCCACATCCTCCATGGTAGTCCCATGACATAGAGTCTAGGGGGCCGTGGTTTGGCGGACATCTTTGTTTTGCCGGTGTTTCCACTGTTTAATGTTTTAAATTTTGTTACGTGTATTGATTCGTCATTTAATCGTGGTTTGTGTAAGTCGCTTGGCAATAGAAGTTACTTTCAGTTTAGTAGTGGCCATGAATTAACACATGAGACCCGCCCGTTAATTACATACAATTTAAAAATATTCCTGTCGATTTTGGGACAAAATTCATTGTCATTTTGACTGTTCACAGGTAGTATAGAAAAAATCATGAGTGTTTAACGTAGACCCATACACGTAGCACGAGCCATATAATATAATACACATATGAGTGTTTTGTGCGTATGCGTGTTACATAATGAATAATAATAACTATGACACATGTAACATTCTTGTCTTCTTCTTCTTCTTCTTCTTCTTCTTCTTCTTCTTCTTAAAGAATAAATTACTTCTGCAAGTATATATTAATTTTAACCTGATGAACATTTCACACAACAATCTGTATCATCAAAGGTTTCTATGTGAATTGAAATGTTGAAATTAATTCACATTAAAATCTCTGGTGGTACAAACTGTTCTGCTAAACGTGCGTCAGAGTCTTATATATACCGATTAAAATTAAAATATACTTGCAGAAGTAATCTATTATTTAAAAATAACATTAAAATACTGCAAAAATGAAAATAACAAGAGTTACTTGAAAAGAAAATATTATTATATTATTATTATTATATTGTTATTAGTCATTTAATTATTATTACGTTTACTATTCCATAAATATTATTATTTAATAATGGAGTCTGACAAAACTTACGCCACAGAAGTTGTCAAAATGTAGATATTTCTCATACAGCTTATCGCTCACCAGTAGTGTTCTTTGTATGGCATTATTTTAATTGGCATCTTGTTTTGTAATTGTAGGGATTCATGCGCTGTATTATTTCAATGAGTTACACTGTATTTTTCGTTGTATTTTATTTTATTTAATACTTATTATTTTTCAGTTTTAGTTGACGACTTGCTTTTGAATTTGCGAAGACTATTTATCACTATTTTTAATAAGGTTTAGTTTAAATTTCATAACGCCTAAAGACACTCGCAGAATTATAATGATCAAATCGTTGTGTTTATTAGAATTACACGATAGTTGTCATCCGATTTAATACAGTAACTTCCTATTTTCCACTTCACATTCTTTACAGCTCCCAAGTTTATTTTTGTCCTGTCTTTCTGTTATATCGATTGTATTCAGCTTGAGCTTGTCTCTAAGAGTTACTTCTGTAAAGCAAGATACTACAAACAAAAGGTCTTCAAAAGTCTTCGTGACTTCTAACTCTATATGATTCTTTGTAAGCAGATTACTTTTTTATGAATATTTTGCTTAGCAAGTGCTATTATTCTTTAGCTTTTGACGTAAACCTGTTGTTTTCTATAATCATACCCCTCGAACAGCAAATCATCTTCACTTGTTCAATTCCTTGGTTATCAAATTCTATTCTTTATCTTCTCCTCCGGCGACTTTTACCGACAAATGTTAGTTTAGTATTCTTGACATTTGTGTTTAGTTCCCATTGGTGTATTGGATTGTTCTGTCAACATATTACAGATTTTCTTCCAATCGCTTCCAATTATATCATTTACATTACTCTCTTACAGTACAGTACTTCAATGTCTATTAATTGGTTAGACTAAAGTTAAACGCGATTTAGTATTTTACTTTTTGCCCAGTTTTGTCCTTAAAGATGTGTAAAAAATTACTATATGAAAATAAGGCGACCATCACTTATTTAAATTTACTAATAAAGTTACGTATAAAGTACGTTTTGCAAGCAACAAAAATGTGTTTGTTCTGGATTGTAAAACGATTACATATGACCAGCTTTAGGGAAACTTGCAAACTATGCAAATGTGTTCAGGTAGGTAAGTGACAGAGTATGAAACAAATAAAAAAGGCGCGTGCATGAGGCAAGTATTGAACAAAATAAATGTTAAATTATTTATTTTGCGTTAAACCGCTTTTATAAAACGCTGGAAAGCAGCAGACAAAAATAAGTACTTTTTATCGGAGAGAAGTTGAAAGTCGTGAATATGACTCACGCCGAGAGGAATCGGTCGCATGACTCCTTGCTGAAATAATTGTTCGTTGATAATGCTTGCGTACCACTTTGAGTTAAAACAGCCTTAGTCACGAAAAAACTGTCCTGAAATACTTGGTGACATTTACATGTGAACGTTTTGTTTTACGTCCATTACCTTACTGAAAAACTCAATATAGAAATTTAATTTTAATAGATAATCAGTTAAGATTGAATACCGCATTCATGTTTTTGGTTATGGTTTTGGTTTTTGGTTTTGGTTATCAAAAACTTGCCAATTATTATATTCGATATAATAATATTTTTTTTTACTTCTTCGTGTACTTTTAATTTCTGATTTACATCCATTAATTTTTATTTGGATACAGATTTTATATTTTGTATTGAATTGTGTTTGTTATATAAACAAACAAGGTTTTTGTAAATTGTGAAAAAGGTCAAACATATTGGTGAATTTCCGTCCCACGTCAGTGAAATTTGTGATGAACTGCACGATAACACGTACTTTGGTTGGTTCTTACGATTATTAAAACTAATCAGTTCATTCATGGATTATTTCGTACATATAAATGCAGAGTGTTAAAATGATTATTCCCGTATTATCGATAATTTCATTGTTCTGCGAATGGTATTGTTACTTTAATGCTGAATTGTTACATTTTAAGATAGCAATTTCTTTACACCTAAAATATTGTCGACGTGACTTATGTGCGCCGTTATAAATATATTAAAGCAATTGGGTGGGTCTCGGTCCCATGGTAAGAGGCATTTGGTAGGCGTCGGTGTATCGAAGTGTTCACAGCATTGCTGACTAATTGAGTAACTTGTACACAGATAATTTTGCCTCCATGATGTTAATGTAGCCAAATATGCTCGCAGTAACGGGAACTGAATGCTATTTAGGAGACTGGGTCGGGCTCTCACAGCAGGCTCCATGCCGTGCGATCCGCTCTCTTGTCGTTTACCCCAAGTGATACAGTTCTGCAAGTAATTGGCTCGCATGAGGGCACAACAAAGACGTAAACACCTGATAAGATCGCGCGCAATCTACATCATGGAGGTCTCCGTACTATTCAAATGATCACAATACGTCGGCTGGAAACCGTTGAGGTTTGCTGGGGAATTCAACAATGAAAAGGTGATTCTAAACCATTCCTCCTAAGGGTTGAGAAACACACCGTCTTCACCTAGCTCATTTTTTTAATAATTATAGATGATTTTTTTATTAACTGAGGAATGTATTTGTGCTTTTGTAAGCTCTAGATAAACAAAATACGGAAGCTTTTTTACTTTGGTAGGGAGGCTGTTGCAGTTTGTCCATTGATTTCCTGATCTTAATTGGAAATAAGATACTAGTATATTAATTAACTAGTATAATCTAATTAATTAATGAAGACCAGTGCCTACGTGCGACATGTACAAAATACATTCGAAATTTGGACTCGTATTAATTTTAATACTATCTCAATTCTTCACAAAATTTAACATTCGCATGTAAGTTCTAAGTGTAAAACAAGATAGAGAGAATGTGATAAGCATTTGGTCTTTTAGTTTTTAAATTTAAAATTCATAAGTTCTAAATTCTAAAACAGTTTCCGTTTTACCACACATTCAATATTTTTTTTCTTCTATACAACAGAATTATCTTGCCTAATACAAAACATGAGACTTTAATTTTAATATTTTACAAAAACGTTTTGTCTGATGCACTGTAGTTACTGTCCCTGTGACGGACACGTTAACGTTCATGGATGTTTTTCTTCTCCATCTTAGAATTCATTTCCAGGACCCTCTGACTTCTTCTGTACCTCGTAATTACTAATTTATATCTCATGTTTATTGGTTTTGGCTTTTATCTTCAATTTATAATTAGTTAGTGATTGGATGATGAAAGGTAAGTAAGATAAAGACTTGTAGGGGGATAAGAAGAAGGTAGCGGGATAGTGATTTTGAGGGCAAGATTATCACACGTGTATATCTGAAAGTAGATTTCCATGAGAACTTGATCTGACTGCCTTACTAAAGGAAGATTGCTGTTATTTTTTTTCGGCTAATACTAAATTTCGTTAGAGCAGGTGTCTGGTATTACTGAATTTTCTCACTGACTTACAGAATTATGGAATCATACCGTTGGACTTTGTTCCACGTATACACTCGGTTGACCCACATGCTCTTTGTTTTGCCTCAACATTCTATCTGAAGATACCCTCAGAACATGATTGAGTCAATTTACTTCATAACGACGATACAGAATAGGAAGCCTTTCATTTTTGAAGTGAAACTTCTTGAGCCACGGTAGTGCGAGTCCACTGCTTGTGGATAGGAATGAAAAGAAAAAGTGAAACGCCGTAGAGGAGCGACATACAATATGGGAAGGGGAAAGAGGGAGAACAGCAGTGAGCCTACGCGTAGTAGTGAGATTGAATGAAAATTTCAACTTAAAAATGAATAATAATCAGCAGTTTCTACATCAAAATCGGGAACTACTATTAACGCAGTATTCGTCCGATACTTAGACATTTAGAAACTACAGTATATGTATGTATATATTATATTTCAGCTATCAGAAACCACTTGTTTCTGTTTTAAATTATGAAAGAGTCGACACTGACGAATAACATACACATTTTCATTTGCAACTTTGTACATTCAACTTGAATAAATCTTTGTAATTACTACAATCATAATTTTCTACCAATTCAGTCGTAACATAATTTACTTTCCTACTCACTCGACCACGCACTTAAAAATATTTGTTTGTTTTTGTCGATCCGTTAGCTCTTCAACTACACGTGAAAGTACGACTTTTGAAAGTTACAACCGGTTGTGTAAGACAACAAAATTCAAAGCATTCAACTCTTTGGGTTAGGCAACAAACCCAACAAACTGCGTCACTCAAATCCAGCCTCAGTAACGAGAACGGTACGTCAGGGAGGCACAGTATCGCCTAAACTTGCCTTAGAGAAACAACCGAGAATAAAATGTCTTTAATGCAATTAACTGGAGTGAAGGATGGGTGAATATTAGTGGAGAACGATTGAAATCATTTACAGTATGCGGATGATGTGGTGGTGGTTGTGGGGAGTTTTGCAGATTACAAGAAATGTTAAAAGAATGGAGTAACAGTTGCATTAAACAAAATATTGGATTAAAAATAAAGATAAAGAAAAAGGATCAATTAATTTAATTAATGTAGATGAAGTGTGGCAAAATACCGTTTAGCAAAGGCAGGGAACTTTTACATTTACCTATTGTAGGGAAATAAATTCCAGTAGTGATAATTCCACTGTCGAAGTAGACGAACGGACTAATAACGGGGTGGGCACCATTTTGTATTGTAAGGGTTGTATTGAAAATCGTGTTGTACTTCAGCAACACTGGACTGAAGTTTTTTTTTACAAATTTTGACTTACGGTGTCAAAACGTGACATTTGACAAGAGAAAAATTGATAAAACGGAGAGAAGGCACGGAGTTTCGCTGAACCACTACGGCTAACAATTACAAAGAACGGGAAGAGCGGATATGACAAGATTTAAGTATAAACAGACTGGACATAACGAAATAAGAACAGACGGTAGACAGGATAATGGTAAGTACATAAATAAATTGAGCACATGAAGGCAACGATGAGGAAGACCACAGATGTGTTGGAGCGATGATATGAAAAAAATAGGCCCTTTCACTGGACGAGAGTAACCAAGATTCGTCAAGCGCGGTAACATTAGGAGGACATCTACGTTTGGTTCTGGACTTCGAGATGCATACCACTGTGGATGATGCATTACGTTCAAACAGATAATTATCTTAATTGCAAACCAGTCCCATTACATGCACGCGCAGTGTTCCGTGAGCACATTGTAGACGCCTGTTCTCACTCATTTAATTAATTAGTTTATCAGGTATTTAATTAATTACCGAGTGTCATAAATAGTTAGGAGTACGGGTGGCGCCCTGGTCAGCGCACTCGCCTTCAAAACACAGAGTCTATAGGCTCAAACAGGGCCTCATTTAAGGCTCCCCACCAGATTCTTGAAGTGGCGTTTCCTTGGGGTATTTTCAGCGTTGAAATTTTTATAATTCTTGCCTCACCCCACAACAAAGATTTTTATTTAGCGTTCGTTATTTTAATAGTCGTATTTTGTTTTTAATTTAAATAAATGACGATTCGTTTTTTATTTTATAATATTTTTGTAAAGAGGAGATTTTAAAGTGACTTAATAAGGAGAACAGGCCTGTTTACTGCCCACTACGGGCGTTAGGAAAACAAGTATTTTGGGGTATAGAGGCCTATACTGTGCTAAGACACCTTTTACAAAACATTCTTGAAGGGAAGATGTTGGGTGGCCTGATTTGTCTTACTCGGGAAGTGTGAAGTCATATGATTCACACGAAGAGGAGTGCACCAATATACGGCTCCGCTGCTGCCACGATCCTTGGATAATATGAGTATTCTCTGATGGACGTACGCGTATTTAACGGTTCAGCGAAATAGGTCCCGATAACGTATACAGAGCCGTGATGAAATTCCCCATGTGTAGAGTTATGACAAACTGTCATACGGTCAAAAGCCTTGTCTCCAAGTTACTTCACGACGTGCTGGTGTTGCATATGGGGGCCTTTTTCTAATACTCGAAAGCTTCAAAAGAGAAAGCTGGATGGACAGCAGGTTGAAGGAAGAATTGGATGCATCATCTTTGAAACCACAACAGTTTCCACTGTAGAATAGATGTTCCTTCTGGATACAATTGAGGTACTTACAATTCGTTGAAATCTTCACACGTAACCTTATTCATGGAACTCTTCCACCAGGTACTATACAGTATGACACTGTATACAGTAGATACTACTACTATACAGTAGTGTAGCAGTAGCAGAACTAGCAGCAGCAGCAGCAGAAGCAATAGCAGTAGCAGTACTAATAGCAGAAACAACAGCAACAGCAGCAGCAGCAACAGTAGTGGCAGTAATAGCAGCAGTAGCAGTAGCAGTAGTAGTACTAATAGCAGAAACAACAGCAACAACAGCAGCAGCAGCAGTAGCAGTAGTAGTACTAATAGCAGAAAGAACAGCAACAGCAGCAGCAGCAACAGTAGTGGCAGCAGCAGCAGTAGCAGCAGCAGCAGCAGCAGCAGCAGCAGCAGCAGCAGCAGTAGCAGTAGCAGTACTAATAGCAGAAACAGCAGCAACAGCATCAGCAGCAACAGTAGTGGCAGTAATAGCAGCAGCAGCAGCAGCAGCAGCAGCAGCAGCAGCAGCAGCAACAGTAGTGGCAGCAGTAGCAGTAGCAGCAGCAGCAGTAGCAGTAGTAGTACTAATAGCAGAAACAACAGCAACAGCAGCAGCAGGAACAGTACTGGCAGTAATAGCAGCAGCAGCAGCAGCAGCAGTAGTAGTAGTAGTAGTAGTAGTAGTAGTAGTAGTAGTAGTAGTAGTAGTAGTAGTAGTAGTAGCAGTAGTACCAGCAACAGCAGCAACAGTGACAGT
Source organism: Magicicada septendecula (assembly GCA_034769895.1). Classification (NCBI taxonomy): domain Eukaryota; kingdom Metazoa; phylum Arthropoda; class Insecta; order Hemiptera; family Cicadidae; genus Magicicada; species Magicicada septendecula. The sequence continues at coordinate 400,841,049 of CM068371.1, read as the reverse complement.
AATAGCAGCAGTAGTAGTAGTAGTAGTAGTAGTAGTAGTAGTAGTAGTAGTAGTAGTAGTAGTAGTAGTAGTACTAGTACCAGCAACAGCAGCAGCAGTGATAGTAATAGCAGTAGTAGTAGTAGTAGTAGTAGTAGTGGCAGTAGTAGTAGGAGTAGTAGTATCATTGTCGGGCCGATAACAATTACATTATTGAAAGGTTGCAACAATACGTGGGTAGGGTGCGCTTTGTGCAATTGTCGTGTAATATTTTCCACGGCCTCAGCTTTATGTATGTGTGTGTATAAAGTGGTCAGTTTTATGTTATACAGCAGGCAGTGCCAAGACACCGTCTGTGTATCGTGTACAGAATCTATACAATTCTCTCTTGCTCCCGTAACAATCTGTAAGAGCAGTTAATAAAACAAACGATCCACTATTTTTCATGTTATGGCCAAATACACTTGCTGTTCTGCTCTCTCTCTCTCTCTCTCTCTGTTTTTATTTCTTATTCTAGTATAGTAGGTACACGCGATACAGTTCTGTACAAGCAGTTGTTTCAGTGAAGTATAAATATTTTAAACTGCTTGTTGAATTTCATGTCCAGTATAAATGAAATGAATGTTGCAGCTGTAAAGAAATCGGGTCGATAATTTTTCCGCACGAACGAGGCGTTCGAAAGCGCGTGCCTCTAGTCTACAGGCCTATATAATACGACCAACACTGAAATCGTTAAAGAGTAAAAAGCGAAAAATTACATTTACCTATAACAGATACTACTAGATGTTTTTGAATATATAAATTTAAAATAAGGCTTTTTAAGAACTCGGGGCTTTACAAACTGAATTGTAAGGTTTTTTACAATTTGAATAAGATTATTTGGAATCACCTTGTTGCCGTAGCAAAAAGCGTGTACATACGGACCCAGTTACAGAACCAAAATATGTTAACCAAGGAATATGGCAAGGTTGTTGTACGTCACCAGTGTTATTTAATTTAGGATATACGTATGGCATGATTCATATATGCCAGACAAAGACAAATTGATATTACGGCCAGTGATAAGCAAAACAAAGAAATACAATCCAGAATTAATTTGGGAAAGATGGCTATATCTATATTAAATGGAATCCTGTGGGATAAGCAAATTACAACAGAAACTAAAACCAAAATATTTAAAACCATTGTTAGGAGTATCACGACTTACGGCTCAGAAGTTTGGACTATTAATGAACAAAATGGACACAAGAACAAAATGAATGACAGCAGAGATGGACTTTGGAGACTTTCGGCAACAGTATCCAGACGTGAGAAAATTAGAAATGAAGTCATTAAGGACAGAATGAATGTGAAAAATTCAATTGTTGATTTTATCCAAACAAAAAATTACAATGGTATGGACACACGAAAAGAAGGAAGAAGGAAAAAAGGAAGACCACCTATCATCTGGATAGAAGAAATTCAGACTATATTGAGGGAACAAGAAATTGAAGATCTTTGCATGGACAAGCAGCAGTAAAAGATGAGAATTCAATCACTTCTGTAATCTTTGGTTCTGGAAAATGTGTAAACATTGTACAGCCGAAATAATAATAATGATTGATATATATGGTAGTGCCAACCTTGCTGACAAAAAAGTCTAATATCGTACAATTCGACGATGACCAAGCTTTAACTGGCTTGGAAGATAATCTCGAAAGAGCGTGTCAGCATCATCTGAGCGTCTCAAGAAGGAATACAATTGGAAACTTTTCACAAGGAAAACGACAATATAAGTTTTCCTGGGTGAATCCACAGTCCGATCCAAGATACACCGAGAAGTCACCACCTGAGCTAAGGAACGCATTTTAAACACCTTGGAATAGGGACATTACTGGCAAACTGTATAGGCATCTGTGATACAATAGAAAGCGTAGAAGGGGAATTTTAATGAAAGTGCACAAAGCGATGGCAGTGTAATATATACTACTTCATTACTTCATTACATATTGTAATGAAGTAGAAAAGTTGGAAAAATTCAAAAAGACTAAGTTTTTTAAGTAAGAAAAGATACAACCTTAAGATCTCAAATACTAAGACAACAGTAATGGCCTTCCTCGGGAAGAACCCTGTAAGAACAAAAATTGTAATTGCTAATAGTGTTTTGGAGCAGGCATCACATTTTAATTATTTGGGATGTGATATCTCATATAGAAAGGATAACAATATCAAGAGAAAGTTAAATCAATTTAGTTATATCTGTGAAAGAATAAGACGACTATTGAAGAATAAAACGCAGAAGGAGACACAGCTAAAGTTCTACAAGTTCGTGGATTTACCTACTTTAATGTATGGATGCGAAACAAGGACTCTCCTGCAAAAAGATATTTCAAAAATACAGGTCTCGGAAATTAAGGGATGTAGTTTGACGAAGTAAGGAAAGTCCTGAAGATACAGTCGGCTCTGGAGAGAAAAAACGAATACAGGCAGAATTGGAAGACCCATGTCGAACGTATGGTTGACACGTGTATTTATAAACAATCGTTTGAATATAGGCCACTGGCGACCAGAGATCGTGGAAAACCGTGGAAAAAATGCTCAAAGACTCTGTGAAGTCGGAACGGACTATAGCCCAAGCCATGTAGTGAAGAAGAAGAAGACTAAGTGTTTAAGAAGCGTGGAGGGCTGTAAACAATGAAACAGTAATAATTAACGTATGCTATAAACCCATCCTTTTTACAGTCGACACTGCGCTTTTAGGAAACAACCTACAGAATGCACTTCAGCAAATGAACTAGATTCTAAAAGATAAATTCGACATGGCGATAAATAAGTAAAAAAACAGAAGTCATGAAATGTCCCAGAAATGGAAAAACAGAAGGCTGAGATATTTCTGGGGGGTAGAGAGTTAGTGCAAGTTGATACCTCCAACTATCTGGGAACATGCATTACTATCAGACCGAAGATGCACCAGAAATGTAAAAAGTAGAACTGCACAAGCAAGAGGAGGATTTTTCAAGAAAATATCTCTTCTAGCAACCGGAAACGTGTCCTTGAAAACCAAGAAGAAATTAAAAAAAAAAAATTCATTTGGAGCATGTGCACATATGGCTCAGAACCTTGTGCCGGGGTTTGAATTTTCCCGGCTCGGTTTGAATGTGTTCAGTGCCGCCAACGCGCTTGGCAGCTGTGTTTGCCACAGCCACCTCGATAATTAAAATACGATTGCCACGGCTGTGCCTACGCTCCGGTGACGCGATCTAGCAGGCCTAGTCAACCGTATCAGCTGCTCGTTGTACTTGTTAGTAAGCAGCTTACCAAAGGTTATTATCAAAAAATCGGGACAGGTCGTTTTTATGCAAGATAGTGGGACCGACTAATCCAGGCCTTGCTCTCATTCCTCTACCAACCTTCAAGGAGAGTGTGCAATGGTCTGACGGCCCAGGGTTAAGTGCAGATCTTTCCACATGAGTTCGTAATAAAGTAAAGGCTTTCAGGTTAGGCTAAATTATATTATTCGATGTTCATTTAATGATGGCTTATGTGTTATGATTGTGTAAGTGTGTGTGTGGCCCAGACTTCTGTAAAACCTTTGTATTGTAAAATTGATTTACACGTTACTTCCCCGGTCTGGAAACACGTGATGACATTGTATTCGATTGTCTTTTGATAAAGTTGATTAAAAGTAATGACCATAATTGAATTAAATAAGCAATGCTAAATTAATCAGAGCAAATAAAATGTTGATAAAAATTGTCGAAGTGAGTGCGGTGTCTGTGTTCCGAGGCGAGAGAGTGTTATGTGTAGGTGTATTAACTGATGGCTAATCTCCAAATAAAAATGTTATAGGGTTCCCGCACCAGCCGGGAAAAAGGGAAAACAGCGGTAGTAACATCAACACCTGTCACTATCTGCAGAGCAGTGCAACAGGATGCTCCCCGAAGCCGTCAGGCCCAGGAATACTCATCCAACAGAACACCGAAGGACCCACATCTGCCCAGAACAACACTCACTGGAGATTCACCACAATCCACTAATGACAATCTGCAGCACTCATGGCACACTGTTCATCATGGTACCGTGAGTTCTTCAACACTAAAGCACAGGTAGGAATGTTTTAATTATCACCCTTCAGTCAACATCAACTCAATAGACTGCCCTCCCCTGGTGTTCACGTTAAACATCTTGTTAAGAACTAACAACACCTCAGATCAAAAACTCCAGCTGTTTAAACAAATTGTAACTGAACACTTTGTAACTGAATATTTTGTAACAACATAAATTAATGCTCTTATAGATAATGCTACTTGCGAGAACAGTGTGTCACAAGTTAAACACGAAATAAATATTGTTACTTGTTGAAAGATTGTTGATTGCAAATTCTGTCACTCTGTTTGGGCTCCAGCACACTTTTCACTTCCTCTAGGTTAAGTAGCCTAGTATTAGATTTTGCGTAACGGCCTAAGTGGGCGTTACAAATGGTAGCAGAGCGTGGTTTTAACATCTATATGTGCTGACCTGAAGGTGGGAGGATTTGCAATTGGATTTAACAGTTTAAAATATTTTTTGGGTCTGAAAGGAAGGTTGAGTATTTCTATATTTAATATTTATAAAAGGAAATGGGTTGGAATGTATTTTTTTTCAGTGTTTGTGACAATTAATTATTTGATAAATCCATAAAATGTTTGATATTTTATGGAAAGATGTGTTATTACCATTATCATCGTTATTGCAGATTATGTCCTTAAATGTTATTATTATTAAATTGTAAAACCGGAGGTAGCATTATGTAATTTTGTCGGGTCACACACATTTATATGTTTGTATGTGATGTATATTTATTCAAGTTTGCTTATGGGGGGGTTGAATCTAGTTCCCTGTTTGGCTTTAATTTACCGTCTATGAATTAAACCGGGTACTTTCTATTTAAGGGTTTATGTATGTTTTGTGTTAGTTTTGGATTATGTTCTGCACCCGCCTGACTCTGTCAGACCTTGTCGGTGTTGGTTAGGGATCCTGTCCGGCCCTGTTAGGGATGGATCTAAATTGTTGAAAGCTATGTGGTCTAATGATACCTCACCTTTTGAGTGATTGTCCTAATGGGTTTTATTTCAAATTATTGAGTTACTGGGCCGATCGGAGTTAGACTGATCAAGATATATAGATTTTTTTTGTTGAAGAATGCGGTTATGGTCGGACCATGGACCCTTGCTGTTGACACATTGAGTTTTGGATTTTGAATTTTGCTTGGGTGTTTTTAAAATTCTCTAGAGTGAGAAGTGCTTAGTTAATTTAATGGATTGTACTCATTTATTGGGTGTTGTGCAGTAATATTTATTCTTTTGTTATTGTTGTTGTATGTTGTTTGTTTGGTGAATTCGGGGAGCTGGTTCTGCCTTTCGTCTTCCCTTGCTTCGCTAGGGGACCCAGAAAGCCACTTGCATGAAGTCAAGTTTTTCCTTCTTCTGTTATGTGTTTGTGGTGAATTGTTATTTGTGTCCATTTTTAATTATGTAATTTTCGGCGGCTGAGAAATGAGCTTAGTCCATGTAGATCTCCCACCAATTTTATTGTAATTTTGTTGTCTTTATTATCCGTCTCCCGTTTTGAAAAGAGTCCCGTTGGTTCAGGAGATAATCTATGACTAGTGAGCATCCTGGATCCATCAAATATGTACGGTGCGGCAATAATATTTCGCTGTACATTCAACAGTGCTTTCTTCACGGGCGTCCTATTTTCTTCTGGAGAAATCTACTCTGTATTGGTACGAGCATCAATCAGCTTTGGTCACCAATGGAAAATTATTGTCAGTCAACATTATCTTGTCCCCAAGTTTCCTTGGTTTGGAGTCAAAAGGTGCAGGCTGGGTGTGGTATGGTTCATTGGCCACGCATCCCACCACCCGTTTCTCTTCTGGATTCTCCTAAACTCATTGCCTGTACTCGCTGTTGTAACATGGCTGCACCTTCTCCTCCTCCTCCTCCACTACGGTGGGACATTCTATCAGCGCCAATACTCTGGGGAACTGCTTCTGCTGTTGTCATGGTGGGCCACGTTGTTGCTGTGTCTCCACGTTGTTCCCTTGGACTTTTCTGTTGTTGCTCCAGCTGTGGTGGACCCTGTTGCACGTGCCCGCCCCACCCTCTCGCTCGTCTACCTGCTGCTCCATTGAAAAACGATCGCCTTACTGAAAATACTTGTGTATAAGGCTGATGTCTTTGGATCATTCTTATTATCAAGTCTGCTTTCTTCCCAATTCAAAACACAAAACTTTAGTACCACATGTGATCAGTCGCTACCCCGCTTAATGAATTACGTAAAAAAGGGGCTAAATTCGAATGGCGAGAGAAGCAACAGAAGGCTTTTGAGGCGCTTAAGGAGGCCATCATGTCTCCGCCTGTGTTGCGGATGCCCGATTTTTCTAAGCAGTTTGTCCTGCAGACGGACGCTAGTTCGGTTGCGCTCGGGGCTGTTCTGTCCCAGGTTGTTGATGGTGCTAGGTGGCCAGTGGCTTTTATATCTCGGACCTTGACCCAACAAGAAAAGAAGTCATCTGACTATGAACTAGAGTGTTTGGAAGTGGTATACGCTCTAGATAAGTTCAGGCGTTTCTTGGAACATGCTGAGTTCCTACTTGAGACCGATAATCAGGCTCTATCTTGGCTTCTTGCTTATCCCCGACAACTGGGTAAAATTGGAAGATGGGTGGTGAAAATTTCATCCTTTAAATTCAAGGTGCAACACATTAGGGGAACTCAGAATGTTGTTGACACTTTGTCCCCCATGTTTTCCCTACCCAGTGAAGTTCAATCTGAGCAACCCTGTGCCTTATTATTAGACTTTCCGCTAGCCTTTACTGATCAGTTAGATGATGAAGAGTTGGGTCCTAGCATCAATAAGTTAAAAAGAGGGTAACGTACAGGCCCCACATTTCTTGCCCAAGGGCGTCCTATGTTGCAGAGAAAGAAAAGGACGCGTCCCTAAAATCGTGCTGCCTAGCAAGTTAGTCCCCATGGTCTTCAGCTACTACCATAATTCCCCAGTAGGTGGACATAAGGGGATTTCAAAGACCATTTCCAGCATTAGGAATCATTTTGTCTGGAAGGGCATGGGTAGGGATATTGCTGCTAGGGTTAAGGCGTGTCATCTTTGTGGGTTAAGCAAGCCTGCCCAAAACACTAAGTTAGGTTTCTTGTCATCGGACGTGGCGAGCAGACCTATGGAGAAGTTATTCATCGACTACGTGGGACCTTTCCCACGTAGCAAGTCAGGTAATTCTTTCCTGCTTGTTTGTGTGGATGCTTTCTCTAAGTTTGTCTGGCTATTGCCCTTACGGCAGGCAAACGCTCGGTTAACCATTCTAGCACTCCAGACCAATATCTTTAAGCATTTCGGACTTCCGGCCATCATTGTCTCTGACAATGGTCCACAATTCATTTCGGGCGAATTCCGGCGAATGTGCTTCGCAAACGGTATCCAACATGTAACCACTTCCCCTTACTACCCTCAGCCGTCCCACGCGGAAAGATTCAACAGGAATCTTAGGTCTGCTCTGATTGCTTACCACGCAGAGCAACAGAATTGTTGGGACCAGAATCTCAAGTCGTTACAGTTAGCATTCAATACGGCCCTCCATGAGAGTCATAAGGCCGTTCCCTTTGAGGTCATGTTTGGATTCTCGCCCACACTTTCATTGGCCAACTTGTGGAAAATTGAAGATCTTCTGCCTAATACTCCCGACATTAGGACAGCAGATAGGTGGAAAGAAGCCCGGAAGAATCTGCTTCGTGCGCACGAGCGTGTGCGTGTTTGTTACAATCAGGGGCGAACTCCTAATCCCTTTAAGGTTGGGGATATAGTCTATTGCCAGAGCCACCCGATCAGCTCAGCCGTGGACAAAAGAGCCGCCAAGTTATGCTATCGTTGGTCCGCTCCATACCGCATTCTGAGGTTTGTGTCACCAGTGACGGTGAGGTTGAGATCCCAACAGTAATATTGAGAAGTTGACCACTCACATATCCAAGTTGAAGTTTTGCCATAGGGCATAGGTAGGTGAGTGGTGGTAGAAAGGTTGTCCTTTTTAAAGTATTGATTTGGCTCTTGGGTTCTCAATTTGTGAGTTTGGGAGGCCTTAGGAGGTCAGAGCTCTAGTACGCGTACGAATTCTTGCCTTTTTGTTCTTCTTTCTGTCTTCTCTTTATGCTGGCCCTGATCAAGTCAGCATACAGTTACAGGGAGCTTATATACATACACACCCAGGTACACATGCACCCACACAGTTTTATTTCTTCCTTCTTCTTGTCTCGTTTTCCTCTGAGTCTCTGTCTTTCTGAGTGCGGTATATATTCCTGAGACTCCCGAAGTAGCCAAGATATGCAGTTGCGATTACTTTTGTTTTGGGCAACCAGGTTGCCCTTTTGGGGTGGGATGTGCAGGGGTTTGAATTTTCCCGGTTCGGTTTGAATGTGTTCAGTGCCGCCAACGCGCTTGGCAGCTGTGCTTGCCACAGCCACCTCGATAATTAAAATACGATTGCCACGGCTGTGCCTGCGCTCCGGTGACGCGATCTAGCAGGCCTAGTCAACCGTATCAGCTGCTCGTTGTACTTGTTAGTAAGCAGCTTACCAAAGGTTATTATCAAAAAATCGGGACAGGTCGTTTTTATGCAAGATAGTGGGACCGACTAATCCAGGCCTTGCTCTCATTCCTCTACCAACCTTCAAGGAGAGTGTGCAATGGTCTGACGGCCCAGGGTTAAGTGCAGATCTTTCCACATGAGTTCGTAATCCAGTAAAGGCTTTCAGGTTAGGCTAAATTATATTATTCTATGTTCATTTAATGATGACTTATGTGTTATGATTGTGTAAGTGTGTGTGTGGCCCAGACTTCTGTAAAACCTTTGTATTGTAAAATTGATTTACACGTTACTTCCCCGGTCTGGAAACACGTGATGACATTGTATTCGATTGTCTTTTGATAAAGTTGATTAAAAGTAATGACCATAATTGAATTAAATAAGCAATGCTAAATTAATCAGAGCAAATAAAATGTTGATAAAAATTGTCGAAGTGAGTGCGGTGTCTGTGTTCCGAGGCGAGAGAGTGTTATGTGTAGGTGTATTAACTGATGGCTAATCTCCAAATAAAAATGTTATAGGGTCCCCGCACCAGCCGGGAGAAAGGGAAAACAGCGGTAGTAACATCAACACCTGTCACTATCCGCAGAGCAGTGCAACAGGATGCTCCCGGAAGCCGTCAGGCCCAGGAATACTCATCCAACAGAACACCGAAGGACCCACATCTGCCCGGAACAACACTCACTGGAGATTCACCACAATCCACTAATGACAATCTGCAGCACTCATGGCACACTGTTCATCATGGTACCGTCAGTTCTTTAACATTAAAGCACAGGTGGGAATGTTTTAATTATCACCCTTCAGTCAACATCAACTCAATAGACTGCCCCCCCCCTGGTGTTCACGTTAAACATCTTGTTAAGAACTAACAACACCTCAGATCAAGAACTCCAGCTGTTTAAACAAATTGTAACTGAACACTTTGTAACTGAATATTTTGTAACAACATAAATTAATGCTCTCATAGATAATGCTACTTGCGAGAACAGTGTGTCATAAGTTAAACAGGCATAAAAATTGTTATTTGTTAAAAGATTGTTGATTGCAAATCCTGTCACTCTGTTTGGGCTCCAGCACTCTTTTCGCTTCCTCTAGGTTAAGCAGCCTAGTATTAAATTTTGCGTAACGGCCTAAGTGGCCGTTACAACTTGGACTCTTAGGAAATTGGAGAAAAGGTAACTTGCTACCTTACAGCTTTTGAGATGTGGTGAAGAGAAGGGCCTTACGAATACCGTGGACAGAAAGAGAGCGTAATGCTGAGTTTTTGAAAAGAGTCAACGAAGAAAGGATTCTGATTAAAGCCGTGGAGAAAGGAGCAGCAGTATGGTTGGTCACCTACTGCACCGCTCATGTGATTCACCACCCTGAACGAGGGAGTGATCGAAGGGCGCAGAGGGAGAGGAAGGTCCAGTCAGGATTATATGTCTGAGATGAAGGGAGGAATAAGATAGGTTGTGATTAAGAGGCTGTTTTCGGAAGGGAAGAAATTGCAAGCCCACCGACCTCTGGGTTCAGGAGGAGAAGAAGAAAAACAATATTGGCTGCAAATGCATCATGAGTAATAAGGCACAAATATGAGTTTGAAAGTTTCTTGCAAAAATGACAACATTTTTGTCAGCCAGATTGTTCAGTCTAGCCACCGACTAACATTCGAAAGAATGTTATGTAATTCGAAAGGCTCATTGTAATTAATGACGACAATGATAATGATGATGATGATGATGATGTCTTAGCAGTGTCGTCAGGAATAAGAATTAGTGTTAACATTATTTATTTATTCCCAAAATATCTATTGTAACGAGACCTGTTTACTGTGGTTACAAATAAATATTTTCCTTGTGTATGGTTCAAAGAAAAGAAAAAAAATTTTATTAAGAAAAAAAAAATTTTTGTTCAAAAAAAATTGTTATGTTTGTTTGTTATGGTTAAAATTTAGAATTAATCCTGGTTTTGTGTTTTGTTTAAAAATTCAAAATTCTGTGAGGTTATTATGGTTTAATTTACACTTCGATTATGGTTCGTATTATTTTGAACCGAGTTATTATTATTACTATTATTATTGTTGTTATAGTTGTTGGTCTGTGGGTATGCTCGGCTTCCTTGGTATCCCGTGTTGGTGTTGGTCGTACTATGGTTGTTATTTGGATACGTCCTAGGTTCGGGCCGATCGTTTCTTCTCCGGCTTTGTCGGTAGTATTCTTCATTTTCGTAATTCTCGAGGAGTTCGGTCATGGCCTGTATGGTCTTAATTTGGCTGCCTCTCCTCGCTCGAATCACTTCCTCGTCATAATGATACGAGAGTTTGTTGATTAGGCATTCCTCAGGTATGGCCGGTTCCACATGTTTGGCCATACATACCTTGCCGAGGAAATACGCCGTCATGGAGCTACTCACTTGTGGTTTATAATGGCCGTGGCATATGTTGTCACGTATTAGGTTTTGGGTCGTTTCAGACCAATACTTTGCCTTGAAGAGGCTTTTAAATTGCTGGTAGTTCTCTATGTCACTTCGGTTAGCCATCCACCAATGATCGCTCATTTCCCGAAAAGACTCGTCTAGAAGTTCTCGGTTTTGGACCCATCTGTTTCTCTATGTTTGTCCATGTATTCTTCAATTCGGGCCAAGAACTCCATTGGCTTTCGTTTATATTGTTTGAAGTTTAGCCATTCTCTATGTTCAGACATGGGGAAATTATTGTAGCCAGTCGGCCGGTTTCTGATTACCTCCATTTCTTCCTGGCTCTGTCGCACTTGTCCAGTGATATTTGTCATAGCTGCTTCCATACCGTCGCATCTTTCTGTGACATGGGTTCGCACCTTATTGATTTCCATCTGCGTTTCTTTTTGGTTTTCATCCCATTTAGTTTTCTGTTGTTCCTTGACCTGGGTAATTTCCTTATCTATTACCTCTCTGACTTCCAGTACTTCACACTCCGTCTGGCGACATCTTTCGTCCACTTCCCTGATCTGTTGGTTTACAACAACTACCTCTTGTTCCAACTTTTTGACTAGGGATTTCTTAGTGTCGTTTATTTTTCTATTGAGCTCTTCCTTCGCTAACTCGATTCTCTCGTCTACCTTGTTCATATTTTCCTGGTTGACTTCCCTTAGTTCTTCTCTTAACCTTTGATTATTCTTCTCCATTTTCTCCTCCATTTTCTGATTATTTTCCTCCAACTTTTCCTTTAATTGTTGGTTGTTGTTCTCCATTTTCTGGTTAGTTTCGTCAATTTTCTGACTCAAGGATCTATTGTCCTCTTTCATTTCCTTGCTGGTTTCTTCCATCTTCTCTTCCAAATTCTTACTGGTTTCCTCGATTCTTCTTTTGTGGATTGGTTGTCCTTCTTCAAATCTTCCATATCCTTACTCAACTTCTTACTATTTTCTTCCATGTCCTTACTCAATTTCTTACTGTTTGACTTGTTTTCTTCTTGTGTGGAATCCATTTTCTTGTTTAAATCTTCTTTTGTAGAATCCATCTTCTTATTCAAGTCTTCCTTTAATTCCTTACTTGTGGATTCCATTTTCTCCATCATTATCCTGAACATTTCTTGTGTTGTCATGTTCTCTGTTTGTGAGGGTTTCTCCGGTTGTTCCTCTGGTGGTGTGGTTTGTTTATGTTCCACCGGGGTTACTAGCACTTCTAGATCCTCCACGGGTGTTGCCTCCTTATCTCCCATGTCGACTTCCTTTTCGGCCTCTGCCGTCCTCTTCTTAGAAGTAGCTCGTCGTTGCATTTTGCCTCCTTCTCTACTGTATAATCGCTGCCAAGCTTAAATTAATTAAGCCCTCTAGTTGGACGCCAATTTGTAACGAGACCTGTTTACTGTGGTTACAAATAAATATTTTCCTTGTGTATGGTTCAAAGAAAAGAAAAAAATATTTTATTAAAAAAAAGAATTTTTGTTCAAAAAAAAATTTTATGTTTGTTTGTTATGGTTAAAATTTAGAATTAATCCTGGTTTTGTGTTTTGTTTAAAAATTCAAAATTCTGTGAGGTTATTATGGTTTAATTTACTCTTTTGGTAGATCTTAACAAAATCTGTAGTTAATCAGATTATCTCCTTTCAGCAATCGATTAATGATTTTCAGCGCTGCTCCAGTATCACACTTTTAGTTAATATTTCTCGTCTTCCAGGAAGTCTTGTAGTTAATTAAACCCTTAAATTAAAATGTGAAATAATTTTACAATCCAAATAGTTGAAATAAATTGATTTATTAACAATAATTTATAAAAATCGATGTTAAATCGATGTAGAGCAATTGTTCGACTCTGTCACAGCGATATATCGATTTGAGATTACAGGTTGATTTTTATATAAGTATTAAAAAAGGTTCTTTCAACGATTATTTTATATGGTCAGAGAAGGGCAGGTCTAGAATGTATAACATATACAAAAAATAATCTTAATAATTAATAATTAACAAATTGTGAATAATATATAATGTTTAGTATATTTGAATTCTCAAACCAATGCTGCTTCTATGAAATCAGTCTGGAAGGTTGTAGTGCATCACGGGACCATCATGGCGGCTGGCTGAATTGATGAGGTTACGTATATATGGTCGCTGGAAAATCTCACAATAAATTCACCTTTAAAATTGTTTTATGGATCTCCGTAATCGTGTATACTGTCTATTATGTTGTTTGAGGTATCCTGGATGAGTGTTCAGTGTTCACTGGTGTTAATTGTTTTCTGTTAGAGGTGTTCGCTAACAGCTTGTCTATTCGTGGCTAAGAATCGTTAATATGTTGTATAGTGAAATATTAATATTAGGTAGTTTTAATTGTTTAAATCACTTGTATTATGTGGTGTATTGTTCGTTTTCACCGTTGTCGTAGAGTATTTCATAGTTTTTAAATAGAAAAGTGTTAATTTATGCAACTCCCGTTTTTCACTGATTTTAGGCTTTACCCATTACACTCCGTTATACGGTTTTAGAACGCGATTCAGCATCGACCGTTCTGTTTGAATGTTAACAAAGAACTAACTTACTTCCTTCATCTTAGGAAATATCTTGCCAAGTTAATATTGGAAAAGTATTGTTAAAATAATTTTCACTTCCCATGTACATAATTCCAAGGTACATTATATATGGAATATTTTTAGTTTATTGTTCGCTTTCATGAACTATTAACCATATAATTGGTTTATTTATCTCATTCTGTTTAATTTGATATGTCAAAATCCATATTTGTTGAGATTTTTGTTAAAATTACCAAATTTCTGTCTTTTTGGAAATCTAGGCCCAAAAACCTGTTTCCGTTCTTGTACACAATTACTGCCATTGTAAGTGTTATTAATATAATTATAATAAATTTCAAATGGTCACAAATCTTTCGCTTTCCTTAATCCCTTATAAATTTAACATTTGAACTGTCTTTTAGTGATAATTTCTGAATTTACCATTCCTCTTTAAAAATAGTTATTTTTTACATTTCGAAAATTTTCAATAATTTAAGATATTTTTCTATATTACTTTTTTTTTATCATAGGATCATTTACAGTAGTTATTTATCGATCCACCTTACATAAATCTTGTTATAGTACGGGACTTAGCATTGTAAGCTTCGAGGTTATGCAATAGTAACACCTCTTCCCCGCCCCTCGCCCTCCAGCGTTGTCGTACGTTACACTTGGTTATGCGTAGGCAAGGGCGGGGAGGGCGGGGAGTGAAGCGTCATGGCAATACCGCAGTCGCCTCGAAGCTTATATTGATACGTCTCACATTATAGTTTACATGGTTCATTGGTGAATTAACTGGTTTATATTAATTTTTGTGAATTCATTATTTGGCCTAGAGTTTAGTATTTTACATATATGGTTTTTTCAAATAAATTTAATTCTACTCCTCCTCTGACTCTTAAAAGTTAACCCAACATGAAATAAAATTGTTTACATAATTACTGAGATGTGTAGCATCTAATTCATGCTACTGTTACAAAAAATAATATTTAACATTAATCAGCAGTCTTTAAAGTTAGACATGTTTGCTTAAACTGTTTTGAACATACCTTTAACATATTTTATAAATTAATACAGCATCCATACTTAAACATTTAATTTGTATGTATGCTGTTATATTACTAAAACATCTTACTCTAAACATATAGGTACCTTATTCTATTGGAACTCTTTTAAAAAATGGAGTTCATGGCTTTGAACAATATCAGCCATTTAAACTTCTTAACTCTATTAAAACTTAATCTATTTTCAGTCCTTTCTGATTATACTATTATTATCTAACATCCCCTTGTACAGTAAACATTTCCCTCACATACTTTCTTTATTATTGGCATTTCTATGAATGTCTTGAGATAACAAAGTGACCTTATTTAATGAAATATTGGAAATATTTTCCATTTTAATATTTCATTACTTGTTAATTATAAAATATAAAAGTTATTTTATAGCACATTGTTTAAGTTATAGATACACTACAACTTGAAGTTTATTACATTTAAAAACACTTCCACTAGTACACATTCACTGTTGGTTCTGACTTATATTTGAGTTTTATTATTCTCAGACCAGACCTTTAGTCATAATGGACTGTGAAGATTTGTTTATTTTTTATCATATAATAACTTTAGTTGGTGCACTTCTTATCATACTACACAATACTTTTGTTTATAAATAATTACAATTTCATAAGGGTTTGGGGTGTTATACTTTCTTTAACGGTATCATTTGGTTTGGGGTTAATGGTAGTTAATAATAGGTTTTTATTGTGGTTCTTCCATCCTATTTCTTCCTTTCTTCTCGTCTTCCTTCTGGTGTTCATTCTTGGGTAAACCAAGGTACTCAGTGTTATTTTGTCCGATGGTTGGTTCGGATTATCTTCTTTATTATCTGCTTTTAAATTTCTTCTTCCTTCTTGGGTTTGGAGTATCTTCTTTATTATCTGATACTAACTTTACTCTTCTTTCTTGATTTCGTGATCTCTTGTGTTTGGGGTATTATATTTATCACCTGCTCCTAATCTCCTGGGTAATCTCCTGATTTTTACTTCCATGTTCCTTAAGGAAATGGAAGTATGGTGATGGCAAAAAAAATCGTGTTCGAGATTATTGCAGAATATGATTGTACTACACTTAAAACATGAAAAAAAGTCATTTTTCGAAAAGTGTCTGTGTGTGTGTCTGTGTGTCTGTGTGTCTGTCTGTGTGTGTGTCTGTCTGTCTGTAGATTTTTTTTCTATGGCAAACGATAACTGCCGCAAATTCAAACAGAATCAAATAATTTTTTGCATACAGCCCTGATTTGTAGAGTACTCACGACCTATTGTTTTCGGTGAAGATCGGTTGAGGGAAAGGGGTAGTTTACCTGCAACGGTTTTTTTTATCAAGGGAAATTTTTTTTTGGCAAACGATAACAGCCGCAAATTCAAACAGAATTAAATAATGTTTCGTATACAGCCCAGAATTGTAGAGTTCTCAAGACATATTGTTTTTGGTGAAGATCGGTTAAGGGAAAGGGGTAGTTTACCAGCAACGTTTTATGTTTTAACAAGGGTGTTTCCTATGGCAAACGATAACACCCGCAAATTCAAACAGAATCAAAAGATTATTTGCATACAGCCCTAAATTGTAGAGTTCTCAAGACCTATTGTTTTTGGTTAAGATCGGTTAAGGGAAAGGGGTAGTTTACCTACAACATTTTTTTAACAAGGGTATTTTCTATGGCAAACGATAACAGCCGCAAATTCAAACAGAATCAAATAATTTTTTGCATACAGCCCTGATTTGTAGAGTACTCAAGACCTTTTGATTTTGGTGAAGATCGGTTAAGGGGAAGGGGTAGTTTACCTGCAACCTTTTACGTTTTAACAAGAGTAAAGTACTTGAAAATTCATTTAAACTTTTGGAACAATGGTAATTGTTAAAAATAAAATAATTTTGTTGCCAGGCAATAAAATTATAATTTTTACTTCCATATTCCTTAAGGAATGGAAGTATGGTGATGGCAAAAAAAATCGTGTTCGAGATTATTGCAGATTCTGATTCTACTACACTCAAAACATGAAAAAAAGTCGTTTTCCGAAAAGTTTTTGTGTGTGTGTCTGTCTGTCTGTCTGTCTGTCTGTCTGTAGATTTTTGTTCTATGGCAAACGATAACTACCGCAAATTCAAACAGAATCAAATAATTTTTTGCATACAGTCCTGATTTGCAGAGTACTCGCGACCTATTGTTTTTGGTGAAGATCGGTTAAGGGAAAGGGGTAGTTTACCTGCAACATTTTTTTTTTAGCAAGGGTAATTTTGTTTATTTGGCTAACGATAACAGCCGCAAATTCAAACAGAATCAAATAATGTTTCGCATACAACCCTGAATTGTAGAGTTCTCAAGATCTGTTGATTTTGGTGAAGATCGGTTAAGGGAAAGGGGTAGTTTACCTGTAACGTTTTATGTTTTAACAAGGGTATTTCCTATGGCAAACGATAACAGCCGCAAATTCAAACAGAATCAAAATATTATTTGCATGCAGCCCTAAATTGTAGAGTTCTCAAGGCCTATTGTTTTTGGTGAAGATCGGTTGAGGGAAAGGGGTAGTTTACCTGCAACGTTTTTTTAACAAGGGTATTTTCTATGGCAAACGATAACAGCCGCAAATTCAAAGAGAACCAAATAATGTTTTGCATACAGCCCTGATTTGTAGAGTTCTCAAGACCTGTTGTTTTTGGTGAAGATCGGTTAAGGGGAAGGGGTAGTTTACCTGCAACATTTTTTTATCAAGCGTATTTTCTATGGCAAACGATAACAGCCGCAAATTCAAACAGAATCAAATAAGTTTTTGCATACGTCCCTGAATTGTAGAGGTCTCAATGACTTTCGATTTTGGTGAAGATCGGTTAAGGGGAAGGGGTAGTTTACCTGCAACCTTTTACGTTTTAACAAGAGTAAAGTACTTGAAAATTTATTTAAACTTTTTGAAACAATGGTAATTGTTAAAAATAAAATAATTTTGTTGCCAGGCAATAAAATTATAATTTTTTCATTTTAATGTAATATAATATTTTTCATTTAATACAGCAATAAAAAGACAGGTAAGACACAGCCTGGCTGTTTGGCTGAAAATGATTTTAAATATAAATCTTAGAATATGGAAGTCATGTATGGTTCTCCATACCGATATTTTCATTTTAATGTAAATCTGTACATAGTATAAAGTAAAGTCGGGCCGTTTTCTCTTTGTGTTTGAAATCGCTAATCTCAGGAAGTACTGAACGGATTTTATTCAAGTTTTCGCCAATAGATAGAGTGTCTATCGAGGAACATTTATGTGTATAATTAATACATATATGTTGTACATTAGCTTAGCTATCACGGTTTATGTCAAGTAAGTGGTATAGTTTACATCTTATATATAAAAATGAATGTTTCTTTGTTTGTCCCGTATGCGTTCCTATACCACTCATCCGATTGCGATGAAACTTCGGTGAGTTGTGCGCACGTCCGCGAAGGTTTGTTTCTTCCACATCTCCTCCTAAACCACTGTACCGATTTCAACCAAACTTGGCACAAATATTTTACGCAATGGGAGAACCAACATAGGATAGATGTTTTTTCGATGGGATCCTTTTGGGGGTTCTTTGGGGTCTTCCACATCGCCTCCTAAACCACTGGACCGATTTCAACCAAACTTGGCACAAATATTTTACGCAAAGGGAGAACCAACATAGGACAAGTGTTTTCGTTTTCGATACGATCCTTTGGGGGTTCTTTGGGGTCTTCCACGTCTCCACCTAAACCATTGGACCGATTTCAACCAAACTTGGCACAAATATTTTACGCAACGGGAGAACCAACATAGGACAGGTGTTTTTTCGATACGATCCTCTGGGGGGTCCTTTGCGGCCTTAAAAAACTATTCGATCTGGTTACTATGGCAACCCAATAGAATAGATTCTGTTCTAAATATATTATCGCATTAAATTGAAGACCACGCGAACGAAGTTGTGGGCAACAGCTATTTATTTTTAAGAAGCCTACTTTAATTAAACTTTATTAATTAAACTAACATTTTCATTACGTACAACGTGAAACTCCGTAGCGAAGCACGGGTATTCTGCTAGTCATGTATAAGAGAAAATATATCGTGCGTGGCAGGCAAGCATATCTCAGTTATGTACTGTTTACGTTTCCATTTTATTATTATCACTACCGCAATAAAAAGGCAGGGAAGACACACACACACACACACACACACACACACACACACACACACACACACACACACACACACACACACACACACACACACACACACACACACACACACACACACACACACACACACACACACACACACACACACACACACACACACACACACACACACACACACACACACACACACACACACACACACACACACACACACACACACACACACACACACACACACACACACACACACGCACGCACGCACGCACGCACGCACGCACACACACACACACACACACACACACACACACACACACACACACACACACACACACACACACACACACACACAATTCGCGTTATTTCTGGCCTCATTCACGTTTATTTTCTTACATTTGCACGGTTTTTAAATGGAAAGTGCCGAACCCATACCAACATAACGCATGCAAGCCGAAAAAGTGTCCAGCGTGGATAGCGATTTGCTTCCTGTGGATCGCTGGGCAGTGTAACTGCACGTGTTTACAGAGGAACGATTCATAGACAGACTTTTCGTCTTTAGGGAATGAACCCTCTGCAAGATGCTGAGGGTCCATGAGTGACTTCGGAGCGCTCCTTCTTTTCCTTTTTGTTGCCGATATTTGGCCATAGTCCAATGTTTTCTACAAAACCAGACGTTTCGGCAATGCCATCGACTTCCATCATCAGTGAAAATCGAGTGCGATAACGTGAGGTGGTATACGTTAGTGACCACAGTACTGTGGTTAAGGCTGAAGCAGTAAGTAGAAAGAAGTAGTTTCTATGGTAATATTTCATTTCGAAAATGATTTTAAATATAAATCTTAGAATATGGAAGTCATGTATGGTTCTCCATACCGATATTTTAATATGAGTTTCCTTTAATTTATTTTCTTTGACTTTTATGGTTGCATTTTTATTATTTAATTATTGTTTTTCTTTTATAGTGGTGTTTTCCTTTGAAGTGTAATCGAATTTCATTTGACATTCTTTGAGTATATGTAATTTAATTATTTTTATGATCTTATTTGAATTAATTATTGGTGGAATATCTGTCATGCTACACTATCTACCGCAAAGTGTTAAAACTATGTTAAAATTGCATTGTGTAAAACGAATGTGCAGCTAATCACAAGGTATTCTTCAGTGTTGCCAAATAACGGAAAGAAAGAAAGAACGAATTGTAGTGGATGAAGTGGTTTGTTTGAGAAACTCTTGTAGACTGTCCCGGCTGTATCATGTAAAAAAAGAAGAAAACTATTTCAATGCCGAATATCAATAACCCGAACATGATGCGGGTTAATGGTAACAAAAGGCCTAAAAGGATACTAGAACATCATTCAGTGAATCATAGGAAAAGAGATAGGTCTCGTAGAACTTTGGAAAAAGATTAAAGAAAGACTTGAGGTGGAGAAATTTGTAAAATTGAGAAGCAGAAAATAGAGATTATTGGCGGTTGTGATGCAACGAATGTAGTAGTATCCACACACACACACACACACACACACACACACACACACACACACACACACACACACACACACACACACACACACACACACACACACACACACACACACACACACACACACACACACACACACACACACATTTAAAATGACAGACAACTCATCTCAGAAGGAAAAGTAAAAAAAAAGATGACCAAGAAGAAGAAGATTAACGGATGAGTCTTGAGCGTGTCGCACGGCGTTTGGGGGTCAGTGTGACAACGGCCGTCCTTGTGTGGAATGCCGTCCAAGGAAACGCCAAATTGAGTAATCCAGTCAAGGACTGACAAGTTTTGGCAGTGGCCTTGCCCTCGGCAACACCTGCAGATGGCCGTCTAACTGTCGCTGCTGCCGCTCTTATGTCACATTCTTACAGAAACGGGAACTTGTTCTAAACGGCTTATTGTAACTTAGGTGTTACAACTCCATAAGGTATAATATAACTAACTAAGAATATATGTTTTGTGTGTGAGAGAGAGAGAGAGAGAGAGAGAGAGAGAGAGAGAGATGGAAACAGATCACTTGTCTAAAATGTGTTAAGATACACGTTCCTTCATACACAGTGTAAAAGTAATTACCATTCTTTTTTTAAAATAGATCCACAGGGATTAGTTTCTAGCATATTGGCATAGTCGCAGATTCTGAAACCGAAAGTTTTTCATTGAAGAACAAGCCCACTTTGAACAACCTTGAACAAGAACAAAAACAACCTTCTTTGAAATTTTAGTGAAAACTACAGATTTTTCTGTTCCCACCCGCGTTTTATTCTTTAAATAATTTCACACTAAATGAGGCAATTGTAAAATCTCTCATTTGATTCACGCTGCAAGAAGACCACGATACAGAGCTAGCCGCTTCGATTCGTTGTCAATTTCTTCACATTCTAAGGTCAATAACACGTCAGTTTTTTCTTATTCTCCTACTAAATTTTGACTTGAGGTTAGATAATCATCATTTCGACAAAAATTGTGCGTTTAAGTATTTCGTAACCGTTCATTAATCAGTTTTCAATATCTACTTTTTCCACCATTTTCCCCAAGATATTGAACATTTAATATTCTGCATCATATTTTCAGTTCACAACATATGTCTTCTTATTCTTCTTATAATTGGATTGTAGGGTACCGATTCTTTAACCCGAATAAATTTGGAAAAAACAGGTCATGCAATGTGATCCTTTAACGTGTATTGTGTGCGTGTTTGTATGTCCTTTACAAATCATTATGTAGAAGTTTGTAACTTTTCCTTTAAGATAAACTCTAAGATGAGAATTAAATAAGAAGTTATGACTAACAAGAAAATCATATAGTGACTTGTAAAACTGTGTTACGTTTTGAACTATTTATAAGTCTATAAGTTGAATATAAATGTGTATGAATGTGTGTGTTATAGTTGTTGGTGTTATTCATACCAAACGTTATATTTGTGTCAAGTATTCGAACAGGATGTTACACACACACACATACACACACACGCGTCTATTGTTTCAATCAGATTCCGGACGAGAATGTTATCTTATTTTATGTGTGATTATCTTAGTTTTATTAAGTTGTATCTTTGTATACCTTTGCTAATAAATATGTACAAAACGGAATAAAATTTACATTTCCGGAGGTGGGAAACAGTATTGGCCGAACCGTTGTGTTGGGGGGCCGTGTCACTAGATCGGTATCATTTGCGAGATTATCACGGCATAAATATAACTGACAACGGACGAAACATCACATCTCGGCGTGCAGATAAGGTACGCACATTCCATAAACATGTTGGTGTGTGGGTTACCGGTCGGTGTTACGCCACTCTCACCTCTCTATAAACATATTTCTCTTTTGAAGAGAGACGATGTTATCTATTCAAGAGCAGGTCGGTAACAAGAAATCAACTGTTCCGGCGATGCCCAACTTTCCACCGACTGAGATACTTAAGGATTTTGTTTTCTTAAAAAACAATTTAGTTCTTACTAAAGCATTTGCGCAAAGTTACTACATCTCAAGCCGTTTCTGGACTATCTTGTCCCATGTTGGAAGACCATGAAGTTCTGAAGTTTAAAAATTAAATTTCTTTTCAATACGTAGACGTTATGCTGCCAGGTACTTCATCTAACTTTATCGTGAGTCTGGTGTCTTAGCGTGGTCTTGCAGGCCGTTCCTTTATTCTGTTACAACGAAAATTTAAATAAATTAAATATTTTAACTTATTACACACAATGTATTGAATGTAATGCCTGCTGGCTCATAATTTATTTATTAACAGAAGCGAGAGGTGAAATTTATACACGTGTAGGCCTACACTGAACGTCAATAATCCATGCACTCAATACATTTGCGCCAGCTTTGAAACTTTCACTATTGAAATGCACTTTGAAAAAAGTTTAAGGAGAAGCCGCTGACCGACGTCCTAACGGCATATTTAACGTCTTCAACTGAATATAATATCCCGAAGGAGTGCCCTAAAGAGGTGAAAGTCTGATGAGGCAAGATCAAGGGTATAAAGAGGATGGGGAACCACCGACTACCCCATTTGTGCAAGGGATTGATTTGTGGCTACAGAGACGTGTGACGCCTAGCAATATTATGGATACAGTTTAATGACATGACGATTTTTTCAGGTCTGCTTCTTCTGAAAGCTTTTCGGGCAATGTAACGCTCAATGTTCACTGTTGAACCTTGCTCAAACAAATCCAGCAGAATGACTTATTTGTAGTCCCAGAAAACAAGAATCGTCACCTTGGCTGTGGACTTCTTAGTTTTGAACTTCTCAAGCCTAAGTAAAGTACTGTGTTGCCATTCCATCGGCTGCCTCTTGTTCTTAGGGTCGTACTCGAACATTCAAGATTTATCTTCAGTCACAAAATTTGATATAATAAAACGGCTTTAAATGTAAACGGCAGGTCTGAACACATGCTTCACTCTTCTGACTTTCAAAGCAACTGTTAACTGATAAGGCACACACTTTCCTGTAGCCTAGATCCTCTACAATTGACAATCTCCATCTATCCGAAAAAAAAAGGAGTATACTATTCCAACGTGCGCATGTTACTACTCAGGTTATACAAACCGACAGGCAGTCATCTGGCCCGCCCGGACACTGCGTCCGTTGGGGCACATCCAGAAGATGCTCCCTCTAACAACTGGACTAACTGAACTGAGGAGAATAATAACAGAATTCAATAACACACCAAATCATTATTATAAGTTGGGGAAAACCATTTGGCTGCTAAAGTCGAATACTTCTCAATAATTGACTTTCAGCTGGATACTGTGTTCTCTGACTCTGACGTTCAGTGTATCCGTTTTTTTTTTAGAAAAATGTGTACCGTATGTGTGTATGTATGTATGTATGCAGGCTATGTATGTATGTAGGAGTGGATGTAAGTATGTATTTGTCTTCTTCATCCATCCTCGAGTAGATGTATCCGCCTGATCCGGTTTCAGAAACCTTATATATATTAAATTAATTTTTTTTTTAATATTGCGAGTTGAATTATAAATTAGACCAATAAGGTCCTTTTTCAAAAGGCAATAGATGGAAATAGATTTTATTTCCTCCATCTATTCTCATATGTATTCAACAACTTTTTCAAACAATGGGGACACCTGCAGCTGACTCCGTATATCCTTATTGCGAAGCACATCTAATCGTTATAGAAATCTTATTTCCGCCGAAATGATTTTATTTGTATTCGCCTTTTGCAGAATCCATGAGCAGCAGAGAATATACGCCATACCCTTATAAAATTTAATTTTGGTTTCTGCTCTAACTTTATTTTTTCATGTTCATCGAATCGTGCCACAGATGGATCTAAATTTGCTCTCGACATCTCTGTATAGACCCAGCGAAACATTACATCCGAAATACTGGAATTCCCGTATTTCTCCTACAAACAGTATCAATCGGCACTTTAAAAGCCGATCATCGGCACTGGATCCATCGGCAGTATTACTTTCATCGGCAATGGATAAAAGCCACGGAATCACATCGTTTTGGTTTTTGGCACGTATTTGTATACATGTATGTAAGTGTAGATTGTATAGGTAGATACATGACTAGAGAGGTAGAAGATAGATAAGAGAGAGAGGGAGAGAGAGGGATAGACAGAGAAAGTAGGGAGAGATTCCCTTACCACGGAAGCCGCACATAGTGGAGGTCAGCACATCGAAATGCCATCACCCGCGAATTACTAGTCTTGTATTACCTACTTTCAGTTACTAATCTGTTGAACAGAGTGTATGGTTACACGTATTCACACTCTGCGCGTTTGAAAGATTCAAACAGCCGACTCCTCGCCAACACAGACTCATGCCGACACACGGCGGCGCCGATTTAACAACCAATGAAATTTTTTCAATTTATTATACATACACTTTTTCATTTTATGCGCCTGTTGCATGCGTTCGGTTTCTTCGGTATATCGAGAGAGAGAGAGTGAGAGAGAGAGGGAGAGAGAGGGGGGGGTGAGAGAGAAAGAGATAGGGGACACAAGTGACGGGAGAATGCAAATGTATGCACGTATCATAGGTGTTACAGAAATCTGCAATTAGAACACGCGCGGTCAGGAAATAAAACCAGATGAAGTGGCAAAGTGGCGAGATGTGAACTGAATCCAATATCGGGATCGAACTGGCGCTCCTCTCGGTAGCGGTCTGCGCTAATAGCTTGGCGGGTGCGAAATATGACAGCGTTAAATGCATTTGAGATAATTACCGCGTGTCACCGAAGCCCATTAACTGTTTGAAATGTTGCTACGGCTCACACGCACGCACGCACGCATACAGAAGGATTATTAATATCAATAATAACGTATAGATTTATATATAATTTATTATACTTGTTCACCGTTATTATTTAACCAGCTGTCGTATGGATTTATCATAATTATTGTTTTACTAATACTGAATTATATATTTTACTTTGAAACACAAAGATAGTAGGTGTATTTTATTAAAAGGGACTATAAACAAGATCAGTGGAGTCGGATTCGTTGCCAAGTTGGGTTGTTTATTTTTAAGGACTGATAAGACAACAGTTGATGGTTATTTCACGTCATAACGCTGACACAGATTTACTGTTCGTAGAGGGTCGGCTATCTTAAACAATCAGTTCTAGTATTATCCCGATAATTAAACGACAATGAAAGGGGTTTTCTGAAAAATTAATGTGTCGAAAAATTATAGGTACAAATCTCCACATTTTATGTTAATAAATGCAGGCCATACATTTTAAAAATCTCATTTACTATTTACTTGTTTCGAGGTTTATTGTTTTGTTTTTACCATTGTTTTTTGTGTTGGTTTTTCCCATTTTTTTTTTTTGTAGCGAGCGAGGAGCTGGCTCACTTCACCAACTCCTAAACTCCTACTAATCTGCACGGCCAGATTACTTTCGTTTGTAATTGCCTTTCTCTAGCATTAGGTCAATGCATTCCATTTTGAAATCGAAATTATGACTTCCCGTCTATCACTCATATCTAGTAGGCATTACCCGGACTGCCACATGTGGATGCGCCCTCTACGGGTAACAGGCCCCTACGATGGTTATGACATATACTGTCAGTTGAATGTTTCATTTTTTGTGCAGTAGCAAAATCTTGGCTAAAATAAATGAAAGCGTAAATATCACAACTACAAACTATATTACTCTGTGGGAAGAGATAGTTTATATAAGACAGCTGAAAAGAGTGCAATTTACGTAAATAAATTTTCTGAGAAGAGCTGTAAGGAAATCAGTGAAGGAGAGAATAAGGAATACTGTGATAAGACGGGAATGCTAAGTGAATCTGCCGTAGACAGATTTGTATATGTATCCGTCCATGTCTGTTTAAATTCGGAACAGACACAATTATCTAACCCGAAGTTGGATATGATTATGATAATGTGATTACGTAAGAGGAATGATGAATGCTGAGAAGAATGTAAAGGAAATTCATTATTATCATCTCTCATTATCATCACCATCTTCTTCTATAAGGACTAAACCCAAAGTAGTTTGTTCCGGTCCCAAGCAGATAGACTAGAGACGGTCACACATCGCTTCTTCGAACGTCTTACACCTCTGCCTCCCTTCGGTTAACAATTCGGTTGTTTGAGGATGCGGCAGTCCAAACAGGAACAAACATTGAGGAAGATGTTCCAAACATTTTAGCCAATATTGGTTAATTCTATCGAGTATACTCATAACATTCAGTTTCTATCGTATTTCTGCATTTCTTTCTGGAGAGTATAATCTCTGCCACGTGCCTGAGAAATATTATTTCGGCCACTTGAACAGAACAGCACTGACCTGGCATTTCTTAGATCCATACAGAAATGTGTGAAGGGTCTTCGCCCTGTAGAACTTTAGGTACGAGTGTAAGAGGAGGATGTGGGGGGATGAATGTTTTAAGAAAAACAGTGATACTCTGATAATCGGATGTGGGAAAAAAATAGAATCCCGTCTGACGTTTAGCTAAATGGAATAAGATAAAGCATGGAACTGAGAGAAACCTGCACCACGAACACGTTAAGTTAGGCCTATCAGTTAGTAGGAAATTTCAATATGTAATGGTATAGCACTTTGCTAATTGTATGATTATGTGTTGTTTGGTTGAGACAAAAAATTATTATGGAAACCCCTAAATAAAAATTATGGTAAAACAGTAACGCAGAAAAACTATTTCATAAAATTTAGAATTCGGAATTGCTTTGGATCGTTCGATATTTTCCTTACGCCATTTCCTTAAATTACAATGTAGTTACAAAGAAATAGAGTGCTTCGAGGATACTGAACGAGAACTCTTCTAAATTCCCAAGAACATTTCAAACCATTAGGCACTATGGAACTCTACGGAACATATTTACACTATATCACGAAACGCTCCAACGTGAAAGTGTTCTTTAACCTGTCTAGACAATTGGCGACGTTGTCCACGATCGAATAAATCGACTCTCTGTTCTACATGACAAATTTCAATAATGTATAAAGTACTAAACAATTTCAATGAATCTACAAGATTTCAAAAGTTTAAGGAAAAAAGTCTGGATGGAAACGAAAACTCAGATTACAAAACGATAACGGAACCCAGGATATTGTTTCGATCGGAACGCGTAGTTCCAAGACAGATTTATGTGACCTGTACCGCTGACTGCCAGTTACTTCCGATACCGCGTGGTCGTGTGTGTAAAGAGTTAAGATATTTGGGTGCGGATCCTTGCTAGCGTACAAGTCGAGGAAGGCATTTGCAATTTTATCTTTGCAACGCTACGAACCTGTACGCCACTTTTTTGAGACAAGCGGTTTCAGCAGGTATATGTCCTTTAAGCGTAGAACTTACTGCATCCACTCTGACTTCTCCATATCTTTCTCTGGAGTTGATTCACGGAAGTATGGATATGTAACGACGTGGCCGATAAGTCGCGACCGGTGTACGGCTCCAGTCAATCGCTTTCGGCAGGGATCGGATGAAATTATTAGTCGTAAGGTGTGGATTATTACGTTGTGATAATTTAGAAGACAAGTGTCTATGGGGATAGGCATGAGCTTCCGAGGACGTGGTGGTGCGTTTCCCATGCAGTTCAATTAACATGAAAGGTTAGCCTAGGTGACAGAGAACTGGTCAGGAACTATCTTTTGTCGTTACTTATCAAAATTCATCACTATTTATTACTGCTTACCATATAGTACTGAAAAGTGCAACAGCATGTGTTCTCAATACAAGTGCTTTAAAGTAAAATCATAGAACGTTTCTGGTACAATCGTAGTGGTAGAATCGTTTAATTTAAGTTACAATGAAGTCTAATTTAATGCCAAGTAATAGAAGCAGGTGGAAAATTCTGTAACATATAGTAAACTACAGCGCTCGCTCGTGCTAACAGTCACGTGATTATTGTCAACAATCGTAACTTACGGCACAACTATATCGACTGTTGGTGTAGGTGTACAATAATTGATTCTGGGCGTGAGTCCAATAATGTGCGCCGTAAACACGCACCTGCTCCGACGTCGAAGCCGCGGCTCCCGTATCGCCGAGATACACAATAAGTGGCGGCCGACTTTTACGTCTTCCAGAAGGCCACAATTCTTTCGTATCATGAGTATTCTTTTATATTTACGATAATAAGTTGTCTGGCATCTTTTCGCTAATCAATATTAGGTTACTTTAGAGCAACTTATAGTCATATTTTGGTCGTGTGAATCAAAATTAAACAAGACTTCTTCAATCTTGATTCGGTTCTTTTATTTCGTTTTTTTTACCAAAAGTTTTAAGTACTTAAAATGGACACTTGTAAATGGTTTTTGCACCGACTTATGTAGTCAATTACTGTCACGGACATTGGATACTCTAGACCTACATAAAACACAATTATCTTTGTCTGAGATTTTGTAGTTTATCGGGCGCGTGAGTAACTAAGTGCTATCTGTACGTAAACATACTTTCACGGCGACGATGAAACTATAGCAGATCAATTAGTGGTATCGAGCATGTTGTTGATTGCCTAATGTGACTATTCATCAAATAACAATATGACTCACAATGAGTAGATAATAGCCCACAAACTGGTCGTTATCATCGTCCTCGTCATCATCACCACCACCACCATCACCAATTTCATCATCATCCTTATGTTTAGGCATTGGCTGATTGAATTTAAGAATCTAATAAGCTTTTCTTTGATCGTCCTATATTCTTTCATTTTTTATCGTACCTTAGAGCTTGTTTAGGAAGTTTTCTGATACCTATCCTTTCTATTTCCTTTTTCTGTTTTTAGGATTAAGGAATTTAAGAATTTTTAGGAATTTAAGATTAGTATATTCAGGGCTTTCTAGGATCCTTATCCAAACTGAATTCGCTGTCTACTGTACCTGATCTTTATAAGAGCCCTACTGACATAGTATCAACTGCATTTTTGTCCCTGCTGCAACCTTATTGAACCTCACTAGAAGGATTCCAATCCAGAACACGCAGATATATGTATCTCTAACTCTCCCTCGTTCCACCGTAATGTCGCTATAAGACGAAAGTTGAAGAACTCTAAGCTTGAGAGTTTGTGCGCTTCGTAGCCCAAAATCTCTTCAATCGTTCCTATATCGTCTTCTACCAATAGCTTCGATGTCTTAGTATAGACCTCTCCGTACAGTCAGATGCCTCCGAGCATTGCTCGATGCCCCACCATAATCCTGTTTGCTCCAATTCCCGACCTCGCGCATTATACCTATCACCCACACGATCCGTGACTGGGACTGACGACTAATAAAGCAGAAGCTGCACTTGTTGCAGGCTTGCCTGGCGCTACCATTCGTGATGAGCGACTCCTTCTCTAATCATACCCGTGATCCTACAGCACCACTAGGCGGTCGCTTGCCCTCCTAGCCGAGAAGTCTCAAGAGATTTTCTTTGTTCCTACCCATTGCGAATCGCTCCTCGGTTCAGAACCCACAAAAATATAAATAAGCGGAGCCATCCCGCAAGAACTACATAGGAAGGAACCCATCCTCGAACATGTGCATGTATGATGTTCGAGGAATAATACGGCAAAACCTCGGCCTTGTCATCGGTTTCGCTTGGACACTGCAACCACTGGATCAAGTTTCTACGTTAACATCGAGGCAGGACATGCCCGATCTGGACAGCGGTAATAATTATTGGTTAGGTCTACGGGTTATAATTGTTACGTTCAGCCATGGACATACATAGTAAATATCACATTCCAGGTGTGTGCCTATGATAAACTGCATCAACACTCGATGACATGTTATCTTGGCAGATTAACTGTAGTATTGCTTCTAGTATGAAGTCACGGACGTGTGGCTGCTGATGGCCAGTCGATAAGATAAGCCGTCACTATTTTGATTCCTTTCGGTCCTACTATTCACTTTGTGTTCTTGAGTTGGCAGCACTGTCGTCAGGAATAAAAACAAAATGAATGTAGATAATTCAAATTAAATACACACGACGTTTATAGTAACATGAGATTTGTACTGCGCGCGCGCGCGTGTGTGTGTGGTGTCTAACCACACACTATGTATTAAATTATCTTTTAACAAATGACGAGATTAAAAAGTTTTCCAAACACTTTCATTAAACCAATATTTCTTCATAATGTTTCGTCTTGTGAACAAGAACTTGGTTCTTAGGTAGGTTGATGGAAATTGAAAAACTCGTTACTCGTTTCTTAAATTAATTAATACACAGACGAAATCACCTTATACACATAAATGATAGTTTAAACGAGGTATTATTACTCGACTTGAATCATTCGCTACCTTATCTTTGCTGCACATTTCAATAAACGAGTGTGTGTGTGTGTGTGTGTGTGTGTGTGTGGTAGACGACGTGACGCATTATGTTGGAATTATAAAGTGACAGTTATAACGTTGCTTTGTTTATCGACAGACACTGATAAAAGAGGCTTTTTAAAACCCGAGGAAGTTACTTTCGTAGACACTACCATTTGTAGTATGGAACCGTACATACACCCACACCACACACACGCGCTCGCGCATATTATCTTAGAATTTTTATTTTTGTAGTTGTATGTAAGTAAGTAAATAAGTATCTACTCTGTATTATTTTAGTGAGGGAGTTTTTGAAATACAAACATTTATTTTAGTTCCTTGCTAATATGTATATATTCGGTTCAACATAGTTAGAACTTTTTACAATTAAAACGTTTTTGCACACCACTATAAATAAAAATTCCCGATTAGCGCTTAGAAGCTTTACAGGTCAACATCAGATCAGAAATATTCATATGTATATTTATGTAAGCATACATATCTCTATTCATATTACATGTATGATCTGATGATGGCCTGTGAAGCTTGACGGCGCAAAACAAACGGTTTTTTAATGATATCTTGACTAATATTGTTGATGTTGCTGATGTATAACGGTAGAGAGAAAAGTAATTATTCTAGTAATTTTATGTGTGAAATAGTTTCTAATCTTTTATTCTTTCCACCTTTCAGCCTCCGTCAACTCGTCTGCGCTCTCTCACGATAGTCTGTCCATTGCCATTACTCCCTACGCTGATCACGCGTCTTGTTACGTAGTTTCCCATCTCTACTGTGTTGTCGGTATTACCCTGTTTATCCGTCTTGTGACTTCGGTTTAATTCTGTTACATAACGAGTTCCCGTACATACGTATATAACCTTGCCAGACTAAAATCATCCCTAGAGTGACAGACTTCTTCCATCACTGCCTTCGTTATATAAAGCGACGTTTCGGCTAAGTAACAAATCTGTAGCCATCTTCAGGCCAAAACAAACAGTAAAACATCACAAATAAAAAATTAAAAAAATACTCTGTCTCACCACAACCGACAGAGTCAAAACATACTAGAGTGTACACATAACAAAAACAAACTTACCAACTATGGAATCTATAACACACACACGCGCGCGCGCGCGCGCGCGAACACTCACGCTTCAAGTTCAACTGCAAAATGCAACAGTTCATGTGAGTTTGTACGTGTATTCGGTGTGTGTGTGTGTGTTTTATAGATTCAATTGTTTGTAAGTTTTATTTATTTATTGTTATCAGCGTCAGATCAGATCATGTTGTTTTTGACGTCACCCAATTATAACTTTTCCAATCAATGGAATAAATGTGTAGGTTTGCGTTCCATAGTTTGTTAGAACTTCGAGATTTTATTCATGTTTTTTTCTTAGTAAGTGTACAGGTGGTCGTGCAAGTAGGCCTACACGGAGAATGCATTCGTCATACACTTCGGATCATGGTTTTTGTAGATTCTAGAGTCTGACAAGTATGACGTTGCGTATACCTGACACAAGCTGAAAAACGTTTCACTGTACACTGTAGCAGTCACAGCTACAGTACCTCCCCATTCACTCATAAATACTTGCTTACTTATCACACTTCCTTCCACAAAACAATTACTGAACCCTTACTAACTATAGGCTTTGTTACTCTTGTCTCTGTCTCTGTCTCTCTGGTGTGTGTGTGTGTGTATGTGTGTGTTATGAACGGTAAAGGATATCAGCACAACGTTCTGTGTAAAAGTCGAAACAAGCCTTAGAAGGAAATGAGTATCATTATAAATCTCTAGGTTTTCACATGTGCGTCCGTTACTCCCAGAACAACGTACGACGACGAACATGTAATTATAAACTTCGTTATTATTTATTGCGTCTTGTCCGTTCCGGCGGCCCTTTTGGCCTAACTGAAATAATAGCAACAACAACAGTAATTGAAATCGGAGAAATTTTCACAGTGTAATCGGTATTAAATCACATTCATTCGATGCGTATGGAGAAATAAATAAGAGCGAAGTAGCAGACCGTAGGCAGCGGCAGGTAGCTTATGAGAATGTTGTGCGCACGCAACGCAGTGGCCATCGTCAGGGAACCGTTTGCTCAACGAGTAAACGTGTGTCTGTTTCATAGCTGTACCATAAATATGACAAACTGTAAAAGTATCTGAACTACAATGTTCACCCTTTCTTGGATTCCGCAGACTCTGGCTAACTCTCCTTGTCTCTGCCTGTGTCGCTCTCTTTTCTTTAAACCTACCTCTCTGTATACAAGTACACATTTTAAATA
Source organism: Magicicada septendecula (assembly GCA_034769895.1). Taxonomy (NCBI): domain Eukaryota; kingdom Metazoa; phylum Arthropoda; class Insecta; order Hemiptera; family Cicadidae; genus Magicicada; species Magicicada septendecula. The sequence continues at coordinate 400,808,223 of CM068371.1, read as the reverse complement.
CTTTCAACATACTCATTCGAGCCGCGAATCAAAAGTAGTCACCGATTCTTTCAATAGTCGACAGACAAAATACTTACAACACAGCATACACAAACTTTGTTATATAGAGTGCGTGCGCGCCCCCCGCCATCCAATGGTGGATCGTTGCCAAGTCGTGTAAATATTAATTGACTGCAGTCACGAAATTGCATACTTGTTCCGAATCGATTGTACTTAGGTACAAGTACAAGTACCTACTTGGAATTCAGGTCGTACGAAAGCTGACTCTTTACTTGGTAGTAGCATAGGCCTACTACTACTACTACTACTACTACTACTACTACTACTACTACTACTACTACTACTACTACTACTACTACTACTACTACTACTACTACTACTACTACTGATCCCCGTTAATCCACAGGTAGCTATGGCAAATACAGTAGAGTCCCGCAAACTCGACCTAATGTGGACTGAGAGGGTGACGAGTTACCGTAAATGTCGAGTTTTACGGAATAAGGGGTGGGTTATTCACAACTCATATTTTACTGCATATTACTCTAATGAACGTTCTAGCACAATACAGAAGACAGAAAAGTACAACACACCCTAAAATAATTGTTAAAAGTTAAAAAAAACCTTACATACAAAACTGAAGAAATGATTAGTTCTTTGTGGAAAAAAATCTTGTGATTCTAGACTGTCTCTCGCACTCATTTCGTCTTCGTGAAGCTTCATCACGTAGGTGACGGAGAAACAAAATGTCCATAGGAGATGCACCCTGCTCCTCCAAGTAACGGAGCATTCCTTCAGCGGTCTTTAGTCCTTCATTGTGAGTCATCTTTTTAACTTTTCCGTTGTCTTCCATCGTTGGTCTACTAATCCGTTGTTTATCCTCGTTCTCTTTCACTAGTGCAACTATTTCACCATCTCCTGAAAATTCACAGTTTTCATCCTGCTCCATCCATTCTCCAACATCACCATCAGTAACTTCTTCGCAGCCTGGAATTTTCTTCGATAAGTCCACTATTTCACAATTTTCTGTCTCTTCTTTGCTTTCTTGAAAATCGTTTCCTGAATGGTCTAGCAACTTTCTCCAGGAACGAACAAGGCTTATATGCTCGATTTCATTCCAAGATTCCGATATCCATTCCACTACGTCCAGCATGTCTGTTTTCTTTAGTTTATCGATCATGTCACACCCTTCCTCCATGGCTAAGACAAGAGATGAAAGAAGTTTACGTCTGTATCTCTTCTTCAATGCTTCCAAAATGCCCTGGTCCATTGGTTGACATATCGAAGTCACGTTAGGAGAGAGAAACATGGCTCTTATGTCTTCGTCTCATAACTGTTCTGCATCAGAATGGGATGAGGTATTGTCGAGAATAAGAAGTGATTTCCTTAGCAGGTTTCTCGAATTTAGAAACTTTTCTACCAAAGGAACAAACTGGTGATAAAACCAGTCCTTAAAAATGGCTTCATTTATCCATGCATTTGACTGATTCCTGTACCAAACAGGCAGATCATAGACGGTCTCAGTTCCTTTAGTGCACTTTCTTACGTTTTTAAGCGCCCGGGGATTTTTTGATTTGCTTATGAGCGCTAGTTTGAGCTTATGGCTGCCTATTGCATTGCTGGGTGCCAAGATTGTAACTCTCTCCTTACTTCTTTTATAACCTGGGGCCAATTTTTCTTCCCTGGATGCAAGCATTTTCGAAGGCAGCAATCGAAAATTCAGACCAGACTCATCACAGTTGTAAATTTGATCCCCAGATAGACCCTCCTATTCAATTATTAGTCTGTGGAAATTTTCCTTGAATTTATTAACATTTTCCAAGTCAGCAGATAGTTTCTCACCACAAAGGTTTATCTGTCTGATGCCGTAGTTCTTCTTCCACGTGTCGAGGCAGCCAACACTAGCAGTAAATCCAGGCTCTCCTTCTTGAAATTTTTCATAGAATTTGAGGGCTTTCTCTTGCAAAATGGGTCCTGAAATGGGTGTTCCTTTTTCCCTTTGCTGCCTAAACCACAAATAAAGCGCCTCACTCACTTTCTCGTATTCGCCACCTTTCATATTTTTCCTTTCCTTTAAACTATCAGTACATGCTCTTTTTACACACCAAGACTCAATTTCGCATCTCTTCTTTTTCCACCCCATTATTTTTCGTCCAACGCCTAAATCCATGGCAATTTTATTAGCACTTTTCCCTTTGTTAAGTCTCTTTAAGGCATCGAATTTAATTTCCATTGTCACGTTAATTTGTTTTCTTTTCTTCTCGTTCGACATTTTCACTTGCACGGACAACACAACACAACACTTGTAAGCCTGGATGGAAACTGAGAAACTGTACCCAGAATGAACTGAAAGTTTAGCTTACAATAGGGTACAGCCATAAACCTTCAGGCAAGCCTGCTAACGGATGGACATTCATATGCATAAATATGTACTGAAATTAGTAATTAAAATGTACTTATAGGCCTACTGTTTGCACCGTATAGGCGATGTTAGACGATTAACATTATTTCAAAGTTAGTGTTCTGCTTGACTAGCAGAAATCATTTAGCGATTAAAAAAAAGTGATCGTCGAGTTATACGGAATGTCGAGATATCGGGAGGCGAGTTAGCGGGATTCTACTGTAATGAAATCCGGTTGAAGCATCCTAATTGGTACCTAGGAGTGATGACTGACAAGAAACTCACATACTGGAAACTTATTATAAAGGCAGCAGGCAAAGCAGCGAATGTCATCATCACATTAAGCAGGTTTGAGGACTAAAGTCTAGTACACGACATGTGTTGATGGCTGTCACACAATCGATCATGCTGTATGGTGCAGAGATGTGAGCTGGGTGTCATTCAGAAACCCTAAATATACAAGAATCGCATGATTTCAGTGCAAAGACCTTTGCACTTTGGCGACACGATGACACAGATATTTTAAAATTTGTCTAGTTAATGACGGAACCTCACAAAATCTTCCATAACTTATTAATTCACGGTCCGTTTTAAACTATGGTAAATTCTACTGTCTAGCGACTTGTGGCCCATATATAAATTGGGTGACGTTTTGCCTAAGTATGTTAATCCAACATAAGCATTATCATGTAGAACGCGACGGAAAATGTGAGGACATGAGTGCAAAGATAGACAGCTTTAAATACAATCGACTCATTATCGTACTAGCACGTATCCGCAGCCACCCACATGAGCGCGGGCACGCGTCTCGGTAGAACAATTTCCCGTTTATTAACTAACTACAGAGTAATATCGAGTAGACGCTTTGACAACGTGCCAGCGCCACGCGCGCGCTTACACACATCTGTCTCGCGCCGCGTATCCTGAATATCAATTAACGAAACCACGCGCACAAAAAGAAATCAGGTATCCGTCCCGCGCCATGCAATGCCTTCATGATTATTTATGTACTCTGTGTTTAACGAAGCATACCGACCAACGGCAACAATGAAAGGATTCCACTTTAAACATACATCAGACAACTAGGCAGACGACGAATCTAGGAAAATTCTAATTACTGTTAAATATATATGTTGACTATAAAATTATTTATCGTTGGAGCAATTAAACAGGCTCGTAGCATAACCAAACAGAAACCGAGTTGCTAGACGACCCTACGGCCGCAGTTGGCATACCACAAGAAGAAATAAAATAAATAAAGCGAATTCTAACAGAAAAAGATACATCAATTACTAAAAAATATATCAAAGAATATTATTCGTATAACTGCTTCTGTTCTATATTATAAATTGCAAATGTGTAAAGAGGACAGAATTAAATTTCTGAGAAAGTTACATCGTAATATCAACAATACACTGATTAGAAAAAAAAAACACATGACAACTAAAAAAGATAATGTAAAAAAGTTTTAAGTAGAGTTTACAACATAATTATTGTACATTCAGGGGCGCAGCCAGGATTTTCATTTGGGGAGGAGACTTCTAGCATGTTCGAGGGAGGTCACAGATTTATGTGAGTAAAACTACAATAATTAAAAGCAACAGATCTCGTTATTTGCTATTTATTTTGTTGTAATGATGTTTATTTTGAAACTAATAAATTTTTAAAATTTAACAACGCCATGAAACAATAAAATGACAACTATAATTATAATATAAACAAAGTAAATTTTCAGGCCTACTCTGAAGATGACATTTGATACTGTTGAATATATAAAAAATATATAAATATATTCTTGTAAAAAACAAGTTATAATCTATTATTATTAATAATTAATTATTATTATTACACAATTATAATGCGAGAAGATATAACTATAATAAAATAAATGATACAAGAAAAGTGAGAAAAATTTGTCTTCTACTTTTGCAGACGCTGGTGTCGGTAAATGGTCTGTACGAAAACTTAATTTTACAAAATTTTACGAAATCAACAGAAATTAACTAAAGATTTTCATAAAATGAGCACTAAAATGACACAAAAACATTTCAAAATCGCACAATAGGGTACGCAAACACGGAATTAACCGTAAATTTTGTTGAAGTCAGTAAACAAATCGATTCACCGGTAAAAGCTATGGAGCGTTTGTAAACGGCATTCCGAACGTCGTGTCGTTATTGTTCTTAGCCTTACGTTGTACAGAATAACGGAAACCTTTAGATTTTAAAGTTGGCTCGCGTTCAAAACAATAATAAAGAATTAAATTAAAAAAGAACAAGAAAGAATATTAAATAAGGGTGGAAAACTATGTACAACAATAAGCACATCTATGCAAAAGTTTATAGTAACTAAAAAACTGTTTAATGCAGAATTGTTTAAGTTGTTGAATCGATTACTGCACTATAAATGTCGTAAACGTAGACGTATATACTAGGGGGAGAATACCAATGCTAAGAAGGCAATACTTCAATGTCGTAAACGTAGACGTATATACTAGGGGGAGAATACCAATGCTAAGAAGGCAATACTTCAATGTCGTAAACGTAGACGTATATACTAGGTGGTGAATACCAAGGCTAAGAAGGCAATACTTCAATGTCGTAAACGTAGACGTATATACTAGGGGGAGAATACCAATGCTAAGAAGGCAATACTTCAATGTCGTAAACGTAGACGTATATACTAGGTGGTGAATACCAAGGCTAAGAAGGCAATACTTCAATGTCGTAAACGTAGACGTATATACTAGGGGGAGAATACCAATGCTAAGAAGGCAATACTTCAATGTCGTAAACGTAGACGTATATACTAGGGGGAGAATACCAATGCTAAGAAGGCAATACTTCAATGTCGTAAACGTAGACGTATATACTAGGTGGTGAATACCAAGGCTAAGAAGGCAATACTTCAATGTCTTAAACGTAGACGTATATACTAGGGGGAGAATACCAATGCTAAGAAGGCAATACTTCAATGTCGTAAACGTAGACGTATATACTAGGTGGTGAATACCAAGGCTAAGAAGGCAATACTTCAATGTCGTAAACGTAGACGTATATACTAGGGGGAGAATACCAATGCTAAGAAGGCAATACTTCAATGTCGTAAACGTAGACGTATATACTAGGGGGAGAATACCAATGCTAAGAAGGCAATACTTCAATGTCGTAAACGTAGACGTATATACTAGGGGGAGAATACCAATGCTAAGAAGGCAATACTTCAATGTCGTAAACGTAGACGTATATACTAGGGGGAGAATACCAATGCTAAGAAGGCAATACTTCAATGTCGTAAACGTAGACGTATATACTAGGTGGTGAATACCAATGCTAAGAAGGCAATACTTCAATGTCGTAAACGTAGACGTATATACTAGGTGGTGAATACCAATGCTAAGAAGGCAATACTTCAATGTCGTAAACGTAGACGTATATACTAGGTGGTGAATACCAAGGCTAAGAAGGCAATACTTCAATGTCGTAAACGTAGACGTATATACTAGGTGGTGAATACCAAGGCTAAGAAGGCAATACTTCCAAAACCAATATAAAATATGAACCACTTTTCAAATTTCAGGCAACTAGAGCACTGTTTATGCGAAGCAATCTTGAAATCGCAATATGGCTTTAGAGTACAGCAATTAAAAATGTTCGCACTCACATATAACTAATTAGCCTGATTATTCTATTCTACAGACTACATATTTACCGATACATATTTTTTAAATTTTTAATATTTTTTTATTTATCCCTCTGGGTGGGGTTTTAACCCTCCACAACAATCACCCTTCCTTCGCCTTGCCATTGTAGAATAAAAATAATAGTTATAAAAATAATATTTTTCCTTTGTAAGTGTAAATTACTTTTTACAACCTCGTTCATGATTGAAACTGTCAGTTTCTGTATCACGAAATTGACAGTACAAAATTTTCAAGGGGTGTTGACAGTATTGATTTTGTCGAATTTTTTATATACCGAGTTCATATTATGAATAATTTTTTTAATAATTTGGTGCCCACATAAATTTTTACGATTTAATAATATTTTACATTTATTTTTGACTCTTGGTACTGCTATATATATACTATATATATACACTGCAATATACAATATACTACACTACAATAGTATACTTCAATATAAATACTGCTTTATAAGATGAGCAGACAGGCAAACGGTTGAGTTAAAGTTGAGAACTAGCTTCACTGGTTGAACAATTTGTAATTTTTTTAACGTACATTTTTACAATCATTTTATAGAATAATTTTGTACAAGAATTTTAAAAATATTTTGTCTACTACGTGAAACAAAGCAATATTCTTTAAATGCAATTAAATTTCTGCAGCACTGACGTGAATTTAATACGGTTTTGAATATCCCCGTATATGGTCAGTCGAGCCAAGCTATTGGAAACTTCTGTCAACCTCCTTGCGAAAGTCGCCCGTTTCAGCCACAACTTGCTCATCTTTCGTAGATCAATAGAGACGTGGTCTAAGACATTATGCCAGGCGCGCTGCCGCAGAGACAAACAATAATGGCGACTGGGAATGGGAAGATAGTGGCGACCGTTACCAACCGTTTAGGTTCGTTGCCGTAAATCTTACGGCATCCAGTAAATAAATGATATCGGTTCCAACAGGTAACAAAACCACCGTCACGACCGAACTCTCCTCTGTCCCAACAACCGTATGCAGTATTTCATTATTACACAACTAACGAACATGCTACAAGTAGAGACTTCATAATACCTACATCTAGATAACCGAACGCGGCAAAATAAGATGTGTTGCATTGACAGCGCGCGGGCGCGCACACACAGAGTCTCAGCTGGACTCCAACTGACTGATCCCCGATCTGATATCCGACACACTTGCCCGATTCGATGTGTGAATAATAAGAAAAAGGGGTTGAGCGTTTGTTTGTTAAAGGGTTGATCTATTGCCGCCATCTACCTTCAGGAAGGTAGAGGACAAAACAAAACAAAAACTAAACTTGTTTTATATCGATATTAAAATCGATTGTGACTGCATTGTGTCAGGTTTTGTACTGCGGCGACAAAAGTGCAGTCGTTCACACGTTCGAGTCAAAGTGACACTTTGTCTTTAGTGGAGGTGACAGCCGGAGCGTTACTTACTGTTCGTGGCGGGAATCTTACCCCTGACCGCTAACGGGGACGGCGGCACGTATCGATCATACATGCAAAGAGACATTGGCCACAATAACAGCACAAATATGTTTGTTATTTGTAATCATGTCAACGTATTTAAAGGTGTAATTTTGTGTCACATTACAGGAACAGATTTCCGAGTCCCAAATTAGATATTTCGTTCGTTCCAAAAATCATCCTCAAGATCTCTCTCTTTCATATTCTTATCTATGGCTTCTTTCCAGTTTCTTTTTTGGATCTGTCTGGCTTCCTTCTGTCTGTGAGTTGTCAATTTGATAATTGTTTTGGGATTCTATGATATAGGCCTACGTTCTGTGTTTCAGAATTGATTACTACAATATGGAAAGGTTAACCAATCTTTACTTTCTATCATTATTTAAACATAAAACATAACCTATCGCTGTCTTAATATGCCAATTAAGATTTTACTCCTATTTTATGTTAAATAAATAGAATTTGTTTAATTGTGAAATTAAAATTTAGTGGAACACGCAGTTTCTCTTGACTACCAAATACATGTGCGAAAATCCTTTTTGTTATAATTTAATAATAATTACAACACTCTTTGTATTGCTGTCTTTTTAAATTGTGACTTTGAAACGAATTTGAAGATATCATGTGCGTGCGTGCGTGTGTGTGTGTGTGTGAGCGTTCTATTAGATATGTATGAAAAGAGACCTTATTTATTCTGAGCCTACGAAAAATTTTTCTGGACAAAGATGCGAATGTATTAGGTGCATGTTGTTATTAGAATTAAAAACTTAAGTGTATAGTGTCAGTGAAGTTCAGTGTTACGCACATATCAGTAGAACCATGCGTGTCAAGAATAATGACATTACGTCCATTCATGTACACCTATTCAAGTATATTAATGTGTCAGTATTATGGATAACTATTTAAAATTTATTAAAATAAAATATGTTACTATATTTCTATGTTAGGATACTTGTACGTGTCCATATCAAATTAACTGATTCGTGTCATCTGTAATCGACGAATCATTTTTCTAATTTTTCCTATCAGTTCGTTTGTTATTCTTTCCTGCTTTCTGTGTTCTCTTTCAATATCCCTGTATCAAAACAGTATTCTTGAAGGCGCGCCGCTAAAACGATCCTCCTACATCGTACTCCTACCGCCTCTATTCGTGTATTCTTATTCCGATATAAATAAGTCTTCACGAAGTCTATCGCTCCACCTCTTCCTCGATCTACCCAGGAGACGACTTCCACCGGTAACGAAATGCAACATCTTCACGGAAGATCGGTGACAATCCATCCTGTCCAGCCCATTGTAGCCTCCTGCTAAGCTTAATTCTCACAATGTCTGAGCCGTTGTAACGTTTTCCAAAACCCTGTTGTGCCAGGTCCACTATTGCATTTGTATTGAACCGAAAATCTTCTGCAAGACTTTTGTAGGTTATTACATTTTTTAAATTGTGTTGTAAACTTGGTTTATACATTCCTTTGTAAATAGCCTTAAATTATTAACGGACCTAATATTTAAGCCAAACCAAACCAAACCAAACCAAAACCAAACCAAAATTCACTTCAACCCGTCTCGTAATCCGTAATGTTATAAAGTCGAAGATATAATAACGCTCTTATCATTTTATTTATTTCTTAGTAGTTCATTTGGTTAGTCTAGTTAGTTAATAAATTTTTAAATTTACGCGGGGTCTCAGTACTCAGTTAAAAACGTCATAATGCAAATTGTGCTTTACGTTTAATAAAAAAATGGACAGGCGAACAAAGTACAGATCTTTCTCTCCAAAGCCTACAAAAGAGATAGAATACTAAACATAACCATGGAATGTAGAACCACTAGACGTGAACGTTAATGTTACCGCGTGTACGGAGTGGATGACAAACGTTAACGCGTGTACGGAGTGGATGACAAACGTTAACGCGTGTACGGAGTGGATGGCAAACGTTAACGCGTGTACGGAGTGGATGACAAACGTTAACGCGTGTACGGAGTGGATGACAAACGTTAACGCGTGTACGGAGTGGATGACAAACGTTAACGCGTGTACGGAGTGGATGGCAAACGTTAACGCGTGTACGGAGTGGATGACAAACGTTAACGCGTGTACGGAGTGGATGGCAAACGTTAACGCGTGTACGGAGTGGATGACAAACGTTAACGCGTTACGGAGTGGATGGCAAACGTAAATCAACAATACTGCATTGCTATTTGTCTTGCTTTGACGTTGTCTTCACACAGAAGTATAGGACTTTAACTGACACGTTTAAACCAATTATCTAAGTCAGAAAACATGACGACGCTTTCTTTAGTGTCGACCAGATTTTCTTTGGTAGTTTTATCATTCCACAGAATACTGTTAGTAGATGAAAAGCATTCTTTTAATAAACCGTTTCTTTCTTTCATAGCAGTACCCTGTGTCCTTGCCTGTCCAGTTTTTATCCAAACATTTCTTTATTAAACTACAAATTTTGTTAGTGGTTAAAATATTTTATGCTACACTCACTTGTTGCACACACCACTAGTCACTGTGACACCGATTAGCGCTTTCGAACGTACCCGTTCATCATCAGATCGTAACTGCCACCCAACTGGCAGTGGTAACTGGGTGGCAGTTACGATCTGATGATGAACGGGTACGTTCGAAAGCGCTAATCGGTGTCACAGTGACTAGTGGTGTGTGCAACAAGTGAGTGTAGCATAAAACATTTCTTTATTATTTGTTTTGATTTGTTTTTCTACTGACATCCGGCATTAGTTCTTGTTTCTGCCTCCTATTATATGTACGTTCGGTATTCTCTATATTTACTTCTAACCCCAATTATTGTATTCTTCTATTAGCTTTGTCATATAGTAAAGATTATCATAACCGCGGCCAATCACTGCCTGATTATTTTTGTCAATCACTTTTAAAGGTAAAGGCACTTTTAAAACTCGTAGTGGTTGTAAAACGTGGAACATTAATCTAATCAGCATAAATGCATCCGCATAAAAATTGCGGTAGTGGCCACAACAACGATTTGAATAATTTTTTTATTTACGTGTGTCCTAAATCATGTATAATGACTAAACTTTTAATAATGTCACCATCAGTTTTTAGGGGCAGACGTTGTGTCTTGTTCTAAAATTATTGGTTTCTAGTTGTAAGTTTTCCATTGGACTGTAATTTATTAAGAATCCTGGTAGTCTCGTTTCAAGCATTCTTTTTCTTTTGGTTGTATTTAAAAGAGTTTTTATGTAGAAATGACCAACAAACTATAGCCTAATTTGAAATTAGTTCAATTTCTTATCCTTTGGGACACAATTTAACAAATACTGTCAGTGAGTTAAGAAGTTACAAGTGCTGTTAATATTGAAGTTATCTATTCCTGCTGCAGTCGCCTTCCAGGTATAAGCTTAACGCCAGTATCTTCTTCCAAAACTCACTTCAACCAGTTTCGTAATCCGTAATGTTAATGTAGCCAAATATATAAAAACGTTCCTATTAATTTATTCATTGCTTAATAATTCATTTGATTGTTCTAAATAGTTAATAAATTTTCGAACATATACTGGGTCTCAGTACTCAGTTAAGTATTTCATAACGCAAATTGTGCTTTAAAATTAATGAAATAAAGTGGACAGGTAAACAAAGGAGAGGTCTTTCTCCAAAATACTCGGAATTTTGTCGCTTTCTTCATTAAATATATTCACATTACTTACACTTTTACAACAAAATTTGAATTTATGTACTAAATAATTGTCGTAAAATATCAATCACTAGGCACAAAGATATTTTCAAAATTGTCCAAACTTAAAATGTAAACTATTTTAGATTCATTTGTGAAAAAAGGATTAAGCAGGTCTACATGAATACAACAATACAGGCCTACAACTCTTTACCGGACAAACTGACAATTGCATGTACCTGAAAAGTGTTAATAATAGAGATAAGCTGTTCTTAACCACTAAAATATTTGTATTCCCTGAATCGGTTTCATAATTACGGTATTTTTTTAAATGAAGTAGTGTTAATATAAATTTTTAACTTGACGAGGCCAATTAAATTGTAAAAAAGGACAAAAGTTCAACAAAAATATTCTACTTTGGTCAGATACATTTTAAATAATAGCTTTACATACTACATAATGTATACGATCGTATCGTCGATATTTATTTTAATTTAAATTATTATGGCACGTTGACACATGCTTTTCATTTTTTTAAATTAATTATTATAGAAACTTATCAACAGTTAAAATTTACTGGAAATCATTAGACGGGAAAGTTCAATAATCTGTGTTCTCGTAGCGTCTTGCAGTCGATTCTTACAGTGTTCTCTGTAAATTTATATACTTATGAAGGTAATTAAAAGCATCTAAGGTTCAATAAATGAGACCCAACCGGACGTTTCAATATAAATTTAAATTACCTGTCCGGCTGTTTGTTAGACTGTATAAAATATATAAGCGTACGCTATTTAACTCTGTTATCATATTGGCAACATTGTCGGTTGTTTATAACAATCGATAAATAACGATTGTCAGTGCGATCAAGTTGGCACCGTTCTTAACCTAGCGTTCAACTCCCCAGGCTGCGATATCCTCATTACGGCTATTATTCCGCTAATCTATTATTAACAGCTAATTCTTGGAGTGCTGATGTATTTTATTTTAATTCATATATCTTAAGTTAAATTTACTGTAATTAGTAACAGATCGGAAAATAAATTATAAAATGGTCCTTGATAAATTAATCACTTTTATGTTTCAAAACTTACAGAAAGCAATGAGTGTTGATAAAAACTGCATACCAGACTTTTACACTTCTGTTATTGTGTTAGAGGCATGACAAAATATTTTAGCCAAGAAGGGTCGGTACCATAGAATCAATGTGCATTTTTCAACGTCCAGGTCGATAAGCGTGGTCATATAAATGGATACCTGGGATAACATCTACTGGACGGCTGAAGCCACATTACCTGCTTTCTATGTAGTACAGTACTGCTTTCCCTAAACCAGCAAAAAGAAGTCCATTATTTTTTCTAACATATGACTAACCAGTGCCTCAAATGGATACCGATAAACGCTTTCGAGTAGTTATTTCATCTCCAGTTTGCAATTATCTTCGAACCTCGAGCAGAAGATAGTGGTTCCTACCAAGCTGGTATCTTCTTTGATCCACAGGCAACAGACAGACCAATTTGAAGACGACATATCTATTTGGAGAACTTAATGACATTCATATGATACGGTAGATACCAATATTGTTTTTATTCAGAGGTACAATATACTATAGTATAGGAGACATAACTCTTGTATAAACAGATACTCTTATAAGTGTATCAGAACACAGAACAAGTAAAAGTTGAGACCGTCTGTCGTCCATTAAGGCCAACTGTCGAACCGATAGGATGTTGGAAGAATGCGGTGATATATTAACCAATACGCTCCCTGAGCTGCAGAATATTTTGATATTAGATAATTTTTTAATTATAAAAATTTTAGTTTTGTTTAGTAAAGTAATAGTTTTAGAGCAAACATTCAAAACAAAAGCGCTGAAAATGCCAAACTTTCGGATTTGTATTACAATTTCTTTTAGTCTGATAGCCTATTCAATTTTCATAACTTTCTCAAATTTTTGATTCCTTTTGTAAGCCCTGGAGTCCAATTATTTTGAAATTTCCAAAACTGTACACTATATTTAGATTTTTGATAAAATTCTCTGTAATTTGATAACGTATATGGAATTATCAAATTTTGACCATTTTGTAAACGAAAACTTAACACTACAATCAGATGTTAGTGACAATTTCCTTTAATTCAATATCTGACATGAATTATTGCGATTTTATCAAATGTTTTACCCACTTCCTGGGCCCTAGCAACCCAAAATTTTAAAATGTTCAAAATTGTGATTATGGTTATGATTACGGTGACTAAATTATGATGATTAAATATAGATTATGATTGAAATTTCTTTTAATTTGCGATTTTGCTCTCCTATTTTTGGGAGGATAATTCTGAAGAACAATAAGGTTCTGTAGAGTCGAAGTTATGGACATGCGTGCCAAATTTTACGAAAATCGGTTGATGCGGTCAAACGTTTTAATGAGTCGTATCCTAGATAGACAGAAAAACAGGCTTAAAATTGTCAAACGATCGAGTTAAAACTGAGGACTCGGGTTTTTCGTTCAATAAGCCAATTTCTTTTCCGAGACACTTGTATCCCTATAAGACACCTTAAATGTCTTTCTTTCGTAGAACGAGAGAACACTGTGTTGTTAGAGCGTCTATCTAAATGATATATAGTTAGATAGACAGTAAACGCAAGAAAATTTGGAGCTAAAAATAACAAGGAAATAGTTTACAGTAACAGAGAAAATAAGACAAAAAAAGACTATCACTTCCACATTTGAGTTATTTCCCAAAGGATTAGTTTCTGTAGCCTCTTGGTATGGCTATTTGTACAAAAAGAGATTTCAGTGATGTTTGGGATTAAATCATGACAAATGCAAATAACGAAGAACATAAAAAGTCACTGAAAAAGTTTATTGTAACCTCTGCAAAGGAGCTTTGTAAAAAAAAATCAACTACGGTACAGGTCAGCGAAATGAATTTCTGGAAGAGAGGGGCGAGAAAATCAAGAAGAGAAGGAATAACTATAAAAGAAGAGGAGAAACGAGGGGAGTAAAGTAAACAGTACAATAGTAAACGACACTAAGAGCAAACAAATGATGTAGTACAAATAAGTACAGAAGAATGTACAGAAGATGACACAAGCGAACAGGCGACGTGCTACCTAACGGAAGATCAAAATGGGCACCAAAAGGACGAAGAAAACGGGGGAGGGGAAGAAGTGAAATGGAGTCAACAGGCAACGAGAGAGAGAGAGAGAGAGAGAGAGAGAGAGAGAGAGAGAGAGAGAGAGAGAGAGATTGGCGCTTGTCCTACGGATGGACATGGAAAAATGGAAGCTGGAAGTTAGAAAAGTCGTAGAGTACTGTAAACCAAGTCTAGAACACGAAATGGCTTCAGAAGATGGTTTCCTTTAGGTTAAACGTTAACAAAGTTTTATTTTATACCTAACAAGTTTTATGATCAGTGTAGGCCGGGGTGTCCATGCTGTACGCTGATTTGCACTAAGTTTACGCTGTCTACTGGATCCTGACGTTGATATCAGATAGTACTCAGTTAGTACACTTGGATGATGGTTACATTGGTCATGAAAATCACGGTCAATTCCAGGCGAGATGAAAAAATAATCTCGCAAGTAACTGCCATCTGTTCCCAACTTGTATGTTATAGGAATTTGGGACAATCATGCTTTTCGACAACTCTGACTGAGGTATTATTTATTTATTTATGAAAGTAAATCAGTAATAATGTAATATAATAATAAAGCTACAAAAAAAAACTAGAAAAGAAAGTGTTTTAAAAAATACAAATTTACACACTTTTCTGTAGATAATAACTGATTACAAACCTACACATATACCCTAACGCTTTTCAAAAATTATTTTTTTAATAATAACTTTTATTAAATTACAATTGGATTTTGGCTTTTTGACAATTGCCACATCATTATTAATTTATTTACTTTATAACAATAGGCAGTCCATAGACACGAAAAGTTAACGGAGTTTTAAGTAAAACGGAGAAAATGTTGAAGGTTACGGAAATGAATTTCTGGAGAACGACAGCAGGGAGATCAAGAACGAAGAATAATAGAATAACATATATCGTGGAAGTAACAACTACAGTACTGGACAATACCCAAGATAAACAACTAGTATGGTTCGCAAATATGTGAAGAACGCCCAAAGAAGATCCAAACAGATTCTATAATGGAAGCCAGAAGGAAGAACCTAGACCTAAACAGGGAAGGCCTAGAAAGGGCTTAAAAAGAGGCACAAATGAGGAAAAGAGACTAACAAGACTGGAAGATGATATCTGGAATGACAAAGAACGATGATGATTGGTTATCGGAAGATGTGGAACATTAATTGGTTGTAGTGAATTAATTTTTAATGAAAATTGTCATTATCGTGTTTCGGAGACCCCCTCAGTTCAGTTTTTAAATAGTTTTATATGTGCAAAGGTTGATGCGGAGCAATTCGTCAAAGGATTATTTGAAGCGCTGAATTCCACAGGTGAGGGATACGACTGACTGAACCTCACAATCGTGGAGCTCTGGTTGAACATCATTATAAACGGTCCATTCTCAGAGTGACTCGAACCTACTACGCCCAGATTTGTAAGCAAATAGAGTATTCTTCTAACAGTAAAATAACAATCTTCTAAGTAGAAACATTATTTTTCAATTCTACAAAAAAAATTACTCACTGGAACGAACAAGGTGTGTGTTGTGTGTGTGTGTGTGTGTGTGTGTGTGTGTGTGTGTGTGTGTGTGTGTGTGAGCGTAACGTATTGCGGCAATAAACAACAAGTAGTTCACATTAACGCAGTAATAATTGGCACGCGCGCGCGCACAATCGTAGCCACGTGCTGATTACCATATGAGGGTAGTGGCGCGCGACACACCGCAGCTTACCTGGCCAGGTGTTTGATTCCCTCCCGTCACTTCCGTTCCCTACCTACAATACGCTCAAATTTGCTTTATTAGACGGCCGTGAGATAAATACTGTATATAAATTACATACTCTTCAATAGTAGCAAATTGTGTATTGCAGACGGCTGTGTGTATGTGTATGGAGACAGATACATTAACAGATAGATAGATAGGTAGATAGATAGATATATAGATATGTAGATAGATAGACAGATAGATAGATACAGAGAGAGAGAGAGAGAGAGAGAGAGAGAGAGAGAGAGAGAGAGAGAGAGAGAGAGTAATAGATTATTTTATATAGAAAAAATATATATTATAAACAATACTAACAATATTTGTCCCTGTAGTGTCCAGTGATTTCTGGTTGACAGTGACAATTCCTTTTTATGTTTGAAACCAGTAGGTCTTAAACACTAGTAAGTCTTAAACGTCTTTCGACATAGTTTTCTGAATTTTTCAGCGCGTTTCAGTATGGGTAGCCAAATGGGTAAGCCGCTTAGCTAACGGTCTGACGTTGCTTCGTTCGATTCCTGTAAGCTCCGTACTATCAGTAAACTCCTACGTCGGAACAGCGAATTGCACACTGGAATTGCAATCAATGATAGGAAATTGGTAGCAATGTGTCTGGAAAGATAGCCGCGTCCATAAACATAGCCTACATTACAACTGGTCAAACAGTCCCTACAATTACCAAATACGACATATGGATTTGATATATAATAAGTGTGACAGACATTCAGTGCAAATTGCTGTGAAATGATCGATATAAAATGATATGTAATGAATGGTTGGCCGGTCGTCGCAGAATGACCGGATTCATTGTCTACCGTGAGACACTGACAAAAGTCTGAACAAAGAAACTGTCGAGCGTCCAGGTAAATGCGCTTCATCTGCTAAAGTCCAGAAATACAGTATTAAAAAGAAAGTAAAAAGTAACGGGAATATTACATCAGCGAGAATAGTCAGAAACTCAGAATAGTCAGAACTTTGGTTTTAGTGTTACACGTTTTGAAATCTTGGAATCAAAACTTTTAGCGCTTCTTATCTTCCTAAAAAGCAATCAACGACTGAAGACAAATGGAGAGAAAAGTCAAAAGATGTGGGAAAGTGGTTAATAAATATGAGTTAGAGAAGATTTGAGAGTGAGTCATAGAGAGAGAGCGAGAGAGAGAGAGAGAGAGAGAGAGAGAGAGAGAGAGAGAGAGAGAGAGAGAGAGAGAGAGAGAGAGTGATGCTGAAGAGCGGTCAAATTTGAAGGAAGAAGGAAATACGTGAGAGTTATATGTCCACAACAAGAAAAAATATTTGAGTTTATTGTATTAAAATTGTAATTAATGTTTATATTGTTTAATATTGTAATTAAAATGTGAGTTAATTATAAAAATGTTTACTCACTTATAGGCCTACAATTAGTAATGTAAAAAATATACAAATAATATAAAGATTCAGTATAACAAAATAACGGTAAATTATGTTAAGAAATTGTAAAATATTTTTAAAAGTTTACTTGTTTCATAATTATTTATATATTATTCTTCTAGATTACAAACATTCTTTTCTATACTACAAAAACACTAAATTTTTCAATTAAATTTGTATCAATTTTATAATAAACAAATGGTCTCTAATGGCAAGCAAAATTATTGCCCCCCCTCCCCAACCATCCTCTTACAGAAACTACTCTGACTGATTGCTTACCGTTGCTGTCTGATAACTGTTTATATACTGGCAGGCAATGTTCCTACAGCCAAGCCGGATCTTGCTTCCTATGGGCTATTCTAACCTATTATTCCAGTCATACTCGTGCAACCCTCTATTTGCTATGGCTTCCTGGACGTCAACATTCCAGGATCTTCTTGAACGTCCGTTCTTCCTTTCATCCTCCATCCATTCCCGTCTTTGATGATACATCCTCTGGAGGTGGTCATACCAGTATATTGTTTTTTTTTTACGATGACCAAGGTATTCCCGTGAACCTGCAGGTATCCTTAGCTTACCAATTTGTTGTGTCTTCTGACCTTAAAATTCATCTGTGCCAAATCCATCTCCCCACTGCCTTTAAACGTTTTCTACCCCTTCTGCTCAGCTACCAAACTCCGTAGTCATACTCTGCGAAATACTCTACGTATGTTGGTTATTGTTTCCTTGTAAGTTCTATCGTTCTATTATTATACTAAGCTGATGCGTCTTTCTTTCTGAGCGCCTTTGTAGAATAACGCTATTGTTTCTTCCATCCTTGGAAAGTTACGCCTAAGTAACTGAAAACCTCACATATATTTACATCGTTGTTTGCAGATCCAATACCTCTGTCATCATATGCAATATTTTGATAATGTGAATAGTAAGTATCCGTTTGGCATATTCCTCCTGAAGTCTTCAATACCCAATCTCCGACAAGCCAAAAGTATCGGAGAGTAAACTGTACAGTGTCGTATCCTCAGTTACAATGCCCATACTAGACTTTATTATTATACAGCATAATTTGTTATTAAATTCCTAGCCTAACGTTACCAGGAAAAGGAAGAGGAAAACACAGGGAACTATTTTTTAACTACATTGCCACAGCTACAGTTTTCGTATTACAGCTACTTTAATACGACTTGCGTAGAAGTTATGGGAAGGTCAACTACATTTGCGTGTGTATTAATCTTTGCCGACCTACAATCCTTAAATAGATAAGCGATTTTTTTTTCCTAAAAAATGATATAGGATTTTGATATTATTTCAAAATTTTATTAATAAATGTAAACATAATAATTATGTAGTTTAATAATCAACAAAATTAATTGTTTTTACCTAACATGATTTTGCTTTGTGATGAAATTTAAATTTAAAAAATCAGCATTTGCATGTTTCAGTAATCGCTTTCAAAACACCATACATTCTAAAATATCACCTGCCGGTAGTCAACTTTTTTTTATTAACACTAAAAGTCTTCTCGGTGTGGCAATTATCGGAGAAAATCCTTGACTTCAATGTAAAATCGATATGTCGAACATTCTACCAGTATGTCGTGTTTCACAGTTACAAGGAAATTGATCAGTGTTCGTCGACGTCGTCGTTGCCGTAGAGGCCTAACTTCTGATCACCGGTACAAACAAACAAAACAAAACAGACAAACAAACGCGGATATATACCGCGTGCTAATTTCAATGGCTGTGGCCGAGAAAGACGCAAGCGTCACAGAATGATACCCGCATCATAGTCATGTCCGACTGCCAGCTGAGAGTTTCACCTGCGACACACGCAGCAAGCACGCTTCGCTTTCCCGCATTGTCTCATATCAACCTCTCTCACTCCCCCTCCCTCTCTTACTGTCTGATAAATGACGAATAACAGAGTTGTCACTCTTCTCTCACTCTCTTTCTCCAATAATACGTGCTTATCTGGTGTGTTAATTTTCCAGTGTTCTCTATTGACTTTTTTAAACATTCAAATTTATAATTGTATGTTGTACGGTGTTCCAAACAGGCAGTCCTGCGGTACGTTATTCTTTATATCTGCAGCCGAAATTGGGGAAAACACCTTTGTCTAGGACTTGCTGGCTTCGGACCGCAAAATATTTTCTTCTTGTCTATGCCATCCTTTAAAAACGTATGTACAACGTGTACTGTTGTCTCCTTGTTCCCTCTTTACTAGATTGCTCAATCATAACTCTTCTAATTCACGAGCTTCCATCGCATCCCGTGTTTGTTGCCTTCGCTCCTTGAACGTCCAGATCTTCCACTCTTCTTGTTTCCACGAAGAATCCACAATTATCTTTTTGACCATTGATTATTTGGTTCACAAAGTTTCGTAACGATTGCAACCTTTTCTGCCATTACGCTTCACAACTATCTCTTTCAATTACCGTGCTTACTTCTTGCTTTTTATCCTTTCCAGTAAATATATTTTTTGGAACTTCTCCTTTGGCCATTAACACTATGTAATAGTAATGGTTAATTCTTCTCGCTCAAATGTAGGCTATATGCCAATTCTCATAACATTTATATAAATTGCTCATTGCAAAATGTTTTCTTACAGTTTGTAAATTTAAAACACAAGCCAGAATAATTTATGAAAGTATTTACATATCTTCTTCTTCTTCTTCTTCTTCTTCTTCTTCTTCTTCTTCTTCTTCTTCTTCTTCTTCTTCTTCTTCTTCTTCTTCTTCTTCTTCTTCTTCTTCTTCTTCTTCTTCTTCTTCGAAGTAACAGACTGTTCTCCACCACTATCAAGTTTTCAAACTGTGTAATCCTCTTTCATTAATTCTTTGGCGATTATTTTTACGACTGAGAGTTTTTTAGGCGTGATAACGGACGGATATGCAAAGTATTTAATAGAAAGGGTAGGGATGAATTGTTGTGAGAAATGTATGTGAAAGAAAATTGTCTAAAATCTTGTTAGAAGTACACACTGATAGTTGGGAACACATTTGATTGGGCATACGTGTGATATTAGAGAGAAAAATTCCCTACGTATTAAAGGGTATTACTAATAGGAGGGCAAGAATATGTTCCTAGATGGTGTTGCTGCGGAAAGAGTTTCAAAGAAATCATTTTTAATCAGAAGGCTATCGATTTCGGAAATTAGCCACCCAACTGTCTACGGATTCCGATAAAATGTGAACGCTTTTCGTAAAACTTGGCATGTACATCCATACATATAACCTACATAATCCTATTGCTTTTTAAAATAACCTCCCTCAAAATAGTAGGGATCAAAAATGTGAGAGACAAAAATTGTAACATTCCCATGTGGGGCATCAAATTAAACGAAATTTTAATTACAGTCTAAATATACCGTTCAGTCTGGAAAATTTCAAAATTTTGGAGCACGAGAGTTTAAAAAGTGTGCCAAAATTTTGAAAAAAATCGCAAAAATCTAAGTGGGGTGTTAATTGAAAGATAATTTTAATCACAGTCTGAATATGGTGTTTGGGCTTTAAAATTTAAAGGTTGTAGGACACTAAAAATGATTAAAATTTTAAAACTTAATGAAGAACATCAAAATAAAGGAAATGATGTTAACCGGAATCCGAATGTAGTGATTGGTTGGAACAATTTGTATCTTTAGGGGCACAAGAAAATAAAAATTGAAATTAAAAAGTGCACAAATTTTTAAAGTCTGAGCAAGTTCTGCAGCTCAGGGAATTTACTATTTACGGATGTTTACATCTCTTTGGTATCCTCGGCACTCTCCAGTTTTGCATCCCCAGCTTTCCGTATCGGTCTACATCTGATCTTCTCATCTTTATTTCGCTCTTTATGTTAGTCTGTGCTTCAGTGATTTCCATGTTTTGCCTTCCTTATTACCATTTCGTAGTATGTGGCAAAATAACCTAAATCTTTGTCTTCTATATGACTTACATTCTCTCAGACCAGCGTCTCTTCTACTTCTTGTTTGCTGTATAACCCACCTGCAGGTCATTTTCTTTCTTTCAAGTTTCTAAGGTTACCGTACCTTATCACTGATTGTCACTGCATATAATAGAGAGCTGAAACACTGGATACTGAATATTGACAAAGCCTTTATTTGATAAGGGTGAGTCATTTGTGTTTTTATTGTTTCTCTATAAGATAAAGTTAATGGTCTTGTTACGAAAGTTTTTATTTTGGCACTCTATTGCGTTTTTCATCAAACAGTAATTTTATTTATAAAAAACGTCTAACGTTAAATTATGTGGACATCACAGTATTCTCTCGCAATACCATGTGGGAACCTTATATCTAATACGAGATTTAGATATATCAAATATAGGCCTATATATATATATATTTTCTGATTTATATATACTACACTATGTTATTATATTCAATCGGAATTTTGATG
Source organism: Magicicada septendecula (assembly GCA_034769895.1). NCBI lineage: Eukaryota > Metazoa > Arthropoda > Insecta > Hemiptera > Cicadidae > Magicicada > Magicicada septendecula. Next base: position 400,786,313 of record CM068371.1, on the reverse strand, counting down.
ATGACAGAACAGCATAAAACGGTTGAAATACTGTAAATAAAAACAATAACATATATTCATGTATCAAAAAATATAAAATATATGATTATTTAAACAAATTAGAAGAGCAAGAATAGTGTGAGTTAATATGAATATATACGAGGTCTGTCAATTAAGTAATGAGACTAATCATGTAGCAGTCAATATGACAAAACTGTAAGGTTTCTATTAACACGGATGGTTATATAAACAGCTGATTGATATTGAGTATTGTCTATTGTTGCCTCCTGAAACGTAAACAAGCTTTTCGTGAAGTGAGTTTTTGTTGTAGGTTATAAAAATGAGTGACATCAATTACGAGCAACGTTGTGGAATCAAGTTTTGTGTTAAACTGGGGCACAATACTACAGAAACTTTTAAAAAATTTACAAAGGCATATGGAGACGAAGCTTTGTAAAGAGCACAGGTTTTCAGATGGTTTAAAGCACTTTCAGATGCCCAGGAATCAATTAAGGATGATCCACGCTTTGGAAGACCATCAACGTCAATAACTGACAACAATGTTGATCGAATCAGGACTTGCTGCGGTCTGACAGTCGATTAACCGTCGGAATCATTGCAGATCAATTAAATTTGAACCACACTACAGTTTATCAAATTTTAATAAACGATTTGGGAATGAGAAAAGTTTGTGCGAAATTGGTTCCAAAAAACCTCACTCTTGAACAGAAAGACAACAGGATGGAAATGTGCCGTGATCTTTTAGGACGAATTGAAAATGCTCCTGATTTTCTAAAAAATGATTTACTGGTGATGAATCATAGGTCTTTCAGTACGATTCAGAAACAAAACGCTAGAGCGAGGAGTGGCACACACCAAACTCACCACATCCCAAAAAAGAAAAAAATTAGCAAATCCAAAATCAAAACCATGTTCATTTGTTCCTTTGATAGTAATTAATTTGGCATTATCAATAAGAGTTTTTGCCTACAGGACAGACTGTCAATCAACATGTTTACCGATAAATTCTTGAAAGGCTGCGGAAAAGAGGTGCCCGCGTGAGACCAGCCATCGTGAATACCTGGATGTTGCATCATGACAATGCACCTTGTCACACAGCACGCTCGGTTAATGAGTTTTGGGCAAAGAAAAATATTCCTGTTGTTCCTGAGCCCCCTTATTCACCTGACTTGAGTTCCTGTGACTACTTTCTCTTCCCGAGATTGAAAAAACATCTCATAGGACACCTTTTTAGGACGATAGACAACATTAAAAAATTGTAACCGACCAGTTGAAGGAGATTCCAGTTTCTGAGTTCCAGCACTGCTATGAAGAGTGGAAACCCCGTCTAAAGCGCTGTGCGGCTTCCAAAGGGAACAATTTTGAAGGGGATAGAGTCTAGATATAGTTTGATTGAAAATAAAAGGTTTTACGGAATTAGTCTCACTGCTTAATTTACGGACCTCGTATAAATACGATTTCCAAACAACATTTAAAGAAGTTTATACGATCTTTTCAATCATCATCTTTCACATCACATTTCTCTGTGGCATTGCACTTCTTATACTTTTTACCAAAGTCTTATGTGGTCTCCCTCTTTTCTTCTTTCAGAAGGGGTCCATTCTAATAATTTCTTTGACCATCCATCATTACCAATATAACACACATGTCCGTAGCGTTATTTTCGCATCAGTTGTTCACTTGTACTGGTACGTATACTCATTCTTTCCTATATGTCTTCATTTTTACAAGTCTACAACGCCTCCGGTATTCCACTTCCATGGCTCGTAATCTTTTTCTCATATGTTCTGCCAGTTTCTCACACTACAGCCCCATATGTCACAATATTTTCTGCTATCGTCTTATGTATTTTAATTTTGTTTCGGATCTCATTCGGTTGCTCCCTATAGTGGAATATAACTATCTCGTCATTTGGCCCCCTTGTTCTGTGCGATTTTTTATTTCTGCTAGACTATTGTCATTTTTTGTAACCATAAGACAAAGGTATTTGTGTGAATCTATTTCCATCACAATTACCCGTTCCGACAATATATCTCTGCATAGAGAGTATATTCAGTCTTATTTGTATTTATCGTTAAGCACCATTTCTGGTATTGTTTATCTAACTTTCTAAGTATATAACAAATGTCATACTTACTTTCAGCTACAGCTGCTTGGCCGTACGGAAAATGGAAAGTGAAGTCATTGACAGCGTCGTTTAATTCAAGTACAGATATCTTAAAGCGGACGCTATAGCACTACCTTGTCGCAATACCTTGGTGACTGGAAATTCATCAGATAGTCTTGATACAATCTCTATACTGCTATATTATAGTAATAGTGTAATAAATCTCTACAGCACGCTAACATATACAAGAAGTATATTTGGTATAAAAATTAGAGTAATTATATGAATATTACACATCTTGTAATTGAGAAGTTTTTGATAATGCCAATATTTATGATAAAATTTGTGTATATGTTCCTTTCCCTCTATGCAGGTGGACAAATTATGCAACTTGTGTGTTGTAACCCAAAACCGAAATTCCAAGGACGGATGCAATCCTTTGCATAACTTCTGTGTGTCAAGCCTTTTGTTTAATTTATCGTTGACGTAATTCGTTAAGATAGACAGACAGATAAGCGCGTCAGGTGTGCCGGGGGTTGAACACCAACAGTGCAGCGCGTCTCTATCACAGCGATTGCCATCTCAACCACTGTATCGCGCAGCAGACGTCTTAATAACGCGTGAAAACTTATGAAAAATGTACGGACGGTGACAACTACAGAAAACAAGAAACGAAATAAAACAACCGAAACGTAAGGAAGTGTTCCGATGATTTATTTACTTAAGGGGAGAGTCTACTCTAAACAAAACTTCTGTATTCCACATTACAGTAAATGTTTGTTGTCGCTATTCACTAGCTTCTTAATAAGTAAAAACAAAGTAAATCGTATGTCCTGTGAACTTTGCCCAGAAAATGGAATGGGGAAATAGTGGGGGGAATGGGGAGAGTCTGTCCGACTCTCCAAAAAACTAGTTTTAAACTAGACGAACAAGGAGAATTTGAATGGAGAGATGTGTGCGAGTAAAATAAAAAATAAAAAAGTACCGTACTGAGAAACGAGTAAGAATTTTTATTGCAAAAAAAGAAATTTAGAAAGTCTATGTTACACCAAGAAAATTCTCGCACGTACTGGCTTCGAAGTTAACTTCTTTTCATTTCGATATTGACTGAATTCTGTCTAATTTAATCGAAAGGTAAACGACTACACCTGAATTTCACAATATTAAGAGCGGTACATGAAAGTCCCGGAGTTGTCAACAAGTGTTTTATATATAGTGAATCCTTCCTACTTATTTGTCGTTACCGCATGAGCAAGCAATAGTGGAGACTGTCGGCGAGAGTCTTATCTTTCCAGTGTGTCAGTGTTGGCAAATTTAGGTAAACTGTATTTGACAAATTTAAACAGTTTACAAGGGGGAGGCAGTGACTGGACGTATTTATTAGCCACAACAAACAAGGAAAATATATAAGACACTTATCACACCTGTTGTTGCTCACGGAGGTGAGACGTGAACATTGAACAAGAAACACTAAAAACGTTTGCAAGAAAGATTGTAGGCCTACAGCGCGGTTATGGACGGTGATGAATGTAGAATGAGAAATAACCAGGATATAGATGATCTATTGAAGCATGAGGACATTGTAAGATTCATAAAGGCTCAACGAATACAATGACTAGGCCACCTAGAGCGGATGGATAATCAGACCATGTCAAAGGAAATCCTGTGTATAAAAGCACATGTGTATAAAAGCAGAAAGAGAGGTCGAACTACGATAAAATAGTTGGATGATATTCTGGTATGGTAGATGTCAGAAGAATCGATATGAGGGGTTACGCTGAGATTGCACTGGATAGGAGACATCTTAGAAGCCCAGTGTTGGAAGCTACGGCTCATGTTGGATTGTAGTGCCAAAGAAGAAGTGACTGGAAGTGATGGATGCTGATTACTTTGCCTTCCATATAATTTCAACCACTTCTGCGCCATTTATGAGGTTCTCCTTGACCCACAGATTTTTGCAAAGTGTAACAAAGCAAACAATAAGGAGATACAGAAAGCTACACACTTAACAATTCTTGCGCTTGTTCAATTGCTTGCCGAACAATATTGTTGTTTTGAGGCGCTCTTCAGAAATTTTTACTACAGGTCAGGACGTTTTCGTTGTAGCTCGTGACGACCTCATTTGTTGGAAAGACTAGCATAGCGTCTTTAAATTCTTCTATCTTTGAGAAAGTGATTTCTCAAAGCTTTACATCATGCCGTGAGCGTTTCTCACTGACTATTCTTTAAAGCGTTAGTAGAAACATTATATAAAATGTGTCTGAACACTTGTTCACTTTCTTGCTGCCGCATTGAACACTAAATGTAAATTTTCCTGATTACTTGAAAAAAAATTTATAGCGTGATAAGTTATCTGGCGCGTGAGGTTATAATAAACGACCATTAACTGTCGGGAGTTGTATAAAATCTCCCAAGAAGTAAATGTATAAACCGCTAAACGGTTCTGTTGCAGCGACTTACGTTTCTGTAAAGCGTTCGAGGTTCCAACAGTAGAGTATTCATCGAACGTTAGAGTTTTCATTTTGACTTGAAAATTTCCTAGATTTTCGCCGCTTTTTTGTTGTTAAAAGATCCCACTGATATTTTCAAAAAGCTGTGAACCCTTTTCCATGTACATTAACGGCGATAGCACCAGTAGACGACTTTTGCGCAATCTGAAAGAGGACTTTCTGCAATTCTTAAATAAATTCATTATGTAATGCCGTGGTAACTGTACGTTTCCCTGTTTCTGCTTCACTTTATATCAAAATTCGCCTTATATCATGCTCAAGATTATTTAACTGTGGGGTGCATTCTAAAAGACCTTGTTTTGGTCCGAGTTTAGGCAGGCAGATGATCGGTGCAGAGTAATTGGTTTTGCACTTTAAATGCGAGTATTGTTGTTTTGTCGTCATATCGTCATTTCTGAAACTTGGGTCATAAAGAAAAAAGATGAACAGAAGGTACAAACAGCAGAAATGAAATTTCTGAGATCAGTTAAAAGGTGTAGTAGACGAGATCAGTATAAGAAGTGAGGAGATAAGAAGTGATTTACATATTTTTCAATTAATGAAAGGATTAAAGATAACAGAAGAAAATTGGTTCAACACATAAATAGAACGGAAGGAAGTGGAATACCGAAGATAGCGAAAGATTAAACCCTAAAGGCAGAAGAAAAGTTGGTAGGCCTAAGAAAAGGTGGACTGTGGAATAGGAACAGGCCGCTAAAGCCTAAAACCATTAAGAAGATGATGATGAAGAAATACGATTGCAATTTTACATCATCAATAATATTTTTGAATTCTTCTGAATCAAGTCCGAATAAGGTTTATGATGAATTATTTCTTTCGTCTCTAAAAATTAATTTTCAAATCATAGTTGTTCTGGTTAATTGACGCTTTGTTCTTGGCATGTTTATGTGGCAATTACTTATCTTCTACATTGACTGTAAGCTGACACGTCCAATTGTTTGCAATTCCAATAGTACCTATCCGAAATTTCGATGTGTTGTTCAAAATCGTTAGAAACGGAAAACCAGCACTGGAAACAGCACAAAGAAAATTCTGTTAAAGTTCTAAAACTGGTATATCTACAATCAACGTATTATAACTAAATAATTTATTGTGAACAAAATACATAACTTAATATATGTTGACAGTTAATATAATAACATAACATTAATATATAAAAACATACAGTTAACTTAATATACATAACGTTATGTTGACAGTATAAAACTGTTTAGCATTAAAAAAGAGAGTTGCAGCATAAAAACTCAAATATGGTGTTTGTTAGCACACATAAGCGAAAACTGAAGAGCACGTGACTGGAAACTGGAGAAAGAAGCTGTTGACCCAAAACACGAATCACATAAATTTGTAACAAACAGGTGTACTGATTTTGTTATGAAACTATGTAGAAACTCCTTGATTTAAGTTTCATATACCCTCAAAATTTCATAAAATTTGGTTCATGTTAACTCGAGTTTCGTTGGATACTCCTGTTTTTTTTTTTTTTATCGAGTTAGACGTTAGTTCGCTGAGGCTAATTAATTAACTACAGTCGGAAAACAGTAGCGCAAATATAGTTTTTTAGTTTTTGAATTAAATTTGAAAGGATTTTTGTTTACGATTTACTAAAATCTTGTGATCTGCAGAAAAATGAAATCTTATATCATTCTAAACGATGTGTAGATTTAGAAATCTTATAGAATTCAAGCTCATTTAGTTTTATTTAAATGATTCATAAAACTTAATTTCTTGTTTTTTTCGAGTTACTTCCGTTCTATAGATTACAGAGGAAGTTTTCTGAGGATTTAGCAAGAAATTGCCTCTCTAACTGTCATTCTCCTCGAGTTGTGGTTTTTGGAAAACTATAACCACGCGCAGTGCGGCCGTGTGGTCAAATCATCGTGCAGAGTCAAGCATTACGTACGTGAGTATAGAATCTGGATAGATGACCACGCTGCGGCCGGAGACCGTTACTCTTGAAAGGGTAAACAGAAGGAGACGATTATGATTACATTATCGAATATAAATTTAAAAAGCATTAAATTTAGATACGAGTTTTCTTAAAAAGCAAAATTATTTTTCTTTCCCTTTATTTTACAGTTTCTGTTGCGTTACTTAGCTTCATTTTTATTATTCCAAATTAACGAAAAGAAAACAAAATGTTATTGTTCTGCAAAAGGAGGAAACAGCGCTTGTGTATACATAATACTACTAATTCCTGTAGCTCTCTGGTGAGTATAGAGCCTCGACGAAGCTACGCGAACGGACTCTATTTTGGACGAGGACTCTGACCTTTCCAAAGGACTTCCCCTCCTTTTCTGCTTCTATCGTGACAGTTCTCCTCCACGAGGATTCCTCGTCTTCCTCGTCTTCTTCTTCCTTGAGGGTTCTAAAGGAGGGCTTGTTGCATTTTGGTTCTTCCGTAAGGTGTGCCCAATCCACCTCCATTTTCTCCTTTTGATCTGGATGGAAATGGGTTCCTCGTTTGCCGTCCTCAGGAGATCTTCATTTGAAACAAGTATTCAAGTGAAGTATTTTCCTCAGGCACCTATTGATGGAGACACTTGGTTTCCACGTCTCGCTCCCATACAACAAAACAGCTTTTACATTAGTCCTGAAGACGAGTAGCTTTGTTGCAATTGATACTTCTCTTGATTTCTAAACTGGACAGAGTTGTATAAAGGCCGCATTAGTTTTGCGAATTCTTGTTTTAGCATCTGCAACTGCTCCTCCTTCTTTTGTAAACACACTACGACGGTAAGTAAACTATATACATACGTACATACATACATACATACGTACATACATACATACATACATACATACATACATACATACATACATACGTACATACATACATTCATACATACATACATACATACATACATACATACGTACATACATACATACATACATACGTACATACGTACATACATATATACATACATACGTACGTACATACATACATACATACATACATACATACATACATACATACATACGTACATACATACATACATACATACATACGTACATACGTACATACAAACATACATACATACTGTAACGCAACAGAAATGCTGTCATCCATGTTACATAAATATTATATTAACAAAATAATAAGCAAGTCAATATCTAACCCCATGATAAAACAAAAGTCTAATAATTACATTTATGATTATAGATAAAGATAAATAAGGATGCAAGGTAGAAATAACGAGAATGAACAAACCTGTAAATTAGACAATAGTTAATGATCTATGTTCAGTGAAAAGTAAATCAATATGATACTGATGAGAAGTGTAAGAAGTAGAATAGTACAGAAATTGTCAAAGTAAATGACCATGAAAGTAAACAAAAATGAAACAATAATTTACCTTATAGCAATAGCAAGTAAGGATTTTGAATTAAATGATATTATTTTGTGACAACGAATGTTATGATAAAGTTTATGTTATGTTATACCAATTACTTGTTGAGTTAATGAGTTAAAGGTAATGAAACAAGAGGTATTATTCAGTTACTGTTATAGAATGATGTGGGAAGCAGCTAGTTAGCGTTAATAGATTTCAATTTTCTTATATGTGATCCATAGATCAAGATAAAATTGTCATTAGATATGAAAAGAATAATTGGTTATGTAAATGTTAATAGTTAAGATTTGATTATATGTATGAATTTATGTAAAAGGGCTATAGTTGTTCACCAGTTATAAACAAAGGTAGGTCCGTATACAATAAAAGGCCTAACAGCCAATAACACTATATAACTACTCATAACATAAAGGTTAGGTACGTAAGTTAATGAATACGGTTCGAAGAGCTAGGAAAAAACATTAAATTAGTAATGGTATATAATAAACCATCTCAATTTATACAAATTATGATAATGCCACAATGCCATGATATCGATTGATAACGTTTGATATCGAAAAAAGTAATACATATAAAAGAAACAGGCTCATATCAAAAAACCAGCAGAATATATGTAGAAAATAATAAACCAACTATCGGTAAAGTTATATTCCGATATGATAGCAAATTAATAAGGAATAGACAAAAAATATATGAAATAAACACTATATACAAAACATGGGGAAGGAAGAAAAATAATGGGTTGCTATGGACTACAGGAAATGAAGAAGTTGTTGATTTTCAATTATTGCCTTTTATGATCTGAATGTGATGAGATTAAAAATTCTAAGAAATGTCTAATATAATCGGAATATTCTAAATTATTTGATCCTCTTATAAAACACAAAATTTTAATGATAATATTCTTGACTCTTGCCAGTACAGTTTAACCAAACGAGGCTATAGTATGATATCACAAAAAAAATTAAATAACTGGGTTCTACAAGGAAGGACTGGAATTGTCCCATATCCGAAAGGAGTTGACGACATATTAAACCCAATATAAAGAGTTAACTGTATCACAACCAATAATATACACTACACTGGAACTCATAACCTTATAAATACACGGAACATCACCAATTACTTCAGACGAAAGAAGAACGTATTTGGATCCAGAAATTACAGAAGGAACCAGTCTGGCAGTAAATCAACCTAGGGAGCTGTATTTCCGAGGTGAACAGGACAAGAATTCCATTTTATTAACATCCGAAGAAAGAAAATCGTACAACATAGTCATCCAGAACAGTGAAGTTATCAACCAACAGCCCACACGATTCGCTTCGTTCTAGTCTGGTAAATTATTATTGTATAAATCATATTAACTACACAACACTTCAAATTTGTAAATCTTGCATTCTTATCTATGTATTTTTAATCTTCCCCACAGTTACAAGAACCTTCACACCCTGAATTAAGTTAATTACAAACTAAAACACATTATATAACCGAATCTAAGTAAAGTATCGGACTGATCAATAATCGATTCACGCAATCTATAGCCTTTGTGTATGCCAGTTGGAACATATCTCATTCAATGTTGAAGAAGTAAACAAATAAAGAACCTTTGTATAGTTGCAAAATCTTGTCATTTGGAGTATTATTTAATGAGTTGGGAATAAAAAAGTAACTGACTAAGTATAGAATAATTGGTTAACCTAAACAGTGAATTAACCTCTAAGTTTCGTTGCCCCGGTACTACAGCGCTTATAGCGGAATTCTCCGACACCAAAGAGAGAGCGTTAAAATACAAAATTATACATAATTCTCTTCAAGGTATAATAGGGTTGAACGAAATTACAGAATAACACATTAATTATTTAAGTTTCAAGTACACTAACACTGATATTTTTTAGAGAGATAAGTTAATATTAGTTAATTAAATCACTATATCCGACAACTCCAAATATCTCAGATATTTAAAATACATACATACATACATACATACGTCCATACATACATACATACGTACATACATACATACATACGTACATACATACATACACACATACTGTAATACACATGACGCTTCCTCTGATTTGCCGAACGTTTTTCGCGTCTCACGTGCTTAAAAAACTAGCGTCACTATCTATCTCACTCTTACATCGCTCTCTCGAACATAACGGTATCTATTGTTATATGCACTTAAAGTTTACAACATTGGCAAACACCCCTAATATCCTAGCGAATAATACATTTTATGATATTTATGTCCCAAAACGTGACTTAGCCTAATATTACTTTCCTTATAGACGTCAGCCCCAAGGCCGGCGTTGCTAACCTACCGCTATACTCTACAGCTTTTTACAAGTTAATTTCTTTCATGTAACGCCGCCTAACACGGCTTTCACTACCTCCCCGCTTTCTAAAACATACACATTTCTTTGCGTTCAGCATAGTTTGATTTCGTAAAATTTGCGATTGCTCAATTTTTGCGTTACATTGTCCCCCCATAGAATTAGCCTTACAATTTTATCAAAATTGGAAACTAGTTCTATTGAAGCGTCCCTAAAGCTCTTATAATTACAAGTTCCTTGCTTATATGTATTCTAATAAACTGATATAATTACAAGTTCATTCCTTATATTTAAAATTGACAATATATTCAAGTTAATTACTTGCTTTATATTACTTAATCTAAATTGGTGAGTACACTAGTACAATATTACTCGGTTACTACCTACTACTACACACAAAGGTCGATAGCCTGTTATGGTTTGTTTACTAACATACACTTCCCGTCCTCTGTACCTAACTTGCCAAACTACTTCCAAATGGGGCTGGTCCACTTTCCTTCTCAATAATAACTGTTTACATAAAGCAATCTCCCTTTTAACATTTTTGTTACCATTGTCATTTACTTATTTAGGGTATTATTTTTTTATACTCATATTCAATACATTATTACTCCTTTTCTTATTTTTCTAAAAATTTGTGACTTCTTACATGACTAAACTTCATTATGCTTTCATTACATTGAACACCCTTACATTTAGTTTGATAACTTACGATTACTACATCAATATTCGGTTGTGTGTTATTACACTTTGTTTCTTAATTTTTATGTGATGTTCCTGTATGTGTGTGTGAATTTTGGGTTTATTTCTCATAATAAGGCTTTAGTTGTCGTACACTGAAGTTCCCGCGGATATGTCCTGGTCTTTGTGGATCTTCCAACTGGTAGGTCGCTGTTCCGATTTCTTTAGTTACCTTATATGGACCCTCGAATAGGTTACAAAATTTTCCTATTACTTTTTTATTTAAATCCGACATCGGGTACGCCCTTAACAAGACCTGGTCTCTTATGTGAAATCTAGTAAGGTGGTGAGTAGTGTTGAGTTTATCTGTCCTCTTATCTCCCTTTTCCTTAATTCGTAGGTAGATGTTGTGATAGTTGATGGGTTGGTCTGGAGGTATCATATCTTGGTCAATATATTTTATCCAGTCCCGCTCTGGTTTCTTCCCCCACTGCGCTTCAAAAGGGGTGGTCTCAATTGTCTCCTGTTAGGTCTGGTTTATGCACGCCTCAATGAGTTTAAGAAACTGCGCCCATTTGGTGTGCTTATCGGAGGTCATTGCCCTGAACATATTACCTAAGTGCCTGTTTAATCTCTCTGCCAGATTTGCATTTGGATTTCGGATTGCGGTATATTTTGGCTTAATACCCATGTCTGTCAATGCGGTAGACCATCTATTGCTGGTGAACTGTGTACCGTTATCAGATAAAATAGCTACCGGTTTTCCTACCTCCTTACAATATAATTGAATTCTCTTTATTGTGGCAGTCGTTGTGGCTTGCCTCAGTTTATATAATTTGACATACTTAGTAAAATTGTCGATTACAGTTAAGATATACCTTACTTTCCCTGTGGAAATCGGCAGCGGTCCATAATAGTCGACGCTGATCAGTTCGCCTTTCTTCTTCGGTATGACCGGTCGCGTCTCTCCTAACATCCTTTTAAAATGATCCTTACTCTTTTGGCATGTGATACAGGTTTTCGTAACTGCTTTTGTGATTTTATTTATGGAATCCCCGGTGAAATTTTCCTTAAACAGCTGATATGTCCGCCGGTTCCCCACGTGACTCTATGCCTCGTGTAGCTCCGTGATCATGCTGTGGCACAACTCCTCCGTCAACATTAGCTTCCATACTCCCTTATCTTTACGGTACAGCTTTCCATTATGCCAAGTGTATTTCCTGGCAAGTTTATGCTGTTCATTTGATTGAATTGACTCAATAATCTTTTTCAGTTTGGTGTCGGCTAATTGATAATTCTGTATGTTTTTAAGTTGTTTCTTGATTTCTTTACTCATGATTTGAATGTTGTTGCTATGCCGTTCGTCCAGCTCTATGATCTGCTGTTTAGTATTAATACTAAGCTCAGTAATCTTATCGGTGTTGTCTTGATTTTGTTGTTAGTCTCTACTTGGCAGTCTTGGAACAGTTTTTTGTTGTTTGTTCTCTCTTGTTCCATTTGTATGGCGACTTCGTTTCTTATTTCTATGTGTTGTTTATGGATTTGTTTTTTCATTTGTTGTAACGCTTGTTCTAATTTTAATTCATGTTGTTCTAACCGTTCATCTGTTCTTTTCGCATGTTCAACAATTTGTTGTGCTATCTGTGCTTTTATTTGTGCCAGCTGTTCTGATTGTCTTTGTGTTTGTTCTGTTTGATGTGACAGTTGTTTTTCTATTTTTCTCGACTGTTGTGATAATTCTTGTATTTTTTGTGTTTGCTGTGAGACTTGTTCTTTTGTATTTCTCGATTCTTCTTGTATTTGTTGTGAGAGCTGTTCTTTTGTTTGTTCTGATTGTTTTTGTATCTGTTCTTCTATTTTTTTCGATCGTTCCTCCATTCGTCGTGTGTGTTGTGACAACTGTTGTTCTAGTAATTGTTGTAGTATTGTGTATATATCAGTGTTTTTGTCTTTCTCTAGTGGTGTTTGACATATCAGTCTTTCTCGAATTTCTGCTACTATTGTTGGTGTAAATTGTTGTGTCTCTGCGTTTTCATCGTTCTGTCCGTTTTGTCCCCACGTCCCTGACGCTTGATTCTCCTCTGAAATGTCTGCGAGCGTGTCTGGATCGCCTAACTGATTATTTATTTCAAATTCCATCTCGTTGCTTTGGGTATCTGTATTTGTGCTCATGTTGTTGTACAGGTTGTGAATGTTGTTTTGTGTGTCTTTGTCTCTCCTACTCCTACTTCGCGTAATCATACACTATGTTTCATACTATTTCTATTCTTAACTTCTACTTAGTCTTAATCTATAATTTGTTTAATAATGACTCAATTGCCCCACGTTGGGCGACAGAATGTAATACACTACTTGATAGGCCTTTACGAAAGAGTTAAATTGTTGATTTGCATATTATGTTGGCCTATGAGCATGTAAGAAGTAAGGTTTACAAACTACTTTAATCACTGATAATATTAATATTTCTACTCAATAGACTATAACACTTACTCCAGTGTACCGACTTTTATTGTACCTCAGGGCGCCAGTAATAATAAACACAAATTAAAATATATCAATCAACTTTTAATGATTCATTTGCATTTATTTACTACAAATTTCTTTAACACGACTTGAATAGTTTTGCCTTGCAATTTGAATATTATTTCGTGGCAATGAGTTCTTTCTAGACAAATTGAGTCACTATATTTGATTACAAATATATATATATTTATAAAACAATATTGAAACAAATGTTCATTTATTTGTTACTTGCGTGGAGAATCCTTCCGATGTGCGTAGTCCTTAAGGTGTAGCATGCCGGTGAGTCGTCAGCAGCTGTTTGTTGCGCGTTAATCCTGGTTATGAATGCACTAATTCACTTTATCACAGATGTACACTACACTTGACATATTGGTGATACATATAATTATGTCGTATAATTATACACTCTGGTTTACAAATTCTTGAATTTACATTAAGTGCATCTAACACAGTTCGAGTCGCGTGCGTCTCGATTATCTTATACCGTCGTGAATTTAACCCGAACTAATTCGCTTTCTTCAGTGATTTCACCACAACATATCGTATTGATGAACATTTATATGTAGTATTTACTTCTCGTTGTTCGTTACTACTCTGAACATTCACTCATTAACTTATTACAGTATATTAAACTTTATAAATTTAGCGTTAGCAATTATCGCGTTCCCGTACTTCTGCTTACTGCTGCGAATTTACTTTATTCTTTAAATTACTAATAAAATTTATATCTATATAGTTAACGCAAAACAGCGCACGCGAGTCTCTTCAGTGTAGTTTCGCCGATATAAAAGAAGACTGCCTGATTTCTCTCCAACTTCATATTTTTATACTAGGCTTTGAATTTCCCTTACCAAGTCTCGACAGAAAACAATCCCATAGGTTTAGACTAGCGCTAAATACAAAATCGCCCAATCTCCTTAGCGAAAACCTCCCGCCAAACACATGACGCTTCCTCTGATTTGCCGAACGTTTTTCGCGTCTCACGTGCTTAAAAAACTAGCGTCACTATCTATCTCACTCTTACATCGCTCTCTCGAGCATAACGGTATCTATTGTTACATGCACTTAAAGTTTACAACATTGGCAAACACCCCTAATATCCTAGCGAATAATACATTTTATGATAGTTATGTCCCAAAACGTGACTTAGCCTAATATTACAATCCTTATAGACGTCAGCCTCAAGGCCGGCGTTGCTAACCTACCGCTATACTCTACAGCTTTTTACAAGTTAATTTCTTTCATGTAACGCCGCCTAACGGTACAGGCGTATCACTACCTCCCCGCTTTCTAAAACATACACATTTCTTTGCGTTCAGCATAGTTTGATTTCGTAAAATTTTCGATTCCTCAATTTTTGCGTTACAATACATACATACATACACACATACATACGTACATACGTACATACGTACATACATACATACATACATACATACGTACATACATAAATACATACATACATACGTACATACATACATACATACATAAATACATACATACATACGTACATACATACATACATACATACATACATACATACATAAATACATACGTACATACATACATACATACGTACGTACATACGTACATACGTACATACGTACATACATACACACATACATACGTACAAACGTACATACGTACATACTTACATACATACATATGTACATACGTACATACATACGTACATACGTGCATACGTACATATATACATACGTACATACATACATACATAAATACATACATACATACGTACATACATACATACATAAATACATACATACATACGTACATACATACATACATACATACATACGTACATACGTACATACGTACATACGTACATACGTACATACGTACATACTTACATACATACATACGTACATACGTACATACGTTGTAACTAAACGTGTAATAGTACTTATCTGGTCTACTTCCTTTTGTTTTAAGCCCCACTGTTGGGATAGCCAATTTGTAACTAAACGTTTAACAGTGTTGTGTTGTGTTACAAAATATATATGTGTTGGGGTAGAAATAGAAATTGTTTATTAAAAAAATTTTTTTGAATTAAAATTTTTTTTAAAATTAATTAATTAAAAACAATTAATTAATTAAGTTTCGTGGTGTTCCGAAACGTTTATCACTTAATTTAAATGTTTTATAGGCTTTTGAGTATTTGTTAAAGACTCTAGCCACTTATAGGATTGTCTCCAATAGCAATCGATCCTTGTTTATTTTCGGTTTGGAGGTTATCTTCCTTCTGGTGGTGAGATTCTTGTAGTAATTTCTTATTAAATTAAAGTATTGTGTTAATTGCCTATATTTAGAAATGAAAAACTGTTTAAATATGAAATGTATTAATACTTTTATTAACAATTGGGTATTTTGACTCTTGTCGATATGTAAATCGATTCTCAGGGTATCGTTTTGTTATTACAAACTTTTTATATAAAGGTTCTTTGAACAGCTATGTTAGGGAAAGTCAGAGAAATAGGGCAAAGATTGAAAAGTATAACATTACAAGGTAAATTCTTAATTATAACAGTACATATATTCGATTTAAAGTATAGAAATAAGTAAATAGGTTGCGAACCGTCCAGCAAGCTGTGTTCAGTTGAGTTGTTGGAAATCAGCAATGGCCGCCGTTGAAGTTGGAAATCGTCACCTCGCAGTTTTGGTGTTCAAATAAAGATGTTTTCCTTGTGAATTTACGTCCTGGTGTCTGCAAATCTTCCTTCTGGTGTTGGTGTAGTGTCTCTGGTTCAGTTTCGGTGTTGTATTCGGAAAATTGGTGTAGGTATAAGTCAGGTTCACTTTTGTCGGTTAGTCACTTTTTTGGTTAAGTTTTATTACTGGTTTATTTGGTTTAAATGTTATTTCCACTGGTGTTCTGTGCTGTATAATGTTAGTTCGGTGTTGTTATATGTTTCTTTCACTGTGTATGACTTTAAAAATGTTTTTTACTGAAACTCCCGATTTTCACTCTCGACTCATACAATTATTCGCCATTACGGTATTCGTAACTAGGTTAATACGGTTAAATTGCTCGTGTCAAGTGTCCCGTACAATGTTCAATAATTAACTAACTTAATTCCTTCATCTCCGACTAAAACCTTAGCCAAAGCAATATTATTTCTTCTATTGTTCAAATTTTATTTTGCATCCTGTGCATGTAATAAAGTTACATTATATAACTGATTATACTTTGGTTATTCTTCAAATTTAGTAGCTAGTTGTTACTTAATTTTATCCTTCAGTTCATTCTGCGTAATTTGATAACAAATAATGCCGTTTTATTAAGTTTTTGATCTAAAATTGATAATTTTTCCTTCATTTTGTAAATTCTAAGTTTTAAGGTCTAGCTTCCTGTTATTTTCCAAATTCTGCCATTTTCAAGTTATATTAATAATTATTAAATCTTATATTGTAATAAAAGGTTTATATTCCCTTAATTTCTTGCAATTAGATGAATTGGTTAAGTTTTAAAATATTATGTTGGAAAATATGACTCCCCTCTCCAAATTTTGAGTTCTGTCATTTCCATTTTTATTAATAATTCTGGCTATAATTTTACAAAAACTTTCTTAGTTATATTTCTTATTACATGGCTTTGTTTCTGATTTACCTTATCTAAATCCCTTCAGTTTAAATGTATTTAAGTACTTAGTTTCTCAGTTTTGATGATGTTTAGTTTTTATCATTTTGCCTAGATTCCTAACAGTTTTTACATACAAATTTTTATAAATAATACTTATTGAGTTATACCCTCTCTGACTTTTTGACATTGTAACATAAATTAAACATTTTCTTCTTGTAAACAAAATAACAATTAGTATCTTTCCTACTATTAACATATAACAAATAATTCCAATTAATATTTGTCTTTAACAAATCAGACATTTTTTATACTCAAATATATACATAACAAATATCATATATATAGAATGTTTTTCCATTCTAACATCTTAATTAATTATTCACAATCATACCTATAATAAATATTTTACAATTAAAGAATGTTATTGGTTCCGATCTGTTTAAATTTTCTTATTCCTAATACATTTTAAATATCTTATTATACCTAAACAAAACCTTATTTACTATATTCTTATTCTATATTCCTTATATTAAGTTTTTTATTAGCAGTTTTTATCTGTTTTTAATAGGGTTTTGGGTAATTGTACCCTGTCACTTCACTTTTCATTCTGTGTCTGCCCTTGTTTTATTAATCATTCTAATGAATGTCATTTAAACAGATTGGCAGTTCTTTGCTAAAACACATGTATTATATTACCTCTGTACATAAATTAAGTCACTTCAAAGTTGTATTATTTCATTATTTACATAGTTTGTGAATACCAATAATGAAACATAAGGTTCACTTTTTATAATACTAAAACTTGCACTGGTTCTCTTTACATTCCTTGATTCTATTTATAAATGGTTATATAGTCTTACTAAAATCAAGAGATCTATTTGTAGATTACAATGAAGATTTGTTCTTTGGTATCATATTATTATTTCACCTTGGTCCACTTTCAACTCTTACTCTATACACTTTTTTGTCTTATATCTATTGTACATGTGGGTTTTTGCATTAATACTTTGTTATACTTTTTTATTATTATTATTTTTATTTATGTTGGGGTATGGGTGTTTTTTACAAGAGCATTCCTTCTTCTTGTGGATGTTGTCTTCTTCTTGTTTCTTCATTGATGTCTTCTTTTCTTCTGGTTTCTTATAATTGTATTTTCTTCATCTTCTTCTGGATGTCATCGGGTTTTTGGGTTTCTTCTTCACCTACTCTTCTTGTTTCATACAACAGATTTCCTTCTCTTTGTTGTGTTTAGTTATTTTCTGGGTATCTTCCTTGTCTACTCCTAACCTTCCTGGGTTATATTTTTTCACCTTTTTAGTTATTATAATTGGTTCTGATGATTCATCACTTGTAACCTTTATTTTATATGAACTTATATCTTTATATCAATGATTGTACTGCACGGTCGTTCTGAATTAATTCTTTATTATATTGCTTTCTTCGGATTTAAACATGTTATTATATTATTTTAATGATCAATTCGCCATTCATTTTTATGTGCTTATCTGTCATGCTACAACGTACATACGTACATACGTACATACGTACATACGTACATACGTACATACGTACATACATACATACATACATACATACATACATACATACATACGTACATACGTACATAGTTGTTTCTTGATTTCTTTACTCATGATTTGAATGTTGTTGCTATGCCGTTCGTCCAGCTCTATGATCTGCTGTTTAGTATTAATACTAAGCTCAGTAATCTTACTGATGAATTACTATCGATGTATTTTCAAAGCACTCAACATCGAAAATACACAAAATACTAACACATAGACCACAATCACACACAATAAAACCAATTTAAAGTGCCAGAAGCCAACAGGAGGCCACAATAACGGCCAACCAACACACATGTACTTCACCAGACACAAAATCCGGAAGGCTGAGGATGGGTACAAAATAGTACCCGAAACATGTTCATAATAAGGAAAGAAATATCTTGAGGTAAATTCATTACAAAAATTAAATATTATATATATACTTATTTAAACAAATACTCAAATTTATTTATGCAACAAATAAAAAATAAACAAGGTTGTTTCATTACGTACTGGATATAAACAAATGGGACACAACAAATTTTACAGAACATTTTATAGTATTAGAAAAGTAAACAAAAATACTTTTTTATCGTTTTCCTACATCGACTCTCCCATAGATACAGAAGATTTTACGTTTGAGGGTAATTTGCATTCACGGGCGGGCACGATACACACTGTCGCAGGTCTCTCTCTCTCTCTCTCTCTCTCTCTCTCTCTCTCTCTCTCTCTCTCTCTCTCTCTCTCTCTCTCTCCTCTCTCTCTCTCTCTCTCCCCTCTCTCTCTTTCACACACACACACACACACACACACACACACACACACACACACACCTGCGATTGGAGGCACGCTTTGTATGCAGGTAGGCAGGCAGCTCATAACTGTTTAACCTCTTTGTCAAGGTTATCATAACGAACAACTGACAAGTTGGTTTTTACGGTTTGAAAATAAATTCTTCTTTATTCGTTCTCGTAATTGGCTACTATCTAGCAACAGTTTTTTGTGTTTTAAAATCTTACGTTGAGAACAAAATAAGCACATTTAACCACACGTGTGGTACGATTAAGCCTACACTTAAAGGCTCAAAAAATGAAACACGCCAAAAATTGCATATAGGTTTGCCATTCCTGTGCTTCTTTATCGCTCCGAGAACGGGACTTTGGCAAAGGCGTTGAGGTGTGTTTCTTAAGGACTGTAGCTGGACGTAGCCTTAGAGACCACAGGGAAAAGCGAAGATATTCGTCGAGTGATGATCGGTATTGCGGAAATCGGGGCAATTGTATCATTAAATACACACCAACGATTTCTCTCTGGTCACATTAAATGATGGAGTGTACAGTATTAATAATACGTATTAAACGTTATTGGTTTATTGCTTGGAAGATGATGCTGGAATCTGATCTTTTAAATGTTTCCATTGGCATCATGATTACCGTCGCCGTTGGCCGTTTAAACCTTTACTATTTTGTTAAAAAGATTTTTAATAGAAAATCGTAAGTAATATTTCATTTACCATTGCATGTGAAGTAATTTACTATCTACAAAAATAATTTTCATACAAATCTTACTGATTTATCTTCTTCTTCATAATGGTCTTCGTTTCCTTCTTGCTCTCTTCTTGCGGCAGACGTTTGAAAAAAGGCCACCTTCAACATCCGCCTGCAACGCCTCTAATTAGTGCTACTGGCTGCCAATCAATGACACTCAGTAACTATTGTCACTTCATTTCTGTTCCCTCCTTCCCAGAAACTAACTGTCCATTTAACTGCCTGCAACTTGACATCAAGCTTGTACAACTTCCTTAGCTAATGATTATGTCTTTCGTAGCACAACATGTCTTTAAAATTTCAAGTATTACCCCAGTTTTTTATGAGTGTCCAACTCCCACACCAGTGGGTAGATTAATATATCAGTGGGTAGATTCCGCATCAGTTTTATATAGATTAATTTTTTATCATTTTAGTTAAACACATTTATATTATTTTAGGAAATCCAATTGTTTTTATTTTAAACCTGAGATTTCCATATGTGTAGGGAAAACAATAATAAAATAATTAAAGTGTCATAGTGAAATAATTTGACGCACATACAGTATATCATGTAAATGATATATATTATTACAAAATACAAATTTACAAGTTACAAATTTTATATAGGCTTAGTAAAAAAACCAAGGAGACTTTGTAGTAGTCAATGTTGTGCTCCAAAATATGTGGGAACAGAAAGTGAATACCATATTATTTCAAAACTTTACACATTAACCTAGTTTTTGAATAGGGGTAGAGATTCGTATTAGAGTTACTGAGTTACTTTAATATAAAGCTACCTAATTAACAGCTTAGAAATAAACAGTACTAATGAAGAGTTTTGTCACAACCATAACACTTTCTGTTCACCTTTTAGATAAAAGATAAGTTTTAAATAATTGCCAACAATCATTTAACAACAAATACATATAGCTTTATCAACTGCCTAACATATATAAATTTCGCTTATTTTTAGTCTTTAATCGTCTAAAATAGCTATTTCTCATGCCCAAAACAATAAAATTACCTCAAACGAGATTTAACACACTCAATTATTTTGTGTAATCAGCTGATTGTGATTACGAAAACTGTAATTTTAATGAAATGGCAGTGGTAAGTACTACCAAAGAATCCTGTTATTTTAGTGTAAGGGAAGGAATACTCGATAGTCAAACAGCAAATGGATTCATCCACACTTCACTATCATTCGTAGCCATCACTATATTACTACCATGTATCACTATCATGTTTCTTTAGTTGTAAGAAAATGTAACCTAACAACACTGAGGATCTCGTTCAGAACATTTTTTCCTGATAACTGAAGAAAATCTGGCATATAAAGGATAGTTGGAATTTTTCAGAGTACGATCCCTTATCTCTGATTCACAGATTTTATTTGTATATAATCGCCTCGGCTGATTTAGATTTTGGCCATCTTAAATTTAAATTTACGAATTTAAGTTTCTTTTATCTAAAAACTAATTTGTAGGTCATTAAAAAATTTTGTAAAAATGACGGTACATTCTATTTTTTTATCTTAAAAAAAATGTCCATCGATCCGACTTTGGGAATTATGAACTAAAAGATATTGCGAAGTTAACAATTACATGACCAAGCAGGATTTAGAAGGACCTATATTACGACAAATCTTCCACATGCAATAAACGATCTTTCAAGAATGTTGTAATGAGCGGATTTGTATGATCTTTATGGGGTGAAGGCAAATTATATCCGCACTAAGGCTGCAGTAAAGGTGGAGAGGAAAAAGACACAGGGAAAAAAGTTTATTGGTTTTTTTTTGAGCGATGAAAACTTAACTGCTCTAATCATACTGCATATGTTATCAGGTATACTAACAACTAAAAATGGAATGAGGGAAGGAGATTTCTTATACCGAAGCTAGTTTTAGCATCGTTGGAGAGTGTTTTTTTTTTTTTAGTATATACAATGTGCATAGATACTTGTACGCAAATAAAGATGTCGGAAGAGTTCAAAGCCATTAAGGAGGTCCCATGTCATTGAAGTTTGGAACTACTGGTATTGCGGGTCAGGTGAATACAAATTTGAGGGAGTTCATACAAAGTCTAAAGAGAAGAGTTTTTACATCGGTTCACGTGAAATAAAACAGCATTATGCCTTTTGGGATGATTGGATGTTAGGCTGATTTTATCCAAATGGTTCACAAGGAAGGTAATATGGTTAGGAGACTGAAAATACGTTCTCCAACCGATAACCTCATGAAAAATGGTAAGCCCACTTGTAAGAAATATGAAGATAAAGAAAACTTAAAAACATAATGTAAATCATCCTGATGCGAAGAAAACCAGTGTATGTAATTTGTAGATAATTGTTAACAACTCATCCCAGGAACAGTCCTTCAAAATTTTTAATCGATGAATGTTTTAGAAATTATAACATTTTCAATTAATTATAGGCCGGATAATAAAAAAAAACATTAAGAATGTTCTGTCCCACGTGTAACGAAAGAATAAAACGCACCGTACTCTAAATAAGCTCTGATCCACAAACAAGCTTCAAGTCATACTATTGGCAGATCATGGGAAACGGTGGTCCTATTCTACATGCAGTCGGAACGGTCTGAAATCTAATTTATAAAGTGAAGAAAAGAAATACAGACAAAAACATATTCTGATATTCTGATTTATGGTAATAATTATTTACATCGATGTTTTGTGTTTAAAACTTTCTTCTTCTTCTTCTTCTTCTTCTTCTTCTTCTTCTTCTTCTTCTTCTTCTTCTTCTTCTTCTTCTTCTTCTTGCCAGGATGAACCACTTCTGCCTGTTTCGGTTTCAGTCTGCTAAAACTTTGGTTTTCCACAGCCTTATAGCTCACAGTCTGACTTGGTACTCTATCAGGTACGTATGCATAACACGGTCCCTCCATCTTTCTTTATACCGTTATGTTATTTCTGTTATCGGTTGTACACCTAACTCGTGTCTTTACTTCTTAATCATTACTTCTTATACGCTAAAATGTTTTTCAACCTCTGACTGATTGAAGAAATCTCATTTCTGAGGATTCCGTCAACCTAAAGTCACTCACGATTCTGATCGATACAAGAAAGGGGGGACTCAAAACTATCTTATTTGAGTATAGCTCATCTTTTTTCCCTTACAGAGTTCGTCTTATAATGCCACATATCCTTCGATTTTTGTCAGTACTATTTAAAATATCTTTGTCTCCTTAAGTGTTATAGATATGCCAAATCAGACAATTAGAATCTACTACCTGTTCTAGCGTTTGATAGGCAATTATGACTTTTGTCCATACTGGATCTTTTCCTATCGATGGGCTTGGATTTTTGCACTGATATTTTTAAACTGTAAGTGCCACACAATTGATTCAACCTGTGGACAGCCAATTTATCTTCACTGTCGTGGGTTATAACCTGACCGTCAGCCATAGTACTTACAATCGAGTGCGATTACTACGGAGCAATTTGTGTGCCCAGCGTGCATATTTTCTTCCGCTCTCTTACAAGGTTCAAGACGTTATTACATATACTGAAAATCTTCCCTTTTAAAAGTAAATAATAATTGGAACAACTGCTTTGTATTCCGTTAGGTGCAAACAATAGAAACGGTAGCTGTTTGATATTATTAATAATAAAAAAACACCGAACAAAGAAATATGATACATCAAACTAACAAATTATTTTTTATTACAACAGACAACTCAAAGGTGGTTGAACATCGGTTGGTGACACACCACTAATTTGGAATCAACGCTGCTGAAAGATTTATAACCAAACGTAAAGCTAGTAGAGTTTCGCCTCTGGCTATGAACGCTGCGTCTACCCCAACGAAACTTCTACCTCTTCTCAGCCGACCGCACGGTGTTAGACAATTATTTCTCTACATCGTCTTGAAAATAATTGGTGTATCTGTTAACAAAACGAAAATCGATGTAAAACATCTCAATTATTATTGTCACAGCCTTAGCGCCTAAAAATAAAAAAAATATGAAATGAAGCCTGAAGCTCAATGACCTAAGAAAATTCTGTTTTTGTAATCCGTTAGGCTGACTGTATCGAACAAGTGTATGCAGCTTGTCTGAAGCGAGATTGGAGAAAATTTCTTAATTATTTTTGTTTTTAATTCCATAAAGTTTTCGACATCTTCCTTTCTAGGAAGCTAACACGATGTACTCTTTCATAATAGTATAGAGACGCGGGGGGTATAGTATTCACTCATCATAATTTTTTTCCGGTCTTCTTTTAATTTAAAGATTTAATATTTAACTACGACACTAGCCGACTTATTGTCCCATTTCACCCTGATTAAGAAAATGTATATTCTTATGTATGGTTACATTAATGTGACCATAAAAAAAATAAAATAAAACGTATTAAAACGTATTTTTTAATCCCGTTGTTTAACTTTCCGCGCGTTTTTCCGTAACCATGGATTTCAACAATTAGGTACACTTTTCTAAGAAACTATAAGTGCTACTGAGTTCAAATTTTTGTGGTTAAACAGTACAATGTAACAATCAAAGTGTCTTAGAATTAATCTCTTCCTTTAAAAAATTAATTTTTTAAAACATTTTTAAATAAAAAAAATTTTCAAAAAATTTATGAAGAGTAATTTTGTTTTTATGTTGGTAGTTTTTTAAATTACCTCAAACTAGTACATCATGTTACAAATATGTGTGTTAAGGTATGGTAGAAATTTCAAATACCATAACACTTCAATAACGCTTCAATAGATCATTAATTAATGGTACCTAACTAAACCCCTGTTCGCCCATTTAAAATGCATTGGACAAAAGTGCGGATCTCCCCTTAAAGAAAAGGGCTTCATTACCATACTTAATTTGTGCTCTTTCCATAAGTCCGCATAATTAAATTGCAAATGAGAAACAAATTTAATGATTAGAAGCGGATAGAAAGACGATCCATTAAGGATGGTCGACAATTCAAAGCTCTCTACTGTAGACACAGTGAACGAACTCTGTGTGGGCAGGCTGAGTGCTGTAATACGCCCAAACCGTGAAGCGTCCTCATTAGTAAATGATTATTCCCTTGTCTTGTAGGCCTACACTTCGCTGTAATATTTTACAATTACATACAGAAGTTTAATGTGAAGGACACTACATTTAATACTCTTTACTGCGAAGTTCTTAACACACTATATATAAAATAAATATTAAATATATAAAATAAATAACATTAATGTCCGTAAATATGTATGCATATATAAGATGCATTTAATAGTAGTATAATATACCTAAATTACTTCCATAACTGATTTTGTTATCTACAACTCCTTGTATTGGTCTTAGAATATCGGCGTAATCATAAACACTTATCTGCCCGCTGCTGATGGTATCCCTGCTTCTCAAGTCATTCTCCGCAGAATCCTTGTCCGCATGTATGTAAGCAATACATAGACATAGCAGTTCGGCAGAATATAACCGTCTGTTTAGAGCATTAAATGCGGACCAGGAATTGTTACGTGTTTGGTGATAAGCTGGAAGATGAGACTGACAGAGGACAAAAAATAGCATATTTCCCGCCTGTACTAATATGTGCGACAAACCACTTCACCAAGCTAGAGAAGCGTAAAAGCAGATCGTAAGCAAATCGCTGAGATTTTTGAGGCGGGCAGCTGGAAGAACAAGCAGAGAACGAACGAATTAGGCCTACGACGATTCAGTTTCAAGAGGCATCAGTTGTATCATTACTGGAGAGGAGAACATTGAAGTTGTTCCGACAGTTGATGAGAATGGACGAAAGAAACCCAAAGCTGATAATGGAGCGCGCCCAGAAGGACTAAATGCAAGAGAAAGATAGATTATTACATATATTGAGAACTGTCTACTAGAAGGGTAAAGATCTGACTACAAGTGGTTGAAAGGGAGTGTAAGGGTGGGTGAAGGACCCCGACTTTAAGTGAAGAAGAAGAAGAAGAAGAAGAAGAAGAAGACGACAGTCGTGATTGAGGAACATGAAGAAATGAACCAACAAAAAAAGACATGCGACACACTGAATATCGTGCGGAACTGATCAGTTCAGTTTTCTATAATAATCGTTAAAGTTATCAGAGATAGTACATCATTAAAAGAAGGTTTTTATATGCGAAGCCTTATTCTGTTCATAAAACATTCTTTACCGCTTCTCCATCTTTTCCCATTTTTTTATTTATCTATCAAATCCCAATGTAGTGTTTGTTTTTAATTTTTTTTAAATTTAAGGACACACGGGTTAAAAATGAAAGCTAAAATTTTGAAAAAATTATAAAACTAAGTGACGCTTCAAACTATGAACAATTGCATTCAAATAAAAGAGATGACTATGTAGGCCAACTTGTCATCTCTAATAATTTGACAAAATTTATATCTGTCAACACCTCTTGCAAATTTGTTATCGTCTTCAAAAGTTTTGTAAGCGATGTGTGTAACAAACGTTACACATCATTATCATTATATATTGTTACGTAATGCTTTTTGATCTTATTATGGTTTGTTGTTGTCTTATTTTTATTTTATAACAATCTCTTTTATGACTGGAATGAGCTGCATTAAATGTGTCGTCTTACTGGGTAATCGTCAATTAATATAGGTTTTAAAATAATTAATTACTTCATATTATGACTAATTCATTAGATTATATAATTTAATTGTACTGGATTTTTTCTTAACCTTGATCTATTTACTTACCTAACATTAATTCAAAACCCATCTGTTGTGTAATGTTTTGTGTTTTATACTTTAGTTATTTATAACCCGTAAAGTAAGAGAAATGCTGCCATTCTTAGGTTTTACTGTTGTCATAAATATGAATAGGTTCTTAACCCCACAGCGATACACTTCTGGGGCAATTGCCGGTCCCTCTAATGTGAACACTAGAATGTTATGTAGATTGCAAGAGATACAGTTAATAAATTGTCAATTACATTATATGATTGAATAAAATATAACACATACCTTGTGTTGGTAGAGTTTCTTTTAAATGATGAACTCACTGATTTTAATTGTTCTGTCTTGTAGACTTTGCTTAGCCCCCACTAATGGGGTGATTGGTTTTGACCAATCAGAATGCATAAATTTAATTGTAAATTAAAATCATGTTCAAACAATGTCTTGTTACATTAATAATAGTAAATAAAAATATGATTATATATATATATATATATGACGCAAACTAAAATAAGTACTGTCCATCCCGGCCCCCGTGAATCCTCCGCGATTCACTAGAAAGACAAGAAGTAAATAATAAAATAAAACAAGCTTTGTAACATTAAAACAAAAAAAGAAAAACATTTGCAGTATGTATGGATAAATAGAAAGTTGCACAATACATGATATCAATACTCTTGTTTTGGTAAAGGAGAAACCTTGACGATAGGTCGTATGAGGTTCCCCTTAGCAGTTTTGACTTCTACAACCCGCACTACTCCATCCTTACCTAGGAACGTCTTTACTATTCTGCCTAGACACCATGACTGTGGGGGTGTATTAGGTACATGTATGATAACTAAGTCTCCAACAGACAAATTTGCCTTGTCTTTTGTCCATTTGGACCTCTGTTGAAGGGTATGTAGATATTCAGTCTGCATCGCCTCCATATATTTTGAGACATGGCTTGTATTTTTTGCCATCGCTTAAGGCGCCCAACGGGTATATTTTCTGACTGAGTTTCTGGCATTGATACCAATGGTCTTCCAATGAGAAAATGTCCTGGAGTAAGTACATAAAGTTCCATAGGATCAGTTGATAAGCTCGTTAATGGTCGAGAATTCAATATTGCTTCTATTCGACAAGTGAGAGTTTGAAGCTCCTCTAGTGTTAATATTTGATTCCCAATTACTCTTTTTAAATGTGTTTTAGCACTTTTGACAGCACTTTCCCACAAACCAGCTATATGAGGTGCTGCGGGTGGGATGAAATGAAATTTAATTGCGTTGTGAATTGAAAATTCATTTAATTTATTTTTTGTATCCTCTTGACGCAAAAGAAGCTTAATGATTTTATCTATTTTATTTTGTGCACCAACAAAATTGGTCGCATTATCTAGATACAGATCGGAAGGAAGTCCTCTACGAGATATAAATCGTGATAATGCTGCTATAAAAGTTTCTGTTGAGATATCGGTCGCCATCTCGATATGGACTGCCTTTGTTGTAAAACAAACGAATATGCAAAGATAAGCCTTGACGACTTGTGCTATTCTCAGTGTATGTACCTTTATTTCCATGGGACCAGCATAGTCCAACCCTGTTTTCTGAAAAGATGGCGCCGGACGAATACGAGCTTCAGGCAAGCTTGCCATTGTTGGAAATACGGTGGTTGGTTTGGCTCGAAAACATTGCATGCATTTGTGAATACGTGATCGTATAAGGCTCCTGGCAGATAAGATCCAGTATTGTTTGCTGAGTAGCAACTGAAGCAGTTGTGGTCCTGCATGAAGATACTTTAAATGATAGTAATCGACAAGGAGATCTGTAACAAAATGTTTTTTTGGAAGTAAAATAGGATGTTTCGCATCTTCATTTAAGCTGGAGTCTTGAAGACGGTCTCCTACCCTTATCACTCCATCATTTCCAATGATTGGGGATAAACGCTGTAATTTAAGACTACATTGCTGTCCTCTCTTGAAGTTGTTAATATCTGAAAGGAATTCAGATTGTTGTACTAAACGACAAATCCGATATGTTGCTTGTTGAATCTCATGTGCCGTTAGATTTCCTGTATATTTAATTTTGGAAGTTAAATTGTTCCAAAATCGCAAGAGATATGAGATTATTCTCTGAAGTTTACTCCATGAGGAATATTTGTGCAAGATGTCAGACATAGATTGTGTCTCCTTTACAGCTATAAAAGCATTTAAATGTTATTTTTAATTTCTGGAGGCTTATCAAAAACTGGTATGTCTTCTGGTTTCTTTGGCCATTTAGTAATATCTGCACTTAGCCATGAGGGAACTCTCCACCAAATATCATGATGAATAAGTTGCCTTGGTTCGGTTGCAAGCCTCTAGAGGCACAATCAGCAGGGTTTTGCATAGATTGTACATGGGACCAGAAAGTAGGGTGTAGATATTCCTGAATTTGAGCTACACGGTTCGCTTCAAAGGTTTTTAGCTTGTATGGTGGCGTTGATATTCAACACTAATGGGGTGATTGGTCTTGACCAATCAGGATGCATAAATTTAATTGTAAATTAAAATCATGTTCAAACAATGTCTTGTTACATTAATAATAGTAAATAAAAATATGATTATATATATATGACGCAAACTGAAATAAGTACTGTCCACCATCAGTTCTGCGGGCACTGGGTGCTACCAACTGACTTCGTATGTAAACATAACCTTAACTCAAACCACTAAAATCATGTTGACTAAAGAAAATAATCCCATACTCCATTAATGTTGCTTAAATTCACTTTATTCATCGTATAATTCTTATTCTTTATCCCTTTTAAAATATTTAATTTGATTATCGTTATTTTAAAACAACAGGTTATGTTGGTTGAAACTCATATCTTAGGGTTGGCAATACGGTTTCATAAACTGTCTAGTGAACAAATTATCTAAGTTATTTAACTATAATTCGGGTTCTTTTAACTGCAGAATACGTAACAAAAACGTCGATTACTAATATAAAAACATCGTAATAGGAGAGTGATTACAAAAACATAACAATATCTTAACCCAATATAACAAAGTTCGTCTGACCACTGACGTCAATTTTGTAGGTTAGCTTATGGCTGATAGGTTACATAATTTTAACCTCAACAAATAAATTACATTTAACAAGTGAAAAGTTACAGTATTAATAGTGTTTGTTGATTGGGTAGTGTTAGAAATAGTTCATATATGTTCAATAGTTTATAATTGCATTGTAGTATAGTAGGATTATTCGAATTAGTAAATTATAATAATTACTATACTTTCTTTAATTCCTTATATATTTTTATATTCACTGTTAACCTTTTAATTTACATTCATTGCTTTAATAAACACAACACTCGTTGCTCACGGTTGAGTCACTTCGCGTTGTTAAGGTTAGAACGCCTTTGTTTACTTCCGAAACCACACTAGGTTAGAGGTTACTAGTAAATTATCTTGTCGCGGAGCCGGTGTTCTTTACTGCACGAAAACTGATGAAGAACTCCCTTAGTTTTGCGCGTCTCTCTCTCGCTGTTCTCGCTTGGGCCTTCGGGGGGGATTCTCGATATAAGAGTTTTGGTTGGTTGGAATGCAAAGAATTCCTTTATTAAATCATCACCCCCGCGTTAACAAAACGATTTAATTCTTTTTTAAGCGTGGGTTTTTGGGAACGAGATTATCAAACCGACGCTAATCTTTTGATCAAAAATTATAAAAATAATTTACAATTGATCTATCTTTCCAATGCTACTTGTGATCACAAATATAATGTTACCATCAAATGGCATTTGTTCTGCTAAACAATTTGACACCTCACAAGGCATAATTCTGTCTAATACTAACAAAGTTAATATTTTTAGCTTATGGCCTTCTACCATATTTTGTTTAAATATGTCCTTTTGATACATTATTGACATGTTGCTATTATACATATTGTGTACAACTAATACACAGTCTTCTGATATTATTATTTAGCATTTTAAACATCCAATTTTTAATAAAACATAGAATCTGTCTCTACTGTCTCTAGGCTCCATGTTTTGCTTCATACAATACAATTATTAAATTCTAAGGGTTTATAACACTTGATACTTAACTCTAATAAACAATACCAACTTTTGGTTAACATCGTATTGCTCAAGACATGCCTTTTTCCTTGTATATTATCAATAATATAAGTTGAGTTCTTGTACAAGTAGGCAGCTTGTTAATTATTCTTATTACTATATTATATACATTTTATACTCCTCATATCTTACTCCTAATTACACATCTTATTTCTTTTTAAGTTTTACCATTGCTTGTATTATTTTGACATCCTTATTTTCTGGTTAATTTACTAATGAAACATGCATCTTGGTGCCACAAGTCATTCTCATTAAAGATATTATTAATGGTCCATATTAGTGATAGTTATTATTTATTTTACTGACTAATAGTCAGTTCACGTATCACTTGTTATATTAATAGTATTTACATTAACTTATTATTGGTATTTCTGTTATTTTTTAATGTACAAGATTAGTCTTTTATACCCTATCACATTTCATCATGTTAATATACAATAATACAACAATTACAACATCCTTGTGACCTAATCTTTGTTTTAGAATGGTCTATTTTTTTCTAGTTTCATTTAGATATAACATATAATATGTTTATAGTATATTTACTACATATTTTGTGTTTACAAGTGTGATTTCAGATTTTGTTAGGTTAGGTTGTCATATTTACCTTCACTGACTAAATTTAGTTCACACTCTTTGTCTTTATTATTTATTTTGATCACTTATTACTATTTATTATTAGTACTCTTTACTACTTGTAATTGTGATTACAATTATTCGTTTTTTTCTAGAATTCTAAGTACATTTTAAATTACAAAACAGTTCTGACATTCAGTTTGGCTGTTAGTTTTGTTACATAAATCGTATAGTCTTAATGCGTGATACAACCTTATAATCTTATACTATACATTATTACAAATTTCATTATACTAATAAATATCCCTTCACTCTCCTAATCGGTTGGGTAACTTTTATTTTATGTCTAAGTTATAGTTATAGTCATGGCTTTTGGTATGTCTTGTCTGTCACTTTATTACTTATGCTTCTTACACAGTAGGATCCTATATTTTAATTTATTAATTCTTTAGAAATATTGTTCTTTATTTATGTGTGGTTGAGTTAGTTTAAACCCTTTTTACTTTATAAAATTAACTGTTTTTTTTATTGTTTACATTATTTCACCCACACATAGTTGTAATACACCCTTTACTATTTATTTTGGGGTTGATCTGATTTAGACGTAAGCGTGTAGATATGTAAGCAAACGTACGTTTGGATAACGCTAAGAATCTTACATATGAAGAATTGTTTAAATATTTATTTATTAGCAATCAGAAAATACATTCTTTAAGCTAATCTGCTGATTAGTGTACACACATGAAAGATGTACAACTAGATGGAGTGAAGAAGTGTTGCTTACGGCGACGTCACCTCGTGGTCCTTAAAGGTCGGATGGTCAAAGTCTGTCGATTGCAGGCTGTAGAAATGGCATGATCAGGGGGGGGGTTTACGATGGTCTTAAAGTCTTGTCTAGTGCCAGGTTCGTGGATGACTTCACGGACGTATGGAATATGGAATTCTGCGTGCAAAGTGTGGTTGGACACATACCACAGGGCATCTGCGATAGCTCGTAGGATCCCTGTTTGTAATCGCTGCATGATTTCTGTGTTAGATTTGGTGGAGCAAATTGTCCTTATGAAGAATTATTTGCAGCACAAAAAAAATTAAAATTTACTAATTCGATTTTATCTAACAATAAATTTAATGTATTTCCTTCAAAATAATGTTCTAGTTCTGCAGTCCATAAAGCTTATTGTTTAATTTTAATTCGTAATAAAAAGTGCTTTTTTGATTTCTTTTCAAATTCTTGGAGTAGTTTACTTAGCCCTGTTGTCTTGGGACGATACTGTTACCATATCGAGGAGAGAATTGCTTCTCCTCCCCCGTTCACTTGATTTTACTTGTATTAAAATGATACATTATTCTGTTTGTTCTATCCACGTTACGCCATATTTATTTTCAACGTTACTTACTTTATATTAGAGTAACAACAATCGTCAAACAGCTGGTATTATTGTCGCTATCAGTAATGGCAGCCAAACACGCCGCTGTTTACCGTGTAGGCACATGCGGGTGATTAGGCAGTTATTTTTTATTTTTTTGTAACTGTCAATGATTTTATACGTAATACTTTCGCCGCAATAAATAAGCGTCGTCTAATTAGCGCAGGTGTATGCGCTGCACGCGCGATAATGAATTATTATTTTAATCCGGCACTGTATGCTGTTGTTGTTGAGAGATAGTGATGGCATCGACAATTATCATCGTTATAATGGTTACGAAAGGTACACCAGGTTCGAAACGGTTACTGTTATCATACGATAGGAAACTGCTCTTGGGACTACCGTGGGTTTTATTTTTATTAAAAATACGGTCAACACTGATTATAGTGAACACCTTACGAACCGTATTATTTGAACCCGTTGAGAAGAAAAAAAAAATTGAAGAGATTGTTGTGTTTTACAGAAGCGATACTATTCAAAATTATTAAGAAACTAATACATATGAACCCATAAATGGAGACATCAAGCGATTCCGAAAGGATTGACAGGAATTCCGAATTTATGAACAACTTTGCTAAATAAGAGAAGAATGCATACTGTAAACCTAACGGGCCTACTGAATTTGTAGATAATGAGATTGGTATAATAAACTTAGAGGAGCCAGAGCTCGGAATGCGTGACACAGTAATAATAGTAATTTTAATAATAATAATAATAATAATTGCACGTAATCCCAGAATTTTTATTTATTTGAAGTTATTGAGAAACATATTAAATTTTACTAGACATTTTAGACAATTACGAGGATTGTTCAATTGAAACACGTTTGATCTGCGCAGCCGTGACTTAGTCGCCATGGCAACGGAATTCGTTTGTTTATATTATCTGTTTAAGTACTAGTGACGCGTCTGTCAAAAATATTTGCAGTTTGCTCTTTTCTAAGCGTTGTGACTGGCTTGAAAAATGGCATCTATGATAGAAAATCCGTCCAAAGATAATCTGCGTGCCGTTATTCAGTTTTTGGCCGCTGAGGGGCGTCAGCCAATGGAAATGTATACGAGAATGAAAACTGTATATGGTGACTATAATTATTCTCATACGGCAGTGGTTGAATGGTGCAATAAATTTCGACAAGGAAGAGAATCCACTAAAGATATTACCCGTCACGGACCTGCACGTATTGCAGCATCAGATGAAAATGTGAGACAGCTGGAAACTGCTTTACGCGCAAATAGGCGCATCAAAGTTAGAGAACTTTCTCAAATGTTGAGCATCAGCGTGGGAACTGTTCATTCCATAATTCATAGTCTTGGCTTTCACAAAGTTGCTGCTCAGTGGATTCCACGACTGCTTACTGATGAGCAGAAAAATTTGCGTTTGGCCTCATCATTACAGCATTTGATGCGCTATCAACAACAAGGTAATGCCTTCCTACACCAAATTGTTACCAGTGATGAGTCTTGGAGTTATCACTACAAACCAGAATCCAAACGTCAGAGTATGCAGTGGAAGCATGCACAATCTCCGAAGGCGAAAAAAAGTCGGTCCCAACCTTCGGCAGGAAAAGTAATCGTGACCGTATTTTTGTATTATCAGGGTGTTCTGCTCTTAGACTTTAAACAACCTGGTGTCAACATCAACGCTGAGCGACATGCAGACAGCTTAAAACGCTTACGGGTCAGCATCAAGAATAAACGTCCCGTGAAGCTCACAAGTGGTGTCATTATTCTGCATGAATAATAAATTAAAAATCACGCTGTTTTTAAGTTTATCTTAAATTTTGTTTTATTCACACCAAACGTTTTATCCATTTCACAGAGAGGTATCTCCAGTGGATCGGCTGACCGTGAGAGTCGACCCACTGAGAATGCCTCAAAGTAGTATAAGACGAACGTTTAGTGTTAAGAGAAATGGAACGTTTGTTAAACTTTAAAACGGCACAATTTTTAACAGTGAAAGCAACAAACTTTGGATTAGCTCGATCCAATGTAGCACAGATGATTCAAGATCTGCTTGGTCGTATGAAGTGGGAAATCTTACAATATCCACCTTACAGTCTCGACTTATCATCGTGCGATTATCATGTTTTTGGCCCATTAAAGAAGTCACTAAAAAGACGGCGGTTCAAATCGGACGCTGAGGTAGCGAACGGTTCCGCAAACAGCCGCAAGAATTTTACCAGCAGGGAATCTACAGATTAGTGCAACAATGGGACTCATGCCTTAATCTTTTAAAATCGTTTAATAAAAAATTCTTTACAGCCCGTAAACGTGTTTCTATTGTACAATCCTCGTACTTTTAAATTGAGAAACATATTAGACAAAATTCATAGGAATTAAAGTGACAGGGCGTGGGTATGAATATTTTAATGACCAGAACAAAAAAATCTTCCTTCCAAAAGTGATATCTTTGAATGTTGAATATTAACCCAGAGTTGAGACAGAAATCTTTAAAACGTAGCCTGTGTATGGAGTCCAGACCTTTATGAAATGAAAGCTGGACAGCAAAGGCAAAAGAAAGAAGATTTTAAGAATTAGTATCGTGGCTAATTACTAAAATTTCTAATTAATAATTTAAAGAAATTATCAAGAAAAATTCTTGCTTTATTCTTGTAATATGAAAACTCCTTTTGTATGTTCTGGAAAGACCCAGAGGAAAACCGAGTTTATGGTAAAATATTACCATACGAGAAGAATCGTACCTGTAGCTTTTACCTTAACTTATACACCTTAACTCGTATGTAGAGCGATTGGGGAATGAACGCCGAGAAGGACAAAATTTGAAGTACATGAAACAGATTGCTGTAGTAAAGTATGGAAGTTTACAGACGTAAAGAGATTGAAAGAGGGTGGTCAAGATTTTGTTGATGAATGTTGGTGCGCAACGAGATTTTTACCGTATTGTATGACAGTTACTTGTGTGTGTTTGTGTGAACAAGGTGTGGTTAAGAAGCTAAACATTTGTTGTTAATCTCGTCCAAAGTTTGTTGCTTTCACTGTTAAAAATTGTGCCGTTTTAAAGTTTAACAAACGTTCCTCTTATACTACTTTGAGGCACTCTCAGTGGGTCGACTCTCACGGTCAGCCGATCCACTGGAGATACCTCTCTGTGAAATGGATAAAACGTTTGGTGTGAATAAAACAAAATTTAAGATAAACTTAAAAACAGCGTGATTTTTAATCTATTATTAAATCTAAGACATAAGAGGCCAACAGGTGTAAGTTAGTGGTTATAGTGACAGACAGGGAATCGTTGTGCGACAGAATAACCTTCACTTTACGAAGGTCGAACGTATGCGTTCCGAATTTTGAAGCAGGTGAGAACGAAATTATAAATTTGTGACCATTTTAATACGAGGCTCGTGTCCACGAGGTCGCCGATTTATCGCTAATTGTGTTGCAACGCAGATACTGTTGAGTTCAGAAGTATTAATTTTAAAGACGTGAAAGTCAGTACCTTTGTATTCGAAAGTAATTCTTTATATCCAGAGACGGCTCATAAAAAATCTGGATGTCTGTACAGACTTGTTCCCGATAAAATCTGGGGTATCTCGAGGGCGTGCGATGCTATACTTTTCATATACAGCCGACAGCCAGAAACAACGTTTACTGACGACACGGCAATACTAGTGGTCCTTGCATAGCCCTGGACTGTATCACTCAGTCTCTAATGACATTTGGGTGCAACAGATCTCTGTCTAAATATGGGAAATGAAAGCGAACGCAACCAAATCAGCCAATGCGACTTTTACCAAGAAAAAATATGAGTGTCCATCTGCTGTTTCTTTTGACGAGCGTAAACTGCCGCAAGTAGGCTAGGTGAAGTACCTGGGCCTGCACATCGACCGACGAATTACTTGGCAGGAACACATCTTTATGAACCAAAAACGCTTTGCTTTACAATTTGAAAGATCGTACTAGATGGTTAGCAGGAAGTTCCAGTGTCACTGGAAAAATAGCTGTTAATTTACAAAGCTATTACAAAACCTGTCTTGATTTATGGCATACAGATGTGGGAAACCGCAAGTAACTTCAACCCAGGAATACTGCAGCGCTTCCAAAACAAAGTACTGAGAGCCAATAACAAACGTCCCATGATAGGCCTATGTGCCGAATCGAGTAAGCTAAAGAGATTTCCGAATGCTTTCAGTCGTAGAAGAACTAAACCGACGCAGAGACAATTACAGCACAGGCTGAAAACCAACCCGTTTTCGTCAGGGAACTTGACTCTAATTTAGCAGCATGAAGTACGCGGATTGAAACGTTGCAAACCCAGTGACATAGTGGGCAGGTTTTATTAGGTTGTGGTGGCCGATTACAAACCAGTATGTAATTCGTTTACTGTCTTTGATCAGCACTTGTTTTGTAATGGACCTGTTTCACTGGAAGCACCCACTTCCTGTCATTTTCTCTCGTTCATAAATATTACTCGCTGGGTAGATTATATTACTACTTAAATTCAATTTAAAAAGTGTCTACTTTAAATTCAATTTTTTTACGACGGTCTACTTGATCGTCGTAGGTACAGTGGAAAACAAAATAAGTACAAGACACCAATTAAGTCACTAATCACCAGCTATAATTTTCACAGTTAAACAGTTCGTAATTACCAACACAGTCTCTTACAACAAATCAAATAAAAATTGTTCACACGCAATACAATGTCCACTAATATTAAAACACAATTGTATTACAATTATCCCGCCCGATTATAAAACGCAACACTTCACTAATAACCACTTGAACGTACACGGTAATATCGCCCGATAATAACTCGAACCGCACTGTTAATATATCTCCACTATACTGAAACTTAAGGCCGCTGCCGCCATGTATTTATACTTCCGCTCACAGACCAGAACGTTCCAAACTACGTCTTAGCGCCAGTGTGTACTACGTAATTAATTGCGGCCTTGACACAGTCTGCGTGCTGGCGGTTTCGAGAAAACTCTCGTGGATGCGTCTAGAGTCACGTACGCTACACACATTACAGCGAGATTCTTCTGGCACACTCGACAAACACGCAGACAGTTGTGTAATGTCGTAACAATATATATATGCACACTAGCATCATTCAGGCTAGTTGCACACTAGACGTATGATCCGCGGCCGAATATCGGTGGCGTAATGCTCGTGTTGTAATTTTCATATAAAATGGGCAGATGTGACAGACTGAGCCGAAGATGCGTCAGTCCGTCGAGGGTATCTTCTGTCTACCCAGAGCGAGGCGGCTCAACTGATGTTCGGTCCGACGGAACATCGGCAACTCCGCAATACATTTGTTTTGTACCTCACTGTGCTCATAGTCGGC
This sequence comes from Magicicada septendecula, assembly GCA_034769895.1. Classification (NCBI taxonomy): domain Eukaryota; kingdom Metazoa; phylum Arthropoda; class Insecta; order Hemiptera; family Cicadidae; genus Magicicada; species Magicicada septendecula. The sequence goes on along the minus strand of CM068371.1, from coordinate 400,748,036 downwards.
AGTGTCCTCACTTCCGGCGATTTAGTGCTTCTATAATTTGTATCTTTCTTAGTAATATGGGTTCTTATCAGATTTAGAATTTCATGGAATGACTTAATAGACAATCGATAATATTCAAAAAATTTATCAGGATTTGCCATCAGTTCTCCGTACATAGTTTGGAATTGCCCAATATTTAACCTTTTACTATGTAAAGGATTTGCTCCAAAGCTTCAATAATAGCTATTAATGTTATAGGATCCATGCTGGCATAAACAAAAAATTTTACTTTATAAATAAAAATAAATATTAAAACAGTACTTTACTCGTTCAAAATAGACTTCTAACTACAGAAAAATTCTTTGTGATGTACATTACATGAATAACCCCGCCGAAGATCGGTTGTATGAGGCCTTTGTCGGCCGACGGAAGCAGACAAATTTGGCCGAAACGTCGACCACAAATGTTTAAAATTATATCTAGGTAATGGCCGAATCTCACACAAACATTTATTATTTATTAATTCACGGTCACTATTAAATTAGAGATAACATCTAGTGTGATGCAATCTGTACATAGTTGGATGATAAGTTTAACAGTGTGAACGAATTCTGCAGATAGCGGAGCCACACTGACCGGTAGGCAGGTCACTACACGAAAGCGACCTGGACTCATATGTAGGTCCGCCTTAACCTCTCACATTTTTGCCTGTCGTGTCTGTCTTATTAATCAACCGGACCAGGTCAGGAAGCGTATATACAGAACGTGTACACTTCCGTAGTTAATTAATTACCCGGCGTACGTCAATAACAAAAAGTGTTATAAGTTCTTTAATAACAGGCTATTTATGGAGAATAACAGACAGAAGGAGGGGGAGAAAGACAGAAGACGAGAGAGAGAGAGAGAGAGAGAGAGAGAGAGTCTCGTCGTGGAAAGGGCAGACAGGTGACTTGGCAATTAGTACAATGAAGTGAAGACGATAGTGGGCGGTACAGGTGACAATAGAGCACGCGTCAGACACCTGCCCCAGGCACGCCCTGCACTACGATTGACACACCTACACAGTATCATTGTTGGGCATCCGGACCACGCCGGTGCAGACGAAACGGCGTCTTTCTCACTCAATACCTGCAGCAAAAAATAACCGGGAGGAACACATTCTCAGCAAACGAAAAAGTGAAAGCGAAAGAACTGTACTGGCAATTCTTAAAGAAATGTTTATAATTAAAATCTAAAATAGTCCTATGTGGAACCAACATGAAACCAGTATAGATCTATGGAATAATGTGAGGTGCTCAAAGTCATCCAGTAGAGATATAGAGATATTGGAATTCCATTGAATTACATTAATCCAAACGTTACACCATCGCGTAAATTTACCACTGGTTACAGAAGTTCCAGAAAAGGAGCCTTAATTGTTATAAAAATTAATGAAATTAATGTTCCTCGCACAGGAACAAACCTTATTATTATTATCGGTAGGCGTTCTAACTGATTGCAAATCCTCTGACTTGATCTTCGAAGCCCATCTTGCCCTAGCCTTGTCTTCATCCTTCAGTTCCCTACAGTTCAATTTCTCCTTTAAATTGTCCAACAGATCAATTCTTTTTCTTCCAAACCCTGGATTCCCTTCTATTTTCTCTCTATGACATCATGAAGGAGGCAATTTCTTGTCAGGATGTATCCAATCAGTTTTGTTTCCTATGATAAACTCTTCTCGTTTACGCTTATAAGGATTTTTACATTTGTCACCTTCCCTGACCACTTTAATTTCAAATCTTCTCCAGCAATACATTTAAGAGCTTTCAAATAATGTCTTCTTCATTTTTTTTAGTATCCATGTTTCCGACTCATAGAGAGCAATGCTCCAAATGTAATACCTCATCAGATGGTTCAGCAAATCCAGGCTCAAATTGCTGGTCACCAGTGACCTCGTCGTAGTTAATGCAGTCTTTTCCGTGGCAACCTGTGATGCAGTAGGCGGGCTTTGTACTTCACCTTCCTAAGCACTTGAACTAAGCACTTCTACTTCTGACGATTAGCGGTTCTTACTTCTTACTTATTATTGTCACTTCGAACAATGTACCCTTGCTTTCTATTTCACAATTCCCCTTGTTTCTACAAATATGTCCGTTGTGTCATGGAGAGTTTATTCGTTCTTCGCGGGCAACATCCGTACCGATGTCTGCCAGTCAGTAGTCACCGGCGTCTGCCTTGGCTAACCGTACGGGTGATGTGCAGCATCCTTGTCGCACGCCTCTTCCTAACTCCATACCATCAGTTACTACAACAGTGTACCCTCGCACTAGCTGACAGGGCTAATAAACTGCTGAAAGATATCTCATGAGTTTGTGAATAGTTTGTGGACTTAACAAGACAATTAGTTCATAGAATGTATTTTCTTATTGACAATAAATACAAAAACTATTACGTAAACACTTCGCGGATATTCAAACTGATACATAGGAGTGGAACAGTTTATGTGTACGACTGGCAAGAAATAAAAGCTACAACAGGCATTCATTGAAAAGAATGGCATTCAGTAAAGGATGAAGTAGTGACAAAATAATTTTGAAAAATCTATTTTCTATAAAATAAAATGCAGTTAAAGTTAAGCCATGAAGGTTTGGTGTTTTAGGATTGTATTAAAATAGAATGAAGTTGAATATTTTTTATCGACCGGATAAACTGCGTTTTACACTATTAATAAGTAGTTTATTTACTGTGATACTATATGCCAAGATCAGTTTATTTTTATTTTACATTCTCCTATATACTAGTCTAAACAAAATGTGTGTTTAAACCAAAAATATTGTAATCATGTTGGAAATATGGATTGTCAGGTAGCCTAAAACTGTTTTGAGTTCTCTCTCTGTATGTAGACTATGTTCCCATACATACAGTTCAAACGGGAACAGTTCCAGGCGCTGTTTTCAATTAATAATGTTCTTATGGATGCGATTTTCGACCATATGTTTTCTTCTCACTTCATCGTTTCGAATATAGTCACCCTAAATAGTCGCAATATCTTTATTGACACTTCAATACTCCTGAGACAGTCTCCTTTGCGAGTATCCACGATTCCTGCCTTACAGTAACACCAGAACTGATAGGCATATAAAAATTTTGTGTGTACGTCTTTCCTAGTTTTCCTCACCCTGTCCTGTTTGTTGTACCACAATCATTTGAACGATTTATTTTGACGTTTTACTTTTGAAATCTTGAGGCCATAGTTATAAGTCTGACTGCACTCAGTTAAAGTTAGATAGTTAAAGCGTTATACCTTTCCAATGGGTTTTCGCTTGTCAAGAGTTTCTACCTGACCCGTTCTTTTCCTCTAAACATCGTTACATTAGTCTTGTGTGCTGATATGGGGTAGTTGTAATTATGCGCGAATCGCTCAGCTTATATGTACTAATAATACGATGAAAATGACACCAAACACGACTAAGGAATATTAAAAATTGGGCGTTATAAACAGAAGCGGCGTAAGGCGTGGGCGACGTGGGCCACCGCCTACGGCCTCGCGGTCCAAGGGGCCTCGCGCCTCGAAGGTTTATGCAGCTTTCTTTAACTCATGAAAAATATTTAGCTAGGACCATTAAAAGCCGTGACCGCGAGTAAAGAGTTTACTCACCATAAAACGATAAATCCCACCGGCTAGCAAGCATCTGGCAATACTAACCTACCACATTCGTTTTTAAAAATCTAGTCTAGCAACCAGTGTTGCCAAATTACGGGTAATTACCCGAACTGCGGGTAAATTTACCTTATGCGGGTAAGGTAGTGGGTATTTTCTATCATTGGTAACACTGCTAGCAACATTTGCTGGCGTTGCGGTGACTGTCGCGGGGAATCCCCGCCACAGAGGTATATAGATAGAGGTGGTGAACTGGCTGAGAAACCGTCCGGCTGGAAAAGAGATGGAATCACGCGAGTTCCACTCTCGCGCATGCGTCAGTAGACAAGGATAGAAACGAGCGTGTGATGTTTCTGCGTGGACATTTCCACTAAGGGCCCCTTCACACGACGCCACCATGGCCGCGCCACCACGTCAACACATAGGTTCAAATGAGCAGTGGCAGGGAAAAAACATCACGCCACCAGTGGCGGCGCCGCCATCACTGAGTACCGAACCACAGTCGGAAATAGAGATAGGATCAAACTCTAGCCAGTCAGAATCTGAAACTGAAACTCCTGTGTTGAGCAGTAGAATTCAAGAAGAACAAATAGGTTCTCCGCCAGTTAGCAGCGATGCCAGTGATGTAGTTAAACAAGCATTTGTTAGTTCGGATCCGGGAATGTGGACGTTTCCCATAACGGATTCTCAGCGTCATGATATAGTTAAAAGCGGCCCTACACAGCAGTTAAATAACAGTGATGAAGATTATCCCAAAGACGATGATCAAAGGCACTTTTCTAATTTTCATTTCTCAAGAAAACTAATTAATGGTGAAACTCAACATCGTCGCTGGTTGGTTTATTCAAATTCTCAAAATAAAATTTTCTGTTTTCTATGCAGACTATTTGGCAATTCACAAACTCAGATGGTACAGGGAGGGTGCTGTGACTGGAAACACTTAAGTAGTATTTTACAAACACATGAGAATACCAAAGAACATATGACATTTATGTTCCAATGGATGACATTAGAGAAAGAAATAAAGCATGGAAAAACAATAGACCAAGAAAACGAAAGGCTAATTCGTGAATCTCAAAAACATTGGCACAATTTGTTTGAGAGATTAATTGATATCATTAATTTCTTAGCCTCTCATAATCTGGCATTTAGAGGTCACAGAGAATCTTTCAAGATAGGCGACGACAGTGGGAATTCTGGTAACTTCATAGACTTGTTTAAATTGATATCTAAATATGATCCTACATTACGGGAACACATGAAACGCATTAATGACAAACAACTTGCACACCATTATCTAAGCCACGATATTCAAAATGAATTGATCACATTGATGTCAAAAACAATTACCGATTAAGTGATTCGTAGGGTAAAAGAGGCAAAATATTATTCTATTTTTTTCTCGACTGCACTATAGACTATAGTCGAGTTGAACAAATGTCAGTTATCTTAAGATTTTGTAATACCTCAACCGGTACAATAGAAGAAAACTTTATCGGATTTCTTGCTGTCGCTGAGACGACTGGAGGATATCTAACTAATGCAATACTGGAAGAGCTAGAAAAAATGGATTAGATATTCAGAACTGTCGTGGCCAAGGATACGACAATGGTGCAAATATGGTAGGCATAAATAGTGGAGTTAAAACTCGAATATTAAATATTAATCCCAGGGCATTTTTTACACCTTGCGGGTGTCATAGTTGGAATCTGCTGTTGGTAGATGCAGCTAATTCTTCTGCGGCAGCAAAAACATTTTTTGGTTTTATTCAGAAAATTTATTTGCTATTTTCAAGATCCAGCAAACGCTGGGAATTAATCAAAGGCAAATTAAAGCTTACTATAAAGCCTTTATCAGACACAAGGTGGGAAAGCAGAATCGAGGCAGTGAAGGCCATATTATTGCAATTTGATGATGTTGTTGAATGCATTGAAAGCTTAAAAAATCACACGGAACAATCAGACACACTCAGTGATTGTGATTCGGTTTTGAACGAAATGCTCAGCTTAGAATTTATCATATTATTACATTTATGGTATGAGATATTATCGCGTGTTAATATCATAAGCAAATTATGGCAATCTGTACAAGTCCATTTAAGCACTGCTCTTGAACATTTGCGTACATTTTGTGACTGGATCAAAGAATATCGACAAACTGGGTTCGAACAATGCTTGTCTGACGCTCGTCAATTTATTGAGAAAAGCAGTTATGATCTGCCAAAAGACTTTAAAAATAAAAGGGTAGCCAAAAAGAAAACGATGTTCGATTATGAAAGCAGCGATGAACCTATACAGTCTCCCAAAAGCCGGTACGAAACAGATTTTTTTAACACCATGATTGATTCCATAGTGAGCAATATGGATTCAAGATTTATATCTTTAAATCAACATTTTGAAAATTTTGGTTTTCTCTATAATCTAAGCAAGTTAAAAAATATTCCAAAAGAGCATATATTAAAAAACTGTCATGATTTACACACAGTTCTGCGAGTGGGTGAGAGCAATGACTTCCAACCTTACGAATTATATGAAGAATTACAAACAATGATCCCAAATTTACCCGACTTCATTAAAGATGTGAAACAGCTGCTCCAATACGTAACAGAAAATAACTTAAAAGAAATTTACCCAAATATTTATATTGTCATTCGAATTTTGTTAACAGTACCAGTAATATAAGTACAGCCTCCGCTGAAAGGAGCTTTTCAAAATTAAAACTAATAAAAAATTATTTAAGAAGCACAATGGGTCAGCAAAGACTTTCAGCTTTGGGAGTTTTATCTATTGAAGCAGATACATCATCTAAGCTGGATTACCATACAGTTATTAAGGAGTTCAGTAAGGAAATTTTAAGCAGGAAATTTCTGTTTCTTTAATTCTTTACTGTTAGTTATTACTTAATAATGTTAGTTAAAGTGAAGATGTTTGCATTTTTATGAATAAAAATTTGACAGTTTCAAAAAAATTTTTTCTCTATATAAAATCCGTCCTCTTGAGCCACCAGAGGGCCTCGCAAAATTTATCTTGCCCACATCAAATTTAGGTATTGCCCCGCCCCTGGTTATAAAGCACTATGCACTGAAGATTTGTATTAAAGTAGTTGTTGAGCTTTTACTTTGAAACACCTTGAAATTTAATATTTTTTAGTCGTGTTTGGTGTCATTTTCATCGTATTATTTCGCTGATTTTCTGGACGCACAGTGAGGTGACTCACGCGGCAATTAGCTGCTGTCGAGCCCGGGCGGAAGCATTAGAATGGGGGAGAGGTAGCAGGTAGGCCAAGGGTCCACACGCCAACCACCATCATACAGAGCATAGGTTGTAATTGTAATTGCATAAAGAAGCCGAATGGAAGAAATTTACAGCTATGTGCAGGGCCTGGAATAATTTTACAACAGATGTAATTGTTGATTGTGATTTGAGGAAGTTAGTGACAACTAGGAGTGTAAGAGAACATATGTGTGACATGGTGTTTGACCTTTGTCGGAGATATGTTGAAGTCAAGCCATTAAATTAAGGCCATTTAGTTGACTCTACTCGTTACCAGGTCACTCCTGTATTGTCGTTTCAACAGCTCTGTGTTGTTTCATTGATCTTCTTTGTTCGTATTTATTTATTATTTTGCGCGAAATGAACATAAAATTATTCGTTTTGTCAACTTGGTATTTTAAAGTGTCTACTTACGATGTGGGAACTGAACAGTCTTGGGCTTGTAGAAATCTTATACAGTTATGTTGTAGAAGTGGATGAATTGGTGTTTCTGGCAGGTGCAGCTACAGTGAACTGCTCTCAAAATAAGACTCGGATCAACGGGACGTGTATTATGTATTATACTCAGCCAGTTTCATGCTTGAGTATCGTTTAGATTAAAACTCAAGGTTTTGGTGTCTTCTGTCCTTTTGTCTCACACTGGCGGCCGCGCGGTACCAGACCAGAGGTAGTAGATCTATCCCCATTAGGTGCCAAACCGGTAGTCTGCAGTGAGGTGTGGGTTTGGCGCTCACTGCCGTCTTATTGACAGTTTGAATGTTAAAACTGTACTAAAAATTAAATTCAGAAGGTCTGAAGAAACAATTAAACCGCAAATCAATAAATACTACTTGTAATTAACAAAGTTGTGTTAGTGGCTATAATCACAAACAGAAACAACACTGTTGCAAACCACTATAGAAAAATTATCCCGATTAACGCTTTCAAACTTCACAGCTCATCATCAGATCGGAAATACCTTTTAAATTAATGTTATAATAATGCATGTTAATAATGTGAAACAGTGTTATTTCTGTTTGTAATAAACACTACATGTTGAGAATATTTATTTCTACGATTTAAAAAAATACTATATCTCTACCTTAACATATGGTTTTATTAGCTGTAAATCAATTACACCATTTCAACTCTGTCCAGAACACCTTGAGAAAAACAGCTGGAAGCCAACACTGTCCTACAGAAACACAGACCGATTAACATATATAACTATTCTGTCTACACTTCATTAGCGAATTAAAACAGAAAAAAAGTAGTAAAATCCATTATTTATGACGCGTTATTCTTTTCCATTATTGAATAGTCGTCGTTAACAATAGAAATAATTAATTATCTTCTGTTTTCGCTTTCGTTAACCGTCTCACTTGACAATAACAATTAATGGCGTGTTTATTTGCAATTACTGTATACCATAGCGCGCCACTGACGGTGTTAATGAAATACCATGGGTAATTACTGATAAGGCGATTGCTGGCGCTGATAACGCGCACAGCCTACTCACCGCCTTCTAAACATCTAATACATTTACTATTTGACGTATACGGTGTATCTGTCAGGCATAAGTCAAGGGCAAAGTTATTGTGTAGTACATTCACAGTGAGCGAGTCCCTTACGGACTACGAAAGCCTGCTATGTCATGTCTAGCTCCCCTTTGAATGCCGCCGTCAAACCTTTACCCTCACAATTCTATCTTCCTCAGCAGCGCGACAATCCATTACTGCGTCAACGCCTCCTTTAACAGCATCCGCCAGTTGTCCGGTCAAGTGCAGACAACTGACTGGCTGAGAAACTGATAGGTTTCTGCACATAAAAGAGTTTCACTGATAGGATATGTGAATTCTCCGATCCAACCCCCAACCTGGAGGACCAGGAAATTTGATTTCGGGGTGCTCTTCCTCTAGAGAGTTGCTTTCACTTCACCTGACGAGCTCTCTCTGCCCGGTCGCAGTAGGCTAACTGACTCAGCCCATGTGTGCAACCGTTGGGCTACTATAGCCTCCTCCGCCTCCTCACTAGATGCACATTCTGCTGCCGATGTGCACCATCCTGCCAGGCCAGGGCCCAGGATACCATCAGACTGTCCTGAGAGAACCCCCATCTCTCGTTTGCTTACCGATCCACTCCGCCGAAGGGCACAAACTTGGAGTGGATTGCTCGGCGTAACAGGGTCCACCGACCTGTAGGTGAGAGTGGAGTTGGGGTGGAGAGGCTAATGCATTTCTCTTCTATGAAAGCATATGTTCGCGTCACATTCGCTTTCGGACCCCCCTCACAATTCTATAGGCGCTCATAACAGTTGTCGGTTTATTGAAAGTTGAGCCGGATGCTATGAACAAATATTCTCTTTTGACATGTCAACCCACGGCCCGTAACAGTGTACGTTGCAGCTAAAATAATTAGACATGAAACGGGTGCTTCGTTGCGCTGTGTCAAAAGATCTCATCGCGCATGCGTAGCTTTGACGCGTTGTTTCGGACCAATTATTTTGTGCTCAGAACAGAGTTATGGATGGCGTATCACACGGTTGTGTGTCATAGTTGGTCGTCTCACATCCCACATCCTGCCACCACTACGATCTGCGCGAACCGTGTCATCACTTACTGTTTCATCTGTACATCTCTCTTTCCGTGGCGGCCACCGGGATTGTTTCCCACACCACGGTCTCAATTGATATTGTGGACTATAGAATAGAGTAGAATCGACAAACTCAAAAAAATTGTGCGTACGTTCCGCAGACATGGTCCACGCCAGCATGTGCCAGGTCGCAACTCGGCGAACCTATCACTACAATTAACACCAAACGTTTCGCCCGTTCTAAGATAATGTATCGACGTTACCTTCCCCAGTGCTCAGCTTAGCCTACTTTTCAGCCACAAATCAGTGTTATAAATCACGCAGAAAACCAAATTTAACGCAGTCTTGAGTGTTAAATATAGAGCACTCTTACGTACGGATGTGTATCCAGGATGGTGACGAGTACAATAAAAAGCAAAATCCAAGCCCTTGAAATTAAGGGCGAACAATATAAGCAAACACATGGAAACAAATACGATTTGTTTGTTACAAATAAAGTGTTGTTTTCAAGTAAAGGATTCTGTTTAAGTGGATTGTTGAAAGCGCAGATTGTGTTAGGGGAAAATGTGTTGTACTGTTTGCTTCCGACCGTCAACATTAAACCATATGCAGAACACATTCCGAGATAATAATCCAATAAATAAATTTTACGATGACGTATTTGTTTCATCCTCTTGTCTGGATTACGTATAGGTAATAGAAGAGCTGGGGAAAAAAATCAATACTGGGCTGTACGCTATTCAAGAAAGGAAGCTCTGCTGTGAAGCTATATGAGAAGAATAAGGATGAACATGCCCGTATAAAATATTTGAAGGGTAGAATGCAAAGTAAAATAATGACTAAAGGAGGTCTGGAACGGTACGTAACAAGATTAATAATGAGTGAAACCAAAATTATCGATAAGCAGACACGGGCAACAGTCCTCAAGGGAGTCATACCTTCGCCAAAAAACGACCTTGAGAGAAACATTCTTTTCCTTTTCAAAAAAATTAAGAATTCGTATTGAAATGTGGAAATTATTTATTTAATTTTATTTTATTATTAATTAGTTACTGTGTAGACTACATTTAGGAGATTTACGGAAATGAATAGTTCTTTTTTTTGCTCGCCAAGTTGTGTAATTTGTTTGGAGAAGTAAATTCACTAAAGAAGTGTTATAGTTTCAGTTTAGCAACCAACAGTCCAAAAAAGAAATGTAAATTTTTCCACAATAAACATATACAAACCAGTGTTGTCATTAACAATCAAGAGCCTACCTTCGTCTTTCGGAACGGAATTAAAAGAAAAACAAACCAAACATTTTAACAAAACAAATTACATTATTATTTGTTTACTATTTAAGACAGAGCAACACAAAAAAAAACACATGCGTTCATCTATTTCTGTACACGGGGAAAACAAACTAAGAAGGAAGAAAAATTGATAACTCAATAGTAACATAAAATAAGTTTGTAGCAACTATAACTAGAAAGTGGTTATAATTTTTAATTTTTCCGTTTAAAAATTATGCGTTTCCTAATTCATTTGTTGAATGAATTATTGTTTTCAGTAAAGCTGACAGGTCGACTTGTTTGAAAGGAAACCTCTAAGAAAAATAATCTGTTCAATCAGGAAAATGGAGGCAAAGAAATAAACAGGAATAAAATTGTACGAGCTATGTAAACATCTCACATTAATTAAAAATCAGAGGATAAAAATGTTACGGTGACATACGATGCACGGGAAGCCTCGACGGGTGAAGAAAATTGTTCAGGGGACGATTTACGCAAAAGCAGAAATGGTCGTCCTTAAACCAAATTGGGGCGTGCTGATTAGGAGGACATTAGAAGGTTGGGAACTTCTTTTGTTGAAGATAGGATTCAGAGCGCTAATTTGGCTGTGCAGGCCAAGGACTACCTCTATCTGTAGTTCAAGAAGAAGAAGAAGAAGAAGATGAAAAGAAGAAGAAGACGGGAGGAGAAGACGAAAAATAAGAAGAAGAAGAAGAAGAAGAAAGAAGAAGAAGAAGAAGAAGAAGAAGAAGAAGAAGAAGAAGAAGAAGAAGAAGAAGAAGAAGAAGAAGAAGAAGAAGAAGAAGAGATTGGTAAATATAGACTGGCTTATGAAAATCTGGATCTTTCCTCAATTATTATTTTATTTTAAATCTGCGAAAGGTTACGTTATTTAAAAGCCACAGGATTAAAAAATACAACCCCGAAATATTCTGAGTTAAGTAGAGACAAAACAAAAAGACACAGACAAAAGAAAACAAAGGCGTTCAAGATAAAAAAGAATGTTTTCTCTTTTGGTTTCCATAAAAATTTAAGTTGTTCCTTTGTTATTTAATAACCAATTTTGATTTCATAGAAATATTTTTGTTCTTCAATTTGTTATAGTTTATCACCATCGGAGGTTAGCGGTGCAAATGAATTTACTCGTTTTAAAGCGAATAATCACTGCCCTCGCAACAGACACATACAGCCCACCCCATCCTTAACTAACTGATTACACTCTACATCTATCTAGGTCGTTAGTGAAGATAATTTTTTACAAACAAGAATAACACACGCCTAGGGGGTGAGAGGAGTAACAATCCTTTCAAGCTGAGCTTTCCACAGGGGTGGAGATGTCAAATAATAAATAAAAAAGAGAGAGAGAAAAAACGTATTGAATATGTCACACATGGGTGGCAAAAAGTGGTAGAAGCCACCCCACGGGCATTCACGGTGGAACAAAAAACTGACTACTGTCTGGATTCCGTAATTGTTTCCTTCCCCGATATAGTGTGAGAAAACAACCCTTAAACGGTGGCGGTTTATTTGTTACAAATAATGTGTTATTTTCAAGTAATGAACTCCGTTTAAGTGGATTATTGAAAGCATAGATTGTGTTGGGGAAACTGTGTTGAAATTGTGCAGTAATCTGAATTGAATTGACAATGATTTGTTGGGCCATTGTAAAATTTTGGGGTTGCGCTGATCTGCCGCTTTAACTGGTACACGTTGTAACAAAATTCAAAGTTTACACGTTGTAACAAAATTCAAAGTTTAGAATTTGTTTTTTAAGTTACAAAAAATTATGATATAATAAAAAAAATTTTTGTTGAAACAAATTTTTATTTATTTATTAATTTATTAATTATTTAATTATTTCTGATGTATTCATGTAATTTTTATTCCTTTTAATTATTAATTTAATCAATTTATTCGCTTAGAATGACCAGAATTGTTTTTCAGCGTTAATAAGATTATCTCCTGTAATAATCGATTAGCGGTCCTTCGTTATACTAAGTGTGTACTCCTTTAACGTGGTTAATTTCTGCTTTTCTTGTAGTCCAGGTATCAAATATTATTTAATATTCTTCTATTTATATAATTACAAATAAATAGAACCCAAAATTATAAAATTCAATGATTTTATTAACATAATAATAAATGATCGATTTTCAATCGATTAGTCAATCGACAAATTACAGACTCGTTTCTCAGGGCGAGTAAATTCCATATACTGTTATTATAATAGTCAGAGAAAAAGGAGAAAGCTGAAAAGTATAATGCGTACAATAAAAACTGCTTAAATATCTAAAAATACAAAATATTATTGAATAGACAATGTTAGTAAGATAAATTTTTTTAATCCAAACTGGTGATGCTGTTCTGCCGACACCGCACAGCCTTATGGGAATGGTCCCAAATGGCCGCCTCCGTGATGAATGTAAACGGAGCGTCTTCACTGCAGAATTCTTCCAAATAAATGTTGGTTATTTGTGTATTCCTCTTCCAAGTAGTAGTGGTTAATAATTCTTCATCACTGTGTAATTATTCGGGAGTTGTGGTCAGTTCTCCGGCACGGCCATCAGTGTTTAATGTGTTCTTGTTCCAATGGAGGTGAAACGTTACAATGTCCAATTCTGTGTCGATATTATTTTGAATTCACGTTCATATAGTTCGATTATCTGAATGACTACTTCAAATCTTCACAATTAGATTAATTTGGTTGATTCCAGGTTAACTCACTGTAGCTTAATCATATTTTTCAATTTCTCTGGGTTATATTTTATAGGTTTGGTTATATCCGAAAATTATCTTCTCTCTTTATTAATGAATTTATTTGTCTGATCTCATTTCGAAGTGTCCATCTCAACGTATAACAATCAACTAACTCCTTCTTCCTCTATACCATCAGTTCTGGCTGAATTAATATTAAATCTACATAGTTTTTAAACAGATGGCATTTCCGCCTAAATAATTGACTTTTACATTATATGATTAATTACAATTTTACTATTATTTAATTTTAGTAAATACTAATTACATAATTACTTTTCTTAGTTAATTCTGCGTTATTTAATACCAAACATGATATACTTTGTAGTATTTTTAACTCGAAAAGTCAAATTTACAGTATATTAGAATGTAGGCTTTAACTAATACCTTTACAAAGTATTGTTACAATTATAATTCACAGTAATTGATTTACATTATATAATTTTCATCAATTTAATTAATTTCCTTTACTTATTTACTAATTATAAGGTTTGTAAGATTTACCATTTGGCCTAGATTTTATGTTAGTTCATTTACAATGTTTATTATTATTCCAGCTTGCTAATACCCTTTCTACATATTATTCTTATAAAATCTTAACTAAATTACCCTCATCTAATTACAGTAAGGTTTATTATTAATTAACATCATTAAATATAATAAATATTTTATAACAACAACAACAAAATTATATCCATTCTCAAACATTTAAGCCTTGAGTTCAATGAACTACTAATGTAAACAAAACACATCTGTTTTTTCATCATTTAAATTATTCCTTAAAATTAATTTTCATGCAGTCCTTGCTGTTTTTGTTTTATTATAAGGATTTACCCTTGATCACTCCACTATTTATTGTATACTCTTATATTATTTTTTGTTATTTTGTCTGGTATTGTATTATAAAGAATTTCACTTATATGAGATCATCAGGATTCACTTTTCATTATGAAGTTAAATTGCATTGGTACATTTTTACATTTATATCTAGAACCTTTACTTAAACATATTTTACATTTACTCATATTTTATTGCATTGTACTTTTCCGATTTATTTTCATATTTTTTTGAAGTTTTTTAATGTTATTACTTGTGGTTGTTTTTCTAACAGTAGTTCATTTTTTTTGGATGTTTGTCTATACTGGGCATTTCCTGACCTGCTCCTATACTACCTGGATATAATTACTTTATACTTTGGCCTATCATTAATTTTCTATAATTTCTTATATATTGCATGGTTGTTTTGAATTTATTTTATCTCTTCGAACTATTATTTCACTACACTGTGGTCCTTGACTAATTTTTTATAGTAGTTTTCATTGACGTCGTTGCATTTTTATTATATATATGATTATTACACGACTGCCAAAAGGAGTGTTATGTTTTCAGTGGTAGGGTATGTATGTATGTATGTATGTATGTTTGTTCCACTATAACTTTTTAACGGCTTTACCGATTTTGATGTTCGATGGCTCTATGGATTCCTTACTTCACCAGAAGTGTCATAGGCTATGTATCACCGTGAGTTGACTTCGGGTTTTGACCGGAAGTAAATACAAGTGATCGGTTCTAAGGATTTATTTTGTTCGTTTATTGGTCCATCAGGTGGCGCTAGTGGAAGGTATTCTGTAATATTTGCGACGCTATTCGACGTGTGCAAGAAAAGGGAGGCAGCATGGCGAAACAAGTTTTTGCAATTCAAAATGCTATTTTAACGCACAGAGAGGTGTCAGCATGTGAGTGCGCAGTACGTCTGTGTCACCTTAAAATGCGGGATTCCTCACGAAAAGTGATCTTTGTTAATACTTGCTTTCCTGAGTTAAGGTACCGGATGTTGAGAATTGATGATAATGCAAACGAGCCATACAGAAATATTTTTGACCGCTACGTTGCCAGGCCTCACGCGCTCGAAGAATTAAGTTTGCATGAATTCGCTGTCTGGTATGAGCCTGTGACGCACAATAGATTCTCAGAAGATGATCAGGATGCTGATGCTTACGAATAGGCTCCAGAAGAAAATGCCTCTGAGAGATGTATCACTCTTCTTGATAATCAGGGAAAAATGAAAAAGCGTAAGCGCCCAGCTGTCTTACGAACTAGGTATTACACACCAAACTCAGATCCGGAAGCATATTATTATTCTCTTTCAGTCACGCACATTCCTTTCCGCTCTGAATCTGAATTGATGGAGGGGTATAACAGTGCAAAACAAGCGTTCGTAGCAAAACAAAGTTTGTTACGACCAATGCAAGGTGGAAAGAAAGTGGAGGAAATGGCTAGGTGGGAGGAAGAGATTCAGCAAGCTGTAGCTAGAATTGTAGCAGAAAACCTAGCTAATGAAGTTAATTTAGGTGCTGACGTGGTCGAAAATAATATGCGTGAAATTTTCGAACAAAACCTTATTGAAGAACATAATGATGAAATTGCTTTAGCTAACGGAGATGGTGAACCTGAAATACATGAAATGACGGATCAACAATATGCCGCAGAAGTAAACTTAATGAATTTTCAGCAGCGCCAATTGTTCAAAATGATTTCAGACAGATTGCTTCCAAGTGAAAATAATACTGAGCCATTACGTGTGTTCGTTACTGGAGGAGCAGGCACCCGCAAAACCTTTACTCTGAAAATTATTGTAGAACAGATTCGTCGTCTTTCTTATTTACCTGCAAGCAGAGCTGTTACGGTAGCAGCACCCACAGGTGTCGCTGCAAGATTGATTGGAGGTAGCACTTTGCACTCTACTTTTGCCCTTCCTATCGAAGAAGGCAAGGTGACAGCTCTTCGCCCTCTTACTGGTGAGCGTCTTCAAAGGGAACGGCTAAGGTGGAAGCATATTAATTGTCTAATCATTGACGAAATCTCAATGGTACTCTATACTACCCTAAGAAATATTCACTTAAGGTTGCAACAGCTTAAAATGAATGATGCTCTCTTCGGGGGTATCAATATTATTTTGTTTGGCGATCTAATGCAGTTGCCACCTGTATCAGAAGCAGTTGGTGGTACCTACTGCTTCAAGCAGTTTCATTACTTATCAGCTGAAATTAATTTGTGGACACTGTTTAGTTTCTGTGAATTACCTCAAAATATGCGGCAAGCTAACGACACTACTTTTATAGACATTCTAAATAATTTACGAGTCGGCCAACTCACCATGCAGCAGCTAGAAATTTTAGATCGTCGAAGAGTTCCTTTGACAGATGAATTTGCTGATGGCGAGTGTCTGCGTATTTTCCCAACCACTAAACAGGTAGAAGAATATAATGCTATGATGACTGAATAGTTGAAAACATCATCTAAAGTTTACGATATTGCAGCGGTGGATGTGTCTGTCGAAGCTAAGAATTACGGACAAAAGTTAAAGAAAGACTTCATACCAACGGATCCAAACAAAACTGGAGGTATTCCAAACTCTTTAGTAATCGGAGTCGGATCTAGGGTAATGTTGCGAAAAAACATTAATGTTAATCATGGTCTGGTCAACGGAGCAATCGGCACCATTAGAAAAATTGAGTGGCCTGCACTACGTCGAGATCAGCTTCAACCTGGTGAGCTTCCACAAGCCGTATTTGTAGAATTTGATGACAGATCAATTAGGGGAAATACAGCTGGTATTGGAGTAAAGATAGATCCCACCACTGTTGAATATGATGCTTTGCGAGGCCAGGGCAAAGTAGAACGACGTATGCTGCCATTAATATTGTGTTGGGCTGTAACAGTACATAAACTCCAAGGCACTACTTTAGACAAAGCAGTCACTGATTTGAGTAGTAATATTTTTGCCACGGGTCAGGCCTACGTCGCACTAAGTCGTGTGAAAACATTAGAGGGATTAGCAATAAGTTGTCTGGATCCACGAAAATTGTTGCATGAACCGCAGGATAAAAACTCACTTGAGGAATTAAATCTACTCAGAAATCTGTAGACCAAAGCTTTTTCTTTATCATTTCTTATAAATGAAATTATTTAGTTAATTATATAATTTATAAAACAATTTATCGAAATGTTTGTACTATACTAGTTATATAATAGTATATAAAATAAAGTTATACTATATTTATAAGTTTATAAGTTCATACGCTAATTATACTATGTACATAATAAAGTTTCTAAATAAAACTATGTAAAAATTGAAATTTTATTTGCACTTCACACATACGCACGCACACACTGCACATTCCCATTATACTCTTTTTAAACACAAAAAGGAATAAAATAAAAAAATAATTTAAAAAATTAAAAAACACGACTGCCAAAAAAATAAATGAATAAATAAAAAATAAATTGATAAAAAACTAAATAAAAATAATATTTAGTAAAAATCACAAAATCTAAATAAAGTCGATTTAAAAAGCCAAAAACAAGGTACTGAAATTCAGCTCTGATCACATTTAACGAAAATGTTATGAATGATTAAACGCATAGTAATTTTATTAGATTTAAATTACTTTTCGATGTTGAATATATATCAATGCATCATATGAAGACTACAATTATAAAAAATATTGCTGATAAAATTTTGCTCTTCAATTTTAATTTTTAATGCAGTCGGGGGCTGTTTAATGAAAAGAACAAATCTAAGTTATTTAGAAACAGCCCCCGACTGCATTGAAAATTAAAATTGAAGAGCAAAATTTTATAAGCAATATTTTTTATAATTGTAGTCTTCATATGATGCATCGATATATATTCAACATCGAAAAGTAATTTAAATCTAATAAAATTACTATGCGTTTAATCATTCATAACATTTTCGTTAAATCTGATCAGAGCTGAATTTCAGTACCTTGTTTTTGGCTTTTTAAATCGACTTTATTTAGATTTTGTGATTTTTACTAAATATTATTTTTATTTATTTTTTTTATCAATTTATTTTTTATTTATTCATTTATTTTTTTGGCAGTCGTGTTTTTTAATTTTTTAAATTATTTTTTTATTTTTTAAATTAAAATAATGTGGATAATCTGTCATGCTACAGATTGCTCTCCTCCAGAAGTGATTAGTTCATATCATACCTTGGGTATGTATGAAATAATTGCTTATGATAATCTTTAGTTATTATATTATTTGTCTTCCTTCCCATTTCTACATCTGCTTCTTCATACTTGAGCTTAGGGGTTTTTTTTTCTTAAATTGATTCTTCTTTGATACATATTGTTATCTGAGGTTGATTATTATTATTATATTTATTTTTTCTTTAACTTAGTTCTTTACTCATGGGATATTCATTCCCTAACATTCCCTAACACGTGAGCTGGGGCAGTCCAGAGAGGCACTTGTGGCTACATATACTCTGCTGGCTATACTACACTTCTAATTGAGATCAGAGGAACATCATCTCTTCCCAAAATATAACACTGCTGGAATTATCTACAGACAGTCATTTAATAAAATTTATATAAGAATAGTCTATTTTTTGACTAATAAAAACATCCTTGGATACCTCACTTCGTAGTTGCTCAGATTTGCTAATACTTTCTATCTCAGTTATTATTCTTAGTATTTATTCTCCTTATTATTTATTCTTCTATCTTTTTAGCTCTGCTGATATATTTATTTTTATCATGATTGTACTCTGTTGATATATATTACTTTTTTCTCATGGTTGGAAGTTCTGTTGATATATTTATCACTAGTTGTTGGGTATAAGTTTTTTCATCTGAATTCTCTTTAATTCTTCTATTGGTCGCACAATCTTCTTCTGGTTATCAAAATTAATAGCATATATAATATTTTTTTTCTTGGTTCTCATTAAGTGTTCTAATGGTATTATTTTATTACAGTTATTCTTCCAATTGTTCTTATCATAATTACGATTAAAGTAGTGATCATAGTTATATTATATATATATTTTTTTTTTAATTATTATTTCGCTCTGGGTTTCATCCAAATTACTTCATTAACATTATATTATTTAAGTGGTCCTTACTTCCCCTTACATTTCGTAAATATTTTAATATTTCTTTCCAAAACTAGGTTATTCATATTGTTAATATAAGTTGTTCTTATCCTTCTTTTAGAATTTTGTTGATTTCTTTTTATTTCATTCAAAATTGAATTCTGTAAATAATTGTTGTAAGGTGACCTTACGTTATTTTTGAATTTGTTTGTTCTTTCAATTCAAAATTAAGTCCCATAAATAATTAGTTGTAAGTTGATCTTACGTTCTTTTTTAATTTGTTTGTTACTTCAATTCAAAATTAATTCCTATAAATAATTGTTGTAAGTTGATCTTACGTTGTTTTTGAATTTATATGTTTTAAATTCAAATTCTACTCTTCTTATTATAGTCCTTATTGTTATAGGTTCTTCTATACCCAGTATTGATGAGCTCTTGGTGATTTTCATAATGTCGCTCAGTTGCTCATATCTTCATTTGTAAGGTTCAGCTTCTTAAATAATCTTCTTTCTTAAATCTCGGTTTGGTTTCTTTGTTCTTTATTCATTTTTTTTCAATTATACTTATTTTACTTCTACATTTAATGGTTTTTTGCCGTAGTCAGTTATCATAACATCCGTCCATTTTCTTGATGGTGTGTAGTATTTGATTTATCCATGGTCCATTATCTCAGTAGCCCTTATTGTTCGGACGACCATTTTCTTTATAATTATTCCGGTACTTGTGACATCTTTTGCTTCTACCTTGTACTTCAATTTTTCCTGCTGTTATTCCTTCATTTGCTGCAAAGCTTATTCGACTCACCCTACCATATTGTTTATTAAAACAATATGTCACTGGTCCATCAATGACTAATGATATCATTGATATTTTCCCACGTATTTTTATCTCTGGTATTTCCCATTTACCTCTGGTCTTTTCCAAGTTGTAAACTATAGTTTTATGGTAAGTCATTATTGAAATTACCTTTAATCTCCTCCTATAATCTCTGACATTCATAATTTCTTTATGGTTGGTAATTGGGATATTCAGTACATTAATTAACCCATTGTTCATCATCTCAAATTCTTCCTGTGTTTTTATTAAATTCCTTGGATGCATTCTTCTCATTTTATTTGATTTCATTTCCCTGTGTTTAATATTTAATTTGTTTATGTTATGTTTAATTTCCGATAATAATGCTACTTGTTCCTTTGTTTTATCGTTTGGTATTTCTTATGTTCCTGGTTTGCTATCATTTTTTAATTCTTTGGTCCTATCATTTCTTAATTCTTCCCTCCACAGTTTATTATCATTTCTTATATCATCCATTTGCTGACAAAAGTTATTACAACTATCATCCATTTTCTCCCCCAATTTCTTAAAACTATCCTTTAATGATTAGTTGTACTCATCCATTTTCTTACTCAATTCTTCCTTCAACAGTTGGTTGTCATCCTTCAATCCTTCCAATTTCTCCCCCATCTTCTCTTCCATCTCCTCACTAATTTCCTCCATCTTCTCTTCCATCTTCTTACTAGTTTCATCAATTTTCTTATTTGTATTTTCAATTTTATTACTTAATTCTCCCAATTCTTCTTTTAAGGATTGGTTGTCTTCTTTCCTTTCCTTACTCAATTCTTCTTTCGTAGAATCCATTTTCTGACTTATTTGTAGGAACATTTCCATCACCTTATCCAGAATCGTATCTTCCTTTGTAGTGGATTTCTCAGGTTGTTCCTCTTGTGACATTGGTTTGGTTGGTTCGACCGGAGGTAGTATCATTTCCACGTCTTCCACTGGCGTGGCCTCCTTGTTTTCCATATCTATCTCTTCAATTTCTTTTTCAGCTTCTGCCGCCCTTTTCTTAGATAGTGCTCGTTTCGGCATTTTTATTACCCTCCCTGACTTTATAACAGCTCCCGGCTAAAATTAGAAATTGGGCAGATTATTCTTATCTTTTATGGCCTATCAATCACTAATTAAAGCCCCTTAAGTTGGACGCCAATTTTGTAACCAAATTCAAAGTTTAGAATTTGTTTTCTAAGTTACAAAAAATTATGATATAATAAAAAAAATTTGTGTTGAAAAAAAATTTTATTTTTATTTATTTATTAATTATTTAATTATTTCTGATGTATTCATGTAATTTTTATTTCTTTTAATTATTAATTTAATCAATTTATTCGCTTAGAATGACCAGAATTGTTTCTCAGCGTTAATAAGATTATCTCCTGTAATAATCGATTAGCGGTCCTTCGTTATTCTAAGTGTGTACTCCTTTAACGTGGTTAATTTCTGCTTTTCTTGTAGTCCAGGTATCAAATATTATTTAATATTCTTCTATTTATATAATTATAAATAAATAGAACCCAAAATTATAAAATTCAATGATTTTATTAACATAATAATTGTAACATTACATTTGGCATAGCTTGCTATCGTACCAGATTTAATGAAGACCATGGATAAGAAACTAAACAAGAAGAAAAATATCTTTCAAAATGATAGTGAAGATGAACAAATAACTACTTTAGACTGACTTGTACTACAACTGACCGTACCCAAATTAATGTTTAGGCAAAGTGATGCAAAATACCCCGATGATGACATGAATTTCAAATAATGACAAGAATAATACTTATAAAGACAGACAGCATTATGTACCAATACTATAAGTAAACAAATGGTTTTATTAAATGTATCAAAATATACAAATAATCAAAATACAAATTGAGGGATAATAGGCCCAAACATACAATACAATGTAAAATGATATATTAGTAAATTGTTAATTGAATGATATAATGAAATAATATAACAAAACAATTATTATAGATACATGGAACATGCAACTAATTGTAAATAATAGTGGACATAATGTTGTCAAGAAAATAATGTATAATCACATAATAATTGTCAAATGTATAAAAAGAAACAGAAAGAGTACCTAGTAGGCTACAGCAATGGCTGAACTACCTAGAAAAAATGGAAAAAATAGAAAATCATTATTAAATGATTACTTTCCTTGTTATGTTCTTAAAACACGTTTAAAGTTGTGTTGATGTTAGTTATAGTTTTATTAAATAATATATGTATGATATGCCTTATGCAGTATGTATGCAACCAGGCATATACAAATTGTTTAATCACAAAATGTGAATTATGTTTTTTTATGTTGTTACTGTAATAATTATTGTTATATTTTTAAATGATAATACTAATAGAGTTATAGGGAGTAATTTTGATGGTAGTGGCAGAA
The DNA here is from genome assembly GCA_034769895.1 of Magicicada septendecula. NCBI lineage: Eukaryota > Metazoa > Arthropoda > Insecta > Hemiptera > Cicadidae > Magicicada > Magicicada septendecula. Next base: position 400,725,406 of record CM068371.1, on the reverse strand, counting down.
TTAATAGGGATTACAATAACAGAAAATAGAAATTTAACATGTCAAGACATAGGCCTATAAAAACTTTGGAATTTTGTAAATTTTAGGAAATACTGTTAGTGTTTTGTAAAACAAATGTTGTAATATGGATAGATTTATAGTTAATGGTATACACAACAAATATGGAATCGAAATAATCAGTTTTAAGTTATTTAAGAAAAATTCAAATAGCAAAAATGTAACACCAGTATTTATTAAGCAAAAATAGGCATGTTTGGTGTCTATATGTCACAAATGTTAAGACCAAAATAATGATGCTAGTAGTTTTAAATTCCCAATCAGTACAGAAAAGTTATACTAATTTAAAAGTTTTGACCAAATTCAGACATTGAAATAATGAATTTGTATGACAATGTATATCTGAATCAACCAACCAGATTTCAAGTTTTACCTTAGCAACCAAAAATTTCAGATAAATAAAATAGGACTTCTTTATCAACGGTCATTGAAGACAGACGCGTTAATAAAACGTCTCATATAATTATATTTTAAACAGTGAAAACACAAACCAGACTTTGTAAAACGAGCTGATATACTCAATACAAAATATTATAATAAAGAAAAGAACATCCAGAATTTAATACAGAAGAATTGATATCCGAGGAGAAGAAGCAAAGAAGACTTGGACCCTATCTTCGTCCTGGAAGAATAAAGAAGAGGATCTGGTGAATTTGAACAGTTTATTATCTTATGTGTCAAAACCAACATTTGTGTACACGACTATCTAGGAATTAAACAAAATAAAACTACAGACACTATACTACACCAACACTAAAGAACACTAAAAAATAACACCAATTGAGTTTTACACCTTTTTTGAACACCATAAAAACTTTAACGATAACTAATAAGCATCTAAACTGGTCATAACCTATAAATGTAAGTAGCCAATACACGACTGCCAGTTTGCACTTTACACACCAAAACCTTGTAATATCCTTATATTGTGAAATTTGTATTTTGATTTTAAGAATTGTATTATTTGTTTAATCGTAATCCCCGAACCAGATACGCCCTGAGATAATTTATTTTAATTGATATAATAACAAACTGCATCATTCTTCTGCTTGTCGAAATCCAGCATAGAGCACCTTATTTTTAGCTACTACCAACTGATAAAAGAAGAGGCATAATTTTGTCATAATTGTAATTACAGTAAAGAAAAACGAGAAGTAATTAATCAATGCTTCATTTGAATAAAGATCGTTAAAAGGAAGATATCTGTTTGGTGTTATATTGGCGTTATTATTACTGTTCCATTTAAGAATTACGTCAACATAGTACAGCGGACGGAGCAACTGTTGGCAACTCCGAGTGACGTCATTGGAACTGCACGCATAGTGGGAGCCAGCGGCAGAATACAAGAATAACAAATAATTTACCGTTCAACTTACATATTAAATTTGTTACAAATCGACGAACCCAACAGTGGGGTTTAATATAAATATACGTAACATTTTTTATTTGTTACAAATTGACGCATACAACGTGGAGCATAAGAACTCGTCTCTCAACATAAATTGTTACATTGTTTACTCGCGAGACCTCTCATCTCATTAGTAATCGTTACAAATTGGCGAACCAACGTGTGAGGCGATAAATTAAATTATAATTTATAAATAAACAACCAGAAATAAACGAAAATGAGGAAGCGAGAAACATCGCGCAAACGAGCGGCCGAAACCGAGAAAGTAAGCGAATTAAACATGGAAGACAAGGAAGCAACACCGGTTGAGGAAGTAGAAACCATAATAAGGAAGGCTCCGGAGAAACAACCAGAAGAAACCACACAAACAGAAGGCGAGAAGACGCAAGAAATGATTAAACGTATGATGGAATTAATGCAAGATTTGAGTAAAAAGGTGGAGGAAATAATAAATGATAATAAACTGTGGAGAGAATACAAGAATAACAAATAATTTACCGTTCAACTTACATATTAAATTTGTTACAAATCGACGAACCCAACAGTGGGGTTTAATATAAATATACGTAACATTTTTTATTTGTTACAATTGACGCATACAACGTGGAGCATAAGAACTCGTCTCTCAACATAAATTGTTACATTACATACTCGCGAGACCTTTCATCTCATTTATAATTGTTACATAATAGATGATCGATTTTGAATCGATTAGTCAATCGACAAATTACAGACTCGTTTATCAGGGCGAGTAAATTCCGTATATAAAATATTAATATTAATTAGTGGATTCTTTGAACTGTTATTATAATAGTCAGAGAAAAAGGGCAAAGCTGAAAAGTATAATGCGTACAATAAAAACTGCTTAAATATCTAAAAATACAAAATATTATTGAATAGACAATGTTAGTAAGATAAATTTCTCGAATCCAAACTGGTGATGCTGTTCTGCTGACACCGCACCAGCCTTATGGGAATGGTCCCAAATGGCTGCCTCCGTGATGAATGTAAACGGAGCGTCTTCACTGCAGAATTCTTCCAAATAAATGTTGGTTATTTGTGTATTCCTCTTCCAAGTAGTAGTGGTTAATAATTCTACATCACTGTGTAATTATTCGGAAGTTGTGGTCAATTGTCCGGCACGGCAATCAGGGGCGGCCCTACCAGGGGTGCAAGGGGTGCACAGCACGCGGGCGCCAGGTCCCGGGGGGCGCCGCTGGCTGCCGCGGTAGAAAGGCCAAAGTCTGGACGATAGCGGGGCGCGTCGCGCATTGATAAAATACATTGATGCTCACCAGCGCTGCTGTCGAGAACAGCTAGCTCCAAACAAATCTAAACAATTTGATTTTCCCGCGCGCCCGTGAGGTGAGTGAGCGCCGCGCCGTCCGCTGCCTGAGCCGGCACTGCCGGCTATCATCGGGGAATTCCCGAAACTTTGTTCTTCATCGGCTATACTTGACTGCCATATAGCTGTTCCTGTTACTCTTGTTGTCGTCTAAGGTTGTCGTAGAATATTGCTATCTCCGTTAGCTTTATTTGTTGTGTGTTGTGCGTGTGTGTGTTTAATGTTGTTACAGATTTATTTAGGTACAGACAGAAGTTTATTTGTCATTCACGCACGGAGGTCATACATTGTTCAGAACACTTTCGACATTTAAGTTTTTACTGTAAAAAAGTTATTTAATAGTGACTGTGTGTAGTGGACTTTGGGTAGTAACTGTGTGGAGATCTGAGGTGTGGTGTCATTGTATTATTAAGTCAACTAATCAGTTTCACGATTTATGAAAGGTAAGTATAGTATAGTAGAGTAGGATTATTGGTTCATGTTTGAAATTATTGTTTTTCTGAGATTTTTGAAGTTATACTTCTTTAGGCGCGGTGCGTGAAAATCATCGCAGTGTATTTTGCAATGAAACGAAAAGGTGAAACGTTAGGTGGAAGGTTGCGGGGGTGTCGTGTCAGGGGGGAGGGACGGGTTCTGTACAGTCAGCCTGAGCCTTAACAACGACCGTTTCGTCGCTTCACGTAGCCGATTTAATGCGTTTGAAAACATAAATTGTCTTAGTACGGCATGTATGTGTCCTTTATTAAAGATTTTTTATCCACATGTAGTCAAGAGTATATATGAGACAATGGTGCTATTGAAATTGTATAATATTTTTCAAGTAGCAAAATAAAAAATAAATTTTCAGATGAAATTATAATTTTTTCCAGTTGCGAGTTCAAAAAAGTAGCCTGTGAGAAACGTTTTTCCTGTTCAAGATAGATTAATACATTAAGCGGGTGGATTGTATAGAATCGATCAAATTTAATTTTTATCGAAGTCGTAATTTTCTATTTTTATCGGTTTCCAAATTATTGAAGGTTTCGTACAAACTTATTTCAGCACTTGGCGCTCGGCGATCGGCTTCTCGGATATTGTAAGTGTGCTAAGCCATCGTTAGTAAACAAGTTATAGTAATTAATTTCATAAACACTTACGTTTAATTTAAAACATAAAGCCTGTATCTTGAACGCGTAATTTACTAAGGTACAAGTTGAAATAAATTTAATTTGTTTAATAAATACAAATTATTTATTTCATAATATAGGCCTAGCTTCTTCTCAGACATGCCGTTTTCAAAAATTCACAGTTCTGTCACCGTTCAACTAATGGTTATCAGACTTTGACAGCTTCTTTATACAACATTGTAGTTGTAAGCATAGCAACCATATTTAATTTTGTTTACTAGAAACCTTTCAGGCTATGTATTTATCAATACTCCCTCGTAAATTGATGCAACTGCTAACACCGTACGGTACTTGCATTCCGTGAGCATCTCGCGTCTGTTTCAGTGCGTGCGAGTTAATTTATCGATTTTCAAAATTAATTTTAATATATATAATTATAGGAAAATAAATATTGTGAATGAGTTTAATTAGAAAGTGTAAATAATACAAAAGACATATTAAAATTTGATTATTTATTGAGTCGTCCGATTTAATCTTATTTTTGCAAAATTGATATTACAGTAGAGTCTCGTTTTTATTTTGTAAATATTGTGGCCCTGTTGTATTTAATATGACAATACAGTGATACTGCTGCTTTCGTAATTTGATTGTATTTTCTCATTCTATTTTCCTGATCCCCTATTAATGTTTATCCGTGTCATCCGAGAATTTGCTTATTCGAGGTAGTTGCGGTCCACATTAACTCAGTTAATCGAGACTCTACTGTATATATATTATTTTCAAGTACATCTACATCTACATATAACTATGAGTAATGACCTATAGTTTCCACAACACGACACAGCTCTACCATTGCTGTATTTACGCGATATTTAGAAAACGTTTCAACAAAACAATTTGTATCATATTTCTCATATCATAAGCCGCTGATAACCCACGTGCCCTTTCAGTCATCATCAGAAGAAGCAATGGAACTAAACTAATCGAAATATATTTGATGAACTCAGTTTTATATGACAACAAATACTTGAAAACTTTTTAAATTGTATAAAAAATAAATATTATTTTATTCAATTTGATTATGTTATTTATTCAAACATTTATTCATGGTATTTAATGTCGTCTTTCCATCGTTTGACTAGTTCAAAATTGTTTAAATGCGGAAAAAAGATTCTTTTTGGAGTAAGAAGTATAACTTCTTACGTGCGTACATAAGTACACACATTTCAATTTTTTTTTTATTTTTAGATGTCTGATGATACTGATGGTGGTAAGAAAAAAAAAACTTTCTGGTGCACAGAGCCGGAAAAGAAAACTGGAGAAGCAATTAAATTTGAAAAAGAATACTAGCTCCATTAAAAAGTTTCTTCAACCGGGCCCGTCTTCAGCTTCCGAAGATCTAGGTACAGAAGAAACCCAGGACGTTTCGGCAGAACCTTCTCCACCGACGACGCCGACAATTGTTGGTGTTGATCCAGACCCCACTGAATGTGACGATGTATCTATGGAAGAGCTAATTGGAGAAGATGCAATGAATGATCTTGCATTATGGCCTCAAGTGATATCAGATAAGCTTAGAATATGTTTAATAGATCACGGACCAGTACAGATAAATAATTATGCCTATCCAACGAATAATAAAAATAGGTCGTTTTCGAATTCATATTATACAAAGAAATTATCAAATGACGAAACCGTTAAAAGAGACTGGCTTGTATACTCAAAATCAAATGATTCTGTTTATTGTTTTTACTGTAAACTTTTTAATGTTGATGTCACTCCTTTCAATAATAAAACGGGTTACAATGATTGGCAGCACTTGTCTAGAAGCATAGAACGTCATGAAAAAAGTGCAGGACATCTAATGAGCGTCAAGAAATGTCTAGATTTAAAAACTGATATTTTGAAATGAAAGAAAAGCAGAAATTGAACGCGAAGAAAAAGGTAGACGGGCGTAATTGAACGCATAATTAATATTATTTATTTTCTAGCGAGGCAATGTTTAGCATTAAGAGGGAAGTCAGAAAAAATTTTTCAATCTGACAATGGTAATTTTTTAAAACTTGTTGAATGTGTTTCTAATTTCGATGAGGTGTTAGCGGAACACGTTGCTCGCGTCCAGAAGGCTCAGACTCGTATGACTCATTATCTCGGTCATAATATTCAAAATGAAATTATTCAATTGGGAGATAGAATAAAGAAAACTATTATATCGAACTTAAAACAATCAAAATACTTTTCTATAATTTTAGACTGTACTCCTGATATCTCCCACGAAGAGCAGATTTCAGTCGTTGTTAGATTCGTTTTTCTTAATACCTCTACAAACAAAGTTGAAGTGAAGGAACATTTCCTGGGTTTCTTTCCTATAAAAGATACTACTGGTGAGGGGTTGACGACATTTCTATTAAATTTCTTATCAACTTCTAATATCGATTTACAAGATATGCGCGGTCAAGGTTACGATAATGGCTCGAATATGAAAGGTAATAAAATAGGTCTGCAAAAAAGAATCCTAGAAATGAACCCACGAGCATTCTACGTTCCTTGTGCGGCACACAGTCTTAATTTAGTAGTGAATGACGCCGTTAAAAGTTCATTAGAAATAACAAACTTTTTTCCATCGTTCAAGAAATTTATGTATTTTTTTCCGCGTCAACTGCTCGTTGGCAAATACTTATTAGCGAGGTACCTACTTTGACTTTAAAGCCGTTGTCTACTACCTGATGGGAGAGCCGAGTCGAAGCGTTAAAAGCTCTTCGTTTCAACCTAGGAAAGGTCTATGACGCCTTATATTCAATTTATTCTAATCCTAGCAAAGATACCGACACAAGAAACGTAGCTAATTCTTTATTATCAAAATTAAAGTCGTTCAAACTCATCTGCTCCGTAGTTATTTGGTACGACATATTATCCAAAGTTAATATTGTCAGCAAAGCTTTACAAAAATCCGACGTTGTTCTTCCAGAGGCAGTCAAAATGATAACTCAAGTAAAACAGGGTTTGATCGAAACTCGAACTGAATCCGCGTTTAGGGAATTGATCAGTAACCCAAAAACAGTGGCTGAAGAGGTTGATGCTGCGATAGAATTTCCCGCACTGACACGTCCCCGTCCCAGAAGACGATTATTTAACTATGGAGCTGAAGATGAACCTATCACAGATCCAGAAACCCTTTTTAGAGTAAATTTTTACTATTATTTGCTTGACACCGCTATAACAAAATTAGACGAACGTTTCGAACTTTTAAATGAAAGCAACATAATTTTTTCTTTTTTACAAAACCTAAATAATTGGAAAACATTAGACTCAGAAGGAAAAAGAGCGCATTGTTCAAATTTGCAAAATAAATTGAGCAGTGGTGCTGGTTCAAATTCGGAGATTGATGAAAACGATCTGTTCAATGAAATCGAACTTTTACCAATGTTCGTCGACGATTGCACTACCCCGTTAGAAATTTTGAATTATTTATTTTCAAACAATTTAATTTTAATATTTCCGAATTTGACGACTGCGCTTAGAATTTACGTAACATTACCAGTCACAGTGGCACAAAGTGAAAGATCTTTTTCTAAATTAAAATTAATTAAAAATTACCTAAGGTCGACATTGTCGCAAAGTAAATTAACAAATTTATCTCTAATCAGTATTGAACATGAAACCCATATTGAAACCAGTGACATTGTGAGGGATTTTGCTAATGCAAAAGCACGAAAAGTAGATTTTAATATTGTAATATCTTAGTTTTTAAAAAATAAATGATAATTTGAAAAAATCTTTCTTTTTTAAGCCTTAAAAAGAACGATATTTCAATAAAGCGGTTCAATAAAATAAAGCTTTCATCCAAAATGTCATTAGGTGTCGGTTACTAGGGCTGGATTGTCATTCAATTGAGCTCCAGTAGCCACCTACCAAGGGGGGGGGCGCCAAGGTATTGCTCGCACCCCGGCGTCGAATAGGCTAGGGCCGCCCCTGACGGCAATCAGTGTTTAATGTGTTCTTGTTCCAATGGAGGTGAAACGTTACAATGTCCAATTCTGTGTCGATATTATTTTGAATTCACGTTCATATAGTTCGATTATCTGAATGACTACTTCAAATCTTCACAACTAGATTAATTTGGTTGATTCCAGGTTAACTCACTGTAGATTAATCATATTTTTCAATTTCTCTGGGTTATTTTTCATATGTTTGGTTATATCCGAAAATTATCTTCTCTCTTTATTAATGAATTTATTTGCCTGATCTCATTTCGAAGTGTCCATCTCAACGTATAACAATCAACTAACTCCTTCTTCCTCTATACCATCAGTTCTGGCTGAATTAATATTAAATCTACATAGTTTTTAAACAGATGGCATTTCCGCCTAAATAATTGACTTTTACATTATATGATTAATTACATTTTTACTATTATTTAATTTTAGTAAATATTAATTACATAATTAATTTCCTTAGTTAATTCTGCGTTATTTAATACCAAACATGATATACTTTATAGTATTTTTAACTCGAAAAGTCAAATTTACAGTATATTAGAATGTAGGCCTTAACTGTACTTCCTGTCACCTCAAATGGTTTACAATTTCTATTATGTTCTAGTTATCATTGAACAAGATCATTGCTTGAATTAAAATGGTTATTTTTCTTTAATTCTTTGTAATTTTATGATTTGGTTAACTAATTTACATATTATCTTTAATTTAGGCTTTCCTCTTAGATTCCAGTGTTATTACACTTGCATTTTTTCTAATAATATCTCATCCATTTCTTCAATACGTTTACAAAGTATTGTTACAATTATAATTCACAGTAATTGATTTACATTATATAATTTTCATCAATTTTATTAATTTCCTTTACTTATTTACTAATTATAAGGTTTGTAAGATTTATCATTTGGCCTAGATTTTATGTTAGTTCATTTACAATGTTTATTATTATTCCAGCTTGCTAATACCCTTTCTGACATATTATTCTTATAAAATCTTAACTAAATTACCCTCATCTAATTACAGTAAGGTTTATTATTAATTAACATCATTAAATATAATAAATATTTTATAACAAAAAAAAAAAAATGATATCCATTCTCAAACATTTAAGCCTTGAGTTCAATGAACTACTAATGTAAACAAAACACATCTGTTTTTTCATCATTTAAATTATTCCTTAAAATTAATTTTCATGCAGTCCTTGCTGTTTTTTTTTATTATAAGGATTTACCCTTGATCACTCCACTATTTATTGTATACTCTTATATTATTTTTTGTCATTTTGTCTGGTATTGTATTATAAACAATTTCACTTATATGAGATGATCAGGATTCACTTTTCATTATGAAGTTAAATTGCATTGGTACATTTTTACATTTATATCTAGAACCTTTACTTATACATATTTTACATTTACTCATATTTTATTGCATTGTACTTTTCCTATTTATTTTCATATTTTTTGGAAGTTTTTTAATGTTATTACTTGTGGTTGTTTTTCTAACAGTTGTTCATTTATTTTGGATGTTTGTCTATACTGGGCATTGCCTGACCTGCTCCTATACTACCTGGGTATAATTACTTTATACTTTGGCCTATCATTAATTTTCTATAATTTCTTATTATTGCATGGTTGTTTTGAATTTATTTTATCTCTTCGAACTATTATTTCACTACACTGTGGTCCTTGACTAATTTTTTATAGTAGTTTTCATTGACGTCGTTGCATTTTTATATATATATGATTATTACACGACTGCCAAAAGGAGTGTTATGTTTTCAGTGGTAGGGTATGTATGTATGTATGTATGTATGTTTGTTCCACTATAACTTTTTAACGGCTTTACCGATTTTGATGTTCGATGGCTCGATGGATTCCTTACTTCACCAGAAGTGTCATAGGCTATGTATCACCGTGAGTTAAATTCCGGTTTTGACCGGAAGTGAATACAAGTGACCGGTTGTAAGGATTTATTTTGTTCGTTTATTGGTCCATCAGGTGGCGCTAGTGGAAGGTATTCTGTAATATTTGCGACACTATTCGACGTGTGCAAGAAAAGGGAGGCAGCATGGCGAAACAAGTTTTTGCAATTCAAAATGATATTTTAACGCACACAGAAAGGTGTCAGCATGTGAGTGCGCAGTACGTCTGTGTCACCTTAAAATGAGGGATTCCTCACGAAAAGTGATCTTTGTTAATACTTGCTTTCCTGAGTTAAGGTACCGGATGTTGAGAATTGATGATAATGCAAACGAGCCATACAGAAATATTTTTGACCGCTACGTTGCCAGGTCTCACGCGCTCAAAGAATTAAGTTTGCATGAATTCGCTGTCTGGTATGAGCCTGTGACGCACAATAGATTCTCAGAAGATGATCAGGATGCTGATGCTTACGAACAGGCTCCAGAAGAAAATGCCTCTGAGAGATGTATCACTCTTCTTGATAATCAGGGAAAAATGAAAAAGCGTAAGCGCCCAGCTGTCTTACGAACTAGGTATTACACACCAAACTCAGATCCGGAAGCATATTATTATTCTCTTTTAGTCACGCACATTCCTTTCCGCTCTGAATCTGAATTGATGGAGGGGTATAACAGTGCAAAACAAGCGTTCGTAGCAAAACAAAGTTTGTTACGACCAATGCAAGGTAGAAACAAAGTGGAGGAAATGGCTAGGTGGGAGGAAGAGATTCAGCAAGCTGTAGCTAGAATTGTAGCAGAAAACCTAGCTAATGAAGTTAATTTAGATGCTGACGTGGTCGAAAATAATATGCGTGAAATTTTAGAACAAAACCTTATTGAAGAACGTAATGATGAAATTGCTTTAGCTAACGGAGATGGTGAACCTGAAATACATGAAATGACGGATCAACAATATGCCGCAGAAGTAAACTTAATGAATTTTCAGCAGCACCAATTGTTCAAAATGATTTCAGACAGATTGCTTCCAAGTGAAAATAATACTGAGCCATTACGTGTGTTCGTTACTGGAGGAGCAGGCACCGGCAAAACCTTTACTCTGAAAATTATTGTAGAACAGATTCGTCGTCTTTCTCATTTACCTGCAAGCAGAGCTGTTACGGTAGCAGCACCCACAGGTGTCGCTGCAAGATTGATTGGAGGTAGCACTTTGCACTCTACTTTTGCCCTTCCTATCGAAAAAGGCAAGGTGACAGCTCTTCGCCCTCTTACTGGTGAGCGTCTTCAAAGGGAACGGCTAAGGTGGAAGCATATTAATTGGCTAATCATTGACGAAATCTCAATGGTACCCTATACTACCCTAAGAAATATTCACTTAAGGTTGCAACAGCTTAAAATGAATGATGCTCTCTTCGGGGGTATCAATATTATTTTGTTTGGCGATCAAATGCAGTTGGCACCTGTATCAGAAGCAGTTGGTGATACCTTCTGCTTCAAGCAGTCTCATTACTTATCAGCTGAAATTAATTTGTGGACACTGTTTAGTTTCTGTGAATTACCTCAAAATATGCGGCAAGCTAACGACACTACTTTTATAGACATTCTAAATAATTTACGAGTCGGCCAACTCACCATGCAGCAGCTAGAAATTTTAGATCGTCGAAGAGTTCCTTTGACAGATGAATTTGCTGATGGCGAGTGTCTGCGTATTTTACCAACCACTAAACAGGTAGAAGAATATAATGCTATGATGACTGAATAGTTGAAAACATCATCTAAAGTTTACGATATTGCAGCGGTGGATGTGTCTGTCGAAGCTAAGAATTACGGACAAAAGTTAAAGAAAGACTTCATACCAACGGATCCAAACAAAACTGGAGGTATTCCAAACTCTTTAGTAATCGGAGTCGGATCTAGGGTAATGTTGCGAAAAAACATTAATGTTAATCATGGTCTGGTCAACGGAGCAATCGGCACCATTAGAAAAATTGAGTGGCCTGCACTACGTCGAGATCAGCTTCAACCTGGTGAGCTTCCACAAGCCGTATTTGTAGAATGTGATGACAGATCAATTAGGGGAAATACTGCTGGTATTGGAGTAAAGATAGATCCCACCACTGTTGAATATGATGCTTTGCGAGGCCAGGGCAAAGTAGAACGACGTATGCTGCCATTAATATTGTGTTGGGCTGTAACAGTACATAAACTCCAAGGCACTACTTTAGACAAAGCAGTCATTGATTTGAGTAGTAATATTTTTGCCACGGGTCAGGCCTACGTCGCACTAAGTCGTGTGAAAACATTAGAGGGATTAGCAATAAGTTGTCTGGATCCACGAAAATTGTTGCATGAACCGCACGATAAAAACTCACTTGAGGAATTAAATCGACTCAGAAATCTGTAGACCAAAGCTTTTTCTTTATCATTTCTTATAAATGAAATTATTTAGTTAATTAATAATTTATAAAACAATTTATCGAAATGTTTGTATTATACTAGTTATATAATAGTATACAAAATAAAGTTATACTATATTTATAAGTTTATAAGTTCATACGCTAATTATACTATGTACATAATTAAGTTTCTAAATAAAACTATGTAAAAATTGAAATTTTTTTTGCACTTCACACATACGCACGCACACACTGCACATTCCCATTATACTCTTTTTAAACACAAAAAGGAATAAAATAAAAAAATAATTTAAAAAATTAAAAAACACGACTGCCAAAACAATAAATGAATAAATAAAAATAAATTGATAAACAAACTAAATAAAAATAATATTTAGTAAAAATCACAAAATCTAAATAATGTCGATTTAAAAAGCCAAAAACAAGGTACTGAAATTCAGCTCTGATCAGATTTAACGAAAATGTTATGAATGATTAAACGCATAGTAATTTTATTAGATTTAAATTACTTTTTGATGTTGAATATATATCAATGCATCATATGAAGACTACAATTATAAAAAATATTGCTGATAAAATTTTGCTCTTCAATTTTAATTTTTAATGCAGTCGGGGGCTGTTTAATGAAAAGAACAAATCTATTTAGAAACAGCCCCCGACTGCATTGAAAATTAAAATTGAAGAGCAAAATTTTATCAGCAATATTTTTTATAATTGTAGTCTTCATATGATGCATTGACATATATTCAACATCGAAAAGTAATTTAAATCTAATAAAATTACTATGCGTTTAATCATTCATAACATTTTCGTTAAATCTGATCAGAGCTGAATTTCAGTACCTTGTTTTTGGCTTTTTAAATCGACTTTATTTAGATTTTGTGATTTTTACTAAATATTATTTTTATTTAGTTTTTTTATCAATTTATTTTTTGGCAGTCGTGTTTTTTAATTTTTTAAATTATTTTTTTATTTTTTAAATTAAAATAATGTGGATAATCTGTCATGCTACAGATTGCTCTCCTCCAGAAGTGATTAGTTCATATCACACCTTGGGTATGTATGAAATAATTGCTTATGATAATCTTTAGTTATTATATTATTTGTCTTCCTTCCCATTTCTACATCTGCTTCTTCATACTTGAGCTTAGGTTTTTTTTTTCTTAAATTGATTCTTCTTTGATACATATTGTTATCTGAGGTTGATTATTATTATTATATTTATTTTTTCTTTAACTTAGTTCTTTACCCATGGGATATTCATTCCCTAACATTCCCTAACACGTGAGCTGGGGCAGTCCAGAGAGGCACTTGTGGCTACATATACTCTGCTGGCTATACTACACTTCTAATTGAGATCAGAGGAACATCATCTCTGCCCAAAATATAACACTGCTGGAATTATCTACAGACAGTCATTTAATAAAATTTATATAAGAATAGTCTATTTTTTGACTAATAAAAAACATCCTTGGATACCTCACTTCGTAGTTGCTCAGATTGGCTAATGCTTTCTATCTCAGTTGTTATTCTTATTATTTATTCTCCTTATTATTTGTTCTTCTATCTTTTTAGCTCTGCTGATATATTTATTTTTATCATGATTGGAAGCCCTGTTGATATATATTATTTTTCTCATGGTTGGAAGTTCTGTTGATATATTTATCTCTAGTTGTTGGGTGTAAGTTTTTTCATCTGAATCCTATTTAATTCTTCTACTGGTAGCACAATCTTCTTCTGGTTATCAAAAATAATAGCATATATAATGATTATATATTTTTTTTCTTGGTTCTCATTAAGTGTTCTAATGGTATTATTTTATTACATTTATTCTTCCAATTGTTCTTATCATAATTACGATTAAAGTAGTGATCATAGTTATATTATATATATTTTTTTAAATTATTATTTCGCTCTGGGTTTCATCCAAATTACTTCATTAACATTATATTATTTAAGTGGCCCTTACTTCCCCTTACATTTCGTAAATATTTTAATATTTCTTTCCAAAACTAGGTTATTCATATTGTTGATATAAGTTGTTCTTATCCTTCTTTTAGAATTTTGTTGATTTCTTTTTATTTCATTCAAAATTAAATTCTGTAAATAATTGTTGTAAGGTGACCTTACGTTATTTTTGAATTTGTTTGTTCTTTCATTTCAAAATTAAGTCCCATAAATAATTAGTTGTAAGTTGATCTTACGTTCTTTTTGAATTTGTTTGTTACTTCAATTCAAAATTAATTCCTATAAATAATTGTTGTAAGTTGATCTTACGTTGTTTTTGAATTTATATGTTTTAAATTCAAATTCTACTCTTCTTATTATAGTCCTTATTGTTATAGGTTCTTCTATACCCAGTATTGATGAGCTCTTGGTGATTTTCATAATGTCGCTCAGTTGCTCATATCTTCATTTGTAAGGTTCAGCTTCTTAAATAATCTTCTTTCTTAAATCTCGGTTTGGTTTCTTTGTTCTTTATTCATTTTTTTTTCAATTATACTTATTTTACTTCTACATTTAATGGTTTTTTGCCGTAGTCAGTTATCATAACATCCGTCCCTTTTCTTGATGGTGTGTAGTATTTGATTTAACTATGGTCCATTATCTCAGTAGCCCTTATTGTTCGGACGACCATTTTCTTTATAATTATTCCGGTACTTTGTGACATCTCTTGCTTCTACCTTGTACTTCATTTTTCCTGCTGTTATTCCTTCATTTGCTGCAAAGCTTATTCGACTCACCCTACCATATTGTTTATTAAAACAATATGTCACTGGTCCATCAATGACTAATGATATCATTGATATTTTCCCACGTATTTTTATCTCTGGTATTTCCCATTTACCTCTGGTCTTTTCCAAGTTGTAAACTATAGTTTTATGGTAAGTCATTATTGAAATTACCTTTAATCTCCTCCTATAATCTCTGACATTCATAATTTCTTTATGGTTGGTAATTGGGATATTCAGTACATTAATTAACCCATTGTTCATCATCTCAAATTCTTCCTGTGTTTTTATTAAATTCCTTGGATGCATTCTTCTCATTTTATTTGATTTCATTTCCCTGTGTTTAATATTTAATTTGTTTATGTTATGTTTAATTTCCGATAATAATGCTACTTGTTCCTTTGTTTTATCGTTTGGTATTTCTTATGTTCCTGGTTTGCTATCATTTTTTAATTCTTTAGTCCTATCATTTCTTAATTCTTCCCTCCACAGTTTATTATCATTTCTTACATCATCCATTTGCTGACAAACGTTATTACAACTATCATCCATTTTCTCCCCCAATTTCTTAAAACTATCCTTTAATGATTGGTAGTACTCATCCATTTTCTTACTCAATTCTTCCTTCAACAGTTGGTTGTCATCCTTCAATCCTTCCAATTTCTCCCCCATCTTCTCTTCCATCTCCTCACTAATTTCCTCCATCTTCTCTTCCATCTTCTTACTAGTTTCATCAATTTTCTTATTTGTATTTTCAATTTTATTACTTAATTCTCCCAATTCTTCTTTTAAGGATTGGTTGTCTTCTTTCCTTTCCTTACTCAATTCTTCTTTCGTAGAATCCATTTTCTGACTTATTTGTAGGAACATTTCCATCACCTTATCCAGAATCGTATCTTCCTTTGTAGTGGATTTCTCAGGTTGTTCCTCTTGTGACATTGGTTTGGTTGGTTCGACCGGAGGTAGTATCATTTCCACGTCTTCCACTGGCGTAGCCTCCTTGTTTTCCATATCTATCTCTTCAATTTCTTTTTCAGCTTCTGCCGCCCTTTTCTTAGATAGTGCTCGTTTCGGCATTTTTATTACCCTCCCTGACTTTATAACAGCTCCCGGCTAAAATTAGAAATTGGGCAGATTATTCTTATCTTTTATGGCCTATCAATCACTAATTAAAGCCCCTTAAGTTGGACGCCAATTTTGTAACCAAATTCAAAGTTTAGAATTTGTTTTCTAAGTTACAAAAAATTATGATATAATAAAAAAAATTTGTGTTGAAAAAAAATTTTATTTTTATTTATTTATTAATTATTTAATTATTTCTGATGTATTCATGTAATTTTTATTTCTTTTAATTATTAATTTAATCAGTTTATTCGCTTAGAATGACCAGAATTGTTTCTCAGCGTTAATAAGATTATCTCCTGTAATAATCGATTAGCGGTCCTTCGTTATTCTAAGTGTGTACTCCTTTAACGTGGTTAATTTCTGCTTTTCTTGTAGTCCAGGTATCAAATATTATTTAATATTCTTCTATTTATATAATTACAAATAAATAGAACCCAAAATTATAAAATTCAATGATTTTATTAACATAATAATAAATGATCGATTTTGAATCGATTAGTCAATCGACAAATTACAGACTCGTTTCTCAGGGCGAGTAAATTCCGTATATAAAATATTAATATTAATTAGTGGATTCTTTGAACTGTTATTATAATAGTCAGAGAAAAAGGGCAAAGCTGAAAAGTATAATGCGTACAATAAAAACTGCTTAAATATCTAAAAATACAAAATATTATTGAATAGACAATGTTAGTAAGATAAATTTCTCGAATCCAAACTGGTGATGCTGTTCTGCTGACACCGCACCAGCCTTATGGGAATGGTCCCAAATGGCCGCCTCCGTGATGAATGTAAACGGAGCGTCTTCACTGCAGAATTCTTCCAAATAAATGTTGGTTATTTGTGTATTCCTCTTCCAAGTAGTAGTGGTTAATAATTCTACATCACTGTGTAATTATTCGGGAGTTGTGGTCAGTTGTCCGGCACGGCAATCAGGGGTGGCCCTACCAGGGGTGCAAGGGGTGCACAGCACCCGGGCGCCAGGTCCCGGGGGGCGCCGCTGGCTGCCGCGGTAGAAAGGCCAAAGTTTGGACGATAGCGGGGCGCGTCGCGCATTGATAAAATACATTGATGCTCACCAGCGCTGCTGTCGAGAACAGCTAGCTCCAAACAAATCTAAACAATTTGATTTTCCCGCGCGCCCGTGAGGCGAGTGAGCGCCGCGCCGTCCGCTGCCTGAGCCGGCACTGCCCGCTATCATCGGGGAATTCCCGAAACTTCGTTCTTCATCGGCTATACTTGACTGCCATATAGCTGTTCCTGTTACTCTTGTTCTCGTCTAAGGTTGTCGTAGAATATTGCTATCTCCGTTAGCTTTATTTGTTGTGTGTTGTGTGTGTGTGTGTGTGTGTGTGTGTGTGTGTGTGTGTGTGTGTGTGTTTAATGTTGTTACAGATTTATTCAGGTACGGACAGAAGTTTATTTGTCATTCACGCACGGAGGTCATACATTGTTCAGAACACTTTCGACATTTAATTTGAAAATTTTTACTGGAAAAAAGTTATTTAATAGTGACTGTGTGTAGTGGACTTTGGGTAGTAACTGTGTGGAGATCTGAGGTGTGGTGTCATTGTATTATTAAGTCAACTAATCAGTTTCACGATTTATGAAAGGTAAGTATAGTATAGTAGAGTAGGATTATTATTGGTTCATGTTTGAAATTATTGTTTTTCTGAGATTTTTGAAGTTATACTTCTTTAGGCGCGGTGCGTGAAAATCATCGCAGTGTATTTTGCAATGAAACGAAAAGGTGAAACGTTAGGTGGAAGGTTGCGGGGGTGTCGTGTCAGGGGGGAGGGACGGGTTCTGTACAGTCAGCCTGAACCTTAACAACGACCGTTTCGTCGCTTCACGTAGCCGATTTAATGCGTTTGAAAACATAAATTGTCTTAGTACGGCATGTATGTGTCCTTTATTAAAGATTTTTTATCCACATGTAGTCAAGAGTATATATGAGACAATGGTGCTATTGAAATTGTATAATATTTTTCAAGTAGCAAAATAAAAAATAAATTTTCAGATGAAATTATAATTTTTTCCAGTTGCGAGTTCAAAAAAGTAGCCTGTGAGAAACTTTTTTCCTGTTCAAGATAGCTTAATACATTAAGCGGGTGGATTGTACAGAATCGATCAAATTTAATTTTTATCGAAGTCGTAATTTTCTATTTTTATCGGTTTCCAAATTATTGAAGGTTTCGTACAAACTTATTTCAGCACTTGGCGCTCGGCGATCGGCTTCTCGGATATTGTGAGTGTGCTAAGCCATCGTTAGTAAACAAGTTATAGTAATTAATTTCATAAACACTTACGTTTAATTTAAAACATAAAGCCTGTATCTTGAACGCGTAATTTACTAAGGTACAAGTTGAAATAAATTTAATTTGTTTAATAAATACAAATTATTTATTTCATAATATAGGCCTAGCTTCTTCTCAGACATGTCGTTTTCAAAAATTCACAGTTCTGTCACCGTTCAACTAATGGTTATCAGACTTTGACAGCTTCTTTATACAACATTGTAGTTGTAAGCATAGCAACCATATTTAATTTTGTTTACTAGAAACCTTTCAGGCTATGTATTTATCAATACTCCCTCGTAAATTGATGCAACTGCTAACACCGTACGGTACTTGCATTCCGTGAGCATCTCGCGTCTGTTTCAGTGCGTGCGAGTTAATTTATCGATTTTCAAAATTAATTTTAATATATATAATTATAGGAAAATAAATATTGTGTATGAGTTTAATTAGAAAGTGTAAATAATACAAAAGACATATTAAAATTTGATTATTTATTGAGTCGTCCGATTTAATCTTATTTTTGCAAAATTGATATTACAGTAGAGTCTCGTTTTTATTTTGTAAATATTGTGGCCCTGTTGTATTTAATATGACAATACAGTGATACTGCTGCTTTCGTAATTTGATTGTATTTTCTCATTCTATTTTCCTGATCCCCTATCACTGTTTATTCGTGTCATCCGAGAATTTGCTTATTCGAGGTAGTTGCGGTCCACATTAACTCAGTTAATCGAGACTCTACTGTATATATATTATTTTCAAGTACATCTACATCTACATATAACTATGAGTAATGACCTACAGTTACCACAACACGACACAGCTCTACCATTGCTGTATTTACGCGATATTTAGAAAACGTTTCAACAAAACAATTTGTATCATATTTCTCATATCATAAGCCGCTGATAACCCACGTGCCCTTTCAGTCATCATCAGAAGAAGCAATGGAACTAAACTAATCGAAATATATTTGATGAACTCAGTTTTATATGATAACAAATACTTGAAAACTTTTTAAACTGTATAAAAAATAAATATTATTTTATTCAATTTGATTATGTTATTTATTCAAACATTTATTCATGGTATTTAATGTCGTCTTTCCATCGTTTGACTAGTTCAAAATTGTTTAAATGCGAAAAAAGATTCTTTTTGGAGTAAGAAGTATAACTTCTTACGTGCGTACATAAGTACACACATTTCAATTTTTTTTTTATTTTTAGATGTCTGATGATACTGATGGTGGTAAGAAAAAAAAAACTTTCTGGTGCACAGAGCCGGAAAAGAAAACTGGAGAAGCAATTAAATTTGAAAAAGAATACTAGCTCCATTAAAAAGTTTCTTCAACCGGGCCCGTCTTCAGCTTCCGAAGATCTAGGTACAGAAGAAACCCAGGACGTTTCGGCAGAACCTTCTCCACCGACGACGCCGACAATTGTTGGTGTTGATCCAGACCCCACTGAATGTGACGATGTATCTATGGAAGAGCTAATTGGAGAAGATGCAATGAATGATCTTGCATTATGGCCTCAAGTGATATCAGATAAGCTTAGAATATGTTTAATAGATCACGGACCAGTACAGATAAATAATTATGCCTATCCAACGAATAATAAAAATAGGTCATTTTCGAATTCATATTATACAAAGAAATTATCAAATGACGAAACCGTTAAAAGAGACTGGCTTGTATACTCAAAATCAAATGATTCTGTTTATTGTTTTTACTGTAAACTTTTTAATGTTGATGTCACTCCTTTCAATAATAAAACGGGTTACAATGATTGGCAGCACTTGTCTAGAAGCATAGGACGTCATGAAAAAAGTGCAGGACATCTAATGAGCGTCAAGAAATGTCTAGATTTAAAAAGTGATATTTTGAAAGGAAAGACTGTAGACTTTATGAATCAAGCAGAAATTGAACGCGAAAAAAAGGTGGACGGCCGTAATTGAACGGATAATTAATATTATTTATTTTCTAGCGAGGCAATGTTTAGCATTAAGAGGGAAGTCAGAAAAAATTTTTCAATCTGACAATGGTAACTTTTTAAAACTTATTGAATGTGTTTCTAATTTCGATGAGGTGTTAGCGGAACACGTTGCTCGCGTCCAGAAGGCTCGGACTCGTATGACTCATTATCTCGGTCATAAAATTCAAAATGAAATTATTCAACTTTTGGGAGATAGAATAAAGAAAACTATTATATCGAACTTAAAACAATCAAAATACTTTTCTATAATTTTAGACTGTACTCCTGATATCTCCCACGAAGAGCAGATTTCAGTCGTTGTTAGATTCGTTTTTCTTAATACCTCTACAAACAAAGTTGAAGTGAAGGAACATTTCCTGGGTTTCTTTCCTATAAAAGATACTACTGGTGAGGGGTTGACGACATTTCTATTAAATTTCTTATCAACTTCTAATATCGATTTACAGGATATGCGCGGTCAAGGTTACGATAATGGCTCGAATATGAAAGGTAATAAAATAGGTCTGCAAAAAAGAATCCTAGAAATGAACCCACGAGCATTCTACGTTCCTTGTGCGGCACACAGTCTTAATTTAGTAGTGAATGACGCCGTTAAAAGTTCATTAGAAATAACAAACTTTTTTCCATCGTTCAAGAAATTTATGTATTTTTTTCCGCGTCAACTGCTCGTTGGCAAATACTTATTAGCGAGGTACCTACTTTGACTTTAAAGCCGTTGTCTACTACCTGATGGGAGAGCCGAGTCGAAGCGTTAAAAGCTCTTCGTTTCAACCTAGGAAAGGTCTATGACGCCTTATATTCAATTTATTCTAATCCTAGCAAAGATACCGACACAAGAAACGTAGCTAATTCTTTATTATCAAAATTAAAGTCGTTCAAACTCATCTGCTCCGTAGTTATTTGGTACGACATATTATCCAAAGTTAATATTGTCAGCAAAGCTTTACAAAAATCCGACGTTGTTCTTCCAGAGGCAGTCAAAATGATAACTCAAGTAAAACAGGGTTTGATCGAAACTCGAACTGAATCCGCGTTTAGGGAATTGATCAGTAACCCAAAAACAGTGGCTGAAGAGGTTGATGTTGCGATAGAATTTCCCGCACCGACACGTCCCCGTCCCAGAAGACGATTATTTAACTATGGAGCTGAAGATGAACCTATCACAGATCCAGAAACCCTTTTTAGAGTAAATTTTTACTATTATTTGCTTGACACCGCTATAACAAAATTAGACGAACGTTTCGAACTTTTAAATGAAAGCAACATAATTTTTTCTTTTTTACAAAACCTAAATAATTGGAAAACATGAGATTCAGAAGGAAAAAGAGCGCATTGTTCAAATTTGCAAAATAAATTGAGCAGTGGTGCTGGTTCAAATTCGGAGATTGATGAAAACGATCTGTTCAATGAAATCGAACTTTTACCAATGTTCGTCGACGATTGCACTACCCCGTTAGAAATTTTGAATTATTTATTTTCAAACAATTTAATTTTAATATTTCCGAATTTGACGACTGCGCTTAGAATTTACGTAACATTACCAGTCACAGTGGCACAAAGTGAAAGATCTTTTTCTAAATTAAAATTAATTAAAAATTACCTAAAGTCGACATTGTCGCAAAGTAAATTAACAAATTTATCTCTAATCAGTATTGAACATGAAACCCATATTGAAACCAGTGACATTGTGAGGGATTTTGCTAATGCAAAAGCACGAAAAGTAGATTTTAATATTGTAATATCTTAGTTTTTAAAAAATAAATGATAATTTGAAAAAATCTTTCTTTTTTAAGCCTTAAAAAGAACGATATTTCAATAAAGCGGTTCAATAAAATAAAGCTTTCATCCAAAATGTCATTAGGTGTCGGTTACTAGGGCTGGATTGTCATTCAATTGAGCTCCAGTAGCCACCTACCAAGGGGGGGGGGCGCCAAGGTATTGCTCGCACCCCGGCGTCGAATAGGCTAGGGCCGCCCCTGACGGCAATCAGTGTTTAATGTGTTCTTGTTCCAATGGAGGTGAAACGTTACAATGTCCAATTCTGTGTCGATATTATTTTGAATTCACGTTCATATAGTTCGATTATCTGAATGACTACTTCAAATCTTCACAACTAGATTAATTTGGTTGATTCCAGGTTAACTCACTGTAGATTAATCATATTTTTCAATTTCTCTGGGTTATTTTTCATATGTTTGGTTATATCCGAAAATTATCTTCTCTCTTTATTAATGAATTTATTTGCCTGATCTCATTTCGAAGTGTCCATCTCAACGTATAACAATCAACTAACTCCTTCTTCCTCTATACCATCAGTTCTGGCTGAATTAATATTAAATCTACATAGTTTTTAAACAGATGGCATTTCCGCCTAAATAATTGACTTTTACATTATATGATTAATTACATTTTTACTATTATTTAATTTTAGTAAATATTAATTACATAATTAATTTCCTTAGTTAATTCTGCGTTATTTAATACCAAACATGATATACTTTATAGTATTTTTAACTCGAAAAGTCAAATTTACAGTATATTAGAATGTAGGCCTTAACTGTACTTCCTGTCACCTCAAATGGTTTACAATTTCTATTATGTTCTAGTTATCATTGAACAAGATCATTGCTTGAATTAAAATGGTTATTTTTCTTTAATTCTTTGTAATTTTATGATTTGGTTAACTAATTTACATATTATCTTTAATTTAGGCTTTCCTCTTAGATTCCAGTGTTATTACACTTGCATTTTTTCTAATAATATCTCATCCATTTCTTCAATACCTTTACAAAGTATTGTTACAATTATAATTCACAGTAATTGATTTACATTATATAATTTTCATCAATTTAATTAATTTCCTTTACTTATTTACTAATTATAAGGTTTGTAAGATTTACCATTTGGCCTAGATTTTATGTTAGTTCATTTACAATGTTTATTATTATTCCAGCTTGCTAATACCCTTTCTGACATATTATTCTTATAAAATCTTAACTAAATTACCCTCATCTAATTACAGTAAGGTTTATTATTAATTAACATCATTAAATATAATAAATATTTTATAACAAAAAAAAAAAATTATATCCATTCTCAAACATTTAAGCCTTGAGTTCAATGAACTACTAATGTAAACAAAACACATCTGTTTTGTCATCATTTAAATTATTCCTTAAAATTAATTTTCATGCAGTCCTTGCTGTTCTTGTTTTATTATAAGGATTTACCATTGATCACTCCACTATTTATTGTATACTCTTATATTATTTTTTGTCATTTTGTCTGGTATTGTATTATAAAGAATTTCACTTACATGAGATCATCAGGATTCATTTTTCATTATAAAGTTAAATTGCATTGGTACATTTTTACATTTATATCTAGAACCTTTACTTAAACATATTTTACATTTACTCATATTTTATTGCATTGTACTTTTCCTATTTATTTTCATATTTTTTGGAAGTTTTTTAATGTTATTACTTGTGGTTGTTTTTCTAACAGTTGTTCATTTATTTTGGATGTTTGTCTATACTGGGCATTTCCTGACCTGCTCCTATACTACCTGGGTATAATTACTTTATACTTTGGCCTATCATTAATTTTCTATAATTTCTTATTATTGCATGGTTGTTTTGAATTTATTTTATCTCTTCGAACTATTATTTCACTACACTGTGGTCCTTGACTAATTTTTTATAGTAGTTTTCATTGATGTCGTTGCATTTTTATTATATATATGATTATTTTTTAAAATAAAACAATGTGGATAATCTGTCATGCTACAACGTTCAGGTACGCTTGTGTGACAGAACTATACATTAAGTAGCAAGTTAGCAATAATTAACTTAATTATAATAAACAATTAGCTATATTTAACGGTATAATGTTGTTTTTACCTACTGTTATGATTCTGATTTTTCTATAGTGTCTTTCT
This sequence comes from Magicicada septendecula, assembly GCA_034769895.1. Lineage (NCBI taxonomy): Eukaryota > Metazoa > Arthropoda > Insecta > Hemiptera > Cicadidae > Magicicada > Magicicada septendecula. The sequence continues at coordinate 400,701,066 of CM068371.1, read as the reverse complement.
GGATTTTTTAAACTACTTTTATACGGAAAGAATGTAATTATATTTCTAGCAGAAATCCTGAAATGATAACATTTCCTGGGCTCTGGTGTCACTCAAGATACTGATAATGTAAAAAGACGTAGGGAAGATTCATCCTTTATATTAAAATAATAAAAGTAATGGAGAGGCTGAGAAATATCCTTTGAGTCTCAGGACTCAATAAAAGGAAATATCAAACAGTAAGGGAGTTTGGTGGTTAACGCGGCTTTAGAGATAGAGCTTCAGCCTATAAGGGCCTAAACTTTCTCATTTTAGCAACAGGCTTTTGGAAGATAGACGAGCGGTTAAAAGCGAGACCTGTCTCTTGTCCTGACGTGGGAATTGTACGTAAAAGCTGACGAGCCACGTATGGCTAACTGCGTAAAAATCAAACCACTCCATTAAATTTGCTAAGATTAGCAGCCGCATATGAGTGATATCCATATTGGTGCAGCGACAAGACTTTGCCTTCAGGGATAAGTAAATAATTAAATATAATTGTTATAATACTAATAATTACGGACAGAGATTGGAGAATGACTTAAACTCGCTCAAACAAGTCTTAATGACGATGATACAGTGATTAAAGTAGGAATATATTAAGAAAGAACTGTTTTATATTACGTATAACGAATATGATTTTAGTTGTTCTTGTATGTCAAAAATAAATACAAATAAGAATTTGAAGGCCTACATATGCTCATTTCCTAAAATTAGTAGGTGTAAAAACAATGAGTTCCACAAAAAACGATAGATATTGCAACAGTACGTCTGCGTACGTTACTGTGCATTGTCGCAGTTAGTTAAAAAAAAACTGTTAAATTAGAATAAATAATTAATATTGTCAATATTTTAAAAAAATGCGTATTGAAAGCTGTAAGTAACCAGCGAATGTGCAGAACGGTACTGGCGTGATATGCCATATCACGCCACACTCAACCTAAGACTGTGTACATTGTAAGTGATGTGTGTGTGTGTGTGTGTGTGTGTGTGTGTGTGTGTGTGAGCCAGTAGAAACCGGCATAGCGTCACCCCTGAATAAATGTGAATTAAATAAGTAATTTATTTAAATTTTGGTAAGTGCGCGTAAGATATGACAAAACAAAATACGCTACGTTATTAATAATATAAAGACGCGCACATGTGGAAAATCTTGTGCGAAACAAATAATACATATTAATGCAGTGTAAATAAAAGTGAATAAAACCAAGAACAATTAAAGTATAGAAAAACTGTTAACATACAATTATATATAAAACAATTACCGATCGTATGAACAGCGAGTAATAAACAAAAGACTTCGCATGTTGCGAATAAAATTAAAATAAGTAAGAAAATAAACGAATCTGTAAAGGGACGCTCGACAAACTACAACAATATAAATCGTGCACAGAATGGTTGAAACATGATTTTTGCGCCCGACAGTATAAATAAGCGAGGAGCACCAGCCTCGACCTTCATTCACTGGGACACATCTGCAGCCGAAGGCTATGCCCGACGGTGGACCATCCGTACGAGTTATCTGAATGCTGAGTGGACCACCAGGAGGACCGGACGACGGACTCCAGGAGGATCAGACGCCAACGGAGGATGAACGCAGGACTCAGGATCATGACAAGGAATCACTGAGTATCACTGCACAGCAACAAGGTGACATGAAACCATTTTTACTCGTCAACCAACGAGTCATGAAAGACATTAAAAAGAAAAGAGTAAAGAGACGATGATAAACTTTAATAGTGTAAATAATAATTGTAAAATCTAATTGGTTAAATTGTAGTAATTTATAATGATATTTAACATTTACGAATTTATTTTTGAAATTATAACGTAGCATAAATGTTTAAGTAATTCTAAATTTGATTGATATTTCATATGTAGGTACACAAAGCAAAGTAGTAATAATATAAAAAAATATGGAATTTAAAAAGAAATACAATCTGAGCAAGTCGAGAGCACATTATATATTATAAAAATTTCTAATTATACATGTCAATTTAGATCGTGTGTATGATGAGCACACACAAAAGAAAAATATTATGCAAATAATAATGACGAAATTTTAATTCGTAATTAAAAAAAATTTTATTTAATAAAATTTTGAATGATTTTTATTAAAGTCGATATGATATAAGAAGTGTTATAATTATTTTAAAAACACACCATACACCTTTTCTCGTTATATAATATATATCAGAAGGTATTTGGATCTGAAATTAATTTTACATGAGAGAGGCAACTGAGGAAAATTATAGCAAACGCTTAAGTTGTAACTTTTTAATTAAAGTACATAATTTTCAATTTTTATTTTTTAGCCTTTTATAAAATACATCATTTTTATAAATAATTTTATACATACATATTTTATTTACCTGTTTTGTACGTATACTATTACATTTATTATAAGTATTATATTTAATAATATTGTAGCGTGACAGAAAATCCACTACTTATTAATTCAATTAAGATAATAAACAATAATTACATTACATATACTAATATAATATCGAATGAAATTTAATGAATTCAAAGGAAAAAACCACAATAAATTAAAAACCATCATTACATTATATAAAAACCACTATAAAAAATTAAAGAAATAATTAAGAGTAACTCATATTATAAAATCAGGAATTTACCCAGGAAGTTAGGAGCAGTAAACAAACTAGATACCACAAAATCAAGAAGAAAGAATCAGTTTAGGAGTGGTGGAACAACAAAATACCCCAAACACAAGAAGAAGGAAGAGTAGAGTTTATTATCAGGAAGTAAACAATACCCTGAAACCTTTAAAGAAGAGCAAAGTCAGTATCAGAAAATAAATTAGATACTCCAAACCAAACATCAGTCAAGATGACACGAAGTACCTTGGTTTACCCAAAAGTGAAGACAAGAAGAATGACAAGAATGAAGACCAGAAGAAAGACAAGAGTGAAGACCAGAAGAAAGACAAGAGTGAAGACCAGAAGAAAGACAAGAGTGAAGACAAGAAAGAAGACAAGAAGAAAGGAAGAAATAGTATGGAAGAATCACCATTATAAAACCTATTATTAACTGCCAATAAACCCGAAACCCATAGAGACAATTAAAGAAAGTATAACATCCCAAAACCCTATAAAATTGTAATTATTAATAAACCAAAAGTGTTGTATAGTATGATAAGAAGTGCACCAACTAAAGTTATTGTGTGATAAAAAAAAATAAACAAGTCTTCACAGTCCATGATGACTAAAAATCTGGTCTGAGATAATAAGACTCAATATATCAGAACCACCAGTGAAAGTGAACTAGTGTGAGTGTTTTTGGAAATACAATAAACTTAAAGTTGTAGTGATACTATGACTTAACTATATGCTAGATAACAACTTTTATATTTAATAATTCACAATTCATAAAATAATAAAATGGAAGATTTCCAATATTTTATTATTTTAATGTCACTTTGTTATTACAAGACATTTGTAGAAATGACCATAACTAAAGTATGGGTGGACATGTTTACTCAATAAGGGGATAATAAATAATAATGGTTTCGACCAGAAAGGACTGGAATTAATTTAAGTGTTCATAGGTTTAAAATGGCTATTTATTCACAGCCATGAACTCCATATGTGTGAAGGAGTTCTTAGTCAATAAGATTTATATGTGTTTAGAATTTATTATATTTGTTAAATAACAGCATACATACCATTTAAAATGTTTCAGTAGGTATGCTGTGTTAATTAAAAAAAGAGTTAAATGTATGTTTTCAAACAATGTCAGCAATATGTTCAATTTTTTAGAATGCTGAGTAATGTTCATTATTATTTTTATGTAACAGTAGTATGGATTAGATGCTACACATCACAATAAGTTTATGAACCATTTTATTTTTGTGTCATAATAACTGTTTAAAGTCAGAGGAGGAGTAGGATTAAATTTATTTGAGACAACCAGACATGTAAAATTCTAAACTCTAGGCCAAATAATGAATTCACAGAAACTCACTATAAACCAGTTAATTCACTTATAAATCCTGTAAACTGGCAAGATTTAGGTAAGGTAAATCAGTTAACAACTACTGTGAATGAACCTATGAGTTAAAATGATAATATGGAAATATACCTTAAATTATTGTAAATTTTTGAAATGTATAAATTAATTATTTTAAAAGAGGAGTGTTAAATTCAGAGATTATCACTAAAAACCAGTTCAAATGTTCAATTTATATGTAATTAAGGAAAGGAAGGGAATTATGACTATTTGAAATTTAATATAATGGTATTAATAGCACTGAAAATGGCAGAAAAAATATATGAAGGCGGAAACCAGTTTTTGAGCCTAGATTTCCAAAAAGAAAGAAATTTGGTAATTTCCACAAAAATGTCAACAGATATGGACTATAATATATCAATTTAAATGGAATGAGATGGTTAAACCAATGATAAGGTTAATAATTCATGAAAGTGAATAATAAACTAAATTAATTCTATATATAATGTATTTTTGTATCATGTATATGGGAAGTCGAAATTATTTTAACAATACTTTTCAAATATTAACTGGGCCAGATTTTGACTAACGTGAAGGAAGTTAGTTAGTTCTTTGTTAATGATCAAGCTGAACAGTTTAAGTAAGATTGCGTTCCTTGAAACCGAGAAAAATGGAGTACTAAGGTTACCTAATAAATTCAGTGAAACGAGAGTTACGTAAATTAAACACTTTTCCAATTAAAACCACAGAAAACCTTAACCACAACAGTGAAAACAACACCAACACTACATAATACCAGTGCATAAAAACAGTAAAACAGTATTTGGGATAATTCAATCTTCAACAGTATAACCGTTTTTTGCGTAGCGAACAAAGAGAAGTGAACACCAAAAACACATAACATAATTAACACCAGTGAACACTAAACATTCTTCCAGAATACACCAAACAACATATTAGACAGATTACACAAGTTCGGGGACATTTAAAACATATATGAAGTTAATTTTGCGGAGAGATTTTCTCGCGACGACATTGCAGTTAACCTCGTCATCTTTTTGAGCGCCCATCTTGGAAATGCCAACCAGTGCCAACAACATCGCCTGACTACAGAGCTTGCAGAATTGGTTTGACATCTCAACAATATTACATATTTTATAAAATTTATTCACATTTTGTTAGATAATAGTTATTGAAAGCACTTTATTTGTAAATGTTATATTTTCTCGTCTACCCTTCTCTGACTATTAATAATCTAATCGCTCCAAGAACCATTTCTAATACTTGTAATAATTTTTAAACTGTATGAACAAATCGATTATTTCCTGAGACGGAGTCGACAATTGCTCAAAATCGATTAATCATCGATCATTCTTTAATTTTGTTAATAAATCAATTTATTTCAATTGTTTGGATCTATAACTTATTTCACATGCCATTTTAAGGTTTTATTAATGCAACGAGACTTCCTGAAGAAGAAAATATTTACAGAAAGTGAGATATTGGACCAGCACGGAAAATCATAAATCGATTGCTGACCGGAGTTAATCTGATTAACTCCGGACTTTGTTAAGATCTTCAAGAAGTGCGAAATAAATAATAATTACCTTATTAATTATTAAAATTTCCATCTAAACATTAAACCAGAATTATTTCTCAATTACATACATCAATTAAAACATAAAAATTTTTTTTTGAAAATTTTTTTTTAATCAAATTTTTTTCTTTTTTATCTTTATTTGTAACGACTGCATACAGGGTCTTGTTACAAATTGACGCTCGCAACAGTGGGGCTTAAAAGAGTCAACAGCGGCTTGTTACCAAGCGACACTACCCACAGCGGAGCGAAACCTTACTAGCGTGGAGGTTTATTTAAACGAACCTTTTATTTTATAAGAACGAACTGTTACAAATTGGCGTCCAACTAGAGCGCTTAATAATTTAAGCCTGGCAGCGATTAATTAATAGGAAAAGAAGGAAAAATGCAAAGACGAGCTACTTCGAAGAAGAGGGCGGCAGAGGCCGAAAGGGAAGTTGACATGGGAGATAAGGAGGCAACACCCGTGGAAGATCTGGAAGAGTTACTAAACCCGATGGAACCGAAACAACCAGCACCACCAGAGGAACAACATGAAGTACCAACACAGACCGAGGAGGTTACATTCCGGGAAACCCTAATGAAGATGATCATGGAGATAAATAAAAACATAGAATCCACAAAGGAGGAAAACAAATCAACCAGTCAGAAGTTGAGTAAGGACATTGAAGAAAATAGTAAGAAGTTGAGTCAAGATTTGAACAGGAAAATGGATGAGAACAACCAGTCCACCAAGGAAGATTTGGGTGGAATAAATAAAAGCATAGAAAATACCATCAAGAGGATTGAAGAAACCAGTAAGAACTTGAATAAGAAGATGGAAGATCTGAAGGAGGACAACCAATCCTTGAGTAAGAAGATGGAAAAGAAGATGGCAGAAAATAATAAGAATTTGGAAGAGAAGATGGAAGAAACCAGTAAGAAAATAGAAAGTGACAACCAACAATTAAAAGAAGAATTAAGGGAAAATAACAAGAAAATGGAAGAGACGATGGGGGAAAGGTTGGAAGAATTGAGAGAGGACAATCAGCTGCTGAGGGAAGAACTAAGGGAAGTCAACCAGGAGAACATGAGCAAGTTAGACGAGAGGATCGAGTTAGCGAAAGAGGAGTTGAATAAAAAGATAACAGACACGAAGAAATCCATCGTCAAAAAGTTAGAACAGGAAGTCGTGGTTGTAAACCAGCAGATCAGGGAAGTGGACGAAAGATGTCGTCAGACAGAAAATGAAGTATTGGAAGTCCGGGAGGTAATAAATAAAGAGATCACCCAAGTCAAGGAACACCAGAGGACTAAACTGGAGGAAAACAAAATTTTTGCCCTGGAAGAAATAAATAAAGTGCGGACACATGTCACCGAAAGATGCGACGGCGTGGAAGCCGCTATGACGAACATCACGGGACAAGTGCGACAGAGTCGGGAGGAAATAGAATTGATAAGAAACCGACCAACTGGCTATAATAATTTCCCCGTATCTGAGAATAGAGAATGGCTTAATTTCAGGCAGTATAAGCGGAAGCCCATGGAGTTCTTGGCCCGCATAGAGGAGTACCTGGAAAAGCATAGAGGGATGGGTCCAGAACCGGGAAATCCTAGACGAGTCGTTTCGGGAGGTGAATGACCATTGGCGGATGGCCAACCGAAGCGACATCGAAAGCTATCAACAATTTAAAAGCCTCTTTAAGGCTAAGTATCGGTCGGAAACGACTCAAAACTTAATAAGGGATAACATATGCCACGGGCATTACAAACCACAAGTCGGTAGTTCTATGACGGCATATTTCCTCGGCAAGGTATGTATGGCCAAACATTTAGAACCGGCCATACCTGAAGAGTGCCTAATAAATAAGCTGTCATACCATTATGACGAAGAAGTAACTCGAGCGAGGAGAGGCAGCCAAATCAAAACAATTCAGGCAATGACCGAACTCCTCGAAAACTACGAGAACGAGGAATACTACCGACAAAGCCGGAGAAGAAACGATAGGCCCGAACCCAGGACGTATCCAAACAACAACCTGGGCACGAACAACACCAACACTGGGTACCAAGGAGGCCGTGCATACCCGCAAAATAATAGCTTTAACAATAATAATCATAATAATACGGGTCCAAACCATCCGAACCCGAGTCGACCCACTAATGGTTATCAGGGTAACCGAAATCCCTACCCTCCTAACCCTAATAGTCAGAGAAGCCACAATTATGGTAATGATCGTTACCATAATAATAACAATCGGGTAAGTCCAAATAATGGTAATCCCAGTAATAATGGGTTTTCCCGGCCACGAGTGAATTTCATACGAGCAGTAGATGGTCGCCAGCGAAGATACTACAACAATAGAAGAAACAGCTACCGTGAATATGAAGATAGGCGGAGGAGCCTGGAACGAGACCAACCAAGGTACTATTCGGCGAGAAGGAGTACTAGTTTGGACGATGCTGAACGGAGGACCAACAACGAACGACCGGAAGACCACAAGACAGATCGACAGGGGCCCACTCTAAGCATCCCAAATGATGTTTCAACAAGTACGGCACAACGGAACAATGATGTCGAGTCTTTAAACGGGCGCAGGCAGTAATAAATCGCCAGAACCCGTTACTGCTCCTAATTACTGGGTATCATAATAATGAGTTTAATAGAATAAATAATAATAATCGTATCACGGTCATAGGGTGTAACTACCTCAAGAACATCCGACATGAGTTATTGGAAGAGGACGACAATAATCCCACCAATAACTTTAATAACGAAATCATACATGTCAACGCGGAGGTAGAAGGCATCCCCGCTAGGTTGATGATCGATACTGGTTCAAACGTATCAATTATAAGTACGACTGAGTTGGAGAGAATACAGCGAGAGTGCGGAAGAACTTTACCAACGTTGCCATTAAACAATGTTATTTTGTTAGGTGCAACCGGCCGACAAAATAAAACAATACGAAGGCAAGTCTCCGCCAGTGTGATGAGCTGCGGTATAGCAATAGATATGGAATTCTTGGTGGCGAGCGGACTGCCGTTTAATATACTGGTCGGGTGTGATGTGCTCAGGCGGAATTCCGCCATAATTGATTTGAGAACCGAGAAATTGTCTTTATTTACCAACGGACATACTTGGACGGCTAACTTGGTGGGTAGTGACCAAGTCATTCCCGATAGTATCCACCAACAAATTCGCAAAATTAACTATGTACATCCTACATCTATAATTGAACAAAAGATAGACGACACCTCCAATGAAGACTTATGGTCACAAAAAATCCAGGAGATCAGGGATTTCCGGAGCGGTATAACCGGCGAAAAATTAACCTTATACCAAGCGAACAAATTAATCGAAATCTATAAAAAATATAAATCAGTCTTTTCTGACGAGCCCGGTAAAGTAAAAAACTTCCAGTGTACTCTACAGTTCCGAGACACAGTGGACTTTAACCGGAAGTCTTACCCCATCGCGCAATCACGAAAGGAAGCTGTAAGAGCTGAAATAAAACAAATGATTAACCGTGACATAATAGAGAGTAGCCAATCCCCATATACAAGTCCTATCGTGGCTATTCCTAAGAAAAACGGACAAGTCCGTTTGTGCCTAGATGCGCGTGAAATAAATAAAATGATCATAAATGACAGGACTTCGCCCGGTGAGATTGAAGAGATTTTGAAACGGTTCCACGGCACCAAGTACTTCAGTACCTGGGATACGGTGTGCGGGTACTGGCAGGTGGAATTACATCCACAGAGTCGCCAGTATCTGGCCTTTATATTCGAAGGGCGGAACTCCCAGTTTAAGAGGTTGCCCTTCGGACTGGTAAATTCAGTCGCAGTCTTTGTGCACTGCATGGACCAGATACTTGGCCAAGAAGCACTACAGTTCACCACCGTATACGTTGATGACTTGCTAGTGTCCTCAGAAACTTGGGAGGAACACTGCTACCGTGTGGAACATGTACTAAAGAAGCTAGCGGCAAATAACATTACGCTAAAGTTAGCAAAATCTCATTTTATCGCCAAGGAAATTCAATTCTTGGGTTTCATCTTGAATGACCAGGGAATCTCACCGTCGGCTGAAAAAGTCTAAGCGATTCAAAACTTTCCTACACCTAAGAATCGAAGGCAATTACAGTCATTCCTGGGACTCTGTAATTACTACCGCAAGTTCCAGGAAAAGTACTCTGAACTGACCGCCAGATTTCAGCCGCAACTGTCATCCAAAAATAAATGGATATGGGGTACAGAACAACACAATATATTATCATTAATTAAACAAAAATTCCTTGAACCTATTATACTTCGCCATCCGGATTTCAGCAAACCGTTCTTTCTTAATTGCGATGCCAGTGACATCAGCCTCGGCACTACACTCTATCAGGAGGATGAGGAGGGCGAACATCTCGTAATCTGCTTTGCCAGCAGAGCATTGAATCAGTGTGAGAAGAACTACCACGTTACGGAAAAGGAATTGTTAAGTGTAGTGTTTGCGTGTGGAAAATTCCGCACTTACATCCTTGGTTACTCCGTTACCGTCCGGACAGACCATAAGTCTATATCGTTCCTAAAGAGATGTAAGTTAAGCCACGGAAGGTTGACACGGTGGATACTATTGCTGCAAGAGTATGACCTTAAGTGGGAGTACATCCCCGGAAAGAGGAATGTCGTCGCGGACGTGTTGTCTAGGGTAGACATTGATAAACAGACGTTCGAAGGGGAAAAGGAGAGTATATTTAAAGTATACCATATTCTAAGCAACAGCGCCGGTCTACAATCAATTTTGGAACACCTGAGCACACACCAACAAGCTGACCCGAAATTAATATCTATTAAAACAAGATTGGAAACAGGGAACGAGACTATCGCCCAATATTATAAAGTACATAACGGAATCCTGTTTTCACGACCATCTTTATATAAGGAAGAATGGAAGGTTGTTATTCCAACCCATATCGAAAAGGAGATAGTGTATAATTATCATGTTCGATATGGGCATATGGGCGCCTTAAAGGTGGTAAAGGCCCTGGAAGAGAGCTGCCACATAAAAGATATTAATCGGAAGGTACGAAAGTACATAAAGAATTGCCGCATTTGCGAACTCGTGAAGACCAACAACGAGAAAAAAGAAGGGCAAATGATTCCGATAACCTCTCAATCGAAACTAGAGAAAGTATTCCTGGACATCTGTGGGCCATTTCCCCGCAGTGGGGGCCGTCACAGATACAAATATCTAGTCATCGTGATGGACCATTTTACCGAGTTCATCAAGCTATACCCAGCGAATCGAGCGACTACAAATAAAGTTCTCGACATCTTGACCAACCAGTACTTCCCAGACATCGGAAAACCAGTTTCCATCATCACCGATCACGGAACACAATTCAAGGGGAGAAAATGGCGGGATACACTACTGTCAATGGGGGTTCATACCTATAAAACATCGGTATACCACCCGAGCAGTAACCCGGCCGAAAGAGTATTGCGAGAGGTGGGGCGCCTATTACGGACGTATTGCCACGATCAACAAATGAGGTGGCAAGAATATCTGGAGGCCACAGAAGAATTCCTCAACCTGGCATACCACCCAGCCATAGGAATTACCCCATACTCCGCCATGTACGAAGGACAACCCCCAAGGGAGATCGAGGAAATATTGGTGTTCCCAAGAGAGAGTAAATATATCTTTAATAAAGTTAAATTTTATAATAAGGTGGCCGAAGATCAGGAGAAACGGCGGATTAAATACAATAAAAGTATGGGTAAGGTCATTACCTATACAATTGGAGAGAAGGTTTTGTTGAAGAATAGGGAGTTACCCAGTTCTTTAGAAGGGATAACTAAAAAATTATTGCTTTTGTACACTGGACCCTATATAATCTCCAAAAACAATAATAACAACACGTACGAAATTAAGGAGATGAGTTCCAATAAAATTAAGGGTGTCTATAACCAGGCATCCATGAAGAAATATTTTGAATAAATCATCTAAATTCTAAAAATAAAGTAAGGACCATTACTAACCAAGGATTGGAAAACTTTATGGAACAATATAAAAGAGAATTTTGACTTAACCGTCTAAATTCCAGAAACAATGTAAGCCCATCTTACCTACCAATTATTTGAGAGAAACATTTTGGCAATAACATAAGAAGAATTTTGACTTAACCGCCAAAATTTAAAAAGATTGTAAGCTCACCTTACATACCAAGTATTTGAAAAAAAAAACTTTATAGAAAGATAAAAAGAATTTAGAATATAACGTATAAATTCTAAAACAATTGTAAGAACACATTACATACAATTATTTGAGAAAAAACTTATTTGGAAATAATATAAATATAAGAAGAAGGAGAGAATTTTTGAAAAAATCGTATAAATTCTAAATAAATATAAGCTCACCTTACATACCAATTATTTAAGAAAAACTGTTTGGGGAAGAAGATAAAAGAGAATTTAGAATGAAACCGTCTAAATTCCAAAAACAATGTAAGACCACCTTACATACTAAAAATTTGAGAAAAACTACTTGGAAAGAGAATAACAAAAAGAATTTTGAATTGAAATCGATAAAATTTAAAAATATTGTAAGTACACCTTACAAGACAATTATTTGTAAAAACTTTATGGCAAGAATGTAAAGAGAATTTATAATAGAAACCGACAAAATTCCAAAACAAAGTAAGACCACCTTACATACAATTATTTGAAAAACTATTTGGCAATAATATAAAACAGAATTTAGAATGAAACCGCTTAAATTCTAAAAATATTGTAAGCAAACCTTACAAGCCAATTATTGGTGAAAACTTTATAGAAATATAAGAAGAATGAATTTTGACTTACTCATCAAAAATTAAAAATAAAGTGTAAGCACAACTTACCAGCCAATTATTTATAAAACACTTTGGTGAAATAAACAGAAGAGAATTAATACCATATTTATGGTAATCATAAAATATATTTACCATGTTTATAAAGGATCATAATGAGATGAATAAAGGAAACAGAATTTAGAATTAAAACAATTGATTCTGGAGAAGTATGATCATGTCTAATTTCAATATAAAGTGTAAAAAACTTTCCATAAAATGATACCAAAGGGAATAAAAATATGTGATACGATTTGAGTAATTAAATATAAAAAAAAAACAGAAATTTGTGTGGAATTATGAGGTAATAAAACTTTGAAGTGGTATGAGGAGAAATTATGACCTCATTATCAAATTAATTAAAACATTCATTCGAAAGAACAATAACCATGACAGGAGTAATGTGAGAATAATATCAAAATATGATGTAATTAAACGAATTAATATGAAATGATTATGAATTAAACGTCAATTGTAATAACGACAGTTATAAGAAAGTTCTAGAACATAGAACAAGTGGAACTAATTAAAACAGAGTAACAAACCAAAAATGTCATAAAAATATGCTACTATAAACCAATGCAGATTGTAATAAAAAAACAGAAGGTAATAAAGCTTTAGTAACCAAAAACTTTATATGATAAGAAAGGTTGAAAAATGTACTAACAGAAGAGCTTCCTACCATAATAACAAATGAATGAACCATCAAGTTAAAGAGTCACAAGAACAACTGAGATAGGAATATTAAAATCTCTGAGCAATATAATAAGTAATAAGTGAAGTATCCAAAGATATTTTTTAAATAGTAACAAATGTGTACTATTCTGAATAATTTTTTAATCTGTCTGTAGATAATTCCAGCAGTATTAATATGTTTTTTGAGCAGAGATGATTTGCCTCTGTACTCAAATATGTGTGAAGTATTGGACAGCAGAGGAAGTAGCGTACAGTGCCTCTCTGAACTGAACCAGCTCACAAAGTAGGGAACGATAGGGAGGAAATATTCCAAGGAGAAAATACTAAGAAGAAATATGAAAATAAAATAATAAATATGAAACTCAGATGACTATTACTATCAAGGAAGATCAAGTGAGAATGAGAAAAATATAAGCTCAAATATATATAAGAAAATTTTTAAAATGGAAGGAAGTCAAGAATAATAACAAACCTAGAATAATTATCATAAGCAATTGTTTCAGAAAAAGCAAGTATAGTCTGAAAAAATCACTTCTGGAGAAGGGCATTCTGTAGCGTGACAGAAAATCCACTACTTATTAATTCAATTAAGATAATAAACAATACTTACGTTACATATACTAATATAATATCGAATGAAATTTAATGAATTCAAAGGAAAAAACCACAATAAATTAAAGACCATCATTACATTATATAAAAACCACTATAAAAAATTAAAGAAATAATTAAGAGTAACTCATATTATAAAATCAGGAATTTACCCAGGAAGTTAGGAGCAGTAAACAAACTAGATACCACAAAATCAAAAAGAAAGAATCAGTTTAGGAGTGGTGGAACAACAAAATACCCCAAACACAAGAAGAAGGAAGAAATCTCACCACACACACACAGCTTCGATCTTTCGAAACACTATCTCGTCGCCAACAACAAGATGAACAGCGCTACTAACGACAGCCTCTGATGAAGCCTTCTATAGGTGAAAGCCGGTTTAGGCTGTAAGGTAAAACTTTACGTTTTTACTTATAAAAAACTTAGTGTTCCGAGTCGTCAATATTATAGTGATATTTAGAGTTTATTATCAGGAAGTAAACAATACCCTGAAACCTTTAAAGAAGAGCAAAGTCAGTATCAGACAATAAATTAGATACTCCAAACCAAACATCAGTCAAGATGACACGAAGTACCTTGGTTTACCCAAGAGTGAAGACAAGAAGAAAGACAAGAATGAAGACCAGAAGAAAGACAAGAGTGAAGACCAGAAGAAAAACAAGAGCGAATACCAGAAGAAAGACAAGAGTGAAGACCAGAAGAAAGACAAGAGTGAAGACCAGAAGAAAGACAAGAGTGAAGACAAGAAAGAAGACAAGAAGAAAGGAAGAAATAGTATGGAAGAAACACCATTATAAAACCTATTATTAACTGCCAATAAACCCGAAACCCATAGAGACAATTAAAGAAAGTATAACATCCCAAAACCCTATAAAATTGTAATTATTAATAAACCAAAAGTGTTGTATAGTATGATAAGAGGTGCACCAACTAAAGTTATTGTGTGATAAAAAAAAATAAACAAGTCTTCACAGTCCATGATGACTAAAAGTCTGGTCTGAGATAATAAGACTCAATATATCAGAACCACCAGTGAAAGTGAACTAGTGTGAGTGTTTTTGGAAATACAATAAACTTAAAGTTGTAGTGATACTATGACTTAACTATATGCTAGATAACAACTTTTATATTTAATAATTCACAATTCATAAAATAATAAAATGGAAGATTTCCAATATTTTATTATTTTAATGTCACTTTGTTATTACAAGACATTTGTAGAAATGACCATAACTAAAGTATGGGTGGACATGTTTACTCAATAAGGGGATAATAAATAATAATGGTTTCGACCAGAAAGGACTGGAATTAATTTAAGTGTTCATAGGTTTAAAATGGCTATTTATTCACAGCCATGAACTCCATATGTGTGAAGGAGTTCTTAGTCAATAAGATTTATATGTGTTTAGAATTTATTATATTTGTTAAATAACAGCATACATACCATTTAAAATGTTTCAGTAGGTATGCTGTGTTAATTAAAAAAAGAGTTAAATGTATGTTTTCAAACAATGTCAGCAATATGTTCAATTTTTTAGAATGCTGAGTAATGTTCATTATTATTTTTATGTAACAGTAGTATGGATTAGATGCTACACATCACAATAAGTTTATGAACCATTTTATTTTTGTGTCATAATAACTGTTTAAAGTCAGAGGAGGAGTAGGATTAAATTTATTTGAGACAACCAGACATGTAAAATTCTAAACTCTAGGCCAAATAATGAATTCACAGAAACTCACTATAAACCAGTTAATTCACTTATAAATCCTGTAAACTGGCAAGATTTAGGTAAGGTAAATCAGTTAACAACTACTGTGAATGAACCTATGAGTTAAAATGATAATATGGAAATATACCTTAAATTATTGTAAATTTTTGAAATGTATAAATTAATTATTTTAAAAGAGGAGTGTTAAATTCAGAGATTATCACTAAAAACCAGTTCAAATGTTCAATTTATATGTAATTAAGGAAAGGAAGGGAATTATGACTATTTGAAATTTAATATAATGGTATTAATAGCACTGAAAATGGTAGAAAAAATATATGAAGGCGGAAACCAGTTTTTGAGCCTAGATTTCCAAAAAGAAAGAAATTTGGTAATTTCCACAAAAATGTCAACAGATATGGACTATAATATATCAATTTAAATGGAATGAGATGGTTAAACCAATGATAAGGTTAATAATTCATGAAAGTGAATAATAAACTAAATTAATTCCATATATAATGTATTTTTGTATCATGTATATGGGAAGTCGAAATTATTTTAACAATACTTTTCAAATATTAACTGGGCCAGATTTTGACTAACGTGAAGGAAGTTAGTTAGTTCTTTGTTAATGATCAAGCTGAACAGTTTAAGTAAGATTGCGTTCCTTGAAACCGAGAAAAATGGAGTACTAAGGTTACCTAATAAATTCAGTGAAACGAGAGTTACGTAAATTAAACACTTTTCCAATTAAAACCACA
This sequence comes from Magicicada septendecula, assembly GCA_034769895.1. Taxonomy (NCBI): domain Eukaryota; kingdom Metazoa; phylum Arthropoda; class Insecta; order Hemiptera; family Cicadidae; genus Magicicada; species Magicicada septendecula. The sequence goes on along the minus strand of CM068371.1, from coordinate 400,684,835 downwards.
GAAAAATTTAACCACAACAGTGAAAACAACACCAACACTACATAATACCAGTGCATAAAAACAGTAAAACGACATATTTGGGATAATTCAATCTTCAACAGTATAACCGTTTTTTGCGTAGCGAACAAAGAGAAGTGAACACCAAAAACATATAACATAATTAACACCAGTGAACACTAAACATTCTTCCAGAATACACCAAACAACATATTAGACAGATTACACAAGTTCGGGGACATTTAAAACATATATGAAGTTAATTTTGAGGAGAGATTTTCTTGCGACGACATTGCAGTTAACCTCGTCATCTTTTTGAGCGGCCATCTTGGAAATGCCAACCAGTGCCAACAACATCGCCTGACTACAGAGCTTGCAGAATTGGTTTGACATCTCAACAATATTACATATTTTATAAAATTTATTCACATTTTGTTAGATAATAGTTATTGAGAACACTTTATTTGTAAATGTTATACTTTCTCGTCTACCCTTCTCTGACTATTAATAATCTAATCGCTCCAAGAACCTTTTCTAATACTTGTAATAACTTTTAAACTGTATGAACAAATCGATTATTTCCTGAGACGGAGTCGACAATTGCTCAAAATCGTTTAATCATGATCATTCTTTAATTTTGTTAATAAATCAATTTATTTCAATTGTTTGGATCTATAACTTATTTCACATGCTATTTTAAGGTTTTATTAATGCAACGAGACTTCCTGAAGAAGAAAATATTTATAGAAAGTGAGATATTGGACCAGCACGGAAAATCATAAATCGATTGCTGACCGGAGTTAATCTGATTAACTCCGGACTTTGTTAAGATCTTCAAGAAGTGCGAAATAAATAATAATTACCTTATTAATTATTAAAATTTCCATCAAAACATTAAACCAGAATTATTTCTCAATTACATACATCAATTAAAACAAAAATTTTTTTTTTAATAAAATTTTTTCTTTCTTATCTTTATTTGTAACGACTGCATACAGGGTCTTGTTACAAATTGACGCTCGCAACAGTGGGGCTTAAAAGAGTCAACAGCGGCTTGTTATCAAGCGACACTACCCACAGCGGATCGAAACCTTACTAGCGTGAAGGTTTATTCAAACGAACCTGTTATTTTATTTGTAAATACTGTTACAATATACATAATATTATACAATTACTCCAAGAAAATTTCCATTTACATATGTAGAATATTATATTCTGTAAATATGTGGTCATCCAATCATCTCATCCTTGGTCTGCCTCTACGTCTATAATCTTCCCTTCAGCATTCTTTTAGGCATCCTTTCCTCAGACAGTCTTCCCACATGTCCCAGCCGATGCAACCTCTGTGATTTGATGAATTTCACTACATCTTTTCCGTAGATGAGAACCTGTAGTTCATTGTTGTTGCGTATTCTCCAACTGTCTTCTTCTCTTACTGGGCTACAAATTTTACGCAATATTTTTCGTAAACGCAAAGCAGTTTTGTCATTGTCTGTCAAAATCCACACCTCAGATCCATATGTAACAACTGGTCGTACCAGAGAATAATATACTTTAAGATTTATAACTTGTAACAAGATCGCTCTTTTCCATTACTAGGGCCTTCATCTGTCCCAATCAATTATTTTTCTATTCATGTCAAGTCTTAATTTTACAGTGACTTATGACATTCCTCATATATAATTTGCAGGCCTTAACACGAGTATCCTTTTTGCTCTGGTAAAAATAAGCTGATCCCCGGTAAAATAAAGAGAATAAAATTTTATCACTTCCTGGATTAAATTCCCATATTGGGGCATTTTCTTCTTCATATCTCCGGAGCTTCATCTAAACATATTTTAAACAGAGTCGTTGGCATGGCAAGTTTATAAGTCATACATTGTCAATATGAACACACGTTCAAAACTAGACAAAGAAAACATTATATTTTTCAGAACAAATAAAATAATTTTTAACTTCAAATTAAAGTATCAATAAATAATTGAATTTTTAAAACATATATGAATTTACTGTGATATACAAGGAAGGGGGAGGCATCCGTGTCTCCTTCTTTCTCCTTTCATTTAGGAATGTACATATAAGTCCACTTTGCGGTAGCGGCAGACACGTCGTATTACTGATTAACCCTGGTGTTCTCCCTCTTTGACGTTATTCATAAAATGAAAGACAATTTTAAAATGTAAGAAGTCAGGTCTGAGTAATGGCAGTGAGCGCGGACAAGTGTCACTTGCACATAAACATTGTTTTGTTTACGGGAGGGGGTTGTTATCTAGAGTTGAGACAAAGCGCCCTCTAGTAGCGGCAGTCAGCAACCCTTCGCTCTCTTGTCACTGTAGCCAACACAACAATGAAAAGACCAACACACGACAAAGAAACAAAAGACATTGTTATCTTTGTTTGGCTATTATTTCATTGTGCTCTCGTGACAAATGTGATGTTTTCGTAAAATGTATGAGCCTTGTTTTCGGTGTTTTTTTGAAGGCAAATTGTGTTGTTCTATCAAGTAATAGAGTCAAATAGAATTTAATTTTTGTGGAACACTCCCGGTTTTATGTGTGTGTATAAATGGCCTGTAATTGCAATGATGAAAACAACCTTCGATTAGAAACGTCTTGCATACCTTACCCATCGATCACAAGAGACATGGGCGAGATAGGGTCATTGAAACCGCTCGCCTATTCGAGCTAACTTGAAAATTTTGTAATCGAGAAATTAACTTCAAAATAATGACAAAATACTGTCATGCGTTATAAATAATTTACGTTTTTTAGATTAGCATTTAAAATTTACAATTAAAAATATAACTATAAAAAAATTTTTAAATGCTATACCGAGAAAAACAGGCGTTTGAGTTAGTTTAGAAAATTAACTCACCTTTACTCCGATGTCATACGATTAAATGAAATTATTTTTTGTGCGCTTGCAGGTTGACGTATCCTCTAGACTACGGTGCCATTAAATTGTGTTGGAAAAGATAAATTGTTACATTCAGCTAAGGATTTTTCAGTATTGAGGGCAAAAGTCAGTCAGCGTGGAACTTTTACATTATACAAACCTTGATACAATATGCATTGTATATCTTATTATTCCTAGTTATGTACAATTATTTAAATCTATTCATAGAATTTACAAAACGGGAACTGATTTTTAAAATTAATTTCCGGTTGGTTCTATGCTAAAATAAAGTATAAAGTTTTTCAAAAGACAGTTGGTCACTTTCATTACAGATTTTTTTGTTAGTACTAAGAAATAACAACAATAAAATCTTCTCTGATTTCTTGTTGCTGCTTGTTCTGTAACAGAGAGTTATTGTGAGGTTCTATTGACGTTATTTTTAACCTTAAATCACACTCAATAAACATCCTGTTAGATTCTAATGAAATATTACCTCAAAGTGTTTAGGTTGTGTTTTTATAGGGGAATGGTTTTAAATCATTACCGAAGAAAATATATTGTTGTTTTGAACATAAATTTTTATTTATTTATTTAATTTAAATACTATATAGGTCTGCTTGCGTACCACCTTGGATTCCTCCGCGTACCGCTAGTGGTACGTCTATCACCGGTTGGGAACCACTCATGTACAGCATGCAGTTTCACAAAGTCTGTCTGTTAGCTTCACATTTAGTATGGTACTGTATTATATATTATTCAGTAGTAACAGCCGTATAATTTTAAGCGCCAATATAATATCCGATTTGAGTACAGTACAGTGTATAGTTTATAGAAGTGACTAGGACTAATGTGTTTATTTGCATACAATCTTTCAATCATCCGCCATTTAAGAAATATTTAAGATAACACTTTGGTTTGTTAGTACTCATACAGTACTCTTACTTTGTAGTAGGCCTATAATTTAACTCTACGTACCAAGTAATTAATTTTTTGACAGAAACACATGCAGGCACACAGAGGGAAAAGAAAGCATTTTTCGAAGTATGTTTATTGAACATTTTTCCTTCAGTTAAATTAGTAGCATCATTTCTCTAGGAAATACGATGCGCAGAGAAGGTGCAGAACATTTAATAAAAATACTATACATACGATCCAGTAGTAAATTATAATTTCGTACACGTTTACAGAAAAGCATTATGTAGGGAAGCTCAGGAACTCCTGTATGTTATTTCATTATAAAAATATCAATGCCTCTGTGTGGGAGAGGCCGAATAACTGGTTCTTATCGGGAATCCAGAAGGAGTGAGACAGAATGAAACACGCCATTAGAGTTATGTGGCTGAAACTGCCAGACAAGACCAAAATGAAGGACGCGGTGAAGGATAAAAGAAGAACTGTTATAGGACAAAAGACGGGCGAGGTTTGAGTCACCTAATACGAATTGGAGACGATTAGGCAAATTAAGAATATTTGGAACGCACGATCAGAGTAGGTACTCCAGAGGAGCACATAGAAAGTTGTGAGCAAAATAGTTTTGATTACTATACTCAAGGAAGCGAGAGAAAAGTATGAAAAGAATTAACGAAGGATCAGACAAAGTCGAAGGCTTTCTTAAGAAATGAAAAAGAAGTGGTAAAAGAAGAATCAACAACCTACAATACAAGAGAACTGGGTTGTATACGTTGTATTATATCTCATAATTATCCATATACAATATGTATCCATATACATTATTTTTTTTTTTAGTCAATACCTCTTCATTGTTTACTTTTCAATTAGTATTTTAATTGCTTATAAAAGTACGTGTTGTTTTGTGGTGAGTGTGCGTAGTGGGGGAGGGGGTGCTTGATTAACACATAGCCCTTATAACCCCTTATAGTTATTACACGAAGGTACATTCTCAGGCTCCAAGGACTCCTCTGCCAACATTTCTGTTATCATACGAATTATACTGGACAAACTATAACAACTTATTCCAAATCATCAGATACGTGAAGAACAAGATGCGTTGAGACAGGAACGCAATCCATACAATAATTTATACATAGGCCTACCCCGCGCGCGTCTGAGTATTCCAACAGCTCCTGATTTATGTCTGACTCTACAGATAGACATGTTCATACATGTTCATAGGCAATCAGACAGAAACAATCAATTTTTATTTCTAACGCTGTAACATTTGTTTCAAAACTATTCGTATATTGATTAAAGAATGTAACAGTTTCAAATTTGTTTACGTTTCCAATTAATAGACTAAACTTGTTTTCGAGTTGAGACATACGGACCGGTAACAAGTTAATTCAAAGTGTGATCCGGTCAAACCCGATCCGCTGTGTAGCGTTTCACGTGAACGCCATTTCTCAGGCGCAATCGAATTGTTGGCAAAGCTTTAATTTTACTTTCACCTTAATGTAGCAGGCATCTGGTGATGGCAATGGATCAATCAGTTGTTGCGACAAACAGCTGACTTTAGAGGTTCAAGGTTCTGACAAATTTAATTTGTGTAGACAGTTTAATAAGTACTGTCTATTGATACTGTTGCACGATTGTTATCACAGTCCTGTCGTTCTTACTGTGGAAGGCTTACTTATTAAGTTCTGAAATAGCGTGATATTTGTTTTTTATTTAGTTTTTTGTTTTTAGTTTATTCTGATTTTCCATACGATTATTACAATAAATAATTCGTAAAGTCGTGACAAAGTTTTAAGCTGAAACAGTAGAGGGAAAACACCGGTTCTGACCCAAGTACCGTTATTCCCCCACCACCACCGCTGGACCAGCAGCATCCGCGAATTTCCACCAATAAAATTTCATGCAGCCTTTCGCGAGCCTAGATCAAAGAGATGCCGCCGTTCCCAATTTTTTTATTTTTTTTTATTTGATATTTTTATTTTTTTAATTAAATTGATTTGCATATCCGTGAATATATGCAGCCTTTCGCGAGCCTAGATCACTTTCACTTTCTACTGGACCACAGCATCCGCGACTTTTTCGCTGATCTGTGTCAAGATCCGCGACTTTTTCGCGTATCTGGACCACAGCATCCGCAATGTATATTAAATCTATATGATCAGGTTTACCGACCTATGTATGGGTTCAAACTTGATATGTGTGTGTATTATAGTGTATATTAAAATATATGATCAGGGTTACCAATCCTGCATTATTGTGTGTGTGTATAGAACAGATCTGTCAACATTTTTCTTCGGTGGGAAATTCAAACTATATTATAGTAAATTGTTGACGACGACTTCGATATCAACTCTCTCTCCCCTCCTCTCTCTTTGTCTCTAGACACAGTTGTCATCAGTTTTACATAAGCGTCGTGCTACTTATGGATTATTGTAATTAGCGATACTAAAATGTAATCACCAGGAAATATATATTTATCACCTATCTCGTGGCGTCCTTTTTTGACACATGACAGTCATTGACTACGATTTAGAAATTAATATACTGCCAAGTCTGTGTGTGTGTGTGTATGTGGTAAAGTGTTACGCATAAAAAAATCTCCTTGAAATAAGGTATTTTCAAAAGTTTTGTGTACACACACATTGTATAATAATTTTCGTAATTGTAAGATACAACCTGCAAATTATTAAAATGTCTCTCTCACACATTTCTGATTACTATACAAATAATTGGATGCATATTCGAAGATTTCCCTTATTCAAACGATTTGTATGTGTGTACACGAACTTAAATACAGACGATAGTAATTTTAAAAATTCATTTTTTGCATTAAATATATATCGTAAACAATGAAATAATAATATTTCGTCATTGTAAGATTTTAATAAAACAATTATCAGTTTAAATAATAATTTTCATGATTGTAAGATACAACCTACAAATTATTAAAATGTCTCTCTCACACACATTTCTGATTACTATACAAATAATTGCATGCATATTCGGAGTACGTTGACAGCGAAACAAGTCTATGCACACACACACACACACACACACACACACACACACACACACACACACACACACACACACACACACACACACACACACACACATACACACAACGATACTGAATTAGATATAGTTATTATTCGCTAAATTAAACCAGAGGTCATTAACCTTGTGTACGACGTCCTACATTCTAATTTCACACCTGCTAGTCATTGGCAGTAATTAGGATTATAAAGCATTTACTCTAAAAACGGTTTTACATAAGCGTCGTGCTACTTATGGATTATTGTAATTAGCGATACTAAAATGTAATCACCAGGAAATATATATTTATCACCTATCTCGTGGCGTCCTTTTTTGACACACGACAGTCATTGACTACGATTTAGAAATTAATATACTGCCAAGTCTGTGTGTGTGTGTGGTAAAGTGTTACGCATAAAAAAATCTCCTTGAAATAAGGTATTTTCAAAAGTTTTGTGTACACACACATTGTATAATAATTTTCGTAATTGTAAGATACAACCTGCAAATTATTAAAATGTCTCTCTCACACATTTCTGATTACTATACAAATAATTGGATGCATATTCGAAGATTTCCCTTATTCAAACGATTTGTATGTGTGTACACGAACTTAAATACAGACGATTGTAATTTTAAAAATTCATTTTTTGCATTAAATATATATCGTAAACAATGAAATAATAATATTTCGTCATTGTAAGATTTTAATAAAACAATTATCAGTTTAAATAATAATTTTCATGTTTGTAAGATACAACCTACAAATTATTAAAATGTCTCTCTCACACACATTTCTGATTACTATACAAATAATTGCATGCATATTCGGAGTACGTTGACAGCGAAACAAGTCTATGCACACACACACACACACACACACACACACACACACACACACACACACACACACACACACACACACACACACACACACACACACACACACACACACACACACACACACACACACACACATACACACAACGATACTGAATTAGATATAGTTATTATTCGCTAAATTAAACCAGAGGTCATTAACCTTGTGTACGACGTCCTACATTCTAATTTCACACCTGCTAGTCATTAGCAGTAATTAGGATTATAAAGTATTTACTCTAAAAACGGACAACTCTACTTTCTAATTTGACACCTGTCAAGCATTAACACCGCTTACAGTAATTACTCTAAAAACGGACACACACACACACACGTGCTTTCCCCACTACAGAGTACACTATATATACGCTAAGTAAGTTAGCGGCAATTTCTTATTTGTCGACTTGTACTGCACGTATTACGTGTCTTCCAGTATACACATCTTCTTTGAAAGACTGTTTGTACGTCTTCAGTGTAGACAACGCACATACTAGTTTGGCTGATACTGTCTTCCAGTATACACATCTTCTTTTGGTAAGTGTATAGATTTTATTTAAACGCAAAAATTATCAAGTGCATTATTTATTGAATTTAATACATGTGTGTGTGTACGCGTGTGTGTATGATCAAATTACAATTTCTGAAAATATATTCTTACTGTATTTTTATAGTGGCAATTTCTCACCAACGTGTGCTGATACATCGTGAAATCTCTATATCTTTTTTTAATAGTTGAAAGACTGTTTGTACGCCTTCAGTGTAGACAACGTACATACTAGTTTTGGTAAGTTGTACAGATTTTATTTAATTTTAATTTTAATGTATGTGCAGATTTTTATTTAAACGTAAAAATTATTTGCATTATCAAGCGTGTTATTGAATTTAATACATGTGTGTGTGTATGATCAAATTATTATGTCTGTTACAAATTTTCTGACAAATTGCTTTAAACAAACGTTTTTAATGTAACAAATTTAGAAAGTAGGTCACAGCGTATGATGACATTTATATCTCTCTCTAATTCTGTTGTGGACATACATAGCTGTAAGCGGTGACAATCTCCTTATGAATGCGGAATGTAGACTTTCCTAAAATTATTTGCATTAAAACATTATCAAACGCATTATTGAATTTAATACATGTGTGTGTGCGCGTGTATGTGTATGATCAAATTATTATGGAGTGGGTTATACAAATAATAATAAAGTGTGTGTAATATATATATACATTTATTAAAGTACATACACACAGCTCCAAGATTATATTAAACAGTTTTACAATTACAAATACATACACAGCTCGAGGATTATATTGTTACAAGTATGAAAATATATCTAAACTAATATTTACAATTTAAAAAAAAAAAAACATACACAGTTCCAAGATTATATTGTTACAAGTATTAAAATATATCTAAACTAGTTTTACAATTAAAAATACATACACACACACATAGCTCCAATATTATAATGTTACAAATATGATGAAAATATATATATATTTAAAACTAGTATTTACAAAATATGTATAAAATAAGACTTAAACACGTCTATGTACTGTGTTGGACAATGGTGTATATTCTACAAGCGAATCATGTAGTATCATTCAGTAGGCGGTTGTCTGTCTAGGAAAATTCATTGACGATTCAAATTCTAAACGTACATCAACTGCTGAAGACTTAAGTGTATCGTCTTGCTTGCTACAATCGAAAACAACCAGCGGGGCTTTTGATTTGAATAATTACGGTGTCAGTACTGGGCTGCCGTCTAAACGGTGGTAATACGAACTTTGAAAACTGGTGTACATATTGTACAATAATGCAAAACGGTCTTTCCCAATATCCAAGTTTAAATTATCGTAAGGATAATACTTGTCGTTTAGAAACAGTCTCGCATTGATCACGTTACAGTGATCAAATTCATCAGCGTGTGCTGTCAGTAAATTTTTTCTTGCTGTCTGAAACGCTAACACAACAAAGCGTGGTTTTTCCAGCTGACTCGAGGTCTTGACAATCCAATTCTGCCTTTTAGTCTGTGGTAAGGCAGGATACTCGTGCAACTCCCAGGTCCTAAAAGGCATAGTTATCGGGTGGTCTTTCTCTATGAGTCGTAACAGTGGTAATCTGTACACATTAGCTACATGTACATAAGGCATTTTCCAGTAAACTTTATCTAGTTCAAGAACACAATTAGCAGTCGTTTGTCCGCTTACTAAAACCATAGCATTTATGTCGGTAGAAGCGCGTAGGAGTATAAGTTCTTGTTTCACGTTCAGCACGATGCGTGTATAGTCTTCTGCGAATCCCATTAGCATTTTCAGTGGTATACAAAAATTGAATTCGCCGTCATCATTCACTTTTAATATGTTCGTGGTCGGTGCCACCCAACCTGCGTTTTCCATTGCGTTACGTGCGTTGTTGTTGAGTGATAGAAAAGTTTTAATAGTTGACGTAACACCGACGTTTCTGGTATGGTCCACTACCACGCCGGCCAACTCGTAACGAATCTCTTCAAAGAGAAATGCTATAGCATTGTTCACCAGTTCCACATTCAGTGCAGTATCTGCAGCCGCACTAGGGTTTTTTTTAACCAACTTGCCTTCGATGTAGAGGAAACTTTCTGACGGTAGTGTAAAGACGTCCTGTTGTTGTATTGGCACACGTATTTCATCATTGTTTCCATATCTTGTTGTTGCGTATGGTGCGTGTGAGTGAAATGAAAAGTGTGTGATACTGTCTTCAAAGAACGGTTGCTGCTCCACTGATAATATTCCACTCGCCATGTTACTTGTTTACAACAACAAAACCCAGTGAAATCAGGAAACGGCGGTTAACTGATGTTAATCGTTTCAGTTTCGAACGAGTACTGATGCGTTTCCTAACTGATCTTTCTTCTTCTTTTATTACTGACGACGACTGTGGTAGCAGCGGTGGCGAAGAAACAAAGTACAAGCCCATGTCTATAGTCGTTTTAGATGTAAACGCACAGTGATGACTTCTCCGCGAAAATCTATTACGTCACCGTCCTGATCGTGTAAAGATAATGTTATGTTGTCCAAACGACTCACATTCACAGGTAGGTATATGACGTTTGTAGGCGATTCAATTATTTTGAATCCTGGTTCGACTGACGGATAGAACGAGTGCAGTGTGTGCTCGGTTTTACCGTTCTTGTATGATCCTTGCGCTATATTACACCTTATCAGTATACTGTTCACTTTTATAATGTTAACTGTGGCGTCAGACGTGTGAGTTTTATTCGCTTCAAGCAGACGCTTTCCCTTGAAACCCAACATATCACCGATACCGTACACTGTTTGTTGAAAGTCAATATCCAGTGCACAAGTCAGCTCACATTTCAGTGTATTGTTGTTAGGACGTAGACTAATCTTTGAGTCTCCTAACCGCTTTTTGAGGAAGGCTTCTATGTCACCGATTTCATAAGCACCTGTAGGTAAAGTTATCAAGTCCCACGTTGTTCCGTCTCGTAGTACTGGAAACACGTTGTTTTTTCCTTCAATCACGTTCGGTATACTGTTGTATGTATTAAAGTCCAATAGACCTACATACCATTCGCCGTTTGTTAGTTCGAGAGGCGGGAAAAAGTCACATACAAGAGCAGCAGCATTCGTACCTGTTAAGGTGACCGACAGCAAAGACATCTTGTCGCTTACTGATCACTCGCGCGTTAAGAAGTCCAAACATAAATGCCCGCAGATGACTGTGTGTGGTGGCTGTTCACGTTCGTAATTGTAGTAAATGTCAGTGTCGGTTCCAAAATACTGTGTCAGCTCAAGAGGTGGCTGCATATTACCATACGCATCATAGTAGTAAATTTGTTTGTTTCGCTTCTTGTAGCAAACCCAGTGCGTACCAGGTCCTTCTGCACTGTCTAGATTAACAACTGCACTCTCATTCTTCCATGGTCGTGTGTGTGGTAAAGTGTTACGCATAAAAACTCCTCTGAAATAAGGTATTTTCAAAAGTTTTGCGTACACATACAAATCACTGTCAGACAATGCACGCACTGGTATGCAAATTAGTTTTTTTGTCTGTAAGGACGTAGGTATAGACCTGACGCTATTTTTTTATTGTTACGTTTATGTCTTGGGACTGTTTTGCGTTTGCAGGTCGTTTTGCGTTTGTTCACGGATTGACGTTTAATGCCTGAACCCTTCTTCTTCTTGTTTTTTCTGCAACCACTACGCGAGCTCCCTCCACCCACTGCCGATTTCGCCTTCATCGCTGCCGCTACGGCCGCCGCGTACGCTCTTTCGCTGATGCCTGAATTCAAAGCTTTCACTCGATCCCACGCCTTGCCGGCTAGCACACGATCCGCTACGCGTCTTCGTTCGTTGTCCTTGTACTTAGCGTAAGCGATATCGTGTTCGCGACAGGCTTCGTCCAACTCGTTGATTCCGCGCTCGCCACGTGCCAATCTCTCTTTGAGTTTTGTTCCAGGTCCACAGAATCGGTAGCCCGGTAGGTGTAATTCTACTGGTAATGCGTCCACCGCTCGATTAATCAAAGTAGGTACTGACGAAACGATAGCGGGCACAGTGTTTTTAAGTATTTTTCCAATTACACCACGCCCCATTCTTCTTTTCTTACGAAGTACGTGCATTCTTGTAAACAGATCTCCAATCCTTGATTTCCGTTTCCGTATCGAGAACGTCTATTAAACGCCCCACCTCTTCAATATATTCAGACAGGACTGAACGCTGTGTCGTGCTGTCTTGATATTTATAGACAAACTTTATTAGATTGATTATATGAGCGTGAAATACCTGAGTGACCTTGTACAATTCGGTCTTTATATGTAATTTTAATTCATTCATTTGTCGTACAGTGACTGCGTCTTTGTCATTGACACCGTTCGCTATATTCGTAATTTTTCTTCCGGCAGCGTAGAAAGTATCGTTTTGCAAACTGATTGTGTGTGCATGTAAAAATTCCAAATTCACTGCGTCTTTGAAGTCAACAGGCGCTTGCACATGCGTTAGTCGACAGTCATTAACGATTACGTTACCTGCACGATCTTTTTTCAAACTCTTCTCGTCTACGTATCGTTTTGTGGCTGCATCTCTTGATTTAAGCGGATCGTTTAGCCTTATTATTCGATGATCTTTTGCGTCTACGGTAGCGTTGTCGTCGTTCTTGTACTGTAAGCATGTGTCCTTTACGTACTGTAAAGGAACAACATCGTGCAACTCTTCAGGATCACCCAAGTTGCATATCTTTTTGTTTTTCACATCAAAGTGACCGTCGTTAGTCACTCCTAAACGATATCCTCACGCAGACTTCGATGAGTTTCTTTTCGCACTCTTACAGCGCTGTCGTGTCTACCGAACTTGTCTACACTCATATTTATGAAGAAGAACTGATGGTTATAGAACGGTGCGTCTGCTTTTATATGATAATGCCAGTTTCACGTAATTCTTCCAATATCGAAACGATTTCATTCCTATGACCAGTATGGCCGCTATTTTGAGACGCCATTAACAGTCTCAATCTATTAACCAACTCGTTAGGATCATCCCAATGCACGTAATCGATTGCAGTGTTCGGTTGCATCTCCATATAGCCACTCCCTGTACGTTTTCGTGCAAACAATTTAGATATTACTAGTCGGTACTTGACACCACTGTTACTGTTTATTCGCGTATTGTGTTTATATTTTTGTTTGTGTCCGTTGGTTGCTAGTAGTATAGACTTATATTTCCTCATATCATCATTATTGTATTTTTTCGGTAGTTTCATAAACAAAAGTTCATACAGACCAGGTGTACCCTCGTAAATTTTTCCTTTGACATGAAAGTTGTCGTTATCATCGATTTTTACATTTGAATCACCTATCATAAATTTACCACCTTCGTATCGAACACCATACATGCGATCTATAATCCATTTACAGTCCGCCGATTCACACAAACGCATATATTTGTTTGCTAATGAATCCTCGCTGAAATGTAAAGCGTTAGGGTTCCATGCGCTATTGTCACTGAAATGAGAAGCGTTATGACTCTGCGTGCCACTTTCGTTTTCTGTTATTACGTGTTGTGTAGGCTCTTCTTGTTTTATCTGCTCCTCCTCCTCCTCCTCCTCCTCCATCATGTCACCACTTAACTTTCGTGAAATAACTTCTAACGGTTCCAGAATCGGTCTGTAATTTTTTCTAAACGCCTCGTCGCTTTCTCTGATACCGTGTTGTAATGCATGATATTTTTTCCTTATGTTGTCGCTTATCGTGTCTATATCATACGCGAGTCGTTCCTCCTTATTCATTGCCATCGTGTGTTAGCAAGAGGACTGATTACATTACTACAGTGCAACCACTTTTATACTTCGTCGGAAACAATTATGAATCGATCAAAGCCGATTCTATATCTACCTTCATTTATTGACGAGTCTTTGTCTATGACTAGAAATCCATAACGATCCTTCCACGCTTCCATGCAGACGTCTTTGAAAGCATCATATTTCATATCTATGTTAACGTGATCATTGTATGCATGTCGTAAATTTAGATCGTCTTGTTTGAACAATATCAACAAGTTAGCGTTGTCACGTACCAATTGTTTCGGTATCTGGCTATATGTCTGGCATAGATAGAATGTGTCCACACCGCTATGTCTCCCCATAGCAAAATACTTTCGAATATTGTTTTGTCTTTCACACGATACATCATCGAATACGATAACAGAGTCGAGACCAGTGATTTCACTCGGTAGCGGGACTTCTTCGTTCTCGCTGTATGCATGATAACCTAAACCTTCATCAGCGAGTGATTTCATCGCTGTTTCTAGCATTCTGTATTTTGGTTGAAATAATGATTTTGAAAACACGTATACGTTGCGGAAACGTAGTCCGTTGGCATCAAACAGTAGGTTGAATAGCACATTTGATTTCCCGCAGGAACTTGGGCCTGTAACGATACAGCGAATACTGTTCGGTAATAGCGGGCCATGTTTACGCTTAGCACTGCCTTCGTCACCAGCCAAAAAGTCCATATCCTTTATTGGTAATTTGTTTTCTTGCTGTACAATCTTCATCTTTGTGAATACCGAAAGCATACTGTTTTCATCACGTGCTGTCACCTTTTTTATATTAGATCTTTCTTATGTATCCACGCATCGTGTTTGCCATCGAAACCGAGCCAACGAACACGCACTCTGTCACCTTTGCGTTGTAACACCTTTTCCACTAGGTATACGTCGCCGACTTTGGACTTACTAATCTCGTGCTCATAAAAACCACCTTTCAACACTTTGTTTAGATGATCTTTTAGCAGATAAGTGACGGGGATAGTAGTGGATTGTACTTTATCCACAGTGAATATTTCGTTAGTCCAATTTGGCGTATAACCTTTGGCGAACGTCATTTTGTGCTTACTTATACGAACACGGTCACCGACTTTAAATTTGGGTGGTTTCGTTGGACTGATTTTAGGCGCTGTGTTCTTCCTTATTCGTTCCAACACTATATGTTCGTTGGCGTCATTCACTTCACTCGGTTTCATACCAATGGTTCTGTGTGTTGTATTGTTGTACGATTTCAGTAATGTAGGTAGTAGATCCAACCAGCGGTAGTGTCCTTATTCACTGAAAGCTCGATACATGTGTGTCTTCAGTGTGCAATTAAAACGTTCCACTATGGAAGCTTTTTTCTCACTGTAGGTTGAGTAATGTTTCACATTATACTTTTTTAGTAACGCTTGTACTGTGCTGTTGTAATACTCCTTCCCGTTGTCTGTCTGTAAATATTTCATTCGATTAGCAGTTAGTATAGGCTCTAGTGCATGCTTTACTTCTTTTCCTGTCTTTGTTTTCAATGGTACAGCGTACGCGTACTTGCTAAACGCATTGATCACTGTCATCATGTATTTGTACCCTTTGTTCACTCGAGCGTATGGTATCATCTCCACAAGATCCGCCTGGTACAAGTCGTGTAGACCCTTCAATTCAACCGCGCGCCTAACGAAATTCCTTCTCGCTGCTCTGTGTAGCTCTAGAGCTATAGTCTTGCGTGCGTTGTTCATGGTTTAAGATACACTAACATAATACCGGCGTTAAAAATACTATATATATCTATAACAGTTTCTTTGTTTTTCAGTATTCATTCACACATCTGAATATCACCATGGCTGACCTTCAACAGAATCCAGAACAACATCAGCAGGAACAGGGACATCCTCAACAAGGTAAAAAATTTTTTTTAAAATACCAATTGTCTCTCTCTATAATTATGCAACAAACCAAATTTGTTTGATATGAATTAACTCTGTCTAACCTGTACAAGATAGTCTCTTGACGTTGTTTAGAAATTGATATGACGGAGAAAATTTTTTATGTTCTGACATAGGTTTGTCACCTTCTCCCCAATGTATTGTCTCTTGACATCGTTTAGAAATTGACATGACGGAGAAAATTTTTCATGTTCCACCATAGGTATGTCACCTTCTCTCCAATGAACTAATTCAATTCCGCAACAAAAGCATTTAACTCTATCGTCTATGAATGACATACTATGTCCACAAACATCATAATTTAGCGGATAGTAGTAAAACCCAGCAAACGCTAACTCGTCGGGACTGACAAACGTCACTTCCCAATACTTGAACGATTTTCTTCTTTCACTTTCAATGCTAAAATCATGAGTAGCTGCCATCTTCACAGTTTGCAATAAACTAACGTATTACTAACGTGTACTATCTATTTATTTACCACAAACATGAATTTGTGTGTGTTATTCATTATTCCTATTAGCTAATACATGTGTTTCTATTGTTTCAGATATGACACGATTTTATATTGTGCGAAACAGTAGTATTAGAGGATGTCTCACAACTTTTAATTACCTGCCTGTGTACACAGAAGAAGAAGATCAAGATATAGTACCGATAATGACCGAGGTGCGACCTTTATTGTGCAAGGATATTCTGGCAGAACAAGCACGTTTACGCAGTATCAAATGGCATATTGCGTGCAGGATACGTTTCACTAAAACTGTGTTAGATGGTGACAGCGGCGAAGAAAAAGTGGTAACCAAAGACGCCGTCTTCCACGGACGTTGTCGTACGTTGCTCACGGACGACAACGACGAGTTGAACTGTCTACTCGATGAATCCTACGATAAAATCATGAATAGCATATCCAATTTTACCCGTGACGGGAGCGGATGGTCGGTGGATGCTGTACTGAAGCTGGAACTAGTTGTTGGACGGTACCGGCCTCTAGCAGCGTCCTCCTACCTTCCGACCCCGCGAAAACTTGCACTCACCAAGGCAGTAGTCAACATCAAGAACCCTCAAGATGAAATGTGTTTTCTATGGTCCGTACTAGCTCACATACACCCTCAACAAAAGCATAAAGAACGTGTTTCAAAATACACCTCATTCATAAACACAATAAATATGTCCGGTATCGAGTACCCTGTTTCTATAAACTCACTTTCTAAATTTGAAACACAGAATCCCAACATTTCTATAAACGTTTTCGGCTATGATATAGAAGACAATATCAGAAACGAATCAAAAAATGAGGTTTATCCGTTAAGAATTACCCCCAATAAGGACAGATTACATCATGTTAATCTTTTGCTTCTGTCCGATACAAATAGCCGAAAACATTACTGTCTTATCAGTAACATGAGTAGATTGTTATCATCCCTAACAAAATTCGAACATAAATCATTTTACTGTGACTACTGCCTGCATCGTTTCACTACAGAACATGGTCTGTCCGATCATCTCCCCTACTGTACACCTTATGGTGAACAGAAAACCAAAATGCCCACAGAGGAGGAGAAGTTTATGTCATTTAAAAATTACGCGCACTGTCTCAAAGTACCCTTTACTGTCTACGCCGACTTCGAGTCCCTCATCACTCCGCTTCAATCGTGTTCACCTGGTAACAACGTCCCGACGACAGTGCACGAGTTAGGTGAATTCTACTCAGTTGATAGCAACGGTGCCCGTCAGAAAATAACTTCTCCTCCTGTATCGTCCACATCATACGAAGCGATGCATATTCCGTCAGGTTTCTCCTATGCTATCGTCGATCATACACACAGACTCTGGAGAGAGGCTAAAGTTTATCGAGGTGAAAACGTTGTAGACACTTTCTTCTCGTGGTTGATGAAAGACGCCGAGGATATGATGAAGGTAGTACGACATAACGTGCAAATAATTATGTCCGATGATGACAATGTTGTGTTCACTAACGCCACCGTTTGTCATTTGTGTGAGCGCCCTTTGACAGACGCTGACAAGGTACGCAATCATTGTCATCTTACGGGGAAATTCTTGGGAGCAGCCCACAATAGCTGTAATCTAAGCTTCACGATGCCTCGTCATATCCCCGTCTTCTTTCACAACCTTCGTGGCTACGACTGTCACCATTTAATGCAGGGTTTAGGAAAATATAAGGACCAACACGTATCCTGCATTGCAACATCCAGTGAGCGTTACGTGTCGTTCTCCCTGGGTCCCTTGCGTTTCGTAGACTCTTTTCAATTTCTTAATCGCTCTCTGGACACACTAGTTACCAATCTGTCCACGTCCGGGAGCCAATTTCCTTTGCTCAGAGAGGAAATGCTTAGACGGGGTTTCGACGAACAGACCAATCTGCTCGTACGCAAGGGAGTATACCCTTACGCGTACGTTGACAGCATTGATCGATTCAATGAAACAAGTCTACCCGCTCGTGAACACTTTGATAACCGGTTGTTGGAATCGTCTATTTCGAACGCAGATTACGAGCACGCACAAAACGTGTGGAGTGCATTCAATCTGCGTACGTTTGGCGATTACCACGATTTGTATTTGTTGACAGACGTAATGCTGCTGGCCGATGTCTTTGAAAGTTTCCGAGACATGGCCTTACGCGATTACTGCTTGGACCCGTGTCATTTTTACTCGCTTCCCGGACTCGCTTGGAACGCGATGCTAAAAATGACAGGGGTCGAATTAGAGCTGTTAACAGAGATAAATATGCATCTGTTCCTTGAGTCTGGGGTCCGCGGAGGCTGCGCGATGATATCCAACCGTCACGCAGTCGCTAACAATCCTCTGATTCCAGATCAGTACGATGTATCGAAACCGACCTCCTTCATTCTGTATACAGACTGTAATAATTTATACGGTGCAGCCATGTCGCAACCACTCCCTTACGCAGACTTCCGATGGCTCGATCGTAACGAAATCGAGTCCTTGGACGTACGTAATGTGAGTGATGATTCCGACATCGGGTACATCCTCGAAGTCGACCTACACTATCCTGATACCTTACACGACCT
This sequence comes from Magicicada septendecula, assembly GCA_034769895.1. Lineage (NCBI taxonomy): Eukaryota > Metazoa > Arthropoda > Insecta > Hemiptera > Cicadidae > Magicicada > Magicicada septendecula. The sequence continues at coordinate 400,665,823 of CM068371.1, read as the reverse complement.
GCATTCCGACTACCCACTTGCACCTGTGCGCCAGCGCGTAACACCCGATATCCTTTCTCCCTTTTCCAAACGTTTACACGAGAGTATATACAGATCATCGTATAACGAATCAGGGTCATCCGTAGAGAAGTTGTTAACAACTTTGGAGGACAAACAAAATTACGTTCTCCATTATCGAAATTTGAAATTGTATTTAAGTCTTGGCTTAGAGCTGAAAGCGACTCATAGGGTGTTGTGTTTTAAGCAAAGCGCTTGGTTGAAACCGTTTATCGATTTCAACACCCGCAAGAGGCAAACAGCCGTCAACAGCTTTGAAAAAGACCTTTTCAAACTGATGAACAACGCCGTATACGGTAAGTCGCTGGAGAACGTACGGAAACATATAGACTTTGAACTAGTCTCGAATGAACGACGGCTTCAAAAACTAGTTTCCACACCTAGGCTAAAACGTATGATTCGTTATACGAACGATCTGGTGGGGCTCTCACTTCGTAAAAAATTCATTGTTCTTTCCCGTCCCGTGTATGTCGGCTTCACGGTGCTTGACGTTAGCAAAACGATAATGTACGACTTTCATTATCGTTATGCTGTCGCCAAGTACGGTTGCAACGTTAAATTATTAATGACAGATACAGACAGTCTGATGTATAGCATTCAAACATCAGACTTGTATGCAGACATGAAGAAGGACCTACACGTTTTTGACACATCAGATTACCCTACGTCTCATCCTTGTTATAGCCTTAAGAACAAAAAGGTTGTCGGTCTGTTCAAGGATGAAACGTGTGGTCGTCCTATTAGAGAATTCGAGGGTCTCCGTGCGAAATGTTATTCGTTCCTTGTGGCCCACGAAGATCCCACCCAAGAGTGTCAAAAACGTGTATGTAAAGGTGTGCCTCGAGTTGCAATTAAGAGGAGTCTGCGACACGATATGTATCGCAAGTGTCTCACTGATCATTGTCAGTTTTCTACCAGTGCGCTTTGTTTACGTAGCGATCATCATACGCTGTACACGATGCGTGTAAATAAGCAAGCGTTGTCACCGTATGATGATAAGCGTTATATATTAGACAATGGTCATGATACGCTTGCATACGGTCATTATCGGATACGACAACGCATCAACATGGAGAACGATGACGACGACACCTCCCCACCTACTAAAAAAATTCGTCTCCATGTATAGTAACCCCCCACAACACTTGTTTCTTTCGTCAGTTGATGTCTCTCGGTGCTTCAGTCCAGACGTCTGTAAACGTAAGTTCACATATTAATATCTCAACGATATTTGTATGTTTAAACATAATATATACATATATAGAGTTTGTAATGTGTGTGGTTTCTTTGTCTTACAGTATTATGGATAACACTGCAGTTATAATTGACTTCCAGTGCTTTTTCGACGACAACGGAAAATATATTGTGAAGGAACTGTCAATCATGGACGTTCTGAGATTTGCTGGTAGACATTGGATTTTGACACCGCCTGCTACATCCGTTACGAATCCCAAATACGTTAGGACAAACCGCTGGTTAACAACAAATTATCATAGACTTAGATGGAGCGAAGGAGAGACACCATACGACAATCTTGTTTCATTGTTAACATCACATACACGTATATATAAATATGTGTTTGTGAAGGGTTTTGAGAAAAAACGTTTTTTGCAATCAAAGATAATACACAATAATATCATCAATCTCGATGACTTTGGTTGTCCTAAAAACATACCGTATATATTTCATGGAACAGAATGTCTTAGACATTTCAATTCTTCTGACCGTTGTGCCAACTATAAGGTGCATGCTATTCGGGAATGGATGATTCATGATTTTTGCTTTAAACAAACATTTTTAATGTAACAAATTTAGAAAGTAGGTCACTGCGAATGATGAAATTTATATCTCTCTCTCATTCTGTTGTGGACATGTACATACATGCATAGCTGTAAGCAGTGACTATTTTCTTATGAAAATGGACTTTCCTAATGACATTGTTATATTTTTGGTGTCTCTAATTTCGTCTGTGGGACATGTTCATACATGCAAATGAAAGTGGGACACCGACGTTACCACCACCACCACCACTATCACATTCTACTGTCCTTTTGTGTCGAATATTCTGTCATTGTTTGGTTCTCTCTGGTTTGATACAGACATGTTCACTAGTGTCTTCTAATAATGTCGTTTCTTGTAAAGTTTAATGCTGTAAGTGCTATCGAGTACAAACGATGTTCAGAATTGACAGTGAATAAAAAATATCCCATCATGGTCTTAACAAATGTGGACACAAAATATGGGAACTCTGTGCTTACTACGTTGGAGGATGGCGACCGCCAGTATCGTGTCTATCTTCCCAAGAGGTATGCAGGTGTCTTCACGAATGAGGAGCTCAGACATATCAAACCTAAAGAACTACATTTAGTGTATCGAGGAACGAGAAATCAAACAACACAAGTAGAGATCGAGTCCTAACGTCGTAAGTAGCCACTTTAATAATTGAATTTGTATGTACATGATAAATGTATCATTGATTCTATTTAGTTTCGTTGAATAATAATTGGTTCGATTAGAAATTATTTGAAAGTACATTACCTTTATGCGATAAATGTATCATTGATTCTAAGTAGTATTTACAAATTTCCAGTGAATAATATTTGGTTTGGTTTGATTAGAAATTATTTGAAAGTACATTAACTTATGAAAAATGACATATACTTGAAAAAGTTTACTTACTTAACGCATTTGATTCTTTCCACTAACTGTGTGTGTGTGCATGTGATAATTGAATATTATCGTATCAGTGATTCTAATATCGACTGTATTGTTATGTTACAGATAAACTTCCTTGTGAACTGTATCTACAGCCGTGAAATTATTATTTAAAAATCTTACAATGTCAAAAAATTATTATTAATATTTATTTTATATAACAATGTTTGTTTGTGATATATGTATATTTAATCAATGTAAAATGTATTTTGAATAATTGTATTATAACGGTTTGTAAACTATATTTTAAGTTTGTGTACAGTGCTGTAAATATATATTTAATCATTTAAAACAATATTATTATTAATATTTTATATATAACAATGTTTGTGATATATATATATATTTAATCAATGTAAAATGTATTTTTTGAATAATTGTATTATAGCGGTTTGTAAACTATATATTTTATGTTTGTGTACAGTGTTGTAAATATATATATTTAATTATTTAAAACAAATTATGGTTTATTTTAATTTATTTCGTTATAAACCTTCGAATATGCATGCAATTATTTGTATAGTAATCAGAAATGTGTGAAAGAGACATTTTAATAATTTGCAGGTTGTATCTTACAATTACGAAAATTATTATACAATGTGTGTACACAAAACTTTTGAAAATACCTTATTTCAAGGAGATTTTTTATGCGTAACACTTTACCACACACACACAGACTTGGCAGTATATTAATTTCTAAATCGTAGTCAATGACTGTCATGTGTCAAAAAAATTAGAAGTAGGACGCAACGAGGTAGGTGATAAATATATATTTCCTGGTGATTACATTTTAGTATCGCTACTTACAATAATCCATAAGTAGCACGACGCTTATGTAAAACTGATGACAACTGTGTCTAGAGACAAAGAGAGAGGAGGGGAGAGAGAGTTGATATCGAAGTCGTCGTCAACAATTTACTATAATGTAGTTTGAATTTCCCACCGAAGAAAAATGTTGGCAGATCTGTTCTATACACACACAATAATGCAGGATTGGTAACCCTGATCATATATTTTAATATACACTATAATACACACACACATATCAAGTTTGAACCCATACATAGGTTGGTAAACCTGATCATATAGATTTAATATACATTATAACACACAACAAATTTGAACTCATGCAAGGTTGGTAACCCTGATCATATATTTAATATATACACTATAATGCATCAAGTCGGAACCCCCCCCACCATAGGTTGGTAAACCTGATCATATAGATTGAATATACATTATAACAAATTTGAACTCATGCAAGGTTGGTAACTCTGATCATATATTTAATATATACACTATAATGCATCAAGTGATAGAAAGTGAAAGTGATCTAGGCTCGCGAAAGGCGGCATATAAAAAAATAACGCGGATGCTGTGGTCCAGATACGCGAAAAAGTCGCGGATCTTGACACAGATCAGTGAAAAAGTCGCGGATGCTGTGGTCCAGTAGAAAGTGAAAGTGATTTAGGCTCGCGAAAGACTTCATATATTCGCGGATATGCAAATCAATTTAATTAAAAAAATAAAAATATCAAATTAAAAAAAAATAAATAAAAAAATTTATTCGCGGAAATTCGTGGTCCAGTAGAAAGTGAAAGTGATTTAGGCTCGCGAAAGACGGCATATATTTGAACTTGACGCGCGAAAGGCGCCATGAAATTTGATTGGTCGATGCTGCTGGTCCAGCGGTGGTGGTGGGGGAATAACGGTACTTGGGTCAGAACCGGTGTTTTCCCTCTACTTGAAACATTTGGTAAAGCAGAAAATTTAAATTCATAACACCATAAATGAAATTGGAATACAACTCAACGGGTTTAGCGAAGTTTAATGTGGTCTCGGTAGTGGATGGCTCTGCACACACTTCATTGGTAGTAATCAGTTTCCTACTATAAACCTTAGTATGGCAATAAACATCAGGAGTGATGGACTCTAGTACTTTTTCTTTTGGTTGCTCTTACCCGAAAAACGTTGTCGGGTATCGTTCGGCCAAGACCCGCCGTATTTGTTTTTCCAACACTCTGACGCTTTGGCGGCCTGAAGAAGATTCCCGAGGTGGGATTCAAAACCCTTCCGACGATGTCACTAGTAAACAGCAACCGACCACGGCCTAACCTAACACCCTGTTTATAATCAATTTAAAATATAGAGGTATAAGCCTGATGAATATAGAGGTATAAGCCTGATAAATATAGAGGTATAAGCCTGATAAATATAGAGGTATAAGCCTGATAAGTATAGAGGTATAAGCCTGATAAATATAGAGGTACAAGCCTGATAAATATAAAGGCATAAGCCTGATAAATATAGAGGTATAATCCTGATAAATATAGAGGTATAAGCCTGATAAATATATAGGTATAAGCCTAATAAATATAGAGGTATAAGCCTGATAAATATAGAGGTATAAGCCTGATAAATATAGAGGTATAAGCCTGATAAATATAGAAGTATAAGCCTGATAAATATAAGTTAATTTACAAGTTACATGGAAAAATTATTTATGAAAGACTTTGTTCTATCTCGGTTATCTTACTTCTTGACGAAGAGACAGGATTTCTTAAGGACCAATCTTGCATTGATGATGTATTCTCTTTGAAAATATTGATTCAGAAAAGAAGTGAATTTAATTTACGGGCACACCTTGCATTCACTAACTATGAGAAAGCTACTGATAGAGTTAACAGATCCGTTCGATGCGACATTATGTGTAACAGGTGTTATCCTAAACATCTTGTAGACGTTATAAAGAGACGTTACAAACATCTTATATTATCGTACTAGTATAGTGGAGAGGATTTGACAGAGGAGATTGTTTAATATCTATATTGATGACGTAGTTAGAGAGTGAAAATTAAGAGTGGGTCTAGGAATAAAAACAAATAATAGAACTAACATAAAGACAATGCTGTTTGCGGATAATTAAGTAATAATCCAAAACAGTGAACGCGAGCTCCCGAGATTGATGTTACAGCAAGTCTGTTCTAATTACAGTATGATTATTTCTGTTCAGAAGACAAAGACTATGGCTTTTATGGTCAAATACCCCTTACGAACTAAGGCTGCGAAATATTGGAGTATAGAGTAGGTGTCACATTTCTGTTACCTTGGTTGTGACGTCACTTATGATACGTCACTTGTGATATCGAGCGTTAACGAGGAAAACAAAGAAAGAAACTATAGGCCTACTAAAATTTTATAAGGTAATGGTAGTTTGGGTTATAAGGTTGTGAATTTTGGGTTCCTACTTGTGAGTAAGATACAAGCATCAGAGATAAGATTCTTGCGGTCTTTTAAAGACAGGACACGAAGAGTTATGATTCATGATGATCGTCGTGTCAAAATTGATGATATTGCGCATGCGTTGAACATTAGCCACGGTTCAGCAGTTGCAATCATCCACGAATCACTAAATTATCGCAAAGTGTGTGCTCGTTGGGTACCATATCGACTGACAGACCAGCACAAACAGAAACGTTTGGAAATTTCGAAATCACATTTAAGGCGTTTAGAAGAGGAAGGAGAAGAGTTTCTCAGTCGCATAGTAACCGTTGATGAGACGTGGGTCCATCACTTCGAAACACAAGAGTAAGCGGCAGAGTATGGTGTGGAAACATCCATCCTCGCCTACAGCAAAAAAGTTCAAAAGACAAGTTTCTGCAGGAAAGTTGATGATGACAGTGTTTTGGGATATGAAAGGTCCACTTCTAATTCATTACATTCCTAAAGGTCAAACAGTGAATAGTGACAGCTACTGTGAGCTACTGCGAGATCTGAAACCCAAAATCAAAACAAAGAAGCGAGAAAAACTTTCAAAAGGTGTGCTTTTGCTTCAGGACAATGCCCGTCCTTATACTGCGGGGAAAACGATCCAGTGCATTCAAGATCTTGGTTTTGAGCTGCTGGAGCATCCGCCGTACAGTCCTGACCTAGCTCCAAGTGATTTTCACCTTTTTGGTCCGATGAAGGAGCACCTGCGTGAATCCAAGTTTTCGTCGGATGACGAGGTTGTGGAGGCGGTGCGCGAGTGGCTGTCCACGATGCCACAAATCTTCTTCCAGGACGGAATTACGAAGCTTGTCAAGAGATGGACCAAGTGCATAGAAGTTGAGGGAGATTATGTAGAGAAATTATGTTACTTGTCATCTTGTTTTCACAATAAAAAGTTCCTTTTTAAAAATTTGCCTTTAGTTTTTGACTTAGCCTCGTATATATCCAAGATCCATACTGCAGGAAAAAAAGAGAGATGGATTGGTCATCTGAATATTATGCCAAAGAGCAAGTTGTCTAAGGAAGTTTTGCAATACAAGCCCTAGGAAGCGTTGGTGAAGTGGATGCATTTCCTTAGGGACCGGAACAGGCGATTCGTCTATTCCGTGATGGAAGAAGATGTAATGCTCTTGAGAACCGAGTCCTAGTTATGTCTATTTTTTGGACCGCAGCAAACATTTCGTCTACTGTCTGGTGAAAGAAGAGAGAAGACCGTCTCAATATACAATACAGTATAAACATTGTCGGCTTTATAAATTAAATTGTGTGTAGCTGGCAGAATAATTGGCAGTATTCACTTGCACAATTTTAAACCGATTATAGCCGCTACAGTCCGTTACTGGCCATTTGGAAACTCGAGTTCCAATAAAAATAAACATAAGTTCAGCATTTAGCTAACTTACACCTATTTCGCTGCTTTATACGCGCCTTGGAGTACTATTTAAGCGAATGTAAATAATTTGCCCATCATTCGACTTCGAAGATCTACTCGTTCTTCCACTTTCTTGAAGAAACTTCAACTTACAAACCGCGCTGCCCGGTCATGATAAGACATTAGTAACTAACTGTCCTACGTGTTCTCGGCACAAAATACAGATATTTATTTTTATAATAAAAAGTTTGTTATTTTTATTAAATAATGTTTACTCTCACCAGATGTAATTCGGACAATTGAGCTTTGTCTTCGTCTTTTCGCCAGATTTTTGTTATAACTTAAGCAGATGTATAAATTTTATATCGATTGTGGTTTGTAGTATTTTACTTTTTTTTATTGGCGCATTACAAAATATTCATACTTGATAGATATAATACTTTATGCTACGCTTCAGATAAAACGTTGAAAAATTAGTTTTAATAATGTTTCCTAAGGCGTTTGTTTAATGTATTTCTTTTCATTTTTCACTATATCGTGCAGCTAGAGTAACACGTTACTATTCGAATCACTTGATAACAAGTGAAACTAAAATTCAGCTCTGATTTTAGTGTCTAACAAAGATCCACGATTGGCCTTTGTTCTTCCACCTAAGTGTCTGCTGCAGAGCCCGTTTTATTTTCCTTCCCTACGGACCACACGTTTCTCGGACTGACAATCGACACCACTTGGGAAGACAATTCTAATGGTTTTTAAACTTAATTTTTAATAAGATGTGTGTTATATTTAGTAATCTGTCATAGTATCTGGAGCCTTCCCACTAAGCATTCTGAAAACTTGAGTTTTAAGAGTCAATAAGTTATTTACATATAACATTAAAAAAAAAAATTCATGTCCCCTCCTTAATTAAATTACTGAATACATTTTAACTTACTATACACGTATAAGCTGAATAAGTAAGCGAGTTCTTACTTTACACTTTAACTCAACCGTTTGACGCTTGTCTGTCTATCTGCTAACTATATGTAAGTCTTTGTCTCTTTGGGGTATGTTCATGATAACCTTTGAATGCACCAATTGATTTTTGTAAACGTTGGCACTATTACCCTACAGACTCCTATCGTTTATAAGATGGATGTCCCCTAAAAATAGGTAGGCAAAAATGTGAGCGGTTAAACATGTAAAAAATCACAAAAATCCATGTGGGGTATCAAGTTAAAATGAATTTTAACCATAAACTAAATGTAGGCCTAATGTTGGACTCGAGAATCCAAAAAGAGAGTCAAGCTTTTTATAAAATTCCAAAAAACTTTGCGAGGTGTCAAATGGAAAAGTAGACTATCGTTGCAAAATATGATTATAATGTACAGTTTTGGAAATTTAAAAATTTGAGGACACCAGGGCCTAAAGAAAGGGATTAAAACTTCAAAAAAATGTAAAAATTCAGCCGAGTGTCAGACTAAAGGGAGTTTTTATTCAAATCCGAATGAAGCGTTTACTATGAAATTTTTTTAACTTTAGGAGCACCAAAGTAAAAATGAAACTTAAAATCTTATGAAAATTGTGAAAGTCTATGTAAGGTCTCAAAGTATAAGAAATTTTCAGTCAACCTTAGTAAAATATTTAAAGATTGAAAAATTAATAAAAAAAATTTAAGTTATAGCCTAAGTAAGAGACAAACGGTTTAGTACATCAATGGGTATGCCGTCTGGCTACTAATTTAAAGGTCCCGGGTTCGATTGCCTGACAATACTAAAATAATATCAAGGTGCTATTGCAGGTTCCAATCAACTTAGCGTTTGGGCAACATTGGTAACATTGGGCAGCTGAGGCGTAGTGTCTGTCCACAGGGTGCAAGCTGCGTGTCTGTCCTGTCTGGATTTACTAAGCTACTAAGCTAAGGTACGAAAAACAGTCATTATTATTATCATAAAATTAATAATTCCGTTACAAGAATTAATTTCATTTCAAAATGTTACTTAGTACACAAGCTTACGTTTATCAGAACAAATAAAATTTAGTTTTAAATGAATATTGTTTTCCCGTAAGGAAATGTACTCCGTTAGAGTGGCGCTCCAATGAACCGAATCTGGTCTTTGTATTCCTCAGACTACCCACTTGTAAAAACTAATAGACAAATTTGTATTTATTTCCAAAGCACGAGGATCTATCAGGATTATTATGGAAGACAAACGGTGCTGAGCAGTAGAAGGCTGACTCATTTCGGGGTATCGAAACCTCCCCCGTCAGGATCAAATCAATCAAACCCAAGTCAATAACACTACACCAGGTGCGGTTCGGAAGCGAACACTAAAATACTCGAAAATAAAGCTTTTTACGAAAGTGTTGATTCATTTTAATTAATGCCTTTTAGTACAGTTAATTCGTTTTAAAAGTGTATATAGTGTAATTAATTCCGTAGTACGATCACGTTTTGTTTCTGAAGCGTACAAAGAGGAAAGCCATTTAGAAAATGATATCGTTTGTGTAGAGCGACGACTAGTGTCAAAAACAACAGTTAATATTTGTTTTGTTTGAACCGCAGAAACGAGACCCGCATGTCTTTTTACATTTATGTTGTTAGCTGGAGTTTTATCGTAAAAAGCACCAGGAAACGCACGAGTCGTTTTGAAATTAAATGCAGGAAGTAACGATATATTATAATATTATACGAGTACGCTTTTAGAATTGAAACTGTTAAATAATCTTTATTCCTTTTTCTCCGTTTAGTAGGTTTTGTGTTTATTGTACAGTAATTTCAGTACATATTAGAACTTATTAACACTAAATGTAAAAAAATGTATAAGTTAATTTCGTATGGGACAGATTAAGTTCTTCAAAAACTCTCTCTCTTTTCTGTCTGTCTGTCTATCTCTATCTCTCTCCTTTTACTTCCACTAACCTTACGCGTAGAATTAAACTACTGCAACTATTTCTATTATTACTGAAACTGCTTCTATTATTATGACTTATATCCATGTGTCTAACTATGACATAGTTAACATGTCAACTATCCATGCATACAAACAATATGTAATAATTAAACGAAGTGTACAAATATATTGTAATGTAAACGTCGTCCGCCTATTTGTAAAAGTGTAATGTATTCTGTGTACTCTCGACGTCTTACCAAGTCTTCGTCGCTCTTAAACGTACCTCACGCAGACTGCGTCCGTCGCGAACGTACGAATAACCAGTACCGAAATCCTTACCTGTCCTTATTTTGGTATATTTATTTCCCGAAAGGCGCCAAAATGTTTTTCAGAAAACAATTAAAAGATTCAAAATTAGTTTGTCTCCTGTACGGTGATGATGAATTCGAATTACTCGCAGACTGGCGGGAAGTCGAATTTCGCTTGTCTTTGGACGTGTTGTCAACATAAAATTTGGGCAAAGAATTCTATTCTCCGCTAAAGAACACAACATACATAATACAATTTAAATAAACACAGGACAGCTAGTAAAGATTCGTACTTATTTATTTGATTCGATAATTCATTAATTTTTGATAATTGTCGTACAATAGATGTTATTATAATAAAGTTTAGCCTCGGCAATAAATTAATTTTCACTCAGCAGAGAGCAAAGGTGGCAGCAGTCGTATGAAGCTATCATGGCTACAACGTCTTATTTATACAATTTATTCTGCCAGTGAGTTCTTTTGGTTACGAAAAGAGTTAAAACAAGATGTTAAATAAAGTACACCACCTTACAATTGTGGTACTTGAATATTAAAAATGTTTACATGAAATTCAACTCTGTTGGTTAAAAGTGTGTGTCAGTTTTATAGGTTTCGGACATAGGTTATCTTACATTTTCATACAGTGTTATTAAATATGATTCATTAATCCTTGAAAGAAATTGGTGTTCAAAGTTCAGAGTGAGAGTTATATATTGTGAAAAAAGTTAATCAGTTTTAGTTCGTAATTACTGATAATTTAATGTATACTTTACAAAACCATGTTGTTTGTGTTATGGATCGTCAAGATTTCTTCACTGTTGTATTACTACATTCGTTTCTTTTCAATGATATGGTTGCCGTCTCTTCAGTCTGCTGCATGGTCACTTGCGTTAATCTTACCAGCTTGCCTGGTATTCCAAATTCATGCATTATAGCGTAGAGTTTGTCTCTATTAATAGAGTCATACGCTTGCCTGAAGTCCACAAAGATTTGGTACACATCAATATCACGTTCCCATGCGCATCTTAATATCTGTTTTACCGAGAAGAGTTGGTCGATTCTAGACCTCCATCCACTATCTATTCCTCGTCTTTTTTCGGCCATGTTTTGTTAGCCTCCAGAACCAAGGCAATCTTCGTGTATCCGTAACGAATTTTGTTTTACAGGATAAAGTTGTTAGCCTTATGCCCAACCAGGAGGATATTGTAATATACATTATATGCGTAGATGGAATTTAGAATACGTTTTCGCATAGCGAGTTCTGTCTGAATACGTTTTCAGAATTCAAGCGTTTATTTTAGTTTTGCTAATGTGCATTTCATTAGGTCATTCAATGTCAAACATTATTCCTGCTGTTTTTGATGGGTTGTAAAGTGGCCTATCTAACGAAATATGTGCTTTAATAAACACGAAGATAAGTCCTTTTAATTTTGGAACCATAGTTTAAATAAAATATCAAATGCATGCAGTAATAGCATAAATATTAAATACACATAACTATTAAGCACACACACGCACACTCGCGCGCGCACGAGGGAAGAACAGTTTCGTTAATCCGATTTCGAAAATTCGGAATTTCGGGTAATCCGGACAAACTTTCGAGAAATTAAATTAAACAACGTGGCTGCCACAATGATGATAACATGCAGTTTCTCTACGTGTTTTATGTGATACTGAAACATTATTAATACTGCATACATGATGCTGCTGGAGGGGGTGATTACTTAATTACTAGAGAAACAGGGTGCTACATCAAGCATTGAACTGATGACTTTGATAAGTCTGCGAGCTCGCACGGGCTCGCGCACGTCTTCACTAAACAAAAATACAAAGATCTATTTTAAGTGATTTCACCTAAATGAATTTTTATTTTATTAATGTTATGTTCTTTTACTATTTGAAATTTCTTGCTGAAACTCTGTAGTGCGTAATTTTTATATCATGTAGGAAATGTTCCCGTTTTTTGTTTCTTGTCCATTCAAAGTTTGATCTCTGAATTGTTTTTCTTTTCATTTCATTAAATGACTGTTAACAGTGTGTGTTAAAAGTTTGTCTGTGCATTTTCTCTACCATTTTAACCACTAACTCGACACTTAAAAAATGTAGTAAGCAGGGTTCTGTACTACTTCTTGTTTAATCTGGATTTTCAGTAATCTGGATTGTTTCCAGTCCGGAAAAATGGGACTGAACTGTACTTTCATATGTAAACATGTAGACCTGTATGTACGTTTTGTATATTCTTAATATTTGTGTAGTTTGTCAGTGCACGACTATTTCAAGTAAAACAAATTAAAAAGACAATATCCATCTTCATTTAAAGTTTGAAACAAGCTTATTCAGCCGTATTCTGATGTTTGTATTTTCCACTCATGATACTACTTCCATTTAGTGAATATTACACGATATTTATATTACATTAAATTATCTTTATAATACTTCATGTTACGTTTACAAAGTTTTATTATAAACTTTCACACACTTCTTCCATGATAAACTCTTCGTTTCTTTCCGTACAATGTTTTTTCTAAACTTTTAGCCATACAAATATGGCTAATACCAGTGGCTAATGGTATCATGTCTGTCTAGGTCTTCCTCTTTTTTTGTTCTTCTCAATTTTTGCTTCCCAAATTTTTCTCACATTACCTTTTCCATAAGCAGTAAGTGGCACTACTCAGTTTTCGTTCTACAAAATTCGGGGTAGTTAATATCTCTAATTCTCTTCTCAGGTCAGTATTTCCTCTTCTGTAATCTTTTGTGACCCTGGAGATTACGTCATTACTTACGTCATTTCCACAGTATGTAGCCTACTATTCTGGCTCTCACGTGACGTCAATTTCTCACAGCCAAATATCAAAATAGGTCTACGTATGGCCTGAAGTATCTTCATTTTCTTATCTCTTGAAAGTTCCTTCTTACTTGTGAAATTATTATTCATGGCGTAATAACTTTCGCTGTTTTTCCGACTTTTTCATAACAATATTTTGTTAAATATTGTCTATTTTGTGTATTAAATACTGTCTTTCGGAAGAAGGTCATCTTCAAGAAGGCAACTTTATAGTTTGTCATAAATTTAAGAAACGTAATGAGACACTTAATAGATACCATCTATGCGTGCAGTGAAATAACATAATTTTGGCATAAAATATTAATAATTAATAACAGTTTATTTTTATACTGTTACCTAACTAATTTAATATTACCTACGTTGCTTATACTAAGTTGTCACGATACCATTTTTGTTACGTTTTAATTATTGCGCTGGAAACCGTAAAGTAGATAAATAAAAGCACAGATATGGAGAACGGAAAAGACAAAGAACAGAAGAAACATAAAAAGTGCAAGGAATTTCCAGTGAAACGCTATAACAAGAAAATTAAGGGAGATTCTCTCTCTAAACAGTATAACGAAACTTTATAGAAACTATAATTTATTTATTAATGTATCAAATTAAGTGTATCACTAGAATTCAACAATTTCACCAACAGTAGAACAGATCACATCAAGATTTTATTTATTACCGTTTTTCATCGTATTGTAGTACAGTGTCACACAGTGGTGGGAAACAAGTTCAGTTGACACACTGATTAAATTTTCCCTTATAATACGTACACAACTGGTTCGAAACTATAGCAGTCATTTATCTAAAACTTTTAACTCGACCAGTTTTCAAACAAAATTTGATTATTATTAAATACATTTTATCCACGCTAATACAGAAATGCAATAATGGTCGTGCTACCAAATACACGCTGCACAGGTGGCAGCAGTGTCTGTGGGGTATTGAATGTCGCACGTGACCCCTCCCTCGGATCTGTCTGCGCTGTACAGGAATGTATTGTTGAATAGGAAATGAAGATGAAGACCTCATAGGAAGAGAACTCTAACAAAGGTTCGGGCTCAGGTTACACCCAAGACAAGACACTCATTAGCACAGCAGATCTCGGCGCCCGACGATGGATATCGAGAAGACGTTCCCTCTCTTTGGTCTTTGTTTCTTGCTTTTGTTTATAATCGTCACCTGCCCCGGCCCTGCGTTCGATCACCGGCATTATGTGCGCGTTATTAATTTTATACTGTGCTGCCCGGCAAGCATACGATTCCAAAGGCTTGTCTCTCAACGACCATTTCGGACGTAGGTTGCTGAGCGTTTATTGAAGAGCTTTCAAACTAATATGCTCTCTGAGTTGTACATTTATTATTACATAAAATTCAATATTAGGTAACTTTTAAATTATAGGAAAAACTACAAAACTCTAGATTACTCCACTATTTCTTTAGTAATGTAACAATTGTAGAGCACACGATCATACAATAAACACTAAAAATTCGCAACGTTCGGATTTGGTTCAATCCCTTTTAGTCTGATTGGATTTTCACAATTAAAAAAATTTGATGTCTTTACTGAGCCACAGGATTCCAAAATTTTGAAATTTACAAAACTAACATTACATTCAGATTGTAGTTAATTCTTTAATTTCATACCCACACGAATTTCGCCCACTTTTTAGGCCCTGACGTCCAACGATTTTGCAATATTCAAAAGAAACATTATATTTACATTGTGGCAAAAATTTCCTTTAATTTAATACCCCTCTTGGGATTTTGCGATTTTTTTCGAAATGTTGCACCCTTCACAATTTTCCATTATTTTTGGAGGAAGCAATCTCAAAAACAATCTACAGGTTTCTGTAGAGTGAAAGTGGTGACACGAATGTCAAGTTTTATGAAAATCGGTTGATGCCTTCAAACGTTATAGTGAGATATGCAAATACACAGATAGATAGACATATGCTAAACGGTCGAGTTAAAACTGATATCACGCTACGCTCGTTCTATTAATCAGATATGAATTATTGTATCGATTAATGACTAACCGCGTCACTTATAAGTTCTGGACACTTCTTTTTCTGTTTTTACTGGTTTTAATCGTAAGCTTAATTTCATCTTCTTCTTCTTCTCCACTCCCAAGGTTCGGGCTCACCAGACCTGTACCAGTACTCACCGTTTCCTGGGCTTATCTCTTCTTCCTCCAAATCATTGTTCTAGAGCTGCTACTGGTTGTATTTTGTAGCGTTCTTCGTGGATGGTTATACCAACCCCTTTCAATTCCGTTTATTGTATCATTCAGAGACGTTAGCTCTATTTATTTACGTCTAAGAGTACATAGCCTAACATGTATGTATTCAATTTCATCTCTGATTACTGTATCTTGTCTTGAAACTGACAATGTATAATTAGCGTACATTATTACCGAAGTAGCCACTATTTTGTAGACCTTCATGTCTCCTCCTTGTTTTATTGTAAGCGTTCTGTGTATTGTTAAAAAATGTTCTTAAATTGTGTTAGCTTATTGTTTATGTCATTATCGTAATGATAAACGACATCATACTTCCAAAAATTAAATTGATGACTTGCTCTAGTATACAATTTTCTACTAGCTTCTTTGTTCTTACAGGAGCGTCTGCCACGATTTTTGACTTTTTGGCGAATAGTCTTACCATATTGTTTTGAGATATACATAAACATAACTACTACCTTTTATAACTTACATTCACTCTCTGGATGATAATTATATTACAAACAGAAATAACACTGTTGCACACCACTATTGCAAAAATTCCCGATTAACGTTTTCAAGCTTCACAGCTTGATATTTCCGATCTGATTATGAGCTGTGAAGCTTGAAAGCTCTAATCGGGAATTTTTACTATAGTGGTGTGCAACCGTGGTATTTCTGTTTGTGATCATAGCCACTAACACAACTTTATTGATTAATGATAATTGTATTATCTGCATAACGAAATTCATTTGCATAAAGAAATTCATTTGCAAATCCACTGTCGATTTCCACGTTCTAAACACAAATATAGGCGTTGTCAGTACACAACTTAAAAAATGTCATGAGGTCGTAACGAATAATCCTTTTCAGTAAGAAACCTTTTGTTAGTAAGAATTTCTGCACTAAGCTTATGATTCAAGACTATGGTAACAGAATAAAAATGTTTACTATAAGACAATGTAAATGTTCTGTCCTAAAATTTTGCATAGCAAATTCTATTGTCGAAGTTTTTTCGATAATTTTTCACAGTAAAACATTATCAAATGTTTTTTCTATAACCATAGAAGCTAAGTTAGTTTCTAAATTATTTCTTTCAAATGTAATTATTATATTAAAAAAATATACAAAATGTTTATAAATCTACAAAATAAGAGGAAGAAGAGATCCCAGAAAGGACTGCATAATTGTGGATAAAATGAACTGTGAATAATTTTTAACCAGGGGCATGGTGCTGATAACAGTTGTGAGTGGAGAACATGACCAACCGTAACAGATGGGCAAACTGTATTCATTATTTCAAAAATTATTTCTGTATTCGCTAAAAAATGTTTAATGTGTTGAATGCGTTTAAATATATATGTAACGTTAGTGTTAAGGTAGCAGAAAACCATCACCGCTGCCGAACATTAAGAAATAAAATCTGAACACGTTTATGAGAACAAAGTGTATTTTAGATTGTGTGACTAAGTGTTGGTGCAAGGGAATACAGATGGCAGTGTGTTTGTGCGGCCAACCAATTACTCGTAATAAAACTCGATAATCCGAGAAAATCCCGAACGACTACGCTTATCTAAAGCGTTCACAGTGAGGCAGGGGGTTGATTGCTGACCTTACACTGTATCATTCAACCCCTACCCCTTGCCGATAAGAAACAAGCAATACCAGGTAGTGTTAAGCTCCTCCAGATTGTCTTCTTCTCGTTCAGATTAACGATTCCTTAGATTACGGAAAACGTTTAATTTCAGAGTCATTATTACTAACGTTCCTTTCTTGTAGGTCCACAAGACGTTCTGCTCATCTGGCAGTAACTGGCCAACTGCCGTTAACCCTAAGACCTTTATTACACTACGCAACTGATTGCATGCAACTGATTTCAAGCCTACATGAAACTAGTTTCAGGATAGTGAAAACGGGCTGCAACCGTTCTGCAATCAGTTGCAGAGTAAGCCTGTCGTTTACACTGCTATTATAAAGAGGTAAAATTTGTTTGTATCGTTGTCTGGGCTAACCTCAGAAACTACTGATACGATAAAAAAATTCTTTCTCCGCCGTGTTCCTTGAAGTTTGAGGATGGTTTTAGACATAAATTTGAACTAATAACTTTAATAATTTTCAAACAGATTTCAAATGGCCCCATGTCATGAAATTGTTGTTAATTTGCATGTAGTGAAATGTTTGGCATGTGATTAACTTTTGTTTTAAAAGAAATAGCTATATGGTATCACCGAGTGAAATTTAAACAAAATTCAAAATTTTACTTTGGTTTTTGTTTCATTAAAATCCTCCTTTTCGTTTTTGAGATATTAACGGTTTTGTAAAAATTGTATGTGTTGTGTCGGTCCCATGTCATGAAATTTCTTCGTTCTCTATAAAATGCGCGCGCAGGCGAATTGTATGCAATCGGTTGCATAGTGTAATAGGCTACGTTTGAATCAATGCCCCACAACGAATGCGTGAAACTAAAAGTTGCACGAGCAGTTACAAGGCTTGCAACTGTCTTGCAATCGATTGCAGACAATGCAACCAATTGCAGTAAGTGTAATACGCTACATTCAAACCAATGACCCACAACTTTTTTTGCAATCAGTTGCATAGTGAAATAAAGACCTAACTGTAAACCAAAAACGTTACATACAATACAACAATACTAAATGCAATATTAATGTTACGTGTGTTGTGAATCAATAGAGTCATACTTTATTACTACTAGGCCTACTACAACGTTAATGCACAAAGTCGGGGCCTGGCCCCTCCTTCTCTGCCTACAGCTTCTCTCTTCCAATTCCTTATTCTCAATGCTCGTGTATCCTCTGCTACTCCACCTCCCATGTCTCTCTAGGTCCGCGGTTTTTCCCATCCACTTACACTGCAGTGTATTCTTTGAGTTTCTATGTTCTTCCATCCTTATCACATGGGATCTGCCCATCTCAGTCTTTGTAGTTTTATACAAACTCTGGTACACCTAATTTCTTATACTTATCATATAATTTGATTTCTAGAGACGCTTGCATGCACTGTGGTACCGTTCAAGACTCAACGGTTGTGGTGCGGTCGTGGAAAACAGTAAAGGTCACGACTTGTTCTTTTTGCCCACTCCTATTGTAACGTTCCGGGCTACGTTACAAATCCAGGGTACCCGTGACAATTGACGCTGGCCAATTATACAGGCTGCCTACGTTGTAACAAACTGAAATTAAACTCAACACATAGAACAATAATATTTACTCTAATTATTAGGACACAAGGGGAAGGTAATTCACTGATTTATGCACTCACTTCAATCTGTAATAAGATGACATCTCTTTATTAACAAATTATATAAATAGATCCCATAACATAAAAATTTATACTGAAATATTTAAAAAGGATTTTCTGTCAAGCAAGGGATCATATTGATCATGTAATTTACCTCGGATCCGAGTCTCTTTAAATCTAGTAAAGACGTCTGAATTATACTTTGCTAATCAAGGAGCTTGCATGATTACATAAACCATTTGATGAATGGTATTATTTAATTAAGGGATTATAACTTACATTTCAAGATTAAAGTTACAACGTATGATTTTCGATATTACAGTTTACATTTCTTTTGTTTTATTTATTGCTTAGAGAAAATTATAGTCTTTTGAAAAGTCTCTGCCATGTATGAAAAGTTATGTTTTAAATGTACTTAATTCTCGGTAGGCAAGCTACCGAGTCACCTCTCAAATAAGCTTTTGCTGTCCTCGTCCTGGGGCGTGACTCTTCGGAACTCTGGTAGTCGGGGTAGTCATCTGGGTCGTGTCTCTGGTGAATATCTTATAGCTGTATTAGTGAGGAGATTGATGTAATGCTGCATGAAGTCGGGTTGATCCTCGCCGGTCCTGGTCAGTGTTGAATGGGTTGTAGACGTCCGTATATGCAGTTGGGGACGTCACATATTCACTGGTAGAGTTGTACTGGAGTTTGCATCTTAACTTAAGACGTCACCTTGTTTACGAGTTCTTAATTTTGTTTATATTACCACATTTCTTTAACAAACCTTTTACTACATCTTATACATATAACTAGCACTAGCTTCCCACGTTTTTAGTGGTAGCTAACCATTATTTGAAAGTTTAAATGAAACATTTTTGAAGAGCCCTCGCTTGGAGGTGTGTACTGTCTGAACGCCGCATCGTAACTCTTGCATTGATACGACAGGTACATTACAACGAAGCGGAGCGAGTACTCCGCCATAATATAGTTCCAACTTTTATTTAAATAGACATTCTTATAGCAAGACAAAACAAATTATTTAGACTTATTTAGTTTACAGGAATTATTTTAACTACTACTTGTGCCTTCAAATTATTAATTACTTACACTACGATTTTCAGATATTTCTAAGTTACAGACGGTTCGCTATGCACGTTGTGTCCGGAATTAAACAGGTCAACGCATGATGATTTACTAAAGAGTTAACTGTATTATTCTTAACATTTTACATTACGATTTTTTTTCACTTGTTTAGTTAGATTTTCTCAATTTAAATCTCATACTTATTCTGAGTTAGTACAGGGGTATTTGGTTTAATTGTGCGATTTAAAAATAATACTTATTTGCTTTCTAATTTTTTTTTATTATTAAATTTTTATTACCAACTAAATCGTCCACTATCGCTGGGAAGTAATAATACAGCGGTATTGTCTGGCACGAATGGTTTAGATAATTGACAAAAACATACTTACACGCACAAACATACAACTCCCTCTCGACCATGTAGCTAGCCACTGCACGTGGTTACTAGATGGCGGATTTGTCTCTGGTGGTGGTGGAACCATGGCCACAGGCCTAATGCTTGAAGAGGAAAAAGAAGAATTTGCACAATCTGACTCAACCGGCTTTCGATCTTCTACTTTACTAATCAGTTGCTCCAGCGTGCGGACTGTTATTTCCTCAATATG
This sequence comes from Magicicada septendecula, assembly GCA_034769895.1. Classification (NCBI taxonomy): domain Eukaryota; kingdom Metazoa; phylum Arthropoda; class Insecta; order Hemiptera; family Cicadidae; genus Magicicada; species Magicicada septendecula. The sequence continues at coordinate 400,645,244 of CM068371.1, read as the reverse complement.
GTCCAGCCACCTTCTCGAACATCTTGTACAAGATCGTTATCCTTTTATTTTTTCATAGAATAATGTATTTTTCCAGATAATCTCCGTGACGCCAAGTAATACTCCAAAGACCTATAGGTATCTGGGAACACATAGTGGATAATCTCTTATTTACGTTTAGTTCTTACAGGATTGAGATATTGGTTCTGTTGTCTGTCCGTTAATGGTACTCGAAATATGCCGATATCTAAAAACCTCCTCTTTTTTGTCTTTTCCTCTGATGGCCCACGTTTCTGTCCCGTAACTAGCGCTGGAGAGACCAGTGTCTTTAGGAGTATTGTAATGTAGTTTCTAGTAACGGAGTGGTCCTATCAGATGACACGCAGCTTCTCTGTCAATCACTACCGTTCATCGTATTTCTTCACTGGACCTACCACCCTGTCTTACTGTAGAGCCCAAATCCTAGACGAAGAGCTCTACCTTTCTCTAAAGCTGTCTGCGTTAGAGAATTAGCATGATCTTCTATCATAATTTTGTCTTATCTTTGTACATTGACGAACCAAATACCGTGCCGTGACTTTCCACTCTCTCCAGCAGTTATTATACTTCAGCTTCCGATTCATCAGCACAAAGTGTGGTTACGTCCGCAAATTTAACATTGCTGATTTTCCGTCCTTCCACTCTTAAAAGCTATCCTCCCAGCCTTAAACTATCCAAACTATTAAAGCCTTTAACTTTCCGCTAGGAAGTTATTTTCTACGAGTGAATACTACTTCTTTCTTGTTTACTGGTCAGTATCGAACTATCGGTCAAACACTAAAGCCGATTTGATCATAGGTGACAGGTAGCGAACGGTCCCAAACCACTGTGGGATAGGGGAGACCCGAATAACCAGTGCCGTGACTTTCCACTCTCTCCAGCAGTTATTATACTTCAGGTTCCGATTCATCAGCACAAAGTGTGGTTACGTCCGCAAATTTAACATTGCTGATTTTCCGTCCTTCCACTCTTAAAAGCTATCCTCCCAGCCTTTTGTGTGACTAAACTCGTTAGTCAGCAAACTATTGGAATAAAGGAGCGTAACTACTGGCACGGTTACTCTCAACTGCAGATACATGTGACTATCGATAAAGTTCTATACACGAATTCTATGGTCTATATGCGTAGTAAACGGATTCCATATAACGTTACACACGTATAAGAAAATTATGTGTCACATGTAATACTGCCTCGGCATCCAATATTAGAAGAATGTCTCTTGGCATCAAAGCAACTATATTACCAGGGTAATTTAATTTGTAACTCGCTCAACGTAGTTACGTCGTTGACGTATTTCTGCACGTCATTAAATAACGGCTACAGAGTGACGGCGACATGACGGTGAGTACAACTACATTGAAGATGATAAGTTGCGTTTGATGGATAGTGAATGGTGGCAACGCAGGGGAGTCAAAACGGTAATCTCATCTTACTAACGGTGCAATCTGATTGGTGCATAGAGACAGTGTCGGTCGGTAAGTATTGCACTTTTAAGAACACATTATTACATCAAACGATTCCTACTGTCATCGTTTTAGTAGTATTAAATGTCCGCATGCCAGTTTGTACTGACATGTAATTATGTAAATTATAATTTTCTAAATGGATATTTATGCGCGCGCGCGCGTGTGCTTTATTTGTTACAGTGGGCAAAAATATTCCTTATCTGAAAACATTTTGCAAGCCACTCTGACAATAAATTACAAGTATGACAGCTGCACCTAAGTGTGTAATTTTAAAATACATTTTGTCAGTGAATTTAGACATTGATTTTTAACTCCTGATTTATTGCATTATTTCTCATTACTTCTTCTACACATACTGCCCGGAATTCGCGTTTTCTCACTAAATGCTGTTTGTTGGTTTCACTTATCGACAGCCATGTATAATAATATTTTATAAACGTTTTGCACACACACACACACACACACACACACACACACACACACACACACACACACACACACACACACACACACACACACACACCGAGTAAAACGGAGTTACGTTCACACGTCCGTCTCTAGATCAAAATAACAATGATTATTTTATTAACGCGAGTCATCGATACCAAATCGAACAGGCCGTGGCTTTTTTACTGACGGCTTCTGTAATTATGGTGCTGTCGATTATTTTTTGCGTTTTCGTTTTCATACAAATCGAAAAAGTAAAATGATAAATGTACCACACACACACACACACACACACACACACACACACACACACACACACGGACGGACTGAATACATTACGAATACATTAAAATAAAATAAATTACACGCCAGGAGTCGACTGGACAGGGCATCAATGTCGGGAATATTTGCGGCCCAAGATAAATATTGACCGACTTCACAGCCAACATAACTGCATACAGGTTGGTTCGATTTTCTTCTTCTTCTTCTTCTTCTTCTTCTTCTTCTTCTTCTTCTTCTTCTTCTTCTTCTTCTTCTTCTTCTTCTTCTTCTTCTTCTTCTTCTTCTTCTTCTTCTTCGTATTCTTTTACGGTTGTTTAAAATGTATATAATTTAAAACAATTATCGCATTATTTACTACGAACTGTTTTTTTCTTATTGCTGGAGTTCCATTAGAGACAGTGGCAATCGACTTGATTAGCAAAGCAATTGCTTCTCGGTTATTAATAACAAGTAGTTAAATCGTAAGAAGACGTATTTAGATGAGAATTACGTTTCTTCTAGCCTCTTTTCATTTATTCAAATGAATTTAAAGCAACTGACGTAAAAAAACGTAGTTATTATTAATAGTTCCGTTTGCGTTAGTTTTTTAAATGTTGTTCTGAAAAATGATGACGAAAACTATTACATTATAATCGTCCGAGCTAATGAAAACATACGTTTAAAAGAAGATAAATGAAATTTAATTATGCAATCGTCATCGAAGATTATCTTGAGATGAGATTACTACACAGCTTCATTGCTGCTACAACCAATTTAGGTCAGGAAGTTTTCGTGCTCCTTTTGCACGGCAGCTGATTATTCATTTAGCTGGCACACGTCTGTCTTCCGTACTAACGTTTGAAAGACGAAGACTTTAGCCTGTGTATTGCCCGTGCCCCAAACTGATTTTTATATAATTTTTCCTAATAAATTTGTTATTATTTTGTTATATTAAATTGTACAAATTTTTATTTCATTCATTATAATTTTACACGCGCGAGCAACTCTATGGAGTGATGGCGTTTATTCTATTAAAATACAAGCACTGGATTAATCAGTTTCTGAATTCTGATGTTTTCATAACACAAATTTAGATTGTTAGCTCAAAGAAAAACTAACTAAAATTATCTACTTTTATATTTACTTGACTAACTAAACAAATGTCGTAGCTTCATTCGAATAAAATGGTACATTTCCCTAAGACGACGAATTGGTTCAGAATACGGGGATTGGTTCAGAAATAGAAAGAGCTAGTTTTCAACAATCGTGTGGTTTGTCACGTTTGTATCCAGCATGGTTGTCAGCGGGGTCCGGAACTCCTTAACGTAAAAATCTTTCTTAAATTGTAGACAAAGTAACACAAAATTATGCGAAAAAAGACACCATCATTTGAACGGGAACATCTAGTTACTGCAGTAAGAAGTATTTTGTTGACCACAAAATCTCTAACGTGCAATGAAACCAAATCAGCTTTCATATCATTCAATCTCTGAGCCGAAAATGGTTCAAAAAATATACGATTAGATAGTCTAACCCATTATCAGATGTCACAGGGTACAAAGGTACTTATTTTGCCACTATAACTAGCAGCAGCACAAGTACGGAATTTGAGTCTCAGCAAAAATGCATTAAAATGACTGACGCTGGAATTAATCTTATTTATTAATGGAAAAATTAATAAATTTAACCAGATAATAGGAATTCTTCGACGTCTTATTATACAAACCCATTGCAGTTCCTATCCTTACTTATGGCTCAGAAACATTGACAATGTCTGCTAGACAAATATCAAGACTTCAGGCTACAGAAATCAAATTTTTGCATTCCATAGCTGGGTACACAAAATTAGATATGAAAAGAAATAATCAGATAAGAGAGGAACTGAAAGTTGAAGAAGTAAAGGGAACCATCATTAAATATAGAAAAAGCTGGAAACAACACATTAGCAGAATGGGGAGTGACAAATTCCCCAAGGTAGCCTTACTGTATCAGCCGAAAGGGAAGAGAAGCCTGGGAAGACCCAAGAAGAGATGGTCCGACCGGTTCGGTGCCGGAACAGACTAAACAGTCTAAGCCGTGACGAAGAAGAAGATACAAATCGAAGGATTTTAAAATGACAAAGAAAGCGACGCAAAATCACATAAAACATACATAATGCCATGAAATGGCAAAAAGATTTAAAATATGACATCCATCCACGATACATTTTGTCTTTGTAGGAAAAACGTTCAGCTCACCATCTCGAAAGTCAGGTTATATCCACTGACGTCCGAAAAGCTTACCAAATAATAGTGGTGACACCGAAGTACAAATGTCTGTAATTTATAACGGACGAAGCTGATTGTAAAGAAGACATAAAAACACGATTCTGAAAAGGAAGAACATATTACATCTTTTTATTTGTGACCAGTCAGTATCTAAGAGAATTAAAAAGCTAATAGGCCTATAGTAGAAGTGACAGTAGTTGTAAAATAATTTGTTTTGCAAGTTTCTTTTCAAAACTTATCGTCTCCACTGAATTTTTCTAGACCACATCTTGTCTATGCCCAACAGTACAGGTAAACAAACAACAGTTAACAGGGATTACCAGGACCTGACTTAAGGTTTTAGCGCCCTACGCTGATGAATCCTCCACTAAAAAAGCCTTGCAACCTCTCAAACAACGAGTATTACTCACGATTTATTCACATATTATAAACTACTTAATTATTTAGAAATATGTGGCTTATATAAACAAAAATTCGTCTTGTTTCCACTTCAATCACGTACATTTATTTATTACAATAGCATGAACACATTGACAAATTATAATAAGTAACAAGAATATTACAGAAGACTCGTACTTTCCTCAGCGTTTACACAAAGTAAATCAGAACGCTAACAACAAAAGTTTTTCAAATAATATTTATGTCCATTATTAATTGCTGAAAATGTTTGTTTACTCAGGCTTTTGCAGTTCCAAATCGAAGAACTATTTCAGTAAATGAAATGATTTGCGATTAAATGAGATTTTGCGCTTGTAATTATGTGATTTCGGTAACGGCATGATGAAGAAATATGTACAATGCAACGTGAGTTTGTTTTTTAATTTTCTGTTCTCTTAAGTTTTTGCGTCCCTCAAAAGCTTTCCCCCAAAGCTACAGCCTACTCAGCCTAACGGTAAATCAGGTCCTGCAGATTACCAAATTTCGTTTGGTTGTGCTCCGCAGACATCCAGCGACAAGCGTTATCGAGCTTCAACAGTGACGGTAACGATTGTAAGCGTAAGTTTAGCTTTTTTTACAGTCATGTGTGCTATGAGTTCTTGTTACATTCTTTGCATTGTTACTTTGTGCCCTTTGAACATATAAAAGTATGGCAAGGATTAAAGATAACGACTTCTTTGCTCAGAATTACACGTTTGTTCCCCCCCCGTACTTTCGCACGTGTGCGCGTATATAGGTGTCAATCCTGATATATAGCGTTAATCCGATAACAAATGGATCGGTCGGTCGGTACGTTACAAATGGCGGCGCGGCGATTGTGAAAGCGGTGGCAATAAATATTTTGTGACGAAATTTAATTACGTGACGATTGTCCGTGTAACAAACCAGCGCGGCACCCGTGACACGCAAACACCAGGAATATTACTCGATAAATTGTGCTCATAAACTGGGATCCACCTCGTTATACGCGATCAACATTTCTATTCTAAATCATCCTCCTCCATTGTACCATATCGTTTCTTCTTTCCTCCGAAGATCCCACTTACACTTTCTTCTCTTGAAGTTGGGGAGATTTATAAACTTAAGCTGCATTTAATAAGACTTCAAATATATTTTCATATACTTATCATTTTATGCAATTAGTGGACAATGCCATCTAAGACAGAAATGACCTAAGAATGGAAGCTACAATATTAACCTACTGATCAGTATTCTGTGATGTTATAACATCACACATTAGAGAAAACTCTAGATCTGAGATTGGTTTTGAACAGTCGCTTAGAGATGCGCAGTGGACAAACACCTAGTGCGAGGCTATCAAAATTTCCAATCATTTCGCACATGTGCACAACAGTCTTGTACAGTGTTACACAGCGTAAACATTGGCTACAACAAGGCTGACAAGAACATTAGAAGAATGTTGTGACGAAGAGAGAAATAGAAAGAAGATAGATAGATAGACAGGTATATAGATAGATAGATAGATAGATAGATAGATATATCTATATATATATATATATATATATATATATATATAGAGAGAGAGAGAGAGAGAGAGAGAGAGTTAGTGTGTAAGGCGAGAAATTGATATCGTGTTGTCTCCCATCTCTCCTCTCTAGATGTCTAGAGACATACTTGTACACATTAAGAGCCATACTTGTAAGCAGGAGGAGTAATTCTTTGGAGGAGGACCTGTGTAGTCCTCCGCTCTAGAAAGGCTTCCAGGTCTTTACTTCATGGTGTAATCGTAAATTGTACAATAAATTGCAGTCTCAAGACATAACCGCTGAAAGACTAACGTTTCTGAAAATGGAACGATTTTGTTAGAAATCGGTAGACGTTTTCAGGTCAACATTTCTAAAATATAAAAACACAATTTACATAACCATTAATGCATCACTCCAGTAATAGAGTTACATGCAAACGATAACTACTAGAAACTACGTATAAGTAACCGAATCGCAGAATGAGCGGTGTAATCCCAATGAAAGAGAGAGCACACAAAAAACCAAAAGCAGCACACAACATACAATGAGTACGTTTGAAGATACAGAAAGCTGGAGTTGCTGACGACCTGAACATCATCTACACCTCAGTCACGGATTAGCCACTACGACCTGTAAAGGTTCCACGCACCACCGTCTTTTCCTCTGGCGACTTATGTTCTCTCTCAAAGGCTAATTTAGGTAATCTACACTCTTCCATACAACTGACATGCTCTTTCCATTGGAATCTCTGTTGGTCAGTTTTTTCATTTAGTGAAAAGACGCTTTCGTCATCATGTCAAATCTTCTATATCCCATCACATTCCTCTTCAAAAACTTCATCTCGCCACTTTGTATTTTATTTGTATCTGTCTTACTAAGCACCCATGGTTCACAACCATATGTGAGAGGTGGCACTGGCATTATTTTATATAGTTGACACGTCCGAGGCTTCTCTTAGAGCTGTGAACAATTCGTATAAAACCACCGAGCAGGTCCACTAACCCTTCGTCGGTTGAATTGTCTTTCGACCTTGTCTGGTCTAGATCCGTTGTGTTTTGTGTTAGCAGGGTTACCTCTTGCAGGATCTTACTCTTCGTTACGAAAGGTAGTTTTAGGTAAGGAGAAGCTGTGGGCAACGGATTGTTTAGAAACATAACAAGATTATAGGACAAGTTTAGAGACTGAAATTGAACACCGTGGGTCACATCATAAGACAAAAAACTAACTATTGGGCAGAACACATAATACGCTTGAGAATCTTAAGGATATATCGGCGACAAACTTTAAATAAGACGTGCTGACGATCCAGCAAAAGGTACTGGACGGAATCTGAATAGATGTCCGTGGCACATAAAGAGACAAACGGTAAATTCAAGGATAGACCTGCGTCCTAAAAATGAATGGAGGGTAGTGTGATATAATTAATATTTCATATACTTTTTTTTATTTTTTGGGTTATTGCGAGGGAAGTACGCCAGCAATTAGAGCCCGTTAAAAGTGACACTTGTTAGCGTTGTTCGAGGGTGGGCGACGAAAGGGAACAAACCTTTCCTTTCCATTAAGACGTCGTAAAAACTATTCTCGAACAATGAGCTGTACGGCACATGTTGCAGCCAGCTGGACCATGCGTGGGAATGCCCGACTCCACAATTAGGACAAAAGGAGGCTACCGTTACATCTGTCCAGTAGCGAGAAAAACACAGAACCAACGGCGAGAGTATTGTTCAAAACCATGTGTGCGAATTCTCAAAGACAATGGTTTATGCAAGGACAATAGGACAGGCGACTAAGTGACGCTAAGGGAGAGCACAGATGTTATGCCACCCGCAAGTCGACGGAGGAAATCGTCAGCGTACCAACAATAAGAGAATTCGACACGCTACACCAGAAGTAGCAGATGTGATTTTGAAACAGAGCCTTAACACTGATTCCAAGAACGGAACAACGTACGTAAGACAGCGACTCATCTAGTCCACGTGGACTATGTCAAATTCAAGTCGAAAAAGCCAACCAACCAATGAGGAACGAGAATTCCGGAGGGAACTTCCGTAGGGGATGGTTCAGAGATAAGCTTGAGACCAGAGAGCGAATCTCGTGTATGAACGTCCCTCTCCAAACAGCACGGGGTGGAGAATTCGTTGGAAATACAGACTGGAGACGAAGGGACACAAGGAGGTCCATGGAATGAACCTATCAAAGATGAATTGGTGGGAAGTTTGAGTGTTCATCAGAGTCCCAAGAGTGGGAACAGCAGAAGAAATAAAAACCATTTACACGGGGAGACGCGAGCCCAGTTCATTCAAGTTTTAACCTCAGTTTACTACAAATTTTATCTCAGTTTATTACAAATTGTATTATAATTCTTAACTCGGTTTACTCAGAGTCTCGAACAGTCTATTGAACTTATATTTCATTTTATAATGATTCAGTTATAAGAACTTAAAGCAGTGCGTAAGTTAAAATGCATTTCGGTGGAGACGATTAAGACATTATTACGAATAAATGGAAGTGCGCGAATAAAACTCAGAGCGTAAACGGAACAGTAGTTTTCGTGATGAAACGCGAGTAACAATCTATATAATTTCTATGTAATTCATCGTCATAAAGACACGGACATTGTGAAGCGATATTCTTGAACAATTACAGAAAAAGTAGTGATACTACAATGTTTAGTAATTAACTCAAATATATAGAATTGTGAAAAGTGCCTAATGAACTCGAAATAGACCTAGGCGCCGAAAAGAGTTGTCGTGCGGCATAGACAGTTATTAGAATCATACGGTAGCGAACTGTGTACCGCGAAATAGACACATACGCGCGTAGAACTTAACCGACCGATTACGAGTACAATGCCACTACTTGTATTATATTAAACTCAAAGCTCGAAGTGACTGTCGCGGAGTGCGGGAGTGTTTACGATCAAGTGTCCTATGGATTAATTTCACTCATCAATGCAGGGAGACAGCACGGCAGAACGAGTAAAGTACAAAACTAATCTCTTCTTATAATTAGTAATTTATCAAACACCACTGACCTGACACTTAGAATCAAAACCACCTGAGAAAGTTATATAAATATGAGTCAGATAGATACGAATCCATAAGTAGGGAATATTATGTTCTAGAATATTATACATGTCTTCTTGTTAATATATTTTGTACTATGTATGTATTTTGATGTGTTTGTTGCAGGAGCAGGATTTTATCTATGTATATGATTGATATGTGTATTATTAATTATGATTATTTCATGCATATAAATGTTCAATGTGTTTTAACGTAAATACTAAATACGAATTATGAGCACACCACATTTTCGTTAGTAACGTCATTGCAGACGAAGAAGCGTCAATATTTGATCGCTCACCTAATTGTTTAAATTTGTTCATTGAGTTGTTAAATGTGGAATAGAAATTTTACTGTTTTGTTGAAGAATTGTAAGTGCTCTTAAATTGATGTTATGACATGAAGAAGAATGAATATGATTTAATAAATATAAGTTAGAATGGATTCGTTAGTATTCTATTGATTTATGTAACAAACCTGACTCACAACTTAACCTTTCATTAAACAGTATCTATATTAATAATTCAAGGTAACGATTATCAATTCAACTAATCAGAAAGATGCACAAAATAGAAGTTTCGAAGACAGTTAAAGTCAAAAGTAAATTCATATGTAGCAAGTTGGAGTGTGAATAAATAATTAACTCTAACTCAATTCATACAATTATTCGTTATTTAAAGAAATGAATTTGTCAACATTACATATGGGAGATCAACACATGACATTAATTACATCGTATATGCTAACCCAAGCTCAGAGTTAGATACATGTAAGTACGACAAAGTTCGTACCGGCAACAATTTCATAATTACAGATCAATAAATTAATAATTAATAATTAATCAATATATGCAAATAATTCGCATAAATATTAGCATTGTATATGGCAGCCCAACCCGTGGGGCACGAGAAGAATTGTGTATTAAACTATTGTAATAACGAGAAAATTCACTATCAATAATAGGCATAATAATTTATGTACTTAATTAATCAGGCATAAATTATTAGCATTGTATATGGCTCCCAAAGAACGTGGGGCATAACAAACTACATATACAACAAATATAACATTGTATGTGGCGCCCAACGTGGGGCCCGATTAATAGGGATAATCCTTGTTAAACGAGTTGGTTAAGTGCAGGCAGTGGTATAGTAGAATAGCTAGTAGTTTGATAAAGTATAACATAAGCATTAGAATAAAAAAACAAATACTTGTAAAACAACTCTGAATGATTACACGAAGTCGAGCAAGAATGGCGACTAATAATAATAACTCCGAAAGTCAAGAATTCGACGTTAACAATGAGTTAAACATAGAAGGACGAGAGGAGAACGCGACGCCCAGCGACGACGTTAGCGCGTGTGAATCTGAGATAAGGGCGGGGGGACAGGTGTCCCAACCCGGCGAATTAAATCTACAAATGCTACTCGAGAAGCTGACCGAGAAGTTAGATCAGCAGAAGAATGATCTGAAACAGATGCAGGAAAAACAAAACGAAAAACAAAACTTAATTACGGAGAAATTGGAACAGCATAGCAGGGAACAAAAACAAATGCAGGAGGAATTAAAAAGACACAATGAAGAACAGATCAGCAAAATAACACTAGATCTGCAGGATTACGCTAAGAAGTGGGATGAGAAAATTAGCGATCTACAAAAGAAGAGTGAAAGTGGTATAAAAGAGTTGAAGAATGAACTGAAGAAACAGGTAAGAGAGAATAAAGAAGTGAGAGAGAAAGACCGTCAAGAGTGGCAGGAAGCCATAAATAATACACAGAAGGTAATCGAACAAGTCGACCAAAAATTAGATCACCAAATCCAAGAGACGAACAATAGAAACGAGGAATGGAGAAGAGAAGTACAGAACAATATAATACAACAACAACAAGAGCAAGGAGAAGCCGTCAAAGTATTAAAGCAGAAGATCGTTGAAGTGGACGACCGTCAACGCACGGTGGAACAGAAGACCACAACAACGGAGAAGGAGAAGGATGTGATAATTGAAGAGTTAAGAAGTCACATCAATCATATTAAAAGTGGACAAAAAGACTACAGCGACGGATAGCGGAAACTGAGATAGGACCGTCCACGAGAGCGAATGGAAATAATAACTCCGAACTCAAATACAACGGAACAGACCGTTTTCCTATAGAGTTCCTAAAAGAATTATCCGAGCACCAGCTGATGTACTACCCGGCGGATAACGTGAAGTGGATTGGGAAACATCTCGAGGCCGATGCAGCTATATGGTGGCGTGTGGTACGTGACCAGATCAAGAACTTCGATGAATTTAAAGAGATCTTTACGCAGAAGTATTGGGGCCCGGAGAAGCAGGATGATGTCCGGAACAAGCTGGAGTATGGTCGTTTCGACTGGCGTGGGAGTATGAGCGCTGTCCAATACATGGAACGACAACTTCTGGAAAGCCGTCAGCTTACACCGCCGCTCACGGATTATCAACTGATTAGGAAGATAAAGCGACATTATGGACGAGAACTAGAGATAGCGAGCGTCACTAGGGACGTCAGGACGATCCAGAATCTCGAATCATTGATTTCTGAATATGCCATGATCCAGCAAAGAAACAGTAGAGATGATCGGTTTGTGCGTCAGACAGACAAGTTGAACGACCGGGACACAAGAGGGGTGCCTCATGGTCAACAGAATAACGCCGTAAACAAGGTAATTACGGAGCCAAAACCTTCACACTGGCAACATAGAAAGGGGGAAGGAGGGAGCTACCGACAACCCCAACATTTCAGTAACAAGCCGGCAATAAATACCATTGAATTTGTAAACAATGGAGCCTCAACGTCTACCGCTAAGGTTAGTGGAACAGTAGAAAAAAAAATTAAGTGGGTCACATGGAAAGATAGCCGTTCGTCGACATACACCACAACAGTACGAGACTGATATTTTGTTACCTGATTTACGACATGAGTTAGTCCCAGATGAACAAACGCAACTGGAAAAGCGAATCTCAAAATGTCCAGAGATTGAGGTAAAATTTAATGGTGATGTTACAGTTTTAGCCTTGATTGATACGGGTTCTGCCATTAACGGAGTATCAGAAGAATGGTTTAACAGAAATAAACAACGCCTGCGTCCATACGAAGAACTCCACATGAACAACACGTTAATTGTAAGGCAGTCGGCGGAAGGTCTAAATTAATTAGAAAACAAATTATGTGTGAGATTTATATTGATGATGTTAGGTTAGATTGTGTTTTCCTAGTAATACCGAATTTAATTAGGGACTGCATATTAGGAATCAGCTTTTTAAAAGAAGAGGGATGCGTAATCGATATGAAGAAGGGAACCATCGAATTAGAAGGGAGGACTGGGGAACAGGAACTGCGGATACCAATCATACATATGGAACTGTTAGAAGAGGACTGGGACGGAATCGAGAGGAGGATTGATGAGAAGGTCGACAGTGTGACATGTGAAGACGAAACGACGAGGGAAGAACTAAGAAGGATTTTAGTAAAGTATCAGAATGTATTCCGAGAATGTCCAGGACGGATGGATTGCTACGAACATGAGTTTCGGGTGACGGATAAAACACCATATTTCCAACGCGGGTGGCCAATCCCAATAGCGTATAAGGAAAAGGTGGACGCCGAAATCAGCAAGATGCTAAGATATGGCGTGATTGAAAGGTGCAGTAGTCCATACGTCAACCAAATGGTCACCGTAATAAAGAAAGATGGGAATGTATGTTTGTGTTTAGATGCGAGGAGGATAAATAGTGTCACTGTTCCAGACTACGAAGGACCGACTCCGATTCAAGAAATCCTGGCGAGATGCAGTAACATGAAATACTTATCAACAATAGATTTAACGAGTAGTTTTTGGCAGGTTCCGTTGAAACAACAATGCCGAGATTACACCGCATTTCTGTACGAAGGAAAGTGTTACAGATATACCGTAACTCCATTTGGACTTAGTACCAGTTCCGCAGCCCTGACGAGAGGTTTAGATATGGCATTATCCGAGGAGGTGAAAGAGAATACAATCATCTACGTCGACGATTGTCTTTGTTATTCGTCTAACGTAAGCACACATTTGGAGAATATTGAAGCATTACTTAAAAATTTATTGGCAGCCAACCTAACAATAAATTTGGAAAAATCACAATTTTTTCGCAAGGAAATCGCATACCTTGTGTATCAGCTTACTACAAATGGTATACGAGCATCCGAAGAGAAAGTAGCGGCAATCAGGAAGTTCCCGACCCCGAAGAATCAAAAGCAGTTAAAGGGATTCCTGGTACTTACAAATTTTTACAACAAATTTACAAGCAAATATGCAGAAGTCACACAACCTTTATTAAGTCTACTTAAAAAGGGTCAGAAATTTAATTGGACGCCCGATCTTGACCAGTGTTTCCAACAGGTCAAGGACTTGTTTATCAATACTGTTATCTTAAGTTTTCCGCAGGTAAATAAGAGGTACTTCTTACAATGTGATGCGAGTAATTTCGCATACGGAGGACAATTATACCAGTTGGACGACGATAAAAACATCTGCGTGGTAGCGTATACTAGCAAAACGTTCAAAGGTGCAGAACTAAACTACTTTACGACGGAAAAGGAGCTTCTAAGCATAGTTCGATGTCTGAAAAAATTCCGAATTTACGTTTTAGGACAACCATTGACCATAATAACAGATAACAAGGCGTTGATCTTCATGAGTAAGTGTCACCTAAACAACTCAAGGATCACACGTTGGATACTGTGTATTCAAGAGTATAACTTTGATATCATTCATTGTAAGGGAAAGGAGAATATTGTGGCCGACATCTTGAGTCGTTACCCAGAGGATATGACGAAGGAAGATCCAATCGACGACAGTTATGAGTATCAAATGAACCATACAATAATTAAAATGAGTAAAGAAATGAACATGATGTTAAAGAATTTCGCGACGTACCAGTTAGAAGATAAGAAGCTACAGCAAATAATGAAGGATTTGACGACGGATGATAAGAATGAATTATGTAAATTTTATAAGTGTAGTAATGATAAGTTATATAGGAAAAGTAAGGGTCGATGGAAACTCTACTTACCGGAAAGCGTTACGGGGAGACTCATCGAAGAAATACACACAATGTACGGTCATGTTGGCAGTAAGAAATGTATAAAGTTACTGCAGGAACATTTCACTTTCGACCGAATGTCGAAGCGCGTACAGGTGTACGTAAGGACGTGCGATAAGTGCCAAAAATGTAAGGATTCAAACAATCGTAACTTATTCGGTGGTACGAAGCCAATTATACCGACGAGTAAAGGTGAATTGATTAGTGGCGATTTTTATGGACCGCTTCCAACAGCAGCAGCAGGAGTAAAGTATATCCTTGTCATTATAGATAACTTTACCAAGTATGTAAAATTATACACACTTAGAAGAGCCACAACAGTAGCTACGCTTCGTAGACTCCGGCAGTATGTAAATGAGTGTGGAAGACCGAAAGCAATACTCACTGATAACGGTACGCAGTTTACGTCCAAACAATGGGTTAAAGGACTAGAGGAACTTCGAATTATACCTAAATACACGGCGATAAGAAACCCGCAAACAAACCTTGCCGAACGCGTAAATAGGCAACTGGGTAACCTATTTAGGATATTTGTAGGGGACCAGCACACAAAATGGTCAAAATTCATAAATACCATAGAATGTTGCATAAATGAGGTCTACCATGAAACAATAGAAGTTACACCGTATGAAGCACATCACGGAAAAAAGCCGAGTCGTGTATGGGAGAAATTCATAAAGGAAGGCTGCGATACGAAAGAAGAGACAGTGGATAACCACCAGATATTCGTTAGGATTAAACGGAAAGGAGAGCGACACGCAAAACGCGTGAATGAAGCGAACAAAATGACAAGATTTCAGGTAGGAGACTTGGTGTTAGTGCGGACACATTACCAATCTGATGCGATGCAGAGAAGAATCGAAAAATTTTGTGAGTTATACACAGGACCTTTTAAGATTAAAGATATTGTAGGCGAATCTACATATATATTAGTAGATAATTGCGACGAAACTAAAATACGCGGCAAATTCAATGTAAGACTATTGAAACCATATTATGTAAGGGGAGAGTAACTGTGGCGGAACACGGCATCAGCATGCGTGCGAGGCAAAAGTGTTTGTTGAAAGGCGAAGTAGTAAATAAACAGAGAGGGAGGTGTGAAGTGACGTAAGCCCAGCTGGCGAGGCTGACGACAACAGGTAGAGTTGTAGTTAGTAAGGACACTCTCTATGCGAGACAATGTTATAGTCGGACTATACGTACTTCACTAATAGACAGCAGAAAGAGAAATGAGCTAAGCGTCAGAATAGGAGGAGAAAAGACCGATCTAGATGATAAAGAATAACGGTAGTAGGCGCGAATGCAATCTACTAGTTAATTCATTCAGAATTGTCTAGACGAAACCTTAAACTTGTAATAAATTTAAAATTTCAGGTTTTATATATTGTATAGATTGTAAATTAATTAACAGACGTACTTGTTATACTATTAAAATTTGTTTATTGAAGGACAGATATAAGCAACTGAGTTGCATAACAGAATTAAAGATTGTAATAAGTTATTAGAATTAATTATTGAACTTAAGATTGTATTAGAAGCATAGAAAGAAGGGATATAAAATATGTTTATTTGACCTGTAGAATTATACAAATTCGATTTATTTTGTTGTAATTAATTATACGTGTGTTTAACAGAAATGTAGATTCAAAGTACCAGAGGGTAGGAAGTACGATGAATGTTTGTAAGTAAGTATATGATGTCTTGAAAAAGAATGTTTTTAATCGCAAATTAATTTTGAAGGTAATAATAAAATTGTTTGAAGTATCCATAAGCAATAAATTACTGCTAGTATTTATATAGTTTCTATTGTATACGTAAGTAAAAAGATAGCTTGTAAACAAAATAATTACCATTTGTTTATGTAATGTATGTGTATTGACAGATCTAGGAACGCACTAGAGCGTATAGTTTGTAAATGGATTCGTATTTATAATTGGTGAACAATAAATTAAACACTCAGGTGAATGAAAAAAAAAGGGAGAGAAAAACGGTTCTAAACAACAGTAGGTCAGTCGAGAGGAAGATATAGGTCAGCTATACTCGTTCCAATGGGAGATGGCCAATGTACTTAGTGATCGTACGCGAGTAAGGGCGAAATATGAATTAGTCGTTCCGATTAACCTGCACGACGAATCATATTTGGGGACACTGTGATATAATTAATATTTCATATATTTTTTTTTATTTTTTGGGTTATTGCGAGGGAAGTACGCCAGCAATTAGAGCCCGTTAAAAGTGACACTTGTTAGCGTTGTTCGAGGGTGGGCGGCGAAAGGGAACAAACCTTTCCTTTCCATTAAGACGTCGTAAAAACTATTCTCGAACAATGAGCTGTACGGCACATGTTGCAGCCAGCTGGACCATGCGTGGGAATGCCCGACTCCACAATTAGGACAAAAGGAGGCTACCGTTACATCTGTCCAGTAGCGAGAAAAACACAGAACCAACGGCGAGAGTATTGTTCAAAACCATGTGTGCGAATTCTCAAAGACAATGGTTTATGCAAGGACAATAGGACAGGCGACTAAGTGACGCTAAGGGAGAGCACAGATGTTATGCCACCCGCAAGTCGACGGAGGAAATCGTCAGCGTACCAACAATAAGAGAATTCGACATGCTACACCAGAAGTAGCAGATGTGATTTTGAAACAGAGCCTTAACACTGATTCCAAGAACGGAACAACGTACGTAAGACAGCGACTCATCTAGTCCACGTGGACTATGTCAAATTCAAGTCGAAAAAGCCAACCAACCAATGAGGAACGAGAATTCCGGAGGGAACTTCCGTAGGGGATGGTTCAGAGATAAGCTTGAGACCAGAGAGCGAATCTCGTGTATGAACGTCCCTCTCCAAACGGCACGGGGTGGAGAATTCGTTGGAAATACAGACTGGAGACGAAGGGACACAAGGAGGTCCATGGAATGAACCTATCAAAGATGAATTGGTGGGAAGTTTGAGTGTTCATCAGAGTCCCAAGAGTGGGAACAGCAGAAGAAATAAAAACCATTTACACGGGGAGACGCGAGCCCAGTTCATTCAAGTTTTAACCTCAGTTTACTACAAATTTTATCTCAGTTTATTACAAATTGTATTATAATTCTTAACTCGGTTTACTCAGAGTCTCGAACAGTCTATTGAACTTGTATTTCATTTTATAATGATTCAGTTATAAGAACTTAAAGCAGTGCGTAAGTTAAAATGCATTTCGGTGGAGACGATTAAGACATTATTACGAATAAATGGAAGTGCGCGAATAAAACTCAGAGCGTAAACGGAACAGTAGTTTTCGTGATGAAACGCGAGTAACAATCTATATAATTTCTATGTAATTCATCGTCATAAAGACACGGACATTGTGAAGCGATATTCTTGAACAATTACAGAAAAAGTAGTGATACTACAATGTTTAGTAATTAACTCAAATATATAGAATTGTGAAAAGTGCCTAATGAACTCGAAATAGACCTAGGCGCCGAAAAGAGTTGTCGTGCGGCATAGACAGTTATTAGAATCATACGGTAGCGAACTGTGTACCGCGAAATAGACACATACGCGCGTAGAACTTAACCGACCGATTACGAGTACAATGCCACTACTTGTATTATATTAAACTCAAAGCTCGAAGTGACTGTCGCGGAGTGCGGGAGTGTTTACGATCAAGTGTCCTATGGATTAATTTCACTCATCAATGCAGGGAGACAGCACGGCAGAACGAGTAAAGTACAAAACTAATCTCTTCTTATAATTAGTAATTTATCAAACACCACTGACCTGACACTTAGAACCAGAACCACCTGAGAAAGTTATATAAATATGAGTCAGATAGATTCGAATCCATAAGTAGGAAATATTATGTTCTAGAATATTATACATGTCTTCTTGTTAATATATTTTGTACTATGTATGTATTTTGATGTGTTTGTTGCAGGAGCAGGATTTTATCTATGTATATGATTGATATGTGTATTATTAATTATGATTATTTCATGCATATAAATGTTCAATGTGTTTTAACGTAAATACTAAATACGAATTATGAGCACACCACATTTTCGTTAGTAACGTCATTGCAGACGAAGAAGCGTCAATATTTGATCGCTCACCTAATTGTTTAAATTTGTTCATTGAGTTGTTAAATGTGGAATAGAAATTTTATTGTTTTGTTGAAGAAATGTAAGTGCTCTTAAATTGATGTTATGACATGAAGAAGAATGAATATGATTTAATAAATATAAGTTAGAATGGATTCGTTAGTATTCTATTGATTTATGTAACAAACCTGACTCACAACTTAACCTTTCATTAAACAGTATCTATATTAATAATTCAAGGTAACGATTATCAATTCAACTAATCAGAAAGATGCACAAAATAGAAGTTTCGAAGACAGTTAAAGTCAAAAGTAAATTCATATGTAGTAAGTTGGAGTGTGAATAAATAATTAACTCTAACTCAATTCATACAATTATTCGTTATTTAAAGAAATGAATTTGTCAACATTACATATGGGAGATCAACACATGACATTAATTACATCGTATATGCTAACCCAAGCTCAGAGTTAGATACATGTAAGTACGACAAAGTTCGTACCGGCAACAATTTCATAATTGCAGATCAATAAATTTATAATTAATAATTAATCAATATATGCAAATAATTCGCATAAATATTAGCATTGTATATGGCAGCCCAACACGTGGGGCACGAGAAGAATTGTGCTATTAAACTATTGTAATAACGAGAAAATTCACTATCAATAATAGGCATAATAATTTATGTACTTAATTAATCAGGCATAAATTATTAGCATTGTATATGGCTCCCAAAGAACGTGGGGCATAACAAACTACATATACAACAAATATAACATTGTAGTAGAATCATTGATTGCTATAGATACGCTGTTGAATACCGTTCAGTACTGATCAAAGAAAGTAAACTCTAACGGCCAAAAGTTGCCAGTGTTATTAAAACTATTATCAGGGCTGCAAGGCCGTGGTCCGTAAGATCCACGACTGCCACCATCAGTGGTGCGGGAACAAAGATTTTAAACGGTCGCGTAGGACTAAGTTTAGATGATCTTGTAGTTCTTAACCGTACGTTCTGATGATAATTTTTAATATTGATAGTTAAGTACGAGGTTTGATCAAAAGTTTTGTACAATTTTGCAATTTCTGCCGTTACAAGTGTCCGATTAAAAAATTATTTGTGTGTGATGTTGGTACAAACGTTAATGAATATCTTCTAAAATTTTACCCCTATTTGATGCGTAGTTTAGATTTCACAGCTAATTGAGTAAGTCGTTCTTAGGTGTATTAGGCGACTTTTCGTCATTCTAGATTGCAAGATGGATTAAATTTTGTATAAACTGTGAGATAAACCGCTCTGTCCTGCTAAACGTGTTCAGAAGGCTTCTGGCGAGACTGCTGTACGTGAACAACCGGTTTACAAGCTTCAAAGACTGCCGTAAATGAGCTGAAGACCGTGGATGTCAGACGAAGATTATGTTGTTGTGTTTACGAAATTTCGTCACTAGGCGCAGTGGTAAACAAAGAGTACTATTCGAACATTTAACGCCATTTGTATGAACCTATTCGTAGAAAACGGCCAGAGTCACGGAAGAATAATTTATGAAAATTGCAGCCCGATAATGCGGCTGGACACACGTCATTGCTTGTTAAGAATTTTGCCACGCTAGGCAAAAGAAAACGCCAGAAAGTGCATGCTTGAAATAGTTTGAAGACTACAAAACGCCTGCCTTAATCGTGTTAAATTTGACTGAGACTACTTTGAAGGGGGAAGTATAAAGTGCCGTTGAATGAAAGCATAAATATTAAAATAAACAAGAACTGCATGAACTTTTTCCTTGTATGAAACCTCGTACTTGTTCCAGCTCCTGAGTATTAACATCACCCAGCATTGAATTAAATAAAGTTTATACAATGCCATTAAAGACGAAACAGAACAATAACTGACACCAAAGTTATATAAACACATTAACAGTGTACATCGACACCTTTAAAGTGCCCTCTGTTGGCGTAGCGAGATAATTCTGTGTCTACCTTATGTTTTATTAATACACCACTCAACTCAACACGGCCAATTTACTGTACACGATCGTGAGCGTGCCGTCGAACCGACTTTCTAATTTGATAATTCATCCCTCGTGACCAGGTGGTCGACCTCACCCCCACTCGCTCGCTAACTACATATATCGTATCCATGCATATTCTCACGATTTTTACGGACCCTTTCAACCCCCTCCACGGGCGGAAGGGGGGAAGCGATGTTACAACACAATACAAACTATTTATTAATACCGGTATAGAATTACACACACACACACAAACGCAAACAGTGACAGTTGTCTCGTGCCCCCTTGCCATTAATTACGAACGGCATAGTCCAATACTATAAACGTAACACTAGACACTCGTAAATCTTAATTAAGTCGTATTTTGATTCGCCAGTAACGTAAAGTAATTGGTTGTAATTTGTAGGTCTTCAGCGGATCGACATTGTGCCAGAAAATCGGGTCAAGTCGCGCGGGCTCTGTCGGTTTTGTAGAAAACCATTAAATGGTTTTGTTAAAAACCATGAAAACCATGTCACATTGAAGTGTTCTGTTCTCGAAACAAATTTGTACCGTATCGTTTACACGTTCAATAATCAGATACTTTACAGACAACCAAACACACCAAAAAAGATTAATGCGTTCTTTAAGTTGGAGACGCGGTTTTCAAAATTCTACCTCGTAATAAGATGGAAAGTTCTGAAATGGCCGCATGGCCGCTGCAGCAGCAAGATACCGGACAGTCGACAGGACGATTGAAATCTGTCTGCAACGCATGCACACATTAACACACACGGTATGCGTTTTAATTATTCTTTGTACTGCCTTTGTAAATACCTGAACGTGACCAACGGCGGAACGAGGGATTTTAGGTGGGGTAAACTCTCGCCCATCCCCCCCCCCAATGGATACACGGGTAAAGAAAAATGAAAATCTCAAAATAAATAAAAAATGTTCTCTTCAAGATATAAAATTATACAGGTCGAACTCAATAATTAAGCTGATTATTTATGAGATTATGGACAGTTTTAATTGTGGTACGCCGTCGCCGTATTCCAAGTAGCCAATTAAATCGCTTCGTGAAAATATGGCTATTAAAAAGTCTTCTTCTTCTTCTTCTTCTTCTTCTTCTTCTTCTTCTTCTTCTTCTTCTTCTTCTTCTTCTTCTTCTTCTTCTTCTTCTTCTTCTTCTTCGTCTGCTTCTTCACTCTATGGCTTGGGCTATAGCCCGTTCCGACTTCACAGAGTCTCTGACAATTTTTTCCAGGGTCTTCCACGACTCTCGTCCCACTGGCCTATATTTAAACATTTGTTTAGGAATACGCGTGTCTCTCATGTGTTCCACATGGGACATCCAATTCTGTCTGTATTCCTTTTTTCTCTCCAGAACCGACTGTAACTTCAGGTATTTCCTTATGTCGTCGTTTCGTAGACGACTCTCAAATTACATCCCTTCACTGGTCTTAAAGTTTCATCTCCGAGGCCTGTATTTTTGAAATATGTATTTCCAGGAGAGTCCATGTTTCACATCCATACATTGAAGTCGGCACAGCCACAACTTTATAGAACTTTAGCTGTGTCTCCCTCTGTGTTTTATTCTCCAATAGTCGTCTTACTGTTCCACAGGTATAACTAACTTTATTTAACTTTCTCTCGACATCGTTATCCTTCCTATATGAGATATCACATCCCAAATAATTAAAATGTGATACCTGCTCCAAGACACTATTATCAATTATAATTTTTGTTCTTCCAGGGTTCTTTACTAGGAATGCCATAACTTTTGTCTTAGTATTTGAGATCTTATTTGCGGCAGATTGTATGCAACGTATAAATAGCTGGTATAGTTTATACCTTGCTATAAAAAAGTGTCCAGCTATAAATAGGCCTATAGCAGCCAGTCAGAGTATACCGTGCTCTGTATTTACATTTGTCAAAGAGGTAATAAGCTGGAATGGGTTTCAAAAATAATTTCGATGCTTCCTAGACAAATCTCTCGTGTACACCAATGCAGCTGTCACCAATAACAATAAAGTTCCTCGCTGACTGACGTTTTGCCGTCAATACTGAAAACCCCTGAGCCGAATGTAACAAAGTATTTTTTTTTTTTTGCTTCGGTTAATACATAAGTGCAATATAATGCTACCGTAATGTCAAGGATACATCAACCTGTAACCACACAAATATAATTTCATGTAAGCGTATGGCACCCGAGTAATGCCGAGTTAAGTTTCTAAACTATCCAAAACGCCTGTTTTTCCCAGCATTGCATTTTTTTTCTTATGTTTGTACTTGAAAATATTTTTAAATAATTGGAAAGACTTAAAGTAACATTATTTATAACGCATGACAGTATTAATTATATTGAAGTTAATTTCTCGATTACAAAATTGTCAAGTTAGTTAGTATAAGGGAGCCGTTTCTCCATAATGTATTTTCCTATCTCGCCCATAGTCTCATGTGTCTGTTGTACAAGGTACAGCTAAAATAATTATACATGAAACGGCAGTCTGGTTGCGACGTGTCAAAAGATCTCATTGCGCGTGCGTAGCTTTGAAGCGTTGTTTTTGAACCAAGTATTTTGTACTCAGAACAGCGGTGAGGATGGTGTATCACATGGTTGTGTGTGTCATGATTGGTCGCCTCACACCCCACATTCTGCACTGCCTTTCCTGCCCCCCACTACTATGTGCGCGAACTGTTTCATGTATATTTCATCTGTATATCTATATTTCATCTGTCAGATGGTTGAAGGATGGTTCAAATTTTTATCACAGTTTTTAAGTTTAACTTGTCTTAGCGAGTGGGAAACAGGTAGCCTTGAAATGTTTACGCAGCCCACAGTGTGTCCAATTCGGTTTACGATATTTATAATTCATTAATTTATCCACGACAAGTTAAAACGTTTCTACATTATTAAACAGTTTTTGTGTGGTGTTCGAATCTTATGCAGATGCCCCTATTGTTGTACATGTTTTTTGCTCCGTATTTAACAACGTTTTCTTATTTTTTCTTCCATGTTCCGTAAGGAAATGGAAGTATGGTGATCGCGAAAAAAATCGTGTTCGAGATAAGGGCAGATTCTGATTGTACTACCCTCAAAACATGAAGAAAGTCATTTTCCGAAATTTGTGTGTGTGTGTAGAATTTTTTCTCGAACGATAACTGCAGCAAAATTAATTCGACCGAAAACAAAAAATATTAAATAAAATATTAACAATTAATATCGTTTCATGTAAACAAAATATCGTAACCACGGATACGTAAATAAAATAATTGTTTGTTTTCAGAATTTCACAGATTACAAACGCTGGGCGGTATTCGCTTTCTTTCGCGTTGTTTAAATAAAAGATAATTTAATCAAATTAATTCTCATTTTAAATTAAATCAAATTTATTTTTAAAATAATAACAACTATGTACAATTCGTATTTTGATTATCTTTCTCAGCGTTTTTACCAAAAGCATGCTGACATATTTAGTTTCGTTCTGAGTGTACTGTACATATTAAAAATAACTAGTGGTCGCCCAGTGGTCGAAATTCGACCGTAGTTCATTAAATTTTTAAGTTTGAACGTTATTGAGGTTCTTTTCTCAAAGAGTATACCTCTATAATCATTGCATATAATTTTTTTGAATTTTGTTCTATTACGTCAGCTGCGAGCGTGTACAAATACGTCATTAGCGTGTGTTGTTTGCCTTAATTCCCTGCAATACCTCTGAAATTTAAAATTTAATGTTAGTAACAGTTGAAAAAAAACACAATTACAGCTTGTATTCGTATTTATTTTTTTATATAATTCATTGTCAGTTTTAATTTTTTCATGTTATTATTGAATCAAATAAACGCTAATAAAAATGAGACTTGACATTCATAGAAGTATAAGATACATTGTTTTCAATTCCAGTGGATTACATTTCATTTTTGGTAAGGTACAAAATTCGAAAACAGTTTGAAGATTATCTGCTACAAAGCTTATATAATTTTTTAATTTTTTTTTCTATGCATTAATTTTCGAGTTATTTGAAAAATATGAAAGATAGGAAAAATGAGGTTTAGCTTGGCTAAGCCATATTTAAAAAGCAATAACGCGTTTTTTGACATTTCCTTGGGTTTTTTTATTGCCATACTGACCAGGTTTCGCCAAGGCTACACAGTTATTTTGCCTATCTTTTTCGAATTATAGTAAAAACTGGCTGCCTCAATAAAATTCCAATTTTTTCGAATGTTTGTCCTTGAGACTTATTTATTGTCAACGCAAATGCAGGTATAATTGGAAATTGAGTTCTTTGAAAGTTAAATGGTAAAACAGTACCGGAATATGTTAAATTTATACGTGGAATCAAAATTCTCTTATTGCGTGCGGTTCCAGTTAAAACTTCGCAATCAATAGCATTACGATGCATACACTTGATGCGCATTCTTGTTCCATTGACTAATGCTTCCTTTGTATTTAAGATTCTGATCAGTAAAACGATGCAATTAACTTTCAATACTAACTTATGTGGTGGCAAACCACTAATAGTCAAAGAATTCAAAAACTCTACTGGATAGTTATTGATTTCATTGTCATCATCACAAATTATTTTATCGTAGCTATGATATGTTTTCTGTTCACCTGGTATTCGATTAACTATATCAGTATTAATAAAAGTACAATCATCATTTTTAGGTGCTAAAATAACTGACTTCAATATGTTATCTGAGAGTATGTTTTCGGAAATATTTCCATACACCTCATTAATAATATTATTTTCATCTCCTATTAATTGCTGAGGTATTTCAATAACATTTTCACCAAACTGAGGGAATTGTGGGGCTTCATCATTACCAATTTTTTTCAAGAATTCGACAAATTCTATTTCACTTGGTAAGGCTCTCATATTTTGAGTAAACGTTACTTTATGAAAATAAATTTATGCCAACTCGTGACACAATTTTCAATTAAAGTTGCACGTGATCCATGTGGGACAACTGGTAAGATTTGCCGAAAATCACCGCACAGAAGTATCGTTTTCACTCCAAATGGTTTATGTTTATCATTTGCATCGCATAGATCCTGCAATAATCTATCTATGATTTTCAACACTTGCAGTGGGCACATAGATATTTCATCAATAATTATCAATTATGATGAATTTATGTAACGTCCATAGCTACTATTTGCGGTAATATTCGTTACAGAATTTTCCAAAATGGGTATAGGCAATTTAAACACATTGTGTAAAGTTCTACCACCAAGTAATAGAGTTGAAGCTATGCCAGTGAACGCTGTTGCAATGCAACTAAGAATAAGCGAATTTAATTTGTGAATGATTGCTGTTTGTGTGAATGTTTTTCCACAACCTGCATGAGCGGTTAAACAAAAAACATTAGATCCAGTATCATGATGCAAAACTTCACGAATCACACGATCAATTAGATTACGCTGTTCAATATTTGCAGTTTCATAATGCTCACAAAACAGAAACTCTTGTTCTATTGGATCAATAGCATTTGCTTCGTCTGTTCTCTGCGAATACGTGGGAACTGGTAAACCAAGTTCTTGACATGACAAATTATGAACATTAAAAATATCTTCAATTTCTAATAGAGCTGTGTTAAAGGATACTTCTTCGTTGTAATCTCTCAAAAAATCTTCACTAAGATATACTTTAAATTCATTCCATAACGCCAATGCATTGGCTGGCACATTTAATGCACAAATGTAACCAAATAAATTTCGCATTTGTTTTGGTGAATGTAATACTTTTGCTTCATTTAAACATTCGCGCCATTCATTATCATTTGAAGCAATGCCGCGAGCATGACACGCTTCAACAAAAGAAGTGTGTATAATTCCATTGTATGTTCTAACATCTCAAATGATTTTCGACCACAGACATGTAATAAAAGCAATCGTAAATGGAAAAGTTCGATGTCTTTTGGTGATACTACATATATGCGTGTAATGATTTTATCACCTCCACGCCTTCTCTTCTTCCATTTTTTTCGGGAATCTTCCCACACATAATGCAAAGGAATTTCAATATACTTATATTCATGCGCTGATGGATCTGATCGATTCAATTCAAAAAATGCTAACAATTTTGTTTGTCTTGCATTTTCAATTGCTTGACGTTCTTGCCCTTCTCGAAAGTAAACATTCTGTCTACGCGGTAAATGAATGTCAAGTCTAACGATGACATGTGATTGAAAATGCATTGGTAATTCATAGATGCGCCATACAGCTTCAGTTGATCCGACATAACGGCCATTTAAAAAATTTTTAACTTCATCAATTTGTATTTCTTGACCTGGTTTATTTCTCTCTGAACCTAATTCAACAGATGCACTGTCATAGCCTTTATACACGTATTTATAAATGTATTTAACACTTTTAACTGTAGTGCATACTTCAACATTTATATGGCAATTAAATTTGGCAAGTAAATACGGATTGTATGGTACAACATAACGATTGTCGAGGCAACTACCGCGAACTTCAGCATTAATACCATTATCACGCCTTCTGTATAATGGATATCCATTTAATGATTCACATGTAAATTCATTAAATCGTTTTGGATAATGTTTTGTGCATTTTCCATCTCTCATACATACAGAATTTGGATTAAGTACACCGCATGGACCATGCATCATGTGTTTTACAACATATTGATGTAATGTAGGATGTGTTTGAATGTTAGGAATCTCCGCAGATACAACTTTATCAATATCGGTAGCGTTAACAATTTTATCTTGCTCATTTGAAGAGAGTAAAATGTGAGCATGAGGCAATCCTCTCTTTTGAAACTCAATTGTATAAATGAGTGCTTCAACTTTACCGAAGATTTTTTTTAGTGTAAGGCCTTCAATTATTAATGCTTTCAGTTTGGACTTGAATATCAGGTCGAAAATTAGCTGACTCACCTACACCAATATTGCTAACTATTTCAGGCCAACTTGGATTGCAAGTCATTGTAATAAACAAAGCAGGCTTTCCGAAATGTTGTACAATTGACATTGCATCTAAATAATTCTGATACGTATTTCTTGGAGATCCATTGAATGAAGATGGTAAAATTACTCTACGGCCAACATTATTGGCATTGGGGTTCAATTCTAAATAATCTGTTAAAGTGTTGTAAACTTCAGACCTAAGACTTGTTTGATTTTGTCGAATGAAATGTAACCTTGTGCCCTCTATTCTCACATACATATCAACTATCCACTGCAGAAATAATTTTTGTGAATGGTGCAACATGCTAAAATCTTCTCTAATTGCAAGTCGATAGGCTGCATACTGAAGCATGGTTAATTTATTTCTGGGCACTCTTGAATTAGATGTAGTTGGTACATTATGAGAAATATTGATATGCCAC
Organism: Magicicada septendecula; assembly: GCA_034769895.1. Classification (NCBI taxonomy): domain Eukaryota; kingdom Metazoa; phylum Arthropoda; class Insecta; order Hemiptera; family Cicadidae; genus Magicicada; species Magicicada septendecula. Next base: position 400,617,253 of record CM068371.1, on the reverse strand, counting down.
CCAGTATCACCATTTGGAAAAAGTAATGGATACGCTAAAGGGTCCAATGATGAATCCAAAACAGAGATATTTTTAATGGTACCATTAACTTTTGAAAACGAAACCATATTTCGTTCAAAGGGTGGCTCACCATCAACTGTACTAAATATTACTGCTACATCAGTTTGAACTGCATCATTATAACGGCGTAGATCTAAATCACGATTTACTTTAATGAGCATACATAGTTCTTTATTTTTATTTTCAACTCTCTGACAATGATCTTTCATTGCAATGAATGACCGAACGAAAGGATTAATGCGTTCCAATTCAAGAGAGATTTCGCGCATTATATTGTTATTGCATGTTTGATTATAGTGTTCACGTAATCTATAATTGACAGCAGTGTCAACATCATAAAAATATAATTGCGCATAACATGGTGAGCGACCATATCCAGCAGTCATTGAACCTGATCTGTGATAAAAAACATCATGTATTTTAAAATGATACACTCCACGCGTAACTGTATCCGAAATTTTAGCTTCTGAGCTAACCATAGCAAATGATGAATTGTATTTACGAATGTTTTCAAAATAATTTTTTGACTTTCTTTTTATTGAAGGTTCATTTGAAGTAAGTCCATCATACAATGATTTAAAGTATTCATTTTGACTTAAGGCCGGTAATATTGCTTTACCCTTATGACAACATGAAGTGAATGCAGTCCTTTCACCTAAAGTGACCTCAGATTCGAAATGTTTTGCATTGCAAAACCTGCATTGTAAATGCATTAATCCACAATCAAAAGTATTAAAATTTCTTGGAATGACATTCAGTGCGCATTTAAATGTATCCCTCAAAATAATTTCATCATTTTGTATACTATTTACATTATTTAAATTTGCATTTGGTCTATTATCATTTTGACTTTCACGCGAATATATATTCCTTCTTCTTTGTCTCTCACTCCGACCCGTCAATGTTATACTATTTACACTATTTAAATTTGCATTTGGTCTATTATCATTTTGACTTTCACGCGAATTCCTTCTTCTTTGTCTCTCACTCCGACCCGTCAATGTTCTATGTCGAGGCATAATGGAAGTACGTGCGAATATCTGAATGTAAAAAAAAACATGTAATGAAATTACTGAAACTAAGATTAGACAGGGTTTAATTTAAAAATAATAAAATGTACTCACTTTTTTGAAACCACCAATAATAATTAGGCGAGAGTAAGTCAATTCAAATTGCTGCTACAAAATCTTCCTTTTGCAACAGGTGTATATTAAGCAAGCTGTATTTCACTTTCAACTGCACATTAATTTACAAAACACAGATATCTAATATACAAAATATAAAATAAACGCTTTTTTGCCTTGACATACACTCCACAGACTATTGAAAAAGGAACATTTGAAATCACACAAAATTCACAGCTCATTCAGTCAATCTGTCAGTAATTATTTGTTGGCAACATTTTAAAATTCTTTGGCGACAATCTCTACTCTGTGCGACTGTTTGACCACAGACTATTATGTGTTTGACATTGGCAGTATGAACGTAAACAAACGACAGACTATTATGTGTTTGACATTGGCAGTATGAACGTACACTAAAATGAAAAAATTATAATTTTATTGCCTGGCAACAAAATTATTTTATTTTTAACAATTACCATTGTTTGAAAAAGTTTAAATGAATTTTCAAGTGCAAATGAATGTTTAATTTTATTTTATTTAATGTATTTGTAACACATATTATATATAAATTTTAGCTTTCTGCACGCCTTCTCCATATAAACTTTAACTATGCCAAATCTCACACTCTTCCGTGCGCGCAATATGCTTAAAAAGGGGTACAAAGTTTTCTCTTCACGTATTAATATATAGATTTTATAATTAATTAGAACGTGGAAGTCATGTATGGTTCTCCATACCGACTTTTTAATTTAGTGATTTATTTACCATTTCGAAAACAAATAAAAAATTAAAACTAAAAAGTATCCGTTATTCTGTAGACTATATACGTAGACCTAAAACGAAAGAAACGCCGCTGTTTACAAACGCTCGCTGAGCTGATTTTTATGACAACTTCAAAAATATGTGCGGCCAACCACGTATTTGCATTCCCCATACCGTTTTTTTTAAGTGTTGGTTCTGAGTACTTGTTATGCCCATTTTATAAATTTTTTTTATTTATTTCTATAACAAAACAAGTAAACTGATTTAATTCCTTCGCTAAATATTATATACGCATACTCACTGATGCGACATTTAAAAAAATGTATTACCAGTTTACGATATTTATAATTCAGTAATTTATCCACAAGTTAAAAAGTTTCTACATTATTAAACAGTTTTTGTAGAATAGAACAGTTTAAATAGAATAAATATGATCACTATCGACGTCTACAGAAGGGGATTGTATCAAAAATTGTATCAATTTCCTCATTGCTTGTATTTTATTTACCTTATAATGTGAAGTGTATAATATTTATTGTTTACGACTTCTTTAAATTTTAGATATCTATTAATGTAATCCCATGTTTCTACAATTACCATCTTGACTACAACAAAATAAGTAGCAAATAGCGAAGTAAATAAAAAATTCCAAAGAATACTGAGGAACGAACCAGCAAATATCGTGCGCGAAAACTTTTAATAATCAAAGAGCAAAAGATAAATGAAAGCAAGTACATAACGATCACAAGAGTTTAGAATACGAAAGAGATATGCAAATGAAATTTAGCTACAATTAAATATCTCACAAATGTAATAGAGTTTTACATTTAAGGAAAAACTCTAATTAAATTGTACCTTTTGCTGATACATCCTATATGTACAGTAGTTTTTAAATGTGAAAAAATAAATCTAGTAAGTTTAAGACATAATACTGGCCACCAAAAGCAGTGTGACATCGAACGTGCGGATTCTGTAAACTACCGTAACTGTCTTCTGAAGATATGTTATTCTTTATTTGAGAGTGTCCTCCGATAAAGTACACAAATGGAAATTTACTAAAGTCAAAAAATAATTTAATGATTGTAGTAATGAAAGAGGTTAATAGATCGAATTGGATAATCATAAAACTAATGATGAACCAATTTGACGCATACCACAAGTGAAAAAAGTAACATTTGTTAAGTAAATTTTAAAAATTTACTTTGTTTTAAGAGATTAAAAATTTCTGGATGACTTTGGAAGGGGCATAGAAAAAGTGAGTGCGGAAGCACGCCCAAAGCGTTGGGGCTACGGGTCAGTTATTGTCTCAGCCTCTATAAATAATTAAATTATACCTTTCATGCCCAAGCTTACTTTAAATGAGATAACATAAGAACGTTTAATTAAATAACATATTAAATGGGTTTGCTTAACACATTCATAATTAATTAGTTTTCTGTATTTTTGTTTATACTTGTTTCTTTTCTTATTGTTTGCGAAAGATTAACTACAGTTCTGTTCCGGTAAAAAGGTAAGGAAAAACACAGTACCGTTTACCAAATGGTAAAAGCTTAAGAGCATGATGTCTTTCAGCCGCCAGCTAAACCCAACATTATTATGGTTACTAACTCACTGATTGTTTCTTTTGCGCAAATGTCGCAAATCTCTCTCGAACCATAAGCGATCGCAGACGGAGCAGGCGTAACCGAACTCGTTGTCGTCGAATCGTTTCGTGAATTCCGCATCTGCTGCTATCTCTTCAGTTTTCAAGCGTTTTGGCGATACCGCAGCGATTGCCTGTTCGAATTCAGCTGCTTCGTTCGCTCGTTTAGTTGCCATCTCAATTTTCTTATTCAATCTACAACGTTTTACTCGTTCGTTGGTTTTCCTTCGCTTCTCTGCCAGTTTCATGTTGTAGAATGCATCGATTTTCTCCTGCTCAGTCATCGTCGACGCGAACGGTGTATTTATTAAGTACTCGTTCAATTCTTCGCGCATCAAGTCATCTTCCTTTCGTTTTTGTTGCGATGGGGCCGCTGGTACCGAAGCTTCACCGCCGACAGCAGCCGCTCGTTGCTGTTCCTTCTCGAGCTTCTTTCGTTCCCGACACTTTCTTACTCGCTCGGCATTTTGTCGTTTCTTGATCTGAGCCATCTCGTCGCTGCTATCCATTGTCGAACGCTGTTTTAGTCGGTCGCCACGTTTGGTTACTATATATCAGCAGCAGTGTATTTCACCACAACACAAAACAAACCTTTATTTACAAATTGCGACGTATCAAAACAAACCTTTATTTACAACAATCCCAATGACGTCATGCAATGATGACGTCACGCAATGATGACGTCATACAGCGTTACATGTTACAGAAAGTTCAAACGATGCAGTACAGACAAAAGAGCATGTAAAACCCAATTTATTCTCACTAAAACGTTTGCTAAACTCAATGTCAGCAGCGACTATTTCTGTCTTGATGCGTTTACATATCAAATTTCTAGACTGTGGGGAATCGAAAGTGTGAAAGCGTCACGCAATGATGACGTCATACAGCATTACATGTTACAGAAAGTTTCAAACGATGTCAAGCTAAAAGACATTATCATGTCAAAAAGGTGCAATAAATTAAACACGTAAACAGAAATAGGTAAAGTCATGTTGGAGAATCGCTTCTCCTTTGTTATTCAGGAAAAGGATGACGATTGTACATTGTACAATAGCAGAAATTTTTCTCATTCTACTAGTGGTAGCAGAATTGAATCTGTGAATAATTTATATTCCTACAATTTTTAAATAAAAGATCCGAAGTTAAGTCGCTATACTTAGTGTTTCATTGTAGCAGAAACACTGGATGATACAACTTTGTATCCTAATGTAGCCAGAGGATGACAAAAATAATACAATAATTACAGGCATGTTTTTTGTTATTGTATGTCTTAGGCGGGATCGAATCAGCGACCGATTTATATATCGGTATTTAATATTGCCAGGTTTATGGAGAGAACTGTGTAACTCGTGTGCACTCTTCATAGAGCTTGTTTAAATCACACACGCGCGCACGCGCACGGATGTATATTCATAACAAACAGTGAGCGAGGAGTGAAGCTCGGCTGAGCACAGATGTTCGACAACGTTAAAATTGCGGTAGAACTGTTTATTATACTGTATATAGAGCATCATGTCGTGCTATGCGGAGGGAATGTTATGTTGATAGCCACTTATAATGATTAGGGGAGTGAGAGAGGGAGGGAGGGAGGGACGACATATGTTGGGGAAACTTCTCCCGATTGTCATCTCTCTGTCTGGCCGACATGACTCATGTGTACCGTACTATTGCCTCAGATACTGCGCTGCTCTTAATTAACTGCATTGTGTACTTCCTATGTTGGGTTCCTGCTCTAAGGAAATCTCTTTCAAACTATTGCTTCCTCTTTATCAGCTGTCTCGTGCTCTCTTTGTCCTTCCTTTGACTGCGAGCTCACCTTATTCACTACACGTTACAGGTAACCGACTAAACTCCCACGCGGCTTCACAAATGAAGTTAGCAACCATTCGCTGCTTTTAATATTGTTATCATTAGTCTCTTTCTTCTAGTTAGTCCATCCTTTCTTTCTTTTTTCCACGACTCAATGTTTTGCTTTCCACTTTCACTTGACTTTCATTTTGGACGACCTCATTACACAGAATGCTTCGCGAATCCTTACAACTACTTCTACACTCGCAATGCTATACAAAGTAGCCTGTAATCAGCCTTGAACAACACCGAGGTCGGACATGGGAACATGGGGATTCGGATTCTATCTAACCCAGATTCTGAAGGTCGTACCTCTACAAAATGCGGTAGGTCTTATCTCCTGATGGTGTGAACGGCGCAGATCACATCATCTACACTGCGTTAGGTGAACACCGAGAAGAGCATGGTGGTGCGGAGATTTTGCGTGATAGTTCCTGATAACATCATCGGAACTACGCTTCGAGTGGGGGGAGCCTGAAAAAAAAAACTGTAGCACGCTGCACAGAGGGATCCTTCGGGTGCATAAGGAGGACTTGGTCCGTCTGTAACGTAGAAGACCTATAGCATGTGACCGTAGGGAAACGGACTAGCAAGTAGTGTTCTAATAATCTCAGTGGAGGGGTTTTAGTGGGTAGTTCAACCGATATGAACTCATACCTCGAAAGAAAGTCCTGTGCTCTGTGAGCTAATGCATTTCCCCTCATAAAAAAAAAATTGTTAGAACAACTGTAAGTACTATTATTATAATTAATATCAATTAAAATATTACGTTATTGTATAATAATGTGTCTTGACTATAAAATTTTAGGCGTATTAAATTACAGTAAGTTAAAATCGAGTTTGTAGCGATTCTGACTACCATCTGATCAATCATCGAAATTTTGTGACACATTGTCGAAGATGAATTCCCATACTTACGTGAAAACGTAATTTTGTTACTTTTGTTTTACTTTGTTTTACCTTGCTGGGAGCGACCAACTCCACAAAGTGTCCGCCAACGGCTACTGAGGCATCCGGACCGGAAACAGGGTTTATGCCACTACACAAAGACCCAATCCTCCGCCATTTAGTGAACAATCGTGTTAGTAGCACCCATCCATGCCAGCTACTAATCAGCAGTTTTCCTCTGGCAAACATCGACGCTGCAACAGGACACGCGCGGAAAAGACACCCCACTCATACAACGCAACTCAACTTAGTCACTTCTCAATTCCGGAACTCAACCCCTCCCAAACTTCTTCCGAGTTACGTTCAGAATTACTCCCCTATCGTAGATTCTCCGTAGTTAGGTTACCAGCCCACCATACAACCTACAACTGGAAGACGAGGTAATACGTATTCTGTCATTTTTTCTTGAGACTTTCGCCCTCTAAGTTTGTTTCCATCCTAACTCTTAGAGGCAAGTCTTTAAGAGTTTTTTTTTTTAGAAAAAATTTCCTTAAATTACAATATGGCCTACAATTATAGGTACGAATGGGTGCGAATATTCAGCCAAAGAAGGCGGACTGTTGAAAGTCATAATTCATCTATTTCATTGGTTGAGGCCTGCCAAGTAAGGAAGGTTTTACCAGTAGCTACGCTGCTACTAGCATAGGTCTAGACTCCATGAGAGCATGAGAGCACACACTTCTTCACCTGAAAGAGTAGTGTTATTATAAGCGGCGTCCTTTTAAAGGTAATGAAGAAAATACCAATTAAACGATATAGCCTATTATGATATGAATTATTGTGACATCTTTCTCTCAGCTTACAACTAACTGTTATAGGTACTGACCTGCGTGTAGATTTTTTTAATTTGCTAGACGATTATGTCCTTCTCTACAAGACGGAAATAAATACCTCAGAGAAATGGCGAGAATCAATCCTGAATAGCTAACCACAGAAACTAGATGAGAACGCGGTCAACACTCTGCAGTAAGAAGCAAATTGTGCCAGTCGCCTCGTGCCGTTCCTCCTTGTAACAATAAGAAAAAGAAGATAAAAAACGACAAAAGTGAGGGCAAAGGTTAGGACAGTAATAATTACAAAAACAAACATGAACAAATAAAATGAAGAAGAAAAAGGCGAAGAAGGATAAGAGGCATACGAGAAGACTGGAATGATAAAGGAGGAGGAAAACTGGAGACGAATAGAAGAAGTAAACGATTTTGAAAATTATACTGAGTTGGAGGAGAATAAAATGTATAAAAAGGAAGAGGAAAATAGTTAGGTGTCGAAGGAAGAGAAAAAGAAAAAAAGAAGGAAACGAGGAGAGGGAGGAAAGGGATAAGCATGAGAAAAGGTGAAGAAAATGAAGAGGAAGGGAAAACCAAATGGAATACAAATTATGCAACCAAATGGATTCACAGATGCCAACTGAATGCACTAATATCACGTTGTTTGTGTTCACTGGTATAAATTTTAGTTTATTACAACAAAAAATAAAAAATTAATATTTACAAAGTATTTCCAACAACTGACGATGAAAATATTTAAAAGAGCTCTGTAAAAGAAAAGTTCCTCGTGTGCCGACGTAAAGCGTGATCCCAGGTCGTAAAACGATAAGCTCTATTATACATCTCTGTCAATTACGCCCTCACATGTTGTTTTATTAATTTACACAGTCATTAAGTGAAGCACAGCAGACGCACGTACGGTGTGGGCGTGCCACAGAACAAGTGGAAATAGAATTTTAATGTTATCCATGTTTGTCGTTCCTGAAAACTGGTTTTGGCGGAACATTAAAACAAGAATTTTATTACCTTTTATAACCGTATACTATTCTCTTTTGAAAAACGATAACAGTTGTTAATTTTCAATTAAATAAAATTTTAACAAAACTTTTGTTATTATTCTGATATTAGGTTTGAAAATGCACGCTACAGTACAGTACGACCGTAAAAACGTAAAAATATCACATTTTGCAAATAAAGTTTTACTATCATAAATTTTAATAAGTAACCGCCTCCGGTCACAAGCATATGATGTAATCGTTAAGGGTTACAAACACATCATTGCAATTTGCTTAGCAAAATTGCATTTGTCTTACTTCTTGCTAAGAAAAATGTTCTAAATTGAATAAGTAAACAACCTACTGTGCAGCTTAAAATTTTCAGGTAAACTATTTAAGGTTATTATTTAATGTAATAATTGGAAAATATCGGTATGGAGAACCATGCATGACTTCCATGTTCTAAGATTTATATTTAAAATCATTTTCGAAATGAAATATTTCCATAGAAACTACTTCTTTCTTCAGACTTAACCACAGTACTGTGGTCACTAACGTATACTACCTCAAGCTAGCGCACTCGACTTTCACTGATGATAGCAGTCGATGGCACAGCCGAAACGTCTGGTTTTACAGAAAACATTGGACCACGGGCAAACAGCCCGGGAAGGAATTTTAACAACAAACTACTTCTTTGTTGCCGGTAACGTAGTACACACATAAAAAATCGGTATGGAGGACTATACATGACTTCCATGTTCTAAGATTTATATTTAATATAATTTACTTGAATTCGGTTCGATAATTTCTAAAATATATCATTAAATATCTAAAAAAATATCATTTATATCATTAAATCAATGCCAAACGTGAATAAAATACCCCTCCCCCTTAACCGATCTTCACCAAAATCAAAAGACCTTGAGTCCTCTACAACGCAGGCGCATATGCAAAAAATTATTTGATTCTGTTTGAATTTGCGACAGTTATTGTTCGCCATAACAAGACATGACAGGTGCAGAATTTTACGTCTGTGTCTATAATATATATTTGACAAGAAGCAGAGCTAGATATGGTGACAAAACATCAAATAAGTGGATGCTTGAGTTCTGAAGAAATTACGTATCAGCTAAAATGGTTCCCCCATGTCAGGTGGGTGAAGACTATCCTCAACCTTCGTGAGGAAGGACTGTACTTTTGGATAAAATGTTTGTAGGTCGAACGAAGAGCTGGCCAAAGAGAGCTGTGATCTGATTTGTGTAATGAAATTGGACTCTCGCTGCGAGTTATCGGCCGAGGGTGAATGATGTCTATAGTGTTATCAAAGTCTTTCCTGTCAATACTATACTAGTCATTTTTATTTTTTTAAATCAAGTCTTTCTTTCCATTCGTCTTCTGATTTCCTGAACGATGATTCTGTTCACCCGTATATTTATAGATTTCTCAGCAAAATATTTCTTCCTTAATATGCTTGTGTCTTCTGTTTAACACCCACCATTCTGATCCATGTCATAACGGTGACATATATTCCACACAGGCTAGTAAATAAGTAGCCATCAGGGAGGTAAAAATATTTTCCAGGAGGGGCAAACAATTTTCCAGAGGAGACAAATACTTATATATTTTTCATACATACACACATGCACATATTAGTTTGTAATTCTTATATCATAATTGAAATAAGTTCACAGATTGTATTAATTTATTAAAATATTTATTGCTTCAAAATATGCATAAAATTAATGGCTTGTAAAAGTTAACGTTTGATCTCCATCAAGTAGTACTCAAGTTTCCAAAGTTTTAATATTACAATGTCCATAATCAAAACATCAGAGCAGGTTTTAGTGTGTATGAGGGTACACCGTGGACAAAAATTTCCAACATTCCCTATGGAGCGTTGCTCAGTGTGAAGCTGCGAATCTACAGTGTACGTTTCACAGAACAAACACGCGGAAAAGAAGGAGCGGTCCGAAGTCTCTCATGGACCCTAAGCATCTTGCAGAGGCTTCATTCCCTAAAGACGAAATGTCTGTCTATGAACCGTTCCTCTGTAAACAGTCAGTGCAGTTACACTGGCCAGCGATCCACTGGAAGCAAATCGGTATCCACGCTGGACACATTTTCGGCTTCCTCGCGTTATGTTGGTGTGGGTTTTGGCACTTTCCATTTAAAAAGCGTGCAAACGTAATAAAATAAACATGAATGAGGCCAGTAATAACGTGAATTTTGTGTGTGTATGTGTGTGTGTGTGTGTGTGTGCCTGTGTGTGTGTGTCTGTGTGTCTTGCCTGCCTTTTTATTGCGATATTCACAATAATAAAACTTTGGAAACGTAAACATTACATAATTGAGATATGTTTGCCTGGCAGGAACGATATTTTCACTCATACATGATTTAAATTCAAATGAAAAAATTATAATTTTATTGCCTGGCAACAAAATTATTGTATTTTTAACAATTACCATTGTCTGAAAAAGTTTAAATGAATTTTCAAATACTTTATTTTTTTTAAAACGTAAAACGTTGCAGGTAAACTACCCCTTCCCCTTAACCGATCCTCACCAAAATCAATAGACCTTGAGTCCTCTACAACTCAGGCAGTTACACAAAATTATTTGATACTGTTTGAATTTGCGGCAGTTATCGTTTGCCATAGGAAAAATTCTGACACACAGACACACACACAGGCACTTTCGAAAAATGACTTTTCTTCATGTTTTGAGGGTAGTAGTCCTACAATCAGAATCATCCCTTATCTCGAACACGATTTTTTCGCCATCAGCATACTTCCATTTCCTTATGGAACATGGAAGTATAAAAATTATCCCCTCCCCCTTCAGCTATCATTTTCATTTATAGGAAATTACCCCTCCCCCTTCAACTACCCTTTCCATTTATAGATATTACATCTACCTTTCTACAGTGCTTTATTATGATCTTCTTTTCAGGATACTTTATTTATCAAAATTAAGTATTTTACTCTTGTTAAAACGTAAAACGTTGAAGGTAAACTGTCCCTTCCCCTTAACCGATATTCACCAAACTCAATAGGCCTTGAGTCATCTACAACTCAGGCACATATGCAAAAAATTATTGATTATGTTTGAATTTGCGGCAGTTACCGTTCGCCATATAAAAATATCTGCACAAGACAGACAGACATACAGACACACACACACTCACACACACACACACACACACACACACACACACACACACACACACACACACACACACACACACACACACACACACTGACACTTTTCGGAAAATGACTTTTCTTCATGTTTTGACGATAGTACAATCAGAATCAGCCCTTATCTCGAACACGATTTTTTTCACCATCACCATTCTTCCATGTTCCATAAGGAAATGCGACACAAATTTCCTTATGGAACATGGAAGTAAAAACGAGAGTCCTGGACCAATACTAATTGACCGTCACTTGGGGAAATATGTAACAGCCAATGCGACACAGATAACAAAATTTAATCCAACCAATTGCGACAGAGATAAAAATTTAACGCGGCCAGTTGCGACATAGATGGAAATTGTAACGCGGCTAGTTGCAACCGGGATGTAAAATTACGCGACCAGCTGCGACAGAGATGAAAATCGTAACACGGCCAGTTGCGACAAAGGTGAAAATTTAACGCTACCAGTTGCGTCAGAGATGATAATTTAACGCGTCTAGTTGCAACAGAAAGGATAAATTTAACCAGGCCATTTACGACAGTGATTAAAATTTTTCAGTGGATAGATTTTTGTGAATTTAATTATTTCCTTCAAAATACTTTTTCATTTTTATCTATCCTTTTATCTATTATGAACATTGACAAATGGCACACACAATTTTGAAAATTTAACAGTTATTTTATGAAACTCTCAAATTACAACAACTATTTTGCTAAACAGTGATTACAATGAGCATAGTAGTACTTTAGCTTAGAAAATACTAATCGATCCATTTTTTCTTGATTTTGTTTTAACGAAATCTGTATATTTTATTCTAAATCCAACGATTCAAGTATCTCGCTTTCAATATTCAACCTTACTAAAGAAGACAACCTCTCATCTCCTTTAGTGGAACTGAACATATCTTTAACGCATTTTAATAAAGAAAAAACGATCTTTCATATTCTTAGTTGGCTATTGGAATAGTCAAAAGTAGACGATGAGGAATGTAGCCTATATATTCGAAAATACATCAATCATTTTACAATCATTAATTCAGTTTAATACTTTGAGCGGACAAACTGTAGTATCATGGAATTTATCGTCTTCATCCGAACATAAAAAAACATAACAGCAAACTCGTCGAAAAGTGTTCAACATCGTTTTATGATTTTGGGTTGAGGACATTTGCTACATTTGTTTGTTTTTTTACAGTTATTATCTTTAAAAAGTTTTTGTGTTGAGGGCTGGATGGTGCCCTGGTGCTCGGTACTGCAGCATGCCCTAGCGTTACGGATAATAATACGGATAAAAGTCGATAGTCCAAATGCAGTCTTTAGTAATTTACGGTTTCTTGTTGTTGTTGGTTTCTGGTTGTTTAACAAAATTGGAGGACACGTTTTTCTGTTTATTGTGAATGTATTCTTGTGCAGATATTGTTTCGTTTCTCTCAGTGCGCCATTTCTTTAGCCAGTTTTGCAATTTTGAGGCACGATTTTGTAAATTACATATTGCTATTGTGTGGCTTGATTGTGATTATAAAATTGTTGTATCGTCGGCGTAGATTGCAACCGTTGTTAGCTGTGTGAGGTAAGTCTGCCATGCGGTATAGTAAGTAAAGCAGTGGGTCAAAGGTACTCTAGAGTTTACTGGTAATTGTGCAGTTTGCTCACCTCGTAGTTTGGCCAGGTAGTCCTCTTTTTCCTGCTTGCAAGGATTAGGTATTTCTAGCCGTTCCGGCTTCACCGACTTAATCTCGGTCTCCCAGCACACCTTTCCCTCGTAACCTGCCTTGGTATTCTATCCAGTGACATAACACGGTTATACCGTGACGTTACTTCTGTTACCGGCTGTACACCTAATTCCTTTCTTATATCATTACTTCTTACACGCTCAAGTCTGGTACAAATTTTGACTGATCGCGATAAATCTCAATTCTCAGGATTACTACGCCAATCTAAAATATCCACGATTTCCTAGGAGTCCATGATTCTGATCCATACAACAAGAGGGGACTGCCACCACTTTATAAAACTTAGAGTATCCCTCCTCGGTTTTCCTTTCAGAGTTCGTCGTACAATATCCTTCATATCCTTCTATATTTGTCAGTCCTATTTAAATTGCTTTGTCCTCCTCATAGGTTATATTACGCCCCAAATAATTAAAATGTATTACCTGTTTTAGTGTTTGATTGGCAGTTATGATTTTTTTCGTTCTGGATTTTTTCTCATTAATGCCGTGGTCCTAGATTTTTGCACTGATATTTTTAATTGTGTCATACAATTGATTCAACCTGTTAACAGCCAATTACAATTTGTCTTCACTTTCTTGCTTGATCATCAGCAAACAGCATAGTAGGCCTAATTAAAAATTCGTGCTGAGCCATTTGTATAGGCCTATCTGGTGATGAAACTTTCTTCCATTCTGGTACGAGTTAAATAATGTCGGTGATAAAGCACATCCCTGCCTTAGACCTTAATTAGTTTTAATGTCCCAATATCGTATCGGTTACAATTGTCGTGTTACTGTAAAAGTACTGTAGTGTTACTGTAAAGCGATGTCTATTAGTAAGATATATTTTAATACTAGAAAAAGATCTGCAAGAAAAGCGCTTTTTATTTTTCATAGTAATACTTCATACTAAATCTTTATCTTTAAACCTTGTCAAAGATTTGACTGATCCACTAACAACTAGTAGACCCAAGTTCAATATGGATATATTTCGTTAAGCTTCTGTTATTAACAAAACGAACGAAAACGCCAAGTCACTGAAATTGTACGTTCATCGTGTAATTAGCGAGTAGCGACATGCTGCGTGTGACGAATGGATAGCGTAGCGTAGCGTGGCGTCGGTACCATCTGGCGGCGTCATCTGTTGCGTCACAGTCAATTGACGGGACGCCGCGATCTGCCGTGAGATTGGTCGTGCTGTAATTGCTGCACGTATCTGATCAATTTGCACGGCCTCCGCGATCACAAGCGCCGATAAAACAATTGTTGGTTAATTACTGGCACACGAGTGCTACAGATAAGCGTGGCAGTATGTGTATGTTATTTTTTTTAATTTAGTTCGAGACCCCTACGTCATCGCTATTGTCTTATGTTAATCTTTACAAGTTAGTCGTTATAATGACAGATAGCAATGTTAAATGTTTACATGAACGGATATATGTTTGCGCAAATCTGGTAGACCAATACGTTGGTCTATATTAACGATGAAAAATTAATACAACTTAATGAAGCTCAGTTACAAGAGTAAACTTAGACTGAATATTATTTTTTTTTCGGGGGACAATTTAAAATTTTCCAATCTAAAACAAAAACAACTCTATTTCTCGGGAAATTTTCTTTATGATCAAAAATTGCCATAGATGGTTGAATCCTGATGTCGCATACATGACCTGATGACGGTTGAATGTTATTAATTTTGGGTGCGATGTCACATATAAGAAATCAAGATGCTAAACACAAATTAAAGAAATTTAATTATTGTTCGAGAGCAATTTAAAGACACAGAGAGGAACACGTCTCTCGTAGTGCCGCTACTCTAAATAGAGCATAGTGACATCATGTGACTTGGCGCTCACTGTGGTTCCAGACGTCTAGATCTTGTGCTGCCTGAATAGGTTCTTGCATACGATGCTCTATAAGTGGTTTGATCAGATCCACCCGTCGATTCGGACATCTGCCTCGAGGGCGTTTACCATCGATCGTCCCTTGCATAATTAATTTCTCTAAACTGCAGTTTCTTCTGGACGTGTGTCACAAATATCTCAGGCATAACTGTTTCATTATAAACATATCTGTAAACATGTTGAGACATTCAGCTGATGTAAAACAGATTCGCCAGTTCGATGCTGCGTCTATGAAATATTTAGCATCCGTCGATACACCCACATTTCAAAGACATCATCGGTTCTTTTCCGTGATGTGATATTCATGGTCCAGGTTTCAGGTGTAAGTAACTATTGGAATTATAAGTGTTCTTATTAACGTTAATCTAGTGTTCTGCTACATCGCAGTATCCTTCTACATTTTAGTTAGCTTGGTAGTTGCAATCCTAGTCGTACACATTCTTCTCCTAATTTCTTTGTCGCATTCTCCTTTATTTGTTAGTAGTGGACGAAGGTACAATGACTATTTTGAAGCCTACTACTTCTCTGACGTTCATGAGAGTACAATTACTTATCATAGTTTAGTTTTGGCTTGTCTACACTCCTCACTTTCTGTTGTTGTAACATTCACTATTGTATGAACAAAACTAGCTGTACAAATTCTAATTGTAACGTTTGGTTGAAAAGGGAATACGCGAAGCTGTGTACAGTGTGGCTTTCACGCATGCAAATAAAAACACTGTATGTAACTAATTAAGTAAATACCCTATTTGCCGTTAACTGTCTACTGTCTGATGGATACTTTCCAACTTATTTTGGCAATCAGGTAGTAAACAAGTGTATAAAAGACGACAGGGACACTGTATAGTCATCAGTTCCAGTAAACTCCAAAAGCGAGCTGGATGAGCGAACTGTGTTAGCAATAACTGTCAAGTTAAGTTTTTACGTATTGTTAAGCAGTATTTGCAGGTATTATTTACATAGTAAATAGTTACAGTTTGTAATAAAACTTTAAGATTACAAATAGATGATGACGATGATGCCCCACTGTTGTGAGCGCCAATTTGTAATAAAACTATGCTTTATCACAAATAAAAATTTATGTTGATAATAAAAAATTTTTATGGTTTATTAATTTAATTTAAGTTTTTTTATTATTGTCTTTTTATTACTATTTATTTATTTAATTTTTTAATTAATTAATTATTTTTATTATTTTATATTTTATTATTGTTTAATTACTTAAATTATGAATTGGTTATCGTGTATGTCTTAGTGACGAAATAATTGTTTCACTTCGTTAATCGGATTATGTCCAGCTGTGCCGAAGTGTATCTCTTCCACTCGGCTCCCTTTCTTCTTCTTCTTGATTCCTTCGTTAATACTCCTAAATTAAGTTAGGAATGAAATGTATTAATTTAATTAACTAAAAAAATCAGGAAAACGAGTATTTTGAACAATTCTGATGTTTATTTTTTAAAAGCAGTGCGCCAATCTTGCGCACATCGATTTTGCTGCGGCTAAGACTCGACTCACAGGTCGATTGTTTCAACTGGACAAATATATGAAATTACAATATTAATTATTAGAGTTCTTTGAACTGTCGAAATGGTCAGAGGAGGGCAAGTCACAAGATACAATACTTACAATTAATAAAATTTAAATACTATTATTTAAAAGAAACATATCTCAGAAAATAATGTCATTTAGTAAAGAAAATTTCGAACCATACATGCAGTGTATAACGTCACGTCGTTGCTGGTTCACGGAGGCGGTGTACTGCTCGCTATGCAAACTGGAAAATGGCTGCCGTCGACTTTGGATTTCTACTACCCACGCCGATTCCGTTCTTTTTTCTCCCTCAAATATACTGGCGGATATCTTCTTCTGCAATGATGTGGTCCCTCTGGATAATTAGTTGTAGTGTTCTCTTCTACTCGACGATGTAGTTCGGTGCAGGATTAATTGTATCGTATTCAGTGTTCCAAAATCTGTTTGAGTTCGTTATTAATTGAAATTGTGTTAAATGAATTTTTCAATATGGCGGATGATTCTTAGTGCCTTGGTGTTAGATCATATTATTTCTGAAATTCGGTTGCACTTTGTTACTGTTAAGTTCTTTTTATATTAAGTTTCGGTTTATAACCTCTGTAGTAAAATTTTCATGTCACACTTCATTTTTCTTCAGATAATTTATGTTTATTGGATCTTCCTTCCATACGTTTTCATCCGTACAGGTTCACGTTTAACAATCAACTGATGACTTAAATCGTCGTTTAATGTAGTAATTTCCGAAATAACTTATTCTCCTTTCCCATTGTCTGGAATCAGCTGTGGCCTTGGTTTAGATCTGGTCTTATAAAAGTATATGACATTTTCTCCCATTTTATGGCTATAACTTATTTATTTGTTAATTTTATAAAAATTTATATACCTAGAAATATTCCTATTCTAATTTTACATAATTTAATATTCAATTTGACCTAATTTGGTTTCAAATAATCTTAAAATTGACATTTTTTTATATTTCTTATAGGCCTTATTATTTTTCACATAATTATAAATTAAATGGTTTACAAGTCATTTTGAGTTAACATTTTCCTTCAATAATTTTACTTCTTTCATCATTATTCTTGGTTATTAACAATTTGTTGTTATAACATTCTAATACTGATTATTTCACATTTTATTTGTACTGAGTCCCTCGTTAGGCCTTATATTACATATTTCCAATGAAGTTAATTTTATCTTCTGGTCATTGCATTTACTATTATTTATTTCTGTGATGATTATATTTAAATATCTTTATTTTAAATTGACTAATCTCTGCTAAATTTATACAGTTTTATTTATTATATCCTCTTGGATTTGATTATATTATAAAGGTTGAATCTGGTCTAAAATACGATTTTGCTTTGCTATTGGTTTTTTAACTATTTTGTTCCTTATTATGTCTATGGTTTACAATTCAAAATATATCAATATTATCCTCTTGCCTTCTCTGCCTTAACAAAATTTTAACATTAGTTAACATCATTTAAATTATAACATAACATCTTATATTTATCATTTTTTAACTACCTTATTCATTTATAATAAAAACATCTTATGTCTATCGGTTTTTAACTACACTTTAAACATAAACAACATTCTATATCTAGCATCTTCCACTACCTTATTCATTTATAATAAAAACATCTTATATCTATTCTTTTTTACTTATATTATCTAATCATAACACAACACATTCTATATTTAACATATTCCCTTACATCTATGGTAAGTTCATGGTTTCCTATTTATATTACTATTCATACAATCCTTATATATACTATTTTTAAACCCTCTTATAATTAATATTTTTTTCAGTCCTTTGCT
Organism: Magicicada septendecula; assembly: GCA_034769895.1. Lineage (NCBI taxonomy): Eukaryota > Metazoa > Arthropoda > Insecta > Hemiptera > Cicadidae > Magicicada > Magicicada septendecula. Next base: position 400,598,941 of record CM068371.1, on the reverse strand, counting down.
GTCCGTTATTACAATCCTTATATTCTATATTTACACTTTTATAATTACTAGATTTGCAGTCATTTGCTGTCCTTTTCTCTTATGATTTAATATTTTAAAACACTTTCTATTCTCTACACTTAATAGTAGTCTTTTACGCTTATTGTGTTTGTTATAGTATTTCACTTTTAATCATCTACACTAATGGTAGTCCTTCACTCTTTCTATCTAAATATTTTTATTACCTACTCTAATGGTTGTCTTTATTCTGATTTACTCTATGGTAATCTTTCACTACTTCTAGCTAACATGCTATTCTTTATTCTTGTTATTTTTATATTTAATTTCCAATTCAATTCATTGGTAATGTATCCTGTAACTTGGGTTACTGTGTTTAAGGTTTGTCATTGTTTTAAATCTGTTTAAATGGTACATGTCCTTCATAGGATTTCGGGAATAGCCTTTCCTCATTCAGCATTCTTTGTATGAAGCTTGGAATAGTCAGTTCCTTAGTTCTTATTCTATGAGTAGGTTATTATTCCTGTACCTAGATCTTCTGATGTCATTAAATTGATAAGTTGTATTTGATTATTTTGTCATTTACTGCTCTCTATAAGTAGGTTATCATTTTTTGTATTTGGATCTTCTGATGTTATTGAGTTAACAAGTTGCACATGATTATTTTTTCATTTACTGCTCTCTATAAGTAGGTTATCATTTTTTGTATTTGGATCTTCTGATGTTATTAAGTTAACAAGTTGCATTTGATTATTTTTTCATTTACTGCTCTCTATTCTACTGGGTATACTGATGATGTACTGGGGTTTTATATAGATGGTTTCTTTTATTTGGACCAAGAGTTTTCTTTGTTATAGAGTTTATTTTTTAACATTTTATTGGCTATAATGATCAGCTTATTTAATTCATTTTTAACCATTTAGTTATCACTCACTACTGATATTTCTTCTTTTTTCCTTTTTTAATGTTGTATTAAGTTAAGTTTTAAGGTGAAAATTCTGTTATGCTACAAGTTGAATCATTTTAAAATAAATTAATTTGGAATGACTTGAGACATTGTTTGTTTATTAATTGGCTATTAAATCAGAGTATCTTGAACTTCCAAGATTTTTATTTTAGCACTCTATTTAGCCCTTCGGTGCTCAATTCGACTGTAGTATAGTGTACAATATGATATAATTCAACTATAGTCGAATTAGGCACTGAAATGGTAGATTACTTTTTTATCCACTCGAGAACAGTAATCGAGTTATACTCCGGTGTAACACTGTCTTTAATTTTTCCACGATGCTCTGGAGTTCGGTATCGCTGGATGTTAGAATAAGAGTATCATCAACGTATCTCAGGTTGGTGATTTTCTGGCCATCTATCAGAATACATACAACCCAGTTCTCCAACACCTGTCTCATTATGAGTTCTGTGTACGCACTGAAAATCATAGAAGAATGAATCCATTCCTTTCTCAAGCCGGTATCTATAAAGAAAGATCCAGATAGTGTTTTGGGGACTCTCACTTTTTCACGACTATTTTCATAAAAATCTTCGATCAGCTAGATTATATGATGGTGGACTCCCATTCAGAGAGGAACATAGATGATTTTTTTTCAGATATTGCTTCCTCCAACGGTAATAAACGAAAGTGAAATATGGATTCTCCTGAAAAAGATGTTAAAAAATACAAATTTCTGAAGTGAAATTCTTAAGATCATTTAAGAGATGTAGTCATAGAAATGATGATATCGAGGAAGAATTTCAGAAACAACAATTTAAACAGAAAAAAAGTGAAACGAATCGGTATACCTATTGGAATAAATGGCGGAAGTTTGAATTCCTAAACAAGGTCCATACCACCTGGTAAATGGGATCATGGGATCATGGAAAAGTTGTTTCGATAAAGCTGAAAAGCATATTGAAGACCATATGATATAAGGCGGTGGTCAGCGAACAACAAAGAGGGGTATCAATCGATCTGAGCACGAAAAACAGAAAAAAGGAGAAGATCCTGCTCAACGAAGGTTCACGGTCAACCAATCCAACCTCGTCCCTCCTATACTACTGATAGAGCGCGCACTCACACACACACATCAAACCTGTGGTTACTGCGTCCTGTACGCACTACGACCATTATTTACTTGAAGGCCGACTTCCTTAGAGCCACGTAAAGCAACATTTTAGGGCTTGGGTTGCAATAAGTTGTAAACGTGAAAAATACGCCACATACGTGATCATCAGTGGTTCAATATCACTTTTAATCTTCTTCTTTTTCTCCACGTCAAGGTACATCCTGTTCCGCCTTCACTGAAGCCATCTCTTCCAATAACAATTTAATAACACATTTAATAATACAAATTAACGCTCTGGTGCTTGCTGAGCATTACTTTTTGTTTGACTATTTTTCTTAAGGTTAGTCACTTTTTTGTTTTTAATCAGTCTTTTTGGGCCCACTCTAATACTTCTTTTGGCTATATTTATTCTGCATATATGTCACTACGTTCTTGTGGAATCTTTTCCTCATCTCTTAACTCAGAGTTTCATTCCGTATCAATCATTGTACACTTCGATTCTCCATTCTTACTAAAATATTTTATAATTTATTATTTTGTAATAATAGACCTATAGTCCTACCACTTTAGTCAAATTCTGAACCTAAATATTTAAATTTTCAACATGTTTATTCATTTTTTTAATATAGATTGCAAATCCTCATTCCATTGCATATCCTTTTCGATTAATATTAATTTCTATCTTGTTCTCAGTTGTAGGTCTACCTGCTCTGATAGAACGTTTTTCAGTAAACGTTTTTAATAGATGATTTTCCTTGTTTCAATGTCCTTATTTAAATAGGTCAGTTTACTCATTTCAAAATCACATAATCCTGTATTCATTTTTTTACAAACAATTTTTGCCCATGTCTCCTATACTATACCTCATCTCATTTATTGTTAAGTTAATTTACATTTTATTGAGTGATTAGAACAAGTTCAAGGATTTTTAAAAACAATAGTTTTTATAAGCTTAATGTCATAGGATCTGAACACTGCATAAAGCTTTAGATAAAAATAGAAATGTCATCAAACCTCACTAAACTTCCACATATTATAAACGACATGGTTGATGTTAAATTTCCTTCCCGGGCTGTTTGGCCGTGGTCCATTGTTTTCTACAAAAACAGACGTTTCGGTAGTGCCATCGACTTCCATCATCAGTGTAAACTCGAGTCACGCTAACGTAAGGTGGTAGACGTTAGTGACCACAGTAAGGTTGAAAGGTCTGTTTTTCAGTCTTAACCACAGTACTGTTGTCACTAACGTCTACCACCTTACGTTAGCGTAACTCTATTTTACACTGATGATGGAAGTCGATGGCACTGCCGAAACGTCTGGTTTTGCAGAAAACAATGGACCGCGGCCCAACAGCCCGGGAAGGAATTTTAACAACATCGACTCCGGCGGTGTAAGCCTAGGAGCCTAGGATATTTTAATAGGTCTCAGACAGACTCATATTGATTATTGTAGGTCTCAGACAGCCTCATATCGATTTCTAATAATTGTTAATATTTAATATAACATTATATTATACAAATTGCTATTATGTACAGCTTGGCTTCGGGTGTCTTATAATTATGGTAACACAATACGCGGGGAACAGAGACGGCTGGAGATTTCCCACCGCTTTTCAAACCGGCCAATTAAATTATCATAATAGTCGACAGAGAGCGCCCTCTGTCTCTCAATTATTCACCATTACTTTGCTATAAATAAAAGGATTCAAGCGCATGCTGCTGCACAATTACACATGCACAGACGAGACCCAATAAATCATCTGTCACAATCTCAATGTGTGCAATCGGTACAGAGGGCGTTTCACTTTGTCGTTTGTTATCATCCATTATTTATGAATTTACACTCAGAAAATTAGTTAAATTTACTGAAAACTTTAGTAAGCTTCTGATCAACGGCGGTTTAGTGGCTATCGTTAGAAATAGACTCTTCTTCTTTTCCTCAACCCAGAGGTTGGTGGGCTTCCAATTTCCTCCTTTCTGTAGGCAGTCCCTTTTAGTCACCAACATACCTTCTTCCTTCTTTTACTCCATTCGTGTACTCCTGCCTGGATCTTTCCCTACCACTACGCCTCTCGACTGGTCCCTTGATTAGGACGGTGAACCAGTCTGAATGACGCAGCAGGTGACCAAACATGTTGCTTCTCCTTTCCACAGTGGATTCAATCAGCGTCTTTTTTCACCCATTCTCTTGAATACAGTATCATTAGGTACTCTTTCCGTCTACGATATTCTTAAGGCCCTCCTCCAGTAAGACATCTCCAGAGCTTCAAGGTAGCTCCTCTCCACTTTCTTCAAAGTACAGCTTTCCGAGCCCTATATGCACATGCTAAAAATGAAACTCTTCATAAATTTCTCCCTGATTTCCAAGGACACGTTCCTGGATGCCAGAAGAGGTGAAATAACGAGACATAAATGACTGCCGTTTTAGAAATATAATAATATGGTATACTCTTATACACGTACAAGATATATTGTAAAAAAAAAGTGAGACTGACTGTATAAAACTAATTATTGATACATTAACTACTAAAGATTTTTCTCTCCTTGAAAGTAGTTCCGTTGGATAGCCACACACTTAGAAAGACGATGAGCTCATTAACTGAAACACAACTGGTAGTCTTCAACTGTCAATGTGTTTAGCCGGGCTGTAACAATATTTTCGATGTAGTCCACACTTAAAAAATAGCAACCCCCTGAGTTGTTTACCTAATATAGTAGTCGCGTTTGATCTTAATTGCATTTTATTATGGTCTGATTATTATAGGATGCGTTTTTGACAATACTTTGAATGAAACCGGCGTTAAACTCAAAATAGCGGTTGCACACAAAACATTACTCACTTTTACTTTACAAACCACAGGCAATACAGAATTAAATTAAGGCGGGGCTCTTATTGCGCCTTACTATGCTGGACTCCCATTGTGTAACAGAATTCACCTTTTTCTTTAAACTTTTCACTACTTTTTAGTTTTTCCTATAAACAATTCAGTTCTTGAAAATATCGTCTTTGACGACTGTGGCGACTTTCGATTACAACAGCTTAGTTTGTGAGTAAGTAGGCCTATGTAATGAAAAATAAATTGTATTGAAAAAACGAGTTCTGTAACACAATGGGAGTTCTGACCTATTTTGGGTCATATAATTTTCGTGGACTGTTCAAGTTATTTAGTATGTTCTATATTTCTGTGTTAAACTAATATTGCATTTGGTCGCCTTACTTTGACTTACGTATTGTTTGTAATATGTAAAATAAAAGATGAATACGTATTGCTTGTAATGAAGTAAAGAACCCCGCTTTTTATTATCCTGGTACAGTGTGTAAAACGTAAAACTTATAATCGGCTTGCAAGCTTGTACAATTGCAGTCACTGAATTCAAATAGTCTACGTATTCCAATTGTTAGTTGGTTAAAACCGTTATTTTAATTAGTTTTTATTGTTACTGTGTTTTAATCACTAAATTTAATTACTAAACTTTTCCATACGTCATGAACGAATTTTGTTTTCTTTACAAAATGTACTAAAAACCAAAAAAAATCCATGAATTACACATGAATGTTACATTAACATTATGCATAAAAGGTATTTTCATGAACAGTTACGTATGCAATCTGTTTACGATTGGTGCGCTTCTTCTTTACACCTTAACTTATCGATACAGTCGTAAGTCAAAATATCGAAATTATAATGTAGACACAGATAATGGGGTTGTACCATTTAATGATTTTTGACTACATCTTTGGTGTCCTTCTGTTATATCATTACTTAAATGTAACACTATTAACATTCTTTATTGTTTTATTGTTAATATTATAACTTTAGATTGAACGCCATAGTCTCAGAAGCGGGTATTTTCATATTGTAAAGTTCACAGTTTAAATTTAACTTATTGTTTACAATAAAATGCAACGTTTTTCCCGGTACAGCTTAGCTTAAACTTTAATTTAAAAAAAATTGAAGTGTTTATTTTGATGTAGGCACCGTTAGGGAATCGGGGTTCCCTGCTTACACTAACTTGTTTTAGCTACCATTTATACAAACATTATCCCCTTGTGAATCACTAATAAACGTTAGTTAATTTTGTTTTACTAATACAAACTAAAAAGAAATCATTATTTGATGTTCTATTTAAACAATGTAAATCCTATTAACAACGGGTGAGACGGGTGTCGTATCTGCGGAATAATATTATTTACTTTGGCCGGACAATATGTTGGCAAGTAAGTGAGCAAACAGACAGGAAGGGTAGGTTGTTAAGCGAGTTAAGGGTTCCCCATTGTTGCCTGGGGTGGGGTGGGGGAGAACAGCCCTCTTCATGAACTGATTAACCTTTTCTGTAGTTATTTAGGCGTCGTCACGGTTATCATCGTTTCACGGAGACGGCCGAGGGATCTTTAAATATTAACGTAATTGGCAGTAAACCTTCCGCACACGCGCGCTCTCTTCTTGCTTATTATGTGAACGAGTGCGTGCTTATGGCTTTTTGATTACGTTCACTGGTCTTCATATTTTTATTGCATCTATAAAGATGTATAACTAACTATACACTAATGTAAGCGTATGGACCAGGATTTTGTAGCATCAATTAACAGTGACTTTGCTAGAAGCTTGAGCCTCTCTTCCGTTATTGAAAATTTTGTTGGAAGTAAGGCTAATCGTCGGAAAATTTTATATAAACAGTACACATTACTGTTACTATAATCTAAGAGATTGAAACGTTTACGAGTATACGTTATAGTCGTATAAAAAGTACTATTGTTAAAAAATGTCTTGTTTTTAGTTGTTATGTCAATTATACATTTAAAAATATTCATACGTAAAACAACATTGTTATTGACTTTACAATTTTTGTCGTCGTCGTCTTCTAGGTCACTGGACCTGTTCTGCTTTCAATGTACGTCTCTCGCTATAACGTTCCTCAGGCTTATAATGACGTCCCAACACTCCAGATATGCGGTTTACATCCATTCCAGTCAGGCGTTCTTATACCTCTACAATATAATGCCACTAGAGCAGTAGGCCTATAGTTGGAATTGCTATTTGCGGGGCTGTAGGCCGTGGTCTACTGCTTGTATTCAAAACAGACGTTTCGGCCCCACCATCGGAAACCATCTTCAATGTAGAAACTACTAAAAAATTGGCACGGTGTCCGCTAATTCACCCCGCTACTCAGGTACAGACTGTGAATAGGTCATACAGGCAGACAGATAGTGGTACTGAGCTCATAGTCTGTACCTCAGTACTGGAGTGAATTGGCGGACATCGTGCTAATTTTTTAATAGTTTCTACACTGAAGATGGCCTCCGATGGTGGGGCCGAAACGTCTGTTTTGAATACAAGCAGTAGACCACGGCCTACAGCCCGGCAAATAGCAATTCCAACCATGTTGATCCCGGCCGTGAAAGCCTAAGGAATTCTATAGTGCAATATAGTGAGTGGTTCTTATATCTTCTTATATAGTGGCTTCGCATTGAACTCATTGTGTGGTTGATTTTCTTGTCTTATCCTCTTTTGTGTGTCTTTTGTTAATTCTTTTCATGTGTATTACGATGTTGGGAGTCTTTGTTCCTTTGCTTCTTCTTCTTCTTCTTCTTCTTCTTCTTCTTCTTCTTCTTCTTCTTCTTCTTCTTCTTCTTCTTCTTCTTCTTCTTCTTCTTCTTCTTCTCCTTCTTCTTCTCCTTCTTCTCCTTCTTCTCCTGCTTCTCCTGCTCCTCCTCCTCCTCCTCCTCCTCCTCCTCCTCCTCCTCCTCCTCCTCCTCCTGTCCTCCTCCTCCTCCTTCTTCTTGTTCTTATTATTCTTCTTCGCCTTCTCCCGTCAAGTTTTAGGTGATAAACATGTTCACCAGTTCAGCAAAGTCAAACCATCTCTTTCCGGATCATCCAGGAGATCGCTTTTCTTTGGCTTTATAAAAGAACGCTTACCCTGGCAACCTGTGAGCCGTCATTCGGTCTGTATGACTCAACCATCGATTCGGATATTCTCCGATTTTTTACTCAGTGAGGGAATATTTAGTTCCCAGCGTATATGCTCATTACATATTCTATCGGCTGCTGTGTATCCCTCTACAGAACGCAGAAACCTCATGTCGGAAATGAAATTACTGGTTTTCCATGTTGTAGGTTTTGTGTTGATGGGCTGCCGGCAACCCAATTTTTACAAATTACAAATCAATATATTAAAAGCCAAATGGATTCTTTTCTTTTCGTTTGTTGATATCTACGTTTTAATTTTTGTATCTAATTTTACAAGTACAAAAACTAAATAATTCATAAGCCTACAGAAGATAGGATTACAAATAACAAGTAGCAACGGTAACTTTCACTAAGTTAATAAATTGTTAACTTTTAAGGAATGTTTATAATTTACATGTTTCATATAAATTAAAAAGGCGCGTAAACAATTTTAGTGGTGGTGGGGAAGGAACAAAACCAAAGTCGTGAGTGTGGTTAGAGAGAGAGAGAGAGAGAGAGAGAGAGAGAGAGAGAGAGAGAATATCCATTGCATTTTAATTTAATAGAAAAAAATGAGACTCTTTCACGTAAAATATTGTCGTATCCTTATAACGTAGGCTACACCTGTTGAGTAAGAGAACAGACAATTAGACAATAATAAAAGACTTGAAATAGTCTTGTGGCGGCTGTGACCCGTCTAATGACCAACAACAAAGCACGCCTGGCTTCCACAGTAGCGACAGAGACATAACACACAGTATTAAGCCGACGTTTATGGGAGACGGTTGGAACGAACTAAAAAATAAATAACTCTGGGAACACGATTTCCAGATGAGTCACTAGCTACGTTATCAGATAATACTGTTAATAAATAAACGTTAATACGACAAAATTCGTGTTTCACGTAGTCGTTGTTGATGTTATTGTTATTAATAAAACTTGTGATAAAATATGATAATGAGAAGAATGTTGCTGCTGCTGCTCCTGCTAGTAGTTGGGGTTGGTGTAAGTGGTGTAAGTAGGGGCCAAGGGAGGTCATGGCCCATCAGCTCCGCTCAATCAATCTCAATCAGGGTGAGCTAATCCTTTACACAACAACCAGTAGCGGCAGCCCGCCCCCCTCGAAACAACGCGTCTCGTCGATGACTGCGCTCCTTCCTACTACACACTCGTTGCAACTCTAATATTCCCCAAAACTTCGCGTTTTGTAAGTCATCATTACAGTTTTATTCACTACCTTATTTCATTATAGTTTTGTTCGGCTTCAACATATTTTTAAAGTCATTGACCGTTTAATTATATCGCGTATTATTTACAGAAAAAAGGCAGTAATAGCATTACTAATAATAAAGTCCCGGGCGTGACATGAAATCAAGGAATGTTTCTAAGCCCACGACTGCGCTTCTTCCTATTACACACTCGTTGCAACTCTAAAATTCCCCAAAACTTCGCGTTTTGTAAATCATCATTTACAGTTTTATTCATTACAGTTTTGTTCGGCTTCAATATACTTTTTAAATTGATTGACCGATTAATTATATCGCGTATTATTTACAGAAACAAGGCACTTTTAGCATTACTATCAATTACAGTCCCGGGCGTGACATAAAATCAAGGAATGTTTCTAAGCCCCCAGGGTTATACAGCCTGTAGGGAAATGGGTATTCTGGGGTAGAACGGGTGGCTGAAGCATAGAGCTGGTCACACTAGCTACGGCTACATCCTACCCTGCCTCTCGCAAACTACTGGAGCTATTATTATTTAATTATTTGCCAGTCTCAGGTGTTTACTTATTGACTTTTCTGTGTTTTTTATTCTTTTTCTGACAATTATCATCCTGTTTTGCTTCCACCACATAAGTACTAATACACAAAAATGTTACTCTTTTATTCTGTCTACAAAATGAATCAGAACAAAGATAATGAAGGTAATAATAATTATAATAATATCATGGTCAAGAATTTACTGCCGATTTTATTATCGACTTTCTTGCGTTTTGCTTTTCTTGTAATATTTGCCATTTTATTTTGGTTTACAACACACCTATTCCAGTAAACAAATAGGTCATTCTTAAAATTATCGAACTATCACGTGCTTTTAAGTTTTAGAATTTTTTCACTAGCGATTTTTAAGTATTCTTAAACTCTGAATCTCCTTGCAAAACATTTATTGAAACAAAGGCATTATTTTGATCATAACCATCACTACTTCACTTTGTGAGAAGGAATTTCTTTAACGGTCTGATATGTTCGTCCTTTTCCCAATTGGATTTCCATCTTTCTCCTTCCTCCTGATATTTCGTACGGCTCTCCTACTTCTGAATCGTCGATATCTGCAGATTAACCAAACATCTTGCCCATCCTCTTCAAACGGTTTTGCCGAGTATGTTTCCAGTAAACATTAACCAACTGATAGAAATTCTATACAGAATGTTTTTATGTAAAGATATCACCATTTCCATCATCACTGTCAACGTCAACAGCATCTAACACATTCTTTTCCTCCTCCTCCTATTCCTACTTCTCATTATCGTCATCATCATTATGATGATATTGTGGTATTCGGAAGCTCCTATCCTTAACCGTTAGAGACCTGAAAGATAAAATATTTATTATCCTCAGAGTAGTTTAACAATGTCCACCTAATTATTTCCTCTCGAAGAAACACATTCGTCTTTATCATAAAACGTAACGGTTATATGTGTGGTTAGGGCGATTTATATGATTTTTGAACGAACTGACGAATTTTCAGAGTTGTTCTTTCGTTGGACGCGCAATAGAGTCTCCGATATCATATTCACAACAATAGCAATGTTCAAGCTAAACAATCAGAATCGTAGCTCAACAATAACAAAATGAATCTCATTGTTGTCGCATGCACTTCACTTCCGGAATTCTTTGTTGGCCGCGCCAGACTTTGAGCGTCTCGTACCGGATACATCAGCCCTGACCACACCAATTTCCTTGCATCCTTATTCATTTCTAATTCAGCTTATATACACCGAACTGTTAGCACATAACTCACGACCGGTGTCTTTCTGCTAGACAGGAAATATCAATGGAGGAACCCCTTTCCCTAATCCACTTAAGAAGAAGAGAATATAGAGTCACAATCATATTTAAAGCCTGTAATGTTCCTAATCATACTTCGATTGATGGCTTATTCGTTTGAGGCTATATACAGATTAACAACACTTTATGTAATTACCGTATTGTATTACTATTCTCGGGGGGGGGGGGGGTCTACCCATTTTGCTCATACTTTACACGAGCTGTTCCTAAAGTCTGGACCGCGACTTACCACTGAATGATAACTTCTCAGAAACTCGTAAAACATTAGTAGATACCGATAACACAGAAATTATTAAAGACTATAAATTTCTTATTTTAATTTATGAATTATAATTATGATTAAAATATAATGTACCAATTTTACTATAATTTTAGTAAATAATTCACTTGTAAATGATTAAATGTCTAATGCATGTGGTTCATAAACTATGTATTCCCCACTAACAACAAGGGAAAGCAACCCGTTTACAGACAAAATTTGAACAATTAGAGTCTGACATCAGACCCTAAAGATTCATTGAAAGTACCAGCGTATAATTCCTTACTTAAATCGTACTTCAATTAAAATAATTAAACAATGAAGCAACAAAAAATAATATCTTTAAGTATTCAACTTGAATGGATAATTCCGTAGAACAATATGAAATGGATCTGCAGAGAAATGGATGTTCATCTGGAGGGAATGTAAGAGACATGGGGATCGAAACAGTCAAGGAGCCCATTATACGGTGCGGGAATCATGAATTTGCCACTGTTTAATTCACATTTTGCAGTATAAAAAAATGTATGTTAATGGGTTACTTTATCCAATAGTTTGTTTTTTGGTCGTGATCAATTTTTATATGTAATTACTATGCAAAACGTTTGTAACAATATTAGCCTATAGGTTAAACGTGCGTTACTGTCAGTAAAATATTGTGTTCCTGGGTTAACATACAAACTAAAGGAACACACAGGAAATACTCACTTTTATTTTACAATTCACAAAAACAGCAACTAGAAGCAACGCGGGGTGGTTCATGGGCCACCCCTCGTGTATTACTGTACAGGACTTCCGTTGTGTAAAAGAACTCACTTTTTGCCGTAACCGTTAAATTTTACACCATTTTTTCGTTGTAGCTAATATGTTGAATTCTCGCTTGTTTTCTGACCCCCACCCCACCCACCCACCCACCCACTACGTTTGCGATGTTGTTGGTATCTTTTCCACACCGAGTATATGTTTTAAATACAATGAGTAAAGATTTGTCTGTACCTTTGATTTACACAATGGTGCCGTCACGTTAAAAGTATTTTACATAATGTTTTCGTCGTAAGGTTAAGGACGGTAGTGTACGTTTTAATATAGTTTCAATACAGTGAACGTGGGAATCCATTAAGTAGCGCAAAAACTGCATCGAGGGACATCACGTCACCACTTAAGAGAGTTACCTCGTATTACGCACGGAATTTTCATTGAGTGATTTGTTCCAATTTTGTACTTAATAACTTTAAGAAATAGCGGCCATATAGAACCACAGTTATCCTTTGTTTTATTTGTTAATCGGTTTAAAAACACTTTGGTATGAGAGAGAGAGAGAGAGAGAGAGAGAGAGAGTGTGTGTGTGTGTGAGAGAGTTTTACTTTTACCGGGTTACAAACATTATATTTAATTTTAAAACGTTGCATTGTAAGTTTTTCAAAAGTTCTGTTCTGTGCTTTCAAACGTTACTGTGTTACAGTTATTGTATTTAATATATTAAAGAATTTAATTCGTCATAACTTAAACCATTGTACTATTCATACAAGAACTTATCAACTTTGGTTATTTACTATTGTTTAAAATTATGCAATTGGATCGACGCAACTTGAAGACGTAGTAGTATTGTTCAGGGTGTACTGACCACCACAGATTTCCAAGATTGGATGATTTGATGTCACCCCAGCGGAGTTTATCTTTAGTACCATATCTGAGTAAAATAATACACAAAATGAGACGCATTGGTCGAGGTAACTTTGAGAGATAGTACTTTTGTTCTGGATTGACTGGACACTGGTCAACACAGGCTCCCAAGGTTGGATGAATGATGTTAGCTGTTTGCGAAGCCTTTAACCTCCTGAACAACTACAATCTAAGCAATTTAGCACTCGAAAACTGAGAATTTATAAACCGCTGCACCGAACGTAAGTACCTGGGATTAAACATCTAACAGAATTGGGTGCAAAATGCGCAATCAAGAGCGGAGAAGGAAGGAAAGCTACGGCTATGTTCAACTCTACATTTTGAAACAAAGTGTTAATAAAGAAATTAAAAAAGTGATATCATACTGTTTCGAGGTATGAGAAATCAGAGGTAAAGCAGAGAAAATGCAGAATGGAAAGTGGAAAAGTGAATGTATAGAAGTCGGAAGGAAGGAAAAGACAGGACAGGTCTAGGAAAAGTTGGCAAAGTAGCATGCATAAATGATACACGTGAAATGATAGGGAGCAGAGTTAGTTGGTATCAGAGGATATAGAAAGTTGTAAACCAACTTTATTAGTGATAGAGAGAGAGAGAGAGAGAGAGAGCGAGCAATTAATATACTTTCATTAGGATAATTTCCATATGGTAACTTTTAAGCATTAGGCCTATTTGTAAAAACAATCATTTAACACATAAATAGTGATGCATATTTAAATAAACATAACTTAAGTGTGCAGCGAAAAATATTGAAAGCCTCTTGTAAGTTCTGAAATACTTAACAACTTTTAACTGACAGGCACGCGCACACACACACACACACACACACACACACACACTTGTAGTTTGAGAATGAAACTGTGATTTCTGTAGTTATGTGTGACATATATTATTAAATGTTAAATATATACGCAGTTTGGGACCTGCTAGCCTAAGACGAAATTTCGAGCCCAGTCATGGCAATTAAATTACCTTGAGAAATTTCGTTCCAGACTTCATTAACACCTGCTGTTTAAATATTGTTTAATTAACATGTTCGTGTGTAACTCTTAACCTGTTTTTCGAGTGCTTTGTCAGAGTCAATCTCTGTGCTCCATATGTTACACACGCATTCTCTACTGATCGAAGCGACAACGAATGTGTACAGAAATAGTCTTGTTCTTCACTGCCTGGTTTAGTTGTCTAAAAGCAGTCCACGCTAGCCTTCTCCTTTTGCAGATTTCTATTGCCTAATTTCCACTTTTCATTATTACACTGTGTTCCAAATGATCATAATCATCCACCGTTTCTAGCTTATGACCTCTTATTTTGGTTTGCTGAAGAACATGCTTTAAAGACAAGATACTCTTTTTTAACATAAAAGTTTTTAATAGTTTAATCTTATAAAATTAACTGACTTATTCAAAGGAAACAGCTGGCAGATAGTCAGTTAATTTTTGTTTTCTGTAACAACAATAATGAATACAGAATCGATACGGCCGTGGAATGTGTGTCCCCAGGCGTGTCACCCTCACGCCCTGACTTTCTGTATGACGTAAACAGAGTGTCGGTGATATGACGGATTGGCTCACTGATGAATACATTGTCAGTCGTGGGAATTCAATTTTACTGGTATTCAAAGAGAAAATTGTAAACAATACTACGCTGAATATCTGCTGGAAGGTTATTTACAGATTCAGTAGTCTACATGTTAATCATTTTACTCACACTTTCTTGAACTTTTAGCTTTGCTATAACTCGTTTGTTTACTTTTCGTTCTTGTAAGATCAATCTGAAAGTTGGTGGGTGACCATATTCTGCAAAATTTGTGAAGCCTCACCGAATTCATTCATAGTTACATGAAGTCGACCAAGTCATTTCTCTGTACTTATTCCTCAACTCCGACCAATTCCACACCACCTGACTCCTATTTTGTCTCAGTCAACCTGTAATTTTTAATTCTCAGTTTTAATATTACCCCTTCTAGAAGTATTTATTTAAAGCGTTTACTAATTAATAAAGTATTTATTACTATAAAATATAATAAATTAATAAAGTTTACTATTAATGTAAAGTTAATTCTGTGCAACCATTTTTCATATTTTGTGCACTCGTATTATCATCTATTTGCTTTTATTGTTCATTGACCCATTGCCCTTATTATTCTGTTTGGACAGTGTTTTAAAACATAATGTAAATATTGTATACATGACTATCTGTCAAATAACGCTCCTGAATCTTTTCCTTAAACACAATCCTTACATGTTCAAATTTGCAATTTTGTTCATACGCGATTGTAAATGTGTTCATTCTCACTTCTCTGTGTACTCCCTAAGGGTTAGCATCATTTTATCATAGGCCGGATATCTATTTCATCACTTAATTGCCTCACACAGCCTATAAGTATAGGTATAGTACCTCTCATCTGTATTATTAAGGATCTATAAAAGGGAGTATTCGCACTCGCCATCTTTGTTCCGAGACTGACATAATATTATGGTGCCGCTTGTGTATACATGGGACGCAGTATAAGTTTGTTTTCGATATTACATAAACTATTATAGTTTTTCGTGCCAAAAATATAATTTCAAAGTGTGAAATTATGTCCCACGTCCTTAAAAATATGGAAATAATAGTTTTCATCTTAAAACTTACTGATTCAGACCATAGTAAGAGGAGAATAATTTTGTCTAAAAAACAACAAATACCAATCGTTACCACTTACCACTTTGTTAGGTATATATTCTCAGATTTTACTTTTATTCCTGTTTATAATAGATGGCTGTTGAATTAATGTTTACTAAACTTCGTTTGTCCAAAAGTCCAAATAAAGTTACTAAAACTATTTTTAATAAACACGAATTTACATTTTTAATTTACTTACTATTAAGTTTATATTCAGGTTTTTTGCTTAACATTTAGTTAAAATTACTAATAAAAAGTTTAGCTTAACATTTTATTAAAATTAACAATAATGTATTTTTCATTGCACTAGACATTTTATTGTCAAAAGTATTTTTCTCGGTTAGTAGGAAGGGTTACACTTTGTTAGTACAGGCAAAAAATTTGCAAGTTACAACTTCTCACGGCCATATCTTGAAAACAACTCGTGGATTAAAACCCGGCCGAAACGCATTTTGTTTGTTATTTCGTATAGAATAATTTTGGTCCTATTCATTTTTACTATAAACTCAAACGTGTTTTAGTTATTCGCTAAAAATTACGCTAAAATCCTGTTTTTTGGGGGTAAAAAACGAAAATGTTGATTTGGAATAACTCGAAAACAACGCATTTTTCAAAACAGTTGCGTACTGACTTTTTTGCTTAGAATTTGATTCTCTATTGGATCCTGGGGTTAATTTTTTTTTTATCAATCACCCTTGAAAAAGGGGTGGTTCTCACCCCCAAATAAAAAGCGTACAGTTTAACTTTGTTCTAGAGTGCATATAGAACATACATATCAAATTTCGTGAAATTCCATCGACAGTCAAAATTTTGTTACGTCAAAAGCTGCGCTTACTGGACTAGAATTTCTTCGTGCTGATTTTGTTCTCGACTTTGTTTACGATCTGCGTGTATGTTTCGCGCTTGGCTATCGCGCAGCTGATTTTCGAAAAACAGGTAAATGTGCAATTTTGTGCATTAAAACTAAAGAATGTGCAATTTTATGCAGTAACCCCCAAAACGTGCAATTTTGTGCAAAATAAAATGTATGTTAAAATGACCTACACTTCCCGATTCGGATAAATAACTTGTCACTGGCCGTTTACGAACTAGCAAAAAAAAAGATGCAATTGCATGTGAATCCGGCCTTTAGTTATAACATTATATTTATAATTAATGGATTAAAAAAATAAACCACCTTGTACAGTGATCTGCGTGGAACTGGGCCGATCCTAGGAGGTGGATTTGGTACGTCAAACAAAGTCAATATGGCATTCAGTTTTTTCCAGCCATCTACTCGTGCCTGTTCAAACTGTGAACTTTCAAAATAAACCTAAAAGTGCAAAGGTGTATTACATTTTTAGTCGTTATGATTAACATTCACAAACTTTTAAGGAACAACCATTAAATTTACCTCACACAGACGCATTCCCTTGCTTAGTATAAATTTGTCTCGTCTCATATTTTGAATCCATTTTGCACATCGAATAGGATCTGCCGGAAATTTGAATGTTCTAAACTTAGTTTCTGTTCGATTTTTGCAATTTACAGCACAACAACCAGTCATTATGCTTATGAGATGTAGTACAACAATCTGCAAATCATACTACATAACATTAATAATATTTCTAACACCAGTATTTATAACCTTGTTTTCACTGACAAGATGAGATGATTATTATACATATTCGTGTGTAATACATAAATCAAATTAGTACACTAAGGTTATAACCCTGATATGTAAAAATATTAATATTTACATACATAATTTACATTAAATAATGCAACGCACAGCGTGCTTACATTGCTCCCACCACATTACATTTAAAAGTCTCGGAGCAAAGATGGCGGGTGCGAATACCTATATTATAGAGCTCTAGTATTATAACAGATTAGTAACTTGATGAACTATTTTTTGATTTATTAAGTCGACTTATTAAGGAGACCTTCTGTTTCTAGACTTCAAGCTGTCGTATTCCTCTATTTAAGGTAGAAAAGTCCACTTTATATCTGAGATTTATAAATCAGACTTAATTCGCTCACAATTTTGTGTATTGCACTGCCACGATTAAATTTATTTCTAATGCTCAAATATTCAGTTCTTTCATCATCCGTATTAGAACTTATACAGTACAGTGAGTGCTTATAAACTATGAACACTGAACTTGGAAATTATGAGTTCAGTCATGTTTTCAGTCTCCCACAGATTATTTATTCTTAACACTAATCTTTCGTCAATTCTGGTTGTATCCCGACTTGGAGTTATCTTCAGCTTCTTGTTTCCTCAGTTTCAATTTAAATGTTCTTCCTTTCTGTTTAGCTTTCTTCAAAGCCTTTATTTCTCTGCCATCATCTCTCGATTTTAGACGGCAATATGTCTGTTAACTTTTTTGGTAACCATAATAATGTCTATAAGACTACACAACGAAATCGCAACTGATGGGTTTATTTCTGTCACTAGTTATATTCATCTCAACGAATTACCTGTCACAAAAAAAAAATACAGCTTGGCTTTACTCTAGTTTAAAAACTAACACTTCATTATCTTCTTTAATATCACATCTATTTGTTTTCTACGTTTTTAAAACACATTATCATTCCACAACTTTTGTATAAACTTTTTTTTTGCACTTACTTTGTAGTTTCACTTTTGCATTTAAATAGATAAATTCTTTTATATAATCTTTTTGACTTAAACTGATTATCTTTACTGTAACGACAATTCCTTTTCTTAAACAATATTTCACATTTCTAATAAAAAAACAATGTTCCTTATCGACTACCGTTTTACAAAACCTGTTAATATTGTTAAGACGGTCTAACTGATCGTCGTATGGTACAGTGGAAAACAAAATATAAGACACAAATTAAGTCACTAATCAAAAACTTTAATTATCACAATTAAACAGTTTGTAATCAACAAGATAATCTCTTACAACAATCAAATAAAAATTGATCACACGTAATAAAAATGTCAACTAATATAAAACAATTGTATTACAATTGTACCGTACAATTATAAAACACATAACACTTCGCTACAGTACTTCGAACCGCACTGTGTAAATCGCTCGACAATAACTGACTAAGCTTCGCTGAAGCCTTGTATTTATACCCCGCTGAGATACCAGAATACTACGCGTCAAGAACGCTACTAGAAAACACCAGAACGTAATTGCTTGCTACCCTTACAAAGTGCGCGATGCCGGCGAATCTGGAACAGTCTGGCTAACGCATGTTGAGATCACGTCCGCACACAACATTACAGCCGGATTTCGCTGGAATAGCCGAGAATGTTCTGTAATGGTGTAACACTTTTCTCGCATTTATCTAACAATATAACGTTTGTAGTAATGGCTGAGGAGCTGTATTCCTTACAGAATAGGCTTATTTAGTAACGGCTGAGGAGCTGTATTCCTTACAGAATAGGCTTATTTAGGACTCCTGTGTTCAGTATAATAGGTTCTAATTTACACTACTGTATACTGTGACGATTAGATAGCGTATAGAATCATAGTTATCGTCCCTTTTTCCTACTCTCCAGTTACTATTAAGAAAAAATACCTGAGCATTATTTAGCGGTTTGTCATTTTCACTCCGAGTACATTTTAAAGTAGTTCTCTTGAACACAGATTATTTCAAAATTCAAATAAAAGATTTATTGACTACCCATCTTAGAGTACCTTAATTATTAAGTCAATTAGTCCTATTAACATTAAGTTATCTAGAAAATTAAAATTCATTTTATTTAAATGACTCCTTGTTTCAGTACAGATACTAGGCCTATATAAAATTCTTGATCCGAAGCGACATTGAATGGATTCTAATCAGTTTCGGGCCTCCCAAGGTTCTAATCTAAATTCTTGGTAGCTACTACTATTTGGTAGCTACTACTTTTCAAAAATCACTGAAAAGTTGATTTTGAAAAATTTTCTCTTAAAACAATCTCTTGGAAGTTATCTCATTTAAAACATCATTCTCTTATACATTACAATTTAATATTTCCTTATATACAGACTTTAATATTTCCTCGTATATTAAAAGACTCTTACAATTTTATACAATATACAGCCTATGTTATATACAATATAGTCTCTTGTTTTATAACAATATTCTCTTAAAGCAATATTCTCTTAAAACAATATTCTTTAAATTCACGTATGACGTTTAATAGGAAAAGCTCATTATATTTTATGGTAGGCTTTCAATGAGATTGCCTGCTATTTCTGGCCAGTAGACTTTCTGCGCTAGAACTTCGTAGATATCAGGAGACATTGCTGAATTCAGGTTCAGCAGACAATTGGTTATTGTATCATATAGAAGAATTGTCAACTACATAAAAGTGGTTAACAGGACGTACGTAGTAAAATTCGAAGTGGTGAGATGAGATTGCAATGGTGGTGGAAGGAGTCTCTGCAGTAATTTCAAAATACAAAAGAAGACGGTATCAGCTGGCAGAGGATAGAATGCCTGCAGCACGTATGCAGTACAGACGCGAGGGAAGAAGAAATGTGGAGCACCCGGTGATGATACGGGTACGGGAACAGGTTTACCGACTTAACGGGCAGCGTTTAACAGAACTGGTGATTGTTACGCTCGCTCAGGTGCTAATTAATATCATCGAGCTAATCCGTGAAGCAATATTTTGTCTGTGATAGGGATCGATCTCATGGCACGTGGTGTATTTAGCCAACATGATACTCGTTACACCAAGACAAGTCATCTGTAATAGTAAAGGTATTAATTATTTTCAAGAAGCAACAATGACAAATCTTTAAATTTGTACGTCATAATTAATCCAGCTGGAGATGGAATTGTGAATTACATCGAAAAGAATCCAAGCAAGTATACAACAAACTAATACGTATAGAATTCAATCCGATCGTATCACGTGTTCTTCACAACAGTAAAAGTGTCTCAAGCAGATGTAATTTCTAATCATGTGTTTATTGTAATAACGTTTTTATTTTATATCTGAACCGCATAATCAGTATTAATTTAATCTGACCGTCGTACAGTAGCGTTGGCTTACACAAGGCGTGCGCGCGCGCACGTGAACCCGCCGGGGTAAGTCATCATTCTTGTCCCCTCCCCTCCGATGCTATCTTACCGCCACCCTCAATCCACATTAATCAGATAAGAAAATTTGGATTTGACACAGAGAGAGAGAGGACTTGTGGGAAATATTATGTCACCTGGACAAACCACCCGTAGCCTGCGCACGCGTACACACGTTGGCCTTATCGGTTCATTGTTTAACCAACAATAATCACAACATTGTCGTGTCAACAATAATCATTCTAGTGCGTTCGTATTTCCCAGCTCGCAATGGGTTGACGACGGGAAAAAATTGTTTTTTTTTTTATTTTAACCAAATTACTGATGACACGACGGACGAGTCCTTAATCCCGATAACCAGTTTTCAGTGAAACAATCACTATGATTCATTTACAGTAGACAGTCGATTAGTCGAAAATCTATTAACCGGAGGAAAGTAGACATCAATACACATCTCGGAGAAGCTAAAGGCAAAGTTTGCCCTGTAGCCTAATTGAAGCATTCTACAATCGTATGGAAGACTGTCTACTTCCCAGAAGATCGGACTAATGACCAATCTGATCGGCTGAGAAGTGGTGAAAAAAAAAATATTATGGGAAACTAAATAACATGATATTTTAGAATTTGTTTAAAAGAACAAAAATAAAAAATTTACATTAACCCTAAACTGTTACTTACTGCACTTTAATAAATTCCTTATTAAAAACAAATAAATATATTTATTACTAAATACACCATACTTTATTTAATGTATACCGTTCATTTTCTCATACAGTGTGCTTGTGTTTAATTCTTATCGACGTTTTTGGTCACTGTGTAATTTTTTGGTCTCAATTATTTTGAAAATTATCGATAAATAACTCTTCTCAATGCAGCTGATCGATTATCTAGAAAACTCGATTGTTCGGAAAAGTCCTGACATTGGTAAAAAAAGCAAATAATCGATTGCCCAACTTGAAATCGTTCAATGGAATACGAGAAATTCAGACCACAATTACTTCCCGTGATATACCACACGCATACATACGACATACACTTAACACGTTCACTATATCACTTTTTTGATGTCTCTACATCATTCTTTCCTTGGAATAAAGTATCTAGGTAGGCCTTCTCCTTCGCTACTCGGCTATCTTCCGTTGGTATACCCTTTTGTATATTTGCATTTGATAATATAAGCCTACAGTCAAGCATTAACATTACTAAGGGGTTAGACGCCAAAAATTTTTTTAAATAATAAAGAACTGGAAAAACTAATACCTCTGTAGCTACGATTTTTATCTATTAAATGACGACATATAACTGAATTTATTTTTTCAATATTTACAAATTTCAAAAACTTCAAAATTCAAAATGTACTTGAATACGAAGAACATACTTTAAATAAATGTAGAAGGTCTACGCCACACCAAATATTTGCTAGTACGCTGTCGTTATTCAAGCCGGTTTTACAGATTTTTATACACTAAAAGGATTTAGTTTTAATTTGATCGTATTTGCGATCTTTTTTATAGCGCCTGTGGTGCATTTCCATAACCAATAATAGCAGTAATTTTATTATGATCATCGTTATAATCAAGTACTAGCCTATACGTATGGCATAGTTACTGACTAAGGTCCGCCTACCTTCGCCGTATTGCCTCGATAGTAGGAAGGCCAGGTTGAGTTGAGTCTGCAGCATAATTTGGGACCAATGAACGCTATGCAAAGCGGCTCCCTACCACTGAGCACCAGAACTGTCTGTGCTAACAATGAAACGTATACTTGAATGTGCTTGTTTAAAATTTTCTTTTCTTTTGTTCCAGAAAAAAGTAAGTTAATCAAAACTTAACTGTAGTAATGTTCGCAGAATGCCAGTGGAAAGACTAACGAAACAGAATTTTCAACGGAAGCCGGGAGGAAGGAGGCAGCAGGGATGGAGTGGTATAGGTAAAGAGACGAAACTGAGTGGATTGGACGGGAACATATACATTGTGACGATTAGGGGTGCTACGTTATAAACCGATGAAGAAGAAGTAAAAGGTAAGATTAGGCCTACTGGTGAGACGGACTTCCGGACTTCTTCCACCACTACTTTTTTAATATAAAGCGACGTTTCGCCTACACAACAATCAGAAGGCAAAAAACAAATACTAAAACATCACAAATCTATATACATAAACCTCAGTCTGAGGATTTGTTTCTTTGTATTGAATACATATCCACACCGTTACACCGATTGCCACTAAATTTTTTAAAGGTAAGCTGTAATACAAGTCAAAAAACACTGTCTAACTTGAAATATTATATTCTGCCCCATTCGCACGATTTAGGGCCCTTTAATTATGCCCTTTTGTTGACGCGTATAAAGATGTCATGGAGACCAGAATTAATTACCATAGTAACAAGTAAATAAACAAATGCTATTTAGCGGCATCGGAACTCTACATTTATTACATTTATCCGTTCCTGCAGTATATTTTCGATGTTTTTAATATGCGATTGTATTGATATATATTAAGATGTAAAAAGAGGAAGTGTACTAATTGTAAATTGTCCTACTTCTTAATGCAAAGCGAAAATACGTGTTGTTTTCATTTGTGAGTTTAGGTGACAACGGTTTTTGGTTTTTAGTTTACTGGTGAAATAAATAGAGGCCACGGTTGAGGAAAACATAACGTTTAACGTGTATATACAATGCTTATAACACAGAAACACTTAAAATAAAGAAACTAACGTTTTTGAGTTAACGAGTACTTGTTAAAGATAAACAATACTCTGGCCCACAATCGACAGAGAATCAAAACGTGTGTCGAGTATGGGGCAGAGTACTGTTTACATTTTATTTGTAATATTTTAGTGTCTGTTTTTGCCTGAAGGCGGCTACTGATTTGTTGTGTAGTCGAAACGTCGCTTTATATAAACAAAGCTGTAATGGAAGAACTCGTCTCACTGGTAGGCCTAATGTCAATAACCCATCACTGACGTCTTTTAAAGAAGTACAGGGTAAGTCCTGTCTACTTTTATTGAGACGAGGATGACAACATTGAAATGTAGTGAAGACTTGCCTTTGAAAAACATGACTTTCGACTTTGCCTGATAATTACGTGTAAAATATGTTATTCACATGGCTTACCCAACACGAGTACGTTAACTATAATCCTAGCATTTCTGTTCCTTATTAATCCGTAAACCGTCCATGACCTTTCCAATCTGCTGATGACTGGTTATTCCTATCAATTGTAAAATTCACGGCTCAGTTACTTATGCGAGCATTACACGTTCTTGCGTAGGATATAAGTGACTCAGTATGAGTGGTTCAGTATATTATTACTTGGCAATGACCAAGTTGTAATTCAAGTTACTGAAGTTACACTGAAATTGACCATCCACAAATATATCGCTGATGTGTAGCTTTATAGAGAAACATCCAGTTCGGTCGAGAGCTTTCGTTGATATAATCGAATGCTAGAACAAGTATAACTTCAGATATCTAGGGTATATATAAATTGTAGAGTTGAAAAAGATATTTTCATTAAAACTAACATCTGTCAGAGAATATATATGGCAGTGTACGATGTAGGCCTACTCTGAGATGAAGAACTGTGAGAGATTCTCTAATAACATTTTTACAAAGCGATGGCGTTTCCGCTTCGTTAAATGGCAACAAGTCAAGCAGTCTTCCGACAAACGCAACGATCAGAGAAGAAATTTCTTAAAACGAAATAATGTTGTACAGGGTTAGAACAGACAAGAAATTACGAAATTATTGTATAAGACAAGAATTAGACGTACAACAATAAGACACATTTCATAAACTGTACAAGCAATCGTGTAATGTGCATGATTCTCCAAATATTATCGTGGAAAGTTTCAGTGCATATACATCATTTGGGAGGAAGGAAAAATGTTTGAGATGACCGATGCAAGGAAGCGTGCCTAACTCTTGGAAGGAGAGAAGGAAAAGAAGAATAAGAAGACAAAAGAGAAGGAGGAGCCGTGGGAGGCGTGGGGAGGGGAAAAATCATGAGGAGAAGAAGAAGAAATTTCCATTTCCATTTTACAATCTTCATATAGTATGCAGCGTCAAGAGTTGCCATTGCATTACATTCGCTCTTTTTACACCACGCATATTGAAAATTGTTCAATACATGTCTGTCGGCTGTGTTACTACAATAATAGGCGTTTTAAAAACCACCCAAACCATAAAAGCGGAGGATTAAATGTTCTCAATATGAAATCATAAGAGATTAAATAACACACACAAGGCCAAAGAGACTGTACAGCGACTAAACGGATGGGCCAAAGAGAGAATAAAAAAAATACAATGTTGATGACGATGATGGGGGCAGTTTGCATATGTCCGGGTGAGTGGTGGAGCGTGCGCTGCCGCCGTATTGTCAGTATGAGAAGCCACCACGGGGGGTTGAACACGGTCACCGCAGACTCACCCCCTCGACAACAGTTCTCACATCTATCAAAACACTACTGGCCTAACGTTGCTCCTCTGTGAGTAATTTATAACTTGTTACTACCTAACAAAAAATGTTACGTATACTATAAATTAATCTATGGTGTCTATGTACAATGCAAAAATGATTTAAATTATTTTGCTCCTCGTGCAACTGATAGTTTGAGAGTTTATATGTCTAACTATTAAGATCATTAATAATATGATTTAACAATCAGATATCGCACCATTTTCTCTGTATTGACCCCGATTTATTCTGCCAATCAGTGGCAGCACGCAGGTAAAATTATTATTGATCAATTCTGCACAAAACTAAATTAACAACAAAAAATGACGAATGACACAAATATCAAAATTACGTCTCTTTCACATTTTCCGCACCTTAAGCTTTTCTTTTATTGTTTTTATCTATTTTGTTGTAAAATATTGTCTTTAATAACGATCGTGTAAATTTTAGGTTTAAATAATTTTATCCTTGGACAAAAGTCTAAGCTCTCATTAAACTACAAACTACTACTATACAAAACAACCATGCTGAAATATATATGGCCCTACAGACTTCAGCTACGGGGATGTGCCAAAACTACAAGAATAAAAACTATCCAAAGATTTCAATCAAAAGTTCTGCGACATGGTACGTCAGCAATCAGACACTTCACATCGATCTAAAAATACCTTTCATAACGGACGAAATGAAGAGGATTGCAACAAAATATAGACAACGAGTAGCAGACCATGGAAACCAGCTAATAGAGCTATACAACAACGGTCCCGACAAGAGAAGACTCCGCAGAACTTGGCCTCAAGATTTGCTACATACTTATTGTTTCATGTGTGTTTCCTTGTGTGAAAACAATCTTCCATAAGAAAAATCATCAGTGTTATGTTTCCATTTCAAACTTAATTCCTACATTTCATTTCTTAATACTCTGTTACAGAGTTGTATACATCATTATTAATAATAAACTTTCACAAGAATATATTTTATTTTTTAAGTTACATACGTTTCAATAGTAATCCAACTATCATCATCACATATAAATTAATAAATTTAAAAATAACTAATCTGTTACAGATGTAGATTGTAAATTGAAAACTGTCAAACTAATAATAATAATAATAACAATTTTATAACGCTTTAAGACATCATAACGCACAGTCACAAAGGATAACGTTACATCCAACTAGGAAGTTAAGGATGGCCAGCATTTTCGCCCTCTCTTCCACAGCATTCGCTTACGGCAGGCCAAGAGCGAATAACACGGTAGCGGCTTCAGGGGAAAATGTATTATGAGCTACACACACTGTCTTATGGACTCTCGAAGTATCTGACTTGCTGTTACCAAACGACTGTGTAGCAGGGTTAGGCACATTGTAACAAAATAAAATTTTGTTTATTTTAAATATTTTTTATTTTATTTATTTATTTATAAATTTTATTAATTAATTTTTGTATTGTATTCGTGTAAATTTTAATTCTTTTATTTAATTTTTTATCAATTTATATCACTTTGGGTAACTAGAATTATGATTCTGCGTTAAATAGATTGTCTACAGTAACAATCGATTTGCGATCTTTCGTGATACTAAGTGTTTTCTCTTTTAAAGTTGTTAAATTCTGCTGTTCTTGTAGTTATGTTTCAAATATTGTTTTATATTATTCTATTTATAAGTTGAGAAATAAATAGAAGTCAAAATTATAACATTCAATGATTTTTATTGACAAAATATAAAATAATCGATTTTATATAGATTGATTGATCGACTCTCTCAGGGCGAGTGAATTCTTTTATATAAATTATTAATATCAATTCACAGATTCTTTAAGCTGTTATTTTAGAATAGTCAGAGAAAGGGCAAAGTCTGGAAAGTATAACACTACAATTACAATCTTAATGATCTAAAAATACAAAGATATTATTCAATATATAATGGTTAGTAATATAAATTGTGGAGAACCCAATCTCGTTCTGATGACGAAGCTCGCAGAGAATTGTGGGAATTCAAAGATGGCCGCTTCGTTCTGCATATGTTGTCGACTCCTGCACGACTGGAATCCTCTTCAAATAAATGTCGCTTTTCCAAGATTTCCTCGTCCCAGCAGTAGTGGTTTATTCCTCTGGTGATGGTGTAGTCGTCCTGGATCAGTGTTCAGTGATTCGTTTCAATAATCTGTGTTGAATAGTGTTTTTATTTTACTTTAGTCAATAAGGTCGATAATGGCAAATTTCGTCTCGAAACTCAGATTTAGTTTTAATGTTTTAAAATCGTTATTTCACTTTTTATTGTTCAGTAGTGGTTTTCGTTAATAGTGCAGCTGGTTTATGTCACTGAATTTAATGTTCACTTAAAGTTTTTCAAAATTCGCGAGTTTAAATTTTATACTTCGTATTGTTTAAATTAGCAGCCATCCTTACTATTTCTTTTATGAATTTGCTAACTGCTATAATTTTTTTATTGTTCGACTAAGCTTTTCGTCATTACTGACATCTTCAGGTCTTAAACAACCGTCGAACAATCAAAAAATTATAGCAGTTATTAAATTTTATAGGTTTGGTTTTTGTCAACCATCTTTTTCTGCTCTCGTTATATGTAATTTATTTGCAGGAGCTATCTTTGATGTTTCCTACTCAACGTATAACAATCAACTGATTTTCTTTCTTCTTCATCCGAAACGTCCTGGCCAAACTAATATTAAAATGACATTGTTTTAAATCTCTGGCATTTCCGCTTATATAATTGATTTTTACATTATATGATTGAATACATTTTTACTATTATTTAATTTTATTAAATACCTAATACATAATCTCTTTCTTTAGTTAATTCTGCGTGATTTAATGCCACATATGATACTTTTACTATGTTTTCCATCTCAAAGTGCACTATTTACAATATTTTTACATGTAGGCCTAAAATTTTACTTCCTGTCACATTAAATGGTTTACCATCTTTATGAAGTTATAATTATTATTGAAAAAGATCCCTGATTGAAATAAAATGTTTATTTTTCCTTAATTCCTTGTAATATTATTTTTTGGTTAATTAATTTAAATTATATCTTTAATTTAAATCTTCCCCTTAGGTTACAGTGTTATTACCCTTGCATTTTTTCTAATAATCTATTATACATTTCTTCAATATCTTTGTAAAGTATTGGTACAGTTAGAATACACTGTGATTGATTTACATTATATAAATTTCATCAATTTACTTAATTTATTTGACTTATTTATCAATTATAAGGTTGTTGAGATTTACCATTTGCCTATTTTTTACTTTTGTTCCCATATAATGTTTTATGACTATTATAGCTTGCTTATACCCCTTCTGACATTCTATTCTTATACAATCTTAATTAAAATTCCCTGACACCTTTAAATGGGGTATTTTTTATTTTTTTTACATTTTCAAAAAATGACATTTTTTTGTTCTATACACTTTCCTGAGTATGTGTGTAAAATTGTAAGGCAATCTGATTATTTTTTCTTAAAGAAAAAAATAAAAATAAATCTTTTTACAATATACGAAAAAATAGTTTTTGGAGAAAATTTGAGTTTTACCCAAAAAGGTTTGTTTATTGTTCTAATATTTCAAAACCATATGGCAAACAGTATAACAAGTATTTGAAACAACATTTGGAAACACATTTTATATATAAAATGTGTATATTGCATTTATGTATATTCACTGTAATTTAGTAACATAATGTTGGGTGCCTACTTCCAAGTGATGCCTCCCACCAGCTGTTATTAGATCAGCTGTTTCTGTATTTACAGCTGGTTATGTTTAGTTATTGTTGTGACTAATGTACATTACAATTATTACTTCTGTAAATTGTATTACTTTTTTTATTCGAAACTATTCGTTTTAGTGAGTGTTAGTTTGGTGCAATTTGACAGTGATAAGTAGCCTATTTTACTAATTTGTTTTGTTTGGACTAACCTAAATACTAGGCCTACTAACTTTAGACTTGAAAATGGGTAGGGTGAAGGCAAGTAAATTAAAAAGGTCTATTCAGTGTCGGAAAAAAGTGCAAAAAAGGTGGGACGGTAGTGTTGCAAGTGTAGAGAATGACAGAATTGTTAGCGGTAATGAATAACCTTATGGGTTATGAAAATGTTGGACCTGGCCCTAGTAATGAAGGTGTTACATGTTCTAGTCCTTTTGTAGAAGAAACTGTGGATAGTGAGGATGAAACTCCAGCAAAAAGGAGTAGGCCTACCGGATTCGAACTTGTCGCCTCCTACAGTACCCCTGCCAAAACGTATGACGACGCACCAACTCATTGTTTGGTAGATGTGGCATCTCTCTCTAAGTTTTTAGAATCTCTTCCATGTAAGTATTGTTTGGACATAAACCCTAAAATAACAGTGTCTAAAATCTTTGGATTTGCACAGCAAATTTCTGTGCATTGTAATTCGTGCAATGAAACAAATAGTTTCCAAACTTCCCAAAGGATCAACCATAATGATAATAAAAGTAAAAGGAAAAATCCTTTTGATGTAAACAGAAGAATAGTCAAAACCTTTGCCTCAATTGGGAAAGGACATATGGCCATAGAAACTTTTTCTATGTGCATGAATATGCCATGCTTACAACAGTCTGCTTTCGGCAAACACGTAAAAGCATTAGTTGATGTTTCAAAACAATGCGCTGAGGAATGTCTAAAAAATGCTAGAGTTGAAGTCGAGAAGGCCTACTCTGAAATTGAACACACATTTGATAACGCCAAACCTATAAATATAGGTGTTAGTTACGACGGGTCTTGGCAAAAGAGAGGTTTTACGTCCAAGTACGGAGTAGGCTGTGTAATAGAAGTCATTACTGGCTTGGTAATAGATTATGTAGTGTTGTCCAAATACTGCAGAGTATGCCAGAAGAAAAAAAACTGAAGTGGATGAAAATTCACCACAGTTTAAAATTTGGTTTGATGGTCACAAGCCTGTATGCCAAGCTAACTATGAAGGTTCCTCACCGGCGATGGAAACTGAGGCAGCTGAAATACTGTGGAAACGGTCTGAAAGCCTTGGTTTTCGATATGTAAGTGTTATATCAGATGGTGACTCAAAGTCATTTGACCATGTCAGTGCACTAAATGTTTATGGTGATGATATAACAATTGAAAAACAAGAATGTGTCAACCATGTAGCAAAGCGGTTAGGCAAAGGGCTTCGGAATCTTGTGCAAGATTGTAAGAAGGCGAAAGTGACACTTGGTGGGAAAAAACATGGAAGCCTAAAGGTTCAAACTATTGACAAACTATCTCAGTATTATAGGAATGCCAAAATAAATAATTTAGATGATACTGGTAAAATGAGAACAGCAATATATGCCACTTTGGATCACTGCCGATCAACGGATGACAAACCATACCATGATAAATGCCCGTCCGGTTGTGACAGTTGGTGTTTTTACCAAAGAGACTTGCATAATAATGTAGCACCTAAAAAACATTCTGAAGTCATAAAAACACCAATAAATGAAAAAGTATACAAACATATGTTGCCCATTTATAAGCGGCTTTCTGATGAACAACTCCTCAAACGCTGCTCGTTGGGCAAGACGCAAAATCCAAATGAGTCCCTTCACAGTGTTATCTGGAGCAAATGTCCCAAAGTTACTTTTTCAGCGAGAAGAAGACTTGAGGCAGCAGTAGGTGAAGCCATAAGTGTGTATAATGAAGGCTACCTTATCACTATGGCAAATATCCTCGAGAAAGCTGGAGTGTCGCCGGGACTGAACACGTCACGCTACGCGCAAAAGAAAGACTCCCATCGCTTGCGATTGCGGAAGGCAAGAGAAGACGGCAAGTACAAAGAGTACAGGAGAAGAGTAAAGGCTGCCCAGGTTGCAGAGGAAGAGAAGCGAATAGCGGAAGAAGGAACAATGTATGGAGCAGGGGAATTCTAAATAGGCCTAATGAGTGTTACAAGCCTTACTTTACACTGCGTTTTCCACAAGTTCCAATTTTCCATGTTTTTCATTACAAATGTTTGAATAAAATCTAAAATATTAGACAGAGGCCTTTGAAATTTTTACCACTTATTCTCCATACTAGTATAAAGGTTTTTGGGTATAGGCATTATTGTCACTCAATAAAAAAAGTGAAATAAAAATTGTTAACTTTTTGTAATTTTACAATATTTTTGTTTTACTTTCTTCAGCTTATAACTTTTTTCATTTATATCCAATGAAAGTTTCCATACCCAAAAAGTTTATTTACAATGAAAGAAACAAAATAAAAAAATAATCATTAAAATTGGTTGAAAAACAAAAAAGTTATTCAAAAATTTAAAGAAGCACTAAAAATTTAAAAAAAAAACTATTTTTTGGGGTTTTGAAAAGGAAAAACGAGCAGGACAAAGTTTTGCTACCCAAAAACCTTCTAAATACATCATACTGAATACATTAAAATTGTTGTTTGAGGTTAAATTACATAAATAAAAAAATTTACACTCTAAGGTGTCCGATCTCCTTAACTTATTTAACATTTAGCATTGATTAATTCTATTAATACATAACAAACATTTTAAAACAAAAGAATTGTACCCAACTCAGACATTTCAGCCTTGAGTTCATTGACCTTAATATAAACAAAACACATCTGTCCTTTCATTATTTAAAATTATTTCTTAAAACTGATTTTTGTGCAGTCTTGGCTGTTTTTGTTTTATTAAACTTAATATAAACAAAACACATCTGTCCTTTCATTATTTAACTTCTTTCTTAAAACTAATTTTTGTGCAGTCTTGGCTGTTTTTGTTTTATTTTGGGGATGTACCCTTGGTCACTTCACTTATTTATCGCCTGCTGTTAGTTTATCTTTAGTCATTTTAATAAATGTTGTTAGATAAAGAGTGGAACACTCACTTAGAAACATTTTTAGTCTATTTTCATAATAATATTCTACAAAATACTATTTCTGAAGTTAATACAAAAAACTTTAAAGTTGTGTGAAGACACAAATGTACTTAGTTTAAGTATTTAACCACTGACACATGAAGTTTATTTAAAATAATAAAATAACTTGCACTGATACTCCTTTAACTATACTTCTAGACACTTTTCCTTATATTCGCCTTACATTAGTTTTTATTTTGTGTTATACTTTTTTATTGACATTTAATCTCTTTTGGGGTTTTATTTTTTATTACTTGGTTTCCTTTTGGGTTTTTCCCTACTTTATTTTATCTTACTACTTTGTTTCCTTCCAATAGAAGTCCTTTTATTCTGGATTTTGGTTTGTTCTGGATATCTCCTTACTTACTCCTATCCTACCTGGGTATTTCCTTACTTTTTCTTAGCCTTTTGTATTATTTTTTATCACTCATCATATGTTGCATAGTTGGTTTTAATTGAGATACTTTCTTCAGACTATGAATGGCACTTTACGGTGGTTCTTAATTAATTTTTAATGTATTTTTCTTTAATTTTATTTTATTTTTCATTTATTTATGATCATTTTTCATACAGAACAATGTGGATTATCTGTCATGCTACAACATGTCCGGACGGCCGCTACAAAACATGTTGTTTTCTGTAGACCGTGGAAATCTAGAACGTTTGGTCTATTCTGATTAAAACACAGTTCACTAAAAAACAATGAATTCCGTGAATAAAATGTACATCTACAACTAATAGTATTTTGCGATGTAACTGGTGGTTCTGCAGCTCTGCAGTACATATTGTAAAACTGCCACTGGCTAACATCTACACGCACACCTCACATATAAAGTTGCAACCGATCGCCGTATTGAGAGCGAGACATAGTAGCTCGTCCCGGCACTTAAGCAACGACAGTTCCCTGACTGACAGTTCAATCTACAATAATGCGAACTATACAGGTGTAGTTATGCGATCTCGAATTTTCCAACCATCGTCTGTAATACTACGCTGACTCGATCCATCGCTAAAACTAATCCATATTTTTTTGTAAATTAAATGGTATGACGACTGAAGCAGTCAATATTGGTTAGGATTCTTCAAGTTTCCAGTTTTCAAATCGATTGGTAGTACTTTATAGGAATGTTTCTGAAATGAAGCAAAGTCTAAAAAAAACGCTGATACACCTGAAAAGTAGCCTACTTGTGGGTGAAGCTTTCAACATGAGAAGCTTCAAATTGTATTATGTTTGTGTGTGCGCGCGCGTACGTAATGCACTTAATAACAACACAATAATAACATAAATAAAATATAATAATAATAACAAATAATAATGTGTTCAATGTTAAGAGTAATAGTTATAATAAATAATGCATATAATTAACTAAATTATATAATTATAATGTAATATGACATAATAATTACAATTAATTATATTTAACTTTAATTAATATAATTAATAATGTCAATAACAATATACAAATATCTGGAATTTAGGCGCAGAAAATTCGATGAGGCTAACTAAAAGAACTGCAGATGATGTTTTCAAAAGGTTAGTTGAATGTCGTCAACATTACGTTCTATTTTTTAATTCTGTAGATGAAATAAAGGACTTATGGTTGGGCTTATGCAGTCAGATTGACCAGGTAACAGTATTTAAAACTCATCGTTGGTTTATGTGCAAATGTAACTGCTTAATACCATACTACACTTCCTGGAATCACTACAAATTTCCTAGAAGCATTGTTTCTCCGAGCAAATGTCACTACATTCGGCCTCCGAGCAAATGTCATTCAGAGCATGTGTCAAAAATTCTCCTTAGGAAGCACTCTTACATGCGACTCGAATATTGCTGAAGTTTCGTCACTGTTAGGTGGGTCCCAAATTTTCAACGTCACAGCAATAAAAGCAAAATAGTCGTTGTTACTAATAATGAAAATGAACACGAAAAAGTGACGCGTAAACTGGTCAAAAGCCAAGCCATCTTATCTAAACAACCGCTCTGTCCGTCACTCCGGTCGGCCCTTATAGGCCTACTCTTGTTACACATAGAAAATAATTACTGTAGGTCAATAGTATTAAAACTTCACGGGCTGTTAGGTCGTGATACACGGTTACCGTGTATCGTATCAAACGTTTCGGCCATCTTCAGTGGAGCTGAAACCGAGACCTGATCTGTCCGCGTAGGGCTTTGAACGCCACGTTTTCCTGCTAGTTATCGGCGGGCAATTCAGGTCTCGGTTCCCGTTCCACTGAAGATGGCCGCAACGATTGATACCATACACGTATCAACAGTCCGGGAAGTTTAATATTATTAACACGGACCGTGAATGTTGTTAAATTGTGATCCCGTGCTGTTTAACCGTGTCCAGTATTAAAATCTCTAGCAAACGTTTCTGCCAGTGGAGCGGGACTGTGGTCACTAACGTGCACCATCTTACGTTGGCGCAAGCTCATATTTGCACGTCAATAGCACGGCCGAAAACATTGACTCCGACCGTGTAAGACTTAAAAGTAATTTACGGACCATGAATGCTTACGTTCTTTGATTACTCTAGATTATTTTTCGCTGTTCATTTATCGATTGACTTAATACACAAATTAAAAATTAAGTTGAAAACCACGTAACTTAACTCTTTGAGTAGCCTACTGTGAACGTTCTTGTACGTTCCCTGTAGAACGTCTGTAATGGATTACTAACGTACAAGAGTACATTTATAACATTCTTTCAAAATTACTATTTTGGGTACGTTGCATGAGTGCAACAAAACGGAAGCGTATACAGTTCACTCTCGTTCACATTGCGTTATTCCCTAGATAAACTAAACGGTATGTTCAACCTATCTTTACGGTTAGTGAACACTTTGTGTAGCGAAAATGGCTGGTTCAAGTCGAAGTCGTGTCCGACTACATTTTACTGAGTTTTATTCGAATTCCGATAACGACTACTATTTAGTAAAGTAACCACGGTTTACTAGAATGAAATCAATAGTTCACACTTATTTTTCGATCCCGTTCAATCTATTTAAGCGTTTTTCATGTCACAGTTCGTGTAAAGCATTTTGCGATATAAAAGTGATGAAGAAAGCCATTTGCATTAGCATACACCGAAATGGAAAATGAAGGAAAGAAAATAATAAAACCTGAGTGGAAAACTCATGTTACAGGCGTAGTCTCACCCTAGACACAGGGTGAGGATATTAGTACTGTGTCCCATATTTTAACTAAATGGACTTACTAAATAGAGAAATTCACATTACTAATGCGGTAGTAAACGAGATGAGAGAAACACCCAGTAGTGTCAAACATCTGCTACACACACACACAATAAAGGTCTATTACGTTGTAGAACAGCGCTGTTGACCACGGATCAGGAAGGTCACACACACACACACACACACACACACACACACACACACACACACACACACACACACACACACACACACACACACACACACACACCAGCTACGCTTCTCGTCTATATTTGTTACTTCATAAGAAAACATCGAACCGACGCAATAACACCAATGCGTTTAGTGTCCTGTAAACTTTACTGCATTTACGACATCTAAATTCTAGTACGACATTCTAGAACAGTAGTGACAAAATTCACCTCCTGCGGCCATCATTCCTTCTTAGTGCGGCCGGCATTTCGCATCACAAAATTGGTTCTTTTCTGTATGGAGTTTTTATTTTAATAAAGTTGTCCCACATACGCTTAGTTGTAGAAACTGAAAATTACTTCTATTCAAAAACAACATCCTGATAACCGAAACAATTATTGTCACAAACAGGTGCCAGTTATCTAGGAAACAGACATAAAAGTAGTCTTTAGGGGAGAGTGAAAAGGTAGGCTGCAATTGAAATATGATTATTATAATGTTTATTACATTGCTATTTTTATTTTATTGGATGCATATAATATATAAATAAAATACTTAATACATAATAAAGTGTAAATAAAAGAAAATATTTTTTACAAACTTAAGTACAGTATTTTAAATTGTGTTCAGTCAAAAAATGACTCATTGCATTAAGAATTTGCAAGAAGTGTGTAACTTAAACATGTTTTTTAAACCAATCATATTTTTCGATTGACTACAGCTTTCTCAAGATGTTCTTTTTGTTTTTGATTTTGTCAAAAACGTCATTACAACTAAGTCCAAAATTTACTTTACACAGCATCAACGCACGCACTTCTGACTCCTGCATTAAACCTCTGTCATCTGCCCAAGCATTGTTCATCAGTGAGAACACTCTCTCGCCCGTTATTTTTTCTAGGAACCAAATGCACCAACCGGGACATTTCGACAACCGAGCGGGATACCAGTACTGCACTCCGAAACCGAGACTATCCTGGCCAAACTGGGACGTACGGCAAGTCTATATAAAAGTAATGTAAGTGCTAAAACTATTGACTTGTTAAAAAAAATCTTCTGATTTCTGTGTGTGTGTGTGTGTGTGTGTGTGTGTGTGTGTGTGTGTGTGTGTGTGTGTGTGTGTGTGTGTGTGTGTGTGTGTGTGTGTGTGTGTGTGTGTGTGTGTCTATTTCATAATTTTATAAAATTCAATTTTCTCACTTCTTTTATAAAAATAATAAATAAAAAATTCAAGTACTAATACACGTCTTTTTTATATTGATCCCTGCCTAATTAACTTACATTTTGTGAATAAGGAAGTTAAACAACGTATAGGGCCTACATCTTAAACTAATGCTAATATATATAACGTCCCTCACTAAAAATTTTTTTGTTTAAACAAATTATATAATTCTCTCAGAGCCTAAATAGTACTTTACTTAATGGATACTTTTAATGGCTCTTTAAAAATCTCGCTTTCAAGAGAGTCACTGTTAATCCTTTATTGATTGTATTTGTTATGGTCCTGTGTCGGTTAAATTTTATGTTTACCGAAATAAAAAAAACTGGAATCGAGTGTGTGTGATTTGGGAGAATTCAATGAAGTTGTTTGACCGTAGTCAGGAGAGAGAGGACCAAGGATATTATCCCCGGAGTATACAATTAATTAATTTAAATTTTCGCTGCTCATGAGACCAGCTGATCTTTACGTCTGCATCCCAATTTGAGGTTAAATAAACACCAATTGTCGGTAATACTGTTCCGGCTGTTCGTCCTCTTCTTGGTTTCCTGAAACTCTGTAACAACTACCCTCTACAAGAAATAATACACATTTTATTATTTATAACAAAGTATTCAGAGTATTTATTTATTAAATACACTGATTTTTATCTTCTCCCAATACAAAAAAATTATAATCGATTCTCCCTGTCAACACCACCTTGGTTCGATCTTATTTGGTAAACATAGGAATTATAACAAAATATTTTTTTATCCTTGATAAAATATTAAACAATAAAGAATTAATTTATTATTTTCCCCAGGGTTAAGGGTAAGTTCTTTGTGTTATGAGACGGTCAGAAATGAATAATAAAATACTACGCTTTACAAAAAAAAAAAAAAGATTATATTTGTTTTTTCTGTAGTATGTAGTTCCGGGTTTACCGCTAGAGTACAGGTTATGATCTTTACTACAAACACGAAATCAGTTAATGAATGCTGAAACTGCACAAAGATTCGTTATGAAGATTTTTTGGTTAACAATTATTAATAAAGTTTGTTTCACCTCTTTTCTTGAAGTGTTTATTGTATGATGCTGGTTCTAGTGTCGAAGTTATAGTTGTTTTATAATTTAGTTAAATTTTTCTAAGATACGGTCTCACCAAAAATCTGGAAGTGCAGTCAAACTAGGCCTGACCTGGTAGTTGGATTATTTCAAATTTTCATCGAATAAAGGACGTGAATGTTGATACTTGAAGGAGTTCTAACATAAGGTGGACACCACTCGTTAATTTTTATTAAATTTCGCACTATTTCCAAAAGTATTCATTAGGTTTTTTTCAAATTTTAAGAGGCATTACACTTTTTCCAAACGTACGTTTTTCAATCGTTTTAACAATTAACAATTATCTTGTTAGTTGGTTACTGTTAGTAACCAAGAATTTTTATATCATTTTTTATTGGTGCATCTATATACTTTTGAGTATATAGGCTGTTTTTAATTATTATAAATTTATTTCTTATTTATAGAAAAATAATCCTTTTTAACTTTTGTTTATTATCCAATTTAATTTATATATGGGTTTTCCTTCTATTCCCTCTTAATTTTATACATAGGTCTTTAATATTTTTATTTCCTTTAATTGTATTTATTTATTATTTATTATTTGCTTATAGTATCCTTACACTAAACTATTTTCCTCTGCCATTTTACTCATACAGTATTATTTTATTTTATTATTATTTTATATCTAACCCTGGGTTATCTTATATTCAAACACAATTATTATATTAAACATAAAATTATACCTAGGTACAAAATCTTTGTGGCCTACACAATACAAATTATACAAAATTCAAACAAAATACAGAATTGGTCAGTAGCAATATAGTCTACTGCTACAATTAATTGTTTCTCCATCTACAGCATAAGTCTGTGAGATGCTCCTTTTAAAACCACTTACTTTCTCACTGTGTACACTAGATCTCACTTTGTACCCTTTATATCACTTAATTATAGTTTATAGTGTTTTGTAATACAAAGTAATCTATAGCTATGTATATTATACCCATTTCTGACCTTTATAGTGGGGTGATTACGTTATCATTTTTGGGCATGGGTTATGTAACGTTACATAAAGCCCCCCCACTAGAACAGATTTATTTTTGTTTTACTGGTATCAAAATAAATTGTTGACCTCTTCAATCTTCGTATTCTTGTTTTATTCTTCATGATATCTTCCTTTCTGATCATTTATACACCTGTTATTCGGTTAATGGTAATAAGCTGGGTTTTATATTCAACTCTCTCTCTCTTGGGGGCATATTCATCAATGATTTATTTCTCTGGGTAGTGGTCTTCCACATATTACTTGATAAGGGCTGGTCACACTAATCATAAAAAACTTGTTTTAACAATTATATTTCTATTTACTTCTATAAATTCGCTTTCTCAATTAAGCTTCTGTCTGCTATCTTCCTTCTATTTTCTACATTCATACTTCTGGAATCTAATATCACTCTTTTTTCAGCTATTTTATAATTATCCCTTAAATATTCAATTTCCCTAACATTTTTCCCTATCCTGTGCGGTGCTTCAAGTCGGGTGGCCACGTTGGGTCCATTACTCCGCTGTCCATCCTTACACCTTCTGAGACCAGGGGAACATCATCCCTGCTCAGGAAAATTATTGCCGTAACATTTCTACGGTCAATTCATTATAATAAGAAACTTATAAGTAGTCGATTAGCGACTAATACTAAACACTTTTGGGATTCTTCATACTGTTGCTGTTTGGATTTAATTATATATTTCCTTTTCTTCTTGATTCCTTCTTCTTTTTCATTAACTAATAGCATATAACATTATTGATAGGCATTATTTTAAAATCCTTTTGACTTTCCTTCTTGTGACATATTTTCTCCGTATCATTTCTTCTTATATCACCTTCAATTCCGAGAGATTCTAAATTATTGTTGTATTAATTATTATCCTCCTTCAGCTTCATTGTAGTCATTAAATTATTCGTTATTCTTCATATTTGAGCACATTACCATCAATTGTTTTTATTTATTTATTTTTTCTTCTGTTCGTTACCATCAAAATATTATTTTTTCTATCATTCCATTTTAAATCAGTTCTTTATAAATATTATTTAATCATCTGTTCTCTTTTTCTTGGTGGTTTATTTTTTATTAAATCAAATAGTTGCAAAATATTTTAAGTAAGTTGTACTTACATACTTTTTGTTAAATCAAATGGTTGCAAAATATCTTAAATCATATTATTTCTGAATAAATTAAGTAAGTTGTCCTTACATGCTTTAGGAATTTGGGGGTTTTATTAAATCATATTGTTCCTGAATAAATTAAGTAAGTTGTCCTTACATGCTTTTGGAATTTTGGGGTTTTCTTTCCAATGGGTTGCTTGGTCGGTTTTCAGAAAATCAGTCCCCGTTTTCTGGTTGGTTGGTATTTAGTTTAACCATGGTCCATTAACTCAGGTACTCCCTTTCCTCGGGTTACTGGGGTGTTCGGAATTAATTCTCTCCTTGATAATCTCCTTACCATCCGGCTCTCCCACTTTGCTGCTATGAAATCTTCATTTAAGTACCGGTCTTCCGTCATTGTTCGTTCTTTTTTAAATAACAGGTATTGTACCTCCTCTGACATATCACTCATTTTAAAGAGCATTCCATTCCCGTTTTCCTCTGGATGATTTACCAAAATGTTTAATGATATATTCCGTCTTGATGATCTGACTAATATCTTCTGATGCACTTCAATCGTCGACACATTTAACTGGGATGTAAACTTAATTAACTCCCTCTGTTCGTTAATTGGAAGGTTGAATACATTAATTAATCCACCTGTAATCAACTCCCATTCTTCCCTTGTATTTATTATTTTCTTTCTACATGTTTTTCTTATTTTCTTGGTCTTCTTTTCCACGGTTTGAATATCCTTTTTGTGGTGGCTATTTTTATTTTCAGATGGCATTACACCTTGGTATTCTGTAATTTCTATTTCCTTCCTGCTCTCTTCTGTATTCGGACTTACTTTAAGACCTTCGGAAGTGCTGTCTTGTGTTTCATTCAAATTCTTGAAACCACTGTCCATTTGCTTATTTGTCTCCTCGTTGTATTCATCTACTCTTTGGCTAAGTGTGTTAACATTTTCAAACTTCTCCCCGAAAGTTTCCCATATCTCCTTATTGAACTTCTCCATTTTACCCTCAAATTGTTTAAACTTTCTTCGTTTATTTTCTCAATTTGTTTTAAACTGTCCCTCAAGGTTTCATTTTGCTTCCTTGAGTTCTCCTCTTGTTTCCTAAAGCTTTCATTCATTTTCTTGAAACCACTGTCCATTGTTTCCTCTAACTTTCTGACACTTTCATCCACTTAACTAAAAATGAACTTTTTCATGTGAAAACTTACTGATTTTATTGGACGCGTTTCGGCTTAGTATCCGCCTTCTTCAGCTTTGGTAACAGACTGCCAGCATTTTGTAACGGTTGTGTGGAAGGTGAAGTGGGGGGTGGTGTGTGGAGGAAGGGGATTGGCGCGGGGATTCAACTTACTGTTTGTTTTCTGTATAATTGTGTCAAAAAGTGTATGTGATTTATATTGTAATTGATCGTTGAGTATGTTGTTTGGTTGTGTTGTGTGGTGTTTATATATTTTGTATTGTTCAGTTGTGTTGAGTTTTTGACCTTTGGGTATGTAATGTAAAATTTCAAGATTAGTGTCTATGTTGGTGTAACTGTGGTTTTCTGTGTGTATGTGTGTGGCAAACGCGGAGTGTATATTGTTGTTGGTTAAAGCTTTTAAGTGTTCAGAATAACGGGATGAAAAAGATCTTCCCGTCTGGCCTATGTAGAAACTATTGCAGTCATTACAATTTAATTTGTAAACACCTGTTTTGTTATATTTGTCTATGTCTGTGTTTGTATTACTGATGTGTTTTTGATGGTATTGGTTGTTCTGAATGCTATTTTGTATTTGTGTTTTCTGAATGTATTGGCGATTTTGTGTGTGTATGAGTTGTGGTATGTGAGTGTGATGTATTTATTGTGTTGTGTGTTGATGGTATTTAGTGTTTTGTTGTTTTTGTTTTTGATGCGTTTGTGTAGTATGTTTATTAAATTGGGGTTATAACCGTTTTTTATTGCTATGTATTTTATTGTGTTGAGTTCGTCGGTGTAATCTTGTTTATTTAAGGGTATTTTAGTTAGTCTATGGAGCATATGGTTGAAGGCCGCATGTTTATGTTGTGTTGGGTGGTTTGATGTGTTGTGTATAACCATGTCGGTTGTGGTTGGTTTCCTGTATATTTTGTACGTGTGTGTATTGTTAGTTTTGTTAATTGTTAGGTCTAGAAAATTTATACTATTGTTTTGTTCAGTTTCCAGTGTAAATTTTAATTTGTGGTGTATAGTGTTTATGTATTTGTGGAAGTTTTCAACTTGTCTTGTGTTGCCTTTGAATAAAAGTAATATATCATCTACATACCTGTGCCAGTATATAATTTTGTTAGTGTATTTGTTGTTGTTTATTATGTGGTTCTGTTCAATGTTGTGTATATATATTTCTGCTAGTATTCCTGATATGGGGGATCCCATCGGGAGTCCTTCTGTTTGTGTGTATATTTTGTTATTGTATGTAAAGTAATTTTGTTCAGTTATTATTTTGGTAAGTGTGATGATTTCTTGTATGTGTGTTTCAGGTGTGTTGTTTTGTCTGAGTAGTTGTTCTAGTGTTTGTATGGTTTCTTTGATGGGGACATTAGTGTATAAATTGGTTATATCAAAAGATGCCAGAGTTGAGTTATGTGGGATGTGTATGTGTTCAGTTTTCCTGACTAGGTCAATGTTGTTTTTGATAGATGTGTTGTTACTGAGTTTAATGTTTTCTCTGATTATTTTGTCTAGTTGTTTTGCGATTTTGTGGGAGGGGGCCTGTGTGTTGTTTATTAATGGTCTGATTGGAATGTTAGGTTTATGTATTTTTGGTAATGCATTTAGTTTAGGGGGGTTAGGTTTTATTTGTTTAAGGTATTTGGCGTTTTCTGGTTTAATTATATGTTTAGTGTTGTTTATAAATTTATTAATCTGTTTATGAAATTTTAGTGTGGGGTTAAGAAATTTTTAGTTAAGTGTTAGTGCTGTGAAAGAAGAGATGAATAATCAAGACAACTTTCATCCATTTTATCGAATTTTTCGTTCAAGGCTTCATTTTGTTTCCTTGAGTTTTCAATTATTTTATCAAATTTTTCCTCCTGTCTCCTAAAATTTTCCTTATTTTCCTCATTGGTTTGCTTTAAGTTTTCCTCCTGTTTCCTAAATTGTTGAGCCATAAATTTCATCATGTCTTGCCAATGTGGTTCTCCGCTGGCTTCCGCTTTGTCTGGTTGGTCCCCTTGGGCATCCTCTTCAACTCTTTCTTTTTCCGTGTTTGTGACTACTTCGGTTTCTTCGTTATCACCCGTTGGTTGTTCCATTTCACTGTCTGTGATTACTTCTATTTCTTGTTCATGTCCACCTTCTTCCTTCTCCTTTTCTTCTGCCCTCTTCTTCGATCTGCCTCTGGTATTATGCATTTCTTGTTTTCTCATAGCTGCCGACGATAATTAGGTTTTTTGTTATATTGTTTTGTCGAATATCTCAAAATTTCTTTCCTAATTACAGCCCTATTACGTTGAGTGCCATTTTGTAACGTCTCGCGGTCCAACCCT
Organism: Magicicada septendecula; assembly: GCA_034769895.1. Classification (NCBI taxonomy): domain Eukaryota; kingdom Metazoa; phylum Arthropoda; class Insecta; order Hemiptera; family Cicadidae; genus Magicicada; species Magicicada septendecula. The sequence goes on along the minus strand of CM068371.1, from coordinate 400,555,574 downwards.
CTCAGAGAGTCTTTAAATAGTACTTTACTTAATGGATACTGTGACGATTTCATTAATTAAAAATATAGTAATTAATAAATAGGTAATGTAAAAGGCTGAGAAATTTTAAATTTTAATAAAATCGCACATTTAAACTAAATTTTATCGCTATCATAAAATTATAATAATATTTAATAAAGAGTTTTAATAATAAAATAAAAGTTAATGCGAGTGTACAGATAGGGAAAACCTTGTTAATTAACCCTGCATAGACATGCGCTAACCGGAATTAACTTGAATACCGTCCCCTAAACAAACTAATAATACTTGTAAATTTGACATTATTTAAATAATTAAACAAGACCACAGTAGTGTACTTTAATAACGTTTGTAATTAAGAATATCTCTGAATAATTAAAAAGTCATACTTTAACCATTTAAATAAAGGAGAAATGTGGAACTATTTCGCTGCGGCGCGTAACCTTCGCGCGATTTACTGACCCTTCCTACATAGTTACAGAGCAGAGATGATGCGTCGTTCAACCAGTAAGCAGCTCAAAGCAGAGCGCTGTACAAAATATGTACTTTTTGTTAAATGTGGTTATTAGTTTCAAATAACCGTGTGAAATGTTATATAACGAGAATGTAGTGTGTAACAGGATAAATAATGTAGAAAATTAAGTGCGTAAGGTGACATCTCCCAGTAAGAAATATAGCTAAAGTTATTTTAGAGTTGTATATGTAAATTCAGATACAACCGTACTATTACCAAATGTGATGTGCATAACTGTAAAATGTGAAGACGAAGACCTCAAACTGTATTTACAATACCACCGAGAAACAGGACGACTTCATGACACCGTAACATCCGAATCAACATTAGTTGAGTCCGAGAATCTTCACCAGAAAGACTACCACGATGACAACCCACTACAGAGAGAGGACCGAAGAATCACGCGTGGATTTGTATCTTTTGAAATAGAAGTAATTGTAAACTAAAAGACTTTAAAATGACAATCTCTAAAGTTTAAGAATAAATGTTGTAACAAGTAACTTCAGTAACCATAAGTTGTAAAGTAACAAGTGTGATGTAGCGTTGGAACATTGCACTACTAAATGAAACCATTCCTCAAACGGTATAAAGAGTAATAAAGTAATTCATTAATGGAGTAGAGTAAACTTTAAATTCCTAAGTAATACATATAAACTCGGATCCGAGGTAAAATGCGTTAACTGTATTATAAATCTTAATGTAGAAAACCCATTACAATTTTCACTGTAAGTTAAAAGTTGATATGTTATGTATAATCAAATAGACATAAATAAAGAGAGGTCATCTTTAGTACAATACAAATTGAGTACATAAATCAGCAGACTACCCCCCCCCCAAGTTCCTTGTATATTAATTGTTTTAGTGATTTGATTAATTTTCAGCTTGTTACAACGAAGGCAGCCTGTATAATTGGCAGAACCAATTAATACGGGTTCCCTATGTTATAACGCAAGTTAAGATGTTATAAATTGCGCAACTCTGCTTTTGTTTTGTAAAAACCAATTAAATAATTTTATTATTAACATGCGCCCCACTTTGTTTTGTTTAAATAATAATTTTGTAATATTGTGACACCCTGTTGATCTATTCACTCATTTACTCTAAAATGTGTCTAAAATTTTCAATAAAATAAAATGATAATTATTATTATAATAGTATAGTAAATAAGTAATTTTAATTATGATTTAGATATAGGAATGTACATAATGTTAGCTTAACATGCCACAAGAATATGAAACAACATCAGGTACGTGCTTGTCAAAAATTTCATTCATCAACATGTCGGTTTGTAAACAAAATCTGACCGGTTAAATTCTTGTCCACGCCTGTGTAAAACTGTCATAGTTACCTCCCGCAAAGTTGAGTTAGACAATACGCAACCCTCTTCGATTGTTCTATTGTTATAAGAAGCGTGTATTATCCTGTGTTTAGTAACCGAGAATTCCCCCTTCGTTGAACGTATATTGATGCCTGTGTGAGATTTCTCTCTCTCACTACCAATGTAAAATGATTAAAGTTCACATTTTAATCGTTTATGTGTGAAAACAAGAAAGAGTAGTATAGAATTTAAGGCGAATAGTAAAATAAGTTTTAGTGTGCGAAAACTACTATCTCTATTGTTAAATAAATTGTTCTACCCCTTACCCCGTAACAAAGTAAAATTTTAACCTTTAAACTAAGTAAAATTAAATCGAAGTATATGAACGTGTCCTAAATAAAAAAATATAAATAATAAAATTTTTTTGTAAATGATAAGTCCTTTAAATAAAAGTTTAATAATATCTTAAACTATACTAACGTGTTATAAAAGTGTATTAGTAAAATAAGTAAAAGGAAGTAATAATAAAAGTATAAGTGAATAATGTAAACACCCGGTTGTGGGCTGCTTGAAAATAATTACCCAGCGTGCCAGTGTATAAGACAAACCCGTTCGTGCAGGAAATAATCGTGTTTAGTATTGTAGGAAGCGACCCCAATTGTTATGAAATTCTAAAGTGGTACCGAAGTAAACAATAGCCGCGACCATGTGTATAATACAACACCCCTGTGTAAAGTGTTTGTCCCCTCCTGCATAGTTTGTAACCGCTGTTCGTTTTAAAAGTAAATAAAGATTCCCCTTCGTGAATTTCCGCTTATCTCAGTAGAATAAGAAATTAGGATTAGAAATAATCTAAAGTGGAATATGGGATCCGCTTTAGGTTATATTAGAGGTAATTAAGAATTATGTATGTAACGTAGCACAGTCACAATGGCGCCGCACTGAAAAATTCTTTACAAGGGTTAAAGAAAGTTCTTTACAAGGGTTAAAGAAAGTGCAGAAAAATAACTACTAGAGTTAGAGTATGCAAAATGTAATCAGTCGGGCCACGATGTTGTGAGGTTACGAAAATTAGTAGTAGAAATAAAATTAAGTTAGCCTTTAGAAACGAGATAAAGGGAACTTCACGGAAGAAAAGAAAACGAGTACCAAGAAATTCCACACGGTAATCCCCAAGCATACTCCCGGTACATTGCTGACCAAATAAGCCGGAGTCTGTTTTTAAGCGGCGGAGTATGTGACGATTTCATTAATTAAAAATATAGTCATTAATAAATAGGTAATGTAAAAGGCTGAGAAATTTTAAATTTTAATAAAATCGCACATTTAAACTAAATTTTATCGCTATCATAAAATTATAATAATATTTAATAAAGAGTTTTAATAATAAAATAAAAGGTAATGCGAGTGTACAGATAGAGAAAACCTTGTTAATTAACCCTGCATAGACATGCGCTAACCGGAATTAACTTGAATACCGTCCCCTAAACAAACTAATAATACTTGTAAATTTGACATTATTTAAATAATTAAACAAGACCACAGTAGTGTACTTTAATAACGTTTGTAATTAAGAATATCTCTGAATAATTAAAAATTCATACTTTAACCATTTAAATAAAGGAGAAATGTGGAACTATTTCGCTGCGGCGCGTAACCTTCGCGCGATTTACTGACCCTTCCTACATAGTTACAGAGCAGAGATGATGCGTCGTTCAACCAGTAAGCAGCTCAAAGCAGAGCGCTGTACAAAATATGTACTTTTTGTTAAATGTGGTTATTAGTTTCAAATAACCGTGTGAAGAGTTATATAACGAGAATGTAGTGTGTAACAGGAAAAAGTAATGTAGAAAATTAAGTGCGTAAGGTGACATCTCCCAGTAAGAAATATAGCTAAAGTTATTTTAGAGTTGTATATGTAAATTCAGATACAACCGTACTATTACCAAATGTGATGTGCATAACTGTAAAATGTGAAGACGAAGACCTCAAACTGTATTTACAATACCACCGAGAAACAGGACGACTTCATGACACCGTAACATCCGATTCAACATTAGTTGAGTCCGAGAATCTTCACCAGAAAGACTACCACGATGACAACCCACTACAGAGAGAGGACCGAAGAATCACGCGTGGATTTGTATCTTTTGAAATAGAAGTAATTGTAAACTAAAAGACTTCAAAATGACAATCTCTAAAGTTTAAGAATAAATGTTGTAACAAGTAACTTCAGTAACCATAAGTTGTAAAGTAACAAGTGTGATGTAGCGTTGGAACATTGCACTACTAAATGAAACCATTCCTCAAACGGTATAAAGAGTAATAAAGTAATTCATTAATGGAGTAGAGTAAACTTTAAATTCCTAAGTAATACATATAAACTCGGATCCGAGGTAAAATGCGTTAACTGTATTATAAATCTTAATGTAGAAAACCCATTACAATTTTCACTGTAAGTTAAAAGTTGATATGTTATGTATAATCAAATAGACATAAATAAAGAGAGGTCATCTTTAGTACAATACAAATTGAGTACATAAATCAGCAGACTACCCCCCCCCCAAGTTCCTTGTATATTAATTGTTTTAGTGATTTGATTAATTTTCAGCTTGTTACAACGAAGGCAGCCTGTATAATTGGCAGAACCAATTAATACGGGTTCCCTATGTTATAACGCAAGTTAAGATGTTATAAATTGCGCAACTCTGCTTTTGTTTTGTAAAAACCAATTAAATAATTTTATTATTAACATGCGCCCCACTTTGTTTTGTTTAAATAATAATTTTGTAATATTGTGACACCCTGTTGATCTATTCACTCATTTACTCTAAAATGTGTCTAAAATTTTCAATAAAATAAAATGATAATTATTATTATAATAGTATAGTAAATAAGTAATTTTAATTATGATTTAGATATAGGAATGTACATAATGTTAGCTTAACATGCCACAAGAATATGAAACAACATCAGGTACGTGCTTGTCAAAAATTTCATTCATCAACATGTCGGTTTGTAAACAAAATCTGACCGGTTAAATTCTTGTCCACGCCTGTGTAAAACTGTCATAGTTACCTCCCGCAAAGTTGAGTTAGACAATACGCAACCCTCTTCGATTGTTCTATTGTTATAAGAAGCGTGTATTATCCTGTGTTTAGTAACCGAGAATTCCCCCTTCGTTGAACGTATATTGATGCCTGTGTGAGATTTCTCTCTCTCACTACCAATGTAAAATGATTAAAGTTCACATTTTAATCGTTTATGTGTGAAAACAAGAAAGAGTAGTATAGAATTTAAGGCGAATAGTAAAATAAGTTTTAGTGTGCGAAAACTACTATCTCTATTGTTAAATAAATTGTTCTACCCCTTACCCCGTAACAAAGTAAAATTTTAACCTTTAAACTAAGTAAAATTAAATCGAAGTATATGAACGTGTCCTAAATAAAAAAATATAAATAATAAAATTTTTTTGTAAATGATAAGTCCTTTAAATAAAAGTTTAATAATATCTTAAACTATACTAACGTGTTATAAAAGTGTATTAGTAAAATAAGTAAAAGGAAGTAATAATAAAAGTATAAGTGAATAATGTAAACACCCGGTTGTGGGCTGCTTGAAAATAATTACCCAGCGTGCCAGTGTATAAGACAAACCCGTTCGTGCAGGAAATAATCGTGTTTAGTATTGTAGGAAGCGACCCCAATTGTTATGAAATTCTAAAGTGGTACCGAAGTAAACAATAGCCGCGACCATGTGTATAATACAACACCCCTGTGTAAAGTGTTTGTCCCCTCCTGCATAGTTTGTAACCGCTGTTCGTTTTAAAAGTAAATAAAGATTCCCCTTCGTGAAGTTCCGCTTATCTCAGTAGAATAAGAAATTAGGATTAGAAATAATCTAAAGTGGAATATGGGATCCGCTTTAGGTTATATTAGAGGTAATTAAGAATTATGTATGTAACGTAGCACAGTCACAATGGCGCCGCACTGAAAAATTCTTTACAAGGGTTAAAGAAAGTTCTTTACAAGGGTTAAAGAAAGTGCAGAAAAATAACTACTAGAGTTAGAGTATGCAAAATGTAATCAGTCGGGCCACGATGTTGTGAGGTTACGAAAATTAGTAGTAGAAATAAAATTAAGTTAGCCTTAAGAAACGAGATAAAGGGAACTTCACGGAAGAAAAGAAAACGAGTACCAAGAAATTCCACACGGTAATCCCCAAGCATACTCCCGGTACATTGCTGACCAAATAAGCCGGAGTCTGTTTTTAAGCGGCGGAGTATGTGACGATTTCATTAATTAAAAATATAGTCATTAATAAATAGGTAATGTAAAAGGCTGAGAAATTTTAAATTTTAATAAAATCGCACATTTAAACTAAATTTTATCGCTATCATAAAATTATAATAATATTTAATAAAGAGTTTTAATAATAAAATAAAAGGTAATGCGAGTGTACAGATAGAGAAAACCTTGTTAATTAACCCTGCATAGACATGCGCTAACCGGAATTAACTTGAATACCGTCCCCTAAACAAACTAATAATACTTGTAAATTTGACATTATTTAAATAATTAAACAAAACCACAGTAGTGTACTTTAATAACGTTTGTAATTAAGAATATCTCTGAATAATTAAAAATTCATACTTTAACCATTTAAATAAAGGAGAAATGTGGAACTATTTCGCTGCGGCGCGTAACCTTCGCGCGATTTACTGACCCTTCCTACATAGTTACAGAGCAGAGATGATGCGTCGTTCAACCAGTAAGCAGCTCAAAGCAGAGCGCTGTACAAAATATGTACTTTTTGTTAAATGTGGTTATTAGTTTCAAATAACCGTGTGAAGAGTTATATAACGAGAATGTAGTGTGTAACAGGAAAAAGTAATGTAGAAAATTAAGTGCGTAAGGTGACATCTCCCAGTAAGAAATATAGCTAAAGTTATTTTAGAGTTGTATATGTAAATTCAGATACAACCGTACTATTACCAAATGTGATGTGCATAACTGTAAAATGTGAAGACGAAGACCTCAAACTGTATTTACAATACCACCGAGAAACAGGACGACTTCATGACACCGTAACATCCGATTCAACATTAGTTGAGTCCGAGAATCTTCACCAGAAAGACTACCACGATGACAACCCACTACAGAGAGAGGACCGAAGAATCACGCGTGGATTTGTATCTTTTGAAATAGAAGTAATTGTAAACTAAAAGACTTCAAAATGACAATCTCTAAAGTTTAAGAATAAATGTTGTAACAAGTAACTTCAGTAACCATAAGTTGTAAAGTAACAAGTGTGATGTAGCGTTGGAACATTGCACTACTAAATGAAACCATTCCTCAAATGGTATAAAGAGTAATAAAGTAATTCATTAATGGAGTAGAGTAAACTTTAAATTCCTAAGTAATACATATAAACTCGGATCCGAGGTAAAATGCGCTAACTGCATTATAAATCTTAATGTAGAAAACCCATTACAATTTTCACTGTAAGTTAAAAGTTGATATGTTATGTATAATCAAATAGACATAAATAAAGAGATGTCATCTTTAGTACAATACTAAATGGAGTGCATAAATCAGCAGACTACCCCCCCCCCCCAAGTTCCTTGTATATTAATTGTTTTAGTGATTTGATTAATTTTCAGCTTGTTACAACGAACGCAGCCTGTATAATTAGCAGAACCAATTAATACGGGTTCCCTATGTTATAACGGTTAAGATGTTATAATACTTTTAATGGCTCTTTGAAAATCTCGCTTTCAAGAGAGTCACTGTTAATCCTTTATTGATTGTATTTGTTATGGTCCTGTGTCGGTTAAATTTTATGTTTACCGAAATAAAAAAAACTGGAATCGAGTGTGTGTGATTTGGGAGAATTCAATGAAGTTGTTTGACCGTAGTCAGGAGAGAGAGGACCAAGGATATTATCCCCGGAGTATACAATTAATTAATTTAAATTTTCGCTCTGCATCTTTACGTCTGCATCCCAATTTGAGGTTAAATAAACACCAATTGTCGGTAATACTGTTCCGGCTGTTCGTCCTCTTCTTGGTTTCCTGAAACTCTGTAACAACTACTCTCTACAAGAAATAATACACATTTTATTATTTATAACAAAGTATTCAGAGTATTTATTTATTAAATACACTGATTTTTATCTTCTCCCAATACAAAAAAATTATAATCGATTCTCCCTGTCAACACCACCTTGGTTCGATCTTATTTGGTAAACATAGGAATTATAACAAAATATTTTTTTATCCTTGATAAAATATTAAACAATAAAGAATTAATTTATTATTTTCCCCAGGGTTAAGGGTAAGTTCTTTGTGTTATGAGACGGTCAGAAATGAATAATAAAATACTACGCTTTACAACAACAAAAATAGATTATATTTGTTTTTTCTGTAGTATGTAGTTCCGGGTTTACCGCTAGAGTACAGGTTATGATCTTTACTACAAACACGAAATCAGTTAATGAATGCTGAAACTGCACAAAGATTCGTTATGAAGATTTTTTGGTTAACAATTATTAATAAAGTTTGTGTCACCTCTTTTCTTGAAGTGTTTACTTGTATGATGCTGGTTCTAGTGTCGAAGTTATAGTTGTTTTATAATTTAGTTAAATTTTTCTAAGATACGGTCTCACCAAAAATCTGGAAGTGCAGTCAAACTAGGCCTGACCTGGTAGTTGGATTATTTCAAATTTTCATCGAATAAAGGACGTGAGTGTTGATACTTGAAGGAGTTCTAACATAAGGTGGACACCACTCGTTAATTTTTATTAAATTTCGCACTATTTCCAAAAGTATTCATTAGGTTTTTTTCAAATTTTAAGAGGCATTACACTTTTTCCAAACGTACGTTTTTCAATCGTTTTAACAATTAACAATTATCTTGTTAGTTGGTTACTGTTAGTAACCAAGAATTTTTATATCATTTTTTATTGGTGCATCTATATACTTTTGAGTATATAGGCTGTTTTTAATTATTATAAATTTATTTCTTATTTATAGAAAAATAATCCTTTTTAACTTTTGTTTATTATCGAATTTAATTTATATATGGGTTTTCCTTCTATTTCCTCTTAATTTTATACATAGGTCTTTAATATTTTTATTTCCTTTAATTGTATTTATTTATTATTTATTATTTGCTTATAGTATCCTTACACTAATCTATTTTCCTCTGCCATTTTACTCATACAGTATTATTTTATTTTATTATTATTTTATATCTAACCCTGGGTTATCTTATATTCAAACACAATTATTATATTAAACATAAAATTATACCTAGGTACAAAATCTTTGTGGCCTACACAATACAGATTATACAAATTCAAACAAAATACAGAATTGGTCAGTAGCAATATAGTCTACTGCTACAATTAATTGTTTCTCCATCTACAGCATAAGTCTGTGAGATGCTCCTTTTAAAACCACTTACTTTCTCACTGTGTACACTAGATCTCACTTTGTACCCTTTATATCACTTAATTATAGTTTATAGTGTTTTGTAATACAAAGTAATCTATAGCTATGTATATTATACCCATTTCTGACCTTTATAGTGGGGTGATTACGTTATCATTTTTGGGCATGGGTTATGTAACGTTACAATATATATATTTTGTAACGTATCTCTGTTATTTTCAAAATAATTATAAAATATAATTATAATAATAATTTTTAAAAAATTTTGTTTTCTGAAAAATATTTGTTTTCGTGTTTTTTGCTGTAGGTATTTAATAAATAATTTTCGTAATAGTACTATGTAAAAATTTTAATTCTTTTATGGTTGTTTTTGTTGTTGTGTCACTTTTTTGGGATAACACGTGCGTTAATATAGTCATCTCCAATACTAATCGATAGACGGTTCTTCTTCTTCTTCTTCTTCTTCTTCTTCTTCTTCTTCTTCTTCTTCTTCTTCTTCTTCTTCTTCTTCTTCTTCTTCTTCTTCTTCTTCTTCTTCTTCTTCTTCTTCAGTATTCTACTTATTTCTTGGTAAATACCGCTTTTCGGATAGTCCGTGATCTTGAATTACCTTATTTTTAGTTATATTTATTAAATTGATAAATAAATTTCAACCAATATGCAGAATTAAATGATTTATTAACAATTATAGTATATATCGATGGTCAGTCGATTATTAACAGCAATATCGACTCGTCTCTCAGGGCCGATCGATAAATTTTTTACATGAATATTGTATATTAATTATATGGTTCTTTTAACGGTTATTTTATAAATAGCCAGAGAAGGGTAGGGCCATGAAAGTATAACACTTACAGTTAAAAGTCTTAAAATTAAAAATTACAAGGTTATTAAACAATATTGAATGTTTATATATTATAAAATTCGAACCAGTGATGACTCGATGTTCATTTGGTCAAACTCGCATAGGATGCTGGGAAGATAAAGATGGCCGCCTGCCGACTGCGTAGGTTAATCGTAGTTGCCTCGACGAATATTTCTTGCAATAAATGATGCCTTTTCACCGATTCCTCGTCTCCGCAATTGTGGATATTCGTTCTGGTGTTAATTGAGTGTTCCTGGTTCAGTGTTTCGTAGTTCACTTTGTTTAAATGTGTGTGATAATGTCTAACTTCACTTTGGTTAAATAGGTTGTAACTAACACTTTTCGTTTCGTCAGTAATAATTATTGGTGCTTGTGTTAATTTAATAATTTAGTCATATATTGTTCCGTTTTACTGTAGTTTAATAGTGTTATGGTTTGTGGTCACTGATTCTAAGGTTTAAAGTCAAAAATTATGAATTTACAAATTTTCACTGTTAACTAGGTTTATATACCGCACGCCATTTCTGCTTCTTTCATAGGTTAATAGGAGCAAAATCTCGTTCAAGGGTTCTCTACCACGGATAATAATTAACTGTTCTCATTTCCTTCGTCTCCTGAAATTCTTAGCCAATTTAATGTGCATAATACATTGTTTCAATTTCCTTTGGCTTCCGCTACATCTTTAAAAAGTACATTATATCACTGAATATATTTTCGCTATTATTTAATTTTATGAAATACTAAATACATAATCGGTTTCTTTAATTCATTTTGCTTAATTTTATATCAAATAATATAGTTTTACGACGTTTTTTTTATTAAAAATGCTATATTTCTTTCATTTTGGAAAAGTAGGCTCAAAGTTTTATTTCCTGTTCTCCTCCCAATATTAGCCATTTTATCTGTTATAATTATTATTATACTGAATCTCAGATTGATATAATTGTTTAGCTTTCTTTAATTTCTTGCAATTTTATCCATTGATTATTGTTTTTAAATATAATTCATTAATCTATGGACTCCCCCTCTGAAATTTTAGTTAATACATTTGCATTTTTATTCATAATTTTACCTATCTTCTGACAATATCTTTTTAAAGTATAAATTACATTATATTACTATGTGATGGGTTTATCTTGCATAAATTTCATCAGTTTAGTTGGTTTATTGGACTGGATTTATCAATTATAATGTAAGTTAGATTTACCCTTTGGCCTATTTTTTATCTGATGTTACATACAAAGTTTTTAATAATACAGTTTCTTTATACCCTTTTCTGACCTTCTATTCTAATATAATATTCATTAATAATTCCTTATTTTACTACAATAACATTTAGTATTGACATTAAACAATTAATACATAACAATTATTTGACATTAAATATGGTATTTAAATTCATACCTTTTAGTACTGATTCTTTACAGTAACTCATAAAAACATTTTATCATATAAGAATGGTATCCACGTTCAGACATTGCATTCCTGATTCAAACTATTAAACATAATAACATTTTATAATTATAAGAACTATTCTCTATTTCCAAACCTTAGGGATAGAGTTCATTTATTGTAATTGGAACCTAACATCTCTGTTCCCTTATTTTTAACACTTACTTAAAATTATTTGGGTGCAGTCTTATCTGTTTTTCTTTAATTTTAGGGATGTATCCCTTGTCACTTTATGGATTAACTCCCAGCTCTCTATTTATCTTATTCACTCCATTGAATGTTATTACATAAATAGTGGCACTTTATTAGATATATTAGTCATTGCTCTTTCACCATACTATTTTATTAAATAGCACTCATGATACTAAATTAAAACTTTTAAAGTTATTTAAAGGTACAGTATTTAATGTACTTTCTCAAAGTTTATTTATTACAATATAATAACTTGTACTTGTCCCCTGTTATTTCTTGATACTATCACTAGTTAGTTTTATATTACCAAGATGTTTAATCATGGGGGGAATGTTAAGATTTGTCTTTATTAATTATACAATAACTTTCTTGGGTGCACTTTTACTTAGTACTTTAAACACTTTTGTTTTCATTTATTTTACATGAGTTTCTGGTTTTTTGGGGTGTTATACTTTCAATAGTGACATTTAATTTCTTTTGGGGTTTTTGTTTTCTCCCTACTGGGTTTCCTTAGGGTATTGGTCGTATTCTACTCCCCCTCTACTATCTGGTATCTTCAAACTTGTCCCTGTTCATTAGGTATGTTGGTTTGTTCTGGATATCTTCCTTCTTCATTCTTGGTTTCTTCAGTACCATTTCGTTATTATTATTTTTCTTGGTTCAGGGTATCTTCCTTTTTCGTTCTCGGTTTCTTCATTATTATATCGTTATTTTGTCCGTTGATTTGTTCTGGGTATCTTCCTTACCTACTCCTATCCTACCTGGGTATTATTCTTATTTTATTTTAGTTTTTTGGGTTTTATTTTGCTGTACATTTATTTTTGTTGCAGAGATTTTTCTTTATATTTACTTTTTCATGTTATGGTGGTAATTTATTTTGATATTTATTTGGTTCTCATTTGGATTTTTCTTGATATTCCATTTATTGATTTTTACTTATGATCATATGGTAATCTTTATTAAGTGGATTATCTGTCATGCTACAGATTGCTCTCCTCCAGAAGTGATTAGTTCAGATCCTACTTGGTTTGTCTGAAATAATTGCTTATGATATTTATTATAAATTACATTTCTTTACTTCCTTCCCATTTTTAATTTTGCTTCTTTTTATTTTTTGAGCTTACATATATTTCATTATTAACTTGATTTTCCTTGATAGTAATAGTCATCTGAGGTTCATTATTTTTTATTTTTCATTTTTTCTTAACTTGGTTTTTTATCCTTGGGATATTTATTCCCTAACATTTCCTAACACGTGAGCTGGGGCAGTTCAGAGGGGCACTGTAGGCTATATACTCTGCTGGACATACTACACTTCTCATTGAGTACAGAGGCAAATCATCTCTGCTCAACATAATAATACTGCTGGACTTATCTACAGACAGTTATTAATAAAAATTATATAAGAATAGTCTTTTTTATGACTATTTAAAAAATATCTTTGGATACTTCACTTCGTATTTGCTCAGATCTGTTAATATTTCTATCTCAGTTATTTTTCTTAATGGTTAGCTCTTCTGGTATTTTATTTCTTATTATGGTTGGAAGCTTTTTTAATATAATTATCAATTGTTATTCAGTGTAAAGTTTTTTTAAATTTTAATTCTCTGTTATTCCTTGACTGTTATTACAATCTTCTTCTGGTCATTGGTAGCATATATTTTGTATTATATTTTTGTTTTTCTTAATTCTTATGAATCGTTCCACTAGTTTTATGTTTTTGCAATTACTCTTCTAATTGTCTTTCTTATAATTAACATTTATTTTATGATCATATTCTTATTATGGATTTATTTATATATAGATATTTCTTCCCTTTTCAAAAACTTTATTCCGCTCTTGCTTTTTATCCAAATGAACTCTTTAATTATCATTTTTATTGTGGTCATTTTATATTACCAAGATGTTTAATCATGGGGGGACTGTTAAGATTTATCTTTATTAATTATACAATAACTTTCTTGGGTGCACTTTTACTTAGCACTTTAAACCCTTTTGTTTTCATTTATTTTACATGAGTTTCTGTTTTTTTTGGGGTGTTATACTTTCAATAGTGACATTTAATTTCTTTTGGGGTTTTTGTTTTCTCCCTACTGGGTTTCCTTAGGGTATTGGTCGTATTCTACTCCCCCTCTACTATCTGGTATCTTCAAACTTGTCCCTGTTCATTAGGTTGGTTTGTTCCGGATATCTTCCTTCTTCATTCTTGGTTTCTTCAGTACCATTTCGTTATTATTATTTTTCTTGGTTCTGGGTATCTTCCTTTTTCGTTCTCGGTTTCTTCATTATTATATCGTTATTTTGTCCGTTGATTTGTTCTGGGTATCTTCCTTACCTTCTCCTATCCTACCTGGGTATTATTCTTATTTTATTTTAGTTTTTTGGGGTTTTATTTTGCTGTACTCTTATTTTTGTTGCAGAGTTTTTTCTTTATATTTACTTTTTCATGTTATGGTGGTAATATATTTTGATATTTATTTGGTTCTCATTTGGATTTTTCTTGATATTCCATGTAATTGATTTTTACTTATGATCATATGGTAATCTTTATTAAGTGGATTATCTGTCATGCTACAATATATATATACATATATATATATATATATATGTATATATATATTTAAAATTTATATGTATTTTACCTCAAGATGTTATTTTTCTTTTATTTGGAACATGTTTCGAGAACTCCTGTGTTCTCATCCTCAACCTTGTTCTCATGAAGGCTGAGGAGGACAACACAGGAGTTTTCGAAACACGTTCCAAATAAAGGAAAAATAACATCTTGAGGTAAAATAAATATAAATTTTAAATATTTTATATAGGCTACATCAAGAAACGAAACTGTAGCAGAAAGTGATTGAATATATATTGCACTGAAACACAGGATCCTGATAAGCAGTGCAGGCTTGTGTAATACACAGACGATAAACATTCATGTCTAAGTTGGTAGTTTGTTAAATTTGTTTTTTTTGGTATGAGTTTTGTATTTTAGAAAGGATAAGGAATTAGGCTTAGTCAAACTGTGTATTATTTTATGTGTTATTTATTCATGTACTATGTCTGTGGAAATGTGCGCGCGTGCGCGAGTGATAAACGTTTCCCCGGCTGTGCGTGATATAATTGTCATATCGTTGTGACACTTGAACTGAACATAAACTACTGTATTAGCTACAGTTCCTGTATATGTCCTATCTGTTAAATGACGTTAAAATATGAATTCATTAAAATATAAAGTTGTTATAAAACGCATTTATGCGTGAGATTAAGGTATTCAGAGTTTACCATCTATGCATTCTCTTGCAAATTCGATGCACTTTACAGCATGAAAAATTGGCGAGTCATGTTCAAAGTAACCATGTGACTTCCTTCCACCAATAAAATGCTGGAAGACAGTCGGAATTTTCTTAAGCCTGTTGCAGCACAGTTAGTTCTTCTCTTCTAGCTATCACGATCGGAACGTGCAATTCTTGTGCAAGATTTTCCGCTGGCAATAATTTGTTAAGTTTCTTCGGCGGTAGTAACGAGTGCGAAGGCTCAGAACTGTTTGTGTATTACATCTCTACACACGGTATTATTATTAAAAATAGCGTGTATAAATACGTGATCTTAGACTGTGTTACTGTGTGAGGTATTCTGCAGTACCAGTAGTATTTCATAATTACTTAGTAATAAAATTTTGTCATCATTAGTTTCCGCGTGAGTGGAAGATTTCCGCATAGGGAGGTCTGCTGATCGCGGTAGACCCAGTGGTACGCGTGAACACTTGAAGAGTCCGGATTGGTATAAGCGTAATATACCGTTTCTAAGTAAAACTCACTGTGACCTGAGATACTTATAAATTATAAATTCTGTATAAAGTTTTAGAAGTAGCATCAATAGAACCGTTGGGGTGTGCGAAGCGTCCGTGTCAACGTTGGAACTCCAGGACACCAGCCCAGCTGGAAGCGTTACCAGGGTGAACCGTCTGTCATCGTACGCCACGCCTGACGACTCAACGACACAGAAAAGCCCCCCCCCCTTTTTCATCGACATCGCCATCATCATCACATATGTAATGTACCACATCACGTATATGAACAATAATTAACACTTTAAAAGACTATATCTGAAACACTATCATTATTATGCTTGTCAAATATATCATATAAACAATTACATATGTCTTGTGTGCAATAAATAATCTTAAACCCTCCAATATAGACTTTTGCATTACAATACACATACTACCATATCCTATGCGCCAATAGTTAAGTTATTTGTGTTGTCGCAATATATATATATTGTAACGACACTCTTAACAACTCACTTTTGCACATATGCTATTACTCATTTGTGCGCACTTACCCACGTCTCGAAGGTATACTCTTCTTCTGCAGTATTTACCTTGATGTTTCCCAGCTAGGTCGCAGGCTTTGGTAGTTAATTGAGGGTGGATAAGCACGTGAATATCGTTACAAGTAAAGAGTACAGAGAATTTATTACTGGTTGTGAAATTAGTACGACTTTGTTACTAAAATTATATTCATTTTGTTTATTAATTAAAACTGCAAAATGTCATGTTATTAATTAGTGTGTGGGTTAACTAATATTGAAACCCTTATATTCACTTATACGAATATCGTATACTTATAACGTGGCAAAATCTAAGTTCTTATAGTCTAAGACACATTGTACACAAAAATAAGACATATATGACCTGGAATATTTACACAGACATATAATACATAACACATATATTATTACAATGCGTGATTAACACGTACGATATTGAATATTAATACTGACTTAGCAAGTGTGGTTTTTTTTTATTATGTACCACTTAATTAAAAAAAATAAATAATTAAACATTTATAAAAATTCTAATAGAGACCATTCTATTACTTTATTTAACTATACTCCTAATGTCTCAATTAATTAAAATCTACAATTGAAGTAAACTTTCGTACTTCATTTTACGTTACAGTTACTTTATTGTAATTATATAATAAAAATATAATAAAATATGGTTTCTCTAATTACCATTTATTTATGAGATAAATAAGTTTTATGTTCTTTGTTATAAATTATTATTCTCTGAACTTTTATTAATTATTCATTATGCAAATAAAAATAATAAAATTTATGTAAACTTGGATATGGAATCTAGAGCCTTCTTTTGATAGACCTCAGGGTCATTTATAAGATTGAATAAGTGTCTTCACCTGCATATTTCTGCAACCATTTAACTGTGTTGTTACCGTCACCTGGACTCTCGAGTTTTGGGATCCCCTTCCGGTATCACCTTCTCTGTCTCTGCGTCGTTTGGAATTACTCTCTCCGTCTAATGGATGCTGAGTTCTGACATGGACCTCTGGTCGTGATGATGTACGGCTGGCTGTAGCTGCGTGTGGCTGTCCCTGCGTCCTCTAGTATATTGCTCTGTTTCCTCTCCTCTCCTCGTCTTTTCCCTCGTGGATGTCTCGAAGTTCTACGTGGACTTCTTGAAGTTCATCGACGACGTTTCGACTCCTCGTAGTTTACGGTATTATTGTCTTTTACATCACTCGTGTATATCACTAATTACTTTCACCGACGTACTGCCGGTTCCATCGCACTTTAGTTTACGTAATACGATTTAAACATTACTTAAACTTCGTAAAATTTGCGGTTGCGAGATGCGTGGACTTCACGTGCTGTCTGTTGATGATCTGAGCAAGAGTGTGTCGCTCGCTGGGGCTTTATACTCCTGCCGGCGTTCAACTCCTGTTGGAAACTGTTCGGACAGAGTTGAACAAGTCAGCGCGTCGGTTTATTAACTAATTACAACCTACGCGTCTTTCTATGAAGCGCACACTTTTTTATAAATATTATTTGACAAATCGTTAGGTACATTAATAAACTTAACCTATGCAAATTATGAACATTAAGGTGTGTAAACTATGGAAATTATGGCAAAATTTCACACGGTAGCTGAACGGTTCCCACGATCATAGACCTCATAGTATCGAATTGTAGCGCCGGGCGCCAGCTGTGTTTCTACATATGTCTCTGATTCGTGTGACTTCTGGTTTTCGTTCAGCACTTAAAAAACTGTGTAAAATTTTCCATAATCGTATACATAATTCAACTTGTTCTTCATTTACACACTAACACTAACGCACACACACATACACACACACACACATACGCACACACACAAACTGATACCAAACGGTTGCCTGCAGCAATGACGTCACAGCTGCCGGTCGAGGCGTGTTTCGTCTTCCTTCGCCGCGTTTAAAACCAACAAGGCTTGGCAATTCCATATGGATGTTCACTTACAATTATTTCCTTATTTAAAATTAATTAATACGTTTGTTTCTTTTATTTATTTCTTATACCTAACGCATAATTATTACATTATTATCATTATTTACATCTTTCACACGACTCATACGTGCGTTCGTATGTTCTCATACCGCAGTCAGGGGTTGATACGGAGACTTATGCTAAACGTATCGTTGCAATATATATACATAACATTTTCCAGATTTATTCATACATTCTTATATCTTATTTTGTTTTTTAAATTTAACTCAATAAAGCGATCGAATCTTTGCAATTATATGTAAACGAATCAAACGTAAAACTAGACAAATACGCAGGATACTGTATACAGGATATACGCAGGACATCTTTAAAGGGGAAAACTGAGACAGTAATGTTTATAACAGATGGCTCAAACATTGCGAAATATAATAGAAGGGGTAGAAAGTACATATGAACGAAGGGAACTTAAGAGTTAATAATAAAATGTTTATGATATGTACAATGGTAATTTCATCATCGAATTACAAGGGTTTCAGATCCAAAAACTAGAATAACTATCAAGTTTTTAATGTTTACAAAAAAGCATGTAATAAATTCCGCAGTTTGTACCAAGGCCCAATTGATCACAAAGAAAAGTCTGCAGAGTAAGTACGTGCCAATCGACAACCTCAAATGCTGAAAGCAGGTGGTTTTCTCCTTATCGCGTCAACACTGACGCACGTTATCAAGTTGTTCACCTTGTTTTGACGACTCGGGTTTGACGTTTCTGTTTACTGCGGCCGTTGTAAGCGACGCCTAATCCAAGTTTGAAATACTTTGTACAATAAGCTAACACATTCACGAGGAAATCACAGAAGTAGCTTGTCTTTTTACTGCAGTCTCAATCGACGCCCTTTGGGTAGCATTTATTTCGGATAGTAGTAATCACCTCGTTGTTTTAATAGACTTTAACAATATTTTTAAATCCGTTTTTGCAATCACTTAAAACCCCTTTGTGACCTGTCCGCCAATCATTTTCCCAACAGTTTTTCTTTCTTAGCATTAGTTCTAATTTCAAACATCACTTTAATTTCTATCCATGACATTTTTTCTACCTCGTCTACAATTGTTCAATTCTGTCAAGCTTATGGTTCTAGGCAAAATTAGACTTTAGTCTTCAATGTTCATACTCTACAAAAGAGTCCAAAAACGATCTTGCAGTGAATATTTTTGTTTGACGAATTATGTCCATCCAGCACCGTATGCTATTCACACGTCCACAATTTGTATCCTTCTTCTACAGGGAATTTGAATTTTCACAGAGTCCAAATTATGTTTGTAACTAGTATTTACAAAATATTGAAAACGCTAATTAAGACCTCGTTGCGTACTCTGTACCCTCAAGAGTTGGGGTGAAATTTACCATTCTTACGAAATACACGCAGTGATCAGCCAGAAATGTGCTTTAGACTGAGTAGGTTTGGTTGTTTCTTACTAAAACACGAGTACTATTATCAAAACTAGTTCCCGATCTATCAGGCCGTGGTCTTATGTTCTTTTGTACAGACGTTTCAACCTCACCATTGGAGGTCATCTTCAGTGTTTGAAGGACTTAACTTTTACTGACACGGTGCCCGTCAATATAAGTTAAGTCCTTCAGACACTGAGTCACTAAGTTAAGTCCAATGGTCTGTACAAAACAACATAAGACCACGGCCTGACAGTAAGTTCTAATAATTACGATGCCGCCCGTGAAAGCTTAAGAAACACAAGTATCATTATTGTACAACGGACAGGAATATACAGTAAATACAGAGATTACAAGCGATAAGACATACATTTTCTATTGCTGCCTTCAAAAATGTTGTGCTGTGTTAATCAGATTTATGTTTTCAAAATTTCTATATTTCAAATGTAAAGATAAGCTACAAGAAGAGAATTGTATGGAGGAATACGGAAATAAATGATAAAGTGTTCGAGAAAGATTTATGTGGCAAGATAGTATCTGAGAGAGTGCAAAAGGCTTATGGCGGTTCGGCCTTGTATACAGAGGATAGACAATCAGAGGTAGTCTAAACGAACAATTGAGTGGATTGTCTCACGTAGATGGAAAATGAAACGCACTGCTGAAACAAGACCATCAAAGACACGCGGTGTATGAGTGGACGCTAGAAACGAATGGAATGGAGAAACGATGGAAATTAGAATGTGGAAGGCGGCGAAAAATTGCATGTACAGTATGACGGTGAGAATATCGGACAAGTGTGAAAACATAACTTGTTAAAAGTAATACCGACGGGACTATTAATCGGCTGCAGCTAAATGACAATGGGATTAGAGGGAGATGTCTGGAAAGAGGTTTGACGGTAGAATTCGGGGACGTACCTAGCACATTTCATTAAACTTGCGAATATTTGTATATACCTTATAAATGTGTGTGTGTGTGTGTGCGCGCGCGCGCGCATGCGTGCGTGAGAGAGAGAGAGAGAGAGAGAGATGGGGAGAGAAAGGGGAGAGAGATTAGACAGACATAGACAAAGTGGGAAAGAGGTACAGCTGGGCATTTAAGTTTCACCGTGTGTTGTATTTATATTTTGCATTATTTCATCACCTTACTTTTAGAAAATCTCACAGGACTCGCAAGTCTGTTTCGGTAAGGTAACAGACTGCGCGTTTACCTGCTTGCACAGCGGACGGCAATAACACACCTCTCGGCAAATAAATAAAAAATAATGTTAATCTCAAACACCAAAACTGTGGACGACTTTGGCATATGGCTTAGGCATAAGTGCTTTGTTCCGTTTCTACTAAACTGAACGGAGATTTGTATCCATCTAGTAAACGGTCACACTCGCCCGTTGGTTTGTGAACACGACTATGAACATAAGATAGGTAATTGCTGCCGAGTCTGTACGTGAAGCCCGTTAATAATTCAGTTGTTTGTCTAAATAAAAACCGCGTGTGTTGTAATGTGGCAAACGTGCAGGAAACGAATCCTCGTCGCAGGTCATCGACAATCGACAACACTGCGGAATAAGGTCAAAAACCCTTACGTAAACGAACACTTGAGAAGTGTATCTGAATATAAAGCAGGACGATCCGCTGATAAAATCGTCGCGTGATTCCTCACTAACATAGTGTTTCAGTGACATTAGTTTAGTCCGACTTTAAATTGAAATGCAAAGAAAATATTTTCCGCTATAACAAAACAACAAAAAAGTTTGACTTTGCGATACTCTAATTAAGATTAAGTAAAACTTATAATATTTTACGTTTATTTTTCTACAATCTGTACATAGCAAAATTACGAAAGGGTAGACGCTGTGAAGATGAAAATAAACGACATGAGAAGATCGATCGATTGGTCAGTGGCGTATCTAGAATTTGGCCTGGAGGGGGGGTCCGGTCTAGTCGTCTTCATAGAAAATAAAAAACAAATTAAGTCTAATGAACATTACCATCTTTAAAGTGTTTGAGAAACGTGTAATAACATCCTGCAATGAATCTCATTAAAGGAAGCGGTAATGACACGTAAAAATACGCATTTTTGAAACATTGTTTAGAAGATACGTATCGATTGAATTGATTTCCTATATTCCATATTTCAAGCGTATACGCAAATGCTGTGTAATAAACCTGTTTGTAGCCTATATTTAAAAACGAGTTACTGCTATATAGCTTGTTTTCATACAAAGCTGAAAAAATAATAACACAGCCTTAAAATTAAGAGATTAACAAAATTCGTTAACTTTTTCGACCCTCAGGGGGGTCTGGTCCCGTTTTCACCCCCCCCCCTGTAAATACTCTCCTGGTCACCTGTAACTAATAGTGCAGTATCATCAGTAAATGTAGATGTCCATACAGATAAGACTGTCCATACATCTACACAGAGATGATGTGAAAACTAATTTGAAGATCATAAAATAGAAAACCCAGGGAAATCCTAAAAGCAGAAAGGACGACACGGGAAGATCAGTAATTGGAGACTGCGATGTTGACAGACAGGTTGGAATGACAGAGTAAATAAACAAGGATAGTTGAGGCGACAAAAAAGCAGATGAGACTTTGTGGCAAAAAAGCAGGGGTGAAGTTACTAATCACTCACAGTTATATTCATTAGGCAGAAGAACCACGGGTCAGTACCACGGAGCACTGAGTGAGTACCTTGTTTTGAAACCGTTGCAAGCCTCAAGATTCGAATTACTTGTTGTCCTCTGTAGCTGAATGCTTCATGTCCAGACTGGATTAAGTATTGTCTTATAAAGTAAAAGCTTAATCTGCAGGGATATTTGCAGTTTCCTTCAGAACAACAATTGCACCTGTCTAAAGTTGTATCGGAGCTGCGTGTTTCTGTCATGCAGAAACGTTTGTCCTAATGCATACCAACGTTTATACCAAGCACCTTGTGTAGCAGCCCTGACGATGAAGTGAGGATGAAAATAACCGACATATGATGAAAGCTATGATGATGTAGGCCACCACGACGAGGCGACGAAGATGACAATGACATTAACTTTTCGCGTACGTAGAGTTGTGATATCCAACAACCTGTGACAATATCTTGGATGCAGGGTCTTTAGGCTATACGGCAACTTTTCAAAATACTTAATCAGTTCCTTGTAATACAGTAGAGTAACCAATGGAAAACAGAATTAATAATTAACATTATGTAAGCGCAGGGGTCTGGAGATATAATTTCAGTTGCATTGCTATTAAGTAATAAACATGTAGCCTGTTTAGATTAATCGACAGCCTGTTTGAAACAGCTGTCAAGCAAAGTCTCCTGAATCTCGTGGCGCAACAACACCGCACGGGAACAAAAACGGCCGCGGTTTTGTACCTAATTAGCGAATACGTGCAACACCGCGCCGATAATACGGTATACGGCCATCAAATTATACGAGTGTAACTGAATTACGCAATGCAGCCGGCTGCATACACACACTCCGGGTCAACAGGTGTGTGTCCA
Organism: Magicicada septendecula; assembly: GCA_034769895.1. Lineage (NCBI taxonomy): Eukaryota > Metazoa > Arthropoda > Insecta > Hemiptera > Cicadidae > Magicicada > Magicicada septendecula. The sequence continues at coordinate 400,532,526 of CM068371.1, read as the reverse complement.
ATCCGGTGTTTGTCAGATTTTGTAAGACTCTGTCCGGTGTGTGTGTTTGCGCGCACGCGGGAGGCGGATATTTTTCTAGAATCTTAAACGATATTGGTATTTCTACAAAAATTGCGTTGTCTGAGGTTGGCAGTTCTGTTAATACTAGTAATAATAATATTAATAATTGTTTATAAGCTATAATAATAATCACTGTTATAAGGTAAATGACTTTCGTGGATAAATGTCGTCTTCATTCCATGCTATAATCTTGGATTTTTTATGGAACACTCTGTAGAAGAACATTCAAAAATATTTTTTTTATTTATCAATAGTTCAACTTAGTTAAGTGTACACAATTTATTATTTTGTGTGCTGCGTTTGATTTTTGACAACATATACTTGTGCTTGCTGTTTACAAATACGATGAGTAGTGTTTATACTAAGTAACTGTGTACAACAAATGATGATATGAAACCAAAATTGGCCACAATCAAACGGTGGACGAAATTTATTTCTTTAGTAAAATAATATAAGAAAACTTACCATACTGAAAAATATCGACCAGCTTACTTGTTGCGAAAAGGCACTCACTTTCATCTAACCTTTTTTCAAACATTAGAATCATCATCATCACCAGCGGCGCAACAACCCATTACTGAGTCAAGGCCTCCTTTAACAGCCTCCGCCAGTTGTCCCGGTCAAATGCAGCTGCTCTCCAGTTCCGGGTCCCAAGGATGTGGCGCGCATCATAGCTCACACAGTCTTCCCAACGTAGTTAGGGTCTACCAACTCTCCTGGTGCCATAGATCTGTTCTGTGAGTGCCTTTCTTGGTATTTCATTCTCCCCCATTCTGATCACCAATGGTGTCCAGCCCACCTGAGTCTACCAAGCTTTATAATTTTCACAATATCTGGTTCATTCAGAAGTGTGTTCAGTTCTTGGTTGGTTCTTTTCCTCCATTCACCTCCCACACATATTGGACCGAATATACTACGGAGGATTTTGCGTTCATGAACCAGCAGGCTTGACTCAGACTTTCTAGAAATGGTCCAGGTCTCAGAACCATAGGTGAGAACTGGGCGGATCAGTGTTTTAACAAAAGCAGCTTGATGCTCTTGGCAATTATTCTGCTTTGGAACAGGGGTCTGAGACCAAAGAAGCACCTATTAGCTGAGGTGATTCTTCGCTTTATTTCCTCTGTTGTTTCTCCATCAGCGTTAACTTGGCATCCTAAATAAACAAAGTTGTTGATTTTTTCGAAGGAATAGATGCCAATTTGGATGTGCTCTCCTTCTCTAGCCTCCTGTCCTGTGCCCATGTATTTTGTCTTGCTTTCATTTATTATGAGACCCAGTCTCCTTGTGGGACCTTCAAGAGCAAGAAAGGCTTCAGTGACTGCTCGAAGGGATCTCCCGATTATATCTAGGTCATCAGCGTATCCTAGGTCCTGCACCAACCTGTTGAATACAGTCCCAGAGGAATCTATTCCAGCATCTCTCATAGCTTTTTCTAAGGCAAGATTGTAGAGGAGGCAAGCAAGAGCATTCCCCTGGAGGACTCCCTTTCCATAGTCAAACTCTCCTGATAAGTCATTCTGAATCCTCACCATGCCCTTCACTGTCAGCATTGTCATCCTACACAATCTTATTAATTTCTTTGATATGCCCAGTTCTTCAAGAGCAGTGTATCAAGTTCTTTTCTGTTAATGCTGTCGTATGCATTTCTGAAATCTATGAAGAGGTGATGGGTTTGTAGCTTATGTTCCCTACCTTTCTCTAGAATTTGTCGGAGTGTGAAAACCTGGTCTATTGTTGATTTTCCTCTTCTAAATCCGCACTGATATCGACCAATCACCCGATCAGCATGTGGAAGCAGTTTTTGGTACAATATATGGGACACTATTTTATACGCCACAGGGAGAAGAGAAATGCCTCTGTAATTATTACAGTCTAGTTGATCTCCTTTTTTATAAACCGGACATATAACTGCCTTCTGCCAGGCTGTTGGCAGTTTCTCTTCTATCCATATATCAATGGCAAAGTGATGAAGGGTTTTAACCAGCTCTGGGCCACCGTTTTTGAAAAGCTCCGCAGGAAGATCATCAGAACCGGGAGCTTTGTTGTTTTTAAGGCTTTCTATTGCAGCTATCACATCATCGTCATCCGGAGGCTCGTTGTGTTCATATTCCTCTAGCACAGGTGGAACGTAGTTGTCCACCTCGTCATTCTTAGAAAGAAGAGCTTCAAAGTGCTTGCGCCACCTTTCTAGGATCTTCCCCTTTTCTGTAAGTAGGGTGCCGTCAGTGTCACGACAAGCTGTTGTCCTGGGTTTAAAGGGTTTCCTACCTTGATTTACCTTATTGTAGAATTTTCTGATTTCATTTGCATCCTTAAAATCTTGGATCTCTACCAGCTGTTGACTCTTCCAATGGCGCTTCTTCTGCCGATGTACCCGCTTCTCCGCTCTCCTCCACTTCCTGTACTCCTCTGCACTTCACCTCCATTAGAATACTATTGTCTAAATGTTCGTCTGTGAGGCTGTTTCTAGACTTCCTTTTTATGATCTGCATATTCGAGAAAGAAGCCTCATGTACAACAGGTAAGAAGAGCTGAACAATGACTTCATTATGTTGAATTCATGGAAAAAGATATGTATCATAATCATTTTATCTTATTTTATAGGCCTACATCTTATAAATAATGTGTATAATATTCCAAAACAACAAGGAAACCTGAGAGCTCAATCAGTTCTAAAATATATATTATCATTTCTTTCTTGTTAGCGAATTTGTTTAAGCCTATATCTGTAAAGTTCAAAATCATAAACAGCGTTTTTACAGCCAGAAAATCAAATGAATTCAAACAATTTTGGCTTCTTAATGTTTACAAAGCAAGATAATCAAACAAGATATACTTTTTTCACATAACCCGGAGTTTAACCATTTCATAGGCCTCCGCAAGCTCCTCGGGGGAGGGGGGGGCTGACGCTGTTCCGCTCAGTTTGTGCTGCCGCATATTGCTTTGTGGAAGCTTCACAGAGCACAGTAATGAATACCCTCCGCCTTATATGCGCATGCGTCATAAACTCCGTTTGGATCCTCCTGCCTCGACGGCCACGACATGAAGCATCGCCATCAGACCTACCCCTGCAACGACGGAAAATGGACCCTCACCCCCTCGACGGCAAGCCAGCGGTGACCTGGTGGTAGCTGGCCACGACATGGAGCATCTCCATCAGACCTACCCCTATAACGACGGAAACTGGATCCAGTCAATCTGCTGGCCTCACCCTCTCGACGTTGGACTTCAATTCAGCAAATTAAGGTCGAAGTGTTCGCTTCTGCACTTTCATGTTTAGGTATTACGAGCCAGCAATGAGGAACTGCAGTAATTTGTGGAACGGGCTCTCCGAATACACAGAATCCAACGGCCACGGGCGAATGCACATGTTCAGAGTTCCCAATAAACGTTTGAAAAGAGCAATATAAAGGAAAAGGCCAGAGAGGAAGGCCACGAAATACAACGTGAGATTTTTAGTTAATCAACACCTGGTGAACAATCCAACAGGTTGAATAATTTAAAGATATTACGTCATGCCGCGTTTGAAGCGAATTTCGATTGTTTCATAAAACTAACAATACCCTGTACTACTTGCGCACTTTTAAACGCAGACGATTGTAAACTGCTTCGGTTCACTGTCCTACTTTAATATTGCGGTCGATCCAGACAAGAATCGATCGTGACAGAAAAAAAAACCGGTGTCGAAGCGTTGGCAAAAGTGAATGTTTATTACTGTAGTGTAACGATGATTTTACTGTTGGGTTTAGTGTGGCGTATTAGCTGTGTGGTTTGTTCGGTGACAGTCCCAGAGGGGGCAGCAAACCCATAACCCATTGACATCTGTCATATCAGACGAGAACGCCCTCTCTCAATACCTCTTTATATGTAATTTATAATGTATCCTACAACTAATACGTGTAAAACAGCTTCTCTTAAAAGGTAACTTTTAATACAGATTTCTTTTTAAATTAAAAATTTTTTTTTTTTTTTTGTAAATCAATGTTTTATTAACATTTATTCCACGCCACAAAATCTTTCTCCTCTCTTCTCACATAAAATTTATTGTGCAACAAAAGAGACTTAAGGTGACGAACACAGAAATCCCACGACCTAGCTGGCAAGTTATTTGATAGTTACGTTGAGTATTTCAGATACAAAAAATATAAAAATTGTAATATTGCAATACGTTTTGATGATTTATAATCGTAAATGGAAACAAATTGTTAGGGAAGAATAGATGTAGATGCAAACGTGTATCGTAACGGACTAATGTAGGTGACCTGACAGAAACGGAAAACATACAACAGAGGAGAATTTGAAAACTTAACGGCGTACAGTAAACTCCCGACTGTCTGCGGAACTGGGTGGGGCGATAGCCGCGGATAACCGAAATCCGCGGATAGGCCACAATGTGTACACAATAGAACAGCAAGTAATGAACATTTTTTGTTAACCTTTGCTGTTTATTTAAAGTAAAGCAATACAGTAAAACCCTTTAAGGCGCTCATCAAGGGACCGCGTGAAAACCGCGTATTAAGCGGGATATTACCAACTATCAATATATTCATACTGAAACTGTGTAACTAAACTATTAATCGCATTTTCTATGCAGTTTAAACACTAATTCACACGAACCGACATTTCGTCAGAAAAAGTTGTACTGATAAATTGCCTTGTATGTCTACACTGTACCATATAGCCTACGTACAAAAGTGGTACAGGCCTACACACAATCCAAGTGAACGTCTTCCACGTTTTGATGCTCAGCAGTGATTGGATTCAGGAATGAATTACCGCAAACGTATGTATTACAAAATGCCAGAAAAATACTTGTCAGTGAAGTCACTGCTGTGAACGTCACACGTGGCGTTCAACGTTAACATCCAGTTTTTTACATTGGAACTAAAAGCTAGTAGAGCACAACGGCTTTCAATTATACCGTGCAAACATAGAGACAAACATACTGACAAATTAAGCGTTCCCATGATACGTTTCCCGTTTCCGCAGTCGCAATAAAGTAGATAAAGGCCGGATGACTCATGGTAGCCAGCTGCCTAGCGACGAACAACACTGTACCTGTCGGTGAATGGTGAGCGGTGACACAGCCCGTCCCTTGGACATACCTTTACATAACTTAAACACCTTTGATACAATATTTTTGACTGTAGTTAATTAAATAGTGTATTAAGAGTAGTGGAACAGAAGCATCAAGTGTCAGAACGGAACAGAGTAGTGGAACAGAAGAGTAGTGTCAGAAGCATATTATTTAGCTGACATTTATTTCTTCTTATAACAAAAAAAAAACCGGGATACTGAGGATAATCCGCAACGCTGATAAACCGGTCGCAGAAAATCGGCAGTTTACTGTATATCAAAATATAATAGCAAAAAACGATGGCATTCGTACGGAAAAGACTGTCATTGACAACAGAGCATTAAAACAGGTGAGCCATTTTAATTATCTAGGCTGTGAAATAACCTATGGTTATAGTAAGGTTAATGAGAGAAATACAAATAAATATGTTCGTATTTGTGGAGCTATAAACAAAATTGTTAAGAATAAACTACGGAAAATAACTAAGATTCAGTTATACGAGACAGTTGTACTGGCTTTACTAGTAGGCCTATATGGCAGAAAATGTGAGTGAAAACGAAAGCGATTGAAAGTTAAGTAGGCTACAGTCTACAATCTACAGTCTTAGGAAATCAAATTTTTACAAAGGATGAAAAGATATAGGCACTGAGACAGATTAAGGAACGAAAGCATAAGTAAACACTTTAAAAAAATTTGCTTTCATGAATAAATTCAACAGAATGGACAGCGATGGAGCGAGCACGTCGAGACAATGAACGAGGGGAACAAAAAGGTGTCGCTTAAAGTAAAAATATACAAACCGAATAGAAATGGTAAGACTCCACGTCAATACATTTCGCGAAGGGGCGGTAGACTGCAGAAAAATCGTGTACTATAAGTGAAGTTCTGTTGATGACATTTGTGAAGTTATTGTCCCTTAGAGTGAGTAAAGAGGCTAAAGAGGCTTTTTACTATTTGTTTAGTATTTCTTGTGTGTGTTCCTTTCTTTCATTGCGGTATCGAGTCGTCTCTTCTGTGAAACGTTAGACAAATAAAACAAGTAAAAACACTAATGCTTTTTGGAAAACGTTATTTTTGTTATTTTTCTGAGATAGGCCAGCACACATATTCGGTTTTCTCTATAGTCGTCCTGTCCTTGTGATCTTCTAAGAGTTTTTATGTTGTTCAAAGAGAAACAATTTACTCAACATTGTAAACACTGATTACAAATCGGTTCGTGTTCAGTTTTATCAGAGGTGCACATTCACTTCATATTGACGAATCTAAGGGTGCTAAATGTCAACATGCGTATCAGACATTATGTGTATTACTACGTTTGAGTGTACACAAATTAAATACAATTCATGTCACATAAATCATCGTTGGGACTACTTATCGTGTAACTAGATTGTTCAATTAATCCCACTTTAATAATCATTGTTGTGTTTTATGACAATTAATTAACGAGGTTAATAAAACGACACAGTTTCTCTACTAAAACATTAATGGCGAAGTATGTAAGAGCAGACTGGAATTTGTTTGTTAATGTTTACTTTTTTAAGCAAAAACATTGTTGCGTAATATTTACAATTTACGCTTTTTTGCTTGCGTTTGATTAATTGATTATTTTTTTATAAACGATCGCTACAGCTATTGAAGCCTGCTCTGTATCTTGTTCTCCCAGAGTTCAGCCACCAGTTGAACGTTTATTTCAGCCCCACGTCCACTTTGAACCTCCAAAATCTTCCGGCTCGTCCTTCGTCCTGTATTTCTTCGCAAAGGCCTCTAGTCGTTGAAGCATCATCATTATCATCATCTACTCCAAGTATTAGGCTACAACGCCCGTTCCGACTCCACACAGTTCACACTTGTCCTGTTCGATCGACCTTGTTCTTCGCTGTCTCAAACTACGCCGTCCTCTAGCAACCTATGAAACAACACCCGCCTCGCTGTGTTAGTTGATGGTTGTAGCTATAGGCGAACTCTTCATTTTTGTTTATATTCTTTCATTTTACCACATATATTATATACAGTTAGCCCTACAGTTACAGTTACAGTTACAGTTACAGTTAGTAATAATATTATATTCAGTTTAGTCATGATCCCTAGATTCTTCTTCTGGTCGATAAGCTTATACCCAGCGTAACAGACCAGATTATACATGTGATTCTGACCAAAGAAGGATCGGGTGCCGTCCAGTTTTACAGGAGAATAGAAAACATCGAAATATCATAGAAAGCCTTAATTCGATAAGGTAGGATAAAAATATAGCACGAAAGATAGGACAGAAAGGAAAGAATTGGAAACACAATGATGGACCGAGTTTTGCTGTACGGCTGTGACTTGCGGGCCAATTTCTGACGGTCGAGGTGGACTGCCTTAAGAAGAGTTCTGAAACGTCCCGAGTACAGAGAACGCGGTTTGAAGATGCTAGGACACTTGTGAATCAATTAAACTGTAGTCGAAAAAATGTAAAAACGAGGATTGAAATGGTTCGCTCATTTACTGCACATGGATGAACAGCAGGACCTGGATAGTTATACGAGAGGAAAGAGTAAAAGCGTCGCCCGAACCGATGATAAATGAAGGCAAGCTAAAACTGACAGTACGTGCAGAACTAGAAGAAGGACATGCAAGTTAGAATCAGATGAAGTCTACGCGTGGAGACTAATAATAATTAAATAGTTCTCACCATTCCATCAAGGAAGGATTCCTCCTTTGGTTTCAAAGTAAATAACTTTATTATTATTATTATTATTATTTTAGCAATATATTTGTTTAACTAAGAATTGGGAGTTTGACGATATCTATTTGTTAGTGATAGATTTACCTTTGTGTTATTGTTTTGTTCGCCTGAAGACGACCTATGATTCTATAGAGGTCGAAACGTCGTGTTTCGTAATTTTAACACGCGACGGCTAATGTCCGAAACCTTATGATTTGTAATGAGTATTTGGCCTAATTATAAATGATATGTGCATTGTTATTAAGCTACTTATAGGCTACACCATATAGGCGTATACAGAATGTTCCAAATCGATGGTGCCAAACTTACGGAAATGATTCTACTCATAAAACTGAAGGAAAATGTCCAATAAATATTTTGAAAAATGCTTTGTTTTCCGTCTCTATGTCTGTGTGTGTTCTTAGTTTAAAAAATTAATTGCTATTAAACGGCATAAGGTATGGTCGTAAAAGTTGATATACATACCTGTACTGTTTCCTACATACACAAAACAAACCAAAACGTTATCTTAAAAACTGAAAATGGTGGTTGATTAAATTTATGAATTGATTTGACGAATGCGTCAAAATTATGTCACATGATTACGTTATCATTTACATGCATATCTCGCGTAGCTCTTAAACTGATATCTCACTGTCATCATCATTACAGTCCAATGTGCAGTTTTCCATAGCGCTGGATGTTACAACTGTATCTGAAATATCGCACAAATGTATACCAGTAACGGGTGTTCTTATTACAGTTAGTAGTAACAGAAACATCTAATGCTACAGACTGGTTCTGTGAAACGTGTGAAAAAAACAGTGAAAAAAAATAAACAAAATATAATTGCAGAAGTGATTATTGTTTGATAACATATCTGTATAGTTAAATTAACACGCTACAACAAACAAGTCGACTAAAGACGACAATTAAACTTGACTGTCTGTCTTGAATACGTAAGCGCACGAAGAATGTATTCTCAACAAGCGCCAGTCGCTAGGAATCTCTAAAAATATAAAAATTCCAGGAAATCTCGTCTCGTCCGCGTACAAGGATATTTTATTTTACAATGTGACAAAATTTTCATAAATATTTATTGCCTGCAACTGCAGCTGGAAACATTGTTTTGCGTATAAAATGAATTATGCATTATTGGTAGTTACGTATGCTAACAGAGAGAGTCAGAGCGAGAGGGGATCAGACAAAGCAAGGGAGACAGACTTTCGAACGGACAAATATAAACAAGAGTCGATTCGACTGGCAGAAGTAGAAACAAACTATATGGAAACAGAGGCAATAAAACAAGGTAGATTGGCGGAAAGAAATCGAATGTAAGGAGATACACGCGTTAAGAGCAAGTTGTAGAAATACAATAATAATAATCACGTGACAAAACGTTGGAAGAAAATAATTGAAAATACCTGGCAATGGACGGAAAAACTCAATGATAAATAAATATACAAGTACAAAACGCACGGGGGTATAATTGTTTACAATCTGTAAGGTACATATTCGAGTATGTATGTAATCGCAAGTTATTTTAATTAAATTTAAGTTGATTAAACCAATTAACTTTAAATATAACATTTAATTGATTATAATTTTAAGTCATCAGTAAGTTAATTAATACCTACTTATTCAATGTAATATTAAATTATATTTTTTTAATTATAAGTTACTATAATTATGTTTAAATATTGTTAGTCTAAATATTTAAACAAATATTATTGAATTTTTTTTTAAATGAGGGGAAATATTTTTCGAATAAGGGGAAATTGTTCGAACTCAATGAACCACACGTTTTGCCAAAAGTTTTGTGAAAACGATCTTACGTACACGTCTATAACATAGTAGTCGAAACAAAATTTTTCTGTAGCAGTGGGAGTCAATGTATGGGAAGGGGCGCATTAGAAATCGCAAATATTCTCTTACTCGTATGGAGTGTAGAATATGGCTACAATAAATAACTAATATACTCACATGGTCTTTCACGATATTTGAAAATATAAATGTTAAATGTAAAACAGAATATCTGAAAATAGGAGACATACAAGAAGAAGACCCAGATCTGCAAATCCATAGAATCGGAAAGTGTAGCGAATCTCAGATATCTGGGAAGCATTATTTCAGAAGATGGAACAACAAAAAATGACATCAAAAATAGGATACAACAGGGAAAAAAGGCTATTCGTTTGCTAAACTCGTTACTTTGGTCGAACAAAATGAAACTTCAAACTAAACTGACAATCTACACAACTATTGTGAAGCCCATTTTAACTTACGGCTGCGAATGCTGGCAACTTTCAGATAAATAGAAAAAGATGATAGAAACTGTAGAAATGGACATCTTAAGAAGAACGTGTAATATTTCTAGAATGCAACATGTTAGAAACGAAGATATAAGAAGGAAAACAGGGCCCGTATTTACGACAGCAAAAAAAATAGAATCCAGACAGTTTCTATGGTATGCTCACGTAATGAAGGTGGAGGAGAAGCGAAGGCCAAAGAAAGCATTGACTTACACACCATAAAACAGGAGAAGAAAAGGAAGACTGACAACAATATGAAGAACAGGAATTAGGAAAAGCATGAGAGATCGAGCTATTGAAGATGATGGCCGGAAGGATAGGGAGAAATGGCGATCGAAATGCGGGATGCGGCATAGACTGTAGGACCCCCGCTAATAATATTAAATAAAAACTCAATTGTGAAAACCTCTTAGCTGCTGCGGGTCGATATCGAGAAACGAATCGTGAAAGGACCAAGCGTTGCGATCTAATACTTCGATGTCTGTGACACATGAGTGACGTTTTTAGTAACCGGTGAATTAATAGGCGGCCGAAGGGTAGGGCTGTGATCCGTCACATACGTTGTGGGTTTAATATGTAGAGTGTAAGCGAAAAATGTGTTTTTTTTCGAACAAAAAAATATCGGCTTTACAGAAAAATTGTGTTTCGACTACTATGCTACAGGCGTGAATTTAGTACCGTTTTCACAGTGGCAAAAAGGTGTGCTTCGTTGATACCGAACAAAGTCTTGTTTATGCTACGTTTAAATGTATAATTCGATTTTTTAGAAAGTAATGTTGTATCCTTTTGAGATATGTAGGCCTATTCATCATCGTGTTCACTGAAATAACTAGGACCTAATTGACTTATTACAGGAGCTCTCTTTCTCCGTCTACGAACACCTTTGTTTCCAATAGGCTCATATCTCAGGATATCTGAAGGGCTTCATAATATGGAATAATGTGATAATGTTTTATAAAGTCATTTTCCAAGTGTGCAAAATGATTACTGTTATTAATTTAGACGGGTTGCTTAGTTTAGACGACAAAACTGAAACAAAAGTTCTCATTCAGTTTCAGCTTATGTGTTTTTGATGACGAATGTTTCTGACCACCAGAACAGGAACAGTTGTTTTATAACATTAACATAGATATATCCTATTAGAAGTTCTGAATCGCCTACGTTATGCTTATAAAAAAGTAAAAATATATAATGCTAATATGGTTTTAATTATAATAAATTACAACTTTATAATGTAATACAATTCTCTTGTGATTTCAGGCCAAATGCTAAGAACTGCCTGTACTGAGCGCACGAAGGTATATAGGCTAAGCAAGTTTATAATCCATGCGGGTCGGTGACGTAATGTAATTTCGGCGACCAATCGCCCCTCCCAGAACTATTAGACTTTTCAGAAAATTCCATAACCACTAAACATAAGCCTATTTCTAATCCCAGTAAGCTCCTAATTACGCCGCTGATGCGGATATAAAAAGATGGCAACTGTGAAAGAATAGATGAGGCTGTGGTGTGAAAAGTGGCTACACAAACTAGGAAATCATGAAATTTCTAGGTATAAACTAGTTATAAACTTGTTAGCTATAAACTTGTTAGACATGGTGAGAGTACTAGAGTCATTCCCCTACGTTTCTCATAACAATCGCTCAATTTTAAATCTTAGGAAATCGGATTAATTATAAAGCCAGTCTTAATTCAGCTGTATTCATATAGCAAATGATGATTGCCACTAGGCATCCTTGATTCATGTAATGTTCTCTTTACACATTTATTGAAGAAATGCAGGTAAATAATACGTAATAGAAAAATGAAAAAATTCAGCACGATTATATACGGCGCGCGCGTGTGTGTAGTATAGTGTAGTATGTAATTCTACCAGAGACAGACAATATTGGAGTCTTGCGTTATATCGATGAATTCAGCCAGCGATCGTGTAGGAGATTAGTCTGTGAAACCGCTGACATGGCCTTATAATGTCACTCAGTATAATTTTATGACTTGTAGTTTGGTAATATTAGATTATTATCGGCCAAATATAATATGAAAATATTAACAAGTAATACTAGTTATCGGTTAAAAAGTTCAGAAGAGCGAATTGAAAACAAATTAATTTAAAGAGGCAGTCGTAAAGAGTGGAAGAGAGAGACAAGGGAGACAATGTGTGAGGGGGGGTACAGACGCAACTGGTGTCATAATTCACAGGCAATTTTCGACAGAACGTGATTTGTTTAGAGAGACAATCGATCAGCTGTGTACGCAGACGGGAAGCGTTGCGTCTGTGCATACCAAACTGCAACGCGCAATATCGCCCAATAAATTGTCTCCCGCTCCCCCGACTGTTTAGATTTCAATGCACAGAAACGACGACGGCTGGGAATTCAGCCGACACTTCCCCAATAATACCTTCTTCTCATTGTTCTTCTGACTCTCGACAGACGCTACGTAGGTAACTGTCGACGGAAGATAGCCTAACTAAAAACCCCCCCCAGGAATGGTGCTTTAATTTTTTGGTTCATATCCTCTAAAGAGTATGTTAAGATGCTTGAATAAGTATGCCATACATAAGTATGGCAGCGGAACTTGGGTTAAAACAATTATGTAAGGAAAAAGCGATCAATCACAAAAGAACACTTTTTTAAGAACAGTTAAAAGAGACATAATGTAAAGTGAAATACAATAACAGAGTGCTTAAAATATTCAAGCTGAATGGGAAAATTAAAGCGAATCCTGCGAAGCGGCATAAACGTCTATATGGTTAAGATACGGTTTTCTGGTGATATTTGTGACTCGACCGAAGACATGTCCCGGGCACCCAGTGGCCAGTGACAATGAACGTCAGTACGATCCGACCGTTGAGAAAGAGAAGGTACGGAGAGAGGGGGAGAGAGGTTGTCGTGAGAGTTAAGATTCAAGAACCTAGGTTACCCAATAAGACATAAAGCAGACAGCAGGTGAAGCCTGGGTAGTCCAAGATACTTAACACATGAAACAGAGCTGGACGTTGATTATGACGATGATTTCCTCTATAGACCTACATTAAAATTTGTGTATGCGCGAGTGTAGGCCTACAAACTGGCATTTAAGTATTGGGGAAACTTATCAATTAAACTTCAGTTTTGTTTTTTAATGCTTGGTTTTTAACAAATTTTATTACAGTCTTTCAAATATAAACAATTAAATAGTTTTAAAATACTCTATTTTAAATAAATTTATTTTTTAATTATCATTTTTACTTTTTTTTTAAATGAAGGTATTTAAACTAAGATGTTTGTTAACTCTGAACATAAAGTTTTTATGTATTCTTCATACGATACATTTTGTTGTTGATCCTGTTTTCTGTCAACAAGCCGCAGTTAAAATTCTCTAACGCCTTCCAGTGCTCTAGAGGTGTGCCGCGAAACTTCCGAGACTTTGTGATATTCCTGGTCTTATTTTCTTCTTCTATCGACGACTAGGCGACTCACCTGTTCCGGTCACAAAGGAATACACCCGCTTCACCAACGTTTCCTAAATCTTCCTATACTTCTCTGTCCAGTCGGCTTGTATTGGCAACTTCCTTACGCAACCTCTCATCTAGCATCTTATTCAGATGATCAATCAACTATCTTTTTTCTCTGCAGTACGATCTTGAATATTAAGAATGTTTACGAATGCCTTCATTGTAGAGTCTATCTGTTCGTATGCAGCCTTTAATAGACGTTAGACATCTCATCTCCGACGCCTGTATCCTACTCAGATGTTTTTCGCCGGAACCCAAGTATCAAAATCATACAATGACACTGGCACATTTATAACATTTTATTCGAGACTCTTTACTTGTTTTCGCGATAACACTCGACGAATTGTGCCACACAATAACTTAAACTTAGCTAAATTGTAATCAACGTCATAATACCTGGCAACGTCATATTCCTGGCAAAAGCAATTAAAACAATTTTTGGTTAATATTTATTTTTAAAAAGAAATAAGAGAAATATATTCAAGATCTTAAACATATTTGTTTTACAGGCGAATTATTGGCTTACGTTTTGCAATACAAGATTTGACTTATTAATGAAAAATGAGCTTGTCGTTGTCACACTATAGTTGACCAAGCCAACCCGTACGTTAGTGTGTCGTGTGCCGTGAACAAATAGGGTTGAGAACCACTGCTCTGGACAGATGCCTTTGGATGTCGCTTTCATTGCCCACTAGACTAGACAGCATTGGCTCCCACTCTATTAGCCCTACTCCTAGACTCGTCTAATAAAACTTTATTTGCTTTAGTTCACCGACATATTCAGCCAAAATCATTAATAAATGTTGCATTTACAAAAAAGAAACAAGAAACACTAAGAAGGTTTGAAAGAAAGATTGTAAGGCATGTTTTTAGCCCGGCTAAAGAAGTTGACGAATAGAGAATAAGAAATAACCAGAAGACAGATGAGCTAGTAAAGATTCGTAAAGCCTCAACGAATACAATGGCTTGGTCACCTAGAGCGAACGGATGATCAGCGTATGCCAACGAAAATTCTGAGGGCGCAAGTCTCTAAAAGCAGAAAGAGGGGGCGACCTAGGATAAGATGGTTGGATGATGTGCAGGAAGATCTAAGAATGGTAAATCTCAAAAAAATGGTAACGATCGGTTACACTAAGACGGCAACGGATATGAGACGGCGGAGAAGCTTGGTGGTGGAAGCCAGGGCTCACGTTGGGTTGTACTACTAAACAAGAAGAACTGCTGCGTTTGAAGAGATTACTAACTCCAGTAACCGCAAACACGATGCAACATAATATAAAACTGATTTTCGAGGTAGGAAATTGGTAAATGGCTGTTGTTTCACTAATCAAACAATACAAATATATAATTATTTCACGCGGGCGCGTAATGTATATTGGCATTAATCTTCATATTGAAGGAAATTATATGCCAATTTTGTAAAATACAAGATAATTTTTAGTACAAACGAAACTAATAATACTTAATTAGAAACTAAATTTTAAATGTTGTAAAACAATTTTCTGTGACACCCATCATCAGTTACTGCATCGAACAAAGTGTTGGTTGGTTCTCTCTCTCTCTCTCTCTCTCTCTCTCTCTCTCTCTCTCTCTCTCTCTCTCTCTCTCTCTCTCTCTCTCTCTCTCTCTCTCTTTTCCTCTACGTGTGTATGTGTGTAGAGTGAGTATTGGTTAATTAAATAAAGTGAGATAACGGCAGATAAAGCGTTTGTGTGTGTGTGTGTGTGTGTACGCGTGCGCACGTATACACAAGTATACGAACGGAAAGAGAGATAGTCAATGGTTGATTGCGTTGCTTTGATCGCTGCTGGGAACCGAGCCTGCTGCTACTGGTCCGCTCCACTGAATCCACCGCATCTCCCTCGATCCGCGCTTCAATTGCTAACACACTTTAATTAGTTGCAAAATATTTGTATAGTTCTTCTTCTGCCGCTGCTCTCTTTGTCGCAGATTCGATCGCGGCGCACAGGTTATTTGTGATCCACTTGCCTCACCTCGTAGTATCGTTGTCTCATCTACTCTCTCTCCCTCTCCCTCCTCTCCTTCTCTCTCCCTCTCTGGCTCTTTCTGTCTCAGTTTGTTCCAACTTTTAACTCTTTCAGTTCCTGTTTTCGAAACTTTTATTCGCCGTCAAACACAAACACCAAGTTAAATACACAGCACAGTGTTTCTCTTTGTGCCGGATTACGTCAGAATTAAACAAGACAAACGTTACACTTTCTGAATTTACCGAAGGAATTTAAATGAAATGAACTCATCGTCTGATAGAACCAAAATGCACTGTAAAGAAATATTAAAAGTATTGTACAATGTCAATTACAAGGAATAATCAGTGTCAGAGCTATTCTGCATAACAAACGCGGCGGCCACATTAAGAAGAGAAAACTTTCAAAGTTAATCCACATGTAACACAAGAGAAGAAAGCTCATATTACACATTAATGTGTAGTGTAAAACACATTAAAATTGGAGAAAAACTTTCATAAATGGGAAAAAATCTTAAGAATGGAGATAACTTAGAAAGCTATTTACAATTCATTTTGCACGTATCGGGCCATTCTAGCTGAAGATGAGTTGAAAATCGAGTTCACTTCTAGGATAATACAAGGAGGGGGAGTTCGGAAAATAAAACAGAATGACTCTTGTTATCGGAAATGTAGGCAAAGATTTATTGGGGAAAATATACGAACATGATACAAACCAAACACTTAGAGTGGAAAATGGGGATAATCACGATGAAACCTCAAATGGATTGGAACATGTGAATAGTGCAACCAGAATCACACGAGAGATGAATGGAGAAAATAGGTGGAAATTCTGAGGTTGACTGTTGACTGTCAACTTATTCTGAGGACTATAGAGGTTGAGTGTTCCAGAACGTACAACAAAAGATAAGGTCAGAAAAACAGAGTATACAAGTGGAAATAATAGGCTATTTGGATTAGTCGAAAGGAAGAGGTTACAGTGGTGTCGGCATGTTTAGAGGACATCAAATAAACACTGGCCTTCGAGACAGTGCCGGATTTAAGCATAATATAGCGCCACAAACAAAAATAAAAGAAAACGAACAGCCAACTTGCCTAAAAAGTATTTGTCTCGTGTTTCAGAGAACAGTAGAAGTTATTAGAGGAAAAGGTGGTATTATGAGCCATGTATAGGGTAGAGTGGGGCAAGAGTGCGGACTTATTGATCTCAAACTACACTCATTGCACTGAGACTTATTATATCTTGACAGAAATATCATGAATCCCATAAGGGTTGATTAAGACCCTTTTTTTATAATTTCAACTACTGCAACACATGTAAATAAATAGATGTTTCCAAAACGTGTCAAATGCGAACTTTTGCCCCATAGGTGGGGCAAAAGTTTGCAATTCAATTGGCGGGAAGTGCTGAAAAGATTGATAAGTGTCATAATTTTCATCAGTGAAAGAGGATTAGCACTTCGGGCGAAAATGAGACACTAGAGTCACTAAGAAATGCCAATTACTTAGAATTACTAGAACTAATACTCGAATATGACGACTTATTAAGTGATCATATTAAAAACCATAGGAACCGTGGAAGTAGTTATACAAACTATCTTTCATCGACGATGTGTGAGAAAGTTGTAGAACTAATTGGCATACAAGTTTTCAGTGAAATAATATCGAGCATCAAAAAGTCTAAGTACTGTTCTGTATCACTGGACTCAATTCCAGACGAAGGTCACGTTGACCTGCTTACTTTGATTTTCAGGTATTTAGAGGGCTACACTCCGGTTGAGAGATTTATAACGTTCATGCTTAACCAGAGCCACAAAGCTATGGAAGTGTTCAACAGATTTGAAAGTTTTTGAAAGAGAATGATATAGACATCAAAAACTATCGTGCTCAGTCTTACGACAATACTTCTTCAATGAGCGGCAAGTACAATGGCCTCCAAACATTGATGCTGGCAGAAAATAATTTAGCAGTATGGGTACCTTACGCTGGACACTCACTTAATCTATGGGACAGGCTGTTGCGTGAGTGCTGTAATTTATTTTGATTTTTTGGAAGAGCTTTATGTCTATTTCAAGGGTTTAACATATAGATACCAAGTACTAAACGAAAGTTTGAAAAAGGCTGATCATGGTAAACCTATTCTGGTACCGAAGAGGACCACCACACCACGCTGTTCATGGTAAACCTATTCTGGTACCGAAGAGGACCACCACAACACGCTGATCATGGTAAACCTATTCTGGTACCGAAGAGGGCCACCACAACACGCTGATCATGTCGTGCTGATGCCACTAAAACTTTAGTACGAGGGTATAAGAAGATAAAATATCGGTATGGAGAACCATACATGACTTCCATGTTCTAAGATTTATATTTAAAATCATATTCGAAATGAAATATTTCCACAGAAACTACGTCTTTCTACTTATTGCTTCAGCATTAACCACAGTACTGTGCTCACTAACGTATACCACCACCACCTCACATTTTCGCACTCGATTTTCACCGATGATGGCAGTCGATTGCACTGCCGAAAAGTCTGGTTTTGCAGAAAACATTGGACTAGGGCTAAAGAGCCCAGGAAGCAATTTTAACAAAAAACTACTTCTTTGTTGCCGATAACGTAGTACACATATAAAAAATTCTCCCCTCCACCTTCAACTATAATTTTTAATTATAGAAAATTACCCCCACCCCGTTCACCTAACTTCTTCATTTATAGATATTTCATATACGTTTCTACAGTGGATTACTATGAGCTTCTTATCAGGATACTTTATTTATAAAAATTAAATACTTTACTCTTGTTAAATCATAAAATGTTTCAGGTAAACTACCCCTTTGTCTTAACCGATCTTCTCCAAAATCAACAGACCTTCCGTCCTCTACAACTCAGGGAAGCATGCAAAAAAATATTTGATTCTGTTTGAATGTGCGGCAGTTATCGTTCGTCATGGAAACATTTCTCTTGTTACAACATAAAATGTTGCAGGTAAACTACCTCTTCCCTTAACCGATCTTCAACAAAATCAACAGACCTTGAGTTCTCTTTAGTTCAAAAAGGTATGCAAAAACCTAATTGATTCTGTTTGAATTTACGGCAGTTATCGTTCGTCATATAAAAAATTACCCTTGTTAAAACATAAAATGTTGCTGGTAAACTACCCCTTTCCCTTAACCGATCTTCACCAACACCAATACGTATTGAGAACTCTACAATACAGGGTTGTATGCAAAACATAATTTGATTCTGTTTGAATTTGCGGCTGTTATCGTTTACTATAGAAAATATCAGTATGGAGAACCATACAGGACTTCCATGTTCTAAGATTTATATTTAAAATCATATTCGATATGAAATATTTCCATAGAAACCACTTCTTTCTACTTATTGCTTCAGCCTTAAACCACAGTACTGTGGTCACTAACGTATACCACCTCACGTTTTCACTCGATTTGCACTGAGATGAAAGTCGATGGCACTGCCGAAAAGTTTGCTTTTGCAGAAAACATTGGACTACGGCTAAACAGCCCGGGAAGGAATTTAAACAAAGAACTACTTCTTTGTTACCGATAACGTAGTACACATACAAAATTCTGCCCTCCCCCTTCAACTATAATTTTCATTTATAGAAAATTACCCCCACCCCGTTCACCTAACCTCTTCATTTATAGATATTTCATCTACGTTTCTACAGTGGATTATTATGAGCTTCTTATCAAGATACTTTATTTATCAAAATTAAGTACTTTACTCTTGTTAAAACATAAAACGTTGCAGGTAAAATACCCGTTTCTCTAAACCGATCTTCACCAAAATCAATAGACCTTCAATCCTCTACAATGCAGGGATGCATGCAAAAAAATATTTGATTCTGTTTCAATTTGTGACAGTTATCGTTCGTCATGAAAACATTTCTCTTGTTACAACATAACATGTTTCATATAAACTACCCCTTTCCCTTTACCGATCTTCACCAAAATCAACAGGCCTTGAGCTCTCTACAATTTAGGAAGGTATGCAAAAAATATTTGATTTTCTTTCAATTTACGGCAGTCATCGTTCGTCATAGAAAAAATTGCCCTTGTTAAAACATAAAACCCCTTTCCCTTAACCGATCTTCACCAAAATCAATAAAAATTGAATTCTCTATAGCTCAGGAAGGTATGCAAAAAAATATTTGATTTTCTTTTAATTTATGGCAGTCATCGTTCGTCATAGAAAAAATTGCCCTTGTTAAAACATAAAACGTTGCAGGTAAACTACCCCTTTCTCTAAACCGATCTTCACCAAAATCAACAGGCCATCAGTCCTCTACAATTCAGAGCTGTATGCAAAACATTATTTGATTCTGTTTGAATTTGCGGCTGTTATCGTTTGCCATAGAAGAAATATTACCCTTGATAAAAAAACGTTGCTGGTAAACTACCCCTTCCCTTAACCGATCTTCACCAAAAACAATAGGTCTTTAGTACTCAACAAAACAGGGCTGTATGCAAAAACGTAATTGATTCTGTTTGAATTTGCGGCTCTTATCGTTTGCCATAGAAAATTCCCTTTTAAAACATAAAACGTTGCAGGTAAACTACCCCTTTCCCTTAACCGATCTTCAACAACACCAACAGGTATTGAGAACTCTACAATACAGGGCTGTATGCAAAACATCATTTGATTCTGTTTGTATTTGCGGCTGTTATCGTTTACCATAGAAAAAAATCGGTATGGATAACCATACATGACTTCCATATTCTAAGATTTATATTTTAAATCATTTTCAGCCAAACAGCCAAGCTGTGTCTTACCTGCCTTTTTATTGCTGTATTAAATGAAAAATATTATATTACATTAAAATGAAAAAATTATAATTTTATTGCCTGGCAACAAAATTATTTTATTTTTAACAATTACCATTGATTCAAAAAGTTTAAATAAATTTTCAAGTACTTTACTCTTGTTAAAACGTAAAAGATTGCAGGTAAACTACCCCTTCTCCTTAACCGATCTTCACCAAAATCGAAAGTCATTGAGACCTCTACAATTCAGGGACGCATGCAAACAATTATTTGATTCTGTTTGAATTTGCGGCTGTTATCGTTTGCCATAGAAAATACGCTTGATAAAAAAACGTTGCAGGTAAACTACCCCTTCCCCTTAACCGATCTTCACCAAAAACAATAGATCTTGAGTACTCTACAAATCGCGGCTGTATGCAAAACATTATTTGATTCTGTTTGAATTTGCGGCTTTTATCGTTTGCCATAGAAAATACCCTTGTTAAAAAAACGTTGCAGGTAAACTACCCCTTTCCCTCAACCGATCTTCACCAAAAACAATAGGTCTTGAGAACTCTACAATTTAGGGCTGTATGCAAATAATCTTTTGATTCTGTTTGAATTTGCGGCTGTTATCGTTTGCCATAGGAAATACCCTTGTTAAAACATAAAACGTTACAGGTAAACTACCCCTTTCCCTTAACCGATCTTCACCAAAAACAATAGGTCTTGAGTACTCTACAAATCAGGGCTGTATGCAAAACATTATTTGATTCTGTTTGAATTTGCGGCTGTTATCGTTTGCCATAGAAAATACCCTTGTTAAAAAAACGTTGCAGGTAAACTACCCCTTTCCCTCAACCGAACTTCACCAAAAACAATAGGTCTTGAGAACTCTACAATTTAGGGCTGTATGCAAATAATCTTTTGATTCTGTTTGAATTTGCGGCTGTTATCGTTTGCCATAGGAAATACCCTTGTTAAAACATAAAACGTTACAGGTAAACTACCCCTTTCCCTTAACCGATCTTCACCAAAATCAATTGATCTTGAGAACTCTACAATTCAGAGCTGTATGCGAAACATTATTTGATTCTGTTTGAATTTGCGGCTGTTATCGTTTGCCAAACAAACAAAATTACCCTTGCTAAAAAAAAACCGTTGCAGGTAAACTACCCCTTTCCCTCAACCGATCTGCACCAAAAACAATAGGTCTTTAGTACTCAAGAAATCAGGGCTGTATGCAAAAACTTATTTGATTCTGTTTGAATTTGCGGCTTTTATCGTTTGCCATAGAAAATACCCTTTTAAAACATAAAACGTTGCAGGTAAACTACCCCTCTCCCTTAACCGATCTTCACCAAAAACAAAAGGTCTTGAGAACTCTACAATTCAGGGCAGTATGCACAACATTATTTGATTATGTTTGAATTTGCGGCTGTTATCGTTTCCCATAGAAAATACCCTTGTTAAAACATAAAACGTTGCCGGTAAACTACCCCTTTCCCTTAACCGATCTTTACCAAAATCAACAGATCTTGAGGACTCTACAATTTAGGGCTGTATGCGAAACATTATTTAATTCTGTTTTAATTTGCGGCTGTTATCGTTTGCCAAACAAACAAAATTACCCTTGATTAAAAAAAACCGTTGCAGGTAAACTACCCCTTTCCCTCAACCGATCTTCACCAAAAACAATAGGTCGCGAGTACTCTACAAATCAGGGCTGTATGCAAACAAAAATTTGATTCTGTTTGAATTTGCGGCTGTTATCGTATGCCATAGAAAAAAATCTACAGCACACACACACACACACACACACACACACACACACACACTTTTCGAAAAACGACTTTTTTTCATGTTTTGAGTGTAGTACAATCAGAATCTGCAATAATCTCGAACACGATTTTTTTTGCCATCACCATACTTCCATTTCCTTAAGGATCATGGAAGTAAAAATGTACTATTTGAAATCTCAGACTCAGAGGACACTGAAGATTCAGTAAAATCCCGTTTCACTGCTCTAAGTGTGCATAAAAAAATTATCATTTTGGGATAATATCTTGGAACAAGTTAAGAAAACGAATGTAACTCTGCAGAACCCCAGACTAGACGTAAATACAGCCGTCGCAGTACACACATCATTGAAAACCTTTATAGAAACTAAACGGGGTAGCTTTGAAGAGTATGAGATGAAAGGGGCAGAATTATCTGGTTGTACTGAATATACAACAAGACACAGCGCAAGCGCAAAATAAACGTGCGTTTGGCATATCTTGATACTACCCAGGCACCAGAAACTGAATTGACATCCTCAGAAACGGCTAGAGTCCCGTTGTAGACCAGTTTGTGTCGTAATTGAGGCAGAGGCTAGAGGCATACGAATTAGTTGATACTTGTTTTGGGTTTCTTAGTAAATTAGACAGCGTTACTATCAATGAAGAGATCATGAAAGCTACTCAGAATTTATTAGAAGCATATGGCAATGATTTGGACAATAACCTGGGAAATGAACTAATTCATTTCAAGTCTTTTTGCAATGAGCACATCGTAGAAGTGAAAAGGAAAAAGCTGTCATTAGCCACGAGCGGTGGATGTACAAGCTCTTTCTGGATAGAACGTCAAGGGCTGTTTTCCTAACGTGGAAGTGGCACTTCGAATGTATTTTAGTGGTGAAAGATCACTTTCGAAGTTGAAACTTATTAATAATAGACTCAGGACAACCATGTTAGAATATAGGCTGAACTTTTATCTCTTATGAGTCCAGAGAGTGATATTTTGAACAGTGAAGATATTCATTTATCTTATGAAGATGTGATAAGTAAATTTGTTAATATTAAGTGTGGGAGAGTGGCAATAAATCAAATCAAATCCTAATAAAAGTAGTACACTACAAGTTTTTTATGACGCAGAAAAATTATGATTTACTTAGGCCTACAGATTTTTCTTTTTAAAAATGTGCTTAATTTGTGATAATTACAATGACATTGTTTTACTTTCCTTTAGAATTCAGTTGTTTTTATTTGTCCTACATTTTTATTCTATTTAGGGTCTTTTGAGTGTAATACAAAAACTAGTGCAATATTTTATTATTATTTTCATAGATTTCAGAATGCTATTGTACAATGAGATATTTGAAACCGTTAAATTGAAAATTTACAGAAAACAGTGTATGCCAATTTAATTTGTACACACCTAACAATGATTTTATTTGCAGTTTTGGAAGATACATTTTCAAAATTTTTCGGGGGGTGGGACCCGGACTCCCCTCCGGTAGTTGGGGGGCCCGCACCACATGTTCAGCCTACGGGCCCACTAAATTTAAAACCCGGCCCTGCTTCGAGAGTACCTGACTGGTCACTTCGAGAGCTTTCGTCTGTTACTATTCCACCGATTTACTTCAGTTCAGCACATACTGATATTTCCAATTCTTGTTTAATGTACACGGATCTTCGTGTTTTTGATATTTTGAAGTCTCCGAGTATTCTTCTTAATTTCTGCATTCCTCTGTTTCTTTGAGCCATTTTACCAAATACTTCACTTTCAGTTATCCTTATTTCTAATCAAAATCCCCTCCCACAGATATTTGTAGCTTTTTTGTGTGCCCTTTATACACTCTTGCATAATTTTGTATAATCCATGAGTTGTTTGGCTAGTAAAATATTTCTTTTTGATCTGCTTTCATTTTATTGTCGTTTAATTATTATGTGAAGCTTTTATAGCACCGTTAAACGTTATTGATGGCAAAATATAATGTAGTTTGATTAACACACAAGAAATAAAATATACATTTGTTGTACAATCCACAACGCAATGTACATACAGGTTAGACCTAGTATGTTGGACTCCCATTGGACACAATTCATCTTTTTTTTTTTAAGCCTTTGTATTGGTATCCGCGTCACGGTTATTATTAAATACAATTTACCTTGACCGTCTTTGTGACTGCTTATCTTCTTTCTTCTTATACTAACGCGTTTCGGATTATTTCAATCCATCATCAGAGTATAATAAAATCAGTCGATTATGACTTCGTTAAAATATTAAAAGTACACAGAAATATTCATATACATGTCCCACAAGAATGATTAACGTACGCGGATGTGAGTGCGCACTCGACACTTGTTGACACCGTACTGCACAGTTTACTTGCTCGTTCTTGATTGTTATGTTGAGGCGTGTAATCTATGTTCGTGTTATCTATAATTTTATCATACAGTATATGTGATTTGAACTCTAATTGTTTATTTAGTACATTGTTAGGATCCTTTTTGAAGGCCCGGTAAATTTCAAATTCTTCTATTGCAATCATATATCGTCCTTTTTTGCACATATGTAGGTGTATGCAATTGTTGTAAAGTTAGTATAATTGTGATTTGATGAAACGAGGTGTTTAGCATAAGTTGATTTAGTTATATTTGAATTACTTCTGGGTAGGTGTTCTTTATATCGCTCGAAAAACCCTCTGCCAGTCTGACCTATGTAGTGTCTGAACAACATTACCGCAAATATACAGTTCACACTCGAAATTGAATCTGACAACGCCATAAATTTCTTGGATTTAACTTTTAAAAAACATAATAATAGATTTCACTACAAGATATATAGAAAACCCACTACAACCGATAGTGTCATACATGCCAATTCCTTCCACCCACACTCGCAAAAATGGCCGTGTTTAACAGTCTGATACACAGACTACACACTATAGCCTACAGTGGACCCAACGAACCATAAGAAGAATTAGACATAATTAAACATATTGCAGTCGCAAATGGTTACCGCAGCTCATTGATTGAACATTTGATACATAAACACAAATATAGAACCAATAACGCTCACCGCATCCAGAAAAACGCTACATAAACTTATATGGCAATTGATTACACTAACAATTTTTCAATGATCATTAAAAATGCGTTTAAAAGGCATAACATCCACATTACGTTTAGAACAAATAATAATATCCAGAAAATACTACCAATGCCACAAGAAGACTAATGGAAAAAAAACGGGCATATACAAAATGGTGTGCGATGACTGCGATAAGCACTACATAGGTCAGACTGGCAGAGGTTTTTTCGAGCGATATAAAGAACACCTACCCAGAAGTAATTCAAATATAACTAAATCAACTTATGCTAAACACTTTGTTTCATCAAATCACAATTATACTAACTTTACAACAAATTGCATACACCTACATATGTGCAAAAAAGGACGATATATGAATGCAATAGAAGAATAAAAAATTTACCGGGCCTTCAAAAAGGATCCTAACAATATATTAAATGAACAATTAGAGTTCAAATCACATATACTGTATGATAAAATTATAGATAACACGAACATAGATTACACGCCTCAACATAACAATCGAGAACGAGCAAGTAAACTGTGCAGTACGTTGTCAACAAGTGTCGAGTGCGCACTCACATCCGCGTACATTAATCATTATTGTGGGACATGTACAGTATATGAATATTTATGTGTACTTTTAATATTTTAACGAAGTCATAATCGACTGATTTTATTATACTGTGATGATGGATTGAAATAATCCGAAACGCGTTAGTATAAGAAGAAAGAAGATAAGCAGTCACAAAGACGGTCAAGGTAAATTATATTTAACAATTCATCTTTCGCTTTAAGCTTTTCACTTCTCTACTTTTCTCCGAGACCAATTTGATTTTATGGCTTTTACGCCTATCATGAAACGTATTTTTAATTGGGACTACTTGGCTTGTGAGTGTGCTATTAAAAATGACCTGTGTTAATAAAACGTGTGCGCGTGAAAGAGTGCGATAATGGATTGTCACAGCCTTCCCGACACAAATCTGCTGTAGAACGTTTTACAAACTACGTTTTGATAATTTAAAATCGCTGAAAGGCCTTTTTAAAAATTATAAAAAGTTTATTGACAAATGTCATGAAAAACTACGTCTAAATAGTTTGGACCTTTTACGAATTTTGGGCTATTTTTTAAGATAGTTAGACCGCAATGAAGTAATTGATCACTTTAATTCAAAAAACACAGAAGCAAGTTTATTTAAATATATTTTTTAGCTGTCGTACAGTATCTTTACTCTTACCACCATAATAATAACCTGACTAGTTCAGACTATGACCATCCACCAATGTCCTTATTGAGGGTTGTAAGAAGGCGACAGTACGATGCATATCTCAATGTCGTCGACGACACTCGATAATTTTCTTACAAAACAGGTAGGTCTATTACTTGACTACGATTGTCCTGTCAGTAACATTACGATTACGATTGTAATGTAACATTGTGACGATCACAATGTCTCATTAAATTCGTGGTTGTTGCTCTTTGTTGATTACTTGTCAGCCTTAAATTTATAATACGGTTGATTAGTATATTACAGAAGAGATACAAATCGCACGTGTTTGATAAATAGTCTGGCGTGGCACTGTTGTTGAGATACTCTGATGGTGCCAACGATGGATATTTACAGCAAATATGTTGAACCGACTCGTTGATGGTTTTACACAGGCGACAAGTAGGCTACATCAATCTGTAGATCAAAGATGTACTTATTATTATTGTTATTATTACGTACACCGAGTTGACAGCTGCACACCGAGAGGCTCGAAACCCTCTGGAGAGCTGGCAGAGAGCTTGGAAGCAAGAAGAGCGAGGTCGCTGCACAAGAAGGCTCACCAAGCAGGTGCAGCCGTGGGGGGAGAGGAAGCATGGGAGATCGACTATTATCTCACCCAGTTTCTGACTAGACACAGTTATTTTCGATTTAACCTGAAGAAAGACCTGAAGAAAGTTGGAAGGCCAAGCCGTCAGAGTGCCTGTACTGCCCGGGAACTGCAGATGATGCCAGCCAACATCTTCGTCTGCGACAGATGGTAGCAACATACAAGAACGTTGCAAGAAGATATTAGGCAGGAGATCTCCCCGTATAACAACGTTGAAGCGATGCTTCAAGGGAAGGAGACATGGATTTGTGTGGCACGCATAGCAGAAGAGATTCTTTGGGCGAAGATGATAGATTTAAACAATACAATATAGAAGAATAAAAGTCGCATGTGAGCCACAGGGAAATAAAAGAACAACAGACCTAGCCCGAAGTAATGTGTCAAACGGTTCCAGGTTAGTGTCCTAGAAGAGGAAAGGGAGGTGGTTTTTTTTTTAGTGGGTCCGGTATAATACTATAATACCCAAACCCATAGACCACAGAAGTGTGCAGCCTTCCTGACATTTACACGTCAAATTTTTTCACCCGCCCTCGTAAAAAATTGATTATTATTATTATGTAAAATTGTTGCTGTATAGAAATTTTTTATTAATAATGTATTAAAAACGCTTACAATCTCTTTAGATTAATCAGAAATTTAGTTCTGTAGAACAATGAGAATCTCATATAGGCCTATAGCCAGCGCGGGGTGACTCCGAGGCAGAAAGAGAGGGAGTGGAAATCTGATTAATATGGAGAGCGCAGATGACAAAGTAAAGGCACGATAACCGTGAGCCACAAAGAGGTTTATCAGGCGCATAGTTACCTGCTCTCTCTCGTATAACAAAAACCAATTAATTGCTGTCCCCGTCTTGGTGCCAATCCCAATATCCATCCGAACAGCTGACGGTGTATCGATCCCGTAGGTTATCTTCGTCCCCTTTTGCTCTATCCACCGCTGCTTTCTTTGTCTCACCAATCTCTCTGTCTGTTTGAAGTCGTGTCAGCCCAATAGACGCAAGGTACGGTTATCAACTTAAATATCTTGTAGTGAATGCTTTAGTCTAGTTAGCTCGAGATAGTCAGTCAAAAACATACAAGAGGTGCGGTCACGCTCCTCAACGTGTTGGTACTCGTTTACAACTTAACACAGTAGGACAGATCCCTGTTTGTGATAGGTCTGTTACTAATCAGCTGATTATAGGATGAACGAATTCTTTAAAAGTTAACACTGCTGGATCATTGCATTGGCCCGTGACAAGCTTTACTTAGCGGCTCCCTGAACATACTTTTCATGTTCTTATTTAGTAGGCTACATTATTTAAAACTATTTTAATTGAAAATCAATACACACAGAAATTATAAAATTTATATAAAACAGAAATTTTTAAGAAGTTTACGCTGGATACGCCTACTTTCATGATGTACTGATACGCTACTTTTGTCTTAAGTGAACCACCTAGTTTTACGAAAGTATTCGGATAATTATCGGAATTTAACACAACAATAACTCTGAGGTAATCTACAGTAATTCAACAAGTGCTTTGTTCAAGAAGTAAATGAGAATAAAAGAGCAAGAAATAAACATGTTTTACACACACGTTTTTCAGCGGCTGAAGTGCCCGCCTGTAGTGAAAAACGGCACTGGCCTTAGATAAAAAAAACCAAATCTATGGAAGAGAGAGACGTGGTGGAGGGAGATTGGTATAAAAGAGCTCGTGGAAGTGAGAGGACGGTAAACGTGTAAGGCAGGACAAGCAGAAAAAGAAAAACAAGTGACACTCTTCATACACGCAAACACGTAGCCTATAGTAATAACTTTGTGTAAGACTGATATTTCAACAGAAGACAGTAACCAACAATATAAATGTTTGTATGGATGTTTGTCATATATAGTCTGTAAAAACAGTTTTTAAAAAAAGGTTAATTTTACACAGCTTTCAAAGTAACTGGTTACAAATACTGTATTTAAAAAATCTAATAACAATAATATTATTATTTTTGTTATTATTATCATTATTACTATTTCGAAATAATTCACTTAGTCTTTTTTCATTGAGTTCTTCTTGGTCTTAGTGAATTGCGCATGACCAATGACTTGATGTTCCCTACCTACACACTTCGTGTAAGTTCCAAGTTTATTGGTGGACATGCAGGATCGTGTAGTTCAGTTGACAGACATATTAAAGATGCCAACCTCTGTGTTGACATCCTCGACTTCTTTAGTGACAAAGATAAGTTTCAACGGGCAGTAAGGGATGAAATTTTCCAACCTGCCACATTCAGTCTGTTACAGGCGTAGTTCTTAGAACTTACTACGTCCTCTTACTTGACACAATACATCCCTCAGCTTGACACAATACATCCCTCAGTATATCGCCCTTTTCAAGCGTGATATAGGCCTACTAAGGTTCTATGAACCGTCCTGTCATACTTGTCCCCTGATCCTCTATTGAGTGTCCTCCTGTCCCAGTGAGTGGATCGGCAGGGTGTGGGGGTGTGTGATAGCCAAAAATTAAAAAAAAATAATAAAATTATTATTAGTAGGCCTACTATACTTAAAAAATAACAGAATAAATACGTTAGAAACATGTATATCGAAATACTGAATACAGAATGTAGACCTAGTATTGACTACTGAAATTGTGAAATTAAACTAATTCCTGTCTAAGTTGTATGGGCATGCTTATTTTGTGTGTTAGTGTGTAATGTGTAGACAGTAATTAAGTTCAAATTACAAAATTACAAAGACAACTTTTGTGTTGCCGAAAACGGTTAACAACTATGCCTAATACGAACACCGTGATCACGGTCCTAGCAGTTATCTGTCACCACCTCTCTTACTGATAGCTCTTTTAACATTCCTATATACCATGTCAGTCTTATCTCTTCATTGTAGCTTAACCTAATGTATCCTCTTGTTACTCAAAACATACACAATTATATAAATAATATTCAAATTCACTCACATTATTATAATATAAATATACGTATTATTTATAGGCATATTAAATATAAGTATAATTATTTAATTATAATATAAAAATTATTATATTTATAATTATATTACAAATATTATAATTATATTTATATATTCATCAAGATGTTTTATACTATTAATTAATAAATAAGTTGTTTATTATTAAAATGTATCTGTTATAAAAAGTGGAAGAGATATTGCATAATATATATTCAGAGAGAGAGAGAGAGGGAGAGAGATTCTTAACATCGTATGTTACTTATGAGCATTAAAATGCCAAGTATTTTAGGTTTTTTGTCTAAAATGAAAATGCCAAGAGCCAAGAGGACTAAATGCTCAGCCCTGCATTTCTTCATGCTCAATACAAAAGAAGAAGAAGATACCTTACACCGTACTAATTGAAACGATACGATGAAAGGGGCTCTCAGCAGAAAACAGTACCCGTTACGACTAAGAAGGAAAATCCAATGTCACGTCTGCTGAGGCGCGCGCGTGTGCTTTTATCTATATACAGAGAGTGTGTTACAGCAGAGACGTGTACGCGAGGAGACCAGCATACCTTGCTTGCAAGCAACCCTTCCACTTCCGGTTAGTAGGCCTACGTTCAATTAAACGATCCACCGGAAACGAGGTCGCTAAATCATCCCTCGTCACAAGTTAAGTGCTCGCATTTTGCATAATGATGTACCATTTTATTGTATTGCCGGGCGATTTGCATAAACGTATGTGATGAGTCGCAGGGGGGGAGGGGAACTGGGTCATTCATTGCTCGCGTGCGCGGTGACCACAGACGCTGTCCAGTCTGTCCCTCCCACCCCTTCCCCCTCTAAATGGCATAATACATACGTTTTGTTACATGCTATAAACAAAAATAGAAATAATAATCGAAGGGGTGGAACAATGGCGAGAGCGTACGTACCCGTTTAGCGTTAAGTGCTACCTATTGTTTTGTTTTTGTCTGTTTGTTTTTTCTAATAAAGTTTTGTTTAATGACTGTTCAGTTCTCACACTTGCAGAGAGCCACTTATTCATATCCATTTAATTTAATGTAACTGATACTTTTTTGTACATATCATTTAAAATAAACGACGTATATTGTGTGTGTGTGTGTGTGTGTGCGCGCGCGCGCGTGTGTGATTTCATTGTAAATAAATTTATGACTACACAAACTAGCCTTTTTCAATCCTCCTTGTGACTTCTTTTTTTTATATTGATGACGCGTTTCAAAGCATATGCTTCATCATCAGATCTTAAAGTATCCCTCGTAGGACGTCGTTATCTACTATTATTTCCGCTGGTCGACCAAACGTGAATAGGTGAGCACTTTCTGACGCGTATACTGATAAATATAAAAAGGAAGTCACAAGGCGGATTGAAAAATGTTAGTTTCTCTATTCATCCTGGATATGTCTATCCAAGTGACTTGAATACCATTATAAACATGCATGCTAAATTTACGACAAACATAAATACTATTGGTCTCTTGTTACAGTCCTGATTAAGCCAATTTATCAGATATAATTCTTGCCGACTAATCACTTGTGTTAAACTTAACCTTCAGTCAACAGGTCTAATATTCCCGATCAGATCCCACATACAAACACCTCCAAATTATTCAGGGGGGGGGATTGTAAGATTCGTGAATTATCAGTGGTTTGTCAAAATATATAATTATAAAACGAGGGAAAACAGAAAATACAGGAGAATTAATTACACGTAAAGCACTACGAAAGCTGGTTGATATTCCTCTTCATGCTGGATGTTGAAGAATCAGTCTCCATGGTCTGTGCTTACTTTCTTGGCAAACCTTTTCGGCCAGCTTTTCTTCTTTTTTTTTTGCAGATTGCCGAGTTCCGCCAGGTCACCGAGGTCGGTGAGATCATTCACTTAGCTGATTTTGCATGGAACTTTCAAATTTCTCTAAACTTGAAATATTGAGAACAAATAGGGATGAATACTAAAGCAAACACCTCAGCATCATAAATCATGACGACCAGTGTGAACACTGACAACGGAGGGAGGAAAGAAGTACGGTTCATTGATACTTTCTGAAATAAGCTTATAAGATTATACGCCTATTTGACTTCAGATGGTAGGCTATTTACTTGTGTTTGAACTATAACATTGTAAAATAATAATTCCTTTACACCTAATTATCCTTACATAAATAAACATGGCTCATATATGGAAAGCGACAAAATTTCAAAAGTATTGGAAGGTCCGTGGTCACTGAAGCCTGGTTATGGCTGCCCAGCGTAATCGACGAAGCTTGTAGCTGATGGGGTGACGGGGCTCAAGGCCCCTGAGTGGTACCAGCTCGCGAAGTTACTCTTCCGATTACTTCATGTATCGAACTCTCTCAAGGGTGTTAGGTAAAGAAGCTTAGAAACTACTACGAGAATAGAAGTCTTCTTCTTTGGCGGGAAACCAGTGATCAGTCAACAGTGTACAACGGCTAATTGACGCACGTGCGCGGAAAGACGACGGACAGCTGCGCCTTATCGCGACAATCCGAGCATATCACTGATATGTAAACGTCTGTAAACCCTCCCCCCCCGCACTGTAACGTGTCTTCTTAACCGTCATTATTAAGAATAACTCTGGATTCATGTATTGAAAACTTTAATTTTTAATGGCGTAAAAATTACTAATTTAAAAATATTCTTTATACTTTTCTACATTTTCTTTGTCGTCCTCTTCTGCTTCTGCTTCTTCTTCCTCTTCTCCTTCTTCTTCTTCTTTTTCTTTTCCTTCTTCTTTTTTCCCCTCCTCATTCTACTCTTATTCATCTGTTTTAATTTAGCTTTCTCTTTTTTCTTTCAATCTGAGGTTAAAAGAGGAGATTAAACTTTCTATTGTACTGTGCTTCTTCTCTGCTGTTCACTATTGTTGTTGTCTTCTTCTCTTTTCACTAATTATATTTTTTTCCTCTTCTTTCGCATCGTTCCGCTACTACCCGACTTTTACCTTTGGTATTATTGCCAATTTGCCAGTAAATATCTTATATTGTAAGGAAGTAGGAGCTCTGTACCCACCGAGTCGTAATTCTCGTTTTCGTAACTACCTTTCCTATTTTGTTATATTCTGATTCTTACTTATACTCTTCAACTGATTGTTTTTAATCACACACAATAAATCTCATGCTCTCACAAGCTGTCACTCTGCTTCCTTTCTCTGTTTCTTCTCCTTTGCCGTCTCCTCAATATTTATTTTTTTCAGCATCTAGTAAATGCCAGAAATCGATTTCGTGTTTCGTGGGTTCATAGTGAAGTAACTGCATACTTCCAGCAGCACCCTGTTCCACCCTGTTCTCGTTAACGTAACTTGGCTGTGTGTGTGTGTGTGTGTGTGTGTGCGTGCGTGCGCGCGCTCGCGCGTGCAATAGTAAAGAGAAACCCGCACAACAGTTACTGAGAGTAGTGGACTTATGGACTTATGATCGTTTATGTAAAACAAAATCTTGTATTCAAGGGAAGATTAATACCGTTTACCAATGAAGCAGTACATTTACTGTAGCTTACGCCAAAGCTGGTTGCCCTTTTTCTGTTTACTTATTTATTTATTTTACCAGATCTCCTAAGGCCACAGCTTCGTAACTTTTTCATTATTCGCTGTAGTTGGCTTTATTTTTCTAATTCATTACAGCGCGCGGTGGGATAGTCCGCCATGATGTTTTTTTTTTTAACAGGGGCCTTTTCTCTTCCATTCTCTGTACAAGTCTCATCCAGTATCTAATTTTGTTGCTTGTAAATATTTTTCATTTTTTCGTTGTCTAATTCTTAATTAATGGCTTTTCTTCTTCTCCCAAAATTCTTAGTGTCGCTTTTGTATCTTATTTAGGGGAAGGTTGCCATCAATGGACCTGTTCCATGGATGGACTTCTTATGTATTTCCTCTACCAAAGCGTGCGCATGCACGGTAGTAGTTGTAGTCTCTTTCTTTCCTTCACGCCAGTTGTGTGCAGTGCTGTAAACGAGTTGGAGTTGCGTCGCTGCGAGATAAAAATTCAGGTAAGATTTCTGTACTCTGTGCTATAACTATTAGTCTTTTTTAATATCAGTTATCACGCATTATATATTACTGAACAATTTCACAATTTGTTGACATTAAAAGCAGTTTTTAAAGTTCTAAATTTTATATTGGTTGTTCCAATTTGAGTCGTCATTTCGGCTGTGTTTATCTAAGGAATCCAATATGGCGAGTTGCCATCATTGGGCCACTTGGACCATTTTGAATTATTATTATTTTCCTTGACACGCTTTACGTTAAGTATCTTTTCTTTTATATTTTGACTACAAGTAAGACTACATTTTATCATTTTAAGTTTTACCTCTTACATGGGACACAGAAACCTTGTTTGCTTGGTACTTTTTCATTTACTGATATTTTGTGATAGGCCTGTTAGTAAATTTTATTAACCTATAATCTACGGTTTACAGTACAACTAACAACCTGTTAAATTGCAAATATTAATTTTTATAACGCTAAGAATGTAGGAGATGCGAGGAAATAGCGTATTATTGTGTGTGAGTTGGTAGCTGCGTTAGTGTCTAGAAAAATGTGTTATAATACTCAAATATACACTGTGTTCAATGTAAGTGCTATTTTTTTGTTTACAAATAGCCTAACTATTAGCATAAAGTATAACCTACAACTACATATAAACATTTAAACTCTGTAGACTACATTGAAAAATTTACATCATTATATTCTAGTCCGAATATTGTAGTCATTTGAAAATAAGTTTATAACAACAATTGACAGCAAATTGAAAATAAAAACATTTCAATACAAACATATTGAGTCTCCCTCTACTATGATAACACAAATAAAATCATAGCCTTACACTTTTAGTCACAAGGGCGTTACGTTCCTACTGTTAACATGGTCGTTGTATGGCACTCAGGTTGAAGAGTAGACAGACATTTGATTGTATTTAAAAGCTGAAATGAAATTTATTAATTTTAAATAGTAATCACTGCAAAAAACCCTAAATACACAAAATATTGTAGTAGCTTGTCTATAAATTAACATACTAATTTTCGTTTTTCAGAAAAATGCCAAAAGGAGTGAAATATGGACAATGGAGTACCGAGACAATGGAACGTGCTATCGTAGCCTTTCGTAACGGAGACGTGGGTTTGAATGAAGTCTGCCGAGAGTATGGAGTGCCCAAAACAACTTTAAAGAGACATTTAGAAGGCAAAAACAATTTTGCTGTGGAGGGAAAGAAAATTATTGGTAGTTTAGGAGATCTGCCTCCTGAGGTAGAGAAGGAATTAGTAGACAACATTTTAAAATTAGATGAGATATTTTTTGGAATTACAGCCAAAGACTTACGAGAACTCGCGTTTCAAGTCGCTGAACAAAATAACATCGAACACAGATTCAGCAAATAGAAGAGATCGGCTGGGAAAAAATGGTAGACCTACTACAATTTTATGCGGCGACATCCCGAATTAAGTCTCAGGCTTCTTGAGATAATTTTTCATACTTTATATGTTTTAGTTTTGTTTTACCATGACTAGCAGATACGTAGGCCTATAATAAAACGTAATAGACCAAAGTAGAGACAGTTTTTCTTTACTTTCGTAATCGGTCCATCGATGGAAACTCGATGGTCCATTCATAGCTACCAGTTGCCATCAATGGACCGTTTGTTAAAATTTTGTTTTTTGTTCCTACTACCATATTTGAAAAATCTAAAAAAAAGTAAATACTCACGGTTAATCAGAAAGTAATAGAGAAACTATCTATATATTGAATGGTAAATTTAAATTGAAAATGTGATAAAAAAAAATTAAAAACTGTTACGTGATCCAATGATGGCAACCTTCCCCTATACCCCGATGCGTCACTCTCATACAATTCCATTGGCCTGATTGTGTGTGTGTGTGTGTGTGTGTGTGTGTGTGTGTGTGTGTGTGTGTGTGTGTGTGTGTGTGTGTGTGTGTGTGTGTGTGTGTGTGTGTGTGTGTGTGTGTGTGTGTGTGTGTGTGTGTGTGTGTGTGTGTGTGTGTGTGTGTGTGTGTGTGTGTGTGTGTGTGTGTGTGTGTGTGTGTGTGTGTGTGTGTGTGTGTGTGTGTGTGTGTGTGTGTGTGTGTGTGTGTGTGTGTGTGTGTGTGTGTGTGTGTCACTGTCACTGTCACTGTTTCATTCCTAATTACTCGTTGGTCACGCATTATTATAATTTATCTGTTCAGTACTCTTACGTTTCTCATGCACAATAAATTAACTCCATTTAACACAACACAAACCAAACTTATAATCTCGATATAAAATTAAAATTATTTAATTACAAGCTGAACAGCAATGTCACACGTACAGCAATCTCGAAAACCATCAGACTGTGCTACGCGTGATAAGGCTGGTTTATATAAACTTATGAGTTATTTATAGTGTGCGATATATATTACTCTGTCACTCTGGCTCAACAGGTTTCTTATTGTCGCGAAATATAGTACCGCTGTCCGAACTCTATCTCCTTACTCTGGGTTACTGCGGACATAATAAGAAATTGCACATGTAAGTAAACATTAAAAACAAAACCCATAGACGAAGCAAACCAAATGAGATGGCTCACACATGTCAAGAGTATGAACGAAGAAAGAGGATAACTCGAAGAGTTATAAGGCAATATCATCAAAGACGAAAAATAGATGTAGGCCTAGGAAAGTATGGTAGAATGAAATAGGCAAGACATGTACTTGGAAAAAGAAAAAAATAACTTGTAGACTTTGCCCAAAACAGCACATGACAAGAGAAAAGGAAAAGAAATGTGGAAAACGAACCTTTTAAAGTTCACAAACCTCATACCACAGATGAGGACAGACAATGACTAAGGATTAACTAAAACTAGTGAATAAGTGCTATCAGGCTCACAAGTATTTAAGTGCAACAATGTCGAAGTAGTAATGAAGAAATTAAACATCGAATAGGCAAAGCGAAAGTAGCAATTCACCTGACACCTGAACTTAATTCTGCCGAATAAAAATACTATGAATTATGTAAAAGTGAAAAAGGAAGTAGAAGGTACTGGACTGTATGGAGCACAGGTATAAGAGAGCTCAAGGAAAATTTAGTAGAAACTAAAATCGATGAAGAGCGACTTCTGGAGACAAGCCATTTACAATAAAGAGAGATACTAGACAATTTTTTGAGAAACTCGTAGCTTACCTCGTCGTTAAATATGTATTCACAGATTGCTGTGGACTCTTAACCCCTCTAGAAGTAGAAAGAAAACATGCAAGCTGTAGGAATAGGCCTACACATAGTTCACCTTTCTCTTCGTGTGCGCTTATAGCGAACACTCACGTCCAGTGTGTAGGTGTTTGTCATTTGCTCGTTCGCTGATTCCGCTTTCAGTAAGACGCGAAAGTACCTCATATATATGATATATTAGTTATTAAACTGACCATTGCGCTGTATGCGCTCCAAATACCGGTATGTACTCGTCAGCGACAGTGATGAGGAAGGAGGTGTTCTGCTGCGGGACTTATCCATTCAGTATCTTCATTTTTAAGGTGGGAAGAACACTTTTTTAATTTCTTATTG
This sequence comes from Magicicada septendecula, assembly GCA_034769895.1. Taxonomy (NCBI): domain Eukaryota; kingdom Metazoa; phylum Arthropoda; class Insecta; order Hemiptera; family Cicadidae; genus Magicicada; species Magicicada septendecula. Next base: position 400,494,873 of record CM068371.1, on the reverse strand, counting down.
AGAAAAAAATGGAACTTAATTTGGAGACACATCTTGCCTTCATTGACTATGAGGAAACATTTTATAGAGTTGACACGCGTCCATTCCGTGGGACACTGTGTGTAAGAGGAGTTATTCTGAATATCTTGTAGACGTTATGAAGAGCTTATACTAGTGTATTGTCTATAGGAGAAGATTTGACAGAAGAGATTTACGTTGATCAGGAAATGCGCCAAGGCTGTAGTATGTCTCCAAAACTGTTTACTATCTATATTCATGACACAGTTACTAGTACGTCCGGGAATAAAAGTAAATAATAGAACATACGCGAATACAATATTGTTTGCGGATGGATGCTCAGTAATCGTCTAAAACAACGAATGCGAGCTCCACAGATCAGTGTTCAGTTACAGCAAGTCTGTTCAAATTACAGTATAAAAATTTCTGTGCAGAAGATAAAAACTATGGCATTTACGGATAAATACCCCTTGCGGACTAAGATTCTATTGGATAATAAGAGTATAGAGCAGGGGTCATATTTCCGCTATATTGGCTGTGACATCACTTACGATGTGGATTACGAAGTTGAGCACAAGTTGTCTAAGTTTCAGTTATGTATGGCACAATTCGTCGAGCGCTGTTAAGAAAAGTAAGGAAAGAAATTCGACTAAAATTTTATAAGGTGTTATTGTGTGGTCCTGAAACTTGAGTTCCAGTGAAAACACATCTGAGTAGTATACAGGCATCGGAGATGAGATTCTTGTGATCTGTTAAAGGCTGCACATGAAGGGACAGACTCTACAACGAAGACATTCGGAAAGAGTTGGACATTTTTAATATCCAGATAGTATTGCAAGAGATGGATTGTTCACCCAGATGTCAGGTTGCCTAAGCAAGTTCGGCAATACAAGAGTGTTGTGCAGCGAAGACCTCGAAAGCGTTGGCGAAGTGTAAAATATTCTTTTGGGACCGCAACAGGTGATTCGCCTAGTCCCTGATAGAAGAAGAAGAATCTCTAATTTCTAATTTACGACATCTCCAGTTCATTGGTAAACGGCCAATTGACTCCAGCCTATTGCGCGGTCGCAAGCAGCGTGCATGGTAATAAGAACACAATGGACAGAGAGCAAGCACAACAGGCAGACATCTTTTCACCCTCGGGAAAAAACCAACTGATCCCTCCTTCTATCGGGTCGTGCCTAACTCCCCGATCTACAGAGTGTGCCGAGCGGGTAAAGAGACCTTAGAGCACATTCGTCTTCACTGTCCAGCTCCATGAGCGGGCGGGTCGGCCCTGAGAGCGGGGTTAGGATAGGGAACGTTGTCTTAAATACTATAGAACATAGGATTTTGGGCACTGGCAGCGGCATACAGTGCACATCCGACCATCGGGGTCACCTAGCTCTGGATGCGTTAAAGAAGAAGTAAGACGTCAGTTATAATCTCTAATAAATTAATTTATTTTACAATTTTCTTACGGCGCTAACAGATACCGTCAGAAATGAAATTCGAAAAATATAGGCCTACTTGCCACAATTCAGGGCAGACCTTTAAATTGTACGGCCACCTAAAAAGGATGACAGGTTACTCACTACTTTCTAAGTTATGGCACTGGACACCCAACGGGGAAGGGGAGGTATACCCCAATTCTCCTGTTATCATGGGGTGAGGCAAGCAACGCTACGTGGACACATACAAGAGGGTAATTGACAGAGATAAGAAGATGGAAACTTACATGCTAGAAAGGCGTATAATATAGTCTCTTTTGGTATAATAGTAGTAGTAGTAGTAGTAGTAGTAGTAGTAGTAGTAGTAGTAGTAGTAGTAGTAGTAGAAGCAGTAGTAGTAGCAGTAGTAGTAGTAGTATAGCAGTAGTAGTAGTAGTAGCAGTAGCAGTAGTAGTTTCCTCTAGTAAGGAGGAAGGGAAATGCATTATGCAAGAAGTGTGGGACTCCCATCTCAAGTGGACTACCCATTAAAAGCTCTCCTCCGTGGAACGAGCATTAGTCTGAGACCGTTTATCACACTACTTCAGACTAGGCCATTTTGCTGCGCCCAATGGGCTCACATTTACATCGTTCTACTTCATCATCACCATCATCATCAGCAAGGTGCTGCCTGTTCCGCCTTCAAAAATCCTTCAGCCATCTCTCCATGGGTCTACCCACACACCTGTGTCCTATTGGTTTATATTTCCAGACTTGATCATTAATCTACTATATTTAATTGCATTGCATTGTGTATGCGGGGTGGCTTTGCACCTGTGGCAGGATTGCAGCATCTGGGTCGAACCCAATGGCTGCCAGAAGATAATCTTGAGCTGGTACAGTCGACGGGTAGCCTAAAAACTGGAAGGGAAACCGCCAACAAGATCATTCGCTAGATTGCGGGGGAGTAAGAAGACTTCTATTTGTGGCTCTGCTGCTAGAACCGTTTCAGGCAACAGATGTTGGCCGTCTCAAGCTCAGCAAGCAGACGCCATGAGGCGTCGGTTCGGTCGCTCTCCGCGAGGCAGAGAACCTCCGTGCCGGTGACCAAGGTAACAGCGACAAGCATCCATGACCACTCAGAAGCTGCGCCAGGTAGTAGTAGTAGTAGTAGTAGTAGTAGTAGTAGTAGTAGTAGTAGTAAGAACTCGTACGTATGTTTTTTTTAACCCCAAACAAGACTTCAGTTATGTTTGACAGTCTTGTTTCAAAGTTAATAGATCTGTACAGCCTCTCAAATATGTTTCTTGCGTTCGGTATAGGCCTACTTATTACATGTAGTAGTGGTGTGTGTGTGTGTGTGTGTGTGTGTGTGTGTGTGTGTGTGTGTGTGTGTGTGTGTGTGTGTGTGTGTGTGTGTGTGTGTGTGTGTGTGTGTGTGTGTGTGTGTGTGTGTGTGTGTGTGTGTGTGTGTGTGTGTGTGTGTGTGTGTGTGTGTGTGACAGAGAGAGAGAGAGAGAGAGTTGTTTATTTAAAAAATTAATAAGACAGCACGGTCGGGCAGGGCCACCGTTATATTGTAGGCTAACATAACAGGTATGCGAGTAGCGAGGTAATGTGGGTCTGATAATGGTCTGGACGCCACGCGACATCGCCAGGTGCACTCTCCGCTGTAAATCTCCACCACGTCGTTACAACCGAAACAAAATCCTATACTTTAATAATAATGCTTTCGACAGTTTCATGCCTCTTACTGTACACCCGTTCGAGAAATAAATTTTTTTAACTACCAAACTAGACAATTCTAAAAGAACCTTTCTGATAACAGGCAATTACTTCTTATTATTCGTAGAAGATCGTGATAATTTTATTTTCCTACGTCCTTCTCGTACGTAATCACTAGGACTAGGCTAAAATTATCGAATAGGCTAAAATTACTTTTTTGTGCTAAAATTATCGAAAATATTTATGGATTTAAGCAATAAGTAAGTATCCACAGTCGACCAGTAGGCCTATACTAAAAACTTGAAAACACAAGATGTATCTAAAAAGTAACGGGACTTCACAACTTTAAAACAACTGTATTCTCTTTCAAAGTGGTTCACTTGGAACGGTTCTGGAACTCATCAAGAGCCAATGTCTTTAGCTGTTTTCGTCACATTCCAAACAGCGACTTCAGGTGCTTTCCAAGCCAGTCGACCGCCATTACACCGCGTTATAGACCTCCCACTGCGGGGTTTCCTAGGTGTGGCCTCCTCCCGTGGGATTTCAATTAGACGTTGCTAAGCACCGAGGACGGGTCCGGGATTCACCTGGCAGAGATGGGTGTTGACCGAGGGCCAGATAAGCGGGTTCCCCTGGAATCAGGAACAGTAGCGGTAGACCTTCCTGATATAGTGGAATTCAGGAAGGTTTCGGATAGTCTGATTGGAAGACGGGTAGGCCTAATTAGCTTTGCAGGCCCAGCTCAAACCTCGATCCATTGAGAGACTGAAACTTTCCCTTATGGGTCTTTCTTATGTATCCCCATATACTGTGATCGAGTAGGTAACCATTGGTACCAAACACGTGGTAACGATTAGGTTGCCTAGGCGACGGGACATTGAATCGCCGGAGTCAGTATGCGCCTGGACCCCGACAACGGACATTTCAGCACTATGATCGACAATAAATACTGCCGTGCCGTCGACAAACGTGGCCAATCGGGTTTCAGACAATTTGGACACGTCGTTAACGTACACAGAGAAAATTATGGGACCTAAGATGCTGCCCTGAGATACTCAGCGGTTGCGGAGAAATCACATGAACTGAAATCGTGTAGTAGGCATAAAGGAGCTGGATTACCACAGGAATGTTTCCTTGTTCACAGAAAGTAAGATGTGACAGTGACAGTTACTGTGATGAGGCATCCAAGAGGCAACAGTCTCTGGTCGCAGCTAAATTATGCGCCAACCTTTCAGGAACAGTGGTGACTTTAATTTAGTTCATAACCAATCTTCCTCATCACAAAACCATGATTAACTTTGACGAGATATCTCATTATCATAAGTTCGTGATGCGCTTAGTTGTGCAGCACTCTATTCTGTGGAGGATAAACTGGTCATCCCCTGCAGTTTCATGGTCATCCAAGAATGCTTTGTACCACATAGAAACCTGACTCGAAGACAACGTTTATCTCTGTAAAGCTTTTATCAACTAATTAAATTTTTCTGTTCCGCTGTCTTCAAGTTGACTACAGACCAGTCGCGTGGTGTCAATGTGACCGCTGTTGCAACAGTACTGAAAATAAGAGAAAATAATGTTAATTATATCACAGAAAAAATATAGGCCTAATTTATGATTTGAAATATAATTTTAAAAAATAATTTAAAAATATAATATAATTTGAAATCCGATCAATATTAGTAGGGAAACTTGAAGAAAAGCGTAGCATTGCTTTCGAACTGCTGGGCGCTTGCACCGTCTTGTGTTGCCGGCTCAGACATCGGTAATGTTTTACTGCGTACGGTCATTGACCTCGTACTAGTTGTCACTGTACAACTGTGGACTCGTCCGTCCAATGTGTTGCCGCTGTATAAACCAGCAATACGCTCAGTTAGCAGCTATGTTCGTTTTCGGAACTGACGTGCAGCAGATACTACGTACTTATTTGTGTTTTGTTCCTTTAGTCATGTGTTTCTCTGTACGTCTTTATTATTTTTAATTCGATTATTTGTGTTCTGATTTATTTTGTGTAAGTATAGGCCTAATGAAAGTCAGATCCCGTTGCACCGGGACCCTCTTATTCTCTTAGCAAGTGATAGAAAATGCTCTATAAAAAACACTTTGTACAAGAAAAAATTCGAATTATTACTTCCATGTTCCTTAAGGAAATGGAAGTATGGTGATGGCAAAAAAAATCGTGTTCGAGATTATTGCAGAATATGATTGTACTACACTTAAAACATGAAAAAAAGTCATTTTTCGAAAAGTGTCTGTGTGTGTGTGTCTGTGTGTCTATGTGTCTGTCTGTGTGTGTGTCTGTGTGTGTGGGTCTGTAGATTTTTTTCTATGGCAAACGATAATAGCCGCAAATTCAAACAGAATCAAATTTTTTTTTGCATACAGCCCTGATTTGTAGAGTACTCGCGACCTATTGTTTTTGGTGAAGATCGGTTGAGGGAAAGGGGTAGTTTACCGGCAACGGTTTTTTTTTATCAAGGGTAATTTTGTTTGTTTGGCAAACGATAACAGCCGTAAATTCAAACAGAATCAAATAATGTTTCGCATACAGCCCTGAATTGTAGAGTTCTCACGATCTGTTGATTTTGGTAAAGATCGGTTAAGGGAAAGGGGTAGTTTACCAGCAACGTTTTATGTTTTAACAAGGGTATTTTCTATGGCAAACGATAACAGCCGCAAATTCAAACAGAATCAAATAGATTTTTGCATACAGCCCTCATTTGTTGAGTACTAAAGACCTATTGTTTTTGGTGAAGATCGGTTAAGGGGAAGGGGTAGTTTACCAGCCACGTTTTTTGTTTTATCAAGGGTATTTTGTATGGCAAACGATAACAGCCGCAAATTTAAACAAAATATTATATTATTTTGCATACAGCACTATATTGTAGAGTTCTCAATACCTATTGGTGTTTGTGAAGATCGGTTAAGGGAAAGGGGTGGTTTACCTGCAACGTTTTATGTTTTAAAAGGGTATTTTCTATGGCAAACGATAAGAGCCGCAAATTCAAACAGAATCAAATACGTTTTTGCATACAATCCTGTTTTGTTGAGTACTAAAGATCTATTGTTTTTGGTGAAGATCGGTTAAGGGAAAGGGGTAGTTTACCAGACACGTTTTTTGTTTTATCAAGGATATTTTATATGGCAAACGATAACAGCCGCAAATTTAAACAAAATCATATAATATTTTGCATATAGCCCTATATTGTAGAGTTCTCAATACCTATTGGTGTTGGTGAAGATCGGTTAAGGGAAAGGGGTGGTTTACCGGCAACGTTTTATGTTTTAAAAGGGTATTTCCTATGGCAAACGATAAGAGCCGCAAATTCAAACAGAATCATATAATATTTTGCATACAACCCTGAAATGTAGAGTTCTCAAGACCTGTTTGTTTTGGTGAAGATCGGTTAAGGGAATAGGGTTGTTTACCAGCAACATTTTATGTTTTATCAAGGGTAATTTTTTTTTTTACGAACGATAACTGCCGTACATTAAAACAGAATCAACTACTCTTCTGTATACCTTTTTGAATTATACAGAACTCAAGGTCGGTTGATTTTGTTGAAGATCAGTTAAGGGAAAGGGGTAGTTTACCTGCAACGTTGTATGTTTTAACAAGAGTATTTTTTCTATGACGAACGATAACTGCCGTACATTAAAACAGAATATACTAATGTTTTGCATACAGCCCTGAATTGTAGAGTTCTCAAGATCTATTGTTTTTGGTGAAGATCGGTTAATGGAATAGGGTAGTTTACCAGCAACGTTTTATGTTTTATCAAGGGTGTTTTCTATGGCAAACGATAACAGCCGCAAATTCAAACAGAATCAAATAATTGTTTGCATACAGGCCTGAATTGTAGCGTACCCAAGACCTGTCGTTTTTGGTGAAGATCGGTTAAGGGAAAGGGGTAGTTTACCAGCAACGGTCTTTTATCAACGGTAATTTTTTTCTATAGTAAACGATAACAGCCGCAAATTCAAACAGAATCAAATGATGTTTTGCATACAGCCCTGTATTGTAGAGTTCTCAATACCTATTGGTGTTGGTGAAGATCGGTTAAGGGAAAGGGGTAGTTTACCAGCAACATTTTATGTTTTAAGAAGGGTAATTTTTTATATGACGAACGATAACTGCCGTAAATTCAAACAGAATCAACTAGGTTTTTGCATACCTTTTTGAACTGAAGAGAACTCAAGGTTTGTTGATTTTGTTGAAGATCGATTGAGGGAAGGGGTTGTTTATCAGCAACGTTTTATGTTTTAAAAAGGGTAATTTTTTTATGACGAACGATAACTGCTGAAAATTCAATGAGAATCAAATAATTTTTTGCACCCTTTCCTGAGTTGCAGAGAGCTCAAGGTCTATTGATTTTGGTGAAGATCAGTGAAGGGGAAGGGGTAGTTTACCAGCAACATTTTATGTTGTAACAAGAGAAATGTTTCCATGACGAACGATAACTGCCGCCCATTCAAACAGAATCAAATATTTTTTTGCATGCTTCCCTGAATTGTAGAGGACGGAATGTCTGTTGATTTTGGAGAAGATCGGTTAACAGAAAGGGGTAGTTTACCTGAAACATTTTATGATTTAACAAGAGTAAAGTACTTAGTTTTTATAAATAAAGTATCCTGATAAGAAGCTCATAGTAATCCAATGTAGAAACGTAGATGAAATATCTATAAATGAAGAAGTTAGGTGAACGGGGTGGGGGTTATTACTTCCGTATTCCTTAAGGAATGGAAGTATGGTGATGGCAAAAAAGATCGTGTTCGAGATTATTGCAGATTCTGATTCTACTACACTCAAAACATGAAAAAAAGTCGTTTTCCGAAAAGTGTGTGTGTGTGTGTGTGTGTGTCTGTCTGTGTGTCTGTCTGTCTATCTGTGTGTGTGTCTGTCTGTAGATATTTTTTCTATGGCAAACGATAACTGCCGCAAATTCAAACAGAATCAAATAATTTTTTGCATACAGCCCTGATTTGTAGAGGACTCGCGACCTATTGTTTTTGGTGAAGATCGGTTGAGAGAAAGGGGTAGTTTACCGGCAACGGTTTTTTTTTATCAAGGGAAATTTTTTTTTGGCAAACGATAACAGCCGCAAATTCAAACAGAATCAAATAATGTTTCGCATACAGCCCTGAATTGTAGAGTTCTCAAGACCTATTGTTTTTGGTGAAGATCGTTTAAGGGAAAGGGGTAGTTTACCTAATACGTTTTTTTTGACAAGGGTATTTTCTATGGCAAACGATAACAGCCGCAAATTCAAACAGAATCAAATAATTTTCTGCATACAGCCCTGATTTGTAGAGTACTCAAGACCTATTGTTTTTGGTAAAGATCAGTTGAGGGGAAGGGGTAGTTTACCTGCAACGTTTTTTTATCAAGCGTATTTTCTATGGCAAACGATAACAGCCGCAAATTCAAACAGAATCAAATAAGTTTTTGCATACGTCCCTGAATTGTAGAGGTCTCAAGGCCTTTAGATTTTGGTGAAGATCGGTTAAGGGGAAGGGGTAGTTTACCTGCAACCTTTTACGTTTTAACAAGAGTAAAGTACTTGAAAATTTATTTAAACTTTTTGAAACAATGGTAATTGTTGAAAATAAAATAATTTTGTTGCCAGGTAACAAAAATAAAGTCATTTTGATTATAAAATATAAATATTTACAACAAGAAAAGAATTTTCAGTTTTCAAAATTTAAATATATTTTTATAAAACAATGGGTTCTTCATTGAGGTGGGGACCATGTCACTCACTCCATCTCAAGCCTCTCCCATTTTGCAGAAAAAGAGGACCCTGTCAAGGCTGATACTTTGACGACAGTCACAGAGCTTTCCACCAAATTCAGCAGAGTGACAGGTAGGCCCAACTCTGATTGGCTCCTCAGATTTCCCCAGCGTTAGTAGTTTCTATGAAAATATTTTATTTCAAAAATGATTTTAAATATAAATCTTAGATATGTTTTATAAATCTCATGTTTTATGTTTTAACATGGGTAATTTTTTATATGACGAACCATAACTGCCGTAAATTCAAACAGAATCAAATAATTTTTTACATATGTGCCTGAGCTATAGAGAACTCAATGTCTGTTGATTTTGGTGAAGATCGGTTACGGGGAAAGGGCAGTTTACCTGAAACATTTTTTGTTGTAACATGAGTAAAGTACTTAATTTTGATAAAGTATCCTGATAAGATCTTAATAATCCACTGTAGAAACGTAGATGAAATATCTATAAATGAAGAGGCTAGTTGAACTGGCTGGGGGTAATTTTCTATAAATCAAAATTATAGTTGAAGGGGGAGGGGATAATTTTTTTTTATATGTGTACTACGTTATTGGCAACAAAGAAGTATTTTTTTGTTAAAATTCCTTCCCTGGCTGTTTGGCTGAAAATGATTTTAAATATAAATCTTAGAATATGGAAGTCATGTATGGTTCTCCATACCGATATTTTTCTATTATTAAAAATTATAGTTGAAGGTGGAGGGGAGAATTTTTTGTATGTGTACTACGTTATCGGCAACAAAGAAGTAGTTTTTTGTTAAAATTGCTTCCCGGGCTCTTTAGCCGTAGTCCAAAGTTTTCTGCAAAACCAGACTTTTCGGCAGTGCCATCGACTGCCATCATCGGTGAAAATCGAGTGCGAAAACGTGAGGTGGTATACGTTAGTGACCACAGTACTGTGGTTAATGCTGAAGCAATAAGTAGAAAGACGTAGTTTCTATGGAAATATTTCATTTCGAATATGATTTTAAATATAAATCTTAGAACATGGAAGTCATGTACGGTTCTCCATACCGATATTTACTTCCATATTCCTTAAGGAAATGGAAGTATGGTGATGGCAAAAAAAATCGTGTTCGAGATTATTGCAGATTCTGATTGTACTACACTCAAAACATGAAAAAAGTCGTTTTCCGAAAAGTGTCTGTGTGTGTGTCTGTCTGTGTGTCTGTCTGTCTATCTGTCTGTGTGTAGATTTTTTTTCTATGGCAAACGATAACTGCCGCAAATTCAAACAGAATCAAATAATTTTTTGCATACAGCCCTGATTTGTAGAGTACTCACGACCTATTGTTTTTGGTGAAGATCGGTTGAGGGAAAGGGGTAGTTTACCAGCAACGGTTTTTTTTTATCAAGGGAAATTTTTTTTTGGCAAACGATAACAGCCGCAAATTCAAACAGAATCAAATAATGTTTCGCATACAGCCCTGACTTGCAGAGTTCTCAAGACCTATTGTTTTTGGTGAAGATCGGTTAAGGGAAAGGGGTAGTTTACCAGCAGCGTTTTTTTATCAAGGGTATTTTCTATGGCAAACGATAACTGCCGCAAATTCAAACAGAATCAAATAATTTTTTGCAAATCTCACTGAATTGTAGAGGACTCAAGGCCTTTTGATTTTGGTGAAGATCGGTTAAGGGGAAGGGGTAGTTTACCTGCAACCTTTTACGTTTTAACAAGAGTAAAGTACTTGAAAATTCATTTAAACTTTTTCAAACAATGGTAATTGTTAAAAATAAAATAATTTTGTGCCAGGCAATAAAATTATAATTTTTTCATTTTAATGTAAATCTGTACATAGTATAAAGTAAAGTCGGTCCGTTTTCTCTCTGTGTTTGAAATCGCTAATCTCAGGAAGTACTGAACGGATTTTATTCAAGTTTTCGCCAATAGATAGAGTGTCTATCGAGGAACATTTATGTGTATAATTAATACATATATGTTGTACATTAGCTTAGCTATCACGGTTTATGTCAAGTAAGTGGTATAGTTTACATCTTATATATAAAAATGAATGTTTCTTTGTTTGTCCCGTATGCGTTCCTATATCATTCATCCGATTGCGATGAAACTTCGGTGAGTTGTTGTGCGCACGTCCGCGAAGGTTTCTTCCACATCTCCTAAACCACTGTACCGATTTCAACCAAACTTGGCACAAATATTTTACGCAACGGGAGAACCAACATAGGATAGGTGTTTTTCCGATGGGGTCCTTTTGGGGGTTCTTTGGGGTCTTCCACATCGCCTCCTAAACCACTGGACCGATTTCAACCAAACTTGGCACAAATATTTTACGCAAAGGGAGAACCAACATAGGACAAGTGTTTTTTTTAGAATAGATTCTGTTCTAAATATATTATCGCATTAAATTGAAGACCACGCGAACGAAGTTGTGGGCAACAGCTATTTATTTTTAAGAAGCCTACTTTAATTAAACTTTATTAATTAAACTAACATTTTCATTACGTACAACGTGAAACTCCGTAGCGAAGCACGGGTATTCTGCTAGTCATGTATAAGAGAAAATATATCGTGCGTGGCAGGCAAGCATATCTCAGTTATGTACTGTTTACGTTTCCATTTTATTATTATCACTACCGCAATAAAAAGGCAGGGAAGACACACACACACACACACACACACACACACACACACACACACACACACACACACACACACACACAATTCGCGTTATTTCTGGCCTCATTCATGTTTTTTTTCGTACATTTGCACGGTTTTTAAATGGAAAGTGCCGAACCCATACCAACATAACGCATGCAAGCCGAAAAAGTGTCCAGCGTGGAGAGCGATTTGCTTCCTGTGGATCGCTGGGCAGTGTAGCTGCACGTGTTTACAGAGGAACGATTCATAGACAGACTTTTCGTCTTTAGGGAATGAACCCTCTGCAAGATGCTGAGGGTCCATGAGTGACTTCGGAGCGCTCCTTCTTTTCCGCGTGTTTGTTCTGTGAAACGTACACTGTAGATTCGCAGATTTATTCTAAGCAACGCTCAATAGGAAATGTTGAAAATTTTTGTCCACGGTGAACCCTCATACACACTAAACCTGCTCTGATGTTTTAATTACGGACATCATAATATTAAAACTTTGGAAACTTGAGCACTACTTAATGGAGATCAATCATTAACTTATACAAGCCATTAATTTTATGCATATTTTTTATATATATGTGTACACCGTTATCGGCAACAAAGAAGTAGTTTTTGTTAAAATTCCTTCCCGGGATATTTGGCCGTAGTCCAATGTTTTCTACAAAACCAGACGTTTCGGCAATGCCATTGACTTCCATCATCAGTGAAAATCGAGTGCGATAACGTGAGGTGGTATATGTTAGTGACCACAGTACTGTGGTTAAGGCTGAAGCAGTAAGTAGAAAGAAGTAGTTTCTATGGTAATATTTCATTTCGAAAATGATTTTAAAAATAAATCTTAGAATATGGAAGTCATGTATGGTTCTCCATACCGATATTTTAGGTTAAGCTTTAGGCCTATCAGAACCGGCAAAAAGTATTATGTATCCACGCCACGCCAATGCTACAGACAAAATCTGACTGCATTACGCTGCTCAGTGTTATTTGGCTTTGTTTTTGTGACGTGAGCAAAATAATTGCACAGTCAAAGCTTGTACAGCTAAGAATTTGAACATTTTTATGAATAAAGTCAAACCTTGTAGCGATTAGCTCTTCCATTGTAGATACAACGCAGTTCTGCCACTTACTGGGAAAAATTCACCCTTACTACTTTTTAGATAAGCCTCACACAGACTGAAAATTTTTAAGTTGAATTCCTAGGTATGACCAAACCAATATATTTCGATAAAACGATACACTTAAATCCATAAAGTAAATGTGCCTTCAAATTCACGGTCTGCGCACTAAAGTTACCATCTATCTTTTGTTTCTTCGGTCAGTACTGACGTTATGCTGCTCCCTCCTGGTGGCCACTCTTGTCGACCATCCACAAGTGTAATTTGGAACAATTTCAATAAAACCTTCTGTTCCTTGTCGGGGTCTCCATGGTTGGTTAGAAATGATGTAATTCATGGGGGTCTTCGAGTTCCTACTCTTGCTCCTTTTGTCCGATCGTTCGCTGAATCTCTCTTTGCTTCAGCAGCGACGTCTTCCTTCCTTCACCTCAGAACCATCAGTACGTCTGACCACCACTGCCAATCAAAGTAAAACGCCCTCAGGCGATTCTTGATGATCCTCCGTAATGTCAGCCTCGCTAAACTATTTCTGAATAGACCCTAGTACCTTTTTTCTCTCTGTTTTACCTCTATATAACTTATTCTACTCAAAGAAATCCTTTCCCAAGCATGGCTCTATCACTCCTTCCCTGTTACCTTTTGCCACAGTCATGAAGGCTCTCTGCCTCGCGGAGAACGACCGACCGACGTGTCAAGGCGTCTGTCTGCTGTGTCCGAGACGGGCAGCATCTGCTGTCCGAATCGCCATCATAGACAGTGCTATGAAAGTATCAAAATTGTTATTCTTCTTCTCCTTCTTCTTCACTTCAAGATTAGGTTATATAAACCTTTTCCGGCACCCATCCCATCCTCGGACGGCTTTATAGTTCAGTGCCGCTTTCGGCAATCGATCCTCTCTCATCCTTTGCAAATGATGCCACCATTGTCTTCTATAAGCAGAAATAATTTCATTTATGTCCTCTACTTCGAGTTCTGCTCTGGTATCCTCATTCCTTATTCTATCTTGCAATATATAGTTTAAAGTACTTCTAAGAAACTGCATTTCAGCACTCTGAATCTTGCATTCCTTTTTTGTTATGACCCACGCCTCACTATGATATGTTAATGTGGGTATTGTAATTTTCTTATAAAATTTTATGCTTGTGCTTTTTTTTTTGTTTGTAAGATTTCTATAAATCGTTCTACAAATATTCCTAAATTTATTTATCTTCTCTTATATCATATTTAGACTCATAGCTTTCTGCACATCCGAGATATTTGAAACGGCTCACTTGTTCTAAACTGCTGTTGTTTATAAATATCTTAGTCCTCACTGGATATTTACCTTTAAAGGCCAGGGTTTTAGTCTTTTTCACTGAAATTGTCAGTGAGTACTCTCTTGCTACTACTTGTAATTGAAACATAGCTCTTTGTAAATCATTCCCATTTTCTTGAATAAGAAATATGTCATCTTCATATAGCAGGGAACGTATACAATTCGATTTGTTAAGCTGTATTCCCGAAGTCACTCTGGATTTCCATGCTTTCAACATGTCGTCAATACATATGTACACATATCTTAAAACATGTTATATGTTAAAACATGTGATTTTATGTAGTAGCGCTCAAACTATGTAAACGTCCTCAGATTTTTTAGTAACTATTTTCTATGTGAAAATAAGTAATTTCATGATTTCATCTAAACAGTTGATCTGGTTATGACTTCAGAATTTTGCCTTTCTGTAAATTTAAAAGCAGACATTGGTAATAAACACGTTTCGTTTCACCACATTTTTCGAAACTATAGAAATTGCTTTCTCCGTTTCTATACCCCTGTATTCGGAGCCACAACTAGGGTCTCTGTCATCCCACATGTTTTCCGCCCCCCTCCACGGTTCGTGAGAGAAGTGATAACAAAGTTTCATTAGGCCTATTTTATTACTCACTAAATTAATAACACGGTTTGTAGTTACCTTAAATTGAACAACTTAAGCTACAGAAAATGTCAATCATGTTGCTTAAAAATTTTAAATCTACAAATTTTAAACCAACTTATAACTAATCTAATTTGATTTTGTAAATGACAGATTTTTAGGTTTAGGAACGGCTGACAGAGTAGACATATAATATTTTGCCACTGCTTATTAGTAACTATATAATCACAAAAAATCCAATCGATTCCGCGGTTATAATCTTCAACATTGTCTGCTTATTATGAAAATAAGTTTGTCGTCTTTCAAAGATTCAAATTGCTCGTTTTTCAAATAAGCATCGTTTTTCAAAGTGCCATCAATTGCTAAAGCATGGTGTTTTAACTTTATTTCTTCATGGTGTTTTAAGGTAGGGTTCATCAAGTGTATTTCTATTTTATTTATGTCATGTCTATATCGTATTCCTGACATTAAATTCCACATTATAAAAAATATGTAACAGCCATATTAAATTATTTATTACTAGCTGTGGTGATTGGTATAAGAACCAAAATGCAAAAATGCAGTAGGCCTACACTATTTTGTGATTTTCGCTCCCTCCTAGCAAGGCGCCCGGGCTTGCTTCCCCCTAGTTGCAGCCCTTCCTGTATCACCCATTAGCAGATACAAGTGATAAGTTCATCAGGCAGTTGGATTCGTTTTAAATTAACTTACACTTTCACCTGTGCTGTTCAACATAAAACTAAAATGTTTATTATAAATTGTAATATACATAGAAACTTAACATTCAAATAAACGGTTTTAATTTTGAATTTTGTTTTCAGGGAAGATTGCCCCCCAGCTTACGTCATGCAACATACAAAGAATCCAGTGTGACCGTCATCACACTTCAGCCGCTCACTATTATCCTCTGTACTCATTTCCACAACGTGGGGGACAGAAAACGAAACCTGATTTTATGGTGCTGCCGGGAACGGAACCCGAGGTAATCGAATTAGTAGCCGGCCACCGTACCCACTGGTCTGCTGAGCACCTTTTGTTATAATTGTATTAATAGCATAAAACTTAAACTAATAATTACGAGCCTTAACGAAAACTGATCAGAAAAATATATGAACTGGGATTTTAATAAGTAGGCCTAGACCTACATAAAAATGCCACAAATAAGTTCCAAAGTAATTTAACAAATTCAAGTAAGCCCTAGTTCTGAACACCGACGCTATCATACATTAAATGGCGGTAAATCAGTTAATATATCGAATGCTTAGAATCCCTTTAACTGTAAATGAAAGACACAAAAGAAAAAAAAAATACTCTTAAACAAATCTCAATTGTAAACTAGTGTTACCAAAATAAAATTAGTAGACATAATATTGTTACGACGGTCTACTGATCGTCGTATGGTACAGTGGAAAACAAAACACAAGACACCAGTTACGTCACTAATCACCAGCTTTAATTATCACAATTAAACAGTTTGTAATCAACAAGATAGTCTCTTACAACAAATCAAATAAAAATTGTTCACACGCAATAATAATGTCAGCTAATATAAAACACAATTGTATTTCGATTGTCCCGCATAATTATAAAACATATACAACACAACGCCACAACACAACGAACCACACTCCAATAAACGGCAACTCAAACTGACTGAGCGTCGCTGAGTACTTGTATTTATACCCCGCCGAAATACCAGAATATTCAATAATGCGCGTCAAGAATGCTACTAGAAAACACCAGAACGTAATTGGTTGCCGCCTTCCACACAGCAGGCGCGGACCGGTGAGTCCGGAACAATCTCGATAACTCCTGTTGAGAATCACGTACGCACACAACATTACAGCTGGTTCCACTAGAATAGCCGAGAAACACGTAGATTGTTCTGTAATGTCGTAATAATATAAAACAGGCAAACTTTGCCTATTACGAACGAGTGACATAAAAACTAACCTAACCTATTTAAAAATGCAGACCAAACATGTAGGCTATGCGGTTATTGACACACATAACAGAGCTTTCCGTGAAATAAAACCTAAAAGTAAATCTAACGTTCACAATAACATGGAATATATACAAAATAGAATGACTCGACAACATACATTTAGGCGGATATAAATGATTCGATCAAATAAATCGTCAACACATTAATGCTTACTCGAAGCTGCATAGTTATAAATCTGCATACTCACACCTGAATAACAAACAGTAATATTCAAACACTCTAAACGCTAAGTGAATTAAAAGTGTACAAAAAGAACACAATATGAATAACTTATATGGGAAACCCGTAATTTATAAAGCCTGTGTACACAGTACTACTAATAGGCTTCACTAATTAAAGAACACATTCAGTAAAATTAAAGAGCGAGCGAACCGACTTCTCAGGTTTAACTCAACCGTTTGCCGTTTCTCTAGCCTATCTGTAGGCTACATCTATTTGGGGCATGTCTCACGATAACTTTTGAACGCATCAATCGATTTTCGTAAAACTTGGCGCGCGTGTCCATACTTGGAGTGCGTGTCCATACTTGGCGTGCGTGTCCGTACTTGGCGTGCGTGTCCATACTTGGCGTGCGTGTCCATACTTGGCGTGCGTGTCCAAATTGGCGTGCGTGTCCAAACTTGGCGTGCGTGTCCATACTTGGAGTGCGTGTCCATACTTGGCGTGCGTGTCCAAATTGGCGTGCGTGTCCAAACTTGGCGTGCGTGTCCATACTTGGAGTGCGTGTCCATACTTGGCGTGCGTGTCCAAATTGGCGTGCGTGTCCAAATTTGGCGTGCGTGTCCAAACTTGGAGTGCGTGTCCATACTTGGCGTGCGTGTCCAAATTGGCGTGCGTGTCCAAACTTGGCGTGCGTGTCCATACTTGGAGTGCGTGTCCATACTTGGCGTGCGTGTCCAAATTGGCGTGCGTGTCCAAACTTGGCGTGCGTGTCCATACTTGGAGTGCGTGTCCATACTTGGCGTGCGTGTCCATACTTTTACCATACACAACACTGTTGTTTTTTATATTGATCCGTCCAAAAGTAGGGATGTGGGAGGCAAATATATAGGACGGGGTCAAAATTGTAACAAAATCGCTAAAGCCCATGTTGGTTATCACAATATACTGAATCCAAATATAGCGTTCACTTTCGAAAATTTCAAAGTTTTCGGACATCGGGGCCCAAAAGTGGGCGAAAATTTTGATAAAATCGCAAAAATTCTTGTAGAGTATCAAATTACAGAGAATTTTAACTGGCATGTGCAGTAATGTTAAGTTTTAGAAAATTTCACAACTTTACGACTCCAGGGACAAAAGAGATGAGAATTTAAAAAAAAAAGAACAACTAGGAAAACCTGCAGGATATCAGATTAACTTCATGTCAGAACAGCGGTTGAAATACCGATGGAGTTTTGACAATGCGATTTGTTGGAAAAGAAACTCAGGAAGGCAGAGGCTGCGTTGGTCGATGGACAACATGAATTATGATGTTGGCTGTTTGGACTGAGGGACTGGAGAACTGTTGCGTCGGGAAAACTTGTGGAAGAGGTCACCATTCAGTAGTGAGTTATGAATTATTCAGTGATGGTTGATGATGATAATGAAACAAATATTTTTCTGATAACTGTGATAGAACTGCAAAAAAAAAACTTTGGAATTTAGTGTTACAATTTAACAGCAAAAGTACAAGCCCATTTAAATGCATAGCCTACAGTTCAAATGGAATTATTTTATAATATATTAATAACTTATTGGTGGAGATCTTTTAATACTGAACGGGTGTCATTAGTAATCAACATGTTTTCTGTTATTTATAACGAATCCGTTTCTAGGTGCGTTGTTTTGTACGAACACACAACACACACACACACACACACACAGCGGTAAAGTAACAACTTCATTGACGATTACTCCCGTTAGACAAAGAAAAGTAGTAAGCCTTTTATCATATGAGAGAGGCTCTCTCTGGATGTCCACATACGGGAAGGGATGTTCTCACGAGTAATCGATTACCGAATGGAAAACAACGACGACGAGGTGCTTCCTGTTGCACGCACTCGCAGGGGCACGAACGCAGGAGGAACGCCCGCATCGCGCCGCGACGTGTCTAATTGCGACCAGGCGCACGCGTCCCACTGATAATTTTAATTATCAGTCCTTCTTAACGGCAATCATTTATATTGACAACTCTCTCTCTCTCTCTCTCTCTCTCTCTCTCTCTCTCTCTCTCTCTCTCTCTCTCTTTCTCCCCCCTGCGTAACGGCTGCGTAGATAACACTGGTCACACACCTCACACGACGCTGTCCACCCGTTTATAACCGTTGGATATTTATTGGGTAATTAAATTACACAGTAAACGATACAGAAATTACTCTAGTCATCAAACTGGGAGGTGCGCGTGGCTAGTGTGTGTGGTTCTATGTGCGCCGGCAATTAACTGGAAAATCTTTCTGTAAATTAAATTAGTTGTTGTTGGAATACAAGCCCTAGGCCTATAGTTTGTCCATTAAACCGGATGAAAGCATTCTATCTACCATCTCTTTTCCCTCCTGGTTTCTGTTCTTGTAACTTCTCGCTATTCTATCAATATGCGTATCCTATTTATCATGGCCGGCGTCATCATTGTTGAAATTAAAATCCGCGCCATTGGGCCGTGGTCTACAATAGTTATCCGCGCCATTGGGCCGTGGTCTACTATAGTTATCTGCGCCATTGGGCCGTGGTCTACTATAGTTATCCGCGCCATTGGGCCGTGGTCTAATATAGTTATCCGCGCCATTGGGCCGTGGTCTACTATAGTTATCCGCGCCATTGGGCCGTGGTCTACTATAGTTGTCCGCGCCATTGGGCCGTGGTCTACTATAGTTGTCCGCGCCATTGGGCCGTGGTCTACTATAGTTGTCCGCGCCATTGGGCCGTGGTCTACTATAGTTGTCCGCGCCATTGGGCCGTGGTCTACTATAGTTGTCCGCGCCATTGGGCCGTGGTCTACTATAGTTTTCCGCGCCATTGGGCCGTGGTCTACTATAGTTATCCGCGCCATTGGGCCGTGGTCTACTATAGTTATCCGCGCCATTGGACCGTGGTCTACTATAGTTGTCCGCGCCATTGGGCCGTGGTCTACTATAGTTATCCGCGCCATTGGGCCGTGGTCTACTATAGTTATCCGCGCCATTGGACCGTGGTCTACTATAGTTATCCGCGCCATTGGGCCGTGGTCTACTATAGTTATCCGCGCCATTGGACCGTCGTCTACTATAGTTTTCCGCGCCATTGGGCCGTGGTCTACTATAGTTATCCCCGCCATTGGGCCGTGGTCTACTATAGTTATCCGCGCCATTGTGCCGTGGTCTACTGTAGTTATCCGCGCCATTGGACCGTGGTCTACTATAGTTATCCGCGCCATTGGGCCGTGGTCTACTGTAGTTATCCGCGCCATTGGGCCGTGGTCTACTATAGTTATCCGCGCCATTGGGCCGTGGTCTACTATAGTTATCCGCGCCATTGGGCCGTGGTCTACTGTAGTTATCCGCGCCATTGGGCCGTGGTCTACTATAGTTATCCGCGCCATTGGGCCGTGGTCTACTATAGTTATCCGCGCCATTGGGCCGTGGTCTACTGTAGTTATCCGCGCCATTGTGCCGTGGTCTACTGTAGTTATCCGCGCCATTGGGCCGTGGTCTACTATAGTTATCCGCGCCATTGGGCCGTGGTCTACTGTAGTTATCCGCGCCATTGGGCCGTGGTCTACTATAGTTATTATTCTGGAAGATGTTATTCTCAGACGTTTTGGCCTCACCTCTGGAGCCCATCTACAGTTATAAACGGTTTTCAACACAACTGACACGATGTTCGTCAATAATCACAGTACTGTGGCAACGATGAATAATTTGTGGTGACCTTCCAAAATAATAACTATAGTAGACCACGGCCCAATAGCACGGATTTTAAATTCAACAATATAGGTAGCCTACTATTCTCTTTTCTTTCCTACTCAGTTTCCAGTGCTTCCCGCTTTGTATCTTTCTTTCTCTGCCTCGATTTCATTCCCGATCTGGTACAGTCTTCCGCGTATTTTTCTTAATACCTTCATTTCTGACGCGCGTGTTGTTACTTTTTACGGACAATTCCGACGGTTTGCTCCGACCATTTGAAATTTTTACCCTCGCGCAGGTTCTTAGTTCCAATTAAAAACTCCGACCTATTGGACCAGAATTTTCTGTAGGGATTTTCTCACTTAGACCGGTTAGACAAAGGACCGGTTAGATCCGTCATTCACTCTCTTCCGTCGGCTAGACAACGCATACCCACAGGTCGCGCGACTAATATCTTGTAGAACGTAGGAGTAGAGATTGTTGGCATAGATGTTTCGGACACTCGAACTCCTGGTCCTTCGGACCTATCTGGGAGTTTTGTGGCTGTATGAGCAGTGGTCACATAGGCCTATATCACCTGCGAGGCTTTTCCAAGTTTTCTTTACGGGTGTTGTCTCCTCTCGCATCCTAGCCCCCGGCGTTTGTGGTCATTCCAGTCACCAAACTTTGCTTCCCAAGTTAAGTTACTGATGAATTAAATTATCTAAATTTATGTTTAATTTTTATAACAATTGTCTACAAACAAATTAGGTTATGTTGTTTGAAAAAACAAAAAATCTGTATTTTTCTACTCGCACTGGGTCATACAGTATTTAAATATTATTTTTTGTAGACCATTCCGTTTTATACCAAAATATATTTCATACACTTTCAGTAATAATAGGTAGGCTAAAATTCTGTTCTTAATTTAAAAGGTTTAGCCTACAGAAATGACAGTTTATAGACCTACAGTTAAACACCTTTTCCACAATAATAATAGGCTATTAAAACATATAGGCTACTGTAACACCAATGTAATATGTAAATTTCAAATTTTATTAAAACAGTCTGCCGTCAATATTCTTTTCGTTTTTGTCGCCATTTCCTTTTTTTTTTAAATAAATGCAACCTCCTCAAAGTTTATGTATTATTTGAGTGTCTTCTTTTTCGCTACACTTTCGTATGTAGATTCAATAATTGCTGTTGACAAATTCTCAACGTTAAGTCATAGCAGATTTGAGAAAAACTGTCAATTCAATGACCTCTTTTAACTTCTATTGTGGAAAATGATGATTTTATTTTACTATATTTAGAGCAGTGGTTCCCAATCTTTTTGGACCCGCGTACCACTTTGGTCTTTCGCATTCGTTTCGAGTACCACCGGAGCTTAAGGAAATGTTATTGGGGTTTTCGCAATAAAAAACTTGATACAACATGAATAGTAGGCCTATGCTATATCTAATTATTCCTACTTACGTATAATTATTTAAATCTAATGATTAATCCAGGAAATAAATCCAGGAATGTGATAAGGCCTAAAACCGCGTAAACAAAACGCGAATAACGAAAAACCAAGATAAGAGGTCGGTACATCTAAGTAGGCCTACTAGGCTACCGCTAAGTGTTTAGGTTGTGTTTTATAAGGGTAAACGTTTTAAATCATTTCTGATCAAAATTTATTGTTGTTTCGAACATTAATTTTATTTATTTTTTTAAGTAAATACTTTTTCCTAGCTAGGTCTTTTTAGGTACCACCTTGGATCTATCCACGTACAACTAGTGGTACGCGTACCACAGGTTGGGAACCCCTGATTTAGAGTATCCCTAATTATTCAGGTATAACTGTGGTCTTCTTTACGGTAGCCAGTGTAACTATTTAAATGTTTGTTTTATTTGCTTTCACTTTTTAACAGGCCTATGTGATTCCCCAATTGAGTTTTTATGGAGAGTAGTTGCAGTTGCAGAATCAAAAAACATGATGTTGATTCCAGTGTTAGTAAGCTATGTTATTATAGTAGGCCTAATAGAAACTGGTGAACATTGAGCTTTTTTAATTGTCTCATTTAAAAATAAACTTAAAAATATTTTGAAAATTCAGTTTTATAAAAGAGCCAAATAATAGAAACGGGACAAGATAAATTGATATAGGCCTACTGTCTAAATATTCTAAATTTTACAATGAACTGTAAATTTTACTTATGCGATGATTTAAAATTTAATTCTTTAAGCCACAAAAGTAAAACAAACGAGCCACGAGCCTATTACCTTTTACTTGACATTTTATAGTAGGCTTACCGGTACCGGACTTAAGTGGAAACTAACTTTACCCCTTTACCCTACTTTCCTGGTTAGAACCGTCCCGTAAGAGAAGAACTCGGCTACAGGAAACGGGTCACATTCGTGTCCCTACTTGTTTTGAGTTGGGCAATCGATAACCCGTGAGAACACGCCTGACGTCTCTTCCTTCCTTTGTCGTGAACACGTTGTAGTCGAAATCGCTCCCTCTGTCGTTTCCTCTACTTCAGCAGGCCTACTGCCGTTGCCCGATTACAGAGATCTGTAACTACAACTGGTCGATGTGAATTACAATTAGGCCTAGGTGGCGTTTCGGCTAATAAATTAGTTACTTAAAAATTATTGATAGCTTTTATTATGAATCAAAATTTTTACAGTCAATACGAACAAGTCGGAAAATTTAACTATAGGATATAAAGACATAGACTGGCCTAATCTGTGCTTACAAGGTGACGTACAGGAGGAGTCAAAATAAAGAAGAAAAAATAAACGAACGCCTTAACTAAGAAAAGACGAGTCAGTAGGCCTTTGGAATCGACTTCATTGGACAAAAATATTGATAATGCAATGAACCAAAGGCCATATAGGCTATAGTGTATGTGTATTTGAAACCTTAGTGGCATACAGTACAATGCAGAAGTAGGCCTACATGTCACTAGCACGCCAGTGGCGGAAAGCGGAACAAACGTCTAGGAGCAGAAAACCAGAAACGGATTGATTTCTGTTGGAGGCGAAGCTGCAGGCAACTCATATTGGAAATTAGGTAAGTAACAAGGCAATTACCGACATAAGCAAAGTGGAGAGATCCAAACGTAGACAGTTTGTCTGGTTTGACACACGCAAAAATATAGTTGGCCGCGATGAATACTAGAATGGATATTTCGGGAAAACAGGAAAAGAGGACGACCAAGAAGAGACTGGAAGCATGGGACTGAGGCACTGACAGTGGCATGGAGACGTGGGCTTTAGGCTATGACCGGGTGATGTGGAAACTGGAAACGGAGAGAGATAACCTAAGCCGAAGTAAAACTACTAGGTCGGTTGACTGGACACTGGTCCTCACAGATTCCCAAGGTTAGATGAAGTTATGTTAGCTCCCAAAGGAGCCCTCAGCCTCTCTCAGCCAAGACCGTACTGTGTGGTGAGATGTGATGCAGAACAGGACGGATCTAGACCGAAGGTCGATAAGTATTCCTAATACAACCGTTAGGTGTAGGCCTATACGAAGTGTGCGGACAACAGGAATGTTACGAAGAGTGCGGACAGCGGTACAGTCAGATACCTGAGGAGGACAGACTGCGATTTCACAAATACGTGACATGCGAAGTGCACGGACACTTACGGACAGTGTATGGAATGGATCGAGTAGAGACATACGGCTTCCCCTTAATCCAGTGGTTCCCAAACTTTTCAGTCAGCGGACCCCCTCTAAAAAATTAAAAATTTCATGGACCCCGTCTGAGTTTTGAAATAAAACAAACAGTAAATATGATACAAACGGTTATATTTTAATTAAAATGTACTAAATCAAAATTCTTTTAACTTGCAAAAGTATAATATTAATGATATCAAATATAGTTTAATGTGAAGAATAAAGCTGCTTTTGAACAATTAGCTCTACAATATTAGGTTTAATGTCTGATAATTTCAATATTAAGTCACTCTCGACATCAAGTTTATTTCTTAACTTTGCAACTTCGGCTGTATCTTTTCAGCGACACGTGTAGAAATCCAGCTAATTAGGTGTAAAACCAGCTACATGGAAAAACGTTATGCTTAGATACAGTACTTATACGCGAGATACAGTGCTTATACGCGAGATAGAGTGCTTATACGTGGACTAAAACAGCACGATCAGTTCTGCGTTGATGCGCCGCTCTAGTCAGTTCGGCTGGCAAACAGATCTGCTACGCGACATGATTTAAAGACATTATTAAACTCATTAGTTTCATATTACTTTTACAATTACAATTAGTTTACACAAAAAAAAACTGGAATCTTCTACTAATTGTTTTAAGATTCTAAAATTTAGATATTAGACTACAAAAAATCGTAGAAAATTACGGTATATTCTATTTTTTTTAAAAGTGTCCGCGGACCCCACTTTGGGAACCACTGCCTTAATGATACTAATGACTTCCATAACAAAAAACAAATGATGTTGTCGTGAGATCGGTAACCTGGGCATAGACCCGATGATAGATTTTCGACAGTGATACTGAGATGTACAGTGGACAAATCCTTGCGAGGTTAAGAACATTTTCATTCACTTCGCACGTGCGCAGGACAGTTTTGCACAGTGTTAAATAGTTTTTATACGAACTACGGATGAGTACTGACAAATTTGCTTTCATATTGTTCACGAGAGTATGCACGCCACTATTCAAATACTGTTCCAGGAAATGTTTATAAAGAATCGTTATTGGCGGCGCATTAAAATTGAAGGACGAGTTGTAAAATTGCAAGGAAGACCGATGAAATAAGAAGCGATGACTTCTCACATCATATAGGCCTGCTTATCAGCCTGTAGCGTCTTCTCCCAAGGAAAATGTCGGTGTCGGTGAAAGTCAATCGAAAGATAAAAGTTATCTTTTTTTGTTTTTGTTTATCTTTGCCATACTACCTTTAGACAGGGCAGTAGGCTATGGATAAATCCTACCTACAGTCTAATTTTGACATTCTACTACATTTCAAGCTAAATGAGATACGGCTTATTCAATGCGACCGCCTTCTCTTATAGGTCTGAAACTTTCCTCTCCCAAACCTCCTCCATATCTCTTGAGTGAGGTATACGCGGGTCCATAAGCCCTGTCTCCGCCCCTGGCATTTAGGAAAAACAACTACTTTTAATTGTACAAAAAGCAATGTGCAAGACTGGCTAACA
The DNA here is from genome assembly GCA_034769895.1 of Magicicada septendecula. Lineage (NCBI taxonomy): Eukaryota > Metazoa > Arthropoda > Insecta > Hemiptera > Cicadidae > Magicicada > Magicicada septendecula. Next base: position 400,469,294 of record CM068371.1, on the reverse strand, counting down.
CGACGTGCAATACTGTTCCGTCCTGATATGCTTAAGGCAGAATTTTATGAAACTGTTATAAAGTATAAGTCAAAATATAAAACGTATTTAATTGATATGTTTACTTTCTGTAAAGTAAAGGGTATTTAGTTTTAAGTATCCCCAATTTCACCTAGAATTAAATCCTATGGGGATAATGTGGTCAGAAATTAGGCGGCATGTTGCGGAATAACTAAACGTGCATTAGGCGGCATGTTGCGGAATAACTAAACGCGTATTTTAAACGACGTCAAAAACTCTTACGCGAAGAAAAAATTAAAACAGCGACAGCTAATGATTAGGAAAAGTATGTAACATGTAAACACGAGTAATGAATTGAATAAGGATAGGCTATGTAGAAATGGAAGCTACTATGATTGAAACAGTAGATCGCTTCATAATTAATCTTGGGTAGTTTTTCTGTTCGCGGACGACACTGCGGCTTTTGCCTCAGAGCCGAACGCGAACTTTGCGGCCATCAAGCTCCAGCGGCAACTCGACGCGTATGTCGGATAGGCCGAGGATTGGAGAGGTGCCGTTAACGCTACTAAGAGCGCAGTGGTAATATTCACCCGACGGAAGCGGCCTTGGCCGCTTAAAGTAGACCCCATCGAATTACCGTGGACCAACAGCGTCAAGTACCTCGGGCTTCATGTTGAGTCCCGTCTCACCTGGCGAACCCATGTCCAATACATCCGACAACGCGCTTCGGCGCAACTCAGTGGACTTTGGCCCATGCTATATAATCCGGCGATGACCCCCCGGCTGGGTACACGTACGTGTTGCCCGTGATTACCTATGCCTGTCCTGTATGGACATACCTTGCACGGTGACATAGTTCGGCGCTCCAGCGCATTCTCGACCAGGGACTGAAACTCGCATGTAAAGTCCCTCGGAAATTCTCTTCTCGAGCTCTGAGGAGAGAACTAGTTGTCCCGTCTTTTGCGGACACCTTGAGACCCCTGGAGCGCAGAGTCTATGGTAAGGCTGCTCGTGTTACCCACAATCCCCTCATCGCCGGACTCGGAAAATATATGAGTCTTGCAAGTGACCCCGTTTACTAGCCCCGATGGTATAATCCACCATTGACGGTCACTTCAGGCCCTCCATTAAGTAAAATTATAAAATGAAATCTAACTGACCCAGTGGCAGGAGTCCTAACTGAGACTAGGGACACTGCACATCTCGCGATTCGCGACTCGCGCGTCGTGCGAGCCCCGCAGTCCCCAGTCGTGTGTGTAGAGTAATTTTGGACAACGTTGCTGAAAAAGTAGAAGAGAGCTTCTCTAAAACAGAGGAATTGTCTGGTAGCGACTGAAAACTTCTTTCAAACGTAAGTAGACATAGACCTACTGTAGAATCGTTTTTGTAGTTAAATAACTCCAAATTTACATTTTAAAATTTTCACATTTCGCATGTCAAATAAGTTATTTGTGACTTCACGGTCCGGGTTCCTCAGGTATCAGATTGTCCGCACTATCCACACTCATCGCAACATTCCTGTTGTCCTCTTCGCTGTCGCACTTCTCGTGCCATCACCACCAGTAGGCCTAACAAGTTAAGGCGTACAGGAAATGATCTTCGACCGGCTTATCATTTGGAAATTCCATGCGTGAATCTAGTTGGATTTATTCGACTGTAATAGGCTACTGCTGCTTGCATCTAGAAGTTGGCTCTCCAAAGGCTAGGCGAAGAAAATCAGTAGGCTATAAAAAAAAACCACCTGATCCTCCAGGTTGGGCGTTTTGCGTTGAGTCCAAGTAAAAAAAAATTGTTTTGAAACCAACAACCAACCCTCTGGAAAGACTGTTTTCTTGGGAAACGAACCGCAGTCGAAATGAGGATATGAGGAATGGGTGAGACAAGAAACCAAAATTAAAACGTGATAGCTGGATGGAATGTGGTAAAGACGATGAGGACAGCGGGAAAGTGCAGGAAATTGCTGGTGAAATGAAGTGAATCATTTACATGTATTTAATAAAGGAGTTAAGCAAGGTGATGGGTTATCGGGCACCCTCTTTATTATTAAAAGCAGGTAGAGGGGTCGTCCTAGAATAAGATGGTTGAATGATGTGCTGGAAGATGTCAGAAGAATGGATGTGAGGAGTTACGCTGAGATGACAACGGAGAGGAGACGTTAGAGAAGATAGGCGTTGGAACCCACGGCTGTGATGTTAAAGAAGAAGAATATATAAACTTATGCTACTATAGGCCTAATAGGTGATTTCTTTCCTTCTACAGAGATTTGTTCAGAATTTTTCTGCAGTAGGGCCTCTATATAAGCTTACTGAGATTCCGTTAGCCGAGATCTGCTTGTGTGCTTAGGCCTGCAATAATATTTGTTTTATACCTTACACCCTGTGGTCTAAATCAGAGGCGTAGTTAGGGGGGGCCAAGGGGCAGCCGTCCCGGGCGGCATAGCCAGTGGAGCGGCAAAGTGAGCATAGACTTGAAAAAATTATTTTCAGATTTTAAAACTGTAAATAAAAACAACTTGTTTATTTGATATGACTATTCCTTAAGAACTACAGGAATACAAGATTTTCTTAATATAAGATTAAGAACTACAACAAGTGTCAAAGAGTTTAAGAAGGAAGCGCACGATGCCAGGGGAGTATGCAGACGATTCTGCATTGACCGTTCGGCACAGAAATGTGACGTTCTCTAGCAGAAATTTGGACAAACTGTCAGTTGAAATTTCAAGCCGTTTTTCTAACATAAAAGAGTTAGAAAAACGCTTTGGGTTCCTCTTAAATTTAAGGCGTACGTAAATGATGGGGATATACATTTTAAGGAACACCTTTCCCAGATCAATATTAAGTGCAGAGTGCTTGCAAAACTGTATCCACATGACCTAAATAGTGAAGAATTGTTCAGTGACTTGAAAGACGTCATACTTTTATTTAAAAGGGAAAAAGTTAACGGAAAACAAAAAGACTTTACAACTCAGGGACAGCTACAATATTGTCTTCAATGAAATTAGAAGCCTACAAAACACTAGCAACAGCTTTAAAATTGTTCTTACTTTACCATTGTCTGTATCTTCTTGTGAAAGGTAGTTTAGTAAGCTTAAATTGATTAAATCGTACCTACGATCAACAATATCTCAAGACAGGGTATCAAATCTAGCGATACTTTCAATTGGAAACGACATTGCTTCGTCTCTGAGATTAACTTATAGTGATTTAATAATCCATTTTGCAGCAATTAGGCTAAGACCATGAAAGTTACATTTTAAAATGTCTCGTTTTAAATATTAATAAATATTAAAAATAAATAGCCTATTAAATATTTATTAATAGAAGACGGAACCATTTACCTGTAATGGTAAGTGATTTATTTTATTACTTTTAATGTAATTCTTTGTTTAACTTTATGTTGCTTTAGGATATTGTTTTGATGACGCGCTTTAGACCTACAAGGAATATACATGTTTATTAGAACATTTTTACGTATTAATTTTTTTATATTATTACATTTTTTTTATAATCTATATTTGTTAATAATAAATGTATAGAAACTGAATACCGGTAATATTATAATATGTAATTTCTTAATTTTGACTTAACAAATAGGCCTATTGTTAAAAAGACGTTTGCTGGACGTGCTTTCATACAAAAATCTACACATTTGCATTTATTAAGTACTTTGTTCACTGGGTGAGCCTTCATTTTTGCTATTTTGTCCCCCTTTAATTTTGAAGGTGAGGCGGCCGACGATCTCCTTGCCCCGGGCGCCAAAAAGCCTAGGTACGCCACTGGTCTAAATACAATACCCATAAGCTAGCAGTTAATGCGGTTTGCACTAACCACACTACGGACAACACAACACACGTGACTTTTTCTTAGTAGGCCTACAATCATAAAATACTGCGCACTCATAGGCCTAGGTATAGGCTACTTACATAAAATATTTCTGGCAATGAATTACCATCGTAACTAAAAACGAATCAAGACAGTCAGATTTTCTTTTCAAGTTTAAAATATGGCGGAATCGCTAAAGTTACCACAGAGGTGTAAAAGACTACAATGACCACGCCTCCAGTAATGAAGGCGAAATAAATATTAACTTTTATAGCCTAAGTTAAATTTGAAAAAAAACGCGGCACGCTACCTAGGCCTACTCGAAAGTTAGGCTTGCTTTCAGTAAGATGTTTTCTCTAAAATTTTGACTCATATTCTCGGAAAAGGGGGGTCTCAGAATTGTAAATATAAGTATAGACAAGAAATACAAATGAGAACAAGGAATGTGATTGAGAAATAATCATCAGTAGTCTCATTTATTAAAACAAATTTCATTAGATCACAAATGTAATAGAATCCAAGTAGGCCTATTCAGATCAATAACATAGGGTAACGCTAAAATCAGGTCAAACTTTAAAAAAATCCACTCCTAACTATAGGGGAATCTAATAAGATAGCCTATAATCAATCGAGGTGTCGTATTTTCATGTAGGCTAAATATTGTAAGTCGTGTTGAAAGAATTGCAATGCATTTACGTAAACCATTTATGTCCCCAACTGTCATGTAGCCTAGGCTATGGATCTTAATCGTGGACTACATAACGACGAAGAATTTCAGTTTCTGAATTGACCATCTGCAGAATAACTGAATTGATCAGCGTCTGTTTAAAATATGAACACTATAATGGCCGCTGCTACCAAACGGATAGACAGATAGACAGACAGATTCTAAGGATATTCAGTCATATCTAAAAGAATTGAAAGGCTGGCTGTTTATGACAACATAGATCGGTAAATCGATTTACCGATCAGGTTAAAACACGTTTAGCATGGCATTACATGAAACATGTTATGACAACGACCAGCGACAGAGAAGTGTGGTTCTCGACAATGCGATGAGACACGACGTTTGGAAATGAACCAGCGTCTCTTATGCATCCCGCGTAAGATCAGGATATCGTGTAGGCCTAGTGTGCATTGTGGGACATCGATTTTTGCCCGGTCTAACAATAAGCCTCCGATCTGATCTCACCGATTTCTGTTTAGTGGTAGCCTGTCTCCCAAAGTTTACAACAATTAGCCTACTTAAGTGGCCTAATTCCAATAGTAACCCTGTTTCTTACAGTATTTCAGTGATTGTTGAAAATGTTAACAATATGCGAATGCTCGACGTCGACTTATTGTAATCTTCCAGCGTACACAATAATTAACGAAAACAAATCTGTTATATAAAACACAAGCTATTTAATCTAAATAGCTAAACATTCTTCTTCTATAGGCCTATTTTATCAATCATTGTAGACAACGCATTTTCTTTTATTGAAAAGTAAAAAAGTAAAAGTTCAAAGATTTTAAGTTTTTCGAATTTAGTTATTGATTGACGACACTAATAACTAATAAATAGACACGTAAATCCTTAAATTTTAATATTGATATTACTGATAAGTTAAGGCTAAACGTCTTGAATTTATAGGTCTATATGAATGAAGGGTTGTTAGATAATAGTGTAATATAATTAGTTCATATTGTTAATTATTTAATTTTAATTACGATGCCTTGTTTTCAACTTGTAGGTACACGTTATTTAATAAGACTAATTTAAAAGAAGATAGTAGAAGGGGGAGATTTATTCGTATGTTGCCAATAAAGAAGAGTTTATTAACAAACCCCTAATAAATAAGGATATCAGAGCGAGCGATTCCGCTCTCCAACCCCCTGTTAATCATCAATCAATCAATGTAAACTGAAACACTCGGAAACTCCCCAACAATCAGTTAGTTTTTACCCATTGTTTAACACCACGCCACCCTCTTCAGTGTGTGAGTGAAATAATTTTTTCCCAACCGACACCTAATACATTAACCCCGTTTAAACAACCCCTTGGGAATCGAATCGAATATTAAGCATGATGTTTTGTTAAGATAACGCGCGGCCAATCGGAGCGAGGTGGGTGTCACGGAGTCGCGTGATTGGTCGATGGGCGTGGCTCCGCGGCGGAGGGAGAAATCCCCGTAAACCCAACAATTCAGTTGCTCCACAAACACTGGATGGAGCGCACGTCCGGGTTACGTTGCGTGTGCTGTGTCAGTGTTCAATAACAACAACCTCTTTGGATTCTGATATGGTCGTAATCTTGTAAGTAATACGCTATTCAGTTAATCTGTAGTTAAGATTTGGCGCGTCACGGGTGTGTGTAACCATAATCACTAACATTTAAAAATTCGTTCTCTCACGTTGTAGGGCCTACTTTTAAATAACTGTTAATTGTTGTTAATAATAATTTTGAGAATCCGAACCGAGAAACATGCTTTTCTCCAACCTATCAGGGCTATTATAACCGGAATTAGTTGGCCTACATCGTAAAAATTAATTAGATCTATTCTACTTCAATTAATTAAAATTTACATCACATTGAATGCTGTTGGTAGGTTATTCGAATAGGCTACAGGATTAGTAACCTACAAACTATTTTTAGAGCGTGGTATAATTAGTTTTCAATACGTTACCATAACTGCAATAATAAATTATGGATTTTATCGTCGATACGTCTAATTATAGGCCTACACAATTAGTTTAGTTGTTTGTGTTTTCGCACAGCATTAAATTACATAGTGGCCACACATCGTTGTCGTGTCGTACACATCGTTATATCGACTCCGCGACTGCAACAAATTGTTGATGAGACACAAGCGTCAATGATTCGATCATCTCTTGCATTGCTTCCGGAGGCCTGTTAACAATAATCAAAAAGGCCTACAGCTAAACAATCTGCGAACTGTCTGTAATACAGGCCTATTTTGTTCATATCACGCACGTTTGAGTCTCATTTTAAAATCCTTAACAGTAGAATATTATTTTATTAGACCTATAGGCCTACTTATAACATTTAACATTTTCTGTGTTATTTTGACGATCGGTTTAGCTTTACGGACACATACTATAACATTCATTTCTTGACGATCTAGTCGCTATAATAATTTAATACATTAATAACAAACTGTTAAGCCTACTACGTAATCAGCTGTCTTTGTTAGGCTATATTTTAAAGTTGTATAATAACGTTTGCAACGTTGACAAAGTTTTACGATGAATGTAGGCCTAATATGACTTAATATTTTCGTGTTGTACAGAGTAGAATAATTATAAAAATAATTATCTTCGTTAAGTGAATAATTTGTCGAGCTATCTACATTTCATAGATTCGTCTTCATAATCGTCAGTGACTGAACAATCGGTTTAAATTTCGATTGAAAATTATTATAAAAATTTAGGTCTGCGTTTAAAATAAGACTGTTACAGGACTTTAACAAAACGAAATAGGCTAAAGATAGAAATAATTCTTCGTATTGTTTAAATTAGCAGCCATCCTTACTTTTCTTTTATAAAATTGCTAAACTGCTATAATTGTTTTTATTATTTAGACAAAGCTTTGTCTAAATAATAAAAACAATTATAGCAGTTTAGCAATTTTATAAAAGAAAAATAGAAATAATTGTTGTGCTTGTAGTAGGCCTGTAAGTACGAAAACGAAGGCTTGTAAATCCACGAAGTTCAAAAATTTTACAGATTTGTTATGCGAGTATTAAGATAGGCCTAGAAGTTTATAGCATCGAATAATTCACATCGTATGCCAAATATAATCTCTCTATGACGACACAGAATAGGTCTACAATTTCTGTGAAACATAGGCCTGTAGGCCTATAAGACTTTTATCTTAGGCTATATCTTTTATCTTAAGGCGTTTATCTTCTCTGTACGGAAATTAATATCTACTTATCCTAAGTTATCACAATAAAATTGGCAGCCCTGACTTATGCGGGAATAACAGCCCCCGGCCAAATCTCAAGAGGAGAGTAGGTCTATTTTTTATCCTGCACAACAATTACAGTAGGTTGACGATTTTCAATATAGGCTAGTTGTATAAGCTACATAGCCTGTACCACATGGCATTAAAGACCTATCAAAAGTGCCCAAATCTTACATCCTACCGCTACACATTTATTTGTTAACTATGTTTAATGTAAGTGTAATCACAGATTGAAATGATAATCGTCTGTAAGTAGACCCATAGGCGTATGGACCAGAAAAGAATAGGGCTATCTCGGCAATGACACCTATCTCGAAATGAGATTAAGCTCATGGTTTTGATTCGCGTCAATTTTCGAGTTGAACAGTGTGTGATAGACCTATAGGCCTATCTGTACAAAAGATTGTTATCGTATAGGCCTATCGTATAGGCATACATAACAGCTGTAACATTACGATCTAGGCCTATTGCACGTGTCAGAACTGCAATAAGCCTATAATAAATTTTGAGTTCATACCAAATGATCTATAAATATGACCCTACCGAAAGATAGGATCACCGAAAGGTTCTTCTTTATAGGCTAGGAGGACAACTTACCTATATAGCCTAGCTATTAGAAGAACTTAAAACCTAATTACTTATAATTGTGTTATAAAAAGCTAATTATTATTATTATTATGCTTGTAATTAACATAATACACACTTCATAGCCTAATTATAGACCAAATTATAAAGGCCGTAGCCTATTATTATAATTAGATTAGCCTATTGTGATTATAATTAACATGATTAACGGCATTACGATTACGTTTACTCATTAGTGGAGAATGTTTCTTTTAACTTTTTTTTTTTATGAATATGTTATAATTAGCTTACAAACTTACCTCCAAAAAATATCTGAAGTTGGTGACAGCGATAGTCTATAAGAACAAGAAACCTATGAGTTACTTTACCGATGAGAATACTTGGGCGAGACTATAGTAAGAGTAGGCCTGCTTAAAATTCCATTCAAGCAGAAGGCTGAAACTTTTCAGCGATACACACTGAGCTTATATAACATTTGAAGAAAAAGGCTTAGTTAAGCCATTAGGTAATCAATAAGTATTATTTCTAATCGCTTCCGCTGTACACAATGTTGTGGCTCAAATAGTTCTGGTTTTGCCAAAATGTCAGCACCACCACTCGCTAAACAGCTCTGATAACACTACTGGGCCTAATTGTTATGTTTTCAGTGATAAACAATTAAATGTATTAAACCTTTTTTTCGTATCGGCCATCTAAGGACTACATGCCAATTTCAATTCTTTACTTTTTGTTCTTTTCTTTATTTCCAATATTCTTTCATCTTCTCACTGTGTCTCTTCTTCCTGTCTTCAGTCCACTTTGAACCTGCGTTTTTATCTCTCCAACCCTGGACTCCCTCCACTTTCAACACTTTTGCCCGAAAAACTTCTCCGTCAACTGCTTCTTCTACGTGTATATTATTTTTTTCTAAATCCTTTTGGACTTCTTTAATCCAACTTGATGTTAACTTCTTCCCCCATAGATATCTGAAGATTTTCTTTGTCAACCTATTGTCGTCCATTCTCAAAAATAATAGTCTTCTTTTTCTCATTGTTTCTGTTATGTTTTCTGTACTTTGATATGTTTCATCATTACTTCTTAATTTCCAACCTTCTGAGGTTTTTCGTGGGACTAATATTTTCCTAATAATTCGTCTTTCCAATGTTTCTGGTTTGTCTAAATTATAATTCAATTTATAATTGAATTGTCTATACATTGCTAGACATCCACTTGCATATAGGCATTCTGGCTATATTAAACCTTATTATTATTATTGTTGTTGTTATTGAGCGAGCCTCGGTTTTAACTAGACCGTTTGACAAAAGGCCGTCCGTGTGTCTATTTGGGAGACGTCTCACGATAACTTTGAACGCATCAACCGATTTTCTTAAAGCACGTAGGCTATCCATACTTTACCTCACAAACCCCTATTGTTTCTTAGACTGATTCTCTCAAAAATAGTGGACGGGGGCAATAATATGATGGGGTTAAAATTTTGAAAAATTATAAAAATCCATGTGGGGTATCGAATAAAAGAGAAATTAAACCGTATTCTCAATATAGTGTTCACTTTTGAAAATTCCAAAATTTTGGGATACCAGGGCTCAAAAATTGGATTAAAAGTGTGTTAAAATTTTAAAAACATTGCGGTTAACAGAATAAAGGGAATTTTAACACAAATGCTTAAAATTGGGTATTAACTTAGGCCTATTTAAACAACAGAAATTACTAATAGTAGCCTATCAGTCCTACATTATATGCAGGTTTTCCGTGTCTGTTAGGCTAAGATCATTGACCCTCTTACAGGAATAGATATTAAAATATAAAAGCTTTACACACAAGCGTGCGCGTGTTTAATGTTTACTGACACTTCATTATAGATAAGTCTATTATAGTCTATAGGTAGGCCAACAGACAACAGACTCATAATTCACCTTTAGACCTATCAACTTTGGTACTTTTAACTTTTTCTTCTTCATCTTCTTTTCCTTCTTCTTCCCCTGCTCTTCCTCAGGTCAAGAAGAAAAGAAAGATAATAGAATCTGATTGACAACAATAAATTATTTAGTAAAAATGACGTCAATTATTCAATGTAACCGTGTAGTCTTTAGGCCTACCTGATAAGCTTTTCATTAGCAATGGACTGTGTATAGGCTAATTGATTACGCCTTGTATAGGCTAAGTTTTGATAAGTTTTGAAATGGCTAATTGTTTATTTACTTTTTTATCAATGTGTACATGCATACGTGTAAAGCTTGTTAAGTTTTTGTTCCGTTCTGTGTGTCATTTCCTGTTACAGATTTATGAACCGGTTTTTTTTTCTACTGCTTCTGCTTGTTTAGCTCTGATTTTTTTTTACTCAGTTATTCATGTTTTTTGTTTCTAAAATTATCGCGTAAATCAGTTGCACAGAGAGAGAGAGAGAGAGAGAGAGAGAGAGAGAGAGAGAGAGAGAGAGAGAGAGAGACTGACGATGCACGTCTATTTGTATGCAAATTGTGTTTGTAACTGGTTGTTGTTAATACTGTTTTTAAACAAAAAAATCGTGTATGATTTAATACTTGTACTTGACTGCAAGCGAATCCGTTAAATCATAAAACCTGTTCATTACGAAATGCAGTAACCACAACTTTTCTGTTAATTAATACTTCCCGCAAAGTTGAACGGATCCAGCGTGACAAAATTGGCTTGCAGAATACTTAACTGATAGGCTAATTTACGTAAGTTTAATTGATTCGTTAACTGAGTGAAAAGTAAAGAATTGACGTCTTTAAATAGTGAATCTGTAGACACAGGCCTATTGTTAGAGCAGTGGTTCCCACCGCGTGTCAAGCAATCGGTACGAGTGCCACGTATAGGCTGAAACTTAGGCTACGTAAAAAGTAAGGTGATTAATAACTGATTAATACAACTAAACGAAAAATGAAAACATTTCAGTTACGGTCCTATCTGAAACAGGCTGTAATGGAGGTTTTTAAGTCGGTATTAACAATAGTATTAAAAACACCACAATTGCATAGAAATAATTTTTTCAGGCGTCGCCAAATTTGTCTGCCCATTTTAGGGTTCTGAGAAATCAAAACGTTTGTCTTCGAGTAGACTACTGTGGGTGAATCGTTGCATTTGTATTAAATGATGCTTCCATGCTACATGCTTCCATATAGGCTATGTAGGCCTACTACAAGCAAAAGACAACTTAGGACTATTGTCTGAGATTAATAAGAAATAATATAACTACTTTAGAATACTGTAGCTACAGCTATAACGAAATACAAGTTCCGTGAAATACAACTGATCGTGTTGTAATGGCCAAAGAACAATACAGTAACTTACGACTTGAGACTTAAATTTAACTATTTTAACCCATTAGGGGATAGCAAAGTTATTACCCAAGACTTTGAAGGCGAACAAATGAAGACAAATATGAAAACGATTAGGCCTATCTCTACAAGAGAACTGAATCGATCAATACTATCGCTGATTATGGAAATATCGTACGATGTCATCATTCCAGAAAAAACTGTGATATTATTGCTCGCTAAAGTAGCCTATTTACTTATATATTTTATTTTTATTTATTTTTTTTTGTAAAATAAGGAAAAATCAACACAGCCTACTGTTTATTATCATTACATGGTGTAGCCTATAGCTGGTTAGTGCCGAAGCCCACTATCTCCTCTCGGGCTCGCAAGTCACAAACGTTTCTGTCACCGGACTATTCCTAATTAATCTTCTCTCGAATCTTCATTCAGTTATACAGTGTATTCGTCGAACCTCTAACCAACTAAAACTGCCCCGCCTTCTTTAAGTTTGGGAGACGACCCTAGGCCTATTTCACTCTTGCTATTCCCCTATTCCTCTGCCCTCTTTCATTTTTTCCACTTTTCGAACAAAGCTTGAAAATATCTTAAAATTGTGTTTGTCCTGTACACAAATTGTGTTTGTCGTCTGTCTCCTTCAGGATGCTCAACCTACAATTCCTGCAGCGTGACACTCCGTCAACACATACCACACACTCTAAACCTGCACCACATGTTCTGCACCAAGGTCTTTCACTCCAACTGAATCTAAGTTATGTACAGCTTCGCCCTAAAGTTTGTGGAAGACTGTGCGTCGAAAAATGATTTCCATTGATTGCGCTCAGTTTCATTCGTTCTTCGATATTCGGGAAATAATCATGCCTCTCCCCGCCTTTCCAGGAAGAACACACCAGCGTTTCCAGTCTTCTTTCCGTTCTGCACACATCTCCTAGGCCTACCTCTCTTTACACTTTCATTTACCTTAAGCTTTTCTATTATCAAAAGATCGAACGAGATAACAGCCGCGGTAACTAAATTGACTCCACATGATATAGACCTAGTTCGGTAGGCCTTACTGATAGTGATTACTATTTTTCTCTAAACCTGTAATAGCCCCAATGGGAAATGACTTTATTGATGCATCCCCCCTAACCTTTCACCCGTAGGTCAGGGGCGTGACATCATCGTATAATTCTTTTAAAGCTACAGTATGTCCACCTACAGTAAAGCTCGTATAACCACCGGCTAGATAACGAGAATTATCTAGGCTCTCGTGAGGATCTCGAATCCGAGAAAAGTTACCAAAGCCTTCTGTGTCTGAATATTCCACACAGGTCAGTTCTTCGGATACCAGCCGGTAACACTCACATATCTGCTGGTATCCACTCAGCGGTAGTACTCGTCCTTCAGAAAAACTACGAAATTAATGTTTGCTAAAAAACCTACACTAAGTATTTCTTATTTTCTTTGTAATATAAAAAAAATCGATACAATTGTTATCATCATTACACTGTGTACAGTAGCTTTCCATAAATGTTCCATGAATGTACAGTGAAAGAAGCTTTGACGGAACTTGTTATAGTAGGAGTAATGCAATAGATATCGCGAGTGACTCACGAGTAAATAAAGATGATTTCATTGCTAGATTTTACATAAAAAACAATGTACTTTAACACAAACTACAAGTTGCTTAAAACATTATGGAAAGGAGTGATAAAACCGGGGTTTGTGGATTTTCAAAATGTCTTCGGGATGACTCATTCTCGCAAGATTTATTAAGGGTTCAGATTTAGAATGAAAGAGATTCCTAATGACATGAGGTTTATCATCTTTAATCTGAATAACAATAAATCAGGTATTTTGAAATCAGCGCTTTTCCATATTTTTTCAACCCTTATACTGTACTTGTCTCGCTGGTGTACTTAAAAACTCCTAAACGCAAAGAATGTATAAAATGTATTCATGCAATTATACGGAAAGAATCCTGAATGTCTCATTTCCTCTGAAGAAAATGGGGGGCCCAATCTTCAAGCTAGGCTTTTCCCCCTCCCCAGGAGCTGCTCCTAGTTTCGCCACTAGCTCAAACCATAGATTTTAGACTAGACAGCCGTATAAAGTGCTGTGTAGATTAACAGGCTCTGCCTTCGTTTTTAGTGCGTGCGTAATTGTTTTTTTAAGGCTGCAAAGACGAACGTTATTTACTAACTACTAAGTACTGTCTGGCCGCAATTTGAAGATCGAGCATTGGGTAAGGTGGGAGAAGCAGGCCGGATACTACGGTAGGCTAAGTGGGGGTGTTGTAATCTCTAAGCTGAGACCATTACCTCGTCTCACTAGTCCCTCACCCCCCCTTTCCATTTAGCTGGTCTCTTGGTCTCTCAACGCGTTCACGCATTCCTAACAAAATCATATTACCATGTACTTTAGAAGCAAATCCTGTGGAATTTGTTTATAACGAACGCATAAATTTCTTCCTTGTAACCGATATTCGTTTTCCCGCGAAATACGGAAAATTTTCCCATAAAGAGATAGGCTTCATTTTGACAAAAAAAAATTAAAAAAAAAGCTGTATGAATTACAGAATTTATTATTAATAAGAATGCCATTATTATCTTTTTTATTAATTATATTATTTTATTATTGATTAATTTTATTATTTATTTTGTATGTAACTGGCCCTTACTGCTGTAAGTACAAAGTAGGCTACCAGTATTACCAAAGTAGTGACCGGTATTAAAGCCTTATGCATTAGATCTGATTGTGTCTTGGTAAAGTAACCAGCAATAGAAATCTACATTGAGGATGGGAGTTGATGCATTGGCAAACTGTCGGTTTACACTCCGAACTGATGCAAACTAGGACAGCGGAACGGAATGTTTTACAGAACCAAAATATTCGAGATTCCGAGTTCGCCTTTTCTGAGACAAATAGTAAGCATCGCTTATTTAACGGTGTAACTCTTTCCGTTACAAGTTATGTATGGTGGATGTTTATCGCACAAACGTTTGAGCTTCTTACTTCATCATAATCATCGTAATCGCCGAAGTAGAGATAGGCTAACTGATTCGATGTAAAGGTTTCATATAATTTATATTTTCTGTCGTGTTCATATAGAAGACTTTATTTCAATAATATATTATTTTGCATTCCATGTAACAGTGATATTCACTATTGAGTCTACTACATAGACCTAGCATCATATTAATCAACGTTTAATTTTTATTAACAAGATTCCATGTAACTTATTATTTCTTTCACTGGCGAATCCACGGTGGGCCAAGAGTTTTTTTTTATTATTATTTGAAAGCGTAAAAAATAAATGTTAAAAAGAATACCTAAAACATTACACGTCTGTGTAGTTTTAATATTTCCCTTTGAGGAAATTTTTTACTGTAAATGGTAATTTTTAAAATCATATTAATGTAATTTTTATGAAATGAACATTTTCTTTATTTGTTCTCCTGTTCAGTATCAATCATTCTGAGTACAATTTAGGCCTATAAGGGGTCTAATTAAAGGAATTGGTATAATATCCCTCAGTTAAAAGAATTGTAATATGAGGCCGTAGTTAGAATCCATAATCACATACTTGTGAGTAATTTTATAATCACTGAATTCTAATGCAATTTTTACTAGGCTTATAATTTTAACAGCAATACGGATTACTGTATTGTTAATGTAGACTCTTTTAGTGTAATGTGTACCTACTGTTTTTTGTGATCGTCCTGTAGCATGCAGGTCATTTTAAATATTCTGTCTGATTTTAACTGAAAGCTTTTCAGAATTAACTATACAATGAAAAGATGAAAATCCGTGAAACGTATGAAACGTATTCCAAAATGTTTTATCGACATAAACAGAACTTGTAAAGGTACACAGTATTTACATCAATTCTTCAATTCTTTCAACTTAATTTTCGTTTTTAGTTTATCTCAAAATGAAACACACACACACACACACACACACACACACACACACACACACACACACACACACACACACACACACACACACACACACACACACACACACACACACACACACACACACACATGCTCCAGACCCGCCGAAAATAGGTCTATATTCGATCCATTTAGATAATAATTCTTGATCCATTACGTTATACTGTACTTCTTGATGATCCTATGAGTTTTCAGTGTTTCTTCATTGTTGAACAATTACGTTATAAAATAACAATTCCTCTACCAGTAAGTCTTCTTCTTCTTCTTCTTCTTCTTCTTCTTCTTCTTCTTCTTCTTCTTCTTCTTCTTCTTCTTCTTCTTCTTCTTCTTCTTCTTCTTCTTCTTCTTCTTTTACACGCTACCATTACACCCTGACCTCCGTCGACATCCGTTGCCTGTTAATTTCCGATTCCAAGGAACTCTCCCGAGCACTCTTCCATAAGTTTTCTCGCCATCAGGGCCTCTACGTCTCAATCGTTTATTAAGCCGCGAGGTAGTTCACTCATCAATCTTTTCTATTCCGATCATCACGGAATCGCGCCGAGTGCCCGGCTCACCTAAGCTATTGTATTTTTACAAATTACATTATGCCACAATCTACACCTAAGTAGGTGTTGTTAAATTAAGGATCGTGTCATTCGTTGCCGCGAAATAAATTTTAAAGCTACTGCCGTGTCATTGGAGTATGACAATTTTTTTCAGTATTTTTAAAAAACCCGGTTTTATAATCCCAAGAATGTCTTGAGCAAATTATAGGCCTACGCATACTTCGTGTTAAAGTACTTTATTTGTTAATGTAAAATCCTCTCATTTTCCGAATTAAAGTCCACAAACACTTAGTTTGCCTATACAAAGACGACGACACAACGGTTCAAACCATAGAGATATTAGACTAGAGGAGCCATGACATAGACAATCCAGTAAACGGAAGTGTGTCTGGGCAAAAAAGATAGAGGTAGGGTCTATCTTCGTTCCAGGCATATGAGGAAGTTGTTTTTTAAGTCTGTAGATACGTAAGTTACTTACCAAATGTTAGGAGATTGTCATTATTAAGAAAACTAACTCTACTTTATAAATAATCTTCTTCGCAACTACGGCCCAACGTGAGCCCGGTCCAATCTTCTCCAAAGTCTCCTGTCCAGCGCCATCTCATTGTAACCCCTCACATCCATTCTTCTGAGGTCTTGTAGCACATCATCCAGTCACCGTGTCCTAGTCAGCCCCTCTTCCTGCTTTTATAGACTTGCGCTTTCAAGATTGTCTTTGTCATACGCTGATCATCCATCCGCTCTAGGTAACCTAGCCACTGTATTCGTTGAGCTTTTGTGAATCTTACAATGTACTAATGATTCAATAGTTCACCTATCTCCTGGTTATTTCTTATTCTTTTATTAATATTATAACCTCTAATTACATATATTGTAATTTCTTTTAATTCTACAATTCTTTATAAGCTCTTGGATTTCGTTTAATTAATTAAATATAATTAATTCACTGCCGACTCGGAACACAAAGTTTTTTTATGGGTAAAAACGTAAAAGTTTTACCTTAGAGCCTGAACCAGTTTTCGCTTTTAGAAAGCTTCTTCAGAGGCTGCCGCTGGGAGCATTGTCCGTCTTGTTCTTGGCGACGGTATCGACTTTTGAAAGATCGACGTTGTGTGTGTGAGTGTGATATGTTCGAATAATGCGTGTAATTTGAATTGTGTCTGTTCGTTTAGGATGTCGTTTTTATGTGTTTTCGTGAGTTTGTATATTTCCATTTGTTAAAGAGTGTATAGTTTTCGGTCTTTTGTGTGTACGTGTAGAATATCCATGTTAATGTCGATGTTTTTGTATGTGTGGTTTGCTGAGGTGGTTTGCAAAGGTGAATTCTGTAGTGGAGTGGAGTGCCCTTGTGTGTTCAATGTATCTTTGTTTGAAGCTACGTCCAGTCTGGCCTATGTAGAATTTGTTACAATCTGAGCAGTTCAGTTTGTAAACACCAGGTAGATCGAATTTGTTTTGTGCTTTGTGTGTGTGTGTGTGTGTGTGTGTGTTCTGTTTTGTTTGTAGTTTTGTATGCGATTCTGAATCCTGCTTTTTTGAATTTGTGGGCTATTTTTTCATTTTGGTTATTGATGTAAGTTAGTGTTATGAATTTGCTGTTTTCTGTCTTTGTCTGTTGTTTGTTTTGTGTAGGAGTTTATTGACTATTGTTCTATTGTAGCCGTTGGATTCTGCTACGTGTTTATGTATAAGCCTTTTCTTAACACACGCAACTGGCTCAGGCATAGTCCTACGTTAAGTGATTTCGCTGAAATTTTTAATAAGTTTGACGAGATTGATACCTTGACCACCCCCCAGTTTCTCCACTGGTTCATTTTACATACTGACTGTTCCCGAAACATGATTGCCAAGGTTTAGTTCTTAATATTACCTCTATTAACACATATCATGAAAAAATTGTTTTAAAGTGCTTTGAAAAATAATCATTCAGATGAAAAATTCGTGTAAAATATCTTTTCCTGTGGCTGCCACAAAAATCTTATACAAAACGGCGAAATGTTGTAAGCAAAAAGAACGAACGTTCTACCGGAGTGAATTTAAGGTAACTTATTTGATTGACTGTACTTAATAATGTTTTTATTACAAAAAAGTTTTGTAAGAATTGAACTACTCCTTAAACCGTGTTTACTGATACAATAAAAACAAGAAAACTTGTTGTGGAGCACTCTGACCGAATTGACAATTCTAAAACCGATCAACCACTGGCCAGCTCAATTGTTACTGTGAGCGAATTTATATTTTAGTGAACTGTATTAAACCCGCGACATCTTTCCTTCATCTAATCATATTAAGCCCCAAAATCATATAACAATAGCCAAATAAAAGGCTCAAACATGCAAGTTTGAGTTTAATCATAATTGTAAGCATATTGTTTTGTAGCATATCTAAAATAGCCTATCATCTTTTTATTAGTTAGGCTATATTGTCCGATCCAGAGTCGTTCATTTTCCTTTTAATAAGCAGGAAAAGTAAGTACACGTAAAGTATAAAGCGAACGGAGCAGTATTGCACGTATTGTGGTTGTGTCAATTTTCGGATGTTCGCGAACGCAATAATGTCCGAGGTTTAATACCCACGCCGGGTAACAAATTCGCCGCAGTGCCAAACGTTACGGCCACAAAATTACAAAGGCAAGTTTATGGTCACTGCCAACCGGATTGTGATACAGGAAACCAGTTTGGTGCGCCCATTGATAAACTGCAAATAAAACACGACTGGAAATCTTCTTAAAGAAACTTATATTTTCTAATGGTAGGCCTATTATTATAAATTCATTGCTAAAATTATGTTTCTTCTTCTTCCCTTCCTACTCCATGCTGTAAAGTGTTGGGCCTATTTACAGTTGTTTTCTCTATTTCATATCATTCCACTTGAAATTGTTTTTCTATGCAAAGCGATTATATACGAGGTTTATCTAATAATCTGATTTGATATTTATAAAAATTGTAGGCCTAAAAATACACCCAAAATAAATGTATGTAAAACGTGTAAAATAAATGAATGTTCTGTTGACACTGCTAGATTACTTTTCATACTCGTACATAATCGATTCAAAGATTATTGATGACGTATTTCCAGTCAGACTTCTGAAACCTGAAAAAGCATCAAAAGCTAGACGCTTTTGACGTCTCAAATATTACCACTGTCGCAGTTAGCATTTTGCATCGAACTTCAGGATAATTCCCTGAAAAAATGTTCGCTACTTATTTGCTAACGGAGGGAAAACAAATAGCTTATTAGTTAACAACTAATAAGTTAACTTATTAGTTAAACAGCTTATTAGTTTCCTTCGTTACGTTTGCGCACGTAATCAAACATTTTTTTAAAATAGAGTTACAATTGCATACTGCAATTTTCTTGGAAATCGTTCTAAAAATTAGAATAATTTGTCAAACCATATTACCTAACATTCCTCCTCGTGGTGTACAAATTTTCTTTTGTTTGTAAAAGATCTTTTTTCTTTGAAATCGATTGAGAAATTATTACTTAATTTGTTATTTTGTGCTTAAATTTCACTTTGCACCAGCAAAAGTAGGAAGTACTGATATACAAATATAATTTGTTGACCTTCTTGATTTTTGTTGCTTGATTTTGTTGACCTTGTTGGTGTGCAAGTGTTAATGTACATTGTGCTTGTGTTTTGTGAGGGTTGTGAGTTTTTCATAATAAGTAAGTAGGCCTAGTCATTTGTATTATTTGTTTTTTGATCATACGTTACATGCACTTTTGTTATTATTATTTTGTTGACTCATTGATAGATTATTATTTATTTCTTTACATATATTATTTTATAATTAGCCTGAAGACGGCTGCCGATTGTTTGGCTGGCCGAAACGTCGAATTTATATTTTTTGTGTGATGGAAAAAGTCCGTCAATTAAATTTAAATTCAAACGTGTAGAAATATAATATCAATGCTTAATGTCTATGTACATCGAATTCGTATATAATTTTAAAGTAATGTATAAACTATTATAAATATCTGTTGACATTAATGAACAAACAAACTGATTTAGTAGTACGATTTACAGTTCAACAGAGGCCTACAGCCAGAATTAATGTAAAATCTAACGCCGCTTTTAACAAAGAAGGACTAAACTTTTTTCTAATCTGGTTTCGTCAGATCTAGTAACGTCCTAATTGATGAGGTCTTCCAAAAATTCATTCTTAGACTGAAAACTTTTTGCATTTCCCCAGAGGTATGCTAAAAGAAAACGAGAAAATTATTTAAATGTACTTAAAAAAGAAGAAAACGTATTCAGAGAAATGGTTAATTTTCTGGTTATATGCCTAGCCTATAAGTATGTGCTTGTAAGCAAAGACATCCCGCACCACAGGTGAAATGACTGTTAGTGTGAGTATAACACACACACACTGGGAGGTAGGTAGGGTGGGGTGTCTTGTGCAAGCCGTTCAGGATACAAGGAAGGTAATGTGGCCAGCACTACCACTCAGCCACGTATTATTACCCAGCATGTTATCCCAGGTAGGCCTATCCATTTCCGCAGTCGACCTAGAGGCTGGAAAACGCACCTTGATTTTATGAAGCGCGCCCAGGAAACGAATTTTAGTAGCCAGGTGCCTTACTCACTGGTCACTGAGCCTCCAAAATACCAAAAGTACAATATACTGTAACCACCGGAACAGTTCTTTGTATAGCCCTTATGACATCGCACCATCTTCTGATGGTAGGCTATACAAACGTCTCCTGTTTACCTTTATTGGTTCCACACTCGGTATTAATGATTGAGTCCAACTTCATTCAAAACTCGGTGTGAAAATGCGTTAGTCCAAATCCACCTTTACTGACGGGTCTCAAGAATAATTTGCGGGCTCTCGAAATGTGTGACCACCACACGACGGGCACGATAAAATTACAAGACGAATGCTTCACACTTAACAAAAACCAGGGTTATCGATTTAAACCAAGTATGGTGGTGTAAGGAATGATTTGTAAGTACCTACTACGAAAGCAAGCTAAACAGTAGTTGAATAACGATATCGATGCTATATTTGGCAAAACGCCAGATCAAGTGGGCAGTGGTCCAACTCGGTGCACCTATAGGCCTAATCGTAATGGTAACACAACTGTATGTTCTTCTTCTTCTTCCGTAGTTCCTGCGGTTTCTGTGTTCTTTTGCTTTATTTCATCCTGATTTTTCTCCCTTGTTTTTGCAGTCCATTTGACTATATTTTTACGTCTACGCGTGAACGCTTTATAAGCATTCGCCTTAAACTACTAATTATTCATTCACATTTATGAGTTGGGCCTATATTAAATAAATAAGGCTTATCATATTAAAAGCAAGCCGAATGGCGTTATAAACATACACGTGTCTAATCTTTCCTTCTTTTGTAAGACTTTAATGTATTTCAATATAACGGGCTTTTGGTGTATCACATCATCACCCAATTAGTCCGTTATAGTGGACAGCGACTGTACGCCGCAAATAAGCGTAGATACGACGTCGATAAGAAAACACTGCGACGATTGTGCACCGCTAGAATAAAGCAACTAAAGAGCTGCTAGGCCTACAGTAAACCCTGCTATTTAAGCATGTCCACATTCTGGTCTTTTTGTAGAAAAAGTGTGGATAAACAAGGGATTAGATGGATAATGCATAGGCGCGTACATACAGTGGCGTAACTACTGGGTGGATCAGGAGGATCAACCACCCCCAGCTATTAAAAAATGTTTCCATAATCACTTAACGCACGCCTATTCCTAAGCATACTTCGTGTGTTAAAATAAGAGTTATAAGCAATTCTAGAAATAGGCTAAAAGGGATTACAATATTTGTAAATTAATAAAACAGAGTTTTCTTAATAATGACACTCAACGTTTGGTAAACAACGAACGTATTGTAGCATTAAACAAACGATTACGTGAGCACCAGAAAACAAAGGCAGACCGTGTTAATCTTGTTTTATTTATCTCGCATAAACACACTTCCCCTTACACGGTTGTCTATGCCATGAGTTCTCTTGGGGACTAATTTAGAATTAAAGTGATTGCTAATGACATGAGATTTATTACTTTTAATTTTAATAACAGTTAATCAAGATTGAACGTTTTGAAATCAGGGGTTTTCCATATTTTTTCAACCCTTATAGGTATGTATGTACTTAATATTGGTTTACTCAAAAAAAAACTATAAGACACAAAGAATTTATAAAATGTGTTTATAAAATTATATGCAAAGGATCCTGAATTTATCATTTGTCCTTAGAAATATGCGAAGTCCAACTACGCACTAGTTACACTAGTCTCATCCTCCATCCCCAGGAGCAGCTCCTTGTTACGCCACTGTATAGATGAAGACTTACGTATATAAAGCGTTGGTGCGTATAAAAAATATAGGCAAACGGAATGTAAAAACAAGACAGAACATTCAGAACGGAATAAAGGGAGATGTAGGCCTACACTGCAGTAGTAGGAAGTAAGGAAAGAGAACAATATACAGTTGTGTTTCACTTTTGCCTACGTTGTGTATCCTATATTTTGTGTAAGTATTCTGTAGGTGGCCCTTAATCATCATCATCGTCATCTCCACATCATGGACTACAATTACATCCCTTATGTTTTCAGTTCCGCCACTTCGTTCTGGCGCCGTCTATGCCTCTTTTGAAGTGAGAACTTCATAGACGGCACTATGGTGACACCGCGCGCGCCTAGGGCAGTAAACTGATTCCACGCGTCTCGAAATAGCTGAAACGAAGCGCATCGTTGCCAGGTCAATCAAACCTCTTTTCCCCACATAGCTACCCAAAAGTTCCCCACTGCCACAACTATAGGTGCTTTAAGCAAAGCGTAATATTTTCAAGAATGTGAGCATGTTTGGAAATTTTAGAATTGTAGTCCTTACACACGTCTCAAGTGGAGTACTGAAATTTGTAAGTCATACTCTATTTTTTTTTAAATTATCCGGTCACCGTGTTTATTGATTTTGTTTTATTCCAGGATTAACAACCACCCCATATGGTTGCACCGATACGGTAACGGTTACATTCTCGAGGCAGCTGAGCGGAGACAGAACGACGGCGGCGCTCTTGCATCACTGCTCTACCCAATGAGAATAGATTGTACTAGTAGGTTTCGTATAAGCCTTCCTCGTCTACCGCGGTATTAAAACGTTGTTAATGAGTCTCGCGGTTCGTGCGGTAATTAAAGAGCTGAGTAATGTTCACGGAACGTCCTGTGCCCTGCTACCAGACGCCACTTTCACGACTCCTCGCTGCCAGCCAGCTCATTACGTACCACATGGCATATAGGCCTACAGTGAAAGGCTCTCTTCTGCGCCTTTAAATAACCGGGTCAAACCCACTATCGAATAAACCCTAATAGCCTATAATTTAGAATTTAAAATCTAATATTTAGTGTGCAGCAAACTACTCATGTCCTAAAACTTTCTCCTTTCTCTCATTCCCCCTTATTGACACCCCTCCGTTTACCACTCTCTTTGTTTTCCCTCTCGCTCCTTCGTTTTCTCCTCCACTCTCTCTCTCCTCGCTACAGTTCCTTATACACTTTCCTCTTCTCTTCGCATGTTCTCTGATATTTTTTCGTCATCGAAAGAGTATAATTGTTTCGCCTACATTTTGTAATTTGTTCAGTGGGGGGGGGGGGAGGTTGAACGGGACCGGACCCCCTCCCAGAGGGTTGAAAAAGTTGACAAACTTTTTTAATCGCTTAATTTTTAGGCTATTTTATTATTTTTCAGCTGTGAACGCTAATATAGTAGTAACTCTTTTTTAATAATATAAACAGATTTGTTACACAGCATTTAATTATATGTTTGAAACACGAAATATAGGAAAATGAATTCAGTTAATAGGTATCTTGTAAACAATGTTTCAGTAACGCGTATTTTATTGTGTTATTACCGTTTACTTTAGTGGGATTGATTTCATGATGTTATCACAGGGTTTTCAACCACTTTAAAGTTAGTAACGTTGATTAGTTTGAACTTGTTATTTCTTTTGTATGAAGCCGACTTGACTTGACCCCCCCCCCCCAAGACACATTCTGGATATACGCCACTAGTCGGAACACCTTTAACCAACAGCGCCAAAGCCCGCAAGACGGGTATGAATAGGCCTATAGAAACAGACTCGCAAATGAAACAGACTCTCATAACTAACGCAGTGACCAAAGTGCCAGTGACTTCTTACTAACCTAATAAAAAAAAATTATAGTAGACCTATTATTAGGTCTATTATTATTATTATTATTAATATTATTATTATTATTATTATTATTACTTCTTATTAAGAAGTAAACTTGCGATCTCTTTCAGTTATGTAGGCCTACTTTCATGTCAGCGTTTGTAACGTTTAATTGTAGAAGAGTAACATTATTTCTCTACAATGAAAGCTATTAGGCTAAAACGTTTTAGCAAATTTAAACGTTTCAATAAAAAAAATTGTTCATATTGTTCTAGGCTTAATATGAGAACAAGCTATTTAAAAATTTACATTACAAAAATTGTTCATATTGTTACAGGCTTAATATGAGAACAAGCTATTTAAAAATTTACTACATTACAAAAATTGCTCATATTGTTACAGGCTTAATATGAGAACAAGCTAGTTAAACATTTACTACATTACAAAAAAACAATTATTCAGACTTTAATTTTTAAACGTTTACCCTTTTAAACACTTGATTAGTTGAGTATTTTGTTTTCAATTTAATTTTTTCCAAGAACTTGACATTTAATATTTAATACTTTATGTTTACAATTTAAAAAATTGTGCTTAGCTCAATTAGCTTACCAAATATTTTTAAGTTGGATAAATAACTCAGTGAGTAGGAGATTCTGACAATCTGAACCTATATAATAATAAAAAATTTAATTCTTCTTCATTACTTTTTAGTAAATCTGTTTAAACAACTCAGCAGCACAGAAAACTAGAGAAAAACGAATAAGATGAAATTCAAAAGAAAATTTTAAAATAATTCACAAAGAAAACGGTGTTAGCTCGGTTACAATTAAAAACCGGCCGAAGATATTTCGCGATAAACCACTGCATGGGACCTACAAGATTATCGCAGTAGAGGGCGACCGAAGGTCACATCAGAGAGAACAATCTTCGAGTAGGGAAAAACTATAGGAAAATCCTGGGAAGAAGTAGGGCTATAACTCGCCAAGAATCGGCTCAGGTGGATAGCTATGACTTATTAACCGGTACCTACATGGAAATGGTGGCCCTTATGTACCGAACTGGAATAATATAGGCTATAAGGCCCTTCTTAAGACAGGCTTCTAGGCTAAATAAATATAAGCATGTCTTATATAGGCCTACTTTTTGTTTCTTTGTGACCAACACGTAGATTATACAATTTAGTTCAAACGTATTACCAATCAAAATCCCATTAAATCTACTTAATATCGTATTTTATTTTCGTACAATAATTCAAGAAGCACATACTCCCCTCGAATTCTTCAACTGTTAAAAATTCGTCTGTAATTTAGACCCTCGCTTTTGTGTTGTTTTGTTGCTTTAAGAGCATGAAAGAAATCCATGGATACACGTCGTTACTGAGTGCAAATGAGAAGGCGTGGCTTTGATTCTGATAAAACTCTTTCATAAAAATTTGAATCAATCTAAGGCGACCACGCGACGTTTCTTGTGCTTTAACCAAAGTATTGGAATCGGTTCTATAACGTGTCTGCCAGCAATAATAAATGGCAATATAATTTTAATAATAGGATTATTATCCATAATAGAGTCTTAATCTGTTGAGCTTTTTAGACAGCAATGTGCGAACGTAAATAAATAGCCGTTTAGCGGTGATAAATATCTTTGCTGTTATATTTACCACAATCGTAATTTATTTATTTCTGTATTTCTGTCTTTGTATATGGCTCTGTGTATCTATACAACCTGTGGTGTGGTTGCAGAAATAGCGTAATTTTGCGACGTTTTGAAAATTGCAAAAAATTGTGCTGACAAATTTTCAAAACTTGTAAATTTTCAAAAATTATTTGTTGTTAACAAAGCGACTAAAAAATTTGAAAATTAAATCTACCAAACTTGTATGATACATTTTTTTGTACACATTTATGTTTTGAAAACTCCAAGTTATGTGCATATCGACCCAAAAATTAGAATAAAATGTCTTAATCTTTTTTTGTGTTTTTTTTGTTCCTCTATTACTATTTAGGCCTATTACTATTAATTTTTTTGAAAGTCGATGATACATTTGTGTAACACGCGGCACTGTCATAGTTAACCTTTAATTTCTTTTTCGTGTACTTATTCCTTTTGAACAATATTTTAGCGACAAACTATAGCCTATTGGTTTATGTCAACGTAGACCTACAAGACTCAAGATAGAAAGAAAAATGGGGGAATGAAAGAGAGATCGCAGCATCTTCGAAGGCTGAACAAGAAGACGCTACACGATAATAAGCAACGGGCTTATAATTTTCCCATTTGATTGTGTTACATATATGGGTTAGTACGGAAAATTTCTCATAAATAACACTTTTTAATGTGACTGTTACAATTATCCGGTGATGTGTTTAATTATCCGGAAAACTGGCTTATACGGAAAAGTCCTGCCGACATGGATTACATCATACATTTGACTCTCTACTGTATTTCAATCCATCAGTGAATTCCAGATTAGAAGAACGTCTCATTAGATTCATTTTAGGCCTACTGGAATAAACAAAAGACTAATCAAAATAATAGTAATCTATTTAATTATTAGGCTACTGCCTATTCTGATATGAAATTATACGTTTGTCCCTGTTTGAAGTGAATCTTACAGTAAGTCTGATAATTCTGAGTTATGCCAAGCATGCTCTGCGCATGTACAAGTTACACATTCGATGATTCCTATCTCGCCTTTGAAGCTTATATCATACGTTTGTGTACTGTGAGTGAGTGTGTGCGCTCCCGCGCGTCTATGTCACTCGATGAACCTTATGAGGCGTATTCGATGAGAGCCGAACCGTCATTTGTAAGCTGAACAGATGTAGATAGATCACTTCTGATTTTAAAATAATTTATATTACCATTGCGGACACTACTCGTACATAAAAAACATGAACACACACACACACACACACACACACACACACCCTAGGCATACAATCTACATACGTTGATTTTAACAAACCTAACTAGCAGTTCCCCTAAATTATTCAAAACTACAGTAGGCCAACTGTAACTATAAAAAAGCGTTGTACTAGAGAATAAACCAACGACTTTGAGTGTTCCTCCCCAGCCACACATTTACCCCCCTAGACGTCCACTCATTTTCCCTTGTTGGAGACGTTCTCCCAGTCGGTACGTTCTTTTGAAGACTTTCTGTCCCTCTCTTTGTTGTGTTATCTAAGCTTTCTACAAGATATCCCGTTCGATATATTTATCATTATTATTTTTAAAATAAAAACCAAGGTTTTCACTAAATACTGGATCTATTAAGTACGGAAATTGCTAATATTATTTTGAAAACACTTTTTGCCAGCCAATAACAAATGTGAACACTCCAAGTGATTCAAATTTGAAATAACCGCCAGTGTTACAAGAATGGAAACGTTAGACTTCCCGCGCTGACAAGTTGTTAACAATGCTCTCATCGTTATTTTTTAAATTTCCTTTCGAATTTGTTTTTGCAAGAATAACAAATTGAAATTCTCACGCTTTCGTGCGTAAAAACTACATTTAAAACGTAATGCGTCTGTTATACTTTTTTTTTAATGCGTCAATTTCGAAACGATTGTAATTAAGATAATAATTTTCTTGTAATTAAAATTCGAAGCGTTTCAACGATGTCGACAATATTTTACACGTCAAAAGTTGTGTCCTTCACAGAGACGAGAGAGAACATAGTTTGTACGTCCTGTTTCCGTTATCTGTAATGACCCAATTAGGCCTAACATTACCGGATAATTAATTCACAATGCGTTGCGTCTCGCTTTCTGATTGGACGGCTTTCACGCCATTTTACCTCCAATTAATTTCTCTCGAATTTCCACACGCACACATGCAAGCACGCGCGCGCGAGCCATCGATAGCGCTGCTGTATGGAAATTACAGTTATACCGTTTTCCATTACGCTAAATTAGGTCATTACACTGTCCCCAGCTATTGTTTCATTGGTTATTTCTACACGACGCAGACCAATTGCACATCAGTTTGTCAATCGTTGAAACGTTGTGATTGGTCGATATTGCGCACGCGTGTAAGTACAATTTATTTTGTTTCCTATTATTGAATGTTGTCATAATACTTAGCCGCTGGATTGAATTATTGCTTTGGCCGGATTATTTCACCTGTGTACTGTGTTACACGCGGGGTAGCGCTCGGTACAGACACTGCGTAGGCCTGCTTGTGATAAGCGTGCAAGCTACTGATAACCACGAGAGTATAGTGCGACACACGAATGCATACGACCAGCTGCAAACTGATTGTAAGTTCTTAATTGCAATTCTGTTTTAAATGTAATTTCACATAAAAAACTAGTCATAAAGACCATTAATTAATTTATTAAGTAAATAAGATTTTAAATTAATCTTTATTGACTGGCGTTCTAATGTTTCATCTAATGTAAATCGAAGGATTTTGTTCTCTTTAACTTTCTGATTATATTCCGATTACCCTGGAGTCAGACAGTCTTGATATTAACACGTTGGTGGAAATGGTGGTCATGCTTGGCAACAAATATTGTTATTTCTCTAGCCACATCCTGAATCATTAGATCTCGGTGCAAGTCGCTATTACATACCTACGTACCGTGGAGTATTGGTCATGTTCCGTGCGCATATAAACTAAATATGCGTTTATACAATACACGTAGACTTGAAGACAGACTTCAAGACTTTATATTAAGGCTATTAGTATTTCATTTTCTAATGACAATGTAGACTTGGAGGGTGAAAACCAGTAGGTGCATCTGTTTAGCCTATATCTGACTTCAAGTTTTCTTCTTTACTAATTACGGAATGTGTCTATAAATAATATTTTCCAATTAACTCTCAACAGAACAGAATGTTACGTAAATCGCCGTCTTCTTGTTACTATAATGTTAATTAGAAATTTTGATTGATTTTTTTCAGGTTTGAGTGGAAATCAGTGTCAGAAAGTACAGTTCGTATTCGATAATGTTTGTACGTTATTTTTAGGGTAGGGACTACACTACCTCGGTTGCTATAAAATAACATAACGTTAAGTAATTACAATTACATATCCATAAGTAATGGATGTAGCGTTAAGTTACATCGATTTACATATTTCTAGCACGCTCTTCTGTCCTCTTCCAGTCTCATCGCGTCTCGTCATGTTTGTCTTTACGTTATAGAATTCTTCCAACTGGATTCTAGACTCTAGGTCTTCAGTTCTTCTCCTTTTCTCACTTTTTCTCAGTTTTTACATTTCTGTACTCCACTCGTCGTGCTGCCTGCTTCTGGTCTGATTGATATCATCTTGGTAGTTTTGATTACCCATACGTTATAATTCACTGTAACTCAGGTGTTTACCGTCCTCAAATTTATAGTTAGACGATGTTTATCTTCTAACAAAATAGGTAGATAGTCTTCTAACTTCTCCATGACTCTCATTCTCTCTTCCTTTGTAACTCCTGTAACTCTTGTCGGGTGTTTTGTTTCAACAGTTTGCCTTTTCTATTTTCTCAGTCAACGAGCAGGTCTCGGAACCAAATGTTACAAAGGGCTGTAGATTCCCCTATGGTGTAGCCTATGTGTGCGTTTGTTACTACATGTGTCAATAGCCTACTGTTATTAGGCTACTTAGTGCTGAGTGCTGTTGATGCTATGGATAAAGTAACCGAAGTCTGCTTTGGACTTGTTAGCTGCCAGACACTGGTACTAACGCTGGTCTGCGTTTTTTGTCACTTTCACATTGATCTTTACGTATAAATACCTAGTGGTAGGATGTAGGCCTATAGATACCTAGTGGAATTGGTATAGATACCTGTTATTTATTAATTCTTTATAGCATAATGCAAATTTATCTCCTTTAAAAGACAGTGTTAATCTGCTAAAAGGTATTAAAAAAACCCTAACAAATAATTTTACTGATAAAACTTTCAAACATAGATATAGACCTAATATAAAAAAAGTTTTAGAAATTTTGAGCCAACAAAGAAACGTCTAGTTAATGTTAAAAAAGTTTAGTTTACAAAATAATCTAAGCGTATTAAATAATCTTTGTTCCGGATTCTTAGGGATAAAATGTTTCTGTTTGTAGGCCTAAGTATTGAAAATGGATAGCGAAATCTTTTCAAAATGTCAGCATGATATCACAGAAAATCTGAATCGGCGACTGTCCGCGGGCTCAAGACATGTCTGTTAGATATTACGATTATGTAGAATTAAACGAAAGCATAAAAAATTAATAAATAAAAGTCAAGATTATGAAATATATAAAAGTATAGAAAATATAACAGAAACACTGAGAAAAAGAAGACTATTATTTTTTGTACATTTGTATAGAATGGATGACAATAGGTTGACAAAGCAAATCTTCAAATAACTGTGGGGGGAAGAAGTCAACAACAAGTTGGATTAAAGAAATCCAAAGAATTAAGAAAAAAAATATACACGCAGAAGAAGCAATTGAAAGAGCAGTTTTTCGGGCAAAAGTGCTAAAAATGGAAGGAGTCCAGGATAGGGGAGAGAAAGACGCAGGTTCAAAGTGGACTGAAGACAGGAAGAAGAGACACAGTGAAAAGATGAAAGAATGTTGGAGAAAAAGAAAAGAACAAAGAATAAAGAATTGAAATTGGTAAGTGGTCCTTAGATGGCCGATACAAAAAAAGTCGAGATTGTGTGTTGCCAACTATTGACAACAAATGTGCTTTTGAAATAAAGTTGGAAAGAAAATAAAACGAAATATTGTAGACGATGAGAGTTTAATTGTGTAAAGTGAAATGAAAATTGTAATAGATAAAACAAATATAAATTTGAATTAGGCCTAATCGTTAACTTGGAATGTTTTACGTTACTGGTTCACAAGTCGAGGACAATTTTACTTTAAGTTTTAGTAGGCTATATTCTAATATTCTGAGAGAAAAATCTGAAAAACTTTCAAAAGATAAAGCATCAATTCTTCGATATTATGTATTTTTATAACTGCTCATCCTGAAGACTAACGTAGTACAGTTTGACGGGCGGTTTAGATGGACCTCAGACACTCAAACGTTTCAAATCCTCTGATCTTCGAATAGATTCTCACTAATGTTCAGTGTTGGTATTTTGTGCTTGTGTATATTGTTGTGGGAACTTAAAATAGAACTTAAGTAATTTAGAGGCCATTTAGTCTGAGTAACCGTATTAGAATAAATATTTCATCAGATTCAGAAATGAATAGCTTAATGATTATTATTATACTCATGTTATTTAATTAACTTCTCTCTCTCACTCTCTTTCTCTCGCTCTCTCTCTCTCTCTCTCTCTCTCTCTCTCTCTCTCTCTCTCTCTCTCTCTCTCTCTCTCTCTCTCTCTCTCTTTCTTCTTCGTCTTCTTCTTCTACGGCTTTAACCTGCCTCACGAATTTACGATTTAATGGGGTGATACCGTGTATAGTCTATTTTTTAAATTCGTTAGACTTTTCTTAGGAACGAATGGACTTGATTGGGGTTTTTTGTTACATTTTACGTTACAATTAGGATTAAATTTCTGGTTATTATACACATGCCTTTTGGATAGCTAGCAATTTCAAACTTCTTAAACTGACTTTAGGTTTATACTAGGTTTAGAAACGTCTACACTAAGTTGTTTCCGTAATAATAAAAATAAAAAAAATGTGTAATTAAAACTAATATATTACAATTAGCAGTAAACTACCTTCTTAAATTTGTTTTATTCAGTTACAATTTTTTGAGTTGTATTTAAAATTTATCCAGTATAAATCTGGTATCGATACCTATCGATAACTACTCAGGTAAGAATTTGCAAGAATATGCACAACCTTCAACGACCTAGCCTTAGTTTTTACAACAATTGTGCCTCTATGCAGCTAAAAACTGCCATTTAAATTATATCGGAGCGGAAAGTAACACTCCTCTCGTGGATCTAACATCCTGAAGGCAAATATAAATTTTAGTATTACACGTTAATAATAGTAGTCTATTTATCGTGGGAATTTTAACAGAGATAACCTTAATGTAGGTTTTGTGCCACTGAGAAATTTCAGAATTTCAAGATTCGGGAAGTACACCGTGGTATAAACATATAAATTATAAATTTTGCAGTGAATACAGATCTTAATTATAATGCAGTTAATCAGATCTTAAGTGGCAGTTTAATATTCTAAACACAAGTAACATTCATATAATCATAAAACGTTTTTTCTGAAGCTTGCATTTAACCGATAAAAAGTAATCGCTTGAAATCTAGTATTATTGATTTTATTGTGGCACATTCAGGTACTTTTTGCTTCCATTACATTTTTCTACAAAACTAATTGATGTTTGCAACGGTTCGCAACGTCAGCGATCCAATATAAAAGGAGTTTTACGTCACACAGAAAAACGTACAAGAGTCGCGGGTTCGTTGTTGCTCTACACGCGTGAACAGTCGACCAGTTGAGAGAAACCAGAAACACAACTACTAAAACAACAAAACAAAATCGATTCCGTAACACACGCACGGCAGTACGTATTATCGATACTGACCGCGCAGCTCCACGATTTTATGCTCTGATAAAATTCTCTTCAATATTATATATAGTATAGTGTTGTATAATTGTTTGGTACGCGACCGTATCTAGATGACGTTAAGTTGAGGCAGTAAACCCGTGGAGGTGCGATGGCCACACCGAGACACTTACAATGTAATACGATACGCGGTTCGTTCGCGTGCGTGCGCGTGTACCACGACATTTTACACCATTTAATGGGCGCAGCAGCAGCAGCGGCAGTATCCTCGGCGATCTTCTCCCTAATCCTCCTCAGACCTCCCTAATTCGTCCCAACGGGTCGAGAAACGCTCCGGCGATCCTGCCTTCCCGCTTACAAAATAGGCCAGATTTTCTGTGGCATGTAAATTGTCTGCAAGAAGGTGAGTTTCATCTTCTAAGAAATTCATTTGAGGAAGTTTTATATGCTTCACTTTAATTCAGCAAATTATCAGTTTTCAAAACATACTGTTTTTCTCTTCTGGACTCTTCTGCTTTCTCTTCCTTCTTCGAATCTTTAAAGAATATAATCTTAAAGAATATTTTTTAAGAATCAGTGTTGAAGCAGTGTACTTTCCGAAGGGTAATTTATAGTCCCTTAACTCGCCAATGGTATCTTCCTCGCTATTTTCATTTACTGAAGGGCGTTTATTTTCTTTTGATTTAAACACTTCTTCTTCTTCTTCTTCTTCTTCTTCTTCTTCTTCTTCTTCTTCTTCTTCATCATCATCATCATCATCATCATCTTTATTTTCCAGTTGTATTAAGGTCTTGTCTGAGCCGTAATCTCTATCAAGTCACGTCTCCCAATCAACGCTATTCCTTATATTCTCACTGATTCTTACTTTGAGTATCTCCAGTAAACCGGTTTTTGTACTATTCTGCCCCTGTCTTCTCTATTTCCTGCCTTCTTTTCTCCAGGCGTTTCTTTCGACTATTCTCTCCACACGCCTGATCCATCAGTGCCTTTGAGTCTTTATTAAATTCATAATATTTAGGTTCTTCAACTGCCTCAGTTCATGGTCATTTCAAATTCTCCAGTCACATTCTACTAGACCACATTCTTCTTCAGTTTAACTCGAGTAGGATCCACAGTCTTCGGACAGGCCGTTAAGGATCGCAAACGCCATTTCCCTCTGTCGTGTGCTGTCCCTTATGTCTCTATATCCCCCACCGTCTATCACATCATTCAACATTCTCGTACTATCTTGGTCTTCAGTTCGTCTTCTTCCTTATCCTGCCTTTCTTCCCTTCAATTTCCCCTAATTATCGTCCTTAATATCTCCGTATAATAATCGTTCCATAGGCCTACATATCTCTCTGGAAATCTCTTTCTTAGACTAAGTGGAATTCCTTTTGAAATCATCTACTTTATAAACATTCACTTTCCCCTCTTCTTGGGCCATATATCCTTCTTAATGTCGTTGTTTCAAACACTGTTCCCAGAGCTAGCAACAGTAATTACTGCAGTAGCAGTATTGTTTAACATGATACGCCTAACATTTCTGACGATCAAGTCGCAACTGTTGTCTGACGATACAGCAATTCCGCGAATCATACGCCAGACTATAAAATAAAATTCTGACAGGGGTGCTGCTTGTCAGGTCACAAATTGACATGTACTTGAAGAAACTAATTAGGGAAGGCTTTGATGGCAGGAGAAGAGTGAATATAAATGAGACAGTGGTGTGTATTGGGTTTGCTGATTATATGGTTGCTGTTAACGGGTAATGAGGGAGAAACGGTTGAGATACTCGTTGGGAAATATGAAGAATATGGAAGGAGAATAAATAAAAAGAAAGCCGACAGGTGGAGACGGAGACAGGCAGTGTGATAGAGCAAGTAAGGCAGTTAAAGGAGGCCTATCTGAACTGAAGATATGCTTTGCGCTAAGACTGGAATAGCATTGGCGAAAGAAAGCTAAAATACGAGGCGGAGGTCGCTCTTCACACCATTTAATAAGAGTTAAAGGAGAGGTTGGTAAAGTGCTTTATATGGAATATAACCTTGAACGGTGCTAAACTTAGTCAGGTCACTGAAAAGGGAGGATGTGAGAAAGTTAGAGGCACTGAAGATATGGATATAGTGATGGATATAGGTAGGAGAAAAAGGAGCATTTGCAGACTTCAATTAAGATTAGAGGAGGATATGTAAACTCTAAGAGGCTATGAAAAAACACATAACCGGAGTATTGTTAGGTGAGGAACCGCCAGGGAAACACAAAAGTCATCAATACTTACGTATTTTAAAGTCTTCATCTTTTTAACTTTACACCTGCAATTTACCTATGTCATCTCCAATTGACATATACCAATTACCGCCAAAAGAGTTATACCTTCTTTATACAATTAGTGAATGATGACTAACTGCTAAGAATTTTCCTTTTATTTGTACGAGAATTAGTTTAGATTGGTATATTTTTATTTTTTATGGAATCGACTGTTGTTTATCCTTTTGAATGGTAAAACATGACACATTTTCTGACACCCTGCAGTCTGCAGACGATCAAGTGATATGTGCAAATGAAAAAGAAGACCTGCGGGATTTGACAATGAAGAGTATGAAAAATGGGGGTAAATTATGAACATAGAAAAACACAGTATCTGTGTGTCGGAGAAGAAACAACAGATTTAATCTTAGAAAACAACGAACGTATAAAAAAATGCAACAGCTACAAATACTTATAAGTAAACTTTAATGAAGAAGGAACAGATGATGTTGAAATAAAATCAAGAATAAACAATGAAAAACAAATAATTAGATCATTGAATGGGATTCTATGGAGCACAGAAATTGGAAAAGAAAGGAAGAAAAGAATATACGATAGTATGATTAAAAGCACGTTGATGTACGGATCCGAAACATGGAGAATAAAAGAACAGGTAAAAAGAAAGTTTTAAGCTACAGAAATGGATGCTTTGAGACTAGCTGCTAGAACTTCAAGACTAGGGCGAATACGAAATGAAACGATCAAAGAAGAAATGGGCGTACAAAAGACACTTATCGACTGCATTGAAGACAAATAACTAATCTGGTACGGACAGGTACAAAGAATGGGACAAGACCGACTACCAAAGAAAACAATGAGATGGATACCTAGAGAGCACGAAAGAAAGGAAGACCCAAGAAAAATGGATAGACGGCATAAGAAGATCAATGAGCGATAGAGGACTAAACGATGAAAACTGCAACGACAGACAACATTGGAAGTTAGGAATCGGACAACGTCGTAGGACGTTTTGACCCCGAATTAATACTAATGGTAAAACTTACCGGTTTTGTTTTTTGTGTCGCTTCTCCATACTTGGTGGGTGACGATTATTTGTGGTCAATGTATGTAAGTTCTCTTCTTAAGTAGCTGGTATTGAAAATTGTAATTTCCTTGCAACTGTTCTCATGACCTTGTATGTTTGGCTGCCATACAGCAACACTACTTTTATATTTAAATTATAAAAGTTGTTGTTTTCTGAGCTGTAGGTATTTCCATATACGTAGAAGTTGTGCAATAACGCCCTTTGCTTCCCTTATCGTCTTTTGCACATTCCCATCATCATCATCTTCTTCTTCTTCTTCTTCTTAATGGTTTTAGGCTTTAGCGGCCTGTTCCTCTTCCACAACCCACCTTTTCTTAGGTCTACCAACTTTTCTTCTGCCTCTTGGGTTGTAATCATTCGTTATCTTCGTCATTCTTCCATTCTATCTATGTGTTGAATCCATTTTCTTCTGTATTCTTTAATCCTTTCATTAACTCCAAAAATATCTAAATCACTTCTTATCTCCTCATTTCTTATATTATCTCGTCTATTACATCTTTTAACTGTTCTCAGAAATTTTAT
Source organism: Magicicada septendecula (assembly GCA_034769895.1). NCBI lineage: Eukaryota > Metazoa > Arthropoda > Insecta > Hemiptera > Cicadidae > Magicicada > Magicicada septendecula. The sequence continues at coordinate 400,432,645 of CM068371.1, read as the reverse complement.
TTCTGCTGTTTGTATCTTCTGTTCATCTTTTTCTTTATGACACAAGTTTCAGAACCATACAGTAGTGTAGGTATTGCCATTGTTTTATAAAATTTGATTTGGGTTTCGTATACGAAATAGGAAAACAGCCAATTTCGTATTCCCATCGTATCCGCCTATTTTTAAACCAGATTTCCAATGTACTAGAACTCCTCTATGCACTGTACAATTCTACCACTAACAATAAAATCGTCCTGATTCGCAGAGTTCACCTTTATTATCATGAGCTTCATTACAGGGACTGGATGTTCGGATTTCTGAGATTATTTACGACCACCGTCAGCTTGGTCCGACCCATCTCTATTTCTTCCCGTCGTTAGGCCTTTCATAGAAATTCCTCCAAGGAAATTCCTTCCCCGAACGAGTCACACGATCTCTCCCATCACTTTGTATTCAAGAAGTTTGTTGTTTGTGGCAGATACACTCGAGTCATTTTACACGTTTCATTCCTTAGTAAATCTCTTCGTGTTCATTCTGCGTTCTTCTGAGAAAACTCATCTCCTTTTTAGTCTTACCTCCTTTGATTTTTTTGTTTTTTTTACCGCAACTAACAACCGCATAGCCTACATAATTTCCATACAGTGATAATTGACATTTTAATGATTCTAGCTGGTTAACTAGTACACCGTGGGATAATCGTGTAAGTAGGATGACGGGATATAAATGTTTTAAAGTTTCAAGACGGAACAGACCTACAAGGTGCAGAATTGTAGGACAACTTAGAAGATGATGTAATCAATTGTTCGTCTACTTAGAAAACAGGAAGACGGCGGAAAATCAGAAGTAGACACAGAGTTTATAATCGTCCATTGCAGTTGATTATACTTAACATATGTAGCTGTAACTTTTAGCGTTACTTTAGTTGGAGTACTATAAGCCGTCAGGGGGCCGTAATAAATAGACCCCGTAAAACTTCCGATGAAACTGAAAAGTCATTAATGGACTTTTTTGGTTCTTTAAAGGGAATAAAAGCTCATTATTGCTTACACGATTCAAAAAGAGTTTATTTGTCTGAAAACCTGAATTTTAAAAAGTTGCTCGCCCTCTTTCTAGAAAAAAATCCACAAGTTGAAATATCGTACGAAAAGTTTAGGCAGACGTTCGTTGAAAAATTTAATATAGCTTTCGGTTATCCTAGAATGGACACTTGTGCAACGTGTGACGAGCAAAAAGCTAAAGAAACAATGCTACAGAAGTCACTAGAAAATTCCTCAGGGGATTCTCGTATTCAACTGGAAAAAGATTTAAGCGACCTCCAAAACCAGATGAAGCTTCATAAACTAAAGGCGGAATGGTTTTACAGACGAAAAAGAGATGCAAAAAATGAAAGTAGGAAAAGTGTGAAAACGGAGGCCATCGCTGTGGATTTTGGACGCAATATTTCACTCCTCGATATTTCAACCAGTGAAGTGTATTTTCGACGCCAGCTTTCTTTTTATTTATTTAATGTTCATGTCTTGGCTAGCGGCGAATCCATTTTTTTTCATACGATCAAACTGTGGGGAAAAAGGGAGCGGACGATGTTGTCTCCATGTTTGACAACTTTATTCATAGTTATCTTGATGAATCTGTTGAAAATCTTAAAGTATTCTGCGACGGATGCGCCGGCCAGAATAAGAACTTTACAGTATTGAGATACTTCCATTACATGACTGTGGAGAGAAAAAGATTTAAGGAAGTTACAATTGTGTTTCCAGTAAGAGGTCACTCCTACATGGAACCGGACAAAAATATGGGGCTTTTACCAAGACATTGATAAATCCTCTGAAACACCAGAGGATTATCATGAAATAATGAGATCTGCAAGAACAAAACCATGCCCTTTTGAAGTGGTATCTTTTCAAACGGAAAATTTCAAACAGTGGGGAAGTTTCCTTGCCCCAAAGTACACGAAAAGATTCACAGCACCAACAAGACCAATTAAAGAGGTTAGAATTTCCCAAAACAAGGTACGGACAATTGATCATCGGGATACATACACAGGACCACTCATATCTACAGTAATAACTCATCCAGTTAAGAAAAGCAAGAAGTCAGTCAACTGTGAAGGTTCTCGGCCTTCAAACACACATACCGAGCCTGAGTGGTCATATAAGCAGCCAATCCCTCTCTCAATTGTAAAATACAATGATCTACAAGTTCTCAAGCGTTTTTGCAAAGGAGAAGCCCAGGAATTCTACTCCAATCTTCGTCATTCACAGCAAGGAGAAGGCAACGAAGAAGACGAGGATTACTTTGACTAAGGTAGGCCTGATTCAATTTTTTAGATAAAACTAAACTTATAAAATGTACTTTAAGATAAAATAATCAAATATTTTTTGTTTTGCGAAAAACCAGTATTAAAACATAGCCGTTTTTTTGTTTTCAGATTCTAAAAACAAAAGGATCTGATGAAAAGGTGCAACCGAAGCTTACAAACTTAAATGCAATATTCTTGTAAAATTCACGTAATTCATATTACAATTTTGTAATTTTATATACATTAAAATGAGATAATTTGTAAAGTAAATAATTTGTATTATTGCCGTGTATTCATGAAAAAAATACTATTATCATAACAAATTTGTAGAGTAAAAACTCTATTCAAAATATTAATAAATTCATAAAACATTTGGAAACTTTAAGTAGCAATTTTTAAAAATACAATATAAATATTAAATACATTAAAATATTAAATATACCAAAAAATAAATTTTATTTTTTGGTATAACGAGCTTTGTAAAAAAATTGTACAGGGGTACAAGGGGAAAAATGATCAGAGTCCAGGTAATGATTTTTTAAAAAATTTAAAATAAATAGAAAGCAAAAATATTTTGGGATCATCTTTGTGGATCCGAATAAGAATAAGAGAAATTTATGAATAAACTTCATTTCATGTAAACAGAATATTTATAACCAAGTTAAATGAGTCTTCAAACTTTAAAAACGCTCTCCTGTAAAATTTACATTTTGTGACCCTGATCTTTCTTCCCCTGTACCCTTCATATGCTGATGAATATTGTAACGTGACGGTTCCCTCAAAATAAAGATTTTAACATAAATAGATTGAAGCATAAAACAGTAAGAAAGTAGTAAAATTATGTCATGAAATATATGTATTATTAAGTAAAGTTAAGAATATTATAAAATATAATAAGAGAACAAAACTATCAAACCTATCTAGATTGAACATTGGAAACATAATTACAGTAGATAATAAGTTATGTTCAAAATAGGTGGAAGCCTATAAGGTTTAGAATAACTGGGTAACCAAGACCTGGAATGATGATTGAATAAACTAAATAAAAAATAATAAGAAAAAACAATACAATTAGATTAAGTAGTTGTATCTGCTTGTGACAGATAAAAACATAGACAATTCAGAAAAGGATTAGTACTAAATAAATGGTGATAAAAGTTTTATTTTGTATGAAAACTGTTATAATGTTTAGTAGGTAACAAGGACCATTATTGTGTACTGAAGAAAAACAAAGATGTAAAGAATAGTATTAAGGAAAATATAGTGATAGGAAGTGAGAAATAAACTGATTTAGATTAAGAAATAAGTAATAACAAATGTTTGAAAGGACAAACTAATAATGTATCTAAAAAGATTATAATGTTACCACAACCTGCATCTACCTTGGTAGATAAAAGGGAACAATATTGTGTATAAAGGATGTGTTAAATAATCTTATGTAGGTTAATAGATAAAATAGTGTATAAGGAATAGATATTGAATGTTAACTCGTCTTAGAAATAAGCATTAGTACTTTAAGAAGCAATAATATTCCAAGGTACTCTAGATATTATTATGTCTATAGTACAAACCAGATGTTTTATAAAAATTAATGTTCACATTTTGTAACCCCTATGTTAGTAACATAAGATCAAATGGAAAGCAATGGAAATTAGTGGTATAGTAAAAAGACTAATTTTAAACATAAATTGTTAGACTAGGCCAAAACGAAGAAATGTTATTTTGTGAATTACAGTACAGATCATTGAAACCTATGTTATGAGATCTTAAAATAATCAGGAGGAAAAAAGCATTTCATTTTATTACGATTGTACAGAGTATAAGGAAGATATGTTAAAATGAAGATTTTTTTGTTCATTTTGATCACAAAAAGTGACGCCAATAGACTAACAATGTTAGATGTTTCAACCAATGGGAATTTTTCACATTTTGCATTAGCAAGCCCAAAATTGGAACCAAGCGAGGCAAGCGAGTTAGTTGATTGTTGGAATTCGAGCTGTAAAGAACGGAGCCTCTGTGTCACCTTAATACAAGAAGTTACAATCCGAATCGATCCCAAGATAGGTTAGGTGAAGAGTAACTATAGTTCATAACCTACGAGTGTTAAATAAAAATTGTGAATCATTCAAAATAACCAGAAGGGAATAACAGTGAATAAATAATAACAGTGATTAAGAAAGTGTGTGTTTAAAAAGGAAAGTATAGTGTTAAATTAAATTCTTAAAATGATGTATTAACTAATTATCAGAACCCAACCTGCAACACTTTCTATACATTTGTGAACTATTTATTGCACCAACACTGAACTAAAACACTAACACTTGTGTAATTTGTCATATTTAAGCAATTAGTTCTTTGTATTTAAATTTTGGAAAAGTATAACCTCACAAGACACTGTTAACCTCAAAAGGACAGTTTTTTGCAATTACGAACGGTTCGTGGTTTTAGTTATAAGATATTGTTTTGTTATATTATAGTTAACTTTATATTGTTATGTTTTGTACTTCACAAGGTACATTTTCGCTATAATTATTGTAGTCTAAAAGAATCCACGACATTGTATTTACATAACGGAAATTATTAACCTATGTCTAAGTTCCTGAATATCATTGTACCAACCGCTGAGCGGAAAAATTAAATAGCTGGGATAATTGAAATTAAGAAATATTTTATGTATTGTGAATTCAGAAGAAAGGAAAAGAATTTCAAAAGAAAATAAAAGAATATTGAATGGAATGCATTTTGTATGATTAATTATTTCAATAATTAATAATTTTTCAATTTTACGAGTGCTAGCGTTTTCATAAACATGGAAGCATAAGTTGGCATTACCTTTTGTTTTGTGTGCCACGTGAGATTTAAATTATTAAACTAGGTGAGTGAATAAAAAATAAAATAAAGAACTTAATTAAACGAAAAAATCAAGATAAAATTAAAATTGTATAAATTAATGTTTGTTAATTGACCATTACGAGTTAGGGCTTACACAGTGAGGCGAAAAGCAATAAGGAAAGTAACCAATTAATTAATTATTTTAATTAAATAAAAATCATAGAAAAAATATAGAAACATATATTTGCACACAAGTAGAACAAAAGACTCAAATCATTTTAGCATATTACATGAATTGGCCCAAAAAAAAGTGGGGCTCTGCATCTAAACATATCTCAAAATATTTGTTAATATTACATAATTGACGCCAACAACGTGGGGCGTTAAACAAAAAATATATCGACAAGTAAAGAATATACAAGTAAACTCATATAATTCATACAGACTCAACATAATTTACATATATTACAATATTACAGATTGGATATTTCATTATGGGAAAGATTACTGACCAAATGTATCTGGAGATTGGCACTATATGTAGCAGAAACAAATAATCCCACAGGATGTTAGGAGACAAATTGTCTGTATAATTTGGAGATGTGGACCTCTAAGAGAGTGCAGGATATAAGCTAGACGGAAAGGAAAAATTATTTAAAAAAAAAAGCAAAGGAAAGCCAACTGATTTTCACATACGTTAATAAGATACTGTCTTACTGGGGAAGCAAAGACACAGCGAATGAAAAAAGATAAGACGAAAGGTAACAATTATTGATGATGACAAGTGAGGAACTCTTACGAATGAATGAAGATGGATGCGTGGATTTTATCAAAGTGGAGGAGCAGTTTAGCACCCTGAATGTTTTGAATCTACGTTATACATAATTTTCCCCACTATATGCAAAGTATTTTGGCAGCCTGTCGAGTCGTGGTCTTGTTAAGTCGAGCCTTTCTTCTAAGTTTAGTCCCGACATACCAGACAATGAAAGTAGACTAGATAAGGCGAAGATCACACCACCGAAGCTTAAGTCGAAACATCATCATTTCTAACCGTGGACCACGTAGGTATCGATAGACCACCAGACTTAATAACGAATTAATATCATAAAAAATGTAATTAGCCTATTATGATCAAATTAGAAACAAACATTTTATTTTGTACTTCATATTTTTGACTGGGGTTCGAATGTTAACTTTTTACATTAATTTATGGATATAGGTGTGTATATTTACATAAATACATGTAATTATAAATATATGAAGTATATAGAGGAATATAAATTAATGATGAAAGAAGTACCATAGAATGTTTTCCTAATTTACGAGTAAGAACTGGCTAATCACATTACGACCAGAATAACACTAATCGAACAATAGTACTGCTTTCTTTTTTATCAATAAAATTATACTGATAGCAAAATAAGTGCATAAATGAAGAACAAAGTTAGCAAGTAACAGATAAGTACAGATTAAAAGTACTTAAAAAAGCCAGATATAGATAAGAATATTTAACGTAAATAAAATCTTTGTTGTCATTTGTGCGACAAGATTAAGATTATTGCAAACGTTTACTGTACGTTGATAACAACTACAATGCCTGCCGTTCTCATTTGAACGCGTACACGCTATTATCATACCACCGATGTTCGTTCGGTAACCTTAATTGACATGGTAGTCATCTGTTGTTCAAACAGTTTACTTAATACTTGTCAAGAATATCTTCAAACAAGCAGATAAATGAATAATGACAAGGTGATTCGCTTCTTCTGTTTCTGCTTCTCCTCTTCTTCTGTTTCTGTTTTTATCTTCTTTCTCATCCTCCTATTCCTAATCTGATGTGATTTCTTTTCCCCCTTCTCCTGTTTTACCCCTCCTCTCCCATCGCCACCCGGAGGAGATCCGTCCTTCCACCCTTACTCCTCGTCTCTTTCACTTCGTCATCCTCCTCCCCTATCTTTCTTTTCCTCTTTCTCCTTTTCAACTTGCCCCTCCTCTACCACCTCCTCTTCCTCCTCCACCACTTACTCTTCCTCCTCCTCCTTCTTCTTCTTACGCCTCATGGTAAACAGAATACCACCGTTCCGCTACCCATTACGTGGCCTCTTGTTGTGTATATGGCGTTTTCTCTCGGATTATCTACTTCGGTGACTCGTCTGAAGCTCTTTCCATCTGATCAATTCAGTAGCAGTCTTACTGCCAAGTTCCTTTTAAATACCTTAATTTTTCAGACCGTGCTATCGCATGCACTCTTTTGTATTTTTCACAAGTATTCACTCCTAAACCCTGAATATTCCTTAGAACATTCTTATTTTCTGCATTAAAACAAAAAACAGGATTTACCGTAGTTCTTGCGCATATTCACCACGATATCTTTGATGTTCCTGTGTGCTATTTCTAATAACTGTTGTGCCTGTATTTGGCAGCAGCATCCACAAGCGATGTAAACCTTCACATATAAAGAGATACAGGAGTACAGTAATCCAAACTGTGTTAATCGCGTAGAAATAAGAATTATAATAATTATGAATTATACGAATATACCGTATTTCTCTTTATCTACTTTATTTCTATTCTTCATTCAAGAATTAGGTAAATTGTCAGTTTCTGTTCACTAGGTTGAACCACGATTAGTATGGTCTTTGAGTGCACGCATAAAACCCTTCCTGGGAAACCTGCTTTATTCTTGTGTGCAGCAGTGGCATACTTACCAGCCCGGCTATGACCAGAAAACTAGGAAAGATGATCGTCGCTTCTGCTCGTATCTGGTGCACGGGTCCAGGAATACTTTGCCAAAAGGTAAAAACGAAGATTCAACGCGCTCTCGACATCCCTGTCGATTCTCTTTCCACTTGTTTAAAAGCAGAATCGATGTTCGATTGCAAGTGCCCCAGACATTCCGGCTAGTGCAGTAGGCCTATACGTGGAGGTAATTCACTGTAACGACCTCGACTCATAGGCCTACAGCTCTAAAGTAATTTAGCACAACAAACCGTTATAGGACTGCTGGGAGCAAATCGTCCTACTTAGATAGCCCCACGAGGCAGGACTTCAAGACTGTAGCTACTAATTAAAAATCTAAGCGGTTTACCTCTGCAAGTACAGACCGCACTGTCCAGAATAAACATGTAACCTTAAGATAAGATAATTGGTCCAAAATAATTTTTCCTAGTCTTATTGGTTGTTCATCTGAAAAGATACGAAAATCCTTCTCATTTACTTGTTGGTGTGTTTTACTTATTCATCTTCCTTAAAAACCAAAACACAGGTACGCGAAATAAAATTACCAAAAACTATTTCATCAAACAGCAAGAGTAGGCCTATCTGTAAATTATGTATTAGATATATAAACGGCCGGCCGATCGATTGATCGATTTTTAATTTTTATAAATCCAACAAGAAAATATGAAGTTGGATGCGTAAAGTGTAGATAGTGTATCGACTTCGCGGCCGATAAAGTGTCGAGCGTGTTGCACGTACTTCCTGCAGAGGCTGAGAGGGCGAGGGCGAGGGGGAGGGCGGGCAGCACGTCGACGATATCAGACCATTTTACTGGTAGGACATGAGAATTCGACACGAGTCCTGTCCGCCACTTTACGACAGACCGTCCGCAGACGCGTTCCCACGAGCCACTCCGCGCTCCGCTTCACAACCACGACAATATACAATCGTATCGAATAACTAACTCCTCGCTCACCTCACTTACTGTTATGTTATGTTATGTAAATTGTTCAACGCTAACGGGACAAGCAAGGCAAGCGTTTTATATACTGTATCGCATGTACACCATTATTGTAGTTTTTAATTAGTCCACTGAGTTTTCCACCTCATCCCTTGTAAGCTATATTTAAATATATATCGCCGCTCACGCGCAGATAGGCCGGCTACGTGAACGCGTGCACACAAGATATATCTGTGTTTATACGCGCGCACGAGCGCCCACACACATTCCTAATTGTAACTGTGAGTTCCTTGCAGTTATATTACAATTAGCTCAAAGAGACTTTCTTCCGCAAGTAGGGCTATAAAATTATTTTGTCTACCTCACGTTCCGCAGACTGTGCCTGCACCTTCAGTTTTCCCATTTACCTGATTAATTCTGGCTCTGATAAGATAGACACAGTGTATCAAACCAACCTGTGTTAGACAAAAGAATTTTACAGTCCTACTTACAGAAGGAACTTATTATCATAGTGATGACTTACTGGTATAACAAGACCACACGTTTCTCGTGCAATAATGACCACTCAGTTTCCTGAGTCTCCTTAGATCCATTTTTTGTAGAAGTTCACTCTAAAAATTTCTTTCGTTAATTTCCTAAGGTTATAAGTGTTCTTGCCTTCAAAGATCCTTTTCCAACTTATCCCATTCCCTATATGTTTGCGTCCCTCATTATCTAATTCTTCCATCGACTTTTGGCCTTTCTATTTCTATCACTCCGCTTTGCAACCAGTTGGTCACCTTCCTTAAAGTCTGTACGTATCTCCATACTAGAGTTATCTCAGAGCCTTTATTAGCGTTTCTGTAACTACAGGTTAAAGTAATTAGAAATGAAACGGCTGTCTGGTTGGGCTGGGTCAAAAGATCTCATTGCTCATGCTTAGTTTTTAATACGTTGTTTTCGGACAAATTATTTTGTGTTCAGAACTGCGGCATGGATGATGTATCACATGGTTAGTTACTTCACACCCCAATAAACACAGTCTTCCCTGCCCGACTACCATCTGCGTTTCATGTCTTTCTATTACATCTTTATTCTTTTCAGTGATTTTTTACTCCTCTATTCGTCATTATTCGATATTCATCTTCTATTTTCTTTGGCTCCTGAATTCTTCATAAAATTTTTCTCTTAAATATAGTAATTCTTTAAGTTTTCTTGTCAAACACACCAACTCACCGGTCGTATACGGCATTGCTTTTTATACAGAGTGTTTACAAAAAATGATGACAAATTTCGGGAAATGATTCTACTCATTAAACTGAAGGAAAAATGTTCAATAAACATATGTCGAAAAAAGATTCCTTTTCCGTCCGTATGTCTGTTAGGTTTTTTTTTTAATTTAATTAATTACTTCCCAACAAATTGAGATGTGGAGTTAAAATTTGGTATACAGTTTACCGTTTTTTTATAAGTACGAAACAAACCAAAGTATTATTTTGAAAATTTTAAAAATGGCGGCTGATTTGAAGTGTTTCACAAAAATTATTACTTACAACAAAAAATATTTTATTACATAAAAAGTTGCCCCTATTATTCGTAATCCAATGGTACCTCATTTATGGAATTCGGATAAAAAATATCCTCTCTGTAAGCAACCTCTTGATCACCACATACCTTCTTCCTTCTTTTACCCCATCCATGTAGCCTACTCCTGCCTGGGCCTTCCCCTCCCACTACACCCCTCGATCCCCTCGATCAGGGTGGTGAACCAGTTTGAATAGCGTAGCAGGTGATCAACAATATTATTTCTCCTTTCCACAATGGATCCAATCAACGTCTTTTTTTCATCAACTCTTCTCGAAATCTCATCATTTGCATCCACGGTTTTTTAAAGCCCTCCTCCAGCACCAGATCTCAAAAGCTTCAAGATAGCTCATCTCCACTTTCCTCAAAGTCTAGGTTTCCGATCCATATGCGCGAGTTCCAAATGAAACTCTTTATAAATATCCACGTTTCCCACAAAAATCCAATATTATGGACATTAGGAAAACATACACACAGAATACATGAAACAAACTAGCACATGAACAATCGTCACAGAACACTTTACACTTTTTGAAACACTAAACGTTGGAAACATTCTCAGAACAGAAATATCCGCCAAAACCACAACCACGCGGCCCCGTCGTTACCAATCAGCACCAATTACCTATCCCATCCAAGTAGCCTACTTTACCAGACAACGAATCAAGAATACTATTCTATACTATACTATATACGGTTTTGTCTAATGCTCCAAGCATGTCTCATGTGGCAAACACACCTTAAGTGTACGTTCATAAGTACATGAGTAATTTAATAAGTCAAGAAATATAACTATACAAAGTTTTATATTAAATAAACTTGTATATATATATATTCTGGCATACATCCCACGTAGGCCTATATAAAGTAGTCTACACTATGTATAGTACATAGGTGTTATGCAAGTAGAAACTATTTATCTCCGCGAGTATAAGGATATTAATAATATCATCATTCCTTAAATTGCAAAATCATGTATGAAATACGCTTTAAGCACCACACAATATCTCCATATTACCCGTTATCCTTCACCTACTCTGATGCAGTCACGATTACCGTACCCACGCGCGCGCGCGCCTTATAGTCCTTAATTCAAACATACGTTTAAAGATATTTAATACAGATAATTTACTGTTATCCTTTAGAACTATCACATTTAATATTCAACTTTTTTAACTTTAAATTTTTAATTCGGTTTTGTTAGAAACGTTTATTTTATATTTGCATGTTTTCTCTACTCTCATATTTGTTTATGTGTACTATACACAAAGGGACCAATAAGCAAACAACTTTCTATGGAACAAGATTTTGTGAGTGATAGCTGACGTTGCTCTTTCTCAGGAATGAGTGATCATTGCCGGAACGCTGGTGGAAAAATGTCTTATAACACCTTTTCTTCTCAGCCCACGTCAACTAGTTCGTTTTTTTTTTTACAGTATCGTGCTGCTTCGGAGCTCCCTCAAGTGAAAGGTTGTTGCTCAAGAGTCTAGAGTTCAGCCGTTGTATTATCCAGACGGAAAAGTTTCCTAAATACCTATTATAATAGCTTACGTGGACCAGTATGTCAAGTGTCTCCGGCTTCCCTGGACAGTTACCAACGTAAATACTGAGAAAGTGAAGAAGGCTGAGAAGTGAAGAAATTATGGTAGGTATTAAAAGAACGGCAGCGGCAGCTTTCACTCGGCCAGGAATCGTCAAGTATAGTAAAATTTGCGATGTCCGTTCCATAAACGCTGTGTCTACAGACGCTCCTACCTGGCGTCGACCAGTAAAAGTGTGATGCAGGTAAATCTTGGACGACATCTTGGTGAACCTTAAGCTTTTTAACTAGTCACTCCACGGCTAATAACAGGTGGACCATGTTCCCATGGAGTGCCCAAGCTGAGGTTCAGGACAAAGTTTAACCCATGTTGGCAGTTGTTTCGCCAATTGTACAGTACAGTAAAATAGGTTCTCATCATTGCTACGGCGGATCCAAAAGACTAATCTGGAAAGGGACTGTTGGAGATTTCAACGATGGTGTATAAATGAAGGCGTCTTGACAATGTTTCTATAAATAAGACATATAAACCCATATTCATTGCTTTGGCATGATGTTTGCTTATCAGAGTAACACTAAGTATGTCGTATATTTACAGGGACAAATAGAGGTAGTTGACTAAGTTGGTATATTGTCAGTACAGTACAATATTGTTAACTTACTCTGGACTGAGCGTAGACTAATTAATGGAACGTGTATTAGTATGCTACACTTGTTTTCCGTACATCATTTTGTGTTCAGAACAGATGCATTATTGGTCTGTCACATGGTTGTGTGTCATGGTTGGTCGCCTGACAGCCCACTTCCTGCACTGCCTTCCCCGCCCCCGCCCCACTACAATCTGCGCGAACCGTTTCATGCCTTACTATTTCATCTGTACAAAATGCCTACAATAAACAATGTTTCCCTTACTATTCGAGTCTTATACAGATGTACCTATTGTCTTACCAATTTTTTTCGATCCATTGTCTGTATTTTGTAACTTAGTGTTTACTACAACTTTAAAAACAAATCAACATTCAAAATCTTGTCTGTTTTTCCGTACATACGTAAACCTAAGAGTGGTGACAGCGGCGTTCGGAGTTTACAAGTTTAATGTTTACAAGCGCTACCGGTGATATTATTTGTATGCTAACTTCAACAAACTTTGCGGCCAATTACGTAGGCCTGTTTGCGTACCACATAGCGCGATTTTGAAATGTTAATTTTGAGGGTGACTTCTTATTTTACGGAAAGCTTTTGTTCATTTCTGCGGCGAAAGAGTAGATGGATACAATATCATTTACTGCAAATTTTACAAACACATATTCATTAAGGCGAAGTTTTAAAAAAAAACTCGTAAACTTAATACTATCAGCGTCTGCAGAAGAAAATTTGTGCAAGTTTCCTGGTATCGTTTATTTTATTTATATTGTAATGTAAGATCTCATTTTTATTGGTTCATGAATATGTTAAACTTTAGATGTTATTAATGTAACCATTACGTTTCCACATTTACCTTTTTGTTTACAACAAAATATAGGCCTATATATCAAATAATGTGTTATTTTTCTTTTCATTTTTGTTGTTTTGTTCACAGAATTCTAAAAGTCTCTATAACCATCCAGAACGAAATCCTGATCGCTGCACTATTGTTTCTAAATGGGTATCGACAACATAATTTCCAAAAAGTGAAAAATGAATATTGATATGAAAGTATGGAGTATAGGTCAGACTCTTTAATTCGACCTTCCCCAATCTTTTTCACCTTTTTAGATTAATTCTACAACAGATTTCACTAAACCATTTGACGTGGGCTCAGCATTGCACTATAGGCCTATCTGACAAAGTTACTACAGTGAATGCCAAAAAGCATACTACATAGTCAATACAAACGTTTTTTCCATGCGATGGATGCAATCCTGTTCCATCGATAATCGTTAAGAAGTGTCTGTAATATGTATAAACGAGTGTTTTTCTTGAGCTGAAATTATTTTAAAATGTTTCACCAATCTACTAATTCACTAAGGAGTCAATCTCCTGCACAACGGACTTCCAAGTAACAAAACATTCCGCGTAACGGTTTTTGTGTGGGCGCTGTATAATTTTAATCAAAAATACACGTTTCCTCAAACTAACGAAATTAGTAAGAAATTCTTACTTCACGTTTTGCAGTAATCCATCGGTTTGGATGCGGCGATTATAGAATAAACTATAGAATAAATTAAATTTTCTTCAAATTAGGTTTTTAATGGTTTACATTAAAAAATTAATATCTTTGATTAATAGATTTACGTTAAGATTAATTATAACTATTAAGTTTCAATTCTGGATAATGGTATTGACATGTATTAGGCCTAAATATGTGTTAAATTTATATTTAAAATTAAATAGTGTAGGCTTACTCTAATACTGTAATTTCAACTAATCTCAGTCTGTATACATTCATCTTCTTCAAATGCATTCTTCTCATAGGACATACGCTCGGTTAATATAGGCCTAAGTGAAATAAAATAGTACATTTTTTAGCCTTTGTTTATTTTTCTTAAACGGAATAATACATAGGCCTATAGGATAATAAATTACGATGTTATGAAACCATAACTCGCCAAATAATTTGGGAAGGAATAATTCCTAGTGGTAAATAAATAAAAAATTCACTTTCTTCAAAAAGAATATTCTCAATAACGATTTTTTCGATCAATTATTAAATTTCGTCATGAAAAATGAGAAATGACGATGTAGGCTATAAACAATTTTTTTTCAATTTCTGTATATTTAATTTATATATAAAATCCTATTTAATTTATATAAATTTATATTAAGGAGGCAAAGAACAACAAGCCCTGCCACGATGTTGGTGCAAAACATTTGTAAAGCAGCTTTACCGAACACGGCATAGCACAGGAACAACAAACAGTTAACCACCGTTGAATCCGAGACCGGCTCCCAGAGTCTTCCATTCAAGTTTATCGACACTACACTAGAACATTAGAAAAGAAAAAGAAACAATTCCCCAGTAAGAACAATATAAAACAATGAAAGCATTCTTGTGAAATGTCTTCTTATTTATTCACAGCTAGCTTCAACAACATAATCGTTGCGATTGTTTACAACAGAAGGCCGCAGCGGTCTTCATTGCTTCTTCGTGTACGCGGAATTTCGCAGGAAGTGAATCGACATGTCGGCGGTAAAATAGTAATTTATCAGTTTCCAATAAAAACGATTACTCGATTATTTTATATTAAATAAAGGTTAACAGTTTTTCCCCTGTTATAACTGTTAGTCGTGTTATTAATTTGCACGCAAGTAATTATTATTATTATTCGAAATAATTTCACTTCTGATAACAAATATGTTGTTGCATAGTTACCGGAGCAATTATATTAATCACAGATCGCGCTAGATGTATTCACAACGCGTAGCAAGATTGATACCAGACATTGATCGTTCCGCTGTAGTAAAAAAAACGTAAAGTAATAACTGACAACAATGTTTGTATTAAGTAATAATAATAAGACAATAAATCATAGTCGGAGAATTTATATCGATAAAATGATTTTATTGCGATTGAAAATCGATTTTCAATTTTTTTACCTTCCAAGGAAATTACTAGATAATTGCTCGATTGCACTTATTGCATCCTTTGGAAACTAGTTCTGTGTGCGTGCGTGCGTGTGTGTGTGTGTGCGTGTGCGCGCGCGCTTCTACGTACAATGCGTGAAGCTGGACGAGAACACAAGTGAGTGGCGCAATAGAGCAAAAACAAAGCCAAACGAAGCAACAATGAGAACCTGCAGGTATCGATACACGACAAAATGGCCAGTATAACAGTGACCCACTGTTTGGAAACAATTCCTTCCGTGGGTCCGCGACCCTCAACTGATTTGACACAATGACTGAATAGAATATATGCTGGTACCGTCGAGTACTCTCCTTACGTCTGTTCAACAATGCATGTACAGTCTGTATACGTTTCGAAAAGAATAACAACTATTTTAACAGCAAATTGAATAGTCATTATAAAAAAATTAACAGTATAGTAGCTGAAGGGTTATTGACGGTTTGAAGTGTGCATACATTCTTCAGTACTCATCACTTTATTTTTACATACGTTCACTTCGTTTATTTAACCATTCAAATTGGTGATAAATAAAACTAACGAAACAACTATAAGGACCTGGTAAGCCACCGAACGTGCCACTTTATACAAGTCCCGACTCTATTCCCGAAAATAAAAAAAAAATACGGTGCCTTCTCCCCCCCATTCGGACTTTAGAAATGAGTACCTACCTATAGTAATGCCTACAGCGATTTCAGCGTAATGCTGACCACACTCCATTTCCTTGATGGTAGTCTACTACTACTATTATAATTATTATTATTATTATTTTTTTATTTGTTCTCAATAATTATTTTATTATACTATTGGTTATTCTGTGTTAGAGATTCTATACGACAAATTCTAGCATCTGCTTGTATTGGCGTATTTCAATGTGTACGGAATATTTGGCACATTTCCAGGATAACTGGTGTTTAAATTAGCTGTTATAATTGCAAGTATAATTATAGCTTAGATAGATTAATTACCAAGTTTTTGAAGTGAGAACTTTATACATAAGGCACTATGGCGCCCGGTTCACTCCCGTACGCCTTGCGCTCCTAGGGCAGTAACCAAACATGTAACGAAAAAGCATTGTTGTCAGGTAAATCAAACCTCTTTCCCCCATCTTACTACCCAAAATTTCCCCACTGTCACAAATATGGGCGTTTTAAGCAACGCGGAATATTTTAAAGAATATGGGCTTATTCTAAATGTTTAAATACTATTAAACGAGTAACGTAAATATAAAAAATAATCTTATTTATTGTAAAAGACAATCTAATCACATACTGGGAGATCGAGCTGAATACTTTAGAAATCCTTTTTACGTACATATTTAATTATTAATCTAATATATTTTTACACAATTTTCCAATTGCGTAATTCATAAAAACAGTTTAAAATCAGTGACACCTATTTTTTTTTTAATAATATTTATAGTATCGGTCAATGAAAATGATTGTGTACGTTTGAAATGTAGTAAGAGTACAATTTTGTATCTCGGCTTATATCGTATGTTTTTAGTTAATCAGTGAGTTCGATTGTGGTATTTATGTTATATTTGGCTCGAACTTTTTATGTTTCGTATTCGATTTAGTAATTTAGCTATTTTATAATTTCTAAAAGAACTTAATTATTATACTGCGTCTATTAATTATAAAAAATATATACAATATAACTATTATAAATATAGAATATAATATATAAATATATAATAATATAAATATATATTAAGTATCACGTTCTAATTTTTACCTAAATATTGCGTAAATCATATTGTTACATTGGACAAAATTATTTGTTACATATTGTTTGTATATATAGGCTATGTAAACTGGAAATAACGAAACTAAGTGTGATACATTTTCAATTTTGTTCATTGTAAGTGTCGACTTTGTATAATAAAATGTAGGCCTATATAAATACTATTATGGCTTGCTTCGGCTCATTTAATTATCCATTTACTCTTATTTGAAACTTAATTCTTTCTATCAAAATCACTCTTAGTTACCAAGTTATATTTTACACGTTCATCAGTTCGCTCGCCACTCGACACTGAAGTTCTCACTTCTGACGTGTCTCTCACGACACACCCAATGTTTTTATTTACAAGACCAATTGCTGTAATTATACGACAGACTGTAATTTGTGAAACTTCTTGTATTCATCGCCGTGATGATCATATTTTGTTATAGTTTGCTTTTCGGTTTTATGGTAGGCTACTATGATCCACAGGACGAGCAATGTTACTGACCGAGGCTTTTATATTTTTCAGATCTTGGCAAAACTATATGTGGCTTATCTGCTGTTGTATTGGTGTTATTATTGTTATTCTTCTTCTTATTTCTTTTCTTTTTTCTTTTTTTTCTTTTATTAGTATTGTTATTGCATGAAAGGGCAACTGAATCCTGTGTTTTGGAGTGTAAAAATCTCTTAAAAATCAAGAAGATAATTTGCTCTGCCATCTTATAAAGCATAGTTACCATTACCAGTAGCTCGGAAGTTGTCACCAGAAACTCCCGAAGGCTCTACGCAATGGAAATGGGCTTCTGGAGAAGGTCTTATGAGTTGTGCAGGCTCTACAAGGAGGGAAAATAATAGAGACAAACTAATTTTAGATACCATACATAGGAAGCGCTTCATACAATAGTATGGCCTGATGATCGTTGTTCTAGACGATTGTTAAACTGGGTTCCGACTATAATTGAAACGACAGAAACCTCTGGCGTTCAGTAGCTGTAGAACCACTTGCATTCGGATGGATTGATTATTATTAAATTAAAATCTACATATGAAATGGTAAGGCATGAAAAGGTTCGCGCAGGTTGTAGTGGTGGCAGGGAAGGCAGCACAGGATGTGGGGTGTGAAGGGACCAACCATGTAATACACCATCTATGTCGCTGTTCTTAACACAAAATAATTGGTCCGGAAACAACGAGAATAACGAAAGTAACGCATGCCCAATGAGATCTTCTGACACAGCGCAACTAGACACCCATTTCATGCCTAATTATTCCACCTTTACAGCTGATTCGACAGAGAATTAACGTGAAATCGTAGTAATGTTCAAAATAACATTTCTAGTCCGTGGCTACGTAAGAAACGAATAAAACACGTCCATCGGAATCGTAATATAGTGACAATTGACGCAGCTGTCAAGCGTTCGACACAAGTCAGGCAATGAAACTGAACCAACGTTGGATTTGTTCAGTCAGATAACGGAAAAGAACTGAGAAGACTTAAGAAAAATAAATAGTTGTACGGTGCATTAGTTTTGTGAAAAAGAACAAAAATGCAACGTAACAACCAAAACAGCCGTTGGGTAACGATTCTTAAAACTTGGTGAAAATTGCATTAAAAGAAAGATGCTAGTTATTCTCTGCGGTACGCTAGTGATTTAAAATAAAATTGTCTTCCAATAAAACAGACTATGCAATAGGTGTCGGTTTTTGGTTAATCTCCGCAGAAACGTGCGGAATCCTGCAGTAGAGAAGCAATTAAAATGTCGTCCACAAAGACGTACAAAGATTGCAGGTTCATGTAAACATTAAAGCTCTGAAGCTTGTGAACAGTCAGCAACTAATTAGAAGACTGAAGGGATCGAAATCAATTGAGTAAATGTTTATTATGTATAAGTACAGTAGTAAGTTCACTGTGTAGTTGTAGTATAGTAGTTTGATAACAAGGAAAACACTGGGCGAACTCTCCTCTTATGTAAATTTTATGAGACAGATGAAAACAGCTATGAGCAATAATATCAATCTTTTGTTGTAAGAAGTACTCACCAACTTTCTGACATGCCCAACCCTCTTTCTGAATGTGTAATTACTTGTGACCAAGGGCGCGTAGGTGACAAACAACGGAGGGAAACTCTGATCACTTGACACGCGGAACGAAGAGTCAGCGATGTCGAAATCAGTTGCTAATGAAACATCAACTCGTAATAAAGTGTGCAATTTGAGGAGGTATTCCAACAACTGTCGTCATGAACGTCTATACCACACCCATTGTAACTAGTTCAGTCTGTTACTTCAAAGCTACCGTAAACATGAAAATGTTAGATATTACTGGAGATCTAAACAACTCTTTGTGAACTAAGACTTTAATTTTGCTTAGAATGTAGAATACATACACACAACGACGAAAAACTCCTCGCCCGGACAGTGTTTCCAACCAAAAGAGTAATGAATTCTTTCCCTGGTCGAGTTGTTCAGCACGTCATTCAGACCAAATGGCGAAAGAATACGTCTTCTCTTCACGGGTTAGGTTATATAAACCTGTTCCGGCACCCATCTCTTCCTCGGACGACCCACGTCTCTCCTACCAATGGCTTTATAGTTCAGTACCGCTTTCGCCAATCGATCCTCTGTCATCCTTTGCAGATGATCCCCCTATTGTCTTCTGTTAATTGAAATAATTTCATGTATGTCCTTTACTTCGAGTTCTGCTCTGATATCCTCATTCCTTGTTCTATCTTGTAATGTATAATTTAAAGTATTTCGAATAAACTGCATTTCAGCACTCTGAATATTGCCACATTCCTTTTTTGTCATGACCCACGCCTCACTCGCATATGTCAATGTGGGTAATGCAATTGTCTTATCAAATTTAATCCTTGTACTGTGCCTTGTTTTATTTCTAAGATTTCTATGAATCGCGCCACAAGTATTCCTAAATTTATTCATCTTCTCTTTATATCTTAATCATATTCATAGCTTACTGCACAGCCAAGATATTTGAAACGGCTCACTTGTTCTAAAGAGCTGTTGCTTATAACAACTATCTTAGTCTTCACTGTATATTTAACTTTAAAGGCATGGTGCGAAAGAATACTTGCATAATGAAATCGAAAAAGGGAAAGGATGCTTCCTGTGTCGATAACCTGTAGCTCATCAGTCTACTGTCAGCCACTGCACTGTCTCGTACGGCGACCTGTAAGCTTCGAAACGTGACTTTCTGGTCTCCAAATAGCTCGGTTTCCGTTCTGACCATTCCACATCCGGCAGCTGATAAGTTTGGTCGAAGTCATAACGGGCGCCGGCTGTCGGAAAGAGCGGACCGTACGCTGTTCACTTGATATGAATAAGTCTTTAACTGTGTCTGACATTACAGCAGCTTTGTGACGGAGATAGGACTTGTACGTAAGAACAGCCTACTACATGAGAGGGTATCTCGAGTTAGCATTCCAGGACTTCTCCTGTTCTATGTCTGCATCAACGACGTGTTTTCTAATGGTCGTATTCAGTACTGTTGAAATTATTATTATCCTCTGAGATTGTAGGCCGTGGTCCAGAGTGTCGTTATTGACATCGTTTCAGCGCCACCATCGGAGACCATCTTCAGTGTCTAGATTGGCACGGTGTCAGCCAATTCACCTCAGAGATGTCTCTACTATGTCTCTATCTCGTCACACACACACAGATGTTCATACACGCACTCCTGAATGTTCATAATCCAGATAAGCCACTGTAGCTTTACAACACAATTGTAAAGATAATGCAAGGTGCCGCGGCTACTGAAGAAACACGTACTGTGCATGCTTCCGAATTCAGGAACTCATATTCTAGATAAGACAACGTATCACAGTACAATTTGTACATGCTTATAAGTAGATTTTTCGCGAGCTCTTTGTCGGCTGTTTAGGAATTGATAGTGTCTGTAGTTTGCAATGCGATTTCAGCGGTAACAACGATTTTGACAGTGTAGTGTCAGAGTCAGCTTGCTTAAAGCCGAAAAAGAAGCCAGAGTGGCTGGACTCAAGATAAATGCTTCAATAACAAAAGTAATGAAAATTAGTACAAAAGGTCACAAGGTACTTAAGGTGCAAGAAGAAAATATAGAAGGAGTTCGCTTACCTTGGTAGTCTGATTACAAAAGAAGGAGGAGCAGTTGCAGAAGCTAAAACATGAATTCGAAAAGATAATGCGGCCTTTATATAACTCTACCTAGTTTGGAAATCAAGAGAAATATCAACTGGAACAAAGCTACGCATCTTTAATCCCAATGTAAAAGCTGTTTTGTTGTAGGCCTATAGGAGCGAGACTTGGAAAATCACAATGGAAATTACTGAGTGTCTGCAGGTTTTCATGTACAGGTACCTGAGGAAAATACTTCAAATTTTCTCGTCAAACATTGTTCCAAATGAAGATCTCTGGGGAAGGACAAACAAGGAACCCAGTGCCACCCAGATCAAAAGGAGAAAATGCAGATGGATTGGGTATTCCTTGCGGAAGTAACAAAATGCAATTGAGCGACAAGAAGCCTTCTTTTGGAACACTCAGGGAAGAAGAAGACAAGAAAAACCAAGAATCTCGTGGAGGAGAACTGTCGAGATGGAAGCAGAAAAGGAGTGGGAAGTCTTTTGGAGAGCTCAGAGTCCTTGCCCAAAATAGAGTCCGTTGGCGTAGCTTCGATAAGCCCCTATGCTCTGCAGAGAGCTACAGGAATTAGTAGTAGCAGTAGTAGTGTCAGAGTAACTGTTGTGTAGTGATCCAAAGTAATACAATGATGTATTGCGTAACGATAATAATCGAAATGAATGCCCATAAAAATGGAAAATTTAAAGGGATCGTCAGGCTATTATGAGTGGATACACTCACCGAAAGAAAAATATAGTTGTGAGACCTGTGCTAATACCATGGTTATTAGATGATATTTCCATAGGCCTATAAATTTTTGTCTTTCTTGTAGACCTTTTTGTCCATACCGAAACTATATCTGAATAAGTCAACTTGTTTAATGTAACATAGTTCTGTGCTTATGTACAAAAAATAACGCAAAACAATTTGAGAAGGATCATTTGCCTCACTATAACGAAATTTTTTGCCGGATACTGAGGACGTTCCACTGTTGTCTGGGTGTACCCACCACCAGACGATGCCAAAGCATATCAGATTTCTGATCAAAGTAATACAAAGGACACCAGAGAGTTGAAGAGTTGAAAACGAATAGGAAGACTGACAAGGATCTAAGCTTAATCGGAGAGAGAGGGAAAGAGAAAAAGAGAGAGAGAACGATAGAGAGAGAGAGAGAGAGACGGATGGTGGTTAGAAATCGCAAAACGGGGTAGTACACGATATGATGATGACGTAGACAGTACCCATGTCAGTCAAATGGCTGTTTAGTCAGGTAAACAGAAGTCACATTATATGGTCAACTACTGTAACGTTTTTGTCACATAACATGTAGCGACGAAATAAACATAACGTGAAAGATATTCTACCGTTAACGAGAAGTGATGTAAAATTCATTACTAATTACCTCGCGTAACTTATTTCACAGAATCCTGATATTCCATAAACTAGAATCGTTCCCACACAGAAACAAACAACACCAAACCCACGGTGTACAGCGGATAGAACAGAAACTTGAGAAGTATTGCCTACGCCGCTTAGTGTCCAACATTTTATGGCACTTTTGTTTACCTGTCACTTGGCTGATAGAATACTACTTATGTTTATTTTTATAGTTTACTGCTAGCGTGGCGTGAAGACGGCTACCGATTCTTTGCGCCGAAACGTTGCATTTTTAGGTCGATTCTGTGATGTCTAAAATTGGTTTTTAAATTTTAATACATGAAGTTGTTAACTGGTTCTTTACAGAATCTTCTTCTTCTTCTTCTTCTTCTTCTTCTTCTTCTTCTTCTTCTTCTTCTTCTTCTTCTTCTTCTTCTTCTTCTTTTTATTGTTCTTCAGTACAACGATTAGACTTCTGTCGTATCTTAGACCACTGTAGAATCTTAGTCTTTACTTATCCTGTTTTTTCACTGTTCTTTTTATTGTACCATATATCCGATTAAATACTGGAAGCTTAGTTCTACTGTCCCGCATCCATATTTATAAATAGCTCACAGACTATATAATTAAAATTTTAGTCTGTTCTGAAGGCGTATTATCCACAGCTATATAGTTTTGTTCGAAGATCATATTTAGCTACGACAGGAACTGGCCTTGTTTTCTGTATTGACATTTTAAAACCATAGTCCTCACTTGTTCACCTCCAGTAAATGAGTTTTATGAAAATCTATATTCTTAGCTGTCTCATTGTCTGCACTGATATATGCAAGGTTAGCCCTATTTCAATCTGTATTCTTAGCTGTCTCATTGTCTGCACTGATATACGCAAGAGTAGCCCTATTTCAATCTATACTCTTACTGTCTCATTGTCTGCACTGATATACGCAAGGTTAACCCTATTTCAATCTATATTCTTAGCTGTCTCATTGTCTGCACTGATATATGCAAGGTTAGCCCTATTTCAATCTATATTATTAGCTGTCTCATTGTCTGCACTGATATATGCAAGGTTAACCCTATTTCAATTTATATTCCTAGCTGTCCCATTGTCTGCACTGATATATGCAAGGTTAGCCCTATTTCAATCTATACTCTTACTGTCTCATTGTCTGCACTGATATACGCAAGGTTAACCCTATTTCAATCTATATTCTTAGCTGTCTCATTGTCTGCACTGATATATGCAAGGTTAGCCCTATTTCAATCTATATTCTTAGCTGTCTCATTGTCTGCACTGATATACGCAAGGTTAACCCTATTTCAATCTATATTCTTAGCTGTCTCATTGTCTGCACTGATATATGCAAGGTTAGCCCTATTTCAATCTATATTCTTAGCTGTCTCATTGTCTGCACTGATATATGCAATGTTAACCCTATTTCAATCTATCTTCCTAGCTGTCTCATTGTCTGCACTGATATATGCAAAGTTAGCCCTATTTCAATGTATACTCTTACTGTCTCATTGTTTGCACTGATATACGCAAGGTTAACCCTACTTCAATCTATATTCTTAGCTGTCTCATTGTCTGCACTGATATATATGGCAAGGTTAGCCCTATTTCAATCTATATTCTTAGCTGTCTCATTGTCTGCACTGATATACGCAAGGTTAGCCCTATTTCAATCTATATTCTTAGCTGTCTCATTGCCTGCACTGATATACGCAAGGTTAGCCCTATTTCAATCTACATTCTTAGCTGTCTCATTGTCTGCACTGATATACGCAAGGTTAACCCTATTTCAATCTATACTCTTACTGTCTCATTGTCTGCACTGATATACGCAAGGTTAACCCTATTTCAATCTATATTCTTAGCTGTCTCATTGTCTGCACTGATATACGCAAGGTTAGCCCTATTTCAATCTATATTCTTAGCTGTCTCATTGTTTGCACTGATATATGCAAGGTTAACCCTATTTCAATCTATATTCTTAGCTGTCTCATTGTCTGCACTGATATATGCAAGGTTAGCCCTATTTCAATCTATATTCTTAGCTGTCTCATTGTCTGCACTGATATATGCAATGTTAACCCTATTTCAATCTATCTTCCTAGCTGTCTCATTGTCTGCACTGATATATGCAAAGTTAGCCCTATTTCAATCTATACTCTTACTGTCTCATTGTCTGCACTGATATACGCAAGGTTAACCCTATTTCAATCTATATTCTTAGCTGTCTCATTGTCTGCACTGATATACGCAAGGTTAGCCCTATTTCAATCTATATTCTTAGCTGTCTCATTGTTTGCACTGATATATGCAAGGTTAGCCCTATTTCAATCTATATTCTTAGCTGTCTCATTGTCTGCACTGATATATGCAAGGTTAGCCCTATTTCAATCTATACTCTTACTGTCTCATTGCCTGCACTGATATACGCAAGGTTAGCCCTATTTCAATCTATATTCTTAGCTGTCTCATTGTCTGCACTGATATACGCTAGGTCAGCCCTATTTCAATCTATACTCTTACTGTCTCATTGTCTGCACTGATATATGCAAGGTTAGCCCTATTTCAATCTATAGGCCTATTCTTACTGTCTCATTGTCTGCACTGATATACGCAAGGTTAGCCCTATTTCAGTCTATACTCTTACTGTCTCATTGTCTGCACTGATACACGGAAGGTTAGCCCTATTTCAATCTATACTCTTACTGTCTCATTGTCTGCACTGATATACGCAAGGTTAGCCCTATTTCAATCTATACTCTTACTGTCTCATTGTCTGCACTGATATACGCAAGGTTAGCCCTATTTCAATCTATACTCTTACTGTCTCATTGTCTGCACTGATATATGCAAGGTTAGCCCTATTTCAATCTATATTCTTAGTTGTCTCATTGTCTGCACTGATATACGCAAGGTTAGCCCTATTTCAATTCATTCTTTCCACGTTACTTGCCTTTTTTATCCAACTTAAGTCACATTAATACCGATCGTTTACTTTCCTTACTTTTTGAGTACTTCTTTATTAAAAAGAGTAAGTTACTTAAATCTGTTCATTTCAAAGAGAGTTCTGATTATAGGATCTTACAACTTCTTGTAATATCTATTGCTCCTAATAAAGTATTACACCGTGGACCGTAACATTTCTTTAAATTACAACTGTTATTTCTTTAATTAATAAAGTTGTGTTCATTTCAGCGGCAAAACATGTAGATGGATTAAATATCATTTGCTGCAAATTTTACATATACGTATTCAGTAAGGCGAAGTTAAAAAAAAAATGTCGTAATTTTTATACTATCAGCGTCTGCAGAAGAAAATTTGTGACAGTTTCCCGGCATCGTTTATTTTATATATATTTTAATGTAAGATCTTGTTTTTATTGGTTCATGAATATGTTCCATGCGATGGATGCAATCCTGTTCCATCGATAATCGTTAAGAAGTGTCTGTAATATGTATAAACGAGTGTTTTTCTTGAGCTGAAATTATTTTAAAATGTTTCACCAACCTACTAGTTTACTAAGAAGTCATCTCCTGCACAACGGACTTCCAAGTAATAAAACATTCCGCGTAAAGATTTGTGTGTGGGCACTGTATAATTTGAATCAATAATACACGTTTCCTCAAAGTAACGAAATAAGTAAGAAATTCTTGCTTCACGGTTTGCAGTAATCAATCGGTTTGGATTATAGAATACACTAAATTTCTTCAAATTAGGTTTTTAATTATTAGGATTACGTTGAAAAATAATATACTCGATTAAGAGATTTACGCTAAGATTCTGTTAGTGGTTATAACCACAAACAGAAATAACACTGCTGCACACCACTCTAGAAAATTTTTTCGATCTGATGATGAGCTGTAAAGCTTGATAGCGCTAATCGGAAAAAAGAATTTTCTATAGTGGTGTGCAATAGTGTTATTTTCTGTTTGTAGATGATATTTCGTTCCTTCCCTCCTTTTTCGTTTCACCCATCTTCAGGCAGATGTCACACAACTTCCTTCTCACTCTATGCAGTTTATTCTCTTTCACTAGTGTTCGTTCATTCTTCTGGTTCCGTCTTGTTCGTCTTGTTCCGATAACGTGCTTTTGGTTCTCCTTGGTTTCTTTTCGAAAAGATCTTTCACCTCCTCAAATTTCCTTCTAGACACTTCTCTGTTTCCTGTATTTTCCTCCCTGATTCTACACATTTTTAGATCCTGATGAACTTCTTTCGCTCATGGTACTCGTGTCGTTTGGTTTTCCTGAGAATCTTGTTTGCTATCTCCCCGACTTCATCCTTTCAAGGTGTCTACATAAAACTATTCGTTTTTTCTTTATCGTGGGCGAGATCTTCTAAAACGTTTCGTACAGCTCAACGTTTGGTCGAAAACAAAACGTAAAAACATATGCTGATACTTTTCTGGGGGTCTCAGAATTCTCCTTAAAAATTTCCTTTCTTTGTTATCTATTTCCAAGAGTCCTTTACCAACTATTGTTTCTGTTGCGTATAGCATACATTCCAGTTTGATTACCGCACAATAGTGTCTGGATTTGGCCTGATGTTATATTATTATTATTTAGTGTATTTTTCCAACGGGTAAAAGTTTATGGAGGTCTATACACATTTTTGACTATAGCAGGAAGAAAAAAGAAACAATAAGAAAAGAAGAAGCAGCTGAGGAAGTAGAAACGGAGGACGAAGAGAGAAGAAAAGAAGCGAATAATTTTGGGCATCTCACTAAATATTATGTCAAAGGAACGATAATTGCTAAGACTAGGTCTGTCATATCTCAAAGTTATCTCTTATCAGATCACAAAGTCAGTCAAGCTGAATTTCTAACTAGATTCATTAATTGCCTACTCCCAGCCAGCACTAGAATAAAAGGTCTTTAAATGAAAAGGAAACGTTACACATTGACTTTTGTCTTGTGTCAAACTGTAACGGTTCAAGAGCTAAAGCTTAGGTTAGCTGAAACTCTGAAATAACTACATATAACAACTTCTGAACTTAATGTGAAAATCGATACGTTAGAACGTTTTCATCATATATCAACATGCGCGCGCGTGTGTGTGTGTATGTGTGTGTGTGTGAAATACAATTATCATAATTTAATAAAACTACTTATCAAATAATTACTTTATAGACCTATAGTGTATCTTTCATAGCGGTTTAGAAGGCTTACTGTGATTGCTTCGCCAGTGTGACAGTGCGACTTATACGCTCGCGCGCCTTTGTTAGTGCATTAGTAATTGTGTACATCTCCATTAATAAATAAGACCACGTTTTCCTTATGAGAGTTTTAGTAAATGAACAGGCTTATATGAACGCTTTCGACAAGGATATTATTTTCGACTATATTAATTAATCATTGAAATGGTTTATTGAAATATTAATACGTACTGAAATGGTTTAACATCAGTACAATATTTTAGCTGACCACTTAGAAAATTTCCTTGTTTACTAACTTCCAGATCTTTAAAATAGGCGATACATACAATGAAATTATATAAAAATGTATCATATTACTTATATGACCCATTTATTATATATATTTAATTATTAGTGTGAATTAAGTTTAGAGTGTCCAAAAGTTTACAAAGTTTTCAAATTCTTATTTTTTCTTTACTATTTTAATGTTTCATATAATATTATTAACATATTTTAAAATTTTCCAAACGTTCTTTCCTTTTTTCATTTTGATACATATTTTAACTACATCGAATTTTAGAATAAGAAATCTTATCTCTGAATGACTCTGAATAAAAAATCTTATTTCTGAATGACATTTTTAAACATTCGGAAACGTGTAGTTACTTTACTGTATAAATAAATGTATATTCTTGTTGGAAATATTTATATATAGCCTACTTTCTTTTAGTTTTTATCGTCTTACGCCATTTAGACGTACCAATGCCACATAACTTTATGTTGGTATTATAGTGTATTTGAATCGAACGTGTAGAGTCTCAAGGACAGTGACGCCATTTTATTTGTAACAATTGTAGGCTATATCCGCCACAGAACCGACCCTAAGATGTTAATCACACAGTACGCACGTGCGCTAATTGGCGCACTTGCACCGGAAACGGACGCGTGAGAATACTAAAGGTTTGCCAATTTCCATATTTTTAGACGCTGACATTTGGACGTTACGAGTGCACGTGTTATGCGCGTATTTACCGTATGCCTATACATAATTACATCGTGTTTTAGTCTTAAATTTATAAGAACATTATAAAGTCATGTCTTTAGTTTAGTAAGTATATTATATCAAGGACAGATCCGTGGAGGAGGAAACATACGACATGTCCTTTAATATTAGAAAATGTTTATAATTCTTTTAAGGAAATTATTATTTTTTGTCTTGTAAACTTAGTATTATTTTTAAATTACTCAAAATTTTTCCTTTCAAGAATAGATTCCCGTCCCAAATAAGTTTCTACATGAGCCCGTGAATAATACTAATAGTCTAATAATAAGAATAAGAAGATGAACTACAATGATGACTACAACAACAACCCCAAAGTCAACAATCACAGTGATAATGAAAAATAATACTAAGGAAGATTCTGTACTCAAAGCAAAATGGAGGTGAATGGAATAAAAGAAACAATAAAGAATGATATGCGAAAACTGAGAAAACTCTTGTAATACTATCCGGAAACAAAAGATTACTTTCTACGAACACTTGGTCACAACGAATACGGTCGGAATTAATATTTTATCATTTTGATAAAAACCCCAGGACAAAAATTCATTAGTTCACAGAAGTTAAGAAGATACTAGCAGAAGTTAACAGACGGAAGAAGAAATTTTAGTCAGGGGTACTTTTAGTAAAAAGATGAAGGAATTGAAGCGTTTTAAGGAAGAAGGAATCAAACAAGCTAGGAGTGGAAACTGTCCGGAATGAAAAAGGAAGAAAGAAAGAACATAGGGAAGATGTGATGAAGAAGTACTGGAAGGACTAAAAGGGAAGATCACGAATAGTTATTTCATGAGGTCCACAGCTAGCTAAGTTAAGTTCGAAAAAATTAACAATAATGACCAAATATCACTATTACATTAACGACTCGGAACACTAGGTTTTTTATAAGTAAAAGCATAAAGTTTTACCTTACAGCCTGAACCGGTTTTCTCATTTAAAAGGCTTCTTCAGAGGCCTCTGAAGGAGAAAACCGGTTCAGGCTGTAAGGTAAAACTTTATGCTTTTACTTATAAAAAACCTAGTGTTCCGAGTCGTTAATGTAATAGTGATATTTAGTTAAGTAACGGACACGTCATGGACAACGAAATCCAAGAATAATGACCACGCAATCCTGGACGTGGTAGAATCCTGATCAACCTGGCTGGAGCTTAAAATGGTAGTGTGGGCTGGAGAGACAAGTACGAATGCAGAGGATTGCTGCAGCTAGAGAACAATGTTCAGTTAGGCTACTGTCGACCATTACCAACAAGGGTACCGCAAATAGTCATGAGACACGATCAGTTAGAGAATTAAGAAAATTGAATTCGTTGGAGTGACCAGCTCCAGCTGGAGTGTATATGCTTGGGACCGGAACAAACCATTTTCGGATTAATATTTACTGAAGAAGAAGAAGAAGATAACGACGACGACGACGACGACGACGATGATGATGATGATGATGATGATGATGAAAATTAAATTCTTGACGTTTGGTCAAGAAGAAGATGGCAAATAGTTACAAAGTTTGCTAGCTTACAAACATAAAGAATCCGAAACGACGAGCGACGTCCGTTTAAAAAAATACATCAGTTATGTAATGTGGCATTGTGATCTGGACGTCACTGAAAGAAATGATTACAAATTGTCCATCTTCGCAGTGAATAAGCAGGTGCTAATTGAGACGATGCGGATGATATGATAAAATAATAATATTTTTTGTCGAGGCAAACTATGGAAAACTTATGTACGTCGCAGGAGGGCCCGCACTCCTATAGTGCGTGGGACTCTCCACCACCAAAACCACAAACCATTCCTTCTTGACGTCAGTCCACCTCTTTCTCATTACTTCAGCGTGGTGTTAGTCATAATACGTCTAGCAAAGCGCAGTCATATTTATTCCTATATGTAACAAGCACTGCGTGTTTTAATGTCATATATAACTCGGTTTGCTTGGCCTGCGTTAATCTCATTTTCGTCTCTTTTCTCGACGTGCAGAACATTCTCTACGTAGGCAGCCACCTTATCCTATCGTTCCTCGCTACTGAGCATCACCTCGATAATTATATCAAGGGGTAAGGTGCTTTACTTCGGGTCGAGGCGATGTCGTTATATCATCCGTCGGTGACTTTCAAGAAATATGTGAAACGCACCATCCCGATACAAATCACAATGTAGGCCTAAGCATTCTGGACTTTCCAGTTTATCCATTTTATTGAGGCAGCCACGACAATACCTATACCGTTGAAAGAAACTGGGTTACGTAATGGTTGACCTCACCATGTCTTCGGCTGAGCCATCTGTCCAGATGTCTAACAAGATTGCCCCCCTCTTCCTCTAGCTGTGTGTATTCTTTGTGTCTTCACTTCATCTTCAGCAGTTGTTCCACTTCCATTGTTCTCTCAATGTTCACTTTCCTCTGGTGCCAGCAGATGAATAGGTATCAATATCGACTCGATAATTAGTAATACTGCCAGCTCAGGTACTGTGCGATATGCGTAGTACCCCTCGCCGTTGCACCGATGGCAAGAGGATGTAATGTGGCATTGTGATCTGGACGTCACTGAAACCAGATTAGAGATTGTCCATCTTCACAGTGGATAAACAGGTGCTAATTGAGACGATGAGGAAGACATGATAAAATAATAATATTTTTTTACGCGGCAAACTTTGGACAATGCCACATCCTCTTGCGGTATTTTTCTAACTTGGGTGTATCACCGCAGACTTCTGCCCCATACAGAAGGATTGATTTTGCTAGTGTCTTCAGCACCCGTTGCTTAAATACAGTAATAATAATAATAATTATAATAAATTATTCATTAGAAGACTATACTTACCACGAAATGAGGGAATCTGAGGTGTTCTAGGTCTAAAGAATTATAGAAAAAAAAACAAGCAACGAAGTCGAAAGAAAGCGCTCCATGGTAGATATCCTTGTACCACTGGAAAGACAAAGACGCGTCATTACAATGGCTAAGGAAGTGTTCTCTCATTGGAGAAACAAAGGGGTTCATTACCGCTACCCAGGATCAGACTAATGCTATAAATAACTAAAAGAAGTATACTCAAAAATACTAAATTATAACAAAATCTGTAGGACATGCAATTGATTGCCGGAAGTAGTAGACCAAATAATTACGAGATGTTCTGGTTTAGCGAACACCGAGTATTAACAAAGTCATAATTTAACAGCTAACATAAACAACCAAGCACTAGCCCTGTAGTACAGTCTCTTAGAGGATACTTGCTAACTTATTCTACTTACTAAGCAGTGTCAGTGACGTATGATTTGTCAATACTACAGATAACACGATACTAGGAAACAAACGGAAGATAATTCTGTGAACCTAGCTCATCGGCATTGCGCATCCAGCTGAAACGGAACAAATAACGAAATATAGCCTACTACACTTTCCGCAGAATACAAGAAGATTCATACTTTACAATCTTTTGAATTAATATCGCTGGCAATCACGGCAGCAGGTCTTGTAAACAAAACCCTGGAAATTAAACTGTATAAGCTACAATTAAGTGCAACAAATTACGAATGCTATAGTCCAAAATTCGGTCAGCCATCATTGAAACGCGCCGAATACTCCGAATGGAGTTAAATGTGCCAGCACAGCCACTGTGCTAGATTTTGTTGTATAAAATAACCGTTTTGTAGAATACAATAGAGTTTCTAACGTAGAATAACTAGTGACAATATCTCAATGATAATAATGATAATAACACTAATAAGAGTATCAACACCAAAAATAATAATTTTTTAAATTGGTTTTTGTTTTAAATGGGCTCCACACCTCTCCTTATAGCGATTCCAACATCCTTGAACAATTCTATCTAACAGGAAAGCAGAATGATTTATTCTGACGTGAATAGAACGTATGAACTCTACCTATCTGGGACACATTTCATGGGGAACGTCAATATGCCATAGAAGAAAGAAGATATACTGCACATAGGTCTACATAAAACAACACAAGTAACATGAATTTATACTCAACACACGTTTCTAAATCGAACAGTAATCCTAATCAGAGCCTCACTCTACCAGCCTATCTTCACAGCATTCTTCCTAAAGTCATCCATATTCTGACTACCTATAATAACAATAATAATAATAAATTGTAGAAAATATTCTGTACCACAGCGTAGAATCAACATTACTTATTTACATTCCCAACAGATTTTAATTTGTACTCCACAGGCGATGAATAACTCCACATGTGAGTACGATCTGTATACACGCTTAACTGTAATGTAGGTAGGCCTAATTGTATGCATGTGTGTGTTGCAGGAGGGAACCCGGGTCGCCGGCGATGAGTGCGTTCGCGTACTCAAGAGGCGGAAACACTCGCCTTGCTGATTGGGACATCAACGACTCAAACGTTCCCAGAGTGAGTACGCTTCATGCTCTCTTCTTAATTTAAATTGTTTATTACTTGTCGTTAAAAAAAAATCCCCAACACAAATAATGTAAGTTGTACATTGTTTCTGCGCAGATTTTGGTGAAACGTCCCCAACCACACGTGAGCGCACACACACAAACACTTCTTACTTTTCCTCCTTCTCTTCCTCTTTGTCTCGACTTCGCCGTACTCCCCTTAATTCTTTATTTTCTTTACATCGTCTCCTCCCCTCCTCCTCTCGTCCACTTCTACCTCTTCCTTATCCACCTTCTTCTACTTCTTTAATTGTCTTCCTTTTCTTTGATTTCTCCTTCTTCATGGCTGTTATCCTCAGCGCTAACAGACTTCCATCCATCTCTTCTTTATGTGTCCTATTCATGCTACGACTTCTGAGTCTCTTTTCATTATTGCACCATCTCGTTATACTTGTCCATGTTTCCATTGAAGGCCTGACATCCCGCGTATTGTCTTTTGTTTGTGCCAATATCATACATAATCATGTATCAACATCGGCATCTACTCGACCCTACATCCCTTCCGTACATTGGTATCTCTCGTAACTCTGCAAAATCCAGATAACCTTCTTTCTCTTTTCACATTTTACATTATTCAGAGAAAATGATATACAGTTGTTGACATAAGGAATAAACAAATGCAATATTAAGGACAAATAATGAAGCGGTAAATATTAGCTAGTAAATTAAGACTACAAAAACAAAACAAAGATCGGTGTCAAAGGAAAGATAAAGCTTTCGTGATCCTTTAAATCCAGACCAGGACCAATCGTGGGGCAGCTAAGCTCGACGTGCCCCAGTGGTTGCGGTGTCCGGGTAAACCCGATGACTGCCTGATGTGTCTGATTACTCGAATAGCCATGTGTCTGATAGGAATGCATCCTCCTACTTTGGAGGGATGGAGACTGTTGTTGAGAGTGGTTTGAACCGCAGAGCTTTTTTTATCCCATAAGTCATACACATACATTTATATACATAGTAGTATGCTGCCTGAACTGAGAACGAAGTAGGCCTCCATTTTTTATTACATAAATTTCAATTTAAATAATTTTCCAAGTAGGCTATAAGAAAATTACAAAAATACTGATTTTTCCATTATTTCTTTAATAACATAACAATTGTGGACCACACAATCACACTATAACACTATATAATAAACACTAAAAATTCGGAAGATTCGGATTTGGATTACAAATCCTTTTAGTCCTGTTAGATTTTTACAATTTTTCAAAATTTTTATCTCCTTTATAGGCCCTGACATAAAAAAATTTTATTTTCAAAAGTGAACACTATGTTCGGACTGTGGCTTAAATTCGCTTAATTTGATACCTCACATGAATTTTTGCGATTTTATAGAAATTTTCACCCAATTTTTGGGCCCTGACAGAAACTTTGAAGGTAAAAGTATGGACACGTAGTTTGAGTTCACGAAAATCGGTTGATGCGTTCAAAAGTTATCGTGAACCGTACCCCAAACAGATACTGAGGCAGACAAATGCCAAACGGTCGAGTTAAACCTGAGAACTCGCTTTGCTCGTTTGATTAAACACTTTTTGTTTCCGTTCTTTTCTTCATATGTAGCTACGTTTAGACTATATTATTATATATCAAGACATGCTAATAACAAAACAAAACGCTTACAAATCTAACTTAACAAAACAAGAAATCAACAATATGATACTAATAATACATAAGGCACAGAAAGGCGCTTTTCACTATAATGAACATTTGCAAGAAACCTACATACAGTATATGCAAAAATAAAACAGAAAACAAACTAATATCTAAAACAATACAAATCAAAACAATACATGATACAATGTTTAAATCACTCAACATTTGACGTAGTTACAGAACAATTTTTGTATGCCTAATCGAACCGCATTATATGTATATAATATTAATAATAAATAATATTTTTCATGCAAGAATATACTTTTTGTTTTTATTTGTATTATATGTAAAAGTGGTTCGACAAAATTTCTGTACTGTCATCTTTAGATATTATAAAACACAACAAAAAGTAATAAAGTAATAATTTAATATCTTACGTTACTTGAACAATTAATTACTTCTTTATGTTGTTTTATAATACCTGAACATGGCAGTTTAGAAAAATTGCCGAAACACTTTTATATAAAACACAAATAAATATAAAAAATACTTTCTTGTATAAAAAACATTATTTACTACTAATATTCATGAGTAAACAAGAATAATTGTGACTAATTAGTGTGTGTGTGTGTGTGTGTGTGTGTGTGTGTGTGTGTGTGTGTGTGTGTGTGTGTGTGTGTGTGTGTGTGTGTGTGTGTGTGTGTGTGTGTGTGTGTGTGTGTGTGTGTGTGTGTGTGTGTGTGTGTGTGTGTGTGTGTGTGAGAACCAACTCCGTTTTTGCTCATAGTGTAAACTTGTTCCAATCCTTTCTACTCTGCGTAAATAGTTTTGCATCCAACTTTTACATTTAAGATTTTCTCATTACGTTCCCTCTAATTCTCCTCTTCCTGTACTTTGGTTTTCCTCTATTCTTTTTCCTTTATGTTTTTGATTCCAAAATCCTCTATCAACTAAGATGGTGTAGTTTACTTTTTTGTAGTGACTTCACCAACTAGGTTCTCTTTTTTCCATAAATTCTTCTATACTTTTCAGTTTGATTTTTCTTTTATTCAGTCCCCCCCCCCCCATAATAGCACTTATCGTTTGTCTTAGATACTTTGTTTCTGCTGCTTTATGTCTTACTCTTATGTTGCTTAGTATTTTACGCGAACATGATTTGCACCCGTAAGTAATTACAAAGTAAGTTATATAAGTAATTATTTGCGCCTATAGAAGAGTTCAGGTCAAATTATTTCTTTTCTTGGTTTCGGTACTTTTATGTTTGTACGTCATTGCTGATTTCGTAATCAACTTCGTTTGCATTCTCTATTCTGATATTCAACTTAATTATCCGTTTTCCTAATCAGTTATCCGTCTAGCATAATCTCTAATATTGAAAGCTGCTGGCTGACCTGCTCTGTCAATTTTATTCTTCCAATCTTACTTAGCCTATATTTCGTTCTGACACAGCCATAACTTTAAAGGCTTCAAGTACGATATATTATTTATAAATAAAAAAATGCATACAATCTGCCAGAAATACAACTTTAAGATCTCAAATACTACGATAAAAGTAATGGCCTTCCTCGGCAAGAACCCTGTAAGAGCAAAATTTGTAATTGATAGTAGTGTTTTGGAGCAGGTATCACATTTTAATTATTTGGTATGTGATGTCTCATATAGGAAGGACAACGATATCGAGAGACAGTTAAACAAATTTAGTTATACTGTGTAACAATAAGACGACTATTGAAGAATAAAAGCAGAGGGAGACACAGCTAAAGTTCTATAAGGTCGTGGCTGACTTTAATGTAAGGACGTGAAACATGGACTCTCCTGCAAAAAGGTGTTTTAAAAATACAGGCCTCGAAAATGAAATTTTTAAGAGCAGTTAGGGGATGTAGTTTGAGAGATCATTTACGAAACGAAGACACAAGGAAAGATCTGAAGTTACAGTTGGGTCTGGAGAGAATAAAGGAATACAGGCAGAATTGGAAGTCCCGTGTGGAACGCATGGTAGACACACGTATTCCTAAACAAGCATTTGAATATAGACCAGTGGGGACGAGAGATCGTGGAAGACCCTGGAAGGAATGGTCAGAGACTCTGTGAAGTCGGAACGGGCTATAGCCCAAGCCATGTAGTGAAGAAGAAGAAGAAGACAGTATACTTTTATGAGATAACATAAGCTAAACACACGTGAGGGAATAATATAAAAATCTGACTCACTAGAGTCTAAAAGCACTGCGGAGGGAATCGAACCAGAGTCGTACGTTGTCGGATTCGATTGCT
Organism: Magicicada septendecula; assembly: GCA_034769895.1. Taxonomy (NCBI): domain Eukaryota; kingdom Metazoa; phylum Arthropoda; class Insecta; order Hemiptera; family Cicadidae; genus Magicicada; species Magicicada septendecula. The sequence goes on along the minus strand of CM068371.1, from coordinate 400,395,443 downwards.
TGCTTCGTGCTACCAGTGAGAACACTTTACCAAGTTAAAAGCTTTATAAACAAATGCTTTATAAGGAAATTTTATTTTTAGTAGTTGTTGAATAGGCCTACACGTTTTAATGTGGTAGTTTTATTTTCAGCAACACTACTCGTTTTTATCGCTGCGTTCAGTGCGTTACAGTCGCCGCGTGAGTTCGACTAAGTGCCAAATGACACAAATGGTGACATTCGGTTTGATTACTTCACACGCACAAGCGATCTCGGAGCAATAACATAGGTGTCGCTGCTTATCGCCGTCAAGACCTGTGTATGTATTTCGTTTCATGTTATGGTAATTACTAAACACACACTCACACAAATGCTCGTTCCGGCTGCCGATTGCCACCTGAGAGAGGTTATGTACGTATGACTGAACCATCGTATATTCTACTCCAAAACTACTACAGCCACTAATAGATCTACATATCTACTATTGCCTGGATCTATTCTCAGAGCATCATGTGCTTAACTTAAGTTAAGCTTCTTTTGGCACTCATCATCTCGATCGTTTTCATTATGACTTTCTCGTGTTCCACCAGGCGCGGATCCACTGTGGGGGGGAACCCCCCCAAATTACTATTTCAGACGAAATTGTTTTCGTTGTCTTGTGGTTGTAGAATGATTTTGTGATTGTGAATATGCTACAAATTCATATCACGTTATGGTTGGTACCGTACCAGTATGTTAATTTTTGTTTGAGACACAGGTTAAACGAACAGTTTGTATTTTAAACTGTAGATTATTAAATGAACAATGAACGGACAAACACACAAATGATTTTATACTTGTACGTTACTAAACTTATTGTATTGATAATAACGCACTGTTTTTTTATCTTCATCATTCCTGTCGTTTACACTTTAGACCATTAAAGAGTGGTCCAACTTTTCATATTCTTTCCTCCCCCCCCAAAGTTGCTTGCTTGATAACTCTCCAGTGTTCCACAGCAACTCTTGTAGTACTACACGCTGCCGCGCCAACGGTTTGTACGGTGGTTGGTTTGCATTCCCTTGTCTTTTTCATCCCTCCATTCTCGGAGTGTTGCGACAAATACTGTGAGAGATATCTTATTCAAATTGTAAAAACTTGGAACAGAAAGAACAATCTAGTTTTAAGATCTACGTACTATGGACAAAATTACGAACCGATAGGCTATATATTAACTACGGAGTAAGACAACGCGGTTGTGTTTCTTAATTTGTATATGGACGACGTGATTTCCATACGTAGACGAAAACGCCCGAATGACATACAAAAAAGTCTAATACCAAACTAATCGCTGGTGATCAACCATTACTAGATGATCCAATTGAGAGGACAACTGACGAAGTGCCATTCGTCATCTGAGCATCTTAGAAAGCGAAAACGATTATAATATTTACACAGTAAAAAAACAAAAGTAATTGCCTTTCTGGGTTAAATCATAATTCGGTCGAAGGCGCCACAGTGGATCTAAGCTATATACTTTAAATATCTTGGATATAACAAAATTTTGGGGCATGGTAGGAGCATTGTTGGCAGAAAAGGAACCCTTGGCAGACATCGAAGAAGAGAAACTAATGAAAGTATACAAAACGATACCAACTCTAGCTATCACATACCAGGTATGGACCAGTACGAATGAGACATAAAATACAAAATCCAGATATGAAGTTTGTAAGTTGTGCGATGGGACTGAACAAGGCTCGACATCATGAGAAACCGACGGATACGAGAAGATTAAACAGTCTTCGCAGTAAATGACAAAATTCACTGATATAAACTTCAGTGGAAGAGCATGTCAGTCGTACGGAAGAGCCCAGTATCAAAACCACCGAGTATCATTTGAAAAGAAGGTTGAAGATAGAGCGGCCAAAAAAAAAACATGGTCCAAACCGCATTGCACAGTCCGTGATGGAGATGACGATGATAATTTTGGAACGTCATGATTCCATAATTTCCCTGTTTCAGCACTCCCAAGTACTCTTATCCGCCACATTGCATGTTCTGTTTGATTATTTTCTGGAAACTTAGCGTACTTTGTCTTCCATAGTAATCTCCGTAATGTATTTATTTTATTGACTGCGGCTTCCTTTGAGTTGTTGCTGTATCTGGTCTTACTTTGTCTTGTCTTCAGGTATCCTCTTTGTCGTGCTTTGTTAAAATTAAATATACCCAAGTATACTCTTTTGAAATTTTATAAAGTGATGGCAGTGCCGTGCGGCCTTTATGTCAGTGAGACTTGGACACTGAACGCAAAGACCCAAAGCCGGATACAGGCTAGCGAAATGAGTGATCACTACTAGGAGTATCACGGAGGGACCGGCTAAGAAATGATGATATAAGGAACATCCTTGGGGTATACAACCTGAATGAAATGATAAAGCAATACAGATAGGATTGGACAGACCATGTTGAAAGGAAGCATAAGACCAAGATACCAAAACAAATTTTGGTTTATAATCCAAAAGAACGGCGGAATATTGGAAGACCAAAGAAGAGATGGTCGGACCAACGAGTGCGCAACGGATCGTAAGGTCCACAGCCTAAAGAAGAAGGAAAAGAAGTCTTTACAGATCACTACCATTCTCGCGTTGGTATAATAACATCAACCGTAACACACCTCATCCTATCCACACCCTATCCTATTATATTAAACCCATCCTATACACCTTCATATGTTTTACTTCCTTAACAAGCTCATTCTAAATTACGTTAAAGAATATGGCACGAATTTCAACAGATGGCCAGAAAAAAGTGGCGAAACTGACAACTAATTTGTATAAATAGAAAAAGAAGGAATCTAGTGACATGGACGGGCGAACTCATTGAAGCAAGGGGACAATATCGAGGTTACACCGAATTGGGATATTCAGTTGGCCCTGGACAGAGGCTTCTGGAAAGAACGAATTGATACTGAAATTTTATATTATCACCAAATCCTCATATCAAAGGAGGAACGTTAGGGAGACATCGGGGTATACTAGAATCTCGGTAATTCTATTCTCGATAGCTCTAAATGCCGTCTTGTACGAGAACTCTTGTTCTTTTCTGTATTCACAGGGCTCAAGCAAATTGTCTTATTCCTTAATAATGTCGGTACCATAATATTATATCGCAATAAATTAACGGCACACGTTAAAAATTGACAGTAATAAAATATCACAAAGTATTAGCCTGAAGCAGAGAAACAACGGAAATTATGGTTATATAGAATTCTGAACCAAAGAAGAAGAACAACCAATGCATAGCATGCACTAGATTAAATAAAATATTAATTTTATATTAATAGAAACTGTATGTTGTCTGCATGTACGTAGGTAAGTGAATTCAACACGTGGCAGGAGTGGGCAGACGGCCACTGTCGTCTGGTGTACTCAGCGTCCAGCGAGGAAGCCAAGAGACACGCGTCCGGCTGGGCCATGAGGAACACCAACAACCACAACGTACACATCCTGAAGAAGTCGTGTCTGGGCGTGCTCGTCTGTTCCAGGCGGTGTATCCTGCCGGGCGGAGATTCCGTCCACTTGCGACCCGCCATCTGCGACAAGGCCAGAAAGAAACAACAAGGTAAACACTCACAGTCTACATACCTGTGCTTCTCTCAAACACATTCACTCACACTCACACACCCACTGTCACTATCATTATTACAATTAAATTGGACAGAAGCGGATCCAGAGAAGTACTTAGGAAAGAATTTTTTTTTTAATCCTTAACAATACAGCTTTTACCTGTGAAATACCGTGCTTTACAATTTCCTAACGATGTTCTGAACATTTTAAAAACAAAACAGTTTGCCAGACAAAAATAAAAAAAACACTTTCCCTTAAGGTAATAGGGGCACTTCTGTGATTTTCTCCCCTCCTTCGTTGAACAGCCCCTCCTGACTTGGAGGTTTACACGCCAAATCGGGTACTTTTCAGGTTTCACAAATCGCGCCATTTGAGTATCCCGTCTGTCAACTGTTGCATATTCCGTTATTTGTTTTAACAATGTGTTCACCAAATTAGCACCAAGCGGAAGTTTGCCAATTTTAACTTTATTCAATTCGTTTATCACTAAATGCAGAGGACTACTTGTTGTTGACCGAACGACAACGTTTATGATAATATAATTTATTCTCTTCTTCTTCTTCTTCTTCTTCTTCTTCTTCTTCTTCTTCTTCTTCTTCTTCTTCTTCTTCTTCTTCTTCTTCTTCTTCTTTTTCTTCTTCTTCATGTTCTTCTTACTTGCATCCTAAAGTGGCGTAATTAATACAAGTTCTTTTCTTTATCAGCGTTTATAAACCAATTTACTGAAGCAAGTTTCCCCGTCTTCTGTAAAACCCCAGTATCACGCCGGGTATTTCAAGGTTTGATTGCCGGATTGCCGTCTATTGTAGACCAAAATTAGCCTAATATAGTTATATCCGTCGTAACGTGGTACCGATAGGTACTGCTGCCCTCCACGAGAATGGTACTGCCCTCAACAGAGATGCTTATCGTAATAATATTACATTAACAACATAACATGTTATACTGTTGTGTTTATTAAGGTTAGAGGATCCTTCTATCACAGTACCAAAACGAATCGATGAACTACAACGGCTTTTCGAATTGTAACTGGATTCTTCTTCTTCTTTAAATTGCTTAAAAAAGCATCTCTGATATCTTCCTGAAAAGTGTGTTTTGACTTTCTATTGAGCACAACGACTCAGAGAACACTTTTATAAAAAGCGACTCAAACCCTGGACATCGGTGTAAAAGATGAAACGACGAGTAAGAAGATCAACAGACTTAATGCAGACATGTTCAACAACGCTGATAACATAGAAACCTGTGGGAATCTGCACAATCATGTACACAAACAATTACATGCAAACATAATGCACTAGTTAGTCACTGACTCGTAACATTCGTGTGCTTTATTGCTAGGTAAACCGTGTCCGAATCGCCAATGTACGGGCAGACTGGAGATACTGCCTTGCCGTGGACACTGCGGGTATCCGGTGACTCACTTCTGGAGGCACACGGAGCACGCCATATTCTTCCAGGTAAGATAAAAATTTCAGTCCAGAATTATTATAGAAAACTGCTTCTCCTAATGGTGGTAATATTAATAATATTATTATTCATAATAATTATAATTATAATAGTCTCTAATCATTAACGATAACTCATTGTATAATCCCTTCTTCTCTTTTAACGAGTTTCAAACAGTGACTCGTCGATTCTCTGTCCCCAAACCATGGGCATCCATTACTAAACCGGGTACTTCCACGCTACCTTGCACATCATCATTCCACGATACAATGGTCTTATCCTCTTCCATCTTACAAGTTGTGTCCATTTCGACCATCGGTCGGACCCCGTTCTCGTCACATGATCAAACCACTGCAGCTACTCTGTTCTCTCCCGCACGCGTCCGTCTCCTGATCTCTCCATTCCAGATTCTTTGCGATTTCGATATCCTTGCATTGCGTCTCAAGTAGTCCGTCTTGACAGCATTTGTTCTCCTTTCAGCTGCAGCGTTCAAGTTCCACACTTCCGACCCATAGCTTAGTACTAACTCAACAACCGAGTTCTCAGTATGTTTTTTCACCTCTATGGTAAAGTATTATTCCTATCATACTAAATTATAATAAAAAGTCTCTATTAGGTTTGCTACGAAACTCTTAATTTATGGAAACTAAAATCAACATTAAAAAATCCAAGGGCAAAACTACCATACGTAAGCTCCGAACCTGCACTACTCGTGCCTAGAGGCACCGAATTAATTTTAGTAAATAAACACAGAATATTACTACTACTACTACTACTACTAAGAATAATAATAATCATCATCATCGTTCAACAACATCGTTTGTAATGAAAAACACATTATAGCCCAGATTACTGACTGACTGCTCTAGAACAGTACCATCTACAACAATTTTTGTTCCATGAAAAGCCATCACCTTGGGATTCAATGTGGAGATCTGTAAGATTAGATCCAGCTCGTGTACAGCCTTCTGTAAGACGCTTTCCGAGTTCGACAGGATAGCCTGGTCATCAACACCGCGTCAGCTGCAGCGTTACAAATCATAAAATTACCCGGAAGGTTAATTTGCTAATAGTGTATGGAATCGTCTGTATAGGCCTATAAATCAAAAAGAGAAGGTGAAAATGGTCATCCTTATCGTACTCCACAATTGATCAGCCCTACACTAGGAGTTCCGCTCGGTGTTACTGTCTCAATTAAGATTTCGTTTTCTACATAAAGACTTAGTACGCTCTAATGAGGTGTTTCGTGATCCTTTTTTGGCATTATTGCACAGACCCTACTCCTATTCACCCTATCAAATACTTTTCCAAAGACCAGGAAAGCTATATACGTGGGCAAAAGATATTCTCTGTGGTCAATGACCTGGGCAATTGTGAAGATGCAATCTAAACATTATTTGCCCTTTCTGAAACCATGCTAGATTTCCGAGAGTATAGTCTCTGTTACTGCATTCAGTCGTTTTGCTAGGATAGATGCATACAATTTGTATAACGTGTTAAGTAGGCTGACCCCTCCATTGTTATCACAGTTAGTTATTACATTACGATCTTCTTTCTGGAATATGGGGACTACCTTTGCCATCTGCCAATCTTTGGAAATGTGACCAGTGGTCCAGCACAGATTGATATAATTCAATAAACGATCATGCAGCAAGGCTGGCGCATACTTTATAAACTCGAATTTCAGCCCATCAATGCCCGGGGGTTTTCTATTTGTACAGCATTGTAGACCAGCTAAAAAATCATCCATTACAGTTTATTTTGAATAAAATAAAATATTTGCTGTGAAGTAAATTACAGAATTCACACGCTGCCGGCAACTATAGTGACAACGTATGAACATTTGTTTTCTAAACTACAAACAATAAAAAACTAAAGTTCTCCACGTATCAAGAAAGACTATCAGCCATATCTGCTCTATACAAGATGAAACGTGTGAGGTAATCGAGTTGAACAATGTAATTAAACATTTTTTGAAACCAAAGCGCAAAAAGTGCTCTTTTAATAGACACAAAAACGACGGTTTTATTAAGACAAACTATTATATTTTTGCAAACAGAATTATCACTGTTGCACACCACTATAGAAAAATTATTACGATTAGCGCTTTCAAGCTTCTCAGCTCATCATCAGATCTGATCGGAATAATTATTCTATAGTGATGTGCAACAGTGATAATTCTGTTTGTGATTATAACCACTAACACAACTTTCTTAATTAAACTTATTATATTTTTGAAAATGAGTCCAACACTTCTAAGAGCCATCTTCCACCTAAATCATGTAACTGTACAGCTAATAGGGTTTTAAAAATGTATACAGTTTCTGTTAGTTTTGATATTTATGTCCGTATTGATTCGTATGGTAAAGTAAAATAATATTATCAGTGTGGTAAAGCGGATATGTGAAAAAACGTGTTCAGACGGACGGCAAGGCAAAGCGGCTCCGAAGAAAAAACCGAGGTATTAGTTCTAAGAAAGGATGGGGAAGAAATTAAGGTAAATTTTGAGAAAAATAATAAAATACCGTATAGCCTAATGAGTTCTATTTTATTGATTGTAACTTCGTTATTTTTTGTATGCAATACAATGGAGGACGAAAATAAACGATTATTATTATTAAACCTAAATTATGAGATTAATGTATAAAAAATATCTATGTATTACTGAGTTAAAGTTTCCGAGGCTGTTGAGCCGTAGACAAGAACCGCGCTTACCAGCCCGGGCGTTTCGGCTCTAATTGTAGTTGTCATCATCAGTACTGACGATGTCAGTGTATGTGTGTGTGCAGGCGAAAGGTGTGCACGACCACTTGCGGCCCGAAGCCAAGTCCACGTCGGAGGCCAGGCGCAGTCTGGGCGCAGGTCGTCGGGTCCGAGGGCTCGCCGTTTTGCTGGCAAGGGAGGCATCGCTAGGCAATAAGGTAAACAATCTACCCAGATTGCATGTTCTCTAATACGTATAGGTGTGTGTCACTTTGCTCTACACAAACAACTTAAATGATTATAATTTGTCTTTAAAGTGCCTCGCACTGTCCATCCTTCTTCTCTTCAATCTCGCTCCTTCTGTGGTAAATTTCACAACCAGTGAATTCACTAGTTAATCCACCAATTAATCCACCAGTTATTCATAATAGACCCTATGTCTTCCCTTCTAATAATAGGCTAATATTTAGGCCTATATTTTTTCCTTCTCATAATGTTCCCGAATCACTGCGACCTTCTTTGAAATTCGATCCCTTTAACACCGCCTTTCTAGTTTCTCTCTCTCTCTCTCTCTCTCTCTCTCTCTCTCTCTCTCTCTCTCTCTCTCTCTCTGTCTTTCTATCTATCCGTCTTTCCCTCTCTCACCCTCTGCGTCCCTTTCTAAATGTGTATGTTTGTGTGATGTGTACTGTTATTGTTTTATTTTGCAAGGGTACACCTATTTTCTATTATTTTATAAACACTTCATTTTCATACGTATTTATTTAGATATTCATTCGCATATCAAAATCATATATTATTTTAAACATTAAGAGACATTCAGTAAAATATTTTGTTGTATTATTTGCTGTATTAGTGTTTCAGTGTTTTTAAAATGTTTTTCTTATTTCCAATTGTTTCAAGTGGAAGAAAGAATATTTATGTGTTCAGTATTAAGTTATTTTTCACATTGCTAATGGTTTAAATTTTAATTATGGGATAATAATTTCAAAATATTAAATATGTTTGACTAGTTTTATTTGAAATTGTTCTTTAGCAAATTGGTTATGTACACTATGAGTTATTTAGAGATTTAGAGCCCGTGTTTTAATATGTGTATAAAAGTGTGTATGTGTGCGCGCGCGCGCGCGCGCGCGAACACATACACATACATATTAAATGCACATACATATTACACATATATTCCATTTTAAAACGTTCTTAATTGAATAAAGTCTACCGGTTGACTGTAAAATTTAGAATGATAGGCCAGTTAATCTACTATAACCCGTCGTCGTCGTTGTCTCCTTCTTCTTCTTCTTCTTCTTCTTCTTCTTCTTCTTCTTCTTCTTCTTCTTCTTCTTCTTCTTCTTCTTCTTCTTCTTCTTCTTCTTCTTCTTCTTCTTCTTCTTCTTCTTCTTCTTCTTCTTCTTCTTCTTCTTCTTCTTCTTCTTCTTCTGTCGTTTAGCAGTTTTGGTTGCTGGGTCTGTTCCGTGACTACATTCAGAAACGATCCGTCCACCGACGATGTCTCGCCACGTCCCTGTTACCAGGAATTTACACAATCGGTAATCTCCCGAGGCAAAAGTGTGTTCCAGCATTCTTACAAAATCTAGTCCCTCCACTCTTGTTGATATTTCCGGACTGAATGATAATCCCACCCTTGAATCTGTGTCTCAACGTTACTCTTTCCAGTCAGCGCAAAAGTCTCAAAATCTCGTCTTTCAAGCATTAACTCTAGTTTTGCCGAACAATCCAACACTTGCCGGATCTCTGTCATAGAGACGAACCCATGTTATAAGTCATTCAACCGCCCATGTCGCCTTCTGCGAACGAGTACAAGTTTTTGGGGACCAAAAAGTCAGAAGAAAAATAATTAACGTAGAGGTACTCCGCCAACAGCTTTTGCGAGATAGTATTCACCCATCGTGAAGGAGTTTCAGAGAATTTGAATCGTACAAAAGAGCTGCTTTGAAATTACATTATAAATCTAATTTGGATTTCCTTCCTGACTTTTTTTCCAAAATTTTTTCCTAGAACTGTATCAAATCAGTTGTATTTTACCAAATTTTTCTCCACACCCTTTTGATAGACTTATAAAGAAATACGTATGTTCCTCTGCAAGCAACTGTAATACTCCGTCGTTAATTATTAATTATTTTTACCAGTAATAATAGTGTAAACATTAAGAGAGAAGTGTGCCAAACACTGTCGCGGCACACACATGGTCCGTGGAGACCATTCATCATGTCTGTGCTCATCGGTGAAGTAAATTATGATACTAATAATAATGCAACAATTTAAACGTGATCGGGCCGGGTACAGCTCGTGTGCCGGGGGGACAGTCCGGTACGGTACATGGTAATTATAACTGGGCGCTGGGGGGGGGAGGGTTGTCTCGGCCCCCGTAATTAAAGCTTCACCACCGCCCACTAACCTCCGCATTATTTGCATTCATTGTTCTAAAAGTTTGTCAATGTCTTGGACACTCTCAATCTTTACCTCTCTCCTCTCTCTCTCTCTCTCTCTCTCTCTGTTTCTCTTCTTGTCTTACTCTGTCGCTGCCTACCTCCCTGTCTGTACCTCAGTCGCCCACTTTGTTTTGTCTCACTCTCCATTATGCATCTCGCTCTCGCTCTCTTTCTCCCCGTTTTCTTTTTTCTCCACCTTCAATCACTTCACTTACAATAGCCATCACCATGCTGTGTCTGCTCTCACTCTTTCCTTCTGCCTGTCTTCGGTCTGTCTGTCTATCTCTCTCTCTTTCTCTTTCTCCCTATTTTTTATTGATCTACCTATCTCTCCCTACCTGCTCCCTGTCAACAACCATCACATGGTATTTACTTTTATTAACTTTAAGATCACAAAACGTGGTACATAAAAGTTACCCTACCCCCTGCAAGGTAGCTGTAATCACATTAGTATATTCAACTCTCAGAGTTAATCATAAGTGAGACTTATCTGATATTTTTACTTTTTAATTGAAACTTATAAGAGACTTGCGTACTTAACAGAAACTCATATAGTGGCACCAAACGCTGTGCCGGTTCACTCCCGTAACGGACAGAATATAAGAAGTAAACATCTTTATGTAACGTCTTTCACTCTTTCTGTTCCTATCTAACAGTCAGACATGTTTTTTTAAATAAAACAGTCAGTCGTAGTGGAATGCGCCGAGATAGAGTGTGGCGCTGGACATGACGCGCATTGACTGCTCTATATTGCCGTATATTGATTGGCTTTAAGATGATTACTGCAGCGCGTCGATGGGAAATGTACTCATGGGCCGCGCGCGCGGTAAAAATAAAAAGGCGCTTCAATTAAAACCATTGGCACACACAGTTGCGTGTGAATACATCATAGCCACAGAGGCAGCAGCCTGCAAACAGGTCTTTATAAATCAAATAAGGGATTATCTGCTATTAAAACGTGTGCTTGTGTGTGTATCGTGGCGCTGCGGAATAAATAAGGTATTAATTCCGCGACAACTTGTTCCCTTCTTCTCCTTCTTTTTAATTTGAGATTTCTTCTTCTTTCTCCTCCTTTACTTCTTATTTTTCTGCTTCTCGCGTCGTGTTGTTCCACACTGTACCGCTTAGTGTCAACCCCGTGTGACATTTCTACTCATTACTCACTCTATTCAGCTAATAACTTGTTTTTAATTCATGTTCTGTGTCTGTTTGAAAACTTTTTATTGTTATTTTTTCTAACTACGGATAATAAATGTCATTTTTATTTACGCATTAATACGGTATTATTATTACATTTAAATGTCTGCTACAATTTCTGGCACTACTCCACACACATGCAGTGTTCATCTCGTCTAGTTAGAATATTCTATAATCTGAGTCCCTGTTTCGGTTGCGTGAGACGTTACAAGGGAATTTATGCCTGTGTGTGCGCATTCGTCAGTGTTTATTGTCACATAGAAACAAAAAAATTAATCGCCAAAAACAAGGGCAATGGATATAATATAATGACCAATAGAAGGTAACTAAGTGATTCTAAGTAATTTCTAAATCATTGTTGGATATTTTATTGAAAATATGTTGAAAATAAAAGTTATATCACTAAGAAATTTTTTCTATTTAAGCTAAAAATCATTTCGCACGTAAACTTGTATGTTTTTATTATGGATAGCAACGTTCGTTACATTTTCTCTGGAATTTTACGCTACATTTTGCCATTATCGTTTCGTTGAGGCCTCGTCTGTGGCCGACACAGAAAATTGAAAACTATATCAAACCGAAAAACTGGTATTTTTATTGAACCACACGGTACGACGTTAACACTTATTAAAACATGGTGCATTTGCTTTAGTTAAACGTATTTATAGGTTTACATCTGAATTTAACTGACGGCCTTTTGCCATCACAGGAAAAATGTAAATGCCACGTTTCGGTCACCCAAACAATCGACAAGCCGTCTTCAGGCTAATTATAAACTAATAGATGTAAAGCAAGACATACCGTAATACTCTAGTTATAGTCAACAAAATAACAAAACGTCACATAATGTGTAATCAAAAGGTAAAATAATACAAATGAATACTTACTATTAAAAAAACACACAACATTCACAAAACACAGCACAATGTTCACGAACACTTGCACACCAACCAGGTCAACAAACGCTGCGATCCTGTTGTAGTTTATAAATAGCCGAAAAAGAAGGAGCAAAAGTGAGACAGAGAATGGAAAAATACTGACGAAGGAGAAATGATCTTCAGAAAGTGAAGGAAGTTGTGTCATCGTAAACCATAGTTGGCTGAAACGGAAAAGGATGGAAGGAATAATGACAATATTAATAACAATAAAAATAATAATAGATTAACTGTGATTTAAGTATATTTACTCATCAAGAAAAATAATGTGCCGTTAACAGAGCAGAAGCGAGTGGGTAGACTAACAGATCACTGACGACGAAGGGCGCTCCCCACGGCTATTTGTATCGGTGATTAACAAAGCCGATCCACTCATCGCGTTACAACATCTCACGGTTACAATCAATAACGACAACAATAATCAAAAGTTCACAATTTGCATTCACTATTCAATTATTGTTATTATTACGGATATGACACGACACGCCCAGACGTAAGACCACACACACGTGCGCGCGCGCTGAGCCCTTCCAGCCGGCTATACATCAATGCGCCTACCTGCCTACACAACACGCCCGTAAAATAACGTCATCTCTGATCGATTCAAACAAGGTGTTAAAAAAAAAACTGTGTTAGCATTTTGAATTATCAAAGTTACAATTTGTATTGAGATTTAATTAAGGTTTGTAAACCAAGTTGAAGAAGACAGAAAACGTTTCGCAAGTTAAGAAATATCATAAGCGTGTAGTTTAATGCCCGCTCTTTTTAACATGCATATTAGTTATAATAATAATTATTTGTTAAGTTATGACTGGCCACTCTGCAATTGACACTTTATAGTTTGCGGACGATCAGGCTATTCTGTCGGACTCGGGAAACGGGTTGCAGATGGGCATACTTTTGTTAAATAGAGTCTGCAAAGAGACTCTGGATTACAAATATCCACACTTAAGACTAAGGGTAATGGCTTTTCGTGGAAGTGATCCCGTACGGGCAAACATTCTAATAGATGGTACTGCCCTAGAACAAGTCAGCAATTTTGAATACCTGGGCTACAGTGTGTCTTATAATACAAGCAACGACGTTGTGAATAAGTTGCATTAAGTTCAACCTTATGTGCGGAACCATCAGGCGAACTCTTAAGTCAGCAAGTAAAGAAACGCGCCTAAAATTCTACAAGGTGATGGCCCTTCCCACACTTCTTTATGGGTCTGAGAATCGGACTTTAAAGAAAGGCCAGTCCAGTCGTATCCAAGTGGCTGAAATGAGATTTCTCAGGCACGTGGCAGGGTATTCTCTCCACGATCATAGAAGAAACACAGATATACGGCAAGAAACTGAATATTATGAGTATACTCGACAGGATTTCTCAGTATCGGCTGAACTGGTGGGAAAATCAATGCTGAACGAATGGCTGGCGCATTCTCAAACAACTATGGAACTATAAGCCGAAGGGACGGAGAGGTGTGTGACGGTCGAGGAAGCACTGGAGTGACCAGCTCTTCCTCTGTTTGGGACCTACACTTCCTCTGTTCCTAGACTCCTTGACTGTTTGGGACCGAAACAGACCATCCTTGGTTTAATCCTTGTAGATGATTATGATGAATAATTCGTTAAGTTTCTCCGGCATTTCTCTCTCTCTCTCTCTCTCTCTCTCTCTCTCTCTCTCTCTCTCTCTCTCTCTCCTCCCCGTTTGTCTATTCTCCTTAGGTTTGGGTTGCCAATTCAATATTTTTTTTTGAAACATGGTCGGTGTTTCGTTGGATGTTCCTACCTACCATTCAGCTCTACAGTGTTTGGTGAGTCTTCACCTCCTTTGCGATCCTCCTCCATGCATTCCTATCCTTCATTTTCTCTCCCTTTCATCTTATTTTCATTGTCATGAAATTCCCCAAAACACATTGCTTTCATCGTAATCTAGGTCTTCTCCTCGTTTTACATGGTAATAATTTAGCTTTCAAAATCCTTTGCGCACAGAAGATTAATTTCTTTGCTCCTAATACTAAATAATGTTTCCTAAATATTTGAATACTTTTTTTTTGTCTCTGCATCTTGCGATTGTCTTTTACCTTTAAATGTTGACGTAATTACATACTAAGTTACGTATTTTACATATTCTTCAGCTCTTCTTTCCAGGTCTTCATAAACTGCTACAATCTGTTTCGTAAATCTTCCTACAATCACTAAGTCGTCACCATATGTATGTATTGTATTTTTATTGAATATTGTGTTCCTTGGTCCAGGCCTTCTATAACATAGTGTAATCCCAATACAAACAGAACTGCTGATTAACTATCCCCTTATTAAATTAAAAGTATTCTTTATCTTATTTCATACTTTCACTTTTGGCACTTTTACTTTCCTTTTTTTTGGCAATGCCAAAAGCTGGAAAGTTTCGAAATAAGTTTCTGAAGTACTTTCACTTTTAGCACTTTTACTTTCCTTTTTGTTTTGCTAATACCAAAAAGCTGGACAGTTTCGAAATAAGTTTCTGAAGTAAGTTCTGAAATAGAGACACGACGGTAAAAAAATTATTAAAACTTTTATTATGTGCAGATGGTTTCATATTGATTCAAAAAATTGAGGGGAACGTGACTACACATTCTCAATCGAATTTCGAAGTAGTATAATTTAAGAAAAACGGTTCAAAAACAAAAGTGATGGTGTTCTTTGGCAAGGGACCAGCGACGCCTAAAACAATTACACACATAAAGGATAATATTACCAAACATATATCCCATTTGACTTACTTGGGTTCGTGTTCAGGAATCCAGGCAGGTCAGGGAAGAAATCAGACTTTAAGTCAGGTTAAACTGTATACACAGAAGATCGAATATGAAATAAAGAAGACGTTCGGAAAGCAATGGAATTCTACAGTACGAATAATAGACTGGAGGAGAATAAACTTAAACTTAGAAGAAACAACGTAGACTAGGGAGCTGGTGGTGAGAACAAGATTACCAAAATTTGTTAAAACGTATATGTCAAATGAAAGCAAAGGGTAAAACAATAAAACGGCGCCATCCAAGAGGGCAAAGGCTAATCCCTGAAGTAGAGATGAAGCTGTTTATTATTGAAAAATTTAATAAGTATGAATTTATAAAGAAGACTCGTGTACGAACTTTTAACATTGAAAATGTTTATAAGGACGTGTCGCACATTTGCACGTGATCGCTGGTGCGTTATCAAAAATGGGAACCGGTGACTTTCCATAGAAACTACTTCTTTGTTGTCAATAACGTAGTACACATATAAAACTTCGCTTATGAATGCGACTATATTTAACTTATAATCTGTACATTGGTAAATGAAGAATAAATTCATTGATTGGTGAATGAACGTAAATATATATATTTTTTAGATTTATTGAAGCAGTTTCAATGCCCTTCTCTGTGTATTGCATTTGTGCAATGCCTGTAAATTTTTAAATAATGCAGGGGTTCAAACTGATAAGACGTAATGGTCTAAAACCTTCTGATAGCAGTGCACATGAAATTGCAAACATTCTGAAGCATTTCTGTCGATACATCGGTGCATTCTTTTTCAGTTGACGATTTCCGTTTACTGTTTTATGTCTTATACTAAACATTTATCTTTGAGGTATCCCAATAAAAAGTTCAGTAGTGTGAAGGCTGTTGGGGGGGGGGTGTATAGAGGGACACCCGGTATTATGTAAAAGTCTGATTTTCGAAAGGCAGGAAAAGACTCATTCCAAAACCGCGGAAATGTGATATGGTTGAAATGTCGACTAGCCTGACAAGAACTAGTTAGACTGAAAGGAAGACAAGTTTTGAATTATTAACGGTATTGAAAGCGCAAAAGAAGTTACTATAGGAAACGTTATATAGAAAAATTAAATTTATAGAACTTGTTTTAAAACAAAACTTATTGAGAACGAACATTCTGGAAGGGAAGAGCTTAGAGAAGAAAGAACAAGAAAAACTGATGAAAATGGCAGCAAAAATCAGAAGCGAGTGGTTGCTGCGACAAAGCGTTTCATTCAGATCGTGGTGATGTGGCCCAGTATTGTTATAACTATATGGAATTGCCCAATTAACACTTAGTAATATCACCACTAACGTCAGTCATAGTTTTCATGAAATGTTTAATGTAATACACTTCTTGATAGGCCTTTGTAAAAGAGTTAAATTATTTATTTGAAATTTATGTTGGCCTACGAGCATGTGAGAAATAAGATTACAAACTACCTTGATCAATAATAATATTAATAATTTATTTAATAGTCTATAACACTTATTCCAGTGTACCGACTCTTGATTATACCTCAGGGCGCCAGTAATAATAAACACAAATTAAAGTATGTTAATTAACTTTTAATGAACCATTTGCATTTATACATTACAAAAATTTCTTAATCTGACTTGGATCGTTTTATCTTACAAATTGAATAGTATTAATAGCAATGAGTCCTTTTCTGACAGATTAAGTCACTATATTGAATACAAACATAGATATTTATCAAACAACATCGAATTAAATTTTCATTATTCGTTACTTGCGTAAGAATCCTTCCAAAGTGCGTAGTCCTGAAGATGTTGTAGATCGGTGAGTCGTCAGCAGCCGTTGTCGTGTGTTAATCCTGGTTAAAACTCCACTAATTCACTTTACCACAGATGTACACTACACTTGACATATGGATTATACATATAACTGTGTCGTATAATTGTACACTCTGGACACAAAGATTATTGAAATTGACATTAAGTGCATTTAACACAGTTCGCGTCGCGTGTGGCTCGACTATCTTACACCGTCGTGACTTTACTCCGAACTCATTCGCCTTCTTCCGCGATTTACCACTACGTATTGAATTAATGGAACTTCATATGTATTATTACTTCTTGTTGTTTGTTATAAGTCCGATCATCCACTCATTTACTTATTACGGTTTATAAAACTTTATTACTTTAGTATTAGTAATTGTCGCGTTCCCGTACTCTGTTACTTCTCCGAATTTACTTATTCTGTACATTACTTATTAAAATAAATAATTAACGCAAAACAGCGTACGCGAGTCTCTTCGTGTAATTCCGCCGATATAAAGAAGACTAACTTATTTCCCTCTAAGTTCATAATATATACTTGCTTTGAGTGTCCCTTACCTACGATCTACAGCAAAACGTTCCTATAGGTTTAAACTACCGCTAAATACAAATTCGCCCAATCTGCTTACTTAAAACCTCCCGCGCGATACATGACGCTTTTTCTGATTCGCCCAACGTTTTTCCGTGTTCCACGTGCTTAAAAAACTAGCGTCTATCGATATCTCTCTCACACAACGCTCTCTCTCGTCTAACGGTACCTATTGTTATATGCACTTAAGTTTACAACGTTTGGCGAACACCCTTACTATCTTAGCAAATAATACATTTTATGACAGTTGTGTCCCAAAACGTGACTTCGCCTAAAAGTACATTCATTATATTCGTCAGCCCCAGCGCCGGCGTTATTAACCTACCGCTTTACTCTACAGATTTTTTACAAGTTAATTTTCTTTCAGACGCCTTACGGTTCTGGCGTCTCCGCTTTCTAAAACACACCCATTTCTTTACGTCCAGCATAGTTGATTGAGTAAAATTAGCAATTGCTCAAATTTTCCGTTATATTAAACTATTGCATACAATTATTACACCTAAGGGTAAAGAACTCTTCTTAATATGACCTACCTATACATCGCAATGTAAAACAGTATACTTTATTAGGAGTCCAGAAAATAGACTTTTCCCGTGCGCGCGTGACAAATTCCCGTGTGAGGCGAAGCCGAGCACTAGAAGTCATGCAACCACAGAGAAAGCACTTATGGACGTGTAATGAACGATATTTTTCATTAGGTCTATACCTCTTTGAAAACAAGACAAAAAAATCTACTCATTATCACAAACCTTTATTTCGAAACATAAACAAACAAGTATATCTTTAATTTTCACTAAATGTAATATTTAAATTACAATTGTGTTATTATAAATATGCAATCCTTTAGCAGGAACTTCATATTGTAGAACTGAAATGTTTTCAACACAAGTCGAAGTCGAAGGTGCTAATTTAATATTATTTTCTTGGCCTCCCCCAACTACAATGGTTTCTGATGTTGATGTTGTGTTTCCTGTACTTCACTGACTGAAAAACTTAAGAGAGACTTCAACCTTTCTGCTTACCGATTCTTCTATGTGTCCTTCAGCCATACTCGAGGAACGCCAACCACCATGTCTTTTTAGAGTGAGCTAATCCTCTCCGCCTTCGACTAACATAGATGCTGAAGATCGTCTTAAGGCATGCCCAGTAGCCTATATTCTTCAGGATTTTTTAGATTCAGATATTCAGCAATCTGTTTTGTTACACTACTTGTAGTATGACATCCTACATGTTAAGCATAACATATACCATTACAGTACGCAATAAATAATCTTCTACTATGCATTATTTGTAGGTCTTAGGTTAATAGGCCTATATTTACGATAACAAATTCATGGGTCAAATGGGCACCCTTCCTTTGTAATTGTGAAACTTCTCGATTTGAGGTGTTTGCCGTCTCGAAGAAATACTACCAAAAAACATTTAATAAAATGTTAAAAAAAAGTGTATCATTATTTGGTAATATTAAAATTTCTTTCGTAGGCTATATCATGATGAATTAAATTTATTTTTTTAAATAAATCGCCGTTCCTTACCAAATTTATTTGCATTTCACTTGTTGTTCCTTCCATTTGTCTACAATTGTGTTTACCTGAAGTCGACTTGGAACGTGGTTTGGAACGCGATTATTACGTACTTAACAAGTGACAGCATCGAACGTCGGTAACTAAAGTTTGACCAAACTTTTTCTTGGGAGACGTGTCCGCGATGGAAAATAGCGCTTACTTTATGTATGGTTTTCCCAAACATACCACAAACATTTCAAGCCTCTATTGCAAAGAAGGTCGGTCGTATAAATCTCGCAAAACACACAACAAACCCCGTTCACATTAAATTGTTTATGTATATGTAAACCAGTTGGTAGTCGTTTATCACGGACCCGTGATGCAAACAATACAGACTAATTGTTGGCTGTTGTGTTCCAGCTCCTCTCCACCTTGAGAGACTCCAAGAGATCTGCCTGCGAACTGGAAGACGCCCAACCGCCCAGGGCACTACTGCCTCCACCGCTCATCTCTGACACCGATAAAGGTATTTACTACACACACACGTTTGTCGTACTTTTTTATTTTTCAAACAATGGCAAAACCATTATTGACAACAATCATTAATTTAACAATCGTCGGATTAATAATTAATTTTTATCAGTGTAATTGTTACTTTGTGTTAACAATAAATCAAGAAAATTTATCTTTTATGTAATATGAATACATTATATTACCAGAGTTTGGAGTGTTCTGTGTGTGTATGCGCGCGCGCGTGTGTGTAAATCAAATGGTACAGAAACACTGCCAAGTAGGTATAGACCTATAAGAATGTTATAGCCTGACAGTGAATCACAGGAATAGGCCTACTATTTTTTTACATTAAAAATTAAATATGATCTTTGATCAGCAGATTCGTGCAATTTTCGTTTACTTACAAAATGGTGTCCATTATTCATCTACATTTGTATTTTCAAAAGTTACCTGCATCAGATATAACAAATTATACAAACATATTTTCATTCTTCGAAACATTTAAGAAATATTTATAGATTTGTTTTATATAGACGTAGCCTTTGGTCCGCTGTGTTTTTTTCTTACTTTACATCATATTGTGTTTACATTTATGTTTTATGTCTTCGACAGTCCTGAAGTATTGTTCTTTGGTGTTTTTGGTCCCAAAATCTCACACTGGGATATGTTAGCCACACGGCGGTTGTAGGATCATTACGATATTATTTGCCTAAAATTCTTGATCAGGTAGTAACGTGGGTGTCAGTGCATTGCGGGCTGCAGTGTCCTTAAATTGACCTTACATAAATCCGGCTGTTTTTTTGCTAACAACTTCTTCAAGGTGACGTAAATTGCCATAACTCTCTACTGATCGTAGCGCCTAGACATTGCTGCCAGATCTGTTTGGATGCGCGTCGTGAGACGTCCCAATGGTTTCCTAGTACCGAGCCTCCGGTAGGGGCTCCTGCCTAGTGGTCCTGTCCAGACGGAATCTACTTAATTAATTAGTGGCCGCTACAACGGCATGCTCGTACTAGGCCGTCCTAGTACAGTATTTGCCGAGGCCGTTTCCAAGAATCACCTGGACGTGTACGGTACTTGCCAAGGCCAGCTATGAGAGGGTTTGCCTGGGTCCTCGCAGCTCGGACGTAAAATTTACGTGCAAGTCGCCTTACGGTGTCATCCAAGGAGCGGACACCGAGTCCTCTTCTCAAAAGTCGAGAAGGGAACCGATAGGGGGCTTTGGCCACTAACCGAAGACCCCTATCGAAAACGCTTTGCAACTTTCTTTTATGAACGGTTGCGAGGTAACCCCAGACGGGAATAGCGTAGGTAATGATCGGCAACAGGTACGCGTTGACAATCAACTTACCCAGCTTGCGGGTCATAGCTTTGTTGAGAAGTATCGGAAACAGTTGCGCGAGACGAGCGGACGCTCTCTGACGCATCGTCTCAGCGTCGGCACGCCAGGTGAGCCGACGATCAAGGTGGATACCGAGGTATTTAACCTCTCTCGACCAGGGCGAATAAATTCTACCGAGTCTCACTCGTCCTCGTGGTTCTTTCCGGCGCTTCGTTGTTCTTTCCGCTGAGCTCTTGGTTTCGTTGACGGCAACTTTCCAGCTTTCCGTCCACGACGTATACGCATCGAGTGCGCGCTGAAGTCGTATGATAGCCCTGTCAGCGTTCCGATCGGCGGTATAGACCGCCGTGTCGTCGGCAAACATGGCCATCTGGACTCCAGGCTCTCTGGGGGCGTCGTTGACGTTCACGGAGAACAGAAGAGGCCCTAGCACGCTACCTTGAGGTACTCCGGCTGTAATGCGTCTCTCGGAAGAGACGTGGTCGTGTATTCTCACGCAGAACGTCCTCTCCGTCAGAAAGCTAGCAATCAAGCGAAGGTAGCAATCTGGGAGCTGGATTTCCCGGAGTTTGAACAAGACCCCGTCGTGCCAGACACTATCAAAGGCCTTCTCCACATCTAGGAAACAGGCGACAGTCTGCTCTTTCCGACAGCCGGCGCCCGTGATGTATTCCACCAGTCTCATCAGCTGATGAGTGGTGGAATGCCCCACACGGAAACTGAACTGTTCGGGGGACCAGTACATCGAAGTTTCTTAGATGGTCTAGGACTCTCCGTTGTACAAAACGTTCGAGGACCTTTGACGTGGCTGACAGTAGACTAATGGGCCGGAGGTTGTCGGGACGGGAAGCGTCCTTTCCCTGCTTCGGGATCACTATGACCGTCGCCTTTCGCCATTTCTGGGAAAATAGGCCAGTCTTGGACACGCGTTAGTAGGGGGAAAATGACAGTTCTGACCCACAAAGGAATGCCGCCTTTCTTAAAAAACATAAAAAACCATAAAAAACAAGATCAAAGAGATGCCGCCGTTCCCGCGGTCCAAGATTTTTTCCCACGCTCTCCCCACCACCGCTGGACCACAGCATCCGCGAATTTCCGCGAATATAATTTTTTATATGCAGCCTTTCGCGAGCCTAGATCACTTTCACTTTCTACTGGACCACAGCATCCGCGACTTTTTCGCGGACCTGTGTCAAGATCCGCGACTTTTTCGCGTATCTGGACCACATCATCCGCGAATATAATTTTTTATTTTTTTTATATGCCGCCTTTCGCGAGCTTAGATCACTTTCACTTTCTATCACTTGATGCATTATAGTGTATATATTAAATATATGATCAGGGTTACCAACCTTGCATGAGTTCAAATTTGTTGTGTGTTATAATGTATATTAAATCTATATGATCAGGTTTACCAACCTATGGTGGGGGGTTCCGACTTGATGCATTATAGTGTTTATTAAAATATATGATTAGGGTTACCAATTTTTAAATAAAGCTGATTTGCATATCAGGGGTGGGTGGTGGGTGGGAGGTTCCAACTTGATGCATTATAGTGTATATTAAAAATATATGATCAGGGTTACCAACCTTGCATGAGTTCAAATTTGTTGTGTGTTATAATGTATATTAAATCTATATGATCAGGTGTACCAACCTCTGTATTATTATAGTTTATAGATATTTTATATGAGCAGGGTTGTCAACATTTTCTGTGGCGGGGGGAGGGAAATTCAAATATGTGTTATATAGTGTATATATTAAAATATATGATCAGGGTTACCAATCTTATTGTGTGTGTGTGTGTATAGAGCAGATCTGCCAACATTTTTTTTCTCTTCTGTAGTGGGAAATTCAAACTATATGATCATAATTGTTACTCTCTCTCTCTCTGTCTCTCTCACATTTGAATGTAAGTAAAACTATCTCTCTTGTTGTCAAACGTTATGTTCAAGCCGTTTTCTCCTCTCCCTCTCCCTCTCTTTCTCTCTCTCTCTCTCACTGTGTACATTGAGTAAATAATTTTAGCTCTCTCTCTCTCTCTCTCTCTCTCTCTCTCTCTCTCTCTCTCTCTCTCTCTCTCTCTCTCTCTCTCTCTCTCACTTGTTGTGTATGTCTCTCTCTCTCTCTGTGGTCAGTACCGCGCGCATGTATATGAAATTAGAAAGTTTATATTTATTCGACAAATATTAACGCCCTCTCTCTCTCTCTCTCTCTCTCTCTCTCTCGCTCGCAGACGTCGGAAGCAATTCCTAGTTTATAATGTAATTACCTGTGCGTGTATGTCTCTCTTTCGCATAAAAAAATCTCCTTGAAATAAGGTATTTTCAAAAGTTTTGTGTACACATACAAATCGCTATCGGACGATGTACGTGCTGCTCACACACACACATTGTGTATGTCTCTCTCTCTCTCGCTGCAAACGTTGACAAGAATTCCCTTATGCAAAGCGATTACGTTGTCACAGTATACAAACTTAAATATACCTTACAGACCATTGTAATTTTAAAAATTCATTTTGCATTAATTAAATATATATATCGTAAACAATGAAATAATAATAATATTTTTAATAAAACAATTATCAGTTTAAATAATAATTTTCATGATTGTAAGATACAATCTGCAAATTATTCAGCTTCACAGTAAATGTTAGCCTATTGTGTGTGTGTGTGTGTGTGTGTGTGCTATCTAAATTGTTTGTACATCAATGAATAATATAATCGTGATAGTTTTAATGTAATATGTATCGTGTATTGCTGCTGCTGCTGCTGCTGCTGCTGCTGCTGCAAACGTCGGTAGAAATTCCCCATCTCTCTCGCTCGCAGACGTCGGAAGAAATTCCTAGTTTATAATGTAATTACCCACATTGTGTATGTCTCTCTCTCGCTGCAAACGTTGACGAGAATTCCCTTATTCAAACCGATTTGTATGTGTACACAAACTTAAATATAGTTTACAGACCATTGTAATTTTAAAAATTCTAACGACATATAAATTGTAGTAGCAATAATAATAAGTGATATTTACAATGAAACTATTTTCAAATAAAAATGATGTTGGTTCGACAACCTTTTGTTTTTAAGACTATAACAAGAATGAGACAAGGATCAACTCTCTCTCCCCCTCTCACACACACACACACACACACACACACATTTAGTATGAACAGACGTGTCTTTGTTAGTAAAATGTACAAATCACATGACTTTATGTGAACTTCAAAGGGTTCAAATGTTTCAAAATAAAAATATATAAAACAAAAAAATACAGAATATATGAAATGTATATTACAAATAAAATATATATTACATATTATGAATTTTTTAATTTGTGAAGCAATCTTCTTCTTCTTCATTTGGTACTACATTAAGTCAGTCCTTGGACTTCACTTTTATGGGGTTTTCATAAACATAAAGATCACTACCACCAATAACCTGTGGTACAATACTTCTATTCAATGGTAACACCTAAGACAAAAAGCATTAAATAAAACATGCAATCAGTATTAATAATAATACAAAATCACTGTTTTATTATTTTAAAATACTGTAATTTTCATCCAAAATATTTAAAACAAAATACAGACTATATGAAATGTATATTAACAAATGTATATTTACAAAATAAGTATATTACAACTCAGGAAAGAGTGGTACGTAATTTTCACTCACCCAATCTTTTATAAATTTGCCATAATTTGCTCCGCCAGCATGGACGGTAATAAACTGAGTGTAAATATTTGATAACTCTTTTTTTACTTCTGTCTCGCCTTGAGACTGGGAATAGCAATGGCATGTCGTGGAACGACGTTGTAATAGTTCTCTATTATGCTCCACTTGAGTGGAGCGCTTTTCTATCCAATCCGCCATGTAACTTTCAAAACTGTCTCCAGACATTATACTCGACTAAAACAAAGACATTCACGTTGTTTATCACTTAATATATTATCATGATATTTTCATTATATTATCATGATATTTTCATTTAAAAATATGTTAGCAGTAACCAGCGAGAAACACATGTTTGTCACAGTATACTTCAAGCGTTAGCTGTACATATCAAATTCTTTCTTTACGTTTGTATTTTGTCTAAGCTATGTTAACTTCACACACACACACACACGCACGCACACACACACACACACACACACACACACACACACACACATTGATACATTTTGGAAACTGAGTACAGAATAAATCTACAATCACCTAGTCGGTTTGTTGGCAGAAAACAATTATGTGATCAAATAAACATTACCAGAGAACAACGTCCTCCTAAAGATAAATTTACCAGAGCTCAAAACAGTACAAAGTCATACTTTTGGTGAAGAAAATCACGTCATCAACAACAAAAGTTGTTTGTGTTTAAACAGCTACAAACAATAATTAATTTTCTTACACTAGTAAACATTTTGCTGTAATTGTTTCAATTAAAGGAAACATATATATATATATATATATATATATATATATTCGTTGAGAAAATCTGTTGTGGCTGGACGAAACATGTGTCTGAATAAATTTTCTCTCTACATAGCAGTTGTAAAAGTAGTCATATACATTATGTGCTATATATACAAAAGGCTTTCAACGTGTTTGTCATTTCAACCAATTTGTACCGCGCTCTAATTATGTAAAAATAACTGTACTGCTCCATACTACTGAGAATAAATCCGTACACACACACACACACACACACGCACACACACATACATACACAACGATGTTTCTACTTATTTGAACAAGTCCTGTATTAAATGCACTTGTTAATGTTTTAATGTGAACAATTTTACGTCTATGTATGTGCATTTGAATTATTTGCGCATGCACATACAACTGAGAATAAATCCGTACAAACATACACACACGCGCACACTTAGCAACGTTTTTACTTATTTGAACAAGTCATGTATTAAATTCAATAAATAATGCACTTGATAATGTTTAAATATTTCCAACAACTATGTTTATTAGAAGTGCTGTAAGTTCAATAACAATGTTCGCTACGTAACGTATTCAAATCTGTTTACTCACCTCTTAAATGTTGATGCACGCAAATATCGATTTCACAGTGAGATATGAAGGCTAATTGCATTCTTCACGTATATATATATTGATGTATCTTACAACGGTAGGGTAGGGGTAGC
Organism: Magicicada septendecula; assembly: GCA_034769895.1. Taxonomy (NCBI): domain Eukaryota; kingdom Metazoa; phylum Arthropoda; class Insecta; order Hemiptera; family Cicadidae; genus Magicicada; species Magicicada septendecula. The sequence goes on along the minus strand of CM068371.1, from coordinate 400,369,460 downwards.
TTAGCGTGTTTGTTTTGAAAGTCGATGTAAGTCATTGTCCGCAGTGGAAACTTTCAGAAGTTAGCGATACTGAAAGTATTTTCGTGCATTAGTCAAAATTAGGAAAACAATGCAGAGAGAGAGAGAGAGAGAGAGTGGACACACATGTAAGTAGCTCGATACTCAGTGACAACAACACACACACACAAACACACACAGTTAATATTTGCCCAAATATATAACAACGAGTGAGAGAGAGAGAGAGAGAGAGAGAGAGAGAGAGAGAGAGAGAGAGAGAGAGAGAGTGAGAGGAGGGGTCATCGACCGTGATGGAAAAGCTTTACCTCACTGCTTAAAGCTTTAAGAAGTTAGCGATACTGAAAGTATTTTCGGTCAAGTTAACACGGCTCTTTTTAAGAAACATTCTATCATTTATTTGATGTCGATACCGGTATTAATTATAGATTACACTTAGTTCCATTCACTTCCATGTGCTTACAAATACTTGTAATTAGTTTCGTTAATAACTAGGCCAAAACATTGTCATTACATGTCAACTCTTCCGTCTGTCTCGTAAATTTTGCGCAGCACTGTTTGAGTCTTATCTTTGTAAATAAAGAGCAACAGCAACAGTGTCGTAATACTCATACGAAACGATTTGTATCACCACAATTAATCATTGCTATTGAAATGAACTGTCCCTAGTCTTGTATAACAGTTACATTAATGTTACGCGGCAATGTAACTAATCGCAGGTGCTCAGCGTGACTTATGCAAACTGACTGTCGTTAAGTGTATTGTGGTTTATGCTTGGTCGCAACAAGTACACAGAACCGACCTAATGAGACAGTGGCCATTATTCATTATTATCATTTATTATGTCCATCAACTCATCATCTATTTTTTTTATTATATGAGATTTTTCTGTTATAGTAATCAGTATAGTATAATGTGGCTCTACATGGAGAAGTCTTCTCCCGATTACAGTGGGCATAATCGTCTGTTATGTGTCACGGTGTCTATATAGTTAAATGTGACTTATTATTTTCTTTTTGTTGCAATTCACTTAGCTGTTTAGCCGAAAGATGTGACGAAAAGTATTTTATTTCTATTAGGTCCCAAATATTTTCTGGGTCGCCGTGGTCATATAGTACACTAAATGGATACATTATGTTTTCTGTGACTAGTCGCAACAGAGTGTCCTACATAATATCCAGTCCACTGCTCAGCTCTATACACCGTCTCAGGCCAATCAATAATTTTATCAAGAACTAAGGGTAATGTAAATATTTGTTGAACATGCTAAAATTAAGTATTAAGATGCGAAGGTAGTAGAAATTTTACAGCTTCCTATACATTTTGTGCGCGAATATTTGCCGTTTACAATCACGTATACGGAAGTAAAGATGGAATTTAAGCGTCATTTTAATTTAAAACTTTCTATAAGATATGTAAGTGGATATAATGTTAATTTAAATTATTGTTACACCTAAAATAATGTTACATGCAGGTTGTTACTATCTCCTGAATAGAACCTTTTTTGTTCAAGAGAACATGATTTAAGGAAAAATAAGAGAGCCTCGTCCTCACATTTACACAAAGCAGAACAACAACTACAGTCTCAAATAAATATATTTTAAAAAAGATAAATATACATTAGATGGAAATTTTTCCTCTGTTTTTCTCTATGAAACACAAAAAGAACTTGGGAATCGTGTTTCTTCCCTAGATGCGGTCAACACGAGTAAAAGTAAAATTTTAAGAACAAAGTTTTCACTGTACTTTAACAAGGATGGTAATATTTTTTTTGTTCTAGTGCCTAATCTTTTAAACTAAAAAACGTACAATCTTTATTACTTTTACAAGTATAGCTTGAACGTAACACGTTAGGTTGAATGCAGCCTCAGGTTCTTGTAGTCTATCGTTTATCTTATAAATGTAATGTATATGTCTCCACATCCTCTTTTGACATTGTATGATTTTAATAAAAACAGATATCGGATTTAAATAATAATTTCGTGCTTGCAATATACAATCCATGTACACAAACTTAAAATATAGTTTACTGACCATCGTAATACAAGAAGTCATTGACACTGGTTTAGCATAGCTACTTACATTCAAATGTGAGAGAGAGGGAGAGAGAGAGAGAGAGAGAGAGAGAGAGAGAGAGAGAGACTGCAATGTGTCAGTGTAAAGTCGTGTCAATGACCTCTTGTATTACAATGGTTTAGCATAGTTTCTTACTGAAGGCTTGCACGCTTTAAATTCAGCTATACCTAAAATATATCTTCAATTAGAAGTGTAATATAAATAGTACAGTAAGAATATATTTTCAGAAATTGTAATTTGATCACACACACACACACACACACACACACACCATACACACATGTATTATATTCAATAAATTATGTGATCTGTCATTAGCAATCTAACGTTACGACGACAGCATAACGATAATGAAAGCCATACATTATCGTTTGCTAACGTCTGTATTTTGTCTAAGCTATGTTAACTTCACACACACAGACACACACACACACACACACACACACACACATACATCATTAGCAATCTAACGTTACGACGACGACATGTTAAATATCAAATTCAGTCTACTTACGTTTCACGTTAGGTTAAAAAATGCAAACACACACACACACACACACACACACACACACACACACACACACACGTGTATGTTATTTAAATTATTATTTAAATAACATACACACGTGTAGTGTTTAGGTCATCAGTACATGACGCAACGGGAGTTTTAGGTCCAATTAGGTTTGTTACACGTTGTGTGTTAGGTTAAATAACATACACACGTGTAGTGTTTAGGTCATCAGTACATGACGCAACGGGAGTGATAGGTCCAATTAGGTTTGTTACACGTTGTGTGTTAGGTTAAATAACATACACACGTGTAGTGTTTAGGTCATCAGTACATGACGGAACGGGAGTGATAGGTCCAATTAGGTTTGTTACACGTTGTGTGTTAGGTTAAATAACATACACACGTGTAGTGTTTAGGTCATCAGTACATGACGCAACAGGAGTGATAGGTCCAATTAGGTTTGTTACACGTTGTGTGTTAGGTTAAAATGCAGTCCATTCACAGCATCCCAATGGACCACAGCATCCGCGAATTTCCGCAATAAAAAAACGTCTTACGTCTTACGTCTTACGTCTTACGTTTACGTTTTACGTTTTACGTCTTACGTCTTACGTCTTACGTCTTACGTTTTACGTTTTACGTCTTACGTCTTACGTTTACGTTTTACGTCTTACGTTTTAGTTTCACATCTTACGTCTTACGTCTTACGTCTTACGTCTTACGTCTTACGTTTACGTTTTACGTCTTACGTTTTAGTTTCACATCTTACGTCTTACGTCTTACGTCTTACGTTTTACGTTTTACGTCTTACGTCTTACGTCTTACGTCTTACGTCTTACGTCTTACGTCTTACGTCTTACGTCTTACGTCTTACGTTTTACGTTTTTTTATTCGCGGAAATTCGCGGATGCTGTGGTCCATTGGGATGCTGTGAATGGACTGCATTTTAACCTAACACACAACGTGTAACAAACCTAATTGGACCTATCACTCCCGTTGCGTCATGTACTGATGACCTAAACACTACACGTGTGTATGTTATTTAACCTAACACACAACGTGTAACAAACCTAATTGGACCTATCACTCCCGTTGCGTCATGTACTGATGACCTAAACACTACACGTGTGTATGTTATTTAACCTAACACACAACTTGTAACAAACCTAATTGGACCTATCACTCCCGTTGCGTCATGTACTGATGACCTAAACACTACACGTGTGTATGTTATTTAACCTAACACACAACGTTTAACAAACCTAATTGGACCTATCACTCCCGTTGCGTCATGTACGGATGACCTAAACACTACACGTGTGTATGTTATTTAAATAATAATTTAAATAACATACACGTGTGTGTGTGTGTGTGTGTGTTTGCATTTTTTAACCTAACGTGAAACGTAAGTAGACTGAATTTGATATTTAACATGTCGTCGTCGTAACGTTAGATTGCTAATGATGTGTGTGTGTGTGTGTGTGTGTGTGTGTGTGTGTGTGTGTGTGTGTGTGTGTCTGTGTGTGTGTGTGTGTGAAGTTAACATAGCTTAGACAAAATACAGACGTTAGCAAACGATAATGTATGGCTTTCATTATCGTTATGCTGTCGTCGTAACGTTAGATTGCTAATGACAGATCACATTATTTATTGAATATAATACATGTGTGTATGGTGTGTGTGTGTGTGTGTGTGTGTGTGATCAAATTACAATTTCTGAAAATATATTCTTACTGTACTTTTTATATTACACTTCTAATTGAAGATATATTTTAGGTATAGCTGAATTTAAAGCGTGCAAGCCTTCAGTAAGAAACTATGCTAAACCATTGTAATACAAGAGGTCATTGACACGACTTTACACTGACACATTGCAGTCTCTCTCTCTCTCTCTCTCTCTCTCTCTCTCTCGCTCTCTCTCTCTCTCTCTCTCCCTCTCTCTCACATTTGAATGTAAGTAGCTATGCTAAACCAGTGTCAATGACTTCTTGTATTACAATGGTCAGTAAACTATATTTTAAGTTTGTGTACATGGATTGTATATTGCAAGCACGAAATTATTATTTAAATCCGATATCTGTTTTTATTAAAATCATACAATGTCAAAAGAGGATGTGGAGACATATACATCACATTTATAAGATAAACGATAGACTACAAGAACCTGAGGCTGCATTCAACCTAACGTGTTACGTTCAAGCTATACTTGTAAAAGTAATAAAGATTGTACGTTTTTTAGTTTAAAAGATTAGGCACTAGAACAAAAAAAATATTACCATCCTTGTTAAAGTACAGTGAAAACTTTGTTCTTAAAATTTTACTTTTAATCGTGTTGACCGCATCTAGGGAAGAAACACGATTCCCAAGTTCTTTTTGTGTTTCATAGAGAAAAACAGAGGAAACATTTCCATCTAATGTATATTTATCTTTTTTTAAATATATTTATTTGAGACTGTAGTTGTTGTTCTGCTTTGTGTAAATGTGAGGACGAGGCTCTCTTATTTTTCCTTAAATCATGTTCTCTTGAACAAAAAAGGATCTATTCAGAAGATAGTAACAACCTGCATGTAACATTATTTTAGGTGTAACAATAATTTAAATTAACATTATATCCACTTACATATCTTATAGAAAGTTTTAAATTAAAATGACGCTTAAATTCCATCTTTACTTCCGTATACGTGATTGTAAACGGCAAATATTCGCGCACAAAATGTATAGGAAGCTGTAAAATTTCTACTACCTTCGCATCTTAATACTTAATTTTAGCATGTTCAACAAATATTTACATTACCCTTAGTTCTTGATAAAATTATTGATTGGCCTGAGACGGTGTATAGAGCTGAGCAGTGGACTGGATATTATGTAGGACACTCTGTTGCGACTAGTCACAGAAAACATAATGTATCCATTTAGTGTACTATATGACCACGGCGACACAGAAAATATTTGGGACCTAATAGAAATAAAATACTTTTCGTCACATCTTTCGGCTAAACAGCTAAGTGAATTGCAACAAAAAGAAAATAATAAGTCACATTTAACTATATAGACACCGTGACACATAACAGACGATTATGCCCACTGTAATCGGGAGAAGACTTCTCCATGTAGAGCCACATTATACTATACTGATTACTATAACAGAAAAATCTCATATAATAAAAAAAATAGATGATGAGTTGATGGACATAATAAATGATAATGATGAATAATGGCCACTGTCTCATTAGGTCGGTTCTGTGTACTTGTTGCGACCAAGCATAAACCACAATACACTTAACGACAGTCAGTTTGCATAAGTCACGCTGAGCACCTGCGATTAGTTACATTGCCGCGTAACATTAATGTAACTGTTATACAAGACTAGGGACAGTTCATTTCAATAGCAATGATTAATTGTGGTGATACAAATCGTTTCGTATGAGTATTACGACACTGTTGCTGTTGCTCTTTATTTACAAAGATAAGACTCAAACAGTGCTGCGCAAAATTTACGAGACAGACGGAAGAGTTGACATGTAATGACAATGTTTTGGCCTAGTTATTAACGAAACTAATTACAAGTATTTGTAAGCACATGGAAGTGAATGGAACTAAGTGTAATCTATAATTAATACCGGTATCGACATCAAATAAATGATAGAATGTTTCTTAAAAAGAGCCGTGTTAACTTGACCGAAAATACTTTCAGTATCGCTAACTTCTTAAAGCTTTAAGCAGTGAGGTAAAGCTTTTCCATCACGGTCGATGACCCCTCCTCTCACTCTCTCTCTCTCTCTCTCTCTCTCTCTCTCTCTCTCTCTCTCTCTCTCTCACTCGTTGTTATATATTTGGGCAAATATTAACTGTGTGTGTTTGTGTGTGTGTGTTGTTGTCACTGAGTATCGAGCTACTTACATGTGTGTCCACTCTCTCTCTCTCTCTCTCTGCATTGTTTTCCTAATTTTGACTAATGCACGAAAATACTTTCAGTATCGCTAACTTCTGAAAGTTTCCACTGCGGACAATGACTTACATCGACTTTCAAAACAAACACGCTAAGCTACCCCTACCCTACCGTTGTAAGATACATCAATATATATATACGTGAAGAATGCAATTAGCCTTCATATCTCACTGTGAAATCGATATTTGCGTGCATCAACATTTAAGAGGTGAGTAAACAGATTTGAATACGTTACGTAGCGAACATTGTTATTGAACTTACAGCACTTCTAATAAACATAGTTGTTGGAAATATTTAAACATTATCAAGTGCATTATTTATTGAATTTAATACATGACTTGTTCAAGTAAGTAAAAACGTTGCTAAGTGTGCGCGTGTGTGTATGTTTGTACGGATTTATTCTCAGTTGTATGTGCATGCGCAAATAATTCAAATGCACATACATAGACGTAAAATTGTTCACATTAAAACATTAACAAGTGCATTTAATACAGGACTTGTTCAAATAAGTAGAAACATCGTTGTGTATGTATGTGTGTGTGCGTGTGTGTGTGTGTGTGTGTGTGTACGGATTTATTCTCAGTAGTATGGAGCAGTACAGTTATTTTTACATAATTAGAGCGCGGTACAAATTGGTTGAAATGACAAACACGTTGAAAGCCTTTTGTATATATAGCACATAATGTATATGACTACTTTTACAACTGCTATGTAGAGAGAAAATTTATTCAGACACATGTTTCGTCCAGCCACAACAGATTTTCTCAACGAATATATATATATATATATATATATATATATATATATATGTTTCCTTTAATTGAAACAATTACAGCAAAATGTTTACTAGTGTAAGAAAATTAATTATTGTTTGTAGCTGTTTAAACACAAACAACTTTTGTTGTTGATGACGTGATTTTCTTCACCAAAAGTATGACTTTGTACTGTTTTGAGCTCTGGTAAATTTATCTTTAGGAGGACGTTGTTCTCTGGTAATGTTTATTTGATCACATAATTGTTTTCTGCCAACAAACCGACTAGGTGATTGTAGATTTATTCTGTACTCAGTTTCCAAAATGTATCAATGTGTGTGTGTGTGTGTGTGTGTGTGTGTGTGTGTGTGTGTGTGTGTGTGCGTGTCTGTGCGTGCGTGTGTGTGTGTGTGTGAAGTTAACATAGCTTAGACAAAATACAAACGTAAAGAAAGAATTTGATATGTACAGCTAACGCTTGAAGTATACTGTGACAAACATGTGTTTCTCGCTGGTTACTGCTAACATATTTTTAAATGAAAATATCATGATAATATAATGAAAATATCATGATAATATATTAAGTGATAAACAACGTGAATGTCTTTGTTTTAGTCGAGTATAATGTCTGGAGACAGTTTTGAAAGTTACATGGCGGATTGGATAGAAAGGCGCTCCACTCAAGTGGAGCATAATAGAGAACTATTACAACGTCGTTCCACGACATGCCATTGCTATTCCCAGTCTCAAGGCGAGACAGAAGTAAAAAAAGAGTTATCAAATATTTACACTCAGTTTATTACCGTCCATGCTGGCGGAGCAAATTATGGCAAATTTATAAAAGATTGGGTGAGTGAAAATTACGTACCACTCTTTCCTGAGTTGTAATATACTTATTTTGTAAATATACATTTGTTAATATACATTTCATATAGTCTGTATTTTGTTTTAAATATTTTGGATGAAAATTACAGTATTTTAAAATAATAAAACAGTGATTTTGTATTATTATTAATACTGATTGCATGTTTTATTTAATGCTTTTTGTCTTAGGTGTTACCATTGAATAGAAGTATTGTACCACAGGTTATTGGTGGTAGTGATCTTTATGTTTATGAAAACCCCATAAAAGTGAAGTCCAAGGACTGACTTAATGTAGTACCAAATGAAGAAGAAGAAGATTGCTTCACAAATTAAAAAATTCATAATATGTAATATATATTTTATTTGTAATATACATTTCATATATTCTGTATTTTTTTGTTTTATATATTTTTATTTTGAAACATTTGAACCCTTTGAAGTTCACTTAAAGTCATGTGATTTGTACATTTTACTAACAAAGACACGTCTGTTCATACTAAATGTGTGTGTGTGTGTGTGTGTGTGTGTGTGAGAGGGGGAGAGAGAGTTGATCCTTGTCTCATTCTTGTTATAGTCTTAAAAACAAAAGGTTGTCGAACCAACATCATTTTTATTTGAAAATAGTTTCATTGTAAATATCACTTATTATTATTGCTACTACAATTTATATGTCGTTAGAATTTTTAAAATTACAATGGTCTGTAAACTATATTTAAGTTTGTGTACACATACAAATCGGTTTGAATAAGGGAATTCTCGTCAACGTTTGCAGCGAGAGAGAGACATACACAATGTGGGTAATTACATTATAAACTAGGAATTTCTTCCGACGTCTGCGAGCGAGAGAGATGGGGAATTTCTACCGACGTTTGCAGCAGCAGCAGCAGCAGCAGCAATACACGATACATATTACATTAAAACTATCACGATTATATTATTCATTGATGTACAAACAATTTACATAGCACACACACACACACACACACACACACACAATAGGCTAACATTTACTGTGAAGCTGAATAATTTGCAGATTGTATCTTACAATCATGAAAATTATTATTTAAACTGATAATTGTTTTATTAAAAATATTATTATTATTTCATTGTTTACGATATATATATTTAATTAATGCAAAATGAATTTTTAAAATTACAATGGTCTGTAAGGTATATTTAAGTTTGTGTACTGTGACAACGTAATCGCTTTGAATAAGGGAATTCTTGTCAACGTTTGCAGCGAGAGAGAGAGAGACGTACACAATGTGTGTGTGTGAGCAGCACGTACATCGTCCGATAGCGATTTGTATGTGTACACAAAACTTTTGAAAATACCTTATTTCAAGGAGATTTTTTTATGCGAAAGAGAGACATACACGCACAGGTAATTACATTATAAACTAGGAATTGCTTCCGACGTCTGCGAGAGAGAGAGAGAGAGAGAGAGAGAGAGAGAGAGAGAGAGAGAGAGAGAGAGAGAGAGAGAGAGAGAGAGAGAGAGAGAGGGCGTTAATATATGTAGAATAAAGAGAGACATACACGCACAGGTAATTACATTATAAACTAGGAATTGCTTCCGACGTTTGCAGCGAGAGAGAGAGACATACACAATGTGTGTGTGTGTGTGTGTGTGAGCAGCACGTACATCGTCCGATAGCGATTTGTATGTGTACACAAAACTTTTGAAAATACCTTATTTCAAGGAGATTTTTTTATGCGAAAGAGAGACATACACGCACAGGTAATTACATTATAAACTAGGAATTGCTTCCGACGTCTGCGAGCGAGAGAGAGAGAGAGAGAGAGAGAGAGAGGGCGTTAATATTTGTCGAATAAATATAAACTTTCTAATTTCATATACATGCGCGCGGTACTGACCACAGAGAGAGAGAGAGACATACACAACAAGTGTGAGAGAGAGAGAGAGAGAGAGAGAGAGAGAGAGAGAGAGAGAGAGAGAGAGAGAGAGAGAGAGAGAGAGAGAGAGAGAGAGAGAGAGAGAGAGAGAGAGAGAGAGGAGGGAGAGGAGAAAACGGCTTGAACATAACGTTTGACAACAAGAGAGATAGTTTTACTTACATTCAAATGTGAGAGAGAGAGAGAGTGAGAGAGTAACAATTATGATCATATAGTTTGAATTTCCCACTACAGAAGAGAAAAAAAATGTTGGCAGATCTGCTCTATACACACACACACACACAATAAGATTGGTAACCCTGATCATATATTTTAATATATACACTATATAACACATATTTGAATTTCCCTCCCCCCGCCACAGAAAATGTTGACAACCCTGCTCATATAAAATATCTATACACTATAATAATACAGAGGTTGGTACACCTGATCATATAGATTTAATATACATTATAACACACAACAAATTTGAACTCATGCAAGGTTGGTAACCCTGATCATATATTTTTAATATACACTATAATGCATCAAGTCGGAACCCCCCCACCATAGGTTGGTAAACCTGATCATATAGATTTAATATACACTATAACACACAACAAATTTGAACTCATGCAAGGTTGGTAACCCTGATCATATATTTTTAATATACACTATAATGCATCAAGTTGGAACCTCCCACCCACCACCCACCCCTGATATGCAAATCAGCTTTATTTAAAAATTGGTAACCCTGATCATATATTTTAATATACACTATAATGCATCAAGTCGGAATCCCCCACCATAGGTTGGTAAACCTGATCATATAGATTTAATATACATTATAACACACAACAAATTTGAACTCATGCAAGGTTGGTAACCCTGATCATATATTTAATATATACACTATAATGCATCAAGTGATAGAAAGTGAAAGTGATCTAAGCTCGCGAAAGGCGGTACATAAAAAAAAATAAAAAATTATATTCGCGGATGCTGTGGTCCAGATACGCGAAAAAGTAGCGGATCTTGACACAGATCCGCGAAAAAGTCGCGGATGCTGTGGTCCAGTAGAAAGTGAAAGTGATCTAGGCTCGCGAAAGGCTGCATATAAAAAATTATATTCGCGGATGCTGTGGTCCAGCGGTGGTGGGGAGAGTGTGGGAAAAAATATTGGACCGCGGGAACGGCGGCATCTCTTTGATCTTGTTTTTATCGTTTTTTATGTTTTTTAAGAAAGGCGGCATTCCTTTGTGGGTCAGAACTGTCATTTTCCCCCTACTCGCGTTGAACAGCGCAACCAAGAAAATTATTCCTTGCTCCGGGAGTCGAATTAGAGCGGCGTTCGAGACGCCGTCCGGGCCAGGAGCTTTTCTCGGTACGAGTCCAACGAGCCGATCTGAGACCTCTTCCCTAAGCGCCTAGACATAAAAATTAATGGAACTTTATACCACAATCGTTATCTTATTACCAGAATTTACAACACATTCACGACTGTCTGTTAACGTTTTGTACCATTTATAAACGGTCTGGCAGTCAATACAGAGAAATCCGAGACGATTGCCTTCTCTCGTCAGCATACTTCCCGATGACGGCCCCTATCCCTAAACGGGAACCCGATCGAGTGAAAACGGTTTGTGAAGTATTTGAGCGTCATTCTTGACCGGCGCCTTAGCTTCGCAGCCTACCTCTCACAGTGCTTCCAGTGAACCTGCGGCGTCAAAGCCAAGCTATATACCTGCTCTTTCTTAGAGCCACCCTGGCATTCTAGTATTCTGGTCACCAGCGCCAGTATTTTGGTCTATTTTAACTAAAAACTATTCTAATCACTCTACATCTCTCTAATCACTCTATATTTTCTGACCACTCTTTTCGTTTGTTGATTATGGCGTATACGTTTTGCAAAGTAAGTTATTTCGTTTATAACTTTGTTATCGTAAGAGTTTTATACCAATCGTTCAATTTTCGACAGTTAGTTTTCAAGTTCTCTTGTTATCATTCTTCTTTGTCACAAACGATCTCTGTCTTCAGAACCTATCACTTCCTAAGTAAATAGATTCTGCAACATGCTTAAGTTTCATATTCTAGAGGTGTCCGTTAGCGTAATTCTGTACACTGATGCGAAATTTTCTAGCCTTTTATGCGGCATGTTTGATGGCCATAGGTACAGCTTATTTTCTTAGATTACCTTATAGCGTGATTTAAACTTGAGAGTATGAGGAAACAATCATGTGTTTTATTTCAATTAAAACTAAAGTGACTTATAAACAGTTGTTCTTTTTCGTTGCAAAAAAAAAAAACGGAAAAAGCTATATGAACAAACGTTTAAGCAATGCTATTGTTTAGTGAAGAGGGAAGCTGCAGCCAGGTGACTGCAATGACAGATGAATTAAACATAACACACTGCGCGCAGCCACCTGGCTGTGGTACCGCCCAAACACTGATGTTTTCAACAACTGTGTCTGCTTTCAGGTTACTCATGCTCGTGTCCACCGTTCGAGTGCATGTGTTCGCTGAGGATACAGCCACACCATCAGCTCCAACAAACCGCTCCCAACATGGACGCCAACTACTGGCTTCAGGAACATCCCACCCTGCCACCACCCCCTCCGCTACCGTTACCTGCTCCATCCGGCGCCGCAGACACCACCGACTCCTTCTTCGACAGCGGCTCGTCGCAGGTGTCTTACGACTTCACGCTCAACAATGACCTGTTCCAGCCCGAGGAAATCTTCCAGTTGGATCAACCTTTGAGAGCGCCCGACTTTACAAACCCGGTGGCGGCGGCGGACCCGGTGTCCAAGTCGCCGCCGACGCTTCTCGATCTCGGCAGCGGCACGATACATCGTGCGTCGCTCAAATCTGAACCGGATCCCTACTGGATGTTGCCGTCGTCCAGTTCGATGAGCCTGGAAGACAGTAACAGCAGCTGTCGCCTTCAGCAGTGTTCGCCGGAAACGACGTTTCCACAGAACAACAACACCATCGAAAATCCTCTACGCGAAGACGAGTGTTCCTTAAACAGACTGAACTTTACGCCCGAGTTTATACAGAAAATGAACCTAGGTTTTATGAACTTCCACTTCGACGACACGAAAGACAATGTGTTCGGTACCAAATATCAAGTGTGCAGTGAACAACAGCAACAAGACGTTATAGACAATTGTAGACTGTACGGTTTTAGCGCCACCGCAATGGACGATTCGAGTCGGTTCCAAAGCTGTGACGAGCCGAATCGGTTTCAAAGCTGTGACGAGCCGAACCGGTTCCAAAGTCGGTGCGACGAGTCGTCGTCGACGCCGTTCAAAGTGGAGATGGGTCAGCACCACCAGTCAACGAGTCTGGACTGTGATATACAAGCGGAGTACGCTGCGCCGGTAGAGCCGGGTCTGACCGCTACTCACGGGGAACCGGAATACCCGGACACGATAGACTGTGGCCAGCTGTACCACAGACAGGACGAGCCAACCGACTTCCGATTCCCCGACACCGGTTTCCAATACCAACCGTTTCAGTATCAGAACCACAGTTATTATCAACACGTTCCCCACCAATAATATTGTGTAAATAAATGTAAATAATATTGTGTACAGTTTACTGACTATTGTTTTATTGGTTACGTAAAACTCTGTTTACCATCACAGATTCCTTGGAGTCCTTTACCAATACGACTGAAATAAGTAAAACATTTTTGACAGGAGGTTTCAGAGCTTGCTATTTTGCACCTAATTGCCAAGAGTTACTAAACTTTTAATGTTAGAAAAAAAAAACTAACCACAGCCGACACAAGCGATTATTAAGTAACTGCTTTTACTTTTAAGTGTAATACATTTCAACGGAGAGCGTATTAGATTCTACGCAGCAATATGTTCGCGTACAATTCAAATGTGGCGTGAAGGCTGGTGGTTGTAGGCCGTTTGCAACTTCAACAGTAGGCCTATATGGCAGAGCTACACAAACATATGGGAGGACGTGCGCTACTCTTCACAACTGCCCTATGTTCCCAATGTTAGCTAGACGGTTGTAAAGTTTCTGCAACGCTCCACTAGTAGCGCTGTAGTGCAACTTTGTGTCATGAAGTCAGCACAGCCTTCTTGACTTAATACGTTGTGTCAGGTTTAGGTTTAGTTTACGTTGGTTCAAGGTAAACGTTATCCGTTGTTTGAGGTTATAAAATTATTGTAATAATTTTGTATAACTGTGATTATGATAGTTTAATGTCTTTTAACTCCTCTCCCATCCACTCAATCAACTACTGCAACCACCAGCCGCCACTGATGTACATATAGACCTATTATGCATTACACTACATCTTGTACAGTATGTGTTATAGTAAATATGGTTATTACGTAGGTAGCCTACTGTACACAGACTATTGTGAGAAACAAGTAGCCTACAGCAAAATTCCGATTATCCGAAATAATGGGGGCGGAACTCGAGTGTTCGAGTGTACTGCTTAAGTCACAAGCAACAAAAGGTTATTTTATTGAAACACTATTTTTTTATCCAGAAAACTGTTTATTTAAGTAGTGGTATAATAATATGATTAAAATAGTGATGACATAATTCTAATTAGTTTTTAGGAAAAAACTGAAATTTTCTGTTGAGTTTTTTCTTTTGTTTTCTTGCGGCATGTCACGCCAACGTTTAACAGTAGCCTATATATTAGAGGGCGATGACTCGGCACTTTTTTCAATAAACCTTAATGAAACATACGGACAGAGTGAGAGAAATTTGAACGTGTACCGTCTAAGACACAGATATTTAATAGAAATACCGACCATATTTTAGTTGAAATTTTTTACTTCCAAAGCATTGACTGCCTCTTGTTATAACCTGCAACATTTGCATCCATGTCTGTATTCTCAACTTCCGATTCTTCTGTTCATAACGTAGCAGCTAAATTTATGGAGACACTATTTTTTGTTTTTTACATTGGACAACAGCTATTTTTGGTACATACGTATTGCATTGGTTTTAATTTGTTCCTTTCACTTTTTTTAAACTACATTATTTGAAGTCGTTTTGTTTAGTGTTAAAAAATGTTTTAATACTTTTCGATCGTTTCGAATGACCCATATTTCGGTTAACCCTGATTCGGAAACCCGGGATTTTACGTATATTCGATTTAATTAAAACACTAAAAGGTGTTGCATGTAGAAAAGTAAATTTTGTCTGCTTTCATTTTTTTTTAAATTCGGAGTTCAGTATTCTGTCAATTTGTTCAGTCTTTTCACAAGACGTTTCCTTCTTCAGATCATTAGGAGTACGTGAGGCTATCGTATGTGAGAATGTCGATGACGTGTCCCGGCTGTCACACTGTTTGTCGTGTCCTCGGACGTGACATGTGTTATAGCATCTTCGGCCCTTAATATGTAATCTCCATTACAATTTAATACAATTTGTAAGTCTCATTTACATTTATGGTATGACAGTAGGCCTTAGGAACGCATGCAATGTCACGGTTGATCAGTCCAGTTAACAGAATCTACAACACGGGTATTTGACCTGAAGATTTACTGAAGACTATTCTAGTTATCTTGCCAAAGAAGTTCAATGCTAAAGATCGTAAACACTACAGGACAATTAGTTATCTATGACATTACAAAGGCTGTCACAAGATTGGTGCTGAGGAGACTAGAGAGAAGAACTGAGGAAAATGTAGGGGAAGACCGATTTGGTTTTGGACAAGGTGCAGGTACAAGACATGCAATTGGATGCCTGACGATGCTGGGAGGAATATTAGAAGTTAGATGTATGTTGATTGGGCGGATGCTTTAAGCAGATTTGGCTAGAATATTCTACTGAAGATTTTGAAAGGTATTGGTATAGACAGCCTGGAAGGCTAGAAGCCTAATAAAGAAGATGTGCGCAAAACAGAAAGTACTAACAGATAAGGATGAAACGTAAGTGATGGGGATTGGAAGAGGCGTTACACGTCGCCAATACTAGTCAATATCTACGATTGAAAATTAACAAATAAAGCCTTAAAAACAGCAAGAGGGATTGTGATGCAGGAGAAAGAGTAAATACTATTAAATACACAGAAGATAATCAGTGATAGCGGTGTTAAAAAAAAGAGAGCTACAATTTATATTGAAGAGTATTATACAAGTGGGGAAAGAGTTCAAAATAAAGATAGGTGTCGAGAAGGTGATGATAATTAGCAATTACGAAGGCTTGGTCAACTGTAGTGTAAGAATGAAAGAAAGACTCTAGAGCAATTGAATTTATGTAAGTATTTGGGGAGCACGGTGGCGTGCAATGTAAACTGTACGCAGGAAGGCAGAAGTAGGACTACAGGACTGACAATATGGGTAAGAGAGTTCTTTAAAAGCATTCTAGCAAGAAGGATTTCGATTACGATAAGAAAAGAACGTGTTAAAAGTTTTATTTTGAATGTGGTTTTAGGTGGCAATGAAACATGAACCACCAAAGAAAAAAAGAGAAAGTTTACCTAGAGAGCTACTAAATGTTGTTGTGGCGAAGAATGGTTAAGGTAAAATGGACTGACTGAGTGAGAAACGATAAAGTATTGACGGGAACAGAAGAGGAAGGAAAATTGCTGAAAGTAATAAGAAAGACACAAACATCTTGTTGGGGGCATACTCGCGTAGAAACTATCTGCAGCTAAGAATCGTAGAAGGAAGTATGAAAGCATGAATAGGTGGAAGGAAGTACAGGACGGGGAAGAAGAGAGGTTGGAATTCTTGGTGATATCAGAAGCGGAAGGAGGTATAGTAAGAAGAAGACAGATGAACAAGATCGAGAAAAATGGAGAGCATCCAACTGAAAGCCGTTGTAAAACAGTTATACTAAAAAGAGGGGAAGAAGAAGTATGACAATAGCGAGTAATTCTGATAAAGAACTCATAAGCCAACATTTACAAGCCTAAAGCTAATGGTTTATAAACCAAAAATTTGCTTAATATTATTTGTAATACTACTGTTTAATAACCTTTGTCTTTTAACACAGGGGCTTGCGGTGGTTTGGGGGGGGGGCCGACCACTTTTCTATTTCACACCTAGTTTCACTTAACACACGATAGCTCAATAACCGGTGTCAAGTATAAATTTTAAAAACATTCAATTTTTTACAATAAAGCACTGGTGCATGCAAACCTCCAACTTAAAAACATACATACATACAAGACTGTGCTGTAATTCTGCTTCAATACACGTAACAGAACAACGCAAAACGTTTTGACCATCTGCTTAGTACAGTAGTTTCTGAGACAAAGGTAAGGTATCTTAGTCTGTGGTTGAAGTAGCGTGTGGTCAGTATTCGGGTAGGGTGGAGGGTTAAAGTACAACGACACAAACAGTTTTCAGACCTACATATTCAGTTAGTTTGTTTTTTTCATTTAAACAATAGGAACGCCTGCATACTATTTCGGTGAGCAAAACAACATTACGCCTATCTTCATTGTGCTAACAATTTGCTTATAATCTGTAATTCCGGATTTTGCAGGATTACTTGCCTCAAACTATAACACGGAAAATAAAACATCTTTTCATTCAATCAGTCAATAATTTTGTTAATAATCTGTTTACAGGTTCGGTTAAATTGTCGACCAACTAATGTTACAACTTGTTTAACTTGTTTGTGTACTGTTTACAAATTATTGTTTAAAGGGATTGGTCATTCAAGTATTTTTATACAAAACAGAAATACTTAAAGGGCTTTAAAAACACGATGAAAATATTTTCGATTTAAAAAAACAGTAACATTGTAATAAAAAGTAACTGTAATAAAAAATAATAAACAGAATAGTACTTAATAGAATTATTTACATAGTTACACGAAATTGACAAATTTTATAACTTCAAAACAATGGATAACACAAACCTATTTATTTGAAATTTTCAAACGCAGCGAAACATTAAAATGTAAGCAGCTTAAAAATGAACAAGGTCTTACGTTTTGAAAATGCAACTAAAGACGCGGTACAGCTCTACCAGTGGTTATGCTGCAGATCATGTGCAACGACTAAGCTTACATGTACGACATTGAGAAATTTTGTTTTGAATATTAATGCCGCGGTTTCACCTACCTACGTTAAGTTTTTAACGGCCGTAAGGATTTAACAGAAGATAACCTGTTTCACGAACCTCAGTTAAAGACTAGTACAGATGAAATAGAAAATATGAAACAGTACGCGCAGATCGTAGTGGGAATCAGGTAAAGCAGTGTAGAATGTGGGGTGTAAGGTGATCTAAAATAACACACAACCATGTGATATAGGTTACCATCCATGCCGCTGTTCTGAACACAAAATAATTGGTCAGAAAACAACGCGTCACCGCTACGCATGCCCAAAGAGATCTTTTCACACAGCGCAACCAGACAGCCGTTTCATGTCTAATTATTTCAGCTGTAAACTCCCTGAACTCGCTGACTATTTTAAACGAAGTAAATAACTTATAATATTATATTATTATTATTATACTATTTATATTATTAGATAAATTTTGATATTTGAAAAATCGAATTTCAATTATAATTTATATTATATATATACAAACTTTCACTAGTGAACACTTACTTTTGGTTTTATGTCCCAAACGTTTCGACGTGGTGTCCGTCTTCCTCAGTGGGATTTGAAATACAGAGTGTCAGTACAAAGTAACCGTTATGGGTTGTAGGTGTGTGTGGTGGGGGTTGGGGGTTGTCACCTAAACCCATAACGGTTACTTTGTACTGGCACTTGTGACGATTTAAATTGTACCAATAATCAAGAAAATAAAAAATTTAAAATTAAGGTTGCGAGCTCTTAAGCCATTTAAATCTCACTGTATTAATATAAAATACCTGTATGTACTCAGTATGAGAGGAAGCAGTAATTAATAAGTTATAAGATACTCTAATAAAAAGATAAATTGTAAAGAGTTATTAATATAGTATTTAACCCTTTGCTTGTAAGCAGGCGCTGTCCTGTTGATTCCAGACTCGACATGCTTTCAGAGTCTTGTGTGAGTTAGAATAAGATAAAAAAAATTAATGTTAATAATAATTAAAAATCTGAAGGCATAAATAGTCGCTAAAACAACTGATTTAAATTATGTATATTTGTTTAGGGATAGTTTGTATAAATAAAAATGTTAACTTAAATATAGTTAGGAACTACATTCTCGCGCGGAAATTGTCCCACTAACTTTTGCCCAGTACCAGGCGAAGGGAGCGGAATTTCTCTCTCTTGCAATGGTGACTCCGTACAGTATAGACGTAGGAGCTGTGCGCTCAAAATATATTAACGATATTTTGTTTCACCTTAAGATGGTGTACCAGATGTAGTTGTTTAAAGCATCTGGATGTATTAATTAATGTAGTCATGTGAATAGACAATAAGTTTAAAGTAATGTAAAACAAAAAGTATCGAAACGTAACAAAGAGTGTAACACAAGATGACATCGTGCTTGAACAAATAACAACAATTCCAAAGTCATACCCGGACATGTGAATCATCAGAAGCCACAAATTCTACTGCACGTGACAGAAGATGCAGATCGGGACTTCCGATAATCTACAAGATCATCTGAGATATCTACTCTGCATATTGTTCAACCTGCGAACTTTTGGAGCCCTTCACAGAGGAAGGCCAGAGCGAGATGACGACGTAGTTCCTGTTTCCCAAGACGGATACACCAGGACGAGTCTTCAGTATACCAATTAAAAGGTGACTCGATAGCCTGTCTATCGAGGGTTACTAATATTTGTTACACAACACATCTTGAAAGAGACTTTTCAGAAAATATTAATTTTGTAAAGACTTATAAATTAAATATAAGAATTTCATGTAACTATTCTAACTTCATACGTTGTAACAGTTTATATGATGATGTAGAGCATTATAATTCAAGCTATAATACCATTCTTCCAATGGTTGAGTAAAAGAAAGTCTTGCAAGCTAATATCATGAAATGAGTATAATTAAAAGTTTTAATTGCAGAAATACAGTAAGTTGACCCGGATCCGAGGTGTAGCTATGTAAAATCAAGTTGATCTCAAAGTTAAAGAAACCTTTCAAATAATTTAATAATTGAATTAGTAATGTCATGGGATCTGTCAGTAGATGTTTTTAAATGTTAAATAAAAGAGAAGTCTTCTTGTTACACACATATGAGGAGTGCTTAAATCAATTGTATACCTTGCCATTGTTTCCTTACACAGTTAGTAAGCAATTTGTTACATTAATTATTTGTGATCAATTCTGTTACAACGTAGGCAGCCCATCTAATTAACGGAGTTTAATTACGAGGGGTTCCCTGGATTTGTAACGCGGAAAAAAGACGTTACACACTCTGTATTTCAAATCCCACTGAGAAGACGGACACCACGTCGAAACGTTTGGGACATAAAACCAAAAGTAAGTGTTCACTAGTGAAAGTTTGTATATATATAATATTTAAAAAAGTGAATGAAGAGGATGTATCAACAAGACAATTATAATTTATATATTGTATATTTATACTATAAATTTCAATTCTAAGAAAAAATTCCAAAAATCTTGATTATACTACTATTTTTTTTTAGTAAAATAACTTGAGAGCAGATAATCGTATAACAAACATTTAAAATTTGAAACTTTCGAATCTGTGTTAAAACTCCAATTATTCTGACACCGGGATGGATTTTTACATTTTTATTTTTTTTTTATTTTTGAAAAGGGTCACCTTGTTTGGGCCTTGAGGTCCAAAAATTTTGAAATTTCTAAAACTGTAGACTACACTGTAGGCTACTCAGATTTTTTGGTTAAAATTCTCTCTAATTCGATACCCCACATGGACTCTACGATTGTATCAATATTTTCACCTACTTTTTGTGACTATGAAACATACTCCTAATATTATCACCTACACACTATGAAACATTATAGCCCACAGGACTGATCTGAGCATATGCGAAATTAATGAAAATGTTATTAGTTTCGCAGCGAAGTGTTTGTCCACTGTGAATCTCGCAACTGCTGCTGAAAATCTATCGACAGATCTTAACCTACTGTCGTGACAATTGGCTTGAAGGCGGGCCTTAGTCAGTAACAATTCGACATCTACACAGGAATGTAGAACACTTTTCCCCTCCCAACCGTGCAGCTCATCACTGAACGTGGCTTTTAGCATGGAGGGGGTGAAAGAGAGAGAGAGAGAGAGTTATTTACCAGGAATCCAGTCGAATCAGGAACATCTTTAAGAATTTGAAGTAAAATGTGTAAGTTGTTAAATAGCCACCAGTAACTGCAATCCGTTAAGAAGTTTATTAAATTATTACACAGGTATGTAATTATACAGACTCATATAATAAACTCGGGGTTACATATGTACTCTATTCAATACCGATTCACCTGCCTGTCCAGTCGCTTTGATTTGCAAAAATATGACGTCTTGATTCCTAGGCATCTCGGTTTTTTAAGGTCTATAACTTTATAACGGCAGTACAAAAGTTATGTAACCCGTAGCCGTAGTAGCCTGATACGTAAACCTCCTAAATCTAAATGAAGGTAATTTTGGATTGAGATTTCGTTTTCCTGACGTTAATAAGCCGAACTTATAGTCTATTACGGAGGAATTTTCTGCCGATTTTGAGTTAGTGACCATGGATCCTTCTGATTTTTTGCAATGTCTTCATAAAAGGTTATAGAATAATGTTAAGCAAATTTTTTGGTCCGATCTTAAATTTAAGGGTTGTTTTGACCCCTTTTTTGGAGGTTAAAAAACAAATTTAATTAACCCCGGGAACCGATATAGAATTAAATTCTAAGCGAAAAAGCTAATATACATTTTTTCGAAAAAAACGCTTTGTTTGCGAGTTACAAGGGTTCAAAATTGTTCCCAAAAAACGCGTTTTTTAACATTAATCTGCAAATAACTCAAAAACAACGCCATTTTGCAAACAACTTGTATAAATAAAAATTAACGTTTATTAACAAGTAAACGTTTTCCACTTTGTTTGGTTTCGTTATGCCAAAGGATTCTCGAGATACAGCCAAAACAAGATGCAGATTCACCGTTTTTTTATCAAATCACATTCTTAAAACTTATATAACTTATATAAAAATGGTTAGATCGTATCTAACTTGGTATCAAATGAAAGCTCTGTTAATTTCTTAATATATGATGGGTTAATTACTTTTGTAGCTTACAAAATAAAGACGTTCTCTAGGAAAATATCATAATTTCTACAAATTTTTTTCAAGAAATTTAAAAAGGGACGTCCGCCATTTTGTCAAATATGTATATTAAGCCGAGATACTGTAGCTTTTGGTTGTCTATTATATTAGTAATGTCCTCAAATTTTTTGAAGCATATATGTATTGTTGTTAAAACGTGTAACGTTTTAAGAAAATTCAAGTTTTTGGATTTTCCACAAATTTCGCATTTTTTATTAAATATCTCAGTAACGATGCATTTTATCGAGAAATTAATATAAATAAAAAATATAGTTAATAAAAAAACAAAAAATTTTAATTTTGTTTCATTTTTTTACGACTAGAACTCGATGAGTTACAGCATTTTAAAGGTGTATTTTGCCGACATCGTGTAAAAAATTTTTGACTTACAGGCGAAGTATCTAGTGTACAGTTGGTTCTTCGACTATACTGCATACGACAAAAGTTGCAGCTCTTTAAATGTCCTACAAAAATTCATTTTGTTTGAAATTTGTTTCTTAAAAATTGACCGAGTTATGACCAAAAATGTAAACGCGCTCCAACAGTTAGATTTTGTTATCGTACGTTATAGGTTCGGGTGCGGTCCTGAGAGCCTATTAATTTATACTAAACCAAATTTTTTAAAAATTGACAATAAAATTAAGTATCATTATTATTTTTTAATGTATATTGTAAACAAAAGAATATCTGTTGCAATATGTCACTGTCTGTACTGGTGGTTCTTTATACGATCGAGTCGAATATCGTATATCAATCGAATATTTAATTTAATCAAATAATATAATGTTTATGGTTCGACTTTTCTTTGATTAAATTTTTATAAGCATGGATGAAATATATATATATTTTTTTTTACTGAATTTTGAGTTATGACCGCTAAAAACACGGACCCTCTAGCGGAGATCAGAAGAGGCCTGATGCGCTTACCTGATGCTCACTACTTACAGCTGGCACGTGTTTTTTGGAGGATTAGTTGAGCGTCGGAGTTGTTTGTTATTGTGCAAGGGTTGTAATATTTTGTTAAATATTATTAATGTTGTGATGTTTAAGTAAATGTAGGTTAAACACCCCCCAAAATCCTGTAGGTACCCAATTTCAGGACTTCAAATTTTTCTCTCGTTGCGTCGGATGTATCCCTTGACGTCAAAATCGTAATCAGCACCGCCAAAAACCTTTAGATTCTCACTTTCGAGACTTTGACCGGCATTCTCGCGAAGTTTAATACTTACACCCCCTGATTATAGTCTGCTCCAACCCTTTAAAAAGCGTCGAATATAATTTTGGACGTCAGAATCGTAATCAGCACCCCCAAAAACCTATAAGTACCTAATTTAAGGGCTTCGAAACGCATCCTCGCGTCGTTTCATATTTTCAACCCTTTAAGGGTGGTTTTCAACCCTTTAGAGATGAGAGCGTGCCAAAAATGTTTCCTTAACTTTGTTCTAGAACCTTTTAGGAAGCGATAGCAAAAGAAATCAAAAAACTACATGGACACTTACTCAAAATCGGCAGATAGGCCCTTTGTCACGCCTCACGTAATAGACAACCTATGAGGTTGCGGTGTATAAGGAGGGATTTAAGGTAAAAATCACTTTCAGGCATATGCCCCTACGTTTTACGTGTAAGTTGGCTTGAAAGTGTTTATGGTTAGTGGGATAAAAGTTAATAATTTACTACGTTGTACTTTAGCTAGAAGGGCCAGATAAAGATGAAGAAACATTTTTTATCAAGATTTTTTCAACATTCTGAAACATTCGTTGAACAAAGGTATTACATTTTGTATACAGAATGAGATAATCTGCCCAACGTGGAGAAAATGATTGAGAAGGCTTTGCTAACGACACCGTCGCATCAGTCATATTCTCAAGACACGATCGATCTTGACAACGTTTCGCGACTGCTGAAGACGTTAAAAAAAAATCATCGAACTACTTGTATTCCGAAAAGTTTTAATCGAACTATTCCAGAAGTGTTTTAATCACTGGAACGGTGCGCGTTGCGAGAACTGGACACGACTGGTGGGAAGAAGAAGAGAATGGGATCGAGGTAGTAGAGGAAGCTTTACCTTTTGTCTTTGAAGAGAGCATTAGGCTACAGTCATTTCTTTATAACTTAATGAAGCAGGCTCAGTAGCGTCTACCATAAACAGCTTAATAGCTTTGCTAATTAAATCTTATTAGGTAGGGAGTAACATTTAATATTATAGTTAAGAAATAGTCTCCCTTCCTACCTAGATACCACTCGGCGCTACAGCCCATGGTGAGCCTTGGCCTCCTTTGCAAATCTCCTTAAAATTCTCTCCTCCATCATAAGAAATAGTCTGTTAATTCAGTTATATTAATTACAAAAACCAAGTTTACAAAGGGAATTATAGTGGTACACTTGAAATGTGTGTGGAGAGGGAAGACGTACCGTAAATCCCATTTAAAACGTATTTTACTTCAAAATCTTTGATTAGTTAAGCTCGAATACTCATGGAACCGATTCCCGTCATTCAACGACACTTTCGGTAGTCACTGTATTACTTTATACATTACAGATATATGGAACATTTTTTTAGGGAATCTGAAACAATGTTCAAAAGTATTTTATTTGTAAATTTAGTTGTAAGACCGCTTTGTGATATAAGTTGTGTAATGTCAGATTCAGCGCTACCTGTTAGCAAAGTTCAGAACGACAGTTTCTGTTCTCGTTTTTACTCACTCACCTTAATGAGGTGCAAGACACTTTCTCACGCCCCCTTTTGCCCAAGGATATAGTGGTTTTGCCTCTGGTGGTTAAGCCTACAGTTGGTTAACAATTTACTATAAATATACTAGGCCATATTATTATAGCCTATAACATCGAAATGCTTCTTCCTCTAGGCCTCACGTATTTATTTGTTATCTTTTATAATATCAATTACGTCCGAGTTCAGATAATTTGCGCTTGTAACTACATTAGAATAGGATACCTCGCCTCACCAATTGCACCTATCTCGAAATGAAACCAAGTTCGTGGTTTTCAATAGTATCTCTTTTTAAACATTATTTTCATTTAAATTATTCTATTTTTTTATTTTTAAATTTAATTTTATTTTTAAAATGTTTATTTCGTTTACCTCAAAGTTTGTTATAGTGTGAAGTAGAACTGCAATGTTTAAAAAATACTTCAGGCATTGGCAGGGGGGTTGAAACCCCTCTTAACATTTCTCACTCAGCTAAAAATCGTTAATGTTGAGTCATGTATTATCCTATACGTCTAAATATTTTTGTAATAAGCGATAACAATTAATTCCGTGTATCTACCAATGTTTTAAGAAGATGGATAACTATAATACAGTAAACTCCCGATTATTCGCGAGCAGTTTATCCGCGGGCATCTGCGAATACGTATTTTATAACTTATAACTTAGTGACGTTTCTTGAGTTTTTTTTTACAAGAATTATTCGAATCACTGCAGTTTTTAAAACTTTGACTTAGCAGAAACAAAATACCGGTATTATTGTAGCGGAAACTGAACGTAACAAAAATATGCAAAATACATTTTAAAATATAACCTAAGTAAGTATTACTACCGACTCTTACTCCATCAACTTGGTCCTTCTTCAATTTACATAAACATAGACATTCAGAATAATAGTCATACTTTTTCAGTGGTCGTAATAGTAACCTTCTCTTCAGAAAATGTACAAGCAGGTAGGGGGACGGCCACCGCCCCATCCCTATTAGTATTTTTACAAGTATATACAAAGTTACTTCTGCAATTAATAAATTATATAATATATAATGATGTTATGTTAAATTAAAGTACATCATTATATTAATAGGCCCTATAAAAATTTATTACTTCTACAATATACAATAAACAAGTTGTGTTCCGAGTCAGTAGAGATATACTTATATTTAGTTAATCAAGGGACACGTCATGGACAACAAAATGCAAACATTTTTAAAATTAATGTTTCCAGTATTCAAGCCACAATTGATTTAATTATTATGTTACTTTATTTCACTTCCGTCTTGTGACTTCTAGTAGCTACATGATGCATTTCTGAATTATCGTTCCTTCACCAGACACTTATATCCCTCATAAGAGATCGTCAAACATTAAAATTTATTAATTTAAGTTGAACACATATCAACGATATAAAAATTAACATATTGCAATTCAGTTTTCATATTGTTGATATGTGTTTGACTTTAATTAATATATTTTAATGTTTGACGATCTCTTATGAGGGATATAAGTGTCTGATGATGAAACGATCATTCAGAAACACGTCACATAGATACTAGAAGTCACAAGACGGAACTGAAATAAGCCAATGTAATAGCAAAATACATTGTAAGTTACTTTATCAAATGAAATTGATTGAAATTAACTGTAATTGATATTTAATGACATTAAGCTTATTTACTTGATGGGGTGTTTATTATTAGGGACTGTATTGTAGTTACTTAAAGGGAATTATAGTATTGTTATTAAATATGACAGTAATAATAACATACAATAAATTATGGAATAAGTAAAGGCCAATTGAATTCAAAAGTAAGTAATTATGACATACAGTGTGTTGGCCCATGTTTTTATTATTTTATTGGTCTATACAGTCTAGTGACATTGATTTACAACAGTAATATAGTACGTTTTATTGCACTGCTACTACTGACTTTCATTAAAGCATTGTTTTAAAGATTTGGATGTACTCTACAGATTGTCACATTCTGAGAAAGGGGGAGATGGACAGATTGAGTGTAACTTCCTTTGTGTACTGTGGAATTGATTTAGCTAGACTGACCAGATTGTCTTGTAACCCCTCTTTAGTTTTTTATTATACTTTATAAAATTCCCTAAATTTTTTTTTTTTTTTTAAGAGAGGGGCCACTAGATTTTTAAAACTAGGCAGAAGGCCTAAAGAAGCAAAAATGCGCTGGGTCCAGTGAGACGGGGCTTGCAATTAAACTCTCTGGTAACCAACAATAACAGCATTTATTGAGTAAATTAACATATATCACAATTTCAAGACCCCGTAATCCCCATGATGTCCAAAAGCACATAGTTGTGTATACAAATATATCCCCTTTTGTACACATTGACATAAAACATAAATCTCACATAATATAGTTATTTATATATATATATATATATATATATATATATATATTCTCCTCAATCGGAAATGATCATGATCATAAGGTAACAATTTTTTCTGTTTATGTCTCGACATTATAAAAAGGTACCCTTGTATATATAATTATCACTCTACCCCAAACACATAACAACAAATAATATCACAATTAATTTCACCCAATCACAGTTACAACTCAACACGCCATACTATTCAAAAGCCTCACGGACCGCCGGTACATTATACTTTCATCACCCTGGATATGTAAATATTAAATAACTGGAACCCGCCATTATCTATCAAACTAACTGGAAACTAATGTCATCAACTACCGCAACCCCTTTTACATTTTTATAATGTCAGCAGACAGAGTAAGGACAGTAACAATTCTATGTCAGATACAAATATACATTATAACTTGAGAAAACATTTGTAATGGCTGGTAATTAAAAAATATAATGATAAGTAAAGATTGCTATAATGATAGGCAAAATGTGAAACTAGTTGATCTATATAATGCACAGAACACTTCTAAAAATCTGTCATAAGAATGTTAAATGTTTAGAAATTATTCATTCATTTAATTATATACTTAAATAGTCATTATTAATCATTATTAGTCATTATTAGTTATTAGTCATTATTTAATCATAAGGATTTGATAATATCCAAAAATTAACAAAACAAGTTTAGCAAGTAATGGCCAGAAAATCTAAGTTACAAAAATAAGTACCGCCTGTATATTTCATTCCATCCAAAATTGATAATCTCAAAATATTAAATATATATAGGCCTTAAGGAAATAAAAAAATTAATTTCAGCCATCTGTGCATATATAAAATAAAAACATGCTGTATACGTGCGGCTGTAGGAGTGTACCAGAACAGGCCTGACCAGACAAAATATGACACGTAGAAAACCTGCATGAAATGGCACCAACAGGTGCCTAACATGTGAACAGAGAACCCATATATAAAATAACAGCCGGAAACAGAATAAAAAAACCCCATCCTTTACATACAGGAAAAATAATTAATTATGAAACCCCAGTAATAATCTAAAAAAGACATCCGAACCAGCCGGTTCGGAATCAAGAAAATCGTACCTTTGTACTTAATTTAGAAAAATTTTCCCTTACAACTTTTGCACCCATAATACCTACGAAAACAGCTCTGATACCCTCCCACAGTGCAGCTCACAATTGCAGTGATTGTACTGTATTATCAAGAATAATTTACATAGGAATTGTCTTGCCGACACACCGTCGATTTAACCATCTTGCTGAATAAAGTAAACTGTTATAGCACAAACACCTCACATGGGATGTTCCGCAGGCCAGGATAAGAATAAAAAAGAGTTTATATCACCTCATATGAAGCGGCGGTTTCACATTGTTGGCGGCAGCTAGCTCCTCCTCGGCACAGACGAAGTTTTTAGTGGTTCATAGCTGGTGAAGGTGGCAGTACACCAAGCTGTGGCCAGATCTCCTTTCTAGGGCGAGAATCCGGTGAGTCTTAAGTAAATAGCCTGCCATAAAGATGAGGAAGACTACACACAAAAATCTGCTACCGAGGGAAGACGGCTGAGCTGTTTATTCAGAGTGAGCAAAGCTGCAACTGCGCATTTTGCAAGCGCTCACAACGAAAACTAAACTCCGCCACTATATCGCGTTCCCAGTCGAAACAGTGCCATAGAAATTGCGCTTACCAACTAATACTTCGACATTTATCCGAAACCGAAAACTAGAATTGCATTTCCTCGAACGCCGGATTGTGCAAACACCGGCACACCCCCACCCCAAAAGGGCAACCTGGTTGCCCCACACTTGAACTCAGGGGTACCCTGCAGTGTACCCCCATAGTCTTTCAAAACACGGGTATTCATCGGTGTTCAGAGCAGACCTCGCTCCCAGGAGAACAGAGGCTCAGAAGGAAAACGAAAGAGCAGAAAGAAGACGTGTAGTGTGTAAGTGTGCTGGCACTGCACGCTGACCTGATCAGGGCCAACCCACAGCAAGAAGGGACAGCGAAGAAAAGAAGAAAGAAAAGTTCGGGAGCTCCCTGAGTTCTGACCTCCTGAGGCCTGTCCACTCACGCTTGAGACACAAATGCTATCTTAACAGGGCCCCATGCCCTATATTTACACGGGAGGGTCTAACCCAAAAACAAAACCCCAACATTATCTTCACGATACAGTCCACATCACACAGGACTAAGGGGGGGGAGGATGGCCTCCATGATGCGATGCTCCAAATTCTCAATAGCATGCAAAAGGCAGTGCAACTTATCAATATGTTATTTACCTAACCTACAACCAAATTACATGTGTGCTCCAAGGGCATGCCAAAACCTACCGTATTGACGAGGACCACAACCAGCCCCGTCAACATGGCAGGCTTCACTCCACTCTCTAACTCCTTTTTTTTTGTTTTTCTTTTTTACATTTCTTTTCTAATTTTTTTTAATTTTTTTTTTTTTTAAAGGTGAGGGTTAGAAAATCTGGAAGAGGGAAAGGGCAAGGATCATCGAAAGGTCAAGAGTAGGACTAAAGGTAAGGACATGGCTTCCTCCGGAAATAAGGAAGAACGGAGAAAACCAAGGCTCGCGCAGGCAGGGTCGCATCCCTGAAGTAGACGAACACCACTGGGACTGTGGGGAACATCTACCCGCTACCTTACATTCCCTCGCACACCCCCCAGAGCACACCCCTTTATAGTGACACGATCCACCATATACCTGGAGACCACCAATTTTGGCAC
Organism: Magicicada septendecula; assembly: GCA_034769895.1. NCBI lineage: Eukaryota > Metazoa > Arthropoda > Insecta > Hemiptera > Cicadidae > Magicicada > Magicicada septendecula. Next base: position 400,339,353 of record CM068371.1, on the reverse strand, counting down.
CCCCTTCCCTACATCAGCCCGTCTACCCTTTCCGACAGAGCTTCAGCTTGGAAATATGTGCAGTGGTTTCCTTGGAATCACTTCCCGGTTCGCCCAACCGAGCCGTCACCGGCGACGCGAATCCCAGGATACGATATGGCCCCGACCAGCGATAGCATAATTTAGCGGCTCTCTTGTCCACAGCTGAGCTGATTGGATGGCTTTGACAGTAGACCCAGTCTCCGGTCTGAAAGGGGTTCGGAATTCGCCCCTGATTATATCGTCGACGGACCCGCTCGTGCGCTCGCAGCAAATTCTTCCGAGCCTCCTTCCACCTCTCTGCTGTTCCATTATCTGGCTCCCGTGGTAGAAGATCCTCAATGTTCCACAAGTTAGTCAACGGGAGTGCGGGCGAGAATACAAACATATTTTCAAAGGGAACGGCCTGATGACTATCATGTAGGGCCGTATTAAAGGCTAGCTGGAACCACTTCAGATTCTGGTCCCAGGTGGTCTGTTGCTCAGCATGATAAGCAATGAGCGCGGACCTGAGATTCCTATTGAATCTCTCCGCATGGGACGGCTGTGGGTAATAAGGAGAAGTGGTTACATGTTTGATCCCACTGGCGAAACACATCCGCCGGAACTCACCCGAAATGAACTGGGGACCATTGTCAGAGACAATGATGGCCGGAAGACCGAAATGCTGAAAAATATGATTCTGGAGCGCGCTTATGGTCAAACGAGCCGTTGCCTGCCGTAAGGGCAATAGCCAGGCAAACTTCGAAAAAGCATCCACACAAACAAGCAGGTACGAATTACCTGACTTGCTACGTGGGAGAAGTCCCACGTAGTCTATGAATAACTTCTCCATCGGTCTGCTCGCCACGTCCGATGACAACAACCCTAACTTAGTGTTCTGGGCAGGCTTGCTCAAGCCACATAGATGACAGCTCTTAACCCTCGTTGCGATGTCCCTATCCATTCCCTTCCAGATGAAATGTCTCCTAATGCTGGAAATGGTCTTCGAAATTCCCTTGTGGCCTCCTACTGGGGAATTATGATAATAGCTGAAGACCATGGGCACTAACTTGCTAGGCAGCACGATCTTAGGGACACGTCTCTTTCTCTCTCTATAACACAGGACGCCCTTGGACAAGAAGTAAGGGGCTTGTACGTTACCCTCCTTTATATTCTGGATGATCGGACCCAGCTCGTCGTCATTCAACTGATGGGGTAACACATCAGTGAAGGCTAACGGAAAGTCTAGCAGAACGGAACAGGGTTGCTTAGATTGGACTTCACTGGGCTGGGAAAACATGCGTGACAAAGCATCTGCAACCACATTTTGAGTTCCCCTAATGTGTTGCACCTTGAACTTGAAGGATGAGATCTTGACCACCCATCTACCAATTTTACCCAGTTGCCGGGGATGAGCAAGAACCCAAGAGAGAGCCTGATTGTCGGTCTGGAGCAGGAACTCAGCATGTTCCAGAAAACGCCTGAACTTATCTAGAGCGTACACAACAGCTAAACACTCTAGCTCATACACGGAAGACTTTCTTTCCTGCTGGGTCAACGTTCGGGAAATACAAGCCACAGGCTGCCTAGCACCATCAACGACTTGGGACAGAACCGCCCCGAGCGCCACCGAACTCGCGTCCGTCTGCAGGATGAATGGTTGAGAAAAATCTGCCATCCGTAGTGCCGGTGGGGAGATGATAGCTTCCTTCAAGGTCTCAAAGGCCTTCTGCTGACTCTCACCCCACACAAATTTGGCCCCCTTCTTTCTCAATTCATTTAGTGGTGCAGCTATCTCTGCCGCATTCGGAATAAACCTCCTGTAAAAATTTACCATGCCGACAAACCTAGCGATGCCTTTGGCATCCCTAGGAGGTGAAAAATCCCGGATGCCCTGTGTCCTTTCAGGGTCCACTGTGACACACCGGTGCGAGACCAGATGCCCTAAAAATGAAATACTCTGCTGTGCGAACCGCACTTTCTCAGGATTAACCGTGAGGCCCGCGCTCCTCAATCTGCACATCACCTCCCTTAGATGACATAGGTGTTCTTCATACGTCTTGCTGTACACTAGCAAGTCATCTAAGTAATTGAAAATGAATTTAAATTTAACATCCTGAAGTACCCGGTCGAGTAGACGCGTGAGGGTTTGGGCGCCCACTGCCAGACCCATAGGAACTCGAGTATACTGATATAAATTCCACGGCACACAGAACGCCGTGTAAGGTCTGCTTTCCTTGGATAAAGGGATCTGGTGATATGCAGCATTGAGGTCAATTACGGTGAAGTACTTGGCCTCACTAAACCAGTCAAAAGCCGAGCGGAGATCCGGAAGTGGAACTGAATCCACTTCAATGTTTGCATTTAATTTTCTGTAATCAATCACTATGCGGTGCTTACCCCCAGGCTTGGGTACCAGAAACGCTGGACTAGCATAACTTGAATTGGAAGGTTCAACGACCCCTTGCTCTAACAGCTCTTGAACCTTCTCCCTTAGAACGGCCATTTTCGGAGGGGCGAATTTATAAGGATGTGACCTCACTATTTTGGAGTCAGTGAGACGAATTTTGTACTCCAACAAATGTGTGAGTCCCAAGGTAGGAGTTAACACCGAAGGAAATTCCTCACACAGTTGGTCTAAGGCCTTCTGCTGGGATGGAGTGAGATGGTCTCGTGCAGAATCGGGACAAGCCACCTCTTGGATACCTCCCTTGGCTCCCTGGTATCCAAGGAACGGAATAACGACTCCCCGATTAAACTTGAAATAACATTGGTGCCCATGGATGTCCAACACGAGACCACTTTTAGCGATGAAATCTGCACCAACGATACAATCAACTCCCAGAGCCGGAGAAACTAGAAAAGGCCACACCCAAGAAAAACCGTCGATTTTGAACTTAAAGGAAATCACCCGGGAGATGGGCAGGATTTCCCGTGGCGCAGTCCAGCATACTACGGACGACCGATCCGACCTTTTTATTAAGCCCTGCTTCTCAAGGTCCGCACACACTCGAGATGAGATAATAGATCGGGCTGAACCGGAGTCAACTAACGCTCTGAGCTGACCCCCTTTTACCTCGAGCGACAGGAAGGGGCATATAGAAGCCTGTTGCGGGACAGTAGCGAGGACCTTGATGTCAGAAGAGTCGGGACCTATCCTTGGCCTGGAGGTAATAGGACACAGAAAAGTCTTAGTGCGAGGGGAAGACAACCTCCTGGCTATTCAGTTTTTTGAAGACCGGACCCTCGGGGGAAGCGTCGGACGCACACCACCTGTGACGATTTAAATTGTAACAATAATTGTAAAATAAAAAAAAATTTTAAAAATTAAGTTCGCGAGCGATTAAGCCATTTAAATCTCACTATAATACCTAAAACCCCTGTATGTACTCAGTATGAAAGGAAGAAGTAATTAATAAGTCCAAAGAAACATTAATAAAAAGGCAAATTGTAAAAAAGTATTATTGTCATATTTAACCCTTTGCTGTTATCAGGCGGTGACCTGTTAATTCCGGACTCGACATGTCTCCCGAGTCGTCTGTAATTTAGAATAAGATAAAAAAACCTAATGTTAATAACAAAATAACTGAAGACACAGATAGTCGCTAAAACAACTTACTTAAATTATGTATGTTTATTAAGGCATAAGTTTTGTAATTAAAAATGTTAACTTAAATAAAGATAGGGACTATATTCTCGCGCAGTAGTTGCCCCTCTCCCCCTTGTTAAGTACCAGTCGAAGCGAGCAGAAAAACGCTCTCTCACAATGTTGACTTCATGCAGTGCAGACATGCGAGCAAACGCTCTGACACAATGTCGCTAATTCTTTTGTTTTAACTTAAATATTGTATATGAAATATTGCTACTAAAAGCGTGTGTTATGTATCAATTAGTATAAATGTGTGATAACAAAAGGACATAATATGTAACACAAAACACTAAAATGGTGTTAAACAAGAGGACTACTCGCTTCAAGAAGTAACTACACTTTCAACATAATTCCTGAAGATGTGATCTACCAGAACTTTATAAACACTCATATACCCGACAGAAGATGCAGATCAGGACAGCCGAGAATCTACATATAATTACACCGTAGAAGCTTCAGTATACTCTGTAAACACTCGACACCTTATCGACGAAGACCCGACCGAGATGATGACGGCGCATTCAAGGATTCCCAAGACGGACACCCCAGGACGAGGTTTCTACATTCCATTCTAAAGGTGACTCGATAGCCTGTCTATCGAGGGTTACTAATATTTGTTACACTACACAACTTTAAAAGAGACTTTTCAAAGACTATTAATTGTATGTAAACATTAAAAGAGTAAATCTAAAAGTTTTACTGTAACTACTCGGATATCATACGTTGTAACGGTTTATATGTTAATGTATCGTAGTATCATTCCAAGTAATAGTACCATTCTTCAAATGGTTAAAGAAGTCTTGCAAGCTAATATCATGAATTGAGTATAATTAAAAGTCTTAACTACAAAATACAGAAAGTTAACCCGGATCCGAGGTATAGCTATATAGAATCAATTTGATCCCAAAGTTTGATGAAAGCATTGAAATAACTTTAGTTTAATTAGTGATGTCATGGGATCTGTCAGTAAAAGTTGTCAAATAAAGAGAAGTCTTCTTGTTACACACATATAATGAGTGCGTAAATCAATAAAATACCTTCCCTTGCTTCCTTACACAGTTTGTAAGTAATTTGTTCAGTTAATAAGTGTGGATACATTTCGTTACAACGTAGGCAGCCCATATAATTGACAGAGGTCAGTTAAGATGGGTTCCCTGGATTTGTAACGCGGCAATACGTTACACACCCTCCGGACAATTGCGGGCAACATGCCCCTGTCTTCTACAGCGAAAACAAACTACACCTCTCAAAACTCCACCTCGATCGCCGGCGGTTCTTCCCGGTCGGGGTTGGGACTGAACTGCACGTCGCTCCTCAGCTCGAAACTCGCACTGACTAGCCCTTATATTGTGCTGCTAATTAAAAATAAAAAAAAAAGGAAATTTTGTGACTTGTGTTATTAAGCAGTAATTGTGCCTATTAACCCAGACCATAATCTGTTGATTTATTTACTCATGTACTGTAAATGTGTCTAAAATCTTAAATAAAATTAAACGATAATAGTTATTATAATAGTTTTGTAAATAGGTAATTTTAATTATTATTTAGATATAGCAATGAACATAATATTGACTAAAGACGCCCCGTGTAGTCGATATAACATCAGGTATGTGCTTGTCAAAAGCTCATTCAACAACACGTCTGTTTGTAAACAATACCAGACCGGTTGATTTCTTGTCCGCTCCTGTAAGTGTGTATATTGTCATTGTGAGACTCCCCCATCGCGGAATTAAACTATCACTTCACCCTCTGTGTTAGCTCTATTGTAATAAGTAGCGTGTCCTTTCCTGTGTGTCGTTGCCGCGGATTCCCCCTTTTGCCGTACGCATCTGTAAACATGTGTGAGATTTCTCTCTCTCTACCTATGTAAAATGACAACCTTTGTCATCTCATTTTAATTGTTTATTAATAAATGTGTAAGAATACGATTTATTTATATTGTTATGTTTGTGTGAAATGATATAGCGTTGTATAGTAGTAAATACAAATAGTAGAATAATTAGTTCTAGCCACTTTACGAAAATGGCTGAATTTAATCCTGATTTATTAGTAAAAGATGAGCTATGCTACGAAGCACTTTTACGAGGTCTAAAACACGTGAATGTAACCGTGTCTGAATTACGAAAATCATTACGCCAATCCGGATCTGAGACAAGCTCGCAGTTAGACAAATTGCGTGAACTCGATTATGACGGCGAACGAGAAACCTGTTATGCGAAATATAGGGAACTGATAGTATTATCTCAGAACCTTAAGGAAAAGAAATCACCTACGGAACTTTTGCGCGTTACTCAACGTATAGAACATTTAACCCGCCGATTAAATAATTTATTAAGCTGGCCCGACGTCACCGTAGTCCCCGCCGATGTGCAGAAATTTGCAGACGAGGCATTACGCCAATTACCCATAATTATTAACGACTTAAGACGAAAGTCAGATGAATCGAGAATGGAGGAAATTGAGCAAGACTTACAAAAATTATATATCTCCCCTGGTCAATCCCCTATTGTAGAATTCCCTCCCACCACCTCGAACCCCGAATCACCCACCGTATCTAAGATACAACTGAGTCCTGAACAATTACCTAGTAGAAAATTAAATACCTTAACTATGTTAGAACCCCCACCCCCTAACGTTCAACGTACTCGCACTAGTCAATATGCGATTGCTAATCCTAATGCAACCACTAATTTCTTCGAACGAAATACAAAACGTAAATTTTAATGTTGACCTCTACGGAAAGATTTCCCACCCAGTAGAGAAAATAATTAATGAAATTCCTTACACCGATGGGTTAAGTATAACGATACTGTTAACTTTTATCAAATACCTACTGCAAATAAAAGATCTACAACAATTAAACGATCGGCAAATACTGCAAGTAATATTACCCAAATGTAAACCACCATTACGAGATCGTGTACTAGAAACATTAAACTCGAGTCTTCCAGTAGAAGAACTTCACACGAAAATAATCAAATATTTTATCCCCACTGGAATTTATGAGGATATCAAAAGAAATACTGTACTTCGGGTACAAGGAGCTCATGAAAGACTGGCCCACTATATTGCGGACATCCGTGAATCGTCACGTATACTACAAGTCGACTGGACTGAAAAACAATTGGTCGATACTATCCTAGTAGGCTTATCTCCTGATGAACGCTCCCGGTTAGCACTAATAAGTAGACCCCTTACGTTCGCGGACTTTGAACAATGTAGTATTCACTCTTCCAATGTGTGGTACGCAGATCAGCACAGACATGCATCGGTAGTCACTACACAAAATAGAAAAGAAATGCAAGCCTTAGTCTCTGACGCAAGACGTCTACGAGAAAGAAAACCATTTCGAAGATCAACCTATGGTCATGGTAAGTCCAAGGAGGCTCAACCGCGACAGGAAACCTGTGAGACCCAACGTAAAGAATATGTATGCTATAACTGCGGAAAATCCGGACATCTCAGTAGAAACTGTAAACAGAAACAGTATAATCAAAAAACTCATTATCCAAAAAACATGTAAGGCAGGGAGATCCGAAACCCTGTGTCTTCCGCAGCATCGTAAAAAAAAGGTAAACCCCTGAGAGTAAATAAAATAAAACAAATTAATAATAATAACAAAAGAAAACTAGACCCCTATGTAAAAAAATTTATCGATAAATGTAACGCTATTAATAAGTGTGATTTCAGTAAGTGTCAATTACCTTATGTACAAGTAGACCTTGGTGTAACATCCACCCTCGGTTTAATTGATTCCGGATCAACGCGAAGTTTAATTAGTCATGACCTCGCCAATAAGTTATTTAAACATAATTTAGTTAAACGCAGTCAATCTGTAAATATTAAATGCTCCACCGCTAACAAACAAAACTTAATGATAAAACTTATCATTACATGTAAAGTAAAAATAAAAAATTTTACGTGGTATTTTCCAATGTTAGTGTGCGACGAATTAGGACCCGAGTTAATATTGGGAGCTGATTTTATCAGTAAAACAGGAATAATTCTAAATATTCATGATAAGAAATTTTACTTTGGATTCGATCGTTCACGGAAATATAACTTGGAGGATAATTCAAATAACAGAGAAAGTACTAGCACTACTTCTTCACATGTAAAGCATCACGAGTGTGAATTAGGTCATCTGGAAAGTAACGATAGACGGAACATACAAAAGTTAATAAATCAATTCTCCAATGTCCTCACCCCAAAGTTAGGACTGACGGACCTGATAGAGTATAAGATAAATTTGAGCGATAATAAAATAATACGTTTAGCCCCATACAAGTTATCACCGCCAAAAATGGAAGTAATGAGGAACCAAATTAATAAACTGTTAGAACAAGGAGTCATCGAACCCTCTACGTCATCTTATTCATCCCCCGCGTTTTTAGTACCCAAAAGCAACGATAAACATAGATTAGTTGTAGACTATAGACAACTAAATAAACGGATAGAATTTGAATCAATACCACTTCCCGACATCCACAGTGCTTTTCATTATTTTACGAAAGCAAAAATTTTTACCATTATGGATTTGAATCAGGCATTTCATCAGATACCCCTTTCGGAAGAATCGAAACGTTTCACCGCTTTTGCCGTCCCTTTCAACCTATACCAATTTACAAGGGTACCCTTTGGTATATCCCAAGGTAGTTCTGTATGTAGCAGATTATTAGAAAAATTATTTCATGACATAAAGTTTAAATATGTGTATCACTACCTAGATGACATTGTTATTTACAGTGAGTCAATTGAACAACATCTTGAACATTTACGTGAAGTACTATCCCGATTAGAGAAAGCTGGATTAACTGTAAACCCCAGTAAAGTAAATTTTGCTGTGACACAATTCTCCTTTTTAGGTCACATCGTAAAAGCCAACGGAAAGGTAAGCATAGACCCTGAGCGCACCCGTGCTATCAGAGAATTTTTACCACCGCGGGATGCAAAAGGAATTGGCCGATTTTTAGGAATGATAAATTATTTCCACAAGTATATTCCACACCTAGCCGAAATTGCAGCACCGCTAAATACATTGAGAAAGAAGGGAGTAAAATTTGAGTGGAATGAGCAACACCAAACCGCATTTGAGATATTAAAAGAAAGCATCATATCACCCCCTGTACTACAATTAGCCGATTTTACTAAACCGTTTGTTGTGCAAACAGACAGTTCAAGTGTCGCCCTAGGTGCAGTAATATATCAGGAAGTAGATAACTCTCGCTTACCAATTAGTTACGCTTCACGCACCCTGACAGACCAAGAAAATAAATACTCTGCTTACGAATTAGAATGTTTAGCTATCGTTTTCGCGTTTAAGAAGTTCAAACCATTTTTAGAACATAAAGAGTTTTTGTTAGAAACAGATAATCAAGCTTTATCCTGGCTACTAAATCACCCAAAACAATTAGGTCGTATCGGAAGATGGGTATTAAGATTAAATTGTTTTAAGTTCAAAGTACAACATATTAGAGGCACCCAAAACGTAGTTGCCGATACCCTGTCACGTATGTTCCAGCCGAGTAGTAATAATTACGAAAACAAGAGTAGAGAGACACCGATTATTAATACGTTAATTACCGAATTTCCTCTTGCATTTACGGATTTAGCCCATTATCAACAACAAGACCCACGCTTGAGTCCGATTATCGAACAACTTGAAAAAGGAAACAAGTCAGAAAAATACCTATTAAGTAAGAAAGTATTATGTTGTAGAATAGCGAACGGAAAATATTCACGAATCATCGCCCCGGATATTATTAAACCTATGCTAATGGAATATTATCACTCTTCCCCCATTGGAGCACATATGGGAATAAATAAAACCATACATCGGATTCGTAGAGAATACCACTGGGAAAATATGAACAGTGAGATTGCTAACTTCGTAAAAAGGTGTAAGTTGTGTGCACTCAGCAAACCAGCGAGGAACAGCCAAATAAGTCAGTTAATATCTGAGATTCCTGCTACCCCATTCTCCAAAATTTATTTAGACTTTTCTGGACCCTACCCACGTTCCAAATCAGGAAATACAATGTTACTAATTTGCGTAGATTCTTTTAGTAAATTCGTCTGGATGTACCCCATGCGCGAGCTTTAGCTAAGACAACAGTAAGCATTCTACAGAATAGATTATTCAAAGAATTCGGTATTCCAGTCCATCTAGTGTCGGACAACGGACCACAGTTTAAGTCTAAGGAATTCAGGAACATGTGTTTCAAACTAGGTATAGACCACATTACCACTACAGAGTATCGTCCGCAAGGTAATATAGCTGAGAGGTATTTGCGAAACCTAAAATCTGCTTTAATAGCCTACCATGCTAACGACCATACTTCGTGGGACCAGAACCTATCCTGGATACAATTCGCCTTTAATTCGGCATATCATGAAGGACATAAGTCTACCCCATTCGAATTATTGTTCAAGTATAAACCTAACCACCCATTATCCACAAAGTGGAAAATACATGAATTATTACCCCTTGAAATTAGGGATAAAAATATTAGGAAAATATGGAATGAAGCGCGTGCTAATTTACGAACAAACTTAGCGAAGTCAAGGAAATATTACGAGCAAAAGAATAATAATAATAAAGTAAAATACCAAATCGGAGACTTAGTTATGTATAAAACGCACCCAACGAGTAGTGCAGTCGATAAGACAACTTCCAAGCTATCATACAGATGGTGCGGTCCTTATCAAATTCAAAAATACTTAACTCCGGTAACTGTAACTCTGTATGAACCCTCTACTCACAAATATGTGCGAAGGACACATATTTCACAGATAAAACGTTATCTTGAAGAAGAAAATAATAGAGTGCCAGTTAAATAAATAAATGTGAAGACAATGTTTAGTACTCAACTGCAAAAGTACTTAAGTAACCTTTGGCTACCTTGTCGTATAAGTAGGTACGAGGCCTGATCAACCTTGAATCCTCTTCATCGAAAGTAGAGCAAAGCAAGAAGTCAGCTGACATCCAATAATAAAAAAAAAAAAAATGGAGTAATTAAAGAGTAAATTCTATAACTAGAGAAACTCTCAAGAAAAAGAAAAATCCGGTAGTAGTCATAAGTAGTAGAGTTAAGAAAATTTAGAATGTTGAAAATACTTTTATAGTGTGTGAATTTTATGTAGTAATCGAATTAGTGTGTAAAATATGAAGTATATGTATAAATAGTAAGAATCAGCAAGTCAAGAACGACCGATGCTGTTAGTAATTACATACAGCTAGAAACGGGTAAGAGAAATTTAACACTGTACTCCCCAAGCATACTCTCGGTACGTATCTAACCAAATTTTCCGGAGTCGGTGTTGGTTAAGAGGCGGAGTATGTGACGATTTAAATTGTGACAATTAAAAAAAAAAAAAATAAAGAAATAAAAAAATTTTAAGTTGCGAACAATTAACCATTTAAATCTCACAATGATAATAAAAAACATGTAGGTACTAAGTGTGAATGGAAGTAGTAATTAATAAGGGCAAAGAAACGGTAAAGAAAAGACATATTGTAAATAATTATCATTGTCGCATTTAACCCTTTGCTTGTTATCAGGCGCCTACCTGTTGATACCGGACTCGACATGTTTACCGAGTCTTCTGTAATTAAAATAATATAGAAAAATAATGTTAATAATTAAAGAATCTGAAGACACAGATAGTCACGAAAACAACTAATTTAAATGATGTATTTTTATCTAGCGATAGTTTGTATAAATAAAAAGTTTTATTTAGAGAGAGACCGGGACTATATTCTCGCGGAATAAACACCCCACTATCTATTGTCCTGTACCAGTGGTAGCGTACGAAAAATCTTTCTCTCGCTATGACGACTCCAAGCAGTGCACACGCGCGAGCGAAATGCTCTGTTAAAATGTTATGTGATTGGTTATTAGTTTGGATTAATTCTTATGTATTTTACTAACTGCTACAAAAGAGTGTAATATGTAACGTTAAGAGAAAGTAAAATTAAAAAAACGTTTTAACAAGAAGAAATATGTGACAACCAATAGTACGAGTGTTAATAACTATAACAGCTATCTTCTCCGATTGACGACTCTCCACAACATCCTGCCTGGAGACATGAATCATCAGAATTACAACTCTAGTAGACCCGACCGATAATGCAGTTCGAGACTTCTGAGAATCAACGAGTACCTGTGTAGAAGGCCCACTCTATCCTGCAGACGTTTAAGCCGTGAACAACTGAGACCAGACCTAGACGAGGACGACGCTCTTAGGATTCCCAAGATGTAACCATATGGAGGAGACTTCTACATCCCAAATTAAAGGTGACTCGATAGCACGTCTATCGAGGAATAATAATAATAGTAATTGTAACACAATACTCTCTTAAAGAGACTTTCAGAGACGATTGACTTTATAAGAATATAAAAAATTAAATCTAAGAATTTAATTGTAACTATTCAGACTTCTTGCAATTGTAACAGTTTAGATTTTAACGTATCGTAGTATAATTAATACCATTCTTCAAATGGAATAATGATGAAACTTAAAAGTAAAAGTAAAAGTAACAGTCTTGCAAGCTAATATCTTGAATTGAATATAATTAATTTTTAAAGTTTAAAGACTAAATACCAAATGGTTACCCGGATCCGGGGAAAAGCTAAATATAATTTGTTGTGATCCCACAGTCTATATAAAGCAATTTAAACAAGTTAATAATTTAATTAATAATGTAATGGGATCTGTTTTTGAGTAAATGTCATTTGTTTTATTTTAAATGTTTAATAAAGGGAAATCTTCTTGTTGCACACATATACTGAGTACATAAATCAACAGTTTTCCCTTCCAAGATTCCTTTTATATTTACTGTGTGTTGTTCTGTTTAAATTTCAGCTCGTCCCGAATAAGGCAGCCTGAAGTAATTGGCCGAACCAATTACTTTGGGTTCCCTCTGTAATAACGCAAGAGAAGAGGTTATATTTGTTCACACAAAAATACTCTCCCACAATGACATTTGCACAGCCAAATACACAAGATGTCGATCTGAGTCTACTACCTCCTTGCAAAGCTTCACTTGAAAACCACATCAGCCGTGTAAACTACCAGTGCTACATATGGAATAATGCACACATCGCTAAACCCATAACACCAGCTCCAGTGGAACATGGCTGGAAGTTGGAGAATGGACAACTTAAGTTTGATTGGATTAAAGGGGATCCATTGCCACATGAACTAACCGACGTTATGGAAAGCTTTAATCCAGATGAGTTTGAGGATGAAGATGAGCCAGAACTAGTTAATTTAGCCGATATACTAAATGAGGATGAAGAAGAAGACTGCTGATTACAAATTCTGTTATAAAATTAAATGATGTTATTTAATTTTGAGATTAAAAGTTTGAATTTTCATTATTATAACTTGGATATTTTCATTTATACTCATATAATAAGAATTTTGTGTTAAGGTTCATATTGACAATAAAAAAAATGGAAGAATATGTGACTAATAATTTTATTTTCCAGCTACTTCCCTAGAAAACCAGGGAAAACTAGGGGAAGAACTTCTGCACAAAATATTGGTTATAAATATATCTTCTTTAACTAAAAATTTGATTGAAATGGGAATGAATTAAAAAAAAGTCATTTTCTCCGTATTTCCGTGATTTTCCGGGTTTCCGGGGATATGCTGTAATTGATAAGGGGCAAACAACTAAAAACTTAAACTAGATGGCAATACCAACAAAAAATTATGTGAGTCAGAAATTCCCACGGGGGGGGGGAATACACTAGCCTACGTTCTATTACGGGCTTTCGGGACTCATCATTCGCCTGTATGGCCCGGGATAACACACACAGCTTGTTCAGATCTTCAAAACTGCGCGGCCGCTCGGCAAAAAGTAAACGTGACCTCTCCTGGGGAGTGACCCCTTCGAAAATCATTTGTACGACCTCCTCTTCAGGCAGTCCCAACCCTAAGATTCTTACAGATTCACGGATGCTGAGCACAAACTCAGCGAAACTCTCCCCGTGTGCTTGTACCCGATAACAATGTCGATGTTGCAGCTGTTCCCGCAATCTACCAGGCAGGCATGCGTCCAACACCCCCCGATGGAAAGACGTCACACTGCCGCCACATCGTATAGTCTGTGCGACCCGCTCAGCCATGGACCCACGACAGTAGGGATACAGGAGCTCAAGGAGAGTGCAGTCTGACATGCCTGGGAAGTCAGACAGCTGGAACAAGATCTTAAAAAACAACATCAGTTTGTCCACATCCAGGCCGGTAGCTGCTGGATAATCGTGGAAAGGGGATTCGGTAATTTATTATACGCAACGCCTGACCCGCCCGAGAAAGCAGGCAACTGAGCCGGCGGACTCGGCGTCTGCTCCATGTCCAACTCAGGAGGCTGAGGAGAGTTCACGGGAGGGTGAGATTGCCCTGGCTCAAAATTCCGCAATGCCTTCGCCACCTGGTCCGAAAGCAACTTCAGTATAGCGCTGACTTCGGCGATCGTCGTCTGGGCGGACAAGTTCTCGAGTCGGTGTTGTAGGTGTTCCACTCGCTGCCGCACTCTCTGCCTCGCCCTCAGGCTGGATGGGGCCGACTCCAGATCCTCCATCACCTCCCGCAACTCCCCCCACTTCTCCTGGCATAGTTCCATTTCCGCCGTCACATCGGTAACTTTAACAATGGACGTCGCTCCTCCGGAGGAGAGAGCGTCCCTTAGCTGCTTCCTCAAGGAAGCGACATCCCCTTGGAGCCTCCCACCCCGGGACTTAATCTCGAACTCGAGCTCGTGCTTGAGAAACAGGTCTGGATTAATTCCGCTCATCCCTAAACCGCTCGAATAATATTACACCCACAAAACACACAACAATAAGTAACAAGAAATCAAATCGGAAAACTTCGAGTACTGATCCTTCCTTCGAACAGACCCCCGGGTTCCCTAGCACTGCGGAGACCTGACCCACTCCTGAACCAACTTCGTTGACATCACCGAAGAGAACAAGCAACAACTAACATGTACATAAAATACACAACACCTAACACCAATCACGACATACAGCGCCTCACCAACACGTAGCTAACAACCATAAATCGGCATTAAATTCCGAAACTTCGCAATACATGAATTAAGTCGGTAACGGTATCGACTTCCGATCGGGCCATACCGCATCCCGCTAATCCCACACGCTATAATTCGACCTCGAATTACTAATATATTCTATCCCCCATGCAACGCTTAAGACACCCCGGCAGTTCAACATCTCAAAATTTTCAAACTACGAATACCTGCCTCGTGGTGCGATCAGACTCACAAGTTACACAAGCTAACAGTTATACATTCACATACACACATAAAACAATAAACATGATATAACATTGACCTATGTGTTAAATCTCTTTGATTTTTGAAGTTTCATTTTGCCCCAAATGTTTTCTGAGTTTGCAAGCCCCGTCACACCCAAAGACCCAAGGTTAGAACCCTAGATACAACCACGCTCTGCTACCAAATGTAACCCCTCTTTAGTTTTTTATTATACTTTATAAAATTCCCTAAATTTTTTTTTTATTTTTTTAAGAGAGGGGCCACTAGATTTTTAAAACTAGGCAGAAGGCCTAGAGAAGCAAAAATGCGCTGGGTCCAGTGAGACGGGGCTTGCAATTAAACTCTCTGGTAACCAACAATAACAGCATTTATTGAGTAAATTAACATATATCACAATTTCAAGACCCCGTAATCCCCATGATGTCCAAAAGCACATAGTTGTGTATACAAATATATCCCCTTTTGTACACATTGACATAAAACATAAATCTCACATAATATAGTTATTTATATATATATTCTCCTCAATCGGAAATGATCATGATCATAAGGTAACAATTTTTTCTGTTTATGTCTCGACATTATAAAAAGGTACCCTTGTATATATAATTATCACTCTACCCCAAACACATAACAACAAATAATATCACAATTAATTTCACCCAATCACAGTTACAACTCAACACGCCATACTATTCAAAAGCCTCACGGACCGCCAGTACATTATACTTTCATCACCCTGGATATGTAAATATTAAATAACTGGAACCCGCCATTATCTATCAAACTAACTGGAAACTAATGTCATCAACCACCGCAACCCCTTTTACATTTTTATAATGTCAGCAGACAGACTAAGGACAGTAACAATTCTATGTCAGATACAAATATACATTATAACTTGAGAAAACATTTGTAATGGCTGGTAATTAAAAAATATAATGATAAGTAAAGCTTGCTATAATGATAGGCAAAATGTGAAACTAGTTGATCTATATAATGCACAGAACACTTCTAAAAATCTGTCATAAGAATGTTAAATGTTTAGAAATTATACATTCATTTAATTATATACTTAAACAGTCATTATTAATCATTATTAGTCACTATTAGTTATTAGTCATTATTTAATCATAAGGATTTGATAATATCCAAAAATTAACAAAACAAGTTTAGCAAGTAATGGCCAGAAAATCTAAGTTACAAAAATAAGTACCGCCTGTATATTTCATTCCATCCAAAATTGATAATCTCAAAATATTAAATATATATAGGCCTGATAATCTCAAAATATTAAATATATATAGGCCTTAAGGAAATAAAAAAATTAATTTCAGCCATCTGTGCATATATAAAATAAAAACATGCTGTATACGTGCGGCTGTAGGAGTGTACCAGAACAGGCCTGACCAGACAAAATATGACACGTAGAAAACCTGCATGAAATGGCACCAACAGGTGCCTAACATGTGAACAGAGAACCCCTATATAAAATAACAGCCGGAAACAGAATAAAAAAAACCCCATCCCTTGCATACAGGAAAAATAATTAATTATGAAACCCCAGTAATAATCTAAGAAAGACATCCGAACCAGCCGGTTCGGAATCAAGAAAATCATACCTTTGTACTTAATTTAGAAAAATTTTCCCTTACAACTTTTGCACCCATAATACCTACGAAAACAGCTCTGATATCCTCCCACAGTGCAGCTCACAATTGCAGTGATCGTACTGTATTATCAAGAATAATTTACATAGGAATTGTCTTTCCGACACACCCTCGATTTAACCATCTTGCTGAATAAAGTAAACTGTTGTAGCACAAACACCTCACATGGGATGTTCCGCGGGCCAGGATAAGAATAAAAAAGAGTTTATATCACCTCATATGAAGCGGCGGTTTCACATTGTTGGCGGCAGCTAGCTCCTCCTCGGCACAGACGAAGTTTTTAGTGGTTCATAGCTGGTGAAGGTGGCAGTGCACCAAGCTGTGGCCAGATCTCCTTTCTAGGGCGAGAACCCGGTGAGTCTTAAGCAGTTAGCCTGCCATAAAGATGAGGAAGACTACACACAAAAATCTGCTACCGAGGGAAGACGGCTGAGCTGTTTATTCAGAGCGAGAAAAGCTGCAACTGCGTATTTTGCAAGCGCTCACAACGAAAACTAAACTCCGCCACTAGATCGCGTTCCCAGTCGAAACAGTGTCATAGAAATTGCGCTTACCAACTAATACTTCGACATTTATCCAAAACCGAAAACTAGAATTGCATTTCCTCGAACGCCGGATTGTCCAAACACCGGCACAGTCTGAGGTAAAAGCATTTTTTTCAGATAACATTTTTGTTGGCGTTATCATATATGGTCCACATTATTTTACTTTATGATATAC
The DNA here is from genome assembly GCA_034769895.1 of Magicicada septendecula. Lineage (NCBI taxonomy): Eukaryota > Metazoa > Arthropoda > Insecta > Hemiptera > Cicadidae > Magicicada > Magicicada septendecula. The sequence goes on along the minus strand of CM068371.1, from coordinate 400,322,012 downwards.
TATTATTATTATTCCATGGCTACAATTATTTTATCATTATTAAATTTATTATTTCACACACAAACAAATTTGAACATTTCTGTTGTTTAAAGCTTCAACCATGAGTACTTTTCAAGGAAACCAGCACCTTTTAGAATCTGCTTGTTCCCAGAAAAATACGAGAGTTCTCAGCCCTTCACAGTTATAAAATTCTACGTAGTCCATTCCATATTTGCAAAGAACTTGAAAAATCTTACCCAAAGTATCAACTACGTACCAACCAGTTCCTGTCGTCAGACTACTGAATTGCATATACACAATATTCTTTCTGTTGGCGTTGTGAGACGGTATCACGAAAAAATTGTTATACAATTTTAGAGGTTCAGAGTATGCTTTTCTTTTCCTTCACAACTGGAAAAGAAATACAATCCCTTTTTACCCACTTTTTCTAACTAATTTTTCTTTTCAATGTTTCATTCAATAGAAATCCATACTTTAAAATTTTTAAAATCCAGAAAAAATCTATGTACCAGTAGTCCATTACTGGTACTAATGTTTATAATTCAAGGTGAATCCCATATTTCCAGGACGTGTAGTCATTTCTAATATACAAGAGGCAAAGTAGACAGCTTGAGTGTACACAGAAGGCAGTGTGGCCAGCACTATACTTCAGACCCTTGTGCACTCTCTTTTCTATCTGCTTCTTGATTTTTGTGCAACTGGGAATTGAACTTGACATTTCGAGTTTACTAATCAAGTGCTTTATCTGCTGCTCCACTAAAGCCTCTCTTTTCATTAATTATTTACATAAAATCAGTGTTTCGTAGCATTTAATGCCCGTCTTTGCAGTGAAACTTGGTGATGCTGTATGCACTGATGCTAGGTTTACACCTCCCCCCCAAAGTTAATGTACTTGTATCTTCTTGTTGCATTCTCTACCTAACATCAGGTGTATGAAAGTCGCTTTGTCACTACTAGAGTTCAATACTTCTTCAGCTCCGTCGGCTTTGTTATGACTCCATGTCTTCCATTATATTGATGTGTAAAACATTTTCAGTTTTTTTAGTATATTCCTGAACAAAGACATACGAGCGTTTCTTATGAAGTTGTACTGGCACTCAAAAATTAATCATTATTTGAGTTACGTCAATATTTCTAGGACACATTTTGTAACATACTTTAAATAAATACAACTATTTCACTAACGACTCGGAACACAAAGTTTTTTATGAGTAAAAACATAAAGTTTTACCTTACAACCTGAACCGGTTTTCACTTTTAAAAAGCTTCTTCAGGAACCTCTGAAGAAGCTTTTTAAAAGTGAAAACCAGTTCAGGTTGTAAGGTAAAACTTTATGTTTTTACTCATAAAAAACTTTGTTCCGAGTCGTTAGTGAAATAGTTGTATTTAGTTAAGTAACGGACACGTCATGGACGATGAAATCCAATATTTTAAATGGTTCCACAAGAAGAAATCTAAAAGTGTATGATTCAAGGGAGGACACTCAACAAGACCTTGTCATCTGATCTCCCTGTTAGGAAAGGAAACTTAGAATTTAGGAAGTCTTGCACCATAGCAAACTATAGGAGACACTCTGTTCTATTACGAAAACATGCTTTTCTAATGGAACATCATTGAGAAAATCTATTAAGAAGGTCCACTGCCCACGGAAGCATGTTTCACCTGTTAATATTATTTCAAAGACACCCAGCAGCAGCTGGGCAATCACATTCCAGCCATAATATGACCAGTTTTATATGACTATCTTCCATAAATTGAGAATTACTGTCCTACCAATAACGACAATTGTGTCTACTGATGTATGTACTCCTAACGTCTACTGGGTAAAAAAAAATTGGCTTCATCAGTGAAGAACATGGATTGATTGTCATAGTCCACAAATCATTCATAAAATACCCAACAATCTCAGTCATCCTGGAAGAGATGAACTTTATAAAAATGCAACAAATTTATGGAAGAATACGCAAAACTGACCCTTGCCTTGTACTAATCTCTTTAACTACTTTGTTAAAAGAGATTGTTTTGGCTCTTTACAAGATGTGCCAACAGTACTGCTGATGTTTCTGCGTCAGTTACACTGTTCTTCGGTATCCAACGCTTCCTGTTTCTTCAAAGTGAGTAATTAATCATCCTTCACTTGACCTTAATTTCCTCTGCAACCGATCAATGTGTAGCTCCTGGTGGCTCATACATCAACACTATGCTATCTTGTTTAGCCTTTATTAACTTGGAATCCAAAGTCCATTGTATGTGCAACAAATAACAGAAAAAGTCAGTACAGTCCATTATTGCTATTCCAGTTCATCCTGAATTCTTATGGGGCACAACTTTTGCTTCACACACACACACACACACACACACACACACACACACACACACACACACACACACACACACACACACACACACACACACACACACACACACACACACACACACACACACACACACACACACACACACACACACACACACACACACACACACACACACACACACACACACACACACACACACACACACACACACACAGGGGGGATCATAGCGCAAGTTGCGCATCGAGAATTTTGGGGGGGATTTTTCGGGTGTATTTTAAGGATTTTTGGGGGGGATTTTTTCAAGAATAACATTTTAAATCCAACATTGATAGAAATTTTTACCGTGTTTGTGCAACAAACTAAGCTATTAGTAAAAAACTAAAGCAATTGCATATCTTTATGATTGTTTTAACGAACTGGCAGCATAAATGTCTCTACCAGTACAACTAGTAGTAAAGTTTGTTTTGGAATTTGGAAAACTGACCCTGGCAGCCTGCACCAACATCCTGTCAATGAATCAGAGGGTACGTGAATAATAAATCGTGATTGTAAAAATGTGTGCGTGTGCTAAGCTTGTAGACCGGCGGGGAGTGGGATGGACTTTTCAATTGGGGAGAGTGCTGAGACTTTTGGGGGGGATTTGCGCAATGGGCCTTGGGGGGGATGGGCACCCCTGCACACACACAATCGTGTAGTACCTCTTCTGCTGTGTGGCAAGTCGCTGACATTACTGCCATCTCCACTCTTATTTATTCCATTCACTAAAAGCAGTAGTGACTGAGAGGGTGGAAAATATTTTCAGAAGAGAACAGGTGCCCAGCAATTTATCACATGAGGTAATTTGAAAAGCACCCTTGGGCAGTAGGAGTATCATACATGCGAATATGGTGTCGGCAAAGCCTTGAGCTTACAGGGGCCCTACAATTTTAAAATGTTAAATAGGTAGAGTTTTCTTTCCTCACAGACCGAAAAATAATAAAATTGCATTGTCTTTGGTACTGTGTATGAAAGTATTGTTTTACACATTACAACAATTTACAGACTTTTAATGAAGAAATTTGTGTTAGTGGTTGAAATCACAATCAGAATGATCACTGTTGCACACCACTATATAAAAATTATTCCGATTAGCGCTTTCAAGCTTCACAGCTCATCGTCAGATCGGGAATAGACAGGAAATATGTGAAACCCAACCCTTCACCCCTCTCCCCCTCCCTGCTCACCCACAACAAACTAAAAATTAATGACCCTTCCCCACCCCCTAAACTCTGTCTCACCATCTGTACAGTTACATATTTTTCTAGTAAATTCCTTGTGTTTCAGTGTGTGTGTGTGTGTGTGTGCATCCTTTTAAACTACCCTCTTCCTCTCCACACACGTGGGTCAGTCACACACCATGGGCGTATCCAGCTCAAAACGGAAGGGGGGCAGTTTTCGAAAATCAATCTCTTTGATGGCGGGGGGGAGGGTCCATAGTACCATACTATATAATAAACAATAACATAAGGAAGAATAACATTTATTAAAAAAATTTTTTTAAACAATAGTTTTTAAGGATTAGTTACAAATTTTCTAACTACAGCTCCTTGTTCCTTTTTTGCTAAAACTCGTTGACGATGAATGCTTAGCATGGCTAAGCATTTAACTTATTTTTACCAATACTTATTCTTAACCATGTTTTAATAACAATAATAAAAGGAAGAACACCATTTATTAAAAGAAATTAATTCTTGAACAATAGCTTGCGAGGATTAGTTGCAAATTTTCGAATTACTGCTTCCATTAATCGCTCCTTGTTTACTAAAACCCATTCACAGTGAATGCTTAGCATGGCTAATCCATTTAATCTATTTTCACCAATAGTACTTCTTAGCCATGTTTTAATTCGGCGAAGAGAACTGAATGAACGCTCTATAGTGCTTGTTGTGCAGGGCTGTGAGAGCAATATCAGTAGCGCCTTTCTAATGGCCGGGAAAAACAATTCTCTCTTTTTTAAAACTTCATTGATGTCTGGTGCTTCTTGTACCTCATTCCACATTTTAAACCACAATTCCCTTTCCCCGTTGATGCCTTCCAAATTGTAAAATGTTGCACAAGATGAAGTACTTTCTTTCCATTCCTCCAATGAAGCATCTCTCATGTTACTCGGATGGAAATGTGTCAATGAAAATGCAGGCGATTTGTCTGAAGAAAATCTAACTTCTAAAGATGATATGATGGAATCCAAGTAAGGAATTATTAGAGACCTTCTCCAAAATTCGGATAGATTTTCGGCAGGAGGATTACTTCTATGCTTTTGTCGGCCAGAAACGCGAGTGGCGGTTATATCAATATTCAAATGCTTTGCAATGTCATATGCTTCTTTCAAAACGTCATCTGTGATGCTCTCTGCATCTTTCCGATGATCTCTTAGCATGTCGAGAATAGTTTGAATGTGCTGGTTGGCTTTGAGTATGTCAAGTGTCTTCAATTGAAGAAGTGTATTTGCTATGGGTTGCAGTATAGCGGAATACTTCGCAATTAATGCTACTGAGACAATAAATGAAGATCTGCATGCCGATGCATGCATTTTATATGCTTTATTTCTGGTTGCTACATTTCCCTCTTCAGCTAATGTCTCTAATGCTTCAACAATATTGACGAAGTTATCCTTAAAAACATGAATGCTCTTGTACTTTTCTGACCATCTAGTCTCACACAATTTAGGAATGTTTGCAATAAGCTTGCGTCGTAAAACGGACTCGCGAAAAAATGTGATTATCTCCTTGATAGTTCAAACGCAGTTTCGAATTTCTGGGATAAGGTTTAAGTCGTTCACGACCAGGTTTAGCTTGTGCGAGGAGCAATGGAAGTATAAGGCTTTTTTGTACTTTTGCCTCAAGATTGCCTGCACCCCCCCTTCTTTGCCAGACATGGTGGAACATCCGTCGAAACCTAATCCCACACACTTATCAGGGTCTATATTTAAGTTTGTAACTAAATCATCAATAGCTTTGGCAATACTTCTGGCATCAAGTCCTTCAAGCTCTACAAAGCCTAAAAATTCCTCTTTGATTTCGTTGGCCTTTTCATCAAAGAAACGTAATCCAATAGACAGTTTCGTCAGCTAGAATGCTGTAAGCGCAAGGTTCTTTAACCCTTGTGATGATTTGTTCCCTGATTATAGCACCACAGAGATCAATTATTTCATTTTGGATGATAGGTGATCGGTATGACGCGTTTTTGGTCCATGCTCAAAATGGTGTTTTAATTGTGAATCACCTGCTTCGATGCGTAAGCGGCATAAGTCTACAAGTACACCTTCATCCAGATTTTTGCCTCTGAGAGGTAAATCATGTGTGCCAGAAAAAATGACACAGGAAACAATTGAGGATAGTACTTGTTTGTTTTCTTCTACTAATTTTGTGAATACTGGTGAATTAGGATGTCCACTAGAATGGTCTCCATGAATGATTTTGCAGATTCCATTGCAGCCTGGTGTCCTTTGCTCTGTACATGTGCTTTGCAATGATCGTGCACGTCCTTATACTTAGTGAAGGGTCTGATTATGAAAGAACCCCAACCGCCTCTCACCATGCTGGCTGACGGCGGAAACAACACACAATATTTACAGAAAGCACCTTTCAGTCGCTTTGAGTAAATTATATTCATGTTTCCAGCCATTGGTGATTGAATTTCCTCTTGAGATGTTTGGCATCTGCCACAAAATCGTAATTCTTCGAAGGTACCCATCCATTTTCCAGAAGATGTTTTTCTTATCAACCATCATAGTGGTAGCCAAGCCGATGAATTTTCCAATATCATCTTCATGACAACCATTAGAAAGCCCCGCAGTCGCAGGGTCGGAAGCAGAGGGTGGTTTTACTTCCTTGTCCTCATCGCTGCTGCTACTGGTACTTTTCTTTCGTTTTAAATTCACTGAAAAAAAATTATTATTTTTTACCAAACGTTTGTATGGTCGCGGCATAAGACCAAGGTATAGTGAGTATTGAGTATACCATTCCATCCCTTCCTATACAGTATTTAAAGCGCAGTTAAAGTTCACGTGTGGAATCAGGCGTAACTAGAGTTGATAGATAAGGGAAAGGTAGTTAAGTCTACCAAGGTACTTTGGGAATGGGAGGGTAGCTATACCTTTGGCAATTTTTCCCATCATATTATTAGCACTGACTTGTAAATTTTCATATCGAATAATTTAACAATTACTGTACCTTTGGCAACTTTTGCTATCACATTATCAATTTTTAAAAATTACTAAACCTTTGGCAATTTTTCCCATCACATTATCAATTTTTTAATAATTCTATATGAAAATATACAAGACAGTATAGTATAATTTAACTTTCAGTTGACCTTTTGATCCCCGCCCACTGTTAACATTGTTTTCGATTTCACATTTAGGGCATTAATGGTGGGCGAGGATCGAAAGATCAACTGAAGCTCTCAAGAAATGGTTCGGTCATAAACCGAGCACCGAGCACTCGTTGGCTTGTCTTCGTGCTCCTGGTATATCATGATGGTGACAAGACCATGAAACTTAAATTATACTATACAGCCATTCCACGCCAAAGTGAGCCTAAAAGCTAAATTCGAAAGAAAACAACCTAATTATAACTGCATGATATTTTCAATTTTTAGTTAGCTTTATTCATATTATGACTTTTATGTATAAAATGATTATAACATGTAGCTAATATGCGATAAGTATAATTATCTAAGATCTAAGATTTAATCATTCACACAAATTTTTCCCGCGAGGACTGGATGTCGCACCTGCAATGGTGTCTCTATTTCGTAATTAGTTTCTTTAAAAGTTTTGAAATATCAACAACCAGTCTGTTAATAAATTATTTACAAATTTGTTTTTTAAATTTTTTTCCCGTTTGTTGGAAGGGGGGGCAGCTGCCCTCCCTTGCCCCCCTGGATACACACCCTTATTTTAAAACAACCAATTAGTACTATGCAATATAATTCTTAATCTTATCTATCTGTCCTCTATCATTTACTTCTTAATCATGTTATAAAATATTTCTTCATTATCAAATTTAATTTTAATATTAATTAAATTGTCTAACCCTTTTTCTCTTTCTTTCAATATTTCTAACTCCTCTCTAAGCTTCCTTTCAACTGTGTTATTTACTACTTTTACAATTTCGTATTCTTCCAAAGGATTAACAAACTTATGGTTGTCTTCTATGAAATGTCTTGCATATAACGAATTGGTTGTTCTATTACCTTCTCCACGTTTGTGGTCAGACAACCTGCATACGAATTTTCGTCCTGTCTCCCCTAGGTACACTTTGTTGCAGTCTTTACATTTTAATTTATAAATTCCGCTTTTCTGTAATACTGGAATTTTTTCTATATTCTTATTCCTTATCTTATCAAATACCGTTTCACATTTTTTAATAGCTATATCTACTCCATATTTATTAAAACATTTTATAATTTTTCTAGTATGTGAACCTATGTATGTCAATGACCCTGCATAATTCTTTTGTTCTGGTTCTATTTTAGCTTTTTGTATGTTGACCCTGTTGTGTTGAGCAGGGTTTGTTGTGGGTGAGCAGGGTGGGGGAGAGGGGTGAAGGGTTGGGTTTCACATATTTCCTGTCTATTCCCGATCTGACGATGAGCTGTGAAGCTTGAAAGCGCTAATCGGAATAATTTTTATATAGTGGTGTGCAACAGTGATCATTCTGATCGAATTTACAGACTGTTTAGGAATTTCGATACTGCTCATCATAAATGTTGAATAATGAGTTGTGGTTACATGATATTATAGTGCAGTAGCTGCTACTATACTGTAGTCCACATGACTGTTCCATGTACATTAGGATGTAGTCTGCACATACATCTTGTACATATACTTGTTTTTACTTCCACGTTCCATAAGGAAATGGAAGTATGGTCATGGCGAAAAAAATCGTGTTCAAGATAATGGCAGATTCTGATTGTACTACCCTCAAAACATGAAAAAGTCATTTTTCGAAGAGTGTCTGTGTGTGTCTGTCTGTAGAATTTTTTCTATGGCAAACGATAACTGCTGCAAATTCAAACAGAATCAAATAAATTTTTGTATACCATTCTGAATTGTAGAGGACTCGGGGTCTATTGATTTTGGTGAAGATCGGTTAAGGGAAAGGGGTAGTTTACCTGCAACGTTTTACGTTTTAACAAGAGTAAAGTGCTTAATTTTGATAAATAAAGTATCCTTAAAATAAGGTCATAATAATCCACTGTAAAAAGGTAGATGAAATATCTATAAATGAAAAGGGTAGTTGAAGGGGAAGGGGGTAATTTTCTATAATTTAAAATGGTAGTTGATGAGAGAGGAGATAATATTTTATGTTTTATATGTGTACTACGTTATTGACAACAAAGAAGTAGTTTCTATGGAAACATTTTATTTAACTTTGACAAAATTATATTTTTTTTAGGAATTATCGAACGGAATTCAAGTAAATGATTGGAACTGTATGAGTACCCGCAATACATTTCGATGTTTTTAATATGCGATTGTATCGATATATTACGGTGTGGAAAAGAAGAAGTGTACCAATTGTAAATTGCCCTATTTCTTAATGTAAATCAAAAATACGTGTTGTTTTCATTTGGTAGTTAGATAATAATGGTTTTGGCTTTTTAGTTTACTGCTAAAATAAATAAAAGCTGTGGTTGAGAAAACATAACATTAAACGTGTAATACAATGCATATAACAGAGTAACACTTAAAATAAAGAACCTAACATTTTTAAGTTTACAAATTGGAAAAAATAACAGCAAATACAAAATGAAAAATACAAATATTTATGGTTAATGAAAAAACAAAAAACACTATTAAGGAATGACAACATATGCTCTACAAATTGTACATAATGGATGTTTATTTTTTGTTAGTCACAAAACGAGTACTTGTCAGAAAACGAATTTTACCAAAAAAACAAGTTCTGCCACAAAAAAGTGACATGTAGGCCTATAATAATAGGCAAGAGGTTGACCCTTGGGCCACTCCCGCCTTACTTCGAGTTGGGTTTTTCGTGGTTTTAGAAAAAAAAAAATAGTTTTACATTACACACGTATTGGTTTCCATGTATAACTTCAGTTTTCATATAATTTAATTTCAGTTTAAATATCTATACATTAAAAGGGTAGTTGGAGGAGGAGGGGTAATTTTATATAAATGAAAATGATAGTTGAAGGCGAGGGGATAATTGTTTATATGTGTACTACGTTATCGGCAACAAAGGAGTAGTTTGTTGTTAAAATTCCTTCCCAGGCTGTTTGGCCGTAGTCCAATGTTTTCTGCAAAACCAGACGTTTCAGCAGTGTCATCGACTGCCATCATCAGTGAAAATAGAGTGCGATAACGTGTGGTGGTATACGTTAGTGACCACAGTACTGTGGTTAAGGCTGAAGCAATAAGTAGAAAGAAGTAGTTTCTATTGAAATATTTCATTTCGAAAATGATTTTAAGTATAAATCTTAGAACATGGAAGTCATGTATGGTTCTCCATACTGATTTGTACACTATGTAAAGCTATTACATGCATTCAATATCTCTCATATTTTACTGTTTTCATGATAACCATATTAACATTATTAATAATTTTTAAAGGGTCTCTTGAAAAGGTTTGCCTGGGATATCACAAATCCCAAGGCTGTCACTGTCCTCAGGGGGCGTTTGGGGGGGGTGACCGGGGTGAACAGAACCAGACCCCTCACTCAGAGGATTGAAAAAGTTGACAAACTTTGTTAATCTCTTAATTTTTAGGCTGTTTTATTATATTTTCATCTGTGTACACTAATATAGTAGTACAGTAACTCTTTTTTAAATTTACTAACAGGTTTATTACATAACATTAGCATATATGTTTAAAATAAGAAATATAGGAAAATCAATTCATTCAATAAGTATCATGTAAACAATGTTTCAATAACGTGTATTGCAACGTGACAATTGGCAAATTTATTATAATTTAAATTTGTGGAGCCCCGCGATCTTGGAGCACCAAATTTATGCAACGTTACATACACATAAATAGGCGTGAACGATCTCACGTTCAAGATTGACAAATTCTTTAAACAATCTAACATTTAAATTGGGTGTCAGGTGTATCTGCAGTAAGAACTCTATGTAACTTGAAACGGTAATTAAAATTTATTTGATACTATAAAAAAATATGTGCACATGGCACTGACTTCGATTTTTAAACATTAGTTATTATTTGTTATTATGCCGTAAGGCTTAAGATATATACATCCTTACTGACTAAATATTCTATGCTACTAATTATTATATAAAAGATAAATCTCATTTTCAGACTACTCAGTCTATTAATATGTTTCAAAATCTGTAACGTACTCAAAATATTAATAGTTATTGTTTCTCAGTACTGTTTTCTCAAATACTAATTATTTTTATTTAAATGCTTTGCAATCATTTTATATCATATTAATTTGAGCTCTTGTTACGTTAATCGTATTTCTAAAACATCTATGATTTTAACTCTACTATACAAGAAACATTGCTCTTATTTTTAAATAAAATATTAATGTCTTTAACTGTCTTTGAATTCTTTGTATGATTAAGATATGAATAAGTTGTCTATCACCTTATTGTCGTCAATCATACTCGATCATTTTTTGTTCCATCGGTGTTCGTCCTCGTCTCGCCTCCAGCGTCAGCTGTCTCTCTTCTCCTCTTGTCCAGCGTCGGCTGTCTCTCTCTCTGGAACTCTCCTCTTGTCCAGCGTCGTATCTCTCTCTGGAACTCTTCTCTTGTCCAGCGTCGTATCTCTCTCTGGAACTCTCCTCTTGTCCAGTGTCGTATCTCTATCTCTCTGGAACTCTCCTCTTGTCCAGCGTCGTATCTCTCTCTGGAACTCTTCTCTTGTCTAGTGTCGAATCATTAATGGATCTTCTTAAGTAGAGCTGTTATTAATTAAAATGATTGTCCTTACAGCTTAGTTACGTATTTGTATGTAACTGGCAAATTTAAACTGTTTACGGAAAAAAAATAATTATGCCGTGCTGACGGGCATAAGCTCCCGCTGCATCGTGGATGATTCAAGAAAGAGAACCACTGCAGCTTGCGTGTCCTATTTATACCCATGTCTTGGTCGACACCCTGCAGTGATCCGAAATCGACATGTTAGAAACTGTCTCTGGCGTCAGTTCCCCCACTCTTTGTCAAATTCGCTATTTTTTATATTTCTGCGAATTGCAGAGTCTTGTAAGTATACTCTTATACTTATCTTATAACTAATTTTATAACACATGTTCACTGTAATTTTGGACATTGCAACTTAACCCTTTCGATTTGTACACAGTTATTTCACTATTGCACTTGTACGGTGTCACTTTCGCGTGGTTTTCGTACACAGTATTTAGTAAATTTATTTACATTTTATGGTGCTTTTGGATTTTAATTCTTAATTCTATTTTATGAATAATTACGGAAAAACAGTAATTGTGCAATTATTCATCTTGGGGTGGCAAACTCGCCTGCAGAGACCTGCGTTCACACACACTAGCAAAATACTGGTGTACACACTTTCAGTTACATTTGTGTGTGTGTGTGTGCACGTCGATTCAGGTCGAAACACCTGTTCATATTTTTGTCTGAGCCAAGCCTGCAATCCCTAACATGCTTATTTCTAATTTATTATTAATTATTTACAGTTTATTAAGTAAATTTAAATTTTTATATTTCCATGCTCAGTACATCACTTATTTGTACTGTCGCAGTATATATATTGTTATTCCTGTTTACTTTAATGAAACTGATTTCAGCCACTTTAAAGATAGTAATGCTGATTAGTCTTAACTTCTTTTTTCTTTTGTATGAAGCGGACCCCCCCCTCACCAACCAAATTCTAGATACACCACTGCCTGTCCTTGAGGTTCTTCTGTCACATAAGGAAAGTATACAATATGAGCACCTCTCTTAAAGCAGGATTTTCACTGTATCCAAAATTTTCATTATCTCGGTATGTTGTAACATAACAAGATTACACCCCAGAATAAAGACAATTAATTCATCCAAATTCATTGTGAATTATGCCTAAACGCAATCTTTTTAAAAATAAAATACAAAGAAATACAGAATAAACTTTAACAAAGAAAGACATGAAAACAAAATATAATATTTAAAGATAAATAATAATATCAAGGAGTAAAAAGTAATAAAAAACCAAAGGGGAAATATTATAATAAATAAATACTAGGGAAATAGAGAATGAAAATTTAGGAATTAAATAATTTAATTACAATGACAAGACAATAACTGACGATGACCATTATACCCAGAAGAGAAGATCAAAGAATAATAAAATGTAAATAGTTACCGTATTAGGAAACATACGTATAGTGTATAAACACTAAACCTAGAAAGTAAGTAAAAAGACATTGGTTATAGCATTAGAGTACCGGTAATAAACTAGAGGGAGGTCTGCGAACCTCAAGCAGTTATTTTGTGTCACAACTACAAAATATAAGTGACATAAAAATTTACTAATAGAATAGTATTAAGCTATAATTATAAAAGTTAATTGGTTTAATAATATAAAATAGTGAAAATAACAGTTATAAACGTTACAAAAAAAGTGTAGTGATAGTGAATAGGAAATGGACCTAGTTATAATATACACTGTGAATAAAACATGTTATATAAACAACTATATGGTTAATATAAAAAGGTGTATAATGATTAATAATAGTGAAATATTACGTTACAAATTAATAATAATTTATAAACTAATATAATTTATCCAAGAGCTGCACTGAATGAATCGGTAGTTTTAAAAAAGAAATTAGATTGTTGAAGAATATTCTAAAAGAAATCAGACCACATTAATTTAATGCTGGACATTTTTACAAAATAATTGATGATATCAAACGAATTAATGAAGAAAAACTGTAGAAATAACGAGGAGACTAATGTTTTAATGGAATACACTGAAAACTTGAAGGCCAGAAGATAAATATAAAGCAATAATCTGTAAATGAAACTACCAATTTGGCGAGATTGTTCCATCATGTTAAGACGAACACTTGAACAAACATTAATCCATTTAAAGAGCAAGAACAGTGAAACACTATAACAAAAACAATATAAACATTATAATTATTATTAGTAATAGTTCCTTTTTAAGTCGTTTCTTTTGTATGATCCAAAGGACCCATGACTTTAACATGCACAACACCGAATTACTGAACCTCATTTATAAGTATTGTTTTATTTTATATGTATGACTTGGACGATACACAGACTTTAATTTTTATATTAACCCTGAGAAAAAGAGTTTTCATGTTATCAAACCTAAGAGAGCTACAACCTAAGAAAGGGACATTGAATGTTAATACAGTTAAATATATGTCAAAGAGAAAGTATCAATAAATTTTATGGAATTTGAGACAATAGCAAATAATTGTTTATTTCATTAGTTTTAAATAAACACCAGAAAAAATATTATAAAATTGGCACCAACAACTTGGGGCTAACAGAAACATAAATAAATTACCATACACAAATTTAGTGAGACTAAGATATATTATAATATTTGTATCAATTATTGTAATTACTTCATCTTGACTGGTCAGCACTGATTTGTCTTTGGCTGGCAAGAGACATATGAATGAATGTAAAATCATCCAGTGGTATACAAATTAATTTCATACTTCGTACAAGACGTTATCTAAAAAACGAAATACTATCGACATTCAGAAGTATGCATCAGGTGTGAAATCCACACTCCAACTCTGCATTTGTCATATGGCCAGGTGACCTAAAATTATATCACTGTGGAGACTAGAAGCTTTTTTTTTGCACCGAGTTTATAAATGTCTTATTGAATACCACATTTCAGCAATTTCTCAAAGTTTTCATACTTTTGTTTCAATGACAGAAGAGTAACCGGATCTGACATATCCAGCTCATCACAACAAACCAAATTTTGTGACCGGTATTATGAAATACTAACTGTTCCATATTACCCAAATAGTTATGTTTGCAAACAAAAATTCTCCCAAACTCACTGTAGTAAACTGACTAACAGTGTAATATAAGTAAACCTTGAGTTTCTTATGCATTAAGTTCGAATCTACAAAGCAAGATTCTAACAATTTTAATTTTTACCCCGGTTTTATAAAACTTACCTGTCAAAGTTTCTGAAACAAGTAAATAATATCTACAACATGGTAAATTGAAATACCACCTTCATGAGGCTCATGGGAGCACTTAGTAGTTCCCCATAGTAGCTCTCCACAAATCTGCAACACTTTATAGGTCAGCTATTTAAGTACGGTAGTTCACATTACTCATCTATTCCATAATACCCAGTTTCTCTGCATTACATATCCCATAGGCTTAACTTGGGAGGGGCAAGGGGGGCACTCCCCCCCCCAATGTTCCGAGCATTATAAAATTTTGTTTCCAGTTGATATAAATAAAAACTAAGAAACAGTCAAAGAGGAGACAGTTTCTTTGCTTGCGAGCACAGTAAGCACTATTTATCAATGTCTGTACTGTTATCAGACGACTAGTTGCCATAAATTTATTAGTTTTATTTCTTTCGAAGAAACTTGTAAGAGATTTGAATGATATACGTCAAAATAATATTTATGTTCGAAAAAACAAATGCTAGAGACCATTTTGTGACAGTGTGCCTAAGAGGAGGATGCGTTTACAAAAACTGTGTATAAGAATTGGAAGAACTGTAATTGTTTGTTTATAGGGCTACAGTATATTTGTTCTAGGTAAACATAACTGGAAGTACAACTTATGAAGAAAGGCTTGTTGATCATTAAAAAATGAAATTGTCCCTCGTTTAATAACTAGAATTATTACTAAACTTTCTAATTTTGTATATAATATATTTTATTATATAGGTGGTATCACTACACACTTGAATTTTATGAAGATTTACCCTGCCCCCAAATTTAGGCCCCAAGTTACGCCCATGACATATCCCACATAGAATTTCAGACTGATCTGTGGACTTTTATCTTATTAAGTTATAGAAAAAAAAGCAAATTCCTTAACACATTATTTACTGTATTCACCGTTTTCACTTTAAGTGTCTGCAAACAGCCAATGATTTTCAGACCACAGTGACAATGTGATAATCTATGTCAGTTTTTACTGTCAGGAATAGAAATTCCTTGATGAAGAGATTAAGCAAATGAAGGAATACCCAAAACAGGAAATCCAAACACCAGTGGATGTTGTACTAAAGCACATTCTTTGATTAATGGAATTATATTAACGGACGAAGTGTTATGTAAAGCTGATGAAGAGGGTTAGGCAATGAAAAACTATATGAGGATATCCAAACAACAGTGAAGTTATATTAAAACTCATTACAACAACACATAAACTATATATACACTTTATTTGATCCATAAACACTTAAAAGTTTTTACACAAAAGTTATAGCAGCACACACACGCCTTTCAACCCATAAACAAACTTTCAATATAAATTATACAAATAAGACAAACATGTGTTGTGGATATTTCACACTGGACAGCAAACATTTACCACACTTTGTAATTGCAAACACATTTTGTCAAACTTGTTTTACAAAATAAATACATTTTCATTCCATGAAAGTATGTATAAAAGGAAACAGATGTTTTATAATTCCGAATTAAGGAAAAAGAAAATACATCATTAATCACGGATCATTAAAATGTAGAAAACAGACTTATATATTGTGGTCACAATTTGATAAAATTAAATCTAACATTGAAGCTAATTAAAATTTATCAATTGATTTAAGAAACTGCTACCCTCGTTCTGGCTAACTCTAAATAGTAACACGAACATACACAATATCACTCAAATGACAGGGAGTCAGATATAAAAAAAGTGTGACAGAAACTTAAATAGCTAAAATTGATTCATTGAGAGAGGGGGGGGCATAAAGTGTTCCTTCAATGAACAATAGCTGACCCTTAAATTGTCATAGGGAACAGTTTTACAGCCTCTCCTGTACCTGTCATTTTTGAAACAGATGATCTAGTTCCTTATAGACTGAGCTGATAAGTCTTGATTATGGCCACTATTCAGACCACACGAACAATTACATTTATACATTCACAAAATTATTTACACAAAACTTACATAAACACACAATCCCCTGTGATCTGTTCCTTTCTAGCATATCCTGTACTGCCTGTCATGTCTACCACCTATTGGTTTCCCACCAACTGTATTCAGTTGGCAAAAGAAACCTTGTACTTCAATTGCAGCCCATTTACTTATTTAACGAGTCTCAATACCCTCTCAACTTTTTCACACATTGATTTGCTAAACTCGTTCGTAATTTACAATGGAATTATTTGATAGTTTGCCAAGGTTCTCTGCTTGTTTCTCTCAAATAGGTTTACTACAGTTTTTATTAACATATACATTAATATCTGACAGAGGATCTGCTCATCGTGTTGATGCATGCAAATTATTCAGTCTAACAGTTTGTAGTACTCTACTTAAAATTAATAATTTATTTTTACTAAGTAATGTAAATCTTTTGAAATAATAGATTTTACCACTGAATTAGAAATAGTCTACACTGAATTAGAAGTTCAAACCTCTGTAGACCCTCATCTGTCTGTCTTTAAGTTAATTTCTTAAAATTATGCCTATTAATTATTCTACAGAATATGGTTTAGAATTTTTTTAAATACATAATAAATTAAATAAACGAACTTGAGAATTAGTATGCAGGCATATACGAGAATGTGAAAAGTTCATTGGTGTGTGTGAATAGCGCACACGTGTATTGAGTGAAAATTGTAACTATAACTTTGTAATTGCTTGTTACTAGAAATGTTTTCTTAAAATGATTACTGCGGGGCTTATGTGACAGGTATAGAGAAGCTGGTAAAGTACCTTCTTAGGGTTTATACTTTTATTGCACCCTACCTCCTCACTCGCAAAATACTTTCTGCCCTCCCCCACACACATGTATAATTTTTAAGCCCTTTACTTATTAAATATAACTACACAAAAGTACTCACCATGCAGAAGTGTATGCGCACAATACACATCCCGAATAAGCAAAACAATCTCCCCATAACCATAGCCTAAATCCACAGTGCATATTACAAGTACACAGTGCATATTACAAGTACACTACACTTTCGTTTATCAGGAATTTATGGGACTGGAGCCTTTCTGGATAAATTTTAATGTGTCAAAAAAGGGGGTTTTTTATTTTTCATTAAATTTATTTTGTATCATCGTTGCAAGTCCCGTATGAAATAGCGTTGGATTCAAACAATGAACGCTAACATAACTTTTTGGACTGGGTGTTGTCAGAGAACGTAATACTTGTTGGGAACTGAATGTTTGTCACGTACAACGGTGTGCGTACACAGACCCGGGCGCAGCATCTACGCACAACAGGCGGAACCGACGCTAAGAAAATGGCGAAGCAGAAAGATTGTATTGCCATGTGCTCTGGAGACGGAGGAAATCAATTAGAGGCTCCACCCACCTAAGCCTCTTGTATCGTCACCGCTTAACATCTTTAGCTCCTTTGGCACATAGACAGTCCAGACTTCATGTACAGCGACGAAACAATCGTAGCCTGAAGGCAGTGCCTTCCCTTTTTCAGCAACAAGCTATAGTGTGGAGTCTGGTGTGCACTCTCTCCCCAGTCAACGAAGAAACCTTTCCCCGGCCGGGTGAACACATAGGCTCGTCAGCCTAAATTTCAGTTTGTAATTTTAAAGTTTTAAAATGTGGTCAAATTCATAATATAAAGTGGAATAAAAAATAACGTGAGAACAAATTATCCTTCAGTGACGTAGAAAACAAAATGTGAGAACTATTTTCGGACAGTTGAGTGAATAAATCCACCGAGTACAACATGGGGTCGACCAGGAAGTACAGAGAAGTAACAGTGCACTTTCTTCCTAATTCTTGCCATAATTATGTAAAAATATTATAAAGCACTAAATTTAAAGTAAACCGGGGAAAATTTAAATATAATAACTGAATGAGTGTGAGCGTGTGCAATGCTGGGTCACCTTTATTATAGATTAAGTTAATTACATTAAGATCATTATATTTATGTTCAGTAGGAAGTAATTCCAGAGTGAATATTAGACTTTGATAGTATGTGTATTTGACTTAAATATTGTTTGGAGTATAACTCCGAGAAAGAGAAAAAACAATTTAAAAGTAATGAAGAATATTTGACTTGGTTATCAGAACAAGTAGATTATTATGTTTTGATCAATGATAGTCTTTAGGAGAGATAAATGAAAAGCCAGTAAAGTTTAAAAGAGTTGTTGAATAAAAAATAACTATCTAATGCCGAAATTGAGTGTGATTTATTAAAGAACACTTAACCCTAAATCACTTATAGGTACGAGTTCACGTGAAGACTCTAGCCCGATGCAGGTAAGGCAGTTGTGATTTTGTATGTATTGTTTTAAAAATATTAATTTCAAATAATCTGTAATTTCACAAAATGAAATTCCAGATAAACCAAACTAATGACGAAAATGCCGGTATTAGCGATGTTTACCTACTGCTATATAGAAAAGTTGCGTTTTTTTATTTTGAAGACTATTCAAACTGTAATAGCCTACTGTACTGTATTTTACGAGTAAATCTGTACAGTCACGGAGTCTTTTAAGAAGTAACAGTTCTGCTGGGTTTGTCTCGCTCAAAATAATTTAATAATTTGTCCAGCATTGAGTAGCCTCTGAATGGTTGATTGCCACTGCTAATTTTACTATGGTATTATTTTTATCCTTGCAATTTAGATTAATTATGTTTATGTTGATGAGCTCTGAATGGGTATAACGTTGAATTTATAACAAAACAGGTTGTTTTTAGTACAAATTGTATCTTAAAATTCTCCAGTAAAGTTGTTAAAAAAAAAATATTTTGAAAACTTATTCCGGATAAACAAGAGTGTAGTGTACCTCACCACTGTTAAATTCTGAATGGTTTTAAACCAAAAACACTGTATAAAGTAACACAGTCATCTTTTCTAACTTACCTATATTCTTATTTATTTGTATAAATGGTGTGTGTGAAAAATGTAAATGTTTTAAACAGTTTAAAATCATTACAGACAGCATTTTGTTTATTTGGCATGCCAAGAATATAATATGATTAACCTGACACTGTGCCTAATTTCTGATTTAAATTTATTTTTTCTGAATAAGCTGTGAGAGTATTTTGCTCATTCACTAGACAACATAACTCTGAACACTCACACATTATGAATTACTGTTTATTTATCCATAATAAATAGAATTTTAGGTAACTTTTGTTTACTTGACCCTGTACCAATGAGTACTATTTTTCATGTTTTTTTTTAATTTTCATATCTGGCATTATGTTTGTCATGGTTTGTATTTTTTATATTTTTAAATTAGTTTAATTTGCCAAAATTCTACTTTATAAATTAATTCACTAACAACTACCACCTGTTGTTCAAATTTTATTATAAATGACCCACTTTTATAAACATTTTAAACCAACACTGACATATGAAATAACACGAATTCATATATTTTTATTTATTTGTACATTTGTGTAACTACAAAAATGGTGTGTGTGTGTAGAAAATCTGAATGTACATTTTTTAGCAGTGTAAAATCATTACACAGAATTTTGTTTCAGTTCATATGGTGTGCCAAGACTGTGTGATATGTTTAGCCTAACACTGCTGTCAAATTCTAGACAAAAATTAACTTTTCTTGAATTTTCTCTGAAAATACTTTTTATCAGTTGAGAATAACCTTTCCTGCCAAATATCCTACAAAATAAATTTATTCAGTCAATCATATGTGTAATCACTGTTTATTCCAATTTAAAAGATTAAATTTTATCATATCTAATCATAAAAAATAATGTTGCTGGTTGTCACAATACAACAGTATTTTGAGATGTACTTAATTAGATTAGGAAATAAATTTTATTTAAAAAAAATGAGATATATGAGATATACATGAAATATTATAACCGTGTACCATTCCGTGAGGAAGACCTAGAAGAAACAATGTAGTTGAAGCAATACATATTCGATCTCACATAACAGAGACGTTACCACATTCACTTTATACATTTGTAATATTTTCAAAATAAAAAGAGCATCAATATCGGTTTTCAAAATAACAGTAGAGAAACGTTTGTTCAAATGAAGCACCTAACCACAGAAAATTACACCTAAAGTGCTTTCTATTCCAAATAAAAATTCAAAGTTCCAAAATCACGTATTCTAATTTTAACCCATATACCATTCCTATCTTAGGTATAGGAAAAAAACCCACATGTACGTGTTTTGTTTATAATTTATTAATATAAATAAAACTAAGTACTAAATTTAAATTATATAGTAACAAGGAGAAAATGTAGCAACACATTTAAATATTTTAATTATAGAAGAAAAGAAACTATATACATTTACGTACCATCTGTGAATTACTAATATAATACACAACTATTACATTAAAACATACTGTATTTATGGTACATACTGTATGTTCAGAACAAGACAAAAACTCCTGATGGTTTTTTGAATTGCATTCGATCAATTCACATGGCTGATTGACTAAGTGACCCATTACATGCCCTTTCATTATCTTAAATTTTCCATTATACAGGGTAGTGCCCCTCAATGACAATACCGCTGAATCAGTACAGCATTCATAGTAAAGAGAAAAAAGTAGCTCAAATGTCCATACAAAAGCTTTATAAAAAAAAAAAAAAGATCCTGGATCAACAGTGTGTACTCCATTTAGGTAAAATGGCCATCCAATCAAGGTGCATCCGATGTTGAGCACATGATTGAAAATAATTGTCCAATTCATTCTACATATTCTGTTAGTTTTTAATGGCTTAATTTTAATTATTATTTTTATTTTAGTCATGGTAATTTCAATAAATACTGTCAATATCCCTTGCTGTGTACTTCTACAGGTTCCTCAGGAAGTAAATTTGTTACAGTATTTTTTGAATAATCTACAATTACCCACACCGAGGGGGGGGGGGGAGAAGACAGATGTAGTAAGAGCTGTACAGGAGAAGTAGATCTGCTGTAGGAAAAATTGTGTACAGCCATTTTGTAACCATATGAAAACCTTATTTTACAAGACCTGGTGTATTCAAAAATTTCTGTCAGACTATATCTACCATATGAAATACGATCGACTGAATTTCTAATGGTTCGAGTTTTTTGTCTCACTATGCATAAATCCAAATGAAACAACAATGACAAAGGAAATACAAGGACTTAAGCAGAAGGATGACACTTAGAGGCCTTTGATGCAATAATGTGTTCATAATGTGCAGTACTTTGCGACATTGTCTCTGTGCACCAATCAGATGGCACTATTAATAAGATGGGATTACTGTTTTGAGTCCACACAGCTGCCTTGTTGCCACAATTAGTAGGCACATCATCAACCACAGCTTATCACCTTCAACGGAAATGTCGTGTATAGTTGTCGTCATTTTGCTGTAGGCATAGCCGTTTGGTTAATGATGTGCAGAAACATATCAATGACAAACTACAATGATGCAAGATACAAAATTAATTATTCTTGATAACTCTTGTTATGATGTAGACCACTGTCCTTTCTGACTGAAGGAGCAATATGGTTAGGAAGAGGTAGATCACCAGGAGCGTACATAAAACATGACTTCTGCAGAGAGAAATATTCAATTCAAGGAGATTATGAATTATCACAAAACAGGAAAGAGTCTAATACAAAATAACTTAATTCAGAAGATGGCAATACTAAAGATTAAGCAAGTCAATTTTATACAAAGCATACGTGTGAGCATCAGACTGAATATTGTGCTACATTAGATGTACTATTAACATATACATTTTATGAGCAATTTACAAAATGTAAATCTTACAGATAAATTGACACTTTGAGTTGCATCAATATTTGGGCGCACATAATAATAACAGTGTACATTACTATAATGAGCTTTTTTTTGTATCACTGGAGTCACTCAGGAAAGAAAGAGGCAGTTGCTTATGTGAGTGCTACAGTATACAAAGAAGGCAATAAGCTGTTAGCCTAGGTTCTTATTAACCTGGAATATAGATGTCAGTATTCTTATTACATTAACCTGGGGTTGATAATAACTGGGGTTCATTTTGTCATATAATTGCTGCCACAAGAATAGAACATGGAACATCTGGAGTGCTACAGCCAAGCACAATTTTGTTTCAACACTCCAAGCTCTTGAATATTTCTATAAGTAAATAATTTCTAAAATTAGTTCTAAAAAACCATCAGATGTTATTTCTTACTGTATGCATGTGTTGGTTATTCTGTATGTTCGGAACAAAATAATTTTGACCTAATAAAATTTGTTACACAATATTTCATTATTATAAATGTGTTGATATTGATCTAGTCAAATTTACCATAATAGGAATAAAGATTTTAACACTTAAAACATGCTTCCAGTGAACGTTGGACAATATGCAAGGAACATAACACTTTCTGGAAGCTACACAACAAATATAATTCTGGAAGCTGTTTTGACAGGATAGTTATGAGTTGATCAAATTCAAAACAGATTAAAACTACACGATAGAAAGTTAAAAATCTGTAGGCCACACACACACACACACACACACACACACACACACACACACACACACACACACACACACACACACACACACACACACACACACACACACACACACACACACACACACACACACACACACACACACACACACACACACACACACACACTTTCCATATTACAAATATCTGAATAACAATAAAAGATCTGGTAAAATAAACAAAAGAAGGAAGATCCAAGAAAAGTTATTTGGAAGATGCACTGGACTGTGTAATTAGTGAATTACTAAACTAATATGATAACAAGCATTGCCTTCAGTTGTTGATGACATCACCGGAGTATTTTTCATACTTGCACATTTTTTAAAAATCTGTGGCTATTATACTTAAATCAATGAGGACACTACATTTAAGTGATGAAAAACATATACTAAACAATGTTACAACTTTTAAAAGCAAAATCTCAGTTGAATCAACTGCTTGAAATTACCTGGAAGTGTAACACAATAAATACTACATTTTTTGTTTTAATAAAAATGTTTACAAAACTGTAATTACTCTAAAAATCAGTCAAAATAAATATATATTATACAAAACGTCTGTCAACTTCCCTTCAAAAATAACCTATTTACATAATATATTTTTATGCATAATTTATCCTGACAAGTTAACAATAAACCAGATAACTTACATATCTACATGTACATTCTATCACAAGAAAACTAATTAAAGCATTTATTTTTAATTATCATTTTTTAAAATTGGAATGCTAATGCAAATAATTGTTCATCTGCTACTCACTTAAATAAATTAATCATTTTACTTCTGTAACTATCAGTTTCTTGTTTATCACACTTAATATTCGTTTACAGTTTTTGACACTTCCAATATTAAATAACATCAGTTCTTTTGTTATAACATCACTGCGACTGATTACAGCACACAGAAAAAAATCATTAACTGATTATTTATACAATATTGAATTCATATTACACTTTCGAAAATCTACATCAACCACTTAATACATAAAAAAATGTAACATACTCTTCAATAAATACAGAAAATATTTTTTTTTGTAAATTAACTTTAAATCTTGTGTTCAAAAATTCTGCAACAGTGGCAAAACAGTACCAATATGTATTCATATTTTCTTAACTGTTTACTACAGTGTAACACTCTTATTTCACTATATATTTTATAAACTCTGTACAAAGAAAAAGTAATTTTCAACATTTAGGTAAGTCATAAAATTATTATTATTTTTTTAATAATGCAATAAACTTAATAATCTTAGTTCATGTACAAAAGTTGGCAGAAACTCTGTGATATAAAATTTCACAACAGTCCTATCATTTGTGCACATGAAAGAATTGTTCCAAAAAAAAAGTGGAAGAGAACCATACATAAATATATTAGGTGACAGTTTTATTGTATACAATGTTAACATTTTAAAAATTCAGGTACCGTAAGTCTAATACTTGACATACATGTTTACAATTATCCACCTGATGTCTATACATTAACAACAAAATTACAGTAAAAAAATTCAAATTAATTCTTAGACTGGATACTCAAGTAAACAAACCCACATATTTTTGGTTCCATCAGACTGATTAGACGAATGTCCCCTACTCTAAATTTTCCACCACAGAAAAATTATTTCTCAGTGGTCACTGTCTCATTTCTAACTTCTCACAGTGGTCACTGTCTCATTTCTAACAGTTTATACTTTATGTATCATAAATTTCATGTTACATTACTGTATACACAATAGAACCTATTAAATAAAGTTTAAATGTCCAGCTGTAATGGTCATTTAGAAGTTTTAATCATGACGACCACATATAAATTACTCGTAAATCAGAAAAAATCTTTACAGAGTCAGGATAACATAATATATTGTTATATTGGAGTGTTAGCAGTCTCAAATATTTCTACTAGTAATTTTATAATCAGAATGATCACAGTTGCACACCACTATATAAAAATTATCCCAATTAGCGCTTTCAAGCTTCACAGCCCATCGTCAGATTGGAATAGGCTATTCCAATCTGATGATGGGCTGTGAAGCTTGAAAGCGCTAATTGGGATAATTTTTATATAGTGGTGTGCAACTGTGATCATTCTGATTGTGATTTCAACCACTAACACAAATTTCTTCAGTAATTTTATACAAACCACTATGTTGTCTTTGGTATTGACGAGCACTTTCGGCAGTCAAGCCATCTTCAGGTCATTTACCAACATAGAAATATGAAACCGTTCACTTCTTATATACCGTTTAACCGGACCTATCTAGCTCCGCCCCCTGACAAAGTAACGTCTTAATTAGCTCCACCCATAGTCAGTGGCGGATTAGACGCCCTTGGGCCCCTAGGCCCGATTTGCTCTGCCCCCCCCCCCCCAACAACCTCATGTACAACAAGGTTTTTACATTGACCTTTAAAAATAGAAATTTGAAATGAAAACAAAAATAAAAAAATATTTTAAAAAATTACAACACCAGATTAAATTTCAAGGAAATAATTTACGTGTTAATTGAATAAAATTTGATCAGTATTATGAAATTATGTAAAAAAATCAATTATTTATTAATTTAAGCTATACAAATCGTGAAACTTTCCTTTGAAGCATAGTTTTTGGATTGGATATAAAAAATAGCCTAATCATTGCTAAATAAAAGATATTTTTATTGAAATGTAAAGACAGTTAATTAATAATTCATAATAAGATCAATAAGGAAATCAAAAGTACATAGCAATAGCTGAAGTTAATGTGCTAAAAACAGTTTTATTAAAAAATAATAATAAACTACAAATCAACTTTCCATGCTTTCATTAAAGAAAAGTCCTTAATAATATCATCAAAGTTCATTTCTGACAATATTTCTGCATTTGCTGTGAAACTGGTTAAGCTTGAAAGTCTGGAATCTGTGGTTGAGTTACGAAGATAAATTTTTACTCGTTTCAAAATACTCAAAGATCTTTCACCAGATGTATTTGTTGACATCATACACAAAAAAATTCTCAAAGCTGTGTCAATGTTGGGGAAAAGAGTTGTCAACTGTTTTTCACGTATAAACTTCAAGAACTCAGCAGGCAAATGGTGATACCTTACATTTAAGTTAAGAGCCTCGATAAACACCTTAAAATGAACAAATTCTCCACCAAGATCTGAGGTAAGGTCAGCAGGATATTTCTGGGCCAAAACGGAAGCTTTTTCGCGAATTTCTTCATTTTCCAAGGTAAAAAGTTTGTATATGAAACGAAAAACTTCATTTTGATCGAAATAAATTTTCGATCTGTTTTTTTAGCTCACTGGAAATGTTGTCGATTATGGGATAAAATTTATTTACAATCATGTCTTGTCTCCCGTCAAGTCTGCAGGTATCATTATCATTCTTTGATTCATCATGAAATGTTTTTCTCTTTCTTGTTCACTTTGAATCTAGATCGTAGTCAGCAGCCTCACTTTTGCACAATTCCATACCCTTCATCTCGTAATAGTCAAATCGTTCTCATAATCCTTGTACATATTCTGAAAGGGATTTGTATAGATTGCAAATAATTCCTAAGTCAGTACTAATGCTTTGCATAGTTTTACTTGCCGCATTAAAGCGCTCCAGAATATCATTCCATAATACACGTAATATCGCTATTTCTATTCTTCCAAAAAAATGACATAATCCTTCTGCTGCAGCTCTGGATTCTGGCTTTTCTTGTGGGTTTTCAGAAATATCTTGAAGTGCTTTATAAAACTCCCAGTAATGAAGTAGTAAAGCTCTTGACGCATGCCATTTGGCTGACCATCTGGTTATATTTAGTCTTTTGGGCAAGAGTTTTTTCTTGATGTTACTGTCTTTTATCATGTTTTCAATTATTGCCTATCTTGAAATTGATGCGCTGAAAAACATATATAATTCTTGCATAAACATAAATAGTTTGGTTGCTTGAAGGCAGCAGTTAGCTGCGTGCGTGCCCACCAAATTCAGTGAGTGTGCTGAACATGGCATGAATTCTGCAAGAGGGTTGCGACTTTTAATTAGAGCTTGAAGTCCTGAATATTGCCCAGACATGTTTGCGTTGACCTCTCATATCATCAATAGAAATGTCTAGTGACGAAAGCGTGTTCAAAATTAATGCTTCCATTTCAGCAGCAGTGTGGTTTTCCATTCTAATAAACTTAAGAAATCTCTCTGTTGGACATCCATTATTTAAAACATAGCGAACAATAAAAGTTAATTGGTCATGATGAGTTATATCAGGTGTTGAATCAACACTTGTAGAGTAGTATTTGCTCGATTTTAACTCCTCAACAATTTTTGAAACAATTTTATTGTACATTGTTTCAATAAATTCATTACAGATTGTTTTTGACAAATAACTTATCTTTACTTGGCCAGGATTGCCATGGTTTTGTATGTGGATCTTTAAAAAATCATCGTATTCAGCTATTACCTCAAGAATTCCTAGAAAGTTGCCATTTGATAGAGATCCAAAAACTTCATTTTCAGAACCCCGAAAGGCTAGTACACGAGCACCAAGAAATTTAATTACATGAACAACACGAGTTAAAACCTTGTGCCAATAGTTCACTTCTATTAAATACTTTTGATGAAGAGCAGAATCAATTTTTCCAAGTACATTGCCTCTCATAACGTAAGATTGCATGTTAACTCTGTGTTCAGAACTTTTTTCATGTTGTAAAAGTCTAGAACTATTTTTCCAATCGTTAAAACCATGAATAAATGCGTTTTCAGTATCATTTTCATTTGTGTGGAAAAGATTGCACGGTACACAATAAAAACAGCCTTTAGAGTTCGAATACATTAACCACACTCTTTTTTGTAATTGTCCATTTTGCAAACGAGTAAATAACATAATTTTGTTGTCATACCTTGTCTTGTCTGGATAAACGCGTTTAGATTTTGAAAAATCACAGTCAGTTATTTTTGACAAGTCCTGTGGTAGGCTTTTAACAATTTTATCTTTTAGCTCGTTTGTTAATGGTCCCCAAAAATTTGGGTCCGTTAAATCAAATTCAAGAATTTGTCCTTGCACATTACAGTTACACTGTGCTCGTGCTTCTGAATCTAACGGAATATCGTTTAAAACAGTATTTTCAAAATCAGTACTTGTATTTTGCAAAACCGTTACAGAATCTGTAACTTCAGATTCGTTAACGCTACAACTAGGCCTATCATTTAAAACAGTATTTTCAGAATCAATACTTTGCAAAATCATTGAAGTTGTAAAAAACTTATCTAACTTAACTGTTTTTTGCAAAGATTTCAAATGAGCATCGTCCTTAGCTTTTTTTAACTTACGTTTGTAAGCTCCACTTGCAGTGTGTAAATTTTTACTCATGTTTGAGTTTTATTAAGATGCCTACTGTAAGCGTAAAGCCTCACACAGAGTCACCTTCGCACACAAAAACATTCAACACTAGTTAATACAACGCACTTGTCACTTGTAGACTTGTAGAACTAAAACTTTCCCCACTTTCTAGGCTAACCAGTAACAATAACCTCAAAACAAACAGCTGCTTTGTTGTTCAGGCACACGGTCGTACATACAGGTCGGGACCAGGGTTGGAGAATGATGCCATACGTCACTCGATGACTGTTAGCAGCTAGTGGCACCTGGTGACGCAATACAGAACGTTGTTTAAATGATGGGAAGAATTTGAGACATTTAATTTAGTTTTATATAATTTATAAATTAACATAAGATCGAAATTGCGATTTGCAACTGTAAAACGCTTTTGTTAAACACTATGAAAAATAAAGAATCTATAAAAAAAAAAGGCCTGCGGCCCCTAGGCCCGGGCCTAATGGATAATCCGCCGCTGCCCATAGTGGGTTGTCTTACATTACCAATTTTGTAGCCGTTACAATTTACATTAACTTACTCTTTTTTGTTGTCTAATAAGCTGCTAAATATTTCTTCATTTTCAAATAAAGATAACAAAGAAATAAAGATGAAAAACGACTAATGAATATAAAAACCACATTTGAAAATGAAGAAATATTTAGCAGCTTATTAGACATCAAAAAAGAGTAAGTTAACGTAAATTGTAACGGCTACAAAATTGGTAATCTAAGACAACCCACTATGGGTGGAGCTAAGTAAGACATTACTTCATCAGGGGGCGGGGCTAGATAGGTCCGGTAAAATGGTAGTAGGTATATAAGAAGTGAACGGTTTCAAATTTCTCTGTCGGTAAATGACCTGAAGATGGCTTGACTGGCGAAAGCGCTCGTCAATAACAAAGACAACATAGTGGTTTGTATAACATTACCAGTAGAGATAACATAGTAGTTGTTCATAAGTTTAATAAGTTCTATAAAAAATTATCAACACTTGTAATGTCATTGAACAACTTACGTTGGATTGTACAGGTGTATCAGTCACAAAGTGCTTGTAAGAAGCAAAACAAAATTAAGAAAAACTCATAACTGACAACCCTTAGCCAGGAAAGAGTGAATGAAATGTTATAGAAAAATCTGAATTTTTCCCAAAAAGTCAGGAGAGCATCACAAAGAAAGTTGAGACATATGGAGACTCTACAAAACTTTTTTTTGTTTACTTCCAAAATACCATAATTAATCATTTTGTTTTAAATTGTGTTAAAAGTGTAATGTTGATTGATTAAATTACACAAACATTTTTCTTACTATATCTTATGCTTCTCACAGGTTATGCCTGTGTTTGTCAAGTTCGAAGTGTACACATTCCTCTATTTTTACATCAACATACATTCTCAGTATGAATACACTTCAAGAATAAACTGTTATCAAACTTTCTTTTTAATAGCAGGAAACATTTTTTTTAAGGGGAGAGTAGCACTTTTTTGGTAAAAAAAACTCAAATTTTTTTTATTAACCTAAAAGAATGACCAGTTCTGTCTGAATAAGAAAAGATATACTTTTATAACTTTTGCGGTCTGAAAATGGTAAAAAAAAAATTTAAGCCAGTGTTATGCTTTTGAAGCATATTTTGTGAAAAGGCTCACCAACAGAATCGTACTATGACACATATTGTATGTGTTATGGTATGACTATTATGTTTCTTAAGTTGGCAATGGTCAGCTGTTCATCTAATTTGAACATTTCTTCAAATTATGGGAGTGATGTGGATATTACAAAACTGGAATGTGTAGGCCACGTCCAGAAGTGACTCAGTACACGTCTTAGAAAACTAAAAAATGAACAGAAAGAGTACAATTAAGTGATGGGAAAGGCATTGGAGGTAAAGAAAGGTCAACAGATACTGAAACTGATCAGTTGCAACAATATTATGGCTTGGCCATAAGGAGAATTTAGCTTGTATAAAGGATATGAAGCAAGCTATATGGGCTTCTTACTTGCACATACTTTCAACGGATGACAATCCGCAGCATTTCCTATGTCCCAAAAGTGAAGATACCTGGTGCAAATATAATAAAGCACAATCTAAAAACACACATTATACACATGTGAAGTCTTTACCAGAAGCTATCATGAAAGCCATAAAGCCTACATATAGGGAGTTGTCAAAAGAGGAATTACTGAAGTGGTGTCTGCATGGAAAGACACAAAATCCGAACGAAAGTTTTAATAGCTGCATATGGCAAAGGGTACAAAAAAATGTGTTTGTAGGGCTACAAACACTAAAACTGGGTGTTACAGATGCAGTTATATGCTTCAATGAAGTCTCCATAGCCAAATCAAATGTCCTAGAAAGGATGAAAATTAAACCCGGTAAATTTATGATCGAGGGTTTAAAAAATATAGACTGTGTCAGGGTTCTTAAAGCTGAAAAAGAGGCACAAGAACAAACTAAGAAGCAAAGGGTCAGAAGGAGATTATGTAAGAGAAAACGAGAAGACACTGAAGATGAAGATTACTACTGCCCTGGACGATTTTAGTGCAAAAAAAGTAAGTTTTACTTTCAATTGCATTTTTCTGACAATTTTTTTTTTTTTTTTTTGTAATTGGGTACACTTTTCTCAAGACTGAGTGGACATACTGACTTGAAATTTTTTATGGATATGTAATACCATTATGTTCATAAAGTGTACTAGAATAATCATTATTAATCTTAAACTGCCAATAAAAATGGGAAATAAAATTTGTTTTTTCCATTCATCCCGAAAACTAAAAATTAACAAACAAGAAATTAGTAGAAATGTTTGTTTTACAAAGATAGTTCTAGTACATCTTATTTATCACTGTTTTAGTATGATTTTGTAAAAATTTCAATAACCTAGCTTTAATAGTTTTGAAAATAATGGTACCTAAGTGTAGCTAAAACTCCCATTTAAATTACATAGGAATGAAAAAGTGCTACTCCCCCCTTAACAGCCAATTATTCAGAAACTTACTACAGTTTTGAATGATGGCATTTACAATATCAACTTGTACAGCAATATATAATAAATTGAACATTTTTCGAATGTTATTATTCTAAAAACTAAGTTACATAAAAAGAGAACGTGCAGGATTCTATATACGCTTTTATAATCTAACAATTCAACAAAAGTACAGATTTTTCAACAGACTTGATGTAATCTCAAACTTTTGTCACATAGCCACATCTGTTACCATAGAATGACCCACTTACAATTTACCTCAGAGCTTTTAAGATTTTTTTTTTGTAATAATAAAAGAATATTACATGCTGCCAACTATCACTTTAACAATTATTTTATTATCAGAATGATCACAGTTGCACACCACTATGTAAAAATTATCCCAATCCCATCACAGTGTGCAACTGTGATCATTCTGATTGTGATTTCAACCACTAACACAAATTTCTTCATTAAATTATTTTATTTTACTTTAAATTATTAAAACACACAAACATTAAGAGATCAAAATAACACCTTAAGCAGCAGACATGTGACTTTTACATATACACATGAAACATCACCCTTATTCATTCACATCACTTAAGAACAGTGTATAAGATTGTTTATTTATCTTGAAAGCCTTACGTGTTACCAATCGAACGAAGTCACCAACTACCTCTTCTTTTTTCAGAAACAACTTAAAAAAAATTTTCTTTATAACAAATCCATAAATTCTAGAAAATAAATAACTATTCAAAATTTCATATCAGAAAATGTATAAATATTTTTTATTATTATTATTATTATTATTAAATTGTTTATTTCATTTTAATCTGTTTCTGCAGCTCCACAGGAAAAATATATTTATACATTCTTTTCAAACACATTTTTCTCATCAATACATTTCTGTTTGTCAACATTATGAGTATTTTTACTGTTAATATAATTTTACTTTTCTAAACTTTGTTCTTTACTGAGAATCGTGTACCAGTTCACAACACACACACACACACACACACACACACACACACACACACACACACACACACACACACACACACACACACACACACACACACACACACACACACACACACACACACACACACACACACACACACACACACACACACACACACACACACACACACACACACACACTGTATATACTAGGAATGTGTATTTTAATATGATTTATTATATAACTTAATTAAAAAGGCAAAATAATGGTAATAGTAATAATAAATATAATAATAATAATTACAAGAGAAAACTATATAATAATAATATTACAGTGTTAAGATAATGAGAATATATCCAAAGTTTTATTCATCAATTTTATCTATATATCTATTAATATTTTAACTAGTAAATAGACACACAAACAGTTTTGTCCAAACTCAGTATATTTTCTTCAGAGTTTATTATGTACTGTATATGTATAGCAGAAATAAATGACGAGTTTGAACATGAACTGCTGTAAAGAGGGAGCGCCAAACGCGAATGACTAGTTTTTGTTTACACACGACATTAAGAAGCAGCAAAAACCTCTTTTTTTTAAACACAAACAGTTTTCATATTTGAGATTATACATGTGTCTACATAATACAATATTGTATACCACACTGCGGGAGGACGAGCCTACCAATGGCCAGTAGTTATAGTACTAGTAGTGACGATGAACAATGATGACAATAGCCACCATTTTAGGTACTTTTCAAGAACAATGATGATAACATAATAATAATAATATGAGTCTGTTGTAGTGGTAGCAGTAGTGGAATTTGACAAGAGGTCAGACAGGAGGCACCCGGGCAGGGGCTGAGGCTGCCATTGGTTGTGCATTGTCCACCAACTGGGCGGCGTTAGCTCGCATCTCCTCAGCCGAAGCCCTGCAACAACAAGAACACGCTGTACATAGCTGCAGTACAGACAATACACAATGCCCAAACACACACACACACACACACACACACACACACACACACACACACACACACACACACACACACACACACACACACACATTCTGATGCCTTCATACAGAACACCATAATAAAATTGTCCTAAGGCTTTCACGACCGGTGTCAGTTGTATAATACGAGTTTTCCGGGCTGTTTGGCCGTGGTCTAAGGTTTACTGACAAACCAAACCTTTCAACAGCTCCAATGGTTGCCATCATCTGTGGAATTTAAAGAAATCCTGAACGTAGGGTGTTCACGTCAGGCCCACAGTACTGTGGTAAAGGCTGACCTCAACCAGTACTGTGGTTGAGCCTTTACCACAGTACTGTGGGCCTGACATGAACACCCTACGTTCAGGATTTCTTTAAATTCCACTGATGATGGCAGCCATTGGAGCTGTTGAAACGTTTGGTTTGTCAGTAAACCATAGACCATGGCCAAACAGCCCGGAAAACTCGTCTTATACTGAACACCATAATATTTACAAATATTACACATTTATTAATTTGCCACAAAATTTATTACGCACAATATAATACACTGTCCAACGTAAATGGAGTATCTCAATTTGTAAAACATAACAACAGATTTCACAGGCAAATGTCTTATAATAGAGGTCACTGATGTAACAGAGGTTAAAAATGTCTGAACCTACAGGTGGGTCACTGGTCAACCAATGACCACAATGTTACATGAAATGTAAGAGTGATCCAATTTTGAGTCTAAAGGAAGTATTCAGCAAGTCATCCTTGAATTGAATGGAGCAAAGAACTTGCACAACAAATCTGATAATTCATATAATATAAGTAAGCTATTCATAAAGCTGTGTGCAAAGTAATAAGCAACACTACTGACTCATCTCTCTGCTCTCAGAAAGGAGACTGAAAGCTACTTTCCTAAAAGTTACACCAAATTCAAATGGATTTGAGATGCAGTTCTATATTTTGAAAATTCAACTAAGTTAACAACAAAACTAAGAGAACAATAAGACCTCTCCCCCAGTCCTGCTACTCTAAATAGAGCATGGTGACATCAGGTTATGATGGTGCTGAATAATAATATGATAAGCTGGTATTCTGATTTTAAAACTACGATTTTAAATTCAGATTTAATGACTTATTAGACAGCACTATGGGATGAATAATCTGAACTTTCATATGCAGCATCGAGGCACCACTTTGTTCACACGCCATCTCCACATCACATCTGTGTGAAAAAGTGATATTTGTGATATACAAAAAGTGAAACATCATATGATATTTGATTTCAAGTACAGTAGAACTCCATTTATCCGAACTAATGAGTCCCAGACGTAATTCGGATATGCAGACATTCGGATAACTGGGACAAACATAAGAAAAAGGTTATGTTATGGACGAAAACGTCTACTTATGACAGTGTCAAAACAAATGAAAGCCTCACGCGTCGTACTTTCTTTTTCCAGTTCAACTAAAGCATCGTTGTCAACGTCTTTGTCCGCTTGCTGAGATTCATCGTTTACACTTTGGATAATTTCATCATCGTCAAAATTTCATATACATGATCCTGTGAATCACACTGCAATCACTCGTTTGTGTCGTCCACGTCACACTCGGAACAACCATGAATTTGTACAATGATTTTCTAGATGTCTTCAATTGATACAGCTTCATTTTCTTCTACACTTCCTTTTGTTCTTATTTCCTCTTCCTTTAGATTTGTTTCTTCTTTTTCTTCCTGCATTTGTTGTTTTGTCGAAATTCCATTAATTTTATTCCATGCTCTCTTAAATGTTGTTTCAAACAAATTTCATGAATCGGCTATAATGTAACAACAGTCCTTTAAATGAATTTTGTTTTGGTATGCTACTGTACCTTCTTCATCTTCATCTGCTAACAGCAGCTTACGTAAAAGTTGCCTTCTGTAACATCGTCTCATACACTCTATTATGGCTTGAGAGAGGATTTCCAAGTGACCGTTGCTGCAAAAAACATTTAAAGTTTTTATTTTCAGCCGTTCTCATCACTTTTATGGACAACATTCCATCTTCACTTCAAAAAAATGAGAAACAAAGTTCAAAATCAAATTAAAAAATTTTTTTTTATGTCAGAAATAGTAGCTGCACCTAGATCATAAATTTTGGCCGACTGTTTGTGAAACACTCCTTTGTTTAATTGTTCAATTATTTTCACTTTGTCCGTCATCAATAATACGATACATTTCCTTTTATATATGAAGATACGATATGATACGAAGACATTTTATATAAACACAATACAAACAACACAATATGAAAACAACTTGGCAAAATACTGTGCTGTATAAACAGAATGGATGACATAAACCACACAATAGACAGCAAGACACTGATCAACTGTAAATGTGAGTGACATGTGTTTCATTTACTTACGATGTTTTTTATTTGTATGCCAAATGCAATAAACTTGGAATAAGTTGAATAAACTTATCTTTTGGAAATTAATTTTTTTTTTTAATTTTCTGATTTATCGATTCGGATAACTGGAGTTTGGATAAATGGAGTTCTACTGTACCAAAAAGATGTAATGTAAATTCAGATTTATGGCTTAACCACCATCAACACCTGCTACAGGCCTTAGAAATGGTGTTCTTAAGAGGAGTTAAAAGGTTCTCAACTTGATCATGTACAGAATGATGTCATAAGAGAAGAACTACAAGTTTTTAAACTTGAAAGAAAAATTAAAAGATACAAAACAACAGTGGAAAGAGCACTTAGAAAGAATGTCAGATTCAAAACTAGCCAAATAAGTCTGGAAATATAAACATATAGGACACAGGTGTGTGGGTAGACCCCGAGTACAGATGGCTGGAGGATCTTTGAAGGTGGAACAGGCAGCAGCTTGCCTATGCCATGATGTGAAGATACCACCATCAACCCCAAAATACACCAGCTGACAGGCTCAATCAACACACTAATTCAGTAAGGAGAAAATAATCTTCGATTTTAATACAGGTTACTGTAATTTAGTTTTAGAAATAACATACATTATATTATTATTGAGAGCTTATTTAACTTGTTGTTCCCCTAAACATTGACATTCTTCAAGGTGAGTTCCCAGTTAGACCGAAAACTACTGTCTTACAAGACAAAGAATTATAATAAACAATAAAATACTGTATCAAATAACTCACTTTCAATACACAGGGCATGAAATTATCTATGAAACTGATGAGAAATTATTTAAAAAGAAAATGTAGATTTTGAGCAAATTATGGAACTATAGGAAGGAAAACAGAAAAAAATTCAGATTAAATTTATAAAAATATGCCTTCCTCTTGTTTTATATGATTCTGAAAAATAGTTACTATTTGGGGATACAAACGTCTTCAGCTATAGAAAAGATAAAGTAATGAAGTCCCAGTTACGACAGGCTAAAAATCCATCCCAACTTCCTCGCCAAGGAGCTTCAGCCTACCAATGCTGAATTGCTTAGAACTGAAAGTTTCAAACCCAGTGACTTAGTGGGCAGATTTTATTAGGCTGAGGTGACTGTTTAACAACAATATGAATAATTTCTAAAGTGTATTTGCTGTAGCACTTCACTGGAAACACATTATGCATGCCAGTTTTGTACACTATCATTACTGATTGTTACGAGAAGCCTACCAAACAACCCAGAACATTCTCCACTCCCCCCCCCCCCCGTCCAGTGTGGCAACTGTGTGTCATTCAAGTAGGTGATTCTAGTGAGTTCCAGGAACACTTAAAAGATACTACGCATTAAGCAGCCGGCGTGCAGTTAAGGAGGGAAAGCTGTACTCGGCCTCAGTGTGGCGTATATAAAGCCATAGCTGCCGGGTTGTCAGTTACAGTTACGTGAGCAATTTCCGCTAGTGCGGATTGAGTGTTTGTTGACGTGAAGAATTATTGTGTTAATACAGTACAGTTGTGTTTATATTAGTTAACATTTTTATTGTGTGTGAATTTTTATTTGATTTGTTGTAAGAGACTGTGTTGTTAATTACGAACTGTTTAACTGTGAAAATTAAAGCTGGTGATAAGTAACTTAATTGGTATCTTGATTTTGTTTCCACTGTACCTATGACGATCGCGTAGACCATTGTAACAGTGGTGCCAGAACTGGGATAGAACGGTTAACAGTGGAAACAGAGAACACTTCATAGAAGAGTGGTGTTAGTGGTAGTTGATAAAAATAAAATGGATACCAGTCAGATGATAGAAGCATTCCGAGTAATGCTATGGCAAACAGTAACAACAAAAACAAGAATTTAGTCGTTTAGTCATCAAGCAGACGACGTTAAGGCGTTCGTACAAGATGATATCACTGCAAAATTTGGCCTGTAACGAGGTGAGCTGAACAAACAAGTTGACAGAATATCTAAACTAGAAAAATCTGTGTCAACTATGAAAACAAGTATGTCAAGTTTAGAAGATTCAAAATATCAGAGAAGTCAAAGAATGCTATTAACTGAAGTAGGGCCAGTTTTTACAAAGGCCTCACCGTTTAATGGAAGCACTCACTGGGCAACTTATCATCGCCAATTTGAAGCTGCCGCTCGCTTAAATAACTGAACAGAAGAAGAGAAAGGCCTTTCACTCATTCTTGCGTTAAAAGGACCTGCCACAGAGCTAATACACAAAGTGCCATCTGACAGCCAGAACACATATGCCGAATTAACAAAAGCTCTGGAATTACGGTATGGTGACCAGCATTTGTGCGGGGTGTACCGTGTTCAACTTAAAGCGAGGCGACAGCGTTCAGAGGAGAGCCTTCAAGAATTTGAAGCAAATGTCGACCAACTGAAGAGACTGGCTTATCCCGAAAAATCTGAGGACTTCCAAATGTGGATTGCTCACATTGTGTTTATTGACGGTATCAGAGATAGTAAATTACGACAAGTGTTATGAATGGCATGGCATCAGAATAGCTCAGACGCTCTTGTTCATGCTCTCCGTTTTGAAGCTGCCAAATTGGTGACCTACATTAACCAAAGTATGTCATTACATTGTAGTCAAATATATCCAGTACCACAATATCGTCATAACGGACGGAATAAAAAGATGATTCAAGAACAACAGTTTAAGAAGTCAGCAGCGCCACAACGATCTTTCGAACAAAAGGATAAAGACAAAAGACCTAAATCTTATAACTGTGGGAAAAGTGGCCATCTACAACCAGATTGTTGGCAGACGAAAAATCGGAGAGAAGAGCGTGAATGCACGAATTGGAGATGGAAAGATACGGAACTGCACACCGTCTCCACGCTTCATAAAACCATAGGTAACCTGATCATTAATGGATTTGCGGAAGGTAAATGAAGATCATTTACAGTTGACACGGGCGCTACAGTGTCTATTGTGTTCCCTGACTTAATTAGCAACCTGTTCCTCAAATTAGCTCTTGTACAATACAGACTGTGACTGGAAGCCCCGTCAATGTGTTAGGAAAGATAGACGTAGTGTACGCCTGGGTCTTCTCGAGTTTAGCCACCAAATGCTTGTTGCAGACATTGTTGATGAAGTTATTCTTGGCACGGACATTATGAATGCCTACGGATTCATTGTGGACTTAAGAGAGAATGTTCTGAAGGTTGGCCAAGAGAAGATAAAGCTTTGGATGGCTAAAATGACAGGGTCAACCAACCATTTGATTAAGCAAGTGACATTGGCCGAAGAAGAAGTCAACAGGTCTGGTCAAGAGGAACCTTTCCTATTCCAGGTGGAAATAGAAGAAGAACTAGCAGAGGAAGTACAAATACATGAAAAGGCAAAAGAAGTGACTCGAAAGCCAACTATGGGTGTCAAGGAAAGCCCCTCGTTTGTTTGTGAATTAATAGAAGTGCCCGGGGGAAAAGTTGCTGAAGATGAAGTTACGCAAGAGGTTGTTGACGAGAACCAAACAGACTTGGATCAGCCAGTGGCGTTTAGGTCATTAGTATGTGACGCAACAGGAGTGATTCCAGCAAAACTAGCAGTTGAGCGGAAGACTCGTATTCCTGGGAACTTGACATTCGGATCACACGAGACTGAATTCGAAGAACCAGAGAATTATCTTTCACAAGGATGTCCACCTAGATCCCCTGGCCAAGTATTACTTCAGAGACGGTTTGCCAGTTTGGGACAAACAGGTTTAAGGAGGGGGCAGTGTTACAAGAAGCCTACCGAACAACCCAGAACATTCTCCGTCCAGTGTGGCAGCTGTGCGTTACTCAAGTAGGTGATTCTAGTGAGTTCCAGGAACAGTTGAGATACTATAAGCAGCCGGCATGCAGTGAAGGAGGGAATAGCTGCCGGGTTCTCAGTTACAGTTACGTAAGCGATTTCCACTAGTGCGGATTGAGTGTTTGTCGACGTGAAGAATTATTGTGTTAATACAGTTGTGTTTTATATTAGTTAACATTTTTATTGCATGTGAACAATTTTTATTTGATTTGTTGTAAGAGACTGTGTTGTTAATTACAAACTGTGTTGTTTAACTGTGAAAATTAAAGCTGGTGATTACTGACTTAATTGGTGTCTAGTATTTTGTTTCCACTGTACCTACGACGATCAAGTAGACCATCGTAACAATATTATAGTTGTAAAGAAAAACATTTTTCCATCTGGTTTTTGTTCAGGATTATTTACCATATTGGTACACAAACTAATACTTCTTAAAACTTCTATGCAATTCAAAAACAAACACAATTAAAATTTAAATGTGTTAATACAAACTGAAGTCTGCTGTATAGGTACACAATTTTCAGCCTCAGATCAGAAAGTGTTAGCTTTGTAAATGTTATCATTACAATCATCTGAAACTATGACATAATACGATCTGTGTAAAATATAATGATAGTCATCTTCTCTCATGAACAGTCAACAGTTGACAGTTATAAAGTTTGTTTACATTTATACAAATCTACACTTTCTTAACCTTACCAGATATAACTGTGCCATTGTTTTGTACATGTTTGTCTCACCCCAATAATGTTAAGCTGCTTTACGTAATTAACAAACTTTGTACCAAACTTCAAGACAGAGCAACAGTAACATTTTACAAGTTGAAACAGATTTATGGAGAAGGGCTTAAGGTTTTACAAGGGGGATATGAAAAGTTCTCAACCTACAAATGAAAAACAAATTAATAATTCCAAAAATATTTTTCCTTTTCAACATAATCTCTTTTTAGCATAACATTTTTATTCCAGCGATGTTTCAATGCCACTATCCGTCCCTGAAGTGGTTTTCTGTAAGGTCTGCAGCTGTAATCACCTCTTGAGCCGATGAAAAGCTGACCAGCAAGAAAGAGTTTGAGTTTTGGGAAAAGATGGAAGTCTGAGGAAGCCAAATCTGGGGAAAAGAAAAGTGTGACAACAATTCATAGCAGAGATCTC
Source organism: Magicicada septendecula (assembly GCA_034769895.1). Lineage (NCBI taxonomy): Eukaryota > Metazoa > Arthropoda > Insecta > Hemiptera > Cicadidae > Magicicada > Magicicada septendecula. The sequence continues at coordinate 400,281,457 of CM068371.1, read as the reverse complement.
TTAATTTTCCCATTACCAAAACACCTTTGTGGGCAGGTGCATTGTCTTGGTAAAAATGACTTTTTTTCTTCTGCAAACCGGGTCTTTATTGATGATTTTTTTTTGTCCAGTTTTGATAAAAGTTTGGAATAATTTTCCCCAGTTATTGTTGCACCCTTTTCAAGGTAACCGATGTACAAAACACCTTTAGCATCCCAAAACACTGACGCCATGATGTTTCCTGCCAGTGAAATTGACTTTGCCTTCTTTGGCATTTAACAACCAGCGTCTGTCCACTGCTTTCACTGTTGTTTGGACTCTGGTGTGTAGTGGTGCATTCAAGTTTCATCCATCGTAAAAAACTGATGCACAAAATCTGCTTTGTTCTTTTTAAAATGCTGCTAGCACTGATCAGATATTTTTGTGCGCATGCGTTTTTGATCTGCTGTGAGCAAGCACAGCACCCACCTAGCACAGAGCTTTTTCATTTGCATTTCCTCATGTACAATATATCTGACGCATTATTAAAAATGCCTATAGTTTCAGGAATTTCATGCACTTTAATTCGGCAATTGTCATGCATTTTTCGACGGTTTCCGGTGATGTTGCTGTTTTTGGACATCCTTCACATGGATCGTCTTCCAGGCTGGTATGGCCGCATTTAAACTCAGCAGCCCATTTTTTAACTGTTGAAAATGAAGTAGAAGAGTCCCCATACACTTTAATGAACCTTGAATAAATTTCGCTTGGTGTTAAACCTTCTTTCACAAAGAACTTTACAACTGCATGATACTCAATTTTCTCCATTTCAAGGAATATGGACAACACTTGTGTTTCAAATGGCTGTGTAATACAAATTATTTGGTAGACTGACCAGAAATTTCACACGCATTCTAACAATAGATGTACTACCAACACAAGAACAAAAATTTGCGATAGTGTTGCCGTCTATGGTCGAGGCCAAGAAAATTTCAGACTACCCTGATAGGTGACACAAACAAGTGGGTCATGCACCTTGTAGAGGAAGACCCTGGTTCTAGATGACCAAGGACAGTATAAATTGATGCTAATATATCAAAAGTGACATATCCCTTCAAGCCTGATAACCATTTGATGCTAACAGATACTTAATTTTTTTTTTCATTTATGCTGCAACTAGTTAAAAACAATAAAGCAATTTTGTCCTAACAACTATGTTAACAGTGTGTAGAGTGTGCTCCCATTGGTGCACTCCTCATTATAGTTTACACTTCGTACAAATGTAGATATTTCGTTTAAACCGTTTGCTTTCCTATAACAGTTCAAATGGTTTCTGTCTTTGCAATTGCTGAACAAGTAAAGCATTATCAAGAAGTTGTTTCCTGTAGGCTCAGTCAGCCACATGATTGTTACCTGAGCCACATCAACATACCTGCGTAAGCAGTCTCCGTTTTGGTTTGCCAATCAGCTCCCTCAACTGAGGTGGTTACAGTTCATATTTAGCTGCAAACCGTTTGATCTCATCAGTAACCATAGGTATTTTCAGGTCTCAATGGATGTCATTGTTCCTTACATTCCATGGTGCAGGGATTTCACAGGAAAGTAGGTCAGCCTGAGGCAAGCACTGAACAGCTCAGGAACACACGCTCGGGAAGGCACAGGAGTGAGGTATTCATAACACCATCTGGGCCAGACGCCTTTCAGTGACCCCTTCCGATGAGATGGGTTCTGGCTAAGCAGTAATACCCTCTGAAACAAAGTGATCTACCTCGCGGCAGATATGCTTGATGCAACTTGCTGGTCGATTTGTTGAACTCAGCCTTGTTGGCCATGTCATGGGTCAGCATCTCTGATGGCGATTCCTCTCACGAGTGAGCTGTGTCACTTGTGGGGATATGCTGATAATCAGGCGTGAATCTAGGCTTCATTTAAGAGGACACATTCATCGCCAAGATGACGGCCATTTCGAACACGGCAACAGTTGGACAGTCTCAAGCGGTACTTGCTTGGGCAGGTGGACAACAAAATGTCAGGCCTAAGTGTTGTACCATTCAACTATCCAATACTCGTTGCTAACAGTGGGGTGCTGGATAGCCAGATCCACACTGATGGGGTACTGATCCGAGGACAGTCCCGAAATGACAGAGCATGGACTGGGCAATAAATAAATGACTATTTCCAGTAAACTAGGGAGCAGGGGGTGCACTCGTAAATTTTCCAGTACCGGAACGCTTTTTTTTTAGCAGACGGCAAGACTATGGTCACAATCTAACTAAAAACTTGTAATATCCACAAAAAATATTTATTACTTGAACATTTGAACAACATAATTTAACTAATTTAACTTACTACCTTAATCACAAATATTTAGCAAATGGATTGGATTCTTCCAGAGTGGTTGGTTTTGCTTGTTTCGTTCGGGTGTCGTCTGCAGTCTGGTGTTTTCGGAGCCATGTTTTTACATATGGCTCTGGATCCCAGTCACTCAAGTTTGGGCCGTGTAGTTTAACAAACATCAAACTTGAACACATGTGGCACTCTCAGTCTCGTACGGGTGGGTGTAATGATGAGATTCATTAAACTGAATCCTCTTTCGCAATCAGCTGAACTGCAAGGGATCAGTTTTGTACAGTTAAGCAAAGGTGTTAAATGTTTTGGTATTGTGTTGTATGGTTTTTGACAAAATCCCTGTAGCTGTTTTTGATTTTGGGTATGTTTAACTTAAACCTTCTGCACAACTTCTCAATCTCTGGTTCGCCAAAGCCTGCAGGTTTTTCAGTAGGCCACGTATCTGGTTCCAGCACTTTTAATTCATCTAAAAGTGATTCGTAAGCTTCATGATGATGTGATGGCGCACTTGACCGATGAGGTTCGTGGCTAGAAACTGTAGTAAACATTCTTCTTTTTAAGTTATTTGTGACACTTGTTATTAACTACTGATGATTGATGGTTGGAATTGTGTGATTTTCTATGAGTGGAACGCCATTAAATGTTCCTTCCCTGATGCAAATTTTTGCTTACAAAGTCTTAGTACCGGGATTTTCCTTCATAGCCTCAAAAAACCGGACACTTCGTTGTATAAGTTTATCAGCATAGATTACTGTTGTTTCTTGGGTTTGTAAGGATTCTGACAGCATCGACAGCTCAGCCAAAATATCATACATTATAGCCAAATCTAGCACAAATTGAGGTGATTAACATCATTTTGATAGTCCACTGTACATGGCTCGCTCTGTCAAATTTCTGCTCTTATCGGCTTTAGCAAAGTCAAAGTGTCTGTTTAAGGCACCGTATCCATACAAAGTAGCTGACACGGTTCTAAATGAACTTGCTACCCAACGTGTCCCTAAAATTTTCCCGATTTTATTTATTTCTTGATCTAGGCCACTAGCACATTCTGCTAACTCCCTTTGATTCTTTGGAGACCTGCTATAAACGGAGTACACTCTGTCCATAAAAATGTGGAAAGGGTTTACAGCTCCCACTTCGTTTATCGCATCACTCAGAGCTAACTCAAGTCTGTGGTTCATGCAGTGCCAAATAATAAGGCTTGGATATTTTTCAAGCAATCTTTCTGTGACTCCTGATTTTTTCCCCAGCATAACACTTGCACCGTCACTTGCAAATGCAACAAAGTTTTCTTTTAAGTAGTTATCTTCAAAACCGTATTGCTTAAGCAATCAAGGAGATTTTCTGCTACGGTCTTAGACGTTTGGTCAGATAGTTCTACGAGATCTAAGAATAAGAAATGTAAAGAGTCCTCTTTGCAAACTTCACACTTCAAATATACTATCAGAGTAGACTTGCTGCCGAGAGTGGTCGATTCGTCTATCAGGACTGAAATTTTGCCTGATAACCTAAAATTTGTTTCACGACTCTTTTCTTCATTTCGTCAGAAACGTGACAAATTATTTCCATTGCAATTCTTTTAGAGTGTAGCCCCACACCTATATCCAAGCCATTCAATTTTTGCATCTGCAACAGATCAAAATGGTCAGTGCAAGGCCTATTGTTTTTCGCAATGAAGTAAGCAGTTCTAAAGACAATTTTTGTTGTCACTAAGTGGGCTGCATTCATTTCATCAAAAACCTTGTCTATTGACTCTTTTTTGGCTTCAGCAGCAATTCTTTCAGCTGTTGTGTGACCAAAAGAGTTTTTATGTTCAAATATGTTTTTTCTCAACGATGTAAGTTGAGAGGTTTTACTTGATCCATTAAACGTAATTAGGAACAAACGCCATTCTTTTGATATGCTCATGCGCTCTTTTTTAAATGTGCCAAGTTGAGCAACTTCTTTACAAACATTACAGCCAAGTTTGCCGTTGATACAGTCAAGCCAAGGAAAAGCATTCTTTTTACGTTCCCACATTTCTTCTGTCCAAATGGAAGGCCAACGAGAAATAGTTGAGTCCTCAGTTGATGAACTCGGTACAGACAGAGAATTATCAATAACACAAATACCTTCGGTTTCTGTATGCTGCACAAACGAGCTTTCGCCAGGTTTAAGGAGAGTATTTGCATCGCGAGAAGCAAAGGTTGAAGACTCGCACGAAGACTGTATAGTCCCTCTACTGAAGAACGACGTTAGAGTTTTTTGTTTCTTATTGGCAGATTCCATGACTGTTGTAGCACTGAATAAACACACGTAACGGTTCACAACAGCGATTTACAACTGACAAGCAAGACACGGGAACCACTAATGACTCATCATTAAATACTGAGTTGAGTAGTGAGCCGATCGGTGGAAGGTACTCCCTCCACTGCACTGCCCGCTGGTCTACACTTCAAGGTCATCCCGCATCCAAAATAGATCTCATGTGCGTTGTGTTCGGCGCCGTTCAGTGAGCCTAGTGCATAGTTACCAAATAATTGTTATTTTTTATTGTCTTTCGTCAGTTTTAATTTTCGATCTCGGCGATGGTCATTGAGATGAATAATGTGTGTAAACAAAATTAACAGTAAAACTAGAAGGAATTATTTGTCGAATATGTTAATATTTCTTCACTATCTTGCAATAACAGTGAGTACTAAATCTTAAAATAATACGTGGACCAGATTTTTGAGTAAAAACACATTTCATGTGAAAGAAAATAATTCTTTTTCTCAAAAAGCAGTACCGGAACGGCGTTCCGGTACCAGTGCACTCCTGCTAGGGAGGGGAGTGATTCTAGTTGGATAGTATGTAGGCTCAGTCAGTCACATGATTGTTACCTGAGCCACATCAATATACCTGCAGTAAGCAGTCCCCGTTTCAGTTCGCCAATTAGCTCCCTCAATCGAGGTGGTTACAGTTCAGGTCGTCTGTCAGGACTACCATCCTCTATGCACCGAATACAGCCTCTAAAGTGCTAGACAGGAGCTCAGGTTGTGTGGCTTGTATACAAACTCCATAAGTAGATCACCAAGAGCAGTGTGGAGCTCTACCACAGTGCACTCGAGATTGCGGCCCTGTGACAGTACAACATGGTGATGGCAAACAGACGTCTTCACTCCGATGGCTCTGCACGATTTATCTGGTCATCCCAGTAGCAAATGAGGAAACACAGTGCAGGGTCAGGTGCATTTCGCCAAATAGAAGTGTCAGGTTTGTAATGCGCAATGAATTTGGAAAGTTGGGAGGTGAACCTGTTGGCGTCCCGCGCCATGATTTCAAGGTCTCGTTTGAGGGATTACTGTGTTGGTCCATGGTTCATAACAGACCAATAACACAGGAGGCTTCTACCAGAAGGAGGAATTTGTCTTGGCTGGGGGGGGGGGGGCAGGTGCTCATGAACAGACCTGAACGTGATAGCTACTTTCTGCAAGTCATAGCTTGCAAGAAAGTTGGTAACAGTGATGAGATCATCGCCAGACTCTGGGGGATGAGTGCTTGGTCACAGCTGCTTAGCTGTGCTTTATGAAGCTTCAGTATAGAACAGGCTATATACTTTAGTATTTGGTAGTCAAGTACACTGATGTAACTAAAATTTTGCCTAAAGTTATTTGCATGTTCAGTTGACATAACACCAGAGCCATAGCAATGTATATTCCTCATGGGAGTCCTGCTGTTACTGACCATGCTCGAAACATTTCCTTCTCTTTAACTATGATTTAGCATGCAAATGAATAACACATCAATTTGGTGAAAATATTTACTTTCCATTACTCCAACTAATTTCATTTAGCTTACAGATTTTATCTAAATGTTAATGGTATACTGTTTAGTGTTTTCTTTAATTTCAAAAAACAATAGAAACTTATTAATACACAACAGTTTTGTCGTTGAAAAAAATCAAATAAAAAAATGTATGCTTTCAACATTGCATGTTCCAATTTATTCAATGTTGTTACTACTCTTAGTGGAATGTGCGTAAGTTTTCATGCAATGGAATTTTCATGCACAAGTTCCAGTATGATATTAAAAACATCATAAAAATCAGTACACAACACCAGCATAAAAATCAACAACTACACCAGAATAAAATTAAATAAACTGTTCTACACTACTGTCTTTAGAATCATTATAAAACCCTTTAGTGTTCAAAAACAATCACTCAAAATATCTTTACTCTTTAAAAACACTAGTGGTTAACTAAATATTGGAGCCACTCGATGAAACAACTGTTGTCTTTTTAGATTTTTTTTAACTCAAGTAGTGAAATTCTGTATCAAAACTCTGCTTTGTGTGACCCAAAGAGTTTTGCCAGTAATGCATGAACAGAATTCGGTTCTGATCTTCTTATCTAAGCTGAACATGCATTCCAAATATACATTTCTGTGATGTAGTTAGTACACCTACTAAAACCTCTGAAATTTTATGATGTTTGAGGAGGCCACTGGATCGAGTCAGTTTTAGATAAACTTGCAAAATTAGAATCCTCAAATCTATGGATTATAAAAATTCAGTAAAATCGCCAAATTTTAATAAACAAATCTGAATATCAATGGTGCCTAATGTATCATTAAGCCTCACTTTCTGTAGGATTTAAATAAAAATGGAAATGCATGCATCTGTGTGCATGCGTGTGTGTGTGTGTGTGTGTGTGTGTGTGTGTGTGTGTGTGTGTGTGAGAGAGAGAGAGAGAGAGAGAGAGAGAGAGAGAGAGAGAGAGAGAGAGAGAGAGAGAGAGAGAGAGAGAGAGAGAGAGAGAGAGAGATCCAGTTATAAATCAACAAATCTTCTACTTTCACTATGATAGATACAATTATCTGTAACACTTTCTTACAGCAGACAATAAAAAAGGAAGACAGTAAATGAGTATACATTATTTTATTAGCTCAAAAAAAAAAAAATAAATTTTACACAACTATTAAGCTAATAGCAATGTTCTAATAACGCTGAAGCATGGCTAAAGACAATATTCAACATTGATAGCATAACAAACAAACTATAAGAAAAACTGACTCAACTGTTGCAAATGAAGGAAGAAATCAGGATAACCAAGAAAATCATACACTGCAGTAAATTTCCAGCAAGTATGCAAATGTAACAATAAACATGACAGGCTGGGGGCACAAAAACAGAGAAAAAAACATAATAGACAAGACAGATGACAAATTGGTTTAAGTAATACACCAGTTACACAATTATCATATCAAAACTCTTTTTAATTATTTAATATTTATATTTAAATGTATATTTACATTTTATTAACAAGTAACCATGTATGTTATAAAAGATAATTGCACACAACAAAACATAATATACTAAGTTTTTTAATACCTTAATAAACATACACTATATTTATCAGGGTAAGTATAAAAACTATCTTCAATAAGAAAGAAGAAAATTAGTGATAACAATATTAAATTTGTCTCTTAGAGACGAATGCTGTATTTATTAGATATATAAAATTAGTATTGTTAAATTCACATGAACCTTTTGTAATATTTTTAAAACATAGACCAAAGAGGCTACAAAAAATCATATATATGTAACGCAGAATAAGAAGTGTAAAATTCAATTATAAAGTTGAATTGAACACTGTTTAATACTTTTAAAAATAGACCATTAAACCAACATATAACTATGGTGTAGGTAGCGTATCTACAGCAAAGTAAGTGTAGAAAACCACAGTAAAATGGCAACATACCCTTTTTGAAGATGTGGCTATAAAATGGCATGTAACACAACTGTTTTTTGCTGAGGCTGAGTAGAAAGAGATTTATAAGGCTAGTGAGCTCAAAAATGAAATGTACTTCTCCAAGTAACACGTATTTACTCTCTTTGTACTGCAGCATAGCTATGAAATCGGAAGCATGTTCCTAATTTAATAGAAAACCAATACAGCACAAGAGAAAAAATAAATAACGCGGAAATTAGTGATTAAGACGATTGAAGTGCAGAATATTAAAACTCTAAACAATTACTAATCTAATATATTAGAGAACTATACAGAGCAACAATTTTGGTAATAACTATGGCATATAAAAACCATAAAAACGTGTAGTTAGTTACTTGCGATCTGTTTGCAGACAAATGTTTAGTCAAAGTATTACAAGGATTGATACTGCTGGTCAGTGTGAAAATGAAACCTGTTGTCTCAAGAGTGCTTTTTTATGCACCAGTTACCTACTGCCTCTTGTTAGTAGTCTTTTTACAGAACAGAAAAGGAAGGAGGCCAAAATTTATCCAGTCAGCTGAAACAAGGTTTCTATACGAAGCGTACACAGACATTCGAGGCAATACACAGAATTTTGAACACTGACCATATATGAGACACATAATATAATATAATATGTAAAAGCATATACATAAAATAACCTCAGCAGAAGAGACAGTGGCGAGACTATAAATCCGGTTTAGTGCTGTGTTTTTAACAGAATTACTATTTCCTTTACTAACATGCTACTTAATGTACATACAACATAAGCATCGATTACAAAGAAAACAGAATGTTGCACGGCAAAATCTATTTAAACAAATAAAACTATACATTTTGTTCCACTGTTTCACATATGGTATTGTTACATGTTACTTGAGAAATTATTTTATATCTCACTATATATTTACCATATATCAAGTACAGGTAATCGGAAACAAAAAAGGTTTGATCATTTTATATTAGACAGAATTTTGGACTCACTGATGATACAAGTTGAATTAGAAAAAGGTTCACCAACGTTACCTGACCAAAACTACAACTTCCTTTTCTTTATTGAAAACTTTTAACTACAAAAGAAACCACATATGACTTTGTGAACATTTATTTTTTTTTATCCAAGAGCAACACAAAATATATAATATTTTTTACATTTTTTTCAGTAAAACACCATTAATCACCACTTAGAGTAACATGAAGATCACAGGAATAAGAAGTACATAATTTTCCTTATGTCAACAGTACAGCAATACCAACTTCTCATGTTTACTTGCTGAACTGCTATTTGTTATGTTCCGGATGAGGCTTTTCAGTATCTCCACCATTATCAAGTCTTAAACCTAATGGTGCACTGAAAGACCTAATGGTGGAGATTCTGAAAGACCTCGTTCGGAACATGACAAGTACCAGATCAGCAAATAAACATGACAAATATACTTCGTAGGCTTACACGCCGGGAGTCAATGTTGTTAAAATTCCTTCCCAGGCTGTTTGGGCGTGGTCCATTGTTTTATTGTTTTCTATGAAAACAGACGTTTCAGCAGTGCTATCGACTGCCATCATCAATGTAAAATCGAATTACGCTAACGTGAGGTGGTATAAGTTAGTGACCACAGTACTGTGATTAATGCTGGAGAAGTCCCATGAACACCACCCCTTTGGTGAGCAGTCCCATTTCAACAGGTGGGGGTGAAAGCCTGTCATTAAGTACTTTATGGCAAGGTATGTTGCAAGCCTCTAATACATGTTCTTCTTTCTGATCGGCTGGTGGTTGATTTATTACTGTCTCGTGGGACTTAGAGAATTTATAAGTAGGAGTGGTGTTCACAGGACTTCTCCAGCCTTAACCACAGTACTGTGGTCACTAATGTACGTATATCACCTCACATTAGTGTAACTCAATTTTATACTGATGATGGCAGTCGACGACACTGCCAAATCGTCTATTTCTGTATAAAACAATGGACCACGGTCAAACAGACCGGGAAGGAATTTTAACAACAAACACGACGAAGTTGGAATTGCACAGACTGGTAATTCAAGCAACAAGATGAACAAGTATAGCAATAGTACATTGAAACAAACACACATTGGATGATACTCTCACCAAAGTAGAAGATGAAGCAAAACAAAGAAAGAATCCTCTGAAGTAAAAACCCAAGACAAAATATATGCAAGTATCTGGATCATCAACTTAAAAAAAAAAAAGTATAATACAAAAGTTACTCAGTCTAAAATTTGTGGATGAATTCTCCTTTCCAGATTCTCAGGTTAATCAGAATAACTACTAACAGTGACATTCATGCAAATATTTTTAGCGTACATCGTTACCATTATTCTTATGAAAAATCGTTAAAATCAAAAGCATCAGGCAGCATAGTAATTAAAAATATAAAAGTATTGTCAAACTAACTGCAACTTAGAATTGCAATGCCAGGGTTAGAAAAAAAGGAGTGTACTTGAGTGTACAACACTCTGAGACATTGAAAACAAGCCATAAAATGAATTTATAAGATAAATGTATTACAAAATCATTAAAAGAACAAACAGATCTGGATGGTCCTGTCACATTCAAGGCCCATTCCACGGATATTAAGAAAACACTGCCATCTACAAATGGTTAATTAAATCAAAACAGTTTTTCTAAAAGAAGTTATACATAAAGGAGTGTATACTCACAAAAAATACAAAATAAGAACAAGTCACATGGAATAGATACAAAAATAGTAATAGAAATATTAAGGAGAATCTCTGGACTGGTATGGACCAAAGACGAAAGTGGAGAATCAATTTGTACATTGAACCTGACAGCCCAGCAGAAAGTGTTGGCATTGTAAGACTCATGAAAAGCTGAAGATTGGCATGTCTAGGCCATGTGGGCAAGGGATGATTACAGAATGCTTAATAGTGTGTTGGGAACAGAGTCTGTCGATAGAAGGATTAGAGGAAACCAAGGAAAAGATGACTGGAATATGCTGAACAGAATTTGTAAGAGATGGAGTACAGTATGGAGGATGCAGATGGAGACGAGCATGTAAAGGAGGAATATTACTGAAACGGCAAAAATTCATAACAGGTTATGACATCAATAAATGGAAAACAAAAATATAAACATATTAATTACTTAATTATTTAATTGTGCAATTTATGTTAAATATAGTTTATATTTATGGGCAACATAAGTGCATTCCTTTCAATGCACATTATTCGACACCATAATAAAATTCCATGTATACATTTATAATAATTTCAGAGAAACATCAAAGAGTTGATTAAATTTACACTTCAAAGTAAGAAGCCACAGTACATAATAATAAAACAGGAACTTACTCATGGTTTAATAATGCTATTTAAAAGAGCAAATTTTAAAATTAAAAAAAGCACATAACTATTATATACTTGAAAAAGCAAAATTACACTAAAAACCATGACCGATTGTGTTTACATTTGTTGACCACTCTTTCTGAATAATATCAGATAAAGTACTGTTATTCACCTTGAAAGATGCATGAAGATTGATTTTAACATCACAGAAATTACAAAGTTAAAAGACCAAGACGGAAGAGCATATTCACACATTTTCTAAATACCAACACCCAAAAAATGTTGCAACTCTTTTTTGTACCTGAATCAAATGGAGAACAATCAGAAACTACCAGAGATATACAACAATAGCAATAACAATGGATGTATCATGTTGGGATAAAAAAAAACAGATGGACTGGGACAGACTGAAGTCAAATAGTCAGCAAGTCAGAAGTACAGATTAATATGGCCGTAGTACCTCAAAGAAACATGAAAATGAGCGTTGCTGTGGTTCTTAGATGTGGACACAAAATGAAGGTAAACAATGTGAACTGCAGTGGAAATGGACTACCCAAGGAGAGTGCTACAATACCTAGGCTGGGAAGAAAATGAAAAGTCACTATAGATGTTACCGAGGTAGCTGTGGAAAAGAATAAGAGGAGAGGCCTGAAATAGCGTGTACACTTAAGGCCATCTCACTTTGAATGCCCATCTATTCATAGATGAAACGGATATTCTTAAAAGTTTGTTCACCAGTGTGTCAAATGAGAGCATTTCATTGATGTGTCCAATGGAGACATTTGGAGGTGACTACATAGAGCACTGGATATGGTGCTTGAATACTTACCTAAAGGTCCCAGTTTCGATAGTGGGTAGCACTACAAAATCTGCGTGCATTTCTCAATTCCTAGGTCAACTTTGAACTCAACCTTCAAATTATACTGAGGATAGGAGTAAGGCCCTGAGTACAGACCTGATGATAAATTTTGAACAGTGGTTGTGGTCAAACACCTCATTGCAAGGGTAACAAAATTTTCATGTGCACATCAGTTTTGGATAGTGTTTCGTGATGTGTAGGTCAGCTGTAAGAAGGGTGGCAAGAACATTACAAGCATGCAAGTGTCACTGTGAAGGGACAGTATAAGTGAGTGAGACAGCAAACTGTTGTCGAGTTCTCTCCTTCTGTCTTGTCTCCTCCACTTCTAAGTGGGGGGTAATTCTTTCATTTACTCCATGCATTTCACTGCTCAAGAATGTCTGTCAAGTTTATAACAGACACAGCTAACCACACTACCTTATTAAATGCCATACAAACCACACACAGGCCTCGTCTGTCTCTTAAAAGTCACTTTGATAGTATAAAATGGAGTCTTTTTCACCATACTAATAATAATAATAACTATTATTACTGTTGTTACCACTATCATCACAGTTACAAACAAAACAAACGTAATTATTTATTTCCCAAATGTCATGTCTCAGACCACAACGAATCTTTATATGCTGAATTTTAAATATTTAAGCCTGTATTCAATTGTCATTCATAAAAATATATAACATTCACCAAAACAAGACAGAAAATCAATGTCTATGTAGTAAACATCCATTGGTATCATAGTTACTACATTTTTCAGCAAACATCTTGAAAATACGGAGCATCACAATCTGCAATAAACAAAATGCTAATACCTATACAATATAATAACAGACTATATTTTGCAAAACTGACAATCTTTTGCAAATGCTACTTTAATCTGTGCTTTTTCCTAAGTTTTACTGCAAACATAAGAATATTAAGCTATGCTATACATGTACTGTACATGTATCATTCTAAACATGCATGAGGAAAATATCCTACACAAAACAAGCAGTATAAAAAAAATACACTGATGTATTTATTTATATAGATTGCCTCGATATGACGTGATAGCTTATGTTGGGCGCCAAACGTCTGGATCCTCCATGAGAGTAGTGTGATGGTCTGCTTGTGGTACGCCACCGGTTGGTGATGTTGCCATTGCCGCCATATCCTGACGAGTCCCTCTATATGCACAATACACATACACATGCTCAACAAAAATTTGCACACTGCTTCTAGTTAAAAAACTGCATGCTTGTTTTGTACAATTCTGTACAAATATATTTTGTGTTGCTCAACTGGTAGGATTGTATATTTGCAAAATGTATCATGTTTAATGACTAACCTAAAAAATAAACCACTTAACCCTTGGAACAGTGGATGTACATGACCATCTAGCTTTTCTGTTTGTTTAACAGTAAAAATTATTTACATTTTATGCTCAAATTGTACCAATACAAAAAATTTATAGAAAATCTTGACATACAATGTATATTTTCACTAAACATTATGAAGATCTTTTTAATTAGGGAATTTTAGAAAGTTAAAGAGCTTATGTTTGTAGATCTAGATGGTTTATAGAAGGAGTCATATATCAACTAAGCACAATAGAAAAGCACATTAGATATTACAGTTTTCTGCTAATAATGTAAGGACCTTATCTTTCTCTTAGGGTTTTATGTAAGATTTCAGTTGATATTAATAATAAGACAATATGTTCAGAGAATTTATCACATTCTGTAGAACAATAGGTCACTCCACATTTTCTTTCGTTTATCATGTATTAAGTTTATAAGACTCCTTGCTTATTCTAATCCCCTTTCACAACTTTCCTTTTCTACTCATGTTCTGTCCATACTACACAGCACTTCTCTTGTTACCTAGTCCTCCTTTCAATTTTTTTACATCAACCTCCCTCTTCCTCTAATTCTGCTTGCTTTCCAGTTAGCAATCTTTCTTCAATTTGAGTAGTCTTCTCTTCTGCACACAACCATACTGGTGGATTTTTTATACTATACTGTATTAGCTACACCATGTCATCACCTTTAAATGTTTATTCTATTTTAAGATTTGTCATCCATCAATATTAATCTTTTATTTTCTTTGGCCCCAGAATCTTCTTCTTGAATATTTACAGGTTCACTACCAAAGACACTGCCCCCACCTGCCGCTTATCATATCGGTGGCCTTATTTCTGCTTCATATATTTTGGTTTTGGTAGTAATTCACTACTTTTCACATGTACAAAATGCATTGTAGCATTTATCTCTGTTCCCCTCTCATTTTTACCATCTACCACTGTTCCTAAACATAAAATTTAATATACCCCAAATTTATAATTTTCTATTTCCATTCCCATATTATTTGTTCTTTTCTTTCTATTTTCATACATTTTTCTTATTCTATTTTACTTCCAGTCCTTGCTTCAATTTTCACAATCTCTTGTAGACAATTACAACAACAAATGAATAAGTAATATGGGTGAACAAATAAAGAATATAATTATTGGAATCGGTGATTGTATTTTCTCCCTGCAACCTCAAGTGGGCAACTGGTGGGTAGCCATATTCTGAAGTCATCAGTCACCCTACTTATCACCCAAAGTAAGCAAAGGCTTAATCTTATTTCTTAAAACCTGTTTCTACAATGATTTAACCTTAAAGCCCTGTTTCTTGGCTGTAGTCTAGAATTTGTTATACAACAGTCATATACTACTTTACCTAACTAAGTAACATACAGTATGTATTACTTTTACAAGGCTTTTCATAATGCTTTACCCATTTATCCTAAAAATGTTTTATCAATGCTTATCATACTCCTCCCGGAAATCATTCTATATTTCCTCTAACATCTTTAATATCTTGGTCTCAAACCGCCTCTTAATCATAAACAGAAATTACACTGTTGGACACCACTATATAAAAACGTCCTGAGAAATGAAAGTGATTAAAACATGGTCCATGATTCACTACTGTTCAGAACCACAAAGCCTGTAAGGCTTTAGGAGTTGTCCTATTTTTTCAATCCAATGCAATCCAAAATGTTTAATTGTCTAAATGATATGTGGATATTCAACACATATCTCCTTTGCTTGGTTTCCTGGAAATTGTCATTCAGTACCTACATTTTGTATTCCTTACAATAGTTACATTGATAAGCAAAAAATTGTTGTCCATAAATTGCATATTTGATCAGTTTTATTATTAAAAACTCAAATACAACCTACAACATTGGTTTCCACTTTATACATACCACCTGATGGTACTGTTTCATTTGCTGGTGTTTTTTTCTAGACTTATAAACAAAAAAAACTTAAAACACATTAACAAGGAAAATAATACACAAAACATTTAAGCATTCATACATAGTTGGTGTTGGTGATTTTATTATTAACGGCTTTGGAAGTCTGTCCTGACGTTTGTGTAAGGTCCACTGGAGGAGTAATTGGTAGGAAGGAATAGTATAGGCTACATCAAGATGGTGTCGGA
Organism: Magicicada septendecula; assembly: GCA_034769895.1. Taxonomy (NCBI): domain Eukaryota; kingdom Metazoa; phylum Arthropoda; class Insecta; order Hemiptera; family Cicadidae; genus Magicicada; species Magicicada septendecula. The sequence goes on along the minus strand of CM068371.1, from coordinate 400,265,766 downwards.
CTGGGCTACTGTTTGGTATTTACTTGAACAAAAATGATTTAACAAGATTATCAAGATTCAACTTTTCTAGTGGAATGAAATTAACGTTTTCTGATAAGTGTAATAAGTTTTGAGAAAACACACACACACACACACACACACACACACACACACACACACACACACACACACACACACACACACACACACACACACACACACACACACACACACACACACACACACACACACACACACACACACACACACACACACACACACACACACACACACACACACACACACACACACACACACACACACACACATGTATTAGAGATACATTTCAACTAACTTTGAAAAGTGCAACCAAATGTAATTTTCTTGTGTTGAAATTACTAGGAACTTTTATATAGAGAAAATAATAAGTATAACCCTGTTTAATTGGAATAACGGAGACATTAGTAAAATTGTTTAACAGATTTTTTAGATAATCCAAGGGATCTACTCTTGGTGTTAAAAAGTGGAAAGAAACTTGGTAAAACCATTTCAATTATATACTACTAAAATACAGAAAATGATACTTTTTGTTATGTATAATAACAGTAATATTCAAAGGACTGTGATAGCACACTTCCACCAGCTACATTAATCTCTTCTGTATAATATTATAGCACTATTATTTCCTTTACTCAGTACTGTTATAGTTTGGTTAGGCTCGGTTCAACTGAACTAGATTTTACAAATAAAAAACTGTTCAAAGTTGTTAGGGAAAGAAAGAGTCAGCCCTTGGTCGCCACCCTTCATCCTTCCATTGGTCCGAGTATTTGAATTTTGAGTCGGCGGGCATTTTGTTCAGTTACAAAGTTTAAACAAAGTACCATAAAGTACAGAATAAATAAGTTCTTTTATAAAGCACACAGCTTAATAAATAACCTTGAAGCTAACACTGCTGGTTTATGGATATCACAGGAAGTTTGGGCTCTTCTGGGTAGCACTTTCTATGATAACCATAAATTTGTTATAAAACGTCATGTTAGTTACTCATAACAACAGTAATTCCAACATAACTTTTACATGCTTCCAATGTTATTGTGTTAGTAAAGCATGAAAAAAATTAAATCAGTGACAAAATTGTGTAATTTGTTTTTTTGACTGATAACTTACTTTCTGCCAAGAGCCATTAAACCGTAGAGTACTCCTGTTGCAAATATAAGTCCGCCACCTAATAGGCTGCTAAATCCGGGACAAAATATGACTGGCACAATCGAAATGCTGTCAAGCACAAACAGAAAGTGTACATTAAATTCAAATATAACAAGAGAGTAGTTTTGTGAAATTATTCCCCCCAACACAGTTTACAATTCAGTCAACAGTTTTGGTGCTTTAATCGACTACAGTTGATTTTACATCTAACTCTTTACACATTTAACAGACTATAACACAACCAAACAAATTTTTTGCATGTAACTATTTCTTTTTTCTCCTTTACTTACCATTTTACACCCCATACAGCTGTCCGTATACTTATTTACTGGACGCCATTTTACAAAAAATGACTTCCACACCACCAAAGTCAACCCAGAGTTCATGTAAGCGTGTTATTGGAGAACAGAATTGAAGTTATTTGAAATAAATCCTTTGAGTCTACTGGTTTTCAAATGAACTTAGTTTTATTTGGCATATCATTACTTTAACTCTGCATATTCAAAACAAATTAAATTGATTTACTTTCCATTATAAACAAAAATATTCTTCTCCCTCTTCTACACGTGTTACAATTTAAACAATAAACGATACATTGGTTAATTAGAAATTTACCCTTCTTTTATATGAAGTTACATAAATTCAAAATAGTGAAAAGAAAAACAAATATTGAAAACACAAATGAAATTGACTTAACTAAATTTTTCTTACACTTTATTAAACAAACCAGTACTTTGAATTTATTTATTTCTCTTTATTTCGCACACTCTCTCTCTCTCACTCATTCTTGACACCAACCCAAATTAGAGATCTCATTTGAAATTTAATACGTTATCCATAACAAAGGAAATTGCTAAAATTTATGTTTAATTTTATTCAGTTGATTATGTTCTTTAGTTTGCTACTCATCTGGTTATTGCAATCCACGGTTTACGCCACCACGTGTTACACACTTTTTGCTTGTAGAACACTCCGAACACTGATTTTATGCTGTTTAACTTTGATTATTTTGTCAATCACATACTTTAATGCTGTTTCACAAATAACATCACTATTATTTTTAGTCGGCCGGCTTACATTGTTCGTGAGCACGTTTTTTGGCAAACCGCACGTTAACACATTCGCGCGGTTCTGAAATTAGATGCCAACTGCTGGTGTCCAAAATGACTAGAATACTCTCTGCTGTATCCACTTCGTTGTCTGGTAGAGGGCCTTGCCCGTTTTACATTCGCTGATTGGCTGGTACGTCTCGCGTCTTTCTCGTCATCTCGTATAAGGCAGTAAGGAAATCCTATGCGTGACTTTTACGTCGCAAAGGGCGGCACATGCGCTCTCTTCCACATTCCAACGTTATAATTGCTTTTGTACCTTGCACCGCATTGTACCAAACTGACTACTGCGTGTTCCCAAAAGTCATACATTTGGTGATCTAAAAACGTTGCTCAGCGTGGTTGCTACAGATTGTTACAATTATTATGAAATTATAAAACCCCTTATTTTGCCCCGTTACAATACCCCCCAATGAGAGGTTTTCTGCCGAAACAGAAAAACTCTCATTGCTAAAACCTAAGAGGACCAGCTGGATATGGCGCCACAACCCCCCGTAATTCCTTATTAAAATCATGGGTAACTTACCCCCCTAGTCCGGTGACTGCGGCTGCACCTGCATGACCTTACTGGACTTCCCTTGATGAAATACCAACACCATAAAGTCAGACAGGCACGCCACCACAGTATCACCAGACTCTGTAACAATTCAATAAAACGTCAATAACTGGTCTTTCACAATGCCATATCCCCAACTGATTTGATTCCCCTTAGTCGTACTGGTTTGTCCTTTGCAAAGTACTGGTTGCTCATCTTATTTATCCACTAATACATAACTACTTGGTTTACTATATATCCTTAATCTAACATGGTACATTTGAATGAAACTACATATAATGACACTTTTACAAGATAGAATTCAAACACAAAAAATCAATTCAACAGTTCAACTATGAGTTCAATTTGTCAATATTTCCCTCTTCCATTTCCATTAAGATTTACAGTTAACATCTCCATTGTAAGGCAAACTACTTCGGTTATTTTTTATACAACATAAAGCATAATCATAACAAAACAGAATACAACATAATAAACACTCAAAATAAACATTACCAACCTCAGGTTACCATCAGACATTTCATCTCTGACACTGAATCAAATTTACTAACATTACACAACTTTTAATTTCAATTTCTATTGATTAAACATTTTAATTGTTTCTCTTGCATTCTCACTTCAACTTTGACTTTTTTATTAACCATTTTAATCATTTAATTTTACTTGTCATCCATTTATTGTCCATTTCAAATCAAAAATAAATTATTCAAATTTATTACACATATTTCCATCTTTTAAATTAATTAGACCATCTCTTTTAATTAATTACTTTAATTGCATTACTTAAAACATTTTACATTCATTAAATCCTCTCACATTGATTTAATTTCATAATAACATTCATTTACCATTTATTATAACCCTCAAATCAAAATTTTTAAATTTACTACCAAAATTGCTATCTTTTAAACATTTTACATTAATTTAATTTTCATTATAAAGATTCATGATTACATACTATTAATTATTCAATTCAAACTAAAACATTATTGTTGTTATCAGCTCCCTCATAACTGTAAACAATGATCACACAAAATACAATGTACATAACCTTAACAAAATACATTTAACATCAATACAAATTTATTTACACTCTACGTCATATCATTTTGTTGTTTACCACACCTCATTACATAAGTTAGCCAAGTAATTACCATAAGCTAAAATAATTAAATGTTCATTCACTATATATCTAACCACCATCATCGTAATTTAGTCTGATTTTTATATAACACAATTCATTTTTATTCAAATTCATTATATTATTACCATTAATAATATAATAACCGTTTGAATTCATTCCATCCATTATCCCATAATAATAATTCACAGGACTATCCCCCATTATTATTCTATCATATGCCATGTCTACTTTGGGTAATGTCCAGTCTCCATTATTTTTGTCTGTCATAATTTGATACGTAATCGTCTCATCACAATAGCCGTCTACTACTACACCAGTTACATCGCAAAGTAAGTGCTTATTCTCAGTAATACTATTCTCATTTATTATTTCTGTACTCATTACTCCCCAAGGTAATTCTTTTATTTTATTAATTCTCTTTCTATTTAACATCTCTCCCAACTCTCCATAACCTCTATTTAACTTGAACCACTCTCTCTCTCTCTCTCAAAATACCTCTCATCATAACACCTGTCACAACCCCCCTGAACTATCTCACTCCATGCAAAGGGCACCACAAAATTACTATAACACTTCCTGGCTTTACTAGGTTTACCACAAAATATTAAGGGACCATTTAGAGACACCTCGTCTCTCACACAACTTCTAGAGGAAACTCTGTCCTCGTAAACCACTTGTGGAGTCTTTACTCCACTTAAACAACAGGGAAAGTTTGCCCTTTGCCAACTTAACCTCTCATCACACTCCCTCTCAATTTCATCAACCACTATCTCATTAATAATTTCTATTTCCACTAAAACTTCATCACCACTATCATTCCCAACTTTACTCTCTAACACCACATTTTTAATTACTATATCACCAATATTCTCACCCCTACTTACCATTTCAATTACTACTTTATTTGCACTTAAACTATCATCATTATTATTCATAATTGTCTCCCCATTATAATTATCACTTGCTTTAAAATCATCACTTACCTTATTATCTGTACCAGTTTCTATCACCACTACACTCTCATCATCGCTATTAATTTTCACTGTACCACCCTTAGATACCCCTTTTTCAACTATTTTACCCCTATTACTTGTTAAATCTATTATTATAATTACTTTGTACCTCGTTAATTATTTCTTCATTATTTTTCGCCATCATTTCACCATTATAATTATCACCTGTATTGACATCTATCACTTCTTTACATTTTTTATTCTCGTTACACTTATCTGTGTCTATTCTCCACAGTTTCATTTTCTCAATATTTTGTCTAACTCGTTAAAATAACTTTCACATCTAACATTTACGGCATTGATATCAATCTTGAGTTGGTCAAATTTAACATTTACTTCCTTAAATTCACTCTTTGTTTCGCTAAATTTTACCTCTAACATTGTATTTTGTTATTCTGAACTTTCTTTCATGCTACACATCATACTATACAAATGTTTCATCATATCATTGTCATCAGCTCTTCTACTTTGGATTGGCATTGATTGATTTTCAACGCTGTTCATTATTACAAATTATGTTAAGCTTGATTGACTTTCTGTACTAACGTCAGTTAGGCTGACTTCATTATTATTATTCTCCATTGTAATTATTTTATTACTTAATTCTTATTTATAATACATATAAACAAATCATATCCTCAAACCTTACAACATGCGTCTATTTAGACGTAACTAAAAAATGTATTTATTTACTTCCAATAACCTGCTCTGCTCTCCAAAACAGGCCCACGTTTACATAAATAAATTTTATACAAACGTACCTGCTCGACGTGCCAATTGTAACTATTTTTTTCCTTTTACTTACCATTTTACACCCCATACAGCTGTCCGTATACTTATTTACTGGACGCCATTTTACCAAAAATGACTTCCATACCACCAAAGTCAACCCAGAGTTCGTGTAAGCATGTTATTGGAGAACAGAATTGAGGTTATTTGAAATAAATGCTTTGAGTCTACTGGTTTTCAAATGAACTTAGTTTTATTTAATGCATTAATTTAACTCTGCATATTAAAAACAAATTATATTGATTTATTTTCCATTATTAACAAAAATACTCTTCTCCCTCTTCGACACGTGTTACAATTTAAACAATAAACGACACATTGGTTAATTAGAAATTTACCCTTCTTTTATATGAAGTTATATAAATTCAAAATAGTGAAAAGAAAAACAAATATTGAAAACACAAATTAAATTGACTTACTAAATTTTTCTTACACTTTATTAAACAAACCAGTACTTTGAATTTATTTATTTCTCTTTTCCGAAAACTGATTTTATGCTGTTTAACTTTGATTATTTTGAAAATCACATACTTTAATGCTGTTTCACAAATAACATCACTATTATTTTTAGTCGGCCGGCTTACATTGTTCGTGAGCACGTTTTTTGGCAAACCGCGCATTAACACATTCGCACGGTTCTGAAATTAGATGCCAACTGCTGGTGGCCAAAATGACTAGAATACTCTCTGCTGTGTCCACTTCGTTGTCTGGTAGAGGGCCTTGCCCGTTTTACATTCGCTGATAGGCTGGTGCGTCTCGCGTCTTTCTCGTCATCTCGTATATGGCGGTAAGGAAATCCTGTGCGTGACTTTTACGTCGCAAAGGGCGGCACACGCACTTTCTTCCACATTCCAATGTTATAATTGCTTTTGTACCTTGCACCGCATTGTACCAAACTGACTACTGCGTGTTCCCAAAAGTCACACATTTGGTGATCTAAAAATGTTGCTCAGCGTGGTTGCTACAGATTGTTACAATTATTATGAAATTATAAAACCCCTTATTTTGCCCTGTTACATGCATTAACTGTATTCTATTGTTGGTATTTAACTGCTTCATTTTACTGTAATCTGTAGTGAATTATAATCATTGTGTAACCTAATAATAAGTGCTGCTATCTTATGGTGGCCCTGAAACAACCAGATATGACAGCTGATATGTTGGCCCAGCTGTTTACATTTATGAACATACTAGAGGACTTTCCCGGCTTCACTCGGGATAATGATTATAAAAGAATTGAGTGAATAATTGAAACCTTGTTATGCCGAAAACATATTTTACTTGTTAGACATATTAACAATGTTTATAAGTGAGGATCTTGTAAACAATAACAAAAATTAACAAAAACTTCTTATATTACAATAATTAAATTATAACAATAATTTTTTTTTAAATAATAGAAAGATCCAAAAAAATTACGCATAATAAATTCAGCTAAATTTATCTGAAAATTTTTACTGTAAAGCTTGATGGTACACTATGTTTTTCGTTTGTCCGTCTGGAGCACAGACAAATAAATTATCTGGCATGCTGACTCTTGAGCAAGCTATATTGGCCATGCGAAAAACATGGACTTTCAAAGCAAATGCCTGCCACACAAAGTGATTGCCCCTGTGCCTTGTTGATACTCATAGCGAATGCAACCCGGATGGGAAACTGCAATCGCTTGAACTCAAAAGGCATATTTGTGTCACTGGGTATCAACAGAATGCGAGGAATAAATACGTCTTCTGCAGCATTCCCCATAATGATCGTGGCTTCTATTACGTTGGGAAACAGATTCTTTAGGATGAGTCTTGTTCCATTGCACAGTTTTGGCGGGTCGATGTTACGTAATAGAATGATAGGGGATCCTTTTTTTAAAGTCAACTTGTGTGGCGGCATTCCCGGGGGTTTCAGAGAATTTAAAAACTCCGTAGGGCAATAAACAGCTTGTTCAGTATCCACTACTGTATTAATGGATGAATAGGTAGTAGAGTTGCCAGGAAGCATATCCTGTATGAGATCATTAACATATTTAACGCTGTCGTTTTTGGGAGCTAAAATGGCCCTTTCGCACAGTCATCGGTGCGAGTTGTAATTTTCATGTATATCAGGAAACACTTTAGTTATAAGTTCGTTGAGTGAAGAGACCATGTTGCAGAAATTTGAGGGAAAAAAAATTAGACCAGTAGTGGGGTCTACAGGAAATTCTCTATTGCCAAGTAACAGCAACTGTTGTGCACTTGTTTCTCCTTGTAAGTGAACCCGCATGTTCGTCTTGAGATTCATTTTACGCACATGTCTCCATAAGGCTGATGACTTAAGACAGGCGTTAAGTTCATCAGCTGGCGTAGACCGCGGAATTACGGGCAGGGTTTGTCGGAAATCTCCTGCCAGGAGGACAACAGCATCTCCCATAATTCGCCTATTACCCCGTATATCTTGCAAAGTGTGATCAAGCGCTTCTAGTGCCCTTTCGTGAGCCATGGTGCATTCGTCCCAAACGATTAGTTTGCACTGCTTGAGCACTTGCGCTTGACCGGAGCCTTTGCTGATGTTGCAAATAGGCTGTTCTGAAACCTGCAGATTCAATGGTAGTTTCAGAGCTGAATGCGCTGTTCAACCGCCAACTAACAGTGAAGATGCTATTCCAGAGGACGCCACAGCCACGGCAATTTCATTTCTTTTGCGGATCTCAGCCAGCAAAATGTTCATCAGAAATGTTTTCCCAGTTCCCCCGGGTGCATCCAGGAAACAGAGCCCACCATTTCTAGCCTGAATAAGACTTAGAACAGTGTCATACGCTTGCCTCTGGTCTGTGAAAAATAGGGGTTTATTATCTTCAATAAACGTTTGGAGAGCATTAATGTCGTAGTTCCGTTCCCTCCAAATATCCCTATCTAGGGCTTCTTGACCATTCTGATTTGGCGACTGTAGCCCAAGCTGTAGGAGAGTTTTGCCGTTGATAGAGATACATTTGTCCTCAAGATGTATGAGCACTTGATTAAATATTTCTGCGGTGTAGTCAAAGTTAATAGTTTGGTTAGCCCTTTGTGCATCCCTGAGAATATCTTCACTTAAATTTTATTTATATCTATCCCAAAGACTTTGTGGATTTGATGGAGTGCACGTCGTGATTATAATGGCGAAAAGGTTTCTGAGTTGCTTTGGGAAACATGTGACAGACGCCTCTGCCATGGTCGTGTCCCAATGCTGATCATTTTCAAGCAATTCGTGTTTCTGACATGCTTCTCTATAGCTTTCACACAGTTGTCCCTGGAAGGTTTTAAGATCATTGAATGATGTAGGTCCTCGCACAATGTGAAGCAACATTCTCAGGTAAAGAACAAAACAGTTGTGCACCAAAATTCAACTTTGATTGTTAATAACTTCGGAACTAAGAACACTATCAGAGCCGGGCAAATTGCATTTTGTAGCAAACTTTATGGGCTTTCAGAAAATTACCTTCCACTGTGGTCGATTTCTTCACCGTTTTTGAGATATTCACGAAAAACCGCAAACCTGCTCGTTAAAATTCTGCTTAAGGGGTGGCGGTAGTTTTTTCAAAATAAAATGTAGATAAGAATTTTCCTCTTGTTTTGAACTGTTAGTGTGCAAAATTTCATCACGATCGGAATAAAACTGTAGATCTGTATAAAATACAAACAGACAAACATTCTTCTTTATATATATATAGATAGAAGATTCCATTTTTATAACAGCAGTACTTTTTTTTTTGTATTTGTGTTTGTTCTGGCTTGTTTAATTTTGCATATTTTAAAACATAACTCAAAAACAAATACGAAACAATATACACAAAAATAGATTTAATATTGATTTTAAGTTCACAAGAAAAAATTATTTGTTGTTTGTTGAAACTACAAATAGAAGAATATCAACTTTTTCACTGTTAACGAAAAACTCAAATGTTGTTTATTTTTAAGGGCTATCACAAAACAATTAGTTTACTAGATCTGTGTCCAAATTTATAGTACACATTTGAAGGTTAAAAGTTATTAATTTACAACAGTACTTTGATGCTAAAAATAGACTCTCTTGTCGAGGTCATTTACTTAATCAATGATTGTAAACAAGTGAGGCGACATCTATTTTTAACTGTGTCTAGCCAGAGCGGAGCCGATCTAACCCTATAAGGGCACCAATATTGTAATTATCGACTGACATCACAAAAACGTCATGGGCCCAACCCCTGTTTATTTAATGTTGGAATGCAGTTTGGCGTCAACCAGCCTTAGAAATTTGGCAGCGTGGAACATTCTGCAGAGAAGGGGTTATCACGTGACCCACAAATATATTGGCTGCACCGAGACCGAAATCGTTATGTTTCGATCAACATCTCCGAGACGTACGGGTACATCAACCAAAGACCGCGGACAAGGTCAGTTTAAGGGCGACAAAATGTAATTAAAACCGGCATAAGTGAACCCCTGAAAGTATCAAAATTAATAATACTGTTTCGACCAACATTTTATCCCGGCCGGGTGTATATAATCTAAGTCCGCAGACAAAACTTTGTTTTTGGACTCTAAACAGCAAAAGATGTAAAGAAACAAGTAAATTCAGTATCAACAAGTGTTGACAGTGAGTGACAAATAAATTAAACACTTAAAAGGAATTTCGGACAGTTTTAATGAGTGTACAAGGAAAGTGCGTACCAGGAAGGATGTGTCATGAGAAGTAACTAAAATCAGCTAAGTACAGAAACAGATCGATCAGCCCACAAATAATACTTCTATCATTCAGAAAATTACTTTCTAAAAATGAGATCTCAAATCTAAAAAGGGGTGGGAGATGAATGAGAGAGAGAGAGAGAGAGAGAGAGAGAGAGAGAGAGAGAGAGAGAGAGAGAGAGAGAGAGAGAGAGAGAGAGAGAGAGAGAGAGAGAATGTATAGTACTGGTTAGTCCTTAAGTAGTAAATGAATTTTATTTGGATTATAATAATTATGTTTGTGTAGTAAAATCATGCGTTTAATCATCCATTGGCCATTATAACAAAGAAATAAAAATAAAAAGGTATGTCTATTTCAAAATGACCACGTGTTAGTGTAAATTATTAAGTCGCTACCTCAATCTGTTTGCGCCATTCAACACTTGCTTAACGGATGCTGGGGTTTCTGGATACAGGGAATCAAAAAGGTAGGTGAGACGACAAAAAGGTAGGTGGTAGATAGTTTGTACAGTTACATGGTGGGTTGAGCAAATATTTCCACCCAATGTATGTGGAGTTGATGCGGTGCTGTAGTACATCCACTTCAATAGTTGCTAACCTTTAATTGTCCTAGTAACCCAGGTATTTATGAATGCAATTTCCTCAAAGAACTGGCGTGATATTTACCTACTTCTCTCCCTCTTGTGTCGTCATACACAACGAACGTCTGTTTACCAACTTGTCGTTACAGTGTGTATGGTTCATCATATAATCTGAAAATTTTTTTAGCTGTATTATCAATCCGTTTCCCTACTGGATTGGTCTTTAATAATACCTTCTCTCCAATTGTAAACTTTTGTAACTTATGAGTTCTGTTGAACTGTTCTACTCTCTTGTTACCTTTTTCTCTTATTCTTCTCTTCGCATTCACTATTTTAATGCTGAGCGGTATTGGTATGTTTTGACTGACAGGTTTTTGTATATATTTCCTCCAAAATCTCTTGGGTTTACGATCCTCTTCTATTTCTATTGGTGTGTAACTTGTTGCTTCGCTGTAGTTCTCATTAATAGCTTTTTCAAAAAATTGTAAATATTCTGCCCATTTATTATGCTGGTTATGGCAGTAAATCCGTAGATATTTACCTTAACTCCTTGTTCACCCTTTCTGCTAGATTTCCTTGTGGATGTCTTATAGCTGTGAGTATGGATTGAATTCCATTTTCTTTTAATGTTTTATTCCAAACCTCACTCTGGAATTGTAGGCCTTGATCACTCAGGATCTTCTTTTCATTTTACCATGTGTTGGAATACACTTCCGTAACAGAATTTTTATGACAGCTTTAGTTGTGGGTCGCATGATCGGATACAGATGAACTGCCTTAGAAACATGTCTATATAGACTATTATGTGTTTAACCCCCTCGACTTAATCGTAGTAATGGGTCCTAAGTAGTCTCTGCCCTTAACTTCCCCTTTCGCTTCCTTCTGTGTCCTTGCATTTCCACATAGGTATGAAGATTCGCTTGATCAGCAGTCTGGCAATCATAACATTTCCTTAATTCGTTTTTTATTTATCTTTCTCCACCTGTTATTAATTTAAAAATCTTCTTAAGGGATTACTAACATTTTTTTATTACAATTATTAATCGGAACGTTAACAATGGGACATTCTGTGTGTCTCTCACTTTGCTTTATATCCTGGTCGGTACTTAGTAACTCGTCACGTATGTCACTAGGGTAAATATTGTTTATTGTATAGCGTTGTTTCTGTCTGCTCAGTCATTGTGTAGACTTTGACGGCTTATTGTCTGCTTCCGTTGTTTCTTGCTTCGTTGAATTGTTGCCGTCCCCCTTCACTGTATTTACCACTTTGTCGTAAGGCTTTGGGAACCGTTTTCGTGATGTGGGCCAAATATAACCCCCCTTGTTCCCCTTACTGTCTCGTTGTTCAGTTTCTCTCCGCTTCTCTTGACTGCACTCGCCAGTTTTAGTTGCAGTCGGATATCCTATATTACCATCTGATCGAGCGTGTGTGTTGTGCATCTGTGGTTTATAATTAGCATTGTAATTATCACAGTTATAATTAACATGTGGTTGAGAATTGTGCTTTGTATTCTTACCATGCGTGATGTTTTCTGATTGTGTGACTAGTATTAAAAATTCTTCAACTGTTTTAATACCTTAGGTATATACAGCTAATTGGATATCTCTCTGAAAATGGTAAGACAACTTGGAGATTATTTCGTATTCTGAAAACTTAGGTTTAAGATGTTTCACTCTTTCTATTTGAGCTATTGTATATTATTCAATGCTTTGACGACCATGAATATTGAATTTACCATATTCAAGCTGATCGCGTACTTGACGTTGTATATGTATGTTCCAGTATCTGTTTTCAAATGCATCGTGGAATTGTTGATACGTAGTAATATTATCTCGAATTATAGAACACCATTGGCTTGCAGAATCTTTAAAATGTTAAGTAACTAAATCGATCGTTTCACTATCATCTATCGCACTACCTATCTTCTCCATCTCTTTCTCAATATTCGCCAAAAATTCCATGCTATTCTCCCATTTGTTACCTGCAAATGTTATTTTACTTCTTTCTTCTATCGGTGCCGAAAACATCGTCTGTGTTGGCCGTCTGCAAAGTTCTTCCCTAAGTTGCTTCATATCACTCCGGACTTCTTCCTTCATATGGGATACCTCTCCAGAACAGTCTTTTGCAGTCTTGGATGTCTCTTCTATTTTGTCTTCTATAATTGTGGTACGGGTTTCTACTTCAATTGTCTTGCTAGTTGTCGCCTGTAACATTTCATTAACCGGCTGTATCTTATTATCTTGTTCTTGCTTTATTACCATTAATTTGTCATCTAAATTATCATTTATTTGTTTCTGAACATCTTTCAGATCTTTTCTCCATTCAAGATGTAATTCTTTTTGTTTATTTTCTAATCTAATGGGTTGTTCGTGTAGGGCTTGCTTAACTTTGCTTTCGAGTGTATCAATACGTGTATTTGTGTCGATAATCTTTTCTACTAATTGCTTATTACTATCAGCTATATTTTGTTTTAATTCCTCTTTTAAATTTATATTATCTTGCTTCAATTGTACATTATCTAATGTCAACTCTTCAAAACTTTCTACTATTTTTATAGTATCTTGCTTAAAATTTTGCTTCAATAGTACATTTTCTAGTTTTAACTCTTCTACATTTTCGGTTATTTTTTCTATATCTTGCTTCAACTCACCTAATTTATTATTTAAATCTTCTTTTAAGTTCTCGGCGAGCTTTACATTCTCTTGTCGTAAGTTTATACTCATTTCATCAATCCAGCCGTGCATTATAGCTTTAAATGCCTCCATATCAAACCCTTTTGATTCTGCCATGATGAATATTATATATTTTTATTTATTTATTTATTATGTTTTAAAATATTATTATTAAGGAACCGTTTAATAACTTTATTTATTTATTATTATTATTATTATTATTATCCTTCCTATTACAATTACACCTTTAAATGATATTCATTCTGTGAGGGTGTAACAGTACAGTTAGGCCCACCTGGGGTTATTTGGGGAGAAATAATAATTGTAGATTTTATTTGGAAATTGTAATGACGTATGCAATGTGAATGAGTTAATGTCAAGGTCACCATCAGAACGCAAGAAAAGCAGTTATTTTTAGCCATATGATATTTGAACTTTGTAAACAGAGGTCACGATGTATGACGTCAGAGCCAAACCTAGCAATACGTCACTTGGAATGCAGGGCGTTGACAGCATTCTGCAGTGAATGTAACAAAGGCAGTCGGCAATTAACATCTAACAACTACGGACATGGGCCGTTCACTCGCCCGCCGGCTGAATACAGTTTTTCGTCTTGCCCGTACATAACAATGTGATTTTTTAAAGGAAAATAGTATTCGGAGTCATGATGTAAACACAGAGTGATAAATGTAAATTAAAATGACAGTTTTCGGAAATATAAAATAGTGAAAGAAGCAGTGTGAAAAGTGACAACAAATTCACAAAGAGTCTGGACTATTACGAGTCACCAAGAAAGAAAATGAACAGCTAAGTACACAACAAAGAGACTAAACCTTGAGTTTGGTTTTTTCTCTTTTCAAAATTAAAAAAAATGAAAGCTTTCAAAATTAACATTATTATGAGCTCAAAGGGGAAATCTCAATTATGTACTGGGTGAGCGTATGTGCGTGTGTATCATAATAATGTCAATAATATCAATAATAATAATCAACCATTTCTGTTCTCCAAAATACGCTCAACGAACACTGGACCTAGTAAGTATAACAATTAAAATATAGCGTCCGAAAGCAGACATAGGCCACAACAGCTTCGTTGGTAAGCAAAATAAAAGACAAAGTTTTAAGGTAAATAATTAAAGTTACATTGGCGCCTGAACAGGGACATTTGCATAAATAGTATTTATGCAAATATGGGCCTGTTTTGGAGAACGGAGCGGGTTGCTTAAGGTAAATACATAAATTTTAATTACGTCTAAATAGACGATAATTATAAGGTTATGATTAAGGGATAATCGAAATATTTTGTTATGTGTTAATCATATATATTGTGTATGGTAATAATTTTGACAGGTTTATACAATCCAAACAATTTGAGAAATGGATAATAAAGAGAGTGGGCTTGAAGTGAGCGAGTCAGCTGGTATGGGGGAACCGGGAGTTCATTCGACTCCAGTGAATCGGATCAGTGATCCCAGCCTAACTGAATCAGCTATAGACGACTCAAGTACTCAGTCAACCCCAACCTCAACAAAATGTAATAGTAAATTCGATAATGATGTAATGAGTTTTTTATAAAAACAATTTAATGTAATAAATTGTCATTTTGATGTCAGTGATATTAATATGAATGAACGAAAGAATGAAATCAAGGAAATAAAGAGTAATTTTGATGAAAAGTACGATAAAATAAATAGTCATTTTGATGAAGTAAACACTAAAATGAATGATAAATTAAATGAACAAAATAATGAAATAAAGAGTAATTTTAGTGAAAAGTTGAATGAGATTAGAGACGAAATAAAACAACAAAATGTCAGTATTAATAAAAGTTTAGAAAAAGTTGATGAACATTTTAGTGCTATTGTAAAACAATTACAAGACGAAGTAAACGAAAGTAGAAAGAGAAAGGAGGAGGTAGAAAATGGTACATATAATAAGGTAAGTGGTTGTAATGGTGTTAATGATAATTATGAGAGTATAGTGGGGGTAGAAAATGGCAGAGAGACAGACCAATTAAATGAGAATAAAGACGATCAGGTAACATATAATAAGGTAAGTAGGGGTGAGAATTATGATGATATAATTAAAAATGTGGTGTTAGAGAGTAAGGTTGTGAATAATGATAGTGGTGATGAAGTTTTAGTGGAAGTAGAATTTAATAATGGAGTGGTAGTGAGTGTCGATGGTTAGAGAAAGAGTGGAAAGAGAGTTTACAGGTAGAGGGGTTGCAGAGGGTAAATTTTCCCCAGGTTTATTGTGAACCAAGGTATTTACAAGTGTTTTTGAAGGGCGAGAGTCCCTTAGTGGAAAACGATGTGTTTTCAAATTGTTCCCTGAGTTTTTGTGGTGTTCCTGGAAGAGCCAGGAGGTGTTTTTATGATTTAGTACCCTCTGGATGGAATGATAGAGAAAAAGTAAAATGGTGTTATGATGAGAGGTATTGTGAGAGAGTGAGAGATATAGAGTTGTTCAAGTTGAGAGAGAGAGAGGTGGGTTGTGTGATGTTAGTAGAAGTTATGAAGAATTATTAGAAAGAATAAGGGTTGAGAGAGTGAATAAAATAAAAAACTTACCTTGTTGTGAGAATGGTGCAGCAATAGATGATGATAACGTTGATAATTATATTGACTACTTAACCTGTACACAGACATGGGATATTAATAGTAGATGACTCTGAAAATAAGGAGAGGATAAAATGCTTAAGAGTGACAGATAATAATACTGATGGTGACAAGACCAGAATTACTGATGTAGACAGGTTATATGATTTGATAATAAAGTGGGGTACTCCTGTAAAACATTGTTACGGGGTAATGAAACCATTTGAAAAAACAAATAGTTATTATAAAAGTAATAACAAAATGCACTTAATTATAAATGAATTGTGTAGACGTAAGACAAGATTATTATTTGATGATGGAGGGTAAATAATTATTGTTCATGGACATTTAACTATGTGAGTAGGGGGTTCTGAAATGGACTGAATTATGAAATGATTTGAGGTAAACTATAACAGATAATAGTGTGGATTGTATATACTTTTGTGTTGATGTCAAATGTATTTGTGTAATAGATTATGGTGTACTCTGTATTTTATGTAAACAATGTATGTAAGTGATAGGAATTTATTTAATAATAATAATAACATTTTATCAGACTAAATAAATAATGAGAGTAATTGTGAATTTTATAATGTAATTAAAGGAAATTAGTGTTTTAAAAAACTGACTGAATTAAATAATTGGAGATTAATTAATTAATTTAAAATGTTGTACAGATAAATTTGGTGATGAATTTAAATGATTTTTCTGAGATTTAGATTTTATAATAAATAGTAAATGATTAAACATACAATGTGTTTAGGTATTGAGTTATATTGTCATTATAAGGTAAGTTATAAATTTTCTAATGTAATTTTCAACAATTAACTTAATGTAAAATGTTGTAAAAGATGGAATTTGGGTGATGATTATTTCAATAAGGCATTGAGTCCGTCAGAGTTAACTTTACATGGGTATTAGACAAAGTAAGAATTTCTGGAATAAAAGAAATACAGAAACGGAGTATTAGTAGGGACACAGTAGCGAGAGTGAATGTGTGTTGAGAGAAAGGGAGTGATGAAAGTGGAGTAAATAAGTGAGAGCACGGTACATAAATTTTGTAGTGAGGGTGGAGGTGTAAGGAGTCCTCAACGCAAAGGCGTTGTGGCGGGAGGTGAAAAGTTTTAAAGTGGGTTGTGGAGTTACCTGAAAGGGCCAGGAACTGATAAGGGAATGAGCTGGTGGTGCGAGAACACACATCCTATGTACAAAGAGGGTATCAGGTGCTTTGTTGTAAGAGGAAAATGGTTCAAGTGGAGTTGGAGAAATTAGTGGAGGGGGATGTTATTGAGAGATCGGTGTCACTCTATGTAAATCCGTTAGTGGTTGTTGGAAGGAAGAAGGTGAGTAAGGTTATATCTAAATGCCCATTCAATAAATCAAATTATTATGAATGACTGGGAATCACCAGAACCAATTGATGATGAAAATGCTAAATAGATATTGTAACGATACGGTTTGTTATGTTACAAAAATAAATATGGAAAATGTGAAAATTTTGTTTAAATTTAATTTATTGAGAAAAAAAAATTTGTTTTTCTTTTATTGTTTATTAATTATTTATTAGTTTATTATTTATTATATTACTCCTCGTTGTTATATTAATTCCTTCCTTATTTTATTTATTTTGATTGTTTATGAATAATTTGTTTAATGCGTTAAATAGATTATGAAATTGAATAATCGATTTGTTGTATTTGGATATTCGGTGATTTTACTCCTTGCGATGTTATTCTCTTCCTCCTTGATGTCCAGGTTTCTAGTACTATCTGAAATTCTTTTAAATATATGTTTTTCAAAGAAATAAAACTCAAAAATGGAATATTTAAATGAATTTATTGATCTCGTTGCGATTAATCGACTTTGAGTCGAAATACTGATTCACAGCTCGAAACTCTTATCTCAGGTTGTTTTGGTTTCTTTTATTTAAATTATTAACATTTTAAAATTCATAGGTTCTTTTAACTGTTATCAAAAATCAGAAAAGAGCAATGCTAAAAAGTACAATACTTACAAGTAAATGTTCTTAATTAATAAAATAGAAATAATATTTATTATAAAAATCTTAGTAAAAATTGTATTGTTCGAACCACAGGCTAGGCATGGACTGACATCATCACAGCTGATTGAAGCCTTCTTGCTGCGTAATTACACCAAGATCTTCTCGACGATTCGCCTCCAAATAAATGTTTATTCTTCAATTGTTCCTCATCAGAGCAGTAGTTATTAATTTTCTTCGTTGTAGTGTGATTATTCCGTATTAGTGATCCGTTTTTTGGTTCGGTAATAGGTGTTGGTTAATAGTGTATTCGTTCAAATAGTTCGTCCAGAATGTTGTGATGATATTCACATTAGAAAATTTTTGATTAGTGCCTGGGCTGTTCCGATATCTTGTTTATAATTGCCAATTTTCGTAAAAGTAATGGTTTAGTTTCTTTTATTTAATTTTTGTATGGAACACTCATATTTAAAATTTTCTTTCTGACGCTCAATTCTTGTCAAAAAATGTTTTATCTTTTTTAGCTATATCGTTCTGATGTGTTCTCCTTGACGTTTAACAATCAACTCCTAGTTTTTACTTCCATATTCCTTAAGGAAATGGAAGTATGGTGATGGCAAAAAAAATCGTGTTCGAGATTATTGCAGATTCTGATTGTACTACACTCAAAACATGAAAAAAAGTCGTTTTTCGAAAAGTGTCTGTGTGTAGATTTTTTTTCTATGGCAAACGATAACTGCCGCAAATTCAAACAGAATCAAATAATTTTTTGCGTACAGCCCTGATTTGTAGAGTACTCATGACCTATTGTTTTTGGTGAAGATCGGTTGAGGGAAAGGGGCAGTTTACCTGCAACGGTTTTTTTTATCAAGGGAAATTTTTTTTTGGCAAACGATAACAGCCGCAAATTCAAACAGAATCAAAAGATTATTTGCATACAGCCCTAAATTGTAGAGTTCTCAAGACCTATTGTTTTTGGTGAAGATCGGTTAAGGGAAAGGGGTAGTTTACCTGTAACGAGACAGACTTTTCGTCTTTAGGGAATGAACCCTCTGCAAGATGCTGAGGGTCCATGAGTGACTTCGGAGTGCTCCTTCTTTTCCGCGTATTTGTTCTGTGAAATGTACACTGTAGATTCGCAGCTTTACTCTAAGCAACGCTCAATAGGAAATGTTGAAAATTTTTGTCTACGGTGTACCCTCATACACACTAAACCTGCTCTGATGTTTTAATTACGGACATCATAATATTAAAACTTTGCAACTTGAGCACTACTTAATGGAGATCAATCATTAACTTATACAAGCCATTAATTTTATGCATATTTTTTATATATATTGTAACATAACAAAATTATCACACTAAACATTTGAATTAATGTTACATAAATAAAAGAGAAAGTTCCATAGTGAGTGAGAGGAATAAATTGTTTAAGGATTACCCTAGAAACTGTATAATTAAGTCTATAAAATGTTAATAAAAATGGAAGATAATAAAGAAAACCATTAATTAAAATAACCTACTATGAAAAAACCAGTTAAACCAGCAGTATACCCAGTAGATTGGGGAAGCAGTACAAAAAGGGAAGGACCATAAAAAAGGAAATAATCTGTCATGAAACCATTTTAATAAGGAAACTACTAATGTGATATTTGAAGAAGGGACGAAACATATCAAGATTCCAACAAAGAGACCAGAAACAGGAAGAGATATGCCAAAACAAAATGTTAGTCATATAATAAATACCATGAGACAAAATTGAAACCGATATAGGTAAACCCCAAACAAGTTACAAGATACAATACTATAAAACACAAATTGTATATTAGTTGTAAGTGTAATATGTTAAAAAATGTCAAAAGAGACTACCATAGTGTAGAACTCACTAAAAAGACTACCAGAGTGTAGAATCCAATAAAGTGAAGTGAGATAACAAAATTAAGAAACTACAGAGTGTATAGTGAGAAACATAGTTAAAAAATCTATGAAAAAATCTTCAATGAAGTTTAAGTATTATAAAAAGACTACCATGAGTGTAGAATAATAATAATAAAACCATTGGAATGAAAGGCAGTCTAAGGACTGACAACATTACCAGTAATAAGAGTTTTTAAATTAGATATAAGAAAAACTATTACATATAAAATGTTTTCTTTAATTATAGCTAAGTAAATGGTGAGAAGGACAAAAATACCAAAGGACAGTTCATAACTGAAGGTATGACTAATATTAAGATGTTTGTTATTTATTATTAATTAGATAATATTTTAGATGTAAGGTGTAAATAGATACAAGATGTTTTTTGATCACAGTTAAAGTGTTTTCAAAAGAAACATAATACACAAGACAGTTAGTGACTGACAGTGTTACTAGTAATAGGAGTTTTTTTATTTTTTTTAAATTAAATTATGTCTAGGATAAGCTATTTTGTTATCATTTGATGATACAGTAAAAAATAATAGGAATAAGATGTTTTTGTTAAAATTAGGTGATATATGGAAAATAGTTGATAATAAGATGTTTTTGTTAAAATTAGGCATAAGATGTTCATGTTATGGTTCAATGATGTTATTAGTATAAAGAAGGTTTAATAGATACAAGATATTCTATTGTATTTTAAAATCATGTCATTTAATTTTCCATTGTGTAAGTCAGAGAGGCAAGTAGGGCATAAAAATGTAATAATTTTATTCAAAACAGTAAACCATGTATAATGTACAAACAGACCAGCCAAGACACCATTGTAGTAAACACAGACTGGCCTATAAACCAAAAAATTATCTATCAAAGAATTAATCTATGTAATAGGAATAGAATTCAATACATACAATACAGAAATTGAAAATATAATTAATGCAGATACAGTTAATAGCAAATAGAATGACAAAAGAAAGAAAATTAACTTCTTTTGGAAACAGTCAAAAATAGGCTTATGATAGTAATCAAATCAGACTAAACAGCAAATTAATCAATATTGAAATGTTTTAATAACCAAATTATTAACAACAAAGTAATTACGGAGTTATTAAGTATATTCCATAGAAAGATTATACCGAAAAAACAAATAAAAATCTTTAAAACACTGAATTTGTACAAAATATGGGGCATACAATCATTATGTAAAATTGTAATTTTTGGGCTTAAATGTGTGTGAAACAAACCCAGCTATATATCAAAAGATGTAAAATTAAATAATCAATATTACTGAATAGTTAGATTCATGTAAAATTAAGAAATATTTGAAATACAGTAAAAAATAAGAAAACTTGTTATGTATAGTTAGATAGTGAAACAAGTCTTAGACAGATATTTTATAATTAAACAATATGAAGAGGAAAAAGACATACCACAAATTGCCCTAAAACGATGACGTTGCGTCTATTAGTCTATTGTTAATCGCAAAGCTGAACAGTTGAAAAATGTGTTAGTGGAGTATTGAAAACCAAATAATTTGTATTAAAACCAAGTGTGGTTATGTGGCGTGTAACGGAGATGAACTAACAAGTGAAATAACTTTATCTATCAATGTCTAACACTTCACAAGTTTCCAAAAACACAGTATAACACCATAAAACGCAACACCAGAAATCGACAGCCATTTTGAACAATTTTTGGAACGAATTCACAGAAAACCAACGCACATATTTGAACACCACACTACACAAGAGATCCATCCAGAATTCGACATCGCAGACGAGTAGGGAACATTCAACACTATATTTTGGACCAACACCACTTCGCAGAAAAAGGGAACATCGTTTTATTTCTGTGGGAGAAGATCTTCAATTCCAACAGCATCGTAGCAGTTGAAATCGAGCAGACGGCGGCCATTGCTGAATTTCTATAAAGACGATCAGCCAGTGCTTCCTGGAGAGGAGTGACGTCATTTCTTCGACTTGGTTCGAAATTTAAATAATTTCTTTCTAATTGACAATTGTAATAATAATTCTGTTCTATTTCAGATATTAACATTTAGTTTAAGAATACCTGTTGAATGTATCTTGTTCCTTGCCCTCTGACCATTTCGACTCGTTAAAAGAACCATAAATTTAAACTTGTAAAAAATATATTTGTTGATTTTTCTCACTGCCGACTGTGGCGAATATTCGCCAGTGCCTGGGACATGCGCAGTTTGACTGGCGCACAATTTTGAATGAATAAACGTAAATCATTATTCAGTTACCAGCATTGTTTTTATTTCTACCATTAATGTTATTATTATTTTTTATTAAGCAAAAACATAATTCACATTGAGAGAATAGATATAGAAGGAAATTACAAATTCAACTAATTAATTAATTATTAATTAATTAAATTAAGTCATTCAATCAAATTCGATACAAGAACAAGAAAAAATATTTGCAAAATTTTTAAAGTTTGATGTATTTGTTATTTATCAATCAAACACACCTAGTTATAACATATTCTTATCATCAATATCTTTATATTTTGTTTATTATTACACTTGAAATTATATTACCATTGACTAGCCTAACCAGTGGGACTTTAAGGAGTCAGACTGATCCAGTGATAAACAAAATATCAATACATACCAACATATTTCAATTATAATTATATTTTTATTTTTATTTGTAATATTTTAATTATATTACAATATGTGTACAACGTTATCGGCAACAAAGAAGTAGTTTTTGTTAAAATTCCTTCCTGGGATATTTGGCCGTAGTCCAATGTTTTCTACAAAACCAGACGTTTCACCAATGCCATCGACTTCCATCATCAGTGAAAATCGAGTGCGATATCGCGAGGTGGTATACGTTAGTGACCACAGTACTGTGGTTAAGGCTGAAGCAGTAAGTAGAAAGAAGTAGTTTCTATGGTAATATTTCATTTCGAAAATGTTTTTAAATATAAATCTTAGAATATGGAAGTCATGTATGATTCTCCATACCGATATTTTTTTAACTCAAAAGCCATATTTACAGTATATTATGTTGTAGGCCTTAACTACTTTACTTCCTTACAAATTGAATGTTTTACAGTATATGTTAGATTCTGATTATCCTTAAACAAGATCATTGATTGAATTATTATGATTTGGTTTATTTAATTCTTAGTAATTTGATGATTTACTTAGCTAATTTGAACACTACCTTCAATTTAGGCTTTTCTTTAGACTCCAGTGTTTATTACACTTGCATTTTTTCTAATAATATCCTATACATTTCTTAATTACTTTCACAAAGTGTTGTTACATTTATTATAAATGGTTAGCGAGTTACACTCAACAATTTTCATTCATTTAATTAGTTTCATTAACTTATTTACTAATAATTTATAATGTTGGTGAGATTTACAATTTGGCCTATATTTTTATGTTAGTCCAATTACCAAGTTTACTACTATTTCATCTTTTCTGACATACAATTCTAATAAAATCTTAACAACTAAATTACCCTTACTTAATTACAACATTGTTTTTGATTAATTGATATTATTAAAACATAATAAAGATATTATTACCCTTGTACACCTTTAATCATATATCTAATATTTTTACTTATACTTAATTTACATTGTTTTTATTTTTTGTATTGTACTTTTCTTATGTTAACTTTTTTGGGGGTTTTATTTTTATAATGTGGTACTGTTTTTTCACTAGTTATTTCATTATTCGGTGGTTTTGTTTATACGTGGTTTTTCCTTACCTGCCTGGGTATATCTACTATATAAGTTGGACTATCACTTAAATTGGTTTTAATGAACTTGACTTCTTTGGATCTAGAATTTCAGTTTACTGTTGTTCTTGATTAATTATTATAGTAATTATTCTTTATGCCAGTTTGTTTTTATTCTATACTTGCTTATTTTTTGAATTATAACAAGGTGGATTTTCTGTCATGCTACAGATTGCTCTCCTCCAGAAGTGATTAATTCAGATCATACGTTTAGTATGGATGAAATAATTGCTTATGATATTTATTGTTTATTATATTCCTTGTCTTCCTACCCACTTCTATACCTGCTTCTTCGTAGTTGATCTTTAGTTTTTTTCTTTTCACTTAATTTATTCTTATTAGATAGTTACTGTAATCTGAGATATATCATTATTATTATATATATATTTTTTCTTTTACTTGGTGCTTCATCCATGGGATATTCATTCCCTACCACATGAGCTGGGGCAGTCCAGAGCGGCACTTGTGGCTACAATACTCTGCTGGCCATGCTACACTTTTTGAGATCAGAGGAACATCATCTCTGCTCAAATATAAGACTGCTGGAATATATCTACATACAGTCATTAAAATAAAAATTATTAAAAAATAGTTATTTCTCGACTAATAAAAAACATCCTTGGATTCCTCACTTCGTGGTTGCTCAAATTTGCTAATATTTTCTATCTCATTTATTCTTCTTATGTTTTAAAGCTCTGTTGATACAGGGTGGCACAGGGAAATGGGAAATTTTGAAATAATTAGAAAAATGAAGGAACGTTACAAAACTTTATTGCGGCTTAAAATATGTTCTACAAGACTGGAAATTACATTAGACATCACTTTTTAAAAATTACATCAGTTAAATGCTGCCCATTTTGCCGTACACATTCAGTAAGTAAGTCGTTTCTGTAGGTTTTACATAGCGCGGCACAATGTGTCACCTGGGATTTTGGCGATTTCCTCTTCAATCTGTGTCTTGAGCTGAGCAAGGGTTCTTGGTCTAGTTTGGTACACGATGCTCTTCAGATGTCCCCATAAAAAGAAGTCACAGACTGAAAGGTCCGGTGATCGGGGCGGCCAAGCGATGTTAGCATTCCTTGAAATTATGCGTTCCCCAAACAAACGTTTCACTGCTGCCATAGACTGTCTGGCAGTGTGTGAGGTGGCTCCATCCTATTGAAACCAGGTGTGCTGAATGTCAAGATTTGGAAAAGTATGGAGTCTTGGAGCCAAACATGTCTCTAGCATGTTGACATAACGTTCAGACATCACAGTGACAGCAGTGCCTCGTTCATCTTCAAAAAAGTAAGGGCCTATCACCCCATGACACGACACTGCACACTATACAGTAACTTTGGTACTGTGTAATGGATGCTGGTGAAGCTGAGCAGGGTTTCCTTGAGCCCAGTAACGGAAGTTCTGCTCATTCACTGTAACGTATCAAAACCAAGGTCCCCTATGTTACATAAAAATTAAAATAAAAAAACACTAAAGTTATTCATGGTAACGAAGGTCAGGTAAGTGTAAACCCTTATTGAGTAAAAAGAAAAATAATAAATGATATTAAATAAAAATACAAGGTAGTAGAGCCAAAGATAACTGTATAGAAATACAAACTATGAAGTGGTCAGTGCAAAGAGTGAATGATAAGTGCAGTTTTAAATAATCTGAAAAAATAGTATAAACAGTTTATTCAATGCTCGAAAATAACTACATTAAGAGTGTATTAAATAACTGATGTTAAGTTAATTTATAAAAATGAACATGTCATCATGGCATTTATGTTGGAGTTTTGTATATAGGAGGTGTTAAGTAACTACATTAAGAGTGTATTAAATAATTGATGTTAAGTTAATTTATAAATATCGGTATGGAGAACCATACATGACTTCCCTGTTCTAAGATTTATATTTAAAATCATATTCCAAATGAAATATTTCCATAGAAACTACGTCTTTCTACTTATTGCTTCAGCATTAACCACAGTACTGTGGTCACTAACGTATACCACCTCACGTTTTCGCACTCGATTTTCACTGATGATGGCAGTCGATGGCGCTGCCGAAAAGTCTGGTTTTGCAGAAAACATTGGACTACGGCTAAACAGCCCGGGAAGCAATTTTAACAAAAAACTACTTCTTTGTTGCCGATAACGTAGTACACATAAAAAATTCTCCCCTACACCTTCAACTATAATTTTTAATAATAGAAAATTACCCCCACCCTGTTCACCTAACCTCTTCATTTATAGATATTTCATCTACGTTTCTACAGTGGATTATTATGAGCTTCTTATCAGGATACTTTATTTATAAAAATTAAGAACTTTACTCTGGTTAAATCATAAAATGTTTCAGGTAAACTACCTCTTTCTCTTAACCGATCTTCTCCAAAATCAATAGACCTTGCGTTCTCTACAACTCAGGAAAGTGTGCAAAAAATTATTTGATTCTCTTTGAATTTTCGGCAGTAATCGTTCGTCATAAAAAAGTTACCCTTTTTAAAACATAAAACGTTGCTGATAAACTACCCCTTTCCCTTAACCGATCTTCAACAAAATCAACAGACCTTGAGTTCTCTTTAGTTCAAAAAGGTATGCAAAAACGTAGTTGATTCTGTTTGAATTTACGGCAGTTATCGTTCGTCATATAAAAAATTACCCTTGTTAAAACATAAAATGTTGCAGGTAAACTACCCCTTTCCCTTAACCAATCTTCACCAACACAAATACGTATTGAGAACTCTACAATACAGGGCTGTATGCAAAACATCATTTGATTCTGTTTGAATTTGCGGCTGTTATCGTTTGCCATAGAAAAAAATTACCCTTTATAAAAAACCGTTGCAGGTAAACTACCATTTTACCTTAACATATCTTCACCAAAAACAATATGCCTTGAGTACTCTACAAATCAGAGCTGTATGCAAAAAATTATTTGATTCGGTTTGAATTTGCGGCTGTTATCGTTTTCCATAGAAAATACCATTGTTACCACATAAAATGTTGAAGGTAAACTACCCCTTTCCCTTAACCGATCTTCACCAAAAACAATAGATCTTGAGAACTCTACAAATCAGGGCTGTATGCAAATAATCATTTGATTCTGTTTGAATTTGCGGCTGTTATCGTTTGCCATAGAAAATACCCTTGTTAAAACATAAAACGTTGCAGGTAAACTACCCCTTTCCATTAACCGATCTTCAACAAAATCAACAGAGCTTGAGCTCTGTATAATTCAAAAAGGTATGCAGAAGAGTAATTGATTCTGTTTTAATATACGGCAGTTATCATTCGTCATAGAAAAAGTACCCTTGTTAAAACATAAAATGTTGCACGTAAACTACCCTATTCCCTTAACCGATCTTCCCCAAAACCAACAGGTCTTGAGAACTCTACAATTCAGGGTTGTATGCAAAACATTATTTGATTCTGTTTGAATTTGCGGCTATTATCGTTTACCATAGAAAAAGTAAAATATCGGTATGGAGATCCATACATGACTTCCATGTTCTAAGATTTATTAACACGTGCAGTTACACTGCCCAGCGATCCACAGGAAGCAAATCGCTATCCACGCTGGACACTTTTTCGGCTTGCACGCGTTATGTTGGTATGGGTTTTGGCACTTACCATTTAAAAAGTGTGCAAATGTAAGAAAATAAACATGAGTGAGGCCAGAAATAACGCGGATTTTGTGTGTGTGTGTCTTCCCTGCCTTTTTATTGCGGTAGTCATAATAATAAAATGGAAACGTAAACATTACACAACTGAGATATGCTTGCCTGCCACGAACGATATATTATTTTATAGATGTATATTAACTCATACATAATTTACATTAAAATGAAAAAAATTATAATTTTATTGCCTGGCAACAAAATTATTTTATTTTTAACAATTACCATTGTTTCAAAAAGTTTAAATGAATTTTCAAGTACTTTACTGTTGTTAAAACGTAAAAGGTTGCAGGTAAACTACCCCTTGCCCTCAACCGATCTTCACGAAAATCGAAAGTCCTTGAGATCTCTACAGTTGAGGGATGTATGCAAAAAATTATTTGATTCTGTTTGAATTTGCGGCTGTTATCGTTTGCCATAGAAAATTACCCTTGATAAAAAAATGTTGCTGGTAAACTACCCCTTCCCCTTAACCGATCTTCACTAAAAACAATAGGTCTTGAGTACTGTACAAATCAGGGTTGTATGCAAAAAATTATTTGATTCTGTTTGAATTTGCGGCTGTTATCGTTTGCCATAGAAAATACCCTTGTTAAAAAAACGTTGCAGGCAAACTACCCTTTCTCTTAACTGATCTTCACCAAAAACAATAGGTCTTGAGAACTCTACAATTTAGGGCTGTATGCAATAAATCTTTTGATTCTGTTTGAATTTGCGGCTGTTATCGTTTGCCATACAAAATACCCTTGTTAAAACATAAAACGTTGCAGGTAAACCACCCCTTTCCCTTACCCGATCTTCACCACAATCAATAGGTCTTGAGAACTCTACAATTCATGGCTGTATGCAAAACATTATTTGATTCTGTTTACATTTGCGGCTTTTATCGTTTGCCATAGAAAATACCCTTGTTAAAATATAAAATGTTCCAGGTAAACTACCCCTTTCCCTTAACCGATCTTCACCAAAACCAACAGGTCTTGAGAACTCTATAATTCAGGGCTGTATGCAAAAGAGTAGTTGATTCTGTTTGGATTTGCGGCTGTTATCGTTTGCCATAGAAAATTTAAAAAAATACCCTTGATTTAAAAAAACCGTTGCAGGTAAACTAACCCTTTCCCTTAACCGATCTTCATCAAAATCAATAGGTCTTGAGTACTCTACAAATCAGGGCTGTATGCAAAATATTATTTGATTTTGTTTGAATTTGTGACTCTATCTTTTGCCATAACAAATACCCTTTTAAAACATAAAACGTTGCAGGTAAACTACCCCTTTCCATTAACCGATCTTCACCAAAAACAATAGGTCTTGAGTACTCTACAAATCAGGGCTGTATGCAAAATTATTTGTTACTGTTTGAATTTGCGGCTGTTATCGTTTGCCATAGAAAATACCCATGTTAAAACAAAAAACGTTGCAGGTAAACTACCCCTTTTCCTTAACCGATCTTTACCAAAATCAAGAGATCTTGAGAACTCTACAATTCAGGGCTGTATGCGAAACATTATTTGATTCTGTTTGAATTTGCGGCTGTTATCGTTTGCCAAACAAACAAAATCACCCTTGATAAAAAAAAAACCGTTGCAGGTAAACTACCCCTTTCCCTCAACCGATCTTCACCAAAAACAATAGGTCGTGAGTACTCTACAAATCAGGCCTGTATGCAAAAAATTATTTGATTCTGTTTGAATTTGCGGCTGTTTGCCATAGAAAAAAATCTACACACACACACACACACACACACACACACACACACACACACACACACACACACACACACACACACACACGCACGCACGCACGCACACACACACACACACACACACACACACACACACACACAGTTTTCAAAAAACGACTTTTTTTTATGCTTTGAGTGTAGTACAATCAGAATCTGCAATAATCTCGAACACGATTTTTTTTGCCATCACCATACTTCCATTTCCTTAAGGAAGATAGAAGTAAATATCGGTATGGAGAACCATACATGACTTCCATATTCTAAGATTTATATTTAAAATCATTTTCGAAATGAAATATTACCATATAAACTACTTCTTTCTACATACTGCTTCAGCCTTAACCACAGTACTGTGGTCACTAACGTATACCACCTCACGTTATCGCACTCGATTTTCACTGATGATGGAAGTCGATGGCATTGCCGAAATGTCTGGTTTTGTAGAAAACATTGGACTACGGCCAAATATCCCGGGAAGGAATTTTAACAAAAACTACTTGTTGTTGCCGATAACGTTGTACACATATATATCAGTGGCGAAGTTACATGGAGGCAATTGAGGCAATGCCTACCCTAACAAATTCTGTAGAATAAAAATTATAAATACGTATGAACTACATAACGTAAAGATTATACATTGTTACTGTGACTGTCAAATTTATTAAACCGAAACGTGCTTTATTGAGCGACCGCTAGATGGTGACAGGTGAGATTCGGCATAGTTCGTTTAAAGCGAATGAGGCAACCTGAACTTGCCTCAGCGTTTTTTGTATACATCGTATGTAAGCAATGTAGTGGTGTGATAGGGAAGTGTAGGGAGGGGGGATTGTCCCGCGCTGTACACATAGAGCGTTGAGGCATGCCTCACTTCTGTGGTCCAAACAGTTAAGTTAAAGCGCCTGTGTTGTTTCTAAGTGTTTATTTTATGTGGTTATTAAAAGTGTCACTGTTATTCCGCTGAACTAACAGATGATCAAGATTGTTATTTGAATTATTTGTAACATTAAACATATATATAGAAACTAACCAAGTTTAAAAATTTGAAGTTTAATCAGTTGTATTATTGTGTATGACTAATACAAGGATTGTTCAATAGACACACGTATAGAGCTGTAAAGCATTTTTTATTCAACGATTTTAAAAGAAGTCTCCAATAACATTAAGACATGAGTTCCACTGTTGCGCTAACCTGTAGATTTCCTGCTAGTAAAATTCTTACGGCTGTTTGTGGAACCATTCGGTTACAGCAAACTCTACCTCAGCGTCCGATTTGACCCACCGTCCTTTTAATGATTCCTTAAAAAAAATTTAAGATAAGATTTTTGCCTACCCATTCATTAACTACTAGCTTCGCCAGTAAGCAAATTGATGTCCATTTTTTCGGCTTGCACGCGTTATGTTGGTGTGGGTTTCGGCACTTTCCATTTAAAAAGCGTGCAAACGTAAGAAAATAAACATGAGTGAGGCCAGAAATAACGTGAATTGTGTGTTTGTGTCTTACCTGCCTTTTTATTGCCATATTAAATGAAAAATATTATATTACATTAAAATTAAAAATTTTTAATTTTATTGCCTGGCAACAAAATTATTTTATTTTTAACAATTACCATTGTTTCAAAAAGTTTAAATAAATTTGCAAGTACTTTACTCTTGTTAAAACGTAAAAGGTTGCAGGTAAACTACCCCTTCCCCTTAACCGATCTTCACCAAAATCGAACGTCCTTGAGTACTCTACAAATCAGGGCTGTGTGCAAAACATTATTTGATTCTGTTTGAATTTGCGGCTGTTATCGTTTGCCATAGAAAATACCCTTGTTAAAAAAACGTTGCAAGTAAACTACCCCTTTCCCTCAACCGATCTTCACCAAAAACAATAGGTCTTGAGAACTCTACAATTTAGGGCTGTATGCAAATAATCGTTTGATTCTGTTTGAATTTGCGGCTGTTATCGTTTGCCATAGGAAATACCCTTGTTAAAACATAAAACGCTACAGGTAAACTACCCCTTTCCCTTAACCGATCTTCACCAAAAACAATAGGTCTTGAAAACTCTACAATTCAGGGCTGTATACGAAACATTATTTAAGTCTGTTTGAATTTGCGGCTGTTATCGTTTGCCAAAAAAAAAAAAATTCCCTTGATAAAAAAAACCGTGCAGGTAAACTACCCCTTCCCCTCAACCGATCTTCACCAAAAACAATAGGTCGCGAGTACTCTACAAGTCAGGGCTGTATGCAAAAAATTATTTGATTCTGTTTGAATTTGCGGCAGTTATCGTTTGCCATAGAAAATACGCTTGATAAAAAACGTTGCAGGTAAACTACCCCTTCCCCTCAACCGATCTTCACCAAAAACAATAGGTCTTGAGTACTCTACAAATGAGGGCAGTATGCAAAAAATTATTTGATTCTGTTTGAATTTGCGGCTGTTATCGTTTGCCATAGAAAATACCCTTGTTAAAAAAACGTTGTAGGTAAACTACCCCTTTCCCTTAACCGATCTTCACCAAAAACAATAGGTCTTGAGAACTCTACAATTTAGGGCTGTATGCAAATAATCTTTTGATTCTGTTTGAATTTGCGGCTGTTATCGTTTGCCATAGGAAATACCCTTGTTAAAACATAAACGTTACAAGTAAACTACCCCTTTCCCTTAACCGATCTTCACCAAAAACAAAAGGTCTTGAGAACTCTACAATTCAGGGCTGTATACGATACATTATTTGATTCTGTTTGAATTTGCGGCTGTTATCGTTTGCCAAAAAAAAAAATTTCCCTTGATAAAAAAAAACCGTTGCAGGTAAACTACCCCTTTCCCTCAACCGATCTTCACCAAAAACAATAGGTCGCGAGTCCTCTACAAATCAGGGCTGTATGCAAAAAATTATTTGATTCTGTTTGAATTTGCGGCAGTTATCGTTTGCCATAGAAAAAAAATCTACAGACACACAGACACTTTTCGGAAAACGACTTTTTTTCATGTTTTGAGTGTAGTACAATCAGAATCTGCAATAATCTCGAACACGATTTTTTTTGCCATCACCATACTTCCATTCCTTAAGGAAATATGGAAGTAAAATCGGTATGGAGAACCATACATGACTTCCATATTCTAAGATTTATATTTAAAATCATTTTCAGCCAAACAGCCAGGCTGTGTCTTACCTGCCTTTTTATTGCTGTATTAAATGAAAAATATTATATTACATTAAAATGAAAAAATTATAATTTTATTGCCTGGCAACAAAATTATTTTATTTTTAACAATTACCATTGTTTCAAGAAGTTTAAATAAATTTTCAAGTACTTTACTCTTGTTAAAACGTAAAAGTTTGCAGGTAAACTACCCCTTCCCCTTAACCGATCTTCACCAAAATCGAAAGTCATTGAGACCTCTACAATTCAGGGACGTATGCAAAAAATTATTTGATTCTGTTTGAATTTGCGGCTGTTATCATTTGCCATAGAAAATACGCTTGATAAAAAAAGTTGCAGGTAAACTACCCCTTTCCCTTAACCGATCTTCACCAAAAACAATAGGTCTTGAGTACTCTACAAATCAGGGCTGTATGCAAAACATTATTTGATTCTGTTTGAATTTGCGGCTGTTATCGTTCGCCATAGAAAATACCCTTGTTAAAACATAAAACGTTACAGGTAAACTACCCCTTTCCCTTAACCGATCTTCACCAAAAACAATAGGTCTTGAGAACTCTACAATTCAGGGCTGTATGCGAAACATTATTTGATTCTGTTTGAATTTGCGGCTGTTATTGTTTGCCAAAAAAAAAAAAATTTCCCTTGATAAAAAAAAACCGTTGCAGGTAAACTACCCCTTTCCCTCAACCGATCTTCACCAAAAACAATAGGTCGTGAGTACTCTACAAATCAGGGCTGTATGCAAAAAATTATTAGATTCTGTTTGAATTTGCGGCAGTTATCGTTTGCCATAGAAAAAAAATCTACAGCACACACACAGACACACACACACTTTTCGGAAAACGACTTTTTTTCATGTTTTGAGCGTAGTAGAATCAGAATCTGCAATAATCTCGAACACGATTTTTTTTGCCATCACCATACTTCCATTCCTTAAGGAATATGGAAGTAAAAATCGGTATGGAGAACCATACATGACTTCCATGTTCTAAGATTTATATTTAAAATCATATTCGAAATGAAATATTTCCATAGAAACTACGTCTTTCTACTTATTACTTCAGCATTAACCACAGTACTGTGGTCACTAACGTATACCACCTCACGTTTTCACACTCGATTTTCACTGATGATGGCAGTCGATGGCACTGCCGAAAAGTCTGGTTTTACAGAAAACATTGGACTACGGCTAAACAGCCCGGGAAGCAATTTTAACAAAAAACTACTTCTTTGTAGCCGATAACGTAGTACACGTATAAAAAATTCTCCCCTCCCCGTTCAACTATAATTTTTAGTAATAGAAAATTACCCCCACCCTGTTCACCTAACCTCTTCATTTATAGATATTTCATCTACGTTTCTACAGTGGATTATTATGAGCTTCTTATCAGGATACTTTATTTATAAAAATTAAGTACTTTACTCTTGTTAAATCAAAAAATGTTTCTGGTAAACTACCCCTTTCTCTTAACCGATCTTCTCCAAAATCAATAGACCTTCAGTCCTCTACAATTCAGGGATGCATGCAAAAAAATATTTGATTCTGTTTGAATGTGAGGCAGTTATCGTTCGTCATGGAAACATTTCTCTTGTTACAACTTAAAATGTTGCAGGTAAACTACCCCTTTCCCTTAACCGATCTTCAACAAAATCAACAGACCTTGAGTTCTCTTTAGTTCAAAAAGGTATGCAAAAACGTAGTTGATTCTGTTTGAATTTACGGCAGTTATCGTTCGTCATATAAAAAATTACCCTTGTTAAAACATAAAATGTTGCAGGTAAACTACCCCTTTCCCTTAACCAATCTTCACCAACACCAATACGTATTGAGAACTCTACAATACAGGGCTGTATGCAAAACATCATTTGATTCTGTTTGAATTTGCGGCTGTTATCGTTTGCCATAGAAAAAAATTACCCTTTATAAAAAACCGTTGCAGGTAAACTACCATTTTACCTTAACATATCTTCACCAAAAACAATATGCCTTGAGTACTCTACAAATCAGAGCTGTATGCAAAAAATTATTTGATTCGGTTTGAATTTGCGGCTGTTATCGTTTTCCATAGAAAATACCATTGTTACCACATAAAATGTTGAAGGTAAACTACCCCTTTGCCTTAACCGATCTTCACCAAAAACAATAGATCTTGAGAACTCTACAAATCAGGGCTGTATGCAAATAATCATTTGATTCTGTTTGAATTTGCGGCTGTTATCGTTTGCCATAGAAAATACCCTTGTTAAAACATAAAACGTTGCAGGTAAACTACCCCTTTCCATTAACCGATCTTCAACAAAATCAACAGAGCTTGAGCTCTGTATAATTCAAAAAGGTATGCAGAAGAGTAATTGATTCTGTTTTAATATACGGCAGTTATCATTCGTCATAGAAAAAGTACCCTTGTTAAAACATAAAATGTTGCACGTAAACTACCCTATTCCCTTAACCGATCTTCCCCAAAACCAACAGGTCTTGAGAACTCTACAATTCAGGGTTGTATGCAAAACATTATTTGATTCTGTTTGAATTTGCGGCTATTATCGTTTACCATAGAAAAAGTAAAATATCGGTATAGAGATCCATACATGACTTCCATGTTCTAAGATTTATTAACACGTGCAGTTACACTGCCCAGCGATCCACAGGAAGCAAATCGCTATCCACGCTGGACACTTTTTCGGCTTGCACGCGTTATGTTGGTATGGGTTTCGGCACTTACCATTTAAAAAGTGTGCAAATGTAAGAAAATAAACATGAGTGAGGCCAGAAATAACGCGGATTTTGTGTGTGTGTGTCTTCCCTGCCTTTTTATTGCGGTAGTCATAATAATAAAATGGAAACGTAAACATTACACAACTGAGATATGCTTGCCTGCCACGAACGATATATTATTTTATAGATGTATATTAACTCATACATAATTTACATTAAAATGAAAAAAATTATAATTTTATTGCCTGGCAACAAAATTATTTTATTTTTAACAATTACCATTGTTTCAAAAAGTTTAAATGAATTTTCAAGTACTTTACTGTTGTTAAAACGTAAAAGGTTGCAGGTAAACTACCCCTTGCCCTCAACCGATCTTCACGAAAATCGAAAGTCCTTGAGATCTCTACAGTTGAGGGACGTATGCAAAAAATTATTTGATTCTGTTTGAATTTGCGGCTGTTATCGTTTGCCATAGAAAATTACCCTTGATAAAAAAATGTTGCTGGTAAACTACCCCTTCCCCTTAACCGATCTTCACTAAAAACAATAGGTCTTGAGTACTGTACAAATCAGGGTTGTATGCAAAAAATTATTTGATTCTGTTTGAATTTGCGGCTGTTATCGTTTGCCATAGAAAATACCCTTGTTAAAAAAACGTTGCAGGCAAACTACCCTTTCTCTTAACTGATCTTCACCAAAAACAATAGGTCTTGAGAACTCTACAATTTAGGGCTGTATGCAATAAATCTTTTGATTCTGTTTGAATTTGCGGCTGTTATCGTTTGCCATACAAAATACCCTTGTTAAAACATAAAACGTTGCAGGTAAACCACCCCTTTCCCTTACCCGATCTTCACCACAATCAATAGGTCTTGAGAACTCTACAATTCATGGCTGTATGCAAAACATTATTTGATTCTGTTTACATTTGCGGCTTTTATCGTTTGCCATAGAAAATACCCTTGTTAAAATATAAAATGTTCCAGGTAAACTACCCCTTTCCCTTAACCGATCTTCACCAAAACCAACAGGTCTTGAGAACTCTATAATTCAGGGCTGTATGCAAAAGAGTAGTTGATTCTGTTTGAATTTGCGGCTGTTATCGTTTGCCATAGAAAATTTAAAAAAATACCCTTGATTTAAAAAAACCGTTGCAGGTAAACTAACCCTTTCCCTTAACCGATCTTCATCAAAATCAATAGGTCTTGAGTACTCTACAAATCAGGGCTGTATGCAAAATATTATTTGATTTTGTTTGAATTTGTGACTCTATCTTTTGCCATAACAAATACCCTTTTAAAACATAAAACGTTGCAGGTAAACTACCCCTTTCCCTTAACCGATCTTCACCAAAAACAATAGGTCTTGAGTACTCTACAAATCAGGGCTGTATGCAAAATTATTTGTTACTGTTTGAATTTGCGGCTGTTATCGTTTGCCATAGAAAATACCCTTGTTAAAACAAAAAACGTTGCAGGTAAACTACCCCTTTTCCTTAACCGATCTTTACCAAAATCAAGAGATCTTGAGAACTCTACAATTCAGGGCTGTATGCGAAACATTATTTGATTCTGTTTGAATTTGCGGCTGTTATCGTTTGCCAAACAAACAAAATCACCCTTGATAAAAAAAAAACCGTTGCAGGTAAACTACCCCTTTCCCTCAACCGATCTTCACCAAAAACAATAGGTCGTGAGTACTCTACAAATCAGGCCTGTATGCAAAAAATTATTTGATTCTGTTTGAATTTGCGGCTGTTTGCCATAGAAAAAAATCTACACACACACACACACACACACACACACACACACACACACACACACACACACACACACACACACACACACACACACACACACACACACACACACACACAGTTTTCAAAAAACGACTTTTTTTTATGCTTTGAGTGTAGTACAATCAGAATCTGCAATAATCTCGAACACGATTTTTTTTGCCATCACCATACTTCCATTTCCTTAAGGAAGATAGAAGTAAATATCGGTATGGAGAACCATACATGACTTCCATATTCTAAGATTTATATTTAAAATCATTTTCGAAATGAAATATTACCATATAAACTACTTCTTTCTACTTACTGCTTCAGCCTTAACCACAGTACTGTGGTCACTAACGTATACCACCTCACGTTATCGCACTCGATTTTCACTGATGATGGAAGTCGATGGCATTGCCGAAATGTCTGGTTTTGTAGAAAACATTGGACTACGGCCAAATATCCCGGGAAGGAATTTTAACAAAAACTACTTGTTGTTGCCGATAACGTTGTACACATATATATCAGTGGCGAAGTTACATGGAGGCAATTGAGGCAATGCCTACCCTAACAAATTCTGTAGAATAAAAATTATAAATACGTATGAACTACATAACGTAAAGATTATACATTGTTACTGTGACTGTCAAATTTATTAAACCGAAACGTGCTTTATTGAGCGACCGCTAGATGGTGACAGGTGAGATTCGGCATAGTTCGTTTAAAGCGAATGAGGCAACCTGAACTTGCCTCAGCGTTTTTTGTAAACATCGTATGTAAGCAATGTAGTGGTGTGATAGGGAAGTGTAGGGAGGGGGGATTGTCCCGCGCTGTACACATAGAGCGTTGAGGCATGCCTCACTTCTGTGGTCCAAACAGTTAAGTTAAAGCGCCTGTGTTGTTTCTAAGTGTTTATTTTATGTGGTTATTAAAAGTGTCACTGTTATTCCGCTGAACTAACAGATGATCAAGATTGTTATTTGAATTATTTGTAACATTAAACATATATATAGAAACTAACCAAGTTTAAAAATTTGAAGTTTAATCAGTTGTATTATTGTGTATGACTAATACAAGGATTGTTCAATAGACACACGTATAGAGCTGTAAAGCATTTTTTATTCAACGATTTTAAAAGAAGTCTCCAATAACATTAAGACATGAGTTCCACTGTTGCGCTAACCTGTAGATTTCCTGCTAGTAAAATTCTTACGGCTGTTTGTGGAACCATTCGGTTACAGCAAACTCTACCTCAGCGTCCGATTTGACCCACCGTCCTTTTAATGATTCCTTAAAAAAAATTTAAGATAAGATTTTTGCCTACCCATTCATTAACTACTAGCTTCGCCAGTAAGCAAATTGATGTCCATTTTTTCGGCTTGCACGCGTTATGTTGGTGTGGGTTTCGGCACTTTCCATTTAAAAAGCGTGCAAACGTAAGAAAATAAACATGAGTGAGGCCAGAAATAACGTGAATTGTGTGTTTGTGTCTTACCTGCCTTTTTATTGCCATATTAAATGAAAAATATTATATTACATTAAAATTAAAAATTTTTAATTTTATTGCCTGGCAACAAAATTATTTTATTTTTAACAATTACCATTTTTTCAAAAAGTTTAAATAAATTTGCAAGTACTTTACTCTTGTTAAAACGTAAAAGGTTGCAGGTAAACTACCCCTTCCCCTTAACCGATCTTCACCAAAATCGAACGTCCTTGAGTACTCTACAAATCAGAGCTGTGTGCAAAACATTATTTGATTCTGTTTGAATTTGCGGCTGTTATCGTTTGCCATAGAAAATACCTTTGTTAAAAAAACGTTGCAAGTAAACTACCCCTTTCCCTCAACCGATCTTCACCAAAAACAATAGGTCTTGAGAACTCTACAATTTAGGGCTGTATGCAAATAATCGTTTGATTCTGTTTGAATTTGCGGCTGTTATCGTTTGCCATAGGAAATACCCTTGTTAAAACATAAAACGCTACAGGTAAACTACCCCTTTCCCTTAACCGATCTTCACCAAAAACAATAGGTCTTGAAAACTCTACAATTCAGGGCTGTATACGAAACATTATTTAAGTCTGTTTGAATTTGCGGCTGTTATCGTTTGCCAAAAAAAAAAAAATTCCCTTGATAAAAAAAACCGTGCAGGTAAACTACCCCTTCCCCTCAACCGATCTTCACCAAAAACAATAGGTCACGAGTACTCTACAAGTCAGGGCTGTATGCAAAAAATTATTTGATTCTGTTTGAATTTGCGGCAGTTATCGTTTGCCATAGAAAATACGCTTGATAAAAAACGTTGCAGGTAAACTACCCCTTCCCCTCAACCGATCTTCACCAAAAACAATAGGTCTTGAGTACTCTACAAATGAGGGCAGTATGCAAAAAATTATTTGATTCTGTTTGAATTTGCGGCTGTTATCGTTTGCCATAGAAAATACCCTTGTTAAAAAAACGTTGTAGGTAAACTACCCCTTTCCCTTAACCGATCTTCACCAAAAACAATAGGTCTTGAGAACTCTACAATTTAGGGCTGTATGCAAATAATCTTTTGATTCTGTTTGAATTTGCGGCTGTTATCGTTTGCCATAGGAAATACCCTTGTTAAAACATAAACGTTACAAGTAAACTACCCCTTTCCCTTAACCGATCTTCACCAAAAACAAAAGGTCTTGAGAACTCTACAATTCAGGGCTGTATACGATACATTATTTGATTCTGTTTGAATTTGCGGCTGTTATCGTTTGCCAAAAAAAAAAATTTCCCTTGATAAAAAAAAACCGTTGCAGGTAAACTACCCC
Source organism: Magicicada septendecula (assembly GCA_034769895.1). NCBI lineage: Eukaryota > Metazoa > Arthropoda > Insecta > Hemiptera > Cicadidae > Magicicada > Magicicada septendecula. The sequence goes on along the minus strand of CM068371.1, from coordinate 400,225,883 downwards.
TTTCCCTCAACCGATCTTCACCAAAAACAATAGGTCGCGAGTCCTCTACAAATCAGGGCTGTATGCAAAAAATTATTTGATTCTGTTTGAATTTGCGGCAGTTATCGTTTGCCATAGAAAAAAAATCTACAGACACACAGACACTTTTCGGAAAACGACTTTTTTTCATGTTTTGAGTGTAGTACAATCAGAATCTGCAATAATCTCGAACACGATTTTTTTTGCCATCACCATACTTCCATTCCTTAAGGAAATATGGAAGTAAAATCGGTATGGAGAACCATACATGACTTCCATATTCTAAGATTTATATTTAAAATCATTTTCAGCCAAACAGCCAGGCTGTGTCTTACCTGCCTTTTTATTGCTGTATTAAATGAAAAATATTATATTACATTAAAATGAAAAAATTATAATTTTATTGCCTGGCAACAAAATTATTTTATTTTTAACAATTACCATTGTTTCAAGAAGTTTAAATAAATTTTCAAGTACTTTACTCTTGTTAAAACGTAAAAGTTTGCAGGTAAACTACCCCTTCCCCTTAACCGATCTTCACCAAAATCGAAAGTCATTGAGACCTCTACAATTCAGGGACGTATGCAAAAAATTATTTGATTCTGTTTGAATTTGCGGCTGTTATCATTTGCCATAGAAAATACGCTTGATAAAAAAAGTTGCAGGTAAACTACCCCTTTCCCTTAACCGATCTTCACCAAAAACAATAGGTCTTGAGTACTCTACAAATCAGGGCTGTATGCAAAACATTATTTGATTCTGTTTGAATTTGCGGCTGTTATCGTTCGCCATAGAAAATACCCTTGTTAAAAAAACGTTGCAGGTAAACTACCCCTTTCCCTCAACCGATCTTCACCAAAAACAATAGGTCTTGAGAACTCAACAATTTAGGGCTGTATGCAAATAATTTTTGATTCTGTTTGAATTTGCAGCTGTTATCGTTTGCCATAGGAAATACCCTTGTTAAAACATAAAACGTTACAGGTAAACTACCCCTTTCCCTTAACCGATCTTCACCAAAAACAATAGGTCTTGAGAACTCTACAATTCAGGGCTGTATGCGAAACATTATTTGATTCTGTTTGAATTTGCGGCTGTTATTGTTTGCCAAAAAAAAAAAAATTTCCCTTGATAAAAAAAAACCGTTGCAGGTAAACTACCCCTTTCCCTCAACCGATCTTCACCAAAAACAATAGGTCGTGAGTACTCTACAAATCAGGGCTGTATGCAAAAAATTATTAGATTCTGTTTGAATTTGCGGCAGTTATCGTTTGCCATAGAAAAAAAATCTACAGCACACACACAGACACACACACACTTTTCGGAAAACGACTTTTTTTCATGTTTTGAGCGTAGTAGAATCAGAATCCGCAATAATCTCGAACACGATTTTTTTTGCCATCACCATACTTCCATTCCTTAAGGAATATGGAAGTAAAAATCGGTATGGAGAACCATACATGACTTCCATGTTCTAAGATTTATATTTAAAATCATATTCGAAATGAAATATTTCCATAGAAACTACGTTTTTCTACTTATTACTTCAGCATTAACCACAGTACTGTGGTCACTAACGTATACCACCTCACGTTTTCACACTCGATTTTCACTGATGATGGCAGTCGATGGCACTGCCGAAAAGTCTGGTTTTACAGAAAACATTGGACTACGGCTAAACAGCCCGGGAAGCAATTTTAACAAAAAACTACTTCTTTGTAGCCGATAACGTAGTACACGTATAAAAAATTCTCCCCTCCCCGTTCAACTATAATTTTTAGTAATAGAAAATTACCCCCACCCTGTTCACCTAACCTCTTCATTTATAGATATTTCATCTACGTTTCTACAGTGGATTATTATGAGCTTCTTATCAGGATACTTTATTTATAAAAATTAAGTACTTTACTCTTGTTAAATCAAAAAATGTTTCTGGTAAACTACCCCTTTCTCTTAACCGATCTTCTCCAAAATCAATAGACCTTCAGTCCTCTACAATTCAGGGATGCATGCAAAAAAATATTTGATTCTGTTTGAATGTGAGGCAGTTATCGTTCGTCATGGAAACATTTCTCTTGTTACAACTTAAAATGTTGCAGGTAAACTACCCCTTTCCCTTAACCGATCTTCAACAAAATCAACAGACCTTGAGTTCTCTTTAGTTCAAAAAGGTATGCAAAAACGTAGTTGATTCTGTTTGAATTTACGGCAGTTATCGTTCGTCATATAAAAAATTACCCTTGTTAAAACATAAAATGTTGCAGGTAAACTACCCCTTTCCCTTAACCAATCTTCACCAACATCAATACGTATTGAGAACTCTACAATACAGGGCTGTATGCAAAACATCATTTGATTCTGTTTGAATTTGCGGCTGTTATCGTTTGCCATAGAAAAAAATTACCCTTTATAAAAAACCGTTGCAGGTAAACTACCATTTTACCTTAACATATCTTCACCAAAAACAATATGCCTTGAGTACTCTACAAATCAGAGCTGTATGCAAAAAATTATTTGATTCGGTTTGAATTTGCGGCTGTTATCGTTTTCCATAGAAAATACCATTGTTACCACATAAAATGTTGAAGGTAAACTACCCCTTTCCCTTAACCGATCTTCACCAAAAACAATAGATCTTGAGAACTCTACAAATCAGGGCTGTATGCAAATAATCATTTGATTCTGTTTGAATTTGCGGCTGTTATCGTTTGCCATAGAAAATACCCTTGTTAAAACATAAAACGTTGCAGGTAAACTACCCCTTTCCATTAACCGATCTTCAACAAAATCAACAGAGCTTGAGCTCTGTATAATTCAAAAAGGTATGCAGAAGAGTAATTGATTCTGTTTTAATATACGGCAGTTATCATTCGTCATAGAAAAAGTACCCTTGTTAAAACATAAAATGTTGCACGTAAACTACCCTATTCCCTTAACCGATCTTCCCCAAAACCAACAGGTCTTGAGAACTCTACAATTCAGGGTTGTATGCAAAACATTATTTGATTCTGTTTGAATTTGCGGCTATTATCGTTTACCATAGAAAAAGTAAAATATCGGTATGGAGATCCATACATGACTTCCATGTTCTAAGATTTATTAACACGTGCAGTTACACTGCCCAGCGATCCACAGGAAGCAAATCGCTATCCACGCTGGACACTTTTTCGGCTTGCACGCGTTATGTTGGTATGGGTTTCGGCACTTACCATTTAAAAAGTGTGCAAATGTAAGAAAATAAACATGAGTGAGGCCAGAAATAACGCGGATTTTGTGTGTGTGTGTCTTCCCTGCCTTTTTATTGCGGTAGTCATAATAATAAAATGGAAACGTAAACATTACACAACTGAGATATGCTTGCCTGCCACGAACGATATATTATTTTATAGATGTATATTAACTCATACATAATTTACATTAAAATGAAAAAAATTATAATTTTATTGCCTGGCAACAAAATTATTTTATTTTTAACAATTACCATTGTTTCAAAAAGTTTAAATGAATTTTCAAGTACTTTACTGTTGTTAAAACGTAAAAGGTTGCAGGTAAACTACCCCTTGCCCTCAACCGATCTTCACGAAAATCGAAAGTCCTTGAGATCTCTACAGTTGAGGGACGTATGCAAAAAATTATTTGATTCTGTTTGAATTTGCGGCTGTTATCGTTTGCCATAGAAAATTACCCTTGATAAAAAAATGTTGCTGGTAAACTACCCCTTCCCCTTAACCGATCTTCACTAAAAACAATAGGTCTTGAGTACTGTACAAATCAGGGTTGTATGCAAAAAATTATTTGATTCTGTTTGAATTTGCGGCTGTTATCGTTTGCCATAGAAAATACCCTTGTTAAAAAAACGTTGCAGGCAAACTACCCTTTCTCTTAACTGATCTTCACCAAAAACAATAGGTCTTGAGAACTCTACAATTTAGGGCTGTATGCAATAAATCTTTTGATTCTGTTTGAATTTGCGGCTGTTATCGTTTGCCATACAAAATACCCTTGTTAAAACATAAAACGTTGCAGGTAAACCACCCCTTTCCCTTACCCGATCTTCACCACAATCAATAGGTCTTGAGAACTCTACAATTCATGGCTGTATGCAAAACATTATTTGATTCTGTTTACATTTGCGGCTTTTATCGTTTGCCATAGAAAATACCCTTGTTAAAATATAAAATGTTCCAGGTAAACTACCCCTTTCCCTTAACCGATCTTCACCAAAACCAACAGGTCTTGAGAACTCTATAATTCAGGGCTGTATGCAAAAGAGTAGTTGATTCTGTTTGAATTTGCGGCTGTTATCGTTTGCCATAGAAAATTTAAAAAAATACCCTTGATTTAAAAAAACCGTTGCAGGTAAACTAACCCTTTCCCTTAACCGATCTTCATCAAAATCAATAGGTCTTGAGTACTCTACAAATCAGGACTGTATGCAAAATATTATTTGATTTTGTTTGAATTTGTGACTCTATCTTTTGCCATAACAAATACCCTTTTAAAACATAAAACGTTGCAGGTAAACTACCCCTTTCCCTTAACCGATCTTCACCAAAAACAATAGGTCTTGAGTACTCTACAAATCAGGGCTGTATGCAAAATTATTTGTTACTGTTTGAATTTGCGGCTGTTATCGTTTGCCATAGAAAATACCCTTGTTAAAACAAAAAACGTTGCAGGTAAACTACCCCTTTTCCTTAACCGATCTTTACCAAAATCAAGAGATCTTGAGAACTCTACAATTCAGGGCTGTATGCGAAACATTATTTGATTCTGTTTGAATTTGCGGCTGTTATCGTTTGCCAAACAAACAAAATCACCCTTGATAAAAAAAAAACCGTTGCAGGTAAACTACCCCTTTCCCTCAACCGATCTTCACCAAAAACAATAGGTCGTGAGTACTCTACAAATCAGGCCTGTATGCAAAAAATTATTTGATTCTGTTTGAATTTGCGGCTGTTTGCCATAGAAAAAAATCTACACACACACACACACACACACACACACACACACACACACACACACACACACACACACACACACACACACACAGTTTTCAAAAAACGACTTTTTTTTATGCTTTGAGTGTAGTACAATCAGAATCTGCAATAATCTCGAACACGATTTTTTTTGCCATCACCATACTTCCATTTCCTTAAGGAAGATAGAAGTAAATATCGGTATGGAGAACCATACATGACTTCCATATTCTAAGATTTATATTTAAAATCATTTTCGAAATGAAATATTACCATATAAACTACTTCTTTCTACTTACTGCTTCAGCCTTAACCACAGTACTGTGGTCACTAACGTATACCACCTCACGTTATCGCACTCGATTTTCACTGATGATGGAAGTCGATGGCATTGCCGAAATGTCTGGTTTTGTAGAAAACATTGGACTACGGCCAAATATCCCGGGAAGGAATTTTAACAAAAACTACTTGTTGTTGCCGATAACGTTGTACACATATATATCAGTGGCGAAGTTACATGGAGGCAATTGAGGCAATGCCTACCCTAACAAATTCTGTAGAATAAAAATTATAAATACGTATGAACTACATAACGTAAAGATTATACATTGTTACTGTGACTGTCAAATTTATTAAACCGAAACGTGCTTTATTGAGCGACCGCTAGATGGTGACAGGTGAGATTCGGCATAGTTCGTTTAAAGCGAATGAGGCAACCTGAACTTGCCTCAGCGTTTTTTGTATACATCGTATGTAAGCAATGTAGTGGTGTGATAGGGAAGTGTAGGGAGGGGGGATTGTCCCGCGCTGTACACATAGAGCGTTGAGGCATGCCTCACTTCTGTGGTCCAAACAGTTAAGTTAAAGCGCCTGTGTTGTTTCTAAGTGTTTATTTTATGTGGTTATTAAAAGTGTCACTGTTATTCCGCTGAACTAACAGATGATCAAGATTGTTATTTGAATTATTTGTAACATTAAACATATATATAGAAACTAACCAAGTTTAAAAATTTGAAGTTTAATCAGTTGTATTATTGTGTATGACTAATACAAGGATTGTTCAATAGACACACGTATAGAGCTGTAAAGCATTTTTTATTCAACGATTTTAAAAGAAGTCTCCAATAACATTAAGACATGAGTTCCACTGTTGCGCTAACCTGTAGATTTCCTGCTAGTAAAATTCTTACGGCTGTTTGTGGAACCATTCGGTTACAGCAAACTCTACCTCAGCGTCCGATTTGACCCACCGTCCTTTTAATGATTCCTTAAAAAAAATTTAAGATAAGATTTTTGCCTACCCATTCATTAACTACTAGCTTCGCCAGTAAGCAAATTGATGTCCATTTTTTCGGCTTGCACGCGTTATGTTGGTGTGGGTTTCGGCACTTTCCATTTAAAAAGCGTGCAAACGTAAGAAAATAAACATGAGTGAGGCCAGAAATAACGTGAATTGTGTGTTTGTGTCTTACCTGCCTTTTTATTGCCATATTAAATGAAAAATATTATATTACATTAAAATTAAAAATTTTTAATTTTATTGCCTGGCAACAAAATTATTTTATTTTTAACAATTACCATTGTTTCAAAAAGTTTAAATAAATTTGCAAGTACTTTACTCTTGTTAAAACGTAAAAGGATGCAGGTAAACTACCCCTTCCCCTTAACCGATCTTCACCAAAATCGAACGTCCTTGAGTACTCTACAAATCAGGGCTGTGTGCAAAACATTATTTGATTCTGTTTGAATTTGCGGCTGTTATCGTTTGCCATAGAAAATACCTTTGTTAAAAAAACGTTGCAAGTAAACTACCCCTTTCCCTCAACCGATCTTCACCAAAAACAATAGGTCTTGAGAACTCTACAATTTAGGGCTGTATGCAAATAATCGTTTGATTCTGTTTGAATTTGCGGCTGTTATCGTTTGCCATAGGAAATACCCTTGTTAAAACATAAAACGCTACAGGTAAACTACCCCTTTCCCTTAACCGATCTTCACCAAAAACAATAGGTCTTGAAAACTCTACAATTCAGGGCTGTATACGAAACATTATTTAAGTCTGTTTGAATTTGCAGCTGTTATCGTTTGCCAAAAAAAAAAAAATTCCCTTGATAAAAAAAACCGTGCAGGTAAACTACCCCTTCCCCTCAACCGATCTTCACCAAAAACAATAGGTCGCGAGTACTCTACAAGTCAGGGCTGTATGCAAAAATTATTTGATTCTGTTTGAATTTGCGGCAGTTATCGTTTGCCATAGAAAATACGCTTGATAAAAAACGTTGCAGGTAAACTACCCCTTCCCCTCAACCGATCTTCACCAAAAACAATAGGTCTTGAGTACTCTACAAATGAGGGCAGTATGCAAAAAATTATTTGATTCTGTTTGAATTTGCGGCTGTTATCGTTTGCCATAGAAAATACCCTTGTTAAAAAAACGTTGTAGGTAAACTACCCCTTTCCCTTAACCGATCTTCACCAAAAACAATAGGTCTTGAGAACTCTACAATTTAGGGCTGTATGCAAATAATCTTTTGATTCTGTTTGAATTTGCGGCTGTTATCGTTTGCCATAGGAAATACCCTTGTTAAAACATAAACGTTACAAGTAAACTACCCCTTTCCCTTAACCGATCTTCACCAAAAACAAAAGGTCTTGAGAACTCTACAATTCAGGGCTGTATACGATACATTATTTGATTCTGTTTGAATTTGCGGCTGTTATCGTTTGCCAAAAAAAAAAATTTCCCTTGATAAAAAAAAACCGTTGCAGGTAAACTACCCCTTTCCCTCAACCGATCTTCACCAAAAACAATAGGTCGCGAGTCCTCTACAAATCAGGGCTGTATGCAAAAAATTATTTGATTCTGTTTGAATTTGCGGCAGTTATCGTTTGCCATAGAAAAAAAATCTACAGACACACAGACACTTTTCGGAAAACGACTTTTTTTCATGTTTTGAGTGTAGTACAATCAGAATCTGCAATAATCTCGAACACGATTTTTTTTGCCATCACCATACTTCCATTCCTTAAGGAAATATGGAAGTAAAATCGGTATGGAGAACCATACATGACTTCCATATTCTAAGATTTATATTTAAAATCATTTTCAGCCAAACAGCCAGGCTGTGTCTTACCTGCCTTTTTATTGCTGTATTAAATGAAAAATATTATATTACATTAAAATGAAAAAATTATAATTTTATTGCCTGGCAACAAAATTATTTTATTTTTAACAATTACCATTGTTTCAAGAAGTTTAAATAAATTTTCAAGTACTTTACTCTTGTTAAAACGTAAAAGTTTGCAGGTAAACTACCCCTTCCCCTTAACCGATCTTCACCAAAATCGAAAGTCATTGAGACCTCTACAATTCAGGGACGTATGCAAAAAATTATTTGATTCTGTTTGAATTTGCGGCTGTTATCATTTGCCATAGAAAATACGCTTGATAAAAAAAGTTGCAGGTAAACTACCCCTTTCCCTTAACCGATCTTCACCAAAAACAATAGGTCTTGAGTACTCTACAAATCAGGGCTGTATGCAAAACATTATTTGATTCTGTTTGAATTTGCGGCTGTTATCGTTCGCCATAGAAAATACCCTTGTTAAAAAAACGTTGCAGGTAAACTACCCCTTTCCCTCAACCGATCTTCACCAAAAACAATAGGTCTTGAGAACTCAACAATTTAGGGCTGTATGCAAATAATTTTTGATTCTGTTTGAATTTGCAGCTGTTATCGTTTGCCATAGGAAATACCCTTGTTAAAACATAAAACGTTACAGGTAAACTACCCCTTTCCCTTAACCGATCTTCACCAAAAACAATAGGTCTTGAGAACTCTACAATTCAGGGCTGTATGCGAAACATTATTTGATTCTGTTTGAATTTGCGGCTGTTATTGTTTGCCAAAAAAAAAAAAATTTCCCTTGATAAAAAAAAACCGTTGCAGGTAAACTACCCCTTTCCCTCAACCGATCTTCACCAAAAACAATAGGTCGTGAGTACTCTACAAATCAGGGCTGTATGCAAAAAATTATTAGATTCTGTTTGAATTTGCGGCAGTTATCGTTTGCCATAGAAAAAAAATCTACAGCACACACACAGACACACACACACTCACACACTTTTCGGAAAACGACTTTTTTTCATGTTTTGAGCGTAGTAGAATCAGAATCTGCAATAATCTCGAACACGATTTTTTTTGCCATCACCATACTTCCATTCCTTAAGGAATATGGAAGTAAAAATCGGTATGGAGAACCATACATGACTTCCATGTTCTAAGATTTATATTTAAAATCATATTCGAAATGAAATATTTCCATAGAAACTACGTCTTTCTACTTATTACTTCAGCATTAACCACAGTACTGTGGTCACTAACGTATACCACCTCACGTTTTCACACTCGATTTTCACTGATGATGGCAGTCGATGGCACTGCCGAAAAGTCTGGTTTTACAGAAAACATTGGACTACGGCTAAACAGCCCGGGAAGCAATTTTAACAAAAAACTACTTCTTTGTAGCCGATAACGTAGTACACGTATAAAAAATTCTCCCCTCCCCGTTCAACTATAATTTTTAGTAATAGAAAATTACCCCCACCCTGTTCACCTAACCTCTTCATTTATAGATATTTCATCTACGTTTCTACAGTGGATTATTATGAGCTTCTTATCAGGATATTTTATTTATAAAAATTAAGTACTTTACTCTTGTTAAATCAAAAAATGTTTCTGGGAAACTACCCCTTTCTCTTAACCGATCTTCTCCAAAATCAATAGACCTTCAGTCCTCTACAATTCAGGGATGCATGCAAAAAAATATTTGATTCTGTTTGAATGTGAGGCAGTTATCGTTCGTCATGGAAACATTTCTCTTGTTACAACTTAAAATGTTGCAGGTAAACTACCCCTTTCCCTTAACCGATCTTCACCAAAATCAACAAACCTTGAGTTCTCTAGAAATCAGGCAAGTGTGCAAAAACTTATTTGATTCTCTTTGAATTTACGGCAGTTATCGTTCGTCATTAAAAAAATTACCCTTTTTAAAACAAAACTTAGGTGATAAACTACCCCTTTCCCTTAACCGATCTTCACCAAAAACAATAGGTCGTCAGTACACAACAAATCAGGGCAGTATGCAAAACATCATTTGATTCTGTTTGAATTTGCGGCTGTTATCGTTTACTATAGAAAAAAATTACCCTTGATAAAAAACCATTGCAGGTAAACTACCCCTTTCCCTTAACCGATCTTCACCAAAAACGACAGGTCTTGGGTACTCTACAATTCAGGCCTGTATGCAAACAATTATTTGATTCTGTTTGAATTTGCGGCTGTTATCGTTTGCCATAGAAAACACCCTTGATAAAACAGAAAACGTTGCTGGTAAACTACCCTATTCCATTAACCGATCTTCACCAAAAACAATAGGTCTTGAGAACTCTACAATTCAGGACTGTATGCAAAACATTAGTTGATTCTCTTTGAATTTACGGCAGTTATCGTTCGTCATAGAAAAAATACCCTTGTTAAAACATAAAACGTTGCAGGTAAACTACCCCTTTCCCTTAACCGATCTTCAACAAAATCAACAGACCTTGAGTTTTGTATAATTCAAAAAGGTATGCAGAAGAGTAGTTGATTCTGTTTTAATGTACGGCAGTTATCGTTCGTCATAAAAAAAATTACCCTTGATAAAACATAAAATGTTGCTGGTAAACAACCCTATTCCCTTAACCGATCTTCACCAAAACCAACAGGTCTTGAGAACTCTACATTTCAGGGCTGTATGCAAAATATTCAAATATATGCATGTATGCATATATATGATTCTGTTTGAATTTGCGGCTGTTATAGTTTGCCATATAAAATACCCTTGATAAAACAAAAAACGTGTCAGGTAAACTACCCCTTTCCCTTAACCGATCTTCACCAAAAACAATAGGTCTTTAGTACTCAACAAAACAGGGCTGTATGCAAAAACGTATTTGATTCTGTTTGAATTTGCGGTTCTTATCGTTTGCCATAGAAAATACCCTTTTAAAACATAAAACGTTGCAGGTAAACTACCCCCTTTCCCTTAACCGATCTTCACCAACACCAATAGGTATTGAGAACTCTACAATACAGGGCTGTATGCAAAACATCATTTGATTCTGTTTGAATTTGCGGCTGTTATCGTTTACCATAGAAAAAAATTACCCTTGATAAAAAACCGTTGCAGGTAAACTACCCCTTTCCCTTAACCGATCTTCACCAAAAATGATAGATGTTGAGAACTCTACAATTCAGGGCTGTATGCAAAATATTATATGATTTTGTTTGAATTTGCGGCTGTTATCGTTTGCCATACAAAATACCCTTGATAAAACAAAAAACGTGGCAGGTAAACTACCCCTTTCCCTTAAACGATCTTCACCAAAAAGAATAGGTCTTTAGTACTCAAGAAATCAGGGCTGTATGCAAAAACGTATTTGATTCTGTTTGAATTTGCGGCTCTTATCGTTTGCCATAGAAAATACCCTTTTAAAACATAAAACGTTGCAGGTAAACTACCCCTTTCCCTTAACCGATCTTCACCAACACCAATAGGTATTGAGAACTCTACAATACAGGGCTGTATGCAAAACATCATTTGATTCTGTTTAAATTTGCGGCTGTTATCGTTTACCATAGAAAAAATATCGGTATGGAGAACCATACATGACTTCCATATTCTAAGATTTATATCATTTTCGAAATGAAATATTACCATAGAAACTACTTCTTTCTACTTACTGCTTCAGCCTTAACCACAGTACTGTGGTCACTAACATATACCACCTCACGTTATCGCACTCGATTTTCACTGATGATGGAAGTCAATGGCATTGCCGAAACGTCTGGTTTTGTAGAAAACATTGGACTACGGCCAAATATCCCGGGGAGGAATTTTAACATAAACTACTTCTTTGTTGCCGATAACGTTGTACACATATATATAAAATATATGCATAAAATTAATGGCTTGTATAAGTTAATGATTGATCTCCATTAAGTAGTGCTCAAGTTTCCAAAGTTTTAATATTATGATGTCCGTAATTAAAACATCAGAGCAGGTTTAGTGTGAATGAGGGTACACTGTGGACAAAAATTTTCAACATTTCCTATTGAGCATTGCTTAGAGTAAAGCTGCGAATCTACAGTGTATGTTTCACAGAACAAACACGCGGAAAAGAAGGAGCGCTCCAAAGTCACTCATGGACCCTCAGCATCTTGCAGAGGGTTCATTCCCTAAAGACGAAAAGTCTGTCTATGAATCGTTCCTCTGTAAACACGTGCAGTTACATTGCCCAGCGATCCACAGGAAGCCAATTGATGTCCATTTTTTCGGCTTGCACGCGTTATGTTGGTATGGGTTTCGGCACTTTCCATTTAAAAAGCGTGCAAATGTAAGAAAATAAACATGAGTGAGGCCAGAAATAACGTGAATTGTGTGTGTGTGTGTGTGTGTGTGTGTGTGTGTGTGTGTGTCTTACCTGCCTTTTTATTGCTGTAGGCATAATAATAAAATGGAAACGTAAACATTACATAACTGAGATATGCTTACCTGCCACGAACGATATATTATTTTATACATGGAGTAGTTCAGTGACATACACACGTACAGAAGTCATCTTCAAAAATACTAGAAGTCGTCCACGCTTTTATGTTGGCAGTGTAACTTACAGGAAGTTTTTTGATGTTTTTAAAACATCTAGGATGCAAACTTTTCCCGATAACTAAAAGTTTCCTTTTTTCGGTTCCCGTCATGTTCGCACAAACAAAAACTGTAACTCTTTGTTTAGAGAGCTTCCCACCAACGCACTTTTCATTTTTAAATTTGAAAGTCTTATCTGGAGTTAATTTATAAAAAATTCCGGCTTCATGTCCATTAAAGATGTCTTCATCTTTATATGATCGTCTAATTTCTGGCCAAGTGTTACGCACCCAATCGCCTGTAATGTTCAGATCTACGCATTTTGCCTCACCACAAATTTTTGCAAAGGAAATCGAGTGTCGGGCCTTAAATCGATCTAGCCATCCGTTGGAGCACGTAAAATGGCTGGCGCCGGCAGTCTTGTTACAGTGCTTATCGCTTGCATACAATGTATGTCTGTAGCCATGGGCTAGCGCGCGCGCGCACATATATACGTTTATATGAAATTTAGAGTAAAATATCTGAGAAATATTTGACGCTATAACAGAGTAGTACAATATTTAGTGACGTTAAAACCGGGAATTTTTATAATGTTAAAGATATCAGTTTGACCGGACTTATGACAAAATGACGCTACACCCGAGTTGACGTAACAGCCGAGGCCGTAATAACCAAGTTCCACTGTATATATAAAGATATTAACTCAAACATAATTTACATTAAAATGAAAAAATTTTAATTTTATTGCCTGGCAACAAAATTATTTTATTTTTAACAATTACCATTGTTTCAAAACGTTTAAAATAAATTTTCAAGTACTTTACTCTTGTTAAAACGTAAAAGGTTGCAGGTAAACTACCCCTTCCCCTTAACCGATCTTCACCAAAATCGAAAGTACTTGAGACCTCTACAATTCAGGGACGTATGCAAAAAATTATTTGATTCTGTTTGAATTTGCGGCAGTTATCGTTTGCCATAGAAAATACGCTTGATAAAAAAACGTTGCAGGTAAACTACCCCTTCCCCTTAACCGATCTTCACCAAAACCAATAGGTCTTGAGTACTCTACAAATCAGGGCTGTATGCAAAACATTATTTGATTCTGTTTGAATTTGCGGCTGTTATCGTTTGCCATAGAAAATACCCTTGTTAAAAAAACGTTACAGGTAAACTACCCCTTTCCCTTAACCGATCTTCACCAAAAACAATAGGTCTTGAGAACTCTACAATTGAGGGCTGTATACGAAACATTATTTAATTCTGTTTGAATTTGCGGCTGTTATCGTTAGCCAAAAAAAAAAATTTCCCTTGATAAAAAAAAACCGTTGCAGGTAAACTACCCCTTTCCCTCAACCGATCTTCACCAAAAACAATAGGTCGTGAGTACTCTACAAATCAGGGCTGTATGCAAAAAATTATTTGATTCTGTTTGAATTTGCGGCAGTTATCGTTTGCCATAGAAAAAAATCGGTATGGAGAACCATACATGACTTCCATATTCTAAGATTTATATTTAAATCTTAATATCGCCTGCCAAGCACGATATATTTTCTCTTATACATGATTTACATTAAAATGAAAAAATTTTAATTTTATTGCTTGGCAATAAACCAACCATTGTTTGAAAAAGTTTAAATAAATTTTCAAGTACTTTACTCTTGTTAAAACGTAAAAGGTTGCAGGTAAACTACCCCTTCCCCTTAACCGATCTTCACCAAAAATGATAGATGTTGAGAACTCTACAATTCAGGGCTGTATGCAAAATATTATATGATTTTGTTTGAATTTGCGGCTGTTATCGTTTGCCATACAAAATACCCTTGATAAAACAAAAAACGTGGCAGGTAAACTACCCCTTTCCCTTAAACAATCTTCACCAAAAAGAATAGGTCTTTAGTACTCAAGAAATCAGGGCTGTATGCAAAAACGTATTTGATTCTGTTTGAATTTGCGGCTCTTATCGTTTGCCATAGAAAATACCCTTTTAAAACATAAAACGTTGCAGGTAAACTACCCCTTTCCCTTAACCGATCTTCACCAACACCAATAGGTATTGAGAACTCTACAATACAGGGCTGTATGCAAAACATCATTTGATTCTGTTTAAATTTGCGGCTGTTATCGTTTACCATAGAAAAAATATCGGTATGGAGAACCATACATGACTTCCATATTCTAAGATTTATATCATTTTCGAAATGAAATATTACCATAGAAACTACTTCTTTCTACTTACTGCTTCAGCCTTAACCACAGTACTGTGGTCACTAACATATACCACCTCACGTTATCGCACTCGATTTTCACTGATGATGGAAGTCAATGGCATTGCCGAAACGTCTGGTTTTGTAGAAAACATTGGACTACGGCCAAATATCCCGGGGAGGAATTTTAACATAAACTACTTCTTTGTTGCCGATAACGTTGTACACATATATATAAAATATATGCATAAAATTAATGGCTTGTATAAGTTAATGATTGATCTCCATTAAGTAGTGCTCAAGTTTCCAAAGTTTTAATATTATGATGTCCGTAATTAAAACATCAGAGCAGGTTTAGTGTGAATGAGGGTACACTGTGGACAAAAATTTTCAACATTTCCTATTGAGCATTGCTTAGAGTAAAGCTGCGAATCTACAGTGTATGTTTCACAGAACAAACACGCGGAAAAGAAGGAGCGCTCCAAAGTCACTCATGGACCCTCAGCATCTTGCAGAGGGTTCATTCCCTAAAGACGAAAAGTCTGTCTATGAATCGTTCCTCTGTAAACACGTGCAGTTACATTGCCCAGCGATCCACAGGAAGCCAATTGATGTCCATTTTTTCGGCTTGCACGCGTTATGTTGGTATGGGTTTCGGCACTTTCCATTTAAAAAGCGTGCAAATGTAAGAAAATAAACATGAGTGAGGCCAGAAATAACGTGAATTGTGTGTGTGTGTGTGTGTGTGTGTGTGTGTGTGTGTGTGTGTGTGTGTGTGTGTGTGTGTGTGTGTGTGTCTTACCTGCCTTTTTATTGCTGTAGGCATAATAATAAAATGGAAACGTAAACATTACATAACTGAGATATGCTTACCTGCCACGAACGATATATTATTTTATACATGGAGGAGTTCAGTGACATACACACGTACAGAAGTCATCTTCAAAAATACTAGAAGTCGTCCACGCTTTTATGTTGGCAGTGTAACTTACAGGAAGTTTTTTGATGTTTTTAAAACATCTAGGATGCAAACTTTTCCCGATAACTAAAAGTTTCCTTTTTTCGGTTCCCGTCATGTTCGCACAAACAAAAACTGTAACTCTTTGTTTAGAGAGCTTCCCACCAACGCACTTTTCATTTTTAAATTTGAAAGTCTTATCTGGAGTTAATTTATAAAAAATTCCGGCTTCATGTCCATTAAAGATGTCTTCATCTTTATATGATCGTCTAATTTCTGGCCAAGTGTTACGCACCCAATCGCCTGTAATGTTCAGATCTACGCATTTTGCCTCACCACAAATTTTTGCAAAGGAAATCGAGTGTCGGGCCTTAAATCGATCTAGCCATCCGTTGGAGCACGTAAAATGGCTGGCGCCGGCAGTCTTGTTACAGTGCTTATCGCTTGCATACAATGTATGTCTGTAGCCATGGGCTAGCGCGCGCGCGCACATATATACGTTTATATGAAATTTAGAGTAAAATATCTGAGAAATATTTGACGCTATAACAGAGTAGTACAATATTTAGTGACGTTAAAACCGGGAATTTTTATAATGTTAAAGATATCAGTTTGACCGGACTTATGACAAAATGACGCTACACCCGAGTTGACGTAACAGCCGAGGCCGTAATAACCAAGTTCCACTGTATATATAAAGATATTAACTCAAACATAATTTACATTAAAATGAAAAAATTTTAATTTTATTGCCTGGCAACAAAATTATTTTATTTTTAACAATTACCATTGTTTCAAAACGTTTAAAATAAATTTTCAAGTACTTTACTCTTGTTAAAACGTAAAAGGTTGCAGGTAAACTACCCCTTCCCCTTAACCGATCTTCACCAAAATCGAAAGTACTTGAGACCTCTACAATTCAGGGACGTATGCAAAAAATTATTTGATTCTGTTTGAATTTGCGGCAGTTATCGTTTGCCATAGAAAATACGCTTGATAAAAAAACGTTGCAGGTAAACTACCCCTTCCCCTTAACCGATCTTCACCAAAACCAATAGGTCTTGAGTACTCTACAAATCAGGGCTGTATGCAAAACATTATTTGATTCTGTTTGAATTTGCGGCTGTTATCGTTTGCCATAGAAAATACCCTTGTTAAAAAAACGTTACAGGTAAACTACCCCTTTCCCTTAACCGATCTTCACCAAAAACAATAGGTCTTGAGAACTCTACAATTGAGGGCTGTATACGAAACATTATTTAATTCTGTTTGAATTTGCGGCTGTTATCGTTAGCCAAAAAAAAAAATTTCCCTTGATAAAAAAAAACCGTTGCAGGTAAACTACCCCTTTCCCTCAACCGACCTTCACCAAAAACAATAGGTCGTGAGTACTCTACAAATCAGGGCTGTATGCAAAAAATTATTTGATTCTGTTTGAATTTGCGGCAGTTATCGTTTGCCATAGAAAAAAATCGGTATGGAGAACCATACATGACTTCCATATTCTAAGATTTATATTTAAATCTTAATATCGCCTGCCAAGCACGATATATTTTCTCTTATACATGATTTACATTAAAATGAAAAAATTTTAATTTTATTGCTTGGCAATAAACCAACCATTGTTTGAAAAAGTTTAAATAAATTTTCAAGTACTTTACTCTTGTTAAAACGTAAAAGGTTGCAGGTAAACTACCCCTTCCCCTTAACTGATCTTCACCAAAATCGAAAGACCTTGAGACCTCTACAATTGAGGGACGTATGCAAAAAATTATTTGATTCTGTTTGAATTTGCGGCTGTTATCGTTTGCCATAGAAAATACGCTTGATAAAAAAATGTTGCCGGTAAACTACCCCTTCCCCTTAACCGATCTTCACCAAAAACAATAGGTCTTGAGTACTCTACAAATCAGGACTGTATGCAAAACATTATTTGATGCTGTTTGAATTTGCGGCTGTTATCGTTTGCCATAGAAAATACCCTTGTTAAAAAAAAACGTTGCAGGTAAACTACCCCTTTCCCTCAACCGATCTTTACCAAAAACAATAGGTCTTGCGAACTCTACAATTCAGGGCTGTATGCAAAATATTATTTGATTCTGTTTGAATTTGCGGCTGTTATCGTTTGCCATAGAAAATACGCTTGATAAAAAAATGTTGCAGGTAAACTACCCCTTCCCCTTAACCGATCTTCACCAAAAACAATAGGTCTTGAGTACTCTACAAATCAGGGCTGTATGCAAAAAATTATTTGATTCTGTTTGAATTTGCGGCTGTTATCGTTTGCCATTAAATATCCCCTTGTTAAAACATAAAACGTTGCAGGTAAACTACCCCTTTCCCTTAACCGAATCTTCACCAAAAACAATAGGTCTTGAGAACTCTACAATTCTGGGCTGTATGCAAAAGAGTAGTTAATTCTGTTTGAATTTGCGGCTGTTATCGTTTGCCATAGAAAAAAATTACCCTTGTTTAAAAAAAACTGTTGCAGGTAAACTACCTCTTTCCCTTAACCGATCTTCACCAAAAACAATAGGTCTTGAGTACTCTACGAATCAGGGCTGTATGCAAAAAATTATTTGATTCTGTTTGAATTTGCGGCTGTTATCGTATGCCATAGAAAACATCTACACACAGACATGAACATGTCATCATGGAATTTATGTTAAAATTTATATAGAGTAAATATTTTATAACTACATTGAATAGATAATGGTAGAGTTGTTAGATTATAATTGTAAACTTGGCCAGGAAGGCAATAATTGGTGATAAAATGCCAAAGGGTTTTATTGTAACTATGTTGTGGACATATGAAGGGTTCTATACTAAAAAACTATGTAATGATAAATTAAAAATCAGAATAGAGTAAAAAATTGAATTATTGGCCCTAAGCCAGTGCACATTGTACAGGAAGCCATGTCAGAAAAGTTAGGCAACTAACATAAGTAAAGACACTAAATTTTATATAATAAATTAGAAGAAAATAATGGTAGTTTTTAATAGCAGATAAGTGCCATGAATTACAATAAAAAACATAATATATGTAATAGAAGAATAGGTCCCAAAATTAGTATTTTGTAATGAGAAGATAGTACTTGTTAGAATGATAAGATTAAGAGGAGAAAGGAAGCAAAATGTATGTAATTTTATAACAAAGAATCTGTGAAAATTCAATATGATATAACGTGACTTTGGTAAAGGAGTATTTTATTAAGTAAGTGCAAGAACATTTTTTAATTATGGCCGGTATTAGATGGCTCAAGGATTACAAATATTAACCAATCACAGAACAAAGATTGGTTGTCAAGGACCACATAAAAGCAAGAAAGTTTGTTTACTTGATTGTTATCGGTGAAAGAGGATAGTTCAGCTTTATGAGTAGAAATAAAAAAAGAAAAAATCTAAAAGAACAAATTTCCAAGTTAATCCATATAACTTTTGATACAAAAATGAAAGTACTAAATAATAATTAAAATGAAGAGGACGAATGATGTAAAGAAATTAATGTAATAAATTAAAGTAAAAAAGAAAATTAAAATCGAATGCTAAACCTCACTTTCTTATGATCAAGTGAAGAAAAACTATTGCTACACAAAATCCATGGTAATCCATAACCACGAGACACTTCAACATTAGCGAAGATTAAGAATTGGAAATTCTACTCCATCCAGGGACAAATACACCAAACTTTTATTTTCGGAACTGGAGACTGGCAATGACACAGACATCTGTAGACTAGTTAAACGGCCATCACGGAATTATCGGTACGCTGCCATTACGAGTGAACTTTGTCGCCAGACGGTAAACCCAACTTACGTTTAAAGATATTAGTTAATAAGATTTTATATTTAAATTTGTAATACCTTGTATTTTTATTTGGCATTTTCTGACCTTCCTAATAGTCACGAGAACCTTTCGAACCCTGAGATTAAGAAAAAATAATAATATAGTTAAAATTTAATATCTGAAAATCGAATTCTGTAACCTAGTCGATTCATTTAAGTGTGGTCGATCTGTTGAACCCAAGCGAAGAGAGAACATCTGTTAAAAAAAATAAATAAAAATAAAGAATCCTTCATGAAAATGATGACTTATTATTTGCTGACTATTTAGTGTGTTTTAAATAATTTGTAGTTTACAGAGAGAGAAACGATAGATATACTGCGATTGGAAAAACTTAACCTCAAATAATTGGCTGACGATAAACCACAGCACAAGCACTCGTCCAGCAGTCGAACTGCGAGAGAAGAGAAAAACAATTCACGGCTTATACTCCCCTCTCTTAACGTTGTTGTACAGCCTAGCCCTTAATAGGAACGATCTGACTACCAAATATGCTAAAGTAATATAGTACGCTACTCATTCAGGGCAGATTTACTTATTATAATACATTAGAGTTAGGAACACATTCTCTCAGTAGATTTGAATATTATAAATTGACGCTTACAACAGTAGGGCATAAATAAAGAGACGCAACGAATCAATCTATCTAGTTAAATATATTACAAATTGACGCTACCAACGTGTGGCTGAATAAACCCAAACAAATATCGAATTAGTAAGTATATTACAAATTGGCGAACCCAACAGTGAGGCTGAAATATTATATAAGGGAGAATTTGTAATTATATTACAAATTGACGCCGACAATGTTGGGGCTTTTAAACATTCTCTAAATTTGTAATTATATTACAAATTGGCGTACACCGTGAGACGAAATTAAATTATTAATCCATTACATATTGGCAAAACAAAGTGGATAAGAATTGGAAGAACACATTATATCTCTCAATATTTAATTAGATTACATCACGCATTCACTTAAGTGAAAATGGGCTTCATCGGACATCCAAAGATTTTCAATGAAGTTAGCATCCTCATTGATTTTCGCCAACAACTGTTCACAAATTTGCAGGCGCAATACACAATCATTAGGATTCGGTTGTTGCACAATCTGAAGTTTGTACGGATGAAATTGAAGTTCATGAAGTATTCTTTGAATGCTCCGACATCCGAGCTGCAATGACGAGGCAATTTTTCGCACCGAATGACGAGGACTCCTTAAGATGGCAGCTCGCACGGCATCAATGTTTTCTGGGGTACGTATAGACCGTACATCCCCACAAGGGTTTTTCTTCAAAGCTGAACCAGTCTCTTCAAAATTACGAACCCACGTTTCGATTGCGTGTAATGAAGGAACTTGACCGCGGGGCGGGATCTGATAGTGGCGCCGAAACTCTCGTTGTGCAGCTGTGAAACTGTCACCATGTTGGTAAAACGCCCTTACGGCGACCGCACGCTCCACTGCTCCATGGTAACTAAATGTCCGTTACTGCTAGACAGACAGTTTCACTTCTGCTACATCTACAGGGCTGCCAACATCAATTTCAAATTTTCCCGTTTCCCTGCGCCACCCTGTATAACTTATCGCTAGGTATGGTGTGTAAATCTTCCGTCTGAATTTTCTTTATTACTTCTGTTGTTCGCACAATCTTCTCCTGGTTACCAATATTAATAGTATTTTTTTCCCCCCCAATAAAATGTTCTACTGTTTTTATGTTATGACAGTAATTCTTCCAATGGTTCTTATTATAATTAAGTTCATTAAAATTAAAATAGTTATTATAGTCCTTTTTTTTCATTCCACAAAAATTATTATTTCACTCTTGTTTTCATCCAAATTATTTTATTAACATTATATTATTTAAGTGGTCTTTTACTTCCTTTTGCATTTCGTAAATGTTTTAATATTTCCTTTCCAAAACTAGTTTATTCATATTATTGATGTAAGTTGTTCTTACTTTTCTTTTAGAATTTTGATAATTTAATATTTCAATTCAAAATTAATTCCTGTAAATAATTGATGTAAGTTGATCTTACCTTGCCTTTAGAATTTTGATAATTTTAATATTTTAATTCACAATTAATTCCTGTAAATAATTGATGTAAGTTGTTCTTACTTTTCTTTTAGGATTTTGATAATTTAATATTTCAATTCAAAATTAGTTCCTATAAATAATTGATGTAATTTGACCTTACTTTTCTTTTAGAATTTTGAAAATATTTACTATTTCATTCCCTTATTACAGTTCTTAACTGTTATATGCTCTTCCAAGCCCAGTATTGATGAGCTTTTGGTGATTTTCATAATATCGCTTAGTTCCTCATATCTTCATTTGTATTGTTCATTTTCTCGAATAATATTCTTACTTAAATCTCAGTTTTGTTTCTTTATTCTTTATTCCTATTATTTTTTCTTAATTATCATTATTTCTCCTTCTCTTTTAAACAGGTTTTGCTGTAGTCGGTTATCATAACATCCGTCCCTTTTCTTGATGGTGCGTGGTATTTAGTTTTTATCCATGGTCCATAATCTCAGTTGCCCTTATTGTCCGGACTACCATTGTCTTCATAATTATTTCTGTTCTGGTGACATCTCTTGCTTCTCCCTTGTATTTCAATTTTTCTGCTGTTATTTTTTCACTGGCTTCAAGGCTTATTTGAATCACTCTATCATATAGTTTACTAAACCAACATGTCACTGGTACATCCATGATTAATGATATCACTGATATTTTATCATGTATTTCTATTTCTGGTGTATTCCATTTACCTATAGTCTTTTTTAAGTTGTTACATATTGTTTGATTGTAAGTCATTTCTGAAATTTCTTTTGACCTCCTCCTATAATCTTTGAAATTCATGATTTCTTTATCGTCGGTAATTGGGATATTAAGTACACTAATTAGACCATTATTCATCATCTCCAACTCTTCACGTAATTTTGTTAGTTTCCTTTGATGCATTTGTCTCATTTTCTTTGTCTTCATTTCCATGTGCTTAATATTCTCTTTGTTTCTGTTACGTTTATTGTCAGATAACAACGCTACTTGTTCCATTTTTTTATCGTTTGGTATTTCTTCTGTTCCCGGTTTGTTATAATTTATTATTTCTTTGGTCATATCATCCATTTTCTGACATAATTCTTTCTTTAAGGATTCTATATTTTTATTTATTGATTCTAAGCCCTTCTGATTCTCTTCCCTGGCTTTCTTGTTATCTTCTTTCATTTCCATCATCACTCTCATCATGGTTTCCTGGAAATTGACGTCCTCTGTTTGTGTAGGTTTCTCGGGTTGTTCCTCTTGTTGTGCGGGTTGGTTCGGTTCTGCAGGAGGTAACCTTCCTTCTACATCTTTAACCGGAGTTGCCTCTTTGTCGTCCATGTCAATCTCTTTCTCGGCTTCTCCACCCTTTTCTTTGACGTTGCTCTCTTTGGCATTTTTATTACCCTTCTGAACTTGTAACAGTTGCCAGCTAAAATTGGAAACTAGGCAGATTATTTTTATTTCTTTTGCCTATCAATTCCTAATTTCAGCCCCCTTAAGTTGGAGCGCCAATTTGTAACGTATCTGTTTTTTGGTGTGCCGTTATCAATGAGAACATTCCTTCTGTGTATAGTTTGGAATTTATTTCTATTTTCCTTCTGTGTATCGGATTCCTTTAAAATAATGTCCCACATTTGGACGCCAATTTGTAATGATACGGTTTGTTATGTTACAAAAATAAATATGGAAAATGTGAAAATTTTGTTTAAATTTAATTTATTGAGAAAAAAAAATTTCAATATTAGTTTATTATTTATTATATTACTCCTTGTTGTTATATTAATTCCTTCCTTATTTTATTTATTTTGGTTGGTAATGAATAATTTGTTTAACGCGTTAAATAGATTATGAAATTGAATAATCGATTTGTTGTATTTGGATATTCGGTGATTTTATCCTTTGTGATTTTATTCTCTTCCTCCTTGACATCCAGGTTTCAAATACTATCTGAAATTCTTTTAAATATATGTTTTTCAAAGAAATAAAACTCAAAAATGGAATATTTAAATGAATTTATTGATCTCGTTGCGATTAATCGACATTGAGTCGAAATACTGATTCACAGCTCGAAAACTCTTATCTCAGGTCGTTTTGGTTTCTTTTATTTAAATTATTAACATTTTAAAATTCATAGGTTCTTTTAACTGTTATCAAAAATCAGAAAAGGGCAATGCTAAAAAGTACAATACTTACAACTAAATGTTCTTAATTAATAAAATAGAAATAATATTTATTATAAAAATGTTAGTAAAAATTGTATTGTTCGAACCACAGGCTAGGCATGGACTGACGTCATCACAGCTGATTGAAGCTGGTCACAGTTTATATCATCAAAGATGGCCGCCTTCTTGCTGCGTAATTACACCAAGATCTTCTCGACGATTCGCCTCCAAATAAATGTTGTTACAACACAAATAAGCCACCCCAATACCACGGATGAAAAAATGATGCTAAATATATACTTCATATAAAATAAAATATTAAATATAAATAAAATGTAAGGACAATGACACGACAAACGACGACATGACCTAACCCAAGTGACTGACCAAACAAACAGGAAAACAAAGAAGAAGGGAAAAAACCGAAACCAAATAAGAAAAAAGACAATTGAAGGAAGTGAACGAATTCATACAACCAAATAAAATACAACCAAACGAGAAGGGGAGAACCAAACTAAAATGAAGCCAATGGAAATCGAAGGAGAAGAAGAAGAAAAAGGAAAATGAAACTAATTAAGTGTAAAGGAAATGAAGTGAAACCAAGGGATAAGAAACACCACAAATATGTAAGGGAGAAATGGTACACTCAAGTATAATATTGGGAATAAAACCAATAAGTATTGTAACAACCAAAAATTTAAAAATTGTAGTGTGACTGAAAAGACGTTACATTCAGCATGACACACCTACTCAGCCCACAAGCAATAAATAAAGGAATGTGTGTAGAAGTGTCAAGTGAACGTTTACTTCAGACAATGCAAGTACGTTTCACATAGTCGTACAATAGGGAACAGGGTTGGCCGTGACAGACTCAACTAAAACACGAGATTTACAGCCTGCAAATGTAAGATAATGGAATCTGTGTCAAGTACCAATTTAGAGGAGAAACTGTGACGGACACACTGCCGGGTTGATTTGTAGAGTACCAGTAAAGAATAAAAGGGTGTAAGTCACACAATAGTATATACCCTATACGAGGACGGACATCGATACCTAAAAATAATAGAATTGAACTTGTAAACAGCAGGGGAACGACTTTCTGGCGACAACGGATATTTACGACAGTCAGTAGGTGTGCCGTTTTGGAAACGACGTCACGCTGCGCCAGGATAGCGTTCAGGAAAAAAGGGTCAAACACAGCGAACAATAACAAGAGACGACACATTGTTTTCGTGAGAACTGCAGCGAGACCCGGAGTACGCTTAGACAATAGCATGATAGACGAGCATGAAATTTCTCCTGTTCTAGGAAAAGAGTACGGAGGCTTTCGACGCGAACCCGTGGGGAGACAGGATATCCAATCACAACCCAGCATCTACCCAGAGAACTGGTGGAGAGGACCGTCGCCAGCATAGCAACGGGAACGTCGAATGAGAAGTGAAGAACGACACTCTGGCTTAAGGGTAGGAGATCTTCCGTCCTATCATGTTCAACTTGAGGCGTGCTTTCCAGAAGGGTGCATTGTGGTACACGATGTTTGATAAAAACTGCTTGCAGAGCACGCGGGAGGACAGTCTCTCATAATTTTTCAACCATATACTTTGGACAGTCTTTCATAAAATTTTACTCATATACTTTGAGCAGTCAGTCGATCATCAAAGTTCGCTTAACATACGGACGGCAGTGGGACTTTGAAAGTTTGCCACGCGTCATATAACTAAGAGACTTAGACATTTCGATATTGGCGCGTATCCGGTAATAGTGTACTTTCAGTGTCTAAAAACATGCGACATACGCCAGTGCTTAACAATTATAGAATTCTTCATTATACTCTAATTCAGAATTGAACTAACCAGTCACACTTACATCAATAATCGACGCGTAGAACTATCGTTGTTGTAACACCGGACGGCGAAATCATAACATTATACAGTGTTGCGGTGCGATACAATATCATGTGGAACAATTACACCGCGGCATCAAAACAAACAGTAATGAACATATCAAACGTTGAACAATAGACAGACATATATATATACACCATAGTTAACGATGAACTTATCTTCACGACACATAATTTCATGACTCGAACAATAACAGCAGAATCAACACAATACGAACACACTGCGCGAGTGAATCTGTTTCGCGTGTGTTAAGTGTCAGTGACCACAGCTTCCCACACATGATCCAGCAGAGAGGAGTTACGCCGATGGAAATATTGGATAATTCACCTAAACAAGTAATCTTTATGTTATTCTTATTATAAGGAGCTCTACTGTCCTGTCTCTTTTTCAAGAAACACCCCTTGAGCATTTAAATTAAACATGATAAACATAATTTAACGCCATCCATCTGAGGCATACGATGAACGCATTAGTATAGGATTTATTGTTTGAATATTTGTGTTTCTATATATCAATTGCATTATATATGTATGTATATGTTTTTCAGCAAACAACGTATTGGATTTACCTTGTAATTTGATGTATAAACATGTGTTCTTTTATGTTCTTTTCATGAGTTTATGAATGTATGTATTTACAGGGAATCATCCATATTTTATATATTGAATTTAATGAATGGTATAATGTTAATAAATAAGTGTTTATTTTATCAATATGCGTTCATCATTGTCAAATTACCTCAGAACGAGAAAGTAATGGCATTTGAGTGATTTATGGTAGTTTATTTTATTTTATTTAGTAATGCAACAACTAGAGTCTCCATGCAATAGTTATGCTAACGTAAAGTAATTAACGTGTTGTGATATTTCGTTTTATTGATATTAATAACTAAATATAATGTGATTTCGAATTTGTCAAAAATTGTACTATCTACTTTGTCGGGCGCCATCTTGCCAACTGCAAGAAAATAATTTACCAAGGTTCGTATCAGCGAACTAGGAGAACAGAATGTGGTTGCTGAAATAATAACAATCATTTATGTTCATCAATAATTAAACGTTATTATTACTTTATTATTATTCATATTTCATGTTAATAAAATCATACAGACAAAATTTGTGAATAATAGTTGTTAATGACCTTGAATCTCTTTTAATTTACTTACTCGCAATACAATAACAGGTTCTTGAACTACATTTATTTATTAAGAATAATAATGGGAACGCAAACCAGCCTTCTTATTACGATAAACTATAATAATACTATATTCTCACATACACACACAAAGCTACTTTAGAGATCTCATTTTTTAAATATTTCAAAATTTATTTCCCCATTTTATTTAAAAAAAACCAGCATTTTCAATTATTATTTTTTAATGGCTACTTTCCTGTTTACGAGTAGAAGTCGGCACCTGGGGTGTCTCCTCATGGCGTGTACTGTTTTATAGTTCGCACTATCACATTTTTTCTGCCGAACTGTTAATTTTGGATGAATATTGGCCGGAAAACTGTTTGTATTTTAGATGTACATATAAAGATTCACATTTTTCATTGTATGCGGGCCCGCACTTACGTTTCGAAACTTTGTATCGGTGTTGCTCGCGCGAGCGTTGAATTTAGACTGGGGCGAACTACTTGCGCTAATTTGTGAAGCGGCTGTTGTTCGCTAACTCTTATTGGTTTTCAGTTTGTATCCTTGCGCCAGTGGACTGTTTTTGGCTTGTTGACAAAACTGGTGACACACATCGTTATATAATTTGCTGACGCAACACATCGCCTGATGTCTGGTTGTGTAACGTGTTTACGTTTTCCGTGTTCGTCATTGTCCTTGAACTGACTTTGGTACAGTTTGCCGGTTATTAAAACTGTTTATATGAATATTGTCTAATAACTTTGTTTTCAACGCCTCAAGCAGTGTTGCCGTTGTTGGAATCGCTTCCACATAACAAATTTACCTCTCGGTCATAACATTTTTCTATCACTCAACAAGTTAATTATTATTTATGAAAAAATACAAATTCTGTTATTACCCCAGGTATGCCCAAAAATGCCCCGCTACAATACCCCCTCAATGAGATATTTTATGCCGAAGCATAAAAAATCTCATTGACACATTCATACTTGCTAAAGGGATCAGCCAGGATATGTCGCCACAACCCCCTGTATGGTTTACAAAAAAGAATAATCAACTCACCCTTGGTCCGGTGACTGTGACCGCATCTGCATGACAATACTGGACTTCTCTCTCGAGATCCCAACACCGTAGAGTCAGACAGATACTCAACGCCCCTGCCCTGACGCGCAGGCCAGCTCAGGTCCGCCGCCACAGCATCACCAAACACTGAAACAACAAATCAAAATATCAAATAGTGGCCTTATACAACACCATATCCCCAACTGATCTGTTTCCCCCTAGCGGTGCTGGTTTGCGCTAAGAAGCACTGGTTTTGTTTTTCATTTATCGCTAACATGTATATATCATAACATATTTACCAACAATATATATATACCCCTCTTAAAATTCCATCTACTTACCCTTATCAACTTTACCCCAAAATTCAAAATCATTGCCCTGATTCCCATCAGAATTTAAGCAAACAGACGACTGACTTATTAACATTTCCCATTACCATATTACATTTCTCTCATCCCCAATTTAAAAATGCATTTAAAATAGTTAACTTCATAAAATTCTCTTAAACTAACAAACACAATATAACATAAGAAAATATAATACACTTCTAATTCACATTAAAATAAACAATTGGTATTTGAAATGTTACACACATTAAGTTGGCATATAAAATCAGAAAATTACTTTTAAACTTGATTTACTCTTATTAATGCGTTTCTCAAAATTACAAAAATTAATTTTTTTTTTTTTTTTTTTTTTCAATTCTGGCCATCATTATTCCATTTCATTACTTTGGGTGATTCTACGTTATTCCTTATAATTTACTTTATCAACTTGGCATTTACTCACAAACTTCCCCTTTCATTCCATTTCATTACGCTCCCTTACAAAATCTTTAACTAGTATGACACCCCACTATCAAAATTTTACTAACCCTTCTCTACCTCTAACTACTTACTATTTTAACTCCAATTGCCACCTTCTACTCTTATAAAAAAAAAAATACTCTCTAACCCTTTGTACATAGGATACGTGTTCCCCCCCCCAAAAAGCTCAATTCCCGTTCTCTGGCCCCTGGATTTTTACCTAAGGCGGCCCCTTCCCACTAAAACTATACCAAATCCCGTCCCAACCCTTATGTTGCGGACTCCCACATTACACTACCACTACTACAAAATTGCCATCCCCAAAAAATCTCAATCTCATAACCTCACTACAATTACAACAAATTAACATCAACGAATAAACAACAATATATCACTCAAGACTCTACATAAATTCTCCATTTCTACTGTGTCTCCACTTACTTCTCAAAATTCTATAACATACATTAACTCAAAACAATATTGCATTATTTTCATTTCCACTATTACTTTAACTCTTACTTCGATTTGGACAAATCTATGTCCCACAAAATTCAACTTGAACTGATTCAAACATTTTATTCAACTAATTACTATCACCCATTTCTATCTTTTACAACCCATTGAAAATTTTACCTATCACAACTATTTTTCATTTTATTTTTAAATCTATAAACACATTGAAAACATATTATTATATTTTTATAATACTTATTCCTAACATACTAATGCAATCAACACAATAAGACATAATAACACAATATAAGAAGTATTTAGTGCATCTATTTTTTAAATTCAAACAAAATTATTGAGTAGCAAATCATCATTATTAATTAAAATATATCAAATTTTTAATACGTTATCCCCTTGGATAACCTCCCAGCCACACACACTTGTACAATACATTACATAACATAATACACAAATATACATTGAACAAACAATTCTCTTTTAACTAATTTAGATAAAATTTATAAACATTATTATTTAAAATTTTTCATTAACTCTTTTTATTTATCATCATTATTTTATTATTTATCCTGTGTTGCAATCAGCTTTTCAAAATTGCTTAAAATTTATTATTAACATATATTTTTAATCATTATGTTCCACAAAATAGACCAGTTAACATTTATTTATTTATTCATGATTATTAAATTAAAATCTCATCACACAATTTAAATTCCTTATAAAATTCAAACACATAACATTCAATCACAATATCTAAAGATCTCAAATTATTTACTTCAATTTATTATTAAAATTGAATATTCATTTGATTATTAAAATAACATATCTCAATTATTATCAACATTCTACAAATCATTAACTATTGTCTTCATAATTATTTTGTTATTTAATTAGAGTGCAAAAATATTAATAATATTATTATTATTAATACAACATTTTCTAAAACATATACACATTACTTTTCTAACATTTCACAATACACACAAATGAATTCAATATTATTTACAAAATATACGTCAAAACTGTTCAAGTGTATCTCACTTCAGATGTCCAAATCAGCAAGGTCATTACCAAAAATTTACAATATCTAACAAGGTCTATACACTGATATTCTAGTTCAGCCACCATCGTCATATATATATCTAGTGTATTTGTAACATTCATCATTTTTATCAACACACAAATTATGATAATCATTACTATCATAATAATCTATCAATTCTATTTCGTCCATTATACCACTAGAAATCTTGTTACCATAAGTTAGGATTGTCCAGTCTATATCAGTGTTATTTGTTAACGTCAGGTAAATTGTTTTATCATTTTTGTATTCCTCAACTACTACGTCAGGTAAATCATTATAGTCAGGTAAGATATTATCAAAATTATTCTCTGTCTCTCTTTCAACAGGTACGTATTTCACATGATTCATCATCACCCCTTTTATTAATTTTCTCAATTCATCATACTTTCTTTCTAACTTGTATATTTCTATTTCATTCTCAACATATAACTCTCTTTCTTCATAGCACCACATCACACTCTCACAATTATTACGGACAGAGGGTACAACATTATACAACATTACTTCATTTAACAATAAGGGTCTCTTGCCCTGAAAAAACAACATTAAATCATCATCATCATTATAAACAATAAGGGGAAAATTTGCCCTCTGTCCCCATTCAATTACTACATTATCCTTCCACTCTCTCTCTACTTCATAAACACTCATTAACATTTCATTATCGCATTCTAAAACTTCATCAATACTATTTGTTATTATATTTTCATCATTTGCTTCTACATTATTCTTCACCCCCACTATACTCTCAAAATTGTCTACTATTTCGTCATTTTTACATTTTGTCTTACTTAAAACATTATCACCTAATTTCTCGAACTTCTGTTCTAACTTATTTACACTGTTTCTTATTATTTCGTTAGTGCTTTCTAAATGTTTACTCATTTCTTGTATCTCATGTTTCAACTCCTCAAAACTATATTTTGAATATCGAACTTTTCATTGATACTACTTTTGAACTCTTGCATATCGTTTTTCTGTTCATTAAAAAGCAATTTCATCATCTTAATCATATCATTATCTTCAGCCGTTTTATTCGCGACTGGTGTTGAGTGAACACCTTCATGCATGATTTGAGATTCAGTTATGCTTATCTGGCTTTCATCTACACTGTCAGTGACGCTGACAGTTTCCTGATTGTCTGCCATTTTTCTTAAAAAAAATTTTTTATATATATTTCTTAGCAAAATATTGTTTTGTCATACATAATTATTATTGAGAAAAGAAAAAAAAAATGTTCTGCTCACTCATACTACAAAACATGACATAACCTTATTCTATACGTCTATTTTACGTATGCAAAAAAAAATTTATTTTACCTCAAACAATCATTCTGTTCTCCCCGTAGGCCGTATTTTATATAAATTTATTGATATAAAATTGTCCCTGTTCCAGAAGCCAAATGTGATATTTCGTTTTATTGATATTAATAACTAAATATAATGTGATTTCGAATTTGTCAAAAATTGTACTATCTACTTTGTCGGGCGCCATCTTGCCAACTGCAAGAAAATAATTTACCAAGGTTCGTATCAGCGAACTAGGAGAACAGAATGTGGTTGCTGAAATAATAACAATGATTTATGTTCATCAATAATTAAACGTTATTATTACTTTATTATTATTCATATTTCATGTTAATAAAATCATACAGACAAAATTTGTGAATAATAGTTGTTAATGACCTTGAATCTCTTTTAATTTACTTACTCGCAATACAATAACAGGTTCTTGAACTACATTTATTTATTAAGAATAATAATGGGAACGCAAACCAGCCTTCTTATTACGATAAACTATAATAATACTATATTCTCACATACACACACAAAGCTACTTTAGAGATCTCATTTTTTAAATATTTCAAAATTTATTTCCCCATTTTATTTAAAAAAAACCAGCATTTTTAATTATTATTTTTTAATGGCTACTTTCCTGTTTACGAGTAGAAGTCGGCACCTGGGGTGTCTCCTCATGGCGTGTACTGTTTTATAGTTCGCACTATCACATTTTTTCTGCCGAACTGTTAATTTTGGATGAATATTGGCCGGAAAACTGTTTGTATTTTAGATGTACATATAAAGATTCACATTTTTCATTGTATGCGGGCCCGCACTTACGTTTCGAAACTTTGTATCGGTGTTGCTCGCGCGAGCGTTGAATTTAGACTGGGGCGAACTACTTGCGCTAATTTGTGAAGCGGCTGTTGTTCGCTAACTCTTATTGGTTTTCAGTTTGTATCCTTGCGCCAGTGGACTGTTTTTGGCTTGTTGACAAAACTGGTGACACACATCGTTATATAATTTGCTGACGCAACACATCGCCTGATGTCTGGTTGTGTAACGTGTTTACGTTTTCCGTGTTCGTCATTGTCCTTGAACTGACTTTGGTACAGTTTGCCGGTTATTAAAACTGTTTATATGAATATTGTCTAATAACTTTGTTTTCAACGCCTCAAGCAGTGTTGCCGTTGTTGGAATCGCTTCCACATAACAAATTTACCTCTCGGTCATAACATTTTTCTATCACTCAACAAGTTAATTATTATTTATGAAAAAATACAAATTCTGTTATTACCCCAGGTATGCCCAAAAATGCCCCGCTACAGTGTTATTTATTGATTACACGAGCTCATTATGCAAATTAATATATTCAATAATTACTTAATCACAGATTCGTTAATTCAGTAGCGTAATAGCATAACACGCCACAGTGTTGTATTTGGCTGCCCAACGCGTGGCAGATGTTGTATTTGCCGCCCAAAGAACGTGGGGCATTACAATTATCAAAAACTCCCAATATAAAGAAAATCTTGTATTTGGCGCCCACCGCACGGCAAAGAGCAGGCAGTAGAGATAGGATAAACGTATATATTAATATTTCATGTTAGTAGTTTTTAAGAACAAATATTATTAGTGTGAAGCTAGTTGGACTGGGACTGAATGTTAACGCGTAGTAAAGCTGCAAAAATGACGACCAGTAGCACAGATTCCATGAATTTTGACATTAATAACCAACAGGGAGTACCTGGTGTCGAACGAGAGGAATCACCAACTTATTCACAAATGAATGAGGAGACGTCAGACGTCAGAGCGCGGGGATAGGAGTCCCAACGACAACCGCAGGAAGAGGTGACGTTGCGCGCATTAATGGATTTTATGAGTAAGAAATTTGAAAAGCAGGATGAAAAATTTAATGAGATTAATGAAAATTTTATAGAGATTAGAAGAGATATTAATGAAAAACTCGAAAAGCAAAAGGAAGAGATTAATGAAAATTTTATAGAGATTAGAAGAGAAATCAATGAAAATTTCGAGAAGCAAAAAGAAGAAATCAATGAAAAGTTCGAGAAGCAGAATGAAAATTTTACACAAATACGCACGGAAGTGCGTGAATACATAAATAATTGTGATAAGAAGTTAGACGTACAAAAGGAGCAGCTCGCGCTGTTACGCACAGATATACGTGGACATACGAATAACTGGAACAACAATAAAAACGAAGTCGAGAAGAAACAGGAAGAAGAAGAGAATGAAATTTACGAAGAGGTACGGAAAGTACGAGATAACGATAACGCTGTTGATTTCACAGACGTGTTAGCTACTGAGAAATTAGCAACTGTGAGATCTAACGTAAGTGTCAGTAGTAAGTCGAGAAACAGGTGGATTGAGAAAAGAAATGATTTTGTTTCTTTGTACTTAATGACGTCGGAAGAGGATTATCCAGACATGGATAGAGATAATAAAGGTTTAATACCATCAAATAGAATGCGTAAAAGGCATAAATTCAACGATATGAGAAGAGATACTGCATCAGTGAAACCCATGATGAACTATTTAGAATGTGGAATAGACACACATCGTCGAAGTAGTCGAGCTGCAGCAATAAGAAGCATGAAGAGGAAGTTCGATATTAAGATGAACACTGCGTGTTATGAAGCAGAATGCAAATTTAAACAAACCATGGATCAGGTGAAACGAAAAAACCGACAGGATCCGTATGTAAATTCGTCCTGGGCAAGGAACGTTATGAGAAAAAGGAGAAGAATAAAATTCGCCGAACGACTTAAGAAAATTGTAAGTGCTACTAGTACTGAAAGAAGATATCAAGCGCTCGAGATAAGATTTCTTAAGAATCAAGAAAACAAAATACTTAGTGCATACGTAAATAATGGTAGTATGACTGGAAAACGTTGTTCAAGACGAGGGTACGGAATATTTCCAACACGCCCGTACGAAGGGAGTGGTAAACAGGTTTGGAAAAGGCGACGAAAGCAATTTAGAGCGTGTCGGCCCAGAGAAAGCTACCGAAAGGGACGGTACGACATATCTTTTACTCACTCTAAAAGCGAGAGGAAGAGACACGTCATAAATCTTGGAGGTGTTGAAGACGAAACACATTGTAACAGCGTAACGGGATCAGCAGACCGCCTGAAAAGTGAAGGCGTGACGCAAGCCACTAGGTCAGACACCCTCACTGTTGACAAACAAAATGCTTGCGTGAATGACGGCACAAGGTCTATAAGACATACAACTATGTCTCCACAAATAGACAGTTGAGAACGAAATAAATAAACACGTGGTAAGAAGGCGATTTTAAGAACGTCTGAAAATTTAATAATTAGGTTAGATAATATTGAATAAAATACATTAATTATGATTGATTATGTGATAATACATAAACCAAGGTAAGATAATTATAGATATGAGTATTAATGAATGACGATTAATGTATGAAACTAAAATGACGCAACATGCGAACTCACAGTGCGATAGCAATGGAAAACTGAGGGGTATTTTCAACGTACGATTGCTGAAGAGATACTTTGAGACGAAATCACAAGTCTCAAAGGAAAACGAAAGTGCATCGACAATCAGTTAGACTAGTGGATTCGGAGGCGGATCAACACATAAGGTGAATGTCCCGCGAAAACCGGTCCAACTAGCTAATCAGTATGATGTATATCTTATTAGTGTATAATGTAAAGATTTTGTACAAGGAGTTCTTAAGTCACAATGTGGCAACCTAACGACATTAATTACATGTGTATAGCCAGTGTTAATGGAAATTTAAATAGAAAAGACAATTATGATGTGAAAAGTTCAATTGAATGTGCAGCAATAAATTGCGAAAAGACGTTATAACAAGTTTTATAGACACCCGATGATATTAGATTAATTAATCAAATCTGAGTGATATAAAACAAAGTTATGTGAATCGTTAATTGTTCCTGAATAATGTATATAAATTTCTAATCAATATAATTAGTATAGATGATAGTAACACGTATTGTGAGTGATACTCAATAATAATTAGTGAATGTATCAATGTGTAATTACAGGTCGTAAATTGTATTTTAAATGGTCAAGATAGACTAAGAACATTAGATATCATAATGATATTTAAACGATACATGAATAATTGTAATTCATGTCGAAAATCATTATTTCATGTGTTAGATTATAAGCGGACGGCACAGCCATCCACAGCTATTATTATTGTACATAATCCCATATCTAATTAGATATGCAAATATGTAAAAAATGCGTTCATCTTTCCTCAGATGCGCGGCAATAAATTCCCAGAGGTAGTTTACGACCAAATATAGGGAATATATACCCATATACCCCAAGCAGAGGAAAGTAGGTCATTGACCGCGACTTTATCAGAGGGGACTCCCACAACAAACTCAGAGCGCAGAAATCGGATTAGAGTGTCTTCCGCTAATCCAACATCAAATCCGATTTGGGGACCTATGTAACAACCAAAAATTTAAAAATTTTAGTGTGACTGAAAAGACGTTACATTCAGCATGACACACCTACTCAGCCCACGAGCAATAAATAAAGGAATGTGTGTAGAAGTGTCAAGTGAACGTTTACTTCAGACAATGCAAGTACGTTTCACATAGTCGTACAATAGGGAACAGGGTTGGCCGTGACAGACTCAACTAAAACACGAGATTTACAGCCTGCAAATGTAAGATAATGGAATCTGTGTCAAGTACCAATTTAGAGGAGAAACTGTGACGGACACACTGCCGGGTTGATTTGTAGAGTACCAGTAAAGAATAAAAAGGGTGTAAGTCACACAATAGTATATACCCTATACGAGGACGGACATCGATACCTAAAAATAATAGAATCGAACTTGTAAACAGCAGGGGAACGACTTTCTGGCGACAACGGATATTTACGACAGTCAGTAGGTGTGCCGTTTTGGAAACGACGTCACGCTGCGCCAGGATAGCGTTCAGGAAAAAAGGGTCAAACACAGCGAACAATAACAAGAGACGACACATTGTTTTCGTGAGAACTGCAGCGAGACCCGGAGTACGCTTAGACAATAGCATGATAGATGAGCATGAAATTTCTCCTGTTCTACGAAAAGAGTACGGAGGCTTTCGACGCGAACCCGTGGGGAGACAGGATATCCAATCACAACCCAGCATCTACCCAGAGAACTGGTGGAGAGGACCGTCGCCAGCATAGCAACGGGAACGTCGAATGAGAAGTGAAGAACGACACTCTGGCTTAAGGGTAGGAGATCTTCCGTCCTATCATGTTCAACTTGAGGCGTGCTTTCCAGAAGGGTGCATTGTGGTACACGATGTTTGATAAAAACTGCTTGCAGAGCACGCGGGAGGACAGTCTCTCATAATTTTTCAACCATATACTTTGGACAGTCTTTCATAAAATTTTACTCATATACTTTGAGCAGTCAGTCGATCGTCAAAGTTCGCTTAACATACGGACGGCAGTGGGACTTTGAAAGTTTGCCACGCGTCATATAACTAAGAGACTTAGACATTTCGATATTGGCGCGTATCCGGTAATAGTGTACTTTCAGTGTCTAAAAACATGCGACATACGCCAGTGCTTAACAATTATAGAATTCTTCATTATACTCTAATTCAGAATTGAACTAACCAGTCACACTTACATCAATAATCGACGCGTAGAACTATCGTTGTTGTAACACCGGACGGCGAAATCATAACATTATACAGTGTTGCGGTGCGATACAATATCATGTGGAACAATTACACCGCGGCATCAAAACAAACAGTAATGAACATATCAAACGTTGAACAATAGACAGACATATATATATACACCATAGTTAACGATGAACTTATCTTCACGACACATAATTTCATGACTCGAACAATAACAGCAGAATCAACACAATACGAACACACTGCGCGAGTGAATCTGTTTCGCGTGTGTTAAGTGTCAGTGACCACAGCTTCCCACACATGATCCAGCAGAGAGGAGTTACGCCGATGGAAATATCGGATAATTCACCTAAACAAGTAATCTTTATGTTATTCTTATTATAAGGAGCTCTACTGTCCTGTCTCTTTTTCAAGAAACACCCCTTGAGCATTTAAATTAAACATGATAAACATAATTTAACGCCATCCATCTGAGGCATACGATG
The DNA here is from genome assembly GCA_034769895.1 of Magicicada septendecula. Classification (NCBI taxonomy): domain Eukaryota; kingdom Metazoa; phylum Arthropoda; class Insecta; order Hemiptera; family Cicadidae; genus Magicicada; species Magicicada septendecula. Next base: position 400,188,087 of record CM068371.1, on the reverse strand, counting down.
AACGCATTAGTATAGGATTTATTGTTTGAATATTTGTGTTTCTATATATCGATTGCATTATATATGTATGTATATGTTTTTCAGCAAACAACGTATTGGATTTACCTTGTAATTTGATGTATAAACATGTGTTCTTTTATGTTCTTTTCATGAGTTTATGAATGTATGTATTTACAGGGAATCATCCATATTTTATATATTGAATTTAATGAATGGTATAATGTTAATAAATAAGTGTTTATTTTATCAATATGCGTTCATCATTGTCAAATTACCTCAGAACGAGAAAGTAATGGCATTTGAGTGATTTATGGTAGTTTATTTTATTTTATTTAGTAATGCAACAACTAGAGTCTCCATGCAATAGTTATGCTAACGTAAAGTAATTAACGTGTTATTTATTGATTACACGAGCTCATTATGCAAATTAATATATTCAATAATTACTTAATCACAGATTCGTTAATTCAGTAGCGTAATAGCATAACACCCCACAGTGTTGTATTTGGCTGCCCAACGCGTGGCAGATGTTGTATTTGCCGCCCAAAGAACGTGGGGCATTACAATTATCAAAAACTCCCAATATAAAGAAAATCTTGTAGTATCCAATACCGGAAATAAATATTATTATCAATTAAATAATTAATGTAATTGTTTTAACCAAAACCCAGTAAAGTAATATTATAAAAAGAAAAGTACACTAACCCAAGAATTAGAGTTAGATGTAGTAAAAATCTATAGAAAAATAACATTAGTAATACTGTGTATAATATTAGTAAAGAAAGAAATAGTGAGAAAGTGACAAAGAGAAATAATTATAGGGATTACACACTTAGAAACACTTAATGTAAACAGTTAAAATGTGCAATAGTGAAAGTGTGAAACCCCAAAATGGTTAGAAACCATATTTATGATAATAAAATGCTTAACAATCAATAATAAACAATAATTGATTAATGGTGAATCAAATAATAATTAAGAATAAGGTTTTAATGATAGAATTAGATGTAAGCACTTCATAATGTGGGATAAACACTGAAGAGTGATGAGGAAACACTATGTGATTAAAAGTGAAACAAATTAGTAATTAAAAATATAAGGTTTTAATAATAATATTAAATGTAAACAATTAGTAATATGAAATGAACACTGGAAGGTGATGATAACGTTGTTAATTAAGAGAATTAAGATTAATTGTAAACGATTGTAATTAAAAGGGGAGTATCCCATGAAAAGATAAACAGCTAGTGTCAACATGGATTGAGAGTAGAGTTTAATTAGGGAATAAGAAATTAATAATGTAATAAATAAACACCCCCAGATTGTAAGGGAAAACCAATTATCCAAAAGGTGATGTTAGTTAACACCCAAAAAATAGTAATTAATGAAATGAGTTGTAAACAAACTTTACTTAATAATTGTTAAATAATTGTGTAATTATAATTATGAATAGGGTATGACTGAAGAATTTGTACAGAGCATACGCCTAGATGTTATGTTTTTAATTGAGGAAGAATAGCGAGTGGTAGCCATATTAGATATGGCTAATATGGCTATTTAAAGGCAAACTAGATAATTAAGAAGTTAATTACACTACAAATTACAAATCTAATTACACTAGAAAATCAGTAAATGTAGAAAATAACAAAACCAAACAGATAATAAACAAAACAAAACACATTAGAATAAAATGAGACATCATTTGTATAAATTCAGTAAATATAGTCAATGGCTACTAGTGCATCTGAAATGCCTAACTGTCAAAACCAATAATTACAAATTGTATAAAATCCACAAGGAAATTAACAAATCTAAGGCGAGTAACTAGCCAAGAATAATGTGTAAATAATTTTAAAAGAAAAATGTTACAATAAGAACTTAAATTAAAAGAAATATGTAATTAACAAATGTTAACATAATTATACAAAAGTTAATATCTAATAGAACATGACCTTATGAGGTATTAATTTAATCTTTGAAAGGAAAGACAAACAGTAGTGATAATATTTAATACCCAGGAAGGAAGACAGAAGAATAAAATCAATCAGAAGATATACAGTAATTTTGAATAAAAATTCAAATATGATAACAATGGTAATAAACCATGCCTTAGCCAATCAAAGGATTTAGGTTACCATAGAAACGGACCGTTGGTTACTAATTTTCCGTTAATTTTTCAGTACTCGTATAATGACGCTTGTGTAGTAGGGACGCAAGATTTTGTATGACAGAAATTTTACTTTAAAAAGTTTAAAAAATATTCAAAAGTCAAAAACATATACCAGTGAGAAGGAGATGAAGAGGAATAACATTTAACTGATGTCTAGGAACAATATAAACGAAAATTAAAAGCAGAAATTCCCAAGACTAATATGAAAAGGATGCCAGCAGCCTAAGTCACTCAAAATTGATTAATTCTCCAATTCAAATGATCTATCACAAACCTTCTGAACTGATAAGTATCATTTAAATACCCTAATTCCAGGAATAAAAGCACTTTAAATATTTCTCGTATCTATACAAACTCTCACTATGAATTGGAAATAATTTCTTTCAAGGATTAAATAAAATAAACTTACATAGAAAAACTTAACTAAAAAATAACCTCGCACTACATTGCGAACTTTAGAAACACTTATTACTACACTGCAGAACAAATTGTAGCCACACTTTATATTATTTAAGTACGAATAATGTACGGTAGTGTACTTTTTTATTGTAACCATATTTAATGTTTTCTTTATAATCAAAAGGACTCCAGATTTTGGATGAGTTGACGTATAAAATACAAACAGTAGCCATTACGGCATCAGAATAGCTCGTTCAAAACCAATTTCGTCAACTTGAGATAAAGCGTTTCATGTTTAATGTCGGAGCAAATTTATTAAATACTAAATTATAATATTATTGTCACATTAAATAATTACCAAACAACCATTAAAGAAACAGTACAGAGTGTAACCATTGTTTTATTTCATAGGAAATTGTATAATATATGTGTGTTAGCGAACTTGCAGATTAGACAACTAGCGCTTTCGCTATCTGTGCAATACAGTAAGCTGTACAAAGGCGGGAACCGATTCGAATGCTCGGCCGTCACCGCTGAAAACACCATACTAACACATTAATTCATAAATTTAATTGTTTTCAACAAACAATTTGGCGCCACCCGGGATTCACAAACCCCTATTAAATTACAGGTAAGGTTTCCACTAGGCTGTACTGATAATTGTGACAACGCTACGGACTTTGTTAGCACCAACCATTGATGTAACGACAAGGTGTGAGACGAACACACCACACTAATACATAAAAAACAATATACACGTCTTAACACGGACACACCACTCATCTCTTACAATGTTTATTCTTCAACTGGTCCTCATCAGAGCAGTAGTTATTAATTTTCTTCGTTGTAGTGTGATTATTCCGTATTAGTGATCCGTTTTTTGGTTCGGTAATAAGTGTTGGTTAATAGTGTATTCGTTCAAATAGTTCGTCCAGAATGTTGTGATGATATTCACATTAGAAAATGTTTGATTAGTGCCTGGACTGTTCTGATATCTTGTTTGTAATTGCCAATTTTCGTAAACGTAATGGTTTAGTTTCTTTTATTTAACTTTTGTATGGAACACTCATATTTAAAATTTTCTTTCTGACGCTCAATTCTTGTCAAAAAATGTTTTATCTTTTTTAGCTATATCGTTTTGATGTGTTCTCCTTTACGTTTAACAATCAACTCTTAGCTTTTTTCTTCATCATACAAAAGGTCCTGGCTGATTATTAGTAAATTTAGATTGTTTCAGTCAGCTGATACTAAGTCTCAAGTTTGATTTTGTACAAAAGAATTGAATTTTACATTATATTATAAATTACATTTTGATTATTATTTATTCTTATTAAATGCTAATTACATAATCAAATTCCTTATTTAATTCTGCATAATTTAATACCATACATGATATATTTTATAGTATTTTTTAACTCAAAAGCCATATTTACAGTATATTTTGTTGTAGGCCTTAACTACTTTACTTCCTTACAAATTGAATGTTTTACAGTACAGTAAACCCTCGATTTAACGGACTAATTGGGGCTGAGGGGTGTCCGTAAAATCGAAAGTCCGTTAAATCGCAAATTTTGTTTTTTGAGGATATATTTAAATCAAATATGCCTATAACACTTGAAATTTTAATACTATTAATATCATGCAAATACCGTATTGTTCCGAATACAAGCCGCACTTTTTCTCCTAAAAACATGGTCGCTAATTTGGCATGCGGCTTGCATTGCATGCTAACGAAATTCGAAGTTATACCTGACTTCTGGCGGGACGAACGCTTTTGGTATCTATGGGTTGTTTACTGCCTAAGCAACAGCAGTTTGCCTGGCTGTAGTTAACTCTGGCGTTATGATTTATGACTACAACCGAATGTTTTAACAGCAAACTGAAGAAAGAATAGGAAGATAAAGTGTAAGTGCGTGTTCGCACCCTTCTGTAGGCAGCAAGACAAAGGATGAGTAGAGGGGTGAGAGTAACATGTTTCTAAATAACGGGTAAACTACCAGTGTGGTTTTCTATTGTAACAGCGACAACATCGCTTATCTGTATTTTGTTTTCATTCGGCGTTTTTGTAGTGCGTTTGCGGTATGAGTGATATTGTGGAGACTAAACGCACGCAGTCAAATCAAATTAAACATAACCCGTACGATGCGAATTATAAATTAATTGTGATAAAAATGTAGAAAAAACATACAATCGCGAAGCCGCAAGGAAATTCGATATTGATGAATCCTGTATTCGACGATGGAGAAAACAGAAGGAACGACTTTTAAATGCAAATATACTGCGCGACGAGCATTCGCGGGACCTCAAGTTGGGCATTTTGTAGCAGCAGAGTCCAGCGTCTGTGAATACATACGGCTTTTAAGAAGGCAAGGACTCCCTGTCACTAGACATGTTTTAAAATTAAAAGCTTTAGAAATCGCAGAAGAATTAAAAGTTTCTGGTTTCAAAGCCAGCTTCGGGTGTAAAAGACGAATGATGCAGCGAAATGGATTTGCGCTTAAATGACGTACATCACTCGCGCTAAAACTACCGAGTGACTACGAAGAAAAACTCCTACAGTATCAGCGGTTTGTCATTCATTTACGCAAGAAGCATAATTATTCACTTGAACACATGGTAAATGCTGATGAAACGCCCGTATTTTTTATTTACGTATATTTACTGTGGACCAAAAGAGAACCAGTAAAGATTACGGGAAATGAAAAGTTACGTGCCACTGTAATGCTTGCTGTATTAGCCGATGGACGAATATTTCACGGTGAAATACGATGCATATCAGTGTATATTGTTCAGTGTTAGTCGTCGTGATGTCTTCCACTGAACGTGTGCGACGCCTGCACCAACGACAACGCAAAGACAGGGATCGTGAAGAATTAAATGAATTAACTCCGTTCTCATCAAATACAATTGAAGATGAGAAAATTTGCGTGTTTCAAAACAAGAAACAAGAAGAAAAGAAACGAAAGAATGCTCCGATAGCCAAGCAATATCGCCAGGACAGGAGAGTCTGCAGTTTATGCACATTATATGTTTCAAAAGCCTAAAAACTTTTTTTTTCCTTCCCCCATTGTGTCTGTCAAATTCTGTCCATTAAATCCGAAGTCCGTTAAATCGAGGGTTTACTGTATATGTTAGATTCCGATTATCCTTAAACAAGATCATTGATTGAATTATTATGATTTGGTTTCTTTAATTCTTAGTAATTTGATGATTTACTTAGCTAATTTGAACACTACCTTCAATTTAGGCTTTTCTTTAGACTCCAGTGTTTATTACACTTGCATTTTTTCTAATAATATCCTATACATTCCTTAATTACTTTCACAAAGTGTTGTTACATTTCTTATAAATGGTTAGTGAGTTACACTCAACAATTTTCATTCATTTAATTAGTTTCATTAACTTATTTACTAATAATTTATAATGTTGGTGAGATTTACAATTTGGCCTATATTTTTATGTTAGTTCAATTACCAAGTTCACTATTATTTCAGCTTGCTAATACCCTTTCTGACATACAATTCTAATAAAATCTTAACAACAAAATTGCCCTTACTTAATTACAACATTGTTTTTGATTAATTGATATTATTAAAACATAATAAAGATATTATCTGAAAAATAAATTTAATCTCAAGCATTCAATGCTATGAGTTCAATGAACTTCTAACACAACAAAACACATCTATTTTTACTTAAACAGTTTATTAAAGTTAATTATTATTCAGTCTATTGCTGTTTTTGTTTTGATTTAGGGATTTACCCTGGTTCCCCTCACTATTCACTATATTCCCAAATCTGATTTCTAGTAATTTTGTCTAGTCTTGGGGAATAAGGAACATCACTTAAATGGGATTATTATTAGTCACTTTTCACAATCAAAATAAATTACCCTTGTACACCTTTAATCATATATCTAATATTTTTACTTATACATAATTTACATTGTTTTCATTTTATTGTATTGTACTTTTATTATGTTAACTTTTTTGGGGGTTTTATTTTTATAATGTGTACTGTTTTTTCACTAGTTATTTCTTTATTCAGTGGATTTGTTTATACGTGATTTTTCCTTACCTGCTCCTATTCTACCTGGGTATATCTACTATATAAGTTGGACTATCACTTAAATTGGTTTTAATGAACTTGACTTCTTTGGATCTAGAATTTCAGTTTACTGTTGTTCTTGATTAATTATTATAGAAATTATTCTTTTATGCCAGTTTGTTTTTATTCTATACTTGCTTATTTTTTGAATTATAACAAGGTGGATTTTCTGTCACGCTACAATATTCATAGTTGAAATTATAATGTAACAAGTGAAAGATTTAATAGAATCTGAAACTAAAGTAAAGCTGTAAGGTGTAATTTTTTGGTCAAACTTAAATATGAAATGTTTGTATTGATGTAATAATAGCAATGTTCATTATAAGTGTTTATCATGTTGTATCATGTTGATTGTGTAAGTATGGGGGGGATATTAAATAATGATGGAGAAGGAGGTTATTACTTCCATATTCCTTAAGGAATGGAAGTATGGTGATGGCAAAAAAAATCGTGTTCGAGATTATTGCAGATTCTGATTCTACTACACTCAAAACATGAAAAAAAGTCGTTTTCCAAAAAGTGTGTGTGTGTGTGTCTGTCTGTCTGTGTGTCTGTCTGTAGATTTTTTTTCTATGGCAAACGATAACTGCCGCAAACTCAAACAGAATCAAATAATTTTTTGCATACAGCCCTTATTTGTAGAGTACTCAAGACCTATTGTTTTTGGTGAAGATCGGTTGAGGGAAAGGGGTAGTTTACCTGCAACGGTTTTTTTTTATCAATGGAAATTTTTTTTTTGGCAAACGATAACAGCCGCAAATTCAAACAGAATCAAATAATGTTTCGCATACAGCCCTGAATTGTAGAGTTCTCAAGACCTATTGTTTTTGGTGAAGATCGGTTAAGGGAAAGGGGTAGTTTACCTGTAATGTTTTATGTTTTAACAAGGGTATTTCCTATGGCAAATGATAACAGCCGCAAATTCAAACAGAATCAAACGATTATTTGCATACAGCCCTAAATTGTAGAGTTCTCAAGACCTATTGTTTTTGGTGAAGATCGGTTGAGGGAAAGGGGTAGTTTACCTGCAACGTTTTTTTAACAAGGGTATTTTCTATGGCAAACGATAACAGCCGTAAATTCAAACAGAATCAAATAATGTTTTGCATACAGCCCTGATTTGTAGAGTACTCAAGACCTATTGTTTTTGGTGAAGATCGGTTGAGGGGAAGGGGTAGTTTACCTGCAACGTTTTTTTATCAAGCGTATTTTCTATGGCAAACGATAACAGCCGCAAATTCAAACAGAATCAAATAATTTTTTGCATACGTCCCTGAATTGTAGAGGTCTCAATGACTTTCGATTTTGGTGAAGATCGGTTAAGGGGAAGGGGTAGTTTACCTGCAACCTTTTACGTTTTAACAAGAGTAAAGTACTTGAAAATTTATTAAACTTTTTGAAACAATGGTAATTGTTAAAAATAAAATAATTTTGTTGCCAGGCAATAAAATTATAATTTTTTCATTTTAATGTAATATAATATTTTTCATTTAATACAGCAATAAAAAGGCAGGTAAGACACAGCCTGGCTGTTTGGCTGAAAATGATTTTAAATATAAATCTTAGAATATGGAAGTCATGTATGGTCCTCCATACCGATATTTAAATTGTTAGTAATAAGTTTTATTGAGTATTAAATTGAATTATGTTGATGATGTAGAATGTGTAGTTGATCTTATGATGTAACTAAATGATTATATGTTGATTTGAGGAGTATTATGAAAGAGGCTTAACGATTTTTAAGTAAATAATTTGTTATGATGTAGTTGATTTAAATGTGTTTTATTCTATATAAGAATTTTATTAATGAATTTAATTATTTTGAAATGTGAATTATATAATGGAAGGTATTTGTAATGTTGTAATGGGAAATGTTTATTTAAATTCTGACTGGAATCAGGGAAATATTTTGAATTTTGGAATAAGAATTAACGTAAGAAGGGTATTCAGAATGTTGGTATTGAAGTTTAAATGTTTTATGTATCCATGTATATGTTAGAAGTTAAGAAAAAATCAGTGCTTCTTAACGCAAACCAGCCCACAGCTACGGGGGACCAGATCAGTTAGGGATATGGTATTATACAAGGCCACTATTTGATATTTTGATTTCATGTTTCAGTGTCTGGTGATGTTGTGGTGGCGGTCCTGTGCTGGCCGGTGCGTCAGAGCAGGGGCGTCAAGTGCCTGTCTGGCCTTGCAGTGCTGGGATCTCGAGAGGGAAGTCCAGTAAGGTCATTCAGGTGCGGCCACAGTCACTGGACCAGGGGGTAAGTTAACCATGGTTTTAAACAAAACATAAAGGGAGTTGTGGCGACATATCCACGCTGATCCCTTTAGGAAGTATGTGAGTGTCAATGAGAGTTTTTATGCTTCGGCATAAAACCTCTCATTGAGGGGGTATTGTAAAAGTACAGTTAGGCCCACCCAGGGGTAATTTGGGGAGAAATAATAAGTGTAGATTTATTTGGAAATTATAACGACGTATGCAATGTGAACAAGTTAATGTCAAGGTCACCATCAGAACGCAAGAAAAGCAGTTATTTTTAGCCATATGACATCTGAACTTTGTAAACAGAGGTCACGACATATGACGTCAGAGCCAAACCTAGCAATACGTCACTTGGAATGCAGGGCGTCGACAGCGTTCTGCGGTGAATGTAACAAAGGCAGTTGGCAATTAACATCTAACGACTACAGACGTGGGCCGTTAGCTCGCCCGCCAGCTGAGTACAGTTTTTCGTCTCGCCCGTACATAACAATGTGATTTTTTAAACGAAATATAATATTTTTTAAGGAATATACGCGATGAGCTGTTAGAAGTAGAAACCACATCAGAAAATAAGGAAAATAATGAGATCATATTCACAACGGCTGAGTTACAATGGGTATCAGCAGAAATAATGATTGACACAGGGGCCAACTGTGTTAATAGACCTGTGGAATTTAACCGAATAAAAGAACTTTGTAAAGAAAATATACCAACGCTGCCAATAAGCAACATGGTGATAGTGGGAGCTACTGGGAGATTGAATAAAACAGACAGGCAACAAGCCATGCTAGAAATGTCCAGTCAGGGCCAAATGATTCCGATGGTGTTTTTGGTAGTGCAAGCCTTACCATTTAAAGCAATGATAGGGTGTGACATACTACGGTGCCACTCAGCAGTCATTGATATGTGCAGTGGAAAGATAACACTGTACCATGCACAAGGGGAATGGTCGAGTGAGATAAAGTGGCAAATGTGCCACTCACAATTGACATACATTTACCCTGTTACGTAATGATAGGGAGGAATTTATAGCACCAGTCGGGGAAACAGCCCACATAGAAGATGACGAATGGGACAAGAAGACAGGAGAAATTAATTAATTTACAACCACTAGTATGAGCAAGATCACCACTATACAAAAAAGACAGCTGATTGGAATATACCAGAAATATAGAAAAGTATTTTCAAATCTACCACGCAAGGCAAAAAACTTCATTTGCGAATTATCATTTCACACCAATATTAACTTCAAAAAGAAGTCGTACCCCATAGCACAGTCTTTGAAACCGGCCGTGAAGAAAGAAATACAACGTATGATGGAGCAGGACACAATAGAATATAGTTCATCACCGTACACAAGTCCAATTGTAGCAGTACAGAAAAAGGATAGTGCTATACACCTGTGTCTTGATGCCTGGGAAATTAATAAAAATATAATAAATGACAGAACTTTGCCGGGAGAAATAGACGAAATTATGAAACAATTTAAAGGTTGCAAGTATATGAGCATATGGGACGCTGTATGTGGCTATTGGCAGGTAGAGCTACACCCTAATAGCAGAAAGTACGTAGCATTTATTTTTGAAGGCAGAAATTATCAATTTAAGCGACTTCCATTTGGGTTAGTGAACTCTGTCGCAATATTCGTCAAGTGCATGGATCAGATTCTTGGTAGAGAAGTACTTGAATTTATGACAGTCTATGTAGATGACCTGTTAATAACATCTACGACATGGGAGGAACACTGTCAGTGAGTTGAGATGGTGTTAAGTAGACTTGTCGAAAATAACATAACACTTAAATTGGACAAATCCAAGTTAATTACGAACAAACTATAGTTTCTTGGATTTATTCTGACAGAAAACGGAATCACTACATCCCCAGAGAAAGTAGATGCTATACAAAATTTTCAAACACCAAAAAATGTAAGACAACTCCAATCATTCTTGGGAGTTTGCAATTACTACAGAAAGTTTCAGAAGGATTACTCAGATCTGACAACTAGGTTCAAACATCTATTATAATCCAAATATAAATGGAAATGGGGTAAGGAGGATGATGAAACATTCAAATTAATCAAAAACAAATTCTTGGACAACGTTATCCTTCACCATCCCGATTTTAGTAAAAGTTTTTTTTTCAACTGTGATGCAAGCGATGTGAGCCTTGGAGCAGAATTTTATCAAGAGGACAATGAAGGAAAACACCTGGTACTAAGTTTTGCAAGCCGAGTCTTAAACAATAGCGAACGCAACTACAACATAACAGAAAAGGAATTGTTGTGTGTGGTGTTTGCATGCAACAAGTTCCAAACATACATACTAGGTTTCCAAATAACTGAAAGATCAGACCACAAGTCGATATCGTTCTTACAGAAGTGTAAGTTAAGTCATGGAAGACTGACTCGGTGGATTCTGGCCTTACAAGAGTATCATATCACATGGGAATATATTCCAGGAAAACAGAATACAGTTGCAGATGCATTATCCAGGGTCAATCTAGATAAAGGCATATTTGAGGTTGACAGGGAAGATATCAGCAAGATATACCACATTTTTGCATATGTGGTGAACTAGCCAACTTACTGAATAGTATAAAAGAAGAACAAATAAAAGACACTAGACTTACTCACATCAAAACTAGAATCCAAAGTAATGACATAAAACCATTTCAACTGCCATTTTATCAAATTTATAATAATTTAATCTTTACAAAATCCACTACCAGGGATGACAGGTGGAAATTATATATACCTAAAACTATGGAGACACAAATAATAACAATATACCATCAACTTTATGGACACATGGGACCCACAAAGGTCATTAAAGCTTTAGAGGAGCATGTCTACATAAAGGGCATAAATAGAAAGGTGAGACAAACGTTAAGGAAATGTGTGGACTATGTCAAAAGGTAAATAATGAGAAGAAAGAAGGAGCCATTATTACAATAACATCTGACCGGAAGCTATAAAAGGTATTCCTAGATATTTGTGGACCTTTTCCCCGGAGCGGAGGAAGACAGGCACAAGTACATAGTAATCGTTTGGGACCATTTTACAAAGTACACAAAATTATACCCGATTAGCAAAGCGTCCACTAGGGTGATCATAAATATAATTATCAATAAATACATAATAGATATTGGAATACCAAAGTCAATAATAACAGACCACGGGATGCAGTTCAAAGGTAGAAGATGGCGAGAAGAAATGTTAGATAAAGGAATAAAAACTTATAAGTCCTCTATCTACCATCCAAGCAGTAATCCCGCCGAAAGAGTACTAAGGGAGGTAGGTCGTATTCTTCGTACGTACTGTCATGACGACCATAAGAAGTGGAGCGAGTACATCACAACCACCGAACCATATCTAAATCTGTCATACCATGAGACATTAGGCATCTGTACGTACCAATTAATGTTTTCATAACCACCACCTCGAGAAATAACTGAAATGATAAAGTTCCCTGAACAGCCACAGGAATAAATTAATTTGACAAGGATATACAATAGGGTACATCACCAGGCAGAATTAAGAAGGAAAAAACAGAATAAGAAGGGGATTCCCAAAATTACTTATCAAGTTGGTGAAAAGATACTAATTAAAAACAGACAACAACCGAGTAGTACCGAGGGGATAGCAAAAAAAGCTACTTCAACTGTATATAGGACCCTTTGTGATAATTAAAAATAATGGCAACAATACCTATGTGATTGGGTACCCAAATACCAACAGGGTCAAGGGTACATATAATAAAACCGAGATTAAACAATTTTATGAATAAACCGGAAAAGATGAAAACTTTCAACAGATTATTTTCCCCAAACCCTGTCTAAGTAAAATAATCATGTTTTGGTGGGAGGTAATCTGTAATGTGACAGAACAAATAGGTCCAATAAGTAGGTAGGCACAGAAAAATAAGACCACACTTAACAAAATAAAATACTTAATTCAAACAGACCAAATAAATAAAAACCCCAAGCCAATACCAAGAAGTACATTACAATAGTATATAATAGTTAATGTAATTTAAATGATAAGGAAATAACTGTAAACAATGTTCAAGTGTCAGTGAAATAATGAGTGAGCAATATTAGTTATTAATCACACAGACAGGACTGTGAGGGTTAATGATTTTTTGTACAGTGAAATATAATTGTAAACACCACAAACCAAAAACAAAGGGTGTAAACAAACAAAAGAGTATAGAAATGGTTTAGATAGGAATAACAATTATTCCAAGGCATGTTTCTAAATTAGGAGAATAATTATAAGTTTGAATATTAGTATTAATTTAAACAGTTTTATTGAAAGTTAGTTATTTTTGTTTAATGTTAATTGGAGTCTTAGCCAAGAAGGCATGACATTAAGTTAAGATATTTGTTCCATGTTAATGTTTTTATATTATTAGAATAATAAATATGTTCATCTCATGTAATAACACCCAAAAGAATTATTGTAATTAACCTGAAGGTCTTAAACCAATAGGGCAAATAATATTTGTAAAATTAGAACATTGTACCAGAAGTACCAAGAAATATGCCAATATTAATATAGTATTATTGGCCAACTAACAAATTAACAAATTACTGTAAACCAGTAAGACAGAGTAAATTTCATAAGATACGCATTATTTTTATAATGGTAACAACATTTGTAGAATAAATTAATAAATTAGAATATGATTTTGAAAATGTCAAATTGCATCAAAACCCATAAAACAGAAGTTTGTAAAGATGATAAAACATCTATTAAGACACTCTCACATATCAAATGAGATGTCAAAATGCTCGTCTTTTTACAAGGAAGATCACAGTGTAAACCAATTTAAGTACAATTAAGTATTAATTAGAGTAATTTGGAGTGGAAAATGTAAAAACAATATATTTTAAATAATCAGTGTCACATGACCCTTAAACTCAACTGTATTGACCAATGGGAAATTTGCTAATTTTGGTCAAGCCAGTTGAAAGAAAAAGAAAAACTCAACATTCTATTGTTAGACATAAAAGTGTACAGGTCAGCTCTGTGTAGCCAAGAGCTAAAAAGTATAACAAAGGATCAAATCTGAGTTGAAGAAAAAAAGAAGTAAAATTATTATAAAACATAATACAAATTAGATGGAAGAAAAAATGAAGATGATATAAAATAATAATAATAAATCAAAAGAAGAACAAGTATAAAGGATATCTTAAAAAAACATAAAGTAAAGTGAAGGTATTTCTACTAAATGTTGGTGAGAAATTAACCTTATTATAATGTCATGTTTACAACTACACAACACCGAGATTAACTGAACTAACACTTTTAACAGAACACTAGTGAAAAGAGAAAAAAGAAAAACTAATCTAAACAAAGTGAACATACTGTATAAATTAATTTATTTGAAAGGAACTGGTGGTAAAAAATTTCACATCAAGTTAGGTGAACACCAAGCGGCCATTTTTGTTTTTTCTTTTTGTTAATTAGAACTCTGGGTAAAGACGCCATGACATCTTATTGTGGTAAACTGAATTAAATTATTATTTTTTGTAATACTTTCATAAAATTATTTCTGTTTTGTATTAGTAGATAAGATTTAAATGATTGTGATGTATTGTACTTCATGTATGCATTTCTGAACTTTTCGTAGCAGTCTAAAAGAACCCAACAATTAATGTTATAAAATAAAAATATTATTTAAGAATCGAACTGAGTAAAGGATGTGCCGATTGATTAAAATCAGCGCGAATAAACAAAAATCTTGTACTGTATTTAACGAATACGCTAAAGAAATATAGGAACTGTATTTAGCGGAGGCGTTCTCCCGTACTGTGTTTAGCACACAATCTACACGAGGTAATTCCGCTGCGCCCGACTGGTGCTGCACTCTGGCGGTCGCCGCTGATCGTGAGTTGAGAAAGGCCAGAATAAACGTTTCCGTGCCTGTCTGATTCTGGTCCTACAACCAAACACCACGCCTCGCCGCGTTTCTCCGACAGAGAAGTTCTTTTAATTGTACCATCTTACACCTATGGCAGGCTAGATTAAAACAGATCTGCGGTAAGTGAGTGCAGTATACTTATATATATTAATTTGAAGTCATGTAAAAGGAGTTTTGTTTAATAAGTACAGGAATGAATGAAATTGGTTATCCTACCACACTCACGCCACATGGCGAATTAGAGTATGTGTAAATTGTATTAATTGTATAACAGTAATTGAAGTCTTAACTAAGGCCCCGTAACTGAATTAGAGTACGCAAAATAATACGTAATTTAGCCAAACTTAATGTTTTCCAAGATAGGGCCATATGCCCATATGACCTGTTGCAGAGTGTGTCAAACTTTCATTTCAAGTAGGCCTAAAGCAGTATTTAATATTATAAATGGATTTTGGTGCGTGTGAGGGTCCTGGGGGAATTAGTGTTGGAGCTTCTCGCTGATAATATTTGTATGCTTAGGGTCCCTCGCTTCACGTCGAGGAACAGCCCCAACCTGAACAAATGAACATCTAAGACTCTCAACTTCATCTGCCGGAGGAGAACAGCGAGGACAGGCCACACCCACACTAAAATGCTGTAGACCAGAACATCAAACTTCACACCATGGAATAAATCAGGTGACACCAACCCAATATTACTTTTCACACAAGGGAATGTAACCCACTAGAACTCGTGGGCATATAGCTACACACCATACAATGACTTTAAACTTTACAAATTTTAATTGGGTCCCTGGTTAACGGGACAGAACAGTGCGCGGACTTGGGGGGGGGGGAATCTTTTGTAATACTGTTTATATTAAATGTGAGCCCAGAGGTTGGCATGTATCTGTGGCTGATTACCATTCAGGCATGTAAATTTCTTTCTGGTTTTCAGTAAAAGGGTTACCTTAGTGCTAGTAATTCTATCATTCATCATGTAATTTCACAGGTTAAAATTTAGTTTTCTATTGATTCATTAATTCACATATTTATATTCAGTTTGGGCCCTATAATGAATAGGAGTTTCTTTTGTTAGTTTCAGTCGGGTCCCCAGTTTAATCCTGTATAGGCGGATTTTCATGCAGACTTGAACATGCTCCTGGGACAGGTTTAGTTATGCACGATCTTGCCTAGGAACATGTCGGCCTTTGGGCCAAATTAATTCTTAAAGGTTATAAAGCATCATGACACATTACTGTTTTTAATATTTCACAAAATTTATCATGCTTAAATTCTTTTTAATTTATTATGGTCACTTGTATTTTTACTGAATTATAATTATATTTACTCCAAGTCTAAGTGCTCAGTGTGGGAGCACTTTATAGTAGTATCAGGCATTATGCCAACCCCTGAATTTTAGTATGCCCTGGGGGCACTGGTGTTACACACATATATCTATGGGTTATTAGGTATTAAGACTTTGCAATAGGTGTTGCGTGCAATAATATTTATGAATTGTAAATTATGTACCTCCTGGGGTGAAAGAGGTGTGGCAAGATTTTAATGTTGAAAGTTGTAATTGTCCTGTGATGTGGAACGTGTGTATGTGTTGTAGCTGTAGACATATATATGTTTATATGTCCATTTATATGTGTTGTATATTCAGGTGTATTTTTGGGGGTTAGGTATAGGGCTAAGTGGGGAAAAGTAACCCCAATTGGAAAAGAGAATCTTTATATTCATTTCATTTATATTTTATATTTATTTTTCAAGCAAAAATTTTTTTAAAGGAGAATACACTGATTTTGTTGGGAGATAGATATTTAAAGTTTGTTTATAATAAAAATTTATTGGTTGTTAATTTTGGAGTTTTAATTGCAAGTCCCGTCTCACTGGATCCAGCGCATTTTTGGCTTCTCTAGGCTTTTGGCCTAGTTTTAATTATCTTGTGGCCCCTCTTTAGAAAAAAAAATTTTTTTTCAAAAAACAAATTTTTTTTATAAGTCAATAAAACACTTAAAGAGGGGTTACAAGGAGTCGATACGGGAAATAAGCTATTTCGACCTAAGAGTCGTCAAACTGAATTTGAATAAAATAAAAGTTAATAAATATAATCAATTGGTTTTAAAATGTTTTATTTATAAAATAAATTAAGATTAAAAGATTTTGAGTAATAAAAGAAGAGTGAACCAACATTGGCGATTGGAACTTCATTGTAAACAACAAATAAAGCAGATAACATATATTAGCTAATTCGATATTGCTATCGATTCAACATCAACAAAACTTTTCTTTTAGGAATTTTTCTATTATCAAACCAACGAAAGTAAATAATAATTAATAATTTTTAATCGATAATTTTTAACAACAAAACAAAAATTTAAAATAATTAAATTAAATTAAACAAAATAAATTAAGATAAAAATAAATAAATAAATAATATTCAATTATTAGAAGGAAAGACTGTCGTCTCTCTATACACCGTTACAATATATATATATATATATATATATATATATATATATATATATATATATATATGTGTGTGTGTGTGTTTCTTATAATTTTCTTTTGTGTGTTAGCTTTTAACAAGCTCTATTTTGTAGACAGAGTGATTTTGTATTATGAGATTCCATAATACTGGCCCAAAGCGTCCTATACCAAATACTTACACGATTGTACTTCAACATTAACATAATGGAGCAAACATTTGAATATTACTGTAACAAGAGATTTTGGCTACTTACAACTGTAAACACTTACCCTATATAACCTGCAGCTCGATTCCAGTATGGACGCTTTTCAACCCAGTCGCTGATGTT
Source organism: Magicicada septendecula (assembly GCA_034769895.1). Taxonomy (NCBI): domain Eukaryota; kingdom Metazoa; phylum Arthropoda; class Insecta; order Hemiptera; family Cicadidae; genus Magicicada; species Magicicada septendecula. The sequence continues at coordinate 400,170,415 of CM068371.1, read as the reverse complement.
CTGCACAAAGTCGACAAACATACAACAGCAAGGAGCTTCGATAACAATTACTAAGAATCCTGCCAATCTGCACACAATGCATATTCTATTAGACTGATGAACAATATTTAATAGTTTACATATAAAAATCTACAAACAGTAAATATTTCTGAGATGATTCAAAAATGAAAACAATTGGCGCAAAGGACGAGAACAAGTAGGAAAATCTTTGTACATGTAGTTTTCTTATTCAGCACTAAACCATTTTATGGCAATATAGGTCTGGACCACACACACACACACACACACACACACACACACACACACACACACACACACACACACACACACACACACACACACACACACACACACACACACACACACACACACACACACACACACACACACACACACACACACACACAGTAAACCCCAATAAAAACCTCCCACTTATTATGCTATCCTATATAATATGCTTTTTTCTTTAAAAATGTCTATTCATTTTCATCAATGTCTGGAACAAACACAACTATTATGAGAATGTGTTTGCCTCACTAAGATCATTACTGTAACATCACAAAATGTTCCATAATGATAATGAACACCAGAAGGGTGAATAATACTAAAGAACTATAGATGAGTAACCAGAAAGAACGTAACAGTAAAAATAATAAACCAATAAAGAAGAAAAGGAGAGAAGGAAATCAATTAAACAGTGATAAACCCACAACATGTACTAAATGACACTACAACATAAAATACACTGAATGACAAAGACGAAATGACAAGACAAGTTTCCCACATAAACTGTCAAGTGAGCTCAATAAAAATAAAAACATTTGATAAATAAAATCAAACTGTATAAATAAAATAACCAATGACTTGAATAATCTTGTACTATATATATTATGAATAAAAAACAGCACATTAGCTGATCTAAGTCAGAACAATGATTTACAAAAGACAAATATAGTGAACTATGCTAGGAATAGCCACAAACTGTAACAGATAATATGAAAACCAAATATGTGTTATTATAAATTAAGAATAACTATAAATATAAGCACTGTATGTGTTTAGATAACTTCATAAGTAAGTAAAATGTGTACAGAAGGATAATAATAGTCAGGGAACAAGACATTGTAACATGATGATAACAGACCCTGAATGAACAATTTAAATCAAAGAAATAAGCATCAAATAGAAACCCTACTAAGCATAATGCAGTAGAATCATGACAAAGATGAAAAGAATGTAAAGCACCACCACATGGGTGATGTTATAAAAATAAGAGATGAGAAGGACATGCTAAAATAAAAATAGTAAAATATGAAAGTTTATGTTAGTAAATCAACAAATGTAGACAGATAATGAATATTGTTCAGCCGAATTCAGCATTTATATATAATAAGGAATTCTTTTTAATCAATTAATCATGTTCAAAGTAGAAATTAAGAATAATTAAACAAATATTAGAAAAAAAGTTAATAGTCGAATTTGAACATTTAGCAGACGATGCATGTAAACAATGTACTAGTAAGTTTTAAGTAATGAAATATTAATGAAAACTGTGACCAAACTGGCATCAAGCCATATCAAAATAAAGATAAATAAATAAGCTGTACAATATAATAAATATTTTACAAATATGTCCATCTGACCCCTTTGAATGACTTTGTTGAGAGACTCATCAAAACATATGACAAAATCATCACTCTGACTTATTCGATTTTTCATTTCATGAAAAAAATATGGAGAAAGACCATGATTAACGAGATATTTGCATTTTGTAGCTCCCATTTTGAAGTTTGAAGCTATGGTACTGTCAGAAAACATCAATTTGAATAAATCACCTATATCTGAACATGTATTTAGTGAAATTTTGCTATTTACAACCTTCAGACCCCAAAGAATTTCTGCTCTTGTGGTATCATCCCTAATGCAAAAAGATGTAACTGACTGTTGATTAGGTTTGGAGGATGATACTTCAGAAGGCAAGTATTTACAAAATGTAAAAACTTCAATATTTTGTCGACTTGTTGATGGCATTACTTCATCTCTAGTCTCACTTTCACTATTTTTTGGTTCACTACATTTAGGTGTGGATGTACTGAAAAACGTTTTACTTCCATATTCCTTAAGGAATGGAAGTATGGTGATGGCAAAAAAAATCGTGTTCGAGATTATTGCAGATTCTGATTCTACTACACTCAAAACATGAAAAAAAGTCGTTTTCCGAAAAGTGTCTGTGTGTGTGTCTGTCTGTCTGTCTGTAGATTTTTTTTCTATGGCAAACGATAACTGCCGCAAATTCAAACAGAATCAAATAATTTTTTGCATGCAGCCCTGATTTGCAGAGTACTCGCGACCTATTGTTTTTGGTGAAGATCGGTTGAGGGAAAGGGGTAGTTTACCTGCAACGGTTTTTTTTTAGCAAGGGTAATTTTGTTTGTTTGGCAAACGATAACAGCCGCAAATTCAAACAGAATCAAATAATGTTTCGCATACAGCCCTGAAGTGTAGAGTTCTCAAGATCTGTTGATTTTGGTGAAGATCGGTTAAGGGAAAGGGGTAGTTAACCTGTAATGTTTTATGTTTTAACAAGGGTATTTTCTATGGCAAACGATAACAGCCGCAAATTCACACAGAATCAAATAATGTTTTGCATACAGCCCTGATTTGTAGAGTACTCAAGACCTATTGTTTTTGGTGAAGATCGGTTAAGGGAAAGGGGTAGTTTACCTGTAACGTTTTATGTTTTAACAAGGGTATTTCCTATGGCAAACGATAACAGCCGCAAATTCAAACAGAATCAAAAGGTTATTTGCATACAGCCCTAAATTGTAGAGTTCTCAAGACCTATTGTTTTTGGTAGAGTTCTCAAGACCTATTGTTTTTGGTGAAGATCGGTTGAGGGAAAGGGGTAGTTTACCTGCAACGTTTTTTTAACAAGGGTATTTTCTATGGCAAACGATAACAGCCGCAAATTCACACAGAATCAAATAATGTTTTGCATACAGCCCTGATTTGTATAGTACTCAAGACCTATTGTTTTTGGTGAAGATCGGTTAAGGGAAAGGGGTAGTTTACCTGCAACGTTTTATGTTTTAACAAGGGTATTTCCTATGGCAAACGATAACAGCCGCAAATTCAAACAGAATCAAAAGATTATTTGCATACAGCCCTAAATTGTAGAGTTCTCAAGACCTATTGTTTTTGGTGAAGATCGGTTGAGGGAAAGGGGTAGTTTACCTGCAACGTTTTTTTAACAAGGGTATTTTCTATGGCAAACGATAACAGCCGCAAATTCAAACAGAATCAAATAATGTTTTGCATACAGCCCTGATTTGTAGAGTACTCAAGACGTATTGTTTTTGGTGAAGATCGGTTAAGGGGAAGGGGTAGTTTACCTGCAACGTTTTTTTATCAAGCGTATTTTCTATGGCAAACGATAACAGCCGCAAATTCAAACAGAATCAAATAATTTTTTGCATACGTCCCTGAATTGTAGAGGTCTCAATGACTTTCGATTTTGGTGAAGATCAGTTAAGGGGAAGGGGTAGTTTACCTGCAACCTTTTACGTTTTATCAAGAGTAAAGTACTTGAAAATTTATTTAAACTTTTTGAAACAATGGTAATTGTTAAAAATAAAATAATTTTGTTGCCAGGCAATAACATTATAATTTTTTCATTTTAATGTAATATAATATTTTTCATTTAATACAGCAATAAAAAGGCAGGTAAGACACAGCCTGGCTGTTTGGCTGAAAATGATTTTAAATATAAATCTTAGAATATGGAAGTCATGTATGGTTCTCCATACCGATATTTTACTTCCATATTCCTTAAGGAATGGAAGTATGGTGATGGCAAAAAAAATCGTGTTCAAGATTATTGCAGATTCTGATTCTACTACACTCAAAACATGAAAAAAATATCGGTATGGAGAACCATACATGACTTCCATATTCTAAGATTTATATTTAAAATCATTTTCACCCAAACAGCCAGGCTGTGTCTTACCTGCCTTTTTATTGCTGTATTAAATGAAAAATATTATATTACATTAAAATGAAAAAATTATAATTTTATTGCCTGGCAACAAAATTATTTTATTTTTAACAATTACCATTGTTTCAAAAAGTTTAAATAAATTTTCAAGTACTTTACTCTTGTTAAAACGTAAAAGGTTGCAGGTAAACTACCCCTTCCCCTTAACCGATCTTCACCAAAAACAATAGGTCTTGAGTACTCTACAAATCAGGGCTGTATGCAAAACATTATTTGATTCTGTTTGAATTTGCGGCTGTTATCGTTTGCCATAGAAAATACCCTTGTTAAAAAAACGTTGCAGGTAAACTACCCCTTTCCCTCAACCGATCTTCACCAAAAACGATAGGTCTTGAGAACTCTACAATTTAGGGCTGTATGCAAATAATCTTTTGATTCTGTTTGAATTTGCGGCTGTTATCGTTTGCCATAGGAAATACCCTTGTTAAAACATAAAACGTTACAGGTAAACTACCCCTTTCCCTTAACCGATCTTCACCAAAATCAACAGATCTTGAGAACTCTACAATTCAGGGCTGTATGCGAAACATTATTTGATTCTGTTTGAATTTGCGGCTGTTATCGTTTGCCAAACAAACAAAATTACCCTTGCTAAAAAAAAACCGTTGCAGGTAAACTACCCCTTTCCCTCAACCGATCTTCACCAAAAACAATAGATCGCGAGTACTCTGCAAATCAGGGCTGCATGCAAAAAATTGTTTGATTCTGTTTGAATTTGCGGCAGTTATCGTTTGCCATAGAAAAAAAACTACAGACAGACAGCCACACAGACACACAGACAGACAGACACACACACAGACACTTTTCGGAAAACGACTTTTTTTCATGTTTTGAGTGTAGTAGAATCAGAATCTGCAATAATCTCGAACACGATTTTTTTTGCCATCACTATACTTCCATTCCTTAAGGAATATGGAAGTAAAATCGTTTTCCGATAAAGTGTCTGTGTGTGTGTCTGTCTGTAGATTTTTTTTCTATGGCAAACGATAACTGCCGCAAATTCAAACAGAATCAAATAATTTTTTGCATACAGCCCTAATTTGCAGAGTACTCGCGACCTATTGTTTTTGGTGAAGATCAGTTGAGGGAAAGGGGTAGTTTACCTGCAACGGTTTTTTTTTAGCAAGGGTAATTTTGTTTGTTTGGCAAACGATAACAGCCGCAAATTCAAACAGAATCAAATAATGTTTCACATACAGCCCTGAATTGTAGAGTTCTCAAGATCTGTTGATTTTGGTGAAGATCGGTTAAGGGAAAGGGGTAGTTTACCTGTAACGTTTTATGTTTTAACAAGGGTATTTCCTATGGCAAACGATAACAGCCGCAAATTCAAACAGAATCAAAAGATTATTTGCATACAGCCCTAAATTGTAGAGTTCTCAAGACCTATTGTTTTTGGTGAAGATCGGTTGAGGGAAAGGGGTAGTTTACCTGCAACGATTTTTTAACAAGGGTATTTTCTATGGCAAACGATAACAGCCGCAAATTCAAACAGAATCAAATAATGTTTTGCATACAGCCCTGATTTGTAGAGTACTCAAGACGTATTGTTTTTGGTGAAGATCGGTTAAGGGGAAGGGGTAGTTTACCTGCAACGTTTTTTTATCAAGCGTATTTTCTATGGCAAACGATAACAGCCGCAAATTCAAACAGAATCAAATAATTTTTTGCATACGTCCCTGAATTGTAGAGGTCTCAATGACTTTCGATTTTGGTGAAGATCGGTTAAGGGGAAGGGGTAGTTTACCTGCAACCTTTTACATTTTAACAAGAGTAAAGTACTTGAAAATTTATTTAAACTTTTTGAAACAATGGTAATTGTTAAAAATAAAATAATTTTGTTGCCAGGCAATAAAATTATAATTTTTTCATTTTAATGTAATATAATATTTTTCATTTAATACAGCAATAAAAAGGCAGGTAAGACACAGCCTGGCTGTTTGGCTGAAAATGATTTTAAATATAAATCTTAGAATATGGAAGTCATGTATGGTTCTCCATACCGATATTTAAGGATGGTTGTGTCTCTTGAGTTTTCATTAAATTCAATGTGTTTTACCCTTTGAATGTGACACTACAGCTTGGCGCTCCATATTAGATAAATCAAATGTTTTTTTACAAATTTTGCAGAAAGCTTGGGTACTTTCAGGTCCTTTACTTAACCAGCCAACAAACTCAGGATTCCACCTAGAGTCCAACCACAGATCACTGAACTTAGTTTTCCTTATAGCCATGTTTCAGTCTCAGATTGATAAATTGTTGATATATCAGGAATAAACAAACCAATAATTATAAACATTGAATTTAACTTAAAAATGATTCAAACACTAAAAATTAAAATGTCACCTTTAAATAAAGGTAGTATTTATATAGCCACCAGTAATAAGTAGATTGGTACACACACACACACACACACACACACACACACACACACACACACACACACGCCTTTGCTTTTGGCAACAACTGAACCAAACAAGTACAGTATTAACAATAAGAATATTAGGTAAAATAAAAAATGTGTAAGCTTACTAGAAGGCAAAATTGTATCAATACACATTGTAATAGTACCATGTTATAACACACTTACACACTAGTACTCCAATTCAGCTGATGTCACAAGACAGTTAAAAACAATCAACACTTCTAATGAATGTAGATCTGTGTATTCTCCTTTTTTTGCAAAAACCACAATAAGAGAATCCGGTGAAAACTTCCCTGACATTTTTCTGAAAACTAGCTGATTTCCCTGACTTTCGACATATTTCAAACAGTTTCCCTGACCTTTCTTTATTTCCCTGACATTCCCTGTCTTTCCAGTTAACTGTGAACCATGAAATTATAACGACGCATGCAAGTGAACGAATTAGTATCAAGGTCACCAGCAAAACGACAGAGAAGCAGCTATTTTTAGCCGAACGAACTTTGACCTATGTATTCAGAGATCAAAACAAATGACGTTAGAGCCAATCCCAGCTATACATCACCGCTGGAATGCCGATCCAAATTAATAGTGCTGTCAAAATTGGTGTTAAAACACAAAAGAAAAATGAAACCAGATCACGTGGTTGTTCGCCAAATTAAGAATCGTCATCTTTTCGAAGTCCTAGTCGACAATCTTCCTTCGCGCTGTACAGCCATAAAAAGGTCCGGAACGAAATCGCGGGTGCACCCAACAAAAATGTGAAAGTATCAGCTAAAATCAGATCGGAATTGCACAAAATTAATTAACAGTTCCGATGTAAAAGTACATTATTTCCATAAAGTGGGGGAAACCAAGAAAATATAAGAAATAGTCGAAAGTGAGTAAGATGGACTCACCTGTCGTAACCAGATAAGTAACAAAACGAGGCATAATATAATTTCTTCAACCAGGCATAAATAAATTCAAATACAATTCTAAATTTTGTTGAAAGAAATGTTTTTACTATAAAATGAACTCAAAGGGGGGAATATAAAATATGTACCGCATGAAAGTGTGTGTGTTTGTATGAATGTAAAGAATCTATATTTAAGAAGTGCTGGGTTGCGATCTATTATACATATAATTTAAATTGATGATTTATTATACTCTATTTTGGTGGGAGAGTAAAATGTTGATGGTAATAATTACTTTTAACTTGATTTTATAAATTGCGCCTCATGGCCGAATAGATGTTTTCATTTTTTCGAAGAAGGGTTTAATGTACAAGTGTTATGAGTAAGAATAAAGGGTAATGGTATTTATAAAACAAAAAACAAATGAGTTATTTCCTGAAAACAACCCATTCTGTTTCTTCCGAACCCGCCTAATTCTGTTTCGCCTAACCGAACCCGGGCAATTGGTAAGTAAATTTTATACCTCATAGTTGGTAACAAGTAAAGATGGCGTCCGAACTATGGACGAATACAGTAAACAAAATTAAAATTAATTAAGAGTGGGTGAAGAAGATATTACAGTGTTGCTTTCCGAACAGGGACTTCGGCATAAAAGTTTTTAATTTTATGTAGAAGTAGGCCTACTTGGGAGAACAGAATGGTTATTTAAGGTAACTAAAAAGATACATGTAAATGTAAGTATTAAGGTTAGATTATAATCTGTTTATAGGTACTATAAGATAGTCAAAATGAATACGAATGAAGATAATAATGAGGACGTCAGCTTCACTGACAGCAATAAAGAAAGTCAAGTAAATATTGAACTAAGCGAGACCAAGTCGAAAATAATGGAAGGCGTAACAAATCAATCGACGCCTATCCCAGTTAAGAAAGATTATAATAATGATATGATGAGTATGATGCAGTTACTGTTGAATAAATTTGATATGCAAAATAATAAGTTTGATGCAAAGTTTGATGTACAAAATAAAAAGTTTGATGAACAAAAGAGCAATTTTGATGAAAAATACGACAAAATAAATAGTCGTTTTGATGAAGTAAACACTAAAATGAATGATAAATTAAATGAACAAAATAATGAAATAAAGAGTAATTAACAGATTAAAAGTAATAGTGAACAGATGAACAAGATTAGAGACGAAATTAAACAACAGAATTTTGATATTAATAAAAGTTTAGAAGAAGTTGATGAACATTTTAGTGCTATTGTAAAGCAATTACAAGACGAAGCAAATGAAAGTAGAAAGAGAAAGGAGGGGTTAGAAAATGGCACATATAATAAGGTAAGTGGTAGTAATGGTGTTAATGATAATTATGAGAGTATAGTGGGGGTAGAAAGTGGTGAAGAGACCGATAAATTAAACAAAAATAAAGACGATCAGGTGACATATAATACGGTAAGTAGGGGTGAGAAAAATGGTAATATAATTAAAAATGTGGTGTTAGAGAGTAAGGTGGTGAATATTGAGAGTGATGATAAAGCTTTGGTAGGAGTAGAATTTAATCATGGAATGTTAGTGAGTGTTGATGAGTTAGAGAAACAGTTGAAGGAGAGTTTACAGGTAGAGGGGTTGTAGAGGGTAAATTTTCCCCGGGTTTATTGTGAACCAAGGTGTTTACAAATGTTTTTGAAGGGTGAGAGTCCCTTAGTGGAAAACGATGTGTTTTCAAATTGTTCCCTGAGTTTTTGTGGTGTTCCTGGAAAAGCCAGGAGGTGTTTTTATATAGTAGTACCCTCTGCATGGAATGATAGAGAAAACGTGAAATGATGTTATGATGAGAGGTATTTAGAGAGAGAGAGGAAGATAGAGTTGTTTAAGATTAGTAGAAGTTATAAAGAATTAATGGAGAGAGTGAAGAGTGAGAAAGTTGATGATTAAATTGAATTCTTACCTTGCGATGTGGTTAGTGTAGCAAGAGGTGATAACAATGTTGATGACTTACCTGTATATAAGATGGGGTTACTAGTAGTAGATGATTACTATACTAAAGAAATCATAAAGGATTTAATCGTAACAGATGATACTGAGGGAGAATTGACCATACCAAATGTCGACAGGATTTTTGAATTAATAGTATGCAATAATGTTTTTGAATACTGTAACTGAACGTTTACCCTGTGTGTAAATCTTTTTAGTTACAGGTTAAAAAATGTTTAATGAAGTCTCTATTTTGTATGCAGTAATTTTCTTTTGTGATAATTGGTAAATATTATTTATATAATTATAGTGTGATAATTTTTATGGATAAAATAATAATTGCTGGTCGGTAAATGAATGCAACGGTAGCGTCGATCTTGAAGTGGAACTCCTCTTCTTGGAAAAATGTCGTCAGTGTAAGTACCGTCAAGTGTTGTCTGGACAAATAAATTAACATAAAGAACACTTTCATGTACCTGGTAGTAGTACTTGAAGTTCTGACGTTCACTTACCCTGAATAAACTGTCAAGATTCTCTTATGACCAGCTTATACTTTAGAAACAAGGTTTTACAACTCCTTGTATGTAATGTGGGCGCCACATGGGTTTACTTCATGAAAAGTTCCCATGAAAAAACAAATTGCTAAATTTTAAAATTTGTATGTGTTCACTTTATATCCTGCTTAAATGCTGATGGCATTTAAAATAATTCAGATATAGTACTGTAAGATTTCTGCTCAAAAGTATCTCAGTGTACTCTATACTGAGTATTGCTTATCTAAATGAAATAATTGGAACCAAAGTTTATGCTGTATAACATTACGGGTTTATTATACCCTTTAAAATCAACTCAAATGAAAAATACAATTGTTACAGTAATATAATTTGGATGGTAAGTTACCCATCTACTATCTGGCCTAGCTCAATTAAGAACAATATAAAACTCTTATGGTTATTAACAAATTTTAATTTTATTTTATAAGTTACCTCACGGGTAGGTTCTTGAAAATACAAATAGAACGTTATTAATTGCATTGATAGACATTACTGTGATAATAATTCATATCTGGCCTCTTTAAAAAAAACTCGCAATTATTTTTGAGGTTAACGATCGTTTCGTATGCTTATATCCTAACAAATCTTATAATACTTAACTCTAACACAAATATTCTTACATTGGATTATTTAATCCTCTAAATAAATTGATACAGTGTTTGCCATTAATAGTTTGGTTGTCTTTGCGTCAGTACAAAAGTGTTGATAATTATGATCAGTGAAAACAGATAAACAATAAAATTGATCACTGTACTACCTTGCTTTTTTAATCTTATAGATTAAAAAATTGAACACTTTAGTGATCGGATTATATTGATCACTATATAACTGCACTTTATTCGCACTAGGAACGAGAAATAACCCTTTTCTAACTGATAGCGGGTCGTTAACTTTACTGGTTAAAATGCTTTCGCTCGTTCCGAACACATGCACTGGTTAAAAATATTCACTATTACTTGTCGATGCACTTTTCGTGTGATGAATCGCTGTACTGTTAATTATTTTGGTAAATTTTGAAGTATTTACTACTATTATATTGTAATAAGTTATTAAAATTTAAAACACTGTTGAGCGGCAACTAGATGGCTCGAGATGAAGGAAGTGAATGCAGAATTTTTAGCGTTTCTCTGATTATATACCCCAGGCTTAGATCACCTTTAGGGAAAAATCTCGCTATATAAACTCCTCTGTGACTGGTACAACAAACCGTTACGATGACGTATTCTTTTTGTTAACTGCCACCTGAGCGTCTCTTTCGCCTAACTGTCGTTGTTGTCCGTATTCACTGACAATTTCTTAACTTTGATAAAAAAAATGATGCTAACACTCACTATTAACTTATTATAATTCCAATCTCTAGGTTATTATTATCAAATTAAAGTTTAGTCTCTGCTCTTTGATTTGATATGGCTTAATGCCGGTTTTAACCTCGCTTTCTCTGACAATACATACAAATAGTGTTTTTAAACATGGTTTCTTATTGTCGTCTGCTAATAACGCACAATGCGATTATTTTCCTAACTTTTACATTTGGTTATTTGTCTCTAGGTTCTCTTTCGGACATTACTATATGACTAAAAATACATATTATTACAATTAAAAGCTGTTTACAGCTGTACAATATTAAACCTTACTATAATTATGATAATACCTTACTCTAACCATTCCTTACTCTCTATATACATTTTTATTTGGCCTATTCATTTTAAAGGCATACCATATTAATTGAATGATGGTATTTCACACTTCAGTAGTTATTTTTATTATTCTGTAAACTGAATGTTCACTAAGGGTCCTGTTTCCCTATTAACTTAATGACATAAATTCGTTTATGCATGGTCTAGATACACTCATAGCACCATGTTTATTCCTTAATTATTATTACTAATTACATTTCGTTTAATTAGGAAGTTGCTTATACACATAAGATTTCCTTTTATAAGTCCTTATTCTATAATGTTACATCTTTGTTGATAAAGCTAGCTTTTGTAGCGTTGTGGCTACAGCTAGTACAATAGTAGTCTTGGTTATTTACATATCATTGTTCCTTTATTTTCAGCAAGAATGCTGTTATTGTCATTACTTTTATTAAAGTCATTTGTTAGTTAGTTTTACTTTTACATGACTCTACACATTAATGTCATGGACTGGCTCGCTTGACAGCTTATTTGTGAACTTTGTATGTCCATTAGTCATAGTCAGTCATTGTGTTTAGGTTGTAGTGTCAGGCAGTGTATTCTTCACTGCTTCTTGGGACCCTCCTCTTCTTTCTTCTATGCTGGTCCCTTCTCTTCTTGGTTACATTCATTACAAATGATTCATTTTATAACTTTAGTGTCATAATTTACCCTTCTGGTGTGTGTTTTGTTTATGTAACATTTTGTGGTGTTACAATACTATATTGATACAATGGATAAAACTGATGATGATGTTATTATAATCATAATAACAATATGTATTTAATAAAAAAATGAACTGTGTAGACATAAGACACGATTATTATTCGATGATGGTGGTTAAACATTTATTATGTATGAACATTTAATTATGTGAGTACGGGGTTCTGAAATGGACTGTATTATGAAATGATTTGTGGTAAACAATAATGAATAATAATGTAGATTGTATATACTTTGGTGTTGATGTTAAATGTAATGATGTAGCAAGGTGAAGTATACTCAACTTTGTGCATTTTGTTAAAGTAATTAAAATGTGTTTGATAAAATAGTTGAATTAAATTGAAAGGAGCTAATAAATGAAATATTGTATAAGATGAATGTTGATAACCAATTTAAATTTTTGAAGAATTTAATTGTATAGTAAATGATAAATAATGAAAGGTTGATTATTAAAAGGTTCAATAGAAATGGAAGTGTACTGTTTATAATCTTTATGCAAATTTAAAGTTGAGATGTTTATTTTAATGTAATGATGTTTGATATTCAATTTGAGTGTCTATTATGTTGATTAAGTGTAATTCAGTAAGTGTAAGTGTAGGAATCTTAAACATGTATTGTGTGTTTTAAATGCGATTCCCCACTTTCAGGCGGGCCCGGCCTTACCAGCCCAGACCGTGGTTTTGGATGACAACTAGCTGTGGGCAGACTTATTGTAAACTGACCATGGTTGGTTGCCTATGAAATTGGTGCAATTTAGAAATTAACAGGGGGTTTCCATCAGGGGAATCCACATAACTTTGGAACAGCGGCTACCATCGAATGGGATGGTAGACCGTATTAAGGGCGTATGAATCTTTGTAGTAGGATTACTGGTGTCTTCGGATATCAGTAATGCTGAATTTTATTATAACGCCGAAGCAAGGACGGGGTAAATAATGTTTACACCCTAGCCGATCCAGTCCTTGTGTAAGCCACTGGGCGCAACAGTCCAGACATGGGGGGACATAGAGAGATGGATGGCCGGTGGCAACGTTACATGCTGCAAGGGAGAGGCTTCATTTATGCGAGCCTGTGTCATATCAACATGGGCTAATACCTTGAGGTGACTGACACTTTTGTAAAGTGGGGTATCAGGGGTTAAGGAATTAATAAGGGGGGATATTAAATAATGATGGAGAAGGAGGTTACTAAATTGTTAGTAACGAGTTATTAAATATTAAAATAAGTTATGTCAATGATGTAGAGTCTGTAGTTGATTGTCTGATGTAACTGAATGATGTTATGCTGATTTGAGGAGTATTATGATACTTAAAGATGCTTAACGATTGTTAAGTAAGTAATCCTGTCTAATATGCAGTCCCACTTAATATGGAGTTTTCATATGGGCACTTGAAGAGTATTACAACAGCGTTTTACTGTAATATTATAAATCATGTTTTTACTTATTTTACTAAACCACACCAATTTTATAAAAAATGAAGGAAGGTGCCATGGATGTAATAAGTATTATAGCTAAAAATAGGGTTAACAAAACTTTGCTGTGAGATTTCACAGACAGAACAAAAAGTACAAAACACTTGGTTCCAGTTCTCATTACGGGCAAAAGTACAGTCAACTTATTCTCACAAGAAGATGGTAAACCAGTATCGCTGACTTGTAATATCTTTCTTCTCAGCCATCAGTTTTAAACTCTACAGACATTCCACATATCCAAGAGAAAGTGTATAAACCCCTCCCCACCACATAAAAATGACAGGGCAGTCTTAAATTCAGCGCATTTGTAAGCACGACACAAAGGCATATCAATTTTAAATATTTATTCAGTTAATTAAACAAAAACAAAACAGAAGTTAAAGACAACATACATTCAAATTAAAGATATTAATCTATATTCTTTCTGTCAAACACAAGTAGCTTATTTATTGGAACTAACCATCACTGATGAAGGAGATGGGGGGGGGGGTAATAAGGGAAATAAAGTAAAATAAATACTTTACCCATGATATTTTGTAATTTTCTTATAATTTAACTTTAGAACTGTGACCACCACGGTATTCATATCACCCATTTTTTTCTCTTACAATCCTACACTCCCTTATTGAATTATCGATACAGGCCTAATTATTACTCATTACTTACATTTGCAAAACACCTGAAAGGAAGCAGTCAATGTTTAGTCCAATAATGGCTATACAGTTCCAGAATCCTAGCAGCATGGCAACTGAAACATAAAACAATAATTTCAATTAGCATGTTATGAGAATATTTCACTGTCCTTTTTTGTTTTAAGTAAATGCATATTAACTTTGATTTCAGCTATACAGCTGTGGTCCATTAAGTTTCACTCCAAGTCATCTTCAGTGCCAAGGCCTTGGTTTTAGTGTACTGTTGTGACCAGACTCTACAAGAAAAACTGACACATTAAAAACAAGAGGCCACCACTGAAGATAACCTTGCATATTGTTTACTTCCAATAATACAAGACAACTCTATATTGCAGCAAGTTTAATCCATCAAATGTCTTGAGAAAATAAAAAGTTTATATATGTGATAAAGATCTGATACATTATAATCTGACCACAACCAATAATTATTTGACTCACAAATGCTATGCAAAGCTGAAGAAAAAAAACACCACAAAAACTAGTTTGTCTCAGGAGAGAATGCAACAGCTACAAACGTATAAACAGATGTGTGTTAGGAAGGATGAGTCATATAGTCTTATGTAAGTAATATGGTCATGTGTCACAATTGGTAGATGTAATTAAGGGCACAACATTCACCGCTTTTTGCTTACAACTTAAAAATGTTTGATTAGCATACAACTGTAACTGCTCATAATTACCATATCAAAACGATTTCATTTGCAATTTTATTTCGTGTTGTAATATGCACTTGTTGCAATAATATGACTTGGAAATACATTTCTACCATAGATTACACTAAGATGTTTAGAACTTATTCAACAATCACAAGCACCATTTTTTTGAAGTGCTCTATCGTCTCTTGACACAAAGTGTATGCGTTGCAAAAATTTTTATTTGCTATTTTTAAAACATCAATGTAGTGGAAACGATAATGTAAGGAGAATACAAAACATATGTAAAGATGTGAAGAAACACATAGGTCGATCTTAAATGGATTGACACATTCTGAATTGCAAACCACAGCTGTCCTAAAAAATTGGTCAAAAAATGTTAGTCATACAAAAATTATTAAACTTCCTTTCTCTAGTACACATTTATTTTTCGCACAAGAGGTAAAGTTTGTTTGTTTCATTGTCCAGGTTAATCTCAGAAACTACCGATTCAATTAAAAAATTCTTTCACCACTATGTTCACTGAAGTTTGAGGATGGCTGTGGATGTAAATCTGAATCAATAACTTCAACAATTTTCAAGAACAGAACCTTAAAACAGCTCATGTCATGAAATTTCTTTGTTAATTTGTGTGTAACAAAATTTTGAGAAAATTTCAAACTTTTAGTTTTTGTTTCAAGAAAAGCATCCTTTTCGTTTTCAAGATATTGATGGTTTTGTAAAAAAATGTATAAACATACAGAGGTGTTAGTGAAGTTTCTAATTTTTAATTTTCTTAAACAGCAATTCTCATTGTTATTGCTACCACAGTATTTCATTTTCACACTACCATTTCTATAGACTTCATAAAATCTGTACGCAAAATTATCGATTTCTGTGTATTTTATTCTACTTTTATCTTTACATCTTTAATATCTATTCATTAACTGGACTATTCATTTCACATTTGTTAACCATTTATTTTTAACATGGTTAATAATAGTTTAATCTTTATAATACTAGAACAGATAGTAGTTTTTGTATACAACTCGCTGCAATTGGCATGTGCAGTGAAGCATATGGGTACCACTTGTGACTGGATATGAGACTGTTTGGGTAACAGACAAGTATGATACTTGATTTAGGTTCATAATACATAGCAGAATTCAAGAAAATTACAAGTGTTATGCTAAATTTTGTAGCTGCAGGGGATCAGGTAATTTAAGTACATGACTCAAAACTATAAAATGGCACAAGTTTTTGCTTATTTCCTTCATCAAAAGAAAAATATCAAAACATAACACAATACTGTACTTCCTCAAACTTTTAACACGATGCCTGGGGCAACCTAAACTTAGTCAATCTAAACTAACCAAAAAATTAATTTCTCAACATGTTTCCAAGTAATGACTCACTTGCATTCCTAACTTGAATATGTAACTTATTAAATTACTTTAGATCCTTTCTTATATAAACGTTCTGAAAATAAAAGAACGTTTACACTTAAACCTACAGATAATAAATATTCAAAATGTATAAACAGGCATCATTTTTGTCTACTAACATCCACTTCCAACTGTCCCCACACCTCTGCCCGCATACTTCAACCACCAAGGTACTTCATCTTTCGACACGAGGTCTTCGTTCGGCCTCTGCATCAAACTGCCAATCTTTTCTGCAAACGACTGTTAAGCAAATGGAAGATTATTAGCAAATAAAAGTTACAACTGTTGCTGTCAAATATTTCGGTGTTTCAACTTATGTTGGCTTTTTATACGACTTTGTGTACCCTACTATCCATTCGCTACACACTTGCATACAGTAATTCGCTTAATACTACAAAATTAATAACGTTTAACTCACCATTGGTCCAAATTTTTACTATTAACGCAACGTCAACCTAAAACGTCAGATAAATACGGTAGCTTAATGTGAACGGCCTACTAAAGATTTTTACAGCTGACAAGAACACAATCAGTTAGTTGATTACATAGTACCACAACATATTAATGAAGTTATGTTAATAATATATCAGCACCTGCATATTTAAATTTTTGTAGCCTTAAAACTATAAACGTTCTCACATTAAAATAAACAAATATACGTGGTACATATTAAAGTCGATATACACTGAGAACATACAATACACTGAATAATATAATACAGTCAAAAGAATATGACGTTTGTTGGTACACTTGTACTTAAGACGTGTAATGTTTAGAATATATATGTAATGATCTTGGTAATGATATACATTTTGAATTGAGATAGTAAGTATATAGATAAATTTGGGAAAATGTAGATGAGTTAGGAAAAATATATTTTTTTTCTTCTTGTTAATGCAATTTTTTATGAACATAGTTTTAAATATCGCGGTTGCACTGACCTCATGTTTCTTTGAGATTCCCTATTGGTTTGTTATGTCTTGGTTATAGGGTCTATGGTTTTGCAAGTATTCGCAGTGCAAATTTTTAGCGGAAGGGTTATTACAAGTTGTACAGCAACAAAGTTTGAAATAACCTATTTTTCCGAAGAAAAGTTGTATTTTGTTAAAATATTTATTTTTAAATTTATATCGTACATATACTGTTTTTTAAAATATTTTTATTCAGTAATATTACTTGATTGATTTGAAACTGCGCCTGCTCAGCTGTGTTTTCTTTGTATGTAAACAGCTGTAGTCTACTGCAACAGTGCCATTTAATGGCAGTGTAGATATGGACGAAGTAACATTATTTCTACTTCCAAAATTTAAATAGGTAAGTTAACATTTAATTTTTCTAGATTAGACTATAGATTTTGTTGTCTAAGCACTTTTTTTGTGTCAGAAGTAATCACCAGTTATATACCTAATTTGGCTGTGTGACAATTTAAGAAGTTCATAGCCTTTGTTTGACGCTAGTGTTTTGATAGTCAGCTGGGTTGTTTAGATGTGTTATGAAAGAGCGACCTTGTGTTTTGCTTTGAACCTGTAGTATGAATTTCGTGTATTACTATACGTTTGACAGATTTAATTTACAAACAAAACGCGGTGTACCGTTCAGAGTTAATTATTTTTTAACAAACTGCGTTTCTGGCTATGGCCTTACGACGTTCCTGTCACAATCGGATCGTACTTAAATTTATGACCAAGTTTAATCTGAAACATTCTGTGTAATTTGAAACAGAAATTTTTAGATTAACACAAATGTAGCAACTGTACACAAAAAAATGTCGATTATACTATAACAGAATTGAATTTCTTCGATACAGAATTAATGGTGCACTTTGTAATAACCAGAATAATTGTTTGTTGAGTAATCGAAATTTTGTGAAAATATTGTTTAGTCATTATACTGTGCCTGTAAACTTAAATGCGTACTTAATTTTTGCATAATTATAAACTTGTTTATTCCACAACTTTCCGTTTTGTAAAATTAAATTTTGAATGTATAAATGGTGTTCACTACAAAAAATATATTTTTTTCAGCAGTGATAGATATATTTTGTAGTTAGAAAAGTATGAAATACACACATGAAAAACGGACATGATCATATAAGTCTTTGAGTATAGTTTGAAAAATTAATTTAGGTTTGTTGTAACTATTGTTCGTATTGGTCTGTCAAAATTAGTTGTAACTTATACATTTTTTATTTGAGTCTGAATTTTATAACCACTGATTTTTAACCTCTATGCATCTGGTACATATGATTCT
Source organism: Magicicada septendecula (assembly GCA_034769895.1). Classification (NCBI taxonomy): domain Eukaryota; kingdom Metazoa; phylum Arthropoda; class Insecta; order Hemiptera; family Cicadidae; genus Magicicada; species Magicicada septendecula. The sequence continues at coordinate 400,151,619 of CM068371.1, read as the reverse complement.
AAGTACAGTGTATTAACATTGTGTATTATAAACCGTCGTTTTTCATAAAAGAGTTTGAAAGAAATTAAGCAACCCCCTTAAGAATATTAAAGATATAAAAATATACCTATTAAAGATTTGCACCTATAGCAAATGCACGTTAACAGAAATATATCACTCATTGATGGTATTAGTAATTCTGTGTGTGTGTGTGTGAGAGAGAGATGTGTGCATGCTGTTGCATGTTAATGACCTGTCAGTACATTGAGATTTAGAATAATATTTATATGTATTCCCTTAGTTACATTTAGATGGTAAAAAGTTTTGAAAGCAGTGTACAGTTTATTGTTCTCATGTTACCACACACACATTTACAAAGTGTGTGTGTGTGTGTGTGTGTGTGTGTGTGTGTGTGTGTGTGTGTGTGTGTGCGCAGGGTCTGAAGAGGGTGTTTGTTGCAGATGAGTTTACTACCTGCCACTATTGTAATCCCTTATGCCTGCAAAATGTAGCACATCTATTTTTAGTTCTTGACCAGTTACTTACCCCCTACTCCACTGACTGCTGCAACTGCCACCCTTAAATTAGCATCAGGTATACAGTTTTGAACAATGGCAGTTGTCTTCATCCTCTGCTTCCAGCTGTAAAATTTATTGGAGTTATCTGGATATCTTTGTTTGGAGTAGGCCTACATTTCCACTTCAGTAATAACATTAGTGTTGTTGTCTACAGGAAGATTCATTTTGATAATACTGGTTTGTGTCAAGTACAAAGTATGATACATTTTAGACTTAGTTTTCAAAATAAACAGGTATGCCTATTGTAAAATCATTATAAATTCAAAAACGCGTTTTCTAGATTAATGTATAGTATTTATTTTGTTCAATAAACGTAACATACATTCAGCGTGACATTTTAGTTTTGTAAAATACTGTATTTTTCAGTGATTGTAAACTGTTATTGTCAGATATACAGAATTCATAATCACATTGCAGATTTTATTGTGTTTATTACCGTATTGTTAACAATAAAAAATAATGCTACACATTACATGTATGTTCTTTTATTGAAAAAAAAATCTTACCGTAGGGAAAAGTGAAGCAGCTATTTATTAGTTAAATATCACTATAATATTGACGACTCGGAACACAAAGTTTTTTATAAGTAAAAACGTAAAGTTTTACCTTACAGCCTAAACCGGCTTTCACCTATAGAAGGCTTTATCAGAGGCTGTCGTTAGTAGCGCTGCTCGTCTTGTTGTTGGCGACGAGAAAGTGTTTCGAAAGATTGAAGCTGTGTGTGTGTGGTGAGATGTGTTCGAATAATGCGTGCGATTTGAATTGTGTCTGTTCGTTTAGGATGTCGTTTTTATTTGTTTTTGTGTGTTTGTATATTTCTAATTGTTCTAGAGTGTCTAGTTTTCGGCCTTTTGTGTGTACGTGTAGTATGTTCATGTTATTGTCGATGTTTTTATATGTGTGGTTTGCTTCAATGAGGTGGTTTGCGAAGGTAGATTCTGTAGTGGTGTGGAGTGCTTTTGTGTGTTCAAAGTATCTCTGTTTGAAGCTACGTCCTGTCTGGCCTATGTAGAATTTACTGCAATTTGAACAATTTAGTTTATATACACCGGGTAGATCGAATTTGTTTTGTGCTTTGGGCATGCGTTTTGATAGTGTGTGTTCTGTTTTGTTAGTAGTTTTGTAAGCGATTCTGTATCCTGCTTTTTTGAATTTGTGGGCAATTTTTTCTGTTTGTTTGTTGATGTATGTTAGTGTTATGAATTTGTTGTTTTCTGTCTTTGTCTGTTGTTTGTTTTGTGTTTTGTGTAGGAGTTTACTGACTATTGTTCTGTCATAACCGTTAGATTCTGCTAGATATTTTATCGTGTTTAGTTCGTCTTTGTAGTCTATTTCATCTAAGGGGGTGTTGTTATGTGTCAACACATTAGCCTCCTTTGACATTAAAAACCTGTACACAAACATCCCCATCTCTGAAACAATCACCATCCTACAAAACAAACTCAAACAGAACAACACACCAGACGAACTTATCAATGAAATAACAGAAACTCTGAACATTATCACAAAACAAAACTACTTTACTTATAACAATAAATACTACACACAGAACGACGGCCTACCCATGGGCTCCCCCATATCCAGCATTCTAGCAGAAGTCTTCCTCCAACACTTAGAAAAAACAAAAATACTCACAAACAATGACAGACACTCACATAAAATACTATATTGGCACAGATACGTTGATGACATTCTAATACTATACAGGGGAAACAAAAGACAATGTGAACAGTTACTAACGCACATAAACAAAATACATAAAAACATAACCTTCACTGCCGAATACGAACACAACAATACCATAAACTTCTTAGACCTCTCCATCACAAAACTAGAACACAGGCACAAATTCAGTATATACAGAAAACCAACTACAACTGACACACTAATACACAACACCTCCAATCACCCAATACAACACAAACTAGCTGCTTTTAGAACCATGATACATAGACTTAACAACATCCCCTTAGATGAAATAGACTACAAAGACGAACTAAACACGATAAAATATCTAGCAGAATCTAACGGTTATGACAGAACAATAGTCAGTAAACTCCTACACAAAACACAAAACAAACAACAGACAAAGACAGAAAACAACAAATTCATAACACTAACATACATCAACAAACAAACAGAAAAAATTTCCCACAAATTCAAAAAAGCAGGATACAGAATCGCTTACAAAACTACTAACAAAACAGAACACACACTATCAAAACGCATGCCCAAAGCACAAAACAAATTCGATCTACCCGGTGTATATAAACTAAATTGTTCAAATTGCAGTAAATTCTACATAGGCCAGACAGGACGTAGCTTCAAACAGAGATACATTGAACACACAAAAGCACTCCACACCACTACAGAATCTACCTTCGCAAACCACCTCATTGAAGCAAACCACACATATAAAAACATCGACAATAACATGAACATACTACACGTACACACAAAAGGCCGAAAACTAGACACTCTAGAACAATTAGAAGTATACAAACACACAAAAACAAATAAAAACGACATCCTAAACGAACAGACACAATTCAAATCGCACGCATTATTCGAACACATCTCACCACACACACACAGCTTCAATCTTTCGAAACACTTTCTCGTCGCCAACAACAAGACGAGCAGCGCTACTAACGACAGCCTCTGATGAAGCCTTCTATAGGTGAAAGCCGGTTTAGGCTGTAAGGTAAAACTTTACGTTTTTACTTATAAAAAACTTTGTGTTCCGAGTCGTCAATATTATAGTGATATTTAGTTAAGTAACGGACACGTCATGGACAACGAAATCCAAGTATTTATTAGTATTGTAAGTCTCATATATATATATATATATATATATATATATATATCGCTTGTGAGCTGATATAAACACTAATACTCCTAATGCAGTAAATATTAAAGTATGTAATTTAATGTATTTCAGAATTTTAAAAATTATCTTACGTATTGAATTTTGCTAAATTGTAACCCTTATTCAAAGTTTCTTGCATTTCTGGATCAAAACTTTTATCTGATAAATGTGTCACAGATTTATGTTGGCTTTGTATTAATTCTATATTAGTAATTTTATAGGTGTGTGTGTGTGTGTGTGTGTGTGTTTTGTCTTAATAATAGATTGTTGCTTGGAGTATTAAAGAGTGTCAAACCGAAGTGTTACTCAGATAATGTCAAAAGTAAAGAAGAAATCCAGTATGCATATTTATCTGTGGGAAGTCATAAATTGGATGTGTTAAATCATGGCCGGCTCTGGTTAAATCAATATATTTTTGTTGTGTTAGAGAAACAAAAATCGGGCAAGTCTTTTTCAGACCTTGTTAAAATTTTTCAGTTCACAGACAAATATAAAAACCTTTTTGAGTTCTCAGCTCCTGTTGTTTTTGTCCTTTATTTATAATTGAAGTTATTATAGTGTTTACCACTGCTTGTAATAATCATGTAATATTATTACTAAAAGTTGGTCTTTTGTCATGGTTTGCACAAAATTTAAATTGGCACTTGATAGTAGAATCCCAGTGACATATACTTTTTAAGCTTGTTTTAGTAATTTAAATAAACATTGTTTTACAACCAATAATAGGCCTATTTATTTCATGTACAGTATAATGTAAATTAAAAAAGATGTTTTTATCTTACCACATGTATGGGCCCATTCTTTATATTCTGTTTTTATAACCACATAATATAAATCTTACGTATAAAATGAGTAGATGTATACTATTATAATATATATATATATATTATCAGATTGTCTATACTACTCTGTATGTAGTAATAACAATAAAAAGATTAATTTATTCATACTAATACAGTAGTATTTCTCTGTGGCACTGAAGTTTATTACTGATTACAGCAGTACATGTGTTTACCTGTAGCACATATCCACTATGTTTATCTTGTGAACAGCTATCAGCGACACATTGCTGAGTCAATAGTTCATTATATATTTTATATACAGTGAACGTTGAACTTTTCCCCAGTTCATGTGTACATAGTAAATTTGCATTCGTTGTACTGTACTACAGACAGAATACACATTTCCATTTGTTGTGTATTTGATATTGTGTGTTAGAAAACTTGTTATACAATACAGAATACATCTGTTTAAAGAATTTTGTTAAAAAGTCTGGATTAGTCACTGTCACCATAGTGTAGACTTAACTTATATACAGTAGACAGGTCTGAAAGCTTCATTGCTGCATGTAAATAAATTTGATTGGAAAATCTGTTTGTCACTGTATGTTTGTTCAGTCAGTCAAAATTAAAAGTGCTATTTCTGCCCATAAGACAATCAGGTTAGTAAGTGTTCAGCTTTGACCCCCAGATCATTAACAGTTATAAAATTGAAATTAGTGTAACTTATTTCTTTACATTTTCATATCAATTTTTCTGTTCTATATTAAATGTTTATAATTAATTATTGGTTTCATTTTTTTTTTTGTTGACGTAAACGTAGATTTTGTTACAGTACCGGTACACGTATTTGCTTTTAATATTTTAGTTGATAGGAAAGACATAAACCATTTCACTTACAAAAAGTTAATTGTTAAAATATAAATAATTAACAGCTCTGATAAAATTCATAAAAATTTTTTAAATAATACAGCAATTTTTTTTTTTTTTTTTTTAAACGGTATATTACTAAGAACCAAAATGTACAATTATATTGCCTGTCCATACAATACACAATTGTATTGCCTGAACCATTTTTTTTTCTTATTGTAAGCTTTACCAGAGGAGCACTGTCCGTTCTGTTTTTGGTGATGGCAGTGTTGTTCAAAAAATCGTTGTGTGTGTTGTGTAATGTGTTCAGATAGTATGTGTGATTTAAATTGTGTTTGGTTAGGTTGTTGTTTCCATCTGTTTTTGTGTGTTTATATATTTCTAGTTGTTCAAGTATGTCTAAAATAGAAATTCTACACATACATACGAAAGGCTGAAACTAGACACACTCGAACAACTAGAAATATACAAACACACGAGAACACACTGAAACAACGTCCTAAATGAACAGACACAATTGAAATCACACATACTATTTGAACACACACACACACACACACACACACACACACACACACACACACACACACACACACACACACACACACACACACACACACACACACACACACACACACACACACAGTCTTTCAAATGACAGCACCATCGCCAAAAGCAAAATGGACAGAGCTCCCAGCAGCAGCCTCTGAGGAAGTTCACAATGAGCAAAAATTGTTCTGGTAAGGTAAAAACTTGTACTTAAAATAATTGTTCTCCATGTCGTAATTGTATATTTGGATTCTTGATAACACTCTGACATGTCATGAATAACAAAATCCAAGAATTTTGTACATTACTGTTTTATCTTATAACAAAATATTTGTGACCAGTTGATTTGCTTTTAATATCTGTAGGCCTAATCAAAATATTTGTCATCAACTGATGTTATTTATCTATGATTTAGTATGCCTAATTGTCAATTTTCTAAATTATTGCCCACTGTTTGAATAATCGAACTCATAAATTTCCATATTGTTGACTATTAAAACAATATTGTTTTTAGCTTCAACAGATGTTTTCTTTCATAACGCCAAACATTTTACTCATCCTGTGATTAGGCATCTTAATTAAGACAGTAGCTACAGCCACCGAGGATGTCTAATCATAGTATGAGTAAATTATTTGATGTTAAGCAAAATAAACGTGTTTTCATAAATACTAATTATTCAAAGTAGAGAAAAGTTTCTTCTTCTTCTTCTTCTTCTTCTTCTTCTTCTTCTTCTTCTTCTTCTTCTTCTTCTTCTTCTTCTTCTTCTTCTTCTTCTTCTTCTTCTTCTTCTTCTTCTTCTTCTTCTTCTTCTTCTTCTTCTTCTTCTTCTTCTTCTTCTTCTTCTTCTTCTTCTTCTTCTTCTTCTTCTTCTTCTTCTTCTTCTTCTTCTTCTTCTTCTTCTTCTTCTTCTTCTTCTTCTTCTTCTTCTTCTTCTTCTTCTTCTTCTTCTTCTTCTTCTTCTTCTTCTTCTTCTTCTTCTTCTTCTTCTTCTTCTTCTTCTTCTTCTTCTTCTTCTTCTTCTTCTTCTTCTTCTTCTTCTTCTTCTTCTTCTTCTTCTTCTTCTTCTTCTTCTTCTTCTTCTGTTCCAGCTCCAAACTGGTCGGACCATCTCTTGTTAGATCTTCCCAGGCTTCTCTTCCCTTTTAGCTGATATTACAAGGCTACCTTGGCGAATCTGTCACTGCCCATTCTGCTAATGTGTTGTTTCCAGCTCTCTCTATACTTACTGATAATTCCGTTTACTTCTTCAGCTTTCAGTTCCTCTCTTATCTGATTGTTTCTTTCCATATATAATTTTGTGAACCCGGCTATAGAATGCAAAAATTTCATTTCTGTAGCCTGAATTCTTGATATTTGTCCAGCAGACATTGTCCATGTTTCTGAGCCATAAGTAAGGATAGGAACTGCCATGGATTTGTATAATTTGATTATGGACTCTTTCCTTGCCATGTATTTTAGAGTTGGAGAGTTCCTGTTATCTGATTATTTTTATTAATTTTCCCATTAATATCTTCTTTGTTTTTATATGAGAGCTTACAACCTAAATAGTTAAATTCTGAGACTTGCTCTATAATCTTACCATCCGAAACAATTTTAGGTCTAACTGACCATGTTTCTTTAAAAGCCTTACATTTTGTTTTTTGTCAGATATTTCCATATTAATTTCCTTCGCAGTGTTATTTAAGGAGTGGAGCATCCTTTGAAAGTCATCTTCATTTGTGGCCAATAAAATCTGATCATCTGCAAACATCAGAGTCTTAAGCATTTTGCCTGCAACTCTGATTCCTCCATTTACACTGTTAAGCCGAATCCTAACAGTTTCATCCAAAAACAGGTTAAAAAGAATGGTTGATAAAGGGCAACCTTATCTTAGATAAGATACACCTCCATTTATTTTGATGAGGTTCTGTTGCTTTTTTTTGTATCTTGGTCCTTAGACACATGCTCTTGATCACTTGTATTAAATGTAATGGAATGCCGCTATTTTCTAAAACTTTCCACAGTATCGACCTTGGTAGTAATCTATGAATAGTAGATGCGTCTTTAAATTTTATTGCCTCATTTTCTCTATAATTTGCTTAACAGTGAAACTATCAATGCAGCTTCATCCCTTTCTGAAACCCTTTCTGCATGCTCTTCAAGCAGTATTGCTTTTGTTATGTTACTCAGTCTTCTGTTTATTATTTTTGTATATATCTTATATGCTGAACAAAGTAAGCTGATTCCTCTGTAATTTCTGGGATTGGTTCTGTCCCCTTTCTTAAAAATGGATATCACCTTTGCTATTTTCCATTCTTCTGGAATTTTCCCTTGAACACATGTTATATAATCGTAGCAGTCGTTCATGGACATACGTTCGTGCTTGGGGCATATTTTAATAGTTCTGTATTTACATTGTCTACCCCACAAGCTTTGCGGTTTCTATTTCCCTCTTATTAACTCTTCCATTTCTAATTTATCTGTTATAGTCGTATTTACTTCATTCAATATTTGTTCCCTTCATTTTCATCAACATGCCATAAATCTTTGCAATAATTTTGCAAAACCTTGTCCTCAATTATTTCAATCCTACCTCTGTCTCTTGGGAGTTTAAGTTCCGAATAAATTAATAAATTTAAATTAAAAGTTTAGAAAACATAAGTTTAGAAAATAGTAATAGTTTAAATATGATTCCTTATCTTCTTTCTTCTTCACTTCCAAGGTTAGGACCTAGTAACCTGCTCTGGAACCCATCTCCTTGAACTACCAACATTACTCTTTCCATAAGGTTTTTATTTCAACAGAATTTGTTATTTTAGCATGTGGTCTAAGTGTTTGCTGTTTTGTTCTGTAATAAATTAATTTCTTTCCACTGTGGGAGGGGAATATCATCATGCACTTCTTAAAAATTTCATTTTAGCATTGAAATTGCATTTAAATACAGGAATGTGGGGATAGCTACTGTTTTATAAAATTCATGCCCGTGACTTTTCTAGTTTTATTTTTTAGGCTTGTAAATACTGGATTTTTTGGGCTCATTTTTAATTTGCTAACTTATCCCAGCAATTTCATTTTCATTTGATATGTCGTGTCCAAGGTGTCACAAATTTTATTTGTTTCAGAATCTGATTGTCCACAACTGTCTTCATTCTGTTTATGAATTTACCTTTATATTCTATAGTTTTGATTTTAGTATCTGATTAAGTATAAATGTCACCTTTTGTAACTGGTCTTGTGTTTTATGTATTATTATTTTACAGTTCATGTAGAGCAAGGAATTGACATATATGTTTCCTTGAAATGATCTTGAATCAGTCAGTGCTTTGCTTTCGTTACATGAAATATGTTGTTTGTGCTACAACATTGTTGTGTAAGGGGCCACTCTTTGTTTAATGCTGTAGGAATATCTTCAGTCAGTCTATCATTCACATCTAAGATAATAGTTTTATTATTGTTCATTTGATATCCCTATTTATGTATTTCTAAATAATTTTTAATCTTCTTTTATATAATCTAATTGATTTTCCGTCATAATATTTACTTTTCTAGTCACTGTCATAATAAATGATTATTTTTGGGGTAATATAAACATGTATAATCATTAAAAATAATCACAATCGTTGTTATCACTGAAACTTATTAGCATCGTGTATTGTTGTTGCCAGTAGTATGCTTGCAAACATTAGGTACTGGCTTATTTTTAGGCTAAGGCACCTGATGTTAGTGGCATATTAATTATAAAAATACGATTATTATAGTAGATTGTGTATTTTTATTTAGCCTTGGCACTGAGTGTTTCAGCATTCAAATGACATTCTATACTGTGTATTGGGAACATGGCTTTTATTCAAAAATTCAGTGTTACATTTTGTGTGTGCATGCGCGCGCATGCTTTTGTGTGTGTGCGCGCGTGTGTATGTGTGTGTGTTCATATGTATTTATTTTGAATTAGGCTGTATAGTGTATTTGTTTTACACTTGTCTTCCTTATAATGACAAGCAGAATTATCACTGTTGCACACCACTATATAAAAATTATCCCGATTAGCGCTTTCAAGCTTCACAGCTCATCGTCAGATCGGAATTGCAAGAAACTATGTGAAAACAAACCCTTAACCCCATCTCACCCCACCCTCCTCACACACAACAAGCTATAATTCAAATGTCCCTTCCCCACCCCCGAGCCCTGTTGCTCCATCTGGACAGTTACATATTTTTCTAGCAAATTCCTTGTGTTTCAGTGTTGTGTGTGCACGTGTGCGTGTGTGTGTGTATATACATTCCTTTTAAACCTACCCGTCTCCCTCTTCACACACGAGGGTTAGTCACACACCCTTATTTTAAAACCTCCAATTAGTACTATGCAATTTAATTTTTAATCTTATCTATCTGTCCTCTATCATTTACTTCTTAATTATGTTATAAAATATTTCTTCATTATCAAATTTAATTTTAGTATTAATTAAATTGTCTAACCCTTCTTCTCTTTCTTTCAATATTTCTAACTCCTCCCTCAGCTTCCTTTCAACTGTGTTATTTACTACTTTTACAATTTCGTAGTCTTCCAAAGGATTAACAAACTTATGGTTGTCTTCTATGAAATGTCTTGCATATAACGAATTGGTTGTTCTATTACCTTCTCCACGTTTGTGGTCAGACAACCTGCATGCGAATTTTCGTCCTGTCTCACCTAGGTACACTTTGTTGCGGTCTTTACATTTTAATTTATAAATTCCGCATTTCTGTAATGCTGGAATTTTTCTATATTTTTATTCCTTATCTTATCAAACCGTTCCACATTTTTTAATAGCTATATCTACTCCGTATTTATTAAAACATTTTATAATTTTTCTAGTATGTGAACTTATGTATGTCAATGACCCTGCATAATTCGTTTGTTCTGGTTCCATTTTAGTTTTTTGTATGTTAACCCTTTTCATAACTTTATCCACTATGTTGGTGTTATAATTATTATTCCTTACAATTCCCTTTATCGTTTTTAACTCCCTATCTTTTGATTCGTTCTCTTTTAAATACTTCTGAGCTCTGTAACAAAATGAATTGATTGCCGCCATTTTATATCTATAAGGGTGGTAAGACTCTCTTGGTATAATTATATCAGAATACGACTCTTTCCTAAATATCCCAAACTGTAGTTTCTCATTATCTTTAATTTCTATGTTTAAATCTAAGTAATTTATTTTCTTACCTCCTATCTCTTCTTTAAATTGTAAGTTTTTATCCTTATTATTTACCTCATTTATAAACTCATGCACTTCTTCTATGCTTCCTTCCCAAATTACTAATACATCATCATCATATGTGAAGGGTTTGTTTTCACATAATTTCTTTCAATTCCGATCTGACGATGAGCTGGGAAGCTTGAAAGTGCTAATCGGGATAATTTTTATATAGTGGTGTGCAACAGTGATAATTCTGCTTGTGATTTCAACCACTAACACAACTTTCTTCATTAAACTTCTTTGTAATGTACTATGTGTCAGGTAATAAGTATATTCAACAAGAACAAGCAATGAGTCTTTTACTCACTTTATAGTAGTATGACTGTGTTTAGAGTCCAATATGTATAGAGTTCTCACTCTGAATCGTGGGTGTGAATTCTCATTTTAACCCTTCCAGAAAAGATGAATTGGTTCCTTCAAATTAGTAGCAAATGTAGTTTCAGCGAAAATATTAATATAGTGCCTTAGACTCCATATGAAGGCAGAGAAGATCCAAAAATGCAGTGTGGGTAATAACCAACATGCTTGCTACCATTTCTCATCTGGGTCATTCCAAGTCATATCATCCAAGAGTGTACACCCCACCCTCTCAGATTTTCATGACATTTTTTTTACAGCATCTATGGACAAATATAACAACCCATATTTTTCATTTTTGCCAAATTCGCTTTAGTTTTTTTAAAATGATTTTTTGAAAAAAAAAGTCCATTTTTAGCTGATTTGTTAGTCGCAGCGCGAGATCTAAAGGGCACTTTTCAATAAAAACTCTACTTGTATGGTTATTATTTAATATTAAGTTATGAAACTCACAATACTTACTTGAAATTTCACAAGGATTCTAAATATAAAGTCAAAAATAACATTTAGACTCATATGGGTATTTAATGACATCATTTTATAATTTAAGTACAAAGTTTATATTTGATATTTCATTGAAATGTTTTGCATAGTACCCTATCTTGTGTGGCCAATGAGGATTTTTTTTAACATTGAAAATGTTTATAATGACGTGTCGCACATTTGGAAACGACCGCTGGTGCGTGATCGAAAATGGGAACCGGTGAGTTTCCATAGAAACTACTTCTTTGTTGTCAATAACGTAGTGCACGTATAAAACTTCGCTTATGAATGCAACTACATTTAACTTACAATCTGTACATTGGTAAATGAAGAATGAATTCATTGATTGGTGAATGAACATAACTATATATATATATATTTTTAGATTTATTGAAGCATTTTCAATGCCCTTCTCTGTGCATTGCATTTGTGCAATTCCTGTAAATTTTTTACTTAAGGTATGCTTATATTTTTCTGTACTAAAACCTTCAGTTAAAATTAGGCTTATCAGTGTAACAAGGCCTAACTACCTGTCAAAACTAAAAAAATATAGATTTTAAAGAAGATATGTCCGTATTTTAAAAATAATAACTTGCTTAGGTATTTACTTGTTGAGTTAGCTTACCTTTTCAGTCTTAAATGGTATTACAGGATATTATATATACAGGTCCTTCTTGATTGATATGAAACTTAATTTTTCCTTGCCCAGGCAGCATTAATATTTTGAATACTTTTTTTGGATAGTCTGAAAAAAAGTACTTTTTCGGCCCACCTAAGCACTTAATTCAGGTACATCTATGCAGCAAATTATGTTTGTAAAAGGAACCCAGCACTTATTCTCTCTCCCAACATTTCTGCCAAAAAAATGTTTTTGATGGCCAGTGAGGATGCATAAAATTGATGTAAGCATCTTGGTTGTCATCATCTAGCTCCAAAATTAGCCCGATATAACATTTTCTTCATAGACACAGCCTACATAGGTATTTGGTTGGAGATTTTGAAGTTGCAGTTCTTGCGAAAAGCTATATCTTAAGGAAAAATCTTTGTCACTGCTGATATGTTTTGCTGCTATTTCGGTTTTGGGTAGTGGTTGGAAATAATGGAAGGACCTTGTGCCAATAACAGTTTTATGATCACTAAAACGCAAAGTTAACATAGGTTCTACATTTTTTACATTGTCTGTATTGATGAATTGAAGTGTTATTTTTGAAAAATGCTGGTCACAAATCTTGAACATTTCTTCTGGTGTACAAATCTGATCTTTATACGGCAATTTTTTTCTACAGTTGTCACAAATCTTTTTTCCAGTAATTAATATTATTCCTTTTTTTCTTTTTACTTCTTTAGCATATTTAAGAGATATTGGTCTTAAACCTGCTTTGATGACCTTTTTGTGGACATTCTTGTGTCACAAACACTTTTTTGGTTATTTTCATAATATTCAGTATAGTAGAGATAATGATGTAAACATAAATTGTAACTGGAGGTGTCAGTGTTTTTCCTAACATCCATAAGAATTGCTTTAACTTCATCCAGTGAATTTGAAACCAACAGTATTCTTTCTCATCTGTAAAATTTGTGTTGTGACAAACAGAATGAGTGATCAGCACCACATTACACTTCTTTAGGAACTAACAGTTCTTCATCTGAACTCATGATTATACATAGATAGTACAGTAATAAAGAAAACTGCACATTAATAGTTATCAATGAAACTTAATAGTACTAAATCAGACAAAATGATTGTTGAACCAGTATCACATGAATCAGACTACTCACTGTAGTTTGTATATTTGTTCCAAACCCTACTGTCCCCTATTACACTGTATAAGTTTATAGATTATAAAAAACACAAAGATTATATATTTTACACAAAACCACTTCAAACAGTGTATACACTTTTTTACAATGAACTAATTATGCACTGTTTGTATGCTACTGCAACTGTCACACCAGTGTCAGAGCAAACAGAGGCTTAATGTACCTCTGACTGGCTGCCTGTACAGTCATGTGGTATTCATGTTGTAACTTGTAGTCCTGCCCTGTTGTAAGTCAGTCATGCAAAATATTTCAATGAAATATCAAATGTAAACTTTGTACTTAAATTTAAATGATGACATTAAATACCCATGACTTTTATTTTATGCTATTATAGTACATTTCATCCTGTGCCTATAAAGAAAAGTGTTATATTGAACTAATTTTGCAGCTAGATGATGACAACCAAGATGCTTACATCAATTTTATGCAGAGTTTTTATTGAAAAAGTGCCCTTTAGATCTTGCGCCGCGACAAACAAATCAGCTAAAAATGGACTTTTTTTCAAAAAATCATTTAAAAAAAAACTAAAGCGAATTTGGCAAAAATGAAAAATACGGGTTGTTACATTTGTCCATAGATGCTGTAAAAAATATTTCATGATAATCTGAGAGGGTGGGATGTAAAATATTTTTCTGGCTTGATGATTTGATTTGGAATGACCAGAAAAAAGCCACTTGAGAAACCTGAAATAGAGTTATCATATTAATAGTATTTTTAACTTAAATATGACTATTAATTTATAATTAAGTACATGGTGTTTTTATCTAAATAGCCGTTCACAGATTTATAAACTGGACAGTAATTGCAGAGTACCTGTTTGTTTCTTGTTTAACAATATTATGTTGCATGCACTGCAGCCTAACAGTTTATTATTATTACATGTGCACAGCAAAATCTTATAACAGGTTTTTTTTTAAGGTTCTGACATTTTCTCAATAATACAGGAATATTTTTAGGGAGTGATTTAAATTGACGTATTTTATATTTTCTATCTGTTACTAGGTGTAACAAAAAGAACCAAACAAATTAAGGAAAAAATAAACATGCATTCTGACTAAATCCGTTTTGATGTTTTCTACAAAATTAGATAAATTAAAAAGAAAAATGATAAGTAAGACTACTGGGATATGGAGTTAACTTTAACACTTAAATGCACTATATTCTGTAGACGCTTTTTAAAATTCACAAAAATTATTTTCAGTTTGTTTTAAAACTTATTAATTAAATTTTTGTAAATACAGTAATATATTTTGATGTAATAATGGTCATTTTAACTTATGTTAAAAAAACGTGATTTTTTTGCATTGTGAATTATTAAAATTATTGTTTGACTTATATTGAAAAGTTTACTGATATTTCAGTGTTGACCTTGTTAATCTCTCCACCTCTGTTTCAGAGATAAACATTTCCAACTTTAGTACATTGTTTGGTAAGGAATTGTGAAGTTACCAGATAGTTTTTTTTTACAGGAGAGTTTTTTATTATGGAGAACTCCACTGTACAAAGAACTTAGTGTATAATGTTTCAAAATGTCTTCTGATTCATAACCTTCAGCTGTTGTGTTCATAACTGCCCACTGGTTTTGTTCTGTCTCCTGCTCTTTGGCGGTATGATTTATTTTTCCCAACTTGTTAATTAAATGTTTTCTTTGTTGATCCATAATTCATGAAGTGTCACCGATAACACACCATCTTTGTACAAATTGCATAGGCTTGCTACCAGTTCTCACCTAGAAAAAAGCCGTATGACAAACCCCAATTGGGGTGGTGGCGGGGGGTATGTTATACTGTATAGCTTTTATCAAATTTGGTTTTTCATTTGTAATTGCTTCATTGTTTGCAGTTGTTTTAGTTTGTTTATTTTCTAAAGCTTTTGAGCCTGTACTTTGTTAGACTGTTTTACATGAAAATCCATATCAGATTTATTTCTTATCAGATAATAGTGTCCATATCATAGAGTTTTGATTGAGGAATGTTACTGTCAGTAGAAGGTTATATACAATTTATTATCATATGCTGTATATTATTTTATTATGATACACAAAATCCTTGTAACAACGTATTGATTCATAAGATCAGAAAGTTAGTTTACGTAGGTTTTTGTATAGGTATTGTGTATAGCAATCAGATTATTTGTCTCTGATATAGATTTTTTCTTAACAGTTATTCACTAGTAGAGTGTGTGACTGATGGGAATTTTGATGGCTCCTATACAGCTTGTGTGTGTGTGTGTGTGTGTGTGTGTGTGTGTGTGTGTGTGTGTGTGTGTGTGTGTGTGTGTGTGTGTTTTGTTTTTGTTTTACATATATCAGGAGCTGTCTGTTACAAAGATAATTGAGTGTATTTGTATTCATATTGAATTCATTTTTGTAAGTAAATAATTCAGCTTTTGTAAGATTTTTAAATATCTTTTTGCATCTGAAATTATCATATAAATATAATAGCATTGAACCGAAGGCCAATAGTCGGTTATTGCAACTAATGAAAGGCTGATAAGCTTGCAAATAATTAGTTTGTGGCTTACCATCTAAACAGACTTCTGATTTTGTGGTTTGTTGAAACAGTTGTTCAAATGGTACAATAAAGTGTTTATTTATTCTTTTGACAGAGAGAACTAACTTTTGTGAATTTATAATTTAAAAACCGATTGCCCCTGCTTGATGTTTACTGGCATAGCACGCACTATTGAGGACTGTGCTGAGCTTTTGACAACTATTGTGGATAGGGAATTGACCCAGCATACAGCTTCAACGTGAGGGGAGGCAACAGTGCTTTTGATTTCTGCCATAACACCATTCAGGGCCTTCACCAGTATTGTTAAATTTGTTCAAAGCGTGCTCGTTGATACCGTCTCCGAGGCCTTCCTTCACTACACTAGGTAAAAGCATTCTGTTGCCAATTTATACTTCCAGTGTTTGCCCCACTTTTATACTTGTACTAACGTACTTTTGTATGTATTTATTGCCAAATGTAGAATATAGTTTGTACTTGTTTTCCCTTAGTCGAGGTTTGCCAGCAGGCTACCAATAGCAACCTTGAGTTATCAGTCTACTGGAACCATAGTTGTTTGTTAACTAAGAAAGGGAATGGGTCAGCTTCAATCCTTGGGGTGAAGATGAGGATAGTGATGAGCCTAAATATGTTATCCTTATAATCTTTATATAGATAAATATGTCTGTCAAAATAGATAATTAAAATAGTTCAAATTATCTTCATGCAGAATTATCCCTTATTCTATTTGCTACCTGTATCACCGCTAGTTCTAAGGCATTTATTAAAATCAAAAGTAACTATGTAAGCCCTCTTAATAATTTTTGTTGTAATATAATTTTAAATGTGAAGAGTGAATATTTATTCACAAATTCATGTCTCTGAAAAGTTACCCTGAGATTAATTTTCATCATTTTAAGAAATAATGTTTTAATCACCATTTTTACTTTATAGTGGATTGATTCTTTATTATCCTTTCCTTTATTGCTTTATCCATTGTAATCTCAAGCTTTTGTGTCGTGTTCGTAAATGCAGATTTTCCAAGGTAATCCATATCTGCCCATCCAGTCCAGATGTTTCTTTTATTATGTATAGGGTACTACAGATATTCAATTCATGTCAAGTGTCAACTATTCCATAAAGCAGCAGTTTTCAACTTGTCCACTGTAGTACTAAGGGGCGGTATTAACAATTGCTACATGTTGCAGGTGAATATGACTTTGGCCTAACAATAAAATAGCTCTGGAAATGTTTTATGTTGATAAATTTCCATTGATGTAACCGTTTTTATTGTGCACAGCTTCATCACAGAATGGCAACTTTAAAAATTTTTACTCAACAATTGCTACAAAATTGTTTATTTACATTTGTTTTTTCCTGTAAAAAAGTCATCTGTTAGTGACAAACTGTGGTACTTAGTTTTGAAAAGTATAAATAATACCGCCATTCTCAGTAGTATTGTGTCAAATGTATTGTGACAGTTTCTACCCACAGGGCAGCTGCCACGTAAATGTTGTTGATCAAGCAAGCTGTTGTCTGAGAAAAGTTAAAACCATTGCCCCAAGGAATCTTGTCTGTACATTGCCATTTGTACAGTACCCAAAATTCACTGCTATACAACACCAATGTTGGAAAAGATAGTCTTTAAAAACTTGATCCTAGTATCTGATCTGGATACTTGTAATTTCTTATAAATAAGCCCACCATTCCTACATTATCTTACTTCTTACGTACCTATTTTTTATTTCATTTATGACTGTATTTATCTTATTTTTTAATAACATCCCTATTATAAAAATACCAAGTGTATCACCCAAGATAGATCCCCTCATTTAAACTGTTACCTGTTAATACAAGTTGTTTTCTATGCAGCGCTTATCAGTGGTTATTAATTTTCTACCTTGCATCAGTGTAGTTACATTGTTCACAGTTTCTGGACATAATCATTAAATAATGGTTATTACAACAGCAGAATGATGACGACATGACAGGTTGGCTCTGTTGAAGGTGTTAAGATATGGTTGTGAATCAACTCTCTGTCAGGTGCAATCTGCTTAGTGTACCAGAGACAGTGCCAGGAAGTGCCTTATATTCATATTAAATTTTCAATGATCAATGATGGAATTCTTAATGTGGCATTGTGGACTTGTATTCACCTTTCTCTATTTGATGACAATTCATTAATTATATTAATACTCTTGGCTTGTTTCTCTTAAACATTACTTGTCAATGATTGGTCACAATAATCAGTAAAACTTAGTTTGACTTTTCTCCTATTTCCAGTTACTACTATAAATGCGTTTCTCCATTACTCTTCTGTCAGCTATCTTCCTTCTGTTTTCTTCTTTCGTACTTTTTGGAATCTGATGTCATTCTTCGCAGTGGTTCTAATATCCCTTAAATATTCAATTTCCCTAACATTCCCTAACAGGTGAGCTGGTACAGTTCAGAGAGGCACTGTTTGGCTTCATACTCTGCTGCCCACACTACACTTTAATATAATACTGCTGGAATTCATCTACAGTCAGCTATAAAAAATACAATAATATCATAGTAATCTCTTTATTTAATTAATAATAAACATCTTGGGGATTCGTTACGCTGTCGCGTTTTATATTTAATAATTCATATATTCCTTCCTTCGTGATTCCATCTTATTTTCATTAACTATTTTCAGATAACATTTTTGACAGTCATTATTTGTAACTATTTTTGATCTTCTTTTTTTTGTGACAGCAATTCTAAGTACTATCTCTTCATTTATTATTCTCATTTCCAAGAAATCCTAAATTGTATTTGCATTAATTATCATCATTACTTAGTTTCAGCTTAATTATAGTCCTTACGTCATCCATTGTTCTGCTTATTTTACCATCTTGTCTGGTCACATTACCACTAATTATGTTGACATACATTTTTTCTTATTCCATTTAAAATTATACTGGTTATAAACAATTATGTAATTTGTTCTTCAATTCGCTTGGCATTTTGGCATGTATCTTAAATCATTTTGTTTTTTAATTATTTTGTATAAGTTTTTCTTTATATAGTTTTTTAATCTTGGGGTTTTATTCTTAAATATTTAGAATAATTTCTTTGTAAACATATAGTAATATGTTCTTACTTCCTTTTTTAATCTTGGGGTTTTATTAAATCTTCAAAATAATTTCTTTGTAACCATATAGTAAGAAGTTCTTACTTCTTTTTGAATTTTGTGGTTTTATTTTTTATTTAATATTATTTATTTATTTCTTCTTTCCAAGTGGTAGCCTGGTCGGTTTTCATAAAATCAGTCCCATTTTTCTGGTTTACGATTTCTTGTTCTAACCATGGTCCAGTAATTCAGGTACTCCTTTTTCTCGGATTACTGTAGTGTTCATACCAATTTTTACACTTGTTAAATATCTCTCGTGTATCTGGTACTGGAACTCGGCTGATACAGAGTCTTCATTTAAGTCACGGGTTTCCGTCATAGTTATATCCCTTTTAATTAGCAGGTATTGTATCTCCTCTAACCTAACGTAATCACTAATGTATGCTACCATTCCATTCCCTTTGACCTCTGTATTACTTACCAAATGTTTTACGGGTATCTTCCGTATTAACGATATAAATGATGTCAGATACTCTTTGATCGTCGATATATTTAAATGATATTTAAATTTATTTAAGTTTTTTGTTATTATTCTATGGTGGTTTATTTTTGCCATTTTTATAAAATTTTTTCTATAATTCATACCTTTACTTAACTCCCTTCGCTCATTAATTGGGATGTTAAATGCACTAATTAATCCACCCTTCCTCATCTCCAATTCTTCTTTTGTATTTAATATTTTCCTTCTGCATATTTTTCTTATTTTCTTGATATTCTCTTCCCTGGTTTGGATATTCTCTTTGTTCTTTCGATTTTTATTTTCAGTTAGCAATGCATTTTGGTCTTCTCTAATTTCTGTTTCCTTGCTTCTCTCTTCTGTGTTTGGACTTACTATAATACCTTCGGAAGTGCTGTTTAGTGTTTCATTCATATTCTTTAAACACATATCCATTTTTTTATTTGTCTCCTCCTTGTATTTATCTACTTTTGGGCTAAGTGTGTTAGCATTTTCAAACTTCCCCTCGAAAGTTTCCCTTATCTCCTTATTGAACTTCTCCATCTTACCCTCAATCCGCTTTAAACTTGCTTCATTTATTTTCTCAATTTTTTCATCCATTCGCCTTAAATTCTCTTCATTTATTTGTAGTATTTCTTCATTCATTTGTTTTAAACCCTCCTCATTTCTGTCAAACCTTTCATTAAGTTTCTTTGAAGTCTCCTCCTGTTTCCTAAAATTCTCCTTGTTTTCCTCATTTGTTCTGTCAAATTTTTTCAATAGTATTCTTAACATCTCCTGGATGCTTATGTCTTCCTTTTGGTTGGATTTATCTGGTTGATCCCCTTGGGCATCTTCTTCATCTACTTCCTTTTCCTTGTTCGCAATTACTTCAGTTTCGTCTTTATCGCCTGTCTGTTGTTCCATTTCACTATCTGTGACTACTTCTATTTCTTCTTCCGTTTCTCGTTCCTTCATCATCTTTTTAGACACTCCTCTGGTATGCATTTTTTTGTCTCCAACAGTTGCCTGCTCGAGTTAAGTAATATTTATAAAATTATGGTTTTACTTAACTTAAGCCCCACGTTGGGCGCCAATTTATTATCTACCCGTTAAGTCCGTTCTCACTATCTTCTCTTCTCTTTAATTAATGTGCCAATTTCTTATGTATCTTAATTTAGTATGTGTTGTAATATTGTTAATTATATCTCCTTTCCTCTCTATTTAATATAATTGTGTTAATGTGAGTGAAAATTATATGTATAGGGTGTAATTCGAAAATTCCACTCAAGCCTATTCTGTGTTGAAGAGAAGAGCAGAAATTTTTATTGAATTCTCCTATCTTTAATACCTAAGAAGTCCGCGAATAGCGCTGTGGTTCCCAGACAAGGGAAATTTGTAGGTTAACCCACCGCGTACGGTGATTATTGGTTACACTCTTTACTTATCTTATTTCTTATTCACACTCCATTAAATCTTATATAAATGAGAAGATATTGTAATTCTGAAATGATTCTTTATTAATATTTAATATTTTTTGTCCAACAAAGTAAGTTCTCTTACTTTAGATACGAAAGGCTATAAGTCAGAAGTAATCGATTATTGATCGGATTCAAGGTTTTATATTAAATTCAGTTATGATTTTTATATTTCTTTAAATACAGGGCGTGAAGGTTCTTTCAACTGTTAGTAAGATCAGAAAATGCATAAATAGGAATACAAGGTATTACAATATAGAATTAAGTTTTTATTAAATAATATTTAAAGTAATTGTAGTTTACCGGCCTCTGGACGTCGTTGCTCGATAAGGCTGTGCACAGCTAACCTCTGGTAGTGTTTGGTCAATAGCGAATGCAGATGAATTTATCTTCGTACGTCTTCTCTCCAAAGTTGAAATAAAAGTGGAATTCTTGGTCCTGGGATGATGCAGAAATACCGCTCCTTTTGTTCACCAATGTCCGAATTTTGTGGTTACGTGCTTCGACGACCTTCGAATCCAACTATGTTTTTTTCTATTTGAATTGTGTAAACTGCCAGTTACAATGTAATTTGGTGGTTATTTTCGTTTCGTTTGTGTTATAGGATTATATCTTTGTGCAGGTAGTTATTTCTCTGGTTTCGTTAATTGATTAACTTAACACTTGGTTCATTATCAGGAATTTGGCAATCCGAGTTCTTCCTTTATTTTTCGTTACTTTGTGTCTCGTTTTTATAATGTCCAATTATATAATATGGTTAACTGTTAGTGGACCAAACTATTGCGATTTATTATTCATTTATTTTACATTTTTCTGTACTTGGTATTTAAATTAAATCAAATTTTTACTGAGCATCTATTAGCTAAACTCTCTTCGTTCATGTAAAATTATCCAATAATCAAATCAACAAATTCTATATACTTTGTCGTCCCTAGCAACCATTTTTTTATTCTTATTCGATATTACGTTATATTATAATCATTTCATACAATGTTCTTCCACTCATCAAAATAATCCCTTTCTAAATTTCCATTATGTCCGAATATAATCTTACTTATGGCTTGTTTACTAATTCTTATATATTTTGCTGTCTTTTACTCTTAGTCTGTTTATTTTAACAAATATTATTTTTCAGTTACCAAACATTATCTATCTGTATCATTGCACTATGGCATTATAATAATTTATTTAATTTGAGTTTATATATTTGTTATTATTAATTATTATTAACTTCTACTAACTCATTAGATTGTATTTAGTATTTGTTACTAATTTCTTTACCTAATCTTTCTGATCTGACTTACTATATAATGTTATTGGTTGTTAGGCCTATCATTATACCTTGATCTACTTCCGAATTTAACTTGTTACTATCTGCAATATTATAGAATCTTTTATCTATTTATGGTATGGTGGTATTAAACTCTTTTGTATCTTGTTAACAATTATAGCCTTTTTATCCAAGTTTACAATTATAATCATCTTATTATAAAATTACATGTATACAAATAATTAACTCTATAAAATCTAACAAAAGCTTTATCGTGACCTATGGATAACACATAAAAATGAAATTAATTAGTACTCAATTACTGAGTTCAACAACAGCTCTACCATGGTAAATTAATAACACATAATACTTAATTACTTGGTATTCTATCAACAGAAAAACTTTCACTTGTTAATACAAAATATAACATCACTGTCATGATAACAATATAACATGGTACAATTAATAACAAGTATTTTTAAGTAACTTAAGCCATACACCATTTATTCATTCTCATCTACTTTGAAACATCAATTATAATGAAACAGTCAAAATCATTTTTTTTTTTTTTTTACATTATGTGTCAATGTCTGTTATTTACCTCTCACTGAACCTTGAGGTTTATTATTATTAACATTATTACTTGCTTATCTTTTTACCTTGCATTCTTATTACATATCTCTTAAAGTTAAACACTTATGGGTTGGGTTTCTGAACTTTTTACAAGTGTGGATAATTAATAAATTTTCTTCCCTATTCTAAATTTTATAATTTTATTTATGTAACGTCGAGGACCGTATTTCTGTTACGTTACAAATATATATAGCCTATGTTGGATAGTACTTGTAAACTTTTTTGGAATCTTTGCATTTTCGGTCCTTCTAGTTTGAAATGTTTGTTCAATATATTATTCCAGAATTATTTAATTATCTCAATATCGTTATGTTTTCTTATTAGTAGTCCGTAGTTATTTGTTCCCTCCTAATGTTGCCATTTCAGATTCTTCACTTTCTGTAAATCTCAGAATCCATCTCAAAAACCTCATTGTTACCACTTGCAATTTGCTGTTGTCTCTTCTTGACATTGTTCAGAATTCAGTTGCGTGTGTAGAAGGACCAGCATGACCTTAATTACTTCCATGTTCCATAAGGAAATGGAAGTATGGTGATGGCAAAAAAATTTGAGGGTTATTTTATTTTATGAAATTTTTGGGATTTATTAAAAATATTTATAAATTTAATTTCCATCTGGGGTCAGGCCACGTGTTGAATTGAAACAGTGTCTTAACAAAGGAACAATACGCCTTCGCAGTTGTGCAATCGTTGTTGTGGAATGTACTCAGTGTCATTTCCTAGAACTTTGCGAGTGTGTGGTCGTGCGCCCGATCGCACCCGACAACCAGGTGCGCGGACTGACGTTATACATGAGTTACTACCGAAAATGCCTTGAACATCTGTAAAATTCTATCTTCAAACACAAAACACAATAAAATAAAACATTTACAATAACAAAATATTATTATGATTAACAATAAAATTGATATTTAAATAAATCCAAAATAAACATTTTATAACTTTACATTATTTTCAAACTCTATCAAAATTGTCACTGGTGTCAATCAAAATTTTATAATTTTTACTATGAACCTCTTTTCTTTAATAATCGCATTCTCCATTAATTTGGGTGATTTAATTACTCATAATAACTCGATTGTATCAACTCGATATGCATACACATAATCTTTACCTCTTTGACTCTAATACTCCTCAACTTTAACTAACATGTAGGCAACTTCGCATCGTGTTTGAGATTATTGCAGATTCTGATGGTACTACCCTCAAAACATGAAAAAAAGTCATTTTTCGAAAAGTGTTTGTGTGTCTGTCTGTCTGTCTGTAGATTTTTTTTCTATGGCAAATGATAACAGCCACAAATTCAAACAGAATCAAATAATTTTTTGCATACAGCCCTGATGTGTAGAGTACTCAAGACCTATTGTTTTTGGTGAAGCTCGGTCAAGGGAAAGGGGTAGTTTACCTGCAACATTTTGTTTTAACAAGGGTATTTTGTATGGCAAACAATAACAGCCGCAAATTCAAACAGAATCAAATTATTTTTTTGCATACAGCCCTGAATTGTAGAGTTCTCAAGACCTATTGTTTTTGGTGAAGATCGGTTAAGGGAAAGGAGTAGTTTACCCGCAACACTTTATGTTTTAACAACGGTAATTTTTTCTATGATGAACGATAACTGCCGCACATTTAAACAGAATCAAATATTTTTTGCATACGTTCCTGAATTGTAAAGGACTGAAGGCCTATTGATTTTGGTGAAGATCAGTTAAGAGGAAGGGGTAGTTTACCTGAAAAGTTTTGTGTGATAACAAGGGTAATTTTTTCTATGACAAACGATAACTGCCGTAAATTCAAACAAAATCAAATAATTTTTTGCATACGTCCCTAAATTGTAGAGACCTCAAGGCCTGTTGATTTTGATGAAGATCGGTTAAGGGAAAGGAGTAGTTTACCCGCAACACTTTATGTTTTAACAACGGTAATTTTTTCTATGACGAACGATAACGGCCGCAAATTCAAATAGAATGGAATAATTTACCTGGAAAGGGGTAGTTTACCTGCAATATTTTATGTTGTAACAAGAGATTATCATGATGAACGGTAACTGCCGTAAATTCAAACAGATCAAATAATTTTTTACACATTTGCTTGAGTTGTAGAGGACTCGAGGCCTTTTGATTTTGGTGAAGATCGGTTACGGGGAAAGGGTAGTTTACCTGAAACATTTTTTGTTGTAACAAGAGTAAAGTACTTAATTTTGATAAATAAAGTATCTTGATAAGAAGGTCTTAATAATCCACTGTAGAAACGTAGACGAAATATCTATAAATGAAGAGGCTAGTTGAACGGGGTGGGGGGTAATTTTCTATAAATGAAAATTGTAGTTGAAGTGGGAGGGGATAATTTTTTATATATGTACTACGTTATCGGCAACAAAGAAGTAGTTTGTTGTTAAAACTCCTTCCCGGCCTGTTTGGCCGTAGACCAATGTTTTCTGCAAAACCAGACGTTTCGGCAGTGCCATCGACTTCCATCATCAGTGAAAATCGAGTGCATTAACGTTAGGTGGTATACGTTAGTGACCACAGTACTGTGGTTAAGGCTGAAGCAGTAAGTGGAAAGTAGTAGTTTTTATGGAAATATTGCATTTCGAAAATGATTTTAAATATAAATCTTAGAACATGGAAGTCATGTATGGTTCTCCATACCGATATTTTTAAATGGCTTTAGTTTTTTATCGTGTCTGGTCTTCTGATATGACATTTTGATTATTAAACACACGTAGCATGACATTTCTGTTTTTGTTTTCAACATCATTATCCCATTAATAATTCATACTGCAGTTGGAATTATTATCGTATGATATCTGTTAAATTTCCTGTGTTTGTGTTTGTATAATTTTGGCAAATTAGAAATCCAAGACATTAACAGCAAACTAAATATGGGCAACGTCAATGAATTGGTACAAGATCATAGGCAGAAAACTAGAAAGAGAACGTAGGAACAATGGATTACAAAAAATTGTCTTGAACAGTCTTTTAAATATAAAACTCTCTGTTTGTCTCTCTACAGTGTCTAATGTAAAGAAAAAAAGGAATGTAAGACAGCCAAAGAAAAGTTAGTTACTTGAGCACAGAGGAGGTAAAAAATATAATGATGATAATGATATAATTTACCTTATAATTTCCGTCAAGTGACTTCTAGCGTAATTTGAGCTGGGTTACGTGTTTCAGGCCATATGACCCATCTTCAGACCTTCACTCCAAAGGAGCTCGTTATATATTAAAATCCATGGTAAAATAAACACGTAAAATACAATGAATTAACATATTATAAGCGTACTAGTAACCGACACGGTGCACCGCGTGTAGCATGTCAAGACTGTGTCGATGGGCACTATTATTTAGTTTTATCTTTGAGCGATCGCAGCGCGGTATCATACAGTGGGTTGGACCTGAAGTTGAGTTTATCATTGAGTATGTCGTCACATATATCGGGGTTATTTTGACCTCTATATATCTCGAATTCTTCGAGTGCATCCATGTAACGGTGTGACTTTTCAATAATTATGTCCCTAGTTCTGGGCGGCATTTGTGACTTTCCCAATTATGTCCCTAGTTCTGGGCGGCATTTGTGACTTTTCCCTTCTTTTATTATTATTAAATAAATATAAATATCTGTATCTATTACAGGAATAACCAATAAACTATATTCGGGTCTGTTTACAATGTTCGAGTTATACACGTGTGTTACATTTACCATAATTATGGTACTCACCATAATTATAGCATCTGTTCATTTCAGTCTCGTTATCTCTATTTTTATTACCTAAGGATCCAGGATTCAGCTCAGCGAGAATGCTGGCAGAGACAGGCATCGAAATGAGAATACATTCAATGGAAATATTGACCATTAATAGTGATTTATTCAATAAATTCTTTAAGCGTGTACACCGGACAAAATATCAACATGGCGGCCATTATTTATTGGCCCGCTTTCATCAGAAACTTCTTATATTTTATTAATCGTTAATTTACCAAATGTCATATCTTAATTATGCAGCTGCTTCGCTATTAAATGATTTTAATTATATTGGCTTAACACAAACGCAAACCAACACCCCGTTTGGATGTCGACATTTAAAAAAAACACGCCCCGCTTTCTCTCTCTCATTCATACTTATAATTTCAATTTACTTTTGTGTACACATATCTGATCATAAGGGTAAAGAGCTCTTTAAGTAAAATTTTGGTTTTGCACTTTCCTGAATCTGTAGACTAGAAGTTCTAGAAGCGGGTTCACATGTTGGTTCCTCAAAGTAGCGTGGTTACATTTTTTCTATTTTCACTGACTCTAATGTATAATTTTGAAAACAATTACTGCTCACTGTTTAGTTCACTTCTAGTTATCACTTAATTACATTTTGGTTACATTTTGTACTGTTTAAAACAACAATGCCGGTATAAATTGCCGGCGGCCTGTAACAAGGTGTTACTGCTGCTGCTGTGTTGTGTAGACTGGGCCGAAAATTATGCAAATTTTACGTATGTGTGTGTGAGTATACGTCATCGTTCTTTTGTCTCTGGTTATATAATAGCCTTGTTTGTTACGTATTTTTCTCACGTCATAGTGGTTTTAATGACGTTTGGAACTGTTGGCCAATGAAACATAAGTATGAAGCGCCGTTATTAGTGGCTGTAACCATTATAAGTCTTTTTAGCTGCACGTACACTGCTGTCCTTGAAATTATTTTGTTGTCTCGGAACTGCGTCGTTGTAGGCAAAACCCAAGGGAAATTGTATTACCCATATAAATGACTTTAAAAACATCGAAATACAATAGTTTACTACCTTGCATACCATATTTTTTATATCAGACTTTTTGTACTGTCACTAAACCCCCTCAATAAAAGGTTTTGTGTCGAGACACAAAAACTTTCATTGACTCTTTCACACCTCTCTAACAGGATCAGCTCAGATATGGAGCCATAACCCCCTGTAGTGTTACTATAATAAAAAAATTTCAATCACTTACCCTTGGTCCAATGATGAGGTTCGCACCTTCTGACCGTACTGGACTTCTCCTGAGAGATCCCTACACCATAAGGCCATGAGGCACTTTACGCTCCTGTTCTGACTCACCGGCCAGCTCAGGACCGCGGTCACCACACCATAAAACTCTGAAACATCCAATACAAAATTTTAAAATAGTGGCCTTCTCTATATCCATATCCACAACTGATATGTTTCCTCTTAGTACGTTGGTTTGCATTTTGGGGCATTGGTTTGCTTAATTCTACAAACTTCAAACAATGGGTATCAAGAATTAAGATAGAAAATTACTTCTCCTTTTAACACTCCGGTATCTAGTACACCCTTCTGACTCCTGTCAATTATATTCACGCTCTTTATCACATGAAAACAATTGTTCTTAACCTAAACAACAATGTATTTTACTGCTTTAGCAACAACCATTAACCCTAATATTTTACTTCATGTCATCTTACAATATCTATATTGTGGCAGACAGCTTTAAAGCTTTATACTTTCTTTACAATTTTTTTTTTCTTTTTTAAGTTTAACTTTCTTTATAACAGAATCGTTTCTAGGGAATGGACGAACTTTACAAAATTTTGATATTATAATCGTTACTATCTTGGTAGTAACCTCCTATCCACACACACTATTGTCAACATAATAAAACACAATAAAATATTGTACATCATAAGCATTCAACACTAACATTGAACAATTCACATTACTTAATTCATATTTACATAACTTGTAGCAGAACTTTATAACATTATTACTATCGACTCTCTATTAACTTTTACCATTTAACATTCATTTAGATTCTATGCAAAATTCTCAAATTTGTCATTTACCTTTCCATTTACCTTACCTTTCAGTTACATCATCTTTCTACTATGAATTTTCCTTTTCTAACCCTTTTATCCTTACTCGTTTGGGTGACTCTCTATTATTCATTATTTTTCTCTATCTTATTTTGGCATCTGTCAACCTAACCTTACTACCCCTTTTTTACACTAACCGCTTCTAACCATTAATATATTTTGACACCAATATCTCTATAATAACCCCCTTCACAAATCCCATTTAAAACCTCTGGCACCGATCATTTTTGTACTAGTATGTGTGTATTCCCTCTAACCAACTCATTCCCTTATCGGTTCCTGACCCTTTCAGATAACCCTTTCCGGCGCTAAACGGTCCCTTCCTGTCTCAACATCTCTCGTTGGACTCCTACACCAATACCCTTATTACAAAATATCACCATCAACAACAAATATAATTACCACTCACATTACTCAACTCTACATATAATTACTAACCACTGTGTCCCTAAAATATCTAACACCTCTTTATATTTTATCAGCATCTCAACACTTTATTTTCCCTAACTCCCAATAACTTTCTTCAACTAACTCCAATGCCCTGATTTATCCTTATTCCCAAACTCTTTACAACATTTCAACTTAATACACCATTACAAAATTCATCACTTACCAACTAACAACAATACCTCTCAATATCCAAATCTATTACCTGCATAATCATTTACTAACCCTTTAGAATCTAAATTCCATAATATCCTTTCAAAATCATTATTAAACTTCTTTTACTTATTTAAAATTCTACAATAGTTTACACACAAAAAATACATAGAATACACAATAGCAAAATTACACAAATACATAGACATCAATACACAAAAATATACAATTCACCTAATCATGAAATCATTTACCATAATCAGTCCTAATCAGTCCATTTTTAAAAACACTGTCCACACAATTAAATGTTCATAACACAATAAACAATTACCCCATATCGTCGAATAATAGTCTTATCTTAAGTCTATACAACTTATTTTCCCTGGAAAACATTATATCACCATCATGAATATAGTACTTATTTAAATTTTTATATTCTACAAAACTATCATAATTAATAGGGTTATTCCCTATCAATTTATCATACAACCTGTCACGATCGGTTATGGTCCTGTCACCTTCAGTATAATTAGTCACAATCAGATAAGTTGCTAAGTCATTATTTCCATTATCATCTTCTCCTACTGCTATATCAGCTTCA
Source organism: Magicicada septendecula (assembly GCA_034769895.1). Lineage (NCBI taxonomy): Eukaryota > Metazoa > Arthropoda > Insecta > Hemiptera > Cicadidae > Magicicada > Magicicada septendecula. The sequence continues at coordinate 400,121,595 of CM068371.1, read as the reverse complement.
TTACAAGGTAAGTATTTCATATAGTTTGTTTTCTTCCCTCCTAATCTCTCTATCAACTCTTTATAACCTCTATCTAACTTAAATACTTGCATCTCACCATCTATACACAACTCTTTCTCTAAATATCTCTCACTCCTTTCAGAGGGTACTACTACATTAAAACCTCTCCTGATTTCTACAGGAACAATACAACAATTCAAAAAACAATTATCTGTAGACCATTTATCTACCCAATACACTCGTGAAGCCTTTTCTTCACCCCCGACTACATTACTGGAAAAATTTACCCCCTGCAACCCCTTTATCTGTAACTTTTCTCTATACTTTCTCTCTAATTCATCAACACTTTTTATCACTTCATTATCAAATTCTACTCCCATTATACTTTTATCAACACTCTCAATACTCACACAATTATTTTCTAACACCATATTTGTAATTCTATTATCATAATTCTCACCACTACTTACCTTGTTTTGATTTTCATTCAATTTATTTGATTCTCTACTATTCTCTACCCCCATTTTACTCTCGTAATTTTCATCTACTTTATTCTTTTGTCTATCAAACTTCTCATTAACTAATGCAACTATTTTCTCTTCCGTTTTATCGAAACGTGCGTGCATTTCATCAACTCTTTTATCAAAATTAAAATTTTGTTTTTCGATTTCGTTTTTTATTTCGTCACATTTTATATTAAAATTATTGTTCTGTGTATTGAAAAGCATTTGCATCATTTTCATAATTTCGTTATTCTCAGCCCTGTTATTTGGGACTGGTGTTGAGTGCACTATTCCTTCACTCATAACTACTGATTCTGTCATGCTTATTTGACTGTTATTTGTACTATCAGTTATGTTTAATAAAGAACTATTTTCTTTATTCTCTGCCATTATAAAATTTGTTAATGGTTTGTCGCTTTATATTATCGTCACCTAACCTACAACCGCATTCTCATTTTCAATGTCCACTCTGCCGCAATTCAGGCTTATTATATAAAATGTATTTATATATTTTATATAGTCACCAGTTCGGGCCCATTTGTGCCTTTTCAATAATTATGCCCCTAGTTCTGGGCGGCATTTGTGACTTTCCCAATTATGTCCCTAGTTCTGGGCGGCATTTGTGACTTTTCCCTTCTTTTATTATTATTAAATAAATATAAATATCTGTATCTATTACAGGAATAACCAATAAACTATATTCGGGTCTGTTTACATTGTTCGAGTTATACACGTGTGTTACATTTACCATAATTATGGTACTCACCATAATTATAGCATCTGTTCATTTCAGTCTCGTTATCTCTATTTTTATTACCTAAGGATCCAGGATTCAGCTCAGCGAGAATGCTGGCAGAGACAGGCATCGAAATGAGAATACGTTCAATGGAAATATTGACCATTAATAGTGATTTATTCAATAAATTCTTTAAGCGTGTACACCGGACAAAATATCAACATGGCGGCCATTATTTATTGGCCCGCTTTCATCAGAAACTTCTTATATTTTATTAATCGTTAATTTACCAAATGTCATATCTTAATTATGCAGCTGCTTCGCTATTAAATGATTTTAATTATATTGGCTTAACACAAACGCAAACCAACACCCCGTTTGGATGTCGACATTTAAAAAAAACACGCCCCGCTTTCTCTCTCTCATTCATACTTATAATTTCAATTTACTTTTGTGTACACATATCTGATCATAAGGGTAAAGAGCTCTTTAAGTAAAATTTTGGTTTTGCACTTTCCTGAATCTGTAGACTAGAAGTTCTAGAAGCGGGTTCACATGTTGGTTCCTCAAAGTAGCGTGGTTACATTTTTTCTATTTTCACTGACTCTAATGTATAATTTTGAAAACAATTACTGCTCACTGTTTAGTTCACTTCTAGTTATCACTTAATTACATTTTGGTTACATTTTGTACTGTTTAAAACAACAATGCCGGTATAAATTGCCGGCGGCCTGTAACAAGGTGTTACTGCTGCTGCTGTGTTGTGTAGACTGGGCCGAAAATTATGCAAATTTTACGTATGTGTGTGTGAGTATACGTCATCGTTCTTTTGTCTCTGGTTATATAATAGCCTTGTTTGTTACGTATTTTTCTCACGTCATAGTGGTTTTAATGACGTTTGGAACTGTTGGCCAATGAAACATAAGTATGAAGCGCCGTTATTAGTGGCTGTAACCATTATAAGTCTTTTTAGCTGCACGTACACTGCTGTCCTTGAAATTATTTTGTTGTCTCGGAACTGCGTCGTTGTAGGCAAAACCCAAGGGAAATTGTATTACCCATATAAATGACTTTAAAAACATCGAAATACAATAGTTTACTACCTTGCATACCATATTTTTTATATCAGACTTTTTGTACTGTCACAACGGCCCTTACTACAATAATGTAGAGGTATTAGGTTAGCGTTGAAATTGTTATATGAATGATTGCTTGAAATTAGATGCCTTGTAAAATTAGATTTAATATTTTCTTGGGAAAATCACCCTTGTTAAAGTGGCTGTGTGCTGTGTGTTCACGGAATCATTTGATAAAAGGTCTACCCGTTTGGCCGATATAAAAATGTTCACAATCATCGCATATAAGCTTATAAACACCGGTTTTGGATTCAATGCAATTCAATTAGCGGCCTACAACAGTTTCATTCACAGGCTTTTGATGATCCCCCTAAATAATGATGATTTCGAGAGTGAACTCAACATAATTAAACACATAGCTATGGCCAACGGCTATGAGTGCCAAATGATTGACAACATCCTTAAAAAACACAAAGCCCGTTGTTCCAGACAGACACAAGATAATACACCTAATAACAAATTCATCTCAACAACATACACCGAGTTGATGCCTAAGATCCTAACATCCACCTTAAGTAAAATAGGTTACACTGTTACCTTTAAAACAAATAACCGTCTACGGAACTTGGTTCGTCCAGTCGTTCAGACCAACATTGAATCCAAAACCGGTGTTTATAAGCTTATATGCGACGATTGTGACCATTTTTATATCGGCCAAACGGGTAGACCTTTTATCAAACGATTCCGTGAACACACACCACACAGCCACTTTAACAGGGGTGATTTTCCCAAGAAAATATTAAATCTAATTTTACACGGCATCTAATTTCAAGCAATCATTCATATACCAATTTCAACGCTAACCTTATACCTCTACATTATTGTAGTAAGGGCCATTACATGTATGCACTCGAAGAATTCGAGATATATAGAGGTCATAATAACCCCGATATATGTGACGACATCTCAATGATAAACTCAACTTCAGGTCTAACCCACTGTATGATACCGCGCTGCGATCGCTTAAAGATAAAAGTAAATAATAGTGCCCATCGACACAGTCTTGACATGCTACACGCAGTGCACCGTGTCGGTTACTAGTACGCTTACAATATGTTCATTCATTGTATTTTACGTGTTTATTTATTGTGTGTTTGTTTTACCATGGATTTTAATATACAGGGTGTCCCGGGAGGAGAGGGAAATAATTTGAGAAATGGTTCTATAGTGTAAAAAAAGAAAAAAAGTTCATATAAACATATGTCCAGAAACGCTTTGTAAGCGAGTTACGGCTAAAGAAAGATTTCGCCCGGGTTTCGGTTCCCCCAGGTAAATGAAGACTTTCTGAAATTCTGGGAAGGTGCGAATTCTGTTGTTTCTTATGGTTTTTGACCTGAAAAATCGAATAAAACAGGTCTCAGAACTGTATCTCCCACAAGTTTCATGATATCCGATGTAAAACAGAAAAATCTTTGACTAAAAACAAATTTTGGAAAATTGGAAACAATTGGAATTTTTTGTTGATCTTTATTGACTTTATTTACACCATTTTTCTTTACAAGTTTTGTTACAAGTTTACAAAAACGTGTTTTTAGGTTAGAAGTACAATAACTTTGTTAAATGACTAATAAATGCATAAAAGTTAAAAACAAAACTTGTAAAGAATTTAATTCTGAGAAAAATGGCGTAAATAAAGTCAATAAAAATCAATAAAAAATTCCATTTGTTTCCAATTTTCCAAAATTTGTTTTTAGGCAAAGATTTTTCTGTTTTACGTCGGGTATCATGAAACTTATGGGAGATACAGTTCTGCGACCTGTTTTATTCGATTTTTCAGGTCAAAAACCATAAGAAACAACAGAATTCGCCCCTTCCCAGAATTTCAGAAAGTATTCATTTACCCGGGGAAACCGAAACCCGGGCGAAATCTTTCGCTAGCCGTAACTTGCTTACAAAGCGTTTCCGGACATATGTTTATATGAACTTTTTTTCTTCTTTTACACTATAGAACCATTTTTCAAATTATTTCCCTCTCCTCCTGGGACACCCTGTATAACGAGCTCCTTTGGAGTGAAGGTCTGAAGATGGATTATGTGGACTGAAACGCGTAACCCAGCTCAAATTACGCTAGAAGTCACTTGATGGAAATTATAAGGTAAATTATATCGTTATCATACAGTGACTTGGACCACATTAATTATGTTTAAATAATGATGATGTTCATCTTGGATCAAATAGGGATCTTCATGTAAAAGGCTAAAAATTTTCATCTCATTTCTTTCAGTGTGGTGTTACTTTTTTTGTATTATTGGTTTAGCTTGTGCATGACTTTTTGTAGTTTATTCTCATTTTCTTGCAACTAGTTGTCTACCAACAATAGCCAGGGGGGTAGATCGATCCAGTTGAATTCCATTATTATGTTTGAATGGAAAATATCGTAAATGCATTTATTAATAGTAATCCAGAAGCAACTTCTTCAAATTTAATAGCATGTGTACAGATGAATTATGTATGTTCTTGATAGCAAAGAAATAGGACAGTTAATATGTAGTCACAACTGTAATACTCAGCCTCTAGTATTGAGTATTGTAATGATTACTAGTTTCTTGTATTGTGTAATGAAAACGTAACCTTAAAACTATTCCATGTACTGTCAAGTGCCACTTTTAATATGATTTTATTCAACAGAGATATTGAGTGAACAGATCAACCTATTATTTTTTTCTCTCATGTAACTTCTAAAGGCCGTTGAGTTAGTAATGAATTGTAAAAAGAAATAAAGAAAAATGTAGTAAAGTAGCCGAACAATGAGTACAAGGTTATCTGTAATACTTATTTATTACTCAAAAAGGTAGATAGATAGACAGGCAGACAGGTTGGTTTTATTGTATAGTAACTGGTTGTGTGTGTTCATTGTACATAGTAAGTACTTTATATATACTGTATTATGAACAAAGGCGTACATGTTTAATTTGTAGACAGCAATATATTAGTCATGTAGTACAGTAGTCAGATATGCATGCGCAAATGTGTGTGTAATCATGCATGTGTGCGTGCAGTTAAAAAGAATTTACTGTTTTTATGTTTAAGGTTTCATGAATAAATTTGGATCCAGTTAGATAATTTTTCAAGAAAATTCCTAGGAATTCTCTTACAAACACTTTCATCAGAAAAATATTTAATTTTTGGCAGTTTTTTGAAAATATAAAAATAAAGATTAATATACTGGTAACTAATTTTTTCCAAAATCATTTGTGTGCAAGGGAATTTAATAATAAAATTAAATAAATACAGTAATTATTTACAAAAATATTTTTTAGTGAAATTAAATTCTTAGTTTAGTAATGAATTGATAAATGGGAAAAGGGTTTGTGAATTTTGGACATTGAGTAGACACAATTTTTTAAAACATTGTATCGAAATGTCGACAGTTTTTATTATTGTAATTATCAGGGATTCTGGTGAATGAATATATACACTTTCTAAAATATTTGTGTCAGTATTTTGCCAGTTTTTGTGGTCATCAGGATCTGGTATGTAATTCACTATACACACTCTGTACTAATGTACATATACATTCACTTCTGCTCCTTCTTACATAATTTGATTAAACAGTTATTATCAATGTATTAATTATAGTAATACGTTAATGTTTCTTGAATATTATATTTATATGGCAATAATTTATATCATTATTGGATGACAATTTGTTAAAATGGCTACAAAAATGTTTTAAAAATTGTGTGCATTTATTGACTGAAACCCACTAAACTTTCATAATATAATTATATTTTGTGCGGGCGCGAGCATGCCCATACGTACACACACAATAATTGTAATCACTTTGAGGTTGGTAATATTTATTTCTGTTAATATACATAATACAAATTTCAGTGTTTATAACCATGATCATCATCATCATCAAATTGATGTTGTGTAATCAAAATGTCTATTTGTTAGTAAATTTTAATTTAAGGTAAATATTTAATTATATGATTTGTATACCTGAAAATTGTTTTACCCATTGATATATATATATTTCAGTCACTTTCAAACATGTTCCAAATAGAAAAATAACATCTTGAGGTAAATTTATGTATAAATATAAATATTAAATGTAATATATATATTGTAACATTACATTAGGAACAAATTAATATCGTACTTGATTTAATGAAGACTTTGGATAAGAAGCTAAACAAGAAGAACAATATCTTCCAAGATGATAGTGAAGAGGAACGACTAACCATTTCAGACTGACTAGTAATACAACTGACCGTACCCAAATTAATGATTTAGGCAAAGTGATGCAAAATACATTCAACCCCGATTATGACATGAACTTTCAATAATGACAAAATAAATAATTATAAAGACAGACGGCTTATGAACCAGTACTATAAAGATACAAATGGTTTCATTCAATGTATCGTAATATCAAGATAATCAAAATACAAATTGAGGGATAATAGGCCCAAACATGTAATACTATGTAAAAAGAAATATTAGTAAATGATTAATTTAAATGATGTAATGAAAATATAACAAACCTTGTTATAGATACATGAACCATACAACTAATTGTAACAAATAGTGATCATAAGATTGTCCAGAAAACAACAAATAATAACTTGTTCACAGTAACATTTTATAACAAGAGTGAAGTTCTTTTAATGACAATAAAATGTAAAAACCCATAAAAACCAATAAGAATAAATATAAAAACAAAACCATTCTAAAATGATACTGAAGTACAATACAGTTAATAAATAAACTAATGTACAGTAATTTTAAGAAAATACTATATGTAAGATTACATGATAAAAGTGGAAATAATACTTACATGAGAAGGTAACAAATAATTAGTCAAACAGTCAAAACTAGATAGATTAATTATTTATAAGTGTGACAAATAAAATCCAAACAGTGCAATACTAACCAGTGATAAAATAATAAACCAAGTGTTTTTTGAACAAGTATCACCAGTCAAGTGCTAATATTAAGTATATACCAAGATAACAATTGGGAGAATATTTGTTTATATTCCCAATTCCTTAAACCTATAGGAATATGACTATGTTAAAGGGGAAAGGGATACCAGTAATTATGGTATTAAACAGTAATCAATTAATTAACAAAGCAAAGTAGACTAAAAAAAGATGTTATTGCTAAGTGTTAAACAATTGTATAGATTAAGTAAAAAGCAGTTTATTTGTTCAAATGTTCAGTAGAATCATATCCATGTGGGCATGAGATTAAACTAATAGGATAGTATATTTTTTTGTTTTGTTAAGATAGTGTTATATGTTAAACAGTTTTTATGGTTGTTAAAAGTTAATTTAACTGTTAAAGGTTTACTAAGATATCCGTCATGGAAAATGACATTAAGGTAAAATGTTTATAAACATGGTGATGAAGTTAACACCAGTACATAGGCCAGGTAAAACCAACTTTTGTAAATTTTAGATAATAATGTTAGGGATTTTGTAAAACAAACGTGGAAGGATAAATAGATTTATAGTTAATAGTGTACACAACGAATCTAGAAACAAAATAATCCATCTTAAGTTATTTAAGAAAAATTCAAATAACAAAATTGTAACATCTGTAGTTCTTAAGTAAAAGTAGGCATGTTTAGTGTCTATATGTCACAAATGTAAAGATCAAAATAATGCTGCTAATAGTTTTAAATTCCCAATCAGTACAGAAAAGTTATACTAATTTAAAGGTTTTGAACAAATTTAGATTTTGAAATAATGAAAGTATATGACAATGTATATCCGAATCAACCAACCAGATTCCAAGTTTACCCTTAGCAACCAGAAATTTCGGATAAATAAAATGAGACTTCTTTAACAACGATCATAGCGTACAGACGCGTTTGTAAAACGTCTAACATAATTAAAAATAAACTGTGAAAAAACGTTTCAGACATATTAATACAGATAGGTATACATAACACGAACTATTCCAACTAAGTGAGGAACATGCAGTATTTGAAATAGAAGAATCAAGAACCAGGGAGAAGGACTGAAGCAGACGTGGGCCCTATCTTCGACCAAGAACCATACAAAGAAGAGGATGTGGTGACTTTGACATTTTATTATATTATGTATCAGCACCAACTTTTGTATACACGACTTTTTAAGAATTAATCAACTAAAACTACAGACACCATATCACACCAACACTAAGACCACTCACTAATAACACGATTTGAGATTGACACCTTTTCAAACACCACAAGAACCTTTGATTTTGATAATAATTATTAAACACCTAAACTGGACATAACCTATAATAACTAGTAATCACGATCCGACTGCCTGTGTGCACCTTACACTCTAAACTTTGTAATATCCTTGAACTGTAAAACTTGTATTTTGATTTATAGAATAATATTTTGTTTAAATGTAATCCCCGAACCAGATACGCCCTGAGATATTTTATTTTTATTAGAACAATAACCAACGCATTCTTTTGGTCTATCTAAATACGGAATAATATCTGCTACTACTGTACCAACTGGTAAAAAGAAGACGTATAATTTGCGCCACAATTGTGATTATCATAATCAGATTTAAGAAACAATTAACCAAAGCTTTACTGAATAAATGATTTCTATAAGGATATATGTTTGATGTTATATTTGCGTCGTTATTATTGCTGTTCCATTTAGAAAATAAGTTCACAGAGTACAGCGGACACCACGACGGTTGGCAACGGTGAGTGACGTCATGGAAACGGTACGTATAGTGGGAGCGAGGGGCAGATTACAAAACCATTCGCCGTTCAACATAACGTATTAATAATTACAAATTGACGACTCCAGTGCGAGGCGAAATAAGTCGCTACATTTATATATTTGTTACAGATCGACGAACCCTTCAGTGGGGCAGAAAGTAAAAGAGACACATTATTTATTTGATACAAATTGACGCTTCCAACGGGCGGCGTATGTAATTTAAGTGCACACAACATAACATTTAAGTAACATAACAAAGGTAACATCAAAGTACGTGTTACAAATTGGCGCATAACAATGTGGAGTATATTCAAACCCCGAAACCTACAATAAATTTTATTGAGTAAAACCTAATATCAATATAAATTCGTTACAAATTGACGAATCCAAAGTGAGGCTTAAAGAAATAAGACGTAACGGATAAATTCGTTACAAATTGGCGCCCAACGCGGGGCTTTAAATAAAAGGTACGCACACATCTATAAAATAAATGCATTACAAATTGGCGAACCAACGTGTGAGGCGTTTAATTTAATATAAATTAAATTATAATTTATAGACAAACAAACAAAAATAAACAAAATGAGGAAGCGAGAAACATCACGAAAACGAGCGGTTGAAACCAAGAAAGTAGACAAATTAAACATGGAAGACAAAGAAGCAACACCGGTTGAGGAAGTAGAAGTAATAATAAGAGAGGACCAAGGAGATAGACAAGAACCGGACAAAGTTACAGAGAGCGTTGACATGAAGAGCATTATGGAATATTTAAAACAGAGTCATGAAGATTTCAGTAAGAAAATGGAGGAATTAAAAAAGGACAATAAACAGTCCATAGAGGAATTAAAAAAGGACAATAAACAGTCCATAGAGGAATTAAAAATGGACAATAAACAGTCTATGGAAGAATTGAAGGAAGAATTAAGTGAGAACAGTAATAAGAACTTAGAAAAATTGATGGAAGATAATAAACAGACGAAGGAGGAATTGAGCCGAAAATTGGAAGAGACTAATAAGAAAATTGAAGAAAAAATGGGAGAATTGAAAGAGAATAGCAAGAAAATGGAGGAGAAAATAGACGCATATAATAAAGCATTGAGGGAAGAATTGAAGGGAAATTACCAAGAGACCATGAAAAAATTGGATGAACACAAAGAGTCATTAAAAGAGGAGTGGAATAACAAGATGGAAATTAATAACCGGCAATTGCAGGAAGAATGGGACAAGAAGCTGGAAGAACCGGTGACTGAAATTAAAAGGGTAGAATCCGAGACCAAGGAAAAGTGTGAGCGGATGAACCAAGAGATACTGAGCGTCCGGGAAGAAACGAATGGACGAGTTGAAAATATAAGAACCAACCAAGCAGCGATAGGGGAAGGATTAGAAGGTATGAGTACTAGTCTCAATCGAGTACAAGACCAAACAACTGCCCATAGGGATGAAATTAATTCCCTAAAAAACAGACAATGTACCGGTGCCCATACAACATACGAGGAAAATCGTGAAGTTATCGACTTCCAAAATTATAGAAGAAACCCCATGCTATTCTTAGAACGAGTAGAAGAGAAAATAGCCAAAACCGGAGAAGACAGATGGTTTGTGATTAGGAGTATGCTGGACGAAATGTTCCGAAAAGTCTATGACAATTGGTGGACGGCGATGCGGCCGAGTATACAAAACTTCCAAGAATTTAAAAAACAATTCAAATCTAAGTATTGGTCTGATGCCACGCAACACATGATAAGAAGTGACATAGGATTGGGCCGATATGACCTGCATGGCAAGCAAACTCCAACCGCATATTTTCTTGGAAAAATAAACATAGCCAGACATTTAGAGCCTGCAATTCCTACAGAATGTTTAGTGAGGCTATTAGCTTACCACTATGGTGGAGAAATTACAAGAGGCCGCAAACGGACGCATAAACGGACGCATACAAACCATCGAGGAGATGTCGATATTATTAGCGGAGATGGAGCAGGAGAAGAACTTCCTCCAGTACAGACGAAGGAACGATGAAATAAATAGAAATAATGGTCGCCGCGACACCCAATATGAAAACAATGGGCAAAGACCGAACAATAGTTACAACAACAACGGTAACCACTATCAACGCGGTTACCAAAACCACAATAACACTAACAACTATCCACGAAATAATGCGGCAAATAATAACAACAATAACAACAACAACCACTATTACCGTAGCTCTCCTACAAATAATAACAATAATGGATACCAGCGTGCCAATGACAGAGACCACCAGTACCAGAACAACCGAGGTTATAACAACAACTACGATAACCGATACAGGTATAATAATAACAATCAAAACCAAACATATCGAAGACATGTGAATTATGTAAGCATTGACGATAGAGATGTGGGAAGACGTTCGTACCAGGGACGAACAAATTATAATGGGAACCGTGGAAGAAGTTTTCAGGAGGAGAGTAACCAGCACTACCGTGATGAACATCGGCGAAGTAGGAGCTGCGATGACAACAGGAATAACCGAAACTCAGTGACGTTCGATAATAACGCCATTGAGGTACAAGAGTCACAGAGTAGAGACAGACCCAATCAATCAGACAACAGGACTGAGGAGATCAGCCCTGATTTAAACGGACCGCGGCAGTGAAAATCCATCAGGTCCCATCACTGAACCGACAATTTGGGTACTTACTAGGACGAGACAAAATGACTGACGATACAATGACGATAGTGCACAATCACTTCTTAAAAAATGTGAGAGAAGAACTATTGAACGAAGACACGATAACGCACAATAGTTCGAATAATGAGATCGCATATATCATCGCCCAAGTGAATGGACTAGAGACAAGATTCATGATAGATACGGGTGCAAACGTGTCGTTAATCGACAACAATGAATACATCAAAATTCAAAAATATAGTAAGGCCATCTTACCAACTTTACCAATTCAAAATATAATTTTAATCGGAGCCACCGGAAGGCAAAACAAGTCAGTAAGGAAACAGGTATCATTAACAGTGACCAGCAGAAATGTAGCTATACCTATGATTTTTCTAATAGCTAGTAATCTACCATTTAATCTACTAATAGGCTGTGATATTTTGAGAAAATACTCAGCAATAATTGACATGAGACAGGCCATAGTGTCGTTAAAAGTGGATAATATAGAATGGACAGCAAAATTAGTAGAAAATAAAAATGTACCTTCATGCAATAGTATAAGAAAATTCAATAATAATCAAGATGAGTCATGGAATGTAAGAAGGGAATACTTTGGGAGTGAAGACAGTTTATGGTTGGAAAAATTAGAAGAGATCCGACAATTTCGGTCAGAACAAAATGAATGTAATTTAACTACACAACAAATAGAAAAGTTAATATCAATATATAATAAATACCGCTATGTTTTCTCTGATATACCTGGCAAGGTAAAAGATTATCAATTTACACTACAATTCAAGGAGCCTGTAAATTTTAATAAGAAATCATATCCCGTTGCTTATGCATTAAAAGAAGCAGTGAGGACTGAACTAGACAAAATGATAGCAGAAGATATTATTGAGTATAGCTGTTCCCCATATACCAGTCCGTTAATAGCCGTTCCCAAGAAAGATGGCAAAGTACGACTCTGTTTGGATGCTAGAGAGATTAATAAGATCATAGTTAATGACAGAAAATCTCCCGGAGAGATTGAGGAGATATTGAAAAAATTTAATGGCATACAATTTATCAGCACCTGGGATACTGTTTGTGGGTATTGGCAGGTGGAAGTTACACCCAGATAGTCGAAAGTACGTCGCCTTTATTTTCGAAGGGAGGAACTACCAGTTCAAGAGACTACCGTTTGGACTGGTAAACTCAGTAGCTGTATTCGTAAGATGTATGGACCAGGTGTTGGGTCCAGATACTATTGCTTATACCACAGTCTATGTTGATGACTTATTGATTACTTCAGTGAATTGGGAAGACCATTGTGACAGAGTAGGACAAGTATTACAAAAACTATTAGACAATAACGTTACCCTAAAGCTTCAAAAATCCAAGCTTATCACCAGTGAAGTCCAATTCCTGGGTTTTAACTTAACAAGGCAAGGAATAACACCATCCAATGAAAAGATAGAAGCTATCCAGAAATTCCCAAGTCCTAAAAATAAAAAGCAACTTCAATCATTTCTGGGACTTTGCAATTATTATAGGAAGTTTCAGAGAAATTATTCTGAAATGACAGCAAAGTTTTCTCCACAATTATCCTCTAAGAACAAATGGTCCTGGGGACAGGAACAAGACAACTTACTCCAAATGATCAAGCATAATTTCCTAAGTTCAGTTACATTAAAACATCCTAATTTCAATCAACCTTTCTTTATGAACTGTGATGCCAGTGATATAAGTTTAGGATCTGTATTATATCAAGAAGATAGTGAGGGAGAACATCAGGTGGTGAGTTTTGCCAGCAGAATACTTAATGGATGTGAACGCAATTATAGTGTAACGGAAAAGGAGTTATTAAGCGTTGTATTCGCTTGTGGGAAATTCAGAACCTATATTCTTGGATACCCGATAACTGTGAGGAGCGATCATAAGTCAATATCTTTCCTAAAAAATTGCAAGATTAACCATGGGAGATTGGCAAGGTGGATACTCGCACTACAGGAGTACCATATAAATTGGGAGTATGTTCCAGGAAAACAGAATATTGCTGCAGATATATTGTCCCGGATTAACATAGAACAACAAACTTTTGAAGGGGAAAAAGAAACAATCATCAAGGTATATACTATAATAAAAAACAAATCAGATTTGGAAAACATCATGAAATCAATTTCACAACAACAGAGGATACAAAAATCAACAATTTTAGACAAAGACTGATCCAACAGGATGAAAAAATCACTGCATATTACTGTCTACATGAAGACATATTATTTTACAAACCAAATAATAACCAAGGATCATGGAAGGTGGTGATACCTAAAGCGTTAGAAACAGAATTAATACTGGACTACCATAGTCGATATGGGCATATGGGTGCATTAAAAGTAATGAAGGCACTTTAGGAACACACAATAAGAATATCAACAGGAGAGTTAGAGAATGTATTCGGCAGTGTCACATCTGTCAATTGGCAAAATGCAATAACGAAAAAACAGAAGGAATTATGCAACCTATTACATCAACTGGTAAATTAGAGAGAGTATTTTTAGATGTGTGTGGACCGTTACCTCGTAGTGGAGGGAGAAAACAGTATAAATTTATTATAATCATGTTCGACCATTACTCCAAATTTACAAAACTATACCCCATTAATCGGGCAACTACAAAAAAGATTCTGCAAATAGTGATCCAACAATACATACCAGAGTTAGGAGCTCCAAGATCAATTATTACCGATCACGGAACTCAGTTTCGAAGAAGGGTTTGGAAGGAGACTTTGTTAGATCTAGGTGTCAAGGCATATAAAACATCTGTCTATCACCCAAATAGCAACCTGGCGGAAAGCGTACTGAGGGAGGTCGGCCGTATACTCAGGACATATTGTTTTGATAAACACCAGAAGTGGAGTGACTACATTACACAAACAGAAAGCTTTATCAACTTAGCTTACCATGAAGCAATACAAGATACTCCATATACCATAATGCATGAAAGACTACCACCCCGAGAAATTAGTGAAATAATCAACTTCCCAAACAACCCAGCTTACCAGTTCGACAACGTGAGATTCCACAGCAAACTGAATGAACAAGTGGAGAAAAGAAGGAAAAAATACAAAATAATTCAGCAGAAAATGATCCAGTACAAGATTGGAGAGAAAGTATTGTTAAAAAACCGCGAATTGCCAAGTTTTAAGGAAGGAATAGCAAAAAAGCTAATATTACTGTATAATGGACCATATGTTGTTATAAAAAACAATAACAATAATACTTATGTCATTAGTGATGTGGAAACAAAAAAGATTAAGGGGACATACAACCAAGTTCCCTTAAAAATGTATTATGAACCTAATAAACAAAGTTGAATAAACCACAAAATTCTAAAAAAATAGTAAGATCAACTTACAACTATTTATTTATGAGAATTAATATGGAACTGAAGAATTTATTATTATAATACCACAAAATTCTAAAAAAATAGTAAGATCAACTTACAACTAATTATTTATGAGAATTAATATGGAATTGAAGAATTTATGATTATAATACCACAAAATTCTAAAGAAATAGTAAGATAAACTTACAACTAATTATTTATGAGAACTAATTTAGAATTGAAGAATTTATGATTATGATACCACAAAATTCTAAAGAAATAGTAAGATCAACTTACAACTAATTATTAATGAAAATTAACATGGAATTGAAGAATTTATTATTATAAAACCACAAAATTCTAAAAAAAAATAGTAAGATCAACTTACAACTAATTATTTATGAGAATTAATATGGAATTGAAGAATTTATGATTATAAAACCACAAAATTCTAAAAAAAAAATAGTAAGATCAACTTACAACTAATTATTTATGAGAATTAATATGGAACTGAAGAATTTATTATTATAATACCTCAAAATTCAAAGAATATAGTAAGCTCATCTTACCAACTTTGATAATCCAGAATATAATTTTAAATGAAGCCAAATAAACAAATTTGAATATCTCAGAATTCAAATAAATAGTAAGGACAACTTACAGTACAGTTTGATAATGTTATTATGAATCAAGCGGATAAACAACTGGGAATAAATTTCCAAATTCTAAACAAAATAAGCACCTCTTATTAAATATAATTATGAACTTATTATTGGAATATAAAAGAAAGATGCAACATCCATAAATCAGAAGAAACCATAGTGCTATAAAACGAATAAGAAAGGACAAATGTAGACAATCGACGATGAAAATAAGACGAGACTAGAAACGAATTTACTACAAATAACCTATCATGATTGTGAGAGATTTAACAACAACTAAAGATGTAAATACTTGTTATGTTTTAAGTGAATGAAGAATGAAGATTAAGGAGTACTGATAAAGAAGGAAAGAAGATAGTACCAATTGAAAATAAAAAATGTTATTAATATCGCCACAAGAAAATAAACATCTGAAAGAATCAATGGAAAGAAATACTTAGATCTGAGAAGTTAAGCTGAGTGAACCATCCCAAGAATATATTATTATATTATTTTTATTTGATTTAGTCGTGAATAGACTAGTGATTATTAAATGTGATTGACTGACGAGATAGCTCCAGCAATCGATATTATTGATATATTATGTATATTAAGGACAGCGGGGTATTAGGTCAAGAGAGCCCCCCGACTGATTCCAAAATATATGGTGATTAATTTGTTAGGGAAGTAACATGTTCCAGGGATAGAACACTTATAATTAAAGACAAGTATACCAGATCATAAAAAGAATAACAAATGATAATGTGAAAGATAAGATAATTGATAATTTCAACAAAAACAATATTTTATTAAAATGATCAAATTTGGTGGCAGGGTAGTATGTAACATTACATTAGGAACAAATTAATATTGTACTTGATTTAATGAAGACTTTGGATAAGAAGCTAAACAAGAAGAACAATATCTTCCAAGATGATAGTGAAGAGGAACGACTAACCATTTCAGACTGACTAGTAATACAACTGACCGTACCCAAATTAATGATTTAGGCAAAGTGATGCAAAATACATTCAACCCCGATTATGACATGAACTTTCAATAATGACAAAATAAATAATTATAAAGACAGACGGCTTATGAACCAGTACTATAAAGAAACAAATGGTTTCATTCAATGTATCGTAATATCAAGATAATCAAAATACAAATTGAGGGATAATAGGCCCAAACATGTAATACTATGTAAAAAGAAATATTAGTAAATGATTAATTTAAATGATGTAATGAAAATATAACAAACCTTGTTATAGATACATGAACCATACAACTAATTGTAACAAATAGTGATTATAAGATTGTCCAGAAAACAACAAATAATAACTTGTTCACAGTAACATTTTATAACAAGAGTGAAGTTCTTTTAATGACAATAAAATGTAAAAACCCATAAAAACCAATAAGAATAAATATAAAAACAAAACCATTCTAAAATGGTACTGAAGTACAATACAGTTAATAAATAAACTAATGTACAGTAATTTTAAGAAAATACTATATGTAAGATTACATGATAAAAGTGGAAATAATACTTACATGAGAAGGTAACAAATAATTAGTCAAACAGTCAAAACTAGATAGATTAATTATTTATAAGTGTGACAAATAAAATCCAAACAGTGCAATACTAACCAGTGATAAAATAATAAACCAAGTGTTTTTTGAACAAGTATCACCAGTCAAGTGCTAATATTAAGTATATACCAAGATAACAATTGGGAGAATATTTGTTTATATTCCCAATTCCTTAAACCTATAGGAATATGACTATGTTAAAGGGGAAAGGGATACCAGTAATTATGGTATTAAACAGTAATCAATTAATTAACAAAGCAAAGTAGACTAAAAAAAGATGTTATTGCTAAGTGTTAAACAATTGTATAGATTAAGTAAAAAGCAGTTTATTTGTTCAAATGTTCAGTAGAATCATATCCATGTGGGCATGAGATTAAACTAATAGGATAGTATATTTTTTTGTTTTGTTAAGATAGTGTTATATGTTAAACAGTTTTTATGGTTGTTAAAAGTTAATTTAACTGTTAAAGGTTTACTAAGATATCCGTCATGGAAAATGACATTAAGGTAAAATGTTTATAAACATGGTGATGAAGTTAACACCAGTACATAGGCCAGGTAAAACCAACTTTTGTAAATTTTAGATAATAATGTTAGGGATTTTGTAAAACAAACGTGGAAGGATAAATAGATTTATAGTTAATAGTGTACACAACGAATCTAGAAACAAAATAATCCATCTTAAGTTATTTAAGAAAAATTCAAATAACAAAATTGTAACATCTGTAGTTCTTAAGTAAAAGTAGGCATGTTTAGTGTCTATATGTCACAAATGTAAAGATCAAAATAATGCTGCTAATAGTTTTAAATTCCCAATCAGTACAGAAAAGTTATACTAATTTAAAGGTTTTGAACAAATTTAGATTTTGAAATAATGAAAGTATATGACAATGTATATCCGAATCAACCAACCAGATTCCAAGTTTACCCTTAGCAACCAGAAATTTCGGATAAATAAAATGAGACTTCTTTAACAACGATCATAGCGTACAGACGCGTTTGTAAAACGTCTAACATAATTAAAAATAAACTGTGAAAAAACGTTTCAGACATATTAATACAGATAGGTATACATAACACGAACTATTCCAACTAAGTGAGGAACATGCAGTATTTGAAATAGAAGAATCAAGAACCAGGGAGAAGGACTGAAGCAGACGTGGGCCCTATCTTCGACCAAGAACCATACAAAGAAGAGGATGTGGTGACTTTGACATTTTATTATATTATGTATCAGCACCAACTTTTGTATACACGACTTTTTAAGAATTAATCAACTAAAACTACAGACACCATATCACACCAACACTAAGACCACTCACTAATAACACGATTTGAGATTGACACCTTTTCAAACACCACAAGAACCTTTGATTTTGATAATAATTATTAAACACCTAAACTGGACATAACCTATAATAACTAGTAATCACGATCCGACTGCCTGTGTGCACCTTACACTCTAAACTTTGTAATATCCTTGAACTGTAAAACTTGTATTTTGATTTATAGAATAATATTTTGTTTAAATGTAATCCCCGAACCAGATACGCCCTGAGATATTTTATTTTTATTAGAACAATAACCAACGCATTCTTTTGGTCTATCTAAATACGGAATAATATCTGCTACTACTGTACCAACTGGTAAAAAGAAGACGTATAATTTGCGCCACAATTGTGATTATCATAATCAGATTTAAGAAACAATTAACCAAAGCTTTACTGAATAAATGATTTCTATAAGGATATATGTTTGATGTTATATTTGCGTCGTTATTATTGCTGTTCCATTTAGAAAATAAGTTCACAGAGTACAGCGGACACCACGACGGTTGGCAACGGTGAGTGACGTCATGGAAACGGTACGTATAGTGGGAGCGAGGGGCAGATTACAAAACCATTCGCCGTTCAACATAACGTATTAATAATTACAAATTGACGACTCCAGTGCGAGGCGAAATAAGTCGCTACATTTATATATTTGTTACAGATCGACGAACCCTTCAGTGGGGCAGAAAGTAAAAGAGACACATTATTTATTTGATACAAATTGACGCTTCCAACGGGCGGCGTATGTAATTTAAGTGCACACAACATAACATTTAAGTAACATAACAAAGGTAACATCAAAGTACGTGTTACAAATTGGCGCATAACAATGTGGAGTATATTCAAACCCCGAAACCTACAATAAATTTTATTGAGTAAAACCTAATATCAATATAAATTCGTTACAAATTGACGAATCCAAAGTGAGGCTTAAAGAAATAAGACGTAACGGATAAATTCGTTACAAATTGGCGCCCAACGCGGGGCTTTAAATAAAAGGTACGCACACATCTATAAAATAAATGCATTACAAATTGGCGAACCAACGTGTGAGGCGTTTAATTTAATATAAATTAAATTATAATTTATAGACAAACAAACAAAAATAAACAAAATGAGGAAGCGAGAAACATCACGAAAACGAGCGGTTGAAACCAAGAAAGTAGACAAATTAAACATGGAAGACAAAGAAGCAACACCGGTTGAGGAAGTAGAAGTAATAATAAGAGAGGACCAAGGAGATAGACAAGAACCGGACAAAGTTACAGAGAGCGTTGACATGAAGAGCATTATGGAATATTTAAAACAGAGTCATGAAGATTTCAGTAAGAAAATGGAGGAATTAAAAAAGGACAATAAACAGTCCATAGAGGAATTAAAAAAGGACAATAAACAGTCCATAGAGGAATTAAAAATGGACAATAAACAGTCTATGGAAGAATTGAAGGAAGAATTAAGTGAGAACAGTAATAAGAACTTAGAAAAATTGATGGAAGATAATAAACAGACGAAGGAGGAATTGAGCCGAAAATTGGAAGAGACTAATAAGAAAATTGAAGAAAAAATGGGAGAATTGAAAGAGAATAGCAAGAAAATGGAGGAGAAAATAGACGCATATAATAAAGCATTGAGGGAAGAATTGAAGGGAAATTACCAAGAGACCATGAAAAAATTGGATGAACACAAAGAGTCATTAAAAGAGGAGTGGAATAACAAGATGGAAATTAATAACCGGCAATTGCAGGAAGAATGGGACAAGAAGCTGGAAGAACCGGTGACTGAAATTAAAAGGGTAGAATCCGAGACCAAGGAAAAGTGTGAGCGGATGAACCAAGAGATACTGAGCGTCCGGGAAGAAACGAATGGACGAGTTGAAAATATAAGAACCAACCAAGCAGCGATAGGGGAAGGATTAGAAGGTATGAGTACTAGTCTCAATCGAGTACAAGACCAAACAACTGCCCATAGGGATGAAATTAATTCCCTAAAAAACAGACAATGTACCGGTGCCCATACAACATACGAGGAAAATCGTGAAGTTATCGACTTCCAAAATTATAGAAGAAACCCCATGCTATTCTTAGAACGAGTAGAAGAGAAAATAGCCAAAACCGGAGAAGACAGATGGTTTGTGATTAGGAGTATGCTGGACGAAATGTTCCGAAAAGTCTATGACAATTGGTGGACGGCGATGCGGCCGAGTATACAAAACTTCCAAGAATTTAAAAAACAATTCAAATCTAAGTATTGGTCTGATGCCACGCAACACATGATAAGAAGTGACATAGGATTGGGCCGATATGACCTGCATGGCAAGCAAACTCCAACCGCATATTTTCTTGGAAAAATAAACATAGCCAGACATTTAGAGCCTGCAATTCCTACAGAATGTTTAGTGAGGCTATTAGCTTACCACTATGGTGGAGAAATTACAAGAGGCCGAATAAACGGACGCATACAAACCATCGAGGAGATGTCGATATTATTAGCGGAGATGGAGCAGGAGAAGAACTTCCTCCAGTACAGACGAAGGAACGATGAAATAAATAGAAATAATGGTCGCCGCGACGCCCAATATGAAAACAATGGGCAAAGACCGAACAATAGTTACAACAACAACGGTAACCACTATCAACGCGGTTACCAAAACCACAATAACACTAACAACTATCCACGAAATAATGCGGCAAATAATAACAACAACAACCACTATTACCGTAGCTCTCCTACAAATAATAACAATAATGGATACCAGCGTGCCAATGACAGAGACCACCAGTACCAGAACAACCGAGGTTATAACAACAACTACGATAACCGATACAGGTATAATAATAACAATCAAAACCAAACATATCGAAGACATGTGAATTATGTAAGCATTGACGATAGAGATGTGGGAAGACGTTCGTACCAGGGACGAACAAATTATAATGGGAACCGTGGAAGAAGTTTTCAGGAGGAGAGTAACCAGCACTACCGTGATGAACATCGGCGAAGTAGGAGCTGCGATGACAACAGGAATAACCGAAACTCAGTGACGTTCGATAATAACGCCATTGAGGTACAAGAGTCACAGAGTAGAGACAGACCCAATCAATCAGACAACAGGACTGAGGAGATCAGCCCTGATTTAAACGGACCGCGGCAGTGAAAATCCATCAGGTCCCATCACTGAACCGACAATTTGGGTACTTACTAGGACGAGACAAAATGACTGACGATACAATGACGATAGTGCACAATCACTTCTTAAAAAATGTGAGAGAAGAACTATTGAACGAAGACACGATAACGCACAATAGTTCGAATAATGAGATCGCATATATCATCGCCCAAGTGAATGGACTAGAGACAAGATTCATGATAGATACGGGTGCAAACGTGTCGTTAATCGACAACAATGAATACATCAAAATTCAAAAATATAGTAAGGCCATCTTACCAACTTTACCAATTCAAAATATAATTTTAATCGGAGCCACCGGAAGGCAAAACAAGTCAGTAAGGAAACAGGTATCATTAACAGTGACCAGCAGAAATGTAGCTATACCTATGATTTTTCTAATAGCTAGTAATCTACCATTTAATCTACTAATAGGCTGTGATATTTTGAGAAAATACTCAGCAATAATTGACATGAGACAGGCCATAGTGTCGTTAAAAGTGGATAATATAGAATGGACAGCAAAATTAGTAGAAAATAAAAATGTACCTTCATGCAATAGTATAAGAAAATTCAATAATAATCAAGATGAGTCATGGAATGTAAGAAGGGAATACTTTGGGAGTGAAGACAGTTTATGGTTGGAAAAATTAGAAGAGATCCGACAATTTCGGTCAGAACAAAATGAATGTAATTTAACTACACAACAAATAGAAAAGTTAATATCAATATATAATAAATACCGCTATGTTTTCTCTGATATACCTGGCAAGGTAAAAGATTATCAATTTACACTACAATTCAAGGAGCCTGTAAATTTTAATAAGAAATCATATCCCGTTGCTTATGCATTAAAAGAAGCAGTGAGGACTGAACTAGACAAAATGATAGCAGAAGATATTATTGAGTATAGCTGTTCCCCATATACCAGTCCGTTAATAGCCGTTCCCAAGAAAGATGGCAAAGTACGACTCTGTTTGGATGCTAGAGAGATTAATAAGATCATAGTTAATGACAGAAAATCTCCCGGAGAGATTGAGGAGATATTGAAAAAATTTAATGGCATACAATTTATCAGCACCTGGGATACTGTTTGTGGGTATTGGCAGGTGGAAGTTACACCCAGATAGTCGAAAGTACGTCGCCTTTATTTTCGAAGGGAGGAACTACCAGTTCAAGAGACTACCGTTTGGACTGGTAAACTCAGTAGCTGTATTCGTAAGATGTATGGACCAGGTGTTGGGTCCAGATACTATTGCTTATACCACAGTCTATGTTGATGACTTATTGATTACTTCAGTGAATTGGGAAGACCATTGTGACAGAGTAGGACAAGTATTACAAAAACTATTAGACAATAACGTTACCCTAAAGCTTCAAAAATCCAAGCTTATCACCAGTGAAGTCCAATTCCTGGGTTTTAACTTAACAAGGCAAGGAATAACACCATCCAATGAAAAGATAGAAGCTATCCAGAAATTCCCAAGTCCTAAAAATAAAAAGCAACTTCAATCATTTCTGGGACTTTGCAATTATTATAGGAAGTTTCAGAGAAATTATTCTGAAATGACAGCAAAGTTTTCTCCACAATTATCCTCTAAGAACAAATGGTCCTGGGGACAGGAACAAGACAACTTACTCCAAATGATCAAGCATAATTTCCTAAGTTCAGTTACATTAAAACATCCTAATTTCAATCAACCTTTCTTTATGAACTGTGATGCCAGTGATATAAGTTTAGGATCTGTATTATATCAAGAAGATAGTGAGGGAGAACATCAGGTGGTGAGTTTTGCCAGCAGAATACTTAATGGATGTGAACGCAATTATAGTGTAACGGAAAAGGAGTTATTAAGCGTTGTATTCGCTTGTGGGAAATTCAGAACCTATATTCTTGGATACCCGATAACTGTGAGGAGCGATCATAAGTCAATATCTTTCCTAAAAAATTGCAAGATTAACCATGGGAGATTGGCAAGGTGGATACTCGCACTACAGGAGTACCATATAAATTGGGAGTATGTTCCAGGAAAACAGAATATTGCTGCAGATATATTGTCCCGGATTAACATAGAACAACAAACTTTTGAAGGGGAAAAAGAAACAATCATCAAGGTATATACTATAATAAAAAACAAATCAGATTTGGAAAACATCATGAAATCAATTTCACAACAACAGAGGATACAAAAATCAACAATTTTAGACAAAGACTGATCCAACAGGATGAAAAAATCACTGCATATTACTGTCTACATGAAGACATATTATTTTACAAACCAAATAATAACCAAGGATCATGGAAGGTGGTGATACCTAAAGCGTTAGAAACAGAATTAATACTGGACTACCATAGTCGATATGGGCATATGGGTGCATTAAAAGTAATGAAGGCACTTTAGGAACACACAATAAGAATATCAACAGGAGAGTTAGAGAATGTATTCGGCAGTGTCACATCTGTCAATTGGCAAAATGCAATAACGAAAAAACAGAAGGAATTATGCAACCTATTACATCAACTGGTAAATTAGAGAGAGTATTTTTAGATGTGTGTGGACCGTTACCTCGTAGTGGAGGGAGAAAACAGTATAAATTTATTATAATCATGTTCGACCATTACTCCAAATTTACAAAACTATACCCCATTAATCGGGCAACTACAAAAAAGATTCTGCAAATAGTGATCCAACAATACATACCAGAGTTAGGAGCTCCAAGATCAATTATTACCGATCACGGAACTCAGTTTCGAAGAAGGGTTTGGAAGGAGACTTTGTTAGATCTAGGTGTCAAGGCATATAAAACATCTGTCTATCACCCAAATAGCAACCTGGCGGAAAGCGTACTGAGGGAGGTCGGCCGTATACTCAGGACATATTGTTTTGATAAACACCAGAAGTGGAGTGACTACATTACACAAACAGAAAGCTTTATCAACTTAGCTTACCATGAAGCAATACAAGATACTCCATATACCATAATGCATGAAAGACTACCACCCCGAGAAATTAGTGAAATAATCAACTTCCCAAACAACCCAGCTTACCAGTTCGACAACGTGAGATTCCACAGCAAACTGAATGAACAAGTGGAGAAAAGAAGGAAAAAATACAAAATAATTCAGCAGAAAATGATCCAGTACAAGATTGGAGAGAAAGTATTGTTAAAAAACCGCGAATTGCCAAGTTTTAAGGAAGGAATAGCAAAAAAGCTAATATTACTGTATAATGGACCATATGTTGTTATAAAAAACAATAACAATAATACTTATGTCATTAGTGATGTGGAAACAAAAAAGATTAAGGGGACATACAACCAAGTTCCCTTAAAAATGTATTATGAACCTAATAAACAAAGTTGAATAAACCACAAAATTCTAAAAAAATAGTAAGATCAACTTACAACTATTTATTTATGAGAATTAATATGGAACTGAAGAATTTATTATTATAATACCACAAAATTCTAAAAAAATAGTAAGATCAACTTACAACTAATTATTTATGAGAATTAATATGGAATTGAAGAATTTATGATTATAATACCACAAAATTCTAAAGAAATAGTAAGATAAACTTACAACTAATTATTTATGAGAACTAATTTAGAATTGAAGAATTTATGATTATGATACCACAAAATTCTAAAGAAATAGTAAGATCAACTTACAACTAATTATTAATGAAAATTAACATGGAATTGAAGAATTTATTATTATAAAACCACAAAATTCTAAAAAAAAATAGTAAGATCAACTTACAACTAATTATTTATGAGAATTAATATGGAATTGAAGAATTTATGATTATAAAACCACAAAATTCTAAAAAAAAAATAGTAAGATCAACTTACAACTAATTATTTATGAGAATTAATATGGAACTGAAGAATTTATTATTATAATACCTCAAAATTCAAAGAATATAGTAAGCTCATCTTACCAACTTTGATAATCCAGAATATAATTTTAAATGAAGCCAAATAAACAAATTTGAATATCTCAGAATTCAAATAAATAGTAAGGACAACTTACAGTACAGTTTGATAATGTTATTATGAATCAAGCGGATAAACAACTGGGAATAAATTTCCAAATTCTAAACAAAATAAGCACCTCTTATTAAATATAATTATGAACTTATTATTGGAATATAAAAGAAAGATGCAACATCCATAAATCAGAAGAAACCATAGTGCTATAAAACGAATAAGAAAGGACAAATGTAGACAATCGACGATGAAAATAAGACGAGACTAGAAACGAATTTACTACAAATAACCTATCATGATTGTGAGAGATTTAACAACAACTAAAGATGTAAATACTTGTTATGTTTTAAGTGAATGAAGAATGAAGATTAAGGAGTACTGATAAAGAAGGAAAGAAGATAGTACCAATTGAAAATAAAAAATGTTATTAATATCGCCACAAGAAAATAAACATCTGAAAGAATCAATGGAAAGAAATACTTAGATCTGAGAAGTTAAGCTGAGTGAACCATCCCAAGAATATATTATTATATTATTTTTATTTGATTTAGTCGTGAATAGACTAGTGATTATTAAATGTGATTGACTGACGAGATAGCTCCAGCAATCGATATTATTGATATATTATGTATATTAAGGACAGCGGGGTATTAGGTCAAGAGAGCCCCCCGACTGATTCCAAAATATATGGTGATTAATTTGTTAGGGAAGTAACATGTTCCAGGGATAGAACACTTATAATTAAAGACAAGTATACCAGATCATAAAAAGAATAACAAATGATAATGTGAAAGATAAGATAATTGATAATTTCAACAAAAACAATATTTTATTAAAATGATCAAATTTGGTGGCAGGGTAGTATGTAACATTACATTAGGAACAAATTAATATTGTACTTGATTTAATGAAGACTTTGGATAAGAAGCTAAACAAGAAGAACAATATCTTCCAAGATGATAGTGAAGAGGAACGACTAACCATTTCAGACTGACTAGTAATACAACTGACCGTACCCAAATTAATGATTTAGGCAAAGTGATGCAAAATACATTCAACCCCGATTATGACATGAACTTTCAATAATGACAAAATAAATAATTATAAAGACAGACGGCTTATGAACCAGTACTATAAAGAAACAAATGGTTTCATTCAATGTATCGTAATATCAAGATAATCAAAATACAAATTGAGGGATAATAGGCCCAAACATGTAATACTATGTAAAAAGAAATATTAGTAAATGATTAATTTAAATGATGTAATGAAAATATAACAAACCTTGTTATAGATACATGAACCATACAACTAATTGTAACAAATAGTGATTATAAGATTGTCCAGAAAACAACAAATAATAACTTGTTCACAGTAACATTTTATAACAAGAGTGAAGTTCTTTTAATGACAATAAAATGTAAAAACCCATAAAAACCAATAAGAATAAATATAAAAACAAAACCATTCTAAAATGATACTGAAGTACAATACAGTTAATAAATAAACTAATGTACAGTAATTTTAAGAAAATACTATATGTAAGATTACATGATAAAAGTGGAAATAATACTTACATGAGAAGGTAACAAATAATTAGTCAAACAGTCAAAACTAGATAGATTAATTATTTATAAGTGTGACAAATAAAATCCAAACAGTGCAATACTAACCAGTGATAAAATAATAAACCAAGTGTTTTTTGAACAAGTATCACCAGTCAAGTGCTAATATTAAGTATATACCAAGATAACAATTGGGAGAATATTTGTTTATATTCCCAATTCCTTAAACCTATAGGAATATGACTATGTTAAAGGGGAAAGGGATACCAGTAATTATGGTATTAAACAGTAATCAATTAATTAACAAAGCAAAGTAGACTAAAAAAAGATGTTATTGCTAAGTGTTAAACAATTGTATAGATTAAGTAAAAAGCAGTTTATTTGTTCAAATGTTCAGTAGAATCATATCCATGTGGGCATGAGATTAAACTAATAGGATAGTATATTTTTTTGTTTTGTTAAGATAGTGTTATATGTTAAACAGTTTTTATGGTTGTTAAAAGTTAATTTAACTGTTAAAGGTTTACTAAGATATCCGTCATGGAAAATGACATTAAGGTAAAATGTTTATAAACATGGTGATGAAGTTAACACCAGTACATAGGCCAGGTAAAACCAACTTTTGTAAATTTTAGATAATAATGTTAGGGATTTTGTAAAACAAACGTGGAAGGATAAATAGATTTATAGTTAATAGTGTACACAACGAATCTAGAAACAAAATAATCCATCTTAAGTTATTTAAGAAAAATTCAAATAACAAAATTGTAACATCTGTAGTTCTTAAGTAAAAGTAGGCATGTTTAGTGTCTATATGTCACAAATGTAAAGATCAAAATAATGCTGCTAATAGTTTTAAATTCCCAATCAGTACAGAAAAGTTATACTAATTTAAAGGTTTTGAACAAATTTAGATTTTGAAATAATGAAAGTATATGGCAATGTATATCCGAATCAACCAACCAGATTCCAAGTTTACCCTTAGCAACCAGAAATTTCGGATAAATAAAATGAGACTTCTTTAACAACGATCATAGCGTACAGACGCGTTTGTAATACGTCTAACATAATTAAAAATAAACTGTGAAAAAACGTTTCAGACATATTAATACAGATAGGTATACATAACACGAACTATTCCAACTAAGTGAGGATCATCCAGTATTTGAAATAGAAGAATCAAGAACCAGGGAGAAGGACTGAAGCAGACGTGGGCCCTATCTTCGACCAAGAACCATACAAAGAAGAGGATGTGGTGACTTTGACATTTTATTATATTATGTATCAGCACCAACTTTTGTATACACGACTTTTTAAGAATTAATCAACTAAAACTACAGACACCATATCACACCAACACTAAGACCACTCACTAATAACACGATTTGAGATTGACACCTTTTCAAACACCACAAGAACCTTTGATTTTGATAATAATTATTAAACACCTAAACTGGACATAACCTATAATAACTAGTAATCACGATCCGACTGCCTGTGTGCACCTTACACTCTAAACTTTGTAATATCCTTGAACTGTAAAACTTGTATTTTGATTTATAGAATAATATTTTGTTTAAATGTAATCCCCGAACCAGATACGGCCTGAGATATTTTATTTTTATTAGAACAATAACCAACGCATTCTTTTGGTCTATCTAAATACGGAATAATATCTGCTACTACTGTACCAACTGGTAAAAAGAAGATGTATAATTTGCACCACAATTGTGATTATCATAATCAGATTTAAGAAACAATTAACCAAAGCTTTACTGAATAAATGATTTCTATAAGGATATATGTTTGATGTTATATTTGCGTCGTTATTATTGCTGTTCCATTTAGAAAATAAGTTCACAGAGTACAGCGGACACCACGACGGTTGGCAACGGTGAGTGACGTCATGGAAACGGTACGTATAGTGGGAGCGAGCGGCAGATTACAAAACCATTCGCCGTTCAACATAACGTATTAATAATTACAAATTGACGACTCCAGTGCGAGGCGAAATAAGTCGCTACATTTATATATTTGTTACAGATCGACGAACCCTTCAGTGGGGCAGAAAGTAAAAGAGACATATTATTTATTTGTTACAAATTGACGCTTCCAACGGGCGGCGTATGTAATTTAAGTGCACACAACATAACATTTAAGTAACATAACAAAGGTAACATCAAAGTACGTGTTACAAATTGGCGCATAACAACGTGGAGCTTGGTCAAACCCCGAAACCTACAATAAATTTTATTGAGTAAAACCTAATATCAATATAAATTCGTTACAAATTGACGAATCCAAAGTGAGGCTTAAAGAAATAAGACGTAACGAATAAATTCGTTACAATATATATATATATATATATTGTAACATAACCAGATGTTACATAACCTAAACATATACTATCAGGTTTAATAAGTACATAACGATAATGTAAATAGCTAAGGTAATGATAAGAATAACCAAGAAGAGAGGAATCATGGAAGAAGATAGAAGCAGAAGTGCCACAAGAAACAGTAAACCCAAATACTGTTTGACACTACAACCAGACTACAACTGACACAAACTGATGGACAAATTAAATTCACTTTAAGCTGTCAAGCGAGTCAGTGAATAATGTAAACAGAATATGATATGTTACTAAAAAATGATTAAATAAGAATCTGAATAATGTGAGATCAGAATCAGCATTTGGCTGATAATAAATCAACCATGACTAGTAATTATGAATGCCAAGAACTAAAATTAGCGATGGCCACAAAATGAGAACAAAGCTATGTTTCAATCTCAAATATACTTATGACAAATAGACACGTTTGTAAGAGGGAATCTTATACCAATAAGCTACCTCAGTAAAATTACCGAATTATAAACTAATAAATGTTGTTCAGGCAGAATTCCAGTATAAACGGTATGCCTTAACAAGGCCTAGACCAAGCGATAATCAGTGAGGTGATTATTAGGAAGTAATATAAGTGTAGATCACCTACACAGAACAATTGTTATGCTCAAACATAGCAATAAGCATTATTAAAATGATATAATTTATAATTCAATTGTGAGTTACTAGAACGGAGCAAGATAAGGTGAAACGAACTGTCATAGTGAGTAAGTATTGTTAAGAACAATGTATAAGTTAAGATTTAATTATAATACTCAGCGAATAAATGTCAGTACAGATTTAATAGTGTTCTCACATAAACGTTTGAGTGATAAAACGCGATGTAGAACACAAACTATATTAGTCAGAGTGTATAATCGCCGATTTCGGTAAACAGACGACAGTGCGGAGTAGTGTACCTGAACATTGTTTATGTAGCAATGTCAGTAAAAGTGAAATTAACTCGGTATCAAACTATATCAAATTAAAGAGGACTAAATATTCTTTAATTTGATGGCGATACAGCCCCAATCGCAACTATATTAAGTGCGTGAAAGGTGTTAGCATCATTTACAAAATATGCATCCGAAATCTGGTTATCAATACCAATAACAGCGATAACTGTCAATCATCTCAGCGTTTGGCGGTTAGAAAACCGTTTTGACGGTTGAAAAAACAATACGTCACGTTCATCACACCTGGCTAAGCCAATCACAAAATTGCTTAGTAATTAACACTCTTGCCTAAAGCCGATCTAAGGGTCGGGTATAAAAAGAGCTGTAACAGATTTTCAGCAGACACTTCTTAATCTCATTCAGCGCGGAACGTGCGCTGGCCATCTCGAAATTTTTAATAACTGATAGCGTCATCACCATAGTACATCAAAGGAAACAGTTTGACAACAACCTACAACTACTTCAAATTACTCTACAAAGAACCATTGTGATTATGTGCAGTATTATTTCATTTAGTGCGGGAAAAATAATGAACAGAATAAATAATTAAATAATATTATTTATGATCCTTTAAGTTAGAAGCGGATCGAAATTCTCTGTTCTTGTGCGTGTGTAGTGAGTAACGATAATCATTATAATCCGATTATCGAGGTGCTAATTGAAATTTTAATCGAAAGATTAAAACACAAGGTAACAGTGTAACAATTTATCCGAGAGCCATAACCTGTATATTTTGATAAACAGATCTGTACTGACGCAAAACACTGAAACATTTTACTACATCTATACTACATGTCTAAATTTATTTAATGAATTTGTCAATACTAGTTAAGCTGAATGTTAGTTATAAGTGTTCTCAAAATATAACGTTGTAAATCATAAACCAAGCGTGACGAACGCATAACCTATGAAATAGGTTATTTTTATTTTTATTTGTAATAGTAACGTCAAAGACATTACTAGTCTATCTTATATCAGAAAATCATTAGCTATTGTGTAGGCATGAATCTTCTTTTTTGTGTCTCTAAGAACTTACATCTGAGATTTTAATAATATTAATGTTAAAAATAAAGAATATCTGGACGTAACCAGAGTTAGTGCTTATGTTCTGAGCAAGCCTTATAGGGTATGTAATGACTTATTTACAATTGTACAGCATTGTATGTTTTTAATTATATTTGTTTGAATTCTCTATCAAGGGTATGAATAAAACCCCATTATTAACAGCATAACTCGACTTAATTTATTTCTAACAAATAGTTAAATATTTTATTCAGAAAAACTCAAAACAAACTTCAGTTGTGATTAAATATTTTGAATAGCATTGCCATAAAGGTAATAAACAATTATTTTAATTTTTTTTAAATCATTAATTGATTCTATTCATGGGTTTTCCACGGGATTTTCCCAAAATAAATCCGTGTGGCACCCACTATTAAACAAGGCAACCTTGTAGCTAAAGTGAGTTGGTTTGTGTAAACCGTCTTGGCAGCTTATTGAACTTCCAGAAAACACGAACAGGTACGTGAAAGTGTATTATATTTATTCTATTGTCCAGACATTACTCGACGTAACGTACTTAGACTATTATCGACCTGGAGGAGAAGTTTCACAGCTAGTATCAACAAGACGATCATCATCATCAAGCGACCAACTATTATACTTTACTTTTAAACTGAAGCAAAGCTAGTATTTAAATAATATTAACACAACTATTTTATTTGCTTTATCCAAGGGAATTCTTTTCAGACAATTATAATTCTACAATTGTAAACACACTTTGAGTAACCTCGAATGTTACATTTTAAATCGCTTTACAAAATTAGTAACCTTCAATTTCCAACAACTACAAACTTTAATATATTTCAAAATAATATTTCAAACGTAAACATAATTAAATTTTATTTAACCATCCCAGTTCTCGTTTACTTACAAATTGACGCATACAACGTGTGGCAGAAATTAAACACACACGACACGTATAATTTTATTACAAATTCGAACCCAACAGTGGGGCTTTAAGGAGAGATTTGTTTAATTTTATTACAATATATATTATAACATTGCCAAAACCAGATCATATTTGATATCAATAAGTATGTAAAAAATGCTAAGAAATAATATATTTTGATAAATAAATAATAACGAGAACAAAAGTAGTAAATATAATCAAGAGTGAAGGAGGAAGAATAGTAAACCAAAGGTGATTATTAAATAAGAAATACAAACTAGACTGACAGACAAATGACATTTACCCAGCCCCAGAGATTGGCCAGATATTAACCAAAATAAAGCGAAACAAGATGGAAGGGAAGGAGAAGAAAAATGAATTTAAATAATGGAACAAACCAACTACAAAGAAAATAAAATGAACCAAGGTGATAAAACACAGACAAATAATGTAGAAGAGGGAAGGGGGAGATGATACCATCAAATATCATAAAGGAAACGAAACCGGTGAATAACCAATATAAATAAGAAATGTTAATATTATCTATGTGACAAATATAACTCATAATTAATAAAAACCCATTAAATAAAAATACACTAACCCATGAATTAGTAGTATATGTAAGTAAGAAATCTAGAAAAAGATATGAACTTGTTAGATACAAATAAAATTTGTAAAGATAGTGAGATAGTGAGAAATATAATGAAAATAATTAAGTGACAAAGAGAAATAATAATAGGGTTTACCCACCAATAAATGTGTAAAATAAAAAGTGATAACAGTGAAAGTGATGTGTGAAAAAGGATATTGTAAACAATAGTATAATTAAAAAGATAGTGATAGATAAGTAAACACTCAATAAATCAATGATGGACCAATGAAAGATTTAAGAGTGGGATTATAAAAATTGTATATTAAGGGTAATTAGAGATAGTGTTTAGAGTAGAAATAGATAAAGAATACAATATTATTCAGGGGAGAAAGCCCAGGTAAAATAAACTGTTTGTGTTAACATGGGATGTAGAAAAGGAGTAGTAAAGACTTAAGTAATTAAATATATAGTTAGTAAATACCCTATGTTATAAGGGAAATTAAGTTAAATAAGTTTACAAGAAGTAATGATGTTTATTACTCAGAGTTGTAGCAAAGAATGAAATTGATGATA
Source organism: Magicicada septendecula (assembly GCA_034769895.1). NCBI lineage: Eukaryota > Metazoa > Arthropoda > Insecta > Hemiptera > Cicadidae > Magicicada > Magicicada septendecula. The sequence goes on along the minus strand of CM068371.1, from coordinate 400,087,763 downwards.
AAACCAACAGTTACTAAGAACTTGTAAAGAATTGTTTAAATGTTATGAAGAGGATATGGCTGGAGAGAACCTACAGTCCATAGGCCTAAGTGTTATATTTTAAGTATTAAGACATAGAAAATAATCTTGACATATGATCAGAACAAAAACAAACTCAAGACACCACAACCACTAAACAAATCAATTATAACAACAGAACAAAAACTTTGTAATGAAATGAAATATAATTAGAATAAATTAAATAAAAATAATCAATGGCTACTAAGGCCTAGGAAATGTATATCTGTCAATGACAAACAATTGCAAACTGTATAAAAACAACCAGGAATTTAAGAAATTCAAGGCAAGTAAATAGCCGAGAATAATTTATAAATCAGTTTAAAGAAAAAATGTTAGAATAAGAACTTAGTTTAAAGGAGAAATGTAAATACCAAATATTAACAGATTTGTACAAACATTGATATTTCATAAAACCATGCATTATGGGATACCAAATTAATCTTTGAAAGGAAATAATAACAGTGGTGATAATATTTAATATGTAGGGAAGAGGACAGAAGAATATAATCAATAAGAAGATATGCAGTTATTTTGAATAAAAATTCAAAATTTGATAACAATGGACTACTTCAGAATTAACCAATCGGGATTAATTGGTTACTATGACAACAGTTGTTTGGTTGCTAATTACCGTTAGATTTCTTTACTCGTTATATGACGCTTTCGTTGAATAGACGCTAGTTTTGGAATGATCAAAATTGTCAATTAAAACATCAAAAATCTCAAAAGAAGTTACTAGCAAGTGAATCCCAAGAATGAAGACGATGACTGGAACAATATAACTAATGTCGAGGCCGAATTAAAGAAAAAAGAAAATAAAATCCTGCCGATTAACTTGGAAAAGGTGCCCGAAGTCCCGAACCAATGCAAATTAAAGATGATTGCAGCATAACTCCTTAATACCAGATCGAATGAGCTCGTCCTGTCTACTGAAGTGATAAGTACCTATTAAAATTACCCAAATTTCTGAATAAACTCACGTTAATTATTTCTCACTAAAGGTTGAAATCTCACTAAACTGAACATAATTACTTTCAAAGATTAAAAAGAAAACTAAGTCACTGAAATTTTATAAACTGGCAAAGATAACCTGTTGTTAATTACCAATAACTTGTAAACACTTTTACTACACTACACTAAACAAATTATACCTACACAATATATTATTTAAGTTTAACTGATGTAAGGGTGTGTATTTTTATTGCTTTAAACATTAGTAATCCTTTTAACGTAATCTCAAGAACCTGTGACAAACGAACAATAATCTTGTGTATAATTTCCAACAGACGCCATTACTGAAAGTCTGTTAATCAGTTCAGATATCGATTTGTCAAACCCTGTAGAGTTGTCTCATATATAACCGGAGCATTTGTATTAAAAAGGGAAATATAATTTGTATTAAATGAATAACTAATCATTAATAAAAAATAAATAAGTATTGAGTGTAACCACGGTGTTATAATTTCATTAGGAGGTGGACAATAATTTATGTACATTTTAGCAGACAAGTAGTGTTGACGACTAGCGATCACACAGCCCACGCAACGAACTACTGGTCGCTACAGACGGCCGAGGCTGGCGGAAATATTTGAATTATTCAAACCGCCTGAGCGGCGCTGGTCATACACATTTGAATTTTATTTTAATTGTTTTAATAAAACAATTTGGCGCCACCGGGAGTTCCACACCCCTAGTGAACAACAGGTAAGAACATCGGGACCTGGTTATTTGTACGTTCGCAATGGACAAAATCTGCGGAAGTTGCATGCATTTGAACGACGGATAGAGAAGACACGTTACACCTATTACACACAAATTGTACATTATTCACATTTTACAGAGTAAAACGGTAGCCGGACACACGACTCCTTTACAATATATATATATATATATATATATATATTCAAACACTTTTTGCTACAGTCCGTTTGTTGATGTATATATTATATTTAATTTTTATAATGAATTTACCCCAAGATATTTCTTTCCTTATTAGGAACATGTTTCGGGTACCATTTTGTACCCATCCTCAGCCTTCCGGATTTTGTGTCTGGTGAAGTACATATGTGTTGGTTGGTTGTTATTGTGGCTTCCTGTTGGCTTCTGGTACTTTATATTGGTTTTATTGTGTGTGATTGTGGTGTATGTATTAGTATTTTGTGTATTTTCGATGTTGAGTGCTTTGAAAATTGTGTCATGTTTTGTATTGATTTGTATTTGTTCAGGCATTAGTTTGTTTTGTGTTTTATGTTTGTATATTTGTAAATTTTCCCAAATGTTCATTATGGTGCCTTTGTGTGGTATGTGTTTTATTAGAGTCTCATGTTGGTTATGTTTGGGAATTCATGTCCAGTGTTTATTGCATGTGTGGCCAAATTAGATTTGTATATTTCTGTTTTTTTTGTATGCATTTAGATGTTCAAAATAACGTTTTTTCCGTTGTTTTTTTGTTTGTCGTATGTAACATTTATTGCAATCTTGGCATTCAATTTTGTATATACCATTGGTTGTTGTATTATCTTTGTTGTGTGGGTTATTTAGTTTTTGTAGATTATTTGTGTTAGTTTTGTATGCTATTTTAATGTATGTGTTCTTAAACAGTTTTGTTAGCTTTGTCATTTTATTATTTATGTATATGAATGTGGCCCATTTTTTATTGTTGTTATTATTTTTGTTTTGTTCATTTTGATTAATTCTTAATTGTTCAGTTTTTATTTTATATTTGTTTTTATTTTCTATTTTGTTTCCAGTGTTTTTATTATATCCATTTTAATATACCAAATTGCTTGTAAAATTGGATATAATAAAAACACTGTAAACAAAATAGACATTGTAAACAAATTGATTTACAATATTGATGTCAGATACTCATGTGGAGAAGTATTTTTCTTTGAAAAATTTAAGACTTACGAAAATGGAGTAATGTACCTACAGTGAAATATATTTAACATGCCATTGGACACATATTATATGTATCATGTAAAAGAGGATGATTTAAGCTTTCAGGTAGTGTGTGTGTGTACATTTGGAATTAGTAAACAGCTGTTTTTTAAATTATGTTTAAATTTACATAAAAATTCTCAGGCCGCGGGGGGTAGGCAGCACTCCAAGATGGCCAGGGTTCTGTGTGTTAAACAGCAGAACATTATTGTTCTCAATGTACCCATTTTATTATTACCCTTATTCTTGCCCAGTTTCACCAGATCTCTCAAGATATTAAGGAATCTTCTGGATGTCAGTCATTCATAGTACTTCTGGTTTATCAGTTCATAGTTTGTGAGTCTGTTATATGGATAGAGATTTTCACTGAAATATTGTTTTTGAGCAGTGTACTTCCAGCATGCTTTGATCTCTCTATTTGGCTTTCTACTCTGCCTTTTAATGTGTCTGCATAACATGATGCAATATTGGGTTACAACCTAATAGTCCTGAAAGTTGTACTGTAATTCAGTCTATTATTTTGTCATTTGTTCTTTTTCTCATGTTCCTATTCTTAAGTTTTTCATGGATCATTATACTACACTTCTGTAGTATAATGATCCAAATTTATGTATTCAGAGTTTATAAATTTGACATGTAAAAACACTAACTTGTCTACCATTACTCTATACATTCTAACTTTTATTTAAAATGTTTTTGTCTCACCAAAAAGAGTTGAGATTTTGTAAGATATTTTATGCTTTGTTGTATTTATCATTTTCTATATTAGTAACTCGATGTTTCTTGCAGTAATTATATAATTTGTGATGTTTTCAATTTGTTTCTTCTGCAAGTAGTATAATTTTGTATATTCTTTTTAACACCTATTATAATTGAAAACATCACAAATTTGTTGTATTTACTACATCATTTTTATAGTCTGCTAATCAATTTTTCATTGTATGTCCCAAGATTTAAGGAGACAGTGAGTATGGGATAGGGGAATTTTTTTTAGAAAGGATGACCTTTTTTAGATGCAGAGATTTAGAAAAGATTCATTTACTTTTAGATGTGTATGTCTGACTTTTTCCAATTATGGAAGAAATAACACAGATATTTCTAAGTGTATGTGTTGTTTTTATCGTTTGACGAGATGTGCATACATCAACAAATGTTTTGGTTAGTGTTTTATTATGTAAGAAAAAGTTATTGCATAAAGAGTTGGGAAAGGTGAATATTCTAGTGGAGCTAAATGCAGAAAACAAAGTAAGGATATTGTTATGTAAATAAAAATAATTAATTGCTCATTAAATATAAAGCATTTTGTCTAATACATATTTCACATACTTCAAGTCAGAACATTTTTACAGAATGTGAAATTCTAGAATTTGTTGTTGCAATTTAGCAGCATGTAAATGTTGTGTATATTAAGTAGTGATTAGAAGTTTTCATTACATAACTGTAATATATTCTTGATTTGAATATACAGTGGTTGTTCAAAAGTATACAGTTTTTGAATATCTTGTGATAAAACCAATTTGAATAAAAAACTGTTGTTGTGTGGTGTTTCTCCATTTGTCTTTCAACAGTTTTTATAATTTTAACCATATTGGATTAGTCTTTTAGATAACGATGGTTAACTGATTAAGTTGTGTTTTGGTGTGTTAGGTGATTTTTCAACATTTAGAATGCAAGGTCAAAGAGCGTGTTTTAAATATTACGTGAACATTGAAGTAATGTGCTCTAACATGGTCAAAGTGTTGGAGAAGGGTTTGGCAAGTGTTGTGTGGATGAAGGAGTGGTTTAAAATTTAAGCAGATTCTTCCAAGACAACTGAATCAGTTGAAGATGATTGTAGTAAAATGAAGATATGACATTGTGTTCCACGAATTTTCATTACTAAATGATAGGGGTTGTTAAAGAAATTTATATTTAGGGATTTGATACAATTCAAAACTGTTAAATGAAAATAGCATAGGTATATTCAAGTAAAAATTATGTAATTTTCACCATGATATTGCTTACACCTACTTGCTTATTCAAGGAATTTTGCTTTAAATAAAACCTGAATTGTGGACATAGTGTTTGGTGGGGGCAGTAGGGCCATGGCCTCTTCAATATTGAAAAGTACTTTATCATTAGACTGCAGTACACTACTTTGTGTCTGTAAATACTTAGCATATCTATCATATTAGTTTATTTCGTAAAATATGTAAAGGAAATTTTTATAGAGATAGGGAAATTTAGTAGTAAAGATCAAACCAGATACATCTTTTGGCAACACTGATATTATTTCTCTCACTATACCCAGTTCAATCCAGTTGGCAATTGTATTATTGTACAACACTTTCCATTAGTGGCTCATCATTAGCTTTCAGAAGTGTAATAACTAGTACAGACTACAATATGGTTAGCAAGATCTTTTGAATAACATTGCATTACTGCATACACATAAGTACATTACAGATTTCGATGATCTTAAGAAACCTATAAACATTTATTTTCTGTAACTTGTAGGTTAACTTTTACACTATTCAGGTAAAGATTGTTATGTTTTTTGTTTTTTACTTCACTATAATATATTTTTTTACACTTTTCATGATGTGAATAAAAACTTTCTATTTAATAATAATTAATCTGATAATTCTTGTGTCCAACTATAATATTACCCATCTTTCAGAAATAAAATTATAATTTAATACCTAACCGTATATGTACAATTAAAAAAAAAAAAAAACCTGTCCTAACTTCATCATCCAAATGCAAAATTGTGTGTGTGCACCCGCGCAGACACTTAAAATTCCAACTTCTGCCTGTCAGTGAATTAGATTGCCATTTTTGCGTTACCCCCCCCACCCAAACTTTTATACAATATGCCCTTGACGGTTAACATACTGTACAATATGCCCTTGATGGTTAACATACTGTAGTCACCAGATATAGGCTCACCATGTAACATTTCTAAAAAAAAACTAAAGGGTACCATAAAGGATCTTCGAATAAATTGAGGGTAAAGAACAAAAATTGCTGAGCAAGCTCTAGGTGGAACCAGAAAGTGCATTCCAGACGTTTACAAGACTGAAAAAGGCATAAATGCAATGTATGTGATAAAGATTGTTTTGATAGGGACAGTATAAATATAAGTAAATGAAAACAAATTTTGAACTAACAGTCGTACAAACGTATTGCTCAAACTTCATATGATTTTTTAGCATTAAAATTTGTGGTTTGTGGATCCAAATTCAGTTTTTCAATTGTAGACACTTGAAAAGGTTGTGGTTTATATTACCTAATGCAAAGTTGTTGACTCATGATTTTTTAGATCTATATGTAGATTATTTTTTAGATCTGTATTTTTTTTTTAGATCTCCTGAAGTGCCTTGACGATGGGAGAGAGAAAATATTAAATAATACACTTACCTTAAAGTTTTCTATTGAAAATTGGTATGGTTCAGCTAATAACTCTGGAGTTACTTTCTGTTAGAAAGTTCTGGAGCAACAAGATATTTTTCTCTGTTGCTGTGGTTTATTTAGCTTGTGATCAACTATTTGACACCTAATTTTACTTCTGACCAGGCCTATTAAGAATTTTTATACCTGATAACTATTAGGAGTATGAAATTTAATTTTTTTAACTCCATTTCTTATCACGCTGAACTAATTCATTTATAACTTCATTCCAACTTAATTCTAATGAAATTCTAAATGTTTAATAAAGCTTTACAATATACTTTTATGCTTTACAATTATCAGTTTTCCTGTTCATTAATTATCTTGTAATGTTGTTTCAACTTTGTCTGCTAATCTACAGATTCTGGATGTGATTTGTAGGGAGCAGAATTAAGTGAGCGTGCATTTTTACAGCTTCCAGGTAGACTCAGCCTGTGGGTGTGAGTAATAATAATAATGGTTGAAGTACAGCACTAGCCTTCCTTGTGTTCCTGTACAGATCAAGTTTACCCTGGCTTCTTATAAACCATTAGTGGTGCTGAAATTTATGTTTAAAACATCATTACCACTTTGTAATTTTGTACATAAGTTATGTTGTTTTTTACATCGGTTTCATCAGTTCTCTAATTTTTATTGTTGGTAGTGTGTATTTTTTCATACATTGCCATGGTTCATTTATCCGTTAGATTGTATGTAGTTGTGCATTTTAATGCTATGAAAATCTTTCACTCATTGTCTTTATTTGTGTCTGCTTTATTTTCAGTACCCTATTAATAAGAACCTGTTAGCACCTGCTGTAACTACTTGTTAAGAAGAGTAAGGTTTTAACAGTTACATGTGAATTCGGGTAAATTTTACATATTCTGAAACTAATTACAGTTTACTACACCCAGTTAGCATCTGCCTGTTCTTGCAACTTTCAAACATTATCTTCTTCCTTGTGTATGTTTGCAGTTGTGTATAGTTGTTTTTTAGAATGTTTGATGAATTTTATTCTGTTTACAACGCTCACCTGGAAATTGAAGTTTTATCTTGAAATAGATATTCTGTTAATGACCTGAAGATCCTAATTTCTGGTGCTTTAATTCTTCATTCAGGAGGTTTAAACAATTTCATTTTCCACATTTTTAAAAGTTACTTTTTAAACTGAAGTTTATTGGGATAGCAGCTTTTTTCGGATAGCATTCCTTGTCTGTGTATGTACAGCTGGTTATGGCACAACTGAACATTGGTCGCTCAATATTAACGTAGACAGATCTGCTCAGTACAGTGTTGTCATGTGGTCTTCTAGCAGCCCGTGAATGCTCCTGTAGCGCCAAGCCGCTCGGTCGAGTATTCACGAGGCTCCTCGAACTACCGTGGGTTTCCAAAATTTGGGGCAACAGTTAGAATGAGGTAATTTAGTCACTTCCATGTACAGGCAGTACCGATGCATAGTCTGGCATTATTTTGTTGATAGCCAATACAAATCAAGTGGTGTAACATATACAACAGTGCAAGCTTTAAATTTCAGTGGAGTACAGTCTAATAAACTCTTGCTATTTGTATTCCAGCAGCAGGTTGTTATTTTATTTATTTATTATTATTTTTTGTAGATACTGAAAATTTAACATTACTGTTAAGGGTAATTGTCAGGGACAAGTAGTGGGGAAGCGAGAGGGTGTGTGAGTGCTGATTATCTGTGAAGTAATTACAGCTGCTTCATCTGTGCTGATAACAGTGGAGCGATGATCAATACATGTGCAGTGCAACAGAATCTTAACAGATTTATGCACTTAATTCATTATGCAACTCGTTGTTGAGTAAAAGTGAATGACGGGTTTTTACAAGTGCCTATTACCATAAAACAGTATAGAGTTAAATAACTAAATTGGGCACAAGATTTTTTAACTGTTTTCTGTCATTTGTCAGAATTTCCACATTGTCTCATGTTGTACTTTTCTTTCTACCCTTTTTTTTTGACAACTTTAGCCAGGTTTGTCTAGGTATTCCCATTTTCATATTTTTCCCAGTATTCACTTCCTACATTTGTCTTTATGATCTTGCATCTTCAAGGCATTTTCCAAAAATATTTTCACCAATATATTTGTCTTCATTACACAAATCAAGTCATCTAATTCCCGTGTTCTTCATTCTACTATTTTTGTAAGCTCTTGTAACTTTTTTTCAAGTGCATTTTTTAATAAATTCTGAGGAATCAAAGCTTAATAGATTGATTAAGTACATTTATTTTTGTTTCTTTTTTCTGTGATTTCTTTCATAGGTAAAAATTGATCAATTTATAATTACAGTTAAAATTTTTGTGTAGTCTTTTGTCAACGTTCCCTTCTTAGTTCTTTTCTTGTGTAAGTATTTTCACATCTCTACCTTTATTCTTTTACTTTCGATTTTCAGATCTTACATTTGTTAAATTTTATATATTGCTTAAGTTTTTTTTTTCAGTGGTTCTGTGCTTTTCCAGATAAAATAAAATTTCGACTACAATTTATAATTCCCTTACGAGGGTGTTATGTTGATAAGGTGTTAGATCAAAAACGGTTCACAACATACATTTTTTGAATATTTCCTTTATGATACTATGGAGAGAGTGTGTATATTACCCACTCATGTAATGAATATAAAAGTAATTATTAAACCAGTATTAATTTCTTGTATGTACATTTCACAGAATAAGTTTTTGGTTTATCAGAGGTTATATTTATATTCACAATCAACTAATAATTTTGTTTGTTTTATTTTCAAATTTGAACAATGCAAGAAACTCAAGATCCAAGGAGAGAAATTTTTAAGACTCCAATAGACTCTTTTTCTTGAATTGTACATTTTATTCCTTAAAAAACTTAGTGTTCCGAGTCAGCAGTTACATATTTATAATTAGTACATTTAAGTACTCTACGTATGTACAATATGCTTTATACAAGTATTTATTTACTTCTGTGTTGTACACATCTTATATAAATATTACAGGTTTCTTTTGTTATTAAGTCAAAGTAAATTGGTAAAATGATTAAATTTAAAATTTTTAGTGTGCAATTTGCTTTTGTATGAACATACTTCCATATTATCTAGCATTTTAATTCCTTGATGAGGTTAAAAATAGTAGTTTGAGGAGGAGGCGGGACAGTTTAAGAAGCATATAAGAGAGATGACCTATTGTTTACAATATTACAGAAAATTATATAATAAGGTCTTTATCAAAGTCCTAGTATTTGTGGATTGGAATGTTCCATAAAATTTTGAAAGGTTCTCATTCAGTTTTCCATAAAAACATTAATTTGGTTCTTCCATTCAAATTTAAGGGTTGGCTGTGAAGAGAGACTGAAAGCAAATTCACAGTGACATTTAGTATAACTACTTCTTTGTAACATGGTGGTAATACTAAAAGTTTGTAAATTTTATATAATACATGTGTTAAATACAATATGCATGTATGTAGAAACATTTTATTTGATATTAATAAAAACTATGAACGTTTACAATTTTTTATTTGTATATTTTCGAAAAATTTATCACATAAAATAATTTTACTGTGGCTGTTTAAGTATCTGGAAAATTGATGGCATCGATTATCCCAGCATCTCATTTATAGTGTAACGATTTGTCCGGTATGTACGTTTAGGCCCCGCGATGGAGCGTCAATTTGTAACGATTAGTTCTGTATGTATTTATTCTGCCACACGTTGCTGGCGTCAATTTGTAACGTGTTAACTCTTACTGTCTCTGTAAAAGTGTGTTTTATTGTGTGTTGTATGTGTTAGCCCCACACGTTGTAGTCGTTACTTTGTGTTTATTTCTAACAGTCGTACTTTTTCTAACTTCCCACGCTGACGATGTCCGTCGCGAACTCACGAATTACCAGTACCAATATCTCACGAGTGTAATCCTTACCTGACCTTTAATGAGTAAATTTATTTCCTGGGTGGCGCCAAATTGTTTATGAAAACAATTAAAAAAAGTTAAACTGAGCGGTCGTTCTATGTGGTGATGACTAATTCAAATTACCCTCGCAACTGGCGGGCATTTGAATCTTGCTTGTAGTTCGTCGTGCTGCTGACGTCTAACGCTGGCAGACAATTTTGCTCATCGCTAAAGTACACAAACTTTATAATACAATTTATAATGAAATAAAGGACGGTTATTACTACTCAGTACTAGTTTATTAACATGAAATAGTTAATTAGTTAAATACAAAAATATACTGTTATTAAATAATGTTGCTCCGGCAATAAATAGACACTATTCTCAGGTTGGCTAAGTTGATTGAAGCATTTCTAAATCGACATGGCTGCCGTCAATGTTTATTTCCTACAGTTCGTTCAATCATTGAGTCCTTTTGATTATGAAAAAATATTAATAAGAAGTTAATAAAGTACACTACCTTACATCAATGGTACTTATATACTATTAGAGTTAAATACAATTCGTTTTTTAAGTGTTAAAAAGTGTTTGTTATAATTTCGTACTTCGTATACAGGTTAAAATTATGTTCACATGCAAGTTAATATTTATTCTCAATTAATCCTTGAAAGAAATTTAGTTACCAAGTTTGGAGTGAGAGTTATTTGTGTTGTGGGAAAAGTTAATTAGAATTTGGTTCGTAAATTCGGGTAGTTCAGATATACTTAACAAATCTTGTTGAATTCTGGTGAAGAGTCACTTAGTTCTTAGTTATGTTGGGTCGATACGATCATCAATCTTCCATCATTTATACTTTGGATTGCATCTGGCTTCTTTTTCGAATAATTTGGATAAAATAATTAATTTTGAATATTAAAATCTGGTCTATTATCTCTGTTGGGTTGACTAATTCTTCATTAGACTTCTTGCATCCTCATCTTATTAAATTTTGCTGTATTTATTATCATTTTAATTGAAAATTGAGTCGAATATGGTTTGGCTTCTGTATCTCTTGATCGTCAATAATGGACTCATGTTTTATAACGGAATTATATTAAGTAACGTTCTGTTGTTATGGCAACTGTCTATACTCTCATTGGTTGATTACATTTATGTCTATTGTTATATATTTGAATTTTAATTCAAAATGAATAAATATTTTCTGATGGCTATTATTCTTCTGTCTTCTTATCTATGTATTAGATATTATCACAACTGTTTCTATTTTCTTTCAAAGATCATTTTGACATACCACAAAGCTTGGGTTTGTTCATGTATTTAAAGTTTTGACAAAAATGTTAATATTATGTTATTACATTTCTTTCTTATTTTATGTTTTTAATCTAACTCTGACATCTTAAGATGGTTCACTAATTGTACTTAATGAGTTACTTGCCCTGAATTTTCTAATACAATAGTTAATTTCTTACAATTTGTCTATTTTGGATTTATACAATTAGGCATTTTATAGGCCTAAGTAGTAATTGGCTATATCTTCTTATTTTACACAAATTAAAGATTATTTTTCATTTACATATGTTTTGCTTGGTGTCACGTATGACTTATTTATCTTTTGAATTAATTTGGGCTGTTTTACAATAATTGGATGTTCTTATTAATTTACAAAATCATTGCTTGTCTGTTATTCTCTTATTTCTTTTTCTGTCTTTACTCTAATGATTAATATTATGTTTGTACAATTTATCTCCTTTCTTATATCTATTGCCATTTCTTATAACGTGTTTATCACTTAATATTACTTATAAAACATAACACAAAAATTAGGTCTATGGTCTGTTTACTTTTCAGTCATATTCCTTCTTATAAACTTAACTGTTTTAATTGAACAAATAACTATCTTGGTGAATAACATTATAACACCATTTATTCTATCTTGCTAATCATCCCTTTGAACATTTTTATTAACATAGGATGTTTTATTTATTTTGCACTCATATTATTTAGTTTATTCTTATTTAACACTATTAGATTGGTTGTCTATCCATCTTTTAACATTTACTATATATTTTTACTATAAAACAGTTTAATTACCTACCGTCGTGCTTTTTGAAATCCGAAAACAGGATTACTCGAGTTTTGACACATCAAGTGTCATCTTCAGATCCTCGATGAATATAAGTTAAAAATACATTTGTTGATGTATGCACATCCCGTCAGATAATAAAAACAACACAAACATAACAACAAAAATACTTAAATAATTTAACACATATTAAAACCGAGACAAAACAGAACGAAAACACGATACACGCGGCCGACGCGGACTTGCGCAGGAACACGTTATGCGATAAAATCAATCGATACCGATTTGACCTTTGATAAATTTTATCGATCTGACACAGCTAGTATCTCGTTCGATATCGTTTACTCTGTTAAATAGAATATTATTTTTATGGATCGATTTTTCATTTAAGATGCGATCGTAATTATCTTTAGTGGCCTTATATATTTCAAACCTTTCAAGAGTGTCCAGTTTAAGAGATTTCCTGCATTTATGTAATATATCCAAATTCTCACTAATACTTTTTATGTTATGATCTTGTGAACTTAAATGTTCAGCAAATGTGGATCTTCCTATATTTGATTTAGAGCTTGGGAGGTGTTCTTTATAACGCAATTTGAACGAACGACCCGTTTGTCCTATGTAGAAATTTGAACAATCCGAACAATTAAGCCTGTATACACCTGTACCATCGTATTCATCGAAAGACTTAATTTGATTTTTAAACTTAAGTTTGTTCTCGAGATTTTTAACTTATATTCATTGAGGATCTGAAGATGACAATGTGTCGAAACTCGAGTAATCCTGTTTTCGGATTTCAAAAAGCGTGACGGTAGGTAATTAACCTGTTTTATAGTCTTAAAACGCTTTTGGAGGCAAATACAATGTTTAAATATATATTTTTACTATTTAAACATTGTAACAATAACATCCTTAATATCATTATGGGATTTTTATCCTGAATACAACTGTACTATTAATCTACTATCAATTCTAACTATAATAACAATATTCTGGTTACTCTTAGTTTTTGATACCTTTCACCCTTAAACTATAGTGTTAATCACTGGTTTTGGTGTCTTTACCTATATGTTGTGTTTTATATTTACTTGTTCACTCTCACTTCTATATGAGTTCTGATTTATAATTCTGGTTGTTTATCTCTATTTTGGGTTACACTTGCACTTTGTACCTTTTTACTGTACTTTAGTGTTAATGGTGGTTATTCCTTAATATTTATTTCCTTTACTCACTTCTAACACTTACACTGTTAATCACTTTCACTTCCTACCTATCTCTCACTTTTGGGTTTTTTATTGTTTTATACACAATTGATAGTTAGTCTGTTAACAATTTTATGTTTTGATTTTCTTATCATCATAGAGTTATTAATAGCATATAATATCTATTACTCTGGTTAGTGTACTTTAACTGAGATTATTTTATTTTATTTTAATACTTGTTACTAGACATTGTTATTTGTTTGTGCCTTTTTCATCATTATTTGAGTTTATACCTTCTCATTTTATTTCCTTTATTGGGTCAATCACTTGGGTTGGGTCATAGTCATTTGTCTCGTCATAGTCATTGTCTTTTCCTTAGTTAATTCATTATAGTTTTTCTCTGGTATTGGGGTGGCTTTTTGTGTTGTAACAATAGTTGTCAAGATAGGTTGTAGGGTGATTTTATTGACAGAATACCTACAGTTTCTCTCCCTGGAAGTGGAATATTTTTTACCAGTAAGTGTCGTGTAGTAAATGATAGAACTCGGTGGCTTGGGTTATTTTAAGCTGTCCTGTTAATTATTCAGTTAGATATTTTGTTTGGATATATTTGTTACATCACCAGCAGGCAGTATTTTATAACCCGTACAATTTTAATTGTCATTTTGAAACATTATGAACACAGCCAAGCTACATAATGAAGCAGTTGAAGATATTTTGCACACATTGCCCTTACTTTATTTGCAACCTGCCCTACTTTTGAAATATGCCTCATGGTATGATTTAATGCTGTATTACTATGTCTTCCAATACATATTATCTTTTTAAATGTGTAAATAAAAACACAGTTTTGGTGACTCCCATTGTTTAGGCTTGTAGTATAATAGAAACATAACAAAAAATGCTGGTTTTGTAAAGTGTGTGGATGCCAGGGACACCAGGTAGTCACAACAAAATCTCATCTATACTTCAAACTTTCAGTTCTACAAGATCCATTTTTCTCCAAACAATTGTTTCTGATATTAACTTTCTCAAAGCAACAGAATTCCGATTACAGTGAGTGGACTGTGTTTCATTATTTATTGCCGGTATAATGTAATACATTACAGTAACAGGAAGCAGTTGCTGTTTTGAGAGAGTGTGTTAATATGACAGCATAAAGAAGAGTCAAGGTAATTTGTGAAATATACAATACATTACATGTTATCTCCATATGGTAATCTTTTGTAGACACGCATACGCACAGACTCACATGGAAACAAGTGTTTTGCATAATCTGTTTAATACCACTTAAGTGGATAGTTTAATAAATAGTCATCAGCCATATGCAGTATTACATACTGCGGAAATAAAATGGAGAATAAAAACTATTCTGCAAGTATTGTTGTTTGTTATCTGTGATATAATTACAAAACATTTGTCTTTCTACTGCTTATCTCAATAAAGAAAACTGGGTGTAATCTGTATCACAGGTTTTATTTCCTATTACACGTGGTTTGAAACCTTCATCATCACTGCCACCACCATCATCCTGTTTAAACAAACCAAAATTTAATTAAAATTATATATTTGATAATCTATCTATATCTATAAAAATGAATGTTTGTTTCTTTCTTTCTTTGTCCCGTATGCGTTCCTATACCATTCATCCGATTGCGATGAAACTTCGGTGAGTTGTTGTGCGCACGCCCGCGAAGGTTTATGAATTTTTTTCGATGGGGTCCTATGGGGGGTTCTTGGGGTCTTCCACATCTCCTCCTAAACCACTGGACCGATTTCAACCAAACTTGGCACAAATATTTTATGCAATGGGAGAACCAACATAGGGTAGGTGTTTTTTCGATGGGGTCCTTTGGGGTCTTCCACATCTCCTCCTAAACCACTGGACCGATTTCAACCAAACTTGGCACAAATATTTTACGCAACGGGAGAACCAACATAGGATGTGTTTTTTCGATATGATCCTTCGGGGGGTCCTTTGGGGTCTTTCACATCTCCTCCTAAACCACTGTACCGATTTCAACCAAATGTGGCACAAATATTTTACGCAAAGGGAGAACCAACATAGGATAGGTGTTTTTTCAATGGGGTTCTTTTGGGGGTTCTTTGGGGTCTTCCACATCTCCTCCTAAACCACTGGACCGATTTCAACCAAACTTGGCACAAATATTTTACGCAACGGGAGAACCAACATAGGATATGTGTTTTTTCGATATGATAATTCGGGGGGTCCTTTGGGGTCTTCCACATCTCCTCCTAAACCACTGGACCGATTTCAACCAAACTTGGCACAAATATTTTACGCAAAGGAAGAACCAACATAGGATAGGTGTTTTTTCGATGGGGTCCTTTGGGGTCTTCCACATCTTCTCCTAAACCACTGGACCGATTTCAACCAAACTTGGCACAAATATTTTACGCAACGGGAGAACCAACATAGGATAGGTATTTTTTCCGACGGGGTCCTTTGGGGTCTTCCACATCTTCTCCTAAACCACTGGACCGATTTCAACCAAACTTTGGAACAAATATTTTACGCAAAGGAAGAACCAACATAGGATAGGTGTTTTTTTGATGGGGTCCTTTGGGGTCTTCCACATCTTCTCCTAAACCACTGGACCGATTTCAACCAAACTTGGCACAAATATTTTACGCAACGGGAGAACCAACATAGGATAGGTGTTTTTTCCGACGGGGTCCTTTGGGGTCTTCCACATCTTCTCCTAAACCACTGGACCGATTTCAACCAAACTTGGCACAAATATTTTACGCAAAGGGAGAACCAACATAGGATAGGTGTTTTTTCGATGGGGTCCTTTGGGGTCTTCCACATCTCCTCCTAAACCACTGGACCGATTTCAACCAAACTTGGCACAAATATTTTACGCAACGGGAGAAGCAACATAGGATATGTGTTTTTTCGATATGATCCTTCGGGGGGTCCTTTGGGGTCTTCCACATCTCCTCCTAAACCACTGGACCGATTTCAACCAAACTTGGCACAAATATTTTACGCAAAGGGAGAACCAACATAGGATAGGTGTTTTTTTCGATGGGGTTCTTTTGGGGGTTCTTTGGGGTCTTCCACATCTCCTCCTAAACCACTGGACCGATTTCAACCAAACTTGGCACAAATATTTTACGCAACGGGAGAACCAACATAGGACAGGTGTTTTTTCGATACGATCCTCTGGGGGGTCCTTTGGAGTCTTAAAAAACTAACTTATTAGATCTGGTTACTATGGCAACCCAATGGAATAGATTCTGTTCTAAATATATTATCGCATTAAATTGAAGACCACGCGAACGAAGTCTTTATATATTATATATATACAAACACTTTCTTTCTTTGAGTGGCATTGCAACGCATGCCGGGTACTCGCTAGTTTTTAATATAATTTCATCAGTATTCTGTTAGAATAATTAAATAAAATAGTTTTAGTATTATTGGAAAGGGTTCTGTACATATTGTAATGTAACAAAATAAGGAGACCAAGTAAATGGGAAACCTCAATATAAAAAAACCCATAAAATAAATTAAACTAAATAAAAATAATAAACCCTGAAGTACAATACAGTAGGTAAAGAAAGATTAATGTACCATAGTTTATAAGAGCATACTATAAATAATATTTCATGTAAGAGTGAAGTGATGAGGGAAACTTAGCAATAATTAATCAAACAGAACAGACTGTATAGATTAATGAGTTCTTTTTGTGATAACAAAAATGTATAAACAAGTGAGATATAATAAGTGCTAATCACTCAGACAAGACTGGGAAGATTAATACCAATGTGAATGTGACTTAGAATGATTAATAAATTAACAAGGCAAAATGGGTTGAAGGGAGAGGTTATTACTATGTGTTAACAGTTGTTTAGGTTTAATGAAAATTAGTTTATTTGTTCAAAGTTCATTAAAGTCATAGCCATGTAGCAGTGGCGGCTCGTCGTTATGAACATGGGAGGGGCTCTTTCATAAGGTCATAACTATCTCTACACAAACACACACGCACGCGACGTGCACACACAGACACACACACTCATTCACTTTCTTGTATGTATTTTTATAAATTTATAAAATTGTCAAAATTAGTCTACTTATAACATTTTTATTTTTAAGATATGTGAATAATAAGCACGGAAATTCAAAATATTTTATAGAACAGAAGTACATAGCTATATACCACAGGGCAAATGTGAAAGCTATATTTTTAAAATTAGACCAAGCATCAGAATTCAGGAGGAAGTTGTATTAAGTAACAAGGTATTAATCTTCTACCACTTTAAATATACTTAGTCACATTTAATATCAAAAATAAATTAATCTACGACTGAAAATTCATACCTTTAGTTATATTGTTTGTAGCAGAAGTCCATCCTCCTCTCCTGTGCAGCGAAGTGGTTGATCACACGTTCATTAAAATTGGGGGTAGATAATAATTTCTTTTCAATTGAACACATTGCGAGTGCACTGAGTCTACCTTCTTTCATTGTGCTCCTGGTAAAAGTCTTTATTCGCTTTAAAGTTGAAAAACATCTTTCACTTTCTGCAGTGGTCATTGGGATTGTGCAGATGATCTGAAGTAATTTCACTGATTCGGGGAGCACATCTCTCAGATTATTATCATAAATAAAATTAAGCAACCGTAATGAGCCTGTTGCCTCAGAAAAATCACTTCTACTGTATATTACTGCCAACTCTTGTTTCAGTTCTATTTTATTCAACTGGAATAAATTTACAGCAATTTCTAATTCATTTTCAGGAAATTTATTTTTGAACTCGGGAAACAAACTTGGCTGAAATAACTTAGCTACCGACAAATGATCTAAGAAATTAAAGCGATTGTCAATTCCAGTCATGATAACATCACACACTTCTTTTGCCACAATGTGTCTTCTATCTTCAAATCGGCCACGTTTTCTACTGGGACCTGAACAAGATAAATCATTTTCAGTTCCATCAAGTTCGCTAGAACTGGGCTGGTCAACCTCAGGCAAGTTTCTTATATTTTGGATTATAGACTTAAATACACCTATATATTTTAAGGCCTTGATGCAGTCGATTGTCGTGTTCTGAAGCTCGTTGTACAAAATATCACAATGGGGCATTATTTTATTAAAAAATGTTACCCAGAAAATGAAATCGTTGTCTTTAAGAAGGTTGCTTAAACCAACTGCTTTGTTTACAGTTGTATAATCATTGCTGTCGTCGTCTATATTTTATTTAAGCATTCTTCTATTTCATTTTTATACTTAAATAATGTGCTGACAATTCTAGACTTGAAGTTCCAACGAGTGCCAGAGCTCTTTGGTATTCGTTTTTTCATAATGTCGTCAAGTACTGCTGTTCTTTTAGTCGATTGTGAAAAAAAGGATGAAAATGCTTCAACATTACTGAAAAATATTTTTATCTGTTTATTTTGTGTTGCGCAGCGTTCAGTGATCAAATTTAGTTGATGCGCGTAGCAGTGTACGAAATGTGCATTTTTGTACACAGCTTTGACTCTTGCCTGCACAACTGTGTGCTGGCCACTCATGACAGAAGTACCATCGTAGCATTGAGCAATCACTCTTTCAGGTGTTTTGTCAATTTTTAGCTTTTCCAGCTCGTTAAAAATTGCTTCACTAACAGATGCTGTGTCATGACCTTTGGGTACTATAAAACTAACAAATCTTTCATTTACAACCCCATTTAACTCGTATCTGACAACCAAACACTAGCTGAGACAATGTAGCACAGTCAGTTGTCTCATCGGCTTCAATAGCAATATATTTAGTTTGAGTATTTTCGTCACATATAATTTCCAAGCACACGGCATATATGGAATCAAGTAAATCATTTTGGATGGTTTTGGAAAGCCCTAAAAATACTCAGTTATTGCTTTTTTCAATATGTTGTTTTAATGTAGAGTCTAACTCTGCCATTAGGTTGAAAAGACCACAAAATATGCCAGGGTTGTTAGATGTGTCAGTGCCACTTTCGACATGCCCCCTTAATGCAAGTTCAAAAGCCCCACAAAACTTCACAGCATCAATCAACTTACTTAAAATGTACTGATTTTTTTGATACTTCCTCATTTAACTTTTGAATTCTTAATTTATATGCACTGTCTAACTGGGATCTAATGTCAACCTTCCCAAGTACTGCATACTCGATACACGCATTTATATGTTTTTCACTCAAATGCTTAATATCCGAGACACCATCTACAGTCCAGGTGCGATCCTGTACGCCCATTACTATGCACGGGTAACAGAAAAATGAGTTTTTTATTCCACACCCACACAACCAATCAGCATAATTATACAAATGAATACTAAATTTCCGATTGTAGCTATTCCTACTCTTAGTGGATTTTTGTACTTGATTAATCACCATATTAGGCCTAGGAGGCCCTAATCTTTTAAGTTCAACCCTGTGCTTTAAGTTCTTTATCCCTTGGCTAATAATTTTACTTACATCATTCGTAATTACAAAGTTAGAATCCGTGTTATTCATTATGACACACACTAAACACAATAACTCTGTTTGCAAACTAGGAGTGCCAATAACTGCTACACTGCTGGCCGCTGGCGCTGGCTGAGATGATTTGCGCATGCGTGGCCAAGGATGGAGTCCCAGCATGTCCGTAAGAACACAGTTGATTGACGTCACCGCACGGTTAGAGCTGTATGCTGTATTTTCCATTTACACTGCACACAGTAGCTTTGGGCTCTATGGTCAACGCCCGCAACTGAACTCCGGACTTTAAACGTCAAATGTTTTCCATTGTATTATTGTTTTGATGCGTATAGGAACTTTTTTAATTGATTTGGTGAAAAATTAATAATTAATTATTACTTTTTATTTTATTGGGAGGGCTGCGCCCGAGAGCCCTTATGGGCAAGCCACCACTGCCATGTAGGCATGACATTGAGTTGATATGATGGTATATCTTTTTGTTTACATAGTGAAGTTGTTAAAATGTAATGAAAAGTTTAAAACAATATAATTAACCAGAAGGTATTGAAACAATAAAACAAATACTATTTGTAAAATTGAGACCGTATACCAAGTAATAAACCAATACTGATATTTGATGGTTGGTTAACTAACTAATAATGGTAACTGAGAAAAGAATATTATTATATGTTAAACAGTTTTTATGTTTATTAGAAGTTAACTTGTCTGTTGGATGCTTATTAGAATCTCAGTCATGAAAACATGACATTAAGTTAAAATGTTTGTATTTCTTGTTGATGAAGTAATAGAATAAGAATATAATAAGTATGTTAATCAAATGTAATAAGATAACAGAGAAAATTTGTAATCAAAAAGAAGGGTTCAAACTAACAGGCAAATAACAAAAATTTAACATGGTGATGAAAGAAAAACCATGACTTAGGCCAATATTAAAATAAATACACTATTGTCAGAATAGCCAGTAAGGCAACAAAACAATGGAAATTAATAAGAAATGATAAATTTAACAAGATGAGCAGTATTTTTATAATGGTAATCAAAATTCTAATACTTAAATGAACTAGAAAATGTTTTAGAGAATATCAAACTATATGAAGACATGTAAAACCAAATTTTGTAAAGATGATAAACCATCTGTTAAGAAACACACACATATCAAATGAGATACCAAAATGCTTGTATTTTAATAAGGAAGATAACTGTGTAAATCGATTTAAGTAAAATTAAGTAATAGTCGAGTAATTAGTAGTGGAAAATGTTAAAACCATATATTTTCAATAATCAGAGTCATGTGACACCTAAGTTCATCGGTATTGACCAATGGGCATGTAGCTAATTTTGGTCAAGCCAGATGAAAGCAAAAGAAATAACGATTATTCTATTGTTAGACATAAAAGTGTGCAGGTCAGCTCTGCGAAGCTATGAACCAAAGTATAACAGAGAATCAATTCTGAGTGAGAGAAAAGAAGATAAATTATATAAAAACAGAGAAAAAAGTTAAAATGAAGACAGTACAAATTAATAAATACTGTATAAATCAAGAAAAGAATAATTAAAAAGTAAAACTTAACGGAATAAAAAAGTGAAAAAGTATTTCTACTAGACATGGTAAGATTAACCTTATTCTAAAAATCACAGTTTACAACAACACAACACCAAGAATAACTATAACCACAGTGAACATTACAAGTAAATTCATTTATTTAAAAGAGACCAGTGACGAATAATTTTCGCATAAATTGAGGTGAGCCACAAGCGGCCATCTTTAAAAAATGTTGTCATCTCAAACTCTAAGCGACGCCATGTTTGTTTGATTTTGGATCATTTAAATTTAATTATTGTTGTATTACACTTAAACTAAATTAACTATATTTGTATTAACGATTAAGATTTTAAATAATTGTGAGGTATTATACTTCCTGTATGCATTTCTAACTTTTTAATGGCAGTTAACCAAGAACCCTAGAATTAATATTATAAAATAAAGAATAATTTTTTGTAACAATTGAACTGAGAAAAAGAGTCGATCCAGGAAATAAACAATTTCGACCTAAGAGCCATCAGACTGATTTTAAGAAAAATAAAAGTTAATGAATATAATTAATTGGTTTTGAAATGAGTTTTATTTATGAAATAAATTTAGATTAAAGGATTTTTAGGTACTAAAGGAAGAGTAAACTCACATTGACAATTGGAACGTCATCGGAAATGAGAGAATAAGCAGATAACCTCTATTAGCCAATTCGATATCACAATCGAACTGAACTTACACAAACATTTCTTTAATAATTTTTTACCAAACCAGTGAAAGTCAAAGAAGTATTAATTAATAAAATTTAACTGAACAATTTTGAAATAAATGATTAAACCAATAAATCAAATTGAATAAAACTAATTTAAATAAAATTCAAGAAAAAAAATTTTTTTTTTATAAATAAATGTAGCACCTGATAACTATAAAGAGAGATAAGAGTATGATTTAATTTTTGTGATATTACAATATGAACAAACAAAACTAATGAATTAATTATCATGATAGGTGACAATTAAATACTAAATGTTGAAATTACATTTCTTGTATTAGCATTATTTTAAGAATGTCTTCTGTATATTTTAAATTTTCATAATGATCAATATTTTAGAAATTACCAAGAAGTGTGTTGAATTAAATCCCACAGTTTGTTAAAGTGGATTAAATCTAACTTTAGTCTTACAAATAATCCCTATTTTATACAGTATATACAAAGTAATAAATTATTAATGGTATTATAGTTGTTAGTCTCCTGACCCATTATAGTCAGGATCACTCCCCATCCACTGCTTCAGGATGTGTTTGTGCTGTTTTTTTTCGTGCGATAGAGGCCTGGGGGGGGGGAGATTTCGTTCAAGTCCGGGATTTTATCATGTGTAAAAGTCAGTTGGTAAAGTGTATTAGCATGGTTTGGCACCAGTTAGTCAGATGATAAATGGTTAATAGGTTGTAATTTTTACATTTAAATCAAAATAGTGTCAGTTTCTATCATTTATTGTGTTGTTTTATTACTATTACTTGTTGTTTTATTGTTTTATCACTTACTCTAGTAATTATGAGGTGCCAATGTTCAAAATCTTTTTTATTTGTGTATTATAAAATAGGTGTTACTCTTTCAAGAAAGAAACTTGATTGGGAAGCTAAAAATTGAAAAAATGTTCTTACAAAGTAGACACGTTAAGTAAGTGTTAGTTTCATTTGTCACTTAAAAAAAAAACTTGTATATTTTCATTTTTCCAGTTATTTTTCCAAACGATGTTTTTGTTAGTATCTGTTTTCGATTTAATTAAAGTATTGTTGCATTAAGAAAATGATATTGTTTTATGCGTATGGTGTATTTTATATATGTACACATTTTTGTAATTAGTAGTTATTATATTTAATAATTAACTTTTTTTGTTATCTAAAAAGGTATTTTGAAAAACATTTTTATGTTTTAAATTCTGTGTGAGGCTTTCATGGCCGGCTTCAATGATACGAGTACTTTGGCTTCCCAGGCTGTAAGGCCGTGGTCCGTGGTTGTTTTATGCAAACATTTTGGCCGTGCCTTTGTCAGTGTTTTGTAGCCTTCTGCACTGAAGACCGAAACGTTTGCACAAAACAACCATGGACCATGGCCTTACAGCCTGGTGAGCCGAAGTACTCATATCATTTTTATGTTTTCATTGACATAGTAAATGTGAATGACACACTAAATGTATGGTTTTTTTTTACATAGGCACACAGGGATTGCCCTAGTTTTTGAATGTGATTGTCATGTGTGTTCATTTTAGCAGCTGGTGTCCCTACCTTAGCTGATCTATCTAAACGTGGTAAAATCATCTGTGCTGTAAAAAAAAAAAAACTATGTAAATCAGAGATTTTCAACCTATTGAGATCACCACCATGCCCCTTTAAAAGGTTACAGAACTGTACTTTAAATGTGTTTGTACACATGTGTGCAGTTGGAAACTTGTATTTAGGTATTAGCCACACATATTTATTATTGTCTTGTTGATACATCCTCTTCATTCACTTTTTTAAATATTATATATATATATATATATATACACAACTTTCACTAGTGAACAAACTTACTTTTGGTTTTTTGTCCCAAACGTTTCGACGTGGTGTCCGTCTTCCTCAGTGGGATTTGAATACAGAATGTCTGTACAAAGTAACCGTTATGGGTTGTAGGTGTGTGTGGTGGGAGGGAATTGGCGCTGGGATTCGAAGTGTGTGTATGCACAAGTGTATCAAAAAGTATATGTGATCTATAGTGTAATTGGTCATTTAATATGTTGTTTGGTTATAGTGTGTGATGTCTGTATATTTCATATTGTTCTGCTGTGTTTAGTTTTCTACTTTTGGGTAAGTAGTGTAGTATTTCCATGTTGTGTTCTATGTTTGTGTAACCGTGGTTTTCATTTTGTAAATGTGTGGCGAATGTGGAGTGTATGTAGTTTGTGGTGACGGCTTTTAGATGTTCAGAGTATCTTGAGGAAAAAGATCTTCCCGTCTGGCCGATGTAGAACTGGTTGCAATCACTGCAGTTTAATTTATAAACACCAGTTTTGCTGTATGTGTCTGTGTCTTTGTTAGTATTATTTATGTGTTTTCTGAATGTGTTAGCAGTTTTGTGTGTGTTGGAATTGTAGTATGTGAGTGTGATGTATTTACTGGGTTGTGTACTGTTGGTTTTATGTGTTTTACTTTTTGTGTTTAGGATGCGTTTGTGTAGTTTGTTTATTAAATCGGGGTTGTATCCATTTTTGACTGCTATATATTTGATTGTATTGAGTTCTTGGTAGTCATGTGTGTTTTGGGGTATTGAAGTGAGCCTATGGAGCATGTAGTTAAAAGCTGCATGTTTGTGTTGAGTTGGGTGGGTGGATGAGTTATGTATGACCATGTCTGTTGTGGTGTGTTTTCTGTATATTTTTTATGTGTATGTGTTGTTTGTTTTGGTAATTGTAAGGTCCAGGAAGTTTATGTTATTGTTTTGTTCTAAATCTAGTGTGAATTTTAATTTTTGTTGTATAGTGTTAATGTATTTGTGAAAATTTTCAATTTGTCTTTTGTTGCCGTTGTATAGGAGTAAAATGTCATCAACATATCTGTGCCAATATAATATTTTGTTGGTGTATTTGTTATTGTTTAATATGTGTTCTTGTTCTATGGTATGTATGAATATTTCGGCTAATATTCTAGATATAGGGGAGCCCATGGGTAGTCCATCTGTTTGTGTGTAAACCATGTTATTGTGTGTATCACATATACTTTTTGATACACTTGTTCATACACACACTTTGAATCCCAGCGCCAATTCCCTCCCACCAGCAACCCCCACCACACACACCTACAACCCATAACGGTTACTTTGTACAGACATTCTGTATTCAAATCCCACTGAGGAAGACAGACACCATGTCGAAACGTTTGGGACAAAAAACCAAAAGTAAGTTTGTTCACTAGAGAAAGTTGTGTATATACAGGATCCGCCAGTGAAGCGGGAAAATTAAAAGTACCCAATTTTTTCATGAAACATTTATTATCAGAATTTTTTTTACAGATTTGAGTTGAGTAAAGTATGCCATTATTTTATTTTTTAAAAATAACGCCGCTTAAGTGAGAGCCATTTCTGTGTAAACATTCTTCTAATCTTGACCGAACATTTTCCATCACTCGACGAAGCAGGTCAGGTTGAATCCGTGCAATTTCTTGTCTGATATTCGTTTTTAATTCCTGTATGGTGTGCGGTCTATCAATGTACACCTTACTCTTCAGAAATCCCCAAAGAAAAAAGTCGCATGCAGACAAATCTGGGGATCTTGCAGGCCACGAGATGTCGCCATATGTGGATATGAGTCCGTCCGGGAAGAGTTCTCTTAAAGCAGCCATGGACACACGAGCAGTATGACTTGTGGCCCCATCCTGCTGGAAAAAATTAATTTCCGGAAACCTAGGGAGCTGTTGCATCAAAAATGTTCTGACCATGTGTGTATAGCGGTCTGCATTGACAGTTGTGGTGTTTCCTCTATCGTCTTGGAAAAAATATGGCCCAATAATGCCAGATGATGAAACTGCACACAACACCGTAACTTTCGGACTATGTAATGGCTTTTCATGCAACTCACCTGGGTTTTCATCATTCCAATATCGACTATTTTGTTTGTTTACATATCCATTCAAATGAAAATGTGCTTCATCTGACATAAACATGCGGTGAATAAAGTTTTCATCATCATTTACACGTCGCAATATATCTTCGCTGAAAATCCTGCGAGCCAGCATATCGCCATCTTTCAACTCCTGGATTACTTGAATTTTGTAAGGATGAAAAGATAAGTCTTTATGCAAAATTCGTCGTAACGATGTGTCACTAATGTTTAGTGCGGATGCATGTTTCATTGCAGAACGTTGTGGATTACGCGTCAATGCTACTCGAACTCTTTCAATGTTTTCGTCTGTTCTTACAGACCTTGTTGCTCCTCTATGCTTTAAGTTTAATGTGGAACCAGTTTCTTCAAACTTTTCACCCATGACATAATTGCATGAGCGGACGGCACTCTTCCATGTTGTGGAATATTGAAATGGTTTCGAAACAATCGTTGTACAGAAGTCACACAGTCACCATTCTTATAAAACGATTTTACGCAGAAAGCACGCTGTGCACCGGACCACTGCTCCATGTTTTAAAACAAATAATAACAAATGGCATTAAATGTAAAACAACAATCGAAAACCTCCATGCCCTCTCGTGAGCAGAAAATGAACTATTGGACTTTCAAAATTTCCCGCTTCACTGGCGGACCCTGTATATAACATATTTATTGTTGTTTTTAGTGTTTTTTTTTCTGTAATGGTCATAGTTCTACAAATATTGATTGTAGTAGTGTAACTGTAAAAAAATTAATAGTTTTAAATATTGTAATTTTTAGCACACTGAATTTTTTTAAACATTCTTTAATGTTTTTTTTTTTAATTAAAGGTTTTGAAATTGGAATTTTATTGTTTCTGAAGTTAAAAGTATGTGGTAAGTTGTTTTGGTATGTTTTTTTTAATTTGTTTTATGACAATTTTATGATATCTTCCCCCCCTGCATGAAAATATTCTCGTGGTCCCTCATAGGGAACACCTCCCAGGCTGGGTTTTCTATTCATGTTGAATCTTATATCCAAGTCACTTAATCGAATTAATAAATTAATTTACCTTTCAATAATCTGTCGTGTGACTTGTCGTATCGAACAAGCGGTTGGATCCAAAGTTCAGTTGATCAATTAATAAGAAATCGCGACTGCTTAGGTTTGCGTATGCACCATAGATTTCAATGAAAAAACCGCTTGTACGATACTGCCTTGAGCCTGCTCGCTAAGACTACGATAAAGTCTAACATCTGTTCAGTAGCAGATTGAACTCGAACGGGTGCGCACCCAACATCGCGTACAGTTCTTATGCACGTTGACATTTTATTAATTAACGATCTTGTAAGAGTGACATAGTTTCATTTGATTTTACTATCTGAAGATGGAGCATAGTCTCCGAAACGCATTATAGAAGAGTTCTATAAGTAGTCACACGGCAGACTATTGAAAGTTAAATAAATTTATTAAGAGTTTTCTTCATTGGCAATAAGCGATAACAGTTCTGCATTACAATATGTATACTTATAATGTGTCATGACACATGGTGCATTAAAGATTTGCACATAAAGCAGTTTAATAAGCATAGGTAAATTAATGATATGCAGTACAATCTCAGTAGTCCAACACATATGTGACCAAGATGGCACCGGATTATCAAAGGACTGGATTACCAGAAAAATGCAGAATAACTTTTTAGCTGTACTGCATTACTTAATATTATCCAGGATTGATTATTATTATCTTTTATTATTACTGTATTGTACACATATAAATGTATACAGTTTCTAAATGTTTGTCCATTAAGAAAATTGTTAAGGGACCAGTGATACAAGAAGTCAGTTTGTTCAAAACTTTCTTTCTAACCGCATCTTTAAAAAAGTTTCTTGGAACACGTTCAATGTGAAGACGACTTTAGCTAGTACATTGCTTTCCTTGACAACACGTGTTGAAGGCACTCATGGTGTCACCATATCGTAGTGTCGTGCAGATAGGCCTACTTGGTGGCACATGTGTCTCTCCTTAATTTTCACTGACCCTGTTTTCTTCACTTCAAGTTGTTTTCTTCACCTGTTGTTATTTGGGAAGATTCTCACTCCATTTTCATTTTGATATTCACCGCCTGCTAGCCCAGTTTATTTATGTCATACATTTTTGGATCAGACAGAACTTTCCTCTCACACTCTGAGCCTGTTGCTTCTTGAAGATAGGCACTCAGGATTGGTGTACATCTGATGCTGAATTACTGGACTTATCAGACTATAGAACAGTCAGATTACTGAGATTGTACTGTACTTATTTCGAGTTTGTACCTCTGTATAGAGAATCAGTGTAGACGATCTTATGTTACCTTCTGATAATCAATTTCCATTCTCTTTCGTTTTCCCATGAGTTGTCATGAAATATTCTTCCTCTTGCTCCTTTTTTTTTGGGGGGGGGATGGGTATTATTCACTGTAAACCAAATGCTACAGAAACTAAAGTATAGACTCCAATCTTTTCGTGGGCCACTTGTGGAGACGTTTGGTAGTGCTTTCCACAATACAGTTTAGAAACCACTGCTCAGTACATCTGTAATCTTTTACTATCTAGATACTTTTCCCTACACTTCGGGTACAGTAAATAATTGTGTATGATCCCAACTATTGTATGAATATCAGAATTCAGTCTGCTGGTCACAGAAGTAAAGGTACAGTGCAGGAGTATAAAATACAAGAGTAGAATATGAGTTAGTTGTATAATTGCCGGCTGCTTCTGCCGAGTTTTATAGTCCATTCTGCGCACAGTAAATTGATTTAAGTACCTGGGTGTACTGCACAGCATACTGTCAGTAAGGAAACTGAGCAAGATCGACATTGCCATAATTGTATTTATGGAAGTTTTGTCATGTACATTACTTCCAGTGTATGTGCGTTCTTGCAATAGCCAACAAATGCAGACTAGTATGTGGATCTTAAAAAGAATTTTGAAATTTCGTTGTGCAAATAGATCTGAAAATTTGATCTTAACAACTGTAATCAATGTTTCGTGCATTGTTGCCACACTGTTTTCTTCATTTCAAGTATTACTCTAAATTATTCTTAACCCATTTACAAATGTACTATTTGTTGTATGCATAATGCTGTAAGGGTTCTGTGGTATCCTCTTCTTCAGTGTGATCAATCTATTTTTTGTTGGCATTAAGAGAACGACTGTAATCACCAGTTTTTGCCCTACTGGCTTTTTCCTTTCATTCTACTGTTCTTACTGCATGTGTGAGTGCGTGGACATAGTTTAACATATTTTCATTATGCTTTCTTTCACCGTTCTTGAAGTAAGTTATTATATTAATTGTTAACCACAGTCTCATAGAACTTGATTTTCATTTTGCAGAGTGCTTTTGGAGATCATTAGTATACCCTTCCTCAGTGCTTAGCAAACTTGGCAGGATTACTGTATTTACTTGTTTTTGTCCTTTTTGGATGATACTATAGATCTTTGAAAATCCTCTTAAAAATAAAAATTTATGTTCTTTAAGTGTGTGTGTGTGGGGGGGGGGGAGTGAAGGTTTTTTAAAATGTTCACCTTTTGATATTGGTTTTGCAAGCAAAATGTTTTATATACCAGGAAAAGGATTTTTGTGTTTTTAGTAGAGTGTGCTTTTTTAACATGGTGACCCTGTGCTTCGCAAAAAATGTCTTTAACAGACGACACACTGAGTTTGGGGACATTGTTTAATTGAGGAATTCATGAGTTGTTTATCCACAGTTCAGGTATTTTTTCTTTTCATCCATCCATCAAGGCTCCCTAATAGTAATCCTGATTAACAGTCTTGACTTTAAGGCACAGTCACTATGAATAATTCTTCGGTTATCAAAATAGCGGTCATCATATTTGATCATCTGTTCTTTCTTTTTTCTTGTTGAATTGGAACTGGAATCCTTCCAATCTGTAAAATCTCATTTTGATTTTTGGTTATAGTAAAAAAAAACATGATTTTCTTAAATATCAGTATCATTTTCATTGTTTTTTGAAAATGTCTGCACAGATGTTCAATCAAGTTTCTTTGGTATCATCGTTGAGCGCTTTTGTTAAAATTTGTATGTAAAGTCCGTCAAACAGTTTCATTTAGTAATACAAGCCAAAGCAACATCTCACATAGTCAGACAAGAATTTTTTTTAATAATTTAACTGAAATTTTGGATATTAGCCTCTGACATTAAAGTGTGAGTATGATAGGATGTAGATCATCCTAAATCACTTACCTTCGCACTCTAAATTTTTTTAACCACTAGAAATTCTGAGTATACAATAGACTTAACAATAAACTATGAACTTCCTTCAGCAAATGTTATGTTGCTATAGCAGATTTCTTGATTTTATGAAGAATTTTATATTGACACATTGATCAGTGTTGATACTTACATTATTCCAATGGAGCTCAGATACATGGACTGATTCGAACAAATGTCACTCCTGAACTGTAGGTTATATCTACTTGAACATTTAACTGTAGACAGAAGGAAGAGGACAAGTTAATAACCCACACTGGTGATCTTATAGCCATACTTCGTATTGTGTTCTAGTATTTTTGTGGTTCTTGTTTAGGTAATCTTTATAAGTATGTTTGACATTTGTATGTTCATTTCATTTTTCTTTAAAAATTTGTGTAGAATTTTATCAGATGTAGGTACATGTGTGTATAGAATTTCACGTTGTAGTGGAATCAAAAGTTGTTTTGCTGAAGTATCTTATGTTGTTTCTATTATATATTTTGGTTTTTATTTTTGTTTAATTTTGTTTGTACAATTTATTTTTATAAAATTTTTTTTTCCATTTGTGTTGGTTCACAATTTCTGTTACTTTGTTTTTACATTTATTTCTGTGCTAAGTGGGATGTTTAACTTTCTGTAGAGTAGCGATTAAAAAAAAGTGCAATAGCAATTCATGGAAACAGCTGTTGTTTCGTTTATTTATTTATTATCAAAATACCCTTATACCATATTGGTGTCGGGTTACATCAATATATGATGAGTACATCAACTACACTCTATATACAAATTTTTTCCGTCTTACTCTATCCATTGACAGTGTCTTCGCTTCCCTCCAGCCCAAGCCTCTTTCTCCAAAAATGTTTCCCATCATTCCATCCCAAGTCAGTCGCGGTCTTCCTCTCTTCTTTCTCCCCCCTGATTTTGCCTCCCAAACCTGTTTTACCATTCTATCACTATCCATTCTCTGCATGTGTCCCCACCAGCTTAGTTGTCTCTGTTCAATAAAATCCAGAATCGATATCACTTCCAGATCCTCTCTTATTTGTGTATTCCTAACTCTGTTCTTCCTTGTTACTCCTACTACTCTCCTAAGATATTTCATTTCTGCCACCTGGATTTTACTTTTTTGGCTTTTGGATAGCACCCACGTCTCACAGCCGTATGTTAAAACCGGTCTATATACTGTTTTATACACACTCATTTTCGTTTTTCTTGATATCTCCTTCTTATTTATAAATCTATTGTTTAATGCATAGTCTACTTTTATTGTCTTTTCAATTCTTTCATTTAATGCGGCTTCTTGTTTCCCATTACTGTCTATTATAACCCCTAGATATTTGAATTGTTTGACTTGTTCTATCTTCACTCCTCCAATCTCTATATTTCTTCCCCATTACCATTACCTTTGTTTTGGTCTTATTTATTTTCATCCCTTTTTCCTGGAGAACTTCATTCCATATATTCAAATTACCCTGTAACGCCCTTTCACTTGTATCCATTAGCACTACATCATCCGCAAAAGCCCCTTCTGCTACTTCTATACTTCGCAAGTTCCTGTATCCAACATGCATTTTCTTAACCTTCAGTGAACACTTCTTAATAATGTCGTCCATATACAAGTTGAATAATGTCGGACTCAGTCCACCTCCTTGTCTTAATCCATAGTTTGTTGTAAATTCTAACGACCTCATATTTTTACCAATTACATAATTAACATTATTTTTGTATAACCTCTGTACTACCTTAATTATTTTACTCCTTATTCCTCTATTTTTTAAACTTTCCCATATTTTTTCTCTAGGCACACTATCGAAAGCCTTCTCAAGATCAATAAAAGCCAAACATACCAATTTATCTTGTTGTATCGACTTCTCAGCTATCTGTTGCAGAGTAAGAATGTGATCCTGCACACTTCTCCCTGATCTAAAGCCACTCTGCGATTCCTCCAAACTATTTTCTAAAATTAGGACCAATTTATTATTAATTATCTGCTCATAAACCTTAACAATTATATTTAACAGATTGATACCCCTATAATTATTACAATCTCTTGCGTTACCTTTCTTAAAAATAGGAACTATCAGTGCTTCCTCCCATTCTCTTGGTATGTCTACACTTCTCCACGCTTTATTGATAATTTCTAAAAGTCTGTTGTTTTGTAATAATTTTAAATTTTGTATTATAATAACTAATTGTAACAGTAAGAATTTGTTACATTACGGGTGTTTGTTTCGGGTTATTTCTACTTCATGTGCATGTGTGTGTTAATTATAATTTTTAAATTTCTTACGGTATTGATAATTATAAAAAATTCTGGTTTCTATTGGAAAATATCACAAGTTCTTGTAGTGGGAAATAATTATAATAATTGTAAAAGAAATAATTATTTTTAAAATTTTCACATGCATATTCAAGAGATAAAGTTTGACATGGAATGACCAGAAAAGTTATACAATGTTTGGTCAAAAAAGTGTTTAGAACATACTAAAATTATTGTATACAAAACAAATTTTTTTGACCTGTGGGTATGTGATTCTATTTGTAAGAGTTTTTAACCTTATAGGATCAAGTAGTTTAGATTTGTTAAACTCTTTGAGTAAGTTGTGTTTTTGTATATTAGATGATATTTGGTCAAAACAAGATCGAAATTACATGAAATTTTATAAATAATGAGATAAACTGTTCTAATATGGTGAAAAGTATTGCTGGAGGCTATTGGGAGGTCTTGTATGCACAAGTGAGTGGTTTGTAATTGCCAGAAAAGTTTTACAGAAAGTCACAGTGAGTTGAAGATTTCATGATAATAAGATGAAGATTGTTGTTCAGTGAATTTATTGCTAGGTGCTAAGGTTAATAAATAGTACTTTGGGTATTTACACACTCATATAAAGCTATTCATGCAAAACAGCAAGGTTTATGGAAATTGCTCCCTGATAATATAAAAGAACACACACATAATTGCTTTTTAAGATTTTTAGGCAAAAAACTTATCATACGATACAAAACCACCATGTTCACCAAATGTGTCATCATGTGATTGTTTCTCCTCTTCTCAAGAAAGAGAGAACCATGAAGTGCTTCATTTCAAAAGTTATGGTGGCATAAAACAAAAAAACTGATGACTTCAGGGCTGTACCAAAACATCTGTGGCAGTATTTTTAAGACTTAAACAAATGGTTTGATTCTGTTGTATGTCGTATCATAAAGCAATTATGTCAGAAATAATTAATTTCAAGGGGGTCAGAAATAAATATAGATAAATAATAACACATTTTTAATAAGTGAAAACTGAATGAATTTTTTGAACAAACATCGCTGTATGAATTTTTCATATGAACTCAAAAGAAGTCTTTTGATTAGTTCAAATATGTAGTGTACAATCCCTATATATTTTTGGCCTCTTATAACTTGTAGTATTTATGCATTATTAATACTAATCTCTGAGGTTAAATGGACCACATTTCAGCGTAGTTGTTATTTTACCTTACAAAGTAATGTTTCTCTAATGTATTACTTCTGAAATTTGTAGATTCAGTTGTGCGTGCATGTTTGTAGATTATGTCAATCATATGGAACCCACAGTTTAATGGCCAAAGTAGGGAGAAGAGCCATAGTAATATTGCCAATAAAATCTCATTATGTTCTGAATGTTGTCAGTTCAATAAATCATGACTACAGCATTTGTAGGAGAGGTCTAGTGCAAGCAAGAATTGTCAGTCTTAATAAAAAGAATAAAACAGTCAAATTACTATAAATATCTGGGGTGTGACATAATTTGTGAAGATATTTTTTTTGTCAAGTTAATACCTATAAAATAATATGAGTATTATAATTCGTACTCATTATATGAGGCATTAAAATTCAAACTTTGATTGGGAAACCTGTGAGGGACACTGATAGCATTTTACAAAGTAATGGCAGTTCCAAAAGCATATTATGTTTACCTGAACCATGGACTTCAACAAAAGGAATCATAAGACAAATGGAATTAATACAGTTAAAATTTCTACAGCAGTGAAAAGTTGTGCAAATTAAGACATGTAAAAATGATTATATAAACCAAGATTGGGGATAAAATTATACAAACCAGAAGAGGCAAACATGCCTAATCCTTGAAGAATAGTAGAAGAAAAAATATTTGTTACATTTGCACACACTATTTCATGTATAAACATTCCTATATAATCAGATTAACACAAGTTTAAATAGATTTGTTCTCAGCAGTTTATATTGTCCATCATGAAGTGTCATAGTTTTTGTGTTGTGGTATTTATTTCATAGTGCTCTGTGTAGCTGAGTAAGTGGACACTATATGACTTATTAGACCACTCGGTATCAGTGTACACACTGTAACGTGCCTTTGGCCCATAGCGACAGGACTTGCAAATAAAATACTCGTGTAACAATAACAAATTTCCATCTTTATTGGTGTTTCTCTTTTATAATATTTCTCTTTTAACATTGGCATTATATATTGTATAACAATTCAGACCAAGTGAATCATTGTTCTTGATATGTCTTAAGTTTTGAACATTTAACAAAAATTACTAGATTATTTAATATTCGCATACATATATATAGCTGTACAGCAATTCTTATACTTAACCTTTTGGGAAATACACATATACATACATATATTTACACATCTACATACACACAATTATTTTATTTCGAGTGAAAAATAATCTGCATGACTAGCAACCACCAAATCAATGGCTCCCCAAATGGTAACCTCTAACATGACCCTCGATTCATCAAAATATAAAATTGCAAACTGTATTCAAAATTAACAGTTACCATTATGAAACACCACTCCAGTATATGCCTTTACTCTGGTTAGCATAACCAAAACCAACAGGAACAATTTACTAAAACAATCTGAAAATTTAATGATTTCAGCCAATTGACAATATAGAACATCATCTATAAGTTTTTTAAAAGAACTTGTTCTAACCGATCATATCCTGTTATAATGTAATCTACCTTCATTTAAATTTGTTTTATATCCTATATATATATATATATATATATATATATATATATATATATATATATATATTATAACGTTGCAGAAATCAGAGCCTATAGGGTATCCACA
This sequence comes from Magicicada septendecula, assembly GCA_034769895.1. Lineage (NCBI taxonomy): Eukaryota > Metazoa > Arthropoda > Insecta > Hemiptera > Cicadidae > Magicicada > Magicicada septendecula. The sequence goes on along the minus strand of CM068371.1, from coordinate 400,052,222 downwards.
AATGCTAGATAAATGATAAAAAGTAAACTAATTTGATGAATAATGATGAAAAAATATAAACTGATATTGAGAAAATAAAAGAAAACTTGTAAACAGAATAATAAATAAGTGAATAGACTAGACTGACAAACAAATGACTATGAACCAACCCCAGAGATTGGCCAGATAAGTACAATAAAATAAGAGAAGGTAAACTAATGATAAAAAAGCACAAATAAGTAAAACAAATTTAGTAACGAGCAGTAAATAAAATAATACAGAAGGAAGTACACTAACCATAATAAATAAGTGAAACAATTATTAATAGATAAGGTGTGTTGTTAATAGCCTTATTATGATAAGAAAGTAAAACATAAAATTTCTTTTATGAATTTGCTAACTGCTATAATTTTTTATTGTTCGACTAAGCTTTTCGTCATTACTGACATCTTCAGGTCTTAAACAACCGAGGTCTTGTGTTGTTTAAGACCTGAAGATGTCAGTAATGACGAAAAGCTTAGTCGAACAATAAAAAATTATAGCAGTTAGCAAATTCATAATAGAAATTGTAAGGATGGCTGCTAATTTAAACAATACGAAGAATAAAACATAAAATGTTGAAAGACTAACTATAAATGTGTGTTTAACACCCAATAAAACCCAAGAGTGAGAGATAGGTAGGAAGTGATAGTGATAAACAGTGAAAGTGTTAGAAGTGATAAGAATAAATTAATATAAACAATTCATGATTTTAAAAAAGAAAAAGAAATAGACAAAGGTAATAAACCAAAACAACAAGCAAAAGGTTGATAGACAACTAATTTCATAATGTTAGATAGTAAGAAACATGAGTTGTGATTGCAATGATAATATAACATCCTATATTAATAAAATAATCAAAGGGATGATTATCACGATAGAATAGATGGTGTTAAAATAATATTCACCAAAGTTGTTATTTGTTTAATTAAAAGAATTGTGTTTATAAGAAGGAATATGGCTGAAAAATGAACAGACCATAAACCTATTTTTGTGTTATGTTTTTATAGTAGTATTAAGTGCTAAAAAGTGTGTAAGAAATAGTAATAGATATAAGTAAGGAGATAAATTTTACAATCATAATGTTAATCATCAGAGTAAAGACAGAAAAAAAGAATAACAGACATGAAATGATTTTGCAATATTATAATAACTTTCATTTATTACAATAAACAGCCCAAAATAATTCAAAAAATAAATAAGTAATAAGTGACAGCGAGCAAAACCTATGGAAATGATAAATAATCTTTAATTTGTGTAAAGTAAAAAGTTATAGACAATTACAGCTTAGGCCTATAAAATGCCTAACTGTATAAATTAAAAATAAACAATTTGTAAGCAAGTAACTATTGTATTAGAAAATTAAGACCAAGTAACTCATTAATTACAGTTATTTAACAATAATAATTTCAGAAATAGAATACACTGATAAAATAAGGAAAATATGTAATAACTAAAGCCCGGATTTTCGTGCAGTAAAAAATTCCAGAACGTGCAATAAAAACTTGAAATCGTGCAAAATTGTGCAGTAAAAATTTTAGATTATGCAAAATAAAATGCAAATCATAAAATTGAGTTAAACTAACATGACATTGGTCCCACGTTCTTAAAAATATGGAAATAATAGTTTTCGTCTTAAAACTTACTGATTCAGACCATAGTAAGAGGAGAATAATTTTGTCTAAAAAACAACAAATACCAATCGTTACAACTTACCACTTTGTTAGGTATATATTCTCAGATTTTACTTGTATTCCTGTTTATAATAGATGGCTGTTGAATTAATGTTTACTAAACTTCGTTTGTCCAAAAGTCCAAATAAAGTTACTAAAAATATTTTTAATAAACACGAATTTACATTTTTAACTTACTTACTATTAAGTTTATATTCAGGTTTTTTGCTTAACATTTTGTTAAAATTAATAATAAAAAGTTTAGCTTAACATTTTGTTAAAATTAACAATAATGTATTTTTCAAAATTATCTTCTGAAAAGCTAAATCGTCGGTCACTTAAAACATATATTTGCGTTGAGAAAATACACGCTCGACATTAACACTTGTCATTGGACACAGCTTGAAACAGTTTAGGATTTTTGGATCTGTTTCTAATGAAACATCTATTCCATTAAGAGCGTTTTATATTTTGTTAAAGTATTGTAATCCGGATTTTTTTCAATGACATTTTTGAATTTATTGTAAATTAGTAAACCTTTTTCATTATTTATTATTTTAAGCTGGTTTTCTGTTTTTTCTATAACTTCTATTTGTGAACTTAATGAAAGATTTCTTTCTTCAAGTTTCTTAATTGAATCTGAAAGCGTGGAATAGTGAGCACCAATAAACGCTAAATCGGAAGTAATGGAAGTTGTTTTTAAAATGGCCTTTACTTTTGTGACAGATTGAGCATCTTCCTCAAGTTCAGCAATAACATCCTTATATTTTGAAAAATTATCGGAATAAAACAACGCGGCTTCCAACCATGTCCCCCACCTAGTAATAACAGGTTCTGGTGGAAGAGGACAATCCATTTTATCTCGATACACTGATACACGATGGGGAGCTTTAAGGAAAATTTTTTCCCATTATTTATCAATTTATTTATGTCAGGAAATACTTTACGAATTTTCTCAGCTACACGATTTAAGGCATGTGCACGTTAAATGAATCATTTTTGAATAAAACACTTATAATGTGGTTCCAGTTTTTACCATGTAAGGAGCAGCATGATGAGCAAAATTTTATCTTGAAATGTAGTTTCTTCAAAAAAATCCATTAAACTATCGTTAATAAAACGGGATACAGTTTCATGATTTGTTTTCACGAGTTCTTTAACTGAAATTAAAAATGGGGTTGGTAGAACTTCTGGGTGGAGAATGCCAATTACTAAACTACAAATGTATTTACCCCTAAGATCAGTAGTTTCATCAACCATTATGTAAATAAAATGACCTTGGATTTTCTTTCTTATTTCTGACATAGTTGAATTGAAACATATTTAAATAGTTCTTTCTGAGTGTGCTCTCATCAGGAATTTTTTTGTTTGTGTACTTTTTCAAAAACGATTTAAAAGGTGTTGACTGCAACTTATGGAATGGGATATTAGTAGCAACCATCGCGTAGCACAATTCCATCATGAATTCTTCTTGGCTATCGGTACAGCGGGAGCACTCTGCCAGTAAAGATTGCACGGGGCCACTCTTTCGTATTTTAGAATCTTTCAACTGTATGTGTCCACCTGTAGTTAAAAACCAGAATTAAAAATGAAAACGTACAGTTGAAAGAACCAGAATCTTTTTAGCTCTAAAACACGAGGAGAGAAAAATTCAAAGCATTAACTTACTCGAATTGCCGTGAGCATTAACTTGTGATTTTCTCTCGCTGCGTACAGCCTTATCACAGGGCACACAGTAGATCGTCTTCCCATCAGCTTTCAGCTCTGGATATTTTTCAATCCATCCTCTTATCTTGGAGCTGAGACTGCTTGCCGTTTTAGGCATATTAATAGATTCACACAAAACGAAAAAACACGTACTATTCCAGAGGCAGACAACTGAAAACTAAACGAAACATCGCTCCGAGAAGAGAACAGTGAGAAGGGGAAATAGAGCTTGGAAGAATAAACCCGGCTCCTTCAAAAATCTAGGAATGAACGAGGCAGTTGAGCCATCTTTACTAGCAACCGAGCGAGTCAAAATTTTTGTATATTTCCTTCGGTTGTTGCATGTGTACATCATTTGATGTTCCACGAATTTCTTCGTGCTGATTTTGTTCTCGACTTTGTTTACGATCTGCGTGTATGTTTCGTGCTTGGCTATCGCGCAGCTGATTTTCGAAAAACAGGTAAATGTGCAATTTTGTGCATTAAACTACAGAATGTGCAATTATATTCAGTAACCCCCAAAACGTGCAATTTTGTATAAAATAAAATGTATGTTAAAATGACCTACACATCCCGATTCGGGTAAATAACTTGTCACTGGCCGTTTACGAACTAGCTAAAAAAAGATGCAATTGCACGTGAATCCGGGCTTTAGTAATAACATAATATTAGCAATTTTGTAAAAACATTAATACATGACCAAGCCCAGCTTTGTGGGATATCAAAATAATCTTTGAAAGAAAATAGAGACAGTTATGTTAATATCTAATGCATTGATAAGGAGACCAAGGAATAAAAGCAATTATAAAATATTTATTCATTTTGAACCAGAACCCAGGATTTATAACAATAGATACAAATGTATTCAACCAATAAGATTGTAGATGGTTGCCATAACAACAAAATGTTACTATATTAGAAACCGTTATAAAACGGGAAGTCCATTATTGACGATCAAGGGAGAAAGATGCCAAGCCATATTCAACTCAATTAACAGTTAAAATAGGAAGAAATACTATCAAATTTAATAAGATATGGATTCAAGAAGTTGAACAAAGGCCCATTAAAACACGGAGAGCAAATAAACCAGATTTTAATAATTAAAAATTCTAATTAATTGAAAAAGAAGCCATATGAAGCAGAAAAACCAAATGATGGAAAATTAATGAATGTATCGACCCACAAAGGAAGGAATACCTGTGACTCATCACAAGAATCGACAAAGTTTTGTTAAGTATATTTGAATTACCAAAATTTGCGAACTAAATTAATTAACTTTTCTCACAACTCAATAATTCTCACTCCGAACTTGGTAACTCAATTTCTTTCAAGGATTGATTGATAATATTTATTAAACTTGTATGTAAACATAAATTAACCTATGTATGAAGTATGAAAGATTAGCACACACTTTTTAACACTAAGAAACGAATTGTATTTAAACCTTCATAGTATCTAAGTACCATTGATGAAAGGTGGTGTACTTTAATAACATCTTGTTTTATTGTTTTCGTAATCAAAAGAACTCGTTGACTGAATAATTTGTATAAAATAAACAATAACGGCAGCCATGCTGGTGTAGTAAAACTGTTCAGCCAACCCTTGAGATATAATTTGTTCACAGCCAGAGCAACCTTGTTTTATAATAATATATTTTGTATCTGAATGATCACTAATTAACTATTTTGGGCACTAATAAACTAGTACTGATTATTAATAACCATCGTTCATTTTATTTGAAGTGTATTATAACATTTGTGCACTTTAGCGGTGAATAAAATTATCTACCAGATTTGGACGCTGGCAACACGACGAACGGCACGCGAGATTCGAATTCCCGCCAGTCTGCGAGGGTAATTCGAATTTGTTATCACCGCACAGAAGACAGCCTAGTTTGAACTTTTTAATTGTTTTAATAAACAATTTGGCACCTATCGGGAAATAATTACATCGAATAAGGACAGGTAAGGATTACCACTGTGAAGATTTCGGTACTGGTTATTTGTGCATTAGCGATGGACGTCGTCAGCGTGAGATACGTTATAAATTGACAACAACTTGGTAAGACATTGAGAGTACGCAGAAGAGTAATATTACAAAATATATATAAAGTAATTTAAAATTTATGTTTATATTACCTCAAGATGTTATATTTTTCCTATTCAAAACATGTTTCGAGAGCTCCCGTGCTCTCATCTTCAGCCTTCGTGATCTTGCGTCTGGTGATGATGATGGCTGAAGATGAGAGCACGGGAGCTCTCGAAACATGTTCCGAATAGGAAAAATATAACATCTTGAGGTAATATAAACATAAATTTTAAATTACTTTATATATATCAAGAAACGAACTGTAGCAGAAAGTGATTGAATATATATATTGTAACGAGAGATTCTTACGTCTCTGTAAATGTGTACGTTGTGCGTTCGCCTCACACGTAGTGGTCGTTACTTATATGTTGTGCCGACGATGTCCATAGCGATCCTTCGAATTACCAGTACACGCGAGTGGAAACCTTACCTGTTCTTCAATAGGTGTTCATAAATCCCAGGTGGCGCCAAATTGTTTAATTAAAACAATTAAATTAAAAAATAGGACGATTAAGCGTTCTTAGCTATGACGGTATGGAGAATTCAAATTTACTCCCGCCTTCGTTCGACCTTCTTAATCAAGTGGTTATTTCGCCGAGTTTCCGATGTGAGCGCTTATCGTCACCCTTGTTTTTCGCTAAAATACACAAATATTATAATACACTTTCCTATGGAATAAAGAACAGTGGTTACAACTCTGTATACTAGTTTATTTAATTGTGATTGGTAATTATTCTGTGGTATACAAAATTATGTTTTGTTATTCAACAAATTTGCACCGGCAATTATTATAAGACAAAAATCTCAAGGTCGGCGAAGTGACTTTGAACGAATTATTCAGTCAGACATGGTGACTGAAATCGTTTGTTTACAGTTAATTTCGTTGAGATTCTGGATTCTTGTGATTACAAAAAAAAAAAATATTAATAATGATTACAATAAGTACACTACCTTACATTAATTGTACTTGGATAATATAATGTGTAATTATAATTTCTTCCTGAAGTGTGGTAAAGTGTGTTTCAAAAGTTCGTAATTTTCATACAGTACAGGTTATTTTTCTAGTTCACATAAGTTTAGTGTTTTATTTTTTTATTAATCTTTGAAAGAAATAATATCATCAGTTTATAGTGAGAGTTCAGATTGCTGTGAGAAAAATTTAAAGAGAATTTAATTCAGAAATTCAGGTAATTTAGCAATACTTATCAACACAGTCGACTTGAGGTGCACTGTCATTCAGTTGAAATGGGTTGGGGTCTTCAATCTTCAATTATCTTGGAACTTAAGTACGTCTGGCTTCTTTTCCATATTAGTTGTTGAAATTTATTAATTTGGAATTTGTTAAATTGGTCCTTGGCATCAGTTAAATGTTCTAGTCCTTCATCAGCTTTTTACGTCTTCATCTTTTCGAATTTGGATTACTTTTTAAACGTTTTATATTAAAATTTTTATCATTTTCGGCCTGGCGTCTATTCCTGTTGAGCGTCAAAAATGGAATAATAGGTTCTAACTTAAACTTGATTAGGCTAATGGTAGGACTTATTTCTACCCTAACACTTATAATTACTGAGTGTGAAAAGTAACGATTAAGACATTCAAACGACCTATGGCTCTTATCTGGTTTGATTAAGAGATTGCTATCTCCCAAACCAGCGCTAAAGAACAGGTCTGCAATAATTTGCACGTCCAATACTACACCCCACTTTCCATTCAACACTCCTATACTATGTTAGAGCTAATCTTATAATTAAAATACAAAGTGTGATTTCTTAGTGTCTTTTAAAAATTGTTTATTGCTTTTATTATTTATTTAGTGCTTATTTCATTGATCAATGAATCTATTTCTTACTGTTTGATGCGTTGACCGAAGATAGGAATCCGTAGAGGTCCTCCTTTTGATGGTGTTGCACAGAAGAATTGATGTTGATCAATGCTGTAGAAGATGCCTGGCAATTACAGATGCTGTAGCCTTGTGTCGCACAGGTCCTTCACGCTGATGATTAATTAATTAATTATTTAATTAATTATCGTTGTTTTACGCAGCGAGAGTTGTTGAACGGTACTAGTTCATCTACACTGCGGACTACTTCTCGAATTTGATGCTTAAATTACACTTTTGCGTGATTGAAAAATTTCTGTACGTAATTTATACATGTCTAGCATATTGAAGATACGATCGAAGAGTGATGCTACCCCTCGCTTTGAGTTGGCATGAGTTTTAAATATGGGATGCTGATTGGTTGTTCAAATAAATCATGCGTTTTTCCAGTTTTGACAATCTCGAACAGGTCGAGCAAACGCCTCGTGACATGTTTCAAACTGCAGAGAATTTCTAGTTAAAAACGTACTTCCTGTGTTTGCAAATCGATTAATTACAGGTATTTGCAAACGTGTTTTCCAAGATCTGACCACAGAATATTGTTGCTTAGGTCTTTATCTGTGTGTGTGTGAAAACACCTAATTCTTACGTAGCATAATTCTCTCGTTATTCCTTTTGGCGTACGTCTTCCGTATAACTTCGTCAATTGTTAATTATATTAACTGAGATTCCGGCTACTTATAAAGCTCCACTTACTGAATACAATGCTGTTTTCAGAATTGCCGTATATTTATTAGTTTTTAAGTTATCACAAGTTGAACTGATAATTTGTATTGAGTAAAATTTCATGTTCGTACCAGTTGCGGATGTCGCTGTAACGTGGTTAGAGTGAGATGGCTGCGATTGTACGCTCTCTCTCTTGCTTACACTGCACTACTCCCTCCGTCAGACACTTCGTATAATGCTCAGTTAGGATGCTAATATGAATCGTTATATATACCCCCACTTGCTATAAAAAAAATTGATTATTTTATAAATCATTAATTTTTTTTTTTAATGTACAGTTTTACACTGATGAACAATTTGCACATATTCTTTCGCACTTTTTCCCGCACAAAACTTGCACTTATACCATTTTCCTTACATCTATCTTATAACTAAAGATTACAGTGTTACTTAACCTAACATGGTATATTGGATATTTATATGACCATTAATATTTTAAGCATCCTTTTGGCTTAATTAAAGTCAATAATTTAAATAACAATACTAACATTTATTTAAATAAAATTTATTATTATTATCATTGACCTTGATTCAAAACAATTATATATTTATTTCATTTGACCATGAAACATACTCACATACCTTATGGCTCAAACTATTATTTCTTTATGGGTCAATAATTTGTTTATTCTTCCTCCTATGGGAACATAGCTTATATAGCTTACCTCCATATATAGAAACTCCTGGTTTGGTGTTGGTAATTGCACTCCTCCAAGCTACACTAATCCTAGGGTCTTGTTGTTGATGAGTCCCTATTTCCTTAAGTCGTCTAACTACTTCAGGTTTTGTTATATGCTTTACCGCGTAAATACCAATATCATTGCTACTACCGGTACATTTAATGTTATCTGTTTCCATGTTGTTTTCTGATGGTGGATCTGCTACCAATTTGTCTTTCGCTTTACAATATTGTATTTCAAATTGATACTCTTGTATAGCCAAGATCCATCGAGTCAGACGAGCACCTAGCAATTTACACTTTAATAAAAGTACTAACGCCTTATTGTCGGTGATTATAGTAAGTTTAGCACCCAGAATATAACTTCTAAACTTTGACAGGCTATGCACTATCGCTAATAGCTCTTTTTCTGTCGTAAAATAGGTTAATTCTGCCCCTTTAAGTGTGCGACTTGCAAATCTTAATACCGCTTTTTGGCCCTTCTCATCAATCTGATACAAGTGTGCTCCAGTAGCAATATTGCTGGCGTCTGTTTGCAAGTAAAATCTTTCTCCTACTCTTGGATGATTTAATACAACAGAATTTATAAAAAGACTTTTCACTTGTTGCAGCGCTTCATCGTGGTCCTTTGTCCACTTCCATTTAATCCCTTTATTTAACAACTTTAACAATGGAACAGTACTTTCCGCGTATTTACTCGTAAACTTCTGATAGTAGTTAGCTAAACCTAGAAATGACTTTAGCTGCTTGCAGTTCTTTATTACACTTACCGACTTCCAGTGCTTAAATTCTTTAATACTTACATTTATTTTATTTGTATTAATTTCCATCGTAATGGTATTTCTTTTAAAATTTATTTCTGCTTTCCATTCGAGTAACGTATCTACCCCAATAATACAATCATGAATGAGTTTCGGGACTATAAGAGCTACAATTTGGGTTTGGTTACCATTTAAATTGACAGGTAAATATATTTGTTCAGTTATCTTTTGCATTTTGGCTCCAGTGGCTCCCTGTACATTACAATGTTTTACGGGTAGTCTGGGACAATTTCTCAACTGACAATTATCTACAAACTTTGAGCTAACACAGGTAACTTCACTGCCAGTGTCTATAAGCGCTCTTACTAGTAGATTACTGATTTTACAAATTATTTCTGGACATTCAGGATAATTGTTTCTACTCACTTCTTGCTCTTCTTTTAACAAGAACTCCCTATCGCTCACTTGTTTTATATTATTAGCTACATTCTTTTTACCTGTTTTCTTTGGTTGTTTCACTGCAGGTAATGGTAGGTTTAGTTTTGTTTCTTTTCTACCTGCAGTGGTTTCCCGTTTCCCATATTCATTTTACTAGTCAACGGTTGCTGTGGGTAGAGGTTATAGTTGTTTTACATACTTTATACCCTTTATTTGGTTTGCTTTCTACACTCCTACTTCTACCCTTCTCCTCTAATTCCGGTCGATTTTGTGGTTTATAACCCGGATATGGGGTAAACCTTTTTTCTTTCAGGCATTCATTGTCTCTCCTCTTATTTGAGTAGAAAGTTGGTTCTTGATGATCGCCTCTAGAGTAGTTACTCAGCTGATTACTTACACGCTGTAGGTCCCTCTCTAAATCTTGACACTCATCTACAACCATTATGAACTTTTCTAGAGTATCCACTCCTCTAGTAGTGGTTGCTTCTCTAGTGCGTTCTGAGAAATGACGCACTAGCTTATATACTAGGTCTCTCTCTTCTATTGGTGGTGTTAGATGCTTGACTTGCGCCATTACGTTAAGCACATAATTGGTGGTTGTCATATTCATTGACGGGTGATACTTACCAAATTGTAGATGATCACGTACCCTTCTTTGTATCTGAACGTTCCAGTACTGAGCAAGGAATTTGTCTCTGAAGTCTGAGTAGGTTTGGACTCTGTCCGAGATGACTTTCCACCACGTACCTGCCCAATTCTTGAGAAATCGGCCTAACATGTCCTTCTTGTCCTCGTCGTCCATCAGTGGATTTACACGAGTTACATAAGCCTCAAACAGCTTTAGGAATTCCACAGGATTCTCATGTGGGTTTCCTGAAAATGCAAGGTTTTCCGGCTCTTCCTTATAGCTGCCACACCTTACTACTTTGGTTTGCTGTGACTTCATTGCTTTAGTCAGATCTTCCCGCATTACCTTCAATTGCTGTTCCACCTTTTGATGTACTTCGTCACTGTTAGCCTTACTCTCTACCTGTTTCTTAACTTCTTTAATATTGTTACGACGGTCTACTCGATCGTCGTAGGTACAGTGGAAACAAAATAAGTACAAGACACCAATCAAGTCACTAATCACACCTTTAATTGTTACAGTAAAACAGTTCGTAATTAACAACACAGTTTCTACAGCAAATCAAATGAAAATTGTTCCCTAATATTAAAACTCAATTGTATTACAATTATACCGTCCGAATATAAAACGCAACACTTCACTACTAACTACTTGAACGTACACAGTAATAACTCGAACCGCTCTGTAAATATATCGCACTAATATTCTCGAACCGCACTATCCAACATCTCGCATGGAACTGAAAACTAAGGCCGCTACCCGATGTATTTATAGTCACGCTTACACACCAGAAGCTTCCAAACTGCGTCTTATCTCTCGTGAACTACGTAATTACTATGGCCTTGACACAGTTCGAGCGAAGCCCGGCACAGTCGAGAAGATTCTTGCAAAATGCGTCTAGTAGCACGTACACCACACGCTTACATCGAGATCTTTCTGGCACATTCGATAAACGCGTTAGATTGTTCTGTGCTGTCGCAGCACTGCCCCCTCCTTAAGCCTGTTCGTCCCAAACTGGCAAAGCGTCTCCGAAGTAATACTCGACCAGGCGATCTAGGTGGACGTCCTTGCGAAGGATAATTTTCCCGTTCTTCGAATTCAGTCTCATCTGATCCGAACACCACGTTCCCAGGAATGCGAGTCTTTTGCACAACCACTAGTTTTGCTGGAATCACTCCCGTTGCGTCATGTAGGCCTACTGATGACCGAAATACCACTGGCTCCAAGTCTGTTTGGTCCTCGTCAACAACCTCTTACGTAACCTCATCTTCACCCACTTTACCCTCGGGCGCTTCTATCAGCTCAGGAACAAGCAAGAGTTTTGTCTCGACACCCATAGTTGGCTTTCCAATCACTTCTTTTGTCCTTATACTTATTTGTACTTCCTCTGCTAGTTCTTCCTCCATTTCCCCTGGCAACAGGGAGGGTTCCTCTTGACCAGACTTGTTGACTTTTTCTTCGACTAATGCCACTCGCTTAATCGAATGGTTGGTAGACCCTGTCGTTTTAGCCATGGAAAGCTTTATCTCCTCTTGGCCGACACACAGGACATTCTCTCTTAAGTCCACAACGAATCCGTAGGCATTCATAATGTCCGTGCCAAGAATCACTTCATCGACAATGTCTGCAACGAGCATTTGGTGGCTAAACTCGAGAAGACCCAGGCGTACACGTACGTCTACCTTTCCTAGCACCTTGACGGGGCTTCCAGTCACAGTCTGTATTGTACAAGAGCTAATTAGAGGATGGCGGTTACAGACTAAGTCAGGGCGCACAATGGACACTGTTGCGCCCGTGTCAGCTGTAAATGATGTTGGTTTACCATCCGCAAATCCATTAACAATCAAGTTTCCACTGATCTTATGTAGCGTGGAAACTGTATGCTGTTCTGGGCCTTTACTTCTCCAATTGGTGCGATCAGTCTCTTCTCTCGGTATCTTCTTCTCCCAACAGTCTACCTGTAGATGACCATGTTTTCCACAGTTGTAACATTTCGGTCTTCTGTCTTTTTCAAATCGTTGCGACTGTCTTGAACTTTTGAATTGTTTGTCCGACAACACTGTTTTTCTGCACCCATCGTAACGGGTAATGTGATACAGGGATCTTCTGACTGCAACGTGATGGCACAAACCCATTAATGTAGCGGGTGACCAAATCATGTCTAATAAATCTTGGTATAAAAATATTGTTAAATATAAGAGATACTGTATTTCATAAATATGAGATTTAGTGTTCTTATTTATGTGTATATTTGATTCTGCAACAGTAATGAACAGTAGGCTTATATTGAACAATGGAAATAAAGCATTGTGTAGTTTGACATCAACCCAGTAACATAAATTCTCCCACCTGTTCTATGACACAGTTAGCATTTATTGTATTGACTATTGTTATGTACAGTCAGTAATATTATAGCCGTTTCTGACATAACAGTTTATGTATACTGAGTGCGCGCGTGCATGTCTTCTTGTTTAAAGGTGTGCCGTCATAAAGCATTTTTGTTACTTAATTTATTCTTGCAAGTCATGTTTGAGTAATGTAAATTATATATCTAATGTATTTACAAATTTGTGTTGTTTCTTTTCCAAAAAACGTTTTTCAGACAATGAAGATGTATCATTTCCTTCTTATGTTCTCTTAGATGACAATTTACAAATCTCCTGTTTCACAAGTGTAGGCTGTATCACAATATTCACATTTCATCCTATAAATACCATTTTTCTATTTTTTTACTATAAAAAAAAAGAAATTGCTAATGTGTCTATAAGTTTAGTGACTGGTGTGCTGTTAGTAATGGTTGGGGGAAAAGTTACACTGGAGTAGACAGTGAGCAGTTGGTAGGTAGATCTAACCTATGCAGTATTGGTGTTGGCTCTGTTTGGTAGTCATTTTCTTGTGGTGTATTAACAAAAGTTTGTCATCGAAGTGAACAATGTAATGGTATGATAAAAGCTTTTTTGTAACTGCTATAAGTACAGTCTATAAATCTGAATACATCTGTCTTACAAACAACAAAAATAAATTTAAACCCAAAAGTGGTAATATAAATATCTGTGTTAGTGTGACTACACTATCTGATGTTTCCCACGTCCTAGCTTCCATTATAGTTTGTCCCTCCAGTCTTCCTCTTCAAAACTGTGATTCTCCATTGCTTTAGCTATGCCATCATCCATGGTCTTAGCTGCAATCCTTTAACTTTTGAGGTTGCTTATCTACTACTGGCATCATTTGTTACATGCCATGAAAATCTTGTCACTCTGTCTTTTGTTCACATCTCATTGTTTTTCATTTTGTTCACTCGTGTTACTTAACAACTTCATCGGCAGTAACCCAGTCACATTGCCTTAAGTTTTTTAACAGATTATTTATTATCATTCACACCTGTGCACTCACACAAATGCATGCAATACTTTTAACCGTGGATTTGTACAGTTACCTTTTACTTGTTTCGTAATGCTTCTGTTCCAAACAGTTGAATATAGTTGTCAAATCACCACTGTACCTTTGCTTTATTTCAGATCTGTTCCTTTCTTTTAGCTAATCCTGTGCTTTATTTTGTGCACAGTTCCACCATCTGCAGATATGAGAGTTCCAAAATGTGTATAACATTAGCACTATATGACTATTGTTCCATACTCATTTTTGGGTCTTCACTGTGTCATCAAAAGCCAAGTAATTTGTTTTTTGATGACTGATATTAGATCCATACTTCTGTAATCATATTTTTTCTTGAAAAGTAAAAACTGACTGTCCGTGTAAAACTTGCGGCAGAGCGCAGCAGTGGTACATAATGTGTATGCACTATTCTTTGTAGTCTCTTAGAACACGTCAGTTGTAAAGCAGCCATTGTCTATATTAGTGATATAGGCACTTGTTATATTCATCATTATGACCTCCCAGTGTCAAACTGGCATCATTTCACTGGAATTTTAAGTTGTGGGATTTCACTGGAATTTTAAGTTTTGCGAATAACCAGAAATTACAAGGAGCTCTGTCTGGGTATTAAGTAGCCTGATAAACGTGAGCACTCCTGGGGGGGGGGGGGCATTACTGTGATGCCGCCTGTCACTTGTACACTCAGAACTTTTATATGCACAGTGCTGTGATATGATGTTTTCTTAGAACAGTGAGACTGTTTGTTACATCAATCAGACTGATCTGCTAGTAAAAATGACAGGAAATACCTTATATTTACATGGACTTAGTGTTGCCATAATTATTATTCAGCAACAGCAGCTTACCACCTTAAAGAAGCTGACCTGTTATGTTCTCATCATTCTGCTGTCAGTGTAGGCCTTTGTTTAAGTGATACAGGAAATTGTTACAACATGACTACATGATTGGAGATAAAAAATTAATTACCACTGGTAAGATTTGCTTTGTTAAGAGTTGAACATTCAGTTACCCACAGGTGGGAACCAGTGGCGTACGCAGGGCTCCCCCAACCATAAAAATGTAATATGCACTTCCTTAATTTACTTAGTCCCTCATTTAAAATTACAAAATTGCATATTTCGGCCGATTTGGATGGGGATATAAATACTAACAAAATAAGTAGTTTATAATAACAATTATTACTTCAGTGATAATTTATATTTCATTAATTGGTGTATTACGCTGAGTGTAACATTCAGTAAGCTACCTGTTTTCTTTCTCTCTTGCTCCCATTTGACGGCACCACACCGGCCCGGCCACTACTACCAGTGAACCCTAAGAATTTTTACGTAAGTATTAAATAATATTTTTATGAAACTTAAATACGTACATAAACTTTTTTCATAAAAATATTATTTAATACTTAAGTTAAATTCAGCACTTTTTGCAGATATCGATAAATAAAATGATAATTTTAATAATGTTCCTAATTTCATATCATGAATAATGTTGCTGTAATAATAAAAAAAAATACTTTAAAAACTCTTTCTTTACATTTATACGAAATTTTTGGATTTTTTTTTTAATTTTTAGACAAGTCCCCCAATCATGAATAATACATTTTTAATAAAGAAAATGTGAAACCTACTGAAAATAATACGCCTACTAATAAATTGTAACCATTAACTGGCATATGTACTCTATCTTATACTACAAGTTGTAGAAGAGTGCTATATAAATATATGGACTGCTAAGGTTCAGCCCCCTCAAGATTGATTTCTGCGTATGCCACTGGTGGGAACCTGTCTGATCTGCTGGTGTCTGGTGTGAGCCCTTCTGGGAAGAGACAGATGTGGTGTCTCACACCAAACTACATCATGAAGACATCTCAAAACCTACAGATAGTTCTGTTTTTTGACAGTTAACCTTCTGTTAGATATTCATGATGCACATCTTCATGGTAGCAAAAAACACAGGCAGCATCTCCTTTACTTTGCTCCTTATATGTCTTGCTTCCTTTGTCATTGGGGAGATGGTGAATTCCATTGTGATAACTGGGCCGTAGTATCTGAGTTATATATCTGAGATTCATAACCAGTAATCAACTCTTAAGGCAATTATAACCACTCAAGGATGTCCTGTGCTATGTCAAAACTGATCTCTTTCTGTTCAAGATAAACAGCTTTGGTATAAATTTTGTGGTCACTCTGTGCATGGCCCAATCGTCCATTAAAATAATGTGTGCAGAACCCATGGTAATATTTGCAATATCTCAGATTGAAAGTTGGTGGTTTTCCATTATCAGATTTGAATTATTGACAGACTGTCAGTATGCTAGTCACTATCATCTGAAGTTCAGCCGTATAAAAACAATTATACCACTCTATAATATGTGCAACCACCATAGGGTTATTCCCAAAATCTTGCTGTATCTTATGAATCAGTTAAAATTTGGTATCACCAAGCTTTGTAGTAGAATTTGATGCAGTAACATTGTTCAGTATATTACATCAATATGCACAAAATAAAAATGTGACAATCGTCTGTTACAGTATCATATGCAATGCCTACTGGACAACTGATTTGCTTTATAAGGTTACAAAAAGGCATGCACGTGTGCTAGATACTACTGCTGTGATCACATTGAAATACTTTTCCAGAAATAAAATATGATCAGACCTCATGTGTGTAATTTGTTTTTGTAATTTCCATATTGATAGCTAATTTGGTGGGAGTGTAATGTTCATAAATTGTCATATACAACATATTTGAGACCCAAATTAAAAAAACGCATTGCTTGCATTGACAAGAAAGGCATGTTTAACGATACAAACTGGCAGTTTTATCTGTTGCTCTTGGGGGAGCATCATAAATATCCGCAGTAAGGATAATCGAAAAAATGTAAAATCCATACTGTATTTTTATTACCAAATATCAAAATGGTAGACACAGTAAAAACACACATACACGAATGAATACTTTTATTGACCAAATGGGAATCATGCTACTTATAATTATTGGCTGGGGTTGTTATGAAAGGTATATGTCAGCCATATGTTTAGCATAATGTAGGCTGTTGACCCTAAATGCTCTATCACACTTTTTTGATAAATAAAAGTAGATAAGCTTTTACTGCCACAAACACATTGTTGATTTATCATATTTCCAGTTTACTAAAGTAAATTGATGGAGTCTGAAAATAGTGTCAATGAGAGGATTGCCGTCTGGGCATATATAGAGTTTTGGAGTGTTTTTTGTTCACCAACTACATTAACAGCTTTGTTATCAGCAGCAGACCTACCAAACTTTTTTTATTCTGCATATGTGTGGAGTGCGATACTGATAACATTTTTTGAATTTTGTACTGGTTTCTAGAGACTACACGTGGGAAGTGGTGAGGTCAGTAGGCATGGAAGAGGATATTATAGGGTTGTATTAGTTATTAGTTAAATAAAACAATAATATTATATTTTTATAGCTGTTACAACTATACTTAATACCTGGATTTTGTTGTCCATGACGTGTCCATTGATTAACTAATTATAAATACGCGTATATCTCTACTGACTCAGAACACTAATTTTTACCAATAAAAAAATTAGTGTTCTGAGTTAGTAGTGATGTGTTTATAATTTATTTAATAATGTTTCTGTCATTTCCTGCTAATATACTTGTTTCATTTTGCGATGTTTGTGGCTTTTATAGTAATATAGCAGAACTTCATTGCTGATAATAATAATAATAATTCCTTTTTTGTACTACCAAAGTAAGTTAAGAGTTAGACAGGATAGGTTGCAACCATTCAACATATGAGGAGTGTAGTGTGGCCAGCTTTAAAATTGTGCCTATCATTATTACCCTAAATTGTTATCCCAGCCACTAATTTTTAAGACTGAGTTGACCCCCCCCCACACCAAATTCTGTATTCGTTACTATGGTAGAGTGACACTACATCATTGGTCAGACATTGTGGATCTTGCATGAGGTGCAACATGTAAATCTGCACAGAACCCCAAGTTACAAAAACAACTAACAATGGATCAGTTTTCATATATTTGTTTTTTCTGTGGTGGGGTCAAGCAGTAAATTAATGCTGATAAATTTGGTTTAGCTGGCTACTTACGTTCTTTTGGAATTAGCATATGATGGGTGAAATCTTGGCGAATCTTGTAGAGTACATGGGGACAAAATATGTGGGTGAAAATAAAATTCAACCATGGTGTATTACTTAAAACCAAAACCAACGCAAAGATTAAACTTCAGTTGTAAAAATTATGCTGTATTATGACTACAATAGAGTCTCCAAGCTGTTTTAATTTCTTGTAACGTTTATTAGACAATCTTGTTTACAGAATGTATGGATTTTTTATTGTCTGGAAATGTGTTTGTGTTTAGATCACACTCCCCTCCATATTAGTTGGTGTTCATTCATTTAACTCACTTTTTGAGTGGTTTATGGCCAGATTTAGATATAAACACGCGCACACACACATCTGCACAGTGGCAGTGTTAAATGTTAATAACATTTAGATAATTGTGTCTGCAATGTCTCCTTGACTTGTATTGTCTTCTGCTGTTGCTTTATCAAGATATGATAACAGTTTTTTTTAGTAAGTGTTCCATTACTTTTGTTGTATAATTATAATTTGAAAACATTTTTATATGTTGTTTCCCATATTTTGGTGGTATGTCATGCAAAAACAACAACTTTTCTTGTAACTTTGTTTTACTGTGAATAACAGCAGTAAAATGTTGTAATTCAGTTTTCCACAAAGTTTCATTTCCAGTTCACCTCAATATTATCAAATTTTGTGCCTCATATCCAGAGATGTGTTTTTTTTACAAGTCTTTATACTGTGACAGGAGTATCAAGAATGTGACTATATTATAGCATAAACCTTTTTATTAAAATTAATGATGATTCTTGTTAAAAAAAAATCCTATGCTTAGAGGGGGAAGTTTAGAAGCAGCAGTTACAGGAAAGTGTGAGTACCATGTTGTGAAAGTCAACTTAGCTCACATGGGTTATGAACCAGTTTGTTTCCTTTAGGCTATGTTAGTCAGAACAATTTATTATGTAGATTTATTGTTTTTTTACCTACTAGCAAAATACCCGTGCTTCGCTACGGAGTTTCACGTTGTACGTAATTGTACAATTATTGCTCGCTTAATAGTATAGCATTAGACAGATCGTACAAATTCTCAACTCTTTGTTTGTTTATTTACATTCATAGCAACAGCTATTTATTATTTATTTCGAGAAAATCGTTAGAGCCGTTTCCGAGAAAAAAAAAGGACATACATTTATTAATTAATTGAACTTCGAAATTTTCTCGACTGTAAGAACCTGCAAACAACGAAGTTTTTCAATTTAAAACAATGATTAAAAACTCAGAACTAAATGTATTCGGGGTTTCCAATAAACTGAGATGTCAACCACTTCATTTACAAAGTATGCAATTCCCGCGATAAATTTCATTATTTGGTTTTTTGCCCCTTAGGAGTGAAAGTTTTTAAAACTGTTTCTTAGTGAGCACCTAAGACCTATGATGAAGCTACGTTCAAAGTTTCATTGATATCCATTCAGTGGTTTCAGAGATATCGTGATCAGTGAGTCAGTCAGTGGTATTTGGCTTATATAGATATCTATATCTAGCCGATTTACCCAGCGTTGCTCGGGTTCATAATTTATTCATAGGCTCATAGGCACCTATTCTTGTTCTAACGTTATATTACTTGTATATTGTATAATCTTCCTTATATTGTTACGTTCGCATTCTCACTGGAGGAATACTCTGTAGCGCACCTGTTTAAAAACATGTCATAAACTGTATTCGTATATCTGGAGAAGAATTCTGTTGCGCGTGATGCTCCTGCTCGATTTATAACTCTGGGAGAGGGCGAACAGCTAAATTAGTTTTCAATAAAATGTCTACAGTACTTGCACGCGCTGCGTATTTACTGTCTTTTATAATTCATTGTGTTAATGTTGAAATAAGGCATTTGTTAAATTAGTGTCTCCTAAACTTATTCTAACAATACAATACCTCTATAGATTTCAGCTTATCAATTTTTAAATTCAAACTGAAGCAAGTGCATTTATATTGTCTGAACACTATGATCTGAATCCATTTGCTATCAAAACTTTGTTTTTTGTACTCGCTTATAACTTACTTCGATCTTAACTGATCCACTTTTAAATTCAAACTGAAACAACTCTGAATTCACACACTATTAAGAAGTTTCTTAAGATGTATACACCACCTTTGATATCATAACCTATATCTTTATTTATAAGAACCGTGGACTCTGGCCCCGCCGTCTTTCGCGGGATCCGACCTAAGACTCCCCGGGTTCCGTGGATGAACTCCGGGGAAGGCCCGTCGGACGTCTCCCGCGTAGGAAATAGCGCCGTATTATTAATATTTCGGCAAACATTTTGGCTATAATGGATTTCGCCTGAATTTACTGGTTTCCGAAATATTAATAATTGAAAGTTTGGGTGTGGTCGTATGCATTACACAGTGAGTTGATTATGTAACAGCCACGTGTGCGTCTTTTACAATGCATTATTATGATCGCTATAACATATGAGTGGAGTTTCGACTATTAAAATTTATTTAAACATCAATATAGTATACTCTTAACATATAACTCCAAATTAATGATATTTGGTCCTGTTATATACTCCTCCACCCGCTTTAAAAAAAAAAAAGAGTGTAGCATATACAATTATTTTTTTTTTCAATTATTTTAAATGTACATTGAATTGATTATGCTTGCTACTATACATTTTATTAATTATCTATAGACACATACATTAGTGTCAATGTTCTTTACATATATAACTTAATTCTAATTGAACACTATTGATAATATTATACCTGAAATCATTGTGTAGTAAATGTTTGTAGTACGGCTAGTAGTTAATTGCAGCGTTTAAGAATGCGAGTTAAGCGCCAGCCCAACAGCTGGAGGCACACGCTCGGAGAGTGTGCTGACTTTGTTTACCGTGTTATCACACACCGCGCAACGCTAATTAACTTGACCTACATTCTAACAGCTGAGCGCTACACCGCGTTATATAACAATTTCCGGCCGCTGGGGTTCGCTGGCTTTGCTTTATTATACGCGTGCACGCTTGTTAGTTACCGCGCAACTACCGAACTATCATTCATACACAACTTATTTACAGTTATTATTAATATTATAAAACACATTTAATTTATTTTAATACTAATTATAATTATTTAAATTATTATAAACTCTAAATATTATTTATTTTCAAAGTGCGTCCAATATTTCGTAACCGTTTTTATGGGTGGTTCTACAGTATTCCTCTAGCCACTCGTTAAGTCCTTCGGCGTCACCGGATATTACAACAACGTCTTCCCAGGCTGATTGTGTGGGAAAGCTGCCGCTAAGTTCCTGTTCTACCGGACATACAATTGTCGGAGTGCTTTGTTGTATTGTATTCACCTCAAACAATGGTTCTGTACTTTCTGGTTGGAATACCTTATTAACCGGCACACAAATTTCGGACAAAAATCACCTTTCTTAAACCTAGTATTTTTTTTATTTCTACCTATTTTAGCTTTAAATAATTTTGCATGATTTATGGCGCATCCCCCCTGGAGGCGCCCGTTTCCAAGTTTTTGGAAATTTACGGTTTTTTTTCTTTTCACTAGGGTCCTTAATGCTTTGCGTATCGCTGTCTTGCGCAGTTGTATCGCTTTTCACTATTTCGACCATTTGAATTGCTCTGATCGGGGTCCCATCGTTGCCCTTATATTGCCCTTTTGGTCTGCCGACATTTGGCTTACCTTTGTATTCAAACGTCTTATCTGGGGGTTTTAACGATGTCTGGGGTGGAGTCGAACTCGTACTTGGTCTCTGATCAGATTGAGGATGGTATTGTACCCGTGTATTTTGACCGTCGTTATTTCGCCGAAAATCTGAGTTATAACGCCAACCGCCTAAATCAAAAACTGTCTCACTTTGCGACACTAAAATGAGCAACTCGTCTACCGTGCGTATACCTTGTGTAAACACAGCTACCCGTATATTGTGGCTGAAATGATAGGCTAGTTTAGTGACAATGTCGATCTCTGAAAATGCTGGGGTTAAATGCTTTGCGCGCTCGACCTGCTGGATGATATAATTTTCAGGCGTTATACCTAATTTTCGGTCATAACGTCCATATTCTAATTCATTCCGTAACAGTCTTTGTTTGTGAGAATTCCAATACCGGCTTTCAAATTTCTGTTTGAATTCCGCGTATGTGGTGACTTTGTCGCGTACAATATTATACCATTTACGCGCCGAATCACGCATCGCGTTTACTACCCATTGTATTTTATCTTGATCTTCGAGTCTCGAACCTACCCTCGCCATTTCATTTTCACAGGCTAACAAAAATTCAATAGGGTTCTCATTATTTTCCCCTGTAAAATATACACGATTCTTTTCATCGACAGGTCCCTGCACTAGAATATTAGGAGCGGATCTCCTGCGTACTTCCTGTCGTACTTTTAAGATCTCATCATTAAGTGCTTGTAATACACTTTCTTTATTAGAATCTATATTTGATCGCGTTTCTACAATTGAAGCGTCAAGTCTACTTACTTGGCGTTGAGTTTCTGTCGCATCCGCTTGAATTTTTACTTCTAGCGAGTCAACTTTTTTCGCAACATCAGCGGTCTGTTTTTCACACCTACTGATGTGTTCTTTGAATCGGCCCTCCATACGCGTAACTTGTTCTATAAACGACTTCTGCATGGTGGTCTCAAAAACCTTGAACCGTTCGTTTATTTTCGTTTCTACCGTATGTACTTTTTCTTCGATTTCCGTGACTTTAGCATCTAATTTCTGTACGCTTTCATCGATTTTCGCGGTCAATTCTTTATTACTTTCTTTATTGCTTTCTGCGATTTTGGTGACTCTAACAGTTAATTCTTTATTAGTTTGTTTTATTTCGGCATTTATGTCTGTGTTACTATGTTCTAATGCTTCGGTTAACCTTGATTTTTGCGCGTCAATTTTGGCCGTTATTTCTGCATTATTCATTTCAGCTTTGGCTGCACTTTGTTCAAATTTCGCGTTCATATTAGCCGTTAAATCCGCGCTCATTTGCTGCATTTGTTTAAGTATTTTTTCCATATCCATTTTTACACAACAATTTCAAATACACAATAATTTCAAATACTTGACTGCTGTACCACTACCAATCACAAAACTTTTCTTTGGGGATTGTTCAGTTGGACGCCAGCTGTTTTAAAAGTTAAAACAGCAAACTTTACTTTAACGTTAATTAAATTTAGTTTGAATTTAATTTCGTCGTGCCCCACGTTCCAGGCAAGCCATATGTAACTCTACTTAATGCGTTGTTGTTGTGTTGTGTGAATGTATGAGCACCTACCTGCTGTCCGATCTTGCGGTTTTCTTCCGACTAGGGCGTGTGGATTTTGGATTTGATTTCGCAAGTATGTAAACTCAAATATATGACAACAGCACACTAAATAAGTTATTTTAAAAGTGAAGAGTTTTGTGAGGTTGGTAGGCTCCGTAGTACAGCAATAAAAAAATACAATATGGGGTAATAAAATGGTGTTTATTACTCCAATGACACACAAGAATGAAATGCTTATATGATCAAATATTCTTACAATCTAAACAATAAATATATCTTGAATAATGTTTTTTAAATGGTTGATAATTTTCAGAAGTTGAGCTCGTTATTTTGAAAGAGTTTATTTTAACTGAAAATTTAATTAATTTACTTTAATTTAATTTAATTTCAATGTCTTTAAAATTTAATTCAAATGAAATAAAAACTCTAAAGTTAATTGAATATATTCCAAAATAAACTAGGCGTGACAATTTAGTTCACGTCCCTTTATTTACTAGTGATTTGACTCACGTATACTGCAGTATGAGCAAATTATTTAATTCTTTGTTAAGATTTGTATAGTGCTTTTTGTTTTATCTACTTTTAATTCTTAACTAATGCTTAGTAATTACTGATACTGGCTATACAGATTATCACACATGAGTAATTCTTATTTAACTAGAGTCTTTGATTTCTGGCACCTGAATGATTTATATTACAATGATTTTAATTAAAAAAGAAAGAAAATTTAACGGTTGAAAAATAGATAACTTGATTTTGACTTTCCTGAATCTGATGTGGATCGTAGAGATGCTCCAGATGTCCCTCGCTGTCCTTGTCCAATCGGCTAGAGATAGTGATCTACTTGAGCGTCCTGGGTTTCGGTGGTGAGCTCGGAAATCAGCAACACTCTGCTCTCCTGCTATTTGTTGAAGTTTTTACGTCTGTAGCTTTCAGCGAGAACTGCTTCACGTCCCTCATCGATGCATGTTCCACGTCAGCGTGTGTGTGTGTCGTTTCGAGTTGTAGTTCTGCTCGTCAGCTGATTCGCAATGGTTTAGACGGCCTCTCTGTCGTATTCTTGAAGTAATGTCTTGTAGTCTTGTAGATCTCTTGCGTGCTTATGCCCACAGCTAGTGTAGTGCACAATAAGCTTGTTTGTTGAAATGAAGAGTATCTTGACTGGACGCTTTAATTACGAGTCATTACAGTTGATCTGTTTTATGATGATCGTAATTAGGCGTGTTGACCACGTAGAGTCTTCAGTTGAGTCTTCACAAAACTATGGTTTTTGAGACGATCGAAGATATACGTCTGTTCTTCTTGAATATTGGCAGTAGAGTGTTTCATCAGCCCCAAAACTCCGCGCTGGTTGGGATTTCTTCGAATGATTTGATTGGCTGACACACTCTCCCTACTACACAAAATTTGAATCACCTTAGTCACCTTAGTGAGAATGAAACTAGTTTCCCACAGACGGAGAATTTATATTATTATTAATATTCTTAACACAACGGAACTGAATTGTCGTTCCGGATTTCCTGTGGCACTTTTATATTGCAATTATCTTGGTTGCAAACCAAGCTGTGCTAATTCCAAAATATACAATTTGTTGTAAATTCTTATAGCTATAACATATTAAAAGCTCTTTTATGTAGCTCAATTATTACAGAAGTTATTAACATAAAATTAATTAACTCTGTTATTATTTAATTATATTGCATAAAATTCGCACACCATATTATTAATATTTC
This sequence comes from Magicicada septendecula, assembly GCA_034769895.1. NCBI lineage: Eukaryota > Metazoa > Arthropoda > Insecta > Hemiptera > Cicadidae > Magicicada > Magicicada septendecula. Next base: position 400,027,108 of record CM068371.1, on the reverse strand, counting down.
GGCAAATATTTTGGCTATAATGGATTTCGCCTGAATTTACTGGTTTCCGAAATATTAATAATTGAAAGTTTGGATGTGGTCGATGCATTACACAGTGAGTTGATTATGTAACAGCCACGTGTGCGTCTTTTACAATGCATTATTATGATCGCTATAACATATGAGTGGAGTTTCGACTATTAAAATTTATTTAAACATCAATATAGTATACTCTTAACATATAACTCCAAATTAATGATATTTGGTCCTGTTATAATATATATAGATTAAATGTTGGTTTACTTGTACAGACTTAATTCATCATTTATAAAATTTCAGCGACTACCATCCTACCTGAGAATGAATTTAAAAGCATGTGATTAGCAAATAAAAAAATAATATTTCTGAAAGAATCATAATGATTATTCTTAATCATATTTTGTGGATACAGTGATGCTATTTTGTGATCATCCTTGCTATAAGCTTCTTCCTTTTATCTATTTAAGCAAGAAGGGATTGCACGCTGGTATAATGTGCACATGTGCTGAACAGAGTTGAATATTGAACAGTCTTATTTATTGTTGTTCATTGATTTTACATAACTACACATAATGTGTGTGTGTGTGTGTACACGCGCGTGATCATATCATGTATAAGTTAAACTACATGGTTGCTTGTTTCTCACCATATCTTAATATCTCCTTCTACAAACCTGTCCAGTCTTTTGCCACTTGATCATTCCCATTTATTTCGCACTCCTTCTCTTTATCAAAGCTTCAGCTTCTGTCAGCCTTCTCATTTTTTACTCTCAGTTACCAATTTTTTTTTAATACTTTTCGTGTAGCATTCGCTTCACTTGCTCATTATTTTGATTGTTTTGACTTGTATCCATATCAGTCTCCAATCTTACTCAGATTTCATCAGTTTTTGTTTTATCATAATATGTCAGGCCATCTGTACAAGTGTCTTCTTCACTAATCCATCTCCTGGTGCTTTCAGGCCATTGACATTTTTCTTTGCGAGAGCCTACATTTCCACCAAGTATAGTAATATTTTCTTGTAAAAGCCGTTTTTAGCTTTTATTGTTATATTCTATCTCCACGTTTATTAGTTATAAAACCCAGCAATACAGTAGTCAGATACTGCAACCACCAGGAAAATAAATGTTTTACTAAGTTGTATTGTAAAAATCAATTAAGCAGTATGCATTTTATAGCTAAAACGTTTTTAGTATGAAGGAGTTTGTACAGAGCTCCACTTAAGCTTAAAGTATATTCAAAACATAAATTTAACAAGATAGTTTTTTTTATAACATTTAGGTAGCATAATCAGTAAGGGCCAACTGTTGGATTGATATACACCTCAGATTGAAAGATATTACACACCTGATTTTTGGATGGCGTTATTGGAATATCATACAAGTGTAATCTTAATAGAATACATAACACATCAGGCAGAAATGTTTTGTTTTAAGGGTCTTATGAATGTTAAAACTAATTATATATGAGAAGAAATTGTGTGGTATTTATATCAAGTAAAAGAACTTGATCAGTTTGTCGCATACAACCTAGCTAGATTTCCTAATAAACAATCCCTGCATTCATCAGATAAATTGTAACAGCTATATAAAATATGTACTGTGTATAAATAAGATAGTGTTTACAGCCCAGTAAACGTTGTAATCATTATGAAACAGCTTGTGGCAATGTATACACAAAATGTATGTTTGGATTGGTTTATCATATCAGTGAATAAGCATCTTAGGAGGTAATAAGAAATCTGCTTGGCATAGAACTGGATATGGGGAAATAGTAGCACGACAATTCTGATAGTTTGGACATGTGTGTTGAATGATGGAGGGAAACAGAGAAATAAATAAGAAGTAGAAAATGGGGATATTGAGGAAGATATCTGTAAAGGTAGTAACAAAAGAGTTTAAGCACTGTAATATAATTTATGAGTGTAGCATAAAGGAGTATGAGTATGATTTTAATAGTAGTTTGGAATTTAGTATTTGTTGGTGTGTGTACATTCATAAGGTAATTAAATATATAAATTTGTTGTATTTTTTGGTATTTTATTATTTTGTACATAAATATGTTGATGTAGGCTATTATGTAGGCTATGTAGGGTGGGAGTGAATTGCAGGTGCTTCCCTAGGCATTCTCCTGAGGTATTCTTGTGCAGTTCGTTCAGTGTCACAACACTTCTTCAGAGATCTCCTTATGTCAAGATTGACCTCCAATCTAGCAACTTTGTGACCATCTGTGATCTTCTTGCCTTGTCAAATGTCATGTCCACTTGCATTTAATTTTGTTAAGTTTGTAAATTATATCAATTGTGTTCCTTTGGTTGTTTACAACTGTTTTTCAGTTTATCCTTATAATTCCTAGTACAGGCCTTCCCTTGTTCCTCTATGCGTTCCACATATTGATATCTCTCTATGTCAGTTGTCCATGTTTCTGATCTGAAAATTTTTATAGGAAGTATACTTTAAAATAATAAATAATAATTATAAAATAATAATTAAAAGTAATAATAGTAATTTAAAATATAAGTGTATTAATTTTTCCAAAAGATCATTAAAGTCTACATAAAATGGAAATATAATATGCATTCAGATTCATTAATCAATTTAGATTTGTTTTGAAAATTCCCAAAATATTAACACGTGTATGTGTTACTGTGAATGTGTGTGTGAATTAAGTCATACGTAATTTACTGATTAACAAGTCACTGATAAACTAGCTAAATATAAATGAAAAGTCTTTTAAGCTTAATGTACTACAATACGGAAGAAGTAAAAAAAAATACAGTAATGATAAAAAATTGGTAAATCAAATGAAAACAGAATAAAGTACAGTTTTTTTTCTATTCGTACTTTGTATTGCTTTGTTTTTCCTTGTATAACATTTCCTTCAATACAGATATCTTTGTAAAGTGCACGTCTCTCTAGAGGTGACCTGTTTGTTAAAAGTGTGTTAATAGTTTTTTGTTTTATTAAAAGAATTGTTATAAGTTGAATGTAGTAATAAATACATATTAGTATTTATTTTTTTATAAATCAATCATCATCTATGTCTGTGTATTTGCTATCTAGTCGTTTACTTGGTACCTTTTTTTTAATAACTGACATGAACTATTGTTCAACTTACGTTTCAAGTGTTTCTCATTAGCTTCATTAACAAACGTTCAGTGCCGTTGTCATGCATTAACGTGCACTGAATGCTGCCTTATTACTTGATACTTAAAACTTTGCATGTGTACACTACTCTTAACGGTTTTTATTTTTGACCCCTTGCACCATGTTATTGTGTTGATATCAGTTACATGACCTCAACATTTTATCTTGATGTAATGCCTCCCAATGCTTTTTTGCTTTGGCTATTCCCAGTTAATCAAGATGCATCAATGATATTTCTTAATGCTACCCTAAAAGTTGGATATTATAATAAATATCTTCATACTGATTTTAGAATCTGTTTATGCATTAAAAATTCATTGCATGGTAATAGAGAAGAATTTCATCATACTATCGACCAGTACAATATTTTGTATTTTGGTTCCAGTTTTCCTTTTGATGTGTGGAAAAAAAATATGCATAGTTTCATATGTAGTTTTCTACACCTTAGTTGTCAGTTGTTTTCAAAACATTGAAGACACAACATAGAAACACCAGTATTTACCGTCACTGTTGTGGTTTTTCTTAATTTCAAAGCAATGTGTCAGTCTTAATGACACCTGTGGGCCTTCATTAGGTAATTAATTAATGTGTATTTCATGCAATATTAAATACTAATACATTACAAAGATAACACAGAAATTTCATAAGAAACAACAATCAACAATTATACAACAACTTGTGATCTGTAACAGAAAGATTTCAGTGCAATGACAATACAGAATAAAGTAAAAGTAGAAAAGAGAATCACATTGTATCAGTGTCATAAATTTCCTCTACGAGTATACTTTGTTGTTATATTTGTCTAAGAAATAATCTGAGTCATCACAGATTGCAATTACCTTAGTTGTAATAGTCACAAACTTCATAGTCATTTATAAAATTTGCATGTGTGTGTGATATGTTTACAGTGTTATAAAAGTTGTATACTTGTGTATGTTTATAACATATTGCTCAGCAGTTTAGTTTGTAAACACCAGATAGATCGAATTTGTTTTGTGCTTTGTGTGTGTGTTTTGATAGTGTGTGTTCTGTTTTGTTTGTAGTTTTGTATGACGAAACTTTTAATAAGTGAAAACTGGTTCAGGCTATAAGGTAAAACTTTTACGTTTTTACCAGTGGCAAAGTTACATGGAGGCAATGCCTACCCTACAAAATTCTGTAGAAGAAAAATTATAAATACGTATGAAGTATGTAACGTAAAGATTATACTGTACATTATTACTGTAATGGTCGAATTTACTAATTACGTGCTGTACTCAGCGACCGCTAGACGGTGACAAGTGGCAGCAGACATAGTTAGTTTAAAGCGAATGAGGCAACGTGAACCTGCCTCAGAGTTTTTTTGTATACATCGTATGTAAGCAATGTGTTCTTGTGTTGGCCGAGACTGGGCAGTGCGGGGTGCAGGGGATTGACCAGCGCTCCACACACTGTAGCGTTGAGGCATGTCTCACTGCTGTTGCACGAGTTTTAAAGCGCGCTGTGTTGTTTATAATCGTGTTTATTTTGTGCGGTTATTAAAAGTGTGCCTGTGATTCCAGTGAACTAATAGACGATCAACACTGTCATTTAAATTATTTGTGACATTAAACATATATGTAGAAACTAATCAAGTTATAAATTTGGAAGTTCAATTAGTTATATTATTGTGTATGAATATAAGTGTGTCGCCCGAAATGAGTGAACGCGGTTCTTTTAATACTTTGTCAGGTCTTTTAAACTTATTAAAAAGTAAGCCATTTTCTTCTTGGATTTATGAAGAAAAATGTGGTGTAAAAAACAAGAGATTTACGCCTAATTTAGAAATTAAACATTTTGATGGTAAAGTATCTAGAAAATTTCAGTTTTCGTGGTACGAGCGATATTCGTGGTTGACAGGCTGTTCCGAAACCAACAGACTTTTTTGTTATACATGTATCTTGTTTTCTGGTGAAAAAGAGTGGATTTTATATGGAGTGACGGTAACAAAAAACTTTCTTAGAAAGGCAGACAAACACCAGAATTCAAATAAACATATTCAAAATGAAGAGCGGTACTGTTTGCTGGGACGCATGAGGATTGAACATACTCTCTCTGAAGGGGCTAGAATTCAAGCTGTTAAACATAATGAAGTCGTGAAACAAAATAGGCTTGTTGTTGAAAGACTTGTTGATATTGTGTATTTTCTCGGGAAACAGGAGCTTGGATTTTGAGATAATTTCGAAGGGGAAGACTCAGTCAACCGGGGTAATTATCTAGAATTGTTAGATCTTCTTTCTAAGCAGGAGCAGTACATTCGAGATCATCTCCAGTCTACATCAGGATTTAAAGGTACATCAAACGATATTCAGAATGAATTAGTTGAATCTGTAACTGATATAATTCAAGAGAAGATGAAGGCGGAGTTAGATTCTTGCGATTTTATTGGAATTCAGGCAGATGAAACTTTAGACGTATCAAGTAGATCTCAAGTCAGCATAATTTTTAGATTTTGTTCAAAAGAAGGTCCAATAGAAAGGTTCAAGCATAATTTTTAGATTTTGTTCAAAAAAAAAGAAGGTCCAGTAGAAAGGTTCATTGGGTTTTATGATGTTTCAGTAGATAAGACTGCATCAGGCTTATCAGAATTAATTGTTGATGTTTTAAAAAAGTGGGGTGTAACTGAGAAGGTAGTCTGTCAACCATATGATGGAGCCTCTGTAATGGCTGGAAAGCATGGAGGTGTTCAGCACTTTGTAAAACAGACTTGCCCAAGAACATTATTTCTACATTGCTATGCTCACAAGTTAAACCTCGTACTTCTTCATTGCACTAAAACAATAAAATCGGTTAGGCTCTTCATTCACAATCTTGTTTTCAAGACTTCATTCACAAGACAGCATTTCACACATTTTTTTGTAGATCCTCAAAGAGATCACAGCTTTTAGAATCTAGAGGATTTAAACTTCCACAAGCATCCACTACCCGTTGGAACTTTCATTCCAGAGCAGTTCATACCATCTTTTCCCACTATGGTGACTTGAGACAAGTTTTTGAAGACATTACAGAGAATGATGAAGGATGGGATAGTGATTCGTACAATTCTGCTGTTGGATTGCTTAACATACTCAAAAAGACCCATTTCATTTACTTACTTTGTTTTTATAGGGAAATATTCGTTTATACTGACCATCTCTTTTCTCTACTGCAACACAAAACTATCTCTGATATAATTCTGTGCAACACTGAAATTAATAAAACTACTGCTATCCTCAAGGACATGAGATCAGAAAACACTGTGTCGTCTTGTATTGAAAAATGTCACCAAATAAGTAGCGAGGTAATTATAGATGACAGTAACAGGAAACTGCTGAAAACGTTAACTTATGAAGTTCTTGACACTTTGATTATGCAGCTGGAGGTACGGTTCAGTGATTTTGAAAGTATCCAGTTTGTTGAGTTGTTGGATCCAAATCACTTCATTTCTTATAAAGAGAGTTTTCCTTCTTCTAAACTGAACAGCCTTATAAATAAATACCCTTTTTTCAATAGTGAAAGACTGGAAAATGAATTAAAAAACATTTACTCAGATACTGGAAAACATTTGTTCCCTCAAAGACTTTTACATTTTATAATTCTTAATGACTTAGAACCAGTGTACGTGGAAGTTTCAAAATTAATTCGTTTGATTTTAACGTTTCCTGTTACCACGGCTTCTTCAGAAAGGAGTATGAGTACTTTGAAAAGAATAAAAAACTACTTGCGCAATACGATGACTAATGAAAGACTTAACTCTCTTAGCACCATTGCTATTGAAAAAAAATTTGTGAAGGAATTGATGAGTGACCAGTTGTTCAAAGACCGTGTAGTTGACAATTTTGCAAGCAAGAAAACTCGCCGTGTTGAAATACTCTACAAAAAAATTTAAGGTAAGACTTTTGCCTACCCATTCATTAACTACTAGCTTCGCCACTGGTTTTTACCCATAAAAAACTTTCTGTTCCGAGTAGGTAGTAATTTAATTATATTTAATTAAAATATACTTTCAAAACATGTTATTATTGTGCTGATGCTAAGGAATTATATTAACTACCACTAATGTCCCCAGCCTGCAGTGAATCTGTGGCATTTGTAGGTGGAAGGTCTTACAGACACCAAGTGGGGAACATTATTGACAAGTTGAATTATTATATTTTTTTAACATTTTTTTGTATTAAAGTGGTTTTATTTAGTCATAAAATTTTATTGTGTATTACTAGATATTATTTTTTGTGTGTTATTGCCCATCGGAAGACATTCTGTTATTCACAAATACATAATTAGTGTTTCAACAGTGGTGAAATTGAAAGGATTTATAACTTGCAATAGAAACACACAGTTGAGTCGTAGATTCAAAAAACGCATTGTAGTGGTTTTGTTATTCTTTATTGTGATTGAATAATTTTAAATTGTTTTTTAAGAGACTACGATAAAAATGGTACGTAGCATTTATTGTATTTATATTATTTTGTGTTGGACATCTACTTTTGTGTAATAATATACAGTTGACTAAGCGAGTTTTAGGGCTTGCATATTTAAGGGGCAACGTGAAATCCGTAATGTGACGTTTTATAGCAAATTGATGTTGTGAGAAATGGCAGAACATCTTTTTAATAATTAATTAATACACACGTGCGGTAGTGTTGGGTTGTGTAGGAAATGTCAAAGTGGCAAATTTGTGTTTGTATGTGCAGGCACTCTTTATGTTTAATTTTTACATAGTCAACTATACATTCAGTGCTAGTATATGCAGGTATGTACAGTTTTGCAGCCTGTACTTACATTATCTTGTGTGTGTGTGTGTGTGTGTGTGTGTGTGTGTGTGATGACTCGATTGTTTTACCTGTACTCTTTTATGACTCGCTCTGTCTTTCATAAATAAAAGTGTTGTAACTCAGTAAATTATTGTCTCTTTTTCCTTTTTTCCGTACAAGCGAAAGCAAGAATTTCAGAGATACGATTAGTTAATATTATGAAATTATACATAAATTTAAATTGGACTGAACATTTGGTCTGTGTTCTCATATGTTGTGTAAAATAAACTAATATCTAATATATTTCAGTGAAACTTAGTTTTAGCGTTTTAGCTTAGTGTCAGACTGAAACCATTTTTTGTTTAGTGCCTGTCGATATTTGTGAAGAATATCGGATTTCAAAACGAAAACTGTAATTCTATTTTGAATGTGGATATGTTATTGAGGTAGGTTATTTTATAAATTTTTGTTGTGTGCTATGTTGATCAGTACGTAATATGTTCAACAGAATACGTTGAAAATCTAAACATACCGGTATGTAATATCTGAACGAGTAGAATTTGTGTGTGTGCGCGTGTGCGTGCATGCGTGTTGTGTGTGTGCTTCTGCTAATTCGTGATTACTTATACCCCGTTTCACCGACTTTCGTTAAGAGTTGAACAGCCCGTAAACGATTTAGCGGCAGATAAACTCACGAAGCTCAACGAATGATAACGGACGTTAAAGTCGTCGGCGTACTTAAAGGAGAATGTGTGATCTGAGACTAACGGACGTTAAAACTTATGTATTATAAGACCTAACCTTAAAATATATTTTGGCGTCAATTTATTAGGCCTGCGTTTTCGTACGTTCGCGTAAGACGCACATATTTGTTTGGTTTCTGTGATCTGAACATTTACATTGTCTCTGATTTCTGTTATTTTATTAAATCATTCATTTTATTTTCAGTTGTTTTGTATGCATATAATATATTTATATAAACTATTGTGACAAGCAACACGGAGAGGTAATGTTGACGTTAAATAATGTAACCTACTGTTACATATCCTACTGTAGTCATCCAGATGAAGGCGAAAAAAGCTAAAAATAGAAATAGACTTACCCATTTTGATATTTGTGAGAGTCAACAATTTGTAAAACGCTACAGGCCTTTAAAATGAGTTTAGTCCCAAATTTTTGAAGAATTGCGGTGTTAAACCACTATATTCTCAATAACAGGAATAAAACAATTATGATAATTAAAACAATAAGAAACTATAGTACCATGAAAACCACGTAATAGTGACGCAATCCAACAATTTTTTAAAATTTTAACACGATTTCTTACGACTTTTAGAGCAAACAAAGTAATAAAAAACAATAAACAAATAGGTAAATGTAACTACAAAGATAATGCGCAACAAAATTATAGGAAATCACGGACAGATCTTATCAAACATAATAACGAAAAGCAAGCAGTAAATAAAATGACAAAAAATAAGTGTAACAGCGTAAAAGAAATCAAGGAAACAGGAACGCTACCCTACTCACAGTTTCAAAACTTCTTTTGGTTTTTCCGCAAAGTTGAAATAGATTGACGATTATCACCACAATCGTGTCAACGAGCGTTTCACTAATGAAGTTCAAATTGGCGTTGATGAAACTTCGGTGATAACGGCCGTTAAAAATGTTTATCACCGGTTAATAAACGGTTTGTTAGGAAAAACATACGGTAACAAAGGTTCGTAAAAAAGTAACAGCCAAATGTCTGAAAGAAACAGCCGTACTTATAATATATGGTTAATCATGTAAAAGCACACACCATTTGCTATAATTACTACTTCTTATTTCTGCCGCTCTTCTCATTTGGTTCCCTTTTTTACCTCCTGTTTTTATTGTGGCATCTTCCAAATATGTTTTCATAAGTGTTCCTCACCCTTCTTTTCTAAAATCGTCTTTCCAGAATGTTCATGACTAGAGACGTAGCCAAGGGGAGGGCCTGAAGGGTCCAGACCCTCGCCCCAAAACTGACGATGCCAAAAGCTATTATAAAACTTAGGGTTAAACAGTCAGTATGGGTATCGTGATTATCACACTTACATTATGTACATTTTTTAATGTTACTTCATTACAGGCTTACAATTTGGCATTAAGGAAACTTGTTTACAAGAAGTACAATTTAGAAACATAAGGTCATTTTAACATTTTTGTTTTTAAATGTCAAAAAAATACAGATTTAACATTGCGACATGCTTTATACGACTGTTGTACTTGGAATTATATAGTAGCTTATAGGTACTAAACAAGTCAGATTCAGATTTTAATATTCACTTTTGTTTATTCAGATCTGATAAGGAAACAACTATAAATGTTTCTTTAATTCCACAGTTCCAGAATTTCCAACGTTAGGGGACTTTGTGTCTCAGCATTTCTCAACCTATGGGGTGCGACCCACTGCTGGGTCCTGAGGGAATGTTTGGTGGGTTGTGGAGTCGGCCTCAAAAATGTATTTACTTTATCTTAGAAACATGTCACATTTAGTATTAAGTAGAATTAAGTATGTGTGTAAAAGTACTCTGTGTTAGTAAAAATGTGATTATAAACTGGGTGCACACCCCTACAAATAATTCTGCTGGCGCTCATGTTTGTGGGTCCCATGAAGTGTAGTATCCTTTAAGGATATAAAAGGATGGGTCCCAAACTTAAAAAGCACTGGTCTATCTCTCTTCAGGAGAAAATCTGGCGCCCTCTTTCTGGAAGAAAACATCCCAGAATGGATATTCCCGACTTTGATTTCACACCTCCAATCTAATACAAACCCTCCCCCTACCAAAAAAAAGAAAATTGGCTACATTCCTGTTCGTGACACTGACACAGTATGTGTTAAGATCAGTACTAAATATTTAATTTTTGTAGATCCTGTTTCTTGTAATACCTTTCTTTTCTCTTTCATTTTCTTAGTATCTCTAAACTTGTTTATATTTTTCTTTCAGTTCAGTTATTATGATTTTCTACCAAACCCAGAGAATTGCTTTGAGATGTCTCTCTGCTTGTCCACCTCTCACTTTCATAAAACAGTGAACTCAAGCCTCACTTCTGTGTTGATGTACTTATTTGTTAACAAATTTGTGTGTGTTCATAAATGTTAATTTTTTGAAGGCTATCACTTTTTGCCTGTTCTTTACTTTTTTTTTCGTATATATTGTTGCCTTTGGTAATACTTGCTAGATAACAGAACTGGTTCATCTGTTTAAACGTGTTTTAATTTTATCATTTTTGCTAATATTCCTTTTTTTTAAATTTTTTTCTTGCTTTCTCTTACAACAAACTTTGTATTTTCTTTATGTCCCCTTTAATTCCCTAATAAAACAGTAAAAATTGAAATCATTCGTAGGAAAGGAGCTTCCGCAGTACAATAGAACTTTTGATTAACCAAGTATCACTCAGTTGAGATCAGGTTAATAAGCATATCTCTTGATTTGCTGTACCATTTATTTTATGACAGTATATGAAAATTACTCTGATCATAAGCAAATCTGTATAAATTGTCACAGAAAACCATAATCATGAAATCTTTAGTGATAAAGACAAAACAAATAGTAAAAGAAATCAAAAAATAATTCAAATGCAGGGATTATTGTAATGATAAGACTGCTTGAGCATTTACAAGAAGAAATCTTCGTGATGTGAAAGTGGGGCAGTTGTGCTGTGGTAGACTGTATTACTATGTTAACACATCAATGTGATAGACCCTTTTGCGAAAATAAATAAATAAAATAAAAGTGGTAAAACAGTGACTAAATTAAAGTGATAAATAAAATAAAATAAAGTGGTAAAACTGAATTAAAGTGATAAATTCATTATGAACAAGATTTTAGTAGAATACTAGCTGTTACCCGCGGCTTCACACGCGAATGTTTGACTTTTAATAAGTATTTTAATATAATTTTTATTGTGTATGTCTATATGGCATTCTGTCAGCTCGCCAGACAGAAAATATACTGCAGGAACAGATAAAGGTATAGTTCTGATGCCGCTAAATAACATTTGTTTATTTACATGTTACTATGGTAATTAATTCTGTTCTCCATGGTGTTGTTGACTTCTTTATACGCATCAATAAAAGAGTCATTAAAAGGGCCTAAATCGTATGAACGGGATAGAATTTGAAATTCCAAGTTAGACAGTGTTCTTTGCCATCTATCAAATGTTACCTATGCAACATTTGGTAGCAATCGGTGTATCGGTGTAGATTTGTATTCAGTACAAAGAAATCCTCAGACTTTGAGTTTTGTATATATAGATTGGCTATACCAGATTATAGCTACAGACTTTATGTACTTTATTTGGAAGAGGTATAATATAGGCCTTATTAATAGAGGGAATTTTTTAACAACATTTTGTAATAGTAGGAAAAATATAATTAGTTTTGTTTTTAACTGCATTAAGAGAAATTTCCCTGTACATTTACTGCCCAGTGCTGACACGATAGTTTACTGCCCAGATAAACGAGATAGTTCTGTACTGAGTTAAAATTATATGAATGTCGCTGTACAGCATTGTTGAAATTCTATATTTGTGATTAGATATATTTGAAGTGTGTCAGTAGGCCATCGTACAAACGCGACCCCTCAAAATTTATTAATTAATACCGGTACTATAAAACATCTAAATATTTTTATTTAGTAATTAGTTACAAATTATTTCATAGTGATAAATTATGTAAACAAAAAATCATAAAACAGTTTTATATAATTATTGTTGACAAAATTATACGATTTTAGACTTTGTGTACAGTAAACCTGACTTATTTGTTTTAATAACTTGAAATTGCCACTCCTTATGATTCCTCCAATCCCATGTTTCCACATGTGTACACTTTCTCTGGCCATAAGGGCAAGGGTAAGTTTACTTTGAGTGTACCAGTATTATTTAAATTTAGTCAACACAAACTGACTGACTAAGATAGCAGCATGGAGCCATTTTGTTTGTCTTTGTCTGTGCATGCATGCTGTGATGATACAGAATTGTACATCTTTTAAAGTCTATATTTGTAATGTTTAAAAATGTAACATCTCTTAATGTTAATAATGTGCTTACTAGATTATTTTCAAATGTCCAGTCTTAACGTTCTTTGCATTCTTAGTTCAGTCCCAACTTAACAACGTATTTCGCATAGAATGTACCAAGATTCCTAACCTTCTGTGGTTTGAATATGAATCACATATGCTAAAAGTTCAAATCGCATTAGTTTCATGTTATAATTCTAAATTTTTGTGGGTTGAGTTGAGTCCTGCATAGAAGATTGCTGTTTTTCCTTGAAGAATATTTTATAATATTTAAGCAGACCTGTCCCGCTATCCTGAGGCTATTTCCTTAACAGTTTTCTAGGTTCAGATAAGATATTTTTATTAGAACTGTTCTATGTTTATATTTATGTACGCAGTGCCAGTGTATATAGCTAGTTAGACACTACGGGCAGAAAAGTCAGTCACCTATGAGAATGGTCACAAACTAATAGGAACACTGTAATAAAGTTGTTTTAGTGGTTATGATCACAAACAGAAATAACACTGTTGCAAACCACTACAGAACAAAATTTTCTGATTAGCGCTTTCAAGGTGCACAGCTCATCATCAGAAAGCACTAATCAAAAAAATGTTTCTATAGTAGTGTGTAACAGTCTTATTTCTGTTTGCATCTGTTTTATTGAGAACACTTCTTTTAGGTTATAAAAACTGTAGTCACAACTTTCTGTTGCTAAAAATGTTTCCTACTTAATCTGTGGTGGTAGTGATTTGCATTGTTGTGTACCATACAGTCCTGCAGTATGTAGAAAAGACTTTTCCACTGCCGAAAGCATCCGACTCACACTGATTTAAAGGAAATTTATCAGGTTCATACATGAATATCAAGCATTGGCTTACTATTCCTTTGTTGTTTATGTCCATTTAGTCAGTAATATCACATAAAGTGTACTCTGCTGTTAGCCGGCTAATTGCAGGTCGCCCAATTCCTTTCTACACATTGTAGGACTTGTGAAGTAAGTGGGTCTGGAAAGGTGGCTGTAACTCTGTGAATTTTAAAATATTAATTTGTAAACAAATCCATTAACTGGTGTAAACATGCAAATGTAAAAATTCATTAACATATCTGCTTATGCAACAAAGATTTATGCAGCAAAGGTGTTCGAGTAAACAAAAAATAACTCATTAGTTATTAATGTGGTTGTTTTCTGTACCTGCTATATTGTCGTATTGGTTGAGTGAATTATCACATGTTCTCTTTTTACTACAAGTAGGACCCACCCTTGCACTACCCTACTTTAAGTCCTATGTTTCTTGCAAAAATCTTGTGTATATTGTTGATAGAGATTTTGATATTATATAGAAAAAGAAGTTTACTGAATAGCCATTCAGGAGATTTTACTTCCATGTTCCATAAGGAAATGGAAGTATGGTCATCGCAAAAAAAATCGTGTTCGAGATAACCTCAGATTCTGATTGTACTACCATCAAAACATGAAAAATATCGGTATGGAGAACCATACATGACTTCCATATTCTAAGATTTATATTTAAAATCATTTTCAGCCAAACAGCCAGGCTGTGTCTTACCTGCCTTTTTATTGCTGTATTAAATGAAAAATATTATATTACATTAAAATGAAAAAATTATAATTTTATTGCCTGGCAACAAAATTATTTTATTTTTAACAATTACCATTGTTTCAAAAAGTTTAAATAAATTTTCAAGTACTTTACTCTTGTTAAAACGTAAAAGGTTGCAGGTAAACTACCCCTTCCCCTTAACCGATCTTCACCAAAATCGAAAGTCATTGAGACCTCTACAATTCAGGGACGTATGCAAAAAATTATTTGATTCTGTTTGAATTTGCGGCTGTTATCGTTTGCCATAGAAAATACGCTTGATAAAAAAACGTTGCAGGTAAACTACCCCTTCCCCTTAACCGATATTCACCAAAAACAATAGGTCTTGAGTACTCTACAAATCAGGGCTGTATGCAAAACATTATTTGATTCTGTTTGAATTTGCGGCTGTTATCGTTTGCCATAGAAAATACCCTTGTTAAAAAAACGTTGCAGGTAAACTACCCCTTTCCCTCAACCGATCTTCACCAAAAACAATAGGTCTTGAGAACTCTACAATTTAGGGCTGTATGCAAATAATCTTTTGATTCTGTTTGAATTTGCGGCTGTTATCGTTTGCCATAGGAAATACCCTTGTTAAAACATAAAACGTTACAGGTAAACTACCCCTTTCCCTTAACCGATCTTCACCAAAAACAACAGGTCTTGAGTACTCTACAAATCAGGGCTGTATGCAAAACATTATTTGATTCTGTTTGAATTTGCGGCTGTTATTGTTTGCCATAAAAAATACCCTTGTTAAAAAAACGTTGCAGGTAAACTACCCCTTTCCCTCAACCGAACTTCACCAAAAACAATAGGTCTTGAGAACTCTACAATTTAGGGCTGTATGCAAATAATCTTTTGATTCTGTTTGAATTTGCGGCTGTTATCGTTTGCCATAGGAAATACCCTTGTTACAACATAAAACGTTACAGGTAAACTACCCCTTTCCCTTAACCGATCTTCACCAAAATAAACAGATCTTGAGAACTCTACAATTCAGGGCTGTATGCGAAACATTATTTGATTCTGTTTGAATTTGCGGCTGTTATCGTTTGCCAAACAAACAAAATTACCCTTGCTAAAAAAAAACCGTTGCAGGTAAACTACCCCTTTCCCTCAACCGATCTTCACCAAAAACAATAGGTCGCGAGTACTCTGCAAATCAGGGCTGCATGCAAAAAATTATTTGATTCTGTTTGAATTTGCGGCAGTTATCGTTTGCCATAGAAAAAAAATCTACAGACAGACAGACAGACACATAGACAGACAGACAGACACACACACAGACACTTTTCGGAAAACGACTTTTTTTCATGTTTTGAGTGTAGTAGACTCAGAATCTGCAATAATCTCGAACACGATTTTTTTTGCCATCACCATACTTCCATTCCTTAAGGAATATGGAAGTAAAAGTAATTACTTTTACTTCCATATTCCTTAAGGAATGGAAGTATGGTGATGGCAAAAAAAATCGTGTTCGAGATTATTGCAGATTCTGAGTCTACTACACTCAAAACATGAAAAAAAGTCGTTTTCCGAAAAGTGTCTGTGTGTCTGTCTGTGTGTCTGTGTGTCTGTCTGTCTGTCTGTCTGTCTGTCTGTAGATTTTTTTTCTATGGCAAACGATAACTGCCGCAAATTCAAACAGAATCAAATAATTTTTTGCATACAGCCCGGTTTTGCAGAGTTCTCGCGACCTATTGTTTTTGGTGAAGATCGGTTGAGGGAAAGGGGTAGTTTACCTGCAACGGTTTTTTTTTAGCAAGGGTAATTTTGTTTGTTTGGCAAACGATAACAGCCGCAAATTCAAACAGAATCAAATAATGTTTCGCATACAGCCCTGAATTGTAGAGTTCTCAAGACCTATTGTTTTTGGTGAAGATCGGTTAAGGGAAAGGGGTAGTTTACCTGTAACGTTTTATGTTTTAACAAGGGTATTTCCTATGGCAAACGATAACAGCCGCAAATTCAAACAGAATGAAAAGATTATTTGCATACAGCCCTAAATTGTAGAGTTCTCAAGACCTTTTGTTTTTGGTGAAGATCGGTTAAGGGAAAGGGGTAGTTTACCTACAACGTTTTTTTAACAAGGGTATTTTCTATGGCAAACGATAACAGCCGCAAATTCAAACAGAATCAAATAATTTTCTGCATACAGCCCTGATTTGTAGAGTACTCAAGACCTATTGTTTTTGGTGAAGATCGGTTGAGGGGAAGGGGTAGTTTACCAGCAACGTTTTTTATCATGCGTATTTTCTATGGCAAACGACAACTGCCGCAAATTCAAACAGAATCAAATAATTTTTTGCATACAGCCCTGATTTGTAGAGTACTCGCGACCTATTGTTTTTGGTGAAGATCGGTTGAGGGGAAGGGGTAGTTTACCTGCAACGGTTTTTTTTATCAAGGGAAATTTTTTTTTTTTGGCAAACGATAACAGCCGCAAATTCAAACAGAATCAAATAATGTTTCGCATACAGCCATGAATTGTAGAGTTCTCAAGATCTATTGTTTTTGGTGAATATCGGTTAAGGGGAAGGGGTAGTTTACCTGCAACGTTTTTTTATCAAGCGTATTTTCTATGGCAAACGATAACAGCCGCAAATTCAAACAGAATGAAATAATTTTTTGCATACGTCCCTGAATTATAGAGGTCTCAATGACTTTCGATTTTGGTGAAGATCGGTTAAGGGGAAGGGGTAGTTTACCTGCAACCTTTTACGTTTTAACAAGAGTAAAGTACTTGGAAATTTATTTAAACTTTTTGAAACAATGGTAATTGTTAAAAATAAAATAATTTTGTTGCCAGGCAATAAAATTATAATTTTTTCATTTTAATGTAATATAATATTTTTCATTTAATACAGCAATAAAAAGGCAGGTAAGACACAGCCTGGTTGTTTGGCTGAAAATGATTTTAAATATAAATCTTAGAATATGGAAGTCATGTATGGGTCTCCATACCGATATTTTTGAAAAGTGTCTGTAGAATTTTTTCTATGGCAAACGATAACAGCCGCAAATTCAAACAGAATCAAATAATTTTTTGCATACAGCCCTGAATTGTAAAGCGCTCAAGGCCTATTGTTTTTGGTGAAGATCGGTTAAGAGAAAGGGGTAGTTTACCTGCAACGTTTTACGTTTTAACAAGAGTAAAGTGCTTAATTTTGATAAATAAAATATCCTGAAAAGAATGTCATAATAATCCACTATAGAAAGGTATATGAAATATCTATAAATGAAAAGGGTAGTTGAAGGGGGAGGGGGTAATTTTTTTTATAAATTAAAATGGTAGTTGATGATGGAGGAAGTAAATTTTTATAAGTTTTATATGTATACTACGTTATTGACAACAAAGAAGTAGTTTCTATGGAAACTAACAAAATTCACTTTAACAAAATTCTATATTTTTCATTTTAATTTAAATCACATATGAGTGAAAATATATCGTTCCTGGCAGGCAAGCATATCTCAGTTATGTAATGTTTACTTTTCCAAAGTTTTGTTATTGTGATTACCACAATAAAAATGCCGGCAGGACACACACACACACACACACACAAAATTCACGTTATTTCTGGCCTCATTCATGTTTATTTTCTTATGTTTGCACGCTTTTTAAATGGAAAGTGCCGAAACCCACACCAACACAACGCGTGCAAGCCGAAAAGATGGACATCGATTTGCTTCCTGTGGATCGCTGAGCAGTGTTGTTGTATTAAAGCAATTAATATAATCTGCGTACTTATTTCTATTATGATATGAGAATTATAAACTAATATGTGCATGTGTGTGTGTATGAAAAATTTATAAATATTTTTCTCCTTTGGAAAATTGTTTGCCCCCCCCCTTGAAAATATTTTGACCTCCCTGATGGCTAGTTATTTACTAGCCTGTGTGGAATATAGCATTATGACATGGATCAGAATGGTGGGTGTTAAACAGGAGACACAAACGTATTAAGGAAGAAATGTTTTGCTGAAAAATTGTGTAGCATCACAAAATGATACTAGCATATAAACACAACTTAAGTATCAAATTAGTTAAGGAATTGGGATTAAAGAAGCAATTAATTAAGTAAAGGAAGAATTATATTAACTAAGTCGATCAACCAGGAATAGATAAAGGATAATCGTTACAGAATCATGAACAGGATGAAAACATAAGTTAACTTGAAAGCCAAGATCATAAATAACTTGACCGAAGACATCTAAAAGACTAGACCAGACTATAACTTTGACATTAACAGTTACCCAATAGATTAGTAGAGTGAGAGAATATATCATATTACAATGTAGAACCCATAAATGATTAGTATATAAACCAAATTATATTTGAGAATAAGAGAAGTCAGTCATGTAACAAAAATAACAGTTAAACTAGGATTCAGATCTAAGACGGGAGTTTGTAAACTATCATAGGAATAGAAATTTGTAATAAAAAAACTAGAGAGTTAGGAGCATAATCATATGTATTACAAAGAAAAATTGATAAACCATGATAAATAAAATGTGAAATAACACAGTATAAACAATAAATAAAATGTAAAGTATTATTAACATTGTATAACTAGTAATTGGTAAATATCACTATTACATTAACGACTCGGAACACTAGGTTTTTTATAAGTAAAAACATAAAGTTTTACCTTACAGCCTAAAACATAAAACTTTATGCTTTTACTTATAAAAAACCTAGTGTTCCGAGTTGTTAATGTAATAGTGATATTTAGTTAAGTAACGGACACGTCATGGACAACGAAATCCTAGTAATTGGTAACATAACCTTGAAAGAAATGTATGACAAGAACTATAAACATTGATTAAATATAAAATATACTGAACGTATAGGTTCTATAATATCTGAGAGTAAATCATATACCATGAGATAAGTATAGTGGATAACATTATATGATAAGAATGTTATAATAATTTTGTATAATAATGTAGTAGAGTATGAGGTGAATGAAGCCTAATTTTGTATTTGAAGAATAATAGGATTGTATAAGAGAATGTAAAATAACTCAAATTGTAATATAAAGTATGGCAATTGAACTGATTACTGCCAATAATGTTAAATCAACCAATATTATTGTTTTTGAATAAAGAATAACATAATTAGTAAGAAACCAATGTCAAACAACAACATACTTCTAATTAATAGAAGGACAGAGACCATATAAGGCATAAAACTTATAATAGCCTATGTACAATATGTCAAGAAAGGAATTATATAATTAGACTAAGACATGATTAATCTAAAAATGCTTGTAAAATAATCATAAGAAGATAATTAACAAGATAGGTGCTTGGAACAAGTGACCCTACCTATACTGAGTATGATAAATAAAGAGATTGTAAGATATATAACATGTTTTAAGTAATCAAAAGATTATAATGTATATTAGAAGTAAGTATCAATTGTTACAGTATATAATAGTTATGCCATTTTATTGTAAGAAGTAAAAATAGTCATAGAGACCCAACACAATGTTAGGCCTATTATAGAAATTAAGAGTTTTATAGCAAGTTAAGATTTATTATCATGTTTAATACTATTAAAAACATTTAGTAATAGCATACTATCATGTATACAAGAGGGGAAGCGAAAATTGTAACAAAAAATATAAATTTTAAAATAATGTATTAGTATAGGCAAATCGTTAAATTTGTACATTTTCTTATTAATGTATGAAAACATATCATGTGAGGACTTAAATTGAACAGCATTGAGCAAGCAATGCAATGCTAATTATGTAATAACAATTGTAATTATCATAAAAAACTTACGTTAGTTTTAAGAATTTTGTGAATTATGATATAGAAATGGAATACTAACAACACAAAAACAGACGCCGTCTTTGAAAATGGCGTAATTATCGTTGACCAATTGGAATTTTATGTTTGGAGGTCGTGGACCTCGAAGGAACAAGTCTCGACATCAAAAAGAGACGCGAACAATCAAATAATTCAGCGCATCGCTGGTATTCGTGTGTGATCATCCAGAGTAGTAACAACGGCTCTCCGCGTCAATTATAACCAGGGGCGGATTTAACATTTTGCTGCCCGTAGGCAGTATAAATTTGCCCCCTCCCACAAATCTCGGTGGGGGGGCATCATTATATTCCCTCTTTGGTTTTACAGTCCGCACTAGTGTTCTGTTTAAATCCAAACTTTGCTACACAATCGCGTGTGCTCTCGTTCATTTGCCAATTAATAGGATCAGAATCTAAGACCTTCCCTACCTGATTTGATGACATTTCATCATGATTTTTGACTTGAACTGGCTCTTCGTTCTTCAAAAATGAAGATTCCTCCACAACGGACCTCTGGCTGAACTGTGTGAACAGTATCTTCACCTTCACTGCTATCACAGTTATTGTCGGTATCATTAGAATGTCTCGATTCCTTAAATATTAGCTTGCCTCGGTTTCTGGAACCAACCTACAATTTGGTATTACATTGACAGATCTACATTTCTCAATTTGATCTGGATTGCCAACATCTAAAATCTCTCGGATGATCAACGCCAAATATTTCAATGGTTGAAAACATAAACATTCGGCCGTCCGTATTACTTTTGGGTGAAAAACAAAACTGCGTTATAGTTAAAAATTAAGTGGAGATAATTTTTATATTCGTGTGTGCTTAATTGAACTGGCTTTTGTACTTATAAATTTGTTTGAATCTAAAAATATCATTTCTTAACTCAAATTTTGCCGCTCCCCAAAATTTGCCGCCCCAGGCAAGTGCCTAGTCTGCCTGTGCGTAAATCCGACCCTGATTATAACCTCAAACTAATAGTACGAATCAACTCAAGAAGGTTAGGTGTCCCATATAAACAACAACATAACCCCGAAGAAGTATAAAGTGTTGTGAGTGAGTAGTGACATAACAAGGCCAATAAAGTGAATCATTAAGTGAAAGTGAATAATAACCAGTGGATAATAAAGGGGAGTATAGTGTACATACTTCGAAATTATTTAACCGAACTATAAATCATAATATTGTTATAACCGCACTACTTTATATACACTTGTGTACAATACATCACTTCATAATAACACTAACACATTAGTAATTTTTAATTTTTTTAATTATTATTCAATGAGTTTCATGTTGGAAACTATTTAATACTTTCACATGAGGATAACCTCAGCTTAGCCACTTTCCGGCCTATACGAACATTTTATTATTATTAGACGTAAGATATTGGTTGTGTTTATTATAAACAATCATTATTATAAAGCTTAGTAATTTGTGGCAGTTAATTTCGTTAATATCATTGTAGATCAAAAGAATTCATGTCTGAGAATAATATCAAATATTGTATAGTAAAGTTTAATTGAAGTAGAGTTGCCAACCTACTGAGCTAGAATTATCATAAGCCAGGTCAATTTATTGTCGAATCAAATGTTACTTAATTGAAATTTTAACGATCAAACATAATTGAAGGAATAATAAATGAATTGTAAATCAGATTAATTTAATACGACTTATTATTTTTATAATTGCTATATTTTATTTACGAAAGTTGGAATTTTCAAGCAACCTTGGTTACGTTGGCAGTACCGAATCTTAGGCGCCACGTATTATTTAAATTCTCAGACTAAAACAAATGAATTAACATAAAGGTGAACAAGAATAATTAGATTAAAATAATAATTTCAGATAACCAAATAAATGATTGGTTTCATTAATAACAATAAATTTATGGAATGCTAATATAAGGTTCCATATGGCGCCCAATTTAATTCTAATCCACCCTTGAATAATTTTCGATAGTGGTAAGTCATATAAATTACAATTTAATTTATCAACTGAACAACAGATAGTGTAAACATTATAAGATTTGACATTACACAGACGTAACGACATAGTAAGTATAAGATAACAACCAAACCCCGACGACGTATACAACCAGGTACGTAAACACTCAAACGTTATAATTTGTAATTATACGGGTGAACAGAATAGTCGTTCAGGAAATCAGAAGACAAATGGAAAGAAGGAAATCAAGACTCGATTTTAAAAAAGAAAAATGCTAGTATAGTATTGACAGGAAAGACTGTGATAACACTATAGACATCCCTCGGCCCCTCGCAGCGAGAGTCCAATTTCATTACAGGAAACAGATCGCAGCTACCTTTAGCTAGCTCTTCGTTTGACCTACAGACATTTTATCCAAAAGTACAGTCCTTCCTCTCGAAGGTTGAGGATAGTCTTAATCCACCTGACATGGTGGTACCATTTTAGCTGATACATAATTTCTTCAGATGCTGATTGTTAAGCAACTACTTATTTAATTAATATTTAAATGATTTTAAATATAAATTTTAGGACATGGAAGTCACGTATGGTTCTCCATACCGATTTTACTTCCATATTCCTTAAGGAATGGAAGTATGGTGATGGCAAAAAAAATCGTGTTCGAGATTATTGCAGATTCTGATTGTACTACACTCAAAACATGAAAAAAAGTCGTTTTCCGAAAAGTGTCTGTGTGTGTGTCTGTCTGTCTGTCTGTCTGTCTGTGTGTCTGTCTGTAGATTTTTTTTCTATGGCAAACGATAACTGCCGCAAATTCAAACAGAATCAAATAATTTTTTGCATGCAGCCCTGATTTGCAGAGTACTCGCGACCTATTGTTTTTGGTGAAGATCGGTTGAGGGAAAGGGGTAGTTTACCTGCAACGGTTTTTTTTTAGCAAGGGTAATTTTGTTTGTTTGGCAAACGATAACAGCCGCAAATTCAAACAGAATCAAATAATGTTTCGCATACAGCCCTAAATTGTAGAGTTCTCAAGATCTGTTTATTTTGGTGAAGATCGGTTAAGGGAAAGGGGTAGTTTACCTGTAACGTTTTATGTTTTAACAAGGGTATTTCCTATGGCAAACGATAACAGCCGCAAATTCAAACAGAATCAAAAGATTATTTGCATACAGCCCTAAATTGTAGAGTTCTCAAGACCTATTGTTTTTGGTGAAGTTCGGTTGAGGGAAAGGGGTAGTTTACCTGCAACGTTTTTTTAACAAGGGTATTTTCTATGGCAAACGATAACAGCCGCAAATTCAAACAGAATCAAAAGATTATTTGCATACAGCCCTAAATTGTAGAGTTCTCAAGACCTATTGTTTTTGGTGAAGTTCGGTTGAGGGAAAGGGGTAGTTTACCTGTAACGTTTTATGTTTTAACAAGGGTATTTCCTATGGCAAACGATAACAGCCGCAAATTCAAACAGAATCAAAAGATTATTTGCATACAGCCCTAAATTGTAGAGTTCTCAAGACCTATTGTTTTTGGTGAAGTTCGGTTGAGGGAAAGGGGTAGTTTACCTGCAACGTTTTTTTAACAAGGGTATTTTCTATGGCAAACGATAACAGCCGCAAATTCAAACAGAATCAAATAATGTTTTGCATACAGCCCTGATTTGTAGAGTACTCACGACCTATTGTTTTTGGTGAAGATCGGTTAAGGGGAAGGGGTAGTTTACCTGCAACGTTTTTTTATCAAGCGTATTTTCTATGGCAAACGATAACAGCCGCAAATTCAAACAGAATCAAATAATTTTTTGCATACCTCCCTGAATTGTAGAGGTCTCAATGAATTTCGATTTTGGTGAAGATCGGTTAAGGGGAAGGGGTAGTTTACCTGCAACCTTTTACGTTTTAACAAGAGTAAAGTACTTGAAAATTTATTTAAACTTTTTGAAACAATGGTAATTGTTAAAAATAAAATAATTTTGTTGCCAGGCAATAAAATTATAATTTTTTCATTTTAATGTAATATAATATTTTTCATTTAATACAGCAATAAAAAGGCAGGTAAGACACAGCCTGGCTGTTTGGCTGAAAATGATTTTAAATATAAATCTTAGAATATGGAAGTCATGTATGGTTTTCCATACCGATATTTTATAATTGGCATCTCATAAAAACAATGATTTTCTTTTCCAGGTATTAACTTTCATTTATAGATTTTATGAAGTTGTTCATCATAAGAGTGTCTACAGGTTAACATTTTTTTATGACTAGATTTAGGTTAAATATTAGGTACAAATGTTGGAATTCTTGATTTCACAATTTTGTGAAACTTATATCAAGCTATACACAGAATGTAACTATAAAAAAAATAATTATTTTTATAAGAAATTGTGAGAAACCTACAAGTTACAATTTGACAGCATTACAAATAATTTTATTTTTGCTAATAAAAGGATATACGTATTTTGTTTACTTAACATATGCTGTAAAAGGAATGTTATCATAAGGAGTGTCCCACATTTATTTATTTAACATACAATATTTGTTATTCTATCATTTTATATTTTGAAATGGTTATTAACAAAAGGAATTTTAGTAATTATATATATAAATCATGGCAAGGATCTGTCAAGCAGAGATCTGTTCTGACTTAGGTGTTAGCATTTTACTGCACATCTCCCCACGCAAATAAGCTTGGATTTCCTGATCTGGAGAAGGGGAGCTGATATAGTGACATATTGATGTCAACAATTCAGATTAGTTGGCTAGGCTAATGTGCCATTGAGAGGCAGGGTTGAATTTAATAAACTTTGAGCAAACCAATAATAACCAACTTTCATTCAAAAAGTGAATATTTTTTCAATTGTATTTGAACCACTTCTCCCAAACCATCATGTCATATCTTCTATAAATTATAAAAATAGAGCAAAGAAAACTGAACATTATGAATGAATAAGTACATAATACCAATGTCAACAAAAGGTAACTATAAAATGTGAATTATTATTATGAGTCCATTAGTAAACTATTGTATTCCTTTGTAAGCAACTCGTTGATTTTCCTGCAGGTCTCCCATGTAATATCTTCAAATAAATACACTGCAAGTAGGTTTATTTTCACCTGACGCATGTTTCACAGAAATTATTCTATATCTTCAGAGGTTTGTTTGAATTGGAATTGAATGTTTCGCTTACAATACAGCTGTAACATTCAGGTGAAAATAATTCTACTTGCAGTGTATTTATTTGAAGATATTAAACTATTATAGTCCCTGTTTTTTTTTTTTCATTTGGACACAGCTTGCATTGCAAACAGAAATAAACTAAGCATAAATAAATGACTACAAAGTCAGTGCCTAATTATTTTTTTTACTTATATACTAAAATTACATTTTCTTCTGACTCATATATTCTGAGAAGTGTGTTTTCATTTGTTTCATTGTGCATCGTCAGTATTGTCTAAAATTATTTGTTTATTATATAATTACCATAGCCTGTGGCACTACACTTTTTAATGAGACTTGGCTCCTACGTTATCTGTCTCCATTGATTTCTGTCTTGTCGTATCCTCCTCTACATCCAGTAGCAATCTGTTCCTTTGTATCCCTCTCCATTTGGGTCCATGCATCGTGCTGTCAGGTACCATTTGGGTTGTTCTGCTGACCACATTCTAGGAATACTTTGTGACTAGTTTATACTTCAGGGTTTGATTCACCATGTGGTGTGCAACCTCTCATCATGTCACGCTCCCTGTACTTTTGTGCGGTCTCTCCCTCCCCTATAGGACCATATTTTCTTAAATCTTTATTTTGTAAGTAATTGTTTATAATTCATTTATAAACCTCTGATGATGCTGATTTAATCAGTAAAAGGTACATAAGGGATATACAGTATAATTTTACTTTCAGAAATAGTTAATATTTGAAGAACTGTTCATAATTTCTTAAATCTGTGCAGTAGGTTTATGACATTATTAAGAAGGGTCAGGCCACTTCTGTTTTGGTATTAATGGTCAGACCATTATTGCTCTATGTAATTTCACTTTTGTATTTTTGAATATTAGTTATGATTCAAATAGATTTTTGTACGTATAACAGAAGCTTGATAACCCTTGATGGTTCTTTTTTGTTTTTCCTTTTCTGTGGCATTTTAATATTTCATGCTGCCAAAAGATAGTTTTTCAAAAATATAATCTATTTATATAAACCCGTTTTATAAAATAAATTTACCGGCGTTTCCATCCTGTGATTTCATCTATACATTGGTTGTGTTAACATGTTCTGACACACACATATCACATGAGAATCGTATCACTCCCTTGGAGATGACTAAAGCAACATGATTTAAAAAAAAAAACATAACTATTATTATAATTAATAACAACAATCACAGAACACAAATTCCTGAAACATACATCCAATCGTAAGTGTGTACACAATAATGTTATACATATTGGATATTCATTCTAATGTTGAGTTTTATGTCTTGGAACACTTAAATACAATCAGCACAAAGACTAAGATAAAGGGAAAAAGTTGATTTTATTTTATTTGTATAAATAACTTAGATACTGACAAACAGGTCTGTTAAATTTATTTGATTCTTTTCTTTTATATAAATTATAAACTCCATCAATATCGATTAAAGTATAAGAAATAATATTGTAAAATACAAATTAATGATTATCTTGTTGATCCATCCTCTTCGTTCACTTTATAAAATATTATTATATATGTAAACTTTCACAATATGAACGTACTTTCTTTACACTTTCCCAAACGTTTCGAGGTGATGTTCCTCTTCCTCAGTGGGAGTAAATACTGATTGTCAGTTAACAGAATAACGGTTATGGACTTAGGTGTGTGTGGTGGGGGTTGATGGTGGGAGGGAATTGGCGCTGAGGTTCAAATTGTGTGTTTGGATCAGTGTATCGAATAGTGTATGTGATCTATAATGTAATTGTTCATTTAATATGTTGTTTGGTTGTAGTGTGTGATATCTGTATATTTCAAGTTGTTCAGCTGTGTTTAGTTTTTACTTTTAGGTAAGTAGTGTAATATTTCCATGTTGTGTTGTATGTTTGTGTAACTGTGGTTTTCGTTTTGTAAATGTGTGGCAAATGTGGAATGTATGTAGTTTGTGGTGAGGGCTTTTAAATGTTCTGAAAATCTGGAGGAAAAAGATCTTCCCGTCTGGCCGATGTAGAATTGGTGGCAATCATTACAATTTAATTTATATACCCCTGTTTTGTTGTATGTGTCTGTGTCTTTGTTAGTATTATTTATGTGTTTCCTAATGGTGTTGTTGGTTCTGTAAGCTACTTTATAATCACATCAACAGCACACAACCCAGTAAATACATAACACTTACATATTACAATTCCAACACGCGCAAAATTGCTAACACATTTAGGAAACATAATTATAAAGTAGCTTACAGAACCAACAACACCATTAGGAAACACATAAATAATACTAACAAAGACACAGACACATACAACGAAACAAGGGTATATAAATTAAATTGTAATGATTGCCACCAATTCTACATCGGCCAGACGGGAAGATCTTTTTCCTCCAGATTTTCAGAACATTTAAAAGCCCTCACCACAAACTACATACATTCCACATTTGCCACACATTTACAAAACGAAAACCACAGTTACACAAACATACAACACAACATGGAAATATTACACTACTTACCTAAAAGTAGAAAACTAAACACAGCTGAACAATTTGAAATATACAGATATCACACACTACAACCAAACAACATATTAAATGAACAATTACATTATAGATCACATACACTATATTCGATACACTGATCCAAACACACAATTTGAACCTCAGCGCCAATTCCCTCCCACCATCAACCCCCACCACACACACCTAAGTCCATAACCATTATTCTGTTAACTGACAATCAGTATTTACTCCCACTGAGGAAGAGGAACATCACCTCGAAACGTTTGGGAAAGTGTAAAGAAAGTAAGTTCATATTGTGAAAGTTTACATATATAATAACAAATTAATGGTACAAAGGAAATTTCAAAAACTATATGCATGGAGCATGTATCGTTTGTTATATGATATATATTGTAGCGTGACAGATTATCCACATTATAATGAATGAAAAATGATCATAAATAAATTTAAAATAAAATGAAATCAAGGAAAAATCCAAATAAAAACAAATAAGTACGACAGTAAAATGCAATCATAATTTGAAGAAATAAAAATAAATTAAAAACAACTAAGCAACACCTATGAGTAATGAAAAATAAACCAAAAAACTAAAATAAAGTAAGGAAATACCCAGGTAGGATAGGAGTAAGTAAGGGTTTGTCTGTTTCATTTCTGCCGCATTTTGTTTAATTTCTTGCAACATTTGTTTAAGCATTTTTTCGGTATCCATCTTTACACAATACTTTCAAACACTTCACTGCTGTACTACTACCAATTCACAAAACTTTCTTTGGGGATTGTTAGAGTTGGATGCCAGCTGTTTTACTAGTTAAAACAGCAAAATTTGTTTTAACGTAAATTGAATTTAATTTAAATTTAATTCGATTTTTGAGCCCCACGTTCAGGGCTACATTTATAACTCAATAAATGTTGTTTTGAACGCAGATTTAATATAATTTAAATTTGTCGAGCCCCACGATCTTGGAGCGCCATTTATAACACGATAAATGTGTGTTGTTGTGTTTATGCACCGTGTGTAATGTGTTTAATGAGCACCTACCTGCTGTCCGTTCTTGCGGCTTCTTCCGACTATGGACGTGTGGATTTGTGATTTGAATTCGCAAGTAGATTAACTCAAGTGTACAACAACGAAACGCTAATCTTGTTATAATTATTGTAAAGAGTTTTGTGAGGTTGGTAGGCTACGTAGTACAGCAATAAAAATACACTGTGGGGTAATAAAATTGGGGTTTATTATACTAATCACACATAAGAATAAAAAAACTTATAGTTACAACAATTCTTACTAACTAAAACAGTAAATAGAAACTGGTACGATGTTTTCTGAATGGTTACTATTATTCAGCAAATGAGCTTGTTATTTCAAATTATATTAATTGTATTTTTCTTGATTTCAAAGAAGTTAGTTTTAAATTAATTTAATTTAATTCGGAATGCATTTAAAATGATTTTAATTACTCTAAAATTGCTTGTAAATATTCTGAAATAAACTAGCCGTGAATCTAGTTCAACGTGCCTTTATTCACTAGTGATTTGACTCATGTATACTGCAGTATAAGTAATTAATTAATTCTCTAATAAGATTTGTATAGCGCTTTTCTTTTTATCTATATCTAATTCTTAGCTAGGGCTTATTAGTTACTCATACATGCTGTAGAGATTATCACAATTGAATATTTCTTATTAATTTGAGTCTTTGATTTATCGGCAACTGAATTATTTCTTTTACAATGATTTTTAAAAAAAAAAAAAAGGAAAATTCGATCTTTTGAGAAGTGAATAATTTGATTTTGACTTCCCTGGTTCAGAAGATGATGTAGAGATGCTCCGGAAATCCCTCGCTGTCCTGATCCAATCTGCTAGAGACGACGATCTACTGAGCGTCCTGGATTTTGGCGATGAGTTCGGGAATCAGCAACACTCTGCTCCTTCTGCAACTGGTGATGGTTTTACGTCTGTAGTTTTAGCTGCTACAACTGCATCAGGCTCCTCGTTCGATTCATGTTTCACTCCAGCGTGTGTGTCTCGTTACGGGTTGTCGCTCTGCTCGTCAGTTCTTCAGCTCATACCTTGGTGATAGACGGCCTCTTCTGTCGTACTCTTGAAGTGATTTCTTGTAGTATAGTTGATCTCTTGCATGCGTATGCCAACAGTTTATGTATTGCGTGATACGCTTATTTGTTGATAAGTAAGAGTATCTTGAATAGACGATATTATTACGAGTCGTTACAGTTGATCTGTTGTACAAGACGATCGTAATAATGCGTGTTGACACCTCGAGTCTTCACAGATGTATCTTCACAAATGTGTGTTACTAAGACGATTGAAGATGTACGTGTGTTCCTCTTGAGTACTGGCAGTCGAGTGTTCTTTCAGCCGAAAACTCCGCGTTAGTTCCAATTTCTTTGAATGATTTGATTGGCTGACACACTCTCCCTTCTACTCGAAATTTGTGGTCACCTCATTCCGTGAGAACGAAACTGATTCCCACAGTCTGAGAATTAATATTATTTTTAATATTCTTAACACACCGGATTTTAATTGTCGGTGCGGATGTCCGGTCGCAATTTATATTGCGATTATCTTGGCTGCAAGCCAAGTTATGCTAATTCTAAAATATACATTTGGTTGTTAATTCTTATGACTATTACATATTAAAAGCTCTGCTGTGTAGCTCAATTACTAAGGAAGTTATTAACATAAAATCAATTATCTCTGTTAATGTTTAATATATTAAATAAAATTCGCACACCTTATTATTAATATTTCGGCAAACATTTTGGCTATTTTGGATTTTTCCTAAATTTACCGGTTTCCGAAATATTAATAATTGAAAATTTGGGCGTGTGGTTAAGTAGCGGCAGCTGGCGTTGCCGTGTGACCCTGTACAATGCGTTAAGAAGCACGCTACATCATAAGAGTTGAGTTTCAACGCTTTAAATTTGTTTAAACATTGATATAGTAAACCCTTAACATATAACTCCAAATCAATGAGATTTGGTCACGTTATAATGTATATATATATATATATATATATTGTAACATAACCAAATATGGCAGTTACATAAAATGAGCCTAAAGGACGGCAAGTAAGATAAAAAATATGAATGTAAATCTAGATAAGTAAATCCATGTATATAAAGTGTGTATCTACAAATGTGTTAATATGAAAATCCAACTATGAATAAGATAATATCAATCTAGTGACATCAACTACGAAAAATAAGAAAGAAAATGAAGTGAGCCAAAACCAAATACCAATTATAGACCCAATAGGATCCAAAAGTGAGGGGAAACGACGAAATAAGAATTAACAAACTCCAAAAGTGAGGGGAAACGACTAAAGAATAATGACTACGATGAAAATAACAAGAAAGAAGAAAGAAGAAGGACAAGAAAGCTGACTCAGAAGAGAGAAGAAGATGAATAAATCATACCAGAAATCAACATAAACCACGTGCACCAAAGACTAATTAAGTGACAAGTGAAATAATGATTATCAGATGTGAGGATGAAAAACAGTGATTAGCATTTAAGGAAATACAAACAATGACAGTGCGTACTTAATAGATGTGAAACATGTGAATAACCAACTATTTCTACTGATAAAACCACACAAACAATTATAGTGAGGAAGTTTATAAGTATATGAAAATATGTTAATTCCATGATGAAAACAACAAGATGTTAAATAAGTCAAATAGACACGAACAATGAGTGTGACGCATTTAATAAAGTTGTGATTAACACAGATAATCATAAGTCCACCAAAATGAAACAAAATAGAACAATATAACTATGTTTTATTTTTGGTAAAGAACTGACAACAGTATAAAAAACCCTTGTATCAAACAAAATGGATTGAATTGAATTCAACCTATGACTAGAAAAATATCATAAATAATACAATAAGATATATATTAATGTTTAAGAAGGAATGTATAAACATGTGTCACAAAATAAGTAAAATATTATTGTGAAAGACCATACTGATACCATGTAGGTAGTAGAGACATACTGCATTAAAACAGATGGTACATTGTTACATAACCCATAGAGAAAGTGCCTGTTAAACAGAAAACCAAAAATATCAATGAAAATAAATGATTATCAACAATGATATCAATTAAGGAATTGTTATAAATAACAATACATCCTAATAGACAATACATTATAATGCAACCATGTAAATAAAACCAATCAAATGCAATGGCAGACAGCTATAGCAAAGATGCAACAAATATGCCAATTCAAATAGGCAAAGTGCAATATCAAAACCAATACTAAAGTGAATAACCATATTACCAGTAGTAAGACTAATATCTGGTAATGGTTTGTGAACAGATCTTTAACATAATAACAACAGTATTATAAACAAAATAATATAAACTAACTAACCATGTACAAACAATCAGATGTAAGATGGACCACTGTATGGCCCATTAGTTAAGGAAAATAGTGTATTAAAACTTAAACACAGATTGTTCACAATATTACCAGTAGTTAGAGGGAAAATCAATACAACTTTGAGAACAGATTAGAACTATAAAAACAGTCAGTATATATGCAAATAATTAGAAACCAACTGACCATAGTGACAGAAATCATATATAAACCAACCATGTTAAGTAAATTACTTAGGTAAAATATAACATATAAATTTATCTAAGAGTAAATGAGAACATTACCAAAAGTAGGAGTAATGTCTAATACCAATGTAGAAACACAAACATAATGTAACAATAACAGTTTAAGTATTGTTTTTATGAAAAATAAATGACCATTATGTTGAAGCACCGTAGGAACAAGCCCATTATTAGAGAATTGAAGGGTACTAAACTAGCTAGAAGCTGACCAATACATGTAATACATTAAGTACAATGTATGTACACTAATGACATCTAATACATAATATAATTCACTTAGAAAAGACTAAAATTATATTGACAATTGTATGAGAAAGGTAGAAGAGGAAGAAGACAATATATGTATTATGTTTAATACAATCATGTGAGGATACTTAAGTGTGAAATCATGTACATAATCGTTTTAGTATCATAAGATTGTAAGATTACTTGTATTAGATAAGGGAAATTCATTTTAAATACTTTTATATAAAAACCAAGATGGACGCCTAATGACGCTAAAATAAGCTATTGTTAAGGAAATAATTATTTCCAAATAACCAATCAAACCAAGTGAGAAATGGACTCCAAGTGTTTATTTAGAAAGTGTTTTTATTAAAAATAATTAAATCTGGTGTCAAAAACTTATAAATATAAGAAACACCAAGATAATTAATAAAAACATTATTTTAAGAGAAGCAATGTAAATAAAATAGTGTTGTTTAGACTTAAATTAAAGAAGAAAATGTCTATAATTCAATGACATAACTCATGTAACGATAGGACGTTCAATAAGGAAGTTATTGTAATTATTAACTTTTCAAGTATTTTTTACACTAGTGCTTACGTCACATAAACCAGGACCCAAAGTCGAAATTTGGTAAAACACCAAATATTTTAATAAAACATAGGCCTTTGGGGTGAAGATTATAGTGATTACAGCCAATCAAATCAACGCATTTTGTCAGACGCGAGAGATACGCTTTGGAAAATTGTAACAGTCTAAGAACAGCTTCCAGACGAATAGGTCACGCAACTCAACGCCATGAAAAAGTATTATTTTCAAATTTGTGCGCGTACATTGACATTAAGTTGATATACAGACATAACCTTGACACAACAAATACACTTCCGAGTGATATGTGCGGGATTACCGAACAATATAAGTACGATAGTGTATAATCCCGATCGTACTCGCGTGTGTTGTGATAATAAACAGGGAGTACATTATTTTATTTAAATAACTTTGATTTTTAAAAATAATATTTTGAAATAGACATTTTGATACTACGCGAGTCATTACTAGCGCAGCATCAAACTTGTAATGGAATTATTAGAATTTCAAGAAATGTCAATTTTTATTTATTAAAATATTAAATAAATATTTTAATTAATTTTATAATTATAAAAAGTATGTTTAAAGTAATTATCACTAATTACAAGAGTTTACATTTAGTCACTCTTTTGACTAAACTTGTTTTGATTATTCGATGTTTTGAAATAAATAACATTAACTTTCGTACAAAAGTATAAAGCAATTTTAATAGTAACATGTTAAAAGGTTACTAATATTATGTTCAAAAATATAAATTAAGAAATATTAACCAGTAAGAAATCATTTTCTATAATAGAATTACCTGTGATCGCTAACCTCAAATTGGTAGCGGTAGCTTATTAATTTAACTGTTGCATCTGTTCTCAAATAGTTTCCAAACTAAATAGAAATCATAGCAAG
This sequence comes from Magicicada septendecula, assembly GCA_034769895.1. Lineage (NCBI taxonomy): Eukaryota > Metazoa > Arthropoda > Insecta > Hemiptera > Cicadidae > Magicicada > Magicicada septendecula. Next base: position 399,992,727 of record CM068371.1, on the reverse strand, counting down.
AGTTTTTTTTTTTGTATTTTATTAAATTTTTCTCTTGAAAATATATAGTTATCAAATTCATGGTTGAAAATAAAACGATACATTGAAACTGTACAAGCCACGAGTCTGACGCTTGCTATAGAATGTTATAAGGTGCGTGCGCATCCAAACGTACGATAATTACATACTTACCATACATATGGTATTAAATTTCATTGTTTTATATTTATTCGTTATTTTTTAACCATTGTTTAATTTTATTGATTCTATTAATATTACATCTTGACACTGATATCATGTATCCTCAAAGAACCTAACAACCTGATAATATATTAACAAGAAGACATAACCTATTAAGTTCAAATTATTGTATTAAAGACAGGACTACCAGCATTGAGCCTGGATAGAGTTTTATGTTAAAATTAATCAATTGTAATTATTATTTAAAGGGTTATTAGCCAAATGATTGTTAATTGTTTTTTTGAAATTTGCCATTTATTAAAATTTGTTAATAAACCTTCACTTATTTACCTATGAACAAGAGTATCATTTCAAATAGAAATTAAATTATTTCTTTTAAATCAGTTCTACCAAAGGTGGCGGAAGAATTCAAACAGAGAGTAATTTAAAGTATTACATATACGTGCTAACTCATTCATATTGTGTGTACTAACTGTTTTGAATATTCAAATTGAATATTTGTGTGCATTTTGAATGTATGTATTTCAGCAACCGTCACAGAACAGGACTGAAACGGATACTTGTGGTAAGTGAGGGAGGCATACAACAAAAAGTGCGCGAAACTTATTTAAATCGAAAGAGTGAAATCTTCATAAACACTTATACAGATTATACAATCACACTAATAACTCCTAATAATTATAATTGGAGCAGTTTTTATAGAAACAACATAATAGCAGATGCCGGAGCGTATCTGCAAGCATACTACAACTATAAATACAATTATACTTACACAGCATAATATCTTATCATCTATAACTTAACGTTATAATATATATATATATATATATATATATATATATTACTTTAATATTTATACTAAATTTACCTCAAGATGTTTTTTCTGTTTGGAACATGTTTTGAGAGTTCCTGTTCTCTCATCTTCAGCCTTCGCCATCTTGTTTCTGGTGAAGTATTTGTGTGTTGGCTGCTGGATGTTATTAAGGTTGTTTGTTGGTCTTTGGTCTTTTAAAGTTGTATAATTGTGTGTGGTTGTGGTATATGTTTTTGTACTTTGTGTATTTTCGATGTTGAGTGTTTTGAATATTGTGTCATGTTTTGTATTGATTTGTATTTGTTCTGGTATTAGTTTGTTTTGTGTTTTATGTTTGTATATTTGTAAATTTTCCCAAATGTTCATTATGGTGCCTTTGTGTGGTATATGTTTTATTAGTGATACATTGGTTATGTTTGGGAATTTGTGTCCTGTGTTTATTGCATGTGTGGCTAAATTGGATTTATATATTTCTGGTTTTTTGTATGCGTTTAGGTGTTCAAAATAACGTTTTTTCGGCTGTTTTTTTGTTTGTCCTATGTAACATTTATTGCAATCTTGGCATTCAATTTTGTATATACCATTAGTTGTTGTATTATCTTTGTTGTGTGAGCTATTTAGAATTTGTAATTAATTTTATTAGTTTTGTATGCTATTTTTATATCTGTGTTTTTAAATAGTTTTGTTAGTTTTGTCATTTTATTATTTATGTATGTGAATGTGGCCCATTTGTTGTTGTTGTTATTATTTATGTGTTGTTCATTTTGATTAATTCTTAATTGTTCAGTTTTTATTTTGTATTTGATTTTATTTTCTATTTTGATCATAGTATTTTTATTGTATCCATTTTCATAACCAGTTTGGTATATTATATTTCTTTCTTTGTCAGTTTCTTGTTTGTTTAGGGTTATTTTGTACATTCTGTTAAATAACGAATAAAACGCTGCCATTTTATGTTGTGGTGGGTGGTCAGAATGGTTAGATATAATGATGTTAGTGGAAGTTGGTTTTCTATATATTGCATATTGTATGTGTTTGTTGTATCTTGTGATGGTTATGTCTAAATGGTTGATTTTGTTATGTTTTTCTTTTTCTTCTGTGAATTGTATTTTGGGATGTATGTTATTGATTTGTTTCAATATGTTCTCTGCATTTGTGTTTTTGTTATTTGATACATATAGTCCATCATCTACATATCTTACCCATATGCCATTTAGGTCATGTGTTTTTATGATATTTTGTATTTTGGTGTCTATGTGTTGTAGGAATATTTCTGCTATTATGCTTGATAATGGTGATCCCATTGCTAAACCTTCTTTCTGTTGATAAATTTTGCTATTAAATTCAAAGTAATTTTGTTTTAGTATTAGTTGGAGCTATTTTTTATTTCGGTTATATATTGTTTGTTTTCATTTTGTTCTTTAAGTTTGTTTATTATTATGTCAATTGTTTCTTCTACTGGGATATTGGTGTACATGTTTGTTATGTCATATGATGTGAAAAATGTATCAACAGAAAGAAGGTTTAGCAATGGGATCACCATTATCAAGCATAATAGCAGAAATATTCCTACAACACATAGACACCAAAATACAAAATATCATAAAAACACATGACCCAAATGGCATATGGATAAGATATGTAGATGATGGACTATATGTATCAAATCACAAAAACACAAATGCAGAGAACATATTGAAACAAATCAATAACATACATCCCAAAATACAATTCACAGAAGAAAAAGAAAAACATAACAAAATCAACCATTTAGACATAACCATCACAAGATACAACAAACACATACAATATGCAATATATAGAAAACCAACTTCCACTAACATCATTATACCTAACCATTCTGACCACCCACCACAACATAAAATGGCAGCGTTTTATTCGTTATTTAACAGAATGTACAAAATAACCCTAAACAAACAAGAAACTGACAAAGAAAGAAATATAATATACCAAATTGGTTATGAAAATGGATACAATAAAAATACTGTGAACAAAATAGAAAATAAAAACTGAACAATTAAGAATTAATCAAAATGAACAACACATAAATAATAACAACAACAAAAAATGGGCCACATTCACATACATAAATAATAAAATGACAAAACTAACAAAACTATTTAAAAACACAGATATAAAAATAGCATACAAAACTAATAAAAATAAATTACAAATTCTAAATAGCTCACACAACAAAGATAATACAACAACTAATGGTATATACAAAATTGAATGCCAAGATTGCAATAAATGTTACATAGGACAAACAAAAAAACAGCTGAAAAAACGTTATTTTGAACACCTAAACGCATACAAAAAACCAGAAATATATAAATCCAATTTAGCCACACATGCAATAAACACAGGACACGAATTCCCAAGCATAACCAATGTATCACTATTAAAACATATACCACACAAAGGCACCATAATGAACATTTGGGAAAATTTACAAATATACAAACATAAAACACAAAACAAACTAATACCAGAACAAATACAAATCAATACAAAACATGACACAATATTCAAAGCACTCAATATCGAAAATACACAAAGTACAAAAACATATACCACAACCACACACAATTATACAACTTTAAAAGACCAAAGACCAACAAACAACCTTAATAACATCCAGCAGCCAACACACAAATACTTCACCAGAAACAAGATGGCGAAGGCTGAAGATGAGAGAACAGGAACTCTCGAAACATGTTCCAAATAGAAAAAACATCTTGAGGTAAATTTAGTATAAATATTAAAGTATTATATACATCAAGAAACGGACTGTAGCAGAAAGTGATTGGAATATATATATATATATATATATATATATATATATATATATATTATATGACAAATTGATGGGAAATTCTGAATTGATTGTAACAAATAAAATATAGCATTGCGTTGCTGTTAATCACAATGGTTTGATTAAGTCAGAAAAGTAAACAAAAAAGGTCAGAGAGTGTGGTATTTATGTAGTAGTATAGTAGTAGTATTATTAAGTAGAGGTTGTGGAGTGGAGTGTCTAAAAATAGATTATTACTGTTGTGTGATCAATAGTGAGAGTCATGCAGTCTGTCATTGAGAGAACTAACAATTGTTTTTGTTGTTTAACAAATGGTGAAGTCACACTACTCCATTTTAAATTTAAATTTTATGTTGTACATAGTACTGTTAAAAAAAAGCGTGCTTAAAACCGTTCAGCTGGACTGTATTTTAAATTGAATTTTAATTTCAACAATAATGTTTTAAATTTTTGTGAAGTTTATTTGCTTGTGCCTGGAGTTCTGTATTTGGATTCCATGGCCAAGTAGCGAGTCATTTTACAAATGTATAAAAACAAACAATTACATCTCTACTACACAAGATTCATGTGTGTTCTTCCAAGCTACATATGTTTCAACATTACAACTGCCCATATTTGGCTTATTTTGTCAAAGTTTCAAGAATAATACCCATGTTTTTAAATGATAAATATTGGATGACTATTGAAGAAGTGATGGAATTCAACTTATAGCCAAATCCACACGTGATGAACAGAAAGTGGTTGACATCAGAACCAGACAGACACAGTCCAAATTGCTTTGTGTTGATAAGTATTTTCTACTTTTCTGATATTGATATCAGATTTCTGGTATATTGATTTCTGGATATTAATATTAAGCAGTTGATTAAGAAGTTGGAAGAAATTGCTCACTTTGCATGTCTGAAGGTTTCACTCAGCAAGCACAGTATAATATAGGGTGGCCATCTGTACTGATTTTTGAAGTCAGGTTTAATGCAACAAAGATGAGCCAAGATGGTGGCTTGCCAAGTGCTATTACACTTGACTTTTTTTTCTTTAGTCTCAAGATCCAAACTATGGTAAGCCAAGCCACAGACTGTCAATGACTGCTGTTTTAAAGAGTAAGTGAGAGTAAAATCAGTCTTATAAACTCATTGTGGTTAAACTCATAAATTATTTTGTACATGTTTAATACTGTTCTAAAGAGACAACTCTGACTGTTATTAGATCATTAACATTGACCAAAGATTAATTTCCTAACCCGAGTCCAACAAATTTTTTCTAATAATTTTATGTCTCTTTATATGAACTTATAGTATTGACTCAGATGAGGTCTTCTTGTCTTCCTTGTTCATTCTTTGAGTGCATCATGTACCACCATCAGCCACATGTCATCCAGGTATTTCTTCATTGGTCGACATCGCCCAGGCATCCCCAACAGTTTTTCTTAAAAACTAAAAATAATAAATCCATTATGCCTGAGCACGTGGCCTAGAAATTTATCATCCTCTTGTAAATAATTTTTTCTTTTCTCTTTTATATCCTTTAAAACTTCACAGTGATTGTTTTTCTCTCATATGTGTTTATTATATTTCTTCATATCCATATCTCCATTGTCTTCCACTGGCCTTCTATTTCTTCCCTGAGGAACATGTTTCCCAATACTCTGAACAGAAGCTTTACGAAACTTCCAAATTTCTAAACCCATTTAGTAACTTGTAAACTGATTCCTTTTATTATGAATACTCTATTTAGCAAGAGCTACTCTTCCAATCACTTCTGACATAATCCCTGTGGCCTTTGATAGTCTTACTTCCCAGAAGTATCCTGAAAACATATATGTATATATGATATGTGTGTGTGTGTGTGTGTGTGTGTGTGTGTGTGTGTGTGTGTGTGTGTGTGTGTGTGTGTGTGTGTGTGTGTGTGTGTGTGTGTGTGTGTGTGTGTGTGTGTGTGTGTGTGTGTGTGTGTGTGTGTGATGTAAAACTGTTGTTATATAAACTGTTATGGCGTAAACAACCTGCTTCCCAAATCGCAAACATATGCACACTGCAGCATATTGCTCGTTTCACACGCCACGGATTCGTCCGTACGGTGAATCTGCCATACGGAGACATTCCATTGGTGGTGTGAGCAATTGGGTGGTAGCTTTCACATGATACGGACGAGTCGCCGTACGGTGAAGCAGCCGTCGTGTTGCCGTCCACTGCCACTACAACAGACGGCTGCCGTGCCGTTTCCAAGAACACAGTGGCCTACGTGACTAAATGCATGCTTTCACACCATACGGACATTCAGCCGTACGGAGCTACTCGGAGTGGTTTGGTTGTTTTCCTACATTTTATTTTATTGAGTTCTTAGTTCAGTTTATTTTCTTACTAGATTTTACTTTATAAATTAGCAAGAATGGCTATTGATAGTGAAGTTCTTATTACATTGGTCGAAGCTAGACCTGTACTTTGGGATAAGACTTTGGAGAATTACAAGGATAGAAACTTGACGAGAAACGCATAGAATGAAGTTTATATTGAACTTAACAGTGAATTTGAGGAACTGGGAGATAAAGAAAAAAATGCATTTGGTAAGTACTGCACAATTTATTCATGTAATGCTACAAACAAAAACAATATTAAAATTAAAAAAAAAAAAATTGTTTACCACCAAAATATACATACAAACCCTACTTTTTGTAATGAAATTAAACCTTTTTTACATTAACATGTCTTATAACTATTAAAGGTAATAGATTTCTCGAAGGCCTAATTATATCTTGGCCATTTGCCAAGATACGCTCCCAATACTTGACATGAAATATTCACACATTATTTTTCTTACATTGTTAGCTGACAGCCCCCTCTGGTTATGATTTCTCCAGTAATGTCCTCAAGTCCAACGATCGATGTGGTATCTTCAACCAAGTAGCTGTCCCTGTCTCTAACGTAGTTATGAAGTACAATACATGCTTTTATTATGTCAGTTGCAAAATGTGGCTGTACATTAAGAGGCCGAGGAATACTCGCCATTTATTAGTAAGTATTCCAAAAGCACATTCAACATATCTTCTGGCTCGACACAACCGGTAGTTGAACACTTTCTTCTCAACTGTTAAATGTGTACCCGCAAACGGCCGTAACAAATGCTTATGCAGTCCAAAAGCCGCATCGCCAACTAAAAAGTATGGTACCATTGGGCTCTCTGTGCCTGGTAGACACTTTTCTTCAGGCAATTGTTGGGACCCTGTTTCAATAGATTTCCACAAAGTGGATTACTTAAAAACAGACGAATCACAGTCTTTACCGTAACTCCCAATTTGAACAAAAGTGAACCGGTATTTTGAGTCTGCGACTGCCATCAACACCACTGAATAGTATTCCTTGTAATTGTAGTACATAGAACCACTTTCAAAAGGACACACAACACGGCAGTGTTTCCCGTCTACTGCCCCAATGCAGTGAGGGAAATTGGCAGTGACTTCAAAACCTGAAGCAATAGATTCCCATGATTCTTTTGTTGGTATCGGAATACATTCCAAATGCATAGTTGACCAAATAGCTTGACATACCTCTTTTACTATCTTGCTTATAGTAGAAATACCCATTCTGTATGAATAGTGTAAATCCGTGAATGTACAGCCACTTGCCAAATACCTGAAATAAAATTATTTTGGGTTATAAATCACTAAACTGATTCATCAAATTATTTTTATATGATTACTTATTAAAAATGCATTTTTTTATTTTTGTAAATTTAATTAAAAGTAAAAGATATTGCAACGGTACAAAATTACATACAATAGGAGTTTACCCTAAATCCAATAAAGAAGGTAAATTATAGCAAAGCCCAATCATCATATTAAGACAGAATGGACACAGACCGTAACTCACAATACCAGTTAACCACAACTAATGACAAAAACAAAAAACCATAAGACAAGACAGACAAATGTAGGCCTAATAAGTAGATTGTTAAATAGATTAAATAGTAAATGTATTAATGTATTAGAATAAGGAGCATGTAAAGGGCAGGCCCTGTGACCCCAAAGGTGTAACCTATTGTAAAAAAGTGTAAAATACCAAACATCAGTAATTCCACATAATTCATAAACAATAACGTAACAAAGTAATGTATCAAGAGAATTAGTGCAAGTGCAACGTGGGGCTAAAACACTTGCTAGATCATCATACACATAATTTTATTACAAAATTGGCTCCCGAACTGTGGGACTTAAGATAAAAGCCTTCTCATTAGAATACACCCAGTGAAATGCATTTTATTACAAAATTAGATTTTATTGCCCATACATTTTTATATTTTTTTTTTAGCCTACACTTTCTTCGAGTGAAAGACGAAAGTTAAAAAAAAAAAAAAATAAGCAAATCGGTTCATTATTTGGTGAGCCATTAGCTAACAAACAAACAAACAAACTAAGACATTTATATATAGATATGATTAAAGTTTTAAGGAATTGAAAATTAAATGCAGGCCTTATTATTATTTTTGTTTTTTAATTAGTTGTATTTGATTATTTATTACATGTTCAATTATTTTGGTTTTCCTAGGTAAAGAAGTCATTAGAAGATGGACGAACCTAAGAGATGCCTTTGCTAAGATTAAAAAGGTGAAAGAAAGCAAGTCCAGCAGATGTGCAACCAACAAACTAAGGCAATATGTGTACAACGATGAACTTAAATTTTTTAAAAAGTTGTAAGCAGAACGAGAGATATCGAACAGTATATCTGAAGACGATGGTGTTGCCCACCGATTGGTTGAACCAGAAGCAATCAATTCTGAGGTTTTCAAAAAACCTACAGCAACCAGGAAGCACAAGAAAGTCGATGAGGTAGACCTGAAGATTTTAAAGGCGCTAGAGCCCAAAGAACAAGAAAAACCAGACCCTAACATGTCATTTTTCCAAAGTTTGTTACCGCACTTAAATAATTTTAACGCAGAAGAAATTCTCTACTTCCAGATGGGTGTTCTTCAAGTAATATCCAATCTTAACGAGAGAAAAAAGGGTACTGTCCATCCTCCACAATACTCCCAACAAACCAATTATTATAATCCCTCCCATCTAGCTCACCCTTCGTTTTCACAACCTCCTCCGTTTCATAACCAACCCCAACAATCCTTGATACCTGCACCAGCAAACCAAATGTCTCAACAATACCACCAATACAATCAACCCCCACCTTTTAAAAAATTCTGCCAATCTCTTTTGCTTTCCGAAAATGATGATTCTTCGATTTTAGGTGAGGGAACTGAGTGCCGCAAGCCAGTGGATCAGTGTAATAAAGATTTCTTTAGATCTGAAGCTACCAACTCCTGAGTGTCTTCACCAGAGTCTATAGCTTCGCCTACATACAGTGTTGATTTCGTTAATTTTTAGCATTCTTTTACTTTTTTTATATTATTAGTTTAATAATGAAGCCTATATTCAAAACAAAACAATTTTAATCGTAATATTTGTTTATTATGCTTATTTTGGTTACTTTCATTTACTTCATTTCGTTTTTAATTTGTATTAATTTTATTTGTAACTTGTATAAATCAACAAATAAAGTAAGTTGTAAACCATATAAACAGCTTTTAATACTAACCTTAAAGTAACAGCCACCATTTCCACAGGTTGAATACGATTTCGCATTTTTGAATTTTCACGCTGAATTACTTCTTTCAGCCGTCCATGCAGTTCGTCAAATGATGCAATTGACATGCGGAAATAATTGAAGAATTTTACATCATCATTTCTCAAATCTTCAAATAATGTGACAAACATCCCTACATCATCTCTTCTTTGGTTAATGGGGTGGATCCAATGAATCCGATCTCTCCTCCTTCGACGGTAGAGTAACCATAAAGCAATAATTTGATTTCGCTCCATAACTTCACACCACAACAGCGGACTGCAGACTGAGTGTGGTGACCGTCACGTCTCGTGTGAAGGAGAAAGCAATTATCACCGTGCGGAGGATCTTCCGTACGGCAGATCCACCGTACGGACGAATCCGTAGCGTGTGAAACGAGCGTATGGGGTTCCACTCCGTAATTAATTTGAACTCTATTTATAATGGCCTTTTATAAAAAAAAATATGTGAAGTGTGTGTGTGTGTGTGTGTGTGTGTGTGTGTGTGTGTGTGTGTGTGTGTGTGTGTGTGTGTGTGTGTGTGTGTGTGTGTGTGTTAAAGGAATAAATATAAAATTAGTCAGGTGAATAATAAATAAAAGTGATCTTTGTATGTACACTGTACGTTTTTGTTATTGGAATAGTGGCTTTCACATGAGCAGGACATTTGTAAACATTACCCTCTTGGCACAGCAGCACTATAAATCAAAACCAGCATATATTGCTATTGATGAAACCAGAATATATACAGTTCGGGGTTTTCTAATATTTCAGACATAAACTGTACTTTGAAACACAAATGGTAGCAAGCAGCAAATGCATACAAATAAATTGTAACAAAAAGTTTTTACAACACGGGCACTAAGTTGGTTTCATGTTTGTATGTTTCTGTTGCAACAGCAGTGTACGACATGTATATAATTTAAAACTAGGTTAAAAGCTTTAGATAAATTGGGCAGTACACAAACAACTGATGCAGAAACAAAAGTTTTATGATAATTGTAGGGATTGACTTCTTTGTTGTGTAATTTTAAACTGTATTGTAAACAAATATAACAACATACGAGTGCAAATATCTTGATAAAGTGTTTTGATAATTGTCAACAACTGTTGTCTTCAGTGCATGCATGTGACTAATAAATAAAAAAAATAGTATTTGTCATTATTGTTTAATTGTCCTGTTTTTAAAATTTTGATTTAAATGGTGAAAAAATTATGCCTTTCAGGTTCACAGTGCAATCTTCAGATTGAAAAAGTGTCATTTATAAAAGTTATTGATAAATTAATTTGAAACTACCAGAACGGTGAATCTTGTGTAAACACAAAATCAACATATCACACACAAGTGTATTGATAGTCTAGTCTTGTAATTGCTCATAATAGAATTGTGTGTGTGTTTTGTCAAATATTATTTTCGAAGTGCTCAGTGAGTCAGAAAATTATCACATCTGAATCATTTTGTGAACACTTGAAGAATAAAATTTGATTAAAAATGTGAAAATTAAGTGCTTTCTGTGTACTTTTGCATTGTTTTTAACATTTGTATTAAAATATAAAAGCAATAAACAAAGTGAACTGCCAGTTCTGACTTGCGTACATGAGTGTATTCCAGCACTTCTTTTATCTTAGTCATGATGAATTGGATGCTAGTGTGACTGTGACATGTGGGAAGCAGTTCAGTTCAGATGTCATAAAGGTGAACTAATTGGTTGTAAATGGTTGATTCATTGTATTAAACGTTTCAAGGTTGTAAAGATGTGGTATGCTGAAATGTAAAAATTAATTCATTGATATGTAATATCATTATTTTAAATTGTAGCACAAATGTTCCAAGCGGTTTTTACCCATAGCTGTGGTGATCAGAGTCTCAACAACCAAACTGGTTATGTTACTTGGCTTTAGTTGTTGAGGATGACTATCAAACTTGTGTTCAAAACATTGTATAAATATTTCTGTGAAGTATACGCATTTAATGTAATGGACAACATTGGGCACAAACGTTTTGGTAAACAGTTGGTTGTTGTTTTAGTTCATAAATATGTTATTTTAAGGTGTAATGAAAATTAGTAATTTAAATTTATTCAGTACTGTTGTTCTCTAAGTGTTTTGTTATCCTTCTTTCTGTTGCAGTTACATTTGTTTTCAATACAAATTTCATAACAGCACCTACTAAAACATGGAGTGACATTGAAAGTAAGCAGGAGTCCTAACATTTAGGGAGCCTGCGCTAAATGCTGTAATCATGCTTTATCTCTTCCATGTTGACCCGGGCTGTATGTTAAACTTCGAGATAAAACTGGGGATGGAAATGTAAGTAGTACCATTATTACTATATTAATGTTAAGAATATAAAAGGCCTATTCATTAACATAACATACCTTCTAGTTTGTGAGGTTAGAGGTTTAAGTCCTACAAGTGGCCTGCATACTGTTCACTTAGAATAATGATGCCAAATTGATAGGTCTGATACATGGCACTTTCTGGCAGATAAGGTTGAAATTATAGCTGGAGAGTAAACCAACTGCTCCACTATTAAAAACGATTGTGTAACAAGTTGCTAGGGACTGTTCATATTGTTGCCATTATTGTTTGAGCATTTACTGTGACCTTGATAATCGATTTTAATATTCATCAGAGTCAGTCAAAATAGTATACTCATGTCCGAGTCAGTAAAATCTGATTTTAGTAAAATACAGATAAAAAATTTTAAGGTCAACATGATGAAGGTAAAATAGAATTTTATAGCAAAAATAATTGGTATAACTCAGCATGACTTTGCAGTTTTTTTTTTAAATATCGATTATTTACTTAAATTCAGATTAAGTTAACATAGCAGACAGCTGTGTGCCATGCTAACAAAGCCGGTACACTGATAACAATAAATTATTAGTATAGACTCATACTCCTGACAGACTGTGTGTGTGTGTGTGTGTGTGTGTATGTGTGTGTGTGTGTGTGTGTGTGTGTGTGTGTGTGTGTGTGTGTGTGTGTGTGTGTGTGTGTGTGTGTGTGTGTGTGTGTTGCACACACTTTCAGCTCTTATGCTTTTTAAATTCTTTCACTATAAACATTTCTTGTTTATCACAGACAGCTTTCTCTTGTCCATGAGGTTTTCCTCTATGACATTCTCATAAAATGGTTAATTAGTAGATAAGTTGCTTTCTTTATTTGCTTTGTACTATAGGTTCATTTAATCCCAACAATTCCTATACACTTGTGTTATGCATTAGATCTCTTCTTCTAGACGTTCTTCATACCATGGTATCTCTATCGCAGGAACAGTGAGAACTTTCTTCTTTTGTCATTTTCAACAGTGATTTGACATCATATAAACTATGTTTGTTAACACCATGTACAGTAAAATTGAAAGTTAAGGGCATATGCACAGAAACCAATTTATGAATGGACGAGTCGACTTAGAAATTGTGAATGGCGGGAGGGTACCGGAGAATCAGCTGGTATGCAAGTGAAGGTGTTGCCAACTTGCGTGATGTTTCAGTTACCCGTACATTGTTAGTTACTGTGTGACGTACTATCTCAGTCTTGCATTTGTTATTATTATTTCAATTTATTATTAATTGTATCGTTGTTTTACAGTCACTCATTTTTATTAGTTATTTAATTTCTTAGTTAATTTGTATTGGTAGTTTTTATTCTGTAATTACGTATTATTGTAATTATTTGTGTTATCATCCAGTAACGAGATTTGCTAAAATGGATACTTCTCCTTCAACTAGCAAAGACAGGAAAGTTATTCATAGTCAAACACGGGAAGTAATAATAAACAGTTTTTGTTGTCCAGGATTAAAAAGATTCTTGCAATTAAATTAATATGCAGAACGCATTTCTTTATGTAATGATAAACTGTAGAGATAGTCGAGTGTAATTAAGGAGTGGAAGTGTACAGTTTGCAAATTCCATTGCGATAAGAACGGTCACAAAGCCTGTAGTTTTTTACGTCTCAGTAGTACAGAATGACAGAACCAAACAACACTCAGACATGTTTATAAAACATTCTGATATGGCAACAAATTCCGATATGTGTGAACAGTACATATCATTTGCTTGATTTTTATAGTAATACAATTACAATATTATTATTATTTGATTTACATTGGAAACAATAAACGTATAATTCTTTTTTTAAAGCCAGCTGTGTGACTGTAGGCACACACACACACACACACACACACACACACACACACACACACATACACATACACACACACACACACACACACAGAGTTAGAGATTCGTGGTGACACATTTACAAACAAACCTGTAATGTAACACTACCGGTTACAGCCAGTTGTGTGGTAAAACACATTTATATCAATAGTATATTCTGATGTAGACTATTAATATTAATAGATGTAATGTTAGTAAGTAGACATACAGATGAGAATTGTACCAAGTATTTGTTATATAAGTAAGAGGTGTGTACTAGCGAGGCGACACATTGGTGCCGAGCAAGTGTAAAATTGTATTGTATGTACAACTTTCTAAGTTGTAAAGATAAAAAACGCTTTGTTTGCAAAAACAGCAAAAAATATGAAGTACCATTAGAAATAGGGTGTTTTCGGCCTTCACAATACAAAGAGTGATATGTCATAACGGGGGTGGTTTTAGAAAACAAATTTCTCTTTTTAACGAGATAATGGTCTGGCAGAAAGAAGTGCGCGTTTATAAGAGTTCTCCAATCAGGGATAGCGTCACCTGTGCGCGCGAAGTTATTTCGAGTGTTAACTGGATAATTTCAAACTTAACCGGCAACACATTTGAATTTTGGCCAATGATGGTAATCGTAAGAGTAGCGGCAGTATGGGAAGTCTATGTGAAACTATAAAAGTAACTCGTGAAGGAACTTAGAGGAGAATCGGGCAGTCAGTTACCAGTTAGCAAGCAGTCAGTCCGTGGAAGTTTGTTAGTGGCAGTTTTGCTAGTTGTTGTTAGAGAGAGTTAGAAGTTATGTCTTAAACAATCATTAAGCAATCTAAGACAGTCTGTAACATATTCATTCAGTCAATCAGTATTCGGTCATTAGACAAACCAGTTAGTTATCGTCATGAAGAAGTAAAGTAAGTAGTTAGGAGGAAGTGAAGAAAAGAACAAGCGGTCATTAATAAGTCAAGCAGTATTATTTATCCTGTGCGCGGCATCAAGAGCGAAGCAGTATTATTTATCCTGTGCGCGGCATCAAGAGCGAAGCAGTATTATTTATCATGTGTGCGGCCGTATGAGAAAGTCAAAGTTTCGGAGGGTGTAGAGATGAATGGTTATCGCGATAGTGTGTGAATAAAAAGCAGAGTAAGATCAATTGTGTTGTGAAGTGTAAAGTGTGGAACGAGCAGGACGGAGTAATGGATAATCAGACTCAAGTAATCGTATCAAATTAAAATGTTGTAATCAAATAATTTCTTGTAGTATAGTTGTCTACCTACGTTTAACCCGTTTCATTCTAAAAGAACCCATGAAGACGTTCAGATGCTGAAGTGTATTTTATATCTTATGACATAGAATCAGAGTACAAAGTTTAAATATTTCATATAAATTTGAATGATAGTTCGATATTTATGATATGTTAGATCTTAAGTCATGTCGTTGATCAAAGTTAATTTATGATGAGAATGAAGGAGATTTCTAGTTCCAAGAGTAACTTAGCAATGTTATAAATAATATTCAGTGTGTTAATTAATCTCTTATAAATTATAAATAATATTCAATGTGTTAATTAATCTCTTATAAATTATAAATAATATTCAATGTGTTATTTAATCTCATAAATTATAGAAAATAGTCAATGGACTAATTAAGCTCTCATAAATGATAGATGATATTCAATGTGTAAACTAATTCCTTATCAATGATAATATTCAATGTGTTCATGAATCTCCTGTGACGATTAGAAAGGGATAAAGAATTTTAGTAGCAATTGAGAAGTTATTTAATCTGTCAATTTGTAATGATAATGATGTTATATGTTATATTATTTAAATGTATAAAAGTGATAGATATAGTATTGTTTATTTAGCATCTGAACATAAGAGTTGTTATTAACAACAAACCCTGAGATTCCTAATTATCTCTGGTGCCCAGCATTCTATACTTAATAATTATAACATAAATTTAAATAATTGTATATTTGGCGTATGAACGCAAAGCTTTAAATAGAACAGCGTCCAGCGAGAAGTTATAAACCTTAACAGTCGCGAGTTTTTGTTACTATTAGAAACGATATTCATAGGTTGGCAGCAGTGTCGCTGATAACAATTCTCTCTCACATCTCACAGCGACTCCCTCCACATCGCCTTTCCCCTCTGACCGTAAGCATTTCGCGCATTTCCATGCCCTTAACTTTCAATTTTTCTATACTTAGAATCCATGGTAGTATCATGCACAGACCACTCTGAGGCAGTGACATCGTCAGAACCAAGCTGTCCCACTTCATACTGGCCAACACCATGTACATTTGTGTTTGCTTTTCTATATTATGTGATGTGTGTTTTTAATGTTATTGCATTGTGTGCCAACGAGAAGAAATCATAATTTTTTAAGAGTTTAAATGTTCATGATGTTTTTTTTTATACTGAATGTAAATCAAGATGCAGATAAGTGAAACGCGCAAATTGTAACTGAAATTAAACAGGTTCACATCCATGTTTGCTAGGCTGTTACTGAGAATAATAATATAGTATTCTATATTCTATTGTATATGTAGTAATAACATATTACATAACAATAATTTTTCTTAAACAGAGTGTTATCTGACATGGAATGGCTCGTATAACGATTCCTATTGTCTGTAATGTAATAGTGAGCTGTGCTTATAAGAAGTTCTTCATGGAGTATGAACGACACTTTGATGGTCTGAGAAAAGATGTAGACAAACGGCCAGTAGTGCATGGTATTGCCAGGTGTTATTGTTGTTGCACTATTCTATACTGACCATCTTTTCCGCTAGTATTACTTTTTTTGTATTACAGTAAATAGTTACACAGTATTATATATTCTTCATCTTACTATTTAGGAACAAAATATCATTTTACTTAAGTAGTTCAATAATCAGTATTAATCAATAGGCTCTTACAAAAAGCAAGAAAATGTCCTAGCACAAAAGTACAGTTTAACACACCACAGGCTCTCCTATCCCTGTAGGTAACTCAGTTAGTTGTCGAAGTCTTGCAATATGCATTTAAAAAATATGTGATGTTAGTTATTGTATTCATCGCTACAGTGTTATGGATATACAACAAGATACTTATAATAATATATATTATATATATATATATATAATATAATAACAAGATACAACAAAATACAACTCAATGGCTTATAACATGAACCGATTTAGTGTTATTATTGTTACGAGAAGCCTACCGAACAACCCAGAACATTCTCCACTCCTCCCGTCCAGTGCGGCAGCTGTTGCATCATTCAAGTAGGTGATTCTAGTGGGTTCCAGGAACACTTGAGATACTACGCACTAAGCCGCCGGCGTGCAGTTAAGGAGGGAAAGCTGTACTGGGCCTCAGCACGGCGTATATAAAGCCAAAGCTGCCGGGTTGTCAGGCAGTTACATGAGCGATTTTCACTAGTGCAGATTGAGTGTTGTCGAAGTGAAGTAGTATTGTGTTAATAATTGTGTGAACTCTATTAATTGACATTGTTATTCATTCAAATCTAACTGGAAATATTGTACGAGTTAATTATAAACTGTTTAATTGTGATCATTAAAGCTGGTGATTAGTGACGTAACAGTTAATTATAAAC
The DNA here is from genome assembly GCA_034769895.1 of Magicicada septendecula. Lineage (NCBI taxonomy): Eukaryota > Metazoa > Arthropoda > Insecta > Hemiptera > Cicadidae > Magicicada > Magicicada septendecula. The sequence goes on along the minus strand of CM068371.1, from coordinate 399,975,522 downwards.
TGTTTAATTGTGATCATTAAAGCTGGTGATTAGTGACGTAACTAGTGTAGTGTATTTCGTTTCCACTGTACCACACGACGACCAAGTAGACCGTTGTAACATTATTTTTGTTTACCTGTATGATATTTGTTTTTCTTCTTTTTTCGTGTTTATTGCATAAGTTTAAAATTATATTGACACACTGGTCAAAGTACCTACTCCCCTCTCAGAAATTGCAATAATGAGAACTTGAGCCCATAATAGTCTACTGAGAGTTGAGAGTAGTATGTGTCAGAATGCCAGCAACAACTTAGCAGCAGTCAAAATGTTGCGAGGATCTTAATATAACAGTGTTATGTCTGGTTAACTCATTTCTTATGTACTCACATTTTGTCATTGCAATAAAAAAAATACTCTTAACTCTTGATAAATATAATGGTGCCACTGGCACATGGATGAATAAGGGAAGAATGATACAAATTAATTCTATGTCATACACATATAAACAGTTTACACACTACCAAGTGTGCGACTGATGCAAAATGAATAGTGGTGCAAACAGGCCAACTTTATTACTAGCCGGTTGAATTAGTGCTATGTAGAAGCAGATGGTATCTTGTTTGATATTTAGCCTAAGTGGTGTGCCGAAAGGTTCACTTAGATTTCCAAAATATGAAAATCCCAGTTTTCATGTACCTAATTTGGCCAACATCCAAACTGTTGTAGTTATACATTATTAGTTTATTAAATTTCTGGCTGATTTTCAAAAACATAGTAGACTTCCTATGTTTGAGTTCAAACAGTTCAGTGGAAACTTAGGTAAGAACCTTGTTTTTCAATAATCTTTTTAGTTTTATTTTTTAACACATTTTTAATGAGTATAATGTATGTTTTTACTTACATGTTCCTTAAGGAAATGGAAGTATGGCGATGGCAAAAAAAATCGTGTTCGAGATTATTGCAGATTCTGATTCTACTACACTCAAAACATGAAAAAAAGTCATTTTTCGAAATGTGTGTGTGTGTGTGTGTGTGTGTGTGTGTGTGTGTGTGTGTGTGTGTGTGTGTGTGTGTGTGTGTGTGTGTGTAGATTTTTTTTCTATGGCAAACGATAACAGCCACAAATTCAAACAGAATCAAAAAATTTTTGCATACAGCCCTTATTTGCAGAGTACTCAAGACCTATTGTTTTTGGTGAAGATCGGTTAAGGGAAAGGGGTAGTTTACCAGCAACGTTTTTTTATCAAGGGTAATTTTTTTCTATGGCAAACGATAACAGCCGCAAATTCAAACAGAATCAAATAATGTTTTGTATACAGCCCTCCATTGTAGAGTTCTCAAGTCCTATTGGTGTTGGTGAAGATCGGTTAAGGGAAAGGGGTAGTTTATCTGCAACATTTTATGTTTTAACAAGGGTAATTTTTTATATGACGAACGATAACTGCCGTAAATTCAAACAGAATCAACTACGTTTTTGCATGCAGCCCTGAATGGTAGAGTTCTCAAGACCTATTGTTTTTGGTGAAGATCGGTTAAGGGAAAGGGGTAGTTTACCTGCAACGTTTTATGTTGTAACAATGGTATTTTGTATGGCAAACGATAACAGCCGCATATTCAAACAGAATCAAATAATTGTTTGCATACATCCCTGAATTATAGAGACCTCAATGTCTGTTGATTTTGGTGAAGATCGGTTAAGGGAAAGGGGTAGTTTACCTGCAACATTTTATATTTTAACAATGGTAATTTTTTCTATGACGAACGATAACTGCCGTACATTCAAACAGAATCAAATATTTTTTTGCATACATTCTTCAATTCTAAAAGACTGAAGGTCTGTTGATTTTGGTGAAGATCGGTTAAGGGAAAGGAGTAGTTTACCTGCCACATTTTATGTTTTAACAAGAGGAATTTTTTCTATGACGAACGTTAACTGCTGCACATTTAAACAGAATCAAATAATTTTGTGCATACCTTCCTCAATTGTAGATAACTCAAGGTCTGTTGATTTTGTTGAAGATGGGTTAAGGGAAAGGGGTAGTTTACCTGCAACATTTTATGTTGTAACAAGAGAACGTTTTTCATGAAGAACGAAAACTACCGTAAATTCAAACAGAATCAAATCATTTTTACTTCCATGTTTTTACATATGTGCCTGAATTGTAGAGGACTCAAGACCTATTGATTTTGGTGAAGATCAGTTAAGAGAAAGGGGTAGTTTACCTGCAACGTTTTATGTGATAACAAGGGTAATTTTTTCTATGACGAACGATAACTGCCATAAATTCAAATATAATTAAATACGTTTTTGCATACACCACTAACTTGTAGAGTACTCAAGGCCTGTTGATTATGGTGAAGATCGGTTAAGGGAAAGGGGTAGTTTACCGGCAACATTTTCTGCAAAACCAGACGTTTCTGCAATACCATCGACTCCCGTCATCAGTGAAAATCGAGTGCGATAACGTGTGGTGGTATACGTTAGTGACCACAGTACTGTTGTTAAGGCTGAAGCAATAAGTGGAAAGAATAGTTTCTATGGAAACATTTCATTTCGTAAATGATTTTAAATATAAATCTTAGAACATGGAAGTCATGTATGGTTCTCCATACCGATATTTTACTTCCATGTTCCTTAAGAATGGAAGTATGGTGATGGCAAAAAAAATCGTGTTCGAGATTATTGCAGATGCTGATTGTACTACACTCAAAACATGAAAAAAAGTTATTTTTCGAAATGTGTGTGTGTGTGTGTGTGTGTGTGTGTGTGTGTGTGTGTGTGTGTGTGTGTGTGTGTGTGTGTGTGTGTGTGTGTGTGGATTTTTTTTTCTATGGCAAACGATAACAGCCGCAAATTCAAACAGAATCAAAAATTTTTTTGCATACAGCCCTTATTTGTAGAGTACTCAGGACCTATTGGTTTTGGTGAAGATCGGTTAAGGGAAAGGGGTAGTTTACTGGCAATGTTTTTTGTTTTAACAAGGGTATTTTCTATGGCAAATTATAACAGCCGCAAATTTAAATAGAATCAAATAATGTTTTGCATACAGCCCTGAATTGTAGAGTTCTGAAGACCAATTGTTTTTGGTGAAGATCGGTTAAGGGGAAAGGGGTAGTTTACCTGCAACATTTTTTTATCAAGGGTAATTTTTTTCTATGGCAAACGATAACAGCCGCAAATTCAAACAGAATCAAATAATGTTTTGCATACAGCCCTGTATTGTAGAGTTCTCAAGTCCTATTGGTGTTGGTGAAGATCGGTTAAGGGAAAGGGGTAGTTTACCTGCAACATTTTATGTTTTAACAAGGGTAATTTTTTATATGACAAACGATAACTGCCGTAAATTCAAACAGAATCAACTACGTTTTTGCATACCTTTTTTAATTAAAGAGAACTCAAGGTCTGTTGATTTTGTTGAAGATCGGTTAAGGGAAAGGGGTAGTTTACCAGCAACATTTTATGTTTTAAGATGGGTAATTTTTTTTAACGAAAGATAACTGCCGTAAATTCAAAGAGAATCAAATAATTTGTTGCATACATTCCTGAATTGTAATGTTCTAAAGGTCTGTTGATTTTGGTGAAGATCGGTTAAGGGAAAGGGGTAGTTTACCTGCAATATTTTATGTTGTAACAAGAGAAATGTTTTCATGACGAAAGATAACTGCCGCACATTCAAACAGAATCAAATATTTTTTTGCATGCATCCCTGAATTGTAGAGGACTGAAGGCCTATTGATTTTGGTGAAGATCGGTTAAGAGGAAGGGGTGGTTTACCTGCAACGTTTTATATTTTAACAAGAGTAAAGTACTTAATTTTGATAAATAAAGTATCCTGATAAGAAGCTCATAATAATCCACTGTAGAAACGTAGATGAACTATCTATAAATGAAGAGGTTAGGTGAACAGGGTGGGGGTAATTTTCTATTAATGAAAATTATAGTTGAAGGGGGAGGGGAGAATTTTTTATGTGTACTGCGTTATCGGCAACAAAGAAGTAGTTTTTTGTTAAAATTCCTTCCCAGGCTGTTTAGCCATAGTCCAATGTTTTCTGCAAAACCAGACGTTTCAGCAGTGCCATCGACTGCCATCATCAGTGAAAATCGAGTGCGAAAATGTGAGGTGGTATACGTTAGTGACCACAGTACTGTGGTTAAGGCTGAAGCAATAAGTAGAAAGAAGTAGTTTCTATGGAAATATTTCATTTCGAATATGATTTTAAATATAAATCTTAGAACATGGAAGTCATGTATGGTTCTCCATACCGATATTTGTACTGCTATGCATTTTACAAGTATTATCAAACAGCAATGTGGCATAGACACCAGATATTATGTGAATTAGACAAATATATATTATTGTTTTCATTATAATCATAAAATGTTCTTCTGTAAAACTGCAAATCTTTTTTTCTAATGCATATACTTCATTTTCATTATCGAGGACTGTATGTGTTGGTGATTAATCAATTTCCTGTTTTGATTTCAAAACAAATTTGTACTTTCAGGATAAGCTTTTTGCAATATTTGTCATTATTGTGATAAAACTACAAGATACTTTAGAATACAGTATTGCAATTTAGATAACTTTGAATTTTGTTTGTTTAAAACCTTGTGATCTTTATGCTCATATTTAACTTTAAAAGGTTATTACACCATATTACCACTTCTTAAGTTTTTGTGAATTCAGACAGCAAATGTTTAATTTCTCTCTGCAAATAATAAATTTTGAAAAACAAATGTAAACAAACAAAAATGAACCTGAGATAACTTACAAAATTAACAAGAAAATGTTTGTACTCTAGGCTGTTGCCACTGAAGTTCTGCCTATTTTTTGATAAAAATGTTGGCAAAATGTTGTTTCTTTCATTTCTATTTTGAGTCATATTTGTATAACACTTTCATGGAAATTATATTTAATTTTGTATTTTCCTTATAACATTATTTTCCGCTAGAATAATAAGTGTGAGACTGAAGCCAATAGCTGACGCTGTAATATCAGAAGAACAAAATGGCTTCAGGAAGGGGAGATCATGCATAGATGCTATCTTTACACTTAAATTAATTGTTGAACAGAGAAGGGAATTTAACTTGGAGACGCATCTAGCATTCATAGATGTGTCGAAAGCTTTTGATAATGTTAAACATTCGCTACTCTGGAGTATAATGGAATGAAGGGGTTTTCCTTCGCAATTAATTAAAGTTCTTAGGAACTTATATTACAAGACAGGAGTTGTTGTGGATTTGAATGGTAATTTATCAGAAGATATTCGTACAAATAAAGGTGTGAGACAAATTTATTCATTTGCCCTAAATTTTATGGAGAATCAGATGATACTATAAGTATTGGCATTATGATTTTTCATCATGGATAAAATTATTCTTAAATATAAAAATAAATATTCTTTCAAAGTTGTGATGCGTATTGAAACGATATAAAGTTTATAGAGATGTTCTCTGTTCATTACTTCTTTAAAGCCTCACTTTGGATTCGTCAATTTATAACAAATTTTATAAATGTTGCGGGCACTTAAATTATATACGCCGCCCGTTGGAAACGTCAATTAGTAACAAATGTATATGTATTAATTACCTTCAACCACACTGTTGTTGTTGTAATAATGTTACTGTTAATATATGTTGAACGGCGAATGATTTTGTAATCTGCCGCTCGCTCCCACTATACGTACCGTTTCGATGACGTCACCCACCGTTGCCAACCCTTGTGGTGTCCGCTGTGCTCTGTGAACTTATTTTTTAAATGGAACAGCAATAATAACGACGCAAATATAACAACAAACATATATCTTTGTAGGAATCATTTATTCAATAAAGCATGGATTAACTGTTTCTCGTTTCTTTTATAATAATCACAATCGTGGCAAAAATTATGTGTCTCCTTTACCAGTTGGTACTGTAGTTGTAATTCTTATTGCATTCAGACCAAAATAAAGCGTTGGTTATTATTTCTTATTAAAAATAGATCATCTCAGGGCATATATGGTTCGGGGATTACAATTAAACAAAACGTTATTCTATAAATCAAAGTACAAATTTTACAGTTCAAGGATATTACAAAGTTTAGAGTGTAATGTGCATGCCTGCAGTTGAATCGTGGCTGCTAGTTATTATAGGTTATGTCCAGTTCATGTGTTTATTAATTATTATTGAAATCAGAGGTTCTTGTGGTGTTAAAAAAAGGTGTCAAATCTCAATTCGTGTTATTAGTGAGTGTTCTTAGTGTTGGGGTGATATGGTGTCTGTAGTTAAGTTGCTTCATTTTTAAAAAGTCGTGTATGCAAAAGTTGGTGTTGATGCATAATATAATAAAATGTCAAAGTCACCAAATCCTCTTCTTTATATGGTTCTTGGTCGAAGATAGGGCCCACGTCTGCTTCTGTCCTCCTCCCTGGTTCTTGATTCTTCTATTTCCAATGCTAGGTGTTCCTCACTTGGTTGTAATAACTCGTATTATGTGTATCTATCGGTGTTAACATGTCTGGAACGTGTTTTCACAATTTATAGTTAATTATGTAAGACATTTTGCAAACGCGTCTGTACGCTATGACCGTTGTTAAAGAAGTCTCATTTTATTTATCCGAAATTTCTGGTTGCTGTGGGTAAACTTGGAATCTGGTTGGTTGATTCGGATATACATTGTCATGTAATTTCATTATTTCATTGTCGAAATTTGTTCAAAACCTTTAAATTATTATAACTTTTCTGTACTGATTGGGAATTTAAAACTATTATCAACCTTATTTTGGTCTTTACATTTGACACACATAGACACTAAACATGCCTACCTTTACTTAAGAAATACAGCTGTTACAATTTTGTTATTTGAATTTTTCATAGATAGCTTAAAACGAATTATTTTCTTTCTAGATTTGTAGTGTATACTATTAACTATCAATCTGTTCATCCTTCAATATTTGTTTCATAAAATTCCTAACAGTATTATTTAAAATTTACAAAAGTTGATTTTTACCTGGCCTATGTACTGGTGTTATCTTCATCACCATGTTTATAAACATTTTACCTTAATGTCATTTTCCATGACTGATATCTTAGTAAACCTTTAACAGTTAAATTAACTTTTAACAACCATAAAAACTGTTTAACATATAACACTATCTTAACAAAACAAAAAGGATATACTATCCTATTAGTTTAATCTCATGCCCACATGGCTATGATTCTACTGAACATTTGAACAAATAAACTGCTTTTTACTTAATCCATACAATTGTTTAACTCTTAAATTTATAACCTTAACATAACTTTAACATAGCTTTAATATAACTTTAATATAGGCTTCATCACCACTCAACATAATATAACTTACTCTTAGTGCTTATTTTAACAATTATAACTTTTGCACCGTTCTATAACATTAATATTACCATCTCCTCTGCTTTCTTTATGCTATCATAACACTGCTTATAAACATTTACTATATAAACTTACTATTTAAACATTCATAACAATAACATCCTTAATAACATTAGAGGATTTTTATCCTGAATACAACTATACTATTAAGCTACTATCAATTCTTACTATAATAACAATATTTTGGTTACTCTTCATTTTTTACTACTATTTTTTACTACTACTTCATTTGTTTATTCCATTTTTTGGTACTTTTCACCCTTAAACATAGTCATATTCCTATAGGTTTAAGGAATTGGGAATATAAACAAATATTCTCTCAATTGTCATCTAGGTATATCCTTAATATTAGCACTTGACTGGTGATACTTGTTCAAAAAACACTTGGTTTATTATTTTATCACTGGTTAGTATTGCACTGTTTGGATTCTATTTGTCACACTTATAAATAATTAATCCATCTAATTTTGACTGTTTGATTAATTATTTGTTATCTTCTCATGTAAATATTATTTCCACTTTTGTCATGTAATCTTACATATAGTATTTTCTTAAAATTAATGTACATTAGTTTATTTATTAACTGTATTGTACTTCAGTGTCATTTTAGAATGTTTTTTTTTTATATTTATTCTTATTCGTTTTTATGGGTTTTTACATTTTATTGTCCACTCTCACCTTTATAGGCCTATGAGTTCTGATTTATAATTCTTGTGGTTTATCTCTATTTTGGGTTAAAATGCACTTTGTACCTTTTCACTGTACTTTAGTGTCAATAGTGGTTATTTCATAATATTTATTTCTTTTACTCATTTCACTTTGGTGTACCCACCCTTATTAAATTGTCACTTGGTAAATCACTTACTAACTACTATTATGCACTCTTGTTATAAAATGTTACTGTGAATAAATTATTATGTGTTGTTTTCTAGACAAACTTATGACCATTATTTATTACAATTAGTGGTATGGTTCATTGTATCTATAATAAGGTTTGTTATATTTTCATTACATCATTCAAATCAATCACTTACTACTATTTCTCTTTACATAGTATTGTATGTTTGGGCCTATTATCCCTCAATTTGTATTTTGATTACCTTGATATTATGACACATTGAATGGAACCATTTGTTTCCTTATAGCATTGATACATAATCCGTCAGTCTTTATAATACTTATTTTGTCCTGATTTAAAGTTCATGTCTTAATCGGGGTTGGATGTATTTTGCATCACTTTGCCTGAATCATTAATTTGGGTACGGTCAGTTGTATTACTAGTCAGTCTGAAATATTTATTCGTTCCTCTTCACTATCATCTTGAAAGATATACTTCTTCTTGTTTAGCTTCTTATCCATTGTCTTTAATAAATCGGGTACGATATTAAGTGGTTTCAAATGTAATGTTATATATTACCCTGCCATCAAATTTGATTATTTTAATAAAATATTGTTTTTTGTTGAAAATATCAATTATCTTATCCTTCACATTATCATTTGTTATTCTTTTTATGATCTGGTATACTCGTCTTTAATTATAAGTGTTCTATCCCTGGAACATGTTACTTCCCTAACAAATTAATCACCATATATTTTGGAATCAGTCTGGGGGCTGTCTTGACCTAATACCCCGCTGTCCTTACAATACATAATACATAAATAATATCGATTGCTGGAGCTGTCTCATCAGTCAATCACATTTAATAATCACTAGTCTATTCACGACTAAATCAAATAAAATAATATAATAATATATTCTTGGGATGGTTCACTCAGTTAAACTTCTCAGATCTAAATATTTCTTTCCATTGATTCTTTCAGATGTTTATTTTCTTGTGGCGATATTAATAACATTTCTTATTTTCAATTGTTACTATCTTCTTTCCTTTTTTATCAGTACTCCTTAATCTTCATTTTTCATTCACTATCTTCATTCAGTTAAAACATAACAAGTATCTGTATCTATAGTTGTTGTTGATTCTCTCACAATCATGATAGGTTATTTGTAATAAATTCGTTTCTAGTCTTGTCTTATTTCCATCGTCGATTGTCTACATTTGTCTTTTCTTATTCATTTTATAGCACTATGGTTTCTTCTGATTCATGGATGTTGCATCTTTCTTTTATATTCCAATAATAAGTTCATAATTATATTTAATAAGAGGTGCTTATTTTGTTTAGAATTTGGAAATTTATTTACATTTGTTTATTCACTTGATTCATAATAACGTCATCAAAATGTACTGTAAGTTGTCCTTACTATTTATTTGAATTTTTTGATATTCAAATTTGTTTATTTTGGTTTCCTTTAAAATTATATTCTGGATTAGTAAAGTTGGTAAGATGAGCTTACTATATTCTTTTGAATTTTGAGGTATTATAATAATAAATTCTTCAGTTCCATGTTAATTCTCATAAATAATTAGTTGTAAGTTGATCTTACTATTTCTTTAGAATTTTGTGGTATTATACTTCGTTTATTGGGTCCATAATACATTTTTAAGGAAACTTGGTTGTATGTTCCCTTAATCTTTTTTGTTTCCACATCACTAATTACATAAGTATTATTGTTATTGTTTTTTACAATAATTATATATGGTCCATTATACAATAACAATAGCTTTTTTGCTATTCCTTCCTTAGAACTTGGGAATTCGCGGTTTTTTAACAATACTTTGTCTCCAATTTTGTACTGGATCATTTTCTGCTGATTGATTTTGTACTTTTTCCTTCTTCTCTCCACCTGTTCATTCAGTTTGCTGTGGAATCTCATGTTGTCGAACTGGTAAGCTGGGTTGTTTGGGAAGTTGATTATTTCACTAATTTCTCGGGGTGGTAGTCTTTCGTGCATTATGGTATATGGAGTATCTTGTATTGATTCATGGTAAGCTAAGTTGATAAAGTTTTCTGTTTGTGTAATGTATTCACTCCACTTCTAGTGTTTATCAAAACAATATGTCCTGAGGATACGGCCAACCTCCCTCAGTACTCTTTCCGCCGGGTTGCTATTTGGGTGATAGACAGATGTTTTATATGTCTTGACACCTAGGTCTAACAAAGTCTCCTTCCATACCCTTCCTCGAAACTGAGTTCCGTGATCAGTAATAATTGACCTTGGAGCTCCTAACTCTGGTATGTATTGTTGGATCACTATTTGCAGAATCTTTTTTGTAGTCGCCCGATTAATGGGGTATAGTTTTGTAAATTTGGAGTAGTGGCCGAACATGATTATAATAAACTTATACTGTTTTCTCCCTCCACTACGAGGTAACGGTCCACACACATATAAAAATACTCTCTCTAATTTACCAGTTGATGTAATTGGTTGCATTATTCCTTCTGTTTTTTCGTTATTGCATTTTGCCAATTGACAGATGTGACACTGCCGAATACATTCTCTAACTCTCCGGTTGGTATTCTTAATGTAAGTGTGTTCCTCAAGTGCTTTCATTACTTTTAATGCACCCATATGCCCATATCGACTGTGGTAGTCCAGTATTAATTCTGTTTCTAAAGCTTTAGGTATCACCACCTTCCATGAGCCTTGGTTATTATTTGGTTTGTAAAATAGTATGTCTTCATGTAGACAATAATATGCAGTAATTTTTTTATCCTGTTGGATCAGTCTTTGTCTAAAATTGTTGATTTTTGTATCCTCTGTTTGTTGTTGTGAAATTGATTTCATGATGTTTTCCAAATCTGATTTGTTTTTTATTATAGTATATACCTTGACGATTGTTTCCTTTTCCCCTTCAAAAGTTTGTTGTTCTATGTTAATCCGGGACAATATATCTGCAGCAATATTCTGTTTTCCTGGAACATACTCCCAATTTATATGGTATTCCTGTAGTGCGAGTATCCACCTTGCCAATCTTCCATGGTTAATCTTGCAATTTTTTAGGAAAGATATTGACTTATGATCGCTCCTCACAGTTATCGTGTATCCAAGAATATAGGTTCTGAATTTCCCACAAGCGAATACAACGCTTAGTAACTCCTTTTCCATTACACTATAATTGCGTTCACATCCATTAAGTATTCTGCTTGCAAAACTCACCACCTGATTGTCTCCCTCACTATCTTCTTGGTATAATACAGATCCTAAACTTATATCACTGGCATCGCAGTTCATAAAGAAAGGTTGATTGAAATTAGGATGTTTTAATATAACTGAACTTAAGAAATTATGCTTGATCATTTGAAGTAAGTTGTCTTGTTCCTGTCCCCATGACCATTTGTTCTTAGAGGATAATTGTGGAGAAAACTTCGCTGTCATTTCAGAATAATTTCTCTGAAACTTCCTATAATAATTGCAAAGTCCCAGAAATGATTGAAGTTGCTTTTTATTTTTAGGACTTGGGAATTTCTGGATAGCTTCTACCTTTTCATTGGATGGTGTTATTCCTTGTCTTGTTAAGTTAAAACCCAGGAATTCATGGACTTCACTGGCGATAAGTTTGGATTTTTGAAGCTTTATGGTAACGTGATTGTCTGATAATTTTTGTAATACTTGCCCTACTCTGTCACAATGGTCTTCCCAATTCACTGAAGTAATCAACAAGTCATCAACATAGACTGTGGTATATGGAATAGTATCTGGACCCAACACCTGGTCCATACATCTTACGAATACAGCTACTGAGTTTACCAGTCCAAACGGTAGTCTCTTGAACTGGTAGTTCCTTCCTTCGAAAATAAAGGCGACGTACTTTCGACTATCTGGGTGTAACTTGTAATAATAATAAAAAGATTGAGTCTGTATGTTCTCAATTGGTGTGGCTCTCGACGTCCTACTGGCCTGAAACACTTCCTTAAGTTTCCCAGCTGGTCGAGTCTCAATGGCAGCAAGACCGGTCGAGTAGCGTAATGTTGATGAAGAAATATATGTTCAGCTTCACCGAAAGTTTCAAAACAAAAATTATTGTTTTGAAGAAAATTAAAAAAAAAAAAATTGTTTATTAAAAAAAAAATAATTAAAAAATATTTCCTTTTTATTAATTAATTAATTATAATCAATTAATTAATATAGGGCTGTGAAGTTTTAAAAAGTGTAATGCTCTTCTGAAAAATTTTATTAAAGTTTTGGTATATTTTAAATAAACTATCACCACTCATAAGATTGTCTTCAAACCAATCGATACTTGTTTACCTTTTTATTTTTTAGGTTATCTTCACTTATAGGTGGTAAAGTCCTGGTAGATTATTAATTAGGATTATATTAGTGATAACTAGTAATATTTACGAAATAAAGAACTATTTAGTGTTGAAGAATATTAATGTTTTATTAATTAATAGCAATATTGACTCTTATCGATTAATATCGACTCTCAGGATATCGAAAAAATTACAAAGTATATTATATAAAAATCATACAGGGTTCTTTAAACAGCCAATTATTATCAAAGTCAGAGAAATCGGGCCAATATTTAAAAAGTATAACGTTACAACAAATTAATAATTATTACTAAATACAGACATTGAATGATAATTTGAAAATAATATAATTGTTTTCACCAACAGCTGATGTTGAACCAGGAAGCATTGAATCGTCAAAGAAAGATGGCCGCCGTCAAGTTGATCAAAATGTCGCTCGTTCTTGCTACGTTCCAAATAATGTATTTTCTGGCAGTATTCCTGTTCTGGTGTCTGCAAATCTCTTGTTAAATGTTGTTTAGTGCCTGGTGTAATGTTTCTGGGTTGTATTTAGTATATCCGTGTAATTATTAGTTCAAACACTTTTCCCGATACCGACACTAATACTTGGTTAATGTGTTATACAGTTTTCTGGTGTTTTGTGGTGTTTTTCGGAGTAGAAATGTATTGTTCAGTGTTATGTAGTGTTTCTTGATTGTTTCTGTTATAATGTGAGAGTTCTAGATGTATTTAATAAGTCACTCGCGATTTCACAATAACGTACTATTCACTGCTTAACTTTACCGTTGTAAGATAGGTTAGATCGTCACAAAACTCTCGTCATGTTAACCGTTCGAATACCAATAATCAACTAACTCTTTCCTTCAGTCTCAATTAAACTCTTAGCCCATATAATATTATCCTTAACATTGTTCAAATATATTTTCACATCCTGTGCACACTTTAAAGTTCACTATATAATTGCCTAAACTTGGGTTATTTATCAATTTTATTCACTAGATGTTATTTAAATTAATCTTTCAGTTCATTCAGCTTATTTTCAGATTAAATAATGCCGTTTTATAGTGTTTTCTGTCCAAAAAATAGTAATTTTACTTTCAGTTTGGTATACTCTGAAAAGTCAAAACATACTTCCTGTCATTATGTAACTTCAGCCATTTTATCAGTTATATTTAATATTAATAATCCTATATTGTATTAAAAGGTTTATATTCCCTTATTTTCTTGTAATTAATTTAATTAGTTGTATTCTGAAACATTATTCTGGAATATATGACTCCCATGTCCAAATTTCTGAGTTTAGTCATTTTCATTTTTATTTATAATTCTGAATATAATTTATTAAAATCTCTCTAAATGGTATGTGCAATTATATGGCATGATCTCAAGTTTATTTTGTCTAAACCCCTTTTGTTTATTTGCTTTTAAATGAGTAATTTCTCTGTTTTGATGAAGTTTGGTTTCCATTCTTTTGGCCTAGGTTTTTTAACAATTTTTCCTTACAAAATGTTTTACAAACAATATATGATGTGTGATACCCTCTCTGACTTTTACATATAGTATTATAAATTAAACATGTTTTCCAAATTACACAATAACAATTAGTATTGGTTACAATACAAATAACAGTCAAACAAATAAAGAATATCTTTAAATAAATGGTTGTCTTCAAGTCAGACATTTTACAATAAAATCCTTATTTCTAACATGGAAATATGGTTTACAAAAAAGGTTTTTTACTAACTAACATCTTAATTACTCTCTACTATTTACAAGTAGTAACTATTTTTATAGTTCTGATGTCAGTTGTATCAGACCCAAACAAATGGCCTTATATCTAAAACATTTTTAAACATTCTTATACTATATACATAAAAACCTTATATTTATATTCTTATTTCTAACTATTATTATAAGTAGGATTCTACAGTTTTTATACCGTCTTTTACACATTGTCTTTGGGGAATTGTACCCTGTCATTAATAAATAAATAGTATAAATTGTTCGAAAAGTATTATGAAATCTGTTTTTCTTTTTGCATATAAAACAAAATGTTATTTTAAACAGATTTATGTCTTATAAACAACATATTGTCACAGTACACATTTCAAGTCATTGAAAATTGCATATTTCATTGCATTCAATGTTTGTGATTGCCAAGAATGAAACGCAAGGTTCATTTTTTATAATACCCAAAACTATCACTGGTTCACTTTGCACTTTTATATTATGTTATTGCTAAATGGTCGTATAGTCTTATTAACATAATAAATTGGTTAGCGTTTTTCAATGGAGATTTGTTCCATGGGTACTATATTATTGTTTCATCTTAGTTCACAGGCAACTTTTACTTTATACACTTCTCTCTCTTAAATTTATATACATGTGGTTTTCATTTCGTTATACTTTTATTTTTAAATATTTATTTTGGGGATATAGGGATTTGGGTGTCTTTTATAAGAGCATGACATCTTCTTCAGGATGCTGCCTTCTTCTTCTTTCATCAGTCTTCTTTTCTCCTGCCTTCTGGGATTGGTATCTTCTCCATCTTCTTCTTGATGCCATCAGGTTTCTTGGGATTTTCTCCATCTTCTTCTTTATTTTAGAAATACACCACCTGTGTTGTTTGATCTTGGCTTATTTTAGGGTTTCTATTCTATTTATTCTTCCTCGTTGTGGGTTTGGTCATATTCAGTACTGCTTTGTTATTTACTTTTTTACCTTCCTGGGTTATACCTTGAAAACCTTTGGTTATGAGACTGGTCTTGGATGGCTCATCACTAGTAACTCCTTTTATTTGAACTTGTATTTTCTTTATAATAATGATTTCTTTCCACAGTTGCTATGAATTAATCTATTTATATTAAATTTAATGCTTTCTTCCAAATTTAAACATTATAACTTCATTATTCTAATGATCAATTGCCATTCAATATTATGCATACATCTGTCACGTTACAGATTGCTTCCCTCCAGAAGTAATTATTTCAGACATGTTTATGGATGAAATAATTTCTTATGATAATTTCATCATTACTTATAATTCATTTTCTTCTCCATTTTTATATCGACTTTTTTATATTAGAGTTTTATTAATTTTATATATATGGTTACTTGTTTTACTACTGATCCGTTTCGGATAGTTAGTGTCTTCTGAGATATATTATTATTGTAATACATTTTCTTTCTTTATCAACTTCGTGTTGCATCCTTGGGATATTAATTCCCTAACATTCCCTATCACGTGGGCTGGGGCAGATCAGAGGGGCACTGTACGCTACTTCTCTGCTGGCCATACACCACTTCTATAAATTGAGTACAGAGGCATATCCATCCCTGCTCAAAAAAAACATAATGCTGCTGGAATTATCTTCAGTCAGTCATCGAATAAATAATTAAAAAGTAGTCTCATTTTCGACTAATAAAAATATCTTTGGATTCTCCACTTCGTAGTCTCTCAGATTATCTCACATTTTCTATCTTAATAAATCTTCATAATTATTATTATACTCATTACATATATATTTTTTCAAAACTCTTAACTTGTCTGATATATTTATTTTTATTATGGTTGAAAACCTTTCTTTTAATAATTCTGGTTACTGTTTACAGTGTAACTCTCTTTCTTCTCCATCTGAATTCTCTTTATATTTTCTTCTGGTTACTCATCATGGTATTAGCATGGTCTTTATATATAGTCTTTCTTATTCATTATTTGAATGGTCTTAATATATTATATTTAATTTTTTAACATTTTATCTTTACATTAGATATACAGGTTGTTATATTGATCATTTTCTTTAAACATTTTGGTTGTTTCCTTTCTCTTAGAAAGTTATTAATCCGCCTTCGCATTTATTAACATTAATTCATTTATATTATATTTCATGTGGTATTTCTTCTCTTTGCATTTCATATAGGTCTTATTATTATCATTTGTTCAGAATCATCTTCTCCATCTGTTTGGTATGAGTTGTTCTTCTTTGCTCTTAATTAACTGTTTTCATTATCGTTTCATAGGTAATTAGTCTCTTTGCTTCCAAATTTTTTCCTTCTCTGGCATATTACACTCTTTTTTGTTATTCTTTTCTACTCCTTCAAATGCTATTGTGAATATCTAGCATTTATTCTGGATTAACGTTAATTCTCTTTTCTGAATTAATCACTTTATTTTCTTCTCAATTCAATTATAATTGACACATAATTATTTTTTGGAACTTGGTTAGTTTTAATGTAAAATTCAAACTATTCTTTTTATTTAATTGAAAAATATTTCTCATAAATCCTTGTAATATGTTGATCTTATCTTGTTTCAAAGTACTGACGTTCTATCAACATTCAAATTCTGTTTAATTCATTTATTCCCAGAATTGTTTCATTCAGAATTGTTTATAGTACTATGATCTTACCATTATCTCTGAATGTTTTGGTATTCCTCCAAATTCAAATTCTTCTTAATTATTTACCATAAAGTTTTCTCATAAACTTAGTTATAGTAAGTTGGGCTTACTTCATTTTTAAATTTTTTTGTTCATTAACTTCAAAATTCCTTACTTCTTATAATTCTCCAGAATGTTCTTCTCAAAATATTATGTTGTAAGATGTACTTACATTATTTTAGAATTTTTAAAAATAAATTCAAAATTCTAAATTCCTTCTTCTTATAATTCTCCAAAATGTTCTTCTCAAAATATTAGGTTGTAAGATGTACTTACATTATTTTAGAATTTTTAAAATTCAAAACTCACAACTCATTCTTCATAATATTTCTTCATAGAAGCTTGATTGTACACTCCTTTGATTTTTCCTGAAACGATTTCCCTCAACTCATATGTATTGTTATGCTTATCATTTACCACAACATATGGACCAGTGTAAAGTAATAATAGTTTTTTGGTTATGCCTTCTAAGGTGCTAGGCAGCTCTCTATTTTTTAGGAGGACTTTTTCACCCTCTTTATATGTTACAATTCGCCCTATTGCCTTCTGGTATTTGGCTTGCCGTTTTTCCTGATCTTCTACTACCTTATTGTAAAACTTCAACTGGTTGAATTTCCTATTGTTGTTCGTTGGAAATTCAATGATTTGTTCAATGTCTCGGGGAGTCGGCTTCTCATACATGGCTGAGTATGGTGGAATTCCTATAGCTGGATGGTGGGCGTAATTTAGGAATTTTTCTGTCGCTGCTAGGTACTCTTGCCACTTTTTCTGTTGGTTGTGACAGTACGTGCGCAATATCCTACCCACTTCTCTCAGTACTCTCTCAGCCGGATTGCTACTTGGGTGGTAGACTGATGTCTTATACGTTTTGACCCCAAGTGCTAATAAAGTGTCTCGCCATCTCCTCCCCTTAAATTGTGTACCATGGTCGGTAATAATGGAAAATGGTCTACCGATCTCTGGAACATACAAATCAATAATCACCGCCAAAACCTTTGCTGTTGTTGCCCGATTAACCGGATATAGCTTTATATACTTGGTGTAGTGATCCATTATGATTACCAAGTATTTATATCTGTGCCGACCACCGCTACGGGGAAATGGCCCGCAGATATCCAAAAACACTTTTTCTAGTTTTGCGTTGGAAGTTATTGGTATCATGATACCCTCTGTCTTTTCATTGTTTATTTTGGCACATTGGCAGATCTTACAGGATTTGATGTACGTTCTCACCTTGCGGTTGATATTCTTGATCTTACAGTTTTCTTCTAGAGCCTGTATCACTTTTAACGCTCCCATGTGACCATACCTGACATGGTAATCGATGATGACCTCCTTTTCGATTTGGTGTGGGATTATCACCTTCCATGTCTCATCGTCTAATGCAGTTTTTATGAATAGAATTCCCTTGTTAAGGTGGTAATATTTGGAAATGGTTTCATCATTGGCTTCCAAACGACTCACAATGTTTTTCAGCTTAGGATCAGACTGCTGATGGATTCGAATATTTATTAGCAAAGCTTGTAAATCGGCTCTGGTCGTAAATATGTTATAAATTTTGACCAAGCTCTCCTTCTCTCCTTCGAAAGTCTGATCTTCCAGATTTATACGTGACAACACATCCGCTACCACGTTCTTCTTTCCTGGAATGTATTCCCATTTCAGGTCATATTCTTGTAGGGCGAGTACCCACCTAGCCAATCGGCCGTGACTCAACTTGCACCTATGAAGGAACGAGATGGATTTATGATCAGTTCGTACCGTGACTTGATATCCGAGAATGTACGTCCGGAATTTGCTGCATGCGAACACCACGCTCAACAATTCCTTTTCTGTCACACTGTAGTTCTTTTCGCACTGGTTCAGTGTGCGACTAGCGAAGCTTATTACCAGATGTTGTCCCTCCTCATCTTCCTGGTATAATGTCGTTCCTAAGCTTAAGTCGCTAGCGTCACAGTTTAGAAAGAACGGTTTCTTAAAATCTGGGTGACGAAGTATAACACTCTCCAGAAACTTCTCTTTTATCAAGCGGAAAGTAAGGTCTTGATCTTCACCCCAAGTCCATTTGTTCTTGGCAGATAACTGTGGTTGAAACTTGGCGGTCAACTCGGAATATCGGCTCTGAAACTTCCTGTAATAGTTACAGATTCCGAGGAAAGATTGCAATTGTTTCCTGTTTCTTGGTTGCGGGAACCTCTGAATTGCCTCCACTTTCTCTGCTGATGGGTTAATACCTCGGTCGTCTAGGTTGAAACCCAAGAATTGTGCCTCGCGCGCTATGAACTTGGATTTCTCCAACTTCAGTGTTATGTTGTTCTGCGCTAGTTTGTTTAGTACAAATTCCACTCTGTAACAGTGCTCCTCCCAGGTTCCGGATGTGATTAGTAAATCGTCAACATAGACGGTGGTAAATTGGAGCGCTTCTTGTCCAAGAATCTGGTCCTTGCATGCCACAAATATGGCGACAGAATTGACAAGTCCGAAGGGCAGTCTCTTGAACTGGTAATTGCGCCCTTCGAAAATGAACGCTACATACTGGCGGCTTTGTGGATGCAGCTCTACCTGCCAATAACCACAGACCGTATCCCAGGTGCTAATAAATTTAGTACCATGAAAACGTTTTAAGATTTCTTCTATTTCACCGGGAGAGGTTCTGTCATTCACAATTGTCTTGTTCAACTCACGCGCATCTAAACAGAGCCGGACTTGTCCGTCTTTCTTCGGAACAGCAATAATTGGACTAGTGTAAGGTGATTGACTAATCTCAATTATGTCGTTTTCTATCATCTTGTTTATCTCTGTTCTCACGGCTTCTTTGAGCGACTGCGCTATTGGATATGACCTCCGGTTAAACTCTACGTTTTCTTTAAAACGAAGTTGGCACTGATAGTTTTTTACCTTCCCTGGTTCATCAGAAAACACCGCCTTGTATTTCCCATATATAGCGATTAGACGATCAGCCAGATGTGTTGGTATTTTCTTGTTATCGCTTCCGCACTGGAAATTCCGTATTTCTTGGATCTTAACTGATCATAAATCCTCTCCTCCATGATTGTATATTATGGGTTTAGAAAGAGGGCTGTTTCTTATAATATTAATTTTCCGAAGTTGTTGATGTATAGGGCTAGGAAGTATAGTTGTGCCTCCTACCAGATCTGCGGTCCATGTTACTCCATCTGGGAAAAGTGATACCTTATTTAAATTAAGATCGATTACCGCCGAATATCTACGAACTCTCGTTTAAAGTATTTTGGTCATTGTTTATGTTATTATTGACCGAGGCATCGTTCGGGAAACTCTGGTTTGTTTCCTGACGTTCTGTACCCCTGGTTGATGTTTAACGCCCTGTTCTGTTGTCTGCCAAGATCTTCCAGGCTGGTACTTCGTCTTCCCTGTTCGTGTCTTGGGCCGTCTCGTTCCGCACTCCTCCATCTTCGGTCGGCGCCGTGGAAGCTGCTCCTCCTCGGTTGATAATATCACCTGGGTCCGCGATCTTCTGCTCTTATAAAATTTACCCTAGGACGCGACACTCGGTTATTACTATTGCTATTATTGTTATTACTAAAATTATTATTATAGTAATTTCGGTTAGGTGGGTAAGGTCTGTCACCATTATTGTTGGGATATGGATTTCTCTGACTGTATGGGACATTATTATTTTGTTGATAAAAATTGTTTCTATTATTTGGGTAGGGGTTGTTATTCCTTACGCCGTTAAAATTACCGTTAAACTGGTTATTACGCGGCTGGTTGTTAGGGCCGTCGTAATTATTGGGCTGGTTCCGGTTACTTGTATGGTTATTGCTGTTATTGGGGTAGGTAGTCGGCCTTGCTACTGGTCTCTCATTTCTCTTCCTGCTCTGCCGATAATACTCCTCGTTCTCGTATCCCTCTAGTAACTCGGTCATTCCCTGGATCGTCTTGATCTGGCTGCCTCTCCGGGCCCTGATAATGTCCTCATCATAATGATACGATATTTTGTTCACTAAACATTCTTCTGGGATTGCCGGCTCAAGGTGTTTTGCCATGCACACCTTCCCCAAGAAATATGCCGTCATACTGCTACCTAATTGTGACCTGTATCTTCCATTACAAATATTGTCACGGATCAAGTTCTGGGTGGTCTCAGACCAGTATTTTGTCTTAAACATTTTCTGGAACTGTTGGTAGTCGGAAATTTCACTCCGGTTGGCCATCCACCAATTATCTGTTATGTCTCGGAAAGACTCGTCTAATATCTCCCTGCTTTGGCTCCATTGGGTAATTTTATGCTTGGGTAAATATTCTTCTACCCTAGCCAGGAACTCCATCGGCTTGCGTTTGTATTGCCGGAAGTTGAGCCACTCTCGGCTTTCGTTGACAGGTAATCCGGTGAAATGAGTCGGTCTGTTTCTTATCGCTTCCATCTCCTCTCGGCTTTGTCGCACCTGACCGGTGATACTGGCCATGGTCTCTTGTATATCATTACATCGTTCTGTGACTTGGTTGCGAACTTTTCCGAATTCTTCTTGATTTTCCTTCCTCTGTTCTTCTACCTTCCTACGACTATGTTCTTCAATATTTGTGAACTTGATGTTCACCACTTCTTTAAACTCATGCACCTCCTTTTCGGTCTGGTTGCACTTTCCATCAATCTCTCGAATCTGTCGATTGACCATTATATTTTCTTCTTCCATCTTCTTATTCATCGCTTTTTTGTTAACAGTGATTTCCTTATTCAGTTCTTCTCGCAACAATTCCATTCTTTCGTCCAGTTTGTCCAAATTCTCCTGATTGACCTCTCTTAATTCTTCTCTCAAAATTTGATTGTCCTCTCTCAATTCTTCCAATTTCTCTCCCATCTTCTCTTCCAACTTCCTGTTATCTTCTTTCAACTCTTCCTTCAATTGTCGGTTGTTCTTCTCTATCTTCTTCCTGGTTTCATCGATTTTCTGATTGGTGTTCTCAATTTTATTAATCAATTCTTCTTTGGTCGACTTGAATTCTTCCTTGAACAATTGGTTGTCTTCCTTCAATTCTTCTAACTTCTTCCCCATCTCTTCTTCCATCTTCTTGGTGTTTTCTTCCATCTTCTCTTCCATCTTCTTGCTGTTTTCTTCCATCTTCTTGCTGTTTTCTTGCATCTTCTCTTCCATCTTCTTATTTGTTGTTTCGATTTTATTTCCTAAATCTTCTTTCAAGGACTGGTTATCACTCCCCATTTTCTTACTCAAGTCTTCCTTTGTAGAATCCAATTTCTTATTATTTTCGTCCATTTTCTTGTTCATTCCTTCCAGTTGTGATTCCATGTTTTTATTTATTTCTTTACTCATTTCCATCATCATTCTCCTCAATGTTTCCTGGAACATCACATCTCCGGTTGTCGCAGTGTTCTCGGTTAGTGAGGGTTCCCCTGGTTGTTCTAACCGTTCCTTCCGGACATTGATTTCCCCTGTCTGAGTAGGCATCTCCGTCTGTTCCCCTGGTTGTTCAGGTTGTTTGGACAACACTGGTGGCAATGAACTTTCCACCTCTACTGGTGTCGCCTCCTTGTTGTCCATGTCAACTTCTATTTCTTTCTCGGCCTCCGCCGCCCGTTTCTTAGATGTTGCACGTCGTTGCATTTTCCTTTAAAATTCTCTGGCTTTGTAGCTGTTGCCTAGCTCCAACTAGTGATTGGGCAGAATGTATTGGCCTTCCAATCGCTAATTAAAGCCCCTAAAGTTGTGCGCCAATTTGTAATAATAATAAAAAGATTGAGTCTGTATGTTCTCAATTGGTGTGGCTCTCGACGTCCTACTGGCCTGAAACACTTCCTTAAGTTTCCCAGCTGGTCGAGTCTCAATGGCAGCAAGACCGGTCGAGTAGCGTAATGTTGATGAAGAAATATATGTTCAGCTGCACCGAAAGTTTCAAAACAAAAATTATTGTTTTGAAGAAAATTAAAAAAAAAAAAAATTGTTTATTAAAAAAAAATAATTAAAAAATATTTCCTTTTTATTAATTAATTAATTATAATCAATTAATTAATATAGGGCTGTGAAGTTTTAAAAAGTGTAATGCTCTTCTGAAAAATTTTATTAAAGTTTTGGTATATTTTAAATAAACTATCACCACTCATAAGATTGTCTTCAAACCAATCGATACTTGTTTACCTTTTTATTTTTTAGGTTATCTTCACTTATAGGTGGTAAAGTCCTGGTAGATTATTAATTAGGATTATATTAGTGATAACTAGTAATATTTACGAAATAAAGAACTATTTAGTGTTGAAGAATATTAATGTTTTATTAATTAATAGCAATATTGACTCTTATCGATTAATATCGACTCTCAGGATATCGAAAAAATTACAAAGTATATTATATAAAAATCATACAGGGTTCTTTAAACAGCCAATTATTATCAAAGTCAGAGAAATCGGGCCAATATTTAAAAAGTATAACGTTACAACAAATTAATAATTATTACTAAATACAGACATTGAATGATAATTTGAAAATAATATAATTGTTTTCACCAACAGCTGATGTTGAACCAGGAAGCATTGAATCGTCAAAGAAAGATGGCCGCCGTCAAGTTGATCAAAATGTCGCTCGTTCTTGCTACGTTCCAAATAATGTATTTTCTGGCAGTATTCCTGTTCTGGTGTCTGCAAATCTCTTGTTAAATGTTGTTTAGTGCCTGGTGTAATGTTTCTGGGTTGTATTTAGTATATCCGTGTAATTATTAGTTCAAACACTTTTCCCGATACCGACACTAATACTTGGTTAATGTGTTATACAGTTTTCTGGTGTTTTGTGGTGTTTTTCGGAGTAGAAATGTATTGTTCAGTGTTATGTAGTGTTTCTTGATTGTTTCTGTTATAATGTGAGAGTTCTAGATGTATTTAATAAGTCACTCGCGATTTCACAATAACGTACTATTCACTGCTTAACTTTACCGTTGTAAGATAGGTTAGATCGTCACAAAACTCTCGTCATGTTAACCGTTCGAATACCAATAATCAACTAACTCTTTCCTTCAGTCTCAATTAAACTCTTAGCCCATATAATATTATCCTTAACATTGTTCAAATATATTTTCACATCCTGTGCACACTTTAAAGTTCACTATATAATTGCCTAAACTTGGGTTATTTATCAATTTTATTCACTAGATGTTATTTAAATTAATCTTTCAGTTCATTCAGCTTATTTTCAGATTAAATAATGCCGTTTTATAGTGTTTTCTGTCCAAAAAATAGTAATTTTACTTTCAGTTTGGTATACTCTGAAAACTCAAAACATACTTCCTGTCATTATGTAACTTCAGCCATTTTATCAGTTATATTTAATATTAATAATCCTATATTGTATTAAAAGGTTTATATTCCCTTATTTTCTTGTAATTAATTTAATTAGTTGTATTCTGAAACATTATTCTGGAATATATGACTCCCATGTCCAAATTTCTGAGTTTAGTCATTTTCATTTTTATTTATAATTCTGAATATAATTTATTAAAATCTCTCTAAATGGTATGTGCAATTATATGGCATGATCTCAAGTTTATTTTGTCTAAACCCCTTTTGTTTATTTGCTTTTAAATGAGTAATTTCTCTGTTTTGATGAAGTTTGGTTTCCATTCTTTTGGCCTAGGTTTTTTAACAATTTTTCCTTACAAAATGTTTTACAAACAATATATGATGTGTGATACCCTCTCTGACTTTTACATATAGTATTATAAATTAAACATGTTTTCCAAATTACACAATAACAATTAGTATTGGTTACAATACAAATAACAGTCAAACAAATAAAGAATATCTTTAAATAAATGGTTGTCTTCAAGTCAGACATTTTACAATAAAATCCTTATTTCTAACATGGAAATATGGTTTACAAAAAAGGTTTTTTACTAACTAACATCTTAATTACTCTCTACTATTTACAAGTAGTAACTATTTTTATAGTTCTGATGTCAGTTGTATCAGACCCAAACAAATGGCCTTATATCTAAAACATTTTTAAACATTCTTATACTATATACATAAAAACCTTATATTTATATTCTTATTTCTAACTGTTATTATAAGTAGGATTCTACAGTTTTTATACCGTCTTTTACACATTGTCTTTGGGGAATTGTACCCTGTCATTAATAAATAAATAGTATAAATTGTTCGAAAAGTATTATGAAATCTGTTTTTCTTTTTGCATATAAAACAAAATGTTATTTTAAACAGATTTATGTCTTATAAACAACATATTGTCACAGTACACATTTCAAGTCATTGAAAATTGCATATTTCATTGCATTCAATGTTTGTGATTGCCAAGAATGAAACGCAAGGTTCATTTTTTATAATACCC
The DNA here is from genome assembly GCA_034769895.1 of Magicicada septendecula. NCBI lineage: Eukaryota > Metazoa > Arthropoda > Insecta > Hemiptera > Cicadidae > Magicicada > Magicicada septendecula. The sequence continues at coordinate 399,950,224 of CM068371.1, read as the reverse complement.
AAAACTATCACTGGTTTTCTTTGCACTTTTATATTATGTTATTGCTAAATGGTCGTATAGTCTTATTAACATAATAAATTGGTTAGCGTTTTTCAATGGAGATTTGTTCCATGGGTACTATATTATTGTTTCATCTTAGTTCACAGGCAACTTTTACTTTATACACTTCTCTCTCTTAAATTTATATACATGTGGTTTTCATTTCGTTATACTTTTATTTTTAAATATTTATTTTGGGGATATAGGGATTTGGGTGTCTTTTATAAGAGCATGACATCTTCTTCAGGATGCTGCCTTCTTCTTCTTTCATCAGTCTTCTTTTCTCCTGCCTTCTGGGATTGGTATCTTCTCCATCTTCTTCTTGATGCCATCAGGTTTCTTGGGATTTTCTCCATCTTCTTCTTTATTTTAGAAATACACCACCTGTGTTGTTTGATCTTGGCTTATTTTAGGGTTTCTATTCTATTTATTCTTCCTCGTTGTGGGTTTGGCATATTCAGTACTGCTTTGTTATTTACTTTTTTACCTTCCTGGGTTATACCTTGAAAACCTTTGGTTATGAGACTGGTCTTGGATGACTCATCACTAGTAACTCCTTTTATTTGAACTTGTATTTTCTTTATAATAATGATTTCTTTCCACAGTTGCTATGAATTAATCTATTTTTATTAAACTTAATGCTTTCTTCCAAATTTAAACATTATAACTTCATTATTCTAATGATCAATTGCCATTCAATATTATGCATACATCTGTCACGTTACAAACTCCACCTGCCAATACCCACAAACAGTATCCCAAGTGCTGATAAACTGTATGCCATTAAATTTTTTCAATATCTCCTCAATCTCTCCGGGAGATGTTCTGTCATTAACTATGATCTTATTGATCTCTCTAGCATCCAAACAGAGTCGTACTTTGCCATCTTTCTTGGGAACGGCTATTAACGGACTTGTATATGGGGAACAGCTATACTCGATGATATCTTCTGCTATCATTTTGTCTAGTTCAGTCCTCACTGCTTCTTTTAATGCATAAGCAACGGGATATGATTTCTTATTAAAATTTACAGGCTCCTTGAATTATAGTGTAAATTGATAATTTTTTACTTTGCCAGGTATATCAGAGAAAACATAGCGGTATTTATTATATATGGATATCAACTTTTCTATTTGTTGTGTGGTTAAATTACATTCATTTTGTTCTGACCGAAATTGTCGGATCTCTTATAATTTTTCCAACCATAAACTATCTTCACTCCCAAAGTATTCCCTTCTTATATTCCATGAATCATCTTGATTATTGTTGAATTTTCTTATACTATTGCATAAAGGTACATTTTTATTTTCTACTAATTTTGCTGTCCATTCTATATTATCCATTTTTAACGACACTATGGCCTGTCTCATGTCAATTATTGCTGAGTATTTTCTCAAAATATCACAGCCTATTAGTAGATTAAATGGTAGATTACTAGCTATTAGAAAAATCATAGGTATAGCTACATTTCCACTGGTTACTGTTAATGATACTTGTTTTCTTATTGACTTGTTTTGCCTTCTGGTGGCTCCGATTAAAATTATATTCTGAATTGGTAAAGTTGGTAAGATGACCTTACTATATTTTTGAATTTTGATGTATTCATTATTATCAATGTTTTGCATACTGCCCTACATTGTAGAGAACTCAAGGCCTGTTGATTTTGGTGAAGATCGGTTAAGGGAAAGGGGTATTTTCATTTTGTTTTAATTGTCTCCAAGTCACGTTTATAAACTAACTAGCGAGTACCCGGCATGCGTTGCAATGCCACTCAAAGAAAGAAAGTGTTTGTATATATATAATATATAAAGACTTCGTTCGCGTGGTCTTCAATTTAATGCGATAATATATTTAGAACAGAATTATTTCATTGGGTTGCCATAGTAACCAGATCTAATAAGTTAGTTTTTTAAGACTCCAAAGGACCCCGCAGAGGATCGTATCGAAAAAAAAAACACCTGTCCTATGTTGGTTCTCCCGTTGCGTAAAATATTTGTGCCAAGTTTGGTTGAAATCGGTCCAGTGGTTTAGGAGGAGATGTGGAAGACCCCAAAGAACCCCCAAAAGAACCCCATCGAAAAAACACCTATCCTATGGTGGTTCTCCCTTTGCGTAAAATATTTTGTGCCAAGTTTGGTTGAAATCGGTCCAGTTGTTTAGGAGGAGATGTGGAAGACCCCAAAGGACCCCCAAAAGGACTCCCCGAAGTATCATATCGAAAAAACACATATCCTATGTTGGTTCTCCCGTTGCGTAAAATATTTGTGCCAAGTTTGGTTGAAATCGGTCCAGTGGTTTAGGAGGAGATGTGGAAGACCCCAAAGAACCCCCAAAAGAACCCCATTGAAAAAACACCTATCCTATGTTGGTTCTCCCTTTGCGTAAAATATTTGTGCCAAGTTTGGTTGAAATCGGTCCAGTGGTTTAGGAGGAGATGTGAAAGACCCCAAAGGACCCCCAAAAGGACCCCCCGAAGGATCGTATCGAAAAAACACATATCCTATGTTGGTTCTCCCGTTGCGTAAAATATTTGTGCCAAGTTTGGTTGAAATCGGTCCAGTGGTTTAGGAGGAGATGTGGAAGACCCCAAAGGACCCCCAATGGACCCCGTCGAAAAAACACCTATCCTATGTTGGTTCTCCCGTTGCGTAAAATATTTGTGCCAAGTTTGGTTGAAATCGGTCCAGTGGTTTAGGAGGAGATGTGGAAGACCCCAAAGGACCCCCAAAAGGACCCCATCGAAAAAACACCTACCCTATGTTGGTTCTCCCGTTGCGTAAAATATTTGTGCCAAGTTTGGTTGAAATCGGTCCAGTGGTTTAGGAGGAGATGTGGAAGACCCCAAGAACCCCCCATAGGACCCCATCGAAAAAAATTCATAAACCTTCGCGGGCGTGCGCACAACAACTCACCGAAGTTTCATCGCAATCGGATGAATGGTATAGGAACGTATACGGGACAAAGAAAGAAAGAAACAAACAAACATTCATTTTTATAGATATAGATTAGAATTAATATTAGGCATTACCTGTATTAACTTCCGTCTTGTGACTTATCTGTTTTAATTTCTAAAACGAAGCGTTTCGAGGATAAATCCTCATCTTCAGGTTTTAATATTATAAAAACATCAAATTCACCCGAACGGGGGTCGTCAATTATTTAAAACACATAAAAACACCACACATAATTTTACATTAATATAGTCTTAATGTAAAATTATGTGTGGTGTTTTTATGTGTTTTAAATAATTGACGACCCCGTTCGGGTGAATTTGATGTTTTTATAATATTAAAACCTGAAGATGAGGATTTATCCTCGAAACGCGTCGTTTTAGAAATTAAAACAGATAAGTTGCAAGACGGAAGTTAATACAGGTAATGCCTAATATTAATTCTAATTAGGAAAGGGGTAGTTTACCTGCAACATTTTATGTTGTAACAAGAGAAATTTTTTCATGACAGACGATAACTGCCATAAATTCAAACAGAATCAAATAATTTTTTACATATGTGCCTGAGTTGTAGAGGACTCAAGACCTATTGATTTGGTGAAGATCGGTTAGGGGGAAAGGGTAGTTTACCTGAAACATTTTTTTGTTGTAATAAGAGTAAAGTACTTAATTTTGATAAATAAAGTATCCTGATAAGAAGATCTTAATAATCCACTGTAGAAACGTAGATGAAATATCTATAAATGAAGCAGCTAGTTGAACGGGGTGGGGGTATTTTTCTATAAATGAAAATTATAGTTGAAGGGGGAGGGAATAATTTTTTATATGTGTATTACGTTATCGGCAACAAAGAAGTAGTTTGTTGTTAAAATTCCTTCCCGGACTGTTTGGCGTGGTCCAATGTTTTCTACAAAATCAGACGTTTCTGCAGTGTCGACTGCTATCATCAGTGAAAATTGAGTGCGATAACGTGGGGTAGTATACGTCAGTGACCACAGTACTGTGGTTAAGGCTGAAGCAATAAGTAGAAAGATGTAGTTTCTATGGAAATATTTTGTTTCGAAAATGATTTTAAATATAAGTCTTAGAACATGGAAGTCGTGTGTGGTTCTCCATACTGATATTTTTATTAATTAATTAGTTTCCGCAATAAAGCTGAATGTAAGTTGTGTTCCACTATAAATGGCATGAACCTGTCCAGTCTGTACATTGAGCAGGAAGGTTTTTAATCTTGTAAATTAAAAGTTTTTCAATGATATTTATGAAGGCCTTAAGTTGCTATCGTCGTCTGTCTTGTTTCCAGTATATTATATAAATTGTACACTCAATTTAACTGCACATTGAGTAGAATAATTGGAAACAAATCTATTAATGTAAAGGTTAACCTTTATTATTTGTCAAAAGGTTACATATGATGAACACACACACACACACACACACACACACACACCACTTTTAATTATGTATTGATAATAGGTTTGTTTATTAAAAATTAAAGTTTAGTTTATTAATGGATCTCTCTCTCTCTCTCTCTCTCTCTCTCTCTCTCTCTCTCTCTCTCTCTCTCTCTCTCTCTCTCTCTCTCTCTCTCTCTCTCTCTCTCAGATTTATTATAATATACTGTATATTTCATTATTGTTGTGGTTTTTTTTTACTTCTGATGGCTTTGCACGCCCCGTTCATCTTGATTATATAGTATCTGTACTTACAGGCAAAGAATTATTTAATTTGTGTGATTAGTCAAAGAATCTAGTAATATAGTCCTATTTGAGCAGCCAGAAGTGCTAACTGGAGTATGATGAGGTATAAAATCTGGCATCTTGTTAGGACCTTCACTATTTGTTCTGTAGAACATCTCTCAACTACTGTAGCAGAAACATTTGCTGATTTATACAGTTATTCTATCTCTGATACAAATTTGAAATCTAATAATAGTGTCTTAACAATTTACAAAATGTGTTTGAATCAACTCTAAGATATGCTCAAAATGTGAATTTAAAAAATAGATAAAATGAAGTTTATACAAGCAACCTTCGCAGTAGGGAAAGATGAATTCTCACCAGTACTAAAATACTACAGTTGCCAAAAACAGTATGTCTTAAAACAAAACTAGAGATACACAAGCAGGTCCTGTGTAGATATGAGAGAAGCCAAGTAAAGATTCAGCTTATCATTGCAAATTCCCCTTGATAAATTGAAATGAAATATTACATTTTAATTTATAAACATCTATATTACTGATTAAGAAGTAATACATACAGAAGTGTTAAACATCATGAAAATGAATGTCACAAAAGAACTATCAACTTCATCCCTTACTGCGTTGATAGAAAACTGAAGAAGAATAACCAGTCTTAATAAACTGTTGAAGAGGTTTGTCGACAGAGTAGATCTCATGATGAGTATAGTGTGACAGCAAATTAGATAAACAGTATGTTAACTAGGATTGCTAATAAACATACAAAATAATGAAATCTTTGTAGTTTAACCTTTAATATATCATCAGCTTTAACATTGTAGTATATCAAAAAATGATAAGGTGAAGTCAATAAAAACAAAAAATGGTGAATAAAAGTTCATCACAAAAATAAATGTTCATGATAATGAATGCATATCAATGATTTACATGTACATGGAAACGAATAAGAGCAAAAAATAAATTTTTGAGATTAACAGGGACAGTCATGATGTAATTAATTGTGTTCTACGTATCTACTTCCACTGATAATTTTTGCATTCTACTGAGAAACATTTAATCTGTTTTTATAAATTTTCTTCAGGCAAAGGTCATGATAAATTAGTTTGAAATTATTGTTTTCTTCAAAAATCGATAAAAATTAAATTGGAAAATAAAAACAAATGTATTTCTATGCATCTTGAAATATTTTGAGTGTATATTATTATTTTGTGTATTTACAGTTTCCACGTAGCACGAAATACCCAGTTTGGAATGTAGAATACATTGTTACGTTAGGCCTGTCTTTTTTGTCAAAAGATCAGGCCATGTTGTTGCAACCAGATATTCAGACTTGGTGCATCATACCATCCATCTCCCATTGTCACTTGTGCTTCATTGCTCCTAGTCTACCCTAACAATTTTCCTGAAGAATAATAAGAGTAAAGCCATTATGTCTGAGTATGGCAAAGATTTTATCTTCCTTTTTGTTTTATTATTTTTGTAGTCTATTTTCCATCCTTTAAAACACAACATGTTCTCTCTCTCTCTCTCTCTAATTTCTCGTTATCATTGTATCATCATTTCATGCATATAATGTTTTTTCTCTACTAATATTATAACGTTAAGACTCGTGTCTTCTTTGAATCTTCTAATTAAGCCCCACTTTGGGATCGTCAATTTATAACGTACTTCTGTACCACTTTTAAAGGCCCCAAGTTGTTGGCGTCAATTTATAAAGAAGCCGAGATAGCATCCTTCTATATTTTGTTTGATCAGTAATTGATTATGTAACGTGACTCGTCTCAGCGTTGATCTTCAGTCTATCGCTAACGATGACGATCGCGAATGCACTAATAACCAGTACCACATGTGTATCGTTCTTCTCCTTACCTGTCCTTATATTAATGTACTTTAATTCCCGATAGGCGCCAAATTGTTTTACTAAAAACAATTAAAAGTTTCTTCCTGCGTCGTCTTCTTTTTCTTCGATAATAATTTAAACTTATCCAAATGGACTGGTGCGAATTAAAATCTCGAGTGGAGTCTGAAGTGTTGCCAACCTATAATTCTGGTAAAAAATTTTCTTCACTGCTAAAGTACACAATTATTAAGACATATATCAAATAAAACAAGGAACGATTATTAGTGTTCAGTACTAATTTATTAGTGTCCAGATTCGCTGATTATTTATAAGTTAAGTACAAAATATTTGTTATTATAAAAAAGTTTGCTCCGGCTATTAAATTTTACTCGCTCATCGGGTGGTCAGGCATGTCTTCAAGCATTCTGGTTAATGATACAATGTTTTGTTCAGAACGATGAATAAGTTCTTTGGATTACAACAAAATAAAGCAAGATGTTTATGAAAGTACACAACCTTACATCAGTGGTAATTAAATACTATACAGGTTTACTTACAACTCAGTTCTTAGTGTCTAAAAAGTGTGTCGACTTATAGGCGTCGCATAGAGGTTAAGTTACAGTTTCAAATAGGCTGATGCAGTTTTAAATAATTTTTCAATAATGGTTTGTGAAGTTGTTCAGTTTTTTTTTTTAAAGATATAGTTTCAACTAATCTTTGAAAGAATTTATTATACCAAGTTCAGAGTGAGAGTTATTGTGTTGTGGAAAATTTAATTAATTTTATTCGCAATTATATAGAATTCATTTATACTTAACAAAATCTTGTTGTTTCTTCTGATTAGTCCCAGGTAATTCTTCAAAATATTGTTGATTATAGTATTTAGTTCATCATTCAGGTTTTCTTTTTTTCTATTTTATTTAGTCAATGTTTTTTTAATTTCAATTATTGAATTTTGATTTATGGTTTCATCATGTGTTCAATGGATCCAGATTCAGTTTCTATTATTCATATTTGTTCATTTTGAGTACATTTCCCTCTTATTACTTTTTAATTAGAGCGGATTCAGTTTGGCATCTGTATACCTTGAGCGTTAACAATGGACTGTCTAAAAAGTCTAACGGTTTTCTTAATTCCAAGCATAATTCCCTGCTTCTGATTGGTTAAGAATTTTGTTTACATTGTTATGAAAGCTTGGGTTTTTGGCCCCAAATTGACCTAATATTTTATAATTGCTATAATTCATTGGTGTTATTACCAAAGTGTGATATATTAAAATCAATGTCTTTATTTTCTTTCAAAGATTAATTTGATATCCCATAATGCTGGGCTTGGTCCTGTATCAACGTTTTGACCAATTTCCTAATATTATTTTATTACATATTTCACTTATTTTTATGTTTACTCTATTTCTGACATACTCTTATGGTTAGATAATTGAAATTAACAAGTCACTTTGTCTTATTTTTCAAATACAATGGTTAATTGCTTATAAATTGCTTTTTCTGAATTTTGACAGGTACGAGTATTTTATAGGCCTAAGCTATAAATGTCTGGAATTTATTAATTTACACAATTTAAACATTACCTATTACTTTCATAGGTTCTGCTTGCCATTACTTAGTTATAGTGTCTAATGACTTTGGGCCATTTTACAATAAATAAATGTTATTATAATTTTAAAAAATCATTCCTTGACCTTTGCTAGTTCATTTGTCTAACATCCTTTTTTCCCATCTTATTACAATTGTGAGTACTATTGTGATTATTAAACATATACAATTGCTTGTCTGTATTTCCTAATATTTCTTACACAAACTTTTTACCACTTAATCTTTCTATGGTAACATATAACATTAAAATGGTTTATGGTCTTCTCATGATCCAGCCCCATTCCTTCTTTTAAAATACAACTTTTTTAGATAAACTAACAACAACTTTGGTGCATGGTGTCTTGACACCATTTACAATATTGTGATCACCATCCTTGCTACTATTTTGTAACATAAGATGTTTTACTATTATTTAAATCATAAGTAATTTGTTTCTTAGTTATTAACACAATAAAATTGGTTGACATACTAACTTTGTTGTCTACCATTTGTATGAACATTTAACATTATTTCTTAATTGAACAAAAGAATTCCTTTAATTAAATCTAACAATATGGTTTTTAAATTGATCTTATTTTCTACTAAAACTTATCTTTTAATAATCGTCTAACATAATTCTTATACCATAGGTTCTACACACTACTAATGTTTCTTATTGTTTATCTATCAACATTTTAATATTGTTTATTACCACTGTTCTTTTCTTTTAACTACTATTAATTGTTTATATTAACTCATCCCTATCCTATCTATCACCTTCACTGATTACACTGGTTAAGTGTTTATTAAATTACAGTCACATTTGTAATACACTCTGTTTAAATTCACGGTAGTGATTCATCTTCAAATTCTTTAAGTTTTACAATCACTGTTGCTATCATATATTAGTTTGGTTCACTTGTTATCATTAACACTCACTACCTACCTCTCACTCTTGGTTTAAATTAGTTTTGACAAATCTAATTTTAAAGTCAGTTTTTAAAACCTCATGTGTTTGTTTTTATATTAATAATGTTATTTTAAAACACATAACATTCTAAATCACAAAGTTAGTCATACAACTTTGTGTAAAGTTAGTTTTTTGGGCTATTAACATTAGTCCCTATAATTCCGTCTATTCTATATTGATTCTATTCTACCCTTTCTTGGTAGTATTTTTATCATCATAATATAATAACAATGGGTTTACATGTTTATTACTGGTGGTGTACTTTCTTTTACATAACTTGGGTAATACATGCTACAAAATGAAATATTAGTTAGGTTTTTTATTCTTTACTTTTTATTTTATAGCCTTTATCTGGCCAATCACTGGGGTTGGGTCACAGTCGTTTGTCTGTCAGTCTAGTCTATTCACTCATTTATTATCTTTGTCTACTATTTTTCTTTTTATTCTCTCATTATCTTTGTATAGGTATTGATCATTATGCTTCAAATTAGTTTACTTCTCTTACAGCTATATTATATTTGTGGATCCCTTATAGGGTCTGAGTTCTGCAACGTTATAATATATACAGATGTGTCTAAGAATGTTTTCTATACCTCACCAGATGGAAGCCTCTCTTACTCAGTCCAGTGTCGAGGCTACTGTCTTTGGTATCTTTGATATTCCATTGTTTAGAATGTATTTTTGTCTACATTATATTTGACTAAAGAGTTAGGAGTAGTAGTAATAATTTATTGTTAACACAAAATTAGTAGTTGTCTTGTAATAGGTCCATCGCTGTGCCAAAAGCACTGGGTAATGTTGGCTACTACAACTATCAAGTGTTCACTCATTAATATTTTAATTGAATTAGTGTTATAAACAGATATAGTTAGCTGTGTCTGTGTACATGCGCATGCATTTTTAACATTTTAACATGTCCATCCTATTTCCACCCACTCCATCCATGCTGCAGACTAGTTTTTTTTTTAATACCACCAGAATGTTTTTATTGTTATTATTTGTTTGCTCGACAGTATAAAAAATGACATAGTTGTTTATAGAAAATATAAAGTGTAAGATTCCTTAGAACTTTTTAGAATTCCTTAGATGGTAGAATTAAAACTTCTGTTTTTCTGCTTCTCCAGTCCAGTCAAGGCATAGACGTGTTAACCAGTGGTGCCTTCCACCATTTTTATAGCTATGCCTTGAATTCTTTTGCTCTTATAGAAATGTAGACAAATGCTGGGTTTGGAATTCTAGTGTTTCAGATTGTATTGGATGTTGTCTCCATTTGTTCAAATTCTCACTAATTGTATCATTGTTTACTTATATTTGTGTTCTGAATCCGGCTCAGTCAGTCATTTCCTCTATCTCAGGGCTCTCTTATTTGCTGCGTATAATAAGGACTTTGGAAAAAAGTTAAAAAAGTAAAAGATAACATTCCTGTCTGCTTGATGTTAAACGTGAAGTACAAGTATTTGCACTGTACCGATATTGAGTCAAATAATATTATTTCTAGTAAATAATATGTTGTTGTTTCTTAACATACTGTAAATCTTATAATTTTATGAAACATTTTAATATTAAAAGTTATGAAATTTATATGTAGGTGTTATTAAGATGTCATTTGTTTACTGTTTATATATGTGTAGGGATATGATAAAATACACATATAAATTGGGTACATAAAATGCATGCTTAAATTGTAAGTGATCCTCATTATGAAGTCAGATAGCCTTACTCTAACTAATCTCAAAAAGTATAAAATTTTGCGAATGCCCCTGTTTTCAGTATTATAACTTGTAACAGAAAATTACATCCCAAAGGTGTTTCAAATTAATTTTCTGGCCCACTTTCACTAGTGTTGTTGTTTTAATTGAAGAAGCCCTACAATACACACACTGCCAGTTATTGTAGAAATCAATTATTGATGCCCGGCTGCCAGTCAATTAATTAGTTCACACGATCAGTGACCATGAAATTAAAACTGAAATTGAAATAGTAGTAAGTTTTTACTGAGTGCCAGCTACCATAGAACCTTCATTTTTATTCACAGTAGTGAACACTGTTTCAATTATAATTACATTTATTTTACAATTTAATTATGTTTATTTGAACAGTAGAAAAGTAAATCACCGTTTTCACATGCACTGTAGTAAGTCAGCTGGTTAGTGTATAGCAAGCTACTATAGTTACTTTGCCATGCTATTAGCAGAATATATTCAAGTTTTTTGAAATAATTTGAAAAATAATTGTACTTATTTATTTATAGAAAATAGTTTATCTGAAGAATTTAGATGACTTGCACATTGTTTTTATTTTAGCTAAATCTTACATTGTGAATACTTGTTGGTGATAATACAATGTCATGCCTCAGGCTGACAATAACAGATGTCAGTTTGCTGATTGCTCGAGATGGTAATCAGAGAAACGTACACAGAACAGTAGCCATTCACAGATAAAACAACATTCTACAAGACTAGAATGTATTGCAAGTAAACAAGAAAGGCATATACAATTTTTGCATTTGGAATTGGAATGTGCCAACCAGGTGAAACCTTGTGCTACCAGACTATCTCCATCATTGTAATCGTCCCTCATAACATTTAGGTCCTAAAAATTTGAAATGCATCAGATGCTAATAACGTCAAATGAAGGACTTGTTGTTAGGACTTTCAACAACTCCTTCAAGCACCATTCTTAGCTTCTGAGGATGACTAAGCTTATGGGTCTGAAACATTAAGAGAAACAAAATTACAATGAAGGGATACAACAACACAAATTGATAATTTAATGTAATTTCATTTGTGGAGTGCTAAAACTCATACAACATTACTGATAGCGTGTATTAATTACTGGGGTTTGGGTGTAATAGTAATAAGAGTAGTCATTGATTGAATTTTAACAAGTTTTCATCAATTTATTCAAAAAAAAAACAAAAGCATTTTTAAAAATCTCATTTACTTTGTCATAAACCTTCATTATTGTTTGCTTAACGTTCAGTTGTTGCAGTACATTTATCATAAATAAATCTTATATCCTACAGTAACAAAATTATATTCTAAGTCTTTATTTGTTAATCTTAAAATTTCGACTGCTCAGTCTGATTTGTGTGCTTTACTACAGTTTTGTTTTATTTTCTTTATAAAACTTTTACTACGTTACTTTATGCATTGCATACATATTACTCATTGATTACTTTACAAACTTTCAATAAAATTTAAATTTACTAAATTAATTTTTAATCCTCGAAGAAAATATTTATTAAATTTAAATTAGATTCTCTGAATATCTGTATCTACATTTTACATCTCTTATTTATTTTTCTAAATTTCAAAGCGTCTTTTAAATGTCTCTAGTCTTTCACATAAAATTTATAAATTGATTATTTGTCACCTTGGTTCTGTAGCTCATACCCATGTCCTCCATTGATCCGTAGGTCCTCTTCTGATGGAGTTCCCTGCCCGTTCCTCGGTTCCACTCGTCGTCCTCCAGTTACTCGTTCCTTATGGTCCCCTCTGGTTGCTGCAGTGTAGAATGCTCTGCACTTGCTGCTGTTGTGCTAGTAGACGCCTCTATTGTTCTGCATAGCGTTCCTCTGCCTGATGTAACCTTGTTGCTTGTCTTGAGTGACGGACGTTTGTGGGTGTAGACATCGAAGAGTATGTTCTATAATTGTATTAGTCACCAAACCAAGAGTTACTGTTTGGTACTTAGATGAACATATCGTCCATCCAACTTTACAGTTCAATTAACAAAATTTAAAAAAAGCGTCGATACTGGGCATAGCGTCCTGCCGCTTCTGAAGACTGATTGAGAGTAAGTTTCACGTCGTTAACGGACATAACGTCCCGCCGCTATTCCTTAACATTTTTTGCAATCATAACATTTCCTTAAATATAATTTCTACCCTTTTTAAACATATTATTATTCCTTATTATTTGACTCCTTTTCTTATTAATAATTAACAGTAATATTTTTCATTTAAAATTATTAATTATATTTGGGCATTGAGCGCGGTGTGTCGTTTGATTTTACACCCTTCTCTAAGTTAACAATGCATTGTGTCCGTCAACAGATAATATATTGTTCCTTGACGTGTAATCGCCGTTGTGTACCACTTCAGTCTTGCATTCCTGTGTCACCCTCGTGCTGACATTCCAGTGTAACGTTGCGACTGTGAGCTCACCTGACGTGATTGCATAACTCGCCTGTCCCAATCTATTAGTTCATTGTATCCGGCTTACATTCATAGTCGAACGTATTTTTGTGCGTCGTTTATGATAATCTCTGTAGTTTTTATAATTATAGTTGCACTTATTGTTACTATAATTAATGCTCGCTCGATACTTACCGTGCGTGTTCTCGTCGCAAAGGTTATGTTTTAATTGAGTTACACATATTGTTTTCTTACGTGATTTAATACGTGTGTGTACCATGCGAATTGGATATTCTCGCTACTCAGGTACGATTGTTTAATTTTTATTTTGCATTCTTCCTTAGTGTTAATTACCTCTCCAAAATTATCATTATTAATTATGAACATCTGTTCTTTCTTACTTTCAATTATTATGGTTTGTTCCCATAGAATTGTTTCACATATTTTTTCGGTTTGTTTGTCAATTATTTCACATATATTTTCTGTAAGAGTGTCAATATGTGAGTTGGTATCAACAATCTTTTCTGTTAACTCTTCTACTTATTCATTATGTTTATGGTGTCCTGTTTAAAATTTTGAGCTGTTGTTCTAATTTAGTATTAAAATTTTCAGACTGTTGTTCTAATTTATTTTCTAAACTTTCTGTTTGGTTCTTATTAAATTCTTTTAATTCGTCGAATTGAGCATTCAAATTTTCTGTCTGTTTTCTGCGATATTCTTCTAATATGGGTCGCATCATATTTGCGATCGCCTCTTCCATACTAATACTTCCTGGTGCTGCCATGTCGAATACGATGTATTTAAATTTATTTTTAAAATTATTATTATTGTACAACCGTTTGCTACTTTTACTGATTTATTTGTTTATTTTTATTAGTGATTATTATTATTACTCGTGTTACTATTACACCTGTTATCATAGAAAATCAATTTATTGGTGAGCGCCAGTTGTGTCATTCAACACAACAAAATAAAATATCGGTATGGAGAACCATACATGACTTCCATATTCTAAGATTTATATTTAAAATCATTTTCAGCCAAACAGCCAGGCTGTGTCTTACCAGCCTTTTTATTGCTGTATTAAATGAAAAATATTATATTACATTAAAATGAAAAAATTATAATTTTATTGCCTGGCAACAAAATTATTTTATTTTTAACAATTACCATTGTTTCAAAAAGTTTAAATAAATTTTCAAGTACTTTACTCTTGTTAAAACGTAAAAGGTTGCAGGTAAACTACCCCTTCCCCTTAACCGATCTTCACCAAAATCGAAAGTCATTGAGACCTCTACAATTCAGGGATGTATGCAAAAAATTATTTGATTCTGTTTGAATTTGCGGCTGTTATCGTTTGCCATAGAAAATACGCTTGATAAAAAAAGTTGCAGGTAAACTACCCCTTCCCCTTAACCGATCTTCACCAAAAAGAATAGGTCTTGAGTACTCTACAAATCAGGGCTGTATGCAAAACATTATTTGATTCTGTTTGAATTTGCGGCTGTTATCGTTTGCCATAGAAAATACCCTTGTTAAAAAAACGTTGCAGGTAAACTACCCCTTTCCCTCAACCGATCTTCACCAAAAACAATAGGTCGTGAGAACTCGACAATTTAGGGCTGTATGCAAATAATCTTTTGATTCTGTTTGAATTTGCGGCTGTTATCGTTTGCCATAGGAAATACCCTTGTTAAAACATAAAACGTTACAGGTAAACTACCCCTTTCCCTTAACCGATCTTCACCAAAAACAATAGGTCTTGAGTACTCTACAAATCAGGGCTGTATGCAAAACATTATTTGATTCTGTTTGAATTTGCAGCTGTTATCGTTTGCCATAGAAAATACCCTTGTTAAAAAAACGTTGCAGGTAAACTACCCCTTTCCCTCAACCGAACTTCACCAATAAAAAATAGGTCTTGGGAAATCTACAATTTAGGGCTGTATGCAAATAATCTTTTGATTCTGTTTGAATTTGCGGCTGTTATCGTTTGCCATAGGAAATACCCTTGTCAAACATAAAACGTTACAGGTAAACTACCCCTTTCCCTTAACCGATCTTCACCAAAATCAACAGATCTTGAGAACTCTACAATTCAGGGCTGTATGCGAAACATTATTTGATTCTGTTTGAATTTGCGGCTGTTATCGTTTGCCAAACAAACAAAATTACCCTTGCTAAAAAAAAACCGTTGCAGGTAAACTACCCCTTTCCCTCAACCGATCTTCACCAAAAACAATAGGTCGCGAGTACTCTGCAAATCAGGGCTGCGTGCAAAAAATTATTTGATTCTGTTTGAATTTGCGGCAGTTATCGTTTGCCATAGAAAAAAAATCTACAGACAGACAGACAGACAGACAGACAGACACACAGACACTTTTCGGAAAACGACTTTTTTTCATGTTTTGAGTGTAGTAGAATCAGAATCTGCAATAATCTCGAACACGATTTTTTTTGCCATCACCATACTTCCATTCCTTAAGGAATATGGAAGTAACAACATACAAAAATATTCATACATAAACATCAATACACATACATGTGTATCCAGGATACATAAAATCCTCTGCACACTTTTAGCAATAGAGCATACATTTATTTATTAAATGTATGCGTGTCGAGCCGCACGTAACGGGCGACAATTTTATATACAACACAATGCAAATTGATAATTTAATGTAATTTCATTTGTGGAGTGCTAAAACTCATACAGCATTATTGATAATGTGTATTAATTACTGGGGTTTGGGTGTAATAGTAATAAGAGTAGTCATTGATTGAATTTTAACAAGTTTTCATCAGTTTATTCAAAAAAACAAAAGCATTTTTAAAAATCTCATTTACTTCGTCATAAACCTTCATTATTGTTTGCTTAACGTTCAATTGTTGCAGTACATTTATCATAAATAAATCTTATATCCTACAGTAACAAAATTATATTCTAAGTCTTTATTTGTTAATCTTAAAATTTCCACTGCTCAGTCTGATTTGTGTGCTTTACTACAGTTTTGTTTTATTTCCTTTATAAAACTTTTACTACGTTACTTTATGCATTGCATACATATTACTCATTGATTGTAAAGTACAAACTTTCAATAAAATTTAAATTAACTAAATTAATTTTTTAATCTTGAAAGAAAATATTTATTAAATTTAAATTATATTCTCTGAATCTCTCTATCTACATTTTACATCTCTTATTTATTTTTCTAAATTTCAAAGTGTCTTTTAAATGCCTCTAGTCTTTCACATAAAATTTATAAATTGATTATTTGTCACCTTGGTTCTGTAGCTCATACCCATGTCCTCCGTTGATCCGTAGGTCCTCTTCTGATGTGGAGTTCCCTGCCCGTTCCTCAGTTCCACTCGTCCTCCAGTTACTCGTTCCTTATGGTCCCCTCTGGTTGCTGCAGTGTAGAATGATATGTTGCTCTGCACTTGCTGCTGTTGTTGAGTGACGGACGTTTGTGGGTGTAGACCTCGTAGAGTATGTTCTATAATCGTATTAGTAACCAAACCAAGAGTTCCTGTTTGGTACTTAGATGAACATATCGTCCATCCAACTTTACAGTTCAATTAACAAAATTTAAAAACCGCGTCAATACTGGGCATAGCATCCCGGCGCTTCTGAAGACTGATTGAGAGTATTTAAAATTCGCGTTGATACTGGACATAGCGTCCCGCCACTATTGAAGACTGATTGAGAGTAAGTTTCGCATTGTTAACAGACATAGCGTCCCGCCACTACTGACGACTGATTGAGAGTAATTTGGCTTCGTTCGTGCCCTTATGTATATTCGAGCATCTTACCACACCTGTTGGGACAGACTTCAGCATGTCAGGAATTCTTGGTGGCGTCAGTTCCCCCACTATCGTCCAATTTCATACTTTCGCATATTTCTGCCAATTGGAATGTCTAATGTGGATTCAAGGTGCTCTAACGGTGGCCGATTTAATTACACATGTTCAATGTAATTACCATCATTATCGCATAATTTGTGTAATTACTATGCTCTTAAAATCGCACTGAATTCGCACTGTACGTCCTTTTCACGCCGAATTCGCACTGCACATGTGTCTTAATTTTATACATATTTAGAAGTCTTTGCAATTTTTCTACCATTTATGGTTTTCTTATAATTAAATAAAAACTATAATTTAACATCTATTTGGGGTGAGATTGCAAACTTTCAGGCTTGAACTGGCTTCACGCACACACGTTATTTACTACTGTACAAACTCTCAGCGACAATCGCGTGATCGTACAGGTCGGTTCCTGCATCTCTACATGCAGTATTTTTAACATCACCTCAGCTTTCAATCTCAGACCTGCTTATTTATTACATGTTTCTAAATTTCATCTAAATATTTATTTTATCTAATAAATGCACATTACAGCATATGCTTGTATTGTCGCAGGGAATGGTTTAGCAAGGATTTAGCAGATTAACATTGGCAGTTTTAAAGAATGAAATGTGCCAAATTGACAGATCAGAATAATTACTGAAAATAAGAGAGATGGGGTTTTGGAAATCAGCTGTTAAATAATCATGGATTGAGAAAATATAAAGCATAATATTCCTGTCAATCAGGTGGTAATTGTGTCTAATGAGGATGAGTTATTCAGGTACAGAGCAGTACTCCAGTACCAAAAGACCATAGATGTGGAATTTACAAGTCCAAAACTAAGATAATGGCATTCAGTCGATTCAAGATGTGTTTGAATGGCGTTTGCGTAGAAAAAATTGTTATTTCAAATATTTTGGTTGTGACATCACTTTGTCATATGATAGGCATCTGTATTGTGTAGGATGTGTGACATGATAAAAAGGACTCTGGATTGTAGAAAGGAGACTTAACTGAAATTTTATGTCTTATGGGTGTGATTTTAACACATATGGGTGTGAGACATGTGTGATTGGGCAGGGTGATGAAGCCTGTATTCAGTCAGCAGAAATAAAGTTCCTCTGATCTTTTAAGGGTTGCATTAAATGAGTTCAAGTTAGGAATGATATTGTTTGGGATGAGCTTTCCATTTTCTTCTTAGTTGAGTGCATTAATGTTTATCATGGTGTTTATACGTGAATGAACATGATCGTGTGGTAAGAATGCCAGACGGCAAGTTGCAAAGATAGCCCTTTTGGAAAATGCAGTGTTGGCCATTCTAGGAAGATGGTTGTTATAGAGCTAGAACAAATTGCAAGACCTAATCCTTATAAGTTAACAGCATCAACGACAGTGAATTAAAAAATTAGAAAAATAATGAACCCTCTAATATAGGCTGTGTACAAAGATAGGAGAAAGAATGTCTACAGAAGTACATTCCATAATGGAGGACAAAACAAAAAACCAGAATAGGAGTTACAAATGACGTGCGAGAACAAGGTCTGAAACACGATCATTGGTTGAGTGGAGAAAGAGTAGACTGGTTAATGGAAGACAATAAAGACAGTAGTGGAACCAGTGTAATGAAAAAAAAGGTATGAAAAACAATCGTGATGGATTTAAAATGTATAAAGGCATATTTTCCTGTACTTGTTGAATAATAGAAATTGTACTTGAAAAAATGAAATAAAAATGTCTTCTGAGTTGTAGATATACAGTGGAACTTGGTTATAATGTCATTGAAGGGACCAAAAAAATGACGTTATGTCCGAGTGACGTTATAAAAGAGTCGTTACAAAAGACCCTTTTTAATCACTAGTAAGGAAGGAGAAATAAAACATTATTCGTGATATTTATTCTAAAGTTTACAAACTGCATTTCATTTATACAAACAGCATGAAGAATATTTTAAAAGATCAAAAGTACATGTAACTTACATTTAGACTTCCTGTCGAAAGTAATCCGTAATTTTCTTTTGAACGCTCCTTTCTGAAAAATAAATTCTTTCTGTTGTGCTGTGGAGATGCTGCGCTGCATTGAACGTGTCGTCAGACGTCTCTCTAAAGCAGTAAAATATTGAAAGAGTTTCGGCGGCTCTCATTGCTTTCTGTACTGTCGGACAAACGATGTCGGCATCCTCCTCTTGCTCAGCATCTTCTTCAACACTATCTTCTGCTTCTATGTTTTTTACTTCCGCGATAATTTCTGCGTCACTCAACACTTGGAATGTTTCTACTTGGTCATCCACTGATGCATAGGAATCAAGTTCATTTCCAAATTCATTTACGTCGAATTTCGTAATCCACTCCGAGAGTGGCAAGTCGTCGTCTTCGTCATCATCGGGTAAATTTTCATGTACGAGTTGTGCTTTACTAAAGCATTTTGCTATCGTCTTCTGTTTTGCTTATCGCTTGCATACAATGTATGTCTGTAGCCATGGGCGTAGCGCGCGCGCACATATATACGTTTATATGAAATTTAGAGTAAAATATCTGAGAAATTGTTGACGCTGTAACAGAGTAGTACAATATTTAGTGACGTTAAAACCGGGAATTTTTATAATGTTAAAGATATCAGTTTGACCGGACTTATGACAAAATAACGCTACACCCGAGTTGACGTAACAGCCGAGGCCGTAACAACCAAGTTCCACTGTATTTGCGTATCATAAGCTTTATACTATAGATGGGTGACATGTTTGTATCTCTATTAATGTTTTGACTACTGACCGGGCTATTAGGCTGTGGTCTAATGCTGCCACTTTAAACAGATGTTTCCACCCCACCATTGGAGGCCATCTTCAGTGTTACAACTTGTAAGGTAACTGGTATGCTATTGTGGCAAAAGATTAAGATTAAGAAACTGGTGAACAGCCAGGTCCCTTACAAGTTGTAACACTGAAGTGGTGGGGCTGAAATGGCTGCTTTAAGTGCCAGCATCAGACAATAGCCTGCTGGTGAGTAGTCAAAATATTAACAGAGTTGACAGTGGCATGAAAGCCTAAAGTACCAGTTGTGAATCTGTCTTTTTATGGATACATTTAATACTAAACTTTTGTGCTTAGCATGTGTCAAAAACGTATATAAAAAATAAAAGTATTTAAAAAAAGAATAGAAAATATCTTTAAATATTTATTGTAGGTGTTGATGTATACTTAGGATACATTATCTCAACATTTGCTTAGGTTCAGTTTAGGCATTTAAGGTTTGTATGTTTTGTTGTATACAGTTCAAACTTAATATAACTGATTTACTGTTCAGTTATTTAGTTACTTAGACCCAATAACTAAGTTCAGATTCAGTTATTTACTGTTTCTTTTTTCATTAATATTAAACTGAGAAGATTTTTGTTTTTCATAATTGCAGTAATTTTTCAACAAAACTGTTTGGCAAAAATGGTTTAGTGAAATTTACATGATTAGGACTATATATATGACATTAGTATGTTATGCTTGACATTTAGGAATATCTTAATTCTTCTGTATAATTATTTTATAAAAAGACTAATAAAAACATAAAAGTTTATCAGTAATAATGTATAACGTTGTTACAGAGTGTCTGTTCTGAAGACGGAAATAGAGAAGAAATGCAACATCCCAGTCAACATGCAGATACTACTATCAGCCGGAGGTACACCGCTCTCATCCGAAGACCGGGTCTGCCAGTTTTCAGCAGGCACCGACACAAATCCCATATTCTTGTACAATAAACAGCTGTACTATCACCCCTCAAATGAACCACCGAAGGAAATGATGAGGATAGATGAAGGACAAGGTACCGCTTTACAAGGATTAAAAACTTATATGAGATGCTGTTGTTGATAGTGTGTTAGGAACATAAGAACACTATCTAGTTGGAATCACTGTCATATTAACACTGAAGTAGCAACACAAAACAAAAATTTATTGTATTGAAGAAGTTTTTGAATGTTTCTTATTGAAATGTTAATGAAATTAAAATTTTTCTGAATATAGCTGAGATTAGGTAAATGTCGGTTTTTACATGAAAAGAGTCAAAGTGAATGATGAAGATCATACGTATTGTAAATTCTTACATTTAATTTATTTCAATAACTCTTTTGTAAGTTCATTTTTGGTACGGTCTCCAAGTTGCATAATTTAATAAATTATATAGATTGGTAATTACCTTTACCTAATTCCTTCCTTGCAACTTAATTATTTGCTTAACAGTGCGTTTCAGGATCACAGTCCCATCATCAGGTTATAAAATTAAATCATGCACTAGTCACTCGTCGTTAAGTTTAAAAAAAATATAAAACCACTGCACAACACTCGTATTCGCGCAAACACATAGCTATGTGTCAGAACAGGAAGAGGTTTTAAAGATAGATATATAGAACATCTACCCAAGAAGAATGTCAATAATATAAAGTCCAGTTATGCGCAGCATTTAATGAAATACAACCATAATTATACCAGTTTTGTACAAAATTTAAAACCTCTACATTACTGTAAGAAAGGATGTTTCATGGATGCAATGGAATAACACATAGCTATGTTATTTTGAATTATCATCACTTCTTTCACAGCACTTTAATAATTAATAATTTAATGTACTTTCACTTCTGAAAAAATTTACTTTTATGTTATATCCTCAAACGTACGTTTTGGAGTGGTTTGCTCCTTCCTCAGTGAGGTATACCTCCTTCCAGATTCCGCATTTATACCTCACTGAGAAGGAGCAGACCACTCCGAAACGTACGTTTGAGGATATAACATAAAAGTAAGTTTTTTCACAAGTGAAAGTGCATTAAATTATTAATTATTACATAGCTATGTGTTTGCACGAATATGAGTGTTGTGCAGTTGTTTTATAGCTTTTTTTAAACTTGACGACGAGCGACTAGTCCATGATTTAATTTTATAACCTGATGATGGGACTGTGATCCTGAAACGCGTTGTTACGCAAATAATTAAGTTGCTAGGAAGGAATTAGATAAAGGTAATTACCAATCTATATAATTTATCTTTTGTAAGTGTTTTGGTGGTTGAGATAATCTCAAAAATTTGTGTAAAACTTACTAAAGGTTTGTGTTTTAATTTGATTTAGTTTTATCACTAAGTAAATAAATATTACTGTCTGTTTTATGGTAGTGTTATGAAAGCTATTATAATATTTCTGAAAATCCGCAGCATTAAATTTATGTTAAATAGTGAATAGATTTACAAAAATCAGCAAAAACTAAATGAATGTTGTAACGCATAAAAAAATACCGTTACATAAATATAATAAAAAATACCCAAATGAAGATCTACCATAAACATATCTAAGCTAATATAGCCAAACACACTAACAAGAGGAAAGATAACACTAAAATGTCAAAGTAAAACCTGTATATCCATGAATAAATAATGTTAAGGAAACTAAGCACCCTAGAAGGGAAGGAGTTGTGATTAAATAAATCGTCAATATTAAGGACGATAGAAGGAAAAGTGAAACCAAGTAACTATGTTAGCAACCAGGACCCAGTAGATCCAATAAGTGAGGGAAAGTATCTAATAAGTGAGGAAAATATCCAACAAATAAGAAGAAAATATTACCAGTGTGAAGAGTACCCAATAAGTGAGGAATAATACCACAACCAGGAAGAACCTGAGTGGAAACTCCAAGTGACCAGGAGCAAAACTCTAGACAATATAATAATTCAATAAGCAACCACAGACAATGAAAGTGTGCTACTTAAAGTGAATTAAATAATATCATTATCCAACGATCTGAAATAATCAAACACAAACAATGATAGTGTAGTATTTACAGAAAGTGGAAATATTAAGTGACAACAATTTTATACAATAATCTCGAATAAACCAACACAGACAATAAGTGTATTATTTATGAGTGAAAAGTATAATATAATAAAATATAATAAAGACAACAAGTGAACTGAAGTTAAGTGCAGAAATAATTGCTCAAATATGAAAGTAAATGGAACTGATTACCTGTAACTACCATGACTGACTAAATATAAGATCATTGCAAAACACACATTTAGATATCAGGAGAGTGGAAAGTAAAATCAACAGAATGTAATTGTTAAAATATCAGAAATAAAACAACATGTATTAGATTAAAAACAGTCAACCAAACCAAATGTAACCATCCAATATATATACCAATAACCAATTATAATTAGATAATATTATAAATATTATAAAACTATGTAAACAAATAGTCAGTAATAGAGTTAAAATACATAAAACCATTGTACTAGCTAATAGTAATACCAATTATGGTAAATATGTAAGAAAATACACAAGAAACCAAACTAACACATATAGGCATTTTTGTAATACAGTGATATACACATAACCCCAACTGAGCAGAATTTGCAACAAAGAATCATCATTAACGATTAGAAAAACACTGATAAAAGTATTTACATAATGCAACAACCAAACTAGAATAAATAATGAATAGAATAAACCCAATATGAACTAGAAAACACAACAATATACTTTAAATTTTATAAACAAATAGCAGCCAAAATACCAAACCACAGAGTAACTGACAGAATTAAATAAAAAACTATTATCAATTAAAACTAATTAGAAAGAGGAAAGTAGTATAACAGTAGTTTCAAGAATACTCGATACTTCTTTGAGAACACTTAACAAACAGTAAATGCATAAATTTATGTAATAATCATGAAAAACAATAGTACATGTTGAAATATGACACTTGAATTAGTAATTAAGAGTATTTAAATTCGCCCCTGTTTAGGCGTCATTTGAAGTTTGACACTTTAATTAGTAAATAAAATATTGAAATTTGTCCCTGTTTCGGGCGTCGTTTGAAGTAGTATGAGTTAATTAAAGGTTTAAAATATTGAAATTTGTATTACCTACCTTTATTGGTAATTGACCAAGGTATCGTCTGGGGTACTTAGCAGAGAAAAACAGGTGAATGCAATTGATAAATACATATTTATATGTTCATTTAACACATTTTTATTTCATCTTACTTTGTCATCAAATACCACCATAACTCCCACATCAACAATTTCGTCTTTCTCTTACGTTACATTGAAAATAGGTTTTGAAATATACTTAACCCTATTTATTAAACTAGACTATCTCTATCGTAAAGCAATCCAGCTTGCTCACTCACTCACTCATTCAGTCTTTCTACCCCAGTTATTTGGATTTAAAACAAGAAATCTATATTGTGAAATTTGGATAATAGATTCGACATGATACAATTACGTTTGTAAGCGTCGTCACTGTTGACCACGTGCTGCGTCCTGCATTTTCATCACACTATGTCCCAAAAAAGGTTATTGTTTTAATTTCAAAAACGTTCACTTGATCTTAACTCGGTTCACTGTTGACTTAAACTTTTTACATTGTTTTACACATCTTAAACACACAATTTGCTGGTCGGCCGACCCTAATTTGCTCGAGCAATGTTTTATATGACGCACGGTCAGGAGTTGCAAGTCGACTAATTGACGCTACCCTGAGCGTCACTACGGCTACATCCGCTACATGTTCACCAGCTTGCGCTCTGATTCGTTGATAAAATCACATGATATGGTCATTAGTGAAATTACAGTTTCCTTTCTAGGAGCGAGTCTGGGTACTGTATCACAGGCCAGAGGCTCGCTAAACAATTCATGCTTCCTCCCAACGGAGGTGCAATCATCCGCGCACAGGTTCGCATTCCAACACCTTAAGAAACAGTGCTTATTGCAGGGCGCTGACAAGATGTGCGTCTTGGTGCCCCGACAAGGAATGTGTATTGTTATAAACTGAGGACCTGTTTGGGTAGACCTTATGTTACATTTATAATTGCAATAAAAAAATAAATAAAACCCCTCAAATTTGTCCCGTTACAATGTCAGATGAAGCTAGATGAAAGTAACAGTCCAACAGAAACTTGTGAGTAATTAGCCCAGCAGGGAATACTAAATATCCAAAATAAGATGTAAACAAACATTAAATACCAGTTAATGGAAGAAAATACATCCATAATACAAAACTATTTGTAAAATAAGAGTGTCAGAATGACAGGACACCTGACATGGTGTGATAAAACCATTTATTGTAAATAAACTAAGACATGTTAGTAACTACAAAACTGCACCAAATGTGTAGAATCGTTTGAGGTATAAACTAAACACAATAGAATTGTGTGAGAGTGAAATATATATTGTAAATAATAAGAAATAATGCATGGACATTTGAGGCCTACTCGCCTGAAAAGTGTATTATTGAATTTTGTAAATATTTACCATTTAAGAAATAATTAATGAGAAAAAATGACTTGAAGCATAATCAATAAGTGATATATGTATCATGTGATACAATAAAAGTGAAAAAACTTATGTTTAAATAAGAAACACAAAGTGCATCAATGAAAGTCTAAATAGTTTAATCATGAATGAAAATAGTGCTTGTGTGGACTCAAAATAAAGAGCAAAGCAGCCGAAATAACATGATACTATTAGTTTTCGAATTGGAGGTACATTAAGAAGGTTATGAGCAATCATAATTATTCAGTCAATTACAAAAGAATTGATGGCTTCCTTTTTATACTCTCAACCCCAAAAACAGACGCTGAGAAATAAAAATTATTAATTTCTTGTGGCATATGGGGACAAGATTAAACGACTTTCAGCCAATTAGAGACGCTGATTCCAAGCAGACGCCGGCCAAAGGAGCTAAGCGTGGCTTCACTAAAAAACTGGACATCGATCCCAACAGAACGTTTCTCCGCTGATAGTATATTAATAACAATGTGTGCGTCCCCCCCCCCCAGTAGACAGATAACTAACCTAACACCATAACTTCCAAAACGTGTGAAGTGTAAATAGTGCTACTAGACTTAGTGTATTATCATTGCTAGTGTATAATCCCAGCAATTGAAAGTGATAATAAGGGAGTATATTGAATTAACAACATTTAACTAAATTTTAAATGATTTTGAAATAATAATTTTTGTGTTGATACTACGTTAGTCAAATGCGATCACACGTGACTAACATAACTAATAATTATGAATTAACGTATTGTTGAATAAAAGTTCTCAATAATATTTTTTTAAATAAAATATTATAAATTTTAAAAAGAATCAAAATGAAAAACTACTAATTAATTAACACAAATGTATTTGAACATAGATTCTGATTTGACTTTAATGATAACGAAAGACAATCTGATTCTTAATAATATTTGAGAACTGTCAATAAAGTTAATGATTAAATAAATATGTCATTAACTAATATTATGTATAACGATGAGATTTTATGAATTTAATTCAGATATTTTTATCAATTAACTTAGAAAAATTTTCATTCTAACCTACCTGTTGTTGAAATGTACACAATTGATACAGTGCAATACTTTCAATTCAAGAAAGCATAACTATTTTTAATTGCACTGAAATTATAAATCAGTCATTGTATTTTAATTTTTATAACCATTAACGGAATTTTATTCCAATATACAGAAATAATAATCGTATTACACATGCGATACCATAACCTGCAAATTTGAATGCAAGCGTGTCTTGTACAGTTGTTTACAATTATAATTGACCTTTTTCTATTTTATGTAACCACTCTCCACAATACGTCATTATCGTATTTAAGCATTTTTTTGTAGTAAGTATCTTGTATACTCAATGAACTCACGATTTTATTAATTATAAATAAGAAATCTAACCAAATCATGTTAGAGAATCACAACATAGAAATCAGTGTTACCAGTCCTGAGTTTTAAGAATATTGTAACTATTCATCGACGTCGTAATTGTAAAATAAGTACAACGTTTGTGTGTTGTTTGTGTGTTCGTCTCGCACCTTGTCGTTACATTAATGGTTGCCGCTAATGAAGTCCGTAGCGATGTCACAATTATCAGTACAACTGAGTGGAAACCTCACCTGTAATTCTATAGGGGTTTGTGAATCCCGGGTGGCTCCAAATTGTTCGTTGAAAACAATTAAATTTATAAAATAATGTGTTAAAAAGGTGTTTTCAGCGATGACGGTCAGGGCATTCGAATCGGTTCCCGCCTTTGTACAGCTTGCTGTATCGAACAGGTAGCGAGATCGCTAGTCGTCTATTCTGTAAGTTCGCTAACACACACATATATAATACAATTCCCTATGAAATAAAAACAATGGTTACACTCTGTACTGTTTCTTTAATGGCTATTTGGTAATTATGCAATTTGACAATAATATTATTATTTGGTATTTAATAAATTTGCTCCGACATTAGTCATGAAACGCTTTCTCTCAGTTTGACAAAATCGATATTGAAATGACCTATTCAATGCAGTAATGGCTGCTGTTTATAGTTTACACTTATACTCGTTCAAAATCTGGAGTCCTTTTGATTACAAGGAAAATATTAAATATGATTACAATAAAAAAGTACACTACCTTACATTATTCGTACTTAAATAATATAAAGTGTGGCTACAATTTGTTCTGCAGTGTAGTAATATGTGTTTCAAAACTTCGTAATCTAATGCGAGGTTATTTTTTAGTTAACAAGTTTTTCTATGTAAGTTTATTTTATTTAATCCTTGAAGGAAATTATTTTCAGTTCATAGTGAGAGTTCATATAGATTTGAGAAATATTTAAAGTGCTTTTATTCCTGGAATTTGGGTATTTAAATGATACTTATCAGTTTAGAAGGCTTGTGATAGATCGTTGTTCATTTGAATTGGAAAATTCATCAATTTTGAGTGATTTAGGCTGCTGGCGTCCTTTTCAGATTAGTCTTGGGAATTTCTTCTTTTAATTTTCATTTAAATTGTTCCTGGACATTAGTTAAATGTTATTACTCTTCATCTCCTTCTCACTTGTATATTTTTTGACTTTTGACGAGTTTTTTAACATTTTAAAGTAAAATTTATGCCATACAAAATTTTGCGTCCCTGCTATATAAGTGTCACCATACAAGTAATGAGAATGTAACAGGACATTTAGGCCTACCTGGGGTAATAAATAAATTTGTGTTTAATAGAAAAGGAAATAAAATTTTATGATATAATTTTGGGAGACATAATGGTAAATTTTATTGGGACCAAATTAGAAAGATGATTGTAAAATATTATTCATGAATTGAAACAACGCAGAAAACCGGCATGTGGGATTTGTGTCAAGGTCAACATACAGGCGCAAGAAAACAGTTAGGTATTATGTAACCTCAAGTCAGACGATATTACGTCAGTGCTTACATCACGTTGGAATCCAGGAGTGTGGGCCAAACCTTATACTGGCGTAGTGATACAACATTTAGAACAATGAAAGTTTGTAAAACAGCCGCGGCCACTTTACAAAATAGTGCCGTTCGTCTCATCAGTCGGCAATGAACATCTAACAACTAAGGACGCAAACAGTCCGCGCGTCTGCCGACGGGGCGTAATTTTCATCGCGCCCGCGCACAAAATGTGAATAACATATTTAAAATGTGAATAAAACATTTAAAATGTCAATACAATACTCATAGTATTTAAAAAATATAAAATAACTAATATCAATTCAACAAAAAACTTGTAAATTCAGTGAAGTTTAAAACGATCTACATGGTGCGTGTGGGACAATGCGACATATTCAGAAACAGTTGAACAGCTAAGTAACAAATGAATAAAATAAATTTTTCACAAGGGCTAATCAAAATTACAATGAAATAAACTTTTAAACAAAAATGAGATCTCTAAGGGTATTGGGTAACTGTGTGTGTGTGTGTGTGTGTGTGTGTGTGTGTGTGTGTGTGTGTGTGTGTGTGTGTGTGTGTGTGTGTGTGTGTGTGTGTGTGCGTGAGTGAAAGTATGTAGACAAAGAAGGCTGGTTTGTGTTGTTTAAGACTAGTTTATATTTAATTTCTTGATGTTTTATTTGGAATTTTATACCATGTTTCAATTTTCATTATGTCAGAATTACTATATAACCAATACATATCATATAATGTGAATTTTATAATAGATAAGGGAGGGGAAGAGGTAGTTTGTCAATGATGAAAATTTAATGATGAAAGAAATAATGTCAATAAAACTCAATTAATGGGAACAAGTAAAGCTTTCTTTATTTCAAACAGCCATCATTCTGTTCTCCTGTGTTCGCCGAAAAGAACCTGATTTTGGTAAGTACATGTGTTTTCTTTTACAGTTGGCTAACTTTAAAGATGGCGTCTGAATACAGACGTTAACAAGTGTTTATGTGCAAAATGTGAAAATAAATAATTAAAGTAACAATGGCGCCCGTAACTGAGGGACATTTTATATAAAGAAATTTATATAAATATAGGTCTACTTGGGAGAACAGAAATGGTTGTTCGAGGTAACTAAAAATATGTAAACATAAGTAGTAAGGTTATGTTACAGTGTTATTGATAAATGTGTATTATAAATAAGTAAAAAATCAAATAATTTAAACAAATGGATAATAACGAGATTGTAGTTGAAATGAGCGAGTCGGCTGGTGTGGGGGAACCAGGGGTTTATTCAACCCCAGTAAATCGATCAAAAGAATTCAGCTTAACTGAGTCAGCTATAGATGACTCGGGTACTCTATCAACTCCAACCTCAAAGAAATATAATAGCCAATTCGACAATGATGTAATGAGTTTTTTACAAAAACAATTTCAAGTAATAAACAGTCATTTTGATGTAAACGATATTAACATGAATGAACAGAAAAACGAAATCAAAGAAATTAAAAGTAATTTCAATGAGAAATTAGATGAACAGAATAGTAGATTTGACATACAGAATAGTAAATTTTTACGAAATTAGAGATGAAATTAAACAGCAGAATTTTGATTTCAATAATCATATTAAGGAAATTAATACACATTTTGATACAATTAAAGACCAAATATTAGAATCAATAAGTAGCAATTGCGAGAAAAAGATTGACGAAATGAATAAAAATCTAGACACAAAATTAGATCAGATAATAAACAAGAAGTTAGGTGACAATGTTACAGTTATGACCAATAATAATAATGATAAAATAGTGGAAGAGGTAGTGTTAGATAATAAAATATTGAATAGTGGTGATAATGAGAGCAGAAAGTTAGTTGGTGTTAGTAATGGAGTAGTCATTAGTGTTGATGAATTAGAGAAAGAGTGGGAAGAGAGATTAGGTGAGTATGGAGGGCAAAGGTCAAGTTTTCCCCAAGTTTATGGTGAAACAGAGGTTTCACAAATGTTATATGAGGACAGAGTTTCCTCCGGTAGTTGTATGGAAGACGAGGTGTCTTCAAATGGTCTCTTTATTTTTTGTGATGGTCTTGGAAGTGCCAAGACATATAGTAAGTTTGTTGTGCCCTTTGCGTGGAATCAGATAGTTCAGGGGGGTTATGAGAGGTATTGTGATGAGAGAAAGAGAAATAGAGGTTATGAAATGTTAGTGCAGAGTTTAAGTGTTGAGAGAGGTGACTTACATTGTGAAAGAGAGATAGATGAATATTTTGATGATACTGTTGTAAACAATAAAAACTTACCTGATGTGGTAATGAATGCAATAGAGGAATATGATGAGAAAATAACTTACCTTATGTTGAACAAAAATACTGACGGAGACAGAACTGAAATTACCAATGTAGACGTGTTTTATGAATTAATAGGTAATAATGGTGTTAAATACTATGTTGATAATAGTCATTACAAAAATAATAATAGTATAACGAGTGTGAGTAAGGACGATAATTATTATATAAAAGTAAGACTCATATACGATGACGGTGGTTGAAATTAAAATAAGTGAATGGACATTTTAAATATTTTAGTTTATGGTTAGGACCTGGCTAACTTATGAAATGAAGTGTGGTAAACTGAAAAATGATGACAAGAATTTGTAAATAAATTTATAGTGAAAGTAATTGTGTCTATGTTGTCAAAAGTACTTGATGTAAACAATGTGTGTATGTAGTAGAAATTGTTTTAATAATAATAATAATATTATTTTAGCAGACTAAATAAATAATGAGTTTGTAATAAAGGAAATGTAATTGTTTTGGAGTAAAGTAATTTAAATATGTTGTGTTCTTGACTAATTGATGGAATTAAAGTAATTTGAGATGTTTAAATATTTTGATTGATTTAAAATGTTATATAATTGAATTTTGATGATGAATTTAAATTATTTTATGAGATTTAAATTTGATAATAATTAATAAATAAATAAATGTTAAATTGTGTTTAGTTTGTAGAATAACATGGTTGTTAAAATGTTTCAGAAGGTACATGGAGTTATTGGTGTTTATATTTGTGTGTCTATGATAGTATGTGAGTGATGTAATGTAAGTATGAATTTTATAATGCAATTTAAATAAAGTAAAATGTTCAATGACTAAATAGCAAATTTTAAGTGAAATGTTTGATGTTTAAGAGTTAAAATGTAGATGAATCTAAAAATGTAAACATGAAAATTAATCAATTAAGTAAATATAACCAAACATATAAGAGTTGACCTTCTGTGAATTGTAATAACGGTGTCAGTGTGAGCCTTATATGTCTTTTGGTAGTTTCCCCACATTTCAGGTGGTCACGGTTTCACCAGACCCTGGCCGTGGAATTATGTAAGTAGATACTAAATTGGTGAACATTGAAATTGACAGGGGGGTAACTCGGGGAAACTACATAACTATGGAACAGCGGCTATCGTCGAAGGTGGCGATAGTGCTGTAATAAGGGTGTGTGAATCATTTTAGTAGGATTACTGGTGTCCTCGGACAACAGTAATACCGAATTTTATATAACGCTGAACCAAGAACGGTGTTGGCAGCGTCTATACCTTATATATGTAAACTTCAGTTCTTGGGGATGCAAATGGACGCCACAGTCCACCATCAGGAAAAAATAGTGTGTGTGGAAAAGGAGCTGGCAGTTACAAGCCAGGGGATAAGGGGGGACTTTAAGTAATTGATGAAGTAGGAGGGTAGCTGTAAATTCAGTGAGAGGGTGACGATCTCTGTAAACAGCGGGCGGTCAGCTTATAAGACGACTCTATAGAGAGAGTTGGGGGTTGACAATCCAAAGAGCTGTTCAGTAACTGTTGCTATAACTATGACTCAATGAGTAGCGATGTATGTCCCTATGAGAGCAAAAAAGATTTTAAGTACTAGATTTAATGGTAGGATTCTAAATCCAACAATGTTTTATGATGACTGTATAATTTTGTGTATTTGTGTTAATTGTATGCAGTATGTTAGGGATAAGGATTATAAAAATATGTACTTTATATAATTGTTGAAATGTATCTATCGTAAGGTCATCCACCTGACCAAGACACATCAGCTGATTACTGGTGTTATATAGGTAGTATTTCACTGATTTGCAGATTTTATAGAATAAATTTTCAATGTGTTTAAAGATAAATAAATAATGAAATAAATTTGAGGTATTTAAGAATGGTCAATGGTTTGTAAAAGATAGAATTTGGGTGATAATAATGTTCTAAGTAGGGTATTTAAGCCAATCAAATCAGTTTTGAAGGGGTGTTAGAGAGAACAATATTATTGTGAATAAGCGGAATGTAGAATTTGAGTATTGATAGTGACACAGTGTAGCTATGGGGAAAATAGGTAGAGTAAATGAGTGATATATTGAGGTAATAATTGAATGGGGATATTTTGTAGATGAAAGTGAGGCGATTAAAGGGTAATTATATGATGGGGGAAATTTGTAAAGGGGGTGGTGTGATGAGGAGTCCTCAACGAAAAGCGTTGTGGCTGGAGGGGAACCGATATGCGCCGGAAAGGGTTACCTAGGGAGGGTCCGGGAACCAAATAAGGGAATGAGCATTGGGTGGAACACACATCCTGAGTACAAAGAGGGTAGAGAGTATTTTGTTATAAGGGAGAATGATTCAAAATGAATTAGAGTAATAAGTTAAAGGTAGAGATTGGTTGGTAGATGTTTTGATAGATGGGTGTCATACTAGATAAAGAATATGTAGTTGAGTTTATGATGTACTTAGATGATTTTGTGTTGATTTGAGATGTTTTAAACCAAGTTTGAGAAAAATATAAGGAAATAATTTGTTTAGATGTAGTTGATTTTGTTATATATATATAAGAATTTTAAATGAATTTAATTGTTTTGAAATATTAATCCTAGAAGGAAAGGTATTTGTAATATTGTAATGGGAAATGTTTATTTAAATTCTGATAGAATCAGGGCAATAATTTAATTTTGGGATAAAAGTTAACAAGAGAAAGTAAACAGAATGAGGTTAAGGAAGTTTATATATGTATCATGTTAGGTTAAGGGTTCATATTGTAACATAACAGAAATACGGTCCTCGATGTTACATAAATAAAATTATAACATTTAGAATAGGGAAGAAAATTTATTAATTATCCACACTTGTAAAAGGTCAGAAACCCAACCCATGATTGTTTAAATGTAATAAGAATGCAAGGTAAAAAGATAAGCAAGTAATAATGTTTTAATAATAATAAACCTCAAGGTTCAGTGAGAGGTAAATAACCGACATTGACACATAATGTAAAAAATGATTTTGACTGTTTTATTATAATTGATGTTTCAAATTAGATGAGAATGAATAAATGGTGTATGACTTAAGTTACTTAAAAGTACTTGTTATTAATTGTATCATGTTATATTGTTATCATGACAGTGATGTTATATTTTGTGTTAACAAGTGAAGGTTTTTCTGTTGATAGAATATCAGGTAATTAAGTATTATGTGTTATTAATTTACCATGGTAGAGCTGTTGTTGAACTCAGTAATTGAGTACTAATTAATTTCATTTTTATATGTTATCCATAGGTCACGATAAAGCTTTGTTTAGATTTTTAGAGTTAATTATTTGTATACATGTACTTAGATAATAAGATAATTATAATTGTAAACTTGGATAAAAAGGCTATAATTGTTAAGATACCAAAAGAGTTTAATACCACCGTATCATAAATAGATAAAATATTCTATAATATTGCAGATAGTAACAAGTTAAATTCGGAAGTAGATCAAGGTATAATGATAGGCCTAACAACCAATAACATTATATAGTAAGTCAGATCAGAAAGGTTAGGTAAAGAAATTAGTAACAAATACCAAATACAATCTAATGAGTTAGTAGAAGTTAATAATAATTAATAATAACAAATAAATAAACTCAAATTAAATAAATTATTATAATGCCATAGTGCAATGATACCGATAGATAATGTTTGGTAACTGAAAAATAATATTTGTTAAAATAAACAGACTAAGAGTAAAAGACAGCAAAATATATAAGAATTAGTAAACAAGCCATAAGTAAGATTATATTCGGATATAATGGAAATTTAGAAAGGGATTATTTTGATGAGTGGAAGAACATTGTATGAAATGATCATAATATAACATAATATTGAATAAGAATAAAAAATTGGTTGCTAGGGACGACAGAGTATATAGAATTTGTTGATTTGATTATTGGATAATTTTACATGAACGAAGAGAGTTTAGCTAAGAGATGCTCAGTAAAAATTTGATTTAATTTAAATACCAAGTACAGAGAAATTTAAAATAAATGAATGATAAATTGCAATAGTTTGGTCCACTAACAGTTAACCATATTATATAATTGGACAATATAAAAACAATACACAAAGTAACGAAAAATAAAGGAAGAACTCGGATTGCCAAATTCCTGATAATGAACAAAATGTTAAATTAATCAATTAACGAAACCAGAGAAATAACTACCTGCGTAAAGAAATAATCCTATAACACAAACGAAACGAAAATAACCACCAAATTACATTGGAACTTGCAGTTTACACAATCCAATAGAAAAACGTAATTGGATTCGAATTTCGTCGAAGCACGTAAATACAAAACTCGGACATTGGTGAACAAAAGGAGCGTTATTTCTGCATCATCCCAGGACCAAGAATTAAACATTATTTTCAACTTGGAACGTAGACTAACGGGAGCAAATTCATCTGCATGCTGATCTGTTGTTGTCAAGATGAAAGGATTATCTGCACACGGCCTCATCGAGTCACGATGCCGAGCGGATGGTAAAACAACAATTATTTTAAATATTATTTAATAAAACTTAACTCTATATTGTAATACCTTGTATTCCTATTTATGCATTTTCTGATCTTACTAACAGTTGAAAGAACCTTCACGCCCTGTATTTAAGAAATATAAAAATCATAACTGAATTTAATATAAAACCTTGAATCCGATCAATAATCGATTACTTCTGACTTATAGCCTTTCATATCTAAAGTAAGAGAACTTACTTTGTTGGACAAAAAAAATATTAAATATTAATAAAGAATCATTTCAGAATTACAATATCTTCTCATTTATATAAGATTTAATGGAGTGTGAATAAGAAATAAGATAAGTAAAGAGTGTAACCAATAATCACCGTACGCGGTGGGTTAACCTACAAATTTCCCTTGTCTGGGAACCACAGCGCTATTCGCGGACTTCTTAGGTATTAAAGAGAGGAGAATTCAATAAAAATTTCTGCTCTTCTCTTCAGCACAGAATAGGCTTGAGCGGAATTTTCGAATTACACCCTATACACTTAATTTTCACTCACATTAACACAATTATATTAAATAGAGAGGAAAGGAGATATAATTAACAATATTACAACACATACTAAATTAAGATACATAAGAAATTGGCACATTAATAAAAGAAAGTAAGAAGTTACATTATAAATTGACACTAATCGGAGAGAGGTATAACGAGGAGACACCCGTTATATAATAATATATACATGTGTTAGAAGTTAAGAATGAAGAAAAACCAGTGCTTCTTAACGCAAACCAGCACAGCTAAGGGGAACAGATCAATTAGGGATATAGTATTGTATTAGGCCACTAGTTGATATTTTGATTTGTTGTTTCAGAGTCTGGTGATGCTGTGGCGGCAGTCCTGAGCTGGCCAGCGCGTCAGAGCAGGGGCGTTAAGTACCTGGCTGACTTTATGGTGTTGGGATCTCGAGAGAGAAGTCCAGTAAGGTCATTCAGGTGCGGTCACAGTCACTGGACCAAGGGTGAGTTAATTATAATTCTTTTTATATAAACCATACAGGGGGTTGTGGCGACATATCCTGATTGATCCTTTTAGCAAGTATGAGTGTGTTAATGAGAGTTTTGATGCTTCGGCGTAAAACCTCTCATTGAGGGGGTATTGTAATGGGACATTTAGGCCTATCCAGGGTAATAAATAAATTTGTTTTTAATAAAAAAGAAATAAAATTTTATGATATAATTTTGGGAGACATAATGGTAAATTTTATTGGGACCAAATTAGAAAGAGTGATTGTAAAATATTATTCATGAATTGAAACAACACAGAAAACCGGCATGTGGGATTTGTGTCAAGGTCAACATACAGATGCAAGAAAACAGTTAGGTATTATATAACCTCAAGTCAGACGATATTACGTCAGTGCTTACATCACGTTGGAATCCAGGAGTGTCGGCCAAACCTTATACTGGCGTAGTGATACAACATTTAGAACAATGAAAGTTTGTAAAACAGCCGCGGCCACGTTACAAAATAGTGCCATTCGTCTCATCAGTCGGCAATGAACATCTAACAACTAAGGACGCAAACAGTCTGCCGACCGGGCGTAATTTTCATCGCGCCCGCACACAAAATGTGAATAACATATTTAAAATGTGAATAAAACATTTAAAATGTCAATACAATACTCATAGTATTTAAAAAATATAAAATAAACTAATATCAATTCAACAAAAAACTTGTAAATTCAGTGAAGTTTAAAACGATCTACATGGTGCGTGTGGGACAATGCGAACATATTCAGAAACAGTTGAACAGCTAAGTAACAAATGAATAAAATAAATTTTTCACAAGGGCTAATCAAAATTACAATGAAATAAACTTTTAAACAAAAATGAGATCTCAAAGGGTATTGGGTAACTGTGTGTGTGTGTGTGTGTGTGTGTGTGCGTGCATGAGTGAAAGTATGTAGACAAAGAAGGCTGGTTTGTGTTGTTTAAGATCAGTTTATATTTAATTTCTTGATGTTTTATTTGGAATTTTATACCATGTTTCAATTTTCATTATGTCAGAATAACTATATAACCAATACATATCATATAATGTGAATTTTATAATAGATAAGGGAGGGGAAGAGGTAGTTTGTCAATGATGAAAATTTAATGATGAAAGAAATAATGTCAATAAAACTCAATTAATGGGAACAAGTAAAGCTTTCTTTATTTCAAACAGCCATCATTCTGTTCTCCTGTGTTCGCCGAAAAGAACCTGACTTTGGTAAGTACATATGTTTTCTTTTACAGTTGGCTAACTTTAAAGATGGCGTCTGAATACAGACATTAACAAGTGTTTATGTGGAAAATGTGAAAATAAATAATTAAAGTAACAAGAATTAACGGAAAATTATAAACCAACGGCTCGTTTCTATGGTTACCTATTACCTTTGATTGGCTCAGGCATGGTTTATTACCATTGTTATCATATTTGAATTTTTATTCAAAATTACTGTATATTTTGTGATTGCTTTTATTCTTCTGTCTTCCTTCCTGAGTATTAAATATTATCACTACTGTTTGTCTTTCCTTTCAAAGATTAAATTAATACCTCATAAGGTTGGGTTCTATTAGATATTAACTTTTGTACAATTATGTTAGCATTTGTTAATTACATATTTCTTTTAATTTAAGTTCTTATTGTAACATTTTTCTTTTAAAATGATTTACACATTATCCTTGGCTAGTTACTCGCCTTAGATTTGTTAATTTCCTTGTGGATTTTATACAATTTGTAATTATTTGTTTTGACAGTTAGGCATTTCAGAGGCACTAGTAGCCATTGATCATATTTACTGAATTTATACAAATGATGTCTCATTTTGTTCTGATGTGTTTTGTTTTGTTATTATCCCATTTGTATGGTTCTGTTATTTTCTACATTAACTGATTTTCTAGTGTAATTAGATTTGTATTGTCTTAACTTCTTAATTATCTATTTTGCTTTTGTTAACAATATGGCTACCACTCCCTATTCTTCATCAATTAAAAACATAACATCTAAGCGTATGCTCTGTACAATTTCTTCAGTCATATCCTATTCATAAATATAATTACACAATTATTCAACAATTATTAAGTAAAGTTTGTTTACAACTCATTTCATTAATTACTATTTTTTGTGTGTTAAGCAATATCACACCTTTTGAATTTACTTAATTGATTTTCCCTTATAATCTGGGGTGTTTATTGATTACATTATTAACTTCTTATTCCCTAATTAAACTCTACCTTCAATCCATGTTAACACTAGCTGTTTATCTTTTCATGGGATTCTCCCTTTTAATTACAATTGTTTACAATTAAACTTAGTAAATTATTATAAATAAATCACCTTATATCCGTCGTGTGACTTCGTTACGTCGATTAAAATGACGCGTTTCGGAACATCTGCTCCATCATCAGATTAAATCGCTCTATTGAGGTCGTTAAACATTAAAAACACATGTTACACATAATTGTCCACTATGTAATTCACTCGCCCTCTAAATGGTGCGCACCACGACGAAGCCGATCGGACACTGAACTATTATCTGAGTGATTACACCTAAGCAGGTTCAAAGCTGTATCGTATAGCGGGTTGGATTTAAAATTTAAGTGGTCATTCAATATGAAATCTCGGCTGTTTATGTTATTATATGCTTTGTATATTTCGAACTCTTCTATTGCGTCCATGTAACGGCCTTTGTTGCACACATGTAGGGGTATTAAATTAGATTTAAAATCAGTATAATTATGATTGTGTAAGATTAAGTGGCGGGCAAAGTTGGACTTGATATTATTTAACAAAGTGAGATTATTTAGGTGACGTTTTGGTGTGTGCTCTTTAAATCGTTTGAGGAAACCTCTCCCCGTTTGACCGATGTAAAAACTGTTGCAGTCGTTACATGATAATTTATATATGCCGGATTTCTTTTCTAAAGGTATGGGTTTTCTATGACGTAGTATTTTTAATAGACTATTGTTGGTTTTGAAGGTAGCAGTAATATTCAATTTATTAAATGTGGAGGTTAGAATCTTTGGCATTATATTTGTGTATGTGGTAGAAATAAATGTTATTTTTGTATCCTTATCTATTGGGGGCTTGGATTTTCGAATTTTATGTTTTTTGATGAGATTATCAATTAACGTGTTTTGGTAACCATTAGCTAAAGCTATATGTTTAATGGTAGCTAATGGTTACCAAAAGAAAAGAAAACCCATACCTTTAGAAAAGAAATCCGGCATATATAAATTATCATGTAACGACTGCAACAGTTTTTACATCGGTCAAACGGGGAGAGGTTTCCTCAAACGATTTAAAGAGCACACACCAAAACGTCACCTAAATAATCTCACTTTGTTAAATAATATCAAGTCCAACTTTGCCCGCCACTTAATCTTACACAATCATAATTATACTGACTTTAAATCTAATTTAATACCCCTACATGTGTGCAACAAAGGCCGTTACATGGACGCAATAGAAGAGTTCGAAATATACAAAGCATATAATAACATAAACAGCCGAGATTTCATATTGAATGACCACTTAAATTTTAAATCCAACCCGCTATACGATACAGCTTTGAACCTGCTTAGGCGTAATCACTCAGATAATAGTTCAGTGTCCGATCGGCTTCGTCGTGGTGCGCACCATTTAGAGGGCGAGTGAATTACATAGTGGACAATTATGTGTAACATGTGTTTTTAATGTTTAACGACCTCAATAGAGCGATTTAATCTGATGATGGAGCAGATGTTCCGAAACGCGTCATTTTAATCGACGTAACGAAGTCACACGACGGATATAAGGTGATTTATTTATAATAATTTACTGTTCATACGTGACTTGGATACCAAGAACTAACATGCATTTTAAATTAATCTTAATTTTCTTAAAATCCTTTCTTAATTAACAATGTCATCATCACCTTCCAGTGTTCATTTCATGTTACTAATTGTTTACATTTAATATTATCATAAACCATATATTTTTAATTACTAATTTGGTTCACTTTTAATCACATAGTGTTTCCTCATCACTCTTCAGTGTTTCTTCCACATTAGGAAGTGCTTACATATAATTCTATCATTAAAACCTTATTCTTAATTATTATTTGTTTCACCATTAATCAAATTATTGTTTATTATTGATTATTAAGCGTTTTATTACCATAAATATGATTTCTAACTATTTTGGGGTTTTACACCTTCACTATTGCACTCCTTAAATGTTTACATTAAGTGTTTCTTAGTGGGTAATCCCTATAATTACTTCTCTTTGTCACTCTACTTTCTCACTATTTCTTTCTTTACAAAATTATACATAGTATTACTAAGGTTATATTCCTATAGAGTTTTATTACATCTAACTCTAATTCTTGGGTTAGTGTACTTTTCTTTTTATTATATTACTTTACTGGGTTTTGTTAAATCAGTTACTTTAATTATTTAATTGATAAGAATATTTATTTCTGATATTGGATAATCATTGGCTTTATTCCCGATATTATACTTGAGTGTACCATTTCTCCCTTACATATTTTATATTATTGGTTTGTTTCTTATCCCTTGGTTTCACTTTATTTCCTTTACACTTGATTAGTTTCATTTTCATTTTTCTTCTTCTTCTCCTTCATTTTCAATTGGCTTCATTT
Source organism: Magicicada septendecula (assembly GCA_034769895.1). Classification (NCBI taxonomy): domain Eukaryota; kingdom Metazoa; phylum Arthropoda; class Insecta; order Hemiptera; family Cicadidae; genus Magicicada; species Magicicada septendecula. The sequence goes on along the minus strand of CM068371.1, from coordinate 399,909,427 downwards.
TAATTTGGTTCTCCCCTTCTCGTTTGGTTTTATTTCATTTGGTTGTATGGATTCATTCACTTCCTTCAATTGGCTTTATTCTTATTTGGTTTCGGTTTTTTCCCTTCTTCTTTGTTTTCCTGTTTGTTTGGTCAATCACTTTCTTATTTGGTTTTATTCTCGTTTGTTTTTTGTGGTTCCCTTCTTCTTTTGTTTCCTTTTGTTGGTTCAATCACTTGGGTTAGGTCATGTCGTCATTTGTCGTGTCATTGTCTTTATATTTTATTTATATTAAACATTTTATTTTATATGAAGTATTATTTTATATTCAGAATCATCTTTTTCATCCCATATTGGGGTGGCTTATTTGTGTTGTAACATAATCTGTAACGATTTTGAATTGTTTTAATGTTTAAAAAAAAAACTTGTGAGGGTTTTAAATTGAACTTTAATTGAATTACATTGTTAATAAATTACCATTTAATATATAATCGAGTCAGTCCATTATTTAAAGGTAGACTATAATAACAACACAACAGAGCATTTATTTCACAGATTGGCAGTAAGGCAAGTAAGCAGCCAAGATTTTGAATAATTTCAAAACAGTCTTATTTACAGATTAACTTTATTTACACAATTTTAACATACAAACAAGTGGTAAATATTATATGAATTGTGTTGTGCTGTTTTCAATATATTACAGAAAGAGAAGATCTACATTAGAAGATTGACATCGGTAAGTAAGTGGTAATTAAAATCTAAACCAACCAGTGCTTCGAAAAAAGAACTTAAAACATTTTTCAGCATTTAAACCTTTTTTTGAAACAACTTGAACTATTAATTAAATCTTCATAATAATAATTCTAAACCGACCGAACAACGTCTAGTTATAATGTTAGGAAAATGTTTTTGAAATGAATTATTCAATACTGTAAGGAAAGAGAAAATGAAGTATGCCATATAATGTAAAGAATTAAGATTTAAATATGTAGTAATAACAAAATTTGGCAACTAGATTATGTTAAGTGAACCAGATGTTCCATATAAAATGTTCAATATAAACACCTTGTCAAAGTGTTTACACAAATAATTTGTTGTTTGAAAATACAGTGACATTTAAATATAGATGTTAAAAGTAATTGTAACGAGTTATTGTATTTTAAGTCATATATTGATGCACATCTTGATACGTATAATTAACACAAATGATATTAGCATTGCTTGTTTTGTTTTTACAATGCTTGTTTTGTGTTCCCACCTACAAGTAGATATGCCAGACATGGTATCAGAATACGAACAGTGCCTGCAGCTGGGACCTACCATCAATACAGTCATCGTACGCACCCACCTGGCACAAAAGTTCTGTGAAGTTGGGCAGGAGGAACAGCGGATATGTGAACAATTGGTGATGGAACAACACCTCATGCACCAAGGTGAGTTGTGAAACCAGCTACACATGTTGATGGTATCCACACTGCAGGTAATTAGAACCTGAACCTCTCATGCTAAATGCTAGACAACTGCATCTTCTATGAGGGGTAACCAAAAATAAGGTCTCCAAAGCGCTAGAGTCGCAGGGAAATTTTTTGGGCGGCAGTTGGCACCACTGCTGTATTCGGCCGTCCCTCCCCTTTCAAACAGGCAGTCGCCGAGCTCGCTAGGTCAATTAGCCTTGGCTTGGCAGCTGTTACCAATGGAGCTCCCAATCGCCGTTCCTGCGAAGTGCGGACTTTCGAAGTCATTCGATTTCTCAACGCAAAAGGTGTTCAACCTATTGAAATTCATAGACAGTTGACTGAAATGTATGGGGCGGGGTATATGGATGTCAAGAACGTTCACAAGTGGTGTAGAGAGTTTAAAGCTGGTTGTACAGAAATTCATGATGAAGAAAGAAGCGGGAGAGACCGTCAGTGTCAGATGAGGACGATAAGGAAAGTTGAAGAAGTCATGCGTGAAGATCGGAGGATCACTATCCATGAGCTCTCTTGTTTGCTTCCTGAAGTTTAAAAATCCACCATTCAGAGGATTTCGTCTGAAAAGTTGGCATATCGGAAGGTGTGTGCAATGCGGGTTCTGCGAACGCTCACAGAAGACGACAGACGGCAACACGTCGAAACTGCCTGCGAATTTCTTGAGCGCTATGCAGACGAAAGAGACAACTTTTTGAATTCCATTGTCACAGGTGATGAAACGTGAGTTCACCACTTCACACCTGAATTCAAATGTCAATCACTGGAGTGGCAGCATTCAACTTTGCCAAGGCTGCAAAAATTCAAACAAACACAGTCTGTCGGCACGATCATGGCGACTGTATTTTGGGATTGGAAGGGGGTATTGTTGATCGATTTCATGCCTACTGGGACCACAATAAATGCAGACACATATTGTGAGACACTCAAACCGGCGATTCAGAACCAGAGAAGAGTAATGCTCACCAAGGGCGTGTCCATTCTTCACGACAATGCTTGCCCTCATTTCACCCGCGCAACCGTCGATCTTCTGAACCAATTTGGATGGGACATTATCACCCAGCTCCTATAGTCTGGACTTGGCACCAGTGACTATCATTTATTTACACATTTGAAAGAACATATGGGTGGAATGCAATTCAATGACAATGACGAGGTGAAAGAAGAGGTCAGACGCTATCTCAGTGAATTGCCGGCAAGCTTCTATGACACTGGCATACTAAAACTACCACAGCGGCTTGATAAATTCATCGATCATAATGGCAATTATGTTGAAAATTGTGTGTTGTTATGCTTCACAGCCGTGTAAAAAGTTTTGAAAATAAATGTTTTTTCTATTTTCAAAAATAATGGAGATCTTATTTTTGGGTTACCCCTCGTATATATAGTAAAAGCTTTTTCTTTGTAAATTCATGTTTTGATCAACTGTAGTTTTACATATTACATTGTGTTTGTGACAACTGCTTAATTCTGCACTAGGTCTCTAGTACATTAGGAATATTACAAGTTCGTAAGCTTTCATGGCTGGCATCAACATTCTTGAAATTGTTACTATTAGCCAGGCTGTTAGGCCGTGGTCCACAGTTGTTGTTGTGAAATGTTTCAGCTCCATCATCAGTGTCTGAAACAATTGGCACGGTGCCCGCCATTTCACCCCATTGACGAGGTAGAGACTATGATAGCCTCCGATGGTGGGGCTGAAATGTTTGTCAGCAACAACTGTGGATTAACACCCAGGCTAATAATAGCATTTTCAACATTAGAAATATTGATTTAATTTAATCCTAAGTTCTCCTCTCATGGTGACCCTGAAACAACAGAGGTTTAACAGCTAATATCCACTTGTCATTATTTCTACTGAATATCCATTTTTATTATTAATACATTCCTTAAAGGATTATAATTTTGTGTTCTGTATTTTGGTTTGTTGGATTTTAAGTCACGTAGCTTTTGCAAATTTTGAACTGTATTAGATAAATAAATTTTAGGTTAAACGTGTTATTAACAAAGCCATATATTAATTTCCTTGATATTTTATAACTAAGGAGAATTTATTTTGTGTACTGAAAATTATTTTTAACCTGACATTTTATTTGCATTTTGATGAGAATAGATTAAAGTGGTAAAAGTGATTCAAAAGTGAAGAGAATGCGCAAAAATTAAAAAAAAAGTCAGTGATAAAATTTGTGAACTATAAAGTGTGTGTAAATATAGTCCTTTTTAATGAAAACTGTTTATAGAAAATATTGGATTCAGCGCTAATCATAGGGGAAGGTGTTTTACCTTGGGACACTTTTACATTAACATTTTTCTGAATGTTTATTTTCTACATTCTGAGTTCTGTTTATGTTATGATTTAAACCTTACCATATTAGGAACTTGTAGGTAATTTTGTTTTATTTTATTTTCAAACAGTATTTTTTCTAGAATGCAATTAAAATATGTTTACAAACGTCCCAATGTACAATGTAGGGTTGTACCTTGGGACTGGGTATGTTGTACCTTGGGACTGTAAGGGAAATGAAATAAAAACCAATTAAAGTAGTAAAGATAATTATATTTATAACATTAAGTTTACGTATAACATTAATATTGATAACTTTAAATTTAAAAAGATTTAATACAATTAAATATAAATCTGTTTATTGAACATTTTAATAATTAATTAATGTCTCTGGGAAACAGTAAAATAATTACAAAATTATCTTTTATCTTTAATTTTACTAACTCAAAATACATTTTACACTGGACAAATATGAAACTGTCATTATAAATATTTTATTTAATGAACATTGTATGAATTAAAATTCACTGGGAATTTTAAGTGTGACATTTGTCGTTTTGATGTTCCACATGGAATCGGAGGAGGTAGTTTTGATTCAATGTCATTATCATCAAGCTCATAAATGATGTCACTTTTCAAAATGAATGTGTTTGTCCCAGTTTTCACTAAGTATTTTACATCGTAAAATATCTCATTTTTTCCCACGATTTCCACTACATACAAACAAGAATCCCTTTTTCCACAGAGCTTAATTAATGCATAATCTCCTACTTTTAATTCTGTATCTTCCAGCTCCGTGTTTTTTCTATTAGTTCATTTTCATTGTTTAGAACTACATTTAATAAATCTTCTAAATCATCTTCACTTGAATTCACTAAGTGTAGATCTTCTTCTGAACTTGAATAATTGTCTCGTTTTCTTTTTATTCCTGATTTGTTTTTTTGGTATTTTTTCTGAAACAATTTTTTTGGTCTTAAGAGGTTTCATCTTTTGTTTATTTTTTATTTCTTGTATCTCTTTCTTTTCTGGTGTGTCTGTCAACACCCTACTTTTTCCAGGCTGTCTTCCACGGGATTTTGTTTGTCTAGGTCCAGCCTTTGGGAAAGGACGGATCATTTCAGGAGTTAGGACTTCTGTATGATTGGTAGCATATGATGTAGAAGGTTGATTTAGGTTTTCGTCATTAAGTGGAACTAGATTACTATTAGAAGGCATCGGAGTAGTAGAATCATCTGTCTTGTCAATCTCGTTGGTAATAATTTTGTTAATATCAGCTTCATTCTCATTTTCTGACAGCAGCCAATCTGTTACATAAGAAGATAAAAACTCTTCATTTTTAAAAATATTTCTATTGTAGGGGAATATCCCTGAAACTTCAAACCTTTTTCAATATTTTCTTTTGTAAAAGCTTTATTATAAGCTTTCCCAATTAAACCGGCCACATCATAAATGGTTACCGGTTTCCCTGGATTTGATATCATCCAGCCATGTAATTGTTTCATTAGCCATGTTCATTGTAAAATGTTTTCATGGACCATAAACTGTCCTGTCAAGAGGCTGGAATTTATGGGAAGTATGGGGGGGAAATGTTAACAATATAACACCATTATCCTTAACTAAATCCAAGGCCTTGATAGAAATATGCGTTTCATGATTGTCTAAGATAATAAGAACCTTATCATCTTTGCTTGGCTTAATATGTTTGATGAAATGTTTTAAGAAGTCTACGAAAAGAGCCTCAGTTGACCAACCTGTTGGATTTGCGCCTCTAATCGATCCATTTGGTGCACCAATCAGCATATTTTGTTTAAAGTTGACTCTAGGAAAAATTATCATTGGGGGAACACTATTGCCTATGGCATTTATACAAGCCAACATGGTTATGTTTAGGCCTCGTTCACTGGATGTTACAGAGCCAACCTGCTTTGTCCCTTTGGCACACAAGATTTTAGGAGGAGTATGAACGGTAGAATTGCCCGTTTCGTCTAGATTATAAATTTTATCAGCAGTAAATTTATGACGTTCCATAACTAAATTCAGATTGTCAAAAAAACTTTTTAACATTTTCTTGGTTGAAACTAGTTGCCCTGGCAAGGCTTGTGGGCTCAGGCTTCCGTAAGCTTAATGTTGGATGTCTTTTTCTGAAACCACGCAACCAATTTTTTCCCGCCATTGCGGACTTGACTCATTCATTAGACAACTTAGTCTTACTTCCAGGTAGTTCAGAAAGTGCTTCAGCATACTGGTAAGCTAAGCGTAATGTCTCCTTAGCTGTTAAACCATAATGCAAAGCTGCAGATTGTTTTAAATAATCAACAAGCTGATTTTCTTCGTCATCCGTAAATACTTTTTTTACAGCATTCTTGGTGTTATCATATTTAAAATTTGGAGCTTCTGCATTTCCCCTTATTTTTAAGTAGTTCTGATAGTGTCTACTTACAGTGGAATTACTCAAACCATATTTATCTGCAGCCTTATTAACGGTGAGGGTCCCTCTCAAAATTTTGTTAATAGCAGACTCCAAAGCTTGTGGATCAATCTTCTCCCGAACCTTCCCATCTTTACTCCATGGCATGTCTCTGTAAGGAAGCAATAAATCCAAGATATTAATTAGGTAACAAATGCAGAGTCTGAGAAAATAGTCTATAGATAAATAACTAAATGTTATAAGTTAGAAAGCAGTATTTAAAAAAAATATATATATACCCTATATATAAGTGTTGTATATAAAATTACAACTACCTTTATATATACTACAATTTAATCAAAAATATATGTAAAAAAAAACATTGTTTTATATATATCCAAGTAATTTTTAAAAAGTCTATACATCATGCTTATAAGAAGAAAGAAAAATTTAAAAATTAAAGTTCTAAATATGTTGTACCTTGGGATGTCCCAAGGTACAACACGTATCAAGTGAAAATAATTTCATTCACTATACAGTTATAGGTTAAGTTTGGTAAAAACTGATGGTTCTCCTTAATAGTAAATTAAATAAAGATTTATACACACTCAATACAATTTATCATAGAGTGCAAGATAAAATTAGAAAAATTGCAAAGTAGCAATGAAAAAATGTACTTACCTAGTTGGATTTTACAAAAACAAATCTAGAAAATACTGCAAGGCTGTTGTGGTCATCAACAATGGCTAGAACACTCCTAGTGGCATAAAGAAGAACTACACAAACTGAAATGAGGTGTAAGCCCACATATGGCAGCAGTAAGACATGTGTCCCAAGGTACAACACCTTCCCCTATACATGATTTTTAAATGTATTATAACAGCACCAAATATCAATTATTTGGGGTTATATGTCAACAGTATACTAGAATCAGGTTTAAATAAATTGTAATAGTCAAAACTCCATTTGTATGTAGGAGCGATGAAAATAATGCTTTGTAAAACGACGCACACGTGGCCGTTATGTAATCAGCTCGCTGTACAAGGAAGAGCTACACCCAAACTGTTAATTATTAATATCTCGGAAACTAATAAATTAAGGCGAAATCCAAGATAGCCAAAATGTTTGCCGAAATATTAATAATAACGTGTGCAAATTTTACGCAATATAATTAACAAATAAAAGAGTTAATTAATTTAATTGAATAACTTCTGTAAAAATAGAGCTACATTAATGAGATTTTAATATGTTATAAAGATAATAATTTCGAACAGATTGTATATTTTAGATTTAGCACAACTTGGTTTGCAACCAAGAGATTGCAAAAATAAACTATCACAGGAAATCCGGACCGACAATTTGGTTCCGCCGGAATAATAATATTAGTAATAATATTAATTCTCCGTCTGTGGGAATCTAACTTCATTCTCACGGACCAAGGGAATTCAAATTTTTATGTAGTAGGGAGAGTGTGTCAGCCAATCAAATCATTGGACGAAATCCCGACCAGCGCGGTGTTTTCGGGCTGAACCATCACTCTTCTGCCAGTACTTGCGAAGTAAAGACGTAATTCTTCTATCGTCTCGCAACCATAGTTGTGAAGATTCATCAGAAGACTCTACGTGGTCAACACACATAATTACGAACACAGTAAATACAGATCAACTGTACAACTCGTAATTATTGCGTCAAGTCAGATACTCTTCATTACAACAACCAAGCTTATTGTGTACAGTAGAGTCTCGGTAATTCGAGCCCCGGTATTTCGAGGTTCCGTGTAATTCGAGCTGGAAAAAAATAATAAATACAGTCAATAAATGTAAACAACATTCCCGCCATATCGTGACTCATGCCAGACCACGTGTCTACAGCATGAAACGCTAAAAATAAATACGTAAATAAATCAGTAGCGGACTGACCGCCTCAGCTGATACAAGTGTTGTACCTGTGCGTTACTACTAAGCTTCGTTACTAGTGTTTGCTTGTTGTTTTAGTTATTTTACTGTACAGTATATTCAACGTTTAGTTTTTCACTACAGTAAATTGTTATTTATACTGTATATAATGAGTTACAAGAGTAGGCCTAAGAAGAAGTTTGTGCCGCTAAGTGTTAAATTGGAAGCCTTAAAAAGATTAGACAAAGGTGAAACGCTAAAAAAACTTGCTGCTGATTATGGAGTCGGCGAAGTGACTGTTGGTGACTGGCGTAGGAACAGAGACAAGATTGAAAACTATTCTTCTAAAAAGTGTATGGGGATTTTAACCTGTGAACGCAAATCGATGAAGAAATCTGATTATGAAAAAACGAGTGCAGCTTTGTTTACTTGGTTTAGTCAACAGAGGCAAAAAGGAAGTCCTATTTCAGGCCCAATGTTACAAGAAAAAGCAATGTTTTTCAGGAACCAGTTTAAGGAAGGCGAGGATGATTTTACAGCAAGTTCAGGATGGTTGGATAGATGGAAAAAACGATACGGCGTAAGGCAGCTTGAAATGTGTGGTGAAAAGCTATCTGCGGATTCTGAGGCTGTCACACAGTTCTGTGAGAGATTTAAAAAAATTATAGAAGAAGAAAAACTTACTCTTGATCAGTTGTACAACTGTGATGAGACAGGACTAAATTTTAAAATGTTGCCTACTAAAACTTTAGCTTCAAGGGAAGAAAATGCTGCGCCAGGCCACAAAAAATCTAAAGAAAGGGTGACAGTTCTTGCTGCATCGAATGCAAGTGGAGAACATAAACTGAAGCTAATGTTAATAGGCAAGTCTGCAAAGCCTAGAGCTTTAAAAAACATCACTCCGTCTGCGCTTCCTGTTACATACATTAACCAGAAATCTGCTTGGATGGATAAAAATATTTTTAAGAAGTGGTTTTTTGAAAGTTTTGTTCCTGAGACCAAAAAGTACCTAAAGGAAAAGAACTTGCCTCCCAAAGCAATATTAACCCTTGACAATGCTGGATCACACCCTGGCGAAGAAGAACTGAAATGTGGCGAAATTAGAGCATTGTTCTTACCCCCAAACGTGACGAGTTTAATACAGCCGATGGACCAAGGCGTTTTTGAGTGCTTGAAAAAGAAATATCGTCGTCGTCTGCTGCAGAGGCTCCTACAAACTACAGAAGGCGAGGGAACCATAGTGGAATTTCTAAAGAATACTACAATGAAAGACGTAGTTTACTGGGTGGCGGAATCATGGGATAACATAAAGACAGAAACACTAAAGAAGTCTTGGAACAAGATTTTAAAAGAAGAAAATAACAGTTGTAACACCACAGACGAACATGACTTAGTCTTAGCACGACTGATAAAAAAACTTCCTGGTTGTGAACAGTCAAATGAAAATGATGTTTCAGAATGGTTGAATAGTGATGAACAGTTTGAAGTGACCGATGATTCAATCGTTGAAATGCTGAATGAAGCGGCAGAAGAAAATAGTGATGAAGACGTGACTGCAGAGACTGTACCCGTGATGACTCACGCCGAGGGGTTGGCAGCGCTAGACACTGCATTGCGTTATGTCGAACAGCAAGCAGAAGCTACACCGACCGACACGATGCTGCTTAGAAGATGGCGTGACATTGCTGCCAAAAAACGAGGCTCTATTTTAAAACAAAAGACTCTGGACAATTTCTTTAAAAAATAAATTTGTGTGCCTTTTATCTTTTGAGTTTAAACTAGTTCAGGTATGTACTACATTGTTTGTGTTTTCTTATCCGTAAGCAATAAACGTTTGTTTATACGTTACTCTTTGTTTTTTTCTTCATCCGTATAATCCGAGTTTTTCCAAATTCGAGGTTGCCTCAGCCCCAATTAACTCGAATTACCGAGACTCTACTGTACTGCAAGCTGTGGTCATAAGCACGCAAGAGATCCACCAGACTTCAAGAATACGACAGAGAGGCCGTCTAAATCATTGGTGAACAGCTGACGAGCAGAGCTACCACTCGAACGAAACACACACACACACACACACGCTGACGTGCGACGTGCGAATCGATGAGGGACGTAAACCAGTTCCAGCAGAAAGCCGTAGACGTTAAAATATTCAACAAACAGCAGGAGAGGAGAGTGTTGCCGAATTCTGAACTCAACGACTGAATCCAGGAGCTCTAAGCAGATTACTTTCTCTAGCAGATCGGATCGGGACCAGCGAGGGATATTTGGAGCAACTCTACTATCCACTTCAATAACAGGAAAGCAAAATCAACTTATTTATTTTTCAACATCAAATTTTCTTGATTTTTCAATTAAAAGCATTGTAATTTAAACAATTCAGGTGCCATACAAAAATCAAAGACTCTAGTAATTAAGAATAAATTCATTGTGATAATCTGTATAGCAGTCTAAGTCATTAGTAAGCTGTAGTTAAGAAAATAGAAATAATACAAAAGCGCTATACAAATCTTAACTAACAATCTAATTATTAGCTCATACTGCAGTATAACAGAAGTCAACTCACTAGAAATGAAATGACGTGAACTAGACTGTCACGCCTAATTTATTTTTGAAAATTATTCTAATTAACTTCAGAGTTTTTATATTTTGTTTTATTAACATTTAAGTCAATTTAGTTAAAGCAATTTAATTAAATTAAATCAATTAATTAATTAAATTTTCAATTGCAATTAACTCGTCAAATAACGAGTTTAGTTTCTTTTCAATTATCAACCAATTGAAAAACATTAGCCAACATAGATTCATTGTTTAGACTGTAAGATAATTGATTATATAATAACCATTTTATTCTTGTGTGTTATTGGAGTAATAAACAACGTTTTATTACCCCATATTGCATTGTTTTATTGTTGTACGACAAAGCCTACCAGTCTCACAAAACTCTCCCCCTTTAAAGTAACTTATTTTGTGTGTTGTTGCCATAAATTTGAGATTACTAGCTTGCGAAATTCAAATCCAAAATCCACACGCCCTAGTCGGAAGAAACCGCAAGATCGGACAGCAGGTAGGTACTCATACACAACACAACACAACACAACAACAACACATATAAGTAGAGTTGCAGTATAAACTAATCTTTAGTTTTTGCCAATAATACAGTTTTTATAGATGTACACAAAATATGAACAAGGGTAAACCTCTCTTCAACATACAGTAGGCATAATTTATTCATTGTTGTAATAGAGTTTACGACTATATTTGGTGACATAAAGGCATATAAAATTTTAAAAAGTTGTATATTCCATTCTGTAGAAAAATCGGACAACTCTTTGTATACTGTGAATTAAAATGTTCAATTACTCCATTTGAGTATTGTATTAATGTGATTTATGTGAACATGATATTAAAAACAAAAATTGTTTAATACAAATTTTCAAGCACAAATGTATGGTGCAGGTTATATGTGTGCGTTAGCGAATCTGGATGATCTAATACCAAGTGCAAAAGGAAATATGGACAATTTTGTACAGTACTTCAGGGATTTTCTTCAGACTAAAGACCATTACCTTCAGTTAGCAGAATCGTAAGTAGCAATATTCGTTGATTATAACAGACATCATACCATGACAAAACCTCAGTGTAACGTATACCCAATGTGTCAACTTTTGCCATACTTATATCTTGAAATCTGCTGTGAGGTTTTGTGTTTATGGGTTTTATGAATGTTCTGGAGACACTTAGCCAGAGGGAACTGCTTTCTTGCCAAGTGGCATTCACTGATAAGGTCGGACTGTATAAAGCATTGTTGTCCAACAGTTTTATTTTAATATCATTCTTTGCCTGTAACATCGTGCAGTGGACCTGTGGTTCACTGACATGCAATGTACGTCAACAAAATAGCAGTAGTAAATCTTATCTTTTGTGGCTAGAATGTAGTATTGTTTTATTGAATGCTTTATTAAATTTAGCCAACAGACAGTCAACACTAGTCATATGTCCAGCTGATTCTACTTCCATTTTAATCTTGTTGCTGTCTTGTCTCATAATTCAATCGAGTACCGCCAATGTCTTGTGGTGAGTCCCAAAATGTTTCTGTCCATACTTCCCTGACAGACAAACAAATGGCTGTCCATATATGTTTGTAACCTGTACTGAAATGATAGGAGTATATGAATCCATTATATTAACTTCCAGAGTCAGTCGTACTCCTATCTCATACATTTAAGCACTTAGATTTCCATCAGTCTACAGTCCACAATATATTGAATAGTTATAAGGATTGCTATATCCCAAGTAGACATAATCCGTTTTTTAACAGTCTGTGCCCCTAGTATATTTTACAGTAGACTAAACTGCATCTCAGAAGGTGAACCACACTACTACTCATTTCGCGTACATTTTATATAACAGACTAGCCTGGAAATATCACGTTAGTGACTCAGATCCTCAAGCCCAAAATTGTAAATCTGTTTAATGCCTTAAGTTCGAAATAATTCATAACCACACAATAATTTTTTTTAATTTATGCCACACTATATTATCAGATCTGTTGAACCAGTGATCTGGTATATAAATGTTTTCAAAACTGACTTGACTGAAATTACATATGTGAGAAGGTAGTAATAGGCATACCTGACTGGTTGCCTTCTGAACCCTCAGTTACTCTGTTTGATTAAAATCACATCAGTTAATGCCACTTTCCTATCAAATTGTTCATTTGTTCGTACTAGCCCCCTGTTACAGAGTCGCAGTGATTCCTCTATAACATCACCCTGTACTCCAACACTACAGTGCATATTCAGGTTGTGGTTTTATTTTTGTAAAAAATGTATCTACTGTAAAAAATGAAAGAAACATAACAAAGCAGTCAGTCATCCATTTCTTCATTTCTAAGTGTTATGATGGAAAATGATTCTGCTTCTGTTTCTGAATGCGCCCATCTCGTTGCATGTAAAAACCAGTAAAAGTTGTGTAGCCTAGATTAACAAACAAAAATATGTATTAGTACTGTAGGTGAATTCTGAACTCGCTGTCAGTTGCTACTGTAGCTACCGTAATCTTAGGCTACTCTTAAAGAGCTGCTAAGAACAACAACAGTCAGCTGATAGTAGGCTGAAACAATTGTCAGACAATAAGAATAAATTGTGAAACTACCAAGTATTTGTGTTTTAAAACTTTTTAATAATGTGTTTCACCAAGTGCCCAGTGAGTCTTCAGTCATTATCATAATCATACTGCATTGAATATTTTAAATACAAAAATTGTGTCTCATTAAAATTGTGTGTGAAACAAATATTTTTGTAGGTTTTAGAACGTAATCTCTACTTTTGCTGTTGTTTCTTATTCAAGAAACCTTCTTGCTTTGCATCATTTCAGTTAACATCACGAATTTTAAGAACCTAACATCAGTGAGGACTTACTATAATATGTGTGTATTGCTTTTTGTAAGGTGCATGTGCATAATAAATTGTGTTTTCCATCATTAGGTTAAGATGTGATTATTCAAATATTTACAGAATTATAAATTATAATTACCTTCACACCTACCTTAATTTCGGGTCCAAGATCCCAGCAGGAACTGTGAATGCAAACGTGATTCTGAGGTTGTGAAAATAACAGACACCACTCGCATTAGTGTAAGACAACTAACATTTTATTTTGTTCTTTAAACCGCTTTCAAATTACGAACTATTCATTTCTTTCCCTCTCAAATCATGTTATCAATTATTTCCAGATAATTAAGACACAACAAAAAAACATTCTTAAACTATTAATGAAACAATGTTATATCAATAAAATTTATCTAAACATCTTATATTAAAGAAAGCAGCCCAGCCTGCTCATACACAACATTCATACCATTTTTAAAACCCCATTGTGTCTTGATCAATTGATTTGAACCCTTTTAAAAGATGAAATTATTTGGACTGATAGTAGATTACCCAACCGGCATCACTCCTCTCGTTGCCATGTGCCGCGTGTGTTTATATGTCTGAAAGTTTTCTTTAATTCACATTTTTATTTTGCCCGTTTACTTCACTGACTTTATTCTGCTATATCAGTTCACTTTTAAATGCTGGTTAACACTTTTTTACATAAGCAATTTAAATTTGGTGTACACACGTTTTTCTTAGCTCCCGGCCGGGATGCGGGGTTAATTCAACTGAGATCGAGCGTCACCAACCAATCTCCCACCACGTCGAGTTGCTGGATAGGAAAATCACTGCCTTCTTCTGTTAAAATGTTCGTCTCTGTACAGGTAACATGGTTTGTCCAGGTGTATTGGACGTTGACGAAATTTTGAGGCCACTAGTCACGTCACTCAAATGGGCGTGTTTTGTGTCATACTTCCGTCCGCAATCAAACACGTGCTGAAATATTTTTACAGCTTAGCCATATTGGTTGACTTCATTTGAGGCATCTTAGCGTCCTGTCCACGCGCGTGCTCAAGTTGTGCGCTTGAGTGCGTAACACATCACTTGGAATTATTGAGTCTCCACACACCTGCTTGTAAACTTACAACACTGTTCTTTGTCTCACGGAAACCGTATTATGTCGGGGACTTGCTGCTTTAGTCACATGAATTTAATAAAAATAAAATAAAATAAAATACCCCCTTTTGTCCCATTAAAAGAGTATATGTTGAAGCAAACAACAACTCATGTGGTAATATGTAGTTGAAAGGTATTGATAAAGAAAGCACTGTTTGTTGTAGTAGGGATTATCGCAGTAATGTGTGTGTGATGTCTATGAAGGGGTCTTGTTGTTAACTAACAAACTAATTCACTTTATTTATAAATTTATGAATTGGCTTTGTTTACGTTCTGTACACTTACGGCTAGTGCCGCCATGTTGTTATATAGCCAACTTAAATTTTTTACTCACCGTATCCAGGATTCGAATTGGACGAGTTGAAAACAAGATGGTTGCTTGGAATAATTAATAATTCATTTTCTAATGTTCAAATCAATCTTACTTTATTAAATTATAAAATCCAATTAAATTTATCTTTTTTCAATCAAAATAAAAACTTTATACATTCCCTTTAACCTCATCATTACATACAAAATCTTCCTTCTCCCTTTCTTAATTTTTTGTTTCAGTAATATTCAAAATAAAATATAAATATAAAATAGATCATTTGTTTAATGTGAATATAATTTGTTCAGTAATATTCAAAATAAAATATAAAATATAAATATAAAATAATTCGCTACAACTTAACTTATATAACGGAAACCAGCTCTTGCATTCACGCACTCACACATATATCCCATGACTTTAAGAGATCTCTATTTTTATTAAAATATTAAAATTTGACTTTTATGAGCCCTAATTGAAAATTTTGGTTTTTATTCTTGTAGGTTACTTAGCTGAATCGTGGTATTTCCATAGTCCAGCCTCCTCGCGTATTTGCCTTCATTTCACACTCACGTTTCTATTACTGATAATTTGTTTTTTACGTATCGCTGAAACTGTTATTACATAAGGAAAACTGTTATTCACATTACTTATGTGTAATTTTGATTTTATAGCACATTTTTTGAACTGCGGGAGCCCGCGATTTTACGTTCTAGAACTTGGTTTGTTTGCAGCCGGCCAGCTCAAGGAGCAAAGTTTTAACTGGGATTAGACGAATGGCACTATTTTGTGAAGTGGTTGCGGCTATTTTACCAATTCTTATTGTTCTAAGTTTTGTATCACTACGCCAGTATGAGGTTTGGCTGACACGCCTATGCATCCAGCGTGACGTATGATCTGACGTAATATGGTCTGACTTCGTTTCAATGCACAGTTTACAAATGTCAAAGTTCATTGGCTATATGTAACTGTTTTTCTTGCGTCTGTATGTTGACCTTGACACAGATTCGCTCGTTGCCTGCTACGTTGTTACAATATTTTACAATTACTCCTTTTACTTTTTTTTTCAATAAAATTTACCCTTATTATGAATCTATTTTTATGTTTCCCCAAAATTAACGTTACATAAGAACCATTAACTTTTATTAAAACACAATATTTTTTATATTACCGTAGGTAGGCCTAAATGTCCCGTTACATTGTATACTATCATAGCATCATTGACCTCATGATATGGAATCATCATTGAGTGATAGCATTATTTAATATTTGTTTACTTAATACCCCTATTTTCTCCCATCATGCCATTCATTGTTTGTTCTATTCTTATCATGCATACATTTTTGTTTTCTATCCTTTTCTATCAGCAAATACAAATGGGAATTTAAAAAACTTCTGAGGCTAGTGTCTTTCTGTATACTGATATTCTTACCCACTAATTGTTGACAGTGAGCTAGCACATTAGTTACTGCTCTTTTTTTTTTAAACATTGTGAATGTGTGTATGTGATATTTTAAATGTGTTCAATATAAATATTACCCTTGATAATAAAACAAATTGTCTTGATAGATTAATACCTGAACAGTCAATTTTCTACAAAACATAACACAATTTGTTAGCACTAAATATTGGGAATAGAAATAAAATTATCCTCTAGCCCATGCATAGCACTACAACAACAAAGTCAATATTTATTACTACTAACTAGCCAAGCACGAATACTTCACCAGATACACAAATCAATATGGCTGACAATGAGCATAACATGTGCTCAAAATATGGTTTGATTAAGGTAATATCAGTTGAATTATAATTCAGTGTTGTAATTTATGACTGTTTAGTAAGTCAGTGTGTGTGCATGTTCTATAATCAATGAATTAATTTGTACAGCTTATGATAAGTTTTGTATAGACTGCTATATTTTTTTTTTTTTTTTAAAACAAGAGTAATCAACAAGAATTTATTTACTATATTATTGTTCATGGTATTTATTTTCCTCCTTTCAATAACTTGTTCACTTAACATTTACGTAAATAGTTAAAAAGAATTTGTTTTCAGAAAACCTACAGAACTTTGTGTGAACATGTGTATAATTTTGTATCACATTGCTTTACCTCAACTTTGGTGTTTGTGGTATATATAGTTTTTACTCGTTTGAGAATCCAAACATCACTTAAAATTTGGATTATTGGTGGGAAATGTTATATAAAAAAACATAGGTTATAAAACAACTATTGATAACATTGTAAAGAAATTTTTACAAACATTTTTAGGGTTGAAGAAATTTCAGAAACTTTAGCTTCTATTCCATTACTGCCGACACTAGTGGATATGGCTTTTGAAGATCCAATGGTGAGGCTATCTGGTGGCTGTGAGCAGTTTGAAGACAGGAGAAACAATCTTAGTTTACTGGACTGGTTGCACTTGCGTAACTCAAATGGCAGTCTCTTCAGGCTTACACAGATGTGTTTGCGAGGAATACTTCAGGTTTGTTCATTTTTCAGTTAAAATAAACTAGGAAATGTTGCAGTGTCATATCTTTGTATACTTCTTTGTATTCTTTGAAATGGTGAAATTATAATCGGAAGAACCCACTAAGGAATAAAAAATAATTTGATTATATGTATGATATAATTAGTACCAGCTGCCTTCTTATAAATTGTTATATTCATCAATCATATGTTCATCAATCCCTTCCTATCCCTTATTCAGTATTTCACATTACATTTGGAATTACAGTCCATGATAAGTAGTTTTTCTCTACCCACCTTTGCTCTTTTTCTGTTAATGTTACCTGCATGTAAGGGTGGAGAAGGGCATATGGTGTTATGAAAGTTTACAATAAAAATGGGTGCTGCATAAAATATATATTTGTTATTCACTGTTATGTATGGTGTTGTAAACTGTATTTGTGCACATAAACACTCGACATTTTAGCATCTGTCTTATTTTTATTATTATTATTATTTTTTTTCAGCACAACGAAGATATAGTCAACACAGAAGCAGCACTGTTGACTAAAGCCATAAATGCAGCTCAGGACAAGTCGATGAGATCCATTGGTGGGCTGTCTACAAGATTCTCAGGTCTGGAATCATTGCTTAGGGAACTGCAGACATGTGTGCGTGAACAATATGATCTGGCTCAAGTAT
Organism: Magicicada septendecula; assembly: GCA_034769895.1. Lineage (NCBI taxonomy): Eukaryota > Metazoa > Arthropoda > Insecta > Hemiptera > Cicadidae > Magicicada > Magicicada septendecula. The sequence continues at coordinate 399,891,380 of CM068371.1, read as the reverse complement.
GTATTGACACCACTTAAGTGCTTTAATTCAATATATGAAGTAAATTGATTAACTTAATCATTGTACCATTATTTTTTAATTCTATCATTATTACATATTTATTATATTACATAATATACTATTATTTTCATTATTCAGGGTATCTGGAAAGTAAATAAATTCTTGTGAAGGTTCTGTAAATTTCAGTTCATCATCTAGACAGACAGACATACGTTTGGCCCGTCATCCTCTGGATTTAGTCCAATACTTATACTGCAACCCCCCCCCCCTGGACGTGCTGTTGTGTACTTAGAGTCTATTAACTTAACAAACTTTGTGATGTTTTTTGTTAATTCTATGTAGTAAATGTCTCATTTTTCCATGACTATATTGAAGTAACATATAATTTCCTAGCCTTGAACTTAATGTTCTAATTTGGAAAAAGGTAATGAAACCAGTGCCCAGCCTTAGAAAAAGTATGTAGATAAAAAATTATGTTTTTCTAATGTGTGACCGTTTATGTTACAGGCGTTCCAGCAGAACTCAAATCGAGCCAGTAATCTAGGAGACGCTTCTATACTTCCCGATCTCTGTGCTAGTCACAAACGGCAACTAGTTGTTATCCACAAGAATCATTTGAAAATTAGAGATATTCGCAGGCGAATGGTTTCAGCAAAAAAAGAATTAATAAAAAATATATACATCCGTTTAAAGTAAGTAACATCACTGTTTTATTTTGTTAGCTAATTACCAGTCACAGGGTTTATGTACTGGCGTCTAGAATAGCGTGAATTGAGCATCACATGTTATTGTACCCGTGGTACTTGTTCGGTTCACTGTGTATGCCAGTTGCAGCAAATTTTGTAGAAAAACTACTATCTGTACTACTGTTATAAAGATTAAACTACTATTAACAATCTAAAAATATATGATTAACAAAAGTAAAATGAATAAGCTAATTAATGAATAAATCTTAGAAGTTAAAACAGATATTAAAGATGTACAGCGTAATAGAGTAAATATATCAGGGTGGCCACCGACCAGGAAAATCGAGAAAACCGGGAATAGTGTGTTAATTTCATTGACTGGGAAAAACTACGTGAATTATGCGTGAATTTTCAGGGAATCCTGGCATTTAGAAAAAAGAAATAAAGTTAAGAATACGGCATTATTAATATGTGTATTTTAGCAACTGCTGACTACTTTTTTACGTTCGAGAAACGAAAACCACGCTGAAATCCTTTATGTATTTCAGTAGGAGATGTGAACGCCGCCAACGTTGTAACACCCTGGTTGAACCAGAGATACCAGTAAAGCATCCAATGCGGGCGTGAGCAGTATCCGCATTTTTTTCTCTGCTGCTTTAAACAAATTTTAAATATTAAGGCAGTGTCTTTTGACGAGCCTAACAATACTTCTGAGGCTCATTGTTAGATATATATTGTAACTAAGACTGTTCATACACGGGTTTTTAATGCCACACGTTGGATTCGTCAATCTGTAACTAAAACGGTTACTGTGTCCCCGTCTTTACTTAAGCCCCACGTTGGGCGCCAATCTGTAATAATACTGTTTATACGGTGTGTTTAAAGAGTTAACGGGTATACTTGTTCAAGTCCCGCTATTGAATGTCACTCCGTTCAATAATTATGTTACTGTTTAAAAATGTTTAATGGTGTCTCTTGTATGCAGTAATTATTTTTATAATTGATAAAGTATAATTTATTTGTAGTTATATGATTTATTATGAATAAAATATTAACTTGTTGATCCGCTGATGAATGTAACGGTTGCGTCGAACTTGAAGTCGAAATCCTCTTCTATATAAAAAAGTCATCTGTGTATGTGTATGTCAAGTGTTGTTTGGACAAAATATATTAATATATTTAACACTTCACGTACCTGGTTGACGTACTTGAGGTTCAGACATTCACCGCTACTGAATAAACTGTCAAGTTCCTTTTTTGACCAGTATAATATTTCATAAGCAAGGTTTTACAACACCTTGAATGTTATGTGGGCGCCATATGGGTTTTCTTAAAGAAATGTTCCATAAAAAACAAACTTCTAATTCTATAATTGTGTGTATTGACTTTTCACTGTTTCTATCTTTTAAATGTTAATTGAATTGAAAATAAATTAAATAGTGTACTTAAAAATTTATGTTTTGATGTACCTCAGTGTCTGCAATACTGAGGGTTGATTACCTATTTTAAAATAATTAAAACAAAAGTTAATGCTGTATAATATTATTGGTTTATTATAACCTGTAGAATTGATTTGAAAAATACATTTAACAATACAGTACAACCTGTCATATCCGGACTAATATGGCGACCGGCCGATCCGTATATGAAAAAATCCGGATATCACAAGGTCATTTATAAATACCGTATTTTCTCGCATAATTAACGCACTTTTTTGACGAAAAATACCGGCGAAAATTTCGGGTGCGTAAATTATTCAAGGATTTCAGATATACCCAAATTTCATTTGAAATTTATTGACATTTAAAAGATACGTTAAATATACTGTACTGTATTATACACAATCAGTTCAACTCATTGAAGTTATCGTCATTTGGCGTAAAATTACGGTTGAGTTTTCTTCTGAACAATCAAATAGAGTACAGTAGGCAAGTTGGAGTTAATGATGTTAATAATAAGATAGAGCAAACTAATAAATAATCAATTTTTTTTATACCGAGGAGGGGTATATATAACGATTCATAATATGTCATCATATCTGAGCGTTATATGAAAGGGACAGACTGTGCACCATAAGCAAGACAGAGAGCGTATAATAAGCAACTATCTCACTCTAACATCGTCACAGTGAAGCACGCGGTCGGATCAGACATGAATTTTACTCAATTCATTTTTGCAGTTCAACCTGCGATAACTTCAAAACCAATAAATATACAGCAATTCTGAAAACTGCATTGTGTTCAGTAATTAAAGCTCTATAAGTAGCCAAAATCTCAATTAATATAATTAACAATTACAGAAGATACACAGAAGAAGAACGTGTTTTTTTAGACGTTTCTATTGGTTTAGCATTTGTATTTGTACACCGTACTCTTTAAAATACAAAAAGTAAAATTGGTTAAAAAGTTTTACTTACAGTACGCCTACATCAGTTTTTGAAAAAGTTTGTGATTTTCGGCTGCTTCACACACTGCACACGTTTTTTGGAAGCCATGTCTCTCAACCTTCTTAAAAGCATCACTTCAGTTTCACTTGTTTCATCTTGATGTTGAACATAACTGATCAGAGATTCGATGGTCTTGAATGCCTCAGAGTGACTCATTATAGGCTTGTTGTCATCCTCTTCGGGTTCAGAGATTTTCTCATCGCTATTGCACACCATTTCTATAATGTCACTGTCTGTAATTTCGTTGACTTCATCTTCACTTAACTACTTCTTGACTTCATCGTCATTGGTTTCTTCACATCCAGGCAGGTCTTTTACAAGCTCTGCAATCTGACTCTCTTCTTCACTGCAAACAGTTTCATTGATTTCTTCTGGTTTCTCCCCAGTCCATTTTTCAGTTGCTTCGTGATCTAACAGCTCCCTCCATGACCTAACCAGTGTAAACGGTTTTATTTCATCCCATGCTTGGGATACCCACATCACCACATCTAACATGTCCACCTTTTTTAAGGATTCCGTAACACTTTCACCCTCGTCCATTCCAGCAATCAACACAGTCAGTAACTTAACGGCGATAGGTACGTTTCAGTGATTCAAGCACACCTGGGTCCATAGGTTGACAAAGGGATGTCACATTTGGGGGTAAAAACATACATTTTATGTCACCATTTTTCAGTTCATCTTCACTTGGGTGTGAGGGTGCATTGTCTAGTAGGAGCACTGCTTTTCTTGGCAAATTATTTTTCGCTAAATGTTTTTCAACTTGTGGCACAAACTGCTTGTGAAACCAATCACTAAATATTTCACAGTTTATCCATGCACTGCGTTGGTTTCGGTAGCAAACTGGCAGGGAAGACAAATCTTTAAAGTTCTTGAAAGCCCTCGGCTTTTTGGATTTTCCAATAAATCCCAGTGGAAGTTTGTGAACTCCTGTAGCATTGCTACAAGCTAAAATGGTCACTCTCTCCTTTTTCTTTTTATACCCTGGTGCACTATCTTCTTGTTTTGAAGCCAAAGTGTAGGTCGGCAGCATTTTATAGTTGAGCCCAGTCTCGTCACAATTGTAGAGCTGTTCTCCTGAAATCCCATGTTCGTCTACAAAGCTGTGTAAAAACGTTTTGAAGTTGTCAACATCATCTTGGTTAGCAGAAAGTTTTTCACCGCTGATCTGCAGTTTCCGCACACCATAACGATTTTTCCAACTTTCTAACCATCCCTCACTTGCTTTAAACTGTCCATTGGCTCCAATTTCTTTATTGAAGTGCAAAGCTTTTTCTTTTAGCAAAGGACCTGAGATAGGCAATCCTTGCTCTCTTCTTTGGGTAAACCAAAGATATAAAGCCTCATTAACTTGGTTGTTAGTGGCTTTCTTCATCATTTTCAGTTTTTTTACCCCACTTGTTGAAGCTTGCGATGAGCACCACTTCTCAATCTCACTCCTCGTTTTTTTCCAGTCACTCACAGTGCTCGTTCCTACTCCCATGTCAGCAGCAATCTTCTTAGCTGTTTCACCAGCATCCAACCTCTTCAGAGCACGAAACTTTTCATCCATTGTCACAACAGTTTTCTTCCTTTTCTCCGCCATTTTAGCAAAAAACAACGATAAATAATAACAACAATAAAAAATAACAACGATAAAATACAGTAACAACGGTTAACAATAACGATAACAACGGCAATCACTTCTGACATACAGTTTAGAAACTCACTTGCAAAACAAACTGTCACTTTAAAACGCAAACACAGACTGCGGGTAGCAAGTGGCAGGCAGACGGCAGCCGAGGTTGAGAATAAAGGAATGGGTTTCCGGGAAAGAGCCATTGACCGAGTCAAGGCCACAGCCCCGCTCGGAATAGACTAGGCGCGCAAACAACATTACAGCTGCAACTTTCACTTTTCCATCCCTAACCATTTCGCTAACCAAAATTGAAAAATTACGTAGTTTGGAGATACGTCCGGATATGGGAGGGTCCGGATATCACAGGTCCGGATGTGACAGGTTGTACTGTAATATAATTCGGATCACAAATTATCTGCTTAATGACTGGTCTTACTAAGTACTAAGTGCTCTTACTGCTTTTTACTAAGTACAAATTACAGCGACAAGGACTACCCCAAGGCGCAGTAATCAGCTGTCTGCTCTTCAGCATTATGATCAATGACTTAACAACAGCGATCAATAAGATACGTGGAATATCCTGTCTTCTATACGCAGATGATGTCATCCTGTGGGCAACTACAAGCAGCACCTCCCACCTTGAATCAGTAGTCAACTCTGTTTTAAAAAACGTCGCAACCTGGGCAGACTGCAACAAAATGGTAATAAGTCCTGATAAAACGGTTTTTCAACTTTTTACCCTCTCTACTAAACCTCCAAAAATCGAACTTCTGTATAAAGGAACTAACCTGCCTGAAACTTCGATTGCGAGATACCTGGGCGTCAAGCTAGACACAAAACTGACATTCAACAGCCACATCCAGGAAACCGCTGAGCGGGGAGGGAAGCGCATAAGCTTATTGAAACGGCTAGCAGCGACAAAATGGGGATGTACCCAAGATGTGCTAGCAACCGCATACAAATCATACGTGAGACCCACCATGGACTACGCCAGCGAAGTAACCTCCCTTGCAAGCTCCAATAACCTGAAGAGGCTCGACAAAGTCCAGAACGACGCGCTCAGAATCATCACAGGTGGCGCTTTCTCAACACCAATTCAAGCGATGGAAATTCAAACCGACATAGAGCCACTCACTTCAAGAAGAGAGAAATTAACACTCAAGTTCTGGGAAAGATCTAGACGAGTTGACCACAAACACTGGAACGGTTTTACGCCAGCAAACCATAGATTAAAAACGCAAACTACCCCTATCCAATGGGCTGAGAAACTCAGAGACAAATACAAGGTCAATACGGGAAACCCTGCACCCCTGCAAGTATACAACACTGTTTTTTAATGCAACGCCGGTGAAAAGACTAACTCTGATTGACCAGTCGGCGCCAAAATACCTTACAGATCCACATGAACTCAAAAAATCCGCTATAGAAACAATCCACACCCTCTATCCTGAAAAGGAATGGTTGCATATTTTTACTGATGGATCAATGTTGTAACAATAAAAAATTGGCCGAAAAATATATAAAATAAAATATAACCACTACCAGGACTTACCTGCACGCAATTACAACACTTACCTGTTATGTGAAATTTTACCAGAAGACCAAGGTCGCCACGATTATTTTTTATATATGACAAAATATCGAAAACCTTTACACTTTACTTTAATAAAACGGACAATTTAGCAATCTGACCCACCCAATTAATAATTCAGAAGATTCCGGAACGTCTAGACAAATTTTTTCAACACAGAAATAAGACAGTGGTAATGACGAAATAACTTAAACTAACACATTTTCCAAATAAACTAAATCACTTTAATGAATTAAGTCAATTTTCACTGCTATGAGTACAAAAGAATTAGTCATGATTAATTCTTATAATTACCAGAATGAGAATGCTACACAATCAAGTTTTAATTACCTTAAACTATACTTACGACTAAGGCAGCCCATATTGCCCACGCACTCTTCCATACCTTTTGTTTTTTATATACATTCCCCTTTATTTATTCAATTTTTTAAATATTCCGATTGTTATCCGCGGTGCCCGTCCACGAACACGATGCCGGCCGAACACGCGGTTGGTCCCGTAACTTCACTATTTGTTTTATCACTTCAATCTCTCCACATCACTGTCAGTATTACTCACTCCGAGATGTTCATTACCTTCTGGGGTCCCGGTCGGTCTTATTGAGTTAAAAACATTTACGAAAACTCGACCAACCGGGCCCAAACCGAAACTTTAGATGTCTGTTACTGTAGTTGGCGTCCTGTTGACTGTATGGCGTCTCTGCTTACTGTCGACTGTTGTCACTGTGCACGTAACAGGTACATGTACCTGTTCCTGGAGAGAAGCTGGTTCTCTACTGCCATGATGTTTTCGTCGCTCCTGCCCCATTTGTTGGGAAGTAACCACTTTATATATGGATTAAAGCTGGTATGTGTGTATGTCCCGAGGCCGATATTGGACTTGGTTCCGCTGATGTCACCAACAGTAGGCGGAGTTTAATGCGACTTCCGTGAGGTTTTAGAGAAGACGACGAATATTTTTTACGCTCTGGCCATCTTGAGTTTTTGTCGAGAGCGTCCTTTGAGCGCGTGCGGGTGTAGTTGCGCTTGAGCGTTGACACACATGTACAGAGTTCTTAGAATTTTGGTGGAGGTGCGAATGCTCTCTGCCGCATTCCTCAACAACAACTGCGCCTTATTGCTTTGTTTCACTGTTCTGTTACACTGACTATTATACGTTGCACAATAATACAGTTATTTCGTCATATGTTATAAGTCTCCCGACCGAAAATGAAATGAATAAAAATATAATTATCCCATACTGTTGAAAATAAAAACACCCAAAATTTGACCCGCTACAATACCCCCTCGATGAGAATTCTGCTGTTCATAACAGAAGAAATCTCATCGATAACCCTGAAGAGGAACGGTGAGGAACTGGTGCCAACAACCCCCTGGTTCTTACTCTCATGGGTACACGACCCCCCTGGCTCAGCGACCATGGACTCATCTGAACGAGATCACTGGACTTCTCCGTTAGAGATCCCAACAACGAGAAATCGAACAGACTCGCACCACGGTGCACCTCGCCTTTTAACATGCTACCCCCAAAAATCCTCAACCCCTGGCTAAAATTACTCCAGCTCCTCCGCCGATATGGATCCCCTTTTTGCAAGCTGGGCTGCCTTTAGCAGATACTGGGCTCACACACACTAACATTAATGTTACCATAACACATTAAAAGTAAAAAATTGCTTTTAAGATTTATTAAAAAATTTAACAAAAAATTCAAAATTAAAAAAAAATAATCTTTTATCAAAAATTCTCTTCCTGGTTTTTCTAATTTTTGTTTCAAATGACTTAACCTAGACATTTCTACTAAGCTAAACACATCCTTACTCTAACATGAGAACCACTTATAGTCTACCAATACAATGCCATACAATAAAATAAACATGGTTAATGCACACATAATAAAATAATCATTACTCAAAAATATTCACTTGCTGGCAGGCGAAAAATCCTTTTTTTTTTTTTTTTTCAAAAAAAAAATTTAAAATTTTCAAAATTTTAAAATTCAAAAAAAAATTTATTCATTAAAAAACTTTATTAAATTTGTTTATTAAACAACATTTATTAAAATTATTCAAATATTGGTTTGAATTAATCAAACAAACAAATTAAAATTGGATTCCTACTATACAAGCTTAGTAGGTGTATGACCTCATCAGCTGATCGTAATTAGGTCAAGTCCAAAACCCTTGACCTACATATGTTATGTATGATTTCTGAAAACACCTTGAACATCTGTAATATCCTAACTTGAAATACAAAACATAGTAACATAAAATATTTAAAATTACAAAATATTAATATTAATGATAATCAAATTGGCATTTAAATTATTTAAAATAAACAATTCTTAACTTTACATTATTTTCAAATTTTATCAAAATTCTGTCACTGGTTAAAAAATAAACAATTGTATATTCTTTATTATAAATTCCTCTCTTTAGTTAACAGTTTAATTCTACATTACTGTGGGTGTTGTAACTCATTTATTCTCATTACTGTACTAGATCTGTGTACATATATGAACTTTACCTCTCCCTATGGCTCTAATATTCATCAACTTCAATTATCATGACACCCATCTCTATCAAAATCTCTACTAATCAGGACACTCTAAACCCCAACTTACCATTTAACACAATTCGCCGCCTTCTCCCATTATAAAATACTCTCTAACCCTTTGTATATAGGTTACGTGTTTCCCCGCCCCCAAAAAACTCATTTCCCTTATTTGGCCCCTGGTCTTTACCTAAGGCGGCCCCTTCCCCACAAAATCTATCCCTATCCCGTCCCAACCCTTGTTGCGGACTCCTCCATTACACTACCCTCTAATACAAAATTGCCATCCCCAAAATCTCAATCTCATTTCATTACTACAAATACACAAAATAACCTCATTAACTATAAAAACAACAATATATCACTCAAAATCTACATAAAGTCTCCATTACTACTGTGTCAACATTAATACTTCACCAGCTCTGTTACATCACATCAACTCAAAAACAACATTACCTCATATTCATCTTTATCATTTCACATTCAGCTTTTAATTCCATTTGGACAGGTCTACATGTCCCATAAAACATTTATCACCCATGAATTATCTTTTATTAATTTGCATAAATTATTTTTATTTTATTTCTCATATTCTTTTTATCTTTACTTCAAAATATCTGTAGTACATTAAACATTAATTACTTGTAACATTTACAAACCAATATACCAGTGACATGGTATTGCTGATCAGCTGATCCTACTAACACAATGAAAATACATCTCACAATTGAATAAATTATATGAAATATACATATTTATTTATCATCACTCCTCACCCTCTGGTTTCCCATTTTCTCTAATTCTGGTTATTTATGTTAACCTGCCAGACGATTTACTTATTGGCTTAAACAAATACACACAAAATAAAATTACATATTCTTATCAGTGCTTATTTAACAGACAACAATAAAATAATACACTTAAAATTATAGCATGAACACCTTATTTTTAAATATCTAAGCAGCTAGTTACCTGAACAGAGCACAAGCAGTTTTATTTGAATTAAACTTTGAATAAGCAAAAACTTTTACGTCATAAACTTTAAATTCGTGACTCCTTTGCGTCACCTCCCAGCCACACACACTATTTCAGATTATGGAGGACTGTCTCGCCCTTTCGCTTCCACAGAGACTATATTTTGGAGCAGGGTTTACCTCTCCGTGTCTCTGCTTCCGCTGTTAAGTTTTAAAGTTAGTGAACATCATCATGTTCTTGTTATATACTCATACACCCTTAAAACGGATCTGCCACCGGTCTTGCTGTTCCTCCTCGAACAGAGTGGCAGCCGCTGTTCCCTAGTTCCGGAGATTTCCTCTAATGTCCCCCCATTGAATTTCAAACTTATACCAATTTCAAGTCAGCTATGGTCAAGGGACTTGATATGACCATAGCTGGCCGCTAGCCAAAACCACGGTTAGTGCTGGTAAGGCAGTAACCGCCCGAAAAGTCGAGGAAATCTAAACTTTAATTTCACTGCCTGTTTCACATCAATATTTTTATGTGCGACACGTTATTTAGTATTGTGTGTAAAAATTTTTTATTTACACGTATAAGGTGTGCCGCACATTTATCGCCAGTTTGGCCTCCGATGGAGGTAACACTCACTGCTACCCCCAACCCTTTTCGCTACTTGTGAGAGCACAGGCCACCCCCACAATAGCCACATAATAACCAATTACGATTGACAACTAATTAAACATTTTTGTATACATTATCATATAATATTTACATCAATAATCGTCTAACCCATTCATAACCTTTTACCGTTTAACTTTCTTGAAATTTTCAAAATTTATTATTGATAATCATTATTTATCATTTTTCATTTATTATTAAAATTTTTTAATTATCTTTATTTCTTGAGCCAACTTATTTCCAAATAACATCTTATTACTGAATTAGAATCTCAATTACACCTGTAAATATTTTTATTTCACATGATTATAAAATTTTTCTACTTACAATTCCTTTAACATGCTATACCCACAGAACATAATCACCACCATCTCTGAAACATTTCATAAAATTTATTAATTTAAATTAAATAATTTATCATTCATTTCCAAATTTCCATCTTGTAAAACAAACTGAATTTACAAAAAAAAATAATTATACAACCTTTACATACTCAATTAAAATATTTAAAATATATCAAATTGTTTTAATTAAATTAATTATTAACAATATAGAATTCATTACCATCCAAACAATTATAATTCTCTGATTACTCGTTTTCAAAATTAATTTGGTTTATTTATTTAAATTGCAAGTATTTCAATATTATTATCACAACAATTAATTACCTACATACACTGTTCACTTAACCACAACACATACCATTGGCTTTACTACATATTTATTTACAAATTTACTTCAGTATTTATTCTGTCATCATATCTCAATATTCAAATCAGCAAAGTCAAATAGCTTAAAACAAAATGTTTAACTGTCTTTTCTGTTTTATATTTTAGCCACCATCGTCAAAAAGATATCTTACATATTTATAGATTAAATGATTTTTATTTATCTTGAATCTATGATTATTATCTTCATGGACCATTATTTCTAAATCCTTCATAATACCATTTATTATTTCATACTTGTCGCTATCAGTTAATTTTGTCCAGTCTCCGTCAGTAAATTGTCTCAACACCCAGTCAACTATTTTCTCATTATTTATAACAGTGTTATTCAGATATTCCTCTCTCTCTCTTTCATCATCTCTCTCCATGTCTAACACCTGCACCAACATTTCATACTCTCTATTAACTTCAAAAATTTTTATTTCTCTCTCTCTTTCTTTACAATAACTCTCATAACCACACTGAACTCTCCCATTCCGTGCAGAGGGCAATACTACAAAATCATTTAAATACCATCTGGCCCTACCAGATAAACACAAAAAACTTCTATAACCTCCTGAAGAACTCTCGTCTTCTACAAAAATTATCGAGGAACTCTTGTCCTCCATCAACACTTGTGAATTCTCTGCTTCACATTTAACCCCATAAAAATTTGCCCCCTGTTCACCTTCTACATTTAAACTACCCCTATACTCCCTTTCTAACTCATAAACACTAACTAACACTCCATGATCAACCTCAACTCTCACTCTATTCTCATTTTCACGATTTTCTACTGTATCACGTTTTGATACTCCCTTTTCAGCTACATCATCATTATTCTTGTTTAATGTTATTTCATCATTATAATTAATTGTATTACTACCACTTACCTCAGGATTGTACTCACCATCTCCCACTATTTGGTCATTGTTATTTATTAATTCATTATCGTTATCACTCACCTGGTTAATTATTTCTTCACTACCATCAACAACATTGTTACCACTTTCTATTGCTACATTTTCAATTGCGTCACCCTTATCATTTTTTATCTCGTGACTACCACTTTCTACTATTTTACTCTCCCTAACCCCTTCACTTACCTCGTTACTTTGTTTACTAGTATCATCACTATTTTTATTCAGGAAAGCGTATAGTCCCGTTTTTTGTTCTTCCATTTGTCTAAGCTTATTATTTAATTTACGCCAATCGTCCTCCGTCATTCCTTTCAAAACCCTTGCAAACTCGCGCATGAATTCCGTACTATTCCCGAATTCTCCCCATCCACTCACTTTATTTTCTTGAAATTGGTTTGTCTTTTTACCTTTATTTACCACCACCACACTCTCATCATCATCACTAGGCCTATTTTCTGTCTTATTTTCTACTACTATTACTTCGACTATCTTACCTTCATTGTTGGTCCTCTCACTATGTTTATTGATTTCTGCAAATATTCCTTCCTCTTGTTCTTCCATTCGTGTTAACCTATCGTCTAAATTACCCCATTCCTCGTTTGTCATCTCACCCACAACACCTCGAAATTCATTCTCCCACTCATCCCAAGCAAAATCACTATCATTACTTTGTATTATAGACATTTTTAAAGTTCGTTTGTATAACACTTTTATCTATAAAACTACTATTGTTCTATACTCAAACACCTAACACATTGTGAATCACAATAACATAAACCTAACCTACTTAATTATGTACGATAAAATTTTTATACATTCGTCATTACCACATCCTATTTTCTGTGTATTAAAATAGGTCTATCTCGTATAAAATTACAATTAAACGAAAATCCTGGCAGCGCGTCGACATTTGTAACAATAAAAAATTGGCCGAAAAATATATAAAATAAAATATAACCACTACCAGGACTTACCTGCACGCAATTACAACACTTACCTGTTATGTGAAATTTTACCAGAAGACCAAGGTCGCCACGATTATTTTTTATATAGGACAAAATATCGAAAACCTTTACACTTTACTTTAATAAAACGGGCAATTTAGCAATCTGACCCACCCAATTAATAATTCAGAAGATTCCGGAACGTCTAGACGAATTTTTTCAACACAGAAATAAGACAGTGGTAATGACGAAATAACTTAAACTAACACATTTTCCAAATAAACTAAATCACTTTAATGAATTAAGTCAATTTTCACTGCTATGAGTACAAAAGAATTAGTCATGATTAATTCTTATAATTACCAGAATGAGAATGCTACACAATCAAGTTTTAATTACCTTAAACTATACTTACGACTAAGGCAGCCCATATTGCCCACGCACTCTTCCATACCTTTTGTTTTTTATATACATTCCCCTTTATTTATTCAATTTTTTAAATATTCCGATTGTTATCCGCGGTGCCCGTCCACGAACACGATGCCGGCCGAACACGCGGTTGGTCCCGTAACTTCACTATTTGTTTTATCACTTCAATCTCTCCACATCACTGTCAGTATTACTCACTCCGAGATGTTCATTACCTTCTGGGGTCCCGGTCGGTCTTATTGAGTTAAAAACATTTACGAAAACTCGACCAACCGGGCCCAAACCGAAACTTTAGATGTCTGTTACTGTAGTTGGCGTCCTGTTGACTGTATGGCGTCTCTGCTTACTGTCGACTGTTGTCACTGTGCACGTAACAGGTACATGTACCTGTTCCTGGAGAGAAGCTGGTTCTCTACTGCCATGATGTTTTCGTCGCTCCTGCCCCATTTGTTGGGAAGTAACCACTTTATATATGGATTAAAGCCGGTATGTGTGTATGTCCCGAGGCCGATATTGGACTTGGTTCCGCTGATGTCACCAACAGTAGGCGGAGTTTAATGCGACTTCCGTGAGGTTTTAGAGAAGACGACGAATATTTTTTACGCTCTGGCCATCTTGAGTTTTTGTCGAGAGCGTCCTTTGAGCGCGTGCGGGTGTAGTTGCGCTTGAGCGTTGACACACATGTACAGAGTTCTTAGAATTTTGGTGGAGGTGCGAATGCTCTGCCGCATTCCTCAACAACAACTGCGCCTTATTGCTTTGTTTCACTGTTCTGTTACACTGACTATTATACGTTGCACAATAATACAGTTATTTCGTCATATGTTATAAGTCTCCCGACCGAAAATGAAATGAATAAAAATATAATTATCCCATACTGTTGAAAATAAAAACACCCAAAATTTGACCCGCTACAATGTTACCCAACCGTGGAACTGGTGCCGGAGCATATTCTAAAATTTTCCAAATAAGCTGTGCTGTGGGACTGCACTCCAGCAACTACGACGGCGAAGTCAAAGCTATCCAAATGGCCGCAGAACAACTAGCTAAATGCCAAAGTATCCAACTAAAGCGAGTCGTCTTCTTTATCGATTCTCAAGCCGCCATTGTCGCACTAGCTGAAAACAGTCCCACGGACTGCATCTTGACGCTCCGTACACGTGAAGTTCTCGCTACCCTCATACATGGCAACTGGGTTGTCCACCTACAATGGATCCCCAGCCATGTTGGTGTTAACGGAAATGAAGAAGCGGACAAGCTTGCAAAAAATGGAGCCCTAATGCAGCAACCTGACACCCCCACTAGCCTATCATCGGCGAAATATCAGATTGACATGGCCGTAAAGAACTACCTGAAACAAATACATACAGAAGCCGGCAGAGGCAAAAAGTGGGAGTCTCTTCTTACAACACCAATTTCACGAACCCTCAAGAGATCGACTGCGGTCGCGGAGTTCAGACTATGCACTGGCCACGACTACCTCCAAGCCCATTCACACCGATTCGGCCTGGTGAATTCCAACATCTGCCCGCTGTGCAATGGAGGAATGATGGATGGACAGCACCTGCCTGTCTGTCCTGAACTGGCGAACCTGCAAACGCGAACTTTATCCTGTCTGTACTGGGAGGCTCGCCGCCGAATGGCTGAACTGCCGAGAGCGGGGATTGGATAAAGTAAAGTAAGTAAGTATGACTGGTCTAGCTCAGTTTAAGCACAATAAAAAACTTATTTTTACTAACAAAATATTTATCTTAATGGACTAAGTACCTCAAGGGTAAGTTCTTTGAAATACAGAATAGAACGATATTAATTTTTTTTTTTAAATACTACTATGATGTAATAATTCATTTTAAGCCTCTTTAATAACTTTCAGTTAAATAATTGATTAACGAGAATTTCGTTTGCTTATATTCTAATTGATATTAGTTATAAAAAATTCCAATACATATATTCTTACGCTGGGTTATATTAATCCCTCTAAATAAATTAATACAGTGTTCTCTACGAATAGTTTGATTGTTTTTGCGTCAGTACAAGTATATTAATTACTACAATCAATGGATGGTATATAAACAATAAATTTGGTCACCGTACTACCTTGATTTTTTAATCGTATTGATTAAAAATTAACACTTTAACGATCGGATTATATTGATCGCTAATACACTTCACTTTAATCGCACTTGGAAACGAGAAATAACCTTCTTCTTACTAACAATAGGTTATGGCCTTTACAGGTTATGTTAACTTTACTCGTTCCGATTACATGCACTGTTTATATAAACTCACAATTAACTTTCGATGCACTCAGAGACGATGACTCGCCTTTCCAATGGTTAATTTGACAAAATTCAAGGTATTTACTACAATTGTACTGTTGTTGATTATTAAAATATGGAACAATGCAGAGACACAACTGGTTAGCTTGTGGATAAAGACGCGAATGCGAATTTCTTAGCGTCCTTTCGATTATATACCCCTCTCTCGATCGCCACTAGGAGTAATTTTCGCTAAGTAAACTCGTTTGTGATTGGTACAAAATTATGTCATAGTGACGTAATGTTCTTAATAAACACCACCGACGCGTATTCTGTACTCAACTACCGTTGTTGTTAGTATTCACTTGCACTTTCTTAAATCTTGTTAAGAAATGATGCTAACACTAATTATTAAACTATTACAATTCCATTCTTTAAGCTATTATCACCAAATTAAAGCTTAGTTTCTGATCTTTAGTTTGATGTGGCTTGAGGCCGGTTTGAACCTAGTTTTCATTGACAATACATAGAAATACCGTCCTGAAACATGGTTTCTTAGTGTCGTCTGCTAATAATGCAAATGCGACTATTTTCCTTTCTTTGGTATTTGATTATTTACATCTGGTTTCTCTTTCGAACGTTATTAAAATGAACAAAAGTACATACGTTATTAAAACTAAATGCTGCTTACAGCTGAACAATATTAAATCTTAGTATAATTATGTCAATACATTATTCTGAAAATTCCTTATTCTCTAATTACATTTTTACATGGCCTACTCATTTTCAAAACACATAATATTAATTAAGTGGTGGTACTTCACACCTTATTCGTTATATTTACTATTCTGTAAGTTTATGTTAATTAGGGGTCCTGTTTCCCTATTATTTCTCTGACATAAACTCGTTCATACAGCGTCTGCATATAGTTTTAGTACAAGGTTTATTCCCTGCTTATTATTATCTCTACTTACATTTCATTTATTTAGGAAGTGGCTTATTTACACATAGGACTTCCGTTTATAATTACCCTTAATCTATACTGTTACATCTTTGTTGGTAATTCTATTTTTTATAGCTTTGTGGCTACAGCTAGCATAGTATTATAGTCTTTGTTATTTCTGTATCATCGTTCTATTTCTTTCAGCCAGTATGCTGTTATTTGTTATTATCTTGTTAAAGTCATTTGTTATTTTGTTTATACTCTATGACTCTACACATCAATGTCTTGTACTGGCTCACTTGACAGCTTATTTGTGAACTTTGCTTGTCCATTAGTCATAGTCAGTCATTGTATTTAAGTTGTAGTGTCATGCAGTGTATTCATCACTGCTTCTTGGGATCCCTCCTCTTCTTTCTTCTTTGCTGGTCCCTTCTCTTCTTTGTTACATTCATTATAATTATTCATTTTACAACTCTAGTGTCATATTTCACCCTTCTGGTGAGTATTATGGTTATGGAACATTTTGTGATGTTACAATATTCATTAAAAATCATTACTGCGTTATACACGTACAAAATATCGTATCCAATCCCTAGTCTAACAGAGTCAGTGAACGGAACGGTGTTTTTCTCGCGCAAAACTATGATACTGGTATCTAAGCTGCGTAGTCAGTCGTTCAATTCAAACACCGTTGTTTATTTTAAATGAATTCTTTTTGTGATTATAAATGAAACCATGTGACGAAATAATTCATTTCAAGTTTTAGATGTAAATACAAATAATTAATTATCATATAGATTTATAGTTGTAGGAAATTAGTTTTGTTTTATTTAATTTTCCAACCTTTAAAAATGCTTAAACTATAATTTTATAGTTCCAGATCGGGCTTTTCAAACTGTTCCTAACCAAACATAACCTAACTTTTTTTCGTGTTTTGTTACCGGCCTCATTCGACTTTTAAAGTTACTTTTATTGTTGTTTTTACTTTTCCGACCTTTAAAAATGTTTCATCTATGATTATAAAGTCAATCTAAACATTAGAGGTGACGGTGAAATAGTGAACAATTAACGATTTATAATTTGAATGACTTCCCATGCAAATTAGTAAAATATAATTTTTTTAAGAAAACTAAGAGTGTAAGACAAACTCCTACATGTAAGTTTCAGCATATATTTTTTCGTAAGTTTTAGTCACTTTCTTCAGCCTTTTTTAATAATTGAAAGTAACTTTTTTTTAATTATTCATGTTTATCACTTTATTGGACTTCAAAACCTGCTTCAAGACCTGGAATGTGAAATATAATAGGCATACTAAGATTATTTAACAAGTGTGGGAAGAACTAATAATTCTTTTTTTTTGTAGATAGCATTTAATTTAAAATGAAATTTTTCAGTACTGGGTATACTAATCAGAACTTAGTTATTTAAAATAATTATTTAAATAATGTGTATACTTAATTATTCGGTAAGTGTGTTATGAGGATACATGGTCCAAGCGCTGCTCAGTACACTTTGTAGAGTGACAGTTCTTTTGTGAGGAGTAATTTTTTAACTTGTATTAATAATATAAATACAGTATTTAATTTGATAACCTATATGTTTCGTGTCATAATTTTGATTTACGTCGAATGTGTAATCAGTAACCTGGAATTTTTTTGAAAATGTCCTGGAAAACCTGGCATTGAAACTTTACAAACTTATTTCAACTAATAAATCGGGTTCCTAGTTCGGGGCCACTGAAACTCTACTTTTTATTGCTAATAATAAAATCAAGTCCCTAATTCGGACGTCACTGACACTCTACAAATTTTTAATCACTTAATAAATCTTATTGAATTTATAAACTTCGTTATCCTTTTTCTTACCTTCGGGTTTTAATCCAGGGTTGTACATGTTAACTTATAAACTATACAAAAACAATAATGTCCCTAGTTCTGGGTGACATTTGTTGACTTAATAAACTTATTAACAATTTTATTCTTTATTTGATGATTATCGTACTTACCATGTGAGTACCATAATTATGTGCCGGAGCACATGATCCACTGCCGTATGTTTCTTTCTTTATAGGGTCCAGAGTTCTTTAAACCGAAATCAGAGACTGAGCTGGGTCTTGAAATAATGCTTTTAACAACAATACTGGTGGCATAAAAACTTTGTTTAATGATGTGATGCTAAATACTTTACATTTATTAACATCAAAATATGGTGTCTCATAAAATTAAACAAAATGGCGTCTTATGTTACTTCCGCCTTCTACTATTCATCAACTTCATTTTTATAATAATAATTTTTCTTTCATTTTACTCTTAAAACAGGAATATCTTTTAAACTACAGTATTTTATTTTATTTTTTTTGTTGTACCCATTAATTGTTAATGATATGAAACACAAACCAACACCTCATGGCTTTTGCCCTTTTAAATGCCGGCTTTCATCCACACACACACACACACACACACACACACTCATTTTACCCCAGAAATAGATTAATGATACATTTTGAATTGAATTTTGAGCTCAATGGTTATTATAATAGGTTGAGATAAATTTTGCACTTTCCTGGATATTGAAATGTAGCCATTCCTCCAGACGTCCACTTTTCGCCGGCCGGTGTTCGCCGAACGCTTTACTGTATCATGTCTGTTTGTTACTACACACTGAATTTACTTTGTTACATTTTAAATCGTTCACTGAATTGCTGCTGTAATTACATTTTGTTAATTTATCACTTCTGCTGGCGATTAACTACCAGCGAATTTTACAACGTGTTAACGCTCTGAATGTCTGATATTAAATGGGACGAAAACTGGTTCTGTTCTTGCATGGGTGTGTGTTATGTCGTCAGCGTTCCATTGTTTCATATGGCTGACGCCCTTGTTTTGCATCATTTTTATGACGTTTTCACTGATTGTATTACGTCTCATTATTGTCTGTCCATTGGTTTTATATAACGTATGCGGCGGAACGCACGTAGGCTCTGACCTTGGGTTCGATCTACACCGATGCAACTGCGTCGTATCGTTAATGATGGGGAGAGTTGTTCTAACCATGTTTTATATATAAAAATACAATAAGAGATTCCTTAATACCATAATTCCTGAATACGGACGTTCGAACTGTCACAAAACCCCCTCAATGAGAGGTTTTATGCCGAAGCACAAAAACTCTCATTGACTCATTCACACGTTCTAAAGGGATCAGCCCAGATATGTCGCCACAACCCCCTGTAGTGTTTATATAGAAAAATTTTTATCACTTACCCTTGGTCCAATGATGGTGACCGTACCCATCTGACCTTACTGGACTTCTCAGGAGAGATCCCAACACCGTAAGGCCATTTGGCACTTAACGCTCCTGCTCTGACGCACCGGCCAGCTCAGGACCGCCGTCACAACACCATCAAACTCTGAAACATGAAATACAAAAATTTTAAATAGTGGCCTTATCTATTCCCATATCCACAACTGATATGTCTCCCCTTAGATGCATTGGTTTGTGTTTAGAGGCGTTGGTTTGCTTAACTCTAAAATTCCTTCGTAAGAAAACGAACAAGATTTAAAACAGAAAATCCACTTCTCTTTTCAACATTCCTACATTTATCAAAATTTTCTGACTCCAGTCAATATTAACTTACTTCCTTCACCACAAGAAAACATATTCTTATACTAAGCATAACACATAGAACAAATTTTTAATTTTCAAAACAACCACTATCTCTATCATATTATATAAAAATAAAAAAAATTTAACTATTATGG
Organism: Magicicada septendecula; assembly: GCA_034769895.1. NCBI lineage: Eukaryota > Metazoa > Arthropoda > Insecta > Hemiptera > Cicadidae > Magicicada > Magicicada septendecula. The sequence continues at coordinate 399,870,893 of CM068371.1, read as the reverse complement.
CAAACACTTCAAATATTTTAAATTTTCTTTACTCAACTTTAATGACACTCATATTTCTTTGCAACAGAATCGTAATTATATTGTATATCCAACACCAATATCAACGTTATTTCTTTATTTAATATTTGTTACCATTGCTACCAATAACAATAAAACATAATAAAACATTGAACATCAAACATTAACATTGTTACATTTACATTACATAATTCACATTTAAATAACTTGTATCAAAACTTTATAGCATTATTATTATCAACTCTCTATTCAACTTTTAATTAGTTAACTCTTTACAATTCTTTTATATCCCCTTTTCAACTATGAATTTTCTTTTTCTAACCTTTTCATCAATACTTATCTAGTTTGGGTGACTCTCTATTATTCACTATTATCTATATCTTATTTTGGCATTTATCTATCTAACCTTACTCACCTTTCTTTCCTACTAACAACCACTTCTAACAGATTTATATAATATGACATCAATCTCTCAATAATAACAACCCCCTTCAACATTAATTCTATTTATACCGTTCACTTCTTTAAGTGAAATTTCTATTACCTCTTTGTACTAGGATGCGTGTACCCTACCTGTCAATATACGCGTTCATAACCTTTTGCCCTCCACCAAATATTGGCAAACACTCTTACCCTTCTCTAATTACGGGAACTGCCACAACGCCGCACGTTGATCACTCCTTACACCACTATCCTTACCACAAAATATAACCATCAACTATTTATTCTCTAATTACATTATTCATCTTCTCTACATATAATCACTAACTACTGTGTCCCTAACATATCTAACACCGTCTTTGTGTATTATCTGTATCTCAACTTCTTATTCTCTCTAACTCCCAATAACTCTGTTTAACTAACTCAAATGCCTTTATTTTAATAATTATCACCCAGGCTCTATCCCTTTTTAACACTTTACATTACTGTGATCATTGACAATTGCATTAGAAAATTCATCCCTCACCTACTAATAACAATACATCTCAATATCCAAATATATTACATGTTTAATCATTTATTATTCATTAGAATCTAAATCTCATAATATCATTTAAATTCACTATCATAATTAATTATTCTTCAATTATTTATTTAGTTTGAAACATGTTATAATTATTATTAAATCAATTAAACTATTACATGCATGGTTTACAAAAAAAAAATACATATAATACACCACATCAAGACTACACAAATACATTGACATCAACACACAAAAATATACAATCCAAATTATCATTTAATCATTTACCATAAATCAGTTCATAAAAACAGTCCATGTTGAAACCACACTATCACATAATTAAATGTTCATAACACAATAAAATAATTATCCTCCATCATCAAACAGTAATCTTATCTTAGGTCTATACAACTTATTTTTCCCTGTAAACATTATATTACCATCATTAATATAATACTTATTTACATTCTTATATTCTTTTATAAAACTATTATAATTAATAGGGTTATTCTCTATCAATTTATCATACAACTTGTCACGATCGGTTATGGTCCTGTCACCTTCAGTATAATTAGTCACAATTAGATAAGTTACTAAGTCATTATTTTCATTATCATCTCCTACTATTGTTATATCAGCTTCCACCCAAGGTAAGTATTTACTATAATTATCAACCATCTCTATTCCTAACCTTTCCATAAACTCTTTATACTTTCTCTTTATCTTAAAAATCTCTATTTCTCTCTTTCTCTCACAATGTTTCTCACAACACCTCTCTCTCTCTCTTTCTCTCCATATACCTCTCACTCTCAGAATATGCAGGGGACACTAACTCACCATTACTGCACCACCTGTGAAGTGCACTAAAAAAACCAGGGACAACTTTATTTCCAGACCTATCGTCTTCCAAATATATATTGAAGGCACTCTCGTCCTTCCTCAACACACGTGAAGTCTTTACTTCACCCCCTACTACACCATTAAGGGAAAAATTTACCCCCTGCAATCCCCCTACAATTATACTTTCTCTCCACTTTCTATCTAACTCATCACACACTAACATTCCATCATTATCATATTCTATTCCCATTAAAATCTCATTATCACTACCACTGTTCGCATAATCATTTTCTAATATATTTTTATTTATCTTATTATTACAATTCTCTCCCCTACTTACCTTATCGTCTTTGTTTAATTTGTCTATTTCTCTCTTATTTTCTAACGCTATTTCATCTAAACGTGTCTCTATTTCACTTATTCGTCTATCCAAATTACAATTTTGTTTTCTGATTTCATTAACATCACTTTTTAAATCACTATTCTGCTCTTTCAGTTCATCAAATTTCATATCGAGTTTATTAAGCATTTGCTTAATATCACTTTTTACTTATACTTTTTATTTGTATTTTTTTACTTATATCATTATCGTCAGTCCTTTTTGTCGGCACTGGCGTTGATTGATAACCTTACCTCATAATTTGCGATTCGGTGATACTCATCTCATTATTGTTTGCCATATCGAATATAAAAGAACTTCTACTAACAAGAATAACTTTTGTAAAAGTTTAGTTTTGTATTAACTTAACCTTACAATATAACATAACCTCTATCTTATGATACCTAATACACACTATCTCAATGCCCCACCCCGTCTCTGTATTTGGGTTTATTATAAAAATTTACTTTTTATAATGTCACCAGTTCGGGCACCATTTGTTAACTTATATAATATATGAATAAAGTCCCTAGTTCTGGGCGACATTTGTTGACTTATAAACTTATTAACAATTTTATTCTTTGTTTGATGATTATCGTACTTACCATGTGAGTACCATAATTATGTGCTGGAGCACATGATCCGCTGCCGTATGTTTCTTTCTTTATAGGGTCCAGAGTTCTTTAAACCGAAATCAGAGACTGAGCTGGGTCTTGAAATAATGCTTTTAACGACAATACTGGTGGCATAAAAACTTTGTTTAATAACGCTAAATACTTTACATTTATTAACATCAAAATATGGTGTCTCATAAAATTAAACAAAATGGCGTCTTATATTACTTCCGCCTTCTACTATTCATCAACTTCATTTTTATAATAATAATTTTTCTTTCATTTTACTCTTACAACAGGAATATCTTTTAAACTGCAGTATTTATATTTTTTTTTTTTTTGTACCCATTAATTGTTAATGATATGAAACGCAAACCAATTCTTCATGGCTTTTGCCCGTTTAAATGCCAGCTTTCATCCACTCACACACACACTCATTTTGCCCCAGAAATAGATTAATGATACATTTTGAATTGAATTTTGAGCTCAATGGTTATTATAATAGGTTGAGATAAATTTTGCACTTTCCTGGATTTTGAAATGTAGCCGTTCCTCCAGACGTCCACTTTTCGCCGGCCAGTGTTCGCCGAACGCTTTACTGTATCATGTCTGTTTGTTACTACACACTGAATTTACTTTGTTACATTTTAAATCGTTCACTGAATTGCTGCTGTAATTACATATTGTTAATTTATCACTTCTGCTGGCGATTAACTACCAGCGAATTTTACAACGTGTTAACGCTCTGAATGTCTGATATTAAATGGGACGAAAAACTGGTTCCGTTCTTGTATGGGTGTGTGTTATGTCGTCAGCGTTCCATTGTTTCATATGGCTGACGCCCTTGTTTTGCATCATTTTGATGACGTTTTCACTGATTGTATTACGTCTCATTATTGTCTGTCCATTGGTTTTATATAACGTATGCGGCGGAACGCACGTAGGCTCTGACCTTGGGTTCGATCTACACCGATGCAACTGCGTCGTATCGTTAATGATGGGGAGAGTTGTTCTAACCATGTTTTATATATAAAAATACAATGAAAAATACAATAAGAGATTCCTCAATACCATAATTCCTTAGTACGGACGTTCGTACCGTCACATACAGACAAAAACAGTTGCAGAAGGATTATTTGGGTTGAGTTGCGAAATGATAGTAACACAGTCTAAAACAAAATACTTCTTGTTTATTACGCAAAATGATTATTTTTACTCATTTGGATGACAATCAAATTTCTTATTTTTTTTTCTTGTAAATTAAAACATTCGTCGAATTAACAACATATAAAAAACATAAAATTAACCAATGAACAAATCTTACTTAGCATAACAAAATAATTTATAAGCTTAATGAACCAATACTTTTCCTTGTTTCATTCACTCTCTCACACTTTTATAATTCCATTTTTATCCCATTTATAGAGCTCTTTAGATCTTTATTTTGCAATATTAAATTATTTGTTTGAGATACTTAATATATTTCTGATAGTTTATTCTTGGTACTTAACCAAATCCGGAGAAGTTCTAGTTGATTTCACCACCTCCACGTGTTAACTACCATTTCCCCGAGCACTCCGCACTTCGGTGTTTCACACGTTTATAAGTTTCTCACACTCCGTATTATGTAGCTGTACAAACAGTATTTAGTAGTTTAATACTATTGTTGGTTACATTTTCTTTTATAACATTTTGTCGGCCGACATAACTCGCTCGCGAACACTGATTGTTTTTTGATTAGTTGACAGCTTTAATTGTTCGTACACTTTATTGGATAGGCCGATAATGGTATTTTCGGCCCATCTTAGATGCCCGAGGCCACCGTTAACTTGCTACCGCTCTGCTGTTAGTCAACGACTCCGCTGTTAGTTAACGACTGTGGTGTTAGTCAATCTGTGTTAGGCATTGCCCCAGCTACGCGCCAACGTAAGTATTTTTAACTTCGCCTTCTCTGATTGGCCGGTAGGTCCCGACGCTTAGCCTGGGAATTCTGATATTCTTTACTGCCTGTTGGAACTGGCGTTTTCCATAATTCACGGCCGCATGAGTTGCCAGCGGTTACGTAATACGTCTAGCCGGGCAGGCTCCAGACATAAACATAGACGGGTTTTGTAATAAAATTGTATCCATAGTTGGTTAAAATGAGGTACACCAAAGGTGAACTCTGACTGCTTTGAATTAAGACTGATTTAAATTATTATTTTTTAACACACAATTCTGCACCGTTACAGAATTATGCATGAATTTTCTGGGCTTGGTTTAGTGGCCACTCTGTACATAGAATTCGATAATTGTTGAGTAGTGATTTTATCGAGTCTGTAAAAATAGTAGTGTGAAAATGAAATATGGCAGTGGCAATAGCAGTGAAAATTCCTGTTTGAGAAAATTAGAAATGTCACTAACATCACTGTACACATTGAGAGTTGAATCAGAACTGAAAAATCAGCAGACCTGCATAAAAATGATGACACTGGGAGGGGTCTGGTGTATTAGTACTGTAAGCTTATTCTTAGAACTGTATGTAGTAGTATGTGTTCTTCGGCTGAGGAATGCGACAAATGGAAACCGTAGTATACATAAACATTCGAACTGACACAATTGCAGATAATGTAGGCCGATGTTGGCAAAGAAAGAGAGAGATAGTGTGTGTTTGTGTGAAGGGAAAAGAGTAATGGTAGATGGAAGATAGTGTTGTGTGTTATAACGTTCAATCTGACTCGTGTTCCTCTAATTCGTTATACTTAACTTTTGATACTTACTAAGTCGTTACATCTTTGTCTTGTATTTGATAAATATATGGTTATGTCTTTATAATGTTTTTGAGTTAATTGATTAAATTGTATTTGATGTGAATCAACACACTATCGAAATTTATTTAAGAGTGGATTTCAATTAAATTGGGCGCCATATGGAACCTGTGATTAGCATTCCATAAATTTCTTGTTATTAAAGAAATACAGCAGAGTATCGTTTACCCGACCTTCGCTTATCCGACATTCCGTATTATCTGATGTCCCACCGAAAAAACAACAACAACAAAACGCATTAATCGGCAACAAGAACTGCAAGTTGCGAGCGTAAGCGTAGTCTATTTTTTGTTGCTCCTGACTCTACTGCAGCTAATTAGTTACCCTGACTGTACAGTCTACACTATGACTCATGTGTCTGTCATTCGCCCCACCCTCACTCACTCACTCATTACTCAGTGCAGTGCAGTTTATCATTGTATGCGGATCGGTTTATCGTCTGTTACATGCTGTAACGATCTGAGAGACTCGGTCGTATCTGTAAAATATGTACACTTGTTTTTTATGTGTAGTAAGTGTTAATGTGGTGTGTTCGCCTCACACCGGTTGTTACAATAATGGTTGTCACTACTGAAGTCTGTAGCTTGGTCTCAATTATCAGTACAACCTACCTGTTTATTCATAGGGGTTGCGAATCCCGGGTGGCGCCAAATTGTTTCTTTAAAACAATTAAATTTGTGATTTTACAAGTTAAATAGGTGTTGTCAGTGTTGATGGCTGGAGCGTTCAAATGACTCCCGCCGCTGTACTGCTTGTTATATTGCCCTCTCGGCAAGAGCAATAGTTGGTTACTTAGTAAAAATTGCTAACACACCTATATGATACAACTTCCTACGAAATAAAACAGTGGTAATACTCTGTACTGTAAATTTAATTCTAATTTGGTCATTAATCAATATGACAAAGGTATTATAAATTGTTTTTTAATAAAATTGCTCCGGCTTAGAACATGAAACATATCTCTAGGTTGGCAAAATTGATTTTGAAATGAGTTACATTACTGCCGACATGGCGTCTGTTAATACACAATATATTAATCTGTTCAAAATCTGGGGTTCTTTGGATTATAAATAAAATTAATATTTTATTATTAATAATTGCCTACGTAAGTTTATATTTATTCAACCTTTGAAAGAAAATGAATTTGGCTTAATATTGAGAAATTTTGATTGATTTGAGAAATATTTAATGTGTTTTTATTCTTGGGATTATTTCATTTAATTGATACTTATCAGTTCAGAAGGTTACGATGTGTCGCCGTTCTGGGATAATGGAAATTCATCGAGTTTGGGCTGATTTAGGCTGCTGGCATCTTCTTCTATCTCGTCTTGGGAATTTCTACTATTTAATTTCGTTTATTTGGTTCCTGGACATCTGTTAACATTCGAAGCTCTTCATCTACTCGTCAATGGTCCATACTGTCGTCTTCTGAACGTCTTTTGAACTTTTTAAAGTAAAATTTTGGTCATCTCAATCTTGCGTACCGCTTACCCACGCGTCATTTTTTCAAGTCTCATAAATTTAACGGAAAATTAGTATCCAACGGCCCGTTTCTATGGTAACTGAAATCCTTTGATTGGTTAAGGCCGAGATTAAAAGCATTGTTATTATATTTGAATTTTTATTCAAATTTATTATATATTTTCTGAATGATTTTATTCTTCTATCTTCCCTTTGGGGTATTAAATAATATCACTATTGTCTTTATTTCCTTTCAAAGATTAAAACAATACCTCATAAGGTCATGTTCTATTGTATATTAATTTTTGTCTAATTATGTTGACATTTGATAAATTACATATCTCCTTTAATTTAAACCTTTATAATAACATTTCTCTTTTAAAATGATTTACACATAATTACTGGCTATTTACTTGCCTTAGATTTGTAAATTTCCTTGTGAATTTGTTACAATTGACATTTGTGTGTGTCTGACAGTTATGCATTTTCATAGGCTTAAATAGCCATTATAGTATTTTACTTATTTCATTTAAATTACATTTCATTTCATTCAGATGGGCCTTACTTTGTTATTATAATTGTTTGTGTTGCATTTTGATTCTGTTTGTGTTTTGATTACAAGTCAATATAGTTTTCTCTATCTTAATATTTAAAACATAACAATTAGGCTTATGGACTGTAAGTTTCTTTCAGCCATATCCTGTTCATAACATTAAAACGAACAATTCTTTATAAGTTATTAGTTATTGTTGGTTTAACATCTATTTCATTCTTTTGCTATTATTTTGAGTGAGAAACATCATCACTTCTTTCAACTTATTATTTGCTAATTTTTGTTTATAATACATATTATTTTTATTGTGATAAACAACATCACTTTTATGAAACTTATTAAATTTATTTTCCCTTCTAACATTGGGTGTTTTTTAATTGTATACTTAAATTCTTATTTCATTACTACTTCTTTCCTCCATTCCATGTTAACACAAACTGTTTTTACATGGGCTTTCTCCCTGAATAACATTACATCCTTTACTTATCTCTATTTTAAATACTATTTCTAACTATCCTTAATTATATAATTTTCCATAAGCTCACTTAAATCATTTATTGGTTCATCAATGATTCACTAAGTGTTTTCTTAACTATTAATACTTTTTATTATTTATAATATCTTTTTCCACATTATCACTTTCACCTTTAATTAATTGGTGTTTATCACTGATACACTCACTATTTTGGGGTATTTACACATACACTATTGCACTTTTTTCACTGTTTATTTTAAGTGTTACTTAGTGGGTAATCCCTATAATTATTTCTCTTTCTCTTTCTCACTATTTCTTTCATTATAAAATTATACTTATTATTAATGACATTTTGTTAAATATTTCACTACAGCTAAATTTAATATTTGGGTTAGTGTACTTTTCTTTACTAAGTTACTTTTTACTGTTTTTGTTCAAAACAGGTATATAAATTATCTCATTTACAACAATATTTATTTCCATTAGTGGATAATTATTGGGTTTATTTACAATATTCTATATTTGAGTATACCATTTCTCCTTTTTATATGTGGTGTTTATTATTTCTTGGTTTCACTTCGTTTCCTCTTCATTCTTCCTCTTCTTCTTCTTCTTCTTCTTCTTCTTCTTCTCCTTCATCTTCTTCATTTTCAATTGTCTTCATTTTGACTCGGTTCTCCTCTTATCGTCTGGTTTAATTTCATTTAGTTGTAGGAATCCATTCACTTCCTTTAATTGTCTTTATTCTTCTTTGGTTCTGGTTTCTTCCCGTCTTTTGGTTAGTTCCTATTTGTTTGGTCACTCACCTTTTTCTTTGTGTATTTTGTGGTTCCCTTCTTCATTTGTTTCCTGTTTTTAGGTCAATCACTTGGGTTGGGTAATGTCGTCGTTTGTCGTGTTATAATTTTTATATTTTATTTATATTTAAATATTTTATTTGATATGAAGTATATTTACATTTAGAATTATCTTTTTTATCCCTGGTACTGGGGTGGGTTATTTGTGTTGTAACATAATGCCTCTCCTTCAAAATTGATCATTTTAATAAAACACTAGCATAGTTTTTTATGAAATTATCAGTTATATATAATCTTTTTCCTTTTCTCTCTGGTTTGTTTCTCTATTCTTTATTTCTCTTCTTACTCGATTCGTTCCATTTTATTTGGATCTGCTTTTATTTATATTTCCCTTGGTGCATTCTCCCTTATACACATTTTTTCCCTAACTTTTTAGTAGCTGGTTTCTCCCATGACTACTCATTTTTTCTGAGACCAGAGGAACATCATCTCTGCTCAGTTTATTTGGATTGCTGGACTTTTCAACAGTCAATCTTGAATACCTTTTTTGTCAACTTGTGACTTAAATTAATAATAATAATAATATATTTTGGGATTGTCCACCTTGTGGTTTGTTTTTAGATCACTTAGGCCTTTTACTCATTCTTCCTTCCGCTGTACCTTTGCTATATACTATCATTTGCTCATACAGTTGATTGTTTTTTATTTATTTATTCATATGTTAATTTCATCATATCTAACTTTTCATTAGTTTGTTTTTCTATTCCTCTTGTGATCATTTTAATTATCTTAGACATCTTTATTCTTTTTCTTGGTTATTTAGCAATATTCTGCTTTAGCCATAGCTTGTATATTTGTTTTATACATAACTTCTCTTTTTCCATGTACCAGTTCAGATTTTTTTTTTCTTTGAATACATTTGATTCATTATAATTTCAGGTATTTATCTTAGCAATTTTAGCTTGATTAGATTTTTGTTTATTTTATTTTGTATCAAATATCATTTTTGATAAATTTTTTGTAAGTTGGTTCTCTTACTTCATAGGAATGTTTGTAGCTTATTCCTTTTTAGTTACCTTTTGTTTAATTATTTCGTAAGTTTGTGATTCTTACTTTTATATATAGGAATTTGTGTAACTTATTCCTTATTATCTCACTTTTTTATTTTATACTTCATATATCAACCTTTTAATAGAATGTAAGTTGATTTAACTTGATAGGAATTTGTGTAACTGATTCCTTTGTTTTTTACATTTTTATTCATTTATTTTAGTTTTTTCTATTCCGCATATCTCATCTAAATAATGTAATAAGTTGCTCTTACAAACTTTTTGAATTTTGAAATTTGTTTATTTCATTTCTATTCTTCTTCATAAAACTTTTTTATTGAAGCTTGGTTGTAAACTCCCTTTATTTTTCTTGTGTTTACATTGCTTATTTGGTAAGTATTATTACCATTATCTTTTGTGATAACATAGGGACCGGTATAAAGCAATAACAATTTCTTTGCTATACCTTCCAGTGTACTTGGCAGTTCACGATTTTTGATTAATATCTTTTCTCCCTCTTTATATTTGATTATTTTGGGTTGGTTTTTAGCATATTTGGCTTTTTGTTTCTCTATCTTTTCCATTATTAGGCTGTACCATTTGTTTTTATCATACGGGTCTTCTGGGTTTTTTGGGAATTCTATTATCTCTTGTATCTCTCTATTTGGCTTCCTCTCGAACATCATTAAGTATGGTGTATTCTCAGTAAATTGGTGATAGCTGATATTTAGAAACACTTCAGTTGAAGTTAAATATTTGCACCATTCCTTCTGGTTATTTTGACAATAAGTTCTCAGAATGCGTCCCACCTCTCTCAACATCCTTTCTGCTGGATTACTACTAGGGTTGTATACTGAAGTTTTATAGGTTTTGATGTCCAGTTTTATTAATTCTTCTCTCCACCTTTTTCCCTTAAACTGTGTTCCGTGATCGGTTATTATCATGTACGGTTTTCCAATCTCTGACATGTATTTATTTTTAATAATATCTAATATTTTGTTTGTTGTGGCTCTGTTTATAGCGTATAGTTTGGTGTACTTTGTGTAATGGTCAAGTATAATCACGATGAACTTGTATCCATGTCTTCCTCCACTACGTGGGAATGGTCCACATATGTCGAGGAATACCTTCTCTAGTTTGGCATTTGATGTGATGGGTATCATCGTTCCATTCTTCATTTCATTATTGGTTTTGACCATCTGACATAACGTGCAGGTTTTTATATTTTTATTTACATTTCTTGTGATATTTTTTATAAACAAATCTTCCTCTAAAGCTTTTACTATTTTGAGTGTTCCCATGTGTCCGTATCTTACATGGTAATCTTTGATGATCTGGTTTTCTAATGAATGAGGGATTACTAGTTTCCATGTGTCTTGGTTCTTTTTTGTTTTTATGAATATGTCTTTGTATATACAGTAAAATTTATTTATAATTGCTTCAGATTCCATCAGTCTTTTCCGTATGTTCAGTATTTTGATATCTTGCTCTTGTTGTAACACTATTTTGTTTACAATATTTTCCAGGTCCTTCCTATCTTTCAATATATGATACATTTTTGCTATCTTCCCCTTTTCTCCTTCAAATGTCTGATCTACTACATTTATTCTGGATAATACGTCGGCCACTATGTTTTTTCGGCCTGGAATATATTCCCATGTAATTGGTATTCTTGCAGAGCAAGTATCCATCGAGTAAGTCGACCATGACTCAATTTACATTGTTTGAGAAATGATATTGATTTATGATCGCTCCTGACTGTGATAGGATATCCTAGTATGTATGTCCTAAACTTCCCACACGCGAATACTATGCTGAGCAACTCTTTTTCTGTAACATTGTAGTTACGCTCGCAACTATTTAGTATTCGGCTGGCGAAGCTAATGACCAGGTGGTTTCCTTCATTGTCTTCCTGGTACAATTCTGCGCCTAGACTTACATCACTAGCATCGCAATTTAGGTAGAATGGTTTTTTGAAATTGGGGTGGTGTAACATGACAGTTTCGCGCTGTTAGGTGGGAGTAGTTTGTTTGAAACTTCCTATAGTAATTGCATATTCCTAAGAATGACTGCAATTGCTTCTTGTTTTTTGGTGAGGGGAATTTTTGGATGGCTTCAACTTTCTCTTGGGATGGAGAGATTCCCTTTTCGGTCAAGTTGAACCCTAGGAACTTTACTTCATTGGCAATAAATTTTGACTTGTCCAATTAAGTGTAATATTATTATTGGACAACTTTTTTAATACATGTTCGACTCTTTCGCAGTGTTCATCCCAGTGTGATGACGTTATGAGCAGGTCGTCAACGTACACTGTGGTGAATTCCAGTGCCTCTTGACCCAAGACTTGGACCATGCAGTTTACGAACACTGCTACGGAATTGATGAGTCCAAATGGTAATCTTTTAAATTGGTAATTTCTACCATCAAATATAAAGGCCATGTATTGCCTACTGTGTGGGTGCAGCTCCACCTGCCAGTACCCACATACAGTATCCCAGGTACTAATGTATTTTATTCCATGAAATCTTTTTAAAATTTCCTCAATTTCTCCCGGTGAGGTCCGGTCATTGACAATCATTTTATTGATTTCTCGGGCGTCCAAGCAAATCCGTACTTTGCCATTCTTCTTGGGTATAGCTACTATTGGGCTGGTGTATTGAGATTGGCTATACTCAATGATATCCTCTGCTATCATTCGGTTTATCTCCGTCCTGACTTCATTTTTCAGGGAATACGCTGTGGGATATGATTTCCTGTGGAAGTCTACAGGTTCCCTGAAGTTAATTTTACACTGGTATCCTTTAACCTTTCCAGGAGTATTCGAGAAGACATGTTGATATTTGTTATAAATTGCAATTAGTTTTTTGGACTGTTGTTCACTGATTTCTTGTTGAGGCCGTTCTCTTTGGAAATTTCTTATTTCTTCCAGTTTTTGTTCCCACAAGGCTCTGCTTTCCTCTTCCTCGGCCATAGTGATGGACGGTTCACGCCTTTGACAGTAATAACTCTTCAATCCTGGGTCTAGATTCAGAGCGGTTGGAGTTGGATTACAATTAATAATATTTGCAGACCAGGTTCCCTGTTCTGAAGTTAGTAACACGACTCCCTTTTGCAGGTTGATAACTGCTGAATATCTTCTTAATACATCACATCCTATAAGCATGCTGAATGGTAGCCCATTGGCCACAAGAAATACAATAGGGATTGTTGAATTTTGATTGTCTAATTCTAATGAAACTTGCTTTCTCACCGTCTTGTTTTGTTTACCAGTGGCGCCAATGATGATTATATTGTTTATTGGCAGTGTAGGAATTGGTGTTCGAGAGTTGGCTTGAATTCGTTCTAATTCAGGCTGGTTTATGAGAGATATGTTAGATCCCGTATCCACCATAATTATGGTTATTGTGCCGTTTATGGTAGCCTTTATATGGACAATTTCGCTATTAGTTTGTTGTAATTGGTTGGCCTCTTCTTCGAGAAGTTCCTCTCGGATATTCTTTAAATAGTTGGTGTATATTATGGTAATTACTTTGTTTTTATCCTCTGACATTACTCGACGTATTAACCCAAGTGATTGGTCATGTGAAGGGTGTCTATATTTTTCCACTGACCTGTTTAGTTTAAAGGTGGTTGTTGGTTTGTGGCCAGGCTATTCGACTGGTCGCTCGTCTCGTTGCTCAGTCCTTGTTGCTGGTTGTTTTCATCCCTGGGTGGTTCGTTATTCCTACTCTCTGATGACTGATTGTTGTTATTGTTCGATTCGTGGTACCATGGGTTTGTGTGCCAGTTCGGGCTGTATCTCCGGTGGTTACTTTGCCTCCGCCCATGAATGAAATTTACCTGGCGCCTGCCGTTGCCTCTATTTTGGTTTCCCCCGGGTCCCCGGTTGTACTGATAATTAGGATTGTACCGGTTGCCATAGTAGTTGTTGTTGTTGGGGTGACCATTTGGGTGTTGGTCCGGTTCAGCTCCTCTGTAGTTATGGTTTGGTTGATTATTATTTGGGATGTTCCTGTTGTTATTTTGGTTTCCCAGATGATTGTTTGGTGGACCTCTATTAGGTGGTTGGTTATTCGGAGAATGATTCTGTGTATTCCTGTTAAATGGCTGTTCATTATTATAGTTGTTACTGTTCTGGTTGCCGTTCTGTGTGTGATTGTATGGTAAGTTGACATTGGGTATATTATTATTGTCACTCCATTTGTTATACCGTTGATTCATTAGCCGATTTTTCTTGTATTGTCCATCGTTCTCATGGTCCTCCAACAAACTTGCCATTCCTTGGATCGTCTTTATTTGCCCTTGCCTCCTGGCTTTCTGTACAGCTTCCTCATAATGGTACCCAAGCTGTATCACCAAAGATTCCTCAGGTATCTTGGGTTCTAGGTTTCGGGCTAAACACACCTTTCCTAAAAAGTAGGACGTTAGAGTGTGTCCTGCTTGTGGTTCGTATCTCCCATTACTAATGTAATTACGGACTACATTTTGGGTGGATTCCGACCAATATTTTTCCCGGAATTGTTTTTTAAATTCCTGAGTATCATTGATTTCGGGTCGAGTCGCTGTCCACCAGTTGTCGTGGGTGTCTCGGAACATTTCGTCTATGAGGCTTCTCACGCTTGACCACCTGGTTTCTCTATTTTTCTCTATTAACTCCTCTACTCTTTTGAGGAATTCTATTGGATTCCTCCGGTAACTGCGGAAGTTGATCACCTCTCTATTTTCGCTGGTTACTATGTGTGCATTATGGCAGGGTTTCTCCCTCAGTGCATCCAGCTCTTCTTGCATTTGTTTCTCCCTTTGGCTGATTCCCTGGATCCTCTCCTTGTTTTCTTTGGTTTGTCCGTCTATTTTGTTGATGGCGGTGTATACCTTTTCCACACGGTTATTTACATCTATCTGTGTTTCTTGATGCCTCTCCTCCAGTTTCTTAATCACCTCCTGTTTATTTCTCTGGCATTCTTCGGTAGTGACTTGATAAAATTCTGTCGCTCACATTCTACCTTCCTCCTCGACATTGCTTATTTTATTGTTTAATTCTTCCCGGACTTGTATCACCGTCTCATTTGTTTCGGTTACCGTTTGGTCTCTTCCCGACATTCTACCAGTTGTTGTTTCAGTTCCTCTTTGGTTTTTTCACTATCTTCCTTCAATTTTCATTGGAGCGTTTCGTGACTATTTTCAGTTTTCTTATTCACTATCCCCAGATCCTTCTTGATCTGTTTCTTCAGCTCTTCACTCCTCTTTTCTAGCGCCTCTTGACTTTTCTTCAACGCCTCCTGGTTGCTTTCCAATTTATTATTCAGGAGCTCTGTGTTCTCCTTCAAAAATTCCCGGTCTTCTTTCCTTCCCTCTTGCAATGATTCTAATTTTTTATTTAATTCTTCCCTGTTTTGGTCCATTTTTTCATTATAGAATTCCCTGTCTTCCTTTCTTTGTTCTTTTGCTTCCTCCTGGATTTGGTCTATTTTATTATCTATTTTTCCATTAATTTCCTCCTTGTTTCTGTTTAATTGTTCCACCATAATCCTCATCATTTCTTGGAAATTGGTATCCATTATTTGGGCTGGTTTGACTGGTTGGACATCAATTACTACTTCAATTTCTGGTTCCCGTAGATTTGGATTTTCCGGTTGGTCCCCCTGGGGATCCTCTTCAAATAATCCTCCAATCATTTCCTCAACTTCTTCCATTTCTTCTTGGTTTGATGCTTCCTTACTTTTGAGCCTTGTAACCATACTATGTCTATTCATAACCGCCGCTAGTCATCCTTTCCTAACCTCACTATGTTGGTCGCCAATCTGTAACGATCTGAGAGACTCGGTCGTATCTGTAAAATGTGTACACTTGTTTTTTATGTGTAGTAAGTGTTAATGTGGTGTGTTCGCCTCACACCGGTCGTTACAATAATGGTTGTCACTACTGAAGTCTGTAGCTTGGTCTCAATTATCAGTACAACCTACCTGTTTATTCATAGGGGTTGCGAATCCCGGGTGGCGCCAAATTGTTTCTTTAAAACAATTAAATTTGTGATTTTACAAGTTAAATAGGTGTTGTCAGCGTTGATGGCTGGAGTGTTCAAATGATTCCCGCCGCTGTACTGCTTGTTATATTGCCCTCTCGGCAAGAGCAATAGTTGGTTACTTAGTAAAAATTGCTAACACACCTATATGATACAACTTCCTACGAAATAAAACAATGGTAATACTCTGTACTGTAAATTTAATTCTAATTTGGTCATTAATCAATATGACAAAGGTATTATAAATTGTTTTTTAATAAAATTGCTCCGGCTTAGAACATGAAACATATCTCTAGGTTGGCAAAATTGATTTTGAAATGAGTTACATTACTGCCAACATGGCGTCTGTTAATACACAATATATTAATCTGTTCAAAATCTGGGGTTCTTTGGATTATAAATAAAATTAATATTTTATTATTAATAATTGCCTACGTAAGTTTATATTTATTCAACCTTTGAAAGAAAATGAATTTGGCTTAATAGTGAGAAATTTTGATTGATTTGAGAAATATTTAATGTGTTTTTATTCTTGGGATTATTTCATTTAATTGATACTTATCAGTTCAGAAGGTTACGATGTGTCGCCGTTCTGGGATAATGGAAATTCATCGAGTTTGGGCTGATTTAGGCTGCTGGCATCTTCTTCTATCTCGTCTTGGGAATTTCTACTATTTAATTTCGTTTATTTGGTTCCTGGACATCTGTTAACATTCGAAGCTCTTCATCTACTCGTCAATGGTCCATACTGTCGTCTTCTGAACGTCTTTTGAACTTTTTAAAGTAAAATTTTGGTCATCTCAATCTTGCGTACCGCTTACCCACGCGTCATTTTTTCAAGTCTCATAAATTTAACGGAAAATTAGTATCCAACGGCCCGTTTCTATGGTAACTGAAATCCTTTGATTGGTTAAGGCCGAGATTAAAAGCATTGTTATTATATTTGAATTTTTATTCAAATTTATTATATATTTTCTGAATGATTTTATTCTTCTATCTTCCCTTTGGGGTATTAAATAATATCACTATTGTCTTTATTTCCTTTCAAAGATTAAAACAATACCTCATAAGGTCATGTTCTATTGTATATTAATTTTTGTCTAATTATGTTGACATTTGATAAATTACATATCTCCTTTAATTTAAACCTTTATAATAACATTTCTCTTTTAAAATGATTTACACATAATTACTGGCTATTTACTTGCCTTAGATTTGTAAATTTCCTTGTGAATTTGTTACAATTGACATTTGTGTGTGTCTGACAGTTATGCATTTTCATAGGCTTAAATAGCCATTATAGTATTTTACTTATTTCATTTAAATTACATTTCATTTCATTCAGATGGGCCTTACTTTGTTATTATAATTGTTTGTGTTGCATTTTGATTCTGTTTGTGTTTTGATTACAAGTCAATATAGTTTTCTCTATCTTAATATTTAAAACATAACAATTAGGCTTATGGACTGTAAGTTTCTTTCAGCCATATCCTGTTCATAACATTAAAACGAACAATTCTTTATAAGTTATTAGTTATTGTTGGTTTAACATCTATTTCATTCTTTTGCTATTATTTTGAGTGAGAAACATCATCACTTCTTTCAACTTATTATTTGCTAATTTTTGTTTATAATACATATTATTTTTATTGTGATAAACAACATCACTTTTATGAAACTTATTAAATTTATTTTCCCTTCTAACATTGGGTGTTTTTTAATTGTATACTTAAATTCTTATTTCATTACTACTTCTTTCCTCCATTCCATGTTAACACAAACTGTTTTTACATGGGCTTTCTCCCTGAATAACATTACATCCTTTACTTATCTCTATTTTAAATACTATTTCTAACTATCCTTAATTATATAATTTTCCATAAGCTCACTTAAATCATTTATTGGTTCATCAATGATTCACTAAGTGTTTTCTTAACTATTAATACTTTTTATTATTTATAATATCTTTTTCCACATTATCACTTTCACCTTTAATTAATTGGTGTTTATCACTGATACACTCACTATTTTGGGGTATTTACACATACACTATTGCACTTTTTTCACTGTTTATTTTAAGTGTTACTTAGTGGGTAATCCCTATAATTATTTCTCTTTCTCTTTCTCACTATTTCTTTCATTATAAAATTATACTTATTATTAATGACATTTTGTTAAATATTTCACTACAGCTAAATTTAATATTTGGGTTAGTGTACTTTTCTTTACTAAGTTACTTTTTACTGTTTTTGTTCAAAACAGGTATATAAATTATCTCATTTACAACAATATTTATTTCCATTAGTGGATAATTATTGGGTTTATTTACAATATTCTATATTTGAGTATACCATTTCTCCCTTTTATATGTGGTGTTTATTATTTCTTGGTTTCACTTCGTTTCCTCTTCATTCTTCCTCTTCTTCTTCTTCTTCTTCTTCTTCTTCTTCTTCTTCTTCTTCTTCTTCTTCTTCTTCTTCTTCTTCTTCTTCTCCTTCATCTTCTTCATTTTCAATTGTCTTCATTTTGACTCGGTTCTCCTCTTCTCGTCTGGTTTAATTTCATTTAGTTGTAGGAATCCATTCACTTCCTTTAATTGTCTTTATTCTTCTTTGGTTCTGGTTTCTTCCCTTCTTTTGGTTAGTTCCTATTTGTTTGGTCACTCACCTTTTTCTTTGTGTATTTTTTGTGGTTCCCTTCTTCTTTTGTTTCCTGTTTTTGGGTCAATCACTTGGGTTGGGTAATGTTGTCGTTTGTCGTGTTATAATTTTTATATTTTATTTATATTTAAATAATTTATTTGATATGAAGTATATTTACATTTAGAATTATCTTTTTTATCCCTGGTACTGGGGTGGCTTATTTGTGTTGTAACAATGCGTATGTGTCTGTGTGTTAATTTGACAAACGTTGTTGTGTTGTTTAAAAGTTGAAATTTACGCAAGTATGGTGACGAAAAGAAAGAAAGTTGTATCGATGGAACAAAAACTTGAGGCAATCAAGTGACTGGACAAGGGAGAGACAATGCAGAAGGTAGCTGACGACTTTGGCATTGGACGGGTAACAGTAGGGGACTGGAAAAAAAACGAATAGAAATAGAAAAATGGGTGTGCATCAAGAGTTATGGAGGGTGCATTAAAAGAAAGAAAAACTATGAAAAAATGTGACTATGAAAAAGTTAGTGAAACTTTGTATGTTTGGTTTACACAGTTCAGGGACAAAGGTTACGTAATAAGGTTACTATTTCAGAGCCTATTTTATAGCAAAAGGCGTTGCATTTTGTAATGAATTCAATGAAGGGGACCCAGATTTCACAGCAAGTGTCGGTTGGCTCAACCGTTGGAAGAAACGCTACGGTATCCGTCAGTTAAGTGTTTGTGGTGAAAAACTATCATCGAATTTTGAAGAAATGGAAGCATTCAAGAAAAGATTTCAGGAATTTATTGAAACTGAAAGCCTAACGGGTGATTAGATATTTAACTGTGATGAGTCAGGCCTTAATCACAAAATGTTACCTAGTAAGAGTCTTACAGCCAGAACTGAAGCGGCAGCCCCTGGCTACAAGCGTAGTAAGGAAAGGCTGACAATTTTAGCATGCAGCAATGCTACAGCAAACCTCAAAATGGACCTTGCAATGATTGGAAAGTCCAGAAATCCTAGAGCCTTTAAAACAGTTTCAAAAAACACTCTTCCTGTAAAATACTACAGTCAGAAAAGCGCGTGGATGAGCAGTGAAATTTTCAAAGATTGGTTTTTTAAGGAATTAATTCCTTCAACAGAGAAGTTTTTGAAAGAAAATAATTTACCAAGAAAAGCAGTTTTGTTGGTAGATAATGCTCCAGCGCATCCTCATGCAGAGGAGCTTCAAGATGGTGACATTAAGGCAATGTTTCTGCCCTCCAATGTAACCGCCATATGCCAACCTATGTATCAGGGCGTTTTGGAAATGATAAAAAGCAACTATCGCAGGAAGCTACTGTCCACAGTGATAGAAGAAATTGAAGAAGGACAAGACATGATTGAAAAATTGAAACGCATCAATGTAAAGGATGTTGCTTATTAGGTTGCAAGGGCCTGGGCTGACGTAAGGGCTCCAACAATTGCCAAATCATGGAAGAAGCTGCTAGGCGATGATGAAAGTATGGAAACGGAAAGCACAGATGAAACCGAAGAAACCATTCTACCTTTAGTGCAACGTATCCCTGGATGTGAGGATGCATCTTTGCAAGAAATCGAAAGTTGGATGAAGGATGATGATCAGTATGTAACTGATGGAGAAATTGTCGCTCTTGTCAATTGCGATGACAGTGAAATTGAAGATCAAGATCAAGCACCAACTGTTGACCCTCTCACAATTTCACATAACGACGGAGTTAAGGCTCTAGAAACTGCAATTAAATACATTGAGCAACAAGAAGAAGCTACAGGAATCAACATAATGATGCTGCAAAGATGGCGAGACTTGGCAGCGAAGAAACGGCACTTGTCAGGAAAGCAGACTACGATCAAAAATTTCTTTAAATCATCACAGGACTGAACTTTTTAAGTGTATTTAACTTCAGACAATTCTGTAACTGTAAGTTCATTTTTTCAGTTAATTTTTTCTGTTGTTTTGTTGTAAAACATGATTATTACGTTTGTAATGTGTAAAATTATAACATAGTTTGACGTTTAATAGGCTTTTTCTTAACACGTCTCTATTATCCGACATTTTCGCTTATCCGACGTTCTGCCGGCCTGTTTATGTCGGATAAGCAAGACTCTACTGTAAATCATTTATTCGGTGTTTTGATACCATTAATTTAATATAAGTATCCTTGTTCACACTGATGTTAATTCATTTGTTTTGGTTGGATACTTTAAATAATACGTAGCGCCTCCAGATTCGGCACTGCCAACTTAATCGTTAAGGTTGCTTGAAAAATCCAACTTTCGTAAATAAAAATATCAATTATGTAAATAACAAGTCGTTTGAAATTAATTTGATTAACAATTCATTTATTATTTTCTTTCAATGATAGTTGATTATTTCTAATTCCATTTTAATAACTTTTTATTCAACAATAAATCGACCTGGCTTATAATAATTCTAGCTCAGTAGGTGGCAACACTAATTTAATTAAAGTTTACTAAATATTATGTATATTTTTTCTCAGGCATGAATTCTTTGGATCTACAACAATACTAACGAAATTGACTGCCACTAGTTATTAAACTTTACAATAATTACTTGATAATGGTAGACACCAATAATATCTTACGTCTAACAGTGAGAAGATGTTCATATAGGCCGGACATTGACTGAGTTGAGGTTATATCCTCCTGTGAAAATATTAACTAGTTTCTAACATGGAAACTCTTTGAATAATAATTAATAAATTAAAAATTTTCTAGTGTGTTATTATTATGGTGTAGTGAAATATCGTACATAAGTGTAAATACAGTAGCGAAGTTATTTCAATATTATGATTTATAGTTTGATTTAAATATTTTCGAAATATTGAACACTATACTTCCCTTTTGTTATTCACTGTATACTATTAACAATTCACTTTTCAATTCACTTGAGTGCCCATATTTTTTCACAACACTCTCACAACACTATCTTTTTATTCGGGGTTATGATTGGTTTACTTGGGAAACAACCTCGTTTAAGGTGATTCGGACTATTAATTTCTAGGTTAATTTTGACGCGAAGACCGTAGTTACTCCTTCGGATGATGCTACACGAACTGATCCCGATACGCTGAGATTTTTTTTATTTATAGTCCATCGTTCGCATCTCACTTTGATATCGAGACATCTGGCTGTTGGGTTCAACCCCCTTCAAACATAACATTTTAATTGGCTAATAATTACGCCATGGTCAATGATCATTATGTCATTTTCATTAGACAGTTGAACATAGCGTCCTTTTTGTTGTTGTTAGTATTCAGCTTCCATATCTTAATCTCACAAAATTCTTAAAACTAACATTGGTTTCTGATGATAATTACAGTTATTAAAATATTATTAGTATCGCATTGTGTAATGTTAGGTTCTGTAATTAATAATCTTAATTTCAAATAAAGGAGTAAACTTGATTTATTCAGAACAACGATTACAAACATGAATTGGTTGCCATGGGCTACGCATGTCACGTCACTACATATATATTAATACGACACTGTGCCGCTAGATGGCAAAACCAGGTCTATACGTCACATTTCCCTTTCTTTATAAATAAAATAAGAATATAGGTTTATACTTAAATAATACTTATGATCGTACACTCAAATTATATAATAAGTATCACAAATCGAGTCTATTTATTGGTTTTATTACTCTTCCAAATCTTGATGATTACTGGGTTGGTTGATTACTAGTGTTTGACTGCTGCATAACTGCTGACTTTTTAGTTCTTGAAAGTCTAAGTATCCTGAATAACTGTCGCAGATCACCAAATAAGCTTTTCCTTTCAGTTCAAATAGATCTGATGCAACTATTTGCCAAGGAAGTGTGGGGATCCTTTTAACTAGCACTGTACCTTTGGTATTGTCTCTTTGTGTTTGTTCCAGACAGAACAGCCACTGACTAGTTTTACAATATCATCATATTGTCCTCTCCAGTAAAGTGATTGACGATCTCTCCTTAAGCAGCTCTGGATTCCTAGATGTCCTTGGTGGATACTGCGTAACATTCTGGGAATTTGTGTTTTTGGTACTATAATTTTTTCACCTTTAAAACTTAGTCCTTTAAGATATGTCAATTCCTCTTTGAAGTTGAAGTAATGTCGCAGTTCTGCAGGAAGTTCATCGGCTCTTTCTGGAAACCCGTGCATTATTGTTTTAAGTAGCAACCGTAAATATGGATTCTCTTCTGTTGCTTGAATTAACTCCCCTTTAGCATCCAATGAAATTGGTAGAATGACTGCTACTTTGAGGTTCTCTTCTTGGTCATATCTTAACTTAGAAGCATCACAGTTCGACTTAAGAAATCTGCCATAGGTATTTTAAACATATCGTTTGGTGAATATGGTGCAAGATTAAACATTATACGTTGCAGTCTTGCTAGAGCTGATTGTATATTTTTCTTGAAGATAAGCGGTTTGTGATCTGATTCCACTGTTAGTGCTTTACCGTATACATACTCGTGAAACTTTTTGCATCCAAATAGTATAGCGAGTGCTTCTTTCTCAATCTGAGGATAATTTTGCTCAGATTTAGTCAGTGCTCTGGCTCCATAAGCTACTGGCTGGCCTTCTTGAAGAAGTGCTGCCCCAAGGTTTTTTGAGCTTGCGTCAACTGTTAGAGTTACAGGTTTGTTTACATCATATAATCTTAGTACTGGTGGACTCAGTAGTACTTGTTTTATCTTGCTGAGTGCCTCTTCATGATGGAATTCCCAGGTAAAACTTGTGTCTTTATGTAACAAATCTCTTAGTGGATTTGTTAGGTCTGACATGTTAGGAATAAACTTGTTTAGGTAGGTTATCATTCCTAAGAGTCTCTGTAACTCTTTTTTATTCATTGGTGTTTTCATGGCTTGTATGGCTTCTGCTTTTTCTGGGTCTGCTTCTAGTCCTTTGGCCGAAACAATGTGTCCCAAAAAGTTTAGCTTTTTTGCTTCAAAAATACACTTGTTTTTATTCAGTTTAAAGCCTGAAATTTTTAGCACTTCGATGACTTCGCTAACTGTTTTGTGTAACTCTTTTCTGTTTTTTGCATGTATAAAGATGTCGTCGATCGACACTCTTACATTTTTGAATTTACTAAATAAATTTGTTAAAATTTCTTGAAATATTTCAGGCGCTGAGGATACGCTGAAAGGAAGTCTCTTGAAAGAATATCTTCCCCATGGTGTGGCAAATGTTAATATCTTTTGTGTTCTTTTTGACAGTTTAATTTGCCAGAATCCTTTCATGCAATCTAGTAATGCAAAAAATTCTGATCCTTTGATATCAGCTGATATCTCTTCTATTGTAGAGAGAAGAAAATGCCGCCTCAAAATGTTTTTGTTCACGTCTGACGGATCTATGCAGATTCTTAATTTACCTTTTTGTCTAACTACCACCATTGGACTCACTCCAGGTGTAGGC
The DNA here is from genome assembly GCA_034769895.1 of Magicicada septendecula. Classification (NCBI taxonomy): domain Eukaryota; kingdom Metazoa; phylum Arthropoda; class Insecta; order Hemiptera; family Cicadidae; genus Magicicada; species Magicicada septendecula. The sequence continues at coordinate 399,846,834 of CM068371.1, read as the reverse complement.
TTTGTTTCAGGTTTGATGACATCTAACTTTACCATCCTGTCGAGTTCTTGCTTTACCTCATCTCTTATTGCATGTGGAACTCTCCTTGAGGGTTTTATCTCGAATCTAGGGTTCTCGATCAGGTCGATGCCATATTCTTAATCCTTGTAACAACCTAACCCTTCAAATATATCATCTGTAGATTGACTTTTTTTAAAGTTTGTACTCTTGCAACAAGTCCTAATCTTTCACAAGTTTGGAGTCCTAGGATTGGTGTAACTTTTTCTTGTACTACTTTAAATAAGACGTTTGCTTCTTCGTTTTTAATTTACACTGTAGTTTTACTTCACCTAGAACTGTCATTCTGTCATCTGTATAACTTATTAAGTTTTTTGTACGACTTGGTTGTAAACTAGCTTTGGTTTTATCCACTACATGCCTAGGTAATGCATTGCATTCTGCACCAGTATCAAGTTTGACAGAAAACTTTATGTTGCCAACTTGAATTATTTCAGTCCAGTTTTTCCTTTCACAAGCACTTATGGTACTTATGTATATTTCATCTTCAGAGTTTGAACTTTCTTCTAATATGTTCACTTTGTTTTTGCACTTGGAATCACAGTTATTCTTTGGCAAAATGACCAGTCTTACTGCACTTAGCACATTTTTTTATTGAAAGCTGGGCATTCTTTGCTTTTGTGATTTGAACCACATCTTTTGCCGTCAAAACTCTGACTTTGATCTTTATTTTTGGTACTCTTGCCTTTGACTGCTAAAATTTTATCTGCTTTACTTTTGCCTTCAAACTCATCCAGTTGTTTGGAAGATTGTTCGTTAGTTTTGCAGATAGCTATAGCTTTTGTCAAGTTGAGTTTGTCCTCAGTTAGTAGTTTTTCTCTTACTTGACTAGATTTAATTCCAAATACTATTTTGTCTTTTACCATTTCATCAAGTAGCAACCAAATTCACATTTGCTTGCTTGTGTTTTTATTCTTGTTAAAAATTCGTTGAACTGTTCATCTTCATTTTGTTCAATCTTAATATATCTTTCAAAATAAATGTTTGTTTTGGTGCGAAATACTCTTTAAACTTTTGTTTGATGACTTGCAACCTATTTTTGTCAGCATCGCTAAGGTTGAAATTGTTGTAAATTTCGATTGCGTCTGGCCCTATAATCGCCATAAACGTTGCAGCCTGGACTTCAGCAGGCGTCTTATCTAGCTGGATGACAGTTGCATACCATTCGAACTGCTGTAACCACTTTTTCCAGTTCGTAGATTTGTCAGGCTTGATTTGTAGTTTACCTGGCGGTTTGATTCCAGTTACTGCTTCGTTTGCGTTTGTTGTTGTCATCTTGCAACTTTTTTAGTCCTTTTTCAGTTAAATTTGTGATTTTAACCACTTCTGACACCATGTAATATTAGGTTCTGGTTCTATAATTAATAATCTTAATTTGAAATAAAGGAGTAAACGTGATTTATTCAGAACAACGATTACAAACATGAATTGGTTGCCATGGGCTACGCATGTCACGTCACTACATATATATTAATACGACGCTGTGCCGCTAGATGGCAAAACCAGGTCTATACATCATACATTGCTTGCTTAAAATTTGAACGTTTACATGATCTTTTTCTATACATTAATAAGAAAATAAACAATTTTTACTGATTCGCCTATACTAATACATTAGTTTAAAATTGATGTTTTTTGTTACAATTCTTGTTTCTTCCCTTGTAAATATAGTTTTATGTTGTTAACAAAATGTTTTTTATAGTATTAAACATGATAATAAATCTTAACTTACTATAAAACTCTTAAATTCTCTAATAGGCCTAACATTGAGTTGGGTCACTATGACTATTTTTACATCTTACAATAAATGGCCTAACTATTATCCTTTGTATCAATTGATACTTAATTCTAATATACCTTATAATCTTTTGAAATACATTTGGTTACTTAATACCTGTTATATATTTTACAATCTCTTCATTTGTCATACTCAGTTTAGGTAGGGTCACAATGTTCAAATACCTATCTGGCTAATTATCTTCTCATGATTAATTTACTAACATTTTTAGATTAATCATGTGTTAGTCTAATTACATAATTCTTTTCTTGACATATTGTACATTATGCATAGGTTATATGCATTATGTGGTTCCTGTCCTTCTATTAATTAGAAGTATGTTGTTGTTAGACATTGATTTCTTACTATACAAGTCATTCTTTATTCAGAAACAATAATATTGGTTGATTTAACCTTATTAGCTAGTAGCCAGTTCAATTGCGATACTTTATACTACATTATTACATTAAATTAACACTTTTACAACATTCTTACCATGTAATGTTATCCCCACTATACTTGTCTCATTGTATATTATTTACTCACAGATTTCATAGTATCTATACCTTCAGTATATTTTATATTTAATCAAGGATTATAGTCCCTTGTCATATATTTCCTTCAAGGTTATGTTACCAATTACTAGTTATACATTGTTAATAATACTTTACATTTTATTTATTGGTGGTACTGTGTCATTTCACATTTTACTTATCATTGTTTATCAATTTTCTTTGCAATACATATGATTATGCTCCTAAATCTCTAGTTTTTTTATTACAATTCTATTCTTATGATAGTTTACAAACTCAGTCTTAGATCTGAGTTCTAAGTTAATTGTTATTCTTGTTACATGACTGATTTCTCTTATTCTCAAATATAACTTGGTTTATATACTAATCATTTATGGTTTCTACATTGTAATATTATATATTATCTCACTCTACTAATCTCTTGGGTAACAGTTAAGGTCAAAGTTATAGTCAGTCTTGTCTTTTAGAGGTCTGCTTGTCTAGTTATTTCATACATTGGCTTATAAGGCTACTTGAAGGTTTCATTCTCTTCATGATTCTGTAACGATTATTTCTTTATCTATTCCTGGTTGATAGACTTAGTTAATATTATTCTTCCTTTACTGAGTTATTCTTTGTTCTTCATTATAGTGGTAAATTCTTATTTAGAGTATGGTATTTTCTTTATGTAGAGGGAAACATCACGTTACAGTGTGTGTGTGTGTGTGTGTGTGTGTGTGTGTGTGTGTGTGTGTGTGTGTGTGTGTGTGTGTGTGTGTGTGTGTGTGTGTGTGTGTGTGGTACATAAAGGCATACAGTAAATAACAGTAATTGTAAATAATACAAAGAAGCAGAACTTGGGGAACTGGCAAATAATATTTTTTTACAAAACTGCCAATATCTTGAAAATTAAAAGGAAAGTTTTATTGAAACAAAAACCAAAATAAAATTTAGAATTTTCTTTAAATTTCATTACATATAAATTAACACAGAAATTTATGACAAAGGACTGTTTAAGTCCCTGTTCTTGAAAATTGTTTAAGTTATTGGTTCAGATTTGTCTTCTAAAACCATTCTCAAACTTCAGAGAACAAGATGAAGAATTTTTTAATTAAATCAGTATTATAGACAATTTTAGTTTTATGCATGTTAAAATTTTTTGTAATATTTAATGATTGAAAATAATAGAAATAATTAAAAATTATAAAATTAAGGATAGATACATTTGTTTTAGTAGTTTAAGAAAACTTTAGATAGTGTAAGTCTAAGATAATTAATTATAACTATAATAAATTGTTAATCTTGTAAATTGAAATAATTATAACTACAATTTATGTCTGTAATTATAGTTATTTATGCTTTTAACAATAAACAATATGACAACTTATATTGGTGAAAATTATAATGTGGTAAATTTCCTACTTTATAGTGTTGAATCAAGGAGTCCAAGTGTATAAGGTGACTCTCATTTTACAGGACAAAATATATAGAAAAAAATTAAATATAGCCAAATAGTAAAAAACAAAATTAGGGTAGTTTCTTAAGTTTTTAAGATGCATTAAACATTTTAAAAGTAAAAATATAATTGATGTAATACCTATATATACCTATACTTAGAGCTATATTCCTGAACATACATACCTACTTACATGTATATAATAATATCTATATTTATTTTATATTATATTCTGCAGCTGCGTAGTTATTTGTCCTTTCTGCTTTATAAACAAAAATTAAATATAGTTTTAGCTTTGTATTAAATTAAAATTTAAATTATAACTCCATCAAAAATCCAAAGTGACTTGCCTTTCACTACTGTTTTATTTCAACAATTAATATAGTTGTCACATTATCAAATACAGTAATAATTGTAAGAAAATTAAACGATACAGCAACTGTCAGTCCCTGAACTTGTATAGTTACTGCAAGTTGGTAGTAAGGAGCCGTTTAGACTAAACAGAAAATCACACACACACACACAGCTTCATGTACAGTTTTATGATTTTGAGTTTGGGGGGGTGGAGAGAGAGTTTACATGATGGGGGATGCTGAAAATAAATATCTTTGAAAAGGTGATGGTGAACCAAAATGGTGATAAAAGGTATAATTTTTTATGGTTACAGGTGGGTTCATACAGTGGAATCAGAGATCTCGGCTGTGAGTGATAGGACATCGATGTATGTAGCAAGTTTAAAAACATTGAAACTACAGCTCAGTATTCTGGAACAGATGCATAGCATACCACAATTGTACCTGACCGCAGTCGCAGAAGTTGTCAGAAGACGTACATTCTCACAGGCATTCCTGCTGGTCAGTATGATTAACTACATCATTAATTACGTTGTGTTATCAGTAATGTTATCAGGATATTAACATGAATGTAGGTCCTCAGTTTACTTTTGTTGTAAGTTCTAATATTTTCCTGTTGTGTATTACTGTATCATTATGATTAACAGCACTTTCCATTTGGAACACAAGTTTATTCACTAACTAGAAATTTATTGTAATCGAGACCTTGAGTTCTTTTGCTTTTTGTTGACTGTTATCATTATTATAAACAACTCACTGTAAGTCAGTTTCTATGCAGGTTTGAAAATGTAAATGATCCCTTTAATTGCACATGTATTAAATTTGCATCAGCTGACAAAAATCTCATCATTTTGTATTCTAGTATCACTTAGTTTGAACACTTATTGTTAGTAGCAACACTTTCTCAGTTGAGAATAATTTTATTCACATCAAACATTTCATCCATTCTGTGGTGTGGTATCCGCAGAGTTAAATCCCACAACTCACAACTGGCAAAATGTTTGTTATTAGTAATATTAAAAAAAAATAATAAAACGTTTTCAACCATATTATTAAAATATCGGACGATGCAAATCTATATGTGAAAGTAGTGTTTAGAATCTGTTAAAATCGCATTTTAACATTTTGAATACCAGTGGCGCAATATTATGCCATAGACAGACTTAGTAAACCCTTGATTTAACGGACAGAATTTGACAGAAAAAAAATAAAAAAAATCAACGAAACCGAAACATCGAAGCATGATAATGTTTTTAGGCTTTTGAAACGTATAATGTCCATAAACTGCAGACTCTCCTGTTCTGGCGATATTGCTTGGCTATCGCAGCATTCTTTTTTGTATTTCATTTTTAACATTGTATTTTTTCGAGTCGAGCTTGGTGAGCGAGTCGATACAGCTACTATTCCGTTCGATTCACGAACTGTTGAACTTACCCTGAGTTTAAAAAATCATCAAATAAATTGATTTGTTAACTTACAAAGTACATTATTTCTTTAAAGTAAATTAAGATAAAGAATTTGCAGGTGATAAGCAAGAAGAGGAATACGGCTAGAGTAACGAACATCAAGCAATTAACAGAAGAGACCATGTAACCTATAAAACTCAGTCGAATCACGAATCGATTGTGAAGAACCCACACAATCTATTTTTAATTACTAAGAACAATTATTTTTGGCGACATTTTCAAAACCGTAAACTCAGCGATGGCCTGTTTTTGCTTGATAATCCTTGTTTTATTAATCAAACTAAACGAAATAAAATAAATTAAAACTAAATAAGAATAATTCAACAAATAATTAATTTTATTTCTAATTAAATAATTTCAACGAAGATAAGAAAAATACGGACACAGAGATTAACATTTCTTACAATATTAATAGTATTAAAATTTCAACTGTTATAGGCCTATTTGATTTAAATATATCCTCAAAAAACAAAATTTGCGATTTAATGGACTTTCGATTTTACGGACACCCCTCAGCCCCAATTAGTCCGTTAAATCGAGGGTTTACTGTATATTGACACATGATGTAATGTTATGCTATTTTGCAATGTTCAGATGCTTTGTGTCTTATAATATGTGTTAAAAAGGCATCCAGGTTTCTTGCTGTTTAGTCCTTGCAACTTTCAGGTTTGCAGCTTTGACAGCTTTACAGGAGATCAAAAAGAAAATTACTGACTTTGTGTACCTATATATAATTCTTAATTATATGACTAGGGTTTATGATTCTTTAGATTTATTCTATATTTGTGCTGTTATAAACTATATAAGTTATAGGTGGGTATGTTGGTTTCTAGATAATGTCATACGATCTTTCAAGAGTTTTTTCTCGTAATAGCTGATAAGCTCTTATGTTTATTTACCATTTATTGCAAAATAAACAAATGATAACAAATTTCAGTGTTTACTTGGAAGAAGACTGAATGGAAAAATTATGCTGAATTGTTTTTTAGTAATTGTAAATATTTATGGATGTTAAAAAAAAAATATATTATTATATCGCGTATAGCGTCTTTTCTCCGTATCACTTTCTTCTAATACCCCACTGTTGGGTTCGCCTATTTATATTGTAACCGGTGTGTCTCTCCCGTTTTGATTTGCCACTGTTGGATGCGTCAATTTATATTATAACGCAATTGACGAAGGTATAATAATGTCTAAATGTGTTCCACGTTGGAAACGTCGATTTATACCAACTACTGATCCTCTCTAATTAATATGTTTGTGTTATTGTGGTTAAAAATTATGTATAGTGTGTGTAATTCTAATTTTTCTTTCAAGCCTATCCCGCATTGAAGAGAAGAGAAGGAATTTTTATTGTTTTCTCATTCTCTTTAATACCAAAGCAGTCCGCGAATAGCGCTATGGTTCCCAGACAGCTGAAAATTGTAGGTTAGTCCACCGCGTACAATAATTCTCAGTTACACTCTCTACTTATATCTTGTTCACACTACACTAAATATTATCTAAATGAGAAGATATCGTTAAATTCTGAAAGGATTCTTTATTAATATTTTAATATTTCTTGCCAACAAGGTTATTTCTTTACGGAGATACAAAAGTTCATATGTTAGAAGTAATCGATTATCGATCAGATTCAGGGTTTTATATTATTTAAGTTATGATTTTATATTTCTTTAAACACAGGGCGTGAAGGTTCTTTCAACTGTTAGTAAGGTCAGAAAATGCATAAATAGGATTACAAGGTATTACAATATAGAATTAAGTTCTTATTAAATATTATCTAAAATAATTGTAGTTTACCGTCCGCTCGGCATTGTGACTCGATAAGGCAGTGTACAGATAACCTCTTCGTCATGTTTGGTCAATAGCGAATACAGATGAATTTGTCCTCGTCAGTCTTCTCTCCAAAGTTGAAATAAAGGCTGAATTCTTGGTCCTGGGATGATGCAGAAATGCCGCTCCTTTTGTTCACCAATGTCCGAGTTTTGTGGTTACGTGCTTCAACGAATTTCGTGTCCAACTACGTTTTTTCTATTGAATTGTGGAAACTGAAGTTCAAATATAATTTGGTGTTTTATTTTCGTTTGTTATGTTATTGGATTATATCACTTTATTCAGGTAGTTATCTCTCTGTTTGGTTGATTAATTAAGTTAATATTTGTTCATTATATTGAGTTTTACTATTAGAGTTCTTCCTTTATATTTTTCGTTAATTTTCATGTACAGGTTTATGATTGTTCAGTTATATAAGATGGTTGAATGACAGTGGACCATACTATGGTGATTTATTATTCAATTTGCTTCCTAATTGTATTATTTTTATTTAAATTAATCAAATCTTTTCTGAGTGTCTTCAAACTAAACCGTCTTCGTTCATGTAAAATTATTCAATAATCGAATCAACAAATTCTATCTCTCTCGTCGTCCCTGATAACCATTTTTTCTACTCTTATTGGATATTATATTATACTATAACCATTATCATATAATGTACTTCCACTCATCAAAATAATCCTTTACTAAATTTCCATTATATCCTATTATAATTTTACCTATTGTTTGTTACTACATTTTATATATTTTGCTGTCGTTTTCTCTTAATCTACTTACTTTAACAAGTATTATTTTTCTGTTACAAAACATTATTTATCGGTATCATTGCACTATGGCATTATGAGAATTTATTTAAATTGAATTTATTTATTTGTTATTAGCAATTATTATTAACTTCTCCTAACTCATTAGATTTTATTTAGTATTTGTTACAAATTTCTTTACCTAACCTTTCTGATCTGACTTACTATATAATGTTACTGGTTGTTAGGCCTATTATTATACTTTTATCTACTTCTGAGTTTAACTTGTTACTATCTGCATTATTATAGAATCCTTCATTTGTTTATGACATGATTACACTAAACCCTTTTGTATCTCGTTAACAATTATAGCCTTTCTGGCCAGGTTTACGATTATAATCAGCCTACTATCTAAGTACATTTTTATATAAACATTTAACTCTATAAAGTCTAACAAAAGCTTTATAATGACATATGGATAACACACAAAATGAAATTAATTGGTAATTAATTAATGATTTTAACAACAGCTCTGTAATGATATATTGATAACATATAATAATTAGTTAATTGGTATTCTATTAAAAGAATTATTCCACTTGCTACACACAAAAAATGACATAACTATCATGATAATAATACAACATGATACAACGTAATAATAGGTACATTTTTATGAACTAAGTCATGTAACAATTACTCATTCTCCTTTCCTTTAAAACATCAGTTATTATGAAGCAGTCTAAATTAGTTTTTACATTATTTGTCAATGTCTGTTGTTTACACCTTTCACTGAACTTTGAGGTTTGTATTTATTAACATTATTAATTTTTTTCTTTCTACCTTGTATTCTTATTTCATTTATTCAATTATGGGTTGGGTTTCTGACCTTTCACAAGTTTGGATAATTAGTATTTTTTATTTTATTTTAAAGCTTATAAATTGATTTATGTAACGTAGGGGACCATATTTTCGTTATGTTACATATGCTTCCCCTCCAAAAGAAGTTTAGTTTACCTGAATATAATTTGGGTCAAAATAACCTTATATCTTTTCATGCCTTGGAATATCCTCCTTTTATTCATTATAAAGTTTTAATGGTAATTGATGGGAATTCTTAATGTAACATTTTGGAGTAGTATTCACCTTTCTCTATTGGATGAAGATTCATTGACGATATTAATTCTCTTGCCTTATGTTGTTTAAACATTACTTGTCAATGATTGGTCACAATAATTAGTGAAATTAGTTTTAACACTCTCCTATTTCTAGTTACTTTTACAAATGCGTTTCTCCATTGATCTTCTGTCAGCTATCGTCCTTCTGTTTTCTTCCTTCATACTTTTGGAATCTGATGTCAATCTTCGCAGCTGTTTTATTATCCCTTAAATATTCAATTTCCCTAACATTCCCTAACATGTGAGCTGGTACAGTTCAGAGAGGCACGCTTTGGCTTCATACTCTGCTGGCCATACTACACTTCAATATAATACTGCTGGAATTCATCTACAGACAGTTATAAAAAATACAATAATATCATAATAGTTTCTTTATTTGACTAATAATAAACATCTTGGGGATTCGTTACGCTGTTGCGTTTTACATTTAATTATATTTAACTAACGACTAATAACCTCACTTTAACCAAAGCTGATAAGAGTAATAGTACAATAGTAATTTCTCAGAAAGATTTAAACGATAAAACAGAAGAATTTATAGTTAATAATAATTGCATAACATTAAATAAAGATCTCACAAATAAATATCAAACACAAATAACAAATATACTAAAAAATGGTAACCAAATCATAAATCCTAAAGACTACTTTAAATATAAAATGGATAATCCTTGTGCACCAAAATTAAATTCTTTAATAAAATTACACAAAATCAATAAACCTATCAGACCTTTAATAAACGCTAGGACCGCACCAAATTATAAAATATCAAAATTACTAACTCAAATCTTAAAACTTAAAATTGAACTTCCAGCAAAACACAATATAAAAAATAGTATGAACTCACGGAACAACTAATAAACATAGAAGTAAACAGAAATACAAAATTATATTCATTCGACATATCAAACATGTATACAAACATTCCCATTGAAGAAACTATAAATATTATAATAAATAATCTGAAAACAAATAACGAAAGTAACACATACATTAAACAGTTAACTAATACTTTAAAAATAATTGTAAATCAAAATTATTTTCAATACAACAAATTGTACTATCAAACAGATGGCCTTGCTATGGGAGCCCCAACCTCCGCTATCATATCAGAAATCTTCCTACAAAAACTCGACGAACAAATAATAAATATAATAAAATTAAACAACCCATTAGGATGTTATTTTAGATACGTTGATGACACTCTGTACATTTTGAAAAGCCTCCACCTAGGGAAATCCAGGATATCATCAATTTTCCAATTAACCCAGAGTATCAATTTGAAAGCATTAAATTCTATAACAGAGTAATGGAGAAGGCAGAACAACAGAAAAAGAAGTATAAAAAGAATCACCCAAAACCAATAAATTATCAGGTCGGTGAAAGGATATTAATAAGGAACCGAGAGTTACCCAGTACTCTAGAGGGAATAACGAAAAAATTATTATTATTATATACAGGACCCTATGTGATAACAAAAAATAATAACAATGATACTTACGAAATAATGAACCCTATCACAAAAAAGATTAAGGGAACATACAATCAATAATCTATAAAAAAGTATCATGACGAAACACCATCACCAATCATCAATGGCTAACAAGATGGTCGTGAATATGATTTAATAATAACCCCACAATTCTAAAAGAAGTAAGGACGACTTACTATAAGTATTAAGAAGAAATTATTTTGAATATATTAAGAATAAACCCCCCAAAATTAAAAAACTATATAAGAAAAACTTAATCAAAATACTTAGAAACAATGTGATTTAAGATACATGCCAATATGCCAAGAGAATTGAAGAACAGATTACATAATTATTTATAACCAATATGATTTAAAATGGAATAAGAAAAAATATATATCAACACAATTAGTGGTAATGTGATCAGACAAGATGGTAAAATAAGAAGAACAATGGATAATTTAATGACTATAGTTACGATGAAAATAAAGAATGATAATAATTAATGCAAATACAATTTAGAATTTCTTGGAAATGAAAATGATAAATGAAGAGATAGTATGGAGAACATCTGGCACAAGAAAGAAGGTCGGAGGTATTTACAAATAAGGACTGTCAAAAATGTTATCTGAAAATAGCTACGGAAAATAAGAAGGAATCAAGAAGAAAAGGAAATATATATATATATAATTAATCATTTTCTATATAAGTAACTCGATGTTTCTTGCAGTAATTATATAATTTGTGATGTTTTCAATTTGTTTCTTCTGCAAGTAGATAATATTGTATATTCTTTTTAACACCTGACGCACGTTTCACTGAAAAATATCAGTATCATCAGAGGTTTCTAAGTGAATTAATATTATATAATTTGTGATGTTTTCAATTTGTTTCTTCTGCAAGTAGATAATATTGTATATTCTTTTTTAACACCTGATGCACGTTTCACTGAAAAATATCAGTATCATCAGAGGTTTCTAAGTGAATTAATAACAATCGAAATAATTCTGTTAATATAAAATTAATGAATAATCAAATTTGTATCGATTTTAATGTAAAATAAAATAACTGATAATCGATTTAGGTCAATTAGTTAACGATTGTTTTAATGTTTATTTTCTTCAGCAGCTGTTTTCTCGGTTATATTTGAAATTTTGTTTATATTTTATTCATTTTTATTTTTATTTTTTAGTAAATTTATAATTTTAAATAGATCGTCTTGTTTTGTTTTTATTTGGGTTTGTTCTTTAATTAATAAATTATTGTTATTGTGTTTGTAAATGTTAAGATTTTCCCAAATATTCATTTTTTGACCTTTTTGTATTTTTTAATTAATTTTATATTTTCAATGTTTGGAAACTGGTGGTTATTATTTAGACAATGTGTGGCTAAATTAGATTTATAAATATTTGGTTTTAAATATGCATTGCGGTGTTGAACGAATCTATCTCGTAGTTTTTTCTTCGTCTGGCCCACGTAAAATTTATTGCAATCTGGACATTCTATTTTATATATTCCACTTTTATTGTGAGTATTGGATTTAGTTTTAGGTTTTATTTTATTAAAAATTATATTATCTGTATTATAGGATATTTTTAAATTAGTATCTTTAAATATTTTATTTAGTTTTTGGGTTATATTTCCGTAATAAGTGAAGGTTGTATATTTTATATTATTATTAATAGATGAATTTTTAAATATAGTGTTTTTAGGAATTTTATTAGTGATTTTACGTTTAATTTTATTTTCTAATTTATTAACAGTTTTTATTTTGTATCCATTTTTAACTGCTATTTGTTGGATAATTTTTCTTTCTTTGTTTCTTTCTGTGTTATTTAATGGGATCCTAAGCATTCGGTAAATCATGGAATTAAATACTGCCATTTTGTGTTGGGGAGGATGATTAGAAGTATTTGGTATTACTAAGTCAGTTTGAGAACGTTTCCTGTATATTGCGTATTCAAAATTTGTTCATTTTTCTTTATTGTTAAGTCTAAATAATTTAATTTATTATTAGATTCTTCTTCTAACGTGAATTTTATTTTAGAATGTAAATTATTTATGGAGTTGAGTATTTTATTTATATTTATACCATTGTTTTGGGAAATGTACAGAGTGTCATCAACGTATCTAAAATAACATCCTAATGGGTTGTTTAATTTTATTATATTTATTGTTTGTTCGTCGAGTTTTTGTAGGAAGATTTCTGATATGATAGCGGAGGTTGGGGCTCCCATAGCAAGGCCATCTGTTTGATAGTACAATTTGTTGTATTGAAAATAATTTTGATTTACAATTATTTTTAAAGTATTAGTTAACTGTTTAATGTATGTGTTACTTTCGTTATTTGTTTTCAGATTATTTATTATAATATTTATAGTTTCTTCAATGGGAATGTTTGTATACATGTTTGATATGTCGAATGAATATAATTTTGTATTTCTGTTTACTTCTATGTTTATTAGTTGTTCCGTGAGTTCATACTTGCTCAGGTTATTGCGGACCATATTCTGAGTTGACTCAGACCAGTATTTAGCCTTGAACTGAGTCTTAAAGTCTTGAAGGTTTTGGATGTCTGGTCGAGTGGCAGTCCACCAGTTGTCGTATGTCTCCTTGAACATTTCGTCCAACATCCCTCTTATTGTAGTCCATCGAGTCTCTCGATTCTTGATGATTAATTCTTCTACCCTCTTCAAGAATTCAATAGGGTTTCTTTTATAATTACGGAAATTAATAGTATCTCTGTTGTCTGTGTTCATGACATGATTATTATTACATGGTCGGTCACGCCAGGCATCCACTTCTTCCCGTAATGACTCTTCTATTCTGCGCATTTCGTCAATCCTCTGTTGGTTTTTGTCTACTTTGCTATCTACTTTATTTAAGTTACTGTAAACTCCTTCCATTCGTTCTCCCAAGTCTGTTCGTACAGCTGCTACCTCTTTCTGGTTTTCTTCCCGGACTTGGTGTATGTCCTGGTCTATCTGGGTACATCTTCTGACTGTTTCTTCATGACCTTCCTCAATTCTTCTCTTATTTTCTCCTTCGAGACGGTTCATTTTATCGAGTACTTCCTTGCGGACTCCAGAAACATTTTCGTTGGTCTTTTCTAGCTTCTCCAACGTTTCCTCTAATTTGTCATTGATTTCCGTAACCTGCTGTTTTGCTTCTTCTCGGTACTCCATTAATTGGTGTGCCATCTGCAGCTTCATTTCTTCTTTATTTTTCTCGTGGTCCTTCTTCAGCTGTTCCTTCAATTCTTCCTTTAATTCTTCGTTTCATTGCTGAATTTCCTCCAGCAATCGTTGTTGTAGTGTTTCATTATTTTGGTTGACTGTTTTCCTCAATTCTTCCTTAGTACTCACTATTTTTTCATTGATCTGTTTCAAATTGTCACTGGTTTCTTTCTTTATGCCGTCGAATTTATTGTTCATCTCCTTCAAGCTCTCCTCATTCTTGTCGAATTTATTGTTCATCTCCTTCAAATTATTGTTCATCATTTCCATTAATTTTAGTATGTTCGGGTCTCCTCTAAATTCTCCCTTGTCGCCCGCCTGTTTTTCCATTTCTTCGTCTTGGCTTGGTTCTGTTGTGGTTATTACTGTCTCCACTTCTTCAATCGGTGTTCCTTCCTCTTCTTCCCCTCTGTTTTCTTCCATCTCCTTCTCCTTTGCCAATTTTTTCGATACTCCTCTGGTGTGCATTTTGTAATCTTTCGTAATCGCCGCTAGAATTTATAGGGTTTAATTGTATAATTTCTTTATTATTCTAGCTCCACTAGTTGGCGCGCCAATTTGTATTCTTACCGTGTTGTACGTCTACCGTCTTACTCTGCCAAAATGTGTATAATGTACAATTTGTGTGTAATGAGTGTACGTGTCTTCTCGATCCGTAGTTCAAATGCGTGCAACTTCTGTATATTTCGTTCGTTGCGAACGTACGAATAACCAGGTCTTGATGTTCACTAGGGGTGAGAAAGTCCCGGTGGCGCCAAATTGTTTTCTTAAAACAATTAAAATAAAATTCAAAGGCGTATGACCAGCGCAGCTCAGGCGGTTTGAATAATTCAAATATTTCCGCCAGCTAGGCCCACTGTAGCACACAGCAGTTCGATGCGTGGGCTGTGTAAATCGTTAGTCATCTGCTAAAATGTACATAAAATATTGTGCACCACCTAATGAAATTATAACACCGTGGTTACACTCAATACTTACACATTTTTTATTAGTGATTATTATTCATTTAATACAAATTATCCTAATACAAATGCTCCGGTTATTTATATGAGACAATTACAGGGTTTGACAATCGATATTTGAATTGATACCAGACGTTTAATGATGGCGTCTGTTGAAAATTGTATACAAGTTATTAATGTCGTTTGTCATAGGTTCTTGAGGTTACGTTCAAAGGATTACAAATGTTTTAAAAACAATAAAAATACACACCTTTACATCAAGTAAACTTAACTAACATATTATGTAGGTGTAATTTGTTTAGCGCAGTGTCGTAAAAGTGTTTACAAGTTATGGATCATTAACAACAGTTTATATTGGTTAGTTTATAAATTGTCAGTGACTTAAATTTCTTTTTAATCTTTGAAAGTAATGAATTTCAGTTCAGTGAGATTTCGACCTTTAGTGAGATAATTAACGTGAGTTTATTTATATATTTCGGGTAATTTAAGAGGTACTTATCACTTCCGTAGTTATGGCGAATTCATACGATCTGTTATTCATGGGTTATACTATAATCTTCTTTAATTTGCTGGATTCAGGACATCAGGCATCTTTTTCAGTTTAACTGGTAGTAATTTATTTTCTTTTTTCGTTAATTTGGCCTCAACTTCAATAATATGGCTCCAGTCTTTATCTTATGTCTTGGTATACACTTAGTAATAACTTTTTCTGATATTTTCTATGTTTTAATGGACAATTTTGGTCACTCAAAAATTAGCGTCTCTATCATTAAAGCGTCATACATTCAGTAAAAAATCTAACGGTATTTTTGGCTTGTTACTCCACAGTTTCCATGGTAACGTAATTATTCTACCTGGTCGATCTCAAAATAAACCCATTGTTATCAAACCTTGAATTTTTTGTTTAATTTGAATAAATATTTTATAATGGCTATATTTACTTGGGGATAATTTCAATGGTCGTAATCTTTACATAGATGTTCCTATTTTCTTTCAAAGATTAGTTTGATATCTTACAAGATTGGTCTAAGCCATGTATTAATGTTTTAGTCCAAAATGGATAATACTATGCTAATACATAATTTACTTATTTCTAAGTTTTAATATAATTCTGCCATGTTCCCTTTCGTTACACATAATTACTATATTTTGCCTATTATTTCTTATAAAGGTATTGCTATTATTTTCTTTATAAATTCCTTACTTACTTAAAACATACTAACATATTACTGTAAAACTATTTCTTTTGGTATTTATTGCCTTAAACATTAAGCCAATAACTTCTTTCTTTAAATTAACAAATGAACAAATTTGGTGAGTGTTATATCTACATCATCTCTTTTATAACAGTAATCACCCTGGTGATTTTTATACTGAGATAATATTTTTTCTGTTTTTTACATTCACACTTATTCTGTGTCTTTCAGTCTAATATACTTAACTTAATTGCTCATTTAACATGTGCTTATATTTTGGGTTTGTCACACTTGTTTCACTCTTTTTTCTTAAGATTATATGCTGTTTATTTTATTACACTTATCACTTCACTGTTCAACTTTGTCACTCCCTACCTATCTCTAATTACCCTTATATTTCTCACGATCTCACTATTATTACAAAGTTTTTGTATCTAATGAGTTCATGTCTCTTTTGTTAACTTCAGACTGTCACATATCATTTTATAATATGCAAACAACATGGTATTGTAAATACATCTTTCAAACAAAACATAACTTTGTATATATTGTCATTAAAGTGATAAAAATTGGTCTGAAATGTCATAATTAGTAATAATAACAACAATTTAATAATGTTAAAATATATTGTGTTAATTGAAACATACTACATCTGTAGCAACAGCCATAATATTAGCGAATAAATAAACTCTCCAAAACCTTATACTTTCAAACACATAATGCTGAAATAATATACATACTGCTGAAATAATCTTAGTAAAAGTTCCAAAGTATATAGTAGACTATACAATTTGTTCTCTGATTGAACCACGCACACATTTCTATTCCCTGTCTGTATGAGTGTAATTTTAAACATAACAGCTGACACATCACCTATAGATAAGGATATACATACAATCATATCTACACATGGTTTTTTATGTATAACAATTGCTGATATACTGTCATTTACAAGTTACCACTAATAAAAATTTAAACATAAATTATTAACAATAATAAAAAATTATGCTCTTTTAAAACAATCTTGTTAGTTACTTGTTATGGCCATGTAATTCTTTATTTTCTTCTTTTTTCTTCACTGTCTTCTTGTCTCGCTTTACTTTGGTTAATATCTGGCCAATCTCTGGGGTTGGGTCAATGTCAGTTGTCTGTCAGTCTAGTTCGTATTTTCTTGTTTTGTGACCACCTTTGGTTGTATTCTTCCTCCTTCACTATTGATTATATTTACTACTTTCATTCTCGTTATCATTTATCTATCAAAATATATTGTTTCTTGGCATTTTTTACATACTTTTTTATATCAAATGTGATCAGGGTTTGGCAATGTTATAATATAAAAAACTGAGATCGCATAGTGGATTATACAAGGTAAAAAATTCTTAAGTATTTTTTATTTTATTTTAAAGCTTACAAATTGATTTATGTAACGTAGGGGACCATATTTTCGTTACGTTACAATATATATATATTTTTTTAAAAACCTGTTGTCACAGCAGACGGATTGTGGATTGAGATGTCAGTACTCAAAAATGTAGCTTTAATTAAAACATCGTGGTGTATTAAAAATAATTAAATAAAACTTGTAATTGTTTTACTACTTGTTGCATCAGATTCTTATTCCAAACTGAAAATCAGCATTTGTAAAGACACCACACAACAATATTCGCATTTAGCTGCTGCCATAAGACTTGCACTGTTTGGTTAATGTGGTTACACTTTTATTGTGGAATCATGTCCCCAGAAAAACATGTGGTGCATCGTTCTGTAACTTAATCAGTTTACTTATTTGTTTATTGTTCATTTTATTTACATTTTTTCCATTGCATAATAATTGGCTTTTGTTTAGTGGGCCAGTGATCTAGCATGTCAACTTTTTGCTGTACATTCTGAAGAGGTCGTGCGACGGCAGAACTTCCTCTCCCAGTTTGAAGGCCATCTGTTGGAGACACTGTTTCCTGGACTGAGGGACATGCCTCCTGCGTTTGCCACTCAGGCACCAGAGCCATTTGACACTAAACTTCCAAAGGTACAAAATCTTATCAAATTTTATTGAATTGTAACTCTTGAGTTTTCTTACAATGCTGCTAGAATTACCTCAAAATTATTTTCATTTGCAAGCATAAATCTTTGTCATTTCTTTGACACATCTCATTTATATAGCAGTGTCTATCTCATTAGGCCAGACAGTACACATGTGTACATCAGACGACTGAAATTTTATACTTTTAAATTAAAATACATTTTTTGTCGTAACTTGCCCAGATTTTGTAATGACTGGATCCAAAATATGTAATTCTCATATCCTCTTATTTTATTATCATAATAAAGTTTCATCAGTTGTTTTAGTGTGTGTGTGTGTGTGTGTGTGTGTGTGTGTGTGTGTGTGTGTGTGTGTGTGTGTGTGTGTGTGTGTGTGTGTGTGTGTGTGTGTGTGTGTGTGTGTGTGTCATAGCTTATAGTTAAAATATTTCATTTCAGTTCTATTGTTTGTTTAGTTTGAAAAATTAATATAGATATTGTAAATTGCTTGCAGTTATCACTGGAAGACATTGAATTACTTCGGGAAAAGGTACCTGATCTTGCGCTCTCAATATCCATACCTGATCTTAGTGCCATTACTCAGTTCTTTTTATCGAAATCAATAACTGCAACACTTAAACCTAAGGATAATGTTGTTTCCATTGAAGAAAGATTGGTATGTGTAATAGTTATTTTTGCTTATTATAATTGCTATGTTGAGCAGAATTAGTTGTACATTAAAAAATGTAACAGTGTGAACTTACATCTTTGACCTGGATTTGTCTACTTTCAAAATATGAACCGAGGAATTAACACAAGTTTGAAATATTGAATTTTCAGCAGATAATTTGTGAATATCTGATACTCTGAGAGTTCTATACAGTAGTCTGACCTCCTCAGTGAAACTGGCTTAGTGTTCTTGAAGATATAGTGATATGCCTCTATATGGCATCATTGTGAGGCCAAATTGGTAGTTGTAATAAGCAGCACTTTATGACAGAAACTGTCAGAATTTAAGGCTAAGGAGTTGGCATGCTTACCATGTTGTCAGGTGGAAAAACAATAAAAGGTGATAGTGAGTCGTAGTTTACTGGTGGTTTGAATTTATTAATGTAATGTTACTTTCACCTGTTGACAACACAGGATAAATATTAGCCTTCATTTGTAATCTGTGTGTGCGTGTGCGCGCACGCTCTTTTTTGGTTTTACAAGACAAATCATATTGCAGTCCCTGTGTGATAAAGTATTAAATCTGTTTTAGGATTGTGGTATCAATATTTTTTACTGAAGTTGTTATAATCTATAATAAATTAAAATTATTAAATGCAAAATACAATATAATTTCCACCTACCTGCCAAGACTCTGTTACGGGCCAGGATCCAATCACAAGTACGTTAGATACAAACATGAGTTAAGGTTATCGAAATAACTTATTCGACACATTGTTAGGAAGAGAAATTACTATTTTTAATTAATCAGATTCATTTGAAAATCTTGTTCAAAAATTTTTTCAGCATTTTACAGATTACGTTACATGTTTCTTTGTTCTGTTGGCATCTTCTACATACTACCTTACTCTACTATCTTACCTTATTGATCACTATACAAAACAAATATACGGACAGAGCCCAGCCTGCCATTCACTCATTCTCTCAATTTATACACCCTCCCCTGAACATTTTTTATTACCCCGAACCCTTAAACATGTTGTGAAATTCTATAGTCGGCAACGTGGTCTTCATTCGAACTCACTATTTAACGTTTGGCAATCACTGGTATGTCCGGAACTAAATGTAGATATTCTTCACTGAATGGTATTAACCGCGGTTACATGGATTTAAACTGTTATTTCACTTTTTTATCGGTGAAACAAAATTTTTTACTGAGCCTAACTTAGCTCTGTACCCTGGCCGGTACGCACAGAGTATGACTGGGAATCGTCCTTCACAGAGCGGGAGGAACTACGTATTCACTGCCAACAGATTTTCGTCGCCGTGCATAGCTGGTTTGCTGTGGCGTATTCACTCTATGCCTGGAACATAGTCGTTATATCAGCTAAATGTGTAGACGATATTTGCCTCTGCTATACTGATGTCACTAGCAGTAGGCGTGGCGTAACGATATTTCCTGCAGTTCGTCTTGCTGGTGTTACAAATTGTTCATTCCAGCGCCATTTTTCACAGCGTCGTTCGTTCCTCGCGGCGTCCCAACAGCGCACGTGCTTGAGATGTTAAGTGCGGGCGTCGTCACACTTATGCACATTTCTGAGAATTGGAGGGTGGTACGAATTCCTTGCCGTGTTACACCATAGAAATTGCGCCTTGCCTTTGTTTCAACTGTTCTACTTGCCACGTGTTCTGTTCCAATAGAGTTAATGTTTGCACAATAATTTTATAAAACCCCAAAATAAAATAAATAAAAATACAAATGCCCCATACCCGCAATAAATGAAATAAATGAAATTACCCTATGTTTTAGACACGTTACAATACCCCCCCCCCAATGAGAATTCTTCTGTCCAAAACAGAAGAAATCTCATTGATAAACCCCGAAGAGGATCGGTGAGGAACTGGTGCCAACAACCCCCTTGTTCTTACTCTACATGGATACACGACCCCCCCTGGCTTGGCGACCATGGACGCATCTGAACGAGATCACTGGACTTCTCTGTAAGAGATCCCAACACCGAAAAATCGAACAGACACGTGCCACGGCACACCTCCCCTTCTACCATGCTACCCCCCAAAATCCTCAAACCCTGGCTTAGATTACGCCAGATCCTCCACCGATATGTTTCCCCTTGTATGCAAGCTGGGCTGCCTTTAGCAGATACTGGGCTCACACACACTCACATTACATATTATACATTGAAAAATTCTTTAAAATTTACTATTTCATCTAAAAAAATTCAGAATTCAAAATAAAATATTGTATCAAAAAATTCTCTTCCTTATTTTCTGTTTTATTTAAAATGAGTTAATTTAAACATTTCTCCTAATTAAACATATCCTTAACCTAACATGTGAATACTTAGAGTCTAGCAATACAATGCAATACAAAATAAATCAATAAAAATAAACATGGTTAATATACAACCAGTAACATAATCAAAACTTAAAATCCACTAGCTGGCAGGCGAAAAATCAAGTTTTTTTGTTTTTTTTTCCAAAAATAATCTTCCAAACAAATTTTAAAATTCAAAAAAAAATTTTAATTTATTAAAATGTTTCCTTTACATTTAGACATTAATTAAAACTTGGTTAAATTGATTAAAAAACACAAGTTGAATTGACTTCCATATGAAACAAGCTTAGTTGGTATATGACCTCACTGTCAGCTGATCGAAACTAGGTCAAGTCCACAACCTTGACCCACATGCGTTATGTACAATTATGTCTGAAAATACACTTAACATCGGTAACATCCTAACTTGAAACACAAAACATAATAAAACTAAACATTTAAAATACCAAAATATTATTAATAATAATCAAATTGATATTTAAATTATTCAAAATAAACAATTCTTAATTTTACATTTCCAAATGCTATCAAAATTTTGTCACTGGTTTCAAAATAAAAATTTTTTGTCTTTATTATAAATCTCTTTCTTTGCTTAACTATCTCATTCTTCCTTGCGGTGGGTGATTTAAATTATTTATTCTCATTGACTGTACTACTAGATCTGTATACATATATAATCTTTCTCTCTTTGATTCTAACCTCTAACAACTGTAACTCACATGACACCCATCTCTATCAAAATCTCTCCCAAAACACTCTCTAACCCCAACTTATCATTAAACTCAAATCGCCACCTTCTCTATATATATAAAAAAAATACTCTCTAACCCTTTGTACTTAGGATATGTGTTTCCCCCCCCCCAAAACTCAATTCCCTTATCTGGCCCCTGGATTCTACCTAAGGCGGCCCCGTCCCACTAAATCGGTCCCAATCCCGTCCCAACTTATCATTATGTTGCGGACTCCTACATTACACTACCCCCTACTACAAAATTGCCATCCCCAAAATCTCAATCTTATTACCTTACTACAACTACAACAAAATAACATCATTAATTATAAACATCAGTATATCACTCAAAACTCTACAATTATTCTCCACCACTACTGTGTCAACATCAATACTTCTCAAAATTCTATAACATATATTAACTCAAAACAACATTACATTATTTTCATCTCTACTATTTCAACTTCAACTTTGACTTCAACTTGGACAGATCTATATGTCCCATAAAATATTCATCACCCAAAAACTATCTCTTATTAGCTTTCACAAATTGTTACTTTACTTCTCATTTTATCAAGTTATTTTTATCATTACTTTAAAACATCTGTAATACATTAAAACATTACATTGAACATTAATTACTTGGAACATTTATAACCATTTTACCAGTGACATGTTATTGCTAATCAGCTGATATCCCTAACACAATGAAAACACATCTCAAAATTGAACAAATTACATGAAATATATATATATATATTTATTTATCATTACTTCTCGCCTCATTGTTTCCCCTTTTTCTGATTCTGATCATTTATGTTGACCGCCTGCCAGACGGCTTAATTATCTACTTAGGTTCAAAATACACACATAATGAAAACACATTTTTTATCAATACCTATATCTAACGTACAACAACAAAATAATACATTTAAAAGCATGCAATGAGCAGCTTATATTGAATGTCTGAGCAGCTAGTTATTTAACAGAGCACAAGCAATTTTATTGGATCAAACTTGAATTATCTAAATTTTTTATGTTGTAAAATTTTGACTTCGTGACTCATCTGAGACACCTCCCAGCCACACACTCTATTGCAAATTATGTAAGGCTGTGGCGCCCCCTCGCTTTCACAAAGACGGCATATTTTGTAGTAGTTTGACCTCTCCGTGTCTTTGCTTCGGCAGTTACATTTTAACGTCTGAATATCAACATACCCTTGTTATATAGTTACACGCCCTTAATGCGGGTCTACCACCTGGCTTTGCTGCCCCCATGCGGGCAGAGTGGTAGCCGCTGTTCCATAGTACCGGGATTTCCCCTAAATGTCACCCCCCATTTAATTTCTACTATATACCAATTTCAAGTCAGCTATGGTCAAGGGACTTGATATGACCATAGCTGGCCGCTAGCCAAATCCACGATTAGTGCTGGTAAGGCAGTAATCGCCCGAAAAGTGGGGGAAATCTAACTTGCATTTCAATGCCTGTTACACTCATCACTAGTATGTGCGACACGGTCGTCTATCAGTGTGCAAATTTAATTTGCACGAAAAAGGTGTGTCGCACATTTTCGCCATTTTCGCCTCCGATGGAGGTAACACTCTCTGTTACCCCCAACCCATTTCGCTATCTATGAGAGCACAGGCCACCCCCACAATAGCAACTTAATAACTAATTAATTAAAATGATAAACTAAAACTTTCAACCATTGCAGTTCCACACTCCATTGTTCTATCACTTCATTGAGCACCAATCTACCCACCAACAGCATCCCCACTTCTTGTATTGACAACAAGTTTTTATTTTACTACACATCTTTTCAAAACGTTCCCATACTCACTGATACTAAAACTTGACAATTATATTTGGTCACTTAATTCTAAAATTTATTTAAATTTAAAATTATGTACATCCAAAATTATTTTGGTATATATTTTTTTTTTTTTTTTTCAAAATTCTATTTACATTGAAGGCTGACTCTATCTATCCTTAACCATAACTAGTAAGATTGTGGCCGCCTGAAACGGGGGTGCGATGAAGTATAAAAAAATTCCACAACAGATCTACTTTGTGCAGTTACTTCCCCTTCTATGCAACAGTGCTACCGTATCTCTCATCTCCACTAACCCGTCGTCTGTTCTGGAATTCACTATACTTCTCCGCAAAACTCTTCGTTTCGGGTGTAAGCAAAACTACTGTCAATGGCTCACCTTGAACTTTGCCATTAACACCAAAATATTTAAGTTTGTATGCACTGCCCTGTTTTTAGGTGCAGCCTCCATTATGTACAACACTCTAAGGCAGTGCAGGCACGTGACAGGTACACCGAGACCGTTGCACCTGGAGTGTATTAAAAAAATTAATTCGTGTCACGTACCTGTTGGGGTCCCCCTCCCCGTTCAAATGTGTAGTTAAATTTTTTTATTTTATACCAATTTTGGTGGAGCTGGACCATCGTTGTTTTCACCGCCCGAAGGAAGATCCGCCAACCATGGCCCGCCTCCGAGTTCCGAATTCCACGGCCAGGACTGGTAAGATCGTGACAGCCCGAAAATGGGGGAGGATCCCTTCTGTAATTATACAACAATATTTGAAATCTTATTTATAAACACAATTAAAGTGACCGATATAATTTTAAATTCGTCGCATTTTGAGTACCTACTATTTCCTGCGTCGCTGGGTTCCTCAGCACATACGCATTCTGCATTTTTACTTCTACAATTTCATAGGGTCCTTCATACAACAAGAAAAACTTCTTTATTTCTCTATCTTGAGCACTGGACAAATCATGCCTTTTTACTAACACTAACTGACCTACCTCATACTTGGTCCATTTACCCTTAACATCATGTTTCTGTTTTCTTCGCTCTCCTCTCGTAAGTAAGTTCTCGTTTGCCAATCTAATTTTCATGTTTCTGTCCAAAACTTGAACTTCTGGTGGGTATTCGAAAAGTTGTTCCAATATCCTGGGCAGCCTTGTTCCCCTGATCAACTCATGCGGCGTAAATCCCGTGGACTCATGGGTGGTACAATTCAGCCACTCCTCTACCTTTTTCACATAGGATGGCCATTCTGTGTGTTTGGCGTGACAGTACGCCCGAAATATCCTACCAATCTCTCTCATCACCCGTTCTGCTTGGTTCGACTGAGGATGATATACTGCCGTATGCTTGGGTATGATGCCTTCCCATCCAAGCGTCTGCCGCCACTTGCCGCTTATAAACTGTGGACCGTGGTCAGATAATATAATTTTCGGTTTTCCAACGTTAAACATGTAGTCTTTTACTATTTTCTCACCGAGTACTTTACTGGTCGCTCTCTTAATGCTATATAATTTCACAAATTTTGAAAAAGTGTCTAAAACTACAAATACATACAATACGCCCCCTCTACCTCTGGGTAATGGTCCATATAAATCTACTGCAACTAAATCAAACGGTCTCTCAACTTTTATGTAATTCATCTCCCCTTCCACTTTATAATTCACTACTTTCGATTTCTGACATAAATCATACACTCTCAACACTTTTCTCACTCTCTTCTCCATATTCTTAAATATACATGACTCTTTCAAAACATTAGCACACTTTCTCGCCCCAAAATGACCATACCTTATATGACAATCCCAAACGATTTTATCTATTAACCCCTCGGGTATAACTAACCTCCAATCACGCTCCCCACTATCTACTTTTTTAAACAAAATACCTTGATATACTTGAAATCGCTCATTATATTCAGATCCCTCTACCTCGGTCTCTAAACTAACAATTACTTTACCCAGTTTATTATCAGATCTTTGCATGTTTTTAATATCACTTAATTCTTCACCAAAAATTCTATCTTCTCTAGTTAATTTAAAAATTTCGATTTCTTTAAGATCCCTACCAGTTTTATTGTCTATAACATCTACTCTAGAAAGGGTATCTGGTACCTTATTATCTGACCCCTTTATATACTCCCAGGAAAAGTTATATTCTTGTAAGGCTAATACCCACCTGGTTAATCTGCTATGTGTCAGCTTACATGAATTCAGGAATGATAATGCCTTGTGGTCCGTCCGGATTATTGTGGTATTACCTAGGATGTAGGTCCGGAATTTACCCACGGTGAACACGATACTCAAAAGTTCCTTTTCTGTCGTCGTGTAATTTTTCTCAGCCGACAGCAGCGATCTACTGGCGAAGGCGATCGTCAGATGTTCCTTGTCGCCACCCTCCTGGTAGAGCTCCGCCCCTAGCGCTACATTGCTGGCGTCGGTCTGCAAATAAAAAGTCTTATTAAAATCGGGATGATTCATCATGATCATGTGACTAAACTTTCTTTTAATTTCGTTGAACGCATTTCGTTCCGTATCGCCCCATCTCCACTGTTTATTCTTCTGCAGCACAGCACTCAGTTTGGATGTTGTGTGTGCGTAGTTCTCCTGAAATTTCCTGTAAAAATTGCATAGGCCTAAGAAACTTTGTAATTGCTTAATGTTTTTTGGTTCGGGGAATCGCATTATGGCTTCTACTTTGTCAGGGTTAGCTAATATCCCCTCCTGTGTAATAATAAATCCTAAGAAATGTATTTCTGTCTGCAGAAACTTAGACTTGTCCCAATTCACTGTTAAACCCCCTTTATGTAGCTTATCTAATACGTATTCTATGTGTTCTAATGTTCAGTGAATGTCCTAGAAGCTATCAAGATATCATCGACATATACGGTTAAAAAGTCTAAATCCTTAGGTTGTAATATATTATCTAAACATTTAATAAAACTGGCCACACTGGTGTTTAATCCAAAAGGTAAGCGTTTGAACTGGTAATTCTTACCGTTAAAAAGAAAAGCTGTGTATTTCCTGCTCTCTGTTGCTAATGGCACCTGCCAGTATCCAGCTGTCAGGTCTAAGGACGTCATGTATTTGACTCTGCTGAACTTCTGTAAAATCTCATTTATTGGTTCCGGAGATTCCCTGTCAGGTATAATAATTTGATTAATTTTCCGAGCATCTAAACATAACCTTACCTTTCCATCCTTTTTTATCACTACTACCAAAGGGTTTGAGTAAGGTGATACCGATCATTCAATTATGTCTCCCTGCATCATCCGGTCTAATTCCTCCTGTACAGCCCTCCTCTTCGAAAACGGCACCGGGTAGCTCCTCTGCATGTATGGTGCGTGGTCCCGAACTTTCAGCTCACAGATGTAGTCCTTCGCTTTCCCTGGTGATTCATCAAACACCTCTCTGAACCGCTCCACAACTGCCCACAGCTCCTCTCGTTGAGCATTTCCTACAACTGTATCTTCATTAAAAAATGTGTTGGCTCTATCTGCCCACACACTCTCATTACGCTCATGCATTTCTCCCTCCTCATTCTCTAGGCTATCACTCTCTAGACATATATTTATCTTGGTCTCTATCTCTCCATCGCCTATTTGCTTATGTAACATTTTTATTCCCGTGACTTTACTTTCATTTACTACTTTTTTAAACTCTATTTTGACTGGTTTATTCCCCTTTTCAAATTTTACTATTTGTTTATTGAAATCTATTACTGCTCCGTTTCTTTCCAAAAAATCATTTCCCAATATTACATCTAGACTCAACCCTTTAACTACTAGGAAAGTGTTTTCAAATTCAACTTCATTTATTAAAATATTTAATTGTACTTGTCTGGTTATTCTCTTACTTCTTACCCCAGTTACCCCCACTACTGTAACCCCCGCAACTGGTAATGATGGTATATTC
The DNA here is from genome assembly GCA_034769895.1 of Magicicada septendecula. Lineage (NCBI taxonomy): Eukaryota > Metazoa > Arthropoda > Insecta > Hemiptera > Cicadidae > Magicicada > Magicicada septendecula. Next base: position 399,819,084 of record CM068371.1, on the reverse strand, counting down.
TTGTTTAACTCTTTTAATTCCCCCATGACATTTTCCGAAATTACAGAGATCTCGCTAAATTCTTACCTTCAATGTTAATTGTCACCTCAGTCAATCCTGCTCTGCGTTCCATCATCTTGTTCTCCTCCTCTTCTAACAATTCTTTTGCCATGTCCACCTTGATAACGTTGTTCGCATATTCGTTGGTTACTTGGACCCGGTTCTCCGTTGACAATGGTTGGGCCCGCTTCTCCATTGTCTTCCTTAGTTTCCCGTGGATTGGCCTGCTACCGCCGGATGATTTCCTCCTCTTCCTCTATTATAATGTCCTCCTCCTCTGGGCGCTCCTCTATAAAATTCTCCTCCCCTCGACTGTTGATTTGGTGGTGGGTTCGTTCTCTCGTTTCTGGCGCACTCCCTGTTTCGATGACATCTAAAACAATTTGTTCGATTAGCATAATTATCAGTTTCACAGTCTCTACACCTCCAACTCTCGCCCCTATTATCAAAATTTCCACCCCGCGCTCCCCGGTGAAAATTGTGTATTCCCCTTGGTTGATTATTATTCCCATTTATATGTGATACTGATGTGTTTATCCGCCTACTCATATCCCGTTCTCTTATATTCTGAAATATGTCTAAGATTTTCTCTAATTCCGTGATTTCTACAATCTCTCGAGTCATTAATGTAATTTGTATTTCTCTCGGTAAGTGCTTGCTTATGTGACGGACGAATGACCCAAATGGTAACGGTGGCTCTAAATATTTTGCCTCATTATATAGTCGCATTACATACATAGTTACATTACCCCCTTGGGTCCCAAAATTACCTGGTCCCATAATTTTACTCCGTAATATCTCTTGTTCCTCCTCCGACCAATATTTCTCTCGAAAAGCCGTCTCAAAACACTGATAATCTACCCAGTCTATTTTATGCACCTCCGCCCATACCGCGGAATTCCCTCTAAAACACTTCATGATTTTTAACAATTGTACCTCCCAGCTACTTCTACAAAACTGATTAAACTCTCTGACTCTATTTAAAAATTGCATAGGGTGTACCCCCCTGTTTTCGTAATTAAATAACTCCAAATCAATATCGCTATTCATATCTTTAGCAATGACTATGTGTTCAGTAACCCTATTAAGTTTTTCGTTTATAGCTATGTTCAATTCATCTTTAACATTAACTATACTCTGCTCAATTGACACAAATTTATTATTATTTAAATATTCAAATTGTTTATTATTTTTATCTATAGTATTTACTGTATTTTGTATAGCTTGTATCTCTGTTTTGCAATTACTTTCTACCTCATTTCTAACATTTTTTACTATTGCTATTTGTGATTCCAATTCACTGCTACGGTTATCTATAACATGTATTGTGTTAGTTAAGCATTGCATCTCACTCTCAATACTCTCAACTTTATCACCTACTTTACTTACAAAATTTTCTAATTTGTCATTTACTGTAATTATTTGTTGTCCAATTTCTTTCTGAATGGATTCTAACATATTCGTTTTGCTGTCTACCACACACACATACTCTCTCAACTCATCTGTTTCTCTTTTTGATTCACTGTGTATTTAATTCATTCAGTCATTAATGCTATACAATGACTTAGTTAATACGTCAAACTTAGCATCATTTGTGTCAAAACGACTATTCATGTCGCTACTGATTACATTGAATTTACTATTCATTTTCTCTAATTGACTGAGTATGATACTCATTATATCGTTATCGGACCTATTACATTTTGTTGATGTCGGGGTTATCTGCACCCCCGAATCTTCAGTTACATTACTCTGATCACTCATATTTAATTCTGTTTTATCTTTACTCACACTTGGAGTCGAATGTATTTCAAAACTGCTCATATTTGAGTCATCAAAATTTTCGACACTATTTTCATTTGCTTTATTCTCGTTATCTGACGTTTTTTATAATTGGTATTCTAAATATTCATAATCTAATTACTTAATTTTTTGTGATGTACTTTCTATATTACTTTCGGTATAGCTTTGCGTACATAACGCCTTTTTTGTTTTGCTACGCTAACCTAACACATGTTTGTATCTTTATTGTAGATGTGGAATTTAATTAATTATAATTCGTGCCTGTCACGGGCGCCATTTGTTATACTCTATATCAAATTAAATTTATTAATTACCAAATACAATATAATTTCCACCTACCTGCCAAGACTCTGTTACGGGCCAGGATCCAATCACAAGTACGTTAGATACAAACATGAGTTAAGGTTATCAAAATAACTTATTCGACACATTGTTAGGAAGAGAAATTACTATTTTTAATTAATCAGATTCATTTGAAAATCTTGTTCAAAAATTTTTTCAGCATTTTACAGATTACGTTACATGTTTCTTTGTTCTGTTGGCATCTTCTACATACTACCTTACTCTACTATCTTACCTTATTGATCACTATACAAAACAAATATACGGACAGAGCCCAGCCTGCCATTCACTCATTCTCTCAATTTATACACCCTCCCCTGAACATTTTTTATTACCCCGAACCCTCAAACATGTTGTGAAATTCTATAGTCGGCAACGTGGTCTTCATTCGAACTCACTATTTAACGTTTGGCAATCACTGGTATGTCCGGAACTAAATGTAGATATTCTTCACTGAATGGTATTAACCACGGTTACATGGATTTAAACTGTTATTTCACTTTTTTATCGGTGAAACATAAAATTTTTTACTGAGCCTAACTTAGCTCTGTACCGGCCGGTACGCACAGAGTATGACTGGGAATCGTCCTTCGCAGAGCGGGAGGAACTGCGTATTCACTGCCAACAGGTTTTCGTCGCCGTGTATAGCTGCTTTGCTGTGGCGTATTCACTCTATGCCTGGAACATAGTCGTTATATCAGCTAAATGTGTAGACGATATTTGCCTCTGCTATACTGATGTCACTAGCAGTAGGCGTGACGTAACGATATATCCTGCAGTTCGTCTTGCTGGTGTTACAAATTGTTCATTCCAGCGCCATTTTTCACAGCGTCGTTCGTTCCTCGCGGCGTCCCAACAGCGCACGTGCTTGAGATGTTAAGTGCGGGCGTCGTCACACTTATGCACATTTCTGAGAATTGGAGGGTGGTACGAATTCCTTGCCGTGTTACACCATAGAAATTGCGCCTTGCCTTTGTTTCAACTGTTCTACTTGCCACGTGTTCTGTTCCAATAGAGTTAATGTTTGCACAATAATTTTATAAAACCCCAAAATAAAATAAATAAAAATACAAATGCCCCATACCCGCAATAAATGAAATAAATGAAATTACCCTATGTTTTAGACACGTTACAAAGTTTTCATATTATTCTCCTAATTCAGTGGTTGAATGTTTCAGACAGTTCATTTTGACTTACAGTAGTAAAATTATTTGTAAACCCTATCTCCTAAAAGACTAGTAGAACAAACTGTAACATTGAAGCTCCTTAGGACTTTATAGATTTTGGTTAGCAGTATTGTGAAGTTATTAAATAATTCCCGTATGCTCCTACCAGTCTTAAAAATTTCATTTCATTCTCTTGCAGTCTGGCTTTATCCTTCATATTTATTATATACATTACTTTATGTTTCATTGCCATATATTTATACATTGGAACAGACATTACCATATAAAAATTTTAATGTCTATTTCCTAAATTTATTTTTTTGAGAGATTATTATTATATAATTTTTTTGTAATCTTTGTTTTTCTATTGTAATGAGATGTTTTATTTTGTAAATTCAGTAGCATTTGCCTTTGAGGTGTTTTGAGCCAAGACTGTACAACATATTGTATGAAAAATGCAAAAAGTATTTCACTGCGTAACTTGGAGCAAAATACAGAGGCTGCATTTACAAGCGCTGAACACGCATAGTAGTAGGTCACTATCAAAAAATTTAATTACTAACTAGACTTAATTTTTAGAGTCTTGTGTCATATTTTCAGGGCCACACCTCTTACCATCACGCTGTCTAGTAAAATATAAGGATTTTGTTTACTTGTCATTTGAACAAGTAAATTGTGTTTGTAGGTGGAAGTAGTAACTGCAGTGGGTTTGGACAGCAACCTGGATCCCACACTGCTGCAGCCTGCGGACAGTCAGAGTTCGGCCCAGAGCGCTGGCCCCAGCAACACTCAGCCTACAAGTGACAGGTGATTACCACCACATCACTATGAATTATGAAATAGTTAGACAAAGGTCATTCTGTTGTTGCTTGTGACACAAGTGTTTGTACATTTATTCAGTTTATGCCCATGTTTTATTGATTCTGTTATTAACACCAAATGTTCGCACAGTACAGATGTGGCATTCTAAGTAATGAAGCCAAGACTGTAGAATAGTCCATAATGGCCCATTGTTAATATAAGCATTAACTCTCAGTGGGCAGGGGCTATTTTTATAATATCCTCATGCAGGGGCACAGCCAGGAATTTCTCCTGGGGGGGGGGGATTAACTCTACTGTCTTTAGGGTGGGAGATGCGGTCTACCAGGCCCTAATATATGTCTTGCGCACATCTGTTGTATTTTGCGGACCTTATGTCATATTGAGAAAACTTAAATTATGCATGTACATAATTTATAACTGTGATAAATAGGGAAAGGGTAGTATTAAGGTACACAGGGTTGTAGGTTGGCAACAAATAGAAAAGTTTTCCAAAAGTAAATTTTAAATTTGTTTATTCATTGTTACAAAGAAATATTGAGTCTTCGTGACTTTCGAGAAAGTTCGTCAAGTACTTCGTCCTCAGTTACACAGATTCTCTCATGTATATACGCCATAGCTAGTCCATTTAGGCACTCTTCGGAAGTTCTGTTCCTCAAATAGGTCTTCAGCCACTTCAATGAAGAAAATGACCTTTCAGGTGTACAAGTAGTGACTGGGATTGTTGCCAAAATAGAAAATAAAGAATTTACCACGGTCAGGAGGTCAGCGGTGCAATGCTGCAAAGCCTCTATTGCATTTTTCGGCTTTTTTTCTTTCAAAATCTCTTGCCACAGAATAATCTCACCATAGACCCCTGAAGTTTCAAGTTCGTAAAACTCCGCTAGTTTGGTAATGCTAGAAGTGTTTTGATAATTACTTTCTTCTAGGCTGGTTTGTATCAAACACTGGAAAGGTGTTAGTATGTTCTGGTGAGATTCAAACTTTTGGTCAAAAGCCTGGATAGTATTTTCAAGGAAGGGGATAAATAGTGATCTTCTGAAGTATTCCTCAACTGAGTCGGCCGGAACATTGTGTCTCATTGTCTCCCGCCCTATCGTCCTTGGTCTCGAAACAGGGACCTCCAAATCTTCACACAGGTCACTAGATTTCTTGAAAATAGGTGAAAATGTGTCACCTGCCTCATTTCAAGCCTCTTCTAACTTCTTTTTTACAGTTATAGCAGACTTTATGACATCTGAAAGGTCAAGATTTTCTCTCTGCAAGTACAAGCTTAATGGTACAGTCAGTGAAAATACGTACTCAATTACAAAGAGGCTCATCAGAAAGTCACATTTTTCAATTGCACTTTGAAGAAGCTGAGCTTCAGTGGCAGCTTTCTTGTCAGTCCAGGTTTTGATTTCGTCTAAAGCTGACAGCATAGGGTGAAGTAACTCTACAAAAGATTGCACAGATCCGTGCAATCTACAAAAGAATTGTGGCATTCGATCCAACAAGTGGGGCACATTCTCTTCAACTTTTCTTTCCTTCTGTTGTCATTTTCCATCATTTCAATTTGTGTTGTTAGAACTGCTTACCTCTTTAGGGTGTTGAAAAAATTGTAAGCCCTCTCAATTGTGCCTGTACAATTTCGCACTCCCAGAACAGAGCATCCTTCAGAAATGCAGAGATTTAAGCAGTGTGAGCTGCATTGCGCATATATGGCTTTTGGGTACTTTTCCTGTATAAGTGCTTGAACTCACATCATATGTCCACTCATCGCCCCTGCGCCATCATATCCTTGACCAACCATGAACTCTGGTTGAAGATTCAGATCATTTATAGTTTTGCATATTACATCAGCTAGTCCCTTTCCAGTCATATCAGTGGTAGGAATGAACTGCAAGAATTCTTCATGGACTTTTCCATTTTCAACAAATCTAACACAGAAAGTCATTTGGGCAACAGTACCCACATCTGTCGTTTCATCGACAAGAACTGAAAACCACTGAGAATCTTTCACTTTCTCAACGAGTTTTTTCAAGATAATGTTGTTAAGTGACAAGATGATCTCGTTCTGAATTTGCCAACTTATGTAAATTGCATTTGCCCCTGCTTTTTCCAAGTGTTCCTTCAAAACAGTATCGCCAGATTCAATCCGGAAACTTAATAAAGAGCTGAAGTTTCCCTCTGCCTTTTGAGTAGGTTCGTTCATTGAAAGAGTTCCAGAGTCCCTATGTCCACGGAATGCTAAACCTCTTCTGGCAAGGAAAGTTGCTGTACATATAATCCGCTTCAATAGTTCTCTGTTTTGCTTGACTTGAACCACATGCCCTCTATCTAAAGCCTTGTCAATGCTTGGAACCCCTTCCGAGTGTGTGCCCATAAACATACCTGCCTTTTGAAGAGAATCAGCATGGTATTTTGCCTCTTCATGTTCTCAGGAAACTTCCCTGGCATCTTTCCATTTTTTGAATGGATACTTAACTAATTTTCCAGGACACAAACTTTGCTTCCCAACTGTAGTGCAGAACAAAAAACAGAACTTACAAAATGCTCCGTCTTGTGATGGTGAATACACAAGCCAGTCCCACTCACCAAGCCATCTTAGAACAAACTTCAAGTTTCTTGGACCAGATGACAGAAAAATAAAGCTGAAGTCAGGTTTCCAAGGGCTCAGAAGAAGCTTCTTCCTAATGTTGTCATCAATCTGGAACATAACAGAAAAGTTAAGTAGATACTGTAAAAAGAAAAATCTTTTTATCTTACAATAGTGATGAGAAAACAATCAAATTTTAAGAAACAATTAGGTATACTGGACTTCTCAATAAAAAAAATTGGGGGACGAAAGGGGATGAAAAAAGGAAGGATGAAAACTTGAATCCTTCTTCAGATATTTAAAAAAGTATTCATATTGAATTGATTGACTTTTCTCAACTACGTCAACTTTACTGAATTCTTGTTCACAAATGTTGTTCGTACCTGTTTTCCAATGTATAGGCCAATATCAGAATCAAACACTGTTGAAGAGTTGGGTTGCAGCAAAGCTGATGAAGATTCGTCTTCCTTGAGCCTTGGTTTCTTGGTTATTGACGTGGTCGAACTCAATCCTTCTCTTCTTTTGCCTTCATCACCATCTAGAAAAAAAACTCCAAAACTTAAAATGTTCATTACACATTTAATAGTTTAACAATGTTTGACTTGAATTTGACTGATTTGACCGATTTTAGTGTTATCATAGAACAACTAGCCGTTCATTGCTCTCGACTTCGTTCACGTGCTGGTCTATAGTAATATTCTAAAGTGGAATTATTGTGCTCGTATGTTGGTGGACCACAAATTACAAATGAAAGAGGAGTAAAAACTATATATTTTATCCCAAGTTTATTTTTACAAAGTTATGATTGTTTTCGTTCAAATGGAATTAAAAACTTTCAGTCTCTATTGTTTGTGAAGTACTGTAAAAGTGGGGTTTCGCTTACATTTTCAGTGTACAGAAAGAAATTACCCCATCTACAGATTTGTTATATATAACCAGTCCAGGAGACTAGAACAGAATATAGACTACGTAATATTTCTATCAATATTAGGGAAATGTTTTTTAATGAGGTGGCAGCACTGTCTGACACGATTTTTCGGTTACTGCTCAATGATAAATCATAGCCTCAAACTCACTGAACGTTGCAAAAATTATATTTCAATGCTGTGACTGAGTGGTAGTCAGTGTAAGTGTGCTACATTGCAAAAATCAAACTCTTGTGCATATTGCGTTTACCAAGTAGGATTATAATACAATAATCTGTGAAATAAATAAGTATTTGACAATATGACAGTGGTCGCTATTTTAGTTAGTTAAACTGTAAACATGTCATGAACAATCAAACTTACCTGGAGTTAAACTTGTTGTTGATGCATCAGAACGCTGGCTGAAGAACCTCCGAATATCCATCAATAAAGAGTGCAGGAACAAACTATGAAACAAAAATAAAAACTTATTCTCTTCACTCCCGAGAAGACGAGAAACTGCCAGAAGTAGTGATGAGCGAGTAAAACAAACGTTTATAGACCACCCATCCCCCCACACCCCACCACTTTTGCGCACCTCACGGCCGAAGTCAGACAATCACTTCCGGACATTCCCGACAAGTCGCGTATTTTCCCTCCAATTAAAAATGAGAAAGGCTTATTCTACACGAGCAGGTGTACCGCCGCGGTTTGCCTGTTACAAACTGAATAAAAATTGCGCATTCTATACGTTAAGCGGTTGAACCACTGCGAGTGAATGGCAAGTAAAACGCGCATCATTCTACACATAGCGGTGTTGCCTGCCATGGTAATGGCGGCAAACACTCACTGAGTGGACTTGCAGAGAGTTGCAGTTTACGGTCATGGAATTGAGGATTAACACCCCTCAGTGCACTATCACCATGTTTTGATATGAGAACTTCTTAACCTGTTTTAAAACTTCTTTATTATGTAGCCCATTCAACATAAAAAAATATATTTTTTAATCTCTCTGGGGGGGTTTTATCCCCCAAACACCCCCTCGCTGCGCCCCTGTCCTCATGTACATTACAAGTGGACAATAATTATCATAGGAGAAACGACATACACTGATATGCAAAAAGTGGGTACATAATCTATTCTAGTTCCATGTATCCTGTGTGTGTGTGTGTGTGTGTGTGGGGGGGGGTGCTTGCATGTGCGTGCGCATGAAAACTCCAGAGGAAAGAGCAGTCAAGTGATATTAAAAATAGATATTACCAGATATCAGTTTACTTTTATATAAAGTTGTAAAATGAAAATGAAGAACGCCATTATGTACCATTATGAACATAAAAAAAAAAAAAAAATTGTTTGTTAACACGTCCTCATGTAACGTGTGCTACAAATTTAGGTAGCTAAACAAAAATAAGTAAATAAATTTTAATTTATTTAAATTGTTGCATGTTTTGTTTATATTGCTCGTCCTCACTTACTGATAAAACAACATTCATGCTAATCAAGTTAATTACTAATTAAAAATTGTGGATTTATTTTTGTTTACAAAATTGGTTGTAGTAATTTCTGCTATAACTAGGTTCAATACTGTTTTTGTTACCTTAATTCCGAGCTTGAATAGATAGTACGCATGTAATGAATACATTCTCTGAGTATGTAAATAGTACTGCATTATTATCATTTAATTTTTAATATAAAAATATTTACTCTTTGATACTGTAAATCATATAAATATGATGTCATGTTGTATACATTACTATTTGACCCAAGTTTTCAAAGTGTGTGTCACAAAACACATGCACATATTGTACAAATAAGAGTAATAATATACATAAATCTTAATATAGTAATGTAATAAAAGATGTACTTTGTATTTGTTGCAGGGGATTCGAGTCGGAAACGGACACTGAAGAATTTGAAAAGGTTGGACAGAGCCCATCTGACTTAGCTTTTGACAAACAAGACGGTCGCCGTCTTAAAGTAATATAAACTGAATACAAACAAACAGTTGTTGTATACTCTCTTGCTCACAACCCATCCATGTTGTTGGTAGAGACCAGATTAGTGTATATGGCTACAGTATCTGTAGAGTCGTGTGTGTGTGTGTGTGTGTGCGCGCGCGCGTGCGTGTGAATTGCTTTTTTTGTCCTAGATAGTAAATTTGTCACAATTTTTAAATTTAATTTCTAATGATTGTTGAAAATGGACAGTTGAATGTTGATTATTCAGAATAACCTGGGTCAGCAATTTTATAGACAGTTGAACAGGCAAATGAAAAAGAATTATTTACACTAAATCCAATCAGAACTTCTTTTTTAACAAATACTCTGACCGTAATGGTCAGTATTTTCTGGATTTCCTACTGTGTGTTGATGAACCAAATTATGTGATAGTGTTTATAATGATGGGCAACAAGATACAATATATGTATAACAAGATTCTCCCTTTTTTTTGTTCTACCAAGGGTAATAAATTTAGTGAAAGACACTAACTTTATGCTTCTGTGACATTTATCACTTTCATAGTCCACCTACATGGCTACGCTAAGCAAAATTAAATAAAGAGGTGCATTGATAAATGAACATATGGTTTCATGACCGGTGTACACTGTTACAATCTTCCAGGTTGTTAGGCCATGGTCCAAATTGTCTATATTCACATTCAGACTTGACAAGATAGCTGTGCCAATCAAAAGAGGAGAGCAGTGTGATTGGCCAAATAATGACCAACCAGCACCTTAAGAAAAATGAATAAAAGAAGTGCCTCAGTGGGATAGAACAGTCTTTGTTCTTATTTGTTTGTGGGTGATTGTAATCTGTGTTCCTGCGCCACAATCTGGACCACGGCCTAACAACCTGAAAATTGTGACAAGGAGGTGCATTGTTGTACTTGAACTCAACTTGGAAGAGAGAACAGTAAAATGAAAACTTCTAAATTCTAAAGAACTGAAAACCATTAGTAACTGTGAAGTTTCTTTGAAACATGTTAGCTAATTTAGTAGGCACTTGTTGTGCATCATTATTTTCATACAATTTGTAGAATGTTTCAAATGCCTAGAGAGACTTCCGTTTTTTTAACCTTTCCAAAATTTGTAATGAAATACTTATCTTGCTTCCTTTTTTCCGAAATATACTCTCCACATTCCGAAGAAACTCAATCACTTGTAACAGTACAGAATTGTGTGCTACCTTAGTTTCAATTTCAAACCAGTTTTAATTTTTAATTGTCAGTATCCACCTGTGAGGTGCCCCTTTGTAACCAGCAACACATACATTGTTAGCATAAACAACTGATGTCTAGACAGCCAGACTAGACGTATTACGTAATAGCCCCAGCAGCAGTCTCCCTTGTGAATCACAGTATGCAGATTATCATCATAGTGTCAGCATCAGACAGAAGCAGCATACAGTTGTCTGCAAGTTAAGTTAAACTGTGGCCTCGGGTGCAGGATAGGCCGAAAATATTATAATCGGCCTATCTAGTAAAGAGATGTTTACCCTTTCTGTGTCTATTCAAAATTTGATTTGCAGCAGTTCTCTCTAGAACGAATGCTCAATCATTTTCATATCTCTCATGAAGATTAGACACGATTGACACTGGTGTATCTTTTGGATCAATCGTTTGATGATTTTGTTCATTTTATATATATAATGCAACGATACAGCCATATGCTGTATTGAGCATTGATTTAAATAAATATAAAATTTGTAAAATTATTATAAGTTTGGGGTAAATGGACAGGTCTGGGATTGTAAAAATGTTTCATTGTTATACTAGGGGAGAAATTAACCTGTTCCAACAGGCAAAGAACACCTGTTCGATTGTATGTGTGTTACGCGTGTATCTTGTGTGTGTTAGTGATGCATGTACAGACAGGAATCTCAGCTACCCTCCCCAGTTAATTACTAAAATAATTATTTTAATTCACTGTGTGAAAACTAATTAGTGTATAAACAAACAAAAGACACCAAAGTGTGTGTAAATTTTATAGTTATCCACAGTAAGAAAATGACGTTAATAGAACACACTACGCGAAGTCAGTGCAAAATAAATGTGCCAAAAATACGCAAATTACACTAAGACGCTCAAATTAATACAGTGCATGCTTAATCAAATTAGCTATGATTTGTGCTATCTCAATTCCGTACAAAACATTGCCATTTGCAAAAAATGCAAATATATGAAAAGGTTCGGGAGTGGGGGCTATCATGTGATCTGTAGGTCTCGACAGGATAATTTTGGAACCAACAGGTGCGGAATCTCGAGAGGGTACAAATTAAGGGTTCGACTGGAAGCCCTTCTCTTCTTTTCAAAACACAGTTGCAGTCGGACATGCTGTCCGTCGGCAGAAGTTTTATTTTATTATAAGTCTCATCTACGAATGAATAAAGACGTTCAGTAATTATGTTTACACTAGTATGGGAAATGTAGAGTACCGGGACCGTGTAAGTCAGCAAGAGTATCAACAGAGAAGCTACAACGAGCAACACGAGATGCTAGACGTTAGGAGATGCTTTTTAGACGCCTAACAGCCAAACGAGATCCACCTCGCAGCAGATAGTAATTCTCTGGGACGGACCACACACTGCTGGAGAACGACGCTGGACTCTGGACATATCCAGGACCACACCAAGCCAGGGGTAACGGAAACCCAACTCTTGACAACGCTGGACCCCGTCAATAAGTCATAAGGTCATCAAAACTCGAGGTGACATGCATAATGCATTTATAATGATTTTTTTAAAGAGCTCATAAAGACTATATAAAGAGACAATGAATTAAAACATAAAAGTTTATAATTAGAAAGAATGTAATAGAGTCTTATATAAATGTTTTAGTCATAAGAATGAGCGATCGCATATAGATAAATAAAAAAAAAAGAGAGTTTAATTTTGAGATAGTACAGTATATTTTTTTTTTATCAAACTAAAATAATTGAAATGATTTGATATTTGCATTTTGTAGAAAAGAATAATTTAAATTTTGAATACGAAACAAATGCCAGTCTCAGAGTAAAAAAAAAGTATAGACTGAGCAAGCAGAGGTCAGATTGTTAAATGAATTCAATTAAAATAAAACTTAATTACATTTAAATTTTATTTTTCCTTATTAAATCAATTTGAATAAATGTCTAGATTAAGATTATTAACTTGTCTAGTTGTCTAGAGGTAAAAGTGTTTTAAATGTGTGTAACACCGTATAGCTTAAGAGATGAACTTAATAATGAGTGATATCTTGATCGGAGATTATTAACAGTGTTTATTTATTTATAATGCTTGTAAAAACAATAAACATGAAATTTTAACTACTCATAAATTTACTACTCTTATTATAGTTACACCTGGTATCGTTATATACGGTTAAACACCTGGTATCGTTATAACTGTTTACACCTGGTATCGTTATAACTGTTTAAATACCTGGTACCATTATATAAAATTGGCGCTCCAAGATCATGGGGCTCCACAAATTTAAATTACATTATATAATTTGCAACGATATATAATTTTGGCGCTCCAAAATCATTAGGGTTCCACAAAATAAATTATATAAAATAATTTGTGCCGTTGTATAATTTTGTTGCACGTTAACTTGGGGCTCGACACGCCTACATTTAATAATTAATGTATGCTCTATGATTACCAGTGTTTGATAATTTATATGATATAATTAATATTATATTTTAATTGTTTTTGTATGTTAGTTATTTTAAATTTGTTGTGTGTATTGTATTGTAATAACGCAACTGGCGCCCACCCCAATAAACAGGTGTAATTGTAATATGAGTAGATAAAAATAAATAAATGTAATTAAACAATAAATAGGCCTAAATAAAAGCTCGCGTACGGTTCACCAATAATAAATTATAAATAAATATTTTAATAATAATTCACTATGGCAGCACCAGGAAGTATTAGTATGGAGCCAATCATTAAGATGATGGGAAACATTATGGACGAATATGGAATAAGACAGAATGTATTGTTATTTTCTATAATGAATTAAATTTATTAATTACAAAAATGCAATATAATTTCCACCTACCTCCACGATCTCTTCTGCCGGGTTCCAGGATCCGATCACAAGTACGTTAGATACAAACATGTGTACAGGTTTGGGCAATAATTAACCATAATCATTTTTTGGAAGAGAATTAATATTTTTTCTGTATTCAAACGTGATAAATTTATAAGTTTTCTCCAAAATAGATCTTTGTTTTACATGTTTCAAATGTTGTGCAACTCTTACATCTTACTTGTAATAGAACTTACGAACTAGGGCTTACCTTATGTATCATTCATATTTATACAAACACAATTACAAACACAAACAGCCCAGCTTTGCTCACTCACACATACACACAGACCCCGAAAAATTATAACACCCTTAACATTTTGGAAGATTCCCCACCCGGCGGCAACGTGCTTCACTCACGCATTATTATGACTTCTCGCTTTTTTTCCCTGCTTGGTGTCCGAACCCGATATTTATGTTCTTCAAATTATCTAAACACTCCACTGTTTATCAATGATAATTATTTTCACCAACAGTTCCACTTTTTACTGGAAAAAATAAAAAAAACTTTGTAGAGAGCCTACTTAGCTCCGTGCCGGCCGGCACATATAGTGTAACTGGGAGCGTGCTTGTCTGAGCGGGGGGAACTTTGTATTCACGGCCAACAGATTTTCGTCGCCGTTCATGCTTAATTGCTGTGGTGTATTCACTCTATACATGGCACATAGTCGTTATTTGTGTGGTAACCGGGGACGATATTTGCCTCTGCTATACTGATGTCACTAGCAGCGGGCGTGGCTTAAATACATTTCCTGTAGCTGGCTGGTTGGTTTTACAAATTGTTCATTCCAGCGCCATTTTTTGCATCGACGTTGGAGTTTCACGGCGTCACTTCAGCGCCCCGTCCTGAGATGTTAAGTGCGGGCGTCGCCACACATATACAGAGTTCTGAGAAAATTAGGGTGGTACGAATTCCTTGCCGCATTCCACAATAGAGATTGCGCCTCGCCTTTGTCTCAAACTGTTCTACTTGCCATGTGTTCTGTTGTAATGGAAATAACGTTCGCCGGGAAATAAAACTTTCACAATAAATTTATAACATCCCACACAAAATGAAATAAATAAAAATGCAAATACTCCATACTGTAATAAATAAAATAATCCAATTTTGGACACGTTACAATACCCCCTCAATGAGAATTCTGCTGTCCAGAACAGAAGAAATCTCATTGATAAACCCCTAAGAGGACCGGTGAGGAACTGGTGCCAACAACCCCCTGGTTCTTAATCTACATGGGTACATGACCCCCCTGGTTTGGCGACCATGGACGCATCTGAACGAGATCGCTGGACTTCTCCGTAAGAGATCCCAACACCGAAAAATCGAACAGACACGTACCCCAGCACACCTCACCTTCTAACATGCTACCCCCCAAAATCCTCAATCCCTGGCTTAGATTATGCCAGATCCTCCACCGATATGTTTCCCCTTTTATGCAAGCTGGGCTGCCTTTGGCAGATACTGGGCTCACACACACTCACATTACATATTATACATTGAAAAATTCTTTAAAATTTACTATTTCATCTAAGAAAAATTCAGAATTCAAAATAAAATATTGTATCAAAATTCTCTTCCTTATTTTCTGTTGTATTTAAAATGAGTTAATTTAAACATTTCTCCTAATTAAACATATCCTTAACCTAACATGTGAATACTTAGAGTCTAACAATACAAATCAATACAATAAATCAATAGAATTAAACATGGTTAATACATAAATAATAAAATAATCCATACTTAAAATATTCATTAGCTGGCTGGCGAAAATCAAGATTTTTTTTTTTTTTTCAAAAAATTTCCAAAAAAATATTTTCCAAAAAATTTTAAAATTCAAAAAACAATTTAAGTTCATTAAAAGGTTTCCTTTACATGTAGAAATTAATTAAAACTTGGTTAAATTGATTAAAAAACAAGTTGAATTGACTTCCATATGAAACAAGCTTAGTCGGTATATGACCTCACTGTCAGCTGATCGAAACTAGGTCAGGTCAAGTCCACAACCTTGACCTACATACGTTATGTATACTTTCTATCTGAAAATACATTTAACATCTGTAACATCCTAACTTGAAACACAAAACATAATAAAATAAAACACTTAAAATAACAAAATATTATTATAAATAATAAGCAAATTGACATTTAAATTATTCAAAATAAACAATTCTTAATTTTACATTATTTTCCAATTCTATCAAAATTCTGTCACTGGTTGTAAATTGAAAATTTCATACCTTTATTATAAATCTCTCTTTGCTTAACAATCTGATTCTCCATTACTGTGGGTGATTTACACATTTAATCTTTCTCCCTCTGACTCTAACAACTAACACCTTCAACTACCCTGACACCCATCTCTATCAATATCTATCCCAAAACACTCTCTAACCCCAACTTATCATGGAACTCAATTCGCCACCTTCTCTCTATATATATAAAAATACTCTCTAACCCTTTGTACATAGGATACGTGTTTCCCCCCCCCCCAAAAACTCAATTCCCTTATTTGGCCCCTGGATTCTACCTAAGGCGGCCCCTCCTGACTAAAATCGATCCCTATCCCGTCCCAACTTATCATTATGTTGCGGACTCCCACATTACACTACCCCCTACTACAAAATTGCCATCCCCAAAATCTCAATCTCATTACCTTACTACAAATACAACAAAATAACATAATTAATTATAAACATCAATATATCACTCAACACTCCACATAAATTCTCCACAACTACTGTGTCAACATCAATACCTCTCAAAACTCTATAACATATATTAACTCAAAACAACATTACATTATTTTCATCTCTACTATTTCTTCAACTTTCAATTTGACTTGGACAGATCTACATGTCCCACAAAATATTCATCACCAAAAACTATCTCTTGTTAACTTTCACAAATTGTTACTTCACTTCTCACTTTATCAAATTATTTTTATCATTACTTTAAAATATCTGTAATACATTAAAACATTACATTGAACACTAATTACTTGGAACATTTATAAACCAATATACCAGTGACCTGTTATTGCTGATCAGCTGATCTTACTAACACAATGAAAACACCTCTCATACTTGAACAAATTACATGAAATATATATTCATCAATACTCACTTCTATTACGTTAACTGCCTGCCAGTCAGTTTAATTATCTGCTTAGTTGAAAGAATACACACATAACGAAAACACATATTTTTATCAATACTTATATCTAACGTACAACAATAAAATAATACATTTAAAATCATGGCATGAACACCTTATATTGAATGTCTGAGCAGCTAGTTATTTAACAGAGCACAAGCATTTTTATTGGATCAAACTTTGAGTTAGCAAAAAATTTTTGTATGTGGTAAAATTTAAATTCGTGGCTCCTCTGAGTCACCTCCCATCCACACACACTATTTCAAGTTATGTAAGGCTGTGGCGCCCCCTCGCTTTCACAAAGACGGCATATTCTGGAGTAGTTTTACCTCTCCGTGTCGTTGCTTCCGCTGTTACATTTTAAAAGGTTCAGATATCAACATACCTTTGTTATATAATTACATGCCCTTAATGCAGGTCTACCACCTGGCTTTGCTGCCCCCAAGCGGGCAGAGTGGTAGCCGCTGTTCCATAGTGCTTGGATTTCCCCTAATTGTCACCCCCCATTCAATTTCTACTATATACCAATTTCAAGTCAGCTATGGTCAAGGGACTTGGTATGACCATAGCTGGCCGCTAGCCAAATCCACGATTATTGCTGGTAAGGCAGTAATCGCCCGAAAGTCGGGGAAATCTAACTTCATTTCACTGCCTGTTATACATCGTCTTATTATGTGCGACACGAACGTCTATCAGTGTGTAAATTTAATTTACACGAAAAAGGTGTGTCGCACATTTTCGCCATTTTCGCCTCCGATGGAGGTAACACTCTCTGTTACCCCCAACCCATTAAAGCGTTACGAGCTTTAATTAAATATTTGAATCTAGAAAACTGTGTATACATCTGAAACTCTACTTGCTTTTTAAATCAAAATATTCGAATTTGTCCCACTTACCTTCATTGCGAAACAACCAGGGTGTCGTCTGATGTACTTAGGCAGAGAAAAACAACAGGTAATGCAATGACACACACGTATTTTACAAACATAAATAAAATGATATTTTATTTATTTAGCATGACAATTTTTCTGTTTACCTTCCAGTTTAAATTTATTAAAATATGCCTTATGACTGAATTGTGAAACTACGTCAAATTATGATTTCTACTGTAGTTATGCTTTTTCTACAAATAACACTCCGAACAATATTTGATTCACCTAGCCATGCTATCAAGATTTATTTATTACTGAATATATATATATATATATATAGACTTACGACTAACTTATTTCTACTCAAAGAACGACCCAGTAATGCACACGCACAACTCACATACTATTTTAATTCCCCATAATTTAGATTTAGCGCTTTTAAATTGATTTTAATTAGTTAATAGATGTTTAAATGACTACTTTCCTGAACTTAGATCCATAACGACCACGTGGTGAATTTAGTTCATTGTTGTTTTCCTTGTTGTCTGAATAGGGTTCACTTTTTTATGTCCGAAAAGTTTCTGCTGTTAATTTAGATATTCACCAATCACATTTTGCACTGCTTTTTTGTTTCTGCACTCACATAATTAAAATTTTGCTTTAACACATGGTACTGTTTTACAGCCGGCCGGCTATCGGTGTTGAAGGCGACAACATAGTTTTCCTAAGCGTCTATATAAACCACGCCTTCTCCATCCATGGCAACTATGTTCGTGATTGGTTGGTAAAAATCACATGACGCTTTAATGAGTCGTCACG
Source organism: Magicicada septendecula (assembly GCA_034769895.1). Taxonomy (NCBI): domain Eukaryota; kingdom Metazoa; phylum Arthropoda; class Insecta; order Hemiptera; family Cicadidae; genus Magicicada; species Magicicada septendecula. The sequence continues at coordinate 399,800,515 of CM068371.1, read as the reverse complement.
TGATATCACTTGTGGAGCGAGTTTAAATAGTTTCGTTCTGTCTCTGGGCTCGCTAAAAAGTTTGTGCTTTTTGCCAACGGAAAACGCAATCATCCGCGCACCGGTTCGCATTCCAATACCTCAAGGAGCAGTGCTTATTGCAGGGCGCTGACAAAATATGCGTCTTGGTGCCCCGACGAAGTAAAACAAGGAATGTTAATTGTTCAAAACTGAGGCCCTGTTTGGGTAGACCTTATGTTACACTTATAATTGCAATAAAAAATAAAACCCCTCAATTTTGTCCCATCACACCATTTCGCTATCTACGGGAGCACAGGCCACCCCCGCAATAGCAACTTAATAGCTAACTAATTAAAAAATTTTATATACATTATAATATAATATTTTCATCAAGAATCATTTAACTCGTTCATAAATTTCTACCATTTGACTTTCATAAAATTTTCAAAATTTATTATTAACAATTAGTATATATCATTTTACATTTATTATTAAATTTTTTAATTATCATTTTTATTAAACACAATTATTTCCAATAATCTCACTATTGAATTAACATCTCAATTACACCTGTAAACATTTTTATTATACATGATTATAACATTTTTTATACTTACAATCCATTTACCATGATATACACACAAAACATAATCACCATACCACAAGACTTTCACCTCACCTCTGAAACATTTCACAAAATATCAGTTTACATCAAACAATTTAGCCATCTATTACCAAATTCCAAACCTCGTAAAATAATTTGAATTCATTAAAAAGTTAATTATACAACATTTACATAATCAATCGAAATATTAAAAATATATCAAATTGTTTTAATTAAATTCATTATTAAAATACAAATTCCAATACTATCAAAATATTTCCCCTTAACCAGTTCTTGTTTTCCAAAATTAATTCTGATATTTATTTATTTAAATTGCAAAATATTATTATTATTATTATTGCAACATTTACACACACTTGTTTACTTACATCCTACAATGCACACAAATAAATTCACTACCATTTATTTACAAATTTTTGTCATTTACTGTTCAGTTTTTTCCGCACTTCATTGTCCAAATTTGCCATGTCAGAACCATAAAACATAATGTTTATAACTGTCTTTTATTGTTTCATAGTTTAACCTCCATCGTCCCAAATAAGTCTTGGTTTTATACAACACTGTTGATTTTTATTGACAAACAAATGGTTACTTTGTGTGTCATAACTAGAACAACCAAACTCACTCATTTTACCAAAATGCTCATTAAACCAGTCCACGTTAAGTATTTTTGTTAAGTCTCCATCAGCAGATTCACTCATTATTGGGTTAATTACTTTTGTCAAATCATTATAGTCATTATTATTCAAATATACTTTTAAACTTTCTTTCCATTCGTCATACTTTCTATCCAGATTATACAATTCTGTTACTTTCTCCACATACAATTCTCTGTTTAGATCTCTCTCATCACAATACCAAATCATACTTTCAACATCATTATTACAGACAGAGGGTACAACATTATACAACATCAATAAACAACTCAACTCTTCTACTAATACGGGTCTCTTGCCCTTCAAAAACGACATCTGTGAACACTCTGGTTCAGAAAAAATAAAGGGAAAATTTACCCTCTGCCCTACACATTCATCTACTCTTTCTTTCCATTCTTTTTCTAACTCATTAACACACACTAACATCTCATAATCACATTCCACAAACTCATCAGTACTCTCAGATATTACATTTTCAATTACCTTATTATTCTCATTATTTTCAACAACCTCATTATTATTTATTAATTCTTGATCTAATACAACATTGTCATTACAACTTTCATTTATATTACTATCTCCCATACATACACACTCTCTTGACTCCTTTGTTTCTCTATATATTTCGTTCAACTTACTCTCCAGACTACATAATGAATTAGTTAATACATCAAACTTAGCATCATTTATGTCAATACGACTATTCATGTCGCTACTTATCACATTAAATTTGGTCTCAAAATTACTATTCATTTTCTCGAATTGACTGAGCATGATACTCATTATATCGTTATCGGATCTATTACATTTTGTTGAGATCAGGGTTATCTGCACCCCCGAATCTTCAGTTACATTACTCTGATCATTCATATTTAATTCTGTTTTATTCTGACTCGCACTTGGAGTCGAATGTATTTCAAAACTACTCATATTTGAGTCTTCAAAATTTTCGACGCTATTTTCATTTATTTTATTCTCGTTATCTGACATTTTTTACAATTGATATTCAAAATATTAATACTCTAATTAATTAATTTTTTGTAATGTGCTTTTGTATTACTTTCGGTATATCTTTGCGTACATAACGCATTTCTATTTTGCTGCGCTAACCTAACACATGTTTGTATCTTTATTGTAGATGTGGAATTTAATTAATTATAATTAATTATAATTCGTGCCTGTCACGGGCGCCAATTGTTATGCTCTATAATTGATAACATTTATTAATTACAAAAATGCAATATAATTTCCACCTACCTCCACGATCTCTTCTGCCGGGTTCCAGGATCCGATCACAAGTACGTTAGATACAAACATGTGTACAGGTTTGGGCAATAATTAACCATAATCATTTTTTGGAAGAGAGTTAATATTTTTTCTTTATTCAAACGTGATAAATTTATAAGTTTTCTCCAAAATAGATCTTTGTTTTACATGTTTCAAATGTTGTGCAACTCTTACATCTTACTTGTAATACAACTTACGAACTAGGGCTTACCTTATGTATCATTCATATTTACACAAACACAATTACAAACACAAACAGCCCAGCTTTGCTCACTCACACATACACACAGACCCCGAAAAATTATAACACCCTTAACATTTTGGAAGATTCCCCACCCGGCGGCAACGTGCTTCACTCACGCATTATTATGACTTCTCGCTTTTTTCCCTGCTTGGTGTCCGAACCCGATATTTATGTTCTTCAAATTATCTAAACACTCCACTGTTTATCAATGATAATTATTTTCACCAACAGTTCCACTTTTTACTGGAAAAAATAAAAAAAACTTTGTAGAGAGCCTACTTAGCTCCGTGCCGGCCGGCACATATAGTGTAACTGGGAGCGTGCTTGTCTGAGCGGGGGGAACTTTGTATTCACGGCCAACAGATTTTCGTCGCCGTTCATGCTTAATTGCTGTGGTGTATTCACTCTATACATGGCACATAGTCGTTATTTGTGTGGTAACCGGGGACGATATTTGCCTCTGCTATACTGATGTCACTAGCAGCGGGCGTGGCTTAAATACATTTCCTGTAGCTAGCTGGTTGGTTTTACAAATTGTTCATTCCAGCGCCATTTTTTGCATCGACGTTGGAGTTTCACGGCGTCACTTCAGCGCCCCGTCCTGAGATGTTAAGTGCGGGCGTCGCCACACATATACAGAGTTCTGAGAAAATTAGGGTGGTACGAATTCCTTGCCGCATTCCACAATAGAGATTGCGCCTCGCCTTTGTCTCAAACTGTTCTACTTGCCATGTGTTCTGTTGTAATGGAAATAACGTTCGCCGGGAAATAAAACTTTCACAATAAATTTATAACATCCCACACAAAATGAAATAAATAAAAATGCAAATACCCCATACTGTAATAAATAAAATAACCCAATTTTGGACACGTTACAGTATCTGCTAGATTAGATAAACAAATAGAAGAGTTATCACCAAATAAAGAACAATTAGGTAAAACATGAAAAGAATATAATACAATACTAAGAGTAGGAGCAAAAGTAGAACAAGATATCGTAATTAATACTGCACACTTAATACCTACGGATATCGACAATAATACGCGTATAAACGCACGCGAAAGTAATGTTAAGATTTATGACTACAACCGAATATTTTAACAGCAAACTGAAGAAAGAATAGGAAGATAAAGTGTAAGTGCGTGCACACGCGCGCGATATCACCCTTCTGTAGGCAGCAAGACAAAGGATGAGTAGAGGGGATGTGAGTAACATGTTTCTAAATAACGGGTAAACTGCCAGTGTGGTTTTCTATTGTAACAGCGACAACATCGCTTATCTGTACTTTGTTTTCATTCAGCGTTTTTGTAGTGCGTTTGCGGTATGAGTGATATTGTGGAGACTAAAGGCACGCAGTCAAATCAAATTAAACGTAACCCGTACGATGCGACTTATAAATTAATTGTGATACAAAATATAGAAAAAACATGTAATCGCAAGCCGCAAGAAAATTCGATATTGATAATCCTGTATTCGACGATGGAGAAAACAGAAGGAAAGACTTTTAAATGCAAATACTCGGCGACGAGCATTCGCGGGACCTCAAGTTGGGCGTTTTGTAGCAGTAGAGTCCAGCGTCTGTGAATACGTATGGCTTTTAAGAAGGCAAGTACTCCATGTCACTAGACATGTTTTAAAATTAAAAGCTTTAGAAATCACAGAAGAATTAAAAGTCTCCGGTTTCAAAGCCAGCTTCGGGTGTATAAGACGAATGATGCAGCGAAATGGATTTGCGCTTAAATGACATACATCACTCGCGCTAAAACTACCGAGTGACTACGAAGAAAAACTACAGTATCAGCGGTTTGTCATTCATTTACGTAAGAAGCATAATTATTCACTTGAACACGTGGGAAATGCCAATGAAACGCCCGTATTTTTTATTTTTTATTTACGTATATTTACGGTGGACCAAAAGGGAACCAAATCTGTAACAGTAAAGATTATGGGAAATAAAAAATTACATGCCACTGTAATGCTTGCTGTATTAGCCGATGGACGAATATTTCATAGTGAAACAAGATGCATATCGGTGTATATTGTTCAGTGTTAGTCGTCGTGATGTCTTCCACTGAACGTGTGCGACGCCTGCGTCAACGACAATGCAAAGACAGGGATCGTGAAGAATTAAATGAATTCTTGATGAATACTCCGTTCTCATCAAATACAATTGAAGATGAGAAAATTTGCGTGTTTCAAAACAAGAAACAAGAAGAAAAGAAACGAAAGAACGCTGCGATAGCCAAGCAATATCGCCAGAACAGGAGTCTGCAGTTTATGCACATTATACATTTCAAAACCCTAAAAACATTATCATGCTTTATTGTTTTTTTTTTGTCTGTCAAATTCTATCCGTTAAATCCGAAGTCCGTTAAATCGAGGGTTTACTGTATATATAAATTTATATGTAAAATAACAACATCCTTAAAACTACCATCAAAATTTAATTAACCCAAACTAGCGCTTCTTATTTTATCATTTTTATTATTTTTATTCACGCTCGCATTCATACATATGCCCCATGCCCATTTGAGATCTCATTTTCTTTATTCAATGGTAAATAGCGTACTCTAAAAGAACATAATTTTGAATTTGATATACCACTCTGGTTACTGATCTGGCTTACGAAAGAGTCCAATGTTCTGTAGTACCTTCCATCACTCCGCACATATTCGTCACACCATCTTTTAGCTAGATTGTTACTTTAATTATTTAATTACTCACCAGATAATCATGTTCCGATTTTTAAATTATACATTCGGTTTTAAAATCACATTTGTTTGAGTTGTGGGCCCGCATTTTCGTTCCGGAACTTTTGTCACCACCGGCCAGCTTTAAGCTGTATATGCGACTGAGGCGGATTTTACTGTGTTGAGTTCTTTGTTTTCTGCACACGGGGCGAGAAAGAATGTTTCGTACATGTTTTTCAAGCTGTTCACAGCGTCACACCCATGCGCGCGTATGCATGAATACACCCCCCTCGTTGATAACTTTTACATTCCCAGACTCGTTAATTGCTTTTGTGTGACAGCGACACATACGTACGGCTTGGCTTGGTATCGCACTGACTGCAAGGTGTTAAAAAACTGTCAAACGTTTATGATCAAAATGTTGTTCAGCTTGAGTGACTACTATATTCTACAATTGTTTAAGAAGGAATAAACCCCAATAGTTTGTCCCGTTACAATACCCCCTCAATGAGAGGTTTTATACTGAAGCATAAAAACTCTCATTGACACATTCATACTCCCTAAAGGGATCAGCTAGGATATGTCGCCACAACCCCCTGTATTGTTTATATAAAAGAATATGGATAACTTACCCTGGGTCCAGTGGCCGTGACCGCACCTGAATGACCTTACTGGACTTCTCTCTCGAGATCCCAACACCGCAAGGCCAGTCAGGCACTTGACGCTCCTGCTCTGACGCGCTGGCCAGCTCAGGACCGCCGCCACAGCATCACCAGACACTGAAACATCAAATGAAAATATCAAATAGTGGCCATGTATAAGGGGAACTGATCTGGTTCCCCTTAGCTGTGTGCTGGTTTGTGTTAAGAAGCACTGGGTTTTCTTTAACTCCTACCACCTATATGATTACAAGATTTATTATACAGACGTTCCATTTTCTTAGTTCACTCCCATTAACAAGAAGAAATATACTCTTATACTAATGCAATAACATGTCAAATAATTATTCAAATTCATCAAAAGCAACAAACAATTTATCTATATATAAGGTACTACGGAACATTGGACTCTTTCATAAGCCAGATCAGTAACCAGAGTGGTATATCAAATTCAAAATTATGTTCTTTTAGAGTACGCTATTTACCATTTAATAAAGAAAATGAGATCTCAAATGGGCATGGGGCATATGTATGAATGCGAGCGTGAATAAAAATGATAAAATTTGAAGCGCTGGTTTGGGTTAATTAAATTTTGATGGTAGTTTTAAGGATGTTGTTATTTTACATATAAATTTATATACAATGGAACCTTGGATTGCGAGCATAATTCGTTCCGGGAACGTGCTTGTAATCCAAAGCGCTCGTATATCAAAGCAAATTTTCCCATAAGAAACAATTGAAACGCGGATGATTCGTTCCATAACACAAAAATATTTATTCGCATAACATTTCTAATACAAAATACAGTATAACGTAAAACAAATTAAACTGCACTTTACCTTACAATAGAGTCATTGTTGGTGTGAGGAGACGAGAGAGATGACATGAGAAGGGTTATTGTGTAGCACGAATTTCACTAACGGAATCACTGCTATCTGTTGGCTCACTAGAATTGTTTTCTTTTCATGCAATTTTAACAAGGAACCTGTCCAATGACTGTTGCTTTTGCCTCTTTTTGAGGATTTCACGAAAATGTGACATTGCATTGTCATTGAACAGATTCATCGCTCGCATTGCTACAGCCTTATTCGGGTGGTGTTTTTCTATAAAATTTTGCACCGTTCCCACATTTTGCACTTGTCCCGAATCTCATTTGAAGTGAGAGATTCCTCTGACTTTTCCTCCTCCTCTTCACCAGACGAGATCTCCTCCATAACCTCCTCCTGTTGTTCGCGATGCAGGTCCATCAGTTTGTTGATGGTCAGTTCCTGGCTATGTTTTTCCACCAGCTCTTGAATGTCGGCGTCATTCACCTCCAGCCCCATGGTCTTCCCTAAGGACACAATTTCATCGACAATCGGCGGCTCATTTTCACCAGCAATCCCCTCAAAGTCACGTCCAAGAACGCAGTTAGGCCACAGTTTTCCCCAAGCAGAAGTGAGAGTTCTCTTGGTGACCCCATCCCATGCTTTATCGATGATCTTCAGGCAGTTCACGATGTGGAAATGATTTCTCCAAAACTCTCAGAGGGTAAGGTCTGTTCCTTCGGTCACTTCGAAGCATCGCTAAAATAGTGCTTTGGTGTATAGCTTCTTGAAGTTCGAAATGACTTGCTGATCCATAGGCTGGAGTAGTGTTGGGATGAAGGAACTTAACCTTAATGAACTTGAATTCCTCCAGTAAGTCGTCCTCAAGGCCTGGAGGATGAGCAGGAGCATTGTCCATAACCAGCAAGACTTTGAGCGGCAGATTATTATCTAAATCGTATTTCTTCACTACAGGACCAAAGACATCGTTCATCCATTCAACAAAGAACATACGAGTGACTCAAGCCTTAGTGTTGGACCTCCGCATAACATTTAACTGGCTCTTCTGCACCTTGCATTTCTTGAAGGCTCGTGGATTCTCGGAATGATACACAAGCAGGGGCTTTACTTTTAAATCCCCGCTGGCATTAGCACACAATAACAGGGTTAAACGGTCTTTCATGGGCTTGTGACCGGGCATTGCATTGTCTTCTGCTGTAATGTAGGTCCTCTTCGGCATCTTTTTCCAAAAAAGTCCTGTTTCATCGCAGTTAAAAACTTGCTGCGGCAGGTAACACTTCGTAACAATGAGCTTCTGGAACTCAGCAGTGAATGCCTCAGCTGCCTTAGCATCCGAACTTGCAGCCTCCCCGTGCCTCGCAACACTATGGATGCCACTTCTCCTCTTAAAGTTATCAAACCATCCCCTGCTGGCCTTGAAGCTTTCTACGATTTCTGTTGACGTACGTGTACTACATGGCAGTTTACTTACGAGGTTGGCGTACAACGTCTTTGCCTTCTCACAGATTAAATTCTCGGTCACAGTATCACCTGCTAGTTGCTTATCATTTATCCAAACGAGAAGCAACTTTTCTACATCTTCCAGAACATGTGGCCGTTGCTTTGATACTCTTGTGACTCCTTTTGCTGCATCTAGCCCTTTTATTTCTTCTTTCTTCTTTAATATTGTGCAAATCGTTGACGTAGACTTGTTATAAAATCTCGCGATATCAGCCACTCGCAAACCTCGTTCGTGCTTTTCGATCATTTCCTTTTTAACTTCCATCGTAATCATCTCCTTCTTCCGACCGAATTCCTTTTCAGCCTTCTTTTCCTTCACTGGGCCCATTGTTGCAGTACAGTTATAACACTAATAACACTAATGAAAGAAACAAAACATGTATACGCTCGTACGGTGTTGACTATGCGAGCGAGGCACGCCAACTGAAGTCCAGCGCGGGAGAATATTACCCACAATCGCCCAGGAAAGAGAGGCAGAGGGGAGGGGAAAACGTAGGCTCAGGGGAGGGGAAAACATAGGCACACGTGACGCTCGTATTGCGGAACCTCGCTCACTTATCAAGTTACAATTTATTTAAAATTTTTGCTCGTCTTGCAAAACACTCGTAGACCATGTTACTCGCATTCCGAGGTTCCACTGTATATAAAAAAAAAAAATTAAGTTGTCTGAATAATTTTCATTTTGATATGTGAAAAATTTTTAAGAATTATTGGAATTGAAAGGTATATAAAAAACAAGAAATGATCAATAAAATTTTAATTGGTTGGTAAACTAAGAAATGATCGTTATTATTCAAATAACCAGTTCTGATTTTCCCGTTCGCTGATTCGAACCCTGGCGAGTGAAATTTTAGGTTGGCAGATAACAACATGGCGTCTACAGAGCCTAAATGCATAGTAAATAAACAAAACCTATTTATTAATTTATAAAAAGGTAAGTACATGTACATAATGTAAGAAATGTAAAGAATGTTCAGGAAGATTAAAAACGAAAGTAAGAAGTGTTATGAGTGTCAAACAGCAAAAGGACCGAATCTACGTACCTATGTGGAAGTGCAGAGTATCCAGAAGGACCAGAAAGGAGAGCTAATTGCAGTGGATTTTTTGGGACCACTTCCAAGATCAAGTCGTGGAGTGAAACACATACTTGTTTGTATTGATGTATTTTCCAAAGCCGTCCATCTGTATCCAATTATGCGACCCACAACTAAAGTTGTTTTGAAAATACTCTTGCAGAAATACATTCCTGCATATGGTAAAATGAAGAAGGTACTTAGTGACCAAGGAGTGCAGTTCCAAAGCAATATATATGGGAGAAGGCTCTTCGTGAAAATAGAATCCAACCTATAACACATCAGTACGACACCCACAGGAAAAACTCCCGGAAAGAGTAAATAAAAAGTTAGGTAAATATCTACGAATCTACTGTCACGACCAACACAACAAATGGGAAGAGTATTTACCTTTCTTTGAAAAAGCAATAAATGAAAATTATAGTGAAGCAACAAGTTATATGCCAATCGAGCTAGATGAAGACAAAAAAAAAACCTATTAGATTCTGGACCAAATATGTAAGTAAGCCAGAGAATCAAAATGTACCTATTCCATTAAGTGTAAAGGTTGCGTACGCTAAACAACGCATCATAGAACAAGGTAACAAGAGGAGACAAAAGTTCAATAGAACACATAAATTACAACGATTCGACGTAGGAGAACAAATTCTGTTGAAAGCTAATCCCGTCGGAAAACGCATTGACAACACAGCAAAGAAATTCTTTCGGCTGTACAACGGACCTTATACGTTGAAACAATGCGTGGGAAGACACACGTTCATCGTATACGACAAGAGCAAAGAAAAGGACATAGGCAAATATCATGCAACATCATTCAAGAAATTCTATGTATGAATAGTGAGAAGAGAAAGAGAGAAGAACAAGGCCACTGCGCCTGTCCAAGATCAATGCACCGCTCAGCTGTTATAATGGGGGGGGGGGTGAATATATTGCATACCACCACAGGCAAGCGTTATATTGACCTACTCATTATTATGTGTCATTTAACTGATGTAAACTAAGGTTAAGCTAGTATAATATTATTTTTATTTGTCTAGAACAAATAGACAAAAATTTAATAAATAAATATTTATAAAAGTTTTTTTTTTCAAGCAGAGGAATAATGCAACGATACAGCCATATGCTGTATTAAGCACTGATTTAAATAAATATAAAATTTGTAAAATTATTATAAGTTTGGGGTAAATGGACAGGTCTGGGATTGTAAAAATGTTTCGTTGTTATACTAGGGGAGAAATTAACCTGTTCCAACAGGCAAAGAACACCTGCTCGATTGTATGTGTGTTATGCGTGTATATTGTGTGTGTTAGTGATGCATGTACAGACAGGAATCTCAGCTACCCTCCCCAACTAAGTACTAAAATAATTATTTTAATTCACTGTGTGAAAACTAATTAGTGTATAAACAAACAAAAGGCACCAAAGTGTGTGTAAATTTTATAGTTATCCACAGTAAGAAAATGAGGTTAATAGGACACACTACGTGAAGCCAGTGCGAAATAAATGTGCCAAAAATACGAAAATTACACTAAGACGCTCAAATTAATACAGTGCGTGCTTAATCAAATTAGCTATGATTTGTGCTATCTCAATTCCGTAAAAAACATTGCCATTTGCAAAAAATGCAAATATATGAAAAGGTTCGGGAGTGGGGGCTATCATGTGATCTGCAGGTCTCGACAGGATAATTTCGGAACCAACAGGTGTGGAATCTCGAGAGGGTATAAATTAAGGGTTCTACTGGAAGCCCTTCTCTTCTTTTCAAAACACAGTTGCAGTCGGACATGCTGTCCGTCGGCAGAACAGTTTTATTTTATTATAAGTCTCATCTACGAATGAATAAAGACGTTCAGTAATTATGTTTACACTAGTATGGGAAATGTAGAGTACCGGGACCATGTAAGTCAGCAAGAGTATCAACAGAGAAGCTACAACGAGCAACACGAGATGCTAGACGTTAGGAGATGCTTTTTAGACGCCTAACAGCCAAACGAGATCCACCTCGCAGCAGATAGTAATTCTCTGGGACGGACCACACACTGCTGGAGAACGACGCTGGACTCTGGACATATCCAGGACCACACCAAGCCAGGGGTAACGGAAACCCAACTCTGGACAACGCTGGACCCCGTCAATAAGTCGTAAGGTCATCAAAACTCAAGGTGACATGCATAATGCATTTATAAATGATTTTTTTAAAGAGCTCATAAAGACTATATAAAGAGACAATGAATTAAAACAAAAAAGTTTATAATTAGAAAGAATGTAATAGAGTCTTATATTAATGTTTTAGTCGTAAGAATGAGCGATCGCATGTAGATAAATATAAAAAAAAAGAGTTTAATTTTGAGATAGTACAGTATATTTTTTTTATCAAAGTAAAATAATTGAAATGATTTGATATTTGCATTTTGTAGAAGAGATATTCCGTGTCAAATCAACAAGTGCTACAACCTGACCCTCTTAGATTTATTTGAAATTAAGTATGCATGTAGTATTCATAAATAGTAACACAAATCAATTTTTTCACATTTTTCTGACGAAAGGTTACTGAGTAAATGGGTGCTCAAAAATGTAAAAAAAATCAAATTTTTGACTTGCGCAACAATATTGATTTGTTCACAACTTGTGTTCTAATTAAGCTAGAACAATGACATTGAGTTCATTTGAAAGCTCTTTTAAAGGGCTTTCATATGATATAAAACATAATTAGTTGAAAATATATATACATATTTTTTATAAACACATCATTATTGAATTTACTGAATTTTGAAAAACTGTATTTTTAAAATTCTCAAAAAAATATATGTGAAAGATACTGTTTTCTTCTACATATTCTGAAAGTTTCAACTTGGGATGAGCATGGGATCACTATCAAAAGTAATTTTATGTTTATCACGATTCTGTAAAACCTCATTCAGATCGGTGAATTATTATTATTTTTATTTTGCTACCCATGACAATTTTACAGAATCATAGTTGGATTTATTACTTGGCCTACAAAATTGTACTTTTCATACAAATAACTGTGTTTTAAAGCTTAGCACTAGCTAAATTAATAGCTCAAAATTAATAAATCGACCTACATATCTAAAATATATATCTTAATACAGTCCAGGTTTTCCGTGTACAAGCAAAAAAATCTCAGTTGAAAGACTATATACAAAATGGTTGGTTGGTGTGACTATCTCCCATCTGTTTAGTATTTTGTCATCGGATAATATTCAGTCAGCTGTTGTCAACTGTTGTTGAAAGTGACCTGTACATTTTCTTTTGGTGTGACATAGCCTATAAAGTGAAATAATGTGATTAATTCTGAAATGTTGTGTTTTGAAATTAGCTTAAAGGTACTTTTGTACAATTCTCACAACAGTGTATAAGTTTATATACCTACAACCAGTTAATATTTGCAAACTATTAAATTTTATTCCAGGATGTGAAAAAATGGAGAAGTAATGTTGTGTATTCCTAAATACATAAAGCTGATGCATTGAACTTTGAAAACGTTTTATAAAAATTAGACTGTTCATTTGAAAATGACATAAAATGCCTAAAATTTCAGCTTTGTGCTGTAATCCTTTTAATGAAAAGGGTCGCAATAACTATAAGAAAAACTTGCGTCCTGTTTCCCAATGGATGATAGAAAGAAAACCTTTCCTAACATTAAGTCAGAAAGTATGTGACAAGTGCCAGAAAAAAATTTCACAAGTAGAACTTTCTAATACGTCTAGCACAGAAAACGATGACGATCTAGCGTGTTCTGAGGTCAAACAAAAAAGTGAAAAGATGTTAAGTTGTAGTGATGAACAAGACGTTGCTGCAAGTGCAGCCCTAGAAACTTTGAATGCTTCTTTGCAGTCTGTTGGTGAATCGCCAATTAAGAAAAAACGACTATGTGAGGCAAAGTATCCTAAGAAAAAACTATAAAAGTAACTTCAGCAATCCAAAGAAAAGTATTGTTGCTGCCTTCTGGTGAAGAAGAGTTAGATGATCATTCAGAATCAGAGATGATCGTTCAGCTGAAAGAGAATTTAGTACTTGCACACCTCGAAGTAAACAGATGGAAATTCTCACCATTTTACCTAAAATCTGGAATGTTAAGAAGCTTCAAGAGGAATTTAACATAACAACCTACATGGCTAGAAAAGTAAAAGATTTGGTGAAGGCCAAGGGTATTTTGTCTTCTCCCAATCCAAAACCTGGCAAGACTCTTAATCAAACGACTGCTGATTTTGTAAAAAACTTTTATTGTTCTGATGAGTAAGCAGGCCAATGCCTGGGAAAAAAGATTTTGTGCTCATAAGAGTTGATGGAGATAAAATTCAAGTGCAAAAACGATTAGTTTTAAGTAATTTGAAAGAAATTTATGCTTACTTCAAAGACAACTATCCAGGGCTTCGCATTGGGTTTTCAAAGTTTGCAGAGCTACGTCCCAAAAATTCTATTTTAGCTGGAAGTAGTGGTACACGTAGTGTTTGTGTGTGTACTACTCACCAAAACTTCAAACTTATGCTGACTGGGTGTAACATTCCTCAGCTGACAATGAATGATGATAGTCCAATATCAACCTACAAAGACTGCATTGCAAGAGTTGTGTGTAACCCATCATTACCTGCTTGCCACTTTGGTGAATGTCAATTCTGTCCAGGACCAGAAACACTTAAAAAGTATTTACAAGAATTGTTGGATACTAATGATATTGACCAGATAACTTACAAACAATGGGTCTTTGTTGATCGTACATCTCTAGAAACAGTGACAAAATCTTCCGACAACTTTATTGATTCTTTTTTTGACAAATTAAAATCATTAACATGACATTCCTTTGTGGCCAGTCAACAATCAACCTTCCAAAAAAGATTGAAAAATGAACTTAAAGAAGGTGAGTTCTTGGTGATTTGTGACTTTGCTGAGAATTACACCTTTGTTGTACAGGATGAAGTTCAAGGTACCATTGGACCAACACACAAGCAACAATTCATCCCTTTGTAGCTTATTACAAGGATGGCGACAAACTTGAGCACACAAGTCTTGACATCATATCAGAATGCCTCAAACATAACACTGTTGCTGTGTGTCTGTTCCAGTCCTACTTGATTGACTTTATGACCAAAAAATTTAATAAAAAACCAAGTAAAATATATTACTTCTCTGACGGAGCGGCAGCTCAGTATAAAAATAGAAAGAACTTCATCAACCTGTGCTATCATGAAGAAGATTTCCATATTGAAGCCCAGTGGCATTTTTCAGCCACCTCTCATGGTAAAGATGCTAGTGATGGTGTTGGTGGAACAGTCAAGTGACTGGCTGCTCGAGCAAGTCTGCAACGACCATACGCTGATCAAATCATGACACCCGAACAACTTTATGTGTTTGCCAAGGATAATGTAGAAGGGATCAATTTCAAGTATGCTACTATGGAACATCATGAAAATGAAGAATTGAAACTTGCAGAGAGATTTGAGAAATGCTGCACAATTGTAGGGACACAAAAACTTCACACTTTTATTCCCCTAAGCAAGAACAAAATAATAACAAAAGTGTATTCGGACTCTAATGAAAGCAAAATTGAACTGGTGACGGCTGTTGACAGTGATCCAATACCATTTGATGACATCAAAGGATATATTGCTTGTGAATATAATGGGCACTGGTGGTTATCCTGCGTAGTTGGAAAAAATCAGGAAAAGGATGAAATCACAGTTAGCTTCTTACATCCACATGGACCGTCCACATCTTTCACATTCCCCAGTCATGCAGACATTCTTTCCGTAAGCAGCAGGGAAGTAAAGGCAATCTTGAACCCTCAAACTGCTACAGGGCGAACATATACATTATCCCGTGCAGAAATGGTGATGTGCAACAAACTGATTGGCTAGAAGCATGATGAATTGGATTGATGTGACTCCTCTCAGTAAGTAACAAGAACTAATAACTAACTGAATTTACTATTTCTTTATGAATTTGCTAACTGCTATAATTTTTTTTATTGTTCGACTAAGCTTTTCGTCATTACTGACATCTTCAGGTCTTAAACAACCTGCTGTTTAAGACCTGAAGATGTCAGTAATGACAAAAAGCTTAGTCGAACAATAAAAAAAAATTATAGCAGTTAGCAAATTCATAAAAGAAATAGTAAGGATGGCTGCTAATTTAAACAATACGAAGAATATAACTGAATTTAGGCCTATCTCTGGTATTCAGCTGTCTTGATTTTTTTTAAAGGTTTGCAACTTGTATTTGTTAATTCAACATTGATAAGGCAAATATTGTTTTTGTCTACTATCTATTATAAGCTATTTTATTTTGATGTCCACATTTAGCTATACAATAACACACAGCAATAATAATAATTCACCGATCTGAATGACGTTTTACAGAATCGTGATAAACATAAAATTACTTTTGATAGTGATCCGATGCTCATCCCAAATTGAAACTTTCAGAATATGTAGAGGAAAACAGTATCTTTCACATATATTTTTTTGAGAATTTTAAAAATACAGTTTTTCAAAATTCAGTAAATTCAATAATGATGTGTTTATAAAAAATATGTATATATATTTTCAACTAATTATGTTTTATATCATATGAAAGCCCTTTAAAAGAGCTTTCAAATGAACTCAGTGTCATTGTTCTAGCTTAATTAGAACACAAGTTGTGAACAAATCAATATTGTTGCGCAAGTCAAAAATTTGATTTTTTTTTTTTTTTTTTACATTTTTGAGCACGCATTACTCAGTAACCTTTCATAAGAAAAATGTGAAAAAATTGATTTGTGTTACTATTTATGAATACTACATGCATACTTAATTTCAATTAAATCCAAGAGGGTAAGGTTGAAAATCATACTTTCATTTGTTGATTTGACATGGAATGACCCAGAAAAGAATAATTTAAATTTTGAATATGAAACAAATGCCAGTCTAAGAGTAAACAATATAGACTGAGCAAGCTGAGGTCAGATCTGAGTTAAATGAATTCAATTAAAATAAAACTTAATTACATTTAAATTTTATTTTTCTTTATTAAATCAATTTGAATAAATGTCTAGACTAAGATTATTGACTTGTCTAGAGGTAAGAGTGTTTTAAATGTATGTAACACCGTATAGCTTAAGAGATGAACTTAATAATGAGTGATATCTTGATCGGAGATTATTAACAATGTTTATTTATTTATAATGCTTGTTAAAACAATAAACATGAAATTTTAACTACTTATAAAGTTACTACTCTTAGTATAGTTACACCTAGTATTGGTATAATTACAATGAAACTTCGCTAATTCGGAATTTCTATAATTCGGAGTGGGGTTCTCAGTACTGTAATTTATACGTACATATGTAAAAATTCAAAATCAAGTGTAGATTTAGCCTACTTGAGAAGAGAAAGGCCGGAAATACTGTACATAGTGTATTTCCATGAACTGGGATTATTAATTTGTAGGTCAGCGATAACGAAAAGCAGTGTCGTATACATTTCCTGGAAATTCTGAACAGTAATGTACAGTTCATAACAACGGATATGACTCATACAGACTTTCACATTTGTCATCATTGTGAACGTTGTCCCATAGCCAGTCACTTTACGTTTTGACTCCATAGCGTTCGTACCTTTTACTGTGTTCAAAAATGAGTAAACGTGGTTCGTATAAATCGCTTACGATAGAACAAAAGATAGTTTTAAAATGTATTGACAAAGGTGATTCGGTTCAGAGTGTTTTACGCGATTTTGGTATCAGTAAATCGACATTTTGCGATATTAAAAAAAGCAGATCAGCAATTACAAATTTTTCATTGAATAGAGACTTTGGTAGTGCCAGTGAAACTAAGCGAAAACGGGTGACTCCTGCCAAAAAGTCTGACATTGACGAAGCTGTTTGGACGTGGTATAAACAACAACGAGCTGCTGGTGTACCGATCCGTGGGATAGAATTGCAGACTGGTGCTGAACGTTTTGCTACTCGATTTCAAAACCAAGATTTTAAGGCAAGTACAGGGTGGTTGTTTAGATTTAGAAATCGACATGGCATAGCAAACCGATCGATTTGTGGAGAACTTTTAAGTGCAGATCATGAAGCTGTTCAACCATATAAGGATAAATTACAAAAGATTATTAATGATAATGAACTTGAACCGTAGCAAATCTACAATGCTGATGAGACGGGATTTTACCATTTGGAAGGCAATGCCAAAAAATACACAATTGAGTAAAAAAGAAACCCAGACACCTGGACATAAAATAAATAAAATGCATTACTGTGTGCCAATTGCGATGGTACGCATGAATTAAAATCTGTCGTTGTAGGAAAATCTAAAAACCCAAGAGCAATGAAGAACATAAACGAGACTGATCTTCCTGTGATTTATAAAGCTCACAGAAACGCGTGGTTCAGCTGTGAAATTTTCAGTTCTTGGTTTCATAACAATTTTATTCGATCAGTCACATTTCAGATGGAAGAAACAAATGTTGCTAGGGAAGAAGTTAAAGCAGTGTTGTTATTGGACAATGCTCCAGTGCTTCCTGCAGAGGACATTTTACGAAGTGATAATGGAAAAATAAAATGTCTATTCATGCCTCCTAATACATCGGCACTAATACAACCAATGTTTCTTTTATGAATTTGCTAACTGCTATAATTTTTTATTGTTCGACTAAGCTTTTCGTCATTACTGACATCTTCAGGTCTTAAACAACAGGTTGTTTAAGACCTGAAGATGTCAGTAATGACGAAAAGCTTAGTCGAACAATAAAAAATTATAGCAGTAAGCAAATTCATAAAAGAAATAGTAAGGATGGCTGCTAATTTAAACAATACGAAGAATACAACCAATGGACCAAGGAGTAATCTATAGTTGCAAACGGCTGTACAGAAAGAAACAGCTACAAGACTGTCTCATATTTTTTGAAGATGAAGAGGGTTGCAGTACCAGTTTAGGTGAACAGACTTTAATCAATATGAAAAATTACAACATAAAAAATGCTTTATTTAACTGGGGTTCAAGTTGGAAGGAGGTGAAAGCCACGACGATTGCTAATTCTTGGAAAAAACTTCTTAACCCTGAAGATAACGAAGAAGAGGATTTTAATGGAATTGAAGAAGATGATTACAGAGATATTTTAGAAAATCCAGGAGAACCTGAGACAAACACGGAAAATATTCGAGAGTGGCTGGATGAAGATGCTGGTGAGGTAGGGTACATTGTGCAGTCCGAAGAAGAAATAGCTGCTACTATAGAAGGTCGCCAAACTAAGACTGATGACAGACGATCAAAATGGTGATGATGATGACAATGAGGAAGAAAACGATCACGAAGAAAGTGAGAATGTTAAAATAAGTGATGCAATAAAAAACGTACAATCCTTGTTGAAGTTTGTAGAAATGCCTGCAAACTCTGACTTAAGCAATTTTTTTTTTTAGTGAAATGAAACAGGATTTTGTGAGGAAACAGCTAAAAACAAAATACATGCAGAAAAAAGTTAGTGATTTTTTTTTAAAAGCTGTAGGCTTGCTAGAATACGTACTGTGCAGTGAAAATAGAGTGTTTTGTATTTAAGTACTGTATTTAAGTTTTGTTTTGTATGTAAGTTACGTACTACAGTATAAAACTGAATCGAATTTTTTAGTAAACATCACAAACAGGTACTGTACGTTATTTCTTATTTTATACCTCTTCTACTACTAATTAATAGAGTATTAAATACAGTATTTTTCACAAGAACATGCAGTAGACCCCTTGTAGATTCAAATTGGGTTTCAGAATGATTTCTTTTATATTGTCTGCTATTGGTAACCAATAGACACACAAAAACTTGCGATCAGTTCGTAATGTTCTATAATTCGGACTTTCAGTAATTTGGACTGAGCTTGGTCCGCATTAGTCCGAATTAGCGAAGTTTCACTGTATTTACAACCTGCATATACAAAAGGTATCATTGTATAATTTTGGGTCCCAAAGAACGTGGGGCCACATAAATTACAGTATATCAAATTTATGTTATGTATCGTTGTAATATACTGTATATATATTTTTGTGTGTGATGTTATTCAATTTCTTTCTTCTGCAAGTAGTATAATTCGTATATTCTTTTTATAATAACGAATTATGCTACTTGCAGAAGAAAGAAATTGAATAACATCACAAATTTATATAATTACTTCTAGAAACGTCGAGTTACTTATATAGAAAATATATATATATATTGTAACATGATGTTTCCTTCTACATAAAGAATATACCCTAACCTAACTTATCTTATCCTAATAATGAAGAACAGAATAATAATTAAGTAAGGAACCTGTATAATGTAAGATATGTGTTAAATAGTAAAGTTGAGATGAACATGAAATAAAATAATAAGACCAAAATACCAAATATGATTATCTGGAAATTAATAATAAATAACTATAGTAAACGCATATGTAACGTAAAAAAATAGGTGAAAGCCTATATACAGTAGAACTTAAATGGTTTACCAATCAGGAAAATGTATGAACTAGATAAAATTTGAAGTAAAAGAAATAAATAGTCAGAGAATAATCATATCTGAGTGTGAATCAAGTCACTAAAACCATTCAGAGAATGATTAGTATAAAATAAGTGAATAATAACAGTTTTAATAGTATGTAAAAGTGTTATAATGAAAGTTAGGTTATGCACCATATGTCTATGTTAAAGCAAGACAAAGAAATAAAGAAGAAAGTAAGATAAATTGTTTCAGGATAAAAAGTATGAACAACAAACAAAATAATAAATAAGACAAGTATAATTAACTATTGATGTTTAGAAACTAAGTAATAATATAAATAGTAAGAAACTGATGAGACAGAAGCCTACATGTACTGGGTAGGAAAAATGCTAACAGTTTATGTAAATAAAACCTGTTAAATGAGATAGTACAGATTATAATAGAATATATGTTAGTAGAGTAAGAAGGTAATAATGAGAAATGTCAAGAATTGACCAGGCATAATGTAAATAATAAGTTGTCAGCTTTGACAAACATTTCATATAGCTAATGTGGAAGTTTATAATGGACAGTACAAGGAAAAAAGCTTGTAGTGAAGTATAAAATATATTGTCAAAGTTCAAGTAGATCATAAGTGATAATTGAGAGTTGTTACTTTGTAGTAGAATTAAGTAATTTTAGTTTGAGAAAGGAATTAAGGTACCAATGAGCATGGACATGAGTAGGCCTAGATGGCAATACTAAGTTTTTATAATAAATTGATATTTATAATTATTATTACTATTGTTAAACCATATAATGTTAAAGTAAAACCAATTCTACAACTAAGAATTAAGTGATGGAACAGAAAAATTAATATTTTATAAAGAATACTAGACTAAATTAATCTGTGAAAATTGTTATTTTATTATTACTGAACAGAACCATGCCTTAAAAGGTCTCAAAATGATCAGCATAAATAATCCTGATTAATGGTAGTAATATATTTTTAATTGTGAGTAGCATAAGGAAGATATGTGTGTTTTAAGTTTTTTAATGTATTTGATCAAAAAAGGGATACTTAACTTGGCGTCGGTTGATGAGCATCAACCAGAAAACAGAATTTTTGTCATTAAAAACGAAAATGTTTAATAATTCAACCAATCAGAATCCTTCACCGGTCAGGTGAATTAACCCATAATGCAACGGCAACGCATCAGTCTTTTGCCGGTCATCATATAGTAAAGAACGCCTCCTCTGTGATACGAAAAAATGTAAATAGTCTTGTCACCAAAGTCTTGATCCTGATTGAGGTTATGTGCAGTGTAAACAAACCAGTCTAAACTACAAAGGGGAACGTAACCCAATAGTGAACGTCAAGCCTAGTGAAGTGGTGTTAATCATTAAAGGACATTACAGTGAATCATTAATAAAAGTGAATTCTAACGAAAATGTAAAGGAAAGGAAAGTATAGTGTTTATTTTGAGAATTTATAACGAACTTAATAATTAATGATCACGATCACATAGTAACTGATAATAGACACTTGGGAACTTATGTTTATATTATCACTATAGATAAACACTAACACTAGTAATATTATTACATTTTAACTATTGTATTTTGTTTTAGTATAACTTAGCCAAACTAGATTAACACCAACATCGGACACTGTCTGAATTACGAACTGTTCGTCACTTTAGATTTTAAGTTATTGTTTCATAATAACATATTTGATTATAAATTGTAATGTTTTGTTCTTCAAAAAAGGCATTTTTTGTTAATTATTGTGGTCAATAGAACTCATAAGGGTTACAATTTCAAAAAGTAAACATAGCCTACATCTCTGAGATTTTTGAACTCATGCTACCAACTGTTGAGCTATCAATACAACAAGCCTGGTTAATTCCTATTAAGAGAAATGTTCTTCATTTTAATGGTAGAAGAGTAAAATTTTAAAAGAAAATAAAAGAAAAACTGAGGAATTAATGGTGTATGACATATTATTTTATAATAATTAACATTTTATAATCAACTTTTTGAACATTAGTGTTTACTTCAACTCCAGATGAATAAGTTGGCAGCACTTATGTTGGCACAAACCGTGCTATTTAAATGAGTCAACTAGGTCAGTGAACTCAGATAAGATAAAGAGAATAGATTAGATGAAACTCACTAATAATCATTAATACAAATTTTTTAATATCACAAGTAATTAAAAAATAGAATAAAAGAAAGAACATCCTAAATACATACCAGTGAACACAGGGCCTAATTCTAATTATTTTAATAAACTGACCAACCTATTTAATTTATAATTAATCTGAGTGAATCGTATTACCCAACCAGAGAAGAAGTAACCAGAAAATCATTTAAGAAGTAAACCATCAATTAACTAAACCATTGCCAGTAAGTAAAGACAGTTACAACACAAAATATATTTGTAATCATTATTACAAATTGGCGCCCAAGACATCAATGATTTTAACCAGGTAATCCCAAGTTTTATTATATAAGTCAGTAATATTTGAACCGAATAATAGGGCGTTATAGATTTGGCTTGCAGCGTGGGGCTTGTATTTAACAATTAAGGGCATAAATAAAATTATCTTATAATAAAATAACATGGATAAGAGGGTGTTTCATAATTGGTGAACAACGAGGGGTTTTAAATAAACAATAATCGCGTGAGTTACAATATATATATGTATACAACACAATGTGACAGACATTCACACCATATGTGAATGCATGAAGCATAATTATGACCATCCGTATTTGGTGTCCGGGACAATTAGGGCGTGATTGACATAAAATGTATTGTTTATAAATTAAGAATAATACTATAAATTAGTTGTAAGACAATATAAAGACTATGGACCTGTAGTATGGTGCTTGAGGGAAGTGTTGTGTTGTGCGCGTATCAGAAGGAGGTGTGAACAGTGTTGCAATTAGCCAATTGGTAAACATGCAACAAGTTGTGCATGTCGACGTGCATATGAGTTACAATTATTGCAATTACAAAATATTAAAAGGTCAATTTAATTGATTCAAATGTAAGTGAAAACTTATGTTCTAGAAAAATCGGGAAAAAGGAGGTCCAGTCTTAAGCACGTGGCATTTCCAGAATATTCCTACATTTAACATGTGTTGTATAGGAAATATGTCTATGTGCAGGACGACCGTGACGTCACCTTATAACGATGCGGTTTCAGTTTAGGAAGAGAGGGGAGTCTTCATGTAGCACTCGTCGAGAGCGGTTGCAGAGAGAGTTCCTCGCATAGTCCAACACCCATTCCAGGCAGTTCTTGGGGCCCGTAGACATCGAGGGAGCTGCGAGTTTTGGCAGAGAGGTTAAGCCCGGAGTACGAGATTTTCTGCTACCGTTGCTGAAGTTCGATTGCTGACCGAGGCGGCTGAGGCGGACACCGAGACATGGAGCGATTCCTGGAGCGTAGGACACAGACGACGGATCGCTGGAGACCGGAAACGAGATATTCTACCAGGACAACCAGGAAGACATCAATTCAGGAAAGCAATTCTAAGAACTAAATTTGTTTTAAAATAATAAAAAAAAAACTTTAAAAGAAAACTTTTGAACTTTTCTTTCAATACAAGTATCTTTGTATTAAAAAAAAAAAATTAATGCAATCATGTTGGAAAAAGGTCAATAAATGTATTAAATCACTAATTGAGCATCATCTTTGCAAGTTTGGTCAGCTAACTACCTGATACCTTGCAGAAAATGGCGCCTGCAACTTGGGGCATTGAATAAGTTAGGCCAGTAAAGTAAAAATTTTACCAGTATTTATAGACTGCGAAATTAGTGAATTATACAATTATTGGAAAATTATATATTAGATTAAGAACTGTATTTAGGTGTGTGTTAATTTAGGACAATTAGTATTATTATTAGTTATAATTATTCACAAAAGGCTAGTGCTAATTAATAATATTTATTGTAATAAACTGCATAAATAAGAACATTAATAACAAAATTTATCAATTAAAAAAAAAAAATGGAAGATCAGGCTGACATTGCGCGTATGGTGCAGGATTAATGAAAAATAATAATGAACTTAAAGCTGAAATGCAAAAACGCGATGCCGAAAATAAAAAGCGTGACGAACAACGTAAAGATGTATTGCTAAAAAATAATTATGAACTTAAAGCTGAATTTAAAAATGTCATCCAAGCAGAAAACACCAAAATTTATAAATCGTTAACAGAACACATGGACCTATATAAAACCCAAATCAAAAACAAGAACTGAGCTGTTATCGTGCATTGATCAATTACATGACCATGTGGACACCCGATTTACAGAACAACATAATACCATTAAAAGTTGTCAAGACCGCATACAATCTAATACACAACTAATAAACCAACAGAAGACAGAGTTAGAACGGAAAATAGATGAAAGAATTAATCAAGTTAAAAGAGATGTAGTAGGTCGTGTAAACCCCACCATATGTTTCTACAAACACACTGAAGACACTAGTAACCAACCTAAACTTTGGGGTGATGGAAATCCGATTCAATTTATACGAGATTGTGAACATGGGATGGACTCCGTGGGTGACCAATTAAATGACTCGGATAAAATTGAATGGGTTGTGCGTAAACTGAATGGTTCTGCAGCATTATGGTACTCTATAGTTCGTGATAATATTAAGACGTATGACGAATTTATTAAATGCTTTGAGAATCAGTATTGGAACGAACATGTACAATGCAGAGTCCGAGATAGGCTCGAGTTTGGCAGATTTACTCCCGGAAAACTCAAACGTGAGCAATGTAATAAAAGAAATCACTAGAGTTAAACATCTTAGACCGGAACTATCAGAGGCAGAATTAGTCCATAAATTAAGCTATCATTTTGATGTAAATATCCATACAGCCATATTAACACAAGGGATAAATACACGTGAAGCATTATTAAACATGTTGACACAATGGGAGGATGTAATGCCTTCAGCAGAAGTTCAGTACACATCTGACACTCCTAAGCCATCATATAAATTGGATACAGCGTTTAATAAAGATAAACCTCGGGGGATGATAAAAACAAATTTACAGGGAAACCTAAGAGAATCCAATCCATTAATGAAGTTAAAAACGTAGAGAATAATAATAAGTACTCACCTACAGTATCAGAAGCTGTAGATGCTGATCAAAAAAATGTGTAAAATGTCATGTGGGAGCGGCGTGCCTAAAAAAGCAGCCAAAAGCACTGATCCATAAACATCACTTTAGCACTAGCATGGATCTGGATAAAGATAATAAGGTCACTATATGTCGTAACACTAAGTATAGAAATAAAGTAGTTGATTATGAGAATACTTGTTTCAAAATTAGTGGTATATATTATAAAGAAGCTTCTGTACGTACTCTGAAAGTCTTACTAGGTTGTCGTCAAATTGTAACGTATCTCACGCTGACGAAGACTATTGTGAACTAATAACCAGTACCGAATCTTTCTCGTTCTTCTCCTTACATGTCCTTAATTGATGTACTTACTTCCCGATAGGTGCCAAATTGTTAAAAAAAAAAAAAAAAAAAAAAAAAAATCTAATTGCGTCATCTTCTTTTCAATGATAATAATTTCACTCTTACTCACACGGACTGACGTGAATTCAAATCCTGCGTGTCGTCCGATGTGTTGCCAACCTATAATTCTGGTAAAAAATTTTCTTTTCACTGCCAAAGTACACAAGTATTACAATATATATCAAATAAAACAAAGTACGGTTATTAATGTTCAGTACTAATTTATTAGTGTCCAGATTCGCTAATCATTTATCATTTAAGTACAAAATATGTTATTATAAAAAAGTTTGCTCCTGCTATAAATAAATTACAACTCAGCGGTTGGCTATGTTGACTGGGCAGTTTGACTAAAACAGCATGGATGCTGACATTATTTTTTTACACAATTCATTCAGTCAAAGAGTTCTTTTGATTACGAAAAAATAAACAAGATGTTATGAAAGTACACAACCTTACATCAATGATAATTAAATACTATACAGGTGTACGTACAATTCGGTTCTTAGTGTCTAAAAAGTGTGTCAACCTTTCAGGCATCGCACATAGGTTAAGCTATAGTTTACATACAGTTTAATAAATATTTTCAATTAATCCTTGAAAGAATTTAGTATACCAAGTTCGGAGTGAGAGTTATTGTGTTGTGGAAAAGTTAATTAATTTTGTTCGCAATTACTGATAATTCATTTATACGTAACAACACCTTGTCGTTTCTTGTGTTGAGTCAGGTAATTCTTCCAGATTGTGTTGACATAGTAATTAGTTTTTCATCATTTGGGTTTCCTCCTTTTTCTGGTTTCTATTTTATTTATTCAAAGTTTTTATTAATTTTAATTATTGAAATTTGTTTTATAGTTTCATCCTGGGTTTAATGTATCTAGGTTCAACTTCTAGTATTCGTATTAGTTTAATTTTGATTGCATTTCCCTCTTTTTTTAACTTTTAATTGGGTCGATTTCAGTTTAGCATCCGTCTCTCTTGATCGTTAATAATGGACTGATACAATTTATTAATGGTTCTTTTCTAACAAAGTTTCATTGTTATGGTAACCAGCTCCTATCTTATTGGTTGAAAACATTTGTACTCGTTGTTATAAAGCTTGGGTTTTTGCTCGAAATAAATAAATATTTTATAATTCCTATTATTCCTTGGTGTTATTACTAATGTATGAGATATTATCATCAATGTCTCTATTTTCTTTCAAAGATTAATTTGATATCCCATAATGCTAGGCTTGATCATGTATTAATGTTTTGACCAATTTACTAATGTTATTTTATTACATATTTCACTTATTTTTATGTATATTCTATTTCTGACATTCTATTATGGTTAGATAATTGAAATTAATAAGTTACTTGGTCTTAATTTTCAAATACAATGGTTAATTGCTTACAAAAAAAATAATTGCTTTTTCTGAATTTTGACAGTTAGGCATTTTATAGGCCTAAGCTGTAAATGTCTAGAATTTCTTATTTTACACAATTTAAACATTATTTATTACTTTCATATGTTCTGCTTACTGTCACTTAGTCAGTGTTTGCTTTTGAATTACTTTGGGCCACCTTACAATAAATGAATGTTATTCTAATTTTACAAAATCATTCCTTGTCTAATATTCCTTTTTCTATCTTTACAATGATGAGTAATATTGGGATTGTTAAACTTATAAAATTGCTTGCTTATACCTTCTACTATCTATTACACTCTTTTTTTATCACTTAATCCTACTATGATAACATATAACATTAAAAATGGTTTATGGTCTGTTCATGATCCAGCCATATTCCTTCTTATAAAACACAACTCTTTTAAATAAACTAATAACAACTTTGGTGCATGGTGTCTTGACACCATTTATTATATTGTGATTATCATCCTTGTGACTATTTTGGTAACAGGATGTTTTCTTCTTATTGAACTCATAACTATTTTGTTTCTTAATTGCTAACACAATGAAATTGGTTGACCTTCTTATTTGGTTGTCTACCATTTGTCTGAACATTTAATCTTAATTTTTAGTTTACCTAATAAAAGAATTCCTTGAATTAATTCTAACAATATTGTCTTTAACTTGAGCTTAATTCCTAATAAAACTTATCTTTTAATCTTATAAACTTATCTGACATAATCCCTATAACATAGGTTCTAATCCCTATAACTACTAATGCTTCTTATTGGTTGTCTATCAACATTTTGATTATTGTTTCTGGTTTATTACCATGGTTCATTTCTTTTATTAAGATTATTAATTGTTTATCTTAATTCCTTCCTATCCTCTCTATCACTTTCACTGCTTATCATTAACACTTCCTACCTACCTCTCACTCTTGGTTTATATTATTTTTTAACACCTAATTTTAAAGTCAGTTTTTTAACATCTTATGTTTACTTTTTATATCAGTAATGTTATTTTTAACACATGTATTATACTATCTAACAAAGTTAGTACTAAAACTTTGTATGAATTTAGTTTTTTGGGCTATTGACATTAGTCCCTTAATTCCTTCATCCAGTCTTTACAATTTGAGTTTATCCTACCCTTTCTTGGTAGTATTTCTATCATTATTATATACTATCAGTGGGTTTACCTTTTTATTACTGGTGGTGTACTTTCTTTTACATAATACTTGTTACTAAATTTGATATATTAGTTGTGTTTTTTATTAGTTTACATTTGTTTATTTTATAGTCTTTATCTGGCCAATCACTGGGGTTGGGTCATAGTCATTTGTCTGTCAGTCTAGTCTATTCACTCATTTATTATTTTTGTCTACTATTTTGCTTTTATTTTCTCATTACCATTGTATATTTTTGATCATTATTCTCTAAATTAGTTTACTTTTCTTCAGCTATATTATATTTGTGGATCCCCTATAGGGTCTGAGTTCTGCAACATTATAATATCCATGTGATTTGCGGGAAGCATTGTTAGAAAGCGACAAGGATCACTCTGAAAATTTTGAACGTAACGCTGCATGTCTTACACTTAATGCGTACATAAATAAAGTCAAACACACATTTTAATTGACACAGGAGTAGAAATATCCGCAATTAGTGAAAATTTTATTAAAAGAATTAATAATATTTTAAAAACACTGCAATATTACCCATGAATAAGTTACAGATTCAGACGGCGGATAAAAATAAAACAGTTGCCACTGGACAAATATATATTACGTTAAAATATGATGAACTGGAAGTGAATATCCCGGTAATAATAAAAAAGAATTTAATTTGTAATGTAGTGCTTGGGGTAGACGTTTTAATGAAATTTCAGGCCCAGATCGGTTTGACTAACGGTATCATGCATTGGACTATAAATGTACGAACATATCAGCTGTTCCTTAATGATAAGAAAGTAAATAAAGGCGATCGACCTACTTATACTCCGATTGAGATGCAACAGCCCAACATAGCGATTAAAACTGAGCTACCGAATCCATAAGTAAGACCCTGAGAATAATAATAATAATGACAGAATGCACATGCAATAGTTATACCTTTGAGATATGCAACTCACTTATGGAAAACCATAATGTATGATTGGCTGGACATTATATTGTCTGGGTGATAATGTGGAAACCACTGTACATATTCGCCACATTGCATACAGTAGTATGAATATAATATACGAAGTGAAGGATTAATTATGTTTTAGTTTATTGAAATGTATTGTATTGGTTATATTATGTTTTGGGTTATATCATTTGTTTGGTATGTTGAACTGGGAGGATGTTTTAAGTTTGTAAAAAAAAAAGTGGGGGAAAAGAAATTTAATTTTCAAGGAAAATAATTTTGTTTATTAACCTGGAGGCTTATGCAATGTGACAGACATTCACACCATATGTGAATGCATGAAGCATAATTATGACCAGCCGTATTTGGTGTCTGGGACAATTAGGGTGTGATTGACATAAAAAGTATTGTTTATAAATTAAGAATAATACTATAAATTAGTTATAAGACAATATAAAGACTATGAAACTGTAGTATGGTGCTTGAGGGAAGTGTTGTG
Source organism: Magicicada septendecula (assembly GCA_034769895.1). Lineage (NCBI taxonomy): Eukaryota > Metazoa > Arthropoda > Insecta > Hemiptera > Cicadidae > Magicicada > Magicicada septendecula. The sequence goes on along the minus strand of CM068371.1, from coordinate 399,770,934 downwards.
TTGTGCGCGTATCAGAAGGAGGTGTGAACAGTGTTGTAATTAGCCAATTGGTAAACATGCAACAAGTTGTGCATGTTGACGTGCGTATGAGTTAACAATTTATTGAAATTATGAAATATTAAAAGGTCAGTTTAATTGATCAAATGTAAGTGAAAACTTATGTTCTAGAAGAATCGGGAAAACGGAAGTCCAGTCTTAAGCACGTGGCATGTCCAGAATATTCCTATATTTAACATGTGTTGTATAGGAAATACGTCTATGTGCAGGACGACTGTGACATCACCTTATAACAATGCGGTTTCAGTTTAGGAAGAGAGGGGAGTCTTCATGTAGCACTCGTCGAGAGCGGTTGCAGAGAGAGTCCTCGCATAGTCCAACACCCATTCCAGGCAGTCCTTGGGGCCCGTAGATGTCGAGGGAGCAGTGAGTTTCGGCAGAGAGGCTAAGCCCGGAGTACGAGATTTTCTGCTACCGTTGCTGAAGTTCGATTGCTGACCGAGGCGGCTGAGGCGGACACCGAGACATGGAGCGATTCCTGGAGCGTAGGACACAGACGACGGATCGCTGGAGACCGGAAACGAGATATTCTACCAGGACAACCAGGAAGACATCAATTCAGGAAAGCAATTCTAAGAACTAAATTTGTTTTAAAATAATAAAAAAAAAATCTTTATAAGAAAACTTTTGAATTTTTCAGTACAAGTATCTTTGTATTAAAAAAAAAACATTTTAATGCAATCATCATGTTGGAAAAAGGTCAATAAACGTATTAAATCACTAATTGAGTATCATTTCCTCAAGTTTGGTCAGCTAACTACCTGTTACCTTGCAATATATATATATATATATATATCATTTTTCTATATAAGCAACTCGACGTTTCTTGCAGTAATTATATAATTTGTGATGTTATTCAATTTGTTTCTTCTCCAAGTAGTATAATTTCGTATATTCTTTTTAACACCTGACACACGTTTCACTGAAAAATATCAGTATCATTAGAGGTTTGTAAGTAAATTAATAACAATCAAAATAATTCTATTAATATAAAATTAATGAATAATCAAATTTGTATTGATTTTAATGTAAAATACAGTAAAACCTCTCTAATTCGGATTATATGGGGCGAAGCCTAGTCCGAATTAGAGAAAAATCCGAATTATAGAATATTTTATAGAAATTCATACTACAGTATAGGTAAAGTGCCGTAAAAATAAATATTAAAACTACGTAAATATTAATGAAAATTTAAATTTATTGTACTTACAAAATGGATAACTAAATTCACATAAGCAACAATCTTTCACCATCAACACAATTTAGGTTTACTATTTATTAGTAGATTTTTAAGTTTTTTATTGATTGTGTTAAATTTATTTGTTTTGTGTTTATTTAGTATTTTAAGCATATTAATATATTTATTATTCCATATATGATAATCAAGTGTGTTGGCTAAAACAAGATGTAAATTAATTAATTGTTTATTAGTGTAGTCGATTTTTCTGTAATTATTTGATATTTCATCTTTAATCCATGTATATTGGGCTTGAGTAATATATTTGTTTAATTTGTTGTTGTTGTTTTTTACTATTATTTTTGTGTATTTTGGAAAAATATTAAGCTGTAAGCATTTTTTGGTAAAATAAATGTTTCCAAAACAATTAATTGTTTTTTAATAATAATGGCTCCCATGTATACCACCGAAGTAGCTTAGGAGTAGGCAGGGTAGGCTGCCTAATGTGAGCCGTACAGCATACAACGAAGGCAGTGTGGCCAGCACTACGCTTCAGCTGCCCATTATTATCCCCAGGATGTTATCCCAGGGACTCATTTTCAACAGGCTGAGTCGACCTGGGGGCTGAAAAACGCACCTTGATTTTATGGTGCGGGCCCGGGAATTGAACCCAGGACCTCTAGATTAGTAGCCAGGTGCCATACCCACTGGTCTACTGAGCCACCAGTGGACTCAGTAATTGTTTTTTACGTTTAATAAATTGGTTATAGGAATGAGTTACATCACCTTGTGTGGTGTTTTCATCCATCATTTTCTATATATCTATTAAATATATATATTGGTGGGGATCCCACAGCTACTGCCGCATCTCAGTTTCCATATCAACTTATTCTGTGTATCTTCATTCTTCTGATTCTTTTCTTCCATACTCCTTTCGATCCCTTCTATCTATTGTAATCTAGGTCTGCTTCTTTTTCTTCTGTTGCTAGGTCTGTATTCGAACACACTCACAGGTATTCTTTCTTCACTCATTCTCATTAGGTGTCCATACCAGGAAAGCTGTTTACGTTTTATATCTTCTATTACAGTTTATTTTCTGTTTTGTTCATTACTGTTGCAACTTCTCAGCTTAGAGATAAGAGTGTTGACAAGAGATACTAGATATTCAAGGATTACTTAATTGATGATAACATACTTGTGTAAGCAGTACATGTTAACTTGTAGACCTCTTTTGGTAGCCAGCAAAACTATTAAAAATCTCTTGTGTTATTGTTCTTGTCAGTGAAAATAGCACCATATCTGGATTAGGAATTCATAATGATTTTGTAAACAGTACAGACAGTTTTCAGTTTTATCCTACATTGTAAACAAAAACTGTCAATATAATCATCTTATCCTTACACTAAACTGTCACATTTGATTTTATATAATTTTTAATAAAGCTTGTGAAGGCTTTTACAAGGGCTTCAGTTTTTCCCCATTATCTATAGTGATCACTATGATATGGATTGTTCTTCTGCATATGTCTTCATAGAAATCTCTTCCTCTTCACCCTTGATGCCTTTATGATGTTCTTTAATGTGTGAGAAGAACATTCAGATTTTTTTCCAAGTACTAGCTGTGCTTGGCCTTTTCTGTGCTAAGCTTTCACATAGTTTTTGTATTGTAACTTCATAAACTTAAACGATTTTCAACATTTATGTGTGCATAGAGATTTTTCAAGATACAGTTTTGTTAGAGAAGGTTTTAATGAAAGTCTGACAGAATATTATCATTTGCATACCTGATCCAATGAATCTGTTTGTGTTTTACGTTTATTCCTATTGTTATAATTTCTTTAATAACTAAATCGAAGAGACAGACACCAGAAGGTAACATCTCTTACCAGAGGATGGACATCATCATAACAATTCATAATTTACTTGCATAATTCATATTAGTTAATGGGAATTTTAGTTCAACCAGTCGCTTTAAGTTCCTAAGCCAAAAGACATCATTTTTGTAGCTTCGTATGCTTCATTCATTCATTCATTCTTCATTCCTTTTTTGTGTTTTCCATCAATTGTTTTTCTTTAATCACGTGGCCTAATATATTAATTTTTTTTTACTATACTATTTTGTCTTTTTTATTGACCATTTGGATCACCTCAACTTCTTAATAATTCAAAGTACAACCAACCAGCTTTCTTTGACAACATTCTACTGTCATCTCATTACTGTTTTAATGTGCATGGTGCGTTATCATATATAACAGTGCAGACAGAACAGCAACACATCTTTAGTATTACTTGGCTACAGAACATCTTACAGACTTACTTAAAAACATATAGCAACTGTTGTGACTAGTAGTAGAATAATTTTCTTATAAAGAGTCTACAGTACATGTTGTCTAACTGCATTCTGTAGTGAGACAGTAATGATCAGATTGTGTTTTGTTTGCAGCATGCTGGTGCTCGCTGCAAGCCGCTGAAAGATTACATTACATCAGCATTAACATCCTTACGACAAGACCTGAAGACGCTCTGTGATTCATTCCTATCTGACAGTGAGCAAATACATTCATTTCTGCAACACCTTTCCAGTCTTTGTACACGCGATATCACAGAGAAAACTGAAGAAATATATCGTTTGCGACAGGTATTAAATTTTATGGTTACTATATTTACTACTATAGGAGTCTTTCAGGGGTTAAGTATAAGTTCCAGTGCTATGTAAAAATGGCTTTAAAGTAACATAAACAGTTCCCAGACACAGTAAACAAAATTATTTTTGTTTTCTTTGATTCCTTAAAAAAGTGCCTATTGTCCATTGTTGTTACTACACGAAATGAACTAGTGTAATGTTCAAATCCATAGTCTGTAATGTATAATATATACATTGAAATATCTTTTAAATAACCATTAGGAAAAAATCCATGGCCTTCCGTAGTACCAAAATTTAAATCATACAACAATCTTTTATTTATCGAGCATCCAAATTGATAACGGCTAGAAATTTAAGATTGAATAATGAAAACTGTTCACAGCAAATATCAGCTCAAGAGGCAGAAATAGTACAAGAAAGATGTCGGGCAGCCGAATTAGGAAGACAGCTGAAAGCAAGTATGGAAGCAGAGTGTCGAGAAAGGTGCAGACGAGAGGAACTGGAAGCGCAGAGAACCATAGACAGAAACATTTGTGAAGAAGAAAGACTGAGAGTTGTGAAAGAAGTGACAGATCAGCTCAACCATGATCACAGGTTAGAATTGGAAGCTGTAAGGTCCCGGTTCAGACTGATGGCAACAGCAACCATGGAGAGAAGCCCTTCAGAATGCAGTTTGGAGAAGATCGAAGTAAGTTCTTCATGTATAACATGTGGAAAAGAAATATCCTTCCTGCAGACATCTGAAATTCATTTCTGAATATTATTTTTGACTGTCTGAGAATTGTGCATAAAATAATAAGTCTGAATGTGTATGTTTTAGTCTGTATTCAGATATAAGTGAAACAGTCTATATAAAAAGTGATATCATTTTTATAAAATTTAAAAAGAATGCTATTATACAACTAACATGGTTGCAGTTTTGGTGGACAGCAATAGACATTGTAGTGAAATAATTCTATTTTTTCAGTAGAGTTGCTAATCGGACATCTCTCAGAAGACTTGGAACATCACATTGTCAAAGACTATGAGAGTGTTTTTGATGTTATAGTATTAAAATAAACAAATCACTTTTACAATTTTCATTCTGTCACAGCCTGTCAAATTTTTTTTTTCACGCTTCAATTAAAAAAAAAAACCAATAAGCCAATAAAGTGTGCCAAATACATATCAAAGAACATTTAGCTGCATTATGATATCAGTTTTATCTTCTTATTTTCTTGTGTACTTTAGGGATTAGCAATTTGTTGGCTGTTCTGTCATTTTAATACCATCACTTTCTAGGTCTGACTACATCTCTTTTATCTTTGTTTATAACTTATAATAGTTGTGAGTAATGAATTTTGTAAATTTGAATCTCAGATGTTGTTCCAGTTCCAATGTCTGTAACTATCCTTATATTATTATGATATGGTCATCAAAAGTTACTGAAAACTAGAAATTAAAATATGTAGAAACAGCATGTTGTTATGCACTTATCATTCACAAATGCGTGAATAGTATAGTCCGTTCAAATGTTTAATAATAATAAAACTCACATGTGTCTGTGAACGTTGAATTATAAGTATTGACCAGTTGTGGCTTCAGTGATGTCCTATCAAGTGTAAATCTAACATACTATATATGTGCCAGTAGACATTTTAATAAATAATCAGTTTTTAGTGTTTTCAAATTCTGGTTTGAACGAACTAGGTACATGAAATCAAAATATGTACGATCTGAATTACAAGACTCATAGTGTTTTCTTATGAAAGTGTTTACTTATAAAATACTAAAACAACACTATATAACTACATATAACATAGAGATCTAGTACTGGTAACATGACAGTCTATACATAGTTTCGTGCTCAAGGTGTTCAAGAGAATATTAAAAAAAAAAACTTCTTTGACAGAGGCCATTCATAGATGGTGAAACAGCAGTAGATTTGGCCCAGTTGCGTGTCGAGATGCTGCATGAGAAAGAGAGAGCACTAGCTGAAGAGAGGCAACGTTGGCAGCAGAAACTTGATCATGAGATACAGCAAATGAAACTTCGGTGTGAAACAGAAAAGCAGGTAAGGACAACAAGGACAGGCAGGAACTGATGAAGTCTCTGTGTGTGTTTACAGTTTCTATTGAAGATTAAGGGGCCTACAGTCTACTGCTGGTTCTAAACAGCTAAGTAGAGTATTATTAGACATGAACACCACTTGCTGGTTTGCCATACTTTGCAGTGGGAAAGTGTTTGAATAAAAATCAGAGAATATTTTACCTATAGAAGAAATCAAACCAAACTTGAATTATGTAGCTTGCCAGCTACACCACAAACACTCCCATCCTGGAATGTTTCTGATATAATTTGTTCTGTGTGAAGCTGATGGGACCAGAGCTATAATGTTTTACTTCCTTTTCATTTCAGCAAATTCCTGTTCAGCTTCTTTTTGTGCATCCCCATTTATCATTGTGTTCTAGCTCGTTTTCTGATAACTGATTAAGGGTATTATTTTCAGTTTTTCTGCAGTAAGTGGCACAAACCACTTTCCGTTAATCATAGATTTCACTTTGGGGAAGAGGAACTGTAGCAGTCAGTGTTCGGTTGTGAAGTTAATTATTTATACATTTAATATATTTAAATCATAAAATATTTGTCTTCCACTTACCTTAAAAAATCTTCTCTCAGCCCAGAGTTACGTCACACGAACGTTGGAATGCAAGAATGATTGCAAGGTTATATTAATAACAGACTCAACTCGCATGTATGAAGAGAAGCAATTAAAATTTTATTTTATTCTTTAAACTTTCAACATTTGATTTATTTACTTTTAAAATTTTACTCAAAGTTACTCAAATTTCCTGTTGACGTAAACTTCTCTGCCTTCACCTCATTAACAACTGTTATTATTTAAAACATAAACAAGACCTTGAATCATTTTTATACAGACAAATATATATTTCTTACTACATGAACCTAATTATTTTACTCTATTATAGACGACCCAGATTGCTGCACACACTCATTCACACATTAAAATTCCCCTTATTATTTATTTAGGCCCCTATTTATTAAAAAAAATAATCATATATTTTGTTTAATACAGTTACTCATTGCTCCTGTCGGCATCGTGGTGTCTCACCCAACATTGTGTCATGTGATGTAAAACAAAAGTTACGGTATCACTGGTGTCACAATTTTCTTTCATTCAACACTGTTCCAAGGGTGTTTTGATATTTTTACTACTTTAGACATTGTGAATATGTACTGATTCGGTACTTCACTCGCGGCGTCCACCTAGCCACGTGTTGCTCTACATACGTCTCTGTTATTACGGTCGTTACAGTGTTACTAACTTTTCGTCGCGACAACCCGTTATGCTTCTAGACCCGTCGCCGCCGCCTTGTAACTCACTACTACTTGACTCACATTTTTATTATACAGGTTGGATAAACTTGGGTTCGGCCGGCAAACGCACTACGGCTCGCGTCCGATATGTTAAGGTGTGATTCGCCGACTGCCTGACACTCTGATGTGTGTCGGTGATGCTCACTTCCGCCAGCTCGAGCTGTGATTGGCTGAGCTGCTCACGTGGCCAGTCTAATTAGTCACGTGTTGTTCAGTTCTGTTGTCGAGATTATCGCCAATGGCGACGGGCGCACATTTACAGTCACATTCCATTGTTATCATTCTGTGCCTTGCTCTGACTGGCACGGATTTTAATACAGGGTGTCCAACAAGCACGTCTGAGTAACCGTAAAGGATGTCCAAACCAATCGGTTCCAAACGATTTATAAATTAGTGAACTTTATACCCTTTAAAATAGCCCCGTTACAATACCCCCCTCCCAATGAGAGATCTTCTGCCGAAACAGAAGAAATCTCATTGCTAAACCCTAAGAGGATCGGAGAGGATGTGGTACCAACAACCCCCCATTAATTCTTAACACATCATGGGTAAACTACCCCCCTGGCTCGGTGACTATGGCTGCACCTGAGCGATATTACTGGACTTCTCTTCACGAGATCCCAACACCATAAAATCGAACAGATACGCACCACAGCGCACCCAGCCTTTTAACATGCCACCCCAAACTCCAAATCCCTGGACTTATACCATGCCAGATCCTCAACCGATATGTTCCCCCTTGTCATGCATACTGGGTCGCCTTCAGCAATACTGGGCGCATACATACACTTATTTATACATCCTTTTATTGAAAATTCAGAAAATATTTATCGTTAAATTAAAAAATCATTTAAGTTACTTCCTCAAAAATAAAAAAAAAAAAAAATCTGTTACATGAATCCATCAACTCTATTAATTCTCTTCAATACTAATAACAATCCTAAAGAAAAACAAATTGAACACCTTATTAAAACATGAATTTACTTACTCTAACTTTCGTTTACACATATATTCTAAACAATATAATTCAATAAAACACTAGTAATACACATAAACAATAATACACTTGAAATTCAAACATCACCATATGGCAGGCATAGAAATCAAATTTTTTTTTTCAAAAATTTTAAATTTATCAAAAGATCATTTTTACCAATTTCGGAAAAAATCAAAATCATTTAATTCACTTAAGCAACCAAATTGCATCAATCAATTGCCAAAAACTGGTCTTGTCTATAACATCAACCATCAGCTGATCTCTCTGGGTCAAGTCAACGACCTTGACATCCATAGGTTATACATAAGACATCTTTAAAATTTCTTATCTTCAAACACAATACAATATAATATAATGACTTTTAAAATTATCATGGTTATTATTATGTAACTATAATAAGCTATAGCTACAAATAGTTATGTCCCTGTTCTGGCGCAAAAAAAATATACGATATAGGATATAGGTTAAACGTATAGACACTGTTTTCAAAAGTCGGGCGCCATCTTGATTACATATGTTTGTCATTTTACTTACCATTGCTAAATACTATAGGGCAGGAATTCGTTACGCGAACTTTTGAGAAACGGAAATTATTTGAAATAATAAAATACCTGGTTAAAATTGTTACCAATGATATACCCCGTTTATTTTTATAGACTTACATCTTACATAATGCTGCATTCAGCGAACTTTTTAAACCCTCCAAAATCATGATACATATAATATAAAATGTGTAATTATGTAATATTAGATAATTAGTTAATAAATATAGATATACATATCTCTCGCACAACCCAGCGTAATGTATGTCACTCTCTCTCTCTCTCTCACTCTCTCTCTCTCACACTGGTACAATTCTTTTACGAGCTCATTTTGCAGATTAAAATTTTACAGACTTGAATTTACTTTGGAAATTTTGTGTTGGTCATTTTAATGATGTTGAATGAATTGTAGTTGAATGATAAAATATTGCGGATAGCTAATACTTAGCTGCCGTTGTTTTTCTGTAGAACGTCGCACACCGCGAGTTCGTCGACTGTATTAACGATTACATCTTAGATGATTACACCTTACCAGATGGTAAGGTGTCACTGTTATTTAAAACACTTTTGTTGTTAACCACTTCTAGTGGTTTAAAAGTTAAAATCCACTAGTCGTGAACGATTTGCCGGCCGGCTGCGATCACTGTTTCTGATGAAATGACATCGAGTCTTTGTTCCATATTTCTGAGGTGGGGTGAATCTACGTCACAAGCCTTTTGTTCAGTTGTTGACAATATTGTGTTGTTTACAAAAACAAATTCTTGGCCGCTCACGTCATCAGGGCTCGTCGCTTTTATCGCAACAAATGACATACTGTTTTTTGTGATGCTTCACGTTTTTTGCTATAAATCGGTCAGAATCCTGGCAAATATTATATAGTCCACTCACGATATATTCATAAAGGTTATTAAATGTTTGTCTAATTTTGACCAAATGAAGGAATACAATATTTATGGTTTTTTATACCATATTTAGGGTAATTACAAATTGTACCATAATTGTACCATTACAAAACCCCCTCAATGAAAGATTGTGTGTCGAAGCACAAAAACTTTCATTGACCCTTTCATACGTCCTAAAGGGATCAGCCAGGATAGGTCGCCACAACCCCCTTACAATTTTATATGAAAGAAAATAATAACTCACCCTTGGTCTGATGATGATGACAGTACCTACATGACCTTACTGGACTTCTCCTTCGAGATCCCAACACCATAAGGCCACTTAGGCTCTTAACGCCCCTGCTCTGACGCGCTGGCCAGCTATGGACCGCTGTCATATCACCACACACTGAAACAATAAACGATAAATATTAAAATAGTGGCTTGGTAAATTACTCTATCCTCAACTGATCTGGTTCCACTTAGCTAGGTGCTGGTTTGTGCTAATAAGCACTGGGTTTGCTTGATATAGTAATAATACTAAGATATAGTTATAAAAATTATCCTACTAAAACGTAACTCCCAAGAATTATAAAGAATTTCCTTTCGCAATATTGACAACCCTGAATTTATAAATTGTTTCGATTTCTATCGATAATATTTATCTCTTTCCATTTTATAATTAGTGTAATAATTATAAAAGAAACATATTGATATAAAAAGAATTAAAGGATAATTGAAAATATGAAAATTCCACTATAAATCTCCCAAACATGGAGAAAAACAAATTATAGAAAAACAAAATAATTAATAAATCTGTATTATTTATTCATATATCTTATTGAATGGTTCACTTAAAATTAGTATTCTTCTTCTTTCTTATTATTATTATTATTATTAACAGATAAAATTATGGCATTAACAGTGTCAATTATATTTATCCCTTCGTACACATTATTTCCATCTATCATGTTAAAAATTTTATAACATAAATACATAATACATTTTACATAATATTTAACACTGATACCTTAATATTAATACATTGAAATAATTTATTCATTTTTAATCTTGATTAAGATTTACATTACGATTTGCATATTCTATTTAAAGTTGCCTTAAAATTATAAAATTACAATTGCAATTAATTAATTCATTAATTAGACATCAATTTATTTATTTATAAAATTCATTTCAAATTATTATTAGTATTCATACTACATTATTATTATTTCATTTCCTCCCTATTCTGAATTTTTTCACCTACCTAACTACCTAACCTTTCACCTTCTAATCACTGTTTAGTCTGGGTGACTCCTATATTCACTATGCTTATTATAATCTTACTCACCTTCTTCTAACTGACCACCAAATTTACCTATCATGACACCAATATCTCAATTATAAACACCTTTACTAATTTCATTTAAATCCTATAGCACCGCTCGTCTTTGCACAGAGATGGGTGTTCCCTAACTGGCTATATACATTCATAATATTTTGCCCTTCCAAAAAGTTCGGCAAACACTCCCTTAAACTACACTAATACCTGCCACAACACTATTGGTTGGCTACTCCTTATCACCTCACCCCCACTACAGAATTCATCAATAACAAATATATGTTTATACCTTTACTTTATTCACCTCTACAAATAATCACTAACTACTGTGTCCCTAAATATCTAATAATTCTCTTTGTATTATTTACTTCAATATTCTTAACTATCTAACTCCATTTTCATTAATTAAACTCACCTGCATTTTATCTATCTATCCCTGCTTAAACACTTACTGTAATCACTGACTATTGTCTTATAAAATTCATCTCTTACCTACTCATAACAGTACCTCTCAAAATTCAAATATATATATATTCTTAATTAATCATTTATTTAATTATTCATTAGTAATTACATTCATTACAAAGCAAATAATAATTGAACTTCATTAAAAGCTTTCTATGAATTAATAATTTACTTCTGTTATAAAGTACAACTTTCTTTTGTACCCTAATTTTTTAGTTATAAAGAATGATTACTCTTTAATGGTTATTCCATTATTTAAAAAATATTATTATTAAACATGTTAATTATTAAAAGACATAATAATACATACTGGTGTACATAAAATATACCTGTAATACAATAATAATACATACATAAATACATTGATATAAAACACATTTAATACAATGAAAAATATACACTCCAACTCATTATTTTGTTATTTATCAAACTCAGTCCATAGCAGTCCAATTCAATACCACTTTTCACATATATTTAATGTTCATTACACAATTGAAACACTCTATCCTCCATCGTTGAATAACATTCTTATCTTAGGTCTATTTAATTTATTATTTAATAAATAAATTTTATGATTAGCAATATTATATTCATTTTCATTTATAAAACTGTTATCAAACAAATATTTCAAATCACGATCGAGTAGGGTTCCTTTTATCTCAGTAATATCATATGTCATTAATTGGTTATTTATTTTATAATTATCCACATAATTTTCTACCACAGGTAAGTACTTAATACCCTTATTCTCATTATTTATTGTTATCTCAATTTCATTGTTATTATAAGGTAAGTATTCATTATTTTCATATGCCTTATCTAACCATAACCTTTCTACCAATTGTGTGTATTTTCTATTTACTTTAAAAAATTTTATTACTTTCTTTTTCTCACAATATCTCTCTATACTTTCTTTCTTAATACATTTCTCTCCATGACACCAAAATACACTCTCTCTCTCCAAATATGCAGGGGTCCCTATCTTAAAATTATTGCACCACTTATTAGATACACCAAAACACCAATAAACTTTATTTGTAGACCTTTCGTCTCCCAAATATAAATTGAAGGAACTCTTGTCCTTATAAAAAATACGTGACTATAAAAAAGTCCTTATAAGAAAACTTCACCCCCTAACACAACATCAAAAGAAAATTCTACCCCCTGCACTCCTTGGACAAAAATACTTTCTCCAATCACTCTTTCTGACTCAATACACTCAAACACTTCATTATCATTCATAATACTTTCATTATCATTTTCTAACACCACATTCTTACTACCTGTAATATTCTTACTATCTGTAAATTCATTATTTGAGTTATCACTCTTAATTACGTTATTATTCAGCACTTCGTTTTTCGTACTGTTTTCCTTCTGGGTTTCTAATTGATTTAAATTCTCGTCTAGTTTTTTGATTACCTTGTCCACCTGCTTAATAAGATTATCGTGACCTAATTTAATTTCATTTTTTAGTTCATTGAACTTGATATCAAAATTATCGAATTTGTCATTCAAATTTGTAAATATTTCATCAAATTTGTTTAATAAAAGCTGCATCATTGCAGCAGTACTGTCAGATTTAATTTCTGAACTAACTGACATGGATGTAGAGACCTTCTCTTCTTCTACGTATACAACAGATACAGGTGTATCTGCTTCGTCAATCTGACTAATTTGAGTTGGTTGAACATCCATTTCACTCATAACTATTTCGTCAGAGAGGCTGACTTTTGCAGTTTTATCTTCATTAGTATTCATATTTGCAATTCATAATACACGCATGCATACAATAATATAACCTAACTTCGTAAAATTGGGTTATGTTTACGTATTAAAATTTTGGCGTTTATTACCTCAAATAACTTTTCCGCTCTCTTTATAGGCGTACTCACATAAAATTTTATATCAGGTCCCTGTTATTACGGGCGACATCTGTAACTATAACAAGCTATAGCTACAAATAGTTATGTCCCTGTTCTGGCGAAAAAAAAATATACGATATAGGATATAGGTTAAACGTATAGACACTGTTTTCAAAAGTCGGGCGCCATCTTGATTACATATGTTTGTCATTTTACTTACCATTGCTAAATACTATAGGGCAGGAATTCGTTACGTGAACTTTTGAGAAACGGAAATTATTTGAAATAATAAAATACCTGGTTAAAATTGTTACCAATGATATACCCCGTTTATTTTTATAGACTTACATCTTACATAATGCTGCATTCAGCGAACTTTTTAAACCCTCCAAAATCATGATACATATAATATAAAATGTGTAATTATGTAATATTAGATAATTAGTTAATAAATACAGAAATACATATCTCTCGCACAACCCAGCGTAATGTATGTCACTCTCTCTCTCTCTCTCACTCTCTCTCTCTCTCTCTCTCTCTCTCTCTCTCACACTGGTACAATTCTTTTATGAGCTCATTTTGCAGATTAAAATTTTACAGACTTGAATTTACTTTGGAAATTTTGTGTTGGTTATTTTAATGATGTTGAATGAATTGTAGTTGAATGATAAAATATTGCGGATAGCTAATACTTAGCTGCCGTTGTTTTTCTGTAGAACGTCGCACACCGCGAGTTCGTCGACTGTATTAACGATTACATCTTAGATGATTACACCTTACCGGTAAGGTGTCACTGTTATTTAAAACACTTTTGTTGTTAACCACTTCTAGTGGTTTAAAAGTTAAAATCCACTAGTCGTGAACGATTTGCCGGCCGGCTGCGATCACTGTTTCTGATGAAATGACATCGAGTCTTTGTTCCATATTTCTGAGGTGGGGTGAATCTACGTCACAAGCCTTTTGTTCAGTTGTTGACAATATTGTGTTGTTTACAAAAACAAATTCTTGGCCGCTCACGTCATCAGGGCTCGTCGCTTTTATCGCAACAAATGACATACTGTTTTTTGTGATGCTTCATGTTTTTTCCTATAAATCGGTCAGAATCCTGGCAAATATTATATAGTCCACTCACGATATATTCATAAAGGTTATTAAATGTTTGTCTAATTTTGACCAAATGAAGGAATACAATATTTATGGTTTTTTATACCATATTTAGGGTAATTACAAATTGTACCATAATTGTACCATTACAATTACAATAAACAATAAAATTTACAGTTAACTTGACCAAAAATCACATTTTATAACTTTAATTACTTTCAACTTCTATTAAAATCTGTCACTTGTTTCAATTAATTTTATATTTCGACTATGACTTTCTTTCCTTAACATTCTCATTCTCAATTAGTTTGGGTGACTTAATTATTCATAATAACTTGATTTACAACTTGGCATGTATACTTACTCTTACCCCTTTTGATTCTAATACTCACTTAACAGCTTTAACTACTATGACACCCCTCTATCAAAAACATCTATCAACCAATCTCTAACCCCAACTTACTATTCAAGCTCCATTCGCATCATTCTACCCTTATAAAAAAAATACTCGCTACCCCTTTGTACTCAGGATGTGTGTTCCCTTCCCATTTCTCACTCCCTTATCTGGTTCCTGGACTTCCCCTAGGCAACCCTTTCCGACGCTAATCGGTCCCTTCCCGCCACAACGCTTTTCGTTGAGGACTCCTTATCACACCACCGCCTTACAAAATTCCCATCAACTAATTACTCTCCCAATACATCACTTTCATCTACAAAATATCTCCACTTATTTATTAACTCAATATATCAATCATTACTCTACATATTTTCCCCATTTCTACTGTGTCACTATTAATACTCAGCTTCTACATTACTTTGATTCATAACAATCTTACTTTATTCAACTCCCCTTCTAAACTTAACTTGGACTGATCTAAATGTCCTAACGAAACAATAATCACCCAAAATCTCCCATTTACCATCTTTTACAAATCCTTTAAAATTCTTGACTATCTCAATTTATTTCCATCATTTAAATTAAAATCTTCTAACACATTGAAATCATTATATTCAAACATTAATTGTATTCAAGCATTTAATTACACTGAAAAGTGTGCAAATTATTTGTAAATGATATACTACACAGCTGATCAGCTGATTTTCTTGGCAAGGTGACTGACCTTACTAGAGATACAATTCAACAATTATATAAAGTACATGTTTTATAATTCTTATCCCTAACATACTACATACAATTAATACAAATACACAACATTATATAGCCATTATCATACAAGGTTATCTGAAATTATTACAATTTAAATCTGGTACTTAAAACGGTTTTGCTCTCATACGGACATAAATCGCTACTCATTGAGACATAGTCATAGCAACAGTTACTGAACAGCTCTTTGGATTGTCAACCCCCAACTCTCTTTATAGAGTCGTGTTATAAGTTGACCGCCCGCTGTTTACAGAGGTCGTCACCCTCTCACTGCAATTTACAGCTACACTCCCACTACCTCGTTACTTAAAGTCCCCCCTTTACCCAGTTACAATTAGGTAAACCACCTGCCGGTCGGTCTAGGTATTTACCTTGTGCACGGATGCTATATCTGTGCCCCTGGCTTGTAACTGCCAGCTCCTTTACCACACACTCTATTGTTTTCTGATGGTGGACTGTGGCGTCCATTTGCATCCCCAAGAACTGAAGTTACATGTATAAGGTATAATCGATGACTATGCCATTCTTGGTTCAGTGTTACATACTAATTCAGTATTACTGATGTCCGAGGACACCAGTAATCCTACTAAAATGATTCACACACCCTTAAATACGGAACTATCGCCACCTTCGATGATAGCCGCTGTTACATAGTTATGTAGTTTCCCCGGATACCCCCCTGGTTCACATTCAAAATTCAGCAATTTTGTAACTACTTACATAATTCCACGGCCAGGGCCTGGTGAAACCGTGACCGCCCGAAATGTGGGGAAACTACCAAAAGACATATAAGGCCAACGCTGACACCGCTACTGCAATTCACGGTGTTAATAAACTTACATATTTATTTTGGTGTTGTGATTGTATGTTTTGGTGTTTACCTTTCACTACCATAATTATTGTGTATTTCATACTTCGTGATTCAAAACTTTTGTGTTCGGGTCCCAGGGTTCGATTAAGCGATTGTCAGAGACAGGATAATTGTGCGGAATAGTTAAATCAGACAGCGTAATACATATATAGTTGCCGTTTAATAACACAGAAAATTAAGATCAATATCAACATTAATAAAACAAATAGAATCCTTATACTAAATTGACAAAATGGCGGACACATATTCCGCTGTATTACAGTTCTATTATTTTATATTATTCAGGCATTAATCTTGTTATGGAATTTTTAATGAATTTATATTTAACTGCAACTGCCCATGTTACCTTGTAATTGATCGATTCTTATATTTAACAGAACACAAACCAACGTCTCACAAGAAAAATATTATTTATAAGTACCGTACGGCCTATACACACTCACACTCACTCATTTCGCCAAAATTGAATTTACACATACATTGAATTTTTGTAATTTTGAGCTCAACGTTAATAATAATAAAGAATGGAATAGAGAAATAGCTGGACTTTCCTGTATCTGCGTATAAAGTCTCCGTTGTCCTTATATTGCAGTCATGGTCAAGCAGGTGTTCGGCCGATCGTCCCAAAGGTCTCTTTGGCTGCACTGATTCTAATTTACATTGTTACTAGTTACTTTGATACTTCTGATAAAGAGTTATTACTGTATGTTACAACATTGTTAGTTTGATTAAGAAACACTTTCGCTGGCACAAACTGCTGGCGATTTTCACAGCGTGTTGACACCTTGATGGTCTGATGCTGACTGGGGGGATGCAAAGCACATATTTTGTGTATGTGTTAGCGCATCCACATCATTGTCTTTTGTTCAAAATTGGCTCACGCCCTGTTGGCATGTCATTGTTTGTTAAGTCATCACCGATTTTAATGACGTCCCGTCTTCTGGACCAATGAGAGTGGCTATTTACAATCTGTTTCCACTTGGATGGCCATTTTGTATGCTCGTCTCCGCACGTCTGCTCCTGACCTTGGAATCGTTTTGATCTATTAGAATCTGCATCGTTGTCTCTTCACAAAGGGAAATTGTTCACTCCATGTATGTGTGTGTTGCATAATAGCAGCATCTATGTTGTTTAATAGCATCCACCTTCACAGAAACTTCCTCACATTTTTCATTCAGTGTTGATTGCGCTATCTTCATCTCAGTTTGTTCCCGCATCACCATTCCTATTTGGGCGCTATGTGTCTTCTCAACATCACTGATACGACGGTTGAAGTCTACTTCTGTCTGTATTAATTTTTGACTAGTGCTTTCTCCCTCCTTTCGTATTTCAGAGATTTCGACATGAATTTCGGTTGTCAATATGGCCATTCGTTCTTCGGTTGCCTCAAAATTTTCTCCTAATCTTCTTTCGACCATCTCGATTGTATCTTTGGCAGCTTCTTCCACCTTGTCACTGTGTTTATCTATTTGTTGCCATATTCTTTCGTTGTCGTTTTGCATGAGTTCAATGTCTCGACTAATTTGGCGTTAATTTCATCGATTTTCTGGTTGGTTTGGTCGATTTTAATCCCCAACTCTGCAGATAAATCCTCCTTCATAATAGCCATCTTCTTCTCCAATAGCTCTTCCGTCTTTTTCTGTCCGTCTTCCATCCTCCTGTTGGTTTCATTTATCTTGTCATTTAATTCCTCCTTCAACGATTCTATATTTCTCTGGCTCTCTCTCTGGCCTTCTTCCATTTTCTGGTCCGTGGATTTCTGGCCTTCCTTTAGTGATTCTATTTTTTGATCTGTGGATTTACTGGTCTCCTCTATTTTACTGTTCAACTCTTCCTTCAGGGTTCGGTTGTCCTCTATAGTGGATCGGCTGGTTTCATCCATCTTCTTATTCATTATTTCCATCTTCTGGTCTGTGGATTTCAGGCCTTCTTTCAGTGACTCTATTGATTTGTTGGTACTTTGCTCTATCCTCTGACTCAACGTTTCCATTGTTTTATTAGTGCCTTCAATAATCATCCGCATCATCTCCTGGTAATCCACGCTTACGGGTTTCGTTGGTCTCTCTGGTTGGTTTGTTTCCGGTAGAACTTCTTGTGGTATTAATTCCGGCTCCTCATCAGGTTGTTGAACCTCCTCCGCCGGTTCAAGTGGTTTGTCCTCTATTTCCAATAGAATTTCTTCAACGTCTTCCGTTGATGTTGCCTCCTTCTCTTCCAGTCTGGCCTCTCTCTCTGCCTCTGCTGCTCTCTTCTTTGAGGTTGATCTCCTTGTGTACATCTTGTCGCTGGCAATGTACTTGCAGTCTCTCGACGGATTGGGGTTATTAAATTATTGGTTAATTGTCCGTTTCTTCCCTAATCCGCGCTCAGACGTTGGGCGCCTCGTTGTAACACAACGATAATATTTTAGATGATATATAATAGACTGTGTTGCTTGCAGATACGCACCTGTATCCACAATAATGTTGTATAATAAAGTGTTCAAATTATAATTATTATTATCAGTCTGATTGTGATTGATAAATATGTGGGTATCGCTGGTTAACTCTTTTAATTTAAAAGTATTTCTCGCACTCCGCTAGTGACCTCCCCCACTTACCATATGTGGATATTGTTGTTCTGTTAGGTGACTGCTCAGCTGTAACATACACGCTACATATACAAGTAGATATTCTGTTTGAATATCAAACGTAACTAGCATGCACAGTAATAACAATATAACAGCTAAATAAAGTTCTGAGTGATCAGGAATATTTGAATTCTTCCGCCACCTTTTGGTAGAACTAGCTATGAAAAAATGAACTATTTTAAGTTTTGAAATTAAACTCTTTTTCCACTGGTAATAAAATGTAGAGGTTTATTAACAATTAAGAATGCTATAAAATCTTTTAAAAATTGACAATCAGTTACTAATAATTTTACTGAGAATAATTACAATGAACAAAATTAAAATGAAACTCTCCTTAGCCTCAAGGCTGGTAACCCTGTAGGTTATACAATAGTTTTTATTTTGAGAGGTTATGTCCTCTTACATAAGTTAATTACCAAGTTCGTGTAGTTCTTTTAAGTAACATGATGCCAGACACAAGATGTGGCGTTTTATAATGATATTAAATGAACAATTAATAAAAAACGAACAAACAAATATTAAAATAGAAAATTGGTACCATATAATAGATAATTATGGTATTATCGTACACGGGAATCCGTACGCAGTATACAGTAGTTGCTTGACAATAAACGAGTGCGTTGGTTTGCACTGCTAAAATGTATTATTATATTTTAATAATTCACTGTTGGAATTATTTATTTACAAGAGAAAAAGTTATAAATAAAAAAACTCTTGTTATAGTTTTCATCTGGTTTGGATTATATGAGAACAGACTTGTGACAAAAAGGTGGCAAATTACGGTTATGATTTTAAGGTTATCTCATAACGTGAATTGTTATTAGAGTTAATTATATTAAGCATTAATTTCTTCTTAATCTAAACATACATATATTATTTATAATATTTCTGATGTATAACTATCAGTAGCATAGAATATTCTTTCGCATAAAAATTAAAATATTTATCTTCAATAGAAAAAAAAAAAACAACGTTAGTCAATTTAGCGACTATTTACTGTGCTCGTATTTTGTAATAAGTACATTAATCGTGATTCTTTTAATTACGAAAAATAATTAAAATATTTATTTATCATGTTAAAAATTGCGAAATAATTCTTTCGTCAATTCTGATAAATTTCATCAGCATTATTATACTTTGCTATTATTGATTAGCGTAGTATATAAACAATTGGTATTGACAGAAATTTTTATTTCTGTTTTATTGTTAATTAATGAAAAATACTGTACTCCTGGTTTATTTTTCGCACAACACTCGCAAATACGATCGATATTGTACACTGATCGTATTTAAATATTATTCACTCCGCACTGTACACACGTTAATGCTTGTGTTGTATTTAGGTTAGATGTGTGTTAGTTACTGATGTTTACGTGTCGCGCACAATTCAAAATAAACTTCTTCATATATCTGGTTCGCAGAGTGACACGTCCTGTCTAGTTGATGATTGATAGATGACTGTGACGCTCCTTCGCAACGTCTGCGGCTTGTCTGCCGATTTCCATTCATTCGATTGGCTGAAATGTTTGAACTCTCCGACCCAAAGTACCTTGGCTTATTAAAATTTTTAATTTTTTACCAATTTTGCGTTTGGGTTTGAGATTAACATGACGTCAGCATTGGTACAAAAAATAATTAAAAAGTTTCAAATCGTAATAACTGTCTTAATATTTGTCTAATCGTTAAACGGTTAGTGTCAATAAATCGCGGACATCCTGAGCTTTAAATAAAGTCCAAACAAGATTATAATCCGTCCATTATTTAAATCACTATAACGATTTTATCGATTTTTATGGTGCATCTTATATTTAATAAGTTTATTACACCAAACTTAACTAATTACACTAAAACACTTTTGATTAAATGATCTGAGTCTATTTCTCAACTTGTTTAATACAAAATTTGGGAATAATTGTTACCCAAACAATGTCTGATTATGGCGTCTTTAGCGTCCATATTCGATTATTCACAATTGTCCTTAAAACTATTTTTCCTTATCTAATAACATTGATATTGTAATCTAACAATAATATAAACGTCTATTTACATGAATTTGTACTTTAGTATATATACAGGGCTGTGTTTCATATATCATTATCATTGTTTCAGTACCCTCCTATCTCTTTTCTTAAAATTGTCACTTTATTTATGGTTTTTCTATATAAGGTATATCATGTTATATATGCAACTAGTGTACAATTATAGTACCTAATTCATTTCATATATTTGCTAGCTTTTAGCTATCTGAGAACCCTTCAATTTCTAGTAATGGGTTTGTTTACATTAGGTCATGGCATGGTAGTCAGTTATTTTTTGATAGATCAATATATTATACAGAAAAATATTATTTATAAGTACCGTACGGCCTATACACACTCACACTCACTCATTTCGCCAAAATTGAATTTACACATACATTGAATTTTTGTAATTTTGAGCTCAACGTTAATAATAATAAAGAATGGAATAGAGAAATAGCTGGACTTTCCTGTATCTGCGTATAAAGTCTCCATTGTCCTTATATTGCAGTCATGGTCAAGCAGGTGTTCGGCCGATCGTACCAAAGGTCTCTTTGGCTGCACTGATTCGAATTTACATTGTTACTAGTTACTTTGATACTTCTGATAAAGAGTTATTACTGTATGTTACCACATTGTTAGTTTGATTAAGAAACACTTTCGCTGGCACAAACTGCTGGCGATTTTCACAGCATGTTGACGCCTTGATGGTCTGATGCTGACTGGGGGGATGCAAAGCACATATTTTGTGTATGTGTTAGCGCATCCACATCATTGTCTTTTGTTCAAAATTGGCTCACGCCCTGTTGTCATGTCATTGTTTGTTAAGTCATCACTGATTTTAATGACGTCCCGTCTTCTGGACCAATGAGAGTGGGTATTTACAATCTGTTTCCACTTGGATGGCCATTTTGTATGCTCATCTCCGCACGTCTGCTCCTGACCTTGGAATCGTTTTGATCTATTAGAATCTGCGTCGTTGTGTCTTCACAAAGGGAAATTGTTCTCTCCATGTATGTGTGTGTGTGTGGGTGATACAATAAAATACGATAATTTGTTACCACTCATACCATAATTCTGACATCGAGATTTTCGTACTGTCACAACGGAAGGTCAACTCTTATATGTTTGGGTATATTAATTACTTAATTCATTCTTAACATAATACATATCATACAATATACTCATAATTAACATGGCGATTATTTCATTAAAACAAACAATTCACATTTAAGGTTGATTAAAATTTACACACCTTACATTTGCATATAAAAATTATAAACATTACATTTTAATTTTAATTGAACTTCTATTAATTAATTATCAATTATTTATTATTTACTATACCATTAACTTTTCCAAAAATTTTTCTTTGTTATCATCATTTCATTTAAAATTTGCTATTTAAACATTGAATATTTTACTTTGTTTAATTGCACTATAAAATTTATACTTACAGTACATCACTCACATACTGTCATAAACACAAAATATCAACACCAAACACCCACAACTCCATGTACCTTCTGAAACATTATTAACAACCATGTTATTCCACAAACTAAACAATTTAACATTTATTTATTTATTAATTATTATCAAATTTAAATCTCATAAAATAATTTAAATTCCTCATCACAATTCACTTATATAACATTTTAAATCAATTAAAAAAATAATTAAACATCTCAAATTACCTTAATTAAATCAATTATTGAAAACACAACATATTTCAATTATTATCAAAACAACTACAATTCGTTAATTACTTTCATATTTATTCTTGTTATTTATTTAGTCTGCCCAAATATTATTATTATTATTGAAACAATTTCTACTACATACACATACTGTTTACATTACATACTTGTTACAATACAAACACAATTAATTGCACTAAAATTTATTTACAAATTTTCATCATTAATTGTTCAATTTTACCACACTTCATTTCCAAATTCAGCAAGGTCATAACCACACATTAAAATATTTAATATATTTAACTGTCCATTTATTGATTTCTTATCTAACCGCCACCGTTGTATAATAGTCTTATTTTTTTATAACACTTCGCATTCTTACACTCAATTTATTATTATTATTTGTGACATTACGAAAATCTTGATGTCAGAATTATGGTATGAGTGGTAACAAATTATCGTATTTTATTGTATCACCCACACACACATACATGGAGAGAACAATTTCCCTTTATGAAGAGATGTAAATTCAATTTTGGCGAAATGAGTGAGTGTGAGTGTGTATAGGCCGTACGGTACTTATAAATAATATTTTTCTTGTGAGACGTTGGTTTGTGTTCTGTTAAATATAAGAATCGATCAATTACAAGGTAACATGGGCAGTTGCAGTTAAATATAAATTCATTAAAAATTCCATAACAAGATTAATGCCTGAATAATAGAAAATAACAGAACTGTAATACAGCGGAATATGTGTCCGCCATTTTGTCAATTTAGTATAAGGATTCCATTTGTTTTATTAATGTTGATATTGATCTTAATTTTCTATGTTATTAAACGGCAACTATATATGTATTACGCTGTCTGATTTAACTATTCCGCACAATTATCCTGTCTCTGACAATCGCTTAATCGAACCCTGGGACCCGAACACAAAAATTTTGAATCACGAAGTTGGCACTACAAGATGGCCGCCGAACCAGTATGAAATACACAATAATTATGGTAGTGAAAGGTAAACACCAAAACATACAATCACAACACCAAAATAAATATGTAAGTTTGTTAACAAATGCCGCCTGAACTGGTGACGTGATATAAATAAAAGTTTATACAATAAGCCAGAGTCAGAGACGGAGGATTGTCGGAAGAAAGGAAGAAATACGTAAGATATACCTGGTACGTAGATAATAGGTTATATTATTGTTTAAGTAAAATATAGAACAATTACTAAAAAAAAAAATATAATTCATTATAAATATGAGTAAAATGGCAGAAAGTAATAACAGCATAGAAATAAATAATACAGCTACAGAGTCAATTTTATTAGACGGAATAAGCGCAAATTCAACGCCTAGGGCAATCGAGAGTAAGATATCGTTAGAAGATCTGTTTATACTAATTAAAACACAAAATAGTATATTAAAAGAACAAATTGACGAAAAGTTTGTTAGTCTTGAGAACGAACTAAAGAAACAAAACAACGTACAAAATGTAAAATTGAATCAATTAGATGAGAAACTTGAAAAATTTGAAAACGAAATGCATAAACAAAAGTTTGATGTTAATGAGAAAATTAATAAAATAGAGACACAATATGATGATGGTAAAAAACAAACAGAAACTATAAATGAGCAAGTTAAGACTAAAATAAATAATTTAGACGATAAAGTTAATCAAATTAATGAAACTATTCGAAACCAGATAGAAACCCAGAGTAGAGAAGTAGAAAATAAATATGTAGCGACAGTAGAACAGTCAGAAATTAAAACTAAGAATGAGATAAATAAGCAATTAGAATTGAGAACTCATGTTTTACAAGACAAATTAGAACAGTATGAATTAAATGTAGTAGACCTAACAAAAGGTATTCAAACAATAGATAACACAATATCTGAGTATGAAAACAGTACAACTGATAAAATAAGTATATTACAGAGTAGAATTAAGGAAATAGATAGTTTACATATACAAAATTATAATGATGTGCATGATAAATATAACTTAGTTGAGAGTGACTTAACAAGGGTGAAAAATGAGTTACGGGGGGAGAGTAACAAAAAATTAACGGGAACCACAGAAAGGGTTGTCATTACTAGAGATTTCTACAACGAGATAGAATTAGAATTGTTCAGTTATGAAAACCAAACAATACATCCCATGCGATTTATTAACCAAACCAGGGAGTATCACCATTTCAGTAACAGTAATTGGGAGATACAATTAACAAAGATAATTAAATGTTTTAAGGGTAGTGCAACGGTATGGGCGGAAGCACACAGAGTAGAGTGGGGTAATTATGAAATGTTCGAACAAGTTTTTAAGGGAAAGTATTAGCCAGAAGAGGAACAAGAAGCATTGAGGAGTAGAATAATGGGAACAGGTAGTTTTGGGGGCCACCCAAATAATAATATAACAATATATGTAACCCAATTGTATAACGAAGCCAAGTATCTAGAACCCCAAATTCCCTTTAAGTCATTTGTAAGGTACGTCAGTAAACACCTACCCAGGGAAGTACAAATAACATTGATGACTAAGGAAATAGCGAATTTAAGTGAACTTGAGAAAGTACTTGATATTTTACAGAGCATTAGGGATAGGGAAGTGAATAGGCGATTACCACCGGGTAGTTAAAAACCAAACCATGTAGAATATAGTTCTCAAAGAAATAATTACAATGAACATAATATTATGAATAGAGATCATCATTATAAATCAGGTGAGTGGAGATGTTATAGGTGTCAGCAGGAGAATTTTGCATTCCGTCGACAGTGTTTTAAGTGCAGACTACCGAGAGAAATACAACGGAGGAGAGAGGAAATGAAACAGGACAAACCCCAAGGCAGAGAAACACCGGACACGAGAGAAGCAGTGAACAATAACCAGAGACCAAACAAGGGACACCGAGGCCCCACCACCAGCAAACACCAAGAAAACTAGAATCGACAGTGGTAGCCAGGACCCGACCACTGTTCAGGGAAACGCAGGAGCTCCAACCAGTCGAGGAGCTACACAGCAACGTAATTAAAGCAGATATTGTAGCCGACCTGATGGAAGAAGAAAATAATGCCACCAGTGAGGTGAGTGCCGGACTGACAGAAATTCAGGTAACTGTAGTAAATAAGACTTTTAGAACATTGATAGATACGGGTAGCAAAATTTCCGTGATAGCAGAGAGCATTTTAGTAGAATTAAGAGAGTTTAACAAAAATATTCCAGTTTTGCCAGTAGCAGGAGTCACGGTGATAGGAGTTACGGGTGTACGCAGCAAGAGAGTGACGAAACAGATACATTTGAAGTTTCTAATAAATAATGTAGAATTTGTAAACACATTTTTGGTAGTAAGAGGTTTAAGTTTAGATGTCATACTGGGTAATGATTTTTTGTAAAGGACGAAAGCCGTCATAAATTTTAAGGAGAAAGTGATAGAATTAGATGGGCACCGGTCAGTAAGAGTAAAATTTGAACAGATAATTGATAAAGTTAGAACGTGCGGAGTTAAAATACTACAGAAAGGTGTAAGTGAGAATAGTATAGATACTAGGATAAGTGCATGTATAGAGGCAGAGTATATGAGTGAGTTTGAAGGTGAAAAGAGTAATATTAATGATGCAGTGTGGGAGTTAAGGGCGGATGAATTTTGTAGTGAAGGTGAGGTGGTAAGGAGTGGCCAGCGTGCAGCGTTGTGGCAAGTGATAGAGCGGTGTAGAGGAGTGTTTGCCGAGGTTCCAGGAAGGGCAAGAGAGTATGAGTGTGTATTGCAGATAAGGGAACACACACCATTCATGCAAAGGAGCTACCCCGTCCCTTACTCAAAAAGAAGAGCGGTGCAGAGAGAACTGGACAGGATGATGGAAACAGGTATAATAGAAAGGTCAGTATCACACTATTCTAATCCACTGGTAGTAGTAATTAAAAAGGACGGACGAGTACGTTTATGTTTGGACGCTAGGAGAATAAATCAGATCATAATACCCGACCGAGAGTCACCAGAGCCGATCAATGAGATCTTCCAGAAGTTCAGTGGAGTGAAGTATATGACATCGCTGGATTTAACAGCTGGATATTGGCAGGTTCTGTTAGCAGAGGTGAGTAGAAAGTATACAGCATTTTTGTTTAATGGCAAGAATTACCAGTTTCGACGTCTACCTTTCGGATTAAATACCAGCGTCGCCAGCTTTATAAAGTGTTTGGATAAAATTTTGAGGCCCAAAGATTTGGATTTTTTGACGGTGTACGTGGACGATATTTTGATTGCATCCAGAACCTTCGAGGACCATTTAGATCACTTGGAATATGTATTGGCTAGGCTAGAGGAAGGAGGACTTACGATAAACTCAACGTTTCTGCAGACACAAATCAATTTTTTAGGATTTATTATCACGCCGGAAGGGATCTCCGCGAACCCAGACAAGGTCGAATCCATCATGCGTTTCCCTGAACCGAGGAATGTGAAGCAATTGCAATGTTTCCTTGGGCTATATAATTTCTATCGAAAATTTCAGCTAAAATACGCAGATCTAACAGCAAGATTGAGCTC
Source organism: Magicicada septendecula (assembly GCA_034769895.1). Lineage (NCBI taxonomy): Eukaryota > Metazoa > Arthropoda > Insecta > Hemiptera > Cicadidae > Magicicada > Magicicada septendecula. The sequence continues at coordinate 399,743,557 of CM068371.1, read as the reverse complement.
AGTACTCCAGAAAACCAAACAATGGAAGTGGGGAGAGATGGAGCGTAAAGCATTTGAAGAGATTAAAAGGAAATTCAGCCAAATGGTGATGATGAACCACCCGGACTTCGAGAGAGTGTTTTATTTACAAACTGATGCAAGCAATGTGGCCATAGGTGCGGAATTATACCAAGAAGGCGAGGACAAGGAACATAGGACAATAGCATTTGCAAGTAGATCATTAATACAAGCAGAGAAGAACTATACAACGACGGAGAAGGAGTTATTGAGTATAGTATTCGCCGTTGGAAAATTTAGAACCTACATTCTAGGAAATCACACAGTAATTAGGACGGACCACAAAGCTTTGTCATTTTTAAACACATGTAAACTCGCTCACAGCCGTCTAACCAGGTGGGTACTTGTATTGTAGGAATATAATTTTGAGTGGGAATATATCAAGGGATCGGAGAACAAGGTACCGGACACTCTGTCAAGGATCGACATGTTGTACAACAAAACAGGTAGGGATTTAAAAGAAATCGAGATTTTTCAGATCAGCAGTGAGGATAGGATTTTTGGAGAGGAGATGAGAGACATCAAAACCATGCAGCGAGCAGATGGTAAGTCAGGTAAGGTTATAGAGAGTTTAGAAAATGAGTTAAGTAGATCAGAGTATAGTCAGTATTTTCAAGTTTATAATGCGTTGTTGTTTAGGAGGTGGTAGGGGGTGAGCGTGTTTGGAAATTAGTAGTTCCAGAAGATTTAGTTGAGAAGGTTGTTTGGGATTGTCATTTAAGATATGGTCATTTTGGAGCGAAGAAGTGTGTGGGTGTATTGAAGGAGTCATGTGTTTTCAGAAATATGGAAAGAAGGGTTAGAAGGTTGTTAAAGGGTTGTGATTTATGCCAGAAATCAAAGGTAGTAAACTACAGAGTCGAAGGGGAGATGAATTTTATAAAAGTGAAGAGACCGTTTGATTTAGTTGCGGTGGATTTGTTTGGACCGTTGCCGAAGGGTAGAGGCGGAGTACAGTATGTGTTTGTAATATTAGATACATCTTCCAAGTATGTGAGGCTGTATAGTATAAAAAGAGCTACCAGTCAGGTATTGAGCGAAAAAGTGACTAAAGATTACATGATACAAGTGGGTAAGCCGAAGATAATTTTGTCAGATCATGGGCCACAGTTCATCAGTGGTAGATGGCGTCAGACCCTAGGATGGGAAGGAATCATCACGAAGTATACGGCTGTGTACCATCCCCAGTCCAACCAGGCTGAGCATGTAATGAGAGAAATAGGCAGGATCTTTAGAGCCTATTGTCACGCTAAACACAGCGAGTGGCCGTTGTACGTCAAGAAGGTAGAGAGTTGGCTGAACAGTACCACCCACGAGTCCACCGGCTATACACCTCACGAGCTGATCAAAGGAACACGCCCCCCGAGAATAATGGAACAGCTGTTTAGTTACCCACCAAAGAGTGCACCCATGGATGTGAGCATCAAGATTCGTTTGGCAAATGAAAACTTACTGAGCAAAGGAGAAAGACGGAAACGTAGACACGACGCAAGAGGTAAATGGATGAAGTATGAAATTGGACAGTTGGTGTTGGTGAAGAGGCACGATTTGTCAAATGCGCAGGAGAAGGAAATTAAGAAGTTCTTCCTGCTCTATGAAGGACCTTATGAGGTAATTGAAGTCAAAATGCAGAATGCCTATGTGTTACAGGATAGGGAGACCAAGGAAATAGTAGGTACACACAATGCTACTAATTTGAAGTTATACTGGACAGCGTAGAAACGAACAATGGGTACTTAATTAGATGTGTGAATGATCATTTATTTTGTTGTTGATGTCTTTCCAGAAGGAACTTTCCCCATTTTCGGGCGATCACAGATTCACCACCTCTGATCGTGGTTTTTGGCCATAAGGGTCAGACTATGGTTGGCTGTAGCCTCAACAGCGGGGTGGAACCAATGGTGGTCTGACTACACAAAAAGGTGTGAGTAGAAATTTTGACACGTATGAATGGGAAAGGGGACCCATAGTTCATGGAAAGAGAAAGTAGAGTCATAAAAAAAAAATATATATATATATATATTCCACTAACTCAAGTAGTTTCGTTGAGAAGATATGAAGCTAAGTGTTTAAACTATTGTAATTTAAATAATATCAGTTTTTTGTGTGGTCGTTTTCCTTCTGAAAACGAGGGAGTGTATATGTGTAATGTAAGCACATCAGGTGATCCATTGTTGTAGTTCCTATCTTGTAATGGAAGTGAAAATAGTTGTGAAAAAATGAAAGCTCGAACTTGCAAAGTGTCTATGTGAAAATTTTAAATAATTAACGAACTTGTTTTTGAGGAAGGTTGAAGGTTGTTTTATAGTTGTTGTTGTTAGTGAAATGTAAGTCAAAAATGGACTGTGAGAACAGCTTATGTATGGAAAGTTAAGTTAGAATTAATTGGGCTAGTACAATAGTGGCATGTACTACTGTAGCTAGCGAAGTGGGTTGATGAGTAACACACAGACCGTTGCCATCATCGGAGGCCTCACGTAGGCATAAATACACTGTGCACCTTGAATATAATTTATATTATATGTGATTTTAACAGTACAGTGTATCAATGATGTTAGAGTGTAAGACATGCGAATGAAGTTGATTTCCCCGACTTTTCGGGCGATTACTGCCTTACCAGCACTAATCGTGGTTTTGGCGAGCGGTCAGCTATGGCCATAAATTAAGAAACTTGCCCATAGCTGTCTTGAAATTGGTGGATAGTAGAAATTAATAGGGGGGTGAATTTAGGGGAAATCCCTGGAAACTATGGAACAGCGGCTGCCACTCTGTTCGAGTAGGAACAGCAAGGCCAGGTGGTAGACCCGTTTTAAGGGCGTGTGATTATATAATTCTAGATATTATGATATCTTGTTATTTCAGTGTAACGCCAAAGCAAGGGCAAAGGAGATGACAAAATTCCTCCACAATTACAGTCCTTGCAGAGGCACCCAAACGCTACAGTTCGGTTGGGGGGTACAATAGTGTGTGTGGTTCGGAGGTCGCTACAGGGGTAACGACGGTAACAAATGTTAAAAGATAGTGGATTTTGGATGTTAAAAGTATAAGGTTAGCAATGTTTGAACAAATATAGTATGATGTAAATTGCAAAAGAGATAAAATGATTATAAAATTGAGTAATGAAATTTGAATAATGAGCTTGTCTGCCATTGTAGTTGTAGGTTGAATCTTATAGAAATAAATAGGTGATGGTGTTTTGGGGAATATTAAAGAATTGTTTATGTATTATGTTATTTGTAGGAATATATATATTTTCTCTTACAAGGAAGAGATTGAATTTGTGTTGGTGGAAAAATCAGTCTATGTTGAATTCTTGTTGTTGTTGTGTTGAAAAAATTTTAATTGAACAAACCAACGTCTCAAAACACAAACCAATGCATCTAAGGGGAGAAATATCAGTTGTGGATATGGGAATAGATAAGGCCACTATATTAAAATTTTGTATTCGATGTTTCATAGTTTTGTGGTGTTGTGACCGCGGTCCTGAGCTGGCCGGAGCGTCAGAACAGGAGCGTTAAGTGCCTCATGGCCTTATGGTGTTGGGATCTCTCCTGAGAAGTCCAGTAAGGTCAGAGGGTGCGATCATCATCATCAGACCAAGGGTAAGTGATGTAATATTTCTTTTATATCAATGTTAAGGGGGTTGTGGCGACATATCTGAACTGATCCTTTTAGAAAAGTGTGAATGAGTCAATGAAAGTTTTTATGTTTCGACATAAAATGTTTCATTGAGGGGGTTTTGTGACAGTACGAAAATCTCCATGTCAGAATTATGGTATGAGTGGTAACAAATTATCGTATTTTATTGTATCACCCACACACACATACATGGAGAGAACAATTTCCCTTTGTGAAGAGACAACTACACAGATTCTAATAGATCAAAATGATTCGAAGGTCAGGAGCAGACGTGCAGAGACGAGCATACAAAATGGCCATCCAAGTGGAAACAGATTGTAAATAGCCACTCTCATTGGTCCAGAAGACGGGACATCATTAAAATCAGTGATGACCTAACAAACAATGACATGACAACAGGGCATGAGCCAATTTTGAACAAAAAACAATGACGTGGATGCGCTAACACATACACAAAATATGTGCTTTGCATCTCCCCAGTCAGCATCAGACCATCAAGGCGTCAACACGCTGTGAAAGTCGCCGGCAGTTTGTGCCAGCGAAAGTGTTTCTTAATCAAACTAACAATGTGGTAACATATAGTAATAACTCTTTATCAGAAATATCAAAGTAACTAGTAACAATGTAAATTAGAATCAGTGCAGCCAAAGAGACCTTTGGGACGATCGACCGTACACCTGCTTGACCATGACGGCAATATAAGGACAGCGGAGACTTTGTATGTAGATACAGGAAAGTCCAGCTATTTCTCTATTCCATTCTTTATTATTATTAACGTTGAGCTCAAAATTACAAAAATTCAATGTATGTGTAAATTCAATTTTGTCGAAATGAATGAGTGTGAGCGTGTATAGGCTGTACGGTACTTATAAATAATATTTTTCTTGTGAGACGTTGGCTTGTGTTCTGTTAAATATAAGAATCGATCAATTACAAGGTAACATGGGCAGTTGCAGTTAAATATAAATTCATTAAAAATTCCATAACAAGATTAATGCCTGAATAATAGAAAATAACAGAACTGTAATACAGCGGAATATGTGTCCGCCTTTTTGTCAATTTAGTATAAGGATTCCATCTGTTTTATTAATGTTGATATTGATCTTAATTTTCTGTGTTATTAAACGGCAACTATATATGTATTACGCTGTCTGATTTAACTATTCCGCACAATTATCCTGTCTCTGACAATCGCTTAATCGAACCCTGGGACCCGAACACAAAAATTTTGAATCACGAAGTTGGCACTACAAGATGGCTGCCGAACCAGTATGAAATACACAATAATTATGGTAGTGAAAGGTAAACACCAAAACATATAATCACAACACCAAAATAAATATGTAAGTATGTTAACATATTATAATAACCCCTATCAACATAATATTTGACACCATATTACCTATTGATTCATAAAACCGGTCTACATTTGTGATTTCAATTCGGTCTCCGTAAGTATTTTTGTTCAACATTAAGTAATTTATTTTCTCATTATATTCATTTACTATATTCATTAAAATATCAGGTAAGTTATTATTATTTGTACTGTGCTGAGTCAAATGATTCAGCACGAGTTTAGTAAATGTATTGGCATTTTTTTTGACGGTAAAGACAGTACGAAATTTAAAGTAATTAGGAGTGCTGCTCTCTACCCGCGGATAGGAGAGGCTACCGTTCTCGAGTTTTCACCGTTTGACCGGTGTTTCCATCTACCGAGTTTTTCCAGCAGCTCGGCTGAGTTTTTAAACAACAGTGCTGCAGCCTGGTGAGAATTTTCTCACAAACGGACAACGAACGAAAACTTTTGTTATAGTTTGTCTCAAAATGGAAGCCTAACTCACGACATCGTGAAGATCTCTTCGGTGGAGGGTTTAGTGTAAATATCTAGCGTCGACTTCTTTTCGATATGAGATAGTTTCTTAACGACTGCGGTAAGTTTTGATTTCATTATATTAATTATATACCAAATTGTTAAAGGAGAAAATGTTTTTTTAGTAAGCTTGAGTAAGTCCCCACTCGTAGAATCAACATGGCACCAGTATACATTCATTTGGAACCCCAATTGATGGGACAGTTTAGTGTGAACACTAAGTATTAATTGTAAATTTCAATACCTGTATAGTAAATTGTCAGTTCAGAGACTGACATGTGTACCACACAGCATCCAACTTAGATTTCCACTCATTTCTTTATAGTACTTTCGCTACAGATTTAAAGTCAGTTTTGTTATTATTATTTTCTCAAGTTTAATTTACTCTGCATTAAACATATATTTCTCTTATTTTTAAAATCAGGTTAGGTCATTTGTATAAAAAGATTACTGGGGAGGTAGGTGTTATTTTAAATAAGTTTCAACCAAGCTGTGCCTGTCGAAACACTTTTCAACTTGTTTGTCGAAACAAGGTTGTTGAAACAAGTTTGTTGAGACTGGTTATAAATTGAAGAAACATGTCCGTCTCTGACACACACACACAAATGTATTTTTTTATATAAGGTGCTAATATGGTGCAATTTTTTTTCTTTACATTAACTGGCCCTATTTAGTCTATATAAATTCTTTATATTAATCATGGTAACTGGGGGGCGTTAATTATTTTAAATAATTTTATTTCTCATCTTAATTAAGTATTTTAGCACTTAGCCACTTAGGCACTTCTTTTAAATTTTTAATGTCCTGGGGACATTTGTATGCAATACTTTATGATACACATGACGTGCAATTAACCCACACCATGCGGGTACATTCATAGAAATAAATCTTTAATCCTAATTGGGATTCCTATAATACAGAAGTTTAGAATTTATATACACCAGAAGGCTAATATAAAAAAAAGGGCGTGGCAAGAGACGCTTATGTATTTGTGTACTATTGTATATGTAATTTGTTTTGTGGAACGTGTTATGTCTGTATATTTCTGTGTACATTTTGGGGGATATATATATAAATATTATGCATTGCTGTACTTTTGGTGGGATATAGGGATTTTATTATTAGAATGTATATACACCAGTAGACGAGTATTCTATCTCAATAATCGTGGCTGATCATTTCTTTAAATTAATTATTTTATTTAACAAGTATAGTAAGTGTCACCTTTAAAGTTCATTTAAATTGGATGAATAATTATTTTAATTATTAATAGTAACTGTGAATGAAATTATTTACCTTCATAAATTTATATACTGCATTTTAAAAGAAACATAAAACATAAATTTTATATTTTAAGAAATAGTTTAATGGGAGTTTCATTTTGAGGTTAATGATTATTTTACATTTTCAATTCATTATTCATTATATATTATTTATATTATTCAGGTGGCCTTGTTGAGAGGGTATATATTTTTTGTTAACCATTTAAAAGGGGAATTCTAAATTACTGTTGTTTTTTTGTTATTAATATTATGAGATAGAATAATAAAACCATTGTTAATTATTTAATTCTTGAGTTTTTATTGCAAGTCCCGTCTTACTGGATCCAGCGCAATTTTTAGCTTCTCTAGGCCTTAGCCTAGTTTTAATTAACTTGTAACCCCTCTTTACAAAAAGAAATATTCTTTTTGTTTTAACTACTCAAAATGAAGTAGGGGTTTCAGTACAGGTATCCTCAAAATAATTATCAATCTCTATTTTACAAGGTAAGTATTTTATATCATTTATCTGCACCACTTCTAACCTCTCTTTCAGCTCATTATATTTTCTCTTTAACTGATATATTATTATCTCCCTATCTGCACACAACTCTCTCTCAAAACATCTTTCATCATCATAACAACTGTCACTACCCCCCGGAACTATCTCATTCCATGCAAAGGGCACAATAAACTTACTATATGTCTTGGCACTTCCAAGATCATCACAAAAAATAAAGGGACCAATTTGAGACACCATGTCTCCCACATAACTACTGGAGGAAACTCTGTCCTCATTAAACATCTGTGAAACCTCTGTTTCACTATAAACTTGGGGAAAATTTGCCCTTTGCCCATCTAAATTTTCATTACACACGCTCACTAACTGACCAACATTTGTTTCTACTACTTTCTTGTCACATACCACTTCCACTATATTCTCAGAATTGCAATTAACATCACTATTCAATATTTTATTATCTACCACTACCTCTTCCAGTATTTTATCATTATTATTATCGGTCATCACTGTAACATTGTCATCTAATTTCTCATTCAGTATCTGATTGAATTTACGTTCAAAATTTTTATTCATTTCATCAATCTTTTTCTCGCAACTGCTACTTACTGATTCTAATATTTGTTCTGTAATTGTGTTATAGCATTCATCCATCTCATTTAGACGTTTATTCATATTAACCTCAAACTTAGCATTTTGTGTATTTATTTCGTCAAAACGACTATTTATAACATCGAATTTGCTATTCTGTACATCAAAGCTACTCTTGACTTCGCTAACGTCACTGCTCAATTTATCAAATTTATTATTCAAACTGCACAGCGTGTTACATAGATATTTCATCATATTATTTTCAGGTTGATTACTTTCCTTAATTAATTTTGGGGTCATCTGAATCCCCGAATCATCTGTACTATTTGTTTCATCTACAATGATTTTTGTTTTATTGTCCTGACTCACGTTTGGAGTCGAGTGGACTTCAATATTATTCATAACAGCTGACTCATCAAAATTGTCAACATTCGTTATTTCATTGACATCATTATTTCCTGCCATATTTATAAGTATATTGATTTAAATTTTGTTACATAAAAACATCTACCACTTAACTCGTAACATTTGAACATTAATGTATTATTTTATGTATGCTACGTAATTTTTACGTAGTTACTTAACCTTCAAATCAAACTTGCATTTTACTTGTAGGTGTGGTCTTTATATATGTTTTAATTTATAAAAACTGTCCCTGTTCGGGCACCATTTGTGAAGTTAATTATTTATACATTTAATATATTTAAATCATAAAATATTTGTCTTCCACTTACCTTAAAAAATCTTCTCTCAGCCCAGAGTTACGTCACACGAACGTTGGAATGCAAGAATGATTGCAAGGTTATATTAATAACAGACTCAACTCGCATGTATGAAGAGAAGCAATTAAAATTTTATTTTATTCTTTAAACTTTCAACATTTGATTTATTTACTTTTAAAATTGTACTCAAATTTCCTGTTGATGTAAACTTCTCTGCCTTCACCTCATTAACAACGACTGTTATTATTTAAAACATAAACAAGACCTTGAATCATTTTTATACAGACAAATATATATTTCTTACTACATGAACCTAATTATTTTACTCTATTATAGACGACCCAGATTGCTGCACACACTCATTCACACATTAAAATTCCCCTTATTATTTATTTAGGCCCCTATTTATTAAAAAAAATAATCATATATTTTGTTTAATACAGTTACTCATTGCTCCTGTTGGCATCGTGGCGTCTCACCCAACATTGTGTCATGTGATGTAAAACAAAAGTTACGGTTTCACTGGTGTCACAACTTTCTTTCATTCAACACTGTTCCAAGGGTGTTTTGATATTTTTACTACTTTAGACATTGTGAATATGTTCTGATTTGGTACTTCACTCACGGCATCCACCTAGCCACGTGTTGCTCTACATACGTCTCTGTTATTACGGTCATTACAGTGTTACAAACTTTTCGTCGCGACAATCCGTTATGCTCCTAGGCCCGTTGCCGCCGCCTCGTAACTCACTACTACTGGACTCAAATTTTTATTATACAGGTTGGATAAACTTGGGTTCGGCCGGCAAACGCACCATGGCTCGCGTCCGATATGTTAAGGTGTGATTCACCGACTGCCTGACGCTCTGATGTGTGTCGGTGATGCTCACTTCCGTCAGCTCGAGCTGTGATTGGCTGAGCCGCTCACGTGGCCAGTCTAATTAGTCACGTGTTGTTCAGTTCTGTTGTCGATTTTGACGTCGAGATTATCGCCAACAGCGCACGGGCGCACATTTACAGTCACATTCCATTGTTATCATTCTGTGCCTTGCTCTGACTGGCACGGATTTTAATACAGGGTGTCCAACAAGCATGTCTGAGTGACCGTAAAGGATGTCCAAACCAATCAGTTCCAAACGATTTATAAATTGGTGAACTTTATACCCTTTAAAATAGCCCCGTTACACAGTGAACTGGCTCAGTATCCTGTTGCAGAATGAATTCACTTAGGGAGAACTCAGGTCTCTTTCAAGGTAGTGAAAAGATTTGTTTCTAATAATCCTGATTTGCTGTAGCATGTTTGAGGATTGACTTCCAAAATATGTCCTTATCAAAGAAAACAGTTGTCATGACTTGCTTTTGATTTGCTTTGATATGCTATTTTTGATTTTGTGGACAAGTTGGGATTTTTGTTTCATCAACTGATGTTTCATTGATGAAATCAACCAGGGTCTTATTGAAGGACACTCATCACAAATATTGACTTTTCATAAAAGTTTAGGTCTGCTTCAGTTTATTCTAAAATATCTCTAGAAATTCAATTTTTGATTCTTTTGTTTTAGGTAAGAAATCTTGAAAATTCCTACCATGAACTTTTGCCATGTTGAGATCATTTTCAAGTATTTGCATATTTCTTGATATTTGCCATTTCTTCCACTGTCTAGGTTCTGTTTTGCTATTTTAGTCAATTCAGTTTTTTATATTTATTTCAGTTTTAATGAATGGATGTGCTAGCATCATTTTTCAACACACACCCATCCTTAAACCTGTTGTCTCACCATGCACATATACAGGTTCAGTTTTTCTGTTTAAACTTTTACTTACACAAAGAAGGTTCCAGCTGAAGGGCCTCAACTATGTTACAACTGTTAGGATTTTGTACAAATCCCAATTGTATGTGTCTCCTTACTTTGAAAACGGATTTAACTATTGCATTAGATTTGAGGAGGTACTTATTGTAGTAATTACCTATATCAGTAAGCAACATTGTTGTATACCAAATTTTCATGTTATTCTTATTTATAAATTGGTTTCACAAGGCAGTAATTGTATGATTTGTAATATTATCTTTGTGTGTTTGCAGTTATGGTTCAATGATGCAATGAGGCGGGTCCTCATTGAGAAGGATAAACAGGTTGAAGCATTGCAGTTGAGCAAATATTCATTAGAAGCAGAGTGTCAAAAACATAAGGATACAATAAACAGGCTTACTTGTTTAGGAGGGTAAGTTCATACGTGCCATTCTTTTGTATGTAACAGGCTGATTGCTGAGATTTGTGTATACTGTGCATTGCAGTCTTAAGCATGAGATAGCATCCAAAAGTTCCCTTTAATTACAGAATTCCCAGGAATACATTTATTTTACAAAAACATGAAGATTGAAGGCTTTATACCAAATTTCCATAAACAGTTTCCTTTGAAAGCACACTGGTGCCACTGTTCATAAAGTTTTCTAAAACCTTTCTGGAGTCCATTCTTTATAATCTTCTGTTGTGTTGGTGATGGTGTCTTTACTGTTCTTGTATCCTTGTCTTTGGAGTTGATTTCTGTTAATAAATAATTATTTTATTATACTTTATTATTTTATGTAATCTACTTTGAATGCAGTTTAAATCATTATGTTTATTACTTGAGTGTGTCGCCATCTATGTCGGTCGCATTGAGTTATGTATCCTAGATACCTACGTTTTGTTTACATTACATGTGCGGTGTCATGAGTGATTTATTGTATTGTTTAATGTACTAATAAATATCAATTCATTTAATTATATCATTGTGTTTTATCAGTAATTGCTTCCTGGTAAATTTAATAATAGGTTATGGGCCCAGAGAAATAATAAAACACATTGTTGAATTGAATTGTGGACAGTAAAAATACACAAGAACCCTTTTTTTGTTGCACGTGACAGTAAGAATTGAGTGCACAAAGTCAGTTGTAGAGAAGAAACTACATTAAACAGTCGAAATGGATTTAGTCAGATCAAATTTAGAAATGTTGAAAGATGATTTGCAAGGAGGTTCCAACTATAATTCATGGATATTCAAACTTAACCTAACCTTAAAATCAAAAGGTATTTATAAAATCGCAACGGCAGTTAAAATTAAGCCTGAAGGAGATGAATCAAGCGCAGCTGTAAAAGAATGGATTGAAAAGGATTTAGAAGCACAAATATTAATTAGATTGAATGTTGACAGTAATATAGCCAAGAAAATTGCAAGGTGCCAGTCCGCAAATGCTATGTTAGAAAAGTTGGAAACCTTATATGGAAAAAATCAAACGTTTCAGTTGAAGGCCTGCAAAGATTATTTTTTAATTATAAGTATGATGAGCACAAATCAGTAATAGAAAATTGCATGACAATTCAACAATATGCTGATGAATTGTCTGCACTAGGTGAAAGCGTTAAAGAAAACTGGATTATGCAAAGGATATTAGGTATACTTCCAACGAGACTGCATCATTTTAGAACGTCTTGGGATAATGTTATTTCCACAGACAAAACATTGAACATGTTTGAGCATTTGAAACTTGAAGAAGACAGGCAAAAAGAAAGTGAACAGGCCAATAATGAGTGTCAAAATGCTTTCATATCAAAGGGACAGAACAATAATAAAATAAAACAAGTGAACGTAAAGGAATGCTTTAAATGTGGACAAAAAGGGCACATAAAGAAGTACTGCAAGAATAAACCTAGTAAAAGTTACATTGAATATTGTAAGAAAAATTATCCGTGTAATAAGTGCAACGAAAAAGGTCATTTTGCCAAAAATTGTACCAAAAATGTAGATAGTAAGTCAGAAAAATCAGACAAATCTACGTCAAAAAGTAAATTGATGATTAATGTTGGATTGTCTGTTACTAATATACAATATATATCAATGAAGAATGACTATCAAGATCTATGGTACCAAGATTGTGGTGCCACTCAGCACATGACTTTAAGGAATGACTGGTTGAAAAATTATACTGTTTTACAAGAACCAGAAAAAGTCATGATTGGAGATTCAACATTTATAGAAGGTGTTGATGTCGGAGAAATAGATTTGTTAGCTTATAATGATCAAGATTGGTGTAACATAACACTGAAAAATGTTTTGTATACACCAAAGATACCCTTTAACTTATTTTCCGTCACTAGTGCCTTGGACAAGGGTTATCGTCAGGAAGCAGACACAAATTGCTCGTATTTTTTTGATTCAGACACTGGTGAATTAACAGCCATGGCAAACAGAGATGGAAGATTGTTTAGAATGATGTTTCGCTATGAAAACTTAGAAAAGTGGATTGTTACTATATCAATTAAAAAGTGGCATGAAAAATTAGCACATCAGAATATTAGTTATGTTAGAGACATTTGGAAGAAAAATAATATAAAGTATGTAGACGGTTGGGATGACTATGTGTGTGAAGGATGCGTTTATGGCAAACACCATCATCTCCCACATCCAAGAAATTTTGAAGTGGCAAAAGAGGTACTTGATGTAATTCATGTAGACTTGTGCGAAATGAATATAAATTCTTTTGGAGGAGCAAAATATTTTTTTATGCTCAAAGATGATTTCTCTCATTTTCGCACTGTCTATTTCTTAAAAACTAAAAATGAAACTTTTGAGAAATTGAAAATCTTCATGACTTTAGTTGAGAATCAGTTTAGAAAGAAAATAAAAGTTTTAAAGTCTGATAATGGGAAAGAAATTAAAAATGGAGATACTAAGAAGTTTTGTGAAGAACTTGGAGTTTTCCACATTAAGTCGAACCCATACACTGCACCACAAAATGGTCGAATTGAGAGCGAGATGAGAACCATTGTAGAATCTGCTAGATCAGCTATACATGCAAGAAATCTAAATGAAAACTTATGGGCAGAAGCAATTAGTTATGCTACATTTATACTGAATCAGACTGCAACAAGTTCTGTGAAAGGTAAAAGTCCTGTGGATTTATGGTTTGGACACAGAATTGATGTAAATAAGCTTAGAATCTTTGGATGTGATTGTTATGTTTTCATTCAGGATTTTAAGAGAACCAAAACACAGAAGAAATCAGAAAAAGGAATTTTCTTAGGATAAGAATCTAATCAATTCATTTAATTAGATCATTGTGTTTTATCAGTAATTGCTTCCTGGTAAATTTAATAACAATTTCAAGCAAGGTAGCAAAAGTCAACAGAATATGGTGTATGCTTCAGTACGCTATCCTATCTAGCTAAAATAAAAATAAAGATATAAAGTGAATGGATAAATCTTAATTGTGTATTGTTTGCATTCATTTAATGATAATTAACTTTTTACCTCGTGATGTGTTCAACCAGAGACAAATTAAATTTAAATCCTCTCTTACCTGTTGAGATTAAATCGTGATCATACTCTTAAAATACATCTTGAGATGTACAAAATTTGTGCAAGTTTTTGGGTGTTTGAAAATTTATGCCTTTATTCATGTATGTGTTACATTGTCTCCTCAAAAGTAATCTTAAGTTGGATATAACGCGAATGCAGTTTTTGTTTTATGTCTTTAAAAGTCCCAAAATGTTGCCTTTTGTTGGCATTTTTCTGTATTAGAAAGAGGAAAGATTGCACAAGGGAACTACAGTTGCATTATCAGTACCAGGTTTTTCTTTTGCCAAAAAATTGTTGTAAAATTTCTATAAATCTGGCCGTTTTCTATGAGTAGCTTCACTCAAGTAGAATAACATTCCAGAATAGTATGAGATGTGGATATTAAATAACTGGATTGGATTCATAAATGTGGTTTATCAACATTTATTCCCTTCAATATACCCCTCTTTTCACCCAGTGTTCCATTTGAATTTTCTACTGTTTGAAACAGTCTTGCGCTTTATCGACTGTCAGCTGTTTTAGTAGGTTTGCCGTTTTTGCTTTTCCCACGAATTGAAAATGGGTCACTTTAATGTTACTTTTGATCAGAGGAATAGAACAAGTCAAAAGGTGCTAAATTGGGTCAATACGGTCGTGTTGCAGCACTGTAATACGTTTTGATGCTAAAAACTTCAGTGTGAAATGGCATTGTGAACAGGCCACTGTCATGATGAAGGATCCTATTACCCCTCTTTGCCTGTCTGCTTCTTTATAAATATTTACTATTTCAGTGATCATCTTAATACTCAGGCAAAGTCTTTTCACACAATATTTTTTTGTATGTTATCATCAGTTTTGATGTGGTTAACTGACACAGATGCTTATCATCTACCAGCTCTCCCCAAACGTCACCATATCTTTTTGTACCATCCAAAAACTTGGGTATTTGCATACATTCATTCTTAAATACTTCTTTCAAAAAACTAAAACATTCTGTTGAACTTTGTTGAACAGAACGAGAACCGAACAAGTTCTGTAATGGTACATAAGTCCGTAGAGTGATTTGTAGGTACATGCAAATATAATTTTATTGTGATTTAATGTATTAAACGGCATAAGGTTAGAATTTCCCAAATATATCATGCTACGCAGTTTGCCAGAACGACTCAACGCCAAGGTCACTGGTGTATGTGACATACGGCAGATATTCAGATGAAACGACAAACGGACAATGCTGAAACGTCATAATAAATACGACAGACGTAACAACTGTGATGTAAAACAATGCCGTCATCAGCTGTGAACAATAGGTTGATGACGATTAATCCCTTCCACCTGACGAATTTACACTAATATGTCCTCCCCAGTCGTCAAACTACAGTCAGTGCAGCAGCACGTTGTAAAATTCGCTGGCAAATTATCGCCAGCAAAAGTGCTTTAAAAGTATCAAAATGTAATTACAAATGTAACCAGTATAATGAGTGAACAGCTAGAATAAAAATGTAAAGTAAATTCAGTGCAGTAAAAGAGAACAGACATGAAACAGTAAAATTCGGCGAACACCTGCTGGCAAAGGGAGAACGTCTGACGAGGAACTGCAAGACTTCAAATTCAGGAAAGTCCAAAATTTAAATCCATATCTTTATTCAATTGAGCTCAAAATTCCAAATCAAAATGTACCAGTAAATTAATGTATGGAGAGAGAGAGAGAGTGTGTGTGTGTGTGTGTGCGAATGAGTGCCGGCATCTACAAGCAAAGCCATGAGGCATTGGTTTGTGTTATAATATAATTAGAAACGTAATATGTAAAATCAGTGATAACTGCAGTTTAGTAGAAATGCTCTTGTTTATAAATTAAATACAGGAGATCAAAGTTATTAATAATTGAGATTGATGTATAGTTAAACGGCGGAAACACATAGCCGCCATTTTGTTTTTGGGTGATTACAACTCCATTTTGTTTTGTAAATTTTAATAATTGAAATTCAGAATATTAAACCACAAGTTTGTTTAAACCAAATGTTGTTTGACTCATTATTTCAAACGCCCAAACTGTTTTTGCTATGTTCGCTTAATACGACCCTGGGCCCTAGAAAAAGTTATGTTGGCAACATGTGCTGTACACAATGTAAATAGTGTGAGTTGAAAAAGGTAAGTCACAATAAATACAAAAAAATATATATATATATATTGTCACAGGACAAATGGCGCCAATCGTACACACTATAGTTTTTTAGGCCCTTAAAAGGACCGTTTGTCGGGTACGCTAAATCATTTGCGTACGCTGCCCGAGCCGCGCTGTGATGTTCGGCGGCTGCGTCCGCTGTTCCGGGCGTGCTGCGGTTCTCTTCTTTCGGCAGCGGTATGTAGAGCCCGCTGCTGTCCCAGTCGATGTCCATCACTGCTTCTCCTGCGTTCTCCATTCTTCCTTCTTCCTTTTCTTCCAGCTGGCTTGACGACGTCCAATGGAGTGCGCCAAAAATTTTTAGCGGCGCTGTTTTTATGCCCTGACAGGTCGTATGCCACAAACCTATCAGAGTGCCGCTGGTCCCTGGTTGGCTCGCCTCGAGCACGTTAGATGGTCACGTTGAGGCCAATCAAGCTGCTGCCGATCCTTGATTGGGTCGCCTCGCCTTCTCGTGTCACGTCTCGGCTGGCGCCGAGAGCAGATCTTCGCCTCGCTATGTCACAACTCCCCCGGGTCTTGAATGCTCTCCGGTGGCCAGCCCATTGTTCTTCTCCGGCGGGTTTGAGCCGTTGGCGGTGAACCTTGTATGGACGTCCGTCCTTCTCCACCGTGTAAATCTGCCCGCCGAGGGTTGCGGCAACGCTAAAGGGACCTTCCCAGGCTGGCTCCCATCCAGGGTACCTCCGTCCTTTGGCTGGTCCGGCGTGGCTCTTGACGTACACCAGCTGCCCTACGGCCAGTGTAGGGTCCTGTGTCCTCCGTTCCGGATACCGCCGCCGCTGATACTGCATCTGGTGTGACCTGGCCGCCTCTTCTCGTTCCTCAATTGGCCGGACGTCCTGTTCTGCGTGTGGCCGACTCCAGTCGCCGGGTCGGCGTAGGTCTCTGCCCAGCAGAAGCTCGCTCGGTGTCACTCCAGTGGCGGCGTTTGCACGATTCCGCAGCGAGAACAGAATCGTCGGCAAACGCTTGTCCCAGTCGCCATGGTCCTTGCAGTCATGGAGCTGGATCCGCAGCGCCTTCTTGATCTCGCCGTTGCGCCGCTCGGTCGGGTTCGCCCTGGGATGGTAGTTGGCTGTAGTCCACGGTCGTATGTGCAGCTTGTCGCACATCTGCTTCCACTTGTGGCCCGTGAGCGGCTTTCCGTTGTCGGTGAGCAACGCCTCTGGGTATCCCCAACGAGGGAACACTTCTTCCTCCAGGTAGCGGATAATGGTGTCGGCGTCCGCCTTGCGCACGGCCTTTGCTTCCACCCATCTCGACATCATATCCGTGACCACTACGATGTACCGGTTGCCAGCTCGAGTCAGCGGATATGGTCCCATGACGTCCAGGGCGACAGTATTCCAACATCTCCTGGGTCGGTGAGGTCGCTGTTGGTCCTGTTCGGGATTTGCGCCGCGCTTGTGTAGGGCGCATATTCTGCAACTCCGGACGTATCTGCGGACATCAATGGTTAGGCCGGTCCAGACGAAGTCCTTGCCGATGGCCCGAAACGTTTCTTCGGCCCCCGGATGACCGGCTTCAGGGAAGTCGTGGAAGTGCTTGATGACCTCCATGCGGACACTCGGCGGCACGTACAATCCTGGTTCCTGGTTGCGTCTGTCCTTCCAAACCAGGCCGTTGTCCACCCGGTATCCTCTCGCTGTAGCCGCCGCAGGGTCGTTTCTCCACGCTTGGCACTCCTGGTCGCCTTCTTGCGCCTCCTGCACTGCCTGATGGATGCCGACAGCTGTGATTTCTTGTAGTCGGGGTGCAGCTGCCGCAACACTGCGAAGTGGCCTCTCTTCAGGCTGCATCCGTGGTTCTTCTTGGACGCCGGCAGTATCTTCAAGCCCAGGTTCCCTCGAGAGGAAGTCCGGCAACTCGTTCTCCTTGCCCGGGCAGTGGACGACGGTGAATTTGAAGCTCTGTATCAGTAGAGCCCAGCGAGCGTACTTCGTCTTCTGCCCCGTCGCCTGCTTCAGCCAAGTTAGCGCCTTGTTGTCGGTCCTTAGGGTGAAATGTCGATCCTCCAAGTATGGCCGGTATTTCTTGATGGCCCAGACGACTGCCAAACACTCCAGTTCGTTGGAGTGGTAGTTCTTCTCCGCCTCGTGGAGCTTGGCACTGGCGTACGAGATGATACGCCTCTCTCCGGCTTCGGTGCATTGATAAAGCACCGCTCCAAGTCCCTTTTGGCTGGCGTCGGTCTGCAGAAACATCGGCAAGTCTCGATCCGGTCATGAGAGTTTCAACGGCTGCCGGAAAGCGGCCTTAACCTCTTCGAAGGCTCGCTGAGTTGTGTCGTCCCAATGCCACTTTCTTGTCCGCAGCAGGTCCGTTAACGGTTCCGAAATCATGGCGAAGCAGGGGATGTACTCTCGCAGCCAGTTGCAGGTTCCCAGGAAGCGTTGCAGCTCTTTCTTGTTGCTGGGGGCCGGCTGGTCTTCAATCGCTCTGAGATGTTGCTGCTGCGGGAGGTTGCCGTCCGGAGTAATCTCGTGGCCCAGAAAGGCGACTTCTTCCCGGCCGAAGTGACACTTGTTGAGCGAGCAGGTCAGCTGGTGCATCTGCAGCCTTTCCAAGACTTGATCCAGGTGTCGCAGGTGCGTTTCCCAGTCGGGGGAGTAGACAATGATGTCGTCCAGATAGATGAGGCAGCACTCCCGTAATAGTCCCGTGAGAACATCCTGCATCAGCCGTTGGAAGGTGCTGGGCGCTTTCTTCAGCCCAAAGCACATCACCCGGAACTGGTAGCGACCTCCGTCGGGCACCGAGAATGCTGTGTACTTCTTTGCTTCTTCCTCCAGCGGGATTTGCCAGTAGCCGCTCTTGAGATCTAGGGTCGAGAAGACTTGGGCCCCGCTGAGGTCCTTGATTGTTTCTTATATCAGCGGCAGTGGTGAGTCCACATCCTCGGTCTGATCGTTCAGCCTCCGGAAGTCTACGCAGAACCGGGGTGTGCTGTCCTTCTTCTTCACGATCACCACCGGAGAGCTGTATGGCGAGGTGGCCGGTTCAATGATACGCTGCCTCAGCATCTCTTCTACCTGTTCCCGGATGGTGCGTTTCTTCTCGTCGGAGTACCGGTACATTGGGAGCCGGAATGGCTGGCTACCTTCTATCAGCCGGATCTCGTGCTTGGCCGCAGATGTAGTGCGGAGCGGGCCACGGGAGAACAAACTGCGATGACGGTGTAACATTTCCAGAAGCCGTTTATGGTGTTGGCCACCTGCTGACGTTTGAAGGCTAGCTTCGTCAATGTCCTCTTCCTCGGGCTCCGCGCGGTCATTCCAGAAGACCGTCTGTCGGTTCTCGCTGCCAATGTGAAGGCAGCCCCGTCGGTAGTCCACAACTGCTTGGTTGGCCGTGAGCCAGTGGTGGCCCAATAAAACTTCTTCTTGCAGTCCGGGCACTTCTAGCAGACTGGTGGTGGTCGCGAGACTTCCAATTATAATGTCTGCGACGACGGTGGCCGTTGAGTGACATTGCTGACCGTGTAGCGCTAGCTGGACAACTCGGGGCTCCGTCTTCCTTCCTCCGGGCAGCAGACCGGCTCGTACGAAGTCGTAGTTTGCGGCGGAGTCCAAGGCTGCGGTCAGTTTTCGGCCGGCGATCTCTATTGGAATGCGCGGTATGTCCGCACCTAGTTGGTTCACGCGCCCCGGTGGGCTATTTACCGGGGCGCTTGGTCGTTTCCCTGCCGGTTCTTCACAGGGCAGTCCCGATGGAAGTGTCTTCCCGGGCAGTAGCGGCACTTGGGCGTTAGGCTGTTCAATCTTTGTTCCTCTTTCGTGCTTGAGGCCGATCGACACTGCTTCGACCCCCCTACTCGATCCAGGGAGTTTTCAGCAGAGTCATCCCGACCTCGCGCACGACTATCTTGATCCAAGTCCGCCTCGATGCTCATTGCCCGTTGTAAAAGTTCCTCTAAAGTCATAGGCGGCGGGAACCTCAGCGCAGGTCGAAGGCGTGGCTGCAGCTGTTGTGTAAGCATGGCTATGCTCGTCCTCTCGTCACCTCCAGGGTACAGACGGCGAAACAGCTTGATTTTTCTCAGGATGAAGATTTCCGCCGATTCCTGCCGCTGCGTTTGTCCGTACAGCTCGGCCAGCAGCTCTGCGTCTCGTTGCATCCCGCAGAAGTGATGCCGGAAGCGGTCGCAGAACTCGGGCCAATTTATCTGCAGTCCCGTGTATCTCTCTGCCCACGTGGCAGCTTCTCCTCGGAGCTGCCGCACTGCGTAATCTGCCCACTGTTCAGGTGGGACTCTGTAGTCCCGCAGCTGTCGCTCTAGCTGTTGAAGATATCGTTCTGGATCCTCGTACTTGAGGCCATGGTATGTAGCGGTGATCACCGGTGGCAACGTGCACCTCAGAGCTGCGGCGAATTGCGCAAAGCCTTGCTCTATTTCGAACCCGGTGTCCCGCTGGGTGTAGCTGTTGGGCGCCATGTTGTTTTGTGTGCCGGCTGGTAGTTCTCTGGCGTGGCTGGATCCTGCATCCGCAAGATGATCGTCGCCCCACGTTGGGCGGCACTTGTCACAGGACAAATGGCGCCAATCGTACACACTATAGTTTTTTAGGCCCTTAAAAGGACCGTTTGTCGGGTACGCTAAATCATTTGCGTACGCTGCCCGAGTCGCGCTGTGATGTTCGGCGGCTGCGTCCGCTGTTCCGGGCGTGCTGCGGTTCTCTTCTTTCGGCAGCGGTATGTAGAGCCCGCTGCTGTCCCAGTCGATGTCCATCACTGCTTCTCCTGCGTTCTCCATTCTTCCTTCTTCCTTTTCTTCCAGCTGGCTTGACGACGTCCAATGGAGTGCGCCAAAAATTTTTAGCGGCGCTGTTTTTATTTATGCCCTGACAGGTCGTATGCCACGAACCTATCAGAGTGCCGCTGGTCCCTGGTTGGCTCGCCTCGAGCACGTTAGATGGTCACGTTGAGGCCAATCAAGCTGCTGCCGATCCTTGATTGGGTCGCCTCGCCTTCTCGTGTCACGTCTCGGCTGGCGCCGAGAGCAGATCTTCGCCTCGCTATGTCACAATATATATTAAAAAGTAAATTTAAAGTTACAAATGGCGCCAGAACAGGGACTTATAAATTTAAAGTTACAAATGGTGCCCGAACTAGTGACTTTATATAAGATTTTATTTATATAAATAAGCCAGCAAGCAGAAACAGAATGGGTGTTGGAGTAATGGATAACATAACACGTAAATAATAGATTGTATTACGATTGTTAGGTTATGTTGTTGTTAGGTTAGATATATATAGAGCAACAGTTTGAAAGAAACAAAATTTTTTTTTCTCAAAATGGCAAACAATTACGAGAATGTCAGCCTCACTGACACTGTAAATGAAAGCCAAATAAGCGTGACTGAATCGCAAATCATGAGTGAAGGAATTCACTCAACACCAGTCACGATTAAAAAGGCTGAAGATAATGAACTAATGAAAATGATGCAAATGCTTTTTAATGCACAGAATGCACAAAGTGCAAAGTTCGATAAGTTTGATGAGAAATTTAATAAACTCGATGAAAATTTTAATGAAGTGATAAACGAAATTAAGAGACAAAGATGTTATTTTAATAAACAATTTGACGAAATGAATAAAAGGTTAGATGAGAAATTAAGTCAAATAAGGAATAAGAAGGTAAGTAACAGTGACAATATGACGAAAAATAAGGAAGAAAGAATTAATAACAAGGTGAGTAATAATGATGATTTGAATAATGAGTTCACAAGTGGTGAGAGTTATGATAATAGAAGTAAAAATATGGTGCTAGAGAGTAAGGTTGTGAATATAGAGAGTACTGATGAAATTTTAGAGGGAGTAGAATATAATGATGGAGTGTTAGTGTGTGTTAATGAGTCAGAGAGAAAGTGGAGAAAGAGTATACAGGTAGAGGGGTTGCAGGGGGTAAATTTTTCCCGTGATGTAGTCGGGGGTGAAGAAAAGGCTTCACGCACGTGTTTGGAAGACACATGGTCTACAAATAGCCGTCCCTGGATTTTTTGTGCACCTGATAGGTGGTGCAGCAATAAAGTTGTAGTGTCCCCTTTCGTGTATCATGAGTTCATTGGAAAAGCCCAGATGAGTCATGATAACGCTGTGTTACCCTTTGCGTGGTATGAAATAGGTCAGTGGGGTTGTGAGAGGTAATGTGATGAGAGAGAGAGAGAAAGAGGGAGATGGAGTTATTTAGAGTAAATAGAAATTATGAAGAATTTGTAGAAAGGTTAGGTGGAGAGAGAAGTGGTAATAATAGCAAGTACTTATCTTGTATTGAAACTGAGGTAGTAGGAGATGATGTTGATAACAATGAATTATTAATTTACCTGATTATGACAAATTATACTAAGGGCGACAGGACCATACTCTATGATGATACGTTATACGACAAAATAATAAGGAATAATTCTAATGATATTGTGGAAGGGTATACAAAATTAAATAAGTATTATATTGAGTGTAATAATATCATATAATCAATAATAAATAATATGTGTAGACCTAAGATTAGATTATTATTTGACGATGGTGGATAAGTATTTTATTGTTTATGAACATTTAATTATGTGAACAGTGTGGTCTTGAAGTGGATTGTTTTGGGAACTGATTAATGGTCAATGATAACAAATCATAAGTTGGATTGTATATTTTTTGTGTGTTAATGTTAAATGTATTTGTGTATTACATTATGTTGTATATTATATGTTGTGTAAACCATGTATGTAATAGGAAGTTATAGTTTAATTGATTTAATAATAATTACAACATTTTTTAGACTAAATAAGTAATGAAAGTAATGGTGAAATTTTACATAATTGAATTAAATGATTGAAGAATAATTAAAATTAATGTTATGATGATGAAGTTAAATGATTTTATGAGATTTAGACTATCTAAAGAATAGTAAATGATTAAACATAAATATGGTCATAGTGTGTGTGTGGCGAGGAGGTTGCTACAGGGGTAGTAACGTTAAATAAATATTAAGTATCAAATATATCATATTGATAATAGTGTCAAGCATACAAATAATTATGATTCTGCTTTAAAGAAGTATTAAAATCAGGAAAACTGATCAATGAAGTTTAAATAATTAGATTGTTTGCCATAATAAAGTTGTGTTTTGAATTCTAGATGATAGAGGTATAGATAATTGTTGTTGGTTTTAGGAAACCTAAGGAATTATTTTACATGTTGTTATCTTAGTATAAGAGTATATTTTCTTGTGGTGAAAAGAGTTGAGATATTATTGACTGGAGTCAAGATTGTGGTAAATGTAGGAATGTAAAAAGGGAGAAAGAGACATTCTGTCGTAAATCTTGTTTGTTTGGTATTTGAAAAATTAGGAATTAAGAAAACCAATGCCTCCTAACATAAACCAATGTGGCTAAGGGGAGACAGATCAGTTGTGGATATGGGATTATACAAGGCCACTATTTAATTTTTGTATTCGAAGTTTCAGAGTTTAGTGATGCTGTGACGGCGGTCCTGAGCTGGCCAGCGCGTCAGAGCAGGAACGTCAAGTGCCTGGATGGCCTTGCGGTGTTGGGATCTCGCAAGAGAAGTCCAGTAAGGTCAGGCAGGTACTGTCACCATCATTGGACCAAGGGTAAGTGATTTGTATTTCTTTTATATAAACAGTACAGGGGGTTGTGGCGACATATCCGGGCTGATCCCTTTATAAAGTATGAATGAGTCAATGAGAGTTTTTATGTTTCGACATAAAACCTTTCATTGAGGGGGTTTTGTAACGGTACATAAGTCCGTAGAGTGATTTGTAGATACATGCAAATATAATTTTATTGTGATTTAATGTATTAAACGGCATAAGGTTAGAATTTCCCAAATATATCATGCTACGCAGTTTGCCAGAACGACAACGCCAAGGTCACTGGTATACGTGACATACGGCAGATATTCAGACGAAACGACAAACGGACAATGCTGAAACGTCATAATAAATACGACAGACGTAACAACTGTGATGTAAAAAAATGCCGTCATCAGCTGTGAACAATAGGTTGATGACGATTAATCCCTTCCACCTGACGAATTTACACTAATATGTCCACCCCAGTCGTCAAACTACAGTCAGTGCAGCAGCACGTTGTAAAATTCGCTGGCAAATTATCGCCAGCAAAAGTGCTTTAAAAGTATCAAAATGTAATTACAAATGTAACCAGTATAATGAGTGAACAGCTAGAATAAAAATGTAAAGTAAATTCAGTGCAGTAAAAGAGAACAGACATGAAACAGTAAAATTCGGCGAACACCTGCTGGCAAAGGGAGAACGTCTGACAAGGAACTGCAAGACTTCAAATTCAGGAAAGTCCAAAATTTAAATCCATATCTTTATTCAATTGAGCTCAAAATTCCAAATCAAAATGTACCAGTAAATTAATGTATGGAGAGAGAGAGAGAGAGAGAGAGAGAGAGAGAGAGAGAGAGAGTGTGTGTGTGTGTGTGTGTGCGAATGAGTGCCAGCATCTACAAGCAAAGCCATGAGGCATTGGTTTGTGTTATAATATAATTAGAAACGGAATACGTAAAATCAGTGATAACTGCAGTTTAGTAGAAATGCTCTTGTTTATAAATTAAATACAGGAGATCAAAGTTATTAATAATTGAGATTGATGTATAGTTAAACGGCGGAAACACATAGCCGCCATTTTGTTTTTGGGTGATTACGACTCCATTTTGTTTTGTAAATTGTTATGTTAATTTACCTTTACCAAATACAAATAAATAAAGTTATTTGTTATTCCACTTACCTCTAAAATGTTCTTCATTGTCAGGGTTACGTCACACGAACGTCGAGATGCAAGAGTGATTAAAGGTTATTTCAATAACTGACGCAACTCGCATTTTGTGAAGAGAATCAAACTAAGATTTTATTTTATTCTTTCAAATTTTTTAAACTTCAAATTATATCATTTCTTTGCTTCTTTAGCTCAAGCGATTATCCAAAATTTAAAATGCATACAACTTTTACTTATATTTATGACATGATCAAATATATTATAATATTACACTTAACATCTTACCTTACATTGGCAGCCCAGCCTGCTAACATACACACATTCGCACATTAAAAAATTCCCCTTATTATTTATTTAAAAACATCATTTAATACATTATGCAATACCCGTGCCGGCAACGTGGGGTTCCTCCGAACTCGTGGCTTCTCACTTTTGAATTTAGTTGTGGGACCAAAAATAGTTTATAATTTATTCTTCTTCTGTCGAAACCATCCGCACTTCATTTTTTACTAACTGCACTCACTTTTACTTGATAATAAAAATTTGTTAATGAGCCCCGTTGGGCGGCTACCTGGCCAGGTAAGCATCGGTAAGAGACTGGACAGAGCGTTCACTAAATCCCTTCCACTTACAATTCTCCGACAAGGCGGAAACCAATGCCTGGTACTTTAAAGTCATAGCTGTGGCACCTTTAATAAGTCCAAACTCCCGTGTGCTGGACGTTGATGATATTGGGTGTCCAGAGGTTTACGTCACAAAATAGGCGGGACTTCGTTAAGACTTCCGCCGTCACAAACACACGGAAAAATATATGTTAGAAAAATATCAGCTTCAAGCCATGTTGTTTTACCAACTCAGCGTCGGTTGCGCGTCTGCTGGTGCTTGCGCGTTTGTGGGTGTGTGTCACACAGTCGCAAAGTTCTAAGAATCTTCAACCCGCACATTCCATTGCAATTGTTTCATCACCGTTCTTTGTTCGCGACGATTTAGATTCATCTGGGGACTGGCCACGCATATGAACTGAATTGTTACAAAATATTTAATAAAATAAAACCTTCCCTTTTGCCCAGTTACAAAATTTTAATAATTGAAATTCAGAATATTAAACCACAAGTTTGTTTAAACCATTATTTACATTTGTTTACATTGTTTAAACCATTAAAGTTGTTTGACTCATTATTTCAAACGCCCAAACTGTTTTTGCTATGTTCGCTTAATACGACCCTGGACCCTAGAAAGAAAAAGTTATGTTGGCAACATGTGCTGTGCACAATGTAAATAGTGTGAGTTGCAAAAGGTAAGTCACAGTAAATACAAATATATATATATATATATATATATATATATATATATATTAAAAAGTAAATTTAATGTTACAGTTCGACAATTTTGGAACGAGCGAAGCAAGTTCAAAATTATGACTTACCCATTTGACATTTGTCTGTCTGTCTATATTTTTGCTTCCATGTTCCATAAGTAAATGGAATATGGTTATCACGAAAAAATCATAATTCTGGTTGTACTACCCTCAAAACATGAAGAAAAGTCATTTTCCTAAAAGTATGTATGTAGAATATTTTCTGTGGCGAATAATAACCGCAATTTAACCAGAATCAAATAATATTTTGCATATGTGCCCAAGTTGTAGAGGACTCAAGGCCTATTGATTTTGGTGAAGATCGGTAAGGGGGAGGGGTAGTTTACCTGAAAAGAAGGTCATAATAATCCACTATAGAAAGGTAGATGAAATACGTATAAATTAAAAGAGTAGTTGAGGAGGGGTAATTTTTGAAAACTGCGTTTTTGATGTTGAATAAAGTACTTAATTTTAAGAATAAGATGTCTTAATAATTACATATAATGAAAGTGTTATGCAATAAAAGTGTAAATATCAAAAAATGGGGTTGTTCGTTAAGGAGGAGGGGTAGTTTACCTGCATTGTTTTGTGTTTTAACAATAGTAAAGTACTTAATTTTGATAAATAAGTGCCCCGAAAATAAAGTCATATTAATCCACTGCAAAATGTTAAATCAGTTATCTATAGATGGAGAGAGTAGTTGAAGAGGGGGTGATTTTTTTGAAAATTACTTTGCTGATATCAAGTAAAGAGTATGAGTATTTTATTTTGAAGGATAAGATATCTTAGCAATTACATATGATAAAACTATTACTCTAAGAAATTGTAAATATCATTAATGGTGGGGATTGGTTGAGGAGGAGAAATGATTATCTGTGTATAACAATAAAGTGCCTAATTTTTATAGATAAAGTGACTTGAAAATAACATTATATTAAACGAGTACACTATAATAACAAAAATATTTATAAATTGTGAAAATAGTTTGAGAGTGAGGGGATATTTTCATAAAACTTGGCCATGCATGTCCATACTTTTCTCCCACAGAACACTGCTGTTTTTCAGATTGATCCTTCCAAAAATAGTGGGTGCGTGGCAAAGTTTTGGATGTCAGGGCCTACAAAGTGGGTGAAAATTTTAATAAAATTTAAAAATTTATGTGGGGTACAAAATTAAAAAGAATTTTAACTAACGTCTGAATATAGTGTTACGTTTTGGAAATTTCAAAATTTTGGCACACCTAAAAGAGAGATCAAAAATATAAAAAAAACTGAAAATCCACCAGCATATAAACTAAAGCAATTGTAACCTTGTAACGTGTCGTTTCACCAAACATAAAACATAACATACTAACTAGAAGATAATTTACTGACTGTAACAAACCATGGCTGACAATGACCAAAAACCAAGAAGTTAATGATCCCAGGACAAAAGATGTAAACAAATAAGTAATTAATCACACTGTTCAGTACATTTACATATGTTTTTATTTGTGTTAAACTAATTCATTGTAATAAGACAATTTATATTATTATTAAAAACTTCATTACTAGTTAAAATGTAAATAAATCTAATTTAACTATGGGGAGGTCTGCGCACCTCAGACCGTTATTTTATTTATCAAGAAAAAAAATTTACATAAAAGTGAATTATTTAAGTTTTAGAAATATAATAAGATCAAACTATAATTATAAAAGTGGTATGGTATGACAGTGCTAGAAAGTGAGAATAACAGTGAAATACGGTACAAAGGAAAAATTGTGTATAATGAAAGTGATTGAACATAATTATAATGAGCATTGAAGAAATATATAATCTATATGAAACAGGTATATAACCCATATAGTGAAATCAAACAAAGTAAATAATTTAATTACGTTAAAAAACTTATAATAATATAGTTACGAAGGAAAAATAAAGTAAAGGTCAACAGAATATTATTAATTAGAAATGGTACACCGAACCTGTGACCCATAAAAAATATAGCCATGGCCTTTAACTAAAGAAATTAATGTTTTGAGTGGAAGAAGATTATTGTTAAAAATTGTGAATTGCAAGCCAGAACGTTTAAGATAAATGACTGCTGAGTTGATGGAAATTGAAGATTAATAAAAGCAGAGATGACCAGGAAAACCAACCCAAGACCTAGAGGAATGATGTTTTGACAGAGAGAGACCAAAAAACCAGGTGTCCAGGAGCAGAATCAACGAATAAATCCATTGGGAAAACTGCAAAGTTGGTGAGATCATACCACAAAAACAATAACTGAAAAAAACAATAAAAAAATAAATAAATAATAATAATTGTGAATTACTTTAGTACACTATAATGAAAATAGTCGTTAATCATAAGAGTTTTTTGTTATAGTTTCTAGTTGTTTAAAAGAACCCACAAACATTCAACAGACATTAACAACACTATATTACCAAGTCTCATGCATAAAAATTATATTGTCTGTTCTATGTATAAATTGTACCAGACTTTAACGATTTTGTATGTTAACCCTGAGATTCAGATAAATAATCCTCTATTTAAAAACAAAACGCAGATTTTTTTTTTATTTAGTTACAAATCAACTTCAGAGATACTAATTATTTTAATATTACATATTGGTGATCCCAACACAGGGCTGAACAAAATAAAAGTATCAACGACGAACGAATAGGAAGGTATTAACTGAATATTACATTTTGACGCTCAAAAGTGGGGCCTTCCACATTCACAGAATACCTAAGGAGGATTATATTTATTGAATATTACATATTGGCGAACCCAACAGTGGGGCTAACGTCAAAAACAGAATATTACATATTGGCGAACCCAACAGCGGGGCTAACGTCAAAAACTGAATATTACAACCTAAATCAGTATGTTTTGAATTTTTATAATGTTTTTTCCCCTAAGATTATGTGATTTACAAGTGTTATATTACTAAAGAAATAATATAGAAATCACAATTTTTTTAATTTTTCCATAACTGAAAAATGTTCTGATATCAAATTTATGTAATAATAAATGTTCGTTCAAAATAATGACAAATTGTGCAGTTCAGGGAGCTTACTAGTACTAGAACTGCACTAGTACAGGTTAACATGCTGCCCATTTTTCAGGCTACCTATTATTCTGGTAACACAACTAAAAATGACGTTTTTCTAACAGTGTTCATGACACTACAACTCCCTCTGGCAGTTACAAATACTCGTCCAATTTGAAACGGCTCAAATTCAATTACCTATCCTGTCCGATCGCTGACATGTGCTCTGTACAGTGCACACAAACACAGTCCAGTTACTTAATAACCACACCACGTACAACAGTTCATACATACCAGACTTACCAGAAGCCTTCTGCAATACTTTCACCTTGATGGAGCTGTTTCTTATTCTTATCACAAAATTTAATCCATGTTCTTCAATTTTGCATTGTAGATTGTCAACAAAAATTACATAATACACAAATAGAAATAGGGCTAAAAATTTTTGACAATTGCCATTAAGATGGGTGCCAACATCATATAAAAACAATTTTTTAATGGGACACTTGTAGCATGTGAAATTCAAAAATTGCTCATACATTTTGATCAAACCCCATATGACATCATAATATGTATTGTTACACAACAATTATTTAAGTAATTGGTATACCCAAAATTTCAACAAAAATTTGTCCTAGTCACAGATATTTTTTCCATTTGTGAGATAGGTGCTGGCAAATGTAAGCAAATTTACTGTTCACAGTAAATATTAAATGGGCACCCATTGAAAGAAACAGACGATGACACCCACAGACTAAATGGAAGAGTACAGAGGGTGTTTGTAATAGACAGAGATGTGTGGAGCCATAGCTGTGATATGTGGCAAATCTAGCTGTAATGTACAAGCACATATATCCTTTACATAAATCTTCTTCTCACTTTCCAGGATTAAGATTTTAACTTCATCATCATATCCTTGGTTTCACAATACTCCAAAGCCTATAATCATAGCCTGTCTTGTCATTCTGTCTGGGAGCACACACATAACATTTTGCCTCCGTCTTTGTCCGTTCGGGTACTGTAGATTTCAATACTACTCTGAAACCCCTTGGAAACTATTTGAGTATGTAAAGTTTTTCTGTGGGTTGGTTACCAGCCTCCAACATGGGTAACCAGGGAATCTTCTGTCAAGGTTATCATTCCTTCGCTGAAAGAAAAAAGATAGTGATGAAAAATCATCTAGTTTCAGAGTTAAAAGTGGAAAGATTGAAGAGACAGAGCAGATTTATGTAAAGAGAAGACTTCAACAAAGATAAACTGAACCAAAGTAAAGAGTTCAGCATGCAATACTCATGCTCACAAGACAAAGAGCTCCAAAGGGAACTTTATACAAATAAAGACTGTATATTTATGTATATTGAAATCCTTATTTAATATATAACGTGGAACATGTTCATATAACATGGAAATACTTATTGACACTAATATTCATAAATATAATTTGTCATATGCTTGCTAAATACGAGGCTTATCCGGAAAGTAAGTACCGTCTGCGCATATATTATGCGCATATTGTAGTACGAAGGTCGCGCATGCGTAGTTACTTCCTTCTATTCGACGACGAAGTAGCCAAGCTATATTGTTTGTTTACGTTCCGATTTACGTTTACTACACATCGGTAATCATGTTTAAAAAAATCAATCGGCATGCCAGTTGTGAAATAAGAACAGTTATTAAGTTTTTGAATGCGAGAAATCTTCGTCCTTATGAAATTCATCGTCAGATTTGTGAAGTTTATGGACAGAATGTGATTAGTGAAGGTATGGTGAGAAAGTGGGTTTGGATGTTTAACGATGGAAGAGAAAATGTTCATGACGAGGAGCGTAGTGGTTCACGATGAGGAGCGTAGTGGTCGCCCGTCCTTAGTCTACGAAGAATTGCTGCGCAGTGTTGACGAGAAGGTTCATTCCAATAGGCGATTCACAATTTCTGATTTGTCGATGGATTTTTCAAACATTTCTAGATCTTTATTACACGAAATTGTGACTGAACATTTATACTACAAAAAACTGTGTTCGAGATGGGTGCCGAAAATGCTAACGGACGGTCACAAAACGAAACGCATGGGAGCAGCCTTGGAATTTTTGCAGCGTTATGAAAGAGATGGAAATTGTTTTTTGAACAGAATTGTCACTGGTGATGAAATATGGGTTTCTTACGAGACACCAGAAACTAAATGACAGTCAGTGCAATGGCGGTATACTGGTTCCCCAAAAGCCAAGAAAGCAAAGCCACCTCTTTCTGCAAAAAAAATAATGTGCACCGTTTTTTAGGACAGTCAGGGAATTTTGTTAGTAGAATTTATGGAACGAGGCACAACTATCAACGCAGAAGTTTACTGTGAAACACTCAAAAAGTTACAACGAGCAGTACAAAACAAAAGGCGTGGACTACTGACATCCGTAGTTGTTTGTACATGACAACGCGCGACCGCATACTGCACGTCTAACGACGGCGCTTGTTGATTCATTTCATTGGGAACAATTCAGTCATCCTCCTTACAGTCCAGATTTGGCTCCCAGCCATTTCCATTTGTTTTTGCATCTGAAGAAATTTTTTCCCGGCCAGAAGTTTGAAAGTGATGATGAGATAAAGGGAAACGTCCAGCAGTGGTTGAAGTCGCAGGCGGCCAAATTCTTTGAAGCGGGCATATTAAAATTAGTGCCAAGATACGACAAATGTCTCAGCTGGCATGGTGACTATGTAGAAACGTAGATTAAGATATGTAGAATTGTTGAAAAATAAATTAATTTGAAAATAATTTGTATCATTTTCTTAATGCCCAAACGGTACTTACTTTCTGGATAAGCCTCGTAACAAACATCAATTTTCAAATATTAAAAACATTAAATTAACTAAAAATATAGTAAAAGGAAACCGCTGTATATTTGGAAAAGCTTTAATACACGTAAAAACATTGTCAGTAATGCTCCAGATGAAGAATAAATTCAAATATAAACAAAAGAAGGCAATATGTTTAAAAAATTTTATTAGTAATAAATATATTAAGTTAAAACACAGATAACTGAAATTTTCAGTATAACTCAAACATTCAACAATCAAAATACAAATTGATTGTTTGTTGATACACTCTGTGTATAACAATGCCAGTATAGTTAATGAAACATGGATTAGACAAAATAATTGTATACGAACAGAAAAACTGTATTATGTTTTGTGATAATTGTTAAATAAGATAGTACCCAGAAAGATGGAATATAAGGAATATTATTTCATTGTCATTGTAATCAGGAGCAGAGGAAGTGACATATCGCTTCTGGAGCGAGTGGAAGCGCTGGAAACAGCCAAAATGAGATTAAAAGCAGAATTGGCAGAAGCGCGAGCTCAGCTGATACAGAATGCAACACCAACGCACCAAGACATGAGTACTTCCATTTCGCTCATTGATACGTGAGTACACAAAAAAAACTCCTGTACTCGCTTTACTAACTGTTGTGTTGTTGCTCTACTCATGTAATAGGGAAATCTAATTTCTTCTTGATTACAAAAATATAATTTTTATTGTATTGTAATACTGTGAATCTGTCTGAACATTTACAATAGGACGTTGCATATGACCCCTCCTGAGTCCTGTAGTGCTTCTGTTAGAATTTAGTACCAGTTTGTTCTCTCCATAACTCCCTGGACTACCTATATTGCTTCATGGAGTGAATATCCTGATGTGGTCTTTCTCTCTTGTTACAAGATTCTTCCGTTTTTCTTGCTGTGCTAACTGTATGTCAGAAGTAGCTTACCTGTTTTAGTAACCTGCTTTTGTCTGCAATTCTTCCTCTCTTTAATTGTTAACACTGGCAATTAAAGCAACCCATATTGGTTGTAAATCATTTTTTTATGACTCATTGAAAGCTTATTTTGTATGTGTCTTAAACTAAGGCCCACACCAACAGCAGAATGTCAACGGGACACAATGGATGAGCTTCATTGAACTTGTCAAGTTCCAACTCATAATTATTAACTGTGGCATTGTCGCTTCCACAAGGACTGAATGTGATGATGCAATTACATCGATGGAACAATTACATTAGTGCAGCGAGGCAGTGGCACAGTTTTAAGAACACTTGATATCAAAGCTTTTATTTGCTGTCAAGCTTTTGGCTTTTATTTCTGAGATATTCTATGAGCTGTCATACATTTGACTGATTTGTTTTAAAACCATAATCTTTTATTGGACTGTAAACAAGTAAATGACTGGTGTTATACAATATAGTCTGTAGAAACATATTATCTCAAAATTAAAGTATTGTGACAGCTGGGTCTTATGTAGATTGTATAAGGTCGGGAAACATATTATTTAGAGTATTACCCTGAATGACTGAAAATTGGTTTGTTAAGGTATGAAGGTATATGAAGTGGTTTCAACTTAAACTGAATATAGCATATTACTTAACAAGTCTGCAATTATGTAAATCTATGGGATGCCCTTAATTAGTTAGAAGTGATCAAATTAGGTTATTGTATGAATGCATGTGAATTAGTTCACTGTTAAGAAACAACTCCAGTGAGCTATCTTACCAAAGTGAATTTTTCATCATTTGAATAAAAATTTACAAATGTTTCTACCTGTATTAAAAGTGTCAGCGTGAATATTGACTTTCTACTACATGATACCTCTACTGATATGATACACGCTAATATCACTGTTGTTTGAGGTTTTTAACACACATTTTATTTTTGTTAACACCGGATGTTTTGCTACCCATTCTGTAATCTCAGATGAAAGATCACTGAGGATGTCTTGTCATTGGTGTTAATTAAAAACACTCCAAAAACAGCATTGTACTTAATGAAGAGGCTTGAAACTTTATGAGTGAAAATGTGATGCAGATATTAGTTAAAAAACAGTAGCACTAATGTTATGTTTACAACTGTATTCCAAAATAAAATTTGTGTTTTTTCAGGGACAGCTCTGGAGGAAGTAGAGATGCAGCCACTAGTCCTGAGTTAGGCCGTAGAACTCAGTTCAAAGAAAAACTGGTGAGTAGAAGTTTTAACGTGTAGTTGGAAAAGTATAACATGGTATTTTTTCAATGTGTTGAAAAAATGACAATAAATTACTACAAACTTACTGTATTTTCAATAGTGTGAATATTAATTGTAGGGTGTCTTATGACCTGGAAAACATGAGATTTTTTCAGTGTTTAAATATTCTGTTCATTAAAATCTTAAACAAACATCATGTAAAGCCTGACAGCCTTTTAAAGCGGTAGTCTGCCCCAAACCTGCCAAAGAATTACACCCACTTACAAGTATAGCATAAAGTGTGTAGACAGTAGAAAAGGGAGGACATTATGACAGCAGTTCACCTCACCATCTCACACATACACTTACCTCCAACTCTCTCTCTCTCTCTCTCTCTCTCTCTCTCTCACACACACACACACACACACACTTGCTTCTGATGTTCTCATCAGCCTTGTTGCAGTTCATGTTCATAGTATAAAATACTATACAAGACTGTTGTGTGCATGTGCAAAATGACCGAAAAATTTTAAACATATTTAAAGTGGTCCAGGTCACTGTATGATAATTATATATAATTTACCTTGTAACTTCCGTCCAGTGACGTCGAGCGTAATTTGTATGGTTACGCGTTTCAGGCCATATGGCCCAATCCTCAGACCATCACTCCGAGAGGAGCTCGTTAAACAATAAAATCCACACAAAACAAACACATAATAAATAAATACATAAAATATATTAAATAAACATATAAAAGCGTTCTATTACCCGAACAAGGTGCACCGTGTGTAGCATGTCAGAACTGCGTCAATGGAACCTGTTATCTATTATTATCTGTAATCGATCGCAGCGCGGTATCATACAGTGGGTTGGACCTGAAGTTAAGTTTATCATTAAGTATGTCGTCACACATACCAGGGTTATTATGACCTCTATATATCTCGAATTCCTCAAGTGCGTCCATATAACGGCCTTTATTACAATAATGTAGGGGTATGAGGTTAGTGTTGAAATTAGTACAAGAATGATTACACGAAATCAGATGCCTTGTAAAGTTAGATTTAATATTATCTATGGAAAAATCACCCCTGTTAAAATGGCTTTGTGGTGTGTGTTCACGGAATCTTTTGATAAACGGTTTACCCGTTTGGCCGATATAAAATCGGTCACAATCGTCACATATAAGCTTATAAATACCGGTTTTGGATTCAATGTTTGTCTGAACAACTGGGCGAACCAAGTTCCATAGACGGTTATTTGTTTTAAAAATAACAGTATAACCTAATTTACTTAAAGTGGATGTAAGGATCCTGGGCATCAACTCAGTGTATGTTGTTGTGATGTATTTGTTGTTAGGTGTATTGTCATGTGTCTGTCTGGAACGACGGGATTTGTGTTTTCTAAGAATATTGTCAATCATTTGGGACTCATATCCGTTGGCCATAGCTATGTGTTTAATTATGTTGAGTTCACACTCGAAATCATCATTATTTAGGGGGATCATCAAAAGTCTGTGAATGAAACTGTTGTAGGCCGCTAATTTTTGAGAGAAAGGGTGGTGTGAGTCCGCATGTATGGTCACGTTTGTGGTGGTAGGTTTTCTGTAAATTTTAAAGTTTAAGCTTTTAAGTTGCCTGGTGACAGTAAGATCGAGAAAGTTGAGTTCATTATTGGTTTCAGTTTCCATAGTAAACTGAATATTGTGAGTAACAGTGTTCATATGGTTTTTAAGATTACTGATTTGGCGTAGAGTACCGTTAAAAATTAGAAAAGTATCATCAACATATCGGCCATAAAAGATAATATTATTGGCGAAGATATTATTATTAAGGATATAATTGTTTTCATAAAAGTCAAGATATATATCAGCCAACAGGCCGGATAACGGTGAACCCATGGCCAGGCCGTCTGTTTGAATATAGTAATTACCGTTGAAAGTAAAATAATTTTGTTGAAGGATGAGTCTTAGTATGGTAATTAGTTCTTTAATGAGTTGTGTGTCCAATTTGTTAGTATCATGGAGATTGTCATTCAAAATATCTAAAGTCTGGTTCACGGGTATATTTGTGTATAAATTGACGATGTCAAAGGAGGCTATTTTGTAACTGGGTTGCAATTTTATGTTGTTGACCTTGTTTATGAAATCAATATTGTTGACGATAATATGGTTGTTTTTGAGAAAGATGTCTTTAATTAGTGTGACAAGTTTCTTGGCTGTTTTGAAACCCGGCGCTGTAGTAAAATTGACTAATGGCCTGATAGGAATGTCATCTTTGTGGATCTTGGGTAAGCCGGTAAGTTTTGGGGCGCGCGCATTGATAGGTTTTAAGGAACGTCGAGTGCGATCGTTAAATAAATTGGTACAATTGTTAATAGTATTATTTAATGATTTTACATATGAGTCAGTGGGATCAAAATTTAATATCTCGATATTGTTATCGGAAATGAATTTGTGTACTTTCTGTGTGTATGTGTCATTATGGATTATTACCAAAGTATGACCTTTGTCTGCTTTATCAACGTTGCAATGAGGTGTCTATCCACTGTCCACCTTGGAGCAGTGTTCAAAATCTTTCATCGGGCCTATACTTAAATGTAAGAGGTAGTGGTGTAATAATGAAGGTTCATTTTGAGAATAATATAAAAACTTAAATTTACCAGTAGGGTGTACTCCATAAATGTAAACCAAAGGGTGGGCTCTTTTTTAAGCCCACTTTAATTGAATCCTATATGAATATTGTCCAGTATATTTTAGGACTTGTGTATAAATACTTATACATTTGAAACAAAATCAGTTATAGAAATTATTATCAAAATCCAAGTCAGATAAATTAGTCAACACATAAGCATAAGGTGAAATTAAATTCTGATATCATAGCAAGTATCTGTTATATATGAGGGCCAGTTGAAAAGTACACGGAGCGACATCTTGTAACAATAAAAAATAGGCCGAAATATATTCAATACATAAAATCCACTGCCAGAACTTACCTGTACGCATATTCAATTACTTACCATATCCAAATTTCACCAGAAGACCAAGGTCGCCACGATTATTTTTCATATAGGATAAAATATCGAAAACCTTTACACTCCACCTTAAATGAAAAGGACAATTTTGCGATCTGACCCCACCCAATTGATAATTCAGAAAGATTCCGGTCCGTTAGACGAATTTTGCAACACAGAAATGAGAAAGTGGTAATGACGAAATAACTTAGTCTAACACATTTTTTTTTGTTATGAAATGAACACTTTACTTACTGAAACAAGCACCTCCTTACTCCACAACACACAAGAACAAAACATGTATTGAGAAGGTTAAATACCTCTTACGTTGATAATATAGTTCTTATACTTACAAGGTAGCCCAGCTTTGCTCGCACACGCATTCACACTATATACAAAGAAAAACCCCAACGAAATATTATATTCAAATAACGACATAGTTAATCTTTGCACATTCCGGTTTCGTTTGATTGTAATTGGTTGTACGCACTACCGACCGAACACGTGCTTCGTTCCGATTCCACTCACCGTTATTATTGTTATCAAATCATCACTGCAATGCAACAATTTATAAAGTCGTTAATTCTTCGGGTCCCGGTCGGTATTAACGATATTATTGATACATATTGTGTTGTGGTCTCCAAGTTGCACATAACTAACTATATTTAATATTACCTTGTGTATGCAGGTACACTGGTGCTCCTCCTTGCAACTTCAATGTTTCTTTAAAAACTACGCGTTTCGGGACTCATGGTCCCATCATCAGGTTGATAAAAAACAAGAATCACTCACATGGAGTACGTCAACTTAATAAGAAATAAATAAAAAGTTTCACTCGCACATACCGCATGTATACAATTACACAACTACACGATGCGCATCGTATCGGAACTTGCAAGCGACTAACCGTTACGCGTCGCACTATCTCTACCTTCATCTACGTGTTGTTCCAACACGCGTATGGCCGTGTCATACAGTCCGTTGGACTTAAAAGAGAGCTTGTCGTTCAAGAGCTGATTACCTTGGGTTTTTGAGGCCTTATAAATTTCAAATTCATATATTTGAA
This sequence comes from Magicicada septendecula, assembly GCA_034769895.1. NCBI lineage: Eukaryota > Metazoa > Arthropoda > Insecta > Hemiptera > Cicadidae > Magicicada > Magicicada septendecula. Next base: position 399,705,190 of record CM068371.1, on the reverse strand, counting down.
ATATAATTCTTATGGACGCGCTGGAAGAATTTGAAATTTATAAGGCCTCAAAAACCCAAGGTAATCAGCTCTTGAACGACAAGCTTTCTTTTAAGTCCAACGGACTGTATGACACGGCCATACGCGTGTTGGAACAACACGTAGATGAAGGTAGAGATAGTGCGACGCGTAACGGTTAGTCGCTTGCAAGTTCCGATACGATGCGCATCGTGTAGTTGTGTAATTGTATACATGCGGTATGTGCGAGTGAAACTTTTTATTTATTTCTTATTAAGTTGACGTACTCCATGTGAGTGATTCTTGTTTTTTATCAACCTGATGATGGGACCATGAGTCCCGAAACGCGTAGTTTTTAAAGAAACATTGAAGTTGCAAGGAGGAGCACCAGTGTACCTGCATACACAAGGTAATATTAAATATAGATATTATTGAGTTAGGCGCATTTTTATAACACCACCGACCGGGCCCTAAAAAAACTGTTAGCGTCTGTTAATAGAGTCGACTTCTAGTTGACTGTGTCGCGTCTCTGACTACTGTGGACTGTTAACGTGGACCGCGAGCGGGAGGAAGCGGCGGTTCACTGCCACCTGGTTTTAGTCACCGTTCATGCTTAATTTGCTGTGACTTATGAGTTCTATGCATGGCACTTAGTCGTTATATCAGCCCAGTGTATAGACGATATTTGCCTCTGCTATACTGATGTCACTAGCAGTAGGCGTGGCTTAAATACATTTCCTGTAGCTGGCTGGTTGGTGTTACAAACTGTTCGTTCCAGCGCCATGTTTTACAGCTTCGTTGGATTTTTCACGGCGTCACTAACAGCGCCCCGTCCTGATTGTTACGTGCGGGCGTGGTCACACATATGCACATTTCTCCGAAAATTAGGGTGGCGCGAATTCCTTACAGAGTTACTCAACACAAACTGCGTCTCTGCTTTGTTTCAACATTGTTCCACTTGCCATGTGTTCTGTTGTACTGAAAATAACATTCGCCGGGAAATAAAACTTTCACAATAAATTTATAAAATCCCACACAAAATGAAGTAAATAAAATGCACATGCCCCATACGGTAGGAAATAAAATGACCCAATTTTAGACACGTTACAATACCCCCTCAATGAGAATTCTGCTGTCCATAACAGAAGAGGACCGGTGAGGAACTGGTGCCAACAACCCCCTTGTTCTTACTCCTCATGGGTACATGACCCCCCTGGCTCAGCGACTATGGACCCATCTGAACGAGATCACTGGACTTCTCCGTAAGAGATCCCAACACTGAAAAATCGAACAGACTCGTACCACAGCACGCCTCACCTTCTGACATGCTACCCCCAAAAAATCCTCAATCCCTGGCTCAGATTATGCCAGATCCTCAACCGATATGTTTCCCCTTTTATGCAAGCTGGGCTGCCTTTAGCAGATACTGGGCTCACACACACTCACATTACATATTATACATTGAAAAAATTCCCTAAAATTTACTATATCATCAAAAAGATTCAAAATTCAAAATAAAATATTTTATCAAAAAAATTCTCTTCCTTATTTTATTTATCTTCCTTATTCCTTATTTAAACATATCCTTAACCTAACATGTGAATACTTAGAGTCTAACATTACAATTCAATACAATAAATCAATAAAATACACATGGTTAATACACAAACAATAAAATAATCAATACTCAAAGTATTCATTAACTGGCAGGCGAAAAATCAAGATTTTTTTTCTCTCAAAAATCTATTTTCCCAAAAAATTTTAAAATTCAAGAAAAAAAATTTAATTTTATTTAAAGGTTTCCTTTATATATATAATTTGTTTAAAATTTGTTTGAATTGATCAAATAAACAAATTGAATTGACTTCCTACTGCACAAGCTTAGTGGGTGTATATGACCTCATCAGCTGATCGAAACTAGGTCAAGTTCCAGACCCTTGACCCACATGTGTTATGTACGCTTTCTATCTGAAATTACATTTGACATCTGTAACAATCTAATTTGAAACATAAAACAATAAAATAAAACATTTAAAATTAACAAAATATTATTATAAATAATAAGCAAATTGACATTTAAATTATTCAAAATAAACACCTTAATTTTACATTACTTTCCAATTCTATCAAAATTTTGTCACTGGTTTCAAAATACAAATTTTATATCTTTATTATAACTCTCTCTCTTTATTTAACAATCTGTTTCTACCTTACTGTGGGTGATGTAAATGTCTATCTCCTTTAATTTACTACTCGATCTTTATACATATATAATCTTTCTCCCCTATGACTCTAACCACTAACAACTTCAACTCCCATGACACCCATCTCTATCAAAATCTCTACCAAAACACTCTCTAACCCCAACTTATCATTAAACTCAAATCGCCACCTTCTCTCTATATATAAAAAAAAATACTCTCTAACCCTTTGTACATAGGATACGTGTTCCCCCCCCCAAAAACTCAATTCCCTTATTTGGCCCCTGGATTCTACCTAAGGCGGCCCCTCCTCACTAAATCGGTACCAATCCCGTCCCAACTTATCATTATGTTGCGGACTCCCACATTACACTACCCCCTACTACAAAATTGCCATCCCCAAAAATCTCAATCTCATTACCTTACTACAAATACAACAAAATAACAACATCAATTATAAACAACAATATATCACTCAAAATTCTACACATATTCTCCATTACTACTGTGTCAACATCAATACTTCTCAAAATTCTATAACATACATTACTTCAAAACAACATTACATTATCTTCCTTTCTACTATTTCAACTTTAACTTTGACTTCAACTCGGACAGATCTATGTGTCCCACAAAATATTCATCACCCAAAACTATCTCTTGTTAACTAGCATAAATTATTACTTTACTTCTCACTTTATCAAATTATTTTTATCATTACTTTAAAACAGCTATAATACATTAAAACATTACATTAAACCTTAATTACTTCAAACAATTCATTTAATTACAAAATTCATCTCGTAAAACCATTTGACTTCAAAAAAAAAATTCAATTATATAACTTTTAAATAAATCAAAATATTTTAAACATTTCAAATTGTTTCAATTAAATTCATTATTAAAATATAAATTCCATTATTATTGTTTGCCATTATACAAATTAGCCAATTACTGTTTCCAAAATTAATGTTATTATTTCTTTAAATTGCAAAATATTATTATTACAACAATTAATTACCTACATACACTGTTCACTTAACCCTTTACAACACATACAATTGACTTCACTACATATTTATTTACAAATCTGATTCATTATTTATTCAGTTATCACATTTCAATGTCCAACTCAGCTAAGTCAAAACCCTTAAAACAAAATATTTAACTGTCTTTTACTGTTTTATATTTTAGCCTCCATCGTCAAAAAGATATCTCACATATTTATAGACTAAATGATTTTTATTTATCTTGGATTTATGATTATTATCTTCATGAACCATTATTTCTAAATTCATCATACCATTTATTATTTCATATAACCTGTCACGATCAATTAATGTTATCCAGTCTCCGTCAGTAGTTTTTCTAAATACCAAATTCACATATTCCTCTCTCTCTCTTTCATCATCTCTCTCCATATCTAACACCTGCACCAACATTTCATACCCTCTATTAACCTCAAAAAATTTTATTTCTCGCTCTCTTTCTTTACAACACCTCTCATAACCACACTGAACTCTCCCATTCCATGCAGAGGGCAATACCATAAAATTATCTAAACGCCATCTGGCCCTACCAGATAAACACAAAAAACTTATTTTCCCTTCTGAAGAACTCTCGTCTTCTACAAAAATTATTGAGGAACTCTTGTCCTCCATAACCCCATAAAAATTTGCCCCGTTTCATACCCACAATATAACTCTCTTTCCACTCATTATCTATTTCATCAACATTAATTACTACGCCTTTACAATCTATTGCTTTCTCTCTCTCACACACTATCTCTATCTCACCCCTATCCAATACTTCATTATTATTATTTAACATTATTTCATCACTGGAATTAATTATATCAACATCACCACTTACCTCTGAATGGTAATCATCATAATTATCTCCACTATTCAACACTATTTCCTCCACTGTTTTGTCACCGTTGTTTATTAACTCATTATCTTTATCACTCACCTGGTCAATTATTTCTTCCCTATCACTAAAAACATTGTTACCACTTACCTGTATTAACTCCACTTCTGTACTCTCTTTTAACTGACCTCTATTCTCCTCCCGCTTCTCGTCTGGTTTATCAATAGCATTTTTTAGTTTATTAAAACCCTCATCCATTATTTTGTCCCACTCGTTAAAATGTTTATTTATCATATCAGAACCCTTATCCATTTTTGTTTTTAACTCATTAAGTAGGTTAAATAGGTCATATACTGTATACTCTTTTTCTTCCACCCCTACACTATCGTTGTCATTAGGCCTATTTTCTGTCTTATTCTCTACCACTGTTATTTCAACTGTCTTACCTTTATCACTGGGCATCTCACTATGTTTATTAATTTCTGCGAATATTCCTTCCTCTTGTTCTTCCATTCGTGTTAATCTATTGTCTAAATTACCCCATTCCTCGTCTGTCATCTCCCCCACAACACCTCGAAATTCTTTCTCCCACTCATCCCACGCAAAATCACTATCATTACTTTGTATTATAGACATTTTTAAAGTTTGTTTGTATAACACTCTTATATATAAAACTACTATTTTTCTATACTCAAAACGCCTACTAACTACTATGAATCACACCACAAACATAACCTACGTGAATATGTGCGATACAATTTTTTTTTATACATTCGTCATTACCACATCCTATTTTCTGTGTATTAAAATAGGTCTATCTCGTATAAAATTAAAATTAAACGAAAATCCTGGCAGCGCGTCGACATTTGTAACAATAAAAAATAGGCCGAAATATATTCAATACATAAAATCCACTGCCAGAACTTACCTGTACGCATATTCAATTACTTATCATATCCAAATTTCACCAGAAGACCAAGGTCACCACGATTATTTTTCATATAGGATAAAATATCGAAAACCTTTACACTCCACCTTAAATGAAAAGGACAATTTTGCGATCTGACCCCACCCAATTGATAATTCAGAAAGATTCCGGTCCGTTAGACGAATTTTGCAACACAGAAATGAGAAAGTGGTAATGACGAAATAACGTAGTCTAACACATTTTTTTTTGTTATGAAATGAACACTTTACTTACTGAAACAAGCACCTCCTTACTCCACAACACACAAGAACAAAACATGTATTGAGAAGGTTAAATACCTCTTACGTTGATAATATAGTTCTTATACTTACAAGGTAGCCCAGCTTTGCTCGCACACGCATTCACACTATATACAAAGAAAAACCCCAATGAAATATTATATTCAAATAACGACATAGTTAATCTTTGCACATTCCGGTTTCGTTTGATTGTAATTGGTTGTACGCACTACCGACCGAACACGTGCTTCGTTCCGATTCCACTCACCGTTATTATTGTTATCAAATCATCACTGCAATGCAACAATTTATAAAGTCGTTAATTCTTCGGGTCCCGGTCGGTATTAACGATATTATTGAGTTAGGCGCATTTTTATAACACCACCGACCGGGCCCTAAACCAAACTGTTAGCGTCTGTTAATAGAGTCGACTTCTAGTTGACTGTGTCGCGTCTCTGACTACTGTGGACTGTTAACGTGGACTGCGAGCGGGAGGAAGTGGCGGTTCACTGCCACCTGGTTTTAGTCACCGTTCATGCTTAATTTGCTGTGACTTATGAGTTCTATGCATGGCACTTAGTCGTTATATCAGCCCAGTGTATAGACGATATTTGCCTCTGCTATACTGATGTCACTAGCAGTAGGCGTGGCTTAAATACATTTCCTGTAGCTGGCTGGTTGGTGTTACAAACTGTTCGTTCCAGCGCCATGTTTTACAGCTTCGTTGGATTTTTCACGGCGTCACTAACAGCGCCCCGTCCTGATTGTTACGTGCGGGCGTGGTCACACATATGCACATTTCTCCGAAAATTAGGGTGGCGCGAATTCCTTACAGAGTTACTCAACACAAACTGCGTCTCTGCTTTGTTTCAACATTGTTCCACTTGCCATGTGTTCTGTTGTACTGAAAATAACGTTCGCCGGGAAATAAAACTTTCACAATAAATTTATAAAATCCCACACAAAATGAAGTAAATAAAATGCACATGCCCCATACGGTAGGAAATAAAATGACCCAATTTTAGACACGTTACAATCTATAGCTCAGTGGTAGAACTAAAATCTTTCATGTGTTGTAAGATGTATATTTCACATGAACACCTGTTAATTTCCAGTTATATCTTGTCAATTTATTCATTTTTTACCATCTGTTTGCAATTTTCCTGTCGCACATGTTTTTAAAATGTACAAAATCAGACATCGTGTTGTGATGAATTCTCTGTTAAAAACGTTTTAGCACCAATGGAAAATCAAAACAAAATTGTAAGTGTGTTAGGAGATGCTGCGCCTTCAGAAACAAATGTAAGTAGAACACACTCAAGTTTAAACGTGGTCTTACAAGCACTGAAGACGATCCCAGAAGTGGACATCTAAAAGGTGCAACAAAAAATTACATTATTGATAAAATTTCATAAGGTTTTAGAAGACTGCAGATTGAGGAGTGGATGACGTTGCTGAAACCAAAGGCATCTCGTATGAACATGTCCATTATACTTTAACTGAAGAACTTGGTGTGAAAAAGTGTTGTGCAAGATGGCTGCTGCATATGGAGTTGTTACATTTTTTGGGTGCCCACTGTGGGGGGGGTCATCTTCATTGCTTGTACAACTACATTTAAACTCAAATGCCTATCTACAAACCGTTGTGAAGTCGTAGCATCTCCTATACAATTTTGTTCTGAATTTCCATTGGCGCTAAACAATTTTTAACAAAGAATCACACCACGATGTTTGATTTTGTCCATTTTTCAAAACACACATGACACGTCAATTTTAAACAGCTTCTAAACAGTGAATAAATGTGTGTGTGTATATATATATATATATATTTTGTAAGTCTCGCGGTTAATCTCTAAGAGTCTAAATAGTACTTTACTTAATTAAATCTAAGTTTTATTTGCCCTTCGGAAATCTCGCTTTAATGAGAGTCACAGTAATTCGTTATATTTTATGTTTACAGTTCCAAAAAAATGAAATCGAGGGTGTGTGATTTGTGAGAATTCAATGAAGTTGTTTGACTGTAGTTAGGAGAGGGAGTGCAAAAAGTATTATCCTCTTGGTATACAATTACTTCACCTATTGTTTCACCTCTTTTCCTGAAGTGTTTACTTATATGGTGCTGTTTCTAGTGTTAGAAGTTATAGTTGAGTTGTAATTTAGTTAAATTTACTAGGATACGATCTCACCCCTATCTCGAAGTGCTGGAGACTAGGCCTAGAACTAGTCGGTAAATTTTCTCAAAGTTTCGTCAAATAAAGGGCGTGGATGGTGCTACTTGAAGAAGTTCTAATAGAACATCTCTCGTCAATTTTTATTAAATTTCGCACTGTTTATTCCAAAAGTATTCATTCATTTTCAAATTTTAAATAGGCATTACACTTTTTTTCAAACGTTCACTTCCCAATCGCTTTAACAATTAAAATCAATCTTGTTAGTTGGTTACTCGTAGTAACCAAGATTTTTTATGGTTTTTTATTGGCGAATCTGTATACTTTTGAGTATATAGGCTGTTATTAATTATTATAAATTTATTTCTTCTTTATACAAAAATAATCCTTTTTTAATTTTGTTTATAATCCAATTTAATTTATCTAAGGTTTTTCTTTCTATTTTCTCTTAAGCTTATACATATGTCTTTAATATTTTAAATTCCTTCAATTGTATTTATTTATTATTTATTATTTGCTTAAAGTATCCTTACTCTAAACTATTTTCCTATGCCATCTTGCTCATATAGTATTATTTTATATTATTATTATTTTATATCTAACCCTGGGTTATCTTATATTTAAACACAATTATTATATTAAACATGAAACTTGTACCTAGGTACAAGACCTTTGTGGCCTACACAATACAAATTATACAAAATACAAACAAAATACAAAATTTGTCAGCAGCAATATAGTCCACTGCTACAATTGATTGTTTTTCAATCTAGTATAAATCTGTGAGATGCTCTTTTTTAACAATTTACCCTCTCACTATGTACACTATATCTCACTTTGTACACTATATGTCACTTTGTTATTGTTTACAGTGTTCTGTAGTACAAAGTATTCTATAGCTAGGTACATAATACCCATTTCTGACCTTTAGAGTGGGGTGATTGTGTTATCATATTTGGGCATGGGTTATGTAACGTTACATAAAGCCCCCCCCGCACTAGAACAGATTTATTTTTGTTTACTTGTTTTAAAATAAATTGTTGGACTCTTCAGTCTTCGGATTCTTCCATTAATCTTCATGATATCTTTTCATTTCTGATTGGTTATATACTCCTTTTACTTTGTTATTGTTAACCAATTTGATTTCATATGTATTATTCCCTTTCACTTGGGTTACGATGTATGGTCCGGTATAAAGTAAAAGTAATTTTCTAGCAATACCCTCTATAGAACTGGGTAATTGTCTATTTTTTATCAAAACCTTATCTCCTACTTGGTATGTATCTATTCTTTTCTTCTTCTCCGTTTCCTTTTTATGTTGAAGTTCAGCTTTATGCAACAACAACCTGTTGTGCATTTCGATCTTATTGAATTCCACTCTCTTTCCTGGAGGAAAATTTATTAATGATGTGATTTCTCTTGGTGGTGGTCTGTCAAACATTACTTGATAAGGGCTGGTTCCGATAGTGTCATGGTATGACCAATTAAGGAAGGTTTCTGCTGGTTCAATGTACTGGCTCCATCTTTTATGTTCTTGGTGACAGTAGGTACGCAAAATTCTACCAACTTCCCTTAAAACGCGTTCGGCAGGATTACTACTAGGGTGATATACTGACGTTTTATATGTCCTTATTTGCCATTTCCTCAATTCTTCTTTCCACTTTTTACCTCTAAACTGCGTCCCATGATCCGTTATTATGGTTTTAGGTCTTCCCACTTCAGGTAAGTATTTTTGAATAATTACCTCTAAAATTTTCTTCGTAGTGGCTCTACTGATTGCGTAGAGTTTCGTATATTTGGTATAATGGTCAAATATAATTATTATATATTTAAATTTATGTCTCCCTCCACTTCTGGGAAAAGGTCCACATATATCTAAGAAGGTCTTCTCAAGTTTACCGTTAGATTTTATTGTAATCATAGCTCCAGTTCTCTTCTCATTATTTATTTTTACTAACTGGCATATGTTGCAGTTTTTCACTATTAATCTTACTCTCTTATTTATTGCTTTTATATAACAGTGTTCAGACAAAGCTTTAATAACTTTGAGTGGTCCCACGTGACCATATCTTTCATGGTAGTCCTTTATTAGGGCTACTTCCGTTGCTTCTGGTACATACATTTTCCACACATGATCCTCAATGGTTGGACGGATAAAAAGGATTTCTTCATAAATACAGAAAAATTTTGTTATTATAGGATCCTTTTGTAATATCCTGTCTTTAATTTTTATTAATTTGGTGTCCATTTCCTGATCTATTTTTATCTTACTAATTATATCCTGTAACTCCTTTTTCAATTTGATAATGTAATATATCTTCCCAATACTCTCCGGTTCTACTTCAAAAGTTCCTTTTTCTAGGTTAATCCGTGACAGTCGGTCTGCTATTATATTCTTCTTCCCTGGGATATATTCCCAATCTAAATTATACTCTTGAAGTATTAACACCCATCTTGTGAGTCTACCGTGGTTAAGTTTACAGTTTTTTAAAAATGAGATTGACCTATTGTCGGTCCTTATGGTTACTGGGTATCCCAATATAAATGTTCGGAATTTTATACATGAGAACACAACACTCAGCAGTTCTTTTTCCGTTACTGTATAATTCCGCTCACAACTACTCAGTACTCTGCTTGCAAAACTGATGACCCAATGATTTCCTTCCTCATCTTCCTGATATAGTTCACTTCCAAGACTAATGTTGCTGGCATCACAATTGATGAAAAAACGTTTATTGAAATTTGGGTGGTGTAGCATTCTGCTATCTAAAAACTTATTTTTTATTATCTTGAAATTATTGTCTTCATTTTCTTCCCATTTCCACTTGTTTTTCTTCAAAAGTAAATATTGGAATTTGGCTGTTACTTCTGAATAACCCTGTTGAAATTTCCTATAATAGTTGCATATCCCCAAAAAGGATTGTAATTGTTTTAAGTTTTTTGGTTTGGGGAAATCTTGGATAGCCTTTACTTTCTCAGGAGATGGTTTAATTCCAGTAGTTGACAGAATGAATTCTAAAAATGGTAATTCATGTGTGATAAATTTAGATTTATCTAGTTTCAAAGTAATATTATATTGTAACAGTTTATTTAACACTGTTCCCACTAAATTACAATGCTCCTCCCATGTACAAGAAGTAATTAATATGTCATCAACATATATAGTAGTGAAGTCTAAAACTTCTTTACCCAAAATTTGATCCATGCATTGGATGAACACGGCCACAGAATTTACCAATCCGAAAGGCAAACGTTTAAAATGATAATTTCGTCTTTCGAATATGAAAGCGACATATTGTCTGCTGTTAGGGTGCAACTCTATTTGCCAATATCCACAGACTGCATCCCAAGTACTCATGTACTTACATCCATAGAACTTTTTCATTATTTCTTCAATCTCACCTGGAGACGTGCGGTCGTTAATGAGCATTTTATTCAGCTCCCGATCATCGAGGCATAGTATTACTTGACCATCTTTCTTTGGTATAGCTACCAATGGGCTGGTATATGGAGAACTGCTTCTTTCAATTATATCTTCCAATATCATTCTCTGAATTTCCTTTCTTGCTGCTTCTTGAGCAGTGGGATATGACCGTTTATTAAAATTGACATTTTCTTTGAACTTTAATTCACACAGGAAGATTTTTGCTTTTCCAGGTGAATCCGAGAATACTGATTTATATTTATTATAAATTTTTATAAGTTGTTGTTTTTGTTCTACACTAATTATTTCCTGGGCCTGCCTATCTTGAAATTCTATGATTTCTTCTATCTTCTCTTGCCAAATCTTTGATTCTGTTACTTCTGTATTTTTACCTAGGGTTAACCTATTATTCTCCCTAATATAGAATGAGCTCGGACACTGAGGGGCACTTTGGCTACCAATTATCTCAGCCGATAACTCACCTTCTTCTGCGCTCAGTGTTACTATACCACTGGCCAGATTTATAACTGCAGTGTGTCGCCGTAGCATATCACACCTTATTAACACCCTAAAAGGTAGCCCTTTGGCTACTAAAAATCCCATAGGTTTTCCTATCCCACTGTTAGTAACATTCAAAGACACTTGTTTTCTGATTGTTTTATTTTGCTTCCCGGTGGCGCCAATAATTGTTAAATTATTAATTGGTAAAGTAGGTATTCTCTCAGTAGTTAGTTCAGTAATTCGGTCAAGTTCTAATTGATCAATAATTGAAACATTTGCTCCTGTATCAATCATGGCTTCTGCTAACAGTCCATTTAATTTGATTTGTATATAAACTATATCATTGTTTTGTGATGACTCTTTAATTGCTCTTTCTTCCATTAACTCCGCCTGTATATCCTTTAAATAATGATTTCTGATAATTGTTATTGGTCTTGTTAATTTACTATTATTATTAGGTCTGTGGTACATTCTGTGCCCGGTTGTTTCTAGCAGTGACACTGTTGTTTCCTATCCCACTGTTAGTAACATTCAAAGACACTTGTTTTCTGATTGTTTTATTTTGCTTCCCGGTGGCACCAATAATTGTTAAATTATTAATTGGTAAAGTAGGTATTCTCTCAGTAGTTAGTTCAGTAATCCGGTCAAGTTCTAATTGATCAATAATTGAAACATTTGCTCCTGTATCAATCATGGCTTCTGCTAACACTCCATTTAATTTGATTCGTATATAAACTATATCATTGTTTTGTGATGACTCTTTAATTGCTCTTTCTTCCATTAACTCCGCCTGTATATCCTTTAAATAATGATTTCTGATAATTGTTATTGGTCTTGTTAATTTACTATTATTATTAGGTCTGTGGTAAATTCTGTGCCCGGTTGTTTCTAGCAGTGACGGGCAGTCACATCTTCTCACTGCTGGTACTCGTTTCCCCGATTTCCGTCATTATTATTATTTGGTTCAACATTTTCACTATGTTGAGTATCGTTTAATGGCCTTCTTTCTTCCTCACTAGCTCTGAATCTAGGTTGTTCTTCACTCCTACTTCTTTGTGGACCTTCTTCTCTCTGATAGGAATCATTTCTATAATTTTGATTGTTATAATTTTGCCCTCTTCCTCGATATCTGTTATTATAATAATTATTGTTGGCACGGACATAATTTACTCTTGGTCGATTATCTCTAGGTGGTTCGTTTTTCCGCTCCTCTGTATTCCCTGACCTCCCTCTACTCCTCCTGTAATATGATTCTTGCTCATAATTCTCTAGTAGTGTTTCCATACCTCCAGTGGTTTTTATTTGTCCGCTTAATCGAGCACTGATTAATCTTTTCCTCGAAGTGATACGCGATTTTGGTCACCAAACACTCTTCAGGGATCTTTGGGTCTAAATATTTTGCCACACACAACTTCCCCAAAAAATAAGCAGTAGGTGTCTGTCTTATATTGCGGTCATACCTACCATGACAGATATGGTCTCTAATAATGTTTTGCACTGACTCAGACCAGTACTTAAGCTTGAACATCATCTTAAAATTCCCATAATCACACACCTCGTTCCGGATTACAGTCCACCAATTATCGTTAATGTTTTTGAAGGATTCATCTAGTATTCCTTTAATCATGTTCCATCGGTTCTCCTTTGACCTATTTAAAATTTCATCTACTCTTCCTAAAAATTCGAGTGGGTTTCTTCGATAATCTCGAAAGTTTACACTTTCCCTACTATCTTGGATAGTATGTTGAGTGTTGCATGTAGATCTGGAACCCATCCTATCTACATCCCCTTGTAAGTTTGTTTGTAGTTGTTGTAAATTGTCTAATTTTTCTACTTGGCTATGGAACCGATTCTTTCTATGGAACGACATTTTCTATGGTTTCGTTAAAATCTGTGAATTTACAGTTTATGTTGCTTTTTATACTATCTAACTGGTCACTATTCTCTTGATGTATGGCCATTATACGAACTTGATTACTTTGTTCCTCTCGGTCCATTCGAGCATCCATTCCTGTTTTAATTTGTTTTATCTTCTCTTCTGTTTTATCTAATCTTTGATTGGTTTCAATTATTTTCTTTCCTGCCTCCTCCTTGTATTCACCTACTCTTTGGCTAAGTGTATTATTGACCATTTCAATTTTCTCATGAATTTGTTTTATATTTTTGTTATTTTCTTCAAATTTGGTATTCATATATTCCCTTTGACCGTTAATTATTTCTCTCAACTCATGGTTTTGTTCATTCATGGTTTCTCTGATATTTCCATGAATGGCCTCAGTTTTTTCGTTTAGTTGTTTGACTAAACTTTCCTGAATACTATCTATTTTCTCATTGGTTTGCTTGTTTTGTTCCTTCAAAGTTTCGTTTTATTTCTTTGAAGTTTCCTCCTGTTTCCTAAAATTTTCATCTATTTTATCAAATTTTTCGTTCAAGGTTTCATTTTGTTTCCTCAAGTTTTCCTTATTTTCCTCATTTATTTTCCTTAGATTTTCGTTATTTTTCTCATTTGTTTGTTTATTGCTTTCCATTATAATCCTCAACAGCTCCTGCATACTCATATCTTCCTTTTGGGCGGATTTATGTGGTTGGTCCCCTTGGGCATCTTCTTCAACCATTTCCCTTTCTGTGTCCAGAATTGCTTCAGTTTCTTCTCTATCGCCTGCCTGTTGTTCAATTTCACTGTCCGTGACTACTTCTATTTCTTGTTCCTGTCCACCTTCTTCCTTCTCCTTGTCTTCTGCCCTCTTCTTCGATCTGCCTCTGGTATTATGCATTTCTTGTTTTCTCATAGCTGCCGACGAAAATTAGGTTTTTTGTTATATTATTCTTCGTATATATCGAAATTTCTTTTCTAATTAAAGCCCTTTTAAGTTGAGCGCCATCTTGTAACGTCTCGCGGTTACCGATCTCTCAGAGCCTAATATATGTATTATCGTTAATTTGTTAAGCTTTCCTAATTAAGCAACACGTTGGTACGTCATCTTGTAACGTCTCGCAGTTAATCTCTAAGAGTCTAAATAGTACTTTACTTAATTAAATCTAAGTTTTATTTGCCCTTCGGAAATCTTGCTTTAATGAGAGTCACAGTAATTCGTTATATTTTATGTTTACAGTTCCAAAAAAATGAAATCGAGGGTGTGTGATTTGTGAGAATTCAATGAAGTTGTTTGACTGTAGTTAGGAGAGAGAGTGCAAAAAGTATTATCCTCTTGGCATACAATTACTTAATTTAAATTTCTCCGCTCATGAGACCAGCTGATTTTGACGTTTACAAACAAATTGGAGGTTAAATTAACACCAATTGTCTGTAATATTTTCTGGTTGTTCGTCCTCTTCTTGGTCTCCTGACGATCTGTAAACAACTACCCTCTACTGAAAATGATACACATTTTATTATTTATAACAAAGTATTCATGGTATTTATTTAATAAATACACTGTTTTTTATCTTCTCCCAATACAGAAAGTTATAATCGATTCTCCCTGTCAACACAACATTAGTTTGATCTTATTTGGTAAACATAGAAAGTATAACAAATATTTTTATCCTTTATAAAATATAAAACAATAAAGAATTAATTTTTTTAATTTCCCAGGGTTATTTGTAAGTTCTTTGTGCTATGAGACGGTCAGAAATGAATAATTTAATACCAAGCTTTACATAAAAAAAATAGATTATATTTTTGTTTTTCTTTAGTATGTAGTTCCGGGTTTATCCGCCAGAGTACAGGTTATGTTCTTCGCTACAACCACGAAATTATTTAATGGCGGCAAAAAATTCACAGAGGTCCGTTATGCAGATTTTTTGGTTAACAAAAAATAATAAAGTTTGTTTCACCTCTTTTCCTGGAGTGTTTACTTATATGGTGCTGTTTCTAGTGTTAGAAGTTATAGTTGAGTTGTAATTTAGTTAAATTTATTAGGATACGATCTCACCCCTATCTCGAAGTGCTGGAGACTAGGCCTAGAACTAGTCAGTAAATTTTCTCAAAGTTTCGTCAAATAAAGGGCGTGGATGGTGCTACTTGAAGAAGTTCTAATAGAACATCTTTCGTCAATTTTTATTAAATTTCGCACTGTTTATTCCAAAAGTATTAATTAATTTTCAAATTTTAAATAGGCATTACACTTTTTTTCAAACGTTCACTTCCCAATCGTTTTAACAATTAAATTCAATCTTGTTAGTTGGTTACTCGTAGTAACCAAGATTTTTTATGGTTTTTTATTGGTGAATCTATATACTTTTGAGTATATAGGCTGTTATTAATTATTATAAATTTATTTCTTCTTTATACAAAAATAATCCTTTTTTAATTTTGTTTATAATCCAATTTAATTTATCTAAGGTTTTTCTTTCTATTTTCTCTTAAGCTTATACATAGGTCTTTAACATTTTAATTTCCTTCAATTGTATTTATTTATTATTTATTATTTGCTTAAAGTATCCTTACTCTAAACTATTTTCCTATGCCATCTTGCTCATATAGTATTATTTTATATTATTATTATTTTATATCTAACCCTGGGTTATCTTATATTTAAACACAATTATTATATTAAACATGAAAATTATACCTAGGTACAAGACCTTTGTGTCCTACAAAATACAAACAAAATACAAAATTTTTCAGCAGCAATATAGTCCACTGCTACAATTGATTGTATTTCAATCTAGTATAAATCTGTGAGATGCTCTTTTTTAACAATTTACCCTCTCACTATGTACACTATATCTCACTTTGTACACTGAAGAAAGAGAAAGTGTGTGTGTGTGTGTGTGTGTGTGTGTGTGTGTGTGTGTGTGTGTGTGTGTGTGTGTGTGTGTGTGTGTGTGTGTGTGTGTGTGTGAAAGAGAATAACACTTATATTAAAAAGTTATATCTTTCTGTCGAAGGGTTAGAGAGAGTTAAAACAAAAGGACACATGGTGTGGGAAAGAGTGAGCGTGAGCGAGTGACAAGGAAGGACAGAGAGAAAGAGTAAGTGAGAGGGGTTAGTGACAGGGTAAAAATATTTAAAATTTGATTGTCATTTAAAATTTAATTTCTATTAGAGTATGACGGGGGGGAGAGAGAGAGAGAGAGTGAGAGAGAGAGGGGGGGCAAGAAGGCAGAGAGATAGAGTAAAAATAACAAGTAGTACGTGCATTAGCGTTACTACCGAGAGGTCTGAGGAGGGGGAGAGGCTAGAAATGAATATGCGACTGTTAAGCTATGTTTACACTGCGAGAAAATTTCGACAGGAAATACGCAAGCAGTGTCCAGTAGGTGTTTGCACTAAGACGCCGTTTTTACTGCGAGAGATTGTGCAAGTGTTCACTACGTGCTTGCACGAGCTAATGTCGTAATTTATTCCGACAGATGTATGAAACTCTGTTTACACTAGACAGTAAGTTTGGGCAAGTAGTCCTGTCGCAACTTTCCCTGCCGAGCACTCTTCAGAGAGGTGTCAGCCATGGCACGTTGTTTATTAAAACAGTAAATTAAAAATAAATAACTATTGTATATATTTTTTTATTTCTCGGTTAAATGATTGTCGATTTAGATCAAGTATTGATTTAGTAAATTACAGTATGGTTTTAAGTGAAAAAATGTATGACTTTCTTTTTGAGAGTCTAGGTTGAATTTTGATATTGTTTTTTATGAAGCATCATGTCAAGCATGTATAGGTGCTTGGTGACTGACAAACTAAACAAATGAAATATCTTGGCTTCATAATAGACAATAATCTCTCATGGAAAAGTTTTATTTGTAACCTGAAAAAATAGTTGTATACATTCTTACAAAAATTCTATTTGTTACGAGATTTTTGTCCTGAAAGTAACTATTCCTCGATAACATCCAGATATGTCTTGTGATCAATTCACGGCCGGGTAATTGGTTAGTTCGAATTGCTTCCTATAATTGTCATGTGTAAAAGTTTTCGTACTGATGACTAACAAAATTGTTTCATGAAGGTATGCAGCAATTGTCAGATGTAGTACTATCAAGGAGAACTATTTATAACAGAAACCAGCTCTTGTGTATACAGTTGACATGATATTCAGTCCACTCCAAGAGTGTTTAATAAACAAACTCGATTTCATTCAGCGTGTGGCCTTGCATAAGTAGTCACAACTGTTATGTGATTATAAACACCAGACAGGTTGATGAACGAAAGAAGCCATGCTTTATATCTGCGTAAAAACGAGTGATATTTTTAAATAATGTCCATTTTAGATAATTTATTTACATTTTCTGATATACCTAATTATCATCAGTAAATTATACGTAACAGTCTAACAAGTATTTAGATTACTACTCCTACTTTATTACATATTTACACAAATATTCCAGAAATATTTCAGTGTTCACGTAAGTTTTATAAGAACAGAAGTAATGATCACCTAATTTAGTGTTTATTAGTTTAAAATGCTTCAAGTTTAGCAAATATTTCGTTGCCAGTATTGTATTATTGGTATTAAGTTAATGACCTGGGATAAACGAGTGCGCACACCCATACACACATATAAACTCATGAGATTTCAACAATCTGATGTTGAAGACTCCAATCGTGGATATTTGATAGATACAACCTTTTTTAGACTTTGCTTATTGTGGGAAACATTGTATAGAATACCGTAACGTTAAACGAAATGTACCTACTTACTTTATTCTGCTGTTAAAATAAGATACTCAAATTCGATTGCGTTTTGTAATGTATTTGTATTTGTATTTGTATTAAGTATGAACTACAAAGTTTTAATTTAAATTAAGATTTGGTGAAGATCGGTTAAGGGAAAGGGGTAGTTTACCCGCAACACTTTATGTTTTAACAACGGTAATTTATTCTATGACGAATGATAACAGCCGCAAAATCAAACAGAATCAGATACGTTTGTGCATACTGCCCTGATTTCTAGAGTACTCAAGACTTGTTTGTTTTTGGTGAAGATCGGTTAAGGGAAAGGGGTAGTTTACCAGCAACATTTTATGTTTTATCAAGGGCAGTTTTTCTTATGACGAATTATAACTGCCGCACATTCAAACAGAATCAAACATTTTTTTGCATACGTTCCTGAATTGTTAAGTACTCAAGGTCTGTTCATTTTGGTGAAGATCGGTTAAGGGAAAGGGGTAGTTTACCTGCAACATTTTATGTTTTAACAATGGTAATTTTTTCTATGACGAATGATAACTGCCGCACATTGAAACAGAATCAAATATTTTTTTGTGTACGTTCCTGAATTCTAGAAAACTGAAGGCCTATTGATTTTGGTGAAGATCGGTTACGAGGAAAGGGTAGTTTACCTGCAACATTTTATGTTTTAGCAAGAGTAAAGTACTTAATTTTGACAAAATAAAGTATCCTGATAAGAAGATCATAATAATCCACTGTAGAAACGTAGATGAAATATCTATAAATGAAGAGGCTAGTTGAACGGGGTGGGGGTAATTTTTTATAAATGAAAATGATAGTTGAAGGGGTGGGGATAATTTTTATTTATATGTCATGTGTACTACGTTATCGGCAACAAAGAAGTAGTTTGTTGTTAAAATTTCTTCCTGGGCTGTTTGGGCTTGATCCGATGTTTTCTACAAAACCAGACGTTTCGGCAGTGCTATCGACTGCCATCATCAGTGAAAATTGAGTGCATTATCGTGAAGTGGTATACGTTAGTGATCACAGTACTGTGGTCAAGGCTGAAGAAAGAAGTAGTGTCTATGGAAATAGTTCATTTCGAACAGTACTTTAAATATAAATCTTAGAACATGGAAGTCATGTATGGTTCTCCATACCGATATTTACTCTCTTGTTTTCTTATTATTTCCTGTAACACCACTCTTAAGCTTTAAAATTCTAACTTGAATGTGCCCATAAAATTTTTATATTTCAAAAAGATTAACACTAGTGATTAACCAAATTATCGTAATTATTAACAATTTATAATTCTCAAATAGATAAAAAATACTGACTTATTCATTCAAACTGTAGTTTAACGTTGCATTAGCTACCTTTATTTTGAAATTTTGAAGACTCCATTTTATTAGAATTTTGAATTTTCGAAATTTTTGTTTATAATTCTTTTTAATCACAAAGTTATATTGTTACTTTCTCAAAATAAATATTTTTGTTTAAAATTGATATAATTATGTACTCTGCTTGTAATAATCTAAATTGAAATGTTCTCTCTACACTTTATTTAGCTTTCTAATAATTCATCACATCAAGGACATTTCAGTAACTATTTTTTATTAATATATTGTAACATCACAAGATGTCACCTAACCTAAGTGTATGTTATCAGATTTCATAAAAACAGAATAACCATGTAAATAGGTATAGAATAGTCAAAATAAACAAGAAAGAAGAAACCAAGAGAGAAGAATAAAGCAGAAGTGCCATGTGAAACAGTAACCCAATAGCTGTTTGACGCTACAACTAGACTGAGACTAAAACGAACTAATGGACAGAATAAATGTAAATTCAACTGTCAATTCAGTAAATGGTTAATGTAAACCGAATGTCATTTATAAACAAAAAACAAACGAATGAGCAATTAAATACTGTGAAAGCAAAATCAGCATTTTTCTGATAATAAATGTGACAATGAACAGTAGATAATGAATGCCAAAACCGATGTTAACGATGGCTATATTGTAGGAACTAAGATGTATTTCTGCATCAAATATACCTGTCAGAAAAGAGAGCTATTTATATAAGAGAATCTTATACAAATAAGATGTCTCCATAATTTACCGAATTGAGAACCAATAGGCATTATTAAGGCCAAATTTCAGTGTAGGCGATACACTTAACAAACTTAGACCAAACATTAGTCAATAAAATGACTATCAATAATTATCACCAGTGCAAACTAAAATGCACAAGAACTATGGTTATGCATTGACATAACGAAAAATGTTATTAAAATGATAGATTTAGCCATAATTTTAATTGTAAATAGTAGCTTAAAACAAACTAACGGTGAACGAAATGTCATAGTTAGTAGGATCATTTATTACTATGTATAGAATTAAGGTGTACAAGTAAAGTTCAGTGAAAAAAAAAACGTCAGTACAGTATTAATGGTGTCCGCACATAAACATTTGATTAATAAAATGTTATGTGGATACGAGCAAGGTTAACCAAAAGTGTAAAATCGGCGACTCATAAAGAGCAGACGACAGTAAGAATAGTGTACCCGAACATTGATTTTCTAACAATGTCGGTTAAAGTGAAAGTAATTCGAGATCGAGTGATATCAATTTAAAGGAAACAAAACAATCTTTAATTTGATAATAATATCAACTCAATCGTGACGGTATTAAGCGTATTACAACTGTTAGCATCATTTTATAAATGTACATCAGGAATCTGAGTACAAATAATAATAACAATGACAACAGAAGCGACCTGCCAATCATCTCAACATTTGACAGTTAGAAAAACCGTTATCAACCACCAAAAGGTGATACGTCATCCTCGTCTCACCTGTCTGGACCAATAAGAAAATTAGTTATTAAATAATAATTTTACCTAAGCCCGATCCAAGAGAAGGGTATATAAAGACAAACCAGCGAATTTTGAAAGAAGACCTTTACTAACTAGCGAGCAGAACAGACGTACGCTCGTCTCCGCTACGTTTTTCTTTATAACACATAGCGTCAGTTACCTTGTACTCCGGAACCAATAGTTAACGACAAGAAATTTTACTTCAAGTTCATCATCAACCAACGACAGTGTTTAAGTGCAGTTTATTTTAATTTGTGCGGGAATGACGAACAGAAAATAATTTATTGTCATTATTCACGATCCATTTTAATCAGAAGAGGATCGCATTATTCTGTTCTTGTGCGAATTAGTGCCGAAACAAAGTAATCACTATAATCCGATTACTTAAGTGATAAAAGGTTTTAATTAAATAATTAAAACTCTGAAGGTAAAAGTGCAATTATTATTAATCTTGATCTGAGTGCAATAACTTGTATTTTTGCTACCATAACCTGTACTGACGCAAAACACAAAAACAGTATTTAAGATTACACCACGTTTCGATTTATTATTCAAATTTTGTTATTAGTAAGTAAGCTATATGTTAGTTGTAAGGGCTCTCAATTGATAAAGATTGTCATTAAAAAAGCAAGCGTTGATGAAACGCACGATCTTTCAATAGATCGTTTTTTTTTTTCAATTACTTGGTAAAAGTAACCTAAAACTTTGTTGATCAATTGTATCATTGGATACTGTGTAGGCATAATTGTTTTCTTTCGTGTCTCAAAGAATTCACAACTGAGATAATAATAATAACAATAATAGTAATAATAACATTAATAATTGTAATAATTTTATATTAAAATAAATAATATCTGGACTTAACCAGATTTATAACTCATGTTCTGAGCAAGCCGTATGAGGCATATAATAACTAACTTTTATTGTACAACTTTGTATGTTTACATTATGTGTATTTGTTTTAATTCACTATAAGGGTGCAAATAAACCCATTATTAACAGCATCACCTGATTTGATTTATTTTTTTAATAATTAAATAGTTTCATTTAATAAACTTAAACAACCTTCTGTTGTGTTTGACATATTGGAATAGCATTGCCAAAAAGTGGTACTCAACTATTTTAAATTTTCTTTTCATCTAATAATTTTTATGTATGGGTTTTACACGGGATTTTCCCCGAATAAATCCGTGTGGCGCCCACTAATTTAATAAACAAGGTGACATAACCTTGCAACCAAAGGGAGTTGATGAATGTAAGCTGAGTTGACAGTTTAGTGAACTTCAAGTAAACGCAATTAGGTACGTAAAAGTATATGTTTGTTTATAATATTGTCCAGACTTTACGGGACTTGACTTACTCAGACTACCTGTAATCAGAAGAAGTTTCTACTACCAGTATCAACCAGACGAGATCTACTATCAAGCAATCAACTGCCATACTTCATGTTTTAATTTAAGTTAATCTAACATTTAAATATAATCAACTTCATTATTTTTTGTTTAATACAAGGGAATTCTTTTAAAAAGAAACAAGTGTATTTAAACCATTGTAAACACTGTGAGTAACTTGAATGTTGTATGGGAAAATACTTTACTACATTGGTCACCTTCAAGTAGAAATAACCATTCTCAACATTGAGTTATCTCAAAGGAACACTTCACCCATAGATGAATTTTGTTTTAATGAGACTTTTAATATTTTAACCATGAATTTAAATTTAAACAACAACCACTCTTTTATTTTACTTCAAGTTAATTGTAAACTCACACGTTTTCATTTTATTACAAATAGAGTAGACAACCCGTGTGGCTTTAAACGGAATTTAACTATTACTATAATATAATTACAATAAACAAATAAACATAATAATTTTAAATAACAACGTGTAGCAAGCGGTTTGATTATAATATTAATAAGAACCATATTGGATATCTTCACTAAACTCATTTACCATTCCATAAATTAGAGGAAAAGCAAACATCAAAAGTAATAACCATCATCATCATCAGCAAGGGTTATACAAAAGTAGTTTGTTCCGGGCCCAAGTAGATAGACTAGAGCTGGTTATTCCAATGCTTCTTGGGATGCCCCACACCTCTCCGTCGATTTCTGCTTACAATTTTCAATAGTTGTTTGAGAATGCTTCAGTCATCACTTCGGTTAAAAGTTCCAACCATTTTAGCCTATAATGGGCAGTCCTATCAAATATACATATAATATTCAGTTCCTGCCATACATCGCAATTACTTTTGCGATCAGCATTTGTGAAAAATATATAATATCACGCGTCTGAGACCGCCTGAAAACGACTGCTCTGGGAATTCGTTCTTATAAGTCGGAATTCTCAAACCCATAGACAAGGAAGAGTCACCTTGTAGAACTTCAAGCGTGTTTCTGTACTCGCTGATTAAAAAATTGGGTTGGGTACTCGTTGTACCGGATTAACTAGGTACTGGTCCTCAAATTCTTAGTGTTGGATGAAGTAATGTTAGCTCTCAAAGAAGCCTTCAGCCTCTCTCCAGCCAAGACGGTTCTCCGTGATGAAGTGACATATCTTACAGAGGTTACCCGTTACCCTTCTGATGCTCAACCATATGGATTTAGACCGGAAGGTCGATAAATATTCTTTGGAGATCAATAGTAGCCAACAGTACTAAGTTGAGGCGTAAGGGAAATGATTCTGGATTGTCTTATCTTTGGAATATTACAGGCGCGAATCAAGTTGGATTTAATGGGTTGTACTATTGTGTACTGGGAAATCTGGTCTCTTTAGTATGATAACATAGACAGTTTATGTGAGACAACCTACAGAAATCGGGCTGTACGTTAAGCCCGAAGGTGGCAACCCCACTATCGCATTGCCGTGCAATAAGCAAGTAACATATTCAGGAGACATATTAGTTACCAAACTGTTGCAAGCAAGATGTAACCGGAGAAAAAACGTCAAAAGTGCCTTCCAAAAAATTTTAATTTTGTGTATTTATACAGAATAAATTTGTAATGGAATGCTCTAACAGAAAACCTATATTTTGCTCACATTATTTATAATTTTTCTCTCATTGTGTTGCATACCGTAAGTGGTATTTTTAAAAATATCAATTAGCCTATAATGACATTGCACATTTAGTTGCCGTCGAAATTTGTAAACGAAGATATATTGAAAGAGAAACTTGTACTTTACTGTGTCTAAATAACACTGTCGTTTCTATGATATTTAAAAAATTTTGTTTTCCTATAAATAATAGTTTTATATAATTGAAAGTGTTTTATATAATAAAGCAGAATGGAAAATTCAAGACAATACAAAATTATGGGCGTGACGAGATATAAAACGAGCAGGCAAAAGGCTAAAACATATGTTGAAGGTAGAAGAGAAATAAAGCAAAGATAAATAAGGAAGACCGATTCAAAGATACAAACTTAGATGGGAAAAGGCAGTATATTATTTACCATCAGGGTATAACACACGAAACTGCATCAAACACAGTAAAACTAACAATTATGTTTAATTATAAGTGAGGTCTTGTATTAGGCAACAACAAAAACGAAAGAGCGGACTCTTCACTGCGCACAAAACGTTAATGTTTTAGCAAAAATAAACTGCTTGCCCAAGAGAGTCCTCTTTAGTTAGGAACTTTTAGACTAGTTATACTTTTTGTAGTTCAAACGCCTCTAATCGACACCATATCTAGATGATTCATATTCCCGTTTATTTAACACAATCCGCTATGTGAAGCTATTCAGTAATCTGTTCTTCAATTCAACGTTAATTATTAAATTTAATTTATAGTCATTATTAATGAAAATTTGATTTACTTTCACAAATTTACAAAATATTGTTAATGCCTTTATTTCAACAGCTATTTGCGAGCGGTTTGACAGATGCAGTTTGATACATGCAGTAGGCTCAGGTATTGGCCTGTGTTGAGTTGAAAACTAATTACTAGCTTTGGAGAGTGAGTTGAGCCCTTGACATTTTCCGTAGATACGCCACTGCCTAATTTTATTTGTAAGAAGTACCGAGGATTCCTATGCCGTACCCCCTTGCAAACCAATGTTCACGTGTGTTAGTCTCATATAGGCTATACAAAGATTCTATAGATAATAATGCTTTATTTATAAAATTTAAAATGCTCAAGAACTGGTGTAGCTATCTCGGAAAATAAAAGCGTAAGTAACGCAGTATTAGGTCTAAGCTAGCAACGGGAGTTCACTAGTTCTTGAACTACCCCTTCTCAACTCTTTAACATGAATACATACAGAGCAAGTAAATGATTCAATTTTGGAGTTTGATGACACACATTAAGATGAATTTTATGCAATACTGGAAAGAGACAGTAAAAAACTGTTAACGTAAAGAATAACTATACTTACAGACTTAAATACAAAAATTAAAAGAACGGCTAGAGAATCAGAATTATGGAAAAAATGGATTAACGTCACGAAATGAATAGGTGAACAATAAATTTACTTCAGTTCTGATAGCAACTTTTATTATTTGTAAGCCAGAAGTTCATCATCACGTAAAGTTATGTGTTCATGACGTTCCCCTAGTGGTAGCTTTCGCAATCAAGTAGACTTCATCTTAGTTATCACTAGGTGGACTCTACTACCTTTCCAAACAATTAAAGACTCTATGAGCTCCCCAGAGAAAGATTTTTACAGTAACCAGATTCTTGCAGCTAAAGTAGAACTAAACCTGGAAAGGCATACATCAAAAGAAAGACATACAAACATGACGGTGTTTAAAAACAGACATATATAAGCAAAATGAGGATATAAGAGTGAAGAGGAAAATTGTTGGTCGGCAATAAACCTATGAGGCATGCAGATAGCGCCTAGCTAAAAGCAAAAAGTATATTATAAGAAGAAACCTCTAGAGTAACCAAAAACCCGTAATTTTAGTAAAAATAGATCAGTAAAGATACGTGTAACACAATACAGACAGAAGACGGGACTACACAATTAAGAGACAAGTATCCTCAAATAAGCAAAGCTGGAATACAGCAATGTAGGTACGACACGAATAAATACGTAAACAAAATCTAGAAGGATTAAAAACAAATAGAAACAAACATCAATTATGTATGTGTTCAGACTTAAAACATTACAAGAATATTTGTAACAAGTAAAAGAATA
This sequence comes from Magicicada septendecula, assembly GCA_034769895.1. NCBI lineage: Eukaryota > Metazoa > Arthropoda > Insecta > Hemiptera > Cicadidae > Magicicada > Magicicada septendecula. Next base: position 399,679,190 of record CM068371.1, on the reverse strand, counting down.
GACGATGCCAATATAAAAGAACAGGGGAGAAGCTACTGCAAAAAACCTATTCAAAGATAAACGCATAGAGAGAGAGAATACAGGTAACTTTACGTTTGACCTGGAAATCAACATTACCATGCAATATTAATAACTAATGTTAATAATAGTAACAACATAATAATTGTTGCGTACTGGAAGCTCTTGAAGTTTCTAGAGTTGTTCCAAAGACGCTAAGTGGAAAGGGCTGGTTTTGAAATATAATAAAGTGGACTGTATTGATGTTGTATAATGTACATTTATTGAAAATATTAAGTTGTAGATGCAATTGCCGACACGTGCGGATGTTTTAAGGCCATAACGCCCGTTAATTTAGTTTCGATAAAAGTCAAAATCCATGGTGGATAGACGTAGGTCGTCTGAGTAATTTAGTGCAAGCTGCACATGCAAATAATTGAATAATAATCCAGAAGCTGCGACTGGAAGATTAATTTTAACGAGAGTACAGCTCAGAGTCTCTTGATTAACTGAACTAAACTTGACCACCGTCAGCCCAGCTGACTGCCGGCGGCGCTTGATAAGCAAAGTGACGTCATCCGCACGTGCCGCAATGCGGTGGTTACAACACACAGATAAGAAATACAGTACAAAGCTCGAACATACTGCCCGCTCAAAATCGGGACGATTTTGAAATTTAAATTAATTGGGAACAGTATATTACAAATTATTATCAATGTTATATATAAACAATACATAATATACTTAAAAGGCTTATACATTAAATTGACCCTTGGATTAAAGTAAATCACTTCTAACATAAAAATCTGTAAATAACAAAATTCATTAAGCTATCAGAAAAGCTCAGAGGCAAAACAAAACAATTTCTGTGCTAGAAAAGGTACAAAATAAAATCATGATAAAAATGAGTCTTTGCATAACTAATCATGCTCTCTCTTGAAGCATGAACATATGGACATGAAATACATATGTTTAAACTTTAACAAAACGTAAGTGACAAACCTTAATTTATATAAGAGAAACCATCTTGAACACTGCTTCATATATAGTAATACAAATAATAAAGACATAACAATGCATATGTATAGCATTAGCACAATGATATCAAAGTTCAGTGGTACATGGAGATATGGTAGACATATCCAATGTAAAATACATAACATGAGTGTTCGAGTATACATAATACATAAGGACTGACATAATAATTAAAGGTACATAATAGTATAATAAAGATCTCAAAATTCAATAATACATGACATTGAAAAATACAATACATACAATAATTGGTACAATAATAATTTTCAAAAGTTGAATATATAATCATATAACATATATAAATAATTGATAATACAATGAAAACGCAGTAACTATTGAAATAGTAGCTATCAGAACGTAGTAATAATTACAACGTTAATGATACAATTGACTTGTATGATCGCCCCGGGAATGTCCCGGGCATATTCCAGGCAATGTGACAAGTTCACAATCCTAGTAAGTCTCGTATGGCACACATATGACTAGTCTGTTGCCGCCGGAAGGGGGCATAATTTGTGGATGGGCCGGCGTAAGATACCTAGCGCGGTGCAAACTTCCGCGACGCGCACTGTGGAATCTTGACCCGCAAAAACATTAGTAATTACCCCTCGCTTCCACTGAAGGGGGGGGAATTATCGTCCAAAATGAGGACAAGCTGTCCGACATTCAAATTCCTTAATGTCGTGCGCCATTTGTTGCGCTGCTGCAGCTGGTGCAGATAATCCCTGGACCATTGTTTCCAGATGGATTGCGTAAATTTTTGGAGCAGCTGCCATCTGCCCAAACGATTAGTACTACTTTGGGTATAGTCGGGTTCCGGAAGTGCAGTCAGTGGAGCACCGACCAAGAAATGAGCGGGAGTTAAGGGTTCAGGGTCTCTAGCATCGTCGGACACAGCACATAAAGGGCGTGAATTAAGGCAAGCCTCTATTTGAGAGAGAAGAGTAGAGAACTCCTCAAAATTCAATATAGTATCGCCGATTACGCGACGCAAATGATATTTAACACTTTTCACACCGCTTTCCCACAAACCACCGAAATGAGGGGCTGAGGGAGGGATAAAGGACCACTTGATACCATGGAGACCGCAAAACTTCTGAGAAGATTGCTCAACTCCCTTTGAATTTAAAAATTTGTAAAATTCGTGTAAGGTGCAGTTGGCATGACGAAAATTCGTACCATTATCCGAAAATATCTGCGCGGGAATACCTCTGCGCGCGATGAACCTTTTTAAAGCCTCTAAAAAGGCGTTGGAGGTGAGATCTGACACCAATTCTAAATGGATGGCCTTTGTGCACATGCATATAAATAACGCGATGTATGCCTTAGACATGGACTTTGAGCGCTGCCTGCCATGGCGTAAAAGTACAGGACCGGCATAGTCCACGGCCGACTCGGAAAATGGCTTAGCAGGCGTGACCCTGGAAGGGGGTAACTGACCTAATAGTTGATTCGCACCTCTAGCACCGTAACGGAAACAAATGATACACTTATGTATTACTGAGCGGATATAAGATTTGTCATGAATGATCCAATATTTCTGTCTGAGAGATGATTGGGTTGATTGCACCCCAGAGTGCAACAAACGGATATGTTCATACTCAATTATTAATTTAGCGAGATGAGAGTGCGGGTGCAAAATTATTTGATGCTTACTCGCGTAGTTAAGTTGGGAAAATTGTAGGCGTCCACATACTCTTAAGATACCTGCGTCATCCAGGAAGGGGTTGAGTGCAAGAATTTTACTGCTGCGAGGAATGCAGTGATGTGCCTCGAGCTCCTTAACTTCTGTGCCGAAGTGCAAATGCTGAGATTGGTGAACAAAAAACAAAAGTGTGTCGTGTAACTCTTGAGTAGACAAAAAGGACATGACCCTGTCAACAACCGGGAGCCTAGAGTTGCGAATGAATCTGCGGCAATATGCGAAGACGCGAATGAGTCTTGTAAGGGATGAATAATTTTCAACATAGCTATGGGTGGAAGAGGCGACAATTAGTGAGGTTTGGACCTGCTTACGACGTTCCTTCTCAAGGTCGGGGTAAGTACAGGGCGCATGAATGTCGAAGGCGCTAGTGGGCCATGATGATGACTCATGGGCTAACCAGGACGGACCATGCCACCATTGAGTATGGCTGTGCAAACTACGAGGGAGGCAACCGCGTGATAAAATGTCGGCAGGGTTGTCATGTGATAATACATGATGCCAAGTTCCCCGGCTAACAAAACGCTGTATTTCCGCGACACAGTTGGCCACAAATACCTTCCAGCGGGAAGATTGTTGATGTATCCAATACAATGCAATCATCGAGTCTGAATAGAGATATAGACCGTCAAAATTGTAGTTGACGGCGTTTAAAACCTTAGAGGTTAACTGCGCTAGCAATAAACAAGCACAAAGTTCAAGCCGGGGTAGCATTATCTGTTTTAGCGGAGCGACTCTAGATTTAGCACACAACAGGTTTGACGATATGGTGCCGTTCTGGTAGACTGCCCACACATAAATACAGCACCCGTAACCTTTAACCGAGGCGTTGGCGATTCCGTGAAGCTGTAATGAACTGATTTGACAATTGTTCAGACTCTTAACCGACCTCGTAATTGTAAAATGAGTGTCGGAAACTAATTGAGAGTAGAGTTCCAGCCATTGATTGGATAATGACCCAGATAAGGGTTCATCCCAACTTGTGCCCGCCAACCACAACTGTTGTACAAAATGTTTGCACCAAAACGTAATGGGGCCAATAAGACCCAGCAGGTTGTAAATCCCTGCAGTGACCGACAACACGCTTCTTTTGTTGAACACGGTCGAATTGTCATCACCCCGAACGGTATATAAAAAACTGTCTTTGTCAACGTTCCATTGGATTCCCAATGTACGCACGTTTTGATCTTTGCTGAAGCCATGGGATACTTGGGCGCGAGAGGCCATAAACTTATGGTGGTTAGAAAACCACTTATGTAACGTAAAACCATATCTTTTTAGCAAATCCACGATGTCGAATTTCATTTTAGCTAACACGTTCGGATCATCCGATCCCGTTATAAGATCGTCTACATAAAAATCATTGGCTATGGCTATACAAGCCATAGGGTAATCGGATTTATTTTCGTAGGCTATCTGCGCCAGACATCTAGTTGCAAGGAAAGAGGCACTAGCAGTTCCATACGTAACCGTCCTTAAAGCGTAATGTTGTAGTTCCTTATGCGGAGCGTTACACCAAACGATGCACTGCAAATTGGAATCCTTCGGGTTAACCATAATTTGACGATACATCTTTTCTATGTCTGCAATAAGTACGTATCGGTGGGTACGGAAACGAACCATGATCCAGAACAGATCCTGCTGGATCGTAGGACCGACCATTAGAGTATCGTTGAGAGACAGATTGTTTGTCGTTTTGGCGGAGCCGTCAAAGACCACACATAACTTACTGGTTAGGCTGGAGCCCTTAAAGACTGAGTGATGAGGCAAATAAAAAATGTCTGATTTGTCAAGCGACAAATCGTAATCATTAAGTGGAGACATATGACCAAGCTTCAAGTATTCACGCATGAACTCGCTATAGCCCTTGTAAAGGGCAGGGTTCTGCTTCAACTTGAACTCTAGCGATTGGAACCTGCGGATAGCTCCGCGTAGAGAATCTCCCAAATGAGATTTGTCAGACCTGCGAGGCAGGGATACCACGAATCTCCCTTCGTGGTTGCGGATAGTATTTGTCACAAAATGCCTTTCACACGCCGAGTCCTCAGAGTAGGGTTCACGACTAGAGACCTCCTCCAACTTCCAGAATTCCTTTAGTTGTGAGGAAATCTGACTATCATCCTTACAGACCATAAAGGATGAAACCGTTTTAGTTATGCCGACATTGAAGGGTAGGTTACCGGCTAGAATAAATCCTAACTTAGTCTCCTGAATTATAGGAAAGTGCGGTCCGCGCATAAATTTAATAGGTTCGATTAATTGGAGATAATATTGAGCGCCGAGTAGTACATCGACTTGCGACAAGCAGTGTAGGTGTGGATCAGCTAAGAATACGTGCTTGGGTAAATTCAAAGAGGCGAGATCGAACGATTCCGCCAGTAAATCATTAGTTATACTAGGAAGTACAGCACCATGCACGTTCAACGTAAAAGGTTTATAGCGAGAATGTACCCTTACCTTTGTACTGAAATCAGCCTGGGACAGTGAGTTGTTTATACCCGTTATGGGCAATTGCGAATTAACCAATTGAAGGCCCATTCTACGGGCGAAATCCATTGTGCAGAAATTTGCTTGCGAGCCGGAATCCAATAAAATTCTAACGCGGAATTTTCTACCGGCCTTATTAGTTGTCATACAGACAGCAGTGGATAACAATATTGATTTATTCGTTTGCAACTTTAGTGAACATTGGTTATTAATGGAAGATCCGTCTTTGTTGGGGAAGTGAATCATGGTGTGGTGACGCCTTGCACATTTTTTACAAGAAAATTTTGATGTGCATTGAGAACTTTCGTGACCCGGACGAAGGCAATTTAAACAAAGTTTGTTTTTTATTATGACGTTTTTTCTTTCAGGGATAGCAAGCGATGTGAATTGTAAGCAATCAATAATTCTATGTTTACCGTTACATAGTCTACATAAATTATCTCCGACATGAGAATGGAATGCCCCCCTAGGAGCGCTTATCAGTTTAACTGCCTTGCGATAAGGAGTCTTATCGCTGGTATTTAACTTGCTCGTTGACGTAGTTACACTATCAAGATTTTGTAGCAATTGTCTGTGTGTGTTTAGGAATTTCATGAAATTATTAAAATCAGGGAATTTATGTTCCGACAAGCTCTCTTTCCACAAGCGGAAAGTGTAACTATCAAGTTTTTTAGCTAAGTAATGCATAACAATGATTTCGAATATGTTAACTGGCAAGTTGAGATTATTTAAAGCATTGATATTGGCTGATATTTCATCAATGAATCTAGATATGCTAACTTGGGGATTCTTGTTGAATCGATTGTACGGCCAGGACATTCTCGACATGATGGGCGGAGACAATTAGTTTACTGTCATATCTATTCTTCAACAGATCGATAGCCACCGCGTAATTCTCATGAGTGATTGGCAGTGACTTTATTACGTTAAGTGCCTCGCCAGATAATGACGAGTGCAAATAGTGTAGTTTTTGTATGTCCGTCAGATCGATTCTGACATGTATTAGTTCAAGAAAAATATGATAATAATGCTGCCACTCAATAATTCTTCCCGCAAACCGAGGTAATTTGATCGGTTCCAACTGTTTGGGGGTGGGTTTAAGATGCTTACTTTCAGCATTAATTAGGGGTTTCTGGTTCATATGCTCAGCTTGCTCCAGCAGGTGTTGCAACTTACACTCTATGTTACAAAGATCGTCTTCAGTTTGGACCCTATCACTCGCTAAAGCAAAGTCCGCTTCCTCGGATTCGATTTGGGATTTTATTTCATCGTATTTGGTGGATAATTCCATCAAATGCCGAAGTTTTATTTTTAGTGCATGATGATCGCTGGTTTCCAAATCGAAGTTGTCCGCGAAAGTGTTTACGCGTGATATTGAAGCTTTAATGGTGCCTCGTTTTTTTATTAAAGCTTTTACATCTGCCATGATTATAATTTAAAATACAATTTGGAATAATTTGAGCGCAGAGCATGTGAACCATAGACCTAAATTTTGATAAATCTGAATACGTTGCGGCAGCTAGCGATCGTTATGTATATGAACACAATACTTGCTACAACATATGCTTACTCTCTCTATTAAACAACCTCTTCTAGAAATTAAAAATTATTAAAATTATGAATTTAAAAGATAATAATACATATAGTCTTGTCTTTGATGTTTGAACACACAATGAGCTGCTAACTATTTACTAACGTGTATTGAATAATGATGGTGTGTGTTTACACAAAGGTGTTAAAAAATAACTGTTAAATATAAAATATTGCTTGGAACGTTAAATATAAGTAAAATGTTCATAGTCACGTGGACGTTGATCCAGACGTGCTGAAGCTGGCTTCGATCCCGCTGCTCGATCCTGTTAGAAGTTGTTGCACCTCTTGTCTCTACGGGTCAGATGACGCCTGATGTTGCAGCTCTCCATAATTTAAAGCTGTGGAACTTTTTTGATGTAGAATCACTAATGCTGTCCTGCCATGTCCCGTCGTCTCTGGTTTACTGCTCTGCAGAATCTTGTAGTGTCAATTGTGAGGTAATTTTGAAAATAATAGTGGCACGCAACTGTCAGCAATCCAAAGTTGAGAATGTTGGGGCTTGAACTAAACGCCGTTTGGGCCCATTAAAAGAAATATTAATGTTGTCGCTGTGGACAAAAAGTAAGAAATCCGGTTCGGTTTGACCAAAAATGTTGCGTACTGGAAGCTCTTGAAGTTTCTAGAGTTGTTCCAGAGACGCTAAGTGGAAAGGGCTGGTTTTGAAATATAATAAAGTGGACTGTATTGATGTTGTATAATGTACATTTATTGAAAATATTAAGTTGTAGATGCAATTACCGACACGTGCGGAAGTTTTAAGGCCATAACGCCCGTTAATTTAGTTTCGATAAAGGTCAAAATCCATGGTGGATAGACGTAGGTCGTCTGAGTAATTTAGTGCAAGCTGCACATGCAAATAATTGAATAATGATCCAGAAGCTGCGACTGGAAGATTAATTTTAACGAGAGTACAGCTCGGAGTCTCTTGATTAACTGAACTAAACTTTGACCACCATCAGCCCAGCTGACTGCCGGCAGCGCTTGATAAGCAAAGTGACGTCATCCGCGTGTGCCGCAATGTGGTGGTTACAACACACAGATAAGAAATACAGTACAAAGCTCGAACAATAATGTTTAATAATAATGTTCAGTTCAGCAGCGCAACAACCCATTACTGAGTCAAGGCGTCCTCAAAGGCATCCTCCAGCCTCCGCCAGTTGTTCCTGTCAAGTACAGCTGCTCTCCAGTTCCGGGTCCCAAGGATATGGCTCGCATCGTAGTTCACACCGTCTTCCCAATGTAGTTTGGGTCTACCAACTCTCCTGGTGCCATAGATCTGTCCTGTGAGTGCCTTTCTTGGTATTTCATTCTCCCCCATTCTGATCACGTGTCCAGCCCACCTGAGTCTACCAAGTTTTATAATTTTCACAATATCTGGTTCATTCAGAAGAGTGTTCAGTTCTTGGTTGGTTCTTTTCCTCCATTCACCTCCTACACATATTGGACCAAATATACTGCGGAGGATTTTGCGTTCATGAACCAGCAGGCTTGACTCAGACTTTCTAGAAATGGTCCAGGTCTCAGAACCAAAGGTGAGAACTGGGCAGATCAGTTTTTTATACAAAAGCAGCTTGATGCTCCTGACAATTATTCTGCTCTCTTTGGGGTCTGAGACCAAAGAAGCACCTATTATCTGAGGTGATTCTTTGCTTTATTTCTTCTGTTGTTTCCCCATCGGAGTTAACTTTTCATCCTAAATAACAAAGTTTTTGACTTTTTCGAAGGAATAGATGCCAATTTGGATGTGCGCTCCTTCTCTAGCCTCCTGTCCTGTAGCCATGTATTTTGTCTTGCTTTCATTTCATTATGAGACCCAGCCTACTTGCAGGACCTTCAAGAGCAAGAAAGGCTTCAGTGACTGCTCGAAAGGACCTCCCAATTATATCTAGGTCATCGGCGTATCCTAGGACCTGCACCAACCTGTTGAATACAGCCCCAGAGGAATTATTCCAGCATCTCTCATAGCTTTTTCTAAGGCAAGAAAGAAGAGGAGGCAAGCAAGAGCATCGCCCTGGAGAACTCCCTTTCCATAGTCGAACTCTCCTGATAAATCATTCTGAATGTTCACCATGCCATTCACTGTCAGCATTGTCATCCTATACAATCTTATTAATTTCTTTGGTACGCCCAGTTCTTCAAAAGCAGTGTAAAGTTCTTTTCTGTCAATGCTGTCGTATGCATTTCTGAAATCTATGAAGAAGTGATGGGTTTGTAGTTTATGTTCCCTACCTTTCTCCAGAAATTGTCGGAGTGTGAAAACCTGGTCTATTGTTGATTTTCCTCTTTTAAATCCACACTAATATCGACCAATCACCTGATCAGCACGTGGAACATATAACTGTCTTCTGCCAGGCTGTTGGCAGTTTCTCTTCTATCCATATATCAATGACAAGGTGTTGAAGGGTTTTAACCAGCTCTGGGCCACCGTTTGTGCAAAGCTCCACAGGAAGATCATCAGAACCAGGAGCTTTGTTGTTTTTAAGGCTTTCTATTGCAGCTATCATATTATCTTCATCCGGAGGCTCGATGTGTTTATGTTCCTCTAGCACAGGTGGTACATAGTTGTTCACCTCACCATTCTTAGAAAGAAGAGCTTCAAAGTTCTTTCCCCTTTTCTGTAAGTAGGGTGCCATCAGTGTCACGACAAGCTGTTGTCCTGGGCTTAGAGGGTTTCCTACCTTGGTTTAACTTATTGTAGAATTTTCTGATTTCAGTTTAATAATAGGAGTACGAACACGTCAGCCTACCAACACGTTTGGTGGAAAGGTAAAAACAGACAACTGTTGTACAGATAATTAAGAGGTTGCATTAGTTCAGACGTAGATCTGTATATATGTCAGCCAAAACAGTAGTACGTTTTGTAAACATACATGGCTGTGCCATTACACATTAGGAATGTTATTTGACCTTAAATAGTCTTGGCGGGATTCAGATGAATGAGAAATCTTATCTCTGTGCTGGAGGCTGGAAACCTGTGGTGTTACGCTGAATAGACACAACACATTATCACTATACACAGCAGTGGCTGACGTGTATTAACCATTTCTGAGTTCCCGATGCCACAACCCAGATTAAACTGTGCATAACGTTTGTAGAAAAGGCTAGTGTCCTTCATACTTCATAAACACTTGAGAAATTTTGTTTCTTACAGAGGCACCCTTAGGGTTGTCCGGCAGGTGTAAATGCACTTAAGTTCCTTGGCTCATTCTTGAACAAAAATGAGGAAAGAAATAAAACGAATAAGGAGAGAGAGAGAGAGAGTGTGTGTGTGTGTGTGTGTGTGTGAGAGAGCGTGTGTGTGAGAGGGTAGAGAGAGGGGGGAGTGAGTGAGAGTAAGAAAATGAGAGAGAGTTACAGTGACGGAGGGCAGCTGTATACATTTTTACCATACTTCATTATTTAGAAGTCACATGACATAATTTGCATAGAGCATCAATTAAACGCGCGGCAGCACGCTACATATAATGCGACACAATACATTACGTTTGTACAGTTCACATAAGTTTCTTTTTGGTAACTACTTATTACTTTTTATAATATTTACGTGAGTACTTTATAATTTATAACAAATGTGTTACATCGCGTTATAATCGTTTATTTAAGTACTAAGTAGGCCTGTAATGAGAGCGCTGATGTTGCTTGATATAGGCCTAAGTCTGTGAATTCCTACCTGTGCTTTGGTATTAGGTTACTAATTAATGATGGCTGCATGTTCATAATATTTATGTTATATCTTATAATGTGTATTTTATAATTATTTAAGGAATTTTGTATTCTGTTAAATAATAAATAAATAAAACCTCCGCTCCACAGTCCGTTAAGGACCAAGGCGTACCGCGCGGCTTTTTGTGTTAGTGTGACGGTGTATGGCTAGTACTACGCGCCACCAGCCACTAGTTGCGGTATTCACGGCCAGGAGGCGGCGCTGTTATCTCAGCGCCTACTCAGTTTGCCTCACGACGCTGAGTGCACGCCGTATGGAGCCTCCGCCGGGAATTGAACCCGGGACCACGAGCGCATCAATCGCCCGCGTTAGCCACTAGACCACCTGGAGGCTCATTCTGTTAAATAACCATATTTAATTACTTTTGTACAACAGTTTTGTTTGTTAGTTTGTTCCCTTGTAATACTAAAACGGCTGGACCAGTTTTGATGCACGAGGTATGAAGTCACTTGTCTTGATTTTAGAAGTGTCAACAAAGATATAAAATTTTGGAAAACGAAATGGTGGATGCTACAAACCATATTATGTAAAATTTAGGCAAACCTGTCAGGCTGGGAGTTATTTTTATTAATAAAGAGCGTATTAAAAGATGATTACAATAAATGCATCAACATGAGTAAATGTGTGTTACACTGATTTTTGTAAGTATGTTACAATTGTTAGACTATGTCTTCATGTCAGTGACCTTCACGTTAGTAATTTATTGTTTAAATTGCACAAGAAAAATCTATATGCAAAAGGTTATACGAATAATTCTTGCCTACAGGTTGCATTACGGTACTCAGTACTAATTTATTCTATCGGGTTGACTTCACAGTGATATTGATGGAGTAACCCAGCGCACAAGACACTCATTTTCATCAGTTAAAATATCAAACAGAACTATCACTGTTGCACACCACTACAGAAAAATTATTCCGATTTGCGCTTTCAAGCTTCTCAGCTCATCTGACGGATTTCCGATGTGACGAGCTGAGAAGCTTGAAAGCGCTAATCGGAACAATTTTTCTATAGTGGTGTGCAACAGTTATACGGATTTCCGATCTGACGATGAGCTGAGAAGCTTGAAAGCGCTAATCGGAATAATTTTTCTATAGTGGTGTGTAACAGTGATAATTCTGTTTCTGATTATAACCACTAACACAACTATCTTAAGTAAAGTTAAATTATCATCATACTCACTGAATATTGCCTTGTACGTCTCCTATAAATGCAATAATTGATTCTTCAGGCCGTCCTCTGGAAAATTTATCCCTTTTGCCTCAAACCAATTCATACTTTTCCCCCTATAAGATGTCGTTGGTACTGCTTTACATTGAAGCAAGACATTGCCCATAACAAGAACAGAATTGTTTTTAAGATACGGTGTCTCTACACTATTGTTCAAATTCTGGATCTCCGTACCACCACTGTAATTCGCAAAATTTTTCTGGCGAAAAAGAAAATTGTTCGTCGCCTGTACAAAAAAAAAACACAAACCGAAGCGTTCTTAAATTCATGTCCTTCAGGCCTATTAGGACTACCAGTCTAGCTTTTAATCCAGCTTGAGGAGTTTTGATAGTCGTGTCCCTCCACATAGTATTCTGAAAGACTCCCATTAACTGTAGTGTTACATTTATCATGCGGGCTATTAGGCCACCATTTATTGAATACTGAATTTCCAGATGTTTCTTCTATGCCTACTACGACCATCATTAGTAGTGCAAGAACAAAGATAAAATACACATTATTAGATATAACATAACTACTATGAACATGTAGCCATCATTAATTAGTAACCTAATACGAAGCACAAGTAGGCCTACATAGACTTATACTAAGCAACATCAGTGCTCACATTACAGGCCTACTTAGTACTTAAATAAACGATTATAACACGATGTAACACATTTTTTATAAATTATAAAGTATTATACAATATAACGTGCCCTGAGATTGTGTGACAGTTGCGATGAAACAAGACCTTCGCTTTAAACTAAAAACAAAGGGAAACGAAAAAACATGAGATAATTGAGACTGACATACACTATCTATACTATTCTCTCTATCTACCCCTGTCTCTCTTTTTCTCTTTTGCTCTCTTTCTACCTGTCTATTTACCTACCTATCACTTATATAACTACTTGTATAATTACTCGTATTATAAAGAAACATTTGTGTTGAAGGTACTAGAAGTCGCCGGATACCTGCACTGGTTGTAAATCCAGGAAAAGGTTATTTTATGATACTGTTCTCTGACATGTCTATTGTTATATAGCATGTGGTTTCTCCAAAGGTTATAAACGTATGTGGCTACCAAAAGTGGCTTGAGAGGCATGTTTCATGCAGCCCGATATTTTCATGCAGAGAATGACGCAAATGATAAAAGATAAATGTTGTTACTTGTTTCAACTATTGCTTCACTTCCTAAAAGCAGCCAGTGAGACCTTGTCGTTTTTTTACATCTATGTTTATATCTATTTAATTTTGTTTAACATTCATTCATCAGAGTTGTGCACATGCGTATCTTACTACAGTAAAATGGAATACAAAAGTGTTAATAATTTTCGGTGTTTCATTAAAAAAAAGGTTTCAGAAAATGTGTTCGTGATTGAAATCTTTTTCAGTTTTCAATAGAATGTGTAAAGTGTGATGGTAATATGTTAAAAAATGTGAATGGACAAAAAAAGTCACCTTCGGATGTGGTAGACGGAATTGCTGAGCTACAAAAAACATACATGATGACACTTTTTTCGGAAAAGCGTGTGTTCCTGCATTATCTGTAGCCTATTCCGTGTGTTAGTCGCTTGGATTTTGAAATATCAAATTTCAGTTATTTCAAAAGAGCTTGACATAAACAGGAAAACTACGCGAAAATTAATAAACGAGTTCAGGGAGATCCTTACTGTCTGGGTGATGGATACCAGCTTAAAAATTGGTGGCCCGGGAGATACTGAAATTGATGAAAGTGCGTTCACTTGAAGGAAGTACAACAGGGACTGAATAACCAAAACTCGGTGGGTACTTGGGGGAATTTACAGGAGAATAAAGAAGTGGTTGCTAAAGGTGGTGGATAAACGCGATGCAAACACACTAAATCGTGTAATTTTAAATAATATAGAACCAGGAACCACTATAGTTGCAGATATGTGGCGCGGCTACATCTCACGAGTACCCATACATACCCAAATCCAGAGGGGCACCCAGGATTTTTTCGAGGGGGGGTTGAAAACTTGCGAACAAGGTGCACAATTTTGTTTCCCTCATTATTTTCTCAACAAGCAGGGCTTGCTTTTTCCTAGAGGAACGACAACACGTAACTTATTGGGAGTCAATGCTGCAAGTGCAAGTAAAAATGATCCTTGCTTCATGGAATTTTACTCATGTATTTTCCATCTATAATGCCACCTATAATGCTGAAAAAGAGTCCTTCTTACACATAAATATTGCACAGGTAAGAATCAACACACAATGTTTGTAGGAATCATGAGTAAAACCACGTAATCACAAGGCTTAGTAATTTGCATGTGCTGACTGAATAATATAAATTACTTAGTGAGTAGATGGTGACTTTATTGAAATAATAATACAATAATATAGTAAAATAATCAGACATGAAGCAGTCACGCATATTGTAGAGGGGATAAGACGGGAACAATGTAATACACGTGAATAGAAAGGCTACAGTTGAATATTAGACTGTTCCCTGAACGACAAGTCTATGTACAAGTACGTGACAAGTTTTGATTTTGATTTCTATTTCGACACGACAAACAATTCAAATGGACGTTTTGTAAGACGAAACAAACAATAGATACAACAGAGGGACCATACAAAGATTTCACCGAGTTATAAAATGTTTAACGTTTAGTACTGCAATTATTATGTAAACAGTGACTTGTCATGTTGTGTCTGTTACAGTGTTTCTCCTAATCTCCTAGTTGAGTCTAGACATTAACAAACATTGTATATTTTGGAGTATATAACACTTTGTTATCAGACATGTTACGATTTAAGAAAAACTTTAGTAATATATAGTCAACATTGCACTGGCATCTTAATTTGTTTGTATAAGTAACATCAATAACAGGCTCGAATGTGAAATGACTGTGACTCTGGGTGTGTGTGTGTTTTAAAAACAAGCAGATGTAAATTAACCATGAATAACAAGGCAGACAACATTAATGAAAAAATTATACTAAAACTATTTAATTAATATAGCACATAATTACTTACAAACAATTACAAATATTACGTCAATTCTTCCACACCTTATTGCCGTAATAAGTACGTCAATTTCCTTCACTGTTATCATCACTCAAATTGTCTTAACTGCTGCTATCCCATCGCTTATTAATTTAGAAATGATCTGTTACATTATACACTTTTTGGTCCGATCTCACATGCTCTTTTAAATTTTCAAGACGTGGTCACATTTTGATGTCCAGCGTGTGAGATAAATACACTCAAATTCCTTTTTTGCTAAGTTTATAACACTGTCTACGAAAATAAACTTTTTTTGTTTTAACATGCTTTTCCACAGTTGCCCAAATCAGTTCTAGGATTAAGAACCGGATGATAGGGTGGAAGTCATAAAATGGAATGTCCATAGTTTGCTGAAATAGTGATTATTTTAAAAGTTTAGTATGTTGGGTTATTATTTCAGAAGATGGAACAACAAAGAATTACATAAAAAATAGGATACAACAGGGAAAAAAGGCTATTCGTTTGCTAAACTCGTTACTTTGGTCGAACAAAATGAAACTTCAACCTAAACTGACAATCTACACAACTATTGAGGAGCCCATTTTAACTTATGGCTGCGAATGCTGGCAACTTTCAGGTAAAGAGAAAAAGATGATAGAAACTGTGGAAATGGACTTCTTAAGAAGATCGTGTAATATTTCTAGAATGCAACATGTTAGAAACGAAGATATAAGAAGGAAAACAGGGCGCATATTTACAACAGCAGAAAGAATAGAATCCAGACAGTTGCTATGGTATGGTCACGTAATGAGGATGGAGGAGAAGCGATGGCCAAAGAAAGCATTGACTTACACTCCACAAAACAGGAGAAGAAAAGGAAAACTGACAACACAATGGAAAACAGGAATTAGGAAATGCATGAGAAGTCGAGCTATTGAAGACGATGACTGGAAAGATAGGGAGAAATGGCGATCGAAATGAGGGATGCGGCATAGACTGTAGGACACCCGCTAATAATAATAATGTTGGGTTATTTTGTTTAGCCTAACTATTAAACAGAGCTCAGGTTTTAACATAAATGGACTAAATGAATCCCATGATTCAATAACCAGTTAATCATGTCTACCTTTTTGTTAATGATGTTGCAGGCGAATTTATTTATTTATTGAAATTTTCAGGCACTTTCGTCATTGTATGTCCTAATTTTTGTAACCGATTTTGAACGGTGAAAACCAAAATTTCATCTGTGTATACTATGGACTACCGTTCTTCTCTGAATTGCTGTAATTTTCTTATATATCAACTCTTGAGATTTCAATGTCACGTTTTTCTATTTAAAAGTTTCCTATTGCTTTTGGCACGTTTCCGTCGAAATCCCATTTGACGAATAATGTGGTTCAGACTGGTAATGCTACCATTATAATTAATTTGTTCTTTAAAATTGTTTAAATTACTTTTGAATGTTAATCTTTACCCTTCTATGGGTTGACTTTGGTGAATAATTCGTCGAGTGGTGCACTTGTCGAAATCGTTTAAATCAGTTTTTATTTCACTTGTTGAACATTTTTATGGAGAGTCCTGAAAGATTTTATGTCACCCATATACCATGATGTTTCTTTAATAATTCTAGAAATACTATTTATAGACACGCTGCACGCCTGAGCTACCCGTTCCTGTAACTTTCTTTCTGATATATCCTTATCTTCCGATTTAATACACTTGTAGGCCTACACGTTATAAATTATTTTCCGACTCTAACTATGTAGGCCTATAACTTTCCTTTGCACTGAAGTCGACAGGCGACCCAGATTGACCCATTTCACTCTCCAAACCGGAAAATATAGCAATAAAGTAAACTCTATGCTTTTGATGAAAACCGGTGTTTTTGAAAAGTACGAACACAATTATATATCATGAGAACAGTTTATTCGTGTCCGGTAAGCTTACCTACGTTGTATTTTAGTTTAGCTTATTACTACAGCCTTACTATTTGTACATTCGTTGATTACACAATTTTTACCATATTTTCGGTAGGTTCTAACCCCCAAAACCCTCCTGGGTGCGCCACTGCCCAAATGTATGGGTTATACATTTTCCTGTGAATCGTTTGCTTAATTTTGTATGTCCTCGCATTTTGCCGTTCACACCCAAACGATCGAGAACTAATGGTCCAAAATTAAGCGTGATGTACAGAGAAGCGTCGGGAGAATGTCTGTTAGTACATTTCAGACGTATTTAATTGAATATATTTGAAGAGAAATGTTTTTCTGTAGGAGAATTGTTTAATGATTTTTTAGCGGCTATTCATTATTTTTACACGCAATTTTTAAATTGAATATACAGTAATTTGTAGTTAATAAATTTAGCTAACGTACAAGTGAGTTAGACAAAATCTAAAAAATAAATAAAATTAAAAGATATGTAAAGATATTAACATAGATGTGAAAAACGACAAGGCCTTACTGACCACTTTTAGTAACTGAAGAAATTGTTGAAATAAGTATCAGCATTTCTCGATTTATTAGCGGCCGTGAGCATTCTCTGTAAGAAAATGCCTCTCAAGCCACTGGATGTAGCCACTATTTTTATAATCCATGGAGAAACTACAAGCCTATATAACAATAGACATGTCAATGAACAGTATCATAAAATAACCTTTTCCTGGTCTTACAAAAAGTGCAGGTATCCGAAGACTTCTAGTACCCTCAACCCGAAACATTTTAATATCGTCTCTGTCTGTCCGTCTCTCTCTCTCTCTCTCTCTCTCTCTCTCTCTCTCTCTCTCTCTCTCTCTCTCTCTCTCTCTCTCTCTCTCTCTCTCTCTCCCTGCCTGCTTCTCGCAACATCTTGCTATTATTTCTAATACAAATAGAACTAATATTATGGAAATGTTAATATAAAATTTTATGTTATCTCACAACCCTCTGTCTCCCATCTCTCCATCTATCTCTAACACAAGAAGTAATTATTATTATGTACATATATATACATATACATATATATGCAGAGTTGTGATCGCTCTTCTTCCTTCTCCCCCCCCTCTCTCTCTCTCTCTCTCTATATATATATATATCCATCCATCCATCCATCTATCTATCTATCTATCCCAAACAGAACTATAGAAAATTAAGAACTACAGAACTATAAACTATAGTTATAAAATTTTGTTACCCACAAAATTGATACAAATAAATGTTTTATAGCATTACTTCAAAATACTGTATGCATAATAATGAACACTGACCAAAAATATAACTGATTATTATATTTTTTATATTATGAGTATAAGTTCATAACGTTTGGTATTACATTTATTATTTTTGACTGCCAATATGCATAAGAAATTTCTCTAGTAAATGAGATCAAAGTTACGTTATCACCCGGTATCAATGCATGTGAGAAAATATTAACATGCCCGTTAATTCCGTTAGTTGATCCGATGACAAGTGGTCAATCTTTACATAATTCGAAAGGCCAGTACGCTACTTTGGCATGCTTCGTAAAACACAATAATTATATTATCACGGTTAGTAGAATTGGATAGTGAAGTTTAAGAATTGTTGATAAATATTTGACAGTTTATAAATATTTAGTTAAAATTATGATGTAAAGTTGGCGCGTGAACAATGGAAAAGAATAATGGTCATTCGCCTGCAGTTAGTCACTCTTTCATACAAACAAATAAGCGTCAACGTAAACTGTGCAATACCCGGGGTTGAAATCTGGCAACGTCGCTGGAAGCAAAAACCGCTACAATTCGAAAAAAGTATACATTTCAGACACTTCATTGTCGGGAAACTGAAAAGACGCCCTACTGTCGTAATTATAAAAAGATGCCATAATGACAGCGTTTTGTACAACAAAAATTATTTTCTTGTATTAAGAGTATATTGAAATATAAAATGCAAAACACAAATAACATAATCACAAGAACGTAATGTTATAATAAAATTTCAATATACTCTTCGTTTTCGAGTAGACGCCAAAACGTATACATTTTGAAAAGACGCCAAAATGTTAGAAAAATGTGTATATATATTTTAATATTGTCGTGAGTACGGCTACCGTTTTACTCTGTAAAATCTGGATAATGTACAATTTGTGTGTGATGGGTGTAACGTGTCTTCTCGATCCGTAGTTCAAATGCGTGTAACTTCCGCAGATTTCGTCCGTTGCGAACGTACGAATAACCAGGTCTTGATGTTCTTACCTGATGTTCACTAGGGGTGAGAAAATCCCGGTGGCGCCAAATTGTTTTCTCAAAACAATTAAAATAAAATTCAAAGGTGTATGACCAGCGCAGCTCAGGCGGTTTGAATAATTCAAATATTTCCGCCCGCCTAGGCCAACTGTAGCATTCAGCAATTCGTTGTGTGTGCTGTGTAAATCGTTAGTCGTCTGCTGAAATGTACATAAAATATTGTGCACCTCCTAATGAAATTATAACACCGTGGTTACACTCAATACTTACACATTTTTTATTAGTGATTGTTATTAATTTAATACAAATTATTCTAATACAAATGCTCCGGTTGTTTATATGAGACAATTACAGGGTTTGACAATCGATATTTGAATTGATAATCAGACGTTTAATGATGGCGTCTGTTGAAAATTGTATACAAGTTATTAATGTTGGTTTGTCATAGGTTCTTGAGGTTACGTTCAAAGGATTACAAATGTTTAAAAACAATAAAAATACACACCCTTACATCAAGTAAACTTAACTAACATATTGTGTAGGTATAATTTGTTTAGCGCAGTGTAGTAAAAGTGTTTACAAGTTATGGATCATTAACAACAGTTTATATTGGTTAGTTTATAAATTGTCAGCGACTTAGTATTCCTTTTAATCTTTGAAAGTAATTAATTTCAGTTCAGTGAGATTTCGACCTTTAGTGAGATAATTAACGTGAGTTTATTTATATATTTTGGGTAATTTAAGAGGTACTTATCACTTCCGTAGTTATGGCGAATTCATACGATCTGTTATTCATGGGTTATACTATAATCTTCTTTAATTTGCTGGGTTCAGGACATCAGGCATCTTTTCCAGTTTAATTGGTAGTAATTTATTTTCTTTTTTCGTTAATTTGGCCTCAACTTCAATAATATGATTCCAGTCCTTGTCTTATGTCTTGGTATACACTTAGTAGTAACTTTTTCTGATATTTGCTATGTTTTAATTGACAATTTTGGTCACTCGAAAATTAGCGTCTATACCATTAAAGCGTCATGCATTCAGTAAAAAAATCTAACGGTATTTTTTCTTGTTACTCCACAGTTTCCATGGTAACGTAATTATTCTACCTGGTCGATCTCAAAATAAACACATTGTTATCAAACTTTGAATTTTTTGTTTAATTTGAATAAATATTTTATAATGGCTATATTTACTTGGGGATAATTTCAATGGTTGTAATCTTTACGTAGATGTTTCTATTTTCTTTCAAAGATTAGTTTGATATCTTACAAGATTGGTCTAAGTCATGTATTAATGTTTTAGTCCAAAATTGATAATACTATGTTAATACATAATTTACTTATTTCTAAGTTTTAATATAATTCTGCCATGTTCCCTTTCGTTACACATAATTAATATAATTTGCCTATTATTTCTTATAAAGGTATTGCTATTATTTTCTTTATAAATTCCTTACTTACTTAAAACATACTAACATATTACTGTAAAACTATTTCTTCTGGTAATTATTGCCTTAAACATTAAGCCAATAACTTCTTTCTTTAAATTAACAAATGAACAAATTTGGTGAGTGTTATATCTACACCATCTCTTTTATAACAGTAATCACCCTGGTGATTTTTATACTGAGATAATATTTTTTCTGTTTTTTTACATTCACAATTACTTTGTGTCTTTCAGTCTAATATACTTAACTTAATTGCTCATTTAACATGTGCTTATGTTTTGGGTTTGTCACACTTGTTTAACTCTTTTTTCTTAAGATTATATGCTGTTTATTTTATTACACTTATCACTTCACTGTTCATCTTTGTCACTCCCTACCTATCTCTAATTACCCTTATATTTCTCACGATCTCACTATTATTACAAAGTTTTGTAGCGGGGCATTTTTGGGCATACCTGGGGTAATAACAGAATTTGTATTTTTTTTATAAATAATAAATAACTTGTTGAGTGATAGGAAAATGTTATGACCGAGAGGTAAATTTGTTATGTGGAAGCGATCCCAACAACGGCAACACTGCTTGAGGCGTTGAAAACAAAGTTATTAGACAATATTCATATAAACAGTTTTAATAACCGACAAACTGTACCAAAGTCAGTTCAAGGACAATGACGAACCCGAAAAACGTAAACACGTTATGTAACAACAAATGACATAATCGTGTCAGGCGATGTGTTGCGCCAGCAAATTATATAACGATGTGTGTCACCAGTTTTGTCAACAAGCCAAAAACAGTCCACTGGCGCAAGGATACAAACTGAAAACCAATAAGAATTGAACGAACAACAGCCGCTTCACAAATTAGCGCAAGTAGTTCGTTGTCAGTCTAAATTCAATGCTCGCGCGAGCAACACCTGTTAAGTTTCGGAACATATTTGTGCGGGCCCGCAAAGCAAGAAAAATGTGAAAATTTTAATACATATATTTTGATCCAACAGTATTATTACAAAACAAGTAGAGACAGTGAGAAAAATTGCGATAAAATAACCGTTCAGCCATGAAGTGTAAAAGTGAGAAATACGAGAAACAGCAAACAATGAACCACGATTTGACGCCCCAGTTCTACACAACAGCAGGAAAGTAGACATTCAAAATTATTTAAATACTGACACTTTTAAAATTGAGCTCAATAAAATAAAAATGTACTATATGAAATAGCGTGAGTGTGTGTGTGTGAAAGCGCTGGTTTTCGTTATGTCGTAGTTGTAGATAATGGTCTATATTTATGTTATATTCTAGTTTGAAATTGCTTAAGCAAAATGATCATTTTTACTAATACTTAAACATACTAAAATTGCGAAAGTAAAAAAGTATGAGGGAGAGAGGAAATTTGGTGTTTTGTATCAACAATATAACTTGATGATGTTTTCTTTTCTTTTTTGAAATTAATAAAGTAATAGTGATTATAACATTCAATGTGAAGTAATAGTTATTTCAGACAACCATGTGGTTTCCAACACGTCTAACGAGATCCTGGACATGATGAGTTTAAGTTGGTACTCAACAATATGGCTGCTACTCCAGCCTAAAGTATAAAAAGTTTTACAAAGTGTAATAATAAATTTAAATAAAAAAGACGATTAATTATTAATATAACAGTGGCGCCCTTACAGCTGGACCGTTTGCATAAATTAAATTATGCAAAGGTGGACCTGTTGAAGAAATGATATGGTTGTTTGGAAGGTGTATTTACGTATGTACGTAAATTAGACGTAAGAGGTTATGTTCAAGATGGGTGAGTAGAATATTTTTCAATAAGTATATGTTACGTATAATAAGATTATATGAAGATATATATATAAAAAAATTTTTTTTAAGAAAAATGGCAGACAATCATGAAACTGTCAGCGTCACTGACAGTGTAGATGAAAGCCAGATAAGCATAACTGAATCTCAAATCATGCATGAAGGTGTTCACTCAACACCAGTCGCGAATAAAACGGCTGAAGATAATGATATGATTAAGATGATGAAATTGCTTTTTAATGAACAGAAAAACGATATGCAAGAGTTCAAAAGTAGTATCAATGAAAAGTTCGATATTCAAAAGAATAGTTTTGAGGAGTTATTAAAAAATCAGAATAAAGAGTTGAAACATGAGATACAAGAAATTAACAAACATTGTGAAAATACCAAAGTAGAATTTACTAATAAAATCAGCCAAGTAGAAACTAAGTTAGATGATTCAATACAAAAGATAGATATTAAATTTAATGCCATAGATAGTCAGATAGATAGAGTTGAGAAGCAAATCAATGAAAATAACGAAATATTAATAAATTCAATGAATGAGTATAACAATGACATAGAATCTAAAATTATTAAATGTAATATTGAAACTGAATGTAAGTTGAGTAGTGTAGTAATGACAGTTGAAAAATTTAGTCAGAATATTGATGAACACCAAAATAAGATAGACTCTAAAATAAATGAAATTGAAAGTAATTATAAGACAGAGATACAAGCAGTAAATGAATCTATTGAAGTAATAGCAAAAAATAATGTACAGTCTGAATATAGTAATGATAAAAAATTATATTCACTTGAACAAAATATTAGTAATATGCGAGATGAATTAAGTTTAGTGAAAAATCAAAATGTAAACAATGTTATTGAACGAGTATTTATGACACGAGACACAAACAATGAAGTAGAATTAGAAACTTTCAATTGTGACAATCGTAGAGTACACCCAATGCAATTTTTAAATAGGGTTAGGGAATTTAATCGGTTTAATAATAGTAGCTGGGAGGTTAAGTTGCTGAAGATTATCAAATGTTTCAAAGGTAGTGCTGAGATATGGTCGGAAGTACACCATACCGAATGGGAAAGTTATGAAGATTTTGAGATAGCTTTCCGCAACAAATATTGGTCAGAAGAAGACCAAGAAATACTAAGAAGTAAAATAATGGGTAATGGGAATTTTGGTAGGATTAATAACCACCTAACAATATATGTGATGACCATTTATAACGAAGCAAAGTATTTAGAACCGCCGTTGCCATTCCGATCATTTGTACGACATATTAGCAAACACCTGCCCAGAGAGGTGCAAATAACTTTAATGACTAGAGAGATTACAAATATAAGCGAGTTAGAAAACATGTTAGATGTATTACAGAATATAGGGGAACGTGACATGGGACGACGTCCAAACACACCAGTAGTACCACACCATAATAATAATAATTTCCATCATAACAGGGGTACACAGAATTTTCATAGAGGAGCGCGGGGAGGAAGTTTCGATAATAGGGGCGAGAGTTGGAGGTGTAGAGCCTGTGAAATTGATAACTATGCTAATAGGACGAATTGTTTTAGATGTCATCGAACCAGGGAGTGCGCCAGAAATGAGAGGACAAACCCACCACCAAATCAACAGTCGAGAGGAGGAGAATTTTATAGAGGAGCGCCTCGAGGAGGAGGAAATCACAATAGAAGAGGAGGAGGAAATCATCAAGCTGTGGCAGGTCCATCCACGGAAAACTGAGGAAGACAATGGGGAAGCGGGCCCAACCATTGTCAACGGAGGACCGGGTCCAAGTAATTAACGAATACACAAACAACGTCATCAAGGTGGATATGGCAAAAGAGTTGTTAGAAGAAGAGGAGAACAAGGTGGTGGAACGCAGAACAGGATTGACTGAGGTGACGATTAACATTGAAGGTAAGAATTATAAAACTTTAATTGATACCGGTAGCGAGATATCAGTGATTTCTGAAAATGTCATGGGTGAATTAAAGGAGTTAAACAAGAATATACCGTCATTACCAGTTGCCGGGGTTACAGTAGTGGGGGTAACTGGGGTGAGAAGTAAAAGAATAACCAGACAAGTACAATTAAATATTTTAATAAATGAAGTAGAATTTGAAAATACTTTCCTAGTAGTTAAAGGGTTAAGTCTAGATGTAATATTGGGAAATGATTTTTTGGAAAGAAACGGAGCAGTGATAGATTTTAATAAACAAATAGTAAAATTTGAGAAGGGGAATAAACCAGTCAGAATAGAGTTTAAGAAAGTAGTAAATGAAGCTAAAGTCACTGGAATAAAAATGTTACATAAACAGATAAGTGATAGAGAGATAGAAACTAAAATAAATATATGTCTAGAGAGTGATGGTTTAGAAAATGAGGAGAGAGAGATGCATGAGCGTAATGAGAGTGTGTGGGCAAATAGAGCCGATAAATTTTTCAATGAAAATACAGTTGTAGGAAGTACTCAGCAAGAGGAGCTGTGGGCAGTTGTGGAGCAGTACAGAGGGGTGTTTGATGAATCACCAGGGAAAGCGAAGGACTACATCTGTGAGTTGAAAGTTCGGGACCACGCACCATACATGCAGAGAAGCTACCCGGTGCCGTTTTCGAAGAGGAGGGCTGTACAGGAGGAATTAGACCGGATGATGCAAGGAGGCATAATTGAACGCTCAGTATCACCTTATTCAAACCCTTTAGTGGTAGTGATAAAGAAGGATGGCAAGGTAAGGTTATGTTTAGATGCTAGAAAAATAAATCAAATTATTATACCGGACAGAGAATCTCCGGAACCCATAAATGAGATTTTACAAAAGTTTAGCGGAGTCAAGTACATGACGTCCTTAGATCTAACCGCTGGATACTGGCAGGTACCATTAGCAACAGAGAGTAGGAAATACACAGCTTTTCTTTTTAACGGTAAGAATTACCAGTTTAAACGCTTACCTTTTGGATTAAACACCAGTGTTGCTAGTTTTATCAAATGTTTAGATAATATTTTACAACCTAAGGACTTAGACTTTTTAACTGTGTATGTCGATGATATTTTGATAGCCTCTAGAACATTCACTGAACATTTAGAACACATAGAATATGTATTAGATAAGCTACAAGTAGGGGGTTTAACAGTGAATTGGGACAAGTCTAAGTTTCTGCAGACAGAGATACACTTTTTAGGATTTATTATTACACAGGAGGGGATATTAGCCAACCCTGACAAAGTCGAAGCAATAATGCGATTCCCTGAACCTAAAAACATTAAGCAACTACAGAGTTTTTTAGGCTTATGCAATTTTTACAGGAAATTTCAGGAGAACTACGCACACACAACATCCAAACTGAGTGCTGTCCTGCAGAAGAATAAACAGTGGAGATGGGGCGATGCGGAACGAGCTGCGTTTAATGAAATTAAGAGAAAGTTCAGTCACATGATAATGATGAATCATCCTGATTTTAATAAGATCTTTTATTTGCAGACCGACGCCAGCAATGTAGCGCTAGGTGCTGAGTTATACCAAGAGAGCTGCGACAAGGAACACCTAACGATCGCCTTCGCCAGTAGATCGCTGTTATCGGCGGAAAAGAATTACACGACAACAGAAAAGGAACTTCTGAGCATTGTGTTCGCCGTGGGTAAATTCCGCACCTACATCTTAGGGAATACTACGATAATCCGGACGGACCACAAGGCACTGTCATTTCTGAATTCATGTAAGCTAACACACAGCCGATTAACCAGGTGGGTATTAGCCTTACAGGAATATAACTTTTCATGGGAGTACATAAAGGGGTCAGATAATAAGGTACCAGATACACTTTCTAGAATAGATGTTATAGATAATAAGACTGGTAGGGACCTTAAAGAAATAGAAATTTTTAGACTAACTAGGGAAGATAGGATTTTTGGGGAGGAATTAAGTGACATTAAAAACTTGCAAAGATCTGATAGCAAACTGGGTAAAATAATTGTTAGTTTAGAAACAGACGTAGAGGGATCTGAATATAATGAGCGATTTCAAATATATCAAGGCATTTTGTTTAAAAAAGTAGATGGTGGGGAGCGTGATTGGAGGTTAATTATACCTGATGTGTTAATAGATAAAATTGTTTGGGATTGTCATATAAGATATGGTCATTTTGGTGCGAGAAAGTGTGCAAATGTTTTGAAAGAATCATGTATATTTAAGAATATGGAGAGGAGAGTGAGAAAAGTGTTGAGAGTGTGTGATTTATGTCAAAAATCGAAAGTGGTGAATTATAGAGTGGAAGGAGAGATGAATTATATAAAAGTGGATAAGCCTTTTGATCTAGTTGCGGTTGATTTATATGGACCGTTACCCAGAGGTAGAGGGGGTGTGGTATATGTATTTGTAGTTTTAGACACTTTTTCAAAATTTGTAAAATTATATAGTATTAAGAGGGCAACTAGTAAAGTACTTAGTGAGAGAATAGTAAAAGATTATATGCTTAATGTGGGAAAGCCGAAAATTATATTATCTGACCATGGTCCACAGTTTATAAGCGGCAAGTGGCGGCAGACGCTTGGATGGGAAGGCATCATACCCAAGCATACGGCAGTGTACCATCCTCAGTCGAACCAAGCAGAACGGGTGATGAGAGAGATTGGTAGGATATTCCGGGCGTACTGTCACGCCAAACACACAGAATGGCCATCCTACGTGAAAAAAGTAGAGGAGTGGCTGAATTGTACCACCCATGAGTCCACGGGATTTACGCCGCATGAGTTGATCAGGGGAACAAGGCCGCCCAGGATATTAGAACAACTTTTCACATACCCACCTGAAGGTCAAATTTTGGACAGGAATATGAAGATTAGATTGGCGAACGAGAATTTACTTACTAGAGGAGAGCGACGAAAACAGAAACATGATGCTAAGGGTAAATGGACCAAATATGAGGTAGGTCAGTTCGTGTTAGTAAAAAGACATGATTTGTCCAGTGCTCAAGATAGGGAAATAAAAAAGTTTTTCCTGTTATATGAAGGACCTTATGAAGTTATAGAAGTAAAAATGCAGAATGCGTATGTGCTGAGGAACCCAGCGACGCAGGAAATAGTAGGTACTCAAAATGCGACGAATTTAAAATTATATAGGTCACTTTAATTGTTATGTTTATAAATAAGTTTTTTAAAATATTATTGTATGTTTTCAGAAGGGATCCTCCCCCATTTTCGGGCGGTCACGATCTTACCAGTCCTGGCCGTGGAATTCGGAAATCGGAGGCGGGCCATGGTTGGCGGATCTTCCTTCGGGCGGTGAAAACAACGATGGTCCGGCTCCGCCAAAATTGGTATAAAGTAGAAAACCTAACTGCACATTTGAACGGGGAGGGGGACCCCACAGGTACGTGACACAAATTATTTTTTATACACTCCCGGTGCAGCGGTTTTGGTGTGCCTGTCACGTGCCTGCACTGCCTTAGAGTGTTTGTAAATAATGGAGGCTGCATTTAAGTAACAGGCAGTGCATTCAATTTAAATTTTTTAGTGTCAAGGGCAAAATTAAAATGGAGCCTTTGACAATATTTTCTGATTAGCCCGAAACGACGAGTTTTGGGGCAAGACGTTTTGGCGCACGATAGAAAGCGGGGTAGAAGAAATGGTAGGAGAGGGGGGTAGTGTGTTTTAGAGAGGGGACGTGAATTCACGTAGTATATCTATCGGGTGCCGATGCGTTTTGCAGCAGGACCCGGCATTTCAGGCGGCTGCGATCTTCCTAGACGTAGAGTAAGTTTATGACAATAGAGTCAGCCTCCTATGTAAATAGTATAAAAAAAAAAAAAAAAAAAAAAAAAAAAAAAAAAAAAAAAAATTTGGATGTGTATAATTTTAAATTTAAGATATAAAATTTTTTTTTCTTCTAAATTTTTTAGCATTAGGTGACCAAATGTAATTGTTGGATTTTAGTATTAGTGGGTATAGGAACGTTTTGAAGAAATGTGTAGTAATATAAGAACTTGTTATCAATACAAGATGTGGGGATAATTTTGGGGGGTAGTTTGGTGCTCAATGAAGTGACATAACAGTGTAGGGTGGAACTGCTATGGGGGAAGGTTGTAGATTTTGTATTTAATATTTTATGTTGATAATGGTTAAGCTTCCATATCAAGTGGGTTAAAACCCCATCTGAATTAATATTGTCATTTAAATATAAATTCTTAAATTTAATATTACGAAAGATATTTTACTTGTGATTCCCCGACTTTTCGGGCGATTACTGCCTTACCAGCACTAATCGTGGTTTTGGCGAGCGGTTAGCTATGGTCATACCAAGTCCCTTGACCATAGCTGGCTTGAAATTGGTCTGAAATAGAAATTAATGGGGGGTGAAACTAGGGGAATCACCAAACTATGGAACAGCGGCTGCCACTCTGTTCGAGAAGGAACAGCAGAGCCAGGTGGTAGATCCGTTTAAGGGTGCATGATTATTAACGAGAACATGTTGATGTTCACCAATTTTAAACTTAACAGCGGAAGCAGAGACACGGAGAGGTAAAAACCTGCTCCAAAATATACAGTCTCTGTGGAAGCGAAAAGGCGCCACAGTCTTACATAATTGGAAATAGTGTGTGTGGCTGGGAGGTTATCCAAGGGGATAACGTATTAAAAATTTGATATATTTTAATTAATAATGATGATTTGCTACTCAATAATTTTGTTTGAATTTAAAAAATAGAGGCACTAAATACTTCTTATATTGTGTTATTATGTCTTATTGTGTTGATTGCATTTAGTATGTTAGGAATAAGAATTATAAAAATATGATAATATGTTTTCAATATGTTTATAGACTTAAAAATAAAATGAAAAATAGTGGTGATAGGTAAAATTTTCAATGGGTTGTAAAAGATAGAAATGGGTGATAGTAATTGTTTGAATAAAATGTTTGAGTCAATTCAAGTTGAATTTTGTGGGACATATAGATCTGTCCAAATCGAAGTAAGAATTAAAGAAATAGTAGAGATGAAAATAATGCAATGTTGTATTGAGTTAGTATATGTTATAGAATTTTGAGAAGTATAAGTGGAGACACAGTAGTTATGGAGATTTTATGTAGAGTTTGGAGCGATATATTGTTTATTTGTTGATGTTAATTTGTTGTAATTGTAGTGAGGTTATGAGATTGAGATTTTTTGGGGATGGCAATTTTGTAGTAGGGGTAGTGTATTTGGGGAGTCAGCAACAAGGGTTGGGACGGGATAGGGACCGATTGGCGCCGGAAAGGGTTACCTAGGGGGAGTCCAGGGACCAACATAAGGGAATGAGTTTTGGGAAGGAAACACGTATCCTATGTACAAAGGGTTAGAGAGTATTTTTTTTTTTTTTATATAAGAGTAGAAGGTGGCGATTGGAGTTAAAGTAGTAAGTAGTTAGAGGTAGAGAAGGGTTAGTAAAATTTTGATAGTGGGGTGTCATACTAGTTAAAGATTTTGTAAGGGAGCGTTAGAGTAATAAAAGGGGTAAGATTATGAGTAAATGCCAAGTTGATAAAGTGAATTATAATGAGTAATGTAGAATCACCCAGATTAATGAAAGAAAATGATAAATGAAAATGATGGGTAAAACGAAGATTGAAAAAAAAAATAAAATAAATAAATAAATTTTTGTAATTTTGAGAAACGCATTAATAAGAGTAAATCAAGTTTGAAAGTAATTTTTTGATTTTATATGCCAATTTAATGATATAAAGTGTGTAACATTTTAATTGTAAGTTGTTTATTTTAAAATGAATTATTAATGTACTGTGTTTTCTTATGTTAGGTTATGTTAGGTATTCTGATATATACATGTTAGTAATAAGTAAAGGAAAACAAAACCAGTGCTTCTTAGCGCAAACCAGCACCGCTAGGGGGGAACAGATCAGTTGTGGATATGGTGTTGTATAAG
The DNA here is from genome assembly GCA_034769895.1 of Magicicada septendecula. Lineage (NCBI taxonomy): Eukaryota > Metazoa > Arthropoda > Insecta > Hemiptera > Cicadidae > Magicicada > Magicicada septendecula. Next base: position 399,649,097 of record CM068371.1, on the reverse strand, counting down.
GCCACTATTTAATATTTTGATTTGTTGTTTCAGTGTTTGGTGGTGCTGTGGCGGCGGACCTGAGCTGGCCTGCGCGTCAGGGCAGGGGCGTTGAGTATCTGTCTGACTCTACGGTGTTGGGATCTCGAGAGAGAAGTCCAGTATTGTCATGCAGATGCGGTCACAGTCACCGGACCAAGGGTGAGTTGATTATTTTTTTTTTTTTTGTAAACCGTACAGGGGGTTGTGGCGACATATCCTGGCTGATCCCTTTAGCAAGTATGAATGTGTCAATGAGATTTTTTATGCTTCGGCATAAAATATCTCATTGAGGGGGTATTGTAGCGGGGCATTTTTGGGCATACCTGGGGTAATAACAGAATTTGTATTTTTTTTATAAATAATAAATAACTTGTTGAGTGATAGGAAAATGTTATGACCGAGAGGTAAATTTGTTATGTGGAAGCGATCCCAACAACGGCAACACTGCTTGAGGCGTTGAAAACAAAGTTATTAGACAATATTCATATAAACAGTTTTAATAACCGACAAACTGTACCAAAGTCAGTTCAAGGACAATGACGAACCCGAAAAACGTAAACACGTTATGTAACAACAAATGACATAATCGTGTCAGGCGATGTGTTGCGTCAGCAAATTATATAACGATGTGTGTCACCAGTTTTGTCAACAAGCCAAAAACAGTCCACTGGCGCAAGGATACAAACTGAAAACCAATAAGAATTGAACGAACAACAGCCGCTTCACAAATTAGCGCAAGTAGTTCGTTGTCAGTCTAAATTCAATGCTCGCGCGAGCAACACCTATTAAGTTTCGGAACATATTTGTGCGGGCCCGCAAAGCAAGAAAAATGTGAAAATTTTAATACATATATTTTGATCCAACAGTATTATTACAAAACAAGTAGAGACAGTGAGAAAAATTGCGATAAAATAACCGTTCAGCCATGAAGTGTAAAAGTGAGAAATACGAGAAACAGCAAACAATGAACCACGATTTGACGCCCCAGTTCTACACAACAGCAGGAAAGTAGACATTCAAAATTATTTAAATACTGACACTTTTAAAATTGAGCTCAATAAAATAAAAATGTACTATATGAAATAGCGTGAGTGTGTGTGTGTGAAAGCGCTGGTTTTCGTTATGTCGTAGTTGTAGATAATGGTCTATATTTATGTTATATTCTAGTTTGAAATTGCTTAAGCAAAATGATCATTTTTACTAATACTGAAACATACTAAAATTGCGAAAGTAAAAAAGTATGAGGGAGAGAGGAAATTTGGTGTTTTGTATCAACAATATAACTTGATGATGTTTTCTTTTCTTTTTTGAAATTAATAAAGTAATAGTGATTATAACATTCAATGTGAAGTAATAGTTATTTCAGACAACCATGTGGTTTCCAACACGTCTAACGAGATCCTGGACATGATGAGTTTAAGTTGGTACTCAACAATATGGCTGCTACTCCAGCCTAAAGTATAAAAAGTTTTACAAAGTGTAATAATAAATTTAAATAAAAAAGACGATTAATTATTAATATAACAGTTTTTGTATCTAATGAGTTCATGTCTCTTTTGTTAACTTCAGACTGTCACATATCATTTTATAATATGCAAGCAACATGGTATTGTAAATACATCTTTCAAATAAAACATAACTTTGTATATATTGTCATTAAAGTGATAAAAATTGGTCTGAAATGTCATAATTAGTAATAATAACAACAATTTAATAATGTTAAAATATATTGTGTTAATTGAAACCTACTACATCTGTAGCAACAGCAATAATATTAGCGAATAAATAAACTCTCCAAAACCTTATACTTTCAAATACATAATGCTGAAATAATATACATACTGCTGAAATAATCTTAGTAAAAGTTCCAAAGTATATAGTAGGATATACAATTTGTTCTCTGATTGAATCACGCACACATTTCTATTCCCTGTCTGTATGAGTGTAATTTTAAACATAACAGCTGACACATCACCTATAGATAAGGATATACATACAATCATATCTACACATGGTTTTTTTATGTATAACAATTGCTGAGATACTGTCATTTACAAGTTACCACTAATAAAGATTTAAACATAAATTATTAACAATAATAAAAAATTATGCTCTTTTAAAACAATCTTGTGAGTTAATTGTTATGGCCATGTAATTTTTTTTTTTTCTTTTTTCTTCACTCTCTTCTTGTCTCGCTTTACTTTGGTTAATATCTGGCCAATCTCTGGGGTTGGGTCAATGTCAGTTGTCTGTCAGTCTAGTTCGTATTTTCTTGTTTTGTAACCACCTTTGGTTGTATTCTTCCTCCTTCACTATTGATTATATTTACTACTTTCATTCTCGTTATCATTTATCTATCGAAATATATTGTTTCTTGGCATTTTTTACATACTTTTTAATATCAAATGTGATCAGGGTTTGGCAATGTTATATAATGCCCTTCCACCAAAATTGATCATTTTATAAAACGTGAATTTAAGTTTGATGAAATTATCAATTGTATCGTATCAAATTTTTTTTTTTTTTCAAATTCTCCTGCTTCTCATTCATTTTTTATAATTAATTCGGTATCTTTTATTTCCATTCTTCTTAGTCTTTTCTTCATTATTTTCTCACATTGCGAACTGGCTTATTGATTTTTTATTATAACTTATTCCCTATAAATCTTATTTTTCATCAAAACTACTCTTATACTGATATCAGGGGAACATCATCCCTGCTCAGTAAAATGATTGCTGGTTCATTCAACAGACAATCTCAATTAATAATTCTTAAATATAGTCAACTCGTGACTCAAAATAATAATAATAATAATCATAATCATAATATTTGTTGGGAATCTTTTACTTTTATACTTCATTATTGCTCAGTTCGAGTCATATATTGTTCCATCTTTCTTTATAGATACTATTTGATACATTGTTTTTTATTGATACAATTCACATTTTTATTCATTTTTAATTACTCTTTGTTTCATCTCATCTCACATTATAACTCTTAGAACGTTTATTTCATTTATATTGTTTTGTGATCATTGGTTTGGGTAATTTTACTTCCCCTCTTTCTAAATAGTTGTGGAAGCTGATCATTTTGATTGATTTTTTTTTTTTTTTTCTTTCATAATTTTTAAATATCATAGTAAGTTATGGCTTCTTACTAGTTAGGAATTTTTTGTAGCTTATTCCTTTACAGTATGTTATGCTTTTTATGCCTCATTTTTTGGCTAAATATTATGGTAATTTAACCTTATTTTGTAGGAATGTTTTGTAACTACACTCCTCTATTGTTAATTTTTATTTAAATATTGTAGTAAGTTGGTTGCTCTTACTTTATCTGAATGCCTTGTGACTTTTATCTCTCCATTTTTACTTGTTCTAAAATATTATTGAGATATTTGGGTAAGCTTTTCTTACATATCTTTTTTGATTTTTTACAATTTTTTATTCATCATAATGGTTTCTCTAATGCTTAGTGTAAGCTGTACTTACGAATGTTTTGGAATTTTGACATTCTTTAGAGATCTTTTCTTTATGACATTGGCAGACTTGTTTGTTTGTCACGTTATTTTTTTTTCTTTATTTAAAGTATTTTTGTTGGTTTTTTACTTTAAATTGTTTTTTTACAGTTATTGTTGATTGTCATAATATTTCTTAATTGAGGCTTGATTGTATACCCCCTTTATTTTCTTGGTGACGGGGTGAGTGATCTCGTAAGTGTTATTGCCCTTGTCTTTTGTTATAGTGTATGGTCCCACGTATAATAATAGTAACTTTCTAGTGATGCCTTCTATGGAGCTGGGTAATTCTCTGTTTTTTAACAGTACCCTTTCTCCTACCTCGTACTTAATAGTCTTTTTCTGGTTCTTAGCGTATTTATTCTTTTGTTGCTCTACCTTTTCGGCTATTCTGTTATAGAATCTTTTTTTCTCGAATTGATATTCGGTGTTGGTGGGGAATTGGATCATATCAGTTATCTCTCTAGGCGGTGGCCGCTCAAACATCATTGTGTATGGGGTAGCTTCCGTAAAGTCGTGGTAAGCTAAGTTTATAAATTCTTCAGTGGATTTCATATAATTGTGCCATTCTCTTTGTTTATCGTGGCAGTAGGTTCTCAGTATACGACCCACTTCTCTGAGTACCCTTTCAGCTGGGTTGCTGCTTGGGTGATAAACGGATGTTTTGTAAGTTTTAATATTATGTTCACAGAGCTTATTTTTCCAGAGATTTCCCTTAAATTGGGTTCCATGATCTGTTATAACGGCCGTCGGTTTTCCCACGTCTGGTATAAACTTGGTTAAGATAATCTCAATTATTTTCTTTGTTGTTGCACGGTTAATGGAGTACAACTTTGTATACTTGGTGAAGTGGTCAAACATAATGATTATAAATTTATATCTGTGTCTTCCTCCACTGATAGGAAACGGACCACATATATCAAGGAATACCCTTTCTAATTTCTGACTTGATGTGATAGGTATCATCATACCTTCCTTTTTTGAATTATTGCATTTTACTTTTTGGCAAATATCACATTTTTGAATGATTTTGTTTACTTTTCGATAAATATTTTTAATGTAAACTTGTTCCTGTAAAGCTTTTATCACTTTTACAGCACCCATATGGCCGTATCTAATGTGGTAGTCTAGTATCAATTGTTCCTCCACTGTAGATGGTATTACAAGTTTCCATTCTCCGATTGCAGGATTGTTTTTAATAAATAGCAAGTTGTCATGTATTTTATAATATTGTAGAATGGTTTCTTCATCTTTTAACATTCTCTCCCGGATACTCATTATTTTTGGATCCACAGTTTGACATCTTCTTATTTCTTGGGTTATTTTTTCTAGTCTACTCTGTTTTTAATAATGTTATACACCTTAACTAATTGTTCTTTCTCCCCCTCGAAAGTTTGTTGCTGGACGTTTATACGGGATAAGATGTCCGCAGCTACGTTTTGCTTCCCTGGGATGTACTCCCAGTTTATGTGATATTCCTGTAGCAACAATATCCATCGAGTTAATCTTCCGTGGCTGAGTTTACACTGCTTAAGGAATGATATGGATCTATGGTCACTTCTCACTGTTATATCGTATCCCAGAATGTAAGTCCTAAATTTGTTGCAGGCGAACACGACACTAAGTAGCTCTTTCTCCGTGACGTGATAATTTCGTTCGCATCCATTTAAAATTCTGCTTGCAAAACTAATAACCATATGCTGTCCCTTCTCATCTTCTTGGTATAATACCGCACCTACACTGACATCACTCGCATCACAGTTCATGAAGAATGGCTTTTTGAAGTCTGGGTGATGTAAGATCACGGTGTTCAAGAACTTTTCTTTTATTTGGTTAAATACTTCATCTTGTTCGGACCCCCAAGTCCACTTGTCCTTGACTGATAATTGTTTTTTGAATTTTGCTGTTAGTTTGGAATAATTATCTTGAAATTTACGGTAATAGTTGCAAATTCCCAGGAAGGATTGAAGTTGTTTTTTGTTTTTTGGCATGGGGAATCGTTGTATCGCCTCAACTTTTTCTGACGAAGGAGATATGCCTTCCTCTGCTAGATTGAATCCTAGAAATTGTATTTTTCGGGCTATAAACTTTGACTTGTCCAGCTTAAGGGTTACGTGATTATCTGATAACCTTTTTAGTACGGTTTCCACTCTGGCACAGTGCTCTTGCCAATTTGATGATGTTATTAACAGATCATCTACGTACACGGTGGTAAAATTCAGTACATCTTGTCCCAGTATTTGGTCCATACATTTAACAAATACTGCGACCGAATTTATCAGTCCAAATGGCAGTCTTTTGAACTGATAGTTCCTCCCATCGAACAGGAATGCTAAGTATTGTCTACTGTTCGGATGTAGCTCCACCTGCCAGTAGCCACATACCGTATCCCAAGAGCTAATGTATTTTATACCGTGGAACTTCTTAAGGATTTCTTCTATTTCACCCGGTGATGTTCTATCGTTCACTATCATTTTATTAATTTCTCTGGCGTCGAGGCAGATTGTCACCTTTCCGTCCTTTTTTGGTATCGCCACTATTGGACTTGTATACGGTGATTGACTTAATTCAATGATATCGTCTTCCATCATTTGATTGATTTCTGCCCTCACTGCATTTCTTTGTGAGTAAGCAATGGGGTAAGATTTTTTCTTGAAGTCAACGGGTTCTTTAAATCGTATTCGGCATTGATAATTCTTTACTTTGCCTGGAGCGTCAGAAAAAATGTGTTTATATCTGTTGTATATACTTATGAGTTCCTCTGACTGTTGCACACTAATCTGTGGATCTTGTTCTTCTCGTTGGAAGTTTCTGATCTCCTCCAGCTTGCTTGACCATAATTCTTCATTCTTCCAATCTGTCAATATTCTTTCGGGTGATTGTCGGCAATAATTGTTTTGGATCATGTTATAGTGGTTTGTTATCAATGGTAAGTTGCCACCATTCACTATATCGGCTGACCATATTCCTTGTTTTGTGGTTAGTGATACTTCTCCCTGCCGCAGGTTAATTATGGCAGAGTGTTGTCTGAGTACATCACACCCAACAAGTAATGAGAAAGGTAGGCCGCTGGCAACAAGAAATGGCATAGTTACTATTATACCTTTGCTATTAAGTTCCAAGGATACTTGTTTCCGGACGGTTTTGTTTTGTCGGCCGGTAGCACCAATGATAGTTATATTGTTTATGGGCAGGGTTGATATGGGTACGCTACTTCCCTGCTGTAGTCTATTTAATTCTATTTGGTCGATCAGGGAGACATTAGACCCTGTATCGATCATTATGGTTGATAGAATTCCATTTATTTGGGCACTCACATACACTATTTCATTGTTTCTAATGGGCATTATGTTATCATTTTCTTCGATCAAATCGTCCCTTATATTTTTCAAATAATTAGTACATATTATTGTGATCTTCTTGTCATGTGTTGTCTTATATTCACCCAGAGATTGGTCCAGTGATGGGCTGTCCGCAGTTTTCACTGGCCTTAAGCGTTTAAATGAGGGTTGACCTCATTGCCCCCAACATCAGTAGTGTTTGATGGTTGGTTAGCGTTCGGCTCCTGTTGATTATTCCGGTCATCCACGCTGTGCCTGTGATCTTCTTCAAATGGGTGACTTCTCGTATCGGGTACCTGGTTATAGTACGTTCGCCGATAGTTAGATGAGGGATAGTTTCTTCTTGGGCTCCTTTGTCTTTGCCCCCTTATGTAATTTACCTGTGGCCGGTATCCTGGATTATTGTTCTGATTACTGTTGTTTCCAGGGCGATAATTGTTGTTGTAACCATTCGACGGGAAATTACCCCTGTGGTTGTTCCTGAAGTTGTTATTATTATGGTTTCCACTTCTGTTAAAATTTCTGGGCACGTTATTGCCCCGTGTGTTCCCTTTGTAATTGTTAGGGTTATTTATCGGTGGTTTAGTATCTCCCTGTTGATTCTGTGACAATTGTCCCTCATTGGTTCTATTATTTCTGAAACTGTACCCTCTATTTTTCCTGTACTGCCACTCATGTTCATGGCTTTCTAGTAAGCTAGCCATATCTTGGATGGTCTTTACCTGGCTGTACATCCGTGCCTTTTGGATGGCGTCATCGTAGTGGTAAGATAACTGTATTACCAGACACTCTTCAGGTATACGTGGCTCCAAATTCCTGGCCATGCAGATTTTTCCCAAGAAGTAGGAGGTAAGGGATTGTCCATTCTGGTTTTCATACCTTCCATTGCTCAGGTTATTGCGGACCATATTCTGAGTTGACTCAGACCAGTATTTAGCCTTGAATTGAGTCTTAAAGTCTTGAAGGTTTTGGATGTCTGGTCGAGTGGCAGTCCACCAGTTGTCGTATGTCTCCTTGAACATTTCGTCCAACATCCCTCTTATTGTAGTCCATCGAGTCTCTCGATTCTTGATGATTAACTCTTCTACCCTCTTCAAGAATTCAATAGGGTTTCTTTTATAATTACGGAAATTAATAGTATCTCTGTTGTCTGTGTTCATGACATGATTATTATTACATGGTCGGTCACGCCAGGCATCCACTTCTTCCCGTAATGACTCTTCTATTCTGCGCATTTCGTCAATCCTCTGTTGGTTTTTGTCTACTTTGCTATCTACTTTATTTAAGTTACTGTAAACTCCTTCCATTCGTTCTCCCAAGTCTGTTCGTACAGCTGCTACCTCTTTCTGGTTTTCTTCCCGGACTTGGTGTATGTCCTGGTCTATCTGGGTACATTTTCTGACTGTTTCTTCATGACCTTCCTCAATTCTTCTCTTATTTTCTCCTTCGAGACGGTTCATTTTATCGAGTACTTCCTTGCGGACTCCAGAAACATTTTCGTTGGTCTTCTCTAGCTTCTCCAACGTTTCCTCTAATTTGTCATTGATTTCCGTAACCTGCTGTTTTGCTTCTTCTCGGTACTCCATTAATTGGTGTGCCATCTGCAGCTTCATTTCTTCTTTATTTTTCTCGTGGTCCATCTTCAGCTGTCCCTTCAATTCTTCCTTTAATTCTTCGTTTCTTTGCTGAATTTCCTCCAGCAATCGTTGTTGTAGTGTTTCATTATTTTGGTTGACTGTTTTCCTCAATTCTTCCTTAGTACTCACTATTTTTTCATTGATCTGTTTCAAATTGTCACTGGTTTCTTTCTTCATGCCGTCGAATTTATTGTTCATCTCCTTCAAGCTCTCCTCATTCTTGTCGAATTTATTGTTCATCTCCTTCAAATTATTGTTCATCATTTCCATTAATTTTAGTATGTTCGGGTCTCCTCTAAATTCTCCCTTGTCGCCCGCCTGTAATTCCATTTCTTCGTCTTGGCTTGGTTCTGTTGTGGTTATTATTGTCTCCACTTCTTCAATCGGTGTTCCTTCCTCTTCTTCCCCTCTGTTTCCTTCCATCTCCTTCTCCTTTGCCAACTTTTTCGACAATCCTCTGGTGTGCATATTGTAACCTTTCGTAATCGCCGCTAGAATTTATAGGGTTTAATTGTATAATTTCTTTATTATTCTAGCCCTACTAGTTGGCGCGCCACTTTTTAATATTGTCGTGAGTACGGCTACCGTTTTACTCTGTAAAATGTGGATAATGTACAATTTGTGTGTGATGGGTGTAACGTGTCTTCTCGATCCGTAGTTCAAATGCGTGCAACTTCCGCAGATTTCGTCCGTTGCGAACGTACGAATAACCAGGTCTTGATGTTCTTACCTGATGTTCACTAGGGGTGAGAAAATCCCGGTGGCGCCAAATTGTTTTCTCAAAACAATTAAAATAAAATTCAAAGGTGTATGACCAGCGCAGCTCAGGCGGTTTGAATAATTCAAATATTTCCGCCCGCCTAGGCCAACTGTAGCATTCAGCAATTCGTTGTGTGTGCTGTGTAAATCGTTAGTCGTCTGCTGAAATGTACATAAAATATTGTGCACCTCCTAATGAAATTATAACACCGTGGTTACACTCAATACTTACACATTTTTTATTAGTGATTGTTATTAATTTAATACAAATTATTCTAATACAAATGCTCCGGTTGTTTATATGAGACAATTACAGGGTTTGACAATCGATATTTGAATTGATAATCAGACGTTTAATGATGGCGTCTGTTGAAAATTGTTACAAGTTATTAATGTTGGTTTGTCATAGGTTCTTGAGGTTACGTTCAAAGGATTACAAATGTTTAAAAACAATAAAAATACACACCCTTACATCAAGTAAACTTAACTAACATATTGTGTAGGTATAATTTGTTTAGCGCAGTGTAGTAAAAGTGTTTACAAGTTATGGATCATTAACAACAGTTTATATTGGTTAGTTTATAAATTGTCAGTGACTTAGTATTCCTTTTAATCTTTGAAAGTAATTAATTTCAGTTCAGTGAGATTTCGACCTTTAGTGAGATAATTAACGTGAGTTTATTTATATATTTTGGGTAATTTAAGAGGTACTTATCACTTCCGTAGTTATGGCGAATTCATACGATCTGTTATTCATGGGTTATACTATAATCTTCTTTAATTTGCTGGGTTCAGGACATCAGGCATCTTTTCCAGTTTAATTGGTAGTAATTTATTTTCTTTTTTCGTTAATTTGGCCTCAACTTCAATAATATGATTCCAGTCCTTGTCTTATGTCTTGGTATACACTTAGTAGTAACTTTTTCTGATATTTGCTATGTTTTAATTGACAATTTTGGTCACTCGAAAATTAGCGTCTATACCATTAAAGCGTCATGCATTCAGTAAAAAAATCTAACGGTATTTTTTCTTGTTACTCCACAGTTTCCATGGTAACGTAATTATTCTACCTGGTCGATCTCAAAATAAACACATTGTTATCAAACTTTGAATTTTTTGTTTAATTTGAATAAATATTTTATAATGGCTATATTTACTTGGGGATAATTTCAATGGTTGTAATCTTTACGTAGATGTTTCTATTTTCTTTCAAAGATTAGTTTGATATCTTACAAGATTGGTCTAAGTCATGTATTAATGTTTTAGTCCAAAATTGATAATACTATGTTAATACATAATTTACTTATTTCTAAGTTTTAATATAATTCTGCCATGTTCCCTTTCGTTACACATAATTAATATAATTTGCCTATTATTTCTTATAAAGGTATTGCTATTATTTTCTTTATAAATTCCTTACTTACTTAAAACATACTAACATATTACTGTAAAACTATTTCTTCTGGTAATTATTGCCTTAAACATTAAGCCAATAACTTCTTTCTTTAAATTAACAAATGAACAAATTTGGTGAGTGTTATATCTACACCATCTCTTTTATAACAGTAATCACCCTGGTGATTTTTATACTGAGATAATATTTTTTCTGTTTTTTTTACATTCACAATTACTTTGTGTCTTTCAGTCTAATATACTTAACTTAATTGCTCATTTAACATGTGCTTATGTTTTGGGTTTGTCACACTTGTTTAACTCTTTTTTCTTAAGATTATATGCTGTTTATTTTATTACACTTATCACTTCACTGTTCATCTTTGTCACTCCCTACCTATCTCTAATTACCCTTATATTTCTCACGATCTCACTATTATTACAAAGTTTTTGTATCTAATGAGTTCATGTCTCTTTTGTTAACTTCAGACTGTCACATATCATTTTATAATATGCAAGCAACATGGTATTGTAAATACATCTTTCAAATAAAACATAACTTTGTATATATTGTCATTAAAGTGATAAAAATTGGTCTGAAATGTCATAATTAGTAATAATAACAACAATTTAATAATGTTAAAATATATTGTGTTAATTGAAACCTACTACATCTGTAGCAACAGCAATAATATTAGCGAATAAATAAACTCTCCAAAACCTTATACTTTCAAATACATAATGCTGAAATAATATACATACTGCTGAAATAATCTTAGTAAAAGTTCCAAAGTATATAGTAGGATATACAATTTGTTCTCTGATTGAATCACGCACACATTTCTATTCCCTGTCTGTATGAGTGTAATTTTAAACATAACAGCTGACACATCACCTATAGATAAGGATATACATACAATCATATCTACACATGGTTTTTTTATGTATAACAATTGCTGAGATACTGTCATGTACAAGTTACCACTAATAAAGATTTAAACATAAATTATTAACAATAATAAAAAATTATGCTCTTTTAAAACAATCTTGTGAGTTAATTGTTATGGCCATGTAATTTTTTTTTTTTCTTTTTTCTTCACTGTCTTCTTGTCTCGCTTTACTTTGGTTAATATCTGGCCAATCTCTGGGGTTGGGTCAATGTCAGTTGTCTGTCAGTCTAGTTCGTATTTTCTTGTTTTGTAACCACCTTTGGTTGTATTCTTCCTCCTTCACTATTGATTATATTTACTACTTTCATTCTCGTTATCATTTATCTATCGAAATATATTGTTTCTTGGCATTTTTTACATACTTTTTAATATCAAATGTGATCAGGGTTTGGCAATGTTATAATATATATATATATATATATATATTGTAACGAATTCTTTTGTTGTGTGTTGTTACTAATATATAAATATGTGTTTGTATAGAAATAAAATTGTTTATTTAAAAAAAATTTTTAATTAGAAATTTTTTTTTTTATAATTTAAAAACAATTAATTAATTAAGTTTCGTGGTGTTCCAAAACGATTATCACTTATTTTAATTGTTTTATAGACTTTTGTGTATTTGTTAAAACCTCTTGCCACTTACAATTGTCTCAAATAACGATCGATACATGTTTATTTTCTGTTTGGAGGTTATCTTCCTTCTGGTGGTGAGATTCTTGTAGTTAGTTCTATTTAAATTGAAGTATTATGTTAGTTATCTATATTAGAAATGAAAAACTGTTTAAATAGGAAATATATTAATAATTTTATTGACAATTAGTTAGTTTGACTCTTGTCGATATGTAAATCGATTCTCAGGGTATCGTTTGAATTATTACAAATTTTTTATATAGGTTCTTTGAACAGCTATGTTAGGGAAAGTCAGAGAAATAGGGCAAAGATTGAAAAGTATAACATTACAAGGTAAATTCTTAAAATTAACAGTACGTATTGTAACATGACATAAGGTAGTGAAGATCCAATTGTATTTGATAATAAAACAAAAAGCTGAAGATAAGAATAAGAGGCAAAAACTTATAAACTTAGAGATCAATAACCCAATAAATGACAAATGACTATTAAACTGACAATGACCTGACACAGTAGATCGGATAAATACCAAAGGAACCAAGAGACAATGAAGAAGCAGCCGAGACCTAAGTGCAATCAAATAATCCCAAATAATGACCAGTATATTGTAATTAAAATAATGAACTGATAATTGTAGTATCTGAGATTTACCTAGGATAATAAGAATAATGGAAAGTAATAATGTCACATGTATCTTGTTGATAAAAGAATGTACTTATAATATAAGGTAGGGAGCTAGAAACTAACCATACCCCAAACTAATAGTAATGATAATAGCCAAAGCCAATAAACGATGCTTTGAGCCAAACAAAAGCAATATTTATGTAATAACTAAAAGTGATCAGAGTGATTTGGAAGTAAATTAGTTATTCATGACCATAATCACACAGTGATATAAAATAATCAGACAAATCGTGGGAATAAACAAGTGAGTAAGTTAAAAATGTGTGTAAAATTAAATAAGTGGTGAAGTGCTAGGTATAGCATATAATGGGACAAAGTGAGAGTGATAATAATTAAAGAAACCTTCTATGAAAGGAAAAGTGCAGTGGGGGTGTAGAATAAAATATTTTATAAGCAGACTGTAATAAACAGCTAAACAATTTTTGATAAAATGTACATTAGTAAGTAAGATTAAACTGATTGTGATATTATAAATTTAGGTAATAGGATGTCAGAATTATATAATAAGGTAAGAATTAAGTTATTAGAATGAGTAGTAGAATAAGAAGGATAGACACTATATTTAAGTGAAGGGATTAGAATATAAGACATATCATGTAAGGAACAGTTTATCAGTAGTATTGTAAGAGTTTTGTTATTTAGTAAATTATAGGATAAACAAGATAATAGTAGAGAAAAGAAAAGGTAGTTAAAAGTTATTTCAGGCTAGAACCTGACAAGGAATCTTTTTATAATAAGAATTAGAGTTAGGAATACTGATGTTTATTGTTTGTTTTGTTTATAAAATTGTATTAGAATTACCAGATATATTATTAAGAAATGTTAGATGGGAGTAGAATAGAATCTAGGCTCTAGGCCAACTGTTGAATATAAATTTAGTAGTTTTGAGAACAGATAATTATCCAAAGTTAAGGCAGAATATACCAAATGGTTAAACCAATTAAGTGAGTATTCCTAGTACCAAGATATATGAATAACGACTAATTTTGAATAAAATATATGTAAAATATAAATATGGAAAATAGTAAAAATGTAATTAGCTATTCAAAAGTGGGCATGAGGGATATCAAAATGATCATCATGAAAAATTAGGAAGAATGATACTCATGTAATAACTCTAGCTATTAGTATAAGATAGGAATCTTCATTTGAAGATATTTTGGTAAAATTAGACTAAAAAAGACGTTAAAACATAACAATGACTTAAGTTAATAACCAATGAAAATTAGCATAATTTATTATATAACCATAGCAACAAGAATTTTATTGCCAAAAAACCGTTAGATTTTCAGTACTGTATTATTGACCAACGCCGAGGGTGGATCGAGCAGCTCTCGCACTAAAATTTTATTATTAAAGTAAATTTGAACTTAATTTAAACCAGACGGAGATAACAACAATAGTCCAGGGAATCCTGAACAAAATTTTGTTTAATAAAAAAATTATTAACAAACCATAATTATCTGAAGAAGACGGGAAGACGCAGTGAAGAAGAGAGACGACAACGGACACCAAATGAGGATCATTGGAACATCTTAATAGAAGAAGACGGACGATAACCGAAGGAATGCGAGGCCGGAGTCAGCGAGGAAAACCATCGAGACGAGAGGAATAAACTTCTGGAAAATACAAGAAGACGACATCCCAGGAGTAATCCGGAAGAAGAAGACGACCTCAGGATCTTCAGCAGGAAAACCGATGAGTATAAACATTATCCCATTATCGAGTTCACAATTTTTTGGTCAGAATTAATAAATAACTATTTCACTTCACTGATCACTATTCCGATTCAGAAATAAATGCTTTGTTAAATTCACTATTTAAACTTTAATCGATTAGCAATTATTAAAGGTAAAATATAATAAATAATTGACGAACCTTTTGATAAATAAATTTGACAAACGAAAACTAACCCAAAATTTCTTTACAAGTTTTCATTGGTAATTACTTAATTGAATATAATGAGATATTAATTTGTTTATGTAACTAGGATTAAGAATTGTTATAACTTTGTGTGTGTTAGCCGTAAGTATATATTTCTGTAGCCGAAAGGACTTTAACACCCCTGAGAAAAACCATATATAACTGTAAATTAACGTCAAAGTAGAATTGTATACAAACACTGAAACTGAGCAAGTACCAACCGAACAAGTGTAATAGCCGGTGCAGAAAACGAATTTGATGTATCATAAAGTAATTGAAATATTCTAAAAGGTTAATAAATCTTCTCAATCTGCACTTCTGTATGTTTGATTCAATTAAATTATAATAACAACTAAGAATTATTGAAGTGAAAGCGTTAAAGCAAAACGCTAGCCGAGTCAACACTGCAGAAAGCCGTGCGCCAATCAGGTGGCGAGGCGGCAACATTTGAATGCAACAGAGCGAAATACGGTTTACCCGTAAATGATAAGAGAAGTTACATTTTGACACAATTAACACTAAATAACACTAATAACAAATTTTTACAACCCACATAAACATTCTGTAACAATATATCAGATTCAAAGTATAGAAATAAATAAATATGTTGTGAACCGTCTTGTAGGCAGAAGGAGGCTGTGTTGATTTGAGTTGTGGGTAATCAGCAATGGCCGCCTAAGAAATTGAAAGTCATCACCTCGCAGTTTTGGCGTTCAAATAAAGATGTTTTCCTTATGAATTTACGTCCTGGTGGCTGCAATTCTTCCTTCTTGTGTTGGTGGAGTGTCACTGGTTCAGTTTTGGTGTTGTATTCAGAAAAATAGTGTATATTTAAGTCAGATTCACTTTTGTCGGTTAGTCGTATGTTAGGCACTTTTATGGTTAAGTGTAGTTACTGTTTTAATGGGTTTAAATGTTATTTCCACTGGTGTTCTGTGCTGTATAATGTTAGTTCAGTGTTGGTATATGTTTATTTCACTGTGTTGAACTTTAAAAATGTTTTTTACCGAAACTCTCGATTTTCACTTTCGGCTCAGACAATTATTCGCCATTACGGTATTCGTAACTAGGTTGAGATGAGTAAATTGCTCGTGTCAAGTGTCCCTTACAATGTTCAATAATTAACTAACTTACTTCCTTCATCTCCGACTAAAATCTTAGCCAAAGCAATATTATTCATTCCATTGTTCAAATTTTATTTTGCATCCTGTGCATGTAATAAAGTTACATTATATAACTGATTATACTTTGGTTATTCTTCAAATTTATTAGCTAGTTGTTACTTAATTTTATCCTTCAGTTCATTCTGCGAAATTTAATACCAAATAATGCCGTTTTATTAAGTTTTTGATCTAAAAATGATATTTTGCTTCATTTTGTAATTTCTTAGTCCTAAGGTCTAACTTCCTGTTCTTTTCCAAATTCTGCCATTACCAAGTTATATTAATGATTATTAAATTTCATATTGTAATAAAAGGTTTATATTCCCTTAATTTCTTGCAATTAGATGAATTGGTTAAGTTTTAAAATATTATGTTGGAATATATGACTCCCCTCTCCAAATTTTTGAGTTCTGTCATTTCCATTTTTATTAATAATTCTGGCTATAATTTTACAAAAACTTTCTTAGTTATATTTCTTATTACATGGCTTTGTTTCTGATTTACCTTATCTAAATCCCTTCAGTTTAAATGTATTTATGTACTTAGTTTCTCAGTTTTGATGATGTTTAGTTATTAACATTTGGCCTAGATTCCTAACAGTTTTTGCATACAAATTTTTATAAATAATACATATTGAGTTATACCCTCTCTGACTTTCATTGATATTGTAACATAAATTAAACATTTTCTTCTTGTAAACAAAATAACAATTAATATATGTTTCATACTATTAACATATAACAAATAATTCCAATTAATAGTTGTCTTTAACAAATCAGACATTTTTTTATACTCAGAGATTAATAATGATACATAACAAATATCATATATAAAGAATGTTGTTCCATTCTAACATCTTAATTAGTTATTAACAATAATACCTATAATAAATATTTTATAATTAAAGAATGTTAGTGGTTCTGACCTTTTTAAATTTGCATATTCCTAATACATTTTTACATATCTTATTCTACATAAACAAAACCTTATTTACTATAATCTTATACTCTATATTCCTTATATTAAGTTTTATGAACAGTTTTTATCTGTTTTTAATTGGGTTTTGGGTAAATGTACCCTGTCACTTCACTTTTTATTCTGTGCCTGCTCTTGTTTTATAAATCATTCTAATGAATGTCATTTAAACAGATTGGCAGTTCTTTACTAAAACACATGTATTATATTATCATGATAATACTTTATTTATTATTTCTGAACATAAATTAAGTCACTTCAAAGTTGTATCATTTCATTATTTACTTAGTTTGTGAATACCAATAATGAAACATAATGTTCATTTTTTATAATACTAAAACTTGCACGGGTTCTCTTTACATTCCTTGATTCTATTTCTAAATGGTTATATAGTCTTATTAAAATCAAGAAATCTATTTGTAGATTATAATGAAGATTTGTTCTTTAGTATTACATTATTATTTCACCTTGGTCCACCTTCAACTCTTACTCTATACACTTTTTTGGCTTATATCTATTGTACATGTGGGTTTTTGCATTGATACTTTGTTATGCTTTTTATTATTATTATATTTATTTATTTTGGGGTTTGGGTTTTTTTTTACAAGAGCATTCCTTCTTCTTGTGGATGCTGTCTTCTTCTGGTTTCTTCATTGATGTCTTCTTTTCTTCTGGTTTCTTATAATTGTACTTTCTTCATCTTCTTACGGATGTAATCGGGTTTTTGGGTTTCTTCTTCACCTACTCTTCTTGTTTCATACAAATGCATCACCTTTTATGGTGGATCTTGCCTTGTTCTGGGTTTCTTCCTTATCTACTCTTCTGGTCTCGTACAACAGATTTTCTTCTCTTTGTTGTGGTTTTAGTTATGTTCTGGGTATCTTCCTTGCCTACTCCTAACCTTCCTGGGTATTATATTTTTTCACCTTATTAGTTATTAAAATTGGTTTTGATGATTCATCACTTGTAACATTTATTTTATATGAACTTATATCTTAATCAATGATTGTACTGCACGGTGGTTCTTAATTAATTCTTTATTATATTGCTTTCTTCGGATTTAAACATGTTATTACTTTATTTTAATGATCAATTCACTATTCATTTTTATGGGCTTATCTGTCATGCTACAGATTGCTCTCCTCCAGAAGTAATTATTTCAGACTTGATTATGGATGAAATAATTGCTTATGACAATTTTATTGTTTCTTATACTTCATTTTCCTCTCCATTTCTATATCGACTTTTTTATATTTGAGCTTAATAAATTTTATATATATAGTCACTTATCTGACTTTTGATCCTTCTTGGATAGTTAGTGTCTTCTGAGATATATTATTATTATTATTATTATATATTTCCTTTTCTTATAAACTTCGTGTTGTATGCTTGGGATATTAATTCCCTAACGTTCCCTATCATGTGGGCTGGGGCAGTTCAGAGGGGCACTGTAGGCTTCACAACTCTGCTGGCCATACACCACTTCTACAATTTGAGTCCAGAGGCAAATTCATCTCTGCTCAAAAACATAATGCTGCTGGAATTATCTACAGTCAGTCATCGAATAAATTAATTAGTCTCATTGTCGACTAATAAAAATATCTTTGGATTCTTCACTTCGTAGTTTCTCAGATTATCTCACATTTTCTATCTCAATTATTCTTCTTAATACTTATTATTCTCATTATATATATTCTTCTAAACTCTTAGCTCGTCCTATATATATTTTTTTTAATTATGGTTGGAAACTTTTGTTAATATTTCTTGTTACTAGTTATAGTGAAACTTTTTTCCTTCTACATCTAAATTCTCATTATACTTCCTTCTGGTTATTTACTTTAGAGCATACTTTTTTATGTATTTTCTCTTTGGTTCTTATGCATTATTTGAATGGTCTTATTTTATTATAATTAATTGTTTCAAAAGTTTTTTTGTAATTGATATTCAGGTTGTTATTTTGATCATATTATTTAATTATATTTTCCTTTCTTTTCTCTCAGAAAGTCATTAATCCGCCTTCGCATTCATTAAAATTAATTTATTTATATTATATTTCATGTGGTACTTCTTCTCTTTGCGTTTCATATAGGTCTTATTATTATTATTTGTTCAAAATCATCTTCTCCATATGTTTGGTATGAGTTGTTTTTCTTTGCTTCTTCAGAACTGAGTAATATCATAATCATTATTCTTGATTAACTGTTTCCATTATTGTTTCATAAGTAGTTAGTCATAGGTCGTTCTCATTATATTATTGTTTTTATTTTTTAGATTTTTTATATAATTTGCTTATAATAACCGATTCTTCTCTTTGTTTCCAAATTATTGCCTTCTCTTGTATATCACACTCTTTTTGTTTTTCTTCTCTACTCCTTCAAATGTTAGATATTCACATTTATTCTGGATTATATTTAATTCTTTTTTCTGAATTAATCATATTATTTTCTTCTAAATTTATTTATAAATGGAACATATTGTAACGATTTAAAAAATTTAGTGTTTATATTTAAAATATTAATAAAGGTTGTAGTGGTTGAAAATCGAAAGTTACTAATTTTATAAAGTAATTAAAATGTAGCATTAGATGTTATTAAAAGTGTGTTTACAATTGCAAAATTATAAGTGTCTGAAAAGACCTCTTTTAGATAAAAAATAAGATAATTGCATTAATATTATTTGAACAATAACGTTGCTTAAATTTAAAAATAAAGTGTACTAGTTGGTCGCTTGATGATGGTGACCGTCGTGCTGATACTAGCAGCGAAACTCGTCCTCCAGGTTGATAGTCGTCTAAGTACGTAAAGTCTAGTAACGTCTGGACAATAGAATTAATAAAATACACTTCCACGTACCTGTTCGTGTTTTCTGGAAGTTCAGAAGTTCAATAAATCAATAAGCTGCCAAGACGGTTTACAAAACCAACTTATTTCATCTACCAGGTTAGGTTACCTTGTTTAATAATGGGCGCCACACAGGTTTATTTCGGGAAAATCCCGTGGAAAACCCATTAATAGAATCAAATAATAATTTTAAAAAATTGAAATCGTGTTTATTGCCCTTATGGCAATGCAATTCAACAATATTTAATCACAACTAAAAGTTGTTTTGATTCTTCTGAATGAATTATTTATCTGATTTTAGAAATAAATTAAGTCAAGTTATGCTGCTAATAATTGGGTTTTATTTGTACCCTTGATAGTGAATTCAAACAAATATAATTAAAAGAATACATTGATGTACAATTGCAAATATTTTGTTACATACCCTATATAACTGGCTCAGAGCATAAACAATAATTCTGGTTAAGTCCAGATACTCTTTACTTTAAACATTAATATCATTTATATCTCAGGCGTAAGTTCTTTGAAACACAAAAAAGAATGCTCATGCCTACACAATAGCTAATTATTTCATAATATAATATCGACTAGTAATGCCTTTTAGTTTACTAATATAAAAATCGAACCTATTTTATAGGTTAGGCGTTCATCACGCTTGATTAATTATTTACAAAGTTATATGGTGAGATCACTTATGACTAACATCCAACTTAAATAGGATTGACAAATCCATTAAATAAATTCAGACATGGTGTAATACAGAAAATGTTTCAGTGTTATGCGTCAGTACAGGTTTGTTTACCAAAACATATAGGTTATTGCACTCAGTGTAATGGAATAAATTGTCACAGTTACCTTTGTGTTTTTAATCTTTCGATTAAAATTCAATTAAACACATCAATGGTCGGATTGTAATGACCATTGTTATTCACTACACACCCACTTGAACAGAAAATATTGGTCCGCTTCTGACTAAAAAGGACCTTATATGATACTATTTAATTATTTCTTCTGTTCGTTATTTTCCCGCACTAAATAAAATAATACTCCACTTCGATGCACTGTTTCTATGTAGAGTATCTTGTAGTTACTTTTTGTTGTTGCCGAAATGATTCCATAGATGCACTATTACAATGAAGCTATCAGTTAGTAGAAATTTTGATGAGACGAGCGTACCTGCCGCTCTGGATGAACGTTAAAAGTGTCTAACGGCAATTAGCCGCTCTTCTTTATATACCCTATGCTTTGATCAGCCTTAGGCGATTGTTTTACTTATTAAGCTATTTTCTGATTGGCTTAGCCAGGCGTTACGAAAGTGATGTATTGTCTTTCCAACTGTCACTAACGGTTTTTTAACCGACTTTCGCCAGAATGATTGACAGCCGTCGTTGTTGTTAGTGTTGATAAACAGATTTCTTATTTATTATGTACAAATGATGCTAACGCCTGTCACGCACTTATTATAGTTGCGATCGGGGTCATATCACTATCAAATTAAAGGATATTTTTTCCTCTTCAATTTGATATAGTTTGACACTGGTTTATTTACACTTTCACTGACATTTTTTAATAAACAGTGTTCAGGTATATGGCTTCGCGCTGTCGTCTGCTAATCAAAGCCGGCGATTACTCTCTCTTATCAATATTGTTTGTGTTCCACATCGCGTTTTTTCACTTAAACGTCTATGCTAGAACACTATTATAGCCGTACTGATATTTATTTACTGAATATTATGATTAAACCTTAACTTATACATTGCTATGAACTATACTTACTCACTATGACATTTTGTTTCACATTATTTTGCTCCATGCTATTAGTTAGCAATTGAACTATTAATTGTATAACATATTAATAATGCTTATCGCCATGTTTGGTACAAAGATTGTTCAGTGTATGTGATTTACACTTCTAGTACTTTCTACTAATCACCTTACTGATGATTGTTTGTTTTAGGCATTGCCGAGGCATACCGTTTGTATCGGATTTATGCCTTAATAACGTTTATTAGTTCACATTTCGGTACCTTGATGAGGTAGCTTATTTATATAAGGTTCCCTCTTACAAATATTTTTACTTGTCATAAGCACATTTGAGACTGTAATACAGCTTCAATCTTATATTGTGGCCATATCTAATCTTAGTCCTTGGCATTAATAGTTACTAGTCATAGTTGATTTATTCTCAGCCAAATGCTGATGCTGATATCCCATTATTCGGATTCTTATTTAATGGTTTTTATTAGCATGTCACATTCCATTTAAGTTATTCACTGACTCGCTTGACAGCTTAAAGTGAATTTAATTTGTCCATTAGTTTGTGTCAGTTATAGTATGGTTGTAGTGTCAAGCAGTGTTTAGGTTTACTGCTTCTTGTGGCACTTTTTCTTCTTTCTTCTTCAATGGTTCCTCTCTTCTTGGCTACTCTTATCATTATATTATCTATTTACATTACCGTTATGTATTTATTAAATCTAAGGGCATATGTCTAGGTTATGTAACACCTGGTCATGTTACATATACTCCCCCCTCAAAATTGATAATTTGAGAGAAAATTTGATTTTTTGATAAAATTATCATTTCATTTCAGTTTTTAGTATACTACTACTGTTTTTTGCCTCGTACTCTTTACATTGACCTTTAACATACTATTAGTGTGTTACACGAGTTCTTAGCTAGTGATATAATTCTTAGCTTACTAGTATTTTTTCAAGTTTCTCATATTCTAAGTTATTTAATTACAATAGATTTCACTTCTTAAATTAACAATTTCCTGTCTTACAATAATACATTTTTCTTTCTCATTACATATCTTTATTTTTGTGATAATCTCAATGGTTCTTTCCTTTTTTACCTCACAGATTCTTTATTAATAGTCCTTGATACATTACTATATAATTCCCTAACATTCGTAGTGGGTTCGGAATCAGAGTGGCTCACTGTGCCATACATTCTCTGCCGTCCCTCATTACACATACTCAGAATCAGAGCCATCCTCATCTCTGTCTGAGACAAAATAAAAATTGCACATAGCAATAGTTGCACTATCACAACACATAAAATATAACATATCATTCATTTTTCAATAATTTAACATATTCAATATAACATTCAAGGTATTAGAGGTTTTCATTTGTATCACATTTCATTCTTTTATACTTTCTAACATACTTCCTTTTCACAGGTAAACATTTCTTTTCAGACTTGACATTCTCGGCCATGCTTTTTATTAGCCGTATTGTTACCTTTTTATACTAGTTGACAATTTGCTTTGGTTTACTTGAGTATTCTTAAAATTACACACTTACATTGATCCTTATATAATTATGCAGTTGTTTCTTACATATAGAGTCTACAATATTTCATTCTTACAATAGTTTACTAACTTTTCTCTCGTCAATAATTTACACTTATCCTGAATTATCAGGGTTTACAGTATTCATATACTAAATGTTTTTGTTAGATGTTCTCTGACATATCTTGTTACATACAATATTTGGTAATTAAATAATATTTTTCTTTCTCTTCATTCCACAATAATAATAGCCATCTTTATAATCAACTCTCTTTGGTATTCTGCCTCTCTACTCCTTCAAGTGTCTGATAATTTACACTTATTCTGGATGATTTTATATAATATCTTAGTTTTGTGAGAGATATACAATATTTGACATTTAGATTCTTGTTACATACAATATTTGGTAATTAAATAACATTTTTCTTTCTCTTCATTCCACAATAATAATAGCCATCTTTATAATCAACTCTCTTTGGTATTCTGCCTCTCTACTCCTTCAAGTGTCTGATAATTTACACTTATTCTGGATGATTTTATATAATATCTTAGTTTTGTGAGAGATATTCAATATTTGACATTTAGATTCTTGTTACATACAATATTTGGTAATTAAATAACATTTTTCTTTCTCTTTATTAAATATAGCATAGTAATTTTAGTTATAAGATAGTAGTATCTCCTCTTTAAATTAATCTAACATAGGAGTATTAGAGTAATTTTATGTCATTATCCTAGGTATATTTTTTTATATGCCACTTTTGGTTCTCTATGATATAATAGATATCTTTCTCCTCATTAAATTATTGGGTTTACTATACACCTTTTTCTACCATTTAATATGCTAAATCTGGCTCTTATTTAATAGGTAACGAATAGTTTAGCCTATACACTAATACTACACACTTTTTATAACACAATATGGCAAATAGGTTTGCTATAGGCAATTAGTCACTTTCAATACCTGGGGCATAATACATGATCCTTCTAATCACTAAATGAATCCGTTTATGGTAGTTACTTTTAAAATTTCCTATACACTAAATATTCCGGTGGTAAATGTTGTATACCACTATCATTTATCTGTTTTTAACAATAATCACCTTTATGGTCTACATATTTGGGGTTATATTGGGCTTTTCCACTCTATTGGGTTCATTGTTTGGGACGATTACGTTCCACAGGTATCCTTTTTCATAGCTGTCTCTAGTACTACATGTTTGTGGTATCTGGAACCTTATCCCTATCATGCGGTTCTTCCACTTTGCGGCTACCAGATAGTCATTGGCTCCCCGTTTTCTCGCCTTCTTCTTCTCCTCATCTTCGATATCCATGTGTCCCGTGTACTCCGGGTCTTTGTTATTATTGACGTCTAGTACCTCTTCTAACTCTGGTTGATCGTCATTAGTTTCCTGGTTGGATTTTTCCATTGATTGGTCACTTTTCTTCCGTAATTCCTTTATTTCTTGGGCGTACCCTTCAATGATCCGGTCCAGTTGTTCTTGATACCCTTTCCTTTTCTTGGAATGCCTTATTCTCCCTGTGGAAATATTTGCTTTAAGTATTTTATTGGTTATAGTCTTCTTTGTTGTAGCACATTTCTTCTCTTCGTCCATCTTCATGAAGCTCCTTCGATACTCCTCCCTATAGACTCCTTCTTTACGGTTGATGACTGGGAAATAAATCATATTAATTAGACCACTTCGAGTCATTTCGATTAATTCTTTTGTTACCCTAGTCTTCTTTGGCCGTATTATTCTTCTTTCTTCCCTTTTCTTAATAATTTTGTTCCTTTCTTCATGAATTTTAATCTTCGAATTCACTTGTTCGGTAGTTGTATTTCTGGGTAATTCTTTTGTCTCCACTTGATCATCACACATGGGCAGATTATTTTGTTCTAATTTTTCCTTCTCGGCTACTAACTCTTCCGCTTCTTTAATTACCTGAGTGTTCTCTATACTTCCGGTATCGATCTCCTTATATTGAATATCTTCCTGATTTCTGTCAAACTCATTTTCAGACGATGATGTATTTGAGTCCCCTTCATTCTCAGTTTGTTCGACCTCATCTTCAGGTTGCAATTCTTCTGTGGTTTCATCATTGGATGCTTCTTCAGTCTCTGAGTTGTTGTCGTTTGGTAATTCTCCTCTTGTTGTCTGACCCAATTCTTCCGTATATTTCTTATTCATTTCATCCATTTTCTGGCTAATCTTATTTAATGTGGTGTTCAACTCCTCTTTTAAGGCTCTGCCGCTGTCTTCTATTTTATTGTTTAACATGTCCATGGTTCTGTGGGTATTGTCTATCTTTTTATTCAAGTCTTCTTTCAGTGACTCCATATTTTTACTAATAGACTCCATTTTTTTATTCAAGTCACGATGATTCTCCTTCATTTACTCTATATTTTTATTTAAATCTTCCTTTAATGCTTCCATGTTTTTGTTATTCTTGAGACTATCTTCCTTCAAAGTTCGACTATCTTCCTTTAAAGTTCGGTTGTCCTCCTTTAATGATTCCATCATTCTCCTCATCCATTCTTGGAAGGCTGTTTCTCCTGATTGCGTGACTCCCTCAGCTTGTCTGGGTTGGTTGTCGACCCTCACTTCTGCTTCCGGTTCTACCTGGGGTGTTTCTTCGGGTCGAGTTTCTATGTTATTAATGGTAATGACTTCCATCTCGTGTGTTGGTTGTGTTTCCGGTGTCTCAGTATTCATCTGTATTTCTCCTACTCGGCTGTCCTTGTATCTTGTATCGTATTGATGTATGTGTGGCATGTTTGTTCTTTTGTGTTTGCCGGGCTGATTTAAAATATAAAAAATATTTTCGTTTAATATTTTTCAGCCTCACGTTGCTGGTCGCCAATTTGTAACGAATTAAAAACTTTAGTGTTTATATTTAAAATATTAATAAAGGTTGTAGTGGTTGAAAATCGAAAGTTACTAATTTTATAAAGTAATTAAAATGTAGCATTAGATGTTATTAAAAGTGTGTTTACAATTGCAAAATTATAAGTGTCTGAAAAGACCTCTTTTAGATAAAAAATAAGATAATTGCATTAATATTATTTGAACAATAACGTTGCTTAAATTTAAAAATAAAGTGTACTAGTTGGTCGCTTGATGATGGTGACCGTCGTGCTGATACTAGCAGCGAAACTCGTCCTCCAGGTTGATAGTCGTCTAAGTACGTAAAGTCTAGTAACGTCTGGACAATAGAATTAATAAAATACACTTCCACGTACCTGTTCGTGTTTTCTGGAAGTTCAGAAGTTCAATAAATCAATAAGCTGCCAAGACGGTTTACAAAACCAACTTATTTCATCTACCAGGTTAGGTTACCTTGTTTAATAATGGGCGCCACACAGGTTTATTTCGGGAAAATCCCGTGGAAAACCCATTAATAGAATCAAATAATAATTTTAAAAAATTGAAATCGTGTTTATTGCCCTTATGGCAATGCAATTCAACAATATTTAATCACAACTAAAAGTTGTTTTGATTCTTCTGAATGAATTATTTATCTGATTTTAGAAATAAATTAAGTCAAGTTATGCTGCTAATAATTGGGTTTTATTTGTACCCTTGATAGTGAATTCAAACAAATATAATTAAAAGAATACATTGATGTACAATTGCAAATATTTTGTTACATACCCTATATAACTGGCTCAGAGCATAAACAATAATTCTGGTTAAGTCCAGATACTCTTTACTTTAAACATTAATATCATTTATATCTCAGGCGTAAGTTCTTTGAAACACAAAAAAGAATGCTCATGCCTACACAATAGCTAATTATTTCATAATATAATATCGACTAGTAATGCCTTTTAGTTTACTAATATAAAAATCGAACCTATTTTATAGGTTAGGCGTTCATCATGCTTGATTAATTATTTACAAAGTTATATGGTGAGATCACTTATGACTAACATCCAACTTAAATAGGATTGACAAATCCATTAAATAAATTCAGACATGGTGTAATACAGAAAATGTTTCAGTGTTATGCGTCAGTACAGGTTTGTTTACCAAAACATATAGGTTATTGCACTCAGTGTAATGGAATAAATTGTCACAGTTACCTTTGTGTTTTTAATCTTTCGATTAAAATTCAATTAAACACATAAGTGGTCGGATTGTAATGACCATTGTTATTCACTACACACCCACTTGAACAGAAAATATTGGTCCGCTTCTGACTAAAAAGGACCTTATATGATACTATTTAATTATTTCTTCTGTTCGTTATTTTCCCGCACTAAATAAAATAATACTCCACTTCGATGCACTGTTTCTATGTAGAGTATCTTGTAGTTACTTTTTGTTGTTGCCGAAATGATTCCATAGATGCACTATTACAATGAAGCTATCAGTTAGTAGAAATTTTGATGAGACGAGCGTACCTGCCGCTCTGGATGAACGTTAAAAGTGTCTAACGGCAATTAGCCGCTCTTCTTTATATACCCTATGCTTTGATCAGCCTTAGGCGATTGTTTTACTTATTAAGCTATTTTCTGATTGGCTTAGCCAGGCGTTACGAAAGTGATGTATTGTCTTTCCAACTGTCACTAACGGTTTTTTAACCGACTTTCGCCAGAATGATTGACAGCCATCGTTGTTGTTAGTGTTGATAAACAGATTTCTTATTTATTATGTACAAATGATGCTAACGCCTGTCACGCACTTATTATAGTTGCGATCGGGGTCGTATCACTATCAAATTAAAGGATATTTTTTCCTCTTCAATTTGATATAGTTTGACACTGGTTTATTTACACGTTCACTGACATTTTTTAATAAACAATGTTCAGGTATATGGCTTCGCGCTGTCGTCTGCTAATCAAAGCCGGCGATTACTCTCTCTTATCAATATTGTTTGTATTCCACATCGCGTTTTTTCACTTAAACGTCTATGTTAGAACACTATTATATCCGTACTGATATTTATTTTCTGAATATTATGATTAAACCTTAACTTATACATTGCTATGAACTATACTTACTCACTATGACATTTTGTTTCACATTATTTTGCTCCATGCTATTAGTTAGCAATTGAACTATTAATTGTATAACATATTAATAATGCTTATCGCCATGTTTGGTACAAAGATTGTTCAGTGTATGTGATTTACACTTCTGGTACTTTCTACTAATCACCTTACTGATGATTGTTTGTTTTAGGCATTGCCGAGGCATACCGTTTGTATCGGATTTATGCCTTAATAACGTTTATTAGTTCACATTTCGGTACCTTGATGAGGTAGCTTATTTATATAAGGTTCCCTCTTACAAATATTTTTACTTGTCATAAGCACATTTGAGACTGTAATACAGCTTCAATCTTATATTGTGGCCATATCTAATCTTAGTCCTTGGCATTAATAGTTACTAGTCATAGTTGATTTATTCTCAGCCAAATGCTGATGCTGATATCCCATTATTCGGATTCTTATTTAATGGTTTTTATTAGCATGTCACATTCCATTTAAGTTATTCACTGACTCGCTTGACAGCTTAAAGTGAATTTAATTTGTCCATTAGTTTGTGTCAGTTATAGTATGGTTGTAGTGTCAAGCAGTGTTTAGGTTTACTGCTTCTTGTGGCACTTCTTCTTCTTTCTTCTTCAATGGTTCCTCTCTTCTTGGCTACTCTTATCATTATATTATCTATTTACATTACCGTTATGTATTTATTAAATCTAAGGGCATATGTCTAGGTTATGTAACACCTGGTCATGTTACAATATTTATTTTTAGAACTTTGTTAGTTTTATGCCAAATTCAAATTCTTCTTTTTAATTAATTCCAATACATTTTTCATAAATCATTTGTAATAAGTTGATCTTATCATGTTTTAAAATTTTGATGGTTTTATCAAAATTCAAATTCTTCTCTTTTTTAATTATTCCAAATGGTTCTCTTTCAACAATTTTGTGTAGTAAGTTGGTCTTACGTGTATTTTTGGATTTTGGAGGTTTTTCACTAAATTCAAATTCTGTTAATTATCTTCAAATGTTCTTCAAAATTGTTTGTAGTAAGTTGATCTTACTTATATTTTAGGATTTAGTGGTTTTTTATAAATTCATTCTTTGTTTCCAAAATTTTTTACTTTCAAAAATTAGTGTGTAAGCTGGTCTTACTTCATTTTAGAATTTTGATATTTTTATTATATTCTAAATTCTTTTCTTTTTATTATATCTCAAATTGTTTCTTTCAAAATTGTTTGTAGTAAGTTGATCTTACAATTATTTTTGGATTTAGTGTTTTTTTTATAAATTCATTCTTTGTTTCCAAATTTTTACTTAAAAAAATTAGTGTGTAGGCTAAGCTGGTCTTACTTCATTTTAGAATTTTTATATTTTATTCTAAATTCATTCTTCATAATACTTTTTCATGGAGGCTTGGTTGTACACTCCTTTAACTCTTCCGGAAACTATCTCTCTCAGTTCGTACGTATTATTATGATTATTTTTGACAACAACATATGGTCCTGTATATAGTAATAATAACTTTTTGTTACCCCTTCTAGGGTGCTGGGCAGTTCTCGATTTTTTAATAGAACTTTCTCACCCTCTTCGTAAGTTATTATACGTCCTATTGCCTTTTGATATTTGGCTTGCCGTTTCTCTTGGTCTTCGGCCACCTTGTTATAGAATTTCACCTGGTCAAACTTACGACCATTGTTTGTTGGGAACTCTATTATTTCTTCAATTTCTTGGGGGGGTTGGTTTCTCATACATGGCGGAGTAAGGGGTAATTCCTATAGCTGGATGGTGGGCAAAATTTAGGAATTTCTCTGTTGCTGCTAAGTACTCTTGCCACTTTTTCTGTTGGTTGTGACAGTACGTTAGCAAGATTCTACCCACTTCTCTCAGTACCCTCTCAGCCGGATTACTACTTGGGTGGTAGACTGACGTCTTATAGGTTTTAATCCCAAGTGATAATAATGTGTCTCGCCATCTTCTCCCTTTAAATTGAGTACCATGGTCGGTAATGATTGAAGATGGTTTACCTATCTCTGGCACATACAACTCTGTTATTACCGCAAGAACTTTCGCTGTGGTTGCCCGATTAACCGGATATAGCTTTGTGTATTTAGTATAATGGTCCATGATTATTATTAGGTACTTGTACCTGTGTCGACCGCCGCTATGGGGAAATGGCCCGCAGATATCTAAGAACACTTTCTAGTTTTGCGTTCGATGTTATTGGTATCATTATACCCTCTTTCTTCTCATTGTTAATCTTAACACACTGGCAAATATTACAAGACTTCAGGTAATTTCTTACCTTTCGGTTAATGTTCTTTATTTTGCAATTTTCATCTAAAGCCCGTATCACTTTTAGCGCTCCCATATGGCCATATACCTTATATGATAATCGATTATAACTTCCTTCTCGATTTGGTGCGGAATAATCACCATCCATGTTTCTTCATCCAATGCTGTTTTGACGAATAGTATTCCTTTATTGAGATGGTAGTATTTGGAAACGGTGTCATCGTCGGCTTCCAATCGATTGATTATGTTTTTCAGTTTAGGGTCAGACTGTTGGTGGATATGGATGTTTATCAATAGAGCTTGTAGATCGGATCTGGTTTTAAATAAGTTGTAAATTTTAACTAAGCTCTCCTTCTCTCCCTCGAAGGTCTGGTCTTCCAAATTGATCCGTGACAACACATCGGCTACCACATTCTTTTTTCCCGGAATATACTCCCATTGTAAATTGTATTCTTGTAAGGCGAGTACCCATCTAGCCAATCGGCCGTGACTCAATTTGCACCTACGTAGAAATGAGATGGATTTATGATCAGTGCAAACAGTGACTGGATACCTGATAATGTATGTCCGGAACTTGCTGCATGCGAATACCACGCTAAGCAATTCTTTCTCGGTCACATTATAATTCTTTTCGCATTGATTCAGTGTACGACTAGCGAAGCTTATCACCAGATGGTGACCCTCCTCATCTTCCTGGTATAATGTTGTTCCTAAGCTGATGTCGCTAGCATCGCAATTCAAAAAGAATGGTTTCTTAAAATCCAGGTGACGAAGTATAACACTCTCCAAGAACTTTTCTTTTATCAGTTGGAAGGTAATATCTTGTTCTTCACCCCAGGTCCATTTGTTTTTCGCAGACAATTGTGGTTGAAACTTGGCTGTCAACTCGGAATATTTGTGCTGAAACTTTCTGTAATAGTTACAGAGTCCGAGGAAAGATTGTAACTGTTTCCTGTTTTTTGGTTGCGGGAACTTCTGAATTGCCTCCACTTTTTCTGCTGATGGGGTAATACCTCTATCGTCTAGATTGAAACCTAAGAATTGTACTTCGCGCGCAGTGAACTTGGATTTCTCCAATTTCAAAGTTATGTTATTCTGCGCTACCTTTTTGAGTACATGTTCTACTCGATAACAGTGTTCCTCCCAGGTTTCTGACGTAATGAGCAAATCGTCTACATAGACTGTGGTAAATTGGAGTGCTTCTTGTCCAAGTATTTGGTCCATACAGGCCACAAAGATGGCTACTGAGTTTACAAGTCCGAAGGGCAGTCTCTTGAACTGGTAATTGCGCCCTTCGAAAATGAACGCCACGTACTGACGGCTTTGTGGATGCAACTCCACTTGCCAGTAACCACATACAGTGTCCCAAGTACTGATAAACTTGGTGCCGTGAAATCGTTTTAGTATCTCCTCTATTTCACCAGGTGATGTTCGGTCATTCACAATGGTTTTATTTAGCTCGCGCGCATCCAAACACAGCCGGACTTGTCCGTCTTTCTTGGGAACAGCAATAATTGGACTAGTGTAAGGAGATTGACTAATCTCAATTATGTCACTGCTGATCATTTTATTAATTTCTGTTCTCACGGCCTCTTTTAGCGAATGCGCGATTGGGTATGACCTCCGGTTAAACTCCACGTTTTCTTTGAACTCAAGTTTGCACTGATAGTTTTTAACCTTACCTGGCTCGTCTGAAAACACTGATTTGTATTTCTCGTATACACTGATTAAACGATCTGCTAATTGTATGGGTATTTTTTCGTTGTTGGTTCCGCACTGGAAGTCTCGTATCTCTTGTATCTTTACTGACCATAAATCCTCTCCTCCATTGTTGTATATAATTGGTTTATGAAGGGGGCTGTTCTTTACAAAATTTATTTTACAAAGTTGTTGGTGTATTGGGCTGGGCAGTAAATTTGCGCCTCCTACCAAATCTGCGGTCCACGTTATTCCGTCTGGAAATAGTGACACTTTCTCTTGGTTAAGGTTGATAATGGCGGAGTACCTTCTTAGACTATCGCAACCTACCAGTATATTGAATGGTAATCCGGTGGCGATCAAAAATTCCATATCTAAAGCTATATCACGGCTAACAACACTTAAGGAAACTTGCTTCCTAATAGTTTTGTTCTGGCGGCCAGTTGCACCTATCAAAACAATGTTATTCACTGGTAGCATAGGCAAAGTTTTCCCACACTCTTTTTGGATTCTTTCCAGTTCATTCGCATTTATTATAGAAATATTCGCACCGGTATCTATCATGATTTTCGCGGGAATTCCTTCTACCTCCGCTGTTATATACAATATCTCATTGTTATTATTATCGAGGCTCGTTTCGTTTTCCTCTAGAAGTTCTGTTCTTATATTTTTTAAGTAATTGTTACTTATTATGGTGATGTTTTTTAATTTGGTTGCCTCTTGCAACTCATCTTTGTATCCAGGAAGTAGGAGCAACAACGGGTCGTGATAGTTTATTACTGCCTCCTCCCGTTTAAATTATTGTGGTCATCGCTGGGAGTCGGATTGACAGAGGCATCATTCTGGAAACTCTGTGTCGGTTCCTGCCGCGCTGTACCCTGTTCGAAGGTTATTTCCCTGTTTTGTTGTCGGCCAGGATCCTCCAGGCTGGTACTCCTTCTTCCATGTTCATGGCTTGGACCGTCCCGTTCTTCACTTCTTCGTCGTCGATCTCCACCGTGGAAACTATTCCTCCGTTGTTGGTAGTACCTTCTCGGCCCTCGATCTTCCGCTCTTATAAAATTAACCCTTGGGCGGGAAACTCTATTGTTATTATTATTATAATTATTATGGTATTATAATGATATGTTCTTTTCCAAATTCTGCCATTACCAAGTTATATTAATGATTATTAAATTTCATATTGTAATAAAAGGTTTATATTCCCTTAATTTCTTGCAATTAGATAAATTGGTTAAGTTTTAAAATATTATGTTGGGATATATGACTCCCCTCTCCAAATTTTTGAGTTCTGTCATTTCCATTTTTATTAATAATTCTGGCTATAATTTTACAAAAACTTTCTTAGTTATATTTCTTATTACATGGCTTTGTTTCTGATTTACATTATCTAAATCCCTTCAGTTTAAATGTATTTATGTACTTAGTTTCTCAGTTTTGATGATGTTTAGTTATTAACATTTGGCCTAGATTCCTAACAGTTTTTACATACAAATTTTTATAAATAATACATATTGAGTTATACCCTCTCTGACTTTCATTGATATTGTAACATAAATTAAACATTTTCTTCTTGTAAACAAAATAACAATTAATATATGTTTCATACTATTAACATATAACAAATAATTCCAATTAATAGTTGTCTTTAACAAATCAGACATTTTTTTATACTCAAAGATTAATAATGATACATAACAAATGTCATATATATAAAGAATGTTGTTCCATTCTAACATCTTAATTAGTTATTAACAATAATACCTGTAATAAATATTTTACTCTTGATTGTAAAAAATGTTGAGCGGTCTGTTGAAGCTGACGTCTAAATGTTGGAGCCGGTGCGTGCAGTGTGGCAGGAAACACATCACAATGATACCATTTTCTTTTGCGTACGTAAGAACGTCAAAGTTCGTGTGACTGCTGTGGCCGTCAAGAAACAACAAAGCTTTATTTTCCTTGGTCGGTTTGGCAAACTTAACAAAATGTGCCATCCATTTAAGGAAAACTTCTCCTGACATCCATCCTTTTTCCTGTGCGAATCCAACAGCACTGGTCGGAGCGTTGTCCATCAAGTCTATCTTCATGTTTTTTCTCGGAAAGATGAATGCTGGCGGAATGTAACTTCCTAAAGCATTTGCACAGCATACCGTGGTGTAGTGGTGCCTCTCTCTGCACTGGTCAAAATGCCGACTTGTTTGCGTCCTTTGGTTGCAAATATTTTCGGGTGTTGAGATGGAACTGTTGTAAATCCAGACTCGTCGACATTCCAGATTTGCTGAGGTTCAAATTTGAATTCGTCAATGGTTGCAGTCAAGCA
Source organism: Magicicada septendecula (assembly GCA_034769895.1). NCBI lineage: Eukaryota > Metazoa > Arthropoda > Insecta > Hemiptera > Cicadidae > Magicicada > Magicicada septendecula. The sequence continues at coordinate 399,614,668 of CM068371.1, read as the reverse complement.
ACGGAAATATTTTTGTACTTGAGGCTTGTTGAATGCGCTTGGCCCTGGCAGCAGATGTTGCTTCTGGAATGCGAAGCGATATCGAAGGATTGCGCTTTCTAAAGCCCCTCAGACAATCTACACCAGCCGCTTTTGTTATCTCAGAAAATCTGTGCGAATTTTTTTTTTTTTTTTGCAACAGTGACTTGATAAGCCAGCTTTCGAACATCAGTCGTAGTCATTCCAAAAAAACTAGTTTCTAAGGTCTTTAAATGTTCGACAATTTCTTTTTCGAGTTTGGCATTAAATGTCACCTTGTGTCCACCCAAATAACCCTTGGTGATTCTTCCTCCAGATTTTGCGTGACGTCTCAACGTAGTGAACGGAACATCAAACGTTTTTGAAGCCAGTAACCAGCCCACTCTTTTGGTCCGAACAGCCTCGATAGCTTCTTGCATCTGGTTCTCGCTCCAAGACTGCCTTGTAGATTTATGAATGTATGGAGCCATACCTGAAACAAAAAATTAAAGACAAATTAATAAAAACGTCACCATGTACACTACGAGGTAGTTAGTATGACCTATGACAGAAGATCAGTCAGGACAGAAAGTGATTTATGCAAAATGGGTTACATTTCGCCCTTGGAACAGAATATAAAAAATATATTCTTATTATGGGTGAGATGGCATACTGTAATGGGTGTCAGCTCACCTTAAATACACCGACTTAACCGAAAATTATTTTAAAAATTCCATGCTTCAAATAACGCCTAACAGCAGAGTCTATGAGAATCACCACTTTCTATAAGTACTAAATGCATTAAGATTTACCTCATATCATGCACTGCTTCAATATCACGACAATTCCAAACGTTACAAAATATTTTTTCAAAATAGCGTCTCCGAAACAATCACGTGTATCGAACCCAAAATGGCGGCAAGCGCACTGACACATACCTAGCACGGCTCCCCGAGCTCGAGCGAACACGCTTAATGGGGTCGGTGGCGCCATCTAACGTATAGTTTCAAAAATGTCGCTGCTATACCGTCTCAGACACTCCTCCCTATATATATAGAAATTAACAAGAGTTCACTTAAAATACAAATCTTGCAGCACACGAAAAATTTTAGATTAACTGCTAAGCTACATGTTGCTCCACGAATTTTTCAACTCCTCCTCGTACAGAGATATTGGCTTTGTAAACTTTAGTATTTAAAACTGTTTCAAAAATAATTATAGATTACTGTTATTCTTCTAATGTACCTAAATAAATTAAATAGTTCTGTTTGTAATATTCATTAAATATTATTATATACATACCACCAAAATCAGTAAAATTTCATTTTTTTTAAATTATTGAATAAGGCCTTTTCGAAATTATTATAATTTCATGAGGTGAACCACTTTATGGGCCATCTCATCCCATTCAGGAACTCTGTGGCTCGGATGAAGTAAACCTTTACTGGTCAGCCATTTTATAGTATCTGCTTTTTCGGTTTTTAGTAATAGGTATTTTGTTCCTTTACAGCTCTCCTCCAATCCTGTAATGTGTCTACAAACCACTCTGTAAAACTGTTTGATTCATTTCTGCCTGGTATTTGTCTGCGCTTTTTGATTTGAAGACCAGTCCTTCCTAAAAGTCTTGTGCTGAACCACCATGACAGATTATCGATGTAGAGCCTTTTTCAGGTGGAACATGAAAACCACCTGTATTCTGAGATATGTGTATGTGTGTGTGTTGCTTTGTATGATTATAGTTGGACCAAGCTTCATTTAGGTAAATTATTGTAAACTCAAATGGTTATTGTCTCAAACTACACATTTTTCATAAGAATGTTATTTTCACTGCAACAGTGTTTTGCCTCTATTAAAAACAGTCTGCCATCATTAAATGTTTTAAACTTAAATTCAATTTGCTTCAATCTCTTCTAAATCGACTCAAGTACTCCAGTTAAAACGTATTTTTCTCTCAAAAAATTTTAATTTTTTGACTGATCAGATATTCCCCTGAGGACATTGTAAGATTCATAAAGGCTCAGCAAATACAATGGCTAGATTACCTGGACCAGATAGATAATCAGCATATACCAAAGAAAATCCTGAAGGTGCAAGTCTATAAAAACATAAAGAGGGGCCAATGTAGGATAAGATGGTTGGATGATGTGCTAGAAGATCTAAGAACAATGGATGTGAGGGGTTACACTGAGATGACAGTGGATAGGAAACATTGGAGAAGATTGGTGTTGGAAGACAGGGCTAACGTTGGGCTGTAGTGATAAAAAAGAAGATCAGATATACCCCGTGATCGTAAAACTTATAGACCATACACCACATGACATGCTTATCAAAACCATCAAAATCTTAACACTTTGTGAGCTTTTCTTTTTCTGTGGAGACAAGAGTCTATTGGGGGGGGGGGGGTATGATTGCTGATTCAGCATTATTCATCAAGTTGAAAATTGTGTGTTTTTGCTCCTTCTCTTATTTTTTGCTGAACGCTTTGAAGAGACAAAGAACACATTGCTGCTGTTGGTTTTTTGATGTATTTAACCACTTCAATTATGGATGTGTTTGGTCCGTTTGTTATGAAGCTCTTAAGATAACTGTGTACATTGAAACCCTTTTAAAATTATTTAAAATTGAAAAGCATTAAAATAAAAGATATTCTGGTTTAACACAAAACTACACATTCCAGAGCACATTATTTATATCTGTCACATGAAGCTCTTGTCAAAAGTGGTACAATATGTGCAGTCATGAATGAGACCTGTATAAAGAGCAGGTCAGCAAGTAGATTGCCATTGTGAGGGAGTCAGAGATGCCGTACTTCATCCTGGAGTGTGACTGGCTTTTAACACGTGACTACAATTGTTAAAGACATTTTTTGTGGGTAGAGAGCTTTCTGTCCATCTGTAAGAAACAGTGCATTGGTTAGTTCTCACATAGAAGTACTTTTTTTCACCGACTGCTGTCTTTCAGTTCAAGTCTACAGTATATAATTAGGGTTTATTAACAGCTTTTCTCACTAGTAACGTATTGGTGAGTGAAGGGTTTTTCTACAGCCACATTAGCCTTTTAATTTTTTGAAAAATAGCATTAACTGTACGTATGAGCATTAATAGCTCTAAAACAATCTACTTCATACTGGAAAGATCAGAAAGGAAAATTCTTTTTTGATATTGAGTTTAGCAAAATTAGTTTGCAGACGATTTTTAGTACTGTAATGTCTAGTTTTACTATTCAACTGCTGAAAGATGGATTTCAATTATTAAAATTAGTTTAGTGACATGCAGATCATCACAGTCTCTTTATACACATTATTCTGCAGCATTTTGTTGTGAAAAATATTTAAAATTATAAATTGATGAGGTGGCTCACTGTTAACTCCAAAACATACAACAACTCCCTGTGTGTGTATGTGTGTGCGCGCGCACGCGTGTGTGTGTGCACGCGCGTGCGTGCGTGAGAGAGAGAGAATAAGTGAAAACCTGTGTACATAATTTTATTAACATCTTCATGTACTAACAAGATTATAATTTTTTTGTTCTAGACACGAAGTATTACATCGATGATTCAGCATAGTGAGATAAGTGTGGGATCGTAAGTATCTTTTTTGTTCTAAATGTGTAAAGTAATTGATGTTCTAAATATCTTGTTTTTACCTCACTCTAAATTCAGTGTTCTGAATTTTGATTTTAGTAAAGGAAATGTGTAAGAGTGAAAATATTGGACAACTCAGAAACCTAAGTAAGCAACATGTCTGCTGTGTTAGAAGTCGTCTTTTTTCCGTTCCAAAATAACCTCTTTGTCAAATACTCCAGTTAAAGAGTCTTCACACGACATGACAAAAACAAAACTTCTGTTTACGAGAAGTTAAAAAAAACAGACTTGAGATCCCACATTTGATAAGTTTCCAAAGTGTCTGTAATTTTATCATTCATCAAAAGTACTTATTAGGTGTCTTGCTAAGTAATGGCCAAACTGTAATATTCAGAAAGTTTTGTTCTCACAACCAAAGTCAGTCCTTTATTTTACATAAACTTCAAATGAATGTACTGTATCTAGTAGGCACAGTACCCACACCCTCCTGTCTATTAGATTTTGTAAAAAATACAACTTTTTTAAAAAAAAGCTGATAATAATGAAAGTATTGTAAATACTTTCCTGGGTGGACAATTCTAAGTTTGTAACTTTTAGATGTTGTAAACCATAATATCATGCGCTCTTTCCATTTTGTTGTTAATTCATATATTCTCTAAAAGGCTATGTAGCAATGAAGCATGTGTTCAAATATATCTTTAAAACTTTGTTTTGCTAAAAATTTTGAAACTATAATTATGAAGTACACAAAATATTGCCACCAAACTACAAAAATTTTATCTAGTGCATGTTTACCAATAATTTCTGTTATACAAAGTTTTGAACATAACAACTTTGCACCATTCTTTGCTAAAATTTTAGTAGAGGATTAATAGAATTACAAAACCTACTGACACAAGTAGAACATGCGTAAATATAAATTAATGTTACTGTAATTTAGTAGCAGTATTGTAACAAAAATACACTTCATTCCATTATATACAGAGGAAGCAGTTTGAATGCAAAATTATTTAAAACAATAAGAAATTCTAAGACATTAATATTACTTTTTATACTAAGAATTCAAAGATTTAAAAGCTGTACACGTTTTTTCACCAGGATAATATTAAGTTCCTTGCAAACTTCATGGGTGTGAGTTCTTGAATGTAATGGCTAAAACCATTGAAATTTGTTAAATAATTAAGAAGCTCCCTGAGCAGCAGAATTCTGTCACTATTTTGAACAAGATACAACATTTATTATTAGGTAAATTTCAATGTTAGATAATTTTTTAATTATAAACATTACAAAAAACCAATTATTCTTTTTTTTTAGTAAAATAATAATTGGGATTCAGTAAACATTAAAAATTCCAAATTTCATTGGTTTTTCTATATAAATTTATAACCACAATGCCTGAGTTCATTTGAATTACATTTTCGCCAGCCCTTGGTGCCCCTAAAAGTTAGAAATGTTCATAGTAAACTTTACATTTCATTGTAGGTTAAGGGGATTCTAGCCTGAAATAGGTCATTTTTTTTTAATACCAATATTATTGGCCTATATATTTTTTTTTCTTTTTGTTATGACCAAAAACCAATAAAAATGGCATTTGTTTGATTTCAAAAGCATATGTATCTCCGTTATGAATTTTTTACATTTTTTTATGTACATTTTTGACCATTTTTCAATTTGATATAACTCTAAAACTACTATTTCAAATTTAATTGTTGATGTCTCATTTTGAAGCTTGTAACAAGTACTAATTATTTGGGTATGCACACAACCGTAACTTTTATGGTTACTTATTTATGTACAAAATCGTTTATATAATAAAAAATCCCGTGACCACTTTATATTCTAATATTTATAACTAAGGAATTACTTGGGTTAGAAAGATGATTATACCCAAAAAGTTTTCTTTTTATGTCCTGTATATGTGATAAAAATTTAATGACTGAAGCCTAAATAGTTCTTGAGTTATATCAATTTTTGTTTCATAAAACATGGAAAAACCTAACTTGCCAGAAATCACGATCAAAGTTGAGAATGCGATTTGGGCCAGAATACATAAATGTAATCAACCACAATGCATTTAAAATATTTTTATTTATTTTGACAACTATGTTTTTAGTAAAATTAGTTAAAAATTATTACATACAACATTTTAAAAATAATACATTTAATATATTATGCTCGGTTTGAAAGTGCCAGACGCAAGTCCGTAGGTATGCTAAAATTTGTTTTTAAGCATTTCTAAAACATGCCAGCACCATAGGTCAATCCTTCTCTCTCCTTTAGTCGTTCTTCCTCTTCTGCTTGAGCAGTTCTTAGTTTTCTTCTATACTGTTCAAATTTAATTGATTTACGAGAACCTAACCTAACCTAACCTTATAATAAAGTTTTTCAATAAATATCAGCTGTTTTATGACATTTTATGTTTATTTCAAACTAATTTTATGAAATGTAGTATGTAAAAATAGTATCATCTTGAAATAATGTGAATAGTGTCAGTGATTTGAAAAAACGCAAAAACGAAGATGTGACGCCGTTACAAAAATTTATTTGTTACACTGAAAACAAATTTTAAATATGGATACATATGCATTTTTATTTTCTTTAATATACGTAGAATCCAAAAATAAAATTAAAAAAAATTGAATTTTTTTTTTGAAAAATTGCCAATTTTCAGGCTAGAATCCCCTTAAAATTCCCTATAGTCTGACAACTGGTTGAATATTCACAAATTTTTTATTCCTTTTTGGCCTTGGTACCCTGACATTTTGAAATTTCCAAAACTTTACACTATATTCAGATTACATTAATACCCCACATGGATTTCATAAAAATTTTAACCCACTTTTTGAGCTCTGGCATCCAAAAATTTTGAAAATTTAAGAAATGAACACTATATACAGATTTTGGTGGAAATCCCCTTTAATTTAAAACACATGGACAACCCCACAAATTTATTTGTTTTTCTTTCACAATTTGAACATCCTCATGTTTTTTGCCTCATGCCCCCTGTGTTGGGAGGGATCAGTCTCAAAAACAGTAGAGTCTGTAGGGTAAAAGTATGGCCATTCTTGCCAAGTTTTATGAAAATTGGTTGATCCGTTCAAATGTCATTGTGATTACCCCAAATAGATAGGCAAATGCCAAACAATTAAGTTAAAACTAAGAACTCACTTTGCTCATTCGAAAACACATGTATTCTTGCTAGATAATGCTGCATTTGTTGCTACATGATACTAAAATTAACTCTGTGTGTGTGTGCGCGCGCGCGCGCGCGCTTTTCGACAGAGGTAGCAAGGAAGCACAAAAAAGTGTTGAATTATTGTAGTAATAGTAATAGCTTGAATTATTGTAGCTCAATGTGGTATGTTTGTCAGTAAGAGAATGAGAATGTTGAGACTGAGTTGGTCTCGAGATTTAGTTATCCATGGATAGGGGGATTCTAATCTTCTTAGTTGAGAAGAATAACATGGGAATTGGTTCAAGGTTGTGGGAGTTGAGAATCGGCTCAGATGTAAATTGATCCATCAGTGTGCAACTACATCCTGAGACCCATGCAGCATAACCATAAAATACTATAAACAAACAAATTCAGCTAAAACAATCATTTAGTAAATCATCTTTCACTATATTTCCCACATATCTCTTGGTAATCAGTAAACATATGAACAGGATAAAGTGTTATTTACTTTTTTTTAGTTTACTAATGATTTGTAACTTAGTAGCGTATTATTATTGTACACCAAATTTTGATTTACGTTTTGCATTGACAGGTGCAATATTGGCGACACAGTACTAGTAGTGTGGGACGAAACTTACAAAAGTTATACAGTTTTACAAGACTCTTCATCATTATTTTTTGTTCATTTAGACTGCCTTGAAATTATGGACTTGCAAGTGCCAGCAGGTATGTGATTTGTTTAGTAGAAATAATTTCTACCCCTGGTACAGATTTACTGTTATGTAAATAAATTAATGTAAATGTGTAATGTGAAAAGTAATTTATCTAACTTCCATTTTTACAGATGGAAGTCCGCGACGCTTGTACAATTTGGCTGTGGTCACAGAAAAAGAATACTGTCATGCTAGAAAAGTATGTACTATATTAGATTCCATACAATAAGAACTTCAGTTATTTAAGATAATGAAACAAAGAAATATAAGAAAAACTAACTATAAATCACCACTAATGAAACCAGACTTAATACTTTTTGTGTATTTTAAAGATGAGAGTTATTACTTAAGAAATATGTGTCATGTTCTTATTTAAAGTTTTAGTACACACATATAGGAAAAAAATAATATTGGTTTGAAATATTTTGCTCTCTCAAACAGCTTTTCATCATCATGTAAATACAGTAAAACCTTGATATAACCCTCTCCTGCGGACTGGCCAAAAGGTGCTTTATATCGAGGGTCGCTTCATATAAAGGTCCCAAGTTAACTATTTAATTTGCCAGGACCGTGAAAAATGAGCGTTACATCAAGGGTCGCGTTTTATCACAGGGGCATTAGATGGACGTTCCACTGTATACATAGTTCACAGTAAAAAGTAACAGAATAGTGGTTTGTTCTTAAAAAACTAACAGTTTTTGTTTAGCCTTTTCACAAAATTGTCATGTTCATACATGTGTATATGTGAGGAATCTGGTGAGAGGTGGAATTTGTGTCATCGGGAGAATATTATGTTATGTTGAGGATGTGTGAGTCCAGATTCAGTTATATACTATGGGCCAGCTCGTCATCTTTTCAGTTGAGAAGAATTGCATGTGCCGGGGAGGTACCTCATTACTTTTGTGATAAAACTAGACAAATATCCAGATTTCATTGGACATGTTATATTACAGTGTTACAAATCTAGTTTTTTTGTTTTTTTATAATAGTCATCTCTGTGCTCATTAATTCTCTTTCTTAATGATTCTTTGAGATGTAATAAGAAGGCCAGTGTACTGTTCAAAAGTGTGTATTCCTCATCTTGTTATTTGAATTAGCAGTCTCTGTAATTTCAACTTTGTCGTGTTTACTTGCTGAACTGCTACTTATCATGTTCCCGGATGAGTCCTTTCAGTGTTTCCACCATTTTCAAGTCCTAAACCACGACAAAAAATCGTGATTTTAGGACTTGAAAATGGTGGAAACACTGAAAAGACTTGTCCGGGACATGACAAGTAGCAGTTCAGCAAATAAACACAACAAAGTTGGAGTGTGTATTATATTTGAAGATTTATGTGTATGGTAGTCCTTAGTCAGATATTTCTGTTTTGTTACTGAGAAGCTGAATACTATATAGATTTTGTGAATCAGACATGTTTTATAATTTGATTATTGGCAAGGGTAGGACCATAGTTGTTTCAGTTGTTCCCTGGTTATGATCTTTTGTTAGTTGGTCAGTTTCAGCGTGTTTTTGTTTTACATTGGGAAATGTTTGAATATTTTATTGGATTCCAGAGGTACGTGATAAAACTTAAATTGTAATGTATGTGGCAAAATTGTCTGTTAGCATTGCAGTGTTCTGTGGTTCATTCAAAGTAGTTACGAAGTGCTGAAATAATAGGGTTTTTTCTTGCTTCTACAGAATTTGTAAGGACTGTAACTTAAACTTGGTATGTTTGGTGTAACAAGTTTAAGAATTAAATTTCATTTATTCATTATTGATCCCTCTGTACACGTAAAACTGTGCTAAATATAAAGATGAAAACTAACACACATTTCGACATGTGCTAGAATATACAGAATATCGTAATGTAAAGAAACAAGTCTCTTTTGTTTATGGAACTTTACCTTTTTAGAGGTCATTTGATGTCAAACGACCCATAAGGAAGAAATTATACAGGACAAAATTCATAGTCACTGTGCTATATAAATTTAGATTACATGAAACAAATGTTTATAAATGTGTAAATTGTTTACAGCCTGGAAACCGCTACAGAGTACCAAAGGGAACCAAGTTCTACCGAATCAAAGTGAAACCCCTGCAGCCCATATCGCAACGATCACAGTCTACAAGCACCACTACATAACCTTCACTTAGATTAATTAAATCAAGTTACTTGTAAGTGTCAAATGGAATATTAATAACATGATAACTATACAGTACTGTATAAATTGTTATTAGGAAAAGTTATTGTTAAATTATTCTTGAAAGTGTGAAGCTAGTTGCTGCACTGTTGAAATAATTAACAGTAGTTGTGGTTTTGTAGATGCCTGTTGTTGCGTAATTAAAACAGCTTCTACATGAGTTCAGTATTTTTGGAATCAGTTTGTTGTTATGGAATTGTTTTGTAATTTAACAAATTTTGGTGGATGTATATAATAATTTAACAAATGTTGAGATGTATGTGTGTAGGTGGGGAGTGTTTCAATAATTGTTGAAAATAATTTTTTGTGCCAAAGGAACAGACTAATTTTATCAAAATATACCAGACAGATAGACAGACATGCATACATATATGTCTGTCTTGTAGACATATACCTGTGTAGCTGAGTCTAATGTAAGTCTTAATGCCATGAATTCTGTATTTGCTCAGTTGAGCCTAGGTTAAGGAGAAAAATTTCTTCGTCTCCTTCATCAATACAGGGATCATAATATTCCCATCTTTTCCAGATTCACAGTTGATCTTCTTATAAAGTTTTCTTACTGTGTCTCATAAAATTCTCTTTCTATGTCTTTGATCTTTACATCTAAAGCCAGTATTTCTTGTACCATATAGTTTACACTTTGAAGTTGGGGTATTAGAAAAATTACCCCAAATGTTTTATCCCAAGTGCATTGTGAGGTAAGATGGAGGCAAGACTGGCCATCCATCATAACGCATCATTTGTCCAGTCCCCATAGAAGGATGCCCCTTTCACTCCAATATTGTTATTGAAGAAGTGAGGAGTTATCCTTGAGATGGGTCTACATATTTGTTCCATGATAAATAGATAAACTCATACACACAATGCCGGTTGCAATCTTCATATTTAATCCCATGCAAGGCTCCTCTCTACACTTCTTTGGGGAGGGGGATAACTTGTTACGTGCATGGCATAGGGACACTAATCCCTTTTGTGAAACTACCTCATATGCAAATTCCACCAATGCCCTCAGAAGGAGGCTATATGGAGAAGAATGAAAAGAACTCTGCTACCCCTCAAATTCTGTAATAGGAAAAGAAATTCTCAAGGCTTGAAGGAAAATAAAAACAAGCCAAGGAAGACTTGACAGATTAAAGAGCTTGACACAAGTAAGTGGAAACAAAGTTAGTCTAGATTGATAGACCTCAAGAGGCATAAGGAAGAGTAGATAGAGCTCTGAGGAGGCTGATTGCAGCAGTACATAACATTTGGCAATATATGTCTATTGTCTACAGAAGAGTAACAAAAGACTGAAGAAGTAGATACTGAGAGAGTTAAAAGGTGAAAGAAGAAGGAAGTGCATGAGAATAATTGTGTTTGTAATGAGGACAGAAACAAACGGTGTAAGAAAAAAAATTAATTCTAAATTGTTAAAGTTATTTGTAAAAAGGGTTACTGTAATACATATACAAATAATAAAATTTAATGTATAACAAATTTTTCTTAGCGGATTTAATTATGGCTGGTGCCGCCTCTTGCATCCTAGCTTCCACTGGCGCCGGTCTACACAGTCCTGTTCTGTAAGTCCTCTTGCATTCATTGCATCTTCGATGTCCATTTTGCATTAATGTTTAGGTCTTCCTTTTTGTAACATGATAATGTTTTTAGGCTGGGGGTCATTCCACAAAAACTTCATCGAAAAACGTGACGCTTCCACACTTTCGATTCCCCACAGTCTAGAAATTTGATATGTAAAAACATCAAGACAGAAATAATCCCTGCTGACATTGAGGTTAGCAAACGTTTTAGTGAGAATAAAATTTGGTTTTACATGCGCTGTTTGTGATCGTCTGTGGTTTGGAAATGATTTACGTAAGCCACATTATACGTTTCAAAAGCCTAAAAACATTATCATGCTTTGATGTTTCGGTTTTGTCAAAATTTTAATCTGTTTTTCTTCTAGAGGGTGAATTCCATTCCCATACCTTCCTTGGCCATCTCTCATCCCACATTCTTTTTAGGTGTCCCAACTAATTCAGTCTTCTTACTTCTATTGTTTCTATAATGTCAAGGTTGATTCCCATCGCTTGTATTATCTCTAGATTTCTCACTCTATCTAGTCTTGTTAGTCTACAGCACCTCTGCCAGTAATCCATCTCCGTAGCTCTTACTATGGATTTATTACTTTTATTAATTTCCCACAGTTCTGCTCTATATAGGCCTATACTTTCGACTATAGTTTTATATATTCTGATTTTATTGTTTTTTGTTATTCGTGGACTCCAAAGCAGACTGTTTTGTTGCTGTCTTAGATTGTCCTAGTCTTACTTTTATTTCGTGTTTGGTGCCACCATTCGATATCATTGTTACGCCCAGATACTTGAAGTTTTAAATATTATTGATCACTTTTGTTTCTAGTTCTAGGTCTTGACCTTCACTGCCTACTATAAGGTACTCAAGTTTTTGAGGTATTTATTTCGAGACCCTATTTCGCATATTCTTCTGCTAGTTTCCTAAGCATATAACTTATATCAATTTCGTCCTCTGCAATTATAGCCTGGTTGTCTGCAAAGTGTATTGTAAACATACTGTCATTTCCAACTAGTACACCCATATTATGGCATTTTTTCCGCCATGATATTAGGGCTTCATTTAAATAGATCTTAAACAAAGTCGGAGCTATGAAACAACCCTGTTTCAATCCCTTATTAATACTTATCTTGCTGAATATCCTTTTCCCTATTTTAACTTGAGCTGTCATATCTTTATATAGGTGTTTAGTTGCTTTTATATATTTACTACTTATTCCTTGATTCCATAGCTCTCCATAATATTGCAAGCGGCACACTGTCATATGCTTTAGCTAAATCTATAAATACAATATGGGTATATAACAAAATTAAAGTTTTAAAAGTTAATGGCGGTCCCCATACTGTCCGTTGGGTGTGAATTATGGACAACAACCAAGAAGCAAGAAATTAAAATACAGGCCTCAGAAACAGCTTTCTTAAAGAGGAGTTAAAAGGTGTTCTAAATTTGATCATATAAAGAATTAAGTCATAAGAGAAGAGTAACAAGTTTTCAACTTAAATTAAAGATTAAAGTTCAGACATGAATGATCATAAACAACAGTGGAAAGAACACTTAAAAAGTATGTCAGATTGAAGATGGGGTAAACAGGTCGGGAAATATAAACCTATGGGACATCCAGGAAGTGGTGGATATGGCTGGAAGATCTTTGATGGTGGAACAGGCAGCACCTTGCCTATACCGTGATGGGAAGATGATAATTTTTATAATGTAATTCTAAGTTATTTGCTAGATACTGCTGTTCTTAGACGTTTATTGGATTTGACTGCTGAAAAAAAAGAATGAAAATTCTAAAGTGATCACACAATATTGTTGTGGATATTGTAACCAATCATTGTGTGGTACTTTTCTAAATGTACCCAATACATTTTTACACAATATGTATGAATGTAATTGTGATTTTATATCAAATTAATTTTTAAAATAATTTTGAATATTTGTGTTACATGTAGATTTTTCCAAGAAAGTATTGCATTGATTATGCTAGACAATTGAAACTCCACTGTACTAAGAATTACCATCGATAGGTTGTTGTTAAGAAAGGTGAAACATTTGTACATTTCTTGTAACATGTGTACTATTTTGTTTCAGGTTATATGTAGATTTTTCTAAGAAAGTGCTTGCATTGATTATGCTAGACAATTGAAACCCCGCAAGAATTACCATCGATAGGTTGTTCTTAAGAAAGCTGAAACATTTGTACATTTCTTTTAACATGTGTTCTATTTTGTTTCAGATAACAAACAAATTATCACTGATGTGGTATTAAGAAATAATGTTATCTTCCTCTCCACACGTCTGTTGGAATAATTGGATCAATTTTTTAAAGAACACACCTTCAGCTGATGTGTCTAGCTATAAATTGGGGAACGTGGATTTGTGAACAGTTAATGATTCCTTTTTTATTTATAAAAAAGGAAAACTTCAGTGGGTTTAATTTTCGTATATGTTTAATTTTCATATATGTTTAATTTTCGTATATGTTTAATTTTCGTATATATTTCATTATGAATAAAATGACTCCTAATTATGGTATTATGACTCCTAATTTTAAGTTGGTTTCGTTTGTATAATGCGATTTTACCACATTTAAATTGACATATGAACATTTACCATGTTTTATTTGAACTTATAATTGAATAATTATCGTTTATGTGTAAGGCAAATTGGTTTGTTTTGTGTTGTTTTTATAATTTTGAATCGGTAGTCATACGTTGTCTAAAATTAATATAAAACAAAAAGTAGAACTAAGATGATGAAAGTGATTATGACGTTATTAAATTATGTAGAAGGTAATGTTAATTCATTGGTTGCATTAGTACTATAGAGAAACAGTTTTAAGTTAAGAATAAAGTAGGGTAATTTTTATGTGCTAACAAAAAAATCTAAATATTGATTAAGAGTTTTTTTTATTAATTTTACTTATAAGGAAAACAAAAATTTGTTTCCAGTAGAAGTGTAATTTTTCATTTGTGAACTTAAAATATGGTATAAGTATGGACAAGAAATAATTATATGCAAAAGGCCTTATCACATTTTGTAATTAATTAAAGTTAATGTATTTTATAAACTGAATGCTCCCCAGTTAAGCTGGAAAGTGTCGTTCACTGTTCAGGCAAGAAAGGCGCGTTCTTTTTTTTCATATTTCAGATTCACATTTTATTTTAGTGATTCTCCAAAAAAATAAAATAAAATAAAAAGGTACTGGAATAGCAACATTGATATGCCTGTTAAGTATTGGCTCAAAACAGTATTAGCCTCAGCAGCATTTCTTGAATATTCTCTGGCTGTCTATTTTAAAGTTGTGGTGATACAGTTTATACTTCAAGAACGTTCCATAAGTAAATTGTATGCAGATTAATCTAAGAAATATGCAGGCCACAAATCTTTGCTGATAACTCTTTTTCATGAAAGAGTGAATTACAGACGGGTTCAAGAGAAGTAGATCTCACCAGAAGAGAAGTCATCAGTCAGTTTGGCGTAGAATTTTTATTGTACCACGGTGTCAATAGTTGTAAAAAATATTGGCCTCACTATATGAATACCAGACTCTGCTTTTCCATTGTGACGTGGCTTCTCATTCATCTGATAAGGGTTTCTCCAGACCAGTGTCTGGTATTAGCAGCTTGACGTGTCCAGTTAACTGCATTTACTATCTGTTAATTACAATAACTGGTGGACCTCAAAATAACAAAATTATTCAATAATAATTATAATAAGTTGTAAGGTACTGAATCCTATAAATTTTTCTTAAAATTCATATGTTGGGGCCTCATTTATTTATGTAAAGGTTTTCTTCAAATTATGTCATAAATTAAAACTTACAGTGTTGAAAAGACTGCCAATAGTGCAATTTGTGTATACAAAGACATATAAGACATATACATGGATGTTATAATATCATTATATTTTTTTTTATTGTAATGTAATTATAAGTAAGGTCATGTATCATCATATCTGAAAATTTTAAATAAAAACATACACAGTAAAATGGGTTTGCTATAAAGTTATTAATTCATATTGTGATTCTTGTTCATACAATGTACAAATTGAAATTTTAAATTGTTTTTTAATAAAAAGTAATTACAGGAATTTATTTTCTGCTACAATCAATACTGTATAATTGTAGCATACAACTTAGTTTTTAACAGACATTAGGAAAAAAATGTATTCACATTATTTTTGTGTAGATAGATTAGATAACAGTGAGCCTGTTTGTAGTTTACAAAACCTGTAAAAACCTATTAAATCCATCGTTTTGGGTAGGATTGTTTTCAGAATGTACAAGTTTGAAAATACTACTTCCTTCTGTCTGTCCTAGAGAATAAAGAGACTTAACATTCAGGCTACAGAACTGTCATTTTGACAGGACAGCTCATCTTCTATAGAATGCCAACGTCATCCTTACAAGGATGAAAAATTGTAGAATCCTGATCACTTAATTTTGATGAAGAAAGTTGTGTTAGTGGTTAAAATCACAAGCAGAATTATCACCGTTGCACACCACTATATAAAAATATTCCGATTAGTGCTTTCAAGCTTCACAGCTCATCGTCAGATCGGAAATGAACCATTAACTTAAAAATAAACCCTTCACCCCCACCCCACCACACCTTGCTCACACACAACAAGCTATAATTCAATGTCCCTTCCTCCCCTCTGAGCCCTGTCCCTCCATCTGGACAGTTACATATTTTTCTAGCAAATTCCTTGTGTTTCAGTGTTGTGTGTGTGTGCGTGCGTGCTTGCGTGTGCGTGCGTGCTTGCGTGTGCGTGTGTGTGTGTGTGTGTGTGTGTGTTCTATTTTAGCTTTTTGTATGTTAACCCTTTTCATAACTTTATCCACTATGTTGGTGTTATAATTATTATTCCTTACAATTCCCTTTATTGTTTTTAACTCCCTATCTTTTGTTTGGTCTCTTTTAAACACTTCTGAGCTTTTAGGTTTAATAACAAGTTTTATATACAGAAAAAAGGATTACCTATGGGGTCTTCATTATCCCCTATTCTTGCAGAAATATATATGAATGATTTTGAAAAGCAAGTAATAAGTTCCACCAAGTATAAAGACAATATAAAATTATGGACTAGATACGTTGACGATGTATTAGTAATTTGGGAAGGAAGCATAGAAGAAGTGCATGAGTTTATAAATGAGGTAAATAATAAGGATAAAAACTTACAATTTAAAGAAGAGATAGGAGGTAAGAAAATAAATTACTTAGATTTAAACATAGAAATTAAAGATAATGAGAAAGTACAGTTTGGGATAAGGAAAGAATCGTATTCTGATATAATTTGTCCTACCACCCATATAGATATAAAATGGCGGCAATCAATTCATTTTGTTATAGAGCTCAGAAGTGTTTAAAAGAGACCGAATCAAAAGATAGGGAGTTAAAAACGATAAAGGGAATTGTAAGGAATAATAATTATAACACCAACATAGTGGATAAAGTTATGAAAAGGGTTAACATACAAAAAGCTAAAATAGAACCAGAACAAAAGAATTATGCAGGCTTATTGACATACATAGGTTCACATACTAGAAAAATTATAAAATGTTTTAATAAATACGGAGTAGATATAGCTATTAAAAAATGTGAAACGGTATTTGATAAGATAAGGAATAAAAATATAGAAAAAATCCCAGTTTTGCAGAAAAGCGGAATTTATAAATTAAAATGTAAAGATTGCAACAAAGTGTACCTAGGGGAGACAGGACGAAATTTCATATGCAGGTTGTCTGACCACAAACGTGGAGAAGATAATAGAACAACGAATTCGTTATACGCAAGACATTTCATAGAAGACAACCATAAGTTTGTTAATCCTTTGGAAGACTACGAAATTGTAAAAGTAGTAAATAACACAGTTGAAAGAAAACTTAGGGAGGAGTTAGAAATATTGAAAGAAAGAGAAAAAGTGTTAGACAATTTAATTAATATTAAAATTAAATTTGATAATGAAGAAATATTTTATAACATAATTAAGAAGTAAATGATAGAGGACAGATAGATAAGATTAAGAATTAAATTGCAGAGGACTAATTGGATATTTTTAAATAAAGGTGTGTGACTGGCCCAGATGTGGGGGAGAAAGATGGTAGGTTTTAAAGGAATGCACACACACACACAACACTGAAACAAGGAATTTGCTAGAAAAATATGTAACTGTCCAGATGGAGGGACAGGGCTCAGAGGGGAGGAAGGGACATTGAATTATAGCTTGTCGTGTGTGAGCAGGGTGTGGTGGGGTGGGGGTGAAGGGTTTATTTTTAAGTTAATGGTTCATTTCCGATCTGAGGATGAGCTGTGAAGCTTGAAAGCGCTAATTGGAATATTTTTATATAGTGGTAAGCAACAGTGATAATTCTGCTTGTCACTTAATTTTGTGGAACATCGTTTCATATTAGTTCAAATAAGAAACTGTTATTAACTAAGTTTAATAAGTGTAAAAAGAATAATGGGAGTTTATATACTTGTGTTTGTTGTTTTTGTTGGTCCTTAAAACAATGAAAGAGAAATAACAGTATAGTCATGCCCATTGTTTAAATAACTATTCAATATATAAAAATCGTCAGAGTTACACAAACTAATGTAAATAATTTATATAATTATTATCATACATAAATGTAATGTAAATACAAGGTCTGTTCAAACAGTTTCTGATCATAGGTAACAAGAAAAAAATAACTTATTTAATGTGGCTTTCAGTCGTACCCTTTGAACTCCTTTTTTCCTCCTAGTCTCCTTTCCTTTTTTTCCTTCTTATGACTCCTCACACATAACCAACAGACCTTCCATCACTGGAAACGTTTTTTGTAGTCCCTTTTTAGACATACGCAACTGTGCTGTCGCATTTGTTGTTATGCCCTTCCCACTGTCAAATCAGCACCCTTTCAGTGAAATTGTCTTGGAACAACCAGAAATCTCAAGGAGCCATATGTGGTAAGTCAAGAGTGTGGCAAACCTGAGGAATTCTCTGCTTGATCAGGAAATTTTAGATTAGAAATGACGAATGGCCAAGGGTGTTATCGTGATGTACGTACAGATCTGGTCTCTTGTGTTGTACTGCATCTTGAAGAGTTGCCGAATAGCCAGGTAGAACTGTTTGTTGGCAGTTTGGCTTTCTGGTGCATATCTATGTGCACAACTTCATGACTGTCAAAAAATATCAGCATTAGTTTTGCTTTGTTTATCACCTGTCTTGCTTACTTCGGTCATGGGTAATGGTGACTTTTTCTGTGTTGACTGAGGGCCTTGGTTTCTGGGTCATGCCCACAAACACAAGACTCATCTCCACTTTTTATGGTTACTCACTATCGCTGTCACTCCTAGCACATACTAGCAGTTTTGTTTGCAAATTTCACAACTACTCTGTTCATAATCAAATTGTCCATTGAAATTGTGTGTACAAAATCCTCATTAATCGCAGTATCATTTGCAGTTTCTTGGATAGTCAGCTAATGATTTTTCATTATTAAACTGTGCTCGCTGTTAACAGCCAGCCAGTATGCTGGTCACTATTAAATGAAGTTTAACCATTTTGAAAACAGTTAAACCATTCTTTGACTTGTGTAACCCCCATAGCATAGTTTCCAAGTCTGCTTAATCTTATAATTGATTCATTTTGGTTATCAATAAGCTTTTTTAGAACTCGATGCAGTAACATTCACTATGTATATGATGAAAATGTGACAAGCACGTGTTACACTAACATACAACTGCCAAGTTTACTGCTCACATTCGAGTACGTTTCCAGAAGAAAAATAATGTGGTCAGACTATTTGTGAACAGACCTCGTATATAATTTTGGAATGTGTAAAAAAAGTGTGTTTATATTATAAATACATCACATTATCATTAGTGTAAAAAAAATCATTTTAAATGTTTGATATTGTTGTAAGGCTTTTCATTTATATCTAAAAATGATAAAATGTTAAAACCAAACAGCAAAACAAAAATTAAATAAATAAAATTAATAAACCAGTATGTAGATGGAACTGAAATTTTGCAATAAGCAGAGTACTGATTTTTCTTAGTTTATGGTATTTCCACTAACTTGATTGAAACCTACTAAAACAGCTGGCATTCTGAATACAGTTCTGAAACATCCCACAGCGAGAATATTTATATATAAAAAAAAAGGCAGACTTTGCTGCAGAGTCTTAATTGTAACAAAACTTTTGTTGGACTCTATGCATGTTAAATTTAAAATAGTTTTTACAGTTTCAAAACTAATTTATTTATTTTGCACACACACACACACATATATATATATATGTATATAACTTATACACATATATAAGTACTTTGTGTATATATATATATATATAAACTAAGGCACTGAAAATTTTAAGATTAATAATGTCAAGTATGTCTTAGTGAAATGTATAAGTTCATTCTAGAAACTTCTAAATACAGCATTAAGATCACCAGTAAGTACATAATATGTTCACTGGATCTCTGTATTGTACAATCAGTTAGTATACATTTAGACTGAGCAAATATACTGTATGTAGATATAAATTATTTGACCGTCATTACTATTAAGTATATATAAGATGTATCAATAATGGTTCAACTGGAATAGCTTAACTAAAAGCTATGGTCAAGCTATTGTTTCTTGTCCACAAATAATTAAAGATAAAACGTTGCATCATGATACGCATGGTAAAGGAGGTTTGATTTCTGTACCTCGTAGAGTTTACTAGTCTGCTTGTAGTAATCTGGGAATTTTTGTAGGCCTTTGTTTAATTAGCAGTGTACAAATTTAGCTGCTAAATTGAAGAAAATGTAAAACTGATGCAATTTAGTGCTGGTTATAGACCAGAATAGATGTATCATTTAGTTGTGAACAAACGTGTCTTGCATTTTTGTTTCGTGATCTAATAACTTTGTATCCCAGCCCTCTGCCAAGTGTAAAATACCAGAATTGTAGACATTTTTAGGATTAAAAAAAATAGTTTTGTAGTACAAATCTTCTTTAACGATTCAAATACTAAATTACATATTTTGTATATAAATGTATATAAAATTCATAGTTTTTAAGAACTTACGATTTGAAAAGTTCACGGCCTACCATAGAAATAAATGTGTGGCATTTCTGTTTTTTACCGCATCGTGGTGCCACGTTCGCCCCATGAACACCAGTGAAGCGTCAAGTCATTACCATTGAGGAAGTCCGATTCTTCTAGGTCCTCAAAATAACCATTTACTGCCACTTTCACCTTGTCATCTGAGGAAAATCGCTTCCCCCCCCCAAAATTTTTTGAGGTTTGGGAATAGATGAAAGTCAGATGGTGCTAAATCAAGCGGATGGTGCAACAGATCATACTACAACTCAGCGATTTTTGCCATAGACACACGCATATGTGAGGGTGTGCATTATTCTGATGGAAAATGATCTTTGCTAAACCTGGTCTTTTTTCTCGAATTTTTACAATTAATTGGCCCAAAAGGTTAGCATAATACTGTCCATTTATTGTTTGACCCTTTTCAAGGCAATCTAGTAACAACATCCCCTTAGCATCCCAGAAAAATGGATCCATACACTTTCCAGCCGACAAAATTGATGTTACCGATGTTGGAGGCGGTGAATCACTATGCATCCATTGTTTCGACTTTTGCTTTGTTTCTGGAGTGAAGTAATGGACCCAAGTTTTATCAGTTGTTACAAATCTGCGAATAAAATCTTTCGGATTTTTCTTAAAACGGTCCAAACATTCCTGAGAAGCTTGCATTCGCATGCGTTTTTGGTCACTTGTCAACAAACGCGGCACCCATCTTGCAGACAGTTTTTTCATACCTAATTCGTCAGTAAGAATATGATGTACCCTTTCATCTGAGATGCCCACAGGCTTAACAATTTCAGACACCTTCAAACGGTAATCTTCCAAAACAATATTGTGCACTTTATTGACGATTTCTGGTGTAGTAGCACTTTTCAGATGCCCAGTACAAGGGTCATCTTCCAAACTTGCACAACCACGTTTAAATTCATTAGGCCATTTTTTCACTGTAGTAAATGAAGGTCCAGCATCACCCAACACATTCTTCATCTCATTAAAAATTTCTGTTTGCGTTAAACCTTTGTTAACAAAAAATTAATGTTCAGTTTTCTCCATTTTCACCATTGCTGTGAGATAACCTTATTTATATAGCTGTTTCTCCACAACAATGACTTGACGCTTCACAGCTGTTCGTGGGGCGAATGTGGCACCACGATGCGGTAAAAAACAGAAATGCCACACATTCGTTTATATGGTAGGCCGCGAACTTTTTAAATCGCCCTCGTATAAAGAGGGATTTAACACGCAATAAACCCATGTTTTCAACTCTGAAAAAGTTCGTACAGCCTGCATACTATGAACTACATTTTGTTAATTCTGCTTCAGAATAAAGTGATACCACCTATTTTACAGCTTCATAATAATTATGTTAAAAATGTATATTTATTTCAATATGTGTTTTCTCATTAAACATTTATCTCTAGTCTTTTCATAATAAACTGTCAAATAGATTTTATTGTATTTTAGTACACATTTCAAAGTATTATAATAGATACAGTGCACCTGAATACTATTCCAGCAGGTCCAGTAGAAAGTAATGTATACAACACAGTGACTCACATTTGGGCTTGGGATACAAAGTGTTAATGGTTGGATACCCAAACTTGCTTAGAATCTCTGTTTTGGATCTATAAATGTTTTATTAAATCTATAGTCATTGTTTCAACAATGTCTTATAGTTGTTGTTGAAGACCCTCTTTATCCATCTCATAAGAAGCAACAAGTATGTTGGGTTACCATAGTGCACGATCTGTATTGCAGGCCTTGAAAAGCATTTTATATATTTCATGAACACTTTCACTTTGGACACTGCCCATTTTAACATGGAATGTTTGTCATAGCCTAACTGTTTTCTGTGATTTCTCATTTTGTTTTAAACATTTAAACTTCGAACCTTACAAACCAAAACTAATGGTTTTTTGTAATTACTGGAACAGGTTCATATTTTTAAAAGATGAAAGTTTCATATAATAGGTGATGTTTATTATTAATCTTCAGAACCAAAAAGTAGAAAATAACACTTGAGTATAGTCAAATCAAAATTGAATATAAACTAGAGCTGTATGTAGTAGATAACATGCATGGTGTTGGTTTGACACAAACTGAGGAACTTCAGTTCAAGCCATCGAGAATAAATTACACACACACACACACACACACATGTACAAAGAAGAGTTTCCCATAAATTTTCTATACAGATGCTGTTATATATAAGGTAGAGATGATGAATATATAATTAAAGTATATTTCTGTAGGCATGGGGTGAAAAGTGTAAATTCTTTTGTTACGCTTGCCTTCCTTGTGTAATGTATATTGCTTTTTCCACAAGGAGGCATTAAGTCACCTTACTCAGAGACATGCATTACACAATTTACTAACAGTTTTGTAAGCCTGGCTCAAAGAATCCATCTCAGTAGTCAATTTTCTCATCCAACTGTAATATAGACTGGAGAATAAACCAAACCACTGTAAAAGAACCAACTGTTTTAAAGCCTGATATTCAACTCCTCCCAAGGTCATTTTGTCTTAATGACATTGATAATTTTTTACTTTAACAGGTCTTGCAATGCAGATAGACAGCAATCTAGATGGATAATTGTTAACAACAACAAAAAACTAGTAATTTATTATGCACAATGGATACATGTGTATGTGTATCCCATCTAAACCAACTCTGGATTAAAACTTATTTTAAAAAGATATTTTTAATTTACAAAACATTTAAAGCATTAACTATTGAATTTGTATTTTTTTCACCAAACTTACATTAGAAGTATGATTATATTAAACTTACGTTCATATGCTTCCTGATAACTTGTATGAAAACTTTTACTTATTGCCTTTGTTTGTATTATTTGTGTTGGCTGTTTGGTTAAGAGAAAAAATAAAATGTAAAAAACTGACATGAAAATGTGATAAGTTAAAACAAAAATAATGCATTATGTATTACTAATGCATAAGTGGTCAGAAAATGCATTGTGTTGTAATCAGAATTACGGATAAGAAACAGTGTTCATATTATTGAAAGTAGCAAAAATTCAATTTTACATTATCATGCTTTTGTGTGAGTAAAAGAGTAAATATGTGTTATGATTTAAAGAGCAAACGATTGAAGTGTGTGACTTGGGTTGAATGATTTTATGTTCCATTCCTTCCTAGTTCAGTGTAATGATTGCCACATAGTAGTGGTTTAACTGACTGCCACTGGTGATAATGATGATAACGTTTCACATGATCACAGATTTGTAGAACACCAGTCACATCACTCGATCTTGATTCATATTCTTCTTTCTACAACCCATAGTGAGTTGTGGCCATTTCAACACCATTCTCCGGTTCCAGGCACTCCACTCCTATCTCTTAATTTCCCCAATCGTCAAGTCCACTACACTTTTTTAGGTCCCCTTCTGGGCCTAAATACTGTAGGCTTCCACTCAGTGATTCATTGAAACTCTTGGATCTTTCTCTGTCCATTCTAAAAACATGTCCAAGCTGTCTGACTTTTTGATTAACTTTATAATGTTTGTGTTGTTACCTGGTTCTTAGACCTCAGAAATTATTCTCCAAATATCATCCTGATTTTATATTGGTTCAGACATTTATAATCCTTCGAATTTACATTCAAAAAATTTTAGGTCTTTTTTATCTTTCTTGTCATGTACTGTTGGTAAACATCACTACAAGTCTTTCTGAATTCATTCTGTCTTACTGGAAAGTCTTGTAGAGCATTGTGACTAGAATGATGGAACACAGAAGATTAGATAGAATAAGACACAGTTGAGATGTAGATTGCTGATTACATCTCTTTGGATCTGATATCCTGTCAGTAACCATAATATTACTGTTATATGTTTATTGTTTCATAAATTCTTCAAATATCAGGTGTCCGCAATCAAACGAACCAAGAAAAACATACAATATTACAGCTGATGTTTGTGTTACTTCTTGTAATTGTTCTTCAGCTTAAAAAAAATAAAGTATTTCCAAACTTGCACAAACTGATACAAGATACTAAAAAATTAAAACATAGTACCATTGTAGTCAGTATTCTAAAAATTAGTGTTTTTTCTTCCATTTAAAAAATTCAAGTCATTTGTTGTAATTTGTATTCTTTGGTAATTGTATTTGCAGAAAATATTTAACTTGGCATGTGATATTTTTGTACTACCACTTATGTGTCTAAGAATTTCGTCTCTCCAGTATGTATGTGATGTGTTTTTAGATTTATCTTTTGCATATTTTATGGTGACTTACATACCCACGTTTTCTTATCCATATGGTGACGGCCACAGTCTCATAAGAAAATTTATTTCACTTGTGTGACCTATACCAGTTTGAAGAAAATGTCAGTGTTTATAATATAATGCAATTTTTCTGTCGTATAATATTTTTACTTCAGTTAAATTGAAAATCTCACAAATATATTGAAATTGTAGGAAGATAAATTATCAAAACATTTGACAATATACAGTGTTAAATAATAATAATAATAAGTACATTAACAAGTTACTAGTACAAACCAGTTGATAATCTGTGATTTATACTGGGAAAAAATTCTGTTTTGAAAGCAACACAAGTTTAACATAGAAACATTTAGTTTTTTCTGTTTTTAATTGAACGGATTGCTAAGTATGCATTTTTTCGTTAAACTGAAAGGAAATAATTAAAAAGAAAAAAAATTTGGGGTATTGAAAGGATTTTTGTGGTGGCATTAAATGAGTTTGGTGTTCCCAACCTGAATTGTATGTACTTAATATTTAATAAAATTTAACATGTTTTTAGTAAACATATGACCACAAATAAAAATTATGTAATATTACACTTGATGCTGTTCTGTATGCAAATTTGCCACCGAAATTAAATAAAATTTAACATTGTGTGTGTGTCGTATTGGGTACTGTGTTTAACTTTATTGTAACAAATATATAGTATATTTTTAATATATATAATATACATTTTATTATAATATTGTTTCTATTCGAATGGTTATTCTCTTGCATTTGCTGTTCATCATCAGCGCAATGTAAAAGGTTTATTTATACTAAAAATTTTCAACATACGTCATTACTCTGATATTGTAGTTTGTTAATTTGTGTCTACCATGTTCATCTAAAAAAAACTGACATTTGTACAGAATGGCAACACTGTGACTATATGATCTATACAACTGGAGGTGAAACCATGTGACCTGAAATCTCCCCTCGCTGGTGGGCTGTTGAAACTCCCAAAATTTTAATTTTTGTCATGATTCATCGTTGAATGTTTTCTTATCCAGATGTTTTGGATATTTATGTCTTGGATGTCTTTTGTTATATTTATTTCTTCATCATTTGATGTCTTAAACATTTTTGTGACAGTAGGTGACTATCACGGTATCACGGACATAGTCTCTCTTCTGGCTGAAGAAACATTCAACACTAGGCTATAGCTGTTTAACGATCACAAAACTGAAATAACTTTAGACATGAAATCTAATATGAATTACCTCATTTCAACTGTTATATATATATATTCAATCACTTTCTGCTACAGTCCGTTTCTTCATGTATATAATACATTTAATATTTATAAGTAAATTTACCTCAAGATATACTTTTTTTCCTTATTAGGAACATGTTTCGAGAGCTTCTGTGCTCTCATGTTCAACATTCGCGATCTTGCGTCTGGTGAAGTATTTGTGTGTGTTGGCTGGATGCTATTAAGGTTGTTTATCTCTGGTATTTTAAAGTTGTATTATTGTGTGTGATTGTGGTATATGTATTTGTATTTTGTGTATTTTCGATGTTGAGTGCTTTGAATATTGTGTCATGTTTTGTATTGATTTGTATTTGTTCAGGTATTAGTTTGTTTTGTGTTTTATGTTTGTATATTTGTAAATTTTCCCAAATGTTCATTATGGTGCCTTTGTGTGGTATAGGCCTATGTTTTATTAGTGTCACATTGCTTATGTCTGGTAATTCATGTCCTGTGTTTATTGCATGTGTGGCTAAGTTGGATTTATATATTTCTGGTTTTTTGTATGCGTTTAGGTGTTCAAAATAACGTTTTATCAGCTGTTTTTTTGTTTGTCCTATGTAACTGTTAAAGTGTGGATTGAAGAAATATAAGAGTTTTCACAGTATAATAAAGTTTATTAAACCATACACAATACATACTTAATACACAGTACTACGACACGTGCTTCACTCACGGCGTCTTGTTACAAACTGAAAACTAACAAACTTATACATGCTCACGCGCATTACATATATTATACAATATAAATGTATTGCATATATCCAACACGCCTCCTTACATTTATATTGTATTTACAAATTCAATTTTTACAAATACACATTTCAAGTTCAACTTTTCAAGTTCAGCATAGTTCGAAATCTCTCAAACTTTTCTTTACATAATGACTTTGTAAATATATCAGCAATATTATCATCAGAATTTACCTTTACAACATTAATCATATTTTCTTTTATACATTCGTGTACATAATGGTAATGAACTTCAATATGTTTAGAATTTTTCGTAAAACTTCCATACTTTGCTAAACTTATCGCTCCCGAATTATCTTCAAAAATATTAATCGGTTTTTCTAAAGTTACATTAAACAATTTTAGCAATTCTTTCACAACTTTCAATTCACTCACAGCTTCCGACAACGCTACATACTCTGCATATGTCGAAGCCTTTGTTACACACTTTTGTTTTCTAGACTTCCAATAAATTACATTACCAAATAATCGAATTACATAACCAGTTGTAGATTTTCTGTCCAAATGGTCACCAGCCCAATCGGCATCAACATAACAATCTATAATTTCAGAATTATCATTTCTTTTATAAGTCAATTTTAAATCTTTCGTTAAATACAAGTACTTTAATATTCGCAAAGCATATTTAAAGTGTGTTTCATTATAACAATTCTGATATCTACTTAAATAATTTACACTAAAGCTTATATCAGGCCTTGTAGCTGAGCTTATATATAATAATGCACCAATTAAATTTCTATATTGAATATTCCTTCTACAAATATCAGACTTTTCAACTTTTAAATTTACCTCCATAGGTGTATTATACATCTTACTGTTTTCTAAATTATACTTTCTTACTAATGACTCAATATATTTTGTTTTACTTAATTTTATTCCACATTTACGGAACTCATACTCTACGGTAATACCAAGATATTCTTTAATTTTACCAAGATCTTTCATTTTAAATTTTTCTGATAAAAGTTTCTTAATATTTTGCATTTTTTCTTTGTTACGTCCACAAATTAATAAATCATCCACAAATATTAATAAATAAATAGTATCTTTTCCATTTCCAAAAGTATATAAACAATAATCTAAATTACTTTTCTTAACACCCAAACTTATTAAAAATTTATCAAGACA
Organism: Magicicada septendecula; assembly: GCA_034769895.1. Taxonomy (NCBI): domain Eukaryota; kingdom Metazoa; phylum Arthropoda; class Insecta; order Hemiptera; family Cicadidae; genus Magicicada; species Magicicada septendecula. The sequence goes on along the minus strand of CM068371.1, from coordinate 399,586,981 downwards.
TTCATACCAAGCTCTGGGACTTTCCTTTAAACCATACAAAGCTTTTATTAACTTACACACTCTATTTGTACCATCCTCATAACCTTTTGGTTGATGGACATATACCTCAGAACTTACTTTACCATTTAGAAATGCAGTTTCTACATCCATTTGTTCAATAATTAGACCCATTTGACAACAGTATGATAATAAAATCTTTAAAGTTTGCATTCTCGCAACAGGAGAATAAACATCATCAATTTTATCGGTTTGCTGAAAACCTCTTACAACTAACCTGGCCTTATAAGCATTGTCAGACTTTTTTGTATAAATCCATTTTACATCCAATATTTTTTTACCATTTACATTTTCAACTAATTGCCAAGTCTTATTTTTATTTAACGAATCAATTTCTTTATCCATAGCTTTTGACCAATACTTACTTTCATTGCTCTCAAGTGCCTCAAATGTACTAGGAGTATCTGCTCTACAATAATTTGCAAAAATATTACTATTATATACATAATAATCTTCATATCTTTTTGGTGGGTTTCTTATGCGCTCAGATTTTTTTATTTTATTTTCATTTTCATCCCCTAGATTTTCATCTGTACCTTTAAAGCTATCATCAAGAGATTCATTATCTGAAGATTCATATACTTCTTCATCAGACTCACATTCATTCAAGCCAATACATTTTACATTTTCTTCAACAATATCAACATGTCTAGCCACTATTACTTTTCCATTAATTAGCACTCTATAACCAACTTCACTATAACCGATCAAAATTCCCATATCAGCCTTTTTATCCCACTTAGAAAATCTTTTTTGTTCCGGTTTTCTTACAAAAATTTTACTACCCTATAAATGTAAATTTGAAACATTCGGTTTCGTCCCAAAAAATATTTCATAAGGAGTTTTCTTTTCTATAGTATTTGATAACGTACGATTTTTCAAATAAGTAGCAGCACAAACTATTTCAGGCCAATATTTTTTATGGATTTGTGCTTCAGCTAATAAACAACGTGACATATCCATTATCGTTCTGTTAAACCGTTCTGCGGGTCCATTTAATTCATGTATGTAAGCAGGACAATTATTAATTATAATAACTTTTTCTTTGGCAAAATTATAAATATTACCATTTAAGTATTCTTTCCCATTATCACACCTCAAAAATTTAATTCTTTTACCCGTTAAGTTTTCACACTCATTTACATATTGAACAAGACAATTGAAAACTTCTACTTTAGACATCATGGTATAAACTTTAGCTATCTTACTGTAATCATCAATAAAGGAAATAAAGTATTTTTCCCCGTTTAGACCAGCTGTTTTAAAAGGTCCACACACATCAGTATGAACAATTTCTAAAATATCTTTTGCTCTTTTTCTATTATTTTCAAATGGAATATTATGCATTTTATTTTCAACACATATTTTGCACTTCATGAATTCTGATTCAAGTTCATTTGGAATACCACTTAACAATTTATGTTTACACAAAATATTCAAATAATTAAAATTTACATGGCCCAGCATACGATGCCACCTTTCTTTTTTACTCATATTATCACAATTTTTATTTGCAACATTTACCAATGACTCTACATTTTTTAATTTACTTTTCATCTTATATAGACCATTTTCTTTCCAAGCTACAGCTGTAGTATTTCCAAAATTATCAATAATTTTTGTCATTTTACCTTTAGAAATAATAGTATTATTTTCCGTTATTTTACCATAACTTATTAAATTTGTATGCATATCTTTAGCATAAAATACATTTTGCATGTTTACTTCATTTTTCTTACCAAAAAGATCAAAGTAACTTACCACATTACCAATTTTAGTTGCTTTTACAACTCTATTATCTCCCAAATAAACATTAACAGGTTCTTTAAGTATCATACATTTATCAAAATATTTATCATTATTTATTATATGGTCAGTACAACCGCTATCTAATAACCAATTAATCTCGCAATTATTAAACTTATCTTTATCTACCTTACTATTATGCGCCATGTGATAGTCGACTCTTATAACCCATGCGCTCGTATCTGGATTCTTCTGCTGCGACTGAGTTGCTTGATGTGCTCTTGCACCTCGCTGACTTCGAAAATTGCCATGCCGTCTGGCGTAGTTACTTTTTTCGGTTTCTTGTCTGCCTCGTGGTGCTCGCCATGTATTGCTGCTGCCTGCCGCTTGGCCACCATATTTACAGTCTCTCTTGATATGACCAGTTTTGCCACATTGAAAGCATGTTCGCAGTTGTCGACTTTTATCCGCCATGAATGCGTTAGATTTTCGTCCAGAATATTCATCTTTTTGATGCTTTATTTCAGTCATTTGAATTTTACTTTTCACATAATCCACAGTTTGATCTTCTTTTAATGCGTCTATTAAATCGCCTATATAACTGTATGAATCCGGCAACGTATTTAACATATAATTTAATTTTTCTTTTTCTGACACAGTAGCACCCGCGTTTTTAAGCTCGTTCACAGTTTTTTCAAAATCACTGAAGAATGTCGCTGCATCAGTATAATTTTTAAGTCTTAATTTTTCCAATTTATTTCTATATACAATTTGCAATGCCGTAGACTTTTTCAAATACATTTCATCAAACTTTTGAATTATTTCATACGCCGTTGTTTTATCACTAATAAATTCCAATTGCTTATTCGTTATATTACTGTATATATAGTTCATAACCTTTAAATCATTATCGCCCCACGGGTCTTTATCCTGCGCCGTTTTTGCTCGTGTTATCACTTCATCACATTTTTTAAATTTCAAAAACAACACAATACGTTTTCTCCACATACTATAGTCCTCTCCATCAAACACTGGAATTGTAATGTCATTGTACTTCGCCATTTTTCCGTATCACAGCATGCGACAACACAAAAAAACGATACTATACTCACTTAAACTCTTGACCACAAGTTTATTAAACCACGCACCTCTGCTATCATGTTAAAGTGTGGATTGAAGAAATATAAGAGTTTTCACAGTATAATAAAGTTTATTAAACCATACACAATACATACTTAATACACAGTACTACGACACGTGCTTCACTCACGGCGTCTTGTTACAAACTGAAAACTAACAAACTTATACATGCTCACGCGCATTACATATATTATACAATATAAATGTATTGCATATATCCAACAGTAACATTTATTGCAATCTTGGCATTCAATTTTGTATATACCGTTAGTTGTTGTATTATCTTTGTTGTGTGAGCTATTTAGTTTTTGTAAATTATTTTTATTAGTTTTGTATGCTATTTCTATCTGTGTTTGTAAATAGTTTTGTTAGTTTTGTCATTTTATTATTTATGTATGTGAATGTGGCCCATTTTTTGTTGTTGTTATTATTTATGTGTTGTTCATTTTGATTAATTCTTAATTGTTCAGTTTTTATTTTCTATTTTGTTCACAGTATTTTTATTGTATCCATTTTCATAACCAATTTGGTATATTATATTTCTTTCTTTGTCAGTTTCTTGTTTGTTTAGGGGAATTTTGTACATTCTGTTAAATAGCGAATAGAATGCTGCCATTTTATGTTGTGGTGGGTGGTCAGAATGGTTAGGTATAATGATGTTAGTGGAAGTTGGTTTTCTATATATTGCATATTGTATGTGGTTGTTGTATCTTGTGATGGTTATGTCTAAATAGTTGATTTTGTTATGTTTTTCTTTTTATTCTGTGAATTGTATTTTAGGATGTATGTTATTGATTTGTTTCAGTATGTTCTCTGCATTTGTGTTTTTGTTATTTGATACATATAGCGGCCCATCATCTACATATCTTATCCATATGCCATTTGAGTCATATGATTTTATAATATTTTGTATTTTGGTGTCTATGTGTTGTAGGAATTAGACACCAAAATACAAAATATTATAAAATCATATGACCCAAGTGGCATATGGATAAGATATGTAGATGATGGGCTATATGTATCAAATAATAAAAACACAAATGCAGAGAACATACTGAAACAAATCGATAACATACATCCTAAAATACAATTCACAGAAGAAAAAGAAAAACATAACAAAATCAACTATTTAGACATAACCATCACAAGATACAACAACCACATACAATATGCAATATATAGAAAACCAACTTCCACTAACATCATTATACCTAACCATTCTGACCACCCACCACAACATAAAATGGCAGCATTCTATTCGCTATTTAACAGAGTGTACAAAATTCCCCTAAACAAACAAGAAACTGACAAAGAAAGAAATATAATATACCAAATTGGTTATGAAAATGGATACAATAAAAATACTGTGAACAAAATAGAAAATAAAAACTGAACAATTAAGAATTAATCAAAATGAACAACACATAAATAATAACAACAACAAAAAATGGGCCACATTCACATACATAAATAATAAAATGACAAAACTAACAAAACTATTTAAAAACACAGATAAAAATAGCATACAAAACTAATAAAAATAATTTACAAAAACTAAATAGCTCACACAACAAAGATAATACAACTAAAGGTATATACAAAATTGAATGCCAAGATTGCAATAAATGTTACATAGGACAAACAAAAAAAACAGCTGATAAAACGTTATTTTGAACACCTAAACGCATACAAAAAACCAGAAATATATAAATCCAATTTAGCCACACATGCAATAAACACAGGACATGAATTCCCAGACATAACCAATGTGACACTAATAAAACATACCACACAAAGGCACCATAATGAACATTTGGGAAAATTTACAAATATACAAACATAAAACACAAAACAAACTAATACCTGAACAAATACAAATCAGTACAACACATGACACAATATTCAAAGCACTCAACATCAAAAATACACAAAATACAAATACATATACCACAATCACACACAATAATACAACTTTAAAATACCAGAGACAAACAAACAACCTTAATAGCATCCAGCCAACACACACATACTTCACCAGACGCAAGATCGCGAAGGCTGAAGATGAGAGCACGGAAGCTCTCGAAACATGTTCCTAATAAGGAAAAAAGTATATCTTGAGGTAAATTAATTTATAAATATTAAATGTAATATATATGTATATATATAGTGTTTTTTTATCAAGACTGTTGTAATTTTTTATGTTTTATGTCCAATCTTGTTAATTTTTTAGAGTAACAAAATTGTATGCTTTTATGTAAATGTTTTCATAATAATCTGATAGCAGAAGATGGTACGGTGTCAGTATGCTTGGGCCGCATGTGGTGTATGGCTGTATTTATTGTGTGCATCATCTTTGTTTTTCAATGTTTGAGTAATTAATATTTAATACTACTACTATTATTATTATTAATATCGTTGTTCAGTTCCTAAATTTAGTTTCACAAAGTGTATTATTCATTGAGTATGTACATAGAAATTGAGTTGGCAGGATATCTGATGGAATATCATCTATGTCTTTTTAGCTGTTGATTGGCCAAGAAAGACATGCTAAAGTGAGTTTGTGAGAGAATACAAATTGAATATGTGTGTGTTAAAGATTCAATTCCAATAGGCTGTGTAACTTTCTGTCTATGGTGTTGAGGTTATGATAATTTTCCATCTCTTCCTGCCCTCTGCGTCTTTCTTAGTTTGAGACCACTTGATCCATATCTTATTTCCATTTCTCAGTATTCTGTCTTCATTCTCACCATCCATATCCAAACGATCTTACAATTGCACCTTAGTTTTTTCTAACACTCTACATACACCTACGTTATATGTAATTGCCTCATTCCTATTCTTAACAGTTTTTGTGTAATCCCTTCAATCTTCCACAGCCATGTGTTACTATCAGCACCAGAACTGAATCACAATTTTGTTTATCTTTGTTTCTTGTTGTATTTCTTATTAAAAAATGGCTTTTACATGAGTGTATATAATACTGATGGTTTGCCAGTTCTATTTGTCATTTGCAAACCTTCTTTTTTGTTTATCGTCTGCTATTTTTTGTAGGTATTGTATTTGTTTCTGCCTGCATCACTGACACTACCTGGTCTAGTATGTTGCTAGAGCCTTCTGTGTTCATTAAATTACACTTTCAGTAATTAATTCCATTTGTGTATCTGTCCATTTTACAATCACTTTTAGTATTCGCAAAAAGTGAATCCATATAGACAAAAGTTCATTTACACTCCCACTGGTTTTAAGTTTCTATGTCCCAGGTGGACTCCTTTGGTAAATTAGTTAACCATTTTATAGGCATCATCCATTATCATTATCATGAGTAATAGCATCTGTGGACCACATTACATATGTGAAGCCTACCCATGTTAAACTCTTCACATGAATAGTCTAACTCCTGTTGCACTTATGAAGGTCTTAGTCATGCTACTTCCAGTCCTCACAACATGCAATGGAGACCGTATAAACCCTCCTCCCGCATCTTAGCATTCACTTCTCTTTCCTTCAACTTCCAAATAGTGTACAGGTATAAACCTCGTCACTGTTTTATTGACACACATCTCACTTGAAAATCTGTGAGAGGTTAGAAGTATGAGTCAATCCGCAAAGCTTTATGACGCCAGTAGCTACAACATGCAACTCCTCTTTGGCAGAGGAGGTTAGAATTATTGCTGTGAACAGAATGTTCCCAAGAGATGGTGGCAAACTTCGGGAAATGATTCTACTCATTAAACTCAAGGAAACATGTCCAATAAACATATTTCAAAAAATGCGTCATTTTTGTTCTGTATGTGTTTTTATTAGAAAAATTACTGCTGAACAGAATGAGATGTGGAGTTAAAATGTGTACCTAATAATAGTTTATATGTTGTGGATGTGGTTTACATAGTAAGCATACTGTTTCTGATAAGTACAAAACAAACCAAAATGTTATAAAAATTTTCAAAATGGTGGCTGATTAAAAATTTTAATTCTAAATTTCACAAAAGCAGTATTATAACAACAAAAATATGACAGTATATAAAAAATTAGCCCTTTTATTCATAATCCAATGGTACTTCATTTATTGAATTTAGATAAAAAATAACAATTTATTACATGTCTTTTATAACAAAAATTTGATAAAATTGATACTTTATTTTAGGAAAGAATGTTAAGAAGTAAATCCCTTACTCCTTAACCAAATTCCATAAACAGGGTATCATTGGTTAAGAATGATATGGCTAATTTTTCATGTAATCAAACATTTCTTGTTGTAAGTATTGATTTTTGAGAAATTAAAATTAAAATGTTCAATTAGCTGCCATTATGCAACTTTTTAAGATAACATTTTGGTTTGTTTTGTACACTTTTAGTTTGTAAGTGTAAGAAATAGTATACTTACTATGTATACCAAATTTCAACTCCACATCTGATTCTGTTCAGTAGTAATCAACTTTTTTTATAAACACACGCGTGCACGCACACACACACACACACACACAGAAAACAAAGTACATTTTGACATATGTTTATTGGACATTTTTGCTACAGTTTAATGGGTAGGACCATTTCCTGAAGTTGGGCCATCCTTTGGGAACACTATAAACCTCACATGAAATCCCACTATGGACCACAATGCATATGTGAAGCCTGTTCATCCTAAACTCTTCCCATTACTAGGCTAATATAGTCTTTTGACAGCAGAGTTATCAAGACCATTTGATCACATTTCACAGATTTCAGTTCCCATCGATGCCTTCCCCTGATTTGTGTATGTATCCCTTTGCTGGAGCTGCCTTAGTGTCCTGATGTATATGAAACATAAAGCAAATGCTTGTTTGTGCTCAATAGATCACTTGTTCTTGGTCAGTATATTTGACTTTTTAGCTGTTTGATCTCTCAGCGTTATCTTCTATGACTTCTTCAGAAGTTTTGTTTCTTTGTCTGAATTACCATTTGTATTAAGTGTATGATGAGGCCTTGTTGTCTAACTTCTGATGGGCTCATGCTTGGTCTTTAGTCTGATACCATTAGTTGGTTTACTGCCTGGTGAGCTGCTGATCCCTATAGTACAGACCCATTTTCTGTATCATCTCTTATGTTGGAACAGAGTACAAAAATTCTTGTTCTATAATATTTGAATGGGTCCTGTAAAAGATTCTCTTGTTTCAAAACATTGTAGAAAACCATTTGCACATTTCTAAAGTGGGCAAAAAACTCGTATTACTTTTCTTCTTGTGTCAATAAAATAAAAAAATAACCTATATTTTTTGTTATATAATATTCGCATGTGCTGTTCGCATTCTGCTAAATACAGATAGAGTTCAACATTTTAAAAAAAATCAATTTTCAGAATCGTACCTGTAATTCTCTGTCACACACACAAACTTGTGTTTTAACAGAATTTACTTTTTCGTTGTTTCAAAGTTTAATGTTTCTGAAAACATCAAGATTTCTGAGTTCTTAAAACAATTACATTCAGCTTACATTAAGGTAAACAGAGAAGAAACAGTTCAGTATGTTTCCTTTTTTGATGAGTAAATGATAATGTAAACAAATTGAAAGAAAATTCATTACATGAAACATTAATATTAGGAAAATTGTGGCTGAAAACTAGCAGATTTTAAATAGATTGTATACAATTTTTCATCATTTTGTTGTACAAAAAGTGGCATATTATTTTTCATGCTTTACCTCAATGTGTTCAATACGCAATAACTTTGGAGACAAAAACAAATCTTTCTTGTATTGGTAATAAAGTTAATTGTGTTGCCTTTAGAGTTTGCTTACCAGATAAGAATTATTTATTACATTTTTGTTACTAGATGTATGTAATACCAGTTTTTATAAATATATAATATACCATCACCTACAAATATAGTATATAAATGTTTGTATTTTTAACTTTTATTCTTATATATAATATATGAACCATTCTTGTACAGATCACACTTGTATGATTAATGAATATTAAACAAATGACTGTAGATAAAGTGTACTTAACTAATAATTATTATTGCTTACGTTTATATAATATATATAGTTATAAATGAATGATTACTATTATTATATTATGTATATGAATGAATTCAAAACAGTTGTAAATTATTATTATTAATATTATTAACACGTGAGCACCTTTTTGTAAGAGTTGTATAAAATTTTTTCAACTAATTTAAGTAAGTTAATGTTGTATAAATAAATTGTGCATATATATATGAGCTTAAGAAGAGAGTTGTAAATATCGTTTTCTTATAAATATTATATAATATAAAGTTTTAATAGGACGCCACGTTTATGTATATTTTCGTACACATGTTGTATGGTTGTCGTGTCTTGGGTGAGATTTATATGATATTGTTAATTTATTTAAATGTGTGAAGAGAGAGAAAGCGAGAGACCATATGTTGTGACGTAAATAATTTAAGCTTATTTAATATTATTGTTATATATATGATTAGTCACTAATTTTTAAGAAACAAAAAATTTAGTAGTTAGGTAAATTTTATACCATTTCTATATAGTTAGTTTCTGCTCCATTTTATTTGTGATGTTTTTTTAGTATGTTATGAAGTAAGAAAAAGTATATATATGTTTGTAAACGTGTGAATGTATGTGAGTATAAATACTATAGTTTTTCATAAAATATTTACATGCTATATGGAGCTGAGGATGGTGATGTTGATATGATTCCTGGCAGTAGATGTCTATTACAAAGAAAAGTAAATAAATAAATAAATTATTATGAAGTCTGTGCTCTATTTTTGATACTTGAACCTGTTTATTGTTTCCAGAAATATTTTAGGAACTGTTAAAATAATGTTTTCTCCTGGGCATGTTTTCTCCAACTGTAATCTTTTTGTTAATTAAAAATTTGATTTCAAGTTACAGACCTGACTTGGATGAGATTCTGCATTCTTGTTGGAATTAGAAACCAACACTGGTTGGTTGTTCCAACCTCACAACTGCAGTGGTGAGGATTCTAACCCCAATCTTTCTCTTTCCCTTTCTCCTGTCTCTGCCAATTGCTGTGCATCCTTCCTTTATCCACTCTCCTTCATTTCTTTTTATTTTTCATTTTATATTGTAGTCTGTCAATACTTGGATCCTATTTGAAGATGTACACGCCTGATGTACCCTGTCCTCCCACTGGCTACCAGAAATGTGTTTTTCACCTCTGCTTATTTTGACTTTGTGGGAATGACATTAATTCATAAATGGGTAAATCGAGTAAATCCTTATGATAGTCAAAGAGATGACCATAGGAAATAATCACAGTTGTAAAGCTCCGTCTTTAAGCAAACGCCCTAATCTTAAATAATGATGTGGCCAAATACCAGACACTGGTCTTTTTCACACTTGTTTGTAAACCGCAATATGACTGTAATTAATATCCAAATATATTTTGTCATTAACTCCTGTACTCTCCCAAACAACTAGATAAAACTTCTGTGGGGTGAAGGTATTACATAATGAGACTGTATTTTTCTGCGCTGTATGAAGCACGTGTCAGTGATCGGAGATTGTAGGTCATTAACATTGAGCCGTTCTGAATGAATTGAATGAGCCTATTTGTAATTGCCGGGGGGGGGGGGTTCAGAAGTGTCATGAGCGCTGATAGACAAACATAGTTTGCTCCTGGGTGACCAGAATACTTGTTAGCCTTAAAATTGAACAGCATAATAATACAAAGGTTTTGTAAAATATATAAAAACACTTGGTAAGTTTCACAAATTTTTTTTTAATTAACTCTGACAGCTGTTTCGACTAACTAAGCCATTGTGAAAGAGCGAGTGAATGAAATTACTAAACACAGGATGTTAGTGGAGTGTAGGTGGTGAACATCTGTTTACGGCGTATCTGGGACATCTGTGTTGTGATGGCGAGGGGGGGATGTGCATGCATGTGTGTGCATGAGACAAGGGAAGGTCAGGTGTCTTTAAAAACTAAATACAATCATGAATGCAAAATATAAAATTAACTGAACTAAATATAAACTGAATGCAAAATTTAAAATAATGATGAACATTCAAAATATTATAAAATAAACTAAACTAAATAACAGATTTTAATAAAGGGGATACACAAAATTCAGTCTGTTCATTGGTTAAATTTTTGTTATTTTTTATTGCTTTTTAATTTCTAAAATTTCTAACAAATCCATTTTTTACCTTTTTGTATGTTGTAGAGTAGTGTTATGTTTTTTGTGTCTATGAAGTGATTGTGTTGTAAGCAATGATCTGCAAAACCTGCAAATTTAAAAAATTTGTGAAACTTACCAAGTGTTTTTATATATTTTACAAAACCTTTGTATTAATATGTTTCACCAAGTGCCCAACGAGTCGTCAATTAATATCGTGAAAAGTGCAAGTAAAGCAATGCTCGTTACTTTCTACAGATGTCTTTTAAAATTCCGGAAGTGCAAGAACCGTTTGTGGTTTAATAAACAGTGTCTAAAGAATAGTGTATTTCCAACGTACATGAAGATTAGTTGCCGCCATCAATCGTTTGAAACAAAAACTGCTGTTCAACAGGCATACAAGAACTGGCTACAGTTGGACAAGAAATGGTACTCTAGAAGAAATAATTTGTCTTTACACCAAAAACTAATACATTGTGAATTAACTTATAGATACAGTACAGTGGAATTTGACCTTATTGATAATATGATCAGAGAACAAGTAAGTTATCATGCTCATAAACAATATTTAGTACAAAAAACAAAATTACTAAAACTTATCACAACTAAGCTAAGTAGTAAGAGAGTAACTACTATGTCATCACCAGTAAATAAACTTTATAACAGAGTGGAAAATTTCTCAAATACAAACTTTACTCAGAAAGAACTAAATCTGTTAAATAAAGGTTTGAAATATTGTCCAAACATATGGTACAAAAGAGACATGGAAATGTTATGTATAAATACAGAAATAGCACTTAGTAATTTAGATAACCCATATATAAGAAATAATGAATTAGTTTCCTGTGCAAAAATTATATCAAAAAGTAATAAGAATAAGTATAGTCTAAAAGAGTCAGATAAGTACATAGTTAACATAGATAAGTAACAGTTTAAAACAAAAAATTAATTCAAATAGTTTAGTGGTTTGCAAAGCTGATAAAGGCAATATGATTACAATAATAAATAGGAGCAAATATATTGAAAAGACAGAACTTCTCTTCAGGAATGACAATTTCAAGATATTAAATGATCCCACTAATAAGTTTCAAAAACAAATAAAATCACTTATTAAAAATTGCCCTAATATATTTTCAGACACAAAAAGTTTCATGCTAACTATGATGAACCCAAAAGCTCCTGTTTTGTATAGTTTACCAAAAATACATATCCCATAATAATAATAATTATTATTAATAATGGGATGGGTTATAATTGTCCCATGTGCCCAGTTGTTTCATATGTAACTGCACCTGCATATAAAGTCTGTAAAAAACTTAATGAATTATTGCCAAAATATGTTAACTTTAACCCAAAGTATGCTATTAAAAACACTTTACATTAGTTAATAATATAAAAAATGTACATTTACCACTGAATGCAAAATTAGTCTCATTTGATGTTAAGAATTTATTTCCGTCTATACCTGTAGATGTTCCGTTTTCTATCTGTTCCTCACATATACAAAATACTTTAACTTTAAATAGTGATCAGAAAAAAGAATTATTCTCGGCCTTAGATATTTGCATAGGACAAAATTATTTTCAGTTTAATAATAAAATCTATAAACAATTAAATGGCTTACCTATGGGCTCTCCTTTATCACCTTTATTAAGTGAAATCTTTATGACATTTTTGGAAGAAAACATTTTTACATCCGATAACCCCAACATAAAATATGTTTTTAATTGGGCAAGGTATGTTGATGATATATTTTGTATCTGGACGGGAACAGATAGACAGCTCCATATGTTCTTAGATTATATTAATTCCTTTTATAGTAGCTTGCAATTTACACTTGAAACAGAAAATATGAAAAGTTAAAATTTTTTGGATCTTACCATTACTAGGTCACAAAATAATCTTAGTTTTCAGATATATAGAAAACCTACTTTTACAGATACCGTTATACATAAACAATCACTAACATCATGGCACATAAAATTAAGCAGTTTTCATGCAATGGTTAATCGTCTCCTTATAGTTCCTTTATCCAAAGAAAATTTCAATAAAGAGGTAGATATTATAAAAGCCATAGCACAAAATAACGGTTATGATGAAAGAATAATTGGCTCTTTAATTTAAAAAAAAAAAAAACAAGAAAATTACTTTAAAAGAATTTTATTCCATAGAGCCAGATCAGGGTAACAAAAAATTTCACTTAACAAATTACATTCCGTGTATAACAGATAAGATTAATAATAGGTTAAAAAACCATGGTCTTAACATGGTATCAGTAAACAAACGTAATTTTTTTTCACTACTAGTCAATAATAAAGAAAAATCTAACACACTGGAGAAAAATGGAGTTTATGAAATACACTGTGCAGAATGCGATGCTATTTATATCGGACAATGTGGCCATACTCTGAAACATCGCATTGCTGAACATAAGAAGGCAATTTTAACCAATACATCTAATACAGGTTTTGCAGATCATTGCTTACAACACAATCGCTTCATAGACACAAAAAACATAACACTACTCCACAACATACAAAAAGGTAAAAAAATGGATTTGTTAGAAATTTTAGAAATTAAAAAAGCAATAAAAAATAAAAATTTAACCAATGAACAGACTGAATTTTGTGCAAAAATTTAACAATGAACAGACTGAATTTTGTGTATCCCCTTTATTAAAATCTGTTATTTAGTTTAGTTTATTTTATATTATTTTGAATGTTCATCATTATTTTAAATTTTGCATTCAGTTTATATTCAGTTCAGTTAATTTTATATTTTGCATTCATGATTGTATTTAGTTTTTAAAGACACCTGACCTTCCCTTGTCTCATGCACACACTCCCCCCCTCACCATCACAACACAGATGTTCCAGATACGCCCTAAACAGATGTTCACCACCTACACTCCACTAACATCCTGTGTTCAGTAATTTCATTCACTCCCTCTTTGACAATGGCTTAGTTAGTCGAAACAGCTTTCAGAGTTAATTAAAAAATTTGTGAAACTTACCAAGTGTTTTTATATATTTTACAAAACCTTTGTATTAATATGTTTCACCAAGTGCCCAACGAGTCATCAATTAATATTGAACAGCATGTTAACCTGAAATTTGTTCTTGGATTTTGTTGACTATGATGTGTCCGTTGATTAACTAAATATAAGTATATCACTACCGACTTGGAAAACAAAGTTTTTTTATTTGTAAAAGTGTAGAAGTTTCACTTTATAGCCTGAACCAGTTTTCGCTTATTATAAGCTTCATCAGTGGCTGCCACTGGGAGCGCTGCCGTCTTTTGAAGGATCGATGTTGTGTGTGTGGGATTTGATATGTTTGAATAGTATGTGTGATTTAAATTGTGTCTGTTCGTTTGGGATGTCATTTTTATGTGTTTGTATATTTCTAGTTGTTCAAGAGTGTCTAGTTTTCGGCCTTTTGTGTACATGTAGAATATTCATGTTGTTGTCGATGTTTGTGTATGTGTGGTTTGCAAAGGTGGATTCGGTAGTGGAGTGTAGTACTTTTGTCTGTTCAATGTATCTTTGTTTGAAGCAACGTCCTGTCTGGCGTATGTAGACTTTGTTGCAATCTGAGCAATTTAGTTTGTAAACACCAGGTAGATCAAATTTGTTTTGTTCTTTGTGTGTGTGTCTTGATAGTGTGTGTTCTGTTTTGTTTGTAGTTTTGTATGTGATTCTGTATCCTGTTTTTTTTTTTTAATTGTGGGCTATTTTTTCATTGTGGTTATTGATGTATGTTAGTGTTATGAGTTTGTTGTTTTCTGTCTTCGTCTGTTATTTTTTTTGGTGGTAGTTTATTGACTGTTCTGTTGTATCCGTTGGATTCTACTAGATATTTTATCACGGTTTAGTTCGCCTTTGTAGTCTTTTTCATCTTGTGTTTACACATCTCCTCCAATCACCCAATACAACACAACTAGCTGCCTTCAGAACCATGATACACGGACTAAACAACATCCCACTAGATGAAAAAGACTACAAAGGCGAACTAAATCGTGATAAAATATCTAGTAGAATCCAATGGATACAACAGAACAGTAGTCAGTAAACTCCCACACAAAACAAACAACAGACAAAGACAGAAAACAACGAATTCTTAACACTAACATACATAAATAACCACAATGAAAAAATAGCCCACAAATTTAAAAAAGCAGGATACAGAAACGCATACAAAACTACAAACAAAACAGAACACACTATCAAAACACACACAAAGAATAAAACAAATTTGATCTACATGGTGTTTACAAACTAAACTGCTCAGATTGCAACAAATTCTACGTAGGCGAGACAGGACGTTGCTTCAAACAAAGATACATTGATCACACAAAAGCACTACACTCCACTACCGAATCCACCTTTGCAAACCACCACATAGAAACAAACCGCACATACACAAATGTCGACAACAACATGGATATTCTACACGTACACACAAAAGGCCGAAAACTAGACACTCTTGAACAACTAGAAATATACAAACACATAAAATGACATCCTAAACGAACAGACACAATTCAAATCACACATATTATTCGAACATATCACACTCCACACACACATCGATCCTTCAAAAGACGGTGGCGTCGTCCACCTCATCCCCAACTAGAGATGATTGACGAGCAGTATAAAAATCATACGAAGATCTTCACAGATGGATCGGTGGACATCGAATGCGGGAAGTCAGGTGCAGGGTATTTCAACCAGAGTAACGGCGAATGGTACTATATTCCAGCTAACGCACAGTCCAGTATGGACGCCGAATTATTGGCTATAAACGCGGCATTAACCTGCTGTCTTTCCATTGAGCAAAAGCTCATCTGTATCTTGACTGACTCCAAATCATCATTAGAAGCGCTATCAAAATCTGGCACGAGTGCGTACTTCTTTCGTATTAATGAAATAAGGAAACTATTCCTCCAGCTACACAATGAAGGAAAAATGATCACCCTTCAATGGGTTCCATCCCACTGTGGAGTCCCCGGAAATGAAATAGCAGATGGGATCGCGAGGGAAGCGTGCACAATCTATCCAACTAACCTAAAGAAGTTCTCCCTGCTGCAGTGCAGAAGCTCGGGTGACTGACACTTCAGGAGCTCTTGGGAGGACAGTTGGAAATCAGCAACCACAGGTCGCAGCTTATATCAAATACAACCTGTGCCGGCCAAGGAAGACATCTACAAGGGAGTAGCGCGTCCGATAGCTGCTTTTGCTCTGAGGGCACGTACCGGCCATATCGTTACCCAAGAATATCTCTTTAGGTTCAATCTCACGGATACGCCACAATGCTTATTGTGTGAAGACGGAGAGGAGAACCTTGAACATATACTTATAAAATGTCATTACCCGATTGCCGCAAGGGATATCTTAAGGATGCAAGTGTCGGGATGGCAAGAAATCATGAGCAATAAGAAGTACTGGGCTATCGCTTCTATGATCTACCATGGACATCGGGCTATCGGCTACAGTTGAAGCTGGAAGCCTGTAGGAAGAAGTAAGAAGACAATGTTTTGAATTTTATTATTTCTTTTTTTTTACAAGGTCATTCGTGCTTCTGCTCATGATACCGTTCTGTAAAGGACTTTTAGTACCAAAACATATTCTAGTGCTGGAACACCCATACGTTCATATGACTTGGTACCTTGTGACTTTTTTATTACCTCTGATCTATAGAAGCCCAAAATGAACCCACGTTCAATCTGTGGAAGAAGATACAACAAAAATGACAAACCTACTGATCAACTGCACACTGCTTCCAACAGTGACGATTCGAATGGAACATTCTGTGAAAACGAAGAACACCTCAATGGACATTGTGAGCAGAAAGAAAAGGGGCCTTTTCTTCAGGGGACAGATAAGGAGACCCATCTACAGGATAACAGAAGAAGTCCTTAACAGCCAAACAGGATTTGTGAAGAGAGTTTATGGGGATACTACAAATGTTGATTATGATGGGTGGTCATAAGACAGCAGCAAAATTCTAGTAGTAGTTCTCAGGTAATGCTAATAGTCATATTTTTACTATAGATATTTGAGATATAGGCCATGAGGGTCAGACTATAAACAGAGGGCATCATTAACACCCACTTGCACTCTGTTAATGAGTTGCAACACTCAAATGATTTGTTATGATAACTTCAGACAATACCGTTCAGCTGTTTCATTTTTTTATTTGCAATCATTAAAGAAGCCCAAGAATTAAGCAGTGATGTGATGATAAGTAAGCCTTTTACTTAAAAGGAGAAAAATTAGATTCAAGCTGAACAACTTGAATTTACAACTTTATTATCAATCAGAAAAATTGACTGTTCAACATGATTATAAGAGATTTTTCATAAAGAAGATAGTTGATTCCAGAAAATACTGAAAAAAATCTAACTAGTACGCAACAATAAAAGAGTAAAATTGTATGGTACTGCTAATGTATTGGATGTGTGTTTAAATTTTTATGTGAACTTCTGCTATGAAAAAACTATGCAATATGAGTGCATTTTTTGTTAACTTTGAATCAAAAAGTTGAGCAAACAAATGTTTTGTTTTAAGGATTATTTAGAATTAAATACACAAGAGTTGTGGCCTGAAATCCAAAGGCCTTTCATGTCATTTCATTGTTGTCAATGAAATATGGTTTTATTACTACACAGTTGTATTTCATTATAACATTATGTATACAGATTGTTATTACATTAATTGTTACTTATGTACAGGATGGTCTTCTTCTTCTTCTTCTTCTTCTTCAGCATAGAGTTTATGCTTCCAGCCTTTCTGACTTCAAAGTTGATAAACACTTTCTTTTGCCCATCCACAACTGAACCTTTCAAGCTGCGAGCATTACTTTTTTTTCTTGGATTTTGTTGTCCGTTGATTAACTAAATATAATTATAAGCTTCCTCAGAGGTTTATAACAAGCGAAAACTAGTTCAGGCTATATGGTAAAACTTTTACGTTTTTACCCATAAAAAACTTTATGTACCGAGTCGGTAGTGATTTAATTATATTTACTTTTTTTTATTCAGTTTATTTCTTTGATTCTTTCAAGTATTAAAAAAAATCCGCAAATATGTTACCAGCACATCATATGGCAAATGGAGACAACGTTGCTTTCTTATGACCCCACCCATTATGTACAACATTTGTAGTATCCCCATAAAAGAGACAACTCTCTGCACCAATTCTGTTCGGCTGGTATGGACTTCCTCCATGTTATCCCTTAGATCCATGTCTCCTTACTTGTCCCCTGAAGAAAAGGTCCCTTTTCTTTCTGCTTACAATGTCCACTGAGGTGTTCACACTTAGCCAGGCACTAACCACGGGTCCTAGTCTTCCTTAGTATAGCCTGGAGCTTGTTGGAGAAAGGATGCTGAACCCATAAAGAAACTCCTTGGCTTAAAAATTGCACTCACTGTCCTCAGAAGGAATGTAAAATAAAAATGTAAAGAACACTATTAGCTTTCAAAAATTCAAATATACAGATAAGTGAAAGCAATGGCAGTTGAGAATGATAGACTTCAGACACATAAAAAAGAGGAGGTAGAACTCTGATGCCTGATACAGTAGGTCACTATATGGGCAGTGGAGCTGTCACGTTCCTATAACAATTAGTGGCGATACAGTAAGCAAAATATGAGTTAAGCAAAATATGAGTTGTACTGGTAAAAATGCACTAAAGTATGTGAAACCAGTTCCATCAGCTAGAAAAGTAGTTGCCATTCTTTTCTGGGTCACTTGATGTGTAACAAACTATCATTATTGCAAAAACTTGACCCACAGATACATTTTTACTTATGCACAGAAGTGTCTCATGACAAACATCACACCATCTGTGTGATCTGTTCTGATGTCTGCTGTGCTACCAGTGCTGGTGCTGAGAATAATGTGTTTGGCTGGAAATGTTTTTGGTCATTTAAAATTAAATTGGGTTGGTTTATGCATTATTTATACATTGAAAATTGGGTCTGTTGTGTTTAGTTTATGCTTTAGTGTTCATAGTGTGTAGTATTTTTTAGTGGCGAATTCTCCAGGCTGTTACTTTTCATGATACAGTTCTTCTCAAGTGTGGTATCACTTACTTGGGAATATTTGGAATTATGCTTCCATTATTTGTTCCCAAATTTAGCCAGGTATTTCATTCACTGCTCTCAGATCCTAATCATTATCAGTTTTCACCTTCTTGGTCACTGCCACTATATGTTTGTCATTATATATATTTATTTTCAGTCGAACATTAACACTTCCCTTGTTCATACTATTTTACATTTTTGTTGTTGAGAACTAGGGTTAATGGAAACAGTGTATTAGGTCATCTCAATCAGCTGAAGATGAGTATCACTTACTGCTCAACTGATAAAGTTGACCAAGAGTAGCTACTACATCTTACTCCACAATTGAACAAGAGATGTAAACAGACTATTAAAACTTGACAGATATATATTTTTATCTGACTGAGTGCTTCACCTACATGGGAGATCCAGATGGGGAGGCCATGGTGCTGTACCCCATGAGAGAAAATTAACAATGCTAAAATTCCAAATTTGTCTACAGTACCAAAAATAATATATTAACAATTAATTCATTTGTAATATGACTAGGTAGTTTTCTCATGAAGGAAGGCAAAAGATAAGAAAACAATATTTTTCAAAACTAAAAATCTATGTAGTGGTTGTATAAGGCCCCAAAACTTTCTGTCGGAAACATTTTAATGGAAATTAAGTTACTTCTTAAATCTTGTTTATTGATTAACGATGAAGGAGGTCAAGTAGGATATCTTGAAGAGTTAACTTCAACTTGAAGTTCTCTGAATAAAAACATAACTGAAGATAACATGTAATTCAATTAAGTAACAAAACAAACATTAAAAAAAGTAAAACAAATAGAGAAAAGTAGGATACTTAAGAATAGAATTATAAATGGATGAAACAAGAGAACATATACTGTAGTTCTTTGTCCAAATGGGACTGTATGGAATAATCAAAATCTCTCATACTCATGAAGAACTTGTACTTGTACTTGTAACTGTCATAAGACTAATATTAACTTATATTCTTTCAAAAGATATTGAAATAAAGGTGAGAACGTCTGCAGAAAATAGCTTCTAAAAACAAAACAAAAAATTATAAGTAAATTTTACAAGTTGCTTTTTGTAAACTTTCAAAAATAAAATTTAAACAAATCATTACAAATTAAGAAATGAGGCAGAAGTCCACGTGTTATACACCATATTAAATGATATAGAAGATGAGAGAAGACAGAAGAGGTATGAATCACATAACATCATTTCAAGGATGGACAAAAGGTAACAACTAAAGGTAAAGGACCAACATACGGAGACAGTTTACACTGCTTACTTTAAATAACAAATAGATTTACAAAGACATAACCAGATTTGAAAAGGATCAATTAGTACATTATAATTAATAACACAGTTTCATAGATAAATTATTACAGTCTTAATCTTGGGCCATAATATTAGTTAAAGTTACCTTTATTTATACCCTTGACAGGATGTAAATCAAGGTCAATATAAATCAGGAAAAATTACTTAAGTCATTCAGTAGAAAAGGTACAGTTACTGGGATGTGATATGAGTATGTGAAAGACATCATGAAATAGCAAATGATATGTAGCACTGTACAGTGTTATGAAACAAAAGGAAGGATACTAAATGAAATTTTGTTAGGTGATGGCAACACTTATATTGTGATATGGAAGTGAACTGTGGGCAATAACTGTGAACCTGATAAAACGAGAATTCAATATGTGTAAGTAAAATGTCTGAGGAAAGTGACAGGTCACAGACTCAGGGTATGTGGACATACAGACCAAACTAAACATTTACTCCAGAATGAAAGAATAGAACGAACAGCAGAATGGAAGGAACATATAGAAAAATATGAGGGTTAGTTAAAAAGTCTGAAGAGTAACTTCTATGGTTTAGCAGTAAAACTAAAAATTTTAGTGTGCTGTAAGATTTATATTTCATGTAAACACATGTTAATTTCCAAATATATCTGTCAATTTATTAACTGTTTACCAGCTGTTCGAAATTTACGTGTCATGAGTGTTTTGAAACTGGGACAAAATGATAAAAGCAAACATTCATGCTGTGCCTGAATTCTTTTTTAAAAAAGGTCAAGTGTCAAGGAAAGTTCACAACAAAATGGTAAAAGTGTTAGAAAATGGTATACCTTCAAAAACAAAGGCTTGTAAGTGGACATTGGAGTTTAAATATGGTCATATGAGCATTGAAGATGATCCCAGCAGTGGATGTCCAAGGAGTGCAACAACTCAAAATGTAGTTGCCACCTTGCACACATTTTTTCATACCAAGTTCTTGAGTTAAATATCACACACACACACACACACACACACACACACACACACACACACACACACACACGTTAGATGCCTGTGATCAGCAATATCATCCATTTTCAATCACCACTCTTCCAACACCATGCAATTCCTTTAATGATGTCTGGAGTTGCCTTTAAAATTACTATGAAAATAAAACTTATTTATGGTAACTATAAATATTCATAATCTGTTGCTTACTGGTATGTTGTTACTAAAATGAGTAAAATCAAATAAATTCTTCTACTTCTTTTGTTTATTCTTCCTTGGCTATATCACTATTATGAATTTGGCATCTTTCTATTATATTCTAATTTGACAGCCTTTTATTATGGCAACCACCGTTTTTTAACTCTTTTTCTTCTATGTAGGTTTGCCATGTAAAAACTGTTGTTCCTCTGATCCCTTTTCCTTTGCAGATGCCACTTTAGTATGAAGACAACAGGTGAAAATATCGGTATAGAGAGCCATACATGACTTCCATGTTCTAAGATTTATATTTAAACTCATTTTCGAAATGAAATATTTCCATAGAAATTACTTCTTTCTTCTGGTCACTAACGTGTACCATCTCACATTAGCGCACTCGATTTTCACTGATGATGGCAGTCGATAGCACTGCCGAAACGTCTGGTTTTGTAGAAAACACTGGACCATGCCAAACACCCTGGAAGGAATTTTAAAACAAACTACTTCTTTGTTGCCGATAATATAGTACACATATAAAAAATTATCCACTCCCCCTTCAACTATACTTTTCATTTATAGAAAATTACCCCCACCCCGTTCAACTAGCCTCTTCATTTATAAATATTTCATCTACGTTTTTACTGTGTATTATTATGATCTACTTATCAGGATACTTTATTTATCAAAATTAAGTACTTTACTTTTGTTAAAACATAAAACGTTGCAAGTAAACTACCCTTTCCCCGTAACCGATCTTCACCAAAACCAATATGCCTTGAGTCCTCTACAACTCAGGTACATATGTAAAATATCGGTATGGAGAACCATACATGACTTCCATGTTCTAAGATTTATATTTAAAATCATTTTTGAAATGAAATATTTCCATAGAAAATACATCTTTCTTCAGCCTTAACCACAGTATTGTGGTAACTAACGTATACCACCCCACCGCACTCGATTTTCACTGACGATGGAAGTCGATGGCACTGCTGAAACGTCTGGTTTTGCAGAAAACATTGGACTACGGCCAAGCAGCTCGGGAAGGAATTTTAACAACATACTACTTTGTTGCTGATAACATAGTAAACATATAAAAAATTATCCACTCCCCCTTCAACTATAATTTTCATTTATAGAAAATTACCCCCACCCCGTTCAACTAGCTTCTTCATTTATAGATATTTCTTCTACGTTTCTACAGTGAATTATTATGATCTTCTTATCAGGATACTTTATTTATCAAAATTAAGTACTTTACTCTTGTTAAAACACAAAATGGTGCAGGTAAACTACCCTTTCCCCGTAACCGATCTTCACCAAAACCAATAGGCCTTGAGTCCTCTACAACTCAGGCACATATGTAAAAAATTGTTTGATTCTGTTTGAATTTACGGCAGCTATCGTTCGTCATGAAAAAATTACTCTTGTTAAAACATAAAATGTTGCAGCTAAACTACCCCTTTCCCTTAACCGATCTTCACCAAAATCAACAGGCCTTGAGTCCTTTACAATTCAGGAACGTATGCAAAAAATATTTGATTCTGTTTGAATGTGCGGCAGTTATCGTTCGTCATAGAAAAAATATGCATAAAATTAATGGCTTTTATAAGTTAATGTTTGATCTCCATTAAGTAGTGCTCAAGTTTCCAAAGTTGTAATATTATGATGTCCGTAATTAAAACATCAGAGCAGGTTTAGTGTGTATGAGGGTACACCGTGGACAAAAATTTTCAACATTCCCTATTGAGCGTTGCTCAGAGTAAAGCTGCGAATCTACAGTGTACGTTTCACAGAACAAACACGCGGAAAAGAAGGAGCGCTCCGAAGTCACTCATGGACCCTGAGCATCTTGCAGAGGGTTCATTCCCTAAAGACGAAAAGTCTGTCTATGAACCGTTCCTCTGTAAATACGTGCAGTTACACTGCCCAGCGATCCACAGGAAGCAAATCGCTATCCACGCTGGACACTTTTTCGGCTTGCATGCGTTGTGTTGGTGTGGGTTTCGGCACTTTCCATTTAAAAAGCGTGCAAATGTAAGAAAATAAACATGAGTGAGGTCACAAATAACGTGAATTGTGTGTGTGTGTCTTGCCTGCCTTTTTATTGCGGTAATCATAATAATAAAATGGAAACGTAAACATTACATAATTGAGATATGCTTGCCTGCCACGAACGATATATTTTCTCTCATACATGATTTATATTGAAATGAAAAATTATAATTTTATTGCCTGGCAACAAAATTATTTTATTTTTAACAATTACCATTGTTTGAAAAAGTTTAAATGAATTTTCAAGTAATTTATTCTTGTCAAAACGTAAAAGGTTGCAGGTAAACTACCCCTTCCCCGTAACCGATCTTCACCAAAAACAATAAGCCTCGAGTACTCTACAATTCAGGGCTGTATGCAAAAAATTATTTGATTCTGTTTAATTTGCGCCTGTTATCGTTTGCCATAGAAAAAATTCTACACACAGACACTTTTCGAAAAATGACTTTTCTTCATATTTTGAGGGTAGTACAATCAGAATCAGCCGTTATCTCGAACACGATTTTTTCGCCATGACCATACTTCCATTTCCTTTGGAACATGGAAGTGAAAAGAGTAAGTTTACTTTTGTCCAGTTTCTGTTAACACTACCACTGTGTTGATAAAATTGTTGCAATATTCTGGATAACAAAGATTCAAGTGGCAGAGATAGTTTAATATAAAATATACCCATAGAGGAGGAAAAGGAGACAAGACTAGTGTAAACAGGGAAAAACAATATACATCCAGCAATGGTTACTGCTTTATTATAATAAATATGTATGATAGTTTTCATGTATTATGTTGGCTGACCTGCACAAAAAATGAAAACAACTGATTAAAACTGAAAGTAGTTAACACTATCTTTTTAATCATATAATTTGTGGAAATATACAATGATGTTCTGTGAAAATTGAATACCCCTTTTGAGTACCCCAGAAGTGATAGTGTTTACTTTTAAAATGGGGGCCAATTAGGAAACTTCAGTTTGAAGCAGTCAGTCAGTCATAAGATATTGTCAGTCTAATGGAGTTAGAATACCATCTTTAATGACAAACTGAGGATCCGTTAGGAACAACAATGATAACTTTTGAAGCAGAGATAACTTGTGCATCAGTAAGAGCCAACAATCAGCAAAGCACACAGAGAAATTGGAACTAAATAAGAAGTGAATGAGTGAGTGTGTGCATGCACTCACGCACGTGAGCGTGCATGCCAGCACTAATCCTACTCACCTCCACTTCATAAGTGATGGTTATTGTAAGAAAAAACAAGTTACAGGTATGTGGGTGCAAAAGTGCTAATTACTTTTTACTTTAACCAATTTGGTTAGTGCAGGGCCGCCGCTACCATATGTGTGAAATGTGCACCGCACACGGGCGGCCATACCAAAGGGGCAGCCATAGACTGCCAAATTCATCAGGAGATATTGCAAAATAAATTAAAACAATTAATACTGACTAGGTCTTGGTATATGACATTAACGTTTATTGAGTTGTTTTATTAGCATTGCCAAAATGGACTGCCATCAGCCAAATCATGCAGCAGTAACAGAAGTAGAAGTAGATACAGAATTGTCACTTGCTGATTCACATTGCCCTGTTTCGGATGATCCCAGGAAATGGCCAGTAAAAATGACGCCAAATGAAGTTCAATTTGTAGTGGAAAATTTCCCTCTACAAATTAAAACCTTTACTTTTCCAAGAGATAATAACAACAGGAAAGTTTCAGAAACTTATTATTACTGCACTTTAAGCAATAATGAAAATATTCATCGTCATGGTTGCTGTATTCGACTTCACTGAATAGTGTATTTTGTGCTCCCTGCAAACTATTTTATACCGTTGTTGGTGAAATAGTGTGGGAAAGTAGGGATATGAAAAGTATGTTCAGGAGGGTAACTGCACATAGGCGGCAAGCACCCTAGCAGCGGCCCTGGGTTAGTGCTTCTTTTGGAGTTTTCCCCTTAATTTAACTTTAAATATATATATTTTTTAGATTTATTGAAGCATTTTCATTGCCCTTCTCTGCGCATTGCATTTGTGAAATGCCTGTCAATTTTTTCTTCCATGTATAGGAGCAATTTAAAATTTTATTTTTAGTAATAATTAATACATACATAATAACTAATGTAGGCTATATTATTATAATAATATAGTATAATAATTATTATATTTTATTACAATAATTTAATATGTTATAATTATCAATATTATATTACATAATAATTATACTAAAACATAAGGGTTTTTATTACATATAATAATTATTGAGTATCATATCCTAAAACTGAGGAGTAAAAACACAATCAAACAATAATTATAACCTAACGAACTTTTAAAGGTCTCATGTAAACTTTACCAAAATGCACCTACTGCTTTTCCCCTGGATTCTTCGAATTCTTCTGGCCCATCTTGCTTCACCCGTTCTATTCACATGGCTGAACCATTGTAGTGCTTTGTTTCTAGGAACTTCACAATGGAATGTGTTACTCTAATCTGTCTCCGTATTTCTTCAGTCCAGAAAAATGCAACTGTTGAAACATCTACACATGTTATCCACATCAACAGTTCTTATTTTATCTCTCTCGACTTTTTTGGCATTGATCATACTCCAACTCTACATTAAGATTTTGTACTATACTGTATAAGATATTTTCTTGTTTTTTTTTGCTTACAGTCATGTTCTACATCCCATGTATACTCAGTGCCGGATTTACCACTAGGCCAACTAGGCCACGACCTAGGGCCGCGGGGTCAGAGAGGGCCGCAAGCTACAGATATTTCTCTTTTTTTTAACAGAAGTATTTTTATAAAACTAGGAGCCACTTTAGTCAAGTATCTTTAGTCAAAGAATAAAAAAAAATCTAGACCTATTTTTTTAATTTTATAAAAATTTAAGAAAATTTAATTTGTTATTCCTAGACAATGAAAAAGAAATTTTTTATGTTCAATTTCTGAATAAGCTTATTTAAGTTACAATACTTTGTGAATAGACGACGTATTGCGGGTTTCTCGTTCTTTCCGCCCCAATGTTGCCGGCGTCAATTTGTGAATAAACGAGTACGTGCGTCTCGTTCGTGTCACGCAATGTAAGCCAATTTGTTAATAAGAACGGGTATGCTTCTCTGTCTCTCCTCCTTTGATTGTGTTAATTTAATTCAATTTCTGAGATATCTGGAGTTGTGGGATATAGTAATCTCGTTAATTACTATTAACTTATCTCTCTAATTATAATACCAGTGTTAGTGTGACTGTAACTTAAATAATTAGTGTTTTATTCTAAAATCTCGCTCAGCCCTAGTATACCTTGCAGAGAATTATTGAAATTTCGTATTTAATGCTCTTCTCTTTGGTTTCGGAGAATTCCGCAACAAGCGCTGCGGTTCCGGAGCAACGAAACTTATAGGTTAATTCACCGTTTACGGCAACCAATTATTATACACTTAGTCTGTTACTTTTTATTCCCAACTCATTAAATAATACCCCAAATAATAAGATCTTGAAATTATACAAGGTTTCTTTATTAATTCACTCCGTTAACATTAAATAAGATTGGTTCTAACTGGCATACGAAAGGCTATATGTTGCGTGAATCGATTATTGTTCGGTCCAATATTCTATTTTAGATTCAGTTATATATTTTGTTTTTTTTATAATTAATTTAATTCAGGGTGTGAAGGTTCTTGTAACTGTGGGGAAGATTAAAAATACATAGATAAGGATGCAAGATATTACAAATTTGAAGTGTTGTGTTGTTTAATATGATTTATACAATTGTAATTAACCAGACTTAGAACGAAGCAACTCGGGTAGGCAGTTGGTTGTTAACCTCGTGTCGCTCAGAATGGATATGATGTTCTTTATTCTTTTCTGCGGTTCAATAAATTGGAATCCTTGTCCTGGTTAACTCGGAAATACAGCTCCCTTGGTTTATTTATGGCCAGACTGGTGGTTGTTCTTCTGCAAATTCTGGATCCAAATACGTTCTTCTCTCGTATGAAGTAACTAGTGATGTTCCATGTATTTAAAAGGTTAGGATTTTCAATGTGGTGTGTAGTATTAGTTCGTTACACAGTTGACTCTTTATATTGGATTAATATTTCATTAATTCTTTTTCTGATATTGGACAATTCAAGTCCTTCCTTGTGGAACTCAATTATTTATTATTTTGAGACCATACCATTATATAATTTGGTTAAATTTTGTTGATATAATTCAGACAATTATTAATATATTGTGATTAGTAACTGTATTGACATGTATTAGAATATTTTTTAGTTATATTAACCAATTTTTCTGGGTTTTTATCTCATCACGTTCAGATCATAAAAAGCAATAATTAAAATCAACAACTTATATTCATTTCTGTTGTCCCTAGCAACAAATTTATTTTTATTCTTTTTCAGTGTTTTGTATATAGTGATTATTTCATATATTTTTCTTCCATTCCTTATTAAACTTCCATCATATCGGAATATAACTTTATTTATAGTTTGTTTACTAATTTCTACATATATTCTGCTGGTTTTTTGATCTTAGTCTGTTTCTTTTTATATTTATTATTTTTTTCGTTATCAAACGTTATCAATCGATATCATTGCACTATGGCATTATCGTAATTTGTTTAAATTGAGTTGGTTTTTTATATATTATTACTTATCAAATGTTTTTCCTAGCTCTTTAAACTGTATTCATTAAGTATTATTAATTTCCGTACCTAACCTTCATGTTATGAGTTGTTATATAGTGTTATTGGCTGTTAGGCCTTTTATTGCATATGGACCTACCTTTGATTATAACTGGTGAACAACTATAGCCTTTTTACATAAGTTTATACATATAATCAAACCTTAACTATTAACATTTACACAAATAATTATTCTATAATATATATAATACTTTCACTTATGAACTTACTGTTGTCACTTCCCAAACGTTTCGAGATGTTGTTTCTCTTCTTCAGTGGGTTTAATACTAACTGTCGATTACAGAATAACCGTTACGGAATGGAGTGTGTGGTGGGGGTTGATGGTGGGAAGGGATTGGCGCTGAGGTTCGAATTATGTGTGTGGATCAGTGTGTCAAATAGTGTATGTGATTTGTAATGTATCTGTTCATTTAATATGTTGTTTGGTTGTAGTGTGTGATATCTGTATATTTCAAATTGTTCAGCTGTGTTTAGTTTTCTACTTTTAGGTAAGTAGTGTAATATTTCCATGTTGTGTTCTATGTTTGTGTAACTGTGGTTTTCGTTATGTAAATGTGTGGCAAATGTGGAATGTATGTAGTTTGTGGTAAGGGCTTTTAAATGTTCAGAAAAATAATTATTCTTTTTATAACTAATAACAATTTTATCTTGATCTATGGATCACATATAAGAAAATTGAGATCCATTAACACTAATTAATTGCTTTCCTACACCCTTCTGTAACAGTAATCAAATAATACATTTTGCTTCATTACTTTCTATTACTTTAACAAGTAATTTGCATAATCTAACACAAACTTTAACATAACATTCATGGTAACAAAATAACATCATTCAATTCAGAATCCTTACTTTCTATTACTGTAATGTAAATTATTGTCTCGCTTTTATCTAATTTCACTGTCATTTACTTTGACATTTTCTGTATTGGTTTCTTTTTTACAATTCTTATCAGTACATTAGATTTATTTACGTTTCACTGAACATGGATTTCTTACTATTGTCTATTTTACAGGTTTGTTTTTTATTGTTATCCCTACCTTGCATCCTTATTCATTTTTACATAATTATAAATGTATTTATTAGACCTTTGCATTATCATGGGAGTTAAATATTTATTTACTTATTATTTTGCTAATATTCTATTTATGTAATGTTGAGGACCGCATTTCTGTTGCGTTACATATGCTCCCCCTCCTAAAAAAGTTTAATTTACCTGAATGAAGTTTAGGTCAAGTAAACTTGTATTTTTCACATGCCTTTTCTTCATATCAACATTAGTGGTTAACGATGGGATTCTCAATGTAACTTTGTTAGACTAGTATTCATAATTCTTTACTTAATAACATTTCATTATTCCTATTAACATTCTTGGTCATATACAATTTTCTGTAAACAGTATTTGTTGATAGTTGGCTACAATATTCAATGATACTTTAGGCTCACATCTCTTCTAATTCTAGTTACTGCAATCACTGTATTTCTCAATTATTCTTCTGTCAGCTATTTTCCTTCTGTTTTTTTTTCATTCTTTTCTGGAATTTGATGTCATTCTTGCAACGGTTTTAATATTCCTTCAATATTTAATTTCCCTAACAATCCCTAATATGTGCGTTGGTACAGTTCAGAGAGGCACTGTTTGGCTTCATACTCTGCTGTCCACACTACACTTTAATATAGTACTGCTGGAATTCATCTACAGTCAGCTATAAAAATATAATAATCTCATAATAATCTTCTTAATTAATTAATAATAAACATTTGGGAATTTTTTACATTGTTGCTTTTATATTTATTTTTTCCTATCCTTCATACTTCGTGATTCCATTTTATTTTCCTTAAACATTTTCTGATAATAATTCTGACAGTCATCATTTGTAATTAGGTTTGTTCTTTTCTTGTTGTGATAATAACGCTAAGTATCCTCTTCATTTGTTCTTCTAATCATAATATTTTCTAACTTGTAATTGTTTTGATTATTACTATTACTGAATCTCAGTGTAGTTACAGTCATTAGCTCAACTATTATTTCTCTTATCTTATTTCATTACTTTGGCTGGTTATATTTCAATGAATTATGTTGATAAATAATTTTCTCGTTCTCTTTAATATTACATTGGTCACAATCAATCGTTTATTGTGGTTGTTCATTTCCCTTGGCAATGCGGTAGGTATTTTAGGTCATATTATTCTTCCTTTGTTATTCTGCATAGGTATATTTGATATAAAAAATTTTTATCTTGGGGTTTCATTATTCCTTATTCATAATATTTCTTCGTAGACATGTAGTAATAATTCTGGTTTTCTTCTGTAATCTTGGGGTTTGTTACTAACTCTTCTTAATACCTTCTTCATAAAAATATTTTAATTCAGACTTACTTCCTTTTGAATGATATGTTTTCTATTTATATAATATTGTTCAAAAAATTCCTTTTTAATTCCAAGTGTTTTCTCTTTAAAATTGGTAATAAGTTGTTCTTATTTTAATTTAGAATTTATTGGATTTTCTTCATAATATTTTTTTATGGACTCCTGATTGTATGTTCCCTTAATCTTTTTCGTGATAGGGTTCATTATTTCATAGGTATTATTATTATTATTTTTTGTTATCACATATGGCCCAGTATATAATAATAATAATTTTTTCGTTATTCCTTCTAGCGTGCTGGGTAGCTCCCTGTTTCTTATTAATATTTTCTCGCCAATTTGGTACTTAATTGGTTTTGGATTATTCTTTTCATATTTCTTTTTCTTCATTTCTGCCTTTTCCATTATCCGGTTATAAAATTTAACGTTTTCAAACTGATATTCTGGGTTTGTTGGAAAATTTATGATATCCTGGATTTCCCTAGGCGGAAGCCTTTCAAACATAGCAGTATAGGGGGTATTTTCGATGGATTGATGGTAAGATATATTGAGAACCTCTTCGGTCAGTGACAAGTATTCGTACCACCTTCTCTGTTGGTCATGACAGTAAGTTCGGAGTATTCTGCCAACTTCCCTCAATACACGTTCTGCCGGATTGCTGCTGGGGTGGTATACTGAAGTCTTATATGTTCTAATGTTGTGTTTTAGAAGATTATTTCTCCATTTGCTTCCCTTGAATTGCGTACCATGATCGGTGATAATAGATGACGGTTTACCAATCTCTGTTATGTAATGTCCAGTGACTATTTCCAGAATTTTCTTGGTCGTGGCTCTGCTAATAGCGTAAAGTTTAGTATATTTAGAAAAGTGATCAAAAATAATAATTATGAATTTATGTCTATGGTTCCCTCCACTGCGTGGGAATGGTCCACATATATCCAGGAATACTTTCTCCAGCTTATATTTGGATGTGATAGGGATCATGACTCCCTCCTTCTTCTCATTGTTATGTTTAACCATCTGGCAGATGTGACATGTTTGGATTGATTTTTGCACCTTTCTGTTTATATTTTTTATGTACACTTGTTCTTCCAGGGCTTTGACAATTTTTATGGCTCCCATGTGTCCATATCTTTCATGGTAATCCAAAATTAATTTGTTTTCCACAGCTGTGGGAATTACTAACTTCCAGTTTATTTGATTAGGGGTAACTTTAATAAATAATCGATCATCATGTATACAGTAATATTTTGTAATAATTTCATCAGCATTTTGCACCTTCTGGCGTATGTTTATTAATTTGGGATCCGATTTTTGGTGTTGATTAATTTCATTTATGATGATTTCTAAATCCTTTCTACTCTTAATGATATTGTACACTTTTGCAATCTGTTCCTTTTCTCCCTCGAACGATTGGTCTTGTATGTTTATTCGGGACAAGATATCGGCTGCTATGTTCTTTCTTCCAGGTATATATTCCCAATCAATGCAATATTCTTGCAATGCAAGGACCCATCTATTTAGCCGGCCATGACTAAGCTTACATCGTTTTAGAAATGAAATTGATTTGTGGTCACTCCTTACGGTCACTGGGTATCCAAGTATGTAAGTTCTAAACTTATTGCATGCGTACACTACACTTAGCAGCTCCTTCTCGGTAACATTATAGTTGCGTTCGCAGTTGTTTAGCACTCTGCTTGCAAAGGTAATTACCCTGTGATGTCCTTCTTCATCTTCTTGATATAGAGTAGCTCCTAAACTAACATTGCTTGCATCACAATTTAAATAAAAGCGTTTGTTAAAATCAGGGTGGTACAACATAACCGTCTCTAGAAATTTTTCCTTGATTAATTGCAGAATTTTATCTTGTTCTGGTCCCCATGTCCATTTGTCCTTGGATGATAGTTGCTTTTGAAATTTGGCAGTTATTTCCGAATAATTATCTTGGAATTTGCGGTAATAGTTACAAATTCCAAGAAAGGATTGTAGCTGTTTTCTATTTTTTGGAGTAGGGAACAGTTGAATTGCTTCTACTTTTTCTGTTGAAGGTGTGATACCCTCCTCAGACAAATTAAAACCTAAGAACTTTACTTGGTTGGCGATAAATTTAGATTTATTTAGCTTGAGGGTTATATTATTTTCAGACAATTTTCTCAGTACCTGTTCCACCCTCTTGCAATGTTCATCCCAATGTGAAGAAGTTATAAGTAAGTCATCTACATAGACTGTAGTGAATTGCAGTGTTTCTTGTCCCAATACTTGGTCCATGCATTTTACAAATATAGCAACCGAATTAATTAGTCCAAAAGGTAGCCTTTTAAATTGATAGTTCCTTCCGTCAAAAAGGAACGCCATGTATTTTCTACTATCTGGGTGTAACTCAACCTGCCAGTATCCGCATACCGTATCCCAAGTACTGATGTATTTACTGCCGTGGAATTTCTTTAAGATTTCTTCGATTTCGCCTGGGGAAGTCCTATCGTTGATGATCATTTTATTTATTTCCCTAGCGTCCAGGCAAATTCTCACCTTTCCGTTCTTTTTTGGGATTGCCACTATGGGACTGGTATAGGGTGATTGACTGTATTCTATTATGTCATCCTGAATCATACGATTGATTTCTGCCCGAACTTCGTTTTTTATTGAATAAGCTATTGGGTAGGATTTTCTACGAAAGTCCACTGTTCTTTAAAATTTATCACACACTGATAGCCTTTTACTTTACCTGGAGCATTGGAGAATATGTGTTTGTATTTATTATATATTTTAATTAAATTTTCGGCCTGTACCTTACTTACTTGTCGACAAGTTTTTTCCCTTTGGAATTCTCGAATCTCTTCCAACTTACTCTGCCACAGTTCGGGATCGTCGTCCTCATATTGAATGACTTCTTGTATTTTATTTTTCTTACAAAAATAGCTTTTTATGGCCTGACATCTGTTGTTAACTGGAACGGTTCTATTAGCATCTACCAATTCGGCTGTCCATAATCCTTCTTCGGATGTTAAAGATATTATGCCTTTATGTAAGTCAATTACTGCAGAATGCTGTCGCAATATATCGCATCCAATCAATACATTGAACGGTAATCCCGTTGCGACCAAGAATCCTATTGGTATGGTTATATTATTATTGGTAAGATCGAGCGATACTTGTTTTTTAACTGTTTTATTTTGCCGTCCAGTGGCTCCAATAATTATCACATTATTAACAGGTAAGGTAGGTATGGGCAAATGGCCTTCTCGCTGTATTTTTTCCAGTTCAGTACTATCTATCAACGAGATGTTGGATCCAGTATCTATCATTATGGTAGATGGTATTCCATTTAATTTGGCTGTTATATATATAATTTCATTGTTACTATTACTGTGTACATGATTATTATCCTCTTCCAATAAATCTTCTCTAATATTTTTTAAATAGTGGTTATTGATTATAGTTATGGTATTATTATTCGTAGTTTTATTTACAAGTCGTTGTTCCCCAAGATTACGGTTCAGTGAAGGGTATTCGTCGTTTTTCACTGCCTTTATTAGTTTAAATGAGGGCTTCCCCCATCTTCTCTATTTTCATTTGTGTTATTAGGTTGATTTTGTACAGGTTCGGTGCGGTCCTCTGCATTAGGTTCCGCTGTCCTATAATTTCTTTCAGGTTGATAGTTGTCTTCACGCCGGGATTGATTATAATGACTGTCATATCGGTGATTCCTTGGGTAATACCGCCGCTGATTGTTTTGAGGTCTGGAATAAATATAATTAACATTGTGTCTATAATTATTGGGTCGTCTGTCCCCATCTCCTCTATTATTGCGACTGTCGCGGTAATTATAAGGATTATTGCCACGATAATTATAATTCCTGGTATTATTATTCGAGTGATCGTTCTGTGTCCTATTTGCGTTAACGTTCTGAGCGGGTCGATGGTGATCATTATTATGGGAATTGAAAGGCTTGTTATTACTATACTTCTGGTATTTATAATTTAACATTCTGTTTCTTTGATATTGATTTTCGTGCTCATAATTCTCAAGGAATTTGGCCATGGCTGAAATCGTTTTGATTTGGCTACACATACGTGCATTCTTTATCCCTTCCTCATAATGGTAGGATAGCTGTATCACCAAACATTCTTCGGGAATTCTGGGCTCTAAATTCCGTGCCATGCATACTTTTCCGAGGAAGTATGAAGTAGGAGACTGTCCTATGTTCGTTTCGTATCGGCCGTTGCTCAAATTATTTCTAATCATGTTCTGGGTCGACTCCGACCAACATTTCTCTTTAAATTGTTTTTTGAATTCGGTCATGTCCGGTATATCCGGGCACACCGCTGTCCACCAATTATCATAGGTATCCTTAAATGTCTCATCAACCATACCGCGTATAATACTCCAGCGATTTTCTCTATTTCTTGCAATCATCTCTTCCAACCTCTTTAAAAATTCCATCGGATTACGCTTGTAATTGCGAAAATTAATCGACTCCCGGTTATCGTGGTTATTTGTATGACTATGCTGGCATGTCCTATCCTGCCATGAATCTACTTATAACTGTAGTTCGCGTCTACTAATTTCCTCTATTTTATTTTTACTTGTGTTAATTTGACCTTCCATATTGTTTAAATTGCCATATACTCTTTCGAGTCGTTCACCCATGTCTGTCTGTATTTGCATAATCCCTTCCTTATTCTCCTCCCGTACCTGATGTACTTCGTTTTTAATTTGCTCATATTTTCCGACAGTTTCCTGTTGGATTTCTTCGACCATTGTTTTACTCTCGATTTTTATGTCATTAATTTTATTTTGTAATTCTTCACGAACCTGTACTACCGTTTCGTTAGTTTTTTCTAACCCTTCATTTATTTTGGCTATTTCTAATTTTCTTTCCTCATTATTTTGGTCCACCTTCTGGTTAATTGTCACATGAATATTCTCAATTTTTTCATTAATCTGCCTTAAATTTTCTTCATGTATTTGTAGGATGTCTTCCTTCATTTGTTTTAAACCCTCATCATTCCTATTGTAACGAACTCGTTGAAGGTGGCGATTCGTAACAATTAAAATGTTGTCACCTGGTTTAATTAATGTGTTATTAATAAATATATCTTTCGGTTGTGACCGATGAAACCTCCTGGAAATATGTTATTAGACAAATATAATTATAATAATGTTTTTTTTAACTTATAATCATACTACGATATAGATCTAACTTAGTATTCAGTAGTTGGGTGATATTAACGATATGTATCGTGTATTAACTGAATGTAATGAATATTCTTGTCAACCCTAGTCACTCGACGTTAAGAAATTCTATTCAAAGTTTGCACTGAAAACACGCTAGTTCCGCGATCTCCCGTTCCACCAGCTGTAAGTATTTAGCGCTGCCACTTGTAATAAGCGTACTTATAGGTTAGTTG
The DNA here is from genome assembly GCA_034769895.1 of Magicicada septendecula. Lineage (NCBI taxonomy): Eukaryota > Metazoa > Arthropoda > Insecta > Hemiptera > Cicadidae > Magicicada > Magicicada septendecula. Next base: position 399,550,829 of record CM068371.1, on the reverse strand, counting down.
TTCATCGGGTTTGAATAAACCTTTTATTGTAAATTATTACCACCACTACTTATAGTATCTATTCTGCAATAACTTCAAATATTATCTCATACAATCAAGATCCTTTATTAATTTTATCTATTAATTCACAGTACCCGTTATTTCCAAAATAACAATATAATCAAATCGATCACACAAAAATATATCGATTATTAATCAATCCAATTCCATAGACTTATACAAATGAAAAATAATAATAAATAGTTCTTATCCCAGGGTTCGTAAAGTTCTTGAAACCATTAGTAAGGCCAGGTAAAATGCATAATTAAGGTTACTCAAGTATTACAAAACAAAATTATTTACTCTAAATATAGTGAAATTAAAATAGGTTGTTTTTTTACCGAGTCGACGAAAGCTTCGACTGGCTGTGGACATCTGTAAACAGTTGCCAAGGCTCAGCTTAACTTATCTTCATCCAGTAAAAGTGTTCTGCCTTTAATAAAATTGATTGTGGAGAGATTGTGGGAAGCTCTCAGGAATTCTTCGGACTTCTGATCTTCTTCTATGATCTTGATAATTCTCGGTCCCGGTGAAATGAAAATAGGATCCCAGCTTCTTCTGCTGCCAGTGAAGGTTAACTCTGCCAAACTAGGTCTTCTTGTATTTTCAATAATTCCGTTAGTTCGGGCTTTTTCTCTTAACTGATCTTCTGTTTGTAGAAGGAGTTGGTTTAATACCGAATCCAGCGGAATTATTTGGTGAATGAGGTGAGAGGTTTTCAATTCTTTTTAAATGTATTCAGTTACAATTTGGAAGGTTATTTAATTTTATTACTCATTGGTATTATGATAAAAGTATGTTTTAAAGGTTTTTTTAAATTTTAATTCATTTTTCTTCCGAATTTATTATTCAATTTTTGTTAAATGTATCTGCCCATCTCAACCTAATAGCTTGTAACAATCAGAACGAATGATTCAAAATCAACAACTCATGTCCATTTCAGTTGCCTTAACAACCACCTTTTCTAAATATCCTTGAGCCGGCATTATAGAATATTACTACTCTTTTCCAATAAAATACTCCATGCTTGGATTAACATTAAATTACCTAAAATTCTCCCCTAACCTTCCTTCTTAAACAGTAAATGTTTTACCAGAGTTTCGTTGGACTGGACTTCTTAAAAAGGTATTAATTTCCTTTCACAAATATAGAATTTAGGCCTATAGATTTTCTTACAACCGTTATAACATTATTTGGTTCTTTAACTTAATTTTCTTTTACCTGACCTACTGTACAATTAATTATTGGTTAATATTTAATTACATTAATTTTAACTTTCTGGTGGTTACTTTATTACATCAATTAACTGGTTCTGGAACCCTTCATTAGTTTATAATATAATTGTCCAAACTACTTGTCAAACATTGAACACTGATCGCCCTCCTGGCCAAGTTTACAAACATTAATTAAAACAACAGTATTATTCAACTTTAGACAATACTTAGAACTTAGTATAATGCCTAACACTGGTAACTATACTTGCTTGTCTAAAGACAAATTTAACATAAATACAACCATAATCTTTGATGAAGTATTACTATTAAACAACATCAGTTCATTTCTACCATTCTCAAAATATAACATAAATATTCTGTAAACATTAACATGTTACAGTATAAAACAAGCATAATTTATTATATTTAACTATTAATTGGTATGGTTTTTTTTTTTTTTTAACATTAATTATTGCCTCTTTTGACTTGAGGTACTTCTCAGATGCATTAACTACTGAGCAACCTTAATTCAGGGTATGGTCCTTGACCATGTTTCATTCAATTTTTATGTAACGTTGGGGGACCTCAACTCTGTTGCGTTACACTATCTAACCTTTCGTGAATTTGGTTTAATCTTTCGTTATTCTTATCGAACTTTTCGTTCATTAGTTTTGAGGTTTCTTTAATTTCCTCATTTGTTTTATCGAATTTTTCCTCCAGTCTCTTTGAGTTTTCCTTATTTTCCTCATTTATTTTCCTAAAATTCTCCTTGTTTTCCTCATTTGTTTTCCTTGAGTTTTCCTTAATTTCCTCTTTCATTTGTCTTATTAAAGTTTCATTGTTTTGTCGGCTTTGTTCTGCCATAAATTTCATCATCTCCTGCCAACTTGGTATTTCTCTGGCTCCCGCTTTATTTATTTGGTCCCCTTGGGCCTCTTCTCCAACTGGTTCCCTTTCCTTGTCCATAATTATTTCAGTTTCCGCTATTTCGTATGTCTGTTGTTCCATTTCACTATCTGTGATTACTTCTATTTCTTGTCCTTGTTCACCTTCTTCCTTCTCCGTATCTTCTGCCCTCATCTTTGATCTACCTCTGGTATTATGCATGTTTATTCTCCCACAGTTGCCTGCTCTGGTTAAGTAATATTAATATATTTATAGTTACTTAACTTAAGCCCTACACTAGTTGAGCGCCAATTTGTGAATAGACGACGTATTGCGGGTTTCTCGTTCTTTCCGCCCCAATGTTGCCGGCGTCAATTTGTGAATAAACGAGTATGTGCTTCTCGTTCTTGTCACGCAATGTAAGCCAATTTGTTAATAAGAACGGGTATGCTTCTCTGTCTCTCCTCCTTTGATTGTGTTAATTTAATTCAATTTCTGAGATATCTGGAGTTGTGGGATATAGTAATCTCGTTAATTACTATTAACTTATCTCTCTAATTATAATACCAGTGTTAGTGTGACTGTAACTTAAATAATTAGTGTTTTATTCTAAAATCTCGCTCAGCCCTAGTATACCTTGCAGAGAATTATTGAAATTTCGTATTTAATGCTCTTCTCTTTGGTGTCAGAGAATTCCGCAACAAGCGCTGCAGTTCCGGAGCAACAAAACGTATAGGTTAATTCACCGTTTACGGCAACCAATTATTATACACTTAGTCTGTTACTTTTTATTCCCAACTCATTAAATAATACCCCAAATAATAAGATCTTTAAATTATACAACGTTTCTTTATTAATTCACTCCGTTAACATTAAATAAGATTGGTTCTAACTGGCATACGAAAGGCTATATGTTGCGTGAATCGATTATTGTTCGGTCCAATGTTCTATTTTAGATTCAGTTATATATTTTGTTTTTTTTATAATTAATTTAATTCAGGGTGTGAAGGTTCTTGTAACTGTGGGGAAGATTAAAAATACATAGATAAGGATGCAAGATATTACAAATTTGAAGTGTTGTGTTGTTTAATATGATTTATATAATTGTAATTTACCAGACTTAGAACGAAGCAACTCGGGTAGGCAGTTGGTTGTTAACCTCATGTCGCTCAGAATGGATATGATGTTCTTTATTCTTTTCTGCGGTTCAATAAATTGGAATCCTTGTCCTGGTTAACTCGGAAATACAGCTCCCTTGGTTTATTTACGGCCAGACTGGTGGTTGTTCTTCTGCAAATTCTGGATCCAAATACGTTCTTCTCTCGTATGAAGTAACTAGTGATGTTCCATGTATTTAAAAGGTTAGGATTTTCAATGTGGTGTGTAGTATTAGTTCGTTACACAGTTGACTCTTTATATTGGATTAATATTTCATTAATTCTTTTTCTGATATTGGACAATTCAAGTCCTTCCTTGTGGAACTCAATTATTTATTATTTTGAGACCATACCATTATATAATTTGGTTAAATTTTGTTGATATAATTCAGACAATTATTAATATATTGTGATTAGTAACTGTATTGACATGTATTAGAATATTTTTTAGTTATATTAACCAATTTTTCTGGGTTTTTATCTCATCACGTTCAGATCATAAAAAGCAATAATTAAAATCAACAACTTATATTCATTTCTGTTGTCCCTAGCAACAAATTTATTTTTATTCTTTTTCAGTGTTTTGTATATAGTGATTATTTCATATATTTTTCTTCCATTCCTTATTAAACTTCCATCATATCGGAATATAACTTTATTTATAGTTTGTTTACTAATTTCTACATATATTCTGCTGGTTTTTTGATCTTAGTCTGTTTCTTTTTATATTTATTATTTTTTTCGTTATCAAACGTTATCAATCGATATCATTGCACTATGGCATTATCGTAATTTGTTTAAATTGAGTTGGTTTTTTATATATTATTACTTATCAAATGTTTTTCCTAGCTCTTTAAACTGTATTCATTAAGTATTATTAATTTCCGTACCTAACCTTCATGTTATGAGTTGTTATATAGTGTTATTGGCTGTTAGGCCTTTTATTGTATATGGACCTACCTTTGATTATAACTGGTGAACAACTATAGCCTTTTTACATAAGTTTATACATATAATCAAACCTTAACTATTAACATTTACACAAATAATTATTCTTTTTATAACTAATAACAATTTTATCTTGATCTATGGATCACATATAAGAAAATTGAGATCCATTAACACTAATTAATTGCTTTCCTACACCCTTCTGTAACAGTAATCAAATAACACATTTTGCTTCATTACTTTCTATTACTTTAACAAGTAATTTGCATAATCTAACACAAACTTTAACATAACATTCATGGTAACAAAATAACATCATTCAATTCAGAATCCTTACTTTCTATTACTGTAATGTAAATTATTGTCTCGCTTTTATCTAATTTCACTGTCATTTACTTTGACATTTTCTGTATTGGTTTCTTTTTTACAATTCTTATCAGTACATTAGATTTATTTACGTTTCACTGAACATGGATTTCTTACTATTGTCTATTTTACAGGTTTGTTTTTTATTGTTATCCCTACCTTGCATCCTTATTCATTTTTACATAATTATAAATGTATTTATTAGACCTTTGCATTATCATGGGAGTTAAATATTTATTTACTTATTATTTTGCTAATATTCTATTTATGTAACGTTGAGGACCGCATTTCTGTTGCGTTACAACTTAAAAAATAAATTAATTTGCTCAATTCTTTTGCATGGTTCTTAATATTTTGAAAAAGTTTGCTAAATGAAAGCACGCTTTTTTATAGTAGTCTACTGGTTTTAAATTTGATATCATTAATCTGACATGAAATTACTTCTGCAGTACATATATATTACTTCAAAGTCACAGCCTGGAGGGGGGGGGGGCTCAGAAAACTTGGCCTAGGGCCTCAAAAATCTTAAATCCGGCACTGTGTATACTGCCCTAGTAACTTTCAAATCAGTTTGAAGATAGTAAACGCCATTTTGATTAATACTGTAATATTTCTAATCAGCCATAGTATAATAATTTATGTAAAGTATAATTATTAATAATAAGGTATAGGCTAATAATGTCTGAAATTTTACCTTGGACATTGAAACAAGACAGATCACAAGGGGCTCTAGCTGCTAAGGGATGGGTCTACAGAATTATTCTCAGATTTCCATGGCTATAACACAGACTGAGTGCTTCCCTGTTACAAAACTACAGGAAAAAAAGTAGATTACTAAAACAGATTAAGAAGGCATACCTAAGATACTCAGGACAAGAGACCAGAAGCACGGATGAAATGGAAACATTCGTATTAGAAGGAAAGGACTAGAGGTTGATAAACATAGGGAAGCGACAGGATGCTCACTACACAGGGCAATACATTTAGTCCAAACAATGTGTTCTGAAACAATTAACAGGAGAGGAACAAATGGAAATCTCTGTTATGAAGACTAAGTCAACTGCTGTTAAAGATTACTTTCCTGTAACGTGTAAGCTAGAAGTGGATGATCAACTAATTGTGCCAAGCCATTCATTTAATTCTCTATTGAAAATTTATAAGGTGACGTCAGTGCTATGCGACCTTTATGCCATTGATACTTGGGATGCTGAATGCAAAGTCCCATAGCCAAAACAGGGTAGTGAAATGGGATTTTAAGTTCCACACTTAGAGTATCATGGAGAACCCACTAACAAATTATGAAAGGGTCTTTCTTACAATTTACCAGTATAAATTGAATAGCAAGGTAAAGCTACAGACAGGATTGGACAGACCATGTAGAAAGGGTGCATAAGACCAAGGTATCAAAACAAATTTTGGTTTGTAATTAAACAGAAATAAGAAATATCTCAATTCTTGGATCTTGTTGTCCGTGACGTTTCCGTTGATTAACTAATTATAAGTATAATACGGTCACAATGAGGAGCTCTATAAGCTGTATAAAGACAATGATCTGGCCACCACCATCCGACTGCATAGATTGCAATGGGCAGGACACATCATTAGGATGGAAGATAATCGAATACCTAGGAAGGTACTGTTTAGTCAGATCTGTCGGAAGACCCAGGACACGCTGGATTGACGCAGTGGCGAGGGATGCTGATAATTTACTTAAAATAAAACAATGGACATCGATCGCCAAGGACAGGGAAAAATGGAGGAGGAGGATTATGGAGGCTAAGGTTCGACTTCGAACTGTGATACCATAGAAGAAGAAGTATAATACTATTGACTCGGAACACAAAGTTTTTTGTTGGTAAAAATATAAAATTTTTCCTTGTAGCCTGAACTAGTTTTCGCTTATTACAAGCTTCGTCGAAGGCTCAGTAGTTTTCCGATTCAGTAGTATTATGCTTATAATTAGTAAATATCGGAATACAAAGAAAAGATGAAATAAATGAAGGAGGCAGAGGTTGAAGACGGAAGCAGTATAATACCGTACACATTTTATTATATTTCAGTTCAAGATGAAGATTTTGTTTAAATTTCATGTAGGCCTATACCCGAATCATTTTTGCATTGTTCATAATATTGACACAACTAATTGCAAATAAATCTAACATATGCTGACTATGCAACAAGAATACATTTTATTTTGTAAAGAGATTATTTGTATAAAAATTGTTGTAAACCATCATCATCAGAAATATAAAATTTAACATTTAAACTACAATTTGAATTCGAAATTTCAATTTGATGACAATTTAATCATTTAGTTTCTAACCATCGAAATCGGTATTTAACTTACGAACCCATAGATAATTTAATGTGCATCGATTTGAATTAATTGTATTATTAATTGTGCATATTAGATACAACTTCTTCTATCATGGAATAGGTGAATTGCCTGTTCTAATCCCAAAGGAAATACGCCCACTTCACCGACCGGATTGAGAAAACCAGAAAATATTATTTCATGCTTTGTAATTAGTTGTGCTGTAGGCCTATATAAATATACTTATTCAACATTTGGTTATATTAAAAAATATACAATTATACTTAATTAAAATACATACTAAATGCACTTGATATATTCATTCACGACTATAACATAACTAATATAGAACTATTTCGCAGAAAGAGAGGTAATCAACAAGATTTTTAATTAAAACTTTTCTTGTACAGTATCAACAAGGTTTTTAATTGAAACTTTTCCTGTACAATATGCAACGCCTAATAATTTGCTTACTCATATTACGTATATATAATAATTTTTTAAGTATATTAGTAAAAAAAAACCTTACAATATTGTTCAAAAATTCAAAGTATTAACTTTTTTTTCTAGAATAAAAATACCCACATTGAATAAACTGCAGAAACATTCACTTCATATTTTGTATTATTTATATTTTCATTTTTTTATAAACAAGTGACAACTTTTGCATATGAATTAAATTCTTATTGAAATAAACTAAAATAGTACTTAAAAACCTGAATATGGTACAGGGTTATTTATTCCGAGAAAAAATATGTTCTTGTCAGGGGCGGACTGGCCAGGTCGGCTGGTCGGCGACCGCCGAGGGCCCCGGGCCTCGAGGAGGCTCAGGGGGGCCCCGAATCATGAAAATTTTATTTCGAGAAAAAAACGAGAAATATGTATATTTTTACCGGTATTAAAAACCTTTTTCCGCGTCTAAATATTGTTGGAAATAAATCTTCAGGGTTTATTTTGGTCAGGTTGGAAGTGATCACTTCTCAGCCTTGTTTATATACAGCCTATTTAGTATTAGTAATGGAGGAAAGCGAAGGAGGTTACTGTAGAGGCGCACCGCGCGGCAACTGACTGACGCGACGAGTAGTAGGCTACTGTCATTTTTGTTTGAATGTCATTGCAGCATTCAGGGCTGGGGGGGGCCCGAAGGCCTGGGAGGCCTCAGGGCCTTATGTCAAGATTCAAAAGGAGGCCCATGACATAAACTTACAGGAGGGCCCGGTTAAAAAAGTTACGCTACTGAGGCTATGGGTTGGTGGGACGGAGTGACAATGGATCGGGCGCCGTGCTCAAGAGGGCTCCACCGCCGCAATACACTGTGGAATATTTTTAATTGGGATTTTATGTAGATTTGTAGGGTATAAATGTTCTTTACAGTAGAAACATTTATAGTAGGTAATTATGGCTTTAAAGCTGGTTATGTTAAAGTTTAAATAATCAAATAAACTGTCCTGTATGTTTTGTATCAAAACGTTCACTTACGTAAATACTGTACATACCATGTATCTATAAAGAGTAAATAAATAATTTAAAAAAGTATACGCGCACAAATTCGCACGTGCGCGTTTGTGTGTGTAGCTGCAGGGGGGCCCTTGACTGCTTACAGCCGATGGCCCCCAGGGATGACAGTCCGCCCCTGGTTCTTGTGCAAACGTTTGTTGTAATTTATTAAATAATAAAATAAAAAGTTAATAAATTACACTGTGTGGATATAATTTCAACTTAGATGGTAAGATTAAGTTTTTAACATTATTTGCTTTTAACGCCACGAACCGAACCAACGGGTGTTTGAAAATGAATTGAAAAAAAAACACTGGCAAACCTGCGGAGTGTAGTTTGAGAATCTGTGTTGAATATTATAATTCTAACAATACTTAATACAACAATTACAAAACTATATATGATTAAAATGTTAATGAAAAATTTTAATGGCAGGCACAGGATTACGCGCTTGAAATGACCTTGGGATTACTGCGATTACGGTAGCACGGAGAGCAATAACTCGAATGATTTATGATGAGTAGTGGTGGGTCTTTCGCGAACGACCTTGCCAAACAGAACTACTCATGCTTTGATGTTATCCCACATGCATGAGGAGGCTGGTCATCCCTGGCCTATAACGTAAGATAAACAGAATGAGGAAGATGTCAAATTTTGTCCTTGTAATATCTATAAAAATTTTAGAAAAAGAAGTCCGAGAGATTGAACTAGTGACCTAGTTCATTGTGCTTGTTCGCTGATATACAGTGATCCAGGTGTAGGGAAATGCCGAACGACGAACGAGTGGAAACGGTAGTGAACGTCGAACGATCGTTCACCGGTCTTATCGTTCCTTTTGCTCATTCGTTCGTTTTGACCCTTTCGTTCGCGAACGACACACACCACTAATATAGGCCACTGATGTTTACAGTTCATCACACCAATTTTTAGGATTGTGCCTTTTTGTAGAACCAGATTGGTTGAATCGCTTTAGATCAAACAAACTCCGAACGATTCGTATTCTTTAAATATTACCATACAGAATAAATAAATTTGAAAACAAATTAAATTAAAAAAAAAGTAAAAATTAAAATTTTTTGTTAGGCATCCTATATTAACGTGGATTATTAATATGGCGAACTGCATTCACAATTTTGGTATTTTTCAAAATGTTCACTACTTTGGTATGTTCTAAAATATTATGTATACGGTATCAGTTTGTAAATAAAAACAACAATCTGACGTTTGTCCATTAAATTGATCAAGTGGTTCCTAAGTCAGAGACTGGAATCATACCGAGATTCATCAAAATCTGATCAGACGTTTACTCTTTGCGGGCACGCAAAGGGACAGGCTGATCTGTGAAAACATTACCCTCCTTTCCGCGACTGCGCACGGGTGGGTAAAATCTCAGCGTTTCTATAAAGAATGAGATCATGGACCCAACACTCGCTACAAAATGTACGGTTGGAAAAACGAATACTAAATGAAACAGTCCTAACTCTCAAGATAAAAAGCATCGATGTTCATACAAAAAAAGTCATAAAAAATCAGCAACCACAAGCAATTGTTTTGCTGTAGAGCAACAACTAAATTAAATACTCTTAACATTCGACTGTAACGAATCGCGGTGTTTATATAGAAAATTAAGGCGACGAAACCTCCCAGCGTTGGCGAAAAATAAATAAAATTTCAACGGTAAAAAGTTTTGATCTTTATAAAAAAAACTGGAGCCGTGAAAGAACTCAACGCTCACTATTAAGGGTGTTTGGTGCAAAAACAAATACTAAATTAAACAGTGTCAACTTTAAACAGTAGGTAATTGTGATGTTTGCATTAAAAAATATCGGTATGGAGAACCATACATGACTTCCATATTCTAAGATTTATATTTAAAATCATTTTCAGCCAAACAGCCAGGCTGTGTCTTACCTGCCTTTTTATTGCTGTATTAAATGAAAAATATTATATTACATTAAAATGAAAAAATTATAATTTTATTGCCTGGCAACAAAATTATTTTATTTTTAACAATTACCATTGTTTCAAAAAGTTTAAATAAATTTTCAAGTACTTTCCTCTTGTTAAAACGTAAAAGGTTGCAGGTTAACTACCCCTTCCCCTTAACCGATCTTCACCAAAATCGAAAGTCATTGAGACCTCTACAATTCAGGGACGTATGCAAACAATTATTTGATTCAGTTTTAATTTGCGGCTGTTATCGTTTGCCATAGAAAATACGCTTGATAAAAAAACGTTGCAGGTAAACTACCCCTTCCCCTTAACCGATCTTCACCAAAAACAATACGTCTTGAGTACTCTACAAATCAGGGCTGTATGCAAAACATTATTTGATTCTGTTTGAATTTGCGGCTGTTATCGTTTGCCATAGAAAATACCCTTGTTAAAAAAACGTTGCAGGTAAACTACCCCTTTCCCTCAACCGATCTTCACCAAAAACAATAGGTCTTGAGAACTCTACAATTTAGGGCTGTATGCAAATAATCTTTTGATTCTGTTTGAATTTGCGGCTGTTATCGTTTGCCATAGGAAATACCCTTGTTAAAACATAAAACGTTACAGGTAAACTACCCCTTTCCCTTAAACGATCTTCACCAAAAACAATAGGTCTTGAGTACTCTACAAATCAGGGCTGTATGCAAAACATTATTTGATTCTGTTTGAATTTGCGGCTGTTATCGTTTGCCATAGAAAATACCCTTGTTAAAAAAATGTTGCAGGTAAACTACCCCTTTCCCTCAACCGAACTTCACCAAAAACAATAGGTCTTGAGAACTCTACAATTTAGGGCTGTATGCAAATAATCTTTTCATTCTGTTTGAATTTGCGGCTGTTATCGATTGCCATAGGAAATACCCTTGTTAAAACATAAAACGTTACAGGTAAACTACCCCTTTCCCTTAACCGATCTTCACCAAAATCAACAGATCTTGAGACGTCTACAATTCAGGGCTGTATGCGAAACATTATTTGATTCTGTTTGAATTTGCGGCTGTTATCGTTTGCCAAACAAACAAAATTACCCTTGCTAAAAAAAAACCGTTGCAGGTAAACTACCCCTTTCCCTCAACCGATCTTCACCAAAAACAATAGGTCGCGAGTACTCTGCAAATCAGGGCTGTATGCAAAAAATTATTTGATTCTATTTGATTTTGCGGCAGTTATCGTTTGCCATAGAAAAAAAATCTACAGACAGACAGACACACAGATAGACAGACAGACACACAGACACTTTTCGGAAAACGACTTTTTTTCATGTTTTGAGTGTAGTAGAATCAGAATCTGCAATAATCTCGAACACGATTTTTTTTGCCATCACCATACTTCCATTCCTTAAGGAATATGGAAGTAAAATGGATGTGAGTACAGCCCCGCCATTAAGTCTGTTGCTAGAACAACACAAACTAAATTAAATCGTTTTAACTTTTCGAAGGTGTGAAGTATCGCTATATAGGCTATACAAAAAAAAAAAACTTAAAACTAACACACTCCATAACAGTCTACGGACTGTTCCATAATACCTGACACTCTCCCAACAACAGTTTCGTAGAGATCACAAGATTTCACTTAAAACAAATGTCTTCGCACTCACAATAAATTAAAGTTTTCCGCATTTGTTCACTATACAGCATAACGGCAGTCGAAAACAACAATCTGTTAATCTGAGTTACGCTGCAGAATTGTACGCGCCAAGGAAATGGAGAAAGTGAGAGACTGGCGGAGGTCACGTGACGAGGGTTGTAAACTAACTGTCATTTAAGCACAAAGGAAATGTTTCAGCAAAGACAGACAGAGGGGGGAGAGAAAGCCGATGGCCTCGCTAATTTTGAAAAGAAAAACTTGTTTATTTCACGAAGCTAAGGGTAACAACGAGTCGCTTCGAAGTTGTCACAAAGTTGTTCATTACGCACACAAGTTCACATGAAGTATTGTTATGTGCTACTCTAAAGGAATTTCCTTTTCGTATCCCGTGAAACAATTTACTTTGTCTTTATACCTTATCGATGTAACGCAGTTTCCCAAATCAGGTATTTTATAGGGTTTCTTTTTCATATTTCCTGTTATCCTACACCGTTTCGGCGATGTTTATAAATTTGTCTCCATTTTTTCCCAAATTATTTTCTTATTTCGTCCTGCCGTGTTTTTCTAGATTTGTCTCTGCTTCTCTTTTTCAACAGTCTTGCCTCATATGCTCTTGCAGATATCCTATCCGCACTCATTCTCATATGACGGGACCATCTCGTATGGTCTTCCTCTGTTATACAGGCCTCCTTTATGGGTTCTTTATAATCGTCTTCTCCCTACAAGGAGTAGATGATATCACTCGTTCCGATCATCAAACATAAGCCATCTCTTCATTGGTAGAACGCTTTCCTTTGGGCTTAGAAAAGAGTACTTGCCCGAGGATCCTGTCTGTTGTCGTTCGGTCTAGATGACGCAAACGTCGACTCCAATATTCCCCGATCTTTATAAACTCTGAAAGAGAATATTTAGTTCCCGGCTTGTATCCTCATTACGTATTCTATCATGTTATATCTCGTGTGCGTCCCTTCACAGAACATAGAAGCTTGAATCCTGTTCATATCTCTTCGTGTCATTACTCAATTCTCAGCTTTATATAACATAGCAGGAACTGCCTGGACTCTATACAAAACTTTAGCTGGCTCACCTTTCTTGTTTTCCTACCCACAATCCTTCTTCGTATCACATCAGAGATTGAACTTAAGTTGATAAGTTTACCGTTCATGTCACTGCTGTTACTGTATGCGATGTCATACCCCAGACAGTGGAAGTGGGACACTCGTTCAATTGTTTTACCATTTATTATTATCTTTCATCCGACAAAATCCTTCCTTCTTAAAAATCGTCATCTTAGTTTTAGCTGTAGAGATTTCCATGTTACATTCAGAAGCAAACTTATCAAGAAGGTAGACCGACCTCTAAAGGTTACTTTCACTCTCCTGGATAACAATCTGATAATCAGAGTACGAAATAGTATTGAGGCGCTTGTGGCTAATAATTTCTAACCCAAATGTTGTCTTGTTTTTTTTCAGCGTCCAATGAGATCGTCAGTGTATGTACAAATTGAATAATGTTAGGGACAAACTATATACTTGCCTGAGTCCCCGAGCGGACACCTTTTTTCTAATATTCTTTCATCTTCTCACTGCGTCTCTTCTTCCTGTCTTCAGTCCACTTTGAACCTGTGTTTTTCTCTCTCTTACCCTGGACTCCTTCCATTTTTAACACTTTTGCCCGAAAAACTTCTCTTTCAATTGCTTCTTCTCCGTGTGTATTATTTATTTCTAAATTCTTTTGGACTTCTTTAATCCAACTTGATGTTGACTTCTTCCCCCACAGATATTTGAAGATTGGCTTTGTCAACCTATTGTCGTCCATTCTATATAAATGTCCAAAAAATAATAGTCTTCTTTTTCTCATTGTTTCTATTATATTTCTATACTTTGATATATTTCATCATTACTTCTTAATTTCCAACCTTCAAACGTTTTTCGTGGGCCTAATATTTTCCTAATAATTCGTTTTTCCAATATTTCTAGTTTGTCTAAATTATAATTCAATGCTAGACATTCACTTTCAAATAGGCATTCTGGCTTCAATACTGTACTATAATACCTTATTCTCGCATTTTTAGATGTGCAGATTTCATTGTAAATATCTTTAGTTATACCATATGGCCTTTCCATCTTATGAATCCTTTCTCCTATAGCAGATTTCTCTAAGATTAATAGTAGTAATAATAATAATAATTATTATTTATTTGTTTTTAAAGCGGGTCGATTTTGTATTCCATTCCTTAGGGACATTACAGTTTAACCAACACATTTTAATACAGTTAAGGAATCTGAGGTAAAATGGAGCGTTCTTAATACGTCAAAATCTCAGAATTAACACTCTCTAATCCAGTAGGTTCGGTTTTTAGCTTTCTGTAGCACTTGTTCTAATTCCTCCATGTCAGTCAGGTCAACATCTATTTTATAAATATTCATGAAACAAAAGATCATACCACAGATGTCTATGGTGTTCCTTCCATTGCTCATCTGTTATCACATTTATTATTGCTGTATCCTTGTCTGCCGTAGTCATGCGTCGAATTAATTTATACGGAGCGAGTTGTCGTCTGTGAATGCCATTCTCAATATTGCTGATAAACCGGTCCCATGTCTCTTGGTGTTTTTTCTTTGCCATACTTTTGCATTTATTTATATTCTCATGATTGTTTTCTGCTGGTAATTGTAAGTAAACATTATGTCCCGATTGTTTCTTCATTGCATCCTCGATTTCTTAATTTCATAATTTCAAGCCTCGTTTCGTTGTGCATATTGCTTTTTCCCCAGAGCTTCTTAAAATTACATCCTTGTTGTTCCTCCATTCTTGTTCTAGCCTGCATGATCGTATAGGCACGTTACCTGCAATTTCTCAGCTAGTCTTCTCTGATACAATAACCGCATACTTTCTTGTTGAAGCAAATGGAGTTTGTAGGTTTGTTCTTGTTTTAGTGCTCTTCGGTTCGATTTCCTCCATCTTGCCAACACCTAAATTTTGGAGCATTCGAGAAAGTGGTCAAATCCTATATTATAGGCTGTAAATATATATGTATCAATAGCTTGAGAATCTACTTTCTTATTGGCGATAACATAATCTATTAGCGATCGTATTTCTCTTGCACCCCAGTTAAATTTGTTAATTTCTTTTTTCCTAAAGTAGGTATTAGTAGTATTCGTTATTTTGATTGCATTAAAAAGGAGGCGAAAGCTTTAAGTTTCCGGCCACTATTATTTATACAGTTCTCTCCATAACATCCAACTATATTTTGCTGGGCACATTTTCTATTCTAGCGTTCAGGTCTCCCACTGATAATAAGTGATCACTTTTGCCATACTGGCTGACTACTTTCTGAGATTTTTCGTTAAAGTCTTCACGTTCTTCCGTTTATTTAATGTTCCTCCAAATCTATCATTTCTTACCTTCTCCATGATTGTTTTATCGTCAGTTTTTGTTTTAATACTCCCATCTCAGTTGTTTCTATTTTTCTTCCTCGTTTTCCCATATGTAAATTATAGACAACTATTTTTCTGAATACTATAGCATTCGTTTTTTTTTCGGGACTTCAACATTACCTAGGAAAAGTTTTTTTATACTGTTCCGATAGCCCTCTAACCTGCCTGTTCTTTATACAGTTTTGTCGTTTAACCTTGAATTCTGTTAATCACTGCCATTAATAATTATCAATAAGATAAGAAACTTTCCCACTTGTCTTAAATTTCAATCATTCCTATCAAGCGCCGTTTGTATCTTTCCCTTGAAACAAAAATAATGTTATTCTCTTCAGAATTCCTGGTCATACACAAGTGACAGCAATATTTATTGTGGTCGAATGAAACTGACACTAGACAGCAGTGGCGCGGACTTTGGAGAAGGAGTGGCTAGACATTTTCCAGGCTATAATGAATTTTTGTCCCCACAATTCATGTCCCCATAATTGTTACAGTCGTTTAACGATTTTTAAGTTAAATTAATGCAGACTATAGGATACGACATTATATAAAAACTATGGTATCTGTTTTTCACTTACCAGTAGCCTTAATGGTAAGGCGCGCGCGTGTTTTTAACTATAAATGTCAGTGTGTCAGTGAAATTTAGTTTCAAATGGTTTACGTGTGTAATCATAAATAATTCTGCTATCGATTTGGAACTGCCGGTACTTTTAGAGCTCCTAGGCATCATGTTAAATCATTAAAAAAAATAGGTGAGGATCCTCCACCCGACTGTGTTTTCCGTAACCCTTATATCCTCATAGAACCTTCTCAAAACTAGGTGTTGGATGTAAAAAGAAAGATTCCCGTCGTTACCTATCTTTGCTCGACTCTGTAAACTGTTGAACAATGTTCTGGACAATAACATTTATAATTCACTATGCATCACATAATTTTCTGACAAGACATCACAAAAACACGCTAGAACCACTAATTGTCCTATTACACTTTCGATCGACAGAATCAAACTATTTATCGGTAACTATTTATCAAATGAAAGAATGTTGTTATTAATATGAGTGCAGCTTTTAGAATTATAAAGCGAAATTTTAAGCATATTTCCTGAAATTTTAGAGTAATTTTTTAGGATTTGTTACCCTTTTCTAGACTTTGGATATTTATCCCGGAATTTAGCGTAGTCTGAATTTGGGAGCTAGTTTTGGATTTTTACGCGTGTTACGCTTTGATCTCAGTTTATACTTCACACCTAATCTCAGCCCAGAATTTATTTCCAATTTTTTTTTTTTGTAATGTGCTCCGTGTTGTTCCACATATCTAACTTCAATCGAGTTCTTAAAACGATCAAACTAACTTAACCTCTTTGTAAGTAAATACGAAACCTTGTCAAGTAGACAACAAATTTGAGAACATAAAATTAAGACTATCTCTAACAAAGAAAATTTGGTTTCATATTTCTGTCACGCACGAAACGTACCGCTTAAAGAATGTCGCTTATTGTCGATTACCTACACTTTCCCTGTATGAGACAAATTCATCTGAAAAGTAAGTGAATCATGCTGGTGTCTGACAGTACTGACTTACACAAAAGACACACACATTCACGTGACATTACTTACCTTGATACTGTAACCGTATTTGATAACGCAAATTGAAACACCAGGTGTTCACAAAAAATTGTCTTTTTGTTACTACATTATTTAATGCATGGGTATCGTGTATACACGTAGTTCGAAACGACACCTCGCGCGTGCGCGCGCGTACGTACGTACATAAATCAAACTGAAATTAAAGTGCCATTTTTTAAGTTTATTTAAAATCCAACAGCTCTATAACGACGTGTAACGGACAAGAATGAGACTTCTCATTAGTGAATTCATCTACCTTTAATAGGTAGGCTACTATCCTCGACTACGAAGCGGCTAGATCAAACAGCACATTACAGATTACAAAAAGAAAACAAATTTTAACATTTAATAATTTTTAGTGTATTTTATTGTGTACCAGAATTCGAATAAAATTTAGAATGTATGTATTTTAAGAATGAGTAAAGCAGCACAATTCAATTCCACGGTTAGTAGTGTAATGACGTAGAGAACGCGAAACTGGGTGATAAACAAAGCTGTAAAGAGAGAATAACAGCAGGGAAATGGATTACTGGAGGCGGAGCTGTAGACTGTCAAGAATGGACAGGATCGGATGAAATAAAAGAAAGAATGAAGGAAGAAACTAAGTAAAAGATATATATGCTTAACTATATTGAAGAGAAAATTCCCACGTGGTGTAAGCTCGCACGTAGAGCTGGAGATTATAGGTTGATAGCAATGTTTATCAAGGTATTGATTGTAATAAACGTTCCCACCACCTTTTTGGAAAGAATATGTTTTAAGAGTTATTTTGAAACTCACTTTCATCATTAATTTTCTGCATCGTGTTATTAACAGTTACAGAAAAATATCTTCCCGAATGTGAGACTACATTATTTTCGTGAAATTAATTAATTTAATAGGCCTATTAGTGAAGTAGGTTATAATCAACCAATTATTCTAAATAATATGCGACGAGGGGTTATAGATGTAATACTAAATGTATATGGCTTCTTGTGAACGAATTCCTTGTATTCTGAAAAGGTTTTCTAGCAAATAAAACTTTTCTTTTCTTTTAGTGTTCTAGACATTTTAGAACGCAATTTTATAATTGCTTTCTGAAATACCACACAGACTTGTTATCGACTAAACGACCAATGGCAAATACGAATAACGTTTACATGTACTTTTGTATAAACCTACGTAAATATTACAAACCTAAAATTTACTACTGACCTGTAATATAACGTTCTTCTCCATCTTATTCCTTCTTCTCCATCTTATTCTTTCTTCTTCTTCTTCTTCTTCTTTTCTTTTAATTTTATGAATCTTCCAAAATCTTATTTCACAAGTAGCCCAAATTTGTATCAGCACGTTTACTTTTCCGAATCACTAAACATTACACTGTCACTTATAAATGCATTTTGTGTGTGTGTATGCAATAAATCCATCCATCGTAAGAGTTTTGTAAGATTTGCCGTGAGTGTTGTTCGCCTTTGTACGACTGAAATCATGAAAATCAAAAACTGCATCCTGAATACTGTGATTTGAACTCTCGTTTACGGTTAAGGGTGCAAGTAAACCGTCTGTTTTACAGCTGACGCGGTAGCAAAAGTCACGTCTCTCGGAAACGTATAAAAATAGCCACTTCTGACTTAACATTCTCGACTCGTACAATCATTATAATAACAACGATGTTCGTAACGGGCTCAACCGGAATTCACTGATTCATTCGTTGTTTGTCACACACACTAGTGTGAATTCAACGAGTTTTTTTGAGACAAAGATATTCAACTGTTTTGAAACACTTGGAAACACAAAGGTAGTCTGTAGAGTTGTGAAATTAACGTGTTAATGTCCGGTACATAGCAGTCTGATGTTTCAATACTGCTCTCCCTTTTTACTAAATTACACACACTTACGCACTTTGTCCGATTTGCCACAATTAATAGATTAAGATGAGCAGAACACGTTCAGAGAATGGATGACGAACGTACGGCAAAAAGAATTATGAAACACAAACCAACAGAAAAAAGGAAGATTGGAAGACCGTATTCCTTCGCAATTTTTGAGTAAGGTAAATATCTTCTAAGGACGTTACCAAGGTCCTGTAGCGTTAAGACCAGTGGTGGGAGTGCTACGTTTGAGCCTCTAGTTCTGGCTCTGGGTTTCGTTCGGAGAGCCATATTTTAGGTTCTTCCGCCCGTGGTGCCGTTGGAAAACCTCCCTCTTCCGTTCCTAGGACCGTTGACAACTTGCAATTTTTAATCTTCCCAGGCCCTTACCGTGTAGATACAGAAAAATAAGAGAACAAGAATTACAGAGTACAGTTAAAGTATGAGAAATGAAAGAATCCGTGCCCTTCGAAACCTCGTAATAACGTCGGGCTTGAAAATACCGAGCATTGTTCAACAGAGGCCTACTAGGATACACTGAAGAAACGAATCCCATCCAAGACAGGTTGAGACTTGGGTGTGCTAAGCCCGTATCAACCGGGTGTTGAACTCTAATGAGATTCTCTATAGGCGAGGCTTTGAAAGAGGAGATTTATATTAATCAGTGACTGCGCCAAGGCTGTAGCATATCTCCAGCATTGTTTAGCATCTATGTTGATAACATAGCGAGCAGCAATTCAGAGTGTATCTAGGAATAAAAAAAAATAACAGAACATATAACTTACTTGAATACAATGCTGTTTGCGGATGAGCAAGTAATCATCCAAAACAATGAATAAAAACTCCAGAGAGCGATGTATCAGTTACAAGTCTGTTCTAATTAAAACATGAAAACTTCTGTTCAGAAGAAAAAAAGACTATGTCTTTTGTGGGAAAATACCCCTTGCTAACAACAATTGTATTAGGCAATAAGAGTATAGAGCAGGAGTCACATTTCTGCTATCTTGGCTGTGACATCACTTAGACGTAGATCGTAAGTCGGCCAAGTTTCGGTCAGTATGTGGAACAAATTTGTCAAGCGTTATCGAGGAAAACAAGAAAAGAGACTCAACTAAAATTTTGTGAAGTAATATCTTTGCCTGTATTGCTGCATGGTTCTGAAAATTGAGATTCGGTGAAGAAACATCTGAGTAACATACAGGAATCGGATAATGAGACTCCTACGATCTATTAAAGACTGCACGCAAAAAGATAGACTCTGCTGTGGAGACATACGCAAAGAGATGAAATGTTTAGTATCTAAGGACGCATTGCGGAAAACAAAGAGAGATGGAGTGCTCATCTGAATAGGATGCCGGATGACATATTGCCTAAGAAAGCTTGGCGACAAAGAAGTACAGGAAGACCTAGGAAGCGTTGGTGAAGTGGATGTATTTCTTTTGGGACTGGAACAGGCGATTCGCGTATTCCCTGGTAGAAGAAGAAGAAGAAGAAGAAGAAGGAGGAGGAGGAGGAGGAGAATAAGGAGGAGGAAAAGAAGAAGAAGAAGAAGAAGAAGAAGAAGAAGAAGAAGAAGAAGAAGAAGAAGGAGGAGGAGGAGGAGGAGGAAAAGAAGAAGAAGAAGAAGAAGAAGATTTTAATATTACAAAATTAATGGACAGTTTAGTACAGGTTGGCCATGCGGAAGTTTAAGCGGTTTTATAAGTTAGACGTAACTTACACGGAGTCTACCGTAAGTTAATTTGGGTCGATGCCACTCAAAATTGTATCTATCATGTGTTGTACACAGGCACACGCTTATGTAGCACAGACGCGCGGGAGCTGCGTATTTAATCCGTCATAAGTAGGTTTCACACTTCAAGCTTGGTATTATCGTACTGTTATCAACAGACTACTATTACGACGTGCTTTGTCAGCTGCCGTAGTCAAGTGTTTTGTCTGCGTTTGACCGTCTCGTAAGACCTTCACCTGTCCGAATTTGTTAATTGATCACAAAACAGTTCTCGTTGCTCAGAAGAGCAGAATCTTTCTTAACGTAATTACGACACATGGACTTTACACTTGGGTTCGATTCCCGACGCGGTAAGAATATAATTCGGCGACCCTCACAATGATGACGAACAGTACGCTGTGAACGTGTACTAATATGGCTTATTTTAGGACTTCAGAGTCGGCGTTAAACTGTAGGCCTTGTGTTCCTCCCTCCCAACACACAGGGGCCGATACAGGTATGGGCAAACTGGGCAATTGCCCAGGGCGGCAGATTGTTAGGGACGGCATATTTGCAAAAAAAAAATATATATATATATAAATTAAATGACTTCAGATAATCGTACTTTATTTTAACCCCGCTTTCTCCTACTTATTGATAATAGTCAAATATTCAATTTCCAAATTCCTTCTTCCCTAAAAACTGAGACAATTTTTAAATCTTCGCAAGAAATAACTAAACTGATTTATTCCTTTAAATAACTCTCCATCCAGTCGCGTACTAACACATGTACTGTAACGTTCTTGTTACTACTATATACCGTATTGTACTTTACGACACCGGAACACAAGTATTTTAGGTAATTATCGTAAAAACTATTTACCCGAGCCTAAGCTAGCTTTCGCCTGTATCAGGTTTCATCAGAACACGTCATGGACAAAATACAAGAGTTCTTGTTACATAGCGACATGTAGCTCAGTAAGATTACTTACATTCTTCTCAAAATCTTTAGTTGATCGCGGAGTAAACCTCTCACATGCACTCCTATATGAGTAGGCTATAGGAAATGTCACGGAGTTCGTTACTGGAGTAACTCGAAATGAAATTGCAGATTGTCCCAAAGTGGGTCAATCAACTGGGACAATTATTAGGTTTAAAATACCCAAATACGTCAGTCGACTTGCAATAAGCTGACAATGACGATTCGTGTACTTATTATATTTATTGTCGTAAAAGAAATTAAATGTATGAACGTATATATTTCTCTCAATTTTATTAAACAAAAAATATTAAGTACAATTTTCAGTCGCGGCTCGCATTAATCTGAAGACTGTTGTTCCTGGTCCTCTATTTATAGGGATGACCTATAAAACTGTCACCGTTGCCGCTAGAACATTTCCAAAAATTATTATCAGTATGGTTCTTTACTTGCATACCTCCGCAGTTTATATACACTAATGTTTTCCTATCTTAAATATTACATGCTATTTTATACTTTAATTAACTCTATTTTATTTATAAATTAGCGTATTATGCAATTACGTAAATCTTTTGAAATTTCTAGAAATATTTGAATTTTGATTACACGAGCTTTATCTCAAATATTTATATTTGTCTTATATGTACAATTTCAAATCAACATACGCCCAATTACAAAATATCAATATTGCGTTCGTTAGATTTAAAACTAAATTTGCTGAGACACTATACTAAGTATACAATAAACTTTGAATTAACTAGACTTTGACTTACCTTTGGTAATGGATTTGCTGAAGACTACTAAAGATTTTTTTCAGAATTGTCGGTCTGATGAGTTTTTTAATCAATTACTTGTAGATGCTAGAGAATTAGCTGTGAGATTGACGCTGAAGCAAGTTTTAAAAACACAATTAGACATCGGGCAAGATCTAAAAAAAAAAACAATTTAAGTTAATTATGAAAGCCCTGACGAGCCCATAATGGACGCAAAAGAAAAGTATAAAATTGAATTTTTTTCCACACTTTGGACTGCGCTATCGATTCCCTTGATTTACGTTTTTCGCAAATCAGTGAACATCATACATATTTTTCATTTCTGTGCGACATTCACGTGTTAAAGAAAATGCCTAAAGATGAATTGGTAGCTCACTGCAAGGACCTTGCATTGATTCTAACAGATCAAATTTCATCAGATATTGATGGAGTGGACCTTGCAGATAAGCTATCTGTTCTCTCTACACTCCTACATGAAAAACTTGCGCCCAAAGAGGTTTTAGAGTTCATAATAAAATTAAACTTTGGACCCAACATAGCCATTGCGCTTAGAATTCTTTTAACGCTGCCAATAACTGTAGCCAGTGGCGAGAGATCGTTCTCGAAATTAAAAATAATATATTATATTCAATTGTTATGTTTTTATATCTTTCAGGATATTTTATAATTGAGTTATTTTTATACGTAGTCTATATTATATTTTTTTTTTTTAATTTTATTTTTCGTTCTTCTACATTTCTTATTATTTCAATATTTCTCTAAATGTTGTATAAAAGACTCTATTTTGTATAAAAGATTTCTAAAACATTTTTATTTTCGAAAGCTAAATATTTTTTAATACAACACTGCATGATGATGTTATTTTTTGTATCTTAGGATGCAAAACCAATAAATGAATACCTAAAATGTGTTTTTTATTTCGTGGAATAATTTGATAATCTCTTCACCTAGTATGGGGCGGCAAACAACCGTTCTGCCCAGGGCGGCAAAATTGCTAGGTCGGCCCCTGCCAACACACACACAGAGTTCTGTTTTTTCCTTTGAATTGTATGTATTCCTCCCTCCATGATTCATGAAGCAGTTGTATGCAACTTTGCTGCACGAGTGTATGCAAAGAGGGCGAAAAAACGTAATTCGAGCAAGACACTCAAAAAAGAAAGTAATTTATCTAAGTATTTTATTTACTTACACGTTTTTGTTGTTATTGTTAAGCCGTCTATCAACAGATTGATAACTGTCTGCATTAAACAAAAACTCCTATCACTTGACTTCCATTTGACAGCAAAATAAGAATTTCACGGAACGGTATTAAATCAATTTTGCCTGTAAGTGTCCATACAGCTTTGCTGTCATCGACCTGTTCCCGTTCAGTTTTACAAACCAACGTTCATCATTTGTCAAAGGAAGGTTTACTATTTGTTTTGGTAAGCTTGTGCACACGCGTCTGCCAGTTTCGAGTGTATTCATTATTTAATCATTATCCATGGGCGTGGGCATAAGGGGAAATTGGTGGTTTAAAAGAAGTTTCTCAGTCAGCTATATAAGTTTAATAACGTGTTGTTTTATTGTCCTTTCAAAATGGGTCTCAATATTAATTAAAATAAGCAGTAATATTTAGTTGTATGTATCTACAACAGAAATGTTGTTAGGAAATGGGTGGCCATAATATTTACTCCTTCCACACTTTGTTACCCCCCCTCTTGCATCCATGTGTTATCGTTTCCTTCTTCTTAGCTTCCCAATACTATGGGCATTATTGCGAGGGAAGGCATCGTATATGACGCGATATCTAAGTCCGGTAAAAGACTGTTCTAAGACAGGTTCTTCACACTGTCAGGGAATGGTGAAACCAGGCGCGGGTTAAAAGATCTATGCCGTGTCGTTCGGAGCTGTCTGCTGAGCCTGGATTTTCCAAAGACTGTCAATTAGTTTCTCTTGTACGTAGAGCCACGGCCTCGATAAGGGCTTTACACCTTCAGACTGCCACGCTGCCGTCCAGTGAGTCGGTTATAAGCTGCTTTATCGGTCAGATCACGAGTCCTCTGCCAACGTTTCAGGAAGTAGTTTCTCTCGCGAGCGAGAAGAGATACTTCCTCTACGATACGTTGGTAGAAGGGCGTGAGTCCGGCTGGCATGCGAGAAGACACGCCCACCACTGAGATGATCGCCTCGGCGAATGGAGCAACTGCTTCTTCGACTTGGCGGACGGTTTCGAGTGGGCCAGCTGGCGGTAATCGACGGCCTTCCTCTTGACTCGGGCGGTGGCGTGCTGGATAGGGACGTGGACGAAGCTGGAGTTATGGTCGGAGTGAGCTGTCAGTTCCGTGAGCGAGAATACCTTGACCCTGAGTAACCACAATATCCAGAACGTCAGGAGACGCATTAGGACTATACGGAAAGACTGTGGGTTGCGCTGAACCAATCACCGTTGCTTGGCGGACCTCAACATACCTGAGCAAGTGCTTCCAGTTCGGAGTGGTCAATAGACTATTCCAAACGCGATGTTTGCAATTCAGGTCGCCGGCCAAGATTACTCTACGGTGAGCATCGAAAATGGCATCAGGGTCACCGACAAGAAGTTCAGTCTTAGGGGGGGGGCTTCTAGACTGAGACCACGAGGACTCTGTCGAGACCACCATGGGCCTCAATGGCGGCGGTCTCGAGGTTAGTAAGCTGCGGCAAAACGACACGATGATGATCAATAGAGGTCCTTACTGCGATCGCCGTGCTGCCTTCCCCTTGTCGGTCGACTCTGTCAACCCGATACACCGCGTAATTGGGTAACCGAAACCGGTTCGCCGGGATCAAATATGTTTCGGACAAGACTAGTACGTCGGGTTTGAAGGGAGCCAGAAACTCCAGAAGATCGCAATGCTTTGAACCAACAGAATTAGCATTCCAGGTCACTAGTGAGAGGTCTCTTTTAAGGGCTCAGTTCACAGAAGCCCGATTACTTCGCAGGCAAGAACCCGAGCAAGAACCTCTCAGTTGGGTCAGCAGTTTCCAGGCGGCCTCTGATTGACCTGAAGGTGGTATTAAATTTTGGAGATTCGTGCTCCACGTTTGGATGCGCCAAATATTATATTTTGTGTGTGTGGAATTTATAGCTCCACATTCTGGTGACAAACATAAAATTTTTGTTGCTGGGCGCCAGAGATAATTAGGAATCTTAGGGGGTTGTTAATAACAACTCTTATGTTCAGATGCTAATTAATAGATATTATATTTACCCTTTTTAATACATTTAAATATATATAACATATGATGTTATCCGCATTTCAATTTGACAGGCTAGTTACTTCTCAATTACTACTAACTTCTTATCCTTAGTTAATCATTATAAGAAATTCGTGAATACAGTTAATATCATTTACTGTTTATAACCACTTAATTAGTCCATTGACTATGGTTTCAGATTATGATCTTAATTACACACTAAATATTATTAATCATCAATAAAAGATTAATAAACAAATGTGAAATATTATTTATCATTAACAAGATATTAATGAAACTAGAAAATCTCCTTCGTTCTCAACATAAATAAACATTAATCAATAAAATGACTTAATATCTTGTAACAACCAAAAATTTAAAAATTTTAGTATGACTGAAAAGACGTTACATTCAGCATGACACACCTACTCAGGCCTCGAGCAATAAATAAAGAAATGTGTGTCGAAGTGTCAAGTGAACGTTTACTTCAGACAATGCAAGTACGTTTCACATAGATGTACAATAGGGAGCAAGGTTGGCCGTGACAGACTCGACTAAAACACGAGATTTACAGCCTGCAAATGTAAGATAATGGAATCTGTGTCAAGTATCAATTTAGAGGAGAAACTGTGACGGACACACTGCCGGTTAATTTGTAGAGTACCAGTAAAGAATAAAAGGGTGTAAGTCGCACAATAGTATATACCCTACACAAGGACGGACATCGATACCTAAAATAATAGAATCGAACTTGTAAACAGCGGGGGAACGACTTACTGGCGACAACGGATATTTACGACAGGCAGAAGGTGTGCCGTTTTGGAAACGACGTCACGCTGCGCCAGGATAGCATTCAAGGAAAAGGGTCATGCAGAACGGAACAATAACAAAATACGACACATTGTTTGCGTGAGAACTTCAGCGAGATCCGGAGTACGCTTAGACAATAGCATGATGGACGAGCATGAAATTGCTCCTGTTCTAGGAAAAGAGTACGGAGGCTTTCGACGCGGACTCGTGGGGAGACAGGATATCCAATCACAACCCAGCATCTACCCAAAGAACTGGTGGAGAGGACCGTCGCCAGCATAGCAACGGGAATGTCGAATGAGAAGTGAAGAACGACACTTTGGCTTAAGGGTAGGAGATCTTCTGTCCTATCATGTTCAACTTGAGGCGTGTTTTCCAGTAGGGTGCATTGTGGTACACGATGCTTGATAAAAACCGTTTGCAGAGCACGCGGGAGGACAGTCTTTTCATAATTTTTAACTCATATACTTTGAGCAGTCAGTCAGTCAGTAGGACAGTCTTTTCATAAATTTTTAACTCATATACTTTGAGCAGTCAGTCAGTCAGTAGGACAGTCTTTCATAATTTTTCACTCAAATAACTTTCAACAGTCGGTCGTCAAAGTTCGATTAACATACGGACGGCAATGGAACTTTGAAACTCTGCCACGCGTCATGTAACTAAGAGACTTAGACATTTCGATACTGGCGCGTATCCGGTAATAGTGTACTTTCAGTGTCTAAAAACATGCGACATATACGCCAGTGCTTAACAATTGTAGAATTCTTTATTATACTCTAATTCAGAATTGAACTAACCAGTCACGCTTACGTCAATAATCGACGCGTAGAACTATCGTTGATGTAAAACCGGACGGCGAAATAATAACATTCTACAGTGTTGCGGAGCGATACAATATCATGTGGAACAATTACATCGCGGCATCAAAACACTAACAGTAATGAACATACCAAACGTTGAACAATAGACAGACACATATATATACACCATAGTTAACGATGAACTTATCTTCACGACACATAATTTCATGACTCGAACAATAACAGCAGAATCAACACAATACGCACACACTGCGCGAGTGAATCTGTTTCGCGTGTGTTAAGTGTCAGTGACCGCACAGTTTCCCACACATGGTCCAGCAGAGAGGAGTTACGCCGATGGAAATATCGGATAATTCATCTAAACAAGTAATCTTTATGCTATTCTTATCATAAGGAACTCTACTGTCCTGTCTCTTTTTCAAGAAACACCCCTTGAGCATTTAAATTAAACATGATAAACATAATTTACGCCATCCATCTGAGGCATACGATGAACGCATTAGTATAGGATTTATTGTTTGAATATTTGTGTTTTTATATATCAATTACATTATATATGTATGTGTATGTTTTTTTCAGCAAACAACGTATTGGATTTACCTTGTAGTTTGATGTATAAACATGTGTTCTTTTATGTTCTTTTCATGAGTTTATGAATGTATGTATTTACAGGGAATCATCCATATTTTATATATTGAATTTAATGAATGATATAATGTTAATAAATAAGTGTTTATTTTATCAATATGCGTTCATCATTGTCAAATTACCTCAGAACGAGAAAGTAATGGCATTTGAGTGATTTATGGTAGTTTATTTTATTTTATTTATTAATGCAACAACTAGAGTCTCCATGCAATAGTTATGCTAACGTAAAGTAATTAACGTGTTATTTATTGATTACACGAGCTCATTATGCAAATTAATATATTCAATAATTACTTAATCACAGATTAATTAATTCAGTAGCGTAATAGCATAACACCCCATAGTGTTGTAATCTAACATTTCAGAACTATCCAACTATCATTCAAAATTTATATTAAATATTTATACTTCGTACTCCTATTCTAAGTCGTAAGATATAAAACTCTACAGCATCTGAACAATTCGTCGGTTCTTTTAGAATGAAACGGGTTAACTGAGTAGACAAATATATTACATGCAATTATTTGATTATAACGTTTAATGTGACACAGTTACTTGAAATCGCTTATCCATTCCTCCGTCTCGCTCGTTCCACACTTTACACATCACAACACAATTTGTATTACTCTGCTTTTTATCGTATCCACTACACTCGCGAGAATCATTCGTCTCCACGTCCTCCGAAACTTTGACTTTTCATACGGTCGTGCACATAATAAATAAAACTTCTTCGCACTTGATGCCGCGCACAGAATAAATAATACTACTTGGCTGTTGATCGACGATTGGCTAATTTACTGTATGACTGAGTAATTAACTAACTAACTGATTGATTTCACGGACTGCCTGACTTGATTTCACTGACTGACTGCCTTGATTCCACTGATTGACTCCCTTTACATTCCTGTATCAGTTACCTTTATAGTTTCACCGAAACTTCCCTTACTGCCGCTACTCTTAAAATTACCATCATTGGCTGAGATTCGAACTTGTTGCCGGTAAGTTTGAAATTGACCAGTAACCACTCGAAATAACTTCGCGCGCAGAGGTGACGCTTTTTGTAATTGGTGAGTTCTTATAGACGCGAACTTTTTGCCGCGAGACCGTTTTCTCGTTAAAAAAGGAAATCTGCTTTCTCCACCACCCTCGTTTATGACGTTTCACTCATTGTATTTTGAAGGCCGTAAACACCCTAAATCTAACGGTACTGCCTATTTTTTGCTGTTTTTTAGCAAACAAAGAGTTTTATATCTTTACGACATAGAAAGTTGTACTTACAATACAATTTTACTTTGGGTCGGCGCCAATGTGTCGCCTCGCCCATACACACCTCTCACTTATATACCGACTATGCAGTATAATTCTTATCTGTATGTTTATTTATTAACGATACTAATATTAATATTAATAGTTTACATCGAAATATGTAATTGATCTATGTGTGTTTTACTATACGACTAGCTGTAACCGATAGTGTTATGTTACAGTGGATGCAATTTTCTCAATGTTGTAGCAGGCCAAAAAGTTGGGGGACGAATTTTGCGTCTTCTGAGGTTTCGGAACTGTAGCCACATAAGAGCGACCCGGCTTTACGGCAGAACAGGAGGCAGTGGAAGCCGCAGGATCAGGGTTGGTCGATACTGCTTCGACGGAGGAAGCGTTACTCTGTTGCACCTCGTCGGACTTATAAGACCGAACTGCAGGATTTTTCTTGCGCAGCGAGACGGCAGAAGCTCAGGAGCGAGCATTCGGTGTGGACACACCATGAGACTTTGAGTTCGAGGCAGCTGCACGCGGATAACGCGGTGGTAGTGGTTGCGAGGCTGCCTCTGACTCAGAGGCGGGAGTTGGAAAGTCCGCGGAAGTGAAGGGGTTCTGTTCCTCCGGCTCCATTACCGAGATGTCTGCTACTTCTCTATAGGTGTCTCTGCTTTTTCTGAAGTCGCGGCAGGGAGCAGATGTCTGTCGCTACCGTCACGTATATAAAGGTTTAATCTTTTCGAATAAAATTAAGCAAACAAATTTAAAGTTTAAAATTGGGACTATCAACGAGAAAATGTGAAACGCCAATATTTTTATTAATATTGTAATATTTTAATTAATATTTTTTTGGTGGGGTGAAGAGGGAGGCGCGTAAAAGCCATCTTGCCCGGGTGAAAATTTTATATTGTGCCGCCCTGCCTTTGGATAACCAAAATGAACACGAAAATTAAAACTCTCGCCATTAGAAGTGTGTTGAATAATTGTCTTCTTAAGTGAAGTCTAATAAACTTTCAACGGCGTGTGTGTATTTTGTTTCATATTACGTAAAATAAGTAAATCATTTTATTGAACAAATAGACAGACAGACAGAAAGACACACACACACACACACACACACACACACACACACACACACACACACACACACACACACACACACACACACACACACACACACACACACACACACACACACACACACACACACACACACACACAGAGCCGTGTACATAAAAAATTACAATATTAATATTAATCTTACATATATATACTGAAGACTTTTTGGGTAGATTGGTGAAACTTATTATTTAAAAACAGATTTAAATAAACAAAACTCTTTGAGAATATCTTTACGGCCTGAAAAAACTATTAGAGTTTAACAACAGTGAAACTACCATTCGTTTATGTTCATTGAAATATCTTTTTAAATAAAAAATTACGATTTATTGCAACAGTACTGTGACTGTACCGGATTCTGGGTGCCCGACACAACAGTCGATTGTTAAACACGAAGGATTCGATGTCTCGGAAAGTGTGGGAATGTTCTGGTCTGAGAATTGGGACCGTCCTCGAGTTACGCGTAAAACTGTACCGTTTTAATTGTTCAGCGACTGGTCAAAGTAAGTAATAATTATAATTGTTATTATTATCCAGTGTTAGGACGTTTGTGTTGTAGAGTAATGGTCCGTGACCAATAATACGTTTCCGGAATGGCGAACCGTTTGTTTGAAACGTAAGCAAACAGTTAAGTGATACAGTGAACAATGGTTTTCCGAGTTCTTTGTTCTCTTGGTTTATCAGATTTCTACGCCTTTGCGCCTTTGTTGCTACGTATTACATGTTCAAATAGCAGTCCCTTGTTGTTATTGCAGACGTGACTGTAATGATAAGAGGTAAACGTTCGATTTTATGTTAACAAGTAACAATAATCTGTTTCTTCTGCTGGCACAAGCGTCTCAGCCAACTAGATCTCGTCTTCAACAAACCGGCTGCTTAATCTTCTAACGTCCTCCTATCGTTTCCAAGCTGAGTCTTGTAAAAGGCGTCCTTCACCTGTTGTGCTTCATTCCGTTCGCCGTATGTCGCCATACTTGGAAGGTCTTAGTGTAACTCATCCAAGCCCTGTCATTTTCTTTGGTGTCACCTACTTTTAAAACCTATCACATAATAGTACTCAACTGTCCTTCCTCAGAGTCCACATCTCATTGGCCAGTGATGTAGCGGGGGAATAGGGGGGATTAACACCTCTCTCCAGAGGGATAAAAAAAAAGAAAACATCAAAAATCGATAAGAGATTGTAACGTCTCTCGCCGAGCTTCCCAAATAAACTCTCTTAGTCGTTAAGCCCAACGTTTGTACGTCATCTTGTAACGTCTCTCGCCGAGCTTAAGTCTCGAGTAATTTACGTCTATTTGTTATTTTTCAAAACGCTCGCTTAATTAAGAGTCACAGAATTTGTTATCTTTATGTTATATGCTTTCAAAATCGAGTGTGTGTGATTATGCAAAGATTTTCTTAAATTTTATTTATGTGAAATCAATACCGTGGTTTGACAGTAGTTAGGAGAGAGAGTGCAAAGAGAATTACTCTCTTAGTATACGATTAATTATTTTAAATTTTTCTGCTCGTGCCAGCTGACTGCTACGTTTACGAATACATTTGGGGTTAAAGTGACTCCCAATGGTATGTAATAAATTCTGGATGTCCGTTCTCTTCTCGGTCTTCTGACAATCTGTAACTAACTACCATCTACTGAAAATAATACACATTTTTATTATTCAAACAACAAGGCATTCCTTGAATTTATTTAGCATTTTTTATGGTCTCCCAAAACATAAAGAGAATCGATTCTTACATAAAACACAGAGTTAGTTCGATCTTATTTTTCAAACATATAGCATATAACAAACATTTTTATTTCAATTTTAATAACAATAAAGAAATAACGAATTAATTTCCCAGGGTTATTTTAGAGTTCTTTGTACTTTGAGAAAGTCAGAAATGTATATGGATCAGTACCAAGCTTTACATAAATGATTTTTAAATTTTGTACTATTTATATTATGCAGTTGATTTGTTGACCGCTAGAGCGCAGATTACGTTTCTTCATAGATGACAACGAAAACTAAATATCATAGCTGCTGGAATGTTATTAACAAACTATGTTTTGCTGGTTTTTTGGTTAACAAATAATAAAGTTTATGTTAACTCCCTTTTCCAGAAGTATTTAAAGAAATTGTGCTGTTTCTAGTGTTATAAGTTTATAGTTGAGATGTAATTTAGTTACATTTTAATAGGTAACGATCTCACCAACAATGTCGAATTTCGGTAGGCTAGGCTTGGAAATGGAAGATGATTTTTTCAAGTTTTCTTCAATTTGCAGGCGTGAATTATTCAGTTCGTAATATAACATGAATAAGTTATAAAATCTATTGTGCTAACCGCGATTGAATTACTTAATGTGTTAATTTAATAATTTCTTAAATTTATCTAGCCCTTAAGTTGGACGCCATTTATAACAATCATTTAATATGCGTATTGATAGCACAATAAATTAATTATTAAATATATAAATTTAACGATCACTGACAAGTATGTGTATAATTTAATCTTAATGATGATTCTAACTATCTACGTTCATCAACACATACGTGATATCATTTATTTAATTGAACATAAGAAACTCTTAAAATCTATTTGCATTCTTTCAAACTTTAAGTCAATATTCGGGTTGCATTGGTAATAATGAACGCATGTTTCTGGTTAACTAAAATACTAGTTTAATTATCGTTTATGACATATTATAATAGTACATAGAATACGTCGCTGTACCTGAAATACATACATATTTATAATAAACAAAGATATATCTCAATATATGCTGAAATAAAGAAAACATACATACATATATAAATCAAATGATGTTACAATTCAATATTCTACTTATTTAATGCGTTCATTAAATCCCAAATAAGCTTTTGTTTATACGTTCATTAACTACTTATTTCAATTTTACTCATTACTTTTCTTAATAATTTCTCAGGTGTGAATTCTTTGAAAGAAACCAGGTCAGTAGAAGTTACAAATTAGAAGTAATTATAATAATGGTTACTTGGTTAGTGAATATCCATTAGTTGTTGACGTAGTCTCGTTCTGGTGATGGAGATGGCTCGTAGATACATTCCGTCGTTAGTTGTTTTATCACTGCCACTTATCACTTTATTCTTCCGATCACTCGCGTAGGTGTTGTATAGGTGTGGGTAATCGAAGTTTAGTGTTCAATCAATGTTCTATCTTATGGTGTTTGCTGTGTGTTCGTATTAAAGTCAATAAACATGTCTAGTTTCATTTGTCGCTGCTTCCACAAACGATCCTATAATTGGTTAGTTTGTTTAATGTTTCGTGTTCATTATGTTGATGATACACAATATTAAGTTCCAATAAGTTGTATATCGTTTAGTGATGCTGTCTGTTAGTGTAACGGTCTGATTGTTCACTTGGTGTAAATTTCACTAAGTCCGTTAATGCGCACGTCGGTAAAGTTCACTACCGCGATATGAATGTATTATTACGTTTTAAGTTCCTTGTTATTTATCTAACTTCCGAATGATTCGAGTAACAATGGAAAGTTTATGATGTACCGTCTCTCGCACTTGAAGTTAAACTACTTGATAATTGAAATGTAAACTGTCTGAAAATTCTGTATGACTGACTAAAAATTTGAGTATGACTGCGTGAAAAATTGAGTATAACTGACCAAAAATTGAGTACAACTGACCAAAAATTGAGTACAACTGCCGCTCCGTCTTTCTGGACAGCTAGTTTTATTAATTCGTCCCTACTCAAAATTTTGTCTCTGGCGCGCTTCACGCCCACTTCTTTTCGAGATTGGTCAGTTTTTGATTTTCTCGGAATATACTGTCCCACTCTGTCAAAATCCGACGTCATAGTTCTTTCGATAGGTTCTTCGTCTCAGTTGCTATGGAAACATCCCTCACCATCAAATTTCTCGCTGGCTGAAGGTCTCTGATAGGTCCTTAGGTCTCCCTGCTCTCCGGCTAGACGATCGTTGAACCCGCTTCGAAGAAACTCTGGCTATAAACAATTTGTCTAACAGCCTATTGTCTGAGTAAACTCTGCGTTTCTATAGATTCCCATTATCTGTACTTACAGTCTTCCTGGCGTATTGTTCTATGCTCTTACCCCTTTTTTCTGGCTATTACTAATTTCGAACATCTGCTGGTCGTTGAAGTCACTAAAACTTTCCCTTCGTAAATTCTTGTCTGTCAATTAGACGATACCTCCAGCTGTGTAACATGACTTTAGTTTTTGTCAGCCTATCTTCCAGTATTGTTACTTAAGGTGCAGCGTTTCCGTTTCATTGTAGTATGGAGCATTACTTGTTTTTGTCGCTTATCGTCTACTGACGTAATACGGCCACATCTGCTACAATTCTTGGTACGGGTGTGAATGTCCTCTTTACTTTGTTACAGCTGCGGAGAGCAATAATTCTGGACGAAACTTTCCCTGTCATCTTACGCCACCAAATTCTATAGTTGGATAGAACTTAATGCGTTTCTATTGTCAAGTCAGCAACGCTTCACTGACACCTTCTCATTACTCCTTATTTATTGCTCCACCATAAGTCGTTGACACTTGCCTCGTGTGAACGTACTCTGCCGAGGTGAGAATTAAAAATTTTAAAATTTTCTGCTCGTTACAGTGTCCTCAATTTCGATTTGACGATGTGACCTCTGGGAACAACTCAAATCTAAATTCTGCGCCCTGTACGTCGCCTCGCCGTGTCCATCTTCTTCGGGGAAGGTATACGCAATAACCTACTTTCAAAAGCTTATATGACCAGTGGTACACCCCCTTTTGGTTTTAATTAGTTCTCTGAATTTATTGCCAGCTATTTGGGATAGCTGAACGCATTTCACATTGTCGAATTGACATATAAATATCTTATCTTTATAATTATAAGATAAGTCATACATTCCATAAGCAATTAAATAATTTCATCAATTAAATAAGATCTTACCTTCTAAAATATCATATTCACAATATAGTATCAAACAGTTAAGCGGTTCAATGTAACCTTTACATGATATCAAAGAAAATCTCCTATACATATACACCTTTGTGCACTATTAATGATCTTACCAATAAAATCTTTTAAACTATTATTTTAAAATTAGATTGTTAATTGACACAATCGCTACGTTAACTGTAATTATCTTAATAATTTACATACACGTATAACATTTAGTTTCAATGATTGACCTACTTCATGATGCATCATTTATAATCCTAACCTACTAATTACATATATTCACATTAATAAAGTTCATTCACTATCTAGTTCGTTAAATATTATCACTTATCTGATTTAAGTGTCCATTTTTCTCACTTTGTCCTTTTAACCTATTACCATATAAATCAATTAATAGCAATTAAATGTCCTTTGCATTCACTACAATAATTTTATAAAATGTCACACTAAATGTTAATTTATCTTATTATCTAACACTTAATTAGTGCTTAATTGACTAAAAACAATTTTGATGTTATGTTTCATCAATTAAAGTACATAACTTTCTTGGATAAGCCAGCTTGAATGATATCACCGCGTCAATTACCCTAACGCAGTTGATTCATCAGCATCGGCTAGCTTCTTAAGACATCTTCTTCTATTTCTTCCTCTTCCTTCATCTTCAATTCTCTGGTTCATAGTATTTTTTCAATTGTCTGGCATTAAATTTTCCACGGAGTTTCTTGTCATCATCGCAATCAACGAGTAGATAAGTAGCTTCTCCGAGAATTTGATGCACTTTATATGGTCCGCAGTACAGTTCGCAAAATTTTCAATTCTTTTCTGGACCGCGTCCGATTGATGATATGTTCTGATTAACACTTTCTCACCAATGTTGAATCTTGTAATGGTTTTAGTCTCATTACATAAATTTGCTTGTTTTTCTCTCTTCTCCTTCATTTTGATATATATTTGTTTATGATCTACCCCTTTAACTAGGAGCATATCCTTGTTGATGTATTTTTCCCACGCTCTGGGAGGTTTTCTTCCGAGCTGAGCTTCGTACGGTGTTACTTCTATCGTCTCGTGGTACGTTTCGTTAATACAACTCTCGACGATTGGTACGTAACGCGACCACTTTGTATGTTGATCACCAACAAAGATCCTAAATAAGTTCCCAAGCTGTCTGTTGATTCTTTCAGCCAGATTCGCACAAGGGTTCCTTATTGCGGTAAATCGTGGTTGGATATTTAGTTCAGTTAATCCATCTAACCATTTTTTAGATGAAAATTGCGTTCCATTGTCTGTGATAATCACTCTAGGAGATCCTAGTTCTTCACAATATTGGTGTACTCTCCTCAGTGTAGCGACGGTCGTTGCCCTTCGAAGTGTGAAAAGTCGTACGTATTTGGTAAAGTTGTCAACCAGTATAAACAGATACCTCACCCCACTAGACGAAGCAGGTAACGGTCCGTAAAAGTCCGCGCTCACAAGGTCACCCTTGCATAACGGTATTATGGCTTTTGTTCCTCCAAACGAATTTCTGTTGCCGGAATCCTTTTTTTTCTGACAAGTGTCGCAAGTCCGTACGTAATTTTTCACCCTCTTTAACATTCCGTCCATGGTAAAGTACTCCTGTAATAATTTGATACATCTCTTCGCCCCGGGATGCCCATACATACGGTGTATTTCTGCAATTATTTCGCCAGACACACTGTTCGGTACGTATAGTTTCCACTCTCCTTTGCGTAATCTGTACAATTTCTCATCGACAAATCTATAAAATTTATTTAATTTCTTATCTATACAATTTTCCCTAATCTTATCAATAATATACTTAAGCTTATGATCTTGAATTTGGTGCCTTCCAATATCCATTAGGATCTTGCTTACCTTCTTATCCATTTTGATTGTCAGGTGGTTAATTAAATATTCGGAAACATTGTCACTAATTACTTCTGGTGTAGCGTCTTCTGGATTTCTGCTCAGAAGATCGGCAATAATATTGTCCTTACCTCTACAATGGACAATGTCAAATTTGTACTCCTGAATACTTAAGATCCAGCGTGTAATACGCGAGTTGTTTAAATGACATTTATTCATAAAAGTCAGTGCTTTATTATCAGTAATGATGGTTAACGGTTGTCCTAGTATGTATATACGGAACCGCTCAAGACATCTTACAATACACAAAAGCTCCTTCTCCGTAGTGTAATAATTTATTTCCGCACCCTTGAATGTCCTGCTGGTAAAAGCTATTACTCCAATTCTTCCTTCTTCATCCAATTGATATAGTTGTCCGCCATATGCAAAGTTGCTGGCGTCACATTGCATATAATATCTTTGGTTTATTCGGGGAAACTTTAAGATGACTGTTTCTACGAATAACCTTTTAACCTGCTGAAAACACTCATTTAATTCCTGTGTCCAGGTGAATTTCTGTCCTTTCCGTAGCAACTCGAGTAATGGTTTAGTAGTTTCAGCGTATTTGTCTGTAAAACGATTATAGAAATTTGTCAACCCCAGGAAACCTTTTAATTGTTTTTGGTTCCGAGGTACAGGGAACTTCATAATGGCGTCTATCTTCTCGTCCGTTGCTCGTATTCCTTGCGTTGTTAGTTGATAACCGAGGTACGCGATTTCTTGTCTGAAGAACTGCGACTTCTCCAAATTGATGGTTAAATTTGCCCTTCTTAAATTAGATAATAATAAGTCTAAATGTAACAAGTGCGTTTCTAAATCTTCTGAATAACACAGGCAATCGTCGACATAGATAATGGTATTCTCTTTTACTTCTTCGTCCAGTACCGTGTCCAATCCCCTGGTCAGTGCAGCAGAACTGGTACTCAGGCCAAATGGTGTAACTGTAAAACGATAACACTTGCCGTCGTACATAAAAGCGGTGAAGTTCCGGCATTCCGACTTCAGTGGTACTTGCCAGAAACTGCTAGTTAGATCTACGGTAGATAGGTACTTTATCTCTCCACATCTCGCCAAAATGTCGTTTATTGGAGGTGCACCCTCGTAGTCCGGGATAGTCACACTGTTCACCTTTCTCGCATCCAAACACAATCGTACGCTACCGTCCTTCTTGATTACCGTAACTAGTGGGTTGATATATGCGCTGTTGCATCTCTCAATGACCCCATACCGTAACATTTTCCGAATCTCCTCATCTACCTTCCCTTTATAGGCTAATGGGACAGGCCATCCTCTCTGGAAGTACGGTGTCTGGTCGGTGACTCGGAACTCGTGGACATACCCATCGATTCTTCCGGGGCATTCTCTGAATAAACTACAATTTCTTATTAGAATCTCCCTTAATCTTTCCAACGTTCCTCTATCTCCGCATTCTATACTTTCTATCTTCTTGTTAATGTTTCTGATGATCTCTTCTTCTTCTTCTACGTCCACCACTTCTATATGCATCATAGGCACCGTGTACGTCGCTTCGTTATCCTCTCTTCTTATCTCGACGATTCTTCTTCCCATGTCAATGAGACACCCTGTTTCTTGAAGAAAATTGGTTCCTAATATGCATGGTTTTATCAAATCTGGTATTATTGGGAAAACACATTCATATTTAATTTCTTCAATATAGATATCACATAATATTTGTTTTCTGATTAGTTTTGATTTATTACCAACTGCGCTAACTATTAATGTGTTAGACATCGGTAATATTTCATAAGGTGTAATGTCATGTTTGTTTTGGTGAAACCACGACTCAGATAACCCAGCTATTACAGATCCAGTATCGATTAACGCTTGCACACTAACATTATTATTGAACTTGATATTTATCTCTGGACACCTAATTATTCGTTGAGAAATTTCTTCATCATCATTACACAATAAATCGCTTCGTAAGTCCGGTAGGATAATATTCGTCTGGTAGTCATTTGTTTTGATGGCTATCTTCGTTAATGGGTGGAGGGATTTTTTTTTTCCTCTTCTTGTTGACGATTTCTCTTAGGTTGAATGCCCGATGCACCAGCTGTCGTGTTTGTAAACTCTATTGTGTTGACAGCACGCCGGTCCGTGTTACGGGGCTGATTATTTATGGCGGGTCTGTCACCCCATGTCTTCTTCTGTATACCGCCTCCTTTGTTCAAGTTACTTTCACCTTCCTTATATGCATTTCTGCCCTCGTTTGCCGCTGCATAGTTCGCTTCTCTATTAATTCTTGGTTGAATCTGTGAATACTCGATGATCAGAGATTCGAAGTTTGGTATCGTCACAATTCCTCTTGTAACCACCGCAAGCTGGATGTCACGCCCAAAGTGACGAGAGATCTTACGTATTAACTGATAATCAGATAAAGTAGGTGTTAACTGCTTACTTTCCAATAAAATCCGTTCAATATATTGAATAGCAGTAACTGGTCCGCGCCAATCAAATCTGCCAAACTCCAAATGGTCCCGAATACTGTCCTGTCGTTCCTGGCCCCAATATTTTAGAGAGAACGCTTCCTTGAATTCTGCGAAGTTTGATATCTGGTCACGTATCACTCGCCACCAAATTCCTGCGTCTAACTCCAGATGTTTGCCAATCCACTTGATATTGTCAGCGGGATAATATAGCTCTTGAACTTCGGACAATTCTTTGAGGAATTCCATAGGGAATCTATCTGTGCCATTATATTTGAGATCATTGTGGTTAGGTCCGTTAAATCGATTTAATATTCCACAATCACCTTCCATCAGTTGTCGCTGTAACCTCTCTTGGTTTTCTCTTACCTTATTTAAATGTCCCTTTAATTCTTCGATCCTAGTTGTCTTTTCTTTCGTAGTCTCGTCCAACTTCTGTTCTGTTGAACGTTGTCTACCGTCTACGTCTTCTAATTTTTGTATAATATTACTATTTGTTCCTTCTTGCTCCTGTTGTCTCTGCAGCATGGTATTGTGCATCTCGGCCTTGAGTTCTTCGTGCTTCTTATTGTAATCCTTAACGTGAACATCGAACTTGTGATTAATCTTTTTAACGGTCGTCTGGGTAGAGTGTACCGCCGCCATCCATTCTTGTCGTTCATTATCTTGTTTCTCTTGTATTTCTACGTACTTCTTGTCAGCTTCTTCTCTCAACTCTCTCACGATCTCATCTTGCCTTTTCTGTAATTCATCGACCTTTCTTTCCCAAGTCTGCTGACTTTCACGTATCTCCGACCTTATTTGTGTCATCTCTTCCTTATGCTGGTCGAGTTTTTCATTAATTAATCTATTACTTTCTTCAAATTTTCTGTTAATATTCTCTTCTTGTTTTCTGTTACTTTCTTCGCTAATTAATTTAATATTTTCTTCTAATTTCCTGCTTCGTTCCTCTTGTTTCTTTTCTTGTTGACGCATGAACTCCATTAACATTTGTAAAGTCCCATCTTCTGGTTTCGATGTCTGTCCTCGCGCCCTATCTTCTGGACTCTCTACCACACTACTTGGTCCGCTAGGTGTAGTATTGTCCTCGGTATTTACTACGCCTAATTGGTTATTAATGTCATATTCTATATTGTCTGAATTGCTCGCCATTTTAGCCCTACTGCGCGTAATCATTCAAACTGACTTACACTAATAACACTTATCTTACTTCTACTTCTATAACACTACTTTTCTACTACTTCTACTGCCTGTTCTTTACCTAAGCCGTACGTGTTAACAATCTGTGTTAATACGTATCGTGCCCCACGTTGGGCGCCATTTTATAACATGAATAAGTTATAAAATCTATTGTGCTAACCGCAATTGAATTACTTAATGTGTTAATTTAATAATTTCTTAAATTTATCTAGCCCTTAAGTTGGACGCCATTTATAACAATCATTTAATATGCGTATTGATAGCACAATAAATTAATTATTAAATATATAAATTTAACGATCACTGACAAGTATGTGTATAATTTAATCTTAATGATGATTCTAACTATCTACGTTCATCAACACATACGTGATATCATTTATTTAATTGAACATAAGAAACTCTTAAAATCTATTTGCATTCTTTCAAACTTTAAGTCAATATTCGGGTTGCATTGGTAATAATGAACGCATGTTTCTGGTTAACTAAAATACTAGTTTAATTATCGTTTATGACATATTATAATAGTACATAGAATACGTCGCTGTACCTGAAATACATACATATTTATAATAAACAAAGATATATCTCAATATATGCTGAAATAAAGAAAACATACATACATATATAAATCAAATGATGTTACAATTCAATATTCTACTTATTTAATGCGTTCATTAAATCCCAAATAAGCTTTTGTTTATACGTTCATTAACTACTTATTTCAATTTTACTCATTACTTTTCTTAATAATTTCTCAGGTGTGAATTCTTTGAAAGAAACCAGGTCAGTAGAAGTTACAAATTAGAAGTAATTATAATAATGGTTACTTGGTTAGTGAATATCCATTAGTTGTTGACGTAGTCTCGTTCTGGTGATGGAGATGGCTCGTAGATACATTCCGTCGTTAGTTGTTTTATCACTGCCACTTATCACTTTATTCTTCCGATCACTCGCGTAGGTGTTGTATAGGTGTGGGTAATCGAAGTTTAGTGTTCAATCAATGTTCTATCTTATGGTGTTTGCTGTGTGTTCGTATTAAAGTCAATAAACATGTCTAGTTTCATTTGTCGCTGCTTCCACAAACGATCCTATAATTGGTTAGTTTGTTTAATGTTTCGTGTTCATTATGTTGATGATACACAATATTAAGTTCCAATAAGTTGTATATCGTTTAGTGATGCTGTCTGTTAGTGTAACGGTCTGATTGTTCACTTGGTGTAAATTTCACTAAGTCCGTTAATGCGCACGTCGGTAAAGTTCACTACCGCGATATGAATGTATTATTACGTTTTAAGTTCCTTGTTATTTATCTAACTTCCGAATGATTCGAGTAACAATGGAAAGTTTATGATGTACCGTCTCTCGCACTTGAAGTTAAACTACTTGATAATTGAAATGTAAACTGTCTGAAAATTCTGTATGACTGACTAAAAATTTGAGTATGACTGCGTGAAAAATTGAGTATAACTGACCAAAAATTGAGTACAACTGACCAAAAATTGAGTACAACTGCCGCTCCGTCTTTCTGGACAGCTAGTTTTATTAATTCGTCCCTACTCAAAATTTTGTCTCTGGCGCGCTTCACGCCCACTTCTTTTCGAGATTGGTCAGTTTTTGATTTTCTCGGAATATACTGTCCCACTCTGTCAAAATCCGACGTCATAGTTCTTTCGATAGGTTCTTCGTCTCAGTTGCTATGGAAACATCCCTCACCATCAAATTTCTCGCTGGCTGAAGGTCTCTGATAGGTCCTTAGGTCTCCCTGCTCTCCGGCTAGACGATCGTTGAACCCGCTTCGAAGAAACTCTGGCTATAAACAATTTGTCTAACAGCCTATTGTCTGAGTAAACTCTGCGTTTCTATAGATTCCCATTATCTGTACTTACAGTCTTCCTGGCGTATTGTTCTATGCTCTTACCCCTTTTTTCTGGCTATTACTAATTTCGAACATCTGCTGGTCGTTGAAGTCACTCCAACTTTCCCTTCGTAAATTCTTGTCTGTCAATTAGACGATACCTCCAGCTGTGTAACATGACTTTAGTTTTTGTCAGCCTATCTTCCAGTATTGTTACTTAAGGTGCAGCGTTTCCGTTTCATTGTAGTATGGAGCATTACTTGTTTTTGTCGCTTATCGTCTACTGACGTAATACGGCCACATCTGCTACAATTCTTGGTACGGGTGTGAATGTCCTCTTTACTTTGTTACAGCTGCGGAGAGCAATAATTCTGGACGAAACTTTCCCTGTCATCTTACGCCACCAAATTCTATAGTTGGATAGAACTTAATGCGTTTCTATTGTCAAGTCAGCAACGCTTCACTGACACCTTCTCATTACTCCTTATTTATTGCTCCACCATAAGTCGTTGACACTTGCCTCGTGTGAACGTACTCTGCCGAGGTGAGAATTAAAAATTTTAAAATTTTCTGCTCGTTACAGTAAGATGTCTAAGATGTAGTGGATATCACTCATTAATTTTATTAATTTGTCACTGATTATTTCCGAATGGTATTTATAAATTTCTTAAATTTTTCTAGACATTACACTTTTTTTAAACTGCTCACTTCCAATATCTTTGAACAATTGAATTCTTGTTAGTTAGTTACTCTTAGTAACCAAGAATTCTTTATGGTTTTTTATTGGCTAATCTCTATACCTTTTAGTATATAGGCTATTAATAATTATTATAATTTCATTTCTTCTTTTTAGAAAAATAATACTTTATAGATTTTATTTATAATCAAATTTAATTTATTTAAGGGTTTTCTTTATATTTTTCCTTAAC
Source organism: Magicicada septendecula (assembly GCA_034769895.1). NCBI lineage: Eukaryota > Metazoa > Arthropoda > Insecta > Hemiptera > Cicadidae > Magicicada > Magicicada septendecula. The sequence continues at coordinate 399,507,303 of CM068371.1, read as the reverse complement.
CTTGTACACCGGTATTTTATGTTTTAATCCCTTTTATTTTGATTCATTTATAATTTATAATTCACTTAATGTATCCTTACTCTAAACTATTTTTACATGCCATCTTGCTAACATAGTATTATTTGATATATTATTATCACTTTATATATAACCCTGGGTTATCTTATATTTAAACAAAATAATTATATAAAACACAAATATTATTCCTAGGTACAAGACCTTTGTGGCCTACACAATATAAAATTACAAAAAATACAAAAAATACAAAGCTTGTCAACAGCAATATAGTCCACTGCTACAATATTGATTGTTTTTCATCTCCAGCACAAATCTGTGTGATGCTCTTTTTAAAGGTTTACACTTTCACCAAGTACACTATGTTCCACTTTGTACACTGCACTTTTATTATTATTGTTTACAGTGTTTTTTGAGTACAAAGTTTCTCATAGCTTGGTACCTAATCCCCATTTCTGGCTTTAGAAAATGGGTGATTACTGGTTTTAACTCTGGTGATTATGTTGTCATATTTGGGCAGGGGTTATGTAACGTTACAAGATGTACTGGTTAATACGTAGTCTTTTTAACTGGGATAAGTTATAATCGTCTTGAGAGTACGTTACCACTTCGGGTAGACTTTCATAGTTGTTTGGTGGTTGACGACGGTTCAAATCTTTTATATGCTTGTTATTGAGTTAATGTCCTCTTAGTAAGTAGGTAGCGTTTGTATGTTTATCCACCCCGCAGTGTATCCAACTCGGTATACGATATTTATAGTGTCGTAACATATTTTAGAATATGTAAAAATTTCTGTGTAAAGTACCGTACTTTTTTACTTTTTATTCTAATCTTACACATATGTGCCTATTGCGCACGGTTTTACTTTCTATTCTAATCTTACACATATGTGCCTATTGCGCACGGTTTTACTTTCTATTCTAATCTTACACATATGTGCCTTTGCGCACGGTTTTACTTTCTATTCTAATCTTACACATATGTGCCTATTGCGCACCGCTTTTCGATCCGTATGTAATAGTTTTTTTTGTATTTTTAATGTAGTGATTTATTACTATTTCGGTAACAAATCAACAATTAAAATCTTGAAACGTTTCCGTTATTCCGTACTTACGTGACTTTAAGGCAAAACGTGGCGTTCGGAACGGAATTTGTAAGCCCTGTATAGTCCGTTGACCGGTAAACTGATTTACTGTATATGCTAACTTCAATAAAATCTGCAGCCAACCACGAATTCGGGCGCCCTGAAATGCGATTTTTAAATGTTTGTTTCTGAGGACTTACAGTTTCAACTTTACTGAAATCTTCGATACGTTTTGTAGGAAAACGAGCGGACTGATTTAATTACGTTTGTTGCAAATACTTACAGATACTCATTAAGGCGAAATTTTTAAAATTTTCTGTAAAACATTTAACATTATCAGTGTCTGTTGGAGATGGGAGAAACTTTGTGTGATGTCATTTATTTTATTTATATTATTGTAATTGTAATATTGTATATTGTAAGATGTAATTTTTGTTGCTTCATGACTTTGTTAAATTTTAGACATGTATTAATGTAACACTTATGTTTCAACATTTATTTTCAACAAAATAAATAGCAAATAGTAGATGGTTCTGTTCTGGAGCAGGTCAGCAATTTCGAATATCTGGGCTATAATGTGTCTTATAAACAATGGCATAATGATTAAATTACACAAGTTCAACCATATGTGCGAGGCCATCAGGAGAACTCTAAAATCAACGAGTAAACAACACAGCTGAAGTTCTACAAGATGGTAGCTCTCCCCGTACTTCCTTATGGGTCTGATTATTAGATTTTAACGAAAACCCAGGCCAGTCATATTCAAACTGCCGAAATGAGATTTCCCAATCTTCTATTGTGATGTATTCATTGTTCATAACCTAAAGGTATCATACATATGATTTATAATAAAGTTTTACTTACATTCTTAATTTCGATCGATTTCGGTCATAAACCATCGTCAGGAAATATACACTGTGCGCTCGCGATCACAATACTGTTACGACATTACAGAACAGTCTACGTGTTTGTCGAATGTGCCAGAAGAATCTCGCTCTCATGTAGGCTATGTGGCATACGTGACTGACAACGCATCCGCGAGAGTTTTATCGAAGCCGCGCGGACTGTGTCAAGGCCGCAGTTAATTACGTAGTTCACACTGGCGTTAAGACGCAATTAGGAACGTTCTGGTCTGTGACCGGTGGTATAAATACATGGCGGCAGCTGCCTTAGTTTTCAGTATAGTTGCGAATATTTACAGTGCGGTTCGTAGTTATTGTCACGCGATTACAAGCGATTTTACTGTGTGCGTTCAAGTGGTTATTAGTGAAGTGTGTGTTTTAAAATCGGGCGGTATATTGTAATACAATTGTGTTTTAATATTAGTTGTCATTTTATTGCGTGTGAACAATATTTATTGATTTGTTGTAAGAGACTGTGTTGTAATTACGAACTGTTAACTGTGAAAATTAAAGCTGGTGATTAGTGACTTAATTGGAGTCTTGTATTTTGTTTTCCACTGTACCTACGACGATCGAGTAGACCGTCGTAACAATAGCCTACTGTAAACAGTTAGGCCTACTATTTACAGAAAACGAATTCGTAAATACTGATTAATATCGTGAAACGTCCGTTTGTGCTCAAAGTTTCTCGAGAAACTTACTATTTACGTTTTTTACTATTTACTCTCTCATCTCAACCATCTCTTTTGTCTTCTGTTCATTAATTTAGAACTCACTGCTACTGTTTCTTTAATACTGAGATGTAAGAACCCGTCCCTCCTTGCTTCCAATGACCTGCCTGTTGTGATGATATCGTCAGCATATCCCAGGTCTCATGGTTTTATTACTGATTGTGCCGCTTAATTCTACCCTGCTTTTTCAGCTTGCCTACCAAGGACCAAATTGAACAACGTAGCAATCGTGTCACCCCGCCTAAAGACCTCTAGTTAAGTTAAAACGGTTTAATTAAAAATCTATATTATAGTTAATTTTCTATTGGCGAGTTATAGAAGACCGGATACAAACAGAGAGCTTGACGCACACACTGAATTATTAGTGTTTCCTTCTTCCTTGTTAGTATTAATTTTAATTTTTACACTGGAGGCACTATACAAGCTTGTATTTACACCAATTACATAGATGCGAAGGTATTTTATTTTCTTGTTTAGAATTTCCCATAATACCCGCATGTACAATTTGTCAAATGCTTTAACTTAGTATGTAAAAAGGAAAACAAATCGATGTATTGCAAGCACTGTGCTTTTCTGTGTAACTGTTGAATTATTTTAATTATTTAGTTTATGAAAGAATTTCCTTGTATATGGAAAGTAGCAACTCAGATTTCTAGCCGCAAAAATGGAGTACTGGGAAAGGGTGCTGTCAGATAATTTGAAGAGTTATAACGTTAAGAGGAGACGAAATTAGAGATAACTTGATACGGAGAGATCAGGCAAAGACTAAAATTACATCGGATTTAATTAAATACGTAGAAGGAAAAGGTTATTGTGGTACGGTAACGTTGACGAGCACGGAGTGGATGGTCGATAGGCAAGAGGAAGAGAAAGAGGCGAAGACGAAGGCGAAATAGACAAATCCACTGAAAGGCGAGGATTAGAAAGCGGGTGGAAGAATGACGGATTAATTACTACACAATGAATTTTTCAAAATTCGGATCACTTTATTTGGACACTAATTTTTAGAAAAAAAAAATTTTAATTTTACATTGAGTGACAGTTAGCTTTCGTTTACACTGAGTTACAAGCTTGTTCACAGGAGCCGTTAGGAGCGCTACTCTGTTCCGGTGTAACTAGATGTGGTGCCGTTCTTTGAATTCGTTTATCAGATCATTGTTGCATTGTGTTGTGTGTTCAAAAGTCGGTAAGATTTAAACTTCGTTTGTTCATGTAGCATGTCTTTTCTGTATGTCCTTTGTACTTGTATACAGGAGCGGATCCAGAAATTTGCTCAGGGGGGGCACATTCTGGCAGTTTTGGGCCCTTCCTCTCCAGGGGGGGAGGTGTTGTTAGAAAAAAAATCTTATTATCAAAGTGTCTGTTGAATCAAACGATATAAAAATTAATATAAATAAATAAATAAATAATTAAATATATTAATATAAATACAAAAACATTAGCTTTTTAACATAATTTATTTATTATTGTATTATTATTATTTGGAAATAATAAAACAACCGATTTTGATTTTAGAAAGTATAATGTATTTGTATAATTTTTAAATAATATAAAGTAAACTTATAACAGGAATTTTTTATTTAATCTATTTAAACTTTCTTTAGAAATTTGACTTTCATTTCACTTATAAAACTAATCTAATTTTTACACCATTATTTACTCTCGATACAATAAGAATAAGTGTTATCAATAAGGAAAGTAAAACATCTAAATAAAAATAAGCACAAATACTAATATAGAATTATAATTTACAAAAATACACATATTCATTATCAATACTCTGATCTAGAAATATTAGGTGTGAACGTATTTTATATAATAAAAAATTATAAAATTATAAATTAAAAATAAAATTGCGATAAAAAATAAAATATAATAATTGTTGTAAAAAATTCGGGTTTCAAAGGGTTAACCAACTGAAAATATCATAATTGCACTAGCTACATAATTCATTTTATCCAATGTATTTTCGAACCGTCTGGGGGGGGCGCGTGCCCCCGTGCCCCCCCTTGGATCCGCCTATGCTTGTATATTTCGAGTTGTCCCAAGTGTCACGGAAAGGACATCACACACAACAATGGTTTGACAACGGCGACACGTCCAGCAGCATCGGAACTAGCAGCGCCCCTGCTGGCAATCCCCGAAGACTCTTTGAATCTCAAGCTAAATCGATTTCAATTAAAATTTTATCTAAAAATAAAATGTTCCAAAGATGGAAAAGTGCATTCCGTAGTAGTTTATACATGGATACGTGATGGAGAACAAAACCCAAGAGTAAATTCATATACTTAAGGCTTCTTATTTTTCTCCCTTTAAGCATTAGGCCTGCGACCTGCTGCGCCCTCTGACCGTGGGACAACTAGTCAGCCATCTAGTAACAACGTGCGGTGGGAGTCGTGTGTGCGCACGTGTGTAGAGTAAGCGTGCCTTTGTTGCTTGTCTGGCCCAGGCAAGCAAGACAAGACAGCTGTATTATGGTTCCCACCGGTAGAGGTGGGCAAGTTGACCGAACCGTGACCTTGTTCGAGCCAGCACAGCCGTTGAGATTGTGAGGCTCGAACATTACCACTCTTCCGGCCCACACCATTGTATTTATGCTTTGGAATTATTTGCCTTGAGACGGCTCTACTGTAACCAAGACGTTGCTTTTTCTGTTATTTTGTGCTCATTTCAAATTTAAACTCAAATATTCCAGCACTGTTAATGTTTAAAGATAAAAAAATCTAATTTTATATTTACAGAAAAAAAGTTACTTTGTGATAATTATTACGACATTTAGAGATCATAATATTTTAACTACATTGTTGTATAATGCACGGTGCCACATGTGTGTTTACATAATAGAGGCAGTGAAGTTATCCGCTTCAAAGCGTTTAAGCCGCGTGTTATGGCCACGTGTTTACTGAGGCAGCAGACGTACGGTGACACGATACTGTCGGCTGTGCGATTACGTAGCACCTGTTGTAAACACTACAGTTAATTGTATTAATAATAACTTTTATAGGTCAATAACGTTGCTCAAGTAATAATTAAATGTCACTTTGTTGTGTGTAGGCTCGCTTTTGCTTCACAACAATTACAACTTCACTATATAAGATATTTTTAACCTAATCTTCTGTAGCTTTTGTTAAATTTACAGGTTATTTCTCGTTCTCGGTACCATCGTTAAAGTCTTATTTAAAACACGTTTCGACCACTCAATGGTAGTCTTCAGACCCATTTACGAACGCTTGGGAAAACCAGTGTTGGACGATCTCGGAAGCGGCGAATAGAATAGTTTTCATGCGTCCAGAAAAGGCCTTTGTCTAACTCCTTAAAACTGATGATTGTGAAACTCTTCTTCTTAAGCGTTATGTTCACAGCCTGTTTACTCAGACTATTCCATCAATCTCTTGCTTGGACTCTCCGGATTCTACTTGGCTGTTGGTCGGGCACCTTTTACGGTTTTCGGCGTAAACAAATAAAGAAAATAAATGGTGAAAATTATGAAAATGAATTAGTAGTGTTGGCTCTGGTTAGAAAAATCTGAATCGAGCATGATAGTCTACTATTCAAGTCGCAACAAGCCATAATAAGTTCGGTTGCTGTTGTCTTAGGGAAGAAGTAAAAACCATATGTGGCAACAGATCGCCCCACTTTCGGTCGTATAATTTTGTTACTTCCAAAACGAGGGAATTCACAACAAGGCCGCTGTTCATATGCAGCTTTGCCTTTGGCGTCCTTCCGAATAAACAGTGTGATAAAGCGGAGGTACAAAATATATATTTTAACACACTAACGAAACAGGTATATATATATATATATATATATATATATATATATATATATTGTAACGTTACATAACCCAGTCCCAATAAATGATAACTTAATTATACTACCATAAAGGTCAGAAATGGGTAAACTATAACTAGCTATAAATTAAGTTATATCACTAAACATTATAAACGATATTGAAGTGATATACAGTGACAAGTGAGTTATAGTGTACCCAGTGCGTAAATAAGTGAATGTGAAGGGAACTTCTTACAGACTTGCGCTGTAGCTGTGGGAATTATGGATTATAATAGTAGACTGTGATGCTACTAACTAATTATGTCGTTTGTTTAGTTATTGTATGATTTATATTGTGTAGGCAACTAAAATTTAGTACCTATGTTTAATTTTATATTTAATAAAATAATTATGTTATTATATAAGATAACCCAGGGTTAAAAAATAAAAGAGTTAAATATAAGATGATAATAAAAAATAAAATAATACTGTATGAGGAAAATGGCAGAAGAAATAGTGCAGTGTAAGAATACTATAAGAGATTAATAAATAATATATAAATTCATTTAAAGTTAATAATAATATTCAAGACTTATATCTAAAGTTATAAGAAAATAAACGAAAACTTATTATATAAATCAAATTGGGAAAGAAACCAAAATTAAAAAGAATTATTTTTCTGTAAATCAAAAATAAATTTATAATAATTAAAAACAGCCTATATACTCAAAAGTAAATAGCAGCGCCAATAAAAACGGATATAGAAATTATGTGTTACTAACAGTAACAGAATAACAACATATTGTTTAATCTAATTTGAGATTGAAAACTGTTCGGTTGGAAAACGTAATGAGACCAAAATTGTATTAAAATATCGGTATGGAGAACCATACATGACTTCCATATTCTAAGATTTATATTTAAAATCATTTTCAGCCAAACAGCCAGGCTGTGTCTTACCTGCCTTTTTATTGCTGTATTAAATGAAAAATATTATATTACATTAAAATGAAAAAATTATAATTTTATTGCCTGGCAACAAAATTATTTTATTTTTAACAATTACCATTGTTTCAACAAGTTTAAATAAATTTTCAAGTACTTTACTCTTGTTAAAACGTATAAGGTTGCAGGTAAACTACCCCTTCCCCTTAACCGATCTTCACCAAAATCGAAAGTCATTGAGACCTCTACAATTCAGGGACGTATGCAAAAAATTATTTGATTCTGTTTGAATTTGCGGCTGTTATCGTTTGCCATAGAAAATACGCTTGATAAAAAAACGTTGCAGGTAAACTACCCCTTCCCCTTAACCGATCTTCACCAAAAACAATAGGTCTTGAGTACTCTACAAATCAGGACTGTATGCAAAACATTATTTGATTCTGTTTGAATTTGCGGCTGTTATCGTTTGCCATAGAAGATACCCTTGTTAAAAAAACGTTGCAGGTAAACTACCCCTTTCCCTCAACCGATCTTCACCAAAACAATAGGTCTTGAGAAATCTACAATTCAGGGCTGTATGCGAAACATTATTTGATTTGATTCTGTTTGAATTTGCGGCTGTTATCGTTTGCCATAGAAAATACGCTTGATAAAAAAACGTTGCAGGTAAACTACCCCTTCCCCTTAACCGATCTTCACCAAAAACAATAGGTCTTGAGTACTCTACAAATCAGGACTGTATGCAAAACATTATTTGATTCTGTTTGAATTTGCGGCTGTTATCGTTTGCCATAGAAGATACCCTTGTTAAAAAAACGTTGCAGGTAAACTACCCCTTTCCCTCAACCGATCTTCACAAAAACAATAGGTCTTGAGAAATCTACAATTCAGGGCTGTATGCGAAACATTATTTGATTCTGTTTGAATTTGCGGCTATCGTTTGCCAAAAAAAAATAAAAGGTTGCAGGTAAACTACCCCTTCCCCTTAACCGATCTTCACCAAAAACAATAGGTCTTGAGTACTCTACAAATCAGGACTGTATGCAAAACATTATTTGATTCTGTTTGAATTTGCGGCTGTTATCGTTTGCCATATAAAATACCCTTGTTAAAAAAACGTTGCAGGTAAACTACCCCTTTCCCTCAACCGATCTTCACCAAAAACAATAGGTCTTGAGAAACCTACAATTCAGGGCTGTATGCGAATCATTATTTGATTCTGTTTGAATTTGCGGCTGTTATCGTTTGCCAAAAAAAAAAAATTTCCCTTGATAAAAAAAACCGTTGCAGGTAAACTACCCCTTCCCCTCAACCGATCTTCACCAAAAACAATAGGTCGCGAGTACTCTACAAATCAGGGCTGTATGCAAAAAATTATTTGATTCTGTTTGAATTTGCGGCAGTTGTCGTTTGCCATAGAAAATACGCATGATAAAAAACGTTGCTGGTAAACTACCCCTTCCCCTCAACCGATCTTCACCAAAAACAATAGGTCTTGAGTACTCTACAAATCAGGCTGTATGCAGAAAATTATTTGATTCTGTTTGAATTTGCGGCTGTTATCGTTTGCCATAGAAAATACCCTTGTTAAAAAAACGTTGTAGGTAAACTACCCCTTTCCCTCAACCGATCTTCACCAAAAACAATAGGTCTTGAGAACTCTACAATTTAGGGCTGTATGCAAATAATCTTTTCATTCTGTTTGAATTTGCGGCTGTTATCGTTTGCCATAGGAAATACCCTTGTTAAAACATAAAACGTTACAGGTAAACTACCCCTTTCCCTTAACCGATCTTCACCAAAAACAATAGGTCTTGAGAACTCTACAATTCAGGGCTGTATGCGAAACATTATTTGATTCTGTTTGAATTTGCGGCTGTTATCGTTTGCCAAACAAACAAAATTTCCCTTGCTAAAAAAAAACCGTTGCAGGTAAACTACCCCTTTCCCTCAACCGATCTTCACCAAAAACAATAGGTCGCGAGAACTCTGCAAAACCGGGCTGTATGCAAAAAATTATTTGATTCTGTTTGAATTTGCGGCAGTTATCGTTTGCCATAGAAAAAAAATCTACAGACAGACAGACAGACACACAGACAGACAGACAGACAGACACACAGACACACAGACACTTTTCGGAAAACGACTTTTTTTCATGTTTTGAGTGTAGTAGAATCAGAATCTGCAATAATCTCGAACACGATTTTTTTTGCCATCACCATACTTCCATTCCTTAAGGAATATGGAAGTAAAAATTTCCCTTGATAAAAAAAACCGTAGCAGGTAAACTACCCCTTCCCCTCAACCGATCTTCACCAAAAACAATAGGTCGCGAGTACTCTACAAACCAGGGCTGTATGCAAAAAATTATTTGATTCTGTTTGAATTTGCGGCAGTTGTCGTTTGCCATAGAAAATACGCATGATAAAAAACGTTGCTGGTAAACTACCCCTTCCCCTCAACCGATCTTCACCAAAAACAATAGGTCTTGAGTACTCTACAAATCAGGGCTGTATGCAGAAAATTATTTGATTCTGTTTGAATTTGCGGCTGTTATCGTTTGCCATAGAAAATACCCTTGTTAAAAAAACGTTGTAGGTAAACTACCCCTTTCCCTTAACCGATCTTCACCAAAAACAAAAAGTATTGAGAACTCTACAATTTAGGGCTGTATGCAAATAATCTTTTCATTCTGTTTGAATTTGCGGCTGTTATCGTTTGCCATAGGAAATACCCTTGTTAAAACATAAAACGTTACAGGTAAACTACCCCTTTCCCTTAACCGATCTTCACCAAAAACAATAGGTCTTGAGAACTCTACAATTCAGGGCTGTATGCGAAACATTATTTGATTCTGTTTGAATTTGCGGCTGTTATCGTTTGCCAAACAAACAAAATTACCCTTGCTAAAAAAAAACCGTTGCAGGTAAACTACCCCTTTCCCTCAACCGATCTTTACCAAAAACAATAGGTCGCGAGAACTCTGCAAAACCGGGCTGTATGCAAAAAATTATTTGATTCTGTTTGAATTTGCGGCAGTTATCGTTTGCCATAGAAAACAAATCTACAGACAGACAGACACACAGACACACAGACAGACAGACAGACAGACAGACAGACAGACAGACAGACAGACACACAGACACTTTTCGGAAAACGACTTTTTTTCATGTTTTGAGTGTAGTAGAATAAGAATCTGCAATAATCTCGAACACGATTTTTTTTGCCATCACCATACTTCCATTCCTTAAGGAATATGGAAGTAAAAACCTTTGAAAACATTTGGAACAGTACAAAATTATCACAAAATTTAACTAACAGTATACACATTATGTACCACTACTTTAAATATCAAATATAACTTGCTTCACCCCATAACAAAAGTGAAAAACCATTTTCAAGAACAGGCCTAGCCAAGCCGCGATTTGAGTTTTGAACGAGATGGTATCTGATAGACGTTCATGAAATTACAAAACAACTAGGAACACCACACGAGAAACCGCTGCACGCAAGTAAGAACTTCGAGGAAAGAGGTAATATAAACATTTCTTTTAATATTTAACCAAGAAAACCTCAAATCAAATCATCGTGCAGTACAGAAATTTCTAAAGTGATATCATGTGTTTAATAAAAACATAATCTGCTCTCTCGCGGACAAAGCCGGAACTACGTACTAAAAGAATAAACAAAATTTCAAATTTGATTATTTTTATCTTGTAAAGCGTAGTATATAATTATCCATTTCTGACCATCTCATAACACAAAGAACTTACCCTTAACCCTGGGGAAATAAATGAAACGAATTATATGTTGATTGATGTTTAATAAAAGATAAAATTGTAAAATCAGTAAAAACCAGATTTTATGATAATTCCATGTTTACCCAATGAAATCGATATCATGAATTAGTTATTGAAAGTATCGATTGTAATATTTGTATGTTGGCGGAAGAGAAAATCAATATTATACAAATAAATACTATTAAGAATTTATATTGAATAATAAAATGTGTCTTCTTTATTGTAGAGGGTAGTTGTGGTAGATTTCAGTAAACTAAGAAGAGGACTAACCATCAGGTAGTATTACGGAACAGTGTCGTTTGGTTAACCTAATATTTGGAGACTAATGTCAAAATCAGCTGATCTCATGAACGGTGAATATTTGAAAAATTAAGAAATTGTCTACTCCGAGGGTAAACAAATGGTACTCGCTCTCTCTTCCAAATAAGACTAAACAACTTCCTTAATCTTGACCAAATCACACACACTCGATTTCTGTTTCGGTTGGGTAACATTACCATCAAATTTATTTAAACATTAGTACTTATAATTCATAAGTGGCGATCGCTAAGAGGTGCTCTGACCTCTCCGAGACTATCAAAAGACGAACGACACACACACATTTAAGCGTTATGTTACAAATGACATACTAACATTGGGACTGAATTAATATATATATATATATATATATATATATATATATATATATATATAGTAACGTAACGAAAATATGGTCCTCTACGTTACATAAAAAATTTATAATTCTAAAACTAAAAAATAAAAAAATAATAATTGTCCGTAGTAATAAAAAGTAAACCATTATTAAATGAATAAATAATCCCCAAATAAGAATACAAGGTAAAAGAAAAAATAAGAATGTTTATAAATACAAACTATTAAGTGTTCAGTGAAAAGGGTAAACGATAAACATAGTGACAAGTAATGTGAAACATAACATAGACAGTTTTAGAATAATTTATGAATTAACTGAGAGGAGACTAATTAATTAGTGGATAATTTATTTTATAAAAATGTGCATGTTATTATGTTTTATCATGTTGTTTTATTATCATGGTATTTATGTTGTTTTTTGTATGTAGCAGGTGAAGCAATTGTTTTAAGAGAATATCAATTAACTGATGTTAATTTCATTTTTATGTTAACAAATATATCACCATAGAACTGGTGTTAAACTTTCTAAGATTAAATATTTTGTATACATGTACTTATTTAGTATGTGGATTATAATTGTAAACTTGGCCAGAAAGGCAATAATTGTTAATAAGTTACCAAAGGGTTTATTGTAATTACGTTACAAACAAATGAAGGGTTCTATACTAATATAGGAAATAATAAATTAAAATCAGAATGAGATCTCGATGTAAAAATCAGAATATGCCAGAAGGATCTCGATGTAAGCGTGTGGTGTACGTGCTACTAGACGCATTTTGCGAGAATTTTCTCGACTGTGCCGGGCTTCGCTCGGGCGCTCGGACTGTGTCAAGGCCGTAGTAATTACGTAGTTCACGACAGATAAGACGCTGTTTGGAAGCTTCTGGTGTGTGAGCGTGATTATAAATACATCGGGTAGCGGCCTTAGTTTTCAGTTCAATGCGAGATATTTGATAGTGCGGTTCGAGAGTATTAGTGCGATATATTTCCAGAGCGGTTCGAGTTATTACTGTGTACGTTCAAGTAGTTATTACTGCAGTGTTGCGTTTTATAATCAGACGGTATAATTGTAATACAATTGAGTTTTAATATTTGTGGACATTTTATTGCGTGTGTACAATTTTCATTTGATTTGTTGTAGAGACTGTGTTGTTAATTACGAACTGTTTTACTGTAACAATTAAAGGTGTGATTAGTGACTTAATTGGTGTCTTGTACTTATTTTGTTTCCACTGTACCTACGACGATCGAATAGACCGTCGTAACAGTGGTGTCAGAAGTGGGATAGAACGGTTAACAGTGGAAACAGTGGACGCTTTGTACAAGATGAGTGCGATTCGTAACTAATCAGTAAACATGGATCCCAGTCAGATGATGGAAGCTTTACAAACACTGCTGCGGCAGACACAGGAAGAAGCAGAAAGACGACAAAAAGAAGAACAAGAAAGAGAAGAAGCAACAATGACGACAGCAGAAAAATCGATGGACGTCATAAACCAAGTGGCTGTTCCGCCAAACTCCGAAAAGATCATCATGGTTAGAACTGCGGTAGATACTAGGGGCAATCAGTGCTCTATATTCGAACCCCAGGTAGTCAGCACACCGGGCATACTAATTGCCAGAAGTTTAGTAAAACCTGACGAAACCGGAAATGTACCTATTAGAGTGGCGAATATTTTGGATCAAGCTATCACTTTACAAAGCAATACGCTCCTAGGCAAATTGACTCCTGTGGCCTGGGTAGCCGGAATAACGCAACGAAGACCCAGTTCTTCGGATACTTCTAAATTACCAGAGGAACTGCAAGAATTATTGAACAGATCTTCTAACAACCTCTCAAGTGGTGAGGTAAAAGAACTCGGACAGTTTTTACACGAATTCAAAGATTGTTTTGCAGTTCGGGGACAGTCACTGGGAAGAACCTCTCTTGTGCAACATAGCATCAATACCGGGGACACAACACCGATACGCCAACCTCCTCGAAGGCCTCCATTATTTAAACAAGAGGAGATGTCTCGGTTAGTACAGGACATGTTGACAGAGGGAGTAATCGAACCTTCGTCAAGTGCTTGGTCTTCCCCTGTAGTGCTGGTAGCGAAGAAGGATGGTGGATTGCGTTTCTGCGTAGACTACCGGAGGTTAAATGACGTTACAAAGAAAGACTGCTATCCATTACCTCGCGTTGACGATACACTCGACACGTTGTCCGGAGCACAGTGGTTTTCCACATTGGACCTGAAGAGTGGATATTGGCAAGTGGGTCTTCATCAAGAAGACAAGGAAAAGACCGCTTTCTCGACCCCAAGTGGCTTATTCCAATTTAACGTCATGCCATTTGGACTCTGTAATGCACCGGCAACATTTGAGAGATTGATGGACCTGATACTCCGAGGCCTGACGTGGAAAACTTTGATTACAATTTTGCTTACTTCTACCTTATAACTAATTATTACAATATGTTACTAATCCTAACATGCCATACACATATTAGAGATTTATATGAACATTAATGCTTTAATCACAAGTTTGATTTAATTGATGGCAATGATCAAAACGACAATACTAACATTTATTTAACTACTACTTATTAACAACAAACATTGCTTCAAAGACATTTATAAATATTTGTTTGACCGCGTTTGATTCACATACCTCATTGGCTCAAACCATTGTTTCTTTATTGCTCTATATTTTGTCTATATTTCCTCAAACTATCCCCATGGTACTTTCCTATAACTTTGTTTTTTTCAACATCTTTTAATATGTATGTGTACCTTGCAATCTGCTTTCTATTCTATAAGGTCCCACGAATATCGGAAAGAACTTGGCCGTGGTATTATCTATGGCAGAGGATACAGGATTCGCTTTCACTAGCACTTCCTCTCCTTCCACAAATCTTACCAACTTGTGAGTGCGATTATATCGTTCTACCCTCTTTTCGCCTTCTCTCTGTATTCTTTCTTCTGCTATTCTGGTTTTTACCTCATATGGAATAGGTAGATTGTAGATGGGTGGACTTTTTATGGTTTTGGTCCAAACATGTACTGGTTCTTTGTTGATAAATAATTCTGAATGTGTGTACCCCGTTGTTTCATTACATGTATTATTAATACAATCCGAAATAAAACTCAAATAATCTACCCATGCAGAATGGTTCTGATGGCATAATACCCTAAAATATCTACCTAATTCTCTATTTATTCGCTCAGCTAAATTCGCTTGAGGGTGACGTATTGATGTAAGAATTGGTTTTATATTGAGTTCCTCCAAGGTTTCTCTCCATAGGTTATGGGTGAACTGTTTTCCTTGGTCGGACAATATTTTCCTAGGTTTACCATACTGTGGGATGTAGAACTTTGTTAACGCTCTAAGTGTTGCTTTTGTCGTGGCTCTTTGGACTGGGTATAGTATGACAAATTTAGAAAAGAAATCTACTGTTACTAGAATGTGCTTCACCCCTCCTTTTGCTTTTAGTAGAGGCCCGTAATAATCCATAGCTAATAACTATCCTTTCTCTTTTGCTTGGATTGTTTGCATTTCTACTCTGGTAGATAAGTTCGGGTGTTTACACTTCTGGCACAGGTCACAAGTAGACAATAATCTTTTCATGCGTTTTGCTAACCCCTTTCCAATGAAGCTTTCTGTTAAGGCTCGATGGCATTTCTTAAATCCAGCGTGGCCCAATGACACGTGGCATTCCCAAATAAGTTCATCCATCATACAGCTTGGTAATAATAATTTCCACTTATGGGAACATAGCTTATATAGCTTCCCTTCATATATGGAAAATCCTGGTTTGGTGTTGGTAACCACATTTCTCCAAGCTACACTAATCCTAGGGTCTTGTTGTTGATGGGTCCCTATTTCCTTAAGTCGTCTAACTACTTCAGGTTTTGTTACATGCTTTACCGCGTAAATACCTATATCGGTGCTACTACATTTACTGTTAACTGTATCCATGTTGTTTTCTGATGGTGGATTTCTACTGAGTACATCTGCTACCAAGTTGTCTTTCGCTTTACAATACTGTATTTCAAACTGGTACTCTTGTATAGCCAAGATCCAACGAGTCAGACGAGCACCTAGCAATTTACACTTTAATAAAAATACTAACGCCTTATTGTCGGTGATTATAGTAATTTTAGCACCCCGAAAGTTTTAACTTCTAAACTTTGACAGGCTATGCACTATCGCTAATAGCTCTTTTTCTGTCGTAAAATAGGTTAATTCCGTCCCTTAAGTGTGCGACTTACAAATCCTAATACCGCTTTTTGGCCCTTCTCATCTATCTGATACAAGTGTGCACCTATAGCAATATTGCTGGCGTCTGTTTGCAAATAAAATCTTTCTCCTACCCTCGGATGATGTAATACAACAGTATATATAAAAAAAGACTTTTTACTTGTTGTAGCGCTTCATCGTGGTCTCTTGTCCACCTCCATTTAATCCCTTTGTTTAACAACTTCAACAATGGAACAGTACTTTCCGCGTACTTACTTGTAAACCTCTGATAGTAGTTACCTAAACCTAGAAATGACTTTAGCTGCTTGCAGTTCTTTGGAGTTGGAAATTCTTGTATGGCTTTTACCTTCTCTGGGTCCGTGGTTATTCCTTCCACTGAGATTCGGTGACCTAAAAACTTAATTTCCTCCTTACCAAACTCTGATTTCCGTAGATTCAGCGTCATGTTAGCTGATCTTAATTTTGCAAAAATATTTCTTAAATGTTGTAAGTGCACCTCGAATGTTTGTGACACACATACAATATCATCTACGAACAATAGTGTATACTTCTCTACCTCATTACCTAAGGCACTGTCTAAACACCTTACCATTGCAGCTAAGCTGGTGCTCAGGCCAAAAGGTACCACTTTAAATTGGTAGCACTTGTTTTTATACAAAAATGCCGTATACTGACTATCACATTTGCGGATTGGAATTTGCCAAAATCCTGATGTTAAATCCAGTTTGGTCATGTACTTAACTCCATTACATTTTTGGAACAATTCTTCCACACTCCTTGCGCACTCGTAATCAGGTACTAATAAAGAATTTAATTTCCTGGCATCAAGGCATAAGCGGATACTCCCGTTCGGCTTGGTGACACCTTCCAAAAGGTTAATAGGGACTTCTTGCCCTCTCTTATAACGCCATTCGCTAACATCTGTTGGACCTCTTTTTCCACTTCTTCTCTATAGTGTAAAGAGATTGGATAAGTCCCTTGCACAAATGATGCGTTTTCAGTAAGTGTTAACTGATGTTCATAGAACTTAGCTCTTCCAGGCTCTGTTCTAAAAAGATCCCTATACTCACCGACGAGTTGCTGAATTTGGTTCTGTTGCTCGTTGTTCAACTCAGTCCCGATGTTGATTTCTGGAGTATCATCAATACAGTGCTGGTCACTCCTAACGTCAACTAGCGGTTTCTCTCTATACCCTTTTATGACACTTACCGACTTCCATTGCTTAAATTCTTTAATGTTTATATTGATTTTATTAGTATCAATTTCCATCGTGATGGTATTTCCTTTGAAATTTATTTCTGTCTTCCATTCAAGTAACGTATCTACCCCAATAATACAATCATGAACGAGTTTCGGGACTATAAGAGCTACAATTTGGGTTTAGGTACCATTTATATTGACAGGTAAATAAATTTGTTCAGTTATCTTTTGCATTTTGGCTCCAGTGGCCCCCTGTACATTACAATTTTTTACGGGTAGTCTGGGACAATTACGCAACTGATTATTATTTTCTACAAACTTTGAGCTGACACAGGTTACCTCACTGCCGGTGTCTATTAGCGCTCGTACTAGTAGATTACTGATTTTACAAATTATTTCCGGACATTCAGGATAATGGCTTCTACCCACTTCTTGCTCTTCTTTTAACAAGAACTCGCTATCGCTCACTTGTTTTATATTATTTGTTACTTTCTTTTTACCTGTTTTCTTGGGTTGTTTCACTGCAGGTAATGGTAGATTTAGTTTTGTTTCTTTTCTACCTGCAGTGGCTTCCCGTTTCCCGTATTCATTTTACTAGTAGACGGTTGTGGCTCGGTAGATGTTATGGCTGTTTTACATACCTTAAACCCTTTATTTGGTCGGTTTTCCACGCTCCTACTTCTACCATTTTCTTCCAATTCCTGACGATTTTGGGGTTACCCGGATATGGGGTAAACCTTTTTTCTTTTGGGCGTTCATGGTCTCTTCTTTTCGTTAGGTAGAAAGTTGGTTCCTGATGATCGCCTCTAGAGTGGTTACTCAGCTGATTATTTACCTGCTTCAGGTCCCTCTCTAGGTCTTGACATTCATCCACGACCATTATAAACTTTTCTGGAGTATCCACTCCTCTAGTAGTGGTTGCTACTCTAGTGCGTTCCGAGAAATGACGCGCTAGCTTATACACTAGGTCTCTCTCCTCTATTGGTGGTGTTAAATGCTTTACTTGTGCCATTACGTTTAGCACATAGTTGGTGGTTGTCATAGTCATGGACGGGTGATACTTATCAAATTCCAGATGATCACGCACCCTTCTTTGAAACTGTACGTTCCAGTATTGAGCAAAGAATTTCTCTCTAAAGTCGGCGTATGTTTGGACTCTGTCCGAGATGACTTTCCACCACGTACCTGCCCAATTCTTGAGAAATCGGTCTAACATGTCCTTCTTGTCCTCGTCGTCCATCATTGGGTTTACGCGAGTTACATAAGCCTCAAACAGCCTTAGAAATTCCACAGGATTCTCATGTGGGTTTCCTGAGAACACAAGGTTTTCTGGTTCTTCCTTATAGCTGCCACACCTCACGACTTTGGTTTGCTGTGACTTCATTGCCTTAGTCAGATCTTCCCGCATTACCTTTAACTGCTGTTCTACGTTTTGATGAACTTCGTCTCGGTCAGCCTTACTCTCTACTTGTTTCTTAAACTCCTTAATATTTTCACCCAGTTGGGTGCACTCTACCCTAGTACTCTGGATTTCTTTTTATTTAGAAGCGTTTGTGTTTTTAACTCAGCAGTTACTTCGCTGAATTGTTGGTTAATAAGGGTTACTTTCTGTTCTAACCGTTCATGAAATTCGTTTCTAAATTTATTTAGTTTTTCGTCTTGTCGGAGAAAATTAGTATTTACTTGTTTCTTAAATTCCTCTATGGTAGCTTTAACCTCTTCGGTATGCTTATCAAACTTAAGATTACTTTCATCTATTTTACTAGCTAAATGAGTTATTTCTTTATCTATTTTAAATGTAGTTTCTTTACTACTTTGTTCTATTTGACTAGTTAAATTCTCATTTATTTGTTTCATTTCGCTAGATAAGTATTTATTAGTTTGCTCGATTTTATTATTAACATCATTTATTAATTTTTTATTACTTTCTTCTAAATTTTGATTATTTTCATCTATTTTACTATTTAATTGACTATTTGTACTTTCAATTTTACTATTAGTTTCATCCATTTTAGTGGTCAACTGCTTAAACATCTGTTCAATTGCTGCCATATCTACTGCTTGTGATTTAGCCATTTTTTATTGTTATTATTATTTAACAAATTTTATTTTAATATTTAACCCTTCAACAGTTTGTTGTAACCTTAAATTCCACTTCGTTTCAAATTAAAAATTATTACAATTCAAACTAGTCACTTGGGTTAATCTCGTTTCAATCGAGTTTACTCGGGCCTAATAGTTGCACACCAAATTTATATATAACTTATTTATTTATACATAAATTTGTGAGTTTAATCGTGCCCCATGTTGGACGCCAAATTTTTATAACACCTTCTCTTTATATATTATATTTGTCAATTTGCATATGCCTCTTAGTTGCGGCGGCAAATTATATAAAGTCCTTTTCTTTCACTATTACTCTACTCTGTATAAATAATGATAGAAAAATGTTACTTACCCGTGACTTTTTACTTTACCTGGGCGCCAGAACAAATCCCAGATACAAATGACACGGATTCAGCTTAGCTCAGAGCATAGAGACACACTATCTCAGGATTCGTTCAGTGAATGTGGAATTCAAGGGGAATCGTTACAAATAACACTTTAAAATTTGTTCAAGTTTGTTTAATTAACGATTAAATGTTATTTTATTAATGTTCTTTCAAAGCTAAGTTAAGGACTTATTGCTAACCTAACTCTTATTATTAACGAGTGTGCGTGAAAAGTGAAGATTAAAACGTCCAAACGACCAATTTTATTGTTCTTATCTGGTTTATTTAGGAAAATTTATATCTCCCAAACCAGTGCTAAAGAACGGGTCTGCAATAATTTGCACGTTCAATACTACACCTCACTCTCCATTCAACACTCCTATATTACGTTATTACTAATCTTACTATTTAAATACAAATATGAATTTACTTAGTGTCTTTTAAAATTGTTTATTGATTTTATTATTTATTTTGTTACTTATTTCATTGATCAATGAATATATTTCTTACTGATTGATGCGTCGACCGTAGATAAGAATCCGTAGAGATCCTCCTTTTGATGGTTCGGCTCAGAAGAAATGATGTTGACCAATGACGTTGACCGATGACCCTGGGCGCTTACAGATGCTGTAGCTACTCTGGTGCACAGGTCACTTCACAATTAATTAATTGTTTAATTAATTAATGAGTTGTTACACAGCGAGAGTATTTATTAATGAACTTTACTAGTTCCTCTGCTACTGCGGACCACTTCTCGAACTGTTATTTAAATAAAACTTTGCGTGGTTTGCGAAATTTAGCTTGTATCTAACACACGTCTTGCCTATTTAATGTTCGAACGAAGAGTGCTCGATTCCCCAATCTGAGTTGGCGTCTTTTCTGAATACAGCTTTGTTATTGGTTGTTCCAAATAAATCATGCGTTTTCCATTTGAAACAATATCGAACAAGTCGACCAAACGCCCCTTAACAGGTTTGAGATGGTAGAGAATTACTGGCTAATTTCATACTTCCTCTATTTGCAAATCGTTTGATTATGTGTATTTGCAAACGTGATTTCACAGATCTGACCACAGAATATTATTGCTTAGGTCTTTCTCTGTAAGTGTGTGAAAACACCTAATTTGTACCTAGCCTAATTCTCTAGTTATTTCTCTTGGCGTTCTTCTTCTGTATAACTTCTGTAAATGTTAATTATATTGGTTGATATTTTGGCTACTTATAGATTGCTGAACACTATGCAGGTTTCAGAATTGCTGTATATTTATTAGTTTTGAAGATATTGCAGTTTTAACTAATAAAAATAATTGAATAAAAATTCATGTCTGTGCCGGCAACATTCGTAGCAGTGGCGATGTTAGACAGAGATAGCTGTGATTATACCCTCTCTCTCTTGCTTACGCCGCAATACTCGCACAGTATGACACTTTCATCTAACGATCTGATGGGTCGGCTTTATGAATCGTTATAATATACCTATATATATTGCGACAGTACAGATAAGTGCTGTACTGAGCATTGAATATAAAAATTTAAATATACATAATAATTTGTAAAATAATTAATAATGTATTAGAAGGGATTTTAATACTAAGTAATTAATCCCATGTCAGGGATTGCAAGCTTGGCTCAGACAAAAATATGGACAGGTGTTTCGACCTGAATCGACTTGTCCACACACACACACAGATGTAACTGAGAGCGTGTACAATAGTAGGTATTTTGAATGTGCGTGTGTGACGCAGGTCTATGCAGGCGAGTTTGCCACCCCAGTATGAATAATTACGTAATTATTGTTTTTCCGTAATTATTCATAAACTATAAATAAGGAGTAAAATCCCAAGACACAATAAAATGTAATAAAATTAACTACATACTGTGTACGAAAACCACGTGAAAGGGACACACCGTACGAGTGTAGTGCGAAATAAACTGCTACAGATCGCAAGGGTTAAGTTACAATGTCCAAAAGTACAGTGAACATGTGTAGTGAAAATAGTTATAAGATGGGTATAAGAGTGTACTCACAGGACTCTGAAATTCGCAGAAATATAAGAAATAGCGAAATTGACGAGGAGTGGGGGAACAAAGCCCAGAGACAATTTCAGACATGTCGGTTCGTATAACTGCAGGTGTTAACCAAGGTGTGGGTATAAATAGGACACACACGCTACAGTTGTATCTCTTTTGATCACCCACAGTTGCGGCGGGAGCTTCTGTCCGTCCGCACGGCGTATTTATTTTTTTGTAAATAGTTTAATTCTTCCAGTTACATACAACTATGTAACTAAGTTGTAAATACAATCACTTTTAAATAGTAACAGAATTACACGAGAAGAAAATCCATATAAGATGATCAACTCACGTCCGAAACAGCACGAGAAGAAGTAACATGAAGTTCCGGAGAGCGAGAGAGCTGACGACTTAGTACCAGAGAGCGAGACGACGCTGGAGTCTAGAGGCGACTACGATGGACAAGAGGAATGGTACTGGAGTCTAGAGCGGCTGCGCTGGACAAGAGGAACGTTACTGAAGTCTGGAAGCGACGCTGGACAAGAGAAGCGATTGGATCGATTGCGATTGAGTATGATTGACAACAATAAGGTGATAAACAACTTATTTATCTCTTAGTCGAACAATTAACTCAAAGACAATTAAAGACATTCTTGATTTACTTTAAAGTTAAGAGCCAATGTTTCTTGTAAATATTGAGTTAAAATGGTAGATATTATTGAAGTAAGATTAACGTAAACAAGATCTCAAATTAGTATTGAAATGAAAAGAATGCAAAGCATTTAAGTGAAAATTAGAGTTTTATAAATCAGTACTGAAAAAGAAAGATAAATTCAGTAGCTATTAATATTTTGAATTTCGTTACAACATATAAAAAGATATTTAAGCATTGATATTTAGAAGCACACTAATTGACTGAGTAGTCAGGAAATGATATTTTTAATAAAGTAGTTATTAGAATAGAATATTTAGTCAGTAAGGATGTATACAGCGTAAGCCTTACGGCATAGTAACAAAGCAATAATGAATGATTTTAAGTCGAATCAAGTGCCTTGATCACAATTTCATTATTACTAAATACATTTGAAATACCGTTACAAGTTATATAGAGTTATTATTACAGATAAACCTGATATCCCCTTTAAACTATGTCACATTAGTTGTTGCAGATAAGTTATTGCTACAAAGTTTGGGTCATCCCAATTTAGCATTACATAAAAATTTAGCAAATCTAATCTGTCGCAGATAAATTGTCGCCCAAAAAGCGTGGGGCTACGCAAATCAAATTTCATTAAATTTGCGTAAAATAAATAACAAGTTCAGGACAAATTTTCGCTCTGAACGTGTGTCGAAACACCTACATTTAAAACAATAATATAAAATGTATGCTCTATTGTAAATTGTGCTTTAAAAACTAAAATTGTAAATGCTCATATAGCATGTGTAGCTCAATGTTTATATGTGTTCATTTTGTTGTGTAATAACACAGCTGGCGCCCACAAATAATATTGTTTGTCTATGTAACAGGTGTAACTGTAATGAGTATTAATAATAACTATTAATAAAAATAAATAAGTAAGTAGGGAACGGTTATCAATAATAATTGTTAAAGAATAACTACTAAATATTTAAATAATTCAACATGGCAACACCAGGAAGTCTGGATATGGAAGCACTTCAAACGATGATGCGTGCCGGGTAGATGAATTAAGCACAAAACAGACAGAAAATTTAAATGCTAAACTTGAGAAACAAACAGAAAGTTTAAAAAATAAATTAGAAGAACAAACTGAAAGTTTTAGACAAGACACTATATAAAAAATTACAGAGAGTTTAGAAGAGTTAAAAATCGATAATTTACAGTTGAAACACGACAACATAGAATTAAAGCAAAGTATAATCGACTGTAATATACAATTAACAGAAAAGATTGTTGATACAAACTCACGTATTGACGCTCTTGGAAATAATTTTAAACAAGCCTTACATGAACAAGTAATAAGGATTGAAAATAAGCAAAAAGAATTACGTCTTGAGTGGAGAAGAGATATGAAGGAGGTACAGAAACAAATAGATGTAAGTGTAAATGATAAATTAATTACTATTACGCGAGAACAGGATGAGAAGATTCAAACTGTTAATGATACGTTGCTAGCTGATACTAGTAAAATTAGAGATATCGAAGCGCGTACAGTAGTTATTGAGCACAAGGTTGAAGAGACTGCAAAAGATCGTTTTGGGGAAGTATCACATATGAAGGAAGAAATCCAAGGTGAACTGCAGCAGCTTCGAGAAGAACTTCGTAGACGGCCCATGCAGACAATAATGTCCGCCGCACCAAACAAAGACAGAAGTAAAATAACCTTTACTGGAAATAAAGGGGAAAACAGCATGGAATTTTTGGCAAATGTTGAGAAGGAGATGGAGAAGATAGGCAGTGCTAATGACGATGACGAGAAGATTGACTTCGTCAGTCGGTATTTTAGAGACTCTGCAAAACAATGGTATGCTATTATACGAGACAACATAAATACGTATCAACAGTTTCGTGATGCATTTGAAAACCGATATTGGAATATACGTGTCCAAAGGCAAGTACGAGATCAAATCGAATATGGTAGGTACAGTATGTATAATCGTCAGAGTATGGAACAATATACCATAAATCACAAATTGAAAGAGTTAAACATCTTAAACCTAAGTTCTCTGAATATGAAATAATCTCCAAGTTGTCTTATCATTTTAATAGTGATATCCAACTAGCTGTGTATACCCAAGGTATTAAAACAATTGAAGAATTTTTAGTATTAATTACACAAGCGGAAAATATGTCGTACAATAAGCATATGAAAAACAATGCACAATCGCCACAAGCGAATTATAATTACGATAATTATAACCGTAATTATAAGCCACAAGCACAACACGCACGACACTTAACTACTAAATAAAACAGCTGGAGAAGGTCAGTCACCGGTGTGTAAAACTAACGAATGTCACACGGGGAAGGAGAAACACAAACAGAAATATTTCTCCAAGCCAGACAGCAAAGCAGTTATTGCACTGAAGGGGAACGGTAAAAACTCAAAGAATGTGTCGGCGGAGGTGCAGAGTAGTACGTCTAGTTCAACACAATGACCGTCGGAGGGTAAGGAACAATGCTACACTCTAAACAATATATACCCGAACGACATCCGTGATGAATTGTTGACTACTGATCAAAATATAAAACAAACCGACAGCCACGTACAATGTCCAGTTATAAAAATGCAAATTAATAATTGCAATATAGAAATGTTAATTGACACTGGAAGCTAACTGTCAGTTTTGAGTGCTGAATGGGTTAAGAAAAATAAAAACTATTTTAAAAATACAGCCATGTTACCAATTAATAACATGAATATTACAATTGCCACAAAGAAAAAAGAAAGGGTAAAGCAACAAGCCTATGTGACTTTAGCACATAAAAATTTAGAAGTCACATACCCAATAATAATTCTAAATAAATTAATATATGACGGTATAATAGGAATTGATTTGTTGAAACTACTAAATGCTAAAATTGATATAAGTAGCAATAAGATTGTGTGTAATTATATGGATGTTCAACATGAATTAGATTTAAATAGGACCGAAGAGGAGTGTGAGGTAGGTAAAATGCCTATTAGTATATCTAAACCACTATTACGTTCTGATCCAACTCACCCTGTGCATACAGCAGATGAAAGGATGACAACACAGGAAGAAAAACAACTGCACGAAGTAATTGAAGAATTCTGTGAAATATTCAGTGAAGTACCGACGCAGACGACAGTATATGAACAGTCTATAATTGTATCAGACTCTACGAAATTCGTCAGGAGGACCTATCCTATCCCAATGAAGTACGAGGTAGAAGTTGAACTGGAAATACGACGCATGATAGGAAATGGAGTCATCGAGCGATCGAACAGCAACTTTCTGAATCCTCTAGTGGTTGTGAAGAAGAAGAGCGGGGATATCCGTCTATGCCTTGACATGAGGGAGCTGAACAATATTGTATTGAAAGAGTACGACTGTGCGCCTACTGCGGACGAGTTATTTGCTAAGTGTGAAGGAGCTAGATATTTTACCAAGTTGGATTTACGCTCAAGCTTCTGGCAAATTCCAATTCGTGAAGAAGACAGAAAATACACAGCCTTCCTGTATAAACGTAAATGCTACCAACATAGGGTAATACCTTTCGGACTAAGCACGAGTTTGGCAGAAATCGTAAGTAAAATGTCTAGAAAAAGCATTAGGACCTGAAGTGGAACCTTCCACCATAATCTTTGTAGATGACATCCTTGTAATATCTAGAACACTAGAAGAGCACCTAGAACATCTTAGTACCATATTCCACAAGTTTAGGCGAGCCAACATATCCCTTAACCTAAACTAATGTGAATTCATAAAATCCTATATTCAATTCCTAGGTCATATTATTTCATCCACTGGTATTCAACCTGATCCTATAAAAATATCCTGCATAACCAATTTCCCAATACCCAAAAATATAAAAGGATTGAGAGTATTCTTAGGATTGACAGGGTACTACAGAAGGTTTTCGCCACTGTACGCTGAGAAAACTCAACCTTTACTCGAACTTACAAGGAAAGGAACGAAATGGATGTGGGAGAAGCAACACCAGGATGCCTTCGACTAAGTAAAAATGTTAGTTTTAGAGAATATTATGCTACACCATCCTCGAAGAGAAGGTAAATTTTTAATATACTCTGATGCTAGTGACTACGCCGTAGGGAGTGTACTCTATCAACAAGATGCTACAGGAGAACATCGAGTTATCGCCTACGCCACCAGAATCTTCAAAGGAGCAGAGAAACACTACTCCACATCAGAGAAAGAAATACTTGCAATAGTATATGCACTGAAACAATTCAGGTATTATGTGTATGGTACTCATTTTGAAATACACACCGATCACCAAGGTATATGTCTTTTCTATTAAAATGCAAGGTAACGAATGCACGATTGTTAAGATGGATTTTAGCCATTGGAGAGTACTCGTTCACCATTAAATACTGCAAAGGTAAGGACAATGTTATAGCGGATACACTAAGCCGTTACATCATAGAAGAATGTGAAGAAGTGTATGAGAAAACCAATACCGAAGTTCAGTTATTATCAATCAAATTTAAAGTTGATAATGAAACGAAACAAATGCTAAAAGATTTAGCAAACAACAAAACTTAGATGTTACCTTAAGAGAAATGAAAGAGCGAGAGCAACTACCAGATCACTACAAGGTACATAATGGAGTTCTTTTTAAATTAATAAAACAAGATTGGAAGATAGTATTAACAAACGAAATGTTGCATAAATTGATCCGACCAGCACATGAAAGCTTAGCACACGCAGCAGCTTTGAAATGCTATTTAAGTCTGCGAGAAGATTTCACAATTAATAATATGTTTAGAAAAATCAAGAATGAGGTGAAGAGATGTTACGGGTGTCAAACAGCTAAAGGACCAAATCTACACACGTATGTGGAGATGCAAAGTATACACAAACAAAACAAGAGGGAGCTAATTGCAGTAGACTTTTTGGGACCGCTTCCGCGATCAAGTCGGGGAGTGAAGCACATATTGGTATGTATCGATGTGTTTTCCAAAGCAGTTCGACTGTATCCAATTATGCGACCCACAACTAAGGTTGTTCTTAAGATACTGTTGCAGAAGTATATCCCAAAGTATGGAAAGATGAAGAAGATACTCAGTGACCAGGGTGTACAATTCCAAAGTGGAATGTGGGAGAAAACTTTGAAATAAAATGGAATACAACCTCTACTTACATCCATTCGACATCCTCAAGGAAATCTTGCACAAAAAGTAAACAAAGAATTAGGTAAATATTTAAGAATATACTGCCATAAACAACATAATAAATAGGCAGAATATTTACCATTCTTTGAAAAAGCGATCAATGAGAATTATAGTGAAGCAACCAGCTATACTCCAATAGAGTTGGAAGAAGATAGAATGCCAAACAGATTCTGGAAGAATTACATTAATAAACCTACAAATTTTAATGTTCCTTTACCATTAAGTGTGAAAGTTGAGTATGCGAAACTACGAATAATTGCAAGAGGTAACAAACGAATAGAAAGATTTAATCTAACTCACAAACTACAACAATTTAACGTAGGAGAGACTGTATTACTCAAAGCAAATCCTGTTGGGAAAAGAAGCGAGAATACGGCGAAGAAATTCTTCAGACTTTATAATAGACCGTGTACGTTAAGACAGCGAGTAGGACGACACACTTTCATCGTATATGATGAGGTAAAGAAGAAAGAAATTGGTAAATTCCACGCAACGTCATTTAGGAAGTTCTACACATAAAAGTAATGAGGTCAATGAAACAAGTCAGATCAGCTGTTGTTGAAGCCACCCTACAAGGTCATGAGCAGTGAGCGCGTGAAGAAAGGAGGGAAGACGTATTGTGTACAATCCAATTAAGGGTAAAATGACGAATACGTTTATTATTTGTTTTTTTTTTTTTACAAACAATTGTAAAAATAAAAATAAAATTTAATAAATAAATTTATTAAATTTTTTGTTACCAAGCAGATGAATAATGCGACAGTACAGATAAGTGCTGTACTAAGCATTGAATATAAAAATTTAAATATACATAATAATTTGTAAAATAATTAATAATGTATTAGAAGTAAGCATGTCAGGGATTGCAAGCTTGGCTCAGACAAAAATATGGACAGGTGTTTCGACCTGAATCGACTTGCCCACACACACACATATGTAACTGAGAGTGTGTACAATAGTAGGTATTTTGAATGTGTGTGTGTGACGCAGGTCTATGCAGGCGAGTTTGCCACCCCAGTATGAATAATTACGTAATTACTGTTTTCCGTAATTATTCATAAACTATAAATAAGGAGTAAAATCCAAAGACACAATAAAATGTAATAAAATTAACTACATACTGTGTACGAAAACCACGTGAAAGGGACACACCGTACGAGTGTAGTGCGAAATAAACTGCTACAGATCGCAAGGGTTAAGTTACAATGTCCAAAAGTACAGTGAACATGTGTAGTGAAAATAGTTATAAGATGGGTATAAGAGTATACTCACAGGACTCTGCAATTCGCAGAAATATAAGAAATAGCGAAATTGACGAGGAGTGGGGGAACAAAGCCCAGAGACAATTTCAGACATGTCGGTTCGTACAACTGCAGGTGTTAACCAAGGTGTGGGTATAAATAGGACACACACGCTACAGTTGTATCTCTTTTGATCACCCACAGTTGCGGCGGGAGCTTCTGTCCGTCCGCACGGCGTATTTATTTTTTTGTAAATAGTTTAATTCTTCCAGTTACATACAACTATGTAACTAAGTTGTAAATACAATCACTTTTAAATAGTAACAGAATTACACGAGAAGAAAATCCATATAAGATGATCAACTCACGTCCGAAACAGCACGAGAAGAAGTAACATGAAGTTCCGGAGAGCGAGAGAGCTGACGACTTAGTACCAGAGAGCGAGACGACGCTGGAGTCTAGAGGCGACTACGATGGACAAGAGGAATGGTACTGGAGTCTAGAGCGGCTGCGCTGGACAAGAGGAACGTTACTGAAGTCTGGAAGCGACGCTGGACAAGAGAAGCGATTGGATCGATTGCGATTGAGTATGATTGACAACAATAAGGTGATAAACAACTTATTTATCTCTTAGTCGAACAATTAACTCAAAGACAATTAAAGACATTCTTGATTTACTTTAAAGTTAAGAGCCAATGTTTCTTGTAAATATTGAGTTAAAATGGTAGATATTATTGAAGTAAGATTAACGTAAACAAGAGCTCAAATTAGTATTGAAATGAAAAGAATGCAAAGCATTTAAGTAAAAATTAGAGTTTTATAAATCAGTATTGAAAAAGAAAGATAAATTCAGTAGCTATTAATATTTTGAATTTCGTTGCAATATATAAAAAGATATTTAAGCATTGATATTTAGAAGCACGCTAATTGACTGAGTAGTCAGGAAATGATATTTTTAATAAAGTAATTATTAGAATAGAATATTTAGTCAGTAAGGATGTATACAGCGTAAGCCTTACGGTATAGTAACAAAGCAATAGTGAATGTTTTTAAGTCGAATCAAGTGCCTTGATCACAATTTCATTATTACTAAATAAATTTGAAATACCGTTACAAGTTATACAGAGTTATTATTACAAATACACCTGATATCCCCTTTAAACTGTGTCACATTAGTTGTTGCAGATAAGTTATTGCTACAAAGTGTAGGTCATCCCAATTTAGCATTACATAAAAATTTAGCAAAACTAATCTGTCGCAACGTATATATATATATATATATTTTGAACGAAACAGTTAAATTATGAGGTAACGATCGAAATTATGAGGTAAACTTCAATACTACATTATTTTTAAATTATAAAAAAATCCCCGAAGCCCGATAACGACTACTATTTTTATTAAAATAACAATCGTACAATAAACACAAAAATCTCCAATCTGGTTAAATTTATAACCTAAATTTAGGTCCTATAATGACTACATAACAAACGATTTTGACCTACATTTAAGTTTATGTATGTTTGCATACTTATATATAAGGCTACATCAAATCCTACTTGTAACAAATATACATAACTGGTAACAATACATACAGTTTTGTTTTTGTAAACGTACCTTAAAACGCGTTTTAAAAGCGATCCAAAATTTGCAAGGAGTGTAAAAGATATTCATTCTCTTAAATTATTAAAGGTATTGAGTTTGTATTCGGAAAGAACCCCTCATAACTTGATCCTCCCCATAGACTTTTAGAGTTCTCTTAAAATTTCGAGTTCCATTTGTGACTCATGGTGTCCATAAAGTTTAAAAATTTCATAGTAAACGCTATGATTCGAATTTGGATTAAATTCCCATTAGTCTGACACCCGGCTTTTTACAATTTTTTAAAATATATCCCTTTTTTGGGCCCTGATGTTCTAAAATTTTGAAATTTCAAAAATTGTACACTGTATTCTGATTTTGGTTAAATTCCCTTCAATTTGATACCCCACATGGACTTTTGAAATTTTTTGGACAATTTTGATCCCTCATAGACAGACAGACAGACAAGTGCCAAACGGTCGATTTAAAATTGAGAACTCTCTTCACTCGTTTAATTACGTGATATTTTAATTAGGATTTGATACAGACATCTATAGGGTGGAACCTATAATGGGGAATTAATTTAATTTACTCGCAACTTTCAAAGAACACGGTCGGACGAAGATGTTAAGTTAGTAAGTTCCAGACGACCTGTGGGATAATCAACCGTATTTTTAGAAACAAGGTACGTCGAGATACAAAATTAAAGTTCTACAGAGTTATGGCAGCCCCTGTACTGTCCTGTGGGTGGAATTGTGGACAACAACCACGAAACAAGACAGTAAAATACAGGCCTCGGAAATTTCATTCTTAAGAGGAGTTAAAAGGTGTTCTAAACTTGACCGTATAAAGAATGAGGCCATAAGAGAAGAGTTAAAAGTTTTTGACTTGAATGAAAAATTAAAACATTATAAACAACGGTGGAAAGAACACTTAGAAAGGATGTCAGATTCCAGATTGGCCAAACAAGTCTGGAAATACAAACCTATGGGACACAGGTGTGTGGGTAGACCCAGGAAGAGACGGCTGGAGGATTTTTGACGACGGAACAGGCAGCACTTTGCCAATGCCGTGTTGTGAAGATGATGATGATACAGGGATAAATGGTGAAACTGACAATAGTTAGTTCTCATTCCATTAGTTTAGTTGACAATAATTAGTTACATTTTTAAAAACTTGTTAGCTAAACTCACATAATTCATTGGAGGATGTGCTGGTAAAAGTCTTCTTCTTCTTCTTCTTCTTCTTCTTCTTCTTCTTCTTCTTCTTCTTCTTCTTCTTCTTCTTCTTCTTCTTCTTCTTCTTCGTCACGGCTTAGACTGTTTAGTCCGTTCCGGCTCCAAACTGGTCGGACCATGTCTTTTTGGGTGTTCTCAGGCTTCTCTTCCCTTTTGGCTGATACAATAAGGCTGCCTTGGGAAATCTGTCACTGCCCATTCTGCTAATGTGTTGTTTACAGCTTTCCATTAATATCTTCTTCTTTTTTATATGAGATCTTACAGCCTAAATAGTTAAATTCTGAGACTTGTTCTATAATTTTACCATCCAAAACAATTTTATATCTAACTGACCATGTTCCTTTAAAAGCCATATATTTTATTTATTTATTTTTTTGTTACATATTTTCATATTAAATTCTTTCCCAATGTTATTTTAGGAATGAAGGATCCTTTGCAAGTCATGCTCACTTGTGGCCAATAAAATCTGATCATCTGCAAACATCAGAGTCTTAAGCAATTTACCCGCAACCCTGATTCCTCCATTTACACTATTAAGCCAAATCCTAACAATTTCATTCAAAGACAGGTTAAAAAGAGCGGTTGATAAAGGGCAACCTTGTCTAACGGTTCCATTTATTTTGATGGGTTTCCGTTGCTTTATTTGTATCCTGGTCCCTAGATACAAGCTCTTGATCACTTGTATTAAATGTATAACCAATTCATGTGGAGGACGTGCTGGTAAAAGTATTGAATCCCGTTTTCAGAAATATGATGATTTACTTAAACGGTCGTCTTTGCACATTAGAGTCGGAGTTTTTAATAACAATGCACAAATCGATTTTCTCACACATTTCGTGTTCAAAATGTTTTAAGCCCCGACGTTCACCACTTTACTACCATAACGTTTTTAACGTTTAGTTTCACTTTCACTATTTTCAACTAAACATTTCTCTAAGGGCCGTTCAACTTTTATCATATTTTCGCCTTTCTTCTTTTTCACCCTGAAAGCCTGAAATCGTATCGTTTTCTGTCAGACATTCTGACATTACAAATACAAACCGTACTGAAATACGATACGTCTCAGGATGACAACCCCAAATCGTGCGGGTACTTGGAAATGTCTTAAGGATAACTAACAAACTAGCTAAGGTTATTGATTACTACTTAGAGACTCCTACTGTTTATTGTACAACAGTACTAAAGGGGTCTTGGTATTCACCAAGACTGAACGAAAGTAATAGTTTCTAATAGAATATATACATTACAAATTTATGAAGCTTATATAGACGGCAGCTGTAACTTAGAAATAACTTCAAATATCTCGGAAGAATGACTATACGCTTTCTTGAAAATCAAAACATGTGGATATATTGTCTCATGTTAATAAAACAAATATTAACAGATAGTCAATAAACATTAATGTCATATTACAGTAATATTATTGGCTTAGCCAAACAGCTGACAGTCGGAAGCCTTTAATATAAAAATGTATTTTGAAAGCTGTGGCAATGTCCCGACACTGTCTGTGCACTAATAAGATTGCCCCGGTGGTTAGTGAAATGACGTGGTCACATAGAGGTCACATGGCCGCGGCGTTGCCACAATTAGTATTCATTAACCGCAGTATATCGTCATAAATGAAGCCGGCCCGTCGTGTCGCCGTCATTCTGCTCTCGGCGTAGCCTTTGTTTAAATCGTATACATAAACATGTCAGCAACGTGACTATACTGTTTCCGTTCTTAGCTTAATCTTGATGTAAACAAACAGGCATGGTACATCTGAAACGCTATTTGCTGCTTGAATTATAGAGGCGTGTCACTTTGACAGGAGTACAGACATGTTATGATGTTGATACTGTATAAAGACGTGTAAATTGTAATAATTTGTCCTGACTAAAATACAATTTGAGTGACTGTGTTAGACCGACAGTGAAATATTTTATAACACGGAGAGTTAATAGTTTTTTTATTCACTGTTTGAATATCGCAAGAAAAAAAGTAGGCCTATATTTAAAGCGAAAATAGAAATTGTGATAATTACTTACCAGTGTACTGTGTATTATCAGTTGCTATCAGAAACTAATTCAATGCCTTCCATATCTGTGTCGGAGCTTGAATCATCACTTGAGTCAGCAGTGTTGATGATAAGACTGTCTACTACAGCGTCGGTAATTTGGTCCAGTTCCCAAAGTTTGTCTTCTTCTTTGAATACGTGTTGCACACAACGACTCCACTTGTTCGCCGTTATCGCCTTCTCTATCAGCTGTTTTACATCATGCAGCTTATATATTGTTTTGTGACGGGCAACGTATCCTTTCAACTGGCTCCATATTAATTCAATGGGATTCAGAGTACAGTGATCGGAGGAAGCCTTAAAACGGCGTGCCCCGATTTTTCGGCAATATCATTTACTACAAACTTTTTAAATTTTTTGTTTATTTTATTTTACTATTTCTAAAAGCTCAGTTTGACGCAGCTTTCTTCAAAACGTATATTTTTTAAGTTGAGCCACGCGGCAATATCATCTTTCCGCCACGCACTATTCGGAATACTGTGACGATTTAAAAGCAAATTTAAATAGCACAACAATAAAAAAATAAATTTTGGTTTAAATACCGAGTGAGAAAATAATCCACCCTCCCCGCTGTACCTAAATACCTGTACCAACTTGTAAAACGTCTAGTACGGACATGCAAATTATACTGTTATGAAGCGAATACTAATAATCATTCTAATTTAATAAAAAGACGTGAGAATAATTAATAAAATACCTAACTAAATAAAGAAAGGTAGGATAATTAATAACAATTAATTAGTAGAAAAATACTAATAATAAAAGTACGAACTACTGTACTGTAGGTCTTGACTCGTGAACACACGGCCCCGTCCCTACACACGGCCGCTAAATCAACCCCAGTCGACTCAGAATATCTGACGAGTTAACAGCATCACAATGTGCCTGGAACGTGAACGTACATTTTATTTCAAAGTATGTTACAGAAAGTTAGTGTTTTATGGTAAAATACTCGACATGTAGGTAAAACTAAGTGCAACGTAAATCTGATAATGTAACTTATATGTAGATAATGAATAAAAGGAAAATAATAGTCGACACATCTCTTTGAAAATCAAAGTTTAAATTTTAAGGTATATTTCATACCATGTAGGAAGATAACATTAGTGTACATTAAACTAAAATGTGAGAAGTGAACTCGCACGTCCACAAGAAGCAACGGCGTCAACATCACGAGCACCAGGTAGCAGAATTGTAGCGTGATGACTGTGATCACCACTTAGAATCGACAATCTTAATGGAGAAACTCAACCTACTACGAAGATCATCCCGGAAAACCGACTGAAGAGGATCCGCAAGAGGACCAGCTGCAGATCACCATTATATCCAGGTGACACAGAACAGTAACTTCTGTGCTTATATTGTTTTCTAACAACCAAAGTAAAAAACAGTACAAGTTTTGAAAAGACTCTGTCAAACCATGTAAATCTTAACATAGTAATTTTGTATTTACTGTATATTAATCTAATCTATTAATCAAACTATTCTTCAAATAGTTTACATAATGTGGAAGTATTTTGAAATATTATGAAATTAGAACCCGGATCCGTGGTATTTAATGTAATCTAAAACAGTATAGTTTTGAACTCATCTGAGTAACACTTTAAAGAGTATAAGAGCTCTTGATGTAGAATCTATCAGAAAATTTAAAATATAAAAGAAAAAGGTGATAACCACTAAAGGTAGTATCAATCTAAACATTATTTTGAAGTAAAAATAAAGAGATGTTTCTGCTAAAACCAAAAGAGAGTAAGTAAGTTTGAGTAACCTTGCACGAATTCCTGTACTTTACAGTTTCCCAAATTGTTGGTAAATAACTAGTACTAACAACGGCAGCCAGTTTAATTGACAGAGGCCAATTAAACGGCTTCCCCGTGTTATGATGTCTTAGCAGGAGAGACATTATAATACGTTCAGTCATCACGGAATGATATGGAGGCGTTATCCATGATTATTACACTATTGTTTGGTAACAGTGTAACAATCTTTTCAAACCATTTTTTGAAGAAGTCACCATTCATTTCAGTATGATAATCCCCACTATTTTTAGACTCGAACAGAAGTAAGTACCCATCTAAAAACCCATGTTCGTTACCGATATGAAGTAGTATGAGACGCTTCCCTTTGTTACGAGGTGGTTTTATTCCAGTTGACACACCTGACAGAAAAGCCTGTCGTGATGTTTTTATTGTGGAATCACTCCATACTTGACTAGTGGTGTGTCCTTCGTGAACCCACGTCTCATCGAGGTAAAAATGTGGCAATTCTCCGTCCTGAACTGCTTGATTGATTTTAAGTAATTAATTCGCCAAGTTGAAATGTCGTGTCTATCTAAAATTACAGATAATTTTTTTTTTATATAAATTCAAAACCCATAGATTTCAAAAGTCCGTGGAGACTGGTACGTCCCATATGAGGTAAATCGGGGTCATTATTAATTTCTAATAATAGTTTTTTTAGGTTTGGAACTTCATTACGAAAAAAAGTTATGGACTTTACAACGTATAGCCGTTTTAACGAAGTCATCGCATTTACCAAATACAGTACTCTCGCGTTTTCTTTCCTTTCCTGGCGTAACGAGTTTTCCTGTGTTTTTAATCTCACTTCTGAAGTTTTGAACACTACTTTCTGAAACAGAAGTAAATTCGGAAATAAGTTTTTCTAAGTCTTTCATAGCCAGAATCAGGTATTTTTCATTTAGCTTATTAAAAAGGTTAAATACTAATAACTTTTCACCACTTTTTAGCTGTTTATCCTATTTGTGTTTCGTAACAGACACTATTGATGGGACAGCTGTGCTATCCATCTTAACGCAAAATATTACAACCAATGCTCTAAAAAATAAAAAAGGCAAAATCAGTTTCACCAACTTACACTAAAGGTGTCGGTTACACTAAAGGCATTTCACAAACTTACACTAAACACATCAAATACGTAGCACTGACACAGTCGTACCCTGAAAAGCTAACTCGTAATCGATATTTACAATCACCGGCGACAAAGCACTATTATGCACCCATGAAGATGATTAACGTAAACAAACGTAATCAAAAACCACTTGTTTGCAGTAACACTAAAGACAACAGGTAGCCCAAAGACAACTGTAACGTAACACTACCGGTTACAGCCAGTTGTGTGGTAAAACACATTTATATCACAAGTATATTATGATGTAGACTATTAATATTAATAGATGTAATGTTAGTAAGTAGACATACAGATGAGAATTGTACCAAGTATTTGTTATATAAGTAAGAGGTGTGTACTAGCGAGGCGACACGTTGGCGCCGAGCAAGTGTAAAATTGTATTGTATGTACAACTTTCTAAGTCATAAAGATATAAAACGCTTTGTTTGCAAAAAACAGCAAAAAATATGAAGTACCGTTAGAAATAGGGTGTTTTCGGCCTTCAAAATACAAAGAGTGATACGTCATAACGGGGGTGGTTTTAGAAAACAAATTTCTCTTTTTAACGAGATAACGGTCTGGCGGAAAGAAGTGCGCGTCTATAAGAGTTCTCCAATCAGGGATAGCGTCACCTCTGCGCGCGAAGTTATTTCGAGCGTTAATTGGATAATTTCAAACTTACCGGCAACACGTTTGAATTTTGGCCAATGATGTAATCTTAAGAGTAGCGGCAGTATGGGAAGTCTATGTGAAACTATAAAAGTAACTCGTGAAGGAACTTAGAGAAGAATCAGTCAGTCAGTTACCAGTTAGCAAGCAGTCAGTCCGTGGAAGTTTGTTAGTGGCAGTTTTTGCTAGTTGTTGTTAGAGAGAGTTAGAAGTTATGTCTTAATTAAACAATCATTAAGCAATCTAAGACAGTCTGTAACATATTCATTCAATCAATCAGTATTCGGTCATTAGACAAACCAGTTAGTTATCGTCATGAAGAAGGAAAGTAAGTAGTTAGGAGGAAGTGAAGAAAAGAACAAGCGGTCATTAATAAGTCAAGCAGTATTATTTATCCTGTGCGCGGCATCAAGAGCGAAGCAGTATTATTTATCATGTGCGCGTATTTTTTAACATCAAAGTGATGAGTAGTATCGACTTGACGAGTAGCTTCTGGCAAATACCGTTAGCGGAAGAATGCCGTGATTTTACCGGATTCTTATATAAAGGACGTTGCTATCATTATACTGTCACTCCAATTGGTTTAAAAACAAGTCTGGCAAGTTTAACTCGAGGATTGGATCATGTGCTGTCAGAAGAGGTAAAGAAGTTCACGATTATTTACGTCGACGATTGCTTGTGTGTATCTGGAAGCATAGAGGAACATCTCGTCCACCTGTAGTTGTTACTGAATGATCTCAAGAAAGCTAACCTCACAGTAAATCTGCGCAAATCGAAGTTTTTCAGAGAAAAAATAGAATACTTAGGATACGAATTATCAACGAAGGGCATCAGTGCTTCAGCAGACAAGGTAGCGGCAATATTAGAGTTTCCGAAGCCAAAAACCCCAAAGCAATTAAAGGGATTCCTTGGGTTGACAAACTTCTATAATAAATTCACCAGTCGATATACTGAGGCGACGCGACCACTTTTACAATTATTGAAGAAAGGAGTACGGTTTAAATGGACCCAAGAGTTAAATGAACAGTTCGAAAAAGTGAAGCAACTATTTGTAAGTACAGTAATGTTAAGACATCCTGACCCGAACAAGCGGTTTTATTTACAGACAGACGCTAGTAAATACGCATTGGGAGGACAACTATATCAAATAGATGAAGACGGTCAAATCGGGGTAATCGCGTTTACCGGTCGAGTATTCCGAGGCGCCGAGTTGAACTATTTTACGACAGAGCTAGAATTATTGAGCGTCGTACACTGCCTAAAAAAATTCAGAACATATATGCTAGGACGTCCGCTCACGATCATTACAGATAATAAAACTTTGACGTTCATGCAGAAATTAACAGTGCAGAAAATATACCAGTTAACATGCTCGCGAATTACGAGATGGATACTCGCGATTCAAGAGTATGATTTTGACGTAATGCACTGCAAAGGGAGCGAGAATATAGTAGCTAACATACTGAGTCGATACCCAGTGGATTCGCAAGAGGAGATGAGAAAGGACGGAGAAGGAGAACTGGAGATTTGTGCTGTAGGTATCAGACTAAACAAACAATTGAAAAATCAGCTAACTGACATATCCCAACACCAGCAGAAGGATCAGAAATTAAAGAATACTATAAACCAATTACAAGGTAATACAAATAAACAACTACAGAAAATATATACGTGGTATAACAATAAGTTATATCGAAAAGAAAGGAAGTGATGGAAATTTATGCTTACTAAAGAGATCGGCGAGGGTTGATCAAGGAGATACACGAACTGTACGGACGCTGTGGAGTAAGGCGAACGTACGAAGTGTTTAAGGAATATTTCACAGGGGATCATTTCCATAAATTTACTAAACAAATGATTAAAACGTGTGAAATATGCCAGAGATGTAAGGACCACGGCAGGAGAGGTATTGGAGAGACACGGCCGATACTACCGAAAGAGAAAGGAGAAATGGTCAGTATGGACCATTGCTTACGTCAACAAGTGGTGTGAAATATATATTAGTAGTCGTTGATAACTTTACGAAATATGTTAAGTTATACACCATGAAGAAGGCGACAACGGCCATCACATTAAATAAACTAAAGTTGTATATTCAAGAAGTGGGGAAACCAAAGTCAATCTAAACCGACAATGGCACCCAATTCACAAGCAGATCATGGATAAAGAGTTTAGGAGATTTGGGAATGAAACCTAAATATACGGCCATCCGAAACCCTTGTACAAATTTAGCGGAAAGAGTAAATCGGCAACTGGGCAATATAGTTAGGGTAATTGTAGGACACCATACGGAATGGGCGAAGTATGTTAAGACCGTTGAAAAGTGCATCAATGAGACTTACCATGATACCATTGAAATGACGCTATATAAAGTGCAATGGGGCACCAAACAGAAAAGAGTATGGTAATCCTATGTTGACCGTGAATTGATGAAAGAAGAGATGAAGAATCACCATAATGAACTATATCAAAAAATGAAAAGAAAGGGTGAACAAAGAGCACGGAAGAAGAATGAAGAAAGCAACAAATTAAATTTTAAGGTAGGAGACTTAATCCTAGTAAAGACAAACCCAATCTCAGACGCGGTAAATAAGGTAACAGCAAAATTCTGTGAGTTGTACCAACGACCATATGAGGTAACCAGCATTAAGGGAGGCGCGACGTACGAGGTCTCAGAGATCAACAAACCTGAAACAGTACGGGGTATCTTTAATGTTCGGCAGTTAAAACAATACCACCATGGGTCCAGGGGAGAATGAGAAATGGGGATTTGTAAATCTAACATGTAATTATCAAAATGAAAAGAAAAAAAAGGACTGTATGTAAAAATTTAATTGTCTGGAAAATTAATCAATGGGGATTTAAATAAATTTAGATTTCCTTAATAACAAAATCGTAGCGATGTAATAGAGTAAGGACTTTGTGAAGTAGCTATATGAAGTGAAATGAATATAAGGAATTGAGAGGGATTGAGTGAATACGATAAGAACACATGGGTGATGTGAATGACCGGGGTTTGGAACTAGACAGCAGGTAGTAAGCGAAAGTCAGTGACGAAGGGTGGCAATCCGGTTGGTGTCTAAACGAAAAGTGGGTCAAGTGAAGGGAGTGTAAACAAACTATGCTTTGAATAGTGAATAAATGAATCTAGAGGCATGCAAAATGATTTATCATAATTCTGGCAATAATTATGAATAAATCATTTTGGGGGACAATGTAACGTAACACTACCGGTTACAGCCAGTTGTGTGGTAAAACACATTTATATCAATAGTATATTATGACTATTAATATTGATATTGACTATTAATATTATGACTATTAGACTATTAATATTAATAGATGTAATGTTAGTAAGTAGACATACAGATGAGAATTGTACCAAGTATTTGTTATATAAGTAAGAGGTGTGTACTAGCGAGGCGACACGTTGGCGCCGAGCAAGTGTAAAATTGTATTGTATGTACAACTTTCTAAGTCGTAAAGATATAAAACGCTTTGTTTGCAAAAAACAGCAAAAAATATGAAGTACCGTTAGAAATAGGGTGTTTTCGGCCTTCAAAATACAAAGAGTGATACGTCATAACGGGGGTGGTTTTAGAAAACAAATTTCTCTTTTTAACGAGATAACGGTCTGGCGGAAAGAAGTGCGCGTCTATAAGAGTTCTCCAATCAGGGATAGCGTCACCTCTGCGCGCGAAGTTATTTCGAGCGTTAATTGGATAATTTCAAACTTACCGGCAACACGTTTGAATTTTGGCCAATGATGTAATCTTAAGAGTAGCGGCAGTATGGGAAGTCTATGTGAAACTATAAAAGTAACTCGTGAAGGAACTTAGAGGAGAATCAGTCAGTCACTTACCAGTTAGCAAGCAGTCAGTCCGTGGAAGTTTGTTAGTGGCAGTTTTTGCTAGTTGTTGTTAGAGAGAGTTAGAAGTTATGTCTTAATTAAACAATCATTAAGCAATCTAAGACAGTCTGTAACATATTCATTCAATCAATCAGTATTCGGTCATTAGACAAACCAGTTAGTTATCGTCATGAAGAAGGAAAGTAAGTAGTTAGGAGGAAGTGAAGAAAAGAACAAGCGGTCATTAATAAGTCAAGCAGTATTATTTATCCTGTGCGCGGCATCAAGAGCGAAGCAGTATTATTTATCATGTGCGCGGCCGTATGAGAAATTCAAAGTTTCGGAGGGCGTGGAGATGAATGGTTATCGCGATAGTGTGTGAATAAAAAGCAGAGTAAGATCAATTGTGTTGTGAGGTGTAAAGTGTGGAACGAGCAGGACGGAGTAATGGATAATCAAACTCAAGTAATCGTATCAAATTAAAATGTTGTAATCAAATAATTTCATATAGTATAGTTGTCTACCTACGTTTAACCCGTTTCATTCTAAAAGAACCCATGAAGACGTTCAGATGCTGAAGTGTATTTTAGATCTTACGACATAGAATCAGAGTACAAAGTTTAAATATTTAATATAAATTTGATTGATAGTTCGATATTTATGATATGTTATATCTTAAGTCATGTCGTTGATCAAAGTTAATTTACGATGAGAATGAAGGAGATTTCTAGTTCCAAGAGTAACTTAGCAATGTTAATAATAATAATAAGCAATGTGTTAATTAATCTCTTATAAGTTATAAATTATATTCAATGTGTTATTTAATCTCATAAATTATAGAAAATAGTCAATGGACTAATTAAGCTCTCATAAATGATAGATGATATTCAATGTGTAAACTAATTCCTTATCAATGATAAATGATATTCAATGTGTTCATGAACCTCTGGTGACGATTATAAAGGGATAAAGACTTTTAGTAGCAATTGAGAAGTTATTTAATCTGTCAATTTGTAATGATAATGATGTTATATGTTATATTATTTAAATGTATAAAAGTGATAAATATAGTATTGTTTATTTAGCATCTGAACATAAGAGTTGTTATTAACAACAAACCCTGAGATTCCTAATTATCTCTGGCGCCCAGCATTCTATACTTAATAATATTATAACATAAATTTAAATAATTGTATATTTGGCGTACGAACACAAAGCTTTAAATAGAACAGCGTCCAGCGAGTAGTTATACAACTCTCACATGACTGTACGGAAATTTTGCACATTCGCGTAACACATTACTGTGTGAACAGTGTCAACGCCCCTGGCCAATGACGTTTCAGATGAGCCACGTAGGTTTGTTTACATCAGGATTAAGCTAAGAACGGAAACAGTAAACATTGATGGAGATAAAAAATTAATTACGACTGGTAACAGTTGCTTTGACTGCCGACTGTAAGAATGTAACATTACGCAGCTATATCTGCCGGTGCACGGGTAAGTCTTTGACGTGGCGGACAGTCTGAGCAACACAATTCGCACAAACGGTAGCGCACAGTGGACTGGTCGCCCAGATTCACGTAAGGCTGAAGTATGAAATTATTGTTCCCGTTAGGCATTAGATAGCAGCGGGATTCAGTTGCTCGTCACTGCCGAGTGAGGGCGTGACTTATTGTTTTAGGCACGCTTTGTCTCGTCATCCGCACATAGTTCTATAAGTAATATGAAATGACTTTTGGTCTTTTGGTCAGGTTGTA
The DNA here is from genome assembly GCA_034769895.1 of Magicicada septendecula. Lineage (NCBI taxonomy): Eukaryota > Metazoa > Arthropoda > Insecta > Hemiptera > Cicadidae > Magicicada > Magicicada septendecula. The sequence goes on along the minus strand of CM068371.1, from coordinate 399,464,298 downwards.
CAGGCCAACTCCAGGTTGTCCCGGAATAGAACGAATGGTATCTGTATGGAACGATGACGACTTATTGTCTTATGTACAGGTCACGTCAGGACACGTCAAATCCATCCAGTACCTGTCGAACTGAACTTCATTTCAACTCCACTACCATTTTGTGTTCCATAGGCCGTACCACTAATTCTCCTGCAATTTGGTTAAATATATTTGAAATAAAAATAACAATACGTGATACAAGAAAAAATAATATTTACAGTTTGACAGAACACCACTCTTTCATATCGGGACAGTTATAGCGAACAAGTCATAAATTCGATGCCCGCGGTTGTAAGCAATTAGAGCGTGTTGTAGACTACGTGATCGAATCCATGTACCAAGATTTAAAAATGGCAGTGTTACAAAACTGGACACAGAGTTAGAGCGCCACATCTGCAGCAACAGCTGTTTATTCATAAACATTTTAGTTGTTAGTAGCCGTGATTCATCATAGCGTGAAGTCATGCAAAGTCTTTATGACGTCACACTTGAAGTGGAAAGTACTTATTAAAATAGAATACTCTCAACACGCGCGCGCGAGAGTGTAGGACTGAAAGAGAGAGAGAGAGAGAAAAAGGAAAATACTCAATATTCAGTATATTCCGCCGAATAGGCCTAACATAAATCAAGGACGTTATCATTTCACAGGTGCAAACCTATGCGTCTAACCAGACATGTCCTGCTTTTTATCATATTTTACTGTAATCGAGAGTCATTTAGATTAGTTTTGAATTGTCAGACATTTAATAGTGTTCATGCTTATTTTGGTTTTGATGTTAAGAGTTAAAAAAAAAGGTAACTCGTATCCTCCCTGACTTGCAGAACTCGCTCATTATTTTGAACGAAGTAGATAAATTACATTATTAGACTGTATTAGTAGACTATTTATATTATTAGATACATTTCGATATTAGGTTTTTTTTCAGTTATCAGAAATATTACGAAAATCCTTATTACAATACCAACTTTTTTTAAAGTAAAATAACAATTGTAGAGCAGAAAATCATCTGTTAACATAAAAAATTTCAAACGTTAGGATTTTTATTAAAATTCCGTTTAATTTAACACTCGGACGGATTTAATATTTTTTCAAATTTCTGATCACTTTTTTGGCGCTGGGGTCCTAAAATTTTGAAATTTCTAAATCCGCACACTATATTCAGATGTTGGTTAAAATTTAATATTCCACATTGAATTTGCAACTTTATTAAAATTTTAATCAACGTTTTGACCCCTGGGTCCCAAAAATTTTAATTTCTAAGACTTAACATTAAATTCAGATTAGAGTTAAAATTCTCTTTAATTTGATACCCCACATAAATATTTGCGATTTTATCAAAACTTTCACAAACTTTATAAGGCAATGGAGTCCCAAAATTTTGAAATTCTTAAAAATGAACACTAAATTCAGATCTTTGTTAAAATCAGTTTCGTAATTTGATACTCAACGTAGACTTTAAAAATCTTTTTTACTATTTTCAACTCCAAATTTTTACCTCCTACCCCCTATTATTAGAATCTTAATGCAATTCGTTCTCTATGGTAAAAGTATGGACACGCATGCCAAGTTTAACGAAAATTGGTTAATACGTTTTAAGATTGGAATCGTAAGACATACCCCATCCAGACAGACAAACAGACAGAAAAATGCCAAAAGGTAGAGTTAAAACTGAGAACTCGCTTCGTTCGTTCAATAATGTAAATGTTTGTACGGATCATATCAATCGACTTACAGAGTTTCTGATATGAGAAATTTGAAGGAAAGCATGAACGAGGTTTCCGCTTGGGAAATCTGTCATTTATGATGTGTACTAAAATTATACTCTTGACGTGTAGTGGTGTGAATTTTTCAAAAGTAACAATGAAGACATTCAGTCAACGTCTTAAAATAGACCGTTCTAAGCAACAATGCAGAGAAATGCCCCTCATTTGTTACCCCACGTTTGATATCTAATCAGAGCTCAGTAGACAAAAGAAAGAAATCGGTCGCTGACACATTACGCTAAAGGAATCGTGGTAAAAATACAATCATAAGGAAACGAATTGCAATTAATTTTGTAGATGTCTCTTAAAAATTAAGTTCGGTAAAGGTGAAGCCCGTGGTAACTTCAGAAATTACCAAATATATTGGAACACACTGGAAAAGAAGCTCTAATAAATGACATTATTAAAACAAGGAAAAAATGGATCATGGGAATCGTCTTACTGCTGTACAAGAAAAGTGATTTAAGGAACTGTACGCATTACCGAGGGAAACATGTGAGTGTACTAGCGACAATCCTAGTTATAGGCCTAATTGTGGAAAAGAACGGACACGCTAGAGCCAAACCGTCGCCGTCGATCGCGAGCTACCAGTGTTGCTGGTAGGGATTTTTTGCCGGCTCGCAAAAGGTGTTTACACTGAGAAATTATCTGAATGTGATTGAAGCTCTTATATGTGTCTTGAAACGGTACCGAACACATAAAGTAAGCTAAACAAGAGTTGCCATCATTAGCTGCCGTCTGGATTTTTCCCAGACATGTTCTCTTATTCATAAATCTGGGGAACGTGCGGGGAAGGGTGTGACGATTTTAAAATAGGAAATGTAAAAAGGAGAGAAATTTAAATTTTTCTTTAAATCGCACATTTAAACTAATTTCAAATCCCTTAAATAACTCAAAATAATATTTAATAAAGAGATTTAAAAAGACAAAAAGGAATGCGAGTGTAAAAGTAAAGAAACCCTTTAAATAATTTACCATGCATCGACATGCGATAACCGGAACCAACTTGCATAACGACCCATAAACTAAACTAATAATACTTGTAAATTTGAAATTAAATAAATAAATAAACAACAACACAGTAGTATACCATAATTAATTCTGAAGTAAAGCATATCTTTGGATAATTAAAAGGTCAAACATTAATACCGTAATTATCAAATAAAGGTGGAACTATTTTATGGTGATGCGTAAACTCCGCGCAGTTAACTTACCTGTCCTAACATAGTAAATCAGTCGAGATGGAGAGTTCTCATAGTAAACACTACAGACCTGAACCATGCCCCAAAGTACGACAATATCTGTTTATTTTAGTGTGCAGATTTAACAATGTGCAGAGGAATGTAGCGGTAAATTAGTGTGTTATAAAGTAAACATGTAATCATGTAAAACAAAAAGGAATAAATAAGTGTGAGGGATGACATCTCTATTAACTAAGTGTAAGATCTCAATGTTTGTTTAAATTAAAAGGTACGAGGTACCAAAAGTGAGAACCTTTTATATATAACGATGTGACGTGCATTTCTGTGGCAAACAAAAACATTTACTCGAGTTATACTACTAAAGATGCTTAGCTACCAGACGTCTGAGAACAGCATACCAGCTTCATAATTACCGAATCACATCAGGAACTTCAGCAGGAAAGTAAACTACAATAAAGGTCAAACATCTGTGGACACCCCAAGGACCAAGGACCAGGACACGGAGTAAACTTCAGGATATCACAGGTGACACGGAGACTTGTCTTCCATGGTTAATTACCATTCAAAAAAGATGATTTGTAAAAGACAGTTTAAATAACAATATAAAAGACATTAATAATAGTCACTTGTAAAATGTAGTATGTCATACGACTAAAAATATTTGTAGTAGCAAGAGTGCTTATATTATAAAGCTTCACAGATACTAAAAGTTAAATTAAGTCCATTCTTCAAATGGCCCCCGAATAGTATGATAGTATATGAGTAAGTGAGCTTAACTTACAAACCAATTTAATATCCCGGATCCGTGGAAAAAGCTAGCACATAACAATCCTTTTGTTGTGGGCCCCTTTCAGAAAATATTTTGTAAACTATTTATTAAGGAAACCTTATGGTTAAAAACTCATGTAGAATTGTTAAACAAATCATTTAATAAAGAGATGTCATTACGTAACCCATAATACTGAGTGAATAAATCATCAGACACCCATGTAAAATTTCCTTTAATTCTACTACAGCTTGTAACTACAGTATAATAATTAGAAGTTCGTTACGACTATGGCAGCCTATGCAATTGATCCGAGGCAATTAAGCACAGGTTCCCGATGTTATAACGTAGGTAAGACGTTATAAAATGCGCAACTCTGCTAATTTGTAAAAAAAAAATAAATAAAAATTGTGTAGATAGTGACACGTATATCACGTGCCCCTCTGTAGATCTATTCACTCAGTTAATTTAAAATATTCCGGTAATTTAAATAAAAAGAAAATAATAATTAGAATAGAATAGTATATAGGTAAGATTAATTGTGAATTTAATATGTGTATTCTCATATTAACATATTTACACATGAACACATTATATGACACATGTATACAAATCCATGTACACTTACTTGTCCAAAAAATTTCAGTCACCAACGTGTCGGTTTGACAACAAACTCAGACCGGGAAATTTCCTGTTCTCGCCTGTACGGAACTGTCCTTGTCACCCTCTGCCACGTCGAGTTAGACAATACCCCACCTCCTCGACAGTGGCGGCTCGTGTGTACTGAAATGGGAGGGGCACACAGTGGGGAGGATCTAAGGTGGGCCACCATTGGCGGTAATCAGTACTTAGGTAAAAAAATATAGAATGTCTTACCTGGTATTTCACTTTTTGTATAACAATTCCATTCTCCTGTTTTTAGATGTAGCGAATTCCTCTATCACTTGTTTGTTGAAATCTTGAATTCCATGAATCTTTTTTTTTCTGTGGATAGCATAGCCAATGCATTCAGTCTATCAGTGCCCATGGAATTTCTTAAAAATGTTTTGTTCTTTTCAATGTAGAAAAGCACCTTTCACTTTCAACAGTTGTCATCGGTATGGTAACAATTATCTTTAAAATAGTCACACACTCTGAGAAGGTACGAAACATGTTATTATCAAGGAAAAACTGTAATAAGGGTGTTGCACCAGAAGGAATACGTAAATCTTCACGACTGTTAACACTTCAAGTTCGATTCTCAGTTTCGGACCATTTATTGTTGGATAAAATTTAATTGTAGTCTGAAAATCATTTTCCGGAAACTCAACACAGTACTGTGGGAACTTTTCAACTAAAAACAATTTGGAAACACATAAATGATCTGAAAATTGAAATCTTTCATTAATATAATTCACAATCATATCACATATTTCCAAAGCGGCCACACGGTTGCTCCTATTACTTAATTGTTCAACACACTGTCTCTTAGTCACAGGCTCACTTATTGACACTTCACTGTCTTCAGAATATTAGGTCTTACGAATATTAACCACTGCACTCACAACATTTTTAACAAATGTTCTCATTTTTATTGCATCAATGTTTCTTTGTTGAATGCAATCAAAGAAAATCGCCACATGAGGCATAATTTTATGGAAAAAAGTCAACCAGAAAATGAACTGAGGATCCCTCAAAGTTCGTACAAATCCTGCAGCCTGGCTAGAAGCACTTTTGTCAGAAATCTCTATGTCCTTAATGTGTTCAAAACATTTTATTAGATTATCTTTATGTTCAAACACAGTATTAACAGCCCTGTGTTGAAAGTACCATCTTGTAGGAGGCACAGACCCAATTTTTTTTTACAATTTCTACTAAATAATCCATCCTCTTTGGAGATCTTGAAAAATATGGTCCTATTCCTTGCAGGTCTTGAAAAAATATTCTACACTGGGAGGCTGACGATGTTGAGTTTTGAAGAATCAGATTCCCTTGATGGGCATAACAATGAATAAAATTTGCATTTGGATACTTCCCTTTAACCAAACACTGGACCCCTCCTTTCTGACCACTCATAACAGATGTACCATCGTAAGTCTGACAAATTAATTTTTCCGGGGACCTGTCTATTCCTATTTCTTCCAACTGTCCTAAAATTGTCGAGGCTAAACTACGAGCACTTTTATCAAAAGGGACTTCAAAAAAACCCCAAAACCTTTTAATTTTTGTCCCTTCAATGAGATATCTCAAAATCAGTGCCATCTGTGTTTTGCACGAACTGTCAGTTGTTTCATCAGCCTGAAGTGATATGAAGTCTATCGTAGAAATTTCAGTCACAATATTTTTTCGACACACTGACAAAATGGCATCTAAAAGTTCGTTCTGAATTGTTTTCGAGGTTCCTTTAAACACTGTTGAATTTTCTAAATGATCTTTCAAAACACTGTCAAGTGCTGCAGATAATTGATTAGTCCTTTAAAAATCACTGGGTTGTTGTCTGCTTCTTCCGTTTCATCGTGGCCACGTAAAGCTAATTCAAATTCCCCACAAAATTTAATCGCATCAATTATTCGAGACAAGATGTATCTGTTCTTGTCTACAAGTTCGTTATGTTTACGAACAGAAATTCTGTAACCATCATCGAGTTGCAACCTAATATTTACAATACCTAGCACGGCTAAACTCATTTCATTGTCTAAATGACATTTAGACAGCGAATGCTTCTTACTCTTTTCTAGTCCCTAAATGTTTCAGATCTTTAACGCCCGACTTAGTCCACGTGTCTTCACCGCCAAACAGAAGACAAGCAAAGCAAAATAAAGCATTTATTGTGGGGCATCCGCACATCCATTCCCATTTTTCGTACACTGTTGTATTGAAAGTTCTATTATAGGTTTTGTTTTTGTCCTTAAACACTTGGTTGATAGACAACTGCGGTCTTGGTGGACCCAATTGTTTTGCTATTAACCTATCTTCATAGCACAAAGTTTTACTCTGTAAATACTTGACATCATTCATTTTGTCTCAGAGATTTACACAAGCACCCAAAATACCGACACTTGAATATTTTCAACACCGTTATTTACACGCGTGCGTAACACTGATTACTGAAAACCACTTGTAACACTACAATTTATACAATTACTATAAGCACTGCCACCACAATTAACGTGTAGCACATAACATAACCGCTCTAGGTACACATTCTATTTTAATATTTCCTTCAATGAGAATATAATTTAAAATTATATAAAATCGCAAAAATTATTATAATCATATTCACGATAGAAACATTATAATAACATTATTTCGTAACAATATATACTAAGAAAGTAACAGTAATTATTAGTATTAGCCTATAGCACAGCTCAGATGGCGGTAAAATGTAATAGTCTACTAAATAGCTCCGATTCATATCCGTTAGTTGCAATAATGTGGCGCACCTACAGGATTCAGAGTTTACTACTTGAAGACTGTTAATTTTTGGTCAATGGTCACATAGTCTAGTGTGACCGAACGCTATGGGAATTTAGCATTACGCTCTCCCACCACAAGAGAGTAGTGAAGAGGAAGGGAGTAGTAATATTGGGTCACAACGTCTCTGTGACCGTCGCTATGTTGCCACATTTGTTTTCGCGTTGCCACATTTCTCCAGACTTCTCACTGTTACAAACTATTGCTATCATTTCAAACGAGGACGTTTCTACAATATTTATTTATTTCGTGATTTTCTGGAGGGGCACGTGACCATGTCCCCTTATGAGTGAGCCGCCTCTGCTCCTCTATTGTTATAATAAGCGTGTGTCGTCTTGTGCTTAGTAACCACGTATTTCCCCTTTGGTTGAAAGTAAATTGACGTGTGTGTGAGATTTATCTTTCTCTGAGATTTAATTCTCGCACAACCAATGTAAATTTTTACTGCGTATTAAAATTGTTTATTTGTGTAATCAAGAAAGAGTAGTATAGGATTTAGTATTAGTAGAATAAGTACTTATAGTGGTTAATATCCGGGAAATATGGCTTTATTTAACTCCGATCTATTATTAAAAGATGAATTGTGCTACGAAGCTATTTTACGCGGTTTACCTCACGTGAACGTAACAGTCTCTGAATTGCGCAAATCGTTACGCGAAAGTAGATCAGATACACCCGCGCAGTTAGATAGATTAAGCGAACTCGATTATGAGAGCGAAAGAAAAACGTGTTATGCGAAGTATAGGGAATTGACGTTATTATCTCAAACCTTTCACGACGAAAAATCACCTGCAGTAATATTGCGGACCACGCAAAGAATAGAACATTTAACCCGCCGGATGAAGAATTTATTAAACTGGCCCAACGTCACTGTAATCCCTCCCGATGTGCAAAAATTTGCGGATGAGGCATTACAGCAATTACCTACAATTATCAATGAATTGCGAAGAATGTCCGACTCTGTTCGAATGGAAGAAATAGAACAATATCTGAAGAAATTAAATATTTCCCCAGTTCAATCGCCTACTTTAGAACACCCTCCCACCACCGCGAATCACGAATCACCCACCCTATCGAAGATACAACCGAGTCATGAACAGCTACTAGATAGAGACGTGAATACCCTAACGATATCGGAAGCCCCACAGCCTAGTGGTCATCATGATCGCACCAGTAAGTATGCATTTACGACGCCTAACGCAGCATCAGGTCCTTCTAGAAGTATACCACATGTAAGTTTAAATGTGGACCTCTACGGAAAGATCACGCATCCAGTAGAAAAAATCATTACAGAAATTCCATACACGGATGGCTTAAGTATTACGAAACTGTTAAATTTCATCAAATACCTCCTACAAATAAACGATTTACAGCAACTAAATGATTGGCAAATCTTGCAAGTCCTCCTACCCAAATGTAAACCACCATTAAAGGATCGTGTACTGGAATCATTAAGCTCGACTCTTCCAGTAGAAGAACTTCATACTACCATTATAAAACATTTTATTCCCACAGGAATTTATGAGGAGCTCAAAAGAAACACCGTACTTCGAGTACAAGGAGCCCATGAGAGACTGGCCCACTATATTGCAGACATCAGAGAGTCTTCCCGACTACTGCAAGTCAACTGGAGTGAGAAACAATTGGTCGATACCATTTTAGTAGGATTATCTCCGGAAGAAAGATCTCGATTAGCATTAATAAATAGGCCCAACACTTTCGCAGATCTAGAACAATGCAGTACTCACTCGTCAAACGTATGGTACGCGGATCAGAACAGACATGCATTGCTATCCACTGCACCACGTAGAAATGAAACGCAAGCCCTGGTAACAGATGCAAGAACCCAGCGCGAAAGACGACCATTTCGTAGACATACCAATTTTCACAACCATGGTAAATCTAATGAGCCTCAACCTCGACAGGAAACAAGTGATACCCCTCGTAAAGAAAATATATGTTATAACTGCGGGAAATTTGGACACATCAGTAGAAACTGTAAACGGAAACAGTACTATCAGAAAACCCCTTATCCAAAAAACATGTAAGGCAGGGAGATCCGAAATCCTGTGTCTTCCGCAGCATCGTGAAAACAGGTAAACCCCTAAAAGACAAAAAATTAAAAAATAATAACCAAAGAAAATTAGACCCCTATGTTAAGAAGTTCATTGATAAATGTAATGCTATTAATAAATGTGATTTCAGTAAGTGTCAATTACCATATATACAAGTAGACCTCGGTGTTACATCCACCCTCGGATTAATTGATTCCGGATCAACACAAAGTTTAATTAGTCAACAGTTAGCCGATAAATTATTTGAACACAATCTAGTTAAACGCAGTCAATCGGTGAATATTAGATGCGCTACAGCTAATAAACAAAATTTAACGATAAAACTAATCATTACGTATAAACTAAAAATTAAAAATCTACCGTGGTATTTTCCAATGTTGGTATGCGACGAGTTAGGACCCGACTTAATATTGGGAGCTGACTTTATCAGTAAAACAGGAATAATTCTTGACATTCACGATAAGAAGTATTATTTTGGATTCGATCGTTCACAAAAATATAGTTTGGATGGTAATACAAATAACAAAGAAAGTACTGGAACAGTTTCCACACATCTAGAACACCACGAGTCTGAATTAGCTCATCTGGAAAGTAAAGATAGACTGAAAATGCAGACACTAATAAAAGAGTTTTCCACCGTCCTCACTCCGAAGTTAGGACTAACGAACCTGATAGAGTACAAAATCAATTTGAGCGACAATAAAGTAATACGTCTACCCCCATACAAGTTATCACCGCCAAAAATGGAAGTAATGAGGAATCAAATCAACAAATTATTAGAACAAGGAGTCATCGAACCCTCTACTTCACCTTAATCATCACCCGCGTTTTTAGTACCAAAAGGTCACGACAAACATAGACTAGTTGTGGATTACAGGCAATTAAATAAACGGATAGAGTTCGAGTCTATACCACTTCCAGAGGCGGCTCACTCATAAGGGCACATGGTCACGTGCCCCACCAAAAAAACACGAAATAAATAAATAAATATTGTAGAAACGTCCTCGTTTCAAATGATAGCAATAGTTTGTAACAGTGAGAAATGTGGCAACGCGAAAACAAATGTGGCAACATAGCGACGATCACAGATACGGTGTGACCCAGATGGTACTACTCCCTTCCACTTCTCAACTCTCTTGTGGTGGGAGAGCGTAATGCTAAAATCCCATAGCGTTCGGTCACACTAGACTATGTGACCATTGACCAAACATTTACAGTCTTCAAGTAGTAAACTCTGAATCCTGTAGGTGCGCCACATTACTGCAACTAACGGATATGAATCGGAGCTATTTAGTAGACTATTACATTTTACCGCCATCTGAGCTGTTCTATAATACTAATAATTACTGTTACTTTCTTAGTGTATATTGTTACGAAATAATGTTATTATAATGTTTCTATCGTGAATATGATTATAATAACTTTTGCGATTTTATATAATTTAAAATTATATTCTCATTGAAGGAAATATTAAAATAGAATGTGTACCTAGAGCGGTTATGTTATGTGCTACACGTTAATTGTGGTGGCAGTGCTTATAGTAATTGTATAAATTGTAGTGTTACAAGTGGTTTTCAGTAATCAGTGTTACGCACGCGTGTAAATAACGGTGTTGAAAATATTCAAGTGTCGGTATTTTGGGTGCTTGTGTAAATCTCTGAGACAAAATGAATGATGTCAAGTATTTACAGAGTAAAACTTTGTGCTATGAAGATAGGTTAATAGCAAAACAATTGGGTCCACCAAGACCGCAGTTATCTATCAACCAAGTGTTTAAGGACAAAAACAAAACCTATAAAAGAACTTTCAATACAACAGTGTACGAAAAATGGGAATGGATGTGCGGATGCCCCACAATAAATGCTTTATTTTGCTTTGCTTGTCTTCTGTTTGGCGGTGAAGACACGTGGACTAAGTCGGGCGTTAAAGATCTGAAACATTTAGGGACTAGAAAAGAGTAAGAAGCATTCGCTGTCTAAATGTCATTTAGACAATGAAATGAGTTTAGCCGTGCTAGGTATTGTAAATATTAGGTTGCAACTCGATGATGGTTACAGAATTTCTGTTCGTAAACATAACGAACTTGTAGACAAGAACAGATACATCTTGTCTCGAATAATTGATGCGATTAAATTTTGTGGGGAATTTGAATTAGCTTTACGTGGCCACGATGAAACGGAAGAAGCAGACAACAACCCAGTGATTTTTAAAGGACTAATCAATTATCTGCAGCACTTGACAGTGTTTTGAAAGATCATTTAGAAAATTCAACAGTGTTTAAAGGAACCTCGAAAACAATTCAGAACGAACTTTTAGATGCCATTTTGTCAGTGTGTCGAAAAAATATTGTGACTGAAATTTCTACGATAGACTTCATATCACTTCAGGCTGATGAAACAACTGACAGTTCGTGCAAAACACAGATGGCACTGATTTTGAGATATCTCATTGAAGGGAGAAAAATTGAAAGGTTTTGGGGTTTTTTTGAAGTCCCTTTTGATAAAAGTGCTCGAAGTTTAGCTTCGACAATTTTAGGACAGTTGGAAGAAATAGGAATATACAAGTCTCCGGAAAAACTAATTTGTCAGACTTACGATGGTGCATCTGTTATGAGTGGTCAGAAAGGAGGGGTCCAGTGTTTGGTTAAAGAGAAGTATCCAAATGCAAACTTTATTCATTGTTATGCCCATCAAGGGAATCTGATTCTTCAAAACTCAACATCGTCTGCCTCCCAGAGTACAATATTTTTTAAAGACCTGCAAGGAATAGGACCATATTTTTCAAGATCTCCAAAGAGGATGGATTATTTAGTAGATATTGTAAAAAAAAAATTGGGTCTGTGCCTCCTACAAGATGGTACTTTCAACACAGGGCTGTTAATACTGTGTTTGAACATAAAGATAACCTAATAAAATGTTTTGAACACATTAGGGACATAGGGATTTCTGACAAAAGTGCTTCTAGCCAGGCTGCAGGATTTGGACGAACTTTGAGGGATCCTCAGTTCATTTTCTGGTTGACTTTTTTCCACAAAATTATGCCTCATGTGGCGATTTTCTTTGATTGCATTCAACAAAGAAACATTGATGCAATAAAAATGAGAACATTTGTTAAAAATTTTGTGAGTGCAGTGGTTAATATTCGTAAGACCTATGAAGACAGTGAAGTGTCTGTAATTGAGCCTGTGACTAAGAGACAGTGTGTTGAACAATTAAGTAATAGGAACAACCGTGTGGCCTCTTTGGAAGTATGTGATATGATTGTGAATTATATTAATGAAAGATTTCAATTTTCAGATCATTTATGTGTTTCCAAATTGTTTTTAGTTGAAAAGTTCCCACAGTACTGTATTGAGTTGCCGGAAAATGATTTTCAGACTACAATTAAATTTTATCCAACAATAAATGGTCTGAAACTGAGAACCGAACTAGAAGTGTTATACAGTCGTGAAGATTTACGTATTGCTTCTGGTGCAACACCCTTATTACAGTTTTTCCTTGATAATAACATGTTTCGTACCTTCTCAGAGTGTGTGACTATTTTAAAGATAATTGTTACCATACCGATGACAACTGTTGAAAGTGAAAGGTGCTTTTCTACATTGAAAAGAATAAAAACATTTTTAAGAAATTCCATGGGCACTGATAGACTGAATGCATTGGCTATGCTATCCACAGAAAAAAAAAGATTCATGGAATTCAAGATTTCAACAAACAAGTGATAGAGGAATTCGCTACATCTAAAAACAGGAGAATGGAATTGTTACACAAAAAGTGAAATACCAGGTAAGACATTCTATACTTTTTTACCTAAGTACTAATTACCGCGAATGGTGGCCCACCTTAGATCCTCCCCACTGTGTGCCCCTCCCATTTCATTACTCACGAGCCGCCACTGACCACTTCCCGACATCCACAGTGCTTTTCATTATTTTACGAATGCGAAAGTTTTTACCATCATGGATCTAAATCAGGCATTTCATCAAATACCCCTTTCTGAAGAATCCAAACGTCTAACCGCATTTGCCGTCCCTTTCAACCTGTACCAATTTACGAGAGTACCCTTTGGAATATCCCAAGGTAGTTCTGTATGTAGCCGATTATTAGAGAAATTATTCCATGATATAAAATTTAAATATATGTATCACTACCTAGATGACATCGTTATTTACAGCGAACCAATGGACCAACATCTTAAACAACTATGAAGTACTATCCCGATTAGAGAAAGCCGGATTAACAGTAAATCCAAGTAAAGTAAATTTTGCTGTCACACAATTTTCATTTTTAGGTCACATCGTAAAGGCGAACGGAAAGGTAAGCATAGACCCCGAGCGAACCCGTGCGATCAGAGAATTTTTACCACCGCGGGATGCGAAAGGAATAGCCCGATTTTTGGGAATGATAAATTATTTCCACAAGTATATCCCTCATCTAGCCGAAATTGCAGCACCGCTGAATGACTTAAGAAGGAAGGGAGCTAAATTTGAGTGGAGTCTGCAACACCACGCTGCATTCGAAAAACTAAAAGAAAGCATAATATCACCCCCAGTATTACAATTAGCCGATTTTACAAAACCGTTCGTAGTGCAGACAGACAGTTCAAGTGTAGCCCTAGGCGCAGTAATATATCAGGAAGTAGATAACTCTAGACTACCTATTAGTTGCGCTTCACGTACTCTGACTGACCAAGAAAAGAAATACTCCGCATACGAATTAGAATGTTTAGCTATCGTTTTCGCATTTGAGAAGTTCATACTTTTTTAGAACATAAAGAGTTCCTGTTGGAAACGGATAATCAAGCATTATCTTGGTTATTAAATCACCCTAAACAGTTAGGTCGTATTGGAAGATGTATTAAGGTTAAATTGTTACAAATTTAAAGTACAACATATTAGAGGTACCCAAAATGTAGTTGCCGATACACTGTCACGTATGTTCCAGACGCCTAGTAAAACATCTGAAAGCAAGGAGAGTAGAGAAACGCCAATTATCAATACTTTAATTACCGAATTTCCTCTTGAATTTACGGACATAGCTCAGTATCAACAACAAGACCCCCTTTTAAGACCAATTATAGAACAACTCGATAAAGGAAATAAGTCAGAAAAATACATATTGAGTAAGAGAGTATTATGTTATAGAATAGCAAACGGAAAATATTTACGAATAATTGCCCCTGATATTATTAAACCTATGCTGATGGAATACTACCATTCTTCCACCATTGGAGCACATATGGGAATAAATAAAACAATACATCGAATTCGTAAAGAATATCACTGGGAAAATATGAACAGTGAGATAGCTAGTTTCGTAAAAAGGTGTAAGTTGTGTGCACTCAGCAAGCCAGCGAGAAACAGCCAAATAAGTCAATTAATCTCAGAAATTCCTACTACCCCGTTCTCGAAAATTTATTTAGACTTTTCAGGACCCTACCCTCGTTCTAAATCAGGAAATACCATGCTACTCATTTGTGTAGATTCATTCACCAAATTTGTCTGGATGTATCCCATGCGGCGAGCGTTAGCTTCGACCACCGTAAAGATATTGCAGGATAGATTATTTAAAGATTTCGGTACACCCGTACATCTAGTGTCAGATAACGGACCCCAGTTTAAGTCAAAGGAATTCAAGAACATGTGTTTCAAACTAGGGACAGACCACATTACCACTACAGAGTATCGTCCGCAAGGTAATATAGCTGAAAGGTATTTGCGAAACCTAAAGTCTGCTTTAATAGCCTACCATGCAAACGACCATACGTCTTGGGACAAGAACCTATTCTGGATACAATTCGCCTTCAATTCAGCCTATCATGAAGGACATAAGTCTACGCCATTTGAATTATTGTATAAATACAAACCTAACCACCCATTATCCACTAAGTGGAAAATACATGAGTTACTACCCCACAAAATTAGGGATAAAAATATAAAGAAAATCTGGTATGAAGCTCGCGCTAATTTAAGAGCAAACTTAAAGAAATCGCGAAAATATCACGAGCGGATTAATAATAAAAATGTAGTAAAGTACCAAATCGGTGACTTAGTAATGTATAGAACACACCCGACGAGTAGTGCAATCGATAAGACCACCTCCAAGCTATCATACCGATGGTGTGGTCCCTACCAAATTCACAAATACTTAACTCCAGTAACAGTAGCCCTGTACGAACCCTCTACTCAAAAATATGTACGAAGAACACATATTTCGCAGATAAAGTATTATCACGAAAAAGGAAATGGTAGAATGCAAGCAAACTAAATGTAGAAAAAAGGTATACCTGCTAAAGAGTACTTGAGTAACCACTTAATTACCTAATCGTATAAATAGGGATGAGGCCTGATCAACCTTGGATCCTATTCAGCGAAAGTAGAGAAAAGTGAAAAGTCAGCTGACGTCGAATATAAATAATAATTAAGTAATAAATTACTTAAAGAGTAATTCTATAACAAGAGTAACTCACAACTAAAGAAAAAACCGGTAGTAGTCGTAAGTAGTAGTCTTAAGAAGAATTTAGTATGTTTTCGATATATTTTATAAAGTGTGAATTTTATGTAGTCTAAGAATTAGTTTGTAAGGCGTTGTATAGGTTGATAATAGGAAGAAGTAAGTCGAGAGTGACTCATGCACCTCGTAAATTTGAAAAGGGAAACGAGTGAGAGAAATTTCACACAGTAATGCCAAGCATACTCCCAGTACATTACTGAACTAATAACCTATAGAAAACACATCCGATTCCCCACCCGGTGTCTTCTTTAAGCGGGGGAGTATGTGACGATTTTAAAATAGGAAAAGTAAAAAGGAGAGAAATTTAAATTTTTCTTTAAATCGCACATTTAAACTAATTTCAGATCCCTTAAATATCTCAAAATAATATTTAATAAAGAGATTTAAAAAGACAAAAAGGAATGCGAGTGTAAAAGTAAAGAAACCCTTTAAATAATTTACCATGCATCGACGTGCGATAACCGGAACCAACTTGCATAACGACCTATAAACTAAACTAATAATAGTTGTAAATTTGAAATTAAATAAATAAATAAACAACAACACAGTATTATACCATAATTAATTCTGAAGTAAAGCATATCTTTGGATAATTAAAAGGTCAAACATTAATACCGTAATTATCAAATAAAGGTGGAACTATTTTATGGTGATGCGTAAACTCCGCGCAGTTAACTTACCTGTCCTAACATAGTAAATCAGTCGAGATGGAGAGTTCTCGTAGTAAACACTACAGACCTGAACCATGCCCCAAAGTACGACAATATCTGTTTATTTTAGTGTGCAGATTTAACAATGTGCAGAGGAATGTAGCGGTAAATTAGTGTGTTATAAAGTAAACATGTAATCATGTAAAACAAAAAGGAATAAATAAGTGTGAGGGATGACATCTCTATTAACTAAGTGTAAGATCTCAATGTTTGTTTAAATTAAAAGGTACGAGGTACCAAAAGTGAGAACCTTTTATATATAACGATGTGACGTGCATTTCTGTGGCAAACAAAAACATTTACTCGAGTTATACTACTAAAGATGCTTAGCTACCAGACGTCTGAGAACAGCATACCAGCTTCATAATTACCGAATCACTTCAGGAACTTCAGCAGGCAAGTAAACTACAATAAAGATCAACCATCTGTGGACACCCCAAGGACCAAGGACCAGGACACGAAGTAAACTTCAGGATATCACAGGTGACACGGAAACTTGTCTTCCGTGGTTAATTACCATTCAAAAAAGATGATTTGTAAAAGACAGTTTAAATAACAATATAAAAGACATTAATAATAGTCACTTGTAAAATGTAGTATGTCATACGACTAAAAATATTTGTAGTAGCAAGAGTGCTTATATTATAAAACTTCACAGATACTGAAAGTTAAATTAAGTCCATTCTTCAAATGGCCCCCGAATAGTATGATAGTATATGAGTAAGTGAGCTTAACTTACAAACCAATTTAATATCCCGGATCCGTGGAAAAAGCTAGCACATAACAATCCTTTTGTTGTGGGCCCCTTTCAGAAAATATTTTGTAAACTTGTTTAAAAGGAATAATTCCAAACATTTAGTACCAAGCCACGTGTTGTTCAATCAAATATGTTGCAACTTACCGTCTGCGGCTTCCAGAAACAACGTCTTCACAAAGTTGACATGTTTCGGGACATTTGTCCCATCATCAGAACTTAAAATAATCGTGTATCATTTAAGTTGATACATTTGTCAATTTACAAATGTATCAACTTAAATGATACACGATTATTTTAAGTTCTGATGATGGGACAAGTGTCCCGAAACATGTCAACTTTGTGAAGACGTTGTTTCTGGAAGCCGCAGACGGTAAGTTGCAATATATTTGATTTTTGTAAACTATTTATTAAGGAAACCTTATGGTGAAAAACTCATGTAGAATTGTTAAACAAATCATTTAATAAAGAGATGTCATTACATAACACATAATACTGAGTGAATAAATCATCAGACACCCATGTAAAATTTCCTTTAATTCTACTACAGCTTGCAACTACAGTATAATAATTAGAAGTTCGTTACGACTATGGCAGCCTATGCAATTGATCCGAGGCAATTAAGCACAGGTTCCCGATGTTATAACGTAGGAAAGACGTTATAAGGGAAGTGGATGATGGTCGGTAGGCAAGAGGAAAAGAAAGAGACGAAGCTAAATAGACAAATCCATTGAGAGGCGAGGATTAGAAAGTGGGTGGAAGAATGGCGGATTAATAAAATAAACAAAAATAAAATAAAATAAACAACACAATGCACTTTTAAAAATTCGGATCACTTTATTTGTACATTAATTGTTACGAAAAAAATTATTTAAATTTTACATTGAGTCACTGTTAGCTTTCGATTTTTACAAAGGCAGCCGCTAGGAGCGCTACTCTGTTCCGGTGTAACTAGATGTGGTGCCGTTCTTTGAATTCGTTATCAGATCTTTGTTGCATTGTGTTGTGTGTTCGAAAGTCGGTATGCTTTAAACTGCGTCTGTTCTTCTAGCACGGCTTTTTTTCCGTACGTCCTGTGTACTTGTATATTTCGAGTTGTCCCAAGGGTCACGGAAACGACATTACACATAACGATGGTTTTACAACGGCTATTTTCTATTGGCGATTTTTTTCCGGACATGCTCTCTTATTCATAAATCTGGGGAACGTCCGGGGGGGAGTTTCTGTCTAAGTTCGGGATTTTATCAATCCCTAAAAGCAGCTGCTAAACGTCGAAGAAGCACATTAGCTAGGTTAGTCGTCAATATTACACACAGTTAGTTGACAAGCGGTTATGACATTATGGTTTTGCGATTAAATCTGTGGCAGTTTATTTTATTTTTATCGTAAAGTGTTTATTTCTTGACGCAGTACAATAGTATATTCCTCATTCGAAGAAAGGAAACTTATTGGCAAGCTCAAAATTCAGAAATATCTTAAGACTGGGCATACAAGGAATGTTTATCTGTCTCTTAAAAAAAGAACATAAAAACAAATGGGTATTTTTATGTACTTTTCATGATTAATGTTTCATTTTTTATATTTTTTTATTTTAATAAATGACATTATTTTATAATAAGTAATAGTAGTGAACTGTATATAACATACTTTTCTTGTATACAGGAGATACTCCTAAATATGATGGGGTGACAACAGCTACTTTCGCTGATGGTACTGCTTTAATAGCTACTGGTGTTAGTACAGAAGCAGCAACAGACGCTCTACAATCAGCAACTGAGCACGACACTAGATGGAGAAAAAAATGGCGCATCAAGCTGAACGAAACCAAGTCTAACTCATATCAATTTCACCAACCGGAAATAGATTATTTACCAATCGTAATCGATCAGCAAAGAATTCCACATGCAAGCTCAGTGAAGTATTTGGGCACGACTCTGGATGACAAACTTAGGTGGAAAGAACATGTTAACCCGAAACGAGAAGAATTTGGGTTAAAACTGAAGAAAATATGGTGACTGCTTGGAAGACACTCTGAGCTGCGCGCTGCGTAACAAGCTGTTGTTGTTATACAAACAAGTCTTGAAACCAGTTTGGATGTATGGTGTACAGCTTTGGGGTTGTACTAAGAAATCTATTATTAAAATAATTCCGACTTTTCAAAATTAGATTCTTCGTACTATTGTTGATGCACCAACACGTAAGAAATGATGACATCCATCGGGTCCTGAAAATGCCTACGGTTGCTGACGAGACGAAACGGGTTGTGGATGACATGAAAGAAGATTTCATGAACACGAAAACATTGAAGTGCTACAACTGCTTGATAATGTTGGACTCGTTCGGCGATTGCAGAGACAGAAACCATTTGAACTAGTGAACTAAATATGTCTAGTAATTCTCAGAACAAAGTGTAACTGTACTAAGGAATGCTCCAGTGGGAGCTTATCCTACAGAATGTTAAGTTATGTATTAGAATTAAATTCCTAGACAGATTTTTTAACTAGCTGCAATGTAGTTAAATAATAATAATAGAAAAAATGTATAGTTTTTCACAAACAGATAATAGGCTTTCACGGCCGACGTCAGTATTATTGAAACGGTTGAATGCCGGCCTATTAGGTCGTGGTCTAAGAAGAACCAACCGTGTCGGCCTCACCAGCGGAGCCACCTTTAAAAACTACCAGCTTACCATAAACATCTCAGTACATACAGGCCCGGATTTTCCACTAGGCACACTAGGCACGTGCCTAGGGGCGGCAGGCTCAGGAGGGCGGCACAAGGTGAAAAATTATTTGTTAACATTTCATGTTTTCGGTTTTTTGCAAATGAGATATTTGAATAGAGATAGTTAAAATGACTATTTTCAGCAACTTTTTTCAGCAGTCAAGGAGAATTGACTATATAGAAGTTACTTGTTGGGGGGGGGGCTAACAATAGTGCCTAGGGGCGGCAAGATACCAGAATCCGGGCCTGAGTACATATGGTTTGCTTCTGAAGATTACACTTCTTCTTCTTCTTCTCCTTCTTCTTCAGCGGCGCGACAACCTATTACTGAGTCATGGCCTCCTTCAAGACCCTCCACCAGTTGTCCCGGTCAAGTGCAAACAACTGACTGGCTGAGAAACTGATAGGTTTCTGCACATAAAAGAGTTTCACAGATGGGATATGTGAATTCTCCGATCCAACCCCCCAACCTGGAGGACCAGGAACTTTGATTTCGGGGTGCTCTTCCCATAGAGAGTAGAGAGCTTTCACCTTAGCTGACGAGCTCGCTCTACCCGGTCGCAGTAGGCTAACTGACTCAGCCCCTGTGCGCAGCCTTTGGGCTACTATAGCCTCCTCCGCCTCCACACAAGATGCGCATCCTGCTGCCGATGTGCACCATCCTGCCAAGCCAGGCCCAGGATACCCCCAGACTGCCCTGACAGAACCCCATCTCTCGTTTGCTTACCGATCCACTCCGCCGAAGGGAAGACGTTCACTTCAGTACACTGAAGTTGGCCTCAGCTGGTGAGTCCGAAAAGTTTGGTTCTTCAAACACATGACCACGGCCTAATAGCCCGGAATTCAACCGTTTCAGTAATAATAGAAAATAAAGCTGTTCCACACCACTTTGCACACAACCCCCAATTAGCGCTTTCAACTCATCCTCAACGTTATTACAGTACCTATGTGTTTCAGCGGTCCGAGGATGAGCTGAGAGTCTTCAAAGCGCTAATCGGAAGTTGTGTGCAACAGTTTAATATCTGTTTGTGAATCTTATGTCCACTAACAAAACTTTATAATATAGGCCTAAATACATATTTTTTTATTATTAATAAATGCTGAATATATTTAATAAACTAAGAATTACGATTTTCCAAAAAGAAAGACATTTTGAAAATTGTTTTTATTTATTTTATAACAACACAGTAGTTTTATTATGAACGTCATGCTAAAGACACCATACGTCAGGGGCGGTTCGATCTTAGGGCGCTAAGGCGCGCGCCCCCCAGATTAAATCGTATCATTAAACAACCCATTATCACTACTAGTGGAAAGTCATTACATATGTCTTTAATACTTCGGACAAGAAAATATTTTTGTATCAGGTAATAGCAGAAATGTTTTCGGAACAGCATGCATTACGGCGCTCTGATAATCGCGCCCATTTCTCAATTCCCCCACTCTATCCAAAGTTGAAAGAAATTGTAAGCTTAAATAGGGCACTTTACTAAAAATGAACTTTATCTTGTGAAAAACTTACTTTTTTCGTCGGACGCGTTTCGGCTTAGTATCCGCCTTCTTCAGCTTTTAGTCAGACTAATGCAGTGTGACAATCTCACAAATTTATGCACACACACAACTCAGACAGAGTGACAGTACACACGAACTCGTTCGTGCACAGAACTTGAATGATTGAAAATTGTACGCAACTATGGCTGGACCAGTGTGCCCAGAAGGGTACGAATCTAACGCGGTACGTACCTGACCGATGCCTCCTACATCATACATTGTCTAGAGGGTGTTACCTGACTGGGCCAGAACGAGTCACTTTTTTGCTGTAGTTAGTCCACTATCATAGGCCTTCATCGTTGCTTAATCAAGAATTGAACTAGTATGTACAGTATAACATACTGTTGATATGTTCCCGGTAAAAATTATCTTAATTCTGTAAAACTGGTTATCGTTACTTCATTACTACAATTGCAGTTCTGTAGTTATTAAATACACTACATTATATATAGTATACTATACCCTCAAATACACTTATATTACACTTAAATATATAGGCCTACTTTAATATAGTTTCAGTGTTACTAATTTTATGATTCATAATACATATACATTGGAGAAATGTCTCATTACGAAATAAATTAATTAGTTAATTAAAAATTGGATAACTGGTAACCCCGGATATGTGAAAGAGCGGGAAAAAGTATGCAGATAATGAGGAATTACGCACAAGGTTAAGCGGACGGAAGAAAGTAGAACGGACCACTGTACAGATTATTTGACGTGTCTAATAAAGCTGAACCTACGACCGCTCACTTGTACGTATTGAGTGTATTCTCTCTGACACGTTTGTAACCTTGAAATATCTTTATAACCCCTGATCTTTCTCTTCTTCGCAACGCAAACAAAATATACGTTTTTTGTTTACAAGTAATAGTTCACCTCATTACAATCTTGTCACGTTCACGTGTTACGTATTCCACGATCAACCAGAGATGAAAAATACGGTAACACGTTTGTTGTATCCCGGCAACATTTTTCCTTGTACAAGGAAAAACATGTTTTCTGACATTTTCCTTCTTATAACTGATAATTCTCGATTGTTTTTATCCTTTATCTTTCTGTATTGTAATTATTAATATTAAGTATTGTTGTAAATTAAGCATTATTATTATTGAATTTTATTATTGTGGATGGTGAGCATTATTTTTTACAGATTGGCACAGACGTCTCGTGTTCGATCTTCCTCGAGACAGAATCCAACTATCAAAATTTTGTATTAAAATTAGTATTAAGTATATGTGGAATAGAAGTACATATCCTACTATAAACAAAGTTTTTCAGACAAATAAATTATTGGATTCCTGAAAACTGCAACTTCTGCTTTAAAAAATAACAAAATAACTGGAAAAATAAACGTTTCTAAAGATGAAAGAACCAAATAAGAGTTGTATGTGATAAGAAACCTCTTATACAGCCCTCCAGTGCAAGGACCTCTGTACCCCCACATTGTACGCAGCAGGTTTTCCTACAACTACCACGATTTTCATCGACGATATACAGCTCTCCTTGTCGCCAACAGTGATGCCACTACTATTGCTTTTGAAAATATGAAAAAACATAAAACAACTCGGAAGCTGGCTAAAAAAAGTGAAGAATCAAGTTAAGAAAAGCGAATCTGTGTACTTTACCACTCTCAAAGCAACTTGACCATCCGGCAGAATCATCAGCAAACTTATTCCACAAGCCAACAATACAATTGGAATATTCCACAGTCCAACAATGTAAATGTAATTCCACAAGTTCCTAGGAATAAACTGCATGGAAGGCGAAAAAACAGTTTACGATAAATCGTAAACGACTTAGCCATAAGTGATACAAACTACATTGGCTTAATACGACAGAGCGCATTGATAATATATAACTTTTATTTAACGTTACTCTTAACATTGTTGTCAATGTCCAGATCCGTGTAATAAAGTTGGGACAACCAATATACCCTTCAACTGTTCTATTCGTTTCTTTTTCTAACTTTAATAAGGAGGTTGCGTTTTACTGTATCTATCGTCTGCTGAAACTTCTGTCATGGTCATTAAATTGAATTTGACAAACATCACAACCAAAGTAAATGACAATGTTTATTTATTCCAAGTTTTGATGTTTTGTTCCTGCACCGAGATAGTCTTTATCGTTTGCTCTGAGTGGGATGAAATGGTTTTAGAACCGATTTACGGCTCTAGGGAAACGATTCAATTTTTAATAACGAAATAACATGGTGGTATCAATCAAAGGACTAAGGAATAATCGATAAGCACCCGTGATTTGTCAAGAACGACCGATATGCAATGGGTTCTTCAGGTGTCTCTCGTTAGGGCGGAAGTCCGGGACATCGCAGGCAGACCCTACAGAAACATCCTAAAAGCTGACACATGTTATGGGTACTGACTGACTCTGGGCTGCGCGGTTGTGCGTCGCAGAGACGAACCGCTACGAGCTACCTTCTGGAGCTCCGGGTACCACGTCGGTTAAACAGTAAAATACCTGATGATCTAGCGTAACACAAGCTTATAGGCGGACCTATGAATATGCAAACAGCCAGTTGCAAAAGCAATACGGTCCTTCATAACGTGGCAGAAGCGTGTAAACTGAAAATATCCAAGAGGAACCAAAATAACGACGGGCTATGATAAAGACTATCTCGGAGCAAGAATAATACTTGACATCAAACATTGGAATAAAATAACATTTTCAGTTGCTTAGATTGTGATACGTGCCATATTCAATGTAATGACCACTACGGCCGGTTCAGTAGACGATAGGTACAATAAAACGCAACCTTCCTAATAAAGTTAGAAAAAGAAACAAATAAAACAGCTTATATTGGATGGAGCTTAGTAACGTTTTTGGAATATGTTTCAAATTGATATTCCAGAAAAACTAGGAGTCCTACGACGTTTAGGAAGGTGTTATTTTGAAGGGGATAAAATTATCTAAAAAACACATATTTTTATTAGGATGTAATTAAAAACAATTTTTTTTGTGAGGAAAATAGTAAAAACTATTTTTTTTTTTAATTTTTACATTTAAAAATAAAAATTTATTACAAAAGGAACTATAAGCCAAAATTAAATAAAAATATGTGTTTTTTAAAGTAAGTATATCCCAAAGACTGTGCACAATTTCAAAGCAGTAAGTAAGACAGTTTTTAGATATATCAAAAGGTATGTATAAAAACATGAAAAATTGAATTTGCGGGAATCTCAATTTTCAAAATAATATTCCTATCTGTTGGAAAATTAAATATTTATGGAATACGAGGGCTTGATATGGTTTTTTTTTATTACTCTATGCGTACTAAAATAATAAATTCTAATAAATAAACTATATAATATTTTAGTTTACATTTTAATAATTTATAGAAACAAATATTTTCTACAGCTGTCCTTATTAATCTTCTTATCGATCATGTCTCTGTAGTCCACATTTCATTTTTTTACATTGGTCCATATGTCAAGCCCTTTTTTCCAATTTATTTCCAAATTAGTACTAATATGATATAGGCCTATAGTGTAAAATTATATTATATAAATAATATTGTTTTGTTATAATACCTAAATGAAATGTAAATCGCTTAGGTGCTAGGTTTTTCCCAAACAATTTGTTTTTTCCTACAAAATATTTCGAAAAAAATGTTTTAGTGTGTTTTTTATATAAAGAACTAACCATAGAACAAGTTGGGACAAAAAATATTTTTATCAATTTTTGGCCACTTTTAGTAGGGACTTCCCTTACAGAGAAACTGGAAGAATAAAGAACAAAGGGGCATGAACATATTTTAAGGCTGTCGGAAGTTCGAACCCTACATTATTATATTCCTACACGCAAAAGCCACAAGGAAGAAGAAGGTTGGCCGCCCTAGGAAGAGATATACGTATCAGTTGCAGTGTGTTTAAAATCGGATCAGTCATAATTGTTTCAGCCGAAATCGATATGATGATGATCTGCTGGACAAATGTGAAGAGGAACGTAGGATTGGATGCACCCCGACAGTTGGTACAGATAATAATATGAATATTATCTGGCTAAATGCCTTGTTTATTGGCAGTTTGCAAAAAGTAATCAAAATAAACAGACAGATATAAAGTAAAAAGTAGGACAGTTCTATCAGTTGGTAATATAAATCAGCTGATACAGATCAGTCGAAACAGTAATTTCGATAACATTTGTATGATTTATTCTTATCTGTTTCAGTGATTTTCCTATGTCAGTTTTCCATAACTGTATACCTACTCTTGTAACCCCCCCCCGTACAAACCCCACTACCATAATGATAGCATTTACAATTATTGGTCCCATCATTATGTGCGAATAATGATAGGCGCTGCAAGGTACGATCACTCAAACGAATAGCAGAGAACAGGAGTACCTGGATTGCAACGTCAAGGCCTTTTTAGATGACGAAGAAGGAAGGACGCGTATGATAAATCACTGTCTGTTGGAAACACATAATACGAAAGCAGAGGTAAACGCATTAATATAAATGGCAGTAACACTTTGCCAATGTTAATAAGGTCAGAACTATTAGGAACTATTAAGAACTATTAGGAAAAGGTGAAATGGTATTGAACTCCTGACGCTTGTCTCTCTGACAAGATACTATCGTTACAAACGCTCGTGGCTCATGGATTCAATCAAGTAGCACTTTTGTTACCGCCATAAAAGCTGCGTTACAGCGTGAAGGTTGTCAGATGCAATCATACATGTGTAGCTGTGACTACCCATTATGGACACCATTTTAATTGATTTCATTGAAGGATGGACCCCCCCCCCCACACTTCCTCATGACAAATGAGAAATTCAGAATTTTTCCATATAATTTTATAAATACAGTACATTGTATAAATTCTTCGAGTATCAAACGTTGGCGCGTATGTAAGTTTGTAATTGTTTTTTAAGCTGCAAATACGTCATTTACTAAGCGATTGTCATTATTTTATTTTATTAAATTAAACTCATACTTAATTTTATTAATCTACAAATATTGTGATTCCCTATTCTATTAAGTAATAAAATTATTAAGTTTTATTTCAACACACACGCGACCCGTTTATAAATAGGCCTACGATTAGTGATTATAGAATTCCGTTGAAATTTTTAATAGCTTTGCGGAGGAGGGATCGATTCCCTGATGTCCCCTGATGGCCTGGGGCGTAACCTTAATTTCCATAACTGTAAGTCGTACTATCCTGTAGAACAATTGCAAGCAAATGAATTTACTTTTAATGGAACACGGGAGTTTAAACAGTTTGGGGTCGATAATAACTGTACAAAGTGATAGAGAGAAAGATACAATGCTAGGATTTTGGCAAGTAATAGAAGTTATTTAGCTTTACAGCAATAAACATCTATGCAGCAATGGCTCATGGATACCTGAAAGAAATAATTTACAAAACATTCCTGAAGCCAGTTGTTATTTATGGCTCGGAGAAGTAGGCAATGTATAGCAAATTACGAAAAAAAAAAACTTACCGGATGGGAACGTAAAATTTTGCGAGGTATCTATATGACAGTAAAGGAGGGGGATAACTGGAGAAATAGGACCAACCAAGAATGCAGACATCTATATAACGACTTAGACTTGGTGAAAAGTATTAAATGGAAAAGGATTAAGTGGCTTAGACGTGTTCAAAGGATGGAGACGGATGAATCCCGAAAAAGGTTTCTGCTGAGTAACCTTGTGGGATCTTTCGAAATATGGCTTTACCGTAGAATACTGAGCATTTCATGGACAGCACATATAACTAATGTTGAAGTTCTTAGAAAGATGAAGAAAGAAAGGGACGTTATTAACACAGTGAAGATAAGTAAGCTTCAGTATCTGAGACGTCCCCGTCGCATGAGAAATGAACAGAGATTTTACTTATTGCAGTCCACACTACAGAGAAAAGTACTTGGAAAAAGAGGAGTTGGGCGACCGAGAATATCATGGCTGAGAAATTTAAGGACCTGGTTTGGCATGAATACAACTGACTTATTCCGTGCAGCAGTACAGAAAGTTAAAATAGTCTGTATGATATCCAACATCCGAAATGGATAGGAACTATGAGAAGAAGAACCTTGTGGGAGGGGGGATACTCCTAAGAGGAAAACCACGATTAAGATGTTTGGATAAGGTGGAGAGCGATCTCAGACAGCTGAGAGTCAGAAGGTGGATACAATGGGCACAAGACAGGGGAAGAGTGGAAAGCCGTTGTTGCCATGGCGCCGTGGAATGCCATGAGTGAGTGAATGCCAAGAAGTACAGCGCTGTTTATCTTAACTAACACAAGGCATAATTGTACCGCACACATGCTTAAACTTACTCACTCTGTTCTCGACGTCTAAACATTGCACATCAAATACACTGTACTCACCGTCTATGGCTTTTTTCCTTGATGTTTTTTCCAGTTTACATGTTTCAAGGCGCTTGCCTCATCATCAGAACTTATAAAATCAATCTATGTCATAAATAATGACATTTGTCAAAATATTAAAAACACAATACGGCAATTAAACTATGTACATAAATTCGCTTTAAAAATGTTCGGTGTGCCTTGCAAGACAACACGCGCCGTACTCAATAGGATTTATTCCATTTAAATCAATATTGCACATCAGCTAAGAGATGTTTACACACAGCAAACAAACAAAATGAAAAATTGAGTCGAAATCGGGAAATTCTATCGAAAATTATTGACTGCATTACGTTTTGTGGAAAATTTGGACTTCTCTTCCATGGTCATGATGAGACGTCACAGTCATCGAATTCTGATGTCTTTCGAGGACTACTTGAATTTGCTCGAATGTTAGATGAGTCTCTCAAAAGTCATTTTCTGAACTCACGGTTTTGTCGTGTGTTAGACCATAAGCAGGACGAACCTGATCTATAACTTTATGAAGTCTAATAATTTTAGGTATCAACGAATACCTTGTACCATAAGGACACCATGAGAGGGAAACGTAGTAGAACATGGAGATACTTACTTACTGCACGGGTCCTTGTGCTGGGCATCAAGAATTATAGATATGAAGCAGATAGACTCATCGGAGACTTATGGAAATGAGACTTTGCGAGAGGAAGTGGATGTGCAGCTAGCGATTAAAATTGCGAAGAGCTACAAAGAAAAGTGGAAATTTCATGTTGAAATAACAGATCTCCGTAGAATTCTGAAGCTAGCAAAGAACTACCGGCCAGAAGGGAAAAAGTATGTATGTATTGACAACGAGATGTTGAAGACTGAAGAGGCCATAGGAGGGAGAAGAACAGAAGAATTTTAACCAGAATCGCGTAATTTCCATTAAAAAGTAAAAGTATTGTCTTTCCAGTGGATACAAGATCGTATTTGTTGAGTGAACGCAGAGCCTCTGAAGACATATCCTTAGAGTTAGTGATAATTATCTGATCATCGGCAAATAGTGGTCTTAGTGACCCTTACGATATCCTCACCCTCGTGATTTTTTTCTTTACCCCTTGGTCTGTTTAGCGGTCTTCTGCTAATTCTGTAAAGTTCTGTCTCTATTTTCACTGGCCCAAATATTCCCCTTACCATCCGTATCTCGAAAATTTTTGACTTTCCTTCACTTCCCGTTACGAAACATAAATCCTGTTGCATATACCACACTTATGAATTAGAAATATGAATTAGTGGAGTGTGTGTGTGTGTGTGTGTGTGTGTGTGTGTGTGTGTGTGTGTGTGTGTGTGTAAGAAGTCTAATCTTTCTTATCTTCTATCAAATTCTGTGGGAAGCATAATACCTGGTTTGTGTTAACGTATAACGTAATAAAATAATGTTTCCCCTAAATATCATTCAGGTATTAGAAACTAAATACATTTAAGCCGAGCAAGGTCATAAAGGCGTGCACATACTATTGGCAAAGACATGTTGATCGTATGACGAACTCCCGAGCTCCGGCATTATTAAGGGATTACACAACTAGCATATGGTGGAGCAGTTGTTGTTGTGAAGGCGTAAGAAATCAATAATGCCATGGTTTCTACCGCCAAGTTGACGATGATGTAATCTAAAAAAGTAACTGGTCCTCTAATTACAACGAATAACTGTTTTATTCCTCTCCTTCGATCATCGTGTTCGAAAGAGAGTAGACGACGTCTCTTCACAAACTCGTAAAGTGAGTATACTCAAAGTCTGAAGGGCTAGCGTTATTAGGCAGAGATACCTCCAAGTGGTTAACCATCGCCTCGTGAGATACGATATGAGATACACGGTATATACAGCAGATTTCATACGCTGGGAATCGAACCCAAGCCGCGTGACGTACCCGCTATACCAAGGCCGTTCTTGTAGTGGCAAGTCGTCTACGCATGTTTAGAATGTTGGCATCTACGCGTCTATAGAAACGCCATTGACGTTTCTTATGTAACAACAGATCATTTACGATGCGCATATAGATGGACGCCGTTGCCTCATTAGCAGTCTGTGACTGTCTATCGTGTAACCTTCTGACAAATATAGATATTGTGTGCGTGTGCGCACTTAAGCAAATACAAACATATTCAACGATAATTAAACCGAGGTGGTGGTAGCAATGTGGCGGGCGTTGGTATGCAAGGACTGAAGTCTGTCACCCAACTATGATTCTGACGTGAATACGAAAATAGTCAAACAGAATTAAACAAACAAAAAGAGAACAGCGTTCGACGCTCTAAACACCAGTTCGATCCCTTGTTAGAAAACAAATAAATAAACAAATAACCCTGACGTAAAATATAATGACATCTCCGTTCTTTACTGCTCAAATAGCAACCAGCGGTCTTTTGATAAATCCCATATTTACTTTGACAAAAATCTTGAGTATATTCTTTTCTGGACTGACGTTTCGATTTATATTCCAAGACTAACCAAAACTTTTATCTTGAAATGAGACTAGTCAAAATGATTAAATGACACGTCAAAGATCAGACTATCATGGGCGGTGGAACTTTAATACATGAAGCACAGAATAGAAAACACTTCCCATAATGGTCGCTAACCTTATTAGAGGTGATAGCTAGGGGGGATTTTGGAAAAACAGTAATTAATTTCAATAACAAGCAGACCTGTAAAATGTCAATATATAATTAAAAATCATTACGAGCCGTTATATCAACAAACAGTAACGACCCAGTCACCTGTGACAATTAGTTCGATTCAGATGGCTGTGTGAGAACAAGGAAACCGTGGGACCGTCACCGACCAGGAAGTCAATTCGTGGGTGGTATGAAGTTTTCTTCATACTTTGCCGCGTCAGCTGTTTATATAAAATCAGTAAGCGTAAATTCTGCAGCAATAATCGAGCGGTTTGTCGTTTCCCTAGTGATAGTAGTGTTCGTTTTTATGACTATTTTTCAGCTTTTAATGTTTCTCCTTCCGAAAAAAATTAGCAGCTATTATCGTTGATATGATCAACAAAACAGCATGGTTTACTCTACTGTCTTTTGTCCAACAGGGGGAAACATCAAAATATCATCGTCGTCGTCGTCATAATCATCATCATCACCACTACCACCATCAACATCATCATCGTTATCACCATCTTCTTCTTCAGTACAGGAATTAGGCTTCCTGCCTCTTCCATAGTTGATTCTCCCAACGTTTTATTGGCGATGATAGATATCTTTAACCGACAGGTATGAAGACTAATATTCTTTCAAGACCTTCTTACTCCTTCGGAGGTTTTAAGACGTTTTCAGGTGTTATAATGATGTTATATGTTCATATCAAGTGTAAGGAGTATCGTAGGAACACAAAAATGATTGGCTTACATTCCACGACTTTTAGACCAACACTAAGAAAAAGTCGGTATCTTTCTAATTCGCAGGCAGATGGTTTCTTCTTCTACTTCTTGTTCTTCCACAATATGTGATCAACCTTCAAAGGCTGTACCTCCATCTCATCCTGACCCCTGGATTTCTACCGGCTTGCATTCAGCCCGCATACGGAGTGTGTTCCACCAGTATTCTCTCTACATGTGCTTCCCATCTATTCTATATCTTCTCGTATTACACGCATAACTACAGATTCCTAGTGAATATCGTACGTCTGCGTTCCTTAACACATCCAACACAATACGACCCTTCACCTACAATAAGAATGTCACTTTGCACACCTAAAGTCTTCTTTCTTGCTTTCCGGTGGTTGTCGAATTTTACAGATAGTTCAGTTCTTTGGTTTGGCTTTCTTGTAAAGTTTCAGTTAACGCAGCTCGTTTGATAATTGTTTGTAATTCGGGTTGAAATGAAATGAACGGAACGAGGCCGCCAGGAGTCGATAACCCCGTCGTCACCGCTGTGTGGGTGCCCAAAGTTCCGTATCGAACATCTGATTAAATATTCCAGCTGTTGCTGTTATACATAGAGAGGGTTGTTTTATTGTTTATTGAAGTGTGCTATGGTTCACGCATGACTTCCTTCCTTCCTCTACACTATGTCTTACATAGGGGCCCCTCGTAATAGTTGTACAATCTAGACACCCATAGTTCCCGTGCTTCTTCGTTTGGCGTTCAAACCCTTGATACTTTTAGCCTTCTTGGTGACAATTTTTGTCACTGACCACGTTCTGCAGCTTTAACAGAGTCTCCAACACAATCCACTCCTCGCTTCCTATGCCTTCTTGATTTTTCTTCTCGATTGGCTACAACTGTAATTTTTTCGATCTTGGGTAGCTACGGACTTCGTGAAATAACTTTTCATGATCTGCCATGTTTTCTCGCTTTTTGTCCTTCCAACACGACTTCATACTTCAAGAAAAACGAATTTCTTCAATTCTCTGTTTAAACTGGAATTGTAAGTCGCAACGTTGGGACATTACTAAGGATCTTTAATGCAACGGCCCTTCCTTCCTATGCCGTAGCCTTCTCTTAAAGTTACAGTTTTTCCGATACCTTTGACTCTTAAATGCCCGAGCCAAGCATGGTACTTCGTTACTTACTTACGTGTATGGTAATCTTTGGTAGTCTCTGCACATTGGCTTTGCTAATCCCAATAGGCTTCAATTCCTATCACCGTCAGACTCGCTTCAGGGATTAGGTGTAACTGGTAAATCACGAAATCAGAATTATTTTCTTCATTAGGTTTCATTTTAGCCCTACTATTGGGAAACCTAAGATGCCGAATTTATCCCCACAAACCGTTAAGACACGATACGGGGAACGCACATTGAAAATAAACTGAGCAGATAGAATCAACAACAAATAGTTATGCCAAAAAATAATCGAGAAAAGATCTTTATTACGTATTGTAAGAAAGAGCAGTCAATAGTCCATGAACTTATCTGGCCTCTAACCTGACCACTTCTTTCATCCCGTCTACGTTTTACACTTTCCACTTAAATTCTCGAGGTTTAGTTCTTGTGTTATGACTTCGACTCTTTTCTCTCTTTGGAGCACCATCGAATTGTCATTTGTGCAGTCTGGATTATCTTTTATTTACTTATATTGCTGGAAATTTGTACTTGAATGTGGTCAATGTGGTGTTAACCTGAATGTTTATCAGTAAGTCTCTGTGGTGGTTGGAGTCCCCACTCCATGACGTAGCGTTTGGGAGCCAAGCAGTTTTACATCGACTTTAGCTATCCAACAATGATGAATTTATTAAACACTGAAACACCTTTAGCAGTACCTGAGCTGCCAAAAATAAATAATATATATTTCTAATTACAGTTAATGTCATCCTTAAAAATTATATTTAAAAACACACAGGATGACAAAGTTTCGGTTAAATTCAGACGCATTTGTTAGAAAACAGGGAAATATCTTTGATTATTTCTGTAACTTTGGTAAGGTTATTATCGGAAAGTCATAGAAATTATCGTTAACTGAATACGACGACAACTGTTTTCTCCTGTGTATTGTTGTTACTACACATTCGTACGTGACGTCCCCTGTGTCGTCCCCATGAGATGCTGATGTATTTTTAATTTTTCTGATACAGTAGAGCTTATCCTTGTTTTAACACTCTTAGCTTGTCCGTGTATCCTCGTCCATCTAACATAATATTCTTTATCATTTTCTATTTTAGATCGCGCAGCTTGTGGTAAGAAGTATGGAAACGTTTTGGGTTATAACGTCAATGCGTTGGGCGGTAGATTAACGAAGCTAAGTCACCGCAAGACAGCGTTCTGGAAAGAACAAGCCAATTCTAAAACTAAGAGTACTACCAGGCCCTTGCGATTGTAAATGAACATGGAAGCAAGGGCAGTCACTGGTTCTGTACTGATACAAAGTACTGATCTGTGTAATTTTTCTGCATTCAGAAACAACTTTTACAAAGAAATGTACGTATATGTATACCTTTTCATCCATCTTGAGTGCTCTGCGAGTGCGTGTCATAGGCTTTTTAGTTGTTCCAGTCTTGTCGCTGGAAGCCTCTTTTGTCCTTCATCATGTACGTTCTCCTTCCACGATCACTTGGGTCTACACTCTTTCTGATCGTTTATTGGCTCTGATAATTATACAGTACACATAAAGTTCAGATACAAAAATATCAGAGAGAAACTAAAAGATACAGTAATGGCACAGAATGTGCTGGAAAAGTGAGAAAAAAATTGAATGAGTCAGTTGCAACAACAGTGGAAGAAAAGTGTCAGAACTTTAAATGCGCACTCCTGGAGACTGCAAGAGAGAGTTATTAGGAACGGAAGAGAATGAAACGAAAGAATTGGTATTACGAGGAATGAAGGACTGCTATTGAGAAGAGACATGAATCGCACAGGAAGTGTATTCTACGTAGAATTAGGGAAACGAAGCAAGAATATAAAGAAAATATAAAACTTCCAGTTGAAATATGTGAAATGAAGAGAAGTTTTAAAATGGTTTACTCCTGAAAATGGAGCAGGACTTTACAGATGGAGAAATTGTACATTTAGGCTAATATACCAACTTTCTGGGCCAACGATCATCAGGCATCCATTCCACGTGGCCACAATGTGTGAGGCGTTTCGTATTTATACTATCTACAATTGTTTTGCCTACAACGATTAACCTTCTGACACCTTCATTTCTAATGAACTTGAGTCTAGTAACCCTACAATACCTTCTCCAGAAGACCATTTTCGTTGCATGAAGCCTTCGTGAGTTTCCTTGATTTATTTCCCAAATTTCAGACTCACAGGTACTATGTTTTCTAAAATGGCAATGTAAATCATCTTCTTGGTTTTGTGGCTGATATTTCCACTCCAAAGCACGATATTCAACTGCTTTGTCACCACTTCCCTTGTTTTATTTTGTCGCTGACACCTTCACCACTTCTCTTACCATCTGTTGTTAATATCAGCGTAAGGCATCTAAAAAATTCTGTTTTACCATAATATCCGAATCTGCTCCTTCACTTCCAATAACCAGCTTTCGGTATTTCCAAAATTTATGTTGAGGCCTCAAGATTTGCATCCATTATGGAATTTTTGGATTCATGTAACTGAAGGCCTTTTCGTATACAATAATTTTTTGTATACACAACAATCTAACTGTGTGTGTGTGTGTGTGTGTGTGTGTGTGTGTGTGTGTGTGTGTGTGTGTGTGTGTGTGTGTGTGTAACGTTAAATAACCCCTGCCCAAATATGATAACATAATCACCAGAGTAAAAACCAGTAATCACCCATTTTTAAAAGTCAGAAATGGGGATTGGGTATCAAGCTATGAGAACCTTTGTACTAAAAAAACACTGTAAACATTGTAAACAATATTCATAAAAGTGCAGTGTACAAAGTGGAACATAGTGTAATCGGTGAAAGTGTCATACATTTAAAAAGAGCGTCTCACAAATTTGTGCTAGAGATGAAAAAAAATCAGTATTGTAGCAATAGACTATGATACTATTGACAAGTTTTGTATTTTTTGTATTTGTTGTAATTTTATATTGTGTAGGCCACAAAGGTCTTATAGGCTAACTAGGAGTAATATTTTTGTTTACTATAATTATTTTTTGTTTAGATGTAAAATAATCCAGGGTTATATATATAATAATAATAATGGCCAAATAATAATATGTTAGCAAGATGGCATGTAAAAAATAGTGTAGAGTAAGGATACCTTAAATGAATTATAAATCATAAATAAACCAAAATAAAAGGAATTAAAATATAAAATACCAGTAGACAAGTTTAAGTAAAGATATAAAGAAAAACCGTAAATAAATTAAATTTGATTATAGGTAAAATTTGTAAAGGATTATTTTTTCTAAAAAGAAGAAATGAAATAATAATTATTATTATTAGCCTATATACTAAAAGGTATATAGATTAGCCAATAAAAAACCATAAATTTCTTGGTTACTATGAGTAACTAACTAACAAGAAATGGAATTAATTGTTCAGATATATTGGAAGTGAGCAGTTGAAACAAATGTAATGTCTTGTAAAAATTAAGAAAATTATAATTACTATTCGGAACTAACCGTTACAAAATTAATAAATTTAATGAGTAATATCCACTACATCCTAGACATCCTTGGAACAGAATAATTCACGCCAGCAAATTGATGGAAATTGAAAAATCAGCTATCCATTTTCAAGCCTAGTCTACAGAAATTCAACATCGTTGGGTGAGAACGTTTCTTTTTAAAATTTAACTAAATTACACCTCAACTATAAACTTAGAGCACTAGAAACAGCACCATCTCTTTAAATTCATCTGGAGACAAGGTGAACATAAACTTTATTTTAATTAACCAAAAAACAGCAAAACGTGGCTTGATTAATAACATTCCGGCAGCCATTAAATAACGTTCGTGTTGTCAGTGAAGAAACGTAGCCTGCGCTCTAGCGGTCAAAAAAATCAACTGCATGATACAAATTATACTAATTTTAAAATAATTTATGTAAAGTTTGATACTGACCCATATACATTTCTGACTTACTCATAGTTCAAAGAACCTTAAATAACCCTGGGAAACTAATTACTTATTTCTTTCTCTTTATTAAAACTGAAATAATAAATATTTGTTACGTGATATATGTTCGTAAAATTAAGATCGAAGTAACTCTGTGATTTATGACGTAATCGATTATCTATTCATGTGTTGGGAGACCATAAATATTAAATAAATTCAAGGAATGCCTTGTGTTTAAAATACCAAAATGTGTATTATTTCCAGTAGATGTTAGTTGGTTACAGGTAATAAGAAGATCGACAAGAGACAGGGAATCAGTCCGGTCATCAAGAAATTATTACGTACGGTACTATTTGAAGTCATTTAACCTCAAATGGGTTCGTAAAAGCAGACAACAGCTGATGTCACGAGCGGAAAAAATTTGAATTATACTATCGTATACCAAGAGAGTAATTCTCTTTGACTTTCTTTACTCTCTCTCCTAAGACCGTTTGTCAAACAACGGTATTGATTTAATACAGACAAATTTAAGAAAATCAATCAATATCCTTTTTATAATCACACACACTCGATTTTGAAAGCATATAACACAAAGATAACAAATTCTGTAACTCTTAATTAAGCGAGAT
Organism: Magicicada septendecula; assembly: GCA_034769895.1. Taxonomy (NCBI): domain Eukaryota; kingdom Metazoa; phylum Arthropoda; class Insecta; order Hemiptera; family Cicadidae; genus Magicicada; species Magicicada septendecula. Next base: position 399,427,324 of record CM068371.1, on the reverse strand, counting down.
TTTATCGAAGAGTATCTTATAGACGTAAATTACTCGAGACGTACTAAATAATATTCGCGAGACGTTACAATATATATTGTAACGTACCAAATTTGGTAGTTACATAATGTAAACAATTATTACGTCAAGTGACGGGAAATCATGAAAATAGTTCTAAGTACGTAAAATAGTGGAAACAAAAAGTGTGTATCTACAGATATATTATTGTAAAATTCCAACAAAGAAGAAGGAAGTGTAATATAGCATCATCGAGTACAAAAGAGAGAAAGAAAATGACCACGAGCGAATATAAAATGTTAGAAACCAGGCCCAATAGATTCCAACAGTGAGGGGAACCAACAAAAATAATAACTATGTAAAATGAAAAAAAGACAACTCAAGAGCAACCACAATGATGGCAAACCAACCAATCTATTTATAAATATAAATACTATGGAACAACGACTACTACAAATGGAAATATTGAAGAAGACGTTTAAACCAAAAGAAGAAAGGAAGAAGAAGAGCAAGGAAACATGACATGAAGAGTGAAGATAATGTATGGACAATACAAGAAATCACCACTCACCAAGTATACAAGGAACTATACTAGTGACCGGAAGAAGAATAACGATTATCAACTATGAAGAAACAGTGTTTAGCATATTTAAGAAATCACAAACAGTAATAGTGAAAACTTAATGTAAGTGTGAGAACCTGTAACAAGTTAACCAATTTTAACCCAAATAAACCCCACAGACAATACAAGTGAGAAGGTTTATAACAGAGGAAAATGTGTTACCTTTATAGTGGAAACATCAAAGATTAAATAGTTAAAATGCACAGACAATTAGTGTGACCAATTTAATCAAGATTGTAATCCAAAATAGATAATCATAAGACCACCAAGAGAAATGTAAGATAGAACAGTAAAATCATAGTTCATAGAAACTGATAATAAAAGCCTTGTACATTTTAAAATGAAATATAACAGAATGCCACGGCAAGACAGAATAAAATATAAAGAAAGTCCAGAAGAAATAATAACAAACAAGCTAGTTTGTTAAGTATCAAACAACCAATGTACCAAAAATTAGGTACAACACAACAAGAAATGTAATAACATTAGATTAAGAATACTTGTGTTATTGTTTAGAAAAATAGTGTAAACATGTGTATTAATCAACAATTAAACCATTGTAATAGAATACCATAATGAAGTCATAATAGTAGAAGCAAATACTGCATAAGAATATGTTGCACATTGATACATAACCCCATAGGGAGTGCACCTATAACACAAAATCATATATGTTAATTAAACCAAGCAACCATCAACAATTGTTTCAGTCAAAGGTTCATTATAAATAATGATGCACACTAATAAATAATATTTTATACTGAAATACACAGCACATAAAGCAGATTAAAAATGATAGCACAAAGCTAGAAGAACAGAAACCCAATGTGACAAGTTAGTTAAGCAAAATACATTATTAAAACTTGTCCAAGGATTACTGAAAATGTTACCAGTAGTTAGAAAAATATCTAGTACTACTATGAGAACAGATCACAATTATAATAATAATAGTTTTATAATCAAATTATTGGAAACTAACTGACTATGAATGTATAGCCAGATGTAAACAAACACAATGTGACAAATTAGTTAAGCAAAATACATTATTAAAACTTGTCCAAGGATTACTGAAAGTGTTACCAGTAGTTAGTTTTATAGACAAATTATTGAAAACTAAATGACTATGATTGTGGAACCAAATGTAAACAAACACTATGTAAAAAGTTAGTTAAGCAAAATGCACTATCCAAACTTGTTCAAAGGTGAATACAAATGTTATCAGTAGTCAGAAAAATATCTGATACTACTATGAGAACACATATCAGATGTAATAATAGCAATTTAGTTGTTGATTTATTAAAAACTAACTGACTGTCATGGCAAAACCTGATGTAAACAAACCCAATACTAAGAATTGGAAAGCTTTCAGATAGCGAAAGACTGATAAATACATTAAATAAACAAGGTACTATAGTTGTACACTATTTTCATTTGTAACATTATATACCTTATATGGTAAAATAATTGACAAAGTGACAATTTAAAGAAAAGAGAACAGAAGGTATTTTGATAAGACTATTAGTATATGAAAAACAACATTTTTCATATAACAAAGTGTAAACCGATGTAAATAAATGTATATATTATTGTTAGAATGCCAAACAAATGTCATTAAATAAGAAATAATACTGTTATAAGCGATTATGAATAATCGAATATGGACGTTTGAGGACGCCATTACCAAATATTGTTTGAATAATAATTGCACCTATTTTCTGTATTAAACAAATGAGAAATGGACTCAAAACGTTTAATAAGGAGTGTTATTGTGTAATTGGAGTAAGATATGGTGAAATAAACTTATTAATATTAAGATTCACCATAGGAATTTGTGAAATAGTTGTAGTGAGTTAATAATGGACGGATTTTATCCTTGTTTAGACTTTATTTAAAGCCAAAGGTGTCCGCGATCTATTGCCACTAACTATTCAACGATACGACAATTAATAAAGAAGTTATAGCAATTATAAACTTTTTAATCATTTGGTGTATCAACGCTTACGTCACTATAGTCTCCAACCCATATAAGAAATTGGTAAAAAATTAAAAGTTTTATTTAACCGAGGTGTTTTGGGGTGGAGAGTTCGACAATTTAAACCAATCAAATGAATTAAAATAACCAGACAAGCAGGAGACGCTTAGGTGAAGCGTTCAGTCATCATTCAGTCGTCAAAGGGTCTACCAGCATAATTCGACGAGCAAGGTCGATGAAGAAATGTATTAAGTTGTATTTAAATTGTGCGCGACACGTTCATAAGTTACGCTATACACACATAACCTGTACACAACAAAGAAATAACGAGTGTCCAGTGCGAAGTGAATTCAATTAATAAACACGGCCAGTGTATAATAAAGGTCGTGTTTTCGAGTTTTGTGTTTTGTAAAAAACAGGGAGTACTATATTTTTATTATTTAACAAATAAAATGGAAATAATAATTTCTGTTAATGAACGGAGAATTATTGTTTGGGTACTACTCTAGTCAGAAGTACCGAAGTGTATTAATCATGATGAAAATTATCAGAATTAAATAAAAGAATTATCTCGCATTTATTAATTTAAAAAATAAATGTTTTACGATTTTATCGTACTTAAAGAAGTTAATATTAATTTAAATATTACAAATATGAGTGTAATGAATAGTCGCTCATTTGACTCATTTCGTTCGATTTGACTAATAAATAATTTTTTTTGCGAAAAATATTCTAATTAACTGATAGTTACACATCAGATGCATTATGAATAAAATATATGTGTTTAGATTATTAAGAACTCAATGAATAATTTACTTATCCACAGTAACTACTTACGTTTGTTAACTAACCTAGAAATAATAACGACAACTTTGTCACCTTTTCATAATTCTGTTCTCAAGTAATATAAATCAAATGAAAGCTATCACAAGAGTTTTTTATTATAGATTTTTTTTCTCTTGCCAATAAATGATTTTTATAACCAACTAATAAATAATAGTAGTAATTTTTAACAGTGCAGCACAGAGCACATGTTATCAAGGTAACTGCTGTGTCTATTATATTCAGCGTACGATGGTACGATAGTTATCGGTTTTATGGTACCGACTTTCATTTTTAATATTTGTTTGTTTTTTTGTATTAATTCTTTATTAAATATTGTTAGAAAAGATAACATCTTGTATCTGGTATCATGCAACTTCCAAGAACACACGAACTTGGTAACTTAACTGTGTAAAGAGGACATAACCTCGCTAACTAAAGTTATTGTATCAGATCTCAGTGTTACCAGCCTTGAGGTTAAAAGAGTTTTAAAAAATTGCTCATAATAATTATTATTTTGTAAAGATATTAGTGATTGATTGTTTATTTAAAAGAGTTAATGGCATTTCAGAACTGTTAATAAATCTCAATTATTTTTACCAGTGGAAAGAGTTTTTGATTTAAAAAATTAAAATAGTTTAATTCTCATAACTAGTTCTATCAGAAGGTGGCGGCAGAATTTGAATGTTCATTACATTTCAAATTACAACTAAGCCCTTATTTTAGTTTATTGTGCATATGTATTATTTAGGATATTCAAGTAGAATATCCACATATATGTATAAAGTGGAAGAAATCACCAAACAGAACATTGATAACATCCACATATGGTAAGTGGGGAGGTGAACAGTGAAGTGCTAAATACTTTTTTAAATTGAAAGAATTAAACGGGAACACCCACACAACTATTATTAATAATCAACACTACTAATAATAATTTTAATTTAAACCAACTTTTGAAGAATATTGATTGAAGATAACACCTTCAAAGAAATATAACAACTATATCTACACTTATCTATCTACATTATATCTGTTTTGTAATAGAGTGGCTACCCCAACAGCGGGGCTTAAAGGAGAGTATCATTATAACACCATAAAGAATCTGGTTTGTAACAGATTGGCGCTCCATCGCGGGGCTGGATTGATTGAAGACAACATTTCCAATTATAAAATATTTATCTGTCTTCTACACACTATATCTGGTTTGTAACAATATATATATTGCAACGTTACAAGTATTATAACGAAAATTACACAAATACATTACCATGTACTCAACGCAACTATGAAGTGTATACCGGCCAGGTCGCAGGATTTTTTATTCTCGTTGCGTCAAGTATACGTAGTTGCACAATAATTAAATAATTTTCAAAGAGGATTGAGATTTTGTTGACATGAAATAATTAATTAAAACCGTTTCAATATAATCATTCTATGATTTATTAATATTAATAGAAAAATGCAAATATTACAAAATTCGAATCTTAGATAAATAAAAATATTTTCTTTTATAAGTTTACACAAATACAATGTAAACTTCTGTGGATGTTCATGACATATAAAATAAACAACCGTATAATCTTACTAGCTAAACAGACATGTTAAACAAATTATGTAAACCTTTTTATTTCAGTGTGTCTGACTTTGACTCAAATTTTAAATAATAGCAACTCATTTACAAACAAAAATAATATTCAAACTCAAGAATAAAACTAATTGTTGCTATAAACAAAATAGAAAATAACATTTACTTCCAACTTATTATTTATGTCTACTGACACACCCAAATTGTAATATACAACAAAAGATTAGTATTTTTAAATTTTCTTGTTAAAATAAATTATTTTCTTTAACTACTATTTAAATTTAAAACTTTAAGCCTTTACTGTTCATATATAAGTTTCTTTTGAGAGTTCTTTTCACAAACAAAAATATAATTGTTTATTCATCACCTGCGTACTGCCGACGTTACCGTTGCGTGTGTGTGTGTGTGTGTGTGTGTGTGTGTCCTGAATTCTGAGAATTTGATGATTATGATGATTGTGCTGATGCTGTGTTCTCTGTCTCTACGGGGTGTTGTTTGTGATGGTCCAGAGTTCCTCCATAAGTCTTGGTGTGCGTGGTAAAGATGACGATCGATCGGCAGACCGGCAGCGTGACGTTGTGTGACGATTTCTTGAGTCTCTGAGACCGCCCCAAAATTGCCGGTGGTATTTATACTGGACGGCAATCTGACAAGTCCAGGACTGTTTTCGACCTGTTAGATATTTCACTATGTGCAAAGCGTCCTTTTAATTACAAATCACTTTTTGGTTCATTTTCGCGATTTCGTAAACATACTCGTAGCACAAGCGATATCATCGTTTGCGTAATTTTTTTCTGGTCACGCACATATAACACACATATTAATTACTATTTAATTACACTAATAATTAACATTAAATTACCTGGTGTCTTTATTATTGCAAATTTCTGCAATACTTTTACATCACTATATTCGTTAAAAATTCCTTAATGTAATGGTGTTTTTATAATGGGGGAAGTCTTTGTTCACAGGTTTAAAACGTATTAATTAGTTTATTTTTATCCAGTTAAAACCTGATTAGAGAGAATTCGTACGCATCACCCCAATCGTAGATTCTTGCCTGTCGTAGCTTGCGGTCACACACACAAACATACAAGCGCTGTATTCACTCGCGGGGGCAGGTGTACGCTTTCTGACAATTCTTAGCCAGCATTATATTGTTAAAAACTGTTCATCATATATTTTATATGCTAAATATTTACAAACATACCGCCCTGGGAAAATATGCAAATATATGTATTGTTGCAATATATATTGTTACGCTATAAAATCTCCACCAGAATAACAAATGAAACAACGTTAAGAATTAACAACAACTATGCAGTTAGCAACGCAGAAGATGAGAAAAATACAGTCATTTTAAATAATAAAAAAATAATAAAATATAGTGATGACCAATGACCAAGACGATGACAAAGACAAGACCCCACCCCAAGTGATTGGCATGCATAATGACCATCAATACCAAATAACTTCATAGAAAAAATGAGAATATGTTTGTTTATAACAAGCATTGAAAGTACAATACCTACCTTAATTAAATATGTAATAAAATAATGAAATAATGTGTGTATAACTTCAATATAATACTGTTAAATAACAAAGAAATAATAAGTGTTAATTATAAAAATAATTCACATAAATCAAATCAATGAAACCAAGTGATAAGTAGATACACAGTGAGTGAACAAAAACATTGTGATAAGTGATATACGATAGTGAGTGGTTATAAATATATATTTGAGAATACTCAATCACAGCGTATACTAAAAGGACAAAAAGTATTGAACACTAAAGTAAAAGTTAACTCAAATACATGAAATAAACCAAGTGTAACCCATAATCACATGTGAAAACAAAACAAACGTTACATCCTATAAGGGATGAATGATGTTTTATTTATATTTGTAATTGATGAAGGAAGAGGAGACTCTTGGAGTGAATTAACAATCATTATAAAACATCCACAACAACTTTGTGTTATGTATATTGTTACAATACAAAAGCCACCCCAATACCAGGGAAAAAACTATGAATCAACTATATTAAATGTATAACTAGTGAAAATAAAATGACTATGACGAGACAAATGACTATGACCCAACCCAAGTGATTGACTCTACGATGTTAATCTTCATGCAAATTTATTTGCATATATTAATTATTCATTAATTATATAAAAATTGATTGATTACTTTTATAGGTACGTAAATCTTTACTTAATATTGCCCCGTGATGTTGGAGCATCATGTACCACAATAATAATATCTGAATGCAAATTGTTGCGTAAACTGATTTAATTATCTCCTTAATAAAGTTGTGATCAAAATGTATCTAACTCTGAGCTTGGGTTAGCATATACGATATAGTTAATGTCATGTGTTGAACTCCCATATGCAATGTTAACAAATTCATTTCTTTAAATAATAAATAATTGTATAAATTGAATTAGAGTTAATTAATTATTCACGCTCAAACTTGCTACGTATGAAATTACTTCTGACTTTAACTGTCTTCGAAACTTCTATTCTGTGCATCTTTCTGAGTAATTTTATTTGATAATCGTTAACTTGAATTATAAATATAGATACTGTTTAATGAAAGGTTAAGTTGTGAGTCAGGGTTTTACATAAATCAATAGAATACTAACGAATCCATTCTAACTTACGTTTATTAAAATCATTTTCATTCTTATTCATGTCATAACATTAATTTAAGAGCACTTACAAATCTTCAACAAAACAATAAAATTCTATGCCACATTTAATAATTCAATGAACAAATTTAAATAATTACGTTAAAACACATTAAACATTTATATGCATGAAATAATCATAATTAACAATACCCATATCAATCATATACATAACTAAAATCCTGTTCCTGCAACAGACACATCAAAATACATAAGTTACATAGTACAAAATATATTAACAAGAAGACATGTATAATATTCTAGAACATAATATTCCCTACTTATGGATTCGTATCTATCTGACTCATATTTATATAACTTTCTCAGGTGGTTTGGTTCTAAGTGTCAGGTCAGTGATGTTTGATAAATTACTAATTATAAGAAGAGGTTAGTTTTGTACTTTACTCGTTCTGCCGTGGTGTGTCTCTCCCATGATGTATCCCTGCGTTGATGAGTGGGGTTAATCCATATAACACTCGATCGCAAACACTTCCGCACAACGCGACAGTCACTTCGAGCTTTTGGGTTTATTATAATATAAGTTGTGGCATTGTTCTCGTAATCGGTCGGCTACGTTTTACACGCGTATGTGTCTATTTCGCGGTTCACAGTTCGATACCGTATGCTTCTAATAGTTGTCCATACCGCACGACCACTCTTTTCGGCGCCTAGATCGTTTTCGAGTTCATTAGGCACTTGTTCACAATTCTATTTACTTGAGTTAATTACTAAACATTGTAGTATGACTACTTTTTCTGTAATTGTTCAAAAATGTCACTTCACAATGTCAGTATCTTTATGACGGTGAATTGCATAGAATTTATATAGATTGTTACTCGCGCTTCATCACGAATACTACTGTTCCGTTTTACGCTCTGAGTCTTATTCGCGCACTTCCATTTATTCGTAATAATGTCTTAATCGTCTCTACCGAAATACATTTTAACTTACGCACTGCATTAAGTTCTTGTAATTGAACTATTATGAAATGAAATACAAGTTCAATAGACTGTTCGAAACTCTGAGTAAACCGAGTTAAGAATTATAATAAACTGAGGCAAAGATCTTAATGAACTGAGCCAAAAGTTGTCGTACACTGAGATACAATTTGAATTAACTGAGCGAAAAATTAGAATGAACTGAGATAAAAATTTGTAGTAAACTGAGAGAGCGTCTCCTTGTGTAAACGGTTTTTATTTCTTCTGATGTTCCCACTCTTGGGATTCTGATGAACGCTCAAACTTCCCACCAAATCATCTTTGGTAGGTTCATTCCATGGACCTCCCTGTGTCCCTTCGTCTCCAGTCAGTATTTCCAACGAATTCTCCACCCAGCGCCGTTTGGAGAGGGACGTTCATACACGAGATTCGCTCTCTGGTCTCAAGCTCTTCTCTGAACCATCCCCTACAGAAGTTCCCTCCGGAATTCTCGTTCCTCATTGGCTGGTTGGCTTTCTCGACTCGAATTTGACGTAGTCCACGTGGACTGGATGAGTCGCTGTCTTACGTACGTTGCCCCGTTTCTGGAATCAGTGTTAAGGCTTCGTTTCAAAATCACATCTGCTACTTTTGGTGTAGCGTGTCGAATTCTCTCATTGTTGGTACGCTGACGACTTCCTTCGTCAACTTACGGGTGGCGTAACATCTGTGCTCTACCCTAGCGTCACTTAGTCGCCTGTCTTATTGTCCTTGCATAAACCATTGTCTTTGAGAAGTCGCACACATGGTTATGAACAATACTTTCGCCGTTGGTTCTGTGTTTTTCTCGCTACTGGACGGATGTAAGGGTAGTCTCCTTTTGTCCTAATTGTGCAGTCGGGCATTCCCACGCATGGTCCAGTTGGCTGCAACATGTGCCGTACAGCTCATTGTTCGTGAATAGTTTTTACTACGTCTTAATTGAAAGGAAAGGTTTGTTCCTTTTCGTCGCCCACCCTCGAACAACGCTAACATGTGTCACTTTTGACGGGCTCTAACTGCTGGTGTACTTCCCTCGCAATAACCCAAAAAATTTAAAAAAATATATGAAATATTAATCATATTACAACTCAATAAAATGAAATAAAATGAAATCAAATGAGAAGGTAAATGAAAAGGAAACAAACAAAATATAAATGAAATAAAACGAGAAGGTATAATAAGGCACAGACAAATGATATAGAAAAGGAAATGAGAAATAGTAAAATCAAATGATAATTATTAGAATCAAATAAATAATAAATGTAAATGATAATTATTAAAATCAAATAAAGTAATGACAAACTAAAGAACACTAACCAAAGAAATAGAGATTAAATGTTAGAAATAACTCTATAATGATATGAAATTTGTTAACAGTATAACTAACCATTATGAAGTGAGAGATAGATATATAGTGAACATGATTAAGTGAGAAAAGAGAAATTAATATTAGGGAACACCCACTAGTAACACTCAAATACTATAAAAAAGTGCAATGTGCCAGTGTAAACCCCCAAAATAAATAGAAAACCCTACTGATAGGTATAGACACCTAAAAACCAGTGATAAACACTACAGTTTAATGGTTTAATGGTGAAAAGTGCTAGAAAAAAAGAATATTGTTGTTATTAAGATTAAGAGTGATTGTAGATTAGGAATACAATGGTATACAGGGAAAATCCCATGAGGAGTCGAAATATTAGTGTTACCATGGTTAGATAGTAAAGTTTAGAAAAGAAAACTATACTAAAGAATAGAAAAGCAAAATAAGTAAAACATCCTATGTTCAAAGGGATAATTAGTTAGATAAAGTAAATGGTGTGATAATGTTAGTCACCAAAATAGTTGAGAATAAACAAAATACAAACAAGATTAGCATAGTAACTGTTAAAAGATTTGTTCAATTAAGTTTATGAGAAGGAATATGGCTGAAAGAGGTATACAGACCATAAACCTAAATGTTGTGTTATGTTTTATAAATAATAGTAAATAATAGACAAGTTATAAAAAAGGGCAATATAGATAAGTAAAGAGATAAATCCTTACAAACCTAATAATACTGGAAAAGCAATTAGAAAATAATAGGCAAGCCATGATTTTGTAAAATAATGAGAACATACAATTATTATAAAGCAACCCAAATCAATTCAAAAAGTAAACAAATCATTTGTGACACAAAACAAAACATGTATAAAGGTAAAATAATATTTAATTTGTGTAAAATAAGAAAATATAGCCAATTACTACTTAGGCCTATAAAATGCCTAACTGTATAAATCCAAAATCAACAAATTATAAGAAATTAACTATAGTATTAGCAAATCCAGGGCAAGTAACTAGTTAATGATAATTAGTGAGGGAATCATATGGAAATGTAAAAGTTAAATTAAGGACATAAAATAAGAAAGAAATGTAATTACATAATATGAACGTTATTGTCAAAACATTAATACACAAGCAAACCCAGCTTTGAGGGATGTCAAAATGATCTTTGAAAGAAAATAGGAACAAGTGTGATAATATCTCATACATTGATAAGAAGACAGAAGAATAATAGCAATCAGAAGATATTTAGACATTTTGAATAAAAATTCAAATATCATAACAATAGACTTAAATTATGAACAGCCAATGAAAGTCAGTCAGTTGCCATAACAACCGAACGTTACTTATTATTATTCCGTTAGAAACAGTTAGTTCATTATTGAAGCTCAAGACGAATAGACGCCAAACCGTAAATGACTCAAATTTTAATTTAAAACAATAAAAAGTAATCAAAATTAATGACAAGAAGAGAAACAAGAAGTCTGATGAATAAATAAATGGTATTAGTAAATGGTATTAGTCCATCCAACCGAGGCCAAAGACCAGATTAATAAATTCAAAATTAATAATATAGACCAACTTATACGGAAAAGACGCCAGGCGTAATTACATTCCTAAATGATGGAAGATTGATGACAAAAAAGGACCCAACCTATTTCAACAGAAGAACTCTTCGCCATAATTCAACCGATTTGATAAGTATTGCTGAATTACCCGAATTTAAGGAATAAATTCTTATTAACTTTTTATCACAACACTATTAACTCTCACTATGAACTGATAATCAACTTTCTTTCAAGGATTAATTAAAAATAAAACACTAAATTTATATGAAACTAGAAAATAACCTGTATAAAAATTACGAACTTTTGACACACACTTTTTAACACTTCAGGAACAAATTGTAATTACACCTTATAGTACATAAGTACCAGTAATGTAAGGTAGTGTACTTTATTGTAATCATATCAATATTTTTTCGTAACTACAAGAATCCAGATTAATTGAACGAAATTAAAATAAACATTTATAAACGCCATGTCTAACTAAATCGTTCTGAATCGACTTTCGCCTACCTTGGGAATTAATTGTCTCATGATTGCCGGAACAACTTTGTTTAATAACAATATATAATTTTGTATAAAAATGAATAACAACTAATCACAAGTTAATAAACTAGTACAGAGTTGTAACCACTGTTCTTTATTTCATAATAAATTGTATTATATGATTTGTGTACATTAGCGATGAGCGACAGTGACGGTAAGCGCTAGGCATCGGAAACTCTGCGAACTACCAGCAATATTAATAAACCCGCACGTGGCGGGAGTAATTTGAATTCACCATACCGTCATAGAACGAACGCTCGATAGTCCTATTTTTTAATTGTTTTCAGATTAAACAATTTGGCGCCACCCGGGAAATACAACCACATATTAAAGGACAGGTAAGGTTCCCACTCGCGAGTACTGGTAATTCGTGAGATCGCGACGGACATCGTCAGCATAAACATAAAGTAACGACTACAACGTATGACGCGAACACACGAAACACACTTTTACAAAGACGACAGAGTCTTCTCGTTACAATATAAAATATAATGTTTGTCCGACTTTGTAAACGATGGATAAGTAGAAGGCTCATGGAGTGGCAATAATCAGTATAAAACAATAACAATGATTTGGTATTGTAGATGAAAACTGATGGTATATTTGAAAGTTGTAATTGATGAAGGAAGAGGAGACTCATGGAGTGAATTAACATACATTGTAAAAACATTTTCAAAAAATATGTGATAAATTTTAAGACTATAGATAAAAATGACATGATCATCAAAAGACTTGATACAAACCGTATCATAATATTATTATATGTATAAATATGTTTCAAAAGTTGTGTTAAGAAAAAATATGTAATTAATATTAATTTCAAGAAGTTCCAAGTTAAAAGATAGTCATTATCAAAGTGATTATGTTAACAGGTATGATCATTTTAGTAAAGTTCAGTATCTAAGTTATATTTATACTATGTGGTAAAGAATGTTAACAGTTAAGTAAATTTTGTTCAAATGTTAACTAAGTGTAATTAATAAGAATCAGTAGATTATATAATGAGTGGGCAGGAATATAAAGTGTTGTAGACAAAAGGTAGCAAAACTAGGTATCAAAATTAAGAAATTGTTAAAAAATAAGAATAGGCCTAAAGTAAAATGTTGAAATTCTCATTAAGTATACAATAATAGAGCAATAGTATATAAAATTGAAGTACTCAAAGGTGACTAAATTGTATAAATTACTAATAATTGTAAACCTAGGTAAGCCTAGATCAAAGATAAGATTATTGCAAATTGTAACCAGTAAATAGATTTAAGTGAAACAAAAGGCATGTAAACATAATATAAATAGATAGGGGAATCGTAAAATCACACATAATACTAACAAAACTCATTAATAAAAGAAATAAGTATAAAAGGTACACAAGGCCTATACAGTAAAATGTTAATTCAGTAATTATAGATCACACACTAAGCATGTTTGGTCTCAAAATAATTTATAGAAAGAAAGGAATCCAAAGATAAACAAAACAAGTTTATTAAATGTATCATAAACTAAATATTTAAATTAGAAACATTTTCGACAATTTTATAGAAAATTAAGCCGAATATAACAATATAATAAGAAAACTAATATAACGTGTCGGCTACGTTATAATCCAGGGAACCCGTAATAATTGACTCTAGCCAATTATACAGGCTGCCTACGTTGTAACAAACTGAAAATCAAACACAACACTAAGAATAATTATAATCACTTTAATTGCAGGAAACAAGGGGAGGGAATTTAGCTGATTTATGCACTCACTTTAGTATGTAACAAGATGACATCTCTTTATTAACATATGATATATCACATTACATATAAAAAAAATTTACTCCTACAGCAATAGTAAAGGGGTTTTCTGTCAAAACAACTGATCACACAGATCATGTATTTTACCTCGGATCCGAGTCTCTTTTAATCTAGTTAAGAAGTTTCAAATTTACTTTACTTATTAAGAAGGTTGCATTGTTACTTAAACACCATTTGAAGAATGGTTTTATTTAGTTAAGCGATTCAAAGTTATATCTCAAGAGTAATGTTACAACGTATGATTTCAGAAATTAATGGTTACATCATTCTAAAACTTAATGCTTAGAGATTGTCTTTTAAAAGTCTTTGGCATTTATAAATACTTATATTTTAAATATACATAATTCACGGAAGACGAGCTCCCGAGTCACCTCTTAGATAAGCTTTATCTGTCCATGACCTGGGGCGTGAATCTTCGGTACTCTCTTAGTCGAGGGTTGTCATCGGGGTAGTGTTTCCAGTGGAGGTCCTCTGAGTGAATTAATGAGGAGATGGATGTTATGTAGCGTGAAGTCGTCCTGATCCTCGGTGGTAATGGTAAGTGTTGTTTAGGTCTTAGTCGTCACTATCCACAGTTATGCACATCACATATTTAACGGCACCGTAGTACTGGAGTTTGCATCTTCTTTTCACATTATGTCGGAATTACTTTACTCGAACCATATTTGACCGTTAGTTTTTTTTATTAACCTGAGATGTCACTTTATACACTAGTTTTCCTTTTTCACATCTTTGTTTAACAAATTACTCACTACATCTTCGATATTTATAACTAGCTCCCCACGCTTTTAGTGGAAGCTAACACTCAATTAAAAATAAAAATAAAAAATTTTGTGAAGAGCCCTCGCTTGGAGGTGTTTACAGTTTGAAAGCCGCATCATTAGTCCTGCATTGTTACAACAGGAAAATTGCAACGACGCGGAGTGAGTACTCCGCCATAATATAGTTCCAACTCTTTATTAATAATACAGTCTTACAGTTTGACAAAATAAACTATCGAGACTTATCTTGTCTACAGGAATTATTACAACTACTACTTGTGACTTTAAATTATTAATTATTTACATTATGATTTATAGGTATTTCTTATTTAATGCAGGGTCGGTATGCAAGTCGGATCCGGAATACACAGGTCATAGCATGATAAATTTACTAAAGGGTTAACGGTATTATTTTTAACTTTTACTTTCAGATTTTTAATTACTTATTTTAGTTAGATTTTCCTAATTGATTCTCATTACTATTATGAGTTAGTTCAGGGGTATTTGGTTTAATAGTGCGATTAATGTTCTTACTTACTTCCCGTTTTATATTTTTATTATTAATTTTTTTTTTTTTAATTTACAATTTAATTTTGTACGGCATAATCGTCCAGAACAGTAAATTTATCAATCAACCGCCTACACGATTTGCTTCGTTCTAGTCTGGTAAATTATTATTGAATAAATCATATTAACTACACAACACTTCAAATTTGTAAATCTTGCATTCTTATCTATGTATTTTTAATCTTCCCCACAGTTACAAGAACCTTCACACCCTGAATTAAGTTAATTACAAATTAAAACACATTATATAACCGAATCTAAATAAAGTATCGGACTGATAAATAATCGATTCACGCAATCTATAGCCCATGTGTATGTCAGTTAGAACATATCTTATTCAATGTTGAAGAAGTAAACAAATAAAGAACCTTTGTATAGTTGCAAAATCTTGTCATTTGGAGTATGATTTAATGAGTTGGGAATGAAAAGTAACTGACTAAGTATAGAATAATTGGTTAACATAAACAGTGAAATAACCTCTAAGTTTCGTTGCTCCGGTACTACAGCGCTTATAGCGGAATTCTCCGACACCAAAGAGAGAGCGTAAAAATACAAAATTATACATAATTCTCTTCAAGGTATAATAGGGTTGAACGAAATTACAGAATAATACATTAATTATTTAAGTTTCAAGTACACTAACACTGATATTTTTTAGAGAGATAAGTTAATATTAATTAATTAAATCAATATATCCCACAACTCCAAATATCTCAGATATTTAAATAATGAAGTAAATTAAAACGATCTAAGAGAGTAAAGACAGGGGAACATACCCGTTCATAGCAACGAATAGGCTTACATTGTGTGAAAATAACGAGACGCTCGTACTCGTCTTATAACAAATTGACGAACCCAACAGTGGGGCTTAACCCAGTAATACCCGTTGTATAACAAATTGACGAACCCAACAGTGGGGCTTAACCCAGTAATACCCGTTGTATAACAAATTGGCGCTCAACTTGTGTAGGGCTTAAGTTAAGTAACTATAACTATATTAATATTACTTAACCAAAGCAGGCAACTGTGGGAGAATAAACATGCATACCAGAGGCAGATCAAGGATTAGGGCAGGAGAAACGGAGAAGGAAATAAATGAACAAGAACAGGAAATAGAACTAATAACAGATAGTGAAATGGAACAACAGACAGACGAAATAACGGAAACTGAAATAATTACGGACAAGGAAAAGGAAATAATTGAAGAAGTTGCCCAAGGGGACCAACCAGATAAATCCAACAAAAAGGAAGACATGAGTATGCAGGAGCTGTTGAGTATTATAATGGAAAGCAATAGACAAATGAATGAGGAAAACAAGGAGAATTTTAGGAAAACAAATGAGGAAATTAAAGAAACCTCAAAACAAATGAACGAAAGACTAAACCAAATTCACGAAAGGTTAGATAGGAATGATGAGGGTTTAAAACAAATGAAGGAAGACATCTTACAAATACATGAAGAAAATTTAAGGTAAATTAATGAAAAAATTGAAAAAATGAGAAAATTCATGTAACAATTAACCAAAAGGTAGACCAAAATAATGAGGAAAGAAAATTAGAAATAGCTAAAACAAATGAAGGGTTAGAAAAAACTAACGAAACAATAGTACAGGTTCGTGAAGAATTACAAAATAAAATTAATGACATAAAAATTGAAAGTAAAACAATGGTCGAAGAAATCCAACAGGAAACTGTCGGAAAATATGAGCAAATTAAAAACGAAGTACATCAGGTACGGGAGGAGAATAAAGAAGGGATTACGCAAATACAGACAGACATGGGTGAACGACTCGAAAGAGTATATGGCAATTTAAATAATATGGAAGGTCAAATTAATACCAGTAAAAATAAAATAGAGGAAATTAGTAGATGTGAATTACAATTACAAGAAGAAGTAGATTCATGGCGGGATAGGACATGCCAACATAGTCATACAAATAACCACGAGAACCGGGAGTCGATTAATTTTCGTAATTACAAGCGCAATCCTATGGAATTTTTAAAGAGATTGGAAGAGGTGATCGCAAGAAATAGAGAAAATCGCTGGAGTATTATACGCAGTATGATTGATGAAACATTTAAAGATACCTATGATAATTGGTGGACAGCGGTGCGCCCGGATATACTGCACATGACTGAGTTCAAAAAACAATTTAAAGAGAAATATTGGTCTGAATCGACCCAGAACATGATTAGGAATAATTTGAGTAACGGTCGATACGAAACAAACATAGGCCAGTCTCCTACTTCATACTTTCTAGGAAAAGTATGTATGGCACGGAACTTAGAGCCCAGAATTCCCGAAGAATGTTTGGTGATACAACTATCCTACCATTACGAGGAAGGGATAAAAAATGCACGTATGTGTAGTCAAATCAAAACGATTCCAGCCATGGCCAAATTCCTGGAGAATTATGAGCACGAGAACCAATACCAAATAAATAGGATGTTAAATTATAAATATCAGAAGTATAATAATAACGCGCCACCAACCAATTCTCATAATAATGATCACAATCGACCTGCGCAGAACGTTAATGCCAATAGGACCCAAAATGAGCACGCGAATAATAATTCCAGGAACTATAATTATCGTGGCAATAATACTTATAATTACCGCGATAGTCGCAATAATAGAGGAGATGGGGACAGACGACCCAATAATTATAGGCATAACGTTAATTATATCTACTTCAGGCCTCAAGGTAATCAGCGACGGTATTACCGAAGGAGTCACCGATATGACAATCATTATGACCAGTCCCGGCGTGAAGACAACTATCCACCTGAAAGAAATTATAGGATAGCGGAACCTAATACGGAGGATTGCACCGAAACTGTACTAAATCAACACAATAATCCAAATGAAAATAGAGAAGAGGGGGTAAGCCCTCATTTAAACTAATAGAGGCAGTGAAAAATAATGAATACCCTTCACTGAACCGTAATCTTGGGGAACAACGACTTGTAAACAAAATTAAGAGTAATCATACCATAACTATAATTAATAACCACTATTTAAAGAATATCAGAGAAGATTTATTGGAAGAGGATAAGAAACATGTAAACAGTAATAGTAATAACGAAATCATATATGTAACAGCAAAATTAAATGGGGTACAATCTACCATAATGATAGATACTGGATCTAACATATCGTTGATAGACAGTACTGAACTTGAAAAAATACAGCAGAAGGCCAATTGCCCATACCGACGTTACCTGTCAATAATGTGATAATTATCGGAGCCACTGGGAGACAAAATAAAACAGTTAAAAAACAAGTATCGCTCGATCTTACCAATAATAATATGACCCTACCAATAGGATTCTTGGTCGCAACGGGATTACCGTTCAATGTATTGATTGGATGCGATGTATTGCGCCAACATTCCACAGTAATTGACTTGCATAAAGGCATAATATCTTTAACATCCGAAGAAGGATTATGGACAGCAGAATTAATTGACACTAATAGAACCATTCCAGTTAACACCAGATGTCTAGCTATAAAAAGCTACTTTTGTAAGAAAAATAAAATACCAGGAGTCATTCAATATGAGGACGATGATCCCGAACTATGGCAGAGTAAGTTAGAAGAGGTCCGAGAATTCCAAAGGGAAAAAACTTATAGACAAGTAAGTAAGGTACAGGCCGAAAATTTAATTCAAATATATAATAAATACAAACATGTATTCTCCAATGCTCCAGGTAAAGTAAAAGGATATCAGTGTGTGATAAATTTTAAAGAACCAGTGAACTTTCGCAGAAAATCATACCCAATTGCTTATTCCATAAAAAGCGAAGTACGGGACGAGATTAATCGTATGATTCAAGATGACATAATAGAATATAGTCAATCACCATATACCAGTCCCATAGTGGCAGTCCTGAAAAAGAACGGAAAGGTGAGAATTTGCCTAGACGCTGAGAAATAAATAAAATGATCATCAATGATAGGACTTCACCAGGCGAAATAGAAGAAATTTTAAAGAAATTCCACGGCATTAAATACATCAGTACTTGGGATACGGTATGCGGTTACTGGCAGGTCGAACTACATCCAGATAGTAGAAAATACATGGCGTTCCTTTTTGACGGAAGGAACTATCAATTTAAAAGGCTACCTTTCGGACTAATCAATTCTGTTGCAATATTTGTAAAATGTATGGACCAAGTATTGGGACAAGAAACACTGCAGTTCACTACGGTCTATGTAGATGATCTACTTATAACTTCTTCACATTGGGATGAACATTGCGAGCGGGTGGAACAGGTACTGAGAAAATTATCCGAAAACAACATAACACTCAAGCTGAATAAATCTAAATTTATCGCCAATCAAGTAAAGTTCTTAGGTTTTAATTTGTCTGAGGAGGGTATCACACCTTCAACAGAAAAAGTAGAAGCAATTCAACTGTTCCCTACTCCAAAAAAATAGAAAACAGCTACAATCCTTTCTTGGAATTTGTAACTATTACCGAAAATTCCAAGATAACTATTCGGAAGTAACTGCCAAGTTTCAGAAACAATTATCATCCAAAGACAAATGGGCATGGGGATCAGAACAAGATAAAATTCTGCAATTAATCAAGAAGAAATTTTTAGAAACAGTTATGTTGTACCACCCTGATTTTAACAAACGTTTTTATTTAAATTGTGATGCGACCAATGTTAGCTTAGGAGCTACCCTATATCAAGAAGATAAAGAAGGACATCATATGGTAATCAGCTTCGCCAGCAGAGTGCTTAACAACTGCGAACGCAATTATAACGTTACCGAGAAGGAGCTGCTAAGTGTAGTGTACGCATGCAATAAATTTAGAACTTACATACTCGGATACCCAGTGACCGTAAGAAGTGACCATAAATCAATTTCATTTCTAAAAAGATGTAAACTTAGTCATGGCCGGCTAACTAGATGGGTACTTGCATTGCAAGAGTATTGCATCGATTGGGAATATATACCTGGAAGAAAGAACATAGCAGCCGATATCTTGTCCCGAATAAACATACAAGACCAATCGTTCGAAGGAGAAAAGGAAGAGATTGCAAAAGTGTACCATGTCATTAAGAGTCGGAAGGATTTGGAAATTATTACAAATGAAATTAATCAACACCAAAAATCGGATCCCAAATTAATAAACATACGCCAGAAGGTACAAAGTGCTGATGAAGTTATTACTAAATATTACTGTATACATGATGATCGATTATTTATTAAGGTCACCCCTAAACAAATAAACTGGAAACTAGTAATTCCCACCGCTGTGGAAAACAAATTGATATTGGATTACCATGAATGATATGGACACATGGGAGCCATGAAAATCGTCAAAGCCCTGGAAGAACAAGTGTACATAAAAAATATAACCAGAAAAGTACAAAAATCCATACGAGCATGTCACATCTGCCAGATGGTTAAACATAATAATGAGAAGAAGGAGGGAGTCATGATCCCTATCACATCCAAATATAAGTTGGAGAAAGTATTTCTGGATATATGTGGACCATTCCCACGCAGTGGAGGAAACCATAAATATAAATTCATAATAATTATTTTTGATCACTTTTCCAAATACACTAAACTCTACGCTATTAGCAGAGCCACGACCAAGAAAATTCTGGAAATAGTTATTGGACGTTACATAACAGAGATTGGTAAACCGTCATCTATTATCACCGATCATGGTACGCAATTCAAGGGCTGTAAATAGAGAAATAATCTTTTAAAACACAACATTAGAACATATAAGACTTCAGTATACCACCCCAGCAGTAATCCGGCAGAACGTGTATTGAGGGAAGTTGGCAGAATACTCCGAACTTACTGTCATGACCAACAGAGAAGGTGGTACGAATACTTGTCACTAACCGAAGAGTTCTTAAATATATCTTACCATCAGTCCATTGAAAATACCCCTTATACTGTTATGTTTGAAAGGCTTCCACCTAGAGAAATCCAGGATATTATAAACTTTCCAAATAACCCAGAATATCAATTTGAAACCGTTAAATTTTATAACCGAGTAATGGAAAAGGCGGAAATGAAGAAAAGAAAATATGAAAAGAATAATCCAAAACCAATTAAGTACCAAGTGGGTGAGAAAATATTAATAAGAAACAGGGAGCTACCAAGCACTCTAGAGGGAATAACTAAAAAATTATTATTATTATATACTGGGCCATATGTGATAACAAAAAGTAATAATAACAATACATATGAAATAATGAACCCTATCACGAAAAGGATTAAGGGAACATACAACCAAGGTCCATAAAGAAATATAATGAATAAATTCTAAAATACAATAAGAACAACTTATTACCAGTCTTGAAGAGAAAATACTTGGAAATTAAAAGGAATTTGAATTTGAATACTACCACTAAATTCTAAAATACAATATGAACCACTTATTATCGATTTTGAAGAAAAAACACTTGTAAATAAAAGAGAATTTTTTGAACAATAAAATAAATAGAAAAAAAAATGTCATTCAAAATGAAGTAAGTCTGAATTAAAATATAGTTATGAAGAAGGTATTAAGAAGAGTTAATAACAAACCCCAAGATTACAGAAGAAAGCGAGAATTATTACTAAATGTCTACAAAGAAATAGTGTGAATAATGAATAATGAAACCCCAAGATTACAGAAGAAAGCGAGAATAATTACTAAATGTCTACAAAGAAATAGTGTGAATAATGAATAATGAAACCCCAAGATTACAGAAGAAAGCGAGAATTATTACTAAATGTCTACAAAGAAATAGTGTGAATAATGAATAATGAAACCCCAAGATTACAGAAGAAAGCGAGAATTATTACTAAATGTCTACAAAGAAATAGTGTGAATATGAATAATGAAACCCCAAGATTACAGAAGAAAGCGAGAATTATTACTAAATGTCTACAAAGAAATAATGTGAATAATGAATAATGAAACCCCAAGATTACAGAAGAAAGCGAGAATTATTACTAAATGTCTACAAAGAAATAGTGTGAATAATGAATAATGAAACCCCAAGATTACAGAAGAAAGCGAGAATTATTACTAAATGTCTACAAAGAAATAGTGTGAATAATGAATAATGAAACCCCAAGATTACAGAAGAAAGCGAGAATTATTACTAAATGTCTACAAAGAAATAGTGAAATAATAAATAATGAAACCCCAAGATTACAGAAGAAAGCGAGAATTATTACTAAATGTCTACAAAGAAATAGTGTGAATAATGAATAATGGAATCCCAAGATAAAAAGTTTTTACCTCAGTAAGGTAACAACTTCAGTAAACGATTGAATGTAACCAATGTAATATTAAAGAAAACGAGAAAGAAAGAATATTTATGAACATAACTCATTGAAATATAAACAGCCAAAATAATGAAATACGATAAGAAAAATAATAGTTGAGCTAAGGACTGTATTTAGTCAGAAACACAGTTATAATGATAATCACACAATAACTATTTAGAAAATATTGAGATCAGAAAAACAAATGAAGAAGATACTTAGCATTATAATCACAACAAGAAAGGAAAACAAAAATAATTACAAATGATAACTGTCAGATTTAATATCAAAGAATATTTAAGGAAACTAAAATGGAATCACAAAGTATGAAGGATAGTAATGAAGAAATATAAAAGCAACAAAGAAAAAAAAATTTTTCCCAAATATTTATTATTAAGTAATTAAGGAGATTATTAGGAGATTATTATATTTTATAGCTGACTGTAGATGAATTCCAGCAGTACTATATTAAGGTGTGGTGTGGGCAGCAGAGTATGAAGCCGAACAGTGCCTCTCTGAACTGTACCAACGCACATATTAGGGATTGTTAGGGAAATTAAATATTTAAGGAATATTAGAATAGTTGCAAGAATGACATCAGTTTCCAGAAGAGTAGGACGCAGAAAACAGAAAGAAATTAGATGACAGAAGAATAATTGAGAAATACAGTGATTACAGTAATTATAAGTAGAAGAGATGTGAACCTAAAGTATCATTGAATATTGTAGCCAACTATCAACAAATACTGTTTACAGAAATTAAAAATGATCAAGAATGTTAATTAAAATGATGAAATGTTATTAAATAAAGAATTATTAATACTAGTCTAATGAAGTTACATTGAGAATCCCATCGTCAACCATTAATATTGATATGAAGAAAAAACATGTGAAAAAGACAAGTTTATTTGACCTAAACTTCATTCAGGTAAACTAAACTTTTTTAGGAGGGGGAGCATATGTAACGCAACAGAAATGCTGGCACCCATGTTACATAAATATTATATTAACAAAATAATAAACAAGTCAATATCTAACCCCATGATAAAACAAAGGTCTAATAATTACATTTATAATTATAGATAAAGATAAATAAGGATGCAATGTAGAAATAACGAGAATAAACAAACCTGTAAGTTAGATAATAGTTAATGATGTATGTTCAATGAAAAGTAAATCAATGTGATACTGATGATAAGTGTAAGAAGTGGAATAGTACAGAAATTGTCAAAGTAAATGACCATGAAAACAAACAAAAATGAAACAATAATTTACATTATAGCAATAGCAAGTAAGGATTTTGAGTTAAATGATATTATTTTGTGACAACGAATGTTATGATAAAGTTTATGTTATGTTATACCAATTACTTGTTGAGTTAATGAAAGGTAATGAAACAAGATGTATTATTCAATTACTGTTGTAGAATGATGTGTGAAGCAGCTAGTTAGCGTTAATAGATTTGAATTTTCTTATATGTGATCCATAGGTCAAGATAAAATTGTCATTAGATATGGAAAAAATAATTGTTTATGTAAATGTTAATAGTTAAGATTTGATTATATGTATGTATTTATGTAAAAGGGCTATAGATGTTTACCAGTTATAAACACAGGTAGGTCTGTATACAATAAAAGGCCTAACAGCCAAAAACACTATATAACCACTCATAACATAAAGGTTAGGTACATAAATTAATAATAATTAATGAATACGGTTCGAAGAGCTAGAAAAAAACATTAAATTAGTAATGATATATAATAAACCATATCAAATTATACAAATTGTGATAATGCCACAATGCCATGATATCGATTGATAACGTTTGATATCGAAAAAGTAGTAAATATAAAAGAAACAGGCTCATATCAAAAAACCAGCAGAATATGTGTAGAAAATAATAAACCAACTATCGGTAAAGTTACATTCCGATATGATAGCAAATTAATAAGGAATAGACAAAAAATATATGTAATAAACACTATATACAAAACATGTAGAAGGAAGAAAAATCATGGGTTGCTATGGACTACAGGAAATGAAGAAGTTGTTGATTTTCAATTATTGCATTTTATGATCTGAATGTGATGAGATTAAAAAACCTAAGAAATGTCTATTTAATCGGAATATTCTAAATTAGTTTATACTCTTATAAAATACAAAATTTTAATGATAATATTCATGACTCTTGCCAGTACAGTTTAACCAAACAAGACTATAGTATGAAATCACAATAGAAAATAAATAACTGGGTTCTACAAGGAAGGACTTGAATTGTCCCATATCCGAAAGGAATTGACGATATATTAAACCAAATAGAAAGAGTTAACTGTATCACAACTAATGATATACACTACACTAGAAGTTATAACCTTTCAAATACACGGAACGTCACTAATTGCTTCAACCGAGAGAAGAACGTATTTGGATCCAGGAATTGCAGAAGAAGCATCAATCGGGCTGTAAATCAATCCAGAGAGCTGTATTTCCGAGGTGGACAGGAAAAGAATTCCATTTTATTAAACCGAAGAAAGAATATTGTACGGCATAATCGTCCAGAACAGTAAATTTATCAATCAACCGCCTACACGATTTGCTTCTTTCTAGTCTGGTAAATTATTATTGAATAAATCATATTAACTACACAACACTTCAAATTTGTAAATCTTGCATTCTTATCTATGTATTTTTAATCTTCCCCACAGTTACAAGAACCTTCACACCCTGAATTAAGTTAATTACAAATTAAAACACATTATATAACCGAATCTAAATAAAGTATCGGACTGATAAATAATCGATTCACGCAATCTATAGCCCATGTGTATGTCAGTTAGAACATATCTTATTCAATGTTGAAGAAGTAAACAAATAAAGAACCTTTGTATAGTTGCAAAATCTTGTCATTTGGAGTATGATTTAATGAGTTGGGAATGAAAAGTAACTGACTAAGTACAGAATAATTGGTTAACATAAACAGTGAAATAACCTTTAAGTTTCGTTGCTCCGGTACTACAGCGCTTATAGCGGAATTCTCCGACACCAAAGAGAGAGCGTAAAAATACAAAATTATACATAATTCTCTTCAAGGTATAATAGGGTTGAACGAAATTACAGAATAACACATTAATTATTTAAGTTTCAAGTACACTAACACTGATATTTTTTAGAGAGATAAGTTAATATTAATTAATTAAATCAATATATCCCACAACTCCAAATATCTCAGATATTTAAATAATGAAGTAAATTAAAACGATCTAAGATAGTAAAGACAGGGGAACATACCCGTTCATAGCAACGAATAGGCTTACATTGTGTGAAAATAACGAGACGCTCGTACTCGTCTTATAACAAATTGACGAACCCAACAGTGGGGCTTAACCCAGTAATACCCGTTGTATAACAAATTGACGAACCCAACAGTGGGGCTTAACCCAGTAATACCCGTTGTATAACAATATATATATATATATATATTGCAACTTTACTTATATGCGTTGTTGTTGTGTCGTGTTGTGTATGAGTACCTACCTGCTGTCCGATCTTGCGGATTCTTCCGACTAGGGCGTGTGGATTTTGGATTTGAAGTTCGCAAGCTAGTAATCTCAAATTTATTACAACAACACACAAAATAAGTTACTTTAAAGGGGGAGAGTTTTGTGAGACTGGTAGGCTTTATCGTACAACAATAAAACACTGTAATATGGGGTAATAAAACGTTGTTTATTACTCCAACAACACACAAGAATAAAATGGTTATTATATTATAAATTTCTTACAGTCTAAACAATGAATCAATGTTGACCAATGTTTTTCGATTGGTTAATAATTGAGAAGAAACTAAACTTGTTATTTGGCGAGTTAATTGCAATTGAAAATTTAATTAATTAATTGATTTGATTTGATTAAATTTCTTTAACTAAATTGAATTTAACGTTAATAAAAATAAATATAAAAACTCTGAAGTTAATTAGAATAATTTTCAAAAATAAATTAGACGTGACAGTCTAGTTCACGTTATTTCATTTCTAGTGATTTGACTTCTGTTATACTGCAGTATGAACTAATAATTAGATTGTTAGTTAAGATTTGTATAGCGCTTTTATATTACTTCTATTTTCTTAACTACAGCTTACTAATGACTTAGACTGCTATACAGATTATCACAATGAATTTATTCTTAATTACTAGAGTCTTTGCTTTTTGTATGGCACCTGAATTGTTTGAATTACAATGTTTTAATTGAAAAGATATAAAGTTTGATGTTGAAAAATAAATAAGTGGATTTTGCTTTCCTGTTATTGAAGAGGATGTTGTTCCGATTGTCCCTCGTTGATTACGGCCCGGTCGCTAGAGAAAGTAATCTTCTTAGAGCTGCTGGATTCGGTCGTTGAGTTCAAAATTCGGCAACACTCTGCTTCCTTGCTGTTCGTGAATATTTTAACGTCTACGGCTCTCTGCTGGAACTGGTTTCTGTCCCTCGTCGATTCGCACGTTGCACGTCAGCGTGTGTGTGTGTGTGTTTCGTTCGAGTGGTAGCTCTGCTCGTCAGCTGTTCACCAATGATTTAGACGGCCTCTCTGCTGTATTCTTGAAGTCTGGTCCTGAAGTCTGGTGGATCTCTTGCGTGCTTATGACTAGCTGGTAGTACACAATAAGCTTGGTTGATGTAATGAAGAGTATCTCGCCTTTACGCAATAATTACGAGTAGTACAGTTGATCTGTATTTACTGTGTTCGTAATTGCGTGTGTGTTGACCACGTAGAGTCTTCTGATTGATCCTCACCACTATGGTTACGAGACGATCGAAGAATTACGTCTTTACTTCGTGAGTACTGGCAGAAGAGTGATGTTTCAGCCTGAAAACACCGCGCTGGTCGGGGTTTGGTCAAATGATTTGATTGGCTGACACACTCTCCCTACTACATAAAATTTGAATTCCCTTGGTCCGTGAGAATGAAGTTAGATTCCCACAGACGGAGACTTAATATTATTTTTAATACTATTTTTTTCGGCGGAACCAAATTGTCGGTCCGGATTTCCTGTGCTTATTTAATTTTGCAATAACTTGGTTGCAAACCAAGTTGTGCGAAATCTAAAATATACAATCTGTCAGAAATTATTATATCTATGACATATTCAAAGCTCATTAATGTAGCTCTATTTTTACAGGAGTTATTCAATTAATTTAATTAACTCTTTTATTTGTTAATTATATTGCGTAAAATTTGCAAACGTCATTATTAATATTTCGGCAAACCTTTTGGCTATCTTGGATTTCGCCTTAATTTATTAGTTTCCGAGATATTAATAATTAACAGTTTGGGTGTGGCCCTTCCTTGTACAGCGAGCTGATTACATAACGGCCACGTGTGCGTCGCTTTATAAAGCATTATTTTCAACGCTCTACATACAAATGGAGTTTTGACTGTTATAATTTATTTAAACATGATTTTTTTTATGCAGGCGACATATAACCCCAAATAATTAATATTTGGTGCTGTTATAATATATATACTTACAAACTAATTCTTAAATTACGTAAAATTCACACTTAATGACTACATTTTAAAACACATAAATTTCTTCTTATTTCTATTACTTAAATCTACTACCGGTTGTTTCTTTCTTTGGGTTTTGGTTACTCTCTTCATACAGTTACTCTCTAAATAATTTCTTATTTAGTGGTCAGATAGTGGTCAGCTGACTACTCCTTTTTGCTCATCTTTCGCTGAACAGGATCTAAGGTTGATCAGGCCTTATTCCTAATTCTACGATTAGCACTTAGCATGGTTACTCAGGTACAAGATAACTTGTCTACCTAGTATTACCTTTTTCTATTTTTGGCTTTGGTATTTCCTCTTTTCCTTTTTTTTTTATACAATTTTATCTGCGAAATATGTGTTCTTCGTACATATTCAAGAGTCGCAGGTTCGTACAGGGCTACGGTAACTGGGGTTAAGTACTTCTGGATTTGGTAAGGACCACACCATCGGTATGATAGTTTAGAGGTGGTCTTATCAATTGCACTACTAGTCGGGTGTCTTGTACATTACTAGTCACCGACTTGGTACCTAACTAAATTGTTATTATTATTTTTATTTCCTCGTGGTATTTTCGGGATTTCTCTAAGTTCGCTCTTAAATTTGCGCGAGCTTTATTCCAGATTTGTTTAATCTGCTTATCCATAATTTGCGGAGGTAGCAAGTCATGTATTTTCCATTTTGTGGACAAGGGGTGGTTTGGTTTGTATTTATACAGTAACTCAAACGGGGTAGACTTATGTCCTTCGTGATAAGCTGAATTAAAGGCGTATTGTATCCAGGATAGGTTCTGGTCCCAAGACGTATGATCGTTCGCATGGTAGGCGATTAATGCAGATTTGAGGTTTCGCAGATACCTTTCAGCAATATTGCCTTGCGGACGATACTCCGTCGTGGTAATATGGTCTATTCCTAACTTGAAACACATATTCTTAAATTCCTTCGCCTTAAATTGGGGTCCGTTATCTGACACTATACGTACCGGTGTACCATAATCTTTAAATAATCTCTCCTGTAATATCTTTACAGTGGTCGACGCTAACGCTCGCCGCATGGGATACATCCAAACAAATTTGGTGAACGAATCTACACATATGAGTAGCATCGTATTGCCTGATTTAGATCGAGGGTAGGGACCTGAAAAGTCTAAATAAAGTTTAGAGAATGGGGTAGTAGGGATTTCTGAAATTAATTGGCTTACTTGACTGTTTCTTGCCGGTTTGCTGAGCGCGCATACCTTACACTTTTTTACGAAACTAGCTATTTCGGTGTTCATATTGTTCCAATGATATTCCTTACGAATGCGATGTATTGTTTTATTTATTCCCATATGGGCTCCAATGGTGGATGAATGGAAGTATTCCATCAGCATGGGCTTAATTACATCAGGGGCGATTATCCTTAATTCCTTTCCATTTCCTATTCTGTGGCATAGTATTCTTTTACTCAATATGTATTTATCTGATTTAATTCCTTCCTCGAGTTGTTCTATTATTGGCTTCAGAAGAGGGTCTTGTTGTTGATATTGAGCGATGTTGGTAAACGCAAGGGGGAATTCAGTAATTACGGTGTTAACAATGGGTGTTTCCAGACTCTCCTTGTTTTCGGGAGTATTAGTGGGCGACTGGAACATACGGGACAGAGTATCCGCGACTACATTTTGTGTACCTTTAATATGTTGTACTTTGAAGTTGTAACAGTTTAACCTCAATACCCATCTTCCAATACGTCCTAACTGTTTAGGGTGATTCAGTAACCAAGATAATGCTTGCTTATCAGTTTCCAAAAGGAACTCTTTATTTTCTAAAAAGGGTTTAAACTTCTCAAAAGCAAATACAATAGATAAACATTCTAATTCATATGCGGAATATTTCTTTTCTTGGTCGGTCAAAGTGCGTGAAGCATAACTCATAGGTAGTCTACAGTTTTCTATTTCCTGATAGATTACTGCACCTAAGGCTACACTAGAACTGTCGGTCTGAACTATGAAAGGTTTCGTAAAGTCTGCTAGTTGTAATACTGGGGGTGATATGATGCTTTCTTTTAGTTTTTCAAACGCAGTTTGGTGTTGTGGAGTCCATTCAAATTTCGCTCCCTTCTTTCTTAAAGCATTCAGAGGTGCTGCTATTTCGGCTAGATGGGGAATATACTTGTGGAAATAATTTACCATTCCCAAAAATCGGGCTATTCCTTTTGCATCCCGCGGGGGTAAAAATTCTCTGATTGCACGGGTTCGTTCGGGGTCTATGCTTACCTTTCCGTTGGCTTTCACGATGTGCCCTAAAAATGAAAATTGTGGGACAGCAAAATTTACCTTTTTGGGATTTACAGTTAATCCGGCCTTTTGTAATCGAGATAACACTTCATGTAGATGTTTAAGATGTTGTTCCATCGATTCGCTGTAGATTACAATGTCATCCAGGTAGTGATACACATATCTAAATTTAATATCATGAAATAATCTTTCTAATAGTCTACTACATACGGAACTTCCTTGATATATTCCAAAGGGTACTCTCGTAAATTGGTACAGGTTGAAAGGAACAGCAAAAGCGGTTAGACGTTTGGATTCTTCCGAAAGGGGTATTTGGTGAAATGGTTGATTCAGATCCATTATAGTAAAGACTTTCGCTTTAGTGAAATAATGAAAAGCACTGTGGATGTCGGGAAGCGGGATAGATTCAAATTCTATTCGTTTATTTAATTGCCGGTAGTCCACAACTAGTCTATGTTTGTCGTGACCTTTTGGTACTAAAAAGGAGGGTGATGAATACGGAGACGTAGAGGGTTCGATGACTCCTTGTTCTAACAACTTGTTGATATGGTTCCTCATTACTTCCATTTTTGGCGGCGATAATTTGTATGGGGGTAGGCGTATTACTTTGTGATCGTTCAAATTGATCTTGTATTCTATTAGGTTAGTTAGTCCTAGCTTAGGGGTAAGAACAGTTGAAAACTCTTTTATTAGTTTCTGCATTCTCAGCCTATCTCGACTTCCTAGATGAGATAATTCAGACTCATGGTGTACTATATGTGCAGTAGATGATCCCTTACTTTCTTGTTCTTCAGTTTCATAATCAAACTTATACTTCCGCGTACGGTCGAATCTAAAATAATATTTCTTCCCGTGGATGTCTAGAATAATTCCCGTTTTACTTATGAAGTCCGCTCCCAATATTAAGTCGGGTCCTAAACCATTACATACTAACATTGAAGAAACCCAGGTTAGATTCTTAATTTTTACCTTAATGGTGATGGTGAGTTTTATCACTATATTTTGTTTATTGGCAGTAGCACATTTTATATTCACAGCTTGACTGCGTTTCACTAGGTGGTGTTCGAATAATTTATCTGCTAACCTCTAAAGGTTCTAGTTGATCCAGAATCGATTAATCCGAGGGTGGATGTAACACCTAGGTCAACTTGTATTAAGGCCAATAGACTTTAGTCCTATCACTTTTAGTTATCGCATTACATTTCTCATGATACCTTCTAACATAGGGATCTATTTTTCTAGTGTTCTTTTCTTTTTTTTTTATTCTCGTAGATTTCTTTGGGTTTACCGGTTCTCAAGATGCTGCGGAAGACACAGGATTTCGGGTCTCCCTGCCTTACATGTTTTTTGGATTAGGGTGTTTGCGTTCGTACTGCTTCCGATTACAGTTTCTACTTATGTGTCCATACTTACCACAGTTATAACACATATTTTTATTACGAGGAGTGTATAGCTTGCTTCCGTTTTAGGTTGCGTGTCATTAGATTTACCAGGGCTGTGCAAATTGTTCGGTCTATTAAATACTCGCCTTTCACGCTGGGTTTGCACATCGGGCACTAGGGCTTGCATTTCATTTCTACTCGGCTCGGTTGATTTCAGAGCATGTCTGTTCTGATCTGAGTACCATACATTCGAAGAGTGAATACTGCATTGTTCGAGATCCGCAAAGGTGTTGGGTCTATTTATTAACGCTAAACGAGATCTTTCTTCTGGAGACAATCCTACTAAAATGGTGTCCACCATCTGTCTCTCATTCCAATCTACTTGCAGTAGTCGAGAAGACACCCTGATGTCTGAGATGTAATGGGCCAGTCTCTCATGATTTCCTTGTACTCGCAGTACGGTCTTTCTTTTTAGTTCCTCATAAATTCCGGTGGGAATAAAATATTTTATGATTGTAGCATGCAGTTCTTCTACTGGAAGGGTAGAGCTTAATGATTCTAGCACACGGTTCTTTAACGGTGGTTTACATTTAGGTAGGAGGACTTGCAAAATTTGCCAGTCATTTAGCTGCTGTAAATCCTTAATCTGCAGGAGATATTTGATGAAATTTAGTAGTTTAGTAACATTCAAACCATCCGTGTATGGAATTTCAGCTAAGAGTTTTTCTACGGGGTGAGTGATTTTTCCGTAGAGGTCAGCATTATAATTTACGTGTGGCA
Source organism: Magicicada septendecula (assembly GCA_034769895.1). NCBI lineage: Eukaryota > Metazoa > Arthropoda > Insecta > Hemiptera > Cicadidae > Magicicada > Magicicada septendecula. Next base: position 399,394,831 of record CM068371.1, on the reverse strand, counting down.
TAGCTTTAGGAGGACCAGATGATGCGTTAGGGGTTGTCAATTCGTACATTCCGGGGAGATTTTGCGAACCACTGGGAGGTGGGGCTTCAGATATAGTCTGGGTATTTAAATCTCTATTTGGGTTTCGCTCTCGACTAGGTTGTATTTGCGATACGGTGGGTGAGTCCCGATCCGTGTTGGGGGGAGGTTGTTCTAACGTAGGGGATTGAATTGGGGAGATGTATAGTTTCTTCAAGGATTTTTCAATTTCATCCATTCTGAACGAGTCGGACTTTCTTCGTAATTCCCTTATTATCGCGGGTAATTTCTGTAAAGCCTCATCTGCAAAACTTTGGACTTCGGGAGGGATTTCCGTGAGGTTAGGCCAGTTTAACAAATTGTTCATTCGCCGGGTTAAATGTTCTATCCTTTGAGTTGTCCGCAATATTACCGCAGGAGATTTCTCGTCTTGAAGGGTTTGGGACAATAAATTCAACTCACTATACTTGGCATAACAAGTTTCTCTCTCGCTCTCATAATCGAGTCCGCGTAGGTTACTTAACTCCGCGGGAGTATCAAATCCACTTTCGCGTATAGACTTGCGCAATTCCGCGACTGTTACATTCGCATGGGGTAAACCACGTTAAAGAGCTTCACAAGACAGTTCGTCCTTTAATAGTAAATCTGGATTAAATAGGGCCATGTTTACCTTATATCTTACACACTAAAACTTATTTTACTCCACTATACAATTATTGCATACACAATTTAATTCATGGTTAAAACATTTGCATTGGTTGTAAGAGAATTACTTCTCATCTCAGAGAAAGAGAAAAAATTCACACAGACGTCAACTTTACTTTCAACGATCAGCTGTTACGCTGGAATGTGGGTCAAACTAGTTTCGTTTTAAACAATGGCCTAGTTGTACGCGTAAGAAGGGGAGAATCACACTCGGGGTGAGAGAATGTTATTGTTCTATTCAACAACAGCTGACTGCTTCCTTTACAGACTTGTATAGGCTGGCTCCAACGAGGGTGGCGTGTGCGATGCGCAATGATACACGTTTTAAACAAGTTACAGCCCGTAATTAAGCTGATATTTAGTTATTATTTAGTTTTACATACTAATTTTAATTTATCTAATTCTGCTACTAGGGAGGAGTAGAATTTCACTTACAATTTATTTACACGTAATTGAACTTGTTTACTTTTGACAATCGTTTATATAACTCACCGTGGCAACAGAAATACAATTTACATTTTTATGCAGGCATATGCAGGAAAACTACAGGTCTCGAATTGTCGCTAAATAGACGTGTTAGAGACTGAATATATTGGCAACTACTAAAATTCATGTAGGGACTTGCATTGGTGTAATACAATTATCATACTATAATAATTCAAGCAATTATTTTTACGTATATTAAGTAAATGAGATATACGAGTTTGTGCGTAATCTCACACAAAATTTACAATGGTAAATTAATATTGTCACTATTCCTTTGTGCTACTTAGCCTTTTGTTTTACATACAATACATTAAATGAGTGCATAGATCAGCAGAGTGCCGCATTTTATATGAGACACTACGTACACTATTAACCTTTTTTTTTTACATAGCAGAGTGGCGCATTTTATATGCGTCACGATGCTTACAACTATTTTAACTAACAGCAGAGTTGCGCATTTTATAACGTCGTTGTGACGAACTGAAAAATCAAACACAACACTAAGAATAATTATAATCACTTTAATTGCAGGAAACAAGGGGAGGGAATTTAGCTGATTTATGCACTCACTTTAGTATGTAACAAGATGACATCTCTTTATTAACATATGATATATCACATTACATATAAAAAAAAATTTACTCCTACAGCAATAGTAAAGGGGTTTTCTGTCAAAACAACTGATCACACAGATCATGTATTTTACCTCGGATCCGAGTCTCTTTTAATCTAGTTAAGAAGTTTCAAATTTACTTTACTTATTAAGAAGGTTGCATTGTTACTTAAACACCATTTGAAGAATGGTTTTATTTAGTTAAGCGATTCAAAGTTATATCTCAAGAGTGATGTTACAACGTATGATTTCAGAAATTAATGGTTACATCATTCTAAAACTTAATGCTTAGAGATTGTCTTTTAAAAGTCTTTGGCATTTATAAATACTTATATTTTAAATATACATAATTCACGGAAGACGAGCTCCCGAGTCACCTCTTAGATAAGCTTTATCTGTCCATGTCCTGGGGCGTGAATCTTCGGTACTCTCTTAGTCGAGGGTTGTCATCGGGGTAGTGTTTCCAGTGGAGGTCCTCTGAGTGAATTAATGAGGAGATGGATGTTATGTAGCGTGAAGTCGTCCTGATCCTCGGCGGTAATGGTAAGTGTTGTTTAGGTCTTAGTCGTCACTATCCACAGTTATGCACATCACATATTTAACGGCACCGTAGTACTGGAGTTTGCATCTTCTTTTCACATTATGTCGGAATTACTTTACTCGAACCATATTTGATCGTTAGTTTTTTTTATTAACCTGAGATGTCACTTTATACACTAGTTTTCCTTTTTCACATCTTTGTTTAACAAATTACTCACTACATCTTCGATATTTATAACTAGCTCCCCACGCTTTTAGTGGAAGCTAACACTCAATTAAAAATAAAAATAAAAAATTTTGTGAAGAGCCCTCGCTTGGAGGTGTTTACAGTTTGAAAGCCGCATCATTAGTCCTGCATTGTTACAACAGGAAAATTGCAACGACGCGGAGTGAGTACTCCGCCGTAATATAGTTCCAAATCTTTATTAATTATACAGTCTTACAGTTTTGCAAAATAAACTATCGAGACTTATCTTGTCTACAGGAATTATTACAACTACTACTTGTGACTTTAAATTATTAATTATTTACATTATGATTTATAGGTATTTCTTATTTAATGCCGGGTCGGTATGCAAGTCGGATCCGGAATACACAGGTCATAGCATGATAAATTTACTAAAGTTTTAACGGTATTATTTTTAACTTTTACTTTCAGATTTTTAATTACTTATTTTAGTTAGATTTTCCTAATTGATTCTCATTACTATTATGAGTTAGTTCAGGGGTATTTGGTTTAATAGTGCGAATTATGTTCTTACTTACTTCCCGTTTTATATTTTGATTATTAATTTTTTTTTATTTAATTTACAATTTAAATCGTCACACTAACAACCAATGAGAGGACAGATTCATCGCGTAGTAACGAAAAATACGTTACAAACAACGAAGCTTTTTCATTATTGAACTCTGAAGAGAACGGATGAGAAATTAATTGCTCCCGAATAATAATCAGTATAAAACTTAAAATAAATGAAAAAACATAATATAAAGCATTGCAAGTAAAGCATATGTCTGCCAAAAGAAGAAGGCGACCAAATTAAAATAAACTATAAACGAAAATTCCAAATTTCCGAAAGGTACAAAATCACGACCCAGAAGGAAGGAAATATAACCAAGTGCATCCACTATATCAAAATCAACCATACTGAGGAACAGATGAAAAGGAATTTCTGTAAAGTATAACTAAAAATATATTTTCACTACAAGACAACATACGTTTGAAATACACGACACTTTCAAAGACACCTCACTTGGTTTCAACCACAATATTTTCGAACATTATTAATAATTGAATAATTACAATATATCACGTAAGAATTTTCACAACACAACACTCTAAATAATAAAATTGTTATTATTTAGTAACAAAGATTTATAACCTATCTGTAAGTCGTTGAATCTAACCAAGTTTAAAAGATTCACAACTTAATTTTGGTAAAAACTAAAAACTTCAGCAATTAGAAATAAGTATATTGTAAAGGCTTGTACATTCAAAACATATTGTTATCTTTCTCTGTAATCAAAAGAACTCCGTAATCCAACATTTTTATAAAAACCGACTAACAGCATGAAGAGAATGGGATTACAAACGACCCTGCCAACCGCTGAATGAGTAAGACTTTATCGCCGAGGCAAATTATTATATTATTATTGTTGTTTATATAATTTGAATCGAATCATTAATAAAACTGCTATTAAAGTTACCTGCAGTAAAATAAAAACTTGTGTATTCATTTTAGAGAATTGTATGCATGTTAATCTTTTTATATAGTTGAGTGGATAGCGCTGCCACAAGAACACTGAAGTTGGCAAACCTGACGCTGAGGAGGGTGATTCAAATTCGAACGTCAGGCGACGGCAGATACGATTGTAACAAAAAATATTGAAAAATTAAGAGAATCAATTATTAATTCTTTTAATTGTTTTGTATGTAAAACAATTTGGCGCCTAAAGATCGGGATTTTTCTAAGTACACACAGTAGGTAAGATAGCGGAAAACCCTTAAATAGATGATAGAAGGACCTACATCCAGGATAGGGGTTATTGTTCATAAACTTAATAATCTACATACTTGACTTGTAACAAATTGATGCAACCAACGTGTGGCTGGTAATAATACGGAGTAATAATACAACCATACGGAGTAAGAATTGTAATAATATATAGGCCTACAGTAAAACCTGTCTTTAGCGGCCACCCTTCCATCATCGTAAAATGTGGCCGCTTAGAAAGGTGGCCGTTTAATAAAGGGGTTGGGGGTGGGGGATAATAACAGTACAGCATATTAAGTACAGATTATCTACTATATCATTTTATTATGTACTTGCATTTGTATGCTGCAGTTGTACTTCCTATTTACAGTATGTTTACTGTGAAATTCCTTATATTCAAACACATTGGTAAAGATTATACTTGTGAAAAATAGTTTTTTAATGTAGTTTGCTTTGCACTAGCAGTTTGCAGTTTTCTTTTTAATTGCGTAATTTTCGATCAAACAATAAAGTTTACTACAGTGTTCCACAGCATTCTCCCCACATTCCTTATCGAGAGTAACGCAAATATCTTTGATCCGCTTAAGAGATTGTAACACCTCTTTTTAACTCATTAGAGGTTCATTAGTTCCTTCTTCTTCACTCTGTACGTCATCGTCACACGTTTCTGCAAAAAAAGCAGAAAAAATACTGTATTGTAAAAGTGTAGGCCTATATATCCCGAATAGTGCAGATCTTAATTGACCGTTTCAAAAAGTTTTGATTGTAGATACAGATGTTTTCCTCACTTATCTTTGTAATCTTCCGAAAATCGATCCTCCCAGTTGCCCTCGAGATCATCACAGCATTGTAGATTCTCCATTTCCACGTTTTCATCATATGGCAGTCCAGCAACTGTAGCAAATGTCTGAAGTTCTTGCGAAATTTCATGCAATGGTTGCGCCTGCAGATCAGCGTCGCTAACGTGAATGCCACATTTTGTAAAACACTTTTTAATGGTGGTAACGGCAACCTCGTTCCAGGCTGTTTTGATCCAGGATACCGCATCGAGGACAGTGATTTTCTTCGCCAGGTCAAATGCTGAATTGCTCTCATCCATATGGGACACAATGGACCGAAGAACACTTTTTCCATAAAAAAGCTTAAATGTCTGAATTATTACTTGGTCCAGTGGCTGAAGATGAGATGTCGTATTTGGTGGAATAAATAACAGTCTGACATTGGACAGTGATGTAACTGGATGACATGTCGCATTATCCAATAATAAAATTACGCGGCGATTTTTGTTTTGCATTTTTTTATTAAATTCGTGTAACCAGTCTTCAAAAATTCTGGATGTCATCCACGCTTTTTTGTTAGCATGCCAATTAATGCCCAGTAATGTTGTCTCCAAATTCTTGAAACACCTCGGTTTTAACGATTTTCCGATAACTAACGGCAGCTCCTTTTCACCAGCAGCACTACAGCATAACATAATCGTTAATCTTTCTTTACCCATTTTTCCATCTTTACACGATCCATTTTCTAGTGTTAATGATTTATTTGGTATACCTCTAAAATATAATCCAGTCTCATCAACGTTATAAATGTCACTTAATTCGTGATCTGCCAGAATACTTGGTAACCTGTCTTTCCAGTCATTGACTTCGTTAACAGGTACATCGGCCCCTTCACCCGAAATTGTTTTGAACGATATGTTGTGCCGCTTTCTAAAACACTCCAACCACCCATTCCTAGCTACGAAATTTTCGACTTTAATTTCTGTAGCAATTTCGAGTGCCTTCTCCTGTAACATACTTCCACTAACCGGGAGTTTTTTTGAGCGAACACATTGAAACCACTCGTAATGAATTTCGTTTACTTGTGTACACTTTGATTCTCGCTTTCGTTTTATTCCCCGATTCATATTGGATTCCCACTCTTTTAAATTTGGTCTTTATTTTTTATTATGTTGTTAATCTTTGTTCTTCCGCATTTAAAAACGTCGGCAAGTTTCCTTGCTGAAACACCCTTATCACTTTCAAAAATAACATTTCGCTTAGCCTCTAAATTCAAACACACTCTTCCTTTGTTACTCATTTTTTACACACTGTTACACTATTAGGCTACCGTTATTGTTTAACTACTGTTAAATTACACTACAAATTACGAGAACACCTCTTAAGCACACGCGGATCGTTTACGCTTAATTCAGCGTTATGAAGGTTTCAACAGTTCGGAACGTTCACGTATAAACTGATCGCTTTCAACGTTGTCGAAATTTCAGTAGTGTATTGTGTACAAATAATATTTTGTAAATTTAAAAATTACGCAGATACATATGGCTAATCGTTTCAGTTCGTTAGATATAAACTTTACTTAAGTAAACACCGTCTCGGTGCTAGTTTCGGAAACTAGAATGAACATTTCATTCCGGCAAACTGAGTCAGACTACCTGCGCGCGTGTATCGGTGCCTGCCGCCACTGTACGTGCTCTCGTCTAAACACTGGTGACTGTGTCGTGCCGGCATGCACTCTATGCGTAATTTCTATTCTTAGAAATCTGTATTGCCAAAATACAGTGTTTTGTCTGCTGTAGACTACCGAATTCCAGCTGACTAAACAGGTCGATGGCCGCTTAAACAAGTGAAAGATCCCGTTAGGGACTGACCGCTGGCCGAGGGAAGAGGTGACCGTTTAATGGAGAGGAAATTTACATTGATCTTACGAGAAATAAAATCCGTTCCTCAGAAAAGTGGCCGTTCTTTAGAGGTAACCGCTAAAAAAAGGTGGCCGTTAGGTCAGGTTTCACTGTATATACAAAACATAATAAACAATTCTTCTTTAGTAAAACTGTCTAAAAGTTTCGATGCTCTACGTTTATTTAGTCCTGTGCATTTGTCTTCGTCTGTCTATTTCTCCTTCTGTTTTTGATGTCATCCCACCATTCCAATATTTTTTCTTTATTCTTTCTCGTTCTCTCTTTCCTTGTCCTTTGCTCCAATACCCAACTTTGTTTCCTTCTATCTTCCTTCTACACAACATTTGCTCCTACCAAGATGTTTTTCTCTTTCTTATTACTTTCAACAGTTTCCTTTCCTCTCCTGTTCTCCCTACTCTCGTCAATACGTAATCGTTTCTCGCTCTATCAGTCCATTCCTCCTTAATCATTCTCCGCCACATTCAACAACATTTCGGAGCTCTATTTGATGGTCCATGGTCATGGTCTCCTTTCTTTTTGATGGTCCATGTTTCACTGCCATTTGAAAACACGTTGCAGGTAGGACTTTATAGTATAGGACTTATGGACTATAGGACTTTAAGTAGCTAGTAGTTGTATTTAATGTACTTTTAAGAATGTAGATTAGGCGTTAATTACTTATAGTTACTGAGCTGTTTCGTGTTCATTAGGTTGTGACTTTTGTATATAAATTAATGTTAAGTTTCCTTAACCCCCTCCCCTCATACAAGCTACTATTTTCTGACAGACATGTTGTAAATTGTGTGCAAGTTGGAATATATTAATATAAAAAGGAGTACCTGGAAGTTATTTAAACAACGGCACAATAAAAAATTCATGTACAGTATAATCTAAAAAGAATAGAAAGACAACAATTTGAACCCATTTAATGTGCAAACTATTTTAAAATGAGCGTTTCCGAGGAGTCGAATGCCAACGTAGAAAGAATTTTTTTCAATTTTTTTGTAAAAAGTAGTAAAATAATTTTCACAAAATTTAATTTCAACAATTTATATCCAATAATTTTACAATTGAATTTTAATGCAACTTAACAGAGAAAGAGCTTAACATCTTAACACACAATAAAAGTAGGAACTGTCACTTGAAAAGAAAAAAGAAAATCAATTGTGTACTTTCATTTTTTCATTTATTTTCATATTAATGTTTATTTTATAACAAATGTTTCTTAGTTAACTGAAATATAGTTTCCGTTAATGAAATGATACCATTTTATAACATACAACAGAAACATATTAAATATTTCCATTTATTATTATTAAAAAAACTTCAATGTTTTATAAGGTAAGTTAAGAAACATAATAATTTAATACATCAAATTTGTTGTTTATCCAGATGTACTGGCTTCATGTCCGGGATTGTCCTAAGAGTTCATTTAGCAAATGCCAACTCTATGTAATTCAATCTTCTCAACAATAATTACAATGTATGTTCAGATAGGCTACATTTAAAAGACTTCACGTAGGGTCAGCAACGGGTTCGACACAGCACTTCACGAACAGCCGGAGTGTTAGGCCTACTGGACATGCATTACTACTACATTGTTATACGCTCCAGTTTTCATCGTTTTTCAGCTACGTCTCGAATGGAAAATTCGATAACAAAATAATTAAATAAACACACATACATAAGAAATATTCTCACAAAATAAAAAAAACGTTTCATATGGAAATCTTGAATTAATATCGAGTAATAATTGCAATATTGTGTTCTTAAAATCATGTTAACAATACAGTTGTAAAAATGTTGTTACGAAGGTTGTATGGATTGTCGTGTTTGAACAGTGAAAACAGTATAATTGGAACCAGACGAAATCGCTATTTAGAACATTAACGACAGTTTCACTAAACAAAACAACAATAAGCGTACAACAGTTCTTTAAATTTACGTTCGTCGAACACACACTAACTGAACAAACAATAAATGTCATCTAATATAACAGTGTCACACTAAATAATACAAGTCATCACTTAAAGGTGTCCGACCTAGGATAAGATGGTTGGATGATGTACTGAAAGATCAGTGTGAGTGGTTACACTGAGAGGGCAATGGACAGCAGATTTTGGAGAAGATTTGTGTTGGAAGTCAGGGCTCACGTTGGGCTGTAGTGCTGAAGGAAAAGTTACTGATGTCCGCACTCAAGAATTCACAATTATTACCGTTTCACTAAACCGCTATGAAGCACAAGACAACTCCGAATCACTGATTCAAAACTGGCAGTTTGGCGTAGTATTTGACAAAACCGACCTGGATACTCCGTAACAATCCGGAAGACGCGTAAGGGGGCATTGAGTAATCCTGGCGATCACACAGCACGTGGTCAAGCGTCACACAGCCACACGTGACGCGCATAGCCACATCTATCTTTTCAGCCTAGCAATATTTTTCTGTCGATTGTAGTTCCTATTAGTTCATTTGAATTTATTTTTTCGTCGTATTTGTTCACATTCTTCAGTCAATAAAAGTAATTATTATTATTTTTTCAGTACTTGATTCTCTTTAGCAGTATCTAGTTACATTAACCGTGCAAACACCTTGGGAACTCCTTCAAGGAGTGTGTAAAATGAGGGGGGGGGATTAAATGAATGACACATGGTGTATAAAATGAATGACACAGCTTATATCGGAGCCGTTACTAACAGTTTGCGAAGAGTCTAGTATTTCTGGACAGATACTGTGATTATCGATGAGAAGATAAAAGCTACAGGATGTGTTCGAGGTGTCTAGAGATATTGTGAAGAGATAAATTACCAGATGTGCTTACCATATATATGATACTTATAGTCCTCTTTCTGTTAACTAATAATAGTACAACTAACCTGTATATTACTATTTACCTTGAGTGATTTACGGTAGTTATGAGGTAAAGCAATTAACTTAAAACCGTGGGGGTCACACGTGTGCTTCCGTATGTGCGTACTGAACTGATGCAATTGATTAGTGACAGCCAAGCGTAGGTGTTGCCAACATTGAGTAATTATTGTTATTTAAATAGCATATGTGACATTTGCGCTGGCCATGGTCATTCACATTTGCGTGTAAAGTGTTTTTTCTTTTTACAGACAAGTGTACATAAAAGTTACCAGCAAGGTGTTTCTGATTAACTCTTCCGGTAATTTAAAAAAGTCCTTGTGAAACTTTTCGTTTTTTCCCTCTAAAAGCTTTTTGCGCTCAAGATCCATTTGTAGCCTAAGCTTGCATGGCGTATGTAAGTTTACAAGATCAGTATACGTTGTCATTTTGGATATATCCCAGCCCAGGAGCCAGTCGGGCGGAACAAAGATTACGTCGGGATTCTTGTATCGTACACATATAATTTGTTCTTACTTTGTTTGTTCTTCTTCTTTTTCTTCTTCCTAATTTATTCTTCTTCGTCTAGTTTCCAGCTTCCTCTACCGTCAAGCAGGCGGGTTCCTTCAGCCGGATCAGATAGACGCTTCCGAGGGATTTGACTTCGGTCATGATCTTCCCTCTTCTCAATATAGTCGACTCCTTAATGTTGGTCTTCCTCTTTCTATCGCTCCGTATGGAGGCGTTTCCGTGATGCACTTCGGCTTCCTTTCTGTCCTCATTACGCGACTAAACCATTGCAGTGATCTTCTCTTTACTATGACGCCAACTGATCCCTGCTGATATAGACTGCTGACTGTCATATTTTAAAATCATTCTCTCCTAGTTCTTTCAGCCGACCGTGGCTTACAATGTACTTATAAGTTTCTGTAGCGGGATTAAGTTTTCTATCTCTTATAGTCGCGTGGGTAGAAACATTCTCTCGTTTACATGTAATTTTACTAATTTCGTGAGTTCTTTCTAAGCCGCAATAACTTTAGAAATTTGGTGATATATTTGGTTTGATTTTCTATTGTGTGATGGACCCTTTCCGTCCGAGAGTAATAAACGTCTTGAGCTACTCCAGATGTCTTCTCTCACAGTTAATATTCAAGGCTCTTCATCAAGTTGTTTGGTGGTTAACCACCATTTCCATTTTGTCCATATTGATATTTTTCTTTAAAAATGTTTCTGTTAGGAAAACACGTTCACCCTCCTGGCGTTATGACAGTTCACGAGTCTCAAGCCTTCCTGATGACTTTCCACCATTCTTAATGGTGGAAGAACTGGTGAATTCGTAATTTTAAATGGTTTCAAATGTTCCTCCTTGATATTATTTAGTATCGTATTTATGTAGAAAGAAGTCGCTGAGGAGATATAGGCCTAAACTTTCTTGGTTGGAAGAGAGACAGATGGAGACACGGACTGAAAGAAGACAAAGCCTGGAGCAGGCTGTGGAGGAGAAGTAGAAGAAGAAGAAGAAGAAGAAGAAGAAGAAGAAGAAGAAGAAGAAGAAGAACAACAACAACAACAACAACAACAACAGTAGAGGGAAAGTGAGTGTTCGAAAACACTTCCGGGTTCCGAACGAAAACACTACCGGGTTCCAGTTCATGACGTCATAGAGGCACTGGCAGCTGGTGTCCGAGCTGTCCATGTGACGTCACTGTTTTGTGTGTGTGTGTGTATGTGTGACTGAAACACTACCGTGTTCCAGTTCATGACGTCATACAGAGGCTCAAGTCGCTGGCGTCCGCATGGCTAAAACCTGTTTCAAGACGTCACGAAGGCCGTGGTTTCTGCATGTTCAAAATTTGGTAGCCGAAAACAATGTGTAGCGGATGGGGGTACCCGGAATTCGGCGGTTGCCCGGACGCGCAGAGGCGTTGTCATCGGGTACCGTTACTCGAAATTTTGGGGGTATCGGGTACCGTTACCCGAAATGTTTAAATCAACGGATGGGGGTACCCGAAATTTGTGGGTACGCCCTAACCGGGTTCCAGTTCATGACAGAGGCCCTGGCAGCTGGTGTCCGAATGTTAAAACACTTCCGCGTTCTGGTTTATTTTGATGTAACAAAATAATCGTTCTCTCTCGAAATTTTTTTAATGTCAGAATTTTGGTACCCTAAATGATTAAAACAACGGATGGGGGTACCCGAAATTTGTGGGTACGCCCACATGACGACGACGTAGAGGGCGTGATGTCTGAAATGTTTAAATCAACGGATGGGGGTACCCGAAATTTTCGGTGTCTGAAATTTAGTACCCGAAATGTTTAAATCAACGGATGTGGTTACCCGAAATTTTTGGTGTCCGAAATTTTAACACCGGAATGTACGACCACATGACGCATGTGTTCAACTGTAACAATGGTATGTCATTGGATATTAATTTTTACATAAAAATAAATTACGGCCCCTCCGGGATTTGAACCCGGGACCTCCGGTACACCAAACCGGCGTGCATCCACTACACCAAGGGGCCGTTATCGCTTAACTGTAATTATTTCTGTACTTATACTTCTCATCTCTTACTTGTAACCATGAGGTGGACGAGTGATATCTACTGTCGTCCTATGTGTAAAATCATAAAAGCACAATATAAGTTTATTTATTATTAAATAAATAAACATTTCGTTATACTTTTATTTTTTTACCTCTCATCCTCTTCCTAGCAGCCTGAGGGAGGCGAATGAGAGCCTGCTACGCTTTTTTTAACGTGGTTTCCCCAACTTTACAGATTCGTAAAGCAGGCCTACTCCACGTTATCTATCGCTGTACTATTGACTAGTACAGTGGTAGATAATAATAAAGATACATTATGCAATGCTAAGCCAATGTGTAAAAGCAGTACATATTTTTTTATTTACTTTTTTATTTATTTTTTTTATTTTTTTAATCGGGTGAATATGTTGTTCATACATGATGCGTATTCACATTTGCTGTACCGTAATGAGTAATTTTCACACCCATACTGGTTCTTGACGAGTTTACAGGTATATCTACCGTGCCAGTGACCCGTCTCGAACTACCAGGACTACGTTTATGAGTATTTCTACCGCGACAGTGACGTAGTCAAGGTTAACACTCACGCACACACTACGGTACCTAATTCTACGTTTATGGACATTTCTGTCACGTAGCATTCACACTAACACCATGATGAAAACATGTTCACAACCGACTATATTTTATTTCGTTGCCGCAACCATTCTGCATAAAACAAAGCTTTGCGTAATGCACAGTGTAAGGGGGGAGTGGTAACGGGTTGACGATGAGGAACAGGACATTGTATGATGGGTACAAAGGATCTAGGAACTACAGGTGCTTGAATATCGTTTAAGTCAATCACCTCACCATGATGATACAACTGTCGTAAGAAATTTGCCTTCTCAAACCCTTTTGTATAGACAACAGGATAATCTGAAAAAATGTCTGCAACGATGCGTACCATATTCTTGTACGGTACATTACCATCGTTCCATCGTATCCTGTGATAATGTGTTTCCAACCAGTCATTGATTTTTCGGAATTTCTGGTGCAGTCGTGCACTTTCGTATGGTGGAGCGAACAACACGATAACAAAACGTCCGGTTGTTATATCAACTGTAACGAACTCTTTGATTACATATTCATTTTTGTCACCGCGAAACGCTTCAAACTCGGCAATAACCGTCCTATTCAAGTTCATTTTTCCGAGTGACACATGTCCGCATCGAGTACGTTAATTTTTTCAAATTCCCCCTCTACTTTTCCTTCCAATACCAGTTCATCGTAAAGACGATCAAATGTTATCTGTTGGTCGTGACGACTGCTTTCCAATCGAAAAAACGAGGGGAAAAAGAAGGATGGTGGTACATAGCACCCCTTGGCTACTACCTGATTAATGTACGACTTGAAGTGATCTTGATCATAAAACAAGCGAACAAGATATTTCTTTAGTACTGTTAATAAACAACCAAAACGGATCCACTCGGGTTCTGTGAAAACAAATTTTTCGGTCTTACTACCTTTAATCCGAACAAACGTTTTCCCAAAGTTACGACTGATCATCACACTCTTCTTCTTTTCACGGTTTTCACCTTCTTCGTACAATAACATACTGGATAGTAACTGTTCACGAAAGATCAACAAGTAATTCCACTCAGAAAAGTCAAGTAATATACGTTTCTTTTTTCCGTTTGTAAACAAAACACCCGGTTCATAGTTGAGTTCTTTACACAGTCCGACGGTAACGAACTTAGAGTACGAGTTGATTGGATATGCAAGAGACAAGTAAACGTTATACTCACAATGGCTGCTGCTGCTGCTGTCACAGTCACCTTCCATCGTTGAAAAGGACTGAGGTTGTTGTTATGTAGAGATCGCTAATACCTATCTTTATAAACTAGTAGAGGGGAGAACAAGTTTTTTTATGACAAACGATGAACAGTATTCGACAACGCTGTGTACTGTACTATCCTATCGTGTATAATCAAAGCGTAAGCGGTGGTTTTATCTGGAAAATTGTTACTGGATTCAAATTCTAAACGCACATCAACGGCAGACGACTTGATTGGTTCTTCTTGTCTGGAACAATCGATGACAAACAACGGTGCTTTCGTTATAAATTCATTAGGTGTCAAAAGAGGCGTTCTGTTGCGACGGTCGTAGTATGATGTTTGGAAACGTGTATACATGTCGTAGAACAGGGCGTAACGTTTTTTATCGATATCCTGGTTCAGGTTATCGTACGGATAGTATTTATCGTTCAGAAAAAGCTTGACATTCGTTAAATTGCAGTGATCAAATTCCGACGCGTTTTTCGCTATATTGTTCTTCCTATCCGTCTGAAATATTAATATTACATACCGAGGTTTTTCCAACTGTGACGATGTCTTCAAGGTCCACGAATGTCGATTTGTCGTCGGTAGAACGGGATACTCGTGCAATTCCCAACTGCGGAACGGCATCACTAGTTCATGATCCTCCTCGATGTGCTCCAATAGCGGTATTCGGTACTTGTTTGACACGCGCACATAGGGCATCTTCCAGTGTACTTTGTTTATTACGAGATTACCGTTTGCAGTTGCACCCGATTCTTTTAGCACCATTGCGTTCTGATCGGTAGAGGTACGCAACAGAATCAATTCTTGCTTAACGTTCAGCATGATGCGTGTATAGTCTTCGTTGAAACCGAGTAGCATTTTCAACGGAAGACAAAACGTAAAATCACCGGTACTCTCGTGTACTGTCAACGACTCGTCGGTTGTCCTCACCCATCCTGCATTGATTAGATGCTTTCTTTCATGCTCATTGCTCGATAGTAACAATTTCACAGTGCTCGTAATTCCAACGTTTTTTGTACGATCCACTTCCACACCGCACACTTCGTAACGTATCTCCTCAAACAAGAAAGCCATTGCATTGTTGATTAATTTCACGTTCAACGCTGTGTCGGTAGCGTTAACCTTGGTCAATGTTCCTTCGATGTACAGAAAACTCTCCGCCGGTAAAGTGAAAACATCCTGTTGTTGGATGGGTATACGTATTTCATCGTTGTTACCGTATCGGGTGGAAGCATACGGTGCGTGCGTACGATATTCGAACTCAACGATTCTGTTATCGAAAGCCGCTCCTCGTTCGATAGCTAGAATTTCACCCGACATTATTTTAATCGTATAATTTGAATCCAAGTGAAAGTAAGAAACGCTTGTTCCTTGATGTCAATCGCTTCAACGTTGAACACCGACTACCATGTTTCTTTCGTACACACTCCCTTTTTACAGGTGACGTTTGTCCGAAATACAATCCCATATTTTCAGATGCAGTCGTATCGTGATAACTTCACCGCGAAAATCAACTAAATCCCCGTCCTGATCAACGAGAGACAATATGATGTTGTCAACGCGTTGTACGTTTACCGGTAAGTATATTACGTTTGTCGGTGTTTCAACTATTTTGAAACCTGGTGCCACGGTCGGATAAAACGAATGCAACGTGTGCTGTTCCTGACCGTCCTTGTACGCACCCTGTACGATATTACTCCGTACGTGAACGGTGTTAACTTTGATTATGTCAACGGGTACGTTCGACTCGTGTGTTTTATACGCTTCCAGCTGCTGATTCTCCTTGAATCCTAACATACTTGCAATGGTATTCGGTGTATGCGAAAAGTCGATGACATGCTTACAGTAAATTTCACACTTTAATGTGTTGTTGTTTGGACGTAAACTGATTGTTCTCTCGCCTAACTGTTTCTGCAGATACGTTTCGATATCACTGATTTCATAGGTGCCGGTAGGCAACTTGATGACGGACCACTGATCCTTGGAAATTTTTACTGGAAATGCATTATTTTTTCCTTCAGTAACGTTTGGTATTGAATTATACGATGTAAAATCCAATAGTCCAACGTACCATTCACCGTATAACTCGAGAGGTGGGAAAAAGTTACACACGAGATTCGCAGCGTCGGTACCCGTCACGGTGACCGTTAGCGACGACATGCTGAAGTTTACTGATCAGAAGACGATAAAAAGTCTAAACATAAATGACCGCAGATGACCGTGTGAGGAGGTTGCTTCCGTTCATAGTTGTAACGAACGTCGGCTGTATCACCAAAATATTGCATCAGCTCGAGAGGTGGACGTAAATTACCGAACCCGTCAAAATAGTGTACTCGATTTCCACGCTTCTTGTAACATACCCAGTGGGTTCCCGGTCCGCTCTCGTCGTCCAAATTTACGATGACGCTTTCGTTCTTCCACGGCGCTGTATCCGGTAATGCGTTACGCATGTAAACACCTCTAAAATACGGTATGTTTAGCTTTTTTGCGTATACACGTAATTCATCTTCGGACAACGGGCGGAGCGGTATGTGAATTAGTTTTTTCGGTACGGACGTAGATACAATCCGGACGCAGTTCTCTTCTTTTTCCTAACGGTTCGGACAGTTCTCTTCCTCCTCTTTTTCATCCCACCACCAGCACCACGACCACGACTACTCACATTCTTTTTATTTTTACGACGTCGGCCGCTTCCTATTGCTGATTTTGCTTTCATGGCCGCTGCAACTGCTGTCGCATAAGCTCGTTCGCTGATACCCGAATCCAACGCCTTTACCCGTCCCCACGCTTTTTCCGCGAGTTTACGATCTGCAATACGTCTACTTTCGTTGTCTTTGTATTGAGCGTAAGCGATGTCGTGTTCGCGACAGGCTTCGTCTAATTGGTTGATTCCGCGATCACCACGCGCTAATCTTTCTTCGAGTTTCGTGCCCGGTCCACAGAATCTGTAACCCGGCAGATGTAATTCGACAGGTAGTGCGTCCACCGCTCGATTGATAACTGACGAAACAACGGACGGTACAACGTTTTTAAGCACGTTTCCGACGCCCCACCCCTTTTTCCTCCTAACGTTGTTGTACATCGTAAACCGATCTCCAGTCTTTCTCTTCTGTGTTTTTATCGTATTCATCTATTAACCTTTTTATTTCCTTCGTGTCGAGTGTCCACTCGTCTTCTGAACTACGTGGCTTAGACAATTTCAATAAGTAGTAATCCAGTTGATACTGAAATGTTTTAACGACTTTATACATCTCGCTCTTTACGTATCGTCTCACGTCATTTAATTGTTGTAAGTTAACAGCATCGCTCTCCGCAAAACCATCCGCTACGTCTGTTATTCTCTTTTCCGCTGCTTTGAAAACACCATCTTCGCCCAAGCTAACGGTGTTCTGCAACATGTATTTTACGTTAACCGCGTCATCTGCAAAAATCGGTGAACTCACTCCCGACAACCAGCTCTGTCCAAACAAATAGCTATTCGATACTTTTTTAATGACATTCGAGTCTACGTAGTTTTTGTTGACCGCATCGGTCGCTTGTTCCGGACTTCGAACG
The DNA here is from genome assembly GCA_034769895.1 of Magicicada septendecula. NCBI lineage: Eukaryota > Metazoa > Arthropoda > Insecta > Hemiptera > Cicadidae > Magicicada > Magicicada septendecula. The sequence continues at coordinate 399,377,025 of CM068371.1, read as the reverse complement.
TTGATTACCCATCGATCTCGTGCATCGATGACCTCACCTCTCTCTTGACTCGAGTGTTGTATACAGTTGTCATCAACGTAATATTTGTTGACTACGTCTTTAACGTCTACAGGAGTATCAACATTTTTCAATCTACACCCTTTAACGTCCACGCTTTTACGTTCATCATCGAGTAGCAGACAATGTGTTTGCATATAACTCAGGGATACAGCATCCTTTGCTGCATCCGGTTCGTTCAGATTGCGGATCTTTTTGTTTTCAACATCTATATGCCCATCATTCGTAATCTTAAATCCTACAGTATCGCGTAATTGTCTTTTTGTTTCTCGTCGCACGCTCACGGCGCTTTGATGTCTCCCGAACTTGTCCACAACCATTGTACGACTGCACGCTACAAATGATGTGCTAACCGTTTTAAGTAACGACACTGTGGTGACCATCGCGTGTGTAACACAATCGGATCGTCACCCTCTTTCCAACGAAAGATTTCTATACCGCAAAATGAACATCGAACCCTGTCAATTTCATTTGTGTAATGGAAAGCCTGCGGCAACCATAGCGGTCGGACTGATGAAATGCACAGGCCATGATGTAAAGGTTTTCAGTCTCTCGTTTTCGACTTCAAAGTCAGGTGTCAAATCTAACCCGCACATTTTGACAGTGTTGACGTCAATGAGTTGTTACACCGACGTTCATAAAATTTATACGATAATGTTGGCTTCACGTAATTCCTCTACTACTGAGATGATTTCGTTGTCGTGTCCGGTGTGACCGACGCGTTTTGAACTTACCAGCAGTCTTAACCGTTCAACCAGTTCGTTGGGATCGTTCCAGTGTACGTAATCGATACCACGTCCGCTGCGTGGTGGAAACAATCGAGCGATTATCTCTCTGTACTTTAAACCTTTGTTTGTATTTACTTTAGCACCGGGTAAATAATAACGTTTATAAGCGTTAGTGTCCGACAGTATAGACTTGTACGCTGCTAAATCGTTTTCATCGTAGACGCTCTTGTCGGGTTCTTTCATAAACATAAGTTCGTAGAGGCCCGGTGTGCCTCTGTATCGTTTTCCAGCTATGTAGAAGCTATCGTCTTGATTGATCTCCAACACCGAATTGCCTACCATCCATTTGTCTTCAACGTTACGAACACCGTACGTATGATCCATCTTCTTATCTCGATCATCAGACAACGCGAGCAGTAAGTATTTCCTCGCGAGCGGACCTTCGACAGATTGTTCAACGTATTCTTGTGCTTCGTGTCGACCTTCGGGTGTTGTTAAAAACTCTTCAAGAGTTACGTTCGGTGTTTCGACATCAGGCGTTTGTGCCAACACTTCCGTTCTGAGGAAACGAGGTTGTGATGGTGTTTTCGTCTCAACAGCTGCCTTCGTATCTTCATCTTCAACTTTTATTTTTTGTTTTATTTTATCACTGGAGTCATTCAACTTTTCCGAAATCTGGGTTAACGGTTCCAAAAGAGGTTTGTACTTTCTCGTTAACGCTTCATCGCTCTCTCTGATGTCATGTTTCAACGCGCGATACTTTTGTCTTATGTTATCGCTAATTGCATCGATTTCATGTGTCAATTGCTTGTCATCCATCTTGACACTGATGACTTTCTTGCACAAACTATTCTATTTATGTATAAAACGATCGAAACCCACTCTGTATCTACCTGCGTTTATCGGTGAGTCCTTGTTGATGACTATGAATCCGTAACGATCCTTCCACGCTTCGGCGCACATCGCTTTGAACTCTTCGTATTTCATATCTGTGTTAACGTGATCGTTGTAAACGTGACGTAAATTGAGATCATCTTGTCTGAACAAAACCAAGAAATTGGCATTATCACGCACCAGTTGCTTTGGCACCAGACTATACGTTTGGCAAAGGTACAAAGTGTCCACACCGCTATGCCGTCCCATAGCGAAATATTTTCGTATGTTATTCTGCCGTTCACATACCACATCATCGAACAACATGATTGAATTAGATACAATTTCGTGCGGAGGTGGTACTTCATCGTTTTCACTGTATGTGAAGTACATCATTCCTTCGTCAGCGAGAGCGTTAAAAACGTCTTCCAACATACGATATTTTGGTTGAAATAACGATTTGGAGAACACGTACAGGTTCTGAAATCGCAGTCCGTTTGAATCGAATAACATGTTAAAGGCAACGTTTGACTTCCCGCTACATGACCCGCCGCACACGATACATCGAACTGTGTTTGGAAACAGTGGACTGTGTTTATTATATGCAACTTCACCGTTGTACTTAGCAGAGTCTACGTTCTTAACATTTAACTTTAACGATTGTTGTTCAATCTTCATCTTAACTCGTTTACGTTCGGTTAAATACTGTGGTAATGCTATTATATCAGATCTTTTTTATGTATCCACGAATCGTGTTTACCGTCAAAGCCGAGCCAGCGCACTCGCACGCGATCACCTTTACGTTGTAATATTTTCTCAACGAGATACACATCACCAACGCTGGTTTTACTCAATTCTTGTTCATAAAACCCACCTTCCACAACGTCACCCGTATGATCTTTCAACAAGTACGTAACCGGTACGGTTGGCTGAACTCTGTGCACTGTATATATCTCGTTCGTCCAGTTTGGTGTATAACCTTTAGCGAATGTGATTTTGTATTTACTGATACGCACTCGATCGCCTATTTTAAACTTATGTTTCTTGCTCACTTTCCGCGGTACGGTATTTTTTCTTATTCGTTCCAACACAATTTGCTCGTTGCTCTTGTCGACTTGTCGCGGCTTCATCTCTATAGTTCTATGCACTCTGTCGTTGTATTCCATCACCAGTTTAGGCAAAAGCGACAACCACCGATAATGGCCTTGCTCGCTGAACGCGCGGTACATGTTCGTTTTCAACGTACGATTAAATCGCTCTACGATGGACGCTTTCTTCTCGCTATACGTTGAATAGTGTTTGACGTTGAATCTCTTTAGTAAAGCTTGTACGGTAGTGTTAAAGTACTCTTTCCCCTTATCCGTTTGCAGGTATTTCATTTTATTTTTTACAATTATTGGTTCGAGAGCATGTGCTACTTCAACACCCGATTTAGTTTTTAAGGGAATCGCATATGCATACTTGCTAAATGCGTTTATTACCGTCATTAGATATTTGTACCCCTTGTTCAACTTGGCATGCGGTATCATTTCCACCAAATCCGCTTGGTAGAGATCGTGTAACCCCTTCACCTCCACCGCACGTCTGGGAAAGTTCCTTCTCACCGGTCTGTGCAATTCTTTTGCAATAGTTTTGCGTACGTTTTCCATATCGCCACCCGAAACGCGAATCGCAAAATTTTGGTACGAGATATACCGTTACGTTTTCACTGAACCTCACCGACTTCATCGTCGTTACTGACAGTGTGTTGCTCCTGCAAGCGAGTCTTATATCAACGTATATCGAACGCATAATTTATAACGGATTTTCTCGCTTGCTGAATTATCTCGCGTCTGGGTTGACAGAGTTTATAATGACCGTACGCCAGTGTTGTTTCACCGTCATCCAAGACATATCGTTTGTCATCGTATGGTGACAGCGATAATTTTGTAAGCTTTCTTGTGTATATGTTATGTTTTTCGCTTTGGATAGTCTGCGCCGTAGTATAAGTTTGAGAAGTGGTCTTTACACATTGTTTATAAAGTTGATGTTTCAACTGTGTAGCTATCGCGGAACGTGGCACACCTTTCGCTACCTTTTTCTCTTTATCGTTTGCCGTAACGAATGAATAACATTTTGCGCGCAACCCGACAAATTCAAGTATCGGTATTCCATTTGTTTCGTCTTTAAAAGTACCCAACTTTTTCTTGTTTGTTTCACTATAGCACGGATGTGCCTTAGGGTACTCCGACGTGTCAAAGAGTTCGAGATGCTCCTCCATGTCTTTGTACACATCGTCGGTGCGAATGTCGTACAACAGAGAGTCAGTGTCCGTCATACATAGACGTGCACGTGACCCGTACGTATTCATCGTGAATCCGTAATGGAACCGATACATAATCAGCTTACTAATATCCAATACACTGAACCCAACGTACAAAGGTCGGTTCAGTGTAATGAATGTTTTTTTCATCGTGAGACCTACCAGGTCCTCGTTATAGATGAAGAAATGTTGTAGCCTGGGGTTAGCGGTTAGTTTGTGAAGTTTCTTCTCGTTTGGAACTAACTTGAAATCGATTCGCTTTCGTACGTTTTCCAACGATTTTCCGTACGGTGCGTTATTCATTAACTTAAAAAAGTCTTTTTCAAAGGTGTTTCTGGCTTCCTTTCGTCGCTCCGTATTAAAATCGATGAAAGGTTTCAACCATACGCACTGTGTGAATGCTAACACACGGTGAATCGCTTTCAACTCCATTCCTAGTTCGAGGTAGAGTTTCAGTGTTCTGTAATGAACAATGTATTTTGTCTTGTCCTCGAGGGACGTTATCAGTTTCTCTACCTTACCGTTACTACACACAAAGTCTTTTAACAGCTTCATGCGATAGCAGTACGGTGAAAGCATACTGTCCGTAATAGTACGCTTTTCAGGTGCTAAAGGGTAGTCACTGTGTAAGTCGTGTAGGTAATGTGGATACCCCAGATCGACTTCCAGGATACAACCGGTGTCACCATCGTCGCGTAACGCGTGCACGTTCAACGTATCGATCACTGTACGTTCCAACCATCGAAAACCGGACAGTGGTAAAGGCTGTGTCATAGCCGTTCCGTACAGGTTGGTACAATCGAGGTAAAGTAAATAGTTGTGCGGCTTGCTTGCGTCATAATCGGGAATGTACGGGTTGTTGGCTTTGGCGTACCTATTAGAAATTGCTGCTAAGCCGCCACGGATACCTCTTTCGATGTACAGGTGTACGTCTATATCGCGGAGTAACTCTAACCTGACTCCTGTCATTTTCAGCATCGCGTTCCACGCTAAACCGGCGGTGGTAAAAACGTTACACGGATCGAGTTCGTAGTACTGCAGGCTCATGTTTCGAAAGTTTTCAAATACATCAGCAAGCAGTAGTACATCCGTTTTTAAATAAAGGTCATGATAATCACCGAACGTTTGCATGTCGAAAGCCGACCAAACCGTTCGAGCGTGCGCGTAATCTTCTTCGTCTATATCCGACTCTGTCAACCCGTTGTAAAAATGTACGCGGTCCGGTAACTGCCTCTCGTCAAATTTTGAATCGTCCGTAACGTATTCGTAAGGGTACACACCTTTACGTAACAGTAAATCAACATTACGCGTGTAAAATTGATTAAGGATTTTAAATTTATCCGCGGATAAGTTGGAGACGAGTTTTTCAAGTGACGCGTTCATGAACCGCAGAGAATCGAGAAACCGGAGCTGACCGAGTGTAACGGAGATGTAACGTTCGCTTGTAGTAGCGATACACGTTATTTCATCTTCCTTGTACTTTCCGAAACCTTGCATCAAATGATGCGAGTCATAGCCACTTAAATTATGGAAAAAAACCGGAACGTGTGTTGGTATTTTGTAATTTATATTACACGCATTGTGAGCAGCGCCTAAATAGTTACCCGTTATGTGGCAATGATTTCGAACCGTGTCGTCCGTTAACGGCTGCTTGCACAGATGACAGTGAGTGGCGTTTCGGAATGACCGTTCATCGGCCGCTGTCATTTGGATCGGTTTATTAAACATTCTATCGAGTCGTTGAACGTCGGCTAAAAGCACACGAAGGAACGTGTCCACCACGTCTTTACCGCGGTATATTACAGGTTCCTTGACGGCGTTTCCCATCCAGTCAACTATCACATAGCAGAAACTGGCTGGTATATGATGTGCCACGTTTTTACCGGTGGTCGGAACAATAAACGATTCGAAGTCAGCGTATACCGTATAAGGTACGCGGTGACAAAGTGAAAAGTTTTTAAAATACATCCACTTTTCGTCCTCGTCAGGAAGTTTTACTTTCTGTACTCCGTGCTGAGAACAGTTGCGTTCGTGTTCTTCAACTCGTTTTCGCGCCGCGTTAGTATCTTTATTGTCCGCAAATCTGTGTAGACAGTAGTTGCAATAAAACGAAGTGCCCTTTCGTTTTGTCAACGACGAAAGCATACGCGAAAGGTTCCGTATGAGGCAGTAGTGAGTAGTGTTCGCGTCGGACAGTAGCAGTAGGTTTACGTGGTACTTTCTACCGCGATGTTCAGTGATACGTAAAGGATATACCTCGCCTTCATAGCCAAAAACGTTAACGGATATGTTTTCGTTTAATTTTTCGAACCGTTTTATCTTATTGAGTGCGACGGGATAAGGAATGTCCTTCATGTTTATTTCTTCTTCGTACGGAAGGTAATGGCTAACGCGATGCGGGTTACACGCGATCGGGTGTATACCAGCGAGCACAGACCACAAGAAACACTTTTCATCGTCTACATTTTTTATATTGATAATTCCTTTCTTACTGTTTGATAATTTCGATGGTGTAGGTAGAAAGCTCGACCCCACAAGAGGGTTGTATTTTGTAATATTTAATTCCACCGACTCGACACCGTTTTCGACCCACCCGCTTCCGTCGCGCGTGAATTTGTCAACGGATTCCATTATTTTCTCGCTAGCTATCGAATACTGTTCATCGATATCGTCATACTGTGACTTAAGTTCTGTACGCGATCTGAATACCGCATTACAATAAATATTTTCGGTGTTTATTAATTTTTTAAAAGATACACGAACTGCTAAATACCATTTTATATAATTATTTAATGCTACGGCTTCGCTACACATCTTATCAACAACCGTGTGTTTGTAATCTAATAATACTGTTTGTGTGTTTAGTGTATTGTCAAGTATCATAAATTTTATAGTAATTACATTACCATTGATAGCACGGTGTTCGCTGCTGCTGCCGCTGCTGCTGCTGCTGCTGCTGTCGGTCATTGTGAAAGGAGTGAGGCCGGCTTCGCGTCGTCGGTTCCCTATATAGACAGTCCGGTAACCGGTGACTCTGTCGCCGCGCGCCCTTGACCGATCGGCCTCGCGAGGAGCAGCGGTGCGGGGTAGGTAGTCGTCCGGTCGTGACCGACGACGCGCGTTGCGGTGGGTGGGGTGGGGTGGGGAGTGCGGTGTAGGAAGCCGACGTCCGTGACCGATGCGGTGCGGGGTGCGGGGTAAAGGTGTGGGATGGTGGTGCGGGGTAGGGAGATAGGTTGCAGCCGGTGTCCGTGACCGAGAGGTAGGCGAGGTGCGGAGTACAGGATGCCGGCGACCTTGGCCGAAGCGCGCTCGTTGAGTCGCCTCCCGCGGGATGTAGGGTGCGGGGTACGGGGGGCTGGGTTGTACGACCGGTCGTGACCGAAAGCAGATGGTGACCCGAGATGACGCGGGGTGGGGTGCGGGGTAGGAAGCTAGGTTGTCGCTGACGGACTCGATTGCGGTTGGTGGGGGGTAAACCCGGTCGTTGCGGAGCGACAGACAAAGTAATTGAACAAAATATGTTGGCGAGGTGCGGGGTGGGTGGTGAGGCTCTGGGTGCGGGGTAGGGGAGACCGTGACCGACGGACTCGATTGCGGTTGGTGTTTTGCGCGGTGGGGGGGGTAAACCCGGTCGTTGCGGAGCGACAGACAAAGTAATTGAACAAAATATGTAGGCGAGGTGCGGGGTGGTGGCGAGGCTCTGAGTGCGGTGTGGGGGTGCGGGGTAGAATGTCATCGTCCGGTCGTGACCGAAAGCTGATGGTGGCCCGAGACGACGCGGGGTGTGGTAGGAAGGAAAATTGTAGCCGTTACCGTTGCGGTAGAGGTGCGGGGTGCGGGGTAGGGTGTCGTCGTCCGGTCGTGACCGAAGGAGATGACGCTTTAGAAGGAAGGAACGTGGTCGGGGGAAACAGAATAAATACGCCAGTGTTTCCCTGTGCAGTCATCAGTACTCGCCATGGAAGGAATCGTTGCGAACGCGAAGACAGTTGAAAATTTTTTACCAAAAAGAGACTTGTCAAGTCTTTCTTTAGGAGTAAAGTATCATATAATTCACATGAAATTTGTGAAAACGAAATTCGGGGAGTCAGTTGTGGTAGATTTGGAAGATACCGGAGCCTGTCCTCAGCCGGAGGGTAAACTGTTCTATGTATACCTACCTAAAAGATGGTGTGACGTATTTACAGAGGAGCAATTGAAAGCTGTGAAGCCTTGTGTCCTATCACTATGCGTAACCTCACACACTCCGCTGGCGAACGAGAAAGTGAGCGTGCAGTTGGATATTGATTATGTGAGTATGATTTTTCAGTACCACTAATAATTACTTATACAGAAGTGGTTATGTATTAATTTTTTCTCTTTTTTTCCAGACCAAATAAACGAGAACAGGATTGATTTATAATAATAATAACAATAATAGTAATAATAACATTAATAGTAAAATGTTTTTAAATGATGAAGTAGACTTCTCTATTTTTTTGTCGTTTTTTAATGTTAACTGTTCATTTTCAGAGAAAGAACAAGGTGTTGCTTGAATCTAATATTGTAGAAAAACTTTTAAACAGAGAAATAAATGGTAATAATAGATTATATTGTCAATGCGACATGATTAAATTCGATTATAATTTTAGAAATAATCGTAAGACACTGAGTAGATGGATATCAATACGAAACGAAAAGAATATTTACAAAATGAAAGTATTTATTCGTAATGAGTTTTTCAAACTCTTCAAAACATCAATTAGTTATTGTAACAACCATAATATTGAATATCTTCAAATAAAAGATTTGCTAATTGCTAAAACAAAGCTGGTTAATCAGATGTACTATATGATGTATAATTTTACTGGTACAGCGTATACCTCGCTGGTAAAAAAATATGAGTGGTCAAGGCATGACTCTAGCGGATGTCCGCTTCGTAACCGTTGTCGCGTCTGTTGTTATCTAAGATATCAAAATGACTTTAATTCAGAATACATGTTTTTTTAATACCACACTAACTATCATTTGATGTGTCTACATTCTTTTGTATTTGATCAAGTATTATTAATTGTAGGAAATTATATTCTGTTTTTAATTATTAAAAAACGTATGTGGTTTATAACATAAAAAGTTAAGATAAACAATCATTAAAGTGTTAATTAAATTTTTATGTGTAATTAAATTTTTTAAAAGATTTCTCTCATAGTTACAGAAACCTTGTTTCGATGTTATGTGTTTGTGCGAATGCGAGGGAGATGTATGTCGTTCACCACCATATGGTGACCACTGTAACATTCTGAGTGCTTGTGAGTGGAGAGAATTTACACTCTGAAGAACAATTGTTTAAAAAAATTATAAGCGTTGTTACCTTTGTTATTATCTAAAATACTAAAAAGAGTTGAATTCAAGGTTTTGGTGTACCATTTTACACATGTAGTTAACACCATAGTAATTATCATTTGATGTGTGTCTACATTTAGTATGTTATTATTAACATATTACACATCAACATTGTAATATTGTATGTTATTAATTATTATTATTATTTTATATTGTTAGACATATAAGGCTTGTTTTGGTTGTAGTAAATGTAATTATTATTTTGTTAATTATGTGTGTGTGTGTGTGTGTGTGTATATATATATGTGTACAGAGAGAGAGAGAGAGAGAGAGAGAGAGAGAGAGAGAGAGAGAGAGAGAGAGAGAGAGAGAGAGAGAGAGAGAGAGAGAGAGAGAGAGAGAGAGAGAGAGAGAGAGAGAGCACCTTCAAGGCTGCAAAAGAGAGAGAAAGCGAGAGAAAAAAAGATTATTTTGTATAATTATGTAAATATATATATATATATATATATAGAGAGAGAGAGATAAAGTGTTTATTTTGTTTAGTTATGTATATAGAGAGCGCGCGTATGTTTTGCACAATTATAATTGTCTTGTGAATATAGAACGTGTCTGTGTAGAGAGAGAAAGAAAATTATAGCTTATGATTTGATTGTAAAAGCTTTCGATATTATTAAAACTTATATATAAACCGTAACCTTTGTTATTTTATTATTATACCTTTATACAAAACAGTTATTCCTATCATACTTGAATAAGGTATACGCCAGCGAAGATAACAAGTTTTTATAGTTGAGATGCAGCCAACTTATTGATAAAGAGACACAGCTGGATTGTGGTATGCGCCAGCATGCGAAGAAAACCGGTTTATAGGGTTCAGATGCATCTCTCTCTAAAGAGAGAGACAGTGAGAGAGAGCGTATAATCTGTTTGTATCAACACACAGCGATTCAACCAGACCTGTTTGTTACAATTTTGCAGGTACACAGAGTAAAATATATTTATACAATTACACAATTTTAGTAATGCATAATTTTAATATGTTTTTTCTAAACAATATTCAAATGGATGCATCTGTTCTATTATAACACAATATACTCATATATAATAATACAATATATGGTTTTGCGAACCGCAGATCCAGGTTCAAATCCCGAGGAGTCAAAATTTATTTTGTGGAAACCAACACCTGTCGGAAACCATCTGTATAGCCTCCTGTTTCGTCATACCCAGTGTTTTATACATGCGTCATGTGGGCGTACCCACAAATTTCGGGTACCCCCATCCGTTGTTTACAAAATTCTGACATTAAAAAAATTTCGAGAGAGAACGATTATTTTGTTACATCAAAATAAACCAGAACGCGGAAGTGTTTTAACATTCGGACACCAGCTGCCAGGGCCTCTGTCATGAACTGGAACCCGGTTAGGGCGTACCCACAAATTTCGGGTACCCCCATCCGTTGATTTAAACATTTCGGGTAACGGTACCCGATACCCCCAAAATTTCGAGTAACGGTACCCGATGACAACGCCTCTGCGCGTCCGGGCAACCGCCGAATTCCGGGTACCCCCATCCGCTACACATTGTTTTCGGCTACCAAATTTTGAACATGCAGAAACCACGGCCTTCGTGACGTCTTGAAACAGGTTTTAGCCATGCGGACGCCAGCGACTTGAGCCTCTGTATGACGTCATGAACTGGAACACGGTAGTGTTTCAGTCACACATACACACACATACACACACACACACAAAACAGTGACGTCACATGGACAGCTCGGACACCAGCTGCCAGTGCCTCTATGACGTCATGAACTGGAACCCGGTAGTGTTTTCGTTCGGAACCCGGAAGTGTTTTCGAACACTCACTTTCCCTCTACTAACAACAACAACAACAACAACAACAACAACAACAACAACAACAAGCAGCAGCAGAAGAAGAAGAAGAAGAAGAAGAAGAAGAAAAGTGGTTATATAGAAGATGTAGAAAACTTTACAATGATATGGAGTTACTTATGTTTTGTATTGGTTATTGTTATAATTTGTATTATCAATGTACAATTTATTTCCATAAATAACAAAATTTTATTTATCTTCAGTTGATATTATTTTGTCTTCACCTATGAAAATATATAACAACAATCTACACTTACAAAAAATAAAAAGTTGTAAGAGAGGAATAAGAAGTTCAAAGCAATTGGCGGTTCTCATGTTACTGAACTTCTTAACTTCATAAGCTTTATAATTTGCTTTATACTGAAAACTCCGTTGAAATCCGCACAATTTATATTTGAATAGGGACTTTTTTACCCACGTAAGTTTCCAGCTAAACGAACACAATTATCATAATGATAATTCCATTGGCATTTGTTTGTTTACCTATTCGGGAAGTACGAGACGATAAACACTGCGGGGAGCATCAGTGCCAAGACGTCACTACGCTGAAGGACGTATACAAAACGCATAAACATTTTTAAACCGCCGATAAACACAATACAATGTCAATGTTTTTTTTTTTTTTATCCGTCTACAACGGAAATTCAAGACACGTATTTACAAACAATAAATTTCCGAAGACAGAATCCTGGGTTATGTCAAAAAAATCCTATTACGGATTTATGAATATTACGGCAGTTTGAACTATAAAAAGTTATGTAAGAATGTATTTTTTCTCAGAGTGAAAGAAGTCTACTAAAAATATGACGCGCTCGTTAATTTACATTCGAGACATGATAGGCGTCAAAGCTGCGACTCCGAAGCGGAAACGTTAGTGGCTGTGGCCGTTGATGTGTGCAAACTGTGAATCGATACTAATTGCGGTTCATCCATGTCTCAAAGACAACAGAGGAAAAGTAGAGACAAACGTGATATTTCCCGAAAGCGAAAGGGTTATCCGTATTTGTTGAGTGTTCCGCCTTATCTCATGATCTCATGAGGAAGACGACTACACTTAATCAGCCGTACTTCAGTACAGGAAGAGAAGCATAAAAATCAAATGTCAAATTTTTTTTGCCAGTAGACATTGGTCTTTTATCGATGCACTGTCCTCATTTCCATCGCACGGTTGCGTGAATATCGCTACGGGAAGTAGTAGGTGACGAAGTCCCTGGTGAGTGTCAATGCCAAGACGTCAACGAAATTCGAAGGACAGAGATATGAACTACTAAAAAACAAGTCAATGTTTGATACTCGCAAATTCAAATTAGCGACCATCATGTGATGAACAGGAAAACGCACACAATGTAATCATTAAGACGTACAAACACATTGTAATATCTCGAAGTAAGTTATCATATAACCGGAGCATTGTTTCCGTGTTATTTTTACTATAGTATTATTATTAGTGAAGAGAAATGTTTTCTATAAACGATAAAGAAAAATAAAAGCCACACATTACGTGCTCTAATTATACGATAACAGCGTTGTACGTGTCGTGTAATCCTTTGCATTTTTAAATTACATTTTACGGGAATTCCAAAGGTCAAAATGAAAACCAGCTGTTGTAAACAGGACGTTTTTACAACTACGCAATTAATTACTAGTGATGTCTATTCAGTGTGTTCATGCTATGCCTCAGTTTGCGAACGTGTACTGTTGTTCGTCTCAGTAATGGGTCTCGGGATAGTTATCCTCACAAAAAATGAATACATTGCTAAAACTACAAATAGATCGTCTACAAACTAGAAATATTATTCGAATAATCCGCTCCCCTGTAGTATATAACCAGGTAGTTAAGTCAAGAAAAAAAACAATATTAAACAATATTTTTAATACTAAAAATATTGACTGCCGTGAGATGGTTTCGTAAAGCTACAGAGTAAATCACATAAGGAGTCCCATATCCATATCTAACTTACAAAAACAAATTATTTTCCACTAAACTACATAATGAGAATTCGCAGAAAATTAATATCATTCATTTTTAAGTACAGAGTATTCAAGAAACATGGTCGCTGGTTGAATCTAAAAATTTTCCCATTAACGTAAGTCATTTGGTACATTTTTTACAAGAGCTTTGACTAACAAGCATTTAGATGAAAAACTCGGTTGATATCTCATGCGGTTTTTAAAAATGACGGACAAGAACGTTAAAATGTATGGTTTACGATTTTCTGTACGATTATTGTAATAATTCATACAAAATGGCGAAATGTTCTAAATAAAAACCGTTCTACCGTAATGGATTTGGTACTTATCTGAGCTACAATATTTAATAGTGTTTTTGTTTCAAAACATTTTCAAATGAATTTTTACTAATTAGAATCTAATTTCGGATCAAGAACAAGTGAAACAAGTAAACGAATTCAAACATATGTTGGGGTGATGATCATGAAGGAAGGTATAAGAAATGTAGAAAAAAATATGAATAGAACAGATCATGAAGTTGTAGAAAGGTTAAATTCTAGATGGTCGGACAAACACATTTCTATAGAGGTTGGAAACACAATAATGGAATCTGCTAAGCTATGGAAGTACGGAGCTTGAATGCCCCAGTTAATAGAAGAATAAATTATGTCTAGATGGACTACTTAAGACGCAGCACAGGATGCTGAGACTGCAAGAATCTGTAATTTGGAGATCGGATGAAGAATGCAACCGTAAGAGACCACAGTTACACATATGGAAAAAGACGTTTGTTTGGTCGTATGATGAGATTGGGGGAGCAAGGGGATATTCAAATGGCCACCACCATGGCCGGCTCTAGTAGAAGGTAGAAGGCCGGAATATTAACCGTGGCAACACTGGAACCAGCTGGTATTTTGAGGCCGACTAGACGATTTCTTAATTTATGTATTTTAATAATCAAATCGCGTCATTTCTAATTGCCGGTTAACAGCAGTTTTATAATTCTTCACTTTTTCTAAATTAAAAGTTTATTATGTAAAATACTGTTATATTATTTAAGAAATATAATAATAAACTCATTCATATGATACGAATTCAATAATTCGAACAAAATTAATTCATTAGGCCTAACACGAATTCACTAATTTCTTCAACTTAAACGTATAGTACTAAGTGCGCACAGACCTATAATTTAGATTTAGCTATAAATAGGCCTACTCATGATTTTAGTAAAGCTATGAAATTAAATCAAAATATAACATGTACGCTTTAGCTGTTTTATTACTCTACGCTTATAGGCCTCAGACGCAACGTTGCCACGTTTAATATTCCTGTCTTCTACTAGAGCCGGCCATGGCACCACCCGAAATCTTGGAATATTGGTGGAAGTACAGAGATTGGTAGTGGACGGTGCCCTGAACGATTGGGGACGGCGAGACCATATAGTGAGAGGTTTCGAGGGAATTGAGTCACTAATTAAACATCGTTTACTGATAATGGCGAAGTGTCAGATAAAGTACGAGTAAAAGACTAGTACAGTACACATGGAATGAAATGTATAGGTACGTCCAACAGGTTTTACGCAACAAACCAGATTCTTATCTGAGTTTCCCGTAAGAATCTCACTACACCTTCTTCTACTACGGTTAATTTTTTGAGTTTCATGGGTGTTTCCATAGCTTCATAGTTTATCAGCTTTTCCTTATCCATAGGGGTTTGCAGGTATGCCTCTTTTTCCTTCCACTTGGATTTCACTTTAAAACATTTACGGGGACATCTTCGATTGTCAGTACGGAGTGTGCGGTCGACCATCTCAACCTCGCTGTTCTGTCTTATCTGTTATTATGTCTGCAGTAATTTTCCTTCGAAACTGCTCATTACTAATACGATCAAGTATCAAGGTTACGGCAATATATCGTAAGTAACTCGCTCAGTAGGTCTGCGCTTAGTGTCCACCCCTCAGTTCTGACTCTACCGTGATTATTCCTATACGTAGTTTCCGTCTCTGCTAGTTACGACATATTGCACAGCTCTACCATTTTCCGACTGTGATTTACACTGCGCCAGGTTCATCATTAGTTATTACTGTATCGAAGAATTTAATTTCACTGACCTGACTGATGATAAAATTCATCATCATCATAACAACTCCAAGAATTAGGCCCTAGATCTGTTCCGGAACCCATCTCCTTCTCGGTCTACCGACATCTCTCTTCCCAGTAGGGTGACAACCCAAGGCAGCCACGTGTATACGGATATCAGGTATGAGGTTCAAGTGTTCACACCATTTCCTTCTGTGTTCATCAATCTTCTGATGCAACGACACGATGTTTAATTCGCGTCTAATATTCTCTTTCCTTTTCCGATCCAGGAGAGAAGAACCTTGCGTCCCTCTTAGAAATTTCATTTCATTTGCCTAAATTCTCTGTACGTCCCTTTTACCAAGAGCCCATGTCTGAGTAGCATACAGAAATGTGAGGACAGCCACAGTTTTGTAAGATTTCATTCGGGTATCCTTTCGAGTTTTATTTTTCAGGTACCCATGAATCGTTCCACAGATGCGTCTAAATTTCGTTAGCTGACTATCTCAATCAATATCGGTTCCATAGGAGACATCACAACCCAGGTAATTAAAATGACTAACCTCATCCAAAATGATTATTCACAACTACCTTACATCTTATAGGGTACTTGCCCTTAAATGCCATCGTTTTAGACTTTGTAGCAGAGACCTGTAGCCCATAGTCTTGTACGACGCTATTGAACGTAAATTTTGCCTTTTGTAACCGGTCTTCTGTTTTCTGTATCATTACTTTGTCATCTGCATAAAGCAATGCATTTACATGAATATTTCGCTGAAGTGATATTCCCAAGTCAACTTTAGCTGTCCATCGCCGAAATATGTCGTGCATGTAGATATTAAAAAGTGTCGGTGAAATAGGGCACCCTTGTCTCACATCTTTATTTGTAGGAATATCTTCTGACAATTTACAATTCAAATCCACGACAACCGCTGTCTTGTAAAATAATCTCCTAAGAACTTTAATTAATTGAGAAGAGAAACCCCTTCGTTCCATTATACTCCAGAGTAGCGAAAGTTTCACATTATCAGAAGCTTTCGACACATCTATGAATTGATGATCAAATTATCGTCAATAAATACTTAAAAAAAACGTCCGTTAAAATACAGCTTCCACATTGAACGTCTAAATAATACTGGATATAGACGATTTCCGTATATAAGGACTTTACGTGGAAACGTAGTAACATCTGACATTCTATTGTGTTTTTAAACGTAAGTCTGATCTTCACACATTTCCTTAATGGTGGTACGTACTAAGACCTGAACGATTTGCTCTACCGTACCACAAGTTGACTTCGGGGACTGAATCGTAAGGTGTCATAAAATCTAAAGTCGAACTGAGTACAGGGCTACAATGAGTCAAAAACAGAAACTAGGAAACATGATTTGACGTTATCAACCCTAAAAATAATATTAAAATCAAACAGCGTATGACATTTCTTCCCGTTATTAGACTGTATCACCAGCGTTATTAAAGATAACTATATTTATTGCTAAACGCATAAATAAAAAAAATTTTTTATTTTAATAAACAGGCACAGGTGTACTTGCAGGTGTTAATGTGTGCATAGAATATTGTGCATTACACAACGCCTCCTACCGTGTGAAATTGTTAGCGTTATTTACCTTAATTATAAGTTATAACTATACTGTGCAAGTGTGCGCGCGCGACCGCACGCGTTAAGCTTCTATGACGCGCTTATCACACTAGCACTGGCTTAACAACAGCTTCATTGTCGTCTGAATAAATTTATAAATACAACTGTTTAATTATCAAACAAACATCAAAATACGACAAAAGACGTAACTTATATGAAGAACAGTGTGTGTTCATTCAGGTATTAGGTGTAAAAGTAAAAACGAAACAAATCTTGAAACGCTACAGAAGTGGACATTTTGAGGCTGGCGACGGAACAGGAAGAAGAGACGAAGTTGCAAATTAAAGGGTCCAAGATATTATCGGAAAATTTAACTGACAATTTGGCTGACTGTATAAAAACAAAACAGGTGTTCCGGTATGTACATGAGCAAAGAATGGGGAGAAACGACGCCAGAACTAATCCTGCACTGGACAAGTTCTGGAAGACTCTAGGAAGAGATGGAGGGATGAGATTGACACAGAAGTGGGAGAGATAGAGCTGCAATAGAAGTAGTGGCTGGATTGGAATAGCTGGAAATTACGAATAGGAAACTGTAAATCTCATTTTGGACGTTATATGTGTGTGTGTATTTGTGTATGTATGTATTTCTTTCAAATTGTGTCCTCAAACAACACTTGTAATGATGTGAAACAGGTAAATCAAAATAAAATCCTAGTACGATACAGCCTTTGATAACTTTTACACATGAGTAGGTGGAAAGCCTGCTGCAGTTAGTCCTCAAAAATAATTCTGGACCGTTTTTCCAGTTTTCTAAATCTCTTCTTCCTAATTTTCTCTTTCTGTCATACGATACTGCCTATTTAATTAAAATGATAGGTGTTACTGTGAATTTAATTTCATTAATAAAGAAAAATGCACACAACAGATTTTTCATACCAAGATGCACGATTATAGTTGTTTTGATTGTTCATCATCTTTTTTCACAGCACTAAACTTTATAGAATATTGAAACTTTCAACTTGTGAAACTTACTTGTCTTTTCTTCTCTTACGCGTTTCGGCGTGGTGTTCGCCTTCGTCAGCTTTGAGACAGACTGTTTCAACAAGTTGTTTTCACAAGTTGAAAGTTTCAATATTCTATAAAGATGCACGAGTAATATTCTCATTAAAAACATTAAAAGTATTATAACAACACATTGTTTAACATAAATTGATTTGGGTAGCCCCACGATTTTGGAGCGCCAAAATTTATATAACATTACTGGTAAAGTGTACCAATTAATGGAGTTTGGGTGTAATGGTAATAAGAGTAGTCATTGATTTAATTGTAACGAGTTTTCATAATTTTATTTATAAAACACAAGCGTGTTTAAAAATCTCAACTACTTCGCCATAAATATTCATTATTGTTCGCTTGAAACGTTCAAATGTTGCAGTACATTTAACATTAAATAAATCTTATATTCTACAATAACAAAGTTATATTCTAAATACTTATTTGTCAATATTAAAACTCGACTGCTCAGTCTGACAGTGTGCTTTACTGCAGTTTCATTTTTTTTTTGTTTTTTTTTTAATAACTTCCAACTACGTTAATTTATGTATTGCATACTTGGTAATCATTGATTGCTTTACAAACTTTAAAATAAAATTGAAATTGACTAAATTAATCGTTAAACATAAAAAAAAATATTTTAGTAAATTTAAATCAAATTCTCTGAACCTCTTTATCTCCATTTTACATAAAACTCTTATTCATGTTTAAATTTCAAAATGTCTTTTAAATGTCTTTGGTCTCTCATTTAAAATTTATAAATGGATTATCTGTCACCTCGTTTTGTAGCTTATACTCATGTCCTCCGTTGATCCGTATGTCCTCTTCTGATCGGAGTTCCCTGCACGTCTCCAAGTTCCACTCGTCGTCCTCCAGTTACTCGTCTATCATGGACCCATCTGGTTGATGTAGGATAGTGTGAGATGTTGCTCTGCACCAGCTGCTGTCGTTCTAGCAGACGCCTCTACTGTTCAGCATAGCGTTCCTCTGCTTGATGTCAGATAGTAACTTGTCTTGACTGACGGACCTAACGTACATTCGTATTCGGTAACAGATTAAGAGTTACTATTTTGCACTTATGACGAACATAGCGTCCGTCCGCGTCTACTGTTCGATTAACAAAAATTAGAAACTCGCGTCGCCAACGGACAGAGCGTCCCGCCGCGACTGAAGATTGATTGAGAAGAAGGGCTCTTCTTTCGTGCCCTATTTATAATGGACAATCGTACAGCACCTGTTGAGACAGAATTCTGCCGGTTTGAAATTGCTCGGTGGCGTCAGTTCTCCCACTCTCGTCCAATTTCATATTTTCGCACATTTCTGCCAATGGCAAAGTCTGATGTGAACTACAGGGTGCTCTAACGATGGATGATTTAATTACACATGTCCAACGTGATTTCCATCGTAATAGAATAATCCGTGTAATTACTACGCACTTAAAATTGCACTGAATTCGCGCCGCGCGTCCTTTTCACGCCGTTTTCTCACTACACGTGCGTATTAATTTTATACACATTTTGGAGTCTTTGAACTTTTTCTACCATCTATGGTTTTCTTATAATTAAATAAAAACTGTAATTTGACAATTATTCAGGGTGAGATTGCAAACTTTCATGCTCGAGCTGACCTCACTCACACACATCACTTACTGTACTACTGTACACACTCCCAGCGACAGTTGTGTGTGTTCAGGTCAGCGCTACCTGTCTACATTCCGTATTTTTAACATAAACCAAGCTTTCAATCTCATACCTGCTTATTTATTAAATATTTATAAATTTAATTTAAATATTTATTTTATCTATTAAATGCACAGTACAGCATATGATTGTACTATCGCAGTATATAAACTCTTTAAAATAATAAACAAACTTTATAAATAAAGAAACGAAACTTTTTGTCAATCAGTTTCATAATTCTGACGATACGGTATTTAAACCACCGAAATAAGCGTTAATTTATTTAAGTTAATAAATATACGATATTTATATACATTCTCACTCCAATTATGCATTTGGTATCACGTTTATTGAATAAATAACCTTATGTTCAAGAAAAATTAGGCATACACGTGTGTAGGCCTAATGCGCTAAATATTAGAAAAATTACACCCTTTTCCAGGTAACGACAACACACTTGCAGGTTTCAGGAACACGAGCTTCTTAAGTGTACTTATTTGATTTAGTGAAGCGAGATCTCAGTTTTAACTTGACTGTTTGGCATTTGTCTGTCTGTCAATTTGAAGATGTCTCACGATAACTTTTGAACGTATTAACAGATTTTTCATGAAGTTACCACGTGTGACCATACTTTTAACCTACAGAGCCCTGTTGTTTTTGAGAGTTTCCACGAAAATATAGGAGGGGGAAAATGTGAGGGTAAAAATTATGAAATACTCAAAAGTCCGCGTTGGGCAAATCAAAAGAATTTTACCCATACTCTGAATTTAGTGTTTATTTTTGAAGATTTCAATACTCTGGGAGGCTAGTGCCAAAAAATGAGTAAAAAGTTTAATAAAATCGCAAATTCAAATGGGGGTTATCAAATTGAAAACAATTTCGATCAAAATCTGAATGTAGTATACAGTTTTGGAAATTTTAAAATTTTGAACCCTGGACCTAAGCCTTTCACGGCCGGTGTCAGTTGTATGATTAAAGTTATCCGGGCTGTTTGGCCGTGGTTCATTAATCAAGTACAAAAAAAGTACTGTGGGCCTGACGTGAACACCCTACGTTCAGGATTTCTTTAAAATTCCACTGATGATGGCAGCCATTGGAGCTGTTGAAACTTTTGGTTTGGCAATAAACCATGGACCACGGCCAAACAGCCCGGATAACTTTAATCATACAATTGAACCCTGGAGTTCAGAAAAAGGGTTTTTAGTAAACAAATTTGGGAAAATGGTAGAAATCGAACCGGATGTCAGACTAAAGGAAATTCAACCCAAATCTGAATGTACCCCTAGTGTTGAAGTGAAAAGTATTAAACTTTAGGGGCACCAAGACATCAAATCGAAGTCAAAATTTAAAAAAAAAAAAATTAAGTCTATATGAGGCACCAAATTATGAGGAATTTTATTCAAAACTCAGTATCATTGATAAATTGACAGTATTAATATCTGTCAATACCTTGACAATTGGCCCCTTGAAATTTTTTAGACAGTCTTCAAAACGTTTGTAAGCTACATTTGCAAAAAACCTACAAATTATTATCAGTTACAAACATTTGTGATACCGGTAAGTATAGTCGACACTTGGAGCATGCCAAGACCCACCAAGGGTTCTAGACCCACGGCTGATGAATGATTGCTTGCTTTACATTGTTATTTTACTACTAAAAATTAGAGTAGTTGGGGTTTTCGTAATTTTTTACTTACTTTTTAAAGCAAAACCTTGTTAATCGTCGTAACGATGTACAGTCCACCTCCTCGTGACGATTCTCGCCTAACGTTAAGAATCGTACATACAAAAATTTTACTCACAGCTTAAAAAAACTATTAATTTGGTTTTACCTAATAATAAATTTATTTCGTTCGAAAAACTGACCGAGTTCTGCAGGAACTGCAGATATGCTCAGGGACAGTTAGTCTTTATTACAGAATGAATGCACTAATAAATGATGAACTGGATCAAATGAACAAGGAGCTAACAGCGTGCGGTTCGGTAATAATCGAAGATAGATTGTCCAGGTCATTAACGAACGACGGGTGACCGAAGAGCAATTAAGAGACTATCAGACTACGAACCAAAAGCAAGGCGAACAAAGGAAGACAACGAAAAAGGTGGTTGGATGGCATAGAGGATCATTTGAGGGATACGGGAATGAGAGACTGGAACAAACTGTGTAGTGAGCGGTCGGAACTAGAGTAAAATCGTTTAAGCCTAGAAACCGATCACGGTTATGAAGACAATAGAAGAAGTTTTCAGGAGTATGAAACCTTAAGCAATTCAAAACGTGACGAAAAACCAAAACGTTTTGGAATCGTTGTAAGTCTAATTCGTACTCGATTCTACGAGTCTTTTTATTTGATAAAAAATGTTATAGAAATACTTTTGTAGCATCCAGACGCTATGAAACTTCATTTCCCTACACTACGTATTCAAGGTTAGGCACATTATACTCACTCTGTAATTATTCTTACTACATTTTACTGTTAAATATTTCGCCACGCTAGGCAACTTTCGCCTTAGTAACTATTGTTATTAAATGTCGACCGTATCAACACTTACTTTTCAAATAAAAACACGTTTCATTTGCTGACCTGGTTTCCTACGTTGCGAATATAATCATAAAATATGTAAGGCCACGGATATTGTCGCGGGTTCGATATAATTAACAACGGTTTATTTTTAAACAAACTCCTTCCGATCTTAGAGGCATGCTTTTTTCTGTAAATACGTTATTCTGTAATGTAGATTGGCAATGGTATGAAATAGTTGTCTTGGGCTGTTTTCCTTCACTATTTTTTCGAATACGTTTTCACTAAAAATGACTATAATTTTAAAATTATCTGGAAATACACAATTGCCCCACAATTTTTGAGATCAACACCTATATTTAAATTAATTTACAGAATCACATTGATATTTAGAATGTTTCGGGAAAAATAATTTAAAAATTAACTTTTAAATACATGCGTTTAAAAAAATAATAAATAGAATATGCCCCAAAAGCGTTTGAAAATGTGAAAAAGAGAAATGGCCCATGGGGGGATCGAACCCACGACCTTCGCGTTATTAGCACGACGCTCTAACCAACTGAGCTAATGGGCCGTTGTGTGCAAGCTTCTATTCAACAGTATTTCAGTACGAAATATTGTGTGTGTGTGTGTGTGTGTGTGTGTGTGTGTGTGTGTGTGTGTGTGTGTGTTGAGAGACTGAAAAATATTGTTTTATATTCTATTGAAAAGAACATTTTTCGTATATTTAACTACAATAATTTTTCACAGAACGAAGTACATGCATCAACTTTATTACAACAATAATTATAATCGTTAACACAGGTGAGCAAATTTCAAAGAAAGTGTTATAACTGTATCATATGTTTTACAATTTACAATATACTGTGTATTACTATAAAAATCATACTTTTTAATCTGTGTCCAGGTTAGAGTAAGCCACAAAAGACTCGTTTTACTTTCCTTCATCTTAATATTGATACATTTATGGTATATAAAATTGACAATAATAGGTCCACTTAGAATAAAATCTGAAT
The DNA here is from genome assembly GCA_034769895.1 of Magicicada septendecula. NCBI lineage: Eukaryota > Metazoa > Arthropoda > Insecta > Hemiptera > Cicadidae > Magicicada > Magicicada septendecula. Next base: position 399,353,944 of record CM068371.1, on the reverse strand, counting down.
AAAATAGATTAACATATTGTACTCGTTATATTTTTATTGATGTTATAATATTTATAATCGGATTACAGATCTCGACATTGAAGGCCACTTTGATGGGTTTTGATGGAGCTGATCCCTTACGAGCAAAAATTGAAAATTGTTGTAGATGATAATATTCTGGACAGGGACGTATTTATGGGGGGGCGAGAGGGATCGGACCCTCCCCCCAAATGGCCGAAAAAAGTCGAAGAATTTTGTTAAGCTCCTAATTTTTAGGCTATTTTATTAGGATTTTCAGCTGTGAATGCTAATAGAGTATTAACTCTTTTTAAAATATATATAAATAGGTTTATTACACAGCATTAGCGTTTACATTTTAAATATAAAATATAGGAAAAACAATTCAGTCAATAAGTATCGTGTAAGCAACGTTCAATAACGCGTATTTTTTGTGTTATTACCGTTTACTTTAATGGGATTTATTTCAGGGCGTTATCACATATTTTTGTGTTATTACCGTTTACTTTAATGGGGTTTATTTCAGGGCGTTACCACATATTTTTCAAACACTTTAAACATAATAATGTTGATTAGTCTTAATTTGATTTTTCTTTTGTATGAAGCCGACTCGACCGGTCCACCCCCAAGGCCAAATTCTAGGTACACCGATGGTTCTGGAGCAGAAGCAATTTTGAATATGTGGTCTATAACGTGCCGTACATTTAAAAAAATTACATGGTGAAGAAGCTACTAATTTCTACTATTTGTGTGGGACCATCAGGAGAATTCTGAAAATTAAGGAGTAAAGAAACGCCTGAAGTTCTACAAGGTGGTGATGTCCCTACTCACTCTTCTCTATGGACTCCAGTGAAATCCCAAGCCAGACGTATTTTAGCGGCCGAAATGAGATTTCTCAGGCACGTGGCAAGATATACTCTTCAAGACTGCAAAAGAAATAAATGCAGATATACGGCAGGAACTGATGAGTATACTCGATAGGATTGCCCAATATAGGCTAAAACATCTTAACGGAATGAACGACTCCCGCATCCCCAAACAACTATTGAATTATAAGCCGAAAGGACGGAGAGGTGTGGGACGTCCGGAGAAGCGTTGAAGTGACCAGCTCTAGTCTATCTGCTGGGGACCGGAACAACCAATTTTGGTTTAATCCTTGCTGAAGATGATGACGTAGGTATGTCTATAATAATATAATTTTGTGATATTGTTCAATATGGTTTCTTCTGCAAGAAGAAGAAGAATATGTTCAATACTCTACTTGCAGAAGAAACCATATTGAACAATATCACAATATTATATAATTGCTGCAAGAAACTTCGAGTTACATATATAGAAAATGATGGATAATAATGTAAGTGGACTATATTAATTGGTTATATTCTATACGTACAGAAACATTAGATCGAGACAAGTTCGTATTGTATTTGAGGTGCGCAGGAGGTGTAGGGGCAGTAGAGGGGCCGATCTAGGACAAGATGGTTGGATTATGCGCTAGAAACTCTCAGAAGAATGGATGTGAGGGGTTACACTGAGATAGGAATGGATAGGACATTGGAGAAGATTGGTGTTAGAAGCCAAAGCTCACGTTGGGCTGTAGTGCTAAAGAAGAAGAAAGAGGAGGAGGAGGAGGTGTAGGCCGATATGCTACCGAAGAACATGTCTGAAAGAAAGATCTTAAGGAGGATTTTGTAAGCGAACCTGAGGCAGATGCCTTATAATTACGAACTACACGAAACATAAACAATCACCGACAAACAAGTTTATAAAATGAATGGGGCTTGCGTGGGTTGGTGATATTGAAGGTGAACCCATCAGGAAGAAAATGAATGGGGCTTGCGTGGGTTGGTGATATTGCAGGAGAACCCATCAGGAAGAAAATGAATGGGGCTTGCATGGGTTGGTGATATTGCAGGAGAACCCATCGGGAAGAAAATGAATGGGGCTTGCGTGGGTTGGTGATATTGAAGGAGAACCCATCAGGAAGAAAATGAATGGGGCTTGCGTGGGTTGGTGATATTGCAGGAGAACCCATCAGGAAGAAATGAATGGGGCTTGCGTGGGTTGGTGATATTGAAGGAGAACCCATCAGGAAGAAAATGAACGGGACTTGCGTGGGTTGGTGATATTGCAGGAGAACCCATCAGGAAGAAATAAATGGGGATTGCGTGGGATGGTGATATTGCAGGAGAACCCATCAGGAAGAAAATGAATGGTGCTTGCGTGGGTTGGTGATATTGCAGGAGAACCCAGGAAGAAAATGAATGGTGCTTGCGTGGGTTGGTGATATTGCAGGAGAACCCATCAGGAAGAAAATGAAAGGGGATTTTCGTGGGTTGGTGATATTGCAGGGGAACCCATCAGGAAGAAAATGAACGGGGCTTGCGTGGGTTGGTGATATTGCAGGAGAACCCATCAGGAAGAAAATGAATGGTGCTTGCGTGGGTTGGTGATATTGCAGGAGAAAACCAGGAAGAAAATGAATGGGGCTTGCATGGGTTGGTGATATTGCAGGAGAACCCATCAGGAAGAAATGAAAGGGGCTTGCTTGGGTTGGTGATATTGCAGGAGAACCCATCAGGAAGAAAATGAACGGGACTTTCGTGGGTTGGTGATATTGCAGGGGAACCCATCAGGAAGAAAATGAAGGGTGCTTGGTGGGTTGGTGATATTGCAGAAGAACCCATCAGGAAGAAAATGAAGGGGGCTTGCGTGGGTTGGTGATATTGCAGGAGAACCCATCAGGAAGAAAATGAACGGGGCTTGCGTGGGTAGGTGATATTGCAGGAGAACCCATCAGGAAGAAAATTAACGGGGCTTGCGTGGGTTGGTGATATTGCAGGAGAACCCATCAGGAAGAAAATGAACGGGGCTTGCGTGGGTTGGTGATATTGGAGGAGAACCCATCAGGAAGAAAATGAACGGGGCTTTCGTGGGTTGGTGATATTGCAGGAGAACCCATCAGGAAGAAAATGAACGGGGCTTGCGTGGGTTGGTGATATTGCAGGAGAACCCATCAGGAAGAAAATGAACGGGGCTTGCGTGGGTTGGTGATATTGCAGGAGAACCCATCAGGAAGAAATAAATGGGGCTGCGTGGGTTGGTGATATTGCAGGAGAACCCATCAGGAAGAAAATGAATGGTGCTTGCGCGGGTTGGTGATATTGCAGGAGAACCCAGGAAGAAAATGAATGGTGCTTGCGTGGGTTGGTGATATTGCAGGAGAAGAACCCATCAGGAAGAAAATGAAAGGGGTTTGCGTGGGTTGGTGATATTGCAGGAGAACCCATCAGGAAGAAAATGAACGGGGCTTTCGTGGCTTGGTGATATTGCAGGGGAACCCATCAGGAATAAAATAAAGGGGGCTTGCGTGGGTTGGTGATATTGCAGGAGAACCCATCAGGAAGAAAATGAAGGGGGCTTGCGTGGGTTGGTGATATTGCAGGAGAACCCATCAGGAAGAAAATGAACGGGGCTTGCGTGGGTTGGTGATATTGCAGGAGAACCCATCAGGAAGAAAATGAAAGGGGCTTGCGTGGGTTGGTGATATTGCAGGAGGACCCATCAGGAAGAAAATGAATGGGGCTTGCGTGGGTTGGTGATTTTGCAGGAGAACCCATCAGGAAGAAAATGAATGGGGCTTGCGTGGGTTGGTGATATTGCAGGAGAACCCATCGGGAAGAAAATGAATGGGGCTTGCGTGGGTTGGTGATATTGAAGGAGAACCCATCAAGAAGAAAATGAATGGGGCTTGCGTGGGTTGGTGATATTGCAGGAGAACCCATCAGGAAGAAATGAATGGGGCTTGCGTGGGTTGGTGATATTGAAGGAGAACCCATCAGGAAGATAATGAACGGGGCTTGCGTGGGTTGGTGATATTGCAGGAGAACCCATCAGGAAGAAATAAATGGGGATTGCGTGGGTTGGTGATATTGCAGGAGAACCCATCAGGAAGAAAATGAATGGTGCTTGCGTGGGTTGGTGATATTGCAGGAGAACCCAGGAAGAAAATGAATGGTGCTTGCGTGGGTTGGTGATATTGCAGGAGAACCCATCAGGAAGAAAATGAAAGGGGCTTTCGTGGGTTGGTGATATTGCAGGGGAACCCATCAGGAAGAAAATGAACGAGGCTTGCGTGGGTTGGTGATATTGCAGGAGAACCCATCAGGAAGAAAATGAATGGTGCTTGCGTGGGTTGGTGATATTGCAGGAGAACCCATCAGGAAGAAAATGAATGGGGCTTGCATGGGTTGGTGATATTGCAGGAGAACCCATCAGGAAGAAATGAAAGGGGCTTGCGTGGGTTGGTGATATTGCAGGAGAACCCATCAGGAAGAAAATGAACGGGGCTTTCGTGGGTTGGTGATATTGCAGGGGAACCCATCAGGAAGAAAATGAAGGGGGCTTGCGTGGGTTGGTGATATTGGAGGAGAACCCATCAGGAAGAAAATGAACGGGGCTTGCGTGGGTTGGTGATATTGCAGGAGAACCCATCAGGAAGAAAATGAACGGGGCTTGCGTGGGTTGGTGATATTGCAGGAGAACCCATCAGGAAGAAAATGAACGGGGCTTGCGTGGGTTGGTGATATTGCAGGAGAACCCATCAGGAAGAAATAAATGGGGCTTGCGTGGGTTGGTGATATTGCAGGAGAACCCATCAGGAAGAAAATGAATGGTGCTTGCGTGGGTTGGTGATATTGCAGGAGAACCCAGGAAGAAAATGAATGGTGCTTGCGTGGGTTGGTGATATTGCAGGAAAAGAACCCATCAGGAAGAAAATGAAAGGGGTTTGCGTGGGTTGGTGATATTGCAGGAGAACCCATCAGGAAGAAAATGAACGGGGCTTTCGTGGGTTGGTGATATTGCAGGGGAACCCATCAGGAAGAAAATAAAGGGGGATTGCGTGTGTTGGTGATATTGCAGGAGAACCCATCAGGAAGAAAATGAAGGGGGCTTGCGTGGGTTGGTGATATTGCAGGAGAACCCATCAGGAAGAAAATGAACGGGGCTTGCGTGGGTTGGTGATATTGCAGGAGAACCCATCAGGAAGAAAATGAACGGGACTTGCGTGGGTTGGTGATATTGCAGGAGGACCCATCAGGAAGAAAATGAACGGGGCTTGCGTGGGTTGGTGATATTGGAGGAGAACCCATCAGGAAGAAAATGAACGGGGCTTGCGTGGGTTGGTGATATTGCAGGAGAACCCATCAGGAAGAAAATGAACGGGGCTTGCGTGGGTTGGTGATATTGCAGGAGAACCCATCAGGAAGAAAATGAACGGGGCTTGCGTGGGTTGGTGATATTGCAGGAGAACCCATCAGGAAGAAATAAATGGGGCTTGCGTGGGTTGGTGATATTGCAGGAGAACCCATCAGGAAGAAAATGAATGGTGCTTGCGTGGGTTGGTGATATTGCAGGAGAACCCAGGAAGAAAATGAATGGCGCTTGCGTGGGTTGGTGATATTGCAGGAGAACCCATCAGGAAGAAAATGAAAGGGGCTTGCGTGGGTTGGTGATATTGCAGGAGAACCCATCAGGAAGAAAATGAACGGGGCTTTCGTGGGTTGGTGATATTACAGGGGAACCCATCAGGAAGAAAATGAAGGGGGCTTGCGTGGGTTGGTGATATTGCAGGAGAACCCATCAGGAAGAAAATGAACGGGGCTTGCGTGGGTTGCTGATATTGGAGGAGAACCCATCAGGAAGAAAATGAACGGGGCTTGCGTGGGTTGGTGATATTGCAGGAGAACCCATCAGGAAGAAATGAATGGGGCTTGCGTGGGTTGGTGATATTGCAGGAGAACCCATCAGGAAGAAAATGAAAGGGGCTTGCGTGGGTTGGTGATATTGCAGGAGAACCCATCAGGAAGAAAATGAACGGGGCTTTCGTGGGTTGGTGATATTGCAGGGGAACCCATCAGGAAGAAAATGAACGGGGCTTGCGTGGGTTGGTGATATTGCAGGAGAACCCATCAGGAAGAAAATGAATGGTGCTTGCGTGGGTTGGTGATATTGCAGGAGAACCCAGGAAGAAAATGATTGGGGCTTGCGTGGGTTGGTGATATTGCAGGAGAACCCATCAGGAAGAAAATGAAAGGGGCTTGCGTGGGTTGGTGATATTGCAGGAGAACCCATCAGGAAGAAAATGAACGGGGCTTTCGTGGGTTGGTGATATTGCAGGGGAACCCATCAGGAAGAAAATGAAGGCGGCTTGCGTGGGTTGGTGATATTGCAGTAGAACCCATCAAGAAGAAAATGAACGGGGCTTGCGTGGGTTGGTGATATTGCAGGAGAACCCATCAGGAAGAAAATGAACGGGGCTTGCGTGGGTTGGTGATATTGCAGGAGAACCCATCAGGAAGAAAATCATCATGAAGAACGCCGTGGAAACAGGCTAGCCCAATAAGGTTGGTAACAGGGTTGAAGCTGATCTGGGGTTGGAAATCGTATAATGTTTGTTAATCAATGACGTAGAGGAGGCGTTCGGGACCGCCCCACCAGAGCACGAGAAAGCAGTTTTTTTAGGGATATCAGGTTGTCAGACAACTTTTACTATCGTCGAAATGGTTTGTACTTGGAATGTTTTTGCTAATTTTGAGTAGCTATTCTGACCACAGCTAACAAATTTTTCGAAGTTGGAAGGGACACCACTGATGTTTAAATCAAAATGATCGGAGGTAAGCTGTACTCTTGAGTAGTACAGCTTACTAATGACTAATGGCCAATTACTAATGACATAACGTCATTGTGAAGTAATGGGGAAGTAATGAGAGCACGGTTCAAGGATGCATTTTTCTACGACAACAAGACGAGGGGCACAGTTGTTGGTGGATAGAAATCCTACAAAATTATAAACTGCGGTCCCTGCTCAGTGCCTTAAGATTTTCTACAATCGCCTACAAGAAAATTTAGCTGTAGCTAAATGCGAAGTAAACGGGGATTTCTGAATGAAAATAAACATTGACGGTCAGAAAATTATCACAACATCTAGTCAAGGCGGATAGTAAAGATCATCAGTTGTACAGAAGCAATTTGAACGGGTTAGCACTCTAAGGTATTTCAGAAGCAGGACTGCAAATTCAAAAGTAGCATTCAATACGTTAAAAATGGTTTCTGAGTGGAAAAAGTATACTCACTTTTGCAGCCACTCGGACTGAAAAAGAGGTTTGCACAGTGTTGTGTTTGTACCATAGTATTATGTGGTGAGGAAACATGGTCACTCAGGGAAACAGAAAAATTAAATAAATTGTTTGTAGATATTTTTGAATGTGGGTGTGAGAAGGATGTTAAAAAATTGGATGTGTCGTGAGACACACGCCAGAAGTAAGAACTTCAGTCAGTGTCGAGTGGCGAGTGAATTAATGCGACGTATAAAAGGTTGCTCGTATGTATTTGAAGTAAGAGAGATTTTGCTATAAAGACTCTAAGATTCAAATGAGAGTGAACGGATAATTAAATGAGACGAGGATGTGTTAGTGTTTATGTGTATTTCATTATAAGAAGTCGATATTTACAATGAACATAAATAGAATCATATCACACGTCGTATTACACATATATACAAACAATATGTAACAAATAATGTTTTTCAATGTAATAATATGACTTACGCAATACTTACTTGAAAAGTAGAATCTGATATGCGCAGTGTAATAATTCAATTGTTTACACATTATAAAATGGCTAAATTACTAAATCGAAATTTGAAACATAAAAAAACTTCCAGCTAAATACAATATACAATATAAAAACCAGAGCTGACGATTCTGATAATAGGTGTTTAAACTTTGTACTGGTTTATCAGCTGTAAACGGTCCACCACCGTATACGGCACGCGCGGATGACGTCACGCGTTTATCAAACGTTGCAGCCGGCCAGCACCGCCGACTGCAAGCCAGTTTAGTTCAGTTTATAACAAGACTCCGAGCGCAACTCTCGTAAAACACTTCTCTTCAAGCCGCGGCTTCTGGATATTTTTTAGCATGCATTTATAATATTTCATTTCATACAACTACCTGCGTCCATCTACAATGGACCACGATTTTATTCAAAATTAATTTCGGGCGTTATTGCCTCAAATGCATCCGACGTGCCGATCGTAATTAACAATTAGATTTTTTCAATAAACGAATGTTCAACATCTTTAATACAGTCCACTTCTTTCTAACAAACAATCCAGCCTTCCTCATTAGCGTCTTTGGAATAACTCACGATTATTCAAGAGCTTCCAAACCGCAACATTTTTGGTCCTCCGGGCTGGATTTCATATTTTCAGGCCAAAAACGACATCATTTTTGGTCCAACCAGGCAGGATTTCATATTTTCGGGCCCAAAAAACTACATCATTTTTGGTCCCCACGGCACAGATTTCTCATATCTGAGTACACAAGCGACAGCATTTATTTACACACATCATTTCTGGAATTTCTTACACACATCACGCCCTACGGGCATCATTTTCGTCCTGAGCGACACCATTATTGTGAATCACGTCGCAGTCATCTCGACAAGATTCAGCCAAGCAGTAGACCAGAGACGACGGGACGAAACAGGACAACATTTTCGAGATTCCACAGCTTTAATTGATGGAGGGTACAACATGAGGCATCGGCTGACCGGCAGAGACAGGAGGTGTAGCAGCTCCAAACGGGATCGAAGCCAGCTTCATCACGAATGGATCGACGGCCACGTGACTATAAACTTTACTTATATTTGATTTTTAATAATATTTCACTCAGTGGGTATTTTTTGACACATTTATATAAACAAATACCTCATTACACAATACAAATTAATAAATGGTTGGCAGCTCATTATCAGTCAGAACTTTAAAGATAAAGATATACTTTGTAACCATTTAGATTCATAATTTCAATAATTTAACTGCCAACAAGTTTGATTAGTTAGAGAGAGTAAGTTTATGTTCAAAACAACGATCGCTAGCTACCAAAACGTATTTAAACTCATTCAAAATTAAGTTTGTGGTTCACATGCTCTATGCTCAATTGCTTTCTAAATATCTTTCCCTTTTTATCTTAAACTGTAATAATGGCCGATGTAAGGGCTCTAATAAAAAAACGAGGCACAATTAAGGCCTCAATATCCCGAGTAAATACCTTCGCGGATAACTTCGATTTGTTAAACAGCGATCCTCATGCGCTGAAAATAAAACTGCGTCATTTGATGGAATTATCCACCAAATATGACGAGATTCAGTCACAAATCGAGGCTGAGGAAGCAGACGTTGCGTTAACGAGTGATAGAGTGCAAACGGAGGACGATCTCTGTACTATAGAATGTAAATTGCAACACCTGCTAGAGCAAGCTGAGCATATGAACCAAAAACCAGTAATTAATGCTGAAGGTAAACAGCCTAAAACACCCCCCATTCAATTGGAACCAATAAAATTACCACGGTTTGAGGGTAGTATTGTGGAATGGCAACATTATTACCATATTTTTATGGAACTAATTCATGTCAGAGCAGATCTGACAGATATACAGAAACTTCATTATTTTCACTCGTCATTACATGGCGAGGCGCTTAACGAAATAAAATCGTTGCCCATAACACATGAGAATTACGCGGTGGCTATCGATCTGTTGAGGAATAGATATGATAGTAAGCTGATTGTTTCCGCTCACCACGTGTGGAATGTCCTAGACGTACCATTAGTTCAGCAGGAATCCCAAGTTAGCATATCGCAATTTATTGATCAAATCTCTGCGAATATAAACGCTTTAAATAATCTCAAACTGCCAGTCAACACGTTTGAAATTATTGTCGTAAATTATTTAGCCAAAAAACTTGACAATTACACTTTACGTTTGTGGAAAGAGAGTTTATCGGAGCATAAATTCCCTGATTTTAATAAATTTATAAATTTTCTAAATTCACGTAGGAAATTATTGCAAAATCTCGATAACGCGACTAGCCCAACGAGCAGGTTGAACAAAAGCGATGAGTCTCCTTATCGCAAGGCAGTTAAACAGATAAGCACTCCAAAGGGCGCATTCCACTCACATATTAGAAACAATTTATGCAGGCTGTGTAACGGTGTACATAGACTTAGCGATTGCCCACAATTTACATCGCTGTCTATCCCTGATAGAAAAAACGCGTAAATAAAAAACAAACTTTGCTTAAACTGCCTCCGTTCGGGACACGAGGGTTCAAAATGTCCCTCAAAATTCTCATGTAAAAAATGTTCTAGGCGTCACCACACAACGATTCATGTCCCCAACAGGGACGTAACTTCTGTTAACAACCAGTGTTCACTGAAATCACAGACCAATAAATCGGTATTGTTATCTACCGCCGTCTGTATGACATACAATAAAGTCGGCAAAAAATTTCCCGTTAGGATATTACTGGATTCCGGTTCTCAAGCGAACTTTTGCACAATGGATTTCGCCCGCAGGATGGGCCTCCAATTGGTTAAATCGCAACTGCCCATCACGGGTATAAACAATTCGCTTTCCCAGGCTGACTGCAGTACTAATGTAAGGCTACATTCACGCTATAAACCCTTCACGTTAAACGTACATTGTGCCGTATTACCCAGTATAACAAATAATTTACCGGCGGAGTCGTTCAATCTTGCCTCTTTAAATTTACCCAAGCGCATATTCTTGGCGGATCCTCACCTACATTGCTCGTCGCAAGTTGATATATTAATCGGCGCTCAATATTTTCTCCAATTAATTGAACCTGTGAAATATACGCGCGGACCACACTTTCCTATAATTCAGGAAACCAAGTTAGGATTTATTTTGGCCGGTGACTTACCATTCAACGTCGATATGACTAAAACGGTTTCTTCCTTTATGGTCTGTAGGGATGATAATCAGGTTTCCTCGCAACTAAAGGAATTTTGGAAGTTGGAGGAGATCTCTAGTCGCGAAGCCCGATCTGAGGACTCGCCGAGTGAAAGGCATTTCGTGGAAAACACTAGCCGCAATCGCGACGGGAGATTCGTGGTAGCCCTGCCCCGCAGATCTGATAAATCTTATTTGGGAGATTCTCTCCGCGGAGCCATACGCAGATTCCAATCGTTAGAATTCAAATTCAAGCAGAACCCTACCCTTTATAAGGATTATAGTGAGTTCATGAGTGACTACTTAAGACTTGGCCACATGTCGCCGCTTAATGAATACGATCTGTCGCTTGACAGGTCAGAGATCTTTTATCTGCCCCATCACGCAGTCTTCAAAGACTCTAGCTTAACCACTAAATTGCGCGTGGTATTTGACGCATCCGCTAAAACCACCAATAATTTGTCCCTTAACGATACTTTAATGGTCGGTCCTACGATCCAGCAGGATCTGTTTTCGATAATGGTTCGGTTCCGCACCCACCGATACGTACTTATTGCGGACATTGAAAAGATGTATCGCCAGATCATTGTTAATCCTAAGGATTCAAACTTGCAACGCATTGTTTGGCGTGATGCACCGCATAAGGAATTGCGACATTACGCGTTAAGGACGGTTACATATGGCACTGCTAGTGCCTCCTTCCTTGCTACGCGTTGTCTGGCTCAAATAGCATATGAAAATAAATCCGACTACCCTACAGCTGCTAAGGCCATAGCAAATGACTTTTACGTAGACGATCTCATAACGGGTTCGGATGATCCGAACGGCTTAGCTGAAATGAAATGCGAGATCGAGAAGTTGTTGAGGAGGTATGGTTTTTCGTTACATAAATGGTTCTCTAACCACCATAAGATTATGACTCTTCGCGCCCAAGTAACCCGTGACTTCAGCAAGGGTCAAAACGTGCGTACCTTGGGCATACAATGGAATGTTGAGGGGGATAACTTTTTATACACCGTTAGGGGTGATGACAATTTAACCGTTTTCAACAAGAGAAGCGTGTTGTCAATCATCGCCGGGATCTATGATCCACTAGGTTTAATCGCTCCCATCACATTTTGCTGCAAGCATTTCGTGCAGCAGTTGTGGTTGGCGGGCACTGATTGGGACGAACCCTTGTCTGGATCATTAGCCAATCAATGGTTGGAATTATACGCTCAATTAGTCTCCGAAACTCATTTTGAGATTACGAGGTCGGTTAAGAGTTCGAACAGTTACCCAGTTAGTTCATTGCAGCTGCACGGATTCGCCGACGCTTCGGCTAAAGGTTACGCGTGTTGCATTTATGTGCGGGCGGTCTATTCGAACGGCGCCATATCATCAAACTTGTTGTGTGCTAAATCTAGGGTCGCTCCGCTGAAACAGATAACGCTTCCTAGACTTGAACTTTGTGCTTGTTTATTGTTGGCTCAATTAACCTCCAAGGTTTTAAATGCCGTCGATTACAATTTTGACGGACTATATCTTTATTCGGATTCGATGATAGCGTTGTACTGGATACATCAGCAGTCTTCCCGCTGGAAGGTATTTGTGGCCAACCGTGTCGCGGAAATACAGCGTCTTGTTAGCAGCAGGGGAATTTGGCGTCATGTAGTATCAAATGACAACCCTGCCGACGTTTTATCGCGCGGTTGCCTCCCTCGTAGTTTGCACTGTCATACTCAATGGTGGCATGGTCCCTCCTGGTTGGCTCGTGATGCGGCCTCATGGCCGGTCAGCGCGTTCGACATTAATACTCCCTGTACTTTTCCCGACATTGAAGAGGAACGTCGCAAGCAGGCTCAAACCTCACTAATTGTCGCGTCCTCAACACATAGTTACATTGAAAATTATTCATCTCTTACGAGGCTTATTCGCGTCTTCGCATATTGCCGTCGATTTTTTCGCAATTCCAGGCTCGCGGTGGTTGATAGAGACACGTCCTTTTTGTCGGCTCAAGAATTGTCTGACACGCTCTTGATTTTTGTCCGGCAATCACAGAAGTTGCATTTCCACGTGGAGGTTAGGAAACTTGAGGCACACCGGTGCCTTCCACGCAGTAGTAAAATTCTTGCTCTCAACCCATTCCTGGATAAATCAGGCATTTTAAGAGTGGGTGGACGCTTGCAATTCTCCCCACTTAGCTACGAGACTAAACACCAAATAATTTTGCACCCGCACTCTCATCTCACGAGATTAATAATTGAATACGAACACATCCGTTTGTTGCACGCTGGAGTGCAATCAACTCAAGCTTCGCTTAGGCGTAAGTATTGGATCATACACGATAAGTCCTATATCCGCTCAGTGATACATAAGTGTGTTACTTGTTTTCGTTTTCGGGCTAAAGGCGCGAATCAATTACTCGGTCAATTACCCTCTTCTAGGGTTACGCCGTCAAGGCCATTCTCACAGTCGGCCGTGGATTACACCGGTCCTGTGCTTTTGCGCCATGGCGGGCAGCGCTCTAAGTCCACGACCAAGGCATATATCGCTCTATTTATATGCATGTGTACTAGGGCCATCCATTTAGAATTGGTGTCGGATCTCACTTCCAACGCCTTTATAGCGGCTTTAAAAAGATTCATATCGCGCAGAGGGATTCCCGCGCAAATATTTTCGGATAATGGCACGAATTTTCGTCGTGCCAACCACACGTTGCATGATTGGTACAAATTTTTAACCTCCAAGGAAGTTGAGCAATCTTCTCTGGAGTTTTGCGGTCTCCACGGTATCAAATGGTCCTTTATCCCCCCTTCAGCCCCTCATTTCGGTGGTTTGTGGGAAAGTGGTGTAAGGAGTGTTAAATTCCATTTACGTCGCGTAATTGGCGCTACGATCTTGAATTTTGAGGAATATTCTACTCTTCTTTCTCAAATTGAGGCTTGCCTTAATTCACGCCCGTTATGCGCGGTGTCCGACGATGCTAGAGACCCTGAACCCTTAACACCCGCTCATTTTTTGGTCGGTGCTCCACTGACGGCACTTCCGGAACCCGACTATACACAAGGCAATAATACTCATTTGGGCAGATGGCTTCTGCTCCAAAAATTTACGCAGACCATCTGGAAACGGTGGTCTAGGGATTATCTGCACCAGCTGCAGCAGCGCAATAAATGGCGCACCCCATTAAAGAATTTGAACGTCGGACAACTTGTCCTCATTTTGGATGACAATTCCCCCCCTCTAGAATGGAAGCGTGGGGTAATTACCAATGTTTTTCCGGGTCAAGATTCCTTAGTACGCGTCGCAGAAGTTCGCACCGCGCTAGGTATCTTACGCCGACCCATCCACAAATTATGCCCCCTTCCGGTGGCTACAAACTAATCGTATGCGTGCCATACGAGGTGTGTGTGTGTGTGTGTGTGTGAGTGTGTGCGTGTCACATTACATGGATCACGCCCGGGGCATTCCCCGGGGCGAGCATACAAGTCAATTGTATCATAAGCATTGTAATATTGTTTACGTGCCGCTAGCTATTACAGCAATAGTGACTGTGTTTCATATGTACTATCAATCATTATGGATGTTGTGTATTATCAATATGTTTGTGTGATTCAAATTCTGAGAACCACAAGTGTCATTTATAGTGTCAATTATTCTATATGTGTATTGTATTTTTCAATGTCATGTACCATTGAACTTTGATACGATTATGATAACATTATGTTTCTATTATTTATATTACTATACATGAAGCAGTGATCAAGATGGTTTCTCTTATATAATTTAAGATTATTATTTACGTTTGTCAAGGTTTAAATATATGTATTTTTTATCCATATGTTATGCTTCAAGAGAGATCATGTTCAGTTATGTAAAGGTTCGTTTTTATCATGATTTTTTATTTGTTGTACCTTTTCTAGCACAGAAATTGTTTTGTTTTGACTTAAGCTTTGTGCTAGATTAATGAATTTTGTTTTCTACAGATTTTATGTATAAGTCTTTAAGTATATTATGTTTATTATGACATTGCTCTCTGGCCAGTGCGCCAATTATTGTATCGCTTACGACATGTAAGTTTAATTATTATATTGTTCAATTTAACCTTTAATGTACAAAATCGTCCCGATTTTGGCGGGCAGTATGTTTAAACTTTGTACTGGTTTATCAGCTGTAAACGGTCCACCACCGTATACGGCACGCGCGGATGACGTCACGCGTTTATCAAACGTTGCAGCCGGCCAGCACCGCCGACTGCAAGCCAGTTTAGTTCAGTTTATAACAAGACTCCGAGCGCAACTCTCGTAAAACACTTCTCTTCCAGCCGCGGCTTCTGGATATTTTTTAGCATGCATTTATAATATTTCATTTCATACAACTACCTGCGTCCATCTACAATGGACCACGATTTTATTCAAAATTAATTTCGGGCGTTATTGCCTCAAATGCATCCGCACGTGCCGATCGTAATTAACAATTAGATTTTTTCAATAAACGAATGTTCAACATCTTTAATACAGTCCACTTCTTTCTAACAAACAATCCAGCCTTCCTCATTAGCGTCTTTGGAATAACTCACGATTATTCAAGAGCTTCCAAACCGCAACATTTTTGGTCCTCCGGGCCGGATTTCATATTTTCAGGCCAAAAACGACATCATTTTTGGTCCCCACGGCACAGATTTCTCATATCTGAGTACACAAGCGACAGCATTTATTTACACACATCATTTCTGGAATTTCTTACACACATCACGCCCTACGGGCATCATTTTCGTCCTGAGCGACACCATTATTGTGATCACGTCGCAGTCATCTCGACAAGATTCAGCCAAGCAGTAGACCAGAGACGACGGGACGAAACAGGACAACATTTTCGAGATTCCACAGCTTTAATTGATGGAGGGTACAACATGAGGCATCGGCTGACCGGCAGAGACAGGAGGTGTAGCAGCTCCAAACGGGATCGAAGCCAGCTTCATCACGAATGGATCGACGGCCACGTGACTATAAACTTTACTTATATTTGATTTTTAATAATATTTCACTCAGTGGGTATTTTTTGACACATTTATATAAACGAATACCTCATTACACAATACAAATTAATAAATGGTTGCCAGCTCATTATCAGTCAGAACTTTAAAGATAAAGATATACTTTGTAACCATTTAGATTCATAATTTCAATAATTTAACTGCCAACAAGTTTGATTAGTTAGAGAGAGTAAGTTTATGTTCAAAACAACGATCGCTAGCTACCAAAACGTATTTAAACTCATTCAAAATTAAGTTTGTGGTTCACATGCTCTATGCTCAATTGCTTTCTAAATATCTTTCCCTTTTTATCTTAAACTGTAATAATGGCCTATGTAAGGGCTCTAATAAAAAAACGAGGCACAATTAAGGCCTCAATATCCCGAGTAAATACCTTCGCGGATAACTTCGATTTGTTAAACAGCGATCCTCATGCGCTGAAAATAAAACTGCGTCATTATTAACTTCGAGTTACATATATAGAAAATGATGGATATTAATGTAAGTGGACTATATTAATTGGTTATATTCTATACGTACAGAAACATTAGATCGAGACAAGTTCGTATTGTATTTGAGGTGCGCAGGAGGTGTAGGGGCAGTAGAGGGGCCGATCTAGGACAAGATGGTTGGATTATGCGCTAGAAACTCTCAGAAGAATGGATGTGAGGGGTTACACTGAGATAGGAATGGATAGGACATTGGAGAAGATTGGTGTTGGAAGCCAAAGCTCACGTTGGGCTGTAGTGCTAAAGAAGAAGAAGGAGGAGGAGGAGGTGTAGGCCGATATGCTACCGAAGAACATGTCTGAAAGAAAGATCTTAAGGAGGATTTTGTAAGCGAACCTGAGGCAGATGCCTTATAATTACGAACTACACGAAACATAAACAATCACCGACAAACAAGTTTATAAAATGAATGGGGCTTGCGTGGGTTGGTGATATTGAAGGTGAACCCATCAGGAAGAAAATGAATGGGGCTTGCGTGGGTTGGTGATATTGCAGGACAACCCATCAGGAAGAAAATGAATGGGGCTTGCGTGGGTTGGTGATATTGCAGGAGAACCCATCAGGAAGAAAATGAATGGGGCTTGCGTGGGTTGGTGATATTGAAGGAGAACCCATCAGGAAGAAAATGAATGGGGCTTGCGTAGGTTGGTGATATTGCAGGAGAACCCATCAGGAAGAAATGAAAGGGGCTTGCGTGTGTTGGTGATATTGCAGGAGAACCCATCAGGAAGAAATGAATGGGGCTTGCGTGGGTTGGTGATATTGCAGGAGAACCCATCAGGAAGAAAATGAATTGTGCTTGCGTGGGTTGGTGAAATTGCAGGAGAACCCAGGAAGAAAATGAATGGGGCTTGCGTGGGTTGGTGATATTGCAGGAGAACCCATCAGGAAGAAAATGAAAGGGGTTTGCGTGGGTTGGTGATATTGCAGGAGAACCCATCAGGAAGAAAATGAACGGGGCTTTCGTGGGTTGGTGATATTGCAGGGGAACCCATCAGGAAGAAAATGAAGGGGGCTTGCGTGGGTTGGTGATATTGCAGGAGAACCCATCAGGAAGAAAATGAACGGGGCTTGCGTGGGTTGGTGATATTGCAGGAGAACCCATCAGGAAGAAAATGAACGGGGCTTGCGTGGGTTGGTGATATTGCAGGAGAACCCATCAGGAAGAAAATGAACGGGGCTTGCGTGGGTTGGTGATATTGAAGGGGAACCCATCAGGAAGAAAATGAAGGGGGCTTGCGTGGGTTGGTGATATTGGAGGAGAACCCATCAGGAAGAAAATGAAGGGGGCTTGCGTGGGTTGGTGATATTGCAGGAGAACCCATCAGGAAGAAAATGAACGGGGCTTGCGTGGGTTGGTGATATTGCAGGAGAACCCATCAGGAAGAAAATGAACGGGGCTTTCGTGGGTTGGTGATATTGCAGGGGAACCCATCAGGAAGAAAATGAAGGGGGCTTGCGTGGGTTGGTGATATTGCAGGAGAACCCATCAGGAAGAAAATCATCATGAAGAACGCCGTGGAAACAGGCTAGCCCAATAAGGTTGGTAACAGGGTTGAAGCTGATCTGGGGTTGGAAATCGTATAATGTTTGTTAACCAATGACGTAGAGGAGGCGTTCGGGACCGCCCGACCAGAGCATGAGAAAGCAGTTTTTTTAGGGATATCAGATTGTCACACAACTTTTACTATCGTCGAAATGGTTTGTACTTGGAATGTTTTTGCTAATTTTGAGTAGCTATTCTGACCACAGCTAACAAATTTTTCGAAGTTGGAAGGGACACCACTGATGTTTAAATCAAAATGATCGGAGGTAAGCTGTACTCTTGAGTAGTACAGCTTACTAATGACTAATGGCCAATTACTAATGACATAACGTCATTGTGAAGTAATGAGAGCACGGTTCAAGGATGCATTTTTCTACGACAACAAGACGAGGGGCACGGTTGTTGGTGGATAGAAATCCTACAAAATTATAAACTGCGGTCCCTGCTCAGTGCCTTAAGATTTTCGACAATCGCCTACAAGAAAATTTAGCTGTAGCTAAATGCGAAGTAAACGGGGATTTCTGAATGAAAATAAACATTGACGGTCAGAAAATAATCACAACATCTAGTCAAGGCGGATAGTAAAGATCATCAGTTGTACAGAAGCAATTTGAACGGGTTAGCACTCTTAGGTATTTCAGAAGCAGGACTGCAAATTCAAAAGTAGCATTCAATACGTTAAAAATGTTTTCTGAGTGGAAAAAGTATACTCACTTTTGCAGCCACTCGGACTGAAAAAGAGGTTTGCACAGTGTTGTGTTTGTACCATAGTATTATGTGGTGAGGAAACATGGTCACTCAGGGAAACAGAAAAATTAAATAAATTGTTTGTAGATATTTTTGAATGTGGGTGTGAGAAGGATGTTAAAAAATTGGATGTGTCGTGAGACACACGCCAGAAGTAAGAACTTCAGTCAGTGTCGAGTGGCGAGTGAATTAATGCGACGTATAAAAGGTTGCTCGTATGTATTTGAAGTAAGAGAGATTTTACTATAAAGACTCTAAGATTCAAATAAGAGTGAACGGATAATTAAATGAGACGAGGATGTATTAGTGTTTATGTGTATTTTATTATAAGAAGTCGATATTTACAATGAACATAAATAGAATCATATCACACGTCGTATTACACATATATACAAACAATATGTAACAAATAATGTTTTTCAATGTAATAATATGACTTACGCAATACTTACTTGAAAAGTAGAATCTGATATGCGCAGTGTAATAGTTCAATTGTTTACACATTATAAAATGGCTAAATTACTAAATCGAAATTTGAAACATAAAAAAACTTCCAGCTAAATACAATATACAATATAAAAACCAGAGCTGACGATTCTGATAATAGGAAAAGGAAGACGAAGTACTGATCACAAGAACAACAAGGACAACTGAAACGAAGGACAAGAAGGACTGATCACATTTTGTGTTGTAACTGTAATATTTAATTCAGTGAAAAATTTGAAAGGAAGAGAGACGTAGGAAGAAAGACTATGGTACTACATGTTGACGGTCGGGGGACAGTGCACAAGACACGGAGCCATGGCGTCTGCGATAGACAGTTCTACTGAAGGAGAATAACTAACATATTTTTAGTTTTCTCAGTACAAGATACATTGTTAAATACCGTTTGTGTGTTTGTTTACCACCGGCAGTGACAAACTTCGTACACACAAGTGTGACACAGACTACAAACTCGCGGTTGAAGATCACCACGACAGCTGCCAAACGGTCGTTAAGGACAGGCGTCTTGGATGTCTGCCGAGTGGCGGCGAACCGTGGGACACACTGAAGCATGAAATTAAACACGACCACGACACGTTTACGCATACTTTAACGAAGGAATATAGTAGACTGTATCTTTACTTAATTACACTTGAGTTTACTCATGAAGTTTTGAATATACGTACTTGCAGACGGCGGTGTTTAATCATTGTTTGCTCGCGAATATTCATCACCCGACCTAACTACTACAATCAGCAAATTTAAATTTATTTACAGCAGGTGAGCATACCAACGCTGATACTTGGCCGGCTAAGTTGGCTTATTTGCATAACATTTGTTAAGTATATTGTTAGAACACTGGTGATTCCATTCATTTGTTCTGTTTGTATTAAACATTATTACGGAATTTACAATTAGTAGGCCTATATACAATATGTTAGGTAACTTTTCATTCATTACTTTCCGATCTGGTACGTATTAGTCTGCCTTTGTAATTAGCACTTATACGTAATATTTTCTGAATTTATAATGTTCATGTTAATATAAGATATTCGGTTGTGAGTAGGAAGACGTAACTGCGCATATTTCGTATATGGCGCACCCATTGCCTTATATCGACTTCTACGCTTTGAGGTTCGATTATCCGAAGCCTAAGCTTCTTCTTCTTCTTCTTCTTCTTCTTCTTCTTCTTCTTCTTCTTCTTCTTCTTCTCCTCCTTCTCCTTCTCCTTCTCCTTCTCCTTCTCCTTCTTCTTCTCCTCCTCCTCCTCCTCCTCCTCCTCCTCCTCCTCCTCCTCCTCCTCCTCCTCCTCCTCCTACTTCGTCTTCTTCTCCTTCTTCTTTTTCCCCATCTTCTTATATTGATTTAGGACATGCTCATGATTATAATTGACTTTTCAACTCGATACAATCTCTCTATCTTTTTCTTGATCGTTCAGCTCTTCTTTTACCTTCTGGATGATTATCTCGCACCTTCTTGATTAATCTGTCATCCTGTCAACGTGTCCGTTCCAGAGTCGTCGACTGTCCTTTATCCGGTCCACTATGTTATTTTGGACGTTTCTCGAATATTTTCTATGGCGCTTTTAGGTTACGAGAAAAATTACGTGAAATTTACTTACTGTACCGCTAACCAAACGTAATGTAAAATTGTATGCAAATAGTAAGCTGTTACATAATATCAAATACATCGATTCAGGCTCACTTTTTTTCAGGAATTCTCCAAGCTTCGAAGGAGGCCTGATGGAGGGAAGCAGGTTCCTTCTGAAAGAAGTATTAAAGGGAAAGTAGGGATTACCTACGTACATCGTAGAATAGTATATACTTGTTGACTATTATTGGGGGATGTGTGAATCCTTTTTTTTTTTAATTTCTCTCATGCTAGCCATGTGTTCATGAGAGAGTCCTAACCACGTGCGCTGTTCGTTCTAAAGTTCAAGCGAGACTGAACGCTGCATGCACAACACCAAACATGAGAAGTACGCATTGAAAAGCAGTTGATAGGGCGCGCAAGTCGATCTATGTATGCGATTGTCGAGTTCGACTACGTAAATATTTCACGCGCCCCAAAATACCGAATATTTTCATTAGCTATTCCGTCTCGTCGAGTTTCATTTATTATCCTTATCAATGTCTTCATTTCAGCGACATGTGTTTGTCTTCTGACTGTTAAGACTTCTGGTCTTGTTACTGCTCCTGTACACGGATCACTCTGCCTTTATATATTTTTGTTTTCATTTCCAAAAATAAAAAATTATTATTTCAGATAACATCACTCATACTTCTTGATATCCTGTTCGCTTTTGCAATTTGCCAGCCTTGTTTTTTGTGTTAATCGACACTTTGTTGTCGTTGTGCCTAAATAATTGATTTCCATTACCTCCTCCAACTTGCATCTCAGTTCTTAAAACCTAGTATGCTGCGTGAAACAAACAGGACAACAGTCTGTGACCTATGTCGAAGCACGTTCACTTATAATTACCACTTCCCTTATTCATCATGCAACCTCAATCTGGTGATTAGTGGACGACCACATTATGAATCGCCAAGTTGTCCTTTTGCCACTATTCGGTATTATGATAGCTTTTCAATCCCACTTCTGTATCCGTGTGAAAGAAGGACGTCTTTCTCAATCTTGCCCTGAAATAGAACTTCGAATGCTCCCTAGGTATGTGATGAATGGTAGTGGAGGTTAGGTTAGGTTGGACAGTTTACAAACCCTGAGATCTTGATTATTGTACGATCCAAATACTAACGGGATATAGATCATTCACGGACTGTAGAAAACGATGAAGAATATCAAGTCTCGTGGGCGAATTGACATGAAGAAACACGCTCATTCGTGAGATTTAGTGTAGAAGAAACTGATGCATTTAAAGACAGAAAACGTAATAAATACTTATACTTAAGCAGAGAAGAGAGTCGTCCATTCTTACAAAGGAATGCGATGATATAACAAAAACAGCTGACATAATTATATACTTATAAATTTCGGTCTTGTAGCGAGTAAGCAGGTGACTGAACCGGTTTCCGGTGTCACAAAGTTATGACATATATTTTAATTTCTTTGTGAGTTACTGTTCTCGTTCTGCAGTAAACAATGACTTACAAACTGTAATGAGTTCTATTGTCAGAACTTAGTTTCTGGTTATTTTTTCCTAACCAGTTTTGTCCAGATATCCGTGTCCTTGAAGGTCACATGCCCGCTCCGATGTATCAACAGTCTATCACTTTCCTGGAAAAATAAATGCTTGCGATGTGTTGCGTTCGATTGGGACCTAGGAACTCATGCTTAGCAATAGATGTGGACAAATTGTAAATTACTTCAGTCCCATACAGCGTTTCTTGAGAGAGAGAGAGAGAGAGAGAGAGAGAGAGAGAGATGATTTCCAAATCTACATGTGAGCTTCATTGTTATCATTTCTGTAGCGAGTCTCATGTAGAAGTAATTCCTCATCTTCATTCCTAAAATTATACCCTAGTTTGGAACTCATCTCCCTCTCGGCCTACCCCAGTAGGGTTACTTTAATTTACCTTGAATTGTTTCTTCTTCCTTTTCATCGAGTGTCCATGGTTCAATTGCATAGACGTATGTGAGAACACTGTTTTGTAAAACTTCACGCACAAATCCGTCCTTGTTTTATTTTTTAGTATTCTTTGGGTAGTTTCACGGATGCTTCTTAATTTTGCATCTTTGTATCTCAGTCGATGCCGTTTTTGTTCATACATCACACCCTAGGTAATTAAAATGGCAAATTTTCTACCAAAAAATGTGATTGTCAAAATTGTATTTATAAATTAAATAAATTTATTAATCTTATTTACAAATGAATATTATTTATCTTTGATCGTCAACGATTTTTTTTTTTGTTCTAATCGGGTGTTTACCTAAAAATGCTATAACTTTAGTTTTTACTGATTTTACTGCAGGCTGCGCATCCACAAAAAATGACCACAGTACTGAGCCTTAACCACAGTACTGTGGTCACTAACGTGTACCACATCAAGTTAGCGTTACTCGATTTCACTGAAGGTGGCAGTCGATGGCGCTGCCGAAACGTTTGGTTTTGTAATAAACTTCGGATTACGGCCAAACAGCCCGTGAAGTAATTTTAACCAAATTGACTCCAGCCGATTAAGCCTACGTAACACAGTACTGAGTCTTAACCACAGTACTGTGGTCACTAACGTGTACCACCTCTAGTTAGCGTTACTCGATTTCACTGAAGTGGCGGTCGATGGCGCTGCCGAAACGTCTGGTTTTGTAATAAACTTCGGACCACGGCCAAACAGCCCGTGAAGTAATTTTAACCAAATTGACTCCAGCCGATTAAGCCTACGTAACACAGTACTGAGTTCGTATTTGGATTAATAAAGCTACTGAGTTCGTATACATTGTATTAAATTCATCACAGTTTAATGTCTCATGTTGACTTAGAACTTTTCAAAATTCTAACTTCCGCTTTTGGCTCGTATGCCTCTAAATTTAAAAAGTTTTCAAATAAACACTGTTTTCGGAGTTGCGTAAATCTTTACTTTTGTCTCATATCCCGCACGGATTTTTAGATATTTTTTTAAATTTTGATCCTCTTTTTGTATCCTGGTGTCTTAAGGGGGCTGATATAGCTAAAAACTTCAAAAAAATCATTTTTAATATTTTGTATCAAGTAGTTACCTATCATTTGGTACCTATTGTTGCTTATGTTGATTTCAAGTGTAGTTGTGAAGATTTGGATAGTGAAATATGGATAGAAAAGGTGCAAATAGAACAAAGAAGAGAAAGTTCCATGGTAATAGATTTACTAAAAAGAAAGACACTAATAATAAAAGTGCCTCAGGTAAGAAATTAAAACTAACCAAGGAAGATGTGTCACCTAACCTCAAAGACTCATTTAGACTCGGTCCTGGTGCAGTAAATAATAGGCCTACAGGCTATAGACTTATCGATTTAGATATGTTATCCCAAGGTTTGAACAGTGTAGCCTGTAAAGTGTGTGGAGGGAACATTTATCTGTCTGAAACTCGTGTTCGGGGATTAGGATCAAAGATTTTGATTAATTGTAAAAAATGTAATCCAAGTGATGATGCCTATTTTCATACAAGCAAAGTGATTGAAAATACCAGCTGCACTTATGAGGTGAACAGAAGAATGGTTTATGCTATGAGATCTATTGGGCAAGGCCTAAATGGAATCAAGAAATTCTGTGGAATAATGAATTTACCGGCACCTGTCGCTCTGCCTACCTATAACCTTATCAATGACCACATTTTAGAAGCAACTAGAAATGCTTCAAAAGAAAGTGTGCAACAGGCTGCTCTTGAAGAAGTGCAGGAAACGGGTACAGATCCAAATACTGATATAACTGTATCTGGTGATGATACATGGATGAAGAGGGGACATACGTCTCTTCATGGTGTGTGTGCTGTAATTGGTGCGAACACTGGGAAAATTATTGATACTGCGGTTCTATCATCTTTTTGCCATGGCTGTAGCAGTTGGAGAGGTCCTAAAAAGGGTGATGGTTATTATGATAAGTGGAATGAAGAACATAAGAAAAGTGGAAATTGCAAAAGAAATCACTTTGGGTCAGCTGGAAGCATGGAAGTAGAAGGAAAAAAGAAAATATTTCATAGATCGGAAAATCTGTATGGGGTACGTTACACTAACTATATAGGGGATGGTGATACATCAACTTTTCTCAATATATCTAAAAGCAAGCCTTATGGACCTGATGTGTCCATAACAAAAGAAGAGTGTGTTGGGCATGTGCAAAAAAGATTGTCCACAAGGCTCCGGAAATTAAAATCAAAAAGAAAGGTGTAATTTTGAGTGATGGTAAACCTATAGGAGGCAAAAACCGATTAACAGATGCTGTTATTGATCAGCTGGCTGTGTATTATGGAAATGCTATAAGAGGAAATAGTAACAATTTGGCAAGTATGAGGATGGCTATATGGGCAGTATGGAACCACAAGGCTAGCTCAGATGAAAAACCCCTACATCATTTTTGTCCTAAAGGACTGGATTCTTGGTGCAAGTACCAAAAAGCACTAGCTAACAATACAGCTGACTTTTTCACACAAAAACACAATACCTATACCAATAATGGAACTCATTAAGCCTGTATTCTCAGACCTGTCAACACCTGAACTATTAAGAAGATGTTTGAAAGGGAAAACTCAGAATGCAAACGAGTCTTTCAATAGCGTACTGTGGGCTTTGTGTCCTAAAAGGGGCTTTGCTGGGACAAAAGTGGTAGAAATTGCTACAAATGAAGCTACTCTTCTGTATAATGAAGGCTGTCAGTCGAAAATGAGAGTCCTTAAATATTTAGATATTGTCCCTGGAGAGCACACAGAAGACGCTCTGAAGAAATTTGATGTGAGGAGGTTGTGCGATGCAGAAAAGCGGTTTCCCAGGGCAAGCCTAGAAGACAGAAGAGCTAGAAGAAGGCTCAGACTTGAAAAAGAACAGATTATAATTGATAAGGAAGGAATAACTTATGCTGCTGGGGAGTTTTAAAGGTACTGATACTGTTACTTTTCTGTAAAATTGTGCAATAAAACTTTAACCTTGAATTTCCAAAAATTGTGTTTTTTTTAACATTTTACAAAATATCTTAAACACTATGTGGACTAAACCTACCAGATTTTTGAGGCTTGTTTATAATACCTTTGTCTATAGTTTGAACTACAATAAGGTAATTGAGTGGAATATTTTTTAAGTTATAACATTTTTTGTGTAAAAAAATTAAATTTTTTATAAATGTGTTACAACAATTTTTTTAAATCAAAAATTTATTTTACTAGAACAATTTCCATAGTTCACACCAAAGCCACAGAGGTATAAAAGAGTGAGACATGTAATTTATTAAAATATGTCAAAAGGTAAAAGAGAAATCATGTAAAAAGTAAAGAAATATATTCATTTTTTATTTTTTTTTAAATTATTTATATTTTCAAAACTAACTTTCATACAGTATTGACTTTTTGTACAAAGCTTGGACAAGACATATTTAACTAACTATCCAAATTGTATTTGATTAACTTTACAAATAAAGTCACCAGAAATTACTGAACATTTACTACCAAAAATGATTGCGCGAGCTATATCAGCCCCCTTAAGATGTTTTAATTTCCAAAACTTGCGCTTATAATATTTTATCCATTTTTTGAGCCTTGGTGTTCCTAAATTTTAAGAATTTTAAGAACTCAACTGTATATTCAGATTTTGGTTAAAATTCTCTTCAATTTGATACCTGTTATGAATTTTTGCTATTGGTTATAAAAATTTTAATGCCTAACACTTTTTTCTGCCCTTCTATTTTGGTGGAAGCAATTTCAAAAAGAATGATGGTCTGTGGGGTAAAGGCATGGGCATGGATGATAAACTTTACGAAAATTGGGATGATGCATTTAAAAGTTATCGTAATACTTAACCGAAATACCTGCTAAACTGTGAAGTTAAAACTGAAAACTCCTTCGCTCGTTCAACAATATTTTCGTAAATAAAATATCAAAATACTCAGATAAAAAAAAACAGAAAAGAAAAATTATAGACTTCAGGTAACAGAAGGGCTGAATAATAACAAAGTTTGAAGATTGTAGAGGCCAATATGGATCTTCAAACCCTGTGGTATTAACTCAATCGCCCCTATTTTTCAGTTGTGTCGCTTTTCTGTATCGTTTTACTCAATATTATACATTTTGCAAAACGACATTTCCACAATAACAATATTTCATACGAAAAGAGCAACATTTTCCAGTTCAACAATAGACGCAAGTCAGAACCTAATCTCTAGGTTGCTAGAATATTCTGTTCAAATTGATACAGTTACAAGTAATCAGAATCTGTTACTTCACTCTCAGACAAATACGAACTAATATGAGGAAAAGTTACCACGTTTTTAATATAATAAAGAACAATAAAATGCGAGTCTTTTTAAAATAAAAATCATTAACCGACTGTAGTCACTAGGGAAGAAACATTCCGCAAGCCTGAGGTACTTCGGGGAGGAGGCAGAAAACGTCTTGTTCCAATCAGCGCCACCGGTACGATAATGCCTAGGCCCATTTTGTGTTTACATTTTTCTCTTGTTTCGTTACAGTTATAACAATATTAATTTTACTGCGACTGTTTGTGTAAAGTTTCACTATAGTGATGATGGGGGAGGGGGTGTCTCCCTCCGCAAGTTACGTGCCAGCGGTCACGGCTTCGAGCACACACACACTACTACAAGTCAGTAGTAAACGCGCTGCGCGCCGTTCAGGGCGCGACATCTGTTCGCTCCTAGTCGTGTGCAGTTAACCAAGTTTTTGTATTGTGTTGTGGTCACTGTTGTTAAACAATTGGTTTTCTTCTTCTTCACACCGTATGGGAAGATTTAACAATTGAGGTTTGTAACAATCACGTATTGTCATTAACTAATTGTTGTCACGGGTTTACTTTAGTGCGAGACCACGTGTTCGTTGGCCGCCGGTGTAACGTCTGTAAGAACTTCTCCTATTTAAAACTATTTTACATTGCTCAGTAGTTTCATTTTATTTGAGGTTATGTAGGCATACGCGTGTTCTATTTAATATCTTATCGTTTGTAAACATTATTTTTAAAACGCAACGATTACGTTTAATGTTGTTTTGGCTACAAAAAAATGCTAATGTACCAAGTAATACAATAAAGATGATATAATTTTATTTATAAGGAAATTTTGATAGTAATAAACATACAATTTTGTGAAAAGCTTTCAATAATTAACGATATAATATTTCGAAACATGTATTTCGAAATGTGTTGTTGTATTGTAAACATCGTAATAATTGAATAATTGAAAAGTAAAGCGTTATTTTTTTTCAAAAACCCTGTCTTCGTTGACGAAAGTAAAATATTGCGATGAAAGTAAATGCTAGAAAATATTGTTTAGTAAGAAACTGTGTTAAATTTTCAATCTCTCATTAAAGATCGTTTTTACATTTAAAATAGCACACATTATGTAATTGGAGATATTTAACACGATTTGTACAATATAACAGAACCTCCTTTTTCGGATACACAATTACCTTATCCAGATTGCAGCAGCCAACTGAAAAAAATATATGCACTAGGAAAAATTAAAATATATATGTACTACTGTTCCGCTTTAACAGGAAATACATTTTTGTATGCTAAAGAGTTGACATTGTTAATGTCCGACGTTCGTCGTTAAGTCGATGCTTCTTTTGCACGATTTGGATTGTTTGCGACAAACATTTTCATTGAAATAAAAGTAGTTCTTAATTTTTCTGTAGTTTTTTACACTTTTATGAAATGACATTTTTGTACATAATCAAATTTAATTTCTTTTAATTGACTGTTGTGGAAATTTGTTGAAGATTCCAATACTTTTATTTATAAAGCCTCGATTCTTTGGGTTTTCATATCATTTGTTACTCTCTAATACTAGTAGGCTATGCTACCAGAGTTGCAAAACTCGCTCGCTGTCTTGAATGAATACACTTTAAATCGACTGAATAAGTTTTATTTTTAAAGATGTTCTTTTATTTCTTTAAAGTACTTACATTTAAAATTCTTATATCTTTTTTTAGCCTTGGCGTCCTAAAATTTCAGATTTCTAAAACTGAATATTGTATTCAGAGTTTGATTAAAAGTCTGTTTAATTTGACACCCGGCATGAATTTTTACGATTGTTCAAAATTTTTGTAACCTTTTTGGCCCTGGGTCAAATAAATTTTGAAATTTAAAAAACTGAACACTATATTAAGATGTTGGTTAAAAATTCTCTTTAATTTGATACCCTCATGAATTTTCGCGATTTTTTTTCAAAAATTTGGCTCCTTACATTTATGTTCCATGCTCGACTATTTTTTGGGTGGAAAATTAAAAAAAAATTGGTCTCTGTGGAGTATATTTTGAATTTTCTTATTTTCCATTCGGCATATGACACATTAAAGAACGTGTAATAAAATATTAGATATACAATTTTATTATATTAAAATATTAGAATTATTCAGTTATCGGGATTAAACCTGGCTGACGTCAGTCGGGTGTTCTACCGTAATTGAACTCAGGTAGACCTGTTAACATAGCTTACTACTTTATTTGAAAGATCATTTCGTTCTTTCCAACAATTCGCTACATAAACCAGTGGCAAAAGAAATGTTGACAATCTACGTAGCCTATATATACTGTACACTAAAGCCTATTAAAACTTACCTGGTGCACTTATCTGCTGGTATACATCACCAAACATATGGTATTAACCCCACGACAGGACGTATAGGCCTATTAAGAAGAACGTGAAGGCTTAAGAATGATTTAGGTAAACAAGAATAAAAAATAAATTTGAATAGTTGTAACACAGTTTCTAGTCAGCCGGGTAAAATTATATTCCACAAAGTGCTTTTCCGCATATTGTATATTTTGAAAAATTCGCAAGTAAAGGTTGTGCTCTAAATCGGTACTACAAAATTATAAGCGTTCTTGTTTATGTAAAAATAACTTTTGCTGTACTCCATTTGTATCGCCGTTGTCTTATCATCATCATCAGCCTTGTGTCGACGTCGAAGTCGTCAAATTTTACCTTTCTTGCTACAACGCATTTAGTACGTTAAAAAACACATGTTTTTCGGAAAAGTAGCATTTTGTTTGGATTATTCAATTGTCACGAAGGCCTGCTCATACACTTGTTTCTAAAACGTTATAATACAGTGTCATTAGTTACTGAACATTTTGTGCAATGTTTACGCTCTATAGTTACAAAAGAATGTCGGTTACTGTCTGCTGGGAAATTATCGTTCTAGTCTGCTAGTGACTTAATCGTTCTATTAAGTACATATTTATAATTGTTAATAATTAATTAACAGCATAAAAAGAAACTTTGTCAATATAACTGTAATTGTTTGACAGTTGTGTGAAACGAATATATTCGGTTTAAATTTCTTCTTCTTTACTTCAAATATGCACATCATGTCTTGGTGTCAATACTGTATCCATATTTTCTTTAGACGGTCAACATTTCTTCTACCCACGGTTTTACAAGGCTCTGTCGTTTTTCTTGTGGTACACGTTTTTGTGGTTTATGTTATGTTAACGGATACTCTTATCATTTTTACCTTTTCCTTACCTACGTGAGGCTTTTTTGAATAAATATATTTATTCACACGCATTTTTAATAGTAGCAACCATGTCCCATGTTATAAAGAGCTACATTATTATAATACTTCATACTAAATCGTGGAGTCGTCTAATGTAGTAACGTAAAAAATAATCAAATACGAGAAACGAACTAACGATTGCTCCTCGGTATACACGTGCGCACCTATACGATGCATGTCAAACATAAACACTTACATAAATATAATGTAAATATAGGCCTACGTAAACATGTACTAGGGTATAAATGCGTATAAACAGAAATATCTATGTGAATGTGTCCATTGTGGTTTTGGGTTGTTCCTTTTTGGTTTTTGAATGGTCTGTCACAACGTTTCGATTTCATCAATGCTGTCATTATCAGGCTCACAACCGTGCGCTCTCGATGCTGCTCGGTCGCGATCGTGTGGATATCGCAAGTCTGAGACGATGACACTGTTGATGTCAAAACGCGATATCTGCTGTTTTAAGGGCCAATGCCATTGCCCATCTGGCTAGAACACGCTGTCACCACACTGACCAGAAAGTACGTGACAAGCTTCACGTGGGGCACACATTTGCTTGATGATACGTGGCAGTTACACTATAATCTGGATTTAGACGGCGCCATACTTTTTAAGAATGTGGCAAACGAACCTACGATATCACTGCCTAATAATAAATGTTTGCTTAATGTTTCCAACCAGTTTTAACTGCAGAATTTATACAGGCCTGTTAGTGAGAGAACTGTCGACACGTATATTACGAATGTCTACATAAGAGAGCTGTGTTATTCTCAACTTAGGAACAGGTGCTGAAGAGCGAAGATATATATGTCTATTGAAAGAAACATGTTACTGTGTTATAGAATAATGTTTTTGTCGTAGATTGTTTTCATATGACGTCAGATAATGACGCATACCTCTGAGTTGATGCAGTATGACAAAATCAATATAGAATAGGGTTGTAGAAAGAAAATTTTTATTTATGACTAAATGTCATTTGTCGTTAAATTCGTATTGGCACACGCGCAAGAAAATATTAAGAGAATTTACATTTCCCCTAGACAGAGCATAGGCCAGTTAAACGCCAGGTTACCATTTTGCTTTTAAATGTGTGGTAACAGGAATTTCTCTGACAATTCACTTGCTACGGTCGAACAAATGACATTTATTTACATGAAGGTGTTTTATAAACTAGGCCAAAGAAAAAGAAAAAAGAAGCAATTTAAAACCCTCAGCAATACAAGGCCTGAGTGATTACTACGATCTTGACGAGGAACTAGTAATTAAATAAATTGAAAAATGCGTAAGTCTTTACAAAGTAGCTGATACTGGACAAGCTTACATGGGACAAGAAAATTAAAAATAAAAACTCTGATAAGGACAATAACAAAGAATCTGGAAGACCTTCTGATAAGAAAGAAGAAATCGAAGAATATTTTACACCATAAAAGTTGAATATTGAAGTAAGAGTTTTTGACGCATGCATTTATATTGCCAACTTTGTCGTGTTTACTTGCTGAACTGCTACATGTCATGTTCCGGACGAGGCCTTTCAGTGTTTCCACTATTTCAAGCCCTAAACCACGACAAAATTGTGGTTTAGGACTTGAAAACGGTGAAAACACTGAAAGACCTCGTCCGGAACATGACAAGTAAACACGACAAAGTTGGAGTTACTGAGACTGTTAATTCGAATAACAAGATGAACAAAGCATTTATATTGATTTCATGTTGTATATTTTTTCATCGTCTAGTGTGCCTTTGAAAATCGTGCCGTGTGACTTGGTTGGCGACTCCTGGTCTAACCAAGAAACTTAGACCACACTCACACACGTGCGCGCAAGAATAACGCATGCCCATGTGTGTTCGTAGATGCTCTCAGATATCTTTTGTCTAATGCCAGGTTATAGTAGCTCAATAGACAGATATTACTACTGGACATACGTACCCACATTGTTTTTCCCACTTCCTAGCCACAGGAGAATCTTCTTGTTAGCGTTTTCGCTTTGGGATGGGGTCCGCTTTCCGGATCAATGAATGCAACTAAAGTGAGGTTCTGTCGAATCTTCTACGCTCAGTTTTTTACTTCGAAGGTCGGCGTTTATAGCGTCTATCCATCTCAGTTTGGGTCGTCCGCGTGTCTTTTTACTGTCGACTTTCAGTCGATAGTGCGAGTTTATGACGGTGCCAGGTGCTGCGCACAGAACAACAGCGAAATCGCCATTCCTATATTCACTGCAGCCTCGCTAGTCAGCGGCGTTGTTGACAAATTCCCATTGTCCTCCTTAACATCCGCATTTCCGTGATGTTGCGCTTTTAAAAGCATGGTGCCGTGTCCCAAGCATGGTGCATGGGAGAAACTGCAGTGTATCCTAGATTTCAGGCACATCGGCAGTGGGGTGTCACAAAGGTCTGATGTGGCCTCCTTCCATCGCATCCAGGCGGCATTAATGCTTGCTCGTACGTCATCCGTGCGAGAATGACCGTATAAAATCCAGAATAATTTCCCCCTTGCCGGGAATCGAACCAAAGCCATGTCGTATAGCGGCTAAACTACAGCCACTCCCTGATCGGTTATACAGACATGCGTAATATTAATTATACGTACACTTTTTCCGCTGTAATAAAATCAACTTATAAGGTCGCGGCCTTGTCAATGCAGCCATATTTATGTCTATTCTCCGCACACATTTGTCTCCTAGTAATTTCTAAAAACCGTTATCTTTTAAATTCTTGTTTTATTTTAATATAATAAAATAATTGATTTAAAGAACGTAACGCTGATTTTTTTTTTACGCGTTTGGTTACTGGACAACGTAGTATGTCACTTAGCCAGCATCTATACGTTTCGTCTTGACGAAAACGCATTGTTTATTTATTTATCAGGCCGTTGCAACAGTATCGATATTTTCGCTAAGATCAAAATGTGAAAACACATTTTATTTACTTTAATTTCGAATCACAGTGTGTGAATAGAACATAACGACAACTAACAAAGAAAAACTAAAGCCATGGCTATAGTGGGAGGAGGAAATATGTAGGAACAATGTTTGAGGAAACGAGAACGTTCCCACTACCAGGAAACAACAGTAATAAGCGAAAGCGGCCTAAGGATGTGGGAAGTGGGAAAACACTAAAACTGTGTTACTGAATGAACAAGCAGGAAGAACGAAGACTTAGGTAACTGTGTTAGTTGCAACAAAAATAGCCATGTGAGTGATAGCCATGTGAGGTGAGAAAGAGAAAAGCAAAATGTAGGATACTGCCGAAGTACCATAAACGAGAAATTTATTTTTTGAGAAACATTTATGGAAGGAAAGCGATTAATTAAAATTGTAGGGAGGAGATACAGTACGTACTGCATAAGGAGCAAACAAGCACTGCATTGCTGCTTTTTATGTACATTACTGCTAGTTACTATCTGCTTTTATGTGGTGATTTAAACATAAATTACTTTATGTGATTATTGTTGTTTTCCCATTTATGAGATGACTCGTCTCCCCACATTACGAGGTCTTCAATCGCCTACTGACAAGCCTAGTAAAACGAGTTCAGGAAACAAGATATGCAAAATAAGGAAAATGTTTGTGTAACCGTATAACTGTAGAAATATTGGAAGGAAAGGGACTCGCAAAAGAACAAAAATATAAAGAAAAAGATATTCGCGGAAAATTAAAATTTTACTAGTGAAAATAACCTCTAACCAATACCATTATCAGTGGAGCTCTATTCCATGCGCACATGTTTACTGAGCTTACCCATTACTGTGTGTTTACCCTTTCCGCTGTGGTTGCCCTCGACTACCGAGCCGGCGTGAGGTCATCCATCCAAGTTTTGAAAACGTACAGTACGCTTGATTTCTGAAGTGGACCACGATGTTATCTCCTCAAGGCCGAACCGCCTAGTATTTAATTGAACTCTTGTAAATGCTATTTAATTTTGTCACCATTCTCCGGCATTGTGTGTGTGTGTGTGTGTGTGTGTGTGTGTGTGTGTGTGTGTGTGTGTGTGTGTGTGTGTGTGTGTGTGTGTGTGTGTGTGTGTGTGTGTGTGTGTGACTTATTTGCAATTCACACGTGTTCGTTTGAATACAAATAGAAGTGTTCACTAATAAAGATGTATCTTAGCGGCTGTGAAACCATTTCAAGTCCATACTGTAGGATGCAGTAATGAATGACTTTATAACATATGGTTTTCTTCAAATCCAAAACACATCGTGATCAATGAACACTTATTTTTTGGTACCCGTTATAAGTAGCCGCAAACCCCCCCTCTCTTCCTCTATTCCTTCATACTGGAGGTTTCCAGTGGAATATTTTTTCGCCAATCCCCTTCTGGCATTCTTAGCTCTTGACGAAATAGTTTTAACCTTCGTCTGTAGTTAGGTTCTACATCGGACTCTCTTTCACACATATTGGTTCTTACTTTTTCGTCAGACTTTTTCACTTTTTGTTCTCAGACTTCATTACTATGTCTCAGGCAATTCATTCCTATCTGGCCTGTCTTCTTTTAACATCTTCATTTGGAATTTACACTTCACAACCGTAGATAAATACAGATTCCACCTCGCCATCGGCCTAATTCTTTTCTTGTTCTTCCTAGTTACGAACCCACCATGATAAAATAAGGAGTCTTATTATCTTATGAGACTAGTAAAGTCTTTCTCACTTTCTCTCGCCCCTTTTTTGCCAGTGAGCTCTTCTAATATTTGACCTTGTTGACTTATTCAATAAATCAAACGTAACAATAAAACCTGAAGAAATGTCCACTGTCGTCAATTGGACACTTCTGCTAGCAATCCCACTTCAGCTTCCTGCAGAATTTTTTTTTGCAGTATCATCTCAGGGCAATGCGTCTTGTAAAAAGTGAGATCGCGTTATGTATCAGAGGATGAAAGGCAGGTTTATGGCACCTTAAAATCGGAACAGTTCCGATAACCCCTCCCTCTCCTGTATAAGTGTTGATCCTGCTAGTTGTTGGGCGACTGTGAGATTTTTAGAGCGATGGGCTAGTGGGCCATTTTTTTATCATCCATAAATAAACTGAAACGCTCTACAAATCAAAAAATCTCATAGCAGCAAAGATCACTGGACTAGATTGTGCAGTTTATCAAAGTAACTTCATAATTTTGTCACTGCTTCTCTAATCCATTTACACGCGTCTATAACAATTAGCAGAGTGCAACTGAAATGTCGTGTAATATTTTTATTTTTAATTCTCATGCTAATTGTAGTGTTACTGTAAACCTGATAACGACATTTTGTTACATAAGTGTGTGCTACTGGTTAACGATGATGTGATAATACAACAATGCTTATTCTGAAAGTTCAAGAACGTGTGTTGAGCTGTTATGTATGTAATGTGACGTAAGCTATGCCTCAGTGGTTCGCTTGCGTCCGAACCGAGTTTGCAAACTCGTGTGTGGCTCTCGTCATTATAGGTGATTCATAAATTAGATCCCACTGTTGAAAACTTACTGAATATTTAGCCCCGAAAATTTCGAATCTTTTTTTTTAATGGTCCTCGTTTTAATTATTACAATAATTTGTATAAAAGTTAGTTAGTTATTTATGCGCGGTGCCCATCGTTTTTTTGCGGAAAAACTGCTTCGCGCGCTGCCATAGCCTGAAACGGACGCAAAGTCTGCTCACAATGACCAATAAGTAAAGCTCATTAAAGTACAGGACAATATGAAGAGACAAGCCATCCCCTGATCGTACTCCCTTACTGTGCAATAATTAATGATGTTAGGAAAAATTAGTTAATCATGTCGTCTTCAGTCTTTTTTGGGGTTATCGGGTGAATCGTGTATTCTGCTGTCTGGATCGTTTCGGTGTAAGCGAAGCTTGCAGAACTAGCTGCACGTTATCGTTCTAAATCCCTCGTTGCCAGTTGGGAATTGCATGTCGTCATGTATGATCTTACTACTGACATACCACGGTCGTCCAGAAACGTTCGTAGAACATTCGACTGGAGCCTCTGGAGAGTCATGATTTTGAACGGACGGGAGAAACTTCAGATCTGGTTTATGACTATTACGACGCTGAAGTCTATTTCTACGACTCACTCAATAATTTTGAAACCAATAAAGGTAGAACAATGGAAGTT
This sequence comes from Magicicada septendecula, assembly GCA_034769895.1. NCBI lineage: Eukaryota > Metazoa > Arthropoda > Insecta > Hemiptera > Cicadidae > Magicicada > Magicicada septendecula. Next base: position 399,317,587 of record CM068371.1, on the reverse strand, counting down.
AAACCAAAATTAAATTTGAACTTTCCGTACAGTTCACTCGCTTAATGTATCAGTATATCTTGAATAGGGAAAACATTTCTCGCAGGCTACATTTACGCCTCACGACTGAAAAGAATTAAAATTTGATATGAAATTTTATTTTGTATTTCGCTATGACAAGGATATATTACATTTAAATAGCAAGTAGGCCTACATCATGTGCGTGATCTGGACTACATGTACAACAAAAATTGTTTTAAGGGGCAAGCGCGTCTAACGTGGTTTATATTCTGATATTATATTAGCCTACTAACTAAATGGAGAGTTACCGACTTAGTTTTTGGGATAAGTTTATTTAAAATGTACCAAAATATGAAGAATTAAAATAAGGTTACTACTGTGTGCATTTTACAGACTTATCTAGTACTTCGTTTTTATCGGTCGAGGTTTTCAAGTGGCTTGATAGTAGCGAACGTAATAACCCATAAGCGAAGTGTATTTCCCTGTCTCGCCCATTGTCTCATCCGACTGTGGAACCAAGAGTAGATAGGTTTAATGATACTGTATTTAACGTGAAAGTTCTTATTCCACAAAATTTTCGTGTAAAATTGTATATTCTACAAATTGTGAAGCCCACGTTACTTTTCGTGCTCGTTACAACTGCTTTGTCGGCTACACCCGTCCCACCATAGTTCTTACTCCAATCTCTTCAATCTGTATTTTGTACAGTCTCGTAAGACCACCGTGTCTAATAAATTTCTGTTTCATCCAACTCCACTGTCCGTTTCAGTTGTTTTTTATTGTAACCCCCCCCCCCCCCGTAATTGTAATATGTTCTGCGGTCCTCATTCGATGGAATGGTTTGCAGCACCGCGCTCCAGACTTCGCGGTCTTCTGAAAGACTCTTGGTGGCCGCGTAGATAGGGTAGCCGATGCATTCCAATGTCTGGTAGATGAACTCCATCCTCGGTCTGCTGTTAGCGTTCTTACCCTCCACCGTGCCCTCGATGATGGACTTGAGTAGGCTGCCACGCCTCAGGAGGTACTCTGTCCAGGAGCCTCGTCTTTTCTATCACTTTTTCTTCAGGTACGGCTGTGGCTCCTCCATCCTCATCAACACTTCCTCGTTCGACACACTGTCCACTCAGGGAATCTTTAGCATACATCAGTAACACTAAAACTCAAACTACTGTGCTCTTCTCTTTTCGTCGGCAAAGTAGTCAAGCGACAGTATCGCGGCTCCAAACGTTTCCATGATGCCTACAAAAGTGACCTTTGTCGAAAAAGGATGTGTCCAGTTCAAGGAGATGCGGAAATTCGAATCGTTGTGTACATTCGGTCGATAAAAGAATTCCAAAGACTATCGCGGAAATAAACCTAGCAAACGTAAGTTAACAAACCAAAGAGGTTTCACTTCCAACGTACGTGTACTGTCAATTATCACACACGTTTTTTGTGGAAGATACTGAACTTAACGTTCTTAAATATTTATGTTTACGATTCATTACCGAGGAAATACTTGTAACATTCCACAGCCTAGGATCTCTTTGCCTTTGCCTGTATTTGCTCTGTCCTCGGTGCTATAACACTGCATAAACATGTTATTCACATGTTTTTAGTTTACAGAGATTGTGGCTGCGGCGGTGGGAAAAAATGCTCATACAGCGTTTTTACAGAATCGTAAAAATGTCGTAAAATTTTGAAAGGAAGTTGAAAGCTGTATTTAGCGTCCTCTAAAAGCTGCAACGCGATTTGATTCAAGGCTAACGATAGCTATGGTATAGCGTTCTGAAATATAGTTTATCTTGATTATTCATTGTACAACACTGGCCATATATTTTAAACGTATTTCGGTAAATGTGATAATTCTTACATAATAAATGATAATTCCGTAAAACTGGTGGTGATGCAAATTTAAATCAAAACAAAAATATACGGATACTACCGCCATCAAGTTGAAAAACTTGTAGCTACCTTTCGACTTCTACAAATCGGGAGCAGTATTCAGGTCCCACGCAAACCGCAAAGTCTTGGACGTCAGCAGCATAAAACTGCAAACATAAAGGGTTAACTACAGACTATAGTAAACAACTAAAAATTAAATTGTAATGGAATAAGTAAAATTACAAAAACTTTAGGCATCAAAGCAAAGTATACTTGAAGTAGCCTATAGTTCCCGCTATCAGTAGACTATACTTCAATAGCAAGACCTGCAATTCACAATAACTGGTTTTGGTTGTTGGTGTCCTGTCATTGAAGCTAATAAAGTTATTGATACGGGTAAGTTTGTTTTGATATCTACAGTTTTTGTAATTTTGTTTATTTACATAATTTTTCTGTTGGTTGTAACGTGTTATGTTATTGACGTCACCCGTTTCGCGGTTTATGTATTTGGCTTTTATATTTTATGTGATTCCCGATCTTTAGGAGTAGAAACTCATCATTTTATAAATTCGACGATGGTAATAGTCCGTTAGTTTTTCATTTGATTTAAATAATGTAACACTTAAATTGTACCACATTCACCGACAACAGAACTTGCTTTATACATACGCTAAGAAACTATTTACCTCGTGTGTGACAGCATAGGACTACCAAAACAAACTTGTCCAAAACGTGAATACGCTCGGTAGCTGCATATGCAGGACTTGTATTGTCATGAACGGAACAAGGTATTTTGAAAACGGCGTCGTAGCAGCGCAGAGAACAATCATTCACTTTGCATGGGGCTTATTTGTCGTGCCATGCTGTGCTGTCAAGTTATGCGGCAATCAAGCTCCAGCGCCAACTCGACGCGTATGTCGGGTGGACCGATGACTGGAGAGTTGCCGTTAACGCTTGTTCCAAGAGTGCCGCGGTAATATTCTCGCGAAAACGCAAGCAACCTCGGCCGCTTAAAGTAGGCCCCGTCGAGGTACCCTGGACCAATAGCGTAAAGTACCTCGGGGTCCACGTGGACTCCCGACTCACCTGGCGAACCCATACACATTACATCCGACAACACGCTTCGGCGCAACTCATTAGACTCTGGCCCGTGCTATCTAATCCGGCAATGCCCCCCCCCCCCGGCTAGGTAAGCTCATAGTCAACTCGTACGTTTTGCCCGTGATTACCTATGCCTGTCCTGTTTGGGGATACCTTGCTCCAGGTCATAGGTCACTGTAGCTTGCGTGTAAAGTCCCCCGGAGGTACTCTTCTCGTCTTTTGAGGAGAGGACTCGGTGTCCGCTCTTTTGATGACACCGTGATACGCCTGGCGCGTAGATTCTATGTTCGTTCCGAAAGAGTAACCCACAATTCCCTCATTGCCGGACTTGGTGAATACACCCCGCGACCAGGTGAGTCCTGGAAGCGACCTCGTTTATTAGCCTCGGTGGTATAATCCACCAATCGCAGGTCGCTTCAGGCCCTCCATAAGTAGGTAAAACATATAAAAGGAACTCAAACGGACCCAGTGGCAGGAGTCCTATCTGAGATTCGGGGCACTGCACAACTCGCGACCCCCAGTCGTGCGTTCGGCTCAAGGTCAAATCTATCCCACTTCGTATACATACTGTTGGGGCAATATAGCAGCCGACTGAGACTCCGGAATGCAGTCAATAATGGTAGCGACATATACACGTGAGCACACACACACACACACACCACTCCCCGTGCAGCTTGCTGTTGCCTTCTTGATGCCTTGATATAGCCTACATTATTCCTGGCCTCCTTCTTCGTCTGTTTTATGGGACATACTGTAGGAAATTATTGGCAACCGTTCAGTCTCCCATTCGCATTATATGTCGGTACCATATAAAAAGGCGGGCTTCTACCATGACGATACCCGAATTACTGAAATTACAGTACCTTCCATTACCGTCCTGTTCCAGCCCTGAAACTTTACAAGACCTTTGCAAACAGAACATCTCGACCGTTTGGAATTTTGCTGTTTCGCCAGTGGTTCGTTGCCAACACTCTGTACCGTACGTCAGTGCTTCGCCTTCTTGGCAACACGTTGTTACAATGAGCATTAGCCAGGGTGTTAGGCCGTGGTCTCACGTTGGTAAATCCAGACGTTTCGAGCTCACCATCAGAGGCCGTATTCAGTGGTAAAAACGTTTGGCAGTTATCGTCAAATACCCCAGTACTGAGGCACCACAACCTAACTGCCCGACTAATGCACCGGCCGTCGAAACCTTAGAGCAACATGTTTGGCAGCATTAAGGAATCCGATATCTGGATGCAATTTTTCTCCTGGAATAAGCTTTTTTTTTAATTCTCGTCTGGAGTTGCCGTCTTCTGAAATTATTCTTCCAAGGTACTTAATTCTTTACAACTTTCGATGACTCCTTGTGGTAGTTGTAGATCTTTTGCAACGCTCCTCAACTTAAGATATTCGGCTTTGTCCGAGTTTCAGCTGAATTCCTAGTTAGAAAATTCTTTCTCTAGTTTCTTGTACATGACATATCTAGTGTATCATCTTCATAGTTTGCTGTAAAGACCTCACCACCAATACATCAAAACCACCACCACCACCATAACGTGACAACAACAACAACAACAATAATAATAATAAAATGATAATAATAATTTATTGTTGTTGTAGCGGCAGGATGAAGAAATGCTTCTGCAACAATTCTTTACACTGCTTGTGATAATGATTCTGCTTGGTATATTATTAACGTCAGTTAGTGTTATCCTAAACTACTGTGGGACGGAGGCCTCATTAGTGTTCCAACACATTAAGATAACATTTCCGATAAATCGGTACCAGACATTTGATCCCCTAATTAGTAAGATAATTCAATTTTAATTAAAAATATAACATACGGACAGTAATTAATATACTGAACCTAGGATCATGGGTTACTAGAAAACACGTTCCTCTAGACAATTTTGTAAAAACACGTTCCTCTTGTAAAATGTTATGAACATATAACAAAGAACAGTGAAAACTCAATAATCTAGTGTTACATTTGCGGGAACTTGGTATTGTGTAGTTTAGCCGGACGGAAAAATAAAGAAAATCTTCAGACCCTACGAAACGAAAATGTGGGACATGAGGCTGAGCCGCGAATTAAACAGTGTGATACACGGTACTAACATCGTTAGATTTATTGCAAGCCAAAGGCTGGAATGACTTCGCGTGTACCGAGAATCGATTATTCAGAGAACGCGTAAAAACTATTAGTATACCTGTAGATTAGAGTGAAACTGTGAAGAAGATGATTCGAAGACCTATCCCTACGTACTTTTCCTCCTCTTCTGTAATTTGTAACCTGCACCACCATTTCCACCTGGTCCGATATACGTGCTATTCCGTCTTAACTAAACTAATCTTCAAATTATATCTCTTTAAGCTCCTTTCATTTATCTATCTTCCTATATAAATCGTATTTTTATTATTTATAGCACGAGGCCATCCGCATACATAAGTTCATTTATCCTCATTAGTTTTAAGTTTCTATATCCCAAGTTATCTCGCACTGTCTTTTTTGAAGTTCTTCTATGTTCTTGTCTTACCAACTTCGCTTCGGACTACAATTTCACTATCGCTGCAGACGGTGTCTCTTCACTTTCATTGGTTATAACGGTGTAATACTTTCTTCTTCTTCGGCGTTCCGAATAGAAACCAGTTTCGATACCCACGTCACTGGCTTGGCTTGGATTTTACGTCACGTCTGCTGTGTGACGTATATCGCAGGATAGAACAAGGGTGTTCAACCTTTGTACACTTGTGACCAACTTAAAAAGGATATGACGGTCTATTGGTGAAACCCTCTTTAGCATTACATCACTTGGCCTCTATCTTTTTCGACCATCACAACCGTAACAATAGGGGTACTTTTTCTGTGTTTATAAAAGTACCCCTCTTTCTGGTGAAGGGTAACAGGTAGGTAGACGGCTTCTGTCCCACCCACTGCTTTCAGTCTGCAAAAAAAATTGTTTATCGTTGTCACACCTGTTCACGTACCAGGTAACCTGACTGTTATTACGCTTACTTCAGCGCACGTATGCTTCATGATCCATTTCCGTTATATTTCTTGCTATTAATAGAAACTTAGTTTCTTGCATTGTCTCGTGTCGTTCCATACGGTTCTGTTGAATTACATTAAATATTTTATGCTCTTCTCTTGTTGAATCATTTCATGTCATATCTCCTGGACTGATTTTCAACTGTTCTTAGAAACTACATCTCTGACCTGGATCTTCTCTCTTGTAGTTTTGTAGTAATATAAGTTTTAATGCTGTATTGGAGTATAAGTAGTTCTGGTTATAGGTCTACTGGATTATAACTTTCCTTGTTCTATTTAAGCATTCACTGATAGTTCTACTTACATTAATAAAGGCTTCTTACTCCTAAGCTACGTCGGTGGTATACAAGGGAGCCATTATTTATTAATAAAGGCTATATAAAGTTTATTATTACGGCTAAAATTTATAGGCTATATAAAGGCTATTTTATTATTACGTCTTCACTATATAAAATGTGTCCATCTTTTCAACAACCCAGGTTTTTGGAAAGTGGCAGTTTTTTTAACGTTCTACCTTCTAAGAGAAATAAAAAATCGATTTAATTAATATTTTCATTTATTTTACACTTATTTATTGAAGGAGCTAAGCGAGCGTGTCGTAGTTTTGGCTAGATCGTTTGGTGTTTGTCTGTATATCTGTCTATCTTTTAGGGTATGTCTCACGATAAATTTTGAACGCATCAATCAATTTACGTAAAACTTGGCAAGCGTGTCAATACTTTTTACTCTACAGAGCTCTATTGTTTCGGATTTTTATCCTTCCAAAAATAGGGGGTGGGAGACAAAAATGTTAGGGGGGGGGTCAAAAGTGTGAAAAAATCGCCAAAGCCTATGGGCGGTATGAAATTAAAGGGAATTTAAACCAAAATCTGAATTTTGATTTTTTTTTGCATTGAAAATTGCAAAAAATATTTGGACGTCAGGGCCCAACATTTTGATAAAATCGCAAACAAATCATGTAGGATTCATGTAGGATATCAAACTAAACAGGAAAAATTTTCCGGGAAAATTCTGACTCACATAGTGCCAACAAATTAAAACACAAAATTCTACTTTAACAAGTTTCGGGTGATTTTTTTTGTATACTGACTAAATCAAAACTTTGATTTCTTTATGGTCTGTTCTTAATGATACATGATTAAGTTTTGGATAAGTTTGATCACGGTCATGTTCATTTTCATTGTAAAAGAGCTCAAGGTTATGGATTTTAAAAGATTTTCATAACAAGTGAAGATCGGTTTAGGATACTACAACCGTCGATCGGTCGATCTCTGTCTGAGGTCCTCTGTTACAGACAATCCAAAGTCATTGGAAAAGTTCATTCTGTGATGCCATCATATATCGGTTTTGTTGACCTTCAAGTGAGTCATAAATATGTAAAACTTTTACAAAAAATATAATTATACCAAGTTTAAAAATTTAGATACTAGACTTACAACGACGTGAAAAATAAATTAGTAACAACGTTTCGACCAAACAGAATCTGTGGTAGTCATCAGGTGTGCAACATCACGACAAAGGTAATATGTAAATGTGGTCCAAAAAAAAGAAACACAATCTGCAAAGAAAAGGATACCATTAAATATACACACAGAGTAAAATAAAATTGAGTACTGAGATTGAAACAGATTAAAGTTACTAATAATGCCCTCAGCCCGGTGATCGCCAGAGTTTCTATGTACGAACACCACTGGGAATGATGAAGTGTAACATACAACCTGTAAATAACATAATATATTACGTATAATATAATACAGATTGTAACATGTAGCTAACAATACATAATAAATAATGTATGCATTATCATATGGCTATAGAATCTTAGGTTCGAAAAATCGAATTAATAACGAATTTTTACCGACACAGCTAGCACCAGATTCATAAACTACGTATTGTTTATCTAAGCATTCTTCATCCATGCATTTATAAAAAACTACTAATAAGAAGAAAGCAAACACGATTCTACGACGTATTTGGCGTGAATACCGCGGATCCGTGACTGTAATGACATTTAATTCGCGAGGAATGCAGTAATATCGATATTCATGACTCCCCTTAAGTAGTGTGGAGAGAGAGAGAGAGAGAGAGTGAGAGGGGGCGTACCAACATTACGATACAGTTTCCTGTAATTAGAAAGGCGTTCGTGACATTGCAAGATGTATTACCAGCCGTCCTTCCTTAGTTAATGCAAATTATACCCTATAAGTAGAGTTATTTTACAAAAGTTATTTTTAATACGTTTTCGTTCATCATACGAATTGTTATTTTTTTGTCTGGTCAATTACATATAATACGTTAACCTTGACGTATTTGTAAGTACTAACATAAACGTATGTTATTGGTGAAAATAATAACATTTCATTGTTTTTCCTCTGGGCACACGAAGCCGCTGACGTTCGATCCCCATTATCGCCTGTTATGCAGTTCTTTTCTCTCTTTTCTACCTTTGACTCTACAGCCCGCGGCAAGCCTTGGCCTCCAACACAACCTGTCTCTACTGTTTTTGTCATCAAACACAGCAAACTCTCTCTAGATCCTAACAAACATCCTGCAGTCACGTCTCTCTTAGTCTTCTTCTGGTCCATGTTTTATTCTGCCGAATACCAGTTTGGGTGTTCTACTGGCCCATTTTTATGAAGGTCCTTTTTATTAAGGGAAGGAATCACCGTATGCATAAACATGGCCGTAAAAATCGGTATGGCGGGCATCTACCAGCTAAAACACGTCTTATCGTCGAGTTTATTTCCCAGTGGGTCATAATGTACTATATCTAATCAATTTCGTATTACTGTACACACCATATTATTACTGTATCGTTTCACTCCCCATACGTCTTAGCTTTGAAGTGTTTTCTTTTTTACACATCATTTCGTGCAACTTTCCTGGATTTTTTACACTCCATCCTTCCCTGGATCTGATCATTGTATTAGCTATGGTTTCGGAGGTTAGTATTTCCCTTCACCTCTCTCGTATTTCTGTCCACCTTTTGCAACTAAATATCATATGTTCCACGATATTCGTCTTTCCATATTGGAAACGTTTTTTATCGTTCTTCCTTCTCATCCTTTGAAGATAATAATAATAATAATAAGGGATCTTTTTTTACGCCCTAAACAGTCTAAGTGTAAGGTTAGGTTAGGCTGTCTTATGTGAGCCTTTCGGTATACAAGGAAGACGGTGTGGCCAGCACTATACTTCATCCGCACATTATTTTCCTAGCGTGTTATTCGAGGCACTTGATTCCACATGCTAAGTCGACCTTGGGATGAAAAAATAATACATCTCCGTTTTCACGATTCGCCCGGAAGTTGAACCCAGGATCTAAAGATTGGTAGCCAGGCTACATACCCACTAGTCTAAATAGTCCCATCTTCCTTAGGTATGGTTGAAATAAGTTATGGCCCCGTCAAGTTGTGTTAGATAATAATCGAGAGATCTGTACCTACTGTCAAGCCAAGTCTTTATATTAGATATCAAACTCCTATGTCCACACACCTTTAGTGATGATTCCCTCCCATTCCGGTTACAGTCTCTCAGCACTGATCTCTCTTGTATAATTTGCTGTGTCTGCATTTTCGTCCATATTCTTCTAATGAACATCCTTAATTACCTTGTTCTTAGACATCTGAGAATAATTACCGTACATTCCCCTTCCTATAATGTTTTATATAGTAGTTTCTTTAGTATATTCTTCCCCTCTATCTTCTAAGTAACTTTACGTTATCGTTCAGTCAGTGCTACTACTACTGGCCGTATCCAGTGCCCTATTAAATTCAGTTTTGTATTTTTTGTATCTGTCGTGACTTGAATAGTATTTTCCGTGTGTAGTAAGCTTCCAATCTGTTAAGCGCCCAAGTTTAACAATCACATGTCTCAGCTGGCCTGATTAAGGTCTTATAAATATTACACTTAGCTATACTGTGTATCATATTCTTCAAGAATTTATCCAAGGGGAAATACACGCGCGTGCTCGCCCTACTGCATCAATTGCTTTGTACATTGAAACCATCTATTCCGTATATCTGTCACAATATGTTGCCAAAAATGAGAAACCGTTATGAGAAAACAATAGACACAAAGGTACGGGCTTATATACATATGTGTGTGTTAATAAGGCAAAATAAAAAATTATAAGTGCACTGCAAAACTAAGTAGTAATTTTATATACGTAAATATTAAACATTCTGCCGCGGAGTAGTCGTGAGGATAGCGAATGCTGTTAGTAATAACCGAAATAGTTTTCTTCCCAATTACTGATACCTGAAGACATATCCAATAAACGCGGAGGATACAAAACAATAAGTAAATATATTAGACTTGAGAATTGACAATAAATACACAGTAAGCTTAACAAACACAAACGCACGCGCGCAGAGATAATTTTAGTTTAAAATGTTCATAACAGTTGTAATATAAATAGGAAATTAAATTAATTTACAGATTTCTGTGTTACATAAAAGACTCATTACCTCTGTTATATATTTGGTGTTTGTTAAACAACTATAGCTGTATTTTCTACTTCGATTACGATTTATAATAAGTCGCCTTGAAGATGAAAAGTATGGTGTGCATAATGTGTCAAGATGTTAATTGAAAACAAAACACCCATAACGAGGAGAGAGAGAGAGAGAGAGAGAGAGAGAGAGAGAGAGAGAGAGAGAGAGAGAGAGAGAGAGAGAATAAATTGATTCACAGCCTTGAGGAGTGTTGATTTCGTGGTTATTAATAAACTTGCATGCGTGCAGCAGGAATCGTGGTTCCGATTCCAATATGTGGTCACGGAAATAGCATCTCGCCAGTAACAGCGGTGAAGCAGTCTCGTATCTCTTCCACCCTACAAAACTTCACGCCAAGTTTTAAATTTCACAAACGTTCACACGGGACAAATATTATTTTATACTACAAGAGACAGTTGGAAACGTGTTTTGAAAATAAATTGCAAAATAGTACTGTAATTGCAAAAATAAGTTTTTAAAATAATGTTCACTTCTGTCACTCTCGGGGAAAGTGGAGCGTAAGGAAAATAACTTCCAAGCGTCAAAAGTTATATTCAGTTGACATATCTTCAGAATTACAGCGAGTCTCCTTTCCACCGAAACAAATCTCAAGCGGACTCTACTTCGTCTGAAAGTCAGTGAGTTTTCTGGGATGTTGACATCATTAGTGGTTGTCACAACTACAAGACTCGACTGTGGAGGACATCTGGGCTGTGTGGATTGTGCTTGGGAGACGATTGAGCTCCTACAAGGATCAACTGTCACAAACACGCCTTATTATGACATAACGAAATGTTTGGAGCTTTATTACTAGGATCTGAGCACAAGAACAGGAACTGGTTTTCCAGGAACACGTTACCTGTAGAGAAGAAGACGAAGAATAGTACCAAAGAGTCAAGTTTCACTAAAGGTTTGTTTCGAGGAGGCTAATTGTACCTAACCAGTTTCTTGTAACTTGTAACCAGTTTCTTGTACTCGTATTTGGAAGGACTAAGGCATTGTAAGACACAGACCGGTGCAAGGATGAATTGGTGGAATATGAAATTTAGGCTATGTAATCCACTGTTTCATAAAAGATCGCCACTTCAACGATATGAGGTCGATCAAATCTAAAGTGATGTTTTATTTGAAAATAGTCTAATTAAAACTTACTTATATATTTGACTTAGCCCGTACAAATTTTAAAGTACCACAATTTTTATTCAGGTGTGACAAATTTGTTTAAATATGAAATTTCAATTAGTCTACTTTATTACTATTTCTTCACACTTTTTGAAAGATATTAAAGATTAAAAATTTAATCAAAGTTGCAAGTTTCCATGATCCTGCAGTGTATTGAGTAACATAAGGAAACACATAAGTAGTTCTCGATTCGGGGAACGTTTGCGACAGAGTGAACAGTTGGTCGGTGATCGGATACTGACACGTAACGCCCAGAGGAGGTAAACACATTAACACAACTGTTTTCTCGTCCAGCTGTTTCCTTGACATGAAGTTCAACGTTCGGTGTCGGAGAAGAAAGGCGGGCTGGCTGTAGGACGCCAGCACAACGCATAACATGTCCATTACTGACAGCGGTCGCGCGTCCGTTCCACGCAGAGTTCACTGACTGCCGTGACGTCATCTCAGACATCATCATCACCACCATCCTCCACCACACTGTCGTCAGCTTTTTTTTTTGGATACATCATCTCTTTCTATTACTACATCAGGCATCTCGCCAGGTTCCGCATCTTTTTCTAAACCTTCCAAAGCTTCCGTTTCTTTCTGTTTTAAATCTTCTTATCCTTAATGGACCAATTTGGTTTCTTGTAGACTCTCCTGAGTTCATATTATTTCAAGCTATCTGATTTAATTTTTGCATTCAGTTTAGTTATTTGAAGCTATTCTCAAATTGGTTTATTTCTTACCACGTTCCTCCAGTGCATTTCTCAAGTCTCATCCCTTGCATTTGAATCCTTCTTTCTTGTACTTGATTATAACCTTTTATGGAGGCCCATTTCAGTGTCCATTTTTTTCATTAGCCGTTCTAGTAACGTTGTTCTGACCTTTAAACTTTTGTGCTTCTCATGTATATTTCTTTTATAAGATTCTTCCTATTTTTTCCTGGCCAATAACTTTTAACGAGACTCCTTCTGGATGTGAAACGATACCAGCCGAATGTGACTACAAAGGTGTTCTGAAAATGATTTCTCTTCCAGCTTCATTCTTTTTGTGAGGATCAAATAAAACTAAGTGTTATTAAACGAAATTTTTTTTTATTCTGTAAAAACGTGTTTTCTGTCTCTTTAGGTATGGCCTTGAATCACACTTCTTTGTGAATCGTAGTTTGGAGCGCCGATTGTGCGATTAGACTTTTGTTTCAGCCTAACTACATCGGCTCCGTAACTGATTGCACAAAATTAGCATGTTAAACAAGTATGCTAGTAATAAGGTTTCACTGTAAGCAGTAGGCTATACTAAATGAGATGAAAAAATGTTTTCCATTTCTGTGAGACAATGGATCTTTTGCTCTTGCTTTATCGCTTCTTCGACTAATAATATTTCATCCGTAATTGTTTGCATTTCTCAGTTGTTCGGTTACCAGTTATAGGCTATCAGCTGTTCGGCGTAGCAGCAGTTCTCCCATTTCATACGTAACTTTTACCTTGTGTCCTTCTGGAGAAAACATTATTCTCACTGTTAAATATCATCCCATATGCCTTAAAGCATTTTTTGGTCAGGACGGACCAAGTTTCAGTTGTGTGTGCAACTATCGCTTATTAGTGTTTTATAGAACTGGGTTTTTATAGTTTTGTACGTTAGGCACGGAATAGTAATGAATTTGTTTTCGCTGACAAACAAATTGGACCTTTCGCTCTGACGTACTGGATGTGCGTGCGTGTTGTCGTTGTTCTGAACTTCAGATTGTAATCTAAGTAACGATGTATATTTTCATGCAAAACATGTTTATGTTGTCGACGTGTTCAACGTTTCAGTGTTGTTCTGACGACGTAGGGTAAACTTCGTACGATTGTTGTTTTGTTTTTGTTATAGTTTTTATAAATCGTATTATTGTTTTAAATTTGTTTTGCATTGTTGGTCCCAGCGTGTTGTCTCGCAGTTGATTTCATAACATTCAACAAACGATCTCAGTTTTGTTCCCTGTTAGTTCTGTATACGTTTTAGTGAGTCCGTATTTCTTGGTGTTAAATATGGCAATATGTTTTTTACATTTGTAGCCTTCATGAAAGCTGTCAGTTCGGAGTGTGTCAGTTCATGATACTCTGGAGTGTCGGAAGAACAACAACGGACCGTAGTGCGAATATAGGACGTTTCTTACTATGTATGGTGTTACATTTTAAAAACGGACGTTTGTCAATTTAATTGTTTAAAAAGACAACGTTTCGCCTCCCCTCGAAGCCAGTAGCCGTCTTCAGGCCAAACTACATCAGTTTTTGTGTTGTGGTCTCTATGTTAGTGTGTTTGTTCTGTCTTACGTTGAGAGTCCGCCGCTCATTCAACTGATATCGGATTCTGCAAGGTAAGTCAAGTCGCTTATTTAATTGTTCGCGTTATACTCTTTATCATTGTAGTGGTAGGTTACTGTTTGTGTGTTAAAGGTATTCCCCTAAAGACGGCTACCGGTTTCAAGCGAAGGCGAAGCGGCTTTTCTCTAAAAAGAAAGAAATTAAATAAGTGTTGGCAAACGTTCGTTTTTTATTTATTTTGTTGAAATTTATGTTTATTTACAGACGGTATATACTCGTATACTGAATACTTCTACTAGTCACCTCTCTGAGCTGCAGAACTTGCTGACTATTTTGAAAATGAAAATTTTACTATATTATCTATATATATATATATATATATATATATATATATATTAAATACTAGATAATTTTTCAATTATAAGAAAAATTGAATGTTTTAAAGCAGACAATCATATGATAAACGCTAAAAATTTTATAAATTACTGCATTGGTTTTTTTTAGTGAAATTTATAATAATAAGGTGTTATCTGATACTTTTCACAATTATACATAACTGTTAATATTATGTAAAGTTGTATCACAAACATAGCTCGCAGACTTTTGTAGACGTTCCAAAATTTGCAAGGGTGTGTCAAATTATTAAAGATACCGAATTTGTAATTTAAATAAAATCCTCAAACTTGTTCCCCCGCATATACTTTCACAATTTTTTTAAAATTTCGAGTTCCAATATTGTGCTGTGATACCCTAAACTTCAGAACAGTATTAACATTAGAACACAAGATTCCCATTTTGGGTTAAAATTCACTTTAGTCTGGCGTCCGACTGGATTTTCAACATTTTTTTCAAATTTTTGTCCGTTTTTGGGCTCTGTTCGCCTAAAATTTTAAAATTTCATAAATATATTATGCATTCAGATTTTGGTTAAAATTATCTTTAACTTTATATTTTACATAGATTTTTGCGATTTTATCACACTTTTGACCCACTTTTTGGGCCATGGTTCTCAGAATTTTGAAATTTTTCAAAAACAAACATTATATTCAGATTTTCGGTAATATTGCCTTTAATTTGATAAACCACGCGGATTTTTGCGATTTTTTGACAATTTTGGCCTCCTCACATGTTTGCCTCCCGTGCCCTTATTTTTTTGAGGTGGATCAATCTAAACAAAAACAATAGGAATCTATATGGTAAAATTGTTGGCAAGCATTCGAAAATCCTTTGATGTGTTCGAAAATTATCGTGACATATACCCCAAACAGATAGACAGACAAATGCCACACGGTCAAGTTAAAACTGAGAACTCGCTTCGCTCGTTCGTTGAGTAACTTTGTTGACGTTCATGTCATGAGGGGGAATCTATACAGTTATACTGTCCCGCTAGAGGTTAGTGTGTGAAGTCACTGGTCCACAATATTTTCGCACGTTGTGGATTCACTGCGTAGATAAGGTTGGTTCGAAGCTAGATCATTGGGATGGATCACAATTCGTTCAACAGCTTTTCCGATTCTTTCTCGTACTCTATGTGACTAAGGGAATGTTAAAGTTAGAATACAAGATGTCACCGGTTACAAATCATAGAGTTTCGGTTATAAAGTTTAATTCTTTTGACTGGAAGTTCTGAGTGATATTAACGTTCGATTTACTTGATCAAACCCACAGCTCAATGCCATATGTTCACATGGTTTGATAATGTAGTAATTTCTTCCTCGATGTCAATGATTAATATATACAAATTGAAACATACGATATTCCATCACTGTAAATGTTTAAAAAGTTCACTGTGTTGTTATAAAACACTTCAGAAGCAGATGATCAAGAAAAATTTATCAAGCTTCCATGTGAATACCGTCTACTGACCTACGTCTACGAGACTGAGTGTTGTCAGCGATCGGTGACAACCAAATTAGTTTATTCGATAAGAACGTCAGAAATTTACAGGAAAACGTATCGGTTCTGACTTGTTGTTTAAGTGAAATGCAGGTTACTGTTCAGTGTAAAAAAGAAATCGAATGAGCCCAGCTCAGATATATTATATTTATTTAATCGAATGAACTTTTATTTTTACTAAATGAAATATTTTTTGTTTCTGAATACAAAGTGAATAATTTAATTATAGCCGTATACATTTATGAAACATTTGAAAGTATTAAAATAATTTAATTTACGAATAGTTGGTTAAGAGAGCTAGCGTACGTAAATACACACGGTTGCGCGAACATGTGTTTCTTTTCTATGAACTTTTACAGGGATATCATAAACATAACATAGGGCCTATATAAGTTGAGTAACTAAAGTGTGACTCTCTTAATGGTGCTTATAATGTCTACGAAATATGACAGTCCTGCTGTAGGTTATCACTTATGGTCTGGCGGGAACAGTAACCACAGACTAACCCGCTGGTGGGTTCCAAGCTGTTCCACCAATACTACTCTACCATTTCTTGAACAGTATTTGTACCAGTTACTGCTGTTTATGCCAGACATTTCTATACCGGCAAATATGGAGACAGTCAAGCAGATTAACTGACCTTCGGCTTTTCCTCTCACCGCGTATTGCAAAAGACTGGATTGGTCACTGACGCGTAAGGGTATAAGGATATTTTTGTTTGCGACATCTTTTTGTGTAATACTTGCATCGAGTCGATACGCTTTTGTGATATAGACAGAGTTCGGATTAGAATCCTTTATTTATTCTTATTATTTTATTCAGTTGTAATGGGAAAATGGCAGCACAAATGAAGAATCAAAACCAATGAAGATGAATCTGTCCACGTTACTTTCACTACTTACAGAAGCAATTATGCATTATGCATTCTCTACATGGACATTGTCTGGTTCACACTGACTATGTGAACCCAAGACTACAGCTGCATCGAAGACTAACGCGGGAAGCAGCTTGCAGTGGATATCAGTATGGTGCAATGGGTACATACGGTATGTTATCAACTGAAAACAAAATACTAGTATACAACGGTGTCTTGAAGCACGAATGGAGTTGCAGCAGTAGCCTAACCGTGGGGTTCTGCTAGTCCGACAAATTTGGAAATTCTACAGCGTTTCCAAAATAGAGTAATCCGTGCCTTAGTCAACGCTCCCTTAGTGCGTAGTGATTTATGCAAGCCAACAGTTCGTGAAGAGATAGCAAGACAGTCTCAGCGTCAACGCTCCCTTAGTGCGTAGTGATTTATGCAAGCCAACAGTTCGTGAAGAGATAGCAAGACAATCTCAGCGTCAATGCTCCCTTAGTGCGTAGTGATTTATGCAAGCCAACAGTTCGTGAAGAGATAGCAAGACAGTCTCAGCGTCAACGCTCCCTTAGTGCGTAGTGATTTATGCAAGCCAACAGTTCGTGAAGAGGTAGCAAGACAATCTCAGCGTCAACGCTCCCTTAGTGCGTAGTGATTTATGCAAGCCAACAGTTCGTGAAGAGATAGCAAGACAGTCTCAGCGTCAATTCCCAACGAAACATACTGCCGCTCAGTTTAGTGGAGAGTGCAGATGAATTTCAGCTTTCAGGAATGCTTTAAGCCTTCTATTATTCCGAGCGCATTCTGATTAGTGTCCAGTGTTTCTGTAATTTGTTGTTAGTATAAGTTATTTTAAGAAATTAATATAGTGATCGGTTCACTGGAATCTCTTTTTTATAATTAATTATCGATAACATGCGTATCGATAATCCTTTACCGGATTATACGTGTAAAGGAGTTTAACAGCAGATATTTCATTCACGTGTAATATTTCATACGCAAGAAGTCAGATAAAGAGTTTTGTTTTATTTACTGCTCTGTTTAAGAGCCCGTACTCGAATCGCGATGCCCGTAGTGTATATGTGTGTGTATGTATGCCTATATTCTCATTCATATTGATCTATGGAACTTTAAGGACCACTGTACAGAATGGTTAATAGACAGGTAGACCTATTACTATGCGAGTAATAGGGTACGCCATCGCCTTCAAGAAGAGAGCGGCCGTCTGAAAGCAAAATTTATTTTTTCCACCCGCTGGAATCGAACTAAACAGCTTGCAGCTGTGATCCGACAACTTACCACAACACCACACAACTCTATTCAAAAACTGAACACCGTTTTGGTTTAATTTTTTTCTAAGTAGTTGTGATCAAATATTTGTTACCGCCACCACTTTTTTATGGTATTACAGCCCATTTTAAACGCTCAATTTTTGTATATGTAGTAGTAAGTGAATTCTGTTAGTCTGTGAATAACTGGAAAACCTGACATAACCTAACCTAACCTTACCCGGATCTTAGGTGCTAGTATGTGAGTTACAATGTAACAGATGTAGGCCTATAAGAACAGTTTTCCGGGCTGTTTGGCCGTGGTCTACGGTTTAATGACAAACCAAACGTTTCAACAGCACCACTGGCTGCCATCATCAGTGGAATTCAAAAGAAACCCAAGACCTCCTGAACGTAGGTTGTTATCGTCAGCCTTTACCACAGTACTGTGGGCTTGACGATAACAACCTACGATCAGGAGGTCTTGGGTTTCTTTTGAATTCCACTGATGATGGCAGCCAGTGGTGCTGTTGAAACGTTTGGTTTGTCATTAAACCGTAGACCACGGCCAAACAGCCCGGAAAACTTTTCTTATACAACTGACACCGGCCGTGAAAGCCTTAGGACAATTTTACAATGTAACAACTTAAATTTGGTTCCATTAAAATTTATTAAATGTTTTCTAGTGGAAAATGGTAGTATAATTATTAAGAGGTGAAAATATATTTTAATTGAAAATTCAATGTGGTTGTGATGTAGAAGCAGAATTGCTGAATCGATTTAGCTGAAAGAAACTCTTTATTTTTTAAACTTCAAAAGCACTTTAAACTTGTTCTTATATTTATTTTTGTAGAAACGTCTTAGGATAAACAAATTCGTAAAAATTAAAATGTTTGCTTGGCCTTCATATAGACCTATAATAAGACCCATAAAAGTGACATTCTGTGCCCGCCATTTTGTTATTAAAAAAAAAAAACTATATATAGAATACTATGATGTGAATAAAAGAATCTTTACTTACGCTTGTCTCATTACATACGATTCGAAAGATGTAGGGGTTAAACAAACAATCCGCAGAAAGTAAAACATTATCTTAGTACTAAAAAAAACATAAAATCCGTTACCAGTGACAGGTGAGGTACCAAAATGAATCGTTTGATACATAGGTTATAGATAGACAAGGAAGGTAGACAAAAAATAGAATATTTTTTATAATATTGTGAATATGCTATATAACCTGATGATGGTCTGTGACCGAAATCGATCGCTTCAAGAATATAAATAATAACATTATATGGTACCTTTAGGCTATATAAAAGAAAAAAAAAATAATTAAAGAATAGAAGTTTTAAGACAGGAAGATGGGAGAGAATGCAAATGATTTCATAGTATGATAGAGGAGCAGAGATGACGTGTTTAATAGGATTTAAAAGATTCCTCAGAAGAGGATGTCGATAGTTGGAACAATCTGCAGTACAACTATGTTAGGCACCATAAAGGAATACACCTGTCTTTACACACAAAAATATTTTTGTACAAAACGAAGATAAATTAAGCAATTAATTATTGTGTTTTCCTCTTACCTCGAAGTACCGTTGGAATTCCCCAACAATGCAGTGATTTTGACCCTTGTTATTGTTTCACACCTTTCCTGACATAGACATATTAGCTGCATAGTGTCAATGATGTTCTTAATTAGACGTACAACTTACCTCGAACAGATTAAACTGACTACGGAAATCCACTGACAGTGGTCCTCGATCAATTTATTTTATTTTATTTGTACAGGAAAATAAATAACTGTATTTCTTAAAAGTATTTTCTTGCAAGCTGGTGATCATGTTCTGGGTAATTCCGTTGTCTATACTCTGCTTGGAATCCCTTTATCTCGTACGTTGAAACGCATTTCTGCAGCCGCTGTTTCCTGACTTCCGTAATAAACCTCCGATTAATCTTTACCTCTAATACCACAGTCGAGTAGTTAAATATTGTGAACAACCCATCGATCCTTACATCAATCAATACACCGATCAATCAATCAACATTTCCTTCTACCGAAGGCTTTCAACAATCTTTTCCGTCATATGTCCTCTTAAACACTTCACCTTGCCCTCATAAGCCTATAAGGTTGCCCTGTGTCTCTTCACAGTGACGCATGATCAAGAACTGTATAAGACCTATAGAAAAATGAATTTATGAAAGTTTTGTTTCTTTTAAGACCAATTAATCAACACTTTTATAATAATTTTAACATTTTATTTTAACAGTTTCATGATTTACATAAAATCTATTATTTTTTTTTTGCTGCACTTCCTGATTTTAAGCCTTTCGGTTGGTATTTTATCATATTACTCGTATGTTCTCAACTTTAAAATTCCCAGTTGAATATTCATTTTCAATCTGACACCTGCCAATACCACTACTACATATTTATGTGAACCTTTGAAAGTCTACCGTAATAAGTATACTGAGTTTTAGATGGTTCTCACTTCCCGTCAGAACAGTTGGATCACCTGTAAATACGAATACTGGTATTATTCTCTCCCTCCCTTCAAGTTTCAACCCCCTTACGTTTCACCTGATCATTACATATATTAGAGCAACAGCAGAGAGAAGGAACAGTCCTGCCTTATATTTCTTCAGCTCCTCTTATTTCAGTTTCTACTAAGACATATTCTTTCGACTTACTTTTTGTGAGCTTTATCGTGTTTGGAAGTGGTATATCATCTTTCAATCCCAGCTGTCAATCGGATATCTGTGAAAACTTTAAGAAGTGAACGCCAAGTAACATTTTCAAAGACATTTTTCCGCAAATGTCAACAACAATGGCCTTTTCAGCAACGTTTCACATTTCCAGCAACTACAAATTATGTATATTTGTTAACGTAGACGTAACGCAATTCTTTGATTTTTTGCGAAACGTAAAATGTTTATTACACGGATGTTCAGTCTTCTGAAAGATGGTCAGATTATAACAGTGTTCCTCAACTAAATACAAATATAATAAATATCATACGGAAATTCCGTTTCTGAATTCTATTCAACCAGACTTCAGATAAAGTTTAAGGTGCATGCCTATAATGACTTTTCTATACGTTTAAAGATCGGTTATGCTCACTAAACAGTATCTTTGTAGGAAATAGTAACATGAGTGATACATGATACATTTTATAGACGAAGAATCGGTTGTCACCACTAAGACAGTGAATGTCACCACTGTATCGATTAATTCTGTGTGTGTGTGTGTGTGTGTGTGTGTGTGTGTGTGTGTGTTTGTGTGTGTGTGTGTGTGTGCGTGTGCGTGTGCGTGCTGGTACAATTTACATTTCCTGTATGTCAACCACGTCCGCGTCTCTGAGCCAACACAGTCATGGCCATTTTTTTGTTGTCTGCGCATTTTCCCTACCTCAACTTCGATTCCGTCTTTCTTTAAATCGTTTGTTACGTAAAACAGACATAACACGCAGGTTGTGTACGTCTATGAATGCAAAAACACAGTTACACATACACGCGGGGGCGCGTATGTGTATGTTGTATACGATGTGTTGTTTCGGTTGGAGTTGTGCTAGTTCTCCCTGAAGAAATTCCCGTTATAAAATTTTGACACATTCTAGAAAGTAAAGATACAAAACGAAAGAATCTACCAAATTGAATCATAACACCGCAACCAAACAGCCTCAACTGACGTCAATAACCAAACCAATCACAGATAGTTTATCAGACTCCATGACGTACATCATATTGCCGAAAACGGTCGTCTCATGTGAGTAAATTCCTTTTCACTGTACATTCAAGTAAGATTATTTTTGTATATATAAAACAAATGTAGAAACAAACAACGTGTAAAGAAAATGGTTTATTTATGTTTTATGTTATAAAATACCATCGTCTAATAATATATTACACTTATTCATAAAGTTTGAAACGTCCCCCTGAAATTTTTATAAAATTTTTGTTAAGTTTTTTGTTTTTTAAATTTTTTTTTTTGTTTTACTTTTTTTTCTCAGGGGTCGTTACTTAATTATTAAAACTAGACCTGCGGTCTAGACGGAAGAAAAATTGAGTTGAGCCCATCGTGACAGGACTTGCAATAAAACACTTGCAAACGATAACAGCTTTTATTAGTGTTCTCTTGTTATAATAATCACACCTTTATTACAATATGCACGGCTATATTTTCCACTATCATTAATAAACGTGCATCTCTCCAATATTGAATAACAATTGGCAATATTAACAAAGAATTAATTTTGAATATAATTAATCAACAACAAATTATTCAAACACCTTTAAGTGCATTGCCTTCACATAAGCTGACATCACTAAGTATTAGCCTTTATTCACATGACTTTTCTAAATAAGTTCTAATAAACAATTACTAAAGGTTGAATCTACAGAAACTTTATGAATTAAACTGACCCTCAAACAATGATACATCATGCCTAACAAGAACATGTAATATGCCGTTTTATACTTGCCAAATAAAATATTTCTCTTTTCCTTTTAAAATAAATTATGCATCACAGGATTAATACATGTATATATAGATATATATATCTTAATACTATCACCATGCCTTACACACACCAGTTGCCCGCTTAAGAAAAAATTTAAGGTGTCATACTACATGAACTACATGAATTATACTGGCTCAATTCTGTAACAGCCCCCCTAATAAGGACCTGTACCCACAAGAAGATTTAGGAAGGAACTACTCCATAGTTATTATCAATGCGTTAAGTACAAGTTGTTAATGGCATTTTATCTTCATAAGAAACAGTTAATTAAACTGCCCAACTACCAGTTTTAAATTATGCTAGGTCACTAATCACGACAAAGGCAAATGGTGTGCTATAAAATATAGCATAGTAATTGACATTCTTCAACAGGTAGATTCTTTAACTCTTTAATTATACTAGTCACTATAAGTCCACCAGACATGCTATAATAGGCAGTTGGTCATTGAACATCTAAAATTACTATTGTGAAGATGTCTTTCATTTCATGTTTTAACTGCAATAGGTTGCTGTTTCTTTTTGTGTTTTGTGGATTAAAATATAGGAAATGTCCCACCTGTGCTTAGACGATTTGTTGTTACCCAGAATGCGCGCTGATGTTGACTGGGGTGTAACCACTGGTGTCTCCGAAATTCTGTGCTTCATTTCTTCCTTAGGGCAGTCATTTTGGGCTGGCAGTGTGGGGATTTCTCGAGGTCTGACGGCATTGGGGTGGTGCTGCGATAGTCTGCAGATGACGACCGATGTTCTGTCCCCATCTTCGTTGTCCCCTTTTCTCTCTCGGCTAGGCGGGAACCCTGGAAAACATTTTATTTGTAAGTAGCCGTCAGGAAAAAATACCCTCACACAATTCTTTCTCGCCCCGGTAAGCACAGATCACAGACACACTCACTGTCACAATTCCATTCCGAAAATTAAGTGTCAACATAAATATTACTCCTCACAATTTCTCTTTAAATTATCCACTTTTAGAATTAAATTATTTTTAACCTTAAATCTTTATTACTTTACATTGGAATATAGTTGTAACGGCAAGTTCTATTTAATTTTCATGCAAGCAAAGGCAAGTCGTCAACGTGCTCTTAACCATCCCAGACGCAACACACACAAAAAAGGCGTACATATATCATAATATAATACCCCCGCAAGCGCTTAGTTAATTAATATTAAAGCAACACTTTGGCTCACCTGAAGCTCTTTAAATGATCACGAACTCAGTTCATAAGATGAATCTTAATTCATAACGCCGCCAGACCAGTGTCCCGTTTGAATGCAAAAGAAGAAATGAGGGCGAATGTCGATACCTGCGATCCCACGCGAACAGAAAATTCACAAATCAGCTGAATGGCGCGGCATGCTTGATTACGTACACACACAATTATCGCCACGTCACGGTCAAGGTTAAACGATACAGTAAGCCACTCAAGCAACCCTTGAACCCGTTATACAGACGGTACTGTAGCCGCGACGTACGCCGAATAATTTAAGCTTAAATACTTCGGCACAAGTTTATATACAGTCTGTTGTTCGGAACTTGGAAGAAAATCGTGGAACCAATACCATATTAAAACTTGACTTTCAGTCTTATAACAGACAGACTTAGTCTGTATTGCGTATTAACAAAATTAGTTATTTAAGAACTGGATAAGGAAATCTGACAAAATTAGCAACATCCGTTTTTTGTTTTTAAATTAATGAAGACGTTTCGAAGAATTCTTGAATCTGATGCAAAACAAGAGCAACTTCTTCAGACAACGAAGTATTGTTAAAAACGATAAAATTAACCATTCGTACGATACCAATTCCACGATACGATACGATATAATACCACTTTTTTATGATTCATGACGCTTCGGGCTGAAGCAGATCTAGTTGGTTTAGCTTGAATTCAAGAATGAAATTAGGCAAGGTACACTATACTCGTCAAATGGAATACGTAAACTCATCAAATGAAAACTGAAAATCAAAACCACATGAGAAAACAATATGAAAGTTTTTATTTCATTCTGTAAGTAGATAACTACATAAAGGGTAAACCAATATTACATTTTTTGTACTCTTGTGAAGATTTACAGTCAATGTATTTAAAGCTACAATTACTTTAACCGTACTGTATACGAACGGCAATATGAATATTATCACGAGTACACCACCAGACTTTCCAATCAGAATGATCAATATTGCACACCACTATATAAAAATTATTCCGATTAGCGCTTTCAAGCTTCACAGCTCATCGTCAGATCAGGAATAGACAGAAAATATTTAATACCCAACCCTTCACCCCTCTCCCCCACCCTGCTCACCCACAACAAACTAAAAATTAATGACCCTTCCCCACCCCCTACACTCTGTCACACCATCTGTACAGTTACATATTTTTCTAGTAAATTCCTTGTGTTTCAGTGTGTGTGTGTGTGTGTGTGTGTGTGCATCCTTTTAAACTACCCGCTTCCTCTCCACACACATGGGTCAGTCACACACCCTTATTTTAAAACAACCAATTAGTACTATGAAATATAATTCTTAATCTTATCTATCTGCCCTCTCTCATTTACTTCTTAATCATGTTATAAAATATTTCTTCATTATCAAATTTAATTTTAATATTAATTAAATTGTCTAACCCTTTTTCTCTTTCTTTCAATATTTCTAACTCCTCTCTAAGCTTCCTTTCAACTGTGTTATTTACTACTTTTACAATTTCGTAAGTAGAAAGAGAAAAAGGGTTAGACAATTTAATTAATATTAAAATTAAATTTGATAATGAAGAAATATTTTATAACATGATTAAGAAGTAAATGAGAGAGGGCAGATAGATAAGATTAAGAATTATATTTCATAGAACTAATTGGTTGTTTTAAAATAAGGGTGTGTGACTGACCCATGTGTGTGGAGAGGAAGCGGGTAGTTTAAAAGGATGCACACACACACACACACACACACACACACACACACACACACACTGAAACACAAGGAATTTACTAGAAAAATATGTAACTGTACAGATGGTGTGACAGAGTGTAGGGGGTGGGGAAGGGTCATTAATTTTTAGTTTGTTGTGGGTGAGCAGGGTGGGGGAGAGGGGTGAAGGGTTGGGTATTAAATATTTTCTGTCTATTCCTGATCTGACGATGAGCTGTGAAGCTTGAAAGCGCTAATCGGAATAATTTTTATATAGTGGTGTGCAATATTGATCATTCTGATTGTGATTTCAACCACTAACACAAATTTCTTCATTAAACACCAGACTTTCGTCAGCTGATGAAGTGGATTGGCATTAAGGGTGGGTAGGTCTACGTACAGTCCGGCAGGGTGTTGTAGAA
Organism: Magicicada septendecula; assembly: GCA_034769895.1. Lineage (NCBI taxonomy): Eukaryota > Metazoa > Arthropoda > Insecta > Hemiptera > Cicadidae > Magicicada > Magicicada septendecula. The sequence continues at coordinate 399,291,760 of CM068371.1, read as the reverse complement.
ACGGATCACCCACAGCTGGAGTCGAAGCCTCACGTTTAGCTTATACTTCTGCACCACTGGGAATTATAACGTCTTACTCGTATAACAATATTTATTTTTATGAATTTCCTCATTATTACTATTAAACTCACGTGGGAATGCATGCTGCACTATTTACATTGTGTGTGTGTGTGTGTGTGTGTGTGTGTGTGTGTGTGTGTGTGTGTGTGTGTGTGTGTGTGTGTTGCATTTAATCATTAATGTCACGTGGAAATCCAACTCTACACGGGGCGTCTAAATTGTTACTATTTATACCTCACGTGAGACACCATGCTTACAGCCAACGCGCGCGCGCGCGTGTGTAAAGGTAACAGTTTATGAAGGTAACACAGTTCGTTAGTGTCACGATGTCGTTATTTATATCTTCCAAAGCGAAAAACATAATTAACGTTATAACGACATAATATATTAGGTATATATATACAGTAGTTTGCATGTAATGTAGTAAAGTCCGTTTAACAACTTGCACACGAAATGAACAACAATAAGAGATATAAATCACGTTTAAACGTATACGTGTGTGTTGTGCCACAAAGCTCGCGTCGCGGCGTTTTGGAGAACGTTCTCCTGCGACAAACCATTGGCTGCCACTATTGAATGCCACAGAAGTATAATGCGGCCAACTGCGAGTGCCACTTTTGATCACCACAGAAGTATATGATGTTAGTTAAGGGTAACGTTCTGCGACCAGCCTATGGAGTCGCACACTGTTCTGCCCACATGATTGCATACCTACATCTAATTTAACTGTTTAAAAATGTTATTGTTTTAACGTTATTTACGTTATATTCATTTATTTAAGTTATTTAACGGGTTTTTTGAAAAGATGGGAACAGAAGCGAGTATTGAGGAAGACTGAAGGGGTTATAGTAATGGTTAAAATCAGGAATGAAACAATTAGAAACAGTATAGTGGTGAGAAGAGGGTCGTAAAAATTGATACAACAGGTAAAATGATTCGGGCACTTCGTGAGAATGGGACAAGAAATAACTGTTAAAGTGATAGGGATAATAGGACAGGAAACGAAAGAATTTATAGAATACTTCGAAACGAGAGAGGACTCAACTGGAGACTGACTACGAGAGATAAGCAGATGAATTAAATCATTGCTTTGTCATCTGAGGCAGAAAAGGTTGAGTGACAAGCAAATCATACTATGCTATTATGGGAAGAACAACGAGGAAGAACGGCAAAACAAATGAATCTGAATATTTCCAATACGATATTAATGTGAGTTTTTGTAGAAGACGTATAACACTAACACGTTAACGTAGCTTCGTATTTACTTATTTAATAATATTATTAATAACAATACTAGCAGGAAAATAATGCACTGAAATAATAATACGCTATTAGGAAGCCACAGATTTACTTGTTTCGGTCATGGACCTGATTTTATACTCAGTTATTAATTTGTTTTTTTTTTTCGTTGGCTTTGAAGCCATAAAGTGTAGACTCAATCATAATGGCAGTGTCACGAAATGATTTATGTTTTAGACTACATTTGGGTTTACGGTTTCGGCGCTACACATATTACGGTTTCCTGTTTTATAAATCTTAAAGACGACTAGTGTTCGATATAACCATTTCCGACCGTTTTTCAAATGACTTATAAATAACCTTAATATTTATAATACTGTAATTGAACATATTATGTACATGAAAATTGTTTTCGGATGAATAAATATTACAATAAGAGAACAATTTAGAATGTTTACAGCTGCGATTTATGAATAATTTAATGGCATAATCTGTATAACAAACAACGTCTACCTTAAATGATTAGAGCGGACAATGAACACAAGAAGGATAAGAAAAAGTGCGGTCTTTACAGAGAATCATGGAAAGGCTGTTGAGAAAAATAAGTTGAACAGGAATAAAATTAAATGGATATTGTAATAACAATACAAAAAGATTACAAAATAAAAATGATTAATGTTGCCTCACGTTGTGGACGCCAATTTGTAATATCATTTCATGATGATATGAAATTAAGAGTAGTCTGTTTCTTTACGGTTCAATATTATTGACTTTATTCTATTAATTGTTAATTCATTTGTCGTGGTATAAAATCAGTTTGCTAATTTTAATTATAAATTATAGCGGTTGGTTTGGTTTGTAATTATAGCGGAATGGTTCCCTGGTGCTCGCTGACTAGATTGCTCTGATTTTCTTTTATTTGTTTATTAGTAATTGTGATATTAAAAGTTTGTACTGATTGTTATTCGAAAGTTTGTTTAATTTACTCTCTTTACCTTATTAGAGTTCACTGACCTAGTTAAATCATTTAAAAAGCACGTGATGTTCCATAATTGGTACTGCCAACTTATTCTTCTGGAGTTGATGTAAACACTAGTGTTCATAAATTGCAAATAAAATGTTAATTATTGAAAATGATAATTCATACACCATTAATTACTTTCATTTTTCTTTTATTTTCTTTTAGAAGTCTATTCTATTCTTCTGATATAAAAATGAATAACATTTCTTGTAATAATAATTGACCAGGCTTGTTTCAATTATAACTCAACAGTTGGTAGCATGAGTTCAGATTTTCAGAGATATAGGCTACTGTTTATGTTATTAAAATATAACCTTTTGGGTTCTTTCGACTACAATAATTAACAAAAAATGCCTTTTTGAAGAACAAAACATTACAATACCAAAATTAATTATAATATTATAAAACAATAACTAAAATCTAAAGTGACGAACAGTTCGTATATTGGACAAAATCCGCTTTTGAGGTTAACCACTGGTTGCTAGGTTATTCAAGTTTAAATATGAAGTACAACGAATTAATAGTTAACCACCAAATAATTATAATAGTGTTAGTGTTTCTATACTGTGATTGTATGAAAATTAGTTCACAAGTGTATATAAAAGTTACCGTGGTATAGTGATACTTAAATATTGTTACGACACCAAAAGCAGCCCCAATACCAGAGAAGAACTATAAAGAATTAACTATATTAAATCAAGGAAAATAAAATGACTATGACGAGATAAATGACCATGACCCAACCCAAGTGATTGACCCAATAAAGAAAATAAAGTGAGAGGGTATAAACTAAACTAATGATAAAAAAGCACAAATAAATAATAAATATCTAGTAACGAGCATTAAATAAAATAATCCAAGTTAAAGTACACTAACCATAATAAGTAAGTGAAACCATTATTAATAGATAATGTATGTTGTTAATAACCTTATGATGATAAGAAAACCAAAACATAAAAATGTTGACAGACTAACTATAAATTTGTGTATAAACAAGTAAAAACCCAAGAGTGAGAGATAGATAGGAAGTGACAGTGATAAACAGTGTAAGTGTTAGAAGTGAGAAAATAAACAATTCGTAATTATAAGAACAAGGAAACAAAGGTAATAAAACAGATTTTAAAAGATGAATAGACAACTAATGTCATAGTGTTAAATAATAATAAACTTGTACTATGAGTGCAATGAAAATAAAACATCCTATGTTAACAAAAATATTCAAAGGGATGATTATCAAGATAGAATAAATGGTGTTATAATGTTATTCACCAAGATTGTTATGTGTTTAATTAAAAGAGTAGAGTTTGTAAGAAGGAATATGGCTGAAAAGTGAACAGACCATAAACCTATTTTTGTGTTATGTTTTATATTAATATTAAGTGATAAACAAGTTGTAAGAAATGGCAATAGATATAAGTAAGGAGATAAATTTTACAAACATAATATTAATCATTAGAGTAAAGAAAGAAAAAGAAAATAAGAGAATAACAGACAAGCAATGATTTTGTAAATTAATAAGAACATTCAATTATTGTAGAACAGCCCAAGTTAATTCAAAAGGTAAATAAGTCATAAGTGACACCAAGCAAAACATATGTAAATGGAAAATAATCTTTAATTTTTGTAAAATAAGAAGTTATAGCCAATTACTGCTTAGGCCTATAAAATGCCTAACTGTATAAATCCAAAATAAACAAATTGTAAGAAATTAACTATTGTATTAGAAAATTCAGGGCAAGTAACTCATTAATTACAATTAGTGAACCATACTAAGACGTCAGAATTAGAATAAAAACATAAAATAAGGAAAATATGTAATAATATAATATTAGCATTTTGTCAAAACTACATACATGAACAAACCCAGCTTTGTGGGATGTCAAAATAATCTTTGAAAGAAAATAGAAACAGTTATGTTAATATCTAATACATTGATAAGAAGACCGAAGAATAATAGCCATTAGAAAATATTTATTCATTTTGAACTAAAATTCAAATATTATAACAATAGACATAAATGTATTCAACCAATGAGAGTATGGGAGGTTGCCATAACAACGGAACGTTATTATATTTAATTCCGTTATAAAACATGAGTCCATTATTGACGATCAAGAGAGACGGAAGCCAAACCATATTCGACTCAATTATTAATGAAAATAGTTATAAATACTGCTAAATTTAATGAGATGTGGATTCAAGAAGTCGAACAAGGAACTATTTAAACCAAGAGAGCTAATAAACCAAATTTTAATAGTTAAAAGTAATTAAAAAATCCAAATTAATTGAAAAAGAAGCCAGATGAAATGAAAAGTACAAATGATGGAAGATTAATGATTGTATCAGCCCAACCTAAATAACCACAGTGACTCATCACCAGAAATCGACCAGATTTCGTTAAGTATATCTGAATTACCGGAATTTACGAACTAAATTAATAAACTTGTCTCACAACACAAAAAACTCTCACTCCGAACTTGATAACTAAATTTCTTTCAAGGATTGATTGATAATAAAAAATAAACTTGTATGTACATATAAAATAACCTAAGTATGAATTATTAGCACACACTTTTGAACACTCAACAAACGAATTGTATTAAAATATTCATAGTATATAAGTCCCATTGATGTAAGGTGGTGTACTTTATTAACATCTTGTTATTTAATTTTTTGTCGTAATCAAAAGAACTCATTGACAGAATAGCTTGTGTAAATAAACAATATTAGCGGCCATCATAGCCTCAAACAACTGCTGTCACTAGAGGTGGGCCGATATACCTGTAATAGGTATTTTGGAACGAATTTTTGTGGAACGGATGTAACAGTGACTGAAAAGTTGAAATACCTGTTATTCGCGGCGACGCTGTTCCGAGTCGAGACACGCCGCCCTCGCTGTTCCGAGTCGAGGCACACCCCCTACGCACCTACACAGACACACACACACACAAAAAGTACGCAAGATCACGTAAACGAATATGCCAAGGCCAAATACTAGGCGTACAAAAATATCGCTGGAACGCAAGGAACAGCCAGTAACGCGTATTTAAAATACTAGTGGTATCACCGATACACAAAGAACAACGCGTTCCAGAGTAACAGTAGTATTTTAGTAACACCTAATATTTTAGGAACACCTAGTATTTTAGGAACAGGTAGTATCAAGCATATTTCGAATAAGAACTAGTACAAGCCACTTTTTCGTCCTGTATACTTCATTCTGCGCAAAGAGACGGAGCTGTTTTTAATAAAGGAAAAAATTCATCCTGATGTTACATTTATTCTCGTGTGATATGCAGATATATAATACAGATTATATGCTAATAAATTATATATTATACTAGTCACCAACTTGTAACTAAAATCGGTTGGTAAAACTTTGTTTTTACTCAAAAAAACTTTGTGTTCCGAGTCGTTAGTGAAATAGTTGTATTTAATTATATTGAGTTATAACCTGTAGAGTGGCTGATGTTGATAAGCTATATTATACTTTGTATTAATGTGATTTTAACTTCACTACACATCTCACGTAAATGATGAGATTGTTGTAATGGACATTTATGCACTTTATCTAGTCCTGTTCCTTAAATATCTGTAATGCATTTAATTTACTTTTGTTGTTGCTTATTATTCATAAGTTTTTATCTATGTATTTATATTTATTTTATTACAATTTGTTTTTTTATTTTTATTTGTAAAATTTGTTTATTCTCATTCACTCTTGTGGCTTACTGTTATGTTTTTATTATACGTTTCTGATGTTTTTTCTCATTATTTTTTGTGGTATTACGTGTAGGCCTACTCTAAATTATTTAATTGCCCCGAGTTTCGCAACTGATTTGTCTAACCAATGTTAGTTTGTTTACTACTAGTGAAAACTTAAATTGGTATTCCCAAAGGGAGATAGGCCTATAAATTCTCTTGTTTCTTATTTTCATTTAAACAGTAATAGTTTAATAAAGTCACAGTGTAAAGTAACACTGTTAATACTTTTAGTTTCAATTTATTTCTTATAACAAATTATATAGTATAGGTTATATAATATCTTCAAATAAATACACAGCAAGTAGGTTTATTAATATGTTTATCTAGGTGAAAATAAACCTACTTGCAGTGTATTTATTTGAAGATATTACATAGGAGACCTGCAGGAAACTCAAAACGAGTTACTTACAAAGGATAATATAGGTTATGTATATATAGTATATAATCACAGGTATTTGTACCTGTTATTTTTTTGGAACGGTATTTTTATACCTAGTATTTTAAAATAACAGTTTAGCCCACCTCTAGCTGTCACCTTAGCCAACCTTGAGATATAGTCTGTTCATTGCCGGAGCAACATTATTTTATAATATTATATTTTTGTATCTAAATGCTTAATTATTAACTATTTCAAACGTTAATAAACTAGTACTGAATAGTAATAACCGTCCTTTATTTCATATAAATTGTATTAGAAAGTTTATGCATTTTAGCGATGAGTGAAATTGTCTACCAGATTTAGACGTTGGCAACACGACGAACTACAAGCGAGATTCGAATGCCCGCCAGTTTGCGAGGGTAATTCGAATGGGTTATCACCGCACAGAACGACAACTCAGTTTGAACTTTCATAAACAATTTGGCGCCTATCGGGAAATAAATAATAACATCAAAGGACAGGTAAGGTTTACACCCGGGAAGATTTCAGTACTGGTAATTCGTGCGTTCGAGACGGACATCGTCAGCGTAAGAAATTCGTAAAAAGCACGACTTTTAGATAAATACAAAATAACGACTACAACGTGTGGGGCTAACACACATAACACACGCATACAGGTTTCGTCGTTACAAATTGACGAACAAACGTGTGACTAATACAAGACGATAAGTTTTCACGTTACAAATAGACGCCAACAACGTGTGGCAGAATAATTACATACAGAAAGTAGCGTCGATAACGAGAGAGTAGCACGTTACAATATTAAGTTGGGTTATAAATTTTTTAGATGCACTCTATACTTTCCTTTTCTTTGTACATTTAATATAATTCACGTTTATTATTTATTCACTATAATGTCCTTTAAATATTTAAAAAAAACTTCACAACACTTGTTCACTGCTCGGTTATGTCTCCGCTTGTAGGTTAGCACGCCTTTTGTTTACACTTCACCTAACCTCACTCGGGTTAGAGACTTTGAGGACAAGACTATTTATACTTTGGGTTGGAGTCTATTTACATTTTCCGTGTCACAGAGAAGGTGGTTCTTTACTGAATAATTACCGACGAACGACTGACTCGTTGGCGGTGCATTATGGGTTGATTTACCTGACATGTGAACGATTCTGATTGGTGGAATTACTAAACATTCCGTTTTTAATCCCAAAAAATTCCGTTTTCTGGATGATGCCCACCAACAGATGCCAACCTAAGCGTCACTTTTTTGATCAAATTTATCAAAATATCTTAAAATTGACATATTTTCCTTATGCTACTGAATATAACAAAGATATTACCACCATTAAAATGCATTTTTTATGCTGATCGTTTTGAGATCTCTTAAGCCATATTTCTGTCCAGTAATAACAAAAATAACATTTTTAACTGTTGGCCTATTCCAACATTTTTGTTTAAAACTAGTCCTTTTTGATACCTATCTGAAATTTTGTTGTTGTACATTTTATCTTATGTTAATAAAAGACATTTTAATATTAGTACTGATAACTATAAACATTAACTTTTTTAACAAACATTGAACTGCCCTCTAGGCACCATAATGTCCATTGTTCCATGGACTATAATTCTTTTCTTTAAACAACATTACTTAACTCTAATACAATTCAACAGTTATTAATTATTCCTTATGAACTACATGAACTTTTACTATATATCTTATAAACTAATACACTCTTTATTCCCTGTAATGTTCATTACTAACTTATACAATAGGTGTAAGTTGGTTGTCCAAGTTGATTTGTTATTATTTACATTATGTATGGTCCATTATTAACACCTTTGATTACTATTAACTTACTCTACTAATATTGTTACAACACAAAAAGCAGCCCCAATACCAGAGAAAACTATAATGAATTAACTATACTAAACTAAGGAAAAGAAAATGACTATGACGAGACAAATGACTATGACCCAACCCAAGTGATTGACACAATAAAGAAAATAAAATGAGAAGGTATAAACTCAAATAATGATAAAATGGCACAAGCAAATAATAAATATCTAGTAACAAGTATTAAAATAAAATAAAATAATCTTAGTTAAAGTACACTAACCAGAGTAATAGATATTATATGTTATTAATAACCCTATGATGATAAGAAAATCAAAACATAAAATTGTTAACAGACTAACTGTCAATTGTGTATAAAACAATAAAAACCCAAAAGTGAGAGATAGGTAGGAAGTGAAAGTGATAAACCGTGTAAGTGTTAGAAGTTAGAAGTGAGAGAGTAAACAAGTCACAATAACAAGAAAAAGGAAACAAAGATAATAAAACAGATTGTAAAAGACGGATAGACCAATAATATAATAGTGTTAATTCATAATAAACTAGTACTATGAGTGCAATGAAAATAAGACATCCTATGTTAATAATAAAATTCAAGGGATGATTATCAAGATAGAATAAATGGTGTGATAATGTTATTCACCAAAATTGTTATTTGTTCAATTAAAAGAGTTGAGTTTGTAGGAAGGAATATGGCTGAAAAGTAAACAGACCATAAACCTAATTTTTGTGTTATGTTTTATAAGTAATATTAAGTGATAAACAAGTTGTAAGAAATGGCAATAGATATAAGTAAGGAGATACAATTTTACAAACATAATATTAATCATTGGAGTAAAGACAGAAAAAGAAATAAGAGAATAACAGACAAGCAACGATTTTGTAAATTAATAAGAACATTCAATTATTGTAAAACAGCCCAAATTAATTCAAAAGGTAAATAAGTCATAAGTGACACCAAGCAAAACATATGTAAATAAAAAATAATCTTTAATTTGTGTAAAATAAGAAGATATAGCCAATTACTACTTAGGCCTATAAAATGTCTAACTGTATAAATGCAAAATAAACAAATTGTAAGAAATTAACTACTGTATTAGAAAATTCAGGGCAACTAACTCATTAATTACAATTAGTTAACCATATTAAGATGTCAGAGTTAGATTAAAAACATAAAATAAGAAAGAAATGTAATAATATAATATTAACATTTTTGGTAAAACTTTAATACATGAACAAACCCAGCTTTGTGGGATGTCAAAATGATCTTTGAAAAAAATAGAAACAGTTATGATAATATCTAATCCATTGATAAGAAGACAGAAGAATAATAGCCATCAGAAAATATTTATTCATTTTGAATTAAAATTCAAATATTATAACAATAGACATAAATGTAATCAACCAATGAGAGTATAGACAGTTGCCATAACAACGGAAGGTTATTATATTGAATTCCGTTATAAAACTTTAGTCCATTATTGACGATCAAGAGACACAGAAGCCAAACCATATTCGACTCAATTTTCAATTAAAATAATAATAAACACTGCAAAAGTTAACGAGATGTGGATGCAAGGAGTCTAATAAAGAATTAGTTAACCCAAGAGAGCTAATAAACCAGATTTTAATATTCAAAACTACTTATTTTATCCAAATTAATTGAAAAAGAAGTCAGATACAATCCAAAGTATAAATGATGGAAGATTAATGATCGTATCAACCCAACCTAACTAAGAACAAGGTGACTCTTCACCAGAATTCAACAAGATTTGTTAAGTATATCTGAACTACCCGAATTTACGAACTAAATTAATTAACTTTTCTCACAACACAAAAAACTCTCCCTCCGAACTTGGTAACTAAATTTCTTTCATGGATTGATTGATAATTAATATTAAACTTGTATATAAACATAATTTTAACCTGTGTACGAAGTACGAAATTATAACAAACACTTTTTAACACTTAAAAAACGAATTGTATTTAACTTTAACAGTATACAAGTACCATTGATGTAAGGTAGTGTACTTTATTAACATCTTATTAATATTTTTTCGTAATCAAAAGGACTCAATGATTGAATGAAATTGAATGAACTGTAGAAAATAAACTTTGACGGCAGCCATGCCGATTTAGAAACGCTTCAATCAACTTAGCCAACCTTGAGATATTGTCTACCTATTGCCGGAGCAACATTATTTAATAACAGTATATTTTTGTATATAACTGAATAACTATTAACTATTTCACGTTAATAAACTAGTAGTGGTTAGTAATAACCGTCCTTTATTTCATTATAAATTGTATTATAAAGTTTGTGTACTTTAGCGATGAGCAAAATTGTCTGCCAGCGTTAGACGTCGGCAGCACGACGAACTACAAGCGAGATTCAAATGCCCGCCAGTTTGCGAGGGTAATTTGAATTAGTCATCACCGCATAGAACGACCGCTCAGTTTAACTTTTTTAATTGTTTTCATAAACAATTTGGCGCCGCCCGGGAAATAAATTTAGTCATTGAAGGACAGGTAAGGATTACACTCGTGAGATATCGGTACTGGTAATTCGTGCGTTCGCGACGGACATCGTCAGCGTGAGAAGTTAGGAAAAGTACGACGGTTAGAGATAAACACGAAGTAACGAGTACAACGTGTGGGGATAACACACAATAAAACACACTTTTACAGAAACGATACAGGTCTCGTCGATACGAATTGACGTCCACAACGAGTGGCATAATAATTATAAACGTACTATTAAAAGAGACGATAAGAGTCTCGTCGTTACAATATACATTATCTTTGAATCTATATGGTATTATTCCACATGTTTTATTTATACGAATTGTTTTCTTTTTTCCTACGCAGTATATGTAGGCCTTAGGTGTAACATGAGTTTCTTACTATTTATATTATTATTTGGTTCATAACCAACAATAGTTATGTATCATTGTCTTAGCTATTCAGTTTATTGGTTATACTTTCTATTATGAAATTATTTATCTTACAATCTTCTTTATATTCTTCTCTTTCTTTAACATATAAGAATGGTTCTTAACCTAAACTACATTGTAACGTGTTCATATAAAATTAAAACTGTTATTATACACTTATCTGATATAATTATTCTCTGAATTGTCTATGTGATTTCATTCACACTCAGGTAGAATTATTCTCTAGTTTATTGTTTGGTTTTATTCAATTTTTATCGAGTTTATAATCACTTTCCTAATTGGTAAACCAGTTAGGTTCTGCTGAATAAGCTTTCACCTATTTTGTGCCATATTTCTTATACATTCTACTGGAGTTATTTGTTACAATGTTCCAGATAGCCATAGCCAGATGGTATCTTGGTTGTATTATTTTGTTTTACAATGATCTTAAATTTATGGTTTAACATATATATCTCATTATATGAGTTAATTATTGTTTTGTCCTTCATTATTTTAATAATACAATTTTTTTTATATCAAGGTATATTCCTTATGTCGAGGGAAACATCACTTTACAATATTCAGACGAACTGCAATACAGATATTGTTAATTTTTTTATTATATAATTTGTGCAGTCAGCTGGACAAGAAATTGATCCTATGTTACATTTGTGTCTTCTAGGACGTAGGTACTTGTAATATTCTCACTTCTTATTGAAGTACATATGTGGGTGACTGTTTGTACACATTAGGGGTGTACTGTGTTTACTTGGTAACGTCATTCACAAAATTTACAACAAACCATGGAACCGCGGTATGTTGTTGAAACGATCTTTTCGCTGTCTGACGTTTCGACGGCTAGAGCGGCCGTCATCATCATAGTAGGGAGCGAGCTCTTTGTTACCGGCCTTTTCGGACCATCCTGCTATCGGTACATTCTAATATGATCATTTCTGATAAGATCTCTAACTTAACATCAATATCATAATTCCTGTCATAGCCAATATCATTTCCCAAATAATTAAAATGACTCACATGTTCTAGTATTCGATCATTAATATTATTACTTATTGTTACACATTCTGTTGCTATTTAGTTTAATCATATCCTTTTGGATAATAATTTATCATCCAACTGTTATAAACAATATCAACAGAGTTTTATTATTTTCCCATTGTTAACGAACTCTACAGTGTACACAAGAATCCTGTTAGACTAATTGCTTCAGTTGTTCAGTTCAGTGACAACGGTTTAATTAACTAAAATTGTCTGTGATTTACGAGACGCGTACAGTCCACTTAGTGGCGACGAAATACAAAAATAACTTGTTACTTGCGTTTGTAGCTTTGCTTTTTTCATAATCGCCTACAGTGACATTATTGTGTAAGCTTTTTCAGTGCGTTTTGGATATGAAACTGGACAATAACATACAAATAATTGCGACCGACGTTTCTCGTATCCACTTTCGCTTGTCTGTCCACTCTTGTTCCAATTATTGGCTGTTCATTGATTTCCTCACTTCACCACCTCAAAAAGTTGTAGTTATTCTCTTTTCCTTTTTGCTGGTAGCCACCAATTTCACATTATTTTTGTGAGTCCATACCAATTCATTGTTTTGCCACTACATTTTCTGTAACAACCATAACGCTGTGGTTCGTATTTCTTCATTCCATCTCCATCGCTTTCACTTCAACCAATTTTTCTTTATAATCTTCTATAATTTTGAACCTAAAGACCTTGTAACAGAGTACTAAAACTTTTCTGTCTATATCCTAGACAATAACAAAAATATAAGTTCTCTCATCAAGCAACTATAATTATGTCATGGCAGAAAAATCTGTAGATTCTACGACAATATCCGTCGTGGTTTCGATTTCATTTGATTGGTGAAATTTAAACAATATGTTCCTATGCCATTTCAATCGTGACGAACATTTATGTCTCCATTTAAGCTTATAATTAGTTATATAATAATTTTATTTGTTTTTAGTTTAAAAGGTAGATTTACATTTCTTTTTCAATCTAATGACGCAATAATTATTTAATCTAGCTATCTTATCTGTTGGGAAATCAGATTCAAATCAAGCGTGTGGAAGAGCTTCACCAAAATATTAGGTAATGTTTGTCGTTTATCTCAACAGAGATTATTCAATCAGTCTGGGAATGTTTTATGTTATCCTAGAAAATAAAGATATCTGCATTGATAAATAAGTTCATTACTACATAAATATACAAAAACAAACGCGGGCGCGCAATATTTTTTATGATTTGTAAACTTCATAATATATATAGTCCTGTAAAATATCAGCTTGCAATTTATTGCAAAGGTCGTCTCTTATCAATATATCATTCGTGGTAAGATGAAGAGATAAAAAAAGTGTTAACTGAATTACAAGAGAAGGCTACTACAAAATAGAGCTCTTACTAAATACAGAATAGGCCATAAGTCGCGTGAAACTAGATGTTATCTTTAGGTGTGTAGTAATCGTGAATTGATAAGAGAAATAAGAAGTTCGTCATTAAGTAGATACAATTTTAAAAATCTTACAATTGTATTTTTAGTGCCATACTAAAAACTTTTAGTACCATATTTAGTGCCATATTTAGGATCTGTATACGGAACGATACAGAAATAATGCAAATACCATGAGTGGTTTTATGTGAGTGTGTATATATGTTAAAATAACATAACTTTATATAATTTCACCGTCGTGTCTTTTTCCAGTTTACCCTGAACATATCTTTTGATTGTACACACACAAAGTCACATTTCTCTATACTTTTTTTCAACATCCGCGGTGTCGTTTCAAACCTTTATCCATGTCCGTGCTAAATTCGGAAATATCCGGATTCGTTCGTCCAGTGTAGCAGTAACAAAATCCCCTCTGGCCGCGGTACGAACGCAGGGGATGCCATCTTGATGCTTCCAACCCTCAAGCTTTATGGGACGTTATCTTCCCTAGACGGATTGCTTTCTCTGCAACGTATGAGATCTATCTCCCCATTTTTAAGGGTGAAAGGATGGGTATACAAAGAAATCACCGGTATGGTGAGGATTAAAGAAGGCGAAGACATCCAGTCCAGGAAATCGGTAGAGTTAGGAAGGGACGTGATTCCCTCGATAGGGAAGGTCGCACGGGCACGGCTGGTAGGTCGCGGTACCTCCACTGGGGTCGTGGACGTGGTACACACTTGTTACTCAGTTCAATCTTTATAACGGTGGTTTCTGATATGGTGGTTCATCATACTGCTTATTCTCCACTTTTTCTTTGAGTGGTCCCGATCTGCGTCGTACAGTCCTCCTTTTAAATCTGTTAACTATCTGCTGTTGCTTGAGTAAAAATCTACGCTTTGCTCCCACAGCACATGCAAGGTCTCATAGATTCTCACTTTTAGTGTACGATAGATAATATCAAATCTAAACATTGGGAGTAGTGAAAAGTAAATGCTATTTATAAATTCTTAGTTTAATTTCCCTGTCTTCATTGCCATCTGACGTTAACCCTCAAGTGGATAGAATTAATTAAAAAATAAAACGCCTATTACGGAACTCATAATAAGAAGGATACGGGTTAGGATCGGCCATATGTTAAGAAAAACGATAGCAGATATCATGAGAGACGAATGAGTGGGTGTCATCCATGGGACAAAGCATTCAAGACGATCACTAACATGTGAACAAGGATAAGTAAGAGGGAGTTCAGGAAAGGAAAATGACTAGTCAGGAAGTAATCGAACTGGCCAGAAACAGTGAAGAATAACAGAGACTTGCTTCAAACGGGAGTAAATGAAAAACAATTTAGTCTGAAGGAAAGTAAGAACTGTGATATTCAGACGTATGCAACATCTGAATACGACTTCCGTGTTCTTGCAAAAGTTACGCAGATGACAACTACCCAGGAGTGCCTTTATATAACATATGTATAATTTTATATAGAAATAAGTGACAAAATTGTGAAGTGTGGTAGGAAATAAATATTGACACTTGAGTGACAGCGTGTATCAGTTATCTAATGTTGAAAATCGAAGTTTTTCATGATTTTGTTATTTATGTACCTAGTATTTAACCATATTCTCTATTCCGCTGTAACATGACTTAGTTTATCAATCAGTGATGCAAACACAATGTCACATGTGTATAAAATACATACATCGTTTTTTTTACCGTACAGTTTGCAATTTGAAAGGGAAAGGCAATTCCCGTACAGCAATCAATGTCCAGTCTCATGTGTATAGTACACGGGAGTCTCGAACGTATGACTCGTTTCGTAATTCGATTCGATTACATTATCACATAATTGTGCCCAAAATTTGTTACCTTCTGCATTTCCTTGTTGCACAAAGAACAAGAACGAATGTTTCCCGTACTCGTTTTAGATAAACGAGGTGCAGGTTACAGAATTGCGCAAGCATAGAGAATTATTGATAGAATAATGTTGTATACAGTAAGATACAATGCCTGGGATATTATAATTTTTAACAGCGTAGGATATGAAACAACTATTGACCACGTTGCAAGAATGTAAAGAATAATTCAGATCTCAAAGTAATTTTCGCTATTTCTAATTTTCTATTCTGTCCATTAAGCCTTGCGAATCAGACCCATGACACTTTTTCAGCTAGTTCTCTTTAAATGTAATATTTCTGAAGTTTTTGTAATGCGTTGAGGACTGTCTGTTTCATTTTCTGAAGAAAATGTGAGAGGCTGAAAGAGAAGAAGATTTTTAGGCATGAAATACAGCTTTTATAAGTGAAAATTTATTTAATTATTCGTTTAAATAAAAATAATTCGTTTGCCAATTTTATTGGTTTTATACAGGGTGTTTCCAAAAGATGGTGGCAAACTTCGGGAAATGATTCTACTCGATGAAAAATCTCCAATAAACATAGGCCTATGTCGAAAAATGCTCCGTTTTCCGTCTTACGAATTAAAAAAAAAAGAAAAATTAATTACTGCTGAACGGAATGAGATGTAGAGTTGAAATTTGGTATACAGAGTAAGTGTCGTACTAAACAAAACAAAATATTACTTTACAAATTTTCACAACGGCGGCTGATTGAAATATTAATTATAATATTTACAAAAACCAGTACTTATAACGAAAGATGTCTTATTACATTAAAAATTACTCCTTGTATTCGTAATCCAATGGTGTCTTGTTTATGAAATTCGGATAGAAAGTGACGGATATATCATATTTCTTTTAAAAGAAAACAGGCCAAACAATAACTATAAAGAAAATAGGCCAGTGTTTTCTGTAGGCCAGTTGATTACAAACAAAAGAGGTAATTTTTATGTAACACGATAGTTTTGTTATAAGTACTGGTTTTTGTGAAATTTAGAAAGCAACTATTCAATAACCCGCCATTTTGAAAATTTTTGAGATAACATTTAGGTTTGTTTAGTTCTTGCTAGAAACAGTACACTTACTGTTTACACCAAATTCCAACTATATATCTCGTTCCATTCAGCAGTATTTAATTTTTTTATAAAACCACAGGACATACAAACGGTAAACGAAGCATTTTTCGACATATGTTTCTTGCATTTTCCTTCAGTTTAATGAGTAGAACCATTTCCTGAAGTTTAACACCGTGTTTTTGAAACACATTGCACATATGCAGTCTAGAGAAGCAAACACATGACTTTCTTTTTATGAGTAGAACCATTTTCCGAAGTTTAACACCGTGTTTTTGAAGCACATTGTACATACGCTGTGTAGAGAAGCAAACACATGACTATCTTTTTAAGCTCTTCTGAACAGATACTACTGCAAAAGCTGTTTGTGTTTGCTTTCTTTGTTAGAAAAGAAAAGGAAGAAAAACGGCTATGTGAACAATTTTCATTTGGAGACGTTTTTTGAACACGATTTAAATAGGTTAGCTGGAAAAAATGGACCTACTTGAACAAGCACTAAAATCTGAAGGAGGCATTAAAAATTAAGCCGATAAAACTGATATCACACATGAAAGTTCTAAAAAGATCATCAGTGTCCACGTCAGGTGTATCAAACGATTTCATAACAGGGATCGAGTGTTGCTAGTGTCGACTACCAGGTAATGCATCAATTAGTATTTCTTTTTTGTTTTGTTCATGATATCACAGGAAAACAGCGAAGAATTCTTGCGATCACCTGTTAGCCGGCTGATGACGTCATACACTTAACGTAAAGTCACCGTATACACGCCGAACAAAAGCGGAAAAGTTCGGCAGTCCGTTACCGTTACTCATTCATTCTTTGTGCTCATAACAGTGCGTATCGTCTTGTTTCATTCACGAAGATCGGTTCTTTGCTTAACGGTGCGGTGTTTTTTTTTTTTTTGTGATACACACAGTACCTCGAATATACAGTATGCAGGTGCTCTAAAACACGTGTCGAACTAGTAACCGGAAAGATTGTTTTCTATCTTTTTATTCAGTGCTTTGTTTTTGTTGTTTCGACGAGTTTCTGTCAGATATTAACGTGAGTATAATTCAACATATTAACCTCCATATTAAAAACAGATAATATTAAAAAGGTTTGCTGTTTTGGTCGTGCGCCTAATTCAGTACGGTATATCTAGTTAAGATGTCTTCGTTTTTCGTAATTTTGAAGCCATAATACGAGGAGTACAAACCAAAGGCTAGCGATCTATGTGCTTAATGAGGTCAAAACTGCTTTTAAATTTTAGGCCTTCTGAAGTTGAGAAATCGTTTAAGATTGAATGAAAACACAAAGTCATATCAAAAGTAGGCAAATTAAGGGTTCAACTAAAATAAATAAAAAAATATTAATAACAATAGTAATATTATATAGTTATATAGTAACAGTATAATAATGAATTGTTATTTACGATAACACTATACATAACAAGTTAAAATAATTCTATGAATATTATTTTAAATAATTTGTTTGAAAAAAAAAAGAAAAAAAAACGCTGTCCATAGGCAGTATATTTTTGTTTGTAGATAAGTTTAATTTATCATTATTTTTTTATGATTATGAATATTAAATATTTTGTTATTTTATCCTGTAAGTTGTCGTAGTATTATCAGTGATAAAAATCACAGTGCTAAGATATTTAATTAATATATTAATGTAAATAACAACAACAAAAATAACTGGAATTATTAAATTTTAATTGGTTTTAACTGGTATTTTTTTAATTTTTACCAGACACGTACAAGATTGGTTACTAGATCTGATGTAATGTGTGGCACTTGCCGTATTGTAGCCCAAAGTTGGTTCCAGCCGTTTGTTGTATAAGGTCGGTTTTAATGGCAGTTTCAAAATGACTAACTTGAGAATTCCATTCCATTTTGACATTATAGTTTTAAAGAATGTAAAAATTCTTTTCCAAGACCATCTTTGCTGTGTGATCTTCTACAGTGTTCAACGTGATTACCAGGTTGTTTTATTTATACATTTCGTATCTCTTTTGTGGAACTTTATAAAACTCGATTTAAACGTGTGAACGATATCGATGATTCGGCTCTGGCTTGAAGACTTAATAACTTTTATAACTTAATAGACTATATTGGCATGCCACCGATTTGCAGCCAAGTTCGCAACCGCAGCCGAAGTCACTGAACGTATTATGTACCAAACATATTTGGTGACATGTTTGTAACAGACTCAACGCTTTGCTCTAAAATCGTTCGAGGTTCTGTAAATAGTGCACTTGCGGTTCCTCATAGATGTTTGAATTTCTTAAGTTAAAAATTACTATAACAGCAGTCTGTTTTCTCTGTTATGAGTCACCAAGAAGCCAGTGGAAACTGCTGAGTTTCCTGTTCAGATGCAGACGTTTTGTGTAATTACTGACTCAGGTTAGACATCGATCTAAGATGTCCCGACTCTTCAGTGTTAGTGTGTTAGTGGAGCACAAACATTGACGTTGTTTGTCAACGCGATGTCACTCTGACGTCCGTAGACTTTGACTCATTTACTCTTCTGACTGTTAGCAAGCATTTTTTATGACGAATTAGGAGGGGTACAACATAAATATTAACGAACAGAAGACAAAAATTCTGACCTTCAGTAGGAATGAAGAAAATAGAACTATAATAATAGATATTGGGAATGATGTCCTACAGGAAGTATACGAGTTCAACTGTTAATGAAGTAATATGGCAGGTGATGAGCGATATGATAGAGCGACATTAAGTACAATTATTCAGAGGAAATAGCATACACTTAATAAGAGAAAAATCCGTTCACTTGAAAGAATATTATACAAAGATGGAGGGGGTACGTTTGGAGCGTTGCTTTGCACGGAAAGCAATAGTCTCCTACATTTCGAAGTGTGGTGCTACAGAACAATGGTGAAGGGAAGCTGGGGTAACAAGCTTACGAACTATAGCGTTTTTTAGGAAGTTGTAGTTAACATTTTGAAAAGAATAGCCCAATCAATTGGGCAAAATGACTTACTAAAGACAACAATTTAAGGAAAATTGCAGAGGAGGGGCCCGTTTGGAATATACGTCCCAAATAGTTGCAGACAGATTCTGAAGATGAGAGAAGTGGAGACCAGTCGCCAATCAGGTGACAGCATGTTATCCTTTGAGAGATTGAGCTGTCTTCTAAAATCTGAGACTCAGACGCCGGATATTCGAGCATTGTTGCCTTCAAGGTCTGTATCGCTCAAACCTTTTGCAGTAAGGTATGTTCTTTCGTTAATAATAGTGTAACTTAACTCGTGTTACAAATAAAATTTATGTTTGTGTTTAATAAAAATTAAGGTTTGAGAAAATTTATAAGTTATAAATTTATTTTTTTTTTTATAAGTTATATATTTTAATTATTTAATTTAATTATTTAATTAGTTTTTATTATTTAATATTATTTAATTAAAAGTATTAATAATAATTTATTTCCGTGTATTTTTTGCTAGGCTCTGTAAAGAAATATTTGTTCTATTGTGTTAATCAGATTATGTCAAAGCTGGGTCGATTTGTAGTCACTTCTAACTTAGCTCCTTCTTCTTCTTCTTCTCGATTTCTTTAGCTATTATTTTCTAAGTTAAATTAAAAATGAAATAAATTAATTTAATTACTCAAATAATTAAGAAAACTCGTATTTAGAAACAGTAATGACATTTATTAAAAGTGATGCGATAATCTTATGTGCATCGACTATTGCTGCGGCTGAGACTCAATTCCCAGGTCGATTGTGTCAACTAACAAAATATATAAAATTAAAATATTGATTAACAAGGTTCTTTGAGCTGTAGAAATGGTCAGGGAAAGGCAAGTTACAAAATACTATACTTACAATTAATTAATAGACTACTTAATTACTATTACGTAAAAGAAAATTATATTTGAAAATAATGTCATTTAAAAATCGAACCAGTTGGCTGCGTATGACGTCACGTAGCTGTTGACTCACCGTGGCATTGTACTGCTGGCAAGATGAACTCGAAACATGGCCGCCATCGACTTCGGATTTCACCCAACTATTGGGCTCTTGGTTTTTTCCTCTCACCAAATGTAATTGTGATATTTTCTTCTGCGATAGTGTAGTTCCTGTGGATTCTTCGATTGTAATGTTCTTTTCCGCTCAGAGAGGTAGTTTGATGCGGTATTACTAGTGTCGTATTAAGTGTTCGAAATCTGGCTAAGTTCGTTGTTCAATGGAATAGTATTAATTTGAAACTTCCAACATGGCGGATGATTCTTGGTGTCTTTGGTGTTTAATTATATGTATCTTTTGACTGGTTCTTCATTTCGTTAATTGGTTGAGTTATTTTTATTAATTTTATGTTTATAACCTCTTCTGTAACTCTTCATAGGGTACTTTCAACTTAGTTCAAATTTATTATATTTTTTAGATCTCCCTTCTGCACGTTCCCATCCGTTCTGGTTCGCGTTTAACAATCAACTGCTAAATGAAATCGTTATTTAATATAGTAATTCCAGAAATATTTTGGTATCCTATTCTATTGTCTGAAATCAGCTGTTCGTCTTTGTCCAGATCTGATCTAATAGAATATATGACATTTTTTTCTATTTTATGGCTATAATTTAATTATTTTTTAATTTCATGAAAATTTAAGTACCTAGCAATATTCCTGTTCTAATTTTACATAAATCAATATCCAACATGACCTATTTTAGTTTCAATTAAGCTTAAAACTGGCATTTTTTGACATTTCTTATAGGCCTTATTATAATTCACATAATTATAAATTAAATGGCTTACAAGTCGTTTTATGTTAACATTGTCCTTAAATAAGATTACTTATTACATCATTATTCTTTGTCTTTAACAATTTGTTGTTACACCAAACCGATACTGATTAATTTACATTTTATTTGTACTGTGTCCTCTGTTAGGCATTATATTACACATTTCCAATAAAGTCAATTTTATCCTCTGATCATTACATTTCTATTATATATTTCTGTGATAATTATAATTAAGTATCTTTATTCTAAACTGACTAATCTCTGTTAATTTTATTCAGTTTTATCTAACTTATCCTTTTGGATTTGATTACATAGTAAAAGTTGAATTTGGCCTAAAAATCAGTTTTTCTTTGCTACTGATATTATAACTAGTTTGCTTCCTTGTTATTTCTCTGGTTTACAATTTAAAATATATTATGATTACTTCCTTGCCTTTCCTACCTTAACAAAACTTTAACACAAATTAACATTATTTAACTATAACAAAACATCTTATAATCGAACATTTTCGATTACATATAATGAAAGTTCATGTTCCCACATTAATATTATTATGAAACAATCCTTACGTCTTATATCTAAATGCTTTATTACAATTAATATTATTTCAGCCATTTTCTGTCTTTTTGTTTGTTTGATTGAGACTTCACTTTAAGCTACCTCCTAACCGCATTATTCTCTATTACAGTTTGTTGTAATGATTGTTTTTTTTTTTTAAAGAATAGGGAAATTCACAATTTATTATTATCACTAGTTTTGGTATTTCACTATTATAGTTTATATATAGTTGATACCACTTTACTTCTCACTGAGGCATTCTTTATCGCCTACACTAATGGTAGTCTTTAATCTTTTCTTCTTAATATTCTACTTTCTACACTGGTGTTATATCTATATTTAATTTACATTCTTTATCTATATGTAATGTATCCTGTAACTTGGGTTACTGGGATTTAGGGTTTTGTGTCATTATTTTGAATCTAATTAAATTGTACCTATCTGTCATAAGATTTGAGAAGTAACCTTCCCTAATACTACCCTCTTTGTACAAAGCTTGAATTAGTTGGTCCTTTTATTCTCCTTCAATGAGTATGGTATTGTTTTATGTTTGGATCCTTTGATGTGGTTATCTTAATAATTCATCCGTGATTATCTTTCCTTACTGCTCCTTATCTTACTGGGTATACTGATGATGTACTAGGTTTTTAATCATCATGTGGTTGAACGTATATTGTTTTATATAGATTGCTCATTTTATTTGGACCAAGAGTTTTTTTGTTGTTGTATAGTCTATTGTCAGCATTTGATTTACTATAATGATCAATTTATTTAATTTATTTTAACCATTTTGTTATTATTCACTACAGATTGTTTCTTCCTTTTCTTTTCAAGATTGTATTAAGTTATATTCAGGGTGAAAATTCTGTTATGCTACAATAGTAATGTTAATTACGTTAACGAATCTTGTTATTGGTCGTAGAATATTAACTACACTAACTAAACATATATATTAACTGAAGAAAGGAGTCTTAGTTATTTCTTATAGCCAAAATTGAAGTCGTTAATTAAAACAAGTCGTTAAATGTGAGTCGTAAACGATTAATTATCGTTAAAAGTTAATTAAGCTCAGTTAACGTGGACCGTGTGTAATCAGGAAAGCGGTAGGCCTATAATAAACTACTGGCATCGGGTTTACGGCGCACCGCACAAATAGAATAGCAGCAGGCGTTCTGTGTTATTAATGTCACTGAGTTTTGGATTTTCACAACCGTTATTGTCGGATCCAAAAATAGACAAGTTGTGGGCATCAAATCAGGCTGGCCATTAATACTTGACCTCTAAATTAGTGACTTCCATTGTCCACTCGGAGAATGAACGAGTGATCGTCCCACTATCTATGAAACAGTAAAAAAATGATGCACTCAAACTCTCTTGTTTCCCTGTCTCATTCTCTCTCTCTCTCTCTCTCTCTCTCTCTCTCTCTCTCTCTCTCTCTCTCTCTCTCTCTCTCTCTCTCTCTCTCTCTCTCTCTCTCCCCCCATTCCCATTTCTGTCTGTAATTGTCTGATTGTCTACCTGTCTGTCTATCTTTTACCCCTCCTTATTCCTTTCCCGTTCTTTCTTCTTGCTTTACATTTCATATATAGGCACGTTACGATTGACGGTCGCACAAACTTAAATGGAGTGACGACGGCCTCCGTGCATAGAGGCCAAATAAGTGGTTTGTGAATAAAAAAACTATTTTACAGATGTACGGACTTACACCATAACGCTGGCTGTGAACATCTAAGTGTAGAGAGCAATTACTAGACCAGGGCTAGTCTTGCTATTTGGACATCATCTTGCGAGGGGAGCGACCAGATTATATTTGTCCGTAGTGAGGATCAGTGTAGGAAGACACTCACTGCGATTCTAGTGCAGTTGATCGAGTTAAATACAGGCCTTCAGGTTGACTCACCCAACAGGCATTTAAATTGTTTCGTTAAACCCACAAAATTCATTGTTTGTTGTTGCGTCGTTCGTCTTATTTGTTATTTTTGGTTCATTATTTTGTTTACCG
Organism: Magicicada septendecula; assembly: GCA_034769895.1. Taxonomy (NCBI): domain Eukaryota; kingdom Metazoa; phylum Arthropoda; class Insecta; order Hemiptera; family Cicadidae; genus Magicicada; species Magicicada septendecula. The sequence continues at coordinate 399,267,765 of CM068371.1, read as the reverse complement.
TTCGGTCAAAGTAGTAAACAAAACATTCGCAGCAACGAGTACAATTACTTGCGTCGTACGCTCAACCAAACGACATGAATATTTTAGTGATTGGGTTTAAAATGTAATCAGCATTCTTCTTCTTTCTCATCTTCTTCTTCTTCTTTTTCTATTTTAGTTCTTCTTTTCTTTTTCATGTTATTCTTCTTCCGATTCTTTTTCTTCTTCTTCGTCGTCACTTAACGGACTAGACTTTAGCCCGTCCCGACTTCGCCATCGTTCCCACGACCCCCCTTACCAGCTGCTCTGTACCTCAGAACTTTTTTAGAAGTATTCGTGTCCGTCGTTCATTCCGCGTGGCACTTCCACAACACCCTCTGTGTCCTGTCTGAGTTTCAAAATGTATCACGTTATCCCCAGGCATCTTCACTTTTAAGATGATCCCCTCAAAACTCTGACTTATAGAAATTTTTTACAACTTTGTTTTGAATAAGCCTTGATTAATTTCGAGTACTACTAACTGCCGAGACTTTGTAAGTGTTAAGCTATGTCCCTGTCTTTGTCGTATTATTTTACAGTGATCTTTAAATTCGTTCACGTATAATTAGAATTATAATTTAGTTTTTTTTTTTAGATTCATAAATGTAAGGTAACGGTAGCAGTGACATTTAAGTAACAGTAATAATGATACAAAATAAATTACATTGTCATAATTTTCGTACAAATTTTTTAATAAAATTCAGATTTACTTAGGAATAATTCGAACTTCACGTTCTGTTCCATAAACGGACAGGTCTGAATGCACTGTTGTGTAACCAGTGAAGCGTTATGAAACTGGAACCGAACCGTCCGGCTTTCGAGACCCGGTTTCAGAATTTTAATGAAACATCGACGGCTGATTTTGGCAAGTTCGATCATATCTTGTAATGTTACATTCGGAGCAAACCTTCCGGCAGCTGATAACTTTATAACAGTTACGAGCCTGCTGTGAGCAGGGGCGGTTGTGAGAACAAAAATCGGAAAAGGAAACGCAAGTTACACGAACAAATATGACGGAATTGACCTTTATGACTGCCTCAACACGTCAGTATTGAGTTAAATCTGTTTTCTCTTTTTCTTTCTCTTCTTTTTCAGGGTTTAGGGTTCCAACCTGTTTTGCTTTAAAGCTGATCTGTCCAGCGCTGTTTTGAACTTACTAGTAAAAAAAGGTCCTTCAGATGTGCTACCCCTGCGTTGTGAGGTAACATGCCTGGGCTGCTGTCATATGGCCATCATTTGCACTGTTCCCAATGAAAGGATCCAGTGTTATTGAGGACTTGTTATCGCGGAGACGGTACAAGTGTTGTGCTTGCACCGAATACGAGTGTGCTTTCTGAAATTTCCGTTGAGGTCTTCACACTTAACCATATGTGAGGGGGCCCTACCGGGCCATCACAACACGCAGCACAGATCGCGGAAGGAATACTAATCCCTTAGTACAACTGCCTGACTTAAGCATTTCACCCACTGTTTTCAGAAGAAGAACTATTCCCAGTAATGAAAAGAACTGGAATGAACATACCTAGCCGTCGAATATTCTAAGTGCGTCATAGATTGACAAAACCAAGAGCCAACCAAGGGGGAGTTGATAGGACTCACTTAAGTAAGTGAGTAACGTTCCGTTGCAATATGAGCTGCACACAATTTCTGTCCTGCCGTGTGTCGCTCTATTCTTAACAGCCCAGACTGAACTATTTTATATGCACCGAATCCTATTTAAACCATATTTTACATAAATTCGATGGACACTTTTTATATATACGGAAACGATCTTTTGTGTGGTCATCCGTAGCTGTAGATTTCTGGCACCCGATACGTTTGAAAGTAATTGGAAATTGATTGATCTGGTAGTGTATTGAAAAAATTAACCACCTATTGCTGCGTACGTCACGTTTTGATTCCCAATATAGTGGCAGCCGCGTGGAACAACAAAGTCTACAACAGGCTGGAAAAGGATTATTACTATAGTATAGAGTTTCAGTGATTCATTTGTCGATACTTCAGTCGAGATCGACAAAAGTCTGTGTCTGGAGTGTCACTCTCGACGGCAACATTGTTTTCCGCACAATATAACGGAAACAAAGTGGTTAATCACAGATACTAGAGAATAAAAATTTCAACAAAAAATTGTTATTCTCTTGCCAAAGAGTATGAGTGCATTATTGCTGACAACAATACAGCTCTTAATTATATCAGTAGCATGACACAGAAATGAAACTACCGTTGTTAAAGACCACGCAGATAACAGCGTCCTTGGATTAAGATTATGAACGTTAAAAAGCCACTTTATGTCTACGACGAGCTTGTATGCTTATGACAAAAAAGCACTGTTGTAGTGTAAAGCTATTTGTTCTGTTGTAATAATACATGGTACTTAACGTTTGCCCCTTGCCTAGGACGCGGTATCAACTTGAAGCTGCTACCGTTATTGCCGCAACCAAATGTCAATGCCAGCTTGATGTGTCATACGTTACCGTGAATTCCCAACCAAAAGGTGTGACGAGAAACTTTGTTATTTTACAGACGTATACATTGTTTACACTTTAGCTATTTAAACGTTAATTTGTTTATTTCGTTAATAAGTTTGTCTTCTTTTCTTTTCAAGGATTTATTTTTCCTTATACGTTTTTCACAAGTTCGTTATAATTGTTTGACAACAGTGGAGCTAAATTGTTTCGTGACGGCAATTTTTTTTTTTAATAGAAAATATAAAGGATAAATGTTCTTGGTTTATATAGCTCCGGTTTTGTAAGGCGACCTTCTGCAGACCTCAGCAGTTATGACATAAATAAACACTTCCACAGGAAACAAATCTTATTAACGAAATAAAATTGAATTTATGAAAGAAATGAGTTAATACATTTTTCACACTTTACCCATCACCAGAACGTAATTAGAGTCTGTCTGTCCATTGCCGAGGAAATTCTTTCCCAATGAATCTCAACTACTGAAAAAAGTTTGTTCATTCAAAAAAACACCAGCTTAAACATGACGAAGAACAGTTACGTTTAGACCACTGCGTTTCGTGGAAATGAATCGTGAACGATAGGAAAGGAATAAATTAAAGCTCCCTGGATGGCAGGAGAGGGAAACGAAGTGCAGCATTGTGAGTGGAATGATGAAGACAGGTCGGAGAATAAAAGTAAACTAATGAATGATGACGTTTTTTCGGACAGTCCAAAAACAAGTTTCTTAAACATTTTGAAAAGAAAGAATAGCTCAACTGCGCAAACAAAAGAGCACTGAGCGCATACTGCGTCATACAGAATTTGAAGATTTCACAACCGAAGTGGGCCAATTCCATATCCTGTAATTTAGAGACAATAGAGCTTAAAGTCTTTTCCTTTAAATCACTTCATTCACCGCATAAAAATGGTGGGACTTACTACAACTAATGGACAGGGTTTGCAATGGCAGTACCTAACATGAGATCCGATGCATACACTGCAGCCTCTAACTGAAATTTTATGAAAAGTGGACTTGGTTCGTTTTGGTTGTGAGTCCTTCTTTTGGTGTGGACTTTGTTCACTTTTGTTGTTAGCCCTTCATTTTTAAATAAAACTATTAAAGGGAAAAACAGAAAGCCATAATTATAGAGAAAAGACGTATAAATTATCGTTAGAACATATCTTAACCCAACTTTATAGTTGCGGACATGAATTGTGACTCGTACTCCAAGGGAATACTGAAGGCTATTGTGGGCAACAGTCAGTTGCCAACTACGTCACGGATTGTTAACCTAAAAGAGAGAGGGGGGGAGTTCTATAATTTCGTTCCTGAACAATTGTTGTCTACCTCTTTGATCAACAGTACTCAACCAGACTACCGTCTTGAAAGGGTCTCTCCGTCGAGGTGGCGGTATTCTCTTTTCGTTTAGACATTGCTATTACACTGTTACAAGGCTTGATAGTGACACAGTTTACAGTAATGAAAGTTTTACCAACATTCACTAAGTAGGGATATTGGAAAATAACTGCCTTTTCCTGATTGTTTAGTACGAAAAACAGCAGGATTTTGTAATCATGATGGTAGTGTTCCATGAATTGTATACTACGAACGACATAAACTATATGACGATAACGAGTTTATTGTTTCATGTTCTAAAAATGTCTATTTTACATTCCTCCTTGCATACATACCAATAGTAACAAACACACATACACGCATACAAAACACACATCCTAAAAATAAAAAAGCCTGTTGTAATAACTTTTATAGTATTTTATATCATTGCTGACGTTAAGTCCATGGATTCGATCCTAATCTGAGGTCATTTCCAAACTGTTGCATTATTAATATCACACGATCCAGGTAGTGCCTTTATTACACAACTATTCTTATGTAACTTTAAACATAATCATTACAAAACTATGATAATACAATAATTACATAACGTTTTCTTATATAATATGTAAGATATATACACAACAATACGTGAGATAATTGCAAGTAGCGATGTGATTTACACGTTATAAATTTGATCACGGTCTGAGCAAACCAGTTTTACCGTTTGCAAGTGCCAACACGTTATGGAACTAAAAGTAAGTAACAGTGAACGCAATTTACTGTCAGTGCCTACTTGATTTTATCGACTATCACGCATTATTTTCTACGTAGGAATGTCTAACATTGCTTTCATTAGCTAACCTACTCCAGTTACCTTCAGGATTTAGTATCTACACAATAAATGTAAATGATCTTTCTTTGTATGTGTCTGCGTGTGGGGAAAGTAACTTGTTAACTTGTTTACTGCATACAGGCTTGAACCGGTTGCAAATAAACGTTGTTCTCTAATTTTACTTCTTTAAAATTTTATGAATTCGAAGGTCTATAATAACATTCAAAAGATGGAGAAAAATTTTAATTTTTGAAGGATGCATTAAATTTTGTGAATTAATAAACATAATATAATATGAAGACGAAGTGATCTCGAAATTATCAACGCCTGTACAGATTTTATGCAGCATGGGTCAATTATAAACGGTCTAGGAATAAATAAATTATTTTAGTCCCTGTAATAGCGCTGTAACATGTTAGCTGAAGTCTTACAAAAACTTGGCTATTTCTACTATTCAGAAAAAATTTATTTCAAAAATACGGGGCTGTGGAATGATATTATTCACATCAGTGAAAGGACCATCTTAGAAAATGCACATAACTACTTCTAAGCTACAAAGAGGAATCGTAGGGTCTACCCGATACCTTATGAAGTCGGAAGGGGCCATTCTAATATAAAGTGAAAAATATGTTGCCTATAAGAATGGACGTCGTGGCACTATCATACGCATACAGTACAGAGCTCAAAAGTAAGAACACCGGTCTTTTAAAGTTATGCAGATGTCTCGAACGCAGATTAAATACCCAAACGACTTTAATTGATTCAAAGTGACCGTATACTCAGTCTCTAAAAAATTTGTTTATATATAATCAGTTTAATAATATTACGCGTGTTGAGGCCTTGAATCTCCGCGTGTCATTGTTAGTTATTTATTTTGACAGCACTGTTTGTTTATTTATTTTTTTATTCAGTACACGTTGTGTGATGCAGTGCAGGCAACAAACAGTTCAGGCGCGATTACAGAAAGATCCAGTCTTTTGAGGAGTGGTTTACCTTCAAGGTATTTGTCACTGATTTCATTCAGTTTTCTAGAATGTTTGTTTTAGGAATTCTGTGTGTTTCGTGTGCACATTTTTTAATATATAGTAATGTCTGATGACGTTATCAAAGAACTATAAACATTAACTTTTGAAATTTAAAGTCTTCTCAAAGATTGCAGACTATTTGAAGAAGCCTAGCTCTTTTGTCTCGTATTTTCTGTAGCGACTTTAAATTTAAAACAGGTGTTTTGTATTTATCGGGATTTTACTTCCAAACTAAGTAACAGTGAGATCGAAGTAATTGGGGGCGTAGGAATCCACGAGAAACTTTGAACACGGTAACGAGTAGCCCGGTCGACAATCATCCGTTGCAAACTTCCCGCTGTCAAGACATAACTAAAACGCGATCCAAAATCGTATGTTTCTCTGATTTAAACTGTCCGCACATAATCATGTAAAACTACACAAGTTTTGACCAGCGTTTCGTGAATGCAATACTACGGTTTTCGGATAAAGTGGGAACTTTTTTCACGCTTTTTCTTGCGTGGACTGTTATACAAAAACAGTGTCTACAGTATACAACTGTTTTGCTTTCCGTCTGCATACATTTTAATGCCCTTATAAACTTTAGAATCCAGTACATTCAAAAGTTTTTATTTTGTATGGGTTTTTACTGTGTGTAAGCTCTGACATGTTCATACGTAAAAAAGAACTCTATAAACATAGTATGGAGTTGGTATTTCCTTTTCTGTATTCATTTTATTTTTAAAACCTTCGACATCTTTAGTTATACTCTTTTGTAAGCTAAATATCTTTTATCGGTTTAATTATTTACATACTTAAAGACCTACAAGTTGTATGTAGCCGAGAATCTGCTCTGCCTTCTGGACGTTTGTAGATTTTTAAGTTGTCTACATCTTAATCTTCCTTAAGCTTCTGTCAAAGCTTAATATTCTTATATCAGATTTTATGGTGGATATTCTGTTTCTTTATTATACTGAGGTCAGAGACTGATCTGACAATCATAAGCTACCTCCAACACTTCTAGCCCAATCCTTCTTTGATACCATGAAGTGTAAAAGCATGGAATGTATTCTTCTTGTTTTCCTCCTATCAGGGAATAGGCATCCTGCCTGTTCCGTCCTTTTGGCTAATGATGCCTCCCGCCTTCCGACAAGTCATCTTCTTAATGTTTAATAATTCAATATTTATTTTGTAATTATACTCACTGGCATGCAGTGTACACGTTCCATTTATCTGGTCTTGTAATCGCCTTACTGTTGCTATTCTGTCGTCAACGTTCAATTCGTGTCTAATTATATAGCCTATTAATTAATGTATAGCCCTGGAAAACTTTCATCCCACTGGCTTCAATACGGTTTTCCCCCTCTTAATAATAGACCAAGTCTGATCGAGACAGATAATATCTACACGTTCAGTTGGGTACGTGGGACTTTAAGGAACAAAGTGAGAAAGGACACAAAAATCAATGATCCAGTGCTACACATTCAGAGATTTGGAATACATTTTCGCATTTACTTTGATTAGTACACTGTTACGCGCTTTCTGCGGACTGACGTTTTGACAATATCTGTGGTAGCCTTCTTCTATTAGCTGTCTTGATTGTTCCACACAAGACCAAAACATACCTGAATATTAAACTGAATATTAAATATTAAGCTCGTGAAAGACTTGGAACGTTAGGAATATATCGTTCTATTCCTATATTATATTCCCATTGTCACTATATTGTCCTTCTTCTATATAAGGAAAAATTCCAAAATTCGTTTCCAAATATCTTCCTTATGCATGCGATCGCGGAAGAATTCTTTACGTCTCATGAATATCTCCCTTGAGATGTGTGGAATAGTAATTGCACCCGTTACTAAGAATTTGTATAGTAAATAAAATAGCGAATTTACCTATTATATGGTATTATGAGTAGAGAATTAACAATTAAAGTTAGGATAGGTGCTGTAATGAAAGTATAGAAAACAGTGATCATTCTGTACCTCCGTATGACGTTAACATGAACGCTGACGAAACAGTAAGAAAGAGAATACAAACACGAGGTGACATATTAGAAAGGACATTTCGGGACTGTGATACGAAGGTGAACAGAGAAGGGAAGAGTTGCAAATACGTTTTTCCAAGTGAAAATGCTTACGTGGTAAAGGACGTAAAATCCTATAAAATAGGCGTCACTATAAAAAATAAATATTGCATCAGATTATGAACGTGCATAATCTGATAGAATTACAAAGAAACGTTTCATGTTTATCATAACGCACTCACACAACGTGTGACTGACGCGTAATTTACACGGTAAGCATTATCTCATTACGTGGTTGATTATTGCGAGCGTAAATTATGTATTTTCAAATTAGACACAAATTGGTTGAAGGTGATTGTGTGAGTCACTCGTGGCTTCGATCCTTCAGGCAGTTGTGCAACCACGCAACCAGGCAGGGTATCACTCATGCGACTCCAGTAACTGGAGCCAGTTTCGTTCAACAGTTCGGTACAGTTGCTACGTTCATTCATTGTGAACCGGTTGTGAACGTGTTTGTGTTTGTGCAGTGGATGCGTAACCGGTAAGAAAGACGCACCGTTTGTTAGTGTAGTGTATTTCTTAGTTTAATTTTGTTTATCTATTCTACAATTTATGATTATTACGATCTTTAAATAAGCACTTGGAAAAAATAAAACTACTTACTTAAGGAGATAAGGCGGCTGAATACTAGGCAACATGGAAGTCGCGATTTAGATTTTCGCCAAGGTCGTACAATCAAAGCGCGTTTTTCATCTCCGTGCAGACTCAGCCTGTGGAAATGGCTGTTTGGGAAAACGTGTGATAATAATTGGGGGCACTGTCGTTTTTATGTTGTAAAGCGTAGGCTTGGGAGCTCGTACTGCCTCTCCCCACAATTCCGATGTCAATAAAACAATTCTATTATTCTCTTTACATATGTTATATTTCTGTCTTGAAGACCTAACCAAAAATATATCATTTGTTTCGCGACAATTTTAAGATGTGGGAGAACTGAACATAACATATTTTCAATAAAATATATTTTTTTTATATTTGTCGTTATTATTATTATTGTTATTGTTGATATTTATTTTTACGTTTCGGCCGGCAGTGCACCACGTTATTTCAACATTTTATTTCCTGGGTTTTAACTTTTGTACCTTTACATTCTATTCGATGCGCTTTCTTTCTTTCTTCAGTCCAAGTCTTCTCAGTTCCCGTCTCAGGCTTTCCCTGGAAACCGTAGATGGTCACGTTCCTGGATGTCTTCACATATGATCCCCACTTCTTGCAGAAATCTTTTGACCTAGATGGACTAGGCCCCCTTGGAGTTCTTACTTAGAAAATAGGCAGAGATCCGATTAGTCAATCTCTCTGGGCTCGTTCATGTCATGTGATCATAGAAGGCAACACGTGTCCATTATATTTTCTACATGTGTGTATAGTTCGTGGTTGTACCGTCTTCAGAACTCGCTGTTTTCTGTGACTGGGCGTAAGATTTTCTTCAGGATCTTTCTTTCTTTAGCTTCCAGTTTCTCGATCATTCTGGTGCGTACAGGGCATCACGTCGAATAACTGTGCAGTAGTGTTTGAGCTCAGCACGGGGGGGGGGCACAGACAGTTGGTTGTATACGTCTTAAGTTAATTGGTATACCATTTTCATCTTGTTGGCCCTTGACGCGAAGGCTTCTTTCTTAGAGACGTTGGATTGTATCCACTCGCCTAGGGTATTTAAACTTTTCTGCCCGCTCTCTTATTTAGATTTTTCTCAGTTCTCTAGGCGCTGGATTGATGTTCGTTATGAATTATTATAACGTCTCGTCGTTATAATATCGGGAACCTGGTTAATTGGCTCAGGTCAATTAAACAGGCTGCCATAATCTTAACAAACTCATAATTAACTGGAATGTAAACAAATGTTAAATAGGATCCCGTGAATTGAGGGATATTGATAGGGGTTTGTCGATTTATTCACTCACCTTTTTGGACCATGACGTCTCTTTATTACATAATGTTTTAACATCTCCGAAGAAATTTAGCAGTGAGTATATTAAAAGTAAAAACATTTACACCTCTTGTATAAACAGAATTAGATTAATTAATGAGTTAACATAGCTTTTACTGCCCTCGGATCCGAGTATTTTGTTTCAGTATATGATATTAAAATTATAATCTTTATTTTGTGCCATCTGAAGAATGGGCTTATTTAACTTTAACGTGTTATATTCGTAAAAGCATTAAACTTAACACATATTATTACTAAGCATGAAATTACAATTTTATGGTAATTAAGTCAGTCTTTCGTGTTTTACTTTACTTTCATTTGTTACTTAAGTGTCTATCATGTATTATTTTAAGTTAAGTTCTGAACCACGGAAGTTGAACTTCCGTGTCACCTGAGTGTAACATCGTCGGCGAATCGGCGCTTCTATCGGTTGTGCAGGGTGTCTTGGAGATCTTCTGGCTATCGTGCTTTGGTAAAATCTGCTGTCATTCCTAAAGATGAGTCGTCTGTCGGGTCTGTAGATTCTTGTGGTAGGTTTTGGGTTGTAACTTTCACTGGTGTTCCCATTGTTGTACCGCACATATTACTTACGGTTAACAGTTACATGTTAAAAGTTTAACATCACATTTAGGTGATGTTAGTTCGTTACAGAGATGTCATTATCATACGCTCACGTCATTTACGACATTTTTACGTCATCCGGCTATCTCACACAAGCTTCTCCTCGTTTACAGGTTTTATATTGACTACATACTTTTGTACGCTGTATCAGCAGCGGAGTCTGAGATACAAATGAACTAATTTACTATAGGGGTGAAGAGGCTGTCCGCGCGCGGGTAGTTTATCAGCGCGAAAAGTAGTTCTCACTTATTATTAATTAATATTATATTGCTTTAATTCGCTTACAACTTAATGACATCGCTCTTTACTTTTATTACTCTTTTATGTGACGAGGGGTAGTTACGGATTTATTTAGTTTCTCAAATCTAATTTTATTAACTGCTACTTTGGCAAATCGGCAGGTTACTACCGGTTTGGGGCATGGAGAAGGGTTCATTCGTACCTTATTAACGCCAATATTAGTATAATAAAATTTTTTTTTATTTTTGTGGGATTTAGGCTTATTAAATCGTCACATACTCCTGCACTTAAAGAAGACGCAGGGTCAGGGACCGATGTGTTTTCAACGGGGAAATAGATCAGAATTGCACTGGGAGTATGCTCGGAATTTCTGTGTGAAATTCCTTTCTCTCTTTTAACAATTTCCTCATGAGGTACATGAATCACTCTCAATTCACTATTTACTATTAGCAAGAGATACAGTATCTTATTAACTAATACTTAAAATACATAAAATTCAAAGTTCATAAAATACACAAAATTCATCTTAATTCTACTACTTAAGACTACTACCGGTTTTTTCTTTAGCTTTTTCTTACTCTTGTTATGGAGTTACTCTTCACAGAGTAGGTTTCACATCCTTACTGTGTTTCCTTTTCTCTTTAAAGGGTTTCGTTGAATCGTGGTTGACGAATCATTTTATTAAAATACTAGTAAAGTAATTGTAAAGTAACTGTAAAGTAACGTTACTTATATTCTGTCAGCTGACTTCTCACTTTTCTTATTCTCGATGAACAGGATCTAAGGTTGATCAGGCCTCATTCCTATTTATACGATTTGGTAATTAAGTATTGACTCAGTTCCAATATAGCAAATATACGTCTATCAAATATTACAATATAAATATACATCTATCCTTTTCTACTTCATGTATTTTCTTTGCGCACTAGCATTTTCCTTTCCGTGATAATATTTTATCTGGGAAACATGACTTCTACGTACATATTTATTCGTAGTGGGTTCATACAGTGCTACGGTTACGGGAGTTAAGTATCTGTAAATTTTGTAAGGGCCACACCATCGGTAAGATAGTTTGGAGGTGGTCTTATCAACTGCACTACTCGTCGGGTGAGTTTTGTACATCACTAAGTCTCCGACTTGATACTTTACTATCCCGCTCGTGATATTTTCGCGATTTTCTCAAGTTCACTCTTAAGTTAGCGCGAGCTTCGTTCCATATCTTTTTTATATTTTTACCACTAATTTCGTGGGGTAGTAATTCATGTATTTTCCACTTTGTGGATAATGGGTGATTCGGTTTATATTTATACAACAAATCAAAGGGTGTCGATTTATGTCCTTCATGATATGCTGAGTTGAAGGCAAATTGTATCCAGGATAGGTTCTGGTCCCAAGAGGTATGGTCGTTTGCATGGTAGGCTATTAAAGCAGATTTTAGGTTTCGCAAATACCTCTCAGCTATATTACCTTGTGGACGATACTCTGTAACGGTAATATGGTCTATGCCTAGTCTGAAACACATGTCCTTGAATTCTTTGGACTTAAACTGGGGCCCTTTATCTGACACTAGATGTACCGGTGTACCGAAGTCTTTAAGTAATCTATCTTGCAAAATCTTCACAGTGGTAGATGCTAACGCTCGTCGCATGGGATACATCCAGACGAATTTGGTAAATGAGTCTACACAAATGAGTAGCATGGTATTACCTGATTTTGAACGTGGGTAGGGGCCACAAAAGTCCAAGTAAATTTTTGAAAAGTGTGTCGTGGGAGTCTCCGAGATTATTTTACCTATGTGGCTGTTTCTCGCTGGCTTGCTCAGAGCACACAACTTACACTGTTTTACGAATTTAGCTATCTCGCTGTTCATATTTTCCCAATGGTATTCTTTTCGAATGCGATGTATCGTTTTATTTATTCCCATATGTGCTCCAATGGTGGATGAGTGGTAGTATTCCATAAGCATAGGTTTAATAATATCCGGGGCAATTATTCTCAAGGATTTTCCATTAGCTACTCTATAACATAATACTCTCTTACTCAATATATATTTTTCTGAATTATTTCCTTTAACTAGCTGTTCTATTATTGTATTTAAATACGGGTCTTGTTGTTGATACTGAGCTATATCAGTAAATGCAAGGGGGAATTCAGTAATTAGCGTATTGATAATCGATGTTTCACCACTTTCCTTATTTTGGATATTTTATTAGGCGGCTGGAACATACGGGACAGTGTATCGGCAACTACATTTTGGGTGCCTTGAATAACCTTAAACTTGTAACAATTTAATCTCAATACCCATCGTCCGATAAGACCTAACTGTTTAGGGTGATTTAATAACCAAGATAAGGCTTGATTATCCGTTTCTAACAGAAATTCTTTATGTTCTAAAAAGGGTTTGAATTTCTCAAATGCGAATACTACAGCTAAACATTCTAATTCGTATGCGGAGAATTTCTTTTCCTGGTCGGTTAGAGTTCGTGAGGCATAACTAATCGGTAATCTAGAATTATCTACTTCCTGATATATTACTGCTCCTAGTGCTACACTTGAACTGTCTGTCTGTACTACAAATGGTTTAGTAAAATCAGCTAATTGTAATACCGGGGGTGATATTATGCTTTCTTTCAGTTTTTCAAATGCAGATTGGTGTTGTGGAGTCCATTCAAATTTCACTCCTTTTTTTCTTAATGCGTTTAACGGAGCTGCTATATCAGCTAGGTGAGGGATATATTTGTGGAAGTAATTTATCATTCCCAAAAATCGGGCTATTCCTTTCGTATCCCGTGGTGGTAAAAATTCTCTGATAGCACGGGTGCGTTCTGGGTCTATACGTACCTTTCCGTCGGCCTTTACTATGTGACCTAAAAATGAAAATTGTTTAACAGCAAAATTTACTTTACTTGGGTTTACTGTTAATCCGGCTTTTTTTAATCGTGATAATACTTCACGTAAATGATGAAGATGTTGATCCATAGATTCGCTGTAGATTACTATGTCATCTAGGTAGTGATATTCAAATTTAAATTTTATGTCGTGGAATATTTTCTCTAACAATCGGCTACATACAGAACTTCCTTGGGATATTCCAAAGGGTACTCTAGTAAATTGGTACAGGTTGAATGGGATGGCGAAGGCGGTTAGGCGTTTGGATTCTTCCGATAGTGGTATTTGATGAAATGCCTGATTGAGATCCATTATGGTGAAAACTTTAGCTTTTGTAAAGTAATGGAAGGCGCTGTGGATGTCGGGGAGTGGTATGGACTCGAATTCTATCCTTTTATTTAATTGTCTGTAGTCCACAACTAGTGTAATCTATGTTTATCGGTGCCTTTAGGTACTAAAAACGCAGGTGATGAATATGGTGAAGTGGAAGTTTCTATGACTTGTTGTTCCAACAATTTATTGATTTGATTTCTCATTATTTCCATTTTTGGTGTTGATAATTTGTATGGGTGCAGTCGTATTACTTTATTGTCACTCAGGTTGATCTTGTACTCTTATCAGATTCGTTAATCCTAACTTTGGGGTGAGGACGGTGGAAAATTCTTTTATTAGTTTCTGTATTTTCAGTCTATCTTTACTTTCTAAATGATCTAATTCGGACTCGCGGTGTTCTAGGTGCGTTGCAGAAGTTTCCGTTTTTTTACTGTTATTTATTTCATAATCAAAATTATATTTTTGACTGCGGACGAATCTAAAATAATTCTTCTTATCGTACATGTCAAGAATTATACCTGTTTTACTGATAAAGTCCGCTCCCAATATTAAGTCTGGTCCTAATTCGTCGTATACTAACACTGGAAAATACCACGTTAAATTTTTAATTTTTAGTTTAATCGTAACGCTGAGTTTTATGATTAAGTTTTGTTTGTTAGCGGTACCGCATTTAATGTTCACCGGTTGACTACGTTTAACAAGATTGTGTTTAGCTAAAATATCTGCTAGCTGTTGACTGATTAAGCTCCGTGTCGATCCAGAATCAATTAATCCAAGTGTGGTAGTAACGCCAAGGTTAACTTGTATGTATGGTAATTGACACATACTGGACTTGCATGTAGTAATTGAGTTGCATTTATCGATAAATCTCTCTACGTAGGGGTCTAATTTTTTTTATTATTTTTTTTTTGTTTTCAATTTGGTACTCTCGGGTTTTACCTATTTTCACGATGCGGCGGAGGACACAGGATTTCGGATCTCCCTGCCTTACATGTTTTTTGAATAAGAGGGTTTTTGGTAGTGCTGTTTCTGTTTACAGTATCTACTGATGTGTCCAAATTTCCCGCAGTTATAACATCTTTTTTCTCTACTTACGGTATCACTTGTATTCTGTTGAGGTTGTTGATTATTCGATTTAGTTTGGTAGTGAGAAGTTGTAGGAATTCGAAATGGTCGTCTTTCACGGTGTGTTCTTGTATCTGATACCAGGGGTTGTGTTTCATTTCTACGTTGTACCTGGGGGAGTAACGAACGTCGGTTCTGATCCGAATACCATACGTTGGATGAGTGGATACTGCATTGTTCTAATTCTGCGAACGTGTTGGGCTTATTTATAAGTGCTAAGCGAGATCTCTCTTCCGGGGATAATCCTACCAAGGTTGTTTCTACTAACTGCTTTTCGCTCCAGTTTACTTGCAGTAATAGTGAAGCTTCTCTTATGTCAGCGATATAGTGGGCGAGTCTCTCGTGAGCTCCTTGTACTCGAAGTACTGTGTTTCGTTTCAGCTCTTCGTAAATTCCCGTTGGAATAAAATGTCTTATCAGAGTTGTATAGAGTTCTTCTATTGGATGTTGTGAGCTTAATGACTCCAGTACACGATCTTTTAATGGTGGTCTACATTTGGGCAGAAGGACTTGTAATATTTGGCAATCGCTTAGTTGCTGTAAGTCTTTTATTTGTAGCAGATATTTTATGAAGGCTAATAGTTTGGTGATACTCAATCCATCGGTGTATGGGATTTCCGATAACATTTTTTCTACGGGGTTAGTTATCTTTCCGTAGAGGTCCGCACTAAAGTTTACGTGAGGTGTTATTCTAGGAGGTCCCAATGCTTGATTTGTCATCGCTGAGGGTGGTAACGCATACTGATTGGTGAGATTGTGGAGGGCATTGGGAGGTGATGCTTGAGCTATCGGTAGGGTATTCACGTTCCTATTCAGTAACTGATCATTACTCGGTTCTATCCTTGATACCGGGGGGGATTCGAAATTCACGGTAGTGGGTCGCTGTTCTAGGGTAGGTGATTGAAATGGGGCGATATATAATTTCGTCAGAGCTTCTTCAATTTCATCCATTTTAAATGAGTCGGACTTTCTACGTAATTCTCTTATTATTGTGGGTAATTGCTGTAATGCTTCATCAGCAAATTTTTGCACATCTGGGGGAATTACAGTAACTTTGGGCCAGTTTAATAAATTATTTATCCGACGGGTTAAATGCTCTATTCTCTGTGTGGTACGTAAGATTATAGCGGGTGATTTTTCGTCGTGGAGGGTTTGCGATATTGACGTCAATTCCCTATACTTCGCATAACATGTTTCTCTTTCGCTATCAAGATCTATTTCGCTTAATCGACCTAACTGTGCCGGTGTATCTGGCCTACTTTCGCGTAACATTTTGCGTAGTTCCGCGACCGTTACGTTCGCGTAAGGGGGTCCGCGCAACAGTGCTTCATAGCATAATTCGTCTTTTAACAACAAATCTGGATTGAATTGAGCCATGTTCTTAAGATGCTAGGTCTTATACACTCCTTATTCTACTTATACTGAACACTCTATTTTACTATCTTTAGGTTTAGTAAAAATTTAAATACATGAGAGATATTTACAAATAGGTGATACGAGAGAATCGAATCTCGCCTCAGAGAGAGAGAGAGAGAGGAGAGAAATCTCACACAGCCATATTTTAATTTTCAACATATGGTTAAAATATGTTGTTACTGGGCAAAGGGGGTCAAAAACTTTGTATTAGACAATAGAGGGAGGTGGTGTATTGTCTACCTTGAATTTGCAGCTTGTAACAATGGGATTGTTTCGTACAGGCGGTTATTGTCCTGTCCGAGATTGTCGTCAAACCGACAAGTTGGGGAAGGAATTTTTGAACAGGCACGAACCTGGGCTTACAGCATTTAAATATCCTTACCTGTATTATGTTGCGTAATAATGATTATAAAACTCTCTATCCTAATTTATGAGTTTACTTATTGTAATACGAGTTCTTATTTTGATTAATGTAATTTTTTATTTTATTTTTTTTATTACTTATTATTAAATGTTAAGGCCAATTACTAACCCTTAAAAAATATGTGTGTGTACCAGAGTACACAGGTAAGAAGTGAAACTTCTTTATGACATATCATTTTTCTACTATTTACAACTTCACAGAAATTGGGTAGATAAAGCTTAAGAAAACAAATAAATATTAAAATCACGCTCACGTGTTGGATTTTTAATACTTGCTAATTTTAATAGATTTATATACATTTACTGATACTTACAATCAAAAAGTGAGGTTAACCTCAAATAAATATTAAAATCACGCTCACGTGTTGGATTTATCAAACGAAATATATAATCACTCTCACTTTTACTATAAATTCACTTGAATTTGAATTACTTTGCTTTCAATAACCAATTTTTCATTGAGGATGATGGATTGGCCATGGGTTCACCTCTCTCGTCTATTGGCCGACGTTTACTTGAATTTTTATGAAAACTCTCATTTGCTCTCACATAACAAATAATAAGTCTTTTTATTTTATCACTTTCAAACTAATATATTATTCTTTACGTCACTATACTGAACTTTGATAAAAAAAAAACAACATGGCGCGTAACCGAAAATCGTGACGATTTTTTTTTTACATTGCTATAAAATTTCTCTCATACGTCGATAAAGAAGTTTCACTTCAATAATAAAGACTTCTTATTTCACTACAAGCAAAAGGGAGAGTTGCGTATTTTAAATTAACACGGTAGTTAAACTAACAGAGTGAATAATTCTACAAAATATTAAATGACAACAGCAGAGTAACGTATTTTATTTTGCTGTTGTCACTGGCGCATTAAAACAAAAGTAGCAGAGTTGCGCATTTTATAACGTCTCGTCGTTATAATATCGGGAACCTGGTTAATTGGCTCAGGTCAATTAAACAGGCTGCCATAATCTTAACAAACTCATAATTAACTGGAATGTAAACAAATGTTAAATAGGATCCCGTGAATTGAGGGATATTGATAGGGGTTTGTAGATTTATTCACTCACCTTTTTGGACCATGAGATCTCTTTATTACATAATGTTTTAACATCTCCGAAGAAATTTAGCAGTGAGTATATTAAAAGTAAAAACATTTACACCTCTTGTATAAACAGAATTAGATTAATTAATGAGTTAACATAGCTTTTACTGCCCTCGGATCCGAGTATTTTGTTTCAGTATATGATATTAAAATTATAATCTTTATTTTGTGCCATCTGAAGAATGGGCTTATTTAACTTTAACGTGTTATATTCGTAAAAGCATTAAACTTAACACATATTATTACTAAGCATGAAATTACAATTTTATGGTAATTAAGTCAGTCTTTCGTGTTTTACTTTACTTTCATTTGTTACTTAAGTGTCTATCAAGTATTATTTTAAGTTAAGTTCTGAACCACGGAAGTTGAACTTCCGTGTCACCTGAGTGTAACATCGTCGGCGAATCGGCGCTTCTATCGGTTGTGCAGGGTGTCTTGGAGATCTTCTGGCTATCGTGCTTTGGTAAAATCTGCTGTCATTCCTAAAGATGAGTCGTCTGTCGGGTCGTAGATTCTTGTGGTAGGTTTTGGGTTGTAACTTTCACTGGTGTTCCCATTGTTGTACCGCACATATTACTTACGGTTAACAGTTACATGTTAAAAGTTTAACATCACATTTAGGTGATGTTAGTTCGTTACAGAGATGTCATTATCATACGCTCACGTCATTTACGACATTTTTACATCATCCGGCTATCTCACACAAGCTTCTCCTCGTTTACAGGTTTTATATTGACTACATACTTTTGTACGCTGTATCAGCAGCGGAGTCTGAGATACAAATGAACTAATTTACTATAGGGGTGAAGAGGCTGTCCGCGCGCGGGTAGTTTATCAGCGCGAAAAGTAGTTCTCACTTATTATTAATTAATATTATATTGCTTTAATTCGCTTACAACTTAATGACATCGCTCTTTACTTTTATTTCTCTTTTATGTGACGAGGGGTAGTTACGGATTTATTTAGTTTCTCAAATCTAATTTTATTAACTGCTACTTTGGCAAATCGGCAGGTTACTACCGGTTTGGGGCATGGAGAAGGGTTCATTCGTACCTTATTAACGCCAGTATTAGTATAATAAATTTTTTTTTTATTTTTGTGGGACTTAGGCTTATTAAATCGTCACATTATATTTCTCAAACGAGATCTGGAGGTTTGTCTTTGTGCTTTCGGGTGATGATGATTTGGTGTCTTTAAGTAGAATGGACAGTTTATTTCTCCAAGTGTAATAACAAACTGACGATCTTGTTTACCACGTCGTCAACACTTCCTTAACGGAAATTTGAAGGTGTTCCTATATAATCAAAATAATTAACTCAGTTCCGTTTGTCGTAACATTAAAATAATCTTTGACGTTCCCGTCTGTGCTAAGCAAAGAGGATTACGCTAAAAACACATGGTGGGTAAACGCTTCCTATTAATTACTAATAATTTTAACACGATCAACTCAAAATTTATGTAGAACTTGACGTTCATAATATGAGAGATTATAGGAAACTAAACTGATAATAACTGACATTATTGTTTATATAATTTTACAGCAGAAAGTCATTTATTTAGTGTTTTCAAAATATGATATGAAATATTTATGTTTTTGTTTACCCCGAACTCTTCAATTAATTATCAAAAAATTATATTTTGTCTTTGATAATTTACAATGGCTGTCTATCTACTATATAGGCCTATATATGTTTGTTTTAATATAAGTTACTGTCCAAGTGTTTGTTTATTTTAATTTCTCGAGTATATTTTATTGAATCCTTCTATTCAACTGTTATAAAACAAAATAAAATTCAACATTATAAAATAAATATTAACTATGGAGACTTGCTGGAAGGTACTGTAGGGTTTTGAACGTACTTGTCGAATGGACTGCTGTCTTATGTTTTTATATTTTTTTTTTGCGGCAATTGATTATTATATTATTTTAGCAAAATAATAAAAAAAATTCCTTTGCTAGTAATTTGCAGATTTATTAAACCTACTTGCACGTTTGTAATTCTGCAAGTCATTCATCATGTAACATATTATATTAGGAAATTATTTAGTTGCAGAAAAAATTTAGTATTTTGATAATATATGATAATAGTGTGTATGTGCGTATGTGTTTGTGTACGCGCATGTATTTGTAAGTTAGAGAGAGAGAGAGAGAGAGAGAGAGAGAGAGAGAGAGAGACAGACAGAGCGTGCTAAAGAAAGAAATTTGAATCAGATACAAGTTGTTGGCTGATTTGTTGATTTATAGTAACATTTCATTAAACACTTTTTAAGAATCAGATAAACTGATTATCTCAAAATGTTCGTAGTCATTGGTTGCAGGATCAGTCCAGAGTAAATTAATAAATAGAATCATACATTTTTTTATAAAGGCTAGAAACTACTACTGATCGACTGATAAAAAAAGCCGTTATCAGAGCCCGGATTTGCATGCAAGAATCGTGTTTGTTTTTGCATATCCAGAGGTATGCGGAAACGATACGCTTTGGCACGCAATTTGACTGGTGCACATAAACGAATGCGATTGGATAAAATGATTTTGTATGCATATTTGAGTATTATCAAAATATAAATGCATATTTGACACGACATTATCGTGGTAAATCATTAGTTGATTCAGTTTTGTTATCAGCTAATTAGAAAAGTTTCTGCAGTCAGCTAACTATAAAAAAAAACGTGTTGAGACTTGTGTTGTGAAAACTTAATAATATGCAGCTCTGAAGTTTCTTAACAAAATAAATAAAAAATATGTGTGTGTACCAGAGTACACAGGTAAGAAGTGAAACTTCTTTATGACATATCATTTTTCTACTATTTACAACTTCACAGAAATTGGGTAGATAAAGCTTAAGAAAAATAATGTTTACTAGATTTACAGTCATATTTATTAATACTTGCTAATTTTAATAGATTTATATACATTTACGGATACTTACAATCAAAAAGTGAGGTTAACCTCAAATAAATATTAAAATCACGCTCACGTGTTGGATTTATCAAACGAAATATATAATCACTCTCACTTTTACTATAAATTCACTTGAATTTGAATTACTTTGCTTTCAATAACCAATTTTTCATTGAGGATGATGGATTGGCCATGGGTTCACCTCTCTCTCGTCTATTGGCCGACGTTTACTTTAATTTTTATGAAAACTCTCATTTGCTCTCACATAACAAATAATAAGTCTTTTTATTTTATCACTTTCAAACTAATATATTATTCTTTACGTCACTATACTGAACTTTGATAAAAAAAACAACATGGCGCGTAACCGAAAATCGTGACGATTTTTTTTTACATTGCTATAAAATTTCTCTCATACGTCGATAAAGAAGTTTCACTTCAATAAAGAAAAAAACACCGGACGAGACTACTTTACGCAAAACATGTTGCCATAGGTATAATCGGTATGTAATTTGTAATATTCGGAGTAGCCTACACTGAAACACGACAATACACAGATTTCATAGTGCATGTAATGACGAGTTGGTGCGTGCAACGGAGCCAGAGATTTTGCGCGTACGGACATCATGATCATGTCGTTGAGAAAGCTGCTGGCGAATTCTGCTGTCGGAGTACAGTTTGCGGAAGCAGCAGAACACGATAATACACAATAGCGGTGGCCAACAATCGCACAGTACTGCAACTGATCAATAAGGGATCCGGTATGTGCCTGTTAGAACCGGCGAATCGGTCAAAGTGGACACGAACTTAACAAAACGGTCAGTCCGGTGTGGTTCAATCCAGTTACTCTTCCGGACTCGTCAAGAGTAGATAGTCTTATTGTCTTATTGCAGAACGTCTTTTGGCCGTGAAGATTAACGCCGATTACTTCATGACAGTCTATGTTTTTAGTACGCTACGTGCGACTCCCTTGAAAGGAAACGATTATTGGCGTCAGGCGTTTGTAATCAGGGGCCTTGTCGACGATAGTAGTTGTGTCCCAGTCACTATTTTTTGTTTCGCTGATGCCGTTACTGAACGGCCAGCTTTTTGTTACAGATTAATGTTAGATACTTTTTTTCAAATTAATTATACGTTAGAAACAAGAAATTAGCTGTAGTAGACTTATTCGTTTAAGTAAATTTCATAATATTATAGGGCATAATTCAGTCCATTTGTTTGTAATGATACACTAGATGAGTAGAGGTTTATTCAAAGAAGAGAGTGAGTATTAGGTGAAATACTGTCACTTTGAAAAAAATTTGCTTTGAACAAGATACTGGCGTAGACTACACGCTCTTTAAAAGAGCGCACATTAGTGTTAATTGTTTCCACATAGATGTAGCTGTTGCTACTGAATGTAAAAGGATTGGTATTTTGGTTGCATTCTGGACCGAAGATGGGCTTTAGCTATGTCACGGTGACAACCACAAACTAGTCGTGTGAAGTGGCTACAAAATATCCGTATGCAACTTAACAGCAGTGTTGTGATAAAACTTTGCCGACTGATGCTCTATAGAATGGTGAAGCCATATTAAATTCCGCCCAGTGGTTCTTGATATTAGCCCGAACCGGGTAACCGGGGATTTTGTTTTGTGTTTTGAATAGCGATTAACGGCGAGATCACATTACTAAAAGACGGTTTTTTTTAATTAGGTACTCGTTGCGAGTTAACAATTCATTTTAGTAAGAATTAAGCGATCAATTATGATTAAATTATGCATAAAACATTCGTTTGTAAGATGTTTTGTAAAAATTTACTACTTTTAAAGACTAATGCCTCGCGGACACTTTTGCACAACTTTGGATTAGCCACGAAAGCTCTCGGGCGGCTGAGTTTTCTTGGACTTCTGTAAATGACAGAATCACTGGTTGACTCACTGTTGACATTTCTACAAGTGATTCTCGAGAATAACCCGAACAAACAGACGCCAACCTGGAAATTTTACTGTACACACACACACAAAAGCCCCGGGTGTGCAGACCCGAAATGGTAGCTACGCTGCTTCTGGTAGGTCCCCCAGAATGTGGGGGCCGACCCGTTGTTGATGGGAGGTGGGCCAGGGCTTGCTTTAGCTTTGCTAAATCAACTCCTCGGAGGTCAGTGAGCCCCGCAGGCAGGGTACGCCCTGTCTGTGACCCGGCCGGCATCGGGGGTGGATCCGGGGTAACCCGAGCACATTCCCGATGTATTGGGTTGGACTCGAGGTTAGTCTGTGGTTTCGGCTGTGGGGCGTCGACTCTGTGTCCGTCTTGTGCGGTAGAGTTGGATATTATTTTCTGCTGTTAAATCCTAGATTAACCCGTGGAGGTTAGAGCTGCACGTCTCAAACCCAAGGGTACTGACCACAACATCGTCAGGCGCCTGGTCAGTGTTCAGAACAATAGACCTCCAGCTCGACGGAGAGCCGGGGATGGTATAAGCAAAGGCTTGAAACATCTCCGTTAGAGTTTCTGCACACGCGCGCGCGCGCGCGCACACACACACACACACACACATTACATGTGCATTGTTTGTTAATATTTTACTAACAAACAGAATTATTACTGTTGCACACCACTATAGAAAAATTATTCCGATTAGCGCTTTCAAGCTTCTCAGTTCATTGTCAGATTGGAAATCTGAGAAGCTTGAAAGCGCTAATCGGAATAAGTTTTCTATAGTGGTGTGCAACAGTGATAATTCTGTTTGCGATTATAATCACTAACACAACTTTCTTAATTAAACTTCTAATATTTTATTCACTACACTTGCATAAACATATTGTGATTTATTATAAGTAGCTGTCAAATTCTTATAATAAATAAAGATCACTCAGCTACAGGAACTTATATGTTTATGCCTATACGTAAAAATAAAATTTCTGAGCACAAAATGGACCTTTGTAAACACGTGGGGCTGTTTTAAAGTAAACGTCAAGCCAAACGGTAGTTTTCATTACAATAGTTGCCCGACGACGTGAATTTCTCGGAGTTGGGCAATACCACAGATTAGTGGCGAGGGCGGTCGAATAAAAACGTCAAGTTACATAATTAACTAGCCGTAGGTAACTTGTAATTATGTTTCGCAGAAGCTACCACATAGTCTAAGTCGAGCGAGTTGCCTCCGCGATACGTTATCGTGTAACTATAGAAGTTTCTATACATAAGTAACCGTTTTATGATTGACATTTTACACAATTATTTGAATAGTGTCAATGACAATATGAAGTTTACACTAGAAATCGAAGATAACGGTAAATTAAACTTCTTGGATCTTACTGTCAGTAGGCATGGAAATAAAATTCAGTTTGGTATATACAGAAAGCCTACTGCTACTGATATCGTTATTCATGCTACATCCCATCATCCGATGACTCATAAGATGGCCGCCTTTCATAGTATGATCAGCCGTCTCTTGTCAGTACCCCTTAGCTTGCATGATTACTATAACGAGTTGAGTATCATTAAACACATCGCGTCCTCTAACGGTTACAAGGAATCATTGATAGACAGCATCCTCAGAAAACGTAAGAAAGATAAGGATACTAACACACGTGGTACACCTAGGGAGGGAACGCATAAATATGTCCTGACTCCTTACACGGACCTTATGCCCAAGATTGTAGCACCTATTCTGAAAAATAATGGCAATCTTATCGCTGCCTATAGAACAACTAATAACATTTTAAATATCTTGCGCGCTCATGAACCTACAGCCCTCGAGAAGAAAACTGGGGTATACAAATTGATGTGCGATGATTGCGACGCGTTTTATGTGGGACAGACCGGCCGTGGTTTTTTAAAAAGGTTCGTTGAACATAGGCCACCCACCAGTTATCGTGCCCTTGAAAACGTGAAATCTAGTTTTGCTAAACATCTTGTCGACGAAAATCACGGTAGCACTGATTTTAAGACTAACTTAGTCCCCCTCCATATTTGCAATAAGGGACAGTATATGAACGCTCTCGAAGAATTCGAGATTTATAAAGCTTATAATAATAGTGACACCAGGCCATTTGTTTTGAACGATCAACTAAACTTTAAGTCGAATGTTTTATATGATACTGCTCTGCGACATCTACCGAGCGATGAGTGATATTACTTAGTACGCGTTCAGCCGGCGTGAGGTGTTCACCTTGGAGCCTACACGCCTGCTTAATGTTGTAGTTTCATTAATTTATTCATTGTGTGTTTTGGGTTTTAATATTTTTAATGTTTGACGATTCATCCTCAATTGAGGTTGAAGAATATGTGTTTTACTCCTGAAGATGGGACAAGCTGTTCCGAAACATGTTGAGTTAGTATAACATCACAAGTATAAGAATTAAGTCTCTGACGGTGAGTAACGTAGTTTATTTGATAAGTAACCGTGTCACAAAACTACTCCCGGGTTGATATCGAGGGAGTGGTCTGTTTTATATAATCATTGCTACCTCCGCCTTATGGCAGCCGTTCACCAGTCTTCATCTCGCACTTCACTTTCGTCTTCTTCCTGTTTTCGTGAATACTTTCATCTTATTCTTTCTCACATCTTTCTTCTTCTTTTTCTTCTGTTTCTTCTTCTTCTGAGAAACATTTTAAGAATATTTAAAATAAATAGCTCATCAATATCAAGATCGTATGTTGACGCTGGAGTAGGTTGCCAAGGGAAGTTTTAGCGTATAGCCTACACCCCGACGTAGAGGAAACGGTATAAAAGCTCTCACTTCTTAGCTTAGCAACGATTCGTGCGTGTTCGGTTAACGTCGGATTTGGCAGCAGTGAGGGGAAATTTCACTGATTCCGATTATAATATAATTTTGGAAAACGTCCTCTTCTCCGATTATGTTGCAAATATGCATAATATAATATAACGTAACCATTTAAGGGCTAATATATTATACATACAGTAGTACTATACATATTATATTATTAATATAATAATACCTTTTATAGAATTATTATCCATATTACAGTATTATACACACACATATATATATATATATATATATAGTAACATTACATAAACAGTACCTAATACTGAGTAAACTAAAGGTACGATATTCTTTAATAAAAAATATAAAGAAATACCTATTATTATTGTTTTTAAAAAACTAATAATAAAAGTCAGTAGGTATCCCATTCCCCAAGTCAGAAATGAATGACATTTAAGTATCATACTATAAAACGTTTGTATAATCTTTACACTAAACAATAAACACTTTAGTAGTGAAAAAACAGTGTAATAAGTGGTGCTATAGAAGTGCAGTGTACACAAAGTGCAACATAGTATGATATGTAATATTAAAAAGACATCAATCACAAGTTGTGATAAAGATGCAGAACTGTTATAATAAACAATAAGTTTAGTAGTAAGTTATTATAGTTTTATTTTGTTAGGCCACAAAGGCAATATCAGTGTAAGTAAAATGTTATTATGTTTATTGTTTGAAGGATCCAGGGTTAGGTAAGAAATTAATCACTGCTAACTAGAATAAATTATAAAGAGATAGTGGAAGATAAAATAGGGCCTAGAGCAGTAATACATTTACAGAAATAAAAGTCAGAAATAAACTAATTAAAAACAAATAATAAACTGAAAATATAAAAGAAAACTAAATGTAATAAAAAACACTTTCAAGTAATGACTGAAAGGTATATTAAATAAGTTTATGTAATGGGTATGAGAAAATAATGTTGAGAGAAAATAGTGCCTAAAAACCAGAATCTTGTTAATAAAAAAACTATAGATTATAACCATTAAATTATAACATACAAGTATCTAAGTTTACGTAATAATATAAAGAGAAACATTATGTAAATTAAATTTAATTAGAGTTAACATTTATAAAGGAGTATTTTTCCTAAAAAATGGAAGAACTAATAATATCTTAATACTAGCCTATTTACTAAAACTGTACCTAGGTTAGCCAATAAAAACTCATCAATTTCTTGGTTACTAACGGTAACAGCGTTAACAAGATGGGAGAATTGTTAAATTTGATTTCAAGAGAGTAGATGACAGAAATAATGTCCAGCAGTTTTCAAAAGTATTAACTGCAGTTTGAACCATCCACTATTCAAAATTGACGAAACGATTCAGCATAAGAAACTACGTCTGGGACTTCCATTTAAACATACTAACTGATGCGGGAATATCCAAGAACATTGAAAATTTTATCCGACCATAAGATCGCTTGAAAAATTTGAAACAGTCATTACGTTGGTGAGATAGCCTACATTCATAAACTAAAAAACTACACATCACCACCAAGTAACGAACACTAGAAACCAGTACAACATAATTCAATTTATAAGAAAACTTAGTGTGAACATTTTAAACTTTATTTATTTAATCCAAAACAGTAAAAACGTGGTCTCATTAGAACTTTCCAGCAGCCATATTTATTTTTTGCAATCGGTATGAATTCGAGTAGCCTGCGCTCTGGCGTCTAAAAAACGAACTTATTGACTCAGACTTTAAGAATAAAAATATTATTTATTGTAAAGTGTGATACTCTTATCTAAGCATTTCTGACTTTCTTACAGCTCAAATAATCCCCAAATAACCCTGAGATAAATAATTTATTAATTTTACTAATAACTATAATTGAATATATCTGTTGTGTTATAGAAAAACTTATATCGAAAACTGTTGTAATTTCGATAATAGTCGATCTGAAAATCGATGAACTGGATTTAATAGTTTCCAGAAAATTAACCAATTTCAATCAATAAATACCTTTCTTTTGGGGAATTGACTTTGTATTATTCTTTGTAGATAGCAGATTTGTTACAGGAAACCGGTGAATAGCAGAGAAGAGTGCGAAAGTTAGCGCAGTCATCATAGCATATGAAGTACAACGGCCAACATAACCTGTCACTGGTTATCACATTGAAAACAGCTGATGCAAAGCGCGTTTAAATAAAACGATAAAACAGTACACCAAGAGAGGAACTCTCTCTCTCTCTCTCTCTCTCTCTCTCTCTCTCTCTCTCTCTCTCTCTCTCTCTCTCTCTCTCTCTCTCTCTCTCTCTCTCTCTCTCTCTCCCCCTATCAACTGAACTGTAATACCTCCCGTAATACCTGCAAGGAGATAAAAAAAAAAAAGGCAAAGGATCCCGTGATTTATTTTAACGAAAGAATTACACAATAAACAAAATAACACAGTCAGAGTATCAAAGAGACGTAACACATAGAGAAACATACGTAGAAAGCTCGCGCGGTACGTTACAATATATATATATATATATATATATATATATATTGTTACAACACAAATAAGCCAACCCAATACCAGGGATGAACAAAACAATATTGAATCTAAAATACTACTTCATGTTAAATAAAAATGATTAATTTAAATAAAATATAAAAACTATGACTCGACAAACGACGACTTGACCTAACCCAAGTGATTGACCCAACAAAAGGAAACAAAAGAAGAAGGGAACCACGAAAAACAAACGAGAATAAAACCAAAGAAGAGAAGAAAGTGATTGATGAAACCAAAGGAAGAAGGAAAAAATCCAAAACCCAAACAAAAATGAAACAAGTTCATGGAATTAAACGACCCAATGTAACACGTCGAAATGTACCCAAAGGAGAAGATGGAAAAACAAAGATATTAACCAAATACGATGAAAATGAAGAAGGAGGGAAATAGATAGAAATGAAAACCAATAATGATACACAAACAAGTAATAAAGCAGAGGAGAAGGAGAAATAATGCACTCAAGAATAATATTGGAACCAAGACCAATAATTACCCTATGAGAAAGGAAAAAGTAACTGTTATTACCCATTAATGGACAACAATGATTTAGGGAAGAAACCCTATTAAACAAGGTTAAAGATTAAAATGATAAAAAAAAGCAAACTAAACCCCAATTTAGAATTAGATGTAAGAATAGTATTGTAAGAACATAAAATTGTTAATAGTATTAAGGATATATTGTAATGAAAGAGAAAAAACGAATAGTGAGATAGTAATTAGAGGGATTACCTATTCAGAAACACTTAAAATACAAAAACCTTTGTGAAGTGCAAAATGAAAGTGTAAAACCCCAAAGTGTAGTGATAAAGAAGGTACACTAAATAAATTATAATTAACTATAAATAATTTAAGAGTGAAGGTAATGTTTGAATGAAAATAGTGTAAAGTATAGAATGGAACTATAGTGAAGAGTAGTGAGTGATAAAATCATTAACAATTAATCAATCCTAAAGAACGCTAAAAGTTTAATAGTGATAAATAATAGTGAGTAAGTATATTGTGAAAAATGGTATTAAGTATAAACTATAAAGAGATATTGAACACTGGAAAGTGATAATTACCATAGTCAACAAAACTAAAAATGTAATTAAGGAGTTTTAAAAGCAAGTAAAGATTGTTTAGAAGGTTAAGGAATTAGATACAAATCAAAAACACCCATGTTAGAAGGGATCATGATAAGTCCATAATGGCTACTCAGGCCTATGAAAGTGCCTAACTGTCAGAAACAAACAACTACAAATTATAACAAATTAACAAAGAAATTAGCAAATCTGAGGTGAAGGATTCACCAAGAATAAATTGTAAATCATGTATAAAACAAAATATTATAATAAGCATTTGTATACAAAAAGAAATGTAATTAACAAGTATTAACATAATTGTAAAAACATAAAATCTAAAATTACCCAAACTTGTGGGGTATCAAAATAATCTATGAAAGGAAATAAATACTATAGTGACAATATTTAATAACCAGGAAGGAAGATAGAGGAATAACAGCAGTCAGAAGATATACGAAGAATTCGAATTTTGATAATAATACTTCATCTCAAAATCAACCAATCAAAATCATGCAGTTGCCATGGAAACGGCAGTTGAAGAGAGGATTACCGTTGAATACCGTTAGACAGAAGTGAAGCGTCAGTCCAAGAATGCAGAAGCCAATGTTGGGAAGAACGATTTTCTGTTAAAGTAATGTAAAAAAGTAATTAAAGTTCCTAACCATGACAGTATAAGAAGCAGACGACCATTTATAGCAGTCAACTCGAGATCCAGGATAATTAAACGGCAAATTAACCGAAAAGAACAACCAGATACGTTATGAAAAAGACGCCCAACCCATTGAAGCCACAAAAGTAATGAAAACAGAACTTATTGCAGCCAAATCCTACCCAATCAAACGAACGAAGACACTAAGTCATGCTGAGGTGTTAAGTACAATTAAATTACTTATTTTCCAAAACCCTAATCACTCTAAATTTTACGAAAGGTAAATTTATCTCACTATAAACAAATATTTCTCTTTCACAGATTATTTAAGTAAAATAAAACTCGCTAAAACACTTGTTAACGTTAAATATAACCTATTAGTTAAACACGAACTTACAAAACACATTTAACGACACCACAGAACAGATTGTAACATCACACATTATTATTTATGTACACGTAGAATAAGGTAATATATTTTTATTGTAACCATAGGAATTCTTTAGCTCATAGTCACAAGAATCCACGATTTTGGAAACAAAAAATAATTGTAATACTTTAACGTACACAACCATGCAAATGCTGATCGTTTCCTTAATCGATTCGTCAAGCCCAGAGGACAAGAGTTTCATGTAATCAGTCGGTGCAAATTTTATCATTATATAATTGTCAATTTGAATATTTTAATTATCACTTATTAAAAATCACTATTACAGGGAGTAACCGTCGTTATTATTTCATAGGGAATGCTTTATATATTACTAGTGTTTACTTAAGAATAGATTTGACGAGAAGCGAACAAGTTGTCATTTGCGCAGCAGCATCGACAATTCAGACGGCAGTGCGAGCGGGAATTATTTAAACGCCCCGACCGTCATCGCTGGAAACCCATCATACAATAATTTTAGTTGTTTTATATAACGACTTGGCGCCACCCGGGATTAACACACCCCTATAAGCAACAGGTAAGGTTACTGCCGTGTTATACAGGTGATTACCGCAACGCTACGGACATCGCTAGCTGCGAACATTAATGTAACGACCCCGGTGCGAGACGAACGCACTACTAACCAATACACATACAAAATTGGTGTACATTTTACAGGTAAGACGACCATAAAAACATTCAGATCGTTACAATATATATATATTACAACGCTACCTTTCGTCTAACACAATTATCTAATATTTGTGATGTTAGATAAAATGTTACTTACCCGTGATATTACTTTACCTGGGCGCCAGAACAAATCCCAGATACAAATGACACGGTTTCAGCTTAGCTCAGCACATGGAGACACTCTTTCTCAGGATTCGTTCAGTGATTGTGGTTTTCAAGGGGAATCGTTACAAACAACACTTTAATATTTGCTTGATTATTTAATTGACTGTTATTTAATTATTTTTAAACTTTAAGTTGTTAATGGCAGGACTTAATTCTACCATAACACTTATATTTATTGAGTGAGTGTGAAAAGTAATGATTAAGACGCTCAAACGACCTATAGCTCTTATCTGGTTTGATTAAGAGATTTCTATTTCCCAAACCAGTGCTAAAGAACAGGTCTGCAATAATTTGCACGTCCAATACTACACACCACTTTCCATTCAACACTCTTATACTATATTAAAGCTAATCTTATAGTTAAATACAAAGTGTGCTTTTCTTAGTGTCCTTTTAAAATTGTGTATTGTTTTATTATTTGTTTAGTGCTTATATCATTGATCAATGAATCTATTTCTTACTGTTTGATGCATAAACCGAAGATAGGAATCTGTAGAGGTCCTCCTTTTGGTGGTGTTGCACAGAAGAATGGATGTTGATCAATGCTGTTGAAGATGCCCTGGCAATTACAAATGCTGTAGCCTTCTGTTGCACAGGTCCTTCACGGCTGTTGTTAATTAATTAATTATTTAATTAATTAACGGTTGTTTTACGCAGCGAGTGTTATTGAACGTTATGTATTCATCTACACTGCGGACTACTTCTCGAATTAGAACTTAATTCGCACTTTTGCGTGATTTGAAAATTTCTGTATGTAAATTATACACGTCTAGTGTGTTGAAGTACCGAACGAAGAGTGATGTTACCCCTCGCTTTTAGCTGGCGTCAGTTTTAAATACGGGCTGCTGATTGGTTGCACAAATAAATCATGCGTTTTTCCAGTTTCGACAATCTCGAACAAGTCGCTCAAACACTCCGTGACAGGTTCCAAACGGCAGAGAAATTCTTGTCAAAATCGTACTTCCTGTATTTGCAAATCGATTGATCACAGGTATTTGGAAATGTGTTTCCGAAGATATGACCACAGAATATTGTTCCTTAGGTCTTTATCTGTGTGTGTGTGAAAACACCTTATTCCTACGTAGCGTAATTCTCTCGTTATTCCTGTTGGCGTGCGTCATCCGTATAACTTCTTCAATTGTTAATTATATTAACTGAGTTTGCGGCTACTTATAAAGCTTTTCGTGCTGAATACTATGCTGTTTTCAGAATTGCCGTATATTTATAACTTTTGAAGTTATCGCAGGTTGAACTGATAATTCGCTTTGAGTAAAATAACATGTTTGAACTGGATTCTGATGTAGCGGTGACGTGGTTAGAGTGAGATGGCTGCGATTATACGCTCTCTCTCTTACTTACGGCGTTACACTCGTACCGTCTATAGCTTTCATATAACGCTCTGATAGGACGCTATTATGAATCGTTATATATACCCCCACTCGGTATAAAAAAATTGATTATTTAAATCATTAATTTTTTTTTGAATGTACAGTTTTACACTGAATAAAATTTTGCACATTTACTTTAGCACTTTTTCCCGCACAAAACTTGCACTTATACAATGTTACTTACATCTATCTTATAACTAAAGATTACAATGTTTCTTAACCTAACATGGTATATTGGAAATTTATATGATCATTTTTAATCATCATTTTGGATTAATTAATGTCAATAATTTAAATAACAACACTACATTTATTTAAATAATATTTTTAATATTATTATTAATATTGATTCAAAACAATTATTTATTTATTTTATTTGACCAGGTTTGACTCTCATACCTTATGGCTCAAATTATTATTTCTTTATGGGTCAATACTTTGTTTATATTTTCTTAAACTATCCCCATGGTAATTTCCTATAATTTTATTTTTCTCTACATCTTTTAACAGATATGTGTACCTTGCAATCTGTTTTTCTATCCTATAAGGTCCCATGAATATCGGAAAGAACTTGGCCGTGCTATTATCTATGGCAGAGGATACAGGATTCGCTTTCACTAGCACTTCCTCTCCTTCCACAGACCTTACCAACTTGTGAGTACGATTATATCGTTCTACTCTCTTTTGACCTCTTTGTATTCTCTCTTCTGCTATCCTGGGTTTTTACCTCATATGGGATAGGAAGATTGTAGTTGGGTGGATTTTTTATGGTTTTGGTCCATACATGTACAGGTTCTTTATTAATAAACAATTCTGAAGGTGTGTACCCCGTTGTTTCATTGCATGTATTATTTATACAATCTGAAATAAAACTTAAGTAGTATACCCACGCAGAATGGTTCTGATTACACATTATTCTAAAATACCTCCCTAATTCTCTATTTACTCTCTCAGCTAAATTGGCTTGAGGGTGACGTATGGATGTAAGAATAGGTTTAATATGTAATTCTTCCAAGGTTTCTCTCCATAGGTTATGGGTGAACTGTTTTCCTTGGTCGGACAATATTTTCCTTGGTTTACCATACTGTGGGATGTAGAACTTCGTCAATGCTCTAAGTGTTGCTTTTTTCGTGGCTCTTTGGACTGGGTATAATTTCACAAATTTGGAAAAGAAATGTACCGTCACTAGAATGTGCTTTACCCCTCCTTTTGCTTTTGGTAGAGGCCCGTAATAATCCACAGCTAGTAACTCTCCTTTCACTTTGGCTTGGATTGTTTGCATTTCTACCCTTGTAGCTAAGTTTGGGTGTTTACATTTCTGGCACAGGTCACAAGTAGATAATAATCTTTTCATGCGTTTTGCTAACCCTTTTCCTATGAAACTTTCTGTTAAGGCTAGATAGCATTTCTTAAATCCAGCGTGGTCCAATGACAAGTGGCATTCCCAAATAAGTTCATCTATCATACAACTAGGTAATAGTAACTTCCACTTATGGGAACATAGCTTATATACCTTACCGTCGTATATGGAAAATCCTGGTTTTGAGTTGGTAACTGCACTCCTCCAAGCTACACTAATCCTAGGGTCTAGTTGTTGATGAGTCCCTATTTCCTTAAGTCGTCTAACTACTTCAGGTTTCGTTATATGTTTTACTGCGTAAATACCGATATCATTGCTACTACTTTTAATATTACCTGTTTCCATGTTGTTTTCTAATGGTGGATTTCTACTGAGTACATCTGATACTAAGTTGTCTTTCGCTTTGCAATACTGTATTTCAAATTGATACTCTTGTATAGCCAAGATCCAACGAGTCAGACGAGCACCTAGCAATTTACACTTTAATAAAAACACTAACGCCTTATTGTCGGTGATTATAGTAAGTTTAGCCCCCAGAATATAACTTCTAAACTTTGACAGGCTATGCACTATCGGTAATAGCTCTTTTTCTGTCGTAAAATAGGAAAATTCTGTCCCTTTAAGTGTGCGACTTACGAATCCTAATACCGCTTTTTGGCCCTTCTCATCAATGTGATACAAGTGTGCTCCAATAGCAATATTGCTGGCGTCTGTTTGCAAGTAAAATCTTTCTCCTATTCTTGGATGATTTAATACAACAGTATTTATAAAAAGACTTTTCACTTGTTGCAGTGCTTCATCGTGGTCCTTTGTCCACTTCCATTTAATACCTTTATTTAACAACTTTAACAATGGAACAGTACTTTCCGCGTATTTACTTGTAAACTTTTGATAGTAGTTAGCTAAACCTAGAAATGACTTTAGCTGCTTGCAGTTCTTTGGAGTTGGAAATTCTTGTATGGCTTTTACCTTCTCTGGGTCCGTGGTTATGCCTTCCACTGAGATTCGGTGACCTAAGAACTTAATTTCCTCCTTACCAAACTCTGATTTCCGTAGATTCAGCGTCATGTTTGCTGATCTTAATTTTTCAAAAATACTCTTTAAATGTTTCAAGTGCTCCTCGAATGTTTGTGATACACATAGAATATCATCTACGAACACTAATGTATATTTCTCTACCTCATTACCTAAGGCACTGTCTAAACACCTTACCATTGCTGCTAAGCTGGTGGTCAGGCCAAAAGGTACCACTTTAAATTGGTAGCACTTATTTTTATACAAAAATGCCGTATACTTTCTATCACAATTTCTGATGGGAATCTGCCAAAAACCTGATGTTAAGTCTAGTTTGGTCATATACTTAACCCCATTACATTTTTGAAACAATTCTTCCACACTCCTAGCGCACTCGTAATCTGGTACTAATAAAGAATTTAACTTCCTA
This sequence comes from Magicicada septendecula, assembly GCA_034769895.1. NCBI lineage: Eukaryota > Metazoa > Arthropoda > Insecta > Hemiptera > Cicadidae > Magicicada > Magicicada septendecula. The sequence goes on along the minus strand of CM068371.1, from coordinate 399,232,580 downwards.
GCATCTAAACATAATCGGATACTCCCGTTCGGCTTGGTGACAACTACTAAAGGGTTTATATAAGGACTACTTGCTCTCTCTATAGAGGTCAAGTAGAGTAGGTCCGTGGTCGAGTAGGGGGAGGTCCGTGGTCGAGTCGGCTTCATTCAAAAGAAAAAAACAGTGATGGGTGCAGTGGAATTGCATACGTCACCACATTCCTTGCTCGGTAGAAAACTTGCTGCGACAGTAGTATGTACATGCAATGTATTGGCACTGCCGTCATGTTATAATGACGGACAGTGCCAGAAATCACATGTCCGTTTGCTCTAATTATTTCTTCTTTCCCGGCACTACCATACCCGTGCCTCTTTGTCAGCGTGTCAGGAAAATTCCTTAATAGATGAAAGATGTTTGTCTAGATTATTTTTATTACGTCCTTGATTACGATTCCTTATGCAGATTTCTCCAACCACGTGAACGTCTTGTGATATAATAGGCTGCAGTTACGACTCCAAAGCACTGAAGCTTGTGAACGTTTAAATGTGAAAAAAGTAGGCGCATTGTCAATTGATTACTTACAGAGGGGCGGTAAATAGACTGGGAAAACGATGCCAGCGGGGCTGGCGTGAATCCATAGCTGTTTATGGAGACGCGAAGTTGATTTCCTTGAAGCCTGCTGCTGCTGCTGCTGCTACTCGGGATAAACCAAAAACGTCGGCACAAAAACATAACAATTATATTATATTATTCACTAAAATAAAAATATACGAACGGTTTCGCCTTTCCTGTCCTTTCGTGCATACGTGTTGTGTTGTTATTGTCGTGTAAACAGTAAGTGAAAACTGACTCACAGTTGTAAAAAATTATCTGTTTGGCGGCAATTCTTGTTCTGACACGTGACGCTTACACGCGTAGGCCTACACGTGCAGGAAAGAAGCGTGTTGTTTGTGTGTGTATCGGTTCCAACGCGAGCAAATCGCCTAACATATAAGCTACGGCGCCGATTTCGAACGATTGTTTATAACTATCGTTAAGGGTAGGCGCACATTTGCGATTATCTGTCGCAACGACAAAAAAATCGTGGTCGCGAAAAACTATTGAAGTTCGCTCACTTGCGATAAATAAATCGCAATTTTACCATAATTTGTTGTCATTATTTGACAGTATAGAATGGACGTCGTAGAAACAACTTGTCTTGTGGCTTTGTTCTTGCGCTTAAAAGAAAAACATAAGCGATACAAAAAAGAATACTAGGTACATCCAATTATCAGTCAGAGGACGCTAAATGGACAGTTTTATAAAATTCATGCGGAATTACAATTACACCCCAAAGAATTTTTCAAATACTACAGAATGAGTGAGCAGATAATTCACTCCAATTTCGTATTACATTTACGCACACCTCGCCCCACAGTTTTCCTTTTATATTACAGTCGCTGTATTCTTTTAACCGCTTATCGCACAGGGCTGGTAGTTTTTCAACTTCAGTGATAATTAGCTCTGTGTCTAGGACACAATTTACATTATCATCAGATTCGGTGCCAGACATGGTGCTAGTCTACTCAGCAATACACTCCTCCCAAGACTCCAAGCAATCGTGGCTACAGAATCGCAAGTGGGTGATCGCAAGTGTGCGCCTAGGATAAACCGGTTTATAACAGGTTAAATTTTTTTTTCGGGCTGCAGTCCTTTAACAGTTTTAGCCCATTCCATCACCTTGTCTCATAATTTTCTGCCACGAGTCCTTGTATTACGGTCGTCTGTCTCTGACACAGAAGAGTCAGTGAGGAAATACAGGGATCTATCAATGAACATCGATGAAACAAAATAAATAATTGTAGCTTGGTTGGGGGAGCAGCAGACGAATTTAAATTAGGGGACAATAAAGTATATAGGGTTGTGACACGTATAACCTACTTAGGGTTAGGGCTTGTTTTTAGGCTATATGATTTGTCATTACAAAGTCATATAAATACTCATTTTAATAATGTTTAAGTCAAAAGTATAGTATACTCTGTTGTGTTTTTTAAGTTCCACAAGAACAGCAGTGCTTTATTTAGCGTTTATGCCACAACAAATAATATTGTGCTATCTTGTGTGAACTAGGACTTTTATCTTGTTTTCCTAAAAGTGATAAATTGTTATTGTCTATCCTGACACAGAGAAATCGTTGGAAATAGAATTATAATTTTCTTGAAACTTCCGCTTCGATTACTGAATTATAAAGAAGAAGCTCCTCTCTACCGTTCCGTTACAACCCGTCAAACATCTTGCGGAACTTGGTTTGATGGTACAAATTGCCACTGGTACAAAACCACTGTCCGATGAAGATTTTCAATAAATTTGACGAGAGTGATTCAGATACAATTAAAGCCGTTCAAACTTGTTTTCAGCCGCACTGACAAGAAATTTTAAACAACGTTTACCTAAATCTAACTTTGTATCTCAGAGAGAATCTGTGACTCGGCTATTATCGGTATGCAATTTATGGTGCGTTAAAAATTCTGAACGTTACTGAAGGCGAGTTATCAGAAGCACAGGGTAATGTAGTACAGAGATTAGAGTAAAGCTACAAAGTGTACTTTATCGAAATCCAGGATATTCAACAATGTGTAAAATTGCCGAGATTATTAATGGAAAATATTGAATTGTATATGGAAACAATCCACAACTTTCATCCAGTCATCTAACATCAAACAGAACAACTTATTTGGTACTGTCTTATTAAAAATATAGGACCGTGGTCAGTTGTGACCCAATCGTATAAAACCCGGTCAGTTCAACCGAGATGGAAATTTGAACCCGGTCAATTGCGATCGATTGCATTTTCATGTAATAATAATAATAGTAATAGAGAAATTACCATTATAAGTCTACTAATTCTTAACCTGACCTGACCTAATCTAACCTAACCTAACCTTACAAAAATATTGGAAGAAAGAGGTTAGTCGCACAAATAAACAGTTACAGAATTGAAATCTCATCGAAGTTCAGAATAAGAAGGTTTCTAAATGCACATTTGGTCAGTAAGTGAAAGTGCGGGGCGCAATTGACCGCGTAAGAATAGGTAAAAACGTTGTTTCGTCTCAACTGACCGAGATCGAAAATATAGCTACCAGATTACTCAAACAAACCTTAGAATAGAAACCGGCGGGCAGGACGATTACGAAACTGCTGGAGTGAAGGTATACGGAAAGCGTTGGCGAAAAGGAACACTACTAAAGAGCAGTATGAGGACAGAACTAAAGTGTAGAAAGCGTCGACAAACGCTACAAGTCATTTCTCAATAAATAAAAAAGCCAAACTGAACGATTGACCGTTTGCTTACAGACTTAGTAAATGAAAGCCGGTCGGTTGTTTCGCCTGAACAGGTCGACTACACATATATAATTAACTTATGCGTGCTAATTATCAGCGTCAAGTGATTATAACTCCTTACCTTGACAACGCGTGCGTGCACTAATCATTAATTTATTCCGACTTGGTGGTTAGAAAAATCACCTGTCGATTAGTATCTTAAAAAAATATAATTAGTACACATGTGTGAGTCTATATTTTTCTAGAATCTAATTTCATTTTACATCTTTTTCTAAAAAGTAAACGCACTCAATGAAACACAAATCAGTAGCAAGGTTGCGAAGTAGTTATCACGAATTAGATATTTTGAAAATTTTTATATAAATTGTGATAAAAATTTAAAGTTACCGGGCTGTATGGCCGTGGACCCAATCCTACTAATTCTTCAGACAAGTTTCGCCTGCAGTTCACGCGAATGTCAGTGCTGACCAGCTGTCTCATTGTCTTCACCCTGTCAAATGGAATCCACTTATTTTGACGTTTTAGATAAATAATATCATTCCAGTATCAACATCATTATCTTTTCCAATGTAATCGTACATTTTCTTTGTTTTAATTAATTAGCGTATTTAAAAGTACAGTCAAGATATCGCCTAATATAACTAGAAAAATATGTTTTACATAGATAATGTTGACATTCACTATAATGTTGAAGATGAACTATAATGAAAGATAATACATCTTGAATTTACTTTTAAATAATGTACTTATTTATATACCTTTAATTATATATAAAAATTAATTACGTTTATTATATAAAAGTGTACTGAAATTTCACTTACGTATGCATACAATTTTTATATATTTATACAATATACATTAGGCTGTGTACTGAATACACACTACATATTTTATGATAATTCATAGATCTTTCATCGGCGCGATATGGTGTATCTTGGTTTCAGATTGACTCCGCGGGTTTTGTCACTTTGTTTTCTCTGAAAGGTTTGCCACGATGTTTCATCATATCTATGCCTACCGTCTTCAGGATGAGTCCTCATCGATGTCACAGGACATTTCCACCCATCCTAAGACATCAACGAGGAATCGGCCTGGAAATGGCAGAGACGGAACTGCCAACAAGTCGCGGTAAGCCGTTCCAGGAAAAGACAGAAATTCAGCTCGCGGAGTCAATCCGAAACCAAAACGTATTACATAATTTATACAATTTTATATGAAGATATAATACTCTTAAGTTACAATTTAAGAACAGACTTATTAGCAAGGCATTTATCAGTGTTATTATCAAGTGTTTTTTATTTATTTTTTTTTTTTTTGCTAACATCAGTCACGGTGTAGGTGTAACTAACATTAACATCATCCGAACCACGTAATAACCGGAAGAGCGTCAATTAGCCGACACATTTCTCTAAGAAGTTAACAAATAACCTTTAGGAATCACATAGTCCTAAGTGTTCAGTTTAAGACAAAAATCATGTAATACGATCGGTAGAAACAAAGTAGTGTCCGGTGGGTTGACATGTTCTCTGAAATTTATATGAACAGTATCGTACTAATACTTCAATGAGTGACACATCTCAACTTTAGTGAATGTTAAGTAATTCATTGTAACCGCTGAGCTACTCATTGCTTTTTAACATGTACAACATTTTCCCCACACAATTCGTATAAATTTGATCTTCATCTGTCACGTTAACACGTAATTTAAGTTTTTAAATTAACACGTAATATTAAATTGTTATTTTTTTAATCTCAGAGCAACGTCTAATAAATACATTGTTACATTGGACGATTAGGCCTATGTAATTCATTTTGTCACTGCAGTAAGGTAATATCAAACAATTAATCTGTTGTTATTTTTGATGATCGCTTTTTTTATATTACGAGGAAAAGCGAACAATAATTTCATTTGTAAAGTACACTAGGCTATATATATAAAATGATGTATCGTTTTACATTGATTTATATACGCAGTTCATTTTATTGTGCGCAGTTGCATTGTATAAATCGTGCTATTAATAATTAATTTCGTTTATACGTATTAAACAGACAGATACGTATCAGGGGTAATAACGCGGCGTGGACCAGTCAGTGTTGTAAACAAAACACTCCAACTTGAATACAGAATGTCAAGGTCGTACTTGAAGTCTCCACCGCTGCTGCAGTCTGCCTGTCTAATGAGCGCACTTCAGTAACAAGTAGGCTACCCAATACGTGATACGATTGTAAGTATTGTTTGCAGAGGGTAGAACAGATCGATCGGCCTAATCATTGCCCTTGGGTTTCTCCTCTCTGACTGTTTATATTTCACTACAGCAGACGTCTGAGTCAAATTGTTGTTTTGTTTTCTCTGTCCATCGTCTCCTGAATGTAATGTCAGAACAGATGTATAGATAAACGTTGTTAAGTGAGTGATTGATAACCCACAGAGAAAACCATGAAACAAAGGTGAAGACAGTGAAATGCATAGAAACTTAAAGCAACCCGATAAAGGGTGAGGAACAGTAAGAAAGAAGAGACTTGGCCTGCACTGATAGAAACAAAATATGAAACGTGTGAATAAAATGGTCAGAGTAATATTAGTTTTTCTAATGGCGGATATTTTTTGCATATTTCAAGCAAAGTCAATCCAAAAACTACGTTGGAAAGATTAAAACAAATAAAACCATCTCGAGTCCGTTTAACATATTTAAAAATACAAACTGCCCTTATAGATTTTCTGCCGGTTCAAAGGAAAAGGAAAATGGAAGTGATTAACAAAAAGTAATGTGGAAGAAAAATATCTCGATTTCTGATTACTATGTAAAATTTCCGGACCAACTGGCCAAGGTTTATCATCAAAATTATTCTTTGCTAAAGTTTCGACAACACGCGTGGCAGCCATATTCAGTGCGAGGATCTTTTGAATCTCTTTTCCTTAGTAAATTCTACTCACAATTACCAGAATGATTCCGGTCATGAAAGGCTACACGATTTAATATCTGGAATATTATTTAATTAATTAGCACAAAGTTATAATGTAGAAAGAGAAGGATTTGCCTCAGTTCGGTTATTTGCAGATTAGAAATATGAATAAAGCTTTTTGTTGGAGGAGAAGGTAAACATATTTCGCGCAAGCGTACAGCGAGATGGAGGACGTGTTTGGGACAAAATAATTGGAAGATAAGATAGATTTTGGAAAAGCCTATAGGAAACACTGATGTCTAGTGCATTATCATCTTATTGAAACTCCGTGGCCGTGGAATCGAAAGTGTGGCTCGTTATTTGTTCTGATGCCGCCTTTCGAATCACATGTCCACCTTCTCTGATCTTTCCGCTCTTAAAGATGTCTTCCGTTCTCTGTTACACCGTTCAATAATTCCTTTTTCCCATGTATCTCGAATGCGTCCTCTTCTTCTTTTTACATCTTGACACCCACTGCATAATAATTTTTGGAAGATGAATAATCTCGCATTCTACTCGCATGTCAGTACATACAAGTCGTTTCCTCTGACCCGTAAGACTGGGAGTACATAAATTCTGAATACGTGGTCAAACGAACACCTTCTGCCTTTCTATCCGATTACTGACTATAAACTGCGAGATCACTCCAAAGATTATCATATCTTACTCTTTCTCGTCTTCGCATATCACAGCATGAAAAGATTGTATTTTAAACACAAGAACAGCAAGGCTGGTGATTCACGACATAAAACATCAATAATGTTTTAATAGATATAAATGTATCATTGTATTACGCGTAGAAATTGTAAAAAAAAGTGTAGGTTACATGGCATGCGACTCAACTGATGTGATTGACGCTCTCGTGACGCACGTCGTCTGTCTGTGTAGGTTAGGACAGTGTAATACTTTGTTGACCTCGAACCAAGTGTCGTCGGATGAGAAAAATCTAGTTTTGTTCCAGTCTTTTTGACTCGCTAGCGCGTGCTGCACGTGTGTCGATTGTCGTAACCGCTACTCGCACATTCACGAATTTGATGTAAAAGTACATGTTCACTGATAGAATGAAGTGGGTAAATAGACAGAAACGAATGATAAATTGACGCAGCCTGTGTCAATAAATGATAATTTATTGCAGGGTTTGTTTTCTAAAGTTATGTGTGTAAATAATTTAAACTTATTATTTGTACGTTCTTAGCTTGTTAGGGACAGAAATCGATCGAATAAAAACCATTAGCACTGAAAGACTGAAGTTGAGGTCAGAAAAAGGCGGGAAGAAGAAGACATTGTTAAATGAAAAACTAAAACTGTTTCATAAACAATCAATAATCAGACAGCTGGTAAGAAGACATTCGTGTGTATGGGCATTTGAATCACGACTTCATTACAACTTTTGACAATTCGTAATATTTGGATTTCTAAACAAGAGCATAAGAACAAATAGAAATAGCTTTAAACATAACAACGAGTAAAGTTTCGTAGACAAACCGGATATTTGACAACAACAACAGTAATATAGAAACTGAAGATGACAGATAAATACAGGTAAGAGGTAATTAAAATTTTTTACGATTCGTAATTTCAAAATATGTGACAGTAGAAGATTATGTACACATTGTAAGGACTGAAATAACTCGGAACTCCATTCTGTTCTATAGGATGGAAATAGGCTTATCACCGAGAGTACCAAGAATGAAATTTACAATGCGTTGGTAAATATAGATAACTAAGTTGGATGCACGTAGGCCTATTTCTGATGCCGTACGTAAAGCAGATCTAAGGTGTTACGGCAGAAAGGCTTTGTATAATTAATTTGCGTGTAACCGAAATTGCTGCTTTATCGATACCGTATCGCTTACAGTAAATATGGTCATGATTCCAGTGTCAGTGCTGGTGTTTCAATAGTAGTTTACGTAAATTATTCATTACATTTTATTTTAAATTTATACTTTCAATTGGTATTTTGATACTTTGGTACTGATATTGATATTTTCAATCTTTGATTACAATCAAATTCATGGTCGAATAGAAAATATTTTTTTCGGATGAAAGTATATATTTACCTAGGGTTTAAATCGTTTCCTTGTGTATTGTCGTCATTAATATTATTGTTTCTTATAGGAATTTGTAGGTCTACTAGCGAAAACAAAAGTATAATTAATTGGTTTTGGAAATGACCTTATATAATCTGGATAGGATACGCGCGCTCATATATTATTATTTTAATAACTCGGATTACCTTGACGAACGTGAGAAACAAACGTAGTTCTGAAATAAAACTCCGTAGTCGTTGAATCGAAAGTGTGACGCGTTGTCAGTTCTCGGAAAATGTAAATTTTTATTATGACGAAAATAACACTGGCACTGGGATAGTCCACAAGGAAAACATTGTTGTGCGCCTGTCAGAATTATACATTATTTTGTTGACAAGTTGTTGCGGGTCACCGTCCCACTGTAAATTTAGTGAGTGGCCTTCAGCCGTGGGTGGATCACTTCTCGGTCTAATGACATTTTAATGCGTACAGCTTGTTTCCGACAGGCATTTCACTTTATCCGCTCGAACGAAAACTCAGTTTTTAATATGCTCGGTCGTGCCATATTGAAGTACGCCTACCTTCGTACATGGTTGATGTTTGAAGTACCGCTGTATCGCTGTTGGACGCAGACCAATTAGACTGAAGGACTGAACACTTTAAGAGCGCAGAATATGGAATTCAGCGCGATAATCAGGGTGGAAGAGTCACTTCTTTCAGTAGAGCATGGTTAAACTCATTCTAGGAATTAGGTGAAGTCTTCAACGGTCGGCAGAGGGGAGGAGGCAACCCTTCCTTTGGGGTTATTACAGTAACGGTCACGCGTCCAAGCTTGTAGTAACTCATCCTTCTTCGTCTTCTTTATCATCTTATTTTAACGTCAAGCGTTGGGGGGGGGGGTCCTTCCACAAACCTAAAGTCCCTTCTGTTTTGGGCGAAGCGTGTCACTAACAAATTCTTCCCCTTTCTATCTAACTCAGTCTTAGTCTACATCTTTCCTTCTTTCTCTTCCATTTTCTAGTCCTGCTTCCATGATGAGCTTTGGAACCCTCTCGTGCATGCTAACCACTGCAGTATTCTCCTCTCCACTATCTCTACAACCGTTCCCCGCTGGAACACATTTCTGATGGTCATATTCCTAATTCGATCTCCGCTCGTTCCTCGAGCTGCCCGCCTCAAACAACACTGTACTTACCTGTAATCTGTTTTTATGCGCCTCTAGCAGTATGAGGTTATCTGCCTGATTTAGTAGAATTGGTAACAAGGTTTGTATATTAACTTCCTCCGTGATTTACTTCCTACTCGAAGTGGTAATGGAAATCTGATAACATATTAATTTGGTTCGCCTTCCGTACACGATAGCTTATTTCCTTTCCACCTGAGTCGATTGCTGTTCTTAGATATTCCTAGATCTTCCTTTTGATCTGCTCCAACTGCCTTATTTCCCAGTTCTTCCCCTTCAGGGGCTATTTATTAGATTACTTGATTGTGACTATTGTAGTAACGTACCCACGGGAGATTTTTCACTTAATAAATATGCTCATACCTAAAGTTGCCTCGTAACGCATTAATTTCCTTTGAGTTCGGAACCGGCCTTTGGTTCCTGCCAGCTTAATCCTTGACAGACACCTCATCTCGACCACTTGTACTCTATATTTATATTATCATTTAGTACGTAGTTTCTCTGTTGCAGGTAACATTTGAAACATATACCGCTGTCTATAATTTTGTCTTGGTTTTTGGTGTAGGAGTGCTTTGCCGAGTCATTTTCCAAGCATTTAGCAAATGATGTGTGCGTATGTGCATGACTGTATGAGCGTGCGCACGTGTGCATACACGATCAGACTACTTTCAACTCTGCGTTATTGTCTAAAGAATTAGTCGTTCATCATCATCATCGTCATCCATATCTTCACGACGAACGTTTTGACACATTCAAGAAATGAAAAACGTTACACGTTCTTTTTATGTCGTCTTGTGGTCAGTTTATTATGGATCTGTCAAGTAGATTCAGGGATTTTATGCAATTCTATTTTACTTTGAAATAGTCATACCAATAAGTTTGCCTGATTTATTGGTTTAGTTTGTTACAAGCGCGGAGTAGTATGCCCTATATTTTGAGTTTTCTCTTTCATTTTGGACATATACGTGTCTAGCTAAACCTCTCCGGGCGTGCGTTGTAAACCCCTCTTCTTGCATCGTAGGACTCTAGAAGTGATTGAAAAAATACAGCGATCTTAAATACAAGGGGATCAGTGAGACGACTTCAAAATATGACCTCACATCAGTTGAGATGGTGAAAACAAGAAGCATGCATACATCTATGCAACCATATTGCACGGAATTTTTTTACGTTATGATATTATTCCATGTTATACATGAAAGAAAGGACGACAAGAACAAATTGTCACAATCTTAGTTTAACGAAAATTCGTTCTTGATGAACGAATCATACACACGTTATTCAGAATTCTTTAGACTTGTGATTGTATTCTTTCATATGTTGTTATTCGCATGAGGTGTCAGGTCTGCCACAATTTTTCCTTTGTGCACACACTTAACGGCAGGCAGTGAACTACGGGTACGATACGGTAGTTAAAATCGCAGTAGGGCCTATGTAAATAATATCACTTACTTTTCAAAGGAATACAATTACTGCTTCCTAAAGATTTCTAATATTTTCCATTTTTGAAATTATTGAATACTGTATTTAGCGTTAAATAATGTGTGAAACTGTTTAATAATTAATTACGGAAACGAGTGTCTTTCTTACATAGTCGGATTGCCTGAAGTACGTGAATGCTCAGGTCCATGACGTCAAAACAGTTAGGCTTACTTGATCGACAAAAATAAAATAATTATTGTTATAGCGACCATTAGTCATCGAACTCGAAACAATGACCAATAAATAATAAAAACCTGTCACCGTCCTTGGTAGATTATCGTTAATCGTCGGTGACAACGTCTGTGTAAAATCGTTAGACCAAAAAGATTCATTAATCCATGAAAGGCCAATTAAGAACTGAAGATTTAAATTGTTTAATTTTAAACGTTGTGTACAGCGAATTAAAGTAGACGTTGTCTAGACCGATATGATATGAGTTTTTCTTATTATCAGAGACCGTTGTTATCTTTACGCGCTGGTAAGAATGTTTATTCGTATTGTATAATACGTGTAAGTGGCCGATTTACAAAACACACACACAATCACACAGATAAACGATAACAAGATTATGCACGTGGTTACAAACAAAATAATAAAATTTAATTTTTCATATCTGTTTAGTTGACCTAACGGGTCTCAATAATTAGATATGGCGTCAATAAAATTTGAAGAAGAAATATTTTATCGAAATAACTGAAATAAAATAAGTATAACCAGAACGATAAAAGCTATTTGTTTGATTAATTGTTGTTTGGAAACGTCGTTTAAATAATAGAAAGATGACAAATTATACTACAAATTGTTTAGTTTCGAGATAAATAAATAATTTCCGGTGATTACAAATATATAAGAATGAAAATTTCCTATTCATCATGATACAGTAAAATATTTTAATGAAACATAAGCAGTAAGGAACAATTCAATACGTCAAATAAATTTACAGTGATTTACAGTATAAATCGAACCAGTATAATTCGTGCACCCACTCTCTGACACCCTCTGACATAGAATACAGGAAGAGTAATATAGATAGTGGATAGGATTCCCTCCATGGGTTACGTGGACAGGGTCTAACCGTTACCCAAGTTTGGACGCCTTATGGTGTTGTGTCCCACTCGCAGGAGTAGTAAGGTTGCTCATTGAAGTAACTAATATTTACACAATCAACAGTATTTATACATATGGAGGCACAAGACACCATAATTTGTAGTCACAACTTGACAAGCACATGTAACGAGACTAAAGAACAGCGTCTATGCAGTTCTGAATATTTTAGATTTTTAAAACTCGTAAGCGACGGGTGATTTCTCTCTCAGGTAAACCCTCTACTCGGACTGCGTCAATATGAAATCGTCTTTAGAAGCTGTGGGTGACAGCTGAAAGACCTAACAACCTGAAGGGTAATAGGGTGTAGGGGATAGTAGGGATTGAAACGTTAAGTGAAAAGATATTACGATGCTGGAAGCCCGAATAGAGGATTTACCTGATTTTCGATTCCGTCTAAAATGATTACTATATATATATAGTCCCTATATAGTAGTCACTGTGTATAATAGTGATTACTATTATGGTCCCTTTGTGTGGTATATGTTTTATTAGTGTCATAAATGAACATTTGGGAAAATTTACAAATATACAAACATAAAACACAAAACAAACTAATACCTGAACAAATACAAATCAATACAAAACATGACACAATTTTCAAAGAACTCAACATAGAAAATACTAATATATACACCACAATCACACACAATAATACCAATTTAAAGCACCAGAGACCAACAAGAAACCAAAGCAACAACCAGCCAACACATAAATACCTCACGAGGCTAAAAATCAGGAAGGCTGAAGATGGGAACACAGGGCTTCCCGAAACATGTTCCAAATAGGGAGAAAACATCTTGAGGTAAAGTCATTATAAAAAAAAATATGTACATATAACTGACCTTTGCTGCAAACTATGTGGACAGAATATTAAAATGATTTGTTATTTTCTCTGTAATAGCAGGAAAAGACTGAAGTGTATGGGCCTATTTACCTACGCACAGTAATCCAATGCCCAAGGCAAGTAACTAAAATATAAATAATCTTGGATTTGAATACTGGAATTATATAATTTTGTTCAATTAAACGTTATTAGCTAAAGATTATTTTATAATAATAAACAATCAGTACACGAAACTTAAAACTGTTTTTCACAGATTTCGCCAAACAATATTTTCTAGCTTAAGCTCACGTGATACGGAAGGGATTTTGTTGTGAATGTAGTGTTAGAGTTAGCGGTGTGTGGAAAATTTTTATGTAGGCTTCGTTGTTACATGGCTCAAAAGTGATAAACGGCCTTTGGTCGTTGAGTCAAGTACTGACTGAACACTAAACATCAATATACGAGAAATATTGATTCTCCACACGCATCGACAAAGTAGATGTCACAAAAATCTATTGAGACGGTACGACGTGTACAAACACTTTATTGTGTTCTTCCTTTTGAAGAACGTCTCCCGCAACTGGTCTTCAGTGGAAACCTTCAACAAGGAGAAAACGGGGTAGCGAACGGAGAACTGGTTGGAATTAGTTGGAAATGAGACGCCACAATGGTTTGGTTTACAAGATCAGTGTAGTGATGCCGGGGCAGTGGATACTTACAGGCAAAGTTGAGGACAGTGGGACATTTTGTTCGATGGTTTACAAGATCAGTGTAGTGATGCCGGGGCAGTGGATACTTACAGGCAAAGTTGAGGACAGTGGGACATTTTGTTCGATGGTTTACAAGATCAGTGTAGTGATGCCGGGGCAGTGGATACTTACAGGCAAAGTTGAGGACAGTGGGACATTTTGTTCGATGGTTTACAAGATCAGTGTAGTGATGCCGGGGCAGTGGATACTTACAGGCAAAGTTGAGGACAGTGGGACATTTTGTTCGATGGTTTACAAGATCAGTGTAGTGATGCCGGGGGAGTGGATACTTACAGGCAAAGTTGAGGACAGTGGGACATTTTGTTCGATGGTTTACAAGATCAGTGTAGTGATGCCGGGGCAGTGGATACTTACAGGCAAAGTTGAGGACAGTGGGACATTTTGTTCGATGGTTTACAAGATCAGTGTAGTGATGCCGGGGCAGTGGATACTTACAGGCAAAGTTGAGGACAGTGGGACATTTTGTTCGATGGTTTACAAGATCAGTGTAGTGATGCCGGGGCAGTGGATACTTACAGGCAAAGTTGAGGACAGTGGGACATTTTGTTCGATGGTTTACAAGATCAGTGTAGTGATGCCGGGGCAGTGGATACTTACAGGCAAAGTTGAGGACAGTGGGACATTTTGTTCGATGGTTTACAAGATCAGTGTAGTGATGCCGGGGCAGTGGATACTTACAGGCAAAGTTGAGGACAGTGGGACATTTTGTTCGATGGTTTACAAGATCAGTGTAGTGATGCCGGGGCAGTGGATACTTACAGGCAAAGTTGAGGACAGTGGGACATTTTGTTCGATGGTTTACAAGATCAGTGTAGTGATGCCGGGGCAGTGGATACTTACAGGCAAAGTTGAGGACAGTGGGACATTTTGTTCGATGGTTTACAAGATCAGTGTAGTGATGCCGGGGCAGTGGATACTTACAGGCAAAGTTGAGGACAGTGGGACATTTTGTTCGATGGTTTACAAGATCAGTGTAGTGATGCCGGGGCAGTGGATACTTACAGGCAAAGTTGAGGACAGTGGGACATTTTGTTCGATGGTTTACAAGATCAGTGTAGTGATGCCGGGGCAGTGGATACTTACAGGCAAAGTTGAGGACAGTGGGACATTTTGTTCGATGGTTTACAAGATCAGTGTAGTGATGCCGGGGCAGTGGATACTTACAGGCAAAGTTGAGGACAGTGGGACATTTTGTTCGAAATCGTTTTATAGCCAGGAAATTTCGATAATGAACTACTGTCATGTCGCATTAATAGAATCTTGCTTAGTAATTACAGAGGTACTCTACATTTTATGAATATGGACATGTGTGTCTGAATCAAATTTACATACGCGTAAATATAATAAAATCCTCATGAGTATTCATCCTCTGGGGTTTACACAAGGTACTTCCCACGAGGGAATTTAGAATTGTGCCTGTGTACCACAAAAAGGAGTTCACACGTTTTGAGGGAACTACACGACACCCACTAGAAATTTATTCCCATGTTTAAAATAAAAAACTTAAATATTTGTATGGCTGTCGGTATGAAACACTGTTGGACGCATTTTTAAAAAAAGTGAACTTGTGTTATAGTTGTTTCACTGTTAGTTTTAAAAAGCAGAGCGCTACAATAAAAATAAGAAGTTATCAAAATACGTTTATGAACAAAGTTGTACGTTAGTGATTTCGTTTTATTAAACGATAAGTTAGTAATTATGATTTATAACTGACTCCCGCTAAACTGCTTATTAGTAAAGGGTGAGGGATGTGCAGGGATATTTTGTGCTTGTTGGCGGGAAATTACAGACCAGTAGTTCAAAATTATTGGTTGAATGTAGAAGATTAAATATGGAAGATTGGATATCTGAAGGCGATGGAGAACGTCGTACACCCGTTACAGAAGGTTACATAACTAAGGTTTACCTGACTAGGTGATATCTTAATGATGGTCACCAACGTCTTCAACAGGCTCGTGGGACTGGGACTAAAACCTTCTACCCCTACTCAGCCATACTTCTGTCCTATGTTTAGATAATATGCCTTATATAATAGCCTATGTAAAATCTACATACAAATACTATTATTGTGTACAGTATACTGTTCTTAATAAATACTCACAATCAAAACTAATGGAAGACCTGACTAGGGGCACAGAAATAAAAGAAAACTCAGGGCGAAATCTATTGTAAAGTTCATCAAGGAAAAATAAAACATGCCGAGTTTGTGGGTGCATATGGAAAGAATGAATTAAATGATGTCGATGCAAAGTATATAAGAAGCTAAAGTACAGAAAAGGAAAATAAAACGCCTGAAAAAAAAACATGGACAGCGTAATCGCAGAGGTAATACTAAAGAGAACTAGAACTGAAAATATCTAAAGTACCAGCCAAGGTTAAATATGTTACACATAAATAGTATTCAGTCCGATACGGTAAATAATAGAATTTTACTGTTTGTAGCATTAATCAGACGACGAGCACTAATTAAACGTCAATAGAGCATTTGTTCTTCCGTATTGATAAATAAAGGTTCATCTTCCCAGATAGTAAAGTTTCATGTTTCAAACGTCAACATGTTTGTAGATTCTCTCATGTATTCCTTCATCGCAGTCGCTATTTCAGTTCACTATCGGATTTTCTTCTTGTTCAACGGAGTTACAGTGTCGAACTCATGACTGCGAACAAAGAAACAGAAAAGTCTCTTTTAATAAACTGATTCGTTGACATCAATTAACTTGCGTCAGTTAACATCAATTAACACCAAATTAAATTGGTTTGAATTAACTACTCTGCCTCTGTTTGTATACGGTGAGTTGAATAACCCACATATTTCGTGGCAATTTTAAATGGCGCCTACATAATGGACAACTCTTGGTGACGACTTTTTAATGAAAGAAAGACTATATACAATTTTTTCGTCGTTTTCTTTTAGAAGTTATCGAATAATTCAACACATGTAAATTTTTACATTACTTAAGCTGTAAATTGTATGATTATTTACGTTCCTGGAATGATCGTCATCATCATTAAAATCATCACTGTACCCCAGAATATAACTAGATTGTCTTCCAGTGTAGCGACGATCTCGCCTAGCAGTTTTTGACAAGCCATACAAAGTTAAATTAAATATGGAGTGCATATAATTACTTCATATGGGAGATGGACCAGTGTTGTAAACAGTAGAACTGCACAAGCAAGAGTAGCATTTTTACGGTTCGTAAACCTGGACTCTGAAGACATCGGAGAGGAGCTACCTTGAAGCTTTTCAGATATCGTGATGGAGGAGAGCCATAGGAATATCGTGTAGAAAAGAGTACCTAATAATGAGGTTTTGAAGAGAGCGGGTGATAGAAAGATGCTGATTGGAGCCATTGCGGAAAGGACAAGCAGTATGGTTGGTCACTCAAACTGGTTCACCACTCCGATCGCGAGGCGCGTAGTGGGAGAGGAAGGCCCAGACAGGAGTACGTGGATAAAAGAAAGAAGAAATTACGTGGTGATTAAGAGACTGTCTATGAAAGGGAAGCACCGACCTCTGGGTTGAAGAGAACAAGAGGAAGGGAGAGAATAATTCTTATATATAATTTATGCTTCACGACCCGATTTGTCGTGAGAAGAAGTGGTCCATTAAGGAACGAACGTTTTCCTAACATAATGCAAAAATTACTTCTGATAGTGTAACCGTTACGGAATTACTACACCAAAAAATTAACTACTAATAAACTACATACAGGAGAATAAAACTGTGACATAATATGTAGAACATAATTAAGATCAACAGGAAAATTATTTTATCAAGAAAAGACCAGTAACGTATCTAAATTTGGCTTTGGGGGTCTGGGGTCGGGTCGGCTACATACAAAATTTGGCTTTGGGGGGTCTGAGGCGGGTCGGCTTCATACAAAAGAAAAACAAGTTAAGACTAATCAAGATTACTATTTTTAAAGTGGGTGAAAAACCCATGATAACACATCCTGAAATCAGTCCTATTAATGTAAACTGTAATGACAATAAAAATACGCGTTATTGGAACATTGTTAAAAGATACTTATTGACAGAATTGGCTTTCCTATATGCCATATTTCAAACTTAAACCCTAATACTGTGTAATAAACGTATTTCAATATTTTAAAAAGAGTTACTATTATATTATTAGCGTACACAGCTGAAAAAGTAAAATAAAAAAACAAACAAAATTTGTCAACTTTTTCGAGACTCTGGGGGGAGGGTCCGACCACTTTCGTTCCCCCCCGTAAATACGGCTCTGCAAGAGACTAACTGACAAAAGTCGATACTTGCGGTAGAAGGGCGAAAAAGCTAAGGCTTTTGACACATTTCGCTCAACTGTAAATCAAAGAAAATTTAAAAAATATAAAATTGCACTATCAGGTAGAGAATTGGAAATTGGATCAGAACCCTTGAGGTGTTACAGTGACTAAAAATGAATTTGGTTATATTTTTTACCTTTACGATATTTTGAGCTTGTTACCTCGGCAAACCCAAGTACTGCAACAGGTAGGCCTAATAGAACTACAGATATATTGCAAATTCTGTACTGCATATAATAAAATTAAAAAAAAAATTTCAGAAACCTGAATCATTTTTTACGTAATGATAGTTCTGTGTAAGCTTTGTGAGTTACGAAACGTACTGAAGTAAGACCTTTCTGAGTGAAACTCGTAATTATTGAGCAGCTCAGTGGAACAGAACTGAAAATATTGTACACGTCACAGCCTTCAGTATCACTGGACCAGCTGTTAAATCATCTGTTGTGGACGGTGAAACTAGATTACTGAGGTCTCGGATATGTTCCATTTAATAATAAGGTCATAGTAGATAGCCTATACTTCTGTATTATAACAATATTATCATAGTTGTTCCCTTCAAATTCGGATTAAAAAAGACATGTATTTACGGTGCAAGTTAAAAATAAATTAATCCATATAAATAATATGCGTATTAAAGCAATTCATTGTTCAGTTGTTTAATTACAGACGTTATAAACAGTTCAAATATTATGTGTTTCATATTTTAGGATAACGGTAACAACATATTGAGAAATAAATATCAATTTGACCAGGCCTTCTTATCGTAATTCTGATCTATATACAGTCATGGGGTTACTGCATTCTGAATATTTCTGTTCTCGATTGTTTTGGGATATCACTGATTCCAGGTCGGTATTTTCGTACTGTTAAATATTCGTCTTGGCGGTGTTGCCCTCTGTACAATTCCGTAATCTAGTTATCAGTTCAGATTTAACTCTTTCAGAATTAACCCCGAGATATAATTTTCCTCCGAGTGTCACGAAATGGCTGTGAAACTTCTTGGACAGTCCCGCTGCATAAGTCCGAGTCCGTCAACATCTCACGGCCCCGTTCAGATTAAACGCTGATGTCTTTCTGGGCTCAACCATTATCCTGCTTCTATGCATTGTCTTTTTGAAGATGCTTCTCGTCCACCCCAAGCATCTGCCCTATCCGGTAGCGGGTCTCCTTCGGTACACAGATACTGTGTCTCTGTACAAAATCATCAGATGCGTGTCCCCAATGATTCTTCTTAGATTACGGTAATATCTTGGTAATGGCCGTTAATGCTGACAAAAGCAGCCCCGTGTGCATGCGACAGTCCGCTTAAGCCCTTCAAATATTACCCTCAATTGCAAGTATCTTGGCGTCGCGCTTGATTCCGCCCTAGTAACCACACTGATCTATCATTTCTCACGCGCGCCAACGGCTCCGTACATTTCGTGATAACGCCTTGGCAATGATTCAGCCCTGCGTTCAGTTTTAACGTATGCATACCCCACCCCGAATACCCACCAGCAACGTTGCCCTGTACTGTTTAAATAGAGCCTTCCCGGACCTCGACTCCTCCACAAGTTTACCTTTCGATACCTGTGTTAACCTCCGGTGAAATTCCGTCCATCGCTCGTAACAACCGTTTCCTCAATACACCGGGAAACCAGAAACATCAAACGTCTTACCTTCCTCATCAACCGATTGCTGGAGTAGCTAACCTTCTTATTCCCCCTTCATAATCATGCATATACAGGTGGACGTTCTTCCCCGAACTACGGATCGTCCATTAAACCAGATGAGAGTTTTCTCTTCATCTTTTTCTGGGTCGACCATTGCCACCTGATTTCTTGCAGACTTCACTAATTTCTTCTCCTCCACTCTATCAATATGCTCATTGCATTTTTTCTTCTCTTTACTATCTAATTACAAATATTGCTCACTTTGCGTATTCCTCTTATGTTCTATTTTTCTTAAATCTTCATTTCGGATACCTCTGACGTTAGTTTTGTTTTAGCTGTGTCACTTCTCGTCTCTGCAGTAAACTATATAATAGGTCTTAACACTGACTTACGTATGTATTTTACCTTTGATATGTTCTCTTAGTTGTTTGTTGTGTCAAATGGTGTGTGTGAAGTATTCACTACATCTGTCCGTTCAGTTTGATCCACCACCCTGCCTACTCAAAGCAATGATTGAAAGGCGTAGTGGGAGGGGAAGGCTCAAGGAGGAGTACATGAATGAGATAAAAGGAGGAGGAAGGCGTGTTGTGATTAAGAGACTGTCGTCGGTAGGAAAGTAATTGCAAGCCGAGCGATTTCCGCGTTGAAGACAGGAAGAAGAAGAATTTGTTCTATGATCTAATTGTTTATCTCAAATTTGTATTGTGTAGGGTTTAGTGATAGTAGTGCTTAGATTTAGCAATAGTCGATATGTTAGGCATTTAACAAGTATGTCAAGTACTTTAACCAAAACGTTATTTAACATTTTTATTAAAACGTTAGCTTACTATATAAAGTCTATTCCAGCCTTATCCTTTAGCAATGGAGCCTATCATATGTAATCGTATGGGCACGATACTAGGTGTAATGTGTGTAGACTGTACAGCCTGGCTTCACTTATCGTTTGTTTACAAATTCGTGCGCGTCCAGTCGCTAATGCTGGCGGCATCTGGTAATTAACACCTGACGGTTCGGTAAACATCTCGCCTCTCCGTACTTAATGCGTGTCTTCAGAAAAACACTGAAGTGTGTGTATTTACTTTACCATTACTTTACATCCGCGCGCACGGCATTCACAGCGCACGTGACGCACAACATTCACAAGCGCGCACCTACAATTGCGTACACTAGCATGTGGTTAAAAAGCCAGTGAGTACCAAAATAGTAATAACAGAGAACAGCATTACTGAACAAACGTCAGGTACTTGGGGTTTAGATTAATATAATACACTAGCTTAGCTTAGCTTTAGTTAAAAATAAAACTAGTTATGCCTTGTTAAAAGTATGGCAGTGAGACTTGGACTCTGAATAAACGAGCTGCTAACGTAGTCAATACCTTAAAGAAAGAAGAATTTTGAGAATATATGGACCATGGGATATGGAGACTACGTCACAATGAGGAACTGTACAAGCTATATAAAGACGATGATCTGGCCACCACCATCCGACTGCATAGATTGAAATAGGCAGGACACATCAGTAGGATGGAAGCCAACCGAATAACTAGGAAGGTACTGTTTAGTCAAATCGAGTGTAGAAGGCCTGTCGGAAGACCAGTGACTAGTGTATCGCTGGATTGACCCAGTGACAAGGGATGCTGATACCGTACTTTCATTCCCCTAAGTGACATTTAATTTCGTATTTTATATTTTTTTTGTGTGGATTTACAGTTGTACGGAATGTGGCAGAAGTTACTGTTTTCTAGTGTTTTATCGCTAGCGTAGATTTTATGTAACTAGTTGGTCTTTGTGAAAAAGTAGACAAGAGAAAATCTGTTCCTGTCAATAACGTAGTCTACGCATTATATAAAATTTTAATTCCCTCGTCTCTAATCTATCAGGAGTTATTAAGTTTTTCATAAACTTCTACTGATACCGTAACGGTTAGACTTCGACAAGTAGGCGCAAGTTACTGTTTACTTTATACTTGACAACAAATTTAATTCATGTCCATTATAATACTGAAAATAAAATAAGCGTGTAAGTGATTATTTACATATTGAAATAAGGAGGTTAATTATTATTAAAACTGTTGTCCAACAGACTTTTGAAACAGCATGAGTCCGCTGTAGTCAGAAACCTTATTTCTTCGGACAGCGTATAAGTACTAAGCATTTTGTGATGCTAGTAGCAGGACGTTTGGAAATCAAGTAAGCAAAAACTAAAATAAACATTTTAAAATTATGGCAGCCCCAGTGCCGCTTTATGGCAGTGAAAGTTGCACGGTTGGTAATCGCGGTGGCGTAGCTAAATAGGGACTTACAGGGTTACGGTCTCCCCTCCCCCTTCAGGATACGAGTCTAATAAATATCATAAGGAAACTCTGCAAAACAGGTACAGTAGTCATCGATGACAGTGTACGCGTTCGCTAGCCTCCGGAGGGTATAGATGGGGAGAATCCTTTACAACCTCCATCACCTTTACTCCCTCTTATAGTCAGTACTCCCCAATGGAAAAATCCTGTGCACATTATAGTTCGTGACAGGACAGATCGATAATTTGACCACTCAAATTGGATATTTAAAGCGGATCAAAGAGTAGACAAGAGAATACCCAATACAAACGGAGACGTTTTGGGAATACAGTGTACAATATCAATGCCAGAATAGACCAAAATGAACAAGAAACAGCATACAAAGCAGATGGAGGAAACGGGACTACCTCCAAAACAGTTTAAAATTATGCAACGGTGGGAAACATGTAGTAGTTAAAATCAAGAAAACGGTGGTATTAAAGAAGACTGAACAAATTACCGAATGCCTAATGTGAAAATAATAATAATAAGGAGAAGAAGATACTTGATATATAGGTAGCAAAGAACTCTCTTATATTTGTCATGCGATAGTTAAGCGTCATAATGAGAAATACAGAACTAAAACCGATTGCCAGTTTGCTTATATATATTTACTTGCAAATTACGTTCAGCTCATTTGGAATTTTAGAACAGTTAAAATACGGTAGTGTTTATTAGAACCAGGTTAGGTTTCACAGTGCCAATTCGGCGGGACAATTAACTACGTGGCTGCTCTTATACGATCTGAGAATTTGAAACTGCCGATTCATTTATCCAGTGATTCACTAAAGTGTCACTTGGTATGTAGGTCTATATAATTCTTTATAACAAAAATGATACATAAATATAATTATATAAAATTGTTATTACGTTTAATTAGGCTATAGACTAATTATTAAAAATACGTAACACAATTTTGAATTTCTTCCAAGATTTCATCACATGTCGGACACATTTCCATCCCAATCACATTGATTCGGTTCAATATTTCACTTAGTTTCTTAATCAGCTTTACTTGTTTTTGCGACAGAACTCGATCGTGTGAAATTTTAGTAGCAATCCGTAACGGTCCCTGTTTTAAAACTGGTTTCAGACTTACTTTTGAAATCACATGCAGTTATAAAACGCCGTTCTTTTTTTAAATCTGACTGGAAGTGTGGATTTATTTATGAATTTACTAAAATGTTCAAAAATTGCCTTAAGAAAAAATTAGTCGTTTTCCGCTTTAATTGCCTGAAAAAGAGATCAAACGAGGTAAAATAACCATTTTTACTTCCATGTTCCATAAGGAAATGGAAGTATGGTCATGGCGAAAAAATCGTGTTCTAGATAACGGCAGATTCTGATTGTACTACCATCAAAACACGAAAAAAAGTCATTTTTCGAAAAGTGTCTGTGTGTCTGTCTGTCTGTGTGTAGAATTTTTCTATGGCAAACGATAACAGCCGCAAATTCAAACAGAACCAAATAGTTTTTGCATACAGGCCTGAATTGTAGAGGACTCAAGGTCTATTGTTTTGGTGAAGATCGGTTAAGGGAAAGGGGTAGTTTACCTGCAACATTTTACGTTTCAATAATAGTAAAGTGCCTAATTTTCATAAATAAAGTATACTGAACAGTAGGTCATAATAATTCAGTTTCGAAAGGTAGATGAAATATCTATAAATGGAAAGGGTAGTTGAAGGGGGAGGGGGTAATTTTTTGTATAAATTAAAATGGTAGTTGATGATGGAGGAGGTAAATTTTTATAAGTTTTATATGTGTACTAAGAATAAGTTTTATTGACAACAAAGAAGTAGTTTCTATGGAAACATTTCACTTTAAA
Source organism: Magicicada septendecula (assembly GCA_034769895.1). Lineage (NCBI taxonomy): Eukaryota > Metazoa > Arthropoda > Insecta > Hemiptera > Cicadidae > Magicicada > Magicicada septendecula. Next base: position 399,208,824 of record CM068371.1, on the reverse strand, counting down.
AAAATTCTGTATTTTTCATTTTAATTTAAATCAGGTATGAGTGAAAATATATCGTTCCTGGTAGGCAACCATATCTCAATTATGTAATGTTTACTTTTCCAAAGTTTTATTATTGTGATTACCGCAATAAAAAAGCTGGCAGGGCACACACACACACACACACATACAAAATTCGCGTTATTTCTGGCCTCACTCATGTTTATTTTATTATGTTTGCACGCTTTTTAAATGGAAAGTGCCGAAACCCACACCAACACAACGCGTGCTAGCCGAAAAGGTGGACATCGATTTGCTTCCTGTGGATCGCTGGGCAGGGTTGTTATACTAAAGCAATTAATACAATCTGTGTACTTATTTCTATTATGATATGAGAATTATAAACTAATATGTCCATGTGTGTATGTATGAAAAATATATAAATATTTTTCTCCTTTGGAAAACTGTTTGCCCCTCCTTGAAAATATTTTGACCACCCTGATGGCTATTTATTTACTAGCCTGTGTGGAATATAGCGTTATGACATGGATCAGAATGGTGGGTGTTAAACAGGAGACACAAACGTACGTATTAAGGAAGAAATGTTTTGGTGAGAAATTTATAATTATACGGGTGAACAGAATAGTCGTTCAGGAAATCAGAAGACTCGATTGGAAAGAAAGAAATCAAGACTCGATTTTAAAAAAGAAAAATGACTAGTATAGTATTGACAGGAAAGACTTTGATGACATTATAGATATCCCTCGGCCCCTCACAGCGAGAGTCCAATTTCATTAAAAGGGATCAGATCGCAGCTACCTTTAGCTAGCTCTTCGTTCGACCTTCAGACATTTTATCCAAAGTATAATCCTTCACGAAGGTTGAGGATAGTCTTAATCCACCTGACATGGTGGTACCATTTTAGCTGATACGTAATTTTTTCAGAACTCAAGCATCCACTTATTTAATTAATATTTAAATGATTTTAAATATAAATTTTAGGACATGGAAGTCGTGTATGGTTCTCCATACCGATTTTTATTTTTTATTCGTCGTAGAAAACCTTATTTCGAGCTGCTACGAACAGCAGAGCTAATCATTCATCCCTCCCCCTCTATCACTATGTGGTTATCGGTCTGTTGTTTAAGTTTCGTGTTAGTGTAGTTTCAGTCTGTTGACAGAGTTTGCATTTGACTCGTGCCTACAGCAGACCATTGTACATTCGGTGTACCTTCGTGTGTTGCACTATAGGTCTATTACGTGTAACTTGGGATATGTTATTATTCAATAATATATTACTTCTGCAAGAGTTTTGTATTTTTTATCAGCATATATAAAAATCTGACGCACTTTTTACAGAATAAAATCATTAATTTATTAAAATAAAGAAATCATAAACATAAAATATTTTAATATAACCGTCAAACCAGCTGACTACTTAAACAGACACTACAACAATCGAAAACTAAAATAGAAATAAAATCGATTATTCGTTACTTGCTATTGAAACTTCTGATGATACAGATTTATTCTGTGAAACGTGCGTCAGGTATTTATATATACTTGTAATACACTTCTTGATAGGCCTTTATGAAAGAGTTAAATTAATCATTTGCATATTACGTTGGCCTACGAGCATGTGAAAAGCAAGTTTTACAAACTATTTTAATCACTGGTAATATTAATATTTTACTTAATAGTCTACAACACTTACTCCAGTGTACCGACTCTTGATTGTACCTCAGGGCGCCAGTAATAATAAACACAAATTAAAGAATGTTAATCAACTTTTAATGAACCATTTGCATTTATCTATTACAAAATTTGTTAATATGACTTGGATCGTTTTATCTTACAATTTGAATATTATTAAATAGCAATGAGTTCTTTTCTGACAAATTGAGTCACTATGTTTGAATACAAACATATATTTATCAAACAATATAGAATCAAATGTTCATTTATTCGTTACCTGCGTGAAGAATCCTTCCGAAGTGCGTAGTCCTGAAGATGTTGCAGGTCGGTGAGTCGTCAGCAGCCGTTTGTTGTGTGTTAATCCAGGTTATGAATCCACTAATTCACTTGATCACAGATGTACACTACACTTTACATATTGATTATACATATAGCTATGTCGTATAATTATACACTCTGGTTACAACGATTATTGAATTGACCTTAAGTGCATCTAACACAGTTCGCGTCGCGTGCGTTCCGATTATCTCACACCGTCTTAACTTTAATCCGAACTAATCCGCTTTCTTCCGTGACTTCACCACAACGTATCGAATTGATGGAAAATTATACGTAATATTACTTCGTGTTGTTTGTTATTACTACGATCATTCACTCAGTTACTTATTACTGTTTAAGAAACTTTATAACTTTAGTATTAGTAATTACCGCGTTCCCGTACCTCTGTTACTTCTGCGAATTACTTATTCTTTATATTACTTATTAAAATTTATAGTTAACGAAAAACAGAGTACGCGAGTCTCTTCCGTACAGTTCGCCGATTTAAAGAAGACTAACTTATTTCTTTACAAGTTCATATTTTATACTTGCTTTGAATTTCCCTTACCTACATTCGATAGAAAAACGTTCCTATAGGTTTAAACTACCGCTAAATACAAAATCACCCAATCTGCGTAGCTAAAACCTCCCGCGCAAAACATGACGCTTTTTCTGATTCGCCCAACGTTTCTCCGCGATCCACGTGCTTAAAAAACTAGCGTCTATAGTTATCTCGCTCACACATCTCTCTCTCTCTCGTCTAACGGTATCTATTGTTACATGCACTTAACGTTTACAACATTGGCAAACACCCTTACTACCCTAGCGAATAATACATTTTATGACAGTCCTGTCCCAAAACGTGACAGCCTAAAATTACCTTCCTTATAGTCGTCAGCCGCAAGGCCGGCGTTATTAACCTACCGCTCTACTCTGCTGCTTTTTTACAAGTTAATTTCTTTCAAGTAATGCCGCCTAACGGTTCAGGCGTCACAATACCTCTCCGCTTTCTAAAACACACCCATTTCTTTGCGTTCAGCATAGTTGATTGAGTAAAATTAGCAATTGCTCAAATTTTGCGTTACACACTGATTAAAATTAAAATAGACTTGCAGAAGTAATCTATTATTTAATGCTAACATAGAAATACTGAAAGAAACTTAAAAAAAAAGAGTTCCTTGAAAATAAAAGGTGAGCTTGGGAATATACAGTATACTGCATTTTAGTACAGTACACCCGGTGTATTTTTCCTTTGTACGCTTGCCTTCAAAGATTCTTTTAAGAAGTCTGTATGCTGTAGACACATGTGATCAGTTACATAGACCTACAATATATACTCTTTTGCATATTATTGGTTAGAGTTAGCCTTTTCCCGATTCTCTCCAGCATCTCCATGTTTTTGATTCTGTCCGCATACATTTTCATCTGTGGCGCCACATTTTCAGCGTTTCCTGTCGTCAGAGCTGCTACTACCAGGTTACCATCCGCGTTCCGCTATGATCCAGACAAAAGATTTCAATTATTTTACACCGCATTGACACTTAAAATTTTTGTCCTCTTTTGCCTTTCGGCGTGTTGGAGTCTACGATTTCTTCTTTTAACTCTGTTTCTATATCTTCTTGTTTGACCTTCCAAGGCACGTAAGGTCTCCCGGTTCTCGTGCAATACGGTGGATGAGTCTCTAATACTCGGCCATAGCGTTCAGAGTTTCGTACGTGCAAAAATGATTTTTTCTGTGTTTATCTCGTGTTGGAATCTTGTAGAATTTGTTCATTCTCTAGAAACAAAACCTTAAAGTTGAAGTTACCGTTTTCAGGGTTTTCGACTCAACATAAGTTAAGTTACATTACTTGTGTGGTTACGTTATATAAGTGGACCGCCTTTAACGTTCACAACTGATAAAGCAAGGTGGGTGTTTAGGGATGGATGAATCTTCACATCTAAAATGGACTCGAATTTAAAAAGGCCCCCATTTACGCTACCTCGGACACTGAGCACATTAAACATAAAATCTAAGACTTTTCAGACCAAAGGTTTAATAAACGCAAATCGAAAACTGAGTTCATTCTTGTTGATTTGTCTAGGTTGTTCAACAGTATTATTGTTACACTTTCTGTACACTAAATGGTTAGGCTTTGAATAACTCTATAGATAGGACCTGTTATTGTTGTGTTAAAAACGTGTTATTACTTTTATCATTATTATCTATATACAAATTGTACATAAAGTTAAGGTTTTCCAATCCAAAAGCGAAATATCAGAAAATTAAACAAGGACTGCACAGAGTTGCAGTAGCCGCACCGTTGGGTCAATTCGAAGAGAACCAAGAGATAGTTCATTTGATTAAAGGTTATGTAAAACTTGTGATACGTTTTAAGACTAAGTGCCTCCTTTTTGTATAAAGATACACTACTTCTACGTATAGATAACTTGGTATTTATTCCCAAGGTCACAGTCAACGGGCGAAGCTGACAGATGGTACTCTTTCTTCTTTTAGTATATGTGCTGATACTGTTCCCGTCTACCAAAACAGTCTTACTGGCTTTCATCAGAAAAAGGTTTCCATATTCGTGTGGTGTTTAAAGAGTAATATTTGACGATACTGTCGGGCGAAGCGTAATACTGACCACATTATCTTCGTTAACTTACCGGTACCCTGCCCAAGCCCTACTCTATGGCAGATAGTACAAAAAGGAGCCACTATTATGATACTGACATGCTCAGATTGTACGCTCGTTAAACAGTTACAAGGTAAAATAATTATTATGAAGTAATTTCTTTCTTAGTCTAATAATTATTTTACATATCAGGTCTGATTATTTGATAATTAACAGAGACTTGATCACACAGACGAGCGCGCGTGCTGGGGTATACACTCAGTGGAATCGAGCAGCGTCAGTGAGTGGCTCTACAAACCACTCTCTACTTTGTCTCTTCGCGTCATATCTTTGCTTCATCTGTTGTCCTCCACTTATTCTTGTCTCTCACTTTTCTCTCCACCCAACTGATCCCAAACGGTTTTAAGTATTTCATCACCTGACCCATCTATCTTACCCATCTCATCCATCTATCTTCCTTTTGGTATACGGTACTTCCCCATGACTTCCAATTCAGAATCTTTTGAAATACTGAATACTTTTCTTTTCATTTGCATTCCCTTACTAACTGAAACTTCGATTCTATGAATATATCCTCTGTCATCTTCGTAACACGACATAGGCAAGGCGCTGTCTGTTCCACCATCAAAAATCCTCCAACTATCTAAAGTCTACCCCACACCTGTGCCCTATAGTCCTAGAGCTTGTATTTTCAGACTTGTTTGAGCCGTGTGGAATGTGACATTCTTTCTAAGTGTTCTTTCCACCGTTGTTTATAATCTTTTAATTTATCACGCAAGTTAAAAACTTCTAACTCCCTGTTATGGCCTCATTCCATATACGGTCAAGTTTACAGCACGTTTTAACTCCTCTTAAGATCACCATTTCCGAGGCCTGTATTTTACTGTCTTGTTTCTTGGTTGTTGTCCATAAGACAGAACTTGTTGATCACACCCATAGGACATTACAGGCACTGCCGTAACTTTGTATCTCGACGCACCTTATTTCTAAAAATACGGTTGATTGCCCCACAAATCGTATGGAACTTAACCTAAGTTATCATGGGCAATATCATTTCCCAAATAATTGAAGTTACTCATTTGTTCTAGAATTCGATCACTAATCATTATTTTGGTTCTTATCGGTTACTTGCCTCGAAATGTCATTACCTTTGTTTTTATAGTGGAAATTTTGATATTGTATTGTTTTATTGTCTGCTTACAATATTTAATTTATCTCATAATTAATCGTCTGTACACTTGTTTTGTTTTATATATTTAGTTGCACACACATAACAGTACTAACAGTGTTTGTTCTGTTTGTTTCAGCAGTGGTGACATCGACAGACACATATAAAAAGTGGTGCGCGAGTGGAGTGTTGCGGTTTACGTGAAGATGATGGAGTGTTGTTTATACGACGCGTTGTTGTATTCACGGACTAGCAACAGCAGTGCCAGTGTTGTGTACGGTTATAGTTCTTGACGACCCGTGTGTGTCAGTAATGTCTCAGGATATCGTGTCGAGGAATTACTCCGTCATTGTTTCCGAGATCGAAACAAGTGATGTTCCGTACGACGACTACGATCGCATCTTCACCGACCTGTGGGTGGGTGTCGTGCTCACCCTCATGGTGCTCTCCTGCATCGGATGCCTCTGCTCCTGCTTCCTCTACCACAAGTTCCAGCAGTGGAAATGCCACGGTACGTATTCTACTCATATGTTCAAACTACACGCTGTTACGGATATGTTCTTCTGGTAAAAATAAAGAAAAACGTTTACATAAACATACGCGCGGAAACGCTTTCTTTTGGGTTACCGCTAAGGAAAATTTTCCTCTCTTTTCTGCACCAACGGAAAAATGAGGCTATAACAAAATGCTTGGCATATCAATTTTAAGGTAAAACTCACGTTTTATACGATCCTTAACTGGAAATTTTTTTTATGATTCCCACAACTGTATGCCTAGTAATTTCCGAGAAAGTGGTTGTAAGCGTAAAAAAATGGAAGTTTAAAAACAGTTCTTTTACGTTTGTCATAAATTTACTTTGTTAAATTGCCAACAAACAAATGAAAATTTGATGCAAATTTTTAAAGCTTTTAATTCTGAGAAATTTGTGTAAGTAAAGTTAGCCTAATGGAAAACAAGTAAAAGTTTCAGAAATTTGAATTTTATTTACAACAATACAGGGGAAATCGTGGCAGGAGCGTTGCGTAGATAGTGACGGAGAATATTTTAAACAGTAGGCTTAATATATAATTGTCAACTATATAGTAACCTGTATAAACAGTTTTAAGTTGTCAATTTTCTCCGTGTACGATTACCCAATATCAAAGAGATTTCTGTTTTAATTTAAAATTAAAATTAATATTTTAAAATTACATTGTGCAATTTAAAATAATTACAAAATATTCTACCACTTTTTAGTTTGTTTTGTTCTTAAAGGTAGTAAACATTTCTCAATTTTTACTTGTCTTAAGTAAGTAAGTTGACTTTACTTACATAATTTTTCTCAGAATCAAACGCTTTGCAAAGATTGTTTCAAATTTTGTATCTTAGTTTATTAGCAATTTAACAAATTAAATTTACGCCAAACATGAATAAATTATGTTTTTTCTACTTCAGTTTTTTTGCCTTTAAACAGTATTCTCGGAATGACTAGAGATATAGTTCTGGAACTCATAAAAAATGTAATTAAAAAATGTTTCACATTCGAAAATTACAAATTTTACCTCAAAATTTGTGTCCCTAGAATTTTAGTACGGTATAGCATCATTTTTTCGTCGGTGTAGAAAGCAGGGCGTAAATTTTCGCTAGCCGTAACTGGAAAAAAAGCGTTCCCGGACCTATATTTCTATAAACGTTTTCTTTAATTTAACCAGTAGAACAAATCCTTTTCTTCCTGAAACGCCCTGTATAGTTGTAGGTAAAGATAGTTACATACGGTACTCACTTAACCTGAATAACCGGTTAAAGGGATTTGGCCTTCGTTACTTCGTTAGGGCGTCGTACTCTTGATTTTAGCGGGTATAGTGGCTACTTCTACCACAACTCCGACCGAACTCGTCTTGCAATTAGGATACCTCCGTTCTTTCTCCGTTATTAACTACTCCTTCCTACTTTTGCTTTCTGCCTCTAGATCTTCGCATCAAGTTCTTATAAACCTTTAATCAGTTGTCCGTTGGTCTTTTCTTTGCACCTTCATTTTATTCTACGTCGCACTTGCCTACCCTCTAATTCCCTCTGCCTGACTTGTAAACCCCAGACACACACACACACACACACACACACACACACACACACACACACACACACACATTGTTTCACGTCATTTTCACTAAACTTTCTTTCACGGATCTTGATGTGTTATTATTAGACTATTATTATCATTATTATTATATTTATTTATTTATTATTATTATTATTATATTGATAGAAAAACACTATTTTAAAACAGACTTCTTTTTCATTTTTGCAGAGCAAATATTATATGTTATGTATGCATATATATATATATATATGTATATATATATATATAATAAAACTTTTCGTACTAGAATATATTAAAAATAATAATAATAATAAAATCTTGTTCGAAAAGTTTTGTTATTATTAATAATAATATAAAAATAATACAAAATAATTTGAGATAGGCTATATGCATATGTGTAGATATATAAAATTCACATTTTCCTGCCTATGCGAGCCAAGTCGTTGAATAATCAGAAACAATTTTTATAATTTTTTACCTTCCCTGTTACGTGTTTCGTAACACTTGTTCCAACTTCAGATAGATTCGCTCTCACAGTAGAAGTCGTTAAACGTTACAATTATTTACACGTAGTTACATCAAATAATGCTGAGCGTATGTCAAAATTTCAAAACAAACACTATCATAGGAGTGGCTTTCGGTTTCGGTGCTCGTAGTAACAACGTTATACTGAATATGAATGAAACGCGTGTGTCCGTGTTTATTTAAACATTTGTACACATGTTTGTCAATTATATTATATTATCAAATTGTAATTACTACTGCAAATAAATGGTACTATTTTGTTTATCACTTTAATAAACATGACGTACGTGTCACTGACTGAAAAAAGTACAGTTTATTTGCAGTAATAATTACATTTTGATAATATAAGATTACTGCAAGAAACTCAAAGAGTTACTTATAAAGAAATTATCTATTATGTTAGGTAATTGTACGTGAATAATGTGAGTGGAGTGTTTAAGGAGCGAACTTATCTGAAGACGGAAAAATATTTCCAAACGCGTAATCTAGTATCATGACAAAAGAAGTCACAAACCGGCGAGTATAAGCAACTATTTATTTCTAATTATATGCGCACGCGCCCACACACACTCACGAAACAATAAGCTTGCATAATTTGTGAAATCGGAAGAAGTAATCTTCTTTCCTCAGTATCACGTACCTTGGACCTTGACTTACCTCATAAGACTCTTCCGTTTTGAAGTGTCGACCTGATACCTTTCGACCTAATTTCTTTTTAACATATTCCGTCCATATTGCTCTGTGACCAAGTCGTTTCAGGATTCTTTTCACGCTTCTTTCCGTCCTTCATCTCTTTCTTCCGTTATTTTTTTTAACATGATATTGTTTTTAGGCTGGGGGTCATTCCACAAAATGCGTGATGCGTCATCGAAAAATGTGACGCTTCCACACTTTCGATTCCCCGCAGTCTAGAAATCTTTTGTTTACAAAACATTATCATGCTTCGATGTTTCGGTTTCGTCAAAATTCTTTATGCGCGCGCGCGCGTGTGTGTGTGTAGGGGACAGAGAGAGAGAGAGAGAGTTATGCTAGTACGATTCCCGCGCTCGACATTTCTGTTTGTGCTGGTGTAAACGTTTAATAGTTTAATTTAAAGAATGATATATTCTTAAAAGTCGACTACGTCTGTGTGTAAACAGAATATTTTAAGTTTCATAGCAGAAGTTAAAATACCGGTAGCTGTCACCAGAGTCCATATCACAGTAGTCATTCCAGATGTGATCCGCTCGTAACCAGGCATAGTAGGTAGGCTTCCAGACAGAGCGGTGTGGCCAACACTATCAAAATAATATAATTTCATCTGCCCATTATTATTCCAGAATGAGATAATTTCTACGGGCTGAATGAACATTAAAACCTTGAAAATGAACCTCCACTATTTACTGTTGCCCTCCAATTAAACCCAGAGTAATAATTAGTATCCAGACAGTTACTTCAATTGAAATTACTTAAGTTTTCAATTCAAGTATGGACCATTACTTCATTAACAAACAACCTCATTGTTTATAATTTGTATAGGTACATATTTAGTACCTACGACATACCTAAAAATTATACTCATCATTTACAGATTTTAACAGAACAGAAAAAATAAATGTATAAAACAAGAAAAATTAAAGTATTATCCATTTAATTAAGTTACACAGAAACTAAATTACGTTCTACACCTTTTATTTTACTAAATTTATGTATTACGTTATCAGAATCAAAATAAGATATAGTTTTTCTTCCAACAGACAAAATTACTAAGTTTTTTTATTTTTGCGTCTTGCATTGTTGTCTTCAACGTATAGCTCCATGACACACTTCAGTCCGACCAACTATATAGTACCAACGGTCTTATAATGCTGTTGAACTTAATTTTAGAATGCCGGTCGACATTATAAATCTGTAATTTTAAAATTTGTATTAAATTATTAACGTCTATGGTACTTGTGTTTCTTTCGAACTGAGAGTCCACAGTTGTTCAACATTCGCTTACTCATATTCAAGACACATAATTTATTCTGTCTCTCTTTTTCTGTCGTGTACACCGATTTCTGTAGGCTACACGATCAAAAAAAATTTCCTGTTCTGCATCGTGGCATTTGTTGCCACTCATATTCAGCATATTTCTTCAGTAACTATATTTCTGAAAGGTTTCTTTTGTCCTAGAATTGAAACAGTCCTTGTTTATCAATATTAAATTACTTGGTTGTCTCTTTGTGTATCCGATCATGAGCATCCGATGTGTCTCGTTACTGTTAAGTAAACTGCGTAAATGATTCAACTCTTTTACGCTTGTCCAGTCTTCTTCTTCTTTTCCTTCTTGACTCCAATGATTAGATTATATAAACCTGTTTCGGCATCCATTTTATCCTCGGACGACCACGTTTTTCTACCAGTGGCTTTATATTTCAGGGCCGCTTTTGGCAACGATCATCCGGCATCCTTTGCAAATGATCGCACCACTGTCTCCTGTAAGTTGAAATTATTATATTTATATCTTCTAGGTCTGCTCTATCTTCATTCCTTCTTCTATTATGCGATGTATAGTTTAAAATATTTTGAAGAAACTTCATTTCAGAACTATACTTGTCTCATTCCTTTTTCGTCCTGGCTCGTACCATACTCCCATCTGTCAAGATGGATACTGCCATTGTCTTATTATAAAATTTATTTTAGTGCCGTGTCTTGTTTTATTTCTATGAATCGTTCCTCACATATTTTAAACTTATTTATGTTGTATTTTAGCCCTATATCAACTATGAAGTAATGGCTTTAGTCTATGTCTGTGAACTTGTTAGCGAGTACTCTCTTGCTGCTTCTTATAAATGAAACATGAATCTTCGTAAATCATCCTCACTTTCTTGAATAATAAATTATTTAATTGTAAATATTGTTAGATGACGTTTTATGAAGCAGGACAAATTGACATTGACATTACGATGACACAGCGTGTACGTGTTGTGTGAAACTGTGGCCATTTAAGTCCATGACGAGACGGGCTTTTGAAGTCCAAGGTCAGATGCATAATGTACCTTCATGACGAACAATAGTAGTTACATTAAATTAGGACCATTTACTTGTCAGTTTTATAATACTGCTTAGATCACGTAAGCGTTTGACGTTTGTTCGTGACTTACGGTCCTGGTAAGGAGAGGTTTAGTGTGATGTCCTCTTCTTCCACACTTTGAGGGATTAGGCATCTTGCCTCTTCTCACTTCAGAGACTAATATTCCGTCTCTTTCGAGATATTTAAACAGTTTTCTCCCAATACGCTTTCGTAATTCGTCCTATGCGCATTCTCTGGGTTTCATTTTCCTCTGGTCATTCACCATACAGTCCGTGACACTCCTCATTCCCGGGTCTTTTCGTATATATATATATATATATATATATCCACATTTCTGAATTTATCTAATATATTAATACAATATATAAGTGTCTTCCAAAATTTGTCTTTAATATTACTGTTTACAGCCTTTCACTTTTCTGACGACTCAGTTATCTTCCTCGATTTCCTGCCGACGCGCAACAGAAGCCATCCATAGGTTTTGCCATATTTTATCGAACAGTCACTCTGCTGTTGACTTACATCTTCTTCCTTTTCCATCTTTTGGATCATCTTCTTCGCTTTACCGAAGACGGTAAGATTCTCAGTATCGTCTTATCAAATGATATTTTCTACGAAGCTTAGTGTTCTTTGCTGATTGTTTGACATTAGCCTACGCTTGTCATCAGTTTGGAGTTATCTTAATTCCGAGGCATTTATCTTGCGTGTGAACGATCCAGCGGTAACGGCTATAGTCCACGTCAATGTAACTGTTTTCTTCTTGGACTTTAACTTTTGCTTTAACTTTTACTCCTGCGTTCGTTTTCGGTGTGCTTCCTTTCTTTCTTCAGTTCGCGTCTTCCCTGTTTTCAGCTTGGCCGTTTCCTAGTAACCCTGTGTGCCCTTCAAGTTACTTCTTAAGATGGTCACGGGTCATGTTACTAAATGTCTTCACGCGTAATCCCCAATTTTAAGAGATCGCTTTTCACCTCGAAGAACCAGGTCTCCTTAGGTTTCTTACATAAAAGGAGGCAAAGATCCGACTGTTCAATCTCTCTGGTCTCATTCGTGTCATCTGACCACAGAAAGGTGTCATTCGATGCGTTTATTTGGTGGTTGTGGCGTCTTCTGTACTCACCGTTTTTTTTATGGGCCAAAATTTTCTTCAGGATTTTTCTTTCTTTCGCTTCCTGTTTCTCGGTCAGACCTTTTCTATTCATCGTGAGGCATTCTGATTTCGGTCTCTACTAAATACAACGGAAATAATTCTCTTTTTTTTCTGTGTCCGTCCTACACAGGAATCGTCTTTCCATTGCTCTGCCTCTCATGTCTAATCCTAGAACGTTTATATTATTAATACATCCAAACTTAAACAGCTACTCATCCAAAATATTTATATATTACAAATAACATCAGTTATGCTGTTTAACTCTGGCATTGGTAACGTTTCTAAACCTCTTCTAATCCTTATATTTCATCGTAATATCCTTATACCTGATTCGATCTCCAAAAGTGCAACTTTGATTCTTTTAGAACTTCATTAGGCGACCTTCATGTTTCTGGTTTTGTATCCTCTGTCTGTGTTCAATAATAGATTCGACACTCTCTTGTAGAACCTTTTTACGTTATACCACTTTAAAAAAAGATACAATAACCGTTTTTCTTTTGTCATAATATATAATGAAATTCCCGTTTATTTGTAATTTGTAATTTTAATTTTGTTCACTTCTACTGTAGACTTTTTAAAGACAAATTCCTAGAAGTAGACTAAATATCAAATTTATCTAATTGTATCAATATTACATGGCTTGAAAACAATTAGGCCATTATCGACATTACTACGAGAAAGGTCAATTTAGCGATAAAACGTTTCGCTGAAATCGGCACGTAACTGCGTGTACATTTCACGTGGTCAATTAGACAACAATTAAAAATTAACAATTACAGTAGCCGATAAGTACTGTAATTATTGCAGACAGGAGAAGATATTCGTGTTGGGCGGTATACGCGCTGGTGCGTGACTAGGTCCCGGACCCTAGACTTCACGGTCTGTCGCTGCCTGCTTGGTATCACGTAACTTAACAAGCTGTTTTGTTTTCATCTTTTATACAGCTGTCGTTTTGTAAGTAGAGGTTTTTTTTTTGTTTAACCACAATTTTTTGTCTTTTAATCTGTTTATCAGTGACAGAGTTGGACAAACGTGTGGTTCCTCTCGTGCACTTTTAAAATTATCACTCTGTATCCGTCCGACACCGTGTTAAAAAATAGGTTTTATTTCATTTACGGAAAAAACCTGCCGTCTATAAGCATTGCCTTAATTCCTTAATTAATTAATCGATCTCAATTAATACTTAATCTGTCGTCTAATTAATTAATTCGATTTTAAAATTAATTTGTGTCTGCCTCCAGCAATCTTTTCATTTCTTCTTTTCATTTTTGGTAACTTAATTAATTATTCATAATATCTGAAAAAAGCCCGAAAAATATTTTCTTACTTTACATAACATTCAAGCAATAACATACAAAATACACATGCTAAATATTAAGTTATCAACGTTGACCTACTTTGATTTATTTAAAAGATTTCATTGGTTGTGTACGGTATGACCGCGGAAGTACGCGGATGCCATGCCTTTTTAGGAAAAGATCTCAAAACAAACGGAAGTGAAGAACAATGAATAAGCGGATCATTTTTATTTACTTCGACGTTCTTTGTGATTATGATAATAATAAGAATGATACAAAATTTTGATTGAAAAAGTGATATTTATAGGTAATAATCGAGTAACCAAGAAGTCAAACGCGTCTAGACTATCGGATCAGGTTTTATAAATCAGGTTTTCTAGCTGTACCAATAGGCTAATGTTGGTATGTTAGCGAACCTGGAGTCCTGAATAAGCAACACAATGAACGTATAGTGGCTCTTGCAGATACTGAAGGGTTGCACATAAACCGAATGTTATTGACATTCGAGAGGAGTCGAATATGTTTGACGTACACAATAAAATATGTACACTCGTGGCTTCAGCGGAGGGCTGTCTCAAGTCAGTTGTGCAAGAACCTTCTTTCATGAGGCGCCCGTCCCGGATACACGAGCTGGTACGGGCAGACCAACGCTGAGCTGTCAGGGGTGCCGCGTAGAAGGCAAAAGCGCTAACCAACCGGTAAAGGTATCTCGCTGTTATTCGGATAAGGGCATTAAGGATATTCCCGTCGTCACTGGTTAAGGGTATTAGATCACACAAAAAACGATTGGCTGAGTACCTCACTTGCTGAGATCCTCTCCCCCTACCTACAAAACAATAGGTGCACACCCAACCACAATCACACGACCTTGAAAAACGGGCGTTAGCCCGTGAGACAGCATGATTTTTGCAGTCATTGGAGGAGTCACTCCGGAGCTCTTGAGCCCCGTCCCCTCATCAGCTACAGCTACAGAGGGAATTGAAAAATTACCTTCGGAAAGCCGCGTGGACGGCCCGATAGACGGACGGTGGTAGGTGTGTCTTGTTGCCCGAGATTGTGTCCGAAAACCGCGTCAATTTCTTCAGGTTTTGCGCGGCCTTGTGTTTGCAGCATTAGAAAGTTAGATCGTGCGTCTCCGCGACCAAGAAAGCGGTGGGTACTGCAACAGACAATCTGCTCGATACGTCAAGTGTAGAAGAAGAAACAGAATATCTATCTTAGATGTTTCCTTGAGTTTATCCAACCAGTCTTCTTCTTCATCGTTGTTCGTTACCGAATGTCGTGACCTGTTGTATCAAAGAAGCATTTTTCTCCACGTGTCTCATAGCATCCTCCATTGGCAAAGTTGACATGCCTTGACGTGCATTAACGTGGAGTACTTGTACAGCTTCCGTCGTTCCAAGCTCCTCGCTGCAAACCTCGTTCTTCGTCGTACATGTTCTCCTGGGTCTAACCCGTTTCCGACTTTCAGTTGGGCCCAGTATAACGATCTCAGTGATTCGTTCCACGTGGTGGGCCATACTTCCATGAGACGTTTCATACTTACGTTATATCCATGCGTTGCGTTGCATTGTTTTGGCGGGGCGTTGTTGCGCCCGTGGCTTGATTGTAGCTTCCGGGTCGTGCGCGATGACTGCCAGGTGAAAACTGTGCTGGTCGTTCTGAAGGGTGCCTAAAACTGGGATAGGACACGCCCACGCTATTATTCACTAGATTGTCTGTTTTTTGTAGCAACGCGAATGTTTATAGCATTGCCTGCGGTGCCGGCGCCGTTCGTCCGATACAGTTGGCGTGTTGCTATGCTTCCCAAATTGTATTGTCTACACGAATTTTCCTCCCGATATCTTCATTTCTAAAGCACTGGCACTGCGCCAGAAGTCAGTTTCCATTGCTTGGAGCCTTCACGAGTTTCTTTGTAGTATCCTAAAGTTTCAGAGCCGTAGATGGCATAGTTTTGACTGACAGAGCTATGCTTTTAACTCTCAGAGCTAAGATGGCAGAATAAATTATCTTCTCGTTTTTGTGGGTTACCTTGTCACTCGAGAGCACAGAATTTAGCTGTCCTACGCCATTGTTTTAACTTGGTCCGTAAATCAGACTGACGGACAAGGTCTATTCCTCGCATTTGGTAGAAGCTGGTCTTTATCGTCTATTTTCAGTTTACACGGAATTGAAGCATACGTTCCACGGGCAGCCCACGGTATTCGTAATATTTTTTGACAGCATGTCTTTCAAAAGTTCTATTTCTACTTCGACGCCCAGAGACCACTGTGTCAATTCTTCGGCGGCAATTTAAGCTAAAGTGCCTTGAGAAGCCTCGTTTACATTTTTTTTCTTACTTGATGATCTACTTTAGTTAATTTTAGTATTGTTGATTTTCCCATTTCTATCCGTCGCTTGATTTCCTTTACACTGTCAACGACCATCAGCTGGCATTTACTTTTACTGACTTTAAGATCTGCCTCAGAGCTGTAACATTCAGTTCGTTGTTTTTGTACAACAAAGAGTCCATTCCGCCTGTTCTTCTGTGCGTACCTATTAGCTTAGGAACGCGTTGTCAATAACCCACCTTTCAGGTAAATTTCGTTTCTACGTATTTTCAGAAAGGACTTCGTGAGGTAGCTGAGGCGCTTCAGCCCATTCGGATGTACATGTAGGAACGTTATTATTATTTCCTTTGTTGTCATTATCATAAACATGATTATTTCATATACGAGATGACGTAGTTCTCGTACGTAGACAACATAATTTTGCTTTCATTTATGCAGCGAGTGTGTCTGTAAGGATGCCGGTCACGTCACACGCACACGGCACACTCGCACTAACCTTGGACGGGTGCTATATTTGTGCGCAGCGATTCCATTTTTGAGACGCAATATTTTGTACGCTTCCGCATAGCCGGGATTGTTCAACTGAAAGCTTTAAAACAATATCGGCGAATCTGTATTTTCATAGTAATCAACACTTCTTACTTCGCTCTGCAGTGAATCGACAAAATTAACTAGCCTTTTATCGTTTTCTGCAGTGGTAGATGAAACGATAAAATAAATTAAGAAGAATATGGTAAAAGTAATATTGCGATTCAGGATAATGAAGGAAACAGGATTACGGAATTGATATATGCAGACGACACAACCGTCTTGGCAGACACAAGAAGCACTGCACTATAATTTGAACATATCATTCGCACTGATGAATGATTTAAGAGTAATATGAAGATAAATGTGATAAATGACTGTAATGATGTTTTGTGCAAGTAAGTGAAAAAACAAAGCAAATGCGGAGTTTTAAATATTCGGGAAGATAATTAGGAAATAATTAGGAAAAAAATGAAAGAACCAAAACGCAAATAGATAGAGAAGTGTATGCATACAAGGAAAATACTGTACATTTGTAGGAAAAAAGAAATATCAAAGGTAAAGCGAGTTACAGAGAAGTGATTATGCCAACAATTATGCATACACCACCGAATCCTGAACGCTAATACAGTAGTTTATTATAAACGACATTCAACATTGTTATAAAACAATTTTATTTATTTTGTATTGTTGTTGTGTTAGCAATTTAATTAAACAGCATAATTTTTGCCTTACTTCTTACTGTAAATAGGCGTAGAGATTATGTTAAAAAGTTGTCATTGTGTATATTATTTTTTGAACCATTTTAATTAGTAATGTGCATCTACATTTACAATATCACAAATTCTGATTAACATTATTTAACTCAACGGTCAATAATTACGTACAGAAATTCGAAAATCCTATAATTAAAATGCACATAAACACGAAAAACAGAACCACAGAAGTATGCTCAACCCATTGAGTGAGTTTAATAAACGTTTTAACTATACACAAGTTCGAGACCTCCCGACGATCGATTAACTGGGGTACAAAAATAACTTGACGTTGGGTACTACATCTGAGCGGAGCGTTACATTCTTCCTGCATGCGCTTATGAAATCAAAATGACTTCCGGCTAATAATCTGTAGGCAACTTTCAAATTCCTCCGCAGTCTTTCTTTACCAAGCTGCTTGTTGTCTTTGCTCGCTACTAGCCGATTGTGTACTTCTGCCCCCATACAGACGGATCCCACTTATAATACCGAACTCGTTGACGGTTGCGTTGACGGTTTCCTGAATGTTATAATAGTCAGAGACTTCTTTACTGCGATACAAGCTGCGGTTAATGGTATCCAATCCTTAGTAACACCTCTCTATGTAGTGGGAACAAAATTAAGTTTCATTGGATTCTCTTTTCCCTTGGATTGTGGGATTAGCGCAAAACCGGTACTAAAATTATTTCAGCAGCTCTGTACAGTAGCTAGAATTTCGTTTCTCTCCATTAAATTTTTCATCGATAAAAAGTATACTGCCAAATATGCAAAGAAGAATTTTGAAATACTTTGGCCACATCTTAAGATGGGACGGATTGGATGTTCAAGGCAAAGTAGGTGGAAAGAGCAAGCTGAAACATTGACAAACTTATCAGTAGTATATAGGATATTATGGGAAGCTTGGATAAAATTAACTGCTCACGATGTTCGAAAATGAACAACAGCGAAAAACAAGGAAGATATGATACTACAACTGATAACCCGTATACCAGTTTCACGATGTTTTGGAAACCGGTTTTTATTTCCTTGACAAAACAACTCCTGAGCTTTGTTTATCATTTTATTAAGTTACGTGTTATTGTCATAGTACACCACCAAACCGGTAGGTACTGGTTACCAAAATTGGATATTCTTTATCATTACCTTCTAAACTATCAGTTAAAAAATTCATACAGCGTACAACTGACTGTGTGTGTGTGGTGGGGGGGGATGGATCATTACCCCCTGTATAGACAAGGGGGTAATGAAGATCTCGTCGGTAATGCATGGATTACCTACGCGGGGGTGGCAGGGGGTCAATTCTCCTCCTCCCCAGAGCTATTAAAAATATCAGCGAAATTCCAAAATCGGTTGACGTAGATTTATTTCTAAACCAGTTACGCGTCTCAAAATAAGGCTTATAAATAATTCTAGAAATAAATGGAATTACAGAATTGGCAAATTAATAAAATGAAATTAGATTTTCCTTGATAATGACAATCACTCTCAACACTTGGTGAGTAACGTATGAATTTACAACAAATAGGCCTACGTCACGTCGGTTATTCAAAAACTTTTAGGCACAAAGAATTTATAAAATGCATTTATAAAACTACAAGGAAAGAATCCTGAATTGTCAGTTGTCCTGAGAAAAATAGGGAGTCCATCCTTTAAGATAGGCTCACCCCCTTCCACAGCTCCTAGTTACGCCACTGTGTGTGCGCGCGTGCGCGTGTGTGATTGCTTGTAACATCGTCATCATCATCACGACGATAGCCTACATCACCAAAACACAACGATACAGAGTGACGTAGACGTTCGAAAAACGCGCAAAGTAACAGTGCAGTCGACTGGATAAAGGAAATGTGACAAAGTTCATAAGACGGGTGATGGGAGATTAGTGAAGAAGGCACGAAACGATCGTCAAAAAAGTAATAGAAGAACTGGACGACCGATAATGAGATGGAGATGTCGTACCGAATTGTAAGGTTGGTCATGAACGGAGAATCTCCTGAATCAAGAGATGAGGAAATTCTTCTATTGTACAAAGTTAAGTCTATCGCCGTGGTCTCCTTGAGGAATTGTCATCAGACATCTCTTTGGTCATCGATCAGTATTTACAAACATAAAATACAAATCCAATTGTAAACCGAAAATATTGAGTCAATGTGGAACCTATCGCGTTTTTAAAATCACGATATATTGGAAACACCTACTGACAATATATCGCAGCTCAACCCTTTTGCAAAGCCACAACTAAAATACAGTACTCAACACTATTGCCAGCATATACGATAAATTCAAACCGTTGCCACGAAAAACGAACGAGGTGTACACAAACAAGATGTCTAAAAGTAGCGTAAATGTGTTTATTGATATTTTCCTATCGCACAACGTGTAGCATAAAATTTATTACATCAAAAAGCGTATTTTATCAAATCCAAAAAGATGTTTATATGTATACGTACGCTTCAAAGTAAAAATATTATACGGGGTAGAGTAAAGAAAATAAGGAAAGAACTTTTATGCAGAGCCTGTGTAGGCAACAACGACGAACAGTTTAGTAGCTAAAGTAGGGCCCGTACATTCGATTGCATGTGAAGCTGTCTGCAGCTAACAAGAGACTTTAAAATCCGAACTGAATGTTTATAAAAAAAAAAAAATAGTAACGTTTTCCATTATAAACAAGGCATTACAATGGTACGGGGGCGGTAAACAGGACAAAAATATTTATATATTGCAAAATAAAGCATCATCCACGTCTATAAGACGGAGCTAATTTTTATTTTATTTTATCAAAATTATTACTTTTCCATGTGGAAAAATGTAATATGTATACATATCATTATTCATACTCGGATACGCAAGATCTTCCAAAAATACTAGAGTGGCAAGCACTAGACCAAACAGAGGAGACCAGCTTTGGCATGATAAACCTATCAGAGAGGTAAGAGAGCTAAGGAAGAAGACCGTTAGAAGATCTAGTAGAATAGAATCTATACAAAGAAAAGTCCGAAAACTCGTAATAGTGATAAATCGAACATGAGGAGTATGAAAATAACAAATGGTTATTAATTGTTAAAAACACTTATAGGCCGGCCGGCCTAACAACAGAAAACTAGAGTATTGTTATTACTAAATGTGTATAACTTTGTCGTGTTTTGTCTGAACTTTTGTTAATATACGTTTATTGTATCATAAACGTAACGGTGTTGTTTAATTGTGTTGTGCGTTAATAATAGACGTTGATTGGTGTCTACGGATTAGCCTTAGTCCATCGTGTATCATTAAACAATGTTTCCTTGATAACGTAATCAAAACGTTTTTAGTATCCACGTGTTCACCCACCACCGCGCTTAACTCCCTTTGTGATAAAATTTGGGTCTCTTCTCGGTCTTAATGTTGTTCACACTCGAACTTTACACTAGAGGTACCAAACTTCAATGACATGGGACTGCCGCACACCAATAACTTTGTATTTTTGTCGCTAACCACATGTGGCATGTTTAGTAGGCCATATAATAATAACTACTGTATTTATACACTGCTATTGTAATTTTGTCAATAATTGTACCAACAATACTACAAGCAATGATAATGATGATGATGATGACGACGATGACAACGTCAATATAATAATAATAATAATAATCGCGCCTGGCTACTAATCTAGAGGTCCCGGGTTCGCTTCACGGCCATACCATAAAATCAAGTGCGTTTTTCAGATCGATTCAGCCTGTGAAAATGAGTACGTGGGATAATCGTGCGGTAATAACGGGCGGCTGAATTGTAGTTCTGGCCACACTACCTTTCTAGTATGCTGAACGTCTCACATAAGGTAGCCTAACTCCTCGACTGCTTAGACGGTAACAGGGAAGCAATAATAATAATAATAATAATAATAATAAATATAATAAGTGATTTGACAGTTTAAAGGTTCCAAATATTCAGAACGGCAATTATTTTTTATATTTTTTTAATACTCAAGAGGCTTAATACAATGTCATTCGTCCTCTTGTTACGAATTCTAGTGTTGTTCCCTGATGCTGATGAGAGCACTGCTCTTATTCACATGTTCCCAGTCTATAACTGTTCTGTTTCCTACACAAGACGCGTGTAGCAGACGGTTCCAGTGACTGTATTACTGCAACAATAGCTTGTCTGATATCAAGCGTTCCTCTCTATCACAGGCTGGTCCACTTCTTGTTTGAACTTTATTCTCTGAATTCTTCAAAAATTTCATCTTTTAAGAAGGTTTTGTTGATGAATGATTTAATGGTATGAAAAAGTTTAGTTACAGATGTTGAAATAGTTTTAGTTCTCTTTCGGTTAAGAAGTTTGCTAAATTGCATGGTGCGGAACGATGTACTGAAATTTGATTTAATTCTTTAAGGTAGTCAGAGTATAGCTAGTGTAAACATCTCCGTTGCTGTTATTGGCTGTTCAACCCTAGACTCAGTCACTTATGGTATAAATGTTCCAACTATGCATCTGTATATTTTCGATGTGTTCTCGACAAGCATGTTTTTGTTTTTCCCAAACCTATATTTTAATTAGCTGATTAATCGTGTAGCCTTAAATGTTTCCATTTGCACTTCCTCCATCAGATTTCTTTCACTACTTCTATAGGCTCTCATGGAGGTAAGTGACGTTACTTGTTCATTGAGACTCTCTTCTGATTCCAGTTTGCATTTTACAGGATATTCAGCGGTTGTCATACAGTTGTTTATTGTTATGGATACACCCATGCTATGTCCTCAAGGAACCGTTCTTAGTGACGACTTTGAAGGTTGACTTCGCTCTCAACTGTTAAAGCCGCGTCATCAGTACATAGGATACATTACCTTCACCTTAGACTCACAAGAGTCAGTAGTTGAAAATACCATCAAAGTTGATGATGCGACTGTGATAGGTAGGCCTACCTGTCACAAAATAACGTAAATAAGACCATGGTTTTAGCGAGTACCACGTGACTGTTTTATCAGTAAAACATTCATCACATAACAAACCTTCAATGGTCAATAGAACAGTAAAAACCTTATTAAAACTTTCCCGCTTATTCCCTTGTGATTCGTACTTTTTCCCAGGTCCCTGCACAGAACACTTATAAATTCCCTGCTTATTGCGTTCCAATCGGTAACGATACTACAGTAATGTGGGGAGGGGGGACGTAAACCTTCCTATAAATAGGTGGAATTAACAACTAAAAAAATGAAATTTGAGGTTAGTGTAGTGAGTGGAAATAATAAGCATTCAAAATTTAACGTAATAACAAATTATGCGTATATGACATACGCTACAGTTGAATAAGAACGTAGAAGGGGAGCCTAGGTTCCAGATTGAAACCGCAACTGGCTCACAAATCCCTCATAATACGCTTTTACCGTTTCGATTAATTTCCGTCAATATGTTTCGCCCTCAA
The DNA here is from genome assembly GCA_034769895.1 of Magicicada septendecula. Classification (NCBI taxonomy): domain Eukaryota; kingdom Metazoa; phylum Arthropoda; class Insecta; order Hemiptera; family Cicadidae; genus Magicicada; species Magicicada septendecula. The sequence goes on along the minus strand of CM068371.1, from coordinate 399,185,930 downwards.
TAAATATTCAATAACTATGTTTTGCCCTCGTAGACTTATATACGACCTTGAAGAGCATTGACCCTAACAGTTGTGATATAAACGCGTTTCCGTTCACCAGGGACAGTGATTTCAGATATCGATATCGACGTAGTTGATTCATGGAAAACCGTGACGCAGTTGACGCATCGCTTCCCACACGCAGGAAGCCCTCATAACGCTGAGATTGATGGTTGACAATTTGTCAATGCTTCGTCTTACACAAATTATCAGAAAACGTGATTATTGACTGCAAAGGTTCACGCACGGGGCAGAGCATTATAAGTAACGTTTTTTTAGAAATAATAAAAGACCACAGTAATTGGTACAGGTTACAAGGTATAAACAAGTTACTGCTACTGAATAATGTATATCATAAATCATGTTATATTTAAGTCATTCAATAAAAATTCTATTATCTGTTTGAATACACAGTAATGCAGCATGTGTCCCAGGCCGTCTTTCGTCTAATGCGCAGTTTTTGAAAAATGTATTACGGGTTCTGTTGTATTTTTGTATTTACTGGCAGCCCATCATTCGCAACAATACCAATTAACACAACAAAGAGCAAACAGCGTTGGCAGCCTTGACGTATCGCATGTGACACGTGCGTGCGTGCGCGTGCTTCGACCCGACACGTCTCGCTACTTAACTTCACCTGTTAACCCTAACCTTTAAAATATCGCCCCTTCCACCTAAAGCGGCCCAATTCCCACAGCAATTGCCGCATTACGAAATTCTTTCTATTTCTGATCGTTATAGATTGAAATCATGTCGTTATCGGTTAAATGTCGTGATTGGCCGAAGTGCTTACTTCAACGCGTTATATCGTCATGTGGGTGTCAGAACTTTGACTCTCCGTCAAATTGAAAATAATCTTCTTCTTCTTCTTCTTCTTCTTCTTCTTCTTCTTCTTCTCTTTCACTCTCCTTGTTATCTCTTTCCGTTTCTTCGTTACGGATCAAGGGTCGAATTATTTCTACTTCGTTCTATATTCACTCTTTCGTCTCATCCAAGAATGCCTTGTACATAACATTAAGTCATCATGTCATTATGTATTAATACTCAGTACCCAGTATCCTATAGTGGTATTAAGTTTACAGTCAGTATCAATCAGCGTTTTCTACGGTGACTTGGACTCTGCACTTCTCATCATTACAGCCTTCTAGAAAGATAAACTTTATAATAAATTGTATATCAGTTTATACATATACGGTGGGCCACGTGTAATATTAAATACACAAAAAAGTTTAAGCTATATACAGATATTACAGATTTTATTTTTTTTAAACAATGAAATGTGCATCGATTCTAGACAGAAATTGCATACACACTTATCACCAGGCACTAACGAGACGTTATCTAAGTAAAAAAAAAGAAAATCACAGTTGGAGAGTTTCACAAATTCAGAAAAAAATGGGTCCGCGAACCATTATAGAAACCCGTTATTGATTTACCACTTCAAAAACAATTATTTAAAAATAATTCATATCATTATTAAGGTATATTATCAGATGTAAGGGGTTGATTATTGACGCTCACTCTAACAAAGCTTTTGCCACCACTTTTTTTCACTCTTCACAAACAAAAGTTTCCTTTAATCGAGTCTCGAAAATCAGGACGACAAGAAAGTACGTTTCAACCGACTTTTGTCGCATCAGTGGGTTGCTTAAAACTTGTTTGGTGGTGTGTTGGGTTAGGTTATCTTTCCTACTAGTCGTCTTTAGTAATTGGTGTTGGGGAGGGTACGCCCAATGACTTGATCTAAACTACGTATGCTCACCCACTGATCCGAAGATTGCCTGTCCATAGTATACACCCTGTATGGGCTCGAAGTGGTCTATATTGCAATAACAGTTTACCACTCCGAGTTATGTTAAGGTTGTTAAACAAAAAACCTCGAATAGTCTTGAAAATATAAACATGTGTACAAACCTTCAGAGTTGTTACTGGAGCAATTATGTATTATTATCTGTCAGCTAACCAGTACCTTGCTTACACAATTACCTGTAATTTGAGTTCGATTCGATACGGAAAACTGATGTTTATTTTGGACACGTTGTTTTTCGTATTTGTTTTGTTTGTATCCTTCTTGTTCTTCTCCTCCTCTATTCAATGATCACGTGAATTGATTGATCTGTTCCAGTTTTCGAGGTCTAACCATCACTTTTTACCTGTTTTCCTTCGCATATCTTCATCTTCATGGGTACTACGTTCAATTACTTCACAAAACGGTTCAGGACTTCTCTGATGTCCACATTTCGACGGACATTTTCCATATTCATTCTTTAATATTTTTTACCAGTGAAACTGCATTTCTGCTGCACCGGGGGGGGGGGGGGGGCATCCAGAAAGTAAGTTTCTCTACTTTGTAATGAATACAGACAACGTGGATGAATAAGAAAAAAAAATATTTATTTACGTAATATCATGCGTACACAACTTCTCGGCATTGTTACCATTCATACTTAGGTACCTGGTAAAGTGTCGGTTCAACTTCTTCAGCCCCATCTTATAGAAAAGTGGATCTCGTTTTCACACCCAGGAACTGATCTCTTGCTTAACTTCTTCATCATTGTCGAATGTCTCCTCTTCAGGATGAACTTTGAGTTGAGGGTAATCGTCGATATCTCTAGATGCAGGGTCAGTTGTATAGAGTGGATTTTCACAGATATTTCAAACAAATTTGTTCATGAAGTTCCGGTGTCAAGGGTGCAACATGAGGACAAGCATAGCTGTGCATAAAGTAGACCGTTTTCGACAACGTTCCAGTTGTTTTCCGTTTGATTTGCAGCTACGAGCTTTAGAAGTGTTTGACAGTGGTACCTTCCTGCGTTATGGTAATCCCCTTTGGCACGTATTCTGTCAGTAGAATGACTGAATGACCCCAGAAATCTGACAGAACGCGGCTCACGCTCGGGCATAATATTCATTGTATCCGGAACTAACAAATCGTCTTCCGGTTGTGCGTAAGGCCGCTGCAATGTTACCACAGCAGTCCAACAAAACTTACCTTCCGGTGGCGCTAAAATTTCTTCACCAGTTCATGATATTTTCGACAGATAAATGTATTGGATGACCTTTGTATATTTTTGTTGTATTCTTCTTTTCTTAAATCGTTTTGTTCTTTCAATGAATGTTTCGCCTTACTGCATACTTACACTGTATGCGTTGCAGGCGTTTCTCCTGCGCCTAAGTGTCGATACAACCAAATGTCACCGACCAGCTGACACCTCGTCGGTACCGACAGAGAGGACGTAAGCTGCAGGCCCAATCAAAGAACTGTAAGGATTAGCCAACGTCCCAGAAGTTTTAAATTTAACCAATTAAAAATAAAACAGTTTTTGTAGGGGGTGATACGCGTTTTATTCCGGATTAAAATTTAACTTCACTTTAACCACTAAATATACAAAAAAAAGAATACGAAACTCGAGCTGTGTTAGAATAAGATTTTTTAGCTCATAATAACAGAGTTGTTCTCTAATTATCAGAACCGCGAAAAGTACAGTATTTGGATGATTACAAACAGGCAAAAACAAGCTGTAGACATGGGTACCGTGTCGTTATAACGCGAACTGATTTCAAAGACGAATAATACACTGTGGTTTTGAGCGATCGTCTTTTGTATGGTTTAGTCCATTCGGCCATTACTACAAAGATTTCAGATGGAATTTTATAAGACCGTGCCCAATCCTGTCTTAGTGTATGGATATGGAAATTGATAGAGAAGCGAGGAATATCAATTGACCCCCAGAGGTGTCGTTATTACGGAAAGTTAAAGGTTGTAGTCTGTTGTAGAAACTACCTGGCAGTCTGAAGTATCATGGATGACATAGCCACGTGTCGGAGGAACTGCACATGACATGTAGAGAGAGTGCCCATTGGACGAACCCAGAACCAGGGTTAGCATAGGGCGAAGATGTGTTGTAAGAACTCGGAGGAGATGGAAACATAGCCTCTGAAGTTGGAACAGGCAAATTTACCTACCGCGATAATGTAGAAGAAGGAGAAGACTATCTTATGCCAGATAAGATATATTCAGCGTTATATCAGAGTCATAGCCTATCGAGAACATAAAAAGGAAAGTTTTGGAAACCTTCAAATTATAACTGCACAGGATGAAACGTAAGTTGAACGTCAATTCCTCGTCTGTTTCCTTTCCGCACATTGTCACTTTCAATCAAATATATAAGTTCATAAAATGTTTTTATAGACATTCTGTAATAGTTAAAAAATTTCTCTGGATAATTTCTCAAATTATTATACCTTATATGAAACTCGCCGATCGAAGGCCTTTTATAAAGTAACGGATGCATCCAATACCTTCGCTTCTTCCTCTTTTTTTCTAACAACAATATAGCCGCGATAATCTCAACGTCTGTAAGCATTGTAAGCACTGTACAAACTGAAGTACAACTTTCGTTGCTAGTAAATAGTTTGTTTGAGAACCGCGAAATAACAACCGCGGTGATTGGACCGCTGATGTAAAAGTAGGGTTTCCTTTTTATGCCAGAGCGCGGCGGCCAGCCCAATAAGTGAAACGCCGCTCGATAAGACGAACAGTTTACAAAGTAAGTGGTTACTTTAATGCGGATGTTGTTGTACCGGTCTTCAGCTGTTTAGAGAAGGTGTCTATGTATATTGTTTACGAGCGATTAGCACAGTGCAGCGGCTCTGGTGAAAGTGGCTGCGAATGAAAGATTATCTGGATCAAGTTATTTATGTAAGCCATGCGAACGCAGTTGGTAGGTCAGACTGGTATTAAGTAAGTGGCGGCCGGCCATGTAGCGTATACTGTTACATCATGTGGCACTATGATCCGTCAGAACAAAAACATTGTCACTACAACAGAGATCTGCCCCCATTTACTGAGCGCTGAGAGCAGTCACGAGACAAAACATCAACAACTGAACAGCAGCAGTTGTAACATCGAACTATATTAATTACTATAGTAATTTTCTTATCCACACAACTTCATTGTTATGGCTAAAGAACGTATAAAAACGGCTTTAGAAGCAATGTAAGCACAGCTATAACTTATAGACTATTAATTTTTTCCAAATTTAAATCACAAAACTGTCAAATAAGTTTCATTGCACTAACCGGCTATGGTACGAAAACTCGGTAAAATGATCGTCGTCGCGTATCTGCTGTCGGTCATCACTAACGTAGCACCGGTCTGAGGATATCTCGCCGCTGCGCATAAGAAAAAATCCAAAGCATACTCGACGGTACTTCGGCCTAATCGGTTCTCTTCTCTTCTGACCCGGTGTTGGATTCGTGAACGATACCATGCGACGGAAATTTTACTTACAAAAGGCAAGACACTCAGGCAATCCTGTTTTTGCCTGACTGGCCCAGTAGTTTATACAACTAGGTGATACGTGGAAACGATCTCGTTATATACTGCGCTGAAGAAATTTGGCACAAAAAAGCCGTTGTAGACCAAACTCGTCTTACTTGGGCAAGGCCACGAGGCATGAGCTCCTGAATACAGCTCGGAACGAAACCTCAGGATTCGTCTCGGCAAACTCAAAGCCTGGTACTGTACTGCGAGTACACTAACAGAAGTTACGATCGGGAGGTCACAAGATACAGTATGGGACTTGGTCCCTTGTGTTAATCTTATTCAATTTTATTTCGTCCAATCGGAGTCATTTTTCTCTGCACCCATCGTTTTAATCTCTTCGTAAATGGAATATAGATAGACAATATGTACAATGCTTAGAGAAAACAAAATGTGTGTATGCTACCAACAAACTACCACTAAACCCAACTCTTCAAAACCTTAAAATAGGCACAAAAAATGTACATGCACTTAAAGAGTTCATAATCGTGGTTCGCAGGTAAACAGCACTAACGACACGAAGAATGAAATAAGAAGAAGAATATATCTCGCAAATAAAACATATTATGGATTAAAAAAGCACCTGGCATTCATTTCAAGAAGCACGAAATGGAAAATTTACAAAACACTTATCGGGCCAATGCTGAAATATGCTTCAGAAACCTGGACGATGACAAAAAACAGCGAGAGACTTCTAGGTCATTTGAAAGTCGTATTCTGCGAACAATATTTAGAGGCGTACAAGAAAGTGGAATGTGGCGCAAGCACTATAATTATGAACTATACCATCTTCACGAAGAGCCGAACATTGTCAGGATAATCAAAATATACAGGCTAAGGTGGGTACGGACACATAGAGAGAATGGAGGAAGGACAGCCTACGAAACATATCTTCTACCAGAAACCAATGGGTAATAGAGCAAGGGGAAGTAGATTCAAAGATCAGATAGAGAAGGACCTCAGAAACCTGAATATAAGAAACTGGAAAGCATGGGCACCCAATAGAGAAGAGTGGAGTCGAGCCACGGCTGATGATGATCAATGTGCACAATGAGTAAAGTAAAAAAAAATAAATTTAAAAATTCTAAGAGTTTTGCAATAAAGTGCCCTTAATTAGCAATAAAATACTCGTGTCACAGTTTTATGTATCTCCATAATTTTCTCGTTAACAAACGGCGATGAAAGGACATAACTGCTACTCATAGTAATAAATCATGAAACATTTAAAGTGAGTCTAATTAGTGCGAGCCTTGGCAGTGACATTGAGGCATCTACGTAATTGACACGGCCATTACTTATGTAATCCAGGTAGAAACATTTAATGGGCTGTAAACGTTCATTATTGTGCGTAAATGATGGCCTACGTTGTGTTATCATCGGACGGAGATTATTGCAGGAACCATTTATTGCGAAAGCACCGTATACAGAGGAGGTTCCACCCTTCCGGAATTTTTGGAAAGAAATACAGTTACTGGAGACACTAAAACCGACAGAATCTCTCGGCGACACGAGTATCCTAACGGTCGATAGAGATGTGGACATTCGTTCACATGATGAACATGCTGTTGAATTCGACTCTTCACACATGATCGCCAACATTTCACTTCTTCCTTCTTCAGCCTTCAACGACAGGTTTCTTCCCGTTTCCACTTTTCTCTACTTTGAGCCACTTGCATCTACTTCGATCCAGCGTGCCCATCTCATTTGTGGTCTTCCTGTTATACTCCACTCCTATGTTCTCTAGATTATTGAAAGAGCAAAGCGAGTTCTCCATTTTAGTTCGCCCTTTCAGCATTTGTGTGTCCGCCTATCTGTTTGAGGTATATCTGATAACTTTTACCCCCACAGACTACTATCGATTTTGAGGTTGAGCCCCCCTCCCCCCCAAATAAGGAAGTTTGAGGCAAAATGTGAAAAGGGAAGGAGAAATTTGTCCAGAGTCTGAATATAGTGTTCAGTTTTAGGACACCAGAGTCCAAAAAAGGGATCAGAAACTTGAAAAAATTGTAAAAATCCAAAAATCAAAATTCTAAGAAAATCTGGTAACTGTTTATGTGGCATCAAATTATGCGGAATTTTATTCAAAATACAGACTCGATAAAAGACAATAAAACTCGATAATTTAACAAAATTATTACCTCTCATTGCAAATTTTGTACAGCCATCAAAAAGTTTGTACGCTGTTTGCAAAAATCGTAACATATTGCAAAGGCTGTCACGAAAAGAGCCAACCTTATTAAAATTGGAAACAACCGGGCTGTTGGGCCGTGGTTCTGTTCCTTAGATGGTTTGTGATTGGCTCGCCTAGCTGATTGAAAAGTTTATAGGGGTCCTCGCTTTCACGCTATCCTAAAAAGCACTAACGATCTCTGCTCCAGTGAACTATTCAGCAGGATCTACACAACATGCATCAGGCCAATACTAACTTATGCATACCCGATCCTGCTGACGACTGAGACGAACAAGATCAAACCACAGAATCACAGAACGGCGGACCCTGCGCCTGATCTACCGCCATCCTCCCATCACCAAAACCCCGAATACGGCTTTATATGCCCTAAACAAACACTTTCCAGACCTCGACACATTCCTACAGATTGGAAGCACGCAACTACAGCAAAAACTAGAACAACATTACAAACCCTCCCCCCCCCCCTATAGACCGGACCAAAAAACGCTAACCTATTCCTTACATAGCTACCTCTTCTGTGTGAAGTGCGTTTGGCCTACCATCCTTTTGAACGCGTTTCTACTGAAATGAACAACGTGTTCATGTACTAGACACCAAAAGCCTTCTGCAACTCTTTCATCACGTAAGAACCCCTTTACTTAAATTTTACACAAAATTTAAATGCTTTGATCATGATTACGAAGACACACAAGACAGCTTACCCAGTTACCAAATCCGCAGGTCGATACTATGCGTCCGGTATGGCTAACAATTCGAACAAGCTTTTGTAACAGCATTAATCAACCACTTCAGAAAATAGGAAATTAAAAAATTTCACAAACCTCGTACTTTTGCTAGGATTTTTCGAGAGTGACAAGCTCGTAAACTCCTTATGGCGGTAAGCAGAATATTGTGTAACTATCGGGCAATATAGGACAACGGTCTTGAGCTACAAAAAGCGACTGAAATATATTTAAAACAATAATAAGACAAAAACTAGAAATCAAAATGTGTCATCACGAGAAGACATTAACAATTTATCTGGTGAAACGTTTATCACAATACAAGGGATTAGCGTCCGTAATTAGACATTACAACAGTGGCCTACGTCAAAGCAGTACGACGTTTGATAAAACCGCAGTCAATCAGTCCTGATCACTGAATTATTTTTAGTTATTAATACAACGGATAAAGTTATGATTATTTTCACAACCTTGCTTACTGTGTGCGCGCGCGCGTGTGAGTGTGTGACGGTGATTAACAAAGAGCTTACACTCCTAATCACAAGCCGTAACGTGGTTTGAACTTTTTATGTTTAAATTAGCGTTAATTTGAAACAAGATTTAACACCGCGTAACAATTTTGTTTTAATATTGTACTAGGTTAATTATGAAAATATTAAATGGACGCGCGCGCGCGCGCACACACACACATTAAATTACTTGTTATTTTTATTACTTTCGTGTTCTTTGTTCATCATTTCCTGTTGTGTGGGTGTTATCGTGTTTCGTAATTTCTTAATTGCCTTGCAACTATCTTGTTTAAATTTCTTGACTTTTTGCTCTTCTGTCAGTTGAATTCAATCCTTTTATGCTTCCAGTCCGATTGAATGTGCGCATCTTAGTTAACTGTTGTTATAAACAATTAACTATTTAAAAGACAATTATCCTGTACTTCAAAACTTTTTAATGTACTTTACCCTAGATAACTCATTTTCACATAATGCATATTAAAATGAGTTAGCTTAACGATGCTAATAGATATTTATTATGCGTTTAATAATAATATTATTAAACAATGTCAGAAGTGAGATTATATCTACTTTGCGACAAAGAACTATATTTATGTATTCAAATTATAACAATAGCAATTATAACACAAATTACAGCTTTGTATTTCGCATAAATTGCGAATAAAAAATGCGTATTTTATTTTTGCCAGTTTGACATCACAGATGCGTTTGCTCTTTGTTTCTGTATTTGTCGCAACTCACATTTTGGTGTCCAGGTTGCGTGGCAGTCTTTCGTCGTGGACCCGATTCTACATCACGATATGAACCGTTTCTGTGCATCGCGTGGACATGCGCATAGACCACGTCTATGTTTAAACAATGGTTTGTGTAAACTTTGATTAGTATAACAGATGTTCGGTTTGGTTTAGAGAATCGAAAGCAGTAGCCTAGTTTCTCTCTGTGTTCAGTTTCATAATCGTATCAGCAGACCCGTAGAGCTGTATGATCTCCTAACCTCGGTTACGTAATCGTTGTGGTGTCACGATCTGTTGACTTTTCTTGTACCGGTTTTCGATTCTAGAGGCGTATTGTGACTGAACAAAGGTCTGTTGTAACAGAGCTGGGCTCAAGACTTGACAATATGTAGGTGCACTAACTAAAGCGTAAGGTTAAACAAGGTACGCCAACGAAGAGAAAGTGAAGCGTGGTTCCTTTACTTAGCATGGTATTTTCTTCTATTTTCTCTTTCTTCTCTTACTTTGTTTTTCAAATAGATTCAGGTTCATAAGTACTAGTAATAACCAAAAGACACACGACTAATAATGATACACAACTACGATAGAAACGAATTTAGTATTTTCGTTGAACATAAATATAAATTTGTATGCGTGTGTGTTGTAGAGAGAGAGAGAGAGAGAGAGAGAGAGAGAGAGAGAATGGCACTCAGCTACCCTCAGGACTGTTTTCTTGATGTCAAGGAAGGTTTCGTATTAATATTGTTTTAAACACTGCTCAGATAATATTCACTTATAAAAGGTATGGATTTCATTAGCGGTTTTCCAAAATTTATCCACACCAGACCGATTCGTCGTTGTATCCCACAGCTTGTCACATCCAGAATGCTATTTCACTTCCAGATATTTTTATTCGTATATCCTTCAGAACGTTGCCCGGGTATGTCTTCACCTAATACAAGGTTAGTCATTTGATTATGGAGATGAGACGTGGACATTAACAAAAAAAGAGCAAGAAACACTAAAAGGTTTGAAAGAAAGATTGTATGACGTGTTTACAGCCCGGTTAAGGAAGGTAATGAATGGAGAATAAGAAATAACCAGGAGACAGAAGAACTGTTGAAGCATCAGGACACTGTAACATTCGTTAAAAGCTAAACGAATACAATAGTAGGTCACCTAAAAACGAATGGATGAACAGCGTATGCAAAGGAAATCCTTAGGCCACAGATGTATAAAAGCAGAAAGAAGCGTCGACCTAGGATAAGATCTATGATGTACTCAGGGGCGTCTTTACGGGGGGGGGGGGCGAACGGGACCGGCCCTACCTCAGAAGGTCGCAAAAGTAGACGAATTTTGTTAGTCGCTTAATGTTTAGGTTGTTTTAGTTTATTTTTTTCAGCTGTGTAGCTTTTTTTTTACTCCCATGTTCCACAAGAAAATGGAAGTATAGTGATGGCGAAAAATTCGTGTTCGAGATAAGGGCTGATTCTGATTGTACTACTATCAAAACATGACGAAAAGTGATTTTCGGAAAAGTGTCTGTGTGTAGAATGTTTTCTATAGTGAACGATAACTGCCCCAAATTCAAACAGAATCAAATAATTTTTTGAAAATGTGCCTGAGTTTAGAGGACTCAAAGCCTATTGATTTTTGGTGAAGTTCGGTTAAGGGGAAGGGGTAGTTTACCTGCAACGTTTTATGTTTTAACAAGAGTAAAGTAATTAATTTTAATAAATAAAATATCATGAACAGAAGGTCATAATAATCCACTGTAATAAGGTAGATAAAATATCTATAAATGAAAACGGTAGTTGAAGGGGGAGGGGGTAATTTTCTATAAATGAAAATGATAGTTGAAGGAAGAGGGGATAATTTTTTATATGTCTACTACGTTATCGGCAACAAACAAGTAGTTTGTTGTTAAAACTCCTTCCCAGGCTGTTTGGTCGTGACCCAATGTTTTCTGGAAAACCAGACGTTTCGGCAGTGTCATCGACCGCCATCATCAGTGAAAATCGAGTGCGCTAACTTGAGGTGGTATACGTTAGTGACCACATTACTGTGGTTAAGGCCGAAAAAAGAAGTAGTTTCTACGGGAATATTTCATTTCGAAAATGGTTTTAAATATAAATCTTAGAACATGGAAGTCACGTATGGTTGTCCATACCGATATTTGAATATACAAACAGGTTTATTACACAGCATTAGGGGGGTATACGTTTGAAATATGTTACAGGCTATATAGGAAAACCAATTCAGTCAGTAACAGTGTTCCAATATTACGTGTTTTTATTATGTTATTACCGTTTGATTAATCGAACTGATTCCAGGATGTTATCACGCGTTTTTCAGCCACTTTAAAAATTGTAATGTTGATTAGTAGTCTTTTTTTTGTAATGTTAACTTGTTTTTTCTTTTGTATGAAGCCGACCCCGAACCCCCCCCCCCCCCCAGCCAAATTCTAGATACGCCGCTGGATGTAGTGGAAGATCTCGGAAGAATGGACGTGAAAGGTTACGCTGAGATGACAACGGATAGGAGACGTTGGAAAAGATTGTTGTTGGAAGCCAACCCCGGCTCCAGGCAGGGGCGAACCGTGCCACCGCACAGGGCGGCATATTCCGGAATGTTAGGTTTTGGAACTGAGGGAAAAAATAAAATTATTCACTTAATCTCATCACAATACGTAAGATCAGTAAGAATTACTTTATATATAAAGTCAGCGGGAGTTAAACGAAGAGTCGAAAACTCGTGAACGAGAGAACGTAAAGCTGACAATGAGTGCAAACATTCCTAGTCGTCATTTGAAGGCAATAGCCGTATGTTTAGGGTGGGTCTAGTGTGCATGAATGTGTTCTGATTAAAATAGGGAGGGGGCGGCACTCATAAATACTGCACAGGGCGGCAGAAACGCTGGGGCCGGCCCTGTTGGAAGCCAGGGTTCACGTTGGGCTGTAGTGCTGCAGAAGAACATGACGAGGTTAGTAGTGTGTTCTGTCTTTTCTCCATTTACTGTCGGTGTCGGCACGAAGACATTTCTCCAGTTGACCACACAAACCGGGTTACACCACGCACCGATGATAATACAAGCAATCAATCATTACCTGCCATCGCTCCTTGTTACGTACCGCGCTTTCATTAATTAACAGCGTTATTGTAAGGAAACGAATAATTCATCCTTGGACCCCGTTTCAGAAAACCGAACTTGCAAAACACCAACAAAAGGCAATATGTGTTCGTTTATTGTTACAAAACACGGGACCGAGGATTGCACAACGCGCTCGCATCGTATGTGTTATCTGCATCGACGTCCTTGATAGCGGCGGCGTCCACTAACGCAACATTTGATCTCTCGACCGACACTTCAATACGATTATACACATAAGATATTATTATTATTATTCATATTATAATTATAGTTGTTAAAAAGTCGCGCTTACCTCATGTTGAAAACTTCCTTTAGTTCGACGACGACAATCGATGCCAAGGTTTGTATTGTTGTTGGTGTTACTATTATTGTGTGTATTCTGGAAGTGTTCCAAATCACGAAAGGATGGATTGTGTATACCGACCGAACCTTGAAAACGCTTTATAAACATGTCGTAACGTCCACTTGTTGGATCCCATGTATTTTTTTCTTTTCATTTCCATCGCTATACTTTGCATAATTTTGTATTGCTGTATTCTTGATTTACAGCCTATGTATAAATCGTACAATTATTCTAACAAACAATAACGCACAGAGAACGTTCCGTTGAAAATTGAACTTTACTTAGATCACCATCACCAACTTCATTAAAGCGATCAGGCTGTTGACTATTCCGACGTCACAAAGTCCAGTGAACAACACTGCCTTGGCCAGACGGATGACGGCCGGAAGCTTTTGGTGTAATAGCACTTCTCGACATTGTCTCTCCGCACCAATCAGAGTGCACCGTTAGTAAGATGAGGTTACCGTTAGCATTCGTTTGACAACTCTCCGGGCTATTAGGCTGTGATCCATTACTGCCGCACAAAACCACTGCCAGACGTTTCGTTCCCACCGTTGCAGGTCATCTTCAGTGAACCTATTTGATTGAGCAACTGCTACGATTTTTAGCCAGAGTACTGTGGAAAACTGGTGAAGAACGTAACAGTTACTCAACTCGTTACATTGAAGATCCTCCAACGGTGGGGCCGAAACGTATGTTTTGCGCGGCAGTAGTGTATAGCCGTGAGAGTTGTCAAGCGAGTGTTAACAGAGTTGACGCAAAAGCCGTTTTTGAGTCCACGTTGTCGTTGTGTTGCCACAATTAGAATATTCATTAAACGCAGCTTGTCACCTACAATGGAGCCGACCCGTCGCATCGTCGCATTTTGCTGTTGACATAGTCGTTGTTTTATGGTATGCAGACACATACCAAAAACGTAACTACATTGATGCGAGGTAAAAGATATAGGCCTGACCGATGCTTTGATGCCAACTGTCATCCTTTTGGCCCGGTGAGTATTACACACGATATGATTAACACATCGTTGAGCGCGTGTTACAAAAACTCAACACGTACATGGTCCTTAGTAATCACATGGAAGCTGAAGAGGTCGGTTTTTCTGTAGACTACGCAAACAAAGGCAGATACAATATTGGCTGTATCCCATTTAATATAGGAGGGGTAAATTAACTCCGTTGTCTCAGAATGTCTATTAAATCTTATAATTATTAGTAGTGAATAAAGACTAAGTTTCGACAAGCATAAATATTGTGACTGATGCCACTTTCTGAGAAGAAAAAGTCTCAACGTAACTACGTTGAGGTAATTTTACCTGCCGTTTATGTTACGGAATACAGACAGTATATGAATAATTTATGTTGAAAATAAATAAAAAGTAGTAAGATATAATAAAATCATCGTAATAAAAACGGGGCTATTCTTCTTCTACGGTAATGAAGTCGCAGGGTCTCTCTCCACCGAAACGTCGCGCCATCGTCTTTTAGGACAACATTACTTCTATATTCGCTGGATACATTCTTCAGCGAATTCATCACTCATAATGATTTTAACGAGTCAGTCCTCGATCATTCTCCCCGCATGCGTGTGTCACTCTTATCTTCTTCTCGAACCCAGTCATTGATTTTTTGGACGACTCGTCTTTCCCTTATATCACCACTTATCTCCGTATCGAATAGTTTCAGGTTCAGTACTGTGCTTAAGGTCTTCATCTCTGTCGCTTCCAATATTTGTACTGTTTACGCTGTGTGATCTCTCATTTCAGCAGCGTAGGTCAGTACTGCGCTCACCTTGGCTTCAGTTCCTAGGAATTGGTTCGACCAAATTTCCCTGTTCAAGCAACCTGATACACTTGAAGCTTTAGTTGCTTCAGCCTCTAGATCTTGATGGGAAGTTATTTATATGCCAAACTACCTGGAGTTGCTGACACCTGATCAAAAATGTTGTTATGCAGTTGTAGTTGACATCGTAACAGCCCTTTATAAACAATAAGTGCTTTGGTCTTGTTGACTGATGACCTAAGATCACATAATTTTTAGGCAGTGCAGGTAAATAGGTAGAGAAGAAATAAAGGGTAAAATATGAAAGCGTAACATTAAAAACAGTGTGAGGTAATAAAATTGACTCTTTTTTAACAATTTAAATGGAATTAATCTAATAAAAGAGTAAATTGTAAATTAAGGAGTAGAATATAACAATAAATAATGAATGTTTAAAATAAATGAAGATTATTTTATTACGTGCTTTGTGTAAAACTACGAAACCGCGCATTCGACTGTAATTGGCACGGCAGTCAGAAAAATTGCGCCTTTTAATTTGTATCACATGTAGTTCACTAATGCGTGTTAGAAATCGGGCTTAGCTAAGACCTTACGTATACTGAATCAAATAGACGTAAATATTTACTACCAATTGTTCTTTGGCCGGCCGTCCCGGTTTACATTTGAGTTTTACTGGCACTTATTTTCTTTCACATTTGGCTCCGATTTCGTTATACTCTGTGATCCTGCCATTTACTGAACGAGCGAAGCCAGTCTCAGTTTTGACTCGACCGTTTGGCATTTGTCTGTTTGGGGTACATCTCTCGACAACTTTTGAACGCATCAGCAGATGTTCGTTAAACGTGGCATGTGTGCTCATACTTTTACTCTACAGAAGCCTATTGGTTTTGAGATTCATCCCTCCAAAAATAGGGGGGTGAAGCAAAAATATGGGGGTCCAAACTGTGAAAAAATCGCAAAAGACCATGTGCGGTATCATATTGAGGGAGGATTTAAACCAAAAGCTCAGTATAGTGATCATTTTTTTAAATTTCAAAATTTTTGAATCCCAGGACGCAAAAAAGAGACCACGACCATCAGGGTGTCAGACTAAATAATTTGTAACCCAAATCTGAATGTTTTTAATTTTTAGTGTTTATTGTATCATTGTGTGTTCTAAAATTGTTATATTACTAAAGGAGTAATAAGGGAATCGGGATTTTTATAATTTTTCCATAATTGAAAATTATCTAACATCCAAATTTATGTAGCCCTAATAATAAAGTAGTGAGCGAGCTTTACAGCTAGGGAGCTTATAGTAGGTATGAACAATTAAGTAACTTCGTTCGTCTTCATTCTTCTTAGAAACATCACTTTTTGAGTACATTTTACTGTCGTCCTTAGTGTTTACATGAGTACAGTTCTTCTTCGCTAAATACAAGTGATTGTATAGAACTCAATTTGTATACCCTTCTATGTTTAACTAATCATTGTTCCGCTGATTGCACCAAACATCGTTTGTAACGTGTGTATCTTATTTCTGTGTCATTGTCAAAGTCGTAAATCGTATCACAATCCAAGTATGCAAAATGAGAAACTGGCTGAGTTGGCTCTTTGTTGTTAATTACCTTCACGGAACCTTTTGCCTACGAAGGCAATAAATTTGGTTTTATAAAGATCAATCTCGAACAGTATTTTTTGACGACGCTTAAGTTTTTCCCCTACGTGACAAAGCTTCATGCCTTTGAGATTACCTTATTTGGAATGTGTCAAGTGACTTCAGCTATAGCCTAGTTATGACTTCTTCATTCGCAAATTGTTGTTTTTACGTTAGAATTCTAATTTTCTTTTCCTTTCTCAACTGTGCCCATAGACGAGTCGTGTACTGATCTCAGTACGATTTTATATATTAGTATTAATTATATAACATTGATTTGATTAGCTGCGTAAAATGAAATATTGCATTTGATTAGGCCTATAGTGTAAGAAAATGGACGGAAATGGATCATCAATGACGGCAGGAAAATAAGATGGATTAAAATCTGAAGTAAAGGAGGTAAAGAAGATTAAACATTTTAATATACATGTTTATGTGTATGTACATAAATACATACCGGTATTTATTTACTTATTTTATTGTATCAAATTACCATGCACAAATGTTGTATCTTAATGTCTTACACTTATTTCATATAGTGTTTTGTTGAACATCGTAATTGTTCAACCTAACACTACAAACACATCGACATTATAAAGACAAACAAAGTAGAGTTAGACAGTAACGAATGCACCGAGTTATTCTGTGCATTGTGTTTTGTAACAACGGATTTCTGCCATAATTAGTCATGCAACGACAAGGTGATTGGCCTTGGTTCCAACACTGCACTGCTACTGCAGACATTAGCAATAGTTATGGGTAAATGCCTTTCCTCTTCCGCGCTGTTGCGTACTCGGATGTTGTTCCGAATAGCGGTACCTTTTATAAGACATCGACGTTTACCACAGAATGGTTGTGGCTAAAGTGGAGACTGATATAAAACTATGTCAAGGGGAAACTGATATATAAAAACCGAAATAACCTAACAGAGCGGTTTTCTCATTGTGGAGGGACTTCGGCAGTGTGATGATCTCGCACTCATTCTGTTTAACAGTGTCATAAGGCAGTTCGGAATGGATATGCAAGGGACCATGCAGATGACATCGACATAATCGGGAGGTCAAAGCGAGCAGTCAGAGAGACTTTATGAAAAGGCCGGAAATATCAGGTTGGGAACTAATGTGGATAGAAACGAGAACGTGGTGAGAATTGGAGTATCGGAAGTGATAGCATCGAGGTTGTCCAGGATTAACTACATCAAAGTACATGACAATATTGATATGACCCAGGAGATAAGAGCTAGAATTCTTAAGAATAGCAGGGTACTCTATTTGTTCAAATCTTCCACAGGATCCAGGTCAGTTCAACGATTAACTAAACTTGTTATAAACAAGACGATAACATGATCTATGACTTATATGTGTGATTTATGTGTTTAGTACATGGATGCGAAATTTGGACGCTAAAAAAGAAGGCTACAAAGATGTCGGGCCCAGTAGTTTATAACGCTCAGTAGTGATTTAATTTTTTGGCCTCTTAGAGATAATGATGGGCTTCCTTTGTACGAGTACAACTATACAAAGGACTCAGCGCTGAAACTTGTTTCAGGCTAGAATGCCTAAGATGAGAGATTACAGAGCGAATGGGTCTTATTCGAGTGCCTAAGAAACTAGTGAAGAGACGGATGCTGGGCTCCAGAAGAAGGAAGACTAAGAACCCGTTGCCAGGACAGCGTTCAGTGAGACGCTGAAAGTCTGTTGGAGGCCGTAGGAGATGAGGCTGTTGGAGGAGGTTAAGGCCCAGTATGGACTTTACCATTACATAGAAGAAGGAAGAACGGTAAGAAAAGTAAACTGGCGGTAATTGATACTTACGTGCTAGACAGGAAAGATAAAGAAAGGGAAGACTCAATGGAAGCAGATTCGTTGATGTAACCCAGCGTCCATTCGAACCAACAACGCCGCCTCCTTTTTGGAAGCGAGTACAGCACCCGAGTATCCCAAATTAATTTTACTGAGAGATATGGGTATTGGTTACTAGTTACTACTTTGATATTAGTTACGCGTTCAAACAAAAACTAAATTTAAAGTAAGATTAAGTGTCATCGTTCTCCTCTTTTCTACCAATAAACAAGGCAAGTACTTTATTTACTATAGTAGCAGAAGTCTACTGGGGGGAGAGGGTGCCCCAAGTCTCTGCAACGACCCCTGCCACTGAGTCGGTTTGATTTCTATTTATCAAATTTTGTTTCTCATTTGAGGGCAGGGTCAAGCGACTCGCGATTGGTGGGTCACTCGTTGGGGACTAACCAGACGGGGTCGCTAGCCTTGGTTGGTAGTTGCTGAGTTCACCATAGTGGTAACACGAGCCGCCCGTGTGAGAGTGTTATCCCTAGCCCTGTGCGAAGTGCATGTGAAGAAAACCGGCGGGCACTGTAGCGGATAACGTCAGTCCCCCGGTCGAGTACTCTTTCCAGCGACTTTCCATGGCAGGCGGTCTGGTATTGCCATACGGGAAAGTCGTAGATAATCTCAGGCGACACACGAAGCTGGGGAGTCACCGCCGGTCTCGAACGGACGGGCGACAATCTATAGAGTTTGCGCCGAAGCGTGCTGTATGATAGTCTGTGTATGCGCTTCAAATAGAGATTTAACTCCGTGGTACTTTACAATGTTTGTTCCCGGCAGCTCGACTGGGACTACTTTCAGCGGACGGGCCCTTTCGTTGTCGCGAGAATATAACCGCGGCGCTCTTAGTAGCTTTGACGGCAACTCAGCGTCTACTTCTTCAGGCTGTGGACCTTACGATACGTTGCGCACTCCTTGGTCCGACCATTTCTTTTTTGGTCTTCCAATATTCCGCCGTCCGCTACTCAACGTATACTAAATAAATACACGGTTTAGGCTATAAACGTGATTTAATACCACGAAAATGGCAAATATTTGATTTTCAGAACATAACAGCAGCGTGAACCTGTTGACCACAACGTGATCACTCAAACTAAACTTCATGGTACAAATTTATATAGGCTATATCCAGCAAAGACCAAAAACTGTTCTCCTTCAAGATATTCTGAAAAACATAAAAAATATATATGGATCGCACGAAAGTTTTCAAAGATAATGGCTGTTAGTCGTAGAAAGTATTAATTTTACACTGTAAAACAGGGAATTCAGGACAGAGGGTCCAGCAGTTGCAGAGAAGTACAAGTGAAAGTGGTGAACTTCTTTATTAAGCAAGGAAAGCAGGAAACGGCGACTGCATTGTTATAGAACTTTACGGGATCGTTTCCGACAGTTACATCACTGTCGCCAGCGACAATTGCCTCTCACTCGCCGACCGAACAATATGACCACCGGGAGACACTGTACTTTTTCTCGTTACATAATGATTATGCTTTTCACTTTTTAGGTTGGCTTCCTCTCCCCTCTCCTCCCCACGGAATGCAGTTTAGTTCGTAATCAAGTTTAAGTGTGTCAGGGCTCTACAGAGTACTCAGTCCAGTCGTGAGTTCCGATATATCTACAAGGTTTCTGAGTGAGGATCAGAGTCTACAACTGCCATTCTGGACTACAGTAACGTAGGAACATAAATCAAAAAAGATATTGAACGAATCTCATTCGTCAACTTTCGTTCTTGGGTTTCGTTAATAAGTCGTTTGCGATCCGCTCTGTCAGACCGGTTGTGAGTCGATTTGCACGTAAGTCGGGGATATGCTGATGGATACTGCGTTACAGAGACGTATGTAGTAAATGAGTGTCTCCCTCGCTTTGAGATGCTGTTTTCCAAAGTCTATTCGTTACCTCTACGACTCATTTCGTTACCTCTAGGACTACGTTTATCATAGGTCGTACAGACATTGCCAGAAAACGCATCCCCATAGCAAGGAAGAAGACATATTTTCCGTCTCCGTAACAAGTCCGCACACTTAAACTTGTAGCCTACAAGTAAGCAAAGTCCGGTATTTATCTGAACTATACAGTAAGCTAGTCTACGTCACCGTGAGGCTTCTTTACCCAGCTTCGACTTTGGGAATTAAGCGGTTCCAATCCGCCTTTCGTTATCTCATCTAATTTGACAACGAGCCAAACTGTCTCCTCTTTCGTGCTAACTTGAACCGTGCGCGCACGCGTTCGTGTGTAACACGTGCCAGCGCGCTTCAATAATTACCTCTTTATAATAAACGGCCATTAACGATTCCATAAAAAGAAAAGAAATTGCTGGATATTTTCGCCTTAACAAGCGACCGTCAACGAACACATTGAAAAAAAAAACCGGCTGGAAATTTCCGCCACCTGCTGCCAACGACAGTGCACTGGAAACGCAAGTGACGTGTGGTGCGATGCGTGTCATTCCAAGTGACCCTTACATGGGCCATGAGATACGGCACGTACGTATGATCACGATGTGTGTGTGGGGGGGGGGAGGTCCAACATAGTGGCATCTGAGGATCACCTGAATTATGGTAAACATTTGCGACAGACACATTTATAGTGAAACTTCCGAGTAACGAAACTCAGCATTCGGCTAAAAATTTCGTTATTGAGAAATATTCGTGGCAAATTTTACTGAGCTGATACACTGCTTTTTGTAATCCATTTTCCTTTTCGTGTAGGATAACTTGATCGTCAGCAAACAGCAGAGTGTTAATGGAGAAATTATCGGGAAGTAAGTAGATTCCAGGACCAGTTTGTTGTTTCCATTGCCTTACAACATCGTCAGTATGTATTGTATCGTACCGCGAGCTTTCTTACGTCTTATTTCTCTCAGTGTTACGTCTTTTTGATACTCTGACTGTGTTATTTTTATTTATTGTGTAACTCTTTAGTAAAAATAAACTACGGGATCCTTTGCCGTTTTTTTTTTTATCTCCTTGCAGGTATTACAGTTCAGTTGTTATGGAGAGAGAGAGAGAGAGAGAGAGAGAGAGAGAGAGAGAGAGAGAGAGTTCCTCTCTTGGTGTACTGTTTAATCGTTTTATTTAAACGCGCGTTGCATCAGCTGTTTTCAATTTGATAACCAGTTACAGGTTATGTTGGCTGTTGTACTTCGTAGGCTACGATGTCTGAGCTAACTTTCTCACTCTTCTCTGCTATTCACTTGTTTCCTGTAACAAATCTGCTATCTACAAAGAATAATACAAAGTCAATTCCCTAAAAGAAAGGTATTTATTGATTGTAATTGGTTTATTTTCTGGAAACTATTACATCCAGTTTATCGATTTCCAGATCGACTGTTATCGAAATTACAACAGTTTTCGATATAAGTTTTTCTATAACACAACAGATATATTCAATTATAGTTATTAGTAAAATTAATAAATTATTTATCTCAGGGTTATTTGGGGATTCTTTGAGCTGTAAGAAAGTCAGAAATGCTTAGATAATAGTATCATACTTTACAATAATTAATATTTTTTTTTCTTAAAGTCTGATTCAATAAGTTCGTTTTTTAGACGCCAGAGCGCAGACTACTCGTATTCACACCGAAAGCAAAAAAGAAATATGGCTGCTGTGGATTTCTAATGAAACCACGTGTTTACTGTTTTGGGTTAAATAAATGAAGTTTAAAAATATTCACACTAAGTTTTCTTATAAATTGAATGATGTTGTACTGTTTCTAGTGTTCGTTAATTGGTGGTGATGTGTAGTTTTTTTAGTTTATTAAGGTAGGCGTTCTCACCAACGTAATGACAGTTCCAATTTTTCAAGCGATCTGATGATTATAAAATTTTTCAATGTTCTTGGATATTCCTGCATCAATTATTATTTTTCAATGGATGTCTCAGATGTAGTTTCTTATGCCGAATCGTTTCATGAATTTTGAATAGTGATTAGTTCAAACTGTAGTTAATATTTTTTGAAAATTTGCTTGACATTATTCCTGTCATCTACCCTCTTGAAAATTAAATTTAATAATTACCCATCTTGTTAACGCTGTTACTCTTAATAACCAAGAAATTGATGAGTTTGTATTGGCTAACCTAGGTACAGTTTTAGTAAATAGGCTAGTATTAAGATATTATTAGTTCTTCCTTTTTTTAGGAAAAATACTCCTTCATAAATTTTAACTCTAATTACATTTAATTTACATAATGTTTTTCTTCATATTTTTACATAAACGTAGATACTTGTATGTTATTATTTAGTGGTTTTTAACTTAGTTTATTTCTGACTTTTACTTCTGTAAATGTATTATTGCTCTAGGCACTATTTTATCTTCCACCATCTCTTTACAATTTATACTAATTAGCAGTGATTAATTTCTTACATAACCCTGGATCCTTCAAACATAAACAAAATAACATTTTACTTACATTGATATTGCCTTTGTGGCCTAACAAAATAAAACTATAAAAACTTATTACTAAACTTATTGTTTATTACCATAGTTCTGTATCTTTAACACCATTTGTGATTGATGTCTTCTTTTTAAAATTTACATATATCATACTATGTTGCACTTTGTATACACTGCACTTCTATGGTAACACTTAGTACACTGTTTTTTCATTGCTAAAGTGTTTATTGTTTGGTGTAAAGATTAGACAAATGTTTCATAGTATGGTACTTAACTATCATTCATTTCTGACTTTGGGGAATGGGGTAACTACTGACTTTTATTATTAGTTTTTATAAAATAATAATAATAGGTATATCTTTATTTTACTCAGTATTAGACACTGATTATGTAATTACGATATCAAAAGCAGCCCCACTACCAGAGAAGAAATATAAAATAAAAAGCAGGAAAATAAAGAAGAATTAACAATTTTAAATAAAGAAAAACAAAATGACTATATAACGTATACGAGACAAATGACAATGACACAACCCAGGTGATTGGCCTAATGACAAAAGAAATGAAATGAACACATGAATTAAGTAAATATTGTTAAATGTACCATTAATCATGGAAAGTGCAAGCCCAAAGAAAATATTGTATTAGCAATTAAGTAAATATAGAATGATAAAGAAATGAACAAACAATAAAACACACAAACCATGATGCAAAGAACAAAAGTGAAATATAATAAATAATATAATACTAATCAAACTAGAATGAACCAAGAGTGCATGATAGGAGTAGGAAGTGATTTACCAATTAACATTATAATAAGGGTGATTACACCAAAGTGAATTAAGGAAAAGAAATTAAATAATATAGAATAACCACTGTAAACACTAAAAAGTACTGTGAAAACCTTACAAAGTGCCAGTGTAACCCAAAGATAGACAAACATAGTTACTTATAAGCAATGAACTCATCTAGAAGTGAGAGCGCATAAGGAAAGTGGATAATTAAAATTAAACCACAAAAAATATATATATAAAAACACTCAAAGAAGTGAATAATTAAATAAGTTTAGTGGTAAAAAGGAACTAATATCATTAAATTAGATTGTTAGTCAATAGAAAAAAACCAAGTAATGTTAGTGAAAATAATATTGTTTTTAGTTGGAAGTAATGATTAAAAAGAACTAAGCCAAACTTTACACCAATAACATGGTATAAAGGAAGGGTAGATCAAAAAAGAGAAATGAATGTTTAAATGCTAAAGTTATAAAATTATTGTAATGATGTTATAAGGAAATTCGGAGAAGATGGTAGTGATAGTAGAATTGTTCAAATGTTATAATTGTTGAATTAGTATTAAGAATAATTTGTATTAATGGTGATAAAAGCATAAGGAACAAATCATGTTAAAATTATAAAATTAGTTATAAAAAGGAGTAAAATGTCAGAGAAGCTGTAATAGCCATATACTAAAGAATGTAAATCAATGATTAATGTAAACTACCCAAAACAAAAAGATAAAAAACTAGTATTAAGAGTAAAATTAAAATAAAAACATTGTAATAAGGATAGGTAAGGGTAGGCCTCAAACTATGTGAACCAAAATTGTAAAATATCCACAAATAACACTAAACAGTGAGAGAAAAAGATAAGTAAGCATAAAATAGCAAACCAAGGAACAATATAAATACAAAATAATTGCATAAAACAACATAATAACAAAATTAAGTAAAAAGAATATTTATAACTAAATGTTAAAATAGGCCAGAGATAACAAAACATAATCATGTTTGATGTCTAAATAAACTAAATCAGAAAAGCTATTCAATAATAATAATAATAATAATAATCCGATGGTAATAAGACAAGGAAAATATCTTAGTTAGAAAATATTTATTCATTTTGAAAAAAAACTCAAGCTTTATAACAATGAGTACAAAATGCTTTCAGCCAATAGAGAGTAGCGTGGTTACTATGACAACAAAACATTATTTTATAAAAACCGTTATAAACGAATTAAGAGTCCATTTTTAGCATCAGAAGAGGGCAGATGACAAAATTGTCGATCCATAAAAATTAGTAAAAATAAACCAAACAGATGAAAGAAAATACTTAATAACAATGAAGAGACAAAGATTGACAGAACATTTCAACAAAATTAATCCAAAATAAATCTGAATTACTAGAAATAAAACCCATATAAGAGAAGGACGACTCGAACACCAGAACTGATGAAAATAATCCATCTAACATCAATGAACTTGTAAAGTATAATACTAAATTACTTAACTACACCCACAAGACTTTTCACAACACTTAACGAATTTATGCACAATATCCAAACTTGGTTCAAACTTAATAAACACTGAATAATTATTAAAATATTCAATAACTAGTATTAAAAGATTGTTCAAATTCATTAATAACACTTTGAGAAATAAGAAACGATTTATGTACAATCTCGAACTTAACCTATGTTGTAAAGTAAACTCACTATTGTTTTAAGCCATAAGTAAACTGTTGTAAAGGAAGATTATTATATTTAATTAACTTGATGTCAAGAATTGTACTTTCAAAAATCATTTTGTATACCTTTTTGCCGTAATCAGAAGAAGTTTTTGAATGACCACATGTCTGAATAAAATAGAGGAGACATTTTAGTGTGTCATCAAACGACCCAAGTCAAATACAGCCAACCGCTGAGTGGTAAATTATTTATAGCCGGAGCATAACAAGTAAAAAAGTAATATATTTTTATAATTTCATGTTATCATAATTATTAACAGCAAAACTGACCATTAATAAACGAATACTTATTTTAATACCTGTTCATTATTTCACTTATTAATCTTTATGTATTCACTTCATTACCATAGCACCGTAACAATTCTTTCTACAAGAAATACAGGTTGGTAAGACTTCGCGGGAAAACAGATTTGAATTTCTCCGACTACAACCAGTGAGAGATACGGTTGCGCTAACCAAAGGAATTATACAACTTTTTAATTGTTTTGGGACAAACAATTTGGCGCCTATAAACGGGAAAATCACAATTAAGAATTAAAACAGGTATTGGCGAGGTCAAATACGATGCAAGAAGTTCGTTACGCAAATACGACGCAACGTGAACTTTAACGAAATTTAATACATTTATTGTTACAAATTGACGACCACAAAGTGTGGCTTAATACACGTACAGATTTGATTCTCTTTACAAAGTGACGCCTACAACAGTGCGGCATAACTAAAGAGCGACACGAACGAGATTCTTTACAATATATATATTATATATTTTACAACGATACCTTTTATGTATGCAGGTTGTATAACAATACCAGGTGTAACTGTAATAAGAGTAGTAAATTTATGAGTAGATTTAAAATTTCATGTTTATTGTTTAAAAGACATTATAAATTATAAAACATTGTTAATAATCTCCGATCAAGATATCACTCATTATTAAGTATTTATCTCTTAAGCTACACGGTGTTGCACACATTTAAAACACTCTTACATCTAGACATGTTAATAATCTTAATCTAGACATTTATTCAAATTGATTTAATAAAAAAATAAAATTTAAATGTAATTAAGTTTTATTTTAATTGCATTCATTTAAATCAGACCTGACCTCAGCTTGCTCAGTCTATACCAATGTTTTTAAAAATAATTTTAAAATTAGATTAATTACTCTTAGACTGGCATTTGTTTCGTATTCAAAATTTAAATTATTCTTTTCTACAAAATGCAAATATCTAATCATTTCAATTATTTTTCTTTGATAAAAAAAATACTATCTCAAAATTAAACTCTTTTATCTATATGCGATCGCATATCTATGCGACTATTTATCGCATAATATGCATAACTATGCGGACGCATTTATCTATATGCGATCGCTCATTCTTGCGACTAAAACATTTACATAAGACTCTATTACATTATTTACCTATTATAAAATTTTTTGTTTTGATTCATTGTCTCTTTATATAATCTTTATGAGCTCTTTAAAAAATCATTTATAAATGCATTATGCATGTCACCTCGAGTTTTGATGACCTTACGACTTATTGACGGGGTCCAGCGTTGTCCAGAGTTGGGTTACCGTTACTCCTGGCGTGGCGTGGTCCTGGATATGTCCAGAGTCCAGCGTCGTTCTCCACCAGTGTGTGGTCCGTCCCAGAGAATTACTATCGGCTGCGAGGTGGATCTCGTTCGGCTGTTAGGCGTCTAAAAAGCATCTCCTAACGTCCAGCATCTCGCGTCGCTCTTTGTAGCTTCTCTGTAGATACTCTTGCTGACTTAAACGGTCCTGGTACTCTACGTGTCCCGTAACATTGTAAACATAATTACTGGACGTCTTTATTCGTTCGTAGATGAGACTTATAACAAAATAAAACTGTTCTGCCGACGGACAGCGTGTCCGACTGCAACTGTGTTTTGAAAAGAAGAGAAGGGCTTCCAGTCAAACCCTTAATTTATACCCTCTCGAGATTCCGCACCTATTGGTTCCGAAATTGTCCTGTCGAGACCTGCAGATCACATGATAGCCCCCACTCCCGAACCTTTTCATATATTTGCAATTTTTTGCAAATGGCAATGTTTTGTACGGAATTGAGATAGCACAAATCATAGATAATTTGATTAAGCACTCACTGTATTAATTTGAGCGTCTTAGTGTAATTTGCGTATTTTTGGCACACTTATTTCGCACTGACTTCGCGTAGTGTGTCCTACTAACGTCATCTTCTTACTGTGGATAACTATAAAATTTACACACACTTTGGTGCCTTTTGTTTGTTTATACACTAATTAGTTTTCACACAGTGGATTAAAATAATTATTTTAGTAATTAATTGGGGAGGGTTGCTGGGATTCCTGTCTGTACATGCATCACTAACACACACAAGATACACGCGTAACACACATACAATCAAGCAGGTGTTCCTTGCCTGTTGGAACAGGTTCATTTCTCCCCTAGTATAACAATGAAACATTTTTACAATCCCAGACATGTCCATTTACCCCAAACTTATAATAATTTTACAAATTTTATATTTATTTAAATCAGTGGTCAATACAGCATATGGCTGTATCGTTGCATTATGTTAAATAAAGTAGGTGATAAACTGCACCCTTGTCTAACGCCTCTGTTAACAGTAAGAAGTTCTATTTTCTCCATTCCGGTGTTTATAGTAATGTCCGTTCTTTCATATAAGGTTTTTATTACTTCTATTATATGATAATACAGTATACGCCTCTTGGAGAACGATGTAGAGGCAGACCAAGAAAACGGTGGCTGTGAAGGAACAGGCTGCAAGCCTAATCCTTGAAGTGAAGAAGAAGAAGAAGAAGAAGAAGAAGAAGAAGAAGAAGAAGAAATATTCGTTACTAGGAGGCAATATATCCTTCCCAATATGGATTTGGTGTGTTACAGTTATATAACTTTGTAAGTTATTAAGCTTTGTTTATCATTTACCACGAACGACAGTAAACAAAGGCTAAACGTATTCGCTAATTCGTGCTGGACTATTACATTATTTTATTTCATAAAGTTAATTGAGGTACCCTACGTCTTACTGAAACAATCTTGAACATTAGTTAGACTTTGTAGGTGATTGTAGACTAGCTAAAATTACTTCATCATAGTGCTTAATTTTCAACATAAATTAATAATGTTATAAAGAATAATGTTTATTGTTATAATGTTATCCAGAATAGAAACTTTTCAGAACAAACTAACGTTATTATGAAAAAAGTTTCACATTTTATCACCATAATCATCACCTTCAACAAGGATTAAATGAAAAATGGTTTGTTCTGGTCCGAAGCACATAGACTAGAGATGGTCACTCCAACCCTTCTTCGGACGTCCCACAACTCTCCACCCCCTTAAGCCCCTTATAATTCGGTAGTTGTTTGGGGATGCGGCAGTCGTCAGTTCGGTAAAGATGTCTCAATCATATTGAGAAACTCATAATATTCAGTTCCTACCCATGTCTGTATTTCTTATACGATCGTGAAGAGCACTCCTTGTCACATGCCTGAGAAATCTAGTTTCGGCCGCTTGAATACGACTGGACCGGAGTTTCGTTAAAGTCCAGTTCTCAGGTCCATAGAGAAGTCTGGGGAGGGCCATCATCTTGTACAACCTCAAGCCAATTTATTTACTCGTTGATTTTTCCTCTGAGCACATACTCCTATTATAATGACAGCCTTTTCTCTATCCAGCCAAAGTCTAGCAGTCTCATTTTCACTGGTTAATTGTTCTTGTCTGAGAGACTACACATTTGTTTAGAAGATATATTCAGTCTCTAGAGTGGCCTCCAGTACGACCAAACGAGAATCGAAACGGATTGATTTTATCTTTATTATTCATTTTATCTGTCAAAAACTAAAACTGTAAATTCTCCCCAATTCCATTATTCAGAAGTTCCGTTATTTTTTAAATGATTATACTTGCGTTTGTACTAAACTTTCACGTTTCACAGAAAAAATTCGTTACATGAAGGAATTTCGTAACTTAAAAGTTCGTTGTTCGGAACTTTGACTGTTGTATACAGGATCATAGTATGTACCCCAGCACTGAGATGAACTGGCGGACACCGTACCAATTTGTTAATCGCTTCTACACTCCGACGGTGGGGCCGAAACGTCTGTTTGGAACACAAGCAGTAGACCACGGCCTAACAGCCCAGAGAATAGCAATTCCAACAATGCTGACGCCAGTCGTAAAAGCTTAACGAATTCTATAAGACTTTTGTTAGTGTAACTCGATTTTTATAATTATTTATCTAATAACAGACTCCTTTTTGTATCGTTGAAACAGCTTAGGAAAGGCAGGGTAGGCTGTAAGTTATGTGAGATTCGTACGGTTTACAGCGAATTCAGTACGGACAACACTACAAAGATTAAAGATAATATCAGTGATTTTACATACTACACAGCCTGTCGTCAAACACAAGCCAAGCATACGAAATGTTAACAAATTCCTACAGAACAACGATACGTGTGTTTAACAGCAATGTAAAGTAGTAACTGCCATCTGGATACGAAAAACGACCATCATCTGAAAGTCCTAACAACGAAAATACAGAAGGCTTTTCATTATTTTTATGAGGTTATTAAGAATGATTTTTAAAATCTACTGGTTACATATAATAAAAGTCAGCACGCCTTAATGGAAGAAGGTGTCTTAAGAGACGCCCTAAATAAGTCTGTACCCACTGGGACAAAAAGTAGAGGTCACCTGGAGTAAAGGCTTAGTCACAGAAGGCTTTAAAAGTTTACTAAACCCTAGTAAGATCTAACCAAACTTGCAAAAATCAAGAAAGAATGGGGACACTTCGTAGAGAAC
Source organism: Magicicada septendecula (assembly GCA_034769895.1). Lineage (NCBI taxonomy): Eukaryota > Metazoa > Arthropoda > Insecta > Hemiptera > Cicadidae > Magicicada > Magicicada septendecula. The sequence goes on along the minus strand of CM068371.1, from coordinate 399,155,929 downwards.
CTTTTCTCCAAAAGAAAGAAAACATCGAAAGAATGTTTACATACTGCTGAAGACGTGTCACAGATTTAATTATCAGAAACGTCGAGACGGGCTAGCAGCAACTGATACGGGAATTGCGTTGTTTTACGAGCTGAGGAATACATAACAAAAAAACCTAACATTATAATGGCACATAAAAAGGGCGGTCTGAATATATACATATAACCTTACATAATAACATGACAGTCATACAAGGCTGATTGTATTTTTATAGTAATTGTACACACAAGTAGAACAAGATAATACAAACCGTGGTTGTAAACTCTATTATTATCAGTAGAATTATCGTATACACGGCACACCTGTTCTTTTGTACCAGCTATCTGCATCTGCTATGCGCGTCTTTTTGTTGTGTCACGGAAGTGGTCGCGGCTTTGTTGCCCGTTTCGTGATTTTCTCGCGTACGATCTCGGTGATTCATCGCTCCATTGATATTCACCATCGACGCCACCGCGCATACACGCAGACGTGATCGCATCGAGTCAGATTATATCACCAGACCGATTTGGACGTTGCGCACACACAAACAATCGATTACTACTAGACAGCAATGAACTTTTAATCTTGTCCATTCTTTTGCAACAGACGTATGACCGTGACTCGTCCGGCTCCTCACCACAGCGTGCACACAAATTGAGTTCATTATGTCCGCGTCCGACTCGGAGTCGCCGGCGCCGTCATATTTTGCTGCTTGTTAAGGCTAATGTCAGACGAGCGCTACTTGCCGTGTCATCGTCTTCGTCACCGATGAAATTTTGTTCCTGCCCTTTCTTCTTCTTCTTACAACTTTATTCCGTGGATCAGTGCGTGTGGCCACATTTCTGGAACTATCAGTTATTCTTTTAGTCCCCTTATCTGCTTTCAATCCCTATTATCGTTACCATCGTAATTGACTTCGCGGTAGAAGTCATTTAGAACCATTCGTGGTTTATTCTGCACTTATATCAGCTTATCGCTCCGCAGGACGCCCAACACTCCGTCTGCTCTCACACCGGCTGATCGCTCCATCTGTTCCCAGGACGATTGTCTCCCACGCCTAAGCTTATAATTTCCTAACTATTCAGGTTCGCCGGAGTTTAAAACCGTCAACACGATCTTTCCAAGAATTTCTATGTCTTTGCTTCAAATGAAATATCCTTACGTGTCTCCCTTACTAAACACATCGCTCTTCCTGTAAGCTACGGTACGTCCTGCTATCGCTTCAAGAAATCTCATCAATCCGCTTGTTTTCGTTTACTATTCCCTTAGCTGGGGGACTGTCTTAACTTTCAGTTGTGTCCTCTGCTGGTACTCCTAAAATATCTCCTTACACTATACCACAAATACAGAAAATTTTGTAATCTACGAATTATATCATAGCTATAATTGTAAGTAAACTGAAAACCCGAAATATTTAAATTTACTGACATGTTCGACAACAGTTAATTAATATAATGTTGGCCTTTAGCAAATCACTACCTGTAAATAACATTATTTGCTTTTTGTTGAGACTTTACACTTAGAATAATGTCCTGCAATCATTAAGAATATTTGTTATCATTTCAAACCCATTTTCTGGGTGGATTTTTCTCGTAAGGCCTTCGTATATTGAAATAACTATTGTGCTTGTTAAGTGTTCCATGCCCATTATTTATTTACCACAAATAAAACAAAGGACAATGTACTTTCTACTTATACTGAGTGCATTAATTAAGTTACATACATGTCACTTTAATGTTTGTGTATGTGCATAATTTTATATAGGGCCTCTATATTGTAATGTAAAAATTACAAGTGTTGTATAGATGTAGTTATGTAGATTATTATTATAAATTCTTAGTGGATCTTCACTCACTTCTGCCACACTGTTGGGCTAGCCCAACTTGTTATAGAACAAGTACAATGGTATAAGTGTTTATGGTAGGTGTGTGGTGTGAGTGCAGATACGCACCGGTATCTACGATAATGTTGTTTATTAAAAGATGTAATTGTAATTATTAAGTGTTATTGTATTGTTTTTAATGGGTGCGTAATAATAGTCCACTTCGTTTATTTAAAATGGTTCGCGCACTCTGTTGTATACCTCCCTCACTTACCACACGTGAATACTTCAGTCCTGTTCGGTGACGTCTCTTCTGAAATACATGCACTTTATATACAAGTAAATATTCAGATCGAATATTTAATATAGTATCACACATAAAATAAATGAAGTAATACCTAATTATTATTCTGAATTATTGTTAGATCTTTTTAAACTCTTCCGCCACCTGTGGTAGAACTGATTAAAAAATAAATGAATTTATTTAGAATAGAAATGATACTCTTTTCACTGGTAATAAAAGTGGAGGTTTATTAACAATTCAATAAATAATAAACTCTTTGACAATTAATAATCAAAAACTAACAACCTTTCAATTACTGATTACAATTAAAAATTCAAATAAGACTCTGTCCAATCCTCAAGGCTGGTAGACCTGTTATTGGTACAATAATTTAATTTCAATAGGTTATGTTATTTTGTTTCAGTGAATTACCATATTTCGTAAGGTTCTTTTAGGTAACATGATACCAGGCACAAGATGTAATACAAATAACGATATAAAATTAACAATAATGAATAATAAGCGAACAAATATAAAAATCAAAAATTGATACCATATGTCTGATATTTATGGAACTATCGTACGAGGGAATGCGCACGCATCTTATAATACTCGTTTACAATTATCAAGCTGAATGACTTGTACAGTGGTTAAAATGTATTACTTTCTTTTAATAATTTGTTTTAAAAATTATCTATTCACAAGAGAAAAATTTATCAAAAAACTCTTGTTAGTATTTCTATCTGATTTGGATGTTACTTGAGAACAGATCGGTAGTATTGAAATTATCAAGTTACCGTAACGATTCTGAGGTTAGTTATAACCGGTATTGTTACAATGGATAAGTATTTCTTAACAGTTATTATTTCTTAATCTATACATATAAACACATCATTCGTAATACTTTGGTATGCTATTATCAGAATTACATTTATTTATACGGTATGAAAGTTAATAATGTATATTTCAAAACATCGAAAAAATCAAGAAAAAATAAGTTTAGTCAAATGAGTGACTAAATATTCTTGTATTCAGTAATAATTATTTCAAACATGATATTTTAAGTTATTATAAATAATTAAAATATTTTTTATAATATTTTAATAATTGTGAATTAAATTTTTCTTTAATTCTGATAATTTAATTATTGTTTTCGATACTTCGCCTTATTTGACTTGCGTAGTATCAAAAATTAGCTATTTACGAAATTATTATTTTTGTTCAGTATTATTTAAATAAAATTGTACTCCCTGTTTCTTATTTATCACATCACTCGCAAGTATGGTCGACATTATACACTGACCGTACTTGTTTAATTAAATAACTCCGCACTTTTCACTCGTATATATTGGTGTAGTGTTAAAGGTTATGTATGCTGGTCACTTAATGCATATGTCGCGCACAAAATTCAAAATAAAAACTTCTTCATGTCTGTCGAGTTGCGTGACCTATCTGTTGAAAAGCTAGATGTGAACTGTAATGTTTCCTCTAAGCGTCTCCTGTGAGTCTGTCGAAAGTCATTCATTCTATTGGTTGGAAGCGCTATACTCTCTGACCCAAAAGCCTTTGTTTTATTAAAATATTTAATTTTTTGACAAAATCGCGTTTGGTGTGGAGGCTTTTTGACGTCAGCACTGGTACAAAACTTTAACTGAAAAGTTTAAAATTACTATAACTTTCTTAATTTACGTCCTATCGTTAAATGGTTGATGTCAGTGAATTGCGGACATTCTGCTTGTTAATTTAAGTCCAAGAATGCTTATTTTCCGTCCATCACTCCTATCACAATAACGATTTTATTTATTATTTCTGGTGTATCTTATTTTTATAAGTCTGTTACACCAGATTTTACTTAATCATAATAAAACACTTCTTAAATAAACACTTTGAGTCTATATCTCAATTGGTTTGATTTACAATTTGGGAATAATTGTTCCCTACAAAAAATCTCGTTATGGCGTCATTAAGCGTCCATGTTTGTTTTTCCATAAATATGCTTAGAACTAATTTTTCTTATTTAAAACGGTAATATTACCATCTAATAACACTAGTAGAGTTTATTTACACAATTTTACACTATAATATTTATATATGGTTGTGGTTAATCTACTATTTACATAGTTTCAGTCCTCTCCTATCTCTCTTATACAATTTTTCACCTTATTTTTGGTTTTCTCTATATAAATCATATCATGTAATGATTGTAATTAGTGTACACACATAGTACCTAATTCATTATATACAATGGTTATCTTTTAATTAGTTCAGAACCCTCCAATTTTTCAGTAATGGCTCTGTTTATGTTGTGTCATATCATAGTAGTCATTTATTTTTTGTTAATACAATAACTAAATTGTTATTGTTCTACTTGGTTTGGATTTCCAAAGCAGCATTAGATATTATTCTAACTTTTGATAATGTTTTCATCTACTTTTACACAAGTTTATATGTTATATTTTTCATAAATAACTTGCTTGTCATTGTTTGTTTACATTTGGTTTCTTCATAATAGTCATTTGGTTTTTAATTGTTTGTATATAAAATGACTGTTTTTATGGTCATAATCTGTTCTCAAAGTAGCATTGGGATTTCCTCTCACTACTGGTAATAACTTTAATAATCTGTGTTCAATATTTGATACAGTATTTTTCTTAACTAATTAGCTATACAATGGTTCAGCTTACTTCTGGTCATATGTACATAGTTAGTTAGTTTACAATATTTTAGTTACAATATTGTTCTTATTATGTTCAGAATCTGTTCTCAAGGTATTATCAGATATTTATCTCACTACTGGTAATACTCTTATAAACATTGGTATTGGTTTTGATACTGTACTTTGCCTAACTAAATTGGCATATTTGTTCCATCTCTGCTAACTCTGTGTCATTATGTTTGACTTGTTCTATTTGCATTGTTTTGCAATATAATACATTGTCTCTTAATATTTATTATTATTATTTATAATAGACTCTTGTTTGATAACATAGTTGATGATCATATATTTATACTAATATGTATCATTTTCTGTTGAAATAGGTGTCTTCCCTATGGGTTGTGTAACAATGTACCATCTGTTTTAGTGCAGCATTTTTCTACTACTAAACTGACTTCACTACGGTATCTTACTATAATACTTTAACTATTTTGTTACACATGTTTATACAACTCCTTCTTAAACACTAACACAAATCTTTTTTGTATTATTTACAATATTTTTCTGGTTATTGGTGGAATTTAATTTCCTGTCATTGTTTGATACATAACAAATGTTTTTTTTATTTGTTGTCAGTTCTCTATGAACAATAACATAATTGTTCTATTTTGTTCTATTCTGGTGGTCTTATGATTATGTGTATCGATCACAATTTTATTAAATTAGTCACACTCATTGTCTGTGTTTATTTGACTATTTTAATTCTTGTTGTTTCATAATGAAATTAACATATTTTCTCACACTGTAAACTTCATCACTGTAATTGTTTGTGTGGTTTATTCAGTTGAAATTAGTTAATTATTCACAGGTTTCACATTTATATTAAGTACACACTGTAATTGTTTGTGGTTCCTTAAACGTTTAACACTGGTTTTCCTTTCACATTTATAATCATCATTTCCTTTGTCACTTATATTGTCTTTAGTACATGTGGTTTATGTTGAGTCCCTATATCTTCTGTCCATCTTCTTTCTTCTTCTTGGTGCTCTTCCTGGTCCTTCTTCTCTCTTCTTCTTCAAATATTTTCATTGTAGTCGCTATTTTTATTTATCTCCATTGCTGTTGGAGCTTGTTGGTCCTTGTTTCGTTGATTCCCCTCACTGTTGGATCCTATTGGGTCTGGTTACTGATATTTTGTTTTGGTTCGTGGCATTTTCTTTCTTCATTCTGTATTTTATGTTGCTGTGTTAATATTCTCTTCTTCATCGTTGGATTTTTTATTAATATATTTGTAGATACACACTTTTATACACTTAGGTTTATTTATCTAGACATACTTCCATGTTTTTCTCATACTTGACGTTACATTAGTTTATATTATGTAACTACCATTTTTGGTACTGTTACATATGCCTTCCTATAAGAATTGATTAATTCTGAATTATTATACTATATTTTTCATTGAAGAATTTATCAATTGTCGTACATTCCATGTTGATTTACATGTTTTTTCCATATATCCCTTCACTTTCTTCTATTTGAATCGTATTTATATCTTCTCTATGTAATCATCTCCCTTGTTTATTTAGTTCCCTAATTCCCTAACATAAGTTTAGCTGGGGCAGTTTAGAGCGGCTCACTTTGGCTATTCAACTCTACTGGCCATACTAACTTCAATAAATATGGAGGCAAATCATCTCCTTCAATAATAATAAATGATTGCTGGCATTATTCCTCAGTCAATTCATCTCAAATCATCAAAAATAATAATAGTGGTCGTTCTTCCGACAAATAATAAATATCCTTGGGATTAATTCACGCATCTGCGGTTTATACATTGTTATTCTCTCTTTTCTTGATTCAGCTTAACTATATTCTTCACATATTATAGGGATAGTTTGTTTTACACTTCCTCACTGGTATACTCTCATGATTATCTTCGTTAGTATATTATTTTTCATTCTTCATTATCATTGATTAATCTCTTCATTTTGTTGTCACTTTGAATGTCGTCTCGTCATATTCTTCATCTCAGGTTACATTCTTCTAGATATAATTTGTAAGTACATTTATTTTTCTTCTTCTTCATGGTTTTTTATTTGGTATTTATATTCCATGTGGTATTGGCTTTTTCTCTAGTAACATACACTAGAAACAATGTGGTTGTGTGTGATGGTTTGTCTACATTAATACATTACTTTGGTTTTATTTTTTCCAACTTCTCATTTGTTCCTTCTTCTTTTTATCATAGTACGGGTAGGATGTTCTTATTACTCGTTGACGTGGCTCTTGGAATTAATATGTGCCTAGGATGTAATGCGTCAGTCTCGTATTTTTATTCTTTATTATAGTACGGGTAAGGTGTTCTTATTACTTGTTGACTAGGCTCTTGGAAATCATAATATTTTTATATTAGTGCCTTGGATCTTATTTGTCTGTCTCGTATATCTTTCTTTATTATAGTACGGGTGAGATGTTCATTTTACTTGTTGACGTGGCTCTTGGAAATTTATTTGTGCCAAAGATGTAATGCGTCAGTCTCGTATATTCATCTTTATATTATAGTACGCTGTTATTAATATATACAATGTTCTGAATCCTTTACATTAATTCTCTTGGAGCATGTTTTCTCACATTATAAAATTACAATATATTCAATGTTCAATACATAATTATATAGTTACTTCTCATTTAATATACACACATAATAATTTTCATAATAGTAACACATCCTTTTTTCTTTAGTCAACATCTATTTTTATAATCATATTTTCATTTTTCACTTTTAAATAACAATAATCTTCATAGCCACATTTCATTTTTCATCTTGATATAGTCAACAGTTATATTCATAATTATACCTTCATTTTTCATAACAAACATTTTCATCCTTTACATAAATTCAATAATAAAATAATCCTTATCGCTATCTTTTCACTTTTGGTCCCATATTTTAATTGTCAATATATTTTTTCATTGAAGTTTGATTATAGGTACCCTTTATCTTTTTTGTAATAGGGTTTCGCAATTCATATGTGTTGTTTAGATTGTTTTTAGTCACAGTATACGGTCCGGTATATAGCAGTAGCAGCTTCTTTGCAATGCCCTCGATAGTACTTGGGAGTTCTCGATTTTTGATAAGCACTTGGTCTCCCACTTCATATTTGATAATTTTGGGTTGCAATTTTTTGTACTTGAGCCTCAGTTTATTCGCTCTTTCAACTGCATTATTATAGAATCTTGTTCTGTTAAATTTGACCTCGGCACTGATTGGAAAATTAATGATCTCTGTGATCTCCCGGGGTGGTCCTTTCTCGTACATAGCCATGTATGGTGTTTCGTCAGTCGATTGATGGTAGGCTAGATTTAGGAAGTCTTCAGCCGGGGATAAATACTCCTCCCACTTCCTCTGCTGGCTGTGACAGTAGGTTCTTAAAATCCTTCCTACTTCTCTCAACACTCTCTCAGCAGGGTTGCTGTTCGGGTGATACACCGATGTCTTGTATGTTTTTATTCCCAGATGGATCAGTGTTTCCCGCCACTTTCGTCCTCGGAATTGCGTTCCATGGTCTGTAATTATCATCGATGGTTTACCCACTTCGGGTATATACTTATTTATGACTATCTCTAATATTTTACTTGTCGTCGCTCGATTGAGTGGGTACAGCTTAGTATATTTGGTGTAGTGATCAAATATTATGATGATATACTTATATTGGTGTCTTCCACCACTCCGTGGAAATGGTCCACAAATGTCCAAGAAAATTTTTTCTAGCTTTGCCGTTGATGTAATTGGTATCATAACTCCTTCTCGCTTCTCATTGCTGCATTTTGCCAGTTGACAAATATTACAATTCTGGACATATTTTCTGACTTTTCTACTCATGTCCTTGAAATGCACATGCTCCTGCAAAGCCTTTACGACCTTCACTGCGCCCATATGACCATAGCGTATGTGGTAGTCGATGGTCAATTCTTTTTCTAGGGCTTTGGGGATAACTACCTTCCATCTTTCATCACTTTTATTGTGTTTGGTGAATAACAACTGATTATGAGTACAGTAATAATGGTTTATGTTTGCATCATTGTTTGCTAGTTTCTGGATAATCAATGATATTTTGGGATCTTGTTGTTGATGATTAGTTATATCAGATAATATGTTAGTGAGTTCAGATTTATTCTTCAGTAGGTGGTATACTCTCGCAATGGTTTCCCTCTCTCCTTCAAATGTTTGGGTGTTAATGTTTATCCGGGACAACACGTCTGCAGCTGTGTTGCTTTTTCCGGGTATGTACTCCCACTGTATGTTGTATTCTTGAAGTGTAAGAGTCCATCTCGTCAATCTTCCGTGTTTTAACTTGCAGTTTTTTAGGAATGAAATAGATTTGTGATCTGTCCTCACTGTTACTGTATATCCTAAAATAAAAGTCCTAAATTTTTCGCATGCAAACACTATACTCAATAATTCCTTTTCCGTTGTATGGTAGTTACGTTCGCACTTGTTCAAAGTACGGCTTGCGAAACTGATCACTTGATGATGCCCTTCTTGATAGAGTACAGAACCAAGGCTTAGGTCACTAGCGTCACAGTTCATGAAAAACTGTTTCTCGAAATTGGGGTGATGCAGCATAACAGTTTCAAGAAACTTTACTTTAATTAATTCAAATGTAGAATCTTGCTCTGATCCCCACTTCCATTTTTCCTTCGATGATAGCTGTGCTGAAAATCGAGCTGTCAGTTCAGAATAATTATTTTGAAATTTCCGATAATAATTGCAGATTCCGAGGAACGATTGCAGTTGCTTTTTGTTCTTCGGGACGGGGAAACGCTGAATTGCCTCCATTTTCTCCTGGGATGGTGTAATTCCGTATTCTGACAAGTTAAACCCCAAGAATTGCACTTCCTTTGCGATTAATTGTGATTTATCTAATTTTAATGTAATGTGGTTGTCTTCCAATTTTTGCAATACTTGTGCCACCCGGTCACAGTGCTCCTCCCAATTGTTAGAGGCGATCAAGAGGTCGTCGACATAAACTGTCGTAAACTGTAGTGTGTTGTGGCCCAGTATCTCGTCCATACATTTGACGAATATTGCCACTGAGTTCACTAAACCGAATGGTAATCTCTTAAAATGGTAACTTCGGCCTTCAAAGATAAAAGCAGTGTACTTTCTACTGTTCGGATGCAGTTCGACCTGCCAATATCCGCATACCGTATCCCATATACTGTAAAATTTTGTACCATAAAATTTCTTTAGTATTTCATCGATTTCTCCAGGCGATGTCCTGTCATTAATTATGGTCTTGTTGAGTTCACGAGCATCTAAACAAATTCGTACTGCACCAATCTTCTTTGGTACAGCGACAATAGGGTTGGTGTATGGTGAATTGCTTACTTCTATTATATCATTTTCTATCAAACGTTGAATTTCCTCTCTTACAGCTTCTTTTAGTGAAAAGGCGATAGGGTAAGATTTCCGCTTGAACTCTGTCTGGTCTTTGAATTTTAATTCACATTGGAAATTCTTTATTTTCCCAGGCGTATCAGAAAATACGTGGCGATATTGGTAGTATATATCGATTAGCTGGTTCCGTTGTTCCCAAGTCAACTCTTGGCTATTCTGGTTGGTTTTAAATTCTCGGATGCCATTAATTTTCTCCAACCATAAAGCTTCCTCTGGACTGTTGTGTAGTCCCTGGTTGATGGCGCCTTCTTGGTGTTCACGGCCTTCCCTGATGTAATATATTACATGTTCCGAGGGTGCCTTCCTGTATTCTGTTAAATTGGCGGTCCACTCAACTTCTTCTGTCTTCATCATCACCGTATTTGTATCCATATTAATTATTGCTGCGTATTTTCTTAATATATCACAACCAATGAGTAGAGTGAACGGTAGCCCACTGGCTACTAGGAATACCATCTGTATTGTTCTCCCATTGCTTGATACATCTAGTTGTACCTGTTGTCGGATAGTCTTATTCTGACGTCCGGTGGCTCCGATGAGAATTATGTTGCTAATTGGCAGTGTTGGTATTGTAGCTTTATTCTCCGATTGGATTCTGTCCAATTCCATCTTGTCGATTAATGATACGTTGGCACCGGTATCTATCATTGCTGTGGCATCGGTGTTGTTGACATTCACGGATATATACGCAATTTCACTGTTGCTTGTATCGCCGATAACGCTTTCTTTTTCTTCCATCAAATCCTTTCTTATATTTTTTAGGTAATTGTTGTTGTATATTTTGCGATGATTCGAAGGTTTTGCCAAAACATCAGACCCAATAGTCCGGTTCAGTGAGGGTGATCTTGGGTTTTTCACTGCCGGTTGGTGTTTAAATTCAGGTCACCGTTATCGTGTCTGTCTTGAGACGTTGAAGCTACGGGCTCCTGATTTCCAGGTCCATGTCCGTTGTGGTATACTTCTGTAGTTTGCGTGGTTGTTCTACGACCTCCACTGCTGTCACTTCCATTTGATCGATAGCCGGACTCTCTTTCATCTCTGTCACTATTACTGGAGTGATTGTGCTGGTTTGGGAAACTCCTCCGTCCTTGATAGTAGTTTCTACGGTTTCCACCTCGGCTGGCATGGGTATAGTGTACCCTGCGAAAAGGACTGTTATTCTGATGACCATTACCTTGTCGTGGTTGGTGATTAGGAGATTGGTTTTGATACGGCCTGTAGTAGTTATTACCTCTTTGGTAATGCGTATCTCTCTGGTATCCACCTGGACGATGGTTATTATAGTTTCCTCTATTTATGTTATTGCCACCTCCGTCTTGGCGTGGTGTTGGTTGATTTTGGAATCTTGGTGGGTTATTAAAATTTCTTCCTGGGCTATTATTGTTATTGTGAATGGTGGGGTTATTGTTTCCAGGCCCTCCTCGATCGTATGTTTGGCTAGGTACTTGTCTATTCCGTTGATAATATCTTTCTCTTTCGTGGCTTTCGAGTAGGTCGCACATTCCTTGAATTGTTTTTATCTGCGCATTTAATCTTCCCTGTGAGATACCCTGATTAAAATGGTAGGCCAGTTTTGTAACCAGGCATTCTTCTGGGATTGCAGGTTCCAGATTCCTTGCCAGGCAAATTTTTCCTAAGAAGTAGGTGGTCATAGATTGCCTTCCATTCACATCGAACCTTCCGTTGGTAATGTCGTCCCTTATGATGTTTTGTGTGGCTTCCGACCAATATTTCTGTTTGAATGCCGTCTTGAAAGTTTCATAACTACCCACTTCGTGACGGGTTGCTGTCCACCAGTTGTCGAACGTGTTTTTAAACGATTCGTCCAACATACCTTTAATGATAGACCATCTGCTCTCACGGTTTCTTTGTATTATTTCTTCTATCCTCTCTAGAAATTCTAGGGGATTTTTAGAATAGGTCCGGAAGTCAATCTGGTCCCTTCCTTCTACGTGACTCAAACCGGATAGGAAATTTGGTATTGTTTGCAGACGATGCATTTCGTCTCGGAGGTCGTCCAATTCTCTCCGTTGACGTTCTGTTAATTGTGTTTTGTCATCATGCACTTGCTGCTTAATGGCGTCTACCTTTCCAGAAACTTCTTCGCACTTCTCTTTTAATGTTGACTGCGCTGCCTTCATTTTTGTTTGCTCTTGCGCTATCACACCTAGTTGTGTACCGTGGGTTTTCTCCACATCACTAATACGTTGGTTGAGGTCCATTTCCGTCTGTACTAGTTTTAGGTTGGTACTTTCTCCTTCTTTCCGCACTTCAGACATCTCGACATTAATTTCCGTCGTTAATATGGCCATTTGTTTTTCGATTTCCTCGACATTTTCTCCCAATCTTCTCTCAACCATTTTTACCGTATCCTTAGCGGTCTCTTCCATCTTGTCATTGTTGACACTTATCTGTTGCCATATACTTTCGTGGTCAGCTTGTATGGTTTCAATATCTCGATTAAATTTAGCGTTGATTTCATCAATCTTTTGGTTGGTCTGATCAATCTTCACTCCCAACTCTGCCGATAAATCTTCTTTCATGATGGCCATTTTCTTCTCCAACAATTCTTCGGTTTTCCGTTGCCCATCTTCCATCCTTCTATTCGTCTCGTTTATTTGATTATTAAATTCTTCTTTTAATAACTCCATATGTTTCTGGTTCTCCCTCTGGCCTTCCTCTATTTTTTGGTTTGTGGATCGACTGGCCTCTTCTATTTTATTGTTTAAGTCCGCTTTCAAATTTTGACTGTCCTCCTTGGTGGACTTACTAGTCTCGTCCAGTTTCCTGATTAATTCTTCCCTCGTGGACTGGTTCTCCTCCTTAGTGGATTTCAGGTCTTCCTTTAGTGATCGATTGTCTTCTTTCAGCGACTCCATCATCCTTCTCATCCACTCTTGAAATGCTGGTTCTCCTAGTGACGTTGTTTTTTCAGGCTGTCTTGGTTCTGGTGGAGCTTCTTGACTCATCACTTCCGGTTCCTCCATAGGCTGCTGAACCCCCTCCGCTGGTTCAATTGGTTTTTCCTTTGTTTCCAGTAAAACTTCTTCTACATCTTCCGTCGACATGGCCTCTTTTTCTTGCCTTCTGTCCTCCTTCTCCACTTCTGTTGCCCTCTTTCTCTACGTTGATCTTGATTTTAATCTGCTGGTGTACATCTTGATATACTGGCAATGTACCTGCTGTCTTTTCACGAATTGGGGTGATTAGGTCACTAGTTATGGTGTAATTTCCCTAAATCGTGCTCAGACGTTGGGCGCCAACTTGTAATGTAAAAATTACAAGTGTTGTATAGATGTAGTTATGTAGATTATTATTATAAATTCTTAGTGGATCTTCACTCACTTCTGCCACACTGTTGGGCTAGCCCAACTTGTTATAGAACAAGTACAATGGTATAAGTGTTTATGGTAGGTGTGTGGTGTGAGTGCAGATACGCACCGGTATCTACGATAATGTTGTTTATTAAAAGATGTAATTGTAATTATTAAGTGTTATTGTATTGTTTTTAATGGGTGCGTAATAATAGTCCACTTCGTTTATTTAAAATGGTTCGCGCACTCTGTTGTATACCTCCCTCACTTACCACACGTGAATACTTCAGTCCTGTTCGGTGACGTCTCTTCTGAAATACATGCACTTTATATACAAGTAAATATTCAGATCGAATATTTAATATAGTATCACACATAAAATAAATGAAGTAATACCTAATTATTATTCTGAATTATTGTTAGATCTTTTTAAACTCTTCCGCCACCTGTGGTAGAACTGATTAAAAAATAAATGAATTTATTTAGAATAGAAATGATACTCTTTTCACTGGTAATAAAAGTGGAGGTTTATTAACAATTCAATAAATAATAAACTCTTTGACAATTAATAATCAAAAACTAACAACCTTTCAATTACTGATTACAATTAAAAATTCAAATAAGACTCTGTCCAATCCTCAAGGCTGGTAGACCTGTTATTGGTACAATAATTTAATTTCAATAGGTTATGTTATTTTGTTTCAGTGAATTACCATATTTCGTAAGGTTCTTTTAGGTAACATGATACCAGGCACAAGATGTAATACAAATAACGATATAAAATTAACAATAATGAATAATAAGCGAACAAATATAAAAATCAAAAATTGATACCATATGTCTGATATTTATGGAACTATCGTACGAGGGAATGCGCACGCATCTTATAATACTCGTTTACAATTATCAAGCTGAATGACTTGTACAGTGGTTAAAATGTATTACTTTCTTTTAATAATTTGTTTTAAAAATTATCTATTCACAAGAGAAAAATTTATCAAAAAACTCTTGTTAGTATTTCTATCTGATTTGGATGTTACTTGAGAACAGATCGGTAGTATTGAAATTATCAAGTTACCGTAACGATTCTGAGGTTAGTTATAACCGGTATTGTTACAATGGATAAGTATTTCTTAACAGTTATTATTTCTTAATCTATACATATAAACACATCATTCGTAATACTTTGGTATGCTATTATCAGAATTACATTTATTTATACGGTATGAAAGTTAATAATGTATATTTCAAAACATCGAAAAAATCAAGAAAAAATAAGTTTAGTCAAATGAGTGACTAAATATTCTTGTATTCAGTAATAATTATTTCAAACATGATATTTTAAGTTATTATAAATAATTAAAATATTTTTTATAATATTTTAATAATTGTGAATTAAATTTTTCTTTAATTCTGATAATTTAATTATTGTTTTCGATACTTCGCCTTATTTGACTTGCGTAGTATCAAAAATTAGCTATTTACGAAATTATTATTTTTGTTCAGTATTATTTAAATAAAATTGTACTCCCTGTTTCTTATTTATCACATCACTCGCAAGTATGGTCGACATTATACACTGACCGTACTTGTTTAATTAAATAACTCCGCACTTTTCACTCGTATATATTGGTGTAGTGTTAAAGGTTATGTATGCTGGTCACTTAATGCATATGTCGCGCACAAAATTCAAAATAAAAACTTCTTCATGTCTGTCGAGTTGCGTGACCTATCTGTTGAAAAGCTAGATGTGAACTGTAATGTTTCCTCTAAGCGTCTCCTGTGAGTCTGTCGAAAGTCATTCATTCTATTGGTTGGAAGCGCTATACTCTCTGACCCAAAAGCCTTTGTTTTATTAAAATATTTAATTTTTTGACAAAATCGCGTTTGGTGTGGAGGCTTTTTGACGTCAGCACTGGTACAAAACTTTAACTGAAAAGTTTAAAATTACTATAACTTTCTTAATTTACGTCCTATCGTTAAATGGTTGATGTCAGTGAATTGCGGACATTCTGCTTGTTAATTTAAGTCCAAGAATGCTTATTTTCCGTCCATCACTCCTATCACAATAACGATTTTATTTATTATTTCTGGTGTATCTTATTTTTATAAGTCTGTTACACCAGATTTTACTTAATCATAATAAAACACTTCTTAAATAAACACTTTGAGTCTATATCTCAATTGGTTTGATTTACAATTTGGGAATAATTGTTCCCTACAAAAAATCTCGTTATGGCGTCATTAAGCGTCCATGTTTGTTTTTCCATAAATATGCTTAGAACTAATTTTTCTTATTTAAAACGGTAATATTACCATCTAATAACACTAGTAGAGTTTATTTACACAATTTTACACTATAATATTTATATATGGTTGTGGTTAATCTACTATTTACATAGTTTCAGTCCTCTCCTATCTCTCTTATACAATTTTTCACCTTATTTTTGGTTTTCTCTATATAAATCATATCATGTAATGATTGTAATTAGTGTACACACATAGTACCTAATTCATTATATACAATGGTTATCTTTTAATTAGTTCAGAACCCTCCAATTTTTCAGTAATGGCTCTGTTTATGTTGTGTCATATCATAGTAGTCATTTATTTTTTGTTAATACAATAACTAAATTGTTATTGTTCTACTTGGTTTGGATTTCCAAAGCAGCATTAGATATTATTCTAACTTTTGATAATGTTTTCATCTACTTTTACACAAGTTTATATGTTATATTTTTCATAAATAACTTGCTTGTCATTGTTTGTTTACATTTGGTTTCTTCATAATAGTCATTTGGTTTTTAATTGTTTGTATATAAAATGACTGTTTTTATGGTCATAATCTGTTCTCAAAGTAGCATTGGGATTTCCTCTCACTACTGGTAATAACTTTAATAATCTGTGTTCAATATTTGATACAGTATTTTTCTTAACTAATTAGCTATACAATGGTTCAGCTTACTTCTGGTCATATGTACATAGTTAGTTAGTTTACAATATTTTAGTTACAATATTGTTCTTATTATGTTCAGAATCTGTTCTCAAGGTATTATCAGATATTTATCTCACTACTGGTAATACTCTTATAAACATTGGTATTGGTTTTGATACTGTACTTTGCCTAACTAAATTGGCATGCTCTTCTCATCTCTGCTATTCTCTGTGCCATTATGTTTGACTTGTTCTATTTGCATTGTTTTGCAATATAATACATTGTCTCTTAATATTTATTATTATTATTTATAATAGACTCTTGTTTGATAACATAGTTGATGATCATATATTTATACTAATATGTATCATTTTCTGTTGAAATAGGTGTCTTCCCTATGGGTTGTGTAACAATGTACCATCTGTTTTAGTGCAGCATTTTTCTACTACTAAACTGACTTCACTACGGTATCTTACTATAATACTTTAACTATTTTGTTACACATGTTTATACAACTCCTTCTTAAACACTAACACAAATCTTTTTTGTATTATTTACAATATTTTTCTGGTTATTGGTGGAATTTAATTTCCTGTCATTGTTTGATACATAACAAATGTTTTTTTTATTTGTTGTCAGTTCTCTATGAACAATAACATAATTGTTCTATTTTGTTCTATTCTGGTGGTCTTATGATTATGTGTATCGATCACAATTTTATTAAATTAGTCACACTCATTGTCTGTGTTTATTTGACTATTTTAATTCTTGTTGTTTCATAATGAAATTAACATATTTTCTCACACTGTAAACTTCATCACTGTAATTGTTTGTGTGGTTTATTCAGTTGAAATTAGTTAATTATTCACAGGTTTCACATTTATATTAAGTACACACTGTAATTGTTTGTGGTTCCTTAAACGTTTAACACTGGTTTTCCTTTCACATTTATAATCATCATTTCCTTTGTCACTTATATTGTCTTTAGTACATGTGGTTTATGTTGAGTCCCTATATCTTCTGTCCATCTTCTTTCTTCTTCTTGGTGCTCTTCCTGGTCCTTCTTCTCTCTTCTTCTTCAAATATTTTCATTGTAGTCGCTATTTTTATTTATCTCCATTGCTGTTGGAGCTTGTTGGTCCTTGTTTCGTTGATTCCCCTCACTGTTGGATCCTATTGGGTCTGGTTACTGATATTTTGTTTTGGTTCGTGGCATTTTCTTTCTTCATTCTGTATTTTATGTTGCTGTGTTAATATTCTCTTCTTCATCGTTGGATTTTTTATTAATATATTTGTAGATACACACTTTTATACACTTAGGTTTATTTATCTAGACATACTTCCATGTTTTTCTCATACTTGACGTTACATTAGTTTATATTATGTAACTACCATTTTTGGTACTGTTACAAAATATATATATATATATATATATATATTACAATAGTATTTATTAATTTGTCTAATCGAGTGTTTTGTTTTTTTGTGTGTTTAGTATTGGAATCGCGAGGGCTGGGAGGAGATCCGGAACACGGCGGATTCGACGCCGAGTCACTTCCCAGCTACACGTTGGTCACAGGTCTGCCGACGTACGAAGAAGCGCTGGAGCAGTTGCGTCAGGTCAAGAAATCAATGCAGCAGGCCGACGGGGATACGATCAAGGAGGCAGTGACGACAACGACCTCGGCGACGGTGGCGACGCCTTCTGTAGACGCCGCGACGACGACGACGACAGCGACGTCTACGACGCAGACCGACGCCCAGCAGCCAGTGACTTCGCTGGCCAGGCTGTCAGTTGACGAATTGTTACAGTTTTACAGAGTCGACGCCAAACTATGACAAGACGCCTGTGTTAAAAACAAACTTTACTACAAGTGATAACAGTTAAAAAAAAAAAAAAAAAAATGGATATTTGTTTTCATCCATTAGAGTATTGTAATATAGTTACTTTCAATTGTTGACTGATTAAAAAATAATGTTATGTTAAGGATATAATTAGGGATTTCCATAAAAAAATTAAGGAAATAATGTTACGTTTCAACTAAACATGAACAATGAACTGATTTTTTTTATGTGTTTATTTAGAACTAAATAATTGTACTCTATTTTTGTGATTTGAACGCTTTTTGGTGTAAATATAAATTTTAATTTTACAGTTACGGATTAAATGATATGAATAAAATTAAGTGAAATAACCATTTCATAATCTGAATTGTACGAATACTGTAGTTTTTGAGAATGCTCATTTCGATAGCTGTGTATTGTGATTCAACCCTACACAGTAACGGATACTATACCACAGTGCGCGATGTTAGACTGTTCTTCGAATATCACTGATAAGATTTCTGATTATAGTCTATCAGTCCAACTATCGACTGATTTTAATCACAAAGTGGTTTCGTTAACGCGCTGTGGACAATGACATCAGCGCGCGTGCACAACATGACTAGTCTCTTGGTTTTCAAGTCAAGAGTTGTAGACAAATCCGTGTCTCACAGATTCCGTTTGTATATTACAGAGCGGTTCGATTATGATGTTCTCCATACATTAAACCCTCAAGGAGAATATCGCAAACTGTGGACACTTTAAACATACATTTTGAACTATAGACATTTTCATTAACAGTATTCTGAACACTGTAAACATTAAGAATTTTGATGTCGTATAGACCATAAGTCTGTGAGTATTCACAGCAGGACGTTACCATAGCAACACATTGCAGTGAAAATTTCTCCTCGTATCGACTAGGAAGTAAACAAAATTGATTTGACAATAACAATTAGTCAATTAACAATTGATTTGATTGGTTTGTTGTTGTTTAGCAACAAGTTAAGTACCTGACCCTGTAGCTGTCGCTAAATTTACTAGTCTTCATGAACGCCATTAAACGTATTCAGAGCGATATCTGATATTCTGCGGTACCTAATGGTCTCCCCTTTTGAGTCATACTTAAAAATATGTTGCTAAGACTGCTCTTCGTTTCTACCTGTATGTTCAGTTCATTGTAATCTACTTCCTTCTTCTTCTTCTTCTTCTTCTTCTTCTTCTTCTTCTTCTCCTCCTCCTCCTCCTCCTCCTCCTCCTCCTCCTCCTCCTCCTCCTCCTCCTTCTAAATTTCATGGCTTAAACCATAAATGGCTGTTCTGTGTTCACGAAGTCATATTACTTTTGTTCTCACTTTGTAAACGGCCTGTTCAGTTGACGTTTCCAGTGCACAAGACAAAAGACATTTTAAAAAAAAGTATGTTGTGTTTTTCAAACGTTCTGGACGAATAAACATTCAAGTATAGCTGTGGTTTCAAACAACAACAAAAATATAAATATTCCAGAAATAACTGTAGTTTCAAATAATAACAACAAGAATATACTTCAGCAAAATCGTAATTTAACAAAATCCGTTTTTTGGACGTTTTCCGAAATTTCATGCACAAATTTCTTTTCGCAAAGTACAACAAAAAATTTCGTTTGTGTACTTTCTTACATTCTTCGCAGATGTATAACTAAACGAAAAAGATGAGGTTATATGATTAATCGATACCTTGGGGTCAGATAGCCTAAATGAACCATTAATGTTATAAAAATTAATAAACTTGAACTATTGTGTGTGCGTGCGTGCGTGCGTGCGTGTGTGTGTGTGAAAGATAAGAGTTGAGTTACAGCTAAAGTATTGGAACAGATCAGTTTTTCTTGTAAATAAAAACCAAGTAAATTCAAAGTTGTACAAGTCGTGTGGCTTCACAGAAGCCTCGCGTTAAGTACGTATTCTGTAAATAGGCCTAAATACGTTATAAGAGTTACTGTAATTGTTATAAGATAAAGTTTGTACGTTATTTCATAATGCTTGTAAATAGTTTTATTATAACCTGTTATAATAACAGTGGCTAATTCCAAAGTCGTATGGTAGTAGTTTTTGTAAGTAATTAAACCGCTAATTCCAAAGTTGTATATGGTAGTAGTGTTTGTAAATAAAACAAGTGATCGTTTGTCTGATGTGTTGTGTAATATTATAAAAAACTTATGGTAATGTTATTCAGTGTTTTACTGAATACACCATTAACTGTATTTCGTCTGTATTTGTACAAAATAAAAATGAGCATTACCTTTGTTAAAGCAGTTTTATTTCAATTGTATTTTCCTGTCAACTCCTTAATGTGAGTAACTGTGTTGCTTTTTTATATTCTTTAAATTTGACCACAGACGCCCATAGGGGTATGCGACGGGTGAGGATACACAGGACCCGCACTCAATCAATGAGAAAGATGCAAATGAGAGAGGAGAGAGAGAAAATTTCTAATTTTTAAGCATTCTAATTTTGTTTTTCAAACTGGTGCCGGTTTAATTTTTTTAATATCGCTTGTTGAATATATATTAACTGAAATAATGGCAGCACGATACAGTTATTATCAGACATTATTGTTGAACTCGTATCCTTCAAATTACGGGAGATTAAACTAGTTCCTTCAGAGGAACTAGTGCAATGGTGAGACAAGTGATTTCATTGTTATATACGAGGGTTGATCAAATGTAAACGAGATCTTCTGAGACATTTTTTATTGAATTAATATATGTGAAAATAAATACAAAACTAATTTTTCCTACATATTTTCTTCTATCATTACACACTTTTTTCATCACACAGACAGTTTTTTAATTCCTTCTTTACAAACATTTGTTGGACGGGTTCGTAGGCAATTGTATGCTGTGTCCCGCACCTCTTTGTCACTGGAAAATTTTTTACCAGAGATTTTGCATAACTTCAACTCTTTTTAATGATGGTCTGCATACTTCCATAACTTAATGAAGTTAGTGCACTAATTTCGCGAACAGTTATTCGTCGATCATCTTGAATAACGTCTTGAACTTGCAAAATGTTCTGAGGCGTAATGCTTGCTTCTGAGACAACATGCGTAAGTGAGGTTAGAAACATCTTTCTGAAGTTAGCAGACAAATTGAGGCTTTGGAAGTGTATCATTGTCAAATTGTGCACTCGGTCTGCACAAACTTTCGGCTGGCTTAACACCTTCGCGTGCTAAACACTTAATAATTACACGCTGACATGCTGGTTCTGATGACTCACTGTGACAACACCTAAAAACTAAACTTTAGAAACAAACGCGTAGCCAGCGGTGTGACATTACTACTAGCTGATCATTGTTGCCACCATTAAAGAAGATCAAAGTGTTAAAGAATGTGGTCCCAATTTCAAAAGTCTCTTTTATATCAACCCTCGTATACATATGTTGAAAGAGGAAGACAAATTGTTGAAATTTATCACATTACAGGCATCATTTGCAGCTTAAAACACAGTTTGTGAATGGCAGGCTGTTGTTTGAATATTTTGTACTTTTTTGTGCGAAATATGTGAGTTTCGACTGGATAAGAATATTAATTATTAGTAAATGTGACAGAGAAAATTTACTAAACTGATAAAAATTATCTATTCAAATTGAGTGATAAATCGACCCTGAGACAATTTTTTCTTTTCAATATCGTTTATAGTTGTTCCTAAATTGGATTTAATCTTATGAACAAAATTATAAGAATACAATTGTTGCTGAATTCGTTACCGATAAATAAAAACATACTAGATAAACGATGAAGGCATTTTGCTTTAATCTTTTTATTTGTATGCTTCGAACAAGAGCATCATGAATCAATGAATCAGGATCAAAATACAATTTTTTACTAGAATACAATACACTATATAAGTTTTTTTTTTTTTACTTGTTTTGTATTATAAACGTCGTCATCCAAGATTAAAAATGATGTAACAGCCGGAAAGACGCCAGTACTGACTGTATGGAGTAATGGAAAAAGCACACGAACGTGACAGATCGTTTCTAGTTACTCTACGATCTACTGGAATGCATTGTCTACTTTGTATGATTCCCGTGAGCGTAGGCGCGCACTCGCTCACACACACATTCTACACAAGACTTTACTTTGGGGAAGCAGCCAGGCGAAAACACCAGAATATAAGCATTACTACAGAAAACACCAGAACATTGGCATTACTACAGAAAACACCATAATAATAGTATTACTACAGATAACACCAAAATATTAGCATTACTACAAACACCATAATATTAGTATTACAACAGAAAACACCATAATATTAGTATTGCTACAGAAAACACCATAATATTAGTATTGCTACAGAAAACACCAGAATATTAGCATTAATACAGAAAACACCATAATATTAGTATTACTACAGAAACCCCTAGAATATTAGCATTACTACTGAAAATACCAGAATATTAGCATTACTACAGAAAACACCAGAACATTAGTATTACTGCGGAAAACACCAAAATATTAGCATTACTACAAACACCATAATATTAGCATTACTATAGAAAACGCCAGAATATTAGTATTACTACAGAAAACGCCAAAATATTAGCATTACTACAAACACCAAAATATTAGTATTACTACAGAAAACACCAGAATATTAGTATTACTACAGAAAGCACCAAAATATTAGCATTACTACAGAAAACACTAGAATATTAGCATTACTACAGAAAACACCAGAATATTAGTATTACTACGGGAAACAACATAATATTAGTATTACTACAGATAACACCAGAATATTAGCATTACTACAGAAAACACCAGAATATTAGCATTACTACAGAAAACACCATAATATTAGCATTACTACAGAAAACACCATATTAGTATTACTTCAGAAAACACCAAAATATTAGCATTACTATAAACACCATAATATTAGTACAGTGAAACCTGACCTAACGTCCACCTTTTTCCAGCGGTCACCTCTATGAACGGCCACTTTTCTGAGGAACGGATTTTGTCTCGTAAGATCAATGTAAATTTCCTCTCCATTAAACGGTCACTTCTTCCCTAAGCCAGCGGTCAGTCCCTAACGGGATCTTTCACTTGTTTAAACGGCCATCGAGATGTTTAGTCATCTGGAATTCGGTAGTCTACAGCAGACAAAACACTGTAGTCTGGCAATACAGATTTCTAAGAATAGGTTATGCATAGAGTGCCTACCGGCACGACACAGTCACCGGCGAGAGCACGTACAGTGGCGGCAGGCACCGGTACACGCGCGCAGGTAGTCTGTCTCAGTTTGTCGGAATGAAATGTTCATTCTGGTTTCCGAAACTAGCACCGAGACGGTGTTGAAACGTCCCCCTGAATTTTTTTATATTTTTTTTTATCAGGGGTCATTACTTAATTCTTAAAACTAGACTCGTGGTCTAGATGGAAAAAGATGCGCTGAGCCCATTGTGACAGGACTTGCAATAAAACACTTGCATAACGATAACATCTTTTATTAGTGTTTTCCTTTTATAATGATGACATTTTAATACAACATGCACGTTTAAATTCTCAATATTCATAATAATAACCACTGGCATTAGTAACAAGAATTAAATTTTGAACCATTACATAATTAACAACAACAAATTTTTCAAACAACTTTTCGTGCATTGTTTCGATATAAAGTAACATTGCTATGCATTGACATTTACTCAAATGAGATTTATAAATCACAGTCTAGTTATAAACTCCAGTCGGCAACATGCTCTCAACTATCCAAGACGCAACACACAAAAAGATCACGCACACAAAAATGCGTACATATAATATAAAACCCGCATAGTCCCTGAATTAATTAAAATTAATACCACCCTTTTCCTCTGAAAAGCTGAAGCTCTTTAGTAATTCAGCAACTCGTTTCAAAGATGATAAAACCATAGGTGACGCCGCCAGACCAGTGTTTCCCTCGAGTGCAGAACCAGAAATGAGACCGAATGTCGCGATGCCTGTCGACCCACGAGAACAGAGAATTGAACAAATCAGTTCATCGGAACGGCAGACTTGATTACGCACACACACACAATTATCGCCACGTCACGGTCAAGGTTAAGCGATATAGACAAGCAGTGGCGCTGGCCGCTCACGCAACCCTTGAACCCGCTATACAGACGGCACTGTGGCCGCGACGCACGCCGAATAATTTAATGCTTAAATTACATCGGCACAGTGTTTACTTAAGTACAGTTTATATCTAACGAACTGAAACGGTTACCCATATGTATCTGCGTAATTTTTAAACTTACAAAATGTTATTTGTACACAATACACTACTGAAGTTTCGACAACGTTGAAACAGTAGTCAGCGGTCAATTTATACGTGAACGTTCCGAACTGTTGAAACCTTCATAACGTTGAATTAAGCGTAAACGATCCGCGTGTGCTTAAGAGGTGTTCTCGTAATTTGTAGTGTAATTTAACAGTAGTTAAACAATAACGGTAGCTTAATAGTGTGTAAAAAATGAGTAACAAAGGAAGAGTGTGTTTGAATTTAGAAGGTAAGCGAAATGACATTTTTGAGAGCGATAATGGCGTTTCAGCAAGGAAACTTGCTGACATTTTTAAATGCGGAAGAACACAGATTAACAACATAAAAAATAAATAAAGACCATATTTTAAAAGAGTGGGAACCCAATATGAATAGGGGAATAAAACGAAAGCGAGAATCAAAGTGTACACAAGTAAACGAAATTCTTTACGAGTCGTTTAAATGTGTTCGCTCAAAAAAAACTCCCGGTTAGTGGAAGTATGTTACAGGAGAAGGCACTCGAAAGTCGAAAATTTCGTAGCTAGAAATGGGTGGTTGAAGTGTTTTAGAAAGCGGCACAACATATCGTTCAAAACAATTTCGGGTGAAGGGGCGGATGTACCTGTTAACGAAGTCAATGACTGGAAAGACAGGTTACCAAGTATTCTGGCAGATTACGAATTAAATGACATTTATAACGTTGGTAAGACTGGAGTATATTTTAGAGGTATACCAAATAAATCATTAACACTAGAAAATGAAGCGTGTAAAGGTGGAAAAATGGCTAAAGAAAGACTAACAATTATGTTATGCTGTAGTGCTGCTGGTGAAAACGAGCGGCCGTCAGTTAATCGTTAAAACTGATTCTTCGGCCCATATACATATTTTTTGTAACTATCAAAACTGGTAAAAGTAAAAAGCAGGTGTGTTAAAGAAAACTGACAGGTTATGTAAGTTTATTTAATTATAGAAAACCTTTCAACATTTTTAAGGAAAAAACGCGATTATTTAAAAAATATAGGCCTCAATGTTTGTAAAAAACACGGAATATATGAAAATACATGCAACTTTTTTACCCGACTTCACATGTAAATTTCGCATAATATACGAATAGTAATGACGAATTTACCGTGGCTCCTTGTTTAAACCCATAATACGTTTATACATGGAAAAAATTTCTGTATTCAAATTTTTTACATTTCGTAGCTGAATGTACAAACTATCGAATAACAACGTAAATAATCTCCTTTTTCTTCTTATTCTTCTACATTTCAGGGATTAGGCAATGTGCCTTTTTCGACTTCACATTATGAGACCCATTTCTTTCTTGGTCTTACTACATCCCTTTTTCTAGATGGCTTGTACTTGTTTACAATTACTAGTAGTCTATCTTCATCCATGCGGCTTAAATGCTGTCTCCATTTTCCCTTGTATTCTTCAATTTTCTCATTTAGTTTATATATATTTCATTCTTCCCATATATCTTCATTTCTTATACGATCCCTTCTTGTGCATCCTTCAATTCTTCTTAAAAAATCTCATCTCTGTTGATTGTACGTTTCTTTTCAATGTAAATAATAATGTTAACAATATCGAATATTTGTAAAACCAAAAAATGTAATGCGCAAAGTTTGTGTCATGTTAAACGCCTGTCATATGTTAAAGTTTAGCTGATAAGGGTACTATAGTGTCTAATCAAGGAATTATAGATTGTAAATACATTAAAAGTTTAAATAATCTGCAAAAAGAACAAGGTTTAAAGTTTGCTAACAAGTTATCAGATTAGCATATATTTTATGAAAATCAAATATAGTCAAGATCTTAGCTAAAGTATATCAACTAGGAAATAAAGATTAAGGGAGCGAATGGAAGCACAAATAAAGGAGTCACAGTGGGATTGTAGGAAAGAGAGAAGATCGGAACCGTCTTATAACAATAAAACTTCTTTACTGAAGAGAATGCCAGAGGTAAAATATTGGAAAAGGTATTTGGTAGCGTGTGAAGAGAATTAGTGTGCAGGAGTTTGGCAAACGTCATCTCTTTCACAGGATATGATGGAAAGAGGACACATTCGAAGTGATGGGTAACGTGATGATGTGGGTGTGCAGGATGCGAGTACTGTAGAAGGTTCGCAATGGATTCACGGATGTAATCTGAGAAGAAGGGAAATTTTTGAAAGACCGTGTATCACAGGTACCTTGTATAAGTGTACGTACTAGTCACAGGGAATTTAGAATCTGAGGGGTTCTTTGAGGTTAGCCAAAGAAGGCTTAAGACGAGAAGAAATTCTTAGGCTAAAACGTTTCGCGATAGTAGGCTAATTATAATAAAATCAAAAGTAAAAATTAAGCGTGGAATATAAAATTCTGGAAATAGTGAGAAATAAAGGAATGTGCCTTCGTTGATGACTTGGTTGTACTGTATTTGAAAGAAATGAGAAGAAATTTCAGTACAACCTCAAGACATGGAATAAATCTAATTATAAATTTCAATAAAACTTAAGTGATTGTGCTAGGTAAGGAAGATATGAAAATAACCTTCCTTCGTTTATTGACTAACTAAACGATAGAGAACTGAAGCAAGTGACATTCAAATGTTTGGCCGTGAATGTAAGCAAATATGGAATAACTGAGACTCACTAGACCATAGTTTACAAAGCTCTACTTGTCGAATAACTCATCATTTGGAAGAGACATAGACCTATCAAGAAATATGAAGCTTGTAGAGCTTGTAGTATATACTACATATATAGGCTATTAATTTTTATTAGTATATTTTTATTAGTAAAATCTTGTTAGACTAATTTAAATGTACGGAAATGAGAATTGGGTTCTAACTGGAAACCAAACTTGCAAGCAATGGAAATGAAACTCTCGACAAGCCACAAGACGTGATAGAATCAGAAACGATACGGTGAGAATGAGACTGGAGATAGAACAGCGCTGGTCAAATGTATAGAGCGACATATAATTGAAGATTTTGGAGATACGGTTAGGAGAGGCTAGCAACAGGGGAAAACCCAAAAAGAAGACCTAGAAAAACATGGAATAATGTAAAATGAGCATGGACTGCGGAAGTCAAGAAGAAACGGTTTAGGAAGATTGTTAGGATTGTTAATTTAAATTGTATTGTTTAACTGTACAAGTAAAACGCTTACGGATAAAATACGTATTTCGACTATAATAATAAAAAACGTAAGTGGTTGTCACGGATCACGTAATTCTCGTACACGTGTTTCAGTATTAACAAAAGGAATTTGAAATAAATCGATACAATAAGTACATATTGTTTTTTGCGGGTTTCCGTGGAAACAGCTAACAACAATTTCTACATACGAACAAGTACACAGAAACGACTGTGTTTGTGCTGTAGCAATTACGGAACGATGGATCTCTTCAAAGTATTAGTATGTTTTGATAAATGTTTGTGCAGATTTCTGGGATACTCTTCGCCATGGGTTGCCGACAAGAAACCGACCGTTTTCCGTAAAATGTGTTTCAATTTTTTGACCATTATTGTATTGCTGTGGTTGGTTTCCGAAATACCGTACGCGGTATTCCGTATTCACGGTCTTATGATCGTGGTTGTACGTGATTTAACAGTGATCTTAATCATGTTCGAGGTATCCGTCATTGCGTATAAATATACCTTGTGCAGGGGCGGGTTTAACAGATTCGTCCAAGATTTTTTCCGCGAAGAGAATAATCCTGAAATCAATTTGAAATTTGCTCATATCGGAAACGCAGAAGGTTTCAAAGGCTCCTGTTACAAAGCATTTTTGCTTACTGTAACAAATTTTATCAAAGTAATTGCGAGCGCAACGCACTTTTACTACAAAATGTCATCAGTAAAGTACATAATTTTGGTCCATCGACTGCTAACTGCTTCTCTGACCTTACAGTGGTCGCTCTGTCTGCATCATGTTGACGGACAAATATCAGGGGCCAAGCGTTTGGTGGAATCCGGTTTGCAGCAGCTTGCCTGTTCCGACAGCGGTGCACAGAACAAACTGAAGGAACTGGAGAAAGTTGTGCAAGTCTTCAGGAACACAACAGCGAAACGTGATCGAGTCAACGATTACTACGGAATTCTAATCCTGTTTTACATCTATCTGACGGTGTCCCTGATACTGATCAACGTTTTCACTTGCTGGAAGACATTCAGAGAAGGGATCGATCAAGGGGCCGGGTTTATCCTGTTGACAATCGCTTCCTTAGACCTGGCTAGCATTGCGCTAACTGGGTCAATCTGCGAGTCCGCTGAAGCAGAGGTAAGATGAACTAAATAGTCAATTATGTAGAATTTAATAATATTTTATAACGAATTATTTTTAGTTATATATACATACAGGATATATACAGGATACAGGAAAGGAGGACAGCACTATTTCTGGGGGTGATCCTCGTGCTGAAAATAAGAAAAAGTGTCATATAAACATAAGTTCAGAAATGCTTTGGTTACGAGTTAGGGCTCACTAGAATAACGCCCATATTTTAGTTCTGTAGGTAAAAAATACAATACGAAAATTCCTGGAACACAAATTATGAGGTAAGATTAGTTTTCCTTATGTTTATTGACCTGAAATATGTAAAAAGCAGGTCGCAGGGCTGTTTCTTCTTCATCTACTATCGCTACAACCCAATATGGGTTTTAGCCTCTCCAGTGATTTTTCTCAATTCAGCTCTCACATTACACATCTTCAGCTCTCACAGTCTTCTTCATTTTCCTATCCCCATATTCTAAAATATCCTTCTAAGATCCATCTTTCCATGTTCTTTCTCTTCATCTCCTACCTACTGGTCTCCATTTCAGGATTTTTCTGGAACTCTGTCTTGTTCCATCCTCACTGTATGTTCCAGCCAACCTATCCTTGAAGTCTTTATAAACCTCACTACACCAGTTCCGTGTATTAATTATTTATTTCATGATTCCTTCGTATTCTCCATGAACAGTCGTTATTTTACATTGATCCAACAATTTTTTTCAGTATTTTTCTGTCGAACATTCTTAGATAGTATCCCAGGTTTAACATGCATATGTTACAACTGGTCTAATTATGCTTATGTATATTTCTAATTTTAATGATTTTTGTCAGTGCTTTTCACTTCATTAATTTTGAGTAGGCGTAGTAACATCGGATCCCACTAAGGATTCTCGCCTGGATATCATGGTCCCAGAGCGGTATCATTAGTCATTTTCATGGAAGTTGCGAGAAGTGGACAAAATTGCAATCGAAAAACTTTTTTTTTTGTGTAGATTAACTTTATTAAATTGTTAATGTCAGTTAAAATCACAGATTTGTTAATTTCAACTTCAATGAAAAAGAACATGTGGCGGAAGATTCTGGGATCTTTCAATCAAATAAAAAATATATCAGTTGTTTTATTTAGAAAAATCGTTAATTCTACTACATGAAGAAGAACCTGTTGGCATCACTAATTAAATGAATCGAACTCATTGAATGTGACTCAGTGTTGGTCTATGTACTCAGTCTCTTGTACGTTTCACTTCTGTTTATTTTCGTTTAAAACTTGAATTTTATCTGTGTCTGTAAGATATAAATTTTATTTAATTGCGATTAAATTTAAACTTTGTGTTCAGAAGAACTACAATTCTTTTTCAATTATCCTTTAAAAAAGCCTCACATAATCACTCATACCGAATACGCTCATATGGTTTATGTGTATGGATATTTGAATGGAAATGTATTTGCAACACAAATGAAAAAATTTAACTTTAAACTTTTTTTATTAAAAAACGAGAGATTAAACTTCACTATGCTAAAGTATAGTAAAGTTTAATACGTTGGTATACGGTATTATTTATGTAAACAAAAACGAACTAACGCTGTTGGCACAATTGAAGAAAACGAATAGAATAAATGCTGAACTAGAAAATACAAATGAGTTCCAATTAGCTACGATAATACTCTAAAGACAGCTTTACCAAATCAAGGATTGCCTCTTTTCACTTTGATCAGTCAATTTAGATGCGAAGTGTTTATTCAATACATAGAGTCCTCTCTCTACAAGTGATCTAATTTCTTTATTACCACAATTAATACAATGTACTGTGTTATTTCCATCCGATGTGCATAACGTGATTTCTAATTAATCATTACGTCATTCCGTCAACAATATGCTCGCGTTACTATATAGTTGTTGATCTGCGACACACACACACACACACAAGTATAACCCTGTGTGTCTGCGTGTGCGGGTCCTGTATACAGTGTATACTCATGTCTTGTTTTCTGCTCAGATGTTGGAGCTGCAACAATATATTCAGAAATCATTGTGTTTCTACACCAATGAAGTTCAAAAAAGGCATGTAAGTATTCATGAAACGATCAGCAGTATGGTAGCCTATATTTATTATAAATAGTTTTTAATTTCTTAGTAGAAAAGAACTAAATTAAAAAGAGAGACTTAAAGAGGCCAAACATTGTGTTTGCTCTCCCTCTCATTCTCTCTGTCTCTCTCTGTCTCTCTCTCTCTCTCTCTCTCTCTCTCTCTCTCTCTCTCTCTCTCTCTCTCTCTCTCTCTCTCTCTCTCTCTCTCTCTCTCTCTCTCTTTCTTTCTTTCTTTCTTTCTTTCTTTCTGCATGCACGCCTGCAAATATCTGTGTGTATGCACATAGGAGCTGTATAAACTAACATAAAAACATTAAAAGTTTAAAAATCTCTGACGATAATGAAATAATAGATTCAACGAATTATCCATACTAGCAAGGAATTAAATACTTGCATGCATGCGAAAACTTGAAGAAAAATCGGTATGTAGAACCATACATGACTTTCATGTTCTAAGATTTATATTTAAAATCATTTACTTGAATTCGGTTCGATAATTTAAAAAACAATATTTCCCACCCTTAAACTATTTTCACTATTTATGGATATTTTTGTTATTATGGGGTAGTCGTTTAACGTAATGTTATTTTTCAGTCACTTTATCTATAAAAATTAGGTGCTTTATTCTTATAACGAAACTGAACTTCCCACATAATCATCCTTCCTCCTCAACTGAGCCCCACCATTAATGATATTTACACTTTCACAGAGTAATAGGTTCATTATATGTAATTACTGAGATATCTTATCCTTCAAATGAAGTTCTTTATTCGGCATCAAAAAGATAGTTTTCGAAAAATTACCCCCTCCCCTTCGACTACCCGTTTTATTTATACATATTTTCATCTACCTCTCTACAGTGGATTATTATGACCTTCTTTTAAAGATATTTTCTTTATCAAAATTAAGTACTCTACTCTTGTTTAAACTTAAAACGTTGTAGGTAAACTACCCCTCGCCCTTAACCGATCTTTACCAAAATCAGCAGACCTTGAGTTATCTACAATTGAGGAAGGTATGCAAAAAATTCTTTGATTCTGTTTGAATTTGCGGCAGTTATCTTTCGGCATAGAAAAAATTCTACACATAGACGCATAGACACACACACACTTTTCGGAAAATTACTTTTCTTCATGTTTTGAGGGTAGTACAATCAGAAACAGCCCTTATCACGAAAACGAATTTTTCGCGATCACCATACTACCATTTCCTTACGGTACATGGAAGTAAAAGTTAGTTAAAGGTCAGATAAATTCTTCTTTGCCCGGAGCTGTTCATTTAAATAGTTTCTCTTCGAATATTGAAATGTCTTGTTTTATCTTTTGTTTTTACACTAGTAGCGTGTTCACAGCGTCTAATCCTGAAGTAGGCCTAGTTCTGCTTAGCTAAAACATTTAAGAGTAGGCTATATTACATATTCAACTATCTTACAATAATCTCTGTGTGTTCGTACATCGGACTTTTTTTAAACATATTTGTCTCTTTATGATTAACTAATAGACCTATCCATCCTGAGCTGCGGAATTCGCTCACTATTTTGAACCAAGTACATTTACTATTACATAAATTTTATTTTTAGACAATTTTCAGTTGCGGGAAAAGTTACATACACCCCGATTACTCTAATATTTGTTTAGCAACATAACAACAATAAACGCAGAGCACACAATCATACAATAAACGCAAACACTTAGGAACATTCGGATTTGGACTACAATTCCTTTTAATCTGACAGCCAGTTGGATTTAGGCTCTGAAGTCCAAAAATTTTGAAAATTCCAAAAATGAATACTATATTCAGATTGTGGTTTAATTTCCCTTTAATCATCATAGGACGTTGAGCCAACATTGTGAAAAATTCGCAAAATCCCATTTGAGGTATCAACATTTTTTTAAGGCGGACGATAACTGCCCCAAATTCAAACAGAATCAAATAAATTTTGCATAGGTACCCGGGTCAACGCTCCTTGGTACGTACCGAATAATGTCATCGAGAACGACCTCCAAGTGACTTCTGTCCGTCATGAAATCAAACGATTCTTCGTTAACTACAGTAAGACACTACCAGCGCACCCCAACGAACTAGCTCAAAAGCTCATGGAAGACGCAGGCCATACAGTCACAAGAAGACTCAAACGCCACAAACAAGTGGACATTCCGGCTAGATTTATGTAATATTAGTGTTTAAGGAGAAGTGATCAATGGACCACCCTCTACATGTCATATATATTGTCACCAGTTTTGCCAAATGTTTATTTTGTAAACAGATTGCAAAAATAAAATAAATTAAAAAAAAACAATGTACCCGGGTTGTAGAGGACTCAAGGCCTATTGATTTTAGTAAAGATCGGTTAAGGAGAAGGGGTAGTTTACCTGCAACGTTTTACGTTTTAACAGGAGTAAAGTACTTAATTTTGATTTTGATAAATATAGTATGCTGAAAAGAACGTCATAATAATCCACTGCAGAAAGGTAGGTGAAATATCTATAATTGAAAAGGGTAGTTGAAGGGGGAAGGGTAATTTTCTATAAATGAAAATGATAATTGGGGAAGGGGATAATTGTTTTATATGTCTACTAGTTATCGGCAACAAAGAAGTAGTTTCTGTGGAAATATTTCATTTCAATTTGTCAAACATAAAACTCGATTTACACGGTGGGGAATATATTTTTTAGAAATTATCAAACCGAATTTAAGTAAACGATTTTAAATATAATCTTAGAACATAGAAGTCATGTATGGTTCTTTATACCAGTTTTTATTTTTACTTGAATTACAGTGTTTCGACAGATTTGTTATATACAGTCACCTATTTCGTATATACAAAATTGTCGTGCATTGTAATACAAATAAAAATAAAAAATATAGTCTTGTAAAAATAAGAATACTATTTAGTATTATTATTCATGTGTGTGTGTGTGTGTGTGTGTGTGTGTGTCTGCGCGTGTAAATTTGACATTTTTGTTTCCGATCATTAATAAAAATCATGGTACTGAGAGAATTCTATTTTGTCTATATTAGGTACACATGTTACTGCTGGAAATGCGACACAGCACAATGGACGTTTCCCCTTTGGGAATTTTTCAAATGGACATGCGTTTCGTGGCATCTGTAAGTGTTGCGAACTTCGTGCGCGCGTGCGTGTATGCTGCAATAGTATGCTTTGTTTGTATCCTAATAGCATATAGTGAATATCTTGCAATAACGTAGTAACTTCAAATGAATTTTTTTTGTTTTTCAGGTATGTACGACAGTGGCTTCTTACATGTTGATCCTTATTCAGTACAACACTTAAGTAAAAGGACTAGTTATTTGCTTGAAGCTACAAGGTTTCATTATTGTGTTGCATTGTGACTGTGAATAGGTACACCATGTAATAACATTAGTAGAACCGGAAATCGGTTAACCAAACACCAATTATCCAGCGTACTTCTCGCAACAGTTAAAAATGAGTCTGTCCTGAAAATGAAGCATTCTATACAGTAATAGTGCAGCCTGTACGATCTAGGCCCGTTATATTATTTATGTATTATAAATTAGCTTATAATACACAAATAATGTATAATATAATAATAATAATAATAATATATGTATAAATAATACATAAAACGAGGTAGTTTTATTGGGTCTAGCTGTTTCGTTTTAACGGATAACTTCGGCAATGAAAGCAACTGTTATCAGTAGTAATTATTTTTTATCTCCACCCCACCCAACTAGTTGTTAACACGTCACTGCACATCATGAGCTGCTGCGATTACTGAAGCCAAAAATCAAGACCAGAAGACGTGGTGCACTTTCAGGAGACGTGAGTTTAATACGGGACAACGCTTTGTCTCATACGGCCACCAAAACAACACTTTGCCTTCAGTATCCTGGTTTTTAGCTGCTGGACTGACTATCCTGACCTAGCTCAAGCGATTTCCATCTTTTTGGTCCATCTTTTTGAAAGAAGACCTGCGTGGGAAACTTTTATTCTGATGGAGATGTAATAGAAGCGGTGAGATGATGAGAATTGGTTGCATTGAAGACCGAAAAGTTTCTTCCAAGTAGGTATGCAGAAGTTCGGTAAGAAATAGACTAAGTGCATAGAAATAGGAGCACATATATTAATGTGGAATCGTTATTGTACGCGTAAATATCAGAAAACAATGGAACACTATAATTGGGTACTAAGACCTTCCTGCACATTCATTAGCTGACTCTTTTATAAGTTCTGTGGAACGTCCCGAACCCAGACAAAATTTATTTTTGTTTAAACTCTCCAACAAAGTACCGGCTAATTGACGTTCGGGACGAAGCTGTTCATGATGCTCATGGCTTTCGACGAAACCCCAGTGTCCGGATGGACCTGTTTCAACACTTTGTATATGTAGATAGCATAGCTCTCTTTCCTCCTGCGCTTCTTTTTCTTATCCCCCTTAGTGATAACTTGCTATCATTGGACTCTCTATTATAATGTAACTGTCTTCTCATACAACATGAAAGACTAGGAAGTTTCATCAATCAATGTAGAATAGGTGTAGAGCACTGTAGATAAAATTAATTAAAATTTACATTTTAAGTAATATAGTTTCTCTGTTATGTGTAATAGGGTATTATGTGTTATATATTCTGTATTATGTGTTATACCAATAAATAGTATAAACCAAATACGAACAGATTACATGATTCTTTATTTTTCAAAACCGCCCTGATATACTGACAATCATATACAAATGTTGAATACACGAGCTAAAATTAACATTTTTCTGAAATGTGCCAATAAAAAAGTGAAACATAGAAACAGCAAAAGTAAGAACTAAAGAAAGTGTTATTACTTAACAAAAGGTAGAGAGATGATTTGTCGTTAAAAATAACGAAAGGAATGTACATTTGCACTGGAACGGCAGTCACCCCCCATGTGATCTGCGAGTTAAAAAAAAAAGTTTGGCAGATAACTTAAACATTCTGGAAATTACACGAAAGGCGATCTACGATTGAGTTTCCATAAAATTACCTAAGTAGGTCTTTTAAGTTAGTGGAGGGCTGCTATTAACAACAGTTATGTAAGTTAACTGCGCTTTACGACAACAGCTGCAGTAAAATTCAAAAGCAAAGTGTCAATGCCACTTGAAAATGTTTCCTTCAAGAATGCTGTCTATCACCTAGTCTTTTTAAAATATAAACCTTTTTTAGTCTGACAGACTGGACAAAAGTGTCAAGCTACAGAAATACAAAACACCAAGCTTGTGAGTATACGTTCCTATTTGTTGACGATAGAATGATCATACCGCAGGTAAAGTAGATGCTAGTCATATGATAAGAAAACTTGGATGAGAAAATAAAGAACGGAGTTCAGAAATGAGTCTTGAGAAAACGGAATACCTGATAGTTGGTGTAAAATGAGAAGACTTGATTACAGAAAACACACATCAAAAACTGAAAGGAGTTTATGAGCAGCCCTCGTATGTCTATATCAATACAATACGTTATAGACTAATGGTTTCTTTTTATTTTTTTAAATACAATTATTTCATTAACGACTCGGAACACAAAGTTTTTTATGAGTAAAAACATGAAGTTTTACCTTACAACCTGGACCTCTGAAGAAGCTTTTTAAAAGTGAAAACCGGTCAAGGTTGTAAGGTAAAACTTTATGTTTTTACTCATAAAAAACTTTGTGTTCCGAGTCGTTAATGAAATAGTTGTATTTAGTTAAGTAACGGACACGTCATGGACAACGAAATCCAAGAATTTAATTTTTTGTGTTACATGTGGGTTATTGCTAAAGCGTTCAGAGAAATGAGAGTGTCTGCTCGAGTATCTAGGACAATCGTTTTGTACGAAATCATGCTGACATTGCTGACTCTGCGCTCTACTGTGTATAATTTCAGTGTGTGTTATTTCTAGAGGTAAAAGTGTTTGAAAGGCAACCATCGGTTATTCTTCATAACCGCTTCGAATTACTGTAGAGACGCATAACTAAATGTTCGTAACACGGTACTCAAAATACGCTATGTGATAGTGTGACGATTTAAATTGTAAAAAAAATAAAAACTTTACTAATAGAAATCGAAGAATGGGAAGTTAGTTAAAAAACATTAAATCGCACTATTAAACCAATTACCCCTGGACTAACTCACGGTAGTGATGAGACTTAAATAAGAAATTTAACTAGTATTAATTAATTAAAATTGTGGAAGCAAAAATTAAAGAATAAAACTGTTAACCCTTTATTAAACTTATCATGCTATGACCTGTGAATTCCGGATTCAACTTGTATACCGAGCCGGCATTAAATAAGAAATACGTGTAAACCATAATATAAAGAATTAATAATTTAAAGTCTCTAGTAATAGGTGTAATAATTTCAGTATACGAGGAAAATCTCGATTGTTTATTTTGTCTAACTGTAAGAGTGTAGTATTAAATAAAAGATGGAACTATATTATGGCGGAGTATTCGCTCCGCGTCGTTGCAACTTTCCTGTTGTAACAACTAGGGATTAACGATGCGGCTTTCTAACAGTAAACAGCTCCACGCTGGGGCTCTTCACAAAATGTTATTTTGTGTGTATTTTAATTCAAGTGTTAACTACCACTAAACGTGTGGACAGCTAGACATAAGTAACGAAAATGTAGTGAGTAAATTTTTGTGAAACAAACATGTAAGAAAAAGGAAAAACGTACATAAGAGGTGACATCTCCTGTATTTAAATAACCAGTCAAATATTGTTCAAGTTAAAAGAAATTCCAACATAATGTACAAACAATAAGTAAACTCCAACACGACGGTGCAATTAAACAGGTGATGTGAATAACAGTGAAAAGTGACGACTTCGACCTATACTGACTTTACTCTATCGCCGAGAATCCTGACGATTTCACGTTAGCTGGCACCATCACATCCATTTCGTCATTACTGGACAGACTACCCCTAGGACAATCCACGACTACAAGAGTACGGAAGAATCACTCGTCAAGACACGGACAGTTAACCATAATATAAGAGGTGACGCGGGAGCTCGTCTTCCGTGAGTTATACATATTTTAAAATATAAGTAATTAAAGATGAAAAAGACTTTCAAAAGACAATCAATAAGCTCTAAGATCTAAACTGGTGTAACCACCAATTCTTGTAATCATACGTTGTAACTTAACTTTCGTTATGTAACTTCAAAAGTTGCTCAACTAAATATAACCATTCTTCAAATGGTACTTAAGGAATAATGTAATCATATAATCAAGTATGGTAAATTTGAAAATTCTTAACAAGAAAAAGAAAGACTCGGATCCGAGGTAAACTCATTATCTAAATGATCATTTTATTTTAGATAGAAAACCCCCTTACAATCTCAGAGTAAATAAAATCTTTATTTGTAATGTGTTACGTATACTATGTGAATAAAAGGGATGTCATCTTTGTTACATACTAAAGTGAGTGCATAAATCAGTTAAAACCCTTCCTTTGTTTCCTATGATTAGAATAATTGTAATTTTGTTAGTCTTGTGTTTTGAGTTTCAGTTTGTTACAACGTAGGCAGCCTGTATAATTGGCTAGCGTCAATTGTCACAGGTTCCCTGGATTATGACGTAACCGACACGTCATAATAGGGCCTACTAGAGTAATGAGAAACCACGATATTTGGATATTTTTCATCAACATTAACTACGAATGTTTGAAAGTAAACTAAATTAACTGATGTGGTTTAAAAAAAAACTAAACGAACAAAGTGAAATTAGATTAAAATGTATAGAGTATTGATTGAATAGGACAGAAATAATGGAACGTCACTGACTGTCACTGGGGCCAATTCATTGTCTAAATTGTTTTAACATTAAATTACTTGCAAATTTTCCCAACTATTACAAACCAAATAATGATTAACATAATCCTTTTTATAAATAATACCTTTGGAAACAAGAAACAGGTTCCTGAAGAGTTACCGGCTAAATGCAAGGGCTGTGCACACAGAGCACAGCTCTATATGGATGGGAGGTATGGACAATTGGAACAGATGAAAGGAAAAGACTTGAAGCACTGGAAATGTGGTGTTATAGGAATTTAATGAAAATAAGATGGAGCGACGAGGTTAGTAATGATGAGATTCTGACTAGAGTTGGAGAACCAAGAAGTTTTGGGGAAAATATTGTGAAGCGAAGGCTTGAACTTAGTGGTCGAATTATGCGTTACGAGAATTTGATAAAAACAACAATAAAAAGTTACACTGAAGGAAAAAGAGGAAGAGGAAGACCGAGACTCCAATATATGCAACAGATTATTGGCGATGTAAGTTGTAGTTCCTGTGAGGAGATGAAACGGAAAGCACAGAGAAGATCGGTGTGAAGAAGTGCTACAAATCAGTCTGCGGATTACTAACTAAAGAAGAAGAATTCTCTTTATAATATAAAACCATGCGTTTGCTGTGATGTCTGAAAGGAAATATGTATCTACACACACAGATTAAATTTTCCGTGCGTGTGCGTGTGCGTGCGTGCGTGCGTGCGTGCGTGCGTGCGTGCGTGTGTGTGTGTGTGTGTGTGTGTGTGTGTGTGTGTGTGTGTGTGTGTGTGTGTGTGTGTGTGTGTGTGTGTGTGTGTGTGTGTGTGTGTGTGTAAGCACAATTCCTGTTCTCAAGGAAATTTACACTTCCTTTTAAATATGTGTATTATTAGGTTTATTTTGGACGCTAAATAACCGGTTCGGACCAAAAGCCATTTCCGGAACGTGGCAGCCAGTGAGGTGTGGAAGACGTTAGCCAAACACCTGCCACATAATACTCGTCTGGCCGTCAGATTTTGGGACGAAAACAATAGTTGTCTGTAACAGGCAGTGTTGCCATAACGTGGGAAATTTCTCGCGCACAGACAGAAAGTGTCGTGATCGAATGAAGGAGGGGGTATGTTTCTGTAAAATATAATTCTGATGATTACCCGTTAACAATGTTTACATTGTCAGCGTAGGTAAACGTATGACAAAGACAAAAATATTACAATCGTCATAATCAGTTTCACCACCGTTTTGTGTCCAGGGGCGTACTTACGGGAGAGGACGGACGGGATCGAATTTTGTTAATCTCTTAACTTTTAGGCAGTTTTATTTTTTATTTATTTATCAGCTGTGTA
Organism: Magicicada septendecula; assembly: GCA_034769895.1. Classification (NCBI taxonomy): domain Eukaryota; kingdom Metazoa; phylum Arthropoda; class Insecta; order Hemiptera; family Cicadidae; genus Magicicada; species Magicicada septendecula. The sequence goes on along the minus strand of CM068371.1, from coordinate 399,115,871 downwards.
CACTACAAAAATTTATAGAATATAATATAAAGTATTTATAATACAGTAGTAACTCTTTTTAAATATAGAAACAAGTTGCACAGCATTAGCGTATACGTTCTAAATATGAAATATAGGAAAATCAGTTCATTCAATAAGTATCTTTCAACAATGCTTCAATAACGCGTATTTTTATTCTGTTATTACCGTTTACGTTAATGGAACTGATTTAGCCACTTTAAAGATACGGTAGTAACATTGATCAGTCTTACCTTGTTTTTTCTTTTGTATGAAGGCGACCAGACCCCGGACCCCTCCCCAAGCCAAATTTTAGATACGCCACTATTAGTGTCTCTGTGTTACCACAAACCAGCTCAAGTTTGATGTGCGTTTACTTGGTCGACAGTTCCAGTTCCAAACAAAGCAATACACGTAAACATTATGTATCACACACACTTACGTAATTTACATAATAATGAGTTAATCGTATGTATATGTCGTATACGAGCATAATACAAAAATGTATAAAAATTAATGTATGAACTAGTTAATTGTTTCCTGTCTCGCTTTTTTAATCTTGTTCCTTAATGGTTCGGCTTCCACGTATGTGGCTGGTCTGTCTTTATGTACATCAGCTAATATGCGACGTAGGCAAGATTACTGCAACATGTACGTGGTGTGTGTGTGTGTGTGTGTGTGTGTGTGTGTGTGTGTGTGTGTGTGTGTGTGTGTGTGTGTGTGTGTGTGTGTGTGTGTGTGTGTGTGTGTGTGTGTGTGTGTGTGTGTGTGTGTGTGAATACTTCGTACAATCGCTTTCCTTGATGTTTTAATAAAATAATACAGGAGATTCTCCACTTTCGGAGGTTCGACATTCGCACATTTCGCCTTTTCAAACAATCAAAATTCGAATACCCTTTATTCAAGCTTCGTCGTACTAGAGCTTCCGACTTTCGAACACTGACGAGGCTGAGGAAGTGTGAGGAGAGAGGAGGTGTTTTCCTCAAGTGCTGCCAATGACATCGGAAAGTCCATAGTACACGAACTGGATGGGACACAGAAGTGAACTGAATTGTGCGCTCTGTTTGAGTCGTAAGGCGACGAACACCGTTAGGCGTTTGCCAGTCTACTCCCTTTTCGACCTCAAACAGCAAAAACAGTGTGATATTGCGTTTAGGAAAACACAATTTGTAAGGCCAAATTTATGATTTTAGCTGTACTTCACATGAAGAATTCAAAAATAATTGTTTTATCTCGTGGGTTAAATAGTTTTCTATTGACATTTATAGTATATAATTTTCTATTTACAGATATTGGCGTGAATAGTGTATTAAAGGATTTTTTTCTGTATTACTGTTTCTATTAAAAATATAACTTATTAGGCCTACTCTTGTGACGTGTTTCCTATTTTTCCTCCGAAATCGTTCAGAATTTGTAGCAAATATTTTTTGGGTGGTATTTGTTCATTGTCTTCACAACATTGTGGAAAGATGAAATTTTTGTTTCATTATCTTATTTCACGGAATTTCTAAAGAACTATTCGATGCAAGAATTTGACACTAAAATTGTTGAGTTCTTCACGTAAAGTACGTCTAAAATCATAAATTTAGCCTTACAGATTGTCCTCGGGTAAGTGGATTATCACATTATTTTACCTTTGTGGGTAGAATGGGAGAAAAGTTTGACTGGCTCTAACTCCAAACAAGGTGTTTCCGGGTATGGAGCTTTTTCATTAACTTTATCATTGAAATACGCCTCCAATGTTTAGTAAAACCCTCCTGAAACGCTCTGTAGGCTATATTAGAGTCACCAATGTCCTAACGTTTCTTTAAATAAACAAGTTAATTATAGTTATTATAAATAATGTTTATACCAACCTTTATAACAATAAAATGGCTCAATATTACAGTTTTTTAAACGAGCGAGAAATTTCGGGAGGGGTTTCAACTTCCCCTCCCACACACAACCCCTTTGCATAGCCCATGCGGTTACACGAAGTGTAGAAGAAGTTCTGCCTACGTGATGTAATCATTACGTTAGTCACTCGCGCAGACACGATGGGAAAACTGCAGTAAAACTAAAAAACAAAACAAAAACAGAAAACAATTACATCCTTTCGTCATAATAGCTTTTGTTATTATTACGCTACAAGAAATACAGTACGGTACAGTAAGCAGAAGAAATGACGTGTATTAGTACCGTTGCTTTGTGCACGGTGTAGTGAGCGCAATAATTGCTCAACAAAGACTGTGTACAGTATTAATTGTTGCGTGTGACAACAACGAGCGATTGTTTGGCTGAGACCCGTTGGCAGAAACAGTTAACCAGTCATCTTATATTGTTACTACTGACACATAACTATAGTATCAACTTAACTGCATGACAACTAACAACAGAGTGTCGATCTGTTCTGTAATAGTACTATGGCAAGATATTGTTGCGTAGACAGTAAAATTTTAGGGTAACAATATGACGATACCAGACCCAGAAAACAATCACTGCATTTATTAAACGCGTATGTAATAATAATTACGATACTACAGTATAGTGTATACAGTGAGTTTTTTGCAGCTAATCCTGCCCTATCCGAAACGCAATGTTCTTTTATCGATCTAGTCAGATTCTTACTATCACATCATTTCTGACATGTTCTACCCAGCGTTTTCATGATTTGCTTTTGCCTGAATTGAATATATCTATTTGGTTCCATCCGTATTATATGATCATACCAAATTAGTATTTTCCCTTCCATTTGGTCAATAACTTTGCTTCAGCTTCTATTCTGCACGATTTCTTGCCACCCTACAGATTAAATGTAACACATCCATTTTCTTTGCGAGTAACCTTTATTTGATCCTTTCTGTTAGTTTCCCATGTCTCAGATCTATATAGAGCTACATTTTTCACAACAATATTACGTATTCTCATTTATTGTTTCCTTTTAAATGTTTTTAGATCACAATATTGAATAAATTTGTTGTAATGCTTCATTTCCTCGTGTTTGCACTGTCCTTATTACTGTTAGCTTCTGTAGACGACGGATCTCCAAGGTATTCTTCACAGTGTCTATTGCTTTGTCTTTAATGCTCAGACATCAAGCCCCTCCCCCCGGCAACCAAATGTTTGGTTTGCCCAAAATTTATTTTTATGATTTTAACTATGTAAGATATTAAATACAAAATTCCAATAATTTTCAGGTATCTTTCGTGCCAACACTTAGGGTCACTAAAACCATTAATTTTACTAATGTGCAGTAAAAAAAGGAATGAAGGTTTCGTACGCGTAACTCTGCCGCTCGTACCGCCGGCGAACGTTACATAGGTCGTATCCTAGACCACTCGGACGGGTCAAGGTCACTCGTGACTAGATATTTTCTACGATTAGATTTCTACGATTCTCACATTGTTCTGTTATGTAGCGTTTACAGTCCATTTACGCACACGCTGCTAATTTACGAGTCATCGAATTGCAGTACGAAGTAAGCAACAAGCTCGTTAATAGTTTTCCTCGTTATTCGTTTTCTGCGTCTCCGTGACGCTAATTTGAATCCCACCGTGTACCTATAGGGTGCTCCAAACCGGATGGCACCTAAGGGATTAGAATGCCCTTACTCTCTCTCGCACGCGCATTCACAACCGGCTCGGCCCGACCAGGTACGTACGACCGGGGGGGTTCAGGTATACGGTCCAATTCAAAACTATAAAATTTTTAAGTTAGCTTATAATCAAAATTAAACTATAATTTTTGTAATGTCCGTGAAATTGTGAGAAAAACGAGTCTAAAAATTAATTGCGATAAATATGAGTATATTAGGGATTTCTAAAGCAAACGCAGAACTGGAGTAGGTACTTAATAAAGATTTTATTATAAAGTAATAAGTATGTTGGTGATATCTTGACGAATATAAACAAAAATGTATTTACAATACATATTTACAATTCATAGTCAAAAATTACGTCGGTAGGGTAATATGAAAATTTGTATTTTTTCTACAATAACAAATGCTGTCTTGTATGTAATATTCATAACATATATGACGTCTTGTACATCTAAAATATATCACAACCACGTAGTGTTTGGTGTCAATTTCTTTACAATTGTATGGACATTACAAATATGCCAAGCTCGTTTGTTAAAAAATTCATATTATAAAAGTTCCAGATACGTAGTGGACGCCGCAGTAGACGATTCATACCCCAGGCGTGCGGGCCAGCTGCGTTTCTGTGTGTGTGTGTGTGTGTGTGTGTGTGTGTGTGTGTGTGTGTGGCAAGGTCACCTAATCCCTCAGGAACGCCGTATAACAGTCCGGGTAATAGTGTTTCCAACTATGTGAACGACTGCCCTAAAGGCGAGGCGCCCACAGACGTGGCGTGGCGGAGGCGAGACGTCGCTGGGATAAATAACATTGGTTAGTAAATAGACTAACGCCAAAAGAAGTGGCGTGGCGGAGACGTGGCGGCTGCGCCTCTTCACATCCGCCACGTCTCCGCCACTCGATTACATCGTGTTCTATTTTCGCCACGTCCACGTCCGTTTCTGTACTGTGTTTTCAGAGTGATTCGCAAAACAGACTGAGAATTAATACTTACATATTAATATATGATTATAAATAATTATAATCATAAATAACATTAAAGTGTATTCATGTGCGACGACCAGGATTTCAATATTAATTTTATGCAACTCGTTGAGCAGCATCCGTGCTTATATGACCACACCTCGCAGGATTACCAGCGTACCAGAGCCCAAGATCAAGCTTGGATTGCAATAGCAAATGAAATCAAGGAGAATGGTCGATTCATTGGAGTGCCTGATTGCAAGATAAAGTGGAAAAACCTGCGAGGAAGATACATAAAACACCTACGAGAATATACGCCGTCAGGTACTGTAAATAAGAAGCGATACTAGTTGGCCGAATTTATGGGTTTTCTTGAGCCATTTATAAAATCCCGCCAAACGAAAAGTAACGTAAGTAAGGCAAACGACGAAAGAGTGAGTGAAGAGATCTTACACGAAACGGAATCTTTTAAGGATGAGGATCCTCCCCAGATTCAAATGGAACGTCAATCTGTAGCACCATTTCATCAGGAAGAAAAAGAAGAGGAAGAAGAAGAACGCCGTTCAAAACAAATAAATCGTACCTCTTCGCAACTCCCAAAAAACAAATATCGAAAATTTTGTGATCAATTACTGTCGCTACAAGACGTCAGCAGATCAGCAGTGGAAAAATTTTCCGCAAAAACAGACAGTGCGAAAATATGATGATGCAGACTATTCATTTTTAATGAGCGTATTACCGAATATGAGAAAAATGACGGAGGAGCACAAGCGACGTTTCAAAATCGGAATTTTAACTATGGCAGGAAATATATTAGGTGAAAAACCACCAGCAAATGTTTCATGTGAAGACTTCTCGCCAGGTTCGTCAACTTCGCATGCTTCCGGTTACAAACAATATCAACCGGGTAATATAGTCACTCATCGCACACTCCATATTACTACTGAGCAAGGAAATGTAACACTTACTGATGCATTGCGTACCTTAAATGATGGTTGGGTCGGTTAAATGATGGTTGGATATTACAAGAATGTGTTGCATAAAAACTTAAAGCATTTAAAAATATTCTTCATGTGAACATGTTCTGAAATTTATTTTGAACAATCTGTAGGCTGTACCGTAAACAATGTTTCGTATTTTCTTCTATCAAAATTATAATACTTGTGTGCACCTATGTATTCTTGTTACATCCCACATCTTGAAATGACTAATTTATAACGAAATAATTAATAAGATTTAACTTACACAGTGATAAATTTACAAACACTGTACTGTACTTTCAGGGGATGCGTTTCCAAGGATGGTTTCGTACCATCAACAGTTGCTACCGTTTGGAACCACACACCACATGCAGCTTTTGGTACCACAAACGGTATAAAAAGTGCTGATGATACGAGGCCATCCTCGTGAATTGCGTCCACTTTAAGTACAGTGTTCTTATAGTTATCTTTCTGTAACTTTAAATTTTATTAATTATCTTGTTATGAGTATTATGCACTTTCATTCCTGAAACGGACGCATTGAATTGTGGTTTACTACCATTCAAATAAATAGTTATTAGTACTTCCGTGAATCATTGGCACTAAAATATAAAACGCACAGTACCAAAACATAGTTCAGTATATAGAACGATATAAAAAAATGTGTGTGCTGTTAAATACTTTTTATGTCGATAATGTTGATGTTAAATTTTGTGGTATTTTTTGAGTAAGCATTAGAAATAACTGAAAATGTGTCCACTTCAGGTACAACATTAATGTTATTTGTTATCGATTTCTGACAACTTAATGCAATTAAAATACGTTCTTCAGGCGTTATAGAAAGTCTCCAGTTCGTATCCTTTTTACTAATTTCTGGACGTACCTTTCTACTAAAACACTCAATGTTTCCCTCTTCATTCTATAAAATGATTTGAACTTCTCATCGTACAAGTTCAAGTCCTTAAACACATTAAACGCACCGCAATCTTTCTTCTTCCGCCAATATGGATGTATCCAAAATCGCCTTCTTTTATGAACTGCTTTGTTTAAAATATTTACATTTGCCAAATGCACAAGTGCTAAAACATCTTCGTCATCGGAGGACGACATTTACGACTGATGTGACAGCAACAGCCGCCTACCCTGTTGCCGTTAAGACACGTCACCGCCACGTTGCTGTAAAATTGTCGCCACCCGTCCGTCGGTCGCCACTGCCTCGTCGCCGCCTCTTTGTATTTTGCCACCTCTGTGGGCGCCTGGCCTTTAGAACTCTAAAAGTTTAGTATGTTACTCAGCTTTGTATATTACAACCTCGTCTTCTCGTCATATATGTAAAGTAAAAGTAACTAAACTATTTTGGTGAAACTATGGCTACTAGAGAATAAGCCACTTACATATTTTTTTTAAGGCTGTAGATATACCTGTGTGCGAGAGACTACACGAGTGCTCAGACATGTGTCTGTCCGTTTGTGTATGCGTCACGATAAAGTTTTAAGTAGGCCTACATCAACCGATTTTCGTAAAAGTTAGCATGCGTGTACACCACGTTTACTCTACAGACCCGATTGGTTTTAGATTGACCACTCCCCCAGGGCAAACACAAAAGAAATGTGGGATGGGGTCAAAATGTTGATAAAATCTTAGAAATACTTCTATGGACTCAAATTGAAGAGACACTAAACTAAATCCAATTAAAGTGTTCACTTTTGGAAATTTCAAAATTTTAAGATACGCGGCTCAAAAAATGGTTAAAAAATCTGAAAAAAAAATTAAAACTCCATGACGACTATTAGCCTTAAAAGCAAACTCGAATGCAGTGTTTAATCAGAATATTTTTTAATTTTAGGGGCATTACGGGGCAAAAGTGGAAGTCAGACTTTAAGAAAACTGTAATAGTCTATGCGGGGACATCAAGTTATGACGGATTTTATTCAAAATATAAACTCGGTGTCTTTAATAATGTAATGACTATCTCTCAACAGTGGCCAATTTTTGGACCGCCTTCAATATGTACATATAATTATCACTTGTGATTACATTCGTGAAAAGTATTACACATTTGCTTACAGGTATCTATGGAAATTTAGGTAAACTTAAATGCAATGACTAGAGTATTTGTCATTTAATGTTTGAAACAGTAGCCTAGTAGTTAGAGTAATACGGGTTTTCATAATTTTTCTGATTATTGAAAAATATCTAACATTGAATTATATCCAATTATAAATGTATTTTGTTCAAAATAGTGAGCATTTTCTGCAGCTCAGGGGGTTTTCTAGTAGGCCTAAGTTAAATTTTAAATTAATTCATGACTTTTCACATCACTTATTTTATTTTAATTGATTCGACGGCATCTTTTTTGTAGGTAATTTGTTCTACTGCGATTATTACTGGTCTAAACGTTGTGTTTATTGATTATTTTATTGACGATAGCGGCTGTCCGAAACAGTATATATATATTAGACGACACATTTGACCGCCTTGTACGTTATCGTCTACTCGTCTACTCCAAACGGTGGAGAAAACGGGTCAGCAAGTATTGTAGACACGTGAAAGACGAAACAACAATGCTCGGCTGAGAAAGTCATGGAAGAACGATGACATCTAAGAAGCAGTGACAAACAGAGAACCACAGAAAATGATTGGCACGGAGAACCAATGTACAAGGGGACAAGCTACATACGAAACTTCGAAAAGTAAAATTAATTGACTTATTTTGGCAGTTTCGTCTTAATCACTTTATAAAATAACGTGCTATGATGCCATTTAATCGTAAAATTTTCTCCAGATTAACGATATTAATTAAGATTATTTTTACTGTTTGAGTATTAACATTGACGACGTTCGTAACCACGAAATAACTACCGGTTTTACCGCTGTTATTCCAAAACACAAAAACATGGAAACTTTCGCTCATTATATCTCTCCGCCTACTTATTGCTTCACCTCTATCATCAGACCGATATCAGCTGCTCAGTGACTGACGTCATGTTCACTTGATAGTAACCGGGAATTTCTGTCTGTAAATATTTTTCTTAGTCCGATGTTTAAATAACACAACAGCGTCAGAAGTCAATAGTCTGGAAATAAACAAATGTTTTTAAAAAATATTTACATACGCACGACAGTAAGAGCTTTGAACTACGACGAAAATTGAAAAATTACGTTTGTTTAATGGGTTCTTTACACGTTCGAACCGGAAATTTTATTTGCTGTAATTTTCTTCTTCTCCGTTCTCGGTTTAGGTCTACGACCTGTTCCGTCTTCATTTCTCTGGATCTACCTACATCTCTTCTTCTTTGGAGTATATAATTGATTACCTGTTTTATTAACAGTCATCGCGCATGCTGTGTCCACGGTCGGTTGCTGACACTGTCGGCTCACGTTTCGATTCCAGCCACCGGGAATCCTCATCACAGCCGAATACGTACGACACATCTTAGCCGAACGATACCCAAGTACTTTTACCTGGTATAAGCAACACCTTATGACGACTAGAGTTAGATTGCTTCCTGCCAAAAGACACTGGAGAGGCCAATATCTCATACGGTCAGAGGTCGATAGGCCCTTAAAACAAATCTGTTCGCTGCCGGGAACTTAATAAAGTACCAAGTCTCTGTACATCTCCATTTAGACATTGGGATTATCAGGGTACCTTTGGCAGACATGTAACAGCTGCCACTAATAAAGCTGAAAAACGGGTTAGAATGCTAAGAGGGTTGATGCCGAATATTGATGAACCCAGTAGCAAAACGCGAATGTTTCTAAACTGCTTTGTACACTCTATAGCCTGATAGTATACGGTTCACAGATTTTGGAGGTTTATAGCTAAAGGTTTTAGGTTTATACCTAAATTGTTTTAACAGATAAGCAGGATAACAGGCGAATGGTTTTATAATGAAAGGGAAAATAAAAGGTACAGATATGTCGTCTAAAGGGAAGGTAAGTAAAAACAATTCGCATTACCAAAGTAGGTAATGCGATTTGCATGCTCCAATGCTTCGTTGATAAGAATTATTTTTTGTATCTGACCAGTTTATCTTCTTTGCAATCCATAATCTTAACTTTATTTGTGGATATTATTATATTATATTTGCCATATATTCTATAAAGTTTATATATTATATACTGTAATTATTTTCTCTATATTGAATAATTATCTGATCGTCCGTGAATAGTACAATATTTGTGTAATTTTTTCTGCTTAAATTTGTACTGGGTTTAGCTGAGATATCAAATTCTCAGTAAAATCACCAATATCGGCCTATGTATAATAACATATTACCACTGTGCTGAACATCTATAGCTCAGTGGTAGAACTAAAATCTTTTGCTTTTGTGTGCTGCAAGACGTATATTTCGCGTGAACACCTGTTAATTTCCAGATGTATCTGTCAATTCATTCACCTTTTACCAGCTGTTTGAAATTTTCCTGTCAACCGTGTTTTTAAAATACATAAAATCAAACATCGTGTTGTAATGAATTCTGTTAAAAACGTTTTAGCGCCAATAGACAATCAAAACGAAATTGTAAATGTGTTAGGAGATGCTGCGCCTTCAGAAACAACGGTAAGTTGGGCACACTCGAGTTTAAAAGTGATCGTACAAGCATTGAAGACTATCCCAGCAGTGAACTTCCAAAAAATGCAACAAAATATGGCACTATAGTAGAGGGAAAATAAGGATCCTGACCCAAGTACCGTTATTCCCCCACTCACACCTTTTGCGCGCCAAGTTCAAATATATGCCGTCTTTCGCGAGCCTAAATCACTTTCACTTTCTACTGGACCACAGCATCCGCGACTTTTTCGCGTATATGCCGCCTTTCGCGAGCCTAGATCACTTTCACTTTCTATCAGCCCGCGAATTTCAGCGAATAAATTTTTTTATTTTTTTTATTTGATATTTTTATTTTTTTTAATTAAATTGATTTGCATATCCGCGAATATATGCCGTCTTTCGCGAGCCTAAATCACTTTCACTTTCTATCAGCTGGACCCGCAGCATCCCAAATGGACCACAGCATCCGCGAATTTCCGCGAATAAATTTGTTTATTTTTTTTAATTTGTTATTTTTATTTTTTTAATTAAATTGATTTGCATATCCGCGAATATATGCAGCCTTTCGCGAGCCTAAATCACTTTCACTTTCTAATTTCCGCGAATATAATTTTTTATATGCAGCCTTTCGCGAGCCTAGATCACTTTCACTTTCTACTGGACCACAGCATCCGCGACTTTTTCGCTGATCTGTGACAAGATCCGCGACTTTTTCGCGTATCTGGACCACAGCATCCGCGAATATAATTTTTTATTTTTTTATATGCCGCCTTTCGCGAGCTTAGATCACTTTCACTTTCTATCACTTGATGCATTATAGTGTATATATTAAATATATGATCAGGGTTACCAACCTTGCATGAGTTCAAATTTGTTATAATGTATATTAAATCTATATGATCAGGTTTACCAACCTATGGTGGGGGGTTCCGACTTGATGCATTATAGTGTATATATTAAATATATGATTAGGGTTACCAACCTTGCATGAGTTCAAATTTGTTGTGTGTTATAATGTATATTAAATCTATATGATCAGGTTTACCAACCGCATCCGCGAATATAATTTTTTTATTTTTTTATATGCCGCCTTTCGCGAGCTTAGATCACTTTCACTTTCTATCACTTGATGCATTATAGTGTATATATTAAATATATGATCAGGGTTACCAACCTTGCATGAGTTCAAATTTGTTATAATGTATATTAAATCTATATGATCAGGTTTACCAACCTATGGTGGGGGGTTCCGACTTGATGCATTATAGTGTATATATTAAATATATGATTAGGGTTACCAACCTTGCATGAGTTCAAATTTGTTGTGTGTTATAATGTATATTAAATCTATATGATCAGGTTTACCAACCTATGTATGGGTTCAAACTTGATATGTGTGTGTATTATAGTGTATATTAAAATATATGATCAGGGTTACCAATCCTGCATTATTGTGTGTGTGTATAGAACAGATCTGTCAACATTTTTCTTCGGTGGGAAATTCAAACTATATTATAGTAAATTGTTGACGACGACTTCGATATCAACTCTCTCTCCCCTCCTCCCTCTTCTCTCTTTATGTCATCGGTTTTACATAAGCGTCGTGCTACTTATGGATTATTGTAATTAGCGATACTAAAATGTAATCACCAGGAAATATATTTATCGCCTACCTCATTGCGTTCTACTTCTAATTTTGGTACATGACAGTCATTGACTGCGATTTTAGAAATTAATATACTGCCAAGTCTGTGTGTGGTAAAGTGTTACGCATAAAATATGAAAAATATATAATGGGTGAGGCAAAACAAAACACATACAGCCGAGTTGCAGACGCGTATTTGCAGATTCACCGTGACTGTTACTAGCGGACGCTCGATTTCTTGGTATGCCGTCGCTCGCGTCATCCGTATTTAAAGTTCGCTACTTCCAGTACACATGGCCTCTGTAACAGATTTGGTCTCCAACAGGTGTGATTCGAACGGTAAGAGTTAAGTATAGTTTACAGACGATTGTAATTTTAAAAATTCATTTTTGCATTAAATATATATATCGTAAACAATGAAATAATAATATTTCGTCATTGTAAGATTTTAATAAAACAATTATCAGTTTAAATTCTCTCTCTCTCTCTCACACACTTGTTGTGTATGTTTCTCTCTCTCTCTGTGGTCAGTACCGCGCTCATGTATATGAAATTAGAAAGTTTATATTTATTCGACAGATATTAACGCCCTCTCTCTCTCTCTCTCTCGCTCGCAGACGTCGGAAGCAATTCGAGGTCATTGACACGACTTTACACTGACACATTGCAGTCTCTCACTCTCTCTCTCTCTCGCTCTCTCTCTCTCTCTCTGGGTTAAGCTGGTGTTGTACGTTACTAAAATCATAGCAAATATTTTCATTCTAAGCATGTATTACTGTTTAGTAATAATTACAACCAACAAAGGATATATAAGTTTCTGTACATGGATTGTATATTGCAAGCACAGAATTATTATTTAAATCCGATATCTGTTTTTATTAAAATCATACAATGTCAAAAGAGTCTGTTACGAACCAGTACTAACTCTCCTATATGGCCGTCGCTCGCATCATCCGTATTTAAAGTTCGCTACTTCCAGTACACATGGCCTCTGTAACAGATTTGGTCTCCAACAGGTGTGATTCGAACGGTAAGAGCAAGGTCAAGGACATTATATGTCTAGTATCCCTCCTCAGACGCTGGTGTTACTTTATGTCATAAAATCTCGTGGCACTCAAGATAAGAGACAATACGTTTGCAAAAAACGACAAAATTGAACTTCTGGAAACAAAATTGTACGGTTTGTAAGTAATATCGACAACACAGGTCAGCATTTTTCGGTCATTGACAGATAAAGGGATCGTCACATTAGGACTACTGGCTGCTAAATCCAGTAGTACAAGAACTTAGATATTTGTTGAATCAGTAGCAAAAATGTTAGATCTACTGTTTTCAGCGTACATAGACATTTGATAATATTCCATTTTGGTTGTATTCGTGAAGCCATAGTGTAATGGCTGTCCTTGGAAGTCATGTAACCCTTAGTGTTTGTGCAGGAATCGTAGTCGGATTTTAGTTTCTGTCATGTCTTTCGTCCGTTTGTGTGCAGGTTGTCTTTACAGTCATGAAAATCATTTCAAGAGGTAAGCCGCATTGTATTGTTCGCGTACCGTGAGCATATGCGGTGGTGATTGCTGTACAAGAATTCTACGGACTGATGTGTTACGAAATTAGCGTGGTAACCAAGTTCTATGACATAGAGCGCGGGTTTCTCCGTACAATTGTGTAACGTCGCGTAGCATTTTTGTGCGATGTTAAGCGACCTATAAAACGTAATGAACCTGTTGTGCCATGATGACGGAGTTGCATAGATGCGTGTGATAATAATAACAATAATAATATAAAGAGGTCGCGTGCTCAAACATTAGCTCGGTGCTCCAGATAAAACGAGAGTCAAGAACAGTTATGATCATCACCCGACCGGACCAGCGTGCATGCATAGCGCAGCGTATGTGTTTGTTACAGTAACGGTAATTGCTTATTAAGTGGGGAAACGAATCAATTGCTGGTGTATTGTGCTATTGTGTATGCGCGCACAAGAACGACCTACGACAATCCGCCTGCCCTACTTTGTCTGCAAGTCACAATGTTTATGGTTATTATAGTTCAGTTTCCGGCCAGAAGTAGTACTGTAGTGGTATTTTTGGTTTATTTTGTATCTTTGATTGGACAGATGGAAAATACGCATCGTTTACTCACCCTATAACTATTCGACCCTGCTTAATACTCTAAATATTATTATTTCGCCTTTGACATGTTCCTTGTCAGTCTGTAATTTAGAGGTAGCGAATCTTTTTGCCATTCTTCTGCCGATGATAAAATGTTCTCTGTAGAGTTATTCGTCAAGTTGCTGGTGTAACAATAACATGGTGTAAGCTACCTCTCGTTTATCCATGAGAATGGGTGTTCGGTGTCATCTGCCGTGAGGGTAAATAGCGCCTTATTTTCGCTATTATTTACAACGGTACGGCTAAAATACTAGTAAGCGTAATCAAAAATTACTTCCTACCCTGCTAACAACATCAATGGATGCATTTTGAGTACATGGCTATGAAAATGATCCGGACACAGGTTATGTCAGCTTGTAATAAGTTAGGCCTCTCCAGTTCTATAATTTTCTACAAAAAATTAGCTTTTGTTTCCGATTAAGTATCTCCATTTTAATTACTTTTAACACTACACTGAAAAGTTTGTAGTTGTGGGTAGAGGAAAAAATGTCAGGAAAGGTATCCGTAGTATGTCATACGATAGTGAAGGAAAGATTTCATCGATATTTTGACATGTTCTCTCGCATATGTTATAGGTTACAGTGGATATGAGATTCGGTTAGAACATGTGCACACTAAATAGGTAATTGTAAGGAAAATAAGAAATTACTGTAATAGGTAAGTTGTTCAGTACTACAGGAGTAGAAAAATATTTTCATATTCATCATTGTCGTAAGGAACTCACACCCTGATGGAAGGACACAAGGTGCAGTACAAAAATCCTCCCAGAAGGTCCTTCCAGAGGGCGACTGACTGTACGCTATCATTAAAATTATACAAAACCACTGCTGTCTCGATTCAGATGTACGACAGTGAGGAATGTAAGCGAGACATGTCTACAATTTGAAGCAGCTGAAGTGCTTTCTCTGAGAAGAGTCAATTGTTCCACACAGTTGGACAGAACGACTGCATTCGGAACGAGCTAAACGTCCATAATCCGAACCAGCGAATAGACGATTACAGATTAAAATGGTGGAACACGTCGACGGAATGGACGAAAACAGGCAAGCAGTCCAGCGGACAAGTGTGAAATTAGAAGTCGTGGAACGTGAGAACAAATTTATGTGACTTTACCGAGACGGAACAACCATTTATGTCTAAACCATGAAATGAAGAAGCAGAAGAAGAAACGACGTAGTTCGTTTTGTCGTTATTTGGTAGTTGTTGCCTAGCTATGCAATAAATTATTACCTTCAACTAAAGGAAATTCTGATTTTTTTATGTAGTCCTTCGACAACGCAGGCTTTACGTTGTGCCGAGCAACACTCCGCGTGCTTTTACGGAAAATGTAACATGCGCATGCAATAACGTCACTTAAGCTGCTAGTTGAACATGTTTATGACAGCAGTTTCATGGGATGATTTGAACGGTTTGTTTCATCGAAAACTGTCTGCAGGCGAACATATATTTCTGATGTACACGGTTATGTAAACAGAATAGAGAACATGAACTATCAGCCCAAGTAACCTACAATAAATATTATATTTAATCGCTTTTCGTTATAACCGATATGAAATGCCACAAAATGACTACAATTATTGCGTATAACGGAGGATTTATGCCAGCTTTAAATAACAGAAGATTTATCTGAATGGTCAGGCGGCACTAAACGTAATTTCGATTCGTTCCAACGTGCCGTTATTTACCGGTTTAAATACTATGTATTCCACAGCGTTGTGATTTATACAGTAAAAGTGATAACGAAAACGAAACGTCGGTCGGAACGGTTAATTAGGCAGCATAATGGTATCCGTCCATCCGTCCGACTGTCTATATCTGTCTGTCTGTCTGTCTCTGTCTGTCTGCCTGTCTGTCTGTCTGTCTCTCTCTCTCTCTCTCTCTCTCTCTCTCTCTCTCTCTCTCTCTCTCTCTCTCTCTCTCTCTCGTTGTCAAACGTTATGTTCAAACCGTTTCTCCTCTCTGTGGTCATTACCGCGCATGTATATGATTTTAGACACATAGTTTTGTTTTGTGGCACGCTTATTATCTTCAGAAGAAGGTCCGTTAAATTTATTTTTTAAGACAAACCTTAATCCCACGTCACCGGATTACATATGACCTATGATGTTGGAATCGTTGTTAATTAACACGTAGACCGATTTGTATTGGTTAATTTGTAGACGTGTTGAATTTGTTTAATAAAGGACTTGTCGGAAAATTTCTTTTCCGACCACAACATTAATCCTTTGCGTCAATTATTTGGCCATTAAGTAGTTTTATCAGTAAGTAAAATTTCGTCATTTCTTGAAGTGTTGTTTATAAAAATTCCATATGCGGCAATTACAGTAATTTACAATGCAAAAGCGATGTTGTAAGTAATCTTACAGTTATAATTTTAAATTCTTTTTTATACAAAATTATTAAGAAATTTTAAATAAAATATTTAGTATCTAAATTTAAACAATACATGTGTATCTAGTAACGTAGTAAAGTTATTGAAATAATAATATTGTGGTTTGGAAAATTGTTCACTGCTAGTCGGCAAAAATGAATTATTCAGTCGGTGAAGTAGTAGGCCTATGATTGCAGGGTAGCGCGTGTTTAAAGTATACCATTATTTTAATATTTCTGTATTTTCTTACTTCTGTTTTTCATTTTGACGTTTATTTGTTTTATTTACTTTATGTTATTACAATTTAGTTTATACGAGAATGTAAAAGCAACAAGCAAACCAGCACTCTTTTATGAAGCCATAGTTTAATTTATTTTATCATTTTTATTGATACGTGTATCAAGATTGTACGTGTTTTGTTTTTAATAAATTTATTTTCTGCTTTTCTGCATCCTCCAATTTGCAACACGAGTTTATAGTAAGTGCTGACAGAAATGGAAATCGACAAGAAATATCTCGCAACATAAATTGAGCTCGGCGTTTGAGGCTGACGGTAGTTATCTGATTTATATGCATTTACATCCAGTGGTTGTAGTAACTTGAAAATAAATATGAGATTGTTGTGTAGCGGGCGTAAAGTAGGCCTACCACTGGAGACCTGTCATTAAGCGGACCAGTGTGGCACGTGATTCTATCTTTAATCAGATTTGGAAAGAAATATTTTTATTGGCTATGTTGAGAGAATGCACTGTTTTGTTTGGGAAATTCTAATCAGGCAAACCGAAAGATAGTCCGAGGTGGGTGTGACAGCTTCATCAGTGTCTGCTACTAGCGATGCAGTTAACAAAATATAGCAGGTTGTGAAAGCAATAAATAATTCAATAGACATTTTATAAAAATTCATAGTAAACCGTTGAATTTTGATGATGCTGAAATTGAGTAATTTATATACATCAGTCATTACTTAACATGCAAACCATTTTACCGGATCTTGTGCGATTATGATAGTAGAATTTGTGGTTTCGTAGTCCTGCTGGTGGTCGCGGACCTAACCATTGCGCGCTGGGAGGGGGGATACAAAGAATTACATATTGTTATTCTCCTTCTCTATTTATGTTTCCAATTGTAATGGAGTGTTATACTCAGCATAAAAAAAGTAATGCGCGCACTGAAGCCTATACTAACTGCTAACCGAATGAAATATTTACAGACGGACAACAGGAAGGCATAAAATTTACCCACGAGGTTGAAATATAAAATAAACTTAATTTTCTCGATCTAACAAGGTTGGGACAATAGTTTCAATACCACATAAGAAAGATCTTTTATAAAAAGGTGACAGCACGTGCTGAAAACCGTGTGCTTTCAGTATTCGCGAAGATGAAGATTGTACAGTAAGCAAACAAATTGTCAATAAAAGATATGGACTTTTTGGTAGGTGACGAAGCAGCACTGATCCGCTATTACCGAACAGTATTCGTTGTATACATTACACACACACACACACACACACACACACACACACACACATGTTAGGTTAAATGCAACCTCTATACAAAAACAGATATCGGATTTAAATAATAATTTTGTGCTTGCAATATATACTACCTATGTACACAAATTTAAAATATAGTTTGCTGACCATTGACACGACTTTACACTGGTTTAGCATAGTTACTCATGTTAGGTTGTTCGCAACACACACACACAGACAAATACTATACATCAGACTGCATGTATCTGTCATTAGCAATCTAACGTTACGACGGCAGCATAACGATAATGAAAGCCATACATTATCGTTTGCTAACGTTTGTATTTTGTCTAAGCTATGTTAACTTCACACACACACACACACACACACACACATCATTAGCAATCTAACGTTACGACGACGACATGTTAAATATCAAATTCAGTCTACTTACGTTTCACGTTAGGTTAAAAAATGCAAACACACACACACACACACACACACACACACACACACACACCTGTATGTTATTTAAATTATTATTTAAATAACATACACACGTGTAGTGTTTAGGTCATCAGTACATGACGCAACGGGAGTGATAGGTCCAATTAGGTTTGTTACACGTTGTGTGTTAGGTTAAAATGCAGTCCATTCACGTTCATGTTAGGTTAAATAACATACACACGTGTAGTGTTTAGGTCATCAGTACATGACGCAACGGGAGTGATAGGTCCAATTAGGTTTGTTACATGTTGTGTGTTAGGTTAAAATGCAGTCCATTCACGTCCATGTTAGGTTAAAATGAAAACAAACACACACACACACACACGTGTATGTTATTTAAATTATTATTTAAATAACATACACACGTGTTAGGCTACAGCCTGAATACTGTTCGGTAATAGCGGATCAGTGCTGCTTCGTCACCTACCAAAAAGTCCATATCTTTTATTGACAATTTGTTTGCTTACTGTACAATCTTCATCTTCGCGAATACTGAAAGCATACGGTTTTCAGCACGTGCTGTCACCTTTTTATAAAAGATCTTTCTTATGTGGTATTGAAACTATTGTCCCAACCTTGTTAGATCGAGAAAATTAAGTTTATTTTATATTTCAACCTCGTGGGTAAATTTTATGCCTTCCTGTTGTCCGTCTGTAAATATTTCATTCGGTTAGCAGTTAGTATAGGCTTCAGTGCGCGCATTACTTTTTTTATGCTGAGTATAACACTCCATTACAATTGGAAACATAAATAGAGAAGGAGAATAACAATATGTAATTCTTTGTATCCCCCCTCCCAGCGCGCAATGGTTAGGTCCGCGACCACCAGCAGGACTACGAAACCACAAATTCTACTATCATAATCGCACAAGATCCGGTAAAATGGTTTGCATATTAAGTAATGACTGATGTATATAAATTACTCAATTTCAGCATCATCAAAATTCAACCGTTTACTATGAATTTTTATAAAATGTCTATTGAATTATTTATTGCTTTCACAACCTGCTATATTTTGTTAACTGCATCGCTAGTAGCAGACACTGATGAAGCTGTCACACCCACCTCGGACTATCTTTCGGTTTGCCTGATTAGAATTTCCCAAACAAAACAGTGCATTCTCTCAACATAGCCAATAAAAATATTTCTTTCCAAATCTGATTAAAGATAGAATCACGTGCCACACTGGTCCGCTTAATGACAGGTCTCCAGTGGTAGGCCTACTTTACGCCCGCTACACAACAATCTCATATTTATTTTCAAGTTACTACAACCACTGGATGTAAATGCATATAAATCAGATAACTACCGTCAGCCTCAAACGCCGAGCTCAATTTATGTTGCGAGATATTTCTTGTCGATTTCCATTTCTGTCAGCACTTACTATAAACTCGTGTTGCAAATTGGAGGATGCAGAAAAGCAGAAAATAAATTTATTAAAAACAAAACACGTACAATCTTGATACACGTATCAATAAAAATGATAAAATAAATTAAACTATGGCTTCATAAAAGAGTGCTGGTTTGCTTGTTGCTTTTACATTCTCGTATAAACTAAATTGTAATAACATAAAGTAAATAAAACAAATAAACGTCAAAATGAAAAACAGAAGTAAGAAAATACAGAAATATTAAAATAATGGTATACTTTAAACACGCGCTACCCTGCAATCATAGGCCTACTACTTCACCGACTGAATAATTCATTTTTGCCGACTAGCAGTGAACAATTTTCCAAACCACAATATTATTATTTCAATAACTTTACTACGTTACTAGATACACATGTATTGTTTAAATTTAGATACTAAATATTTTATTTAAAATTTCTTAATAATTTTGTATAAAAAGGAATTTAAAATTATAACTGTAAGATTACTTACAACATCGCTTTTGCATTGTAAATTACTGTAATTGCCGCATATGGAATTTTTATAAACAACACTTCAAGAAATGACGAAATTTTACTTACTGATAAAACTACTTAATGGCCAAATAATTGACGCAAAGGATTAATGTTGTGGTCGGAAAAGAAATTTTCCGACAAGTCCTTTATTAAACAAATTCAACACGTCTACAAATTAACCAATACAAATCGGTCTACGTGTTAATTAACAACGATTCCAACATCATAGGTCATATGTAATCCGGTGACGTGGGATTAAGGTTTGTCTTAAAAAATAAATTTAACGGACCTTCTTCTGAAGATAATACGCGTGCCACAAAACAAAACTATGTGTCTAAAATCATATACATGCGCGGTAATGACCACAGAGAGGAGAAACGGTTTGAACATAACGTTTGACAACGAGAGAGAGAGAGAGAGAGAGAGAGAGAGAGAGAGAGAGAGAGGGAGAGAGACAGACAGACAGACAGACAGGCAGACAGACAGAGACAGACAGACAGACAGATATAGACAGTCGGACGGATGGACGGATACCATTATGCTGCCTAATTAACCGTTCCGACCGACGTTTCGTTTTCGTTATCACTTTTACTGTATAAATCACAACGCTGTGGAATACATAGTATTTAAACCGGTAAATAACGGCACGTTGGAACGAATCGAAATTACGTTTAGTGCCGCCTGACCATTCCGATAAATCTTCTGTTATTTAAAGCTGGCATAAATCCTCCGTTATACGCAATAATTGTAGTCATTTTGTGGCATTTCATATCGGTTATAACGAAAAGCGATTAAATATAATATTTATTGTAGGTTACTTGGGCTGATAGTTCATGTTCTCTATTCTGTTTACATAACCGTGTACATCAGAAATATATGTTCGCCTGCAGACAGTTTTCGATGAAACAAACCGTTCAAATCATCCCATGAAACTGCTGTCATAAACATGTTCAACTAGCAGCTTAAGTGACGTTATTGCATGCGCATGTTACATTTTCCGTAAAAGCACGCGGAGTGTTGCTCGGCACAACGTAAAGCCTGCGTTGTCGAAGGACTACATAAAAAAATCAGAATTTCCTTTAGTTGAAGGTAATAATTTATTGCATAGCTAGGCAACAACTACCAAATAACGACAAAACGAACTACGTCGTTTCTTCTTCTGCTTCTTCATTTCATGGTTTAGACATAAATGGTTGTTCCGTCTCGGTAAAGTCACATAAATTTGTTCTCACGTTCCACGACTTCTAATTTCACACTTGTCCGCTGGACTGCTTGCCTGTTTTCGTCCATTCCGTCGACGTGTTCCCACCATTTTAATCTGTAATCGTCTATTCGCTGGTTCGGATTATGGACGTTTAGCTCGTTCCGAATGCAGTCGTTCTGTCCAACTGTGTGGAACAATTGACTCTTCTCAGAGAAAGCACTTCAGCTGCTTCAAATTGTAGACATGTCTCGCTTACATTCCTCACTGTCGTACATCTGAATCGAGACAGCAGTGGTTTTGTATAATTTTAATGATAGCGTACAGTCAGTCGCCCTCTGGAAGGACCTTCTGGGAGGATTTTTGTACTGCACCTTGTGTCCTTCCATCAGGGTGTGAGTTCCTTACGACAATGATGAATATGAAAATATTTTTCTACTCCTGTAGTACTGAACAACTTACCTATTACAGTAATTTCTTATTTTCCTTACAATTACCTATTTAGTGTGCACATGTTCTAACCGAATCTCATATCCACTGTAACCTATAACATATGCGAGAGAACATGTCAAAATATCGATGAAATCTTTCCTTCACTATCGTATGACATACTACGAATACCTTTCCTGACATTTTTTCCTCTACCCACAACTACAAACTTTTCAGTGTAGTGTTAAAAGTAATTAAAATGGAGATACTTAATCGGAAACAAAAGCTAATTTTTTGTAGAAAATTATGGAACTGGAGAGGCCTAACTTATTACAAGCTGACATAACCTGTGTCCGGATCATTTTCATAGCCATGTACTCAAAATGCATCCATTGATGTTGTTAGCAGGGTAGGAAGTAATTTTTGATTACGCTTACTAGTATTTTAGCCGTACCGTTGTAAATAATAGCGAAAATAAGGCGCTATTTACCCTCACGGCAGATGACACCGAACACCAATTCTCATGGATAAACGAGAGGTAGCTTACACCATGTTATTGTTACACCAGCAACTTGACGAATAACTCTACAGAGAACATTTTATCATCGGCAGAAGAATGGCAAAAAGATTCGCTACCTCTAAATTACAGACTGACAAGGAGCATGTCAAAGGCGAAATAATAATATTTAGAGTATTAAGCAGGGTCGAATAGTTATAGGGTGAGTAAACGATGCGTATTTTCCATCTGTCCAATCAAAGATACAAAATAAACCAAAAATACCACTACAGTACTACTTCTGGCCGGAAACTGAACTATAATAACCATAAACATTGTGACTTGCAGACAAAGTAGGGCAGGCGGATTGTCGTAGGTCGTTCTTGTGCGCGCATACACAATAGCACAACACACCAGCAATTGATTCGTTTCCCCACTTAATAAGCAATTACCGTTACTGTAACAAACACATACGCTGCGCTATGCATGCACGCTGGTCCGGTCGGGTGATGATCATAACTGTTCTTGACTCTCGTCTTATCTGGAGCACCGAGCTAATGTTTGAGCACGCGACCTCTTTATATTATTATTGTTATTATTATCACACGCATCTATGCAACTCCGTCATCATGGCACAACAGGTTCATTACGTTTTATAGGTCGCTTAACATCGCACAAAAATGCTACGCGACGTTACACAATTGTACGGAGAAACCCGCGCTCTATGTCATAGAACTTGGTTACCACGCTAATTTCGTAACACATCAGTCCGTAGAATTCTTGTACAGCAATCACCACCGCATATGCTCACGGTACGCGAACAATACAATGCGGCTTACCTCTTGAAATGATTTTCATGACTGTAAAGACAACCTGCACACAAACGGACGAAAGACATGACAGAAACTAAAATCCGACTACGATTCCTGCACAAACACTAAGGGTTACATGACTTCCAAGGACAGCCATTACACTATGGCTTCACGAATACAACCAAAATGGAATATTATCAAATGTCTATGTACGCTGAAAACAGTAGATCTAACATTTTTGCTACTGATTCAACAAATATCTAAGTTCTTGTACTACTGGATTTAGCAGCCAGTAGTCCTAATGTGACGATCCCTTTATCTGTCAATGACCGAAAAATGCTGACCTGTGTTGTCGATATTACTTACAAACCGTACAATTTTGTTTCCAGAAGTTCAATTTTGTCGTTTTTTGCAAACGTATTGTCTCTTATCTTGAGTGCCACGAGATTTTATGACATAAAGTAACACCAGCGTCTGAGGAGGGATACTAGACATATAATGTCCTTGACCTTGTTCATATTGTTCTTGCTCTTACCGTTCGAATCACACCTGTTGGAGACCAAATCTGTTACAGAGGCCATGTGTACTGGAAGTAGCGAACTTTAAATACGGATGATGCGAGCGATGGCCATATAGGAGAGTTAGTACTGGTTCGTAACAGACTCTTTTGACATTGTATGATTTTAATAAAAACAGATATCGGATTTAAATAATAATTCTGTGCTTGCAATATACAATCCATGTACAGAAACTTATATATCCTTTGTTGGTTGTAATTATTACTAAACAGTAATACATGCTTAGAATGAAAATATTTGCTATGATTTTAGTAACGTACAACACCAGCTTAACCCAGAGAGAGAGAGAGAGAGCGAGAGAGAGAGAGAGAGTGAGAGACTGCAATGTGTCAGTGTAAAGTCGTGTCAATGACCTCGAATTGCTTCCGACGTCTGCGAGCGAGAGAGAGAGAGAGAGAGAGAGGGCGTTAATATCTGTCGAATAAATATAAACTTTCTAATTTCATATACATGCGCGCGGTACTGACCACAGAGAGAGAGAGAAACATACACAACAAGTGTGAGAGAGAGAGAGAGAGAGAGAATTTAAACTGATAATTGTTTTATTAAAATCTTACAATGACGAAATATTATTATTTCATTGTTTACGATATATATATTTAATGCAAAAATGAATTTTTAAAATTACAATCGTCTGTAAACTATATTTAACTCTTACCGTTCGAATCACACCTGTTGGAGACCAAATCTGTTACAGAGGCCATGTGTACTGGAAGTAGCGAACTTTAAATACGGATGACGCGAGCGACGGCATACCAAGAAATCGAGCGTCCGCTAGTAACAGTCACGGTGAATCTGCAAATACGCGTCTGCAACTCGGCTGTATGTGTTTTGTTTTGCCTCACCCATTATATATTTTTCATATTTTATGCGTAACACTTTACCACACACAGACTTGGCAGTATATTAATTTCTAAAATCGCAGTCAATGACGGTCATGTACCAAAATTAGAAGTAGAACGCAATGAGGTAGGCGATAAATATATTTCCTGGTGATTACATTTTAGTATCGCTAATTACAATAATCCATAAGTAGCACGACGCTTATGTAAAACCGATGACATAAAGAGAGAAGAGGGAGGAGGGGAGAGAGAGTTGATATCGAAGTCGTCGTCAACAATTTACTATAATATAGTTTGAATTTCCCACCGAAGAAAAATGTTGACAGATCTGTTCTATACACACACACAATAATGCAGGATTGGTAACCCTGATCATATATTTTAATATACACTATAATACACACACATATCAAGTTTGAACCCATACATAGGTTGGTAAACCTGATCATATAGATTTAATATACATTATAACACACAACAAATTTGAACTCATGCAAGGTTGGTAACCCTAATCATATATTTAATATATACACTATAATGCATCAAGTCGGAACCCCCCACCATAGGTTGGTAAACCTGATCATATAGATTTAATATACATTATAACAAATTTGAACTCATGCAAGGTTGGTAACCCTGATCATATATTTAATATATACACTATAATGCATCAAGTGATAGAAAGTGAAAGTGATCTAAGCTCGCGAAAGGCGGCATATAAAAAAATAAAAAAATTATATTCGCGGATGCGGTTGGTAAACCTGATCATATAGATTTAATATACATTATAACACACAACAAATTTGAACTCATGCAAGGTTGGTAACCCTAATCATATATTTAATATATACACTATAATGCATCAAGTCGGAACCCCCCACCATAGGTTGGTAAACCTGATCATATAGATTTAATATACATTATAACAAATTTGAACTCATGCAAGGTTGGTAACCCTGATCATATATTTAATATATACACTATAATGCATCAAGTGATAGAAAGTGAAAGTGATCTAAGCTCGCGAAAGGCGGCATATAAAAAAATAAAAAATTATATTCGCGGATGCTGTGGTCCAGATACGCGAAAAAGTCGCGGATCTTGACACAGATCAGCGAAAAAGTCGCGGATGCTGTGGTCCAGTAGAAAGTGAAAGTGATCTAGGCTCGCGAAAGGCTGCATATAAAAAATTATATTCGCGGAAATTAGAAAGTGAAAGTGATTTAGGCTCGCGAAAGGCTGCATATATTCGCGGATATGCAAATCAATTTAATTAAAAAAATAAAAATAACAAATTAAAAAAAAATAAATAAATTTATTCGCGGAAATTCGCGGATGCTGTGGTCCATTTGGGATGCTGCGGGTCCAGCTGATAGAAAGTGAAAGTGATTTAGGCTCGCGAAAGACGGCATATATTCGCGGATATGCAAATCAATTTAATTAAAAAAAATAAAAATATCAAATAAAAAAAATAAAAAAATTTATTCGCTGAAATTCGCGGGCTGATAGAAAGTGAAAGTGATCTAGGCTCGCGAAAGGCGGCATATACGCGAAAAAGTCGCGGATGCTGTGGTCCAGTAGAAAGTGAAAGTGATTTAGGCTCGCGAAAGACGGCATATATTTGAACTTGGCGCGCAAAAGGTGTGAGTGGGGGAATAACGGTACTTGGGTCAGGATCCTTATTTTCCCTCTACTCACTATTAAAAAATTTTTATAGGGTGTTGGAAGACCGCAGATTGAGGAGTGGATGATGTTGCGGAAATCACAGGCATCTCATATGTGCGTATGCATCATACTTTAACTCAAGAACTTGGTGTGAAAAAGCGTTGTTCAAGATGGCAGCCGCATCTGGAGTTGTTGAATTTTGGGCGTCCAGTGAGCCACGTTTAATCTCAAGTGCCTACTTACAAACCGTTGGTTTTGAAGTCCCAGCATGTCCTGACATATTTACAATTTCGTTTTGAATTTCCGTTGGCGCTAAACAATTTTTAACAAAGAATCACACCACGATGTTTGATTTGTTTTTGTCACACCACA
The DNA here is from genome assembly GCA_034769895.1 of Magicicada septendecula. Lineage (NCBI taxonomy): Eukaryota > Metazoa > Arthropoda > Insecta > Hemiptera > Cicadidae > Magicicada > Magicicada septendecula. The sequence goes on along the minus strand of CM068371.1, from coordinate 399,089,336 downwards.
ACTGACCCTCGTATACTTCACAATTAAATTCCTATAATTAGCTTGTTTATAATTTCCTTATTGTCAAATACATTATCGGTGCATAACCTGTTTCTTTAGGAAGCCATTAATTCTTCGGAAATGAAAGTTTCCGTGTCGTTCTATAGGCGCTGCTTTACGATTTCTGTATAAATTTTGTACGCGGAATCTAAGAAATTACCGTTTAAATGTCTAGGATCCTCTTAATGTTTAGAATGTTAATGTTATTGCAAAAACAATTAAGTGACATTTACTTCGGATTAAAAGCAAATTAAAACTTTATTGCTTCCATAATTTATATTCCTCCGTCAGATGAACGACAGCGGCGATCGTGAAATATTTACACAATCGACAATTAAATCGATTCGCACGAAGCCTGAAAAACACGTAGGTGCCGGTGTGCGGAACATTACGCATTCACCGAATGTTCGCGGTGTTGTGTCCTCGCTGCAACTTCCTCAACAGTTTTGACATAAACTTTTATTGTTGTGAAACGCTGTCCACGTAATGGTCTGTACAGGAAGTGACGTCAAACGACTCGAAATGTTTTGCGTTTTTATCTTCTCAAAACGTTTACTAATAAACGGATTTTAATAGGCTTCAGGCTTTTCAAGTTGGCTCGTTTCGTTTTTCGTTTTTTATCACCAGTCATAATCTGAAGTGTTTCTTTTTTGAGGGCCTTAATTTTACGATTATTTGGTGTCTCGGCGTTTTTCGAATAGCGCACGTTGTTTGGTGTTTTTATTTGAGATATTTGGGAAATTGTAAAGTTTGGGAATCACCGGTTCAGAAGATAGAATGGTGCATAATTGTAATCGTCCTAAGAAATATCGATCGTGCAATTCCATTGGCGATTAGTAGGCGGACAAGACATAAATTTAACAACAACCACTGACATGAACTTTAGAATAGTAAGTGATAAAGTTTAGAAAGTAGTGTGACGTTATTTTGCCATCTGGGAAGTAGAGTGACGGATGACGGGGATAAAGAGGGTTAATTACTCCCTCTCTCTTTCTCTTGATTGCATGTGTTTTTTATAGTACCTATTTAAATAAAATAATAAATATTAAAAATTCAGTAAGGTATATCGCTGGTGTGATAAGAATACTGATGGATTTAAAGTTCCAGCAAGTAAACTTCAGCAAGAAGACAACAACACAGTTTTGCTTTGCTTTCCACTGGGTAGTGGAGCGTCTTGTCTTTGCACCCACGGCCTATGCAGCTTCCGGGACGTGCTCGATGACTGCCAGATGAAAACAGTGCTGGACTTTCTTCACAGGGTAATTAAAACTTGAATGGGACACGCCAACGCGGTCATCCGCAAGATGGCGCCGGAATTTGAACAGAATATTTATTATGCTTTAATAGCACTGCCCCTGGTGGCGAAGCGGATGGCAGGTGCCTCCCGCCTGGGACACAGTAGGCAGACGCCTTGAGACGTCGGCCGTTCTCCGCGAGGCAGAGAACCTCCGTGCCGGTGGCAAATGGTAAGGCTAAGCAGTGTGCTAGACAGATGTTTGGGGAAGGATTTCCTTGAGGAGCGTAGGTGATACAGAAAGAAGAGGAAGATGATCGGGGCTATTTGAAATAGCTTGACGAGGCTGACTTTACGGGTGGCCATCAAGAATCGCCCGAGGGCATTTGACCCTGATTGGTGGAGGTGGTGCAGACGTACTAATAGTTTTGAGGTAGGGGAAGGAAGAAGTCGCTGTGTAAGCAAAGAGAGTTTCAGCAAGCGACCGGACAAAAGCAACAAGAGTAGGAACTCGAAGGCCTCCACGAATTACATCATTTCTGACGAGCCAAGGAGACCCCGACAAGGAATGAAGGGTTCTGGATTGAAATTGTTCCAGCTTACACTTGTGAGTGGTCGACAAGAGTGACCACCAGGCGGGAGCAGCGTAGGTCTTCACTGACCAAAGAAACAAGAGATAGATGGTAACTTCAGTTCGCAGAGCCACTGAAATCGGCAGTTATTATTTAAACTTGAACTAGTTATAGTTACAAATATCTCTTAAATTAGTGTTCTTAAATGTGAGAGTTAATATAGAATCGAATAAACGGAGTAATTTGATCCCGGCCATAAGAAACGTACGAGGGTTACCTAATCTAGAGGGTCATTTGTTCGTGTTAGAAACCAGTGGTTTCCAAACTTTTCAGTCCGCGGACCCCCCCCCCCCCCAAATAATTTAAGTATTCACGGACCCCGTCTGAGTTCTGAAATAAAACAAACAGTAAATAAAACAAAATGTTTTAATTAAAATTGTATTAAAATCAAAATTCTCTTAACTTGCAAAATTATAATATTAATTATATCAAACTTTATTTTATGTGAACAATTAAGCTGCTTTTGAACAATTAGCTCTGCAGTATTAGGTTTAGTGTCTTATAATTTAAATATTGAGTCACTCTCGACATCAAGTTTATTTCTTAACTCTGACTTCAAGTACGTGAGGAAGGAGAATGCGGTTTCACACAAATAATTAGAGGGAAACACAGTTGAACGCTTCAAAGCTTTTTTTGCTAGTTCAGGATGGTCAGTCATTACATATATCCAGAAGTCAGCTAGCTGTAATTGCGAAAACTGTAATTTTAATGAACTGTAAGTTGAAAGTTCTGCCAATTAATCCTGTTTTTGTAGTGTAAGAGAGAGGTCTAGTCAGTTCGGCTGACAAACAGATCTGTTACACATGATTTAAAGACCTGATTAAAGCCGTTAGTTTGAAATAACTTTTACAGTTACAATTAGTTTGAACCCAAAACAAAAATACTGGAATCTTCTAATAATTGTTTTAAGATTCTAAAATTTAGATTTTAAAGCATAAAATTTCAGAGAAAATTACGGTATATTCTGATTTTTCTTAAAAGTGTTTGCGGACCCCCTGAACATTGTCGCGGACCCCACTTTGGGAACCACTGGTGTACACCATTACCAAACAGTAATCGTTGTTGCAGTGGTGTTGCAACCTGTACGGAACCGTGTGATCGTCGGTCGGCCAAGGAGGATTTATCGTTACTTAATTAACTCAATCAGTGAATGTACCTTATATCGTGACGACTCAACAACAAAGATTTACAACACCGTTTAGATGAGCGTAATACTTATAACGCTTCACACTTATAACACGTGTTATATATAGTATTTTATTTGCTATTATACTTACCGCAGTACTCATTTTGTTACCAACTTACAAAATAATAGCATTTTTTATTTAAAAAATTAATAGAAATCAAATATATTTTTTGTAAGTATGTTACTTGGTTACCTTGAGATACCGGCTTCGGGTTCAAGGTAGCATCATAAAATCAAGATGCCCTCAGCCGATGGAATTGACACCTCGGTGTAATATGTAGGGTAACAGTACGCTGGACCGTAGTGCCACATTACCTCTCTTATATGCCGTATGGCTAGTAAGTAACGTTCCTACCTTTCTTCCATCCTAAGGTTACGAAACATTCCGAGTTACAAAAATCGACCTTACATTATTACATATATAGAGTGGTCCATACTTGAAAAAACACCAAGAGAGGCTCCGCACCCTTGAAAGGTGGCAAACATCTTGGGACGAGGAGACGAGAAGGCGCTGGACCGCGTTGCTGATGAAACATGTGAGGCCGTGGATTGAGAGAAAGCGTGATGAAGTCGGTTTCTACATGACGCAGCTTCTGAGCGATCCTGGATACTTCCGATCCTACATCCATAAAATGGGTAAAGCCTTGTTTGTAGACTGCCTGTACTGTCCGGTGTAGAGGATAACGCGGAGCACGCCAACTTCAACTGCGATATAGGTGGGCCACAAGACGAGCGTCTCTGGTTATCGATGTAGGACTGATAGTATCGTCGAAGCCATCATGCTAGGAGGGGAGGATGTCTAGAATCATGTGGCACATTACACAGATGGCATCCTTCGGGAGAAGACGGGAGACTTAGAACGTCTGTAAAGTAGATCAATGTTGATGTAAGCACATTGGACGCAGCAAAATGGCCTAGTCTGAAGTAGTGTGACAAACGGTCCCAGGTTAATACTCTTTCCACGGAGGCGGGGCTTTAGTGGGTAGTCCACTTGAGATGGGAGTCCCACACTTCTTGCATAATGCATTTCTTCCTCTCCTCCTTAAAACAAAAACTGACAAAAAAAGAATTTTTGATAACTTCTAGCGTTGAAAGGTATTGTGAAGTTAGATCATTGATTGCACACAATTTGAAAACGTCTACGTCAACGATTCGAGAAAACTTATCGTCATCTTCAGGACCTGTACACGCCCAATAGAAATAATTATTACACACATGATGAGCATTAATGTGTAAGGTATATTATAATTACATGTTATTAACATAATAATCGTAAAATTGTTGGATGTGACAAAATCGATGAGGCCTCGTCCATTCCATTTTCCATTCTTTCTCCATGACATCACATTATATTTCTTAAGTGAAATCTTAATTGAAGCAGGGAACCGAGAACAGCTCTAGAGTTGGCCTGATCAATAGCGGAGTACGACAAGGGTGTCCATTACCACCTTCTCTTTTTAATTTATATATTGACGACGTCATACAAAACTGGCAGATGTGTCTTCCGGAGCATTTTATGTGTGTTCCACTCTGCAGTTGACACTTTGTTGTTTGCGGACGATCAGGCTATTCTGTCGGATTCGGAAAACAGATGGCAGATTGGTATACATTTGTTAAATCGAATCTGCAAAGAATCTAGATCACAAATGTCCACACTTAAGACCAAGGTGATGGCTTTTCGTGTAACCGATCCCGTACGGGTAAAAATTGTTATAGATTGTACTGTCCTGGAACAAGTCAGCAATTTTGAATACCTGGGCTACAGTGTGTCTTATAATGCATGCAACGACGTTGTGAATAAGTCGCATAAGTTCAACCTTATGTGCGGGACCATCAGGCGAACACTTAAGTCAGCAAGTACAGGAACACGCCTAAAATCCTACAAGGTGATGGCTCTTCCCACACTTCTTTATGGGTCTGAGAATTGGACTTTAACGAAAGACCAGGCCAGTCGTATCCAAGCGGCTGAAATGAGATTTCTCAGGCACGTGGCAGGGTATACTCGCCATGATCATAGGAGAAATACAGATATACGGCAGGAACTGAATATTATGAGTATACTCGACAGGATCGCCCAGTATCGCCTGAATTGTTGGAAACATCTTTGCTGAATGGATGACTGCTGCATCCCCAAACAACTACTGTATGTCATTATAAGCCGAGGGGACGGAGAGGTGTCCGAGGAAGCGCTGGAGTGACCAGCTCTAGACTTTGGCTGTTTGAGACCGGAACAAACCATCCTTGGTTTGATCCTTGCTAATGACGATTTCATAATAAATTATGTGTAAAAGTAATATGTGTGTGTAATGTATGTGTAATTATACATGTGTAAGAACTATTGTCTATTACTTTTTGTAAGTAATAGACACACACACACACATTCATAGAGAAAACATTTATTACATGTGTATACCTATTTATTATTTCTGTATTGCCCGTATATATGTCCTGATGATGACAAGAAATTTTATCGAAACGTCGGTACAAATATATTTGAAAACTGTGTGTACTTAATGACCGAACATTAATAAAATATTCCATCATTTATTACTTAGCCTCGCTAATAAATTAGAGATAACATCTATTGTGAAGTGATGATGGGCCACATTATATTTATAAATAAAATATGTGAGCAAAAACTCAAGTATTAAAGTACAGATTTTGGAAAATTTTGTCGGCAATTTGTATGTATACTTGTAGCCTGTGTGTGTGTGTGTGTGTGTGTGTGTGAGAGAGAGAGAGAGAGAGAGAGAGAGAGAGAGAGAGCGACGTCGCGCCCATTTCATTGTACACAAATAAATATAAATAAAATATACGAGTCCCCCAATCTTCCTATCTACTAAACTGAAGCTATATAGAATTCTGATCAGGTCAGTGACAATATATGGATCAGAAGCTTGAGCCTTTACAACTCCACTTTATATCTCTATTTTAAAAGTGTTTCATCGGAAAACAATAAGGAAAACCTATGGCCTTATGGTCAAATAAGGAGAAATCTTGAGTATGAGGGACGACTGTATGGTAGGCTAGTTGCTATAGTTGGAGGAGGAGATACAGTACGGCTTATTAAGTTCAGAAGGATTGGCTGGTTAGGATATGTGGAGAGAACGGATGGAGACAGGCAACACAGGAGAAGACAGGGTTGAGAATCCCGTATGGTGACGTGGTAGTAGCGAGAAAGGTAGGACGACCGAGAGGGCAATGACTGTGAGAGCTTGAAGCCAGTTTGGGAAGAACGGAAATTAGAAATTGGAGGCGACTAGCGGGAGAAAGAAGTGAATAGTGAAGGAAGCCAAGGCCTCTGATGATGGAGAAGAAGAAGAAGAAGAAGAAGAAGAAGAAGAAGAAGAAGAAGAAGAAGATGAAGATGATGAAGATGATGATGATGATGATGATGAAGTTGAAGAAAACATACAGATAAAATAACAGTAAATGATAGTTAATGAGACACCAACAACTATAAATAAATAAGCGAATGACTCCCTTTGCAGAATCCAGATAACTAATAGGTGAACGAAATCCCCTATCTTAGAAGCGTTTGGCAGCTGCTTTGTCTGTTTGCTGTTTAATCGCATATGCGGCTATTAAGAATATCAGCGTATTTGAATCATTATTTGAAAAGATTCCACCTTTCTCGCAGTTTTATGTGGCAGCTTGGGTCATCGGAAAGATATTTGAACAAAGATGTGATTCTAAAGGAGGTGAAAGATTGCATCGGACGGACTATTGCCACAATGTAAATATAAGGCAAGAACTCGGCCGACTGATCACATTGCAAAGGGGGGCACATGACTGGAACCCGCAAGGGAAGAGAAGACGTGGTAGACCCAGAATGTCGTGGCAGCGGACAGTAGAACGTAAGGACAACGGCAGGGTGAAGTCGAAGCCCTGGTTAGCAATAGGGCAAGACGGCGAGTGATAACCCTCGTTGTGTGTGATAGCCCTCTGTCACAACGAGTTAAGGGAAACAAGTGAAGTCAGTGATAATTTCTACTTCAATAGCGTAAACATCTTTAAGCTGCCAAACAACAGAAAATGGTTACCGACTATTGATGAGCACTCCAGCAATACTTTATTCTTGTGTACTCTACTTCTTGTACTGGAAAAATAATACGTACTTTTTTTACTAATATAATACATTTCAATTTTACGCTGTCTTCTAGTCTACTGCTGAACAATTAAGCATATTAAAATATTCTTTTCAACAAATTTTCATTTGTAGGCTACTATATGTATTTATTTTACTGCTTTTCTCTTCAAACAAAAGTGCCTTGGTAATTCAATATGTCGGATAATCCGGCGTGATCAAAGTCCAGAGCCCGTCGGTATATCAAGGGATCGCTGTATTTGGAGTTCACCCTACCTATTTCTGATGTAGCCAAAACGTTGTTTCTTCCAGGTTTTTGTCTAATTATTTTATTAGCAATTAAAATATAGATTTTATGCGCCAATCTGCTGGTTATTGTCCAATCCAAAATAATCTACAACTAAATGACGTGATGAGGTATCCTTCGTGGTCCTTAAAGGTCGGATGGGCAAACCCGTCTTAATCTATTGATAATTGCGGGCTGTAGAAACGACACGAGCAGCGGGCTAGGACGGTCGTCAAGTATCGCATGAATGACTTCACTCTTCACTGACTTAGTCTGTATCTATCGTATGACTGGACAATTACCGGTCCCTAGACCTCGTTCCATAAGTGCATATAGGTTTGAGGATATTTTTGTTGATAAGTAGTTTGTTGTCTGTAGATAACATTCTTTGCGTATCAGCCAGTCAATTTTCTTAATTCTTGTATCTAATTATTTTCTTTTCTGTTTTACGTGATGTTTCCAGTTTAGAGTCTAAGTGAAGATCTGCTGGGTACTAGTCTATTGCTTCCTGTGGTATTTTGAGACTGTGGTTAAGATGGTCTGTGGGGCAGTTCCCTCTCTGTAAGGTTAACGTAATATGTGTGATGATTTGGCCTTCATTTTTTTCCATTTCCGAAGTCATCTCCTAACGAGACTCAGGTACTCTTGAAGAGTAGTCGAAGCGACTACATGCGACTTCAATAGTTGAAAAGATGGCCGTGTCGAATTAGTTGAATATTTAAACACAAATATTCCATTACAGTCAACGTTCAAGCAGAGAGTTCGTTAACTTAACTATATAAAGTATAATTTGCGATCATATTATAGGTACAATAGTTCCAGTAAGTTACTGAATAAATTTACATATTTACAAAAGACGACGTTATCAGTATCTCAAACGTGATATAATCAAATATTCATTACCAACGTTGTTTTCAAAACTAATGGCTGAAAACTACAGCTCCGCTAAATTTAGTTCAGAAAATAAATCACCTTTTAGTGAAGTTGCGCGTGACATTTATAGACACGGACCGAATCCCCCGGTTTGATATCCATCCGAAGGGTGTGAATCTAGGTCAGGCACAGTGAAATCAATATCAATATCTCGCTGCACGCACGTACACACACACACACACACACACACACACACACACACACACACACACACACTGCACTGTAAAAGCTCAGAGTTCAGACGAGTGTTTCGCGGAATCAATAATTGAGTCAAACGATAGCGACGGAGTTAATACGGTAGCCTGGTATACGATGTAGAATCAAATGAAAAACCTTAAATACATCTAGGAAAAAGATAAAGTCATTCGTTTATCCCCCGTTATAAGTGTTAAGGGAAGCTGTAACCATATTTATGTGATTGGTAATCACAAGATGACTGTTATTTATTGGAAAAGTTTTATTTATTTATAAACAATCTATCGATACCAGAAATAAATAAATTATAACGGTGTCTTGAGAATAAAGACTACATGTTTTTTCATATACAAATTCTTCTAAAATCACGTAGGTGGAAGCCTCTTATGTGTATAGTTCAATTATACGAGCAAGCTAATAATGTTTAAGAATGTATTATCAATGGAGTCAGTAATTATTATTTATGACAAAAAGTAAAACATTTCCTTGCTGCGCAAATAAGTAAAGTAATTTATTTATTACTTCATTATTCTGAAATTAATACATGTAATGCTATTCTTAATAACCGGTACGGACGCCTTCTAATCGTGAGGTCTGCTATTTGCGTGTAACTGCTATTTAACGGTTTCCATAACAACCAGGCGTAAAACAGCCGTAACCAGGTCTGACGGTTTCAAGCCAATTACCACTGCTGCTATCTAGTGGATCTGAGATTTCTTATACTTGTGGCGAAAAAAGTCTAAATATTACAATATTACACTGTTCAAAGTAAGTAGATAGTTTTACTTCCATGTTCCTTAATTTTTTACTGTTGTTTAAATTAGTATTTCAAGCGATGGAAGTTTGAAACAAATAAATCCTTACTGGGTAGAGATCGTAACATTAAGAATCAATTTTATATTGAAAAAAAAATTGTATTGAAAATTTAAAAAATTGTGCCTAAATAAACTTCAAATTTTTTATGAAGAGCAAGAAGATTGGCAAACTTCTGGAAAATGATCACTGGCCCACATAACTAGACAGGATTTTAAATTGTTGGATTTTAACAAAAATTTCAAAAATTAAGGCTTTCTAAAAGTTACCCGATTTTTTCATTTTGGTAAAACATTTATGTAATTATTTCGGTTCAGACGCGCATTCACGGGAGGGGGGTATGGTGATTTCAGACGAAATTTTAGCATCGTTTAGTTATTGTAGAATGGTTTTCTGATTGTGAGTATGACACAAAATTCATATCACATTATGTAGGTTCATGCTGTTATTTCTAAAATTCCTATAAAATTTAGCTTACCAGTATGTTAATTTTCTTTGATACATACCACAAATGAGTAATGTGTATTTAAACTGTAAGTGAATATTATTAAAAGAACAATGAACTGACAATCACGGATATGATTTTATACTTATATGTTAATATGTGCTGATAATTAACACACTGTATTTTTTTCTTCAGTCATTCCTATCATTTTTCTTTAGACGTTTAAGGAATGGTTCAATTTTTCGTACCCCCCCCCCCCAAACACCTTGCTTGATCCGCCGCCCTTTTTTGGCTACACGTTTTCTTTCGAACTTTGTTTTTATTATTTATTAACTATTTTTAGTAAAGGTTTTCATAGAGCCCCATAATATACACTTATTTACCAATGACAGACTTATACATTAAATTACTTATCTAAATTTTTTAAAAGTATTTTCCGCTCATCGATTTAAATATGTGTAAGGTTTTAACTCCATTTGGAAAGACATACCGTACTGACTTCGGGTTTCAATAGAAATTAGATTACTTAAGCGCCTGTTAAGCCGCCCAATTAGGTTGATGGCCAAAACATTAAAACAAGGAATCAGACAATTCGAAGGCAAATGAATAAGTAAAAAAAAAATTTAATAATTATTTTTATCTGCACTTCCATAAATGATACTTGCGTTATATTTCTAAATAATCCCCTGCAACTTTTATTCACTTGGTCCATCCCTTAGTGAGTTTTTTAATTCCTTCCTGAAGAAACGATTCTGTCTCGTGTACAGCCAATTCCTCACCGGTTCCATGGTTTCTTCATCTTTACAAACATCGTTTCTCTCGCACTGCTTCTTTCAAAGAACCCAAAATTTTGTAAACCACTTTGAGCCAGGTGCGAACTGTATGCTGGTTGCTTCAGCAGCTTAAAACCAAGATCTTATAGATTTTGTTAGACGTCATTTATTTTTTCCGTATGAGATCGAGCGTTTTCCAGAAGCAAATCACATTTTTGAAAATTTACTACATTCTTTGTACATCATTTTTTGCTTAAGAAATCGCAGTATCTGACAGGATTTATTACGAGCTACTGTTTCACTTCAGGTGTAAAGTGAACGCTGTTAATTCGCGTAGATATTGTCACTGTTATTTAAAGGTCTACTCTGTCGTTGTTAATAACAGAAGTCAATCCCAGCATTTTTATACCTGTCACTGCGCTCGAAGATTTTGGTACCGTTCAGAAAACAGTTTCAGTGTTACTGCTGCGTTCTATGCTGAATGCTGAATACCCGCGCTTCGCTATGTATTAGAAAAAAATAGAAAGTAAATTTTCAATCCAGCTTATATTCAATGTGCTAACTTTAACTACTGGACTTTCATTTGACTAAATAAAACAGTTTGCAATTGAAACTAACATATTAAAAATTGGACACATATTATTATCATATTATTGATACAGGAATATAAGAAATGGGGACTAAAGGTAAACATGAATAAACAATATACATGGCAATAGGTGACCTTCATCAAGACTTGATATTGGAGGAAGACATGGGGAAGATTTCATATACAGAGGAATACAAGTATTTAGGGGTGACAATTACGGCCAGTGAGAAGCAAGACAAAGAAATACAATCCAGAATTAATTTGAGGAAGATAACTATATCTACATTAAATGGAATCCTGTGGAATAAGCAAATTACAGCAGAAACTAAAATTACAATATTTAAAATAATTGTTAGAAGTATCATGACTTACGGCTCAGAAGTTAGGACTACTAATAAACACACAAGAACAAAATTAATGACAGCAGAGATGTACTTTTGGAGACGTTCGGCAAGTATATCCACACGTGAGAAAATTAGAAATGAAGTCATTAAGGACAGAATGAATGTGAAAAATTCAATTGATGATTTTATCCAAACAAAAAAATTACAATGGTATAGACACACGTAAAGAATGGCACAGGAAAGATTGCCCAGGAGAGTTATGGAATGCACCCCACCAGAAAGAAGGAAAAGTGGAAGACCACCATCACCTGGATTGAATAAATTCAGACTATATTGAGGGAACGAGAAGTTGAAGAAGATCTTTGGATGGACAAGCAGCAGTGGAAGATGAGAATTCAATCACTTCTGTAATCTTTGGTTCCGTAAAATGTGTAAACATTGTACAGCCGGAAATAAAATAATAATTATTATCATATTATTATCGATCCGTGTTTGATTATTAATAAATAAATGATCAACATAAAAAATAATTGTGATAAATCGTAGAAAATATGTTCTAGTTTAACAGAAATTCATGTGGAGTTTAGAAAGAAATTATATTAATGGAACTTAAATTAATGGCTGTAGATATTGCCATCATTCCTGAAACTAAGAAGAAGCTTGACGGTTCAACCGAATTGGCGGACTACATATTAATATACAGTAGGAACCGTACAGCTGGGAACCGTGCAGCTGTAGCAGCAGTAGGCCTAATGAAAAAGAAGCGGTTGAAAACAGGATTCGTATTTACCATTTTGTAAATGAGCGTATAATAACAGTACGGTACAAAACCATAAGGAGGTACACAATATTGGTGGCTGTATATAGCCCAGAGGATGGTCGCAGAGAAGACTCAGAAGAATTTTACAGGATCTTACAGAAAGTTGTCAATAATATAAATATGAATGATTATGTTAAAATAGCAGGGGATGTCAATTCACGTGTTGGAAACTCCCCTATAAGAAATATGTAATGGGATGTCACGGCAGAAGAACGGAAAATGGAAATGGACGACACCTCATCGATTTTGCCACATTCAAAAATTTTAGAAATTTAGTTAATGGGAAAATAGGAAATTCAGTGGAGGATACTAGGGTTTTTAGAAGATGTGACGTTGAGTCTGACCATTTCCTGCTCGTATCAAAAATATGAGAAAAGCTCGACCTACAGAGCGCCAGCGCTCCGAGCAAACTTTTAAAGTACACCTGCTCCAAGATGAAAGTATGAGACCCGGATGAATCAGTTTGCACAACAAAAACCCATCAGTAGCAATATAAATCAAGAATGGAGTAACATCAGAGACGTCATATCACAAGCAGCATTTGGGGACAAAACGTAAAAGGTATGGAAACCGAGGCTAACAGGTATGGGATGACGATATTAGACAAATAATAGATGCTAAAAAGCAGGCATACCTGAAACATCTAACCATAAACACTGATCAGACGAGATGTGAATATAAGCGCTGCTGTGCAATTGCCAGAAGAGAAATCAGGAAAATACATGGGATAAATAAAGTGATATAGTGATATATCACTATGTACATGGCAGGCAGGATAAGGCTTACAAAATATTAAAGCATTTAAATCGAACGGAAAGGGATAACCTGAAGATCAGTAATATCTCAGAACAACAATGGCTTGAATACTATGAGCAGCTATGGACACACGATCAACTGGAAGAAACAACCTGTGCTGATATCAGTGACTGTGTGGACCCAGTAACAATGGACGAATTGTTAATTGCTCTACACCGCTGGAAACACAGAAAATCATCAGGCTCTGATGGGCTGAACGTGGAGCTTATAATGTATGCACCAGCCTTGCTTCATGATCGTTTGCTGCAGTTCATCAATCTATGTGGATCACTGGATCAGGAACTCGTCATGTTCCTGACGACTGGCGGATAGCAAAGGTAATTCCCATAATCAAGAAAAGTGTTCGTAATGACTGCAGGAACTACAGAGGAGTCAGCCTTCCTAATACTTCATATACATTATATGCATCTACGTATATTAAGAATACGGCTGAATGCAATAACGGAGACCATGCTTTCAGAGGCCCAGAACGGTTTCAGAAATGGCAGATCATGTTTAGATTGTATATTTTCAATAGCCCACATCACTGACAAGTGTAGAGTATCAGCTGCCCACATACATAGCTTTCATCGACTTCGAGAAGGCATTTGACAGAGTGAATCGGAGCAAACTATGGGCAGTAATGGCAAGGAAAGGGATCCCACAACATCTAATCAGAGCAATACAGAGTCTGTATATGGAGAATAAAATCTTAAAAGAACCAGGGAAACCGATAACAGCTCCTAGAGTTGGCCTGATAAATTGTGGAGACAAATGGAGGTAAAGTCAAAAGGTATTAATAAATATAGGTTCAAGAGAATTAAGAGTAGAGTTTGTGAGAAGAGTTTCAAGACAGAAGAAGGACGTGTTGGTAAGTTAGTAGCATGGACAGCTGTATCATCAAAGCGTAAGAACAATCAGTTTAATTAGTAAAGTTTTAAAAGGAGTTACTCTCTTGTAGAGTATTATGTAACGAATATATTCAAAACAGAATTAACACTGTTGCACACCACTACAGAAAAATTATTCCGATTATCGCTTTCAAGCTTCACAGCTCATCATAGGATTATAACCATTATCAAAACTTTATTAATTGAATATATTTAAATAAAACAACAACTATACAGAAAATAATTGCTTAAAATTAAGTCAGACAGTAACATAATTATTTTCAAAACAGTATTTACTTTATACGTACGCGTTTAAATGCTGCAGGATATTTCTTATTTTTCAAAACGTAACTAAATTTGACAAACACTGTACACGCCCTAGTGTTATCCGTCGTTTTGTTTCTATAGTCTGATCACTTTTACAGCTTGCCGTTTTATGTGTGTGTGTGTGTGTGTGTGTGTATATATATATATGTATATATATATACACACTGTAACATAACAAAATTATCACACTAAACATTTGAATTAATGTTACATGAATAAAAGAGAAAGTTCCATAGTGAGTGAGAAGAATAAATTGTTTAAGGATTACACTAGAAACTGTATAATTAAGTCTATAAAATGTTAATAAAAATGGAAGATAATAAAGAAAACCATTAATTAAAATAACCTACTATGAAAAAACCAGTTAAACCAGCAGTATACCCAGTAGATTGGGGAAGCAGTACAAAAAGGGAAGGACCATAAAAAAGGAAATAATCTGTCATGAAACCATTTTAATAAGGAAACTACTAATGTGATATTTGAAGAAGGGACGAAACATATCAAGATTCCAACAAAGAGACCAGAAACAGGAAGAGATATGCCAAAACAAAATGTTAATCATATAATAAATACCATGAGACAAAATTGGAACCGATATAGGTAAACCCCAAACCAGTTACAAGATACAATACTATAAAAACAAATTGTATATTAGTTGTAAGTGTAACATGTCAAAAAATATGTCAAAAGAGACTACCATAGAGTAGAACTCACTAAAAGGACTACCAGAGTGTAGAATACAATAAAGTGAAGTGAGATAACAAAATTAAGGACTACAGAGTGTACAGTGAGAAACATAGTTAAAAAATCTATGAAAAAATCTTCAATGAGGTTTAAGTATTATAAAAAGACTACCATGAGTGTAGAATAATAATAATAAAACCATTGAAATGAAAGACGGTCTAAGGACTGACAACATTACTAGTAATAAGAGTTTTAAATTAGATATAAGAAGGACTATTACATATAAAATGTTTTCTTTAATTATAACTAAATAAATGGTGAGGACAAAAATACCAAAGGACAGTTCATAACTGAAGGTATGCCTAATATTAAGATGTTTATTATTTATTATTAATTAAATAATATTTTAGATGTAAGGTGTAAATAGATACACGAGGTTTTTTATCACAGTTAAAGTGTTTTCATAAGAATAATACATACACAAGACAGTTAGTGACTGACAGTGTTACTAGTAATAGGAGTTTTTTATGTTTTCTAATTAAATTATGTCTAGGATAAGCTATGTTGTTATCATTTGATGATACAGGAAAAAATAATAGGAATAAGATGTTTTTGTTCAAATTAGGTGATATATGGAAAATAGTTGATAATAAGATGTTTTTGTTAAAATTAGGCATAAGATGTTCATGTTATGGTTCAATGATGTTATTAGTATAAAAAAAAGTTTAGTAGATACAAGATATTCTATTGTAATTAAAATCATGTCATTTAATTTTCCATTGTGTAAGTCAGAGAGGCAAGTAGGGCATAAAAATGTAATAGTTTTATTCAAATCAGTAAACCATGTATAATGTACAAACAGACCCACCAAGACACTATGTTTGTAAACACAGAATGGCCTATAAACCAAAAAAACTATCTATCAAAGAATTAATCTATGTAATAGGAATAGAATTCAATACATACAATACAGAAATTGAAAATATAATTAATACAGATACAGTTAATAGCAAATAGAATGACAAAAGAAAGAAAACTAACTTCTTTTGGAAACAGTCAAAAATAGGCTTATGATAGTAATCAAATCAGACTAAACAGCAAATTAATCAATATTGAAATGTTTTAATAACCAAATTATTAACAACAAAGTAATTACGGAGTTATTAGGAGTATTCCATGGAAATATTATACCGAAAAAACAAATAAAAACCTTTAAAACACTGAATTTGTACAAAATATGAGACATACAATAATTATCTAAAATTGTAATTTTTGGGCTTAAATGAGTTTGAAACAAACCCAGCTATATATCAAAAGATGTAAAATTAAATAATCAATATTACTGAATAGTTAGATTCATGTAAAATTAAGAAATATTGGAAATACAGTAAAAAATAAGAAAACTTGTTATGTATAGTTAGATAGTGAAACAAGTCTTAGACAGATATTTTATAATTAAACAATATGAAGAGGAAAAAGACATACCACAAATTGCCCTAAAACGACGACGTTGCGTCGGTTAGTCTATTGTTAATCGCAAAGCTGAACAGTTGAAAAATGTATTAGTGGAGTTTTGAAAACCAAATAATTTATATTAAAACCAAGTGTGGTTATGTGGCGTGTAACGGAGATGAACTAACAAGTGAAATAATATTATCTATCTATGTCTAACACTTCACAAGTTTCCAAAAACACAGAATAACACCATAAAACTTAACGCCAGAAATCGACAGCCATTTGAACAAATTTTGGAACGAATTCACAAAGAACCAACACGCATATTTGAACACTACACTACACAAGAGATCCATCCAGAATTCGACATCGCAGACGACGAGGGGACATTCAACACGATATTTTGGACCAACACCACTTTGCAGAAAAAGGGAACATCATTTTATTTCTGTGGGAGAAGTTCTTCAATTCCAACGGCGTCATAGCAGTTAAAACGAGCAGACGGCGGCCATTGCTGAATTTCTATAAAGACGACCGGCCAGGGCTGCCTGGAGCAGAGTGACGTCATTTCTTCGACTTGGTTCGAAATTTAAATAATTTCTTTCTAATTGACAATTGTAATAATAATTCTGTTCTATTTCAGATATTAACATTTAGTTTAAGAATACCTGTTAAATGTATCTTGTTCCTTGCCCTCTGACCATTTCGACTCGTTAAAAGAACCATAAATTTAAACTTGTAAAAAATATATCTGTTGATTTTTCTCACTGCCGACTGTGGCGAATATTAGCCAGTGCCTGGGACATGCGCAGTCTGACTGGTGCACAATTTTGAATGAATAAACGCAAATCAGTATTCAGTTACCAGCATTGTTTTTATTTCTACTATTAATGTTATTATTATTTTTTATTAAGCAAAAACATAATTCACATTGAGAGAATAGAAATAGGAGGAAATTACAAACTCAAATAATTAATAAATTATTAATTAATTTAATTAAATCATTCAGTCAAATTCGATACAAGCACAAGAAAAAATATTTGCAAAATTTTTAAAGTTTGATGTATTTGTTATTTAACAATCAAACACACCTAGTTATAACATATTCTTGTTATCAATATCTTTATATTTTGTTTATTATTACACTTGAAATTATATTACCATTTGACTACCCTAACAGTGGGACTTTAAGGAGTCAGACTGACCCAGTGATAAACAGAATATCAATACGTATCAACACATATCAATTCAATTTAATTTTTATATTTTTATTTTTATATTTGTAATATTAAATAATATTACAAATTGGCGTCCAACTTAAGGGGCTTTAAATAGGAGGTAATAGTGTTGTAAAATAAGGACGAGTGTCCAATTTCCTATTTTTAGCTTGGCAACGGTCAACAGGTCGGAAGAGGGAGCGAGATGCACAGGAGAGCTACATCAAGAAAAAGGGCTATGGAGGCCGAGCAGGAGATAAACATGGAGGATAAAGAAGCGACACCAGTGGAAGATGTGGAGTCAATGTTACCGCCAGCAGAACCAAATAAGCCTGCACCACAGAAGGAACAGCTGGAGAAATCCACCGCAAAGGAAGATACAAAATTTGATCAAATGATGGAAATGTTACTTAGAGAATTTAAAACGACGAAGATGGAAAGAAGAAGAAGAAGCTGGAAGAGAATAGTAAGAAGCTGGAAAATGATAACCAACAATTGAAGGAGGAATTAAGTAATAAAATTGGAGATACCAGTAAGAAGATGGAGGAGAAGATGGAGGAGAATAGTAAGAAGATGGAGGAGAGTAGTAAGAAGATGGAGGAGGAAATGAAGAATGATAATCAACGATTGAAGGAAGAGTTGGGCAATAAAATTGGAGATACTAGCAAGAAAATGGAGGAGAAGATGGAAGCAAACAGTAAGAAGATAGAAGAGAAGATGGAAGAAAATATTCAGAAAATCGAGGAGAAGATGGAGGAAAATATCAAGAAGATGGAGGAGAAAATGGAGGAAATAAAAACTGACAATAAACAATCGAAGGAGGAATTGACCCAGATAAGCCAGAAACTGGAAGAAATCAATAAAAAGATGGAGAATAATAGTCAGCAATTGAGGGAAGAATTGAAGGAGACGAACCAAGAGAACATGAACCGGTTAGACGGAAGAATGGAAATATTGAAGGATGAATTGAGCCAGAAGATAGCTGAAAACAATGAGACAATCAGCAAGAAAGTAGAAGAGGAAATAACGGTAATCGAACAAAGGGTTACCAGAGCTGACGAAAAATGGAGTCAAACCGAATAAGAAGTACGGAGTATCAGGACAGAAATAAATACGAAGGTTAACACCATTGAAGAAACGACTAGGAAGACATTGGAGGAAAAACTAAAGGAAACACGGGAAGACTGGGAGCGAGTGCAGGACCGATTCACAGAAAAATGTGACGGCATAGAAGCTGCTGTGACCAGTATCAACAGTCAGGTACGACAGAACCAGACCGATATAGACCTATTCCATAGTCGACCGACAACCATTACCAGTTGTCCCAACAGTGAAAATCGTGAAGGGATTAACTTCAGGTTTTATAAAAATAAACCCATGGAATTCCTAGCAAGAATTGAGGAATACTTTGCCAAACACAGAGGTAATCGCTGGAGGGAGAATAAAGAGGTGCTGGACGAATCGTTCAAAGAAATAGCAGACAATTGGTGGATGGCGATAAGAGACGAGGTGACCGACTATCAACAATTCAGAAGGCTATTCAAAGCCAAATATTGGTCGGAATCAACGCAAAATATCGCCAGAGACGGGATATGCCATGGGAAGTACAACCCATATGGAAACCAAACCTTAACGGCGTACTTTTTAGGAAAGGTGTGCGTGGCCAAACACCTAGAGCCCCGAATACCGGAAGAATGCCTGGTCAGCAAACTCTCATACCACTACGAGGAGGATATTATCAGAGCCAGACGAAATAGTCAAATAAAGACGGTGCAAGCCATGACCAAGCTTTTAGAGATGTACGAGCACGAAGACTATTACCGTCAAAGTCGCAGGAGGTATGAAAAGCAGGAACCAAGGAATAACAACAATAATTTGAATAATAATAATAATCGGCAGAATGTGGGTAATAATAATAATAATTATAATTCCACAAATCGGAATAATGCCGAGTACAATTATAACCCCAGAAATAACAATAATTTGCCCCGTTTTAACAACAATAATAATAATAGTAATATTCCTCGCATAAATAATAGTAACAACAACCACAACAATAATAATCATAATAATAATAGCCGTCCACAAAATAACAACGGTTATTATAATCATAATAGTAACTATGTTCCAAATGGTCAGAGGAACCCCAACCTTTCTAATAATAATAATTATCACGGTAATTATAACCGAAATTACCCAAGTGGAGGTAACCACAATTACAGGGCATATCGACCTAATGTTAACTACATCCGAGCAGAAGGCAGTGGACACAGGAGGTACCAGCCTCAACGAAGGAGCCGATACTACGAGTACGAGACTTTCCAAGGGAGCCAGGGAAGTAATCGGTACAGAGAGTACGAGCCCAGACGTAGTTCCAGCCTGGATAATCAGCGAAGACTACCTGTAACAGAAGCCCAACCAGACGATCGAGCAGAACCAAACGAAACAGCCTCAGGACTTCCAGCTGACGCTTCCAACGGCCTGACCCGTAATGAAGCGGAACATTTAAACGAACGGAGGCAGTAATAAAATCCAATGACCCTTTACTGCTCCAATCTGCTGGGTTTAATCAAGTAGGTATGAATGTGAAGAAAAACAGAAAAAATTTTACCATAATATACAGCAATTATTTAAAGGATATCCGTAAGGACCTATTAGAAGAAAGTGAGCTTAATATTAAAAATAATGATAATGAAATAATATACATAATCGCAGAAATTGAAGGTATTTCTGTTCCTATAATGATAGACACTGGAGCCAATGTCTCCATAATAAATCGAAATGAATTGGACCGGATACAGCAGGAATGCCATAAAAACTTACCGGTACTACCTATTAATAGCATTGTACTTGTAGGAGCTACCGGCCGACAGAACAAGACCATAAGAAAGCAGGTATCCCTCAATGTCAAAAGTCAGGGCATTAGTGTGGATATGATATTTCTTGTTGCAGCCGGATTACCTTTCAACATCATGATAGGATGCGACATATTGCGCCGAAACTCAGCAATTATCGACTTGTGCCGAGGAAAGGTATCACTCTTTGCTGAAGGTTCAACCTGGATAGCCAATTTAACTGATAACAAGACTTTAGACTCCAGAAAACTTCTCGACCACCAAAATAAGGTGAATTACTTATCAAACCACTCAACAGACAACAAGCCAGTACATCAAGATTCGGAGGAAGACCTATGGCAACAAAAGATCCAAGAGATACGTAACTTCCAGTGCCACAATACTAACGTGCAATTAACGGAAAACCAGCTGAATCAATTGGTAGAAATATATGAGAAATATCGAGCTGTATTTTCTGACGAACCTGGAAAGATCCGGAACTACCAATGCTCAATACGATTCAGAGAACCGGTAGAATTCAACCGAAAGTCATACCCAATAGCACAATCTTTGAAAGAAGCCGTACGTGCAGAGATCCAGAATATGATTCGTAGAGATATCATCGAGAGCAGTCAATCGCCATACACTAGCCCAATTGTGGCCATACAAAAGAAAAATGGGAAGGTAAGACTTTGCCTTGACGCTCGGGAGATAAATAAGATGATAATAAACGATCGTACCTCACCTGGCGAAATTGATGAAATTTTGAAGAGGTTCCACGGAACACGATTCATTACCACTTGGGATACGGTATGCGGCTATTGGCAAGTGGAGTTGCACCCAGCAAGCCGGCAATACATGGCGTTCATCTTCGAAGGGCGCAATTATCAGTTTAAGAGGTTGCCCTTCGGGTTGGTTAATTCAGTAGCTGTTTTTGTCGCCTGTATGGATCATATACTAGGACCAGAAGCGCTCCAATTCACAACTGTCTATGTTGATGATCTCCTAATAACATCAACCAGCTGGGAGGAACACTGTTATCGGGTGAAGTATGTCTTGAAGAAGCTTGCTGAAAATAATGTCACCCTTAAACTGGACAAGTCCAAGCTTATAGCTAAAGAAGTTCAATTCCTGGGTTTCCAGCTAAACAGTCAAGGAATAACACCATCAACAGAAAAGGTAGACGCCATACAACGATTCCCTACACCAAAAAACAGAAGGCAACTACAATCATTTTTGGGCCTATGTAACTATTATAGGAAGTTCCAGAATAATTATTCCGAACTAACAGCCCAGTTTCAGTACCAGTTATCGTCCAAGAATAAATGGCGATGGGGTCAAGAACAAGACGAGACCTTCAAATCAATTAAAGAGAAATTCTTAGATGCAGTAATGCTCAACCATCCAGATTTTAACCGACCCTTCTTTCTAAACTGTGACGCTAGTAACATTAGCTTGGGTTCAACACTGTACCAAGAAGATGAAAGTGGAAACCATCTAGTAGTGAGCTTTGCTAGCAGAACCCTTAACCAGTGTGAGAAGAACTATAATGTGACGGAAAAAGAGCTGCTAAGTGTAGTCTTTGCCTGCGGGAAGTTTCGGACGTATATCCTCGGATATCCAGTGACCGTCCGAACAGATCACAAGTCAATATCATTTCTAAGAAGATGCAAATTAAGCCATGGTAGATTGACCAGATGGGTACTCGCCCTACAGGAATACGATATACAGTGGGAGCATGTTCCTGGAAGGAAAAATGTAGTAGCCGACGTATTGTCAAGAGTGAATCTAGAAGAACAAACATTCGAAGGCGAAAAGGAGAGCATTTTGAAAATCTATAACATTATTAAGGACAGATCTGATTTAGAGAAGTGCAGGGCAGGACATCAGCAAACACCAGCAGTCCGATCCGAAGTTAAACTCTATTAAACTTCGTCTCTCCAACCAAGATGACACAATAAACAAATTTTATTGTATACATAATGGGATTTTATTCATCAAGACATCCCTTGACGAAGACGTTTGGAAGGTCATGATCCCTACTACAATTGAAAAGGATATCATCCTGGACTATCACCTACGATACGGTCACATGGGAGCCATGAAGGTGATCAAGGCAATAGAAGAGAATTGTCACATAAAAAGTATCAATAGAAAAACTAGAAACTACCTTAAAACCTGTATGATATGTCAATTGGTGAAAACCAACAATGAGAGAAAGGAAGGTATGATGATACCGATTACCTCACAAGCCAAACTGGAAAAGGTCTTTCTGGACATATGTGGTCCATTTCCCCGCAGTGGCGGACGCCATCGATACAAGTATATTGTTATTATGATGGATCATTTTACAAAATTTACAAAACTATACCCTGTGAACAGAGCCACCACTCTGAAGACTCTAGAAATAATAACAAATCATTACATTCCAGAGGTAGGAAGCCCGACATCCATAATCACCGACCATGGAACGCAATTTAAGGGTTGGCGGTGGAGAAACACTCTGAATACATTGGACATTAAGACATACAAGACGTCTGTCTACCACCCCAGCAGCAATCCAGCGGAGAGGGTACTGCGAGAGGTCGGAAGAATATTACGAACTTATTGCTATAACCAACAAAAGAAGTGGCAAGAATATTTATTAGCGACTGAAGAATTCCTTAATTTGTCATATCACACCGCTATTGGTACCACGCCATACACGGCGATGTATGAAAGACCACCTCCGAGGGAAATACAAGACATAATAGAGTTCCCCAGGAGTCAAGAATACAAATTCAATCGAATTAGATTCTACAATAAATTGGCTGAAGACCAGGAAAGGCGCAAGAACAAATATCAAAAGGCTGTTAAGAAAATAATACGATATGAAGTCGGAGAAAAGGTACTGCTAAAAAACAGGGAATTACCCAGTACTTTGGAAGGCATTACCAAAAAGTTATTACTGCTGTATACCGGCCCATACCTGATAATTAAAAACAATAACAACAATACATATGTACTAAAGGATATCATTTCGAATAAAGTAAAAGGAACTTATAATCAGTTATCCATTAAAAAATATTTGGAGGACTCATAGTTGTGAGTTAAAACTATTATGAAGAAATTGTGAATTTTGAAAATAAAACTACAAAATTCAAAAATCAGTAAGTACAACTTACACCAAATATCTGAAAGAATATTGTGAACAAAATAAGAATTTTGGTAAGAATAAAAAATTACCAAATTCCAAAAATCAGTAAGCACAACTTACACCAAATATTCGAACAATTGTGAATGATGAAATAAGAATTTTGATAAATAGATAATTACCAAATTCAAAAATATCGTAAGTACAACTTACACCAAATATTCGAACAATTGTGAATGATGAAAAAAGAATTTTGATAAGAATAAAATTACCAAATTCAAAAATCCGTAAGTACAACTTACACCAAATATTCGAAATATTGTGAATGAAAAAAGAATTTTGCTAAATAGATAATTACAAAATTCAAAAATTAGTAAGCACAACTTACACTAAATATCTGAAAGAATATTGTGAACAAAATAAGAATTTTGGTAAGAATAAAAAATTACCAAATTCAAAAATCAGTAAGCACAACTTACACCAAATATTCGAACAATTGTGAATGACGAAAAAAGAATTTTGATAAATAAATAATTACAAAATTCAAAAATTAGTAAGTACAACTTACAACAAAACATTTGAAGGATTATGGTGAATAAATAAAAAGAATTTTGAACATAATAAGCTTCAAAATTCAAAAATAATTAGTAAGTACCACTTACACAAATATTCAAGGACTATTATGCAAGTAAAAAGAATTTGGAGGGAGATAATAATTATCCAAATTCAAAATAATTAGTAAGTACCACTTACTCAAACATTCAAAGACTATTATGAATGAAAAAAGAATTTTGAGGAATAATAATTTCAAAATTCAAAACAATAATAAGTACAACTTATACCAAAATATTTGAAAAACAACTATGAACAAGAAAGAATGTAGTTGAATAAAAATGTCTAAAATTAAAAAAAAAAAAAAAAAAAAACATTAAACTCACATCATTACTCATACAAATGATGAGAAATAACTCTGAAATATGAAAAAGAGATTTTGTAAGAAAGAGATACAAAATTCTAAGGGAGAAAGGAAACCAGAATGTCATATGACTTAATCGAACAAATTAACCAAACTCACAAAGAAAATAATTTAATAAAAATGGAACAATGAAGAAGGACCAGCTCACTAAAGACCAAATAGTGAGACCAGAAACCAAAAAACCCTGATACTAATAATGATAATGCTGTTGCAATAACCACTGTTATAGTGAAAGTGATAAAGAATTAATTCATGTTACACCATGAGCAATAAAGATAACTCAATGGATACCAGATGGTAGAAAGAGTAAATATAAATACTACTTACTATGTAAACATGATGAAATGTATATTATACCACATACCTAAACCACCTAATATGGAATAAGCTTTAAGAGAGAAGAAGAGTCAAGTGTATAAAAGTATTAGTTAATATAACGTATTATGAAGTGAAGAATCTAAAGATGTTTATTTTAGTCAAAAATGACTACTTTTACTGTTTATTTATTTTTATGACTGGATGTAGAAAATGCCATCAGTCTTATGTGTTGAGCAGGGATGATAATACCTCTGGACTCAATTGAAGTATTGGACAGCAGGGATTGAAGCCAAAAGTGCCACTCTGAACTGTTCCAATTAATTTGTTAGGGAATGTTAGGGAGTAAACATACTGGTGAGGAAGCACCAAATAAGAAGGAATATAAAATGATAATGTTATACACAAGATTGAAGATCACTTATCAATGAAAAAAGAAACTAATGAAGGAGATACACATCAGCTGAGAGGAAGCAATGGTGGAAAAAGAAGGTATATAAAGTGAAAACATGTAATCACGGAGAAAATGTAAATACAAAAGGATTAGTAGTAATTATTTCATCCATACAGAGTATGATCTGAACTAATCACTTTTACAGGAGAGCATATGTAACATAACAAAATTATCACACTAAACATTTGAATTAATGTTACATGAATAAAAGAGAAAGTTCCATAGTGAGTGAGAAGAATAAATTGTTTAAGGATTACACTAGAAACTGTATAATTAAGTCTATAAAATGTTAATAAAAATGGAAGATAATAAAGAAAACCATTAATTAAAATAACCTACTATGAAAAAACCAGTTAAACCAGCAGTATACCCAGTAGATTGGGGAAGCAGTACAAAAAGGGAAGGACCATAAAAAAGGAAATAATCTGTCATGAAACCATTTTAATAAGGAAACTACTAATGTGATATTTGAAGAAGGGACGAAACATATCAAGATTCCAACAAAGAGACCAGAAACAGGAAGAGATATGCCAAAACAAAATGTTAATCATATAATAAATACCATGAGACAAAATTGGAACCGATATAGGTAAACCCCAAACCAGTTACAAGATACAATACTATAAAAACAAATTGTATATTAGTTGTAAGTGTAACATGTCAAAAAATATGTCAAAAGAGACTACCATAGAGTAGAACTCACTAAAAGGACTACCAGAGTGTAGAATACAATAAAGTGAAGTGAGATAACAAAATTAAGGACTACAGAGTGTACAGTGAGAAACATAGTTAAAAAATCTATGAAAAAATCTTCAATGAGGTTTAAGTATTATAAAAAGACTACCATGAGTGTAGAATAATAATAATAAAACCATTGAAATGAAAGACGGTCTAAGGACTGACAACATTACTAGTAATAAGAGTTTTAAATTAGATATAAGAAGGACTATTACATATAAAATGTTTTCTTTAATTATAACTAAATAAATGGTGAGGACAAAAATACCAAAGGACAGTTCATAACTGAAGGTATGCCTAATATTAAGATGTTTATTATTTATTATTAATTAAATAATATTTTAGATGTAAGGTGTAAATAGATACACGAGGTTTTTTATCACAGTTAAAGTGTTTTCATAAGAATAATACATACACAAGACAGTTAGTGACTGACAGTGTTACTAGTAATAGGAGTTTTTTATGTTTTCTAATTAAATTATGTCTAGGATAAGCTATGTTGTTATCATTTGATGATACAGGAAAAAATAATAGGAATAAGATGTTTTTGTTAAAATTAGGTGATATATGGAAAATAGTTGATAATAAGATGTTTTTGTTAAAATTAGGCATAAGATGTTCATGTTATGGTTCAATGATGTTATTAGTATAAAAAAAAGTTTAGTAGATACAAGATATTCTATTGTAATTAAAATCATGTCATTTAATTTTCCATTGTGTAAGTCAGAGAGGCAAGTAGGGCATAAAAATGTAATAGTTTTATTCAAATCAGTAAACCATGTATAATGTACAAACAGACCCACCAAGACACTATGTTTGTAAACACAGAATGGCCTATAAACCAAAAAAACTATCTATCAAAGAATTAATCTATGTAATAGGAATAGAATTCAATACATACAATACAGAAATTGAAAATATAATTAATACAGATACAGTTAATAGCAAATAGAATGACAAAAGAAAGAAAACTAACTTCTTTTGGAAACAGTCAAAAATAGGCTTATGATAGTAATCAAATCAGACTAAACAGCAAATTAATCAATATTGAAATGTTTTAATAACCAAATTATTAACAACAAAGTAATTACGGAGTTATTAGGAGTATTCCATGGAAATATTATACCGAAAAAACAAATAAAAACCTTTAAAACACTGAATTTGTACAAAATATGAGACATACAATAATTATCTAAAATTGTAATTTTTGGGCTTAAATGAGTTTGAAACAAACCCAGCTATATATCAAAAGATGTAAAATTAAATAATCAATATTACTGAATAGTTAGATTCATGTAAAATTAAGAAATATTGGAAATACAGTAAAAAATAAGAAAACTTGTTATGTATAGTTAGATAGTGAAACAAGTCTTAGACAGATATTTTATAATTAAACAATATGAAGAGGAAAAAGACATACCACAAATTGCCCTAAAACGACGACGTTGCGTCGGTTAGTCTATTGTTAATCGCAAAGCTGAACAGTTGAAAAATGTATTAGTGGAGTTTTGAAAACCAAATAATTTATATTAAAACCAAGTGTGGTTATGTGGCGTGTAACGGAGATGAACTAACAAGTGAAATAATATTATCTATCTATGTCTAACACTTCACAAGTTTCCAAAAACACAGAATAACACCATAAAACTTAACGCCAGAAATCGACAGCCATTTGAACAAATTTTGGAACGAATTCACAAAGAACCAACACGCATATTTGAACACTACACTACACAAGAGATCCATCCAGAATTCGACATCGCAGACGACGAGGGGACATTCAACACGATATTTTGGACCAACACCACTTTGCAGAAAAAGGGAACATCATTTTATTTCTGTGGGAGAAGATCTTCAATTCCAACGGCGTCATAGCAGTTAAAACGAGCAGACGGCGGCCATTGCTGAATTTCTATAAAGACGACCGGCCAGTGCTGCCTGGAGCAGAGTGACGTCATTTCTTCGACTTGGTTCGAAATTTAAATAATTTCTTTCTAATTGACAATTGTAATAATAATTCTGTTCTATTTCAGATATTAACTTTTAGTTTAAGAATACCTGTTAAATGTATCTTGTTCCTTGCCCTCTGACCATTTCGACTCGTTAAAAGAACCATAAATTTAAACTTGTAAAAAATATATCTGTTGATTTTTCTCACTGCCGACTGTGGCGAATATTAGCCAGTGCCTGGGACATGCGCAGTCTGACTGGCGCACAATTTTGAATGAATAAACGCAAATCAGTATTCAGTTACCAGCATTGTTTTTATTTCTACTATTAATGTTATTATTATTTTTTATTAAGGAAAAACATAATTCACATTGAGAGAATAGAAATAGGAGGAAATTACAAACTCAAATAATTAATAAATTATTAATTAATTAAATTAAATCATTCAGTCAAATTCGATACAAGCACAAGAAAAAATATTTGCAAAATTTTTAAAGTTTGATGTATTTGTTATTTAACAATCAAACACACCTAGTTATAACATATTCTTGTTATCAATATCTTTATATTTTGTTTATTATTACACTTGAAATTATATTACCATTTGACTAGCCTAACAGTGGGACTTTAAGGAGTCAGACTGACCCAGTGATAAACAGAATATCAATACGTATCAACACATATCAATTCAATTTAATTTTTATATTTTTATTTTTATATTTGTAATATTCTATAATATTACAACACACACACACATACATTGCGATGTAAAGGTGTCGCATAGAATAACTAGTCGAGATATAGGCCTACGTTATTGGAATTGCGTGGATTTATTATTGATGCTATCCTGTTATGACAATCTACTAAGGATTCAGAACAGTCTATAAAAAAATAATCTGTTTCTGTTCACCTTTGTAATACAACTAAAAATTTACTTTTATATAATACTTAAATACTATACCTATTATACAGTATTCAAAAGTTCTTTTTGTGTTATTTACTATCAAGTCTTTACGGATGTGACAGAGTCCTTCTTAAAACAATTTTTTTTTCAATTATAATAAATAATATAAGTTCACTTCCCTTTAATGTCGACTGAAGATCCTTCTTGATATACTCTGTCCGGCCTCAGGGTCGCTTTCGGACGTGTAGATACGCTATACTCGCCGGCACGGTTACGTACTGTTTCACCGCTTACCGATAATATTGTTACTGCTACTGGTGCGTTATGCTGACGCCCTTTTCCAGTCAGTTTAATGTGTCTGCATGACCTAATTGGGCATCTATTCCTTCGCGGAATAGCACAACAATTATAGTATTTCTCGCAGTAACTCTTAAGAATTTTATAATTTTCTTGCGTTTGTCGCGATTGGTAGACCGATCCTCATGTACCAAGCGGCGTTTACACGTTATCGATTCCCAAGAGATTTTTTTCGTGATGTTTGAGACTTGTCCAGAAGAACAAACATCGGGCTGGTCTGGGGTAGGATGTGGGGGAGACCCACACCAGCGCAGGTCGGAAGCGAAGAAGGTGGAGGCACATTAAGGTAGAGTAGTGCGCGCGCGTGTGCACCCGATGCGAGATTGATTAATCCGTTCAAATATATTCCCATCGACTAAATTCTGGTAATCTGATTGGTTCTTCGGTAACCCCTACTCATCATTTTCTACAGATAATAAATTTTCTTGTCCAAGAAGACTTCCGAACAGAACAATTCTTCTTCAAAAAACCTGATAATTTTTACGACCGAATTTGTTACCTAAAATCTTTTTAATTAAAAAATCCATACATTCAGTTACTTATTTTTAGAACAAATATTGTCATAGGGTAGGTCTTTTTATTATGAGTATTCTGATATAGGGTTCATCTTAAAATTTCCCATATCTCGAAAGTTATTTAAATTAATGTGTTTTTTATGAACATTGCGTAAAATTATAACGTATCCTCGCACACGCGCACTACACACTCGGCTAAGTATTCTTACGTATAATTTAACAGCACTTACGGTTGTTTTGCAAACCTAAAAACACTTAAAACTAACATTTTTGAAATTGTTCCTTAGTAACAACAATGTATAATGTTCAAACCTGCACAGTCTTTTTCTTGCTATCATATGCTTTTACTCTCTGCTACGCAGTTAGAATGTACATTGCAACATACACATACACACATTCGCGCGTTCTCTGGTCAATTGTTCTTTGTGAGATCATTATTTCTTTAGTAATTAATTGTTAGATTGCCACCGTAGTTACTTTATGTATTATGACTTCATCTAATTCGTCGACAACGTTAATTTCTCTTTCCTTTCTTGTTCCCTATCAACATCTCCATTTCCCCTTGGTCTTCATTGTATTCTTCTTTTAGCAACCTCAGCGCTACTAGTGGTGGATGGCCACACTCTGAAGTCATCCTGTTGTCCAAAACCTGTTAAAAATCCTCGTGGCTTCTTCCAAACGCGTTTTTTTACAGCCAGATGATCTACGATTCTGTTATTTTACCTTTTCAAGTCGATCTTTTCGTCTTGTATGATACTCGCTGCATCTTAAGGGAAATAAACGCACAGCAGATGCTGTATTACACCTTTCGTATGCTCTACATGCATTCGTTCGTCCTTATTTCTCTATAATATGTAAAAATCTCGAGATAAAGTTAAGTAAACAATAATATAGAGTTTTGTCTGATGACCCTTAACACAAAACGGTGATGTCTTGGAAATTCAAAATAAAATGAGATTTCAACTGTCTCAGAACAACACCTACGACAATGTGCAGCTATTTGATCAACAACCTTGTAGACAAGAACAGAAACTACGCTTCCTATAGTGTGTGTGTGTGTGTGTGTGTGTGTTCTGTGTGATTCACGACTTTAAGGTTTCCTGGAAGTGAAATCATCGCTGTTTACTGCTGTCAACCAGTAGCACGTGTACGCGCGCAAACGCTAGGAAAACGTGACAAATATTATCACGGTCGCAAGTGCGTGTCATTTCGTGCAGGAGTCGTGACTTCACCAGCGTTGTCTCACGTGCCGATTTCCGATGTTAAAGGCAAAACATTAATGTTCCTCTTGCAACATAATAACTCCGCTTTTGAGACAACGTATTAAAGATTCAATTCAGTATTCATTATTCAATGATTATAAATTTGGAACGAGTAACATATGAATCCAATGAGTTCAGCTTTCTTACAAATTTCTGCGTTAAAAGTACCTTTGATTATCACACAGCAACTGAAATAATAATCGAAACTGCATGCTAGCGATGACATACGACATTATCAGCTCCATAAATTCCATAGCTATTGAAATAAACGGAAAACTAAAATTTAATTAAGAAAGTTGTGTTAGTGGTTATAATCACAAACAGAATTATCACTGTTGCACACGACTATAGAAAAATTATTCCGATTAGCGCTTTCAAGCTTCTCAGCTCATCGTCAGATCGGAAATCTGAAATTTCTGTTTGGAAAACTAAAAGTCACATTGAGTAATCTCAAGTTATCCAGTGACAATTTCAGTTGATGTCATTTATATCATAATTTTAGTTAACTAAAGTTAGTTAAATTTAACTACATAAAACTCATCTTAGTTAATAAACACGTTTACAAAATATTTTGTACTTTTCCTGAGCGACCTGAAACGCTCGATCCTCGCTTTATCTACTTTCCGGCTGAGTGGTTTTTATCTTAAGTTTGGGAACAACCGCCACAAAAGGATGTGAAAAACATTTTAAAATTAATTTAATACATTCTGAACTTATTGCCTCCCAACTGATACATGCAGAAAGAGCATTTTCTCAGCTAACTGTTAAATGGTCTGAAACGTGAACAGCCAATTCGATTCAGTTTCTAACTGACCTGAAATTAATTTTCCCAACACAATAAAGATAACAAGAACGCTACGGTACAGACTCTAGAAAGCATAATTTAAAATTATTAAAAACTGTTAAATTAATAATAATAAAAAATTTTTTTGATATAGTAATTTTCAATATGAATTGTAAAATTTAAATTCAAATTGTAACCTTAATTGTAATTTTAAGGCTTCATTTTTATTTTTTAATACGTCTGGGAGATTAGAATAATAGCCTATTGTCTATTGTCTGGCTTTCTTTAACGACATCCCACATTTTCTGGTGTTACGAATCTTAATCTCGAAGATTTTAATTTAAAATTTCTGGCTGCACTGCTCTTCGCCTTGTAGCCTGTGTATTATGGTTTTACAGAAATATTAAAAATAAAAACTATCGGCAGAGGTGTAGTGCTGGTCACACTGCCTGCCTTGAATGCAATGCAAATACGTTGCCCACTCATTACACATATTGTTATTATTATCAATATTATAAAAACGGCTAATGGATTAATTGTTACAATGACAACCACCCAGAATCAGGGCAAAGATGAAGGCATCATTCGCCAGGAGTGGGAATCATACAGTTGCCAACTGGTGATTAGGAATATTGCGCGATAGGGAAGTTGAAAATGGCTAACCACTAAGAGAGAAAAGCTACGAAAGAACAAATAACAAACGCAGGACAAAATCTTGCCACTACAGTGATACTAATAAGCTGTAAGTGGTGGGGTTGCAATAATCTATAATGTTGGGTTTTGGATAATTTTTTTACTTTTGTTTTAAAAAACTTAATCTGCATATAGACTATCATAAATTACAATTTTTCTACATAGTTATTTGCTAGGTTTTAACATTTTTTTTTATTATTTAAAAGATTTAATAGCAATTAATTTTATTTACGTACATTTGTAAATTACTTTTGTGTGTTTCTGTGTCGGTGTCTTTATGATTATGTATTTATGTATAATTATAAAGGCACTGATACAGAAACACACAAAAAACTGGAAATCTCGTAGACACACTATAAAAATTGTTTAACAAATTAACAATATGCTCACAATTAAAATTTTTTTAATTTGTATCTGGAGCTGGAGATAACAACCTTCGATATATCTGAACTCCCTGGAATGAATTTTAAGAAGACTTGTCAGCTGATTGTCATACTCTCTGAAACACCAATTCCTCTTTTCGCCGGTTCAACACAGGTTCAAGGCGGCTGCATTCGGGAGTTGAGAAACTTTTCATGATACTAAAAATCTCCTCGATCAATGCATTCCTGGGAGGAATCGAATGAATGCATAGGTTGACATTTTCTTGAGCAAGGAGACAGATAGACATTTGTACTGGCCTACATTTGTATTCTTCTTCTTTCTGTGGCGCTTCAGCCTCCTTCAGACCTTGGGCTCCCTCAGTCCACGTCTCTATCTGTTTCTATATGGTAGCCACTCTCTTTCAATTGTGAAATTTTAGATTTTTCTCATCCTTAGTAACTCCTCCTGTCATATCTTCCGTAGCCTTCCACCTGACTACGTCGTTCCATTTTGAATTCACGTGCCATCTTTGTTAGCGTTTGCTCCTCCATTCTACAACATGACTTGCCCAGCGGGCCCTGTAAGCTAAGAAAGTTTAATATGGGGAGGGCCTATATTGTTCAAATAATTGATAACAGTACCTACACCGTGAGACCCTCTTCTCCTTTTTTTGGACAAATATTCCTCTTAGAAACTTTCTTATAAAAGCCTTCGTGTAACTTGCCATGTTCTAAGTCTCATATCCATAAGTTATTATTGGTCTTACTAATTAAACAGATCCGTAACAGAACATGATTTTATTGTTATTGTGGGAGTGAACATCTCAAAATCTAAGTATAAATAGGAAAGCGAAATACCCTCAGTTATCGTTCGCCTGAGTCACTTTTCGTCAACTATCTGATTCTCTGTTCCAAACATTAAATAGAGGTACCTCCAAGTATGTAAAAGTGACCCTTTCAAAATTCCATTTTTTGTTTTTCATTTTGAAAAGTTCTACTTGAGCTTAATCATAAAAATTCGTAAAAAATTGATACTTGTTAGTAGTTTGTTAACAAGCGAAGTGAGTTCGCATTTGCAACTCGACCGTTTGGGGTATGTCTCACGGTAAGTTTTGAACGCATCAACCGATTTTCGTAAAACTTAATGTACGTGACCACAGTCTTACCCTAAAGAACCCTTTGTTCTTTATATTGATCCACCAAAAAATTGGGTGGCGGGAGGCAAAAATGTGAGGGGGACCAAATTTTGAAAAAATCATGGGGGTATCAAATTAAAGGAAATTTTTACCAAAACATGACTTAGTGTTCATTTTTGAAAATCTCAAAATTTTGGGACGCTGGGGGCGAAAAAGTGGATGACAGTTTTTATAACATTTCAAATTAAAGAGAATTTTAAACAAAACAGTGTACAGTGTGTACGGTTTTTTTCACCCCAGGGCCCAAAAATGTGATAAAAATTGTAAAAATCCGGCCAGGTGTCAGACTAGAGGGAACTTTAATACAAATTTGACTGTTTGGAATTTTTAGCGTTTATTTTTGATTGCTCTACAGTTGTTACTTTACTAAAAAAAAAGTAGTAGGGTATTCGTAATTTTCGTAATTATTCTGATAATTTAAAAATTATCTAATATAAAAATTTATCCAATAATAAATCTACTTCCATCAAAATGGTGAGCGAGTGTTGCAGCTCAGGGAGCAAAATGTATATCGAACCAGAGTAACGGTTGTGCAAGCTTTCATTTAATGTTGCCTGTGATTTTATATCTCTCCATAATTGTACATCTATATTTTAATTTTTGTTTGTAAAGTAGGATACTGCTATATGTTGGCAGGGAGAGATGCTACCTATCTGCCAATATATTTTGCTACACAAGAGCTGAAGCTCTTCTTAAAATGGCTAAGTACAAATTATATAAAACACAATTGATATCGTAGAAGAAAAGTATACAACAATTCCAGACAACGTTTCCTATGCTGTATGATGTTCTCCCCTACTCGTAGATAATTTTGTCTACGTTTTGAGATAAATATTATCTGGTAACTCTGGCGCCATTCCTAGTTCTCAGTGTTACACAGGAAACAAATCTTAAACATTTTCATTGTGGAGCTCCCCTCTCTCTCCTTTGATGTGGTGACGACATGGTGACATCATTACGTAGTCGATGCATTTATTTTCCTCCTTCTATCGTGTCGGTTACACAAAAAAAAACACAGTATTTCGATTAGCGGCATTATTTGATCTCAGCTGACCGCATGGGGAAGGTCGACCTTTGACTTTTCCCTTACCCTGTTCCGGATACAATGAGTTTTTTGTTAGTTGAAGACACGCAAGTAAATACAACATTTAAAGGCATAATATTGGAAAACAAAATTAATTGAATTTTAAAAGGAAAATGAATATTCAGTTGTTTTGTTGTGGAATTGACGTGTATAAATAGTGTATGAATGAATACCAGAATCACTAAGAATACGGTATGGCATAATTGTTTATTGTCATTGTGTTTTGTCGCAGCATTCTCGTAACTAACAATTTTTTCTGAAGAAACTTTTTTCTGAAATTTTTAACTCATTATTGCGAAATATTTTTATCACCAGCAATTTAGCGGTACACGCTTCTACGTTCAATGAAGTGGGCTGTGTGAAAAGTGCAATTAACTGCTTACACTTCAAACAAAATCTGTGCTGTAACTCGATAAGGAAAATGAGCCACACGTTTGACAAATTATATTACCTTTAGTTTTGTTTTTTCCATAAAGAAGCCGTGCTTAATTTGAGGCTACGTTGACTAAACGTGTAAAAAATACTATAATGACACCTTTCTGCACATAAAATCCAAATCCAAATATCACTTCATCAAAAATCACAATATGTCCGGATCACTAAACCCATGACCATGAAATTTGCTCTTGGTCAAAGAGTTTCTCTTAAGTCCTAGATGCTTGCTAAAAAAGCTTAAAAAGATTATTCCCTGACGGAATTAAAACCCACAAACCAAGATACTGATTTTCCTCCTTTCCAAATTATGATTTAACATTTTGGAAATAACTTTGGGTTTAGAGAATATACAAAACTAAACAGAAATCATATCAAAAACAGGCTAAAGCTGATAAAATAGAATTAACTAATTACTGTGTGTATTTCCAACCACTACATTTAACTGACAAAAAACATTTCGCTATTTTTTTAATTACAATATAACAACGATACAGAGATTATGATACATATTTATTTAAATGTTACAAATTAGTTTACTGTTGAAATTTAAAATTTTAATTGGAGGACATTAAAAGAATTTAAAACGTTTTCTTATTGCGGCCGATTTAAAAACTTCGAAAAAATAGTTGTTAATTTGTTCCATATTATAAGAATTTTAAGTCATTGTAAAACTGTAATTTGTATAGTCCAAAACTGAGTTTACAAACTATCATTTGAAAAGACTGTAACGCATTATCTGGAAAATATTTTATCTGAATATTTAATTTTCTATAAAAAGAGCATAACGTAAAGCATAACAGTAAATAACATAGGTGTTTAATGTAAGTGAAAAGTGATATCAGTGTCTTGTATTCACCACAGAGTGGAAGTTCAGTCTCCTCCTGAAGTCGTAACATGAAAGCTCTTTTTAATTATAACACATTATATACACAAAAATCCCTTATCAATAAAAAAAGTATTTCACGATGTTTCTGCTTTAATTCTCTGCCATAGAATAAAGTGGATTGATAAATAAATATACAACTTACAAGGGGCGTATTTACGGGAGGAAGAACGGGACCGGACCCCCCCCCCAGAGGGTGAAAAAAGTTAACGAATTTTGTTAATCTCTTCATTTTTAGGCTATTTTTATTTTATTAGTTTTGCTGTCTACTCTTTTTGAAATATACAAACAGGTTTATTATACGACATTAGGGTATACGTTTGAACTATGAAATATAGGAAAATCAATTCAGTCGATAAGTATCTTTTAACAATGTTCCAATAAGGCGTATTTTTATTATGTTATTACCGTTTACTGTAATGGAACTGATATCAGGATGTTGTCACGCGTTTTTCATCCATTTTAAAGATAGTAATTTCACCCACTTTGATTAGTCTTAACTTGATTTTTCTTTTGTATGAAGCCGACGCGACCCCGGGCCCCCCAAAGCTAAATGCTAGATACGCTACTGGTAGCGAACAAAGGAGGCCACGGGGGCGGTCATACCGGGCCCCTTCAACACGAGGGTTCCGTATATAATAGGTTCCACTTCCAACTATGTTTCACTAGAATCCACATAAAGTTTCATTTTACCGAATAACTGACAATTTTTTGTTCGGTTTCGACCCTGAGAATAAACTGCTTGTAGTGACAAAAAAATTCTTTTACAAAGATTTTTTAAAAATTAAAAATTCTTAATGGAAACATCATTGAAAAATTGTTGTTTCGCATCGTTTATGGTTACTTTGATAAAGAACAATCGGTGCAAAAAATAAAAAGATTTCAACGACATGTATGCGCTACAAATGCCTCCGCAGAATCACCAGTCACATGGACAGCCAAGTAAGTTCTTCTTCAGCTTATTGTCAAATGGAACTACAATGAATCCACTATCAACTATACCTCATACTACAGGGTTTTTTTTCTTGGGTCTTGTTGTCCGTGGTGTGTCCCAGTATCACTAACGATTTACAAACACTATTTCGATACGGAACACTAGTATCTTAGATTACAATTTGAAAAATTATGTCTTATTTTGCCTGAGCCAGCTTCCGTTCATTGTGAGCTTCACCTGATACATATTGCGAGGCAATAGGATAGTATTGTTCCGCGTCGAAATAGTGTTTGTAAATCGTTAGTGGTTGTTTTGCCAACTTGCGTGTCTGTGATCTCATGTGAAAGAAGTTTCTCGAAACTGAAATTAATAAAGCCTTGTCTTAGATCAACGGTCGGTAAGAATGACTGAAAATGTGACCATTTTGCTTATAGAAACAAAAACTGCGTCTCCCTTACATTTTTATGATATAATAGATAAATTCAGTAAAATAAAGGTACTAAAACGTAATTTAATTTCATGTAACTTAATTTTAAGCGAATAAAAACTTTGATTTTCTAATTTTTCTGTACCATTAGAATCATTAATCAGTACATTATTTAGGTACGTTTTACTACAAACCTATAAAGATTATACGATAAAAAATTATATAAACCGTATAACGTATAAAAATGTATTTTGGATCTCAAAATTAGAGGCCGCCTCGGCCCTTGGTCAGCTTTTGCCCGCTTCTGTTTACGTCATGTGCCCGCTCGTAGGAGGAACAGGCAATGAACTAGTTCGTTTGAATGTATGCAGTGGCGTGGCTAGGCTTTTTGGCGCCAGGGGCAAGGAGATCGTCGGCCGCCTCACCTTCACAATTAAAGGGCGGCAAAAGGGCAAAATTAAGGCTCATCCAATAAACAAAGTACTTAATAAATGCAAATGTGTAGATGTTTGAATGAAAGCACGTCCAGCAAACGTCTTAACAATATTTGTTAAGTCAAAATTAAGAAATTACGTATTATAATATTACCGGTATTCAGTTTGTATACATTTATTAGTAACAAATGTAGACTATAAAAATGTAGTAATGTAAAAAATGTATAACGTAAAAATGTTCTAATAAACATAGAAATTCCTTGTAGGTCTCAAGCGCATCGTCAAAACAATATCCTAAAGGAACATAAAGTTAAACAAAGAATTACATTAAAAGTAATAAAATAAGTCACTTACCATTACAGGTTAATGGTTCCGTATTCTATTAATAAACACTAATATTTATTTTTAATATTTAATAAATATTTAAAATGAGACATTTTAAAATGAAACTTTCCTGGTCTTAATTGCTGCAAAGTGGGTTATTAGATCACTATAATCTAAAGACGAAGCAATGTCGTTTTCAATTGAAAGTATCGCTAGATTTGATACCCTGTCTTCAGATATTGTTGATCGTAGGTACGATTTAATCAATTTGAGCTTACTAAACGATCTTTCACAAGAAGACACAGACACTGGTAAAGTAAGAAAATTTTTTAAAGCTGTTGCTAGTGTTTCTTAGGCTTCTAATCTCATTGAAGAAATGAATTGTAGCAGTCCCTGAGGTGTTAAGTCTTTTTGTTTTCCGTTCACTTTTTCCCTTTTAAATAAAAGTATGACGTCTTTCAAGTCACTGAACAATTATTCACTGTTTAGGTCATGTGAATACAGTTTTGGAAGCACTGTGCACTGAATATTGATTTGGAAAAGCTGTTCCTTAAAATGTATATCCCCATCATTTATGTACGGCTCAAATTTACAGGGGAACCCAAAGGGGTTTTCTAACTCTTTTATGTTAGAGAAACGGCTTGAAATTTCAACTGACAGTTTGTCCAAATTTCTATCAGAGAACGTCGCATTTCTTGCCGAACGGTTAATGCAGAATCATCTGCATACTCCCCTGGCATCGTGCGCTTCTTCTTATCCTTTTTATTATACTGACACTCCTTCATTACATACCTACTCTGGCTCAGTAACGACATTGTCACACCGTTCATTCCTCCAAACTTTTAATTTGTCCGTTAGCGTCTCCAGAAGTGGGAACGCTTTATTTATACAAAGCATAACAAAGTATCTTAACACGCTATGTACAAAGTATATTTTTATACGTTAAACATTTATCCAAGTATTTTAACAAAGCCAGAAAGTTTCCAGGACTTGGATCGTTAGTAATTGACTCTCGATGTCCTATCAGTGCCAGATTTTGTACTGTGGCAATGACCCGTTCGAGGATTTATTTCCATGTCTTAACTGGTTTACTGATTCGTTTCTGAAGCAGATCATCAATAAGTCCCCCTTTGTTTAAAGAACGTTCCAATTCCTTCCATTAAAAAAACGCAGAGCATTTTTTCGTGATCCTGAATACAGGGATTTAACTTTCACCACGACGAAACCCCATTTAGTATTGAAATGGCTTCTTTAACATTTTTTTTCTGGAAATAAAATGCAACAAAAGCGGAATAGAGATTTTTTTAGTTGGAGAAAAACACATCCAAGTGCGATTTACCTTTTTGCCATTTTGCAAGGTTTTATCAAACTAATACTTGTTTAAGGATCGTCCGGCATCATCTTCAGGAAAATAGCTGTCTTTTTTCTGCAACTGATTTGTTCCTCTATTCACCATTATATCTCGGAAGGATTGAAATTTCTCGCTTGGCCAAGCTCCCATATCTTGTAGACCAGCACCGGGAACACGGTCTACATTGTTGCTAATAAAATTTGTTCTGTAGTATAGTTGTGTCCTTCGTCGCCTGTTCTGTTTTCAAGACTGCACGATGGAACATCAACCATGGTACTAGAACCAACTGAATCCTGTAAGTGTACTTTGACATTTTCACAGTTTGAAGTACTCACGCCGTTAACTTTACTGTATTTATCAACTGCTTCGTCGCTAATACCATCCATTTTATGATCGCAAGTTGATTCCTTGTTAATTGTAAAATTTCGACACTCAGGGTTCGATTTTCCTTGAATAAAAGACTTCATAAACTCTTTGGAACTTGTTGTAGTTCTTAATTTTACATTAAGAAAATCTTATATTCCATTAGTTTTTATAGGAATAGTCATATCAAAGAAACAAGTTGTTTGTAGTTTTATAAACTGAAAACAATTTTTTCAAGTCTATGCTCACTTTCCCGCCCTCCTGGCTATGCAACCCGGGGCGGCTGCCCCCTTGCCCCCCCTAGCTACGCCTCTGAATGTATGTTCCTTTAATCACGCAAACTCTATGCATATCATGTCGTTTGTGTTCGTGTCGCACCTATTATGTTTGTAGAGAAAGTTTTAGCCCCCCCCCGAGTTACATCATTGCGTAGTGGCGGTTCGAAAACTGTCTTAAATCAGTAACATGTTCTCAGTATTGAGCATTACTATGGTAAGCCGAAAAAATGTTTTGGTAAACGTTATAAGTAGCGACACTCTTACAAAATATCGGTATGGAGAACCATACGTGACTTCCATGTTCTAAGATTTATATTTAAAATCATATTCGAAATGAAATATTTCCATAGAAACTGCTTCTTTCTACTTATTGCTTCAGCCTTAAACCACAGTACTGTGGTCACTAACGTATACCACCTCACGTTTTCGCACTCGATTTTCACTGAGATGGAAGTCGATGGCACTGCCGAAAAGTCTGGTTTTGCAGAAAACATTGGACTACGGCTAAACAGCCCGGGAAGGAATTTTAACAAAGAACTACTTCTTTGTTGCCGATAACGTAGTACACATAAAAAATTCTCCCCTCCCCCTTCAACTATAATTTTCATTTATAGAAAATTACCCCAACCCCGTTCACCTAAACTCTTCATTTATAGATATTTCATCTACGTTTCTACAGTGGATTATTATGAGCTTCTTATGAAGATACTTTATTTATAAAAATTAAGTACTTTACTCTTGTTAAAACATAAAACGTTGCAGGTAAACTACCCCTTTCTCTAAACCGATCTTCACCAAAATCAATAGACATTCAGTCCTCTACAATGCAGGGATGCATGCAAAAAAATATTTGATTCTGTTTCAATTTGCGGCAGTTATCGTTCGTCATGAAAACATTTCTCTTGTTACAACATAACATGTTTCAGGTAAACTACCCCTTTCCCTTTACCGATCTTCACCAAAATCAACAGGCCTTGAGTTCTCTACAACTTAGGAACGGTTGCAAAAAATTATTTGATTTTCTTTGAATTTACGGCAGTTATCGTTCGTCATTATAAAAAAATTACCCTTGTTAAAACATAAAAAGTTGCAGGTAAACTACCCCTTTCTCTAAACCGACCTTCACCAAAATCAATAGACCTTCAGTCCTCTACAATTCAGGGCTGTATGCAAAACATTATTTGATTCTGTTTGACTTTGCGGCTCTTATCGTTTGCCATAGTAAATACCCTTGTTAAAATATAAAACGTTGCAGGTAAACTACCCCTTTCCCTTAACCGATCTTCAACAAAATCAACAGACCTTGAGTTCTGTATAACTCAAAAAGGTATGCAAAAGAGTAGTTGATTCGGTTTGAATTTACGGCAGTTATCGTTCGTCATATAAAAAATTACCCTTGTTAAAACATAAAATGTTGCAGTTAAACTACCCTATTCCCTTAACCGATCTACACCAAAACAAGCAGGTCTTGAGAACTCTACAATTCAGGGCTGTATGCAAAACATAATTTGATTCTGTTTGAATTTGCGGCTGTTATCGTTTGCCAAAAAAAAAATTACCCTTGATAAGAAAAACGTTGCAGGTAAACTACCCCTTCCCGTTAACCGATCTTCACCAAAAACAATAGATCTTGAGTACTCTACAAACCAGAGGTGGATACAAAACATTATTTAATTTTGTTTGAATTTGCGACTCTTATCGTTTGCCATAGGAAATACCCTTTTAAAACATAAAACGTTGTAGGTAAACTACCCCTTTCCCTTAACCGATCTTCACCAAAAACAATAAGTCTTGAGTACTCTACAAATCAGGACTGTATGCAAAAACGTATTTGATTCTGTTTGAATTTGCGGCTCTTATCGTTTTCCATAGAAAATACCCTTTTAAAACATAAAACGTTGCTGGTAAACTACCCCTTTCCCTTAACCGATCTTCTCCAAAAACAATAGACCCTGAGAAATCTACAATTCAGGGCTGTATACAAACAATTATTTGATTCTGTTTAAATTTGCGGCTTCTATCGTTTGCCATAGGAAATACCCTTGTTAAAATATAAAATGTTGCACGTAAACTACCCCTTTCCCTTAACCGATCTTCACCAAAAGCAACAGGTCTTGAGAACTCTACAATTCAGGGCAGTATGCAAAGAATTATTTGATTATGTTTGAATTTGCGGCTGTTATCGTGTGCCATAGAAAATACCCTTGTTAAAACATAAAACGTTGGAGGTAAACTACCCCTTTCCCTTAACCGATCTTTACCAAAATCAACAGATCTTGAGAACTCTACAATTCAGGACTGTATGCGAAACATATTTTGATTCTGTTCGAATTTGCGGCTGTTATCGTTTGCCAAACAAAAAAATTACCCTTGATAAAAAAAAACCGTTGCCGGTAAACTACCCCTTTCCCTCAACCGATCTTCACCAAAAACAATAGGTCGTGAGTACTCTAAAAATCAGGCTGTATGCAAAAAATTATTTGATTCTGTTTGAATTTGCGGCTGTTATCGTTTGTCATAGAAAAAAAAATCTACAGACACACAGACACACAGACACTTTTCGAAAAACGACTTTTTTCATGTTTTGAGTGTAGTACAATCATAATCTGCAATAATCTCGAACACGATTTTTTTTGCCATCACCATACTTCCATTTCCTTAAGGAACATGGAATTAAAAAAACATCAGAGATTAAATTACTATTGTTTTAGGAAAAAACTGTTGTCACTGTACTACTAATTTATTTCTCCAACGGAACAATTGTTTCCGCCGAAGCCTGCCACCATCTTCAGCCTACATTAACATACGTACAAAATCAGGAGTAAACTTAAATAAAATATACCTGAATTATGATTTAATGATACAGAAAATACCTGTATAGACAACACATTACCTGAAGTTTGAAACGCATTGTACAGAACGATAAATATGGACACAACAAAGAACATTTCTACACACACACACACACACACACACACACACACACACACACACACACACACACACAATGCATGTATAGTCTACACGCACTACTATTAACATGGGAACTTCAATTACATTTGTTATATAGTTTATCGATGTCATGAGGTAAAAGCAGAAATAAATCATTAATATCAAGACAGAAATAAATCATTTGTTACATGGTCTGTTCAAATACAAAAAGCGCAGT
The DNA here is from genome assembly GCA_034769895.1 of Magicicada septendecula. NCBI lineage: Eukaryota > Metazoa > Arthropoda > Insecta > Hemiptera > Cicadidae > Magicicada > Magicicada septendecula. The sequence goes on along the minus strand of CM068371.1, from coordinate 399,045,437 downwards.
GAAGACAGAATCGCGTGAAATCGTTAATGAAGTAAGTGATACATTGGGTACAATAAGTGCAGTGTAACACCTATACTTTTTTAATGTGACCTTGACGTTGGAGATTCCTTAATTCGTATTCCTAATTTATGTACCTTGATACCAAGGGTCGCGATAATATTTGCTCGGGTAAAGGGGGTCGCCAAGTGGAAAAGTTTGATAAGGCCTGTCCTAAGCGACAAGATGAAGCAATACGGATAGGATCGGACAAACTGTGTAGAAGGAAGAATACGTGTGAACGGAAGTCAAAACAATTTCTTTTCTTTATAATCCGACAGGACGAAGAAATATCGGAACAACGCAGAAACGTTGGTCGGACCAGGGAGCACGCAACGTATCGTAAGGTCAAAAGTATCAAAGAGAAGAAGAAAAACACTCTTTTCATACACAAAATAAGATATAGAAGATACAGCGTTACCTATAATTTACTGAAGGTTTTACAGAACGCCTCTCCTACGGTAAACGAAAAGTATTTTTACAAATTGAAAATAATAAGAAATGATTATAAAAAAAAAATATAGAATTAACGAAACAACAACAACAATAAGAATAATAGTAATAATAATAATAAATTATTATTAATTGGTTTATTGAGAATATTAATAACGGAAAATTAATTGGTTAAATTTGAAACATATTCAGTATGTACTTCTCTTGTAATTTTGTTAATTTATTCATTTTAAGTGTATTTAAAAGTACATATAATAATAATTTATTATTATTATCATTATCTCTCAATGTAAAGAATATGCAGTATCTACTGTATTTATTTTGGTAAGTCTTATGTCTTAGTATTTCATTACTGTGTATGTTTTCTTAGTAAGTTAATTAACAAACTATTCGTAAAATTATTTCGACTTATTCCCAATTAATTTAATTGATTTATTTCTTATAAGTATAAATATATAGTTATCCTGTAACGTGACAATATTCTGGATTTATTGGACCAAGTAAAATAATTAAATAAACGAAGAGTTCCTGTCGAGAATATAATTGAAATACACTTAAAACGCATAAATTAACAACATTATAAAAGACGTGCATACTGGACATGTTTCAAATTTGGTTTCAAAATAAACCAAGTAATAAACCTATTGTTAAAATTGGGACCTAATAATAAACTAAACTTACAAAACGTGTTTGGAATTCTGATCCTAAAGAGCAGATAGGTTTACGCATATCTTTGCGAAAAGAAGTATAAAATATTTAAAAATTATGAAGGAGTAAAATTATGCATGGGAACAAGTTTGTGAATGTGTGTATGTGTTTGTGTGTGCGTGCGCGCGCGCGCGCGTTAAATATTTGACTTGTTTACTCTGAAAAGAAAGAGAAAACAAAGCGTGTTATGTGTATTTGGAACACGTTTTCGTTTCCTGTGCATTTTTCTCACGCCGAGCTCACTGCAACGGGAAATTCTGAGTTTAGCCGCAGTAATCTTGGCACCTGGAACGATCTACACTTTCTGCTGGCATAGAACGTTGTAAGAATTGGCTACACCAATTTATTTTGTTATAGTTTCATCCAAGAATTAATTTCAAGTGCTTGAATTCAATAAAATATTAAATTACACATACAAAGTACAAGCAGTAAGTAAGTACTTGGATGTAAATATTTCTTCCAATTCCAAGGGATATTAAGATGCAAATGACGGAATAAATGCTGGAAAATCAAAAATAGATAACGTACTAAGACAACTGCTTGTTGATATTAATAAAAGAAATGTGGCTCATGTCAGCACTGTGATAATGTTCGAGATTCACAATCTCTATGGCGGTACTGCGGTCGTGGGCTCGCGTCAAGATCACGAAATCACGACTCGGACTCTGCCCACCAATATAGTTGGAGCCAAATAATATAGCGGTCTTGTCTGGCATGCCTGGACTTGATAAAAACAAAGGCAAACTTACGCTACACAGGCACGCACACATACAACTAACTCTCGACCGTGCGGCTCGCCACAGCACGTGGTTACTAGATGGTTGATTTCTCTTTGCCACCACGACCAGGGGACGCAAGCGGCAGCAGGGCTAATGTTTGAAAGGAGACGAAGATAAAAAACCTTAAGCTTTCTGGGATTAAGATTTCGCCCACTATTTAGAATGAATACATTTACTATTCAGACAAATTTCAATATTATATGTGATGGAACTATCAGAAAAGTTACGAATACCCCATTTCTCTACTTTATTTTTAGTAAATTACAACTGTAAAGCAGACAATCATACAACAATCACTAAACGTTTTGAACTACTGTATTGGTTATTTTAGGTAAATTTATAACCATAATGCCTTGCTTTTAAGTTTGTGTATGTTTCCTTAGAATCTATAGTCTTGTATCTAACATTTTTGACAAATATACGTGTCCGACAAAAATATGCAAACTTTATTTGCAAAACATAGTTTACAAACTTTTTGAAGGCGAATCAAAATTTAGAATGGGCATTGAGACACATCAATTTTATCAAATTTTTGAAGATACCGAGTTTTTATTTTGAATAAAGTTCGTCACATCTTGATACTCCACATAGACTTTTCTTCTTCTTCTTCTTCTTCTTCTTCTTCTTCTTCTTCTTCTTCTTCTTCTTCTTCTTCTTCTTCTTCTTCTTCTTCTTCTTCTTCTTCTTCTTCTTCTTCTTCTTCTTCGTCTTCTTCTTCTTCTTCTTCTGGCACTACGGTCCCTGTAGAACCCTGGCCTGCTCATTGATTCTCCTCCATTCTTCTCTGTCCAGAGCCTTACTCCTCCAACCTGCCACTCGTGTCTCCCTCAGATCGCCTTCCTCATCTTCATACCATCCCCTCCTCGGACGTCCTCTCCTCCTTACTCCCTCCGGCTTCCTTTCCAATGCCATTTTTGGACCTCGATTCACTGCTCATTCTCACCACGTGCTCCAACCATCTCAACCTTTGCGCTTCCCTGCCGCAACTATGTCCGCTTCACCAGACAGGTCTCTTAGTTCACGATTCTTTCTTATCCTCCACATCACTCCACCCCACACTGGTCCATAAATTCTTCTCAGAATTTTCCTCTCGAAAACATCAAAGTTTTTCATACATTCCAACTTCAGCACCCATGTCTCGCTTGCATATGTTACTACAGGTCTGATTACTGTGGTGTATATTTTCTTTTCGACATTTTTTTATACATTCCTGGTTTGGAATATATTTTTTTATGCGTGGTAGCTTCTGTTTCCTGATGCTATACTTGCCTTGATTTCTTCGCTTGTTTCATTATTCTCTGTAATTGTGTTTCCGATATATTTTAATTCTTGGACGTCCCCAAAACCCACATAGGCTTTTATAATTTTTAAAACATTTTGATCTCAATTTGTGGCCAGTGGTGCCTCTAAAGATAACTTTTCAGAGTGAATATCACTTAAGGATTTGGGTTAAAATTCCCTTTACTCTGATACTGGTTAAGGTTTTAATAATTTTTCAAACGTTCAAACTTTTGACCTCTCTCATATTTGCCTCCCGTTCCCTATAGGATCAAAAAATTGACGAATTTTGTTACTTTCTTAATTTTTAGGCTGTTTTATTATTATTTATCAGCTGTGTACGCTAATATAGTAGCAGCTCTTTTTAAAATATACAAACAGATTTATTACACAGCATTAGAGTATACATTTGAAATATAAAATACAGGGAAACAGTTCAGTCGCATTTTAGCTTATACAGAATCCATATGGGTACGTTTTAACAATGACGCGTATTTTTATTGTGTTATTGCCGTTTGTTTTGAACGGACTTATTTCAGGATGTTATCACGCGTTTTTCAGCCACTTTAAAGACAGAAATATTGATTAGCCTTAACTTCGTTTTCTTTAGTATGTTACCCCCCAACCAAATTCTAGATACCCCACTGCTTTCAATTTAAACAGGAACCTTTAGTCTCATAAGTAGGTATTATAGAGGTGCGAATCCTGTTAGCCATACTGGTAAGCAACAAGTGTATCTGAATTAGCACATGGTAAACTCCAAACTGGTCGCAGGCCACTTCAGTTTGTTCGGTTTCAGTTGGTGTGCAACCTTGTTAGTGGAAGCGTGGAACAACACGTTGTAATGAAATTTCTTATGAAATAAGGTGTCAAATATCCTGACAGAAGAAGCCAAGCACAGTACGATGTTGAAGCTGTTGCCCGCCTTTAACATTCGAATGGCGCAACGTGTTAAAGACGATCATAAATACTTATTCCAACCGAGGTGGTTTAGAGCCCACTAAATCAAAGCAGTGGAACCACACAGACGCATCACTTCCAAATAAATACTGAGTAATTACATGTGTATTATAGGTATTTTTGGGGAACAAAAGTGGCATCAAGTGTTCCACTCGATAAATATTCCTGGCAACAACTTCATTAGGCTCCGAGCCTCCTCGGTTCGGACTGTCATTCAAGCATACCATAGTCCTCGGTTCGGACCATGGTGGAAGTATACCATGTGTCCTTCCACCATGAAGCAGTACAGTCATCTTTAAAACATTTGCACTGTTCGTGTATGTTTTACTGCGTGCTAAGAGTTTCATTGCCGTACTGTGCTTGACGCTTCTGAAAATGTTAATCTGTTGTTATCCCTTCGTCTTACATGAAATTCCATCACAGCACTTCGATGTTTGCATTAATACCATTGCACGTCGTTTCATCTGAAACCCGAAGTGTCGACATCATGCGACATCATCATAGCTTCCATGATATAGGCTAGTATCTTACCACTTGTAGCTTAGCGTAACTAAATGGATGTGCTCGGACCTCTTATTACATTCACGATACTGAGAGTTCTGGTTTGACAGGAACACTCGTGGTAAGTAAGTAAAATTAAAGGATTTCGTGGTAAGTAGGGATATATAAGAAAACTTTTCTTATATTAGGGAAGGACCGGGTTAACCACATACGTATTCGGTGAGCGACAGAAAACAGGAAAGAATAATTAAGTGGAGACAACGCATCTAACTAATGGAAGAACATAATATTGTTAAACATTAATAAAATAAAATCAAAAGATAGAAAAACATGGGCAAGTGTAGTCAAACCTGGCAAAGGATAGCTAAAGTGAAAACGAAACAGGCTAGCAGACTACACCTTGTCGTGAAGTTAATGACGATGATTAATGTTTCTAATATAATTTCTCAGTTGCATTCATTTCTGTGTCGCTCTGTGTGCGTCCTTGAAATGCCAGTTTGCGAAATTGCCGTCCGGTGTCTTCCTGACGCCGCGCCGAGGAAATGTCGAAACGTCGGTCACGAAAACAAAACGGATGGCGTTTAATTGTGTGTGTCTCCCATTGGAGGAGATGTTGATTTGCAATATCCTCTTCGTCGGCCAGACGGCAAATTAATAAGCTTTCAGGTGAAAACGTTACTTTTATTATTTTTCTTTTGCGTTCGAGAAAAGATGCACACGGATGTGTCTGTACGTCTCTTGACCTCCATTATAGACACTTAGTCAAGCTTATCTAGCTAAATTTTGTCTTCTTTTATTTCCTTCATCTTCACCTCCGCTTTATATAACGGTGTAAAGAAGTGAACATGTGATGTGCCTAATACGAGATTTATCCAGAAAGTAAAGAACTTTTCTGCACAGCACTCGCTTAAGTAATTCCCACGACAGTCGTAAGACACTATTTACATCAATATTGTCGTGGCTCAATCTGTGTCACGCTTTTTAAAAATAAGCACGCTATTACGTCTTCAAACCACGTTTAAAGTGAATTTCAATTACAAAAATTGAAAACATCAGTTGTCACTGAGAGTTAATCCGGTTTTTAACTCTACGAAAATTAAGCCCTTTAGAAATTCAGATAAATATGCTATATAAAGGAAATATCTGGCGATAACTTGTGAACAAAGCAAAAGCGAGAAATTGTATGTCATTTTCCTCAAGACTGAAATGTGAATTGAAGATCGTGACCATGACGTAAAGCGACTCTGCCCTGTGACCTATTAACTTAAGCTGATAAAATTCATGTGAATTGCAACGCTTTGTTTCCTCATGATGTTTCCTACACGAAAATACGGCAGAACAGTTGGGTTAGATTTCCTCACTTTTGACTACAGGAGACAACAAAAAATTAAACGGAAGCGACGAAAAGTTTTAACGATGCAAGACTATATATCGCTGTTTACGTTCTAGACAACTCCCCTAGTAGGCCTAAACAACCCTTCCTACGGGACATAGACGCATGGGTCACATTTTGAATTTTACACTTACAGGGAATTTTAATTTTATACACACTTTGAACGTCTGTCGAAAGCGTCAAACCATACTTATCGCTACGAAAGTTGACACAGCCTGAAATAAAACACTGAAGTAAAACAAAATAAACTCTTGTGATTTTCCGAGAATGATTTGAGCAAACACTTTGTCGAGCTCTTTACTTTATGGATGTCCCTCGTATTACACACATCACCAGCAGATATTATCATTTTCCCTCTATCTATCTCTTTCTGCCTCTCAATAAATTTGTTCTTTCTACCTTCTTTAGTGGCGACCTCATTTCTTGCATCTTCTCCATACGTTAATGCCATTTAACGTGGTTCAACTTAATTTTTCTACTCAGATAAAATATCTGCAATTCTTATTGGTTACTTCTTATCACATCTCTTTAATCGCATTCTCTAATTCTTCTTAGAAACAACTTATCTCTTATGCTCTGATCCTTTTTTTCTGTACTCTTGTTGTAACGAAGTACGTATTTGCTGTCATACGTGTAAGTACTACTAATGACTTAACGTTGTCTCTTTTTTGTTTAGTTTTTAAACATCGGCTGATCCGATAGCGCCATGTGTATAACAGAAATGCCTCCAGTTTTTTATCTCACTAAGCAGATATTGCAACCCAAATACGCGTATGTTCTTTCTTCCAAGACTTCATCATTTCTGTTTACGCTTCGAAGAAATCCGCCATATTTGTTTTTAAATCAGAGATTTTAATTAGTTTATTTGTTTCAATTTGTATCAGTCCTTCTAGTTTCTTAATCCTTCAAATGATATCTTCTGTTCCCTGCCTCTCCTTCATGTTTCTCAGCGCTGTCCACAGTGTTTGTATCGTCCGATGTCCGCTGATGTCACATTTCAGGCCCGTAAGCCGTTACAGGACGCGCTTTTCTTTAACAACCGTAAAGCCTCTTTGTACCTAAAAAGAATGTCGGATGAGAGATGGCCAAGGAAGGTATGGGAATGGACTCCACCTCTATAAGAAAAAAAGGAAGACCTAAACATTCATGGAAAATGGACGTCGAAGACGCAATGAATGCAAGAGGACTTACAGAACAGGACTGTTTAGACCGGCGCCAATGGAAGCTAGGATGTGAGAGGCGGCGCAAGCCGTAATTAAATCGCCTTAAAAAAAAAAGGCTCTTTGTTATATCGATCCTAATTAACTGACGGTTTCGGTAATATTTCTTCATTGTGCGTCTTTATTTTACCCAAAAATTTCAACTCATAGCTGGTATTAGTGTTGCCTATATTACCAGAAGTACGTAATTTCTTCGACAGATGTGTCAGTCCGTTGAAAAGTTGGCAATAAGATGTCCAAAGACATTTACAAAAATGTATAATAAAATATCAATAAATTATTATATTAATAAACATTATAAAATATTAATAAAATTTATATTAATGCAGCCTTAAGCTGGTGGAAAAGACACTACTGTATCATGAAATGGGCATTTTAATAAATGCTCACGTTATGGCGGTAGGGGACGAAAAGGACTCGGTTACAAAATCCGAAAACTCCATAAAGAATACAAATCTTGGAAACTCGACATAAATTTTGGGAAAACCCAAACAGCTTGTTATTGGAAGTGAAAGAGCCGAGATGAGATTAGGCGTGTGTATTACAAAAAGCAGTACCGGTATTTTTTTTTTTTTATAATCTTGATTGACATTAGCAAAAGACGACAGAAGCGATGTAAAACAAGGAAATATGATAAGGCATCTGAATTCTACGCTCTTGAATGGGAAAAGCCACAAAGCAGGGAAATGAATTACTGTGCCATCTTAGAAACCATAGTCAATTGTGGTTCTGAAACTTGGAAGATCAAACAAAGAAACTACCGATCGCTCGAAGCAGCGGAGATAGAGTTCTGAAGAAGTTTTCGTCGAGTATCCAGGATCCAATACGTTAAATATGAAAACATCGGGAGGCAAATTCGCGTGGACAGATCAGTTATTAGACACCATGAATATGAAACGACTTATACGGTATGTCCACGTGGAACGTAAAGGAAAATGGTAGATCCAGGAGACCGTGGAGAGAGGAGATTTATGAGTAGATGTAGAAAAGAGGTCTACAATGTCAAGAATGGGATGACAGAGACCTATGGCGTGCAAGAGGCGAATAACTGTACTCAGCGCCGGATTTAAAGTGTGCGGGCCCCTAGGCTGAGGTTATGGTGCGGACCCCCTACTTTTCAGTCGTGACAAATTCTGGGGAACAGATTTTTTTATAAGCTTAAAGAAAATATATCAAATTTAAGTCCGGGTAAAAAGTGTATAGAGGAATAATAAATTAACTCTACTAGGACAATGAGACGAAAATGACTACAGCTGATATAGTCAGGGCTGATCGAAGACTCGAAGAATATTCATTTATTTTTATTACAATCATTTTATTTTTTTAATTTTTATGTGGTGCCGGGGTGGGGGCCCCTAGGCTACAACCTAGTCAGCCTACCCTTAAATCCGGCCCTGGCTGTACTTGCACTTACAGAAGAATGGATGCAGTTTCATGTCTCGTAGCTATCAGATGCTTACTATCGAGTTTTCAACTCCTCGAAGAACACAGCTTTATTACAAATTACGTTAACTTTTCCACTTTTGTTCATAGCTCAAACCCTATCCATTCCTACTTGATCACAGTAATCATTTTGTCGTTTCCACTAACAGACAGTACAACATCGGCAAATCTCAGTTTTGAAAGTTATATTCATCTGTTTCAATACCTCTGTTTTCCTATCATCTGAGCAAACAGTGTTGGTATCGGTATCTTCGTGGCACACTTCTTCTTTCTGTTTGTTTTTCATGTAATCACGTGTGTCATTCAATTTGGGCTAAAGTGCAAATACCCCGAAAGAAATCATTAATTCTTATATACCGTATAGGCTGTATCAAACACTTTCTCGTAAACAGATAACAACTATCATACAAACGCAAATCGCAACGGCCCTGCAGTCATTTTTGTTTCTAAATCATCTTTTGTTTGTTTTCTAATTACTTATGATTACAGATTCATCAAATAATAATTAACCATCATCACATTGTCAATAATTTACGTCTTTTAGTAAGAATCCTGCTTAACGTTGCACCCAGATGTTTGCACAGTACTGTGGTTAAGGCCCTTAGTACAATACTGTGGTCACTAACGTATACCACCTCACGTTAGCCCACTTGATTTTCACTGATGATGGCAGTCGATGCCACTGCCGAAACGTCTGGTTTTGCAGAAAACATTGGACCACGGTCAAACAGCCCAGTAAGGAATTTTAACAACAAACTACTTCTTTGTTGCCGATAACGTAGTACACATATGAAAAATTATCCCCTCCCCCTCTATCATTTTCATTCATAGAAAATTACCCCCTCCCCTTCAACTACCCGTTTCATTTATAGATATTTCATCTGCCTTATTATGACCTTCTTTTCAGGATACTTTATTAATCAAAATTACGTACTTTACTCTTGTTAAAACGTAAAACGTTGCAGGTAAACTACACCTTCCCCTTAACCGATCTTCACCAAAATCAATAGGCCTTGAATCCTCTACAACTCAGGCAAATATGCAAAAAATTATTTGATTCTGTTTGAATTTGCGGCAGTTATGTTCGCCATAGGAAACATTCTACACACAGACACTTTTCGGAAAATGATTTTTCTTCATGTTTTGAGGGTAGTACAATCAGAATTAACCCTTATCTCGAACACGATTTTTTCGCGATCACCATACTTCCATTTCCTTACGGAATATGGAAGTAAAATTAATTACTTCTGATAACAGCCGCTTTGATGCCGGTAGGTAACAATTTAATGAGGCAACTATACCTTTTTCCAGATTCACTCATTATTTTATTTTTTTTTGAGCATAACGAATTAAACACGTTTAAACATTTTTGTTTGTTAACGGTCCAAGTCACGTATTTTAATTTCTTATTTTCTTACCTTTGTTAGGTCCGTCTTGTGACTTTTATCTTTAGAATAATATTAGCGTGACGCGTTTCAGGTCATCTGACCCATCCTCAGACACTTGCTCGAAAAGAGGTCGTCATATATTAAAATCCAATTAAAATAAAGACACACATAGTGTCACTACTCAGTATCGATCGGTAATCGCGTGGTGCACCACGACAACAGTGTTATTCATGTTTTTGAACATTAATTATTGACAATGAGTTTAGATATGTGTGTTTTTATTTTAATTGGATTTTAATATATGACGACCTCTTTTCGAACAAGTGTCTGAGGATGGGTCAGATGACCTGAAACGCGTCACGCTAATATTATTCTAAAGATAAAAGTCACAAGACGGACCTAACAAAGGTAAGAAAATAAGGAAAAATAAAAATAAACACGTTTGCTTATTAAAACATCGGCTGGGTGAAGATTTTCTATATATTAGTTATGTGTCTTACAATTTTTTGATCCTAAGTAGACCACGAAGCCTCCTCAAAACCTCCCGTTTTGTGGATTCATGTCGGTTCTCATCGACTGAAACCCGCCGTTATTTTTATCGGGACTCCAGCGAGCATCCGTTACTTTTCTCTGTCTCGTGTTTGGAGATATTGACGCTATTTATTTATTACATAATGAATCATCTGTTTTCATTCCTTTATAGTCCTCTCATTTTTCACTTAAATCTTGCCAGCTTGTTAGAGCTATTACTCTCCTCTTTGTCTTACATTACATTAGTGGGGCGGGAACTCCTCCAGCGATATGCCGACCGAAAAAGTAAACATGTAGGCTTAAACTGTACAAACGTACTGATTGACAGGACAACATTCTCCGTTATCAATGAATAGCAAAATCTTCCTTTACAAAACATTTTATCTGCGCGAACATATGGCACGCAATTATTAGGCTCAGCAAGCACCGTGGTACATACCAAACGAAGTAATCAGACGCACGTCTGTGGCCGTGTAAATTACAGAACCGAGCGCTACCCATTTTGATAAACTAAGTGCATACCCTACGCTTGGTTAGTGAACTTTTAAATACCTAGAATAGACCTTTATAAGGTTTGACCCCTCTGATTTATCAAATAGATATTGTGTAGATTCAAGTCACAAAATCCTTTCTACTGGAGGATATGTAGCACTAGGTTGTTATGGCCTAAGCAAGTTCTTTCCTTTCCATGCTACTTTGTCCTTTCCACGTTTGTCATTATTCCTTGCTATAAAGGCTCACATTATGACAAAACTGTTAAAATTACACAAATCTATAATTTCTTCGAAAGGTGGGGAACATTGGACCACCACCAAAACATTGGACAGACTTTACACCCACTACTTCGGTAAGGAGCCAAAATACAGAGAGGGAGAGGACAGAGACTGCTCAAACCTAGTGCGCACGAAGAGGAGGCGTGATCAAAGCCAGCTCCGACACCGACACTACGGTATCATCATCATCATCATCATCATCTTCACATCACGGCATAAGCAAGATTCTGCCTGTTTCGCCCTCAAAGATCCTCCGGCCATCTCTTCCTGGGCCTACCCATACCTATGTCTAATAAGTTTATATTTCCAGACTTGTTTAGCCAGTCTTGAATGTGAAACTCCACTCTTTCAAAGTGTTCTTTTCGTGGTCGGTTATAATCTTTTAATCTTTGATTCAAGTTGAACACTTGTAATTCTTCTCTTACGACTGCATTCTTTATATGATCAAGTTTAGAACACCTTCTGTCTCCTCTTAAGAACGCTATTTCCAAGGCCTGTAGTTCATTTTCTTGTTTCTTGGCCGTATTCAATAATTCACACCCATTGGACAGTACAGAGACCGTCATAACTTTATAGAACTTTAATTTTGTTTCTCGACCTCGTACCTTGTTTCTAAACATACGACTGACTGTCCCACAGATCGTCTGCAAACTTGCCTAACTTAACATCAATATCACAATTCTTATCATAACCAATATCAATTCCCAAACAGTTAAATTGACTCACTTGTTTGATCATTAATTATTATTTTTGTTCTTACTGATTCTTTGCCTCGAAATACCATTGTTTTTTGCAGTGGAGATGTTCACATTATATTGTTTTCAAACGTGAAGAAGCTAAAAACAGATTTTTGTAAAGCAGATTCTTTATGTCGAATTACAAGCAAGTTCTCAGCAAACAACAGCACATCAGATGTCTGTCTCGTGATATGTTAATATCAGGGTTCACAAGTTGTTTCCATACTACAACGTCAACATAAATGTTAAAAAGAGGAGGTGATATACTGCGCCCTTGTTTAACATCTTGATTGACAGATATGTGTTGAAAGATCCTACAATATTATCTTTAATGCCGAATTTTGTTCCGTTATATAGGCCTTGTATAGTTCTTATAAGTTGTTGTGGTTATCCCCGTTCTTCTAATATTTACCACAGGATATTTCTGTCTACTCTATCAAAGGCCTTTACAACGTCAAAGAAAGATACACGCACTTCCTTGTTGAACTCACGATGCTTATCAATTATTTTGTGTAATAATACGAGCATTTCCTGTACATTGTCTCTACCCTTCCTGACATCTGTTTATTCTTCCAAAATAAGATGCTCTGAAATAGTCTGCAGACGTGATTTTTGCTTTTGTTTTATAGACATATTCTCCTATAGTTATTACAGTCAATGGGTTTTCCTTTTATTAAAAGTAGACACCACTACTACGATATCTTAAAATAAAATTTAACTTACCAACCGTGTTAATACAAAGCTTATCGTTATAGCAATTATCCGGCCCTAGGATACCTTTTCCGGTAGTTCAGTCCCAGTGTTATTTGTCTTTATTTTCATCTATACGCTGTGAAAATCGCGTTTTAGTTTAATTAAATTGAGAAACTTTGTGTTAATTAACTATATCTTTAACTATAGTCACAGGACCGGCCCCAGCGCTTCTACCGCTCTGTGCAGTATTTATGAGTGCCGCCCCCTCTCTATTTTAGCTCTGAACATATTCACGCACACTAGACCTACTCTAAAGATACGGCGATTACCTTCAAATGATGACTAGGAATGTTTGCATTGTTGTGTTTATCAAATAACTAGAACTTATTCGCGTTTACGATGCGGCGAACGGCTAAAATAAAAAATGTATGTATATGACTTAAAATTAATATACTAACTAAAATTCATTATGAGAGAATATAACAAAAATAATGTATCATATACCTTACTTTATTTATTTTATTAATATCATATGCCTTAATTTTATTTTTTCCCTCAATTTCAAAACTTAACATCTCTGAATCTGCCGCCCTGGGCGGTGGCACGGTTCGCCCCTGCCTGGAGCCGGGGCTGTATAATCACTTACGTAATCATCAAGTGATCCCGTTAGGTTAAAAGTGCTGTAAGTGCTAATATTATTATTACTGAGTATTTTTATCATATTTATATAACGTTGATATGACGACAATAGTGTGCCGGCGTGCGGGACAAAGACAATCATATCTAAATTTAGATAATGTACAGCGTTTTTGCCCGTTCGCAACAATGGATTAAGTTATTTATAGACACTTGTGTAGCCTTCAATTCTGTCTCTCATGTATTTCTCAGTCTTCTGAGTTTGAAAATTCACTTAGGCCTACGTCTAACCGCGTAAAAGATTTACATAATGAACATAAAATATTAATGACGCTGTGTGTGTGTGTGTATGTGTGTTTGTTATTGTACACATTTCACTTCAGTTGTTTTCACCGTTCTTGAATTATTGGAGAAATATTACGGAGTTCTCCAAAACTTAGAAAGTTGAACGAACATCGAACATAACAGGAAAGGGTTAGACAGAAACACAAACGGAAAGAAATAAACCGACAACTTAAAAAACACAAAGCTCACATCTGAAATAGAAAACAACAGAGAAATCAATTACTCAGACTTGGCATTAAAATAGTCGTTAATAGATCTAAACTTACATATAGTGTATACAGAAAAGCCATACTATCTAATCTAGCATTAATAACAGCAATTTCACTAGTCAAAATCTTTCGTTTTTGTATGTATGTATGTACGTAACATACGTTAACCATAATATAAATAAAATTACAAAAGTCTAAACAAATCAACTTAAAGACAACTTGCAACACAAACACAACTGTGTTGAAACATTACATACATACAGACACACAGACATATAGTAGAAAACATTTCACACGAAATGAAGCTGACCAGCTGTTTTTTCGTATTAAACGGACAAAAAGTGAAACATTATGAGATAAATGAACAAACCTGTATAGTTTACTTACTGTACTGCATAGTAAAACAAAGTAATAACGAATATTCAGAAGGTAAACATATAAACGTTTTATTTATCCTCCGGGACAATTTCTGGTTAATTTTTCTTAAAATTTAGTATATACGAATCGTAGCTGTTCTTAATTTAGTCGTACGATTTAGGTTTTCTTGTGCAGAAATGTACAATGTCTTTTAATGTGACAATGTTCAATTCTTTTTAAAATAGTAATTTTCTTTTGCACGCAATTCTGCACTACTTTATTTTCAATAAATTGTTTCAATTTATCGATGCGGTCAAACTTTTCACTTCCCGAGTTGCCTTCTAAATATCGACGAACACGCTCAGCAACGAGAGCATATCGGTAGCGCTAAGAGCTCGTAAATGTTTCGTGTCAAGTTCGTCGGCACTCTCGTCGCTTTCACAGTGTTTAACTTGCACTCTGTTTTGGGGCGTGCGTGTATGGATTTAACTTGCACTCTGTTTTGAGGCGTGCGTGTATGGATTTAACTTGCACTCTGTTTTGGGCCGTGCGTGTATGGATTTAACTTGCACTCTGTTTTGGGGCGTGCGTGTATGGATTTAACTTGCACTCTGATTTGGGGCGTGCGTGTATGGATTTAACTTGCACTCTGTTTTGGGGCGTGCGTGTATGGATTTAACTTGCACTCTGTTTTGGGGCGTGCTTGTATGGATTTAATTTGCACTGTGTTTTGGGGCGTGCGTGTATGGATTTAACTTGCACTCTGTTTTGGGGCGTGCGTGTATGGATTTAACTTGCACTCTGTTTTGGGGCGTGCGTGTATGGATTTAACTTGCACTCTGATTTGGGGCGTGCGTGTATGGATTTAACTTGCACTCTGATTTGGGGCCTGCGTGTATGGATTTAACTTGCTCTCTGTTTTGGGGCGTGCGTGTATGGATTTAACTTGCACTCTGTTTTGAGGCGTGCGTGTATGGATTTAACTTGCACTCTGTTTTGGGGCGTGCGTGTATGGATTTAACTTGCACTCTGTTTTGGGGCGTGCGTGTATGGATTTAACTTGCACTCTGATTTGGGGCGTGCGTGTATGGATTTAACTTGCACTCTGTTTTGGGGCGTGCGTGTATGGATTTAACTTGCACTCTGATTTGGGGCGTGCGTGTATGGATTTAAGTTGCTCTCTGTTTTGGGGCATGCGTTTATGTATTTATTTATTATGCAGCTATTGAAAGCCCGGAAACAATTATTTTTAACAAAACTTTATTGTGTTTTGTAGGTAACACTTTCGTGTTAAAAACGTGTAAACTGTAATTGTAAAAAAGAAGAAATGATCGGGACCTGAGCCACATTTCATGTTAAACGTTTTTTCCACTGTAGTTCGTTAAAGGTTAACAATAGTACTAGCTATCGTGGGCTTGTTCGCGTTGCGTCCATACACTCGCTGTTTTCGTTATACACTGTTAACCGTTTGTATATTTAATACGGTATGTAGGCCTATTTCATAATCACAACTGACGCAAAACGGCTGAAATGTTGTGTACTGAACTGTCCATCTGTTACTTGTGAGCCATGGTCAGTAACAGATGGCCTACGGAACTGTTGGTACGAATTGCAAATCTGAGGAGGAAACGAGAAAGTTCAAGAATAACCTGGAAATATGAAGTTGTTGGTGGCATGAATAACGAAAGGCTGACAGAAATAAGTGACGGCCACGAAGTGTTGGCCTCACAGAGAAAGACGAAGTAAGGAGAAAACGCCTGGTCGCTAGCCAAACGTCTTCTTTTCTTTACGTACGAACTATCAGTACATCTGAACCTCCACCTCCAGTGAGGGTCAAACGCCCGTACCCTCGCTAAGCTATCTCTGCACACCCTCTCTCCTCAGGCAACTCCTTCCCCAAGAATGTCTCTAGTACGCTGCTTGGCACTGTCTGCCTTTGCCACAGGTACGGAGGCTCTCTGACTCGCGGAGAGCGAGCTACGCCTCAGGGCGGCTGCCTGCTGTGTTCGAGACGGGCGACGTCTGGTGTCCGAACCGACAACAGAGGCAGTGTTACAAAATCACTCAAAATTCCGTTGGCATCTAGCGAATAATCGCATTAACCGCATTAGCGTGTCACATCCCAGTTTTAGACACCACTCAGAACCGCCAACACTGTTTTCATCGGACATGTCCAGGACGCTGCAATCAAGCCACGGGCGCAAAGACGCCCGATAAAACAAGCAAACCAAAGAGTAATACACCAGTTGTAACAAAGTGTACGAGAGGCGCGCAGAAAAATCAGTTATTTATACACACATCTTGAACATAAGAAAGCCTTTCTTAGAGAACAATATGTATATAAGAGTAGCGTCACACGCCACAAACAGAAAACACACCCCGTTTTCTGATGCAAAAAGTAACAAAGAATGTAATAACGCTAATCGTAACATTAAAACGTTCACAGCCAGAGTCAGATTCAGTGAAATTATTTTCCTGGGCTGTGACCCTCTTCTTGAAACACTAGACGTTTTGACTGCAGCCATCCTAACAACCCGGAAAATAATTTTATTGTAATAGCGTAAAGTCTTTAAGTGTTAGTATCGTCGTGAGAGGCGTCATGTGAAGTGTCTGCTCAGTTCGGTCTGTTCCGTATGCGACGTCTAATGTGTGTGTAGACGTAAAAACGCTATTATCAGTTTGCATTACTTATTTTTAAGTACTTTTAAATATTCCGCTCCTTTTCAATGCTTTCGTAATGAAAACGTATGCTTTAAGGTTAATTAAAACTGTTTATCGTCGGCCAAATTATAAACCTTTTTTTTTTAGCTAACGGAATTTCGCCTCTTAGTTCGACATATATATTCGAATTAATAAAATTTATAAATAGAAATTTTCATTTATATGAACTAAACAATTCCTACAATACCCACAACGCTAGACGTAAAGGTATTTAAAAATTTTCCAAAGGTTATTCACTGATGTTTGGAAAAGGCCTAAACGAATACTAAGTGTATGCTGTAACTGTTTACCAGCTGATCTGAGCACGGTAGATAGGTAGGAATAAGGTATTTTTAAAAGAAAAATGAGTTTTTTATCTTCTAATCAAATTTCTTAACATATTGTAAAATTAAATAAATCAGTCCCAAATGGTAACATGAAAAAACAGATATTTTGTAAAAAGAATTAAAATTAATAAATATATTCTGTTCATCCTATTTCAATAAAACATCTACGAAAAATAGTGTTGCTATTAACGGCATTTTTGTTTAAAAAACAGTGTTTTTATGCGAAATATAAAAAGGCGCGCGCGCTCACACACACACTTACGTAATTACAAAATTATTATTTTCTAATGGAAGTATTATCTTGTAATCACTTGATATTTTGAAAAATATCATGACACCTCCTCAGTTATCGTCAACTGCTAAACAGTATTAAATTATACAGGCCTACATTGGCAAACTCTATGACCCAGACACTTGACCGGGCAAGATATTAGTGTGTCAAAATTTGAAAATTTTACTTGCAGTATATCAATGGGAATATTGTAGAAATATCGATTCTCATGGTGGAGGGACATAGGGCTACTGTTTACTCTAAAGTCTCAGACACGCGTCACAAATAGCACGTTCTTTAGTTCAGCTGGGAAAAAGGATAGGAAAAAAGACAAAATTACACCTGGGTTGTAGGCAAAGTTCAAGAAAGAAGGATCCAACTACAAGACATAAGGTTTTTAAGAAGAACTTGGACTGCGTTCGAAGAGAAATTAACTCAAAAAAAAGTCTCGATAAGATAACAGCTAAAAATATTATTCAGTCTGAATAAAAATAGCAATTCGAACCGTATGAAGTAGCGTAAGTATGAAGAGAATACAAGACACTAGGTTGCCACTACTGGCAAAAAGGTATAAACACATACTGTATAAGAAAAGAAGAACGTTCGGTAGGGCCGAGGAAAAGATGGCAACAGTACGAAACAAGAGGCAAATACGTGAAGCCGAAATAGTGATGATGATGAGAATGTCAAGGAGAGAGTAAACAACAGATAAAGAAATAAAAGGTCGCAGTCTGAACCACGAGGTTTGCCAAAAAAGTTATGAAAGAGTCATGAAACATAATGAAAAAAAGGAATTGTTTGCAAGACAGTAGGCCTACGCTTCAGATATCTGAGCCATGGTAAATGAAATGACAGGCGATAGTATGAGTAATAAATCAATAAACGTCACTGGATATTTGATGTAGGCCTATATTTCTGGGAGTTACATATTGGGGGGGGGGGGGGTTATGGCAATGACGCCTACGGGTTCAACCTTACCTGATGGCAAAGTCTTACATTAGACTACCATAACAAGGCTCAGGCAGCCACTGGTAAAGTTCATACTTACGCCGCCATTACGAGATTCCGTCCGGGGAGACACTCCTTGGTCATTTAGATCAGTATTACTCTTTTCAGTACGCCCTCCACCCTTCACATTCTTCTTCATCTGTGCCTCCACAACCCTTCATGGATCTTGGCCAATTCCAAATGTCGAATCATTTCGTTCCAGTTTCTAATAGTAAGCTTTCTTACGTCCACTTTAACCGGATCCTTCAGCCTAATTTTTGGTCTTCTTGTTGTAACCTTAGCTTCTGGTAAAATACTCGCTTCATCGACTGTGTGTCCTCCATTCTTCCTATGTGCCCATTCCATCTGACTCTATATACTTTAATAAATCCCGCAATACATCACCAAGGTGTTGAGACTTTCGGGTCTGAGACATCGAATAAAGATTCAGTTCAATATTCAAATTTAAATTATTACAATAGTCTAACGCCTAAACTTTGAATCCATTGATTCTGGTTTCGTTATAGATTACTATACAAATAGGCCTAAAAGCAGCTTTGATTTATCTATCACACAGCAAATAACTGGTGGAAGGAAAAATTATATCACTCAGAAAAGGAACTGAAAAATATTTACAAATTATTTTTATAATTCTGATTGTAACGACATCCTGCTGTTTCTTACAAGAGTATTTCTCAAATGAATGTTAAGTAGTATGGACCGAGAAACAAAATGTGTTATTCAGCTTATAAAAACAGATTTGCTCCTTCAGTTCAGGAATCAATATCGTGTTAGTTAATAGTTATAAGAACAAATTTTGTAGTTGTAATATTAAGTTTTATGGCTTGTAAATTTCATACCTCAATTTTTATTATTTTCTATTGTGCTTTTTGTTAGATCAAAATTAAATGATCTCGTGCCCCGTTTTGATTTTAAAAAATCCCGTTTTGTTGGCTTTGCAAATCGTAGTCCCGACTTTTTAAATCAAGAATCCATCCACGTTGAGAATGACCGAAGGAGGCATTCATATAGTAATTCGCAAGGTATATGATAATGTTGTTAATCGCATAGGCGCGCGCGCGCACACACACACACACACACACACACACACGCACACACACGCACACACACACATCTATCTGCTAACATAATAAGTTGCACAATACTGCTAACACGGTAAAACGTTGTTTTTACAACTGAAAACGTACGTTATCTTCGGCTGATAAACGTTAAGCACTTTGGGCGAAACAAAAGAGAAAGATGGGTGTTATGGAATTTAAAGGCTTATTAGACAATCGTGCGTCCGGAAATGACGTCATGCAGCGCCCTCTTCGCATCAATTGGTAAAGTACGTCTTGTTGTCAAGAGACAAGGAGTCAACTGTAGCGTTTACAGTAATTGACAACTTTAATTTGTACTAACTACTAGATAAGATAAATATAAGTTGATAATAGCATCCTCGTATAGAACAATTTGCTCAGTAGTGTCTCCGCTGGTGTGTGTGTGTGTGTGTGCGTGTGTGTGTGTGGTGCGCGTGTTTCAGCGTGCACGTTCCAGATTATTTAGATCTTATGTGCTTAGACAGCGGTTCCAAAGTGCGGGTCGCGATCTGTCAGGATTGCTGAATGTTAAGTCACAAAACAGTACCAGTAACTATCCAAGTACAACGGACCAGATTAAGCAAAAACCGACGCATTGTTAGAGAATTCATTTTTTTTTTAGAACCATTCTTATTTAACTGTGTTTTACACACATTATTTTTATTTGCACACTTTTTCTATTAATATCACATGCTTTATTATACGCGTATTATTTCTACTTCTATTATTATTATTATTATTATTATTGTTCCACAAACAGAATTATCACTGTTACACACCAGTATAGAAAAATTATTCCGATTAGCGCTTTCAAGCTTCTCAGCTCATCGTCAGATCGGAATTCTTGAAAGCGCTAATCGGAATAATTTTTCGGATCTTTTCGGTTAAGTGGCAGCATGCAGTGAGCAACTACTCTACGTAGCAATCGCCAGTAACAACGCATTTCCCCCTCCAACGCATTTTGCAACTATTCCATGACAGCGGGCCTGTGACTCTGTATGCCGCAGTCGTAAGTGTAGTAGTATCGTTGCGTATCATGAATTCCCTTCAGTTAACAGCACAGATTCCCGACAAAGATTCAGCGATACAGTTTCTAAGAGACAAAAAAATTTACATAACCCAAGAATTTGTACGAACGGCGATCAAATGAAACTGTATACGACAGGTAAACACCGTTGGGTATGTTCTATACAGGACTGTCGGGATCCAAACAAGCGCGACAGGATACATGACTAAATAATTCTCGATTAGATTTCCGCACAATCGTATACTTCATTTACTGTTGGAGTAAGGGCAATACTGTCAAGATGAGTTGGAAATGAATCACTTCACATGCATGGATTGGAATTCATACATGCGAGAAGTGTGTGAGAACCATTTTATATAAATATGAAAATAAATATAAAAAAAATATGGTCTTCAACCATGAACAGGTCACAGAGCGTACACCATTTTTAGAATTTGCAATTTTTCTCAGAAACATAGTCATACAATTCTTCTACGTAGTCCGTGTGAAAACAGTAAATAGATTGAAGAATCCCAACCACTGCGGTAACGCCTAGCCTGCTTTTGTTGTCAGACCAGTGGAGTAATTACGATGGGAGAGGATCAGAGGGATTAATCCCCTCTCCCCAGGGGTATTAAAATATTTAGTGAAATACCATAATCACTTAACGCAGGTCTACTTTTAATCTAGTTGCGTGGATTACAACACGTGGGATGAATCCTGAACATCTCATAATCTCCTGAGGAAAGTGGCGAGTCCAATCTTAAGCTAGTCTCATACGCCCCTAACAGTTCCTAGTTACGCCACTGTGACAGACCACTGAACTTTCACATACGAGAATATCTCTTCCACTTCGACGATGCGAGACGAAATCGCGAGTAATAATAAAATAATTTTAGAGTACACTATTCTTTACACTCATATTTGAAAAGTAAATCTTCCCTCTTTTCGTAACTAATTTTTTCTCGTAAAAAACATCAAAACAAAATCTCGTACTTTAAAATATTTAGAGAGTAAACCCGATATTGCTGTTGTGATAGTCCATTCCCAGGAGAGGGATACAGTGATCATCAACAATTCAGGACGATTTCCGATATGATCGGTCACTAATACAATCATATTGAAAATCTTCTGTGATATTCTCTGCAGTGCTGCATGGTGAATCCTATACAGCGACAGCCTGGTGCCTCGACTTGGGAAGAGAGCCTCGCCGGGGAAAAAGACGTCACACAACCATATTTTGAGCTAACATGTTCTCCCGTTACGAAAGAAAAAAAATTATATACACAGATAGGCCTATATGTTTTATTAACAAAAATTAGGATGTGGTTTACAGCACCTGGACAGAATGAAGGATGGACGACTACCTAAGGTTGCGTTTCGATATAGACCCTTTGGTACAAGAGATGTAGTAGAAAGACCGAGAGTAAGATGGAGAGATACTCTGTGAAGACGGAACGGTCAAAGTGTCTCGTGCAAAAGAAGAAGAAGTTAAAATTTATGGAAAAGTTTCTTACTACACTCAGAAGCAACTGTAGGCATATGCTACACGTATATATAACGTGTTTTAAATAAATTTGCTTTTATTCAGAACTGACTGACAGTGAACGTAAGCTTTCACGGCCGATATTTACACTGTCACAGTGTTCCCGGTTGTCAGGCCGTGGTCCGGATTGTCTAAATACTCTTGCAGACGTTTCATCTGTACCGATGACGGATATCTTCATTGGCGGGAACAAGATTACAAAGACTGTTCGTCATCGTTGGTGGGTGTTCAAGACCTATGTTCCCGCGCCACTGATCGCAATACGGGGTATGGAATAATCCCCCTGTTAACGGTAGATCTTGGGGCTTTACCCAGACGTTTTTGAAAAACTAAACCCATTTAACCAATTATTTGAATAAAAAAAACTACTGTTATTATTTATATCAATACCAAAAGGTTTTCTAGTATGTCTAATCAATAACTAAATTATGAGAGAAATGTAAAAGCCTGGTAAAACCTTCCCTAACATAATTAGTAGTACATTAGGCCTTATCAAGATTAATCTAACTTGATTTTGTAATTGCATTCTTTTTCTTCATTCATTTGTTTGATTTGTGACGCTTGTAAAGGAGTAACTGAGCTTGAAAAAGCTCCCCCCCAAATTCCAGTGGTGCGACTTGCACCATTGCACCATGCTGTGGGTATCCCTGAGCTGAACAAACGGACTAACCCGGAAATCGAGTACAAAAACCTTATGGCAGAAAACGCCTTAAAAAAAGTTTAAAAGTGGATTACCGCCATCTTACCGATAATGCGCTGTTCACACCGTTACCGAACACAGAAATCTGAGTAAAAATTTTTTATCAACGATAGTATCAAATTCGTCCGCTGATAAGTCTTATTCAAAGCTATAAATTATAAAAGTGTATTGAGCAATTTTGTGACCCAAGATCGTGTGGATAGTTTTTCTTTTAAACAGAGATTCATCATTATTGTTAAGAGCGATATTAGTACTGGGACTCTCCATTGTTTTGTCTTGAACGTTAGTGCAAATGCATTGTCTGTATCTTAAATGTTTTCACCGTTTAAATATAGATAACCGTGGTATATCCAGAATTTGGTCTTGGGGGGGGTCCGGGGTCGGGTCGGCTTGAAACAAAAGAAAAAACAAGTTAAGACTAATCAGTACTACTATCCATAAAGTTGTTGAAATCAGTCCATTAAAGTAAACGGTAATAACGCAATAAAAAAAACGCGTTAGTGAAACGTTGTTACAAGACGCTCGTTGACTGAATTGCTTTCTCCTATATTCCAAATTTCAAACATATATAATGATGCTGTGTAATAAACCTGTTTGTATATTTATAAAAGAGTTACTACTATCTTAGCGTACACAGCTGGGAAAAATAATAAAACAGCCTAAAAACTAAGAGATTAACATAATTTGTCAACTTTTCCGACACTCTTGGGGTGGCCGTAAATACCCCCCTGATAGATAAGACTTGTAGAGTGAGGTATAACAGATTCCAGTATCTATAGAAGACTGTATGAAAATATTGTAACATACAAAAATTAATTATTGTTTTTAAACATTCTTAGGCTCAGTTGATAGTAAACGGAACATATATAAAATACTATTCTATTATTATAATAAATATAGAATTAAATCATTATTTTAGTAGGAGGGGTTAATTAAAAGGTAAAATTTCTGGATAGGGGTGTCATTTCAAAGACCTTCCGGGGGCTAAACGCAGCCCTGATCCGTCATATAATATGTGCTTTGTCCATACTATCCCACTGCATACCTCATTTACAGAGCCTTAATAAAATACCTACTTATTGTGCTCAAATCCTGCATAATATACTTTCCACGATAAACGTTATCAATTCGTTTTGAAAATACAACTTCTTTTGATAGTTCCTATCCGTTTCGGATGCTGGATATCATACAGACTATTTTAACTTTCTCTACTGCTGCACGGAATAAGTCAGTTGCATTCATGCCAAACCAGGTCCTTAAATTTCTCATCCATGAGATTCTCGGTAGTCCAACTCCTCTCTTTCCAAGTACTTTTCCCTGTAGTATGGACTGCAATAAGTAAAATTTCTGTTCATTTCTCATGAGTGTCCCAGGTACTGAAGCTTTCGTATCTTCACTGTGTTAATAACTTCCTTTTCCTTCTTCATCTTTCTAAGAACTTCAACATTAGTTACATGTGCTGTCCATGAAATGCTCAGTATTCTACGGTAAAGCCACATTTCGAAAGATTCCAATTTTTGAATTGTGGCTTCAGTCAAAGTCCAAGATTTTACACCGTAGAAGAGGACCGAAAATAAGTAAAAGTCTCATCTTTGTGTTTATTGTTAAATTGTGACTTTTGAATAAACTGCTCATTCTAGTGTACACTGCTCTTGCCTTTTCAATTCTGCTCTTTATTTCTTGAGAGTGGTCCCATTGTTCATTGACTATAGTACCAAGACAGGTAAATTTGCTTACACGTTCAACTGGCCTTTGGTATATATTAAGGGTGCAGTTTGTGAACTTGTACTTAGATACAATCATTAGCTCCGTTTTATTAACATTGATGTCTAGACCATATCTATGGCTGCTTTCTGTCACTCTATTCATTAGTTGTTGCAGCCTCTCTAAGATATCTGCGAAGCTATCTGCTATCTGATGGTATCATCCGCATAACGTATGTTATTTATGCTTACACCATTCAGAGAGATTCCCACATCACATTCATCTAAAGCTTCTCTAAAAATACCTTCCGAGTAGATGTTGAATAAAAGCGGAGAACGTATACATTCTTGTCTTACTCCACGCAGAATCTGTATCTCTTCAGTTTTCTCTTTATCTACGCTAACCACTGCAGATTGGCTCCAATACAGTGTAGCTATTATCCTTAGGTGTTTTCCATCTAATCCAATATTTTTCAGGACATAAATCATTTTCTAATGTTGGACTCGGCCAAAGGCCTTCTGGTAATCGATGAAACATGCAAAAACATCACCGTTTACATGTCTACATCGTTGGGATAGCTCCTGAATACTGAATAGAGCCTCTCGTGTAAATACTGCATCTCTGAAACCAAACTGTGTGGCTGATACTTGTTCTTCATTGATTTTTTATATTCTCTTGTGGATGATCTTGAGGAAGAGTTTGAGAAGGTGACTCATTAAGCTAATAGTTCTATATTCATCACATTGTTTTGCTCCTGGTTTTTTGGGTAATGTAATGAATTCAGATTAAGCCAATCAAGTGGGATTCTTCCTGTGTCATAAATATGGTTGAATACCGCAGTCAACCATTTTATACCGTCGTCATCAAGAAGTTTAAGAAACTCTATCTGCACATTATCAGGACTGAGGGCTTTGCCGTCTTTTATTGTATTTATTGCTGATTTTACTTCATCTGTGATTATTTCTGGTCCGGTGGCATTGTCAAATTGAGGGAGTTCTGGTCTGATATCATAAAACAGTTGTTTTATATAACTTGTCCATGTGTTTTTCATTTCTGCTAGATAGATAATAATTTCACCATCATTGTTAACTAGTTTGTTCACTTTTTTACTGTTTTTCCTAGTCATTTCTTTCACTTTCCTATCTTCTCTAAAACTATCGTGTTTATTTTGTAGAGCCTCGATCTCTCTACATTTCTCTTTTACCTCTTGTTCTTTAACTTCTCTGAACTTCTTTTAATGACGTTATTCATCGTTCTGTATTCATTTTCTTTGTTTTTAACTTTTCTCATTTCTTCCATCAGTTGAAGTATTTCATCCGTCATCCAGGATTTCTTTTTCGTTTTATCCGTATAACTTGAATAAGTTATAAATCTATTGTGCTAACCGCGATTGAATTACTTAATGTGTTAATTTAATAATTTCTTAAATTTATCTAGCCCTTAAGTTGGACGCCATTTTCAGTTCAATCATTTAATATGCGTATTGATAGCACAATAAATTAATTATTAAATATATAAATTTAACGATCACTGACAAGTATGTGTATAATTTAATTTTAATGATGATTCTAACTATCTACGTTCATCAACACATACGTGATATCATTTATTTAATTGAACATAAGAAACTCTTAAAATCTATTTGCATTCTTTCAAACTTTAAGTCAATATTCGGGTTGCATTGGTAATAATGAACGCATGTTTCTGGTTAACTAAAATACTAGTTTAATTATCGTTTATGACATATTATAATAGTACATAGAATACGTCGCTGTACCTGAAATACATACATATTTATAATAAACAAAGATATATCTCAATATATGCTGAAATAAAGAAAACATACATACATATATATATCAAATGATGTTACAATTCAATATTCTACTTATTTAATGCGTTCATTAAATCCCAAATAAGCTTTTGTTTATTTGTTCATTAACTACTTATTTCAATTTTACTCATTACTTTTCTTAATAATTTCTCAGGTGTGAATTCTTTGAAAGAAACCAGGTCAGTAGAAGTTACGAATTAGAAGTAATTATAATAATGGTTACTTGGTTAGTGAATATCCATTAGTTGTTGACGTAGTCTCGTTCTGGTGATGGAAATGGCTCGTAGATACATTCCGTCGTTAGTTGTTTTATCACTGCCACTTATCACTTTATTCTTCCGACCACTCGCGTAGGTGTTGTATAGGTGTGGGTAATTGAAGTTTAGTGTTCAATCAATGTTCTATCTTACTGTGGTTACTGTGTGTTCGTTTTAAAGTCAATAAACATGTCTAGTTTCATTTGTCACTGCTTCCACAAACGATCCTATAATTGGTTAGTTTGTTTAATGTTTCGTGTTCATTATGTTGTTGAGACACGATATTAAGTTCCAATAAGTTGTATATCGTTTAGTGATGCTGTCTGTTGTGTAACGGTCTGATTGTTCACTTGGTGTAATTTTCACTAAGTCTGTTAATGCGCACTCCGGTAAAGTTCACTACCGCGATATGAATGTATTATTACGTTTTAAGTTCCTTGTTATTTATCTAACTTCCGAATGATTCGAGTAACAATGGAAAGTTTATGATGTACCGTCTCTCGCACTTGAAGTTAAACTACTTGATAATTGAAATGTAAACTGTCTGAAAATTCTGTATGACTGACTAAAATTTAAGTATGACTGCGTAAAAATTGAGTATAACTGCCCAAAAATTGAGTACAACTGCCGCTCCGTCTTCCTGGACAGCTAGTTTTATTAATTCGTCCCTACTCAAAATTTTGTCTCTGGCGCGCTTCACGCCCACATCTTTTCGAGATTGGTCAGTTTTTGATTTTCTCGGAAAATACTGTCCCACTCTGTCAAAATCCGACGTCATAGTTCTTTCGATAGGTTCTTCGCCTCAGTTGCTATGGAAACATCCCTCACCATCAAATTTCTCGCTGGCTGAAGGTCTCTGATAGGTCCGTAGGTCTCCCTGCTCTCCAGCTAGACGATCGTTGACCCGCTTCGAAGAAACTAGGGCTATAAACAATTTGTCTAACAGCCTATTGTCTGAGTAAACTCTGCGTTTCTATAGATTCCCATTATCTGTACTTACAGTCTTCCTGGCGTATTGTTCTATGCTCTTACCCCCTTTTTCTGGCTATTACTAATTTCGAACATCTGCTGGTCGTTGAAGTCACTCCAACTTTCCCTTCGTAAATTCTTGTCTGTCAATTAGACGATACCTCCAGCTGTGTAACATGACTTTAGTTTTTGTCAGCCTATCTTCCAGTATTGTTACTTAAGGTGCAGCGTTTCCGTTTCATTGTAGTATGGAGCATTACTTGTTTTTGTCGCTTATCGTCTACTGACGTAATACGGCCACATCTGCTACAATTCTTGGTACGGGTGTGAATGTCCTCCTTACTTTGTTACAGCTGCGGAGAGCAATAATTCTGGACGAAACTTTCCCTGTCCTCTTACGCCACCAAATTCTATAGTTGGATAGAACTTAATGCGTTTCTATTGTCAAGTCAGCAACGCTTCACTGACACCTTCTCATTACTCCTTATTTATTGCTCCACCATAAGTCGTTGACACTTGCCTCGTGTGAACGTACTCTGCCGAGGTGAGAATTTAAAAAATTTTAAAATTTCTGCTCGTTACAGTGTCCTCAATTTCGATTTGACGATGTGACCTCTGGGAACAACTCAAATCTAAATTCTGCGCCCTGTACGTCGCCTCGTGTCCATCTTCTTCAGGGGAAGGTATACACAATAACCTACTTTCAAAAGCTTATATGACCAGTGGTACACCCCCTTTTGGTTTTAATTAGTTCTCTGAATTTATTGCCAGCTATTTGGGATAGCTGAACGCATTTCACATTGTCGAATTGACATATAAATATCTTATCTTTATAATTTATAAGATAAGTCATAAATTCCATAAGCAATTAAATAATTTCATCAATTGAATAAGATCTTACCTTCTAAAATATCATATTCACAAGATATTATCAAACAGTTAAGCGGTTCAATGTAACCTTTACATGATATCAAAGAAAATCTCCTATACATATACACCTTTGTGCACTATTAATGATCTTACCAATAAAATCTTTTAAACTATTATTTTAAAATTAGATTGTTAATTGACACAATCGCTACGTTAACTGTAATTATCTTAATAATTTACATATACGTCTAACATTTAGTTTCAATGATTGACCTCCTTCATGATAACACCATTTATAATCCTAACCTACTAATTACATACATTCACATTAATAAAGTTCATTCACTATCTAGTTCGCTAAATATTATCACTTATCTGATTTAAGTGTCCATTTTTCTCACTTTGTCCTTTTAACTTATTACCATATAAATCAATTAATAGCAATTAAATGTCCTTTGCATTCACTGCAATAATTTTATAAAATGTCACACTAAATGTTAATTTATCTTATTATCTAACATTTAATTAGTGCTTAATTGACTAAATACAATTTTGATGTTATGTTTCAACAATTAAAGTACATAACTTTCTTGGATAAGCCAGCTTGAATGATATCACCGCGTCAATTACCCTAACGCAGTTGATTCATCAGCATCGGCTAGCTTCTTAAGACATCTTCTTCTATTTCTTCCTCTTCCTTCATCTTCAATTCTCTGGTTCATAGTATTTTTTCAATTGTCTGGCATTAAATTTTCCACGGAGTTTCTTGTCATCATCGCAATCAACGAGTAGATAAGTAGCTTCTCCGAGAATTTGATGCACTTTATATGGTCCGCAGTACAGTTCGCAAAATTTTTCAATTCTTTTCTGGACCACGTCCGATTGATGATATGTTCTGATTAACACTTTCTCACCAATGTTGAATCTTGTAATGGTTTTAGTCTCATTACATAATTTTGCTTGTTTTTCTCTCTTCTCCTTCATTTTGATATATATTTGTTTATGGTCTACCCCTTTAACTAGGAGCATATCCTTGTTGATGTATTTTTCCCACGCTCTGGGAGGTTTTCTTCCGAGCTGAGCTTCGTACGGTGTTACTTCTATCGTCTCGTGGTACGTTTCGTTAATACAACTCTCGACGATTGGTACATAACGCGACCACTTTGTATGTTGATCACCAACAAAGATCCTAAATAAGTTCCCAAGCTGTCTGTTGATTCTTTCAGCCAGATTCGCACAAGGGTTCCTTATTGCGGTAAATCGTGGTTGGATATTTAGTTCAGTTAATCCATCTAACCATTTTTTAGATGAAAATTGCGTTCCGTTGTCTGTGATAATCACTCTAGGAGATCCTAGTTCTTCACAATACTGGTGTACTCTCCTCAGTGTAGCGACGGTCGTTGCCCTTCGAAGTGTGAAAAGTCGTACGTATTTGGTAAAATTGTCAACCATTATAAACAGATACCTCACCCCACTAGACGAAGCAGGTAACGGTCCGTAAAAGTCCGCGCTCACAAGGTCACCCTTGCATAACGGTATTATGGCTTTTGTTCCTCCAAACGAATTTCTGTTGCCGGAATCCTTTTTTTTCTGACAAGTGTCGCAAGTCCGTACGTAATTTTTCACCCTCTTTAACATTCCGTCCATGGTAAAGTACTCCTGCAATAATTTGATACATCTCTTCGCACCGGGATGCCCATACATACGGTGTATTTCTGCAATTATTTCGCCAGACACACTGTTCGGTACGTATAGTTTCCATTCTCCTTTGCGTAATCTGTACAATTTCTCATCGACGAATCTATAAAATTTATTTAATTTCTTATCTATACAATTTTCCCTAATCTTATCAATAATATACTTAAGCTTATGATCTTGAATTTGGTGCCTTCCAATATCCATTAGGATCTTGCTTACCTTTTTATCCATTTTGATTGTCAGGTGGTTAATTAAATATTCGGAAATATTGTCACTAATTACCTCTCGTGTGGCATCTTCTGGATTTCTGCTCAGAAGATCGGCAATAATATTGTCCTTACCTCTACAATGGACAATGTCAAATTTGTACTCCTGAATACTTAAGATCCAGCGTGTAATACGCGAGTTGTTTAAATGACATTTATTCATAAAAGTCAGTGCTTTATTATCAGTAATGATGGTTAACGGTTGTCCTAGTATGTATATACGGAACCGCTCAAGACATCTTACAATACACAAAAGCTCCTTCTCCGTAGTGTAATAATTTATTTCCGCACCCTTGAATGTCCTGCTGGTAAAAGCTATTACTCCAATTCTTCCTTCTTCATCCAATTGATATAGTTGTCCGCCATATGCAAAGTTGCTGGCGTCACATTGCATATAATATCTTTGGTTTATTCGGGGAAACTTTAAGATGACTGTTTCTACGAATAACCTTTTTACCTGCTGAAAACACTCATTTAATTCCTGTGTCCAGGTGAATTTCTGTCCTTTCCGTAGCAACTCGAGTAATGGTTTAGTAGTTTCAGCGTATTTGTCTGTAAAACGATTATAGAAATTTGTCAACCCCAGGAAACCTTTTAATTGTTTTTGGTTCCGAGGTGCAGGGAACTTCATAATGGCATCTATCTTCTCGTCCGTTGCTCGTATTCCTTGCGTTGTTAGTTGATAACCGAGGTACGCGATTTCTTGTCTGAAGAACTGCGACTTCTCCAAATTGATGGTTAAATTTGCCCTTCTTAAATTAGATAATAATAAGTCTAAATGTAACAAGTGCGTTTCTAAATCTTCTGAATAACACAGGCAATCGTCGACATAAATAATGGTATTTTCTTTTACTTCTTCGTCCAATACTGTGTCCAATCCCCTGGTCAGTGCAGCAGAACTGGTACTCAGGCCAAATGGTGTAACTGTAAAACGATAACACTTGCCGTCGTACATAAAAGCGGTGAAGTTCCGGCATTCCGACTTCAGTGGTACTTGCCAGAAACTGCTAGTTAGATCTACGGTAGATAGGTACTTCATCTCTCCACATCTCGCCAAAATGTCGTTTATTGGAGGGGCACCCTCGTAGTCTGGGATAGTCACACTGTTCACCTTCCTCGCATCCAAACACAATCGTACGCTACCATCCTTCTTAATTACCGTAACTAGTGGGTTGATATATGCGCTGTTGCATCTCTCAATGACCCCATACCGTAACATTTTCCGAATCTCCTCATCTACCTTCCCTTTATAGGCTAATGGGACAGGCCATCCTCTCTGGAAGTACGGTGTCTGGTCGGTGACTCGGAACTCGTGGACATACCCATCGATTCTTCCGGGGCATTCTCTGAATAAACTACAATTTCTTATTAGAATTTCCCTTAATCTTTCCAACGTTCCTCTATCTCCGCATTCTATACTTTCTATCTTCTTGTTAATGTTTCTGACGATCTCTTCTTCTTCTTCTACGTCCACCACTTCTATATGCATCATAGGCACCGTGTACGTCGCTTCGTTATCCTCTCTTCTTATCTCGACGATTCTTCTTCCCATGTCAATGAGACACCCTGTTTCTTGAAGAAAATTGGTTCCTAATATGCATGGTTTTATCAAATCTGGTATTATTAGGAAAACACATTCATATTTAATTTCTTCAATGTAGATATCACATAATATTTGTTTTCTGATTAGCTTTGATTTATTACCAACTGCGCTAACTATTAATGTGTTAGACATCGGTAATATTTCATAAGGTGTAATGTCATGTTTGTTTTGGTGAAACCACGACTCAGACAACCCAGCTATTACAGATCCAGTATCGATTAACGCTTGCACACTAACATTATTATTGAACTTGATATTTATCTCTGGACACCTGATTATTCGTTGAGAAATTTCTTCATCATCATTACGCAA
Organism: Magicicada septendecula; assembly: GCA_034769895.1. NCBI lineage: Eukaryota > Metazoa > Arthropoda > Insecta > Hemiptera > Cicadidae > Magicicada > Magicicada septendecula. The sequence goes on along the minus strand of CM068371.1, from coordinate 399,012,827 downwards.
TAAATCGCTTCGTAAGTCCGGTAGGATAATATTCGTCTGGTAGTCATTTATTTTGACGGCTATCTTTGTTAATGGGTGGAGGGATTTTTTTTTCCTCTCCTTGTTGACGATTTCTCTTAGGTTGAATGCCCGATGCACCAGCTGTCGTGTTTGTAAACTCTATTGTGTTGACAGCGCGCCGGTCCGTGTTACGGGGCTGATTATTTATGGCAGGTCTATCACCCCAGGTTTTCTTCTGTATTCCGCCTCCTTTGTTCAAGTTACTTTCACCTTCCTTATACGCATTTTTGCCCTCGTTCGCCGCATAGTTCGCTTCTCTGTTAATTCTTGGTTGAATCTGTGAATACTCGATGATCAAAGACTCGAAGTTTGGTATCGTCACAATTCCTCTTGTAACCACCGCAAGCTGGATGTCACGCCCAAAGTGACGAGAGATCTTACGTATTAACTGATAATCAGATAAAGTAGGTGTTAACTGCTTACTTTCCAATAAAATCCGTTCAATATATTGAATAGCAGTAATTGGTCCGCGCCAATCAAATCTGCCAAACTCCAAATGGTCCCGAATACTGTCCTGTCGTTCCTGGCCCCAATATTTTAGAGAGAACGCTTCCTTGAATTCTGCGAAGTTTGATATCTGGTCACGTATCACTCGCCACCAAATTCCTGCGTCTAACTCCAGATGTCTGCCAATCCACTTGATATTGTCAGCGGGATAATATAACTCTTGAACTTCGGACAATTCTTTGAGGAATTCCATAGGGAATCTGTCTGTGCCATTATATTTGAGATCATTGTGGTTAGGTCCGTTAAATCGATTTAATATTCCACAATCACCTTCCATCAGTTGTCGCTGTAACCTCTCTTGGTTTTCTCTTACCTTATTTAAATGTCCCTTTAATTCTTCGATCCTAGTTGTCTTTTCTTTCGTAGTCTCGTCCAACTTCTGTTCTGTTGAACGTTGTCTACCGTCTACGTCTTCTAATTTTTGTATAATATTATTATTTGTTCCTTCTTGCTCCTGTTGTCTCTGCAGCATGGTATTGTGCATCTCGGCCTTAAGTTCTTCGTGCTTCTTATTGTAATCCTTAACGTGAACATCGAACTTGTGATTAATCTTTTTAACGGTCGTCTGGGTAGAGTGTACCGCCGCCATCCATTCTTGTCGATCATTATCTTGTTTTTCTTGTATTTCTACGTACTTCTTGTCGGCTTCCTCTCTCAAGTCCCTCACGATCTCATCTTGCCTTTTCTGTAATTCATCGACCTTTCTTTCCCAAGTCTGCTGGTAGTCACGTATCTCGGACCTTATTTGTGTCATCTCTTCCTTATGCTGGTCGAGTTTTTCATTTTGTTTTTCTAACTTTTCACTAATTAATTGAAGACTTTCTTCTCTAATTAATTTAATATTTTCTTCTAGTTTCTTGCTTCGTTCTTCTTGTTTCTTGTCTCGTTCTTCTTGTTTTCTGTTAAGATTCTCTTCTTGTTTTTCATTCTGTTGACGGATAAACTCCATCAACATTTGTATAGTTCCATCTTCTAGTTTTGAAGTCTGTCCTCGCGCCCTATCTTCTGGACTCTCCACCACACTACTTGGTTCGCTAGGTGTAGTATTGTCCTCGGTATTTACTACGCCTAATTGGTTATTAATGTCATATTCTACACTGTCTGAATTGCTCGCCATTTTAGCCCTACTGCGCGTAATCATTCAAACTGACTTACACTAATAACACTTATCTTACTTCTACTTCTATGACACTACTTTTCTACTACTTCTACTGCCTGTTCTTTACCTAAGCCGTACGTGTTAACAGTCTGTGTCAATACGTATCATGCCCCACGTTGGGCGCCATTTATAACTTGAATAAGTTATAAATCTATTGTGCTAACCGCGATTGAATTACTTAATGTGTTAATTTAATAATTTCTTAAATTTATCTAGCCCTTAAGTTGGACGCCATTTTCAGTTCAATCATTTAATATGCGTATTGATAGCACAATAAATTAATTATTAAATATATAAATTTAACGATCACTGACAAGTATGTGTATAATTTAATTTTAATGATGATTCTAACTATCTACGTTCATCAACACATACGTGATATCATTTATTTAATTGAACATAAGAAACTCTTAAAATCTATTTGCATTCTTTCAAACTTTAAGTCAATATTCGGGTTGCATTGGTAATAATGAACGCATGTTTCTGGTTAACTAAAATACTAGTTTAATTATCGTTTATGACATATTATAATAGTACATAGAATACGTCGCTGTACCTGAAATACATACATATTTATAATAAACAAAGATATATCTCAATATATGCTGAAATAAAGAAAACATACATACATATATATATCAAATGATGTTACAATTCAATATTCTACTTATTTAATGCGTTCATTAAATCCCAAATAAGCTTTTGTTTATTTGTTCATTAACTACTTATTTCAATTTTACTCATTACTTTTCTTAATAATTTCTCAGGTGTGAATTCTTTGAAAGAAACCAGGTCAGTAGAAGTTACGAATTAGAAGTAATTATAATAATGGTTACTTGGTTAGTGAATATCCATTAGTTGTTGACGTAGTCTCGTTCTGGTGATGGAAATGGCTCGTAGATACATTCCGTCGTTAGTTGTTTTATCACTGCCACTTATCACTTTATTCTTCCGACCACTCGCGTAGGTGTTGTATAGGTGTGGGTAATTGAAGTTTAGTGTTCAATCAATGTTCTATCTTACTGTGGTTACTGTGTGTTCGTTTTAAAGTCAATAAACATGTCTAGTTTCATTTGTCACTGCTTCCACAAACGATCCTATAATTGGTTAGTTTGTTTAATGTTTCGTGTTCATTATGTTGTTGAGACACGATATTAAGTTCCAATAAGTTGTATATCGTTTAGTGATGCTGTCTGTTAGTGTAACGGTCTGATTGTTCACTTGGTGTAATTTTCACTAAGTCTGTTAATGCGCACTCCGGTAAAGTTCACTACCGCGATATGAATGTATTATTACGTTTTAAGTTCCTTGTTATTTATCTAACTTCCGAATGATTCGAGTAACAATGGAAAGTTTATGATGTACCGTCTCTCGCACTTGAAGTTAAACTACTTGATAATTGAAATGTAAACTGTCTGAAAATTCTGTATGACTGACTAAAATTTAAGTATGACTGCGTAAAAATTGAGTATAACTGCCCAAAAATTGAGTACAACTGCCGCTCCGTCTTCCTGGACAGCTAGTTTTATTAATTCGTCCCTACTCAAAATTTTGTCTCTGGCGCGCTTCACGCCCACATCTTTTCGAGATTGGTCAGTTTTTGATTTTCTCGGAAAATACTGTCCCACTCTGTCAAAATCCGACGTCATAGTTCTTTCGATAGGTTCTTCGCCTCAGTTGCTATGGAAACATCCCTCACCATCAAATTTCTCGCTGGCTGAAGGTCTCTGATAGGTCCGTAGGTCTCCCTGCTCTCCAGCTAGACGATCGTTGACCCGCTTCGAAGAAACTAGGGCTATAAACAATTTGTCTAACAGCCTATTGTCTGAGTAAACTCTGCGTTTCTATAGATTCCCATTATCTGTACTTACAGTCTTCCTGGCGTATTGTTCTATGCTCTTACCCCCTTTTTCTGGCTATTACTAATTTCGAACATCTGCTGGTCGTTGAAGTCACTCCAACTTTCCCTTCGTAAATTCTTGTCTGTCAATTAGACGATACCTCCAGCTGTGTAACATGACTTTAGTTTTTGTCAGCCTATCTTCCAGTATTGTTACTTAAGGTGCAGCGTTTCCGTTTCATTGTAGTATGGAGCATTACTTGTTTTTGTCGCTTATCGTCTACTGACGTAATACGGCCACATCTGCTACAATTCTTGGTACGGGTGTGAATGTCCTCCTTACTTTGTTACAGCTGCGGAGAGCAATAATTCTGGACGAAACTTTCCCTGTCCTCTTACGCCACCAAATTCTATAGTTGGATAGAACTTAATGCGTTTCTATTGTCAAGTCAGCAACGCTTCACTGACACCTTCTCATTACTCCTTATTTATTGCTCCACCATAAGTCGTTGACACTTGCCTCGTGTGAACGTACTCTGCCGAGGTGAGAATTTAAAAATTTTAAAATTTCTGCTCGTTACAGTGTCCTCAATTTTGATTTGACGATGTGACCTCTGGAACAACTCAAATCTAAATTCTGCGCCTGTACGTCGCCTCGTGTCCATCTTCTTCAGGGGAAGGTATACACAATAACCTACTTTCAAAAGCTTATATGACCAGTGGTACACCCCCTTTTGGTTTTAATTAGTTCTCTGAATTTATTGCCAGCTATTTGGGATAGCTGAACGCATTTCACATTGTCGAATTGACATATAAATATCTTATCTTTATAATTTATAAGATAAGTCATAAATTCCATAAGCAATTAAATAATTTCATCAATTGAATAAGATCTTACCTTCTAAAATATCATATTCACAAGATATTATCAAACAGTTAAGCGGTTCAATGTAACCTTTACATGATATCAAAGAAAATCTCCTATACATATACACCTTTGTGCACTATTAATGATCTTACCAATAAAATCTTTTAAACTATTATTTTAAAATTAGATTGTTAATTGACACAATCGCTACGTTAACTGTAATTATCTTAATAATTTACATATACGTCTAACATTTAGTTTCAATGATTGACCTACTTCATGATAACACCATTTATAATCCTAACCTACTAATTACGTACATTCACATTAATAAAGTTCATTCACTATCTAGTTCGCTAAATATTATCACTTATCTGATTTAAGTGTCCATTTTTCTCACTTTGTCCTTTTAACTTATTACCATATAAATCAATTAATAGCAATTAAATGTCCTTTGCATTCACTGCAATAATTTTATAAAATGTCACACTAAATGTTAATTTATCTTATTATCTAACATTTAATTAGTGCTTAATTGACTAAATACAATTTTGATGTTATGTTTCAACAATTAAAGTACATAACTTTCTTGGATAAGCCAGCTTGAATGATATCACCGCGTCAATTACCCTAACGCAGTTGATTCATCAGCATCGGCTAGCTTCTTAAGACATCTTCTTCTATTTCTTCCTCTTCCTTCATCTTCAATTCTCTGGTTCATAGTATTTTTTCAATTGTCTGGCATTAAATTTTCCACGGAGTTTCTTGTCATCATCGCAATCAACGAGTAGATAAGTAGCTTCTCCGAGAATTTGATGCACTTTATATGGTCCGCAGTACAGTTCGCAAAATTTTTCAATTCTTTTCTGGACCGCGTCCGATTGATGATATGTTCTGATTAACACTTTCTCACCAATGTTGAATCTTGTAATGGTTTTAGTCTCATTACATAATTTTGCTTGTTTTTCTCTCTTCTCCTTCATTTTGATATATATTTGTTTATGGTCTACCCCTTTAACTAGGAGCATATCCTTGTTGATGTATTTTTCCCACGCTCTGGGAGGTTTTCTTCCGAGCTGAGCTTCGTACGGTGTTACTTCTATCGTCTCGTGGTACGTTTCGTTAATACAACTCTCGACGATTGGTACATAACGCGACCACTTTGTATGTTGATCACCAACAAAGATCCTAAATAAGTTCCAAGCTGTCTGTTGATTCTTTCAGCCAGATTCGCACAAGGGTTCCTTATTGCGGTAAATCGTGGTTGGATATTTAGTTCAGTTAATCCATCTAACCATTTTTTAGATGAAAATTGCGTTCCGTTGTCTGTGATAATCACTCTAGGAGATCCTAGTTCTTCACAATACTGGTGTACTCTCCTCAGTGTAGCGACGGTCGTTGCCCTTCGAAGTGTGAAAAGTCGTACGTATTTGGTAAAATTGTCAACCATTATAAACAGATACCTCACCCCACTAGACGAAGCAGGTAACGGTCCGTAAAAGTCCGCGCTCACAAGGTCACCCTTGCATAACGGTATTATGGCTTTTGTTCCTCCAAACGAATTTCTGTTGCCGGAATCCTTTTTTTTCTGACAAGTGTCGCAAGTCCGTACGTAATTTTTCACCCTCTTTAACATTCCGTCCATGGTAAAGTACTCCTGCAATAATTTGATACATCTCTTCGCACCGGATGCCCATACATACGGTGTATTTCTGCAATTATTTCGCCAGACACACTGTTCGGTACGTATAGTTTCCATTCTCCTTTGCGTAATCTGTACAATTTCTCATCGACGAATCTATAAAATTTATTTAATTTCTTATCTATACAATTTTCCCTAATCTTATCAATAATATACTTAAGCTTATGATCTTGAATTTGGTGCCTTCCAATATCCATTAGGATCTTGCTTACCTTTTTATCCATTTTGATTGTCAGGTGGTTAATTAAATATTCGGAAATATTGTCACTAATTACCTCTCGTGTGGCATCTTCTGGATTTCTGCTCAGAAGATCGGCAATAATATTGTCCTTACCTCTACAATGGACAATGTCAAATTTGTACTCCTGAATACTTAAGATCCAGCGTGTAATACGCGAGTTGTTTAAATGACATTTATTCATAAAAGTCAGTGCTTTATTATCAGTAATGATGGTTAACGGTTGTCCTAGTATGTATATACGGAACCGCTCAAGACATCTTACAATACACAAAAGCTCCTTCTCCGTAGTGTAATAATTTATTTCCGCACCCTTGAATGTCCTGCTGGTAAAAGCTATTACTCCAATTCTTCCTTCTTCATCCAATTGATATAGTTGTCCGCCATATGCAAAGTTGCTGGCGTCACATTGCATATAATATCTTTGGTTTATTCGGGGAAACTTTAAGATGACTGTTTCTACGAATAACCTTTTTACCTGCTGAAAACACTCATTTAATTCCTGTGTCCAGGTGAATTTCTGTCCTTTCCGTAGCAACTCGAGTAATGGTTTAGTAGTTTCAGCGTATTTGTCTGTAAAACGATTATAGAAATTTGTCAACCCCAGGAAACCTTTTAATTGTTTTGGTTCCGAGGTGCAGGGAACTTCATAATGGCATCTATCTTCTCGTCCGTTGCTCGTATTCCTTGCGTTGTTAGTTGATAACCGAGGTACGCGATTTCTTGTCTGAAGAACTGCGACTTCTCCAAATTGATGGTTAAATTTGCCCTTCTTAAATTAGATAATAATAAGTCTAAATGTAACAAGTGCGTTTCTAAATCTTCTGAATAACACAGGCAATCGTCGACATAAATAATGGTATTTTCTTTTACTTCTTCGTCCAATACTGTGTCCAATCCCCTGGTCAGTGCAGCAGAACTGGTACTCAGGCCAAATGGTGTAACTGTAAAACGATAACACTTGCCGTCGTACATAAAAGCGGTGAAGTTCCGGCATTCCGACTTCAGTGGTACTTGCCAGAAACTGCTAGTTAGATCTACGGTAGATAGGTACTTCATCTCTCCACATCTCGCCAAATGTCGTTTATTGGAGGGGCACCCTCGTAGTCTGGGATAGTCACACTGTTCACCTTCCTCGCATCCAAACACAATCGTACGCTACCATCCTTCTTAATTACCGTAACTAGTGGGTTGATATATGCGCTGTTGCATCTCTCAATGACCCCATACCGTAACATTTTCCGAATCTCCTCATCTACCTTCCCTTTATAGGCTAATGGGACAGGCCATCCTCTCTGGAAGTACGGTGTCTGGTCGGTGACTCGGAACTCGTGGACATACCCATCGATTCTTCCGGGGCATTCTCTGAATAAACTACAATTTCTTATTAGAATTTCCCTTAATCTTTCCAACGTTCCTCTATCTCCGCATTCTATACTTTCTATCTTCTTGTTAATGTTTCTGACGATCTCTTCTTCTTCTTCTACGTCCACCACTTCTATATGCATCATAGGCACCGTGTACGTCGCTTCGTTATCCTCTCTTCTTATCTCGACGATTCTTCTTCCCATGTCAATGAGACACCCTGTTTCTTGAAGAAAATTGGTTCCTAATATGCATGGTTTTATCAAATCTGGTATTATTAGGAAAACACATTCATATTTAATTTCTTCAATGTAGATATCACATAATATTTGTTTTCTGATTAGCTTTGATTTATTACCAACTGCGCTAACTATTAATGTGTTAGACATCGGTAATATTTCATAAGGTGTAATGTCATGTTTGTTTTGGTGAAACCACGACTCAGACAACCCAGCTATTACAGATCCAGTATCGATTAACGCTTGCACACTAACATTATTATTGAACTTGATATTTATCTCTGGACACCTGATTATTCGTTGAGAAATTTCTTCATCATCATTACGCAATAAATCGCTTCGTAAGTCCGGTAGGATAATATTCGTCTGGTAGTCATTTATTTTGACGGCTATCTTTGTTAATGGGTGGAGGGATTTTTTTTTTCTCTCCTTGTTGACGATTTCTCTTAGGTTGAATGCCCGATGCACCAGCTGTCGTGTTTGTAAACTCTATTGTGTTGACAGCGCGCCGGTCCGTGTTACGGGGCTGATTATTTATGGCAGGTCTATCACCCCAGGTTTTCTTCTGTATTCCGCCTCCTTTGTTCAAGTTACTTTCACCTTCCTTATACGCATTTTTGCCCTCGTTCGCCGCATAGTTCGCTTCTCTGTTAATTCTTGGTTGAATCTGTGAATACTCGATGATCAAAGACTCGAAGTTTGGTATCGTCACAATTCCTCTTGTAACCACCGCAAGCTGGATGTCACGCCCAAAGTGACGAGAGATCTTACGTATTAACTGATAATCAGATAAAGTAGGTGTTAACTGCTTACTTTCCAATAAAATCCGTTCAATATATTGAATAGCAGTAATTGGTCCGCGCCAATCAAATCTGCCAAACTCCAAATGGTCCCGAATACTGTCCTGTCGTTCCTGGCCCCAATATTTTAGAGAGAACGCTTCCTTGAATTCTGCGAAGTTTGATATCTGGTCACGTATCACTCGCCACCAAATTCCTGCGTCTAACTCCAGATGTCTGCCAATCCACTTGATATTGTCAGCGGGATAATATAACTCTTGAACTTCGGACAATTCTTTGAGGAATTCCATAGGGAATCTGTCTGTGCCATTATATTTGAGATCATTGTGGTTAGGTCCGTTAAATCGATTTAATATTCCACAATCACCTTCCATCAGTTGTCGCTGTAACCTCTCTTGGTTTTCTCTTACCTTATTTAAATGTCCCTTTAATTCTTCGATCCTAGTTGTCTTTTCTTTCGTAGTCTCGTCCAACTTCTGTTCTGTTGAACGTTGTCTACCGTCTACGTCTTCTAATTTTTGTATAATATTATTATTTGTTCCTTCTTGCTCCTGTTGTCTCTGCAGCATGGTATTGTGCATCTCGGCCTTAAGTTCTTCGTGCTTCTTATTGTAATCCTTAACGTGAACATCGAACTTGTGATTAATCTTTTTAACGGTCGTCTGGGTAGAGTGTACCGCCGCCATCCATTCTTGTCGATCATTATCTTGTTTTTCTTGTATTTCTACGTACTTCTTGTCGGCTTCCTCTCTCAAGTCCCTCACGATCTCATCTTGCCTTTTCTGTAATTCATCGACCTTTCTTTCCCAAGTCTGCTGGTAGTCACGTATCTCGGACCTTATTTGTGTCATCTCTTCCTTATGCTGGTCGAGTTTTTCATTTTGTTTTTCTAACTTTTCACTAATTAATTGAAGACTTTCTTCTCTAATTAATTTAATATTTTCTTCTAGTTTCTTGCTTCGTTCTTCTTGTTTCTTGTCTCGTTCTTCTTGTTTTCTGTTAAGATTCTCTTCTTGTTTTTCATTCTGTTGACGGATAAACTCCATCAACATTTGTATAGTTCCATCTTCTAGTTTTGAAGTCTGTCCTCGCGCCCTATCTTCTGGACTCTCCACCACACTACTTGGTTCGCTAGGTGTAGTATTGTCCTCGGTATTTACTACGCCTAATTGGTTATTAATGTCATATTCTACACTGTCTGAATTGCTCGCCATTTTAGCCCTACTGCGCGTAATCATTCAAACTGACTTACACTAATAACACTTATCTTACTTCTACTTCTATGACACTACTTTTCTACTACTTCTACTGCCTGTTCTTTACCTAAGCCGTACGTGTTAACAGTCTGTGTCAATACGTATCATGCCCCACGTTGGGCGCCATTTATAACTTGAATAAGTTATAAATCTATTGTGCTAACCGCGATTGAATTACTTAATGTGTTAATTTAATAATTTCTTAAATTTATCTAGCCCTTAAGTTGGACGCCATTTTCAGTTCAATCATTTAATATGCGTATTGATAGCACAATAAATTAATTATTAAATATATAAATTTAACGATCACTGACAAGTATGTGTATAATTTAATTTTAATGATGATTCTAACTATCTACGTTCATCAACACATACGTGATATCATTTATTTAATTGAACATAAGAAACTCTTAAAATCTATTTGCATTCTTTCAAACTTTAAGTCAATATTCGGGTTGCATTGGTAATAATGAACGCATGTTTCTGGTTAACTAAAATACTAGTTTAATTATCGTTTATGACATATTATAATAGTACATAGAATACGTCGCTGTACCTGAAATACATACATATTTATAATAAACAAAGATATATCTCAATATATGCTGAAATAAAGAAAACATACATACATATATATATCAAATGATGTTACAATTCAATATTCTACTTATTTAATGCGTTCATTAAATCCCAAATAAGCTTTTGTTTATTTGTTCATTAACTACTTATTTCAATTTTACTCATTACTTTTCTTAATAATTTCTCAGGTGTGAATTCTTTGAAAGAAACCAGGTCAGTAGAAGTTACGAATTAGAAGTAATTATAATAATGGTTACTTGGTTAGTGAATATCCATTAGTTGTTGACGTAGTCTCGTTCTGGTGATGGAAATGGCTCGTAGATACATTCCGTCGTTAGTTGTTTTATCACTGCCACTTATCACTTTATTCTTCCGACCACTCGCGTAGGTGTTGTATAGGTGTGGGTAATTGAAGTTTAGTGTTCAATCAATGTTCTATCTTACTGTGGTTACTGTGTGTTCGTTTTAAAGTCAATAAACATGTCTAGTTTCATTTGTCACTGCTTCCACAAACGATCCTATAATTGGTTAGTTTGTTTAATGTTTCGTGTTCATTATGTTGTTGAGACACGATATTAAGTTCCAATAAGTTGTATATCGTTTAGTGATGCTGTCTGTTAGTGTAACGGTCTGATTGTTCACTTGGTGTAATTTTCACTAAGTCTGTTAATGCGCACTCCGGTAAAGTTCACTACCGCGATATGAATGTATTATTACGTTTTAAGTTCCTTGTTATTTATCTAACTTCCGAATGATTCGAGTAACAATGGAAAGTTTATGATGTACCGTCTCTCGCACTTGAAGTTAAACTACTTGATAATTGAAATGTAAACTGTCTGAAAATTCTGTATGACTGACTAAAATTTAAGTATGACTGCGTAAAAATTGAGTATAACTGCCCAAAAATTGAGTACAACTGCCGCTCCGTCTTCCTGGACAGCTAGTTTTATTAATTCGTCCCTACTCAAAATTTTGTCTCTGGCGCGCTTCACGCCCACATCTTTTCGAGATTGGTCAGTTTCTGATTTTCTCGGAAAATACTGTCCCACTCTGTCAAAATCCGACGTCATAGTTCTTTCGATAGGTTCTTCGCCTCAGTTGCTATGGAAACATCCCTCACCATCAAATTTCTCGCTGGCTGAAGGTCTCTGATAGGTCCGTAGGTCTCCCTGCTCTCCAGCTAGACGATCGTTGACCCGCTTCGAAGAAACTAGGGCTATAAACAATTTGTCTAACAGCCTATTGTCTGAGTAAACTCTGCGTTTCTATAGATTCCCATTATCTGTACTTACAGTCTTCCTGGCGTATTGTTCTATGCTCTTACCCCCTTTTTCTGGCTATTACTAATTTCGAACATCTGCTGGTCGTTGAAGTCACTCCAACTTTCCCTTCGTAAATTCTTGTCTGTCAATTAGACGATACCTCCAGCTGTGTAACATGACTTTAGTTTTTGTCAGCCTATCTTCCAGTATTGTTACTTAAGGTGCAGCGTTTCCGTTTCATTGTAGTATGGAGCATTACTTGTTTTTGTCGCTTATCGTCTACTGACGTAATACGGCCACATCTGCTACAATTCTTGGTACGGGTGTGAATGTCCTCCTTACTTTGTTACAGCTGCGGAGAGCAATAATTCTGGACGAAACTTTCCCTGTCCTCTTACGCCACCAAATTCTATAGTTGGATAGAACTTAATGCGTTTCTATTGTCAAGTCAGCAACGCTTCACTGACACCTTCTCATTACTCCTTATTTATTGCTCCACCATAAGTCGTTGACACTTGCCTCGTGTGAACGTACTCTGCCGAGGTGAGAATTTAAAAAATTTTTAAATTTCTGCTCGTTACATCCGGCTTCATCGATTCTTCTTTGAAGCTCTCAATATTACTATTAAATTACCTGAGTTGTTCTTTATAATCCAATGTATTCGACAGTGACTGACATTTCTCGTTAATAGCAGTTTTAACTTGACTTCTTATTTGTGGTCCTTTTAGTTTACGGATGTCGTGATGTATATTCTTTAATGTTTTTTTTTCATTCTAACTTTAAATGTTGCAACCAGAGGGTTGTGATCCGACTGCAAATCAGCTCCCGGGTATGTTTTCACCGAACTACAGCTGTTTAAATATTTTCTGTTCACTAAGATGTAGTCAATCTGATTTCTAATTATTTTTCCATACGCATTCCTAGGTGATTTCCAGGAGTATAGTCTTATTGGTGGAAGTCTATACCATGTATTTGTCACCAGAAACTCCTGTTCCTCAACAAACCTGCTAAGCAACTCCCCTCGCTCATTTCTTACTCCTATTCCGTGTGGGCTCAGGTTTCCTGACCTTCCTTGTCCTACTTTTGCATTAAAGTCTCCCGTTCTTATTATTAGATCTTTTTTGGGTAACTTCTTCAATGCCTCTATTATCTTAGAGTAGAACTCTATAACTACTGTGACAGTGCAACTACTGTAGTAACTACTGTGACAGATTTCTGTCAGACAGTAACCAGTTTGCCTTTTCTGCTCGGTCTTTCCCTCTGACCTTATATTTCTGTTTACATTAGTACCAATAGTCCAGGTGTAACCTTTGAAACTAACGAAAATTTCCCATGAAAGGAGATAGTAATTTACTAACAGTTAAAATGAGAAGCTTTAAAGTAGGCGAATTAGATCTAAACTCCCTGTAGATCTAAACTCGCTGATAACAGAACGCAAGGGCTGAATTGATACGCCATGTGCTTAAAATGACTGGTGAGGCTTCTGCCAGTGTCTACCGTCTGGTTAAACGTGGTTCCATCCCCCTCCCCCATTATGTATGGCGCCAATGAAGTCTTGCAGGTAAAACATTCAGGCAGGCGGTACTAGTTCGCTAGTACAGAGTAGGGTATAACTGCTGTATCTCCAGTTATCGTCAACGAATTTACTAACAGTTAAAATGAGAAGCTTTAAAGTAGGCGAATTAGATCTAAACTCCCTGTAGATCTAAACTCGCTGATAACAGAACGCAAGGGCTGAATTGATACGCCATGTGCTTAAAATGACTGGTGAGGCTTCTGCCAGTGTCTACCGTCTGGTTAAACGTGGTTCCATCCCCCTCCCCCATTATGTATGGCGCCAATGAAGTCTTGCAGGTAAAACATTCAGGCAGGCGGTACTATACGCTGTCCAGGCAGTGAAGGCGGCTAGAGGATTAGGAGACCCTCACTCACACACACACACTGACAGGCCGCCTAACAATAGACAGGGACAGGCCTTTGACCTGCGCTGCTGTCTTTTTAGTTACAGTCCACTAGAATAAATTAAATTTTATTGTCGTGCTTAAACTTTTAATTTTGATTGTTCCATTGAATTCAGACTGTAATTTCATTTAAAATAAGTCCAAACACGAAGTTTTTATGGCGATATTCAAATGTTTTACATTTATTTGTTTATTTTGAACTATTGTTATTGTTAAACTTTAGAACACCATCTAAGCGACTATTATTAAAAATGATGATTATTAAAAACTAAGTTACTGATCATCTTATTTATTTTTCAACTATTTTTCTGTGACACTCCCTTTAATATGAAATATTTTTACAAACTGATTTTTGATTTTAGAACTTGACCTCGAAATTACGAGAATCTTAAAAGCTCGCCTAGGCCATTTTTTTTTTTTTTAACTTCCGATTCACCGATTGTGATACTCGATAAAGAGCAGATTGACGACCCACCTCTTTATTGTTATAACACTGAAAAAATTAATCAACATATGTAACAGATTTTAATATATAGATATAAAGATTATTTTCAAACCCCATATTTTTATTTCAAATAAACAATATATGAAATAATAGTTGTTATACGTAATCGAAATAATTGTTTGTCTTTTTACTAGCACGAACTTTTAAAACTGTTATTTATTATAAAAATATTATATATTATTGTTTTACAGACACACAAAATGAAATGTGATATGTATCTATGTAAATATATTAAAAAATTACTGTCCATGTTATTAAACTTTAACTATAACTTGAGAGGACGAGGTAGCGCGTCAGAAATTAAATGTGTATTATTGTATCCCGTAATTTGGAAAATAATTACCGGTATTACAGATTTCAGTAACATGCAAGAGAGACGTCCCTTCCTTACTTGGTTTACACTTAGTCGCTATAGTCGTTTTTCCAGATAGAGAGAGTATTCACCCTCAAACCAACAAACAGTAGAGGTCATTGCTCGTGCACTGAGTACCCGCTGATTAGTCGTTAAATAGCTTGCACGGGGTAGTGAGACCAGCAAGTCTTGTCAGAGAGCAGATCTGTCGCGTATATTGTGAGTGAATCAGTTCATTTGTGGTTAGTGTATAGTTGATTTGTGATTATGAGTCCTTGTAAAAAACGCCAAGTTTACATACTCAATGCAGAACAATGATTGCTTCTGTTCTGTTCTATTTTGAGAAAGAGAAGAATAATGGAGGTCCTTTACTTAATACTAAGAAAGTAATGCAGAGAACAGCAGATGCTTGTGGCATTTCGTTGAGAACAATACAACGTATCAACGCAGAGATTAAAAAAAGTTTGGAAAATCAAGACGGTCCCTGTGTAATTGAAGATATTGATTTAATCACAGCTGAGGACGATCAAAAAGATAACACCTTAAACACCACCAAGAGGGAAAATATTGTTATTCATACTCCTCGGAAGAAAAGTTTGAAGAGAAAGCGGCCAGTAACAGACATGGATGACTTCGACAAAGGAGCTATTCGACGTCACATATTGAGCTACTATGCTCGAAAGAAGCGCCTACCCTCAGCAACTTTGTGTGTCACTTCAAGAAGCGGGACTGTATATGGGAGGAAAATTTTCACTGAGCTCGCTATTATCAGACATGGGATTTCAGTACAAGAAATTTAGCAGCAGAAAAATCCTCATGGAAAAGCCGTCAGTGGCCCTGTTAAGGTGTCATTTCTTAAGAAAGATGCGTGAAGTAAATATTACAAACACTATATTTTTGGACGAGACCTGGATCAATGAAAACACGAGAAAGGACACTGGTTGGACTGATGGCACTATCCAAGGAACTCTCGGCGGCCCTCTGGATAAAGGCAAACGATTGATCATCTGTCATGCTGGTCGCTACGATGAATATACAAAAAGCCAGCGAGATCGGGGGCTGATATAATCGGCCGCTAGCAGTTCCAACAATGAAAGGGCCATTTAACCGGCTTCTGGCATCCAAAGGGAGTGTCTCAGAAAAATAGTTGAAAAGTAAATTAAATGATCAGAATCTTAGTTTTTAATAATAACATTTTTTTAATAACAGTCGCGTAAATAATTCTCAGAAGTTTAGCAATCACAATATTTCAAAATAAACAAATAACAGTAAAACATTTGAAAATCGTCGTATAAACTTCGTGTTTGGACTTATTTTAAATGAAATCACAGTCTGAATTAAATGGAACGACCAAAACTATAAGATTAAGCAGAATAACAAAATTTAATTTATTATAGTAAACTGTATTTAAAAAGACAGCAGCGCAGGTCTAGTGCCGGCCCCTGTCTATTGTTAGGCGGCCTGCCAGTGTCCGTGCGTGAGCCAAGGGTCTCCTAATCCTCTAGCCGCCTTCACTGCTTGGACAGCGTATAGTTCGCTAGTACAGAGTAGGGTATAACTGCTGTATCTCCAGTTATCGTCAACGATACTATATCTCTTTATTATCAATCACCTACCATCATAGAAAATCATGGTCTACAACCCGCCTTGGACAAATCTTGGTCAGTAACTTCCCCCTATCGTACGAATAGTGGCTAGGCAACTGGGTGAAGCCTTCGTAAGGGTTTGCTGGAAGAAAATGTAGCAGAAGGAGAACGTGAAGTCCAAGACAGCAGCGGGAGGAAGTGGTGGTGGAAGAAAATATCGAAAAATCGTATTAAAGAGGGAACAGTACCGGAAGCGGACTGAGGAACTGCCAATTTTTTAAAGGGATAATAGTGAAAGACTTTTTGAACGGAGAACCGACTAAAGGAGAATTAAAATCACAGGTATTTCATAGTACTGCAATAAACATTTAAAGAACAGATTAATGTGTTCCCTCTTCGGTATTTTCCCGGCTAAAAATAATTTTCGTTTTATGTTATATGACGCAACATTGATTTCTTGTTTATAAATATTGTGTCAACTCATCGTAGATTGAAAAAAGAGAGAACAGGTTTCACACACACACACACACACACACACACACACACACACACACACACACACACACACACACACACACACACACACACACACACACACAGAGTATGTCCAAGGTCATGTCCCAAACACGCTGTTGTTTGCCTATCAAAGAATGTGTTGTTGACTTCGTTAAGATGTAAATTTATGATTAGTTCGAAGAAAAGCGATTGCTATCGCCGTAAAGACGCCGGTTTTTTAATGTTTTCAATTAGGCCTACTGCGCTGCTGAGCGTGTGATTGTATTTCATCGGATTTTCAATTTATGCAATATTACTTGACCGATTGTTTTTGTTTCCCTCACGAATCGCTTTATACTGACTACTACTATTTTCGTAAACACGTCACAAATAGTCATTTACTAGGTCAGCGCTTAAATCGATCTGAAACTAAAATACTAATACAACAAAATAATTTAATGGTGAAGATGATGTTATTCCCAGTAACAGCTGTATGTACTACGACTAAAGTGATGACATCAGTTAGTCATCATCATCATCATCATCCTCAAGGTTTAAACCAAGAATGGTTTGTTCCGGTCTCAAATAAGCAAATATTACAGCTGGTCACTCCAGCGCTTCCTCGGACATCCCACACCTCTCTGTCCCCTCGACTTGTTCCATAGTTGTTTGGGGATGCGGCAGTCATCCATTCGGCAAAGATGTTCCCACAAATTCATCTGATACTGGGCGATCCTCTCGAGTATACTCAGTTCCTGCCGTATATCTGTGTTTCTTATATGATCATGGAGAGTATACCCTGCCACGTGCCTGAGAAATCTCATTTCAGCCGCTTGGATGCGACTGGCCTGGCTATTCGTTAAAGTTCAATTCACAGACCCATAAAGAAGTGTGGGAAGAGCCATCACCTTGTAGAATTTTAGGCGTGTTCCTTTACTTGCTGACTTAAGGGTTCGCCTGATTGTCCCGCACATAAGGTTGAACTTATGCAACTTGTTCACCACGTCGTTGCTTGCATTATAAGACACACTGTAGCCAAGGTATTCAAAACTGCTAACTAGTTCCAGGACAGTACCCTCTATAACAATTTTTGCCCGTACAGGATCAGTTCCACAAAAAGCCATCACCTTGGTTTTAATTGTGGATATCTGCAATCCAGAGTCTTTGCAGATTCCATTTAACAAATGCATACCCATCTGCAATCTGTTTTCAGAGTCCGGACATCAGTTAGTGAGTTTTTTCCTTTTTTAGATTGGATTTACGTTTTGATACACTCTATGCAAAACCAATGGCAATCAGTAATATCAACTGATAGAAAAATGACATGCAAGGTGTGGTTCCAGTAAAACACACCTCCATTACACCAAGTGCAACAGGAAATACAATTTATAAATTACATAGTATTTTGAAATAGGCACTAAAATGTAATGAAAGCTGTCCTCTGAGTCACTGGGTTCCAAACGTCTCAAGACTACGCACTTCATCACCGCTACAATAAAACTGCTTGGCGAGCACGTTGGTATGGTTTCTCATCGTGTCGCTGTTAATGTAATGAAATCTGTCCTCTGAGTCACTGGGTTCCAAAGTCTCAAGACTACGCACTTCATCACCGCTACACTGAAACTGCTTGGCGAGCTCGTTGGTATGATTTCTCATCGTGTCGCTGTTAATGTAATGAAATCTGTAATCTGAGTCACTGGGTTCCAAACGTCTCAAGACTACGCACTTCATCACCGCTACACTGAAACTGCTTGGCGAGCTCGTTGGTATGATTTCTCATCGTGTCGCTGTTAATGTAGTGAAATCTGTAATCTGAGTTACTGGGTTCCAAACGTCTCAAGACTACGCACTTCATCACCGCTACACTGAAACTGCTTGGTGAGCACGTTGGTATGGTTTCTCATCGTGTCGCTGTTAATGTAATGAAATCTGTCCTCAGAGTCACTGGGTTCCAAACGTCTCAAGACTACGCACTTCATCACCGCTACACTGAAACTGCTTGGCGAGCACGTTGGTACGGTATTCTCATCGTGTCGCTGTTAATGTAATGAAATCTGTAATCTGAGTGACTGGGTTCCAAAGTCTCAAGACTACGCACTTCATCACCGCTACACTGAAACTGCTTGGCGAGCTCGTTGGTATGATTTCTCATCGTGTCGCTGTTAATGTAATGAAATCTGTAATCTGAGTCACTGGGTTCCAAACGTCTCAAGACTACGCACTTCATCACCGCTACAATAAAACTGCTTGGCGAGCACGTTGCTATGGTTTCTCATCGTGTCGCTGTTAATGTAATGAAATCTGTCCTCTGAGTCACTGGGTTCCAAACGTCTCAAGACTACGCACTTCATCACCGCTACACTGAAACTGCTTGGCGAGCACGTTGGTACGGTATTCTCATCGTGTCGCTGTTAATGTAATGAAATCTTTCCTCTGAGTCACTGGGTTCCAAAGTCTCAAGACTACGCACTTCATCACCGCTACACTGAAACTGCTTGGCGAGCTCGTTGGTATGATTTCTCATCGTGTCGCTGTTAATGTAATGAAATCTGTAATCTGAGTCACTGAGTTCCAAACGTCTCAAGACTACGCACTTCATCACCGCTACACTGAAACTGCTTGGCGAGGACGTTGGTATGGTTTCTCATCGTGTCGCTGTTAATTGGCGCTTCGGTGCTTTATCCCTTCTATGACAGAAGACTTCTGTGACTTCTATGACGACTATGAGCAAGTCGTTAACAGACAAAAATCAATTAAATATGCCTATTTGTTCGTGATATTTTAATTTAATGCTAGAGTTCACTAGTCGTTTCAAGTTTTCGAAAATTAAAAAAAAAAAAATTATCAGCATTTTCATTTTGGAACATTGTTAAATAGAACAGTGGTTTCGTTATCTGCAAACATAACGGCAAAGTAAATCTCTCTGCATTACACGGTTGGGAACATGGGGAGTTTGTTATGGCTCTCTTTGGAAATAAAGAATCGTGAAATTTGGTCACATGTTGCTCGTCTAACGACTCGGACTGTAAACGCTTGTCGCACTGCCCCGGATTGCAAGGTACGAGTCTTTGTTTACATGGTCACGTGTTGCTCGTCTAACGACTCGGACTGTAAACGCTTCTCCCACTGTCCCGGATTGCAAGGTACGAGTCTTTGTTTACATGGTCACGTGTTGCTCGTCTAACGACCCGGACTGTAAACGCTTGTCCCACTGTCCCGGATTGCAAGGTACGAGTCTTTATTTACATTGTCACGTGTTGCTCGTCTAACGACTCGGACTGTAAACGCTTGTCCCACTGTCCCGGATTGCAAGGTACGAGTCTTTGTTTACTGTACGTGATGAGGCTGAGTGGAAGGAAGAGATGAAAGAGAAAATATAGTTTTATGTCATTTACAACTGTGACGGTAGATTATGTGTTCGCTGTGCAAAAAACCTTATGACTATTTATTCAACAGACAATATCTCACAACGCCGGCGCAGCAAGAATATTTTCGTGTACGACAATTCAGTGGTCTTACCACAAAAACAGGTTAGAGGTAAACTTATTGGTTTCTGTAGAACTGTGGCGTTGTGTAAAATTTCATACTATGTTTCTGCAAAATAAATTATGAAAATGCTGGTACACGTCAAAGTACTCACGATGAAAGCAGTAATATCTTCTTTACCATCCTCTTTTGTCGTCAAGCGCCGGGGATCTTCGGCTACTTCCTACACTGTATTTATTGTAGACGATGTATTTCACCTCTAACATACTCTTCCCTCTTCTATTTGACAAATTTCCAACACAGTTGATCCATTTCAATCTTGGACTTCCTCTTCCTCTTCCTCCGTCTGGTCACGCTGCCACATCGAGCTTCATCATCCTTTCGCCCATCCTTCTTTGTGACCAAACCATTTCAGTGCTCCTTGTCTCTACTATCTCAACAACTGATTCCCGCTGGGACAGATTTCTGATGGTCACGATCCTAACTTTTTCCTAGTTTTCCAGTTGCCCACCTCAAAAATCTCATTTTGCGAACATGCAGTCCGCTTTTATGTTTCTCTAGCTGGATGAGGTTTACTGTCCCAAAGAGTGGTGTGGGTAGAAAAAGTGTCTTATATACCCGTAGCTTGACTTCTTCAGCGACTTTCCTCATACCCACGATAATATTAGATATCTAGAAATTATTAGGTAACATGTTATGCAGTTTATTTGCTTTTTCATTAGAAATATAAAATTTTATTAACTTTGTATGCCTGTGTGTGTGCGCGCGCGGGTATTTATAATAAACTTAATAACAATAAATGATAATAGCAATGGAATTAATACAAATAATAATGATGTGTTTACTATCCATAATAGTAGCCTACTTCTAATAAAATGATGTGTGACAATAGTTGCAATAAAAATGTTGTGTGGAAGAAATTCCCTAAAAATATCCGGATTTTGGCTCAAACGATTTGGCTAGCCTGGTTGTACTGGCCGCTGGTAAATTGTATTACCTGCTCAAGAAAAAAAATTCTGCTACGGTATCTTGAGGCTAAAGTAATTAATCAGCGTCTACTTACTGTCCTCTTGTCCAGGTTTGAAGACTTACAATTACAAACACTGACAAGTAGCGAAACAACAAAGAGCAATGGGAAGGCGAATGTTGGATGTAAAGCTGTCAGACAGGAGAAGAAATGCGTTGGACCAGTTCGACGAGAAAAGGTGAAATGGAATTTCGCAAATCATAACATCAGACAACAGATGGAATAAACATTGGGGTCCGTGAGAGAATAAATGAAGAAGAGAAAGATCTCCGAAGTGATAGGAGGATGATTTGGTGAAACACACAGGAATTAATATGAATGGCCGCAGCACTGGATATAGAGAGAAATGGAAGCAACTAGAGGATGCCTATGTTCAAGATGAACGAATATGGCTGATTAGAAGAAGCGTTGCTGTTGCTGCTGTCGTTATGATATTAAGAAGATAAGATAAAAGGAAGAAACACAGATCGATAGATACGTAGATAGACTGAAAGAGAGAGGGCAGTCATGGATCGCTCCTCTACACTCTTCATCAACAAAACGATGTGTGTCACGATGAAGTAGGATGTAATGGACGGAAGAGGAGTCCCTCTCAATCGATGTCAACTTAAATTGCGCTCACCTTCTATTAAAAAAGAAAATGGTAGAAATACGTTAGAAAGAGCTTCATGAGGTACTTAAAACAGTAAAATCACCTATGTCATTGGGATCATAAGAGCTCGAGCGATGAACGTGAAGGCTTTAATCACAGAGGATAGATCGTATCAAATGTATGGTCTTTAGAGAGAAATTCTCAATACATTACAAAACAGCAGTTGAGTATACAATTTTAGACCAGGTATGGCATTTTATTTACTTATCTATTTTTTGGGGGGTTTGATATAAATTATGAGTATGATGATGGTAAAAAATAAGTAGATAACAAATGATTTGTGTGACGATACAAAGAACATTAAAAAATAAAACGAGATCTGATACAAAAATTTCATTTTATTAAGTAATGAAGTGCCTGTTCTCACCTACGCCACTGGAACCTGAGCGATAAGAGGGAAGGGAAAACAGTTACTATAAACGCACAGTTAAAATGAAGTTTTTAAGGGAGTGAAAAGTTTTCGGTTAAGTGTCTGAAACCAAAATAAGATATAAGAGCCAATACAGACGCACACATTCATATAGTATAATTAATGAAAGAATACAAGAATGAAAACAACAGTAAACGGAGCTTAATACCTCCTTAATAAAATGGTACTTAACGAGACAATACTCAATATAGAAACCGATTGAGAGATCTTTGGGTTTAGCCTTGTAGAAAGACGAAGAAAATATATAGACGGCGAGAAACGAAAAAAAATCGAAGAAGAAGAAAAATATGCATTTTTACTCCTAGTGTTTGCATAACGTAATGTCAGTGTGAACGTAAATTGTTTACTCTGAGCATTTATCCACGTGACCTGCAGACACGTGACACTACGGAAGTAATTACCTAACAATATTTTACTACTTGTTTAGCGTGTGAAATGTTTGTACTGGACGACTTCACCGTGACCACTACGTGTGTGTTTTGACGTTTACGTCCTCTTGTGTGATATCATAGTACCATTGGCTTCGATACTTTATAGTCAAAAAAACACCGTCATCTTCATATTTCGATGCATCAATACTTTTAAGTTTTGATTTTCTTTCACTTCATGTACGGTCATTTCCGTACATCCTTGGGTCCTGTTCGCATCTTCTTCGTTGATTCGGTGTGTAGATCTATTTAATTTCTTCTTCTTGTTTCGTTTCAACCATCTTTGGTATGCGATTACGCGATTTTCTTCAAATCCTGTAGTTTTTTACTTCATCACTATTCCTGCAGTCACTGGTTCGTTCTTGCTTCCAGTAACACTCTTTTAGTTCTTTTTTGTTTCACTGGAAATGAAAAATCAAGATCTTTTTAGCTTTGTGCGAGGTGCATGCGACAGTGCATTATCGTGCCAGAAATGAACAAACAACGACATTTCGTTCCTATTGCGAGTTTCAGATTGTTCTAAATGAGGTCACAGTATGACACAATATTTATCGATAATCCTCTGCGCACACACAGTGCTCCAGACTAATACCCTTATGACCACTCAAAAATCGTGAGCATTTTCTTGTCCACTTACGTAGTTGTGCGTAATTGTGTTTGGTTTCGGCGGTGCCGAATGTCGCCATTCCTTGGTTGCTGGCTTACGTTGCGTTTGAAAATAATGAAACCCTGATTCGTTTCCCTCCGTCAGCTTCATACCATTGCAACAACACCGTAAAAACGTCTTCCATTTCGGAGGTTAGCTGCCTAGGTACCCATCCGGCGGAGACTTTCTTAAACTGTTGCATCTCTAGGACTACTTTTCTCATAAGTCGTGCAGACATTGTCTGAAAATGACCAAGAGTTATTTTTTAGCTAACACATTTTGTTTTTTAACTATTTCGACTAAATGGAGCAACTGCTTTATTATAATACAGCGAACATATAATAAAGAACAAAATGTGATGGAAGAGATCTCAATGATCCAACAGCAGCACGTGCGGATGAGTCTTAGAGGAGCAGACCTCTTTAAAAACCTGGGTTCATCTGGCTCAGGATGATAGCACCCAGTAAGGGCCCCTGCCTAGAGTTACAGGTGAAATCCGGTCAACGGTCTCAAAGGCGGATGAGGCACCTCGGTTCCCAACGGCAGAGAGAGCGGAAGAACCTAGTGGAGTAAACCACGAAAAACAATCATTTCGGACTAACAATCCGATCTTACCACGGAATTTAATTCCTACTTTTGCACTCTATACAGTTTCAATTGCAGTATGGAAAGTCACATAAATTTATAATTTAGACAAACTAGAAATATTGGAAAGACGAATTATTAGGAAAATATTATGCCCACGAAAAACTTCAGAAGGTTGGAAATTAAGAAGTAATGATGAAATATATCAAAGTATAGAAAATATAACAGAAAGAATGAGAAAAAGAAGACTATTATTTTTTAGATATTTATATAGAATGGACGACAATAGGTTGACAAAGGAAATCTTCAGATATCTGTGGGGGAAGAAGTCAACATCAAGTTGGATTAAAGAAGTCCAAAAGGATTTAGAAAAAAATAATATACACGCAGAAGAAGCAATTGACAGAGACGTTTTTCGGGTAAAAGTGTTGAAAATGGAGGGAGTCCAGGGTAGGACAGATAAAAACGCAGGTTCAAAGTGGACTGAAGACAGGTTAAAGGGACACAGTGAGAAGATGAAAGAATATTGGAAAAAAGAAAAGAACAAAGAGTAAAGAACTGAAATTGACATGTGGTCCTTAGATGGCCGATAAGAAAAAAAAGAACAAAATGCAAAACAACAGAAAAGCGCTAACATAAACAATACAAAAGGGATTAAAAAAATGTACAATACAAAACTAGAAATTTAAAATAAATACAAACGAAAACATAACTAACAGAATAATCACTTTTACACACCACTAGGCTATAGAAAAGTTATTCCGATTAGCGCTTTCAACCTTCACAGCTCATCGTCAGATCGTCAGCCGATCTGACGATGAGCTGTGAAGCTTGAAAGCGCTAACCGGAATAATTTTTCTATAGTGGTGTGCAACAGTGATTATTCTGTTTGTGGTTATAACCACTAACACAAGTTCTTAATTAAATTAGAAAACATAACTGTGGGTCATCGGGGAGGGGGGATATTTGGATAGGTTGCAAGAGGAGTAGATTTTTGAAGAGCGTCGTTTGAACTGTTGATGTCTTTTTTCTTCGTAAATTTCGTAATACAGGGTACAGCATGTTGAATTTTATGACCGACTTTGGAAAATCTTTCTACATTCTGATCAATTTTTTCATAACCAGCTAAAGTACTATTTAACACTAAACGCTGGTGTTATCGAAGGATACTGGGTCTAAATAATTGTGTCTCAAAACCATGTAGGGTAAGAAATGGTCAGTATTTTCTATAGTCTAATTGCTACTGAATTTGGCAGGCTATTGACAGTAAACTTGATACCTAAGCGAAACGAATGGCCAGTATCCTTGACGGTAGAAGGGATTATTATTTCATCACGGTATTTATCCTCAGCTGTCTACCCTTTTACGGGTATTAACCTTTGGGTGTTGGGAAACCGGTAGCGGCCCCGTTTTGGGTAATCGTCTCCAATTACACAATGCATTGAGTATTGTGTGCGCGAAACAATGGAATCAACAATAGCAGTAGCACTGATGACCTAAACCGTTTGTTACGCTAATTTAGCGACAATTAAACTACTGCTGTCAGGGTTAAATAGAGTTGTTAGCCGACGTATTACTCGTGTTACGAAAAGAACCTACATTTTACAACATCTGCTGTACTGCAGACTGGTCTAACGCCTTTGTTTGGAGTCCTACTTGCAGTAAAAATTCACCATTTCGGACTACGTATATAACTATATTTAGGGATGGGATTTTCTAATTGCACTTGTTTGACCTGCCACATTAATTTTGTGGCGTGACTTGTTAGATGCGTAGTTCTTAGAATTTATAAGTCTTCTATTTTTTCCTTGTCACAATCGTCTTCTTACTTGAAACAATAAATGCCTCATATGATATTTATATATTTTTCAAGTGTGATATACAACGGTTCTAATTAACCGTTCTATTATTCTTGTCCCCTGTTCCTCTGCTGAGTGTCCTTCTATTCCAGTGGGTGGTTGGGCAGGAAATGTGAAAGCATGCATTATAATAAAAAAGATTATTATTATTATTATTATACTATTATTATTATTATTATTAGTCTGTACGTTCTTTGTAAAATTCTAGACGCTCTGTTGAATCTTTCCAATTCTGAGACCACTGTCAATGATGAGTCACTGCACTGTTTCAGTGAAGTTTAAATTCTGTTTCACTAGATTCATTCTTCACAAGTTTCATTATCTTTTAGCGTCCTCAAGAACTCTCCTCAGCTCAGAGGCGTAGCCAAGGTGCGTTACTAGAGCTTACGACAAGTACATATATACTCATCTTTATTTCATCTTCTGGATATTTTACTGTTGGCTTAATAATGTTTTATATATACTCTCAAGAAAAATAGCAAAAAAAATAATTCAGTGGTTACGATTTATGGGGACCACCGGCTACAGCGTCTGTGTTCGGCGTTCCGTTAGAGCTCGTTATAAACTCTTATTACAGCAGGTTCTTAAGTTAAAGAGAAGTGTTGTTCAACTTTAATAAAAGCGATATCTACAGAGATAGTAATTAAAAAATACTTCTCACAGTGATAGTCGTGTGCTGTATACAACACATAGCTCGATCTTACACGCGAGATCAAGTTCCGTATAGCGTAGTGGGAATGCCATTGCATGCCTTTAATAAATTGGGTATACTGTGTGAACAATTGTTAAAATACACAGAGTGCTCAAATCAAGTAATTGGTATTCTTGATATCTGGAAAACTGTTAGACAAACGAAGAACGTTAAACAGGGAAATTATTATTTTTTATGGGGTTTTCAATATGTGATTCAGTGTTGTACAAATTTCCCTGCCACTTTCCAATACGACAGCAAGCTTCAGCTTTTTTTAACGGTAACCCTACTTCATTTGCGTTTTCATGTGGAACGTGTAGTTTTTATTTTTAACTTGAACAATTATGTTACGTAATCCGGTGATATGCACACGCATCCAAAGCAGGATGTTGTTCTTTCGATCCATAGTAAGGTTTGTCCTTTATATTGCGTTCAGCCGAACTGTAAAACTGTAAGGTACAACTGTAGTTAGTTGACCCGTAGCTTTCTATTACACTACGCAACTGACTTCATGCAACCGATTGCAAGGCTACGTGAAACTATTTGCAGGGTAGTAAAAACAGACTGCAACTGCTCTGCAGTCATAAACTACTATCATAAATAGATAAAGTTTGTTTGTTTCGTTGTCCAGGCTAACCTCAGAAACTACTGATCCGACAAGAAATATTCTTTCACCACCGTATTCCTTGAAGCTTGAGAATAGTTTTAGACACACACTTGAACCGATAACTTTAATGATTTCACGGACAGAGTCTTAAAACTGCCCCATACATGAAATTTCTTTGTTAATTTGCATGTAGTGAAATATTTGGCATGCGACAAACTTTCGTTCTATAAGAGATAGCTTACGGCGAGTGAAATTGAGACAAAGTTGCAAATTTTATTTTGGTTTTTGTTTCAGTAGAATCTCCGTTTTTGTTTTCAAGACATTGGCGGTATTGTAAAACCTTTGCTGTCCCATTCATGAAATTTCTTCGTTGTCCGCAGAAAGCGCGCAGAGGCAAGTTGCATGCAATCGGTTGCGTAGTGTAATACGCTAAATTTTAATCAATGCCCCACGTCGAGCGCGTGAAACTAATAGTTGCACGACCATGGCTTGCAACTATCTTGCAATCGATTGCAAACCGTGCAACCGATTGCAGTAAGTGTAATAGGTCTCATTTAAGCCAATGCCCCCAACTTTTTCTGCAATCAGTTGTCTAGTGTAGGCCTAATAGAGGCCTACAAGTAAACTGATTTTTCCAACCCTTCACCCCTTATTTGTAGAAAATTATAGATTTAGTTTTACTCTAAGGTGAAAAACAATCTACCAATATTTTGTGAAAAACAAAATTGTTAAATTGGTGGTTCACAGCTCTTAAACAGTAAAATTTTACAAAAAAAAACTTCAAATGTACATTAAGTCTTCAATCGCAAGTTTTGTCTGAAAACTAGATAAAAGTAAAGGTTACAATTTCAAAAAAGAAGCTATTTATAAATGGGGAAGATTTGTAAAATTTTAAATCATATTTTGAATGGAATAAAGAAAGAATAAATAGAGAAAAAGTAAAGAATGTCTTCCATTTAAATTATTCACACCTCTTACTGTCTACAAAAATCTCAATGGTGGCTTGCTTGAGTTGAATACTTTGTGTACTTCTGTATTGTCATTAATTAATACTTCACAGTATGGTCGTATGTCGTATAAATTCACGTTGCAAGTCCACGAATCTCGCAGGGCATGGGTCGCGAGGAACACCACAAGTACAAAGAGAACTGTAGCTCTTTTGTTTAGACTCTTACCTTTACCTTATCCTGATAAAGTAATCTCACGACTCTCCGTTTAACAGGTGGTGCAAAAAAAAAGACAGAATTGACTGTATGTAATTACACGTATCTTCTTTGAAATATTGTTTCCTTTTTGTAAATATTTATTTACAGTTTATTATGTACGAGCGTTACCTGAGGGTATCTAATTTCCTAACATGTTGAAAAAAAATTGGAATTGACTAAATACCTGGAAGAGATAATTCAGCGAATGAAGAATTTAGGGTAACGTAAGAATCAGAACGAATGTCATTATTGTAATTCTGACACATTGGACAAACACGAAATCGATGGATAAGTAGGGAAGGAGAAAGAAAGTAGATCCTGAGAAGGCCATGCAGATGGGAGGATTGTAAAGGGCCCTACACACTCTCATGCAAACCGGAGAATAGTACAGGCAAATTAGACGAAAAATGGGCTGGACAGTAATGTGGTAATTTTCGCATTAATAGGTTGGCTAATCTGTGCTTTCTGATATTGCGCTATCATGTTCTTATCTCGTTTTTATAACGTCACAGTTAACCGAGTTGCGGCAGGTGGCAGACGTCATAACGTTTGCTCGCTTGTTCTGTCATCATCATTTTTCTTGTTGTCAGACAATCATTGTAGGCCTTAGGCCACAACATATATTGCACTTGCAATACCTTGCTAATTCTTTTTCATGTAGCTTGAGTGCCGCGTACTCGCGCCTCAAGTCTTACGACATTTCATACGACATTCGTCTTGGCCTTAGGCCTATAAAGAATTTTTACTTGGGGTGGTTAAACAAGTAATAGATTAATAATTAAAAAATCACTTACTGCCAAAATGTTTCAATTTCCCGGGCGCCACCTCATATCTACAAGGATGTGGATATAAAGGATTCATTTGCCAAACACACAACAACAATATCATGTCTAATGCTTATTTAATTAATTAAGTTGTAGCAAATTACAAATATAACACTCTGTATGGATATTTCCTTAAGTAGAATCACTTCTCTTATCTTAACAATGAGTATCTCTGAAATCGCGATTAATTAACATTTAATAATTTTATAATATACAATAATTTATAATTGTAAATTATAATCTACAATTGTATTTGGCAAATTTAGATTACTGTTTAGATATGATTTTTTAAGAATTTACTAATTGACGTTTTATTTCGCTTCAGTCGAATGCAGAGCAATGAGAGGCAGTTCTCAAGGTTAATTAATTATTAGTGTGAGTTCTTTGACTTGAATGAATTGAGTTTATTGACTTAACTCTAAAGTACCATTAGTTTGAGAGCGTTGATTATTCGTAGTTCATACTCTCGGTGACATCATGTGGTCCTCTGTGTTTAGTAGTTGCTGGTCTCCGTAGTCGTTGTAGATTACGTATCCCTTCGCGGTCACTGCACCTCACGATCACTGTTTAATTATTGAAGAATTCTCGAACTGTTCACTTTTCACGGCACTCGTATTGTGTTGAATATGAGTGTCCTTAATTGATGTTGGTAAAGTTCATGTATAATGTTTTTTAAAGTAGTTGTTTAGATTGCTGATTTTATGTCTAATGTATCTGTTGTAGAATATGCACTGAGTCTCTCTGTTGATGTGTTCTGTATTATATAAAAGCTGCTGTAATGTTATAGTTTCTTGTGAATTATTTGTAATTGTAGAATGTCTGTTAATTGAATTTGTCTTCACTTAGTATTGTACTGTGTATCCGTATTCACCGACACTTTGTTTAAATTACGGTGAAGTTAATTAATTGTAAAGTCTGTTTTACATGTTGACTTCGCGTGATATTACTTTATACTAATAGTCTGTCGAACGCGATTAACTGTTCAACTCTCTTGCTATGAGTTTAGAATTTAGTGAGAATTATAACAACGAGTTTCGTACGATTTGTCGTATTCACTTCATTGTTCACTTTGAGAAATTGAATGTTCGCACTGAAGTAACCGTTCTCAAGACTCTAGATATGCGCACTTCTGAAATTGTGTCGAACGCTTGTAGTTGTTCACGCTTATGTAATGAATCGATGACTAAACATTGTTACCGAGTTAAGATGACTCGTGGTGATCACTTTGTAGATGAGTACTAGACTGCCGTTTTTCTGTTCTGAGATCTACCAAGTAAACTCTCCTCCCGCCTACCTCTGCTGAATCTTCCATCTGCTTGGATACTCTTATTGGTTCTTTAGCCAGTGTGACAAATTGTATATTCGTCATTGGTTTTCGAGTATCTCTGCTTTACACGTGATTCTCTTGTCGAACTACCATTCGTCCTGATTGTTCCTACAGCCGTTTTCTCTATTTACTAGGAATCTCATTCAAGCACTCCAGAATTCGTGAGTTTCACTTTCCCCTTGTAAATCAGGCGACATTTCTTTGTCTCTCGTGGCCGTCTCCTAGTGCCCAATTTCTGTTACGCTTTGACATAGATACAATACTGGTATTGTTCGATCTGCTGCACCATTGTTTATCTTCAAGTTGCACTCTGGCTTTGTTTTGAGTCTGGAACGAATCTTCCTTTGTAATCACGACTTTCGTCAAATTTCTACGTTGCAATTGTTCTGGTATCTAATGTTGTACCGTATCGAATTGACAAACTCTTTGCTTTCAGTCTGTGTCAAAGTTTTAAAAAGGGTAGATTGGTTTATTGGGGGTTATGCCTTTCTTCACTCAGAGCAGCTGCCTGATGCGAAATACAACGTCTCACATACATCTAGTAAGTGTTACTCTTTTGTCAAACAATTAACTTTACAGCCGTAACACATCAAGCTGTCTGTAGGATACAATGCCAAAAGGACAGTCTTACAAACTTTCCCTTCACACACCCTCACATACTTCTTTGTCAAATATAACTGCTAGTACACATTATTTTTAGCTATTATTTACTACTTGTACAATTTTATAAATATTTTCAAAAATAAACGTTACATTGTCCTTAAATTTTTATTACTTGATGGCGTGTAACAACATCAAATAATAAAATTTGTGCCCCTTTTTTTAATTAATTATGTAAATTTTAATTAATTAAGTAAATTTTAATTAATTAAGTATAAATATCTAATGAGTTACATTTATTGCTAGTGATGTAATCCCTTTAACGGGTTCGAGTACGTTCAACTTGGTTTGTTTACGTTCGAAACTGTCTACTGTGCACCCTTGTGTCTGGGCTGAGATTTATGACCTCTCCCATTCATCCCCTGTCACTCTCTCATTCACACCTTGTTACTTGGCAAAGGGTTCTACTAGCGGTTTCACTTTTTCTGTTGGCTATTCTAACCTATACAATTGTTTACAATCCTACGCACTACCATCCCTTCAGACCACTTATCTTCCTAACATATCATAATATAGAATTAACAACTATCTACTTCATTATGTACATCTGTTTACATATAATTATTCACCTAGATACTATTACTGTTCTTTCTTACTTTCTATTAGTTAAATATCCACTTATATATATTTTTCATTTGTCAATAATTTTCTACTTGCAAATGCATACAACAACAACAAAAATTCATAATATCGTATTAATTATCACTTAGTTCTTATCATTACTTTCATTGTTAGTCATTGTTCAATGTCTTTGTTTTGTTTTTCTTAGATATACTTTTATTCTTATACATAATATACAAAATATAAATCTTTACTCTGATATACATCGTCAGTTGATAACCTTACTCCGATTATTACTTTAAAATTTTACAATTATTATACATAACTTTATTATATCATATTTATTATATGAGTGCTACAATTTGCTTACTCACGTAACCGTCGTTACTAACGCATTATTTCCTTTTACTGCTCTTCTTGTCAGGTAATATATTGCTTTAGCTGTCGGACATTGAAATTTCCTCTTGTTCCTTTCTTCTCGTCCAAATATTCTAACGTATAAGTAGCTTTACTTATTTGCTTCGCAACCCTATATGGTCCTTCGTACAGGTCACAAAATCTCGCTATTATCTTATTCATTTCATCGGATATTGGACATGTTTTAACTAATACCAGGTCACCGATGGCGAATGTTGTTAGTTCTCTTTGGTTCATCTTATTTGCATGTCGCTCTCTCTTTTCTTTAATCCTTAAATAAATGTCTTCCGGCTTATAAGTAGTTGGTTCGGAAATCACACTTCTGTCAATAAATTTTGTCCACTCTCTGGTTGGTTTCTTTCCAAAGTGTGCCTCGATTGGACTCATCTCAATGGTACTATGGTATGTCTCATTTAAACAAATTTCAATGGCTTGGATATACTTGGCCCAATTTGAGTGTTTCTCTTTGACAAATACTCGAAATAAGTTGCCTAGTTGTCTGTTAGTTCTCTCGGCTATATTTGTACAAGGGTTCCGAATAGCGGTAAACTTCGGTTTAATTCCTAGTTCTCGTAAACTCCTTGTCCATATATTAGTAGTGAATTGGATCCCATTATCAGTGACAATTGATAACGGTTTTCCCCATGACGCTATATATTGTTTGAGTATATTTATGGTAGCACGAGTTGTAGCTCTTTTCAACGCATAAAGTTTGACGTACTTTGTGAAATTATCGATGATAACAAGAATGTATTTAACACCTCCAGTCGATGTAATTAGGGGTCCATAGTAGTCCATACTGATTAACTCCCCTTTCTTCTTTGGCAGCATCGGTATGGTTTCTCCTACATTATTCTTATGATGATCCTTACATCGCTGACATGTATCGCACTTAGTAATGATTTGATGTATCGTTTTGTTTATTCTGTCTCCAGTAAAGTACTCTCGAAAAAGTCTTTCGGTTTTTTGTATGCCGCAGTGTCCGTATACAACGTGTAATTCTTGAATTAAATTTTCTTTCATGTTATTCGGTACATATATTTTCCATGACTTCTTGTCTTGTCGGTATAGGATTTTTTTAACATATTGATATTTATTACTTAATTTAGAGTCTTCCTTACTTTCTAATTCACAAATAATTTTGTTCAATTTAGGATCTTGGCGCTGCAATTTCTCAATATTTTTTATATCCTTCATTATTTTCTTATCCAATTTCAAGGTAATACGATTAATTTCCATCTCTTCACTAAAACTGACATCACTGCTGTCCATAGCGTCCTCTGGGTTTCGGCTTAGTATGTCGGCTACAATATTTTCTTTGCCTTTACAATGCACAATGTCGAAATCGTATTCTTGGATGCTCAGTATCCAGCGGGTAATTCTAGCATTTGATAGGTGACATTTGTGTAGGAATGTGAGAGCTTTATTATCTGTTATGATTGTGAATCTATGTCCTAATAAGTATATCCGAAATTTCTTCAAACAATGTATGATACTCAGCAGTTCCTTCTCGGTTGTGTGATAGTTTAATTCATCACCTTTGAAAGTTCTGCTAGTAAAAGCTACGACGGCGATGCGTCCTTCGTCATCATATTGAAACAATTGCCCTCCTAGTGCGTAGTTGCTGGCATCCGTTTGTAAATAATATTGCTTCTTGAGATCTGGGTGTTTTAAAATTACAGTATCTATAAATAATTCTTTGACTAATTTGAATTGTCGGTCGTGCTGCTCCGTCCACTTGAAGTTGCGCTCCTTCTTTAACAATTGTATTAATAAAGATGTTGTTTCAGCATATCGACTGGTAAATCTGTTATAAAAATTTGTAAGTCCTAAAACCCCTTTTAGTTGCTTTTGATTTCTTGGACGTGGAAAATTTTGGATTGCCTTTACCTTGTCTGGCATAGGACTAAGGCCTTCTACTGATAAACAGTAACCAAGATAATTAATTTCTCTACGGAAAAACTGTGATTTTTTGAAGTTCACTGTGATGTTTGCTTCGTATAAATTGGTCAATAATAGATCTAAATGTGTGAGGTGTTCCTCCAGACTGTTAGATAGACATAGGCAGTCGTTTACATATATTATCGTAAATTTCTTGACTGCATCTGACAACACAGTATCCAATCCTCTCGTCAGGCTGGCCAGACTTGTCTTTAATCCAAACGGTGTGACTGTGAAGCGGTAGGTCTTTCCTTTATATAGAAACCCGGTGAAGTCCCTGCATTCTCGCTTAAGTGGTACCTGCCAGAAGCTGGAGCGTAGATCGATCGATGACATATATTTTACTCCTCCGCAATTAGCAATGAGCTCGTTGATTGGTTGTGCCCCTTCGAAGTCAGGTATCATCACCTTGTTTAACTTCCTGGCGTCCAAACACAATCTTACGCTCTGGTCCTTTTTTATAACTGTCACCATGGGATTGATATATTGGCTGCTCGCTCGCTCAATCACTCCGTATCTTAACATTTTCTGGATCTCCTCTTCGACTTTGTCTTGATAGGCAATTGGTATAGGCCATCCCTTTTGGAAGAAGGGGGTGTTGTCCGTGATACGTAGTTCATGTTCATATCCATGAATTCGGCCTGGTACTTCTCGGAATAGATTTCTATTTTTATTAATATTTTAGTTAATTTTTTCTTCGTTTCTGTATTTATATTAGTTAACTCTTCGACAGCTTCTTGAAAGTTAATAGATTCCTCATCGGCCGTTTCTTTATCCAAAGCGATCTGATGTATATGTACAATTTCATTAGGATCCTCTACATTTTCCTTATAATTTCTATTTTTAATATGCATTACATTTTGCTGGAAATCTATAGTACACTCACCTTCCTTCAACATATTTATTCCTAGTATACAGTCTTTATTCAGTCCAGGGATGATAAAAAATACTAAGTCAAATTTATAATTATCAATCTCAGCTTCTAAAATAACTTGTTTTCGTATTAATTTTGATTTATGTCCGAATGCACCTTTTATATTGGTATTCGATAAGTTTAATAGCTCGATTCTACCTAATTTATCTTTATTATGGTTGAACCACGTTTCGGCAATGCCGTTTAATTGACTCCCCGAATCAATTAGTGCAGTTACTTCTACATTATTTAATTTTATTTTTATTTCCGGACATTTATTGTACGGGAAATTAGTGGTTTCTTCTTCTTCATCCATTTTATCCAATTATTCACGAATATCAATATAATCTAATGCTACGTCTAACTGGTTATTTATTTTTCCACTAGCTAAGTATTGTTGCCGCGACAGTGGGTTGGCTGGTCGTTTTTTGTACGTGATTCTTGTGAAGGGCCAGGTTGTTGACGCTCAATTGTTACTGTGTTGACAATGGGCTGTTTTGTTCCCCTATCCTCTGTACCAAACGTTTGTTTATTGCGCCACCCAGGTCTGTGACCCTCGTGTTCAGTCTCCACTTTCATACCCTTCGTTTTATGATAGCCATTGTTAATATGTCTTCCACCGTTGTCAACCGTTGTCAGTTGTGGCTGCCGATACGATCCTCTCATTTCTCGTTGTTGAATGGTAGCAAACTCATTTAATAAGCTTTCAAATTGATCTACTTGTTGGACGCCTCTAGTTATGATGGCAACTTCTATTACCTTACCATAGTGGCGTGCAAGTTTGCGAATTAAATGCTGGTCCGAGATTGGTGGGATCAGTTGTCTGCACTGTAGAATCTTATTCTCGAGGTATTGCACCATAGTGAGTTTACCATTCGGATAATAACATCCGTACTCCAAGCTGTCCCGGATGTTTTCTTGAATTTGTTGACTCCAGAATTTCTTGGTAAACGCCTCCTCGAATTGTTCAAACGTATGTATTTGGGATTGTACGATTCTCCACCATACTGTTGCTTCACCCTCTAGATGCCTGCTAATCCACTTAATACCTCTGCTGGGGTAATATCTTTCTTTAACCTCTTTTAATTCTTTTAGAAATTCCATGGGGTAGGCGTCTCGTCCGTTGTACCGTACCTCCTTTAACTGTTCTTGGTTAGCCACAATAGTATTTTGGTTGTTTACCATTGGTCTTGACTCCAACTCTGTTAATTTTCGTTTTAATTGCTCTTGATCTTCTTTCATCTCGTCGATGCGTCGACCCTTTTCTTCAGCTAATTTTCTTAATTGTTCTTCCATTTCTTCTTTGTTTACGGTAGAAATATTTCTGACTTCTTCTCGGACGACCTCTTTCGTTGTTTTTATTTTTCTTCTCACTTCCTGATTGATTCGATTTAAATTTTCACTTAAGTTTTTAGTAGTTTTTTGTATTTCACACTTAAATTTTTCACTTTGTTGCTGTACCACCTCGCCAAAATTATGCTCAGTCTTATTCAATTCTTCACGCCATGTTTTATTCACTATTTGAATATCACCAACTAATTTGTCATGCAACGTGTTCATATCGTTTTTTATCTCCTCTCTTAACTTAGTGTGCTTTACTGTAACATCCTTAATAGCTACTTCTAATTTATTCTGATTTACTTCAACTTTTTCTTCTAATTTCTTCTGATTTACTTTAACATCTTGAATGTCTTCTCGTATCTTCTTATTGTCTTCTTGCAATTTATTCAGACTTATTTCTAATTTATTCTGTAATTTCTTGTTATCTTCTTTCATCAATTCGTATAGCATTTGCAGCTCACTTTTTGGCTGTGGTCCTTCTGCCCTTATTTGTTCTTTCTCCGTCTGTGGTACTGTCGCACTTACTTGTTCAACTTCTGCGCGTGGTCCTTCTGCCCTTATATTTTCAATATCCGTTCTGATTTCTTCCTCCATCATTGCTATGACTTGAGGATCTCCCATTTGGTTATATATATCCATCTCTTCGCTCTCTTCAGCTCTCCTTTGTAACGAGCAGAAAATTTTAAAAATTTTTTTAAATTCTCACCTCGGCAGAGTACGTTCACACGAGGCAAGTGTCAACGACTTATGGTGGAGCAATAAATAAGGAGTAATGAGAAGGTGTCAGTGAAGCGTTGCTGACTTGACAATAGAAACGCATTAAGTTCTATCCAACTATAGAATTTGGTGGCGTAAGATGACAGGGAAAGTTTCGTCCAGAATTATTGCTCTCCGCAGCTGTAACAAAGTAAGGAGGACATTCACACCCGTACCAAGAATTGTAGCAGATGTGGCCGTATTACGTCAGTAGACGATAAGCGACAAAAACAAGTAATGCTCCATACTACAATGAGACGGATACGCTGCACCTTAAGTAACAATACTGGAAGATAGGCTGACAAAAACTAAAGTCATGTTACACAGCTGGAGGTATCGTCTAATTGACAGACAAGAATTTACGAAGGGAAAGTTGGAGTGACTTCAACGACCAGCAGATGTTCGAAATTAGTAATAGCCAGAAAAAAGGGGTAAGAGCATAGAACAATACGCCAGGAAGACTGTAAGTACAGATAATGGGAATCTATAGAAACGCAGAGTTTACTCAGACAATAGGCTGTTAGACAAATTGTTTATAGCCAGAGTTTCTTCGAAGCGGGTCAACGATCGTCTAGCTGGAGAGCAGGGAGACCTGAGGACCTATCAGAGACCTTCAGCCAGCGAGAAATTTGATGGTGAGGGAGGTTTCCATAGCAACTGAGACGAAGAACCTATCGAAAGAACTATGACGTCGGATTTTGACAGAGTGGGACAGTATTTTCCGAGAAAATCAAAAACTGACCAATATCGAAAAGAAGTGGGCGTGAAGCGCGCCAGAGACAAAATTTTGAGTAGGGACGAATTAATAAAACTAGCTGTCCAGGAAGACGGAGCGGCAGTTGTACTCAATTTTTGGTTAGTTATACTCAATTTTTACGCAGTCATACTCAAATTTTTAGTCAATCATACAGAATTTTCAGACAGTTTACATTTCAATTATCAAGTAGTTTAACTTCAAGTGCGAGAGACGGTACATCATAAACTTTCCATTGTTTACTCGAATCATTCGGAAGTTAGATAAATAACTAGGAACTTAAAACTTAATACATTCATATCGCGGTAGTGAACTTTACCGGAGTGCGCATTAACGGACTTAGTGAAAATTACACCAAGTAAACAATCAGACCGTTACACTAACAGACAGCATCACTAAACGATATACAACTTATTGGAACTTAATATTGTGTATCATCAACATAATGAACACGAAACATTAAACAAACTAACCAATTATAGGATCGTTTGTGGAAGCAGCGACAAATGAAACTAGACATGTTTATTGACTTTAAAACGAACACACAGCAAACACAGTAAGATAGAACATTGATTGAACACTGAACTTCAATTACCCACACATATACAAACACCTACGCGAGTGACCGGAAGGATAAAGTGATAAGTGGCAGTGATAAAACAACTAACGACGGAATGTATCTACGAGCCATCTCCATCACCAGAACGAGACTACGTCAACAACTAATGGATATTCACTAACCAAGTAACCATTATTATAATTACTTCTAATTTGTAACTTCTACTGACCTGGTTTCTTTCAAAGAATTCACACCTGAGAAATTATTAAGAAAAGTAATGAGTAAAATTGAAATAAGTAGTTAATGAACGTATAAACAAAAGCTTATTTGGGATTTAATGAACGCATTAAATAAGTAGAATATTGAATTGTAACATCATTTGATTTATATATGTATGTATGTTTTCTTTATTTCAGCATATATTGAGATATATCTTTGTTTATTATAAATATGTATGTATTTCAGGTACAGCGACGTATTCTATGTGCTATTATAATATGTCATAAATGATAATTAAACTAGTATTTTAGTTAACCAGAAACATGCGTTCATTATTACCAATGCAACCCGAATATTGACCTAAAGTTTGAAAGAATGCAAATAGATTTTAAGAGTTTCTTATGTTCAATTAAATAAATGATATCACGTATGTGTTGATGAACGTAGATAGTTAGAATCATCATTAAGATTAAATTATACACATACTTGTCAGTGATCGATAATTTTATATATTTAATAATTAATTTATTGTGCTATCAATACGCATAATAAATATACATTTATAAATGGCGTCCAACTTAAGGGCTAGATAAATTTAAGAAATTATTAAATTAACACATTAAGTAATTCAACCGCGGTTAGCACAATAGATTTATAACTTAGACAGTTATACCTTCCTGCTTGTGTTTCTGCTTCACTGGCCATTGTCGTATAATGTGTTTCTTTTTCCATTTTGCGTGCCTTACTTCGCGTCAACATATACCGTATATATTCGAACCGTTACTAAGCAACTGTAGTTACAATTACTAGCCCTATGTTCTTAATGTCTACTCTATTTATTAATACTTTTATTTTATTTCTAATTCTCAGTTTAGTTAACTTATTTAACTCAATTCATTCATCTGCCTTTTTGACAAATCTAAATTTAGATTTTGCCCCAAGTTGGGCGCCAAATATAAAGAATTTTTACTTGGGGTGGTTAAACAAGTAATAGATTAATAATTAAAAAATCACTTACTGCCAAAATGTTTCAATTTCCCGGGCGCCACCTCATATCTACAAGGATGTGGATATAAAGGATTCATTTGCCAAACACACAACAACAATATTATGTCTAATGCTTATTTAATTAATTAAGTTGTAGCAAATTACAAATATAACACTCTGTATGGATATTTCCTTAAGTAGAATCACTTCTCTTATCTTAACAATGAGTATCTCTGAAATCGCGATTAATTAACATTTAATAATTTTATAATATACAATAATTTATAATTGTAAATTATAATCTACAATTGTATTTGGCAAATTTAGATTACTGTTTAGATATGATTTTTTAAGAATTTACTAATTGACGTTTTATTTCGCTTCAGTCGAATGCAGAGCAATGAGAGGCAGTTCTCAAGGTTAATTAATTATTAGTGTGAGTTCTTTGACTTGAATGAATTGAGTTTATTGACTTAACTCTAAAGTACCATTAGTTTGAGAGTGTTGATTATTCGTAGTTCATACTCTCGGTGACATCATGTGGTCCTCTGTGTTTAGTAGTTGCTGGTCTCCGTAGTCGTTGTAGATTACGTATCCCTTCGCGGTCACTGCACCTCACGATCACTGTTTAATTATTGAAGAATTCTCGAACTGTTCACTTTTCACGGCACTCGTATTGTGTTGAATATGAGTGTCCTTAATTGATGTTGGTAAAGTTCATGTATAATGTTTTTTAAAGTAGTTGTTTAGATTGCTGATTTTATGTCTAATGTATCTGTTGTAGAATATGCACTGAGTCTCTCTGTTGATGTGTTCTGTATTATATAAAAGCTGCTGTAATGTTATAGTTTCTTGTGAATTATTTGTAATTGTAGAATGTCTGTTAATTGAATTTGTCTTCACTTAGTATTGTACTGTGTATCCGTATTCACCGACACTTTGTTTAATTTACGGTGAAGTTAATTAATTGTAAAGTCTGTTTTACATGTTGACTTCGCGTGATATTACTTTATACTAATAGTCTGTCGAACGCGATTAACTGTTCAACTCTCTTGCTATGAGTTTAGAATTTAGTGAGAATTATAACAACGAGTTTCGTACGATTTGTCGTATTCACTTCATTGTTCACTTTGAGAAATTGAATGTTCGCACTGAAGTAACCGTTCTCAAGACTCTAGATATGCGCACTTCTGAAATTGTGTCGAACGCTTGTAGTTGTTCACGCTTATGTAATGAATCGATGACTAAACATTGTTACCAAGTTAAGATGACTCGTGGTGATCACTTTGTAGATGAGTACTAGACTGCCGTTTTTCTGTTCTGAGATCTACCAAGTAAACTCTCCTCCCGCCTACCTCTGCTGAATCTTCCATCTGCTTGGATACTCTTATTGGTTCTTTAGCCAGTGTGACAAATTGTATATTCGTCATTGGTTTTCGAGTATCTCTGCTTTACACGTGATTCTCTTGTCGAACTACCATTCGTCCTGATTGTTCCTACAGCCGTTTTCTCTATTTACTAGGAATCTCATTCAAGCACTCCAGAATTCGTGAGTTTCACTTTCCCCTTGTAAATCAGGCGACATTTCTTTGTCTCTCGTGGCCGTCTCCTAGTGCCCAATTTCTGTTACGCTTTGACATAGATACAATACTGGTATTGTTCGATTTGCTGCACCATTGTTTATCTTCAAGTTGCACTCTGGCTTTGTTTTGAGTCTGGAACGAATCTTCCTTTGTAATCACGACTTTCGTCAAATTTCTACGTTGCAATTGTTCTGGCATCTAATGTTGTACCGTATCGAATTGACAAACTCTTTGCTTTCAGTCTGTGTCAAAGTTTTAAAAAGGGTAGATTGGTTTATTGGGGGTTATGCCTTTCTTCACTCAGAGCAACTGCCTGATGCGAAATACAACGTCTCACATACATCTAGTAAGTGTTACTCTTTTGTCAAACAATTAACTTTACAGCCGTAACACATCAAGCTGTCTGTAGGTTACAATGCCAAAAGGACAGTCTTACAAACTTTCCCTTCACACACCCTCACATACTTCTTTGTCAAATATAACTGCTAGTACACATTATTTTTAGCTATTATTTACTACTTGTACAATTTTATAAATATTTTCAAAAATAAACGTTACAGGCCTTAACGTTTTAATCTGAGTGCCGCACATTTGCGCCTCATCTAACATGTAGCGTTCTTAACGACTCTGTTAATTCAAATTGGTTCAGACTTAGCCAATCTCAACACTATAATTTAAT
This sequence comes from Magicicada septendecula, assembly GCA_034769895.1. Lineage (NCBI taxonomy): Eukaryota > Metazoa > Arthropoda > Insecta > Hemiptera > Cicadidae > Magicicada > Magicicada septendecula. Next base: position 398,970,916 of record CM068371.1, on the reverse strand, counting down.
GTACAACAGAATTCAATAAAGTATTAAATACAGTCCACTAGAGTCATCATTCTGCATCCTGGCAACAGCACCACAAGCATCATTCTTCCTAACATCTTATATTTTTTTTTGGTCCTCACGTGACGGATCATTCTTTTTACCATTTCTTAGGTCCACTCGGACCGGATTTTACATTTTTTTTGGTCGCTCCGTGCCTGGATTCGTCATCACCTCTTGCAACATATTCTAGCGGTTTCATCATTTTTCTGCCCCGATTTCTGGCCATCACGGGCGATTCAGCACATTCGCTGATCCGACCGTCTCGGGACTTACGTCAGCATTTCTTTCATCGCCATTGAGCCTCGTGACGACATCATTGCAAGAACATCCATGTGCTAGCGTCTACACTCCAGTTTGAGCAGTCATCTCTACGGTCTGTGTGTTTGCCATCTTCTCCACGACTTCGACGCTCCAGGACATCGCATAGCAGTTACCACATCATTAACAGGTGCGTACAATGGCTGAAGAAGGCCTCAGTGTTCGTCAGAAAGAGAGGCCGCATAAAGTCTGCCATAGTGCGTATTAATTCGGCTATCATTAGCTTTGATAAAAACACTAGCACGAAACATTTTTTAACAGTTAGACTCGAAAGTCTAAAAAGCTTGGCAACAAAATACGATGAGGTACAGTCCGAAATTGAACTCATTGCTAAAGACATAAACGCTGCTCAAGAAGACCGAATTGAGGTTGAAGAGCTGTTATATTCAACAGAAGCCAATATCTTGCAGTTGACAGGAAGCTTCAACGTTCAGACTGTATCTCCCGTATTAACAAGCAACATACAATTAAAACCGATAAGTTTGCCCTGCTTCACAGGTAATATCTTAGAATGGCAGCACTTCTATTCAATATTTCTGGACTTGGTGCACGCCAGAGCTGATTTAACCTCAGTGCAGAAATTACACTATTTGTATTCGTCTCTGAAAAATGAGCCGCTAGATTTAATTAAGTCATTACCTATTTGTAACGAAAACTATTCGATAGCGTTGAGTTTGCTGTCCGCTAGATATGACAACAAATTCATACTAGCTAAGTATTATATTCAGAATTTACTTGAAGTAAAGTCAACAGTTAAGGACTCTGTCCAAAGGTTGGCAGAGTTCATAAATACGATAACGTCTTCCGTTAATTCACTGGCGGCCATGCAACTGTCAGTGGATTCATTCGAGCTTATCACTGTACAATTATTGTCAGCGAAACTCGACCATACTACTTTTAAATTATGGAAGGAGTCTATAGACCCTGATAATCTTCCTAACTTTCAAGGTTTTACTCAGTTTTTAAGCGCACGTAGACAGCTGTTAGAAAATACACTGCCTATCGACGCCGGTCAGCAACTCAACAAGCTAAGTTTAAGATTCAATAAATCTGACAAACATAAATCACGAAACTCTGCTAGCAGCACTGCGTTTAAAAGTTATCACTCAGCGTCAAATAATTATGTATGTTTATGCTGTAAATCTAGTCATCCAATTTACATGTGTGACAAATTTCGTGCACTGAGCACATCAGAACGAGGACAATTCATATTAAATCATAAACTCTGTACAAATTGTCTAAGACCAGATCATTTCTCATCTAATTGTAAGATTAAACAATCATGTAAGATCTGCTCAAAACGACACCATACATTGTTGCATATAAACAATGTGTCGAAGCCAGTCTCTGCCAGCAGCAGTAACTACTGTTCACTTAAATTACAATCCACAAATAATATTCTTTTATCAACAGCAATTGTGTTTGTCATCGACCAGGCTGGCAATAGACAACCCGCAAGAGTTCTATAAGATGCGGGGTCACAAATAAATTTTTGTACAGAATCATTTGCCAAGAAATTACGGCTTAACTTGACTAAATCTAACATACCGATAACAGGTATAAATAACACCGCGTGTCGTGCCACTAATCTTGCGTCTATACGCATTATCTCTCGCTATCAAGGATTTAGTTTCCAAGCAACATGCGCGGTCTTATCTGCATTAACTCATAAACTGCCAGCACAATCTTTTGACATAAATCAATTTAACATTCCAGATAACATTTTTCTTGCTGACCCAAATTTCAACATATCATCCGAAATCGATATACTGTTAGGGGCGTAATTTTATTTAGATTTAATTTTACCTAACAAATATGTAAGAGGTTCTCATTTTCCTATTATACAGGATACAAAGTTAGGGTATATTCTAGCCGGCAATCTGCCCAAACACTGCCGTTATAAGGGTCCTGCTGTTTCGTTCCTGGCTAGGAACAACGACAGTCAAATCCTAGCGTCTCTCGAGAAATTTTGGGAGACCGAAACTATCCCTGATAATACACCCATTAATAACGAGTCAGCTTGTGAGGAGCATTTCGTTAAGTCTACTCATCGCAATCAGGAGGATACGTTCGTGGTCTCGCTACCATTTAAGTCTGACAATCCCCAGTTGGGTGAGTCCTATGCTACCGCTGAAGCAAGATTCTTGAGTTTAGAACGCCGGTTCATGCGTGATTCTAAGCTTGCGCGCGAATACGCAAACTTTATACAGGAGTATAAGGATCTTGGCCACATGACGCTTGTCAACGATTGCTCCATAAATTCAGGTGTTTCAAATACTTATTATCTGCCTCACCATGCCGTCTTTAAACATTCTAGTTCTACCACAAAACTTCGCGTCGTTTTTGACGGCTCGTCCAAAACTACCAATGGCCTTTCTCTCAATGACATTTTGTTGGTAGGCCCAAACGTCCAACAAGACCTTTTTTCTATTCTTTTGCGATTTCGTATGCATAACTATGTTCTCATCGCCGACATCGAGAAGATGTATCGACAAATTCTGGTAGCTGAGAAGGATTGTCATTATCAACGTATTCTGTGGCGTGACTCTCCCCTCGAACAGTTTAAACATTTTGTACTGCGAACTGTAACATACGGCACTGCTAGTGCTTCGTTTTTGGCTACTCGCTGTCTTAATCAGATTGGTAAGGATCATCAAACTTCTTTTCCTGACGCTGTGTCAGCTATAACCAATGATTTCTATGTCGACGATTTGTTAACCGGTGCAGACACCATTTCTGATCTGACCAAGTTGAAATCTGACTTAGGTACGTTGTTGAGTCAATACGGTCTCACTCTACATAAATGGGCATCAAATGAACCCAATGTGGTCGCAGATCATGACAATTTATCACTCCCCTTAAACAGAGTAATGTGCGTACCTTGGGCATCCTCTGGAATAACACTACCGATTCATTTTTGTTTGACATCAGATCATTCCCCGTTGAATCAAGCATCTGTAAGAGGAAAATCCTATCGATTATTGCAGGTATATACGACCCACTCGGACTCGTCGGTCCCGTTGTTTTCCTGTACAAACAGTTTATGCAGCAACTTTGGCTATGCAATCTTGGTTGGGATGAACCAATCTCTGGGCAATTACACTTGCATTGGCATTCATTATGCGATAAATTATGTCTGATCAGTAAAATCATTGTCCCACGTTCTATTTGCTGCAAGTCTAAAGCAAGGATAGTTGAATTACATGGGTTTTCGGATGCTTCTGAAAGGGGATATGGGTGTTGCGTTTACATTAGAGTCATTTATCAAGATCCATCGGCCTCTTGTCACCTTCTGTGTTCTAAATCTCGCGTAGCCCCCCTACGACAGGTGTCATTACTGAGCATTGAACTCTGCGCTTGCTTGTTGTTATCGCGACTCTTGTTCAAGGTCGCCCCTGCTCTTCATTCCTTTATCAATAGTGTTCACCTCTATTCTGACTATGGTGGTCCCTTCATGATTCGTCATGGCGGGCAGAAATCTAGGACTCTGTCAAAATCGTACGTGTCTTTGTTCATCTGCCTAGCAACTAGGGCTATTCATTTGGAATTAGTTTCTGACCTTACAGCCAACGCGTTTATAGCTGCCTTACGTCGTTTCATGTCCCGTAGGGGCATACCCAGCCAGTTATATTCTGATAATGGCACGAACTTTAGGAAGGCCCGCAATGTTTTGCATGACCTTTACAATCTTTGGCATAATAAGGATGCCACCTCATCAATCCAATCCTTTACGACCTCTCAGGGTATTACATGGTCATTTATTCCGCCCTCATCACCTCATTTTGGTGGTCTTTGGGAGAGCGGTATAAAGAGTTTAAAGTATCACTTGCGCCGCGTGGTAGGCAAGTCTATACTCACCTTCGAGGGGTTTACGACAGTTTTGTCTCAGATAGAGGCATGTCTAAACTCACGTCCATTATTTGCCGTTTCATCGGATGTAAATGATCCGGTGCCACTTACACCTGCCCATTTTTGATTTGCGCACCATTAACGGCGTTACCTGATCCAGACTTATCTCACATTCCCATCTCTCGTCTTGGACGTTGGCAACTTCTCCAGAAGTTTGTCCAAGTCATTTGGAAAGCTTGGTCTCGCGACTACTTACATCAACTACAACAACGTCACAAATGGAAATTCGCCAAGGATAACGTTTCCATTGGTGACCTGGTTTTACTGATTGAGGATAACTTACCTCCATTAGCGTGGAAATTTGGTGTAATTACCGCCACATTTCCCGGCCCAGACAACTTAATTAGAGTAGTTGACGTTCGCACGCCTACTGGCACCTATCGCCGACCAATTCATAAATTATGTTTGGTCCCTACTAGGGACGAACAGTAAAAAAAGGGTTTATTTTCCTTTGTATATAATTGTAATCTGTAATACATAAATCAGATGTTCAAAGAAGACTTTGTTAGTTATAAGCACCTTTGTTTTTAGCATAAGCTTTAATTTGTATATTTTTGATTCAGAAACTGTTTGTTTTATTCAAGCAAGTGTCAGTTTATTCAATATGCAAAGCTTTAATTATTATTTTGTATTTCGTATATGCAACATTTGATTTATGCCTCATGTCTTTGCTTACTATTGTTTTTATGTAAAAATTTTGGTATAATATTCGCATGGTCTGCAGCTGTATAAACCATGTATTACATTTGTATAACTACATTGTTGTACTTGTCACTTATGCTATTGTGCCTTGTATTCATATATTTGTAATTATCTAAACCAATTTCTATTGTATTTATTATGTATAACTTGTATCTATGTAAAACACATTGTTTTATCCGCATCTACTGTCTATAACCATACGCCACGCCTATATTTTTATATTGTATTTTGTATTGGTATTTGTGTTAATGTATTGCACAATTATTATTCATGCTTTAATTATGACATACATGTCATTACACTTTGTGCTTACAATCATTCAACTATGTATAGCTTGTCTTTACATGTATAATTTTATAACAATTTTGTTTGTTCATTGTATTCATACTATTGTATAGGTCTACTGGCCTTATCTGGTTCAAGATAACCATTGTGACTTACACAAATGTTACAATTTATCGGGCCCATCATGTGATGAGTCACCGATTACATACAATATATATTGGCAATACATTGCTAATCTTGCATTTATACTCAAATGTATAATCAGTGTATAATCAGGTTGCAAGCCGACTTTGGCCTGTTCAACTCTTATCATCATTCAAGCTTATCTCTAAACAGTTAATGTCATAACTGTTATCTAAGATTCAAACTCAAGGTTCAATGTAGACTACTGAGATTAACCTTTATTATTAAGAACTCTGTATTTTTCTATAATAAGTTATTAAAATGTATTAAAAATCCTTTGATTTTTGCGGGCAGTTATGGACAGTAATGTGGTAATTTTCGCATTAATAGGTTGGCTAATCTGTGCTTTCTGATATTGCGCTATCATGTTCTTATCTCGTTTTTATAACGTCACAGTTAACCGAGTTGCGGCAGGTGGCAGACGTCATAACGTTTGCTCGCTTGTTCTGTCATCATCATTTTTCTTGTCGTCAGACAATCATTGTAGGCCTTAGGCCACAACGTATATTGCACTTGCAATACATTAGCAATACCTTGCTAATTCTTTTTCATGTAGCTTGAGTGCCGCGTACTCGCGCCTCAAGTCTTACGACATTTCATACGACATTCGTCTAGGCCTTAGGCCTTAACGTTTTAATCTGAGTGCCGCACATTTGCGCCTCATCTAACATGTAGCATTCTTAACGACTCTGTTAATTCAAAATGGTTCAGACTTAGCCAATCTCAACACTATAATTTAATGTACAACAGAACTCAATAAAGTATTAAATACAGTCCACTAGAGTCATCATTCTGCATCCTGGCAATAGCACCACAAGCATCATTCTTCCTAACATCTTATACATTTTTTTGGTCCTCACGTGACGGATCATTCTTCTTACCATTTCTTAGGTCCACTCGGACCGGATTCACCAAGGGCGATCAGTGGAAATAATTCGGAACAAGCTGAAATTTGGTACACGTGTTTGGGTTAGGCCTAGAAATAAGCCAGCAAAACTCAATTAAAATCAATGGCCGGGAACAGCCGCCATCTTGAAAAATCTATTTCCGGTATGTTTTTTAGTATTTTTTAATTTTTTGTGCAAAAACTATTCAAGCTAGGATAAAATTGTATTGGACCTTTTTTTTTGTAGAGCATAAAATTTCCTCTTATTTGAAAAAAAAAATCTTTTCTGTGGGGCTTAGACTCTGTGGCTGGGAACGGCCGCCGTCTTGAGAAATACATCTCCGGCACGTGTTTTCAGCATATTTTTGTTGTTTGTGCAAAACCCGTTCAAGATAGAATACAATTACACTGGACCTTTTTTGTAGAGCATGATATTTCACATAAATGGGAAAATTTCCATCTATGTACTGAAAAACTGAGGTATGTGAAGAAGTAAAAGACGAGATGATTTTTGCTAGGTTAGAAGCTGATCCACCTATCAATGAGGAAATCAACAGCTCGGAATTGATTACAATGACTGTAGAGACCTTCAATAAGGAACTGGAACGTCTCGAGGGAAATGGTGCTCATCTTTAAGCTTTGGATTCAATATTATAAAATGATATCCTTGGTTCGGCTATTCATCCAAGCTGAGCGCATATGCGACTGGAATCTGCATCTTCAATGTGTGGGGGACCTTTGTTTCATGCTGCTGGACATTTACGTTATGCAAAAGCAGCGCACTTATATTTACAGGAAATGGTTGAGGAGCTCGAAGACAAATTGACTCCTTTTGAATATGAAGAATTCGTTGAAAAGGGATACTTCTCAATACGTAGATCAGTAAAGGTTTGGGCAGGTATATGGTCAGATATTGTTTGATGAAAGCGGTATGAGGAAGACCCGCAAATCTGGTCTTTACTCTATTTTCAGACCGATTTCGGATTTTTATCTACAGAACTGCAAGTATGTAGTTGACGGGGCCATTTTATACACAAAGTGGTCTGGCCTTCAATTATGTGGTAGAGCACTATGGTCACGATGCGATAGTCGTGTTTGATGGTTACGATTCTAGTTCGGTTCTAACTAAAAACATGGAAAGACAGAGACGTTATTTAAAAATCTCCTGCCCTGACACTCTCTTTTGATGAAACTATGAGCTCAACTGTCGAACAAAGCAAGTTTTTGTCGAATTTGACTAATAAAAAATGATTCATTAACCAGCTGGTCAAGAAACTGAAGATAAAGGCGTTACTGTTATCCAGGCTAATGACGATGCAGACACACTCATCGTCCAAACAGCCATAGTAGAGTGTCAAAGCAACACCACCAAGCCTGTCGTCGTAGTGGGAGAAGATGTGGACTTTGATTCTGATGACTGCACTTACACCCCAACACAATTCTGTCTACTTTTTGAAACCTGAAAGAGGCGAAATTCCCGATGTATTATTCCACTCAAAAGACAACCAGCAAGACTTCAAAGACATCAAAGACCAACTACTGTTCCTGCATGCATTAAGTGGCTGTGACAGAATTTCGTCATTACATAAACAAGGGAAAAAGAAAATTTTTAAATTAGTCCAATCTAACCCTGGACTTAGAGGTATGTTATCAGTTTTCAATGATACGTCAGCACAGCCTGAAGTCTTGCAAGCTGCCGGAGAAAAATGTCTGCTGCGCATTTATGGAGCAAAGGATAAAGAAACTTCTTTAAACAAGTACAGATACAATAAATTCTGTCAGTTGGTGTCAAAAGGAAAACATGAAGTAAACTTGGCAAGTCTTCCAAAGACAACTGAAGCTGCCCATCAACATATATTAAGAGTCTTTCACCAAGTGCAGCTGTGGTACGGAAATGTTTTGGATCCTGAAGAGTTCCAGTTACCACCTTAAAGCCTCCCGCATCTGAAAACCTTTTAAAGTTGGTTGTGTGCAGATGTAATAAAGGTAGCCACTCAGGATGTGGCTGCGTGAAAGCAGGTTTAAGGTGCATCTTAGCATGCTCTCATTGTAAGGGGATTGGTTACCAAAACTCACCACAGTCTGTGGCAGAAGAGGAAGAAGAAAACCTTGAAGAAGATTATGATAAAGATTTGAACCAACCTGAGGATGCAACAGCAAAGGATTACATCAAGGAAGATGAAGGGGTGTTGGCCATTGAAATGACTTCCCACTTTGATCGGCCGAGCACATCAATAGTAACAAGAAAAATATTTTGTTTTGACTTTATATTTTTGTTTTGAGCCAATGACTTATTATATACATTTTAACTTATTTTAAAACATTGTCACATATTATTTCATTTAAACTACTAAATGTTTGTACTTAACACCAATAAATGTATTGAATATCTACATTTTTGTTCTTTTACTCTTTGCCAGAATGCTCAAATAATACTAGTAAATAGCACGACAACTAAAAATAAGCCAGACAGACATGGCAGCAATATATGTAAATAACATAATATTACAGCACATCTTGCATGTAAATTTTAAATTTGATCACTTAAGAGTTGTCGAGATTTATTTGTGCTAGAACAGCTTAATTTTTTCTTTTTACTTTTTTGTAAAATCTCTATGACATCAACTATATATAAAAATAAGAGAAATTAATTAAGTAAGAAAGCGCTCAATATTAAAAAAATATGAAAATTGATATTTTAAACCCCTTTTTTCCCCTTGTAAAAAAACAGTAATCAGATCTTAAACCCCTAATAGGCTATATTATAATCATTTGTATGTTTAATTTCTTTATTGTTATTTTACAGTAATTTAAGGTGTCCAGTTCATTTTTAAAACTTAAAGTCTAGCAGACACCCAATGGTGATTTATTGAGGCGCATTGAACCGCAGAGGTTCACTAGTTTAATAATAATAGTCTTTGGCCCACAGACACAAAAATTTACAGTTTGATAGAAACGTTTATGCTCTACAAAAAAGGTCTGGTGCAGTGTTATCGTACCTTGAGTGGTATTTCAGAAAAACACAAAAATATACTGGAAAACACGAAACCAGAAATATATTTCTCAAGATGGCGGCCGTTCTCAGGCGTAAAGTCTATGTGTCACAGTGATGATTTTTTTTAAAGATGGACATTTTATGTTCTACAAAAAAGGTCCAGCACAATTTTATTCTATCTTGAATGGTTATTGCACAAAAAACAAAAATATGCTAAAAAACACATACCGGAAATGGATTTTTCAAGATGGCGGCCGTTCCCACCATTGATTTTAATTGAGTTTTGCTGGGTTGTTTCTAGGCCTAACCCAGACATGTGTACCAAATTTCAGCTTGTTCCGAATTAATTCCACTGATAAATCTAATTTGCCTGTACTAGAAGTCTACCTCAAGGCGCGCGGCCTTAATGTAAACCTTGAGGCGAAATTCAGTCAGTAAAACTGGGGGATCATGACGTCAACAGGTGATGCTTCAGCTGATGTTGGTTTGTTGTTAGCTAATTAAAGTACCACAGTTTCTATTAATATTATTAATAACCCGAAAGCAGCTTCCTTTTTTTTGACCGATCATAGTAATCCTTGCCTTTAACTTGTCACAAGCATGGAGAATCCCTCTACAAATTAATAAATTCTCCCTTAAGGCCGGCCGGGCTGGTACACACGCACCGGTTGGCCTGTTGGAGGGGTCGCTGCGAAGGCAGGATGACTGAATTTTCGTATTTACTTCGGCGGTTTCTTGTGGTCTCCATTGAGGCCAATCTCTCTACACGTTTCGGCCTGCGGCCTGCCGGTTTTGCCGGAGCGTGTGTAGAGCCCTTAAGAAGGGTTATGGGACTGTTGAGGTGGCAACAGTGGCGTATCTAGAATTTGGTCTTCGAGGGGTCCGGGGTCGGGTCAGCCTCATAAAAAGACAAAACAATTTAAGACTAATCAACATTGTACTATCTTTAAAGTGGCTGAAATCAATCCCATTAAAGTAAACGGTAACAACACAATAAAATACGCGCTATTGAAACATTGGTTACAAAATACTTATTGACTGAATTGATTATCCTATATTTCGTATTTCCAACGTAGGCCCACACACTAATCTTTTGTTATAATACTGTATATTTACAAATTGCTTACTACTTTATTAGCGTACACAGTTGAAAAAATAATAAACAGCCTAAACATTAAGAGATTAACAAAATTTGTCAATTTTTCGACTCTCTGGGGGGGAGGGTCCGGACCCGTTCACCCCCCCCCCGTTCGTGGGTGGCAACACTGTAAGCTACAAACACTACATAGTTCTCACTACATAACACATAAGAAATAATATAAATATCCCCGAGGAATATGTCTGGAAATATCCAAAGAAGGTCGAATGTGCAGAAACGAAATAAACAACTTTAGAATGTCAAAAACTAAAGGTAGTGACACCCAGTGATTTATTTATTCAACCGTGGTAGCAGACAACCAGTTGTTGGTTTATCGACGTCCTGTTACATCATCAGAGCCAACGTATGTAAACAAACTGTCAAACAATATTGCACCTGAAGTTTAGTTACACAAGCGGTTTATTTAAAATGCAAAACAGGGTAATTACTGTTTGCCGTTGCTGTACTGCCTATTGTTGTCTTTATGACGCAGTCGACTGTTCATTACTGCAGTTTGCGATGATGCATATCAGACTCAGAAAACGCTGATATCGCTCACTAGAAATACATTTTATTTTCGTAAAGATTCAATTTCGCACTATAATATAACTGTAGGCCTACATCAATATACACTATTGAAGTTTATAGCTAATAAACAATATTATTTCACTATTATAACAACGTAACACTAAAAGCAAATCCGCGTGCCGAATTGAATCGATCAATTTCAAATTTCACGTAACGCGCAGACAGCTGACCTAAATCAGTCTGAATTCGCTACAACTAACCTGGCGGCAATGGCCAGCTTTATTTATACCAACATCTGATACAGAAATGTAGAATAGAATCGTCTATAACACATTCTGAAACTATTAAGAGATTTACATTTATTTCTTCTAATCTAAGTTTGTAACATGTATAATATATTTTTAAATATACAACTATACCCGATGGTATCAATGCTGAATTATTAAAGACAAACTGCATAAGAGATTGTTAAGTTGGAGGTTCAAAAAATTCGTAAACATGGCATGAAGGTCATCTAATCTCCAGATTTAAGAAAGGAGAAAGAAATAGTTGTTCTAATTATAGGGGAATTAGTCTCCTGAATGCAGGATATAAGCTATATATGAAAATAGTATATACGCGTCTCAGCACGATAACAGAAGCTCTGTTACTAGAAAACCAATCTGGCTTTATGAAGGGACGATCCAGTTGTGATAACATTTTTTTCTGTAACTCAAATAATTGAGAAGAGAAGAGAATATAATAAGGAGACTGACAGCTTTCATTGATATAGAAAAGGCGTTTGACCGCGTGAATAAGATGAAACTCTGGTTAATATTAGATAGGAAGGGATATCCTAAATTTTAATAACTGTAATAAAGACTGCTTATAATGGAAGGAAAATATAAATTCAGTTGAGCGATGAAATCCTCCGAAGGAAATTTTTCTCATTGTTTTCCCCTGGAAACCTTTGAAGTTATATGTCAGTTCTCCAAAAGTTGTCCTCTCCAGTATTGTATCCTCTGTGATCCCCATCTCTGTCATGTCCTTCTGTATCCCTCATTGAAATGTGGTTGAAAATCCGATTTGTTAGTCTGCTGTTATCCACAACATTACGTGACCGAAGAACCTAACTTTTCTCGTTGCAAACCCACTTACCTCTTGATTGAGGAGAAGAAAAATAAAAAGTGCAGATCATATTTTCTAGTAAGAAAGATTTTGGGAAGTAATTTAGTGAGAAAGAAAACAAAGCTAAAACTGTACAGAATTTTCATAGGACCATGTTAGTGAGGCGGGGTGTGGACTCTCAGGAAGACACCTTGAGAACAGATTGACAGGAACACTCTGATAGGAATAATAGGTGCAACCGGCGCCAATGAAATGAACACGCGTTGTACGGGATAAACAGAGTTTCCCATTGTCTACAGAGGATAAAGTGAACTGCATGCATGCAGCATGACGATAAAGAAAGTCTTTCAGGTTAAACTACTCTTGACGAGAGAGCCTGTAGAATTGTTCCACAAGAGTTTTCTAAAGGTCAATTTTATAGTAGGCCTATTGTTTAGTCAAGGAACACTTTCTGTCCCCACATGGAGTGACGTAACTAAGGGGGGATCTGGGAATCAATCCCCCCCCCAGAGGAATTACAATTTCAATGAAATTCCGTAATCAACTAACGTAGGCCTATTTTCGAGCTAGTCGCGTGAGTTAAAATAACGCTTATAAACATTTGTATAAATAATTATATGGGAAGAATCTTGGATGTCTCATATGTCCTGAGGAAAACGGGGGGGGGGGCTCAAACTTCAAACTACCCCTCCCCCCCGGATCAGCTCCTAGTTACGCCACTGCCGATAAGTATCAATTTCAGCTTCAATGACTATATATATATGCCTGAGTCCACTCGTGTGCACTCATACATATCTATATAGCCATATCTATTGCGGGCGCGAGTTTATGTAACAGAGAGAGAGAGAGAGATGCGTTCGTACGCGCGCGCGTAGGTGTGATACGTAGCGGCGTCACCGTTACAAGCAGGTTTGTAACTATTTATTTGAGTTTAAATGGAAAATTAAACCATCAGAACAGAAGATCAATGATAATATCACTCAAAGATCAGTATGTAAAACACGGACGATAAATCAGAAAGAAAGTGGAGTTAATTGAACCAGTTCCGGCGTTCGCGTCTGCACATCTGCCCACAGACCGCCCTACGTGATTTATAGCCAACCTAATTCCTGTACAAGCTGTTGTAGGCTCCGATAATTACATGCTACGACCAAACCGGTGTGTCCACAGCTCTCTCCCCCCTCTCTTTCTCTGAACTGGGATACTTTTGTGGTGTGCAGCGTGGTTCTCTATGGTTCTGATTCATGAACCATTCGAAAGTGAGGAAAATAGGAGCCAAATAGACAGACGGAAGAAGAGCGTAGAGAAACGAAATAGTTGGGTTAGAGAGATCAAAGGTGGATGAAAACGTGGTCATGAACAGGAAAGCAGCGACAGACACACATGTGTGCTTGCGTGGGCGTGATATTATGACACTAATTTAATAGACCTAAAACTTCTTGCATTAAATTTATTAATCTGCCAGAGCGCTTTGAAGGACTGGTCTTACCTCTCTCGTCAGCGCATGCCAATATATTACTGTATATATATGTCGGTGGTGGCCAACTTTTTAACTCCATGGGCACTTTTGTGAGCGTGAAACTCAGACGTGTCACCACCGCGTCTAAGAAGTAATTACTTCTTACAACCACTGACCGTAATTGGCACAAACTATAGGCAGCTAGCAAACATTAAAAGAATATTTAGGGATGTATTACTTTCAAGGCTACTAAAACCAAGTAACGTCTAGTGTCAACTTCGGACTTTTAAAGGTTTTTTATTTAGTTTTACTTGAAATATTTCTGAACGATTTTTCCTATTTCATATTGTTACAATGTATAATTTTAGATTTTATATATAAAAAAAATTGTAATCAAATTAAATCGATTATTCGTTAATTTGTATAATAATCGAAACAAAGTCGACAATTCGTTTATTCACATTGAAATCTCTGAAGATACAAATTATTCTCTGAAACATGCGTCAGGTTATTTTTATATGTACTAACGAAACTTCGAACAGTATACTTGCAGAAGTAATCTGTTCTTATAATTAACATAGAAAACCTGCAACAAACTAAAATAACAAGAGTTATTGGAAAAGGAATGAAAATATTTTATGTATTATGTATCTGTTGCACATTTGAAAAGGGGATACGTCCAAAAACAAACACTTTTCAAGAAATGCAAAAAAACTGGTACCATATTTATATTGAATAATACCAGGAAATCTTTTATTTTAAAAATCTAAAAAATTATCTGAAACTAATTTGTAAATATTGAAAACCAGGGATAAATAGTTTTTGTAATAATAACCAATTTAATATGAACTTATCCCATTTTGCTGCAGCATTAGTCAGCGCTACGAGAATGTTATAGATACAGGTATGTTGCTTCATTTACAATCAAGTCATTTATTGTAAGTCAAAAATAATTATAAAGCAATTCAAATTAGATACATGCTCTTAAAAATGGATCAAATATTTTTGCAGATAATTTATTTAAACAAGATAGTCTTCATAAATTTGCTCATTATCATCACATTCATCAACACCTTACACCTTGTAATAAACCATTATTATTTGATTTCTCATCAGTTACTAATGTAAAGCAAATCTGAAATGTACTTGAAGTAATTTTTTTTTTTTGTATCGGGCACCTAAGGACCACATGCCAATTTCAATTCTTTATTCTTTGTTCTTTTCTTTTTCTCCGACATTCTTTCATCTTTTCACGATGTTTCTTCTTCCTGTTTTCAGTCCACTTTGAACCTGCGTTTTTCTCTCTCCTACCCTGGACTCCTTCCATTTTTAACACTTTTGCCCGAAAAACTTCTCTTTCAATTGCTTCTTCTGCGTTTATATTATTTTTTCTAAATCCTTTTGGACTTCATTAATCCAACTTGATGTTGACTTCCCCCACAGATATTTGAAGATCTGCTTTGTTAACCTATTGTCGTCCATTCTATATAAATGTCCAAAAAATAATAGTCTTCTTTTTCTCATTGTTTCTGTTATATTTTCTATACTCTGATATGTTTCATCATTACTTCTTAATTTCGAACCTTCTGAAGTGTTTGTATTTATAAAAAAATTATAAATAGCTTGAAGTAAATTATTTATATCAATTTTCTTTCCCATTGAGATTTAGACTCTGTCACTTATTACTGCAGGATATCAAATCAAAGTCTTACCATGTTTGCACAAACTTCTGTTCCAAATTTGCCTCCTAATTTGTTTATTCCTGAACAAACACATTATTCTTTTTGCTTTGTATAACAATTATACACTTTTGGGTGCAAATTTCAAATGATATTGTGCTGGTGCTTTCATAAAAGCTTGCATGAACAATCACATCATTCTTTTTACTTGGTATAACAATTATATACTTTTGGGTACAAATTTCAAATGATATTGTGCTGGTGGTTTCATAAAAGTTTGCACCGCTATCTTCCAATCACAATTAATGATTTTTAATGAACTTCACGTTTTTAAGGAGTAGTCGACTAATTATGCTTTTACTGAATGGACATATTTTAAAATAAGAAACAAGAAAGAAAATGTTTTTGATTAATAAATTTATTAAAGTACCGGTACATCAGAAACAGGTATCAATAGGTATCCAAATATAGGTATCTTGTTATATTTCCCAGTAACTAATATTTAGAAACAAAGAAAAAATCAGTTTCATAAATGTAGAAATAAACAACAGATTGACGCCATAGGTATACTCATCCTATGGCGTCACAGCCTTGGCTTCTTCTATCTTGAACTCTCCACCTCAGTTCATCAGTAGCGGAGGACTTCCATCCTTGCAGTCTCAGCACCTCTGTTGCATCTGTAGCAACATCCCCGGTCTTTTCGTTGGGCGGCCTTCTGTTCTTCTGCCCTCTGTGTTTCCTATGAGGACTCAATGTTGGTATTCCCACATATAACATGACAGCCAATTGCGATATCCTCAGTTTCGCGTCATTTTACGTATTCACTGTTGGATCGTTGAAATTACAATAAACATGCTGATTGTTTCATATCTTCCACTTCCCATTTCTATTAAAGGGCTCAGAAACCGCCTTAGTAAGCTTTTTCTCAAATATTTTCTGGTGTTTCAGTACTCTTTGGAGCAGTGGCGTGGCGTGGGTAGATAACAGCTGTTGCCGGTTGTGATAGGCCTTAAACGTAGCTTAAAAATTAATTCGAAATTTTTCTAGTACCAAGTGTTTTTTTTTTTTGACCTAAAATATCTTTTTAGTGTATTTTCTATATTTCGCTGGCAGAAGAAGAGAGTCCCGGTTCAACGGGATCTGATCCATTATACTGACACAGAATAAAAGAGGACACAAATAATCGAAATAATAATAATAAAGACAAACAGAGAAACACATAACTAAACGAACAAAACACAAATAGATAGGTAGATAGTAACTGCTGCACGTTGGTTCCGAAATGAACATAGCGTTTTGCCGATTTATACAGCGGCAACACATTGATTGGGTGGAATGTGCCCTCCTCCCGTTTCTACAATGACAACTACGAGGTCAATGGTCAATGACCACGCGCAGTAAAACATTGAGCTGGCAACACAAGACGGTGCAAGTGTACATCAGTTCGAAAGCAATGCTATGCTTTTCTTCAAGTTTCTCTACTAATATTGTTCGGATTTCAAATTATTCATTAAACTATTTATTCTGTGATATAATTAACATTATTTTCTTTCGTTTCTTGGCGTTACATGGACTGCTGTTCCACTACTGCTTTGGGGTTAGTATCCAGTTTTGACTACCATAGCACAGAACGGGTCGCACAATTTTATACTCGCGTATTTTTATCTGCTGCCTATAAATATCTCCTTACTTAAAGGTGTAGATAAGTGCAAAATACGCTTTGATGGCCACAGTTATATATCCCGTAATTTCTACCTCTTCATTCCAATCTTCTGATACAGTTGATCCTAGGTTACTTCACACATGACTGCTTTTATGCAATCTTCTTCTATAATACGTTTTTGCCTGGGACGGGCAGATCACACCTGACTTATCATTTTAGTTTTACAATATCCTATTTCAAATATTATTTTTTAGGTCTACTTTTAAAATTACATAAACGTAAGGGTTTGAAATTTATTTTAAATCCAGTTAAAATTTTACAAGAAGTAACACGATCAAAGTGAAAAAGTACTTCTTGATTGCTACCTTGTGCCTCGGGCTGGCCGTTGTGTGTCAGTGTGCGTGCGTGCGTCCTCTAACTCTGTAGTCAGTAGTATGGCACGTATTATTATTTACAAACAAGATGAATAAGGAATGCAAACGCAGCGTTAATTTCAATGTGAATACGTCGCATAAGTTTATATTTCTATACTGTTTTGAATACAAAACAAAACCACAAAACAAAAACAACACACAACAATACAAACACATCACACTCACATACTGTAGTATGTGACTCCTACTCCTACACACACAGAATTGCCAACACACTCAGAAAATACAACTACAAAATAGCATACAGAACCAACAACACCATCAAAAGGTACCTCAACGGCACAAACAAAAACACAGACATATACAACAAAACAGGAGTTTATAAATTAACATGCAATGATTGCAGCAAATTCTACATAGGCCAGACAGGAAGATCTTTTTCATCCAGATTTTATGAACACACCAAAGCATTCACCAATAATAACATACAATCCACATTTGCCACACATATCCAGACAGAAAACCACAGTTACACCAATATAAAAAACAACCTTAAAATTTTACACTTCCTACCCAAAAGTCGTAAACTTAACACCACAGAACAATTTGAAATATACAAACACAACAAAACACAACCCTACAACATACTCAATGACCAATTACAATTTAAATCAAACACACTATTTGACACAATAATAAACAACACCTACAACAATTCAAACTCATGCGCCAATCCCCTCCACCTCCACCCACACACAACCTATTAACCAATACCGTTATATATAGAATTACCGACAGATTGCACATTCTGTATCCAAAAAACTCACTGACAAAGGAGCACACCACTCCGAAACGACCGTATGAGTGAAAACAACAAGTAAGTTTACAAATGAAAGTTCCATCAACACTAATAATTATTTCTATTTCTATTGAACTGTATGTCACAAAAGACTAATGTCTGGAATCGTTAAAACAACACAACACACAAACAACATATTTATCACATTCTAAGAAGTTAGATTAACTTGATCAGCGTTCGCTGCGGTGTAAGGATTTAGTGGTCAAAACAACACTGCGTTATCTCTTTATGAAGTCTCACTGTCGGCTGGTATGTGCATTTCTCATTTTATGTGAACAACTCCTATTTTAGTCGATTCAATGAAGCTAGAAAAAAACTGCCAAACCTCGAAATTCTCTACAATAGAACGAATTGATATGAAACTTTTTGTATTGTCTTCTACATAGCGTCTAGACAAGAGTTGAAATAAACGTTTTGAATGCTCTCATCCCTAAAGGATGAAAACGACAGTTAAATGCTGGAAACTTATTTTGTTAGTAAACTATTCGAAATAAACTGATGAAATTGCGTACAATTATGCTTTCAGATTGCTGGTTAAGGATTCAAGGTCAAATGCATTGTACAGCATCTAGTGGAGGCAAAAGGGGCAACTTGAAGGGGATGAAATGTATAAAATAGTGATAGTTTAAACATATGTTTTCTTACGATATTCATAAATTAATTTTAAGTGATAACCTAAGTAAGAAGTACAGTGTTCGACATTTCTTTGGTACTTAACGTAGTACAGGGTTGAAATCACCCCTAAACGGTGGATAGTTGTTTTGTAGCTAACTATTATGTTGAAAATTGTATACTTCGTTTTCTACGTCGCTGACTAAGAAAGTAAGACCAAAAATATTGTAAAACACATGGAAGCCAAAACGACCAATTTAAAGAGGGGGGTGAAGTTTACAAAATATCTGCATCTTTGAATTCACTTTGCTTATGATAGTCAAATATAAAGAGAAGGATAAAATAAAAAGATAAAACTGAAAAATGAATCAGGTTACATTTAGTTAAATGTCTTCATTAATTTAATATTATTTTATTTTATAAGTGGCCCACGGTACAGTGTCTTTCCTTAGACCGTTAGGAGAGAAATTATATACTTAATGGGCCAAGAGACAAAATAGAAGTCAATCTGTAGAAAGGAATTCTTCCTAACAGTTTCATATACCGTTTTGGCGTCCCCTACATCTATCCAAGGCAGCTTCCGCGTTTTTCCGCGCTATTTTGCACATCATCATTCCGTGCTCTTCCCGTCTTCCGCTGTCCACTTTAATATCCGCTTTAACCGTCGTTCGTCCCCCATTCTCATCACACGACCAAACCATTGTAGACCTCTTTATTCAGTCCCAGAGAAGAGTCGGTCGAGTCTTGAAAGGAAGCTTATTATTATTAATTCGGGGTCAAAACGTCCTACAACGTTGTCCGATGCCTCTCCATTGCTGCCTGTCGCTGTAGTTTTTGTCGTTTAGTTCTCTATCGCTCATTGATCTTCTTATCCCCTCTATCCATGTTTTCTTGGTCTTCCTTTCTTTCTGTCCTCTCTAGATATCCATCTCATTGTTTTCTTTGGGAGTCGGTCTTGTCCCATTCTTTGTACGTGTCCGTACCAGATTTTTCTTCAATGCAGTAGATGATTGTCTTTTGTAGGCCCATTTCTTCTTTGATCGGTTCATTTCGTATTCGCTCTAGCCTTGAAGTTCTAGCAGCTCGTATCAAAACATCCATTTCTGTAGCTTCTAACTTTCTTTTTACCTGTTCTTTTATTCCCCATGTTTCGGATCCGCACATCAGCGTGCTTTTAATCATACTATCATATATTCTTTTCTTCCTTTCTTTTCCAATTTCCGTGCTCCATAGAATCCCATTCAATGATCTAATTATTTGTTTTGCTTTGTTTATTCTTGTTTTATTTCAAAATCATCTGTTCCTTCTTCATTAAAGTTTATTCCTAAGTATTTGTAGCTGTTGCATTTTTTTATACGTCCGTTGTTTTCTAAGATTAAAGAAAAGGAAGTTTTCATCCAGTTTATAGATAATTCTATAGGATTATTTTCGGGAAAAAGAAGAAGAAAAAGATACAATGAATGTAACAAAACCAAGAACCATGTAACTGTGGGAGGTGGGGGTTGCACTAAAATACAGTAGTGTTAGTATTTTCGAGTCTGACATAATGTTGTTTCACATGGCATGAGGGAGGACACGATTCCGTGTAACATTGACAGCAGTACCGGTATTAACACAGTACCGGTACCGATACGTCCACGGTCTGCTGGGCGGGCTTGACATTCACAGGACGTACCGCTTTCACTGCCGTCACATTGAAATGCTTTCACTTTTCAATATTTATTCATATTTTTTTGCACTTTGCTCTCGACATGGCTTCGCTGCTGCTCATTACCCCCAGCTCGACGCAGTTTTCACTTCCATGTTCAGTAACAAACGGAAGCACACGCGTTGACGGTGTCAGGCAAGTCGTATTCCAGATTACTTAACGGTTTTTTGTTATTCCTCCAGCACTGCATACAACCGTTACAATGTTATTCCATTCTGCCGTGTTACAAGCCTTTTGGCTAGAATCATTCACGTCTTACAATTCAAATATTACTCACTTTCTATGGCCATACAGCCCTTGTTGGGTCTTAACTTCCCTGACAATCCCTTTCCGATTATTCCCGTCCTATGTTGTCGTAGTCAGGGGTTCCCACAGGGGGGGGATCATAGCGCAAGTTGCGCATTGAGAATTTTGGGGGGGATTTTTCGGGTGTATTTTAAGGATTTTAGGGGGAATTTTTTCAAGAATAACATTTTAAATCCAACATTGATGGAAATTTTTACCGTGTTCGTGCAACAAACTAAGCTATTAGTAAAAAACTAAAGCAATTGCATTTCTTTATGATTGTTTTAACGAACTGGTAGCATAAATGTCTCTACCAGTACAACTAGTAGTAAATTTTGTTTTGGAATTTGGAAAACTGACCCTGGCAGCCTGCAGAAACATCCTGTCAAGAGTCAGAGGGTACGTGAATAATAAATCGTGAATGTAAAAATGTGTGCGTGTGCTAAGCTTGTAGACCGGCGGGCAGTGGGGGGGGGACTTTTCAATTGAGGAGGAGTGCTGAGACTTTTGGGGGGGATTTGCGCATTGGGGCTTGGGGGGGATGGGCACCCCTGTTCGTAATTCTTCCAGGTCTCTTTATATATTATCTAAAAGTCTTGTGCATAGACTTCCTGGCGACTATGTTTCCTATTGTTGGTTCATATTTATTTTCTCGATATCCCTCCCATTTTCTTCTTCTTCACAACAGCCTTCACAACAGACATGACGTGTCTCTTATAAACAGAAACCGAGACCAAACCTTTCTCATTTTCTAGCTCTAATTTTGCTTATTAGAGGGCCTGACCAATTATTCTTTTAACTTTTTCGATTTCTCTTACTATCCGCCTGTTACTTTCAGAGTCGTACATATCTCCCATGATTTTCTTTAGAAGTTTGTTCTCAAAACTCTTTTAGCTTCTGTTGTTGTATAATGTCTTCGTACACGTCTCACATCCGTACCGCTTTTATTAGGCTATTATAAACTCTTAATTTGCCATTTCCCGACAGATCTTTAGATAAGAACAAATGGCGTAAGGCTGCAAATCCTCTTTGCTTATGTCATTTGTATTTATTACCGGAGAATGTAGGTAGTTATATGCATGACCCTTCCAAAGGCATGCTAATCTAAGAAAGTTATTTCTAAGAACGTTTACTGGAAACTAAATTTTTTAAATAAAACACGTTGAAAAATAATGAAATTGATGATTTTGCATAAAAATTAACATTTTTAATAGTTTAGTGTTTTATAATAAGAAATTATTGGAAAATATTGAGTGCATGAGCATGGAGGACAATACGCACGGACGCAGTTTACGGATTTAAAAGTTTACGTGAAAGTAAAAGTCTCGAGACGAGAGGGAAATCTAATGTCTCCTCTCAGTTATATTTAATTGTTAGGTCACATGATGTAGGCATTATATTAAGTTTAATTGTCATCATCTTCACAACACGACATAGGCAAGCTGTTACCTGTTCCGCCTTCAAAGATCCTCCAGCCATATCTTCCTGGGTCTATCCACACTCCTGTGTCCTGTAGGTTTGTATTTCCAGACTGGTTTGGCCAGTCTGCAATCTGATATTCTTTCTAAGTTGTTTTTTTCCACCGTTGTTTGTAATCTTTTAATTTTTCATACAAGTTAAAACTTGTAACTCTTCTCTTAGGGCGGTGAAGTGTAGAACATCTTTTAACTCCTCTTAAGAACGCCATTTCCGAGGCCTGTATTTTACTGTCTTACTTCTTGGTTGTTGTCTATAATTCACACCCATAGGCCAGTATAGGGACTGTCATAACACTGTAGAACGTTGAGTTCCCGCGTTGTTTGGCCGTGGTTCGACAGCTAACGTGTCGGCCGTGCCATCGACGGCTATCTTCAGTGCAAAATCTTCAGCCATTACCACAGTACTGTGGTCTCTAACGGGAACACTCTACGTTAGCGCAAACTCAAATTTTGCGCAAACAACCCGGGAACTCAATTTGACTCCGGCGGTGCAAGCCTGCGAAGTAATCTTGTAGAACTCGACGTACCTTGTTTCTAAAAATACGGTTGATCGTCCCGCAGATCGTCTGGAACTTACCCAACTTAACACCAATGTCATAATTTCTATCATAACCAATATCATTTGCCAAATAATATTAAAGTGGCGCACCTGTTCTAGAATTCAATCACTAATCATTATTTTTGTTTTTATCGGTTCCTTGCCTCAAAATACCGTTACCTTTTTTTATAGTGGAGATGTTCATATTGTATTGTTTGAAATTGTATTGGGGTCGAGGGAATTTGGAGAGGTAGTACTTTTGTACCGGATTGACTGGGCAATGGTCCTCACAAGCTCCCTGGTTTGGGTGAAGCTCCCAAAGGAGCCGTTAGCCTCTCCACAACCAAGACCGTACTGCATGGTGAAGTTCTACATCCTACAAGAGGTGACCCCGTTGATGTAGAACAGTATGGATCTAGACTATGTAGGTCGATAAATATTCCTGGTGGAAGGCACCAGTACCAAATTAGGGCATAAGGGAAATGATTCTGGACCGGGTTATCTTTGGAATATTACAGGCGGGAATCTAGTTGGATTAAGTCAGCTGCAATACTGCCTCCTATTGCTATAGGATTACATTTTGCTGCTGCCTTGCAGTTGGGTGTTGGGGCATCCAAGGCTAGAGGAAGACAACTCTGTTTAACACTTACGGGCAGCCCCTCCACATGACTTATCCATATGTAGGTTGGTAATCTATAATGGGGAAATTACTTAATTTACTCAAAACTTTCAAAGAACACAGCCGGTCAGAGATAATGGTGAACGACTGCAACCCGTAAGGGACAAGCGATTTGGAATAAATGAAAGATTGAAACTGTCAACATGGAATTTTCGGAGTGTTATTAAAAAAGAAGAACTGCGCAGGGAATTAAAAGAAAGAAATATTAATATATTAAGTTTAATAATGTATCAAATTATGAACGAAGATATACGGTTTTTGACAAGTGATTATTTATTAACATATGTCTGGGGTTAAAAATATATGACGAAATATGTTATAAATAGTTATGGTGAAATAGTTAAAATATGTACAAACAATAGGCCTAATTAATTAAATAATTTCGAAGTATATTTTTTATTCAAGGCGATTCGTACTCGAAGAAAATTGTGTGTTTCTGCGTAGTGTCTAGAGCAGTGATTTCCAGCTTAAAAGCGCCTGAGGACCACAATTACAATCAGGAAACTACCGCACCACAAACGATCAATTTTAGACAAGTAACGTTAAAGTAGGAAAGGCGTTATTTAATTGTAAATAAGTTAAAGACAGGTTATTTACAACATTTAATATAGCTTACTAGAAATCTTTAACAGTAAAACGGTACAAAAATCACTAATTTAATCATTTTTAAACCCTTCTGGTACATGCCGACAGCTTGGAAAATGAGCAATTAATATTTTTTTAAGAATACGGTATTTGAAGATTTCTAATTTAGTACGAAATTCATTTACATTTCTCATTATATACGATACTCACTAGTTCCTTCCTTGTTCATATTAAATTCGTTGAGATAACTGGTAATGTCTCTTAGAAATGTCTGATTGTTTGTTCCCTGAAGTTATCAGTGTAATTGTAGCGTGGTGGTAGATTGCTCACTTCCCCCTTACCTCTAGTGAGTGTTAGTCAATTCCAAAAAGTCACACAGCGGTTCTTATCTGTACGCCGTGTTGTGTTTGAAAGCGCTTAAACGTAACTTCGAATATGATGCGACTGATTACGAATCAAAGTCGAAACATCAGACAAGGACGGACACCCATCGACGTCTGTTTTGTCTAACCGAGAGATGGAATGAAATAACTTGGGTCCTGCAATATTATGAAAGAGGACTGGAGCAAATACACATTCCATTAAAAATATAGGCTAATGTGAAATCTACTGTACTTTTAGTCAATCAGTCAAATATATTTTTATAGGTTTATCTTGTAAAATAATACTATTTACTTACTAAAATAAATACAGTGATTGTTAAATTGGTTTTTTAATATAAGTTCGCGAGGCGTCAGTTGGAAATCGATGATCTAGAGACTTTTATCAAGATCGAGATGAGATCACTGGCGTAAACGGTGTAGCGTCAGTTGAATATCGACACATGGAAGGAAAGCGATAAGGAAAGCTGTGTGTGTGTGTGTGTGTGTGTGTGTGTGTGTGTGTGTGTGTGTGTGTGTGTGTGTGTGTGTGTGTGTGTGTGTGTGTGTGTGTGTGTGTGTGTGTGTGTGTGTGTGTGTGTGTGTGTGTGTGTGTTTAATTAAACGATGATATTTTAATAAGTTATCCATTAATTTTGTGTTTATTATATTTGTAATAAAGAAACTTTATAGTGGTATATAATTTTGGAGTCAGTAGGAAATTTTATAATGTTTCTTAATGATGGCTTTTTTGGCTATCTGATCTCGACTGTACTCCTGTGTTATACATATTCAGTGTATGCTTTAATAATTGTAGTTAAAAAGTTAATGATCGACGCTTTTCAACTAATACGTGATTAACAATGTTGTTACTTTGTTTCGAGACCAATAATCGGTAATTACTAAACTACCATGGGTCGCCGTACTACGGTTAACGCAGACAGAAATGAAAAAGTTTTCTATCTTGTACAGACTATACCTTTATCCAGACTCAGGTGGGATGTCGTTTACAAATAGATAAAAAACCAAAATACACGTTGGAAAGAAATCACTTCGTTATTGAACGCACCAAGGAAATGGGAAGAATTCATAATATTTACGCTGTTAAGATCACAATTCCGTTGCTGTACACCTGTGTCTAACACTTGCTTACACCTCTCGAGGTCTTGTAGAAAAGAATTTAATATTATTAACTGAACGGTCGAGGCGAGTTCTCAGTTTTAACTTGACCGTTTGGCATTTGTCTGTCTGTCTGTCTGTCTATCTGTTTGAGGTATGCCTCACGATAACTTTTGAACGCATCAACCGACTTTCCTAAAACTTGCCATGGGTATCCATACATTTAGCCTACAGAACCCTATTGTTTTTTACATTGACCCGTCAAAAAATAGGAGCGGGAAACAATATTCTGACGCTGTCAAAATTATTAAAAAAGTCGCAAAATACCATGGTTGGGTATCAACTTAAAAGGAATCGTAACTAAAATGTAGCGTAATTGTGAATTTAATGTTAATTTTTTGAAATTTGAAATTTTTGGGACGACAGGGCCCAAAAATTGAGCAAACATTGCGAATTCCATGTTGGGTATCAAATTAAAGCAAATTAAAGACACTTTTAGCCAAAGAATAGTGGAACAGACTATATTCTTACTTATGAAAATACATCAATTTGTGCAAGAAAGCCGTATGTCCAATAACATAAAACATACAATAAATACAACAATCAGCTATTGAAGTACTCATTTTGTACTGAAATGCCACATGTCCTGGACATGTGGCTCTTTGCTCTGAAATCAGCTGATCTGAATATTTAGAGGTTACCTAATTTTTACTGGTTATAACCTGTAATTTTTTTCTTGAATTGGCGTTGTGATAATTAATTACGAATTTTGAAAATTAAATAGATTACGATTAATGACATGAAAACTGGAAATATGACTTGCTACGTTTACGATGAAGGAACTGCCCACAAAACGTCTGATGATGTATGTTAATTTTTATACTATTATTTGAATACTTTTGTTGAGTATGGCACTGGTAAATTAGATTTGTCCTGTAACAACTGCGCAGAGCAAAACAAGAATCATGCAGTTATAAGAATCTTGATGATTTTAATCAGAATAAAAAAATTTAAAGTTATAAAACTCTTCTTCCCTCTTCGAGGTCACTCATTTTTGCCTTATGACCACGACTTTGGGCTAATAAAGAGGAAACTCCGACAGCATGACAAACTGTACACTAATGAAAAGCGTGTGGAAGAACTTTAAAATACGTCCTGATATACTTTGAAGGCTTTAAATAATCCTGATAAGTTTGGATTTTTTTGATAAATACAGAAACGGTTTTAACAAAACCAAAAACTGGTACAAAAAAAATTAAACTAAATCAGTTGTTGTCCTAGAATTTTTAAGTTACAGATGTAGGCTACTTCCAAGACCGATCTAAACGAAAAATGTTTAATCTCTACCAATAATATTAATAACTTGACTTATATGAGCGTTTAAATTGATTTGAACTAAAGAAATAAAACAAAGGCGTATTTTGTGATAAAAATTGCCTACTTTACCTTTTCCTAACCTAATAATTGTAAAAAGGGCACATGTCCCCGACTTAAAAATGAGTCTGAACACAACATAAAGATAGAATTTTTAGATTAATTTTACGGCAACTTAATAATAGTAATATTGTACGTATCTATGACATGCAGAGTTATTAGTGTTTCCTGAAAAATTTACTTTTATGGACATGTAGCCTTTTTGCATTTAGTGATTTAAATATAGTGTACAGTTTTCGAAATTTAAACTTTTTAAACCCAGGGTTAAAAAAAAGGATCCAAGATTTGAAAAAATCTAGCCGGCTGTCAAACTAAAGAGAATTTTAACACAAATCTGATTGTTTGGAATTTTTAGCGTTAAAGTAATACTTGATTGCTCTACAATTATTACTTCACTAAACAAAAAACAGTAGACTAATCGGAATTTTCGTAATTTTTCTGATAATTGAAAAATTGTCTGATATCAAAACTAATTCAGTAAATAAATGTTTGAAATAGTAACCGAGTACTCCAGCTTTTTAGTATTATTACAACAGGCTCCTGGCATATTGTCCAGTGTAGCTGACAAATTGTTTTGTTTTAACCTAATGAAATGATTTTTAACAGTAGTAACGAGACTGAAAGCGATAGTGATGATGTTCACGGAGAAATAAGAGAGTGTTACGTAATACGGGAACATTCTTGTACATTCTATAGTGTAGTTCTACAAGCATCTCGAGTAGCCCAGCAGGTGTGTGTTTCTGGCAAGGGCGCGCTGAAGTATCCTCTACAGTTTTCGAATGCTTGTAAGGATGCATATTATGGAAGCCTCCAGATTACAAATAGCTCACACCGGCCGCTTAGTTTTCACTTTACTTCGGACGATTACTCAATGCGTTTCAAGTGGCTACGTATTAGTGAAAATTGATTATTGTGCTGTACTCTATTAATTAACATTATTATTGGGTGTGGACAAATTTAATTTGAATTATTGTACGAGTATAATCTTGTTGATTACAAACTGTTAATTGTGATAAAGCAGGTTTTTAGTGACTTCATTGGTGTCTTGTATTTTGTTTTCCACTGTACCATACAACGATCAGTGAGATCGTCGTAACAAGAGCTTCTCAGATTCTTATTTACGTTGACGCTCTTCTAGGCTACCCAGCATATCAAAGTGATAAATAACGTTACGGAAACTTCGTTTCCAAATAAAACTAAGTAAATTTCAAAACCCAAAGGTAAACAACCCTTACTGATTAATCCAAACAAAAAATGCAAATAAACGATTTAATGTTGTGTTGAACTAGTGAAAATAGATTAATTAAAAAACAGTTACTGAATTTTACCGTGCTTATGATTGTTTCTTTTTATTTTTTATTGTTTTATATAAATTTTAATGTTATTTTCTTGCTTTAAAAAATCCTTTTAACAGATTTAGCTTTATATAAGTAAATTATTCAGATTACTTAAGTCTTCACGTTTTTTTATAAATCAAAAATTGTTAATTACCTAAGAGCAATTATTTACAGGTACGTCTGTTTATTTTTACATGTCTGAAACAAGCTATCTATTTCTGGAGTACTTTTAAGCTGGAAATTACTTATTTTGTGTTTTTCCGGATTATAGGCGATTTCGATTATCGACGATCGGCTAGCCAGAAATTATCGCCGAAAATCGGGAGTGTAGTATGGCAGAAACTATATATTTCTTCGGGTTGGTAAATGACCTGAAGATGGCTTGACTGCCGAAAGCGCTCGTCATTACCAAAGACAACATAGTGGTTTGTATAAAATTACTAGTAGAAATATGGCAGAAACGTTAACAAAATCACCTATACAGTGTTCACTAGGCCTATACAATTTGGGGAAACAGTACTGTAAATGAAACTTGAGTGGATGTCTTGAACTTAATTCGTACGAACACAGCTCGTGGATCAGATAGGTCTGTTGAACTACCGTACCTAGGAAGAGATAGGGGACTGATTATGAATTCTCGGCTACTGTTCTGGAACGGAAACACAACACTCGGCCTATGGTTGGGAATAATAATCAGCTGGTTTTTCTTATTGACAAATTTTTGTGCGTGACGATATCGGCAGCTGAATATTAACAATTACGAGCTGCGACCAATCAAATTACGGCTACGATAGTGCCGAACGTGTCTGTACCACATGTGATCACGATGTCCCCACAGAGTGGCTCTGAGTTCAATGTTTTACAAACGTTTTAAGGAATTCATTGAAACCAACGTGTTGTCAAGCTGAACCTTACTTTGTCTTAGTTACAATTACACTGCAGACTCTCTTTGCTACGTTAAATCTACGGTCTCCAAAAAGAAGGGAGATCTATTTTTACGGCCAATATTTTTAGGCCTAAAAGAGTGTCAGAAATTGAAAACATAATAGGCCTACTAATCTCTAGGGTCAAACATTGAAACTACTTCATCCTGTTAGAGCCGGTGGCGTAACTGTGACTCCTTTTGGAGGTGGGGGGCATGAGACTTGCTTCTTGGGGTGGGGGGGGAGATGTGAGTAGCTTGAAAGTTATGCTCCCTATTTTTCTCACGACAAATGATTAATTCAACATTGTTCCCATATAATTTTTTAAATGATTTGTGTCTCAAGGTTTTTGAGTAAACCAACGCACAGTGGGGCCGAATGCCAAAAAGCTGGCCAAAATATGAAGGCATTTATAAATCGATCTAGAATTTGGTACTTACAGGGTTTTGGGGTCGCTGATTTCGAATCTGAAATCCAAGTTTCAAAAAACAAAATGGCGGATCCAATATGGCAGACAAAAATAGTAAAATATATTTCTCCCCCAAAAAGGATTGCTTATAGGTTTTTTAAGGTCGCTGATTATGAATTTGAGTCCAAATTTCAAAAAACAAAATGGCGGTTCCAACATGGCGGACAAGATTGGGAAAAATGAATTGTTTATTGGTTTTTGGCCCCACTGTGCGACGTGAAGTATGTTGCAAATACAGTACGTACGTTATTTACAAGATGCGCGACTGTCTTTATTAAGAAAACTCTAACTTTATTTTATTAATTTAAAAATATTTCAATTCCTTTTATTTCTACAATTATTCATAAGTCTTATAAACACAGGCAACAGGCTTGGGAAAAGGCCTCCATTTAGTGATTCTGGAATTTCGACGAATTTTTAATAGCTCTGTGGCGGGGATTGATCCCCCTGTTCCCCCCGTAGTTACGTCACTGGATAGAGCCATATGTATTTACGTCTCGCTCAAATCTGTGGTACTAGTTCAGTACCACCCAACAATAATGTCGGACACAAGTACATGCCACAAAGATCAACGATACTAAATTTGGCGATACTGCTGACGGTTCTGGCGATATTCATGGTTATTGCCGTATGTGGAAATAACCATCCATTCATCCTCAGCTTGGGCTTCTTTCACAGCACGGTCCCATTTCCTTCTGTCCTCCTCGAGACGGTCCAGACCAGCTTTTCTTTGCCCTTCTTCCACTTGCTCTGCTGTTTTTGGAAATTCTTTCTTTTTTCATCCATTGTAGGTGACCTGACCACTTTATTCTTGCCATTTTTATCTCACCTAATATCTCAGATTCCCCATAGAGTTGCTGTAGCTCATTATTTTTCGTTAGTCTCCACTCTCCGTTCTCCGTAACTGGTCCGTATATTTTACTCAGAGTTTTTCTGTCCCGTCTTCGAAACCATGTTTTCCTTTCTTGTTGTCAGAGCACACGTTGCAGGCACATAGGCGACAAGTGGTCTTATATTGTTTTATAAATTTTATTTCTGATGCCCTACTGTCAGTTTTGGATTTGATTACAAGTTACAGTGAAAAGTAGGCTCTATTACCTGCCGCTGCACCAGATTCCTCAACTTATACAGGTATGTGAAGATAACGCGGTTTAGAAATAGACAGTCTATTTACCGACTGGCTGATCACTCCGACCCGTTGAAACGTGTAGTCATTCATGTGGACACGTGTTAAATCGTTTACATAAAAAGAACAGTTGGTGTAGGATAAACACGTGTAACAAATGGTTGAGAATATGAACCCGAAACAACTGTTGAACTGGCAACGCAAAGACAGAAAGAGATCGGGCAGGCTTTACAATAGAGGTGGGATAAACTAGTATTTTAAAATAACAGGTACGAAAATACCGTTCAAAAAATAATAGGTACAAATACCTTTTAATATGTACTTTTTATACATAACCTATATTATTCCTTTCCAAGTAACTCGTCGAGTTTCCTGCAGGTCTCCTATGTAATATCTTCAAATAAATACACTGTAAGTAGATTTATTTTCATCTAGATAAACCTATTAATATGTTAATAAACCTACTTGCAGTTTATTTATTTGAAGATATTACATAAACTATATTATATAATTTGTTATAACAAATAAATTGAAACTAAAAGTATTAACAGTGTTACTTTACACTGTGACTTTATTAAACTATTACTGTTTAAGAGAAAATAAGAAGAAATAGAATTTATTGGCCTATCTCTCTTTGGGAATACTAATTTAAGTTTTCACTAGGAGTAAACAAACTAACATTGGTTAGACAAATCAGTTGCGAAACTCAGGCAATGGAATTTAGAGTGCACGTAATAGCACAACAAATAATGTGAAAAAGTAATAGTGGTAAGCAAGAAGACCTAGCTAGGAAAAAGTATTTACTTAAAAAAAAATATATAAATTTATGTTCAAAACAACAATAATTTTCATCGGACATGATTTAAACCAATTACCTTTATAAAAACACAACATAAACAGTTTGCGGTAAAATTTCATTAGATATCTGGTCTTATCTTATTTTAGTTTCTTATCAGGTGGTACTCGGAAAGAACGCGGAAGACCGAAGTGGTACGCAGGTCCGGAAAGGTTTGGAACCACTGCTAGTAGATCAGCTGTGCAACTGATAGGTCTTGGCAAAAGCACAAGTTGGGCAAATAATGGAAACTTCGAGCCATATCATAAATCAATTATGAATGTTTTACAGTCTCAAAGAAATTCAGATAAACTTGTAGCTCTTCTTATCTCTCCAAACGCTCTCTTCTTATCACCTCCTTGTTTTATTGATGGCTTTCTAATAAGTTCAGTAAATTCTTATCTTCATCAGATCGTGTATTTATCTTAGGCTGCAGTTTCACCATTTACACCTAATTGTGTTATTTGTTATAGAGTTTGTTACTTTTATTTCTTTACTAAGTGGAAACTACTATTAGTCAAATGATAAGTAAAGTGTTACGAGACAAAAATTAAAAATCAGCAGTTTAGATAAAAGAAACAAATTTACGAAAATACCTTATGTTTTAGGGTAGCCTTATCAGACCAGTAAAGATTTAATGAACGGAACTAGATAAAGTGCATAAATGTCCGTTACAACAATCTTATCATTTACGTGAGGTGTGCAGTGAAGTTAAAATCACATTAACAAAAAGTATAATATGGCCTATCAACTATCAGCCACTCTGTAGGTTATAACACAACATAATTCGTTTTTTCAATATATACCAAGTTGGTGACTAGTATAATATATAATTTATTATAATCTGTATTATATATCTGTGTAACACATGAAAATAAGTGTAACATCAGTATGAATGTTTTTTCATTTATTAAAAACAGCTTCGTCTCTTTGCGTAGAATGAAGTATTCAGCACCGAAAAGTGGCTTCGTACTCGTGTACTCGAAATACTCCGATACTCCACATACTTGTACTCGTTTACTTGTTGCTTGTGTACCGGTGATACGGTTAGTATTTGTAGTACTCGTTTACTTGTTGTTCCTTGTATACCGGTGATACGCCTAGTATTTGTAGTACTCGTTTACTTGTTGTTCCTTGTGCACCTGTGATACGCCTAGTATTTGTAGTACTCGTTTACTTGTTGTTCCTTGTGTACCGGTGATACGCCTTGTATTTGTAGTACTCGTTTACTTGTTGTTCCTTGTGTACCGGTGATGCGCCTTGTATTTGTAGTACTCGTTTACTTGTTGTTCCTTGTATACCGGTGATACGCCTAGTATTTGTAGTACTATAACTACTATATAGGCGTTTACTTGCTACTGGTGTACTCGTTAGTTGCGTAGGGGCGTCCCTCGACTCGGAACAGTGAGGCCGCGAATAACAGGTATTTCAGCTCTCCAGTAACTGTTACATCCGTTCCAGAAAAATATTGTTCCAAAATACCTGTTATACCTGTTACAGGTATATCGGCCCACCTCTACTTTACAACATAACTTCAACATAAAAATCCCTCACAGGCCAGCGTTTTCACGTCGTAATTCGACAAAATCGTAACTAAATCGTTACATGTAGGCCTAATTATTTGATAAGTTAAGTGTGAAGATTACATAAACAAAAGTAAGTATTATATCCCGTCCTTATGGATATATTATGTTACAAACTGAAGTTAAGAATCAGCCGTTATCTCTAACATGACTTTTTTCGCGATCACCATGATCCAATGAAATGGAAGTAAAAGGAGCCGTTTACGTAGATTAAGAACGAAACTACCACGAGTTATATTTTTAAGTTTAATAAATCGTTATAATACAAAACTTACTGCTTTATATTTTTTACCGCTTTGTTTATGGTAAAAATAATTTAAAATTTTGTGAAACGATAGAGTATGACGTTTTGGCACCATAAGAAATTATAATACGTACTTTAAATTTAGATTTTTAATGAGTAGAGTTTCTGTTCGCACGGTGCTTAACGAGCAATGTATCTTCGTCGTGTACATCTAAGTGAAGTAGGCTGACCTTCCCAAGTAGTGTGCACCGAACTCACGAGGATTTGGAGACCTCGCAACCGACTGAAATCAGCACTTGAGTCTACAGACTGACAGCGTGAAGCCACTCGGGCAACTTCGTTACTGTTCGTCCGCCGCTATTGTCTACTCTCTCGTCAACCCACACTCCACACTTACGTGTATAATGAAATCCACGTATTTTATCCAAATCGGGGTTTTCCTGTGTGCATAGCGGATGAATTGAATATTAAAATGAATATTGATTGTGGTCACAGTTAAATATTAAAACATAATATAGAATTAATTTAACCATATCGTTGTACTCCATTTATTGCCCTGAATTGTAGTTTTTGTTTTAACCTTTGTTTCCTCCAGAAACAAACACAATTTAACTGGCCCCCCAGATAAATATGAACCTTTTGACTACATCGTCGCATTAGTATATGAAATATACGTTTATTAAGAAAACTTATTTTATACTGTTTTGCCGGTTTTTAAGTTCAGTTTTTGTACTCACAATGTTGGTTTTGATATATATTGCTGTAATCAGTTGCGGTAAAACTCCTCTTAACCTGTGCACTAACTTCGCAGGTTGGTTTCGTATTTATCTGGAGTCAATTTAATCAATTATTTTTGTTTCTGGAGTGATAAACGCTGAAACAAAATATACAATTCAGGGTAATAAATGGTATGTAAGAAATGGTATGATATGAATTTATTCTCAGTTGTGTTTATTATTTATCTTCGAGAATTATATAATTACCTTTATAACATAGGAAGTTAAAATTTGTACAGTTATTCTACTAATAACATTTGTCTACTAGAATTATAAAAATGTTTTAAAAACTGACCGAAATAAAAAAGGTTTTTATTTAAAAAATATAAAAAATTTAGAAAATTATAAATTTTGTAAATTTATAAATTTATTATTCTAGTGCCATAACAATCTGAAAGTGTGATGATTAACCTGTACAAATTTCAAGTCTGTAGCACAAAATAGATGCTGAGGAAATGGCATTTTAACATATACCCCCCCCCTTAAATTGACAAGACTCCTTTGAAATGTTACACGAACTTCACATCGAACACTTACAGCGCGTGTACCTAATAAAAACTGTTACACTAAAAATAAAATGACAAAACTTTAAAATGAAACATCGAAATGCTTACAGGACATGTATAGGTAGGTTAGACACGAATACACACAGACACTTGAATACACGAAAAATTTACTCTTGAGTTTACGTATTTGAAGCCGTGAACGTAAAATTATTGTGCTAAAATAAAGACACAAACTTTAACCAAACGTTTACCAAACTCACATCTGACAACAGAATATAGGCGGGCATAGATGAGAACGAAGGTAGCCGAAGTTGCCCGAGTGGCTTCACGCTGTCAGTCTGCAGACTCAAGTGTCGAGGTACCCTGGACCAACAGCGTCAAGTACCTCGGGCTCCATGTGGACTCCCGACTCACCTCGCGAACCCATACTCAATACATCCGTCAACGCGCTTCGGCGCAACTCAGTAGACTCTGGCCCGTGCTATCTAATCCGGCAATGACCCCCCGGCTAGGTAAGCTCATAGTCAACTCGTACGTGTTGCCCGTGATTACCTACGCCTGTCCTGTTTGGGGATACCTGGCTCGTGGTCATAGAACAACGCTCCAGCGCGTACTCGACCGGGGACTGAAGCTTGCGTGTAAAGTCCCCCAGAGGTACTCTTCTCGTCTTTTGAGGAGAGGACTCGGTGTCCGCCGTGATACGCCTGGCGCGTAGATTCTATGTTCGTTCCGAAAGAGTAACCCACAATTCCCTCATTGCCGGACTTGGTAAATACACCCCGCGACCAGGTGAGTCCTGGAAGCGACCTCGTTTGTTAGTCCCGGTGGTATAATCCACCAATCGCAGGTCGCTTCAGACCCCTCCATAATTAGCTAAAAGATATAAAAAGAAGTTATGACGCACAGAACTTAAGCGAGCATCCACTCGCCTGTGCGCATTGTTTCCACTCCTGATCACCTCAGCCATGACCAGGAAATTGGGCAGGATGATCGTCGGCGCGTATCTGCTGCCGGTCATTACCTACGCCTGTCCGGTCTGGGGTTACCTCGCCGCTATGCATAAAAAGAAGTTGCAGAGCGTCCTCGACAGGGGTCTTCGGCTAGCGGCCAAAGTCCCCCGTCGCTTTTCATCTCGCCTTCTAAGGAGAGGACTTGGCGTCCGCTCCTTAGACGACACATTCAGGCGGCTTGCACGCAAATTTTATGCACGAGCGGCGAGGTTCCCAGGCAATCCTCTCGTGACTGGGCTGGGAAGGTACCGTATACGTCCAGGTGATTCGTGGAAACGCCCTCGGTGTATACTGCGCTAGTGTAGGCTAGCACAACAGCCGAGAATCGGCCTGCTATAGAGCACACGACCCACTTGGGCAGGGCCACGAGGCAGGAGCTTCAAAAGGTAGCTCGGAGCTCAGATACCGAGCGGTTCGTCTCTGCGACGCACAGCCGCAAAGCCCAGAGCGAAAAAAAAGAACTCAAACAGACCCAGTGGCAGGAGTCCTTTCTGAGACTCGGGACCCCCAGTCGTGTGCAACATTTTATTTACTTAATATACATACTCTCTTATTTCA
Organism: Magicicada septendecula; assembly: GCA_034769895.1. NCBI lineage: Eukaryota > Metazoa > Arthropoda > Insecta > Hemiptera > Cicadidae > Magicicada > Magicicada septendecula. The sequence continues at coordinate 398,934,628 of CM068371.1, read as the reverse complement.
GTTCCGTCTTGTGACTTCTTCTAGTAGCTTTGTCACGCTTTTCGAAACGATCGTTCTATCTTCAGACATAAGCTGTATACCCCTCATACGAGATCGGCAACCATTAAAATTTTAATTAAACTGAAATATATGAACAATGCGTTGAATCGAATGCGTCACCACAGCGCTATCCCAACTTCCGTTAATATGTTACCCAAACATTCGCTACATTCACACATACACTTATCCTTGATAATTACATCTTTATACATTAACCGCGAGAAAATAGAAAGCAATATTACGAGTCGCAACGAATGTTCTGTGTGAGTTTGCGTGTGCGTGTGTTTAACACCATGTGCGATAACAATGAAGACAAACATATGGTTTCTCACCGGGTCCCATGAATGGGAGTGAGTGTGAGTGAGTAGGCAGACGGTTCCGCAAATCCTCGGGTCGATGACTCACTGTCTGGTCTCGGAAGCGTGGTAATTACTGTAAATGCAGCCAGACGTTAGGTTTAATTTACAACCGACCGTTGTAATAGCTTCCGCACTGAAACACTTGGGTGTCTTTACTACATTCTGGTTGTTGGTTGTACAATCCACCATTGTTTTGAAGTAACCGTCTTTGTTCCGTAAGAAATGAAGGATTCAATGAACACTTCATATAAGTTATATTTATGAACACTTAACAGTTTGGTCATACGACTGGTGGGAAATTTAATATACAGTAATCCAAACGACTAAATAAGACGTCGATTTCTCAGACTAACGAATGTCAGCATTTTTTCAAATAAGTAATTTTATGGATAATTATCTGCTATTTAACGCTTTAAATGACAGATAATCCGTAGATTTGCTTATTTGGAAAAATGCTGACATCGATTATGAAACCAGGGACCAGGGACCAGGGACCAGGTTGCCAAAATTTTTGGAAAAAGTGTGTTTAGTTTACTAGTTTTAAAACCATTCTCTTATTCTTCTTTTATAAATTGTAGCCACAAGCGCGCGCGCACATTCTCTCTCTCTCTCTCTCTCTCACACACACACACACACACAGTATATGTGTATTTTTTCTTGGTTAGTATAGTATTAATTTGAAATCTGAAATCATGATTGGGATTTTTTTTTTTTTTTTTTTTTTTTTTTTTTTTTTTTAACATGTCGAAGGGCTGGAAAGTTTTGTAGTGGTTTGTAGTGGCTGACGATGAACAGACTGCTTGATGCTCGAAACATGTTCCAAGTAAGAAAAAACCAACCCTGATTGTAAACTAATATTATATCAATTTGAATTTACTTACCAAGGAAATAAACGTAACATAGGGTGATTGCACCAGTAGTCAGCGTTTTAACAGGGTTGCAGTACATTACAGTAAATTTCAACGAACTGATCAATTACATCACATCATTTTATTAATCAATATTACAAGAAATATGTCTGGTTTAAGTAATGCACTTAATTAACAAATTTATTTAATATACTTTGGCTAAATTTGCATATTTTCCAAGTAGTAGCAAATTCTCCAATACTCAGCCACCAAAATCCAGTGGTCAGCCATTTTGAAACCAATACTCAGCCCTTTAATTTACAATATAAAAAAGAAATAACACTTGAAAATGCACCATAAACTTGTTACACATTAGCCTATCTTAAGTACAGAAATTATTCTTGAATTACACAATATCAACAGAATTATCTCGCATCAGCAAAAGTGACAATTGAACTCTCTTCTTGCTGTTAAGTCAAAGGCAATGCACGAAGTTCAGTACATTTTAGATGAAACCACTTCGAACAACTGTCACACCCGATATTTTTTAGCGCATCGTCTTCAACATCACTAATAAGTTCATCATTGCAAACAGCGCACTGTTGCCTAACATAATTTTCTTGCGTCATAAGATCGGCTCCACTTTCATCTGAACTGAATCGGCTATTTTTTTTTTGTCTTTACCCTTTCCAGACTTTTTCTTTAAAACTTTTTGTGACTTTCGATTTTCTCGTTCCTGTTTTCTGTGTGCTTTTAATTCTTCTTCCTTACTTTTAGCCAAATCCTTTTTACTGTAGAACTCTCGCCATGCTGCTGATGAAATAGCACTTGGTGGTCTCTCTTTGGCAGGCCGTTGCTTTCTTGTACTTGATAAGGGACCTGGCCAGAATAAATGATTTTCAAAATGGGAACTGGTATTTTTCACAACTTGAGAATGTTGTGAATTTTCTTTATCACAAACTTGTATTTCTACATGTGAGGCTGAGCTTTCTTCGGATCTCATACTATTTTCTTCCACTGAAGCCACACTCGTCAAAATGCCTGTTCCTGTGATAGCTAGGTCTGCACACCCATTTCCAGTATTCTCTGTGCGTACAGGAGACAATTCTTCATGCCCACAGGTATGATCATTTTTGATGTTGTCTGAAATTGTTGAAATAGGGGTAGGTGTATTTGAAGTTTGAAGAACACCATCACAATCCACATCATACACACCCGGTTCAATGTCAAAATTCACGTTATTAAGTTCGATTGCCATGGGCACAGAATCTAGAAGCACTGACTGAGCACTGGTTGTGACATCTTGTTCGTCTGGAACGTGCGAAGTTGAAGCTGAAGACAGTTGAGCCTTATGAATTTCTTCTAGCACAACATCAACATTCACTCCTCTGTCAGAAAGACTTCTTCTTATACCACTGATTAGACGTTCAGCAGACGTGAAATAATGGTCCTGCAGTTGGATTGTAGTCTCTGATGTAGCCCGGTTCATCACTTCAAGTGTGTTTTGTATACATTTGGTGAAATCCACGGCATCAGGATTAAATGGATACAATCCACACTTGCGAAATCCATTCTGTATTGTGCTTGCGAGTTCAGTATTTTTTAAAACTGTAGCCAGCAATGGACAAAAGGTAGCTTTATTCAGCACTGAATTTACATTTTCAAGACGAATTTGCCACTCTCGGACCGTCTTTTTCCATTGTGACTTGAGTGGCTTAAAGACACATCAGCAGGCTGCATAATGTGTGTAGTATTGGGTGGCAGGGCATACAAAATTATGCCACTGTTACTGCAATATTCACTAAGCTCCATTGTCAGATGGGTTCGATGGCCATCTACCAACAAAAGAACTGGCCTCTTTATGTTGTTTTCATCAATCCATTTGTTGACTCCGTTTACAACATATTCGTAAAAAATTTCACTTTTCATCCATCCGGAATCAGATCGTCCAAGGAACCAGTCTGGCGGCATGCTCTCTACAACATCTCTTGGTGGTCTCACATACGGAAATACAACCGTCGGTGCAATAGTTTTGCCAGATGCCGTAAATACTAACAGAACAGTGATTGTTTCTTTTGCATTTCCTAACTGGAGTTCATAAACATTTTTCCACCCTTTTGGAGGTATCACCTTTCCTGTTTTGGGACACATGCGGAAACTGGTTTCATCCCCATTCATAATCCTGTTAGGATCTGATAGAATATCTGCACTATTAATGTTTTCTAAATAGACAGTAAGTTCCCGAAACCATTTCCTAATCATTTCCTCCTTTACAATGGCACGTCCTTTCGTTATGCCCTCCGGAACACGATCTGTCAGAATATTATGGCGCCGAAGAAAGGAACTATACCATTTCTTGCCTGGTCGTCCATCTGTAAATGGACTTTTTCGGTTACCTGCCAAAATAATAGTTTGGACAGTGTTCAGCAGGTCATCCCTTTTTCGTGGAAATCCGCATTTGCTCAACTGTATCAACCAATCTACTAAATGTGTTTCTTCATCTTGGCTTAGAACAGTTTGGGGACCCATTCGCCTTGCCCCTTCTTGAATTCTACCATGTGATCTGTCCTGCAAAGTACCTCTTGGGACACCATAACGACGACTGGCTTCTCTAATACTCAAATCATGTTCTCGTATTTCAAATAAGGCGTCTGTTAAGGCTTTCTCATCGTATTGGTGAATTGGTCGTTTCACACCTTTAGTTGGAGCCATGAGAAATTCAGCATGTAGGACCAATCCGTATCTGTAAAATACACGTTAAGTGGTACTTTAGTCAGTCCATTTTAGGGTTTTATAAGATGGCTGACTATTGGTTAGGAAGACACCAGTAGTCGGCCTTCCCGTCATTACATGGGCTGACTACTGGGTTTACTGTGGTAAAAGCACTGTATCATTGCAGAATAATAAGGGTCAAGTTCTAAGCTTTCCGGAAGTAGAAAATGGTTCTTAAAGTCAATGTAAGGCCAAACCCCAGTAGTCGGCCGCCCAGGCTGACTACTAGCTTCTACGCTGGAGTTCACTCTCATATAGTCAGCCCCCTCGAAATACATAACCCTACTTCACTTAAACACATTTTTAGGCACGAATTGTCTATTTTAGAATATTTCAAGTGGTATTAACTTGATTCTGCATGATTAAAACTTACATAACAAAATACTGACCTTCCTAAAATGTTGCTTAATGTTGTGCAATTTGAAACACGAACACGTGTAATCACCACATGCTACTCTAGCATCACACTTGAGGGCTGACTACTAGCTCAGCATTGCCCGCACGAGGTCAGTTTAAACAAGAGAGGCATGGTAAGGTGTGGCTGAGAACTGGGGAACCAACAGAATGCGCTTCTGTCGTCAGATTTATTTATTCTTTTAACTTTTTTCTCATGATGGCTGACTACTGGTGGGCGGCTGGGATAATAGTTAATATAATAGTTAATAACACTATTTTATTAACTACCGTTAACAATACTGTATCAGAATTATGCAATTTATGTAAAGGTATGTCCGAGGGACGGAGTGTGTCACCGCTCACCGACAGGTACAGTATTGTTTATCGCTCGGCAGCTGGCTACCATGAGTCATCCGGGAATATGTACTTTTCTGCAATTGATGAAACATTCAATTTTCTCAGTATGTTTGTCTGTATGTTTAGACGGTATAATTGAAAGCTGCTGTACTCTACTAGCTAGTTAAAGGATATGAAACGCCGTTGACGATAAACGCTACCTGTAATGTTTGCCGACAGGTCAGCAGTGACTTCACTGACATTTTTTAATCCATACGTTCGTCGTAATTAATTCCAGAATCTAATCCCTGTTGCTTATGAAAACGTGTGAGACGAGACGTTCAGTTTGGTTTCTTATAGGTCTACATAACTTTTGTACGAATATAGGTAATTTCAGAAAAACTCAATACAGTATACATGATACGCATAAGACAATTTTATCAGTGCAACTCCTTCCGACGAAATATCATTTCGTGTGAATTAGTATTTAAACTGCATAGAAAATGTGATTATTAGTTATACAGTTTCAGTATGGTGAAGCTTGAACAATTTCAAGTGGAAATCCGGAGAACCGGAGGTCAGTGCCACACGAAGCGGGCTGTTGTGGTTGGGGCCTTGCCCGTTTGACGCCTAGAGGAATCGGACATCTTGTGGATACGGATTTGGCAATCCCGATGTGCCCTAGCTGGATTCTCACTTTGCTTCATCCTGTCTTGGGTGAGATCCCTTCCTTTAAAACCGACTTTAATGTATGGATGTGAAACATGGACTCTTTTGCAAAAAGATATTTCAAAAATACAGGCCTCGGAAATGAAATTTTTAAGAACAGTTAAGGGATGTAGTTTGAGAGATCGTCTACTAAACGATGAATAAGGAAAGACCTGAAGTTACAGTCGGTTCTGGAGAGAATAAAGGAAGCGTTTGAATATAGGCCATTGGGGACAAGAGACCGTGGAAGACCCTGGAAAAAATGGTCAGAAACTCTGTGAAGTCGGGACGGACTTTAGCCCAAGCCATGGAGTGAAGAAGAAGAAGAAGAAGAAAAAGAAGTTTCAGTATGAATATATCGCTATTTGGTAATATACTGCTTAATATGCGGTTTCCACGAGGTCCCTTGATGAGCGTCTCAACGAGGTTTTACTGTATTCCTTTACTACGTATAAATAAACAGCTAAGGTTAACAAAAGTATTCGTTACTTTCCGCCATGTTTTGCACACATTGTGGATTATCCGCGGCGATCGCGCCACCCAATTCCGCGGATAATCGGGAGTTTTTCTGTATGTTGTTCCTTGAGAAGTACAAAAAAAAACTCGTGTATACATTCTTGACGCATTGGTGTATTTCAGTGAAAGTATACGCGCAAGAATTTTCTCGGTTTCTGTGGCCACAAAGTTTAGTTTGAACGATAAGCGTTGTTTGTTGAGTGCAAGAAAAAAATGTGAACACAAATAATATACAAAACTTATTAAACATAAGATTATCCAGAACGGTAGGGTATACTGCAGCACCGGGCCTCAGCTGTCAGAAAGGGCACCATACAGCCCTGAACCACAGAAATTTTTTGAAGATAATAAATTTAAAAAAAAATGCCCTCAATATAAAATCATAAAAAGATGTTTGCACGCTTTTCGACGAGTTCGCCGTTATGTTTCTAAACACCTATAACGTAAAATTAAAAAAAAAATTTGGTTCGTCGACAGCGTGGCGGTTAACTTCCGAAATTGTGTACGCCATTTATAAGTGTAAATAATGGGTAAAAGGATGAATTTTTAATCGCGGGAGGACACCAGTCTGATGGCACGCGCTCTAATCCACCCCTGCCACTATTACATTGTGTTTAAAATTCGTTTTTGCAAAAATCTGTTGGCGATTTTGGAGTCGGCAACTAGTTTAGGCTTGTCCTACAAGTTTAATGACTTTCAAGCACTCACGGTATCACCGGGAAATGTCCATCCCTCATCAAATGTTTTTTGCGCAGTAACATGAAGAGATACGCTTTAAAAATCAAAAGTTATTATTTTAGACATAACACCATTATCCATGGACTGACCTAATAGTGAAATTATACGTATAATTGTTCAGTATTAAAAATTTTTCAGTATTAAAATAAACTTTGACTGCAGAAAATACGTCGTACTAAAGAACAAAAAATATTCATCAGTAACAACAACAGATTGATTATGTTACATTTTATATACAATAATATAACTTATTGCATTAGATTAATTATTCAGTAGGCCTACATTTATTGTACGATACTCCCCGAATTAAAAAGGAACAATTTAATGTATGGTTCAGTAAAACTGATCAAGTTCTTCCGATGTTGTATAGGTTTAAGCACATTTTCATTATAAATTCAAAATGGTTGCGACCTTGTAGAATCAGAATGTCTGAATCAATTTAGATGAAACAAACGCCGAACGATTCATCTTTTTCCTTTCAAAGATTGATTGTAACGCGGTAAATAAATTTAAATAAACTAAAAATGGCCGATCAAGAATTAAAAAGTTTTCAGTTACCCGTCGTGTATAATAAAAACTTTAAAAATGGTATCGCCTATTAGCCATTTTATTAATTTACAAAATGTTATGTATGCGGTGCCATTGTTGTGGAACTTTGGTAAATAAAATCCAACGTTTCATTGACTGTTTCATCGAAATTGACGATGCGATTCCGATGGGACAGACCTGCAGGTTGAAACAAACATCGACAGGCCGATAAACATTGTTTTATAAAATAGGTTATTTACCTTCTGTCGACGTTTCTTAAAATCCTTTTAGGATGACTCGAGTTTCAACACCATTTGGTGTCATCATCAGGTCGGTGAATTAGGTTAAAACATTTCGATGCATATGCATCTCGTCAGATATTTAAAAGATTAAAAACAACACATAACATTATATAAAACAATAAATAAACTATATCACAATAAAATAACATTAATAAAAGAATATAAAAACAACGCGGCCGCAAACGAACCTGTACAGGAACGCACCCCACGGTAAGATTAATCAATGCCGGTTTGACCTCGGTTCAATTTCATCGATCTGATATAGCCAATCTCTCGTTCCATAAGATCGATTCTATTAAATAAAACATTATTGTTATGTATTGCTTTTTCATTTAGGACACGATTGTGATCCTTCTTTATGGCTTTGTATATCTCGAATCTTTCAAGGGTGTCCAGCTTTAGTGACTTTTTACATTTATGTAGGATATCTAAATTATCGTTGATACTTTTTATATTATGGTTATATGAGCTCAAATGTTCTGCAAATGTAGATCTTGTTACATTTGACTTGGAGCTTGGGATATGTTCTTTATAGCGTAATTTGAAAGAACGACCTGTTTGTCCTATATAGAACTGTGTGCAATCAGAACAATTAAGTCTATATACACCAGTACCATCAAATATATCGGAGGGTGTATTTTTGTTGGTAAAAGTGAGTTTTTTCTCAAGTTTATTACTTGCCTTTGAGGCCAATGTAATATTGTGCTTTTTTAATAGGTTTTTTAAAGTATGGTATAGATTTTCACCATATTCTATAGCAATGTATTTGTTTTCTTTGGATACATCAATATTTATTGGTTTATTTTGTTTTTTATTAATTAATCTATCTACTATATGACTTTTGTATCCATTGGCCAATGCTATGTGCTTGATAATGTTTAGTTCACTGTTATAATCATCTGTAGATAAGGGCAATGCCAGCAATCTATGAATCATGCAGTTAAAAAAAGCCATTTTATGTGACATAGGGTGATACGATGAGGCGTGAATAGCATGATCTGTGATTGTTGGTTTTCTGTAAATATTATAGCTAATTTTATTATTTATTTTAGTTAAAGTTAAATCTAAAAAATTAATTTTATTATTCATTTCAGTTTCTAATGTGAATTGTAAATTATTTGTAATAGTGTTCATATATTTTTTGAGCATTTCTAATTGTCTGCAATTGCCATTGTAAATCATTATTGTGTCATCCACATATCGTCGGTAAAATAAAATTTTTGTATAATGTTTGTTTTTAGTTGATAAAATTTCATTTGTTTCAATATGATTTAGGTAAATTTCAGCCAGGATGCCTGACAATGGGGATCCCATAGCTAAACCATCCCGTTGTAAATAATATTTGTTTTCGAAAGTAAAGTAATTTTGTTCTAATATTATTTTTGTCAAATTGATTAACTCATCAACTGCTTCATAATTTAATGTGGATTTAGATAGTAATAAATTTTTAGCTATTTCTAACGTTTCGGTAATAGGTATGTTCGTGTATAGATTTACTATGTCGAATGAGGCGAGAGTGTGTCTCGGTTCGATTGTAATAGTTTTTGTAAGTTCGACCAGTTCTAAGCTGTTTTTTAAACTATAATTTTTATTAAACGTTATGCGTTGTCTAAAAATTTTTTCAAGTTTTTTGGCAATTTTATATGAAGGTGCAGACATAAAATTAACTAAAGGACGCGTGATTAACGTACGTAATTAACGTACCGTGGGGTGCGTTCCTGTACAGGTTCGTTTGCGGCCGCGTTGTTTTTATATTCTTTTATTAATGTTATTTTATTGTGATATAGTTTATTTATTGTCTTATATAATGTTATGTGTTGTTTTTAATCTTTTAAATATCTGACGAGATGCATATGCATCGAAATGTTTTAACCTAATTCACCGATCTGATGATGACACCAAATGGTGTTGAAACTCGAGTCATCCTAAAAGGATTTTAAGAAACGTCGACAGAAGGTAAATAACCTATTTTATAGTCTTAATCGTTTCTGGAGGCAAGAAAAATGTTTAAATTGAATGCCAGTCAGGTAAAAATTGCCTTTCAATATATGAATTTAAGGTTAAAACTACTAAAAACGGCACTAAATATTAGGTATAACAAAGCATGTTTAAGTTTGCAAATCGTGCCGAGTTATGTCCAAATAAAAATAAAATCTAGTTCTTATAGCGCTAAAAAAAAACTAAAGAAATGGCCACTAAATTATGGATAAAGAACGAAATAAAACATTTGCATAGTAAAAAGAACTTACTCAATACGATGCTCTTGAAAAAACATCTCGAACTTTTACAAAACCTACATGCCTCACAAGTTCACAATGTAACATATTTGATTGAAAGACAAATAAATAGTACCATTATAAAGAAAAAGAAGACACAAAGTAAAAATATTCGTAACTTATTGAAAAAACAGAACGACACGCAAGAGAACAATGTAATAAATCACCAGTTTTACCCACGTATTGTTAATCTTACCGGAATACAGTTCAACAACGAAGAAACCAACTTATTGAATAAAGGCTTAAAATATAATCTTAAAAACAATAGTTCCAAACAATCACTCTGTAACGAAATATTGAACGCTGAAACCGCAATAAATTCCATACCTAATGAAGAAACGAAAACAGTAATAAGACATGCAATTGACAATAAAATAAAAAAGAAATTGGTTTCTTCGTTGTTGAACTGTATTCCGGTAAGATTAACAATACGTGGGTAAAACTGGTGATTTATTACATTGTTCTCTTGCGTGTCGTTCTGTTTTTTCAATAAGTTACGAATATTTTTACTTTGTGTCTTCTTTTTCTTTATAATGGTACTATTTATTTGTCTTTCAATCAAATATGTTACATTGTGGACTTGTGAGGCATGTAGGTTTTGTAAAAGTTCGAGATGTTTTTTCAAGAGCATCGTATTGAGTAAGTTCTTTTTACTATGCAAATGTTTTATTTCGTTCTTTATCCATAATTTAGTGGCCATTTCTTTAGTTTTTTTTTAGCGCTATAAGAACTAGATTTTATTTTTATTTGGACATAACTCGGCACGATTTGCAAACTTAAACATGCTTTGTTATACCTAATATTTAGTGCCGTTTTTAGTAGTTTTAATCTTAAATTCATATATTGAAAGGCAATTTTTACCTGACTGGCATTCAATTTAAACATTTTTCTTGCCTCCAGAAACGATTAAGACTATAAAATAGGTTATTTACCTTCTGTCGACGTTTCTTAAAATCCTTTTAGGATGACTCGAGTTTCAACACCATTTGGTGACATCATCAGATCGGTGAATTAGGTTAAAACATTTCGATGCATATGCATCTCGTCAGATATTTAAAAGATTAAAAACAACACATAACATTATATAAGACAATAAATAAACTATATCACAATAAAATAACATTAATAAAAGAATATAAAAACAACGCGGCCGCAAACGAACCTGTACAGGAACGCACCCCACGGTACGTTAATTACGTACGTTAATCACGCGTCCTTTAGTTAATTTTATGTCTGCACCTTCATATAAAATTGCCAAAAAACTTGAAAAAATTTTTAGACAACACATAACGTTTAATAAAAATTATAGTTTAAAAAACAGCTTAGAACTGGTCGAACTTACAAAAACTATTACAATCGAACCGAGACACACTCTCGCCTCATTCGACATAGTAAATCTATACACGAACATACCTATTACCGAAACGTTAGAAATAGCTAAAAATTTATTACTATCTAAATCCACATTAAATTATGAAGCAGTTGATGAGTTAATCAATTTGACAAAAATAATATTAGAACAAAATTACTTTACTTTCGAAAACAAATATTATTTACAACGGGATGGTTTAGCTATGGGATCCCCATTGTCAGGCATCCTGGCTGAAATTTACCTAAATCATATTGAAACAAATGAAATTTTATCAACTAAAAACAAACATTATACAAAAATTTTATTTTACCGACGATATGTGGATGACACAATAATGATTTACAATGGCAATTGCAGACAATTAGAAATGCTCAAAAAATATATGAACACTATTACAAATAATTTACAATTCACATTAAAAACTGAAATGAATAATAAAATTAATTTTTTAGATTTAACTTTAACTAAAATAAATAATAAAATTAGCTATAATATTGTAACATAACAAAATTATCACACTAAACATTTGAATTAATGTTACATAAATAAAAGAAAAAGTTCCATAGTGAGTGAGAAGAATAAATTGTTTAAGGATTACCCTAGAAACTGTATAATTAAGTCTATAAAATGTTAATAAAAATGGAAGATAATAAAGAAAACCATTAATTAAAATAACCTACTATGAAAAAACCAGTTAAACTAGCAGTATACCCAGTAGATTGGGGAAGCAGTACAAAAAGGGAAGGACCATAAAAAAGGAAATAATCTGTCATGAAACCATTTTAATAAGGAAACTACTAATGTGATATTTGAAGAAGGGACGAAACATATCAAGATTCCAACAAAGAGACCAGAAACAGGAAGAGATATGCCAAAACAAAATGTTAATCATATAATAAATACCATGAGACAAAATTGAAACCGATATAGGTAAACCCCAAACAAGTTACAAGATACAATACTATAAAAACAAATTGTATATTAGTTGTAAGTGTAACATGTCAAAAAATATGTCAAAAGAGACTACCATAGAGTAGAACTCACTAAAAAGACTACCAGATTGTAGAATACAATAAAGTGAAGTGAGAGAACAAAATTAAGGAACTACAGAGTGTACAGTGAGAAACATAGTTAAAAAATCTATGAAAAAATCTTCAATGAGGTTTAAGTATTATAAAAAGACTACCATGAGTGTAGAATAATAATAATAAAACCATTGAAATGAAAGACGGTCTAAGGACTGACAACATTACTAGTAATAAGAGTTTTAAATTAGATATAAGAAGGACTATTACATATAAAATGTTTTCTTTAATTATAACTAAATAAATGGTGAGGACAAAAATACCAAAGGACAATTCATAACTGAAGGTATGCCTAATATTAAGATGTTTATTATTTATTATTAATTAAATAATATTTTAGATGTAAGGTGTAAATAGATACACGAGATTTTTTTATCACAGTTAAAGTGTTTTCATAAGAATAATAAATACACAAGACAGTTAGTGACTGACAGTGTTACTAGTAATAGGAGTTTTTTATTTTTTCTAATTAAATTATGTCTAGGATAAGCTATTTTGTCATCATTTGATGATACAGTAAAAAATAATAAGAATAAGATGTTTTTGTTAAAATTAGGTGATATATGGAAAATAGTTGATAATAAGATGTTTTTGTTAAAATTAGGCATAAGATGTTCATGTTATGGTTCAATGATGTTATTAGTATAAAGAAAGTTTAGTAGATACAAGATATTCTATTGTAATTAAAATCATGTCATTTAATTTTCCATTGTGTAAGTCAGAGAGGCAAGTAGGGCATAAAAATGTAATAGTTTTATTCAAATCAGTAAACTATATATATAATGTACAAACAGACCCAGCCAAGACACCATTTTTGTAAACACAGAATGGCCTATAAACAAAAAATTATCTATCAAAGAATTAATCTATGTAATAGGAATAGAATTCAATACATACAATACAGAAAATGAAAATATAATTAATACAGATACAGTTAATAGCAAATAGAATGACAAAAGAAAGAAAATTAACTTCTTTTGGAAACAGTCAAAAATAGGCTTATGATAGTAATCAAATCAGACTAAACAGCAAGTTAATCAATATTGAAATGTTTTAATAACCAAATTATTAACAACAAAGTAATTACGGAGTTATTAGGTGTATTCCAGAGAAATATTATACCGAAAAAACAAATAAAAACCTTTAAAACACTGAATTTGTACAAAATATGGGGAATGCAATTATTATGTAAAATTGTAATTTTTGGGCTTAAATGAATTCGAAACAAACCCAGCTATATATCAAAAGATGTAAAATTAAATAATCAATATTACTGAATAGTTAGATTCATGTAAAATTAAGAAATATTGGAAATACAGTAAAAAATAAGAAAACTTGTTATGTATAGTTAGATAGTGAAACAAGTCTTAGACAGATATTTTATAATTAAACAATATGAAGAGGAAAAAGACATACCACAAATTGCCCTAAAACGACGACATTGCGTCGTGTAGTCTATTGTTAATCGCAAAGCTGAACAGTTGAAAAATGTATTAGTGGAGTTTTGAAAACCAAATAATTTATATTAAAACCAAGTGTGGTTATGTGGCGTGTAACGGAGATGAACGAATAAGTGAAATAACATTATTTATCTATGTCTAACACTTCACAAGTTTCCAAAAACACAGAATAACACCATAAAAACGCAACACCAGAAATCGACAGCCATTTTTGAACAATTTTTGGAACGAATTCACACAAAACCAACACGCATATTTGAACACTACACTACACAAGAGATCCATCCAGAATTCGACATCGCAGACGACGAGGGGACATTCAACACAATATTTTGGACCAACACCACTTTGCAGAAAAAGGGAACATCATTTTATTTCTGTGGGAGAAGATCTTCAATTCCAACGGCGTCATAGCAGTTAAAACGAGCAGACGGCGGCCATTGCTGAATTTCTATAAAGACGACCGGCCAGTGCTGCCTGGAGCAGAGTGACGTCATTTCTTCGACTTGGTTCGAAATTTAAATAATTTCTTTCTAATTGACAATTGTAATAATAATTCTGTTCTATTTCAGATATTAACATTTAGTTTAAGAATACCTGTTAAATGTATCTTGTTCCTTGCCCTCTGACCATTTCGACTCGTTAAAAGAACCATAAATTTAAACTTGTAAAAAATATATTTGTTAATCTTTCTCACTGCCGACTGTGGCGAATATTAGCCAGTGCCTGGGACATGCGCAGTTTGACTGGCGCACAATTTTGAATGAATAAACGCAAATCAGTATTCAGTTACCAGCATTGTTTTTTTATTTCTACCATTAATGTTATTATTATTTTTTTTTAGTAAGTAAAAACATAATTCACATTGAGAGAATAGACAAAGAAGGAAACTACAAATCCAACTAATTAATTAATTGTTAATTAATTAAATTAAATCCTTCCAACAAGCTCTATACAAGAACGAGAAAAAATATTTGCAGAATTTTTAAAGTTTGATGTATTTATTATTTATCAATCAAACACACCTAGTTATAACATATTCTTATCATCAATATTTCTATATTCTATTTATTATTACATTTGAAATTATATCACAATTTGACTAGCCTAACAGTGGGACTTTAAGGAGTCAGACTGACCCAGTGATAAACAAAATATCAATACGTATCAACAAATATCAACACATATCAATTCAATTATTTTTAATTTATATCTTTAATTTTATATTTGTAATATTTTTATTATATTACAAATTGGCTTGCCCAACTAGTGGGGCTAAAGGAAGAGCACAATACCTTTGTTATCACCAAAGATAAATACACACACAATATCTTTCTACACAATTCCATTATTTAATATTAATTTTTATTTTTATATTTGTAATATTTTATTATATTACAAATTGGCGTCCAACTTAAGGGGCTTTAAATAGGAGATAATAGTGTTGTAAAATAAGGACGATTGTCCAATTTCCTATTTTTAGCTTGGCAACGGTCAACAGGTCGGAAGAGGGAGCGAGATGCACAGGAGAGCTACATCAAGAAAAAGGGCTATGGAGGCCGAACAGGAGATAGACATGGAGGATAAAGAAGCGACACCAGTGGAAGATGTGGAGCTAATGTTACCGCCAGCAGAACCAAATAAGCCGGCACCACAGAAGGAACAGCCGGAGGAATCCACCGCAAAGGAAAATACAAAACTTGATCAAATGATGGAGATGTTACTCCGAGAATTCAATACAATGAAGGAAGAATTAAAGGAAGAGTTGAGTAATAAAATCGGAGATACCAACAAGAAAATCGAGGAAAACAGTAAGAAGATGGAGGAGAAAGTGGAAGAAAATAGTAAGAAGCTGGAAAATGATAACCAACAATTGAAGGAGGAATTAAGTAATAAAATTGGAGATACTAGCAAGAAGATGGAGGAGAAGATGGAAGTAAACAGTAAGAAGATGGAGGAGAAAATGGACGAATTAAAAAACGAAAATAAATTATTAATGGAGGAAAATATTCAGAAAATTGAGGAGAAAATGGAGGAAATAAAGACTGACAATAAACAGTCGAAAGAGGAATTAACCCAGATAAGCCAAAAACTGGAAGAAACTAACAAGAGGATGGAAGAAACAAATCAGAAAATGGAAAGCAATAGTCAGCAATTGAGAGAAGAATTGAAGGAGACGAACCAAGAGAACATGAACCGGTTGGACGGAAGAATGGAAATATTGAAGGAAGAATTGAGCCAGAAGATAGCTGAAAACAATGAGACAATCAGCAAGAAAGTAGAAGAGGAAATAACGGTAATCGAACAAAGGGTTACCAGAGCTGACGAAAAATGGAGTCAAACCGAACAAGAAGTACGGAGTATCAGGACAGAAATAAATACGAAGGTTAACACCATTGAAGAAACGACTAGGAAGACATTGGAGGAAAAACTAAAGGAAACACGGGAAGACTGGGAGCGAGTGCAGGACCGATTCACAGAAAAATGTGACGGCATAGAAGCTGCTGTGACCAGTATCAACAGTCAGGTACGACAGAACCAGACAGATATAGACTTATTCCATAGTCGACCGACAACCATTACCAGTTGTCCCAATAATGAAAATCGTGAAGGTATTAACTTCAGGTTTTATAAAAATAAACCCATGGAATTCCTAGCAAGAATCGAGGAATACTTTACCAAACACAGAGGTAATCGCTGGAGGGAGAATAAAAGGTGCTGGACGAATCATTCAAGGAAATAGCAGACAATTGGTGGATGGCAATAAGAGACGAGGTGACCGACTATCAACAATTCAGAAGGCTATTCAAAGCCAAATATTGGTCGGAATCAACGCAAAATATCGCCAGAGACGGGATATGTCATGGGAAGTACAACCCATATGGAAACCAAACTTTAACGGCGTACTTTTTAGGAAAGGTGTGCGTGGCCAAACACCTAGAGCCCCGAATACCGGAAGAATGCCTGGTCAGCAAACTCTCATACCACTACGAGGAGGATATTATTAGAGCCAGACGAAACAGTCAAATAAAAACGGTGCAAGCCATGACCGAGCTTTTAGAGATGTACGAGCACGAAGACTATTACCGTCAAAGTCGCAGGAGGTATGAAAAGCAGGAACCAAGGAATAACAACAGTAATTTGAATAATAATAATAATAATCGGCAGAATGTGGGTAATAATAATAATTATAACTCCGCAAATCGGAATAATGCCGAGTACAATTATAACCCTAGAAATAACAATAATTTGCCGAGGCTTAACCATAATAATAATAATAATAGTAATATTCCTCGCATAAATAATAATAACAACAACCACAACAATAATAATAATAATAATAATAGCCGTCCACAAAATAACAACGGTTATTATAATCATAATAGTAACTATGTTCCAAATGGTCAGAGGAACCCCAACCTTTCTAATAATAATAATTATCATGGTAATTATAACCGAAATTACCCAAATGGAGGTAACCACAATTACAGGGCATATCGACCTAATGTTAACTACATCCGAGCAGAAGGCAGTGGACACAGGAGGTACCAGCCTCAACGAAGGAGCCGATACTACGAGTACGAGACTTTCCAAGAAAGTCAGGGAAGTAATAGGTACAGAGAGTACGAGCCCAGACGTAGTTCCAGCTTGGATAATCAGCGAAGACTACCTGTGACAGAAGCCCAACCAGACGATCGAGCAGAACCAATCGAAACAGCCTCAGGACTTCAAGCTGACGCTTCCAACGGCCTGATCCGTAATGAAGCGGAACATTTAAACGAACGGAGGCAGTAATAAAATCCAATAACCCTTTACTGCTCCAATCTGCTTGGTTTAACCAAGTAGGTATGAATTTGAAGAAAAACAGAAAAAATTTTACCATAATATACAGCAATTATTTAAAGGATATCCGTAAGGACCTATTAGAAGAAAGTGAGCTTAATATTAAAAATAATGATAATGAAATAATATACATAATCGCAGAAATTGAAGGTATTTCTGTTCCTATAATGATAGACACTGGAGCCAATGTCTCCATAATAAATCGAAATGAATTGGACCGGATACAGCAGGAATGCCACAAAAACTTACCGGTACTACCTATTAATAACATTGTACTTGTAGGAGCTACCGGCCGACAGAACAAGACCATAAGAAAGCAGGTATCCCTCAATGTCAAAAGTCAGGGCATTAGTGTGGATATGATATTTCTTGTTGCAGCCGGATTACCTTTCAACATCATGATAGGATGCGACATATTGCGCTGAAACTCAGCAATTATCGACTTGTGCCGAGGAAAGGTATCACTCTTTGCTGAAGGTTCAACCTGGATAGCCAATTTAACTGATAACAAGACTTTAGACTCCAGACAACTTCTCGACCACCAAAATAAGGTGAATTACTTATCCAACCACTCAACAAACAACAAGCCAGTACACCAAGACTCGGAGGAAGACCTATGGAAACAAAAGATCCAAGAGATACGTAACTTCCAGTGCCACAATACTAACGAGCAACTAACGGAAGACCAGCGGAATCAATTGGTAGGAATATATGAGAAATATCGAGCTGTATTTTCTGACGAACCTGGAAAGGTCCGGAACTACCAATGTTCCATACGATTCAGAGAACCGGTAGAATTCAACCGAAAGTCATACCCAATAGCACAATCTTTGAAAGAAGCCGTACGATCAGAGATCCAGAATATGATCCGTAGAGATATCATCGAGAGCAGTCAATCGCCATACACAAGCCCAATTGTGGCCATACAAAAGAAAAATGGGAAGGTAAGACTTTGCCTTGACGCTCGCGAGATAAATAAGATGATAATAAACGATCGTACCTCACCGGGCGAAATTGATGAAATTTTGAAGAGGTTCCACGGAACACGATTCATTACCACCTGGGATACGGTATGCGGCTATTGGCAAGTGGAGTTGCACCCAGCAAGCCGACAATACATGGCGTTCATCTTCGAAGGGCGCAATTATCAATTTAAGAGGTTGCCCTTCGGGTTGGTGAATTCAGTAGCTGTTTTTGTCGCCTGTATGGATCATATACTAGGACCAGAAGCGCTCCAATTCACAACTGTCTATGTTGATGATCTCCTAATAACATCAACCAGCTGGGAGGAACACTGTTATCGTGTGGAGTATGTCTTGAAGAAGCTTGCTGAAAATAATGTCACCCTTAAACTGGACAAGTCCAAGCTTATAGCTAAAGAAGTTCAATTCCTGGGTTTCCAGCTAAACAGTCAAGGAATAACACCATCAACAGAAAAGGTAGACGCCATACAATGATTCCCTACACCAAAAAACAGAAGGCAACTACAATCATTTTTGGGCCTATGTAACTATTATAGGAAGTTCCAGAATAATTATTCCGAACTAACAGCCCAGTTTCAGTACCAGTTATCGTCCAAGAATAAATGGCGATGGGGTCAAGAACAAGACGAGACCTTCAAATCAATTAAAGAGAAATTCTTAGATGCAGTAATGCTCAACCATCCAGATTTTAACCGACCCTTCTTTCTAAACTGTGACGCTAGTAACATTAGCTTGGGATCTACACTGTACCAAGAAGATGAAAGTGGAAACCATCTAGTAGTGAGCTTTGCTAGCAGAACCCTTAACCAGTGTGAGAAGAACTATAATGTGACGGAAAAAGAACTGCTAAGTGTAGTCTTTGCCTGCGGGAAGTTTCGGACGTATATCCTCGGATATCCAGTGACCGTCCGAACAGATCACAAGTCAATATCATTTCTAAGAAGGTGCAAATTAAGCCATGGTAGATTGACCAGATGGGTACTCGCCCTACAGGAATACGATATACAGTGGGAGTATGTTCCTGGAAGTAAAAATGTAGTAGCCGACGTATTGTCAAGAGTGAATCTAGAAGAACAAACATTCGAAGGCGAAAAGGAGAGCATTTTGAAAATCTATAACATCATTAAGGACAGATCTGATTTAGAGAAGATAGTGCAGGACATCACCAAACACCAGCAGTCCGATCCGAAATTAAACTCTATTAAACTTCGTCTCTCCAACCAAGATGACACAATAAACAAATTTTATTGTATACATAATGGGATTTTATTCATCAAGACATCCCTTGACGAAGACGTTTGGAAGATCATGATCCCTACTACAATCGAAAAGGATATCATCCTGGACTATCACCTACGATACGGTCACATGGGAGCCATGAAGGTGATCAAGGCAATAGAAGAGAATTGTCACATAAAAAGTATCAATAGAAAAACTAGAAACTACCTTAAAACCTGTATGATATGTCAATTGGTGAAAACCAACAATGAAAGAAAGGAAGGTATGATGATACCGATTACCTCACAAGCCAAACTGGAAAAGGTCTTTCTGGACATATGCGGTCCATTTCCCCGCAGTGGCGGACGCCATCGATACAAGTATATTGTTATTATGATGGATCATTTTACAAAATTTACAAAACTATACCCTGTGAACAGAGCCACCACTCTGAAGACTCTAGAAATAATAACAAATCATTACATTCCAGAGGTAGGAAGCCCGACATCCATAATCACCGACCATGGAACGCAATTTAAGGGTTGGCGGTGGAGAAACACTCTGAATACATTGGGCATTAAGACATACAAGACGTCTGTCTACCACCCCAGCAGCAATCCAGCGGAGAGGGTACTGCGAGAGGTCGGAAGAATATTACGAACTTATTGCTATAACCAACAAAAGAAGTGGCAAGAATATTTATTAGCGACTGAAGAATTCCTTAATTTGTCATATCACACCGCTATTGGTACCACTCCATACACGGCAATGTATGAAAGACCACCTCCGAGAGAAATACAAGACATAATAGAGTTCCCCAGGAGTCAAGAATACAAATTCAATCGAATTAGATTCTACAATAAATTGGCTGAAGACCAGGAAAGGCGCAAGAACAAATATCAAAAGGCTGTTAAGAAAATAATAAGCTATGAAGTCGGAGAAAAGGTACTGCTAAAAAACAGGGAATTACCCAGTACTTTGGAAGGCATTACCAGAAAGTTATTACTGCTGTATACCGGCCCATACCTGATTGTTAAAAACAATAATAACAATACATATGTACTAAAGGATATCATTTCGAATAAAGTAAAAGGAACTTATAATCAGTTGTCTATTAAAAAATATTTGGAGGACTCATAATTATGAGTTAAAACTATTATGAAGAAATTGTGAATTTTGAGAATAATTACAAAATTCAAAAATTCAGTAAGGACAACTTACACCAAGTATCAGAAAGAATATTGTGAACGAAATAAGAATTTTGGTAAGAATAAAAAATTACCAAATTCCAAAAATCAGTAAGCACAACTTACACCAAATATTCGAACAATTGTGAATGATGAAAAAAAAAAAAAAAAAGAATTTTGATAAATAAATAATTACAAAATTCAAAAATCAGTAAGCACAACTTACACAAAACATTTAAAAGATTATTGTGAATAAATAAAAGGAATTTTGAACATAATAAGCTTCAAAATTCAAAAGCAATAGTAAGTACAAGCTACACAAATATTCAAAGACTATTATGCAAGTAAGAAGAATTTGGATGCAGATAATAATTGTCCAAATTCAAAATAATTAGTAAGTACCACTTACACAAACATTCAAAGACTATTATGAATGCAAAAAGAATTTTGAGGAATAATAATTACAAAATTCAAAACAATAATAAGTACAACTTATACCAAAATATTTGAAAAACAACTATGAACAAGAAAGAATGTAGTTGAATAAAAATGTCTAAAATTAAAAAACATTAAACTCACATCATTACTCATACAAATGATGAGAAATAACTCTGAAATATGAAAAAAGATTTTGTAAGAAAGAGATACAAAATTCTAAGGGAGAAAGGAAACCAGAATGTCATATGACTTAATCGAACAAATTAACCAAACTCACAAAGAAAATAATTTAATAAAAATGGAACAATGAAGAAGGACCAGCTCACTAAAGACCAAATAGTGAGACCAGAAACCAAAAACAAAAACCTGATACTAATAATGATAATGCTGTTACAACAACCACTGTTATAGTGAAGGTGATAAAGAATTAATTCATGTTATACCATGAGCAATAAAAGTAACTCAATGGATACCAGATGGTAGAAAGAGTAAATATAAATACTACTTACTATGTAAACATGATGAAATGTATATGATACCACATACCTAAACCACCTAATAAGGAATAAGCTTTAAGAGAGAAGAAGAGTCAAGTGTATAAAAGTATTAATTAATATAACGTACGTGGGTAAAACTGGTGATTTATTACATTGTTCTCTTGCGTGTCGTTCTGTTTTTTCAATAAGTTACGAATATTTTTACTTTGTGTCTTCTTTTTCTTTATAATGGTACTATTTATTTGTCTTTCAATCAAATATGTTACATTGTGGACTTGTGAGGCATGTAGGTTTTGTAAAAGTTCGAGATGTTTTTTCAAGAGCATCGTATTGAGTAAGTTCTTTTTACTATGCAAATGTTTTATTTCGTTCTTTATCCATAATTTAGTGGCCATTTCTTTAGTTTTTTTTTAGCGCTATAAGAACTAGATTTTATTTTTATTTGGACATAACTCGGCACGATTTGCAAACTTAAACATGCTTTGTTATACCTAATATTTAGTGCCGTTTTTAGTAGTTTTAATCTTAAATTCATATATTGAAAGGCAATTTTTACCTGACTGGCATTCAATTTAAACATTTTTCTTGCCTCCAGAAACGATTAAGACTATAAAATAGGTTATTTACCTTCTGTCGACGTTTCTTAAAATCCTTTTAGGATGACTCGAGTTTCAACACCATTTGGTGACATCATCAGATCGGTGAATTAGGTTAAAACATTTCGATGCATATGCATCTCGTCAGATATTTAAAAGATTAAAAACAACACATAACATTATATAAGACAATAAATAAACTATATCACAATAAAATAACATTAATAAAAGAATATAAAAACAACGCGGCCGCAAACGAACCTGTACAGGAACGCACCCCACGGTACGTTAATTACGTACGTTAATCACGCGTCCTTTAGTTAATTTTATGTCTGCACCTTCATATAAAATTGCCAAAAAACTTGAAAAAATTTTTAGACAACACATAACGTTTAATAAAAATTATAGTTTAAAAAACAGCTTAGAACTGGTCGAACTTACAAAAACTATTACAATCGAACCGAGACACACTCTCGCCTCATTCGACATAGTAAATCTATACACGAACATACCTATTACCGAAACGTTAGAAATAGCTAAAAATTTATTACTATCTAAATCCACATTAAATTATGAAGCAGTTGATGAGTTAATCAATTTGACAAAAATAATATTAGAACAAAATTACTTTACTTTCGAAAACAAATATTATTTACAACGGGATGGTTTAGCTATGGGATCCCCATTGTCAGGCATCCTGGCTGAAATTTACCTAAATCATATTGAAACAAATGAAATTTTATCAACTAAAAACAAACATTATACAAAAATTTTATTTTACCGACGATATGTGGATGACACAATAATGATTTACAATGGCAATTGCAGACAATTAGAAATGCTCAAAAAATATATGAACACTATTACAAATAATTTACAATTCACATTAAAAACTGAAATGAATAATAAAATTAATTTTTTAGATTTAACTTTAACTAAAATAAATAATAAAATTAGCTATAATATTGTAACATAACAAAATTATCACACTAAACATTTGAATTAATGTTACATAAATAAAAGAAAAAGTTCCATAGTGAGTGAGAAGAATAAATTGTTTAAGGATTACCCTAGAAACTGTATAATTAAGTCTATAAAATGTTAATAAAAATGGAAGATAATAAAGAAAACCATTAATTAAAATAACCTACTATGAAAAAACCAGTTAAACTAGCAGTATACCCAGTAGATTGGGGAAGCAGTACAAAAAGGGAAGGACCATAAAAAAGGAAATAATCTGTCATGAAACCATTTTAATAAGGAAACTACTAATGTGATATTTGAAGAAGGGACGAAACATATCAAGATTCCAACAAAGAGACCAGAAACAGGAAGAGATATGCCAAAACAAAATGTTAATCATATAATAAATACCATGAGACAAAATTGAAACCGATATAGGTAAACCCCAAACAAGTTACAAGATACAATACTATAAAAACAAATTGTATATTAGTTGTAAGTGTAACATGTCAAAAAATATGTCAAAAGAGACTACCATAGAGTAGAACTCACTAAAAAGACTACCAGATTGTAGAATACAATAAAGTGAAGTGAGAGAACAAAATTAAGGAACTACAGAGTGTACAGTGAGAAACATAGTTAAAAAATCTATGAAAAAATCTTCAATGAGGTTTAAGTATTATAAAAAGACTACCATGAGTGTAGAATAATAATAATAAAACCATTGAAATGAAAGACGGTCTAAGGACTGACAACATTACTAGTAATAAGAGTTTTAAATTAGATATAAGAAGGACTATTACATATAAAATGTTTTCTTTAATTATAACTAAATAAATGGTGAGGACAAAAATACCAAAGGACAATTCATAACTGAAGGTATGCCTAATATTAAGATGTTTATTATTTATTATTAATTAAATAATATTTTAGATGTAAGGTGTAAATAGATACACGAGATTTTTTTATCACAGTTAAAGTGTTTTCATAAGAATAATAAATACACAAGACAGTTAGTGACTGACAGTGTTACTAGTAATAGGAGTTTTTTATTTTTTCTAATTAAATTATGTCTAGGATAAGCTATTTTGTCATCATTTGATGATACAGTAAAAAATAATAAGAATAAGATGTTTTTGTTAAAATTAGGTGATATATGGAAAATAGTTGATAATAAGATGTTTTTGTTAAAATTAGGCATAAGATGTTCATGTTATGGTTCAATGATGTTATTAGTATAAAGAAAGTTTAGTAGATACAAGATATTCTATTGTAATTAAAATCATGTCATTTAATTTTCCATTGTGTAAGTCAGAGAGGCAAGTAGGGCATAAAAATGTAATAGTTTTATTCAAATCAGTAAACTATATATATAATGTACAAACAGACCCAGCCAAGACACCATTTTTGTAAACACAGAATGGCCTATAAACAAAAAATTATCTATCAAAGAATTAATCTATGTAATAGGAATAGAATTCAATACATACAATACAGAAAATGAAAATATAATTAATACAGATACAGTTAATAGCAAATAGAATGACAAAAGAAAGAAAATTAACTTCTTTTGGAAACAGTCAAAAATAGGCTTATGATAGTAATCAAATCAGACTAAACAGCAAGTTAATCAATATTGAAATGTTTTAATAACCAAATTATTAACAACAAAGTAATTACGGAGTTATTAGGTGTATTCCAGAGAAATATTATACCGAAAAAACAAATAAAAACCTTTAAAACACTGAATTTGTACAAAATATGGGGAATGCAATTATTATGTAAAATTGTAATTTTTGGGCTTAAATGAATTCGAAACAAACCCAGCTATATATCAAAAGATGTAAAATTAAATAATCAATATTACTGAATAGTTAGATTCATGTAAAATTAAGAAATATTGGAAATACAGTAAAAAATAAGAAAACTTGTTATGTATAGTTAGATAGTGAAACAAGTCTTAGACAGATATTTTATAATTAAACAATATGAAGAGGAAAAAGACATACCACAAATTGCCCTAAAACGACGACGTTGCGTCGTGTAGTCTATTGTTAATCGCAAAGCTGAACAGTTGAAAAATGTATTAGTGGAGTTTTGAAAACCAAATAATTTATATTAAAACCAAGTGTGGTTATGTGTCGTGTAACGGAGATGAACGAATAAGTGAAATAACATTATTTATCTATGTCTAACACTTCACAAGTTTCCAAAAACACAGAATAACACCATAAAAACGCAACACCAGAAATCGACAGCCATTTTTGAACAATTTTTGGAACGAATTCACACAAAACCAACACGCATATTTGAACACTACACTACACAAGAGATCCATCCAGAATTCGACATCGCAGACGACGAGGGGACATTCAACACAATATTTTGGACCAACACCACTTTGCAGAAAAAGGGAACATCATTTTATTTCTGTGGAAGAAGATCTTCAATTCCAACGGCGTCATAGCAGTTAAAACGAGCAGACGGCGGCCATTGCTGAATTTCTATAAAGACGACCGGCCAGTGCTGCCTGGAGCAGAGTGACGTCATTTCTTCGACTTGGTTCGAAATTTAAATAATTTCTTTCTAATTGACAATTGTAATAATAATTCTGTTCTATTTCAGATATTAACATTTAGTTTAAGAATACCTGTTAAATGTATCTTGTTCCTTGCCCTCTGACCATTTCGACTCGTTAAAAGAACCATAAATTTAAACTTGTAAAAAATATATTTGTTAATCTTTCTCACTGCCGACTGTGGCGAATATTAGCCAGTGCCTGGGACATGCGCAGTTTGACTGGCGCACAATTTTGAATGAATAAACGCAAATCAGTATTCAGTTACCAGCATTGTTTTTTTATTTCTACCATTAATGTTATTATTATTTTTTTTTAGTAAGTAAAAACATAATTCACATTGAGAGAATAGACAAAGAAGGAAACTACAAATCCAACTAATTAATTAATTGTTAATTAATTAAATTAAATCCTTCCAACAAACTCTATACAAGAACGAGAAAAAATATTTGCAGAATTTTTAAAGTTTGATGTATTTATTATTTACCAATCAAACACACCTAGTTATAACATATTCTTATCATCAATATTTCTATATTCTATTTATTATTACATTTGAAATTATATCACAATTTGACTAGCCTAACAGTGGGACTTTAAGGAGTCAGACTGACCCAGTGATAAACAAAATATCAATACGTATCAACAAATATCAACACATATCAATTCAATTATTTTTAATTTATATCTTTAATTTTATATTTGTAATATTTTTATTATATTACAAATTGGCTTTGCCCAACTAGTGGGGCTAAAGGAAGAGCACAATACCTTTGTTATCACCAAAGATAAATACACACACAATATCTTTCTACACAATTCCATTATTTAATATAAATTTTTATTTTTATATTTGTAATATTTTATTATATTACAATATTTACAGAAAACCAACAATCACAGATCATGCTATTCACGCCTCATCGTATCACCCTATGTCACATAAAATGGCTTTTTTTAACTGCATGATTCATAGATTGCTGGCATTGCCCTTATCTACAGATGATTATAACAGTGAACTAAACATTATCAAGCACATAGCATTGGCCAATGGATACAAAAGTCATATAGTAGATAGATTAATTAATAAAAAACAAAATAAACCAATAAATATTGATGTATCCAAAGAAAACAAATACATTGCTATAGAATATGGTGAAAATCTATACCATACTTTAAAAAACCTATTAAAAAAGCACAATATTACATTGGCCTCAAAGGCAAGTAATAAACTTGAGAAAAAACTCACTTTTACCAACAAAAATACACCCTCCGATATATTTGATGGTACTGGTGTATATAGACTTAATTGTTCTGATTGCACACAGTTCTATATAGGACAAACAGGTCGTTCTTTTAAATTACGCTATAAAGAACATATCCCAAGCTCCAAGTCAAATGTAACAAGATCTACATTTGCAGAACATTTGAGCTCATATAACCATAATATAAAAAGTATCAACGATAATTTAGACATCCTACATAAATGTAAAAAGTCACTAAAGCTGGACACCCTTGAAAGATTCGAGATATACAAAGCCATAAAGAAGGATCACAATCGTGTCCTAAATGAAAAAGCAATACATAACAATAATGTTTTATTTAATAGAATCGATCTTATGGAACGAGAGATTGGCTATATCAGATCGATGAAATTGAACCGAGGTCAAACCGGCATTGATTAATCTTACCGTGGGGTGCGTTCCTGTACAGGTTCGTTTGCGGCCGCGTTGTTTTTATATTCTTTTATTAATGTTATTTTATTGTGATATAGTTTATTTATTGTTTTATATAATGTTATGTGTTGTTTTTAATCTTTTAAATATCTGACGAGATGCATATGCATCGAAATGTTTTAACCTAATTCACCGATCTGATGATGACACCAAATGGTGTTGAAACTCGAGTCATCCTAAAAGGATTTTAAGAAACGTCGACAGAAGGTAAATAACCTATTTTATAGTCTTAATCGTTTCTGGAGGCAAGAAAAATGTTTAAACATTGTTTTCCTGCTTGTGCGCAGTCGGTGAACACGGTAGCGAGTAGCGAGCGATACTTAGAAAATGAAAATCAATCATTTCTTACCTGGTTCATCAAAATCGGTCCAGCGCAGCCCACAGAAAGAAAAAAAATGTATGTATGAAAAACTCTACCCTCCTTTACAAGATCGCATCGGATACAATTTTTATAATAACGAAAATTGTTATAAACTTGTGTGTGTGTGCGCGCGCGCGTGTGTTTAAAGTTCTACTAGATATATATATATATATCGTAGTCCTTCAGTCTTCGACTGGTTTGTACCCTCCCCGCATATACCCGTGGTGCGTGTTGTACTGATTCTCTCACAGGTATATGGGACCTACAGTTTAACGCCGGATCCGAACGGCATAGTTGGGCACCTAAGCAGGATACCTCTCGCTGGTTTGCCATATATAGTAATGCGACATAATAGTAGCCCCATCCCAAAGCTTAAAACCGCTCAATTCAGTAGGTAGAATCACCAATACTATCCTATATAAACCAAATAAAAATGAACAACCCATACAGAAAAGACTGTACAATATAAAAGATAAGAAAAAATACAATACAAATAATAAAATAAATAATTAAAATGCATTATAGCAAGTATATAATATACATACAAACCTTTATGTAAATGAGTGAATATGAAGGAGTGGGGAATAAAGTTAACAATCCCTATTATTATTTAAATATGTGATAAATACAATAAGTGTCAGTGGAGTGGTGACAAAATAAGTGCGGGTTAATTACACAGGAGAGTGAGCAGCGAACGGACCGAAGCATTTGGAAAAAGAACGGGGCGCTCGAGAACACAATCGATTGCGGCAGCCGATCCGTATTTGATATAAGTGGAGGCAATTTACACTAAAATAAAACTCTTCAAAACTCAAAACACATAAATTAAGAACCACAATACACAATAAACTGTTACATTACAGATGACGTCAACAACGTGGGGCTGAACAAAATAAATCCGCAACCGTATTACACTCGCACAACAAAAACTGTTACATTACAGACGGCGCTTACAACAGTGGGGCGTAATTAAATAAAACGAGCACACAATTGCTCACAACCATATCAACACTCGTAAATAAACTGTTATATTACTATATATATATATATTGCAATGTGATTAAGGCATTCACACCATATGTGAATGCATGAAGCATAATTATGACCAGCCGTATTAGGTGTCCGGGACAATTGGGGTGTGATTGACATAAAAAGTATTGTTTATAAATTAAGAATAATACTATAAATTAGTTATAAGACAATATAAAGACTATGAAACTGTAGTATGGTGCTTGAGCGAAGTGTTGTGTTGTGCGCGTATCAGAAGGAGGTGTGAACAGTGTTGTAATTAGCCAATTGGTAAATACGCAACAAGTTGTGCAAGTCGACATGCGTATGAGTTACAATTTATTGCAATTACGAAATATTAAAAGGTCAATTTAATTGATTCATATGTAAGTGAAAACTTATGTTCTAGAAGAATCGGGAAAACGGAGGTCCAGACTTAAGCACGTGGCATTTCCAGAATATTCCTACATTTAACATGTGTTGTATAGGAAATAACTACCTGTTCCCTTGCAATATATATATCTATATATATATATATATATATATATATATATATATATATATAAATACAGCAGCGACCGTAATAGTGTTAATAGTAATATTGGTAGTAGTGATAATAGCAGCAGCAGCAGTAGTAGTAGTAGTAGTAGTGGTGGTGGTGGTGGTGGTGGTAGTAGTTGTAGTAGTGGTGGTGGTGGTAGTAGTAGTAGTAGTAGTAGTAGTGGTGGTGGTGGTGGTAGTAGTGATGGTCATCTCTATATATATAAGCGGCTTTGTCCTGACTGCCAGAGAATCAACGTAGAGCAAAAACTACTGAAGATAATGATCTCAAAATTTGAAGGTATATTCTTATGAGGTCGTAGATGCTCACTAAGAAACGGTTTTAAAAACTTTCACTCCTAAGGGGCAACCCCCCCCCCTTGTATGTATGTTCCACATCTCCTCCTAAACCACTAGACCGATTTCAACCAAACTTGGCACAAATATTTTACGCGACGGGAGAACCAACATAAGATAGGTGTTTTTTCGATGGGGTCCTTTGGGGTTTTTTTTGGGGTCTTCCACATCTCCTCCTAAACCACTGGACCGATTTCAACCAAACTTGGCACAAATATTTTACGCAACGGGAGAACCAAAATAGAATAGGTGTTTTTTTTATGGGGTCTTTTGGGGGGTTCTTTGGGGTCTTCCACATCTCCTTCTAAACCACTGGACCGATTTCAACCAAACTTGGCATAAATATTTTACGCGACGGGAGAACCAACATAGGACAGGTGTTTTTTTCGATAGGGTCCTTTGGGGTCTTCCACATCTCCTCCTAAACCACTGGACCGATTTCAACCAAACTTGGCACAAATATTTTACGCAACGGGAGAACCAACATAGGATAGGTGTTTTTCGATGGGGTCCTTTGCGGGGTTCTTTGGGGTCTTCCACATCTCCTCCTAAACCACTGGACCGATTTCAACCAAACTTGGCACAAATATTTTACGCGACGGGAGAACCAACATAGGATAGGTGATTTTTCGATGGGGTCCTTTGGGGTCTTCCACATCTCCTCCTAAACCACTGGACCGATATCAACCAAACTTGGCACAAATATTTTATGCAACGGGAGAACCAACATAGGATAGGTGTTTTCTTCGATGGGGTCCTTTGGGGTATTCCACATCTCCTCCTAAACCACTGGACCGATTTCAACCAAACTTGCACAAATATTTTACGCAACGGGAAAACCAACATAGGATAGGTGTTTTTTCGATGGGGTACTTGGGGGGGTTCTTTGGGGTCTTCCACATCTCCTCCTAAACCACTGGACCGATTTCAACCAAACTTGGCACAAATATTTTACGCAACGGGAGAACCAACATAGGATAGGTGTTTTTTTTCGATGGGGTCCTTTGGGGTCTTCCACATCTCCTCCTAAACCACTGGACCGATTTCAACCGAACTTGGCACAAATATTTTATGCAACGAGAGAACCAACATAGGATAGGTGTTTTCTTCGATGGGGTCCTTTGAGGTCTTCCACATCTCCTCCTAAACCACTGGACCGATTTCAACCAAACTTGCACAAATATTTTACGCAACGGGAGAACCAACATAGGATAGGTGTTTTCTTCGATGGGGTCCTTTGGGGTATTCCACATCTCCTCCTAAACCATTGGACCGATTTCAACCAAACTTGCACAAATATTTTACGCAACGGAAAAACCAACATAGGATAGGTGTTTTCTTCGATGGGGTCCTTTGGGGTCTTCCACATCTCCTCCTAAACCACTGGACCGATTTCAACCAAACTTGCACAAATATTTTACGCAACGGGAGAACCAACATAGGATAGGTGTTTTCTTCGATAGGGTCCTTTGGGGTATTCCACATCTCCTCCTAAACCACTGGACCGATTTCAACCAAACTTGCATAAATATTTTACGCAACGGGAGAACCAACATAGGATAGGTGTTTTTCGATGGGGTCCTTTGGGGGGGGTTTGGGGTCTTCCACATCTCCTCTTAAGCCACTGGACCGATTTCAACCAAACTTGGCACAAATATTTTATGCAACGGGAGAACCAACATAGGATAGGTGTTTTCTTCGATGGGGTCCTTTGGGATATTCCACATCTCCTCCTAAACCACTGGACCGATTTCAACCAAACTTGCATAAATATTTTACGCAACGGGAGAACCAACATAGGATAGGTGTTTTTTCGATACGATCCTTCGGAATAACGATTTTCTCGAAATAAATAATCAATAGCTGTTGCTATGAATGTAAATAAACAAACTAAGAGTTGAGAATTTGTACAATCTATCTAATCCTATACTATTAAGCGAGCAATAATTGTACAATTACGTACAACGTGAAACTCCGTCGCGAAGCACGGGTATTTTGTTTAGTCACGTAATTTGGCATCTTCGTTTTTGAAACACAAAATTAAATATTAAATAAAAAATTGGCGATTGTTTGTAATAATAATTGTGGGTGACATGTTACTATTGCATACTGTACTTTTCATCTGTGTTAACAGTAGCAAGAAACGACGGGTGCGGGTAATCGACTCCCTGGCCGTTTGAAATTGTTATATTGTTTTTACACATGGACCTATACATGTATATTGTATCTTTTGTTTTATCAATACAAGGTTACTACTTATCATAAAGTCATTTGGTTTTTACGTATATATACTTAAAGTTTGGTTTTTACTGAAGCTGTATTTTACTTTGACCTTTTTTTAACTTTCATTTAAAAGAGAACGTATTCCCACATTGTTATGTACGTCATATACACGCTTAAACATGCATGTGCATGTTCAAAAACCGGTCTGTCAACCGCTCCGTGTCTATTATTAATACCAATAATTACCTAAATGTTCAAATAAATCTATACAATTTGAAACTACAGATTTTAGTTTTGTTCGAGATTTCGTTCGAAACACATGAATTTCGTTGTTATAACGTTGCTGCATTATAACGTTGTTTCATTAGAAATATATACAAAAATATTATTGCTGCAATTATTAGTAATTGCAGTATTGTTATTATTAGTAATTACTAATTTATAATTAGTAAAAGTTAGTAATTAATTATTAGTAAAGTTTTGAGTTTTTTCGATAGACTCGAGACCGTGGTCGAGACTGTGTAATTCAGTTTAAAATATTACAACAATTAAAAAAACCTTTGTATGTTTACAAATATGTATGGTTATGTATGGTTTACAAGTATGGTTAATTATTTGATTTTTTAACTATAATATCCGATTCATAAATAAGTCTTATATATTTAAACTACATAATATGGCTGTTGATTATTTAAATATTAATGGTAAAAATGTAATGCACGCCGTAATTCCAGTTATTGGGGATGGTGCGTGTCTATTTCGATCTCTATCTTACATTATGAATAATACTCAACAAAAATGTTGTCATATTCGTCAAACTATCGTATTACATGTAGTAGAAAACTGGGATAGATTTTCTGCGTTTTCTGAAGATAATAACGGTAATAATTATTCCGACTCCAGTAGTTATTACACTCATATGTCTCAGCATTCAACTTATGCTGGATTTATTGAACTAACGGCAGCAGGAGAATCGTTTCCTTATTGTTTTGAAGTATACCTCAATAATGAACTTTATGAAGTATTTGGTAATAATGACAATCCAACTAAAAGACTGCGCTTCACTGGCGCACTATCTAATGGTCATTTTGACGTATATGAAATCCAAAGTCATCTAATGTTGACACCATCACCTTCCGAGGGCAAGAAACAAGTTAAGAAGCGACGCGCGAGCTATAGCAATGCGACACGCAAACAGCAACTAAAATCGGCTAAGAAAACATTTTTGGAAAACAATCCCCTTGCACGTCAGATTGCTAATACTAAGTACCAGCAAAATCATCCTGAGACTCATAGGAGTGCAGCAGCCGCATATCAGCAGCAACACCCTCAGGTTCATGGAGCAGCTCAAAATCGTTATGAAATAAATACGCCTGGAGTTCGAGAAGAAAGACGAAAGCGACCATGGACAAAAAAACTTCGTTCAGGTATGGAATATAACGTAGAAATCAATTATGAAACAGATCCATGTATAAGCGTATGTATAATGAATTCTGAGTGCCAATACTGTGGAGCTCTTAAATGGAAAAATGAGACACCTGGAATGTGCTGTATTGGTGGAGAAGTGCAATTGTTACCTATCCAACCTCCACCTCCACCGGAGCCTCTTCATAGTTTGTTAAACGATAGTCACCCCGGGCAGGTTCATTTCATAAGCTCGATACATAAATATAATGGTTGCTTTCAGATGACATCATTTGGTGCGAATCAGGTTGTACAAAATAGAATTATGCCAACTTTTAAAGTTCTGGGACAAGTATATCATTTAGTAGGAAGTGTACTGCCATTGCCAGATCAAGAAGCTCGGTTTCTTCAAATCTACTTCGTGGGAGAAGATGAACGGGAAACAAGACTCAGGTGTAGTCACTATCCAGACGTAAAACCTGCATTAGTAAAGCAATTACAGCATATGCTGCATGAGCACAACGCTTACATCAAAGACTTCAAAACTACTTTAGAAAAAGTTCCTCATAATTGTGACAAGTTTGAAGTAGTTATTCACGCTGATAGGAAACCTGCTGGTGCTCATGCAGGGCGATATAATGAGTCAACAGCATCTGAAATAGCATTAGTAATTAGCGGACAACAATTTGAAAATCGAGATATTGTTCTTCAAAGCCATGATGACAAATTACGCCGCATAAGTGAAATTCATCGTTCGTATGATTCTTTACAATATCCTCTTTTATTTAGTCGTGGTGAAGATGGCTACAGCATTAATATGCCTTACTGTGATCCTACTACAAAGTTACCACTTCAACGAGGAAAAATAACAGCTTCAGATTTCTATGCATATCGTATTATGGTTAGAAAGAATGACTTTAACTTTCTTCTTCGTTCTGGATCACTGTTGAGTCAATTTTTGGTTGATATGTTTGCCAAAATTGAAACTGAACGATTAAATTACATTAGAAATAACCAAAGCAAACTTAGAGTCGATGAATATATTCATTTGAAAGATGCGATTGGAAGAAGAGATGTGAATGGTGATCAATTAGGAAAATTGGTAGTACTTCCATCATCTTTCACTGGAGGGCCACGATATATGCATGAACGGGCTCAGGATGCAATGACATACGTTCGTTGCAAAGGTCGACCTGACCTTTTTATCACTTTTACATGTAATCCGAAGTGGATAGAATTTAAAGATGTATTATTTCCTGGTCAAAAATCACAAGATCGGCATGACATTATAGCAAGGATATTCCATCTTAAACTTAAAGCTATGAAAAATCTGCTAGTGAAAGGCAGCGTTTTTGGTGAAGTTGAGTGCTATATGTATTCAGTTGAGTGGCAAAAACGTGGTTTGCCGCACGCGCACATTTTGCTTTGGTTAAAAGATCGCCTGGCCCCGAGTTTAACTGATAAAGTCATCTCTGCAGAAATACCTGATGTCAGTAAAGATCCTCTTTTGCATGAAATTGTTAAGTCTAACATGATTCACGGGCCATGTGGTACTTTGAACGTAAATTCTCCATGCATGAAAGATGGGCGGTGCAGCAAAAAATATCCACGACCTCTTTTGAAAGAAACGCAAACTGGAGAAGATGGATACCCGAAATATAGAAGGTTATCACCCGATGATGGTGGCTTCACAGTAAAAATAAAAGGTATAGACGTAGATAATAGTTGGGTTGTGCCTTACAACCCCGTTTTATCTCGCGCTTTCCATGCCCACATTAACGTTGAAATTTGTAATTCTGTGAAATCTATTAAATACATCTGCAAATATATCAATAAGGGGACAGATCAGGCAGCTTTTGGCCTACACAATAAAACTGACGAAATAAATGAAGTCAGTCTATATGAAAGCGGGCGTTATATCAGTAGTTCTGAAGCAGTTTGGAGAATACTTGGTTTTCCAATTCATGAACGATATCTTACTGTTGTTCATCTTGCTGTACATCTAGAAAATGGCCAACGTGTTTATTTCACCTCAGATAATTTAGCTCAGAGAGTTAATAACCCTCCTCAAACAACACTTTTAGCATTCTTCGAGTTGTGCCAAAGAGATGAATTCGCCAAGACTCTGCTGTACTCAGAAGTTCCATTTTACTACGTTTGGAAAGATAATAGACGGTTTGAAAGGAGAAAGCGAGGCGTAAATGTTGAGAATTGGCCAGGGATAAAGAAAGACACAGCCGTAGGAAGAGTATATACGGTACATCCAAACAACGTTGAATGCTATCACCTAAGGTTGTTACTACACGTAGTTCGAGGTCCAACATCTTTTGAATACCTTAAAACAGTTAACGGTGTAGTTCATCAAACATTTCAATCAGCTTGAAAAGCTTTAGGTTTGTTAGAAAGCGATGGACACTGGGATGATACTTTACAAGAAGCTGCTTTGTGTGAATCACCGTATAAAATGCGGCAAGTGTTTGTAGTGATGTTGGTGTTTTGTCATGTTTCCGACCCTTTAAATCTTTGGGAAAAACATAAAGATAGTTTAAGTGAAGATTTTAGGCATGACGTAGAAAGGGCAGTTCAAGATGGGGTTCAAGGATTTACGAACGAAATATATAACAGATGTTTGATATCGATCGAGGATGCTGTGATGGCGTTGGGAGCAAGCGGTTTAAAACAGTACAGTTTACCACAGCCTACAAGAAATGAAGAATTCTTTGACAATATTGATTATTTAAGGGAAATGAACTACAACTCGGAAAAATTGGAACACAAGTGGTAAGAAATAACGAGGCATTATTAACACAAGAACAGCTTAGTATCTATCTTGAAATTATGAATAGCATAGAATCATCCGAAGGGCAGACATATTTTCTAGATGCACCGGGTGGGACTGGGAAGACATTTTTAATTAATTTACTATTAGCAAAAGTGAGAAGTAATAAAAAAATTGCTTTAGCTACAGCGTCTTCTGGGATTGCTGCTACCCTTTTAGGAGGAAAAACTTCTCATAGTGCTTTTAAATTACCTCTTAATTTGAACTATACTGAATCTCCTAAGTGCGAAATTGCTAAGCAGAGTAATAGAGCCAAAGTTTTGAAAGATTGTCAACTTATTGTTTGGGATGAAAGCACTATGATGCATAAGGGTGGTTTTGAAGCTTTAGATCGTACACTTCAAGATTTAAGAAACACCAAATCTTTAATGGTTGGAGTCACCGTTTTACTTGCTGGAGATTTTAGGCAAACATTACCTGTCATACAAAGAGGCACTCGGGCAGATGAGGTAAAAGCATGCATCAAATCGTCACGTTTATGGCCTCGAATAAAGAAATTATCTCTTAAAACTAATATGAGAGTTTATTTAAAAAATGATTCTTCAGCAGGACTATTTTCTGAGCTTCTGCTTTGTAACGAGCAGAAAATTTTTAAATTTTTAAATTTTCACCTCGGCAGAGTACGTTCACACGAGGCAGTGTCAACGACTTACAAAAGCATATTTGGGATTTAATGAACGCATTAAATAAGTAGAATATTGAATTGTAATATTATTTGATTTATATATGTATGTATGTTTTCTTTGTTTTCAGCATATATTGAGACATGTATTTGTTTATTATAAATATGTATGTATTTCAGGTACAGCGACGTAACCTATGTACTATTATAATATGTTATGAGTGATAATTAAACTAGTATTTTAGTTGATCAGAAATATGCGTTCATTATTACCAATGCAACCCAAATATTAACCTAAAGTTTGAAGGAATACAAATAGATTTTAAGAGTTTCTTGTGTTCAATTAAATAAATGAATCAATGACTACCATCTATTAAATGATATCACGTATGTGTTGATGAGCATAGATAGTCAGAGTCATCAATAAGATTCAATTATACACATACATCGTGAGAGATAGGTAAATTTACATATTTAATAATTAACCCATTCATTCAATTTATAAATGGCGCCCAACGTGGGGCTCGGCAATTACAAATTAATTAATTCAATCACGGTTAGCATAATAAATAATCCCCATTTTATACATTTTATAAATGGCGCCCATTCGCACGGCATGATACGTATTAACAAAGATTGTTAACACGTACAGCCTTGGTAAAGAACAGGCAGTAGAAGTAGTAAAGAAAGTAGTGTCATAGAAGTAGAAGTAAGATAAGTGTTATTAGAGTAAGTCAGTTTGAATGATTACGAGTAGGAGAGCAAAATGGCGAGCAGTTCCGAAAGCATAGAATTCAACGATAATAACCAATTAGGTGCAGTAAATACAGAGGATAATACTACACCTAGCGAACCAAGTAATGTGGTAGAGAGTCCAGAAGATAGGGCGCGAGGACAGGCATCAAAACTAGAAGATGGAACTATACAAATGTTGATGGAGTTCATCCGTCAACAGAACGAAAAACAGAACGAAGAACAAAAGGAGAATATGAAGTTAATTAGCGAAGAAAGTAACAGAAAACAAGAAGAAAGTAATAGATTAATCGATGAAAAATTAGAGAAACAAGAAGAACGAAGCAAGAAACTAGAAGAAAATATTAAATTAATTAGTGAAAAGTTAGAAAAACAAAATGAAAAACTCGACCAGCATAAGGAAGAGATTACACAAATAAGGTCGGAGATACGTGGATACACGAATGCCTTGAAAGCGGACAGTAGCGAAGCCCAGAAGAAGCAAGAAGAAGTGGTGAATGAGAATTACGAAGATATGAAGAAAGTACAAGATACTGATAACACTATCGATCTTACAGATGTATCAGACATCAAGAAATTATCAACTGTGGGATCTAATGCGAATGTTATTAGCAAACCAAGGAAGAAGTGGATTAAGAAGAGAAATGACTTTGTTTCTCGGTATCTGGCGGTATCGGAGGATGATCCAGACATGGATAGGGATTATAAAAATCTATTGCTACTACCAAGTAGAAGGCATAAAAAGCACAAATTAATTAACACGGGAAGAGGTACTGCATCAGTGAATCCTATGATGAAGTATCCAGCCTGTAAAATAAGCATGGATCGGCGAAGTAGTCGAGCTGCACCAATAAGAAGCATGGAGGGAAAGTTTAGAGTTGAAACGAATACTACATGTTATGAAGCTGAAAACCAGTTTACGCAAGCCATGGATGACGTAAAGCGAAAGGACATACAAGATCCGTATGCATATTCATCATGGACAAGGAACGTTATGAGGAAAAGGAGAGGAAAGAATTTCAACAAACTACTTAAAAATGTTGGAAAGAATCGTGATAGTACTGAGAGGAGAGTACGAGCACTCGAGGTAAGATTTCTTAGAAACTTAAGAAATAAAACTTTGTTATGTAAGTACACGAGGGGTGAACTAATTGTCGAACAACAGTGTTGTACGCAGGCCTGGAAACGACGACATAAACAGACCGGTGCGTGTTTACTTAGAGAAAGTTATTGGAGAAAACGGCAAAAAATACTCAACGTATACGTAAACAATGGTAGTGCCGTTGAGGAGATTTGTCTAAGGCGCGGCAAGCAATTTAACGCACATTTACCCGCGAGGGGTCGACACAAGGAAAGGTACGACACATTTCTCACTCACTTACATAGAAAGAGACAGAGAAGGGTCGTAAATCTTCAAAGTGTAAGTACGGCACATCGTACCAGCGTAACGGGAACAACCGACAGGCTATTAGGAAATATGCGACGCAAACCCCTAGGTCAAACACCTTACTGTTTACAAACAAAACCACGTGCGTTAGTGACAGCACAATATTGATGGGACATACAAATATGTCATCATAAATATAACTTGAGAATAAATAAATGAAAACTTATTAAGAAGGCGAACTTCAGAATATTTGAAAATGTAATGATTAAATCTGAAAACATTGAATAAAATACATTAAATACATTGGTTATATGAAAATGCATAAACCAAAGATGGTAATTAGTGATGAATATTGATGAATGAAGAGTGGGAGATTAATGGATAAAATAAAACAAAGCTACATGTGTACTCGTTGATTGCAATGATATAGTAATAAATTAAGTCTGTGGAAAATTTAATGCCAGACAATTGAAAAAATACTATGAATCAGAGAATTGAAGATGAAGGAAGAGGAAGAAATTGAAGAAGATGTCTTAAGAAGCTAGCAGATGCTGATGAATCAACTGCGTTAGGGTAATTGACGCGGTGATATCATTCAAGCTGGCTTAACCAAGAAAGTTATGTACTTTAATTGTTGAAACATAACATAAAAATGTATTTAGTCAATTAAGCACTAATTAAATGTTAGATAATAAGATAAATTAACATTTAGTGTGACATTTTATAAAAATATTACAGTGAATGCAAAGGACATTTAATTGCTATTATTTGATTTATATGGTAATAAGTTACAAGGACAAAGTGAAAAAATGGACACTTAAAATCAAATAAGTGATAATATTCAACGAACTAGATAGTGAATGAACTTTATTAATGTGAGTGTATGTAATTAGTAGGCTAGGATTGTAAATGATGCTATCATGAAGTAGGTAAATCATTGAAACTAAATGTAATACGTGTATGTAAATTATTAAGATAATCACAATTAACGCAGCGGTTGTGTCAATTAACAATCTAATTTTAAAATAACAGTTTAAAAGATTTTATTGGTAAGATCATTAGTAATGTACAAAGGTGTATATGTATAGGAGATTTTCTTTGATATCATGTAAAGGTTACATTGAACCGCTTAACTGTTTGATAATATCTTGTGAGTATAATATTTTAGAAGGTAAAATTTTATTCAATTGATGAAATTATTTAATTGCTTATGGAATTTATGATTTGTCTTACAATTATAAAGATAAGGTATTTATATGTAAATTCGACAATGTGAAATGCGTTCAGCTATCCCAAATAGCTAGCAATAAATTCAGAGAACCGATTAAAACCAAAAGGGGGTGTACCACTGGTAATATAAGCTTTTGAAAGTAGGTTATTGTGTATACCTTCCCCTGAAGAAGATGGACACGGCGAGGCGACGTACAGGGCGCAGAATTTAGATTTGAGTTGTTCCCAGAGGTCACATCGTCAAATCGAAATTGAGGACACTGTAACGAGCAGAAAATTTTAAAATTTTTAAATTTTCACCTCGGCAGAGTACGTTCACACGAGGCAGTGTCAATGACTTATGGTGGAGCAATAAATAAGGAGTAATGAGAAGGTGTCAGTGAAGCGTTGCTGACTTGACAATAGAAACACATTAAGTTCAATCCAACTATAGAATTTGGTGGCGTATGATGACAGGGAAAGTTTCGTCCAGAATTATTGCTCTCCGCAGCTGTAACAAAGTAAGTAAGGACATTCACACCCGTACCGAGAATTGTAGCAGATGTTGACCATGTTACGTCAGTAGACGATAAGCGACAAAAACGAGTGAAACTCCATACTACAATGAAACGGATGCGCTGCACCTTAAGAAACAATACCGGAAGATAGGCTGACAAAGACTACAGTCATGTTACACAGCTGGAGTTATCGTCTAATTGACAGACAAGAATTTACGAAGGGAAAGTTGGGGTGACTTCAACGACCAGCAGATGTTCAAAATTGTTAATAGCCAGAAAAAAGGGGTTAGAGCATAGAACAATACGCCAGGAAGACTGTAAGTACAGATAATGGGAATCTATAGAAACGCAGAGTTTACTCAGACAATAGGCTGATAGACAAGTGTTTAATAGCCGTAGTTTCTTCGAAGCGGGTCAACGATCGTCAGGGCGAAAATCGGGGAGACGTAAGGACCTATCAGAGGCCTTCAGCCAGCGAGAAATTTGATGGTGAGGAACGTTTCCATAGCAACCGAAACGAAGAACCTATCGAGAGAACTATGACGTAGAATTTTGACATGGTGGGACAGTATTTTCCAAGAAAATCAAAAACTGACCAATCTCGAAATGAAGTAGGCGTGAAGCGCGCCAGAGACAAAATTTTGAGTAGGGACGAATTAATAAAAAACTATCTGCCCAAGACAGAGGGAGTCAGTGATACTCAATTTTTAGACAGTCTACACTCAATTTTTTAAACAGATATACTAAAGCTTTACAGTCAGAATTTTCAGACAGTTTACATTCAAAATATCAAGTAGTTTAACTTCAAGTGCGAGAGACGGTATATCATAAACTTTCAATCGTTTACTCAAATCATTCGGAGTTAGTAGTTATTCAAAGTTCAGAAGAGTACATTAAACGGCGGAATGCTAACTCGAGTTCGGAAGTTAGATCGGTAACAAGTAACTTAAAAGACTTAATAATACATTCATATCGCGGTAGTGATACTTTACCGGTGTGCGCAGTAACGGACTTCGTGAAAATTACACCAAGTGAGCAATCAGACCGTTACACTAACAGACAGCATCACTTAACGATATACAAATTATTTGAACTTAATATTGTGTACGACACATTATCAACAACATAATGAACACGAAACATTAAACAAACTAATAAATTATATGTACGTTTGATGAAGCAGCGACAGATAGAACTAGACAGGTATATTGACTTTAAAACGAACTCACAGCATACACAGTAAGATGAAACATTGATTGAACACCGAAATCTAATTATTCACATATGCAAACACCTACGCGAGTGATCGGAAGAATAAAGTGTTAAGTGGTTGTGATAAAGCAGCATCCGACGGAATGCGTCTACGAGCCATCTCCATCACCAGAACGAGACTTCGTCAACAACTAATGGATATTCAATAACCAAGTAACCATTATTATAATTATTTCTAGTTAGTAACTTCTACTGACCTGGTTTCTTTCAAAGAATTCACACCTGAGAAAATTATTAAGAAAAGTAATGAATAAATCTGAATAAAGTAGTTAATGAACGTATAAACAAAAGCATATTTGGGATTTAATGAACGCATTAAATAAGTGGAATATTGAATTGTAATATTATTTGATTTATATATGTATGTATGTTTTCTTTGTTTTCAGCATATATTGAGACATGTATTTGTTTATTATAAAATATGTATGTATTTCAGGTACAGCGACGTAACCTATGTACTATTATAATATGTTATGAGTGATAATTAAACTAGTATTTTAGTTGATCAGAAATATGCGTTCATTATTACCAATGCAACCCAAATATTAACCTAAAGTTTGAAGGAATACAAATAGATTTTAAGAGTTTCTTGTGTTCAATTAAATAAATGAATCAATGACTACCATCTATTAAATGATATCACGTATGTGTTGATGAGCATAGATAGTCAGAGT
The DNA here is from genome assembly GCA_034769895.1 of Magicicada septendecula. Lineage (NCBI taxonomy): Eukaryota > Metazoa > Arthropoda > Insecta > Hemiptera > Cicadidae > Magicicada > Magicicada septendecula. The sequence goes on along the minus strand of CM068371.1, from coordinate 398,891,687 downwards.
CATCAATACGATTCAATTATACACATACATCGTGAGAGATAGGTAAATTTACATATTTAATAATTAACCCATTCATTCAATTTATAGCTTAAAATAGGCCAATGGAGAATATCCAGAACGAGCAGGAAAAGTTTTAATACCGGAAACTTTGGGGAAGGTAGTTAATACTTTAGATCAGCTTATAAGTACAGTTTATTCTGATATTTTTAGAATAAAAGAAAAAACTATGGAATGGTTCAGTGAACGTGCCATTTTAACTCCTAAAAATGACAGAGCATCTGAGATTAATGATCAATTGCTTCGCTCATTTGAAGGACATGTAGTAGAATACAAATCAGTTGATAAGGTAATACAAACAGATGAAGCAGTTAATTACCCAGTAGAATTTCTCAATACGCTTAACCCTCCTGGATTTCCGGCACATATACTTCGTCTTAAAGTAGGAACACCTGTGATGTTATTAAGAAATCTCAATCCTCTAGAACTATGCAGTGGAACCAGACTACAGGTAACAGCTTTGAAAAAAATTTTTATAGAAGCTACGATATTCACTGATTGTGCTCGAGGCGAATCAGTTTTCATACCTAGAATACCGCTAATTCCATCGGAGTATCCATCCGAGTTTAAAAGACTACAGTTTCCTCTTAAGGTATGTTTTGCTATGACTATCAATAAGTCGCAAGGACAGACTTTAAAATTTGTAGGAATTGATTTACGAGAAGACTGTTTTTCTCATGGTCAACTTTACGTTGGTGCTTCTAGGGTAAGTTCTTCTAGCAGTTTAGTAATTTCAGCACCTGAAGGAAAAACAACAAATATAGTTTACAAAGAAGTCCTTAGTACAAATTAATTATCTTTTCAGCCACTTAAATATATGTAGTATTTGTGAGAAATATTGCGAAATAATTCAATTTTTTTTCATAAGGATTTTATAAAATTAATGCATAAAAATTTTAATGTAAGTTAACCGCAATAAGTATTATGAAATGTGCAATACATAATTAATGTGATAAGAAGAAAATAAAAACAAAGTTAAACATTTTGAACGAAGTTGAACATTATTTTTTTTCATAAGGATTTTATAAAATGAATGCATAAAAATTTTAATGTAAGTTAACCGCAATAAGTATTATGAAATGTGCAATACATAATTAATGTGATAAGAAGAAAATAAAAACAAAGTTAAACATTTTGAACGAAGTTAAACATTTAGAAATAACATTACGAAAATAAAATTTTAAAGCTCGGGGAAAATTATAATCGTTTTATAAATATTTTTTATATACCTTATTTTAATAGTGATGAGTATGAATGATGAAAACAACAGATTTAAAAAAATGTTATTCTGTTTCTGACACTACTCTATCATTCATATTAAACGTAAGAGTAAAGCTACTAAAATTTGAATGAGAGTAAATTCAAAATACCAAATACTGAAATTTATCGCGGGAATTGCATACTTGGTAAATGAAGTGGTTGACATCTCAGTTTACTGGAAACCCCGAATACATTTAGTCCTGAGTTTTTAATCATTGTTTTAAATTGAAAAAAACTTCGTTGTTTGCAGGTTTTTATAGTCGAGAAAATTTCGAAGTTCAGTTAATGAACTTAATTATTTCACTTTTATTATTTCAATTATTTCATTTCAAATGTATGTCCTTTTTTTCTCGGAAACGGCTCTAGCGATTTTCTCGAAATAAATAATAAATAGCTGTTGCTATGAATGTATATAAACAAACTAAGAGTTGAGAATTTGTACAATCTATCTAATCCTATACTATTAAGCGAGCAATAATTGTACAATTACGTACAACGTGAAACTCAGTAGCGAAGCACTGTTATTTTGCTAGTCTGTATATAGGCCTAAGCATCGTTTAACAAGAGTAATAATTATAAGTATTAATCTCTCCTTAATTTCCCATATACGGTTAACAATGACGTGATAATAATTGTTTTGCATTTGGTCTAGGCCTATGTGTTGAATACGCAAGTCGGCAACATGTCGTTTTTCATTATTCTGCAGTGAAAGTAGGCCATTCAATAGCACTATTAAAACGTATGACAATGCTGCGAATTGGACAAAAACGTGAAAACGCGGCACAGAAATTCATAAAGTTACCCAAACATAGCTTGTACCACGTTTTCCATCTGTAAAAGGAAAGCTAAAATTTCACTTTCGATAAAACTGTTTTAAGTCTACATACACTACAAATCTGACGTACACAAAATACATTTGTAAAGATTACAGCTGAAGAACTTACTTACCTTTAAAATGTTTTTAAACGATGTTGCGGTAATCGTTGTTTTTTGTCCCATAGAATAATTTCCTGTAGAGAAACTACTAAAAACTACACAACATATTTATGTATTAAGAATTATTATAAAATAAAAAGACGTAAACGAAATCACATACAGACACAAACATGACTCTTGCAATCCTCTGACGTACTGATCTAACTACCACAGGTCGTCCGCTGGCGTATACAGACAGACCGTTCCGTACTTTGACCATGGAATCGATGCTTTAATACAGTTCTTGGAAATGATACAATTCAAACAGCTTACACCGCATGTAGCTTTTCAATTATTATTGTTATTATCAGTATTACTCCTCTCTTTAGGGAAATTTAAAACTGCAATTTTTTTAATACGTAATCAGAAAAATAATAAACGGATCGTTTATTTTTAAATTATTCTACAGATGTAAATGCGTGTAAAACTTATTCATTAATAAAAAGTATAACCCCAATATACTAAAATTGTAGACTAATTTATGCTGTCGTATACTATTTATTTAATACAATTTATGATGTTCCTAAGTTACTAAATTTAGAACGATCTGCTGGACAAGCTGTTCTTTTTTTACTTTCTTTCTTTATTTTCTGTCAGTATCTAAAATGACAGCAGTTCTTTATGGAACGCGTTACTTTCCATTTCTAGGTCTTGTTTGCGAATAATTGAATCTTTATAGGCATCATGAATGTTTTTCTTACCTTTTAAAAACGTTATATGATACTCTATTCACAAACGTAAGCACTTCGACAAGACTCGTCTTAAAGAAAACACACACAAAATACAATTTTTGAACACAATGAACAGCGAAGAAAGTTAAACGCAAAATCGAGATAAACCCGTAACACTAACAAGAATCTACAGGACTGGTAGGTTACATGTAGTAACGAAACCACTGGGTTATGGATAGCGTGCAAAAAGCAGTGCTCAACACAGAATCGATTCCCTCCATTCAGTTCTTAATTTCTGTTAACTTCACAATTTTAAAAACTTTATTATCATCCATTTAAACTAACTTACCTCTAACAGCCGGGAATGATTACCTCATTTGCCTCTAACAGCCGGGAATGATTACCTCATTTACCTCTAACAGCCGGGAAAATTTATTGTGACTGCGTTTTCTGCGTTTCCTTGTGTTCTACAAAGTACGCTAGTGGTAAATTGGCCGTTTTTATTTGCACCGTTTCGTAAAAATTTCCAATTTTTACACTAGGCAATACAGTAGTACACCGACACAAAACTATTTACAAAGTATACTTGGTTAATCAAATTCACTTGGCATTGAGATTATCAAATTATTTGTTTTATTCAAAAATCTTTTTCTTTTCAGGGGGGGTTCAAAAAACTAATGTCAGCAGACAAACGGAAGAAAATGTTAGGTATGGCATGACTAGTAATGCCAGTTTTCGGCATTTCTTTCAGAAATTAATGTTTTGAAAAACGAATATGTACAAAACAGAAACGATGAAAATTAGGCAAAGTTTGCTAGAATTTTCCTAGATACTCACTTATTAACTGAGCAACTTTATCTAACCGCTTTATTAAAATTAGAGAAAAAGGCCGGTTAGTTTTTCAGCTATAGGCCTAACAATAGTTACTCTTTTGATATTCATGTTTTAAGTGAAATTATTAAAACTATATGCATTTTGTTATTTATGTCTTACGAATTTCTCGTATGTTGAACACATTTTTAAGACAGAGTAACTACTTTTTATTGTCTGTAGCTGAACCGCTCTAGAGCGAAGTCAGACGTTAAGTAATTGAAGTTTGTATTTAAAATATACACAATTCGTAAGTAGATGTAGGTTTTTTACTATAACAGTGAATTGGACTGAATATACCGGGGAAAAAAAATTCTACATTACGGATGCATTATGTGTATGTTATTTTGTTATTAACGATGATTATGTCAGATAAAAGAATACTTTTTCAACTTCTGCTCCTTCTGTTTATGATATACAATATTTTTCACTTCTTATTCTTATTCTTCTCCTTACATCTAATATATTCATGTGTTAAAAATTAATTTTTTGGTTCCAATAACAGTACTCGCACTCACTGTCGACATTTCGATTTGCGATTATTGTCATCTATATGTAGTGAATATCGCATATAATATAGTTAGATGAAAGACTTCGTTAAAGTTTGTGTGTATGTTATACGATAGTTTGTTGACGATTGCAATCGTTTTCCTTGTCATATTTTTTATGAAAAATATTTCTAGCACTAATATAACACGATGTGTGTATTACTTTATCTCACAAACCAAAACATTTACGTATTTTCGCTTTACATTAAGAAACAGAATAATTTACACTTCTTCCTCTTCACACCGTGGTGTACCGATACAATCGCATAATCGAAATATCGAAAATGTAGTGCGGGTATGGATATTGGGAGAGTACCAATTTTTGTAAGTAGGCATAAATAATTGATTTAAACATTGGACTTGATTTTTGCAACGTAAATCAATCTGATACATAAGAAGTCGGATGTAATTTTGAACAATGTTATGTTATTACTGCAAGATACTTGAGAGTTACTATGAACACACACGCGCGCTCGCGCATGTCTCGTACGGACAGGTTTGTAATGGGTATTACAAGGCAGCGTATCTTCTCAGCAGCAAACGGAAACAAAACCACTACAGGAGGATAGATGTTAGAAGGAAGAGGTCATTCACGCGCTATGTAACCCGGTGACCCAGTGAGGGACAGTCCCACGCCTGCCTCCTCATGGCAGTAGGTGGGAGTGACTCCGCCGTCTTTCTATACTGGACATCAACGAAATAAAAAAAACACACGAACTGAAAACGAATGAAGAATATTGGCCATTTGTGATAACATTTTGTTTTATATATGTAGTGTGTCATTGTTTTTATGTACTATTTATTATGTATGATGTATCTAAATTGTTTTTTAATACTCATTTTCTATGGAAATATGTAATGCCGTACAGAATTAATTTCATTAGAGACAGAATATATTAAGGAATAATCGATTTTCATTTGCATTTAACAACAACAATGTTTATATGATACATACATTGATATTTTATGCGTATGTTCAGTACTTATTTCTAAAGCGGAATATATACTTTTAATTTTGTTTTTATTGTTGACTCGAGAAGCGTTAATATTATACTTACGTGTTTACTGTGATATCACTTGTTTCAAAGTTCCGTGTTAACTTTGTCACGAGCGGGGGTAGTTTACTGAATGTTTGTAATTATGGTCTTCTTCTTCTTCTGCATCATTATTCACCATCATCCCTATGTTCCAACTACCTACCCCGTTTTTTGTTTCCTTTGACGCCGCCATTGTTACCACCATAATCATATCCGAGAAATCCGAGACACTCTGAGTATGTGAAGATGTCAGACGAATATCTTGTAAGGTAAGTTCAATAGAGTAGGCTTGCCAATTTAGACTCTCTGGACCGGCTTTAAGTTTCATTCAGAGTCCCGTATCCAAGGTTCTTCCGCTTGCCAAGTCTTTGGAAAAGTAGTCTCAGGCAGGGACCCTACACTGGGTTCCACCATCCGGACCCTAAAAGCAGGACTGTCCCTTCCCTTCCGAAGGTCCTCTTCTCTGCCTTCATCGCAGTTTTGGTCTTATCTTTATTACTTTCATTAACTAACGTTCCATTAAAATCTTCTTCCACGCTATAGTCCTTGGTCGATTTCGTCAATCGTTTCTATTATTCCGAGGTAGTTATTATCAATGATTAGACAGTCTAGGACCTACTCCTCTTTCTACGGATATAATTTAGTTTCTGTATATTATCAATTATACTCTCAATGCTACAATAACTTTTTTATTCAATCGAGTGATTGGACCTTAACGTTAAGTAAATTATTAGTCTCAAAAAATTTCTAATTTTTCCGAATCTTGAATTTAACTTTTCCATTGTAATATCTTTATTTCAGTTACCTTTCTACTGTAATAAATGTTTGAATGATTTCATATCTTTAATTAAGTAGGTAATTTTTGTATACCGAGATTAACAAAAATTTTAATTTTTAGAAACATTAATCTACTTTTTGAAGCTCAACAGGAAGTAACGTGATCCGATGAAACGTAGAGTACCCGTAGTAATACAGTAATTTAGGCGTTTTATTTCCTAATGTTCTGTTTATCCCGCCTCCAATGAATTCAAATTTCTGAACTTATATTCCTACATCGTATTTCAGCTTTGTGAAAGCTGGACATGCACCGTAAACAGTAAAAATGTGATACTTGCGCTACACGAGTTCCACAGTTCCTTCTTTTCCTGAAACGCAATAATTTCAATTGTCTATGCTAACATTTCTACAGGGTATACACTACCTATACTTTCTAGTGTGTGTACTGATCTTCATAGGCTGTCTTTTTATTTTGAATTATTGATAAGCTGTCAGCAAACACGTAGTTGTTGTATTATTTATTTCAGTGCCTCCCTCAAAATACAGCTTTCGTTAGATTCCTGATTATGTTATTCTATACATATTGCGATGTACAAGGGCCGCATAGAATAAGTAGTCGGTTATGGAATATTCGAATGCTTCGGATTTATTGTTTTTTTTTTTTAATTGCACTAATAATTTTTTCTGATATATTGTTTCTGATAACAAAATAAAATTAACTGTCTCTGTTGACCTTTTTTTTACAAATTTAAAATAATTTTCTCTTATATTCTAATTACATAAAATTTAATTTATACGAGTTCTTTTGTCTTTAACTTTATGAGTGTTTTTAAATAAAGTTTATAACAAATAATTTCACTTCCCTTTACGATAGATGATGATATGTCGTTGATCCAGTCCTGGTAAGCGGCTACCGTTGTTCCTTCTGGATACACGGTGATCTCCTCCTGTCGTCCGGCGTTGCGTTCAGGGTACTTCTACAATTTGTAGTGAATTAATTTGTAACAGTGATTTATTCTCTGTGTTAAAGTGAAGAATACTCCAGTAAACTTGAAGTGTTCTTATAAATGCCTATGCGGACAATCTTGTACTATACCGTATTAGCACTCGACATTTACTCTACTCGCGAACTTTCTGACTTGTGCTCGTGCGCCTTTTGTAGACCAATCGTCTAAAACGGGTAACAATGACCACCTTTTTCGAGTTCAGAGCGAGACTGAATTATACGTTATGTAGAACAAATTCACAAGGAGATTTTAGCCAAATCTCGAGCGTTCATTGGCTGAAAAATTACCTTTCTCTGCATCTTCAGTAAATATAACGTTCTTCCTGTAAAAGATTGTCTATGGACAAAGTTAAGCTTGGGAATAAAACCTGTCTAATATTATTACTTTTCTTTAGGGTATAAAACTTTCTTTATAAAAAATTTATACATTTAGTCCTGTAATTAATGAACAAATATTACCACTCGATAGATCTTTTATTCATGCGTATTCTGATGTAAGTCTCGTGTAAGTATTTTTATTTGCACGAAAGTTATTTAATGTAATGTGTTTTTTATTATTATCCCGTAACATAGTTATACATACCCGCACACGCGCACTCGCCATATGCCTACGCATATTTTCGCACTACTTCACAACACTAATTTTTTTTACTGTCAAAAATTAACTGAAACTAACAAATTTGACATGCATCTTATTGTCTATTACACAATGTCTGAACTTGCAATCTTTACTTGGACAAATTTTCATTGCAACATACTATCATATGCTTATCGTTAAATTACTACTTTATATACAAATTCCACCTAAACACAGTAGACGGTATGGTACAGCCCTGGTTAGGCTTGGTAAGCTACCCCTATGTTTGTATTGCGTCCCATATTTATAATTATTTCTGCTCGTTTATATAGTCTTTCACTGTCTAAAACGACAGGTGAATTGGGATCAGGTGTCGTGAGCAATATTTCAAATTCTTATTTCCCATACCTTGTTTCACATTATTGAATGAGCGAAGTGAATACTCAGTTTTAACTCAACCGTTTGGCATTTGTCTGTCTGGAGTATGTCTCACGATGACTTTTGAATGCATCAACCGATTTTTGTGACGCGTGTCCACACTTTTATACCACAGGTCTCTGCTGTTTTACTTAGGTTGATCCTCCAAAAAATAAGGGGCGGGAGACAAAAATGTGAGGGGTAAAATTTCGCAAAAAACCATGTTTGATATCAAATTAAAGACAATTTTAATCAAAAAATGAATAACCTATAACGTTCAGCTTTGGAAATTTCAAAATTTTAGGATGTCAGAGTACAAAAAATGGGTCATATAATCGCAAAAATCCATGTGGAGTGTCAGACTACAGGAATTTTAACCCAAATTCGAATGCACTGTTCACTCTGAAAGTCGTTTAACTTAGGGCCACCACGAGCGAAAACTGGAAGTCAAAATTTAAAGAAAATTGTAAAAGTTCATGCGGGGCTTATAAGTTATGAGAAATTTTATTCACATTACAAACTCTTGGCATCTTAAATAATTTGACAAAATTAATATTGCTCTTGCAAATTTTGGAACTCCTTCAAAACGTTTGTAATCTGTTTCCAAAAAACTTTACATATTCGGCTATATTATCAATTAGGTATAATTATAAAAAGTGTTAGACATATGCCTATAGATACTTATGGAAACATACATACATTAACTTAAAAAATAATAGGACCAAATTTGTCATTTAGGCTTTACCGCTATAAATTTAACTCCAAGAAAACCAACGCATTTGTTCGAAAATTTTAGTGTTTATTGTATGAATGTCTGCTTTACAATTGTTATGTTGCTAAAAGGTAGTAGAGTAGACGGGTTTTCGTAATTTTTCTGTTAGGTCTAATTGAGAAAGTAGGTAACTAATATCAAAATGTATCTAATAATAAATGTATTTCGTTCAAAACAAAGAACTAGTTGTGAAAGTCAGGGAGCTTACTAGCGTTAGAAATTATGTTACTACTGTGATACAAATTATTATTATCAGAGGAGACTTCCAGAATTTTGAGTAACAGCATAAATAATATGTTCAGAGAAATGACGGAAGCACGTATTCTTAAGCAGGTTCTGCGCTACGTATCAGCTGACAAGACTGACTGAACAGTATAGAAATGTTAGTCTGATACTATTTGAAGCCGGATCGGGTTACAATCCAATCCATAAAGAAGAAGGAGATGAAAACGGTGATGCTGATGGAGTAGATGTTACAGTTGAGTTGTTCATTTCCATTAGACAGTAAAACAATAAAAAAAAACTTATGTGACGGTAAGCGCGTGCAATCGATGGCAAAACTACAAACGTGCACACGCGCGCACTCCTCATTGCCCCAAAGTAGCGTAAACGCAGTCTGCACACCTGTTCGTCGGTTTGGTTTGGTATCGAACGCGTGGCGGCCTTGACGGCCCGCATCGTGATACGACTACCTAATGCTGGTTACAGATGCCGAGGACAATCGATACAAGTCGGCCACCGACCCTCGTTACAGACTGCTGTTGCGAGAAATATCTTCACGGTTTAATAACGATCTACGGATCATCGGTATATCTTCAATAAATGAATCTGGAAGTAATTTATTAAAAAATCTAAAGAATAAATACATTTTTATTTCTAGAATATACGTCATTATAGAACTTCCAGTCCAAAGACATACTGAACCTGCCTGCGTCTCCTGCCGCCCACCATTCTCAACACGTACTTGGATCGTTTTAATTCCTGCCTTCTATTTAATTTCCTGCGCCTTTATGGTGTTATTGAATTCTAAACACTCCCGGCACACCTGACATTGTTCTTGTCCACTAAGTTTCTTTCTGTTGTACTATTTCCTTTCCTCCCTGCATTTAACTGCATTTCGTGATCTCTCTCTCTCTCTCTCTCTCTCTCTCTCTCTCTCTCTCTCTCTTCATTCTCATTTCGCTATACCTATCTCATTTTCTGCTGAAAACCTAGTTAGTCAGATAATCCACCGACGACCGGTCGATATCTCGATAAAGATAAAAGTTATATATTAATTCTTGTTTGGTAATAGTATGAAGTTTCTCCTCCTTTTTCGTCTTTTTCTTCTTCTTTACCGTTTATAATTTCATGTTTGTTCAACCTTTAGGATATCCGATAGCAGAAATATGCTATCGTATGTATCGTATGCAAAAATATGTATCTATTTAAAAGATGAGCTTTTTGTTACTCACATACGTGATAGGATGAATTGGACGTACGATACATCTCTTCTTCTTCTTCTTCTTCTTCTTCTTCTTCTTCTTCTTCTTCTTCTTCTTCTTCTGCTTGTTCTTCCAATTTCCGTTCGTATTCTTTTGCTTCTCCATTGCCGTTCATCTATAACTACGCATGGATTACTTCTTCTTTCCGTTCGACAACTACTTTCCGTTTATAAGGCTGTATATTTACTATTTGCCCCGTCAGTGTTAGTGAGTGTTTTTAATGGGATAGTTAAAACCAAAGCAGTCCATTCTCTCTAAACAAAGCACTTACTTTGCTGTTCTCAAGCGACTCAACAGATTAAAAAATCAGAACATGATGGACGCTTGCCAAGTATAACGGCAAACATGTTATCCCATACAATTTTATAAATACCTTGCGTCACAAAGTTTTTGAGTAAATAAACGTGGAAGGTTAAGGACTGAAATTAATATAGAGAAGCGTTGATTTCAAAATATTGAAATGAATGGAACCACCCAGAATAGCCGAGAACGTCCTCGACTCGTACCCGTGTTGCCTCAGTTAAGGCTGCGTTCCAGAGTACTCAACACAACACTTGAATACACATTAAGTGGAGTGTATAGTATATTGAGTATGGAAGGTTTCTAGAAGGCGTGCGCTACCCATAAAAACCCATAGCAGCTGGCTTGTCAGTTCAGCGGTGTTGAGCGATTTCTTTAGCGCGGATCGAGTGTTTGTTGTGTTGTAATTAGTGCGGAATTCTTTATAGTTGACATTATTATTGCGTGTGGGCAATTTTTACTTGAATTGTTGTAAGAGACTGTCTTAAGAGACAAATTATCAATTGTGATAATTAAAGTTCGTTATTAGTGATTTCATTGGTGTCTTGTACTTTGTTTCCACTGTACCATACAACGATCAGTGAGACCGTCGCAACAATATTCTATCTTGATTAACTGTTATTCAAAATAAAGGTAATAAAGCTCATAACGTTAGTAACCACTTTAATATTCTTAATAAATCCTGTGAAAATTTTAAAATAAAATAAAATATTTTAAAAACTCGATTTTATTATCTCTTCGTACTTCAATTTAAGAACGTTGTCCCAAGGATGATTTAAGCAATTTATAGTTTGTGATGAAGTCCGTTGTTTTTATATAAAATCCAGCAATCAAATCTAAGTTACTTATTTTTCCGTATTAAAGTCAAGAAACTGCTCGTTTACTTGTGCGAAGACGACGGTTCAGACCATAGAGATATTAGCCTAGAGGAGTAACGACGTAACATTTCCCTGTGTGTGTCTGGGCAAAAAAGATAGCCTAAAAACAGATTAATGGCTTTATCTTCATTTTCTGGCGCTTGGGTAATTGTTTTTTAAAGGCTACAAACACGTACGTTTTTTACCAAACGTCGAGTGATTGTCATTATTAAGAAAACTTCATTTTATTATTTAAGACTATTGTAATTACTTTTAATTCTACAAATAATTATTTATAGGCATTATTTTAACACACACAAATAGCTTAGAAAAAGGCCTACGTTAAGTGATTATGAAATTTTGCAGAAATCTGTAATAGTTTTGGGGGGATTGATCTCCTAGTTACGCCACTGGAAGACCGAACGAAGTCCTGATAACTGACATAGATCACGGAGGGATGAAATGCGACCAAACAGTGGAAGGCCAACAAAGGGACAGTCTTGTTTATGAATCGATTACGTACGGCAGACAGCAAGGTGCGAGCGAACGCATTGTCAAGGCAGACATGTCTGTCACCTTACACTATTTGCACACAATAAACACGGTTTGACGAGTTAAATTCTCCTCGTACTCGACGTTCGCTAAACACGTGCGCCTACATTCAGTTGCAGTTGCAAATATCTAAACTTAACAAAACAACGTTCCAGACTGAGCATGGCTGCAGTCTGAACAGGCCATAGAACATTGCGGAAAGTAAACGCAATAATGAGAAAAATAATCTTGTAACTGTTTTACAAGATTTACTGATGCGAGTTCGATTTTCACGTTCCGTGGTTACATTGGTTGAGTATTGTAGGTACATTGGTTATGGCGTTGTAAACTGGTTTGGAAAAATGTTTTTATTTTTAAGAGATTTCCCGATTCCTCGTGTTGAAGAACTGTTTCGTGTTTACTTTAATTTGATTTGTTCGTATATCAGTCGGTTGCAAACATGTAGGGTTTCCCAAATTGTGTTTGTGGTGCTGGTATTCCCCAAGTGATTGTGGACATATCTTGTGATACGTGCATCGTTAATAATAACTTTGATAATTTAATACGTGTAGGAAACTAGCTGGACCGAGTGTGTGTGTGTTGGAATGTTTTCTTTTGTTCTGACTACATATTTCAAGACTTTGTATATAGAGTGATACACTCAAGAAAACACATTTCTTAGGAGACATCAGAGAAGATGTTGAAAAGTAGAGCGGCAGAAAACAAAGAAATATGACGCAGTCAGATCCGGATGAATAAGAAAATCGGTACATCAGACTGCGGAATCGACATGAACTTACACACACACACACATACACCCAGAGAACTGAAAAGGGAAGACGATAGGAGAGAATGGGAAGGAGAAAGAGAGAGAGGGGAGATGAGTGTATGTTTGTAGGCATGAGTGTGTGTGTTGAGCGCCCGACTTGTGGTTTAGCCTCTCCGCCCATACGGCCACCGAATGAATGAACGAATGAATGAATCAAACGTTCTCAACAATACTGTAACATCGAAACCCACGCTGGCCACACACCAAGTGGAATGTTATCGTTTACTACCTACTACCTGCCGTTTCCAAACGTCTCCTTGCTGCAATTACCTCACCTCTCAATAACGTCGTTGTTTGTCCGTCCAATCCTCTAAAGCCTTAGAATTTGATTACCTTATTATACCTGTCATTGAGGTCTTAATATTTTACAGCAACAAGATTGTCTTCTACTTACATCTTTCTTTACTAAAATGTTGAAGCAACCGCATCTATTAGCCGGATCCTCAGGTTTAAAATTATGTAAGACAATGGGTGGGGCAACGTTGGGTGCTTTCCGCGCCGGCCACGGGTCCCTGTATAGTTTTCAAAAAAAGTTTCACTAGAACTCTGTGTTTCCATTGGATATCGTGTAACTGAAAATGTTTATTCGCTTTCTACCCTGAGAACGGGGGGTTACATGTAACAAGGAAACAAATCTGAACAACCTCTTGAAACAGATCGCCGTTTCGTTGACTAGTCGATTTATCGCAAAGGTCTGCGGTGGAGAAAATATCAAATACACTAAAATTGTATACATCAGGGGTCCATATCTTGTGGATACGGGTTTGGCAATCCCGATGTGCCCTAGCTGGATTCTCACTTTGCTTCAACTTGTCTTGGGTGAGTTCCCTTCCTTTAATCTTTCCTGTCTAGTCTCTCTTGACTGACTCTTGTTCTTTCTGACTCCGACGCTATTAGAGTGCTCGAGGGCTAGGGTGTCTTTCTTTTTTCATTCTAATTTCTTAGTTTAGAATTCGCAGACCGGGCTCATCAACCGTAGAGAAGGCGGCCAGTCTAGGGGTTGTGTGCCCCGAAATCAATGCACCTGGTCCTCCAAGTTAGGGTTTGTTCGAGTTGCTGGTAACCCTTCCATGTAACATTTAGTTTACATGAATAATTCAGCAGAGAATTAAAAAACCAGCTAGAAATACAGGACAACGACGAGCAGTTAAGGAATGTAGTTTGAGAGATCATCTACGAAACGACGACATAAGAAAGACCTGAAGTTACAGTCGGTTCTGGAGAGAATAAAGGAATACAGGCAGAATTGGAAGTTCCATGTGGAACACATGGTAGACACGCATATTCCTCAACAAGCGTTTGAATATAGGGCTAGTGGGGACGAGAGATCGTGGAAGACCTTGGAAAAAAGGTCAGAGACTCTGTGAAGTCGGAACGGGCTATAGCCCAAGCCATGTAGTTAAGAGGAAGAAGGCTAAAATGATATATTCAGAATTCTTTATGAGAGCCTCTGATAGACTACAGATTTAGAATCGGCAGTAGAAAAACTTAGTCTTGTAAGCCTATATTTTGACTCTGATAAAGAAAACATGCAAGAGATAAAAAGATTTCGACGCCATGTACGCGCTCTAATGCCACCGCGGACGTAGCAGTTTCATGGACAGCCAATGAAGTTCTTCAGTTCAATTCAATCAAGACCTGAGTGTTCTTCCCAATCTATCTCATCCTCAGTCAGCGTTTTCAGTGCTTTTTAACGATGAAGCCTAATGTGAAACAACTTTCCGAAAACTTAAATTACAAAAAAAAAAATTATCTTATATCAACGATGATCTTGGCTATTTTGTTTATAGACAGAATAACTGAATTTTCTTTGAATTTTGGCAATGTAATTTTGATGAATTCGGTCAAACAAAATCTCGGAAGCATAATTTAATTTCTGTGTAGGCCTACGTTATTTGCAAGTGAATAAAACTTTGACTTTTCTCGTTTTATACGATTATTTCTTCTGGTCCGTAAAAATTTATAAATTATGAGTAAAATAGACAGGTATTTATTATTAAAAAAACTATAAAATATAAACCTATACGAGAAATCCGCACCTGGGGCCTCAGAATGGAAGGCCAGACGCGTCTTAGTTAGTCTCAGTCCGCCACTGGCACAAGCGTTATTATACGGATGTGAAGCCTTGGAAGGAGCTGGTAACTTAGTAGTAGGAGAGAGAGTTATTAGCACCATCAAATGTGCGTATAACATGGTGCTACTGACGAAGAAAGAAGCAACTATGAAATAGAAATCGACATAGACAAGTCAAAAGTGATGAGAATGCGGAAAGAGAGATCCACTGCAAATCACAGTAGGTATCAGGCATCAGCAACTAGATAATGTTGATCAGTTCAAGTTCTGAGGAAGACTGCTGACAGAGGGGTATCTTCTGAGACCACAGCTATCTGTTGGGAAAAATAGACGACAAACTCATAAAAGGGATGAAGTCGAAGAAGAGAAAAGAGAGAGAGAGAGAGAGAGAGAGAAGTGAAGTCCTAGGAAGACGTGGGATAAGACATGGATGTAAGACAGAGGTCATAAGGTATGAAAATAAGAGGGTGGAGAAGGAAAACAGCAGGTCAGGAAAAATGACGATGAGACTAACTTTTCTCAAGCGTAATAATGTCAAATCAATAAGAAGAAGCAGTGAATATTGTACATGTGAGAAGCGGAAAATTTTACAAGCAGGAACAGTTGTTCTAATGAATAGCAAAATAAGGATGTCTCTGTCGTAGTGCGATGAGGAAGCAGAAGAGTCATGTACCTAAAGTGTTTGAAGTATAGACGACGTAATGTACAGTAATCACTGGAGACGAACATACGTGCTCTCCTGTGACGGCAGCGCGACGGCCTGCGCTCCCTTGGGCGCGTGCGCGGCTGTGTTCATACAATATTTATGAAAACACGTCAGTATTGTAAGATTAATGCGGACCGTGCCGCCTGTCTTTGTAACAACACACACACACACACACACACACACACACACACACACACACACACACATGGTAGTTTTAACATTCAAATATTGTTTCCCTTGCAAAGCAGTTTTGAGTTTTGAGTCTCTCCGCGCTGTCCTATACATGTAGCATCCAACTCCATAAGATAATCTAAGAAAAAACCCACACAAGAAAAACGATTTACAAATTAAATAGTCTCGTAAAATAAATGATAATATGTGGTGTGTATGTGTGTGTGCGTCGAGAAGGATGTTTAACAATAAGAACAACAACGATGTTCATTTATACAGTTTTTTTAAGTTTTATTTTGTAGACCGACTACAACAATGTGTTTTATTGTTGCTGCGGAACCTTGAAGTTAACAATAGCGCACACGGACAGCATTATTGTTTCGAAGCTGTGTTAATGGAACAGATTTCACTCTCAACAACAGGATCCCGGGCCAAAGGTATTATCCGGGTCAACTGTGACGATTCAGCGAAAGTATGTACGTAGCGAAAAATGTATATTCAGTTTCTTTTGACGAATTTAAAACGCCAATACTGACGTATTTTCCTGTAGCCCATTAAGAAGATCGGTAGGCAGCCATACTCTAAAGGGCCACATAGTCTTGTTAATCTGCTTTAAACCTGTGTAATGCATTCCACTGAGCTGTGAGGTTTGTGAGTAGAGGAAATGGTCCGAATATGGACTACCATTTTTATTTTTCACTTAAAAAAAGTAATTGAAAATAAGCGATAATATCATGTGATTATCATAGAACCTCTATTCAGCTGTCTAATATTTGATTTTTAGACATAGTTTTGCAACAGTTTTAAATTTATGAATTTTTCACAAAAAAGTGCAAACATTGACTTTTTGAAAACATGGTCTAAATATGGGCTACCCCTAAAAGGTTTGTACAAAAATTAAATTAATAGTTGTTTTTTTCAAATTATTTATTGATACATTAAATTGTTTTATTTATACATGTTTAGGCCTAAGTCTATTTACAAAAATCACACACGTAGGCATCTTTTTCAGCCCCGGCGCATTCGCTATGAGCCCACAGACTACAAACGAGGCACATGACCCACAGTTCTCCTCTTACATCACTTGAAAATTTTCCCTCACAGAAAAGGCAACTGGCATCATCATCGCCGGGTTTAAAGTTTCCTGGAGGTGTTTCTAGGTCACTTAGATTGTCATCTAGAAGGACTTCATGTGTGGACAGCTCCGATTCATCAGATTCAGACATCTTCCTCTTTTTTTGACGACCAATTTTTTTTTTTTTTGTCAGCGCATGTCATTTCTTTCTTAACTGCTCTTTCGCGAGGAAACTTTTTTCCCCTTGTGTTCATCAGAAACTTTTTTGTTTGCTTTTCTTTCCCTGGGTTTTCAGTTGGATCAAAATTCAACATCTTTTTAGACTTTTTTAAAGCGGGGTGATCTCTTCACAGCTTTTCAGATTCTCTTGAAGCTCACTCTTGTAGGGGGTTCCAGTGATTGTACAAGAAGCTGATGCTTTTCGCCCTCTATTTGTGACTTTTCCCTTTACTTCAGGCACATGCGCGATTTCAAAAGGGCTCACTGGTTTGACATTAGGCTTACTTGTCTTTTGATTGCCACTTGGGGATTTTTCAGGTAGTCTGTAGGCTAAGTTCTTGTTTGATGTACTTGGCTGAATGTCATGATACGAAGTCCCAGGACGACCAATTGACGCAGGAATTCCAGAATTTCCCTGTTGAGATGTTGAGGGTTGACAGTCATGATATGAGGTCTGAGCTTGATTTGTTATTTTTTCAACAGCCTGGTTTCTTGAGTTTGGAGACAGGACGCTGCATGTTTTGTCTGCTTGGGTCTCAGCCTCAATAAAGTCAGCTTCAGAGAAAGTGTGTTTATTCAGAGGATATATGCCCGTGACTTTGAAGCCATTAACAGCTATTTCACCCGTCTGAACTTTGAGATATGCCTTACCAAAGAGCTCCATCATTTGATACATGCTCACTTGACCATTTGACTGACAAAGGTACTGCCTTATCTTCTCACTGTAGTAGATCTTCAGTGGTCCCATAAACGTTTTGTCCAGGGGCTGGAGTTTGTGCGTAGAATGAGGAGGTAATGACAAAATTGTGATATGGTTAGCCCTAGCCATTTCAATCACGTCTAAGTTTCGAACATGGCTGCTGTGGCCATCTAAAATAAGCAATACAGGTGATTCTTCTGATGGTTGGGTTTTTCTATGAAGTGGATCATCCATTTTGTAAAGAGGTTTGACTGTACCCACCCAGAAGGATGTGCGAAACCGATAGATCCTGGGGGGCTACCTCTCATCAACAAATCGCTCATGTTTTTCCTAGGAAAAATTACCATCGGAGGAACAAAAATTCCTGAAGCACTCATACAGGCAATTACCGTAATGGTAGCTCCTCTCTCTGCTGAGGTTAATCCAGCAATCTGCCTTTTCCTCGTCCTCCAATGACATGTGGCACTCTACTCTGAACTATAGTTAGTCCAGTCTCGTCGACGTTGAAGATACGTTCAGCTGGGTAGTTGTGCTTCTCATAAACCGATTACAAAAGCTCAAAAAACCACCAACATTTTCTCTGTTGAAGCCTAATGCTCGGGCGAATGATGTCCCACATGGCTTTCTAAGAGAAAGAAGATCTTTGTGGCGCTCCAGGAAAGCATCAGCCCATGAGCGACCAGCACTTTCTGACGTGAATGTGTGCTGTAAACCATTTTTTAAAGCAAGTTGGTAGGTTATCCGACGCAAATCAACTATGGTGCAACCAAAAAAACGCTGTTCCATTTGTAACAGGTACGAAACAAGCTGTGCCTCTAGCTCCTCTCCCAATATGGGTTTTCTTCCTAGCTTCTTGCCTACAACAGCTGATAAGGGCTTATCAGTTTCCCTACTCAATCTCTGAAGAGTACCTCGGGGCACATTAAATGTTTTTGAGGCCTTTAATGTGCCCATTTGTTTTTCTCTAACAGCTATTATGGCTTTTTTCATATCTTCCTCCGACCACTTCTTTCGAACTTTCTTAGCCACATATTTGGGAGTTTTTCTTGGCATTCTGGAACAACAACGCTTTTATTAGCCCTTCATAAATAATTGGTCTGAATATAGGCTGGCAGCCCACATTCAGACCTTATAGGGTAGCTCATATTCAGACCAACCACGTTTCCAGATTTTGAGGTTAACGCTAAACAAACCCGTTTAAATAACTATTTGAAACTAGTGCCGTTTGTTAGCCCTAATCATCTATTATAGTACACATTGAAAGTAAATTTGTACAAACATTTTAATTAGGTGAAATAAATTATCATAAACGTACCTGACAAAGTTTTCAAGATGGTAAAAACACAAACTCTTATGTCACTCCCGACTCAACTAACTGACAGCAACGAACTGATGCGCGCGCACTCTAGATAAGGAGGGGAGAGCTTCGAATTTTTCCCACCATCCTGCAGCACCTTACAGGGTCTGAAACTCTCCTAGCTCGCTTTCGGACCCTAGCTTATATTCGGACCGTTTCCTCTACAGAGACAAACCTCATGGTACCCGATTTACGAGCTACCTTGAGAAGCCGCTTCTTCGTGACCCGGCCTAAGTTGAGTGAATTTACACTAGAAGGATTACAACGCATTATTGGCTTCTAAATCCCTTTACAGAAGTATATATTTAGGTCGTTTCCACGTATCACCTGGGCGTATACGGTACTGAAGGGGTTGTATTGGGCCCTTGCCGCTCTACATAAAATTTACGTGCAAGTCGTCGCACTATGTCGTCCAAGGAGCGAACACCGAGTCCGCTTCTCAACAGTCGAGAAGAGAATCGATGGGATCTGAAGCCGCTAGTCGAACCCCCTTGACAAGGACTCTTTGCAACTTTCTTTTATGCACAGCGGCCAGATGTCCCCAGACCGTGGTTACGTAAGTGATAACTGGCAGCAGATCATTTTATTGAGTTTGCGTGTCATATTCAGCCTGACCAGCAGTGGTTGGCCCAGTCGAGAGGACGCTCACTCACTAACTGTCTTAACGTGGGATATGCCGTGTAAACATGGTACCTAATTAACCGCCCTAGTCATCAATATTTCTTCTGAGACATTTCCACAACTTCCTGTTCATGATCGTTACCCGGTATCACCGCTGAAAAAGGCTGATGGTTTTAGAATATCAAAATAACTTAACTATACTTTGTCTGCGACAGGATTTATGTCATAAAATTATAATTTAATTATAAATTAAAATACCAGAAACAGAATTTGAAAGCATTTGATGAATTTGAAATGTTCTAACATAATTTTAAATTACACATTTTATACTTTATTATTGACATCGTTAGCGTACCCAATAGTAATATTTATTTTAATTAGTTAAAACAATCTTTCTTTCTCGGTGTCCATGTTGTTAGCAGTGCGATAACTATCTCTAAGCTTCTTCTCCCGCCATTTTGCAACTACCTTGAAAATTTTTCTGAACCTCATCTTAACCAACGGTTTCCTCATTTTTGGCTTGTTTCTCCTTTCATTAAGCAATTAGTTGGTGAATCGACGATAAAAAGGTACAAAGGGATAGGGCTTTTGGAGCCAAGGATACAAACGCATGGCTTACGAGGGAAGTAAGCCTCGTGTTCCCATCAGAAGCATTATTCTGACTGTTCTTCCTGACGGAGGATTTGTCTTTTCTATTTTTTGTTTTGTTTTTTTGCTGCTTTACATTTTGTTAGTATTTATAGACCTCAGCAAGATCTATGACAGTGTTCCACTAAATCAGCTATGGCCAGTATTATTAAAAAGTGGTGTCAATGCTGTAGGCCTATAAGTTACAGCTGTGGAAGCGCTATATACCAACATTACTAGCAGTGTAAAGACAGGCTGAAGCCTATCTGATGAATTTCCAGTCACCAAGGGATTGCGACAAGGTCGTGCTATAGCGCCCACTTTATTTAGGATATATTTGAATTCAGCTTTAGACCTTCGGAGGCGCACCCGTCGCAACTTGAGGATAGCTTAATGACGAAAAGCTCTTCACTTTACATTTCGCCGATGATCAGGTAATTATAGCTGAAGATGAGGATGACATATGTTATATGCTTAGAAAGTTATCTGATGAATACATGAAATGGGGTTTAACAATAAATACAAATGAGACTGAATGTATTGTCGTCGGAAATACATGCAGAGATGTATTATTGGAACGGGGTGTTTTCGAAGGAATAGATTCACAAAAATAACTTGGTGTCATGGCTAGAAAAGACGGCACAAGTGTAACAGAAATAAAAAATCGTATAGGACAAGGAAAACAAGTGACGAGACCGTTACATTCCACTTTATGGAGCAATCAACTAAGGCCCGAAACAGAAATCAAAATATATAAGACGATAGTGGAAAGTACTGTAACATATGGGACTGAAGCGTGGGAAACTACAGAACATGTGAGGGAAAGATTGCGAGCCATGGAAATGGGATACTGAATAAGGTGCTGTAGACTTACATTGCTGAATAGGATAGAAAATTAAGACACAAGAGAAAGAATGAATATATGTACCAATATAAATGATATATTTGATGGATAGATGGCCAAAGATATTACTAGAATGGACACCTCCTGAAAGAAGAAAAACAGGGACGCCGCGAAAGACTTGGATGGAAGGCGTAAGGAATGCAATGCCACAGAGAAATCTGAAGGATGATGATTGGAAAAATCGTAAAATTTGGAAACTAGGATGCGAAAACGACTGTAAATACTGTTCGCAAATATACTGCATATAGAATAGATTCCTTGATTTTATTTCAGGCACTCAACAGTTTCTTTGTTCTGAATTTTCTGTCTGTGTTATAGTAGTCTTAAAAATACCATCGTTGCTCATCCTTCATTTTTATGAAGTCTACTTCATTCTCCATCAGTGCCGTGTCTCAGAAGTCTCTAATCATTCCGTATATCGCTTTCCAGTGACTCATGCATCACAGCCAAGCACCAGCAAAAAACTTTATAACACTGTTCTCTGTTTCAAATCCACCACTTCTTAACGTTATCAGCTTCTACTTTTCATAAACTCCATTTTTGCTTATAGGCTACTATTCTGGATTTAATGCTATCTGTGGATGGATGTTCCATTCCACTAGATTCTGCTACTCAAGGTTTTGAAAGCCTTTGCCTGTCTCAAGTGTACATTTCTCAGTTCAATTGTGACTTTATTTGTGTCATCTCCGTTTACCGATATTTATGTTTTCCATTTCTGCTGTTACTTGTTTCAGAACTGCTGTGTGTACTATACTGGATGAGCCCTTTCGGTATTACCACCATTATGAAATTTTATATTATCAGCGCCATCAAAGTCGTCTTTATTTGTGACTTATAACGGTAGAGAAACCGAAAAGCCTTACCCATCACCAGTAAGAGCAGTTCTCAAATTGGAATTACGAAGACAGCTGAAAAATTAATATTACTGATTTCTGTTTTCATTCATCTTCATGTCATATCAAACGGAACAGGTACTGTATTAACAATGTATCCTCGTATGTTGGTGGTGAAAATGAGGACACACATATATATATATATATATATATATATATATAACGGATCCTTTACAGCTGTCGCCATTTCTCCGTCCCCAACTTCCATTGTAAACTATCGTAGCATGTAAGTTCTTCTAAATTTCTTGCAACCATTGCTTCCGCTACGTCATCTCGCCAACTCCTCCGTGGACGTCCTCTTTTCCTCCTCACCGGTGGTATCCATTCCAATATTTTGCGGGGCCATCTGTCATCTTCCAATCTCTTCACATGCCCAAACCAAGTCAATTGATGACAATGAGGATAATGGTGGCTATTTTTATTACTCTTTTATTGTCGTCTTCTTCTTCATCTTCTTCTCATTTTTCATATTTTATTCCTCGTTTTATTTTCTGGTACCTTATTAGAAACCCTTCTCTTCTTCTTCTGTGTCCCTTACCCGACCGTCAGATTGCTGACGATCATTGCAATACGGCTTGGCGCTTTTCTGCTAGGCGATAGAACTGTTTAATGCTGTCTTTTCCAGTCCGCTCTTCAGTGTTATCGAGGCAGGTCGTTAGTTTTGTTCCTCTATTCTTTGCGCCCATGGATGAATTGCAGCTTCCGGGACATGCCCGATGACTGCCAGATGATGACAGTGCTGGAATTTCGTGATAAGGAGCCCTAATACTTGGGAAGGACACCCCAATGCGGTTAACCGCAGAGGTGCCGGAAAGTTTGAACAATTTTATGCATTAGTAGCACTGCCTCTGGTGGCGAGGCGGACGGCAGTTGCCGCCCGATTCGGACACAGTAGGCAGACGCCTTAAGACGTCGGTCGTTCCCCGCGAGGCAGAGAACCTACTTCCCAGTGGCAAATGGTGACTAGGCCAAGGAGTGTGCTAGAGACATGCTTGGTTAAGGATGTTCTTGAAGACCGAAGGTAAAACAGAAAGGAAAGGAAGATGCTGGGGGCTATTCAGATAGCGTAACGAGGTTGACTTACAGGGGGGTCATCGAGAATCGCCAGAGATGGTGCAGACGTACTAGTGGTTCTGAGGTAGGGCAAGGAAGAGGTCGCTGCAGAAGCAAAGAGAATTTCGCCGAGCGACTGCACAAAGAAACTCGAAGGCTTCACGAATGACATCATTCCTTATAAATCATTTTCGTGAAAATGGTTCGTGGTATTTGAATACAGGTGAAAATTTCCAGATCGGAGTCAAGG
Source organism: Magicicada septendecula (assembly GCA_034769895.1). Taxonomy (NCBI): domain Eukaryota; kingdom Metazoa; phylum Arthropoda; class Insecta; order Hemiptera; family Cicadidae; genus Magicicada; species Magicicada septendecula. The sequence goes on along the minus strand of CM068371.1, from coordinate 398,868,070 downwards.
TACTCGATTTTGTTTACTTGTTGGATTGGTTGGTCTTCAGGTTTTAAAGCACCTCTTCGATTATTTGTACTACTGAAGATCGTTAATTTTGTTTTACTAATGTTTATGCTAAGACCTATCTCTTCGCAATTGTATTGCCTTTGTTTAGAAATAGGTGTTAGCTTTCCATGTTTTCTGCAACAATTTTAACATTATCCGCGTATCATATGACATTTATGGTTTATTCCCAGTTCTGTATATGCCGGTACTTTCTTAAATGTAGAATCCGAATAGAGGTTGAAGAATGCAGCCTTGGCTGACTCCTCGATCGATTTCCACATGATGTATTGTACCGTCATCTACTTTTACAACAGCCTGTTATTTCCGTGTAGGTTTTCAACAATTCTTATGTCATTCTCATGAATTCCAGTTTGATACGGTAAGCTGATGACCTCACCATGTCGAAAAACTTTTCATAGTTTTACAACTTTTATGAGTTGTACCCGTTTACGCCCAGCGGTGGACGCCAATTTTACTTTTTTTTTATTGCTGTGCCCCAAGTTCTGGAGCGCCAATTTAACATTTATTTTATTATCTCTTATCTCAGGGTTTATAAAATAAAATTTAGACTTCTTCTTATAAATAGTTCTTCGATTTATTAACAATTAGTTATGATTGATTATCATATTTATCATTGACACATGAATTATGCAATTTCTAATCAAAATATAAACATATTCATTTTCATAAATCTTATTTCATTACTCATATTTATAGCTCTAATAATTTAAATATTGTAATTCTTATTCAAAGAGTTAAACAAAACTTTTAATAATTATTCTCTTAAATTTTAAATACTATAACATAGTTAATTACTGATCTGGATTCATTTAAAATCGGTGCTCATAAATAAATTTAATTTCCATAGTTTCCTAATATTATTTAATTTTGTTTTTAAGTAAAATTTTTATCTTAATTCTTTAATTAATTCGTATGAGTTCTTTAAGTGAACAGACAGTGGACCTAATACTAATTATGGCATGATAAGTTTACTTGTGGTATGTATCCAAATCTGGTAGAGGTTCATATGGTGTGGTTCGCATGTTGATCGACTGGCGTAACGGCGATAATTCCCTCCGGATTCGCAGATTGTATCGTGGCCTCCCGTGGAGTCTCACAAGACACAGCACTGCACCAAACTTCACTCACTCGGAATTAGTTCGCGTTAGTTGTTATTAGAGTTATTCGCTTCCACAGACGTTATTGATTATTATTTATCAATTGCGTTATGGTTGGAACTAACGTTATTACGAGTTTAGTTCGTCTTGTAATCTTACTCGATAATAAAGTTATTGTTGCGTATTTGCAAAAATAAATTACAGCGTTATTTAATTATCATTCGTGTTGTGCTAATTCACTTGTATGTCACTAATAAAATTACAGTTCTTTTACCGAAATTGTTTTTAGTACGAACTTACTTTTCTAACCATCGTACCGCTGTTTTCTAATTGGTTCTACTTTACTACTCTTCAGATCTAGAGACCACCTATTTTTTCGAAAGCACCTCTCTGATAGGCTTTTGGATTCCCACCAGATTTCTTACCTAGGACACTATACTGAGGTCGTTGTCGATGCTAGATATTGTAGCAATAAATTCTTGCCTGTCACTTTTTTTGAGTATACAAAGCAACCCTTAACTTTCTCGTCAAAGTATTGTTTTCTACACTTGGTCGTTCTAATAGCATCAACTGTTGTTACTTAAAAGGCCTCACCAAACTTCCTTTGTATGTCCGTTTCTTTGTCTATGTTTCCATCAACACATCTTCCTTGAGTTCGGACATTACCCCCGAGCTTTCTCTCTTCTCAGTAATGTCGAAGTCCTGTCGCTGACCGTTTGAGTCTTTCAATAATATATATCCTTTTTTGTTTCGCTATATGCAGCTGGCGTGTATACGTAGTTTGGTCTATTGTTAATACATACATCTGCTCTTCAAATGAGTTCGTTTACGTTTGTACATTTTTTCTAAGGATTTGAGGTAGTTGTCAAAAACTAACGTTTCTTAGTATGGAGAGCGATGAACTCTGTCTGCTTGCCGTGAGCGCGCTGGGGCTGTTACATGATTTTATTGCCTGTCAATCACCTCTGCGTTTCACACAACAATTCCCTGTCACGGCGTTTAAAGATACACCTCTACTCAAAATAATAAATTTTTAACATTTCTAATTTTGGCGTTATAATAGTCTACGAAACGGGCATAAACATCTGTCTGTTGTTCCCAAGAACTTTCCTGTAAAAGGACACCTATCCCAAAAACAGGCTTCCCAAGTTCGAAAACAATTCCGTAATCAAAACTGAGAGTCTCCTGTACTGTACCCTTGCTGACTTATTATAATTTTTATTATGCCCTTTGTTGTTTTTCTCATTTCTTTCGTCTGCCCCTTTAACGGTTCGTATGCCTTGTCACTTCAAGCACGGCCTTGAGCAATCGATTCTGATCCATCCTGGTAATAAGTCTGTACAACGCCAATTGCTGTTCTCTAATATATGAACCGTTGATTCCTTTACAATCACATTCACGGCATAATCGTATTGTCTTTCTTCCTGGAATTATCGTGCTTCCAAAGTATTCAATCGCCGTGGTTTCTTTTAATATTTGCCCCCCCCCCCCCTAGTCACATTGAAAACTGATTCTATTATCCCTAGTTTCTTGCTCTTGCTTATTTTTTATCATTACTATGGTTTTATTGATTATTACTGTCGTTATTATTATTTAATTGTCATTCGTGTTGTTGGGTATTCTTGTCTAAGGACTACTTCGGAATGTCACAGTTAAGTGAGTACATCGTCGTGGACGGGGCAACGAACCTAACTGCTGCAGTTTAGACGGCCGCGGGGTTAACTAAGTGGACTATTATTATTAATAACAATATAACAGCAGTCAGTAGAAATAACAAAATAATAGCGGCCACTTATTGCATGCGGTCGTTGGAGCCGTGACGCAGCGATCGATGTTGGACGCCCAGACAGCGCGCTACCTATCTTATTTATACTTACTGTTGTCGTCGCAGTTTGTCACTGGCGTTGTTCAATATTTACACCACGACGTTTCCTAATGTAGCGTGATACACGGCCGATAAGGGGATCCCTCGTGTGTAATCTCAAGTTCTCTAGAGGGCTCAGTGCTGCGGTGTATAACTGTTTATTTCTGACTCTTGTTACGAAATCGAGGAACGTAATCTGGATACGTTGGCACCCTATATAGTATAGAAGCACAGAAGTGACGGTGTTCCTACTACTAGATGACCCAACATAAAGTCAGCCGCGTAACATTTTACTGATTACCAGCCCCCTTGAAACTTAACAATCCTCCCATCATCCCCCCGCTCAGGGAACTCCATCCCAAGCATGTCCGAACACATTACTTGCAGATCTCCTGCCTGCCTAGCAGAGAGAGAGAGACCAACTCCTCACGGCGTCTGTTAACTGTAAGAGACGGCCGGCATCTTGACGACTGACAAAGTTTTCCTCTGGCAGTCATCGGGCATGACCCGGAAGCTGCAATCAAGCGACAGGAGCAAAGACGGCCCACTTTTAAAACGCCACGCAAGTCAATGGTCCTACTACTGTGCTAATAGTTTGTGCGACTCTACAAAACTGACATTAATATCGTAATGAATAAAATATGTCACGCTGGGTTATGAGCCTGGCTAGTAATCTAGAAGTTCTCGGTTGGATTTCCAGGCAGCACCACAAAATCGAAGAGCGTTTTTCAGCCCCCAGATCCACTCAACCTTTAGAAAAGAGTACCTTAATATGCTGGGGTAAAAATAGTGGCTTAAGCATAGTGCCATTGTGTCATACATCAATAGGGTTCCACCTGGGATCGTAACCTGCCTGCTTCCCCTAAGCTACTAAATGGTATAAAAGCATTACCCTACATTCAAAAACACTGTATGGACTTTGTGGCTTGTCACCACTCAATTATTCTTCCCTCCAGGCGTTTCCAATTCCTGATTCGCCTCCTTCCCATTCTAGTAACCCAAATCCGCTTCCAGCTTTTGTAGTCGTTGCGTTCTTGGTATTCTTACCCGACTGACTTTTCCCACTCCACTATACAGGATTCTCTTTTGTTGCCTATCTCCACTCATTCCCTCCACTTCACTGACCAGCCAATCCCGTCGCATCTAATAAATCGTATGGTAAGTCCTCCTTCGAATATGCTATATACTTCAGCAAAAAAGGGATCATTATTACTAAAACTGTCTCAACCCACAAAAAAAGAATCAATGAAAGAAAGCAAATAACAACAGATATGAAATGTCAATGGAAACAAAACAAGAGTGTTGTAAATTAGCAACTTTCTTTAATTTGTGACGAAGATATTCGGGGAAAACAAGAAGAAGCAACACAAAACTATCGGGATATCACTCTCTGATTCCATATTATATACTCGTAATGCTTTTACAATTATTATATATATAGTAATTGGTATCGCTGTACATGATACCAAAACTCATGTAAGAATACAAGAGGGGATAAATTGCGGGTGCTTATATTTGAGTATTCGATCGATTATTAGAATGCAGTATACAGTGCTTTTTGTATACCGGAACAAAGACTGCCGTGTTTATGTTTGTCAGTGGACAGCAACAAGACCTAATAAGAGAAGAGGGAGGCAATATACATGTAAAGAATCGAAAAGAACATAAATACTTTGAGGGAGGAGGGGGGAAGTTTGACAGAGGACAATTCTGGTTACTGAAGTCAGGGAAATAAACAACATGTGAAGGAACGCTGCTAACCTTTTAAACGGTATTCGATGATATAACAACATTACCAAGGAAAAGAAATAAATGTTCAAGTAGGAAAGGAAATGGTCTTTTCACCTGAAATTGGTCAACATAACTTACATCAAATTTCGAATGATAATAGCCTTAGAATGATCGGTTTCGCAGCATCACTTGGTTTTGTGATTGGTGGTATAATGTTTACAATGTTTAAATCTAAGGATGTATACACACTCGAGCGCGCGCGAACACACACAGGGGTGCTATACCCTGTATATGTATATATATATATATATATATTATAACGATTCATAATAGCGTCCTATCAGAGCGTTATATGAAAGCTATAGACAGTACGAGTGTAACGCCGTAAGAAAGATAGAGAGAGCGTATAATCGCAGCCATCTCACTCTAACCACGTCACCGCTACATTAGAATCCAGTTCAAACATGTAATTTTACTCAAAGCGAATTATCAGTTCAACCTGCGATAACTTCAAAAGTTGTAAATATACGGCAATTCTGAAAACAGCATTGTATTCAGCAAGGAAAGCTTTATAAGTAACCGCAAGCTCAGTTAATATAATTAACAAATAAAGAAGTTATACGGATGACGCACGCCAACAGGAATAACGAGAGAATTATGCTACGTAGGAATAAGGTGTTCACACACACACACACACACACACACACACACACACACACACACACACACACACACACACACACACACACACACACACACACACACACACACACACACACACACACACAGATAAAGACCTAAGCAACAATATTCTGTTGTCAGATATTCGGAAACACATTTGCAAATACCGGTAATCAGTCGATTTGCAAATACAGGAAGTACGATTTTGACAAGAATTTCTCTGCCGTTTGGAACCTGTCACAGTGTGTTTGACCGACTTGTTCGAGATTGTCGAAACTGGAAAAACGCATGATTTATTTGTACAACCAATCAGCAGCCCGTATTTAAAACAGACGCCAGCTAAAAGCGAGGGGTAGAATCACTCTTCGTTCGCTACTTAAACACACTAGACGTATATAATTCACGTACAGACATTTTTAAATTACACAACAGTGCAAATTTAAGTTCTAAATCGAGAAGTAGTCCGCAGTGTAGATGAATTAACAACATTCAATAACACTAGCTGCGTAAAACAACCGTTAATTAATTAATTAGTTAATTAATTAATCAATCAGCCGTGAAAGACCTGTGCTACAGAAGGCTACAGCATCTGTAATTGCCAGGGCATCTTCAACCGCATTGATCAATCCATTCTTCTGTGCAACACCATCGAAAGGAGGACCTCTACAGATTCCTACCTTCGGTCAACGCATCAAACAGTAAGAAATAGATTCATTGATCAATGACATAAGCGCTATACAAATTAATAAAACAATAAACAATTTTAAAAAGACACTAAGAAAAGCACACATTGTATTTTAACTACTATAAGATTAGCTCTAATATATTATAGGAGTGTTGAATGGAAAGTGGTGTGTAGTATTGGACGTGCAAATTATTGCAGACCTGTTCTTTAGCACTGGTTTGGGAGATAGAAATCTCTTAATCAAACCAGATAAGAGCTATAGGTCGTTTGAGCGTCTTAATCATTACTTTCCACACTCACTCAATAATTATAAGGTTAGGGTAGAATTAAGTCCTACCAATAACAATTTAAAGTTTAAAATCATTGATTAAACATTAAATAAAATAATCAAGCAAATCTTAAAGTGTCGTTTGTAACGATTCCCCTTGAAAACCACAATCACTGAACGAATCCTGAGAAAGAGTGTCTCCATGCGCTGAGCTAAGCTGAAACCGTGTCATTTGTATCTGGGATTTGTTCTGGCGCCCAGGTAAAGTAATATCACGGGTAAGTAACTTTTTATCTAACATCACAAATATTAGATAATTGTGTTAGACGTAAGGGAGCGTTGTATAGATTTGGCGCCCAACGTGGGGCCTCGATTAATCTCGATTAAACACAAAATTATATAAATAAAGTTATATAATTTGGCGTTGCTTTTACCCAAGTGATAGTTAAATTGTAATATTAATAAAATAGAAAAGAAAGTTGAATTCAAGGTTACAAACAACTATTAAATAATTGTTAAATTTATTTGTTAATAATAAATTTTAAAAATGGTTAAATCATCAGCAGTAGATATGGCAGCAATTGAGCAAATGTTTAAACAGTTGACCACTAAAATGGATGATACAAATAATAAAATTGATAGTAGAAGTAGTAAACTAGAAAGTAAAATTGAAAGTACAAATAGTAAATTATCAAAGAAAATTGAAGACAATAATAAAAGTTTAGAAGTAAGTAATCAAAAATTAATAACAGATGTTAATAATAAAATTGAGCAAACTAATAAATATTTGTCCAGTGAAATGAAACAAATAAATGAAAATTTGTCTAGCCAAATAGAACTAAGTAGTAAAGAGGCTACATTTAAAATAGATGAGGAAATAGCAAATTTAGCTATTAACGTAGCTGGTAAAATAGATGAGAGTAATAATAGATTTGATAAGCATACCGAAGAGGTTAAAACTACCTTAGAAGAATTTAGAAAACAAGTAAACACTAATTTTCGCCGTCAAGACGAAAAGCTAAATAAATTTAGAAATGAATTACATGAAAGGTTAGAACAGAAAGTAACCCTCATTAATCAACAATTCAGTGAAGTAACAGCTGAACTAAAAACACAAACACTTCTAAATAAAGAAGAAATCCAGACTACTAGGGAAGAGTGTACCCAACTGGGTGTAAATATTAATGAAGTTAAGAAACAGGTAGAGAGTAAGGCTGACAGTGACGAAGTACATAAAAAGGTGGAACAACAGTTAAAGGTAATGCGGGATGATCTGACTAAAGCGATGAAGTCACAGCAAACCAAAGTAGTGAGGTGTGGCGGCTATAAGGAAGAACCGGAAAACCTTGCATTTTCAGGTAACCCACATGAGAATCCTGTGGAATTCCTAAAGCTGTTTGAAGCGTATGTAACTCGTGTAAATCCACTGATGGACGACGAGGATAAGAAGGACATGTTAGGCCGATTTCTCAAGAATTGGGCAGGTACATGGTGGAAAGTCATCTCGGACAGAGTCCAAACCTACTCAGACTTCAGAGAAAAATTCCTTGCACAGTACTGGAACGTTCAGATACAAAGAAGGGTACGAGATCATTTAGAATTTGGTAAGTATCACCCGTCAATGAATATGACAACTACCAATTATGTGCTAAATGTAATGGCGCAAGTTAAACATTTAACACTACCAATAGAAGAGAGAGACCTAGTATATAAGCTAGCTCGTCATTTCTCAGAACGCACTAGAGTAGCAACCACAACTAGAGGAGTGGATACTTTAGAGAAGTTCATTATGGTTGTAGATGAGTGTCTAGATTTAGAGAGGGACCTACAGCGGGTAAGTAATCAGCTGAGTAACTACTCTAGAGGCGATCAGCAAGAACCAACGTTCTACTCAAATAGGAGGAGAGACAATGAACGTATGAAAGAAAAAAGGTTTACCCCATATCCGGGTAATAAACCACAAAATAGACCGGAAGTGGAGGATAAAGGTAGAAGTAGAAGCGTAGAAAATAAACCTAATAAAGGGTATAAAGTGTGTAAAACAACTATAACCTCTACCGAGCAGCAACCGTCGACTAGTAAAATGAATACGGGAAACGGGAAGCCACTGCAGGTAGAAAAGAAACAAAACTAAACCTACCATTACCTGCAGTGAAATCACAAAAGAAAACAGGTAAGAAGAACGTAGCTAATAATATAAAACAAGTGAGCGATAGGGAGTTCTTGTTAAAAGAGGAGCAAGAAGTGGGTAGAAACCATTATCCTGAATATCCGGAAATAGTTTGTAAGATCAGTAATCTACTGGTACGAGCGCTTATTGACACTGGCAGTGAAGTTACCTGTGTTAGCTCAAAGTTTGTAGATAATTATCAGTTGCGAAATTGTCCCAGACTACCCGTAAAACATTGTAATGTACAGGGAGCCACTGGAGCCAAAATGCAAAAGATAACTGAACAAATATATTTACCTGTCAGTATAAATGGTAACCAAACCCAAATAGTAGCTCTAATAGCCCCGAAACTCATTCATGATTGTATTATTGGGGTAGATACGTTGCTTGAATGGAAAGGAAAAATAAATTTTAAAAGAAATACCATTACGATGGAAATAAATGCTAATAAAATAAATGTAGTTATTAAAGAGTTTAAGCATTGGAACTCGGTAAGTGTCGTAAAAGGGTATATAGAAAAACCTGTAGTTGACGTTAGGAGTGACCAGCACTGTATTGATAGTACTCCAGAAATCAATATTGGGACTGAGTTGAACAACGAGCAACAGAACAAAATTCAGCAACTCGTTGGTGAGTATAGTGATGTGTTCAGAACAGAGCCTGGAAGAGCTAGGTTCTATGACCATCAGTTGACACTAACTGAAAATGCATCATTTGTACAAAGGACTTATCCAATCCCTCTACATTATAGAGAAGAAGTGGAGAAAGAAATCCAACAAATGTTAGCGAATGGAGTTATAGAGAGAGCAAGTAGTCCCTATATAAACCCTTTAGTAGTTGTCACCAAGCCGAACGGGAGTATCCGATTATGCTTAGGTGCTAGGAAGTTAAATTCTTTATTAGTACCAGATTACGAGTGCGCTAGGAGTGTGGAAGAATTGTTTCAAAAATCTAATGGGGTTAAGTATATGACCAAACTAGACTTAACATCAGGTTTTTGGCAGATTCCCATCAGAAATTGTGATAGAAAGTATACGGCATTTTTGTATAAAAATAAGTGCTACCAATTTAAAGTGGTACCTTTTGGCCTGAGCACCAGCTTAGCAGCAATGGTGAGGTGTTTAGACAGTGCCTTAGGTAATGAGGTAGAGAAATATACATTAGTGTTCGTAGATGATATTCTATGTGTATCACAAACATTCGAGGAGCACTTAAAGCATTTAAAGAATATTTTTGAAAAATTAAGATCAGCAAACATGACGCTGAATCTAAGGAAATCAGAGTTTGGTAAGGAGGAAATTAACTTCTTAGGTCACCGAATCTCAGTGGAAGGCATAACCACGGACCCAGAGAAGGTAAAAGCCATACAAGAATTTCCAACTCCAAAGAACTGCAAGCAGCTAAAGTCATTTCTAGGTTTAGCTAACTACTATCAAAAGTTTACAAGTAAATACGCGGAAAGTACTGTTCCATTGTTAAAGTTGTTAAATAAAGGTATTAAATGGAAGTGGACAAAGGACCACGATGAAGCACTGCAACAAGTGAAAAGTCTTTTTATAAATACTGTTGTATTAAATCATCCAAGAATAGGAGAAAGATTTTACTTGCAAACAGACGCCAGCAATATTGCTATTGGAGCACACTTGTATCAGATCGATGAGAAGGGCCAAAAAGCTGTATTAGGATTCGTAAGTCGCACAGTTAAAGGGGCAGAATTAACCTATTTCACGACAGAAAAAGAGCTATTAGAGATAGTGCATAGCCTGTCAAAGTTTAGAAGTTATATTCTGGGTGCTAAACTTACTATAATCACCGACAATAAGGCGTTAGTGTTTTTATTAAAGTGTAAATTGCTAGGTGCTCGTCTGACTCGTTGGATCTTGGCTATACAAGAGTTTCAATTTGAAATACAGTATTGCAAAGCGAAAGACAACTTAGTAGCAGATGTACTCAGTAGAAATCCACCATTAGAAAACAACATGGAAACAGGTAATATTAAGTATAGTAGCAATGATATTGGTATTTACGCAGTAAAACATATAACGAAACCTGAAAGTAGTTAGACGACTCAAGGAAATAGGGACTCATCAACAACAAGACCCTAGGATTAGTGTAGCTTGGAGGAGTGCAGTTACCAACTCCAAATCAGGATTTTATTTATACGACGGTAAGCTATATAAGCTATGTTCCCATAGGAGAAAGAAAAACAAAATATTGACCCATAAAGAAATAATAATTTGAGCCATAAGGTATGATAGTCAAACCAGGTCAAATAAAATAAATAAATAATTGTTTTGAATGAATATTAATAATAATAATAATAAATTATTATTTAAATAAATGTAGTGTTGTTATTTAAAATATTGACATTAATTAATACAAAATGATGATTAAAAATGATCATATAAATTTCCAATATACCATGTTAGGTTAAGAAACATTGTAATCTTTAGTTATAAGATAGATGTAAGTAACATTGTATAAGTGCAAGTTTTGTGCGGGAAAAAGTGCTAAAGTAAATGTGCAAAATTTTTAATCAGTGTAAAACTGTACGTTAGAAAAAAAATTAATGATTTAAATAATCAATTTTTTTTATACCGAGTGGGGGTATATATAACGATTCATAATAGCGTCCTATCAGAGCGTTATATGAAAGCTATAGACAGTACGAGTGTAACGCCGTAAGAAAGAGAGAGAGAGAGCGTATAATCGCAGTCATCTCACTCTAACCACGTCACCGCTACATTAGAATCCAGTTCAAACATGTAATTTTACTCAAAGCGAATTATCAGTTCAACCTGCGATAACTTCAAAAGTTGTAAATATTCGGCAATTCTGAGAACAGCATTGTATTCAGCAAGGAAAGCTTTATAAGTAACCGTAAGCTCAGTTAATATAATTAACAAATAAAGAAGTTATACGGATGACGCACGCCAACAGGAATAACGAGAGAATTATGCTACGTAGGAATAAGGTGTTCACACACACACACACACACACACACACACACACACACACACACACACACACACACACACACACACACACACACACACACAGATAAAGACCTAAGCAACAATATTCTGTGGTCAGATCTTCGGAAACACATTTGCAAATACCGGTAATCAATCGATTTGCAAATACAGGAAGTACGATTTTGACAAGAATTTCTCTGCCGTTTGGAACCTGTCACAGTGTGTTTGACCGACTTGTTCGAGATTGTCGAAACTGGAAAAACGCATGATTTATTTGTACAACCAATCAGCAGCCCGTATTTAAAACAGACGCCAGCTAAAAGCGAGGGGTAGAATCACTCTTCGTTCGGTACTTAAACACACTAGACGTGTATAATTCACATACAGACATTTTTAAATTACACAACAGTGCAAATTTAAGTTCTAAATCGAGAAGTAGTCCGCAGTGTAGATGAATTAACAACATTCAATAACACTAGCTGCGTAAAACAACCGTTAATTAATTAATTAGTTAATTAATTAATCAATCAGCCGTGAAAGACCTGTGCTACAGAAGGCTACAGCATCTGTAATTGCCAGGGCATCTTCAACCGCATTGATCAATCCATTCTTCTGTGCAACACCATCGAAAGGAGGACCTCTACAGATTCCTACCTTCGGTCAACGCATCAAACAGTAAGAAATAGATTCATTGATCAATGACATAAGCGCTATACAAATTAATAAAACAATAAACAATTTTAAAAAGACACTAAGAAAAGCACACATTGTATTTTAACTACTATAAGATTAGCTCTAATATATTATAGGAGTGTTGAATGGAAAGTGGTGTGTAGTATTGGACGTGCAAGTTATTGCAGACCTGTTCTTTAGCACTGGTTTGGGAGATAGAAATCTCTTAATCAAACCAGATAAGAGCTATAGGTCGTTTGAGTGTCTTAATCATTACTTTCCACACTCACTCAATAATTATAAGGTTAGGGTAGAATTAAGTCCTACCAATAACAATTTAAAGTTTAAAATCATTGATTAAACATTAAATAAAATAATCAAGCAAATCTTAAAGTGTTGTTTGTAACGATTCCCCTTGAAAACCACAATCACTGAACGAATCCTGAGAAAGAGTGTCTCCATGCGCTGAGCTAAGCTGAAACCGTGTCATTTGTATCTGGGATTTGTTCTGGCGCCCAGGTAAAGTAATATCACGGGTAAGTAACTTTTTATCTAACATCACAAATATTAGATAATTGTGTTAGACGTAAGGGAGCGTTGTAATATATATATATATATATATATATATATATATATATATATATATATTTATATATATTGTAACGTAACGCGGGTATTATCGAAAGTCTCTAATAATGTATTATGCTTCCTAATTAAGCCCCACGTTAGTACGTCAATCTCTAACGTACCGCTTGTATAAAAGGTTTCCGCCTCTCCAAGAGTGTATTGCAATTACAGGTTTATAGTTAATTCAGCCCCACTGTTGTAAGCGCCAATTTGTAACGTAACGACTCTGAGGTATTTTAGAGTTATATTATATGCCCCACGTTGTATGCGTCAATCTGTAACGTGTCGCTTATAATGCGTGCGTAACGTCCGTCTTTTTACAGTCTCGGATCGGTCAGAACACCTCTTAGCAATCGCCACTTATGAATTATAAGTACTAAGGTTTAAATAAATTTGATGGTAAAGTTACCCAAACGAAGCAGAAATCGAGTGTGTGTGATTTGGGTCAAGCTTAAGGAAGTTGTTTAGCCTTATTTGGAAGAGAGAGCGAGTACCGTTTGTTTACCCTCGGAGTAGACGATTTCTTAATTTTTTCAAATATTCGCCGTGAATGGGATCAGCTGATTTTGACATTAGTCTCCAAATATAGGTTAACCAAACGACACTGTTCCTTAATACTACCTGATGGATAGTCCTCTTCTTATTTTACTGAAATCTACCACAACTACCCTCTACAATAAAGAAGACACATTTTATTATTCAATATAAATTCTTAATAGTATTTATTTGTATAATATTGATTTTCTCTTCCGCCAACATACAAATATTACAATCGATCCTTTCAATAACTAATTCATGATATCGACTTCATTGGGTAAACATGGAATTATCATAAAATCTGGTTTTTACTGATTTTACAATTTTATCTTTTATTTAAACATCAATCAACATGTAATTCGTTTTATTTATTTCCCCAGGGTTAAGGGTAAGTTCTTTGTGTTATGAGATGGTCAGAAATGGATAATTATATACTACGCTTTACAAAATAAAATAATCAACTTCGAAAATTTGTTTATTCTTTTAGTACGTAGTTCCGGATTTGTCCGCGAGAGAGCAGATTATGTTTTATTAAACATATGATTACACTTTAGAAATTCCTGTACTGCACGACGATTTGATTTGAGGTTTTCTTGGTTAAATATTAAAAGAAATGTTTATATTACCTCTTTCCTCGAAGTTCTTACTTGTGTGAAGCGGTTTCTCGTGTGGTGTTCTTAGTTGTTTTGTAATTTCATGACCGTCTGTCAGATACCATCTCGTCAAAAACTCGAAACGCGGCTTGGCTAGGCCTGATCTTAAAAATGGTTTTTCACTTTTGTTATGGGGTAAAGCAAGTTACATTTGATATTTAAAGTAGTGGTACATAATGTTTATACTGTTAGTTAAATTTTGTGATAATTTTGTACTGTTCCAAATGTTTCCAAAGGTTTTTTAATACAATTTTTGTCTCATAACGTTTTCCAACCGAACAGTTTTCAATCTCAATTTCGATTAAACAATACTTGTTATTCTGTTACTGTTAGTAACACATAATTTTTATATCATTTTTTATTGGTGCTGCTATTTACTTTGGAGTATATAGGCTGTTTTTAATTATTATAAATTTATTTTTGATTTACAGAAAAATAATTCTTTTTAATTTTGGTTTATTTCCCAATTTGATTTATATAATAGTTTTTCGTTTATTTTCTTATAACTTTAGATATAAGTCTTTAATATTATTATGAACTTAAAATGAATTTATATTTTATTTATTAATCTCTTATAGTATTCTTACACTGCACTATTTTCTTCTGCCATTTTCCTCATACAGTATTATTTTATTTTTTATTATCATCTTATATTTAACTCTTTTAATTTTTAACAACCCTGGGTTATCTTATATAATAACACAATTATTTTATTAAATATAAAATTAACATAGGTACTAAATTTTGTTGCCTACACAATATAAATCCTACAATCTAAACAAAATACATAATTTGTTAGTAGCACCACAGTCTACTATTATAATCTATAATTCCCACATCTACAGCACAAGTCTGTAAGGAGTTCCCTTCACATTCACTTATTTCCGCACTGGGTACACTATAACTCACTTGTCACTGTATATCACTTCAATGTCGTTTATAATGTTTAGTGATATAACTTAATTTATAGCTAGTTATAGTTTACCCATTTCTGACTTTTATGGTAGTATAAGAGTTACCATTTATTGGGACTGGGTTATGTAACGTTACAATATATATATATATATATATATATATATATATATATTACTTTAATATTTATAACTAAATTTACCTCAAGATATACTTTTTTCCTATTAGGAACATGTTTCGAGAGTTCCTGTACTCTCATCTTCAGCCTTCGCCATCTTGTTTCTGGTGAAGTATTTGTGTGTTGGCTTCTGGATGTTATTAAGGTAGTTTGTTGGTCTTTGGTTTTTTAAAGTTGCATTATTGTGTGTGGTTGTGGTATCTGTTTTTGTATTTTGTGTATTTTCGATGTTGAGTGCTTTGAATATTGTGTCATGTTTTGTATTGATTTGTATTTGTTCTGGTATTAGTTTGTTTTGTGTTTTATGTTTGTAAATCTGTAAATTTTCCCAAATGTTCATTATGGTTACAAACTTATACCAGAACAAATACAAATCAATACAAAACATGACACAATATTCAAAGCACTCAACATCGAAAATACACAAAATACAAAAACAGATACCACAACCACACACAATAATGCAACTTTAAAAAACCAAAGACCAACAAACTACCTTAATAACATCCAGAAGCCAACACACAAATACTTCACCAGAAACAAGATGGCGAAGGCTGAAGATGAGAGTACAGGAACTCTCGAAACATGTTCCTAATAGGAAAAAAGTATATCTTGAGGTAAATTTAGTTATAAATATTAAAGTATTATATACATCAAGAAACGGACTGTAGCAGAAAGTGATTGAAATATATATATATATATATATATATATATATATATATATATAATTATACCTGGAGATCGATATATGGAACAACAATGAACAAAATGTACCACGTTTTAATAAAGGCTAGGTACAGGTCCATTCTTATGGTGTCAGATGTTGTCGAGGGGCCAATGTGGACTCGGACCACTTTCTGATAATTGGACGCATCAGGCCTAGATTATCAAATATCAAGAAAAGGAAAAGGGTGTGACAAAGTAAATACAACATAGAGAAACAAAATATATCTGAGAATGACGTAAAGTATACGGAATTATTGGTTTGATGGAGAATGTAGGGAAGCAACTAACCAAAAAATTGAGGCTTACCAGAAAGTTTTTCAAAAGATGGGAACCCGTGGAGCCATGGAATAATACAAACGTTCAAGGAAGGCTGAAAAGAAAATACGTATGTAAAAAAAGAGAGTGGAAAACGAACCAACATTAAGAGATGGTGGCGAAGCCTTTTACCGCGGACTTGGCGGCCGCCCCCCGCCCACTCCTTCTTACTACTACTAACTACTTCTGCTATAAGCAACTCTGGTCCTAACAAATAACGTGTACTTATAGAAATAACGAAATAAAGGAGGCTACAAAATATTCGACTATTATACAAAATAGTCAACTGCGTAAGAAGGAAACCATTTAATCAAAGGGTGGTTGTTTGCAAGGAAGAGGATGGTACGGTAATATCTGGAAAACTTAATATCTTGACCAGATGGGGACTTCACTTTCACTCGTTGACAAGCAAAACTGCTCATGGAGATGCACAACACTCGCAGGAAGAAATAAACAGAAGATTAACTACGACATACGGAAATAAGAGCGAAGTAGAACCTTCGGATGAGGTAGCGATAGAGAACCTGAGGAATAATAAGTTGTATGCAAAACTTTTTAAAAGTGGAGGTATTAACTTAATAAAAAATCGCACTCGCTGATGTCAGCGAATTAGACTGGAGGAAGATCACCTCAAGAATGGAAGCGTAGTGTAATCTGCCCAAAGGGAGATCCTCTAGAGAGCCATAATTATAGAGGTATTACTCCATTTACAACTATTGACTACAAAATATTTTGTACCACGATTTATATGAGACTGCTTCCATATGTCGAAAAAGAACTTGGTCCCAGTGTGGACTTGGACTCAGTATTTAAATCTGCTATAGATAAAAAATATTTACTTTACGTGGTCTCAGGTCTTGCAAAAAACCAATTAATTTATTGTCAACACCCACCACTTATGTACAGTTTTTAAGCTTAACATTACATGGCAATTATGGATCTTAGTATCCCCTTAAAACTGATCCACTTGGTAAGAATGACAATGAGGGAGATGCACGGCGATTGTTTGAAATGAGGGAGAGTTTGAAAAGTCGATTGTTTTAGGTATCTGGGTTCAACAGCGGCATCAAATACTACAAATGAGATCCAGCAGCGAGACTCAACAACAAACAGATGCTACTTTGGATTGTTAAACCAGGTGAGAAGCAGATTAATATCAAGATCAACAAAATGCATCCTATATTAAAGTTAGGTAAAACCAGTCTTGACATACGGTGCAGAAACATGGACAATCACCAAAGTAAATGAGAAATGACTATTAACTTTTGAGAGAAGGATATTACGGAAAATTTATGGTCCAGTGTGTGTGAAAGGGGTGAATAGCGGAAACATTATAATCAAGAATTATCCGCAGTCTTTAGGTATGTAGTCATTACAAAATATATTAAACTATCAAGGTTGAGGTGGACCGAACATTTGATTAGGATGACGGAGGATGAAATACCGAGGAAAGTTTAGACAATACAACTGAATGGAAAAAGAAAGGGAGGCAGGCCAAAACTGCGATGGGTATGATGCGAGCAATGATGCCAAACTATTTGTACTGAGGGACTGGAGAGCCATCGCGTCAGATCGGGACCGTTGAAGAAGGCTTCTGGAGGAGGTCAAGACTCAGCAATGAGTTGGAATACCGGGGACGATGATGATGATATTCAGATTTCGATTAAAATTTCCTTTAATTTGATCCCTCGCATGGATTTTTGTGACTTTTTTACAATTTCGAAAAAATAAGAGAATTAATGGGTAACAAAGAAAGACTCAACGAATTCAATGCGGATGATCATCAGATGCGGATGGATGATCAGTGTATGCCAAAGAAAATCCTCAGAGAGCGCAAGTCTAAAAAGCAGAAAGATGATGCGAATTGGCATAAGATGGTTGGATGATGTGCTGGGAGATCTAAGAAGAATGGATTTGATGAGTTATGCTTGTTAGCTTGTTAGGACACACTGGAGAATATTGGTGTTGGAAGCTAGGGCTCATGTTGGGCTGTAGTACTAAAGAAGAAAGGGTAACAAAGTGACAACGAATGACAACAGAGGAAGGAAATTATTATTTCAATTATGGTTTCGAGACGTGAACGAATGCCGGAGGACCGGCTCTAAAAAGTCTAAAATGACACTAAAGTAGTATAACGACACACAATACCAATTTAAATTTAATTTAAATTGTGTAGCCCCACGCTTTTCGGAGACAATTTATATAACGGTATATCTTTGTGTATATAGGTTGCAAATACAAATTTATTTGTGTTCGAGGAGCCCCACATTCTTCGGACGTCAAAATTTTATAACACTATAAATTGATACATTAAATTTAATTTAATTAATTTTACACATTGTAATTTAAATGTGTGTGTTATATAACATAACAAATTCAATTTAATTTATTGAATTGATTTCATGGGTGTAATCGTAATAAGAAGATGATACGTTATTTAAGTTTAAAATTGTTCCATAATTCATTTATTAAACAAAATCTTTGATATCGCATATTAAACATTGCCTCATTATTATATCGTTTGTACGAGGTTTTCGTACATAACTTGTTGCTAACAAATTACATACACAAGTTATATACACAAATCTTATTATCTAGTTTTATTTACTTTAAAATATTTATTTTGCACTCGGCTTAGCCTACTCATTGTGTGCTCATCTTTTTGCAATAGCTGATTCATTAGCTTCAAAAATGAATTTACTTCTATTCAAATTTCTTTTATATTACTTTGTTTTAACTTTCTACTGCATATGCATTCTCCTTTATCATCAAAGACTTTACTAATTACGTTAATTCAAAATTTAAATATTTCTCTTATCATTTATGTTTCTAATTACTAAATTTGATACAAGAAATATTATTCTAATTTTTATTCTACTTTTACATTTATGTATAATTTATTTATTTTTATATTGGTTGAATGTATTTCATTCCAAATTTAATTAGTGTCTTTCAAATGTTTATAATTACAATGGTTTTTTATCACCTCGTTTGACGTGGTTATTCATCTGTACGTCCTCCTTCTGGTCCTCTGGTCGTGTTCCACTGCATGTGCTGATTAGCTGATTAATAGTCGTCTCGTCTCACGTCATATGCTGCCGGTGTGTCCATAGACCTCATCGTATGTATTCTGCGGCTCTGGTTGGACATCTAGTTTGTCCTGTGACTCTCACTATAGATGAGAATTGGCGTCGTCGACTGACATAGCCTCCTGCGGCAACGGTTGAATCGAGAAGAAGAAACTTTATTAGCGCGACCTGGTATTTATAGTCAGGTCGTGCAAAAATTCCTGTCTGAACAATATTTGACCTGTCAGATTCTGTCGAGCGTCACTTTCCCCACTCTGGTTCAAGTCACAATTTTCGCCTATTTTCGTGAATTACGAAGTTTGTTTCACATCACTCGATGCTCAATCGATCACTAATTTTTATGTGATTACTATACGTTATAACAATAAAATCTGTTACGGGTGTATTTGTGAACTGCGGATAACGAAATAGTTACCCTTCAAAACTTGGTTGTACTCGTTAATCGGTTCGTAAATGTCCTTGTGTTGCGACTATTATTTATATTAGTTATTTTATCGTTTACTGTGTTGTATTTCAGTATTTGATGATTAGCAACGATTTTATAGGAACGAGAATTTAGTGTGTCACCGTCCGTTTGAAATCGGCGCGTGAATAATATTTGTTCAGTAATGGTCAAATAGATCGTATAAGCAGCCCACTGGATCTACTTTCGTGTCTGGATGTCCTTGCGCCCACTTCAAATTTTCTCTGCTGTTTCCTGTAATTAATAGTCTTTATAATTACTTTATTGGAATAAAATAGGACTGGTACGATTGACAAATTATATCTTTTATTCGTAATTTCTTTGAAACATTGGTCAAATTACCGTTTCATTAGTCGAGGATTTACAATTGGATGAGTTCATCCGCCGTAACAAATAGTCCGTAATAACAAAAAAATTCACAATATATATATTTTATGTTTCTCAGGTAATGGGTACTTGGAGTTGCTAGGAAAGATAGGAAATATGCTTCTACTTAAAAATACAATGCATTACAAAATATATTTACTTCTTATCGACTAACAAAATGTATATAATAATGTTTTCCAAAGTTGTTCGCTTACAGTTTGCAACAGTGCCTTCAGTAACACAACATGGCGGACTATTGAGTTCTCACCTCAGAAAATACGTTGTTTAAATTCCAATTAAAGTGTTTTAAATAAAGTCTTAGTTATAGTAGTTTATAATAATAGTTTGTATATAGCCTCCTTTATCTGGAACAGCTATGTTTTTTAGTGGAAATTGTATTGTGATGTTATGTAGTATTCTGCTGGAATTAACCAAAATTTCTCACCGTTGCCTTGTATATACGGAATGGACGCTTTTTAGTTGGGTATCTATTTTCTCAGATTCTCGTTAGTGTGTTCGTTTTTCTTGATTCTGGTGTCGTGTCATGTGTTGTCGATCTTTTCGGTATTACTTTTATCGGAATCGCCTCTCCTGGAGTAAGTTTTCACTCTTTTAATATTAATTTTTTACTGCCAGCTATATGCTGTTGAAGTTTTCAGTTTTATATCTAACAATCAACTGTCTCTCTAAAAATATTTAAATCTCCTTGGTGACCTAGCTTTTTGGTGTTTTTGATTGGTCTTGAGCCTTGACCCCACGTCATGTGACTAAGTTATTTTTGAAAATTGGCGTTTTTAATTTTGTCACCTCAGATTACGTTTCATTTATTTTGACTTAAATTTATTTTTAAGTAGTACCATTTTATTGTTCATTAAAATTAAATAGTTTTGATACTAATCTCGCCCCATTTTGGCCTCTTATCTACTGTTTTGGCAGGTTTATACTTTTGCGTTTTGAGGCATTGACCTAATCTTGTTTGACATTTTTGTTGTACGTCTTACAGATCTAATATCTTCTAATATTGTTATTCTTACTACTAAATATAATTCTGAGTATTACTACTTTACATACAATATCATCAATTTAAATATCTACACCTATTTTTCTGACAATAACAATAATACTGAAGCCATGTCAGCTTAGTGGCTTACTAAACACTTTACAATTATGTTCATTATCTATATTATGATAGCAATGGATGGTTTATACATCTCCCTCCATTAACATCTTTATATTTTATCAAAACCAAGCTTTTGTTTTTAGTTTTATTTAATTTAGTAGTGTTTATCTAACTATTTCAATGTTGCTTGGGTCTGGCTCAATTCCTTGGGCCTATATGTTTAACAGTTAGTTATTTCTGTACAATATCCTTTTTATAATATTAGATCTTTCCCAATTACCTGATTAACATTTTGAACAGTTTATGAACATTCTGTTCACTAAATAACTAACATTTTTTTTAACAAAACTTTTTATAACATATAAATTAATGGTGCACACAGGCTTCCATATTAACTATTTCTAATATAACTGAACATGGGTGTTTATTACCCTAACTCTTTTATATGTCACTATATCTTATTATTTAAATTATAGCATAGGCCAATAACTGTGCATTATTTAAAAATGAATAAGTGTTCAATCCTTATGAATAAATAATTATACATAAAATAGTACATTGGAGTTTACCAAAACACTTAATAAAAAAAACACTTTGTTACTATATTTTGGTCCTTATTTCCATATATGTGGTTCATAAGACCTTTATCACTTTAATGATAACCCCCACTGGCTTTCACTTCCCCACTGGTTTATATTATGATCTTTTGATCATCATTTAATTATTTTGGGCTCTCACTATTTTCACTTGTTTGAACTCATAGATTTACACTGGTTTCTTAAATTATTACATATTTTATTGTTATTTACTCTACTGCATTGCATTCTTAATTTTATATTATCTTTATTGGGTACTCCTATCAATTGTATTGTTTATTAAAAGAATGGGATTAGTTTATTCATTAAGTTGGGTCAATTTGTCATGTTTTTTGGTACAAACTTCTGTTTCTCAGTTCTAATTCTGGTTCTTTGCCTCTTCTCATTTCTTCTATTCAATGTTGATTCTTCTTGTGATATTCATAGTCGCCCGTTTCATTTTTCTTTTATTATCAGTCCATTTGTAGTTCGTGTTATTGTTCATATAGGATCTGTTCATTCCCCTCACCTACCATAACTATTGGGTTTTGTCACGTTATTAGAAATTTTTTTCTGTTTGTTCTTTTCTGAATTTCCTTTTATAACTACTGTTTCTTATATAATATTAATATAATCTTTTTTGGTTACTTTTGTTGGATGTTGGAATTGATAATTTAATGTTAGTTATGTACTTTTTAATAAGTTTTTTCCCTTTCATGGCTTGTGCTAGTACTTGTTATTTATATCTTATCGTGATAATATATCTTATATATATGTGATGAGATGTACCATCACAACGTAAATGGCACTTCTTTATGGTACTCACAAAAAGAGTTATTCATTTTTTACGTATAGTAATTGCACTTTTCGTCACATCTGTACGGTTTTTTAACAATAATTTATTTACCTATAATTTCTATACACTTTGGTGTCTTTTGTTTTATCCTATCGTACATAGTTTTCTTATAATAAAAATAAACATACAACTATTTTACTTGAAAAGGGTTGGTTACATTTCAGGAACGGACAGGTTTCACACACACCAACAAAATACGCGCGTACACAACGCTAGCGACAGGTGTGTCGAAAATGCATGTCTATGCATGAATTCTGCGCTCCCTATTTTTACTACGATCCAGCTTATGCAATCTGAATCATGTTTATTAATTTATATTTATTTATTTTTATTATTTATTTCATTTATTTTGGCAATGCACAGTACCGTTAATGTTTGTACTGTTGCATTAGATAGAACAAAACCCGGGATATAATGTAGTGGAATCAAAAAGAACAGCACTAAAGGAAAGGAAATTTACGAGAAGGAAAGTATGGGAATAAAACCACGTCGTCAGACTCTATATAACATATACAGGGAGAGGACATAGTAATTCCGTAGATCAGGGAAGATTGGACAGAGGTCTTCCTGAAGATCACCTGCAGCTCCTATAGCCTACGCTGGCGGGAGTGGCCCAAGGGTCACTCTCGCCTATTATTATAGGCCTACATGTCACTTTTTTTGTGCCAGAACTCGTTTTTTTGGTAAAATTCGTTTTCCGACAAGTACTCGTTTTGTGACTAACAAAAAACAAACATCCATTATCTACAATTTGTAGAGCATATGTTGTCATTCCTTAATACACTGTTTTTTGTTTTTTCATTAACCATAAATATTTGTATTTTCATTTTGTATTTTCTGTTGTTTTTTCCAATTTGTAAACTTAAAAACGTTAAGTTCTTTATTTTAAGTGTTACTCTGTTATACGCATTGTATTACACGTTTAATGTTATGTTTTCTCAACCACAGCTTTTATTTATTTTATCAGTAAACTAAAAACCCAAAACCATTATTACCTAACTACCAAATGAAAACAACACGTATTTTTGCTTTACATTAAGAAATAGGGCAATTTACAATTAGTACACTTCTTCTTTTCCACACCGTAATACAGTATATCGATACAATCGCATATTAAAAACATCGAAATGTATTGCGGGTACTCATACAGTTAAAATCATTTACTTGAATTCGCTTCGATAATTCCTAAATATCGGTATGGAGAACCATACATGACTTCCATATTCTAAGATTTATATTTAAAATCATTTTCGAAATGAAATATTACCATAGAAACTACTTCTTTCTACTTACTGCTTCAGCCTTAACCACAGTACTGTGGTCACTAACGTATACCACCTCACGTTATCGCACTCGATTTTCACTGATGATGGAAGTCGATGGCATTGCCGAAACGTCTGGTTTTGTAGAAAACATTGGACTACGGCCAAATATCCCGGGAAGGAATTTTAACAAAAACTACTTCTTTGTTGCCCATAACGTTGTACACATATATATAAAATATATGCATAAAATTAATGGCTTGTATAAGTTAATAATTGATCTCCATTAAGTAGTGCTCAAGTTTCCAAAGTTTTAATATTATGATGTCCGTAATTAAAACATCAGAGCAGGTTTAGTGTGAATGAGGGTACACTGTGGACAAAAATTTTCAACATTTCCTATTGAGCGTTGCTTAGAGTAAAGCTGCGAATCTACAGTGTATGTTTCACAGAACAAACACGCGAAAAAGAAGGAGCGCTCCGAAGTCACTCATGGACCCTCAGCATCTTGCAAAGGGTTCATTCCCTAAAGACGAAAAGTCTGTCTATGAATCGTTCCTCTGTAAACACGTGCAGTTACATTGCCCAGCGATCCACAGGAAGCAAATTGATGTCCATTTTTTCGGCTTGCACGCGTTATGTTGGTGTGGGTTTCGGCACTTTCCATTTAAAAAGCGTGCAAATGTAAGAAAATAAACATGAAATAAACATGAGTGAGGCCAGAAATAACGTGAATTGTGTGTGTGTGTGTGTGTGTGTGTGTGTGTGTGTGTGTGTGTGTGTGTGTGTGTGTGTGTGTGTGTGTTATCTGCCTTTTTATTGCTGTAGGCATAATAATAAAATGGAAACGTAAACATTACATAACTGAGATATGCTTACCTGCCACGAACGATATTTTATACATGGAGGAGTTCAGTGACATACACACGTACAGAAGAATTATATATATAAAGATATTAACTCATACATAATTTACATTAAAATGAAAAAATTATAATTTTATTCCCTGGCAACAAAATTATTTTATTTTTAACAATTACCATTGTTTGAAAAAGTTTAAACGAATTTTCAAGTACTTTACTCTTGTTAAAACGTAAAAGGTTGCAGGTAAACTACCCCTTCCCCTTAACCGATCTTCACCAAAATCGAACGTCCTTGAGATCTCTACAATTCAGGGACGTATGCAAAACATTATTTGATTCTGTTTGAATTTGCGGCTGTTATCGTTTGCCATAGAAAATACGCTTGATAAAAAAACGTTGCAGGTAAACCACCCCTTGCCCTTAACCGATCTTCACCAAAGACAATAAGTCTTGAGTACTCTACAAATCAGGGCTGTATGCAAAAAATTATTTGATTCTGTTTGAATTTGCGGCTGTTATCGTTTGCCATAAAAAATACCCTTGTTAAACAAACGTTGCAAGTAAACTACCCCTTTCCCTTAACCGATCTTCACCAAAAACAACAAGTCTTGAGAACTCTACAATTTAGGGCTGTATGCAAATAATCTTTTGATTCTGTTTGAATTTCCGGCTGTTATAGTTTGCCATAGGAAATACCCTTGTTAAAACATAAAACGTTACAGGTAAACTACCCCTTTCCCTTAACCAATCTTGACCAAAAACAATAGGTCTTGAGAACTCTACAAATCAGGGCTGTATGCGAAACTTTATTTGATTCTGTTTGAATTTGCTGCTGTTAACGATTTCCAAAAAAAAATTTCCCTTGATAAAAAAAAACCGTTGCCGGTAAACTACCCCTTTCTCTCAACCGATCTTCACCAAACACAATAGGTCGTGAGTACTCTACAAATCGGGGCTGTATGCAAAAAATTATTTGATTCTGTTTGAATTTGCGGCAGTTATCGTTTGCCATAGAAAAAAAATCTACACATAGACACACAGACAGACACACAGACACACAGACACTTTTCGAAAAACGACTTTTTTTCATGTTTTGAGTGTAATACAATCAGAATCTGCAATAATCTCGAACACGATTTTTTTTGCCATCACCATACTTCCATTTCCTTAAGGAATATGGAAGTAAAAAAGTATAGAATTTTGTCAAAGTGAAATAAAATGTTTCCATAGAAACTACTCCTTTGTTGTCAGTAACGTAGTACACATATAAAACTTATAAAAAATTATCTCGTCCCTCATCAACTACCATTTTAATTTATAGAAAATTACCCCCTTCCCCTTCAACTACTCTTTTCATTTATAGATATTTCATCTACCTTTCTACAGTGGATTATTATGACCTTCTTTTAAAGATACTTTATTTATCAAAATAAAGCACTTTACTCTTGTTAAAACGTAAAAGGTTGCAGGTAAACTACCCCTTCCCCTTAACAGATCTTCGCCAAAATCAATAGGCCTCACACACACACACACAGACACTTTTCGAAAAATTACTTTTTTCATGTTTTGAGGGTAGTACAATCAGAATCTGCCATTATCTCGAACACGATTTTTTTCGCCATGACCATACTTCCATTTCCTTATGGAACATGGAAGTAAACAATGTTTTTATATAAATTATTTATACTGTATTTTTAAATATAAATTTATAGACATCCCTTGCATGTAAAAGAATGATAAATTTCTCTTTTTAGCTATACAAATCTTTGTGTTCTAATTTCACGTGGATTTTGGTTCGTGTAAGACTTGAACAAAGTTGTTTTCACTGGAAATTTTCGTCCGTAATCTTCACTTTCAATTTTCCCCTGTGCGGCAATCGTGTGTGAGGCGGTAGTGTTCACGTTCCAAAATTTGGAGTTCCGATGTACGTAAGCTCACTTCACTAAATTTTCTCACTTCTTCCCTTCGCAGTTGATCGTATTCTTTCCATTTGAGTTTATTTACACGTAATAATTTCTGGAAAACAAAAACAAAAACAGGTTAAGTGAGGATTAATATTCAACATTTATAATAATAATATAGTAGTAGTAATAATAATGATAATAAGTAAAAGAAGAAGAAAAGACAAAGATAGCCATCATCATCATTATAACACTGATAATAATAGTAATTAAATAGCGGTGCTGATAACAACGATGATGATGATAATAATAATAATATTATAATTATTATTTTGCTTATTACTATTATAAAGCTTTACAAAGCCTCGTGTGTGTGTGGCCTACCAAGTATTAATCTCCTCAACTCAAGTTCTGTTATGGCCTTTCAAATTATGTCATAATGCGTTCCCCTTTTGTTGTTGTTACAATCGCTAAGCAAACATTATTACAGTTCAAAACATTTTTTTAGCCGTGGAGCTTTTGTTACCTTATCAGTGATATATTTTCAAAACAACTATCAATCTTTCAAATATTATAAAATAATAGTAATTTTGTTTCGCACAACATACAGAAAGAGAAAGCCTCGGTGTCTCCTGGACCGAGGATTGTGCTGGGCATGCAAAGCCCACTACTTGACTTCCAATAAAATCATTAAAGAATCCCTACGTATTCGTTCCCCGGACGCCACTATACGGACACTGTCCCGGAAATTCTATCGCGCACCGCCCGCTTTCAGGGTAATCACCTCATTAGCGCCCTCGGTCGCTACCAATCAGTGCCAGGTGAATCTTGGACCCGGCCTCGGCGAACACCCATCCTCAATTAAGTAATTAATTGAAGACCCACGGCCGGTAGCAGGCCACACCCTAAATATCCAACACCATCTGTGGTCCCTCGGCAGGAGCAGAGCTATCTGAAGCTCGGGACGCAGCACACGAGCGGGCGACGGGCATTCCCTTCGTCTCGCACAGCCCTCACTCTGACATAAAGTGCTGGCATAGAAAGATGGTTTGATTTTGGACGTATAATGTAATACATAGTATTCTGAGCAGAGCACAGCCGATGGCGAAAAGACTAAAAAACAAATTTGGTTTCAATTCGTAGTGGAGTTGAAATCTTAACACACACACACACACACACAAGAAATTACCTGTTTCGCCACCGCCAGGCCGGCTGCCTTCTGAAATAACTTGTAGCCGGCCCAAACGCCGCCCGCCGTCTGTAATATAAAACAACATAAAAATGTATTACAAATTATATGAAATATTGAGCGATTGTTAGACTGTTACAAACTGTGAGAGAGTATGAATAATCAAATAAGCCTACTGATTAGTTTATAGATACTTACTAAATAAATTATTTATTAATAAATTATTTTTATAAGAGCAATCAAAATAAACTTTTAAATTTATAATATAATTAAACTGTCATAATGAGCACTTCTGTTGCTTTACAACTTCACATTCCAGAATATGTTGACATTTCACCGCTGTTACATTTGTAATAGTGAAATTCGAATGTTCAATATAGGCCTAATCAAAACTAGAATTGATACTTGTACCGGGAGCGTAGGCCCAGCTTTCCTAGAATGTACAATTAATTTTTAATAACTGAAGATCTCAGCGTCTTCACTTACCGCCAACCCGGCGACGACGAATAGGCCTGCTGCCGCACAGGTTCCTGTTGAAGATAGATCGACTTTCATGACGTCTATTTAGCTCCTGTTAATATTCTTTATTGAAATAATTTGAAATAGTAATTGAATTTCCGTAGAAACACATTCATTATTAATGTAAATAATATAAATTTAGAATCTCTTATTGTTATTATACCAACGTACACATTGCGTACAAGAAATTGTTAAACAATTGGGTTCTTTGGAAAATATTAAAATTAGTAAATAAACAGAAGAATTAAGTATAATAAATTAAGCTATAAAATTATTAAAATTACTAACTAAACTAATAGTGTTTTGGAGCAGGCACCATATTTTAATTATTTAAGATATGATATCTCATATACGAAGGACAACGAACGATATCG
Source organism: Magicicada septendecula (assembly GCA_034769895.1). Taxonomy (NCBI): domain Eukaryota; kingdom Metazoa; phylum Arthropoda; class Insecta; order Hemiptera; family Cicadidae; genus Magicicada; species Magicicada septendecula. Next base: position 398,839,342 of record CM068371.1, on the reverse strand, counting down.
AGAGAAAGTTAAATAAATTTAGTTATAGGCTACCTGTGGCTAAATTTCTATAAGGTCGTGGCTGTGCCGACTTTAATGTATGGATATGAAACAAAATGTATGGACTCTTCTGCAAAAAGATATTTTAAAAATACAGCCCTCGGAAATGAAATTTTTAAAAGCAGTTAAAGGATGCAGTTTGAGAGATCACATACGAAACGACGACATAAGGAAGGACCTGAAGTTACAGTCGGTTCTGAATAGAATAAGGGAATACAGGCAGAATTGGCAATCCCATGTGGAACACATGGTAGACACGCGTATTCCTAAACAAGCGTTTGAATATAGGCCAGTGGGAACGAGAAGTCGTGGAAGACCCTGGAAAAAATGGTCAGAGACTCTGTGAAGTCGTAACGGGCTATAGTCCAAGCCATGTAGTGAAGAAGAAGAAGAAGAAGAAGAAGAAGAAGAAGAAGAAGAAGAAGAAGAAGAAGAAGAAGAAGCAATTAAACTGTAACGTAATAAAACTTTTTTAGCCTGAACACGTGTAGGCCTACACTCCTTTGATGATGTCCCTGGATTCGTCATGTGTTTAAGTCTGATGTGGTCCATCACTGTGTGTGTGTGTGTGTTGAGTTTATCATATTTGTTAAATATGATAAACTTCTATAAGGCTATATACAACTTAATTTCTATCTCACTTGTTATATATCAGCATTCAAATTCGTCTGTCACACTACATAGATGCTTGAGAACACCCGATTATACAGTACAATCTAAATACCAAACAGCTAAAACTTCACACCAGACTAATTTCTTACAAAACTGTTTCACACAAGTCGTTTTGTTCTCTCAAAACCAAACGATTCGGTCATATTACGAACAGGCATCCTCAGTGGGTCTAATGTAACGCCTCTAACCTAATTTCTAATTATAAAATGCAATTTTAGAAGTGTACCAGTAGGAGTGAGCTGATGTAGCTACTCGCAGGGTGATGGGTTGCCGGCCACCCTATTTGTTACTGCATCTGCACTACACTATGCCATTAAAGTTTCAGATCAGCGAGGAACGGTATTAAATAAAACAAGACAAATATGCGCTTTCACTGATCATGTTCTGATAATAGCTAGAGCAAGACAACGGCTGTTTGGAGTTTACAAGCAGCTAAATCAAAACTCTGCTGGATTGGGACTGAACGTAAATATGAGTAAAACTAAATCATGCTAACTTCTGCATCAGAAACAAGAAGAATTCTCATAAATTATGCATAAAAATATTCATTTTATGCGGTTAATTAGACCAGGTACCTGGGTACCTGGATTTGGCACTCTTCATTGAGTGCATAAACACGACAGTACATGACAGGATACAAATATGAAATAGGGCGTCGTATGGTAACAGTAGACTATTGAGAAGTAAGCTCATTAGTCAAAACACAAAAACTAAAATATATAAGACACTTATCATACTGGTTGTTACTTATCGAGGTAAGACGTGGACATTGAACAAGAAACACTGAGAAGGTTTGAAAGAAAGACTGCACGACGTATTTGTGGTTCGATTAAGGGAGATGATGAATAGAGAATAAGAAATAACCAGGATCGATTAGGTATTGAGGCATTTGGGCATCGTAAAATTCATAAAGGCTCAACGAATACAATGACCTAAAGAGAATGGGTGATCAGCGTATACATAAGAAGTCCTGAGGGCACAGGCGTATAAAAGCAGAAAGATGGGTCGACCTAGAATAAGACGGTTGGACGAGAGCTGGAAGATCTCAGAAAATGGATGTGAGGGGTTATGCTGAGATGGCAATGGATAGGAGACATTAGAGAAGATTGGTGTTGGAAGCCAGGGCTCACGTTAGAAGTGCTAAAGAAGAAGAAGAGAACCTAGCTACTCGCAGGTTAGGATTATTCAATTTTAATTGAACACTTGAATGTCAAAATAATCCCATACTTGTTAAGATAATCACTTTCACGATTGTGTATGTGTGTATGTAAACTTGCGTCTTATCGTTTGAATGCCTTGTAATTTCTGAAATCTAAACAATAAAAAGTTATCTATGAAATATTGAAGTGTGTCTGCCACAATGATCACCTTTTAACTTTATAGCGTTGAGATTCAGCATGTGCTGCACAAGTGATAATGTTTCATGTTCTTCTCCATGCAACCTTAAATTAGAATTCGTGGATAACTATTTCCTGAATTCGTGTGTTCATCCTTTTCACTCTTCCTGTCTTTAAATGTCCTATATCATTTAATTCTCTATTCCATAGACCAGGTAAAATAAACTTTAAAAAGGAATGGTGCGTTTTATTGAATTTAGCAGAGATACACATTTGTACTTCCAATACTTGTAGTAATAGAAGCCTGTTGAAAAGTACTTACTATCCGAGAAGCCGATGAGTCCAGCGATTTATGTAGGGAGGAATATACTCTACTGGAAGGGATAGGGGGTTGAAATGGACGTTATAGTTACCTCTAAGTAACTTTTTTGTAAATACACATTTTATCAAAATCATTGTGAAATGGGGGAGTCCCCCCCCCCTAATATGGTCACTTCAAACGAAATTGTAGAATAGTTTTGTGTTGTGAATATGGTAAAAAAATTTATATCATGTTATGCAGGATCACGGACTCTAAAATTAATTTAAACTGTAACTGTACCTTACCAGAATGGTAATTTTTCTTTAATACATACCACAAATGAACATTGTATATTTTAAACCGTAAGTGAATATTATTAAAAGAACAATGACCTGACAAACACATATATGATTTTATTCTTGTACGTCAGTAAACTTACTGTGTTGATAATAGCAAACTATGTTTGTATCATCACTCATTCCTATCATTTATAATTTAGGCCTTTAAAGAATGGTCTCCAACTTTCTATAATTTCCTCCCCCTCAAAAATGCTTCCGCTCTTGAACTTATGTGACCGCTGGAACTAACGAAAATTCACGTCTTAAAAAGTTATCAGAAGTTAAGAATGTGGTCGTCATAATTTCAGTATTTTAGCCAAAATTTTGACTTTTCAACCTCAGTTGTAGTTACGAGTCACTTCATTCCCACTCAACACAATTTGCATACCTCTACGTCTCTTCCACCTGCCATCTCCACTTATTCCTGTCTCTCATCTTTCCCCTTCACACCCTCACGTCCATCCTGTCGATGTCCTCTATTACCTTCTCTTCGCATTCTATTTTTTGCCTTCTTTTGTCTTTTCATTCTGCTGTCTTCATTTAAAGTTGTTTGATCTTCGTGCCTATATACTGCCTGCCTATACCAATTAAGAAAACATAGACCACTAATGAGACCTGTAGCAACATACCAGATTTGTGAAGATCAGCTGAAGAAGTTTGGGTAACAGCTGGTTGTCACTATCTGTGCTCTGGCAGCCACAAAAGTTGCAAAAAAACCAGTTTTTGTGTTTCTACGCACACTACAGGTCAAAACCAGGTGCTGACGCGAAAAGTCCTCTCTTTTTATTTACAGGATGCGAAAACAATTGTATTATTACTTATAGCAACATAGCAGTGAAACACATTAACAAACCTTACGAAGTGTATTCTATTATTCACATTAAACATAGAATATCGCTACAATAAATAATTAACATACTCTCATGGTTTTCATTCTTTCGCGCGTTTTTCGCGCTCGCACCTGTTATGAGCGTAGAAACACAAAAAACACAATTTTTGCAACTTTTATGACTGCCAGAGCACAGGTAGCGATAACCGATTATTATCCCAGATTGGAAGGAGACTCACGACGTCATGAACACGGGAATCTAAAAAAACCATAAAATTTAGATTTTGATTGTAGAACAGAAAAGTGGACATATCAAATTACAGAGACCGAGGAGCTGTGACGGATACAGCGAAGAAGGCCGACAGCGTTGATAAGGAAGATCGTCAAGTAGCGAACGACATATGAAAAACCTATAGTAAGTGGGAGGACCATGTGCGAGAGTAGAAGCTTTAAAATTGGAGAGGAATGATCGATTAAAGACAAGAGCGGATCGAACATTAAAATTTGTAATTAAGACAATACGACATGAAATCAGGTTGAGTGATAATCACGCGAGCTCCATTGTAGTTTCCGATTGAACGAATAACCTAATAACGTTAATAAAGTAATCGATTACAGTACATTTAAAGTAACTACAAATCCATTAATAAAGGATTTATTTATTTATTTAAAATATAAATAATTACTTTGTGTAACACTAATTTTTTACAAAAAAAGTTTCTAGGGAACAAACGAAAATTGAAAAAAATTAATCCTAATTTTATGTGACTTACCCCCTTCCTCCACCATTTATATGTCTCTTTATCGTTCACATTTCATTTTTAGTAATTCACACACACACACACACACACACACACACACACACACACACACACACACACACACACACACACAACATTCCGTTTTGATGTTTCAATTGTGACAATCATAATATTAAAAACTTAATCATAAGTGTTATTTTACTGAAGAATTTAAGCGTCCGGTTGATATATATTTTTGGAGACAACAAAACTTACAAAACTCTAGAAAATTTTTAGCACTTGCTCCAGCACTACCAATTAGTATGGGAATATTAATTAATATAACATATTGTCTACGTCTGTAACTTTCGATAATTTTTCTGTGTTAATTTGTTTTTATTTTATTTTGTTTATATGTATACAGAATAAGCTGTTTCTTCGTACTTTATGTTGTACGTTGACAAACATCAGAACGACATTGCAAGTGATGTTAACTACGATGGTAAGGGAAAATGCAGCATCCGTAACGAGAAGGCTCGAATCTGCGACCAGCATGCGTGCTGAAATCATTCGTACCGGTCACTTTGTCAGATAAGATTTCCCTGCGTATAGGGAGCGGTCTACATTCGGATGAATGCACAAATAGTAATAATAACAAGCCATAACGAAATCAATAACGCCATCTGCAGAGGAAAACAATATTGCTTTAAATATTTGTGTATTGAAAAGAAACTTTTATTTATTTATTCGTAAAATATTTTAAAGTGAACGCCAAGACATAGATGTTTTAATTTATTATGTTTGTACCTTGTGGAATCAGTACGGCTGAACTAATTTAAAAGAGACGCCAAACGATTCCTATTTGTCTGAAAGTTGCATAGAATGTAAAACATTTGAAAAATTTACAAAGGGTGGATCTATATACGATTTTTTTTATGGTTACATGTCACGTACATGAAATCTATAATAAAGCTGTATACGGTAGCATTCTCTAAATAAAAACAAAACATTTTGACTTTTGTATGGTTAGATGTCACGTACATGAAATCTATAATAAAGCTGTATACGGTAGCATTCTCTAAATAAAAACAAAACATTTTGACTTTTGTATGGTTAGATGATATCTATAATAAAGCTGTATACGGTAGCATTCTCTAAATAAAAACAAAACATTTTGACTTTTGTATGGTTAGATATCACGTACATGAAATCTATAATAAAGCTGTATACGGTAGCATTATCTAAATAAAAACAAAACATTTTGACTTTTGTATGGTTAGATGTCACGTACATGAAATCTATAATAAAGCTGTAGGCTATACGGTAGCATTCTCTAAATAAAAACAAAACATTTTGACTTTTGTATGGTTAGACGTCACGTACATGACATCTATAATAAAGCTGTATGCTATACGGTAGCATTCTCTAAATAAAAACAAAACATTTTGACTTTTGTATGGTTAGATGTCAAAGAAATCTATAATAAAGCTGTATACGGTAGCATTCTCTAAATAAAAACAAAAATTTTGACTTTTGTATGGTTAGATGTCACGTACATGACATCTATAATAAAGCTGTATGCTATACGGTAGCATTCTCTAAATAAAAACAAAACATTCTGACTTTTTTTGTAACTGCAAGAGGTATGATGCAGTGAAACAAACATCTCCAGATCGAACAACATTACGTCCTGACTATTTATATTATGTTGTTACTTGAGAATTTTAAAACAAAACGGAAGTTTTGGTTTCTAGATGGCAGGTTTGAATAAGAAGAAAAGTTAAGAAATTCACTTATTTACGAAGCACAATGAAAAAAAGAATTCGATAACGTGAAGGATTCAGGAGAAGAATCGCCTAAAAGGAAATATCATTTAACCGAGCGAAACGCCTTGTCACTAGAAGTGGTATCAGCTGGATAAGTAGGAAAATATTGTGTAACACATTTGTCTGGAACCTCTGTATGGATGAGAAACGTAGAATAACGAAAAAAGGGTATAAATGGAGAGAAGCGCTATCTGGAGTATTATAAACAAAACAGAAGAATAATGTGGTTGTGGCACATAAACTATGCATGGAGAAAGTGTCAGCGAGTAGGCCTATATAACAAGAGTTTATAAAACAAATAATATAAGATTAGGCACACTGTATTACACCGAATACTAGTTATATACATACCAATTATACTTATATAATACTGAACATATTACAACAAGTAAAAAACAAGACAGTAAAACCAGGCCTCGGAAACGGCATTCTTAAGAGGAGTTAAAAGGTGTTCTAAACTTGACCGTATGTAAAATGAGGCTATAAGGGGAGAGTTACAACTTTTTAACTTGAATGAAAAATAAAAGATTAGAAACAACGGTGGAAAGAACACTTACAAAGAATGTCAGATTCCAGACTGGCCAAACAAGTATGGAAATACAAACTTAAAGGACACAGGTGTGTGGGTAGACCCAGGAAGAGATGGCTGGAGGATTTTTATGGATGGCAGGGAGGCGGAACAGGCAGCACCTTGCCTATGCCGTGTTGTGACACGGCATAAGTATAGAAGATGAAGTAAAAAAAAAAAACGAGGAAGAAGAAGAAAATAAAAAAAGTAGGAGGATGAGGAGGAGTTGAAGGAGGGGGGAAGGACTGACAAGGAAAGTTTCCTATGTTGCTGTATTGTATCCCAGACACACAATGATGATGTCACATTCTGCGAGGAACAATGAATTGTTTTCGCAAAACTGCTGTTTTTTCCTTTCGCTGAACGTGCAATTTTTCAAACAACGAAGGCGTGTGTCACTAAACACACACACACACGCGCGCACAATAGCGCGTGTAGCTCACAGTTGTAGGTTACTTAATGCGCGTGCAATTAATTAACACCAACAACAATAATAACTACTACTACTACAACGTTTGTGAATGAGTGTGAGCGAGACATCAATCAAACAAAGTACTCTACGCACACACACATGAGCGAGGCGAACGTCATTCCTGTAATTAATAATTCTGTATATTGCAGGTCTCAGACGTGGGCTGTCCTAGGATTAATGTTGTTGTTGTTGTTGTTATTGTTGGTCAAGATGTATGTTGCCAGTCTGTTCTCTTTGGTTACGTGACTGAAACTTGTCTTGTACGTTTTAAGTTAAAAAATATTAAAATATTAGTGTTCTTTGAAGGCGAACACTTGGTTAATACCAGACTGATACAGGCAGTGGTGGAGCGATGAGCGATGGGTTTAACCTCTTCCCCACGTTCTGAGGGATAAAAAAAATGGAAATTCAAACACAAAAAATATGCTGCCAAAAGTGTAGTCATATACGAGTAGAAGTCTAATTAAGTAATTGTTGAGAATACACTGGAAAACTCTACATTCAATTATAAGTAAGTATACCTGTCATTGTAGAAGTGAAAGTTTGTATTGTGGTCGAGCTGCCTGGGCGGGGCCTCAACCCGGACACATGCGCGTTTACTGTGAGAGTCTAGAAAAGTAATGTTCTCGAAGTTTTAAATAAAAGGAAAGATCTGGAAGCTGTTTTTCTATATAAATAGAGATGCCCTCGACAAGTACAGTTCAGTTTTTAAATGTGCTCTTGTAATGTGTATTTCGTGTGTCCGTTTTATGTATACTTGCTACTAAACTGTTCCTTCAATAAAGCGTGTGTTTGCTCCTGTACTTAAATTATTCATTATTTTTACCCATACCTTAACAGGTTATGGGCCCAGTGGCATTTTTAAATCGGAGTGCAGTGTGTAATTGGAGTGCAAGTATAAAATATTTGTGCAAAAATGGAACCGAATATAAAAATTGAAAAACTTCAAGACAAAGATAATTGGCATCAATGGCGCTTCGTAGTACGCACATTGATGGAAGAGGATGATGATGTGCTGGATGTTTGCGAAGGAAGATTAGCCGAGCCAGCTGCAGGTGCAGAAGATCGTGACCCGTTGTTGGAAAAGTTCAAGAAGGCGGACAAAATTGCCAGAAAGTTAATTGTTACAACAGTGGAGAGAAAGCCTCTCGAACTTATAATGGGTTGTTCTACTGCCAAGGAGATGTGGGAGAAATTGAATACAGCATATGATCTAAAATCTGATGAAAATCTGTCGATGATTCAAAAACAATTTTTTGAGTTTAAGTGGACAGAGAGTGAAAGTGTTACGTATAACATTTCAAAAATAGAACAGTTGGCTAGAAAAATTAAAAATCTCGGGGGAAAAATTGAAAAGACTATGGTGATGACTCGTGTTTTAACATCTTTGCCACAAAAGTTTAATCATTTTCACAGTGCTTGGGATTCGGTATCTGACGATAAGAAGAATCTCGAAAATTTGACTGAGCGCTTGATGGCAGAAGAATTTAGATTACAAGAGCAAAAGGAAGTACACGAAGAGACGACAGCGTTGCTAGCTAATCTGAAAATCGGTCATAAGGAACAGAAGAATGACTCTTATAAATATGAGAAGAATGATTTGAAACAAGAGCAGTGCTATAATTGTGGAAGACAAGGTCATTTAAAAAGGGACTGCTTCAGGTGTTATACGTGCAAAAGAAAAGGTCATAAAAGTAACAATTGCTTCATGAATAAGAATAATGGACAGCGAAGATGGTCGAATAATCAAGAAAGAAGTAACTCGTCTTCTGGACAGAAGAAATCAACATCGAGGATAGCACTAATAGGTGACAAAGGCAGCTGTGGCAATCGGGATGATCTCTGGATTGTGGATTCGGGTGCGACGGATCATATGTCGAAGCATCGAGAATGGTTTTCAACGTTCGAAGAATATACAACACCAGTCAGTTTAAGAATGGGCAACGGTATGACAATGTCTGCATATGGTAAAGGTAATATTGACTTTGAAACTTATAAAAATAGTGAACGAGTAGAAGGTACTATCTATAATGTATTATATGTTCCTGATTCAATGTATAATCTGTTTTCTGTTAAATATGCGGGTAAAAGGGGTATAGATTACGAAATAACACATAATGCTACGAGATGTACTTTAAAGCATGGTAATGAAATTCTTGTAACTGGTTCCGAATATGGGCCTGGTAGTTTGCTAAAATTAGACATACAAACTTTAATTCCAAAAGAATGTAACGTGGTAGAACAAAAGAGTAGATCGAGCATTGCCAACGGTAATGTTTTACAATTATGGCACGAAAGACTTTGCCATCAAAATGTAAAACATGTGAAGAATTTCTTGAAAAATCTAAATATAAAATTTACGGATGAAAATTTCTTTTGTGAAGGTTGCCCTTATGGCAAAAATCGTAGATTGCCTTTTCACAAAAAGATCGATCGTGCCACTAAAACTCGCGAAATAATTTATACTGACGTTTGTGGTCCTATGGAAGTAGAGTCTCTCGGTAGAAAGTTATATTTCGTTTCTTTTAAAGATGATTTTTCAAGTTATAGAGAAATTCATTTTATTCGAGAAAAATCTGAAGTAATAGAAAAACTAAATATTTAGAATTAATATTAGGCAATTACCTGTATTAACTTCCGTCTTGTGACTTATTTGGTTTTTTTCTTAAAACGACGCGTTTCGAGAATAAGTTCTCATCATCAGGTTCAAATTCTATAAAAACATCAAATTCACCCAAAAGGGGTCGTCAACTAGTTAAAATACACAAACACAAAAACACCACACATAATTAAACACCGACTCAGTCACGGCACAGTCCGATGCGCATCGTCTCGTTGCCAACGACCAACTGTTGCACTTTGTCTTATACGACCGTTATCATTGCCAGCTGGCCCATCGATATCGATGGCCGTGTTGTACAGCAGATTCGATCGGAACGAAACTTTGTCATTAAGTAGCTGGTCCGTTTGTAACCTAGAAGCCCTGTATATCTCATATTCCTCCACAGCGTTCATGTATGCACCCTTTTTACAATTATGAAGCAGTTTAAAGTTTGTGTGGAAGTCTGAGTACTTATGATTATACAGCAATAAATGCTGAGCGTAACTGGATCTAGTTTTCGAGATATCACTTTTGGGCAGGTGTTCTTTAAAACGTTCGGCTGATGGCCTGCCCGTTTGTCCTATATAGAATTTGTCACAGTCATCGCATTCAAGCTTGTACACTCCAGTTTTCTCTTCAGCCGGGATATGAGTTCTTTGTCCCAAACGTTTTTTGATGTTATTTGTGGTTTTAAAGGCCACTGTTATTTTACGTTTTTTCAGCTCATTCTTTACAATGACTGGTAGTACATTCGTGTACTCAGTTACTATAAATTTAGTATCTTCTTTAGATGGGCCGGTTAATCTGCTTTTACTATTGATTTTTACCGAGTGTTTTCTTATAAGCTTGTCTATGATTCCACTGTTATACCCATTAGCGATAGCTATACTTTTGATTATATTAGTCTCTTCCACTCCGTTTTTTTGCTCAAGGGGAATAGCAAGCATTCTATGAACGAACGCATTGAAGGCTGCCATTTTTTGGGAATATGGATGGTACAAATCAGCATGAATAGTAATATTCGTGGTGGTGGGCTTTCTATAAATTTTGAATCTAAAACGGTCATTATATTTGCTGATAGTGAGATCAAGAAAGTTCAGGCAGCTATTATTCTCCATTTCTAGGGTAAATTGGATTTTCATGTTTATGCTGTTCATATATCCTTTCAAATTTTCTATTTGTCTACTCGTTCCATTGAATATCATAAAAGTGTCGTCAACGTAGCGTACGTAAAATTTAATTTTGTCTCGCTGTTTATTAAGACTAGACATTAAAAATGTATTCTCAAAGTGGTTCAAGTATAGGTCCGCTAAAATTCCCGATAAAGGTGACCCCATTGCCAGACCATCCTCCTGCATGAAATACTCATTATCATAAGAGAAATAATTTTGTTTGAGTATTGTTTTTAGCAATTGCATAAGTTCATCAATTTCATTTCTACATAACCTATTTGTATTAATTAAGCTATTTCTAAGAATTGTCATTGTCTCATCTACCGGCACATTGGTGTACAGATTAGTTACGTCAAATGAAGCCAGCCTATAATGTGGTGCTGATTTAATAGTTTTAATTTTTTCAACGAGATCGTAGCTGTTTTTTATGCTATAGTTATTTACTATGTCAATGTTCTCTTTTATGATTTTTACTAATCTTTTAGCCGTCCTATAACCAGGGGCAGTCATGTAATTTACAACCGGGCGTATTGGCATATCTTCTTTATGTATTTTGGGTAAACCCGTAAGTTCTGGGGCCCTGGCATTTACGGGTTTGAAATAACGTCTAGTGCTTTCATTGAGGAGATTGGTGCATTTATTTATAGCGTTGTTTAATTCCTTGACATAGGCGCTGGTGGGATCCTTGTGTAGCTTTTTAATATTATTGGTTTTTATGAATTCCTGTACCTTATTGGTATATATATTTTTTTGTTAATAATAACTACCGTATTACCCTTATCAGCTGTCGTGATGTTAAAACAAAATGAAAATGAATGAGAAAAACTAAAATCATTTTGTATCGGGGTTGAGAATCAATTTGCAACAGATATTAAAGAAATTCATTTTGATGGTGGTAAAGAATACGATAATAAAGCTGTGATCTCTTTTTTAAATAGTAAAGGTATAAAATATTCGATTAATGTTCCATATACGCCCGAACAAAATTCAATTGCAGAGCGCGATAACAGAATCATTGTAGAGGCTGCTCGATCAATGTTATATTCAAATTCAAACTTACCTCTATTCTTATGGGCAGAAGCAATGAATACTGCTGTACATGTAATTAATAGAACAGGCCCAACAAAACAAAATAATAAAACTCCTTATGAGTTACGGAATGGAAAATAGCTACTGTTGATAGATTTAAAATATTTGGAACCATGTGTTATGTACATATATCAAAAGAAAAGCGTAAGAAACTTGATAAAAAATCGATGAGGGGTTATCTGGTCGGATATCATGAGCATTGTAAAGGTTATCGTGTATATGTTTCGGAAGTGCGAGATGTCATTATAAGTAGAGATGTACTTTTTAAACCTGAAAGAGTATTAGCTGATTCACAATTTTGAATTCTTTGAACAATAATAATAAAGAAACTGAAGAAAATGAAATTATAACTCCTAAAAATAATGAACTTCTACTTAAAAATGAATCAAATGAGTTTGAAGAAAGAGAACCTTTACAATCTTCAAATAGCGATAACAATCAAACTGGACGACAATTGCGCGATAGAACAAAATTAAAACCTACAGAATATTATGGATGTCCGATCACGTTTATTGCTGAAAAGTTACCATCTAATTATAACGAAGCAATTACAAGTAAAGAAAAAGATAATTGGCAAGCTGCAATGCAGGACGAACTGAACTCTTTGTATGAAAATAAGACATGGGTATTAGTGGAAAAGCCAAAAGATAAAAAGGTGATTAACAATCGTTGGGTTTTTGTGAAGAAGCTCAATCCAGATGGTACAGAACGTTATAAAGCGCGGTTGGTTATTAAAGGTTATTCGCAACAGAAAGATATAGATTATAAAGAAACTTTTAGTCCGGTTGTTCGCTTTGATACAATAAGATTGATACTTAGTATTTCTGCTCGTGAAAATTTACATATCGGTAAATTTGATATAAAAACGGCTTTTTTATACGGTGACTTAAAGGAAGATATATATATGAAACAACCTGAAGGTTTTGATGATGGAAGCTCACGCGTATGTAAATTAATGAAAAGTTTATACGGCTTAAAACAAGCACCAAGATGCTGGACTGAGCACTTCACTAATTTTCTTGTAAATTTAGATTTTTGTCAAAGTACGGGTGACCCATGTTTATACATATATAACAAAAATAATAATAAGATCTTGTTAGCAATTTATGTTGATGATGGACTTATTGCAGCTTCAAATGAAAGTTTGATTGATAAATTGTTGAATGATTTGAGTAAAAAATTTAAAATTACTAGTACCAAAGAAGTTACTAAATATCTTGGAATGGAAATTTGTAGATTGAATGATGGGTCTGTTTTCATTCATCAAAGTACTTATATTAACAAAATCTTAGAAAAGTTTAATATGTCAGAAGCTAATATTATATCCACGCCAATTGATTGTAATCATGATGAATATTTATCAAAAACTATTCTAAGTAATGTACCTTATCGTGAAGCTGTCGGCAATTTGATGTTTTTGCAAATTGTAAGTCGTCCGGACATAAGTTTTGTTGTAAATGTTGTATCTAGAGTTTTAGACAAACCAAGTGTAGCTCATTGGTCAATTGTTAAACGAATTTTACGTTATCTAAAAGGTACGATTGATTTTGGATTACTATATTGTAAGGATGGCAACTTTAAAGCTTATAGTGATGCTGATTATGCTAGCGATACAGTTACACGTAAATCAACTTCTGGCGTAGCTTGTATGTATGCAAATGCTGCAATTATTTGGCGAATTAAGAAGCAACAATCTGTATCATTATCAACAACCGAGTCAGAATTTGTAAGTGCAGCATTAGCAACAACTGAAATAATGTGGTTAAAGAAGCTATTTAATGAATGCGATTGTAAGACTGATAAATATGATTTATATATAGATAATATGAGTGCATTAAAACTTATAAGTAATCCTGAATTCCATCAAAGGACAAAACATATTGATGTGAAATATAATTATGTACGTGATTGTTTTCAAAATGGAGAAATTGATGTACATTATGTTAAAAGTGATGAACAAGTCGCTGATATACTTACGAAAGCTTTGTCAAAACCAAAATTTGTTTATTTAAGATCTAAACTTGGACTTAAGAGTAAAAATGAATTTTTTTTTTAGATTAATGTGATTGTGAGAATGTAGAGTTTTAGGGAGGGTGTTGAGAATATACTGGAAAACTCTACATTCAATTTTAAGTAAGTATACCTGTCATTGTAGAAGTGAAAGTTTGTATTGTGGTCGAGCTGCCTGGGCGGGGCCTCAACCCCCACACATGCGCGTTTACTGTGAGAGTCTAGAAAAGTAATGTTCTCGAAGTTTTAAATAAAAGGAAAGATCTGGAAGCTGTTTTTCTATATAAATAGAGATGCCCTCGACAAGTACAGTTCAGTTTTTAAATGTGCTCTCGTAATGTGTATTTCGTGTGTCCGTTTTATGTATACTTGCTACTAAACTGTTCCTTCAATAAAGCGTGTGTTTGCTCCTGTACTTAAATTATTCATTATTTTTACCCATACCTTAACAGTAATTAGGCTAATTAAGTAGTTATATATTTATGAATATTTTTATTGTGGTACTCTATAGCCGTCTTGTGAGTATAAAACCGCTTCGGTGCTGTTTGCTGTTTGAGTCCGAGCCAAACTGTTTCCCGTGCCGCAACCGCCGGGCTCTACGTACTAAACTTACAAGCTATCTCTTGTTTCTTTGGTCAGTGTTGACCTATGCTGCTTCCGCCTGCTAGTCACCCTTGTCGACCACTAACAAGCGTAAGCTGGAACAATTTCAATCCAGAACCCTCCGTTCCTTGTCGGGGTCTCCATGGTTCGTGAGAAATGATGTAATTCGTGGAGGCCTTCGAGTTCCTACTCTTGCTGCTTTTGTATGGTCCCTTGCTGAAACTCTCCTTGCTTCCGCAGCGAACTCTTCCTTCCTCCACTTCAGAAGCATTAGTACGTCTGCACCACCTCCACCAATCAGGCTCAAACGCAATCGGGCAATTCTTGATGACCCTCCATAAAGTCAGCCTCGTCAAGCTATTTCTAAATGGCCCAGAGCTTCCTCTCCTTTCTGCCTTACCTACGCTCTTCAGAGAAATCCTTCCCCAACTATGTTCTAGCACACTGCTTGGCCTTGTTACCATTTGCCACCGCCACGGAGGTTCTCTGCCTCGCGGAAACGATCGACACCTCAAGGCGTCTGCCTACTTTGTCCGAGGCGGGCGACACCTGCCGTCCGCATCGCCAACGGAAAGCAAAACAAAAGTTGCTGTTTGAGGATGGCTCAAATTTTTATCGTAGATTCTGAGGTTATGTCAGGTAACCTTCGATTCACCTCGCAGTCTATCCAACTCGGACTGTTGAACACGGTTTGCGAAAGGAATTGAACGTATTTTTTAATTCACTATTACTATTTCGAAAACAAATCAACAATTAAAATCTTAAAACGTGTTCCTTATTCTGTATATACATAAACTAAAGACCGAAGGCCGAAGTGTTTATATACTCCATAGCCCTTTACCAGTAAAATGGTTTGTACGGGAACTTCAACAAAATACGGCCAACCATCGTTTTTGGGAGCCTGTAGCGGACACTGTGAAACTGTGAGCGTTCGGTGTTACACTCACTTCTGTGACAAACCGAGTAAACCGATACAATTCCATTTGCTGCAGATATGTTCTCAACAGGACGAAGTTTTATAAAAGATCGTACAAAACCTTAAAAGTATCAGCGTCTGCAGGAGGTGGGATAAAATTTGTCAGTTTCCTAGTATTGTTTATCTTATTCATGCTTTAATGTAAGATTAAGATACTTTATTGTTTTATGACTTAGTTAAATTGTAGATGTTTACCAATGAAATTCTTATGTTGTCGGGATGGAACCCCAGGTCTCTGTGAAGCGTCTCTTCCTGTATGTCGCAGAGTGCAAAAGGAAAGTGGGAAGACCAAAGCTGAGATGTAAGTGGGAATGTAAATCGAGATGGAAGCAACATATCGAAGAATGGACCCAACCTGTCAAACGAGGACCATTAAAAAATTACAAGCCACCGAGAAAACGAGATGATGGACTCCAATGAAAAAGATGGCGGATCAAGCAGTATGCCTAATCTCTGCGGTGACAAAAAAAAAGAAGTATACAGTTGTAATACTGTATACATAATGACGAAAATACCATCGCGTAAAGTTATATCGATGTATGAGTATGAGAACACTGTCGATTGCATAATGTCGTTACTTTTCTGGTGACAGACTGAAAGATTTAAATTGTTGACAGTCACCGGTCATTGACACAAATGCATAACCGTAATTTATTCCTTGAGAGCAACTGTTAACTCCATTGTCGTACGAGGTTGTTATAGAAACAAGGGGACCGATACAAAGGCACAAGAACAATATTAAATTGAATAAACGAAACAGCTAACGTTTATTTAATAAATCTAAGAATCATTTAAATCTAAAACCCGGCAATGATCATTTCATCTTATACGTCTGCAACACACACTTCACAAGTCCATGTGCAGAAGGCTTTCTGAGAAACCTCTTCAAATTCTACTCATCATCATAATCATCATTATCATCCCTAGTGTTGGCGAACGCCCACCCTCCTGTCAATAACTCTTTGGCAGTTGTTCGGTTCACTTTTTCCACGGTACTTAACCACCAGATCGTTCTCCGTCATCATGACGTCACCATGTCTCTTGCCCTCAACAACTTTTGTCGTCAACATGTATGCTCAACCAAAGTTTCATTTCTTCATTCTCATATAACATCATGAGCTTACATAGTTGTCCAAAGCATGGTACAATGGTGCAAGTCGCACGAATGGAATTGGGGGGGGGGGTTTCAAGGCGATTTTTGTAATTTTGTCTTGATAAGGCCTAATGTACTACTAATTATGTTAGGCCAGATTTGACAGGGTTTTTTAATTTCTCATAATTTAGTTATTGATTAGGCATAGTAGAAAACCTTTTGGTATTGATAAAAAGAAAAACATTATTTTTTTGATTCCAACAATTGCTTAAATGGCTTTAGTTTTTCAAAAATTTTTGGAATTATTCCAAACCCCGTATTGTGACCCTCCTACCTATGAAATCAAAGTTGGGGGGTTTCGGAATACTTGGAGGGGAATTGTACCATGGCCTTTTGGGGGGGATGGGCACCTCTGTTCGTTTAAATTTGGGGGGTTTCGGAATACTTGGAGGGGAATTGTACCATGGCCTTTAAGGGGGGTGGGCACCTCTGTTCGTTTAAATTTGGTGGGTTTCGGAATACTTGGAGGGGAATTGTACCGTGGCCTTTGGGGGGCACTGCTGTTCGTTTAAATTTGGGGGGTTTCGGAATACTTGGAGGGGAATTGTACCATGGCCTTTTGGGGGGATGGGCACCTCTGTACGTTTAAATTTGGGGGGGTTTCGGAATACTTGGAGGGGAATTGAACCATGGCCTTTGGGGGGCATCTCTGTTCGTTTAAATTTGGGGGTTTCGGAATACTTGGAGGGGAATTGTACCATGGCCTTTGGGGGGGGGGGCACCACTGTCGTTTAAATTTGGCTGCGCGTGCCACTTAACTGTTTTCCTGAGTCCCCTTCTTATATACATAGGCCTACTACGGTTTATTTATTTCACCGTAACTGGTCTTACTGTACTGTTTCGGGAAACTGTCCACGTTCTTGTTCAACATTCGTGGCTAAATGCTTAGACTCATGAAAGCCTTATTTTTCGTCCGAAAAATTTTTGAACGAGCGAAACGAGTTCTCAGTTGAACTCGACCGTTTGGCATTTGTCTGTCTGTTTAAATCGGCATCCATCGGTAATAATGTAATATAATTAATGTCTGTCACCTCTCACTGCAAATTTTGGAATTTTGGACCGCCTTCAGTAAGTCTGTAAGCTGTGTTTGTAAGAAACTTTACATGTCGTTATCAGTTACGTATATTCGTAACATGTATTAGATATAAGCCTCTGGATATCTATAGAAAGAAATATACACTTAAAAATGATATCTAAATTATTTGACACTTGGGCATTATAGTTATAAATTTTACTAAAAAAAACACAGTGCAGTGTTCGCGATTTTTTAATATTAATTGTATCCATAATAATAAAAAAATAATAATGATTAACTACTTTGTTGTTATTTCAATAAATAAAAATAAAGTAGTCGTGATGTTTCGAAATTTATCTTTTACCTTTTTTAGTTTATAACAGGGGTCGCCAAACTTTTTCACTTAAGGGCCGAATTAAAAAATCTTGGAAGTCAGGCGGACCAACACACACACACACAAATATATATTCAATCACTTTCTGCTACAGTTCGTTTCTTGATATATATATATATATATATATATATATATATATATAAAGTAATTTTAAAATTTATGTTTATATTACATCAAGATGTTATATTTTTCCTATTCGGAACATGTTTTCCTATTGAAACATGTTCCGAATAGGAAAAATATAACATCTTGAGGTAATATAAAAATAAATTTTAAAATTACTATATATATTATAACGATTCATAATAGCGTCCTATCAGAGCGTTATATAAAAGCTATAGACAGAAAGTGGAATTCAAGGTTACAAATAACAGTAAAATAATTGCTAAATTTATTTGTTAAAAATAAAATATAAAAATGGCTAAATCATCAGCAGTAGATATGGCAGCAGTTGAGCAAATGTTTAAACAGTTGACCACTAAAATGGATGAAAATAATGGTAAAATAGAAAGTAAAATTGAAAGTACAAATAATAAGTTATCTAATGAAATAAAAGATACTAATAGTAAACTTGAAAATAAAATTAAAAAAATTGAAAGTAAAATTGAAGAAAATAATAAATGTTAGAAGAAAGTAATCAAAAATTGATAACAGATGTTAATAATAAAATTGAGCAAACTAATAAATATTTGTCCAGTGAAATGAAACAAATAAATGAAAATTTGTCTAGCCAAATAGAACAAAGTAGTTAAGAGGCTACATTTAAAATAGACGAGGAAATAGCAAATTTAGCTATTAACTTAGCTGGTAAAATAGATGAGAGTAATAATAGATTTGATAAGCATACCGAAGAGGTTAAAACTATATTAGAAGAGTTTAGAAAACTAGTAAACACTAATTTTCGCCGTCAAGACGAAAAGCTAAATAAATTTAGAAATGAATTACATGAAAGGTTAGAACAGAAAGTAACCCTCATTAATCAACAATTCAGTGAAGTAACAGCTGAACTAAAAACACAAACACTTCTAAATAAAGAAGAAATCCAAAATACTAGGGAAGAGTGTACCCAACTGGGTGTAAATATTAATGAAGTTAAGAAATAGGTAGAGAGTAAGGCTAACAGTGACGAAGTACATAAAAAGGTGGAACAACAGTTAAAGGTAATGCGAGAGGATCTGACTAAAGCGATGAAGTCACAGCAAACCAAAGTAGTGAGGTGTGGCAGCTATAAGGAAGAACCGAAAAACCTTGCATTTTCAGGTAACCCACATGAGAATCCTGTGGAATTCCTAAAGCTATTTGAAGCGTATGTAACTCGTGTAAATTCACTGATGGACGACGAGGATAAGAAGGACATGTTAGGCCGATTTCTCAAGAATTGGGCAGGTACGTGGTGGAAAGTCATATCGGACAGAGTCCAAACCTACTCAGACTTCAGAGAAAAATTTCTAGCTCAGTACTGGAAAGTTCAAATACAAAGAAGGGTACGTGATCATTTAGAATTTGGTAAGTATCACCCGTCAATGAATATGACAACTACCAATTATGTGCTTAATGTAATGGCGCAAGTGAAACATCTAACACCACCAATAGAAGAGAGAGACCTAGTATATAAGCTAGCGCGTCATTTCTCAGAACGCACTAGAGTAGCAACCACAACTAGAGGAGTGGATACTTTAGAGAAGTTCATTATGGTTGTAGATGAGTGTCTAGATTTAGAGAGGGACCTACAGCGGGTAAGTAATCAGCTGAGTAACTACTCTAGAGGCGATCAGCAAGAACCAACTTTCTACTCAAATAAGAAGGAGAGATAATGAACGTATGAAAGAAAAAAGGTTTACCCCATATCCGGGTAATAAACCACAAAATCGACAGGAAGTGGAGGATAAAGGTAGAAGTAGAAGCGTAGAAAATAAACCTAATAAAGGGTATAAAGTGTGTAAAACAACTATAACCTCTACCGAGCAGCAACCGTCGTCTAGCAGAATGAATACGGGAAACGGGAAGCCACTGCAGGTAGAAAAGAAACAAAACTAAACCTACCATTACCTGCAGTGAAATCACAAAAGAAAGCAGGTAAGAAGAACGTAGCTAATAATATAAAACAAGTGAGCGATAGGGAGTTCTTGTTAAAAGAGGAGCAAGAAGTGGGTAGAAACCATTATCCTGAATGTCCGGAAATAGTTTGTAAGATCAGTAATCTACTGGTACGAGCGCTTATTGACGCTGGCAGTGAAGTTACCTGTGTTAGCTCAAAGTTTGTAGATAATTATCAGTTGCGAAATTGTCCCAGACTACCCGTAAAACATTGTAATGTACAGGGAGCCACTGGAGCCAAAATGCAAAAGATAACTGAACAAATATATTTACCTGTCAGTATAAATGGTAACCAAACCCAAATAGTAGCTCTAATAATCCCGAAACTCATTCATGATTGTATTATTGGGGTAGATACGTTGCTAGAATGGAAAACAAAAATAAATTTTAAAAGAAATACCATTACGATGGAAATAAATGCTAATAAAATAAATGTAGGTATTAAAGAATATAAGCATTGGAAGTCGGTAAGTGTAATAAAGAACTGTAAACAGCTAAAGTCATTTCTAGGTTTAGCTAACTACTATCAGTAGGTACGCGGAAAGTACTGTTCCATTGTTAAAGTTGTTGAATAAAGGTATTAAATGGAAGTGGACAAAGGACCACGATGAAGCACTGCAACAAGTGAAAAGTCTTTTTATAAATACTGTTGTATTAAATCATCCAAGAATAGGAGAAAGATTTTACTTGCAAACAGACGCCAGCAATATTGCTATTGGAGCACACTTGTATCAGATCGATGAGAAGGGCCAAAAAGCGGTATTAGAATTCGTAAGTCGCACACTTAAAGGGGCAGAATTAACCTATTTTACGACAGAAAAGGATCTATTAGCGATAGTGCATAGCCTGTCAAAGTTTAGAAGTTATATTCTGGATGCTAAACTTACTATAATCACCGACAATAAGGCGTTAGTGTTTTTATTAAAGTGTAAATTGCTAGGTGCTCGTCTGACTCGTTGGATCTTGGCTATACAAGAGTATCAATTTGAAATACAGTATTGCAAAGCGAAAGACAACTTAGTAGCAGATGTACTCAGTAGAAATCCACCATTAGAAAACAACATGGAAACAGGTAATATTAAATATAGTAGCAATGATATTGGTATTTACGCGGTAAAACATATAACGAAACCTGAAGTAGTTTAGGAGGAAGAATAAACAAAATATTGACCCATAAAGAAATAATAATTTGAGCCATAAGGTATGATAGTCAAACCAGGTCAAATAAAATAAATAAATAATTGTTTTGAATCAATATTAATAATAATAATAAAAAATTATTATTTAAATAAATGTAGTGTTGTTATTTAAAATATTGACATTAATTAATCCAAAATGATGATTAAATATGATCATATAAATTTCCAATATACCATGTTAGGTTAAGAAACATTGTAATCTTTAGTTATAAGATAGTGGGGGTATATATAACGATTCATAATAGCGTCCTATCAGAGCGTTATATGAAAGCTATAGACAGTACGAGTGTAACGCCGTAAGAAAGAGTGAGAGCGTATAATCGCAGCCATCTCACTCTAACCACGGCACCGCTACATTAGAATCCAGTTCAAACATGTAATTTTACTCAAAGCGAATTATCAGTTCAACCTGCGATAACTTCAAAAGTTGTAAATATACGGCAATTCTGAAAACAGCATTGTATTCAGCAAGGAAAGCTTTATAAGTAGCCGCAAACTCAGTTAATATAATTAACAAATAAAGAAGTTATACGGATGACGCACGCCAACAGGAATAACGAGAGAATTATGCTACGTAGGGATAAGGTGTTTTCACACACACACAGATAAAGACCTAAGCAACAATATCCTGTGGTCAGATCTTCGGAAACACATTTGCAAATACCTGAAATCAATCGATTTGCAAATACAGGAATTACGATTTTGTCAAGAATTTCTCTGCCGTTTGAAACCTGTCACAGTGTGTTTGACCGACTTGTTAGAGATTGTCGAAACTGGAAACACGCATGATTTATTTGTACAACCAATCAGCAGCCCGTATTTAAAACAGACGCCAGCTAAAAGCGAGGGGTAACATCACTCTTCGTTCGGTACTTAAACACACTAGACGTGTATAATTCACATACAGAAATTTTTAAATTACACAATAGTGCAAATAAGTTCTAAATCGAGAAGTAGTCCGCAGTGTAGATGAATTAACAACATTCAATAACACTAGCTGCGTAAAACAACCGTTAATTAATTAATTAGTTAATTAATTAATCAATCAGCCGTGAAGGACCTGTGCTACAGAAGGCTACAGCATCTGTAATTGCCAGGGCATCTTCAACATCATTGATCAATCCATTCTTCTGTGCAACACCATCATAAGGAGGACCTCTACAGATTCGTACCTTCGGTCAACGCATCAAACAGTAAGAAATAGATTCAATGATCAATTATATAAGCGCTAAACAAATAATAAAACAATAAACAATTTTAAAAAGACACTAAGAAAAGCACACATTGTATTGTAACTATAAGATTAGTTCTAATATAGGATAGGAGTGTTGAATGGAAAGTGGTGTGTAGTATTGGACGTGCAAATTATTGCAGACCTGTTCTTTAGCACTGGTTTGGGAGATAGCAATCTCTTAATCAAACCAGATAAGAGCTATAGGTCGTTTGAGCGTCTTAATCATTACTTTCCACACTCACTCAATAATTATAAGGTTAGGGTATAATTAAGTCCTACCATTAATAATTTAAAGTTTAAAAATCATTTATTAAAACATTAAATATAATAATCAAGCAAATCTTAAAGTGTTATTTGTAACGATTCGCCTTGAAAACCACAATCACTGAACGAATCCTGAGAAAGAGTGTCTCCATGCGCTGAGCTAAGCTGAAACCGTGTCATTTGTATCTGGGATTTGTTCTGGCGCCCAGGTAAAGTAATATCACGGGTAAGTAACTTTTTATCTAACATCACAAATATTAGATAATTGTGTTAGACGAAAGGGAGCGTTGTAATATATATATATATTTTATTGCAACAGTACAAACATTAACGGTACTGTGCATTGCCAAAATAAATGAAATAGATAATAAAAATAAATAAATACAAAATTAATAAACATGATTCAGATTGCATAAGCTGGATCGTAGTAAAAATAGGGAGGGTAGAATTCATACATGGACATGCATTTTCGACACACCTGTCGATAGCGTTGTATACACGCGTATTTTATTTGTGTGTGTGAAATCTGTCCGTTCCTGAAATGTAACCAACCCTTTTCAAATAGAATAGTTTTATGTTTATTTTAATTATAAGAAAACTATGTACGATAGGATAAAACAAAAGACACCAAAGTGTATAGAAATTATAGGTGAATAAAGTGTTAAAAAACCGTACAGATGTGACGAAAAGTGCAATTACTATACGTAAAAAATGAATAACTCTTTTTGTGAGTACCATAAAGAAGTGCAATTTACGTATTGTAGACTAATCACATAAAAATTAGTGATCGATTGAGCATCGAGTGATGTGAAACAAACTTCGTAATTCGCGAAAATAGGCGAAAATTGTGACTTGAACCAGAGTGGGAAAAGTGACGCTCGACAGAATCTGACAGTCAAATATTGTTCAGACAGGAATTTTTGCACGACCTGACTATAAATACCAGGTCGCGCTAATAAAGTTTTTTCTTCTCGATTCAACCGTTGCCGCAGGAGGCTATGTCAGTCGACGACGCCAATTCACATCTATAGTGAGAGACAGGACAAACTAGATGTCCAACCAGAGCCGCAGAATACATACTGTTACGACGGTCTACTCGATCGTCGTAGGTACAGTGGAAACAAAATAAGTACAAGACACCAATTAAGTCACTAATCACACCTTTAATTGTTATAGTAAAACAGTTAGTAATTAACAACACAGTGTCTACAACAAATCAAATGAAATTGTTCATACGCAATAAAATGTCCACTAATATTAAAACTCAACTGTGTTACAATTATAGCGTCCGAATATAAAACGCAACACTTCACTAATAACTACTTGAACGTACACCGTAATAACCCGAACCGCTCTGTAAAATATATCGCACTAATACTCTCGAACCGCACAGTCAAAAATCTCGCATTGAACTGAAAACTAAAGCCGCGACGCGATGTATTTATAGTTACGCTCACACACCAGAAGCTTCCAAACTGCGTCTTATCTCTCGCGAACTACGTAATTGCTGCGGCCTTGACACAGTCCGAGCGCCCGAGCGAAGGCTGGCAAAGTCGAGAAAATTCTCGCAACATGCGTTTAGTAGCACGTACACCACACGCTTACGTCGAGATCTTTCTGGCACATTCGATAAACGCCTAGATTGTTCTATGCTGTCGTAGCACTTCCCCTCCTTAAGCCTGTTCGTCCCGAACTGGCAAAGAGTCTCTAAATTTGTATTTAGCCAGGCGATCTAGGTGGACGACCTTGAACTTTCGCTGTCCTTCCTGTTGAATCCGATAAACAACATCGTTAATCTTTTTTTTACAGTGTAGGGTCCTTCCCAGTTAGACTGAAGCTTAGGTGAGCGACCACGACGGCGCTTTGGATTGAACAACCAGACCTGATCTCCTTCTTGGAAACCCACACTATTGCTGCGAATGTCATACCGAGTTTTCATTTTATCACTGGCAATCTTCAGCCGTCCTCTTACCAAGCGATTCATTTCTCGCAGATGGTTTTCTAATTGTGAGGAATAGTTCTTTGGCTCTTGGGACTGAGTCTCAGGTGATCCAAACATCAAGTCCCCAGGAAGACGAATCTCCCGCCCAAACACCAATTTTGCTGGAGTCATGCCGGTTGTGTCATGTACTGATGACCTATACGCCATAAGGAATAGTGGTATACGTTGGTCCCAGTCTGTTTGGTTCTCGTCAACAACTTTCGAAAGATGCTGCTCAAGTGTCCTGTTGAATCTCTCAACCATCCCGTCCGACTGAGGATGCAGAGGCGTTGTCCTGGTCTTTCGAATTCCAAGTAGACGCCATAATTCTTTAAACACTCCTGATTCGAAATTTCTCCCTTGATTCGTATGGATTTCCATAGGGGCTCCATAACGGCAACAGAAGTTGTGAACTAATTGCTTTGCCACAGTGGTAACCTCCTGATTTGGAATTGCGTAGGCTTCCACCCACTTAGTAAAGTAGTCACCTACAACCATGATGTACCGGTTTCCATCGTCAGTAACTGGGAATGGTCCAGCAATGTCTATGGCAATTCTCTCGAAAGGTTGTCCAACGTTATACTGTCTCATTTTTCCCCTGCTTCTGGTTTGTGGGCCCTTGCTTGCAGCACATATTTCACACGTCCGAACCCATTCCTCTACGTCGTGGCGAAGATGAAGCCAATAGAATCGCTTCCGTATTTTGTCAAGGGTTTTGTTAACGCCAAGATGGCCTCCAGATGTTCCATCATGCATCTCCTTCAAAACAGACTGCACTTTACTTCGGGGAACTATCAACTGCATGACCACGTCTCGTCCATCTGCACTTTCCCAAGCCCTTTTCAGCAATCCGTTTTCTAAGGTGAGAGATTCCCATTGTGCCCAGTAGCTCTTCAGCACTTCGGAACCATGGCAGATATCTTGCCAATCCGGGCGGCGACCTTCCTCTTTTGCTGTCAAGATCGGTCCAATGTCTTCATCAGTCATCTGTTCTTGTCGACAGTCTTGTGTTGTCCAGCCATCAGCCAGGAAATCTACAGTGATGGCTTGAACATGTTCGCTTGAGTTTTGTTCTTCCTTTCTGTGGCAATGTCGGCAGTCTTCCGGGCATGGTCTTCGTGATAAGCCATCTGCATTACCGTGCAGGCGCCCCCGCCGATGTTGTACCTTGAAGTTGTACTCTTGCAGACGTTCGAGCCACCTTGCCAACTGTCCTTCCGGATTTTTAAATCTCAAGAGCCATGCAAGTGCAGCATGGTCGGTACGTAGTGAAAACTCTCTCCCATAGAGGTATTTATGGAAGTGCTCCAAAGCTCTGACAATTGCCAACAACTCTCTTCTTGTAACACAATAATTTCTCTCTGGTTTAGAAAGCGTCTTGCTGTAATACGCTATTACTCGTTCTTCACCGTTCTGCACTTGAGACAAAACTGCTCCTAGACCAGTATTGCTTGCGTCTGTGTCTACGATGTACTTCCCTTCGGAAGCTGGAAAAGCGAGAATTGGCTGCGAACATAATGCAATCTTCAACGTTCTAAATGCTTGTTCACACTCTCTCGACCATTGGAAGTTTCGTTTATTTTCCGTTAGCTCATGTAGTGGTTTAGCAATAGTAGCGAAGCCTTTCACAAAACGTCGGTAATATGAGCATAACCCCAGGAAACTCCGAACTTCGTGTTTATTCTTCGGAACTGGCCAGTCTCTTACGGTGTCTACTTTATTAGGATCCATGCTAACGCCCGCTGCCGAAACCAGATGGCCCAAATACTGTACTTCCTTCTGGAATAGAGAACACTTCTTCGGGCTCAGCTTCAGTTGTGCACCGTGAATTCTAGTTAGAACTTCCTTAAGGTTTTCCAAATGATCTTCGAAAGTCTTCCCGATCACTATGACATCGTCTAAGTAAACAAGGCAAGTTTTCCACGTCAGGCCTCGGAGTATCAGGTCCATCAATCTCTCAAATGTTGCCGGTGCATTACAGAGTCCAAATGGCATGACGTTAAATTGGAATAAGCCACTTGGGGTCGAGAAAGCGGCCTTTTCCTTGTCTTCTTGATGAAGACCCACTTGCCAATATCCACTCTTCAGGTCCAATGTGGAAAACCACTGTGCTCCGGACAACGTGTCGAGTGTATCGTCAACGCGAGGTAATGGATAGCGTCTTTCTTTGTAACGTCATTTAACCTCCGGTAGTCTACGCAGAAACGCAATCCACCATCCTTCTTCGCTACCAGCACTACAGGGGAAGACCAAGCACTTGACGAAGGTTCAATTACTCCCTCTGTCAACATGTCCTGTACTAACCGAGAAATCTCCTCTTGTTTAGATAATGGAGGCCTACGAGGAGGTTGGCGTATCGGTGTTGTGTCCCCGGTATTGATGCGATGTTGCACAAGAGAGGTTCTTCCCAGTGACTGTCCCCGAACCGCAAAACAATCTTTGAATTCGTGTAAAAACTGCCCGAGTTCTTTTACCTCACCACTTGAGAGGTCGTTAGAAGATCTGTTCAATAATTCTTGCAGTTCCTCTGGTAATTTAGAAGTATCCGAAGAACTGGGTCTTCGTTGCGTTATTCCGGCTACCCAGGCCACAGGAGTCAATTTGCCTAGGAGCGTATTGCTTTGTAAAGTGATAGCTTGATCCAAAATATTCGCCACTCTAATAGGTACATTTCCGGTTTCGTCAGGTTTTACTAAACTTCTGGCAATTAGTATGCCTGGTGTGCTGACTACCTGGGGTTCGAATATAGAGCACTGATTGCCCCTAGTATCTACCGCAGTTCTAACCATGATGATCTTTTCGGAGTTTGGCGGAACAGTTACGGCCACTTGGTTTATGACGTCCATCGATTTTTCTGCTGTCGTCATTGTTGATAGCATTACCTCTTCGCCTCCGATTCTCAAGACATTGTTTTTGAAGTCGACTATAAATCCGTATGCGTTCATAACGTCCACACCAAGAATTGCTTCATCCACAATGTCTGCAACAAGTACTTGATGATTAAACTCAAGTCTACCGAGGCGTAGGTGTATCTCCACTTTTCCATACACTTTTACAGGCCGTCCAGTAGCTGTTCGCAAGCTGCAAGAGCACCAGATTGGCTTGAGATCTTTCACCACGTCGGGGCGCACAATAGAAACTGTTGCGCCTGTGTCAACTGTAATCGAGGTTGGCCTTTCTTGAACAAATCCGGTAACTACCAAGCTCCCGGTGTTTTTCTGAAGCGTAGAAATTGCGTATTCTCTAGGGGCTTCGCTCCTCCAGTTAGTCAGCACACGCCCCGTTGCACCGACTATTGCTCGTTTCCCTGCTGCTGAATTCTAACCCGACAATCTCGTTGTAGATGTCCAGGTTTCCCACATCGATAATATTTCGGTCTTCCATCCTTTCTTATATTATTCCGTGGCGCAGACCGTCGAGTCTCTGTTCCTTGTTCTTCTTCCTCATCGTCTGTGCCGTCTCGATCTTTTAGCTCGCGCACTTTATGACTTGTCCAACCAGACGCTGATTTGGCGGCCCAAATTGCAAAGCATGTACTAGGGCGTCCGCACTGTTCTGGTGTCTTGCCATTCGTAACACTTGCTGTAGTTCGTTATCTCGGACACCGGCAGTAAATGTCTGCATCGCAAAACGCGTTCGAAAATCTTCTGGCGCTTCAGGATAGGCCAGTCTAATTAGTCTGTCGATACTTGCTTCAAACTCTTGAAGACTTTCCCCGGAATGCTGTCGCCTTGCTCTCAACTGAGTGCAGTACACATCTCGCAAATGTTTATCACCATACCGTAATTCCAGAGCTTTTATCAACTCGGCATAGGTGTTCTGGCTGTCAGGTGGCACTTTCCGTAGTAGTTCTGCCGCGGGTCCTTTTAATGCAAGAACAAGTGAAACAGCCTTGTCTTTTTCTGTCCAATTATTTGCGCATGCAGTAGCTTCAAATTGGCGGAGGTACGTTGCCCAGTGAGTGCTTCCGTCAAAGGTTGGAGCTTTGACATGAACCGTCCCTACTGCAGGCAAAGTGACTTTCTCTGTCAACTTATTTTCTGTGTATTTTTCTGTCTTGATCACTGGTACAGTCTGTTCAGAAATTTGTTTTGGTTGAATCTTCATGCACTGTTCAACTTCAATTTTAATTTTTTCTCTTATGTTTGCCATTGAGTTTTCTACTGCAGATATTTTATTTGACATAGATTCTTCTATAACAGATATTTTTGTAGACATCGATTCCTCCACAGTCAAGACAGATTTTTCTACTTCAGCTATTTTTAATGTCATTGATTCTTGTACCTCCGATATTTTAGTTACTTGCTTATTAAGCTCACCTCGTAGGAGACCCAACTCTGCAGCGGTTTGTTCTTGTGTCTGCTTTTGCTGCTGTATTAACTCCTTGATGTCCTCTGTTTCACGTTTACGTCGTTCCTCTGTTTCTTCCTTTTCTTGTCTTCGGTCTTCTTTTTGTCTTTCTTCTGTTTCTAGCATTAGTGCTTTCTGACGTTCCTCAGCCTCTTCTCTTTCCTGTCTTCGTTCTTCTTTTTGTCGTTTTTCTGCTTCTTCCGCCTCCTGTCTGCGTCTTTCCTCTGCTTCCAGCAGGAGGGTTTTCTGTCTCTCTTCCGCTTTCTCTGAATCCTGTCGTCGTCGTTCTTCTGTCTGCAACAACAGCGCCTGGAAATTTTCCATCATCTGACTGGCATCCATTGTTTTTCGATTAATTACGAATTACACTCGTCTTGTACAAAGTATCCACTGTTTCCACTGTTAACCGTTCTATCCCAGTTCTGACACCACTGTTACGACGGTCTACTCGATCGTCGTAGGTGCAGTGGAAACAAAATAAGTACAAGACACCAATTAAGTCACTAATCACACCTTTAATTGTTATGGTAAAACAGTTCGTAATTAACAACACAGTGTCTACAACAAATCAAATGAAATTGTTCATACGCAATAAAATGTCCACTAATATTAAAACTCAACTGTATTACAATTATAGCGTCCGAATATAAAACGCAACACTTCACTAATAACTACTTGAACGTACACCGTAATAACCCGAACCGCTCTGTAAAATATATCGCACTAATACTCTCGAACCGCACAGTCAAAAATCTCGCATTGAACTGAAAACTAAAGCCGCGACGCGATGTATTTATAGTTACGCTCACACACCAGAAGCTTCCAAACTGCGTCTTATCTCTCGCGAACTACGTAATTGCTGCGGCCTTGACACAGTCCGAGCGCCCGAGCGAAGGCTGGCAAAGTCGAGAAAATTCTCGCAACAGGCGTTTAGTAGCACGTACACCACACGCTTACGTCGAGATCTTTCTGGCACATTCGATAAACGCCTAGATTGTTCTATGCTGTCGTAGCAATACGATGAGGTCTATGGACACACCGGCAGCATATGACGTGAGACGAGACGACTATTAATCAGCACATGCAGTGGAACACGACCAGAGGACCAGAAGGACACGGAGGACACGACCAGAGGACCAGAAGGACACGGAGGACACGACCAGAGGACCAGAAGGAGGACGTACAGATGAATAACCACGTCAAACGAGGTGATAAAAAAACCATTGTAATTATAGACATTTGAAAGACACTAATTAAAGTTGGAATGAAAGACATTCAACCAGTAATAAAATAAATAAATTATACATAAATGTAAAAGCAGAATAAAAATTAGAATAATATTTCTTGTATCAAATTTAGTAATTAGTAACGTAAATGATAAGAGAAATATTTAAGTTTTTAATTAACGTAATTAGTAAAGTCTTTGATGATAAAGGAGAATGCATACGCAGCAGAAAGTTAAAACAAAGTAATATAAAAGAAATTTGAATAGAAGTAAATTCATATTTGAAGCTAATGAATCAGCAATTGCAAAAAGATGAGCACACAATGAGTAGGCTAAGCCGAGAGCAAAATAAATATTTTAAAGTAAATAAAACTAGATAATAAGATTTGTGTATAATTTGTGTATGTAATTTGTTAGCAACAAGTTATGTACGAAAACCTCGTACAAACGATATAATAATGAGGCAATGTTTAATATGCGATATGAAAGATTTTGTTTAATAAATGAATTATGGAACAATTTTAAACTTAAATAACGTATCATCTTCTTATTACGATTACACCCATTAAACCAATTCAATAAATTAAATTGAATTTGTTATGTTATATAACACACACATTTAAATTACATTAAATGAATATCAATTTGTAGTGTTATAAAATTTTGACGTACCAAGAATAAATTTGTATTTCCTACCTATATACACAAAGATATACCGTTGTATAAATTGTCTCCCAATTAAATTGGTAATTTGTGTTGTTATAATACTGTATATGTAAACTTATTTTGTTCGAAGTTTACAAAATAATCAAGTCAATAAAATAGGTATTTAAATAAGAATTAAGCAGACTTATCCATAGAGAACAAAATTATTTATACAAAATAATATAAATAAAAGTAAGGAAAAAATAAGCCGAGCGCACGGGGGGGAATAGGAATCTTCGCTTTAGGTTGATGTGAGTGAAAAGCGTGATTCATTCAAGGCACCAGACGAAACGGCACATTAACCACGTAAATGTTTTAAACTTGTACCAAATATTATAACATTTTACTGAACTTATTTCTTGTTTAGTTATTTAGTAAAATGTTATAATGTTTGATTTATTTTGACGATCTATTTAAAAATACACGCAACATCGGCAGGGTTGAGGCGGGCCGGTGGGAGGTCCCTGGTTTATAAGGTACCTACAACAAAACCTTAGTAACGACACGTAGAGGTCAGCTGCTCGAGGTGTTTCTCGGTTAACGCTAAGAAACGTACATAAAAACTTTGCTCACAACTTGAAAAAAATATAATTTATGTGATTTGATGTAATAATAAGTGAATTTCGTTCAAAGTAGTGAGTGAGTTCCGCAGCACAGGGAGCTTGCTAGTATATAATATCGTGAATTTAGACAATTCTGGAGGAATTAAGAAGAAAATTCTGAATATCAAGACGAAATAAAGCATGCGAATTAACCAAAATATAGACCTATCCAGGGCCGCCGCTAGGGTGCTTACCGCCCGTGTGCAGTTTTACCTTTGCCGCCCTCCTGAATATACTTTTCATATCCCTACTTTGCCACACTATTTAATATTATTTTAATTAAAAATTGATACAGGCATAAATAGTAAAATTGACAAAAAATAAATATATTTTTCAAAAACTTATTTAGCTGAGTACTTACACGATACAAGTGGAAGATGTGGCCGTAGAAGTATTGAATAAATTTTCAAAAATATAATAGTTTATTTGCGCGGTCGCTTTTCAGAGTTTTTATAACACTATAGTTTATTAAAAGAGTGATTTTCGCGCTTTGGTTTCAGAAAAACGTTTAATAACATTGCTCAAATTGATTGCCTCACACATTTCATGTTCTATGGAACATGAAATCTTTACCAGCTGAAAATCTTTTAGCTGATAATCTTTGCCAGCCCTGATAAAGGGCTGATAATCTTTCTTGACTCATGGAAGACCGTAAGTAGTTTTTTATAATTTTTAGTTTAGAAAACGAACTTTCGCCTGTTGCCACAATTTGAGAAATATTCGAATAACAATGGTTAGATTTGGAAAAGATGAAGATAAATTATTTTTATTTTGCAATATCTGATGATGAATTTGGCAGTCTCCGGCCGCCCCTTTGGAAAGTGAAAGAAACGGAGCAAAGTTGCAAGTTGGCGGAAAGATATTTTTATGACTGCTAGCAGAATATCGAGAACTGGAAAAGAAAAGAAACATAAACACAAGTATCTGAGAAGAATAAATCAATATTGGATTTAATAATAAAATAAAGGAATGTAGATATAAGTGGATATAAAAATGTGCAGAGTGAAACCACTAAGCCTGCCTTGTATAAACATTATAGTTCACTGGGTATGTTTGAGAAAACTGGACGGCCGACTGTAGACCAGATAGATATTACAGGCATAAATAATTAAATGGTTCAAGGTGATATCTGTGTGTGTGTGTGTGTGTTAAATGCGTCTGGAACTTGGAGACGCATAAAATTTAATCGCTTCGACGCAGAATACAACAGATTTATGACGAAAATAAAAGATAATTGGCCTTGGAAGCATATGGCGTCACGAACAGAAATAAAGAGTTATTGACCAATGGAGGTCACTTATTCAAGTAGGCTTTGTAAACAGTAAGGTAGTAAGCAAAAACGGAAATAACCGTGGGTCTGTATCGCATGTACAATCAAAATTCATAATCGTCGTCGGGCCCACGGCCTATTCCTTTTCCGCAACGGCTTACACAGCTCCTGGACCTAAGATTTCTTCACGTCTTCTAGTGCAATTATGTAAAATTTTGGTGGCACAGGAGTTCTTATGTGCTTGGATGACCTTTGACCCTCTTCTTATTTGTGTTAATCTATAGAAAATGTATAAATAATTTAATTCTTACTACATTAATAACATTGTTCAACTCTGTTGTTTCTTATAGGCTACGGTACTCTTTTTACGCATTTCAAAATTTATCTCTACAGTTAACATATATGACATATAGTCTTGGAGAGTGGCATACTTCCGCCACAGCACAGATTTTTATATGAATTAGCTTTACTGGTTTTTACGCGCGCATGTTTGTGTGTGTGTTCAAATGTCCTTCAGTCTCTTCTGATTTTTAATCCCCAGCAATTGGTATCCAGGCACCGACATTTTGCTAATTCACTTTTCCCGTTTCCGCTTTAATTCAATCGGCTTGACTCTTCCTCGTCTATTTCTGTCACTGGTTATGCGGGATCTGTTTTGATAAACGTTTATCACACATCCTTTATACATGTCCAAACCAAACATATGCTAGTCTAAATATCGTCGATCAGCTTTTGGACTGAAGTCTCCAGCCCTCTCTCATTCACGACCGTGTCTCTTCTTGAAATTCCCGCAGCTCGCCTCCAAAAGTCCATTTCTGTAGCACTCAAGGGTTGTCCCTTTCATACTTTTATTGTCCTCGCCTCAGAGCAGTAGTCACGGTGTGCATTCCACGGCCGGTAACAGGACACACCTACATCGTGGTCCCCGCGGCGGAGATCTACAAGAAGCTCGGGACGGGCTTCGCCCATCGCTTGGACAACGCTCCACCTACGGTGTTTCCTATTACTGCATTCCATATTCTCCTTTTGTTGCGTTTTGATATTCGTTTGTCCCACAGAGTGTCATTTAATGGGCTTATTGCCCACCCGCCTTTCGTATTTACTTCTCTATGGTTTCATCTAGTCTCTCGTCTTGTGTAATCTTCGGTAATTATACGAGGATTGTTCAAGAGAAACACGTTTGATCTGCGCAGCCGTAACTTCGTCGTCATGACAACGGAAATCATTTGTTTATATTGTCTGTTTAAGTACTAGTGATGCGCCTGTCAAAATTATTTGCAGTTTGCTCTTTTGTAAGCGTTGTGACTGGGTTAAAAAATGGCATCTATGATATGAAATCCATCCAAATATAATCTGCGTGCCGTTACTCAGTTTTTGGCCGCTGAGGGACGTCAGCCAATGGAAATTTATACGAGAATGAAAGCTCTATATGGTAACTATAGTTATTCTCATACGACAGTGGTTGAATGGTGCAATAAATTTTGACAAGGAAGAGAATCCCCTAAAGATTTGGTCCGTCCCGGATCTGCACGTGTTGCAGCAGCAGATGAAAATGTGAGACAGCTTTACGCGCTAATAGGCGCATCAAAGTTAGAGAACTTTCTCAAATGTTGAGGATCAGAGTGGGAACTGTTCATTCCATCATTCATAGTCTTGGTTATCACAAAGTTGCTGCTCAGTGGATTCCATGACTGCTTACTGATGAGCAGAAAAATTTTCGTTCGGCCTTATTACAGCATTTGATGCGTTATCAAAACAACAAGGTAATGCCTTTCTAAACCAAATTGTTGCCGGTGATGAGTCTTGGTGTTATCACTACGAACCAGAATCTAAACGTCAGAGTATCCAGTGGAAACATGCATCTCCGAAGGGAAAAAATGTCTGTCCCAACCTTCGGCAGGAAAAGTAATGGTGAACGTATTTTTTTTATTACCAGGGAGTGCTGCTCTTAGATTTTAAAGAACCTGGTGTCAACATCAACGCTGAGCGATATGCAAACAGCTTAAAACGCTTATGGTTCAGCATCAAGAACAAACGTCCAGGGAAGCTCAAAAATGGTGTCATTCTTCTGCATGATAATGCTCGACCCCATGTAGCCCAGACGATTCAAGATCTGCTTGATCGTATGAAGTGGGAAGTCTTACAACA
Organism: Magicicada septendecula; assembly: GCA_034769895.1. Lineage (NCBI taxonomy): Eukaryota > Metazoa > Arthropoda > Insecta > Hemiptera > Cicadidae > Magicicada > Magicicada septendecula. The sequence continues at coordinate 398,804,131 of CM068371.1, read as the reverse complement.
TCCACCTTACAGTCCCGACTTGTCCCCGTGCGATTATCATTTTTTGGCCCATTAAAGAAATCACTAAAAGACAGCGGTTTAAATCAGACGCTGAGGTAGACTTTGTTGTTAGCGAATGGTTCCGCAAACAGCCGCAAGAATTTTACCAGCAAGGAATCTACAGATTAGTGCAAAAGTGTTAATGTTAATGGAGACTTCTTTGAAAATCGTTGAATAAAAATGCTTTACAGCCTGTAAACGTGTTTCTATTGAAGAATCCTCATAGCTGGTTCATTCCTTTATACATTCATCACTGTCTAAAGTTAAATCCTGTTGATGGTCACCAATACACCGAATATTCTATATTACTACAATTGCCTTTAATTTCCATATTTTGTATTGAGTTTTGTTTTTCTTCACAAACTTTATTTTTTATAATTATTGTTACACTAATTCTTGACTGTTTTATTTTGTGTCCTACGTATCGGAAGCGAAATACTTAATCCTAGTATTTAATTTTTATTTGATGGCTTGAGTACAATAAAACAAATATCAATGTCATAAAAAGGTCAAATAGGTCAAATCACTTTTCCAAAAATATCTCTTTATAATGACTTTCAGTGATAAGCAGAAACAGGTAAACATTTGTCGTCATAATGTTGTTTTCGCGAAGCGTTTGTTGTTCTTCCAGATCAGCTATGTGTGTGTGGTGAACTCGGGCGGCTCCCTACTCTCTCGATTGTTTCAACATCGGGTACCGGGTACTTCAAGTCTATCCGTGTTTCTCGTGTGAGCGCATGACACAAACGATTGATAATCTAATGTAAATCGCGAGTTTAAGGTGGCAGCCATGTTTTTCGTCACCTGTCACCACTTCGTCTGTGCAAAATTAGTTCTCATCTCAATTACCCGGATTGATATTTGCAAGTGTACAATCTTTCTCCTTCGTTCCTCCTCCCATCCTCGTGAGGGTTTGCTGGCACTTTTAGCCATTTGGTACCTCCTTATTTTTTTCCAGAATTGCAATTCATGTTTTCCTTCGTATAGTTAATGTAACATTGTTTGCATGTAACGGATACTTGTAAATGGTGTGATGTGACATACAGTTTGAAAAAGTGTATGACTGTTGGAATATTACTGAAACTATTATATTGCGGACTGTTGGATCGTGGTCGATTGCTTATGTTTTCGTGTCAAACGTTTCGGCCACACCTTCGGATGCCATCTTCAGTAGGAAAAAGAAGATATAAAGAAAACGTTCGTAAGGATGATAAACTTACTCCTCAACTGTGAGATGCGTTCAACCTGTCATCCTTGCGAATGTTTTCTTTCTTTCTTTCTTCTTTTTTGTACTGACGATGGCCTCCGGAGGTGTGGTCGAAACGTTTAGACGTGAAAATGTAAGCAATCGACCGCGGCACAACAGTGTCCGGAATATAATAATGTTGACGCCGGCCGTTATAGCCTTCGTAATAAACGGTGGAAATTTGTTGATCAAAGTATTGGACTGGTGAGAGAACTGAGTAAGACAGGAGACAGGTTAGCTCTACGGGATATTGCAGATACAAAGAGGTAGTGGCAGTATTGACCTGGTGAGAGAACTGAGTAAGACAGGAGACAGGTTAGCTCTACGGGATATTGCAGATACAAAGAGGTAGTGGCAGTATTGGACTGGTGAGAGAACTGAGTAAGACAGGAGACAGGTTAGCTCTACGGGATATTGCAGATACAAAGAGGTAGTGGCAGTATTGACCTGGTGAGAGAACTGAGTAAGACAGGAGACAGGTTAGCTCTACGGGATATTGCAGATACAAAGAGGTAGTGGCAGTATTGACCTGGTGAGAGAACTGAGTAAGACAGGAGACAGGTTAGCTCTACGGGATATTGCAGATACAAAGAGGTAGTGGCAGTATTGAACTGGTGAGAGAACTGAGTAAGACAGGAGACAGGTTAGCTCTACGGGATATTGCAGATACAAAGAGGTAGTGGCAGTATTGACCTGGTGAGAGAACTGAGTAAGACAGGAGACAGGTTAGCTCTACGGGATATTGCAGATACAAAGAGGTAGTGGCAGTATTGGACTGGTGAGAGAACTGAGTAAGATAGGAGACAGGTTAGCTCTACGGGATATTGCAGATACAAAGAGGTAGTGGCAGTATTGAACTGGTGAGAGAACTGAGTAAGACAGGAGACAGGTTAGCTCTACGGGATATTGCAGATACAAAGAGGTAGTGGCAGTATTGACCTGGTGAGAGAACTGAGTAAGACAGGAGACAGGTTAGCTCTACGGGATATTGCAGATACAAAGAGGTAGTGGCAGTATTGAACTGGTGAGAGAACTGAGTAAGACAGGAGACAGGTTAGCTCTACGGGATATTGCAGATACAAAGAGGTAGTGGCAGTATTGGACTGGTGAGAGAACTGAGTAAGACAGGAGACAGGTTAGCTCTACGGGATATTGCAGATACAAAGAGGTAGTGGCAGTATTGGACTGGTGAGAGAACTGAGTAAGATAGGAGACAGGTTAGCTCTACGGGATATTGCAGATACAAAGAGGTAGTGGCAGTATTGAACTGGTGAGAGAACTGAGTAAGACAGGAGACAGGTTAGCTCTACGGGATATTGCAGATACAAAGAGGTAGTGGCAGTATTGACCTGGTGAGAGAACTGAGTAAGACAGGAGACAGGTTAGCTCTACGGGATATTGCAGATACAAAGAGGTAGTGGCAGTATTGGACTGGTGAGAGAACTGAGTAAGATAGGAGACAGGTTAGCTCTACGGGATATTGCAGATACAAAGAGGTAGTGGCAGTATTGAACTGGTGAGAGAACTGAGTAAGACAGGAGACAGGTTAGCTCTACGGGATATTGCAGATACAAAGAGGTAGTGGCAGTATTGACCTGGTGAGAGAACTGAGTAAGACAGGAGACAGGTTAGCTCTACGGGATATTGCAGATACAAAGAGGTAGTGGCAGTATTGAACTGGTGAGAGAACTGAGTAAGACAGGAGACAGGTTAGCTCTACGGGATATTGCAGATACAAAGAGGTAGTGGCAGTATTGACCTGGTGAGAGAACTGAGTAAGACAGGAGACAGGTTAGCTCTACGGGATATTGCAGATACAAAGAGGTAGTGGCAGTATTGGACTGGTGAGAGAACTGAGTAAGATAGGAGACAGGTTAGCTCTACGGGATATTGCAGATACAAAGAGGTAGTGGCAGTATTGAACTGGTGAGAGAACTGAGTAAGATAGGAGACAGGTTAGCTCTACGGGATATTGCAGATACTAAGAGGTAGTGGCAGTATTGAACTGGTGAGAGAACTGAGTAAGACAGGAGACAGGTTAGCTCTACGGGATATTGCAGATACAAAGAGGTAGTGGCAGTATTGACCTGGTGAGAGAACTGAGTAAGACAGGAGACAGGTTAGCTCTACGGGATATTGCAGATACAAAGAGGTAGTGGCAGTATTGGACTGGTGAGAGAACTGAGTAAGACAGGAGACAGGTTAGCTCTACGGGATATTGCAGATACAAAGAGGTAGTGGCAGTATTGAACTGGTGAGAGAACTGAGTAAGACAGGAGACAGGTTAGCTCTACGGGATATTGCAGATGCAAAGAGGTAGTGGCAGTATTGGACTGGTGAGAGAACTGAGTAAGACAGGAGACAGGTTAGATCTACGGGATATTGCAGATGCAAAGAGGTAGTGGCAGTATTGGACTGGTGAGAGAACTGAGTAAGATAGGAGACAGGTTAGCTCTACGGGATATTGCAGATATAAAGAGGTAGTGGCAGTATTGAACTGGTGAGAGAACTGAGTAAGATAGGAGACAGGTTAGCTCTACGGGATATTGCAGATACAAAGAGGTAGTGGCAGTATTGAACTGGTGAGAGAACTGAGTAAGATAGGAGACAGGTTAGCTCTACGGGATATTGCAGATACAAAGAGGTAGTGGCAGTATTGAACTGGTGAGAGAACTGAGTAAGATAGGAGACAGGTTAGCTCTACGGGATATTTGCAGATACAAAGAGGTAGTGGCAGTATTGAACTGGTGAGAGAACTGAGTAAGATAGGAGACAGGTTAGCTCTACGGGATATTGCAGATACAAAGAGGTAGTGGCAGTATTGGACTGGTGAGAGAACTGAGTAAGATAGGAGACAGGTTAGCTCTACGGGATATTGCAGATACAAAGAGGTAGTGGCAGTATTGAACTGGTGAGAGAACTGAGTAAGATAGGAGACAGGTTAGCTCTACGAGATATTGCAGATACAAAGAGGTAGTGGCAGTATTGGACTGGTGAGAGAACTGAGTAAGATAGGAGACAGGTTAGCTCTACGGGATATTGCAGATACAAAGAGGTAGTGGCAGTATTGAACTGGTGAGAGAACTGAGTAAGATAGGAGACAGGTTAGCTCTACGGGATATTGCAGATACAAAGAGGTAGTGGCAGTATTGGACTGGTGAGAGAACTGAGTAAGATAGGAGACAGGTTAGCTCTACGGGATATTGCAGATACAAAGAGGTAGTGGCAGTATTGAACTGGTGAGAGAACTGAGTAAGATAGGAGACAGGTTAGCTCTACGGGATATTGCAGATACAAAGAGGTAGTGGCAGTATTGAACTGGTGAGAGAACTGAGTAAGATAGGAGACAGGTTAGCTCTACGGGATATTGCAGATACAAAGAGGTAGTGGCAGTATTGGACTGGTGAGAGAACTGAGTAAGATAGGAGACAGGTTAGCTCTACGGGATATTGCAGATACAAAGAGGTAGTGGCAGTATTGGACTGGTGAGAGAACTGAGTAAGATAGGAGACAGGTTAGCTCTACGGGATATTTGCAGATGCAAAGAGGTAGTGGCAGTATTGAACTGGTGAGAGAACTGAGTAAGATAGTTGACAGGTTAGCTCTACGGGATATTTGCAGATACAAAGAGGTAGTGGCAGTATTTATTGAAACTGTTGCAAGGATACGGACAGTTAGGGAGGAGCAAAGGATACACGTATTGGAAGAAAGTGAAGTGCAACATCGAAGAGGAGGGAACAAACAAGTGATCGAGGAACAGTACGAGAAAACAAATAACTGAAACTCTAACGTACAGGGCACCCAGCAGTTCCGTGAAAGGCAGAGTGCTTAATGAAGGCTGGAACAGACTAAACAGAGTTAGGGGAGAAGGAGTCTACGGATAGTTCCTTAGAAAGACTAATGTATAGTTGACTAAAGTCCCGATTGAACAGATCTGAATCGGTATCATGCCGCCCATAGTAGTGTAGGTCACTCATTCTCACAGTATGGGTGGCGTGGCCGACATGTTGTTTATGGAGTCGAGTCAGAGATCCCCCCCCCCCCCGATCGGCACTTGCGAATGATCCGGGATAACAGAACGGTTGCCGATGTATTACCTCAGACTCCAAGGTTGGTATGTAGTTTCGGCAGGGCAACCGTCTTGTATGTTCCCGTCTTGAACGGTGAATTCGATGGCTGCTAAATCCTAGACAGTAGACAATCAGTACCCCGTGGGATGTTAAAGCTGCACGTGTCAAACTTAAGGTTACTGATCAAAACATCGACGGGCATCTCATCAATTTCAGAACGAGCGAATTCCCACTCAACGGAGAGCCGTAGATTATAAGCGTTTAGCTTGGAGTCTTCGTTATTCTACGTGTTCTGCTTGTATAAGACTTACATTTACCCTCCAGGTGGGGTCTCAGGGGTCATAGCCCCCTGTCAGAATGGCGATAAGTTCACACCTTGCCACGCGGAGATGAATTTCGCCTGTACTCCAATTGATGTGATGGGCTAAAAGGTGCGTCCAGCTTTTAGTGTGTGAGGCCAAAGTTTTCCATTCATAACGGTGGACCGTCTGTTTCTGCTCATCGCAGCAGGAATCTGTCACCCTGTACCCGATGTACGAGTCACTGCTGTGAGCCTCGCTAAGCTAGATTCTGATTGTCGCCATCTCAACGTGATTTGTCTTACTAGGCAGCACAGTGAGTCTTGCATCTACTACCGGTTCAACACTTACTCGACAAAGCGACCATGTGTTAAATCCCTGCTCATAGGAGAAGTACCGTCCGGCGGTAGCGAATGTCGGCAGTGACGGAGAATGGGATGTCACCCGAAGTTCTTTGGCATGTTGATAAGAGAAATAAGATACCAGGCTTGTCCCTAGGTATTGCAAGTGTTAGGCCTACACCATTACGCTCTTACTAGAGTTACAAACGTTACGCTCTTACGTATTTTATGTTCTGTTTACCTCCTAGTATAAGATTTCAATTTCACCTCTGCTCACATCAGAAGTAGCTTAGATATGCCTTAATGAATTTTCTATCAGCAGTTCTTTTATTATGGAAAGATTCGTTCTGTGTCCTATCCAGAGCATCATGAAATTCATTTCTGGACCCGACATTTGTAGGTTTCGAGTCTGTTTGTTTGAGCGTCTAGGATTTAGCTTTCTATGAACACGGGGAGTATTCAATACTAGCCACGATTATTTTTCTGTCTTTACCGTACTTTTGTTAGTTTTGTGTGGCTATTTCTGGGCACTTTCACAGCATAGATAGTCTGGAATATGACTGTTGAAGTATTATATTCCGGACTGTTGGACGGTGGCCGACTGCTTACGTTTTCGTGTCTAAACATTTCTGCCAACCTTCGGAGGCCATGATCACCGGAAAATAGACAAAAGAAAGAAAACGTTCGCAAGGATGACAAACTTACTCCTCAACTACGAGGAACGTTCGTCCTGTCACAGTATATGGATGCTGAGTTGGTGTGGAGTGACTGCAACTGAGATTCATTTTTTTGAGACGTGATTCGGTGTTCTATGAAGGACAGAGTGAGGAATAGGTACGTAAGAGAAAGAACTGGAAACGTGCTCGGTGCTGAAGTTAACAGACAAAGCCGAGAAGAAGTAGTGAGAAGAGCAACACATGTTGAGGATCGAAAGACGAAGGTTGCCGAAGGATGTTTTCGTTTGAATGGACCAAGAAACTCGGTGGAGGATGATGAAACCCCGTGTACCCGGAACCGGTTTGTTCAGTGATTCCTGAAAGGCGGAACAAGTAGAAAAGTAGGGAGAAAAGAGGAAAGTAGTAGAAAGAGGAGAAGGAGGAGGAGGAGGAGGAGGAGGAGTAAAAGAATCACATGAAGAAAAAGAAGAAGAAGAAGAAGAAGAAGAATCTGGTTATAGGTTACCTTCTTTCAAACTGTCTTCAGTGGAGTAGCGGTTGATGGGCACCTAAGAAACATATCCGTTTGTTCACCACTTACTAAGTTGCCATCTGATAGCGATTTACTTACTGAGAGAGACGGACGACCGACTGTTGCGATCTTGCAATTAGATTAATTTATTTCCAACCCGTTGTGTCTACCGGAGTTGTATAATTATATAGTTAGACAATTTCTGTTAGTTATTCTTTATAATTTACATAAAACAAACATGATTCTTATACATTTATAATAACAAATGTCCCCCTTATAATGCTTTTAAGTTGTCATAAAAATAGTAGTAAAATATCGGTATGGAGAACCATACATGACTTCCATATTCTAAGATTTATATTTAAAATCATTTTCAGCCAAACAGCCAGGGAAGGAATTTTAACAAAAAAATACTTCTTTGTTGCCAATAACATAGTACACATATAAAAAAAAATTATCCCCTCCCCCTTCAACTATAATTTTGATTTATAGAAAATTACCCCCAGCCCGTTCAACTAGCCTCTTCATTTATAGATATTTCATCTACGTTTCTACAGTGGATTATTAAGATCTTATCAGGATACTTTATCAAAATTAAGTACTTTACTCATGTTACAACAAAAAATGTTTCAGGTAAACTGCCCTTTCCCCGTAACCGATCTTCACCAAAATCAACAGACATTGAGTTCTCTATAGCTCAGGCACATATGTAAAAAATTATTTGATTCTGTTTGAATTTACGGCAGTTATGGTTCGTCATATAAACAATTACCCATGTTAAAACATAAAACATGAGATTTATAAAACATATCTAAGATTTATATTTAAAATCATTTTTGAAATAAAATATTTTCATAGAACCTACTAACGCTGGGGAAATCTGAGGAGCCAATCAGAGTTGGGCCTACCTGTCACTCTGCTGAATTTGGTGGAAAGCCCTGTCACTGTCGTCAAAGTATCAGCCTTGACAGGGTCCTCTTTTTCTGCAAAATGGGAGAGGCTTGAAATGGAGTGAGTGACATGGTCCCCACCTCAATGAAGAACCCATTGTTTTATAAAAATATATTTAAATTTTGAAAACTGAAAATTCTTTTCTTGTAAATATTTATATTTTATAATCAAAACGACTTTATTTTTGTTACCTGGCAACAAAATTATTTTATTTTCAACAATTACCATTGTTTCAAAAAGTTTAAATAAATTTTCAAGTACTTTACTCTTGTTAAAACGTAAAAGGTTGCAGGTAAACTACCCCTTCCCCTTAACCGATCTTCACCAAAATCTAAAGACCTTGAGACCTCTACAATTCAGGGACGTATGCAAAAACTTCTTTGATTTTGTTTGAATTTACGGCTGTTATCGTTTGCCATAGAAAATACGCTTGATAAAAAAACGTTGCAGGTAAACTACCACTTCCCCTCAACTGATCTTCACCAAAAACAATAGGTCTTGAGTACTCCACAAATCAGGGCTGTATGCAGAAAATTATTTGATTCTGTTTGAATTTGCGGCTGTTATCGTTTGCCATAGAAAATACCCTTGTCAAAAAAAACGTTGTACGTAAACTACCCCTTTCCCTTAACCGATCTTCACCAAAAACAATAGGTCTTGAGAACTCTACAATTTAGGGCTGTATGCAAATAATCTTTTGATTCTGTTTGAATTTGCGGCTGTTATCGTTTGCCATAGGAAATGCCCTTGTTAAAACATAAAACGTTACAGGTAAACTACCCCTTTCCCTTAACCGATCTTCACCAAAAACAATAGGTCTTGAGAACTCTACAATTCAAGGCTGTATACGAAACATTATTTGATTCTGTTTGAATTTGCGGCTGTTATCGTTTGCAAAAAAAAAAAAATTCCCTTGATAAAAAAAAACCGTTGCAGGTAAACTACCCCTTTCCCTCAATCGATCTTCACCAAAAACAATAGGTCGAGAGTACTCTACAAATCAGGGCTGTATGCAAAAAATTATTTGATTCTGTTTGAATTTGCGGCAGTTATCGTTTGCCATAGAAAAAAAATCTACAGACAGACACACAGACAGACAGACACACACACAGACACTTTTCGGAAAACGACTTTTTTTCATGTTTTGAGTGTAGTAGAATCAGAATCTGCAATAATCTCGAACACGATTTTTTTTGCAATCACCATACTTCCATTCCTTAAGGAATATGGAAGTAAAACAGTGACGTCAACAGCTAGTGGGACCACGTCTGTGACGTCAATTGTTGTTTGATGCGTCTGTTTGTGAATAGGATGCCACTTTCACGGACGGCAATGGTTTAGTGTTACTTGTGTGTGTTTATGTGTCTTTACGCATTTTCTGGTTGCCTGTCATTGTATTGTAGTGGCCTCTCATAGCGCAAGTTCCAAACAGTGCCAGTACTTAAAAAAATATACTATATTCATCAATGCCTCTTATATATTGACCCTTGCAGTCAGTAATTGAAGGAAAGGACCTGTCGGATATTTGTTTTTAAATAAAATGTACACGTATCGACTTAGGAAGTTATCACAAATCGCCGTATGATATTTGTTAATATTTTTAATTACTCCAACTTTTATTTTATTAATTCAAAATATCGGTATGGAGAACCATACATGACTTCCATGTTCTAAGATTTATATTTAAAATAATTTTCGAAATGAAGTATTTCCATAGTAACTACTTCTTTCTTCAGCCTTAACCACAGTACTGTGGTCACTAACGTATACCACCTCACGTTAGCGCACTCGATTTTCACTGACGACGGCAGTCGACAGCATCGCCGAAACGTCTGGTTTTGTAGAAAACATTGGACCACGGCCAAACAGCACGGGAAGGAATTTTAACAACGAACTTCTTCTTTGTTGCCGATAACGTAGTACACATGACATATAAATAAAAATTATCCCCTCCCTCTTCAACTATCATTTTTATTTACAGAAAATTACCCCCACCCCCTTCAACTATCCTTTTCATTTATAGATATTTCATCTGCGTTTCTACAGTGGATTATTATGACCTTTTTTTCAGGATACTTTATTTATCAAAATTAAGTACTTTACTCTTGTTAAAAAATAAAACGTTGCAGGTAAACTACCCCTTCCCTTAACCGATCTTCACCAAAATCAATAAGCCTTGAGTCCTCTACAACTCAGGCGCATATGCAAAAAATTATTTGATTCTGTTTCAATTTACGGCAGTTATCGTTCGTCATAGAAACAATTACCATTGTTATCACATAAAACGTTGCAGGTAAACTACACCTTTCTCTTAACTGATCTTCACCAAAATCAATAGGTCTTGAGTCCTCTCCAATCAGGGATGCATGCAAAACATTATTTGATTCTGTTTGAATGTGCGGCAGTTATAGTTCGTCATAGAAACAATTACTCTTGTTAAAACATTAAAAGTGGCAGGTAAACTACGTCTTTCCCTTAACCGATCTTCACCAAAATCAATAGACCATGAGTCCTCTACAACTCAGGCACATATGTAAAAAATTATTTGATTTTGTTTGAATTTACGGCAGTTATCGTTTTTCATGGAAAACGTTCTCTTGTTACAACATAAAATGTTGCCAGTAAACTACCCCTTTCCCTTAACCGATCTTCAACAAAATCAACAGACCTTCAGTTATCTACAATTGAGGAAGATATGCACAAAAGTATTTGATTCTGTTTAAATGTGCGGTAGTTATCGTTCGTCATATAAACAATTACTCTTGTTAAAACATAACATATGGCAGGTAAACTACCCCTTTCCCTAAATCGATCTTCACCAAAATCAACAGGCCTTCAGTATTTACAATTGATGAATGTATCCAAAAAAATATTTGATTCTGTTTGAATGTGCGGCAGTTATCGTTCGTCATAGAAAAAATGACTGTTGTTAAAACATAAAATGTTGCAGGTAAACTACCCCTTTCCCTTAACCGATCTTCACCAAAATTAACAGGCACTGAGTTCTCTATAGCTCAGGAAGGTATGCAAAACATTATTTGATTCGGATTGAATTTACGGCAGTTATCATTCGTCATAGAAAAAATTACCCATGTTAAAACATAAAACGTAAACTACCCCTTTCCCTAAACCGATCTTCAACAAAAACAATAGGTCTTGAGAACTTTACAATTTAGGGCTGTATGCAAAACATTATTTGATTCTGTTTGAATTTGCGGCTGTTATCGTTTGGCATAGAAAATACCCTTGTTAAAAGATAAAACGTTGCAGGTAAACTACCCCTTTCCCTTAACTGATCTTCACCAAAAACAATAGATCTTGAGAACTCTACAATTCAGGGCTGTATGCAAAACATTATTTAATTCTGTTTGAATTTGCGGCTGTTATCGTTTGCCATAGAAAAAAATTACCCTTGATTAAAAAAAAAGTTGCAGGTAAACTACCCCTTTCACTAAAACCGATCTTCACCAAAAACAAAAAAACAATAGGTCTCGAGTACTCTACAAATAAGGGCTGTATGCAAAAAATTATTTGATTCTGTTTAAATTTGCGGCTGTTATCGTTTGCCATAGAAAAAAATCGGTATGGAGAACCATACATGACTTCCATATTCTAAGATTTATATTTAAAATCATTTTCGAAATGAAATATTACCATAGAAACTACTTCTTTCTACTTACTGCTTCAGCCTTAACCACAGTACTGTGGTCACTAACGTATACCACCTCACGTTATCGCACTCGATTTTCACTGATGATGGAAGTCGATGGCATTGCCGAAACGTCTGGTTTTGTAGAAAACATTGGACTACGGCCAAATATCCCGGGAAGGAATTTTAACAAAAACTACTTCTTTGTTGCCGATAACGTTGTACACATATATATAAAATATATGCATAAAATTAATGGCTTGTATAAGTTAATGATTGATCTCCATTAAGTAGTAATATTATGATGTCCGTAATTACAACATCAGAGCAGGTTTAGTGTGAATGAGGGTACACTGTGGACAAATATTTTCAACATTTCTTATTGAGCGTTGCTTAGAGTAAAGCTGCGAATCTACAGTGTATGTTTCACAGAACAAACACGCGAAAAAGAAGGAGCGCTCCGAAGTCACTCATGGACCCTCAGCATCTTGCAGAGGGTTCATTCCCTAAAGACGAAAAGTCTGTCTATGAATCGTTCCTCTGTAAACACGTGCAGTTACATTGCCCAGCGATCCACAGGAAGCAAATTGATGTCCATTTTTTCGGCTTGCACGCGTTATGTTGGTGTGGGTTTCGGCACTTTCCATTTAAAAAGCGTGCAAATGTAAGAAAATAAACATGAGTGTGGCCAGAAATAACGTGAATTGTGTGTGTGTGTGTGTGTGTGTGTGTGTGTGCGTGCGTGTGTGTGTGCGCGCGCGCGCGTGCGTGCGTGTGTGTATGTGTTTGTCTTACCTGCCTTTTTATTGCTGTAGGCATAATAATAAAATGGAAACGTAAACATTACATAACTGAGATATGCTTACCTGCCACGAACGATATTTTATACATGGAGGAGTTCAGTGACATACACACGTACAGAAGAATTATATATATAAAGATATTAACTCATACATAATTTACATTAAAATGAAAAAATTATAATTTTATTGCCTGGCAACAAAATTATTTTATTTTTAACAATTACCATTATTTGAAAAAGTTTAAATGAATTTTCAAGTACTTTACTGTTGTTAAAACGTAAAAGGTTGCTGGTAAACTACCCCTTCCCCTTAACCGATCTTCACCAAAATCGAAAGTCCTTGAGACCTCTACAATTCAGGGACATATGCAAAAAAATATTTGATTCTGTTTGAATTTGCGGCTGTTATCGTTTGCCATAGAAAATACGCTTGATAAAAAAACGTTGCAAGTAAACTACCCCTTCCCCTTAACCGATCTTCACCAAAAACAATACGTCTTGAGTACTGTACAAATCAGGGCTGTATGCAAAACATTATTTGATTCTGTATGAATTTGCGGCTGTTATCGTTTGCCATAGAAAATACCCTTGTTAAAAAAACGTTACAGGTAAACTACCCCTTTCCCTCAACCGATCTTCATCAAAACTAATAGGTCTTGAGAACTCCACAATTTAGGGCTGTATACGAAACATTATTTGATTCTGTTTGAATTTGCGGCTGTTATCGTTTGCCATAGGAGATACCCTTGTTAAAACATAAAACGTTACAGGTAAACTACCCCTTTCCCTTAACCGATCCTCACCAAAAACAATAGATCTTGAGAACTTTACAATTCAGGGCTGTGTGCGAAACATTATTTGATTCTGTTTGAATTTGCGGCTGTTATCGTTTGCCAAAAAAAATTTCCCTTGATAAAAAAAAACCGTTGCAGGTAAACTACCCCTTTCCCTCAACCGATCTTCACCAAAAACAATAGGTCGTGAGTACTCTACAAATCAGGGCTGTATGCAAAAAATTATTTGATTCTGTTTGAATTTGCGGCAGTTATCGTTTGCCATAGAAAAATATCGGTATGGAGAACCATACATGATTTCCATATTCTAAGATTTATATTTAAAATCATTTTCAGCCAAACAGCCAGGGAAGGAATTTTAACAAAAAAATACTTCTTTCTTGCCAATAACGTAGTACACATATAAAAAATATTATCCCCTCCCCCTTCAACTATAATTTTGATTTATAGAAAATTACCCCCAGCCCGTTCAACTAGCCTCTTCATTTATAGATATTTCATCTACGTTTCTACAGTGGATTATTAATATCTTATCAAGATACTTTATCAAAATTAAGTACTTTACTCATGTTACAACAAAAAATGTTTCAGGTAAACTGCCCTTTCCCCGTAACCGATCTTCACCAAAATCAACAGACATTGAGTTCTCTATAGCTCAGGCACATATGTAAAAAATTATTTGATTCTGTTTGAATTTACGGCAGTTATGGTTCGTCATATAAACAATTACCCATGTTAAAACATAAAACATAGATTTATAAAACATATCTAAGATTTATATTTAAAATCATTTTTGAAATAAAATATTTTCATAGAACCTACTAACGCTGGGGAAATCTGAGGAGCCAATCAGAGTTGGGCCTACCTGTCACTCTGCTGAATTTGGTGGAAAGCCCTGTCACTGTCGTCAAAGTATCAGCCTTGACAGGGTCCTCTTTTTCTGCAAAATGGGAGAGGAGGCTTGAGATGGAGTGAGTGACATGGTCCCCACCTCAATGAAGAACCCATTGTTTTATAAAAATATATTTAAATTTTGAAAACTGAAAATTCTTTTCCTGTTGTAAATATTTATATTTTATAATCAAAATGACTTTATCAAAAAACAAACATTATTTTTTTATAATAAGTACTTACATATGTTTCTTAATATGCTTACTTTTTCTTCAATGTTGATGATCATTTCCAAACATTCTGACAAAATTGTATCTACAGAACAGTTAACATTCCCCAGGTTTCCATTTCTGCTAATTTCTCATTACACCTTCCACTGACGTATTATTAACCATTTCATAAACTATCGTATAATCTTTTCAGATTTTGTGGTACAAAATCTGAAATTTTAAGATTACCTGGCAACAAAATTATTTTATTTTCAACAATTACCATTGTCTGAAAAAGTTTAAATGAATTTTCAAGTACTTTACTCTTGTTAAAACGTAAAAGGTTGCCGGTAAACTACCCCTTCCCCTTAACTGATCTTCACAAAAATCTAAAGGCCTTGAGTCCTCTACAATTCACTGAAGTATGCAAAAAATTATTTGATTCTGTTTGAATTTGCGGCAGTTATCGTTTGCCATAGAAAATACGCTTGATAAAAAACGTTGCAGGTAAACTACCCCTTCCCCTCAACCGATCTTCACCAAAAACAATAGATCTTGAGTACTCTACAAATCAGGGCTGTATGCAGAAAATTATTTGATTCTGTTTGAATTTGCGGCTGTTATCGTTTGCCATAGAAAATACCCTTGTTAAAAAAACGTTGTAGGTAAACTACCCCTTTCCCTTAACCGATCTTCACCAAAAACAATAAGTCTTGAGAACTCTACAATTCAGGGCTGTATGCGAAACATTATTTGGTTCTGTTTGAATTTGCGGCTGTTATCGTTTGCCAAAAAAAAAAAATTCCCTTGATAAAAAAAACCGTTGCAGGTAAACTACCCCTTTCCCTCAACCGATCTTCACCAAAAACAATAGGTCGCGAGTACTCTACAAATCAGGGCTGTATGCAAAAAAATATTTGATTCTGTTTGAATTTGCGGCAGTTATCGTTTGCCATAGAAAATACGCTTGATAAAAAACGTTGCAGGTAAACTACCCCTTCCCCTCAACCGATCTTCACCAAAAACAACAGGTCTTGAGTACTCTACAAATCAGGACTGTATGCAGAAAATTATTTGATTCTGTTTGAATTTGCGGCTGTTATCGTTTGCCATAGAAAATACCCTTGTTAAAAAAACGTTGTAGGTAAACTACCCCTTTCCCTTAACCGATCTTCACCAAAAACAATAGATCTTGAGAACTCTACAATTTAGGGCTGTATGCAAATAATCTTTTGATTTTGTTTGAATTTGCGGCTGTTATCGTTTGCCATAGGAAATACCCTTGTTAAAACATAAAACGTTACAGGTAAACTACCCCTTTCCCTTAACCGAGCTTCACCAAAAACAATAGATCTTGAGAACTCTACAATTCAGGGCTGTATGCGAAACATTATTTGATTCTGTTTGAATTTGCGGCTGTTATCGTTTGCCAAAAAAAAAATTTCCCTTGATTAAAAAAAACCGTTGCAGGTAAACTACCCCTTTCCCTCAACCGATCTTCACCAAAAACAATAGATCGCGAGTCCTCTACAAATCAGGGCTGTATGCAAAAAATTATTTGATTCTGTTTGAATTTGCGGCAGTTATCGTTTGCCATAGAAAAAAAATCTATAGACACACAGATAGACAGACAGACACACACACAGACACTTTTCGGAAAACGACTTTTTTTCATGTTTTGAGTGTAGTAGAATCAGAATCTGCAATAATCTCGAACACGATTTTTTTTGCCATCACCATACTTCCATTCCTTAAGGAATATGGAAGTAAAAATCTACACAGACACACACACACAGACACTTTTCGGAAAACGACTTTTTTTCATGTTTTGAGTGTAGTACAATCAGAATCTGCAATAATCTCAAACACGATTTATTTTGCCATCACCATACTTCCATTTCCTTACGGAATATGGAAGTAAAAAAATCTACACACACACACACACACACACACACACACACACACACACACATTTTGCTGCAATAATCTCGAACACGATTTTTTTTGCCATCACCATACTTCTATTTCCTTAAGGAACATGGAAGTAAAATTACCTTTGTTGAAACTTAAAACGTTGCAGGTAAACTACCCCTTCCCTTAACTGATCTTCACCAAAATCAATAAGCCTTCAGTCCTCTACAATTCATGTATGTATACAAACAATTATTGATTCTTTTACTTCCATGTTCCTTAAGGAAATGGAAGTATGGTGATGGCAAAAAAATCGTGTTCGAGATTATTGCAGATTCTGATTGTACTACACTCAAAACATGAAAAAAAGTCGTTTTTTGAAAAGTGTCTGTGTGTGTGTCTCTGTGTCTGTTGATTTTTACTTCCATATTCCTTAAGGAATGGAAGTATGGTGATGGCAAAAAAAATCGTGTTCGAGATTATTGCAGATTCTGATTCTACTACACTCAAAACATGAAAAAAAGTCGTTTTCCGAAAAGTGTCTGTGTGTCTGTCTGTGTGTCTGTGTGTCTGTCTGTCTGTCTGTCTGTCTGTCTGTCTGTCTGTAGATTTTTTTTTTATGGCAAACGATAACTGCCGCAAATTCAAACAGAATCAAATAATTTTTTGCATGCAGCCCGGTTTTTCAGAGTTCTCGCGACCTATTGTTTTTGGTGAAGATCGGTTGAGGGAAAGGGGTAGTTTACCTGCAACGGTTTTTTTTTAGCAAGGGAAATTTTGTTTGTTTGGCAAACGATAACAGCCGCAAATTCAAACAGAATCAAATAATGTTTCGCATACAGCCCTGAATTGTAGAGTTCTCAAGACCTATTGTTTTTGGTGAAGATCGGTTAAGGGAAAGGGGTAGTTTACCTGTAACGTTTTATGTTTTAACAAGGGTATTTCCTATGGGAAACGATAACAGCCGCAAATTCAAACAGAATGAAAAGATTATTTGCATACAGCCCTAAATTGTAGAGTTCTCAATACCTTTTGTTTTTGGTGAAGATCGGTTAAGGGAAAGGGGTAGTTTACTTACAACGTTTTTTTAACAAGGGTATTTTCTATGGCAAACGATAACAGGCGCAAATTCAAACAGAATCAAATAATTTTCGGCATACAGCCCTGATTTGTAGAGTACTCAAGACCTATTGTTTTTGGTGAAGATCGGTTGAGGGGAAGGGGTAGTTTACCAGCAACGTTTTTTATCATGCGTATTTTCTATGGCAAACGACAACTGCCGCAAATTCAAACAGAATCAAATAATTTTTTGCATACAGCCCTGATTTGTAGAGTACTCGCGACCTATTGTTTTTGGTGAAGATCGGTTGAGGGGAAGGGGTAGTTTACCTGCAACGGTTTTTTTTATCAAGGGAAATTTTTTTTTTTTTTGGCAAACGATAACAGCCGCAAATTCAAACAGAATCAAATAATGTTTCGCATACAGCCCTGAATTGTAGATTTCTCAAGACCTATTGTTTTTGGTGAAGATCGGTTGAGGGAAAGGGGTAGTTTACCTGCAACGTTTTTTTAACAAGGGTATTTTATATGGCAAACGATAACAGCCGCAAATTCAAACAGAATCAAATAATGTTTTGCATGCAGTCCTGATTTGTAGAGTACTCAAGACCTATTGTTTTTGGTGAAGATCGGTTAAGGGGAAGGGGTAGTTTACCTGCAACGTTTTTTTATCAAGCGTATTTTCTATGGCAAACGATAACAGCCGCAAATTCAAACAGAATCAAATAATTTTTTGCATACGTCCCTGAATTGTAGAGGTCTCAATGACTTTCGATTTTGGTGAAGATCGGTTAAGGGGAAGGGGTAGTTTACCTGCAACCTTATACGTTTTAACAAGAGTAAAGTACTTGAAAATTTATTTAAACTTTTTGAAACAATGGTAATTGTTAAAAATAAAATAATTTTGTTGCCAGGCAATAAAATTATAATTTTTTCATTTTAATGTAATATAATATTTTTCATTTAATACAGCAATAAAAAGTAAAAGGCAGGTAAGACACAGCCTGGCTGTTTGGCTGAAAATGATTTTAAATATAAATCTTAGAATATGGAAGTCATGTATGGTTCTCCATACCGATATTTTTTCTATGGCAAACGATAACAGCCGCAAATTCAGACAGAATCAAATCATTTTTTTGCATACAGCCCTGATTTGTAGAGTACTCACGACCTATTGTTTTGGTGAAGATCGGTTGAGGGAAAGGGGTAGTTTACCTGCAACGGTTTTTTTTTAATCAAGGGTAATTGTTTTCTATGGCAAACGATAACAGCCGCAAATTCAAACAGAATCAACTACTCTTCTGCATACAGCCCTGATTTGTAGAGTTCTGAAGATCTATTGTTTTTGGTGAAGATCGGTTAAGGTAAAGGGGTAATTTACCTGCAACGTTTTATGTTTTAACAAGGGTATTTTCTATGGCAAACGATAACAGCCGCAAATTCAAACAGAATCAAATGATTATTTGCATACAGCCCTAAATTGTGGAGTTCTCAAGACCTATTGATTTTGGTGAGATCGGTTAAGGGAAAGGGGTAGTTTACCTGCTACGTTTTATGTTTTAAAAGGGTATTTTCTATGGCAAACGATAAGAGCCGCAAATTCAAACAGAATCAAATAAGTTTTTGCATACAGCCCTGATTTGTAGAGTACTCAAGACCTATTGTTTTTGGTGAAGATCGGTTAAGGTAAAGGGGTAGTTTACCGGCCACGTTTTTTGTTTAAACAAGGGTATTTTTTTATGGCAAACGATAACAGCCGCAAATTCAAACATAATCAAATAATATTTTGCATACAGCCCTGAATTGTAGAGTTCTCAAGACCTATTTGTTTTGGTGAAGATCGGTTAAGGGAATAGGGTAGTTTACCTCCAACATTTTATGTTTTAACAAGGGTAAATTTTTTTATGACGAACGATAACTGCCGTACATTAACACAGAATCAACTACTCTTCTGCATACCTTTTTGAATTATATAGAACTCAAGGTCTGTTGATTTTGTTGAAGATCGGTTAAGGGAAAGGGGTAGTTTACCTGCAACGTTTTATGTTCTAACAAGGGTATTTTCTATGGCAAAGGATGACAGCCGCAAATTCAAACAGAATCAAATGATTATTTGCATACAGCCCTAAACTGTAGAGTTCTCAAGGTCTGTTGATTTTGTTGAAGATCAGTTAAGGGAAAGGGGTAGTTTACCAGCAACATTTTATGTTTTAAGAAGGGTAATTTTTTTTGCGAAAGATAACTGCCGCAAATTCAAACAGAATCAAATAATGTTCTGCATACACCCCTGAATTGTAGAGTTCGCAAGATCTGTTGTTTTTGGTGAAGATCGGTTAAGGGAGAAGGGTAGTTTACCTGCAACGTTTTATGTTTTAACAAGGGTAATTGTTTATATGACGGACGATAACTGTCGCACATTCAAACAGAATCAAATATTTTTTTGCATGCATCCCTGAATTGTAGAGGACTGAAGGTCTATTGATTTTGGTGAAGATCGGTTAAGAGAAAGGGGTAGTTTACCAGCAACGTTTTATGTTTTAACAAGAGTAAAGTACGTAATTTTGATAAATAATGTATCCTAATAAGAAGCTCATAATAATCCACTGTAGAAACGTAGACGAAATATCTATAAATGAAGAGGTTAGGTGAACGGGGTGGGGGTAATTTTCTATTAATGAAAATTATAGTTGATTGAGGAGGGGAGAATTTTTTATATGTGTACTACGTTATCGGCACCAAAGAAGTAGTTCTTTGTTAAAATTCCTTCCCGGGCTGTTTAGCCGTAGTCCAATGTTTTCTGCAAAACCAGACTTTTCGGCAGTCCATCGACTACCATCATCAGTGAAAATCGAGTGCGAAACCTTCAGGTGGTGTACGTTAGTGACCACAGTTAGTTAAGGCTGAAGCAATAAGTAGAAAGAAGTAGTTTCTATGGCAATATTTCATTTCGAATATGATTTTAAGTATAAATGTTAGACATGGAAGTCATGTATGGTTCTCCATACCGATATGTTGAATATGGGGCAGTTATCGTTCGTCATAGAAAAAATTACCCTTGTTAAAACATAAAACATTGTTGGTAAACTACCCCTTCCCCTTAACCGATCTTCACCAAAATCAATAGGCCTTGAGTACTCTACAATTCAGTAATGTATGCAAAAACGTATTTGATTCTGTTTGAATTTGCGGCTGTTATCGTTTGCCATAGGAAAAATTCTACACAGACACACACACACACACACACACACACGCACACACTTTTCGAGAAATAACTTTTCTTCATGTTTTGAGGGTAGTACAATCAGAATCAGCCCTTATCTCGAACACGATTTTTTTCGCCATCACCATACTTCCATTTCCTTATGGATCATGGAAGTAAAATTAATATTGCAATTACTTTTATTTCTACAGTTATTCGGGCCTTATTTTAACACCAGCAATTGGCTTAGGAGTAGGCCTACATTAAGTGGTTATGGAATTTCGATGAACTTTTTAATAGCTCTGGAGGGATTGATCCCCCCCTGATTCCCCGCCGTAGTTACGCCACTGCCTTCTTCACAGCGTGGAACTTGTTATTTATTCGTTTCGTGGCGCTCTGGGGCTTGTAGAATCTCCGTCTCCGCAACCACGGCTTTCAACTCTTCCCTGTCTTGTGTTGCGACTCTATAGCAATAAGAGTTTTTTCCAGGCTGAGTCACTCAGCCCTGCGCTCAACCCTCGAACCTGGAGATTTGATTTCTGACGAACTAAACACATTAAAATTCGCTGAAAATATGACGTTCATTGTGAGTGAGTCGATTTCAACCAGTTTGAACATGATAATGAGACCTTCTACCTAGGTTTGTAAGTTAATGAAACTAACTATATTATAGTCTAGTTGCTATACTGTAGTAACGAGATCCAGACATGGATCCTCAGCTGAAGTCGTTGTTATTTCATATGCGGGAATTTATTGAAGTCGGAATTGTTACACAGAAGCTTCAAGTTTATATTATCATCCAAATGGTTCGTACAGTCACCGCTGTATTTCGATTCAATTCCTGTCTTTATCTCCACAAACCTGTTTCTTGTCTTTTTCCTTATATCTTCTTCTCGATTTCCTCTCTTCACCTTCTCCTTGGTCTTTCCTTTCTATGCCTTCCATCTGATGCCCATTGTATTTATCTCCACAAACCTGTGTCTTGTCTTTATCTTTATATCTTCTTCTCGATTTCCTCTCTTCACCTTCTCCTTGGTCTTTCCTTTCTATGGCTTCCATCTGGTGCCCATTCCATTGTTTGCTTCGGAAACCGATCGTCTGCCATTCGCTGTACGTGACCACACCGTCTTGACTGTTCCGTCTTGATATCATCTAAAAGATGAATTAATAATATATAAAAGTATTGTAAGACCTGTATATTTAAGAGCAAAATATGTAAGCAGTTCTTTGGATCGGTACGGAACAGAGATCCAACTGATCTCAGACCAATCAGACCGAAGCGAAAATTAAACCACATAGAAAGCGCTTACGCAGTAAGACTTTCTGGAATAGTGAAGAGGACGGAGACACAGAATGGAGGACGGAACCTGTGAGTAGTAGCGTCAGAGGAGACCGAGAGAAAGATGACTGAAAGATGCTGAGGATGATTTGTGACACTTGTCCGAATGGTGGTAAGTGGATGGAGAAGAGTAGGCCTCTGTAAAGAAAGGACAGAGCTTAAGGCTAAAACACACAGTAAAACACACACACGCTCGCGCACTCTTACACACATACACATCGCCAACGAAGAAGTGTGAGTCGACTTGTATGTAGGGTTACCAGACGACCAGTTCTGATCTGGATAGGAATAGATTTATAATTACTCCGGTGCTATTTCGAGATTTTAAAAAAGTAAGAAATTTTTAAAAGAATGGTTATAAAAATTAAATAAGAATATGAGCATTTTTTGCTTCTGTTTATTTGTGCAAGAAAAAATACACGATAGCGCTAGTTTACTGGATAGCAGCAGGGTAATTTTCGGGTAATCCGGTAATGCGTTATTCTAATAATCTGATTGGATAATATTGTTAATACAAATTGGCACTCCTCAACGATGGTTGAGTGTCGTGATTTACCTTTCTTAAAATTTTAGTTTCAATGCCGGTTGAATACTTGTACATTTCTCGGAAGCAAACCTGTAGTGGCCGCGGCATCGATACAGGGAGGGAGAACGTGCTTTGACGCACAGTTAGCGTTTCGTCACGTTTTATAGCCGGCTTGGGCGAACTCGCAATAAATACTACTGCTAAATTTAAGTGACCGACAGAACGTAAAGAAAAATGGTTTCGCAGAATTTAAAATTATGACGGATTCAATATAGAGTGAATTATTGTTGTTCGTGTTTGTAGAGCCAAAATACCAGGCAGTCACTACCGGCGCGGTATAATTCACCTACACATGTTGTGTTATATTTATGAATCTAAAAGGGTGGACACTTAATAATTCATCATTTTTATTAATAACTCAGATAACTTCCCAGAAGCACCATAAAATTGAAGTGTGTTTTTCCATTCCAAGATTGGTTGAACCATGAAATGAGTAGTATTCTAAAGTAGGATTCTTAATAGAGGTGTGCTAAACTAGTATTTGAAAATAACAGGTACGAACGAAACCGTTCCAAAAAATAAGACGTACAAATACCTGTTATTGTATATACCTACTATACATTTACACGTATTATATAATTTTTTATAAGAAATAAATTGAAACTAAAATTATTAACAGTGGTACTTTACACTGTGACTTTATTAAGCTGTTACTGTTTAAAATAAAATAAGAAACGAGAGAATTTATAGGCCTATCTCCCTTTGGGAATACTAATTTAAATTTCACAAGGAATGATCAAACTGACATAGGTTTAATATTAAATTATTGATTCCATTTTGGTTAGACAAATTAGTTGCGAAACTCAGACAATGAAATTTAGAGTGCACGTAACAGCTCAACAAATAATGTCAAACAAATTTACGTGAGGTGTCCAGTGAAATTAAAATCATCTCCGTAATCACATTAACAAAAAGTACTAGCCCTATATAGACTAACAGCCACTCTGTAGCTTATAACACAATATAATTCGCTTTTTCAAAATTTATCAAGTTGGTGACTACTTAGTAGTATAGTATATAATTTGTTATTATAATCTGTATTATATATCTGCATAACACACGAGAATAAATGTAACATAAGTATGAATTTTTTTCATTTATTAAAAACAGATGGAATAATGGATGGATTAATATCCCCTTTGGCATAGAGATATTCTGAACCTCGTTGTTTTGCTTCGTTTCGTACTTGTATATGGCAATCGGCACATGCGCAGAATCAAGTATTCAGCACTAACTGTGACTTTGTACTCATAGTACTCGTTTATTCGTTAGTTGCGTAGGGTGACCCCGCTACTCGAAACCGCGAGGCCGCGAGTAATCGGTACGGGTATTTCGACTTTTCAGTTTTCAGTTATTGTTGAATCCGAACAGGTATTTCAACTTTTCAGTGACTGTTATATCCGTTCCACAAAAATAATCGTTGCAAAATACCTGTTATAGGTATATCGGCCCACCTTATACGTTAACTAAAGCCTCGTTTCCATTACTACAAATTTGTCCCGCAACATGTTGCGCGTCATGTGCCCGAAATTTGTTGAAATGGAACAAATAGGGTACAAAGCGGCAACTGAACGGCCACATTGAATACATACGATACAAGATGATCTGCGTAACTATGACGTTCTGGTGCCCGAATAGTTCGCTTTTCGTACAGGACACTCCAACATACATCAGCTGATAAGACTGGCCAAATGCATCACGGGTGCCAGGTCGGAAAGAGAAGATCGTAGGCTGTTTCCTGGAAATAGAGAAAGCCTTTGACAGCGTTTGTCACGATAGACGTTTTATAAACTTTTGGAAGTGCAGCTTCCAGACTAGCTTCACTTCATCGCTAGCTTTTTGACAGAGATGACCTTCTGTGCGACAGTAGACGACTATGTCTCTTCCGAGAGATACGTGACTGCCGTAGTCCCTCAAGGAAGTGTTCTCGGCCCCCCTCCTGTTCTCCATCTACGTCAACGACGTACTCAGGGAGCGTGGAGTCCAGATTGCCCTGTTTGCGGAGGACACGGGGGTATTCAACTCTGATCGTAATGCTAATAAGGTGATCATACGACTGCAGCGCCAGCTCGTTACGCTCGTGGACTGAAGTGATAATTGGATAATTGGGTAATTAGACTGGATTGGATTGCCGGTGTGCTACTTTCTAAGAGCCAGAAAGATCGGCGACGGTGTCTGGCAACCGACGGAACGTGGTGCAAGGAACTCATGTTCTTCGACTTACACCTTGATCGTCAGGTCATCTGGCGCACCCACACCCAGACAGTTCACAAGCGCGCGTCCGCTCGTCTGGATCAACGGTCAGCCCAGCTATAATATGTAAATTGGTTAAAATGGTCGTCGGCGCGTATCTGGTGCCGGTCATTACCTATGCAGCCCTTGTCTGGAGTTTTCTGGCCGCAATGGATAAGACAAAGTTGAAAACATCCTCGACAGGTGGCTTGAGCTAGCGGCCGAAGTCCCTTGTCGATTCCCTTCTCGGCTGCTGAGAAACAGACTCTTGTTCGATCCGTGGTTGACACCGTGTAGGTGTGGCGGTGACAGCCTACCCTCCATTTCGAACGTTGAAATGGAACCCATCATCATTTTCTATTTATTTAATCTAATTACCTAATGTTAAGATGGTATCTAGTTTTAAAAATACAGTAGAACTCTTAATTATCTGGATTAACTGGGACCACAATTGATATGGATAATTGGAAAAGTGAAAAATAACACTTTTCTGCGTACAATAGTGTATATTTAAACGTAATTTTTAATGTGTTAACAAATTAAATTTTGTATTGTTTCGGTGCGCGGGAAATTTGATATATAAAAAAATGCTTAATGTAAAAGGCAGCATAGTATTGAAAAAAATATAAATAAAAAAATTAACAAATGTAACATTATTATAAGCTTGACTAAACACAACAGAAAGTTAAGCAAAGAAGATTGTCTGATTGATTGAGATTGATCAACCATCCAAGCCGTATCGAGTGTGCTGCCACATCATTGGCAGGCATGTCTCCTTAGATATCTCCAGGCATAATAGAATGTCGTAGGCTGCATTCCAGAGCTCAGCCCCTGATCTCCCCCCGGCATGACGACCGTTCTACTCTGCCCTTCCTTGCTTGAATAAAGTAGGGCAGGACTCTTTCAACTAGTCATCTATTATCCGCACTTAGGTACTCGGAACGACTGCGCGAGCGCTTCCAACATGTTGGATCACTTCGTGGTGTTCCTCACGTTGAGCATCACAAAAAAACACCACCCGAAGAAGGAAGCGATTGTGATGTTCTACCCTTCTAACTGCATCAGATACGTTTAGGATCGCCCCGCTCTAAAGCCTTGGTGAAATATCAGCCGCAGTCTCTTCTGCTGCCATGAATCTCCTAAGCATTTTCCTGATGTGTTCAATATGTAGGCCTACAGGTGCGATGGGACGAGGGTAGCTCAGGATCACCTTTCCTTTGCTGACAAGCACGAGCGGTAATAGTAGTAATAGTACCAGAAGCAGTAGTAATAGCAGTACTAGTAGTAGTAGTAGTAGTAGTAGCAGTAACAGTGGTTGAAGCCAGTGACGTAACCATGGGGGGATCAGGAGTTCAATCCTCCTACCCAGAGCTATTAAAAATTTCAGTGAAATTCCATAAACACTCGATGTAAGCCTATTTCTAAGCCAGTCGCGTGCGTTAAAATAAGGCTTATAAATAACTATAGAAATAAAAGGAATTACAACATTTGTAAATTAATAAAATAGAATTTTCTATAACAACCACTTAACATTTGGTAAACAACGTAACCTACGTATTTGCAACATACTTCACGTCGGTTTACGCAGAAATTTGAGACACAAAGAATTTATAAAATGTATTTATAAAATTGTATGGGAAGAATCCTGAACGTCTCATTTGTCCTGGAGAAATGGAGAGTCCAACCTTCAAGCTAGTCTCTGCCCTCCCCCAAGAGCAGCTCGTAGTTACTCCGCTGGTAGAACTACTAGTAGTAGTGATAGTAGATAAAACTCAACTCAGCCAATGTAAAGTATTACCGCACATGAAGTTGAAATAAGACGTTCAACTTTGTAGCTACGAAACACCAAAATAGAAGCATACATTAATGTCCGAGTGGTGAACAGAAGCGTGAAAAAGTCTATAGGCCTCAAGCGCGAATTCATAAAGCAACAATTGTTTTGTTTAAAAAACACAAACAATTCGTATGGCTAGGTGGAAACGGTACCAGCCTTGGCGGAAACACAGTGGTATTGTCCCAAAGTCTCATGTTTTCACTGTTGAATAAATTAACACCGCTGTATAACTGCTATTGTTACTCTGTACCAGGTATGTCGAACTCGCGGCCCGCGCTTCGGTTCATAAAATGCTTCTTTTCGTCGTAATTTAATACACAGTTGTCGACTCTGAAAATTGACTCTACTCATAAACAGCATTTCGATAACGGCAAACTAGTGTCACAAAAAGCTCCTAATTATCTGGACAAAGATATTGCTACGACAGCACAGAACAATCTACGCGTTTATCGAATATGCCAGAAGGATCTCGATGTAAGCGTGTGGTGTACGTGCTGCTAGACGCATTTTGCGAGAATCTTCTCGACTGTGCCGGGCTTCGCTCGGGCGCTCGGACTGTGTCAAGGCCGTAGTAATTACGTAGTTCACGAGAGATAAGACGCAGTTTGGAAGCTTCTGGTGTGTGAGCGTGACTATAAATACATCGGGTAGCGGCCTTAGTTTTCAGTTCCATGCGAGATATTGGATAGTGCGGTTCGAGAGTATTAGTGCGATATATTTCCAGAGCGGTTCGAGTTATTACTGTGTACGTTCAAGTAGTTATTATTGAAGTGTTGCGTTTTATAATCAGACGGTATAATTGTAATACAATTGAGTTTTAATAATTGTGGACATTTTATTGCGTGTGTACAATTTTCATTTGATTTGTTGTAGAGACTGTGTTGTTAATTACGAACTGTTTTACTGTAACAATTAAAGGTGTGATTAGTGACTTAATTGGTGTCTTGTACTTATTTTGTTTCCACTGTACCTACGACGATCGAGTAGATCGTCGTAACACTGGGATAGAACGGTTAACAGTGGAAACAGTGGACGCTTTGTACAAGACGAGTGTGATTCGTAATTAATCAGTAAACATGGATCCCAGTCAGATGACGGAAGCTTTACAAACACTGCTGCGGCAGACACAGGAAGAAGCAGAAAGACGACAAAAAGAAGAACGAATACAAGAAAGAAAAGAAGCAGAAATACGACAAAAAGAAGAACGAAGACAGGAAAGGGAAGAAGCAGAAAAACGACAGGATGAAAAACGTAAGCAAGAAGCAGATAAAATGGAAGCTCTCTTTGAAGTTATGCAGAAACAGTTGCAAGAACACAGTACCGCAGAATTGGGTATCCAGGAGGTGAGCTTAATAAACAAGTTACTAAAATATCGGAGGTACAAGAATCAATGACATTAAAAATAGCTGAAGTAGAAAAATCTGTCTTGATTGTTGAAGAATCGATGTCTACAAAAATATCTGTTATAGAAGAATCTGTGTCAAATAAAATATCTGCAGTAGAAAACTCAATGGCAAACATAAGAGAACAAATTAAAAGTGAAGTCGAACAGTGCATGAAGATTCAACCAAAACAAATTTCTGAACAGACTGTACCAGTGATAAAGATAGAAAAAGACAGAAAATAAGTTAATAGAGAAAGTCACTTTGCCTGCAGTAGGGACAGTTCATGTCAAAGCTCCAACCTTTGACGGAAGCAGTCACTGGGCAACGTACCTCCGCCAATTTGAAGCTGCTGCATGCGCAAATAATTGGACAGAGAAAGACAAGGCTGTTTCACTTGTTCTTGCATTAAAAGGACCCGCGGCAGAATTACTACAGAAAGTGCCACCTGACAGCCAGAACATCTATGCCGAGTTGATAAAAGCTCTAGAATTACGCTACGGTGATAAACATTTGCGAGAGGTGTACTACGCTCAGTTGAGAACAAGACGACAAAAGTATCGACAGATTGATTAGATTGGCCTATCCTGAAGCACCAGAAGACTTCCGAATAAGGTTTACGGTGCAGACATTTATTGATGGGATCGGAGATTGTGAACTTCAGCAAGTGTTACGAATGGCAAGACACCGAGATAGCTCAGAAGCTCTTGTTCACGCCCTAGAGTTTGAAGCTGCCAAGTCAGCGTCCCGCTACATTAATGGGTTTGTGCCATCACGTTGCAGTCAGAAGATCCCTGTATCACATTACCGTTACGATGGGTGCAGAAAAACAGTGTTGTCGGACAAACAATTCAAAAGTTCCAGAGAGTCGCAACGATTTGAAAAAGACAGAAGTCCGAAATGTTACAACTGTAGAAAACGTGGTCATCTACAGGTAGACTGCTGGGAGAAGAAGATACCGAGAGAAGAGACTGATCGCACCAATTGGAGAAGTAAAGGCCCAGAACAGCACACAGTTTCCACGCTACATAAGATCAGTGGAAACTTGATTGTTAATGGATTTGCGGATGGTAAACCAACATCATTTACAGTTGACACGGGCGCAACAGTGTCCATTGTGCGCCCTGACTTAGTCTGTAACCGCCATCCTCTAATTAGCTCTTGTACAATACAGACTGTGACTGGAAGCCCCGTCAAGGTGCTAGGAAAGGTAGACGTACGTGTACGCCTGGGTCTTCTTGAGTTTAGCCACCAAATGCTCGTTGCAGACATTATCGATGAAGTGATTCTTGGCACGGACATTATGAATGCCTACGGATTCGTTGTGGACTTAAGAGAGAATGTCCTGTGTGTCGGCCAAGAGGAGATAAAGCTTTCCATTGCTAAAACGACAGGGTCTACCAACCATTCGATTAAGCGAGTGGCATTAGTCGAAGAAAAACTCAACAAGTCTGGTCAAGAGGAACCCTCCCTGTTGCCAGCGGAAATGGAGGAAGAACTAGCAGAGGAATTACAAATAAGTATAAGGACAAAAGAAGTGATTGGAAAGCCAACTATGGGTGTCGAGACAAAACTCTTGCTTGTTCCTGAGCTGATAGAAGCGCCCAAGGGTAAAGTGGCTGAAGATGAGGTTACGCAAGAGGTTGTTGACGAGGACCAAACAGACTTGAATCAGCCAGTGGTATTTCGGTCATCAGTACATGACGCAACGGGAGTGATTCCAGCGAAACTAGTGGTTGCGCAAAAGACTCGCATTCCTGGGAACGTGGTGTTCGGATCACACGAGACTGAATTCGAAGAACGGGAAAATTATCCTTCGCAAGGACGTCCACCTAGATCGCCTGGTCGAGTATTACTTCGGAGACGCTTTGCCAGTTCGGGACGAACAGGCTTAAGGAGGGGACAGTGCTACGACAGCACAGAACAATCTACGCGTTTATCGAATATACCAGAAGGATCTCGATGTAAGCGTGTGGTGTACGTGCTACTAGACGCATTTTGCGAGAATCTTCTCGACTGTGCCGGGCTTCGCTCGGGCGCTCGGACTGTGTCAAGGCCGTAGTAATTACGTAGTTCACGAGAGATAAGACGCAGTTTGGTAGCTTCTGGTGTGTGAGCGTGACTATAAATACATCGGGTAGCGGCCTTAGTTTTCAGTTCCATGCGAGATATTGGATAGTGCGGTTCGAGAGTATTAGTGCGATATATTTCCAGAGCGGTTCGAGTTATTACTGTGTACGTTCAAGTGGTTATTATTGAAGTGTTGCGTTTTATAATCAGACGGTATAATTGTAATACAATTGAGTTTTAATATTTGTGGACATTTTATTGCGTGTGTACAATTTCCATTTGATTTGTTGTAGAGACTGTGTTGTTAATTACGAACTGTTTTACTGTAACAATTAAAGGTGTGATTAGTGACTTAATTGGTGTCTTTTACTTATTTTGTTTCCACTGTACCTACGACGATCGAGTAGACCGTCGTAACAATATTAAAGCAATGTAAAATACATACCTTTTATACATACATATTATAATATGACCAAAGGTACAGAGAACAAAAATAATAATTGAGTGTAACTAATGATAAGACAGCATATAAGAAAAGTATTCTAAATATTAACTATGACAATGACGAACCATGACTTACGAAGACAATAATATCCAGAAGGAAAGATCAAGTGACAGACAAACATGTAAATAATAATTAATTAATAGAGTTAAAATGTACAAATGTTAAACGTAGTTAATAAGTAAAAGACATTTGTTAGGTAAGCAATAGAGTAAAACTATGAGGGGGTATGTGTACCTCAGACAGTTATTTTGTAGTATTGAATCACAGACGGTGAATGATATAATTTTTACATACATAATCATATCAAATTATGATTACCAAAGTTATGTTGTGTAATGGTGATAGAAAGTGAGAAAAACAGTGATAAACGATAAAAAGAAAAAAAAGTGTCTAGTGAAAGTGTATCAACCCAATTATAATGAACATCGTTGAAACATATCTCTAGGCCTATATATATATAAGCGGCTTTGTCCTGACTGAGAGAGAATCAACGTAAAGCAAAAACTACTGAAGATAATGATCTCAAAATTTGAAGGTATATTCTTATGGGGTCGTAGATGCTCACTAAGAAACGGTTTTAAAAACTTTCACTCCTAAGGGGCAAAACAACCCCCCCCCCCCCATTGTATGTATGTTCCACATCTCCTCCTAAACCACTGGACCGATTTCAACCAAACTTGGCACAAATATTTTGCGCGACGGGAGAACCAACATAGGATAGGTGTTTTTTCGATGGGGTCCTTTGGGGGTTCTTTGGGGTCTTCCACATCTCCTCCTAAACCACTGGACCGATTTCAACCAAACTTGGTACAAATATTTTACGCAACGGGAGAACCAACATAGAATAGGTGTTTTTTCGATACGATCCTTCGGGGGGTCCTTTGGGGTCTTCCACATCTCCTCCTAAACCACTGGACCGATTTCAACCAAACTTGGCACAAATATTTTACGCAACGGGAGAACCAACATAGGACAATTGTTTTTTCGATACGATCCTTTGGGGGGTCCTTTGGGTCTTAAAAACTATTAGATCTGGTTACTATGGCAACCCAATAGAATAGATTATGGTTACCATAGCATCGGTGGAAGTCTCCCGCGTAGGAAATAGCGCGGGAGTCGTCCAACGGGCCTTCCCCGGAGTTCATCCACGGAACCCGGGAGTCTTAGGTCGGATCCCGCGAAAGACGGCGAGGCCAGAGTCCACGGTTCTTATAAATAAAGATATAGGTTATGATATCAAAGGTGGTGTATGCATCTTAAGAAACTTCTTAATAGTGTGTGAATTCAGAGTTGTTTCAGTTTGAATTTAAAAGTGGATAAGTTAAGATCGAAGTAAGTTATAAGCGAGTATAAAAAACAAAGTTTTGATAGCGAATGTATTCAGATCATAGTGTTCAGACAATATAAATGCACATGCTTCAGTTTGAATTTAAAAATTGATAAGCTGAAATCTATAGTAGAGGTATTGTATTGTTAGAATAAGTTTAGGAGACACTAATTTAACAAATGCCTTATTTCAACATTAACACAATGAATTATAAAACGACAGTTAAATACGCAGCGCGTGCAAGTACTGTAGACATTTTATTGAAAACTAATTTAGCTGTTCGCCCTCTCCCAGAGTTAGAAATCGAGCAGGAGCATCACGCGCAACAGAATTCGTCTCCAGATATAAGAATACAGTTTATGACATGTTCTTAAACATGTGCGCTACAGAGTATTCCTCCAGTGAGAATGCGAACGTAACAATATAAGGAAGCTTATACAATATACAAGTAATATAACGTTAGAACAAGAATAGGTGCCTATGAGCCTATGAATAAATTATGAACCCGAGCAACGCTGGGTAAATCGGCTAGATATAGATATCTATATAAGCCAAATACCACTGACTGACTCACAGATCACGATACCTCTGAAACCACTGAATGGATATCAATGAAACTTTGAACATAGCTTCATCATAGGTCTTAGGTGTTCACTAAGAAACGGTTTTAAAAACTTTCACTCCTAAGGGGCAAGAAACCAAATACTGAAATTTATCGCGGGAATTGCATACTTGGTAAACGAAGTGGTTGACATCTCAGTTTACTGGAAACCCCGAATACATTTAGTCCTGAGTTTTTAATCATTGTTTTAAATTGAAAAAAACTTCGTTGTTTGCAGGTTCTTATAGTCGAGAAAATTTCGAAGTTCAATTAATTAATAAATGTATGTCCTTTTTTCTCGGAAACGGCTCTAACGATTTTCTCGAAATAAATAATAAATAGCTGTTGCTATGAATGTAAATAAACAAACTAAGAGTTGAGAATTTGTACACTCTATCTAATCCTATACTATTAAGCGAGCAATAATTGTACAATTACGTACAACGTGAAACTCCGTAGCGAAGCACGGGTATTTTGCTAGTAATTTATATGAGAATACTATATAGCTCATGTGGTATGAATAAGCAAAATGTAAATAACTAAAAAGAGAGAAATCTTACGTTACGAACTCACAGTATCATCTAATGACGAAGATAAAATAAAATACAAGGGAATAATATTACTCATAAAATGTAAAATCGAACCTGAGACCCAAAAATATGATCCAAGACCTTAACTTAATAAATTAGATTTTTGGGTAAAAAAGAATTATTGTTGTTGGAAAAAATTGAAAAGAACCAGGAGAACATATTGAATTTACTACTGAATGTATATTAAAATTAATGACTGATGAAGGATGAAATGATCCAAAAAAAAAACATTAGAAAAAACCTAGAAGAATACTAGTTTAATCTCAAGTACAAAAGAAAATTTGATGTACTGAAGTAAAAAATCAAGAAAGAAGTTCTCAAGAAAACTACAGATTGGTGAGATCATTCCGATAGACTAAGCCAGATATTTTAACAAACATTATCACGTTTTAAAAAGAGAGTTACAGTGAACAATTATAAAACAAACAATATAAACAATTTAATAATTAATTTTATTAGTAAACTCTAATTATTAGTATTAAGAGTTCAGTTTTAGTTATCTTTTTGTATGATCCAAAGGATCTACTACCACTATTGAACATACATTAACAACATACAATTACAAAACATTCATTATAAATAATGTGTTTTATGTTATGTTATGACTTGAACAATACTTTGACATGAATTTTACTTTAACCCTGAGATTATAAAAGTCGTCATGTTCTACAATTGAAATGAATTACCAATAAATGAAGAAACATTGAATGTCAACACCATTAAAAAATGTCAAAGAGGAATAATAAATTTATTTGAATTTCAGAAAGAAAAAATATAAGAAAAGGAGTTGTTTATTTTATTTTAACAATAATAAGGTAATTAAACAAATTAAATTATAGATTTTACATTAAAAATTGGCACCAGCAACGTGGGGCTTAATTGAAGAGGAATCACGGTATTTTTACACTATATGTATACACATACACAGTTTCGTATTAAAAAAATAAATTTATTTTGTGTGCGTACATGCGCGTTGTGTGTATTTCCCGTTTATAAAATTATTCATTTTTCGAACTTATTTATAAATAATAAACATTCAAATAACATTACACATGGAATGTTTACATTTTCCTGTATATAAGTAACTCATGTAATGTATGCATGCTTATACGTAGTTTACCATGGCCAAACTAATAGATACTTATATGTTTAATTTTCACCTAGATTTACTCGATCTTCCTTTTAGTTTTTTAAATACAATCATTATTTGTGAAGTCAAATGACTCATTACATAAGCAGTTTTATTAGACTTGACCATTGATCTCGGCGCAGATAAACGATTTCTGTTAGGCGTAGTTGACATGATTTTAAGGATAGAGGATTGTCCCAGTGGTAGCAGTGTTCGGGCAAGCCCGATAACCGCCTGTCACTCTGTATAACCTGAGTAGGGAACATGTGCGTGTGGGGATGAGATTCTTGTTTTTTTTTAATTTTTTACGGAGGGATGGAAGGCTGTCTTTATTTGTTCTGAACCTCGTAGCGAATCGCAACGGTTAGAACGGGGGATCTTCTGGAGATCTTTCGCTTGGGAAGGAGGGATTATCTCGCCGGCACGGTGCAAAGTATGTCCACCGGCCCAGAAATGTCGCAAGAGGCTGGCATGAGGCGATGCGGGGAAGGAGTCGCTCACAAAAGGCGGCACTAGGCACGCGTAAGATAAGGACGGCTTCCGATCCATCCGTCACCACGCTTCGGTATGGTAGTGTCGGGGAGCCTCTTGAGAAGGCAGGATTTGCTCGTCCACAACGGATCAAAGCACCCTCCAACAGCTCACGAAAAGTCGCAAGAGGTTGCCATATCGAAATGCCGTAACAAGGGATGGAGTAGAGGGGAAGACGTTTTTCACTAAGGAGGCGACACTGTGCACACTTAAGGCAAGCGCAGCTTCTTCCTATCCACCTGTCGCCATGCTCCGGCACGGACGCAGAAGAGAGCTTATGGGAATGTCGTCGAGAAAGGCACAGGGTCATTTGAGTTTGGGTGGTGGCGGGCCTTCGTCCGTACTAAAGCGATGGCGATGGGGGTGGAAGGTGGAAGCAAGGTTCAAATGGCATCCTGTTCGATAAACAGATATTAAAAAACGGATATACGACGCAGGATATTTGACTAGGATCAGACAGGATTAAGATGCAATTCACAGGGCTAACGATATAGCCTTGGAAACAAGAAATAGGTTCCTGAAGAGTTCCCGAAGAGTACATATGAAGCATAGCTCTATATGGATGTGAGACGTGGACAACTGGAACAGAGAAAAGGAGAAGACTTGAAGCACTGGAAATGTGGTGCTATAGGAAGTTACAAGTAAGACGGATAGAAAATGTTACTAATGGTGAGATTCTGATTAGAGTTGGATAAAAAAGAAGTTTTTGGCAAAATATTGTGAAGCGAAGGGTTGTACTTTTTGGCCATATTATCCGCACGAGAATTTGATAAAAACAATAATAGAAGGTTACTTGAA
The DNA here is from genome assembly GCA_034769895.1 of Magicicada septendecula. Taxonomy (NCBI): domain Eukaryota; kingdom Metazoa; phylum Arthropoda; class Insecta; order Hemiptera; family Cicadidae; genus Magicicada; species Magicicada septendecula. The sequence continues at coordinate 398,768,559 of CM068371.1, read as the reverse complement.
GAGAAAAGAGGAAAAGGAAACAGATAACTGGTGAAGTAAGTTGTCATTCCTATCGGGAGATGAGACGGAAAGCACAGAGAAGATCGGTGTGGAGAACTGCTACAAACCAACCTGCGGATTGCTAACTAAAGAAGAAGACACAATGCAGGGCACCGTGATTTGCAGCTGTGAGGTGTGGGCCATGAAATTACAGATGGACCAACTCTTGGATTCTACAGAAATGTAGGTTTGCAGGCGAGCTGCTGGAATTTCAAGAAGTGAAGGGTCATGAATGAGAGATTCGGGAAGATAATGGGACTTCACATAGTAAGCTGACCAGCGATATAAGAATTAGACAGTTCTTTTGGTCTGGAATCCAAAAGATGAACGAAGAATGTTTACCATGCTGTACTTCGCACGAGGGGAAGAAGAAAAGAACAAGGAAGACTCAGGATGGGTTGAACCAGAAGGATATTTTTAACATATACCCCCTCAAAATACACACGCATAAATAGCCTATAGGTTAAAAAACTTGAAGAAGGCAAGACGGAGGGTGACAATTGATACGGACAAATTGTGTAAAGGAGAATTGTAAAATGAAATTTCTGTGTTCTTAATTTAGAAAAGCTTGACGTTGAACAAAGTCTTGCATTACATTCAATTAAGTTTTATCTAATACAGAAACGTGTCTATTTCACAGCAATGTGTTATCAATGTAAGCGCATAGTCTCTCTGTTAATCTAAAAAGCTTCGGAATGTTTTTATGAGTCACGTGACCCGTGTGTGAGGCGATAACGGAATGACTGAAGTGACTGATAAGAAACAAATTTTGTTCTAACACCTGTTTTAATTAAATCGTTATTAGAGAAACGCAATGTTACGAAAGTGGTTGTCCAAAGTGTGTAGAGGTATCATAATTTTCTGGTGTAATCGTCCGATTCTGCGGCCATGTGTACGGTACCTAGAGTGGCAGAGCTCTAGTAGGAGGCTAGGATCAGTTAAATGATAGTAACACAACGTATGTCCAAGATGAAAGGCGGTTTGAATAATGCGCGGGGGATGGGAGAAAGTGTTAATGATATATGATAATGTTTAGTTTCTCAATGTCTTCTTCTCCTTATTTGCTTCAGCTAATACGCACACATTCCAGTTATGGTATTCACCTCCACAGTCAACCCATACTTGTTCCTCTACATTTGTCACTCAATGCTGTAGGAGGTAATCGATTTCTGTTCATTCTGTTCTTATCACTTTTTCCGTTTTATTTCATACTTCTCTCATGAACATAGAAATAAAGTTACTTTATCAAGTTAATTACTACTTCTTGTTCTTGTTCTTCTTCTTATTCTCTGTCTTCTTATTCTCCATTTCATGGTCTAGGCTGCGCTGCCTGTTCCGAAAACGATCTTATCCTCTGACGTCCCACACTTCCCTGACATCTGGGTTTGTAATTCAGGACGATTCGGGGAAAAGGTCTTGGTGTATTTATATCTTTTAAGTTTCTTTTCAACATGACGGTCTATTGTACGAGATAATTCACATCCAAGATGTGATTGGACAACTGCTCCAGAATTTTGCCATTTATCTCTGTTTTAGTTCTTACTGGGTATTTCCCAAAAAAGCCATTATTTCGGTTTTACGTGGAGATATTATCAATCCGTATTCCTCAGCAATATTTTTTAAAAAGAATACCTCCTTTGCAGATCATCTGCTGCTACATAATAACAACAACATCGCCCGCCTATAAAACACTGCTTGGAAGAGTTGGAGAGAAAAGAAGAATGTTAGATATCATCAAAAGCCGGAAGAGAAATCGGTTGGGGCACTGTGTGAAGCAAACAGAAGGTAATGTAATGGTAGAAACACTAGAGGGGCTGGTAAATGGAAAGCGATATATAGGACGGACGATAGACGATATACGGACGAGATATCGTAAAATGACGAGATTAGCCCAGAATAGGAAAGCATGCCCTGTAAGACCTGTCCCTGGACACGAAACACGTGATGACTCACCTTTATTAGTCATTGAAATAACAGATGAGCAGAATTACAGTAAACGTTATCACGTAATTATGTTTAAAATAGTCGTCTCTTCTTGTCTGGTCCTCGATCGTCATGGATTGGTAGGTGAGTACTTTGGTGTCCTCAGAGTATCCTACTAATTGGTAAGTCCTTAACTCCTGGCGCCTACCATTTCTCCATCACATCATGCATAAATTTCCTATTATTTCTGTCCCTTCTTTTTTTCTATCAAATTAGTCCCTATTCCCCTCCCCTTCTTTTTTCTATCAAATTAGTCCCTCTCCGAAAGCAACCATATAGACATTTCGCCTCGTTTCTACATTCATACCATTATGTGGCCACATCACGTGACCCGTTTCATATTTGAGGAGTCTAATATTGTTCTGGCTACGTAAATTTTGCCCTAATTGCTTCTTTTCCAACACAATAGAGCCTGGGATACTCAACGATACCTTCTCCAGAAGTCCATCACGTTTTAGATCCATACACGACTATACTTTCTAAGACGGTAGAGTAAACCTAACCTGTAACCTTATGCACCATTTTATATAAAGCAGATCAAAATGTGTTTTTGTACCAGATGTTAGAATATTCCACCAAACTTGAATTTATTTCATCATCTCCTTCTTCTTCTTATTCTGCTTCTGCTTCTCCTTTTCCTTCTCCTCTTATGCCTGTAATATTTATAATCTTTCTTGATTACCTTTTTACAATATTTTTAATATTTTCACTTTATATACAAAGGCTTTTTAAAATATATAAAAACACTTGGTACGTTTTACAGATTTTATTTAACTCTGACAGCTGTTTCGACTTCCTAAGCCATTGTCAAAGAGTTTCGACTTTCATCTCTTTGACAACGGCTTAAGAAGCAGAAACCGCTGTCAGAGTTAAATAAAATCTGTGAAACGTACCAAGTGTTTTTATATATTTTTAAAAAACCTTTGTATTAATATGTTTCACCAAGTGCCCAACGAGTCATCAATTAATTATCTCTTTATTATTACTTCCCTACTTCTAATTTCTACATCTAAAGAGTTTACGGTAGGTAAAGAGGTTTACATGTACGTTCTAAATGAGTTCTCTAAAAACTTAATTTTTATCACCTGTATATATTTCTGCGTAGTCAGTACGCAGTGCACGATCTGTGCGCGAGAAATTCACCTATTTGATAGTGCTGGAGTGTACTGCAAGCGTTCGATAACGTCTTTAGCAGATAAATCGATGGATCAACAAAAAACATGAAGAAAGTTAACAGAATTTCACATTTTGTAATACATTTTCGGGAAAAATTCACTGCCTTCTTGGACGTAATTAGTTTAGCCTGTCGGCTGTAGCGACAGCGGCGGCGGCAGATTCGATTCAGATTCGTCACTTGCAATTTTACGGTTGACCAAACACAAACAGGCTTTGCGCTTGAAACGCGATTACTTCTTACTTTTACTAACCTTTGTTTTTTCCAAAACCAGACTATATACGAAACCAGACTATAGCATCAACGAAATGTGAATTATACTACTGTCTACAACAGGAAACAAAAAGTTTTTGTGATGGCCCCTAAAGCCGCCTAGACTGTTTAAGAATTAAATTTTAATAACGATGATGTTTTTTAAACCGCTGACGTAAACATTCTAGTAACCCACTTTCTAATCTTTTCTGACGGTTTTACAAAGAAAACTGTGACTGAAAAGTCTTGACAATAGACTAAGTAGGAGAAGAAGTAAATACCAACCGTTCAGCGAATGAATAAATTAAAATTTCTTCAATACAAATATGTTTCACGTAAGATTTCCCACTCACACGAGCGGAAACGCTTTGTAACCTTCGAATTTAATCATACCTATTTTACACGGGGGATTATGTTTGTTCAGTTTATACAGATCAATCAAAGAAATCATTGTTTTGTTTAAACGAAATTCAATAGAACGTGGTGTGTGTGTGTGTTGAGCTAATTATTTCATTACAAAAAACGATGTAGATAGCCTTTGTCGCGCCGATTCTTAGAAATACATTGTGTACAGCGCACTCAATTGTTTCGAAGAACAATTAACAAATTATTGTTAACACCATAGGTATGTGTATTTGTACAGAACAAAGGCATGATATAATCTCACCTAAAATTGTCCTCTGTTTAACGAATGCTTAATTATTTACATTTTACATCAGAGAAATAAATATTTTTTACACTTTGATCAGAACAGCATTTTAAGTCTGATTTTTCGTAACCAAAAATATTTCCAGAACTGCAGAAGTCGTTCACTATTTTGAATGGAACACATTTGTCATTAGTTAAAATCGAATTAATAAAATTTAATTTTTTACAGCGAGTAAAGTTCTTCGTATGTATGATTCTTAGCTTAGCCGAAAAACACCATGGGGCGATCACCATACCATGGCGTCGTTTCTCGTACTATATGTTGTTTTCGTTTTTTTTACAATCATTATTACTTTTTTGTCATTATGAATACGATAAACATTAAAAATTCCAACTTTTTTTTTTTTTTAATTAAATTTATAATCAGAATGCCTAAGTGAAAGTAATTTAGCCCTAGCTTTTCCGTTTATGTATGTTTCCGTAGATATCTATAGGTTTGTACCTGACACTTTTCACAAATATACTTGAGTGATAACAACAGGTTTTTGCAGACATAGCTTTCAAACTTTATAAAGAGGTCCAAATTTGCAAGGCTATTGTCAGATATAAAATTTTCAAATTATTACAGAGTTTATAGTTTGAATAAAATTTCTCATAACTTGACGCCCCATATAGATTTTTATAATTTTTCAAAATATTGATCCATTTGTACGCCCTTGTACTGAAATTTAGAAATTTTCAAAACTTAGCACTATATTAAGATTTTGGTTAAAATTCTCTTTAATTGAATAAGCCCCACATGTATTTTTGCAGCGTTTTCAAAATTTCTACTCGTCACATTTTACTCCCGCCCTCTATTTTATAGGAGATAAAACTTGAAAACAACGTATACGCATGCTTAGATATAGCGTATCAGTTGATGCATTCAAAAGTTACAGACACATCCATTAAACGGACAGAGAGACAAACAAGAAATGCCAAACGATCGAGTTAAAACTGAGATCTCACTTCGCTCGTTCAATTAATCTTCATTTTCGTTTCGTCTACTTCTCCGTTTCCGGAATCACTGGAATTTCCCTGATTCGCCCTCTTTTGATAGCGTTCTGATTGTCTCCCAACATCTCTCTTTCATCCCCGTGTATTATTTTTAAAACTTTTCGTGGGTCGTTAAGTATGTGGTAGCTTAACGCTTAATTTTGACAATCTAAAACATTTTAGCAGTTCCTAGCTCTCCTTTTCAAACGTAAATTCTATTAGAACTCGCTGTACCCTATTTTACAGACTGCAGCGACTACGGACTGGAAATAGAGAATCCCCCGTCCACCAAGCTAACTACTGAATGTCTTCTTAACGAGTGGCCTACAGCGTGTTCCTTGGGGCTAAGGAAATCCATTTCACTAAAGGTCCTGATGGATTTGTGAAATTCACAAGTTATCAATTGATCTTTAAGATGACAACTACAACTTACCGTGCAACAGTTGGTAACATTTTGCTCAGAGAACGTTAATAGTATACCAGACCAGTGGTGTAACTATGGGGGTATCAATCCCCCCCCGGGGTATGAACAATTGGATAATCAGCTAAATATGAAGCTACAAATTTGAAGATAAATATTTGTAGGTCAGTTGAATGTATTAAACTAGTGCTCATAAATAATTGCATTAATAAAAAGAAATTACAATATTTATAAATTAATAAAATAAAGTTATATGTCTCTTAACAGTGACAATGACTGAGAGTATAATGACAATTTAGTAAGTAACGTGCATATTTGCAGGCGCCCACGCGCCAGAGGATGCAGTCGCAGCCATTAATCTAACTTTTCTCTTTCTCACCCAGACGCACTTTACCTTACAGGGTCGTCTACTCCTCTAGTCTAATGTCTCTAAGGTTTGAACTGTCATATTAATCAGGTAAATTAGCCGTTTCTTGACTTTAATACATGAAGTACGGACTTTTGGACATAAAAATAATACTCTATGTGTCCACAAATTAATTAAAATCGAGTAGTTATAAAAATAGTAGGAAGAATCCTGAATTTTCATTTGTCGTGGGAAAATGATGAGTCCAGCTTTCAAGGTAGTCTCATAACCCCGTCCTCCAACAACAGGAGTAAATCCTGTTTACGCCACTGCTTTCATGGCACAACCGCAGACTAGACTAGAAACACAAATAAAACTAAATAAAAAACAATTAGATCTATGGGTTTAAGGAACTCAACTGGCTGATAGGCAGAAAATCTAATTTATCTATATACAACAGTAACTCGTGTACAAAACTGTCCTCAAACGCATATGGACTAACGGAATTATGTTCTAGGAATGCGTCTCCAACTCTAACATAGTCACGAAACTCAAGTGTTAATCAAAAATCCTACAAGCTATCGCGGATGTCCCTTGGCATGTGTACTATCATTCCACACATTCAGATTTTCAAATCCCATAAGTCAGTGAACTCATTCACTAACGAGACACCAGACACCATGCGAGAGTTGACGACCCTAGCCCGCTGCTCGTGTCGCTTCTACAGCCCGCAGTTAACAGGAGATTAAGAAGGCTTTGGCCATTCGACCTTTAAAGGGCATGAGGTGACATCCCGTGGATGGAACACCTCATCACGTTATTTAGTTATATATTAATTTAGTTTATATAATAAGCGGCAGATTAGCTTCCACCCTTCCTTGTAGTTAACAGCCCTCCAATCTTCTCTACTGTCTGCCTTCCTTTTTATTGCTTAGTAAGAATCACTTGATATGAGTCATGAATTCCAAACGTGGCCTTCCCTCATGGTTTTCTTTCTATTTTCCCTTCTACCCAGGTCTATTCAGATTAGATTATAGAACGCATATTCCGATTTCTAACAAACAAATTAAAAAAAAAAAATAGAAAAAGAATGCTGGCAGCTCAGGGACAGAAATAAAATAAATTTAAAAACAAAAGAAACTAACTGTTTATGGAGTACGTTCAGAATTTTATGAGCAGACCACAGAACAAATGAAACTTTTGAAAAAACAAACAAACCAAAACAGTAAAAGAATAACTGATAAAAGAGAATCGCAAACAATTGATCTGGTATACCCGTGTAAGAATACCGATCAATGAAAATGGCCAAATAAGGTGTTTGTCCTCATGAAGAAATGAAGAAAAGATAAACACCAGAAATCTTAGAGACAAGCTATCTAATATCTAGAGAAATGTAAGAAGAATGGCAGGAAAGGAAGTGGGGTAAGCGTCCAAGGTTGTATGACTTATACATACTTAGTTGTAGGCTAATTGACTATTTAAATTTAACCTACGTTGATTTAGCCTAATCCTTGTACTGCAGCATCTGCTCAAGCTGGCCTTCATCTGGGTTTGCATTTCTACTGTTTACAATAATTAGCCTCATGCTTATTTACATCTTTTCCGCTCACAGTTTGTGTTTACCATCGTACTCTTCACATCAATTCACTAACTCCCAACAGACTGGTTGCCTTCTGACGAACGATATCTTGAAATTCACGCGGCCGAATCGATGTTCGAGTTACCGAAGCCTTTAAGCAGATACAGTGGCTAGCTGTAGTCATCGATGTATAATATATATAATAATATGTATAATATACATCGATGGTTGTAGCAGAACTTCTCAAGGTCTTACAAACACACATTGTTTTCACTATTATTGATTACCCCACTTTTTATTTCCTGGCTGCCTCTTCTAATTCTTTACTCCACGTTTCACTAAATCAGTAGTGGCCAACCTTTTTGCGGCAAGAACTACTACTTGTGTATTTAATGGTGGCCGGCAACCTTGGTGAAAGTGATATGAGCAGTGATATGTGATATGCGCAGTGATATGTGATATGTTTTTTGTCAGTGTTACGGCACATCTCACTGAGTGCGTTAGTGTTGATGCGTTTCCAAAAACATTTACCGTGAAAAATTTACCGTATAGGCGTGTATTTCATTTAATTATTATTTTCAACACAAAAACATATCCTACGCTACGAAAACTTCATTAACTTCTTATGTCTAGTGTAAACTTTTAAGGTAGCTTATCATGTTTAATAAAAAAAAAAATATATGTGTGTGTACCAGAGTACACAGGTAAGAAGTGAAACTTCTTTATGACATATCATTTTTCTACTATTTACAACTTCACAGAAATTGGGTACATAAAGCTTAAGAAAAAAAATTTTTTCCGTATTAAATTAAAGCTATTTTATTATTATAGACATGCATACAAATAATATGAGTAATTCATTTTATCATTGCTCTTATTATAATTATTGTATTTCATCAATTATGATCGCATCATTATTACCATTGTTGTCATTATTAAATATTTTTGTAATTAATGGCTTATGGTAGCTAAAATATGAAATATATGTTTTACATTCTACGGATTCTAGTAGCCTTGTAAAAACTGCGTCAATTGTAGTACCAGATCTTGTTGTTGATGTTTGTGGACTGTTTTGTAGACATAAATTTAAATTGTCTCTTAAAAATTCAACTAGCTTCAAAGATTTATCTAATTCGAAATTGACATTAAAATCTCCACTTAAAATCATAGGTATTTTATCATTACTGTTACGGAGTAAGGTGGCACCTCCTTTGGTGTATGGCAACAATGAATGGTGAAGAAAATCAATAATATCATCTAACTTCTGATTAGGAGATATATATAATGCAACTATTAAAATTTTTTTTCCATTTTCCATTTGGCATTGAGCCATACATAAATCACCAACTGCTGATGCTAGTGACCCATGAAAGTCAGGACAGGAAACAGAGAAATCTATCATTGAAGTTACAATGTTGACAACATCATTAGAGTTATGAAATATCCCTACACCTCCTGCTCTAGTATTCGACCGTTTAAATTTTGCGATGCAACTGAAGTTAGGAATGTTTATTTCACTTTCATTGTTTAGCCAAGTTTCAGATAAAACTAAAACATTTGAATTTTTTACAATTGAATCATTCAGGTCATCGGTATGAGCTCTAAGGCTTTGACAATTGAAAGTAAAAAGTGACAAACCTTTTCTGCTGTTCATGAACCCAATCAAATGTTCATTTATAGTTTCTAATTTATTCAGAGACAATCGTTTAAATTCTGTTTGTAAATCGATGGTGGATGTTGACGTTCTTCGACCATGGTAAAATATTTTATCATCATTTGTAGTTGTTATATACAATCCTTCAATACTCGTTACACGTGATAAAGCAACATATAGCAACGATTGACTGTGATGTTTCCCATATTCATAAACAATTTCCGGAAATGTGCTGCCTTGTGATTTATGAATAGTAGGATTGAATTATATAATTGAATTGTATTGAATTATATACAATTGAATTATATAACGAACTTTAATATTCATATTTCATGTCATAACTTAATAAAAATAATTCAAAGCAAATATTTAATAACTTACTCAATTACACAAGTTATGAGTAAATAATTGGAATTATCTATTCAAAGTAATACAATTATATGATGACAGTTAATCTTGTAGACATGCAATGATTTTATAGAATTCAAAATGAATAAATAAATCATTAAAAACGAATAATTAATAATAATGTTTACTAGATTTACAGTCATATTTATTAATACTTGCTAATTTTAATAGATTTATATACATTTACTGATACTTACAATCAAAAAGTGAGGTTAACCTCAAATAAATATTAAAATCACGCTCACGTGTTGGATTTTTAATACTTGCTAATTTTAATAGATTTATATACATTTACTGATACTTACAATCAAAAAGTGAGGTTAACCTCAAATAAATATTAAAATCACGCTCACGTGTTGGATTTATCAAACGAAATATATAATCACTCTCACTTTTACTATAAATTCACTTGAATTTGAATTACTTTGCTTTCAATAACCAATTTTTCATTGAGGATGATGGATTGGCCATGGGTTCACCTCTCTCTCGTCTATTGGCCGACGTTTACTTGAATTTTTATGAAAACTCTCATTTGCTCTCACATAACAAATAATAAGTCTTTTTATTTTATCACTTTCAAACTAATATATTATTCTTTACGTCACTATACTGAACTTTGATAAAAAAAAACAACATGGCGCGTAACCGAAAATCGTGACGATTTTTTTTTACATTGCTATAAAATTTCTCTCATACGTCGATAAAGAAGTTTCACTTCAATTATTATAAACTTAGGGTTTAAATGGAAGAAGATTAGAAATAATATAAGTGTATTAAATGAATGTCAAGAGATAAGGGCAAAAATAATTGAATATCTCAGGAAAGTAAAACAATTCAGGACAGAAAAGCGGCCAATACTAGTAATTATTTACATTATGTAACAAATAACATTGTTCTGGTATAACAAATACATATTTTATACAATTTCGAGTGATACTGAGTAAAATTACAAATAGTAATTTGTAAATTAATGAAATCCAGAAATATCAACAATGTGTAAAACCCAAGTTGTAATAATTAAATATTTAAGGGCACCGATAAAGCCGGCTGTAGCAACAGTAAAAAGGCGGACGTTTTTGAAATGAAGTGTTACAACTGAGGACACTCCCCACTACGCTCACTTTTCGCGCAGCTATGAAGCGGCCACCGTAAAGTAACGCGATTGTACTTTAGTGTCCGAGGTACGTCGGCCCGAAGTGTAGGCATCCAAAGAACAAACTATGTTTCAGGATGCGTTATTAAAACTCTCCTAAATGTAGAGTCTAAACGTAATTTCAATTTTAAACACAAACTACTACCATTAGGTGTTATGAAATAGCTTTAATTGTAATATTTTTCCAACATTTTTTCTACTTCATTCTTGTTTAAAACGTACGGTGATATTGTAACTGTGTTATAGTCAATACATATAGTGACTTTTTTTTCAAATATAGACTGGGGTTTAGAGGGTCTGACACTACTAAATATAATATTAAAATTCCAAATAAAAAATATTTCAAATTGTATAAATTTATTAAAGCTATATAAACATCAAAATTAATGGTGTACATAAGTATTTTGTTTTAAATTTTACATAATTAAAAGTCAGAAAACTTTTTTTATAAATTTATAAATAATAACAGGGACATCACAACTGCCATACAAGAAGTCTGTTTAATTTTTAACGTAAAAAAACTATTTTTGTCGAACCAGTGTAATGGAAGTTCAGATATTTGATGGCTCATTGTGTCTGTCGTAAATGAACGATCCCAAAGTCAGTCTTTATTCTTTGGAAGTAAATTCACTAATTTCTTCTAAAAAAAATACAGTATTCTATTGGAGGTTGCAAACCGCAGTCAGTTCCACCTGTCCATATTCAAATTTTCCCACCTTTTAATGTGGGCCTACTTTTAACGTTACATTAAACGCAAACGTTTGAAATGTATTATAAAGCCAGTAAAAAGTCTTGCAACAAGTAACAACAATCTACTAAAAAAATATTTTTAGTTACCGTACAGAGTGCCGCGGGTTCGCCACCTCTGCTCTACATTATTACATAGCCTACTTTGTCCGTTAGCCTTCGTTTCGCTCTTCTCTTTTTCAATTTCTTGTACAGTTTCCCGTTTAGTTCTCTCCTTACCTTTAAATTTCCCTTACATAATTTTCTTGCCACCTCTATTTTCATTCATTGGTTGTCTTTCCCCCAACCATCTAAGCTTTTTACTTGTAATCTGTTTTGTTACGTTTGGTCTGTTAAGTGTTTGTATTTGTTCCTGGTTTCTCCTTACTGATTCCACACACTGACCTGCACTGACCAAACCTATTATCCTCAGTCCTTTTAACGAGCTGAAGTGCGTGTTGAACAACGACTGAAGTCTGGTTCTTTTCAAGTTGAAGATACTTAGATGAGCAGAGAACATAAAAATGGATGGGAGAGGGCGGAAAATAAAGAAATTTCAGAGAAGCAGAAATAAGGGAAGACTACAGACACGTTAGCAGGACAACGTCAGAAAGGTGCAAGAGAGTCAATGGATGTCGCTGTCAGCCAGTGTGACAGAACTGAGACGTTTGGAGGCTGAACGGGGGTGCAGCAAAGAACTGTCATGTCACAGTATGATGACTGCAACGGGCAAAACGCGACACTCAGGTCAACGGCTTCCGATCCACGCAGACTAAACAGAGAACCTTTTAATAATGTAATGCCGAAAATAAGTGCATAAACAACTGCTCGACACTTTATTGATCCCGCAGTATATTTATTCTCTGTTACTACGCAGTTCGACCGCAATCCGGGTCAAGGACACAGAGTTTATTACGAATCAGGTTAGATGTAAAGCGTTTGTTGTGGGGTAATCTAAGGGTTCCGGCGGCGACGGGGTGAGATCGTACAAAAGTGTGTTGGTGCGTAGTAACCTTACTGCGTAGTTACTTGGAATTACGTAGTTAGCCAGAATTAACTGTGAAATTAATACGAAATTGGATCGTCTAATCCTCTAATAACAAAAATTACAGAACGGCAAAATTTTGTGTTAATCTATTTACAGTAAACGGAATAGTTTTTTATCAGAATTATTCTTCATTGCTGATGGCTTTTTCCTATCAAAATATTTAACATTTAAACAAATTTATTCAACAGGTTCAGGGGCGTATTTACGGGGGGATGAACGGGACCGGATCTCCCCGGAGGGTTGAAAAAGTCTACGAATTTTGTTAATCTCTTAATTTTTAGTCTGTTTTATTTTTTCCATTTGTGTACGTTAATATAGTAGTAACTCTTTTTTACTTTTAAATATACGAACAGGTTTATTATACAGCATTAGGGCATACGTTTGAAATATGAAATATAGGAAAATCAGTTCATTCAAAAAGTATCTTTTAACGATGTTTCAATAACGGGTATTTTTATTGTGTTTTACCATTTGCTTTAATGGGACTGTCTTCAGGGTGTTATCACGCGTTTTTCAGCCACTTTAAAGGTAATATGTTGATTAGTCTTAACTTGTTTTTCTTTTGTATAAAGCCAATCCGACCCCGGATCCCTCCCCAAAGCCAAATTCTAGATACGCCACTGATCATGCTACAGGTTTTTTAAACATAAACACACAATTCTGTATTTTAAGTCTTCTTCCAATAAGAATACGCCCATGCTGTACACTTAAAGAGTTTCTGAAATAAAGAATATGTTCATCTAGTCCTCTTTGATCGCGTTTAGCCACACAGGCTTGAAGATCAAGCAAAGTGATGGTATGTGCAAGCGGCAGGCAAAGCGTTCCTAGCTTCTTGTAGAGCTCCGCCGCGGGATTAACGATGTATGAGGGTTCCTAGTTGTGATCGTTGTGTTTATATCATCTTGTAAACCTGTTCATACATCATTAGCATCTAAATTATACACATCACAATCATCATAAATATGCAACATACATCCAGTTATTCTGGACTTTCCTCTTCGTCTTCTTCTTCTGTTCTTACGAAATGACCATATTATCTGTTCAACTATGTGTGAGTCTATGTACAGCTACTGATGTGTCTCGCCAGACGTTTCTCCTCATTGTGAACCTCTCTCACTATTTCGTCATGGATATCCTCTTTTCCTCTTTCCACGATCTTCCTGATCTACTTCATTTCCACTTTCTACTTGGAACCCAGTTTAACAACTTTTGGAGGCCAACAACCGTCAAGTATTCGTTGCACGTTGTCATGCTACACTAGTAAGCTTCCTAAGCTGCAGAACTCGCTCACTACTTTACAATTTTTTCAAAATTTTGACTTTGAATACAAATATTCAAAGCAAACTCTACATTCGTAGATTGTGGAGCAACTCTACATTGTGGCTTAACATCATTTCCTTCAGTCTGATGTTCAGCATAAATTTTCACAATTTTTCCAAAATGTTAATACTTTTTTTGGGCTCCATTGTCAAAAAATATTTTGTTTTTCAAGCCTGAAAATTCAGACTGTGGTTAAAATTGTCATGCGTTTGATACTCCACATGGTTTTGTGAAACTTTTTTCAAAATTTGAGCTCAAATTTTTGAAATTTACGAAGCTGAACATTATATTCAGATTGTGGTTAAAACTCTCTTTAATTTGATATGCCTCATGGTCATATTGCGAGTTTTTCAAAATACTGCCCTCCCACATTTTTGCCTCCTGCCACCCTATGGGGGGGGGGTTAACCTCGAAAAAATAGGCCTCTGTAGGTTGAAGATATGGGACACGCGTGCCAAGTTTTATGAAAATCGGTTGATGAATTAAAATGTTGTCGAGGTAGACAGACAGATAGATAGACAGACAGATAAATCCAAACGGTCAAGTTAAAACCGAGAAACTCGTATCGTTCATTCAGTGAGGCACTTCATATGTCTGATGTCTAATATTTTGTTATGTCTACACGAATTTTCCAGCTGACGCCTTCTAACGTACTAGAGCGTGTAAACTCCACTCCTTGGAGCCTTCGGTAGTCCCTTTGACTTGTCTCCCAAGTTTCAGAGTAACATGTGACTGCCTGTGTGGGAGTCAAAATCATCTTCTTGGTTTTGCGGGTTATTTTCACACTCAGAACCACAGAATTCAGCTAATGATGGCCACACCGATATTCTGCCGATATTTCTGTCCTCTACTTTCATTATGTTCGTCTCTTGTAATTTATATCTCTCTGGATTTGATCTCCCTTCTACTCCAGTAACACTTTTCTGACGATAATAGCTTCTTGTGATGCTGCATAACCATAATCCTTAAATGACAAGTAATTTAGTTTTAAGGTAATGTATGCTTCCAGACGTTTATAGACCTATATCTAATACTTTTCACAAGTGTACATAACTGACAACAATGTTTTTTTGCAAAATTAGCTTACAAACATTTTGAAGGAGATCCAAAATTTGCAAGAAGTGTTCAGATTATATTTGTTAAATTATTAAATATACGGATTTGTATTCTAATTAAAGATCGCCATAACGTGACCCCCCCCCACATTGACATTTGCAATTTTCTCAAAACTTTGAGTTCCAATTTAGGGACTCCTGGTGCCCATAAGGTTTTCATAATAAAAGCTACATCCGGATTTGAGTTAAAATTCCATTTATTCTAACATCTGGTTGGTTTTCTAGAACTTTTTCAAATTTTGGATCCTTTTTCGGGTCGTGGTGTCCAAAATTTTTGAAATTTTGAAAACTGAATAATATATTCAGATTTCCGTTAAAATACCTTTCAATTTTTTCACAACTTTGCTTTTTTTCACAAGTTTAATCTCCTTACACTTTTGTATCCCGTCCTGCTATTTTTGGGGCATAAGTCTAAAACAATATGCTTCTGTAGGCTAAAAGTGTAACATGCATGCCAGTTGAGTTTTACGAAATGTAACGGATGTGGTCAGGACAAAATGGCAGACGGTCGTCAAGGTTTAAATCTGAAAAACTGGGTCCAGTCATTACTGATTTGTTTCTGAAAATGCAACGTTTCCACGTATTGTTTCGTGTATGCACCTATAGGCATTTCCGGCAAATGATTCTGAAACATAAAATAGAAATTACATAAACTACAATACAGTGGCAGAAAGTCATATGGAAACTACACGACTTACCTTGCGGAATTCAGCTGTCAAATAGTGAGAGGCATACTATCATCAATTAGTCAACACTATCATCACCACCACCACCACCATCATCATCATCATCCCTTTTCTGATGATCATTTCATTCCTTTTCTGATCACCTAACCTGTACGCAGCCAATGTCCATAGAAGTCGGTCTTAAGCTGCTTCATTTCTCCTCGTGCGACTTGTCAATGTCCAAATGTCTAGTCTATATAATAATGATTGAAATTTGTTTTATAAATTTAGTATTGTTTCTTTTCTAACTTTATCAAGAAGCTGTTAACTTTATTACAACTATCAGCTGTTGAAACCGCGTATTTTTGCGTACTTTGGTGTCCTCAGAGTTTCTCAACTCCTGACGCCTACCATTTCCTCCACCACATCATGCATAAATTTCCTGTTCGTTCTGTTCATGCGTGTCTTCCCCTTCTTTCTTCCTTCAAATGTGTCCCTCTCCGAAAGTAATCATATAGTCATTTTGCCTCGCCTCTATAGTCATGCCATTACGTGGCTATACCACATGACCCGTTTCATATTGAAGGAGTCTAATATTGTTCTGGCTACGTAAATTGTTGCCATTAACGGCTTCATATCCAACGCAATGGAGCCTGGGATACTCCACAATACCTTCTCCAGAAGTCCATTTTCACCGCTTGAAGTCTTACGGAGTTCCTTTGGTTTATCTATCAAGTTTTAAATCTATACACGACTGTAACTTTCTCAGATGGTAGAGTAAATCATAAGCCACTTACGCACTGTTTTATATAAAGCAGATTAAAATGTGCTTTTTATACCAGTTGTTAGAATGTTCCTACACAAAACTTGTATTTTTTTCATCATCATCATAATTTTTTTCTTCTTCATTCTCTCCTCAACTCAGAGGTTGAGGTTGGTCGGTTTGT
Organism: Magicicada septendecula; assembly: GCA_034769895.1. Lineage (NCBI taxonomy): Eukaryota > Metazoa > Arthropoda > Insecta > Hemiptera > Cicadidae > Magicicada > Magicicada septendecula. The sequence continues at coordinate 398,752,046 of CM068371.1, read as the reverse complement.
AATTTTGTCCTTTCTGTGGACAGCCTCTTGGTCTTCCTTCTTTAACTCCACCCTTTAACAACGTTAATTACCGCTCTTTTTAATTATCACTATACTAATACAACATTATCTTTACTGGGTGTTAATTAGTCACTTGTTTGTGTGTAAAATATGATGTTAAAACAATGTTAGTTAATAAATTATAGGATTTATATCCAGCAACGGTAATTAATGTTAACAGAATTCTACTGAAGCTCCAAATAATTTTATTTGTTTACATATGCTTGATGATTATGCATACTATGTCATTCTGTCGAATAATGATATTTGTTCCCTATCTCAGGTACGTATTAAATAAATAAACGCATACACAAATTTCAGTATACTTGAGGGATTTATTATTTCCATACTAGTTCTTATTTAACATATTATGCTCATTCGAAATATTAAATATCCTCTACTTCAATACCAATTCATCTTACGAGCTCTACCTCAAGGTTTTAATTTGACTTTCAACGTTAATAGTCATTAACGTTACTAATTACACAACATTTATTTAAAATTGGATTCATGTTTTTTTATGATATAAGAATTATCTTTACTAAGACACACATGAGTGTTTTAGTATGCCAAAGCTTTTGCGTGAGTTCTTTTAATAGGACAGACAGGTGTTTGTCAAGTATTAATTAATACATACAATTTTACTTTTGGTAAGTTAATCCTTTCTACGGCGTCTGATCTGCGTGGAGTTCATCGCTCACTCCTTCGATTGATGATGTCATTAAAGGTGCGTATTTCATCTCGTGATTTATCCTTGTACACACACTTCACTTAGAATATCACACCCCGGCATCTTCCGATATTGCAATAGAATACTGACAGGTAATCAGTTATAGTGTTAGATTTTTGAAATTCAATTTACGGTTTTCACAAGACTGTTATAGACACATATTGAGATCTTATTCATTTTATAAGTTATGTACTACTATATTCTTAGTTTGCACTTGTTAATCTCGATCGTATTGCATACGTTGTTGTCAGCTTTGTTTTATGAAATAACGTATAATTGACACTGCCTCACAATCACTTATACATATCGGATCTTAGCACGTTTTCAGTTAATTTGCGGACTTTCACTATCAACGAATTCTGAACTTCCGTCACGACTCCTAACTGTTAAGTTACGCTTTTAAAAAACTTATATCATACTTCGTCAACACTTCTGATCGTCACTCCGAAAATTTACTATTAGACTTCTGACTCTCTCGAAAATGTATCTTAGACTCCCCCGTTTGCGTTCTTGGCTTATTTTATATACTCAATCCACCGAATTCCCACTCTAGATTCTCTTCGCCCATCGGTTCCTTCCCATTGATTATCGTTTGTCACTTCCACGGGAATACCCTCCTATTTTCCCTCACTCGATAATCTGCCAAATTCCCATTCGTTTTCGTTTTAGCTTTCTTAGAAACTTGCTATTAAAAACCCGCCTCCGTCGAGCTCTGGCTTCTGATAGGATATTTAATTTCCTACCCCATCGCCTTCCTTTTTGGATACAGCCTTCGTCCCTGGCGGTATGTCAGATTTCACGCATGTCAATCATCCTGACATTTGTTCTTCTGTTCTTTTCAGACAAATTTCTCTAATTGCCACAGCTGCATCTGCTTAAGCAGTACACTTAACGTCGCTATAAATGTCTCAGTCTTCCCTTGTCATGCCCCTGCTGACTTCTGCTACTCACAAGCGTGACCAATTTCTGCATTGTCTTATTCTGTCCATCTGCGTTCTTGTTAGTTCACACGCGCTTGGTGTGGTCGTTTCTAAGTAACGGCACCTCTGCTACTGTTTCTCTGTGTCTTAGCTAGAAAACCTCTCACTTTACTTCGCTCCCCGCCGTCTTTGTTAATTGGTTCACCCATTGTACCCGTATCTCACCGGATATATCCTTTGTTCGTAATACATCTGGTCGATCTCTTCCTTTCATTGAGAACAGTGTCTCGTTGCGCGTCGTTGATGGGTTCAGACATGTGGTGTGTCCTGTTTTTCGTTATTTGTATCTGCTTCCCGCGACGATAGCTTTCGCACTAATGCTCCCGTGACTCTGATGTCTTTGTTATCTTAGTTTACAGCTCGACACCCCTTAATTTCTTTAGGTGACCATCTGCTATCTCGGATATATGGCCTGTCCAGAACCATGCTCGGCCGTAGCTAAAGGATTTTACGCTCCTTTTGTCCTAACTGCATCTGGTAATGTCCTTTCATTCGTCATTGTCAAATAAACAGCTGCCTCTTGTGTCATCTTTCTTTTATACAAAAATAATTTTTCAGTTTTGGCGTTAAAATCCATGTACTCCTGTCTGGTCCTCTACGCCCACTCGACCATACTTCGATCAGGGTGGTCGAGCTGGTACCAGTTTGAATGGCGTAGCAGGTAGCCAACCATATCACGTCTCCTTTCCACAATGGATCAAATCAACATCCTTTTTTCATCCTCTTTCCAAAAATCTCATCATAACGTACTCTCTCGTTAAGTCTCCATAGTAGACTTACTTCAAGGCAGCTCCTCTCCACTTTCCTCAAAGTCCAGGTTTCTGACCCGTAATTGCATATGGCCCAAACGAAACTCTTTACAAATTTCTTCCTGGTTTCCAGGAACACGTTTCTGGACGCCAGAAATCTTCTTTTTTTTTTTTACCCCTCTTACCCTCTTGCTTGTGCACCTCTACTTTACACACTGCATGTGCGCCTCTTGTCTGATGTAATGTAACTTCCAAGGTTCCAAAGTATATTAATGAATCAACTTGTACTGTAACGTTCCGGGCTACGTTACAAATCCAGGGAACCCGTGATAATTGACGCTACCCAATTATACAGGCTGCCTACGTTGTAACAAACTGAAATTAAACTCAACACATAGAACAATAATATTTACTCTAATTATTAGGACACAAGGGGAAGGTATTTCACTGATTTATGCACTCACTTCAATCTGTAATAAGATGACATCTCTTTATTAACAATTTATATAAATGGATCCCATAACATAAATATTTATACTGAAATATTTAAAAGGTTTTCTGTCAAACTAGGGATCATATTGATCATGTAATTTACCTCGGATCCGAGTCTCTTTAAATCTAGTAAAGACGTCTGAATTATACTTTGCTAGTCAAGGAGCTTGCATGATTACATAAACCATTTGAAGAATGGTATTATTTAATTAAGGGATTATAACTTACATTTCAAGATTAATGTTACAACGTATGATTTTCGATAATACAGTTAACATTTCTTTTGTTTTATTTATTGCTTAGAGAAAATTATTGTCTTTGAAAAGTCTCTGCCATGTATGAAAAGTTATGTTTTAAATGTACTTAATTCTCGGTAGGCAAGCCACCGAGTCACCTCTCAAATAAGCTTTTGCTGTCCTCGTCCTGGGGCGTGACTCTTCGGAACTCTGGTAGTCGGGGTAGTCATCTGGGTCGTGTCTCTGGTGAATATCTTATAGCTGTATTAGTGAGGAGATTGATGTAATGCTGCATGAAGTTGATCCTCGCCGGTCCTGGTCAGTGTTGTATGGGTTGTAGACGTCCGTATATGCAGTTAGGAATTATTTTAACTACTACTTGTGCCTTCAAATTATTAATTACTTACATTACGATTTTCAGATATTTCTAAGCTACAGACGGTTCGCTATGCACGTTGTGTCCGAAATTAAACAGGTCAACGCATGATGATTTACTAAAGGGTTAACTGTATTATTCTTAACTTTTTATATTACGATTTTTTTTATTACTTGTTTAGTTAGATTTTCTCAATTTAAATCTCATACTTATTCTGAGTTAGTACAGGGGTATTTGGTTTAACTGTGCGATTTAAAAATACTTATTTGCTTTCTAATTTTTTTTTTTTTAATTTTTATTACCAATTAAATCGTCACAGTACTAGCTTCCTACTGTCTAGAAATACCTCAGCCTTACGTGTTCCAGTTCTGGAACATTTCATGATTTTGTGGAAATTTCATTCATGAAATTTTTACATTATGCTCACTGAATAAACTACATTTGCATTAAATTGTCTAGAAATGTGTCTAATTAGAAGAATGCCGAAAGTCTTGTGGGTCCAGCATGTCACCACTGGGAAAGGAAACTCGTGGCAACCATTAAATAGGCCTACAGGAAGATTCCTTATTTGGGAGATTTATTATGTGCTGAGAAATACAAGGTCTTACAACTGAAGAGAAAAACTCTTGGACAAGGGAGTAGAGGGAAAAGACGAACGACCTGTCTCTACACCATCAAAGACTGGACTGGAACAGGAAGTGCCGAACAGCTGTATCGCTCAGCAGAAAATCGTCAAGCTCTAACCGCAGTGATCGCCAATGTCCAGTTGACGGGTAAGGCAAATAGAGGAAGAAAACGCAGAAGCTCATTAAATCAGATGTAGGAAATATCACAACCGAAATAACTGGGTGTATTTATTTTGTTCCGTGGTTTGACTGTCAAGTGATATTTTACTCTGAAGCGGTTTTTACACTGTAATAGGATTATTCAAGCTTTATTTGTGGATATTTTCAAGTTATATGCTTCTGCTACATTATTGCTTTTACATACAGCTTTTCTGTGAGTTGTCCTTCCAATCTGCAAACATTGTCTGATCATCTGCAAATAAGAATGTGTTCGAAATTCTATCGTGTGAGTGCTTTGTCTGAAGGAAAACTAAGTTTTAAACAGATACTCTGTTGCTATAAAACTTACGAGGAAACAAAAAGGTACATGCTATTTTTTTGGAATTTGATAACTAATCGACTTACTGAACGAACTGTAGTAATGCACAAGGCTATTGGACAGTTTTGTCATACCCGAAAGAAGATTGTTCTTACCCCCTTGTAGTGGACAAATGAAATTGACTTTTTAAAACAATCGTTGCATTTTCAACTGTTTACCAGACATCGATTTAGCAGTATCCTTAGTCTTTTAATTAAAAAACTAGCTGTCTGCCGCACCCGTAACAACGAGTCGATCGTTAAGTCGATTAACGTTTTAAGACAAGTAAAGATGTCAGAGTTGCGCAGATTACGGTGGAGACAGATGTGTCATTGATGTATAAATAGTGCCGTATGACTTGCCTGCCGGCTGTCCGTACATATTTATAGCGGCTGCTTTGCTTCCCGTACTTTAAAATACTGTGCACCGGTCTCCCAGCGACTAACCGTTCTCAAGGGAGAGAACGATGTGTCTACGATCGCAGCAATGCTCCTCGCTTCAATATAATATACCTATATCCTACACACAATATTGTGTTCGCGACTGTTTTGGAACCGACACCCTTCATCGACGTACTGATTTTAACATATCTGTATGCATTTAAAATATTTCTTGAATCTTGTTTTTTTATACTGTTGTCGTATTGGTATATCGATTCTTTTTAGACAGTTTTTAACTCTGTCTTGGTACCGACACCTTACATCGATGTAGACTAGAAATTGCAAATTAGTGTCTATACGCTGTTTTTTAAATATTTGTCTACATCTTGTGCGTTTTTTAAATAAACTGTTGCCTTGATAACTAAGTGAACACAATTAGTACAAAGATACGTTAAATTAATTATCATTTTCGAAACGGTTGCAATATTATTAATTATGAAAACTGGAACCCTTCCAAATTCGGAAATATGAAAACCGGTGTGATTAACATATAGATACTTTCCCAATAACCGTCCGTACCTGCACTAATTTTCGATATTGTTATGTAATTTGTATGCGAAGCTTTTCTGTCAGTAGTATTACCGGTTTAACCTGCGCCTTTAACCAGAACATTGCGTTGTTAGGTTAACAGGCAAACTGAAACTTAAAATTCAATTTTACAGCCATAAAATAAATCCTTTATGAACAATATTTTCAGTGTATAGGTTCAGCAAAGAGTTGACATGAATAACGAAGAAGAAAATGATAGAATGTCACAACAATACTTAGTTCTGTTTGTTTTCAGTTGCGTTTGGTTTTATTATGTGACGAGATTGTCGCCAAATGTTACTCTGTTACAATAATTTATTTACTTATAAACGTTATAGTTTCAAAAGCACGAGTTTTGTTTCCTCACTAAAAAAAAAAAACTTTATTACCATTAAAAAGATATGTATTGTCGCAATTACATTCAGCAATGCAATTGTTTAAAACTGGTACATTTCTTCTTCTTCACTACGTGACATATCGATACTATCGCATACTGAAAACGTCGAAAATGAAATGCAGGTACAGTTATCGGGAAAGTACCGATGCTCATTAACGGAATACATATTAAGAACATGTGATTTACCTTAACAAACCAGTGCATTTATTTAAATAACAATGCAAATGAAATGAAAGTTGGTATACAAGAAACCAAATTTCTGCAAACTATAATTTATATTAAACTTCGTCACTTTTATTCGTGTGCCACTTTTGACTGATTGTTGCACAGAGTCCATAAAATATTTCTCTTATAATTTTTTGGAACGTTGAGCAACGAAACGTATACGTTTCATTGGATTTTGTTTTTCTCCACTAGTTACTGCGGAATATAATTTATCTTCTAATTATATAGAAGTATATAATTATTACTAAGTATATATAATACACAGCCGTTTTGACTATTCTTTTCATCTCCTTCTTCTTCTTTTTCTTCTTCAGCACTGCAGCCCAACGTGAGGCCTGGCTTCCAACATAAAACTTCTCCAATGTATCCTATCCATTTCCCTCTCTCAGTGTAATCCCTCATATCCATTCTTCTTAGATCTTCCAGTATATCACCCAACCATCTTATCCTAGGTCGGCCCCACTTTCTGATTTTATAGACTTGCGCACTCAGGATATTCTTTGGCATACGCTGATCATCCATCCGTTCTAGATGACCATTGTATTTGTTGAGCCTTCACGAATCTTACATCTCCTCATGCTTCAAAAGTTCATCTATCTCCTGCTTATTTCTTGTTCTCCAATCATTATCTTCTTTAACCGGGCCACAAACACGTGTTAGTCTACAATCTTTCTTTCAAACCTTCTTAGTGTTTCTTGTGTGTTCTGCCTATTATAAAACCGAAACTGAATGTGACAACGTTTTACTGCTATCACTGTTAATACTAAACGTTTCGGCCATTCTGTGACGTGCACACACTCAGTGGTGTTTTGTTGTTATGATCATTCTGAAGCTGAAAATGTTCGTGACGTAAAAAAATAAGTATTATAAATAATCAAGTTAATTAAATAAAGTAATGACAATTTCAAAAACGTATTTTATCGATTGTATAAAAAGGAGACCTTTAACACTGTCTCGTTTACAGAATTATTTACAGTTCTATAATAAAAGTAAATTTATTTAAAAATTATCAACGTCGAATAAAAACCTTAACGATACTTTACAATTCACGTTTGTAGGTTTCGATTTCATAGTTTAGCAAAGAATTAATTATCAGCTCATTTGAAATAAATACAGAAGTCCAGTGCAAATGTTAGCTATTTATTCGGTTTTGGTTAAGCCGGCCGAGATACACGCAGTAAGCCGGACGCGTCAGTCCAAATCGTCTGGATTTTTGCTATTTATCGATGAGTAAAATGAATAGGGTACCGGTATTGAAAATTAAGTTTTTTTAAAATTAAAAGATGATTTTTTTTAACACAATAAGATGTGTGTAAGTAAGTAGATAAGCAAGGAGACTAGAACATAGAACAAAGGGGGATCTGTGTCTATTGCGGAAGTGAATCAGAGGAAACAGTCAATTGCAAGTGTTGAGACGAGCCGTTTCTATGTATAAGATATTGCGTCGTCACCCAGACAACGGCGCGGCGACTCCCCGTGTCACATTTCTCATGACCTGACAATAAATACTACTTATTTACCCGTCGCCGCATCCTGTTTTTGTTGTTATTGTTTCTCTCCTGTTTACAAGACCAGTTTCCGTTGTCTTCTGCCGGCGATTTCACAACGAAGGAAACAATATATCTTTGTAATCGTTTTGGATGTCTTGCTCCTGTCCCCAACCTCGATGTCTGTCTGTCATTTGCTTAACATTCCTGCTCATGTCCAGTCATCTGCGCGTCATCGTTGGCTTTGCTTTCTTCCTTACAGTAGAACAAGATTACGTAGGGCAGTAAGATTATTTCTCCTTCTCTCATAAGCATTAGACAGACTGTCCGATACGATCAAGTCATCTTCTTTTCTGCCTGCCAATATTTTTTGTCCCCTAGGGCTGCAAATAGTATTTGCTTTTGAAGGCGTTCTCCTCCATTAATAACGAGTGCCTTTCCACCCCTCACCACATTCTCCGATCCTTTTATTTAAAAGATTAAATTTCAAGCTCTCTCTCTTTTATTGCCTCATTTTCGTGTCTACCCTTTCTTGTTAAGAGTCTACCCTTTCTTGTTAATCCCCAAAACGGACATTACAAACCTCGTTTCAGCTGACGGAGGTATACTGTAACTTCCAGTATCTAGGGTCCAGATAGACGTTTCCATATAGCCCACAGGACAGCCATAACTTTATATAATTTTGACATCGCGTCCTTACATACGTTACCCTTAAGAGAGCTTTTGTTTGTGTCGCACTTGAGGTTAAAACTCTATGTTTTTCTCTAAACACCAACTTCCCCATGGTACGATACGTCACAATCGAAGAATCTGAAAGTACTGACTTGTCGTATTGTTTCGCTTGTAGTACGAGCTTACACCTTATGGGATGGAAGTTTTGGAATGTCATGGCCATGGTTTTACTGCACGTTGTAGAGCTTTGCTATTTTACGTAATTCGTGCAAAGCTCTTTGTGACTAAAACGTAATCGTCAGCAAATTTGAGCCTTTTGATAAACTTTGTTCGTATAAAATTGTCTTCAGTGTTGAAACTTACATGCTGCTGTTTCCATTTCGTTATAACGTTTTTTTCTTCTTTTTCTCTTCTTCTTCTATCAGAGAATAGGCGAATCACGCGTTCCGGTCCCAAAAGAATATATCCACTTCACCAACGCTTCCTAGGTCTTGTTGCCCAATAGCCTTGTGTTGCCAAACTGTCTTAGGCAGCCTTCCATTCCGGCATTCTATTCAGGTGGGCGGAATCTCCCTTTGTTCTCTGCAATACCATCTTGGATATTAAAAATGTTCAACTCTTTACGAATGTCTTCATTGCAGAGTCTGCCCCTCTGTATGCAGCCTTTAACAATCTCATCTCCGATACCTGTATCTTACTCAGATGTTTCTTCACCGAAACCCAAGTTTCAGAATCATACAATAACACTGGCAAATCCATTACGTTATAAAATTTTATTCGAATCTCTTTCCTAGCTTTTCTCGACAATGCTCGACGAATTGTGCTACATACTGACTGAAACTTAGCCAACTTGTGATCAACATCATAAGCCACATCATAAATGACGTCACAGCTAAGATAGCGGAAATGTGACACCTGCTCCATACTCTTATTATCCGATAGAATCTTAGTTCGCAAAGGGTATCTGCCTGTAAATGCCATAGTTATTGTCTTCTGCATAGAAATTTGCATGTTGCAATCTGAACAGACTTGCTGTAATTGTAACATCGATCTCTGGAGCTCACATGCATTGTTTTGGATGATTACTTGATCAACCGCAAACAACATTGTATTCACGTACGTTGTCTAAACATATATTAAAAGTTATGGGCGAGATTCAACTTCCTTCTCTAACAACATTGTTGATGATGACGTCTTTAAGACTACTTCCTGTCCCACAAATACCTCAAGGGCATAAAATTTTCTTCCCCAGTAATTTCAGTCCGCTATCGATTTTTACTTTAAACGCATAGACACCAACATGATATTTTGTTAAATTTTAAATACGATAAGTTTCTTCTTCGTGTTCGGACTTGTGGAACAAATAATGTCAGTGAAGTTAAAACGATTTAGGCCTATATGGTTTCCTTGTGTAACTGATTCGTATCGATTGAAACAGAATAGCTTGGCAGTGGCAACTACCTCAAAATGAGGTTAGCTTGACGGTTTTGACTTGTATGGATTTCTGAAAAATGTTTGATACATTTCCTTATAACATCGTGTTATTGACTAACCACAATTACGTATCCAGAAGGGGCGTCGGGAGCTGGCGCTCCTTTCGAAAAAATTATAGGTACTAATTGTAGAACTAGTTTTATCATAACAGTGACACAAAACAATAAAACACTAAAAAGGTTTTTAGAAACTAAAAGTCTGAACCGCCAGTGTTAGTTTCATAAGATCCAGCAGGCTCAGAGTGACTCACAGACAGGGTAAAGTGACTATATAGTTATTATTTGATTTTTTACTAATTAATCCAGTAGCAAACAGACAGTTTCTTCTTAGTTTTTTCGTTATTTTATTTAGTCGTATTGTGTACAACACTATTGGTCTCTTATTGGCTCTTTTATATTGTTATTGTATTTCAAAATTATATTTTCTCATTACAGGATATATAAAGTTTACGTCAAACTTGCCCCCCCCAAAAAAAAATGAATTCGACGCCACCATTTATAATATAATCATAGTGTTTAAAATCTGTTAAAATAAAAACACCAAGATATGACCTAAATAATGCTAACTCGCCCTGGAGAATTTGTCCTGTCCTGTGGAAATGAGTGTCTGCAATAACGGTAGTGCGGTAACAATGGGCAGCTGAGACATAGTACTGGCCACACTGCCTTACTTGTAGGCCTACGCTGAAAGGTTCACATAAGGCGGCCTATCCTCTCTTAAGAGCATCTAAAATGGTGGGTACTATCTAAAAGGAGCCATATTTAGTGAAGTTAATTTTGTTAAAACGATAACAATCACAAAATTATAACAACAAGAAGCAATATTTATTTATAGTTATCAAACACACATAAAAAAACATGGTTTGTAACGGTAAACACTACGTGGGAAACACTTTGTCGATCGACGTGAAATCATATCGGAAACGTTGATCTGAAGTCAGCTGTTCCTAGCTATAAACGGGTTACACGTACACAAATGTTTCGTCAATAACTGCGCGCGCCCGCACACACACACACACGGTCTTTCCTCAGTGAAATCGTGGCGTGTGGGGACGGCACGACTGATAACCGTCGTTGCCCGCACACGCTAAACAGACGTGAAATGTATTTGCAGATGACAGCGCGGAGCGTTGCTAACAACATCCTGAAAGAAAGAATAAAAGACAAAAATGGATAATATTATTAAAATTATCACACGAATAGAAAATTACTGTGAAGATGACATAAATGAAATTACAGTGAAGACTAAATACATCGACATTGTATATTAAAATTATTGTACATGAAAATTACTGTACATCAAAATTAAAGTGCATGTTTCAATGCAATTAGATTTTTGTTTAAACTTTTACTTTATTAGATTATGTTGGTTTCCCCATAAATACCCTCAAATAGGTACTGCATTTTTTGTAGGGTATATGTTTCTATGGTTGTGTATACCATAATTTTTGTTGAATTTCGCTTATCTCCGAAAATGGAGTAGAGTTTTTTGTGTCCGTGTCTAGGTAGCGCCCAAAAAGTATTTGCATAAGAGTGCAATGGAGTAATTGCTTAAGATATCTCTCAAAGAGCACTAAAAAATTATTGCGAAAGAGTGCTTACCTAGTTTTTGTGGTGCGTACTTACAGTAAATTTCTTCATAAACTTACATCAATTTCTGTGTCCTAGAGAACTTGGATGTCTTCAAATATGCATTTGAGAATACTTGAGTACGAAAAGGTACTTGAAGTGATTGGAAAAGATTTTTCTAGTTTTTTTTAGTCTATTTGTGGAGGGAACTTGCGTAAACTTATATAGGTAATTTTTTTAGAAACTCGCGTAAATTTCGATGGTTCCTAAACACGCTAGTTAAAGAGAGCTCTGAAGTAGACCACTTTATAAAGTGATCGCGTAAGGTAGTTCTAAGGCAATTTCACGGTTGTTTCCCAAACATTCCCTAAAATTTTTGCAGTGTTCATGTAGGCCTACGTGTTTTTATGAAGACGTCTTTTATAATTTTCAATTAATTCCGCTTTTCCCCGAAAGTGGAATAGGGCCGCTAGGTATAGGCCTATATATCTTATGTTTATTCTGTTGTTTATTTTATTATACTTACTAACGTTTTACTACAGTGTAGTTTGTAGGCCTACATCAAATTATTTTTGTATTTTATACGACATGTACAACTGTATAATGAAAATATCATCATACTTCACTGGTCAAATACGGAAAAAGCAAAAAACCTGCTTTGGTAAGCTGACCGCCTCTTCATCTTTATTGCAGCCGGCATGTAAACTACAACCTCATTCAGGGATTTCGGCTTCATCTTAGCCCGAATTCGGTTTGGCGGTATTACCGGCACTCATTACTGATTACACAGCAACTCACATCATTAAGAAAACAATGTGATCATAAGAATGCTGGCCATAGGGCTGGAGTGAAAACTGATAAAGCAAAAAAGGAAAGTTTGAAGGAGTGTGTTTAAAATCAGTCGCTAAAGAAAAAGAAATTACCTGTAAAATCTTTAACACAGCTTATAAAGTTTGTTATATGTTCTTTCATGAAAGACTCTTCCGCTGCCAGAAAATTTCAATATTCTAAATAATTGCCCTTATTAAGGAATTGCTTATTTTCCTTGTGACCCCTTAAGCTAACTCATTCCTCCCTAAATAACAAACTCTATCAAACGGCCTACTATCCTCCAATTTCATGCCACATTTTCATTGTGCTGTACTGCTTGAATTCTGTGTGCTTTGGACAAACACTGTTTAATTCTGTTACGTCCTAGCATGTGAAACATCTCAGAATTTTATATATGAGTTTTGCTACCGGCATGTTTAGCAGGTTTAACTTCAAAATTTTTTATAGTGCCTACTCCAACTTTGCTCCCGTGGTTCGTTTCCATTAAATATCAAACAATAATAGCAGTGTAGAGTTTTGTTTCGCTTATAACCAGAATGCCAGCTATATTTACTATACCAAACTTTCTGAAATTTTTTGACAACTTTTCTGTCCTTCTGAGACAAACCTAAAGGCACCCGAGACATTTTTAACTTTAGGAATACCTCTTGCTCTAAATTCAACGTACTGATTTCGTATTTTAACAAAAATTCTAGTGAATCAAAGTTGTCAGAGTTTATGTCAAATACTTCGGTGGTAGAACTGGTACTAATTGTATTCCTTTTGCTCCTTTAAACAAATTAAACAGTATGCTTAAAGTACTTATAAGGGCGACACTTACAATATGTATTATTAAATAATTAGTACGTAAATGATTACACACTTTTTAGTCTACAGCACTATATACAAAATTAAAAATAATTTGTAAACTCAAGAAAACAAATATTCACTACGCTAGCACAATGAAACAAACACAGGTGGCCAGGCGAGAATTCTGCGCTTTTACTGTCGGGAAGACGTCTACTTCTGATGTGATGTACCAAGTATATTTTTATGCTCCGCGCGCAGGTCCTCTCCCGTTGTCATCGACAGAAGCCCTCCTCACCACCAGCCTTGTTAAAAAGACATTTCAAATAACGTCTACCCTGATATTCCGCATACAATTGCATCGTACAAAAAGGGTCCATGGCTCACACTCGCGTCATGTCACGTGATATTTAACTTCTTAAATTAGTTTTGTAACCTTTATGAGTAACTTACACAACTTAATTCATAAATAAAAATTATTTATTTTATAAATAAATTATTTGGGGAGACATTGTCTATCTCTCCCCTGACGCTTCGCCACTGGGGGAGACCAAAGAAGAAACCTTGGAGGGATAAGGAGATTTTGAGGAAGGGGGACTTGCACCATTGGCTTTGGTGGGGGCACCCCTGCCTAGCTGTATCGCAAATGAATGGTCGCTCCGGTTGTGGTTAGCCTCTGTCCGCCAGTTATAGGCCGACAGTCATTCCTGAACAGTAAGCTGCACCGACGCAGCGAATGAATTACCCCCACTTTCAAGTATAGCTAAGTTATCTAGAGAGAACAGAGGAGAGACGACGCTATAACGTTCACTGTCTTACTTCCATATTATTTCCCTCTCTGTCACACACATACTTCCGTTGTACTCGCCAGTCTTGTTGCAGCCGATGTTCACGCTATGAAACACTGCACAAAACTGTTCTGCGCATGTGCGAAGTGAATGAAAATTTTTTTAGCATCGCAACGAGGAGTTTGTACACTGCGCACCTCTAAGCCACTGTTCAATTTTCAATTGAACAAGTTTCTACAACACACCGGGCTTTGGAGCTCGCGAAGAAGAGACGCTACCCCGTTAGCGAAACTGCTTCAATCAACAATTTCACCCTCTATCGTCTATCCTCAAGGAAAACATGTAAGGGAAAAAAGAAAAGAACATATCTAACCTTAGAATACTCTCTCAAAACAAACAAAAGCCATCCAAAAAAGACTTGATAGGACAGATCAAAGAGAGTGATAGACGTAAGTGAAATCAGTACCAGCCTAGAGATAGACCTCAGAGACGCAAAATAAAAGAGGCAGAGCTATCAGGAGGCTGACTGCAGTGGAACAGACCGCCGGGCTACATCCATACCCCAGTACAATGCAACAGAAAGACCAAACAAAGATCGTTTTGGATGGCGAAAGGCCGCAGGCTATCCATCAGTCCCCGATTGAGGTTGCGATAGTAATAATTTTAATGACACGCTTAGGCAACTAAGTGACGTCTCATTAAGAGAGCCGCCGGTCAGCATCTTCAATCATAACATGTTTGGCTTCCTGCTAATGAGTGTTCCGATTTATATAGGTCGTAAATACCGGATTAAAACTGTTTATATTTCTGTCAAAATAAATTTTACCAGATTTCTTCTTCTTCTTCCTCCACAAGCATTAGACTGCTTGGGCCGTTGGGCCTAACCCAGCTATTAACTGGGTGTCCTCCTTAGCTCTTCCCTTTTCTGTGATTCCTTTCTATACGCTTCCTTATACAATTGAGAATGTAGAGAAAACTCTCATAAGCTGCAGACAAAGCAGTCTGTCTAGGGGAGAAAACGCCGCAAAATTATGATGGTTTAGAGGCAGTAAGCTGAAAGCCCCATCACAAAACTTTCCCTGCGCAGCGCACAACGAGAGATTTTATTACTGGCACACTCAATGAAAGAATACGAATTTCAGATGTCTTAATATTAATAATATCTGTTGGCTTATATGCTGCGTCCCAACGGAGTGGAAAAGAACCAGTTTTCTCTATCTTCAGAAACTGTAATAGAAATAATGTAAACATATATCGAGGAATTAGTCTGCTTAACGCTGCCTACAAAATACACAGTAGCATATTAAAGAATAGATTGAAGAATATCTGTGATTCAATAAGAAAGATTAATCTTCATTTTCACCTCAAGGTTTAAGCTCACAAGGCTGTTACGTCCTCAGTCCTGCCATCTTTCGGCCATTCCAAGATAGTTTGGCAGTTCCAAGATCCGCCCGGCCATTCCATGAAGATTACGAGTAGATTACGTGTCTTCATCTTCACCTCAGGGTTTAAGTTAACAGCCTACTCCGTCTTCACCAGATTTTTATGTTCGGGCTGTCTACGTTAGCCTTCTACATAAACCCAAACCATAACAGGGAGAGCTATCACTTCCGCCGTACTGAAGATTCTCCTCTCCGCTTTTTACCCCCGTTATACTAAGAAAGATCAATTCATTAAAGTGACACTAGTAACTTAGTTCCATAATCCCAGTACACTACTCAACTCGTAAGAATGTAAACCACTAATATTTCTGGTTGGTATTACACAAACACACATAATTTTGTCCACCTTCTCATCGCTCTGCTACAATGCCGTCCGTTACCCAATGCAAACTTTACCCACTGGGTGAAGAGGAATAGTCCCAATCAATGGCTAGCTCCTATAGAGTTGCTACTATGGGGGATGAGACTAGCTTGTAAGTTAAACCACCCATTTTCCTCAGGACAAGTGGGAAATTCAGGATTCTTTCCGTATAATTTTATAAATACATTTTACAAATTAGTTGTGTCTCAAAGTTTTTGAGTAAACAAACGTGAAGTGTAGAAAAAAAAGGCAAAGAGCTGATTCCAAAATGTTAAATATTCAATATTTCTTATTCACATTAAAGGTAATAAATCTCATGTCGTTAGGAATCATTTTAATTCTAAATTTGTTCTTAATAAACCTTGTGAAAATGAATCTTTCTAAAAAGATTTTGGAAACCCCTGTTTTATTACCCGTTCGCACTCTAATTTGAGGATGTTTACCCAAGAATCTATTAAACAACTTAGAGTTCGTGTTAAAGTACGTTATTTTTTAGTGTAAAATCCAGCAATAAAACGTTCTCATTTTTCAGAATTACAGTCAAGAAACTGCTAGTTTACCTGTGTAAAGACGACGGTTCAGATCATAGAGATATTAGACTAGGAGCCATAACATAGAGCAGGGGTTCCCAACCTGTGGTACGCGGAGGGATCGAAGGTAGTATGCAAGAAGACCTACCTGGGAAAAAAAGTATTTACTTGAAATAAATAAATAAATAAAAATTTATATTCAAAACAACAATAAGTTTTCATCGGACGTGATTTAAAACGATTACCCTTATAAAAACACAACCTAACACTTTACGGTACCTATAACCGATATACGAATAACATTTCTTTAAGCTCCTGTGGTACTCGAAATGAATGCGGAAGACCAAAGTGGTACGCGGGTCCAGAAAGGTTGGGAACCATTGACATAGACAGTCTTGTAATTGGGAAGTGTGTCTGAGCGAAAAAGTCAGGCATATTAACAGGGTCTGCTTTCGTTTTCTGACACGGCATAATTGTTTTTTTTCAAGATGCAAATGAATACATTTATTTACCAAATGCTGAGTCATCGTCATTATTAAGAGAACACTATTTTATTAACTTAAAAATATTTCTTCATTCCTTTCGTTTCAAACATTATTTATAAAGCTTACCCGAAACACGCATCTGGCTTAGAAACGGGTGATTGTAGAAGTGATTTGCTATGGGGGTAGATTGATGCCCTGATCCCCCCCCCCCGTAGTTGCGCCACTTGTCACCGTAACAGCCCAAGACTCGTCTTCAGACGAGTTTCAGGTGTCAGGAATTGACTGGTGGCTTTCAGTTGTGTCCTGATTTTCATGATTTTTTATGTCAATGTTCCGATTCTTAATACAGAAATATTCAGACTTTATTCCAATGCAGCTACACGGAGTGTTAACATAGTACATTTACGTAGTACTTTATAAAATTGTTGGGTAACTTGCCAATTTTACTTGTCTCCAGTTAAGGTGATGGAGAACTTCAAACTTGAATAAATTTAATAGTGGGGGATATGTGATGTACGAACATATTATAATTATTGTATTGATATTATGTAGACATGTAGGGGTGAACAAATGGAGTATTCAATGGGGTATCCGATTCGCTAGTAAGGCCAGTATATTTTGTCAGGTGTAACACGTGTGAAAGCTTACACAGGTTGACGCTCCCCCTTGGTTACTCAGCGGGTGACATCAGGCGGGTCACGACAGGTAGCCAGCTAAACCGGTTTCTCACCGAAGGTGATTC
Source organism: Magicicada septendecula (assembly GCA_034769895.1). Classification (NCBI taxonomy): domain Eukaryota; kingdom Metazoa; phylum Arthropoda; class Insecta; order Hemiptera; family Cicadidae; genus Magicicada; species Magicicada septendecula. The sequence continues at coordinate 398,734,525 of CM068371.1, read as the reverse complement.
ACTCAAACGTTTTAGGGGAGAATCGCATTCATGCTGTCAAAGCCTACCACCATCCACCCTCCTCAAGGACGCGCGCCTCCTAATCTCAAATTAAAGGGTGACACAAAGGAGATGTTACTCGTTTGGCGGGGCTGCCCCGTAGAAACTAATATTATTTGTGGAGTAAAGCGCGCGCTCGCACCTTCCTGCTTCTTGTCTGGCTGTTGCGTGTGTGGTCTGTAAATCACTTTCCGAACGTTGTGCTGGGGCGTCCCAGAGGAAGTGGCTTGGGCTACACATTACGTAGAGTAGGCCTTCGCAAGCGACCACAAAGCCGACGAAAAAATGCATCCCATTAATGAAAATTGGTAAGGCTAGTCTCAAAATTTCGTTCCAATAGTGGCAGGCGGATTTACAAAATAAAACACTGAGTGCGTAATTGAAATTCCCAAATCGTTGGTTAACAAATTAAACTATATATGGCTGTATACACACACATTCCGTATTGCTTACTCAAAATCGTATGCAATGGAGCGTGTGACTTTGCTCCAACCGAGATTAAGGAGCTCCAGCGTACGGATGGTTTACGTACAACGGAGCCAGTCACATTCCGGTGAGATGTCTACATGTCGTTCCTGAAAATCCCGTGAAAACAGAGTAAGACTTCGACTAAGACCCACCACCGCGAAGCAGTCCCGCGAGATTAGCTTAACGGGATCTACGTTTAAGGAGGAATTTTTAGAGGAAACAGATATCTGCGCATTCTCACATTGCACATGGAAATTGTTTTCGCTTTCCTCGATTAAAAACAAAACTTTCTCAATATCCGCGATTGTAGCATCTCGCATAGGTTCCCGCCTTGCCGTAAATAAACATGGTGCCTGATTTTAAGAAAACAGAGTTAAAGGAAGTCAAAGGAAAAAAAGCATTTACTAAAAAACAACAGTTCATTACAACAAGCTGTGTGCTACTGGCGTCTCTAGCATCCTGCACTCGTATGTTGTTCCCGTCACCACTTGCAATCCTGTTTCTTCTATCTAATCGTGTATTCTTCCTTCCAGGATCTTCTCGGTCTACCCCGTTTCCGTAAGCTAGCTGGAACCCACTTTAACGACTTTCTGGGCCAACGATCATCAGACACCCGTTCCACGTGGCAATGCTATACGCTATGCTTCGTACTTATGTAGTCTAAAATTGTTTTGTCAACATGAAGTTGTTTCCTGATATGCCATTTCTAATACACTGGAGCTTGGATACCCCACAAGACCTTCTACGGAAGTCAATTTCCACTGTTTGGAGCCGTCAGGACTTTCTTTATTTCTCAATTTCAGAGCCGTAGGTGATTCCACTTTCGAAGATCTTCTTCAGCACTACACCCCAACGTGAGCCCTGCTCTCCAACACCAATACTCTCCAATGTCTCCTATCCGTCGCCATCTCAGCGTAACCCCTCACATCCATTCTTCTGAGATCTTCCAACACATCATCCAACCGTCTTATCCTTGGTTGCCCCTCTATCTGCTTTTACACACCTTCTTCCCTCATAATTTTCTTTAACATACGCTGTTCATCCATCCGTTCTAGATGACCTAGCCACTGTATTCGGTGAGCTTTTATGGATCTTACGATGTCTTCATGCTTCAATAGCTCAACTATTTCCTGGTTATTTGGTACTCTTCATTCATCATCTTCCTTAACCGGGGCATAAACACGTCATACAATCTTTTTTTCAAACCTTCTCAATGTTTCTTGTTCCTTTATGCTAATCTCCACGTCTCACCTCCATAAGCAACAACCGGTCTAATAGATATTATATCATTTTTGAGTTGTGACTAATGAGCCCGCTACTGTTCGTATAGTATGCCCTATTTCCAATTTGTATCCTGTCATATATTGTCGTGTTTATGCACACTTCATTATCTATCATGTTCAGATATCAGAACTTATTAACCGCATCGAATGACTTACCCTCTATGCATAGATAATACAGATTTGTTTTCCTTTCTGATGCAGAAATTAGCATGTATTTAGTTTTCCTGACAGTTACGTTCAGTCCCATTCCAGCAGATGTTTGATTTAGCTCCTTGAAAACCTCAACCAGCCGTTGTCTTGATATAGCTGCCGTTGCTTACATCATCAGCGTAAGCAACACTTTCTAAGATGGCAGATTAAATAATTTTTTTAGTTTTGTGCGATTATTTTTTCACTCTATAGGACAGAATTCAGATGCCCAGTCACCATTTCTCTTATTTCATTTTGCAGCGGGTATGTTCATCGCTTCTGCCACCTTCTGATAATGTCACCCTAAGGTACATAAAAAAGCACAACTTTTGTATAATGTGCGAACCTACTGCCATATTGGTTGATTCAGCTCCAATAATCAGGTGTTCGGTTTTTTCCAAAATTTATGTCGAGACCCCAGTATCTGTATTTTTTCATGGAGCTTTCGGATCATCAGTTGGAGTGGCCATTGAAAGCTGATACAAATTGGTCAAAGAATATAAAATTTTAATATAGAAATTTCACTGAATTGTCCATTTCCGTATTGAAATCGAGTTTTTATTTCATTTGGCACACCCTTCATTTTATTTAGTTGTGACCACAAGTAACGAAAGTTGCGTACACGTTCGAAAGTATAATTTTCTGCTATAAACTTATCAGCTAAAATTCTCCTGTTGTTTATGTCTTTCAAGCTCCATACACATGGATATTGTTTAATTTATCTTCAACCCTTTAAGGTCGTTTTATTTCGCAGACTAGAACCACATCATCAACATAAACTCAAAGTTGAATTGATTTTACACCAACATACTCATTTATTTCCACTTTTGTTAACGCAGCCTCTAGTGTTATGCTTCCCCATTCAAACTGTTAAGGGCGGTAATCAAAGCACTGTTATCAGTCGTAATTAATTTTTTATTTCCACCAGTAGTTACGCTGTTGTCTTATTGTGGACATCACTTAAAAATCGGCTACACCGACAGCAGAAAAACGAAGACACGACGGGTGGTCTGCTTCATTGAAGTTAATAAGCTGCGGTTGAATTAACTGTGGCAACGACGAGCCACGTGAACCTGATTTCACTAACGGTGCAATCTGATTGGTGCACAGAAGCAGTGTCGGTATAGTGCCACAGTTTTAAGAACACATTTTTACATCAAATGCTACCGAGTGTCATCATTTTACTGAAGCAGTAATAAGTTAATAATATGGAAGAAGTGCAAATTACTGTGTCCGACTCCGGTAATATAACAAAGGGTGAAGTCAAATTGTTAACAAACGGTACGTTTTGTAGCCGTTATTAATTAAAACACAACAATGTTATCCGTGTGTTTGCGCGCGGCCCCGCAATGCGATGGGAAAACGGAACCGCTCGTTACCTTCGGCTGCTGCCGCTGATCAGTTTTGTTTTCAGAAACTAATTATAATTATTATTACATTAATTTACCTCATTGTTGAAAGACTCCATTGTTGGCGTGTCGGAAACGCGTATTGTTGTCGAGTTTCACAGGAAACGGAAGCGATGATCATTAACACATGATCGAATAGGATGCCGTCCACATCTGACGGCGTGTAAACGCTTCTATCAAATAACATCGATAAATCCGAATATTTGGCGCCTCGTTTCTAGTAGCCTACGCAGTCTGCTTCCTGCCAGGATACGAGTACATGTTTGCGCAGACACTAACACTTGCGCACACTTTCCAATTATCAGTCTGTTCAAGACGGGCCTCTGCTAAAAATATATTTCTAGTAAATTGTTTCTATACGTTTTCAAGCTCGCGATTTCATGGAGATGAGATAGCTTCATAACTGCCTACGTTAGTTAAAATAATTTTTTTTTTTTTGCAAATATATTACTGTAAATGGAATTACGGTATTAACTAATTAGTAAAATCAGAGTTAATATTTAGTCTTCTCAGGTCCTTCTTGTATAAAACAGATAAATCAGTAATTGATGTAATTTTATTAATTTTTAAATAATTATTTTCAGCAATAAGGTCTTCCAGCGGTATTCCGAGCATTGTTTGAGGCTACTCGACTTTATCTACAACACCACCAGATCTAAGAGAAATCAGAAACCTCTTTCTTGATTCTACTTGAAAAACTTTGCGTGTTTACTACAACAAACGAATAAACGCTTCGACGGGTCAATTTCTTCTTCTTCAGCACAAAGATAAGATTTCCAGCCTCTTCTGGATTCAAAGTTGAACTTCCCAGTGCTTCCATTTAGTTTACTACTTTCAAGCCTTCGATTATAAGGAAAATTCTCACAAATGAGAGTACTAGCTATTAGCGCATCAGGATGGAAGTAGGATTGTTGACGTATTCATCACTTGTACTATTCACAGACAGGGAAGCATCTTCTGCTCTAATATTATTGGTCCGTTAAGGACTTCCTCTATGCCATCTCCGGAGATAAGGCCATATTTGTTCCCTGAAGAATACGTGCCTTATCCGCAATGTCTTAAAACTCAACCGTACGCAGGGTGCCCTTCCAAGGAACAACACACGGGTCCAAATAAGCTGGAGTTCGCGAGGATAGTAAAGCTCCACATTCAAAAGAATTTCACCCGTTACCCTCATAAGGGAAATTATGTAAAGGAAAAAATTAAAAGAACGCCCGAAGACCTCGAATACCCCTATTAGCGCCAGGTTGAGAAAACAAAAGAGACAAACTTGAGGGGACACATTAAAGAGACTGACGCACGTACCAGTGGAAGCAATACCACCAGTCTAGAATGACATATCTCAGAGACGTAGAGAAGAGGAGGCAAGCTCTGAGCAGTGGGATCACGACATCTCTACACTATTAATATTCTGGTATTACGTTTAAAAACATTATCTGTATGTATTTTACTTGATCTAACTCATGCACAATTCTTATTCCATTCTCTATCAGTTCTTATCTCTGTTCTCATTAATGCCCCGTTATTCTACACGTTTATAAGTACAAGTCTCATTATGCAAATCAATACCGTCTATTAGTTTATGGAATTCGTGGTTCGTTCTTGTGTTTGCCTTGATATTCTTACTGTTATGCACACAAATACGATCAATTGAGTATAAATATGTTAAGCTCGAGTTGAACCTATAGTGTACAACCGTTGTACGATCGACTTCAACCTGAGTAAGGAAAACAGGAGAGGGACTGAGCAAATTCTGGAAACAGAGGACATTAAGACTTTACGTAAAGTCGTGGAAAAAGCCAGTCACCTGTTGGCGCACAAACAGTAACTGAATGAAGGAGAAATGTGCACAACTCCATCATACGAACCGGTGAACAGGGTGAAAATTGGTTGGTGCGCATCACCTGTAAGATAAATCGCCGATAGGAAGACGGCCTCGAAGCCGGGCAGCAGAAAGATGAAAAGAATCCCTACACTTTGGATTGAACAGACAACAGTCTGTTAGAGAGAAAGAAAATATCTGGGTGGGTAGCCTTATCAGTTTGATTAGCTGTGGATATCGGTGACTGGTCGCCGGAAGAGGTTGGTCACGCACGGTCACGTCTGCGAGCGCGCGGATACGCACACATCCGTGTACAGCATATCAATGGCGGAGAACACAACGCTAGAATTTTCTTCTTGTTTGAAATGCGCTGATAGTTCACAAACGATGATATCGCAGAGGAAAGGGGTGCGAGTGTAGTAGCATGGGACGTCGAAGCCGCGGCCGACTGTCGGAACAGCAAACCCCACACAATGCGGTGGATTGAGCCCACGGCCACTTTCTATTCGCAAAAATAAAGTAATACAAGTTTCAAGTAGGACTTGGATTTCTTTAAATTCCCTGCAAATGGCATTTAAACCCCAATAAAATGACCTGAAAACCTTAACAAGTATCAACGATTTAAACAAAAGTATCTTAGTAGCTGAAGTAGTAATTTTTCTTCCATAGTAGTTTTTTCGTTTAACAAGCGTAAAGTACTTCATTTTGATAAATAATAAATAAAGTATATCCTGAAAAAAGGATCATAATAATCCACAGTAAAAAGGTAGATGAAATACTATAAATAAAAATGGTAGTTGAAGAGGGGTAATTTTTTAAAAATTATATTTCTGATGTCGAATAAACTACTTCATTTTGAAGTATAAGATCCTTAGTAATTACATATAATGAAACTATTACTCAATAAAAGTGTAAATATAAAAAAAGTGATTGTTCGGTTAAGGGGGAGGGGTAGTTTACCTTTATTATTTTGTGTTTTAACAAAAGTAAAGTACTTAATTATGATAAACAAGTGCCTCGAAAATAAAGTCGTATTAATCCACTGTAAATGAGATATCTATAAATGGAGAGGGTACTTGAAGGGGGAGGGGTGATTTTTTGAAAATTACTTCCTGATATCAATTAAAGTACGAGTATTTAATTTTGAAGAATAAGATACCGTAGTAATTACATATCATAAAACTATTACTCTGTGAAAGTGTAAATATCATTAATAGTGGGGATCGGTTGAGGAGGGATGATTATCTGCGTAGTTCAGTTTCTTTGTAAGAATAAAGTATCTAATTTGTATAGAGAAAGTGACTCGAAAATAACATTCGATTACACAACTACCCCATAATGACTAAAATATTTATAAATAGTGAAAACAGTTTGAGGGTGGGGGATATTTTTTTAGAAATTGTCGAACCGAATTCAAGTAAATGATTTTAAATATAAATCTTAGGACATGGAAATCATGTATGGTTCGCCATACGGATATTTTACATTGCTCACATGGATTTAAAATAAATTCATAAAATAATTAATTTTTAATTTTAATAAATGATTGGGTAATGTAAGTTCATAATTTTCGCATGTTCCCGTCGTCTCTTGTAATCGGATTCGCTGAGTAGAGATATTCACTTCCAGGCAGTGGCGTAAATGTGGGGGGGGGGCAGAGGCCAATCTCCTCCCCCAGAGCTATTAAAAACTTAAGCTAATAAAACATAATCACTTAACGCTAACTTAGGGCTATTTCTAAGCCAGTTGCGCGTTTTAAAATAAAACTTATAGCCTACTGTAAATAATTGTAGAAATAAAGATAATTACAATATTTGTAAATTAGCAAAGATTAGCAGAATTTGTGGTTTTCTTAATAATAACAGTCATCGTACATTTGTTAAATAACGTATGCATTTGTAACATTAAATAAAGAATTATCCAAGCACCAGAAAATGAAGATAGAGGCTATTAGTCTACCTTTATCTTGTTTGCCCAGACACACTTCTCCTTACAGGGTTGTCTATGTCATGATTTGTCTAATCTTTAGACTTAATATCTCTAATGTTAAGAACTCGGAACACTGACATCATAAAAAAAAATCATGAAATCCGGACACCAATCAATTCGTGATACTTGAAACTCGTCCGAAGACGAGTCTCGGGGTGTTATGGGGAACAGTGGCGAAACTAAGGGGGGATTAGGGGATCAATTCCCCCGCCCCAAAGCTATTAAGAATTTCAGCGAAATTCTATAACCTATTCTATAATCACTTAACATAGGCCTGTTTCCAAGCCAGTTGCATGTGTTAAGTATGGTTATAAATAATTGTATAAATAAAAGGTATGTATAAAAATATTGTAAATTAATGAAACAGGGTTTTCTTTATAATAACAATCACTCAATATTTGGTAAATAACGTACCTATTTGCAGACTTAAAAAAAAAAACAATTACGCACACGCCAGAAAACGAAAGCAGGGCGTATTAATCTGCCTTTACTTTTTCGCTTAGAACACTTTCTCTTCCAGCAGGGTTTCCCACACTGTGTGCCACGAAATTTTGGAAAAATAATGAAAATATAAAATAAAATAATGTCTAGGTCGGCAAAAAAAAAAAAATCATAAAACTGTGCTTCCTAGTTAATACTCCTGTCTTGAAGCCAACATTGGAATTTAATAAAGAGCCGAAAAGTGTTATTTTGATTTTGTTTTTTACTATTTTGTAAATTAAGAAAGTGCAAATAAAAGTTATGCGAGAACATATGTTTCAATGGCTTTTTGTAATTATATAGGTCACAGAAATCTAAGTTTGTTGATAAACTTGCGTTACAGTTAGAAAAGTCCATTGTCATAACTAGGAAACCACAAGTAGTACTGAGGTAACATTCATTATAGTACGGGACTTACCATAATAATCTTCGAGGTGACGCAATAGTAACAGATCTTCCCCGCCCCTCGCCCTCCAGCGTTGTCGCACGTTACACTTGGTTATGCGTAGGCAAAGGCGGGGAGGGGAGGTCTATTGCAAACACTGGCAATACCGCAGTGGGCTCGAAGCTTATTATGATCCGTCTCACATAATAGTATTGTATAGTACGCTGCAGTGTGATTTTAAAGACATCGCGGAAAGGTACTGATGGTGAGGGGAGTCGGCATGTGGAGGGAGATAGTGTGCCGCGGATTCTGACTATTTATCTGTAGTGCGCCGTGGGCTAAAAAAGTCTGGGAAAGACTGCCTTACAGGGTTGCTATGTCATGACTTCTGTAGTCTAATATCTATATGGTGTGAACCGTCGTCTTCGCACAAGTAAACTAACAGTTTCTTGACTTTAATTCGGAAAAATGAGAGCATTTTATTGCTGGATTTTACATAGAAAGCAAGTACTTTAACACGAACTATAAGTTTCTTAAAACATTCTTAGGACAAAATCCTTAAAGTGCGAAAGGATAATAAAACTTTCTTTTGACGTAGAATACGTCTTACCTTTCAGGCCAGCAATAGGCACCCCCAACCAGAAAATCGAGCGTTACGTTTTGCACGTCAAGTTTGAAACTGAGATATTATCTAAACGACAAAAGATTCACGCTTATATGAGGTACCATTCGACAGATAAAGGAACAAAGATAATAAATAGCACAATATAAGCGGGCTATTGCATCATCCAGAGCGGGGTGAGAAATAGAAATGTTTTGCGCCGCTCGGCGCGCACTAAAATTAGTATTTCTCCGGTTTCCGATGCGATAGAACGTTGAGTGAGATGTCGTTAAAACTGTCTCATCGAGTACTATCTACATAGTGTACCGTAATAGCGGTGACATTATTAAGAGGTTTGAATAATCGTAATTCAAGTTGTAAAAATCGTGTGTTCGGACAAAATGTCGCTGTATATGGATGCTAAACGTGCTCAAAAGTATCGTAAACGCATACAGGAGAGTAGAGAAAATCATGGGGAATTCAAAAAACCCAAAATGACCAATGCCGAACGTCAGAGAATTTACCGACAACGCTTAAAAGACAAGGAAATAAATACTGTAGTCTAGTTGGATGAGGAAGAGCGCCCGACTTTGCGAGTGTATCAGCCGATCGAATTCAGCAAAACGTGGCAGTTAGCTACAAAGCACATCCAGAAAACATTCTTTAATAATGAATTTGGACACGCGTGTGACTTTTGTGACAGACTGTGGTTTCAGATGGACGTAAAGATAGCGGCTGTTAAAGTGATGCCGTTGCAACACCATGGAGACCAGAATTAATTACCATAGTAACAAGTAAATAAACAAATGATATTTAGCGGCATCGGAACTATACCTTTATCCGTTCCTGCAGTTTTAAATGTTTTTACTATGCGATTGTATTGATATATTTTGTAATTTTGTACTTTGTAAAACTAAATATGTGTTTGTTCATTTTATTCATAACACATTAGCAACCCTAAAGCACACAGACGTATTTTTTCAAAATATCTTCAAAAAGATTCTTTTTCACAATATCTGTTAAGATAAAGTGAAATTTCGAAATAAGTTCAAAAATTTAGAAAAAAGTGATTTTTAATAACATGAAATTTATTTACCTTTAATCTGAATAACAGTTAATGACGATAGAATATATTGAAACCAGCGCTTTTCCATATTTTTTAACCCTTATGTTTCACATTATGGTTAAAACTCAAAGTGACTTTCTTATACTTCACTCAAAAACTCTGATTTCTCATTTGTCTTAAGGAAAACGAAGAGTCCAGTCCTGAAGCTAGTCTCATCCCATCCCTCTTAGTTACGCGACTGGTACTCAACCACTCTTCTGGAACTGTCGGCAGGTTTGTATCACTTTATATTACTTTTCGTTAGACATTTACCGTAGCGCATTTACTGTAATATAGGCCTACATAACTTTATTTTGAAAACGATGTAACAACTCGATGTCAGAATTACCTGTGAACGGATGCAGGATTTAATTTCTGAGGGGCTAGCAAAAAATGGAAACGATAAATATTATGGACACCCATCTTTAACATTTCTGTACATACATAGAATCTACCTTAAAAGCACATAAAAGACACAATGTTTCAGTTTCTTAGCGGAATGATAAATGTCGGGGGCGTTTTAAAACTCCCAAACCTAATGTGCTTAACACCTATTCTTGTGTAGTACCCACAAAAGAATATAGTAAGTCTGTATAGGCTTCAACACCAATTCGTAAACCAGGATTTTATTTTCAATTGACGGTTGCGTTAGGTCCCTTTCACACGCCACTTTTCGTCGCGAGCCGTGTCCGGCGAGGCGCTCTGAGTCTTTATGGACCGTTATATTATACGGAGCCTTTCAGACGAATCGTCTACGACTTTTTGCCGTGAACAACACGGCACCATGCCACGTCGTACACTCATACTGTGTTACTGTAATGCACTATCTTCGGTTTTTCTCTATCAAGTTAGGAAAGTATTCTTATAGCACGATGGCTTTGTCCTCACAATCTGACAGTTCAATCTGCAGTTACCTCTGATAATAATATTTTTATAATAGCTGTGGATGTCCCAAATCGTAAGCAATTAAAAAAGTTAAATTGAGCAAGTACTAAAATTTAACTACAGTGTATTACTCAATTCGTTACGAAATGACATTTACAGCTGAACACTTTTTAGAACACATATCAGTGCAAGTTGATATGACGATAAAAACTCTCATCAGTTCGTTAGACGTCAACATGTTTGTGTAACAAGCGGTAGCAGTAACGATAAACTTTCAAACCTCTGACGCGTCCGTAAATCCGCTGCCACGAATAGCAGCAGAAATCGCAGAGGCAAAAAGAATTCTTGGGAGGTGATAGCGCACATACAGGAGTAATACTGCATAATTACGAAACGGTTGGTGACGCTTTCGATTTGACGTATTCAGCTTGTTGTTGCTATGTTGTGACGTAGGTAACGTTATCATGCTCCATAATTTCTTAAACAACTTGTCTCAGAGTTACGGCGAGTCTTTCAATTGGTGAAATGAGCTATCTCATATTGATATTTTTTCGTAGGATTTGTCCCGTTTTTTGTTTTTATTATTTATTCATCAGCTCATCGAATGGTGACATTTTATTTCAATGGTATCTTAAAATAAATTTGAAAAATCTGCTTTCATCGTTTCTCAGATCACTAATAATACGACAAAAGGGCCCAGGTACCAGGTCTTTTAATGTTCAAGTAATGAACCCACGTACCGTCGTTTCTTACACGTTGTAAGTATGTCAAGTACAGGCACAAGTAATCTGTCTCAATCACAGTAACCCATTTGGGAAAACAGTGGAAATTACCCGTCGTTATTATAAAAGAGACGAGAATAACGACCTCGGGAAGACTGTAAACACGGGACAAAAACGCATCGTGCTATCCACAGCGTGACGTCGTGTGCTCCAGGGCGTGATGTCTGAAACGGTAGGGCAAGCATCGACTCTAAGCATAATATAACCACGTACATATAAAATTTAGGTATACATTAGTTAAATCGAATCTGTAAAGACTCAGGATTATAAATATCAACACTTAAGACCAAGGTGATGGCTTTTTGTGGAACTGATCCCGTACGGGCAAAATTTGTTATAGGTGGTACTTCTCTGGAATAAGTCAGCAATTTTGAATACCTGGCAGTTTTGAATAAGTCAGCAGTTGTGAATAAGTTGCATAAGTTCAACCTTATGTGCGGGACAATCAGGCGAACTCTTTTAAGTCAGCAAGTAAAGACACACGCCTAAAATTCTACAAAGTGATGGTCCTCCCTACACTTCTTTATGGGTCTGAGAATTGGACTTTAACGAAAAGCCAGGCCATCGTATCCAAGCAGCTGAAATGAGATTTCGCAGGCACGTGGCAGGGTATACTCTCCACGATCATAGTAGAAACACAGACATACGGCAGGAACTGAATATTATGAGTATACTCGACACAATTATCCAGTACCGGCTGAATTGGTGGGAACATCTTTGGCGAATGGATGACTGCCGCATCTCCAAACAACAATGGAACTATAAGCCGACGGAACTGAGTGATGTTGGACTTCCGAGGAAGCGCTGGAGTGACTTTGCCTGTTTGAGACCGGAACAAACCATCCTTGGTTTAATCTTTGCACATGATGATGACATAAAATTCCAATGCTAGAAAATCATCGAAAATAATCAGGTATGCACTTATTTGTGTCGCTGTGAGAAAAATATTCTTCAAGTGTAAGTAGTATGATGATTAAAAAACTTGACGTTTAGCAAGCTGTGATTCTAATTCCCAGTGTGTCCTGCCCAGCCCACCCCAACCATGTGGACCGAGAGAAAATAAGAAAAAATTAATTTTTTGGTCGGTACAACAATTTTTTCAATGTGACTAGAATCACTTGAAAATATATTCGATCCGTCTTTCTTACTTGATGAACTCTTTAACGACTTCGTCATAAAAATCAAACGCTTCTAGAGGTATTCTCATAGCCACCGACAACTCTTTATCACATGGGGAAGTTGGAACTCCGACGGTTCTGAGATAAGGAGCCGGGACACTGCTAGCGCTCCTAGCGGCTTAAAGCACTACTAAGGAGTGCTTGGTTTTTGCGTCTCTGAGAATCGCAATATTGTGCGGTTTAGCATCCTATCCTACGTAGGTACCAGCAAACCATCATACTCGTAGATTAGTTGTTATAAGTTCGAGTATTTCTAACTGTAGCCTAATGTAAAAAATAATGCTAGGTAACGAAAGCGTAGTTATGAAATCCTAAATAAATGCTAAGATTTCGGAAACTATGGCCAGCTCATAGATAGTGTACCGAAGTATTTTTGAAGTGATTGCCTTGGAGACGGAGCAGTCAGTCAGCTGTTAAAACAGCACACAGAACTGGAAGTGAAGTGATATTAACGTTTTTTATCAAATCAAGTCATCAATATCATTTTGACTGGAAGATAGGTGACAAATGCACCGCCGATTTTCGAAAGAAGAGACAAGAACGCACGTGAAAGAGTTTTTGGTGACATCAATAATGTTGGTTACGTAATCATTTATTTACTTTTGCCTGATTTACTTTGGACAAATAAAATCTAAGGATTCGCCTCTGCCTTACATATACGAATTGCTCAATTTCAGTCCGAGTTGAGTACGTGTGCTGGCTCAAGTGTTTAAATCGCGGTCCAAGTGAATTACAAAGTACTGTACTTTAGACTACCAACATGCCGCAGTTGGAAACCATTAAAGGAAAGTTTAGGACAGTTTTCTCTGCACAGTAGTTCAGTCGCTGAAGTTTTAACCTCATACTCTTTCTAAAGTAAATGAAAATTTACATTTTGCTTAACTATTATTTATTTTTTATTATCCACAATGTTGTTACCATAGACGGCGTAGAGTTTATTAGATTAATATATCTTAAATAAAATAAGGAAAGATTTGGATGACCTGAAATTTGCAAGAAAATCATATTTGCAATAAAACATTCAGCTTTTCGCCAATGTCTCGAAAATTATACTAAACTCAATATAAAAAAACGATGGATTTAATTTGCAGTGCATACAATGTTACATGAAAATTGTTCTGACTAAGCTTTGTCTAGTTTTAACTGTTTCCGTTTAATGTAAACTGCGTTCCACGCTTGCTGTGCAAGCAGCAGGATGGAAAGCAAACCGCGTTCCACGCTTGCTGTGCAAGCAGCAGGATGGAAAGCAAACCGCGTTCCACGCTTGCTGTGCAAGTAGCAGGATGGAAAGCAAACCGCGTTCACGCTTGGTGTGCAAGTACCAGGATGGAAAGCAATTTTACCGTTAAAAGTCACGCGCACTTTTACATCAAAAACGTTAAACAATATACAGAATCCATGTAATTATATGAAATAAGAGCAACTTCAAACAGAAAGTGGAAGAAGAACGATTCCTTTTAATACGATGCCCTGAACAATGGGAGAAATAACAGGAGATTGACTGGAACAGCGGTCTGGCAGGCGCAATGATGCTGTTAATGATGTTCATTACGGTAAGGGCATATAGCTCACCTCACAGACGTCAATTTCTTTTGCTCAGCTTCTTCTCCCAGTCGCTTTGTCTGTTACGTAAAACAATTACAAACGCTGCCTTCCTCTTCCCTTTCTGTGATTTATGGGCAACGATTTACAACTTTTTTGTTATTCTCTCTTAAAGTATTCTGCATATATCTGCGAGCCAAACAAGTTATTTACGTTCGAAGTTTTGAGAATCGTTTCATTAACTCGCGTTCTAACTCGTACTTTTCCTAGTTGTTTAATGTTCTAGTCGACAGTACCTCGAGGCTCTTCTAAGAAAGTCCATTTCAATTGCAATTAATTTTTTTTACGACTTATTTTATGATCTACTGTCCAACGACGGTGCTCTCTAAGTTCTTGTTTTGAATTCTCCTGTCCTTATCAGGCCAATGCAGTCAGTTTAGTTTTCTTCTTCTCCTTCTGCTTTCAAGCATTACTCATGCGGTCTGTTGCGCCCCCTGGTCGGACTCACGTTCCACAACAGCAACAGGACACATCTAGTAACTACGTGCGGTGGCGATTTGTGTGCACTGTAAGTTTACCTTTTTTACTATCTAGCCCGCTTCCAGACAAGACCGCTTTATTATTTCACCATGCGGTAGATGTGCAGACAGACAGAGTCGTGGTCTTGACTCGATCTCGCGACCGCAGTTGTGATTGTGAGTCGTAAACGAAACCACTGTGCCGGTCCACGCCATTTCGGTTTCGTATTCATAATTAAAGATTAAAAAAAAAACTCTAAGCAATACATATTAATTAGAAAGTAGGATGGAGAAGTAGAAGAAGCCTCAGTGAAGTACGATTTAAAAATAAAATAAATAAAGGATAATAGAAATGATGTGAGCACACGTACTAGAG
Source organism: Magicicada septendecula (assembly GCA_034769895.1). Classification (NCBI taxonomy): domain Eukaryota; kingdom Metazoa; phylum Arthropoda; class Insecta; order Hemiptera; family Cicadidae; genus Magicicada; species Magicicada septendecula. The sequence goes on along the minus strand of CM068371.1, from coordinate 398,719,474 downwards.
AAATTGGGGGGGGGGGGGGGCAAGAAAGTACACGAAAAGAGACAAATGAAATATCTGTAGGAGCGATAATGGATGAAATGGAGAAAAATAGAAATGCAATTCATAAATAGAATTAACAAAGTTGTAGTTCTATGGAATATTGTGCACAGTAGCATAGCCAGGAAATTTCAACGGGGAGAATTTATTACTGGTAGCGAGATAGGAGTTTTGATTGCTGTGTAAAATGACAACACACCTCTATCGCGCTTATGTAGGCCCTAACTAGTCAGACCCGTATAGCCGAATCTGTAGAAAAGACGTCTTAAAGTTTTACTAGAGTTTACCTATAAGACCCCACTGGGGGAAGGGGGAGAGGTTGTATAACCGCTTCGCTGCACCATTGACTGCATAACCTAACTTTAGCAGGAAATAAATAGCAAAAAAAAAGTAGACGAAAAAGTACGAGACAGTTGTGGTGCCGATGCCGATGCTGCTTGGTTATGAGCCGTAGGTGTTAACGGGCTATTTAAAAAATAGAAGCATGTGAAAAAAGAAACTATTATGGAGTCACTAGAACTGACAAGGTAAGGGAGTAAAGGAACTAAAAATAGTTTAAAAATGAGAAGTGTATCGGGCGAAATCGAGACACTACAGCTGAGATGGATATTACACGTGGTGAGAATGTGAGAAAAATAAAATGGGTAAAGTCATAAAGAAAATAAAAACGGTAAACAAAAGAAAGGGTGAACAATGACACAGGCAATATACTGACGAAGAGAGGACTCAACTGGACACTATGAAATTGCTAATGACGCGGAAGAATGGAGAAGGACCTCTTGTTTCGATGTCACAGATTAGCGATTACTGGAACGAGTCATTGAATGTTTCCTAATGTACTCGCCAATACTTTCTACATACGAGTATAATAATCCTGATGTAAACAAACAGGCGTGGCATATCTGAAACGCTATTTGCTACTTGAATTAGAGGTGTGTCACTCTGACAGAAAGAGTACAGACAGGGTATATATAATATTGGTACTGTATAAACACACGTAAATTGTAATAATTTGTCCTGACCAAAGTAAAATTTGTGTGACAGTGTCAGACCGACAGTGAAATATTTTATACACTAGTTAATGGATTTTTTTATTAACCGTTTAAATATCGCACCAAACAAAAAAGTAAAGTTTATTTAAAACGAAAATAGAAGTTGTGATAATTACCAGTGTACTGAGTACTATCAGTTGCTGTCAGAGAGTAATTCAATGCCTTCCATATCTGTGTCTGAACCATCGATGTATAATAACACTGGATACCGCGATAGGTGAGAGTAAAAGCTCGAAAAACGGTCCGGCGGAAAGCAGCTGCCCCCCACCACATCAAGGCAAGAAGGCGTCACTGAGCACAAGTTTACACACTGTATGCAGCCGTGCTTCTTTTTTTGTTACAGTAACTACATACTTAATTCAGTTCGGAAATTTTGTCCGTGTTTATTAACGAAACTGTTATGTAATTTTGATTATTGTTATAGTTATAGACAGACTATTCGATTATTATTTTAATAGCAGGGACCCATTTGAGCAGCACTTCAAACAGCAAATAAAGAAGAATTTAGAAAATGACAATAAAATGTTACACAATTTTTTGGCATATTTAACGACGTTAAAAATTAAAAATATTCAGGTTCTGCGGGACCCTAGGAAAACATTTTTGCACGTGGATTTATTACAAACGCAATAAAGAGTCTGTCAAACAGATTATGAAATGATTTACAGTTCAAGTATATTTTGACTTACAAGTTTTCTCAAGATCATTTGGACCTGTTATTTTCCTGCGTAAGGTCTCGAGGAGGACATAATAACAATCCTAATGTCAAGCAGTTTCAATGGGGCTTGAGGAAACTTATGTTCAGAAACAGCGTTAAAGCCTCTGACAAAAGCAACTGTTTGAGCTTTGACATGACATTCCAAAACTGTTGTGAGTTTTGCAGAAGCAGAAGAAACAGTAGACTTAAACTCAGTCAATGTCTATGAAGAAGACATTGAAAACATTAAATGTCTGCTGGAAAATAAAAACTCTTATTATAAAGATAATATTCTTTTCTACTTGTCTGGTTTCATTGTCAGAAAAATTAGTTCTAAGTTGAAATGTGAAGAATGTATAAGACTGCTGATAGTCGATGATAGCAACCTTACATCCATTTTATATATTTCAAAAAAAAATTTGGTCAGGGTGTCCTCAGATGCAATTAGGGTAGTAGTAAAATGTATGTACTTCCTTTCGTACAATACACAAAACATTGAGAAAAACAATTTAGATACAAACAAGATTATTATATTAGCGTGTACAACATTTACTAATAACATATTTAAAGGTCATACTTTTTACAATGATTATGGTAAAGACACTCATGAAATTAAATTAGTAATGTTAATAGGTAGTTTATTTTACAAAATTGTATGTTTTAGTATAGCTAAAGAAAAGACATCATCAGCTATGTTTTCGAAACTTGGTGTGCGTCAAAAGTTAAAGAAGTTTGTGTTATTTAGCAATGTTTAGCCCAGCACTGCAATATACTATTCATAATCTAAGATCCTTAATTTTTATAACAGATGTAATAAATTTTGATTGAAAATACTAAGACATATTGTAATTAAATGCAGATAGGCTGTACACTAGGATTTTTTTTGTAAATAATCCTCAATGTAAAAAAATGTAAAACTATGTAATAAACAATTTCGTTTTCACTACTATTTTTGGTTAGTCAGTTTCCTTTATACTGTACAATAGAAAAAAAAAACTATAACAAAAAAAGAGGTAATTTTTACACCTTAACAAACCGGTAACTTGTTTGTTGTTCGTAGATTAGCACCGATGAAAAAAAATGTACAAACTTCTATTATGAACAACAGAAATTAAATTCATATTTACATTATTTTTAAATTAGTATAAAGTGTTCCATTTAATCTGATTGATATGAAATACAGTTTTCATAACAAGACTTTTTATGGGACGATCAAATCGGTTAAACTAATGTTAAGATAACACTGTGAGTATGCAGGCGAAGTGGCTTTTGCCTTGATGTGGTCGTGGTGGGGGGGGGGGTAGAGTTGAGCGGACCGAATTCGGTACACGCAGCCCCGGCAATCCAGTATAGACGAACTTATATCATCATTTGAGTCAGCGTAATTGATAAGATTGCCCATTGTTCACGACGTCGGTAATGTGGAGCAGTTGCCATAGCTTATCATCTTCCTTGATTATATGCTGCATACAATGACTCCACTTGTCCACCGTTGTTTCATTTACCGCCATTGTTTTATATCAACCAGGTAATGATGTGTTGTGGCGGGTAACATATCGTTTCAACTGGCTCCATATTAATTCAATACGATTCAGATACAGTGATAAGGAGGAAGTCTTAAAACGACGTGCCCCGATTTAAGTGACACGATAACTCTCACATGACTGTACACACATTCTGTTACTGTGTGAACAGTGTCAACGCCCCTGACCAATAGAGTTTCAGTTTTGCCACGTGGGTTTGTTTATATTAGGATTTAACTAAGAACGGAAAGAATATAGGCCTACATACAGACAATTGGTTCCCGCAAATCGCCTCACATTTTTCATTTACTGGTTTATACAGATACTAAAATGTCCTGCGAAAATTATGTCACTAACTTGATCACACTTTTTACATGCGCGTTTTAAAATAATACATTTCAATCTACGTACAAACGAAGTTATGCTTTCTTGTACAAAAATAAGACAACATTACATATTAATAAGCAACATAAAGTATTAAGCAGCAAGGTGTTTACCGATTGATTTCGTGGTGGCTCACAAATTGATCACTCAGTCGGTACCGAGAGTTCGTGTTTCTCCTGGCATGTATATGAGAATATAATTTTTCCTCAGCCCAAGTCCAGTGTCAAGTCTGGCCCACCTTTGCAACAAGATGAAAAGTGTGCACAACAATAAGGCCATTAAAAACAGGGTTCCGCTGGATACCACTGTATTCTTTAAATGACCCTTGTTCAGAGTTACGGACGAAATCATCAGCGGGGACCTGACCGGAAGAAGCAACCTAAGTTCTGTGACTGTAATAAGACGGAAACTCAAAAGTCACTTGCTAGGAAGAGACAACATCCGGCTGTGGTTAGTGCAACAAAGGTTACGTTACGTTTCTTGAATATTTATTTTTGAAGGATATTTTTAAGTCTTAAAAATTATTAAATACCTTGGATCGTTATATAGCTACAGAAATAATTCTTTTTGCATAATTACCAGAAAACTGTATTATAGGAAGGGTAGAAACACGGCTTTGAGGAAACTCAAACACTTCCAAAACAACCAACTAACTTTTACAAAATACAGATTTTTAATGTAGCTATGAATAAACATGTACACAAACTGATTGATAAGAGCGGATGATAAGAGACACTTATATAAACTGGATTATTAGAGCGCGTAATATTGGTATAAATGAACTATAACAGAAAACTCAGTAGGCTACAAGCTATAGCATATACCTACACATGATTTAACCGTAACAATGAGAAAATGAAGAAGAAAAAACTTAAGCAGTGAAGCGAGAACTGAAAATAAATAGACAAGACAAAATATTTGTGACGGCAGAAAGAAATGAAATACAGTAACTGTGAAATACAATAGTGGAGTTTGAAAAATATACATTTGGGAGGGATTGAATTTAAAACCAGCTACATAGGAACATTAGTAACGATAAGAATAGGATGGGAACACAAGTAAATCGGAGAATACAGGCAGACTACCAAACATTCTTTAGATATAGAATATTCCTGAAAAGTAAGAGAATTAGTAAGAACACCACAATGAGAATATACAAAGGAGTAATAAGGCGATACAACAAGGTGATGAATGCGGCGAGGCGATAGGAAGAGGGAAGACAAAATATCTTTGGAAGGACCAAATAATAAGGAATGTGAAAAGTATGGAAGTTGTAATATGCAGGCAACAAGTACGCAAAGAGAAACGTTGTTGCGAAAGGTAGTTGAAGAAATATAAACCTGCAGGAATTAAGTGAACCATCACAACAAATGGGTATAACGAAAATAAGTAACCACTATTGTACATGGAATGTACGGTCTTATTACTATAAACTGATTGAAAAATTATAAAAAAAGATTACATCGGTACCACAGTTTATAGTTTACTTTATATGAAATAATTTTCAATGTTATAAAGCAAAGGGATTCAGAGATAAGGCGCTTTAGTCGTCAACATTACAATCCTATCACTAATTTGGTTAGTTACCACTAATTTCGTGTTACGAATTCGTTACTACGAATAACAGAAATCAGATTCTAAACGTGTGTCATACAAAACAGTTTTTTTATGGCAGACTCGCTCTTAAAGAGGAGCTGAACAAAATGCAGTTAAGTGTGCGGTTGGGCATCGAAACCATGCCGAATAGTGAGATTTTAGTACGAAATAAAGAAACCCAGTCGCAGACTAGTCGACACCGAACAAGAACCGTGTGTGAGCGCAGTCAAAGCCTTCACATATACACGCAAGCGCGCAGACGAACTGCTGTTGTTTACACAGTGAAACGCTGGCTTACAACCGTAAAATCGCCTAACGATCGCTCACAATGCAGCAGCAGCTGGAACATAAAACACACCGCGACAACGGATGCTTACTCTTTCTTTTATTTTATTTACGTTAACCGTGAGGAGGTTAAGTTCCGCTTTAGGTCGACCTCTTCTAAGAAGACAATAATTTCTTACGCGTGCGCCGGCAGGAGCGCGTAAATAAACTACGCTTCCACAACTGTGACACGCGGTCGCTTCCTTTCTATTCCAATGCCATCTCAATCGTCGTGTCGCGTCGGTGGTAATCTATTAACAGTCCGTTGTTTGAAGAGGCTTGCCCAGCTTTTAAATTCTGAGGCCGAGAAAAACGTCATGGATAAAAAAAAAACTCAGCAATGATGGAGAAAGTCCGTGGGTTTCAAAGTGGAATGATAAATTTCTGATAAACAATTTTCCTTGTACAGTAAACAGTTTCCTTCTAAAGAATCATGAATTGGCATAATATTAATGTTTTGTTGCAACAAGGATAATTTGTTAGTCTAATAATATATTTGTACACTACTTTATATAAATTTTAATAGTAAATCTATCACCACAATCTTTATCGAAACTATTTTTGTGATGACGGATAGTTTATATTACAGATATATATTACGAATTGTAAATATTCGTAAATATATTTTTCTTATAAGAAAACAATTTCAGACGTAAAAGTATTTCGGTATATCTGTTTTCCTATAATCTAATTGGTCATTCCAAGAGTGTCAGGGTGGGTGGTCCCCTACTCCTTCGGCCCATAGGACTCCACTCTCTTTAATTTCGCTATCCGTCGGCCCGAGTCTGCACTTCTTATACGTCCCATACTACACATCATGTGCGTTTCGTAAACGTCAGGCTTGCTCCCGCAAAAAAAAATCTTAGTCAGCTCCGCCGAATAGCACGCCATAAAAGTTCTGGCAACTTTAGAAAACTGTGGTGTGTGGATCTAGGGTTGGCAACCGTACTATATTTCGGGTCAGAGTATACTACATGCTGTGCTATATACTGTTACCGAAAATACATAATGGGCTACATCTCAAAATAATGTTTACTATCCATTTTAAAATCATTGTAATGAAACAGAATGACTACGCGTGACAGTCAGACGTTGTTTTGATGTACAGCCATTTATCTGTAGGCCTACCTGCTGTTGTAAAGGAAGAACTTACATAGTTTTCTGCTGAAGTAGAAAGCGAATGGTATGAACTTAAATATCATGTACGGGTTCGGTGGGTATCTTTGCTCCCTCGTGTAGACAAGGTTTTGTTGAACTGGCAACTGTTTTAAACACTTAACTTGTTCATTCTCCTATTATATGCATTTTCATATACTACAGGAAACTCAAGGAGAATATCCCGTTCACGTCTAAGTGTATTTTGCTATCTATACGTTACACACCCGTTAAACCGTTTGAGCGCAATCAGATTACAATTCTGGATGTAGCCTATGTGAAATTACGACAACCTTAAAAGAGACTTTGGAATTGTCTGCTCCAGAATTGTATTTTAAAAAAGAAAATTCAGTTTGAGAATTGCAAGGCGGTGGTGGAATGATTGGTCTTATTAATACGATTACAATTGAATTCGGATGATATTTATTAAAATTTCACAATATTCAATGGCATTTTTACAAAATTAAAATTCTCTGTAAACTTTAATAAGACGCCTACAGAAGAAGAATTGCAGGCTATTTTTTCCCTAGAGAGGGAGGGGGCTTAGCCGATTTGTACATAACAGTCGTTTTCTTACTCTGTAATGGACCCTAAGTGACGGAAGTCAGAAATAGAACAGGCTCGAACAGTAGCGTGGCGTCCATGTAACCGCTGTTGCCGGCGGCAACAGTACTGGAAAGAAGAAAAAATATTAATTATGTCACAGAATAAATACTTTAGTTATTGAATAATTTGAAATCCGAACAGTATTAGTAGGGAAACTTGAAGAAAAGTGTAGCATTGCGTTCGAACTGCTGGGCGCTTGCACCGTCTTGTGTTGCCGGCTCAGACATCGGCAATGTTTTACTGCGTACGGTCATTCACCTCGTAGTAGTTGTCACTGTACAAACGGGAGAGGGGGACACATTCCTCCATCCAACGTGTTGCCGCTGTATAAACCGGCAAAACGCTCAGTTAGCAGCTATGTTCGTTTTCGGAATTGACGTGCTGCAGATATTACGTACCTATTTGGGTTTTGTTCGTTTGGTCATGTGTTTCTCTGTCTTTATTATTTTTAATTCGATTATTTGTATTCTGATTTATTCTGTGTAAGTATAATGAAAGTCAGATCCCGTTGAACTGGGACCCTCCTCTCCTTTTCCCAGCGAATGATAGAAAATGCTCTTAAAGGAACAAGAAAAAATTCGAATTAATTTTTAAGCCTATCACAACCGGTAACAGGTATTATGTACCTACGTCACACCACTGGATTCCGCACTACACTAAGATAATATATGCAGTACGTATTATAACACATTGGTAAATTACGAGACCGGAAACCGGATGCGTTAGCGTACAATTACGTACGGCAAAACTGGTTTCGACGCAACGCAATACGTTTCTTGTGTTAATGCGTCGCTATTACTGCCGTATGTCGTAACTGTAATCTTGGGCAGCGCATACTGATCTGGAGCTGCGATTCTCAATCGAAGCCAGCCGTCGGGAAGTAAAAATGTTTATGCAGCGTTATTTTTAAAATTAAAAAAAATGTATTTTAAGTTCATGTTTTCTATCGTTTGGAATTTGTATAGTTTTGTACTCGTAGTCCGAATTCTGCGGTATGAGCCCAACTTCACAATGTACAAACGGTGAGTTACCAACCGGTGCAAACCAGACCATTAGAAACCAATGCCCATGTATTTTAAATGGGAGAAAACGCGCCACTAGCCATCCTGAAAAAATCGTTATCTTCAAAAACGTACAATTATTTTTTCCCTCACATCTTAGCTATTGTAGAAGAGCTTTTGCCAGCTTTAAAAGTAACCACAACAATCAGTACGACGAAAAGTTACTATGCAGTGTTTACGGAAAATAATTCTTTCAGCACGAAAATTTAAATTTACGAAATAACACACTGTGACTTTAAATTAGAATCATCTGACCAACTTTCATTCCATGAGAAATACACCTAGGTGTAAGCGAAGCGATTTTTGAACAAACTTAGTGCTTTGTAACAGAGTTTAAATCTAAGGTTAGCGTCACACTTACCGTTTTCGACGCTGCGTTCGGAATGGTAGCCCTTCTGCGTTAAAACGCAGATATGTGGGGGTATCACATTAACCGTTTGCGTAAGCTCAGTTGTCAAGATGGCTGCAAGTAAACAAGACCTGTTGCTCGTTTTGGCTGTGAATTCTTATTTGAAAAAGAAGAAAAAGAGAAGATTTGGTGTACATCCAATAAATACAGTGCGATTGAAGTACGGTCAGTTTCATACGTTAGTGAGTTCATTGAGAGAGGATGATGAAAATTTTTTTTTTACTTTCGCATGAGCACTAATTCCTTTGATGAACTGCTGTCTTTTGTTCAAGAAGAAATTTCAAAGAAAAATACAAGGTTTCGTCTGAGTATACCAGCTGAGGAAAGACTAGCTGTCACGTTAAGGTAAGCAGACTCACTCATATTCATAGACTGACCAATTACACTGAAGACATCTGACGTCGTAGATTCTGAGGGCGAAGGAGATAATACTGAAGATAGTGGAGATGCTGCAGATAATTCATGGTCTGGTTGAATGTTATTCTTAACGCTATTGGTACTGCTGATGTTGGTTAAAGTTTGGAACTGTGGAGTGTTATTGTACTGAAAACCAGATTGAAATTGTTGCTGGTTTGGTGTACACTATTGCATGTTTTGAGGTAGAAACTGATTTGGAAAAGGCGCTTGGAAAGAGTTTGGTTGGCTTGTATTATACACAGCTTGTTGCATAATCTCAGTTATTTTTAATCTAGCCCACATCTTTTTATCCATAGTTAGTTTTTTCATAACTGGCAAGAATGATAGAAGAAATTGCTTATCTCCCTCGTCATCATCGGATGGTGTCTGTTGTTCATTGGAAATATATTTCAAAACAGCAGATTCAATTGTAGACAATTTAGGTTTTTTTGGCCGGTAAGAAGTTTCGGCCTTTGACGACTCTTGTGCTGAAGACGGCCCTGGATGTGAGATGTCCTCGTTTTCACTGCGATGCGGTGAATCGGGGAAGTTTGTGATTGTTCTGAAAAGAACAGACTTTATGAAGTGTTTATCTATATTAACTAACAACAATGTTTTTATGTCTATGTATGCTTGTGTGTACTCCTGTATGTCCATTTAAATTGTGTAGTATTAACCCTTTGGCCCAAGGTGTCCTATACGATTTTTTTGCTTACATAATAAACTTTAAGAGGTGAAAAACAATATGATTCTATTCCCAACATTACAATCAATAAGTCTGATAAAACAAGCGATAAACAAAATTTTAAACCACAAAAAATCCACCAAAAGTTATGTAGATAGACTGCCAAATTAAAAAATTGTCCTACAATTATTTCCTAATTCAACAGTGAAAGGGCTAAGTATTACGATTTTATTTACATCAAACGGTAATGGAAAAAATATATTCTTACTCTCTATCTTCTGTAGAGCCGGCAAGAAACAACAGGTTGTCGAAGTAAACGTACTTCGTTTTTTCCTTGTTCCCGCTTCCACTTGGCATCTTCTGGTTTTTGAATTCACGTGCAAAAGCATCCCTCAGTGACCGCCATTTCTTTTGCAATTCTTTGACTAAAAAAAAAATTTATAAGTAATTAATAAATGGTTGGGCCAATGGGCCAAACTTTGTGCTAGTCGCTTGCAACAATTTATTTATTTTTGCACCCAATAGGTTTTAGCGTTAATTTTAAACAATGTGATTTAACCAACATTTATTTACAAGTGGGATTTTTTTTATCCCGGAACACATGAAAATATCATTCATCACATGAAAGGGTAATATTATTCTTTTCTTTCAGGTTCCTTGCAACTGGAAACGCCTTCACGTCTTTATCATTTGAATTTCGTATTGGGAGATCTACAATCGCTCAAATTGTTAGAGAAACGTGCAGTATATTATATGGACACACCTGAGGGAAAAAGTGATGAAAATGCCATCAACAGAAGATTGGGAACAAATCGCCAAAGATTTTGAAACGAGAGCCAATTTTCCCAATTGCATTGGCGTTTTAGATGGCAAACACATAAGGGTTATGGGACCTGATGGAAGTGGATCACAGTTTTTTAATTACAAGAACTATTTCTCTTCAGTATTGCTAGCTTTAGTGGATGTTAACTATTGTTTTATATTTGTTGATGTAGGAAGCTACGGTAAATCAGCTGATTCTAACATTTTCCGACAGTCAGCTCTCTACAAGAAAATAGTCAACGGGACACTAGGTATACCTGAAGGTAAACCATTGCCTAATTCTGAGAATACTACCCCAAGGCCTTACGTCATCGTTGCTGATGAAGCTTTTTCTATGACTAACCATGTCATGAGACCATATGCAAGAAAGAACCTTACCGTGAAAAAAAGAATATTTAATTACAGACTCTCAAGAGCACGTCGTTATGTGGAATGTACATTTGGCATTCTGGCCAATAAATGGAGGGTTTTTTATACTGCTTAGCTTTGGAACCAGATTTTGTCGAATTGATTGTGTTGGCCGCTTGCGTGTTACACAATTTTGTTCGAGTGAGAGACGGTTTCAATTTGAAGACTCGCTTACCTGTCCATTGGAAAACATACCAGTTGTAGGTACTGGCGGCACGTCTCAAATTGCTAACAACAACCGTGACGCTTTCGCTGACTTCTTTACGTCACCAGCGGGATGTGTATCATGGCAGTACGACATGATCTAAAGTTATTGTTGAAGTGAGAAAACTAGGTCATGTGTGTGTGTAAAGGCCTATGACCAATCTCATAAAGTATAAATGTAGTACTGCTGTATCCACAATAACGTGATAGAAATAAAGTTTTGAAAAGAACTTACCTTCTTTATTTTTTCCTGGTCTGACAGTTTATAACTATCGTTTATTATGCAAACGATAATGTAATTAATTAATCTATGATTGCCGTGAATGCATGTGTAATTATACTAATTTGTGGAGTTTAATCATATAATCACCCAATTAAGTTAGTTATACCAAATACTTGAATTTACGTGATTATTTAGTTATTTGATGGTTAGTATAATTACCGCAATGAGACTCTAAATTGTTGTATAAATATTAAATTTACTATAATTTATTCAAGTGACGTTAATGTCTGTTATGAGGTAAGATTGACAATGATGAACGCATAAATACTGACTCAAATAAGTACTTATTTATTAACATCATTCAAGTAAAGAAACTTCAATATATAAATATAAATGATGTCCTGTAAATACATCCATAAAAAGAACACATATATATGAATCAAATTACAATATGAATCCAGTACGTCGTTCGCTGAAAACATACATATACATATATAACACAATCAACATATATAAACAACATATAAATCTTATACTAATGCGTTCATTTCTTGCCTCAGATGAATAGCTTTATTTAAATTTTCCATGATAATTAATCTGAATTCTCAAAGGGTGTTTTCTTTGAAAGAGACAGGACAGTAGAGTTCTTATGACAAGAATAACATAAAGATTTATTTGTAAAAAGGATTATCCAATATTTCCATCGGTGAAACTCCTTCTTGCAGATGATCCATATGTATGAGGTCACGTAGCTTCGATGTCACTATCACTCAACACATGCGGATCAGATTCACTCGCGGTGTATGTGTTCCATTGATGTCGGTTGTCCTATCAGAGTCTATGAAGTCACGTGTTGTGTGAATACGTTCATTGTTAACTAGTGTGTATATATATGACTGTCTATTATCGAACTTCTTCTTGTATATGTTAATATATCGTGTTTCGATAACGTGGTGTATTGTTCCAATCGATCTTGTAACACTTCGCACTGTACAACGTTACGTTTTCGCTGTTCGGTAAAGTATTAATGAAAGTTCTGTTATTAAATGAAACTGTGAATGATTAGCTTGGTTCTTAATAAGCGATAGCTGAGTAAGATAGTGTGCTTGAAAGTTATTAATCACTGATGTATTTTGTGTGATTGAGCCACTGTGGATACACTATTACTGAATAACTTGTCAATATTGAAATGTTAAGTCACTGATTAAAGTACCGCGTAACTGAGTTTCAACGTCAAACTGCTACACGTATGTTAACTGTGATGTATTAAAACTGAGAACTTTTACTGAGAAAAGAATAAGATTGAAACTTTTATGTAGACTGCTCAAAGATAAAGATTGAAAATTTTATGAAGACTGACCTCTCGCGTGCTCTGTAAACAGTTTTTATTAAGCATCATTTACCACAATGCAATTTCCAGGCAAACACGTCTTTGGTCAACCCTGATAGGTCAGATGAACTCCTACCCTTATGCAGAACTATGGTTCTCTACTTCTCATTCGTTGTTCCCGTTGCTATCGTGACGACGGTCCTCTCCATCTTTGCTCTGGGAAGATGCCGGACTATGGTTGGTTGTCAGCTCTCCCCTCAAGTACACGACGAAGGGCCTCCGTACCTTTCCTGGAATGTAGAGCAATTCCGCGCCTGTCGATCAAGCTTTTGTCTAAGCATACTCTGGAAGTCTGCTGCTGTTCTCACGCAAACAATACGTCGCATTTTGTTATTGTCTGACTATACATGACACCTTTTCGTCAGTTATTAGGACACAGCGTGTCGTCGCTTCCAAGACGGCACTCCTCTTCCTTGTCGTAAATATCAGTTGTCACAGCTCCCGCTGTGCGCACACTCAGTTCTATTCGTTAGATAGACGTTGTTTGTTCTCATACAGGGTGAGTACAATTGTGTGACTACTCCCTTTTTTTACTGCTGGCACGCTTCAAATTAACCTTGTAGCGTGTGCTCATTACAATTTCTCCGTAACTATGCCACTGTGCTACGTCTCATTGTCTGGCTTGTTGTGGGCTGTAAATCTCGGTTGAGACGAGTCCGTCACAGGCGAACCCTGCTTCCTATTGTAATGTTGTGTCGAGCGTATATCATTGTTCCTGGCAAACGTCTAGTTGACACTTCGTTAAATTGCTTCTTTATTTATTGTTTCTGGCCTGTGTTGGGGTGTCTTGGCTGGTTGTAACGTACTTTTGATCAAAATTTCAGAATTAAAAATTTTTGGTCATTACAAGGTCCCCAAATCGGATTGGATGTTGGATTAGCAGAAGACACTCTAATCCGATTTTCGCGCTCTGAGTTTGTCGTGGGAGTTCTCCTTGAGAAGGTCACGGTCACTGACCCACTTTCCTCTGCTTGGCGTATACTGGCATATATTCCCTATATTTTGTTATTAACTGACTCTAGGAATTTATTGCCGTGCATCTGAGTAAGAATGAACGCATTTTCACATATGGTGTATATATAATTAGGCATATAATTTTTGTAATAATAATAATAGCTGTGGATATCTATGTTATCCATTTATGATCTAATACATGAAATAATGTTTTTTTTAACCTGAAATGTAATTAATCATGTATCGTCTTAATAATATTATCATAGTTAATGTCTTTAACTTATCTCAAACAATTAAAAACAACAATTCATGAACATGTAAATACATATATATATATATATTGTAACGTACCGCTTTTATGTGAGGCACTTTAGCGAAACGTACACCTTTAGTCAAGCCCCAAATGTTGGGTTCGCCAACTCTGTAACGTACCGCTTTTTCCGTGAGGTGTTGTATAGTTAAATCCTGCACCACGTTGTACGCGTCAATTCTGTAACGTACTACTTTTTCACGAGGCGTTATTTAGCGAAACGTCAGTCTGAGTCAAGCCCCAAATGTTGGGTTCGCCAAATCTGTAACGTACCGCTGTTTTCGTGATGTGTTATGGAAGTGTTATTATATGCCTCACGCAGTATGCGTCACTTTTGAATTAAACTAACTGACGTTTTAAACGGTATAAATAAAGGATTTTGTTTATCTTGTTTTACTCAATCTAAAAGAAATCGAGAGTGTGTGATTTGGGGTCAAGGAGGTAATTTGTTCAGCCTTATGCAGAAGAGAGAGTAAGTATCATTATTGCCCCTCTGTTGTGACGATTTTTTCTGTATGTTGTGCTGAAATTTTCATTAACTACCCACTACAATAAATTATAACACGTTATAATTCCATATTAATTTTCAATAATATTGCTTTATTGATTATTGCCTTTTGTCTCCAGCCACCAAAGTATAGGTATCACAATTAATCTTTTTAAAAAGAAAACATCCTCTCGCCTTTACCGAGTAAACATAGATCTGTCTAAAGAACAAAACATATATGTTGTTATTTAACCAATATTACGCTATAATAAAATACATCAGTTATTACATAATTCTTATTAATTCCCCAGGGTTCAGGGTGAATTCTTTGTGTTATGAGATTGTCAGAAATGGCTAAATGCTACGCTTTACAAATATCAAAAATTAATAAATAATTTTGTTTATTTTTCACATGTTACGTAGTTTCCGGAATTGTCGTTAGAGAGCAGCATGTATTTGTTTACTTTTGAAAGTCATATGATTAAATGAATATTTTTGTTCTATTTCACTGTTAAAAAAATGAGTTTTCTTCTGTATGTATTACGAAAAATGTTTATATTACCTCGCTCCGTGTTGTCCTTACTGGATTGAAGTTTTATTCTGTGATGAGGTACGTCTTGCGTTATTATTTCCTTTTCATTTGGATGATTTTCTGATTGTCTACTAGACGTAGGCCGAATTATATTGGATCCTCAGAATGGTCTCATCCACTGGTTTTTAATGTATAACACCTTTTAATTTGGATTCCTCATGCATAACTGGTTAGTACCCACTTTGTTTATTACTCTTGCGTGAATTTCGCCTCCTCCAACGTCCAAAAAAGGTTATTTTTTTATAATTTTTGTCGCATCGGTTCTTCAACAACTCTCGTTCAGTTCAAAATTTTATTCTTATTAACAATACTTGTTATTTTCCATCACTCTTAGTAACACATAGTATTTTTATTATGTAGGCAGTTTGTGATTATTATAAATTTATATTTTTATTTATGGAAAAATAATTCCCTTCCATTCCGGTTTATTTACTAATTTAATTCACATAATATGTTTTGGTTAATTTTTTTATGACATTGTATATAAATATTTTATCATTTTATTATCATTAAATAAATTTATATATTATTTATTTAATCTCGAATAGTGTTCATACCCGGTACTACTTCCTGTTGTCACTTCCTTCATAGGATTATTTTAATTTTATATTATCTTTGGTAGTTAAAATTTTTATGTCCTTTAAAATTAAACCCTGGGTTTTCTTACAATCTAACATAATTATTTGAAACAATATAATATTAACTTGGGTATAACAAATTGTGGTTCATACAATATAAATTACAGTAAATAAATAAAATTACAAAAATCGATTAGTATTATTACATACTACTTCCATAGTTTTATCCTATCCAAAACATACAGCACAGTTTAGTAATACATTAGTTTCACTTTGGTTTTTCACCTCAATGGGTACACTATCACTCACTTCGCACTATATACCACTCGAATTGTTTATTATGTGGAGTGATATAATTAAATTTTGAGCGAGCTTTAGTTCTACCCATTTCTGACTTTTATTCTCATTAGTTACTTTATTGGGACCGGGTTATGTACCGTTACATAAAGCCCCCCCACTAGAACAAATTTATTTTAGTTCAACTCGTTGATAGAAATAAATTGTTGATTTGTTCAAGTCTCCTAATGGTCTTGACTTTGTTTTCATAATAGCGTTTCATTTCCGACTGATTATACACTCCCTTTATTTTATTATTGGTAATTGTTTTAATTTCGTAAGTATTATTACCCTTCACCTGGGTTATGAGGTAAGGGCCAGTATAAAGTAGCAATAGCTTCCGGGCAATACCCTCTATAGAACTGGGTAGTTGTCTATTTTTTATTAGTACTTTATCTCCCAACTGGTATGTATCCAATCTTCTCCTTTTTACCTGATCCCTTTTTTGTTGAAGTTCCACTTTATGTAACACTCTGTTGTGCATTTCCACTTGGTCGAATTCTACTCTCTCTCCTGGAGGGAAATTTATCAATGACATAATTTCTCTTGGTGGTGGTTTATCAAACATTATTTGATAAGGGCTAGTACCGATAGTGTCATGGTAGGACCAATTAAGAAAAGTCTCGGTTGGTTCAATATACTGACTCCAGTTTTTATGTTCTTGATGACAATAGGTGCGTAGAATTCTGCCAACTTCTCTTAATACACGCTCAGCAGGATTGCTACTAGGGTGGTACACGGATGTCTTGTACGTTCTTATTTGCCACTTTCTCAATTCTTCCTTCCACCTTTTCCCCCGAAATTGCGTTCCATGATCCGTTATAATCATTTCCGGTCTTCCCACTTCAGGTAAGTATTTTTTTATAATTACTTCTAGAATTTTCTTTGTTGTAGCTCTACTAATAGCGTAGAGTTTTGTGTATTTTGTATAATGATCAAATAATATGATAATATATTTATATTTATGTCTTCCTCCACTTCTGGGAAAAGGTCCGCAGATATCCAAAAAAATCTTTTCAAGTTTTTTATTAGATGTTATAGTAATCATGGTGCCTGTTTTCTTCACGTAACACGTAACAATGTTCAGATAAAGCTTTAATAACTTTGAGTGATCCCATATGGCCATACCTTTCATGATAATCCTGAATCAATGCTACTTCTGTTGCTGCTGGTACATATATCTTCCAGACATGATCCTTAATGGTAGGACGAATAAAAAGGATCTCTTCATAAACACAAAAAAATTTCATTATTATAGGGTCATGTTGTAATATTCTTTCCTTAATTTTTGTTAATTTATTGTCACTTTGTTGATCGATTTTTGTTTTATTAATTATATCTTGTAACTCCTTTGCCATCTTAATTATGTGATATATTTTTCCAATGCTTTCTGGTTCTATTTCACAAGTTCCTTTTTCAAGGTTAATCCGGGATAATCGGTCTGCTGTTACATTCTTCTTACCTGGAATATATTCCCAGTCTAAATTATATTTTTGAAGTATTAATGCCCATCTAGTAAGTCTGCCGTGATTAAGTTTACAATTCTTTAAAAATGAAATTGATCTGTGATCAGTTCTGATAGTCACTGGGTATCCCAAAATAAATGTTCGAAATTTTATACATGAGAACACAACACTCAGCAGTTCTTTTTCAGTTACTGTATAGTTTCTCTCACAACTGCTTAGTACTCTACTTGCAAAACTTATAACTCCATGATTTCCTTCTTCATCTTCCTGATATAGCTCACTCCCAAGGCTAATGTTACTAGCATCACAATTTATGAAAAAACGTTTATTAAAATTTGGGTGATGTAACATGATGCAGTCAAGAAATTTATTTTTTACTATCTGGAAATTATTATCTTCACTTTCTTCCCATTTCCACTTGTTCTTCTTTGAAAGTAAATATTGAAATTGAGCTGTTATTTCTGAATAACTCTGTTGAAATTTTCTATAATAGTTGCATATCCCCAAAAAGGATTGTAATTGTTTCAAGTTTCTGGGTTTGGGAAAATCTTGAATAGCCTTTACTTTTTCAGGAGATGGTTTAATTCCAGTAGCAGATAAAATGAACCCTAAAAATGGTAGTTCATGGGTGATAAACTTAGATTTATCCAGTTTTAAAGTTATATTATGTTGCAAAAGTTTATCTAACACTGTTTCCACTCGGTTACAATGCTCCTCCCAAGTACAAGACGTAATTAGTATGTCATCCACATATATTGTAGTAAAATCTAAAACTTCCTTACCCAAAATTTGGTCCATGCATTGAATGAACACAGCCACAGAATTTACCAATCCAAAAGGCAAACGCTTAAAATGATAATTTCGTCCTTCGAATATGAAAGCAACATATTGTCTGCTGTTAGGGTGTAATTCTATTTGCCAGTATCCACAGACTGCATCCCAAGTACTCATGTACTTGCATCCAAAAAATCTCTTCATAATCTCCTCAATCTCACCTGGAGACGTGCGATCGTTAATGAGCATTTTATTCAACTCCCGAGCATCGAGACATAGTCTAACTTGACCATCTTTCTTCGGTATAGCCACCAATGGGCTAGTATATGGAGAGTTACTTCTTTCGATTATGTCTTCTAATATCATCCTTTGAATTTCTTTCCTTGCTGCCTCTTTCAAAGCTTGAGCAATAGGATATGATCGTTTATTAAAATTTACATTTTCTTTAAATTTTAGCTCACACAAGAAGTTTTTAGCTTTTCCTGGAGATTCTGAGAATACTGGTTTATATTTATTATAAATTTTTATAAGTTGTTGTTTCTGTTCTATACTAATTATTTCCAGTGCCTGCCTATTCTGAAACTCCATTATTTCTTCTATCTTCTCTTTCCAAATCTTTGATTCTGTTACTTCTATATTATTACCTAGGGTTAATCTATTATTCTCCCTAACAAAAAATGAGCTCGGACACTGAGGGGCACTTTGGCTACCAATTATCTCAGCCGTTAACTCACCATTTTCTGTGCTCAAGGTTACTATACCCCTGGCCAGATTTATAATTGCAGTGTGTCGCCGTAGCATATCACACCCTATTAACACCCTAAACGGTAGCCCTTTCGCTACTAAAAATCCCATAGGTATTCCTATTCCATTAGTGGTAACATTCAAAGACACTTGTTTTTTGATTGTTTTATTTTGTTTCCCGGTAGCACCAACAATTGTTAAATTGTTAATTGGTAAAGTAGGTATTCTCTCAGTAGTTAACTCAGTAATACGATCTAATTCTAATTGATCAATAATTGAAATATTGGCCCCTGTATCAATCATGGCCTCTGCTGACACTCCATTTAATTTTATTTGTATATAGACTATGTCATTGTTTGGTGATGACTCTTTGATTACTCTTTCTTCCATTAACTCGGACTGTATATTTTTTAGAAAATTATTTCTGATAATGGTTATTGGTTTATTCAAATTAGTATTATAATTGGGTGTATGGTAAATTCTGTGCCCTGTTGTTTCTAGCAGTGACGGGCAATCACATCTTCTCACTGCTGGTACCCGTTTCCCCTATTTATATCATTACCATTGGTTGCTTCAACATTTTCATTATGTTGAATGTTGTTTATCGGTATCCTTTCTTCATCCCTCTCTCTGGATCTAGGTTGATCGATGTTCATACTCCTTGATGTACCTTCGTCTCTATGAGAATAATCCTGTCTGTAATTCGGTCGATTATTATTAGACCATCTTCCGCGATATCTGTTATTGAAATAACTGTTGTTAGCATGTACATAATTAACTCGGGGCCTATTTTCTCTTGGTGGTTCATTCCTCCGCTCCTCGGTATTCCCTGACCTCCATCTACTTCTCCTATAATAAGATTCCTGTTCATAATTTTCTAGCAGCGTTTCCATGCCTCCAATAGTTTTGATTTGTCCACTCAAGCGTGCACTGATGATCTTTTCTTCAAAATGATACGCCATTTTGGTCACCAGACACTCTTCAGGTATCTTAGGGTCTAGATACTTGGCGATACACACCTTCCCTAAAAAGTAAGCAGTAGGTGTTTGTCCCGCTGTACGGTCATACCTACCATGACAGATATCGTCCCTAATAATATTTTGTACTGATTCTGACCAGTACTTAAGTTTGAACATAGTTTTGAAAACCTCATAATCACACACCTCGTTCCTAATTGCTGTCCACCAATTATCATTGATATTTTTGAACGATTCGTCTAATAGACCTTTTATCATATTCCATCTATTCTCCTTTGATCTGTTCAAAATTTCATCTACTCTCCCTAAAAATTCAAGTGGGTTTCTGCGATAATCCCGAAAGTTTACACTTTCCTTATTGTCTGGATAAACATGATGACTGCTGCATGCAGATCTAGCACTTATTCTATCTATATCACATTGAAAATTGGTTTGTATTTGTTGCAAACTATCTAATTTCTCTGCTTGGCTATCACATTGATTTTTTACATTCTCTACAGTTTTATGGAACTCTGAAAATTTACAGTTTAGACTGCTTTTAATGCTATCTAACTGGTCATTATTTTCTTGTCGTATGGCCATTACACGAACTTGGTTATCTTGTTCTTCTTTTTCCATTCGTGTTTCGACTCCTGTTTTAATTAGTTCCATTTTCTCTTCAGTTTTATCTAATCTTTGGTTAGTTTCTACTAATTTCTTCTCTGCCTCTTCCTTATATGCCTCTACTCTTTGGCTTAACGTATTATTGACCAGTTCAATTTTACCTTCTAGATTTTCTCTTAATTCTTTATTGAAATTCTCCATCTTACCCTCAATTTGTTTTAAATTCTCATTATTCTCTTCAAATTTTGCATTCATCTCTTCTCTTTGTCCTTCAACAGTTTCTTTCAGTTCATTGTATTGTTCATTCATGGTTTGTTTGATATTTCCATGAATGGTTTCTATTTTTTCATTTAGTTGTTTGACTAAACTTTCCTGAATGCTATCTATTTTCTCATTGGTTTGTCTATTTTGTTCCTCCTGTTTCTTAAAATTCTCCTTATTTTCCTCATTGGTTTGTTTCAAGGCTTCCTCCTGTTTTCTAAAATTTTCATCTATTTTGTTATTGGTTTGCTTTGAAGTTTCCTCCTGTTTTCTAAAATTTTCATCTATTTTGTCAAATTTTTCCTCCTGTCTCCTAAAATTTTCTTTATTTTCCTCATTGGTTTGTCTATTTTGTTCCATAATAATTCTCAACATCTCCTGCATGCTCATGTCTTCTTTTTGGGTGGATTTATCTGGTTGGTCCCCTTGGGCATCCTCTTCCACTATTTCCTTTTCCGTATCCATAACTACTTCGGTTTCTTCTGTATCACCTGTCTGTTGGTCCATTTCACTGTCCGTGACTAACTCTATTTCTTGTTCCTGTCCACCTTCTTCAATCTCCTTTTCTTCTGCCCTCTTCTTCGATTGGCCTCGGGTATTAGGCATTTCTTGTTTTCTCATAACTGCCAACGATAATTAGATTTTTTGATATATCTTTTATTAAATATCAAAATTCTTTTCTAATTACCGCCCTTTTACGTTGAGCGCCAATTCTGTAACGTACCGCTTTTATGTGAGGCACTTTAGCGAAACGTACACCTTTAGTCAAGCCCCAAATGTTGGGTTCGCCAATTCTGTAACGTACCGCTTTTTCCGTGAGGTGTTGTATAGTTAAATCCTGCACCACGTTGTACGCGTCAATTCTGTAACGTACTACTTTTTCACGAGGCGTTATTTAGCGAAACGTCAGTCTGAGTCAAGCCCCAAATGTTGGGTTCGCGAAATCTGTAACGTACCGCTGTTTTCGTGATGTGTTATGGAAGTGTTATTATATGCCTCACGCAGTATGCGTCACTTTTGAATTATACTAACTGACGTTTTAAACGGTATAAATAAAGGATTTTGTTTATCTTGTTTTACTCAATCTAAAAGAAATCGAGAGTGTGTGATTTGGGGTCAAGGAGGTAATTTGTTCAGCCTTATGCAGAAGAGAGAGTAAGTATCATTATTGCCCCTCTGTTGTGACGATTTTTTCTGTATGTTGTGCTGAAATTTTCATTAACTACCCACTACAATAAATTATAACACGTTATAATTCCATATTAATTTTCAATAATATTGCTTTATTGATTATTGACTTTTGTCTCCAGCCACCAAAGTATAGGTATCACAATTAATCTTTTTAAAAAGAAAACATCCTCTCGCCTTTACCGAGTAAACATAGATCTGTCTAAAGAACAAAACATATATGTTGTTATTTAACCAATATTACGCTATAATAAAATACATCAGTTATTACATAATTCTTATTAATTCCCCAGGGTTCAGGGTGAATTCTTTGTGTTATGAGATTGTCAGAAATGGCTAAATGCTACGCTTTACAAATATCAAAAATTAATAAATAATTTTGTTTATTTTTCACATGTTACGTAGTTTCCGGAATTGTCGTTAGAGAGCAGCATGTATTTGTTTACTTTTGAAAGTCATATGATTAAATGAATATTTTTGTTCTATTTCACTGTTAAAAAAATGAGTTTTCTTCTGTATGTATTACGAAAAATGTTTATATTACCTCGCTCCGTGTTGTCCTTACTGGATTGAAGTTTTATTCTGTGATGAGGTACGTCTTGCGTTATTATTTCCTTTTCATTTGGATGATTTTCTGATTGTCTACTAGACGTAGGCCGAATTATATTGGATCCTCAGAATGGTCTCATCCACTGGTTTTTAATGTATAACACCTTTTAATTTGGATTCCTCATGCATAACTGGTTAGTACCCACTTTGTTTATTACTCTTGCGTGAATTTCGCCTCCTCCAACGTCCAAAAAAGGTTATTTTTTTATAATTTTTGTCGCATCGGTTCTTCAACAACTCTCGTTCAGTTCAAAATTTTATTCTTATTAACAATACTTGTTATTTTCCATCACTCTTAGTAACACATAGTATTTTTATTATGTAGGCAGTTTGTGATTATTATAAATTTATATTTTTATTTATGGAAAAATAATTCCCTTCCATTCCGGTTTATTTACTAATTTAATTCACATAATATGTTTTGGTTAATTTTTTTATGACATTGTATATAAATATTTTATCATTTTATTATCATTAAATAAATTTATATATTATTTATTTAATCTCGAATAGTGTTCATACCCGGTACTACTTCCTGTTGTCACTTCCTTCATAGGATTATTTTAATTTTATATTATCTTTGGTAGTTAAAATTTTTATGTCCTTTAAAATTAAACCCTGGGTTTTCTTACAATCTAA
Organism: Magicicada septendecula; assembly: GCA_034769895.1. Lineage (NCBI taxonomy): Eukaryota > Metazoa > Arthropoda > Insecta > Hemiptera > Cicadidae > Magicicada > Magicicada septendecula. The sequence continues at coordinate 398,695,985 of CM068371.1, read as the reverse complement.
CATAATTATTTGAAACAATATAATATTAACTTGGGTATAACAAATTGTGGTTCATACAATATAAATTACAGTAAATAAATAAAATTACAAAAATCGATTAGTATTATTACATACTACTTCCATAGTTTTATCCTATCCAAAACATACAGCACAGTTTAGTAATACATTAGTTTCACTTTGGTTTTTCACCTCAATGGGTACACTATCACTCACTTCGCACTATATACCACTCGAATTGTTTATTATGTGGAGTGATATAATTAAATTTTGAGCGAGCTTTAGTTCTACCCATTTCTGACTTTTATTCTCATTAGTTACTTTATTGGGACCGGGTTATGTACCGTTACAATATATATATATATATCCAACCATCGTTGAGTATCACTCATAATACACATTACTAGTACTTATATTGATTAACGAATTATATACACTACCTATGAACAATTAAAGGTTCATTTTATATCATCATGATTATAGATGCTCTCACTCTATACTGCTCATATTTTAGTAATTGATCTTACATCATTATATGTCTATTAAAATGTTCGTTATAATGTCTTAGCAATTTATTGCTGCACACCCGATCAAACCTTTCGCACTATAAGTGTCTTTTGTATTGAAATTCTTCATTAACATTGGTCATTTCACATGTAATTAATGTCATTAGATAGATATATCGTGACTTAAAGGATTAATGTGAAAAATTTTTAAATTACATGTTAACAAGTCGCACATCTTATTGTCTAGCTAGCTGGACTGGTTTTCGCGGGACATTCACCCTATGCGTTTGCTTCCCTTTCCGTAGTCCACTAACCGTTGACGTAACTTTCACTTTCCCGTGTGGGTTGTATGTTCGCTTCATAATATTTCTTCAACTGACGCACGTTAAATTTCCCTCTCACCCTGTCGCTGTTATCGCACTCAGCAAGTTCGTATGTTGCATCACCGAAGACACGATTAACCTTATATGGTCCTGTGTACAACTCAAAAAATTTATCGATTTTTTTCATTGCGGCGTCTGATTGATGATAGCTTCTTATCAGCACCTTGTCGCCGATAGTGAATTTAGTAATTTTCTTGTTATCATTGATGTGCTTCGCATACTTCTCCCTTTTTTCTTTGATTTTTACGAATACATTGATATTCGAACTGCCTTTATTGTCAATGATTTCTTTGTCCAACCACTTCTCCCATGCGCGAGTCGGTCTTTTTCCTAATTGCGCCTCGTGAGGGGTTATCTCTATCGTCTCATGGTACACTTCATTAATACACGTCTCGATTAATCTGACGTACCTTGACCACTTACTATGTTAGTCGTGTACAAAGATTCGGAATAGGTTCCCAAGTTGGCGGTTAATCCTTTCGGCTAAGTTTGAGCAAGGATTCCTTATCGCCGTATACCTCGGTTGTATATTCAGCTCCTCGAGACCTTCAATCCATTTTTTCGCGGTAAATTTCGTGCCGTTATCAGTCAAGATGACCCTTGGTCGTCCAAACTCCGCACAGTAGTCTCTGATTCTTCGTAATGTAGTGGTGGTTGTCGCTCTTCGTAGTGTAAACAATTTGACAAACTTTGTGAAATTGTCCACCATAACAAGTAAGTACTTAACGCCTCCTGTACCAGTTGGTAGAGGTCCATAATAATCGACACTCACGATATCACCTCTAGCTGAAGGTATCATCGCTTTGGTAGCGCCAAATAGTATCCTGTTGTTTGTGTCCTTGTATCTCTGACATAAGTCGCAAGTCTCAATATATGCTTTTACTTTCTTGAGCATGCCATCAAGCGTGAAGTGCTCTTGTAGCATTTTGACACACCTTTTCGGGCCTAGGTGTCCGTACATTTGGTGAATTTCTGCAATTAAGTTATTCGACACACTGTCAGGGATGTATAGTTTCCATTGACCGCGTTGTCGTCGGTATAACTTATTGTTAACAATTTTATAAAATTTGCTTAACCTATCGTCCATATCATTATTCCTAATCTTATCAATAAGTATTCTGAGCTTGCCATCTTCACTCTGGTATTTACCGATGTCTCTAATGATCTTACCTATGTGTTGATTCATCTTAACGACTAAATGATTAATTAGGTACTCGTGTGCTTCCTCGTTTGTCTCTCCTTGTTTCGCGTCGGCCGGGTATCTGCTCAATATGTCCGCAACTACATTATCCTTTCCTTTATAGTGGATAATGTCAAAATTGTATTCTTGTATGGCGAGAATCCACCTCGTAATTCTCGAGTTGTTTAAGTGGCATTTGTGCATGAATGTTAAAGCCTTATTGTCTGTTATTATCGTTAGAGGTTGTCCAAGTATATACATCCGAAACTTTTCCAAACATCTAACAATACTTAGGAGTTCTTTCTCCGTAGTGAAATAATTACGTTCAGCACCCTTAAACGTTTTGCTCGTGAAGGCGATTACACCAATTTCTCCCTCTTCGTCTATCTGGTAAAGCTGGCCACCATACGCAAAATTACTGGCGTCGCATTGAATGTAATACCTTTGGTTCGGCCGTGGGAATCGTAAAATTACTGTGTTTACAAATAATTTTTTAACTCTTTGGAAACATTCGTTTACTTCTCTTGTCCACGAAAACTTCCGTCCTCCTTTCAACAATTCGTGCAAAGGCTGCGTCGTTTCCGCGTATTTGCTCGTGAATCGGTTGTAAAAGTTGGTAAGGCCAAGGAAACCTTTAAGTTGCTTCGTATTCTTTGGTGCTGGGAAATCCATAATTGCCTTTACCTTATCATCGGTTGCTTGTATCCCTTTTGTTGTGAGGCGATATCCAAGGAATGAGATTTCTCGTCTAAAGAATTGTGATTTGGTGAGGTTGACGGTGATATTCGCTTTGTTAAGGTTGTTTAGTAGTGTTTATAAATGGTCTAGGTGCGTTTGGATATTGTTGGAGTAGCACAAGCAATCATCCACGTAGATAATCGTGTTCTTCTTGACTTCTTCCTCGAGAGCCACGTCCAATCCACGTGTTAAGGCTACAGAGCTGGTGCTAAGTCCAAATGGTGTCACTGTGAAGCGGTAGCACCTCCCTTCGTGCACGAACGCCGTGAAATCCCTACATTCTTGCTTCAATGGGACCTGCCAGAAGCTACTGGATAAGTCGACCGTCGACAAATACTGCATCTCTCCACATCTAGCCAATATCTCGTTTACCGGGGACACTCCTTCGTAATCGGGTACTGTTACACTGTTCACTTTCCTTGCATCAAGGCACAGGCGAACCCTCCCATCCTTCTTGATTACCGTTACAATTGGATTGACGTACGGACTGGCGCAACGTTCGATCACTCCATATCGTAACATTCGGTTAATTTCCTCGTTCACCTTATCTCTGTAAGCAAGTGGTACAGGCCAACCCCTTTGAAAATAAGGTCCGTAACATGAAACTCATGTGTGTAACCCTCTATTCTTCCCGGGCATTCCCTAAAAACATTCCGGTTCCTTACTAAAATCTCCTTCAGGCGTTGCAGTATTTCTTCATCCACGCAATCTATACTCTCAACCTTTTCGTCGATGCATCGCAGTACTTCCTCTTCTTCTTCACTGGTTATCACTTCAATATTCATGATCGGTATAACGTGCTCCTCTTCATCAGTTTTGTTCTTTAAGTTAATTACCTTGTTTCCGATGTCGATGCGACATCCAACTTCTTGTAGAAAGCTAATCCCTACTATGCATGGTTTAACTAATTCTGGTATTATTAAAAACACACATTCATATTGAACACCATCAATCTCGATGTCACACAATATTTGCTTCTTAACTAATTTGGATTTATTTCCTACGGCACTTATGATAAGCGTATTCGTTACAGGTAGTGTCTCATACGGTCCGATGCTCTTCTTATGGTTGTTAAACCATGCCTCCGATAACCCGTTAATGAGGCAGCCCGTATCAAACAAAGCTTGCACAATTACGTCGTTATTAAACTTTATAGCAATCTCAGGACATTTTAATACTTGTTTATTTATAATTTCATCATCTTCTGGTAACAGATTATTTCGTAAGTCCGGTAGTAGTATATTTACATTCTCGGTCGGGACTAAGTCGTTCAAAATTTCTATCTTATTTATTAGGTTCACATATTTTTTTTTTTTTTTTGCTGTTGTCGCTATTACCGTTTGCCCTAGGAGTGGTGTCATTGACCGTTCTACTCGGGCCCGCTTCTCCGGGTGTAAATTGTACGGTGTTGACATATTGCTTGTTGTCAAAGCGACCCCTTGGCGGCCGGTCGTTTTCGCTTTTGTTGTAATGTGCTTCCCTCTCTCTCTGGTTAACTTTCCCTTCGTTGTAGGGCCTATAGTGCGGCTTTCGGCTGTTTTCCCCACTGGACTGGATACTTGTGTATTCTGTAATTAGTGCCTCGAAATTCGGTATGTTTGTAATACCGCGCGTGATCACTGCGAGCTGCAAATCCCTCCCAAAATGGCGGGATAGCTTCCTAATAAGTTGTCTATCGGTCAACGCAGGTGATAGTTGCCGGCTTTCTAGCAGGATTCTCTCTACGTATTGGATGGCTGTGACTGGCCCATTCCATTCGTATCTGCCGTACTCGAGGTTGTCGCGGATATTATCCTGGCGTTCTTGACCCCAGTACTTCAAGGTGAAGGCTTCCTTGAATTCTTCGAACGTGGATATTTGGTTTCTTATGACACGCCACCATATCCCAGCGTCCATCTCCAAGTGCCTCCCGATCCACTTAATGTCACTGGTGTTGTAATATAGCTCTTGAATCTCTGATAACTCCTTCAGGAATTCCATCGGGAACCTATGAGTGCCGTTGTATTTTAATTCGGCATGTGTATGCCCGTTAATCCTACTGATTATCCCAGACTCACCTTCAATCAGTTGCCGTTGCAGCCGTTCTATTTGAGACTTGAGTTCATTGATACGGGTTGTTTTCTCCCTGGTACTCTCATCCAATCGTAGCTCCGTCGTCTTCTGTCTCCCATCTACCTCATTGATCTTCTGCTGTATCGTGCTGTTTACGTCTCCCTGTTCCTGTTGTAGCTGTCTTACTGTCTGGAATAGTTCGACTTGCAACTCCTCCTGTTTCTTATGATTTTCTTTAATGTGTGTTTCTACTCTATTGTTAATCTTCTTGATGCTTGTTTGTGTGTTTTGAGTAATATTCTTTAGTTCTTGACGGTCTACTTCTCGAGTTTCTCGTATCTCTTCGAGTTTCCTATCGGTGTCGTTCTTTAACTCTCTTATGGTCTCGTCCTGCTGCTTCTGGACTTCGTTTATCTTCTGGTCATAATTATTCATATATTCACGCATTTCCGTGCGTATTTGCGTGATCTGCTCGGCCACTTGTTGCGTGATTTCCTCCTTGTGCTTGTAGAGCTTTTCGCTGATTACCTTGTTGTTTTCAGCCTGTTCTCTCCTGACCTCCTCCTCCTCATTCTGTTCTCGTTCAAGAAGTCCATTAATGTTTGCAATGCCACTTCCTGTCGTGGCTGTTGGGACTCCTGTCCCCGCGCTCTGACGTCTGATATCTCCTCGGTCATTTGCGATTCGATTGGCGATTCTTCACGTTCGATATCAGGTACAAACTGCTATCGATATCGAAATTCATGGAATCGGAACTGCTAGTCGTCATTTTTGCTGCTTTACTCCGCGTTAACATTCAGTCCAACTAGCCTTACACTAATAATATTGTGTTCTTACAACTAACATGAAATATATATGCTTATCCTATCTACTGCCTGCTCTTTGCCGTGCGATGGGCGCCAATTATAACTATCGTTTATTATGCAAATGTTGTCGTTTGCATATTTTAATTGATTTGTAATTGTAGTGAATACAATGTGCAATTACACTAATTTGTGGAGTTTAATCATATAATCACCCAATTAAGTTAGTTATACCAAATACTTGAATTTACGTGATTATTTAGTTATTTGATGGTTAGTATAATTACCGCAACGAGACTCTAAATTGTTGTATAAATATTAAATTTACTATAATTTATTCAAGTGACGTTAATGTCTGTTATGAGGTAAGATTGACAATGATGAACGCATAAATACTGACTCAAATAAGTACTTATTTATTAACATCATTCAAGTAAAGAAACTTCAATATATAAATATAAATGATGTCCTGTAAATACATCCATAAAAAGAACACATATATATGAATCAAATTACAATATGAATCCAGTACGTCGTTCGCTGAAAACATACATATACATATATAACACAATCAACATATATAAACAACATATAAATCTTATACTAATGCGTTCATTTCTTGCCTCAGATGAATAGGTTTATTTAAATTTTCCATGATAATTAATCTGAATTCTCAAAGGGTGTTTTCTTTGAAAGAGACAGGACAGTAGAGTTCTTATGACAAGAATAATTTAAAGATTTACTTGTAAAAAGAATTATCCAATATTTCCATCGGTGAAACTCCTTCTTGCAGATGATCCATATGTATGAGGTCACGTAGCTTCGATGTCACTATCACTCAACACACGCGGATCAGATTCACTCGCGGTGTATGTGTTCCATTGATGTCGGTTGTCCTATCAGAGTCTATGAAGTCACGTGTTGTGTGAATACGTTCATTGTTAACTAGTGTGTATATATATGACTGTCTTTATCGAACTTCTTCTTGTATATGTTAATATATCGTGTTTCGATAACGTGGTGTATTGTTCCAATCGATCTTGTAACACTTCGCACTGTACAACGTTACGTTTTCGCTGTTCGGTAAAGTATTAATGAAAGTTCTGTTATTAAATGAAACTGTGAATGATTAGCTTGGTTCTTAATAAGCGATAGCTGAGTAAGATAGTGTGCTTGAAAGTTATTAATCACTGATGTATTTTGTGTGATTGAGCCACTGTGGATACACTATTACTGAATAACTTGTCAATATTGAAATGTTAAGTCACTGATTAAAGTACCGCGTAACTGAGTTTCAACGTCAAACTGCTACACGTATGTTAACTGTGATGTATTAAAACTGAGAACTTTTACTGAGAAAAGAATAAGATTGAAACTTTTATGTAGACTGCTCAAAGATAAAGATTGAAAATTTTATGAAGACTGACCTCTCGCGTGCTCTGTAAACAGTTTTTATTAAGCATCATTTACCACAATGCAATTTCCAGGCAAACACGTCTTTGGTCAACCCTGATAGGTCAGATGAACTCCTACCCTTATGCAGAACTATGGTTCTCTACTTCTCATTCGTTGTTCCCGTTGCTATCGTGACGACGGTCCTCTCCATCTTTGCTCTGGGAAGATGCCGGACTATGGTTGGTTGTCAGCTCTCCCCTCAAGTACACGACGAAGGGCCTCCGTACCTTTCCTGGAATGTAGAGCAATTCCGCGCCTGTCGATCAAGCTTTTGTCTAAGCATACTCTGGAAGTCTGCTGCTGTTCTCACGCAAACAATACGTCGCATTTTGTTATTGTCTGACTACCCATGACCCCTTTTCGTCAGTTATTAGGACACAGCGTGTCGTCGCTTCCAAGACGGCATTCCTCTTCCTTGTCGTAAATATCAGTTGTCACAGCTCCCGCTGTGCGCACACTCAGTTCTATTCGTTAGATAGAAGTAGGGGGAAAATACCGGTTCTGACCCACAAAGGATGCCGCCTTTCCCACGGTCCAAGATTTTTTCCCACGCTCTCCCTACCACCGCTGGAGCGAATTTCCGCGAATATAATTTTTTATTTTTTTAATTAAATTGATTTGCATATCAAGGGGTGGGTGGGGGTGAGGTTCAATGGACCACCCGCATCCGCGAATATAATTTTTTATTTTTTTAATAAAGGTGATTTGCATATCAGGGGTGGGCGGTGGGTATATATATATAAAACTCTCTCTCTCACACACTCTCTCTCTCTCTGTGTTTATGTGACATCTCTCTCTCTCTCGTTAGCTCTCTCTCTCTCTCTGTGTTTATGTGACATCTCTCTCTCTCTCTCTCTCTCTCTCTCTTTGTGTCATCGGTTTTACATAAGCGTCAGTAAGTCGTGCTACTTATGGATTATTGTAATTAGCGATACTAAAATGTAATCACCAGGAAATATATTTATCGCCTACCTCGTTGCGTCCTACTTCTAATTTTGGCACATGACGGTCATTGACTGCGATTTAGAAATTAATATACACAACATATGGGCTAGCACTCTCTCTCTCTTTATGTCATCGGTTTTACAGTGATATATCATCTCTCTCTCTCTCGCTCGCAGACGTCGGAAGAAATTCCTAGTTTATAATGTAATTACCTGTGTGTGTGCTGTTACAGATGACTCCTCAAAAATCTGTTGTACAACATCTGTCGCTCGCAGACGTCGGAAGAAATTCCTAGTTTATAATGTAATTACCTGTGTGTGTGCTGTTACAGATGACAAATCCATACGTTAACGGCTTCACAGTAAATGTTAGCCTATTGTGTGTGTGTGTGCTATGTAAATTGTTTGTACATCAATGAATAATATAATCGTGATAGTTTTAATGTAATGTGTATTGTTGCTGCTGCTGCAAACGTCGGTAGAAATTCCCACATTCAAATAGTTGACAGCATCAATAAGGTATGATTTGAATCTTTCGGTGTAGCATTTCACATAATTTAATGTACTTTACAAATAGAGGTTTACAACGAAATAAATTAAAATAAACTATAATTTGTTTTAAATGATTAAATATATATATTTTCACCACTGTATACAAACTTAAAATATAGTTTACAAACCGTTGTAATGCTTTGCATGTATGAACATATCCCCACCCAGACGAAATTAGAGACACCAAAAATATAACAATGTCATTAGGAAAGTCCACATTCCACTTTCATAAGGAAATAGTCACCGCTTACAGCTATGCATGTATGTACATGTCCACAACATAATTAGAGATATAAATGTTCATTCGCTGTGACCTACTTTCTAATTTGACACCTGATAATCATTAGCAGCGCTGACAGTAATTAGGATTAATTATGGATTAGAAAGTATTTACTCTAAAAACGGACACACAAGCTTTCTCCACTACCACTGTACAATATATACGCGAAGAAAATCAGTGGCAATTTCTCATTTGACCGTCTGCGTGTGCTGATACATCGTGAAATCTATCACTGCATTTTTAATAGTTGAAAGACTGTTTGTATTATTGTACGTCTTACGAGTCTTCAGTATACACAACTTCCATCATTAAGGGTGTGTAGACAACACACATACTAGTTTGGTAAGTGTACAGATTTTATTTAAACGTAAAAATTATTTGCATTAAAACATTATCAAGCGCATTATTTATTGAATTTAATACATGTGTGTGTGTATGCGTGTGTGTGTGTATGATCAAATTATTATGTCTGTTACAATTTTCTGAAATATATTCTTACCGTATTTTTATATTAATTTTATTGTATGTACAGATTTTATTTAAACGTAAAAATTATTCACATTAAAACATTATCAAGTGCATTATTTATTGAATTTAATACATGACTCATTCAAATAAGTAAGTGTACATGAAACATTTTGAATACGTTAATAACTGAGCATAATTTTTATTGTATGTACAGATTTTATTTAAACGTAAAAATTATTTGCATTAAAACATTATCAAGCGCATTATTTATTGAATTTAATACATGTGTGTGTATGATCAAATTATTATGTCTGTTACAATTTTCTGAAATATATTCTTACCGTATTTTTATAGTGGCAATTTCTCATTTGACCGCCTGCGTGTGCTGATACATCGTGAAATCTATCACTGCATTTTTAATAGTTGAAAGACTGTTTGTATTATTGTACGTCTTACGAGTCTTCAGTATACACAACTTCCATCATTAAGGGTGTGTAGACAACACACATACTAGTTTGGTAAGTGTACAGATTTTATTTAAACGTAAAAATTATTTGCATTAAAACATTATCAAGCGCATTATTTATTGAATTTAATACATGTGTGTGTGTATGCGTGTGTGTGTATGATCAAATTATTATGTCTGTTACAATTTTCTGAAATATATTCTTACCGTATTTTTATATTAATTTTATTGTATGTACAGATTTTATTTAAACGTAAAAATTATTCACATTAAAACATTATCAAGTGCATTATTTATTGAATTTAATACATGACTCATTCAAATAAGTAAGTGTACATGAAACATTTTGAATACGTTAATAACTGAGCATAATTTTTATTGTATGTACAGATTTTATTTAAACGTAAAAATTATTTGCATTAAAACATTATCAAGCGCATTATTTATTGAATTTAATACATGTGTGTGTGTGCGTGTGTGTATGATCAAATTATTATGTCTGTTACAATTTTCTGAAATATATTCTTACCGTATTTTTATATTAATTTTATTGTATGTACAGATTTTATTTAAACGTAAAAATTATTCACATTAAAACATTATCAAGTGCATTATTTATTGAATTTAATACATGACTCATTCAAATAAGTAAGTGTACATGAAACATTTTGAATACGTTAATAACTGAGCATAATTTTTATTGTATGTACAGATTTTATTTAAACGTAAAAATTATTTGCATTAAAACATTATCAAGTGCATTATTTATTTAATTTAATACATGACTCATTCAAATAAGTGTGTGTGTGTGTGTGTGTGTGTGTGTGATCAAATTACAATTTATGAAAATATATTCTTACTGTACTTTTTATATTACACTTCTAATTGAAGATATATTTTAGGTATAGCTGAATTTTAAGCGTGCAAGCCTTCAGTGTGCATACAACGTCCGTCATTTAAGGGTACGTGTGTGTGGACAACGCTCGCTAGTTTGCTGCAAGTAAGTATACATTATGGAGTGGGTTATACAAATAATAATAAAGTGTGTGTACTATATACATTTATTAAAATACATACACAGCTCCAAGATTATATTAAACAGTTTTTACAATTAAAAAATACATACACAGCTCCAAGATTATATTGTTACAAGTATGAAAATATATCTAAACTATTATATTGTTACAAGTATGAAAATATATCTAAACTAGTATTTACAATTTTAAAAAAAAAAAAAACATACACAGTTCCAAGATTATATTGTTACAAGTATTAAAATATATCTAAACTAGTTTTACAATTAAAATACATACACACACACACACAGCTCCAATATTATAATGTTACAAATATGAAAATATATATATTTAAAACTAGTATTTACAAAATATGTATAAAATAAGACTTAAACACGTCTATGTACTGTGTTGGACAATGGTGTATATTCTACAAGCGAATCATGTAGTATCATACAGTAGGCAGTCGTCTGTGTAGGAAAATTCGTTAACGATTCAAATTCTACACGTACATCAACTGCTGAAGACTTAAGCGCATCGTCCTGTTTGCTACAATCGAATACAAACAGCGGGGCTTTTGATTTGAATAATTCTGGTGTCAGTACTGGGCTGACGTCTAAACGGTGGTAATACGAACTTTGAAAACTGGCGTACATATTGTACAATAATGCAAAACGGTCTTTCCCAATATCCAAGTTTAAATTATCGTAAGGATAATACTTGTTGTTTAGAAACAGTCTCGCATTGATCACATTACAATGATCAAATTCATCGGCGTGTGCTGTCAGTACATTCTTTCTTGCTGTCTGAAACGCTAACACAACAAAGCGTGGTTTTTCTAGCTGACTCGAGGTCTTGACAATCCAATTCTGCCTTTTAGTCTGTGGTAAGGCAGGATACTCGTGCAACTCCCAGGTCCTAAAAGGCATAGTTATCGGGTGGTCTTTCTCTATGAGTCGTAACAGTGGTAATCTGTACGCATTAGCTACATGTACATAAGGCATTTTCCAGTAAACTTTATCTAGTTCAAGAACACAATTAGCAGTCGTTTGTCCGCTTGCTAAAACCATAGCGTTTATGTCGGTAGATGTGCGTAGGAGTATAAGTTCTTGTTTCACGTTCAGCACGATGCGTGTATAGTCTTCTGCGAATCCCATTAGCATTTTCAGTGGTATACAAAAGTTGAATTCACCGTCATCATTCACTTTTAATACGTTTGTGGTCGGCGCCACCCAACCTGCGTTTTCCATTGCGTCACGTGTGTTGTTGTTGAGTGATAGAAAAGTTTTAATAGTTGACGTAACGCCGACGTTTCTGGTATGGTCCACTACCACTCCGGCCAACTCGTAACGAATCTCTTCAAAGAGAAATGCTATAGCATTGTTCACCAGTTCCACATTCAGCGCAGTATCTGCAGCCACACTAGGGTTTTTAACCAACTTGCCTTCGATGTAGAGGAAACTTTCTGACGGCAGTGTAAAGACGTTCTGTTGTTGTATTGGCACACGTATTTCATCATTGTTTCCATATCTTGTTGTTGCGTACGGTGCGTGTGAGTGAAATGAAAAGTGTGTGATACTGTCTTCAAAGAACGGTTGCTGCTCCACAGATAATAGTCCACTCGCCATGTTACTTGTTTACAACAAAACCCAGTGAAATCAGAAAACGACGGTTAACTGATGTTAATCGTTTCAGTTTCGAACGAGTACTGATGCGTTTCCTAACTGATCTTTCTTCTTCTTCTTTTATTACTGACGACTGTGGTAGCAGCGGTGGCGAAGAAACAAAGTACAAGCCCATGTCTATAGTCGTTTTAGATGTAAACGCACAGTGATGACTTCTCCGCGAAAATCTATTACGTCACCGTCCTGATCGTGTAAAGATAATGTTATGTTGTCCAAACGACTCACATTCACAGGTAGGTATATGACGTTTGTAGGTGATTCAATTATTTTGAATCCTGGTTCGACTGACGGATAGAATGAGTGCAGCGTGTGCTCGTTTTTACCGTTCTTGTATGATCCTTGCGCTATATTACACCTTATCAGTATACTGTTCACTTTTATAATGTTAACTGTGGCGTCAGACGTGTGAGTTTTATTCGCTTCAAGCAGACGCTTTTCCTTGAAACCCAACATATCACCGATACCGCACACTGTTTGTTGAAAGTCAATATCCAGTGCACAAGTCAGTTCACATTTCAGTGTATTGTTGTTAGGACGTAGACTAATCTTTGAGTCTCCTAACTGCTTTTTGAGGAAGGCTTCTATGTCACCGATTTCATAAGCACCTGTAGGTAAAGTTATCAAGTCCCACGTTGTTCCGTCCCGTAGTACTGGAAACACATTGTTTTTTCCCTCAATCACGTTCGGTATACTGTTGTATGTAGTAAAGTCCAATAGACCTACATACCATTCGCCGTTTGTTAGTTCGAGAGGCGGGAAAAAGTCACATACAAGAGCAGCAGCATTCGTACCTGTTAAGGTGACCGACAGCGAAGACATCTTGTCGCTTACTGATCACTCACGCGTTAAGAAGTCCAAACATAAATGCCCACAGATGACTGTGTGTGGTGGCTGTTCACGCTCGTAATTGTAGTAAATGTCAGTGTCGGTTCCAAAATACTGTGTCAGCTCAAGAGGTGGCTGCATATTACCATACGCATCATAGTAGTAAACTTGTTTGTTTCGCTTCTTGTAGCAAACCCAGTGCGTACCAGGTCCTTCTGCACTGTCCAGATTAACAACTGCACTCTCATTCTTCCATGGTCGTGTGTGTGGTAAAGTGTTACGCATAAAAACTCCTCTCAAATAAGGTATTTTCAAAAGTTTTGCGTACACATACAAATCACTGTCGGACAATGCACGCACTGGTATGCAAATTAGTTTTTTTGTCTGTAAGGACGTAGGTATAGACCTGACGCTATTTTTTTATTGTTACGTTTATGTCTTGAGACTGTTTTGCGTTTGCAGGTCGTTTTGCGTTTGTCCGCGGATTGACGTTTAATTCCTGAACCCTTCTTCTTCTTCTTTTTTCTGCAACCACTACGCGAGCTCCCTCCACCCACTGCTGATTTCGCTTTCATTGCGGCGGCTACAGCTGCAGCATACACTCTTTCACTAACACCGGAATTCCAACCTTTCACTCGTTCCCACGCTTTGTCGGCAAGAACGCGATCAGCTATACGTCTTCGACTGCTGTCTTTGTACCTTGCGTAGGCGATATCGTGTTCGCGACAGGCTTCGTCCAGCTCGTTGATTCCGCGCTCGCCACGTGCCAATCTCTCTTTGAGTTTTGTTCCGGGTCCACAGAATCGGTAGCCGGGTAGGTGTAATTCTACTGGTAATGCGTCCACCGCTCGATTAATCAAAGTAGGTACTGACGAAACGATAGCGGGCACAGTGTTTTTAAGTATTTTTCCAATTACACCACGCCCCATTCTTTTCTTACGAAGTACGTGCATTCTTGTAAACAGATCTCCAATCCTTGATTTCCGTTTCCGTATCGAGAACGTCTACTAAACGTCCCACCTCTTCAATATATTCAGCCAGAACTGAACGCTGTGTCGCGCTGTCTTGATATTTATAGACAAACTTTATTAGATTGATTATATGAGAGTGAAATACCTGAGTGACCTTGTACAATTCAGTCTTTATATGTAATTTTAATTCGTGCATTTGTCGTACAGTGACTGCGTCTTTGTCATTGACACCGTTCGCTATATTCGTAATTTTTCTTCCGCCAGCGTAGAAAGCATCGCTTTGCAAACTGATTGTGTGTGCGTGTAAAAATTCCAAATTCACTGCGTCTTTGATGTCAACAGGCGCTTGCACACGCGTTAGTCGACAGTCATTAACGATTACGTTACCTGCACGATCTTTTTTCAAACTCTTCTCGTCTACGTATCGTTTTGTGGCTGCATCTCTTGATTTAAGCGGATCGTTTAGCATTATTATTCCATGATCTTTTGCGTCTACGGTAGCGTCGTTGTTCTTGTACTGTAAGCATGCGTCCTTTACGTACTGTAAAGAAACAACATCGTGCAGCTCTTCAGGATCACCCAAGTTGCGTATCTTTTTGTTTTTCACATCAAAGTGACCGTCGTTAGTCACTCCTAAACCGATATCCTCACGCAGACTTCGACGAGTTTCTTTTCGCACTCTTACAGCGCTGTCGTGTCTACCGAACTTGTCTACACTCATATTTATAAAGAACTGGTGGTTATAGAACGGTGCGTCTGCTTTTATATGATAATGCCGGCTTCACGTAATTCTTCCAATATCGAAACGATTTCATTCCTATGACCAGTATGGCCACTACTTTGAGACGCCATTAACAGTCTCAATCTATTAACCAACTCGTTAGGATCATCCCAATGCACGTAATCGATTGCAGTGTTCGGCTTCATCTCCATATAGCCACTCCCTGTACGTTTTCGTGCACTCGATGCAAACAATTTAGATATTACTAGTCGGTACTTGACGCCACTGTTACTGTTTATTTGCGTATTGTGTTTATATTTTTATTTGTGTCCGTTGGTTGCTAGTAGTATGGACTTATATTTCCTCATATCGTCCTTATTGTATTTTTTCGGTAGTTTCATAAACAATAGTTCATACAGACCAGGCGTACCCTCGTAAATTTTTCCTTTGACATGAAAGTTGTCGTTATCATCGATTTTCACATTTGAATCACCTATCATAAATTTACCACCTTCGTATCGAACACCATACATACGATCTATAATCCGTTTACAGTCCGCCGATTCGCACAAACGCATATATTTGTTTGCTAATGAATCGTCACTGAAATGTGAAGTGTTAGGTTCCAGGCGTCCTCGTCACTGAAATGAGAAGCGTTATGACTCTGCATACCACTTTCGTTTTCAGTTATTACGTGTTGTGTAGGCTCTTCTTGTTTTATCTGCTGCTTCTCCTCCTCCTCCTCCATCATATCACCACTTAACTTTCGTGAAATAGCTTCTAACGGTTCCAGAATCGGTCTGTAATTTTTTCTAAACTTCTCGTCGCTTTCTCTGATACCGTGTTGTAATGCATGATATTTTTTCCTTATGTTGTCGCTTATCGTATCTATATCATACGTAAGTCGTTCCTCCTTATTCATCGCCATCGTGTGTTAGCAAGAGGACTGATTACATTACTACAGTGCAACCACTTTTATACTTCGCTGGAAACAATTATGAATCGATCAAAGCCGATTCTATATCTACCTTCATTTATTGATGAGTCTTTGTCTATGACTAGAAATCCATAACGATCCTTCCACGCTTCCGTGCAGACGTCTTTGAAAGCATCATATTTCATATCCATGTTAACATGATCATTGTATGCATGTCGTAAATTTAGATCGTCTTGTTTGAACAATATCAACAAGTTAGCGTTGTCACGCACCAATTGTTTCGGTATCTGGCTATATGTCTGGCATAGATAGAATGTGTCCACACCGCTATGTCTCCCCATAGCAAAATACTTTCGAATATTGTTTTGTCTTTCACACGATACGTCATCAAATACGATAACAGAGTCGAGACCGGTGATTTCACTCGGTAGTGGGACTTCTTCGTTCTCGCTGTATGCATGATAACCTAAACCTTCATCAGCGAGTGATTTCATCACTGTTTCTAGCATTCTGTATTTTGGTTGAAATAATGATTTTGAAAACACGTATACGTTGCGGAAACGTAGTCCGTTGGCATCAAACAGTAGGTTGAATAGCACATTGGATTTCCCACAGGAACTTGGGCCTGTAACGATACAGCGAATACTGTTCGGTAATAGCGGGCCATGTTTACGTTTAGCACTGCCTTCGTCACCAGCCAAAAAGTCCATATCCTTTATTGGTAATTTGTTTGCTTGCTGTACAATCTTCATCTTTGTGAATACCGAAAGCATACTGTTTTCAGCACGTGCTGTCACCTTTTTTATATTAGATCTTTCTTATGTATCCATGCATCGTGTTTACCATCGAAACCAAGCCAACGAACACGCACTCTGTCACCTTTGCGTTGTAACACCTTTTCCACTAGGTATACGTCACCGACTTTGGACTTACTAATCTCGTGCTCGTAAAAACCACCTTTCAACACTTTGTTTAGATGATCTTTTAGCAGATAAGTGACGGGGATGGTAGTGGATTGTACTTTATCCACAGTGAATATTTCGTTAGTCCAATTTGGTGTATAACCTTTGGCGAACGTCATTTTGTGCTTACTTATACGAACACGGTCACCGACTTTAAATTTGGGTGGTTTCGTTGGACTGATTTTAGGCGCTGTGTTCTTCCTTATTCGTTCCAACACTATATGTTCGTTGGCGTCATTCACTTCACTCGGTTTCATACCAATGGTTCTGTGTGTTGTATTGTTGTACGATTTCAGTAATATAGGTAGTAGATCCAACCAGCGGTAGTGTCCTTGTTCGCTGAAAGCTCGATACATGTGTGTCTTCAGTGTGCGATTAAAACGTTCCACTATGGAAGCTTTTTTCTCACTATAGGTTGAGTAATGTTTCACATTATACTTTTTTAGCAACGCTTGTACTGTGCTGTTGTAATACTCCTTCCCGTTGTCCGTCTGTAAATATTTCATTCGATTAGCAGTTAGTATAGGCTCTAGTGCGTGCTTTACTTCTTTTCCTGTCTTTGTTTTCAATGGTACAGCGTACGCGTACTTGCTAAACGCATTGATCACCGTCATCATGTACTTGTACCCTTTGTTCACTCGAGCGTATGGTATCATCTCCACAAGATCCGCCTGGTACAAGTCGTGTAGACCCTTCAATTCAACCGCGCGCCTAACGAAATTCCTTCTCGCTGCTCTGTGTAGCTCTAGAGCTATAGTCTTGCGTGCGTTGTTCATGGTTTAAGATACACTAACATAATACCAGCGTTAAAAATACTATATATATATCTATAACAGTTTCTTTGTTTTTCAGTATTCACTCTCTCGTCTGAATATCATCATCATGTCCGACCTTCAGCAGAATCCGGAACAACAACAACATCAGCAGGAACAGGAACATCCTCAACAAGGTAAAAATTTTTAAATACCAATTGCCTCTCTCTATAATTATGTAGCAAACCAAATTTGTTTGATATGAATTAAGATATGATTCAACTCTGTCTAACATGTATAAGATAGTCTCTTGACGTTGTTTAGAAATTGATATGGCGGAGAAAATGTTTTATGTTCTGACATAGGTTTGTCACCTTCTCCCCAATGTATTGTCTCTTGACATCGTTTAGAAATTGACATGACGGAGAAAATTTTTCATGTTCCACCATAGGTATGTCACCTTCTCTCCAATGAACTAATTCAATTCCGCAACAAAAGCATTTAACTCTATCGTCTATGAATGACATACTATGTCCACAAACATCATAATTTAGCGGATAGTAGTAAAACCCGGCAAACGCTAACTCGTCGGGGCTGACAAATGTCACTTCCCAATACTTGAACGATTTTCTTCTTTCACTTTCAATGCTAAAATCAGGAGTAGCTGCCATCTTCACAGTTTGCAATAAACTAACGTATTACTAACGTGTACTATCTATTTATTTACTACAAACATGAATTTGTGTGTGTGTGTTATTCATCATTCCTATTAGCTAATACATGTGTTTCTATTGTTTCAGTTATGACACGATTTTATATCGTGCGAAACACTAGTATTAGAGGATCCCTTACAACATTTAATTACCTGCCCGTGTACACGGACACAGGAGATCAAGATATATTACCGATAATGACTGAGGTGCGACCTTTATTGTGCAAGGATATTCTGGCAGAACAAGCACGTTTACGCAGTATCAAATGGCATATTGCGTGCAGGATACGTTTCACTAAAACTGTGTTAGATGGTGACAGCGGCGAAGAAAAAGAGGTAACCAAAGACGCCGTCTTCCACGGACGTTGTCGTACGTTGCTCACGGACGACAACGACGAGTTGAACTGTCTACTCGATGAATCCTACGATAAAATCATGAATAGCATATCCAGTTTTACCCGTGACGGGAGCGGATGGTCGGTGGATGCTGTACTGAAGCTAGAACTGGTTGTTGGACGGTACCGGCCTCTAGCAGCGTCCTCCTACCTTCCAACCCCGCGAAAACTTGCAGTCACCAAGGCAGTAGTCAACATCAAGAACTCCCAAGATGAAATGTGTTTTCTATGGTCTGTTCTAGTCCACATACACCCTCAACAAAAGCATAAAGAACGTGTTTCAAAATACCTCTTATTCAAAAACACAATAAATATGTCCGGTATCGAGTACCCTGTTTCTATAAACTCACTTTCTAAATTTGAAACACAGAATCCCAATATTTCTATAAACGTTTTCGGCTATGATATAGAAGACAATATCAGAAACGAATCAAAAAATGAGGTTTATCCATTAAGAATTACTCCCAATAAGGACAGATTACATCATGTTAATCTTTTACTTCTGTCCGATACAAATAGCCGAAAACACTACTGTCTTATCAGTAGCATTAATAGATTGTTATTTTCCCTAACAAAATTCGATCATAAATCATTTTACTGCGACTACTGCCTGCATCGTTTCTCCACAGAACATGGTCTGTCCGATCATCTCCCCTACTGTACACCTTATGGTGAACAGAAAACCAAAATGCCCACAGAGGAGGAGAAGTTTATGTCATTTAAAAATTACGCACACTGTCTTAAAGTACCCTTTACCGTCTACGCCGACTTCGAGTCCCTCATCACTCCGCTTCAATCGTGTTCAACTGGTAACAACGTCCCGACGACAGTGAAAGAGTTAGGTGAATTCTACTCAGTTGATAGCAGCGGTACCCGTCAGAAAATACCTTCTCCTCCTGTATCGTCCACATCATATGAAGCGATGCATATTCCGTCAGGTTTCTCCTATGCTATCGTCGATCACACGCACAGCCTCTGGAGAGAGGCTAAAGTTTATCGGGGTGAAAACGTCGTAGACACTTTCTTCTCGTGGTTGATGAAAGACGCCGAGGATATGATGAAGGTAGTACGACATAACGTACAATTAATTATGTCCGATGATGACAATGTTGCGTTCACTAACGCCACCGTTTGTCATTTGTGTGAGCGCCCTTTGACAGACGATGACAAGGTACGCAATCATTGTCATCTTACGGGGAAATTCTTGGGAGCAGCCCACAATAGCTGTAATCTGAGCTACAAGATGCCTCGTCATATCCCCGTCTTCTTTCACAACCTTCGTGGCTACGACTGTCACCATTTAATGCTGGGTTTAGGAAAATATAAGGACCAACACGTATCCTGCATTGCAACATCTAGTGAGCGTTACGTGTCGTTCTCCCTGGGTCCCTTGCGTTTCGTAGACTCCTTTCAATTTCTTAATCGCTCTCTGGACACACTCGTTACCAATCTGTCCACGTCCGGGAGCCAATTTCCTTTGCTTAGAGAGGAAATGCTTAGACGGGGTTTCGACGAACAGACCAATCTGCTCGTACGCAAGGGGGTATACCCTTACGAGTACGTTGACAGCATTGATCGGTTCAACGAAACAAGTCTACCCGCTCGTGAACACTTTGATAACCGGTTGATGGAATCGTCTATTTCGGACGCAGATTACGAGCACGCACAAAACGTGTGGAGTGCATTCAATCTGCGTACGTTTGGAGATTACCATGATTTGTATTTGTTGCCTGACAAGACGTAATGCTGCTGACCGACGTCTTTGAAAGTTTTCGAGACATGGCCTTACGTGATTACTGCTTGGACCCATGTCATTTTTACTCGCTTCCCGGACTCGCTTGGAACGCGATGCTAAAAATGACAGGGGTCGAATTAGAGCTGTTGATAGAGATAAATCAACATCTGTTCGTCGAGTCTGGGGTCCGCGGAGGCTGCGCGATGATATCCAACCGTCATGCAGTCGCTAACAACCCTTTGATTCCAGATCAGTACGATGTTTCGAAACCGACCTCCTTCATTCTGTATACGGACTGTAACAATTTATTCGGTGCAGCCATGTCGCAACCACTCCCTTACGCAGACTTCCGATGGCTCGATCGTAACGAAATCGAGTCCTTGGACGTACGTAATGTGAGTGATGATTCCGACATCGGGTACATCCTCGAAGTCGACCTACACTATCCTAATACCTTACACGACCTGCATTCCGACTACCCGCTTGCACCTGTGCGCCAGCGCGTAACACCCGATATCCTTTCTCCCTTTTCCAAACGTTTACACGAGCGTATATACAGATCATCGTATAACGAATCAGGGTCATCCGTAGAGAAGTTGTTAACGACTTTGGAGGACAAACAAAATTACGTTCTCCATTATCGAAATTTGAAATTGTATTTAAGTCTTGGCTTAGAGCTGAAAGCGACTCATAGGGTGTTGTGTTTTAAGCAAAGCGCTTGGTTGAAACCGTTTATCGATTTCAACACCCGCAAGAGGCAAGCAGCCGTCAACAGCTTTGAAAAAGACCTTTTCTAACTGATGAACAACGCCGTATACGGTAAGTCGCTGGAGAACGTACGGAAACATATAGACTTTGAACTAGTCTCAGATGAACGACGGCTTCAAAAACTAGTTTCCACACCTAGGCTAAAACGTATGATTCGTTATACGAACGATCTGGTGGGGCTCTCACTCCGTAAAAAATCCATCGTTCTTTCCCGTCCCGTGTATGTCGGCTTCACGGTGCTTGATGTTAGCAAAACAATAATGTACGACTTTCATTATCGTTATGCTGTCGCCAAGTACGGTCGCAACGTTAAATTGTTAATGACTGATACAGACAGTCTGATGTATAGTATTCAAACATCACACTTGTATGCAGACATGAAGAAGGACTTGCACGTTTTTGACACCTCGGATTACCCCACGTCTCTTCCTTGTTATAGCCTTAAGAACAAAAAGGTTGTCGGACTGTTCAAGGATGAAACGTGTGGTCGTCCTATTAGAGAATTCGTGGGTCTCCGAGCGAAATGTTATTCGTTCCTTGTGGCCCACGAAGATCCTACCAAAGAGTGTCAAAAACGTGTATGTAAAGGTGTACCTCGAGTTGCGATTAAGAGGAGTCTACGACACGATATGTATCGCAAGTGTCTCACTGATCATTGTCAGTTTTCTACAAGTGCGCTTTGTTTACGTAGCGATCATCATACGCTGTACACGATGCGCGTAAATAAGCAAGCGTTGTAACCGTATGATGATAAGCGCTATATACTAGACAATGGTCATGATACGCTTGCATACGGTCATTATCGAATACGACGCATCAACATGGAGAACGATGATGACGACACCTCCCCACCTGCTAAAAAAATTCGTCTCCATGTATAGTACCCCCTCCAACACTTGTTTCTTTCGTCAGTTGATGTCTCTCGGTGCTTCAGTCCAGACGTCTGTAAACGTAAGTTCGCATATTAATATCGCAACGATATTTGTGTGTTTAAACATAATATATATATAGAGTTTGTAATGTGTGGTTTCTTTGTCTTACAGTATTATGGATAACACTGCAGTTATAATTGACTTCCAGTGCTTTTTCGATGACAACGGAAAATATATTGTGAAGGAACTGTCAATCATGGACGTTCTGAGATTTGCTGGTAGACATTGGATTTTGACTCCGCCTGCTACATCCGTTACGAATCCAAAATACGCTAGGACAAACCACTGGTTAACGTCAAATTATCATAAGACTTAGATGGAGCGAAGGAGAGACACCGTACGACAATCTTGTTTCATTGTTAACATCACATACACGTATATATAAATATGTGTTTGTGAAGGGTTTTGAGAAAAAACGTTTTTTGCAATCAAAGATAATACACAATAATACCATCAATCTCGATGACTTTGGTTGCCCTAAAAACATACCGTATCTATTTCATGGAACAGAATGTCTTAGACATTTCAATTCTTCTGACCGATGTGCCAACTATAAGGTGCATGCTATTCGGGAATGGATGATTCATGATTTTTGCTTTAAACAAACATTTTTAATGTAACAAATTTAGAAAGTAGGTCACAGCGAATGATGACATTTATATCTCTCTAATTCTGTTGTGGACATGTACATACATGCATAGCTGTAAGCGGTGACTATTTCCTTATGAAAGTGGAATGTAGACTTTCCTAATGACATTGTTATATTTTTTGGTGTCTCTAATTTCGTCTGTGGGACATGTTCATACATGCAAAGCTGTAAATGAAAGTGGGACACAGACTTTTTCTGATGACGACGTTACCATCACCACTATCACATTGTACAGCGGTTTGTAAACTATATTTTAAGTTTGTGTACAGTGCTGTAAATATATATTTAATCATTTAAAACAATATTATTATTATTAATATTGTATTTATTTTATATAACAATGTTTGTTTGTGATATATATATATATATATTTAATCAATGTAAAATGTATTTTTTGAATAATTGTATTACAACGGTTTGTAAACTATATTTTAAGTTTGTATACAGTGGTGTAAATATATATATTTAATCATTTAAAACAAATTATAGTTTATTTTAATTTATTTCGTTGTAAACCTCTATTTGTAAAGTACATTAAATTATGTGAAATGCTACACCGAAAGATTCAAATCATACCTTATTGGTGCTGTCAACTATTTGTATGTAGGAATTTCTACCGACGTTTGCAGCAGCAGCAGCAGCAATACACATTACATTAAAACTAGCACGATTATATTATTCATTGATCTAGAAACAATTTACATAGCACACACACACACAATAGGCTAACATTTATTGTTAAGCCGTTAACGTATGGATTTGTCATCTGTAACAGCACACGCACAAGTAATTACATTATAAAGTAGGAATTTCTTCCGACGTCTGCGAGCGAGAGATGTTGTACAACAGATTTTTGAGGAGTCATCTGTAACAGCACACGCACAGGTAATTACATTATAAACTAGGAATTTCTTCCGACGTCTGCGAGCAAGAGAGAGAGACATGATATATCACTGTAAAACCGATGACATAAAGAGAGAGAGAGAGAGTGCTAGCACATATGTTGTGTATATTAATTTCTAAATCGCAGTCAATGACCGTCATGTGTCAAAATTAGAAGTAGGGCGCAACGAGGTAGGCGATAAATATATTTCCTGGTGATTACATTTTAGTATCGCTAATTACAATAATCCATAAGTAGCACGACTTACTGACGCTTATGTAAAACCGATGACAAAGAGAGAGAGAGCTAGCGAGAGAGAGAGAGAGAGAGAGAGAGAGATGTCACATAAACACAGAGAGAGAGAGAGAGAGTGAGAGAGAAAGAGTTTATATCGTGATCGATAACTGTGTCTAGAGACAAAGAGAGAGGAAGGGAGAGAGAGTTGATACATTGATATCGAAGTCGTCAACAGTCATATAATTTACTATACACTATAATGCGTCTGCTCATATAGTTTGAATTTCCCACCAAAGAAAAATGTTGGCAGATCTGTTCTATACACAATAATGCAAGATTGGTAACCCTGATCATATATTTTAATATACACTATAATACACATATCAAGTTTGAACCCATGCATAGGTTGGTAAACCTGATCATATAGATTTAATATACATTATAACACACAACAAATTTGAACTCATGCAAAGGTTGGTAACCCTGATCATATATTTTTAATATACACTATAATGCATCAAGTTGGAACCCCCCACCCACCCCCTGATATGCAAATCAGCTTTATTAAAAAAATAAAAAATTATATTCGCGGATGCGGATGGTCCATTGAACCCCACCCCCCACCCACCCCTTGATATGCAAATCAATTTAATTAAAAAAAATAAAAAATTTTATTCGCGGAAATTCGCTCCAGCGGTGGTGGGGAGAGCGTGAGAAAAAATCTTGGACCGTGGGAAAGGCGGCATCCTTTGTGGGTCAGAACCGGTATTTTCCCCCTATTGCTAGACGTTGTTTGTTCTCATACAGGGCGAGTACAATTGTGTGACTACTCCCTTTTTTTACTGCTAGCACGCTTCAAATTAACCTTGTAGCGTGTGCTCATTACAATTTCTCCGTAACTATGCCACTGTGCTACGTCTCATTGTCTGGCTTGTTGTGGGCTGTAAATCTCGGTTGAGACGAGTCCGTCACAGGCGAACCCTGCTTCCTATTGTAATGTTGTGTCGAGCGTATATCATTGTTCCTGGCAAACGTCTAGCTGACACTTCGTTAAATTGCTTCTTTATTTATTGTTTCTGGCCTGTGTTGGGGTGTCTTGGCTGGTTGTAACGTACTTTTGATCAAAATTTCAGAATTTAAAATTTTTGGTCATTACAAGTTCTGCCCACGTTTCCACCATAATGCTTCCCACCTCTATCCAAAGCTTACATTTACGATCTCTATCGCTGTATTCTTTCAGTGTCATATTCCATAACTGTGGACGAATACTAACTTCATTAATGAAGAGTTCTGTGTCAAACATTTCACAAAATTACTAAATTACGCACTTCACTATGCACGAAATCACCACGCTTCCACAGCAAAAATATTGCATCGACTGTTGAGTCGGGAAGATGCGGTGGTGTGGGACCGACAGGCAGCGTCTTGTACGGCTAGTCTGACCGTCGCCATTACATAGCATGGGGAGCGTTTGCAATGCAAGCGCACCCGAACGCGACCTGGAGCGTCTGAATCGCAGACGCAAACGCAAACTGTGACCGACTACATTTGATACAATGTGTTGCGTATGGTGACAAAACGCACCGTTCCAAACGCAGCGTTGAAAACGGTAAGTGTGACGCTAAACTAAGTGTAAAAGATTAGTGAGGCCTTGGGGTAGTATTCTCAGAATTAGGCAATGGTTTACCTTCAGGTATATATTATTATAAAACTTGGTAACGATACTTCCACATGAATTCACAGAGATACGCATCTAGCTGATTACGGAAAGTTCTGCATTCACGCCTGCTGCGACAACGACCCGATCGACTACATATTGCCTCACTTACAGGATCCAGAAAATTCTGTCTGTTACTGATTATCAGATGGCGAAAACTCATTCCCTGTAAAGTGAGTACTCCATCGCAGTGGCGGCTGGTGTTATGGTTGCAGCGTTGGACAACCACCAATATAGAATAACTAAACTACAAAATAATATACGAAATCATTAAGCAGTTAAAAGTGTCATAAATTTCAACGGAAAACGTATTAGATTCTATGCGGCAATGTTCACGTACAATTCAAATGTGGCGCGCAGGCTGGTGGTTGTATCCCGCTTGCAACTTGAAGAGTAAATGGCAGAGCTTACTACGCAAGCATATGGGACGACGTGCGTTACTCTTCACAGTTGCCGTATTAGAGGTGGGCCGATATACCTGTAACAGGTATTTTGGAACGATATTTTTGTGGAACGGATGTAACAGTGACTGAAAAGTTGAAATACCTGTTATTCGCGGCGACGCTGTTCCGAGTCGAGGCACGCCCCCTACGCTACTATACAGACACACACACACACACACAAAAAGTACGCAAGTAACAAGTAAACGAATACGCCAAGGCCAAATACTAGGCGTACAAAAATATCGCTGGCACGCAAGGAACAACCAGTACACGAGTATTTCAAATACTAGGAGTATCACCGATACACAAAATACTAAGCGTATCAGAGGAACAGTAGTATTTTAGAAACACCTAGTATTTTAGGAACAGGTAGTATCAAGCGTATTTCGAGTAGGAACTAGTATGCAGCCACTTTTTCGTCCTGAATAGCCTACTTCATTCTGCGCAAAGAGACGAAGCTGTTTTTAATAAAGGAAAAAATTCATCCTGATGTTACATTTATTCTCGTGTGATATGCAGATATATAATACTACAGATTATATGCTAATAAATTATATATTATACTAGTCACCAACTTGGAACTAAAACCGGTTCAGGTTGTAAGGTAAAACTTTTGTTTTTACTCATAAAAAACTTTGTGTTCCCAGTCGTTTGTGAAATAGTTGTATTTAATTATATTGTGTTATAACCTATAGAGTGGCTGATGTTGAAAGGCTATATTATACTTTTTATTAATGGGATTTCGTTCCTTAAATATCTGAACGAAGAACACGAACACGATTATCATCAAGGAAAGTGCAACAGTTGATATTTTTGAATGCGAATTTAAAATAGTGTTTGAGTAACTGAAATCCTAGCATTTTAAAAACAATTCAATTGTTTAATTTTATTTGTGTTAAGTGAAGCATATTGTAATGTAAATAGGTGTGACATTTCATAACTTGTGTATTCTGTGTACATTAGTGAATGAATCTGAAGATTATCCAGGTATATGTAATGCATTTAATTTACTTTTGTTGTTGCTTATTATTTATAAGTTTTTATTTATTTATTTATATTTATTTTATTACAGTTGTTTTTATTATTTTTGTTTGTAAAAGTTTGTTTATTCTCATTCACTCTTGTGGCTTACTGTTGTTTTTATTATATGTTTCTGATGTTTTTATCACATTATTTGTTGTGGTATTACGTGTACTCTAAATTATTTCATTGCCCCGAGTTTCGCAACTGATTTGTCTAAAAGTCTAACCAATGTTAGTTTTTCTCCTAGTGAAAACTAAAATTGGTATTCCCAAAGGTAGATAGGCCTATAAATTCTCTTATTTCTTTTAAACAGTAATAGTTTAATAAAGTCACAGTGTAAAGTAACACTGTTAATACTTTTAGTTTCAATTTATTTCTTATAACAAATTATATAGTATAGCTTATATACAATCTTCAAATAAATACACTGCAAGTAGGTTTATCTAGGTGAAAATAAACCCACTTGCAGTGTATTTATTTGAAGATATTACATAGGAGACCTGCAGGAAACTCAAAACGAGTTACTTACAAAGGATGATATAGGTTATGTATATATAGTATATAATAACATGTATTTGTACCTGTTATTTTTTTGAACGATATTTTCATATCTATTATTTTAACCCTTCGGTAGGAACATATGCCTGCCAGGCATGTATGGTTTACCTTTTTTGCTGCTAGAAGCCTCCTGCGTGCTGCTGGGCAAGTCCCCCTCCTAGAATTCCTCAATCAGTTGTTGTGTGTGACAGTGAAAGTGTCGTCATCTCGTAGCTCTCCTCCGTTTTACCGTAAGTTCTCTTTCTAAAAGTTACCCTGCCTGTCAGGCATGTATTCCTCTAAATGTACGTCTGATTTCATGCCTTCCAGGCATATGATCCTCTAACCGTACATAGTTTTGCATGCTTATTAGGCATATGTTCCTTATAAGGGGGGGGGGTCAGGCAGATGTTTCACTGGGAGGTGTATAGTACCAAACATATACCAAGTCTGCAAAAAAATACATATCAATGTGAAATTATTACAATGAAGTAAATTGAAAAAGAAGAAATGGTATATTTTATTTTCTAAAGTAGTTATTTTGGCATTTTTATGAAAATATGAGTACCTGCCTAGGAAGCAGGGTGTTCCTCATAATGTATGTATTGTATATGCCTGTGGGGCAGGGCGTTCCTTTAAGTGCAAAATTAAAATATGTTCCTACCGAAGGGTTAAAATAACAGTTTAGCCCACCTCTATTCCCTGTTAGCTAGGGGGCGGTTGCAAAGTTTCCGCAACGTTCCACTAACAGCGCTGTAGTGCATCTTTAATTTTATCATGAAGTATGGACAGCCTTCTTGATTTGTAAATTATATCAGGTTTAGTGTTTACGTTGGTTCGAAGTAAACGTGTACTCGTTGTTTTTCATGTTATAAAATTATAGTTATAATTTTGTACAACTGTGATTGTGATAATTACGTGCAGTGGCGGCCGGTGACAATTTGACTGGTAGCGACTTTTTTTTTTGGAGGAAAAATGCATTATGGACCATCAGGAGACACCCGACTGGTCTCCCGGTGTGTGGGACTCGCACCCACTAGAAAACCTCCACTATTATTATTAATAATAATAATGTGTTTTGTATTTTATACAAAGTCTACCAAACCTACTGCATTTGAAATTACATTATTTACAAAACACGAAAACACTATCGTCTGAATTTATCAGATGAACATTGTACAGTATGTGGTCAACTTGCACGATAATTAAAGTCCATGCGTCGTTCTTTCTTGCTGGCAAACACATCTATAACTTTTTTGTTAAAGTTATCCATTTCATTAACGAATGCCTTTTCACAAGACAGCATGCCCAACGCAGTTAACCTTTCTTCCTTCATTGTGTTTCTGAGGAAATTCTTTATTCGTTTCATCATGGAGAAACACCTCTCTGCTTCTGATGTCGACATAGGCATAGTAATCAACAACTTTAAAAGCTTAACTGTTTCATCAAAAGTGTCACACAATTCATCATCTATAATTAATAACAAAAAAGATATCGCGCCAGAAACGTTTCTCAATTCGGGTCTACAATAGCACACTTGAAGTTCGCTTCTCAATTTCTTTTCTTCTAGAAATGGATATTTTTTAACTATTTCATGAAGGCAATTATCAGGGAACTCTCTTTGGTATTTGTCAAATTCTTCCACTGGAAATAACCTCGTAGCTACAAGATGTTCAGTAAATTGAAACCTTGATTCTACTTCCAGGATAATGGAGTCGCAGACTTCTAAAGCTCGTCTTTTCTTGTCACTACTGGAAACTTCACTTCTTCGTCGTTTTAGGGACTTTTCTTCCTTTGTATTTCCTAGTTCGGTCTCAACCTCTTGAGTAATGTCGTCAACTTGTTGCCTAACTGACTGCATACTAAGTTAAAAGTTACGCACTTGTTCCCGAACTTTGACAGGATCAGTGCATTTTGTTTGTAGTTGTTTGAAAATGATTTCAACATGAGGCATAACCCTGTTAAAAAATGACAGCCAAAATACAAAATGTTCATCCTTCAGCAATAGCTTGTACGAAGACGCTTGCGTTATTGTTGTCTGTAACGTTATGTCGTCTCTGTTTTCAATGATTTCCATAACAGTGATTAAATCTTTGCGGTAATCGTAAACCGTCTTTACTCCGCGAGAATGAAAGTTCCACCTGGTCTGTGTACCTGGCGTTAACCTTCTTTGAACAACGGCATCCAGAATTTCAGTCCTTTGTGAGGAATTCGAGAAAAAAGCACAAATTCCAGTCAAATTTGAAAAAAAGATCCGAGCTTGCCGGTTGATTGACCCTGCCTTAGACATGACTAGATTGACTTGATGTGCATAGCAAATTATAAAATTTGCGTACTGATATTTGTCCTGTATTAATTTTTGAACACCATTGAACCTCCCACTCATTACGGATGCGCCGTCGTAACTTTGTGCTACAAGTTTATTTGGATTATTACCGATTAATGGTTCAAGTTCCTCTAAAATACAATTTGAAATAGCGCGCGCATCATGGCCTTGGGGATTCAGAAACTTCCAGAACCTTTCTACGGGTCTTCCCCCAATAATGTAGCGCATTAGCATCACTAATTGAAATTGGCAAGAAACATCTGCAATCACTGCTGTATAATCTGCATTGTTGATCTCCTTAGTAACTTCATGGTACACTTTCAGCATACATTCAAGCAAATCGTTCTGAATTGTCTTTGATGTACCTGTAAATGCTGATGATTTATTAAGGTGTTCTTTTAATTCGTTATCCAACTGAGCACTAAAGTTTATCAACTCGCGAAAAATCCAGTTTTCCGAGTCTTCGGACTCCTTGTGACCCCTTAATGCTAACTCGAAAGCACCACAAAAACGAATACAATTGATAATTAAATTAAGGATATACCTGTTTTTATTTACTTTCTCATTATGTTTCACAATTGACTGTTGATAGTGCGAACTTAATTGAGTTTGTATATTTACTTTCCCCAACATAGATAAAATCATTACAGCATTCACATGTTCCTTTGATTTTTCATGGTTTTTAATTTTGTCATTGAGATGAACAAGATCCGCAAGACCGTCCTTTAACCAGGAACAGTCTCCGCGAAAAAGAACAGACGGAAAACAGAAAAACGCATTTTTCTCGTCACAGCCACATAACCATTTGTTTTTTTTATACACTTCAGGGTTAAATTTCCGCCACCTATCAACTTTGGTACTTTGCTGTTTGTACACTATGTTTAATTTTGGCAAGGGCCTACCTAACTGCTTCACTTTCAATTTATCATCGTATGATAGTGTAGAAAACAGGAGAGCGCCTACCGAATTCATTATGCAACACTTAGAAAATCGTATTACGTACTATACACCACGATGAAAGCCACTCACAACTGAGCAACGCTGGCTGGGTGACAAGCTTAGCGTGTCACATGGGATACCCGTGTTCCGTTTACTCCCTCCTATACGAATGCCAAGGATGCGCGCGCACTCCACATTGAAACCAATGCTGCAGCTTAACCCACAGCGTGTGACACTCTGCGGCTGTAACTCGAAAGTAAGCCGTTTTGAAATTAACTCCGCTCGTTTACTTTTTTAAACATTGTTATACATATTTTAACAATAAATAACTATTCTCATTTTATTTTCATGCCACTGGGGAATGACATGTCACCGTGTCACTGCCCCTACGGCCGCCACTGATTACGTGTCAATCAAAAATAAAAATTGAAAGATTCGTGAAATTTTTAATATTTTATACCGATTTATTTTTCTTGTTGTTCGTAAATGAAAGCAGGCAGTATTCCACTCACTTCTCTTTTAGAGTAGTTTTCAAGTAATATTTTATGTAAATTTATGTGCCTTGCAGTTTATATACAGGGAAAATTGTTCTTATAGCTCAAATGAGTCATTTAAAAATAACTAGCCTGTATTATAAATTTGCTGTTCTTATTTTTTATTTCTCGTAAACACAAGGATCGCTTTCAAATCGGTGTATTATTTTATAGGTATAAAAAGCATAATTCTGTTTATCTTTCTTTTCTCTGCATATTAGTATCACTGCAAAGTTAGTGACGAGTACGTGGGAACATGGAATCTGGCATAGGTAGACATACTGACAGAATCATTCCATTATCATTAGCAGCTCTCTTTTGGGGGAAAACAGTAACTTTCTATTTTTTTTCCATACGACCGCACTATGTATGTTGCAGATATGTTGGTCTGCGCCCTGTTTAATGTGCCCTTTTACCCCTCCCCCATCCTCTCATCCACCAACTCAACAACTACTGCAACCACCAAAATTTGGAACCACCACCCGCCACTGCTCCATTGTACGCTCTCCGCAGATCAGAAATCTCAACTGTCTCAAGCAGGGGTTCAGTGGTTCTGTCTGGCTCAGAATAAAGAAAACGGAGATATCGCCCAACACCCACTGTTATGGGTACAATATACGGCCGACTTCGACTTGTCTGCGGGAAAATACAACTCGCCTACGTTTGACAGTTTTCCTGGTACTTCTATTATCACAGGATCACAGAGCAAACCAGGCGCAAATAACTCTTCCAGTCTGTGAACGTACAGGAGACATATAGTCAGCTGAAAACTAATGTCCTTGTATACTCTTTCACCCAAGCGCATATAAAGAATATACGGTATAAAACAGCATTTTCGATTTTTCTACATCGACGGGTAGCGTTACAGTAGGCACAATGCAATACAGATATTGCGTACAGACACAACATGACTGGATGGCCGCGATCACACTGCCTATCATGATGCAGGATATAGCCTACTTATTTTACAAAACTTCAACGGCAGAGAGAGAGAGAGAGAGAGAGAGAGAGAGAGAGAGAGAGAGAGAGAGAGAGAGAGAGAGAGAGGGGACGACGTTACAGTAGTCAAAAACACACGGGTGTTCACTGCAGATGGATACTAATAAGGTACTTGAAAATAATGAATCGAGTGTACTTATTTTAATATCGACAGTTTAATGGAAGATGACAAAATTCGAGTACCTATTGAGTGTAAAAGACCCTTCAAATCGTTTCGTACAGAAGACGGGATCCCGAGATAATGAACGTCTTCTGTACGATAACACCTGCTTACAAGGTGGATTACGAGGCAACTTTTCCCTCAGTCAACTGGTAGGACAGAACACAAAATGGTCCTCGCTAGAAATTCTACTAGTTGATGGAACAATTTATCCACAATAAAATACAATTAGCGACGGTTCTAGAACTTTTAATTGAGGAGGGGGCAACTAAGTACATGGAAACAACAACTTCTTCTTCATCCACCGAAATAGCTTGGAGGTTCCAGTCAAGGTAGGCTGCCAAGGTGAGCCGTACAGCATACATACAA
This sequence comes from Magicicada septendecula, assembly GCA_034769895.1. Classification (NCBI taxonomy): domain Eukaryota; kingdom Metazoa; phylum Arthropoda; class Insecta; order Hemiptera; family Cicadidae; genus Magicicada; species Magicicada septendecula. The sequence continues at coordinate 398,662,935 of CM068371.1, read as the reverse complement.
GTTATTTTTTTATTTTTCAACATTCTGCACTGGAGAGATGGAGGGGAAGAGGAGAAGGTGCACGCAGGAGGATTTGGATGGAATTAACACGGATTTGGAATCAAAGAGGATTCGAAGAAAACCATGGATTAGGTACCAATGGCTGGAGATCAGGAATTAAATGACGGCGAATGATGATTTAAGAATGCGCGGGTTCACATATGTGTGTGTGTGTGTGTGTACAAGAAAACGCTTTCGCTTGTTACCCAGAAAATCGAGATACGCACAGATTTTACTTCCATGTTCCCTAAGGAAATGGAAGTAAGTATGGTGATGGAAAAAAAAATCGTGTTCGAGATTATTGCAGATTCTGATTGTACTACACTCAAAACATGAAAAAAAGTCAATTTTCGAAAAGTGTCCGTCTATAGATTTTTTTCTATGGCAAACGATAACAGCCGCAAATTCAAACAGAATCGAATAATTTTTTGCATACAGCCCTGATTTGTAGAGTACTCAAGACCTATTGTTTTTGGTGAAGGTCGGTTAAGGGAAAGGGATAGTTTACCTGAACTTTTTTTTTTTTAATCAAGGGTAATTTTTTCTATGCCAAACGATAACAGCCGCAAATTCAAACAGAATCAACTACTCTTTTGCACACAGCCCAGAATTGTAGAGTTCTCAAGACCTATTGTTTTTGGTGAAGATCGGTTAAGGGAAAGGGGTAGTTTACCTGCAACGTTTTATGTTTTAACAAGGGCATTTTCTTTATTCTATGGCAAACGATAACAGCCGCAAATTCACACAGAATCAAATAATGTTTTGCAGAGAGCCCTGAATTGTAGAGTTCTCAAGACCTATTGTTTTTGGTGAAGATCGGTTAAGGGAATAGGGTAGTTTACCTGCAAGTTTTGTTTTAACAAGGGTATTTTCTATGGCAAACGATAACAGCCGCATATTCAAACAGAATGAAATGATTATTTGAATACAGCCCTAAATTGTAGATTTCTCAAGACCTATTGTTTTTGGTGAAGATCGGTTAAGGGAAAGGGGTAGTTTACCTGCAACATTTTGTTTTAACAAGGGTATTTTCTATGGCAAACGATATCACTCAAACATAATCAAGTAAATTTTTGCATGCAGCCCTGATTTGTAGAGTACTCAAGACCTATTGTTTTTGGTGAAGATCGGTTAAGGGAAAGGGGTAGTTTACCTGCAACGTTTTTTTATCAAGGGTAATTTTTTTCTACGTCAAACGATACAGCCGCAAATTCAAACAGAATCAAATGATGTTTTGCATACAGCCCTGTATTGTAGAGTTCTCAATACCTATTGGTGTTGGTGAAGATCGGTTAAGGGAAATGGGTAGTTTACCTGCAACATTTTGTTTTAACAAGGGTAATTTTTTATATGACGAACGATAACTGCCGTAAATTCAAACAGAATCGACTACGTTTTTACATATCTTTTTGAACTAAAGAGAACTCAAGGTCTGTTGATTTTGTTGAAGATCGGTTAAGGGAAAGGGGTTGTTTATCAGCAACGTTTTATGTTTTAAAAAGGGTAATTTTTTTATGACGAACGATAACTGCCGCACATTCAAAGAGAATCAAATATTTTTTTGCATGCATCCCTGAATTGTAGAGGACTGAAGGTCTATTGATTTTGGAGAAGATCGGTTAAGAGAAAGGGGTAGTTTACCAGAAACATTTTATGATTTAACAAGAGTAAAGTACTTAATTTTTATAAATAAATTTTTATAAATAAAGTATCCTGATAAGAAGCTCATAATAATCCACTGTAGAAACGTAGATGAAATATCTATAAAAGAAGAGGCTAATTGAACGGGGTGGGGGCAATTTTCTTGAAAATTATAATTGAAGGGAAGGGGATAATTTTTTATGTGTACTACGTTATCGGCAACAAAGTAGTTTTTTGTTAAAATTGCTTCCCGGGCTGTTTAGCCGTAGTCCAATGTTTTCTGCAAAACCAGACTTTTCTGCAGTGCCATCGACTGCCATCATCAGTGAAAATCGAGTGCGAAAACGTGAGGTGGTATACGTTAGTGACCACAGTACTGTGGTTAATGCTGAAGCAATAAGTAGAAAGACGTAGTTTCTATGGAAAGATTTCATTTCGAAAATGATTTTAAATATAAATCTTAGAACATGGAAGTCATGTATGGTTCTCCATACCGATATTTTAAGAGTCTACGTGAATGGAGAACTGAAGTTAGCGATAAGATATACTTTGGACGGGCAATCTGTTGCCGAGACTTACGGAAGGATCGACGTATCTTTTTGGAAAATCAATTAAAAAACCCCCGGGGACTCCAGGATTGACTGGGCCGACGTTCGGCACACTTGGCACGCCCAAAGGTCATTCATATCTGCATCTGTTGTGGCAAGAGGAACGAGAGGTAAACAAAACGCAATTTCACTGAAACTTTTATATCAAATTTTCTTCATTTATTCAACAAAAACATCATTAATTTAAAATTATATAACATAAAATATTATCATATGTTACAAGTCTAATATAAACAAATTTATTTATCTTTAAAATTACATAATACTATTCACACACACACACACACACACACACACACACACACACACACACACACACACACACACACACACACACACACACACACACACACACACACACACACACACACACACACACACACACACACACACACACACCTTACAAAATGCGATAACTTTAAATCATAACTTTTGTTTTAAACAACAGAATAAATTCGATCTAAACATTATTCCATTTTGAATACGATTAAAAGTGCATTAATTATTTTTTTTATACAATTGTATGTTGTTATCAAATCAGGTTAGGAACTTTGAGACTTGCAAAGCAACTGTTTGAATGTAATTGCATGCGTATACCAAAAAGACAAAAAAAAAAGATTAACAATTTATTACATAAACAGTGACAATAATACGCAAGTGTAAATGCTTACATTACTAATTCAGGAGCTGAAGTCAACATCACAGCTTCTCAAACTATACAAAACAAGTAAATAAATAAATAATAAAAACTCTATCAACACATAAAAACGTTTCATAACTCCGCGTTTTATGATATATTTTAAAATACACTAAAGAATTGTACAATATTATATACACATAAAAAAGATCAATATTTTACATTACAAATAATTCTTATCATTCATTGTGATAAACTGACTCTCTCTCTCTCTCTCTTTCAGTCACTCACAACACTCGCATGCATTAACTCAATAATATATTTGGGACATTCCACGTCAAGCGGCCTTACGTATAAAAAATAATTTTCCACATACGCCCATTTCTTTTTGTTGCTCATGCTAGAGCATTTAAAAACACCTGGAAATTAATTTTGTATTTAATTTTTAAATTTCGTAATGTTTTCTGATGTGTGCAGAAAACAACAGTAATATGACTGAAATATGTACTTGTATTCTATTTATGGAGAGTAAGAGTAGTCAACTTGAAATACCAACAACTGAACAGAAGTTATAACACTGAGTACATTAAAATGTAGGGTTGTTAAGTTTCAGCTTAAGGTGAGACTCGAATCTTGCTTATCATTAAGATAAAAACAGTACAGTAGTTAGATTACAAATGTTACAATCAGAAGTGATCATATTTGTTTTGGTCTATTTTTCAACATTCGGTACGTTATTAAGTTTTCCAGTCTGCTAGGCAGTGGCCATGGTGACGGACGATCTCGGTTGCGTGGTAACAGAGATCTGAATTGCCCACGTAAGGACTGAGAGCAAGGTTTGGTGTGCACAGCAAAAAGTTTCCAAACGTAATGAAACGCGACATATTTGTTTCTTCGTGTGTCACTTCGGCTTGAACAAATATTTTCGAATTGGCCACTGCGCACTGGCTGACACAAGACGAAACAAAAGTGATGGCACATGACGACACACAATGAAACAAATTTTATGTCTTCCCGACTCCCACGTTTCGTCTGTTTGTTTCACGTTTCAAGAAAACTACACCACTGCACAGACGCAATATAGGACACTGTCCAATCTTATTGTACATTCTGAACTGTGATACTGTTTTGTTCTTTAGTGTTTAGTTCTTGTACAACAGACCCACAACTTACCTGAGTGGAAGGAAAAGCCTTTGTTCTGGTGGAATGCCTTTTTCCCAGTTGGTATTCTGTTTCCTGATTGAATCTTCAATCATTTCAAGAATGTAGTCAAAGCTTTCTAAGCCTACGCGTGTGAAGCTGGAAAATTTCTCTTCTAAAGAACTGTTCTTTTTTTTTATGACAGGATGAACTCAGTATCTCCTACTTGAGGATTCTTCCTGGTTAACCAGCCACAACCAAGAAGTTATATTAGTTAATATGTCAGTATCTAATAAATCAGTACTACTTGCCGCCATCGCGAAGAATGGAAAGTTTTTTGATTCCATGTGTTTCAATATGTTCTGTTTCATTATGTTTCGTAACATTTTGTGTCATGCTGTGTGCGCCAAACCTAATGACTCATCTCCTAAACTGTTCCCGCATCACTGAGGATAGCCGCGTTTGTCAGACAATACAGACCGCCTTAGACCACTGCACCTAACAGCCCAGAAACGTTTGTCAGACAATACAGACCGCCTTAGACCACTGCATCTAACAGCCCAGAAAACTTTAGCAATATTGACACTGGCAGGAAAGGCTTACGTTGTTTTATTTTTGACACATTTATTCCAGTTTTCATTTATTTGTAAATTATGAAATGAATTTCCTTTCTAAATTTACGATTTCTATATTCACACGATACAATACGTATTTTGATAATGGGCACGACTCCTGTTCACGGGCCTTGGCTAAAAGCCCATTCACATTCACTTCAACCAATCAGAATATTTTTTTCTTTACACAAACTCTCAACTAGGCCTACTCTCCGTAAATAGAATTTAAAGTACCTGTCATACTCGTAACACGCATTAAAATATCTGAACGACATAAAAAGTAAACAGTCTATCCGTTCAGAACTTGCTATTCAGAGTTACTTAAACACAGAAATAGTAATTGTTTCACCCCCCCCCCCCCGACGACACGTAACGAGAAGTACATTCAAAGTCATTTTCCACTGCCTACCAGATATGAATTTGAATTTGCCAGATCTAGTTTATCTTAAACCTCTTTAACAATAAAGCAGATATTTAACAGACCTGTTAACAATGGAATGTTCCGTTTACTGTTTGCAATGTATAATGTTATAACAGATTTAATATTTCTGTACAATAAAATATGCAGTTTCACTTATACAGCTGATACCGTAAACAAAATTAGATGTATACGCTATCACAATCTATAATGTTTATCACTGTTATTAGAAAACGACAGATTTGATAATTCTTTACAGTAAAAACACGCAGTTTGCAATTATTATTACTGCTGCAACCAAAATAACATGTACAGACTATAAAAAATCACTGCCATCGTATACTCAAAGTACAAGACGGTCATAATCACTACGAGTTCATATGAATGATGACAATGAAGGAAACCGACTATTCTTTTACTATGTCCATCCTAGAATATAAACTACATTTCATTTTTACGCTGACCTTTTATTTCGTGTACATAAAGACTCTTTTGCCGTTGTAACATCAATCAAATTCAAAAAAATGTTTTGTAACACACGCCTTGGTTTTTATTAATTTTACTGCGTTTTCGCTAAATCAAAATAACATTATGTATGACCCCTTTCTATACTCTACAATGGAGACATTCATATACAGGTGAACATTTTTAATATCCAAGATCGTACTGCAGAGAACAAATAGAGACGGACTGCTCATCTGAATAGAATGCCCTTGCGTAAGGAAGTTTGGCAATACAAGCCTGTTGGACAGCGAAGTATAGGATGACCTAGAAAGCGTTGATGACGTGTATATATTCCTATAGGAGCAGAGCAGGTGATTATCCTAGTCCCTGACAGTAAAAGAAAAAAAAAATGCCCCATTTCTTTAAAAAGTAATTCAATATACTGTGGCTTTCAATCTTAATTTGAAATCTGGCAACGCTTAGGAGCGCAAAAAAATAAAAACATTATTAAAAGATATAAAAAAAAATGTATTTGTCCAACGGACACTAAAGGCGCCCATGCTGAGTACTAACCGAAAAGAAGAACAGCTGCCGAGTGGAAAGGTTTTCATGATATCGGTGGTTTGGTATTAAAACTGTAAAACCGATGTAATTTAAAGTTTAGTTCATCATGCATCACTATTTAAAATAATCTGTCGCTTTAAACGTTATGTTTATTAATGAACTGATTTGTAAATACAACAAATAAAAAAAGCGAAACGGACATCACGAAAAAAAGAATAGTCGTAAACATGTGTCAGTTCGGTTCCATGCACAGATTAGTCGGGCCGCGGGTTCAAGCTTGCATGTCGGAACAGGCAAGCATTTTATCTCGATGCAGGCACGCAATTATACTTTTATCGCTGACACAGTAGGCTATGCTAGATTAAACGTTTCAATGAGTCATAGACGATTTCCAAAAAGAAAGTAAATTTTTGTGGCAAAATATAGCAGTACATGGACTCAGCTGCGTGATGAGAGGGGGGGGGCACAGATTATTATAATCCATTCACTTTTTCTGTACAAGGTGTAGGCCTACCTAAACAAAACGACACACGGTCATAATTTCAACACATTATCTGTTGGAAATGTTAAACAACTAAGGGTAATGCCACAAGTACTAACAACGTATTCGTTAATAACTTATCGGGGATTAGTTTTATAAAGGTGGGGCGGGGTGGTCTTCAGGATATCAAACAACTTTTTTTGTAAGAAAACAAAAACCATAGCGTATTTAAGTACGGATCAAATCAGAACGAAGACTGGGACAAACAACAAGAAATGTTTGGTTGGGGCATTTCCTCCAAGCATCGTTGGGGGCTTTAGTACAACTTCTATAAAACTGGGTTATTAACGCGGACGGGTTCGAAATTCTCTAACAAAAAAAAGAAACGCATTAAATGAACTAACGTTATCCTGAGGGTTATTGAAACAAGACTATACATTTCGTTAACATCCATTAAAAGCAATTCAAAACGGTTTAGTGTAGCTTATGTTGGAAAACATAACCAGTGTAGCTGGTTGAAGAAAACAACAAATTTGCACAGCGTTGCTAACGCTGTTAGCTACAGACGACAATAGTTCGATTAACGACACAAACGCAACGGCATTGTTTGCAGTGGAACAATGAACACGACACTGGCTGAACAATGCAAGTAAACAATCGACATTATCGTAACGATTAAACCGATCCAGCTGTGACTGTATCGAACTCCTGGTAAATCTCAACGTGAATCAGGTCCACTGATGACAATCTCATGTTTATTCTACAAAACTTCCAGTGTTTGTAAATTTCGCAGTTTCACGTCCATACTGTAATCGGGATACGAGTGTAGTCATGCAAAGGACTGGAAAGCACGAATTTCACATGGTCGAGATTCGATTACAAGCCTACACATTAACAATCTGGTTTTTGGTTTCAGGGTTCAAAACAACGCTGTGATGAGCCGTACCGCTTCTAAAGCAGGGCGTCGTGGGTTCCAATACATCTGAATGGAATCGATTATCCACATCCAGACAGACTCTGGGTTGCCCAGTCCTAATGATACTTAGCCTCACAGGCAGTCCGGACGAAGTTCTGGCCACACTGCTCTAGTTTGGATCTACTTGAATACGTATTACGATAAGTTAAGAATTAGTCGGGGGGGGGGGGGACCATACAAAAAAGTCGGTGTTGTAGCCAGCTGCCACCTGCACGCTTCAGTTACTGATTACTACCAGTTATCAGATCCTCATTTCCACAGGTTGAGTCAAGGTGGAATCTAAAAAACGCACCCCGATTTTATGGTGCGCTCGGGGAATCGAACCCGCGGTCTCGTATACAAGTGGTAATTGTAACTTTTATTCAAGTTCAATTCAACATCGCTTCATTCATACTGTATTAATAGAATATAATTACACAGATTATATAAATAAAAAAATGCCTGATACTGACAGAAACAGTATATTGATATAAGGGTTAAATACTGCAGAACTGAAGCAGTATATATCACCTCCGACTGGATACAATCTGTTACCAATCATAACATAAATTAACTACTCTGAAAATATGAATGTTGCAAATTCTAAAAATTAAATATTTATTTGTTTAGTATGAATTATTGTTGTAGAGTTGTTTCACTTTAATTTTAAAAATCGTTTTTCTTTTTCTCTCTCTGTGTGCACACTCTTAGTTAATAAACGTTTTCAGTTAAATCTATAATAATATGGGTATGTTCTTTAATTTCATCGTGTGTAAATGCACACTGGTTTGAATAGTGTGTCAGGATTCATCCACTGAGTCTACACAAAATAAAGGGGGCAGTCGTCATAACCTCGGAGTGGTGGTTTTCAAACTTGTAATGCAGAGACGCAATTTATTGTAGAAGCTAAGCATAACAGCAATTACTCAGCATAAGAAGTAAATGCAATTACACATAATAGTAAATTAATTTAATAAGCACTTCATTACTTAGAGTCAAATCTGCAAACCAATAATAAAGGCAAAACCACATTTTGTAAGTCAGTTCACAACAAAGAACAAATAATAAAAATCTTCACAGTGATAATCAAAACACTGTTAATAGTTACAACAACAACAAAAATATTTTTTAACAGGGTCAGCAATCATAATAATTGTAAGCTGCATATTTTGTCGTCTCACTTATAAATAAAAACAAATACAACAAAAAAATATACTATTTACATACAGTATATTCAAAATACATTGTGCAAGATAAGTAACTATTAAAAACCTCTCAATAATATTATTAACATAGCTTTGGTAAATGTATGTAACTCTGATGGCATAATTAACACACACACACACACACACACACACACACACGCACGCACGCACGCACGCACGCACGCACGCACGCACGCACGCACGCACGCACGCACTATGTACCTGTACACAATAAAGCATCATACATTAAAGCATTCACTTTGTCTATACATACTTTTCTTCACATTTATATTTGTATGGCTTCTGTATCACTTTTACAATGAAATGAGTACATGATAAATTACATTTAACAGCAGCAAATTTTTTTTTATTATGTATATATAATCTATAAGCAAATTTCTGTTTGTTTACTCTTACAACAATATGAACACCTTAAAATGTTTAACTTAATAGAATTCTTCTTGGCATATTAAATTAATAACAACAACAAATTACAAAAAGTCAAGAAATGTTCACTTGTCGACTTGTGCAGTCAGAACATTTAATAACAAAGTTTGTTGGTTAACAACCATGTTTTATTAACATTATTAAACAAAATACACAAGTTCTCAATTTTAACTCGACTGTTTGGCTACTCTTTGGGAAATCATGCCCTCATTTGCATCTCACAGACCCCAACTGGTTTTGAGACTGATTCCCGCCCTAATAAATAGAACGTCAGGAGGCAAAACTGAGGGGGCAAAATTTAGGGAAAAAATTCTCGTGGGATATTAAAGAGATTTTAACCAACATCTGAATATAGAGTTCGGTTTTGGAAATTTCAAAATGTTGAAACGCTGAGTCCCAAAAATAGACCAATATAAAAATTATACAATTCCATGCCTGGTAACAAATTAAAGAGAATGTTAATAAAATCAGAATAAATGGTTTGGTTTTGGAAATTTCAAAATTTTAGTACATTAGGGCCTAAAAGAGGATTAAGAATGAAAAATTTCCATGTCATGTCGAATGTAGTGACTTCTATGAAATTTTTTAACTTCAGGGCCACCACAGGCTAAAAATGGAAATCAAAATTTTGAAAATTTGAAAAAATCTATGTGAAGAATTTTATTCAAAAATAAGAACTCAGCATCTTTAATACCAATTTGACGAAATACAATCTGTATGGCAACTACAGTATAAAAATAATTTCTTTTTATCTAATAATACAGGCCTACCTATGTATTTCAACCAAAATAGTGGACGAGTTCTGTAGCTCAGGGAGCTTGTTATTAAATCAAGATATGTATTCGCATCAAATGTGAAATACATAAGTGGCTAGCAAAATATACATATTAAATTGTACATCCACCATGAACATGTATGTAATGCACATGCATCTACATATTCACACTTTGTTGTTAGTGAAATATTTGGGAATAAATTTAGTAATAACACACACACACACACACACACACACACACACACACACACACACACACACACACACACACACACACACACACACACACACACACACACACACACACACACACACACACACACACACACACACACACACACATTATTAGAATTACTGATGACATCAAGGATAAGAGTTTACATAGAGTGTACAGCACGATGTTATTATCAAACCACGTTATTACCCATCACATGTTAAAAAAATCAACAACAAAATGTTAACAAATATAAATTAACTTATATACATATAACGTATTCAAAATAGTTATTTGTGTTCGTGCATATCAATACCCACTCAGTATATTTATATCCTTGCAAAAGTAAACAAGCAGAAATTTTCTTAACTGGCTGAATGACAAATGTCTCAAGTGTTCAGTCAATTTGGTGTATCAGAGCATCAATTTGGTGTTTTGTCAGTTTCACAGACAAAAATACATGAAATCCACAACATTATGATAAATTCTAAAAAATAGCTTTTATGACACTTAGCAGGAGAATGAACTTAACATTCATTTTTATTATAAAAGATGTCTAGGTTATTTCTACGCAAAATTAAATACATACTTCCTTTTTTTACTGCCTAAACAGCCTATCTATAAGGAGCTAGGCATGACACACTGCTTTACTTGTGTGTACGGTCTGCATTGGCCTACACATAATGGTAGGTAAATGAGCCATTTGACATACAGGGAAATTAGTGTGGCCAGCATTACACTTTAGCCACCCATTATAACATCAGTTTCTCATTTCCACACAAACTAAGTCAACCTGGGGGCTGAAAAGTGAGCCGTGATCTTACGGTGTACCAGGGAACCAGACACAAGGCCTCTAAATTTGCTGCCAGGTGGTCACACCCAATGGTCCATTTTAAGTCCCCTATAACAGATTATTTCTAAAGGACTTCTTTGATAAGGAGATTCCAAATTATGCAAAATGAATACTTGTAACATTCACTGGGACTGTAAAGTTTGTCTGCATTATACAAGTTTCCACATAATTCAGGCTTTTCTTTGAGCAAGTGTTACTGCATTTGTAGGTGAATGGTAAAGATATATCTGAGACTGTCAAGAAAGATTCTTCCCTACAGAGCCAAGACAATGGCTAGGCCTACCATAAAAAAAAACAAGTCTAAAGTTTAGAAAACAATAGCAAGACAATTTAATCAAATGACAGACAACGTAAAAGTTTATAAAACATGGGAGGACATACTGGAAAGGATACATTAAATGAGCCAGAAATGAATGATTAAATAACCAAAGACTGCAAATCTACGAACGTTGTAATTCAGTAAAAGTTAAGAATAGGACGAGAGCTGGTCATTACTTGAACAGATTACTATAAACAATGTAAGGATAGGCAGCAATCTTTTTATAAGAGAAACAGAAAAGAACACACTTTCAACAAAAATTTTAGCAGCCTATTTTAATACATAACTATTAGGCTACTTCGACAATGTCAAGTGAACATCGTTTCAATAGTATCAAAGAGACAATTAAATGAATGACATATCAGTCCTTAAAATGCTTTTAGCAGCATACTCTCAATGATAAGAAAGTTGTGCAACAATACATTCATTAATGCCAACATTATAATCTTAAAATTTCTGAAATACTACATTACTGATTAAAACGTTATGTACTGCAAACTTCATTCAACCAACTTAAAACATAGATAAAACACTATCTTATTCACGACACCATATATAGTAATGTAAATACTGCACATGACTAATTCCTTTTTATACTTGTAACATGTCGACTTTTTATCTTTACAGAATGGATAATATGTCCACTTCAGACGATAAGAGTAATCAGTAGAAACAAAGGTGGAATGTAGCCGTTTAATGTTACATTCTAAACTTGAATCTGAGTGTTTATTATAATTTGATTAAGAAAGGGGAAATATTCAAATAATCTGTAAAATCAGAAACAGCAAAGCGTTTGTGACTTTGACATTCTGTTTTCATCACTGTTTACCAACTTTTTACTACTACAAATGATTGTTTTGAAGTTCATCAGGATGCAAAGATACAACACTAAAGTATATAATTAGAATATACAATTAGAAAACTAACGGAAGAACAGTATTCAGTAACTTTAAGTGGCATGGACATGCACTTTGAATGACACAAGGTATATAAGAGTCCTAGAAAGTAAATGTTATAGCAGAAAAAGAAGCAAATGACGACTGTTCTGGAAAGAATTTGTACATAAAATTGTAACTGAGAGGTGGATGAGAGAGAGAAAACAAAATTATGAATATCTTAAACAGAGAAGAGCACTGGAAGCATTCTAGAATATTCCTTAAAATTTATTTAGAATGTCTTCAACATTATTGTTTAGTGTTTGAAATGGTTAGATCCAATTAGACCCTCATCCTTGTAAATTGCCACGATAAAAGATGGAAAATGTCTGACAAAAATTTTCTGCAAGAAATTGGTCTCTTTCTTGTAAAACTATATTTCATTAATGACTTTCATAAGAATTTGTACACAATTTATAATAAATATTAATAGCTGTCTGAAACCAAACTCAAACCAGTTGTTCATGTACCCAAAGCCAAGATATTATTTTCCTTACTTCCCTTGATTTTTACTTTCCTCCATGATGAAGCTTGACATAGAGTATTATACTCCTCTCAATCACCTGAGTACTTCAGTTTCCATTTTTGTCACTGCTAGCCTCATCTAGTCAATACCACTGCCTCTCATCTTTACTGAGCATATGAAAGACCTAAACATTTTTGTAATGATCTCAACGTTCTTCGTTTACACTACTACTCAAACTGCATGACAATAATATATGCCCAAAAAATCCAAATGAAACTGAACAATAACATCATACAAACAACATACCTAAGTATTATATTGATAAGGTAATGTGACAACTGATAGGAGGTTAAAGGGTCAAAAATTACCCTCTAGCTGCAAACTTGACACATTTTACTTGGAACAACAAACTTCAAAGACAGATACCAAGTTAGAATATTTAAGTCTGTAATAAAACAAATAATATCATAATATGCTGTGGAAGCGAGATACGATAAGTGAAAACAAAAACCAACAGAAATTAAGGTATAAAAAAATATGCAGAAAGACCACCCAAGACTGTGAAAAGCTATTGTGATAATAGAAGACGATACAATATAGACTACGCGACATTGGAAACTGGATAAGGATATGAGGCCAACTGCGTGAGCATACTGATAGAATAACAAAAACCTGCAGGGACAAGAAAAAAGAGGCACAAGAAGAGAAAAAATGAAATGGTTTCGTCTGGTTACTGAATGAGCCAAAAGACCTACGTACTAATTTTTACTTAGTGTGAAGCTTATGGTTAAGCTGGTGAGTAGCAAAGGCTTCATATAGTGTAAAGTCTGCATCATACATGGTTCTGAACTATGTTCAAACTTATGTTTTCATTAATTTAACTGTAGGCCTACTAACTAGTTTGATTTCTTTTGACTAAGTGTTGGTTTCGGTCTATTATAGGCCTATGATACACATGGCCATTAATGGATAACAGCTAACAAAGGAACTGTAAAAAAAAACAGATTCTAGTACAAAAGAAATCCACGTTTTGTCTACACGGATATGCTATCGCTTTTATTTACAAGACTCTATTACTAATTTAACACCGTTTCTTGTGTGATAAAGTGTCTTATATTGATAAGTGCCTTTGAACTGCGCACAAATGGACTGTGTATTATGAACTGTATCTACATTTAAAATAATAAATTTGCTAAAACCAAATAATCATGTTAAAACTCAATTTTTTTTAACAGTTCATAAAGCACATTATCTTTTAGTAATCAAATAAAACAAGTTCTGTATTGACTTTTATATTTTTTTCCCAGCCAATTTCTCAGTTAAAACAGAACACAGAAGTGAAAACTATATATGATTAAATGATATTTTGCATAACATTTACAAAAATGTTATTTTTTTATCATAGGCCTATGTAACTTTTATTTTTACCGTTTTGTGTGTGTGCCACTCAAACAATTTTCTCATAAGAGTTAGATGGCAATAGTGTCTTTCCTATCTAATCAACTGGCCAACACAGAAAGGAAGAGACAAAACAAAAACTGAACAGTATATTTAACACAACCAAAAAAAATGAAAAAGTAGGCTATTCACAAAGTGCAATGGTGACCATAGGTCAAGTAGAACTTACATAATCCACATCGGGTTACGACAGCTGTATGCAGATGTACATTGAACAACCTTTATTTTTTGCGTTGTGTGAACATAAACATGACCAAAACAACACCCTACTAATTATTATACATAGGCTACAGGCACATTGCAATAACAGACAAAAGTGGAGTCTGTCTGCAATACCCAATGCTGACACCTAAAACCTATCCCGAATGAAAAATCTCCTATATTTCAAGTGGCAAATGATTCTGAGGGAAAAAAAATTAAAGAAATTTCGACGAAACCGAAACATCGAAGCATGATAATGTTTTTAGGCTTCTGAAACGTAAAATGTGCATATAACAAACATATTTACTATATAACAAACATTATCATGTTAAAACGACAAGAGACCGAAGATTTCTAGACTGTGGGGAATCGAAAGCGTGGAAGTGTTACATTTTTGTGGTATGAACCCCAGCCTAAAAACCAGTGTCTATTATGTTAAAAAACCAGTGTCTGGTTACCTGGGCTTTATTTTATAATAGTTATATATTTTATCTTTAAATTCAGTGTCAAAGTTGTAACAATAACAAAAAAAAAGAACGGTATTTATAAAAATATAATTATGAATCACAGACGTCCCAACAGTGTTTAACAGTATGGAACTCACTACTCAACAACTTCCTAAACTTTATAGTAAATATGGCTGTAAATATTAACGATTCTGATGTTCAATTCAAGAGCATAGCCTACATATAGAACTCATTAATGTATGGAATTTGTTGCAAGATACCAACTGGAATCTTAGTTACAATTGAGCACAATACAGAACTATGCTTAATGATCAAAATGTGCCAGTTTTTTATATAGTGGACACAAAATGTATTCAAGAAATGTTACAGGCTACAATGGTTTTTCAAAACCACACAGAAAATTTATTTTCCCAGCAAAAATTATAAAGAAGTGGCAAAAATTATAAAGAAGTGGCACAAGATTTTCTTGGGCGAGTGTCTGACTGCAATAGGTTTATGTTGTACCAAGGCAGTTTTGTCATGTGAAGAAAAGGTATTCAATTATAAAGTGCTAATGAAGGTAAGAAATCGGGGTAATGATATATTATCATAAACTTATAATAGGCCCAAGTATAAAATTATCAATATAGACCTAACAATAGTTCTTCACTTCATTTGGGATGCAACAGGCAACCGTCAGTCCTACAATAATTTGGATAAGACTTTCTACATTCAAAATTAGTTGTGTTATACACAAGCAGAATTCTCAAGAATCAAAATGTGGGCCACACCTGTGAAACCACCAAATACCAAAATCATTTTCAAAAATGTGCTCTGATATTTTTATATTGCTATTCAAACTGTTCCAATTGTCAATTTGTCTTGATAAATACATTCCAATAATATCTGATAATAAACAATTAAACACTATCATTCTCACACAGACAAAATAAATTTTACAACCTGTAGGTTAACATTTCTATATACATCCATTTTGCTTGTGTTTTTACTGACTGAAGAATTATATAAATAAGTTTATATATGCCTATGTGTATGAAGATATTTGATATTTTCTTTATAAGTAAAATTTACACGATTGGAATAAAAAAAATGTCCTATGAATATTTTATAAAGGTTACAATCACACAAAATAAGTGTAGACTTGCAAAAGACAGCCAAAACTGTTGACCTATAAAGAAATCTTAGTTAACGAAATATTAAAACTTGAACACTAATTGAAAATGGTGTTACCAGCAGTCTCAAAAACCTATCTATACATTTTACTAATATTTAAAATTAATGATGGATTAATTTAATAACTAGTCAAGTTAATTTAATATACAGAGTCAGGTGTCTTCTGCAAAGTCCGCTGCATTATAATTATCGTTGGTATTGTGTTCACTGCATCACACAGCTGTATTTTGGAGAACACCGATGTTTAATAATTTGTATAACATACTGAAAGACTTAGCTTCCTCTATCTCCTTACTTGTCATAGAATTTGCTTATTCTCTGTTTAAGAAGCAACACAGATTTTATAAGTAAATAATATAAAGAATATTTAATCAAAATTTGCATTTAAAAGGTGAAATAAAATTTTGCTATACAGTATTTACAATTACGGTATCCCACAATTACTTTGGGCTATATGTATACTATATTAAATTTAACATTAGAAAATTCTATTGTTCTGAATCAAATCTGGTGACTCTAACCCTTTGTTTGTAATGGTATTCTTTCAAGTAACTTTTTAGGCTTTTTGGTAAACGCAGTTGACTGACACCGTCGTAAGTAGCGCGGCTACAAACAACGGCTCTACACAAATGTTGCAGCGGAAACGGAAAGTTTCGGTGCAACGGGATTGTTAACATTGGTTCAAAAAACATGCAGCATGATGGATCCTTATAGTGCTCAATAAGGCCACAAACTGTAGATGAAGAAAACACCCCAGGATCATGTGAATCAAAACTAAACCTATGGTTCCATTGCTCAATACGAGCGTGAAGTGATCGACCATACTTACGGAAACTGACGGAGAACAAATACTCCTCTTGTGCAGAGTCCCTCAGCAGAAACGTCCCTTCTGGTCGGCCTTCCAGCAAACGCTCCGCTTCATATCTGTCCATTTTCCCCCAGTAGAAAGAACACGATGTAATCTGAAGAAGATCAGGTACAAGACAATGGATGTAATCCACTTGTGTGTGGACGAGGCGCTGAGAGGCGTCGAATCGTGAAAGGGCTGTCAGAGCTGCTGAATGGAAGAGTGCTGTCAGATTATCAATTGTCAGTTCCGGAGGGCACACTAACTGTATATGCTGGCCGGGTCGGAAACCAGGTGGCGGTTCAACACCTTCCGCGATTTCACGTGCACGTTCTAGCCTAGCTCGTTCGTCACAATCCTCCATTGGATAATCGTCGGGATTAAACTTCGATAAATCAATCACTGGCCTTGTTCGTAGAATACAATCGCGCTCTTCATCACCACTTCCAGAATCACTGCTAACACTGGATTCGTTTTTTCTCTGTTGAGACGACGACGATGCGGATGAAGATGCTTCAAACACTACACCCGCTCCAAGATGATGGTCCTCAGTCCGCCTGTAACCGGTACAAACACAAGCGTCACAGCCTATATTGGCTTCAGCAATGTCAGTCTCTGAGCCACCAACACTACTATTACTTCCGCTTTTTAACCGTGCACAATTGAACCTTAAAACCCAATGATTGCGTTTCTTTTTACCACTACCACCAGACGAATCTTTTGACCGCACCAACTTCTGTGACCTCTTCTGTCTTGGAGTCTTTGATGCGTTTAACTTTGTAGCAATATTGGAACACGCCTGGCCCTCACAATGTGAACCACATGGCAAATCCACTCTCTGATTTGGTACACTCAAAGAATTTTCTACTAATATTTCATTACCATTATTCTCTTGGGTTCGAGCACTGTCTGAACTATTACTGTAAATACTTTCAAAGTGCTCGTCCAACCCGATTGCATTCTCATTGTTTCCGTTATTATCACTAACAGAATTATGTTCCTGCAGCACCGCTGGGTTTGAAATATTGTTGCTTCCACAATAGTTTCCGCCAGTTATAGAAATCGCAACTTCATTTATTTCTTTATCTTCCATGGTTCCAAAAAAGCTTCGTAACTCACTGAACCTCTGGCCCATTATCATTCCACACGATACCAAATGGGCCTATGTAGCAGCTGCCCAGATGTTGTTATTAAATACATCATTACTATTATTAATAGCCTAAGTATTAAACTCACTACTACGTCCAATCAAGGCACATTATAATTTTCACAAACTGTTATTACCATATTTTAAATAAATACGAAGTTGCTTTTTTGATACCAGAAGGACTCAAATAAAACAGCTATAAACACTCACTAGATTTCAAGCACTGACGTTATTTTTCTATTTGATATCAACACAGTACCAAGTACGTACAAAACATTATCAAAACCACAAGGAATGACTTCCAAGCGACTCGCACGAGACAACGTATGAAAATAATCCACACAGCACAGCTATCGCCACTTCGTCGATCACTTGACACCCATTATGGAAACATAACCACGGCCTTGTGAATTTCTATTACAAAGTTGGTGGCTTCAGTTGCATTCAATATATAAACATATACAGTAAGGTACATAATACTACAATAGTTTATATTCATTTGATTTTATATTATTATCGTCAACTATGTACAAATGTATTTAATGTACCCAAAATTCTTTAAAATATACACTAAAATAATACTTAATGTTAACAGTAGTCCATAATCAAATTCGCTAAACAACAGCTGATATAGAAATTGTGGCAACAATAAATACAAGGTTTCAAACAAGTGTTTCCTCGAGTGCTGCACACCTGTTAGTAATGTTTTTGAAACTGTGATTTAAAAAACCGTATATTTTGTAATGTAGCTGAAAAATAGTGTTTTTTAATCCCGGATGTAGTTCCACAGAGATTAAAAATGCATTTTTTAATACTGTGATAGTGTAACTTCAAGTGATACTAATAAAAATTTCATTGATCATGGGCAGTAAGCCGAAATATTTTTTTAAATTGATTTGTTGTGTAGTGGCGTTGATATTTTTCTGTGAATTTTTAGTGTATTATGTTGTATTATATCAGGTAAGATAAAAATTATCAAATGGCCCAAGTAGTAAGCTATATATAAGCTATGTATAATCTTGCATGTATTTCAGTTTCTTGTCAGTGTATTTAAATAGCATTTAAAATTAATTTTAATTACAAACCAGTAATATAACACAGTATTGTAGTAAGTCTTCATCTTTTTTTAAAAGTCTTTATTGACATTATTTACTAGTCCCTGCTTGTTATGTAAACCAAATAAAGATATATTTAAAGCACTGTGCACACAAGTTTAAAAGTCTGTAATCTGTATATATGAGCTCAGTAGTACAAAAGACTGAGATTGCTACAGGACATGAGCATTCTAGTGGGTTAAGATACTGCAACACGTAACAAGAAAATGTGAATTAATTGTATGCATGCATCAAGAAGGCCTATTTACTTTTGTTGTGAAAATACAAATGTAAGTTTAACATTAACTTATGGTGATATTTGATAGATTACCAAACATTCCAGCTATATATTGTCTTTTAATAGAAATGAACATATAGGCTAAATACAGAGGGAACTACCTTGTTCAGGTCACAGTCATTAGAATAAATTCTGGTTTTGCGTTTTCCATGAAACCTGTTTAAAACTCTACATTATATTCATCAGAATACATCAGTTTCATCCTGAATATTGTCCTGATAAACCCTATGTGGTACTCCACCATTAATTCCACCATATTTTCATAATTTGTCTCTGATATTTTCAGTATTATGTTATACTTGAAGTATTGTGTAACTGGCTTATGCTTATCTTTTATTGCATTTCTATAAATTGGCGCAAAGATCTGAAGAACTAGTCATACAAAACCTAACTGTTTTTAATTTTTTACATATCTATTTTTTGTGTAGATTGCTGTTTGAAAATTGAGTAAGTAATCACATTATTATTATAACTAACCATACCTAACCTTTTCTTAGTTGAGCAAACACATTCCTTTGTTGGGGGTAACCCTAAGAAAAGAGAACAGTGGTGGTTGTTAAGCTTGTTGCAGTCTTACATAACAGGCGGGTTTTCCAAGAAAATTAAAAAATTATTTAAATTAAAAAATGTTAATTTACAAATATGCATAACAAGCAATAATTATTATCATGTATTCATCACAAATCAGTGGGTTGTGGACAGCATTGGCTGCTAATTCAAGTTTCCCACTTAAGCATGATTGTTGCTGATCGAGTGCAACAGCGACATGAACACAGCATGAAGTGTTCCTTTTAATTTTCCCAATGCCAGTTAAGCACAATTTAGCTAGTTTAAAACAACAATTAGCTCACATGTTTATCCTTTCTGCTACTTCCGTGCTGTATTCATGTACATTTACACTGCTCGCAGTGGTCACATATATGAGTTGTGTTAGATTATTCATTCTTGGATTTTGTTATCCATGACGTATCTGTTGATTAACTAAATATAAGTACATATATCGCTACCGACTCGGAACACAGAGAACAATTGTGTTCCGAGTCGGTAGTGATGTACTTATATTTAATTATACATTCAGTGTTTAATGATACTTCTTCAATTTTTGTGTTCTTCTTTATCATCATCATCTTCTTCTTCTTGTTCATTGGTGCAACAGATGCATGTAGCCGCCCTTGGCCTGCTCAATCAATGTCATTTATCTATATCGGTCCTGAGCAAGGGAAATGATTATCCACAGCTGTTTGAGAACACTCAGGATATTGTCTCTCCACTGACTCAAAGGCAGTCCTCTAGGTTGCACTCCACCAGGAGAAACCTTGAACAGCTTTTTGACTGTCCTGCTGTCTTCCTTTCTCAGGACACAACATAGCCGCTTCAGGCTTTATATATTAATGAAGGAGATAATGCTGAGATCATCATGTGTTTCATACAGTTCTTTATTTTTCTCCTGTCACCATATCCCATTTCCACATGCTGGCTCTATAATTCTCCTAAGCAGTTTTGTTACAAATCTGTCCAGTAGCTCAATTGCCTATCTATTATGGGTCCAGGTTTCATCGCCATACACCATGACTGGCCTAATTAAGATCTTATTTAACCTGACTTGCTTATTAGACCACTCTTCAAGATTTTTTTCTTGGCAAAGTATGTTCTGTTCCTGGCTACAGTTCGTATCCTTATTTCCTCCTTTTCATTAAGGTCTTCTTTGATAGTAGAACCAAGATATTGGAAACTAGTGACTGCTTCAAAAAATTAATCACCAAACATGTAATAATGGTGGTGTTGTACATGCCTCTTCCTTCTTGACACCATTGTTTTGGTCTTTCTGTCATTTTTGTGTTACTAATTTTATTTGTTGTAAGACTATATTTTTGTTGTCAAGAATTATTTGTTGTGTTTCCTTCTTTAAAAATGAATCATGTTTCCAGTTTGATAGTGAGTCCCTTTGATGAACTTTCATTTGAAGAACAGTTAAATATTTAAGAAAATTGGTAGACCGCTACATGATTTAATTAGTGTTTAGAATTTGACCTTTGCTGGAACACCCATTTGCCAAGGCCATCATCGCCACTGAAGACATGGGTATTAATATCAGAATTATTGGTTAATGTTAATCTAATGGGTGACTCTGGAAAATTTAATTAGCTATGGTATAATTGAATTAAAATCCTTGTCATAGTGTGAATTTATAAAGTATTAAATAAGGTAACAATTAGATATATTTTAAAAAACAGCAACAAGACACAAAAGAAAGAGAAAACAGACAAAAAGGTATAGTGGATTGGAAAATCCACACGCATAAAAGAATAGACTTTTAATTTATTACCTGTTGTCATTAATGACACATTTTGAACCTTTCAGTTTTATTATCAGAAATCAGTAAAATTAAATTAAAACACATCTCTAGTGCAGCAACTCAAATTTCATTACATATTTGTATTAGTAATGTTTTTTATTTAATTTTACTGTATTGATCAACATCGACAAGATCAATTTCTTGTATTGAAGTTCTTAAGATTAAGAACACATCTATGATAGCATTGAAATCACATGATGGATAAAAAGCAAATTTCTATTGTGTTGATGAACTGTATGGCTTTGTTACAAAAAACATAGTTTTAAAGCCATAATCTCACAATATTTACATCTTATTACATGGTAAATATGGTTAGGGTAAGTGTTTTTAATTGTAGTAGGCTATTTGGAAACTGAATAATGGTAAAACATACCATGTTATCACAAACGATGACTCTGCATTAGTTATCTGTACCATACATAATTCGGTTTAATACAGTTTTTTTCAGCTAAGAGCTGTATTACATGTTCATGTGGTAATCAATAAACAGTTTATTCTTGGATTTCGTTGTCCATGACGTGTCCGTTACTTAACTAAATATCACTATTACATTAACGACTCGGAACACTAGGTTTTTTATAAGTAAAAGCATAAAGTTTTACCTTACAGCCTGAACCGGTTTTCTCCTTTAAAAGGCTTCTTCAGAGGCTGCCGCTGGTAGCGCTGTCCGTCTTGTTGTGGGTGACGGAATCGAATTTCGAAAGATCGATGCTGTGTGTGTGGGGTGAGATATGTTCAAATAATGCATGCGATTTGAATTGTGTCTGTTCGTTTAGGATGTCGTTTTTATTTGTTTTTGTGTGTTTGTATATTTCCAATTGTTCTAGAGTGTCTAGTTTTCCGCCTTTTGTGTGTACGTGTAGAATGTTCATGTTATTGTCGATGTTTTTATATGTGTGGTTTGCTTCAATGAGGTGGTTTGCAAAGGTGGATTCTGTAGTGGAGTGGAGTGCCTTTGTGTGTTCAATGTATCTCTGTTTGAAGCTACGTCCTGTCTGGCCTATGTAGAATTTATTGCAATTTGAGCAATTTAGCTTGTAAACACCGGGTAGATCGAATTTGTTTTGTGCTTTGTGTGTGTGTTCTGTTTTGTTAGTAGTTTTGTAAGCGATTCTGTATCCTGCTTTTTTGAATTTGTGGGCTATTTTTTCACTTTGTTTGTTGATGTATGTTAGTGTTATGAATTTGTTGTTTTCTGTCTTTGTCTGTTGTTTGTTTTGTGTAGGAGTTTACTGACTATTGTTCTGTCATATCTGTTAGATTCTGCTAGATATTTTATCGTGTTTAGTTCGTCTTTGTAGTCTTTTTCATCTAAGGGGATGTTGTTAAGTCTATGTATCATGGTTCTGAAGGCAGCTAGTTTGTGTTGTATTGGGTGATTGGAGGTGTTGTGTATTAGTGTGTCAGTTGTAGTTGGTTTTCTGTATATACTGAATTTGTGCCTGTGTTCTAGTTTTGTGATGGAGAGGTCTAACACGTTTATGGTATTGTTGTGTTCGTATTCGGCAGTAAAGGTTATGTTTCTATGTATTTTGTTTATGTGCGTTAGTAACTGTTCACATTGTCTTGTGATAGGTTGATAACAGATAAAGATACGTTGATGACATTCTAATACTATACAGGGAAAACAGAAGACAATGTGAACAGTTACTAACGCACATAAACAAAATACATAAAAACATAACCTTTACTGCCAAATATGAACACAAAAATACCATAAACTTCTTAAACCTCTCCATCACAAAACTAGAACACAGGCACAAATTCAGTATATACAGAAAACCAACTACAACTGACACACTAATACACAACACCTCCAATCACCCAATACAACACAAACTAGCTGCCTTCAGAACCATGATACATAGACTTAACAACATCCCCTTAGATGAAAAAGACTACAAAGACGAACTAAACACGATAAAATATCTAGCAGAATCTAACAGATATGACAGAACAATAGTCAGTAAACTCCTACACAAAACAAACAACAGACAAAGACAGAAAACAACAAATTCATAACACTAACATACATCAACAAACAAAGTGAAAAAATAGCCCACAAATTCAAAAAAGCAGGATACAGAATCGCTTACAAAACTACTAACAAAACAGAACACACACTATCAAAACACACACACAAAGCACAAAACAAATTCGATCTACCCGGTGTTTACAAGCTATATTGCTCAAATTGCAATAAATTCTACATAGGCCAGACAGGACGTAGCTTCAAACAGAGATACATTGAACACACAAAGGCACTCCACTCCACTACAGAATCCACCTTTGCAAACCACCTCATTGAAGCAAACCACACATATAAAAACATCGACAATAACATGAACATTCTACACGTACACACAAAAGGCCGAAAACTAGACACTCTAGAACAATTGGAAATATACAATAACACAAAAACAAATAAAAACGACATCCTAAACGAACAGACACAATTCAAATCGCACGCATTATTTGAACATATCTCACCCCACACACACAGCATCGATCTTTCGAAATTCGATTCCGTCACCCACAACAAGACGGACAGCGCTACCAGCGGCAGCCTCTGAAGAAGCCTTTTAAAGGAGAAAACCGGTTCAGGCTGTAAGGTAAAACTTTATGCTTTTACTTATAAAAAAACCTAGTGTTCCGAGTCGTTAATGTAATAGTGATATAAACAGTTTATATAATATACCTTAGGTAAGACATACCAGTACTGCCTGTATTCTCATGTCTTAGTTCTTGAATTAAATGTGGATTATATATGCTATCTGTAAACTGTGTGAGTATAATTTTTAACTTGTATTGGAATGAAAATATACGAAGCTTTTTTTCATTAAAACCTTACATTCTGTCGTAGTGTGATAATCATAACATGATTGTCGCAACTGTGGTACAGAGAGACACACAATTACATATAAAATAAAGCGTCATACCTTAAAAACAGGAAAAACAATAATTTATGAAAATACTGTACTAAACAAACAAGCAAAACAGCAGTAAGATAATAATCTATCGGAATGTATTTGGCTACTTCGTCAAACTAAGAGTGTAAAACATGCAAATGTGTGTAAAATAAAACCAAAAGGCTTGCCAGAGGTGGTTGCTAAATCCAGTTAAGGAAGTGAACATTCCGACATCAGTCACCCAAGAAAGTTCTTAATACATAGCAAGATCAGTATATTAATATTGTGTAATTTATGTAGAGGCAAATTGCTTTGGAAATTGTGCAGGTGTGACAAAAACAGTTACAGTATCCAGAAGCAAGATAGTGTGTAGTGTGCACGCGCGCGCACACACACACACACACACACACACACACACACACACACACACACACACACATGAAGTAATGTTTAGAAAGCAAAATTAGAAAGTAGTTATATTAGCAGCTATTAACATTGTTGTGTAATATAAATAATTTTAATTTTTTTAGTGCTCATGGCCTAAACTGGATCCCCATAAAGAAGAAAAGACCATTACAAAAGGTAGTGGAAAAGAGTTGAAAGTCATGTTGCTGGCTGACACACATCTCTTAGGGTCTCGTAAAGGACACTGGTTTGATAAACTTCGAAGGTAATGTAAAATAATTTTTGGTATATACTTGAATGATGGACTTGATTCTTTACTCATACTGTGTAGTCAGTGGAATGAGTATTCATTTGTTACACTGTGCTGGTTCAAGGTCAAATCAGTCCCACCCTGTCTGCCTACTGCCAGGAAAACATCAGTCTGGTCAAATAAGCAGGGCACAGTCAGTAACATCGAGCAGCTCATGACTGCATGTTGTTGGCGTGACTGTATGGGAGTGGTGTGGTATGAACTGAACAACAGCTGGAGGTCTCAACAGACCGTGTGTCTAATGCTTGGGGGAAGGTGACAACAGGGATGATGATATATTTTATACTTTTGTCCCCATTTCTTCGTGAAATGCATATTGTTATCATCATCATTATGTACACACCTTGTCACTGCAACCAGTCACTTCTCATTTCTTACCTCTCATTTCTTTTGGAAGTAACTTTCTCATCCCATTCTTACATTGGCATCTTACAAACAACATCTTTTTTGTTATATTGTTATATCAGCATGTAAATTATAGAAAATAAGTTTTAAAATTGAGAAAATTTTGTTTATCGTTTTTTAAAACTTAATGTAAAAATCTTCTTTTCTTCTTCTTCCTTCAAGCATTAGGCCTGCAGTCTGTTGCATTCCCTGGCCATGGTACAGCACATGTTCCAGCACTGCCAGAGAGACATCAGTCATCTAGTAACCATGTGTTGGTGGCGAGCTGCACGATTGTTGTGCAAGTGTGATGTGTGGCGTAAGCATATTGTCGCAGCAGCACCTTTGCTACTGAGCAAGGAATGTGGTGACGTATGCCATTCCACTTCATGCATCACTGTAATACTACACATTTAAAATACGTTTAACACAGTTTCGGTATGACTTGACTGTCTCTCACACGGTATTTCTTGTAGTGAACAACAAAAACATACTTTAACAAAATATTTAATAAATTACACTGACATAATTTACGAATGCTCAATCTAGTACGCACACAAAATTACAACTAAATACGTCTTCTGAATGTCTGAACAATGTTTTCAGAACCAGTAATGCCCCACCAACATAAGCAAGCACCCACTATCATTCAGTAGACCCCCCCGCTCCTCAGGCGTCTCAGCAGCAAAACTGGTGCCACGTACAGTACCTTTGTTACTTACCTAGACCAGAAATGCCAGGCAAGACTGCTGGCCGCCATTGTCTCAATGATAGAGGTGGACAACTATCCACCTTGACTAGATCTGTCATCTTGACATCATGACCTTGACTAGATCCTGTGATTGCAGTACAGCCATTGAGATTGTGAGCTTGAACAATTCTGCTGTGCCCGACCGTGCCACAAATGTTTTCTAAAATATAAACATAGTTTAGGAAATTTAATTTTGGTTGTTGTGTCTTACTTATAGATATATATTGTTTATTTTAATATAATTGTTAACTAATTGGATAAAATACAGTGTAAGCTACATAATACATGGTATGATTAGGTCACTAGTTTATTTTAATACTCCAGAGTATGACTTATTATAAAAGAGTATAAAAGAAGGAAGTGCTATAATAGTTAAGCTGTGGAATACAGTGGAAATAATACCTCATATCAGTATAAAGCTCTTAGAAAATCCTTTTTCTTTTTCTCCTTCTTCCTCTTCCTCTTCCTCTGGTACTGCAGCCCTACATGAGCTTTGGCCTATCATACTGTAGACAACTACTTCCTTCTTCTATCCTCATCAGCTCTTCTCCAGTTATTATGAATTCCAATTATTAGTCTATTACGTGAGGAGTGACAAAGGGCCTATCTGCCGATTTTGAGTTAGTGTCCATATAATTTTTTGATTCCTTTTGCTGTCGCTTCCTAAAAGGTTCTAGAACAAAGTTAAGGAAAAATTTTGGCCCGCTCTCACCCCTAAAGGGTTTAAAACTATCAAAAATTATATTCGACACAAAGGGTAGTTACTAAAGGGTTGAAGAAAACTATAATTAGGGGGTGTAAGTAGGTATTAAACTTCGCGAGAATGCCGGTCAAAGCCTCGAAAGTGAGTACCTATAGGTTTTTGGGGGTGCTGATTACGATTTTGATGTCAAGGGATACATCTGACGCAAGGGTTGAAAACCACCCCTAAAGGGTTGAAAACATTAAACAATGCGAGGATGTATTTTGAAGTCCTGAAATTGGGTACCTACAGGTTTTGGGGGGGATGTTTAACCTACATTTACTTAAAACATCACAACATTAATAATATTTAACAAAATATTAAAACCCTTGCACAATAACAAACAACTGCGATGCTCAGCAGATGTTCCAAAAAACATGTGCCAGCTGTAAGCAGTGAACATCAGATAGCGCATAAGGCCTCTTCTGGTCTCCACTAGAGGGTCCGTGTTTTTAGTGGTCATAATTTAAAATTCAGTAAAAAAAAACATATTTCATCCATGTTTATAAAATTTAATCAAAGAAAAGTCGAACCATAAACATTATATTACTTTATTAAATTAAATATTCAATTGATATATAAAGAACCAGCAATACAGACAGTGACAGATTGCAACAGCTATTCTTTTGTTTACAACAGACGTTAAAAAAATAATAATGATACGTAATTTTATTGTCAGTTGGAAAAAAATTTAGTTTTGTATAAATTAATAGGCTCTCAGGACCCCACCCGAACATATAGTGTACAATAACAAAATCTAACTGTTGGAGCGTGTTTACATATTTGGTCAGAATTCAGTCAATTTTTAAAAGAAAAATTTTAAACAAAATCCATTTTGTAGAAAATTTAAAGAGCTACAACTTTTTTTGTATGCACTATTGTCAAAAAACCTACTGTACACTGCATATTGTGCCTAGAAGTCAAAAATATTTTACAGGATGTCGGCAAAATACACCTTTAAACTGCTGTAAATCATCGAATTTTAGTCATAAAAGAATAAAACAAAATTGAACACTTTTTTGTTCTATAGGCTTCATTTTTGGTTCATATAAATTTCTCAATAAAACGCATCATTATTGAGATATTTTATTAAAAGGCGAATTTTGGCGAAAATAAAAAAAACTTGAATTTTCTTAAAAAGTTACGCGTTACTGTACAGCAATACGTATATGCTTCAACAAATTTGAGGACATTGCTAATATGATAGACAACTGAAAAGTACAATATATGGGCTTAATATACATATTTGACAAAATGGTGGTAGTTCCTTTTTAAATTTCTTGGAAAAAATTTGCAGAAATTATGATATTTTTCTACAGAACGTCGTTATTGTTTAAGCTAGACAAGTGATTAACCCACCATTGTTTAGGAAGTTAACAGAGCTTTCATTCGATACCAATTTAATTATGATATAACCATTTTTAGGCGAGTTATATAAGTTTTAATCATGTGATTTGATCAAAAAACGATGAATCAGCATCTTGTTTTGGCTGTATCTGAAGAATCATTTGATATAATGAAACTAAAAAAAAGTGGATAATGTTCATCTGTTAATAAGGTTTAATTTTGACTTATACAAATTGTTTGCAAAATGGCGTTGTTTTTGAGTTATTTGCAAATTAATGTCAAAAAACGCTTTTTTTTTTTGCAAAACTTTGAACCCTTGTAACTCCCAAACAATGAATTTTTTTCAAAAAAGTTAATACCTCCTTTTTGCTTAGAATTTGATTCTCCATCGGTTAACGGGGTAATTTAAATTTTGTTTTTTTAACCTCCGAAAAAGCAGTAAAAACAACCCTTAAATTTAAGAGCAGACCAAAAATTTCCGTAACTTTATTCTATAACCTTTTATGAAGACATTGCAAAAAAAAATCAGAAGGATCCATGAACACTGACTCAAAATCGGCAGAAAATTCCTCACGTAATAGACTATATCTTCAAGCCTTCCTCTACATCCATCCACTTTTTTCTTTTATCTAGTTCTTCAGCAGTTTCTTATGTATTACGTGCTTGAAATATGCGGCAATTTGTATCACCTATCCCTAAGCATAGTCATATCTTGTAACAAAAATTATACCCAGCAGTTCTATTCTCATAATATTCAATTATAAAGTTTATATAAGGACAGGTAGTTGGCCTGCAATTAATCTCCAACCATGAGGACCAAGGTTCACTAATCAACATCAGTGAGTAGTCTCTAAATCTGAAGCCAACCTGTTTCCACTCTGAAGAAGCACCAAAGATAACAGTCATCTGTACAGATGTTGAGGAATAATGGGATACATAAATTGTAGAATGTACTACTGTCTGTCCAGCAAGGAAGGTTCACCTGATAGTACACTATTGCCTCCATAACACATATGATAATATTCTACTTTCTAACACTTCTCTTATAAGTGTTTCACAGTTGTTTTATTGTGTTGCAGAGAATGGCAGATGTATAGAGCTTTCCAAACAGCAATTTCGTTACACCAACCTGAGATAGTCTTTGTATTAGGTAAGGTAATGTGGTACATTCACTTTTCTGATACATTCATGAGTTGTGATGTATTGTTTATTGCATAATAAAATTGTGTACAGTTTTAGCAAATTAGGTTATGTTATTATGATAAAGTATAAAACAAATGTAGTTATTCAAATAAAACTCTTACAGCATACACACACACACTGTGTGTGTGTGTGTGTGTGTGTGTGTGTGTGTGTGTGTGTGTGTGTGTGTGTGTGTGTGTGTGTGTTAGTTATAGTTTTAGTTTTGTACTCTCAATTGAGGTAGTATTTTTACATCAATAAAAATGTATACATTTAATATGCAGTAAGGTACTGTATTTTTCTAAAAATATTGTAGGTTTTTGATGGTTATAAAGCATAATAGTTAGGTACATGTATACGCAAATACTCAAAATTTGTTAAAAATTTCCCAGTGCTTGACAGCTAAACTTTGATACAGCATCCATGTAGATGTGAAATATAATGTACCATTTAACAGATTTGCTAACCAAGCTGTATATGCCCTTATAATAGCATCTGGAAATGGAAAATTATGAATACAATAAACATTGTCCAGGCTGTGTTTGGTGACTGAATTGTATTAAATCCTCATTCTTTCTTTCCCCTTATGAGTGTAATTCTCCAGTCCCCATCTGCTATGTGGTTATCTTTCTTTACTTTGCACATGTTATGCTCAACTCTGTGTGTACAGGAAAAGTATTTGGTGATATGTTTTTTACTTCCATGTTCCATTATGATCCATTTATGATTCCATTTATGATCCAAAGGAAATGCACTAGGGCTGTTCAAGAGGCATACAGGAAGGCCAGGCGGTTGGAAAAGAAGATTCATAGAGGAAAAAAGAGGGAGTATATGATGAGACAGATGAAAAAGATAGAGGAATATAAGAGTAAAAGGCTGAGCCGAGATATGTACAGGAAGGTGAGTGATATGAGACAGGAATTTCAGCCTAGAACAAATGTCTGTAGGGATAATAATGGTGGCCTTGTGAGCGATACTGCTGGCGTAATCAGGAGATGGACAGAACACTTCGAAGAGTTGTTAGGCTCAGTTGGGGAGGCTTCGATGGAGGCATCTGAGAATGAAGAGGAAGCAAGAGAATTCGAGGATGATAGAGAGGAGTTGGTGCCATCCTATGACGAGGTGTATGAAGCTCTAGAAAAGCTTAAAAATAACAAGGCAGCAGGTTCCGATGGTTTACCAGGGGAACTATTAAAGAGTGCAGGAGGAGATTTCATAAAGGAATTTGCCCATCTCATAGAGTGAATATGGCTGGAGGAGGTAATGCCTGATGAGTGGAACAATGGGGTGGTGTGTTTAATACATAAAAAGGGTGATCCGCTCATATGTAAAAATTATAGGGGCATCTCTCTACTTAATACAGCATACAGCATATTGTCCAACATCATATTTTCTAGGCTGCTTCCCTACGCTGAGGAAAACATAAAAGAATATCAATGTGGATTCACTAGGAATAGGTCAACAACAGACCAAATATTTATACTAAGGCAAATCCTGGAAAAAACGTTGGAATATGGAGTGGCCACTCACCATCTCTTTGTGGATTTCTAGTCGGCATATGATTCAATCAACAGGAAAATGCTATATAGAGCTATGAAGGAGTTGAATATACCATCTAAGTTGGTGCGTATGGTTGGAGTAGTTATGTCCAATTCTAAGTGCCGAATCAGAATACAATCAAATCTATCTAATTCCTTAAAAACACTGAATGAGCTGAAACAAGGAGATGCCTTAGCGTGTCTGTTGTTCAACGTAGCTCTAGAAAAGGTCATCAGGAATTCAAACTAGCGGACATATATTTCACAAGGAGGTACAGCTTCTGGCCAATGCCGATGACATTGACGTCATAAGTAGGTGTGAATCTGACTTAAAGGAAGCCTTTCAGGAACTGGAGTTGTCTGCTAAGGCTATGGGCTTGGTTATAAACCAAAGCAAAACCAAATATATGGTTGTAGGTGCCAACACTCGTGCCCTGTCCCTGCGCATTAATGATTATGAATTTGAAAAGGTTCAGGGTTTTCCATATCTCGGGTCATATGTGGACTCTGGAAATGACTCCTCTAGAGACATTGAAAAACAGATATTATCTGCTAATAGGTGTTACTACGGACTGTTGAAACATTTTAAGTCAAAATTAATAAGTAAAGATACAAAAGCCACCACCCTATACAAGACCTTGATCAGACCAGTCCTGATGTATGGCTCGGAATGCAGGGTGCTAAAAAAACTAGATGAGCAGAAACTATCCGTTTTTGAGAGGAGGGTACTGAGGAGAATCTATGGCCCTGTGAAGGAAAACGACATTTGGAGGCAACTGCATAATCGAGAGTTGTACGAAAGGTTTAAAGATCTTCCGATCGTGCAACTCATACAAATTAACAGATTGCGTTGGGCTGGTCATGTGCAGAGAATGGCGGAGGATAGAATCCCAAAAAGAGTTATGAATTATTTGCCGATGGGAAAGAGAAGGAAAGGAAGACCGCGTACAAGATGGCTGGACCAGGTTGGTAAGGAGGCAGTGTGGCTGGGTGTAGCAAACTGGTGGACATTGGCCGGGAGTAGAGACCAGTGGGGAAGATTTCTTTTGGAGGCCAGAGCTCGGCTGGGCTGTAGCGCCGAGGATAGAATAGATAGAATAGTTCCATGGAAGGAAATGGAAGTGTGGTGATCACAAACAAAAATTGTGTTCGAGATAAGAGCTAATTCTGATTCTACTATCTTCAAAACATTAAAGAAAAGTCATTTTCCGAAAAATGTCTGTGTGTAGAATTTTTTCTATTGCGAACGATAACTGCGACACAAATACAAACAGACTCAAATAATTTTTTGCAGATGTGCCCTGTTGATTTTGATGAAGATCGGTTAAGGGGGTGTGGTAGTTTACCTGCAACGTTATATGTTTTAACAAGAATAAAGTACTTAATTTTGATAAATAAAATATCCTGAAAAGAAGGTCATAATAATCCATTGCAGAGGAAATTGTAACATGGCAAAAGAAAGGGGTTTATAATTTAAAGAATTTCATGTTAACCCTCTGTAGACAACCTTTGAGGTAATCTTTTTATTCACCCAGAGTGTATTTTTGGTCACCGACTATAGCTCTGTAACAGATACGGTAAAGCACCGGAATGTTAATTGTCAGAAAGGTGCGTATTTGTGCGTACGAGCACACGTGTGTGTCGCCTTTTGCGACGTAAAATTCGACATGTGCTCAGAGGACGAGAAAGGTTATGGGAAAAAATATATAGACTTGAACCCAAAATGCACCACGCGGTAAAGGCGAGACCTTTTCCGCTAATAGAATGAACCAATCAAATCTACAATGAGACCTGCTTCCTGTGGAGAAACAAGGCAGGTGAACGCCGAGAGACGCTTAGCCATTTTTTTGAGACGCCAGTTGAATAAGATCCTTTGAACCGCGCGGTTCTCTATATCAGTGCTTGAGCAAAAATTTAAACAAAGGTTTTGTAAAATATATAGAAACATTTGTATTAATATGTTTCACCAAGTGCCCAACGAGTCATCAATTAATATCGCAAAAATTTAAAGTTGGCCGACAAATAAAAAGTGAATTGACGTAAGACAGAAATAAAAAATGTGAACAAAAGTAATATACATCAAAGAGATAAACAGTTTTACCAAGATTTCGGACATGAAGTGAACAAAAGCGAACTAACGGTAGTGTTGCAACCATATGAAGACGGCCACAGCAGTAATGCGCAAAACAGGAAAGTAACTATTTTAAATTAAATCACACGAAAATTAACCGCTAGTAGAAAAGAAAGAGCTCTATTAATAAAAAGGGGAATTTTAAAAAATATAATGAGAATGAAAGTGGGTGTGCGTGTGAGAATACAAAAATATTAAAAGTACTGTACTGGTTGGTCAAGAATAGTTTTATAGTAATTAACCATTTATAATGTTGATACTAATGAAGCCATTGTAATCTCAGATTTGTGATTTTTATGTTATAAAAAGGGAATAGCGTGTTAAAAGAAAGTGCAGAGTTTGAGGAGTTAAAAGTAATGTTAGTAAAAGAGAAGTAAGTTTTTTTTCTGAATAAAACAAAATCATTGATTTAGTCAGCACAACAATGTGTTAGAATAATTAATTTCACCGTTAACCTTCTCCTATATTTCTGTGTCCACACAAATTCGTCTCATGACACTGGCAGTCTTCTGATTAAGGGGAGTTAGATTGCTTTGAAATTATTAAAGGGTTAATTAATGGGAAGAGTACTTAAGTTTTACATATTTTAACTTAAAAAATATGTTGGGGGCCCTGAACTTCTGACGGTGTATGAAAAGGTAAGCTACGAGAGAAACATCGCAAGGTAAGTAAGAGTCTGGCAGTATAAAGTTATTAAAAAATATTTGTAACTTTACAAATGGCGCGCCTGCTAGGATTTTTGTATAAGAATATTATATGAAAGAGACCTATTTGGGGCACAGAGGGTAGGTGGTGGTAAACGGCGTTTTATATAAAATTGTCGTAAATAATTACGTTGCATGTAAGTGTGGTTATGTTGAGTAGTATAATGTACTAGTGTAATTGAAAGTGTTCATAGTAGCACATGCCACTATTATATGAAAGAGACCTATTTAGGGCACAGAGGGTAGGTGGTGGTAAACGGCGTTTTATATAAAATTGTCGTAAATAATTATGTTGCATGTAAGTGTGGTTATGTTTAGTAGTATAATGTACTAGTGTAATTGAAAGTGTTCATAGTAGCACATGCCACATTGAGTGGAAGAGTAAGTTTTACATATAAAATTACGCTGAATTAAATATTTCATTGCATTAACTGTTGAATTAAATTTAATACGATGGAAAATAATGAAAATAAGGTCAGTTTGACTGACGTAACTTTCACGGGGGAGGCAGACGTTCATTCAGATCCGAATACAGTCAAAGAAAGTGTTTTAAACGAATCAGATGATATGAATGATTCGGGAGTGGAGACAATTCCAAGCATAACTAATGAAAATAATTTGACAGAGTCTGTAATAATTAGTAAGGCGGGAGCAAAATCTACTCCCATGGCGACTAAAATAAAAGAACAAGAATGGTCACTGGCCAGTATGATTGAATTAATGAGAGCAATGTCCAATGATATTAAGCATAGTATGAATGTTAAGTTAGAAAGTAGCTTTAGCGAAGTAAAGAGTGATTTTGATGTAGTAAACAGTCGTTTTGATATTAATGATGAAAAGTTCGATAATATAAATAGTCGTTTTGACGTAAATGATACCAAATTTCATGAACTGAGTAGTGACATTAATAAACGGTTTGATATTAATGACATTAAATTAAATGAACAGAATGATAAGTTTGATGCTATATTTAATGAATTAAAGGGGGAAATGGAACAACAAAATATCAAAAGTGAAAGTAATTTGAATAAACATCTGAATGAGATTAATGAACGTTTAAAGACAATTAAAGAACAAGTGATAGAGTCTGCGAATGAGCAATTAAATAGTCGTATTAACGACGTAAACAAACAAATGTCAAATGCAGTAAAAGTACAAGTTAATGAACAAAGTAAAAGAAAATTTCGAACGTAAAATAAATGAATGTAACACTGGCAGTGAGTATAAGCTTAATTGTGCAGTTGATAAGATAGAAGAAGTTAGAGATAAGATTAAGACCATATGAAACCAATACTAATCTGAAAATAAATGAAATAGAAAGTACTTGTAAAATAGAAATACAAGCGATACAAGATACCGTGAATGTTATGGATAGACGTAGCATGCAATTTGAATGTTTAAATAATGATAAATTTGTGTCAATTGAACAAAGTATAGTTAATGTCAAAGATGGGTTAAATGTAGCGATAAGTAAAAAACTTGGTAGTGTTGCTGAGCGAGTAATGATTACTCGAGACATGAATACTGATATTGATTTGGAATCGTTTAATTGTGACAGTAGGGGGGTACACCCATGCAATTCTTGAATAGAGTGAAAGAATTCAATCAATTCTGTAGTAGTAGTTGGAGGTGCAGTTATTAAAAATAATGAAATGTTTTAAGGGGAGTTCCGCGGTGTGGGCGGAGGTATATAAAATAGATTGGATAGATTATCAGAGTTTTGAGGGGGCTTTTAGAAGTAAATATTGGTTGGAGGAGGAGCAAGAAGTATTACGCAGTAAAATCATGGGACCCGGTAATTTTGGGGCCCACGGGAATAACGTGACGATGTATGTAATGCGGTTATACAACAAGGCGAAATATTTAGAGCCCCCGTTACCGTTCTGATAATTTGTGCGACGCATAAGTAAACACTTACCTTGAGAGATACAGATCACTCTGATGACACGCCACATTACAGAAATTACGGAGCTTGAGAAAATATTAGATATCTTTCAAAACATAAAGGACCGGGAAATGGGTAGGCGTCCGAATCCGCCAGCGTCACACATTAACGGGAATTATCAATTCAGGGGGATACCAACCACTTATAGAGCGGCGCGTGGAAGTAATAGTGGTAATAGAGGCGAGGATTGGCGATGTTCGGAGTGCCATGTTGACAATTTTTCTGTAAGAACGACCTGTTATAGGTGTAGTAAGGCGAGGGACTGTCAGCGAAACAATATAGCATACGGCCAGCACAGTCAGCAGCAGAGAGGAGGAGATAGCAACCGAGGAGCGCCCAGGGGAGGTGGAAATACAACGAGGAGTAGAGGCGGATACTCACAGGGCAGCGCCGCCATACAGCAGGGAAACTAGCAAGGACAGTGGATGAAAGGACCCAACTATTGTCAACAGGTAGCGGGGGGGGGGTCCAAGAGAAGTGTCACTATCGGGGCCAGCTGATTAAAACAGACATATCAAAGGAATTGCTGGAGGAAGACGACGCAGAGGTTGTTGAACCATAGGCTGGACTGACAGAGGTGATGGTCAATAAACCGGTTAGGATCAGTTTTAAACGGGTGATAGATAATATAAGGATTTTGGGAATAAGGGAGAGAGAGAGAGAGAGAGAGAGAGAGAGAGAGAGAGAGAGAGAGAGAGAGAGTGTGGGAAAACAGGGCAGATAAATTTGTTAACGAAGGTGGAGTTATAGGGAGACCCCAACGCGAGGAGTTGTGGGCAGTAGTGGACCGTTTTAAAGAAGTGTTTGCGGTGTTACCTGGAAGAGCCAGGAACTATGAATGTGAGTTGAAAGTACGGGAAGACACACCTTTTGTGCAGAGAAGTTATCCAGTGCCTTTTCCCAAGCGTAGAGCTGTTCCGATAGAGTTAGACCGAATGATAGTGGGGGATATAATAGAGAGATCAGTGTCACCCTATTCAAACCCTTTAGTTGTAATAAAAAAGGATGGTAAAGTGCGGTTATGTTTAGACGCACGCAGATTAAATCATTATTATTCCTGATCGGGAGTCACCCGAACCCATGGACGAAATTTTTCAGAAATTCAGCGGGATTAAATATATGACATCATTAGACTTAACCGCGGGTTACTGGCAGGTCCTGTTGGAGATAGAGAGTAGGAAATATACTGCTTTTTTGTTTAATGGTAAAAATTACCAATTTAAACGACTACCCTTCGGACTCAACACTAGTGTGGCTAGTTTTATAAAATGTTTAGATGAGATTTTGCAACCGAAGGACTTAGAGTTTTTAACTGTGTACGTAGATGACATTTTAATTGCTTCAAGAACGTTATCAGAACATGGAGAACATTTGGAATATGTACTAGATAGGTTACAAAGAGGGGGTTTAACAGTCAACTGGGAGAAATCAAAATTTTTAGAGCAAGAGATATATTTTTTGGGTTTCATTATTGCACCTGACGGAATTCGCGCTAACCCCGAAAAAGTAGAAGCAATAATGAGATTCCCTGAACCTAAAAATA
This sequence comes from Magicicada septendecula, assembly GCA_034769895.1. Lineage (NCBI taxonomy): Eukaryota > Metazoa > Arthropoda > Insecta > Hemiptera > Cicadidae > Magicicada > Magicicada septendecula. The sequence continues at coordinate 398,625,248 of CM068371.1, read as the reverse complement.
TCAAACAATTGCAAAGTTTTTTAGGTTTATGTAATTTTTATAGGAAATTTCAAAACAATTATGCGCAAATAACCTCTAAATTAAGTGCGGTTTTACAAAAGAATAAACAATGGAGGTGGGGAGAGGTGGAAAGAGTTACCTTTAACGAAATTAAAGAAAAGTTTATGGGTATGATAATGATGAACCATCCTGATTTTCAGCAAAAATTTTATTTACAGACGGATGCCAGCAACATAGCCCTCAGCGCTGAACTATACCAGGAGGGTGAATGATAAGGAACATCGGACGATCGCTTTTGCCAGCCGGACTTTGTTAGCAGTGGAGAGGAACTATACAACCACAGAGAAGGAACTGTTAAGTATCGTTTTTGCAGTGAAGAAATTCCGTACATACCTTCTAGGGAACCAGACCATTATCAGGACAGATGACAAGGCGTTATCGTTTTTAAACACTTGCAAATTGACTCATAGCAGACTAACCAGGTGGGTGTGTGCATTACAAGAATATAACTTTTCATGGGAATACATTAAGGGTACAGAAAACAAAATACCAGACACCTTATCAAGGGTAGACCTAGAAGGGAACAAAACAGGGAGGGATTTGAAAGAAATAGAAATTTTTAGGCTTAACAGGGAAGATAGACTTTTTGGGGAAGAATTAAAAGACGTTCAGAATATGCAGCGATCTGATACAAAAATAGTAGCAAGTTAGAATCCGACCTAGATGATTCTGTATATAGCCAATATTTTCAAATTAATCAGGGGGTGTTATTCAAGAAAGTAGAGGGGGTGAATGGGATTGGAAGTTGGTCGTGCCTGAAGGGTTGGTAGATAAAATAATATGGGACTGTCATATTCGGTATGGGCATTTCGGTGGTAGGAAATGTGTAAATGTATTAAAAGAATCGTGCTTATTCAAAAATATGGAATGAAGAGTTAGAACATTACTCCGGGGTTGCGATTTATGCCAGAAGTCAAAAGTAGCCAATTACCAGTTAGAGGGAGAAATGAGATGCATTAAAGTTTGAGAAATCTTTTGATTTAGTCGCGGTGGATTTGTTCGGCCCGCTACCAAAAGGTAGGGGAGGGATGATGTACATTTTTGTGGTATTAAATACTTTTACTAAATTCATAAAACTGTATAGTGTCAAAAGGGCGACGAGTAGAGTCCTAAGTGAAAAGATAAAGGACTGTATGATCAAAACCGGGAAACCTAAAGTAATACTCTCTGATCATGGGCCCCAATTCATTAGCGGAACTTGGCGACAAACTTTGGGTTGGGAAGGCATTATCCCCAAACACACGGCGGTATATCGTCCCCAGTCAAACCAGGCCGAAAGGGTCATGCGCGAATTAGGGAGGATATTTCGGGCGTATTGCCATACTAAACACAGTGAATGGCCAACTTATGTGAAGAAAATCGAAGACTGGCTAAATTGTACTACACATGAGTCAACCGGGTTTACGCCATCGAGTTGGTCAAGGGGACACGCCCACCTAGAATTCTGGAACAGCTGTTCAATTATCCACCTGAGTATAATACCAGAGGTCTGGAAATAAAACTTAAACTCGCAAATGAAAACTTATTAACTAAGGGGGAAAGAAGAAAGCGGCGTCATGATGCTACAGGCAAATGGACTAGATATGAGATAGGTCAGTTAGTACTGGTAAGAAGGCATGATTTGTCAAGTGCGCAAGATAAGGAGATAAAAAAGTTCTTTTTGTTGTATGAAGGACCATATGAAGTGATAGAAATCAAGATGAACAACGCATATGTTTTGCAGAACCAGGTGACGCGAGAAATAGTGGGTACTCATAACACAACGAATTTAAACCGATATTGGTCACATATGAACTCAAATGAATGAATGTTTAGTATGTATTATATGTTTTCAGAAGGGACTCTCCCCCATTTTCGGGCGGTCATGGCTTCACCATCCCTGACCGTGGATTTTGGCTGTTTGGGGGCGGACCATGGTTGGAGGTAACTTCCACCTGGGGGTGAATACAATGGTGGTCCTACTCTACAAATTGGTGCAAGTAGAAATTTAATTTTGTTTTGGAATGGGGAGGGACCCCTAAGGTGCCTGGGGAAAATTACACGAAAGGTGCATAAATTAGCACAACCCCACGGACCAACAATTGCCTGAGAGTACACTAAAAAATAATGAGGCAATTTTCAAGTATTGGTAATAAGTGTTGTTTGTGGATTGACACCTGCAAATGACAAATTTTTCCGTTTGAGAGTTAATAGTCAATAGAATAATAATAATAATAATAATAAAATATAGTCGTAATAATAATGGGGTAGGTTTTGGCGGTTCTTTATACAATCCCTTTAAGAAGTGTTTGAGTCGTAGGAAATAATGTGTGAATGTAGGTGTGAATAAAATATAGATTGAAAAAAAAAACTTTTTGTGTGTGTGTGAATGGAAACAGTAGTAACAAACAAATATTTTGTATAGAGAGGCTCCAAAAGTGGCTTTTGTAATTGGACTAGTGAATTAAATTTTGTGTTTGTATTATAACTTGTATAAATGTGAATAGATTATATTCTAGAAAATAAACTAAGCTATTGTGTTGTACCCGCTATTCTTATGTTCAGTAGTCATGTTAAGGAAAGTGTGATGAAGGGAAATGAATGGTGTTCGCTAACAAGTTACACGTGTTGTAAGTTAGGTTAACTAGCTTTATAATTTTATGAAATGTGCATGTAATTATATGTAACAATTAACGATAATTATATTATAACAATATGATATAATTTGAATTTGTGATTCCCCATTTTCGGGCGGTCACGGCCTCACCGAACCCTGACCGTGGAATTGGCTCAGCTTTGACTGGCTATGGTCAGGGCACATTACGTTACGTGCTGCCTAAGTCTGGCCATAGCTTGTTATCGTTGTAAAAGGTGAATTTAGACATTAACCGGGGGGTGAATCAGGGAATAACCAAAACTTTGGAACAGCGGCTATCCATCGAATGGTATGGTAGACCATATAAGGGCATGTAACTAATTTTTAATAGGATTACTGGTGTCCTTGGACATCAGTAATGCCGAATGATTTGTAACGCCGAAGCAAGAACGGTGTAGGCAGCATCTACACCCTACAAAACTGCAGTTCTTGTGGAGGCAACTGGGCACTACAGTCCAGGGGGCGGGCAATAGTGTGTGTTGAAGAAGGTTTTTAAATTGTTAGTAAATAAGCTCTGATTGAATAAAGAGAAGATAAAGTTGATAATTATTGTAATTGTGCTAATCGTACTGAAGTATTGGAGGAGATTGTTGTGATGATTTATGTATCTGTTGTATTGAATACTTTTCTGTGTAGTATATAATCACATTTTGTATTGTATAAAAAAATAACCGAAGTAGTATGCCTTATAATGTAGATAATAACTATAAATCTTAATGGTAATGGAAGAGGTAAATACTGTAGCGTGACAGATATAAGCATAATATTGAATGGCAATTGATCATTAGAATAATGAAGTTATAATATTTAAATTTGGAAGAAAGCATTAAGTTTAATATAAATAGATTAATTCATAGCAACTGTGGAAAGAAATCATTATTATAAAGAAAATACAAGTTAAAATAAAAGGAGTTACTAGTGATGAGTCATCCAAAACCAGTCTCATAACCAAAGGTTTTCAAGGTATAACCCAGGAAGGTAAAATAGTAAATAACAAAGCAGTACACAATATGACCAAACCCACAACGAGGGAGAATAAATAAAAGAGAAACCCTAAAATAAGCCAAGATCAACCAATACAGGTTGTGTATTTCTGAATTAAAGAAGAAGATGGAGAAGATCCCAAGAAACCTGATGGCATCAAGAACAGATGGAGAAGATACCAGTCCCAGAAGGCAGGAGAAAAGAAGACTGAAGAAAGAAGAAGAGGGCAGCATCCTGAAGAAGATGTCATGCTCTTATAAAAGACACCCAAATCCCTATATCCCCAAAATAAATATCTAAAAATAAAAGTTTCATTACTTTCTGCTACAGTCCGTTTCTTGATGTATATAATACTATAATACTTATAACTATTTTACCTCAAGATGTATTTTTTCCTTTAGGGACATGTTTCGGGAGATCCTGTTCTCCCATTTTCAACCTTCGCCATCTTGCTTCTGGTGCAGTATTTGTGTGTTGGTATAACAATAATAACAAAAATAAAAGTATAACGAAATAAAAACCACATGTATACAAATTTAAGAGAGAGGAGTGTATAAAGTAAAAGTTTCCTGTGAACTAAGATGAAACAATAATATAGTACCCATGGAACAAATCTCCATTGAAAAAACGCTAACCAATTTATTATGTTAATAAGACTATACGACCATTTAGCATTAACATAATATATAAGTGAAAGTGAACCAGTGATAGTTTTGGGTATTATAAAAAATGAACCTTGTGTTTCATTCTTGGCAATCACAAACATTGGATGCAATGAAATATGCATTTTTCAATGACTTAAAATGTGTACGGTGACAATATGTTGTTCATAAGACATGAATCTGTTTAAAATAACATTTTTGTTTTACATGAAAAAAGAAAAACAGATTTCATAGTGCTTTTTGAACGGTTCATACTATTTATTTGTTAATGACAGGGTACAATTCCCCAAAGACAAGGTATGGGGGACTGTATAAAAACTGTAGAATCCTACTTATAATAATAGTTAGAAATAAGAATATAAATATAAGGTTTTAATGTATATAGTACAAGAATGTTTAAAAATGTTTTAGATATAAGGCCATTTGTTTGGGTCTGAAACAACTAACATCAGAACTATAAAAATAGTTACCACTTGTAAATAGTAGAGAGTAATTAAGATGTTAGTTAGTACAAAACCTTTGTTGTAAACCATATTTCCATGTTGGAAATGGGAATTTTGTTGCAAAATGTCTGATTTGAAGACAACCATTTATTTAAAAAAAAATGTTCTTTATTTTGTGTTAACTATTGTTTGTATTGTAACCAATACTAATTGTTTTTGTGTAATTTGAAAACATGTTTAATTTATAATACTATTTGTAAAAAGTCAGAGAGGGTATCACACATCATATATTGTTTGTAAATTATTTTGTAAGAAAAATTGTTAAAAAAAAATCATAGGCCAAAAGAATGGAAACCAAACTTCATCAAAACAGAGAAATTACTCATTTAAAAGCAAATAAACAAAAGGGGTTTAGACAAAATAAACTTGAGATCATGCCATATAATTGCACATACCATTTAGAGAGATTTTAATAAATTATATTCAGAATTATAAATAAAAATAAAATGACTAAACTCAGAAATTTAGACATGGGAGTCATATATTTCAGAATAATGTTTCAGAATACAACTAATTCAATTAATTACCAGAAAATAAGGGAATAGGAACCTTTTAATACAATATAGGATTATTAATATTAAATATAACTGATAAAATGGCTGAATTTATATAATGACAGGAAGTAAATTTTGATGTTTTGGACTCTTCAGAGTATACCCAAACTGAAAGTAAAATTACTATTTTTTGGACAGAAAACACTATAAAATGGCATTATTTAATCTGAAAATAACCAGAATGAACTGAAAGATTAATTTAAATCAAATCTAGTGAATAAAATTGACAAATAACCAAAGTTTAGGCATTCATATAGTGAAATAGTAAAATGTACACAGGATGTGAAAATATTTTTGAACAATGTTAAGGATAATATTATATGGGCTAAGAGTTTAATTGAAACTGAAGGAAACAGTTAGTTAATTATTGGTAGTTGAACGGTTAACATGACATGCGTTTAACAACGTGAATAACCTAACCTATAATCGTCATACAAAGCGAGTGTATAGTGAGTTATTGTGAAATCGCGAGTGACTTGTAAAATACTTCTGAAACTATCATATTATAACAGAAACGATCAAGTAACACTCCATAACACAGAACAATATAAATCTACTCCGAAAAACACCATAAAACACTAGAAAACTGTACAATACATTAAACCAAATTAGTGACGGAATCGGAGAAAGTGTTTGAACTAATAATTATACAGATACACTAAATACAACCCAGAATCACTACACCAGTCACTACACAACATATAACAAGAGATTTGCGGACGCGAGAACAGAAATATTGCGTCAAAATACATTATTTGGAATGCAGCAGCAACGAGCAACATTTTCATCGACTTGACGGCAGCCATCTTTCTTTGACAATTCCAGTGCCTCTTCGTGGTTCATCACAGCTGTTTGGTGAAAACAATTATTATATTTACAAATTATTATTCAATGTCTGTGTTTATTAATAACTATTAATTTGATTGTAACGTTATACTTTTTAAATATTAGCCCGATTTCTCTGACTTTGGTAATAACTGGCTGTTTAAAGAACCCTATATAATTTTTATATCATATACTTGTAACTTTTTTCGATATCCTGAGAATCGATACTAATCGATAAGAGTCAATATTGCTATTACTTAATAAAATATTAATACTTTTCAATACTTAATAGTTCTTTATTTCTTCAATAATACTAATTACCAATAATATAATTCTAATTGATAATCTACAAGGACTTTACCACCCGTAAGTGAAGATAACCTAAAAAATAGAAAGGTAAACAAATATCGATTGGTTTACAGACAGTCTTATGAGTGGTGATAGGTTATTTAAATTATACTAAAACTTTAATAAAAATTTTCAGAAGAGCATTACACTGTTTAAAACTTCACAGCCCTATATTAATTAATTGATCCTAATTAATTAATTAATAAAATTAAAATAATTTTTTTTTATAAACAATTTTTTTTAAATTTCCTTCAAAACAATAAATTTTGTTTTGAAACGTTCGGCGAAGCCAAGCATATATATTTCTTCACCAACTTTACGCTACTCGACCGGTCTTGCTACCATTGGGACTCGACCAGCTGGGAAACTTAAGGAAGTGTTTCAGGCCAGTAAGACGTCGAGAGCCACACCAATTACACACCAATTAAACACCTTACAACTTACAGATTCACACATCAATCTTATTTATTTTATTACAAATTGGCTAGTCCAAACAGAGGGGCTTGATTACATCGGAGTCACATACTCCATAATAAGTATATTATCAACACACATCAATATTTATTTAAATTTGTTTTATTACAATACGTATGTATTGTAACGTAACAGAGTTGAGGTCCCCAACGTTACATAAAAAATTAAATTATCTATGGTCAAGGACCATACCCTGAATTAAGGTTGCTCAGTAATTAATGCATCTGAGAGGTACCTCAAGTCAAAAGAGGCAATAATTAATGTTGAATATAAAATACCATACCAATTAATAGTTAATATAATAAATTGTGCTTGTTTTTATACTGTAGCATGTTAATGTTCACAGAATAGTTATGTTATGTTTTGAGTATGGTAAGAGTGAACTGATGTTGTTTAATAGGAATACTTCGTCAATGATTATGTTTGTATTTATGTTAAATTTGTCTTTAGACAATCAAGTATAGTTACCTGTGTTAGGCTTTATACTAAGTTTTAAGTATTGTCTAAAATTGAATAATGCAATTGTTTTAATTAATGTTTGTAAACTTGGCCAGGAGGGCAATCTGTGTTTAAGGTTTGACAAGTAGTTCTGATAATTATATTGTAAACTAATGAAGGGTTCCAAGACGAATTAATTAAGGTAATAAAATAAAAACCAGGAAGTTAAAATTAATGTAAATAACCATTAACCAATAATTAATTGTACAGTAGGTCAGGTAAAAGAAAATTAAGTTAAAAAACCAAACAATGTTATAACAGTTGTAAGAAAACCTATAGGCCTAAATTTAATATTTGTAAAAGGAAATTAATACCTTTTTAAGAAGTCCAGTCCAATGAAACTATGGTAAAACATTTACTGTTTAAGAAGGAAGGTTAGGTGAGAATTTTAGGTAATTTAGTATTATTCCAAGCATGGAGTATTTTATTGAAAAAGAGTAGTAATATTCTATAATTCTGGCTCTAGGATATCTAATTTCACCCAATGACAGAAAAAGTGGTTGTTAAGGCAACTGAAATGGACATGAGTTGTTTATATTGAATCATTCGTTCTGATTGTTACAAGCTATTGAGTTGAGATGGGCAGATACATTTAAAAAAAATGAATAATAAATTCTGAAGAAAATATGAATCAAAATTTAAAAACCCTCTTTGAAATCTAATCCTATCATAATACTGATGAGTAATAAAACTAATTAGACTTCCAAATTATAACTGAATACATTTAAAAGAGTTGAAAACCCCTCACCTCATTCACCAGAATAATTCCGCTGGATTCGGTATTAAACCGATTTCTCCTATAACCAGAAGATTAATTAAGAGAAATAAAGGCCGAAACTAACGGAATTATTGAGAAGACACGAAGATCTCGTTTTGCAGAGTTAACCTTCACTTGCAGAAGAAGCTGGGATACTATTTTCATTCCACCGTGACCGACAACTACCAAGATCATAGGAGAAGAACAGCAGTTAGAAGAGTTCCTGAGAGCTTCCCGGGATATTACACTATCAATTTTATTAAGGGCCAAAACATGTTTTCCTGGATGAAAACTTAAGCTGAACATCTTCACTGTTTACAGACGACCAGCGCCAACTTGAGTTCTGCCAACCCAGTAAAAAACAACCTATTTTAAATTCAATATATTTAGAGTTAATAATTTTGTTTTGTAATACTTCAGTAACCTTAATTGTGCATTTTACCTGGCCTTACTAATGGTTCAAAGAATCTTACGAACCCTGGGATAAGAATTGTTTATTGTTATATTTAATTTGTATGAGTCAAAGTAACTTGATCAATTGATAATCGATATATTTTTGTATAATCGATTTGATAATATTATTATTTTGGAGATAACGGTAACTGTGAAATAATAGATAAAATTAATAAAGGATCTTTATTGTATGAGATAATGTTTGAAGTTATTGCAGAATAGATACTATCTGTAGTGGGTGGAATAATTTACAATAAAAGGTTGATTCAAACCCAATGAACGGCTAACCTAGAAACACGATTATTACAAATAACAGCGCTAAGTGCTTACAGCTGGTGGAACGGGAGATTGCCGAACTAGCGTGTTTTCAGTACACAATTTGAATAGAATTTTCTAACATCGAGGGACTAGGGTTGACAAGAATACTCATTACATTCAGTCAATACACTATATATATCGTCAATATTACCCAACTACTGAATACTAAGTTAAACCTATATCGTAGTACGATTATAAGTTAAAAGAACATAATTATAATTATATTTGCCTAATAATATATTTTCAGGAGGTTTCATCGGTAACAACCGAATAGATATACTAATTAATAACACATTAATTAAACCAGGTAACAACATTTTAATTGTTACAAATTGCCACCTTCAACGTGTTGCTTAACGTTGATTCACGGGAGTCTCATATAACTAATTACACCCATAAACCAAGTTCTTTACAAATTGGCGAACCCAACAGTGGGGCATCATCGTCTTCTATGAAAACCATAATAAGATTTCTTTACAAATTGGCGCTCAACGAGTGGGCTTTAGTTAAGTAAAAAATCATATTGATTATTACTTAACTTGAGCAGGCAACCATTAGAGGCACAGGAATGCATACGAGAGGTGTGACTAAAAGGATGGAAAAGGAGCAAGAAACAGAAGAAGATAGACGGGAAGAAGAAACAGAGGTAGTTACAGACACCGAAATGGAACAACAGGCGAGCAATAAAGAGGATGCCCAAGGGGACCAACCAGATAAAGAGGAAGCCAGAGGTGATATGGATTTATTAAAACTATGGGAATTAATTAAAGAAGATTCCAAGAAACAGAAGGAAGCTAATGATGAAAATTATAAACGAATGGAGGAACAAAATAGACAAACTAATGAAAAAATAGACAGTATTAATGAAAACTCAAAGAAACAAAATGAAATTTTGAGTGAGAATTTGATCAAATTAATGAATGAGAAGTTTGACAAAAATAAGGAGGAAAATGAGAATAACCGGCTGATAAATGAAAGCTTAAACCAAATCAATGAGAGGTTTGATAGAAACGATGAGAGCTTAAGGCAGATTCTGGAGAATACCAAACAAATGGATGAGAAAATTGAAAACCATAATAAGGAGTTGCGGCAAATCATCAATGAACAAGGCCTAGCGTTGAGGGAAGTCATCAATGGAAGTATTATAATTGTCAATGAAACACGGAGCAAAGGAGTTGATAGCTATGAAGTGGACGTAAAACAGAAAATAACCGAAATTAAGGTGGGTCTGGAAAGGACAGATGAAACCATAATGCAACTCAGAGTGGAAGTAGAGACCAAAATTACTCAAATAGGAAACCTACAAGTGAAGACCCAAGAAAAATTTGACGGGATACCAATTAATATAACCGGAAGAATAGAACGGGTTCATAATGAAATAAAGACACTGAAAATAAGACAAATGCGTAAAAAAAAATTAATAAATACACGGGAAGGATTGGAGATGATTAAAAGGGGATTGGTTCAGCTACATAATATACCAGTTACGGAAAACAGAGAAGTAAGGCAAGTGAGAAACTTTAAACGAACCCTTGAATTCCCAGATGGACTAGAAGGACCAAAAAGGCCAAAACTAACCGAGGAGCATGGAGGACTTATGGAATTTATGTATGAACCATTAGAACAATTAAGAAACAGTACAGAAGAACCAGTTCGAAAGGGGATGGTAAATTTGAACATAAATGACAATTTTATAGCGACAACATGCAAGAACTGCATAATAATGAGATATGTCACAAGGACAGAAATAACTCTATACACTAGAGAAATCCGAACAATCAGTACAGAGGAAATAATGGACCACGGTTAGACAGATTCCAAACAGAATATAAAGAAAAGGGACGGATTTTATGGATACAAGATCAAGCAAATCCAAGGAAGATAATGAAGAAACAATAAAACAATAAAATTCAAAAAATAAGTAAGAACACCTTACTATATAATTCAGAAGAAATTACTTTAAACTAATATAAAAGAAAAGAAAAAAAAACAAATATTTAAGAATTATCCGTAAGAAAGCCAATTAATAAATGTCAATAAAATAGCCAAGTATTGGAGAGGAGAAGTGTATAATAGAAGGAAGAATTAATATGAAGAAATAATATGATCTGAGTTAAAGTACAGTGAATAATCCCTAGAGTATTATTATTATTAATTATTTTATTGAAGGTCACATGATGACTACCTTGCGAGGTTTATTAATGAAGATTGACTGTAGAATATTCCAGCAATCATTTAACTGGGCAGAGATGATGTTCCTCTGATCTCAGAAGGTATGTAACGGACGACGGTATTTGGTAAGCCGATAGAGCACCACCGATTTGATTCCAGTTATAATGTTAGGGAGGTTTAGGAAAATTAAATATTAGAGGGAAAACTCACAAATAAATATAGATAAATAAATAAAACCAGATCCAAAATGTATAATTAATAAAGAATGTCACAAGAATGATTATAGAAGTAAGATTTAAACTTGGGAAATAATTGATTTTTAGAAGGAAAGAAGAAATCATAGTAATACAACGGATAATTCTATACGCAAATAATAGGGTGAAAGGTACATACAACCAGTCTGAAATAAAAAAGTATTATGAATAGGAGAACCAATTGGTCAGATACAAGTTGTGAGTTTATTTTTTACTAAACTTTGTTAAGACAAAATAAACTTTTTTCGAAGGGGGGGGTGTTATGTAACGTAACAGAGTTGAGGTCCCCAACGTTACATAAAAAATTGAATTAACTATGGCCAAGGACCATACCCTGAATTAAGGTTGCTCAGTAATTAATGCATCTGAGAGGTACCTCAAGTCAAAAGAGGCAATTAATGTTGAATATAAAATACCATACCAATTAATAGTTAATATAATAAATTGTGCTTGTTTTTATACTGTAGCATGTTAATGTTCACAGAATAGTTATGTTATGTTTTGAGTATGGTAAGAGTGAACTGATGTTGTTTAATAGGAATACTTCATCAATGATTATGTTTGTATTTATGTTAAATTTGTCTTTAGACAATCAAGTATAGTTACCTGTGTTAGGCATTATACTAAGTTTTAAGTATTGTCTAAAATTGAATAATGCAATTGTTTTAATTAATGTTTGTAAACTTGGCCAGGAGGGCAATCTGTGTTTAAGGTTTGACAAGTAGTTCTGATAATTATATTGTAAACTAATGAAGGGTTCCAAGACGAATTAATTAAGGTAATAAAATAAAAACCAGGAAGTTAAAATTAATGTAAATAACCATTAACCAATAATTAATTGTACAGTAGGTCAGGTAAAAGAAAATTAAGTTAAAAAACCAAACAATGTTATAACAGTTGTAAGAAAACCTATAGGCCTAAATTTAATATTTGTAAAAGGAAATTAATACCTTTTTAAGAACCAGTCCAATGAAACTATGGTAAAACATTTACTGTTTAAGAAGGAAGGTTAGGTGAGAATTTTAGGTAATTTAGTATTATTCCAAGCATGGAGTATTTTATTGAAAAAGAGTAGTAATATTCTATAATTCTGGCTCTAGGATATCTAATTTCACCCAATGACAGAAAAAGTGGTTGTTAAGGCAACTGAAATGGACATGAGTTGTTTATATTGAATCATTCGTTCTGATTGTTACAAGCTATTGAGTTGAGATGGGCAGATACATTTAAAAAAAATGAATAATAAATTCTGAAGAAAATATGAATCACAATTTAAAAACCCTCTTTGAAATCTAATCCTATCATAATACTGATGAGTAATAAAACTAATTAGACTTCCAAATTATAACTGAATACATTTAAAAGAGTTGAAAACCCCTCACCTCATTCACCAGAATAATTCCGCTGGATTCGGTATTAAACCGATTTCTCCTATAACCAGAAGATTAATTAAGAGAAATAAAGGCCGAAACTAACGGAATTATTGAGAAGACACGAAGATCTCGTTTTGCAGAGTTAACCTTCACTTGCAGAAGAAGCTGGGATACTATTTTCATTCCACCGTGACCGATAACTACCAAGATCATAGGAGAAGAACAGCAGTTAGAAGAGTTCCTGAGAGCTTCCCGGGATATTACACTATCAATTTTATTAAGGGCCAAAACAAGTTTTCCTGGATGAATGTAACTTAAGCTGAACATCTTCACTGTTTACAGACGACCAGCACCAACTTGAGTTCTGCCAACCCGGTAAAAAAACAACCTATTTTAAATTCAATATATTTAGAGTTAATAATTTTGTTTTGTAATACTTGAGTAACCTTAATTGTGCATTTTACCTGGCCTTACTAATGGTTCAAAGAATCTTACGAACCCTGGGATAAGAATTGTTTATTGTTATATTTAATTTGTATGAGTCAAAGTAACTTGATCAATTGATAATCGATATATTTTTGTATAATCGATTTGATAATATTATTATTTTGGAGATAACGGTAACTGTGAAATAATAGATAAAATTAATAAAGGATCTTTATTGTATGAGATAATGTTTGAAGTTATTGCAGAATAGATACTATCTGTAGTGGGTGGAATAATTTACAATAAAAGGTTGATTCAAACCCGATGAACGGCTAACCTAGAAACACGATTATTACAAATAACAGCGCTAAGTGCTTACAGCTGGTGGAACGGGAGATTGCCGAACTAGCGTGTTTTCAGTACACAATTTGAATAGAATTTTCTAACATCGAGGGACTAGGGTTGACAAGAATACTCATTACATTCAGTCAATACACTATATATATCGTCAATATTACCCAACTACTGAATACTAAGTTAAACCTGTATCGTAGTACGATTATAAGTTAAAAGAACATAATTATAATTATATTTGCCTAATAATATATTTTCAGGAGGTTTCAACGGTAACAACCGAATAGATATACTAATTAATAACACATTAATTAAACCAGGTAACAACATTTTAATTGTTACAAATTGCCACCTTCAACGTGTTGCTTATCGTTGATTCACGGGAGTCTCATATAACTAATTACACCCATAAACCAAGTTCTTTACAAATTGGCGAACCCAACAGTGGGGCATCATCGTCTTCTATGAAAACCATAATAAGATTTCTTTACAATATATATATATATATATATATATATATATATATATATATATATATATATATATATTTATATATTACGACGCTCCCTTTCATCTAACACAATTACATAATATTTGTAATGTTAGATAAAATGTTACTTACCCGTGATATTACTTTACCTGGGCGCCAGAACAAATCCCAGATACAAATGACACGGTTTCAGCTTAGCTAAGCGCATGGAGACACTCTTTCTCAGGATTCGTTCAGTGATTGTGGTTTTCAAGGGGAATCGTTACAAATAACACTTTAATATTTGCTTGATTATTTTTAATTAACGTTTTAATTAATTATTTTTAAACTTGATTAGGCTAATGGTAAGACTTATTTATACCCTAACACTTATAATTACTGAGTGAGTGTGAAAAGTAATGATTAAGACGTTCAAACGACCTATGGCTCTTATCTGGTTTAATTAAGAGATTTCTATCTCCCAAACCAGTGCTAAAGAACAGGTCTGCAATCATTTGCACGTCCAATACTACACCTCACTTTCCATTCAACACTCCTATACTATGTTAGAGCTTATCTTATAATTAAATTACAAGTGTGCAATTCTTAGTGTCTTTTAAAAATTGTTTATTGTTTTATTTTTTTATTTAGTGCTTATTTCATTGATCAATGAATCTATTTCTTACTGTTTGATGCTTTGACCGAAGATAGGAATCCGTAGGGGACCTCCTTATGATGGTTTTGCACAGTAGAATTGATGTTGATCAATGCTGTAGAAGATGCCCTGGCAATTACAGATGCTGTAGCCTTCTGTCGCACAGGTCCTTCACGGCTGATGATTAATTAATTAATAAATAAATTAATTAAAGTTGTTTTACGCAGCGAGAGTTGTTGAACAGTATTAGTTCATATATACTGCGGACTACTTCTCGAATTTGATGCTTAAATTACACTTTTGCGTGATTAAAAATTTCTGTACGTAATTTATACCCGACTAGCGCGTTTAAGATCTGAACGAAGAGTCATGCTACCCCTAGATTGAGTTGGCGTCAGTTTTAAATACTGGATGCTGATTGGTTGTTCAAATAAATCATGCGTTTTTCCAGTTTCAACAATCTCGAACAGGTCGACAAAACACCCCGTGACAGGTTTCAAACTGCAGAGAATTTCTAGTTAAAATCGTACTTCCTGTGTTTGCAAATCGATTGATTACAGGTATTTGCAAACGTGTTTTCAAAGATCTGACCACAGAATATTGTTGCTTAGGTCTTTATCTGTGTGTATGTGAAAACACCTAATTCCTACGTAGCATAATTCTCGTTATTCCTTTTGGCGTACGTCTTCCGTATTACTTGTCCAATTGTTAATTATATTAACTGAGATTGCGGCTACTTATAAAGCTTCACTTGCTGAATACAATGCTGTTTTCAGAATTGCCGTATATTTATTAGTTTTTAAGTTATCACAGGTTGAACTGATAATTTGTATTGTGTAAAATTTCATGTTTGTACCAGTATCTGATGTCGCTGTGACGTGGTTAGAGTGAGATGGCTGCGATTGTACTCTCTCTCTCTTGCTTACGCTGCACTACTCCCTCCATCAGACACTTTTATATAACGCTCAGATAGGACGCTAATATGAATCGTTATAATATATATTGTAACGTCTCGCGGGTATAATCTCTCGGAGTCTATAAATATACGTTTCCTAAAATGGGTTTCTTATCGTCTCCCTTGCGATCGTCACTGTAATTATTTATTGAAATAATGTTTTATTTGCCCCACTATTGGGTTTGCCAACTTGTAACGTCTCACGGGTAAAAATCTCTCGGAGTCATAGAAATTTTACGTCTATTTATGCTCTTCGAAAATCTCGCTTTAATGAGAGTCACAGAATTTGTTATAATTTATGTTAAATGTTTCTAAAAATCAAGTGTGTGTGATTATGCAAATATTTCCCTTAGATTTGATTTGATTTGACTTTCCTTCTTGTGACATATTTTCTCCGTATCATTTCTTCCTATATCATTTTCAATTCCGAGAAATTCTGAATTATAGTTGTATTAATTATCATCCTCCTTCAGCTTCATTGTAGTCATTAAATTATTCATTATTCTTCTTATTTGAGCACACTACCATCCATTGTTTTTATTTATTTATTTATTCTTCTGTTTGTTACCATCAAAATATTATTTTTCTATTATTTCATTTTAAATCTGCTGTTTATAAATATTATTTAATAATCTGTTCTTACTTTTCTTGGTGTTTTTGCTGTTTATTAAATCATATTGTTTCGAAATATTTAGTAAGTTGTCCTTACGTACTTTTTGAATTTTGGGGTTTTATTAAATCATATTGTTCCTGAATAAATTAAGTAAGTTGTCCTTACAGGCTTTTTGAATTTTGGGGTTTTTCTTTCCAATGGGTTGCTTGGTCGGTATCAGAAAATCAGTCCCCTTTTTCTGGTTGGTTATTATTTCTTGTTTTAACCATGGTCCATTAACTCAGGTACTCCCTTTCCTCGGATTACGGCAGTGTTCAAAATAATTTTTGTCCTTGTTATATACCTCTCTATCATCTGATACTGTAACTCTGCTAATACGAAACCTTCATTTAAGTCACGGTTTTCCATCATAGTTAGTTCCTTTTTAACTATCAGGTATTGTACCTCCTCTAATCTAACATAATCACTCACATTTGATATCATTCCATTCCCTTTTTCCTCTGGATGATTTATCAAATTCTTTAATGATATACAGTGGAACTTGGTTATTACGGCCTCGGCTGTTATGTCAACTTGTGTGTAGCGTTATTTTGTCATAAGTCCGGTCAAACGGATATCTTTAACATTATAAAAATTCCCGGTTTTAACATCACTAAATATTGTCTACTCTGTTATAGCGTCAAAAATTTCTCAGATATTTTACTCTAAATTTCATATAAACGTATATATGTGCGCGCGCGTACTCTCTCTCCTATGGCGCTACAGCCCAAGTCGGGCCCTGGCCTCCACCAATCTCCGCCTCCAATCCACTCTATCCACTGCAACCCTCCTCCAGTTTCTTATCCCCATGTCTCTCGCGTCCTCTGCAACGCCATCTTCCCACCTCTTCCTCGGTCTACCTCTAGGTCTTGTTCCCTCCCATGTACCCAGCAAAGCCCTCTTAGGGTTCCTGCCACCCTCCATTCTCATAACATGTCCGACCCAACGCAATCTTTGAATTCTTATAAATTTTGAGACTGGTATCTCTTTATATATTTGATACAGTTCGTTGTTGTATCTCAGTCTCCATGAGCCATTTTCTTGTATTGGGCCTATAATGCGTCTGAGGATTTTCCTTTCAAAGGTGTCTACTATGTCGACTGTTTTCTGTGTGATTGCCCATGCCTCACACCCGTAGCATAGCACCGGTCTGATGACAGTCCTATATATTTTCATTTTTGTTTCCCTGTGCACATCCCCAGACCTAAATGATGGCAGCAATGCGAAGTACGCCTTGTTAGCCATGGTGGTCCGTCTTTGGATCTCCGGCTCCTCTGATCCAGTCTTTGCTAGATTCACTCCGAGATACGTGAAATTGTCCACCACCTCAATTGTGTCCTCCTCTATCTCGATGTTGTTATGAACCTGGTCCCTTCTTGTTTGGATAAGCATTTTTGTTTTATCCATATTTATGGCTAGCGCAACTTCCTTGGCTTTGTTTTTAAGCTCTATAAATATTTCTTTAGCTGCCGTGATCCGTCTTGACATGATGTTAATGTCATCTGCATATGCGGCTATCTGTACAGTTTTATTTGTTAACAGATTGGAGCTATTTATTGATAAGCCTCTAGCGCGCGCGTACTCGTACATTAAAATTTACCCGATGATGACGAAGACGACGACTTGCCGCTCTCGGAGTGGATTAAGAAATTCGACGTAAATGAATTTGGAAATGAACTTGATTCCTATGCATCAGTGGATGACCAAGTAGAAACATTCCAAGTGTTGAGTGACGCAGAAATTATCGCGGAGGTAAAAAACATAGAAGCAGATGATAGTGTTGAAGAAGATGCTGAGCAAGAGGAGAATGCCGACATCGTTTGTCCGACGGTACAGGAAGCAATGAGAGCCGCCGAAACTCTTTCACGATTTTACTGCTTTAGAGAGACGTCTGACGACACGTTCAATGCAGTGCAGCATCTCCACAGCACAACAGAAAGAATTTATTTTTCAGAAAGGAACGTTCAAAAAAAAATTACGGATTACTTTCGACAGTAAGCCTAAATGTAAGTTACATGTACTTTCTTTTTGATCTTTTAAAATATTCTTCATGCTGTTTGTATAAATGAAATGCAGTTTGTAAACTTTAGAATAAATATTACGAATAATGTTAATAATGCAAAGATCTTTTTTTTATTTCTCCTTCCTTACTAGTGATTAAAAAGGGTCTTTTATAACGACTCTTTTATAACGTCACTCGGACGTAACGTCATTATTTTTTTGGTCCCTTCAATGACGTTATAATCAAGTTCCACTGTATTCAATCTTGATGATATGACTGATATCTTCTGATACTCTTCTATTGTCGACATAGTTAAATGATATCCAAACTTATTTAAGTTTTTCTTTATTATTTTATGGTGGTTTATTTTTGATAATTTTATTAAGTTTTTTCTATAACTCTTACCTTTACTTAACTCCCTTTGTTCGTTAATTGGGATGTTAAATACATTAATTAATCCACCCTTCCTCATCTCCAATTCTTCTTTTGTATTTAATATTTTCTTTCTACATGTTTTCCTTATTTTCTTGATATTCTCTTCCATGGTTTGGATATTCTCTATGTTCTTTCTATTTTTATTTTCAGATAGCAGCGCCTTTTGGTCTTCTCTAATTTCTATTTCCTTGCTGCTCTCTTCTGTGTTCGGATTTACTTTAATACCTTCGGAAGTGCTGTCTAGGGTTTCAGTCATATTCTTTAAACACCTATCCATTCTTTCATCTAACTTTCTGAAACCTTCATCCATTATTTTCCTTAATTCTTCATGGTGTCTTTTGTTATCTTCTCTAATACTTTCTTTAACGCTATCAATTTTCTCCATCATTAGCCTCATCATTGCTCGCCAATTTGGTTCTCTTCTGGCTTCCGCTTTATCTGGTTGGTCCCCTTGGGCATCCTCTTCAACTACTTCGTTTTCCGTGTTTGTGACTACTTCGGTTTCTTCTTTATCACCCGTTGGTTGTTCCATTTCACTGTCCATGACTACTTCTATCTCTCGTTCCTGTCCACCTTCTTCCTTCTCCTTGTCTTCTGCCCTCTTCTTCGATCTGCCTCTGGTATTATGCATTTCTTATTTTCTCATAGTTGCCGACGAAAATTAGGTTTTTTGTTATATTGTTTTTCGTATATATCAAAATTTCTTTCCTAATTAAAGCCCTTTTAAGTTGAGCGCCATCTTGTAACGTCTCGCGGGTAATCTCTCACAGAGTCAAATAGACGTACCTTTTTGTTAATTAACTCTAAGTTTTATTAGCCCCACGTTGGGCGCCATCTTGTAACGTCTCGCAGGTATAATCTCTCGGAGTCTAAATATACGTTTCCTAAAATGGGTTTCTTATCGTCTCCCTTGCGATCGTCACTGTAATTATTTATTGAAATAATGTTTTATTTGCCCCACTATTGGGTTTGCCAACTTGTAACGTCTCGCGGGTAAAAATCTCTCGGAGTCATAGAAATTTTACGTCTATTTATGCTCTTCGAAAATCTCGTTTTAATGAGAGTCACAGAATTTGTTATAATTTATGTTCTATGTTTCCAAAAATCGAGTGTGTGTGATTATGCAAATATTTCCCGTAGATTTTATTTGGGTGTAATCAATACCGTTGTTTGACCGTAGTTAGGAGAGAGAGTGCAAAGAGAATTACTCTCTTAGCATACGATTAATTAATTTAAATTTCTCCGCTCATGAGACCAGCTGACTGTGACATTTACAAACACATTTGAGGTTAATTTAACCCCAAATGGTATGTAATATTTTCTGGTTGTCCGTTCTCTTCTCTGTCTCCAGACAATCTGTAACCAACTACCATCTACTGAAAATAATACACATTTTTATTCAAACAACAAAGTATTCATTGGATTTATTTAGCAAATTTTTGTTTTATCTTCTCCCAAAACAGAAATGTATAATCAATTCTTACTGACAACACAACATTAGTTCGATCTTATTTTTTAAACATATAATGTATAACAAATATTTTTTATTTTTTTATTTCAATAACAACAAAGAAACAATTTATTAATTTCCCAGGGCTATTTTTGAGTTCTTTGTACTATGAGACGGTCAGAAATGAATATTGGTTAATACCAAGCTTTACATAAATTAATTTATTATAATTTGTAGTATTTAGATTATGTAGTTCCTTGGTTATCCGCCAGAGCGCAGATTACGTTTCTTCACTAAAAACACGAAATTTATTTAATGGTGGCAAGAAAGTCACAGGAATCCGTTCTGCTGGTTTTTTGGTTAACTAAAATAATAAAGTTTGTTTTCACCTCTTTTCCTGAAGCGTTTAAAGATATGGTGCTGTTTCTAGTGTTATGAAGTTATAGTTGAGATATAATTTAGTTAAATTTTACTTGGTAACGATCTCACCAAAATGTCGACGTTCTGTGGACTAGGCCTGGATCTCGGAGGTTGATTTTTCAAAGTTTCATCAAATTAAGGGCATGAATGGTTCTATTCGAAGGATTTCTAATATGTAGTGGACATCACTTGTCAATTTTATTAATTTTTATAGGCATTACACTTTTTCAAAACGTTCACTTCCAAATCGTTTTAACAACTAATTCAAATCTTGTTAGTTGGTTACTGTTAGTAACCAAGAATTTTTATGGTTTTTTATTGGTGAATCTATATACTTTTTAGTATATAGGCTATTATTAATTATTATAAATTTATTTCTTCTTTTTAGAAAAATAATCCTTTTTAGATTTTATTTATAATCGAATTTAATTTATCTAAGATTTTTCTTTATATTTTTCCTTAATCTTATACATTGGTATTTTATATTTTAATTCCTTTTAATTTGATTCATTTATGATTTATTATTTTCTTAATGTATCCTTACTCTAAACTATTTTCCTATGCCATCTTGCTAACATAGTATTATTTTATATTATTATTATTTTATATTTAACCCTGGGTTATTTTATATTTAAACAAAATCATTATATTAAACACAAAGATTATTCCTAGGTACAAGACCTTTGTGGCCTACACAATACAAAATTACACAAAATACAATAAATACAAATTTTGTCAGCAGCAATGTAGTCCACTGCTACAATATTGATTGTTTTTTCATCTACAGTACCAATCTGTGAGATGCTCTTTTTAAAAGTTTACACTCTCACCAAGTACCCTATATTTCACTTGATACAGTGTTACAGTGTTTTGTAGTACAAAGTTTTTTTATAGCTTGGTACATAATACCCATTTCTGACTTTTAGAATAGGGTGGTTACTGGTTTTAACGATGGTGATTATGTTGTCATATTTGGGCATGGGTTATGTAACGTTACAATATATATATTGTAACGCCACAGAAATGCAGTCCTCAATGTTACATAAATAGAATATTAGCAAAATAATAAGTAAATCAATATTTAACTCCCATGATAATACAAAGGTCTAATAACTACATTTATAATTATATATAAAAATGAATAAGGATGCAAGGTAGAGATAACAATAAAAAACAAACCTGTAAAATAGACAATAGTAAGAAATCCATGTTCAGTGAAACGTAAATAAATATATTATACTGATAAGAATTGTAAGAAAGAAACTAGTACAGAAAATGTCAAAGTAAATGACAATGAAATTAGATAAAAGCGAGACAATAATTTACACTATAGTAATAGTAAGTAAGGATTCTGAATTAAATGATGTTATTTTGTTACCATGAATGTTATGTTAAAGTTTATGTTATATTATGCACATTACTTGTTGAATTAATGGAAAGTAATGAAGCAAAATGTATTATTCGATTACTGTTATAGAAGGGTGTAGGAAAGCAATTAATTAGTGTTAGTGGATCTCAATTTTATTATATGTGATCCATAGATCAAGATAAAATTGTTATTAGTTATGAAAAGAATAATTATTTGTGTAAATGTTAATAGTTAAGGTTTGATTATATGTATGAACTTATGTAAAAAGGCTATAGTTGTTCACCAGTTATAATCAAAGGTAGGTCCATATACAATAAAAGGCCTAACAGCCAATAACACAATATAACCACTCATAACATAAAGGTTAGGTATGGAAGTTAATAATAATTAATGAATACAGTTCAAGGAGCTAGGAAAAACATTTGATAAGTAATAATATATAATAAACCAACTCAATTTAAACAAATAATGATAATGCCATAATGCCATGATATCGATTGATAACGTTTGATATCGAAAAAATAATAAATATAAAAGAAACAGACTAAGATCAAAAAACCAGCAGAATATATGTAGAAATTAGTAAACAAACTATAGATAAAGTTATATTCCGATATGAAATAAGCAATATATGAAATAATCACTATATACAAAACATTGAAAAGGAAGATAAATAAATGTGTTGCTAAGGACAACAGGAATGAATAGAAGTTGTTGATTTCAATTATTGCTTTTTATGATCTGAACGTGACAAGATTAAAAACCAGAAAAATTGGTTAATATAATTAAAATATAATTTATTTCAATACCGTTACCCATCACGATATATAAATAATTATTTGGATTAATCAGGCCAACAACCCATGACCAGATTGTGTAATGGTATCATCTAATAATAATAATCAGTAATCGACTTACACAAGGAAGGACTTGAATTGTCCAATATCAGAAAAAGAATTAATGAAATATTAATCCAATATAAAGAGTCAACTGTGTAACAACTAAAATACACACCACATTGAAACTCCTAACCTTTTAAATACATGGAACATCACTAGTTACTTCATACGAAAGAAGAACGTATTTGGATCCAGAATTTGCAGAAGAACAACCACCAGTCTGGCCGTAAATAAACCAAGGGAGCTGTATTTCCGAGGTAACCAGGACGAGGATTCCACTTTATTAAACCGAAGAAAGGAATATCGAACATCATATCCATTCTGAGCGACGAGGTTAACAACCAACTGCCTACCCGAGTTGCTTCGTTCTAGTCTGGTAAATTATAATTGTATAAATCATATTAACAACACAACACTTCAAATTTGTAATATCTTGCATTCTTATCTATGTATTTTTAATCTTCCCCACAATTACAAGAACCTTCACACCCTGAACTAAAATAATTATAAAAAAACAAATTATATAACTGAATATAAAATAAAGTATTGGACCGAACAATAATCGATTCACGCAACATATAGCCTTTTGTATGCCAATTAGAACCAATCCTATTTAATGTTAACGGAGTGAATAAATAAAGAAACCTTGTATAATTTCAAAATCTTATTATTTGGGGTATTATTTAATGAGTTTGGAATAAAAAGTAACTGACTAAGTGTATAATAATTGGTTACCGTAAACAGTGAATTAACCTATAAGTTTCGTTGTCCCGGAACTACAGCGCTTGTTGCGGAATTCTACGACACCAAAGAGAAGAGCATTAAATACAAAATTTACATAATTCTCTGAAAGGTATACTAGGGCTGCGCAAGATTATAAAATAAAACGCTAATTATTTAAGTTACAGTCACACTAACATTGGTATTTTAATTAGAGTGATAAGTTAATATTAGTTAACGAGATTCCTATATTCCCCAACTCCAGATATCTCAGAAATTGAATTAAATTAACACAATCCAAGAGAGGAGAGACAGAGAAGCATACCCGTTCTGATTAACAAATTAGCTTACATTGCGTGACACGAACAAGACGTACGTACTCGTTAAGTAACAAATTGACGCCGGCAACATTGGGGCGGAAAGAACGAGAAACCCGCAATACGTCGTCTATTCACAAATTGGCTAACAACGTGAGGTGTTAGAGAAACATAAATTCAGATAGATTATCAAAATAAATCAAAACACACCAGCAACTCGTCTATTCACAATATATATATATATATATATATATATATATATATATATATTGTAACACAATTTTCAGCTTGTAGGTGTCTTAAACCACACGTTTGTGCATTATTTGTTACGTTTTTATTAATTGTATCTAGGTATCTGGATGTGTTTATTTATTTAGTGTGTAAGTTTTCGTTAAAATAAACCATGGGATCCTCTGCGGTTTTTTGTTCCTTGTAGGTATTAGAGTTCAGTTGATAGAGAGAGAGAGAGAGAGAGAGAGAGAGAGAGAGAGAGAGAGAGAGAGAGAGAGAGAGAGAGAGAGAGAGTGTGTGTATGTTCCTCTCTTAGTGTACTGTGTTTTTGTTTTATTAGACGCGCTTTGCATCAGCTGTTTTCGAGGCGACCATAAGTAACAGGTTATGTTGTCCATTTATACTTCGTACGTTAGATGACTGTGCTAATTTTCGCACTCTTCTCTGCTATTTACCAGTTTCCTGTAACAAATTTGCTATCTCCAAAGAATAACACAAAGTCAGTTCCCTAAAAAAGGTATTTATTAATTGAAATTGGATAATTTTTCTGGAAACTATTAAAATCAGTTCATCGATTTTCAGATCGACTATTATCTAAGTTACAACAGCTTTCGATATAGGTTTTTCTATAACACAACAGATATATTCAATTACAATTATAAACAAAATTAATAAATTATTTATCTCAGGGTTTTTTGGGGATTCTTTGAGCTGTAAGAAAGACAGAAATGCTTTGATAAGAGTATCATACTTTACAATTAAAAATTATTTTATTCTTAAAGACTAGGTCAATGAGTTCGTTTTTTAGATGGTAGAGCGCAGATTACATGGATTTGCACAGCTGACAAAAAAGCAACATGGCTGCTGTGAATGTTTTAATAAGATTATATAAGAATTTAGAAAATCTGAGGTGAAGGAATCACCAAGAATAAATTGTAAATCATTTATAACACAAAATATTGTAATAGGCATTATTATACAAAAATAAATGTAATTAACAGGCATTAACATAATTGTAAAAACTTAAAGTCTGAAATTACCCAAGCTTGTGGGGTATCAAAATAATCTATGAACGAGAATAAATACTATAGTGACAGTATTTAATAACCAGGAAGGAAGATGGAGGAATAACAGTAATCAGAAGATATACGAAGAATTCGAATTTTTGATAACAATACCTCATCTCAAAATCAACCAATCAGAATAATACCGTTACTATGGAAACGGCGGTTGAAGACGAAAATACCGTTGGAAATTAACAAGAAGCTAAGCGTCATTAAGCCAATGCAGATGCAAAAAGTTTGGAAGAGCGTTTTTCAGTGTAAAACATGCAAATAGTTATTCAAAGTTGCTGAACTTGATCATTGAAGAAGCAGATGACCGTGGTAGCAGATATTTCAAGACCCAAGACCAATTAAATAGAAATTATCCTTGAAAAGAATGTCAAAACCCATGACGAAAAAGACGCCACATTTAGTGAAGCCCAAAATCCATGAAAACTGAATTTATGCAGCCAAATCCTACCTCGAATAAACTACGAAGGCACCTAGACACGTTGAGGTGTTAAGTACCATCCAATTATTTATTTTCCACCAACCCTAATCACTTTAAATAATTTTGAAAGGTAAATTTACCGCACTATAGAAACAATATTTCTCTTTCATAGAATATTTGAGCAAATTAAAACTTAATAGAAACTTTGTTAACATTGAATAACCTAAGAATTAAACACGAACTTACAGAACACTTATACGACACAACACAACAGATTGTAACAGCACACATTATTCTTTCTGTACACTTAAATTAAGGTAATTTATATTTTTATTGTAACCATTGGAGTTTTTTAACTCATAGCCATAAGGATCCACAATTTGGGAAACCAATAATAACTGAATACGCTTCACGTAAGCAGCAAAGCGAGGTTAAATGGTTCCTAAATTACTTCGCCAAACCCTGAAGGCAAGATCTCATGTAATCAGTCGGTGCGAATTGATAATTGTTTTATTGTAAATGTAAATGTTTTCAGTTATCACCCATTAAAAAATATTTATTACAGGGAGTAACCAGCGTTATCATTTCATAGGGAGTGCTATATATTAATTACTTGTATTTAAGAATAAATCGTATCAGAAGGCAGGTTGTCAGACATACAGCAGAAGCGACGATTGGGACGGCTGTGCGAGCGGGAACTATTCGAATGCACCATCCCGCAACGCTGATAACTTGTTTAAACATAAATTTTAGTTGTTTTGTAAAACGACTTGGCGCCACCCGGGATTATCACACCCCCTATGAATAACAGGTAAGGTTACTGTCGTAGTATACAGGTGATTATATCTACGCTACGAACATCGCTAACCACAACATTACTGTAATGACCCAGTGCGAGGCGAACGCACTAATTATACAAAAACACATACAAATTGTACACATTTTGCAGGTACGATCGAATCCTTTCGTTACAGATTTGGCTTCCATCGCGGGGCTTGAACAGCAGCGACATCAGATCTTTTCGTTACAATATATAAAAAATATGCATAAACTTAATGGGTTGTATAAGTTAATGATTGATCTCCATTAAGTAGTGCTCAAGATTCCAAAGTTTTAATATTATGATGTCCGTAATTAAAACATCAGAGCAGGTTTAGTGTGTACACCGTGGACAAAAATTTTCAACATTTCCTATCGAGCGTTGCTTAGAGTAAAGCTGCGAATCTTGTACGTTTCACAGAACAAACACGCGGAAAAGAAGGAGCACTCCGAAGTCACTCATGGACCCTCAGCATCTTGCAGAGGGTTCATTCCCTAAAGACGAAAAGTCTGTCTATGAAACGTTCCTCTGTAAACACGTGCAGTTACACTGCCCAGCGATCCACAGGAAGCAAATCGCTATCCATGCTGGACACTTTTTCGGCTTGCACGCATTATGTTGGTATGAGTTTCGGCACTTTCCATTTAAAAAGCGTGCAAATGTAAGAAAATAAACATGAATGAGGCCAGAAATAACGCGAATTTTGTGTGTGTGTGTGTGTGTGTATGTGTGTGTGTGTGTGTGTGTGTGTGTGTGTGTGTGTGTGTGTGTGTCTTCCCTGCCTTTTTATTGCGGTAGTCATAATAATAAAATGGAAACGTAAACATTACATAACTGAGATATGCTTGCCTGCCACGACCGATATATATTCTCTCATACATGATTTACATTAAAATGAAAAAATTATAATTTTATTGCCTGGCAACAAAATTATTTTATTTTTAACAATTACCATTGTTTGAAAAAGTTTAAATGAATTTTCGAGTACTTTACTGTTGTTAAAACGTAAAAGGTTGCAGGTAAACTACCCCTTCCCCTTAACCGATCTTCACCAAAATCAAAAGGCCTTGAGTTCTCTACAATTCAGGGACGTATGCAAAAAATTATTCGATTCTGTTTGAATATGCGGCAGTTATCGTTTGTCATAGAAAAAATTACCCTTGTTAGAACATAAAATGTTGCAGGTAAACTACCCCTTTCCCTTAACCGATCTTCACCAAAAACAATAGGTCTTGAGAACTCTACAATTTAGGGCTGTATGCAAATAATCTTTTGATTCTGTTTGAATTTGCGGCTGTTATCATTTGCCATAGAAAATACCCTTGATAAAAAAAAAACGTTGCAGGTAAACTACCCCTTTCCCTCAACCGATCTTCACCAAAAACAATAGGTCGTGAGTACTCTACAAATCAGGACTGTACGCAAAAAATTATTTGATTCTGTTTGAATTTGCGGCAGTTATCGTTTGCCAAAAAAAATCTACAGACAGACACACACACAGACACTTTTCGAAAAACGACTTTTTTTCATGTTTTGAGTGTAGTACAATCAGAATCTGCAATAATCTCGAACAGGATTTTTTTTGCCATCACCATACTTCCATTTTCTTAAGGAATATGGAAGTAAAATTAAAACAATAATAACTTGCTACTAACTACTTATTATTTATTACAATATTTCTGCATCCTTATCACAACTTGTGATTGATGTCTCTTTAAATCACATATCATATTATGTCGCACTTGGTGTACACTGCACTTCTATAGCACCACAATTCACTGTTTACTCACTACTAAAGTGTTTATTGTTGAGTGTACTATTAATTTACGACAAAAGGTTTTATAATATGATACTTAGGATAATTCATTTCTGACTTGGGGAATGAGATAACTATTGACTTTTATTATTATTATTAATAATAATAATAATAATAGGTATTTTATTTTTACTAAAGAACATTGTATCTTTAGTTCACCTAGTATTAGGCACTGATTATGTAATGTTACAATATATATATTGAATTAAAGTTGTATTATGCTTTCATGTTCTGTATATGAGGTTATGCTGTTATGATAAGATATCAGCTGATCCATGGTGTTGTGTATATATTATATTTTGTGTAATCAATTTATAGTTGCAATTGAGTTTATGATAGTAATAAGTTTTTATTTTTTAATAATTGTCATTATATAATTATGATGTTTATATTGAAAATTAAATTCATGACAATTAAATTCATTTAAAAGATAGAAATTTTGGTAGTAAATTTGAAATTTTGATTTAAAGGTTATGAAAGAAATGATGAATGAATTTTATTATGAAGTAAATAAAGACAAGATGAAATTAAATGAATTAAAATTGTTTTGAAGTAATTACAGTGTTTGATTATGAGGTAATTAAAATTTATGTGAGAGGATTTAATTAATGTAAAAGGTTTCAAGTTGTAACGGTACATAAGTCCGTGTAGGAATATGTAGGTACGTGCAAATATAATTTTATTGTGGTTTAATGTATTAAACAACATAAGGTTAGAATTTCCAATATATATATATCATTCTACGCAGTTTGCCAGGACGACTTGACGCCAAGGTCACTGGTGTACGTGACAAACGGCAGATATTCAGACGAAACGACGAACGGACAATGCTAAAACGTCATAATCAATACGACAGACATAACAACCATGATGTAAAACAATGCCGTCATCAGCTGTGAACAATAGGTTGATGACAAATAATCCCTTCCACCTGGCGAATTTACACCAATATGTCTGTCCCAGTCGCCAAACTACCAGCAGTGCAGTAGCACGTTATCAAATTTGCTGGCAAATTATTGCCAGCAAAGTGTTTTAAAAAGTATCAAAATGTAATTACAAATGTAACCAGTATAATCAGTGAACAGCTAGAATAAAAATGTAAAGTAACTTCAGTGCAGTAAAAAGAACAGACATGAAACAGTAAAGTTCGGCGGACACCTGCTGGCAAATGGAGAACGTCTGACGAGGAACTGCAAGACTTCAAATTGAGGAAAGTCCAAATTTAAATCCATATCTTTATTCAATTGAGCTCAAAATTCCAAATCAAAATGTACCAGTAAATTAATGTATGGGGAGAGAGAGTGTGTGCGTGCGAATGAGTGCCGGCCTCTACAAGCAAAGCCATGAGGCATTGGTTTGTGTTATAGTATAATTAGAAACGTAATAAGTAAAATCAATGATAACTGCAGTTTAGTAGAAATGCTCTTGTTTATAAATTAAATACAGGAGATAAAAGTTATTAATAATTGAGATTGATGTATAGTTAAACGGCGGAAACACACAGCCGCCATTTTGTTTTTGGATGATTACGACTCCATTTTGTTTTGTAAATTTTAATAAGTGAAATTCAGAATATTAAACCACAAGTTTTGTTTAAGCCAAATTTTGTTTGACTCATTATTTCAAGCGCCCAAACTGTTTTTGCTATGTTCGCTTAATACGACTCTGGACCCTGGTAAGGAAAAGTTATGTTGCCAACACGTGCTGTACACCAATGTAAATAGTGTGAGTTTCAAAAGGTAAGTCACTGTTAAAGTATAAAAAATAATTTAAATGAGTTGAGTTACAAAGTAATGCGATTAAAGTAATTAATTGAAAGAGATGGATAAACTAATTTAAAAGATGGAAATATGTGTAATGCATTGGAATAGTTTATTTTTTGACTTGAAATAGATAATAAATAGTAGACAATTAAATTTAAATGATTAAAATATTTGTGAAAAAAATTCGAAGTTGAAATGATAATACAAAATAAATAGTTAAAATATTTAATTATTAGAAATTGAAAGGTTAGTAATGTTTATTTTGAATATAGGTTTTTGTGAAATATAAATGTTTATTTGATTAGGAATGTAATAAATTGTAATAAATAACAAATGTAATATGTTTATGTTAAAAAGGTACATATATATGCAATCACTACTTTGCTAAAGGCAAACCAGTACGACTAAGAGGAAACAAGTCAGTTAAGGATATGTTATGGTGAAGAGCCAGTTATTGATATTTTTTTCTTGAATGTTATAGAGTTTGGTGATACTGTGGTGGTGTGCCTGTCTGGCTTTATGGTGTTGGGATCTCGAGCAGGGAAGTCCAGTAAGGTCATTCAGGTGCAGCCATAGTCGCCAGACTAGGGGGGTAAGTTACCCATGATTTTAATAAGGATTAACGGGGGGATAATGGCGCCATATCCTAGCTGGTCCTCTTAGGTTTTTAGGCAATGAGAGTTTTTCTGTTTCAACAGAGAACCTCTCATTCGGGGGGGGGGGGGGTATTGTAACGTGGCAAAAGAAAGGGGGTTTATAATTTAAAGAATTTCATGTTAACTGTCTGTAGACAACCTTTGAGGTAATCTTTTTATTCACCCAGAGTGTATTTTTGGTCACTGACTATAGCTCCGTAACAGGTACAGTAAAGCACCGGAATGTTAATTGTCAGAAGGGTGCGTATTTGTGCGTACGAGCGCACGTGTGTGTCGCCTTTTGCGACGTAAAATTCAACATGTGCTCAGAGGACGAGGAAGGTTATGGGAAAAAATATATAGACTCGAACCCAAAATGCACCACGCAATAAAGGCGAGACCTTTTCCGCTAATAGAATGAACCAATCAAATCTACAATGAGACATGCTTCCTGTGGAGGAACAAGGCAGGCGAACGCCGAGAGACACTTAGCCATTTTTTTGAGACGCCAGTCGACTAAGATCCTTC
Organism: Magicicada septendecula; assembly: GCA_034769895.1. Taxonomy (NCBI): domain Eukaryota; kingdom Metazoa; phylum Arthropoda; class Insecta; order Hemiptera; family Cicadidae; genus Magicicada; species Magicicada septendecula. The sequence continues at coordinate 398,593,968 of CM068371.1, read as the reverse complement.
GAACAACGCGGTTCTCTATATCAGTGCTCGAGCAAAAATTTAAAGTCGGCCGACAAATAAAAAGTGAATTGACGTAAGACAGAAATAAAAAATGTGAACAAAAGTAATATACATCAAAGAGCTAAACAGTTTTACCAAGATTTCAGACATGAAGTGAACATAAGCGAACTAACGGTAGTGTTGCAACCACGTGAAGATGGCCACAGCAGTAATGCGCAAAACAGGAAAGTAACTATTTTAAATTAAATCACACGAAAATTAACCGCTGGTAGAAAAGAAAGAGCTCTATTAATAAAAATGGGAATTTTAAAAAATATAATGAGAATGAAAGTGGGTGTGCGTGTGAGAATACAAAAATATTAAAAGTACTGTACTGGTTGGTCAAGAATAGTTTTATAGTAATTAACCATTTATAATGTTGATATTAATGAAGCCATTGTAATCTCAGATTTGTGATTTTGATGTTATAAAAAGGGAATAGCGTGTTAAAAGAAAGTGCAGAGTTTGAGGAGTTAAAAGTAATGTTAGTAAAAGAGAAGGAAGTTTTTTTTCTGAATAAAACAAAATCATTGATTTAGTCAGCACAACAATGTGTTAGAATAATTAATTTCACCGTTAACCTTCTCCTATATTTCTGTGTCCACACAAATTCGTCTCACGACACTGGGAGTCTTCTGATTAAGGGGAGTTAGATTGCTTTGAAATTATTAAAGGGTTAATTAATGTGAAGAGTACTAAAGTTTTACATATTTTAACTTAAAAAATATGTTGGCGGCCCTGAACTTCTGACGGTGTATGAAAAGGTAAGCTACGAGAGAAACATCGCAAGGTAAGTAAGAGTCTGGCAGTATAAAGTTATTAAAAAATATTTGTAACTTTACAAAATATCTATAAATGAAAAGGGTAGTCGAAGGGGGAGGCAGTAATTTTTCGAAAACTACCTTTTTGATGCCAAATAAAGTACTTCGTTTTGAAGGATAAGATACCTTAGTAATTACATAATATAATGAAACTGTTACTCAATAAAAGTGTAAATATCAAAAATGGGGTTGTTTGGTTAAGGCGGAGGGATAGTTTACCTGCATTGTTTTGTGTTTTAACAAGAGTAAAGTACTTATTTTGATAAATAAGTGCCTTGAAAATAAAGTCATGTTAATCTACTGCAAAATTGTAAATCAGGTGTTTATAATGGAGAGGGTATTTTAAGGGGGAGGGGGTGAATTTTTGAAAATTACTTTGCAGATATCAAGGAAAGTACAAGTATTTAATTTTGAAGGATAAGATACCTTAGCAATGACACATTACAAAACTATTACTCTATGAAAGTATAAATATCATTAATGGTGGGGATTGCTTGAGGAGGAGGGTTGATTATCTGTGTAGTTCAGTTTCGTTATAAGAATAAAATACGTAATTTTTATAGATAAAGCGACTCAAAAATAACATTATATTAAACGACTACCCCATAATAACAAAAATATATATAAATAGTGAAAATAGTTGGAGGGTAGGGGATACATTCTTAGAAATTATAGAACCGAATTCAAGTAAATGATTTTAAATATAAATCTTGGAACATGGAAGTCATGTATGGTTCTCCACACAGATTTTTTAATTTATGATTTGATTTTAACCCACCTCCATAAACCAATAATTTTCTATTAAAAGTCGAGTCCAATGATTTGTTTTGAACTAGTGTTGTTTCATCAATACTGTTTTTAAATATACTATGATTTTGGCAGGCCATTACCACAACAAATAATACTTTTTGTTAGAATTTTGGGTTTCTGGGCTGTAAGGCCATGGTCTAAAGTTGTTGGCTGCAAAAGTTTCAGCCGTACCTTCGACGGCCATCTTCAGTGCATGAAGTTGTGACTAAAGTCTGTAACACTGACCAAATTGTCACAGTCAGTGGTTGTCGAAGGTACGGCCGACAAGGTTTGCAACCAACAACTTTAGACCACGCCCTTACAGCCAGGCAAGCCAAAATTCTAACATTGCTGCCGGCCATGAAAGCCTTAGACATCAAATAATACTTTTGTACATAAGTCATAAGTAAATTATAGAAGTTAATAACATTTGTTTCCTGCTCAAATGCAAAAATATGTGTGTTGTTTTGTTATAGGTGACGTATTTGACGAGGGCCTGTGGTCTAGTGAGAAGGAGTTCAACTCGTATGTAGCCAGATTTCACAGTCTGTTCAAAGTGCCAAGTGGTAGTGAAATATTTGTAGTTGTTGGTAATCATGACATTGGCTTCCATTATGGGTAATTATCATCATTGTACTGATTTTAAATAAATTCGAGGCATTTTATTGTATGTTTCTGACCTTTTGTATCAGTAAATACGAGGGGTATCCAAAAAGTAAGTTTCCCTTATCAAGGAAAAATAATAATAAAATAATTTAAAAAGTGCAAAAAATATTTATTTACCTTTGTACACAAGTACTTATTTTTCTGTATAATTTCCATCCCTTTCCAAGCATTTCTGGTACCTAGGTAACAGTTTTTTTATTCCAGCTTCATACCAATCTGCCACCAAATTCTGAAACCAGTTATCCACTTCCTTTATCACTTCGTCATCATTGGCGAAGTGCCGACCGCCTAGATGATGTTTGAGCTCCGGAAACAGATGGAAATCACTTGGAGCAAGGTCTGGAGAGTACGGAGGATGCTCGAAAATCTCCCATCGGAAGTTGGCGAGAAGCTCGCCTGTTGCACGAGCAGCTAGAAGTCGCGCGTTGTCGTGAAGGAGCAAAACTTTGCGTGACAAAAGCCCCCGCCGTTTGTTCTGAATAGTGTGACAACTGGTCAGCACGTCACAGTACCGTGCTGCATTTATTGTCGTTCCATGTAGCATATAATCAATTAGCAATACTCCACGGCAGTCCCAAAAAACTGTGGCCATCACCTTTCCCTGCCGACTCAATCACTTTGGCTTTTTGGGGAGCTTTTGCTCCTTTTTTTTTTGCCACACCATACTCTGGCGCTTGCTTTTGGGAGTTGAATGGTGAATCCATGTTTAGTCACCAGTGACTATTCTTGTAAACAGGGCTTCACCCTCATCTTTAAACAACTGCAAGAAAGATTGTGCAGCTGTTAAGCGACGTTGCTTATGGGCATCAGACAATAAGCGCGGCACCCATCTTGCACACACTTTTGAAAGTTGAAGGTCTTCAACTAATATATTGTGAAGAGAGGATCAGCTAATTTCAATATTTGGTGGCAGTAGAGTCATGATTTCGTCAAGCGTGAGCCGTTTGTCGGTGTCGATGACGTCACGCACAGCAGCAATGGCGTCGGCTTGGCGCAAAGTTGCTGGTCGGCCGCTGCGGTCATCATCGTGAACATTTTCTCTGCCTTCAATAAACATTGTTCGCCAATGACGAATCTTTTGTACATACATGACATCTTCACCATAAACACTGTATAACTGACGATGAATTTCCACGCCGATTCATTTTTTGCAGTCAAAAAACAAATAACACCACGTATTTCACAACTGGCGGCAAAACGAAGTGGAGTCTCCATGGCGCTCAGTTCGCTACTGACGCTTGAGCAGTTTACAGCCACCAGTCCAGTTGTGAGCGCTGCCACTACACCGAAACTAAACTTCCCTTTGGGCGGGAACTGCCTGAGTCGCTCATACTTGGATATAAAAATTAGGGAAACTTATTTTTTCGATACCTCTTGTATAACACAATTAATATTTATATATTAAAATATATTTAAGTTTATACAGTGTTTATTTATGTATCAGTATTTCATTTTTGTACAGACATTACAAATGGTTATAAACCATCAAGTGGTACAAAACCTAAAATTAAGTTTTGTTTAAAAATAATATTTGTTTCATACTATTTACCAAAAAGTAAATACAATCAATTTATAAACAAAAAAATTGCTATTCAGTTTCAGGTTGTGTGTGTCTTACTATGATGTTTTATATAACCATTAAATATGTATAATAATTTGTACATGAAAATAAAATGTCTGCTAAATATTTATTGAAATACAGAAAAAAATCATTTCAATCATATTGTTACAACGGTCTACTTGATTGTCGTAAATACAGTGGAAAACAAATAAGTACAAGACACCAATTAAGTCACTAATCACCAGCTTTAATTTTCACAATTAAACAGTTCGTAATTAACTCGTACAATATTTCCAGCTAGATTTGTCCACACGCAATAACAGTGTCTATTAATCGAGTTCACAGAATTATTAACACAATACTACTTCACTTCGACAACACTCAATCCGCACTAGCCAAAATCGCTCACGTTACTCCATGACAATCCGCCTGCTATGGCTTTATATAGGCCCTGGAGAGGTGCAGTACAGCTTTGCCTCCTTACTGCACGATGCCGGCGGCTTAATGCATAGTATCTCAAGTGTTCTTGGAACTCACTATAATCACGTAGTTGAATGACGCACAGCTGCCACACTGGACGGGGGGAGTGGAGAATGTTCTGGGTTGTTCGTAACACTGCTCCCTCCTTAAGCCTGTTCGTCTCGAACTGGGAAACCATCTCTGAAGTAATACTTGGCCAGGCGATCTAGGTAGACGTCCTTGCTTGTTCTTCGGTTCTTTGAATTCAGTCTCATATGATCCGAACATCAAGTTCCCAGGAATACGAGTCCTCTGCGCACCCGCTAGTTTTTCTGGAATCACTTCCGTGGCGTCATGTGTTGATCTAAACACCACTGGCTGATCCAAGTCTGTTTGCTTCTCATCAACAACCTCTTGCATAACTTCCTCTTCAGCAACTTTCCCGCCAGGCGCTTCTATTAACTCACGAACAAACAAGGGTTTTCCTTGACACCCATAGTTGGCTTTCCAGTCATTTCTTTTGCCATTTCCCATATTTTTTCTTGCCGTTTCCTCTACTAGCTTATCTTCCATTTCCGCCTTAAATAGGAAAGGTTCCTCTTGACCAGACCTGTTGACTTCTTCTTCAGCCAATGCCACTTGCTTGATTGAGTGGTTGGCAGACCCTGACATTTTAGCCATGCAAAGCTTTATCTTCTCTTTGCCAACCTCCAGGACGTTCTCTCTTAAGTCCACAACGAATCCGTAGGCATTCATAATGTCCGTGCCAAGAATCACTTCATCAACAATGTCTGCAACAAGCATTTGGTGGCTAAACTCGAGAAGACCAAGGCATACACGTACGTCTATCTTTCCTAACACATTTGTCGGGGCTTCCAGTCACAGTCTGTATTGTACAAGAGCTAATTTGAGGCCGTCGGTTGCTAATTAAGTCAGGGCGCACAATAGACACTGTAGCGCCCGTGTCAACTGTAAATGATCTTTGTTTACCTTCCTCAAATCCATTAACGATCAGGTTTCTAGTAATCTTATGTAGCGTGGAAACTGTGTGCTGTTCTGGGGCTTTACTTCTCCAATTGGTGCGATCACTCCCTTCTCTCGGTATTTTCTTCTCCCAACAGTCTACCTGTAGATGACCAGGTTTCCCACAGTTGTAACACTTCGGTCTTCTGTCTTTATCCTTTGGTTCGAAAGATCGTTGTGGCGCTGCTGACTTCTTAAACTGTTGTTTTTGAATCATCTCTTCATGCCGTCCACTATGACGATACTGTGGTATTGGATACGTTTGGCTACAACGTGATGGCATACTTTGATTAATGTAGGTAGCCGACTTGGCAACTTCAAAACGGAGAGCATGAAGAAGAGCGTCTGATTTATTATCGTGCCGAGCCATTCTTAACACTTGTTGTAACGAACTCTCTCTGATACTGTCAATAAACATACTGAGAGAAATCCACTTCCGGAAGTCCTCCGATTCGTCAGGATAAGCCAATCTCGTCAGTCGGTTGACATTCGCTTCAAATTCTTGAAGGCTCTCCCCTGAACGCTGTCGCCTCGTTTTAAGTTGTTCACGGTACACTTCGCACAAATGCTGGTAACCGTACCATAATTCCAGAGCTTTAGTTAATTCGGCATAGACGTTCTGTCAGATGGCACTTTCTGTATTAGCTCTGCAGCAGGCCCTTTTAAAGCAAGAATTAGTGAAAGTCCTTTTTCTTTTTCCGTCCATTTATTTAAGCGAGCGGCAGCTTCAAATTGGTGAATATAAGTTGCCCAATGAGTGCTTCCATCAAACATTGGGGCCTTTGCATAAACTGGCCGTACTAAAGTTAGATTTCTCTGATATTTTGAATCTTCTTCAGCATTTATTAATGGTCTTTCATTATCAACTATTACTTTCACTAAATGTGATTCCTTTTTAATTTGTTTTATTGCACTTTAATAGAGTCTTCTAAACTTGACATACTTGTTTTCATAGTTGACACAGATTTTTCTATTTCAGATATTCTGTCAACTTGTTTGTTCAGCTCACCTCGTAACAGGATGAAATTTTCAGTAGTATTCTCGTGTACGAACGCCGTAACGCCATCTGCTTGATGATTAAATTCTTCTTTTTGCCGTCTCTCTGGTGTTTCATTTTCACGCTTACGTTTTTCTTTTAGTCGTTCTTCCATTAGTGCTTTTTGTCATTCCTCTGCTGCTTCTCTTTCTTGTCTGAGTTTCTCATCCAGTCGTTTTTCCTTTTCTGCCGCCTCTTGTTGGCGTCGTTCCTCGATCTGCAGTACCATTGCTTGATTGCTTGGAATGATTCTATCATCTGACTGGCATCCATTGTTTACCGATTAATTTCGAATTACACTCGTCTTGTACAAAGTGTCCACTGTTAACTGTTCTATCCCAGTTCTGACACCACTGTTTCGACGGTCTACTTGATCGTTGTAGGTACAGTGGAAAACAAAGTAAGTACAAGACACCAATTAAGTCACTTATCACCAGCTTTAATTTTCACAATTAAACAGTTCATAATTAACTCGTACAATATTTCCAGCTAGATTTGTCCACACGCAATAACAATGTCTATTAATCGAGTTCACACAATTATTAACACAATACTACTTCACTTCGACAACACTCAATCCGCAGTAGCCAAAATCGCTCACGTTACTCCATGACAATCCGCCTGCTATGGCTTTATATAGGCCCCGGATAGGTGCAGTACAGCTTTGCCTCCTTACTGCACGACGCCGGCGGCTTAATGCGTAGTATCTCAACGTTCTTGGAACTCACTAGAATCACGTAGTTGAATGACACACAGCTGCTACACTGGACGGGAGAAGTGGAGAATGTTCTGGGTTGTTCGTTAGGCTTCTCGTAACGATATGCTGTAAAATTAACACTGTTTGATAATTTTTTTTAATTTGCTCTCTTGGTCTCTTCTATAAACCTTCCCCAACTATGCCGTTCGGACCCGGCGTTAAACTGTAGATCCCATATACCTGTGAGAGTCTCAGTACCACACGCACCACGGGTATATGCGGGGAGAGTACAAACCAGTCGAAGACTGAAGGACTACGTGGAGTCTCTTCTATCTGAAGTGCTGAGGTATGCCTCTCCATTCTTCCTATCACTCACCTCATAACTTGTGTCCAGTGAGCTCTCTCTTTAGTACGTACTTTATCTTATGCAGCCCTGATTTGCTAGGTTAACAGTGGTTTCTTTAGTTTTCCATTTTCGTTACTTCAATCATGTTGCTTCTTCAGTTCTCATCATATGCTCAGACCGTCTCATCTGTTGTGCTGAATTTTGTTGTAACACATTTCTCACCTTTTCATTATTTCTAATTAACCGTTCTATCCCAGTTCTGACACCACTGTTTCAACGGTCTACTTGATTGTCGTAGGTACAGTGGAAAACAAAATAAGTACAAGACACCAATTAAGTCTAATTATTATGTCTAATAAAAATACCAGTCAGAAGCAACCTCCTACTCAAATTGTTGACATTCTTAATGAACCAGTAAAACCAGTGCCGGATTTAAGGGGGGGGCGATCGGGGCGATCGCCCCGGGTCGCCCACACAGACAGGGGCCCCACAAACCCCCCATAAGAAAGAAAACATTAAATCTAATTTTCTATTGTAGATGCTTTCTTGTCTTGTGCCTACAATAATGTTCTTCCTGCATGAAATAGTTAGGTAAAAACAAATTGATGGGTGTGTAATTTAAATTAAAAATTCTGCTGACACTTGAAATTTCAGTGACCTTCAAACCAGCTGCCCCTACATCAGCGTGAGTTTCTACCTTTTCTCTGTAGTTGGCGCTGATATCACACCAGCAGTCGACAGCAGAGATTCGCTGTTCGCGAGTGTTGCACAGTGCCGGTTTGTGTTTTAATGAGGTAAATAAAATATTTTTATTGTAGAAGTAGGCTTAACTCTACAGTTTTTTTCTGATTATATATTTACTTATTCGGTTTGAGTACCCTTTCCGTACTGAATACTGAATACGATCCCCGTTCACATGTAGAATTCAATCCGTATTCAGATCGCTTTCGATACGGTTGACTATAACTATTGCTCTCGGCGGCAACAGCTAAACCTATATAAACATAACCTAAATAACCAAATCTTTGAGTTTGATTCTCAATTTCTTCTGGCATCTAAAGAGTTGTGCTGATAGTCGACATAGCAAAATCAAATAAGAATAACGAATTAAATTAACTACAAACATTGAAGCACTTATTAACAATAACAAGTCTACGTAAACATGTGCGAGACAAATGACGATCTAGCATGCGCGTGAGCGTTTTCAAAACGATTTCAATATGATCCGCGTTTACATACAACTTAATTCGAACTGAGTACGATACGATCCCAGATTTTACCGTATTGACCTTGAGACTCGATCCAGACTGAGCCCAATACGAAGTACGAAAGGTGTACTCAAGTCGATTTGAAGCCTGCATGTAAACATAGTAAATAAGTGTAAAAGTGTCAGTAGAGGATTATATCAACCTAATATAAAAATATAGTGATCTATATCTTAATATCTATACAAAATATTATTATTGTCCCCCTTTACTTTTAACTGTGTAGGTTTAGTTGTGCTTTTCTTAATTAAAAGTTTATTTTCTACCATGTTGTTTTTGTCTGCAGAAAAGCAATGTTTGATACTGATAGACATAAAACACATCGAAGATACGAAAGTGGAGCTCAGAAACGAAAATTAGCTGCAGAACGTGAAAGGAAAAGGGACCAATGCATTACCAAGACCTCTAAACTGAGTCATTATTTCAAGAGTTTAAAGCAACCTGACAACGGTGTTCCAACAACTTCAAAAGAAACAGCACCCCTATCTGAAAATGAATGTGGAGATTTAAATGCTAAAGACAGAGTTGTTGAAGGCGAAGGGAGCGATAGTTCAGAATCTGTGGTGGTGACAGACAGGAGTATTGCAACAAATAGCAAAACATTTGGCATTGAAAATGAAAATTCCAAGGAAGACGAGACATCAAAATTGACTTCTGGTTTTGATAATGATGTAGGACTCTGGCCAAAGTACGCTACGCAGGACATGGTCGATTTCTGGGCCGTTAAGGGATCCTGTGGCCTCCAGAACTGTAGTGAACAATTATTTCATGAGAGATCATTACATCAAGACCAAACGAAAGGTGATCATTGCTTCATTAGAAAGTGTTTTAAAAATTTCTTCATGCGAAAAAATCGAAACAATGAAACTATTAATCGGTTTTGGCTCTGTTTTTCGCCAACTACTGGTAAAGTCAATTGTTATGTGTGTAAGTTAGTAGCTTTACAAAAAGTACTCCTGGCAGCTGACGGATTTTGTGACTGGAAACACGCATATCAAAGGTTAGCTGAGCATGAGACATCTAAATCTCATCTAGAATCAGTAACAATCTTGGCGAAGCGGGGAAGGGACAGAGGGTGCATTGACCATGAATTACTGAAGCAGGAAGAGGAAGTACGTGGTTATTGGTGAAAAGTGCTGATGAGGGTTGTCAGTACCATAAAGTTCATTGCGGAACGTGGGCTAGCATTTAGAGGTGACAATGAACTAGTCGGATCACCGAGGAACGGCAACTTTCTTGGTATTATGGAACTGATAGCTCAATATGATCCATTTCTTGCAACTCACATAAAAGAACACGCAAACAAAGGAAGTGGGCATACCAATTATCTCTCATCCTCAGTATATGAAGAAATTGTAAACCTAATGGGGGAGTCTGTACAAAATGAGATAATTGCCAGAATAAAGAAATCTAAATACTACTCTCTTACGGTTGATTTGACTCCTGATGAGGCTCATATTGATCAGTTGACTGTAGTAATTCGCTATATGGAAGGTTCATCGCCAAAAGAAAGGTTCCTCACTTTTTTGCCAAACTCTGGCCATACTGGATTTTCTATTGCCAATGCTTTACTGGACTTTTTAGGTAAAAGTAACATAGATATTCAAGACTGCCGCGGGCAGTCATATGACAATGCTCCGAACGTGTGGAAAATATAATGGGATGCAATCTTTTATTACAGAGAAAAACCATTTAGCAGTATTGGTCCCATGTTGTGGCCATTCCCTTAACTTAGTAGGAAAGGCAGCAGCCAATGCGTGCCCTGCAGCTGTGAATTTCTTTGATTTTGTGCAACATGTATATGTATTTTTCACAGCATGTATTGGGCGCTATAAAATATTAAGAGAAAAGTTGTCACAGTCAGAGGGATATGTACTAGTACCAGATAGTTTGAACGAAACTCGTTGGTCATCTCGAGCAGATGCAGTGAAAGCCATCGTCAATGGGTATGGTAATATAAAGGAAGGACTAGAGGAGATAGCAAATAATGAAGAACAAAAGGACATAGTAAAAAATGAAGCGGGTGGACTTTTACGAAAGATGTGTAGTCTTGAAACCACAATGTACGCCATATTCTGGAATGACTTATTAGAAAGGTTCAATGCCACAAACAAAATAGTTCAAGACCCAAAATTGGTTCTTCATTCTGCAGTAGCAGCAATTAAATCTCTTAAATCATTTGTAGAATCTAAGAGAGATTTATTTGAAGAATATGAGGAAAAGGCTCAGGAAATTAGTCAAACAAAAGAGTATGTTCAAGAACGTACATGCCAGCGAATGAAAAATGTTAGGCTTAATCCTCTAGAATATGGCAAAGCACCAGAAACCCAGCTACCACAGAGGGAGCGGTTTTGGATAGAAAGTTTCATATCTGTAATTGATAAACTTTCATCATCTTTGTCTGACAGATTATCTGCTTATGATACTGTCATAAAACGGTTTGGATTCCTGAGCCAGCTTGATGTTTTAAATCCATCCGAGATATTATCTACAGCTACCAATCTTGTCACTGAATACAGGAATGATCTCGAACCGTCCCTGGGGAATGAACTAGTACAGTTTGCAGCACTAGTGGTGGACATGAAAGAAAACTACAAAGACTTGAAAGGAAATGTTCTTATATGAAATCCTTAATAAACACAATTTTAGTGCAACATTTCCCAACGTTGAAATACTTTTAAGAATGTATTTAGTACTTATGGTGTCAAACTCTAGTGGGGAAAGGTCATTTTCAAAAATGAAGTTGATAAAAAATCGGCTCCGTACAACCATGAACCAAGATCGTCTAACATACCTTTCCTTACTCAGCATGGAGAATGATATGCTTCATGAAATGGACTTCAAAGACATTATTGACATGTTTGCTGCAAAGAAAGCAAGGAAAGTTTGTATATAGCATAATTAGCGTTTTTATTAAGTCTATGTAGCCTACTTCCTTTTACTTTGTTAATATTACATTTGTGTAAAATCAAACAGTTTCTTAATTTCTACCTTTCCTCAGACACGCTGTGACGTAATTTATATGGGTTTCTGGAGTCCCCCACATGCATGCTGCCCCGGGGCCCCCACATACGTAAATCCGGCACTGAGTAAAACTATGGTAAATAGAGATACCTCTACCTCTATCAGATAATAGCTAAGTGACTGTCACATTTCATTTCAATAATTAGGCCTTAATATAAAGAAAAACTATATTATTGTTATTAGTGTCGTTTATGAATCTTAATTAGAAAATATTGTTCAAAAAATATAAATTTTACTCACATTTTTTGAATGATGACAAATCCGGATTACTGTAAGCATTACACAAACGTTCATATTTTCTTGTAAATGAGTTCCACACGCCACGTCTCGAAGTTTGAAAAAATATCTATTACCCTTTCCTTGAAAGTTGGGTCCTTTTTGCACATAAATGTCACTTCTTTTCAATGGACAAAGTAGCAAATTGTGATAATCTTTTATTACTTCCATGTTCCTTAAGGAAATGGAAGTATGGTGATGGCAAAAAAAATCGTGTTCGAGATTATTGCAGATTCTGATTGTACTACACTCAAAACATGAAAAAAAGTCGTTTTTCGAAAAGTGTCTGTGTGTGTGTCTGTCTGTGTGTCTGTAGATTTTTTTCTATGGCAAACGATAACAGCCGCAAACTCAAACAGAATCAAATAATTTTTTGCATACAGCCCTGATTTGTAGAGTACTCACGACCTATTGTTTTTGGTGAAGATCTGTTAAGGGAAAGGGGTAGTTTACCTGCAACGTTTTATGTTTTAAAAGGGTATTTTCTATGGCAAACGATAAGAGCTGCAAATTCAAACAGAATCAAATAAGTTTTTGCATACAGCCCTGATTTCTTGAGTACTAAAGACCTATTGTTTTTGGTGAAGATCGGTTAAGGGAAAGGGGTAGTTTACCCGCAACGGTTTTTTATCAAGGGTAATTTTTTTCTATGGTAAACGATAACAGCCGCAAATTCAAACAGAATCAAATGATGTTTTACATACAGCCCTGTATTGTAGAGTTCTCAGTACCTATTGGTGTTGGTGAAGATCGGTTAAGGGAAAGGGGTAGTTTACCAGCAACGTTTTATGTTTTAAAAGGGTATTTTATATGGCATAAGAGCCGCAAATTCAAACAGAATCAAATACTATTTGCATACAGCCCTGTTTTGTTGAGTACTAAAGACACATTGTTTTTGGTGAAGATCGGTTAAGGGAAAAGGGTAGTTTACCAGACACTTTTACTTCCATGTTCCTTAAGGTAATGGAAGTATGGTGATGGCAAAAAAAATCGTGTTCGAGATTATTGCAGATTCTGATTGTACTACACTCAAAACATGAAAAAAAGTCGTTTTTCGAAAAGTGTCTGTGTGTGTGTCTGTGTGTCTGTAGATTTTTTTCTATGGCAAACGATAACAGCCGCAAATTCAAACAGAATCAAATAATTTTTTGCATACAGCCCTGATTTGTAGAGTACTCGCGACCTATTGTTTTTGGTGAAGATCGGTTAAGGGAAAGGGGTAGTTTACCTGCAACGGTTTTTTTTTATCAAGGGTAATTTTGTTTGTTTGGCAAACAATAACAGCCGCAAATTCAAACAGAATCAAATAATGTTTCGCATACAGCCCTGAATTGTAGAGTTCTCAAGACCTTTTGGTTTTGGTGAAGATCGGTTAAAGGGAAAGGGGTAGTTTACCTGCAACGTTTTATGTTTGAAAAGGGTATTTTCTATGGCAAACGATAAGAGCTGCAAATTCAAACAGAATCAAATAAGTTTGTGCATACAGCCCTGATTTCTTGAGTACTAAAGACCTATTGTTTTTGGTGAAGATCGTTTGAGGGAAAGGGGTAGTTTACCTGCCACGTTTTTTGTTTTATCAAGGGTATTTTGTATGGCAAACGATAACAGCCGCAAATTCAAACAAAATCATATAATATTTTACATACAACCCTGAATTGTAGAGTTCTCAAGACCTATCGTTTTTGGTGAAGATCGGTTAAGGGAAAGGGGTAGTTTACCCGCAACGGTTTTTTATCAAAGGTAATTTTTTTCTATGGTAAACGATAACAGCCGCAAATTCAAACAGAATCAAATGATGTTTTGCATACAGCCCTGTATTGTAGAGTTCTCAGTACCTATTGGTGTTGGTGAAGATCGGTTAAGGGAAAGGGGTAGTTTACCAGCAACGTTTTATGTTTTAAAAGGGTATTTTATATGGCATAAGAGACGCAAATTCAAACAGAATCAAATACTATTTGCATACAGCCCTGTTTTGTTGAGTACTAAAGACACATTGTTTTTGGTGAAGATCGGTTAAGAGAAAAGGGTAGTTTACCAGACACTTTTTTGTTTTGTCAAGGGTATTTTATATGGCAAACGATAACAGCCGCAAATTCAAACAGAATCATATAATATTTTGCATACAGCCCTGAAATGTAGAGTTCTCAAGACCTGTTGGTTTTGGTGAAGATCGGTTAAGGGAATAGGGTTGTTTACCAGCAACATTTTGTTTTATCAAGGGTAATTTTTTTTTTGACGAACGATAACTGCCGTACATTAAAACAGAATCAACTACTCTTCTGCATACCTTTTTGAATTATACAGAACTCAAGGTCTGTTGATTTTGTTGAAGATCGGTTAAGGGAAAGGGGTAGTTTACCTGCAACGTTTTATGTTTTAACAAGGGTATTTTTTCTATGACGAACGATAACTGCCGTAAATTCAAAGAGAATCAACTAATGATTTGCATACAGCCCTGAATTGTAGAGTTCTCAAGACCTATTGTTTTTGGTGAAGATCGGTTAATGGAATAGGGTAGTTTACCAGCAACGTTTTATGTTTTATCAAGAGTGTTTTCTATGGCAAATGATAACAGCCACAAATTCAAACAGAATCAAATAATTGTTTGCATACAGGCCTGAATTGTAGACTACCTAAGACCTGTCGTTTTTGGTGAAGATCGGTTAAGGGAAAGGGGTAGTTTACCCGCAACGGTTTTTTATCAAGGGTAATTTTTGTCTATAGTAAACGATAACAGCCGCAAATTCAAGCAGAATCAAATGATGTTTTGCATACAGCCCTGTATTGTAGAGTTCTCAGTACCTATTGGTGTTGGTGAAGATCGGTTAAGGGAAAGGGGTAGTTTACCAGCAACGTTTTATTTTTTAAAAGGGTATTTTATATGGCATAAGAGCCGCAAATTCAAACAGAATCAAATACTATTTGCATACAGCCCTGTTTTGTTGAGTACTAAAGACACATTGTTTTTGGTGAAGATCGGTTAAGGGAAAGGGGTAGTTTACCAGACACTTTTACTTCCATGTTCCTTAAGGTAATGGAAGTATGGTGATGGCAAAAAAAATCGTGTTCGAGATTATTGCAGATTCTGATTGTACTACACTCAAAACATGAAAAAAAGTCGTTTTTCGAAAAGTGTCTGTGTGTCTGTAGATTTTTTTCTATGACAAACGATAACAGCCGCAAATTCAAACATAATCAAATAATGTTTTGCATACTGCCCTGAATTGTAGAGTTCTCAAGACCTTTTGGTTTTGGTGAAGATCGGTTAAGGGAAAGGGGTAGTTTACCTGCAACGTTTTATGTTTTAAAAGGGTATTTTCTATGGCAAACGATAAGAGCTGCAAATTCAAACAGAATCAAATAAGTTTTTGCATACAGCCCTGATTTCTTGAGTACTAAAGACCTATTGTTTTTGGTGAAGATCGTTTGAGGGAAAGGGGTAGTTTACCTGCCCTGTTTTTTGTTTTATCAAGGGTATTTTGTATGGCAAACGATAACAGCCGCAAATTCAAACAAAATCATATAATATTTTACATACAACCCTGAATTGTAGAGTTCTCAAGACCTATCGTTTTCGGTGAAGATCGGTTAAGGGAAAGGGGTAGTTTACCCGCAACGGTTTTTAATCAAGGGTAATTTTTTTCTATGGTAAACGATAACAGCCGCAAATTCAAACAGAATCAAATGATGTTTTACATACAGCCCTGTATTGTAGAGTTCTCAGTACCTATTGGTGTTGGTGAAGATCGGTTAAGGGAAAGGGGTAGTTTACCAGCAACGTTTTATGTTTTAAAAGGGTATTTTATATGGCATAAGAGCCGCAAATTCAAACAGAATCAAATACTATTTGCATACAGCCCTGTTTTGTTGAGTACTAGAGACACATTGTTTTTGGTGAAGATCGGTTAAGGGAAAAGGGTAGTTTACCAGACACTTTTACTTCCATGTTCCTTAAGGTAATGGAAGTATGGTGATGGCAAAAAAAATCGTGTTCGAGATTATTGCAGATTCTGATTGTACTACACTACTCAAAACATGAAAAAAAGTCGTTTTTCGAAAAGTGTCTGTGTGTGTGTCTGTAGATTTTTTTCTATGGCAAACGATAACAGCCGCAAATTCAAACAGAATCAAATAATTTTTTGCATACAGCCCTGATTTGTAGAGTACTCGCGACCTATTGTTTTTGGTGAAGATCGGTTAAGGGAAAGGGGTAGTTTACCTGCAACGGTTTTTTTTTATCAAGGGTAATTTTGTTTGTTTGGCAAACAATAACAGCCGCAAATTCAAACAGAATCAAATAATGTTTCGCATACAGCCCTGAATTGTAGAGTTCTCAAGACCTTTTGGTTTTGGTGAAGATCGGTTAAAGGGAAAGGGGTAGTTTACCTGCAACGTTTTATGTTTGAAAAGGGTATTTTCTATGGCAAACGATAAGATCTGCAAATTCAAACAGAATCAAATAAGTTTGTGCATACAGCCCTGATTTCTTGAGTACTAAAGACCTATTGTTTTTGGTGAAGATCGTTTGAGGGAAAGGGGTAGTTTACCTGCCACGTTTTTTGTTTTATCAAGGGTATTTTGTATGGCAAACGATAACAGCCGCAAATTCAAACAAAATCATATAATATTTTACATACAACCCTGAATTGTAGAGTTCTCAAGACCTATCGTTTTTGGTGAAGATCGGTTAAGGGAAAGGGGTAGTTTACCCGCAACGGTTTTTTATCAAGGGTAATTTTTTTCTATGGTAAACGATAACAGCCGCAAATTCAAACAGAATCAAATGATGTTTTGCATACAGCCCTGTATTGTAGAGTTCTCAGTACCTATTGGTGTTGGTGAAGATCGGTTAAGGGAAAGGGGTAGTTTACCAGCAACGTTTTATGTTTTAAAAGGGTATTTTATATGGCATAAGAGACGCAAAATCAAACAGAATCAAATACTATTTGCATACAGCCCTGTTTTGTTGAGTACTAAAGACACATTGTTTTTGGTGAAGATCGGTTAAGAGAAAGGGGTAGTTTACCAGACACTTTTTTGTTTTGTCAAGGGTATTTTATATGGCAAACGATAACAGCCGCAAATTCAAACAGAATCATATAATATTTTGCATACAGCCCTGAAATGTAGAGTTCTCAAGACCTGTTGGTTTTGGTGAAGATCGGTTAAGGGAATAGGGTTGTTTACCAGCAACATTTTGTTTTATCAAGGGTAATTTTTTTTTTGACGAACGATAACTGCCGTACATTAAAACAGAATCAACTACTCTTCTGCATACCTTTTTGAATTATACAGAACTCAAGGTCTGTTGATTTTGTTGAAGATCGGTTAAGGGAAAGGGGTAGTTTACCTGCAACGTTTTATGTTTTAACAAGGGTATTTTTTCTATGACGAACGATAACTGCCGTAAATTCAAAGAGAATCAACTAATGATTTGCATACAGCCCTGAATTGTAGAGTTCTCAAGACCTATTGTTTTTGGTGAAGATCGGTTAATGGAATAGGGTAGTTTACCAGCAACGTTTTATGTTTTATCAAGAGTGTTTTCTATGGCAAATGATAACAGCCACAAATTCAAACAGAATCAAATAATTGTTTGCATACAGGCCTGAATTGTAGACTACCTAAGACCTGTTGTTTTTGGTGAAGATCGGTTAAGGGAAAGGGGTAGTTTACCCGCAACGGTTTTTTATCAAGGGTAATTTTTGTCTATAGTAAACGATAACAGCCGCAAATTCAAGCAGAATCAAATGATGTTTTGCATACAGCCCTGTATTGTAGAGTTCTCAGTACCTATTGGTGTTGGTGAAGATCGGTTAAGGGAAAGGGGTAGTTTACCAGCAACGTTTTATTTTTTAAAAGGGTATTTTATATGGCATAAGAGCCGCAAATTCAAACAGAATCAAATAATATTTGCATACAGCCCTGTTTTGTTGAGTACTAAAGACACATTGTTTTTGGTGAAGATCGGTTAAGGGAAAGGGGTAGTTTACCAGACACTTTTACTTCCATGTTCCTTAAGGTAATGGAAGTATGGTGATGGCAAAAAAAATCGTGTTCGAGATTATTGCAGATTCTGATTGTACTACACTCAAAACATGAAAAAAAGTCGTTTTTCGAAAAGTGTCTGTGTGTCTGTAGATTTTTTTCTATGACAAACGATAACAGCCGCAAATTCAAACATAATCAAATAATGTTTTGCATACTGCCCTGAATTGTAGAGTTCTCAAGACCTTTTGGTTTTGGTGAAGATCGGTTAAGGGAAAGGGGTAGTTTACCTGCAACGTTTTATGTTTTAAAAGGGTATTTTCTATGGCAAACGATAAGAGCTGCAAATTCAAACAGAATCAAATAAGTTTTTGCATATAGCCCTGATTTCTTGAGTACTAAAGACCTATTGTTTTTGGTGAAGATCGTTTGAGGGAAAGGGGTAGTTTACCTGCCCTGTTTTTTGTTTTATCAAGGGTATTTTGTATGGCAAACGATAACAGCCGCAAATTCAAACAAAATCATATAATATTTTACATACAACCCTGAATTGTAGAGTTCTCAAGACCTATCGTTTTTGGTGAAGATCGGTTAAGGGAAAGGGGTAGTTTACCCGCAACGGTTTTTTATCAAGGGTAATTTTTTTCTATGGTAAACGATAACAGCCGCAAATTCAAACAGAATCAAATGATGTTTTGCATACAGCCCTGTATTGTAGAGTTCTCAGTACCTATTGGTGTTGGTGAAGATCGGTTAAGGGAAAGGGGTAGTTTACCAGCAACGTTTTATGTTTTAAAAGGGTATTTTATATGGCATAAGAGACGCAAATTCAAACAGAATCAAATACTATTTGCATACAGCCCTGTTTTGTTGAGTACTAAAGACACATTGTTTTTGGTGAAGATCGGTTAAGGGAAAGGGGTAGTTTACCAGACACTTTTTTGTTTTGTCAAGGGTATTTTATATGGCAAACGATAACAGTCGCAAATTCAAACAGAATCATATAATATTTTGCATACAGCCCTGAAATGTAGAGTTCTCAAGACATGTTGGTTTTGGTGAAGATCGGTTAAGGGAATAGGGTTGTTTACCAGCAACATTTTGTTTTATCAAGGGTAATTTTTTTTTTGACGAACGATAACTGCCGTACATTAAAACAGAATCAACTACTCTTCTGCATACCTTTTTGAATTATACAGAACTCAAGGTCTGTTGATTTTTTTGAAGATCGGTTAAGGGAAAGGGGTAGTTTACCTGCAACGTTTTATGTTTTAACAAGGGTATTTTTTCTATGACGAACGATAACTGCCGTAAATTCAAAGAGAATCAACTAATGTTTTGCAAACAGCCCTGAATTGTAGAGTTCTCAAGACCTATGGTTTTTCGTGAAGATCGGTTAATGGAATAGGGTAGTTTACCAGCAACGTTTTATGTTTTATCAAGAGTGTTTTCTATGGCAAATGATAACAGCCACAAATTCAAACAGAATCAAATAATTGTTTGCATACAGGCCTGAATTGTAGACTACCTAAGACCTGTCGTTTTTGGTGAAGATCGGTTAAGGGAAAGGGGTAGTTTACCTGCAACGGTTTTTTATCAAGAGTAATTTTTTCTATAGTAAACGATAACAGCCGCAAATTCAAGCAGAATCAAATGATGTTTTGCATACAGCCCTGTATTGTAGAGTTCTCAGTACCTATTGGTGTTGGTGAAGATCGGTTAAGGGAAAGGGGTAGTTTACCAGCAACGTTTTATGTTTTAAAAGGGTATTTTATATGGCATAAGAGCCACAAAATCAAACAGAATCAAATACTATTTGCATACAGCCCTGTTCTGTTGAGTACTAAAGACACATTGTTTTTGGTGAAGATCGGTTAAGGGAAAGGGGTAGTTTACCAGACACTTTTACTTCCATGTTCCTTAAGGTAATGGAAGTATGGTGGTGGCAAAAAAAATCGTGTTCGAGATTATTGCAGATTCTGATTGTACTACACTCAAAACATGAAAAAAAGTCGTTTTTCGAAAAGTGTCTGTAGATTTTTTTCTATGGCAAACGATAACAGCCGCAAATTCAAACAGAATCAAATAATTTTTTGCATACAGCCTTGATTTGTAGAGTACTCGCGACCTATTGTTTTTGGTGAAGATCGGTTAAGGGAAAGGGGTAGTTTACCTGCAACGGTTTTTTTTTATCAAGGGTAATTTTGTTTGTTTGGCAAACGATAACAGCCGCAAATTCAAACAGAATCAAATAATGTTTCGCATACAGCCCTGAATTGTAGAGTTCTCAAGATCTGTTGATTTTGGTACAGATCGGTTAAGGGAAAGGGGTAGTTTACCTGCAACATTTTATGTTTTAACAAGGGTATTTCCTATGACAAACGATAACAGCCGCAAATTCAAACATAATCAAATAATGTTTTGCATACTGCCCTGAATTGTAGAGTTCTCAAGACCTTTTGGTTTTGGTGAAGATCGGTTAAGGGAAAGGGGTAGTTTACCTGCAACGTTTTATGTTTTAAAAGGGTATTTTCTATGGCAAACGATAAGAGCTGCAAATTCAAACAGAATCAAATAAGTTTTTGCATACAGCCCTGATTTCTTGAGTACTAAAGACCTATTGTTTTTGGTGAAGATCGTTTGAGGGAAAGGGGTAGTTTACCTGCCCTGTTTTTTGTTTTATCAAGGGTATTTTGTATGGCAAACGATAACAGCCGCAAATTCAAACAAAATCATATAATATTTTACATACAACCCTGAATTGTAGAGTTCTCAAGACCTATCGTTTTTGGTGAAGATCGGTTAAGGGAAAGGGGTAGTTTACCCGCAACGGTTTTTTATCAAGGGTAATTTTTTTCTATGGTAAACGATAACAGCCGCAAATTCAAACAGAATCAAATGATGTTTTGCATACAGCCCTGTATTGTAGAGTTCTCAGTACCTATTGGTGTTGGTGAAGATCGGTTAAGGGAAAGGGGTAGTTTACCAGCAACGTTTTATGTTTTAAAAGGGTATTTTATATGGCATAAGAGACGCAAATTCAAACAGAATCAAATACTATTTGCATACAGCCCTGTTTTGTTGAGTACTAAAGACACATTGTTTTTGGTGAAGATCGGTTAAGGGAAAGGGGTAGTTTACCAGACACTTTTTTGTTTTGTCAAGGGTATTTTATATGGCAAACGATAACAGCCGCAAATTCAAACAGAATCATATAATATTTTGCATACAGCCCTGAAATGTAGAGTTCTCAAGACCTGTTGGTTTTGGTGAAGATCGGTTAAGGGAATAGGGTTGTTTACCAGCAACATTTTGTTTTATCAAGGGTAATTTTTTTTTTTGACGAACGATAACTGCCGTACATTAAAACAGAATCAACTACTCTTCTGCATACCTTTTTGAATTATACAGAACTCAAGGTCTGTTGATTTTGTTGAAGATCGGTTAAGGGAAAGGGGTAGTTTTCCTGCAACGTTTTATGTTTTAACAAGGGTATTTTTTCTATGACGAACGATAACTGCCGTAAACTCAAAGAGAATCAACTAATGTTTTGCATACAGCCCTGAATTGTAGAGTTCTCAAGACCTATTGTTTTTGGTGAAGATCGGTTAATGGAATAGGGTAGTTTACCAGCAACGTTTTATGTTTTATCAAGGGTGTTTTCTATGGCAAATGATAACAGCCACAAATTAAAACAGAATCAAATAATTGTTTGCATACAGGCCTGAATTGTAGACTACGTAAGACCTGTCGTTTTTGGTGAAGATCGGTTAAGGGAAAGGGGTAGTTTACGTGCAACGGTTTTTTATCAAGGGTAATTTTTTTCTATAGTAAACGATAACAGCCGCAAATTCAAGCAGAATCAAATGATGTTTTGCATACAGCCCTGTATTGTAGAGTTCTCAATACGTATTGGTGTTGGTGAAGATCGGTTAAGGGAAAGGGGTAGTTTACCGGCAACATTTTATGTTTTAACAAGGGTAATTTTTTATATGCGAACGATAACTGCCGTAAATTCAAACAGAATCAACTAGGCTTTTGCATACCTTTTTGAACTAAAGAGACCTCAAGGTCTGTTGATTTTGTTGAAGATTGGTTAAGGGAAGGGGTAGTTTATCAGCAACGTTTTATGTTTTAAAAAGGGTAATTTTTTTATGACGAACGATAACTGCCGAAAATTCAATGAGAATCAAATAATTTTTTGCACCCCCTGAGTTGCAGAGAGCTCAAGGTCTATTGATTTTGGTGAAGATCGGTTAAGGGAAAGGGGTAGTTTACCTGCAACATTTTATGTTGTAACAAGAGAAATGTTTCCATGACGAACGATAACTGCCGCACATTCAAACAGAATCAAATATTTTTTTGCATGCTTCGCTGAATTGTAGAGGACGGAAGGTCTGTTGATTTTGGAGAAGATCGGTTAAGAGAAAGGCGTAGTTTACCTGAAACATTTTATGATTTAACAAGAGTAAAGTACTTAATTTTTATAAATAAAGTATCCTGATAAGAAGCTCATAGTAATCCACTGTAGAAACGTAGATGAAATATCTATAAATGAAGAAGTTAGGTGAACGGGGTGGGGGTAATTTTCTATTATTAAAAATTATAGTTGAAGGTGGAGGGGAGAATTTTTTATATGTGTACTACGTTATCGGCAACAAAGAAGTAGTTTTTTGTTAAAATTGCTTCCCGGGATGTTTGACCGTAGTCCAATGTTTTCTGCAAAACCAGACTTTTCGGCAGTGCCATCGACTGCCATCATCGGTGAAAATCGAGTGCGAAAACGTGAGGTGGTATACGTTAGTGACCACAGTACTGTGGTTAATGCTGAAGCAATAAGTAGAAAGACATAGTTTCTATGGAAATATTTCATTTCGAAAATGATGTTAAATATAAATCTTAGAACATGGAAGTCATGGTATGGTATGGTTCTCCATACCGATATTTTTTCATGGCATTACGAAGGTACGTTTTGATCCTCTTCAGTGTACTCACTGAACGCTCAGTTGATGCCGATGTAACTTGAATACTCGGTATTAATTTCAGTAACTTTAATGTTTGTTCATACACACTATCGAGTTGATTCTCCACAATATATTCTAGCAGTTTAACACATGGAAGCATTTTATCATTTCTGTTGTAGATGTTCAATAATTCATTGCGCAATGTTATCCAGTCAAAGAATTTTGGGAACAAACATTTCAGCTTCTCAAACTGGAGTTGAGGAAAATTTTTCCGAAATTCAACAAACTTTTTCTCTTTTAGAAGTTCTACAAAAAATATATTTTCAAATTCGCCGAATCGGCGAAATTATCTTTTTACCGGGTTATTCTTTTCATACTCATTTTACACAAAACAGCTGTGCTCGCGTCTGCTTTGCCAGACGCCATTTGCAATTATATGTACCATACTTACTTATCAATATTTCGTCGTTACCTCAAGGTCGGTCCAAGATCCTTTGGGTGAACAGGAGAGCAGAATGGTATTATTTTCAGTAAATAACTTATTCAAATAGTTCAAAATTTCATTTGATTGACAATAGTAACAAAATTTTATCTCTTCTCTTTACTTCATTTCACAAATTGCCAAATAAATGTGAACAAATATAAAAGTAAATTAAATGAAATTTAACCTTTTTATGGTTAAATTGAACTATTATAAATGAGAACAAATATAGAAATAGAATCAAACTTTATTAGGACAAACCAGTACTTCTTTT
This sequence comes from Magicicada septendecula, assembly GCA_034769895.1. NCBI lineage: Eukaryota > Metazoa > Arthropoda > Insecta > Hemiptera > Cicadidae > Magicicada > Magicicada septendecula. The sequence continues at coordinate 398,570,259 of CM068371.1, read as the reverse complement.
TATATATTTTTTTTATATACACACGCTCACACCATTTAATAAACCCCACCCCTTTTTTGAGATCTCAATTTTGTGTGTGTGTGTGTGTGAATGTTTATGAATTTACTTTTGTGTTTATTTACAATTTTGAAAAAGCTGTTTTACCCCCCATTAGTTACTTATCTGTCCATTGTCCTGAAGACGCCAAGCCATATCACACTCGCACTATGTCGATTTCCACTAACTCTTCTTATTTAAAACTGTTATTACTGTTTAACCACTGTTTATTATTGATTGTTTTTTATATTTTATACTTTTGGTGGTGGGCCGCAGACTATTTAACTTTAGTCCGAGGAGTGTTACGCGGCCGTACGGCACGAGATTGAAGACAGATCTGGCCCAGAATGCTACTTGCGTATAGTTTTATTGAACCTTGATCATGTGGTTCCCCTCCTCCGCTAAGCCTTCCACGCTGGCAAAATTTTAAGGCTTGGTAATGACCATTCTGAATTCCAATGTTACATAATTCTGGACACGGCCCGTGACGTGTTTGTGATGTCAGTCGAAATACAATGCTTTAGGGTTTGGCATTGCTAAAAATTGCTGTTGATTCACTGGTTTACGATGTACACCCAAGCTTCTGACCCCATATTTTCTGGCCATTTTATTTAAATTATATTCCAGAATTACAATTATTAAAGTACTTGCCCCATGTTATACTTTTGGCTACCGAAAATTTGTACCGTCACAATTATTAGGGTCAGCATTCATGTGCCTACATTCGTCCATACAGTTTTGCAGCACTCTATTTGAATGCAGTGCTGCGATATTTTCTTTCACTGTCCTAATTTCATTAATGCAGAGATTTACACCACTGCTAGATTTTGCCTGGAGCACATTAAACAGATGTTGAGTAAATACAAAAATTTGATCATATACGCACAAGTAAAACATGAAAGATGTCGACTTTAAAATATTTAGGAAACCAATTGCAGCACTCACAGACTCAGGATCCCAGTCATCACACTTGGCAATGTGAGGAACCGCACTATATAATTCTTTGATTGTTGAAACTGCCCCCAAATGGTAATTCCAACAGGTTGATGTTGGGTGAGGAAGTTTAAACCCTTGTACTCAGAGTAAATCAGATCTAGCAGCAGATCTACTGAAGAAACTATGAAGTGCTGTTAAATTACAAATAAACAATTTAACTTCTTTAATATTTTTTGCACTGTGTAACAAGACCAAATTAAGTTGGTGAGCATAGCAATGCACTAATGTTGCCTATGGACACTGTTGACGAACAAGGGTTTGTACTCCACCGTGACGACCAGCCATCACAGAAGCACCGTCATGCATTTGGCTTACTAATTTATTTTCAATGTTATATTCTTTCAAAACTGAAATGATTTTATTAGCCAACCCTTCTGCGCTTTTGTTAGAAGAAACATAAAAAAAGCCTAAAAAGTGTTCCTCAGTTTTCAAACCACGAACGTATCGCAAATTATACTCAGTTGTGCTTTAACAGATACGTCGGTTGTTTCCTCAGCTTGAACGGAAACAAAATCAGCCTTGTTTATTTCATCACGAATTGTGTCATTAATAGCGATGGAAACAGACTTGATTAAATCATCTTCTGAATTTCAGAAGATGTGCCTTTAAATACAGTGCTGATTTCTGTATGTTCCTTCATGAAATACTCTTCTATTGCCAGTAAAATTAAAGTTTCTAAATAATTGGCCTTGTTAAGAGACTGCTCATTTTCCTTATGGCGCCTAAAAGCTAACTCTTGCCTCCCTAAATAACAAACATCTATCATATGGCCTACTATCCTTCGATTTTGAGCCACATTTTCATTGTGCTGCACTGCTTGAATTTTAGCTGATTCGGATAAGCAATGTTCTATTCTGTTACGTCCTAGCATGTGAAACATCTCAGAATTTTTTATATGAGTTTTGCTACCAGCACGTTTAGCGGCTTTAACTTCAAAATTGTTTATAGTGCCTACTCCAACTTTTCTCCATGGTTCCTCTCCATTAAACATCAAACAATAATAGCAGAGCAGAGTTTTGTTTCGCTTACAACCAGAGAGCCATCTATATTTACTATACCAAACTTTCTGAAATTTTCTGAAAATTTTTCCATTCTTCAGCGACAAATCTAAAGGTGGCCGAGATATTTTTGACTTTAGCAATACCTTTTGCTCTAAAGGTAACGTACTGATTTCGTATTTTTAACAAAAATAGTGAATCAAAGTTGTCAGAGTTCATATCAAATACGTCTGCAAAAGAACTGGTACTAACTGTATTCATTTTGCTGCATTAAATCAATTAAACAGCATGCTTAAAACACTTAAAGGACGACACTTAAAAATGTTTATTAATAAATAATTAGTAAGTAAATGATCACACACTTCTTAGTCTATAACACTATATACAAAATTAAAAATAATTTGTAAACTCAACAAAAACAAATATTCACTATGCACGCATAATGAAACAAACGCAGGCGGCCAGGCAAAAATTCTGTACTATTCAGTCAGGGGAGATGTGTCTTTTGCTGTGATGTACAGGACATATGATTATGCTGCGCGTGCAGGTTCCTTCCCATTGTCGTCCACCAAAGCCCTCCTCACCTCCAGCCTTGTTGAAAAGACATTCCAAGTAACGTCTATCCTGATACTACGCGTACAGTTCCATCGCACAGCAAGGTTCCATGGATCATGCGGTCGCATCATGTCGCACAATATTTAACTTCTTAAATTAGTTGTATACCCTTTCTGAGTATCTTACGCATCTTAATCCATAAATAAAAGTTAATTACCTTATGAATACATTATTTGGGGAGACACTGTCTCCCCTGACGGTTCGCCACTGGTTGCAACTTCAATCTTTTTCAACACTTTCTTTCGTACATTTGTTTTTTAAATATGTAATCCACTTACATCATGAACCACACCTGCTTATGAGTATTGACACAAGAACTAACTAATATGTTTCTCCTTTCTGTTTCTTTAGCCACTTTTTTTCTGATGAAAGATGAGTTATATAATATTCTGTACAAGGCTAACCCTTGCTCCCAATTATATTTTTTTATTCATTGGCATCATAAACATTATTGGTAATGGCCCTAGACATTCTTTTCCTATATTTTCTTGTGTTGGACCACTGTCTTTGCTTGCTCTGGTACATCTGCTGTCTGGTACATAACACACGGTTGTGTGATGGCAACAAGTTGTGCCATCAGGATTTTGGAGGAGGGGGATTTTTGCTGAAAAGAAAATTTTAAGTACCGGTAAAGGAAATTAAGTTGTAACAACTGAAATGCATGTATTGAAATTTGTCATGTACCGTTCCCTAACTGAATATCAGAGAGTAGGTAAATTTTGTTTTTTCAGTGTCCAGTTGGTATTGTGGCAAGCATTGTATGTTTATTTGATGTAAACGAAATTCTGACACAAATTAAGCAGGTTTTTGAATATACATGTTTAGAGATAATATGTAACACTGTACATAGGTAAGATTAATGGCAGGAGCACTGCAGAATAAAAAGTACACGTATAAGTTTAAACACAAACTTAAAATTAATTACAAAGTAGTAGAAGTTAAAACAGATGATGGCCAGTGGAAAAAGTGGGGGAAACCTAGAATACATGAGACCTTAACTTCAAATAAACATAATAATAAAATAGTATCTGAAGGAAATTTAATGAGGCCAAAAGAGAAACTTTGGGAGGATAAGAGATTTTTGGGAGGAGTTACGTTATTAGCCTTGGGGGGATGGGCCCCCCTGGTGTGACATTGTTATTATTGTATTATTATTATTGCCGTTTTAAAATTTAATATTTATTTTTGTCTTCCATTAAAAATATTTGTTCTCCTTGTAACTAACCACACTCAGTCCATAGAATGCTAGATGAGCATATTCCAAAGAAGCAAGATCACTCCATTGAAATATGTGTGTTTAAAAGGTCTTTATCCTGTTCAGCACGTTTTATTTCAACAGTAGCTTGATCCATTGACCCAGTAATCTATCCCAAAGAGTTTCTCGCAACAACCTTCATTAAAAGGTAGTAGTATTTGAATATAAAATGTATATAGCTTAGACTACCTAAAGTAATAAGATACAGGCCTCAAGGAAGACGAGATGTAGGTAGGTAGACCAAGGAAGAGATGGCTTCAGTGAAGGCAGAACAGGCTGTAAGCCTATACCTTGATGTGGAGAAGAAGAAGATGTAGTTTTATATTTAAAGCTTCAGTAGTTAAGTGTGCATATATTTTGAAAGTGTTTTATTCCAAATCTGTTTAGTAAATACATATTGCAAATGTACAGGATTAGCCCATATTTACACGAAAGATTTGCAAGATCATTCAACGCACCATCTGTGCGGCTACTCAGCGTGGAAGGTATTCATTTTGTATTGGTTAACAGTATGGCTATGGAAGGCGATGGATGTTTTCTGTGTCGCCCGGCAGAATTGCAGATCAACAAGGTTGCAGGTTAGTAATTTGCATACGATCAGTTGTTTTTTCTGACAGGCAAAACTGTTATCATCAATATTATTTTTGAGACATTGTGTGCATTTTCGCCTTTCAGTCTCTATTGTACTAATAGACCCAGTGTAACAAAGCATATAGGATGTATTACCAATGGAACACCATGCCAGATGTATCACCAAATGTGAAAACATTACATATCCATGCTTATCCACATTGATTTACTTTTATTAATATTTACCCATGGTAATAACTTAATAAGTGCATGTATTTTTTGGGGAAGCATGTAAACTGACTATTTCAAATATTGGTATCCTGATATTATTAGAAAATTATGTAATCTGCATAAATCCCCCATCCTCTCTAGTGATTGTCAACAAATGGTGAGTCACCTTGTGCATGCTTACAGTGTGCCAACAGTATAACAAATAATTCTAATTTCTGACTAACTAGAAATTTTTATATTTAGCAATAATATAATCTTGTAGTTTGACGCATAACTAATTTTTTTTATAGTATATTGTATATTCTGCAGACATATTAGCTTTGTTTACACAAAGCTAATAGGTGAGTAATGGTGATCCACTATGCAAGGCATATTGTTATGAAAAATCCATCCAAAAACTTGAAAATAATATTTTTTAAATTAGCTACTACTTTGGGTGCTTTCTAAAACCAAATGTTAAGTTACCTTTCTGCACACATCATATCCCTTATGGTCATATCACAGGTTTTTGGTGCTGATAGTCTAACACCACCTCCAAGCGCGTAAATAGATAGGCTTTACTAATCAGGAATAGCACTTATAGTTTCCACTGCCATGCATGGAGAGAAAGCCATTTAAAAGGAGATTGCAAATAATCTAACAGACTATTACGAGATTGAAATCGAGCTGTGTGATGTAGTGTGCCTACATCTGAACACGCACTGTTAATCTGACCACCCACTGTGTAACATTTTCATAATTGTTGATACAGATTAGGCCTGTGGCCTGTTGTTACCTTAAGTCCACCTCTTTACGGATGTTCACATGCCTTTTAACTTTAAGGGTATATTTTTGGTAGTCTGTTACTCTCCTTTCAGTGCACATGTTCCAGCCATGCATTATTCTCCTTCACAATGAATGTTCCTAGTTCTTCTTGCCTTATTTCATCATTTGTATGTTTGTGTCTGGTACAGCCTTTCACTTTCCATAGAAATTCACTATCTTATCCCTGTTGATTGCACTCCTTATTCATATACTTTCTTGATGATCCAAGCCTCACTGTTATATAAAAGTGATGCCATCACCCTTGGTTTTATAAAATTTTAGTGTTGTTTCTCTTGTACAAAATTTGCTGAGTATTCTTCATATTGTGCCATGCGTCCGAGTGGAAGTTGTTAGCATCAGGAGTATACAGTGGTCATTCATAATTGATATACTACTAATTTTAGTACATATTGTAACGTAACAGATTTGAGGTCCCCAACGTTACATAAAAAACGAAGTAAATATGGTTTAGAACAATACCCAAAATATTAAGGTTACTAAGTAATTAATACATCTGAAGTGTACCTAAATCTAAAAGATGTAATAAATAATATGGGATGTAAAACATAAACATTGTATCTAATGGGAGGAGTTTAATATGTAGTAAAGAAGTATAAAATACTATTCAAATTAATATTTAATGTGTTGCCAATTGTACTTGTTGTTATGCTGTAACATGATATAGTGTTTACAGAATATTTATCTTATGTTTTGTGGATAGTAAGAGCGGAGTTGTTGCTTTAAAGACGTACTTAGTCAGTGGTACTCCTTTTATTTATGTTAAAATGGTATTTGAATAATTAAGTATAAGTACATGGGTTAGGTATTATATGATGTTGAATATATTTACTGTAATTGATTAATGAAGATGTTTGAATTAATGTTTTTAAACTTGGCCAAGAAGGCAATAAGTGTTAAAAAGTTGGCAAGTAGTTCTTATAGTTATGTTATAAAATAATGAAAGGTTCAAGGATGAACTAATTAATATAATGAATTAAAACCAGGAAATATAAATTAATGTAAGTAGCCATAAACCAGTGACTATCTGTACAGTAGGTCAGGTAAAGAAAATTAAGTTAAAAACAAAACAATATTATAACAGTTGTAAGAAAACCTATAGGCCTAAATTTAATATTTGTAAAAGGAAATTAATACCTTTTTAATAAGTCCAGTCTAATGAAACTATAGTAAAATATATACGGTTTAATAAGGTAGATTGGGTGAGAGTTTTAGGTAATTTGGTATAATTCCAAGCATGGAGTATTTTATTAAAAAAGAGTAGTAATATTTTATAATTCTGGCTCTAGGATATCAAATATCATCCAATGACAGAAAGTAGTGGTTGTTAGGGTAACTAAAATGTAAAAAATCTTGTTGATTTTCAATTATTCGATTGTTATATGCTATTGAGTTGAGATCAGTAGACAAATTTAAAGAAAAAGGACATAAATTAACATAAAATGAACGAAAATTAATAAATTAAAGTAAAAACCAATTCCTGTAAACTAAACCGATGAATAATCAATGAATTAGATTTCAAAAATATAACCATATACCTCCAAAAGGTCAAAGAATTCTTATTTCACTCTTCAAGATAATTCCATTGGATTTAGTATTGAACTCGATTTCCCATCTAACCAGGAGACTCATTGATGGAATAAAAAGTATGAATTAATGGAATTATAGAAAAAATATACTCAAGGACCTTTGTTTCTGAAGAAATAAACCTCACTGTCAAGAAAGAAATTATAATACGACACCAATTCCACCGAGACTGACAACCACAAGGATCGTGAAGGAGAACGAAGATTAGAAGAGTTCCTGTTGCTTTCCAGGACATCACCCCTTCAATTTTATTAATAATCGGAACACCTTTTCTGGATTAACGTAACCTCAACTGTAAATCTTCAACCGTTTGCAAACGAGCAATGCTGCCTTGAGAATCGTCCAATACGGTAACACCAGCTTATATTTAATTTTAATATAGTAAGAACTAATAACATTTTGTAATACTAAGTAACCTTAATTTTGCATTACCTGGCCTTACTAATCGTTAAAAGAATCACACGTCCCCTGGATAAGAGATAATTAACATTATATTTAATTTGTATAAAATAAAAAGGGAATAGTCAACTAACCAATCGATTCATCATTGTACAATCGATATAACTATATTATAACCATGAAGAGCACTGTTATAAGTTGAATTAAAAGGTAATACAAATAAAGAATCCTTCTTGTATATGATGATGTTTTATATTATTGTAGAATAGGTATTGTGTGTTGTGGGTGGAGTAATTTACAGGTAAAAAGGGTGATTAAAATCTGGCGAACAAGCTAACCTAGAAGCATAAGTCAATTACGAATAACAGCGCTTATAGTCGACAGCTGGTAGAACGTGAGATTACCGAACTAGCGTGTTTCCTGCATAATTTTTGAATTGATTTACACAATACGGACTGACTAGGGTTGGAGAGAATTCTCAATTTATTAATTAAATACACGAAATATAGAATTAACATTGAGTAAACATTGAGTAATTAGGTAAAACCGTGTTATGGTATATATAAAAGTTGTAATAACAAAATAATAAATAAACTTGTCTATTAAAATTGAGTTACAGGAGGTCACCTATAAGACTGCATAATAAATATTTTCATTAATAAGAGATTGATTAAACCCCAGTAAACATTGCCTTATAAACAGAGTTTCTTTACAAATTGGCGAACCCAACAGTGGGGCTTTTAAACATCCTCGAATATAATTAAACACCCGCAACATCATAAGTTAAATCTGGTTTCTTTACAAATTGGCGCTCAACGAGTGGGCTTTAGTTAAGTAAAAAATCGTCTTAATTATTACTTAATTTGAGCAGGCAACTATTAGAGGCACAGGAATGCCTACGAGAGGTTTCTAAAAGGATTGCGAAGGACCAGGAAACGAAAATGCCCGAACAAGAAAGATGACTAAGTTACGCGGAATGGATGATGGCGCTATTTAAAAAATTCAGCAAGGATATGGAGTATATTAAGAAGAACGCCACCGATCACGAAAGAGCGCATGTGAGTCGCGCGAATGCAATGGGAACACCAAACAACAAAATGACTTTGAGAGACATTTATGATGAAATGTGGGAGTTAGATGCCAGGTGTAATAAAGAAAAGACTATTGGGACAGCCCACGAAAAAGATGATAACAAGGTGGAAAGGATGACTAAAGAAGATTGGGAAAGATGGGACGATAATGAAGAACAAATGAAAAACAAAAGAACAGGAGTATACGCCCAGGTGACAGAACAATATACTCAGGAAGCATATGAACAATGGAGACGAGTAATAAGACCACCTGAAAACCCAATACAAAAAGAAAACACAGAATTAAGGGAATGGATAAGGGTGATGTTTGAACTATCCAGAGAAGATATGTGTAACTGGAGGAAAGAACATAATCAAACAAAAGAATTTATAGGAACGCCAAATCATAAAAACTTAGAACAATCAAATAAGCAACAAGAAGTAGAAATAGTCAAAATGGAACAACAAACAAGTAATAAAGAAGATGTCCAAGGGGACCAACCAGATAAAGTGGAAGCCAGAAGCGAACCAGCTTGGCAAGAAATGATGAGGCTAATGATGGAGAAAATTGATAGCATTAAGGAAAGCAATAATGAAAATTTCAGAAAACAGGAGGAAAACTCAAAGCAAACCAAGGAGGAAACTAATGAGAGTTTAAGACAAACTAATGAGAGCTTAAGACAAACTAATGAAAGTTTAAAACAAATAAACACAAGGTTTGACAGGACTGAAGAAAACTTAATCAAACAAATGAATGAAAGGTTTGACAGGAACGATGAGAGCTTGAGGCAGATTCTGGAAAATACCAAACAAATAGACGAGAAAATTGAAAACCGTAATAAGGAGTTGCGGCAAATCATCAATGAACAAAACCAAGCGTTGAGGGAAGTCATCAATGGAAGTATTATAATTGTCGATGAAACACTGAGCAAAAGAGTGGATTATTATGAAGAGGAAGTAAGACAGCAAATAACGGAAATTAAGGTGGGTCTGGAAAAGACAGATGAAACCATCATACAACTCAGGGTGGAAGTAGAGGCCAAAATTACTCAAATAGGAAACCATAACGATACTAGAGTAAAGGAGATACAAGCGAAGACCCAAGAAAAATTTGACGAGGTACCAATTAACATAACCGGAAGAATAAAACAGGTTCACAATGAAAATAAGACAAATGCGTAAAAGGAAATTAATAAATACACGGGAAGGATCGGAGATGATTAAAAGGGGATTAGTTCAGCTACATAATATACCAATTACGGAACCAGGAGAAGTAAGGCAATTTAGAAACTTTAAACGAACCACACTTGAATTCCCAGATAGATTAGAAGGACCGAAAAGGCCAAAACTAACCAAGGAGCATGGAGGACTTCTGGAGATTAAGTATGAACCATTCAAAGGATTAAGAAACGGTGCAGAAGAATCAGCTCGAAAAACGATGGTAGACTTCAGCATGAATGAAAGTTTTATAACAACAAAATGGCGGAACTACATAATAGTGAGATATGTCACAAGGACAGAAATAACTCTATACACTAGAGAGATCCGAACAACAGTATAGAGGAAATAATGGACCACGGTTAAACAAGATTCCAAACCAACCATTGGAGAAAAGGGACGGATTTTATGGATACAGGATCAAGCAAATCCAAGGAAAATAATGAGAAACTAAGTATAATATATTAAACCAACTATTAAATAAAATAAACTAATTACGCAATACTTCAGAGGAATTATGTGGAATCAACTAAAACCCCAAAATTCAAAAAGCATGTAAGGACAACTTACTCAAGGTATTTCAAACAATATAATTTAAAATGAAGAGACTAAAACCCCAAAATTCAAAAAGCATGTAAGGACAACTTACTCAAGTTATTTCGAACAATATAATTTAAAATGAAGAGACTAAAACCCCAAAATTCAAAAAGCATGTAAGGACAACTTACTCAAGTTATTTTCGAACAATATAATTTAAAATGAAGAGACTAAAACCCCAAAATTCAAAAAATGAGTAAGAACACCTTGCTATATAATTCAGAATAAATTATTTTAAACTAATAAAAATGAAAGAAGAGAAAGAAGAGTTAGAAATGAGTTAAATGAAGGAAGAATATGCCATACAATTTATGATAAGGAGGAGATTCAGTGTTTTAATTGCAGAAGTAAATGGGAGTGAATTAAAAATAGTAAAATACGTATGCTAAAGAATAATTAATTGACAGCACGGAACTAAGAAGAATTTAAAATGAATAATGAACAGCTTTGACTAATATACTGGTGAATAATGTGATAAATGGAACTACACAACAACGAGATAAATAATTTAAGAAAAGGATTAAGATACCTCAGAAATAATAGTAATCATCCCTTGAGTATGAGTTTGTAGCAAAGGAGCTACCTTATAGGTAATAATTTTATTATATGTATTGTGTTGTGATAGTGCAACGTTTATTTTTGTTTCTGGACAGAGATGAAGTTCCTCTGATCTCAGAAGATATAGTTAGGAAAACGGCAGAGTAATGGAAGCCAATAGTGCCCCTCCGATTCCGTACCAGCTATGATAGTAGGGAAAAATGTTAGGGAAATATAGTATTTTAGGGATTATACACCAAGCGAGGTAATTAAATATAAATATAATAAGAAATGATAGCGTAATAAGCTAGACGAAGTTATGAGTTCCAGAGAAAAGGACAGGTCTACAACTGAGGGAGGTACCAGTAGTGAATTAATGACCAGATACACAAGGAGTATCAACACAGTTTTCCGGTGCAATTAAAAGTTTGAAAGATAAAAAAAAAGATAACCTTATCATAGAAGACCTATAAGTTTATTTTTACTAAACTTCATTGAGCCAAAATAAACTTCTTTCGAAGGGGGAGTGTTATGTAACGGGGGTAACAGATTTGAGGTCCCCAACGTTACATAAAAAACGAAGTAAATATGGTTTAGAACAATACCCAGAATATTAAGGTTACTAAGTAATTAATACATCTGAAGTGTACCTAAATCTAAAAGATGTAATAAATAATATGGGATGTAAAACATAAACATTGTGTCTAATGGGAGGAGTTTAATATGTAGTAAAGAAGTATAAAATACTATTCAAATTAATATTTAATGTGTTGCCAATTGTACTTGTTGTTATGCTGTAACATGATATAGTGTTTACAGAATATTTATCTTATGTTTTGTGGATAGTAAGAGCGGAGTTGTTGCTTTAAAGACGTACTTAGTCAGTGGTACTCCTTTTATTTATGTTAAAATGGTATTTGAATAATTAAGTATAAGTACATGGGTTAGGTATTATATGATGTTGAATGTATTTACTCTAATTGATTAATGAAGATGTTTGAATTAATGTTTTTAAACTTGGCCAAGAAGGCAGTAAGTGTTAAAAAGTTGGCAAGTAGTTCTTATAGTTATGTTATAAAATAATGAAAGGTTCAAGGATGAACTAATTAATATAATGAATTAAAACCAGGAAATATAAATTAATATAAGTAGCCATAAACCAGTGACTATCTGTACAGTAGGTCAGGTAAAGAAAATTAAGTTAAAAACAAAACAATATTATAACAGTTGTAAGAAAACCTATAGGCCTAAATTTAATATTTGTAAAAGGAAATTAATATCTTTTTAATAAGTCCAGTCTAATGAAACTATAGTAAAATATATACGGTTTAATAAGGTAGATTGGGTGAGAGTTTTAGGTAATTTGGTATAATTCCAAGCATGGAGTATTTTATTAAAAAAGAGTAGTAATATTTTATAATTCTGGCTCTGGGATATCAAATATCATCCAATGACAGAAAGTAGTGGTTGTTAGGGTAACTAAAATGTAAAAAATCTTGTTGATTTTCAATTATTCGATTGTTATATGCTATTGAGTTGAGATCAGTAGACAAATTTAAAGAAAAAGGACATAAATTAACAAAATGAACAAAAATTAATAAATTAAAGTAAAAACCAATTCCTTGTAACTTTATTTCCAATCTGGTATTTATTAATTAACTTAATTGAAACTTCCACTTACCTTCAACCTTCGATCTGGCCGGATCGCATAGTGGGGACGAACCCCGTTCGTTCGACGAACTTGACAGCACATCAAATGAAATAAGGTTTTGAAGGAAGTTAAATACCAAAATTTATCATTAGAAAGATAAAGGTTTTTATTTTTTAAGATTGTGTAACATTTGAGACATGTATAAAATCAGAACAAAATTGTTACTCTCTCTCCTGGTTTTTTGAATTTTGAATTACAACTTCAGAAAATTATGATAACTAAGAAAACCTAATAACTACCTTACCTTATTTATCGTACATACAAACATAAAGAGCCCAGCCTGCCGCTCTCACATACATACAATTTAATTTTTAAAAACCCCAGACCATTTTTTAATACCCCACAGCCCTTAAACCTTTGTTGGAATAAAACCCGCCGGCAACGTGGTTTTCGCGCGCACTCATTATTACTCTTTTAGATTTATGTTTTGGTGTCCGAAAATTATATAAACATGTTCTCCACTTTTTAATCGACCGTGGTCAAATGATTTTAACTGTTATTTCACTTTTTTCTGGTACAATGTGAAATTTTGTAAAGAGCCGACTTGGCTCGGTCCGGCGCCGGAACGATCAGTTAATGAACTGGGGGAACGAATTTAGCAGGTGAAGCTAACGTGATCTCATACTTTTGGTGGAAATCACTGCCTTGGGTTTCGTCGCAGGAGTTTCGTCCCATGCAATTCATGTAGTTGTTGGGGTGACGACAGTATACGATCTCAGTGAGGCACTGGCTAACATCACGAAATGGGCGGATCTTAAGTGTTCATATCCGGCCTCATGGTAAATGAAACTGCATAAGATTGGTTTCCTGACATCTTGGTTTTTTGGACGGTAGCGTCACCCCGAGCGTATACCTGTGTCGCGTGTGCGTGCACGCTGTCACATTCAAACAAAGTTCTTGGAAACTTGAGGTGGCTACATACCTCAACTGATTGCACAATGCTATTACGTCTTGCCTTTGTTCTAAACTGTTCCATTCACCACGTGGTCTGTCACAATGGGATTAAATTTTACAATATATTTTTATGAAACCCCGAAAATGAAATAAAATAAAAATACCCACATTTTTGGACCGTTACAATACCCCCTCAATGAGAAGTCTTCTGTCCAAAACAGAAGAAATCTCATTGATAAAACCCCTAAGAGGACCGGTGAGGAACTGGTGCCAACAACCCCCTTATTTTCTTACACTTCATGGGTACACGACCCCCCTGGCTCGTTGACTATGGACGCATCTGAACGAGATCACTGGACTTCCCTGTAAGAGATCCCAACACCGAAAAATCGAACAGACACGCACCACTGCGCACCTCGCCTTCTATCATGCTACCCCAAAAATCCTCAATCCCTGGCTCAGATCATGCCAGATCCTCCACCGATATGTTTCCCCTTATATGCAAGCTGGGCTGCCTTTAGGAGATACTGGGCTCACACACACACACTTATACTATGTATTATGAACATTGAAACATTTCTGCAAAATTTCTCTAAGTTAAAATCAACAATTGCTTCTTTTTAAAATCAACTACAAATCCGTTGCCTAAATTGAATAATTCTCTCCATTAATTTTTCTGTTATTTAAAATAAATCAATTGAACATTTCTTAAAATAAAAGAACATCCTTAGCCTAACATGGATTACACCTAGAATCTAACAATACAATTCAATAAAATAATTCAAATAAAATAAACACGGTTAGTACACAAACAATAAAAGAATCAAAGTTTACAAATATCCATTATCTGGCAGGCGCAAAATCAAGAAACTTTTTTTTTTTCAAAATTTTAAATTCAAAAAATTTAAATTTATTAAAATATTTCTTTGCATGTTGAAATTATTTAAAATTTGTTTAAATTGATCAAAAAACAAAAGTTGAATTAACTTCCTTGCTAAACATGCCTAGTATATGACCTCACTATCAGCTGATCAAGACTAGGTCACGTCAAAAACCTTGACCTACATACGTTATGTACCAATTACATCTGTGAACACATTAAACATCGGTAAAATTCTGTCTTGAAACACAAAATATAATAAAACAAAACCTTTAAAATAACAAAATATTATTATAAATAACAATCAAATTGACATTTAAATTATTCAAAATAAACACTTTCTAACTTTACATTTCCAAATTCTATCAAAAATTTGTCACTGGTTTCGATTAAAAATTTTATATTCTTGTTATAAATCTCTTTCTTTATTTGACAATCTTATTTTCCATTACTGTGGGTGATTTAAATACTTATAACAATTTAATTTACCCCTTGGTAGGCCTACATTTATAATCTCTACCCCTCTGACTCTAATACTCATCAACTTTAACTAGCATGACACCCATCTCTATCAAACAATCTCTAAACCCAACTTAACATTAAACTCAATTCGCCACCTTCTCTCTATATATATATAAAAAAATACTCTCTAACCCTTTGTACTTGGGATAAGTGTTCCCCCCCAAAAAAACTCATTTCCTTAATCTGGTCCCTGGATTCTACCTAAGGCGACCCCTTCCCACCAAATCTATCCCTTCCCGTCCCATGCAATTTGTTGCGGACTCCCACATTACACTACCCCTATTACAAAATTACCATCCCCAATAAACTCAGTCTAATCACCGCACTTCAACTACAACAAAATAACATCATCAATTATGAACATCAATATATCACTCAAAACTCTACATATATTCCCCATAACTACTGTGTCAACATCAATACTTCTCAAATTCTATTACATTAACTCAAAACAACATTACCTTACTTCAAAACAATATTTTTTCTCTCTACTACCCCTTTAACTTTGACTTGGACTTGGACTGATCTACTTGTCCTAATAAAATATTCATCACCCAAGATCTCTTTTCTCATTATTTAAAACAACATCTTTAACACATTAAAACATTATTTTTTTATTATTTTTTTTTTAACAGTAGTTACCTTGATCATCAATAAACAGTTTAACAGTGACCTGTTACTACCGATCAGCTGATATTCGTAATAAAATGAAGACACCTTTCAAAAAATTATGCAGATTACATTAAATACATATGCTTATCAATACTTACATGTATCATCAATGTTTCCCCTTTCTCTGATCCTGGTAATTTTATGTTAACCGCCTGCCAGTCGGTTTAGTTATCTACTCAGTTTCAAAAATACACAAATTATATAAAACATACCTTTTATCAATTCTTATATCTACCCTACTACAATAAAATACTACATTTAAAAAATATAGAATGAACACCTTATAGTGAATGTATGAGCACCTATTTATTTGAGCGGAATAAAGCATGTTTATTAGAGCAAAATTAGAGTTAGCATTTTTATGTTATAAATTTAAATTCGTGGCTTATCTGAGCCACCTCCCATCCACACACGCTATTGCAATTTATGTAAGACTGTAGCGCCTTTTTGCTTCCACAAAGACTGCATATTTGGAGGAATTTGACATCTCCGTGTCTTTGTTTCGGCAGTTACATTTTAACATTTTGGATATCAACATACCCTTGGTATTTATTGAAACGCCCTTAAAACGGGTCTACCACCTGCCTATGCTGTCCCCACGCAGACAGAGTGGCAGCCGCTGTTCCATAGTTCCTGGATTTCCCCTAATATCACCCCCCATTTAATTTCTATTATAAACCAATTTCAAGTCAGCTATGGTCAAGGGACTTGGTATGACCATAGCTGGCCGCTAGCCAAATCCACGATTAGTGCTGGTAAGGCAGTAATCGCCCGAAAAGTTGGGGAAATCTAACTTGCATTTCAATGCCTGTTCTACATTAAAATCTTTGTTATGTGCGGCTCGAACGTCTATCAGTGTACAAATTAAATTTGTACCAAAAAAATGTGCCGCACATTGTCGCCATGTTGGCCTCCGATGGAGGTAACACTCTCTGTTACCCCCAACCCATTTCACTATCTACTGGGGCACAGGCCACCCCAGCGATAGCACCTTAATAACTAAATAAGAAATTAAATATACAATCTAACATAACATAATCATCAATCATTAATCATTTAACTCCTTCATAACTTTCTACAATTGAATTACTTAAAATTTTCAAATTCACTATTAATAATTATTATATATCATCTTTCAGTTATTATTAAATTTTTTAATTATCATTTTTATTTAACACAATTATTTCAAATCATCTCATTATTGGATTGAAATCTTTTCATCTGAGTTACACCTGTAAACATTTTTATTACACTTGATTCGTACTACAAAATTTTTATACTTACAGTCCATTTAAAAGGACATACACAAAATATCTACCAATACTTTCAATGATTCAGCAGACTACAACATTTTTGTTATTGTCAACTCAGCTTCAACACCTCTGGCTGTAAACATTAGTCAAAACATGCAACACACCTGTTTACATCAACACTTGTCTGCAAGACTTGTGTTATAAACACCGTTATAAACACTCACATAGTCTAAACATTCTGCTTACCTCACCTCTAACACCTGTACTGCACTTTTCAATTTTTATAAATCTTTTAGTTAACGTATTTATCTCTTAAAATTTTTATTCCAATTCAGATCAAATATAATTTTAATTCACCACAATTACTTTTAATAACATTTTACTAAAAACATTTTCTTTAGTTATATTATTTAAAACACGTTGAATATAAATACACAATACAAAATAGGCTTCATGAATACCTCCTGTTCATTATTATTATTAATTGACAACATAAAATAATATTATTATTAAAATCAATCAATACACATATGGTTACATGAAACATTTTACAGTACACACACAATTAATTTCCCTATAATTTCACTATAATATATTTACAAATCTTTATCATTATTATTTCAGTTTTATCACACTTCAATGTCCAAGATTGCGAGGTCTGAACCGTAAAACAAAATGTTTACAATTGTTCATTTGTGAATTTCAGCCTCCATCGTCAAAAATTAGTCTGGTCTTTATATAACACTTTTCAATTTTATTGATACGCCACATATGGTTATTTTTTGTTTTATAACCACAAGAACTAATTTTTCCCATTATACCAAAACAATAATCTATAGGGTTACCCCCCAAAATTATCTTATCATAAATCAAATCAACATTAGTATTATTTGTAAAGTCTCCGTCAGTGTTTTCTGTTATTACCATTACATTATTACTACCATATTCTGCTACTATAGGTTCATTAACAGGCAAATATTTGTCATCAATATACACATTATTTGTCACACAAGGTATGTTTTTAATTCTACAAGTTCTCTCACTATTTAAACTCTGTATTAACTCTTCATAATCTCTCTTCACCTTATATATTTCTACCATTCTCTCTCTCTCATAACCACTTTCATTACAATACTTCTCACAACATTTTACATTCTCATTCCACACAGAGGGCAACACAACATTATTACAACGTCTGGCTTTACCAGATACACAAAAATAATTCAAAGACCTTTTGTCTTTTACAAAAACTAAGGAGGAACCTTTGTCCTCCAACAATACTAGTGAAGCATTTTCTTCACCCATCTCACAAGAAAAATTTGCCCTCTTTTCACCCTCTTCATTTAAACTGTCTTCACACTCTCTCTCATTCTCATTGGCATTTGCTAACAACACTTCATTACTGATAAAATTATCTTTAATCTCTTGAATTTGCTCATGAACTTGTATTTTGACTGTCTCTGACACTTGTTTGTTTACATTAATGATATGATTATTTAATTGTTCATTTACTGATCCTATCACTTGTTCTCTAAATGTATTGAAACATTCATTCATCTCATTTAGATGTTTATTCATACTGATTTCGAACTTAACATTTTGTGTATTCATTTCACATAAACGCTTATCAAATTTTATATCAATATTATTTATGTCACCCTTTAACTCATTGAATTTAACATTCTGTTCATCAAATTTCTCATTGAAACTACTTTTGATTTCGTTTTTCTGTTCATCAAAATTACTATTCACTTTACTGTAATTGTTTTTCATAAAATCAAATATATCCTCCAATGACAATTCTTTTTCTTTTATATTTGTTTTAATTGTAATAGGGGTGGAAGTTACTCCCCCCTCACTAATTAATACAGATCCGTTTACATGACTGTCACTGATTGACAGTGACTCTGTCTGAATACCTGAATCGCTTTTATTGGCAGACTCAGTTGACATATTTTCATTTACTACCGTTTCGGTTACTATTGTTTTTATTTGATTTTCAGCACTAATGCTAGTTAAATCAATAGTGTTTTCCATTTTTCTAGTATTTACTTATACACAATTTTGTAAGCTTACTAACCACTCTTACTAATCGCCCTCACTCCCAAACAACCCGTTCTGCAGCTTAATTAGGTCTGGCGAATATAACCACAAATTATACTCACCGTCCCTGTTCGGGCGCCAGTGAAACAATATTAATTTGTTCAAATATGTATATATTATCTTACTCTTACCTTCCGAGATAGGGTCCAAAGTCGTTCAGACGAAACCAGCTACAGAAAGGATTATTTGGATTTGAGTTTTGAAATAATTACGCTAACACAAATTTTGCGTATGTTAACAAATTGGCTTTCTTTTATTAGCCTGAATTATACCCTTTCACCTTATCTTCACACTACAAGTTCAATAAAACAAGACTACCTAGATATTTAATCACCCCGTATAAACTACTCTAAAAATTTACGTAATGATAGCGTTATTTTCATTAACCAGTACTTTGCGACATTCTCTCATTCATACTCTTTTACATTCTTTTTCTTTTAAACCCCGTTATTACAGTTCAGTATTTAGATTTATTATTTATGGCATTGTTCTATTAGTGTTATGAAGAGTACTTAACCCATCCCCGGCGTTCCTTACAGTTTCATTACCGCCTCGTGGAGTTAGCTGTTTCTGGGCACTTCAAAATGTTACTTCAACAGTTCACAAAATTTTTACACTGACGCGGTATACTACGTCTTATTTAATTTATCATGATTTCCGATTACACTTTTGTAACAGTTTGTCGGCCGACTTTATTTTGCTCGAGCACTTAGGTGATGACCGTGCTGCCTTATAAATTGCAGCAAAATAATATTATGTTTTACTAGATAGGCCCATTTACTCTAGGCCTATCTTGCACTCCCAAGGCCACTATTTTTTAATGCACGAACTTTTCTGTCTGATGCTGCTTACTACTGTTCACTCTCTGATGACAAACTGCAGACTGTGATTCACCAAAAGCCTGCTGCTGGACGGTTACGCAATACGTCTGTGCAATTGTTTAGGCTAACTGTGTGCATTGCTGTACTGGGGCTCCTCACAGGTGAAGTCTGGCAATTTGAAAAGTGATTGAATTGATGATTTGAATTAATATAAAATTAAAACTGTGGTAGCCTACAATTCTGTACCGTTACAACACAATAAATTTATTAACCACTTATTTACAAACTTTTGTCATTAACTGTTCCATTTTTTCACACTTCATTGTCCAAATCTGCCAGGTCAGAACCACAAAACAAAATATTTATAACTGTCCTTTATTGTTTTATGGCCTACCCTCCATCGTCAAAGGTAAGTCTTTGTTTTATGTAGCACTGTTCAATTTCATTAACACACAAATTACTGTCTTGTGTGGCATAACCATAAAAACCAAATTCATTCATTTTACCAAAATAATCATGCAATAAGTCAACGTTAAGTACATCTGTTAAGTCTCCATCAGTGATTATATTCATTATCGGGTTATTTACTTTTGTATTATCAATTAAATCATTCTTATTTAAATATACTTCTAACCTTTCTTTCCATTCATCATAATTTCTATTCAATTCATATAATTCTGTTTCTTTATTAACATACAATTCTCTATTCAAATCTCTCTCATCATAATGCCATATCACACTCTCAATATTATTCCAGACAGAGGGTACAAAATTATACAACAAAAATAAACACTTCAAATCTTCTACTAACGCGGGATTCTTACCCTTCTTAAACAATACTTGTGAACACTCTGGTTCAGAAAAAATAAGGGGAAAATTTACCCTCGCCCCTATTCTACTACTATACTCTCTTTCCACTCTCTCTCTAACTCATTAACACACATTAACATTTTATTATCACATTCAGTACTCTCATTATTTATTTTCACCGTATCACTCTCAGATACTACATTTTCACTTTCAATACTATTTTCATTATTTTCAGCATCATCGTCATCATTTGTTAACTCTGTATCTAATACAACATTGCCATTACAATTTCCATTTGTATTATTCAAACTATTTTTTATTTCATTGGTATTTTCTAAACATTTATTCTTGTCTTGTATATCATTTATTAAACCATCAAATTTTATGCTAATACTCTGCTGAAACTGAGTATTCTGGTCTTTAATTTCTTTAAAAATAATCTCGTTTTGAATATTCTGCTGTTCGCATTTTATTTTCTGTTCATCTAATTTATTGTTAAAATCACTTTTCATCTCATTTAAAATTATTTCATTACTATCAAAGCGTTTATTTAATTCTTTAAATTTGTTATTCTGAACATCAAATTTGATATCATTATCATCAAAACGTTTATTAAAATCATTATTTTGTTTATCGAAATTGACTTTCATAAAATCCATTAGGTCATCTAATGACAATTTTTTCTCTTTCGTTTTAGTTGATTTGATCAATACCGGAGTAGATTTTGCTTCTGCGTGATCGACTATAATCGACCCAGTTAGGTCGGCGTTAGCTATTGATTGCACGCTCAACTCAGCTGTTGGCCTTGACTGACCTACTTCGCTCACACTTGGTGACGGGTTTATCGAACCAAGGCCACTCTCACTCATAACTGAATCTATTACACTGCTTTTTTCTGTGTTCTCAGACATTTTTAATTGATTTATTTTTCCTTACGTAACAACTACCAATGATTAATCTCTTTTCAAAATCTTATCTTACAACATATATAAAATCAATCTTATACCATAATTACGTAAGTTTGCATGACTAAAATTTTGTTTTCATAACTGTACTTCATTCAGTGTACTGTCAAAATGTAGGCCGGCGTAATACAACTTTTTTGTTATATTACATCCTGCTGTCATGGCAACAATTGTAGTGTTTCCTACGTTTTTATTAATTATAAAATGATCTCCTGGTCACGGCACCAATTGTAACTTTATTTCTAATCTGGTATTTATTAATTAACTTAATTGAAACTTCCACTTACCTTCAACCTTCGATCTGGCCGGATCGCATAGTGGGGACGAACCCCGTTCATTCGACGAACTTGACAGCACATCAAATGAAATAAGGTTTTGAAGGAAGTTAAATACCAAAATTTATCATTAGAAAGATAAAGGTTTTTATTTTTTAAGATTGTGTAACATTTGAGACATGTATAAAATCAGAACAAAATTGTTACTCTCTCTCTTGGTTTTTTGAATTTTGAATTACAACTTCAGAAAATTATGATAACTAAGAAAACGTAATAACTACCTTACCTTATTTATCGTACATACAAACATAAAGAGCCCAGCCTGCCGCTCTCACATACATACAATTTAATTTTTAAAAACCCCAGACCATTTTTTAATACCCCACAGCCCTTAAACCTTTGTTAGAATAAAACCCGCCGGCAACGTGGTTTTCGCGCGCACTCATTATTACTCTTTTAGATTTATGTTTTGGTGTCCGAAAATTATATAAACATGTTCTCCACTTTTTAATCGACCGTGGTCAAATGATTTTAACTGTTATTTCACTTTTTTCTGGTACAATGTGAAATTTTGTAAAGAGCCGACTTGGCTCGGTCCGGCGCCGGAACGATCAGTTAACGAACTGGGGGAACGAATGTAGCAGGTGAAGCTAACGTGATCTCATACTTTTGGTGGAAATCACTGCCTTGGGTTTCGTCGCAGGAGTTTCGTCCCATGCAATTCATTTAGTTGTTGGGGTGACGACAGTATACGATCTCAGTGAGGCACTGGCTAACATCACGAAATGGGCGGATCTTAAGTGTTCATATCCGGCCTCATGGTAAATGAAACTGCATAAGATTGGCTTCCTGACATCTTGGTTTTTTGGACGGTAGCGTCACCCCGAGCGTATACCTGTGTCGCGCGTGCGTGCGCGCTGTCACATTCAAACAAAGTTCTTGGAAACTTGAGGTGGCTACATACCTCAACTGATTGCACAATGCTATTACGTCTTGCCTTTGTTCTAAACTGTTCCATTCACCACGTGGTCTGTCACAATGGGATTAAATTTTACAATATATTTTTATGAAACCCCGAAAATGAAATAAAATAAAAATACCCACATTTTTGGACCGTTACATCCTGTAAACTAAACCGATGAATAATCAATGAATTAGATTTCAAAAATATAACCATATACCTCCAAAAGGTCGAGGAATTCTTATTTCACTCTTCAAGATAATTCCATTGGATTTAGTATTGAACTCGATTTCCCATCTAACCAGGAGACTCATTGATGGAATAAAAAGTATGAATTAATGGAATTATAGAAAAAATATACTCAAGGACCTTTGTTTCTGAAGAAATAAACCTCACTGTCAAGAAAGAAATTATAATACGACACCAATTCCACCAAGACTGACAACCACAAGGATCGTGAAGGAGAACGAAGATTAGAAGAGTTCCTGTTGCTTTCCAGGACATCACCCCTTCAATTTTATTAATAATCGGAACACCTTTTCTGGATTAACGTAACCTCAACTGTAAATCTTCAACCGTTTGCAAACGAGCAATGCTGCCTTGAGAATCGTCCAATACGGTAACACCAGCTTATATTTAATTTTAATATAGTAAGAACTAATAACATTTTGTAATACTAAGTAACCTTAATTTTGCATTACCTGGCCTTACTAATCGTTAAAAGAATCACACGTCCCCTGGATAAGAGATAATTAACATTATATTTAATTTGTATAAAATAAAAAGGGAATAGTCAACTAACCAATCGATTCATCATTGTACAATCGATATAACTATATTATAACCATGAAGAGCACTGTTATAAGTTGAATTAAAAGGTAATACAAATAAAGAATCCTTCTTGTATATGATGATGTTTTATATTATTGTAGAATAGGTATTGTATGTTGTGGGTGGAGTAATTTACAGGTAAAAAGGGTGATTAAAATCTGGCGAACAAGCTAACCTAGAAGCGTAAGTCAATTACGAATAACAGCGCTTATAGTCGACAACTGGTAGAACGTGAGATTACCGAATTAGCGTGTTTCCTGCACAATTTTTGAATTGATTTACACAATACGGACTGACTAGGGTTGGAGAGAATTCTCAATTTATTAATTAAATACACGAAATATAGAATTAACATTGAGTAAACATTGAGTAATTAGGTAAAACCGTGTTATGGTATATATAAAAGTTGTAATAACAAAATAATAAATAAACTTGTCTATTAAAATTGAGTTACAGGTCACCTATAAGACTGCATAATAAATATTTTCATTAATAACAGATTGATTAAACCCCAGTAAACATTTCCTTATAAACAGAGTTTCTTTACAAATTGGCGAACCCAACAGTGGGGCTTTTAAACATCCTCGAATATAATTAAACACCCGCAACATCATAAGTTAAATCTGGTTTCTTTACAATATATACTACTTCTTGATATTACTACATGCATAATAATTGATGTGGTATCTCAAAATATTAATCTCTTAAACTACTTTGATTATGTAATCATCACAATTTCCATTAAACAACATAATCATAATATAGCTGCAAATAATATTATAAGAAACTGGATCTTATTAATTATATGACTACAAGATCAAACATAAACAGACACAACACAAATCTTATTCCATTTGTGATAAAAATCTTTGTTTTTGTGTTTCTGTGTGTACTATAAGCATGGACAAGGAGCATTTGCAATCTTTCTGTGGTGTTTTACGTAGTGTGATGTTTTCATATATTCTGGTCTTTTGTGAACATTCTTCTGTATAGAACAGTTTGTTCCTGGAAAATGATTCCTAATGTTGCACACATGTACTAACTTGACTAACTCTTTCTTTTTATTGTCATTTGTTTATTTTAGAAATGGTAGTTTTTTTGTATATGTATACCAACTATCCTTTTCAATTATTAGCACTGAAAATATTGAGTAATATCGATATACATCAAAGTTGGATAATCTGTTTTGTCATGTAAAAAATAGTTTTTGTATAATTTAATGTCATATTGCTATACTCAACATTTTTTTCATTGTAGGAGGAAAACTGGAGAATGTTTCATTACCATACCTTGTTTAGGCTCATCAGTACATGTAAAAATAAAATAAATGCAGCTTTTGTATATTCCGTGGTTGACATGGACTGGGTAGTGACGTCACCATGTTGCTTACATTTCGTTTTGCAGTCCTATAACCCATAAGATAAAAAAATAATTATAATATTGTAATATGATAAAAGCAGCATAAATGTAATATTTTCATGTTAAAGAATAGTGTAATAAGATTGAAGTGGGGTCTAGATTACAGACAGGCACTACTGCTGTATACTGAATATTTAACATTTTTGCTTTCAGCTCGATTACAGTGTACGAGGGGTATTGGAAAATGTAAGAAAGGAATGGCATTGGAACAATACAGCAGACCAGTGTTATTGCAGGTAAATGTCACAGTATTATGTTTATGTTGAACTGTGAGCATGCACACACCCACACACATTCATAAATAAAATTTTGACGTTTTTGGTATTTGATTTTGTATGTATAGTGTAGAAGTGTCAAGCTGAATTTTCTGTTAATTGTGAAAACAAGTTCTATTCACCAGAGTTATTTTGTCATATTTGAAATTCAAGGTTGACAGAAACATTAAAATAAATAAAAATAAGTTCAATATTGAATAAAATAAACGATAAATATTTTTTTAATTACTACTTCTTTCTTTACTACTGTTTTATAGTGTCTTTTTTTTTACTTCGGTCTCATAAACAACACTTTAGATAACAATTTAATATTTTATTATTCACAGCTCTTTTTACAACATGTGAAACATAAAAAAACAATAATTAAAAAAAAACAGTAGGAAATAAACAGTAGATGTTTATAAAATAAACAGTAGATGTTTATAAAATAAACAGTAGATTTTCATTTCAGTATTTTATTTTGGTTTATAATGTGCGGTATTAACATTTTTCATTCACTTTTTATTTAGAGTGGTAGCTAACTAGCATGCTTTGTAACTTCATTGGGGCAGTGAACATAAACAGCTACTGTTTCTTGTCTATATACTCTAATAACTCATTAATATAGAAATAATATAATTGAATGTAAAAAATATATAAACATATTATTGCATTATCACTGTCCAACAAACTTGCTACAGGTGATGCTGCTTCTCATATCCTATCTTTAACATGGACAGTCTTTCCAGTCATCTTCCTGGAGGTCTATGCCTTCAATGCCAAAATCACAGTATCTCCATGACATTGTGGGTCTTCCTCTCTTCCTGCAGAAGAAAAGAACCTTGCTGCCAACACCTTCCATAGCCATCACTGTTCTTCCATCCACTGGATATGTTCATACTACTTCAATCTCTTTATTTTATTGTATCAATTACATCTAGATCAATACTGATTTACTTACTTAGTTTGGTGTTCCTAACTCTATCTCTTCTGATGAGTTGATGGTTTCTGTTATTCTTGGTTTGGACATGTTTCTTTGTGACACCCACAATGCCCTTGTATATATCCATATTTTTTGCTCTATTTGATACATGAGTGTTCCAGAATACACCACTCAGTGATCCCGACCAACCTTGCTTACAACTCTTGTGTGTTACCATTTGTAGCATTATGCCAAGATGTTAATAGCGGCTAATATTTTTAACATGTTTATGCTCCAGGCTCTCACCATCACCTACTATTAAATACTCTATTTTAGATGGATTAATTGTCAGCCCCCATCTAGTTTACTTTTCATATCTATGTACAACAACATGTAATAAACATCATACTTCTTTTGCCATTATTATCAAGTCATCTACAAAAGTAAAATGCATATAGCTTACGGCCATTGATTTTGTACCCATCGTTCACTTTCATTTCCCAAATTTTCAATATGTCCACCAGATGAATTTCAGACAGTGTAGGTCTCTTACAATGTCCTTCCTGCAATCCTTTTGTGAATTTCACATTCTGTAACGCTCATCCAGTTTTGATTGAACTTGTCACCTCTCTACAATTTCTGTATATCATTAATGTGAACTTGTCAGATGCCGTTATCATGTAATACTTGCCATAGCTCAGTTGAACACTGTCATATGCCTTTTGAATATCAATAAATATCATACGTGTTTCCGTGTTATGCTCCCTACATTTTTCTGTGGTTTTTTTCTTGATACAAATATTATCAATACAGGAACAGCAAGCATGAAATCCACTCTGACCCTCAGTGTTTCCCAACAGTCCTCTATTTGATAATTTATTGTTATATTGGAGTGTTAGTGGTCTCAAATATTTCTACTAGTAATTTTATACAAACCACTATGTTATCTTTGGTATTAACGAGTGCTTTCAGCAGTCAAGCCATCTTCAGGTCATTTACCAACCTCTTCGGCAGTCAAGTCATCTTCAGGTTGGTAAATGACCTGAAGATGGCTTGACTGCCGAAAGCGCTCGTTAATACCAAAGATAACATAGTGGTTTGTATAAAATTACTAGTAGAAATATTTGATAATTATTTATATTCTTTCCACCCTGAATCATATAAAATAAGTTAATTTCTTTTCTAGAGCCTTTATACAGGTTACTGACATAAGCATTTTCCCTTTCAGATAACAATTCCTCATATGTCAGCGTAAATTCAAGATGTGAGCAAGCCAATAAGCTGTTTTTTCTATTCCATACTGTACTAACTTAATGGGAAGTTCAGAAGCCCTTCCATTATTTAACATCTTTTTGTAATAGTCTATCCATTTTTCAGAGGAATGCGATCAAGCATTTGAGTTTGTTGTTTGTTTTCTACTTCATTTAATTAGTCCCCTTTGGTCTAATACCATCCAGAAGTTTGTCCACATGTGCATATGCTTTGTTACACAATAATTTAGTTTTATATATTTCTTTCTCCTTTAGATTACACTGCTGTCTTATCACCCATAAAATTTGTTGAAGCATTATTATACCAATTCATTCTTCTACCATAAAAGATTTTCAGTGTTTATATTCCACTGTGCTGCTGTGCTCCTCCCTATCACCACTTCATCTATTGTGTTAATAACCCCATAACCCCTGTTGGTGTTGACCACCAAGCAATAATGTCATATAACTTTAAGTTCAGAATATCATTTCATAAAGAAATCTGGGTTACTAGAGGAACCTTGTGAGTTACTTCATTGTGTTAAGACTGAAGCACTGTATATAGTAAGACCTACATTCATGTATTCAGAGAATTACTCTCCTGAAGTGACAACAGACATGTAACAAACATACTAAGATTTTATAAGTACCAATCACTGTGCCATTGGTAACAAAATGTTTTATTGCAATAAACAAAGTGTATTTAATTTATCAGAATTTTTGTAAATTCTTATGAATTGATATTTTTGATATGCATACATGTTAAAGTAATACATTCATTTTGTGTATTAACATTGTTTTATATAATATCAGCATTTCCCGCTGTATCGGGAGTCGGATTCAGAATGTAATGAGCCAGATGAGGCACCAGAAGATGAAAAGAAGAACAAGTTCAGAGAACGGTGGGAATGCTTATCTAGAGAATCAACAGAAATGGTATGCAAGTGAAACACTAAATTGTATTGTAGTACACAATTTTTGGTTTGTCTTTTTTTTACTATGTGGAAACTTCACTATGATGGACACTCACAGGATTGAAAAAATTGTCCGTGATTGAGAAGTTTGTGGAACTGGGAAATGTAAATTAGTATATCACAAAACAGTGTGGAAAAGTTTACAATTTCCTGGTAAAAATTAAAAATTTAAACACTGAACTGGGTTTTTTTTTTTTTTTTTTTTTTTTTACATATCAAATAATATTTTACAGGAATTGTATAACTTACAAAATACATGTTTTACGTAGTAATTAAAAAGTAACAATCCAATGAAAAATATTCCAGTTCGGTAATATAGATATTTAAAATAACTGTAGTAATTAAAAAGAAGAGGTACTTCTACTACATATTGTATACTTATTGTAGAAGTACAGTAAGAGGTAGTAGACACAGTTAACAACAGTTATACATTTAAAGAAAAACATCATAACAGGAACATTACAGTGTATGAACTGATGATGAAATTTTAATATTTCGAAAAGGCCTTATTCATTATTTTTAAAAATGGAATTTTACTGATTTTGGTGGTGTGTATATAATAAAATTAAAAAGAAAACCTTCATACAACAGATGTTGTTTTTGCGCATGTACACTGCAGTTAAAATTACACTATTGCATTTTATTTTTTCAATCCTAATTTTAATTGCTATATTTTTATAATATAAAATAACCTATAATTTTTCAGTTGCAAAAAGAAAGTAAATTTTGAAAAGAAATTTTAAAAAAAGTTTTTGATATGAAATTGTCTCATTATTATTGATTTTCTTTTCATTTATAAAACGATTTTTGACATGCTCTTATAGTTCAGGCAGTCTAGTTTTCAGTCCTTCATAATCTGATATTTTAATAAAAGAGCATTTTAGTTTTTTAATCTGTACTAATTTCTCAGTATTATTAAGGATTTAGTTAAATGAACATTCACATTATTGTCATCCTCCTCCTTATCATCACCCTCATCATTGTTGTTGTTGTTAAATACATGATCATTGGCGGCGTGATGTTGACCAATTACCCACATACAGTTCATTATCTAATATCAAGTTCTCTGCCATGTCGGCCATAATGAAATAAAAAATGCAGCAGGATGAAATCACCAAAAAACACCAGCAGAAAATGTGTTAAATAGAATTCTGGGGCCCAGTGGTAGCTGGTGGTTGAAAAATTTGGGGGTTGCAGTTGGGTTGGATGGTATTAAATTGTTTTATTCTCTGAATAGAAAATGTCCAAGTCTCCTCGCCTCCAAACAATACACATGGAAAGCAAAATAATGCAATTTTAGTGTCACACCCACATAACCACGAATATTATTTATTGTATGAATCTTATTTAAATTTACAAATAAATATTCTGTTACCTGATTTTATACTTTGATTAAAATTTGAAAGGTCTGGTGTAGGCCTACCTACTCTGTTTAATTTCCATTTTTTCTTTAATAGGACGTAAACTTAACAGCGTTTTTGTTAAGTTTACAACAGAATTATTTGCGTCCTACCAGTTAAATATAATAAATATCTTACACTATGACACCTTAATTCTTTATATGTACTATTATTTACTTTTAACGATGAACTGGACTGACACTAACAATGAACTTCCAACCCGGCGCACCACATGTTATTTACACTTGAGTCTGCAGACTGACTATTGTGAAACCACTCGGACAACTTTGGCTACCTTCGTTCTCAGCAGACTGGTGGCACTGTGAGGTACAAGCAGGTTTTGCAGTCCCTAATCACACCAAGCGAGCCTATAGTGCTCCAATAGGAACAACCGAGTCTAGCCAGCCAGAGCACTACTCCATTGTATTTCCCCATATACAAAACGCGTTACAGTTGGTGCACACTTGCCATGTACACCGCGGCAAGAGCGTGCACGGTTTTTAGTAACTGCTCTGCGCTTTTCAATTGGCAAATGATTAATTACAATGATTTAGCTTGAAAACACTATTATTACTTATTGTCTTATTCATAATTCTATAATTTAAAATACAATTTGGGATTTACTGTCGGATTTTTTATTATGGATACTCGAGTTTAAGCGTTAATTACAAGTGAACCTGTAGGTCTACTTATAAACTAGTTACATCAAATTTTTGCACATTTAATTTTGCGTTGATCTGTGTAAGAAACATATTTTTTGAAGGTTGATTTAAATTTTTTTCGCGGTTAGAGTAAAAAAAGTCCATGTTTTTTGTGTTTTTCAAGAAACCGCTCTCTTTGAAATTATATAAATTAAAAACCCGTGGTCCAATCATAACTACATTTCTATACAGTATGGGCACAAGTGTTTTGAATACATTACTTAAGTTACAAAATTGTTTTGTGATCCAAAAAAAAGTTGTTATCAGTTTTGTGAAACAACTTTTACTCAGTACAGGATAGTCATACAAAGGCAGACTTGGTCTTGTTTTGAAGCTCTTGATCGTGGTTATCAAAATCCACAACTGCTGCAAACATACATTGAGATGCCGATTTTATACAGAGTGATATTCATGCAAAGGGTGTGTGTGCGCTGGACCGTGTGTAAGCGGGCCTTCCGGCGTCGAAAGCGGGTGCCGTGTTGCCACGTTCAATCACCCCGGCCGCTTCACTGCAGTTGAACAGTTGCTGTTTGGATAATTTTAACACCTTATTAATGTTATAACATTATGTTTTCTATTATCCAAGGTAAAATATTTCTTGATGTAATCCAAGATATTATTTCTGCTTTCAGCCATGACATATTTGGGTTTTTAGTTGCAAGATTAACAATTGTATGATACGGTGCTTGGTCAATAACGACAGCCGACTTTTCAGGTAAAAGACTGAGGATTTTCTTAAACCATTCTTCATAGTGAGCTGAATTCATTTCATTGTGGTAATCGCCTGTGCCTTTCTTCCCAATAAAGCACAGATCTGCTCCTTCAAGAAATCCGTCTTCACTTCCGTTGTGTAATATAATAATACGTTTTCCAGCTCCAGACGGTGTCTTGAATCCTCCTCGCCATCCATAAATCTGCTGAATGTGTCCTCTGTATTGATCATAGTTGTCAAAATTATTTTCTAATGCATCCAGCATGTTTTATTGCCACCCGTACCTCATCGTGTGGTTCTGTCCATACCAGGTCTCGTCTGTAAAGAATATCTTGTACCCCTGGGAACGTAGCTCTCTCATTTTTCTCAGGAAGGTATGCCGGGACGCAGCAACTGTCACAGATTCCATCAGGACTGGCTTCTTATATCTAAATCCCAAGCTTTTAACAATCTTCAAGAGAGTAGATCTTGACATCTCAGGAAAATCTGCCATATTTTCAACAAGTTTCGTGTGGAGGTTTTTGATTGTGGGAAAAATCTTGTTTATGTAAAAATCATGTATGCTCCTCCGTATTGTGCCCAAAATGAAGTCATCGAGTTGGATTTTCGGACATCCTCGCCTGACACTGCTTCTTTCTTAATCCAGGTGACGTATTTTCTTTGTTCTCGTTGGTAGAGGCACTCACTCTCTTCACAGACGCTAAGGATACTCCAAGACACTGTGATACTTTCTGGTATACAGGAAACCTCTTGTCGCCAACCTTTTCTCCTTCACTCTTAAAAAAACATATAGCACTTAAAATCATCGCAACTTTACCCTCTGAGAGCGGAGGTCTCGGAGGCATCTTGACGTGATATAAACACAACGATCAACACAGCCAGAATGACAAGTGGTATGCGGACAAAGCAGATTTAAAGAACTGATGACTCAGACTGACCAATGTTTAATGAATCATTTTTAACGAGCAAATCATACGTGTCTGGGGGTAGGCCACAAAAGCCAGGGCAAAGTCCGGGTCTGGGGTGAATCATCGCAGAAACACCGCACCCGCCTTCACTGCCGTATGGCCCACTTACCACATGGCCCTCGTGAGAAAAGGTGATGGGAAATGGATAATAGAAAACAATGTTATAACATTAATAAGGTGTTAAAATTATCCAACCAGCAGCTGTTCAACTGCAGTGAAGCGGCCGGGGTGATTGAATGTGGCAACACGGCACCCGCTTTCGACGCTGGAAGGCCCGCTTACGCACGGTCCAGCGCACACACACCCTTGCATGAATATCACTCTGTATAAAATCGGCATCTCAATGTATGTTTGCAGCAGTTGTGGATTTTGATAACCACGATCAAGAGCTTCAAAACAAGACCAAGTCTGCCTTTGTAAGACTATACTGTACTGAGAAAAAGTTGTTTCACAAAACTGATAACAACTTTTTTTTGGATCATAAAAGAATTTTGTAACTTAAGTAATGTATTGAAAACACTTGTGCCCATACTGTATAAAAATGTAGTTATGATTGGACCAAGGGTTTTTAATTTATATAATTTCAAAGAGAGCGGTTTCTTGAAAAACACAAAAAAAGTGGACTTTTTTTTACTCTAACCGCAAAAAAATATTTAAATCAACCTTCAAAAAATATGTTTCTTACACAGATCAACGCAAAATTAAATGTGCAAAAATTTGATGTAACTAGTTTATAAGTAGACCTAAAGGTTCACTTGTAATTAACGCTTAAACTCGAGTATCCATAATAAAAAATCCGACAGTAATGGGGGTTGTGCAACCGTCCAACCTAAGCACGGGCTGCCACTGCTGGGGCCACTTGCTGGAAAAGGTAGCAGCTGTTGCTAAAATTCTTCTGATTGATGAGCCTTCATCATTGGTATCTCACTCATCACTATTGTAATTACCATCATGTCTTTATAAAAGTGGCCTTTATGAAGCAGTTATGGATAATAATAGGTGAAATTGTTGTGACTGTTGAACAGTGATATATCAATACTCATACTTTCTCTACAATCCAGTGTGTTAGCTAACTGTAATATTTTCTGATAGATTGTGTAGCGTATATCAGTAAGTTGTTAGGTACACAAGACACTTGTTTTTAAGAATGCGTATAAATAATACATCAGTTTTTCAGAACGCCATCAATTTTATTTTAATTTACAGGCCTTGACTGTAACATTTGTTTAATTTTTTTTTAACTTTCATTTATTTACATCTTTCTCAGTAAACAGATTTTTTACTTTTTATATTCTTGGTACTTTATTCATCTACTTTTCTTGTAATGTTAAACATGTATGCTTACGCTTTGGGGGGGGGGTAGTACAGAAACACACAAAACAAGAAATATTAATAATTAAAAAATACACAAACAATATTGTATTCATGGATGTAGAGTTGTGAAATTTTGGGGAGTCAAAAGGCAGAAAATTGATTGAGAGCTAACAGTGTTGTGGTGTTGTCCGTTGTCCACACACACATACACACACACACACACACACACACACACACACAACAAATATATATTGTTAGACATGGACGGTGAGATTAGATCAGAATTTTTCAAAAATACCCATGTAAAAATATGTAGCCAACATAATTTTGGTTTTGAAAAATTTGTATATATTATATAATTTTATATAATTTGATCATATTATTTCACACAGTATATGGGTAATATACTGTGTGATGGGAATATAGTATATGTAATGGGTCTAAATTTATTTTCAAATTTAATGAATTCTATAACATGTGCAGATGAGGCCCCTTAAGGTAAGACGATTGCCAGTAAATGTTTTCACGACCATATATGGTTATGCAGCAAATCTCGAGTTTATTTGCAGTCAGTGATTAATAATGAAGGAATGTTGTTGACGAAAATCAGTTCGTGGACAGTTAAAAAGGTCATACTAAGTTCAGCGAAACTTTTCAATACTGAGGACGAGACGTATGGCGGGGAGCGGAGTGAACTAGTTTAGAGACGATACAAACGGAAATTTTTAACACTGAAAGTCAGTCGACCACCATCTTTTGCACTGTGGAGCAGCAATCGCGGGCACCCGCATAAACAGCAGAAAATGTAAATCAAACAATGTGAAATTCTAACTAATATTGGAACGTAAGAAATATAAATCATAATAATAATAATCAGTGATAAGTAAAAAATTTGGAGTGACAGTTTCGGCCATAAAAACGTTAAAAGTGAAAACAACAGACAGTGCATGCCACAAGGAGATGTCCCATGTGGTGACACCCTGCACACAATTAAAGGAAAGTAAATATAATTAAATACTGGCATTTTTAAATTGAGCTCAATAAAAAAGAAATGTAGAAGTGTGAAAGTGTGCGTCATTGAGTGAATGAAAAAATAATAGGCCTAACAAGAAGTGTTGAGTTTGCGTAAATTTTAATATACATAATCTATGTTGAGGTAATAGTTATTGTTGATCAGTTTTACGCCTTAAGGCGAAATAAATGTTTTCATGATCTGTTTCATGTTATCAAAAGAAAATAAATAATGTTATAATTTTCTTTATACACGCATTTTGTTATTTGTATTTGCCCACTGTTCTCTGCCAAAGTACACTAAACGAATTCCTGGATTAAACCTTACAGATGAAATCTATATTAAATTAATAATCAATTACTGAATCATACTTCAGTTGGCACCCGAACAGGGACATTGTAAATTAAAGTTGAAATTTACATTAGAGTTGATTTACAATTTAGTTGAAAAAGGCAGAGAAAGACGCAAATACAAATTTAGATGAAAGTGCAGATGTGGGGTCAGTGTTGAATGTTACGCAAGATAGTATGGTAACCACGAATGAAAATGTCGAGAGCATAGGCCAAATATTGAATGTAAATGAAACGGTCGAAGTTGAGGGTAGTAGAAGCAACGAGATAAATATATTTAATCAATTAGCGTTGATTATGGAAGTGATGAATAATAAGTTTGAACAACAAAATAAGAATATAGAAATGATGAATAATAAGTTTGAAGTAATGAATAATAAGTTTGACCAACAAAATAAGAATAATGAAAATTTGAACACGAGTTCAGGTGAATTTACAACTGAAATGAAGTCAGATAATGATAATTTGAACACGAATTTGAATGAATTCAAAACTGAAATGAATAATAAACTTGACAAACAAGACGAGAAATTAGGAGACATGAATAACGAATTCGTGAGTATAAGAAGCGAAATGGAAATGAGTAAATTAAGTATGAATAACCAATTTAAAAGTGTAAGTGAGAGTTTTAATGGAGTGAATGAGAAGTTACTTGAAATAAATAATAAACTAGAGAATATAGAAGTTGAATTAAAACAAATAAGTGGGTGTAGTGGTGTCCAAAACAATGACGACATGGGTGAGTGTGACGAAAATGAAAATAACGAAGTAACAGACGACCATGGCGTCAATACGGGTGAGAATAAAGGTGGTAAAATAACGAAAAATTATGAAGAAATAATTAACGAGGTAAGTGTTAGTTATAAAAATGAATTAACAAGTAGTAGCGGTAAGATAGTTGAAAACGAGATATATAAAAGTAATACAGTGAAAACAAATAGTGATGATGATAATATAGGAACAGTGAGAGGGAGTGAGAGAGTAGAAATCAGTGTTTATAAGTTAGAGAGAGAATATGAAGAGAATTATTTTGTGAATATAGAGCAGAGGGTAGATTTTCCCCAGGTTTATTGTAAACCAAGATGTTTACAAATGTTTTTGAAGGACAAGAGCCCCTTAGAGGAAAACAATGTGTTTTCAAGTCGTCCCTTAATTTTTTGCAGTTGTCCTGGAAAAGTCAGGAGGTGTTTTTATAATTTAGTACCTTCTGTATGGAACGATAGAAAAAGTATGAAATGGTGTTATGATGAAAGGTATTTTGATAAGAAAATAGAGTTGTTTGAGGTTAATAGAGGTTATAACGAATTAGTAGAGAGGTTAGATATTGAGAGAGTTAGTGATATTAAGTACTTACCTTGCGAAATAGTTAATGCAGCAAATGATGATAAGGTTGATGATATTGATTACTTACCTTGTGGTGAAACTGGTATAGCAGCAGATAATAATAATGATAAAATTATAATTGACCTAATTGTGACAAATTATACTAAGGGCGACTTGACTATACTTGATGGTGACAAGTTATGTGATATAATAATATGGAATAATCCTGTTAATTATTATGGTGTTGTAGAAAGATATGAGAATTTGAATAGTCATGATATTGATAGAGATAATATAATGTATTTAATAAAGAATGAATTGTGTAGACGTAAGACCAGGTTATTATACGATGATGGGGAGTAAACAATTAGTGTTTATGAACGTTTAACTATGTGAGTAGTGGTTTTGAATTGGACTGTTTTATGAAATGATTTGTGGTAAACGATAACAGATAATAATGTGGATTGTATATACTTTTGTGTTGATATTAAATGTGTAACATCACAAGATGTCACCTAACCTAAGTGTATGTTATTAGATTTCATAAAACAGAATAACCATGTAAATAGGTATAGAATAGTCAAAATAAACAAGAAAGAAGAAACCAAGAGAGAAGAATAAAGCAGAAGTGCCATGGGAAACAGTAACCCAATAGCTGTTTGACACTACAACTAGACTAAGACTAAAACGAACTAATGGACAGAATAGATTTAAATTCAACTGTCAATTCAGTAAATGGTTAATGTAAACCGAATGTCATTTATAAACAAAAAACAGACGAATTAGCAGTTAAATACTGTGAAAGCAAAATCAGCATTTTTCTGATAATAAATGTGACTATGAACAAGTAGATAATGAATGCCAAAACCAATGTTAACAATGGCTATATTGTAGGAACTAAGATGTATTTCTGCATCAAATATACCTGTCAGAAAAGAGAGCTAACTATATAAGAGAATCTTATACCAATAAGATGTCTCTGTAATTTACCGAATTGAGAACCCATAGGCATTATAAAGGCCAAATTTCAGTGTAGGCGATATTCTACACTTAACAAACTTAGACCAAACATTAGTCAATAATATGACTATCAATAATTATCACCAGTGCGAAAAAAATGCACCAGAACAATGGTTATGCATTAACATAACGAAAAATGATATTAAAACGATAGGTTTAGCCACGATTTTATTTGTAAATAGTAGCTCAAAACTAACTAACAGTAAACAAAATGTCATTAGTCAGTAGGATCATTTATTACTATGTATAGAATTAAGGTGTAAAAGTAAAGTTCAGTGAAAAAAAAAAAAAAACGTCAGTACAGTATTAATGGAGTCCACACATAAACATTTGTTTAATAAAATGTTATGTGGAAACGAGAAAGGTTAATTAAAAAGTGTAAAATCGGCGACTCATAAAGAGCAGACGACAGTAAGAATAGTGTACCCGAACATTGATTTTCTAACAATGTCGGTTAAGGTGAAGATAATCCGAGATCGAGTGATATCAATTTAAAGGAAACAAAACAATCTTTAATTTGATAATAATATCAACTCAATCGTGACGGTATTAAGTGTATGACAACTGTTAGCATCATTTTATAAATGCATATCAGGAATCTGTGTACCAATAATAATAACAATGACAGCAGAAGCGACCTGTCAATCATCTCAACATTCGACGGTTAGAAAAACCGTTACCAACCGCCAAAAAGTGATACGTCATCTTCGTCTCACCTGTCTGGACCAATAGGAAAATTAGTTATAAAACGATAATTTTACCTAAGCCCAATCCAAAAGGTGGGTATAAAAAGACAGACCGGCGAATTTTGAGAGGAGACCTTTATCATCTAACGAGCTGAACAGACGTACGCTCGTCTCCGTCACGTTTCATCTTATAACACATAGCGTCAGTTACCTTGTACTCTGGAACCAATAGTTAACAACGAGAAACTTTACTTCAAGTGCATCATCAATCAACTACAGTGTTCTAGTGCAGTTTATTTTAATATTGTGCGGGAATAACGAACAGAAAATAATTTATTGTCAGTATTCATGATCCATTTTTATCAGAAGAGGATCGAATTTCTGTTCTTGTGCGAATTAGTGTTGAAAGAAAGTAATCTCTATAATCCGATTACTTAAGTGATAAAAGGTTTTAATTAGAATAATTAAAACCACGAAGGTAAAAGTGCAATCATTATTATTCTTGATCTGAGCGCAATAACTTGTATTTTGCTACCATAACCTGTACTGACGCAAAACACAAAAACAGTATTTACGATTACACCACGTTTCGATTTATTATTCAAATTTGTTATTAGTAAGTAAGCTATATGTTAGTTGTAAGGGTCCTCAATTGAATAATATTGTCATTAGAAAAGCAAGCGTTAATGAAACGTACGATCTTACAATAGATCGTTTTTTTTATTTTAATTACTTGGTCATAGTAACTTCAAATTTTTTGATCAATTGTATCATTGGATACTGTGTAGGCATAATTGTTTTCTTTCGTGTCTCAAAGAATTCACAACTGAGATAATAATAACGATAATAATAACAATAATACTAATAGTAATAATTTTATATTACAATAAATAGTATCTGGACTTAACCAGATTTATAACTCATGTTCTGAGCAAGCCGTATGAGGCATATAATAATTAAGTTTTCATTGTACAACTTTATATGTTACATTATGTGTATTTTTTGAATTCTCTAGAAGGGTGCAAATAAACCCATTATTAACAGCATCACCTGATTTGATTTATTTTATTTTTTCTGAATAATTAAATAGTTTCTTTTATTAAACTTAAACAACCTTCTGTTGTGTTTGACATATTGGAATAGCATTGCCAAAAAGTGGTATTCAACTATTTTAAATTTTCAATTCATCTATTAGTTTTTATGAACGGGTTTTACACGGGATTTTCCCTGAATAAATCCGTGTGGCGCCCATTAATTTAATAAACAAGGTGACATAACCTTGCAACTAAAGGGAGTTGATGAATGTAAGCTGAGTTGACAGTTTAGTGAGCTTCAAGTAAACGCAATCAGGTACGTAAAAGTATATGTTTGTTTATGATATTGTCCAGACTT
Organism: Magicicada septendecula; assembly: GCA_034769895.1. NCBI lineage: Eukaryota > Metazoa > Arthropoda > Insecta > Hemiptera > Cicadidae > Magicicada > Magicicada septendecula. The sequence continues at coordinate 398,530,933 of CM068371.1, read as the reverse complement.
TACAGGACTTGACTTACTCTGACTACCTGTAATCAGAAGAAGTTTCTACAACCAGTTTCAACCAGACGAGATCTACTATCAAGCAATCAACTGTCATACTTCATATTTTAATTTAAGATAATCTAACATTTAAATATAATCAACTTTATTAATTTTTGTTTAATACAAGGGAATTCTTTAAAAACAAGAGTATTTAAACCAGTGTAAACACTGTGAGTAACTTGAATGTTGTATGGTAAAATACTTTACTACATTGGTCACCTTCAAGTAGAAACAACCATTCTCAACATTGAGTTATCTCCAAGGAACACTTCACCCATAGATGAATTTTGTTTTAATGAGACTTTTAATACTTTAACCACAAATTTAAATTTAAACAACAACCACTTTATTTATTTTGTTTCAAGTTAATTTAAACGTAACGTAAATTCGATTATAATAATAACATAATAATAATTTTAAATAAGAACACCCCTGAATAACATTGGTTATAAATTGACGATACCAACGTGGGACTTTATAAAAGGAGGAAATACCAAACCTAATAAACAAACCTAATAATAAAACCCCTAGTATTGAGTATTTTCGTTATAAATGTAATGATGTAACAAGGTGAAGTATACTCAACTTTGTGAATTTTGTTAAAGTAATGAAATGTGTTCGATAAAATAATTGAATTAATTTGAAAGGAGATAATAAATGAAATAGTGTATAAGATGAATGTTGACAACAAATTAAAAAAGTTTGGAGAATTTAATGGTATAGTACATGATAAATAATTGATGATTGATTAGTAAAAAGTTCAATTGAAATTAAAGTGTAATGTTTATAATTTTATGTGCAAATTTAAAGATGAATTGTTTATTTTGAGGTAATAATCGCAATGTTTAATAAATAAAATGTTATGTAAAATGAATGTTGATAATAAATTTGAATTTTTGGAGAATCTAATGGTATAAGAAGTGGTAAATAATTAAAGGTTGAGTATTAACAGGTTCAGTTGAAATTAAAGTTTTGAAATGTTTGGAAATTTTATTCAGATGCAACTGAGATGTTTATTTTAATGTAATGAGGTTTATGTTCATTGTGAGTGTTTACTATGTTTTATTATGTTGTATTATGTTAGTGTGTAGGAAACTTAAACATGAATTGTATTGAATTGTATGTTCGGGCGGTCACGGCTTCACTGAACCCTGACCGTGGATTTGGCTTAATATTCTAAATTGGTGAACTTAGAAATACAACACGAAGATCAGGGGAATCTAAGATTATATAACTTTGGAACACGGCTATATACCTAAGTATGGGTGATAGACCGATTAAGGGAGTGTGAATATTAATTTAGTAGGATTACTGGTATCCGGGATATCAGTAATGCTGAATTTTGTATAACGCCAAAGCAAGGATGGGGGAGAAAGAAAAGAAAAAAGTGTTCACCACTTCCGCTTCAGTCCTTGTGGAGGCAACTGGGCGCTACAGTCCAGGGGGGATAATAGTGTGTGTGAAAGGAGGAATTTAAAATAAATTCATAATTTAATAAATTATGTGATGATGGAGAAGGTGGTTACTAGGTTGTTAGTAACGAAATATTAAATATTAAAATGAGTTACATCAATAATGTAGAGTATGTAATTGATTTTCTGATGTAAATGAATGATGTTGTGTTGACGAGGAGTATTTTATTTTGATGTATTAAGGAGTAATATGAAGATGCTTAACGATTGTTAAGTAAGTAATTTGTTCTAATGTAGTTGATTTAATGTGTTTTAATCTATATAAGAAGTTTGTTAATTTTGAAATGTGACTTATATAATGGAAGGTATTTATACGTTGTAATGGAAATGTTTATTTAAATTTTGATGGGAATCAGAGCGATCATTTTGAATTTTGGGGTAAGAGTTAACGAGAGAAGGTTATACAGAATGTTGGTATGGAATTCTTATAATGTATTATACTTAGACTAAGTATTCATCCATGGGTAGGATCTATTAAAAAAAAAAAACTCAGTACTTCTTAATGCAAACCAACACAGCCAAAGGGAACCAGATCAGTTAGGGATATGTTATTATACCAGGCCACTATTTGATATTTTTTGATTTCATGTTTCAGTGTCTGGTGATGCTGTGGCGGCGATCCTGTGCTGGCCTGCGTGGCAGAGCAGGAGCGTCAAGTGGCTGTCTGGCCTTGCGGTGTTGGGATCTCAAAAGAGAAGTCCGGTAAGGTCATTCAGGTGCGGTCACAGTCACTGGACCAGGGGTAAGTTAACCACAATTTTGAATAAAACGTAGAGGGGGTTGTGGCGACATATCTTGGCTGATCCCTTTAGAAAGTATGAGAGTGCCAATGAGAGCTTTTATGCTTCGGCATAAAACCTCTCATTGGGGGAGGGTATTGTAATGGGTCTAAATTTACATAAATATTATTTTCAGATTTAATGAATTCTATAACATGTGCAGATGAGGCCCTTAAGGTAAGACCAGTAAATGTTTTCACGACCATATATGGTTATGCAGCAAATCTCGAGTTTATTTGCACTCAGTGATTAATAACGAAGGAATGTTGTTGACGAAAATCAGTTCGTGGACAGTTAAAAAGGTGATACTAAGGTCAGCGAAACTTTTCAATACTGAGGACGAGCCGTATGGCGGGGAGCGGAGTGAACCAGTTTAAAGACGATACAAACGGAAATTTTTAACACTGAAAGTCAGTCGACCACCATCTTTTGCGCTGTGCAGCAGCAATCGCGGGCGCCTGCATAAACAGCAGAAAACGTAAATCAAACAATGTGAAATTCTAACTAATATTGGAACGTAAGAAATATAAATCATAATAATAATAATCAGTGATAAGTAAAAAATTTGGAGTGACAGTTTCGGCCGTAAAAACGTTAAAAGTGAAAACAACAGACAGTGCACGCCACAAGGAGACGTCCCATGTGGTGACACCCTGCGCACCATTAAAGGAAAGTAAATATAATTAAATACTGGCATTTTTAAATTGAGCTCAATAAAAAAGAAATGTAGTAGTGTGAAAGTATGCGTGATTGAGTGAATGAAAAAATATAGGCCTAACAAGAAGTGTTGAGTTTGCGTAAATTTTAATATACGTAATCTATGTTGAGGTAATAGTTATTGTTGATCAGTTTTACGCCTTAAGGTGAAATAAATGTTTTCATGATCTGTTTCATGTTATCAAAAGAAAATAAATAATGTTATAATTTTCTTGATATACGCATTTTGTTATTTGTATTTGTCCACTGTTCTCTGCCGAAGTACACTAAACAAAATCCTGGATTAAACCTTACAGATGAAATCTATATTAAATTAATAATCAATTACTGAATCATACTTCATGCATCACAGACAAAGTTTGCTATAATTAATTATTATTAAATGATTAATTTTTATACCAGTCCATAATTTCATTTTTAAATTTGTAAAAAATGTATTATTTAATTTGAATAAATAAATTCATTTATTTTAATTTCTCATATACATTTTCAATTTCAGCTGTTGGACTCCCTGAAACCAAGGGTCGTAGTGACAGGACACACTCATCATGGTTGTAAAGTGTTTCATAAGGATTCAGATGCAATGGAGTATACAATACCATCATTCAGTTGGAGAAATAAGGATAATCCCAGTTTCATGTTGGTAAGTGTAACAGGATGATGGTTATTCTTCTCTCTTAAAGTGGTTTGTATGTTTCCTCCTTCTTTGTTGTGATTTGTTTGTACTGTTAGGTTCCAGAATCTGTGATGTTCATCCATAAAGTAAGATCAGGTCAGCAGTTCAATAAAAGCAAGTGAATGGATTCATGTATACAGTACTTCTCCATTAACCTCCACACATTTCCACATGCTTGCAGTAGCTTTTTTAAACCGGCACCAGAAATATCTGCTACCAGTGACTGCAGCCAGTTTGTCATCTGTTCATCATTATTTTGAAATTGAAAATGATTTTTTTGCCACTACTTTAAGTGATAGAACAAGTGGCAGTCACTAGGTGTGAAGTCAGGGCTGTAGTATGGATGGCAGTCTCCCATTGATTTCATGCAAGAACAGTCCCTGATAACACCATTCCATGTCTTATAAGGGCATGTTGATGTTTCTGCAAGGCTTAACTGTATTCATCAGCATTTTTGGTCCTATTATACCAGCCACCAACCTTGGCTGGCCACTACACTAATCATTGTGTACAGTAGTTATTCATCTTCAGGAAAAACAACACAGATAACTTTACTGTCACTGGCTATAAGACTACAGATCTTACAGACAGAATTTTTGTAACAGTATTTGTTTTCAACCACAATCGTTTTACAGCATGAACTTCGCAGGATTATTTGTTATGACACTCATTATACACCACTCTTACACAATTCAGTAGCATGATCAAGACACAGTTGTGAATAAACAAACTTAATCGAAATAAATTAAAATAAAATACTGCCAGAAACTTACCTGCGATCTTTTTCACTTACCTACCTTTTTAAATTTCGATCAGAAGCCCAGAGTCGCCACGATATTTTTTGGTTATAATATCGAAACCTTTACACTTTACCTTATTAAAATATGGGACAATTTTGCAATCTGACTACCCCCCAATAATAATTCAGAAGAAATCCGGGAACGTTTAGACGAATCTTGCAGCACAGAAATGAGAAAGTGGTAATGACGAAATAACTAGACTAACACATTGTTTTACAGTGACTTAAATAGTTTTAATCAATATAAGACCGCCTCACATCATTAGAACAAGAACACGAAAACACCTTTTGAAATATATATATATGTATCATATTTAAATATAATTCTTACATTATACAAGACAGCCCAGCTTGCTCACACGCACATTCACACAATTAATATGTTGTTGTTACACACAATACCTTTATGTTGAAACGCCCCATTTTGTTTTAATTTATATGTACATCGAGACAGACACCGCCCGGACACGCGTTTCCCAGTTCGCCAGTTCACTGCAGATTAAATAATTTACCCGCTGACCACTGCACTTCTCCCGTTATAAATCTGGTAAGTCCATTATTTCCTTGGGTCCCGGTCGGTATGAAAGCGGTATTGTATTTAGCTGTTCATATTTTATAGAGTTCAAGCCGACCGGGCCCATGCGGCACTATCTGCGTCCGTTAGCTGTTGTAGTTGTTCGTGGACTGTTTTTATGCATGATGCCGGACATCAATGCCATGCTTGCGAAACAAATTTCGTCGCCGCACACAGCCTCAGTTGTCAAAGTCTAGTGGCTATGACACATAGGAGTTTTGGGTGCTGTACGTCGACGATATTTAGATGCTTACTGGTCGACGTCACCAAAGTAGGATGGGCTTAAACTCACATCCTCCAGCATGGACAAGGAAGCGAACAGAGATTCTTCTATAAGCCATTTTGAGTTTTACAATTCCGCGTCGGTCTGCGCACCTGCTTGTATGGTGCTTTCGGGCGTACTGCCACACACCCGCAAAATTCTAAGAAATGACGCCGAGCACATTCTTTTGTAAATGTTACACAACTGATACTGCGTACTGTTCCTTTGTTAGCGCAATGCTTTATTCAACACGTGGACTGGCCCCACAGATGGACAATGAATTTAACATATTTCTTAATAAATCCCCCAAAATTTAATAAAATAAAAATCCCTCAAAATTAGTCACGTTACAATACCCCCCCAATGAGATATCTTCTGCCGAAACAGAAGAAATCTCATTGCTAAAACCCCTAAGAAGACCAGTGAGGATATGGTGCCAACAACCCCCTTTTAGATCTTATACTTCATGGGTAAACAACCCCCCTGGCTCTGCGACTATGGCCGCATCTGAACGAGATCACTGGACTTCTCTGTGCGAGATCCCAACACCATAAAATCGAACAGATATGCACCACAGCGCACCTCACCTTCTAACATGCCGCCCCAAAATCCAAATCCCTGGCTTATATCATGCCAGATCCTCAACCGATATGTTCCCCCTTATCATGCACACTGGGCTGCCTTTAGCAGTTACTGGGCTTGTACACACACTTATGGCTACATCCTAGCAAAATTGAAACATTCTTAGCTTCAAAAATTTATTTAAGTTAAAAATCAACAGCTATTTTCTTTAAAATCAAAATAAGATCTTTTATCTGCAGTAATTAACTCTCTTCGTTTTTCGTGATAATTAGAAAACAAATTTATTTAAAACATGATCTTTCTTATCCTAACATGTGATTATACATATATCCTAAACAATACAATTCAATAAAAACACTACTAATACACACCGACAATAATATAATCAGAATTCAAAAACATCAATGGGATATTAATATTATCACAACAACTACTACTACATATACACATTGTTTACCTGACATTCTACAATACACACAGTTAAATTCACTAAACATTTATTTACAAATCTTCATCATTAATTATTCAGTTTTATCACACTTCAATGTCCAAGGTTGCGAGGTCTGAACCGTAAAACAAAATATTTAAAATTGTCCATTGATTGTTTTATAGTTTAACCTCCATCGTCAAAAATTAATCTTTGTTTCAAATAACAATTTTCAATTTCATTTACCCACATATGACTATCTTGTGTGTCATAACCATAAAAATCAAATTCATTCGTTTTATCACAATAATCATGAACCAAGTCAACATAATGTATTTCTGTCAAGTCTCCCTTAGTAATTATATTCAATATCGGGTCAGTTATGTTTTCATCATACATTAAATTACTCTTGTTTAAACACCCTTCTAACATCGCTTTCCACTCATTATAATCTCTCTTTAATTCATACAATTCTGTCTCTCTCTCAACACACAACTCTTTATCTAAATTTCTCTCATCATAACCCCATCTCATACCTTTAACATCATTCCACACAGAGGGTATAAACTCATACAAAAAAGGGATATAACTCAAATCTTCCATTAAATAGGGTCTCTTGCCCTCCAATAATAACACTTGTGAACGTTCTGAATCATCATAAATATAGGGAAAATTTATCCTCTGCCCCCATTCTACCACTATACTATCTTTCCACTTTCTCTCTGACTCATAAACACACATTAACATTCCATTATTACATTCTACAACTTCATCAGTATTCTCACTATTTATTTTCAACGTATCATTCTCTGATATTACCTTTTCAAATACATTACTATTCTCAATATTATTTTCATCATTTTCAACATCATCATTATCATTTGTTAACTTTTTCTCTAGTACCACATTTTTATCCATATCATTTTCATTTGTTTTACTGTCTCCCACACACACACACTCTCTCTCGACTCATCTGTTTCTCTTTTTGTTTCACTACATATTTCATTTAATTTACTTTCAATACTACACAGTGAATTAGTTAATACATCAAACTTAGCATCATTAGTGTCAAAATGTTTATTTAATTTAATCTCATTTATGTCAAAACGACTATTTATGTCGCTACTTATTATATCGAATTTGGTCTCAAAATTTTTCTCATTCTTGTCTAAACGACGATTGATTGCATTAAATTGTTGTTGTAAAAAACTCATCATATCGTTATCAGACTTACTACATTTTGTTGAGGTCGGGTTATCTGCACCCCTGAGTCCTCAGTAACATCTGTTTCATCTGAATTATTTTTTATTTTATTCTCCCGACTCACGTTTGGAGTTGAGTGGATTTCAAAATCACTCATACTACTTGATTCATTACAATTTTCTATATTAGTAATTTCATTAATTTCACTTTCATTATTTCCTGCCATCTCTTATTCTTTATAATTGATATGTGTGCGTAAATATAATATAACCAATATATAATATACAATATAACCAATTTTGCGTAAATGACGCACTTTTACTTCATTACTCCAACCTTAAAAACACGCTTGCATCTTTTGTAGGTGTGGTTTTTACATTAAATTTTGACTTATAAAAACTGTCCCTGTTCAGAAGCCATTGTCGTGTTAATTAATTACTTACAATTATCAATACATAATTTATTATTTAATATTCAATTCCACCTACCTGTTTGAAAAGGATCTGGGTCCAAGATTCGGTCGCACGAACGTAAGATGCAAACGTGGTTTACGGGTTACTGGAATAACTTACGCTACTCATTGTTTGAAGAGAATTAATGAATTTTATTTGTTAACTTTTAAAAACTTTGTCAGATTTTTTACTCAAAATTTAGAAAATGAAATAACAGCATAATAACTCTGTTTTGTTATTCACTCCATGACTACAATTACTTTTACCTTACGCTAACATCTTACCTTAATTTAATATACAGACAGCCCAATCTGCTCACTCTCTCATTCACACTTTAATTATCAATACCTTTATTTTGAAGAACCCCATTTTATTTTAATTTATATGTACATTGAGACACCGCCGGGACACGCGTTTCCTAGTTCGTCCTTTACTGCACTTTAAATAACTTCACCCGCTGACCACTTCACTTCGCCCATTATAAACTTGGTAAGCCCATTATTTCCTTGGGTCCCGGTCGGTATGAAAGCGGTATGATATTTAGTTGTTCATATTTTATAAAGTTCAAGCTGACCGGGCCCACGCGGCACTATCTGTGTCTGTAGGTGAACTGGGAAGAGCGTCTCTACGTTCCCTATCAACTAGATTGCGTCTCGCAAGGTGGAAAGCAATGCCTTATATTTCATTGCCACTGTTGTGTCCCCTTCAACACACGTGGTGTTTGGTGTGTTTGACGTGGATGACATTTGGTCAGCACTGGTTGACGTCACAAAAGAGGTTGGGCTTAGACTCACATCCTCCAGCATGGACCATGTGCTCATAAACTTTCGTCTCTAGGCCATTTTGAGTTTTACAATTCCGCGTTGGTCTGCGCACCTGCTTGAGTGGTGCGTTCGGACGTAACTGCCACACACCCGCAAAGTTCTAAGAAATGACGCCGAGCACATTCTTTCGTAAAGGTTGCACAACAGTTAAGGCGTACTGTTCCTTTGTTCGCAATGCTTTTTTAAACACGTGGACTGCCCACCCATATCGACAATGAATTTAAAATATTTCTTAATACATCCCCCAAAATTTAATAAAATAAAAATCCCTCCAAATTCGTCACGTTACACAGTAATGCACTGCAAGTGAGTGAATCACTCTATACTATGGCACATGTGTATTTTGTGCTCTCACATTCTATCTCTTGTTACTAGAACTCTCTATCCTGAATTAACCATATTATTTCATGTCCCACTGCTTGTTTAAGTTTATCTGGCCAGCTGATTTCTAGATGTGTTACTTTCCCAGAGTAAAGTGTGTTAAGTGCAGGATGCAAGATATGCACAGCATCTGGATAATTGTCATGGAAGTGAGTGAAGAATTGACAGAGGAGAAGAAAATGTCAATGTGAATGTTAGACAGGTATGTAGCCCTGTATCAAACGTTGTTTAATATTCACTTCAGGGAGTTAGTTTGTTAGTGAAAAGTAGTGTCAACCCTCGATTGATGCTCAGTCATTGGTTACAATAAGCAATATGCATTTTGCAGATGACCAAATGGTCAGTCAAGAATCGGAAGACTGTTTTGCAGAATAGTGAACCATTTTGAGAAATCTGAGTACAGCGAATAAATTGGGAATGCACTCAATGATGGGATTAATAGAGAAAGGCACAAGGATAAATGGAAAGAGTATGTGCTGAGGATGGAGAGAGTAAGGTTGCCAACAAAAGTTTCTATTTATGAACCCGGAGGTAGAAGAATCATTGGTCCTGGAAATGGTGGGATTGATGGAATTGAAGAATCCTGTGGAACTGGAACAGGCTTGTAGATTGATCCTTTAAGGCAGAGAAAGAAGATGTTATAAGATTGTAAGGTTAATAATAACTAAAAATGGTTGGTTTGTATTAGTGATTTAGCTTTCCCCAACTCAAATCATGTACCTCCATTTTCCACAGCCCATATGATAGCATGTGAAATAGCATCCTAGCAATAGGTAACTTAGAGATTCCACTATTAAAAATTTTCTGTTTCACCTTTTCTTTTAGGTGCATATTCAGTGTAGTGAAGACAGCTGTTTAAGTAATGTAGCTTGTATCTATTGTTCTTGTATTATGGAAAACGTTCAGACAATACCTCTATGGGTCTGTAATTTGAAAGGTTTTGATTAATTTGTGATCCCTGTGTACATCAAATTTGAAGTTTCAGTTGATTAGATGGCTACTGTAAATATCAAAGTAGCATCAACATATTATCTTATGTGTTTGATTTTTCATATTTTTGTTAGTTTTGTTATCCTGTTGAGGCTATAGATGGTCTTCTTTATTTCTTCGGTGCTATTTTGGTTGTTGGACACAGTAGCACAGCAGGGTTTTTTGGCACTCAGAGCAAGTATATAATCGGCTGCCTCCCACATGTCAATTAAAAAGAGGCAAAAAAAGTAAAATTGTCCCATCCATTGAACTTTATAAATACAATTGTGTAGGCCAGAAGTTCTCAACACTTCAAGACCTATACGAGTCTTAAACTGTTGTGTGGAATCAGTCACACTCCCACTATACCTGTGTGTGTGTGTGTGTGTGTGTGTGTGTGTGTGTGTGTGTGTGTGTGTGTGTGTGTGTGTGTGTGTGTGTGTGTGTGTGTGTGTGTGTGTGTGTGTGTGTGTGTGTGTGTGTGTGTGTGTGTGTGTGTGTGTGTGTGTGTGTGTGTGTGTGTGTGTGTGTGTGTGTGTGTGTGTGTGTGTGTGTGTGTGTGTGTGTGTGGTATAAGGTGGTGACTAAACGCATTAAATTCAGTGTTGTTTTATAACGCCTATATGTTTACAAATGTTGTATATAGTAGTTTAGATATACAAAAAATGTATAAATTTTAGTAGTTCATACATCTTATAAACAAATAAAAAATTTCAATGTATTTTTAATTTTTTAAAGTAATACATTGAAACTAAGATTTGATTGTCCCTCTTAAAGAAATGAATTTTTGTTTTCTCCATATGTTAGATTTTTTATTGATTGTGTTTTTGAGTCTTATGATGCCCCCACCCCTTAAGATCATTTTATGCCCTCCTATCCTCCTGGGGAGGCGTTCCTCAGATGTTAAGATCTGCTGTTTTAAATCTTTGTGTAAAAGCTCATCCATCAAATATTTTATTTAAAACAACATTATGTAAAGTAACAATCATTTTTAATAAATTTATACTGTCAGAATCTTACCTGTCTTGCAATCTCTCTTCTTCGCAAACTTACCTTTTAAACACCAAAAAACTTCAGGGCTGCCAACACATTCATTGAAGTTAACGTGTAAACTTTTATACTCTTCCCATTGCACAAACTGTAAATAATTTTGCGATCTGACTTCACTCTACCTAAGAAAATTCTACGAATCGTTAGACGAGTTTTTTAGCACAAAGTATAGGAAATGGTTACAGGCGAAATGACTAAGCCTAACACATGTTATACTACAGGGTTCATACGCGTCCTGGAAAACCTGGAATACCTGAAATTTGATAAATGTCCTGGAATACCTGGAAATGTCATGGAATTTTCTGATTTGTCATGGATTTTTGTTTTTTGTCATGGAATTTTCTTCATATTATTGCTAAGAGTTGAAAAGGATGTTTTTTCACTCACGTCCCAGAAAAATTATGTTTTCTTGTATACAAGTTAATTGACAGGAGTTCATGTGCTAAATATGGGAGGATGGTTGGGTGATCAACAGAATCAAAGAAGCTAGTTTGTCAAAATATTTCCATTTGTTTTTACCAAAAAATTCTTGCAATGGCCTCAACAACCTTTTTTCAGCAATGTTTCCTGACAGTGAAATTGCCAAAAGCTTTTCATGTGCACCAACTAAGTGTTCATACTTACTTTGTTTTGGGATTGCACAGTACTTTAAAGACAAATTGTATCAACACATTTCTAAGTGTGAATTTTTCTCGTTGTACTTTGATGGCAGTATAAACAAGTTTATTCAAAAAGATCAAGTAGATATTATCAGGTCTTGGGATGAAGAAGCGCAGATAGTAACAAGCAGATACTTGGATTCTCAATTTCTGGGACATGCCAAAGCCGCTGATTTAGTCAAAGCTCTTCAAGGGGCCATGGAAAAATTGAATTCAGCAAAGTTGCTTCAAATAGGTATGGACGGGCCAAATGTAAATTTAAAAGCATTGAAGGATCTTATTATGAATAGAGAAACCATGTACCCTGAATACCCCCGGCTCATTGATATTGGTAGCTGTAGCATTCATACTCTTCACAGATCCTTTGAAGTTGGAGCTGAGCATACAGGTTGGGACTTAGCCACCCTCTTGAGAGCATTGTGGCAAATATTGAAAGATTCACCTGCTAGGAGAAGCGATTTCTTAGCTCTCAATGAAACTGGGTTGATGCCACTTAAATTTTGTGCTACAAGGTGGGTTGAGGATGTAGCTGTGAGTGACCGAGCCATAACAATTTGGCCTTCTGTAGTAAAGTTTATTGACTCTTATAAAGACAAACCACGGTCTGAGGTGGTGTCAAAATCTTTTCAGATTGTAAAAGAGGCAACTAAAGATCCTCTAGTAGTTGCCAAGCTTAGCTTCTTTTCTTTTGTAGGCAAACAAATGCAGCCTTACCTGAAAGGTTATCAAACAGATGAGTCTATGTTACGTTTCCAAGCTATTGATGTTTTGAAATTGCTCTACAACCTCATGTCTCTATTTGTTAAGAAGGACGTTCTTGATAAAAGTAATACTGATTTTGCTCTGTATTCAGTTGATTTTGATAAAAAAGAAAATCTGCAATTCTCTAACAAAGTTGAGACAGGGTTTGCCATCAGAGAAATCTTAAGCAAGCTTTAGAAAGAAAAGAAAGTCAATGAAAAAGAAGTGTCGGTGTTTAAGTTGGAATGCCAAATGTTTTTGAAGGCTGTAGTAAAGAAAGTAATAGACAAGAACCCCTTGAAATATCCAGTCGTCAGATTTGCCAGGTGTCTCGAACCTAAGTCAATGGTAGTAGATAAATCAAAAACCATTGAAACTTTCACAAAATTACTACAAGAACTTCAGAAAAGAAAAATTATGCTCCCAATAAACTATGATAGTGCTCTATCTGAACTGAAGCTGCTTTTTACAGAATGCTCAATAACAGAGTTCAGCAAGTTTGAAAAGTCCAAAGACAGGATAGATTCCTTCTACTATGACGTCATTGGGGCTAAGAAACAATATTCCCATTTGTGGAAGGTTATTAAGATAGTCTTAACCCTCTCCCACGGACAGGCTTTGGTTGAACGAGGGTTTTCTTTAAATAAAGAAATAGTTGTGGAAAACTTCAAAGAAGAAAGTTTGGTAGTTCTTCGATTGGTGTGTGATGAATTGAAAAGTGTTGATTTACATGAGGTTCCTATTACCAAAGAACTTCTGTCATATGCCCGATCTGCGAGAATGAGATATAAAAACTATCTAGATGACCAAAAGAAGAAAGAGGAAAAAACCAAGAAAAGAACTTCAAAAACTGAAAAATTAAAGTCTATGAAGAAAAGAAAGTTGGATCTTGAAAATGCCATTGAGACAATGACAAAAGAAGCTGATGCAGTGGCACTGAAAGCTGAAAACAAGAAAGACTTTACATTGCTGGCTAAATCAAATTCTTTTAGGTTAAAGACAACTCAAATGGCAGCTGATGTTGAAAAAATAAACAAAGAGATTATTGAGCTATCCAAAGAATGTTAAGTTGTGCAATACTGTAGCAATTTAAGTACCGGTAGCCTGATATCTCCCTCCTTTAATTAAAGACTAAAATAACATGATGTAGTTAAGTCGTTCTAGAATAATAAGAAGGGTACCTTTAAGATATTAAGATTTTAATTAAGATGTTTTTGAATAATAAACTTTCCCTTGGCCATACCCCATCCAGAAACAAAATTTCAATGACTTGCCCATTTTATCTTTTAAAGATCTTAGTTGTTATGTATGAATATAATAATTCCTGTAATTCTTGAGTCTTTCAGTTATGTGTCAGCCAAACCAGTTTCCTATTTCAACATTAAACTCAATGCAATATTCTTATATTCAAAAATTAAAAAGAAAAGTTTGTAAAGTGCATTGAAATTTTGTTTTCAACCGGCCTCTTATGGTTGGGGATATTTTATAAAAAAAATATTTTTATTTTTGACTTAAAATAGCTTGACTGATATAGATGTATCTTAGGTTTGTATATAATTATATACAATGCAAGAAATAAAACTATTTATCATTAAATCTTTGACTTTGGGTATTTTGAATGTCGCGAGTGTGTATTTTGAGTGCCGCGAGTGTCCTTGAAAATCTAGATTTTGTCATGGAAATGTCCTGGAATTGTCATGGAAAAAATATTTGTTAAACCTGTAAGAACCTTGTACTAAACAAACCTCATTTTTTGTTATATCTCAAACTTCAATTCTCTCTCTCTCTCTCTCTCTCTCTCTCTCTCTCTCTCTCTCTCTCTCTCTCTCTCTCTCTCTCTCTCTCTCTCTCTCTCTCTCTCCCCATACCAACATTATTTATGTGAAATTATAGGTGCATGATTACAATGAAATTAACAATGAATAATCACTATCACTATCAGTGAATAATCACTGAATAATTATTTGACGAACCAGTACTTTTCTCACTCTCTCTCTCTCTCTCTCTCTCTCTCTCTCATACATCTCACCCCCCTAAATTAGAGATCTTATATTGCTTTATTTTGATTGATTTATTCTTTTAATCAAACGGAAAAATGATTTTAGTATTGAAAGTTCGTTGATACTTAACGTGAGATGTTATCATGGTAAATGATTACTTAATGTTGCCCAATCATGGTAAATTCACTCTTCTGCTTTTCACTCCAAAATAACGATCCTTAACTGTTTAAATTTTGTTGCTATCGTTCACTGTGCATTATTTACTGCCACACCGTTGTTTCACATTAGTTAATATACATTTTTTGTCGGTCGACCGTAACTTTGCTCATGAGCACTACTTTTTCTGATTTAGTGAACCATGCGTTAACACACCCGTAGGGCTCTGGAATTGGATGCCGACTGAAAGCGTCCAAAATGGCTATCGGACGCGCTGCTTTTTTCACCTCTTGGTCTGGTAGAGCGCCTTGTCCATTATGAATTTTGTGCCGGAGACTACATATTTTCTCATGACCTTTTCTGTCCTCTGAGCACATGTCGCAAAAGGTGACACACACGTGCGCTCTTACAGATTCCATGGTTATAATTTTTGTTGCGCCTTGCACAGCATGGCACCGAACTGGCTACCAGGTGTTCCCAAAAGTCACACACTGGGTGATCTAAAAAGTTCCCTCAACTGGTTTACTACAGATTGTAAAAATGAAATTCATGAAATTTAAAACCCTCTTAGTTTCTCCCGTTACAATTAAATAATTAAAACATTAAGAAAAAATTACAATTACTTTGTTTACAGCAAAATTATCGCTACATTTATTAGTAGCAAGCGTAGAATGTTGTTTTATAAAATTAGAACATATTTTTAAAAGTCTGTGCTCATTTACAGCCTAACGTGGGCTGCCTTCTTGTTCTCATTGGCTTGTGACGCTATTTATTTATCACAATTATTTTGAGTACCATACACATAGAAATACCTAGAATGACTTTCACTTACCATCCCGACATGCTCTTTTGGGTCCAGGGTCTCATACGAACACCAAGATACAAGCACAATTTTGAAGGTTGCGTAAATAATTTACATAACACAAGTTTAAGAAGAGAATTTCCATTTTAATGTTTTACTGTTACTTTAGTGAAATTAAGAACATACATTTAGTAAATACATGCTTCAGGTGTTGTGCAACACGTGACTCTGTTGTAATATGACTTACAATCTACGGCTTACCTTATTTTTTCTAGGACACAAACATAAAATGCAAACACAAATATACACAGAAAGCCGCCCAGCTTTGCCACACTCACATTTATACTAAATTAAAAACCCCTTAACATTTTATGCAAATCAGAAGCCCCCTTCGCCGGCCACTCGGTCTTCCCGCACACGCATTGTTCGGTTACACGGTTTGAAGAAAAAAACTCTTGATACGACTCCCTAGTCGTATTGACCGCGGTCACTTAACAGTTTTGCTGTACTTCAACTTTAAAATATTTAAATATGTGTGACGAGCCTACAGAGGCCAACCCGATAACGGGAACCGTTGCTTGTCGACTGGTGCTGGAACTGGTAACTTAACAGTTACATCTTCCTTTCTCTGGCGGGAAGCTGTTGTTCACGGCCACTATGGTTTCGTCGCTCATTGCTCATTTGCTGAGAGGTAACCATTTTATGTGTGGAATAAAGCTGGTATGTGTGTGTGACCCAAGGCCGATATTGTACTTGGCTCCGCTGACGTCATTGGAAAGGCCGGATTTAGCCATGACTTCCTGCCGCCCAAAAAAGCACATTGCTGGATTTTGCTCGTCCCAGGGCATCCTGTTTCGTGGCTGGATGCGTCACTCAAACTTATGTTGGGGCAGTTGCGTCTGTATGCCGCTACACAAGTACAGATTTTTGAGAAGTTTGAAGGGGGTAAATGCTTCGCTTGCCGACTTACACAATAACACCTGCGTATTGCTTTTGTCTCACTGTTTCTCAACATCGTGCTGTTGCATGGAAAATAATGTTGCAATGCGTTGTTATAATGGAATGAATTTCGTTACACAAGAATTTTCACAACTTCTTTTTTACAAGCCCGTCCAAAATGAAAGAAATAAAATTGTACTTGCCCCATACGGTAAAAATAAAAACACCCAAAAATTGACCCGCTACAATACCCCCTTGATGAGAATTCTGCTGTTCATAACAGAAGAAATCTCATCGACAAACCCCGAAGAGGACCGGTGAGGAACTGGTGCCAACAACCCCTTGGTTCTTAATCTCATGGGTACACGACCCCCCTGGCTCAGCGACTATGGACTCATCTGAACGAGATCACTGGACTTCTCCGTAAGAGACCCCAACACCGAGAAATCGAACAGCCTCGTACCACAGAGCACCTCACCTTCTAACATGCTACCCCCAAAAATCCTCAATCCCTGGCTCAACTTGTGCCAGATCCTCCACCGACATGGATCCCCTTTTATGAAAGCTGGGCTGCCTTTAGCAAATACTGGGCTCACACATACTCACATTACATGATACATTGTGAAATTGAAAAATTACAGAAATTCCTCAAAATTGACAAAAGTTTTAAAAAATTCAAAGTTAAAAAAAAATTCTCTTCATTATTTTTGTTTCCTTTTAAATGACTTGAATTAAGAGTTTTCTCTACTTGAACAAATCCTTAACCTAACATGTCTTAGTCTAACAATACAGTTCAATACAAGAAATCAGTAAAATAAACATGTTAAATACACACATAATAAAACACTCATTACTCAAAAATATTTACTCGCTGGCAGGCGAAAAATCAAGTTTTTTTTTTCTAAAAAAAAAATTAAAATTTTCAAAAATTTTAAAATTCAAAAAAAAATTTAAATTTATTTAATGTTATCTTCATATTTAAAATTATTTCAATATTGGTTTGAATTACTTAAACAAACAAATTAAAATTGACTTCCTACTATACAAGCTTAGTAGGTGTATGGCCTCATCAGCTGATCGAAACTAGGTCAAGTCCAAGATCCTTGACCTACATATGTTATATATAAGTTCTGAAAACACATTGAACATCTGTAATATCCTAACTTGAAATACAAAACATAATAAAATAAGACATTTAAAACAAACAAAATATTATTACAAATAATAATCAAATTGGCATTTAAATTATTTAAAATAAACAATTCTTGACTTTACATTATTTTCAAATTTTATCAAAATTCTGTCACTGGTTGAAAAAAAAATAAACAATTGTATATTCTTTATTATAAATTCCTCTCTTTAGTTAACAATCTTACTTTTTATTTAACAATCTCGCTATACTTTACTGTGGGTGATGTAACTCATTTATTCTCATTTACTGTACTACTAGATCTGTATACATATATAATCTTTACCTTTTGACTCTAATATTCATCAACTTCAATTATCATGACACCCATCTCTATCAAAATATCTATCCCAAAACACACTAAACCCCAACTTATCATTTAACACAAATCGCTACCTTCTCTACATATATAAAAAATACTCTCTAACCCTTTGTATATAGGATACGTGTTTCCCCTACCCAAAATCAATTCCCTTATTTGGCCCCTGGATTCTACCTAAGGCGGCCCCTCCTCACTAAAATCTATACCAATTCCCGTCCCAACATATTTTGTTGCGAACTCCTACATGACACTACCCCCTAATACAAAGTTGCCATCCCCAAAATCTCAATCTCATTACCTCACTACAAATACAACAAAATAACCTCATTAATTATAAACATAAATATATCATTCAAAACTATACCATTATTCTCCACAACTACTGTGTCAACATCAATATTTCACAAAATTCTGTTATATTACATTAACTCAGAAACAACGTTACATCATATTCATCTCTACTATTTCAACTTCAACTTTGATTTCAACTTGGACAGATATATGTGTCCCATAAAATTATGCATCACCCAAAAATTCTCTCTTATTAGCTGGCATAAATTGTTATTTTATTTCTCATTTTATCAAATTATCTTCCTCATTACTTTAGAACATCTGTGATACATTAAAACATTACTTTGGACATTAATTATTTGTAACATTTACAAACCAATATACCAGTGACATGGTATTGCTGATCAGCTGATCCTACTAACACAATAAAATACATCTCACAATTGAATGAATTATATGAAATATATATTTATCAATGCTCACTTCTACCCTCCTTGTTTCCCCTTTTTCTGATTCTGGTCATTTATGTTAACCTGCCAGACGATCTAATTATTAGCTAAATACACACATACTGAAAATACATATTCTTATCAATGCTTATCTAACAGACAACAATAAAATACTACAATTAAAATTATAGCATATAATAAACACCTTATTTTTAAATATCTAAGCAGCTAGTTACCTGAACAGAGCACAAGCAGTTTTATTTGATCAAACTTTGAATAAAAAAGTGTTATGTTATAAAATTTACATTGTAACGTCTTTTTTCCGCGTTACAAATCCAGGGAACCCCTCGTAATTAAACTCCATTAATTAGATGGGCTGCCTACGTTGTAACAGAATTGATCACCAATAATTGATATAACAAATTACTTACTAACTGTGTAAGGAAACAATGGGAAGGTATACAATTGATTTAAGCACTCATCATATGTGTGTAACACGAAGACTTTTCTTTATTTAACATTTAAAAGAAAATATATACTGACAGATCCCATGACTTTACTAATTCAATTATTAGGTTATTTGAAAGGTTTCTTTAACTTTGAGATCAACTTGATTTTACATAGCTACACCTCGGATCCGGGTCAACTTACTGTATTTCTGCAATTAAAACTTTTAATTATACTCATTTCATGATATTAGCTTGCAAGACTTTCTTTTATTCAACCATTGGAAGAATGGTATTATGGCTTGAATTATATTACTCTACATTAGCATATAAACTGTTACAACGTATGAAGTTAGAATAGTTACATGAAATTCTTAGATTTAATTTATAAGTCTTTACAAAGTTATAGTTTCTGAAAAGTCTCTTTCAAGATGTGTTGTGTAACAAATATTAGTAACCCTCGATAGACAGGCTATCGAGTCACCTTTTAATTGGTATGCAGAAGACTCGTCCTGGGGTATCCGTCTTGAGAAACAGGAACAGCTACGTCGTCATCTCGGTCTGGCCTTCCTCTGTAAAGGGCTCCAAAAGTTCGCAGGTTGAACAATATGTCGTGTAGATATCTACGATGATCTTGTAGATTCTCGGATGTCCTGATCTGCATCTTCTGTCACGTGCTGTAGAGTTTGTGGCTTCTGATAGTTCACATCTCCGGGTATGACTTTGGAATTGTTGTTATTTGTTGAAGCACGAAGTCATCTTGTGTTACACTCCTTTTTTACTTACGTTTCGATTTTTTTACATTAAATTCCTTGTCTATTTACATGACTATATTAATTAACACATCCAGATGTTTTAAACAACTACATCTGGTACACCATCTCAAGGTGAGACAAAATGAAGTTAACATATTTTAAGCGCACAGCTCCTACGTCTATACTGTACGAAGTCACCATTGCAAGAGAGAGAAATTCCGCTCCCTTCGCCTGGTACTGGCAAAAGTTAGTGGGGCAATTTCCGCGCGAGAACATAGTTCCTAACTATATTTAAGTTAACATTTTTTATTTATACAAACTATCCCTAAACAAATATACATAATCTAAATCAGTTGTTTTAGCGACTATTTATGTC
This sequence comes from Magicicada septendecula, assembly GCA_034769895.1. Lineage (NCBI taxonomy): Eukaryota > Metazoa > Arthropoda > Insecta > Hemiptera > Cicadidae > Magicicada > Magicicada septendecula. The sequence goes on along the minus strand of CM068371.1, from coordinate 398,510,599 downwards.
TTCAGCTTTTTTTTTATTATTAACATTAATTTTTTTATCTTATCTTACTCACACAAGACTCGGAAAACATGTCGAGTCTGGAATCAACAGGACAGCGCCTGCTTACAAGCAAAGGGTTAAATTCGATATTAATAACTCTTTACAATTTTTCTTTTTATTAGAGTATCTTCTAAATAACTAAATAATTACTGCTTCCTCTCATACTGAGTACATACAGGTATTTTATATTAATACAGTGAGATTTAAATGGCTTAAGAGCTCGCAACCTTAATTTTTTTAAAATTTTTATTTCTTGATTATTGGTACAATTTAAATCGTCACAGACTCCACCGCTTAAATTGCACGCTACGGTTAAGCCTTTTGAGTCTAACTCACTATTGGGGACTGGGAGTACGATTAGTGTCAGTGTGTGAAGTTATTTATTATTAGTGCACAGTTTGTTTTTTTTTTTTTATTCTCTTTAAATGACATTGTTCATTTAAATGATCGCCTTCGTGAAATTCCCTTTTTCTTACTTCTTAAGTACTAACTTACATTTTAATTTTAATACTAATTTCCAAACCTTAGATTGGAATGATCCCTACTTATCCGTAACTCACAACATCCCGGCCCGACTGACACCAGCTTACTCTAACTAAGGAAGTTAGCTTTCAGCATTTATTAATGATCTTTGGCACATTTCTGCCCTATCATTACCCTTTCAGTCGGCGCCGTTGTGACCTGTTACGTTACATTTATAATCACTACTTGATTATATCTCATAAACTTATTTCTAATGTGATCTAAAGAGGATCCCATACTCCACTTTAGATCACTGGTTTGAGAGAAGCGGAATCTCATGAATATGATTCTCTTTTATCTCTTTTTACAATACTTAAACAAACTATGCAGGAGGGGGGACACTTTGTCATACAACGCATTGTCATACACACTAGGGGTGGTTTTTCAATTGTTTAGGCTAGCACCTGTTTATCAAAATAGAGAGGGTGGGTGGCTGCTTACTACCTTACTGAACACGCTTTAATTTTCTCTTACTGGCCACCACAGGAGTGTTTACAATATGCAACTGAACTTTTAATTATTATTTTCTTTTGTTTTTTCTTACTCCTACACTTCACACAATTTTAGTATAACTCAGGATTTATTTAGCTCTAGTATTTAAATCAATTATTATTATTCACTTTATTATTTATTATTTATTAAACTACTTTGGGGTTAGTGTGTGTAATTTCTTTCACATAGTTGTTGTACACTTAGTTATTACCTATAGTTACAACACAGTACACTTTATATTCTTATGAACTACCTTTTTTTTTTTTACTATTTACACTAAATATTTACACAATTAAAACACAAAACTCTTTCTTATCTGTATCACTTAATTTTACTACCGGTTTTTTTGTTTGTCTTACTCTCTCTTCTATAGAGTAACTTTCTAAATCTTTACTATTTAGAATTCTATCTTTTCTTCTGTGAGTCCTATATAACTCATCTAGTTAATGATTATTCATTAATGCATGCTTCGCAGAACTGGAACTCAGGTTGATCAGGCCTCGTTTCCAAACTCTACGTTTTACATTTTTTTACGTGGATTCAGAAATATAATTTTCTTTACTACCTAGTATTCCTTTTCTTTTTTTTTTAGGTTATACTATACCGTCACTTCTTCTTATATAACTTTAGTTGCAAAATATGCGTTCTCCGCACATATTTCTGAGTTGCAGGTTCGCACAGGGCTACTGTAACTGGAGTTAGGTACTTTTGGATTTGGTAAGGGCCACACCATCTGAATGATAGTTTCGAGGTGGTCTTATCAATCGCACTACTAATGGGGTGAGTCTTGTACATTACTAAGTCACCTACTTGGTACCTGACTGAGTTGCTATGATTACCTTTCTCGTGGTATCTTCTGGATTTTTCCAAGCTTGCTCTCAAGTTAGAGCGGGCTTTGTTCCATATTCGCTTTATCTGCTTATCCGTTATTTGCGGAGGCAGCAGATCGTGTATATTCCATCTTGTGGACAAAGGGTGGTTTGGTCGATACTTGTATAATAACTCGAACGGGGTCGACTTGTGACCTTCGTGGTAAGCTGAATTAAAAGCGTATTGAATCCAGGATAGATTTTGGTCCCACAACGTGTGATCGTTCGCATGATAGGCTATTAGCGCAGATTTGAGGTTTCGTAGATACCTTTCAGCAATATTGCCTTGCGGTCGATACTCTGTAGTGGTTATATGGTCTATCCCTAACTTAAAACACATATTCCTAAATTCTTTTGCTTTAAACTGCGGGCCGTTATCAGATACTATACGTACTGGAGTACCGTAATCTTTAAATAATCTTTCCTGTAGTATTTTAACTGTTGTCGACGCTAATGCTCGTCGCATGGGATACATCCAAACAAATTTGGTGAACGAATCTACACATATCAGTAACATGGTATTTCCTGATTTGGATCGTGGATACGGACCTGAGAAATCTAGATAAAGTTTCGAAAAAGGGGTCTTTGGGATTTCTGATATCAATTGGCTTACTTGAGTATTTCTGGCGGGTTTGCTAAGGGCGCATAATGAACATTTCTTTACGAAGGTAGCTATTTCGCAGTTCATATTGTTCCAATGATATTCCTTTCGAATACGATGTATCGTCTTATTGATTCCCATATGGGCTCCTATGGTAGATGAATGGAAGTATTCCATTAGCATGGGCTTAATTACATCCGGGGCTATTATTCTTAATTCCTTTCCGTCTCTTATTTTGAGACACAGTACATTCTTACTCAATACGTACTTCTCGGATTTAATACCTTGGGTAAGTTGTTCTATAATAGGCTTCAGTAAGGGGTCTTGTTGTTGATATAGGGCAATGTTTGTAAAGGCAAGGGGGAATTCAGTAATTACGGCGTTCGCACTTGCTATTTCCGGCTTCACTACGTTTTCGGAAGTTTTAGTGGGTGACTGGAACATACGGGACAGGGTATCGGCGACTACATTTTGAGTACCTTTAATATGCTGCACTCTGAATTTGTAGCAGTTTAATTTCAATATCCATCTGCCAATTCGTCCTAATTGTTTAGGGTGATTCAATAACCATGATAACGCCTGATTGTCGGTTTCTAAAAGAAATTCTTTATGTTCTAGGAAGGGTTTAAACTTTTCGAATGCAAAAACAATTGCTAAACATTCCAATTCATATGCAGAATACTTTCTTTCTTGATCGCTCAGTGTTCGTGATGCATAACTAATTGGTAGTCTACAGTTATCTATCTCTTGGTATATCACTGCACCTAACGCTACACTGGAACTGTCGGTTTGCACGACGAATGGTTTTGTGAAATCAGCTAATTGCAAAACTGGGGGAGATATAATGCTTTCTTTAAGTTGCTCAAACGCGTTTTGATGAATTGAGCTCCATTCGAACTTTGTTCCCTTCTTTCGTAAGGAGTTTAGGGGTGCTGCTATTTCAGCAAGATGGGGAATGTATTTGTGGAAATAATTCACCATACCTAAAAATCGGGCTATACCTTTTGCATCTCGTGGGGGTGCAAATTCTCTAATAGCACGGGTACGTTCGGGGTCAATGCTTACCTTTCCATTCGCTTTCACTATGTGTCCTAAGAAAGAAAACTGAGGGACAGCAAAACTTACCTTATTTGGGTTCACCGTTAATCCTGCTCTTAGTAAACGAGATAACACTTCACGCAAATGTCTGAGATGTTGTTCCATTGATTCACTGTATATTACGATGTCGTCCAAATAGTGGTACACATATTTAAATTTAATGTCGTGAAATATCTTCTCCAACAGTCTACTACATACGGAACTTCCTTGAGATATTCCAAAGGGTACCCTAGTAAATTGGTACAAGTTAAAAGGAACTGCAAATGCGGTTAGACGTTTGGATTCTTCTGAAAAGGTATTTGGTGAAAGGCTTGATTTAGATCCATTACCGTAAAAACCATTGCTTTAGTAAAATAATGAAACGCACTATGGATGTCTGGAAGAGGTATTGATTCAAATTCTATTCTTTTATTTAATTGCCTGTAGTCTACAACTAGTCGGTGTTTATCTGGTCCTTTAGGTACTAAAAAGGAGGGTGAAGAATATGGGGACGTAGAGGGTTCTATGACTCCTTGATCCAATAACTTAATGGTTTCGCATGACTTCCATCTTGGGGGGCGACAACTTGTACGGGGGTAGTCGTATTACTTTCTGATCACTCAGATTAATTTTATACTCTATTAGGTCCGTCAGTCCTAGTTTTGGTGTAAGAACCGAGGAAAATTCTTTTATTAGTTTTACTATTTTGACTCTATCTCTTCGTTCTAGGTGAGATAAATCTGAATCTTGGTGTATTACATGTGGAGTAGATGAACAACGTTTGTCTTCATTACTATCAAATTTATGTTTTCTTGCACGGTCAAATCTGAAATAAAATTCTCGCTCGTAGATGTCAAGAATCATTCCTGTCTTACTAATAAAATCTGCACCTAATATTAAATCAGGTCCTAATTCTTTACATACTAACATTGTAAATATCCAACTTAGGTTTTTTATTTTAACCTTAACGGTAATGCTCAGGTTTATATTTATTTTACGTTTATCAGCGGTAGCACACTTTATATTCACAGGTTGGTTCCGTTTTACTAGATGATGTTTAGCTAACATGTCCGCTAATTCTTGGCTGATTAAGCTTCTACTAGATCCCGAATCAATTAAGGCGATGGGGGATGTAACGCCTAAGTCGACTCGTATTAATGGTAGTAGATTTTTTTTCCATTTACATCTATTAATCGCATTACACTTTTCACGAAATTCTCGCACATAGGGGTCTATATCTTTCGCACCTTTTTTGTTTTTCACTTGGTTACAGAATAATTCATTCTTATTATTATTACTGGTTTCTTTTAGTTTACCTAGTTTCGAGTAGCTGCGGAAGACACAGGTTTTCGGGTCTCCCTGCCTTACATGTTTTTTTGAATTGGGGTTATTCCGTTCCAATGGCTTACTTTTGCACTCTCTTCTTATGTGCCCATATTTGCCACAATTATAACAGGTGGGTTTTCTGCGAGGTGGGTACTTGGTTTCCGCTTTATCTGGGTTTACAGTTAACTTACCAGCTTTGCGCACATGGTGAGGTCTACTAGAAACTTGTCTTTCATACGAGGTTGTTACATCAGGCAGTAGTGCTCACAATTGATGTCTATTAGTTCCATATGTTTTCATTGCTTCCCTATTTTGATCTGAGTACCATACATTTGAAGAATGGATACTGCACTGTTCTAGATCAGCAATAGTATTGGGTCTATTCATCAATGATAGTCGAGATCTTTCTTCAGGTGACACGCCTATTAAAATGGTGTCCACCAGTTGTGTTTCATTCCAGCTTACACGTAGTAGTCGAGAGGACTCCCTAATATCGGAGATGTAGTGAGCTAATCTCTCCTGATGTCCTTGTACTCGGAGTACTGTCTTCCTTTTTATTTCTTCATAGATGCCGGTGGGAATAAAGTATTTTATTAAAGAGCTATGTAGCTCTTCTACTGGGAAAGTAGAGGTTAGGGCTTCTAGCACACGATTTTTTAACGGGGGTTTACACTTTGGTAACAGGACTTGTAAAATTTGCCAGTCATTCAGCTGCTGTAGATCCTTTATCTGAAGAAGATAACTAATAAATGTTAGTAACTTGGAAACATTTAAACCATCTGTATAGGGGATTTCGGATAAAATCTTCTCCACAGGGTGAGTCATTTTTCCGTATAGATCTGCGTTATAGTTCATAGGGGTAATTCCTCGATGAGGGTGATTAGATTCATTGGGGGTGTTGGTCAATTCATTATTTCCGGGACGAAACTGAAAATGCTCGGGAGGAGGGACATTTACATCTGTATCAGTATTTTGTTCTGGGTTCGCTTGCACTTGCGATACGATAGGTGAGTTCCGATCCGTGTTAGGCGGAGGTAAACCAGTGGTGGGGGATTGTACTGGGGAGATGTGTAATTTCATTAATGACTTCTCTATTTCGTCCATCCTGAATGAGTCGGATTTTCGTCTTAAATCGTTGATAATTGAAGGTAAGCGGCGTAGAGCTTCGTCTGCTAGCTTTTGTACATCAACGGGTATTTCTGTGAGATTCGGCCAGATCGACAAATTTTTTATTCGCCTGGTTAAATGCTCTATTCTCTGGGTAGTCCGCAAAATTTTTGCTGGAGATTTCTCGTCTTGGAGTGTTTGAGACAATAAGTATAGTTCACTATACTTGGCATTACAAATTTCTTTCTCGCTTTCATAATCGAGTTGGCTTAGATGGTTTAATTGCACGGGCGCATCAAATCCACATTCGCGAATTGAACTTCGTAATTCCGCGACTGTTACATCAGCATGGGGTAGTCCACGCAAAAGGGCTTCGTAAGACAGCTCGTCTTTTAATAACAAATCCGGGTTAAATTGGGCCATTTTGTTCTAACACATTAGCACGTACTTAATTAATACTAGTACATTACACATATATTACATATACATATAATAAATTCATAAGTAATAAATTTACACAAATTAGAAAAGAACAATTTCTCTTCTAAGGGAGAGACAGAAATCACACACACATATCTTTCAATGTTAAATAGCAGATCAGCTGTTTTCTGGAATGTAGGTCAGAGGGTGGCCTACATATTTAGTTAACCAAGGAGGGTGAGCGTATGTGACAAATGGGGTGTTTGCTTTTTCATATTATTGTCTACACAATGCGAGTGAATAACACCAACGACCGGTATAAACACGAGAAAAGGAGAGCACAATCTATTTCTTATTATTATTACTCCGCTTAGACAACACTTTGACTTCGTTCATTCATAAACTTTTCTCAATTAAATAATTACTTATTTTGTTCACAAGTTTTAAATCACGAAGTTCTACTTAATTACTTTATTATTATTAACAAAGTTATTTTTAATCAATTTTTTTTTTTATAACACATACTGGTGTATGTAAGCTAGATAGTTGGACATACACTGTGCAGAATGATTCAGGAGACAACAGGTCATAGATTGTCGTAAACAAACCTGTTACAGTTTGTTCGGTTGACCAAAATTGTCATGCTTGGTCACAATTCATGTACCGGTATGCAAGTACTTATATCGAATTATGCAGGTTGTGCCGGTAGGAACATGCATATAGCATTTTACATTGTATGACGCTAATGACATTTTACTTATACATACTACCATCTACGTATTAAGTTACGTATTACGTTATTTAATAGTGTATTAAATATGTTTTGAACATTACATTTATTAAAGTAACTTTCTGAGTGCATATATCAATATTATATATTTAGTTATTGATCTTACAATTTATCCACGCATAGTGAATGCAATTTTTTTTTTTTTTTGACACTATACACAATTAAAACTCTTTCCTTTGTTTCCTTTATTTTTTTTGAATGACGCAATTTGTTTGCTTAAAACACCTTTATAAACTTTAGCATAGTTGCACACTTTTGTGACACTCTGTAAACAATTACCCTTTTATTTTTTACAATTAAGCAGAGTGGCGCATTTCTGTAACGTCTTTTTTCCGCGTTACAAATCCAGGGAACCCCTCGTAATTAAACTCCGTTAATTAGATGGGCTGCCTACGTTGTAACAGAATTGATCACCAATAATTGATATAACAAATTACTTACTAACTGTGTAAGGAAACAATGGGAAGGTATACAATTGATTTAAGCACTCATCATATGTGTGTAACACGAAGACTTTTCTTTATTTAACATTTAAAAGAAAATATATACTGACAGATCCCATGACTTTACTAATTCAATTATTAGGTTATTTGAAAGGTTTCTTTAACTTTGAGATCAACTTGATTTTACATAGCTACACCTCGGATCCGGGTCAACTTACTGTATTTCTGCAATTAAAACTTTTAATTATACTCATTTCATGATATTAGCTTGCAAGACTTTCTTTTATTCAACCATTGGAAGAATGGTATTATGGCTTGAATTATATTACTCTACATTAGCATATAAACTGTTACAACGTATGAAGTTAGAATAGTTACATGAAATTCTTAGATTTAATTTATAAGTCTTTACAAAGTTATAGTTTCTGAAAAGTCTCTTTCAAGATGTGTTGTGTAACAAATATTAGTAACCCTCGATAGACAGGCTATCGAGTCACCTTTTAATTGGTATGCAGAAGACTCGTCCTGGGGTATCCGTCTTGAGAAACAGGAACAGCTACGTCGTCATCTCGGTCTGGCCTTCCTCTGTAAAGGGCTCCAAAAGTTCGCAGGTTGAACAATATGTCGTGTAGATATCTACGATGATCTTGTAGATTCTCGGATGTCCTGATCTGCATCTTCTGTCACGTGCTGTAGAGTTTGTGGCTTCTGATAGTTCACATCTCCGGGTATGACTTTGGAATTGTTGTTATTTGTTGAAGCACGAAGTCATCTTGTGTTACACTCCTTTTTTACTTACGTTTCGATTTTTTTACATTAAATTCCTTGTCTATTTACATGACTATATTAATTAACACATCCAGATGTTTTAAACAACTACATCTGGTACACCATCTCAAGGTGAGACAAAATGAAGTTAACATATTTTAAGCGCACAGCTCCTACGTCTATACTGTACGAAGTCACCATTGCAAGAGAGAGAAATTCCGCTCCCTTCGCCTGGTACTGGGCAAAAGTTAGTGGGGCAATTTCCGCGCGAGAACATAGTTCCTAACTATATTTAAGTTAACATTTTTTATTTATACAAACTATCCCTAAACAAATATACATAATCTAAATCAGTTGTTTTAGCGACTATTTATGTCTTCAGCTTTTTTTTTATTATTAACATTAATTTTTTTATCTTATTCTTACTCACACAAGACTCGGAAAACATGTCGAGTCTGGAATCAACAGGACAGCGCCTGCTTACAAGCAAAGGGTTAAATTCGATATTAATAACTCTTTACAATTTTTCTTTTTATTAGAGTATCTTCTAAATAACTAAATAATTACTGCTTCCTCTCATACTGAGTACATACAGGTATTTTATATTAATACAGTGAGATTTAAATGGCTTAAGAGCTCGCAACCTTAATTTTTTTAAAATTTTTATTTTCTTGATTATTGGTACAATTTAAATCGTCACAGACTCCACCGCTTAAATTGCACGCTACGGTTAAGCCTTTTGAGTCTAACTCACTATTGGGGACTGGGAGTACGATTAGTGTCAGTGTGTGAAGTTATTTATTATTAGTGCACAGTTTGTTTTTTTTTTTTTATTCTCTTTAAATGACATTGTTCATTTAAATGATCGCCTTCGTGAAATTCCCTTTTTCTTACTTCTTAAGTACTAACTTACATTTTAATTTTAATACTAATTTCCAAACCTTAGATTGGAATGATCCCTACTTATCCGTAACTCACAACATCCCGGCCCGACTGACACCAGCTTACTCTAACTAAGGAAGTTAGCTTTCAGCATTTATTAATGATCTTTGGCACATTTCTGCCCTATCATTACCCTTTCAGTCGGCGCCGTTGTGACCTGTTACGTTACATTTATAATCACTACTTGATTATATCTCATAAACTTATTTCTAATGTGATCTAAAGAGGATCCCATACTCCACTTTAGATCACTGGTTTGAGAGAAGCGGAATCTCATGAATATGATTCTCTTTTATCTCTTTTTACAATACTTAAACAAACTATGCAGGAGGGGGGACACTTTGTCATACAACGCATTGTCATACACACTAGGGGTGGTTTTTCAATTGTTTAGGCTAGCACCTGTTTATCAAAATAGAGAGGGTGGGTGGCTGCTTACTACCTTACTGAACACGCTTTAATTTTCTCTTACTGGCCACCACAGGAGTGTTTACAATATGCAACTGAACTTTTAATTATTATTTTCTTTTGTTTTTTCTTACTCCTACACTTCACACAATTTTAGTATAACTCAGGATTTATTTAGCTCTAGTATTTAAATCAATTATTATTATTCACTTTATTATTTATTATTTATTAAACTACTTTGGGGTTAGTGTGTGTAATTTCTTTCACATAGTTGTTGTACACTTAGTTATTACCTATAGTTACAACACAGTACACTTTATATTCTTATGAACTACCTTTTTTTTTTTTTACTATTTACACTAAATATTTACACAATTAAAACACAAAACTCTTTCTTATCTGTATCACTTAATTTTACTACCGGTTTTTTTGTTTGTCTTACTCTCTCTTCTATAGAGTAACTTTCTAAATCTTTACTATTTAGAATTCTATCTTTTCTTCTGTGAGTCCTATATAACTCATCTAGTTAATGATTATTCATTAATGCATGCTTCGCAGAACTGGAACTCAGGTTGATCAGGCCTCGTTTCCAAACTCTACGTTTTACATTTTTTTACGTGGATTCAGAAATATAATTTTCTTTACTACCTAGTATTCCTTTTCTTTTTTTTTTAGGTTATACTATACCGTCACTTCTTCTTATATAACTTTAGTTGCAAAATATGCGTTCTCCGCACATATTTCTGAGTTGCAGGTTCGCACAGGGCTACTGTAACTGGAGTTAGGTACTTTTGGATTTGGTAAGGGCCACACCATCTGAATGATAGTTTCGAGGTGGTCTTATCAATCGCACTACTAATGGGGTGAGTCTTGTACATTACTAAGTCACCTACTTGGTACCTGACTGAGTTGCTATGATTACCTTTCTCGTGGTATCTTCTGGATTTTTCCAAGCTTGCTCTCAAGTTAGAGCGGGCTTTGTTCCATATTCGCTTTATCTGCTTATCCGTTATTTGCGGAGGCAGCAGATCGTGTATATTCCATCTTGTGGACAAAGGGTGGTTTGGTCGATACTTGTATAATAACTCGAACGGGGTCGACTTGTGACCTTCGTGGTAAGCTGAATTAAAAGCGTATTGAATCCAGGATAGATTTTGGTCCCACAACGTGTGATCGTTCGCATGATAGGCTATTAGCGCAGATTTGAGGTTTCGTAGATACCTTTCAGCAATATTGCCTTGCGGTCGATACTCTGTAGTGGTTATATGGTCTATCCCTAACTTAAAACACATATTCCTAAATTCTTTTGCTTTAAACTGCGGGCCGTTATCAGATACTATACGTACTGGAGTACCGTAATCTTTAAATAATCTTTCCTGTAGTATTTTAACTGTTGTCGACGCTAATGCTCGTCGCATGGGATACATCCAAACAAATTTGGTGAACGAATCTACACATATCAGTAACATGGTATTTCCTGATTTGGATCGTGGATACGGACCTGAGAAATCTAGATAAAGTTTCGAAAAAGGGGTCTTTGGGATTTCTGATATCAATTGGCTTACTTGAGTATTTCTGGTGGGTTTGCTAAGGGCGCATAATGAACATTTCTTTACGAAGGTAGCTATTTCGCAGTTCATATTGTTCCAATGATATTCCTTTCGAATACGATGTATCGTCTTATTGATTCCCATATGGGCTCCTATGGTAGATGAATGGAAGTATTCCATTAGCATGGGCTTAATTACATCCGGGGCTATTATTCTTAATTCCTTTCCGTCTCTTATTTTGAGACACAGTACATTCTTACTCAATACGTACTTCTCGGATTTAATACCTTGGGTAAGTTGTTCTATAATAGGCTTCAGTAAGGGGTCTTGTTGTTGATATAGGGCAATGTTTGTAAAGGCAAGGGGGAATTCAGTAATTACGGCGTTCGCACTTGCTATTTCCGGCTTCACTACGTTTTCGGAAGTTTTAGTGGGTGACTGGAACATACGGGACAGGGTATCGGCGACTACATTTTGAGTACCTTTAATATGCTGCACTCTGAATTTGTAGCAGTTTAATTTCAATATCCATCTGCCAATTCGTCCTAATTGTTTAGGGTGATTCAATAACCATGATAACGCCTGATTGTCGGTTTCTAAAAGAAATTCTTTATGTTCTAGGAAGGGTTTAAACTTTTCGAATGCAAAAACAATTGCTAAACATTCCAATTCATATGCAGAATACTTTCTTTCTTGATCGCTCAGTGTTCGTGATGCATAACTAATTGGTAGTCTACAGTTATCTATCTCTTGGTATATCACTGCACCTAACGCTACACTGGAACTGTCGGTTTGCACGACGAATGGTTTTGTGAAATCAGCTAATTGCAAAACTGGGGGAGATATAATGCTTTCTTTAAGTTGCTCAAACGCGTTTTGATGAATTGAGCTCCATTCGAACTTTGTTCCCTTCTTTCGTAAGGAGTTTAGGGGTGCTGCTATTTCAGCAAGATGGGGAATGTATTTGTGGAAATAATTCACCATACCTAAAAATCGGGCTATACCTTTTGCATCTCGTGGGGGTGCAAATTCTCTAATAGCACGGGTACGTTCGGGGTCAATGCTTACCTTTCCATTCGCTTTCACTATGTGTCCTAAGAAAGAAAACTGAGGGACAGCAAAACTTACCTTATTTGGGTTCACCGTTAATCCTGCTCTTAGTAAACGAGATAACACTTCACGCAAATGTCTGAGATGTTGTTCCATTGATTCACTGTATATTACGATGTCGTCCAAATAGTGGTACACATATTTAAATTTAATGTCGTGAAATATCTTCTCCAACAGTCTACTACATACGGAACTTCCTTGAGATATTCCAAAGGGTACCCTAGTAAATTGGTACAAGTTAAAAGGAACTGCAAATGCGGTTAGACGTTTGGATTCTTCTGAAAAGGTATTTGGTGAAAGGCTTGATTTAGATCCATTACCGTAAAAACCATTGCTTTAGTAAAATAATGAAACGCACTATGGATGTCTGGAAGAGGTATTGATTCAAATTCTATTCTTTTATTTAATTGCCTGTAGTCTACAACTAGTCGGTGTTTATCTGGTCCTTTAGGTACTAAAAAGGAGGGTGAAGAATATGGGGACGTAGAGGGTTCTATGACTCCTTGATCCAATAACTTAATGGTTTCGCATGACTTCCATCTTGGGGGGCGACAACTTGTACGGGGGTAGTCGTATTACTTTCTGATCACTCAGATTAATTTTATACTCTATTAGGTCCGTCAGTCCTAGTTTTGGTGTAAGAACCGAGGAAAATTCTTTTATTAGTTTTACTATTTTGACTCTATCTCTTCGTTCTAGGTGAGATAAATCTGAATCTTGGTGTATTACATGTGGAGTAGATGAACAACGTTTGTCTTCATTACTATCAAATTTATGTTTTCTTGCACGGTCAAATCTGAAATAAAATTCTCGCTCGTAGATGTCAAGAATCATTCCTGTCTTACTAATAAAATCTGCACCTAATATTAAATCAGGTCCTAATTCTTTACATACTAACATTGTAAATATCCAACTTAGGTTTTTTATTTTAACCTTAACGGTAATGCTCAGGTTTATATTTATTTTACGTTTATCAGCGGTAGCACACTTTATATTCACAGGTTGGTTCCGTTTTACTAGATGATGTTTAGCTAACATGTCCGCTAATTCTTGGCTGATTAAGCTTCTACTAGATCCCGAATCAATTAAGGCGATGGGGGATGTAACGCCTAAGTCGACTCGTATTAATGGTAGTAGATTTTTTTTCCATTTACATCTATTAATCGCATTACACTTTTCACGAAATTCTCGCACATAGGGGTCTATATCTTTCGCACCTTTTTTGTTTTTCACTTGGTTACAGAATAATTCATTCTTATTATTATTACTGGTTTCTTTTAGTTTACCTAGTTTCGAGTAGCTGCGGAAGACACAGGTTTTCGGGTCTCCCTGCCTTACATGTTTTTTTGAATTGGGGTTATTCCGTTCCAATGGCTTACTTTTGCACTCTCTTCTTATGTGCCCATATTTGCCACAATTATAACAGGTGGGTTTTCTGCGAGGTGGGTACTTGGTTTCCGCTTTATCTGGGTTTACAGTTAACTTACCAGCTTTGCGCACATGGTGAGGTCTACTAGAAACTTGTCTTTCATACGAGGTTGTTACATCAGGCAGTAGTGCTCACAATTGATGTCTATTAGTTCCATATGTTTTCATTGCTTCCCTATTTTGATCTGAGTACCATACATTTGAAGAATGGATACTGCACTGTTCTAGATCAGCAATAGTATTGGGTCTATTCATCAATGATAGTCGAGATCTTTCTTCAGGTGACACGCCTATTAAAATGGTGTCCACCAGTTGTGTTTCATTCCAGCTTACACGTAGTAGTCGAGAGGACTCCCTAATATCGGAGATGTAGTGAGCTAATCTCTCCTGATGTCCTTGTACTCGGAGTACTGTCTTCCTTTTTATTTCTTCATAGATGCCGGTGGGAATAAAGTATTTTATTAAAGAGCTATGTAGCTCTTCTACTGGGAAAGTAGAGGTTAGGGCTTCTAGCACACGATTTTTTAACGGGGGTTTACACTTTGGTAACAGGACTTGTAAAATTTGCCAGTCATTCAGCTGCTGTAGATCCTTTATCTGAAGAAGATAACTAATAAATGTTAGTAACTTGGAAACATTTAAACCATCTGTATAGGGGATTTCGGATAAAATCTTCTCCACAGGGTGAGTCATTTTTCCGTATAGATCTGCGTTATAGTTCATAGGGGTAATTCCTCGATGAGGGTGATTAGATTCATTGGGGGTGTTGGTCAATTCATTATTTCCGGGACGAAACTGAAAATGCTCGGGAGGAGGGACATTTACATCTGTATCAGTATTTTGTTCTGGGTTCGCTTGCACTTGCGATACGATAGGTGAGTTCCGATCCGTGTTAGGCGGAGGTAAACCAGTGGTGGGGGATTGTACTGGGGAGATGTGTAATTTCATTAATGACTTCTCTATTTCGTCCATCCTGAATGAGTCGGATTTTCGTCTTAAATCGTTGATAATTGAAGGTAAGCGGCGTAGAGCTTCGTCTGCTAGCTTTTGTACATCAACGGGTATTTCTGTGAGATTCGGCCAGATCGACAAATTTTTTATTCGCCTGGTTAAATGCTCTATTCTCTGGGTAGTCCGCAAAATTTTTGCTGGAGATTTCTCGTCTTGGAGTGTTTGAGACAATAAGTATAGTTCACTATACTTGGCATTACAAATTTCTTTCTCGCTTTCATAATCGAGTTGGCTTAGATGGTTTAATTGCACGGGCGCATCAAATCCACATTCGCGAATTGAACTTCGTAATTCCGCGACTGTTACATCAGCATGGGGTAGTCCACGCAAAAGGGCTTCGTAAGACAGCTCGTCTTTTAATAACAAATCCGGGTTAAATTGGGCCATTTTGTTCTAACACATTAGCACGTACTTAATTAATACTAGTACATTACACATATATTACATATACATATAATAAATTCATAAGTAATAAATTTACACAAATTAGAAAAGAACAATTTCTCTTCTAAGGGAGAGACAGAAATCACACACACATATCTTTCAATGTTAAATAGCAGATCAGCTGTTTTCTGGAATGTAGGTCAGAGGGTGGCCTACATATTTAGTTAACCAAGGAGGGTGAGCGTATGTGACAAATGGGGTGTTTGCTTTTTCATATTATTGTCTACACAATGCGAGTGAATAACACCAACGACCGGTATAAACACGAGAAAAGGAGAGCACAATCTATTTCTTATTATTATTACTCCGCTTAGACAACACTTTGACTTCGTTCATTCATAAACTTTTCTCAATTAAATAATTACTTATTTTGTTCACAAGTTTTAAATCACGAAGTTCTACTTAATTACTTTATTATTATTAACAAAGTTATTTTTAATCAATTTTTTTTTTTATAACACATACTGGTGTATGTAAGCTAGATAGTTGGACATACACTGTGCAGAATGATTCAGGAGACAACAGGTCATAGATTGTCGTAAACAAACCTGTTACAGTTTGTTCGGTTGACCAAAATTGTCATGCTTGGTCACAATTCATGTACCGGTATGCAAGTACTTATATCGAATTATGCAGGTTGTGCCGGTAGGAACATGCATATAGCATTTTACATTGTATGACGCTAATGACATTTTACTTATACATACTACCATCTACGTATTAAGTTACGTATTACGTTATTTAATAGTGTATTAAATATGTTTTGAACATTACATTTATTAAAGTAACTTTCTGAGTGCATATATCAATATTATATATTTAGTTATTGATCTTACAATTTATCCACGCATAGTGAATGCAATTTTTTTTTTTTTTTGACACTATACACAATTAAAACTCTTTCCTTTGTTTCCTTTATTTTTTTTGAATGACGCAATTTGTTTGCTTAAAACACCTTTATAAACTTTAGCATAGTTGCACACTTTTGTGACACTCTGTAAACAATTACCCTTTTATTTTTTACAATTAAGCAGAGTGGCGCATTTCTGTAACGTCTTTTTTCCGCGTTACAAATCCAGGGAACCCCTCGTAATTAAACTCCGTTAATTAGATGGGCTGCCTACGTTGTAACAGAATTGATCACCAATAATTGATATAACAAATTACTTACTAACTGTGTAAGGAAACAATGGGAAGGTATACAATTGATTTAAGCACTCATCATATGTGTGTAACACGAAGACTTTTCTTTATTTAACATTTAAAAGAAAATATATACTGACAGATCCCATGACTTTACTAATTCAATTATTAGGTTATTTGAAAGGTTTCTTTAACTTTGAGATCAACTTGATTTTACATAGCTACACCTCGGATCCGGGTCAACTTACTGTATTTCTGCAATTAAAACTTTTAATTATACTCATTTCATGATATTAGCTTGCAAGACTTTCTTTTATTCAACCATTGGAAGAATGGTATTATGGCTTGAATTATATTACTCTACATTAGCATATAAACTGTTACAACGTATGAAGTTAGAATAGTTACATGAAATTCTTAGATTTAATTTATAAGTCTTTACAAAGTTATAGTTTCTGAAAAGTCTCTTTCAAGATGTGTTGTGTAACAAATATTAGTAACCCTCGATAGACAGGCTATCGAGTCACCTTTTAATTGGTATGCAGAAGACTCATCCTGGGGTATCCGTCTTGAGAAACAGGAACAGCTACGTCGTCATCTCGGTCTGGCCTTCCTCTGTAAAGGGCTCCAAAAGTTCGCAGGTTGAACAATATGTCGTGTAGATATCTACGATGATCTTGTAGATTCTCGAATGTCCTGATCTGCATCTTCTGTCACGTGCTGTAGAGTTTGTGGCTTCTGATAGTTCACATCTCCGGGTATGACTTTGGAATTGTTGTTATTTGTTGAAGCACGAAGTCATCTTGTGTTACACTCCTTTTTTACTTACGTTTCGATTTTTTTTACCTTAAATTCCTTGTCTATTTACATGACTATATTAATTAACACATCCAGATGTTTTAAACAACTACATCTGGTACACCATCTCAAGGTGAGACAAAATGAAGTTAACATATTTTAAGCGCACAGCTCCTACGTCTATACTGTACGAAGTCACCATTGCAAGAGAGAGAAATTCCGCTCCCTTCGCCTGGTACTGGGCAAAAGTTAGTGGGGCAATTTCCGCGCGAGAATATAGTTCCTAACTATATTTAAGTTAACATTTTTTATTTATACAAACTATCCCTAAACAAATATACATAATCTAAATCAGTTGTTTTAGCGACTATTTATGTCTTCAGCTTTTTTTTATTATTAACATTAATTTTTTTATCTTATTCTTACTCACACAAGACTCGGAAAACATGTCGAGTCTGGAATCAACAGGACAGCGCCTGCTTACAAGCAAAGGGTTAAATTCGATATTAATAACTCTTTACAATTTTTCTTTTTATTAGAGTATCTTCTAAATAACTAAATAATTACTGCTTCCTCTCATACTGAGTACATACAGGTATTTTATATTAATACAGTGAGATTTAAATGGCTTAAGAGCGCGCAACCTTAATTTTTTTAAAATTTTTATTTTCTTGATTATTGGTACAATTTAAATCGTCACAACATTCGTGACTCCTTTGCGTCACCTCCCAACCACACACACTATTTCAGATTATGGTAGACTGTGGCGCCCATTCGCTTCCACAGAGACTGTATATTTTGGAGCAGGGTTTTTACCTCTCCGTGTCTCTGCTTCCGCTATTAAGTTTTAAAGTAGTGAACATCATCATGTTCTTGTTCTATAATCATACACCCTTAAAACTGTTCTACCACCTATCTATGCTACCCCAAGGCGGGCAGAGTGGCAGCCGCTGTTCCATAGTTCCGGGAAGATTTCCTCTAGTTGTCCCCCCATTGAATTTCAAATATATACCAATTTCAAGTCAGCTATGGTCATTACCATATATTAACATATTTGAAATTGTCCAATTGTGAATTTAAGGCTCAGCCTCCATCGTCAAAATTTAGACGGGGTTTCACATAACATCGTTCAATTTTATTAGCACACAAATGACTGTTTTGTGTGTTGTGACCATACAAACTAAACTCATTTATTTTATCCACATAATCATTAAACAAGTCAACATTAAGTACATTGGTTAAGTCTCCATCAGTAATATTCGTTATCAAGTCAGTTATTTTTTCTTCATAAAATAAATTATTATTATGTAAACATGTATTATCAAAATAATCTTCACTCTCTATTTTAACAGGTAAGTATTTCACATAGACTAACATCTCTTTCAACTCATTATAATCTCTCATTAGTTTATATAATTCTATTTCGTTATCTATCAACAACTCTCTCTCAAAACATCTTTCATCATCATAACACCATATCACACTTTCATCATTCCACGCAGAGGGTACAAAATTATTCAGCAAAATTAAACAATTCAAATCTTTCACTAATAAGGGTCTCTTGCCCAAAAATAACACTTTTGAACACTCTGGTTCATCACAAATAAGGGGAAAATCTACCCTCTGCTCTACACATTCATCTACTCTTTTCTTTCCATTCTTTTTCTAATTCAACAACACTGATTACAACTTCGTTACTACATATAACTTTCTCTCTCTCACTCACTGTTTCACTATCTATTTTCAACGTATCACTTTCTGATACCACCTTTTCAATTACAATACCATTTTCAATATCATTGTTACTATTTGTTATCTTACTCTCTACTACCACATTTTTAATTATATTCTCATTTTCAACATTATTTTTCTCACTAGTTACTTGTTTACTATCATTATTATTTTTACTTTTACTCTGTTCTACTGACTCTACTATTCTCTCAATATCTCGTTTCAATTCGTTACAACTATTTTCGCATTTCATTTTTACCTCATCAATATCAAATTTGAGTGCATCAAATTTAGCGTCGAATTTATTCAATTTTATATCGTTATTGTCGAAACGACTATTCATTACATTGAATTTGGTCTCAATTTCATCAAAACGACTATCAAATTTATCTAATTTTATGTCATTATTGTCAAAGCGACTATCTAATTTATTATTCATTTTTTCAAATAATTTATTATTCATTTTTTCTAATTGATTAAGTATAATACTCATTAGATCGTCATTCACCTTATTGTATTTTGTTGAGGTCGGGGTTGCTTGAATCCCTGAATCCTCTGTATTATCTTTTTCATTTGTGTTATTTACATTCATATTTTTATCGTCTTGACCTACATTCGGTGTTGAATGTATTTCAGGACTACTCATCACAGCTGATTCGTCAACTTCAGCTGTTTCACTTATCACAGTCGAGTCGGACAAATCGACTCCGTTCTCTGCTGTATTTTCCATTATTATTATTTTTTGGTATTTACTCTGTTTCTTATGTGAACAACTATTCTTTACTTCTTTTGCATAACTTTACACAAGTACCTTTTTACTTAACCTCTCAACTGTGCTTGTATCCCATTTGTAGGTATGGAATTTCATTTTTGCAATTCGTGCCCGTTTCGTGGCGCCAAATGTGACGCTATTTATTTATCACAATTATTTTGAGTACCATACACATAGAAATACCTAGAATGACTTTCACTTACCATCCCGACATGCTCTTTTGGGTCCAGGGTCTCATACGAACACCAAGATACAAGCACAATTTTGAAGGTTGCGTAAATAATTTACATAACACAAGTTTAAGAAGAGAATTTCCATTTTAATGTTTTACTGTTACTTTAGTGAAATTAAGAACATACATTTAGTAAATACATGCTTCAGGTGTTGTGCAACACGTGACTCTGTTGTAATATGACTTACAATCTACGGCTTACCTTATTTTTTCTAGGACACAAACATAAAATGCAAACACAAATATACACAGAAAGCCGCCCAGCTTTGCCACACTCACATTTATACTAAATTAAAAACCCCTTAACATTTTATGCAAATCAGAAGCCCCCTTCGCCGGCCACTCGGTCTTCCCGCACACGCATTGTTCGGTTACACGGTTTGAAGAAAAAAAAACTCTTGATACGACTCCCTAGTCGTATTGACCGCGGTCACTTAACAGTTTTGCTGTACTTCAACTTTAAAATATTTAAATATGTGTGACGAGCCTACAGAGGCTAACCCGATAACGGGAACCGTTGCTTGTCGACTGGTGCTGGAACTGGTAACTTAACAGTTACATCTTCCTTTCTCTGGCGGGAAGCTGTTGTTCACGGCCACTATGGTTTCGTCGCTCATTGCTCATTTGCTGAGAGGTAACCATTTTATGTGTGGAATAAAGCTGGTATGTGTGTGTGACCCAAGGCCGATATTGTACTTGGCTCCGCTGACGTCATTGGAAAGGCCGGATTTAGCCATGACTTCCTGCCGCCCAAAAAAGCACATTGCTGGATTTTGCTCGTCCCAGGGCATCCTGTTTCGTGGCTGGATGCGTCACTCAAACTTATGTTGGGGCAGTTGCGTCTGTATGCCGCTACACAAGTACAGATTTCTGAGAAGTTTGAAGGGGGTAAATGCTTCGCTTGCCGACTTACACAATAACACCTGCGTATTGCTTTTGTCTCACTGTTTCTCAACATCGTGCTGTTGCATGGAAAATAATGTTGCAATGCGTTGTTATAATGGAATGAATTTCGTTACACAAGAATTTTCACAACTTCTTTTTTACAAGCCCGTCCAAAATGAAAGAAATAAAATTGTACTTGCCCCATACGGTAAAAATAAAAACACCCAAAAATTGACCCGCTACAGGCTATGCCTCTGGTTAGATATATTTTATGGTACAATTTGATATGTCAATACCAGTACAAAAAATAAACCAAACATTAACAGTGAATAATGTGTTGAATGGTAATAAAGAATGTTATTTCAAGAAAATGAAATTAATTTGTTATGAAGGATATGCTTGACAGGTGAATTTTGAAATAAAGGCTGTGTGCTAGCCTGTTGCTGCTATTTGATGTGGTGTGTCTTTTTTGCAGGTTGAGTTCTGCATTATATTTTGCTGTTTTCCAAACATTTTGGCAGATTCAGATGTGCCAGTCTCAGGCAGATTCTTCATCAATGAATCCGTTATTGTTGAAAGTGTGAAGTACTGGCTTCCAGGCTGGATAAAATCACAAGCCATCATCCAATTTCTTTAGAAATGTCCAATAATTTTTCATTTTAAATCTCTCCCTTATGATGATATGTTTCCATAATACTACTGTAGCAGCGAACAGTTTCATCGCATTGAAATTAATGATGACCAGGCTTGGTTGTGTGTTCTGCTAATGCAGAAAGTGTCAGGCCTCCTTTGTCTGCTACAAGCCTGTGTTCTATGATAGCTGGGTATCATCAGAAAACAAATCAACCACAACACCAATTAATCGACACAGCGAACCAATAAGAGCACAGCTTTTAACTTAGACTTGAACATAAATACAGGCCTGACCTAGGTTAAAATATCATTCTGTCCTAAGTAATCAAGGAGGAATCTGCATGAGGATGGTGGAGCTAGATCTGCTAAACAATGTGGAAAACAACGCCAAAGTACAAGGTGGGATCCTTGGGAAAAAGACAGTGTGTGTGTGTGTGTGTGTGTGTGTGTGTGTGTGTGTGTGTGTGTGTGTGTGTGTGTGTGTGTGTGTGTGTGTGTGTGTGTGTGTGTGTGTGTGTGTGAATCAAAGCTGAATATATCAGAAGATAAACAAAAAGAGAAATAAAGACTTCTACTGGAGAAGATATGACAAAATAAAAAAGAACACATCAAAACAATATTGTAGAACAAGCAGTTGGTGTTGGTGTAATATAAAACACGCATATAAAAGTATATTTATAATAATGTAAGTTGTACACAAATACAAGAAAAAAATATTGATTTATTCAAACTAAATTATTGTTTTACTCTAGAGAAAGAGAAGTAACTATAACGTCTCCCCTGTCTGAGACATTATAATAGAGGGAACCAGTTTAATTGGTTACTTTCAATCAAACCGGCTGCCGTTGTTAGTACAATTTACTTACCAACAGATTTGAAAATATATAGAACAGGAGTTAGGATTAGGTTACGCAAATTTACTCACTCTCTGGATATTTATCAAAAACATCTCTTTTTTATAGTTTCTTGAATAATGATTTAAAAATGATAGTTATTTTTGTTTTATTACTTTAAAAAAATAAACTTCTCAAAGATTCTGCATCAAATGCTCTTATGCCTTTTTAAATGTTACTCTGGTGAGCAAAAATAAAAATATATATATTTATTAACTAAATTAAATACCTCGGATCCGGGTTTTAACTTAATAATACTCTAAAATAAGTCAACATTATGCAAGCTATTAGAAGATTAGTTTGCTCAAATTTCGAATTACCTTTTACCTTTAACTATCATCAGATTACTATTTCATTATTGTAATTACAGACATTACTATGTTAAGATTTACATGATTAGAATAAGTCTTTGCAAAAATGTAATGTTTTTGTTGCCATTGTTAGAAATATAATGGTTTGGTTTCACCTTGATATAATGTGTATCGGCGGCAGGTTCTCTTGTTGTTACTCTTCAGTGGGGTTTCCTGGAAGTTCTACGTTGTCGTTCAGGTGCCTCCATTTATTTTGTAGATTCTAAGTTGCGATCATGACGAAAGGATTCTGTTACCTGGAGCTCGTGAGGTTGTCGTTGTTGCTTCACTCCTGATGTACGGTGTTCACCTTTTTACATTTTACTTTTAACTGCACTAATGTTACTCTTTAATATTTGGATAGAACATACTTTACAATTTAAACATTTCGTTTCTTTTTAAAGAGATGTGTCGGCTAAGTTAGTTACTTTTAGTTAATTCATTACATTTCAACTACATAACTCGTTTTTCTTTTCACCACCTTTCAATTACTTGTGGAGTCTGTCACCACGAAAGATTACTTTCAGGTACATCGTTTGTTTTTTTTTTATATATTCACACGTTTTTCTTCGCGACACATGGTAAAGCTGTTACCTTGTCTGAGATTCTGGCTCGACTGGGGCTGGTTTTGCGGCTGTTAGTAGGGAAGAGGGAGTACACGCGGAGAGAGAAAAGTAGTTCGTACTTTATTATTATTATTATTATTATCATACTAATTAACTACTATTAATAATCCTACATTTTCTTTATTGAGTTAGGTATTTCGATTATTATTATCACGTCTTTTTATTTAATTATAATAATTATTAATTTTCGCTTCAATACAGAGTAATTTTCATGTCCATACTAGATTTTTACAAGTTGATACAGGCATATAAGTACACAGGGGAGGGTTAAATATAATCGTGATTAAATATATTTCTCACATGTTATTTTGAATAAAAATTATTTTGTGCTATTTAAATTCCTTTTAAATCGTCACATCCTCCTCCACTTAAAGATGAGGACGCGGCGACGGGGTATTAAATGAAAACCTAAGAAATACAATTATATTTGACACGGCACTTCGTGATGAAATTTCTCTCCACAAGGTTATTTTGATTCATCAATCGATTATCTTACATACTATACAAAATACTTAAAATTCAATACATATACAACACATAAAACACACAATTACATAAATCTACCTTATTTCAATTTCTTAAATCTACTACCGGTTTTTTTTTTGTTTCTTCACTCGTTTTAAGGAGTTACACTCATGAGTAGTTTTCAGCATATTTCAGATATACTGTATTACTGTAAGGTTAAAATTTGTCTTAACTTTTTACAGAAGGGTTTTCGCATATTATAAAGGTGCGAAATATTTATAATATTCAATGCATAGAATCGCTGATTATTTTAACTTTTTGTTCTTGGCTCCTCCTCTTATTTCCTTATTTTGTCTTTCTCTTAATCGCAAACGTGGACTACAATTTAGTGTATTACCACTATCATGTTCATCCCAAAGATTAACATGTTAGGTTATTAATAACAATAACGTATCGTAATAACAATAGAATTACCTTTAGTTTACTGTGCTCGAGGTTTGTTGTGTGTCAGCTGACTTCTCATTATTTATTTTATTCTCGCAGAATATGAGCTAAGGTTGATCAGGCCTCGCTAGTATTCGTACGAGGTGTTTGAGTTTAGACTCAATTACGATATAGGATGTCACAAAATCTTATTGTATTCCTGTACAAAATATATACATATAATATGCTTCCTATATTTTATTCTTAATACTTTGGTAGTATTCTCGGTTTACTATCTTTTTCGTAGTCGTGCTTCTTTATTTTCACAAGGAGAAAAAATTTTAATCTGTGATACATGACTTCTGCGAACGTAATTATTTGTATTGGGTTCGTACAGCACTACTGTCACGGGGGTGATGAACTTGTGAATCGTGTAGGGGCCACACCATCGGTAAGATAGTTTGGAGTGGTCCTATCAACGGCTTTACTCATAGGGTGAGTTTTATACATGACTAAATCACCTACTTTGTACTTTATTTTCCTATTATTTTGCTCATGATATTTCCGCGATTTTTGTAAATTCGCTCGCAAATTTGCGCGAGCTTTGTTCCATATTTTTCTTATATTATTTCCATTTATTTCGCGGGGCAATAACTCATGAATTTTCCACTTTGTGGTTAATGGGTGGTTAGGTTTATATTTGTACAGTAAATCAAATGGTGTTGATTTATGTCCTTCATGATACGCAGAGTTGAATGCAAACTGTATCCATGATAGATTTTGATCCCACGCTGTCTGGTCTTTAGCGTGATACGATATTAAGGCTGATTTTAGTTTTCGCAAGTATCTCTCAGCTAGGTTTCCTTGCGGTCGGTACTCTGTGACTGTAATATGATTTATTCCTAATTTAAAACACATGTCATTAAATTCTTTTGATTTAAACTGAGGTCCATTGTCAGATACTAGGTGTACTGGTGTACCATAATCTTTAAATAGTCTCTCTTGTAGAATCTTTATTGTCGTTGATGCTAAGGCACGTCTCATAGGATACATCCACACGAATTTAGTGAAAGAGTCCACGCAAATTAATAACATTGTGTTTTCTGACAGAACGGGGATAGGGTCCGGAAAAATCTATGTATATCTTTGAAAAGGGTGTTGTGGGGATTTCTGAGATTAATCTTCCGATTTGACTGTTTCTTGCTGGCTTTCTCAGGGCACAGATTTCGCATTGTTTCACGAACTTAGTTAATTCACTGTTCATGTTTTCCCAATGATATTCCTTGCGAATACGATGTATCGTTTTCCTTATTCCCATATGAGCTCCAATCGTTGATGAGTGGTAGTATTCCATAAGCATGGGTTTAATAATGTCAGGGGCGATTATTCTTAATGACTTTCCGTTAGCCTTTTTATAACACAGTACTCGTTTACTCAAGGTATACTTGTCAGAATGATTTCCTTTATCTATTTGTTCTATTATCTTATACAATTTAGGATCTTGTTGTTGGTGATGCGCGATATCCTTGAATGCAAGGGGGAATTCTGTTATTAGCGTATTACAGTGGTGGTTTCAACCTTGTCTTCACCAGGTCTGGCATTGGGTAATTGGAACATTCGGGATAGTATATCGGCGACTACATTTTGGGTACCACGAATATGTTGTACTTTCAATTTGTAGCAATTTAATCTTAACACCCATCTTCCTATATGACATAATTGTTTCGGATGGTTCAACAACCACGACAAAGCTTGGTTGTCGGTCTCTAGTAGAAATTCCTTGTGTTCTAAAAACGGTTTGAATTTTTCGAAGGCGAACACTACAGCTAAACATTCAAGTTTATAGGCTGAGAAATTCCTTTCTTGCTCCGTCAAGGTACATGAAGCATAGCTGATCGTGTGAAGTTACACACTTTTACACACATATTATATACATAAATATGTAAACAACAATATGTACTTATTGTACTTACCGCATGTTGATAATACTTTCGTAGACTAACGCTACCACACATATCTGTTTTATACCTAAGGTCCGAAATTCGTTAAGTGAAAGGGCAGAAACATTAAGGTTGTACGAAATAACAAACCTGATTACCATTGCCAAGTGTAATAAACTCTGTTTTAATTGCTACTTCATTTGCATAATTAATTTTCACAATACAAAATGGCGATTTATATCATACTTACAACATGGCGGCCAGTTAAATTCCGCACCTTAACAATACCTTATATTTGCCATAATTATTTTCTCCTTATTTCTGTTACGTCAAACAAAAATATTTTATACTGCAGTAGTTAATTTTTTTCTTTAGTATTATTATTGAAAGGTGTAATTGAACACAAACCAACGCCTATGTTAATTAACACGGCCGGCCTGTTTTCTCCCAATTTCACTCACTCTCTCTCTCTCTCTCTCTCTCTCACATCTTTGACCATTTTGATTTATTAAATTTTCTGTTCACATTATTTCGAGCTCGATTACTGGTAAAGAAAAAAAGGTAGTATTTAAATGTGCACTTTCCTGAAATGTTGAGGTTCCCGTGTGGTTCAGATGTTGGCCATGTCTCGCCCGGTGTTCGGCATATTTTGGTTCTAGTCGTCTAGCTTGTTGACACTGATTTTACATTGTTACATAGTTAATTAGTAGAGCTATATTTTGTTTACTTTGCCATTTTAAACTACTTACAAAACACTATTACTGGCCTGTTTGGGACCAGTACACTCTGATACGTATTCACTGCATGACGACTTGTAGTTGACTGGGGGGAGGCAAAGCACATATTTTGCGTATGTCTTAGCGCATCCACGTCATTGTCTTTTGTTTCATATCGGCTCACGCCCTGTTGTCATGTCATTGTTTGTTAGGTCATCACTGATTTTAATCTTGGATGGCCATTTTGTGTGCTCGTCTCCGCACATCCGCTCCTGACCTTGGAATCGTTTTGATCTGTTAAAATCTGTGTCATTGTCTCTTTACAAAGGGAAATCGTTCTCTCCATGTATGTGTGTGTGTAACACAATAAAGTACGATAATCTGTTACCACTCGTACCATAATTCTGACATCATGATTTTCGTACTGTCACAAAACCCCCTCAATGAAAGATTTTATGTCGAAACATAAAAACTTTCATTGACTCATTCACACTTTTCTAAAAGGATCAGCCCAGATATGTCGCCACAACCCCCTGTAGTGTTAACATAAAAGAATTATAATCACTTACCCTTGGTCCAATGATGATGCTCGCACCCTCTGACCTTACTGGACTTCTCAGGAGAGATCCCAACACCATAAGGCCATTAGGCACTTAACGCTCCTGTTCTGACGCACCGGCCAGCTCAGGACCGCGGTCACAACACCATCCAACTCTGAAACATGCAATACAAATTTTAATATAGTGGCCTTATCTATTCCCGTATCCACAACTGATATTTCTCCCCTTAGATGCATTGGTTTGTGTTTTTAGGCGTTGGTTTGCTCCATTAATAGATTTTCAAATAACAAAACAAGATTTAAGATAGAAAAACCCTCTCCATTTTCAAACATTCCTGCATTTGTAAAAACTCTCTGGCTCCAGTCAGCCATAATTACCTTCTTTACCACATGAAAATAGATTATTATACTAAACATAAAACAAATTTTAATCTCTCAAACAACAATCACTAACTCTACTATTTTACTTCATATAATATTGAAACATATACCTATCATGGCAAACAACTTCAAACTATTTATTTTTCTTTACTCAACTTTCTTTGTTCAAAACCACTGTTATCTTTATATTTTTACACATTAGTATTTTTATCGTCGCTACCCCCATAACGACCTCCTAACCACACACACTATTGTACCATCTACATAATAAAAACATAATAAAACATTGTACATTAAACATTAATATTGAACAATTCACGTTACTTAATTCACATTTACATAACTTGTAGCAAAACTTTACAACATTTTTCTTTTTATCAACTCTCTATTCAACTTTCATTATTTAACATTCCTTATATCATTAGATTCTAAAAAAAAAATTTCCAATTTATCATTACCTTTCCAGTTACATTACCTTTCTGCTATGAATTTTCTTTTCTAACCTTTCCTCAATCCTTATCCGTTTGGGTGACTCTCTATTATTCATTATTCTCTATATCTTATTTTGGCATTTGTCCATCTAACCTTACTACCCCTTTTTTCTCTACTAACAACCGCTTCTAACCATTAACATATTATGACACCAATATCTCTATAATAACCCCCTTCACTAATCCCATTTAAATCCTCTGGCACCGCTCCTTTTGTACTAGGATGTGTGTTCCCTACCTGGCCATATCCATACCTAACCATTTGCCCTCCACCAAATATCGGCAAACACTCTAACCCAAAATTGCTCCGCCTGCCACAACGCTGCACGCTGGTCTCTTGCCACATCGCACGCTGATCACTCCCTACACCGGATCCTTACTACAAAATATCATCATCAACAAATATAATTACCATTCACATTACTCACCTCTCTACATATAATGACTAACTACTGTGTCCCTAAAATATCTAACACCTCTTTATATATTATCAGCATCTCAACATTCTTATTTTCACTAACTCCCATTAACTCTATTTAACTAACTCCCATGCCTCTATTTTAATAATTATTACCCAAACTCTTTTACAACATTTCACCTTAATATACCACTAGAAAATTCATCACTTATCTTACAATCCTAAAACAACTCAATATCCAAATATATCATATGCATAATCATTTACTAACCATTAGACTCTAAATCCCATAATTATTTAAAATCATCCTCCTAATTACTTATTCTTGAATATTTAAAATTCTACAGTACATAGTTTACATAAAAAATATATAAAATACACGACAGCAAAATTACACAAATACATTGACATCAATATTGTAACGTTACCAAATATGGTAGTTACATAAAATAAGCTAATATAACGTCAAGTAAGAGAAAAGCATGGAAGTATGTCTAGATAAATAAACCCAAGTATATAAAAGTGTGTATCTACAAATATATTAATATAAAAATCCAACGATGAGGAAGACAATATTAACATAGCAACATCAAATACGAAATGAAGAAAGAAAATGACCATGAGCCAAAACAAAATATCAGTAACCAGACCCAATAGGATCCAACAGTGAGGGGAACCAACAAAATAAGGACCAGTAAACTCCAACAGAGAGGAAAACAAATAAAGATAGTGACTACAATGAAAATACTGAAGAAGAAGAAAGAAGAAGGACAAGGAAGCGTACCATGAAGAGAGAAGAAGATGGATAGATCATGCAAGGACTCAACATAAACCAAGTGTACTAGAGACTATATAAGTGACCAAAGGAATGGTGATTATCAAATATGAAAGGAAAAACAGTGTTTAACATTTAAGGAACCACAAACAATTACAGTGAGTACTTAATATAGATGTGAAACCTGTGAATAGTTAACTAATTTCAACTGAATAAACCACACAAACAATCCCAGTGATAAAGTTTATAGTGTAAGAAGATATGTTAATTTCATAGTGAAACAGCAATGAATTAAAATAGTCAAATAAACACAGACAATTAGTGTGACTAATTTAATAAAGACTGTGATCTATATAGATAATCAAAAGACCACCAGAATAGAATAAAATCAAACAATGATATTATTGTTCATAGAGAACTGACAATAAAAAAAAAACCTTTGTTATGTATCAAACAAAGTAACAGGAATTAAATTCAACCAATGACCAGAGAGATATTGTAATTAATACAAAAAGATTTGTGTTATTGTTTAAGAAGGAGTTGTATAAACATGTGTAACAAAATAATTAAAGTATTATAGTAAGATACCATACTGAAGTCATGTTATTAGGAGCAAAATACTGCATTAAAACATGTTGTACAGTGTTACATAACCCCATAGGGAAGACACCTATGAAACAGAAAATCATACATGTTAATGTAAATAAATGACCATCAACTATGATATCAATCAAGAATTTGTTATAAATAATAATAAATCCTAATAAACAGTGTATTATGTTGCAACACAATGTAAATAAAACAGATCAAATATGATGGCACAGAGATAGGAGAAATGGAACAAGTATACCAATTTAGTTAGACAAAATACAATATCAAAACAAATACCAATGTTAATAAAAGTATTACCAGTAGTTAGATAAACATCTGGTACTACTGTGAGAACAGATTCTGAACATAATAATAACAGTATTGTAACCAAAAAAATATTGTAAACTAACTAACTATGTACGTATGACCAGAAGTAAGCTGAACTATTGTATAACAAACTAGTTAAGAAAAATACTGTATTAAAGATTGAACACAGATTGTTAAGAGTGTTACCAGTAGTAAGAGGAAAACCTCATGCTACTTTGAGAACAGACTATGACCATGAAAACAGTCATTTTATATACAAATAATTAAAAACCAAATGACTATGATGAAGGAACCCAGATGTAAACAAACTATGAGGAGCAAGTTACTTATGAAAAATGTAACATATAAACTTGTTTATAAGTAAATGAAAACATTATCAAGAGTCAGAATAATGTCTAATACTACTTTGGAAACCCAAACCAAGTGTAACAATAACAGTTTAATTATTGTTTTAATAAAAATAAATGACTACCATGATATGACACAATGTAAACAGACCCATTACTGAAAAATTGAAGGGTTCTGAGCTAGCTAAAAGCTAACCATTATATGGAGTGAATTGGGTACAATGAGTGTACACTAATTACAATTAGTACATGATATAATTTATATAGAAAAAACCAGAAATAAGGTAACAATTGTATAAGAGAGATAGGAGGGGACTAAAACAATGTAAATAGTAGATTAATTACAGTCATGTACAAATATTCTAGTGTAAAATTATGTAAATAAACGTTTCTAGTATTATTAGATTGCAATATTACTAGTATTAAATAAGAAAAATTAGTTTTAAATACATTTATGAAAAATCAAATATGGACGCCTAAAGACGCCATAATGAGATATTGTTTAGGGAACAATTATTCCCAAGTTTTGAATCAAACCAATTGAGATATGGACTCAGAGCGTTTATTTAAAAAGTGTTTTAATATAAATAATTAAATTTGGTGTTATAGACTTATAAATATAAGATACACCATAAATAATTAATAAAATCGTTATAGTGATAGAAGTGATGGACAGAAAATAATCATGTTTAGACTTAAATTGAAGTGCAGGATGTCTGCAATTCACTGACATCAACCATTTAACGATAGGACATAGATTAAGAGAGTTATTGTGATTTTAAACTTTTCAATTAAATTTTTGTACCAGTGCTGACGTCACAAAGCCTCAAACGCAAAGTCAAATTTGGTAAAAAATTAAATATTTTAAGAAAACAAAGGGCTTTGGGTCGGAGAGTATAGTTTTTTCAGCCAATCAAATGAATGAATATTGGCAGACGAGCAGGAGACGCTTCGAAGAAGCATTACAGTTCACGATCAGTCTTTCGACGGAGAGGTCCTGTCACTCGACAACATGAAGAAGTTTTAATTTTTGAATTGTGCGCGATACAAGAGACATAAGTAATTCACATACACATAACCTTTAAACTACACCAATATATACGAGTGAAATGTGCGGAGTGCAAATTTATTCAAGTACGGTTAGTGTATAATATCAATCGTACTTGCGAGTGTTGTGAAAGATAAAAAACAGGGAGTACAATTTTTTATTTTAAATAACTTTGACACAGAAATAATATTTCCGTAAATAAACAATGTTGATACTACGCAAGTCAGTAAAAAGCGAAGTATCAAAAACTATGATTGAATTATCAGAATTTAAAGAAATATTAATTCACAATTATTAAAATATTGAATAAATATTTTAATTATTTATCATAATTTAAAGAATTATGTTTGAAGCATTTATGACTAAATACGAGTAATACCAATAGTCACTCAATTGACTAAAATTGTTTTCTTGATTTTTCGATGTTTTAAAGTAAACGTTATTAACTTTCATGCGAAAGAATAAATGTAATACACATCAAAATATTACGAATAATGTGTTTATATCTAGATTAAGAAATAATTAATATTAAAAAATAATTAACCAGTACAACAATATCCGTTGTAAGGTAACCTTAAAGTCGTAACGGCAACTTGCCAATTTCACTGTTACAAGTCTGTTCTCAAGTAAAGTCCAAACCAGATGGAAATAATAACAAGAGTTTTTTAATGAATTTTTCTCTTGCAAGTAAATAATTATCAAAACGAATTATTAAAATAAAGTAATACATTTCAACCGTACAAGCCAACGAGCTTGGTATTTGTAAAACAAGTACTGTAGGTTGCGTGTGCATTCCCGCGTACGATAATACCATAACTATCAGATATATGGTACTAATTTTCGATTTTTATATTTGTTTGTTTGTTATTAATTATTGTTAATTTTATATCATTATTAATATTACATCTTGTACCTGGTATCATGCTACCTAAAAGAACCTTACGAATATGGTAATTCACTGATACAAGAGAACATAACCTCTTGAAATTAAACTATTGTACAACTAACAGGTTTACCAGCCTTGAGGCTGAACAGAGTCTTATTTTGAATTTTATTAATTGTAATTATTATCAGAAAGGTTGTTAGTCATTGATTGTTAATTGTTAGAAAATTTTATAATAACTTGAATTGTTAATAAACCTCCACTTTTATTACCAGTGAAAAAGAGCATCATTTCAAATTTAAATTAACTCATTTATTTTTAATCAGTTCTACCAAGGTGGCGGAAGAGTTTGAATAGATCTAATAATTCATAACATTACTTAGATATTACATCATTTATATTGTATGTGATAACCATATTGAATATTCAACCTGAATATTTATTTGTATGTAAAGTGTATGTATTTCAGCAGAACCGTCACTGAACAGGACTAAAATATCTACGTGTGGTAAGTGAGGGAGTATATAACAGAGTGCGCGAAACATTTTAAATCGAAGAAGTGAACCATTAATACGCATCTATTAGACAATACAATCACACTAATAACCATAATAGTTATAATTAGAACATTTTATAGAAAACAACATTACCGTAGATACCGGTGCGTATCTGCATTCACACTACTACACCACTATATCTACTACAGATCTACTTGTATCTATAAAGATCCATTATAATATACACAAAAATATACAATCCACATTATCATTAAATCGTTTCTCATAAATCATAAGCAATCATAATTCATAAGTAGTCCCTCTTGAAAAACACTGTTCATATAATTAAATGTTCATAAACACAATAAAATATTTACCCTCCATCGTCAAACAATAATCTTATCTTAAAACTGTATACATTGTGTTAACACACACTTACTTATGTACATTTATTTATGTTTATATACATATAAATATGAATGTTATATTGTACACATGTACTTACCAAATTCAGGCACGTGAGAGCACATGATTTTATATCCATTGCAACTTTCTTCCTAAGGGGCCAGGGTTCATTCTCAGCGAGATCGAGGCACAAGAAGGTGTTAGAAATAAGAACACTGACAGTTAACTTAGTCCAATTATTGAATTTTAATTGTCGTGACCAAAGAAACATGAATATATAATAATGCCTCAAAATGGCGTCGTATACAATGTTACAAAACAAAATGGTGGCTATTTTAATCAACCGTATTCAGTCATAATATTCTCATTTTGTGACTAATCATTATCATTATAAACTTTTATCTTTTTGCTGCAGCTCTAATTACTTACTGAATGGTATCTTCATTTACACACAAACCAATGCCCTCAGCATAGATATTCATGGCCATGTGCTCACTCACACACACTCACATACGTTCTCCCTATTACAAGTACATTTGATCAATTTATCTAATTTTGGTTAATGAGCTCATTAATTAATAAAACAAAAGTGATAAAGGTTCAACTTCTCTCAATGGTGGTATGCGTTGCTCCCTCGCTGTTGTTGGCTGGGTTCCAGGTGTATGGCCGGTGTTCGCCTCATGTTTCGTTGTTTTAGTTAAGATATATAGCACTGATTTTACATTTTCTGTTTCTGACTGTTAGTAAACTTGAGCCTCTACCGCTCCACTATCACAATTTTATTTCATAATCTAGTTGTGTTAAACTTTTGTGGTAAAACTGACCAGACAGCGATACATCGCTGCTGACCCTTTGAAGTACTACGCTGAATTGAGAAAGAGGCCTATGCAAATTCGTGCTTGTGTGTGTGCATTTGACGTCATCAGGCTTTGTTCGATGGGACAACGCCTAGTTACATACGTTGTTTTATGCGTCATTGTCTTTTGTTATGACGAAACAGCTTTATGAACCAATCACAATGAATATTTATAGTCCGTCGTCATAAACACCGCCATTACCTCGACCGGCTCTCGCTTGTCCAACGGTGACCTTGGCATTGTATTAATCGCACCGAATCTGCGCTGTTCCTTTTTTAAAGAGGGACAATGGACCTAACCATTCTGTATTTAACAGTTATACAATAAAACATAAAATTTAACCTCAGATCCCATAATTAAAGTATTGGGCCTTTATGTACTGTTACAAACCCCCTCAATGAAAGATTTTGTGTCGAGACACAAAAACATTCATTGACTCATTCACATGGTTCTAAAAGTATCAGCTTAGATATGTTACCACAACCCCCTGTAATGTTACTATATCAAAAATTTATCATCACTTACCCTTGGTCCAACGATGCTGTTCGCACCCTCTGACCTTACTGGACTTCTCCGGAGAGATCCCTACACCATAAGGCACTCTACGCTCCTGTTCTGACGCTCCGGCCAGCTCAGGACCGCGGTCACAACACCACAAAACTCTGAAACATTGAATGCAAAATTTTAAAATAGTGGTCTGATATACTCCCATACCTACAACTGATATGTTTCCTTTTAGATGCATTGGTTTGTGTCTGGGCATTGGTTTGTTCAATTAAAATTTTCAACACAACAACAACAAGAATCTAACATAGACTGATCTTTTACCCCCACCAAACTCAATCTCTTCCTTGTAAGAGACAAATACATATATATTCCTACAAATAACACAATACATAAACAATTCTTTAATATTACCCAAAACACCATCACCTATTTATTTCCATAACATTCAACCTATAATTACTATGGCAGACAAGTTCATTACTCAAATTTTATTACTCAACTTATAATCATTTATATCTTTTGCAACTGATATTATACTATATTTTACTCAACACCATTTCTACCTTTATGCTTTCAACATTTAAAATTTACTATCTTTCAACATTTGTTACCGTCGTTACCCCTGTAACGACCTCCTAACCACACACACTATTGTACCCTCAACATAATAAAAACATCATAAAACATAGAACATTACACATTAACATTGTTACATTTACATCATATTAAACAATTTACATTTACATGACTTGTATCGAAACTGTATAACATCTTTATCATCAATTCTCGATTAACTTTTATTATTTAACATTCATCAGATTCTATAAAACAATTTCCACTTTATCATTTATCTTTCAGTTACAATTACCTTCCTACTATGAATTTTCCTTTTCTAACCCTTTTATCCTTACTAGTTTGGGTGATTCTCTATTATTTTCTATTTCTTATTTTGGCATTTGTCAACCTAACCTTACTCACCTCTTTTTTACTACTAACAACCGCTTCTAACCATTAACATATTATGACACCAATATCTCTATAATAACCCCCTTCACTAATCTCATTTAAAACCTCTGGCACCACTCATTTTTTGTACTAGTATGTGTGTTCCCTATCTATGCTCATTCCCCCATTGGTTCCTGACCCTTTCAGATAACCCTTTCCGGCACCCCTTTCTGTCCCAACACCTTTCGTTGCGGACCCCCTACACCAATACCCTTATTACAAAATATCACCATCAACAAATGTAATTACCATTCACATTACTCACCTCTACATATAATCACTAACCACTGTGTCCCTAAAATATCTAACACCTCTTTATATATTATCTATATCTCCACATTCTTAATTTCTCTAACTCACAATAACTCTATTTAACTAACTCCAATGCCCTTATTTATCACTATTACCCAAACTCTTTTACAACATTTCACCTTAATATACCACTAGAAAATTCATCACTTATCTTACAATCCTAAAACAACTCAATATCCAAATATATCATCTGCATAATCATTTACTAACCATTAGACTCTGAATTCCATAATATCATTTAAAATCATTATTAAACCTCCTTCAATTATTTAAAATTCTACCATACTTGGTTTACATAAAAAATACATAATATACACAACAGCAAAAATACACAAATACACTGACATTAATATACACAAAAATATACAATCCAAAATAATCATTTTATCATTTACCATAAATCAGTCATAAACAGTCCATCCTGAAAAACACTGTCCACATAATTAAATGTTCATAAACACAATAAAATGTTTACCCTCCATCGTCAAATAACAATCGAATCTTAAAACTATATACATTGTTTAATATTGAATATCTTATCTTATCATTATAAATACATATACAATTCAAATGTTCATCATTATCCCTAAACTCATTTAACCTGTCATGATTGGTCATTGTCCTGTCACCTCCTGTACAATCAGTCATAATTCGGTAATTTATATTATCATTGTTATCAACATCATCTCCTACTACCTCAGTTTCAATACAAGGTAAGTTCTTATTATATTTATTATATATCATCTCTCCACCTAACCTTTCCATAAACTCTTCATAATCTCTACATATCTTAAAAATCTCTACTTCTCTTTTTCTCTCACAATATCTCTCACTATCACACCAAGCTACATTCTCTTCTCTCTACATTTGCATAGGGCACTACAACTTTATTCTCGCACCACCTATCAGGTGCACAAAAAATCCAGGGACAACTATTTTCAGACCTTTTGTCTCCCAAATCTACATCGAAGGCACTCTTGTCCTTCCTAAAAACATGTATATCACCCCCAAATACACCATTAAGGGAAAAATCTAACCCCTGCAATTCTTTTACAATTATACTCTCTCTACACACTCTCTTCAACCCTTCAACACACATTATCATTCCATCAATATTATATTCTATTCCCCATACAATTTCATTATCACTACCAACATCAACACTATTATCTCCTATTACCATATTTTTATTTATTTTATCATAATTTCCAGCACTACTTACCTTGTCTTTGTTTCCATCTAATTTGTCTATTTCTCTACTCTTATTTTCTAACTCTATCTCATTAATTCTCTTGTCTAATTTCTCCTCTAATTTATTCAATTTTACATTTTTCATGTTATTTTGTTTCTTGAGCTCATTTTCGAAACTGTCTAACTTCACATTAAACGTACTATTCATCTGGTTAAATTTGTCCTCGAATTTAAGATTCTGTTGTTCGAATTTGTCACTAATTAATGTAAATAAATCTTCCAACGAGATTTTATTTTCAATTGTTTTGGGTGTTGAGTTAGCATTTCTTCCTAATAAAATTGATTCTGTATCTGTATTATCCATTTCTAAGCTATTATTACTTTCTGCCATTTTGGTAATTTAACTATTGGAATGACTATTTAGTTCTACTTGTAATTAGTTACACAATTACTACTTACTATGTTTTGTCAACATAACCTCTCGTGTACTAGGTTATGCCCCGTTCTATCACCTTCTTTGTTTCTCGATCTAGCCAATATTTTATATATAGTGGCTTTATATAATGTCCGTAGTTCGGGGGCCATTTGTTAACCCACACCTACTTATGTACATTTATTTATGTTTATATACATATAAATATGAATGTTATATTGTACACATGTACTTGCCAAATTCAGGCACGTGAGAGCACGTGATTTTATATCCATTGCAACTTTCTTCCTAAGGGGCCAGGGTTCATTCTCAGCGAGATCGAGGCACAAGAAGGTGTTAGAAATAAGAACACTGACAGTTAACTTAGTGCAATTATTGAATTTTAATTGTCGTGACCAAAGAAACATGAATATATAATAATGCCTCAAAATGGCGTCGTATACAATGTTACAAAACAAAATGGTGGCTATTTTAATCAACCGTATTCAGTCATAATATTCTCATTTTGTGACTAATCATTATCATTATAAACTTTTATCTTTTTGCTGCAGCTCTAATTACTTACTGAATGGTATCTTCATTTACACACAAACCAATGCCCTCAGCATAGATATTCATGGCCATGTGCTCACTCACACACACTCACATACGTTCTCCCTATTACAAGTACATTTGATCAATTTATCTAATTTTGGTTAATGAGCTCATTAATTAATAAAACAAAAGT
This sequence comes from Magicicada septendecula, assembly GCA_034769895.1. Taxonomy (NCBI): domain Eukaryota; kingdom Metazoa; phylum Arthropoda; class Insecta; order Hemiptera; family Cicadidae; genus Magicicada; species Magicicada septendecula. Next base: position 398,471,891 of record CM068371.1, on the reverse strand, counting down.
GATAAAGGTTCAACTTCTCTCAATGGTGGTATGCGTTGCTCCCTCGCTGTTGTTGGCTGGGTTCCAGGTGTATGGCCGGTGTTCGCCTCATGTTTCGTTGTTTTAGTTAAGATATATAGCACTGATTTTACATTTTCTGTTTCTGACTGTTAGTAAACTTGAGCCTCTACCGCTCCACTATCACAATTTTATTTCATAATCTAGTTGTGTTAAACTTTTGTGGTAAAACTGACCAGACAGCGATACATCGCTGCTGACCCTTTGAAGTACTACGCTGAATTGAGAAAGAGGCCTATGCAAATTTGTGCTTGTGTGTGTGCATTTGACGTCATCAGGCTTTGTTCGATGGGACAACGCCTAGTTACATACGTTGTGTTTTATGCGTCATTGTCTTTTGTTATGACGAAACAGCTTTATGAACCAATCACAATGAATATTTATAGTCCGTCGTCATAAACACCGCCATTACCTCGACCGGCTCTCGCTCGTCCAACGGTGACCTTGGCATTGTATTAATCGCACCGAATCTGCGCTGTTCCTTTTTTAAAGAGGGACAATGGACCTAACCATTCTGTATTTAACAGTTATACAATAAAACATAAAATTTAACCTCAGATCCCATAATTAAAGTATTGGGCCTTTATGTACTGTTACAATTGTTTAATATTTACTCTCTTATACTAACATCATAAATACATATACCATTCGAATTTTTATCATTATTTTCAAACTCATATAATTCATGATCGGGTATGGTTCTGTCACCTTCGGTATAATCAGTCATAATTAGGTAATTTGTAAAGTCATTATTCTCATTATCTCCTACTACTTCAGTTTCATTACAAGGTAAGTACTTACTATATTTATTATATATCATCTCTACTCCTAACCTTTCCATAAATTCTTCATAGTCTCTACTTGTCTTAAAAATCTCTGTCTTCCTCTTTTTCTCACAATATCTCTCTCTTTTAATATATCTCTCTTTACCACACCAAGCTACATTCTCTCTTTCTACATTTGCAGGGGACACTAATTCACAACTATTGCACCACCTGTGATGAGCACTAATAAAACCAAGGACAACTTTATTTGTAGACCATATGTCTCCCAAATATACATCGAAGGCACTCTTGTCCTTCCTAAAAACATGTATATCACCCCCTACATGATCATTAAGGGAAAAATCTAACCCCTGCAACTCTTTTACAATTATACTCTCTTTACACACTCTCTTTAACCCTTCAACACACACTGTCATTCCATTATTATCATATTCTATTCCCCATAACATTTCATTATCACTACCCCTGTTTACATAATCATTTTCTAATATCATACTTTTATTTATATTGTTACAATTCTCTCCCCTACTTACCTTGTCATCTTTGTTCAATTCTAATTTGTCTATTCCTCTGTTATTTTCTAATTCTATCTCGTCTAACCGTGTCTCTATTTCACTTAATCTTTTATCAATATTACCGTTCTGTTTCTTAATTTTTTTTTTGATATTATCAAATTGTTCATCATACTGGTTTAATTTATGATTAAAATTATCTAATTTTATATCGAACTTAATGCTCTGCTCTTTTAACTCATTATTCTGTATCTTTATCAACTGAAAAAGGTCTTCTAGTGACACCTTATTACTTGTAATGGGCGTTGAATTAGCCTGTGGTTCGTTTAATAACAGCGACTCTGTTGCTGTATTATTTATACTAATTTCGTTATTGTTTGCCATTTTGCTTATAATAATAATAATAATTTTCAATAATACACGATTGTTTATTTTCAGTTGCTTTATATCCTACTCAAGTACTAACATAACCTCTTTTGCAATGTTGTTTGTTGATTTATCATTTCGGCACCCGCTTGTCTCTGCTCTTTGACTTATTTATATACTGTAAATTTTTATATAAAGTCTCATGTTCAGGGCGCCACCTGTACCGTTACATACTTTTACACACATATTATATACATAAATATGTAAAAACAATATGTACTTATTGTACTTACCGCATGTTGATAATACTTTCGTAGACTAACGCTACCACACATATCTGTTTTATACCTAAGGTCCAAAATTCGTTAAGTGAAAGGGCAGAAACATTAAGGTTGTACGAAATAACAAAACTGATTACCATTGCCAAGTGTAATAAACTCTGTTTTAATTGCTACTTCATTTGCATAATTAATTTTCACAATACAAAATGGCGATTTATATCGTACTTACAACATGGCGGCCAGTTAAATTCCGCACCTTAACAATACTTTACATTTGCCATAATTATTTTCTCCTTATTTCTGTTACATCAAACAAAAATATTTTATACTGCAGTAGTTAATTTTTTTTCTTTAGTATTATTATTGAAAGGTGTAATTGAACACAAACCAACGCCTATGTTAATTAACACGGCCGGCCTGTTTTCTCCCAATTTCACTCACTCTCTCTCTCTCTCTCTTTCTCTCACATCTTTGACCATTTTGATTTATTAAATTTTCTGTTCACATTATTTCGAGCTCGATTACTGGTAAAGAAAAAAAGGTAGTATTTAAATGTGCACTTTCCTGAAATGTTGAGGTTCCCGTGTGGTTCAGATGTTGGCCATGTCTCGCCCGGTGTTCGGCGTATTTTGGTTCTAGTCGTCTAACTTGTTGACACTGATTTTACATTGTTACATAGTTAATTAGTAGAGCTATATTTTGTTTACTTTGCCATTTTAAACTACTGACAAAACACTATTACTGGCCTATTTGGGACCAGTACACTCTGATACGTATTCACTGCATGACGACTTGTAGTTGACTGGGGGGAGGCAAAGCACATATTTTGCATATGTCTTAGCGCATCCACGTCATTGTCTTTTGTTTCATATCGGCTCACGCCCTGTTGTCATGTCATTGTTTGTTAGGTCATCACTGATTTTAATGACGTCCCGTCTTCTGGACCAATGAGAGTGGCTATTTACAATCTGTTTCCACTTGGATGGCCATTTTGTATGCTCGTCTCCGCACGTCCGCTCCTGACCTTGGAATCGTTTTGATCTGTTAAAATCTGCGTCGTTGTCTCTTTACAAAGGGAAATCGTTCTCTCCATGTATGTGTGTGTGTAACACAATAAAGTACGATAATCTGTTACCACTCATACCATAATTCTGACATCAAGATTTTCGTACTGTCACAATCGGTAGTCTTGTATTATCTATTTCTTGGTATATTACTGCTCCTAATGCTACACTAGAACTGTCGGTCTGTACGACAAATGGTTTACTGAAATCTGCTAACTGCAATACCAGGGGTGATATTATGCTTTCTTTGAGTGTTTCGAATGCGGCTTGGTGTCGAGTGGTCCACTCGAATTTCGCTCCTTTTTTTCTTAATGCATTTAATGGGGCTGCTATATCCGCTAGGTGGGGTATGTACTTATGAAAATAATTGATCATACCTAAAAATCGAGCTATACCTTTGGGGTCTCTAGGTGGTAAAAATTCTCGGATTGCGCGCGTGCGTTCTGGGTCGATGCTAACCTTACCTTCGGCTGATACTATATGACCTAAGAAAGAGAATTGTTTTACTGCGAAATTAACTTTACTGGGGTTTACCATTAGTCCAATATTCTTTAACCTTGATAATACCTCACGCAAGTGATCAGTGTGTTGATCCATCGATTCACTATATACTACTATGTCGTCAAGATAATGATATACGAATTTAAATTTAACGTCATGGAATATTTTTTTCTAACAGTCTGCTACATACTGAACTTCCTTGTGATATTCCGAATGGTACTCTAGTAAATTGGTATAGATTAAATGGGACAGCAAACGCAGTTAGATGTTTTGATTCCTCAGCTAGTGGAATTTGGTGGAAGGCCTGGTTGAGATCCATAATGGTGAAAATTTTCGCTTTGGTAAAATAGTGGAACGCGCTGTGAATGTCAGGCAGGGGAATAGATTCAAATTCTATATTCTTATTCAGCTGTCTATAATCCACGACTAGTCTATGTTTGTCAGTTCCTTTCGGTACTAGGAATGCAGGTGATGAGTATGGAGAAGTTGATGGTTCAATGACATGTTGTTCATTGAATTTGTTGATTTGGTTTCTCATTACCTCCATCTTGGGCGGTGATAATTTGTATGGATGCAGACGTATTACTTTGTGGTCACTTAAATTTATTTTGTATTCAATTAGATTGGTCAATCCTAACTTAGGTGTGAGTACAGTAGAAAATTGCCTTATTAACTTTTGGATCCTTAGTCGCTCATTTTCTTTTAAATGACTCAAACTAGATTCATGATGCTCCAGCTGAATAGTTGAAGTTTCGCAGTTTTTGTTGTTATTTAGCTCGGTGTCAAACTGATATTTTCGCGTGCGATCAAATCTAAAGCAATATTGTTTAGTGTATATGTCGAGAATTAAGCCAGTTTTGCTTATAAAATTGGCGCCTAGTATTAAGTTTTGTCCTAAAACGTCAGCTACGAGTAGTGTAACATACCAAGTAAAATTCTTTATTTTTAATTTCACGGTAATACTGTGTGATATATTTAGATTTTGCTTATTTGCGGTGGCACACTTTATGTTCACGTTTTGGCTACGTCTTATAAGATTATGATTCGCTAATACAGTGGCTAGCTGTTGATTGATAATGCTACGTTGTAATAACGTACCAAATTTGGCAGTTACATAGAGTAACCAAATATTACGTCAAGTGACGAGAGATCATGAAAATATTTTAGAGTACATAAAATAATGTAAACAAAAAGTGTGTATCTACAGAGATATATTATCGAAAAATTCCAACAAAGAAGAAGGAAGAGTAATATTGCATCATCGAGTACAAAAGAGAGAAAGAAAATGACAACGAGCCAATATAAAATGTTAGAAACCAGGCCCAATAGGTTCCAACCAGTGAGGGGAAACAACAAAAATCATAACCATTAAAATGAAGAGAAGACAATAGATTCCAAACAGTGAGGGGAAACAACAGAAATCATAACCATTAAAATGAAGGAGAGACAACTCAAGAACAACCACCATGATGGTAAAACAACCAATTTATTTATTAATACTATGGAACAATGACTACCACAAATGGAAATATGGAAGAAGATGACGAGAATAAGTGAACATTGATTATCACAAGTAAAGTACAACCCAGGAGAACACCGATAGTGAACAACAATTAAATAGAAGAAGAAAGGAAGAAGAAGAGCAAAGGAAACATAACATGAAGAACGAAGATAATATATGGACAATACGAGAAATCACCATTCACCAAGTATACAAGGAACTATACTAATGACCGGAAGAAGTATAACGATTATCAACTATGAAGAAACCAGTGTTTAGCATAATTAAGCAATCACAAACAGTAATAATGAAAACTTAATGTAAGTGTGAGAACCTGTAACAAGTTAACCATTTTTAACCCAAATAAACCCCACAGACAATATAAGTGAGAAGGTTTATAACAGAGGAAAATGCGTTACCATTATAGTGGAAGAATCAAAGATTAAATAGTTAAAATGCACAGACAATTAGTGTGACCAGTTTAATCAAGATTGTAACCCAAAATAGATAATCATAAGACCACCAAGAGAAATGTGAGATAGAACAGTAAAATCATTGTTCATAGGAACTGATAATAAAAGCTTTGTAGACCTTAAAATGAGATATAACTGAATGCCACGGCAAGATAGAATAAGATATAAAGAAAGTCCAGAACAAATAGTAACAAATAAGCTAGTTTGTTAGGTATCAAACAACCAATGTACCAAAAATTAGGTACAACACAACAAGAAATGTAATACTATTAGATTAAGAATAATCTATACCATAATGAAATCATAATAGTAGAATCAAATACTGCATAAGAATATGTTGCACAATTGTGACCAGATAACATGATACATTACCTCATAGAAAGTGCACCTATAACATAAAATCATATATATTAATTAAACCAAGCAACTATCAACAATTGTTTCAATCAAAGACTAATTATGAATAGTAATGCAAACTAATAAATAATATTTGTACTGAAATACACAGCAAATAAAGCAGATTAAATATGATAGCATAAAGCCAGAAGAACAGAAACACTGTGTGGCAAGATAGTTAAGCAAAATGCACTATCAAAACTTGTTGAAGGATTACTAAAAATGTTACCAGTAGTTAGAGAGATATCTGATACTACTATGAGAACACATATCAAATGTAATAGTAGTAATTTAGTAGTTGATTTATTAGAAACTAACTGACTGTCATTGCAAAACCTGATGTAAACAAACCCAATACTAAGAATTGGAAAGCTTTCAGATAACGAAAGACTGATAAACACATTAAATAAACAAGGTACTATAATTGTACACTATTTTAATTTATAACATTATATACCTTATGTGGTAAAATAATTGAAAAAGTGACAAATTCAAGAAATGAGAACAGAAGGTTTTTTGATAAGACTATTAATATATGAAAAACAACATTTTTCATAAAACAAAATGTGAACAGATGTAAATAAATGTATATATTATTGTTAGAATGCCAAACAAATGTAATTAGGTAAGAAATAATAGCGTTATAAGTGATTATAAACAATCGAATATGGTCGTTTGAGGACGCCATTACCAAATATTGTTTGAATGGTAATTACAACTATTTTCTGTATGAAAACGGAAGAGAAATGGACTCGAGACGTTTAATAAGGAGTGTTATAGTGTAATTGGAGCAAGATATGGTGAAATAAACTTATATTAAGAATCACCATATGAGTTTGTGACATGGCTTAGTGAGTTAATAATGGACGGATTTCATCCTTGTTTAGACTTAAATTAAAGCCGCAAGTGTCCGCAATCTATTGCCACTAACCATTCGATGATACGATAATTAATAAAAAAGTTATAGCATTTATAAACTTTTCAGTCATTTTGTGTATCGACGCTTACGTCACCCGTAGCCTCTAACCCAGACAAAAATTTGTAAAAAATTAAAAGTTTTATTTAACTAAAGTGTTTTGGGGTAGAGAGTTTGACAATCTAAACCAATCAAATGGCTTAAAATAACCAGACAAGCAGGAGACGCTTGGATGAAACATTCAGTCGTTCCGCATCATTCAAAGAGCAAAGTTCATGAAGAAAAGTGTCAAGATTTTATTTAAACGGTGCGCGTCACATACATAAGTTACGCTACACACACTAACCTGTACACAACAGAATAATAACGAGTGTCCAGTGCTAAGTGAATTAAAATAATAAACCGGCCAGTGTATAATAAAGGTCATGTTTTGTGTTTTATAAAAAACAGGGAGTACTCTATTTTCATTATTTAACGAATTGAATTGAAATAATAATTTTTGTTAGTGAACGAAGAATTATTGTTTTGGGACTGCACTAGTCATAAGTACCGAAGTGCATAACCAATGATGAAAATTATCAGAATTGAAAAAAATGAATTATATCGCAATCATTAATTTAAAGAATAAATATATTACGATTTTATCGTGATTAAAGAAATCTGTATTAATTTAAATATCGAAAATACGAGTGTAATGAATAGTCGCTCATTTGACTCATTTCGTTTGAATTGACGAATAACTAGTTTATTGCGAAAAATATTCTAACCAACTGATAATTATACATCAGATGCAATATGAATAAAATGTGTGTGTTTATATTATTAAGAATTTAATGAATAATTTACTTATTCAAAATAACTACTTACTTTTGTTAACTAACCTAGAAATAACAACGACAACTTTGTCACCAAGTAATGATTCTGTTCTCAAATAATTTCAATCCAATGAAAGCTATCACAAGAGTTTTTTTTTATTATAGATTTTTTCTCTTGCCAATAAATGATTTTTATAACTAACGAATAAATAATAATAGTAATTTTTAACAGTGCAGCACAAAGCACGTGTTATCAAAACAACTGCTGTATCCTTTCTACTCACCGTACGATAGTACGATATATATCGGTTGATGGTACCGACTTTTATAATTTTCAATATTTGTTTGTTTTTTGTCGTAATTCATTATTAAATATTGTTAACTAAGATAACATCTTGTATCTGGTATCATTCAACTTCCAAGAACACACGAATTTGGTAATGTAACTGAGTAAAGAGGACATAACCTCGTTAACTAAAACTATTGTACCAGACCCCAGTGTTACCAGCCTTGAGATATAAAGAGCTCAAAAATTGTTTATAGTAATTATTATTTTGTAAAGACATTATTAATTGATTGTTTTTTAAAAGAGTTAATGGCATTTTAGAATTGTTAATAAATCCCAATTTACTTACCAGTGGAAACAGTTTTTGATTTTTTTAAGAAATAGTTTAATTTTTACGATCAGTTCTATCAGAAGGTGGCGGTAGGATTTGAATGTTCGATACAATTCAAATTTTTACAGTTAAACCATTATTCTACTTTATTGTGCATGTGCATTGTTTAGGATATTCAAATAGAATATCCGTATATGTGTATAAAGTGTATGTTGCAGCAGAAGAAGTCACCAAACAGAACATTGATAACATCCACATATGGTAAGTGGGGAGGTTGACAGTGAAGTGCTAAATACTCTTTTAAACTAAAAGAATTAAACGTGAACACCCACAACAACGCTACTAATAATCACAATCATATTAATAATAATTCAATTTAACTCATACTCGACTGGAGTATATCTACACACAACAAATCAACTTTACTTTATTAATATCTGTTTTGTAACAACGTGTAGATCCCGAATCGACTAAACCGAGGATATTCGTTGCTCCAAGGTCTATCTGTATGTAGGGTAATTGGCATAAACTTGTTTTACATGTGCTAATAGAGTTGCACTTGTTAAAAAATCTAGTTACGTAAGGGTCTATACGTTTGTTTATTTTTATTTTGGCTTTAGGTTGAATAGTGTTTCTACCTTTCCTTTTTTTTGCTGCGGAAGGCGCAGGATTTTGGTTTTTCCTGCTTCACGAGTTTTTTGACTGATCAGTTTTTTGTTGGTACCGTTTTTGTTTACAATATTTGCTAATATGTCCGGACTTTCCACAGTTATAACATCTTCTTTCGTCATTGGCATCGCTTGCATGCTGTCAGGGTTTTAGCAGTGATTTTGATGTATTGGGGTAGCTCCGGCCTGTAGAGGTTCTTAAGAATCGCTTATCTTGGTAGGTTCGAGTATCAGTTCCACAGGGAGGTAGAAAAGAATCTCTGCGTGGAGTTTGGGACATTAATACGCGTCTGTTTTGATCTGAATACCAGACGTTGGATGAATGTATACAACACAGTTCCAGTTCTGTGAAGGTGGTGGGAGATAGTCCTACTAAAATAGTGTCTACTAGCTGTTGTTCACTCCAGTTAACTCGTAGTAATAAGGCAGATTCCCTTATGTCAGATATATAATGAGCTAGTCTTTCGTAAGCTCCTTGTACACGAAGTACAGAATTCCTCTTTAATTCTTCGTAGATACCGGTGGGGATGAAGTGTCTTATCAGGGTGGTATGTAGTTCTTCTACAGGGTGATTATACCTTAGTGACTCTAACACACGATCTTTTAACGGAGATTTACATTTAGGTAGAAGTACTTGTAAAATTTGGTCATCTCTTAGTTGTCGCAGATCCTTGATTTGTAACAGGTGCTTGATAAAATCTAGGAGTTTTGTAATATTCAGGCCATCAGTGGTTGGTATCTCAGATAAAATACGTTCTACAGGGTGAGTTATTTTTCCATAGAACTCAGTGTTGAAATTTAATTGAGATGCCGTTACAGGTTTTTCCGCTGGTGGATTTGTCTGTAAGATGGGAGGTAAATCGTAATTACGGGTAATCTTCCCTAGTTCATTTGGAAATGGTGAGGTGGTTACGGGGAGGGTATTTGTTTGTCTAGCCGTTAACCGATCTTCACTGGGTTCTATACTAAATTCCTGGAGAAATGGAAATTTTTCAGCACTGGGTTGTTGTTCTTGAGTAGGAGATTGTGTGGGGGAAATATTTAGTTTCGTCATTGCTTCTTCGATCTCTTCTATTCTAAACGATTCGAACCTTCTACGTAATTCGCGCAGTGTGTCTGGTAATTGTCGTAAGGCTTCTTCCGCGAATTTTTGCGCGTCCGGTGGAGTAACTTTGTCACCGGGCCAATTCAACAAATTGGTAATGCGGCGGGTCAGATGTTCTATTCTCTGAGTGGTTCTTAAAATTACTGCGGGGGATTTTTCGTCTCGCAGGGTTTGTGCGATTGAGATAAGTTCCGTATATTTACTATAGCATGTTTTCTTTTCACTTTCGAAATCTAATACACTTAAACGATTCAACAGTGAGGGTTTGTCTGGTTTATTCTCGCGTAATATTTTGCGCAGTTCCGCGACCGTTACGTTTGTGTGTGGAAGACCGCGTAACAAAGCTTCATAGCTCAGTTCGTCCTTCAACAACAAGTAATTTCACACGAAGAGTACATTATGTTTACATTCACACAACAGATCAGATGTTTGGGGGAGGTCTATTGTGTGCATTAAGGTGGCTTATTGTTTACCTCAGCAAGGGCTTATAACAAAGGAGGGTGACTTCTGACAATTTGGAACACGTTTATTTCCTGCACAGGACTGTCTGTTTAGTCAACGAGGGAATGTCATTCAAACAACTTACTTGTATATGGGGAGAGCGTACATTTCTCGACACGAACCAAACATGAAATAGCCTGTAAATACCGACAGGTTGAAAATTAAATATTTTTACAAGCGGGGACTTGCTTATTACGTCGACTTCCTAATACTACTATTATTGTTTTATTAATAAAACTCTATTTACTTGTTCACAAATCCAGAATGAGTAAATTTACGCATTTTAGCAAGTTATTGTTAATTATTTAGCACAGGGTACACAGTTATTTTACAAATGAGCAGAGTGGCGCATTTTATATGTGTCACTGTGTTCACGATTAATTTTTTTTTTTACAGAGCAGAGTGGCGCATTTTATAAAGTCTCCCCTGTCTGAGACATTATAACAGAGGGAACCAGTTTAATTGGTTACTTTCAATCAAACCGGCTGCTGTTGTTAGTACAATTTACTTACCAGCAGATTTGAAAATATATAGAACAGGAGTTAGGATTAGGTTACGCAAATTTACTCACTCTCTGGATATTTAGCAAAAACATCTCTTTATTATAGTTTCTTGAATAATGATTTAAAAATGATAGTTATTTTTGTTTTATTACTTTAAAAAAATAAACTTCTCAAAGATTCTGCATCAAATGCTCTTATGCCTTTTTAAATGTTACTCTGGTGAGCAAAAATAAAAATATATATATTTATTAACTACATTAAATACCTCGGATCCGGGTTTTAACTTAATAATACTCTAAAATAAGTCAACATTATGCAAGCTATTAGAAGATTAGTTTGCTCAAATTTCGAATTACCTTTTACCTTTAACTATCAGCAGATTACTATTTCATTATTGTAATTACAGACATTACTATGTTAACATTTACATGATTAGAATAAGTCTTTGCAAAAATGTAATGTTTTTGTTGCCATTGTTAGAAATATAATGGTTTGGTTTCACCTTGATATAATGTGTATCGGCGGCAGGTTCTCTTGTTGTTACTCTTCAGTGGGGTTTCCTGGAAGTTCTACGTTGTCGTTCAGGTGCCTCCATTTATTTTGTAGATTCTAAGTTGCGATCATGACGAAAGGATTCTGTTACCTGGAGCTCGTGAGGTTGTCGTTGCTTCACTCCTGATGTACGGTGTTCACCTTTTTACATTTTACTTTTAACTGCACTAATGTTACTCTTTAATATTTGGATAGAACATACTTTACAATTTAAACATTTCGTTTCTTTTTAAAGAGATGTGTCGGCTAAGTTAGTTACTTTTAGTTAATTCATTACATTTCAACTACATAACTCATTTTTCTTTTCACCACCTTTCAATTACTTGTGGAGTCTGTCACCACGAAAGATTACTTTCAGTTACATCGTTTGTTTTTTTTTTTATATATTCACACGTTTTTCTTCGCGACACATGGTAAATCTGTTACCTTGTCTGAGATTCTGGCTCGACTGGGGCTGGTTTTGCGGCTGTTAGTAGGGAAGAGGGAGCAGTACACGCGGAGAGAGAAAAGTAGTTCGTACTTTATTATTATTATTATCATACTAATTAACTACTATTAATAATCCTACATTTTCTTTATTGAGTTAGGTATTTCGATTATTATTATCACGTCTTTTTATTTAATTATAATAATTATTAATTTTCGCTTCAATACAGATTAATTTTCATGTCCGTACTAGATTTTTACAAGTTGATACAGGCATATAAGTACACAGGGGAGGGGTAAATATAATCGTGATTAAATATATTTCTCACATGTTATTTTGAATAAAAATTATTTTGTGCTATTTAAATTCCTTTTAAATCGTCACATAACACAAAGATGGATATTGTATCAGAGAGTATTTGTGAGTACATGTACAAACACTTGAGAATTCTATTATTTGTTTTGCTCTAGATCATACTCTCTGCTTTTGAACACTTCACTTGTTTACACCAACTCGAAAGTTCAGTTGTGTTGAGTTTTCTGTCCAGACCTTGAATGACAAGTAGATGGCTTATTTTGACAATACTGTGCTAGTAAAGCTTTTTTCCATTTGGTAATTAAATGACAATGGTGAAATAATTAAGACTCAAACAAACTACATACAATTGATAATGAAAGTCATTGTGCAATGTGTTCTTGTTTCAGGCGGTGTTCACGCCAGATAACTACGCAGTGTCAAAGTGTTACATGCCCCGTGAGACAACTGTCTTCAAGGTGTACATTTTTGGACTGATTTTAATAATTGTGTATGCCATGTTTTTGTACCGCAGACATTTCCAAAGGACTCGTTTCTTCAAAAGTCATTAACCAAATTTTTCCCTGAGTTAAACTTAAGTAAACAACAGAAATAGTTTGATTTTATGTATATATTCATGAAACAACTTGTAAAAGTAAGTGTCGTATTTTATATTATGTGTAAATAATAAATGTTATTAAAAATGTATAGAGTATGATTTGCCAAATTAAAGTAACTGTGGTGGTAACTATAAAATATAATATTAGAAAATTCAGAAATTTGGAAACAAAATGGTATTATTTTGTTGAAATTATAATCCAGATCATTCCTTTATAAGTTTTTGTTATTTTAATTTTGTTGTAAATATGATACAGAAATTTTGTTTAATAAATTATGTGTGTGTGTGTGTGTGTGTGTGTGTGTTTGTGTGTGTGTGTGTGTGCGCGCGCGCACGCATGCACACTTAGAGTTAATTTTCATATTTCTCGAAGTTCATTGAAATTTGGGTCATATATGTTATATGGGCACCACTCTAAAGTCTCAACTATAGATTGACCAGAGACAAAAAATAGTTGGAGTGCGGACTGCTGCCACAACAGCGTCACAACGGAGGGGGAACATTATCCCCTCCATTGTCGTTAGTCACACTTATTACTGCAGTATTTTACACGTGTTATTTATATACCGGCAACAAATTGTTCTTCGTGTGCGAAAACATACACATGGTAGTAATTTGTAACAGACTATTCAAAGTAAAAGATCTGTAATGGCCACAGTTATGGCCGTTACATGAAATTTAAAAACTAGACGCTTGGCCTATGAGGAGCGAAAATGTGCTGGAGCTTAGAGTGACAGGACTTGCAATAAAACACTCATTTAAACCGTAACAACTTTTTATTAGTGTTTCCTCATTTCATTATCATAACATATTTTGCTAGAGTGTTCAAACGATTGAATTCTTGTATATTTCATAGCAGTTCTTAGTTTTCATTTATCAACAAATTGTTAAGTTTTATATTTAGTTTAATTATTTAATTATTTATTTTCACATAATCACTTGTTGGCGTCTTTTTTGTTCAGCCGCCATCTTTAAAGTGTGCCAACTATATATATTTGTTACTTACCAGGGCCATGTTCTTTTTGGCGAACCCAGGAGAATAGAATTGGTTGTCGAAATAAAGAAAACTTTACTTGTTCCCCATGATTTAACTTTTATTGGTTACTAAAGTATTTCAATTTCATCATAAAAAAATTATTCTTTTCTCCCCCTTTTCTATTATAAAATTCCCATTCTAAAATTCACATAAAAATTTAAACATGGTACAAAAATTTCACATAATTAAATATCAAGAAATTCAATATAACTAAATTTTTACAAACACAAACCAGCCTTCTTTATTTACCTAGTTCCACACACACACACACAGTTACTTTCTGCCCTTAGAGATCTCATATTATGTTGAAAAGTTTAGAAAATTAATTACGTTATAATTATGATTTAACCCTCATTATAATTTGGTTCAAACCCCAGTTGTTTACTCATCTGAATTTTGTCCACATAGTCCAGTCTCCCTACATAATTGGCTCCACGCACACACTTTTATTTTTATTACTAATCTCCGAAATTGTTATTTATGTATAATTTCAATTTTGTATCACGTCAAAAAAAAACTGTTATTTACATTTTTGGTATTTTGCGGGCGACGAAAACTTCGCCTAGCCGGCGGACGCGCAGACAGATTGCATCCGATACTTATAGATGTTGTTTGCCGACTGCTTATACGAACGGCGCTATTTTGTGTAGCCGCTGCTGCTGTTCATCAAATTTCCATTGTGTTAGTCCTTGTATCCCTACGCCAGACGTAGGTTCGTCTAACGCACCCACATTCCAAAGTTGTGATCGTCTCTGACATAATATGGTTCGATGTTGTTACATAATTCGTTACACAATCGGTTAGTCACTGGTGCTCAAAATAACTGCTTTACTTGCATCTGGAGCTGACCTTGACACATTTCGCGTGTTGTTTTACTGCGTCTTTATAATGTTCATGAATAATATTTTCAATCACTACTGCCAATTTCATTACCAATAAAATTTACCTTTCATCAATTTATGTCTATGTCTCCCAAAATTATACAATAAAATTTTATTTCCTTTTCTATTAAACACAGATTTATTCATTTCCTTGGGTAGGTCAAAATGTCCCGTTACAATACCCCCTCAATGAAAGGTTTTATGCCGAAGCATGAAAACTCTCATTGACACACTCATACTTGCTAAAGGGATCAGCTAGGATATGTCGCCACGACCCCCTTAACGGTTTACAAACAAAAAATATAATCAACTCACCCTTGGTCCAGTGACTGTAACCGCACCTGAATGACATTACTGGACTTCTCTCTCGAGATCCCAACACCATAAAGTCAGACAGATACATAATGCTCCTGCTCTGACGCGCTGACCAGCTCAGGACCGCCGCCACAGCATCACCAAACAGTGAAACAACAAATCAAAATATCAACTAGTGGCCTTGTACAATACTATATCCCTAACTGATCTGTTTCCCCTTAGCGGTGCTGGTTTGCGTTAGGAAGCACTGGTTTTTTTCTCTTAATTCTTAACTTCTAACACATATATGAATACCTAACATGATACATTTTTTTTCTAAAATTCCATAATCTCATTCTGTCTATTTCTCTTTTAACTGTTATCCCGAAATTCAAAATTATTGCCCTGATTCCCATCAGAATTTAAATAAACATTTCCCATTACCATATTACACATCTCTCCCATCCCCAATTTGCATCTAACATATTTAAATTCATAAAATTCTCTTAAACACTAACAAACACAATACAATGTAATAAAACATAGTACTTTCATAATTCACATTGTTATCATTACCTAAAAATAAACAATTCGCATTTAAGTTTGACCAAAAATTACACACTTTACATTTTTAAATTTGCATATAAAATTATAAAAATTACATTTTAATCTCAATTGAACTTTTATTAATTCATTTCCCCCAAAATATATATTTTTTTCCTTCATTTTACATAACATTTTATTCATTATTCCATTTTATTAATTTGGGTGATTCTCAGTTATTCATTATAATTCACTTTATCAACTTGCCATTTACCCATAATCTTCCCCTTTTTATGACTCTAACGCTCACTTACAAATTCTCTAACTAGTATGACACCCATCTACCAAAAAATCTACCAACCATTCTCTATCTCTAACTTACTACTCTAACTCATTTCTAATCATTCTACCCTTATAGCAAAATACTCTCTACCCCTTTGTACCCGGGATGTGTGTTCCCTTCCCACTGCTCACTCCCTTATGTTGGTTCCTGGACTCCCCCTAGGTAACCCTTTCCGGTGCATATCGGTTCCCCTCCCGCCACAACGCTTTTCGTTGAGGACTCCTTATCACACCAGCCCCCTTACAAAATTCCCCTATCAACTAATTACTTTCCCATTACATCACTTTCATCTACAAAATATCTCCATTTTATTTATTACCTCAATATATCAATTATTATTCTACATATTTTCCCCATACCTACTGTGTCACTATTAATATTCAAATTCTATCTTACTTTTACTCGCAACAATCTTATTTTATTCAACTCCCCTTCTCACTCAACTTGGACTGATTCAAATGTCTTACTTAAACAATTACTAGCACCCAAATTCTATCTTTTACAACCCATTGAAAATTTTAACTATCTCAAATTTATTTCATTATTTATTTAAAATCTTTAAACACATTGAAAACTTATTCTATAACATTTCATTACATTTTTAAAATCCTTATCCCTAACATAGTACATGCAGTTAACACAATAAAACATAATAAACACAATATAAGAAACATCTAGTGCACCCATTTCTCAAATCAAAACAAAATTATTTAGTCAGCTCAGTAGCGAGTCATCATTATTAAATTACAACAAATTTTTAATTCGTTACTCCCCCGAGTAACCTCCTTTACCACACACACTATGACCCCCCTAGACTGTGGCGTCCAGTTGCGTCCACAAGGACTGAAGTTTTGGAGGAATTTTGTCATCTCCTTGTCCTTGCTTCTGCGTTACATTTTTAAAAAATTAGATACCATCATATCTAAAGTTACAAATTTATATGCCCTTAAAGCGGGTCTATCACCTGGTTTACTGTTCCCACGCGAACAGAGTGATAGCCGCTGTTCCATGGTTCCGGGGATTTCCCCTAAGTCACCCCCCACTAATTTCAAATCTATACCAATTTCAAGCCAACTATGGTCAGGTTTACAATTGCTGGCCATAGCTGGCTGTCGTCCAAAACCACGATTAGTGCTGGTAAGGCAGTAATCGCCCGAAAAGGCGGGGAAATCATCTTTATTTCAGGCATGTTCTCTTCATCATTATGATACACTGCACGGCAATAAATCAACATATAATATAAAATTATATAATAAGTTGTGCAGTGTATTTTACACCAGTTTGGCCTCCGATGATGGTAACATACTTTGATGTTACCATCAACACTCATCGCTATCTGCAGTGGCACATGCCACCACTGCAATAGCATACTAAGGAGCTAAACTTAAATCCTTCTACTGATGCAGTCTCTACATTCCATAATTATTCACTTCTATTAACACCAAACAACCCCCCAAAATTACCCACACATCTTGTATGACAAGTTTTTTTTTTTTTTTTTTTTTTTTTTTTTACCCAGACACTTCTGCAAGTTCCACTTTTCACTGGTACTACAAATTTTACAATTATTTTCGGTCACTTATTTACTAAAATAAAATTTAAAATTATAAACATTCCAAATTATATAGATTAATAAGTATTTACATTGGAGGCTAATTCTCCTTCTTAATCAAGAGTGGTAAGTTCGTAGCCGCGCGAAAAGACAGGGTTTTGCCGCAAAAAGAATAGGGACACGATAGATATACTACGTGAATTCACATTCCCTTATTATTACCTTTAACATCATATTTATTCCTTTTATTCTCTCATTTATTCTAACCCGCCGTCTACCTCACTCCCATCCCCCCCGCAACAAAATTCGTCTTTTCCAGACTACACTGTAATTACAGCCATTGGTTAAATTTATTTTACCAATAACACTAGAATACCTATGTGAATGTACTGCCTTGTAAAATATAGCCTCCTTAATTATTTACAGTCACTCCAAGACAGTACTGGTACGTGATATGGTACACATAACCGCTGCACCTTGAGTATAAAAAATTTTATACCACGTACCTTTAGGGGTCCCCCTCCCCGTTCAATGAGATGCTGAAATTTCTATTCTATACCAATTTTGGTGGAGCCGGACCATCGTCGTTTCACCACCCGAAGGAAGTTCTGCCAACCATGGTCTGCCTCCAAGTGTCAAAACCCACGGTCAGGACTGGTAAGATCGTGACCGCCCGAAAATGGGGAGAGTCCCTTCTGAAACATAAAACAATATATTAAAATTCAATTACTTATTGTGACCGATACAACTTCAAGTTCGTCGCATTTTGTGTACGTACTATCTCCTGCGTTGCTGGGTTGCGTAGTACGTACGCATTACTCGTCTTTACTTCTACAATTTCATATGGTCCCTCATATAATAGAAAAAACTTCTTTATCTCTTTATCTTGTGCGCTAGACAAATCATGTCTCCTTACCAGTACTAATTGCCCTACCTCATATTTAGTCCACTTACCTTTAGCATCATGTCTCTGCTTTCTCCTTTCTCCTTTTGTCAGTAAATTTTCATTCGCTAGTCGCATCTTCATGTTCACTTCAAACCACCATTCTGCTCTCCAAGTGGCCTATATTTATATAAATTTATTTATATAAATTGTCCCTACATTCGGAAGCCATTGTTAAGTTTTATATTTACTTTAATTATTTAATTATTTATTTTCACATAATCACTTGTTGGCGTCTTTTTTGTTCAGCCGCCATCTTTAAAGTGCCAACTATATATATTTGTTACTTACCAGGGCCATGTTCTTTTCGGCGAACCCAGGAGAACAGAATTGGTTGTCGAAATAAAGAAAACTTTACTTGTTCCCCATGATTTAACTTTTATTGGTTACTAAAGTATTTCAATTTCATCATAAACAAATTATTCTTTTCTCCCCCTTTTCTATTATAAAATTCCCATTCTAAAATTCACATAATTAAATATCAAGAAATTCAATATAACTAAATTTTTACAAACACAAACCAGCTTTCTTTATTTACCTAGTTCCACTCACGAACACGCACACACACACACACACACACACACACACACACACACACACACACACACACACACACAGTTACTTTCTGCCCTTAGAGATCTCATATTATGTTGAAAAGTTTAGAAAATTAATTACGTTATAATTATGATTTAACCCTCATTATAATTTGGTTCAAACCCCAGTTGTTTACTCATCTGAATTTTGTCCACATAGTCCAGTCTCCCTACGTAATTGGCTCCACGCACACACTTTTATTTTCATTACTAATCTCCGAAATTGTTATTTATGTATAATTTCAATTTTGTATCACGTCAAAAAAAAACTGTTATTTACATTTTTGTTGTTTTGCGGGCGATGAAAACTTCGCCTAGCTGGCGGATGCGCAGACAGATTGCGTCCGATACTTATAGATGTTGTTTGCCGACTGCTTATATGAACGGCTCTATTTTGTGTAGCCGCTGCTGCTGTTCATCAAATTTCCATTGTGTTAGTCCTTGTATCCCTACGCCAGAAGTAGGTTCATCTAACGCACCCACATTCCAAAGTTGTGATCGTCTCTGATGTAATATGGTTCGATGTTGTTACATAATTCGTTACACAATCGGTTAGTCACTGGTGCTCAAAATAATTGCTTTACTTGCATCTGGAGCTGACCTTGACACATTTCGCGTGTTGTTTTACTGCGTCTTTATAATGTTCATGAATAATATTTTCAATCACTACTGCCAATTTCATTACCAATAAAATTTACCTTTCATCAATTTATGTCTATGTCTCCCAAAATTATACAATAAAATTTTATTTCCTTTTCTATTAAACACAAATTTATTCATTTCCCCGGGTAGGCCAAAATGTCCTGTTACAAAATATATATATTCAATCTGTATTAATCACAATTACCAGTACTAGTAACAATAAAAATTAATCAAACAGTATAACCAGTGGATCCTTTTTAGCACAGTTAATAATATAAATCACAAATATATACCCACAGGACTTGTTCTAACAAAATTTTAATCATTATAAATATGAAAATACTGTTTGTATGTATGCTTTCTTTTATGCTTTTAAAACTGGTGGAGTGTTGTTGTCGAGGTTTAATAAATGGAATCCTCCCACCTGTACTTTTGGAGAATTAATGATACCAACTAGAGCCTGTGATGATGAGTGTTGGTACTGGTACTGGTGAGTTCCGAAGCTCCTGGTTGTCTCCTTCTGGACAGCTGTCTTTTTGGTGTTCTGGAGTATTTCTAAGTCTGACGGCGATGGGGAGCGTTCTAGTGTACAGCTCTGCCGATGGTGACAGATGTTGGTGTCATCATCTCCGCATTTCCCCTTCTCCCGGCTGTGGGGGGACCCTGTAACATTTTTTATTTGTAGTGGGCCGTCAGGAAACACAGCTACCCCAACTCTCTCTCGCCTCGGAACACAGACACCACACACACATTGTCACAATTTTTATCCACACTACTACTCTGTTATTAGCAATACTGTTCTGTGTAATAAGCAAGCTTGAAAATTCACATTTAAATTTTCATTAACATTTACAAAATTCAAAACATTTACATTAAATTACTTTTACCTCTACCTGCACATTTACTTTTAAATTTCTCAAGCAGTCAAGTGCAAAGTCACCACGTGCTCCCATATACCAGAAGTAACGTGTGAGTCACACACATACACAAATTAACATGCATTCTCATTATTAAACGAACACACATAACCCCTTATTAAATTAATAGCGAGTAACGTAATGATTCTCACCTGAGGCACTTTATAAATTTACGAACTCATAGTAAGTTGAACCAGTAGTTTGCCACGCCGTCAGACCACGAAATGCCCAGTCGGAAGGCTGAAGATGAAATGAGACAGCTTGTAGGCTTCTAACCGACCATGCCACAGGAAAAAGTTTGTTGAGGATTGTGAACCTTTATCCCAACAGCTGATGCGGGTGGCTGAATTACATCGCCGTAGCGCGAGCAACCTTGATGATCAAGATAGCTGGGCTGCCCCCACCTGCCGCACTTTGGCGGCCTTCCAAGTTTAAATCATACCGGGAAAATTCAAATCCCGGCACAGATCATAAAATAATCATGCACGTTTCTTTAAAATTCATAATAAACAGATTCTAAAATCCTTAAATTTGTATAGACTCTACTTAATTTGAGTAGAGCAGAACTCTACTTAATATGAAAATAATATCTGCAGAACCTAACCCCAACATTTGTGAAAGGCATGCTTCAAAAAAATTTCTTATGCTACATAAAGCAACCGCCTGTGAAAATTGAGATGCCAACCGCTGTAGTAAAAATGACTTTCAACAGCAAAATAACTTTTTTTATTATTTATAAACTTTTACATTTTAAATTTTTTGTGTAAAAAACTCAGCTTCGTCTATTGACGCGGTCGCCATCTTTCATTAATACCAACTGCATAAATTTTTACTTACCAATGTCAAACCAGAGTTCGTGTCAGCGTATTCGGAGGACAGAGTGGGATTATTCTAGTAAATAAAATAATCATCTGTTCACAAATACTTATTACCTTTTATTATTTTAATCAAACAATAAAACACAAAAGAAAACATTATTGGTTCAGCCATGAGGCCCAAGATATGAAAACCTAATTACCCGTGATTGGGTTTTTCAACATTTTATCCTTTATATTCTTCACTTAAATTTCAAAATTTTGTACTTTCATTTTATATGATTTTTAATTATATAAATAAGAGGCAACAATACCTGGATTTTATGATTATATATAATGAAAATCAGAAAAATAACGAAACTACTAAACACAACTTAAAATTAATCTTTACGCAAACCAGCACTTCTTGTTTAATTTTCATTTACACTCACACACATGTGCCCTCATGGCCTTATGAGATCTTAAATTAGTTAAATTTTGTTTTTCATTTTTAGTAAATATCGATTTACTACCCTTTTTGATACTTAGCTTGTTATTGTCATCAACAGTCCAGTCTTCTTATGTAATTTTCAACACTCCACACATTCAGTGGCGAAGTTACATGGAGGCAATTGAGGCAATGCCTACCCTAAAAAATTCTGTAGAATAAAAATTATAAATACGTATGAACTACATAACGTAAAGATTATACATTGTTACCGCGACTGTCGAATTTATTAAGCCGAAACGTGCTTTACTGAGCGACCGTTAGATGGTGACAGGTGAGATTCGGCATAGCTCATTTAAATCAAATGAGGCAACCTGAACTTGCCTCAGCGTTTTTTGTATACATCATATATAAGCAATGTGCTGGTGCGATATGGAAGTGAAGGGAGGGCGGATTGTCGCGTGTTGTACACATAGAGCGTTGAGGCATGTCTCACTTCTGTGGTCCATTGGTCCAAACAGTTAAGTTAAATCGCGCTGTGTTGTTTATGAGTGTGTTTATTTTATGCCCTTATTAAAAGTGTCCCTGTTATTCCGCTGAACTAACAGATAATCAAGATTGTTATTTGAATTATTTGTAACATTAAACATATATATAGAAACTAATCAAGTTTAAAAATTTGAAGTTCAATCAGTTGTATTATTGTGTATGACTAATTCAAGAATCATAGAAACATGTATAGAGCTGTAAAGCATTTTTTATTCAACGATTTTAAAAGAAGTCTCCATTAACATTAAGACATGAGTTCCACTGTTGCACTAACCTGTAGATTCCCTGCTAGTAAAATTCTTATGGCTGTTTGTGGAACCATTCGCTTACAGCAAACTCTACCTACCTCAGTGTCCGATTTGAACCACCATCCTTTTAGTGATTCCTTAAAAAAAATTTAAGTTAAGATTTTTGCCTACCCATTCATTAACTACTAGCTTCGCCACTGCGCACATTACTTTCTCACCAATTTTATTCCAAAATTGTTAGTTCATTTTTATATTAGACACACTAAACTGTTTCCTTTTACTTTACATTTAAAATTTTTACTTTCGGGCGCCCGATGATTTTGTTCCGCAGAACTTTTACGGCTGTACAGCTCAAGAGTGTAATTTCAACTGGGCAGATTCAAAAAGATGACGATTCTTAGCTGGACGGCCGACCACGTGATCTCGTCTTATTGTTTTATTAGTATGACGTCGCCAGATATTAAGGCGTTGTTGACTTCGCCTTGCATTCAAATATGTGGGCTAGGCTACTGATGTCATATGGCGTGACCCCAACTGTGCATAGTTCATAGGTCATTTTGCTAAAAATAACTGTTTCCAGCAGCTTGGTCGCTCGACCTTGACACTACTTCGTATACGTTGTTTTCTTCATTACTTTTCAAATACAATTAATATGTTAAATTTCCCAAAATATCCCTGAGTGTGTTTGTCCCGTTACATAATTAATGTAAGTAATATCTATATTATAAAATAGAGTCATCAGTATTAAAATATTAGTGACCCCCCCCCCATATAATACATGTGACCCAAATGCATTTGTAAGCCTCATTGTTTATTACATTCAATGTTTTTAAGAACTATGATGGTTAGAAAAACTACTTAACATTATTAAATGACTGTGTACTATAACTTATTTATTATAATTTAATTTAACATTTTGTGTATACATTAGTCTGTTAAAAAATAGTTTTCATTTGTACTAGAGTTGACCAATAATAACATACAAAAAATATATAATTTGTTTCTTCTAGAACAAATAAAATGTAGTCACTTGTATAGTAAGATAGTTATATGTATGTACATAATTAATTTGATGTATGACAAACACAAAAATGTTATTAAAATTTTATTATCTGGCTCAGACAAGCAACTATTTCTTAAGGCAAAACAGGTAACATAACATCTCTCTGCCATTCAAGTAAATCAAGGAAGTACGTTTAGTAAACATAATCAATAACATTAAATTGGTAATTTTCAATTGACATTGAACTCTCTTACTGTGTCTCTCTCCCCCCTCCACTGTAGTGGTGCCTACACTTTATTTTTTATAGAAACATATCTAAATTATCTCAATTTTGTTGGGTCTATAAGGTTGTCTGTAAAAGGTTGTAGTGAAAAAATATTTCAGATGATGGATCAAGTTGCTTGTGCGAACCAGATGTATTAGTTAAAAAAAAACACATTCTGAGTACCTTAAATGTTTGTAAACATCCCTATACAAATCACAGTGCCTGTTGTATTAATAACAATTATGTATACTTGTTTACACTGTATTGTTTAATTAAATTTTTTATAGTAGGGCTAGTATTTATACCCATGTAAGCAGTATTATCTATAGCATCTTAGATAAAATTAGCCACTATGCTTGCTTATGAAATTTGTTTTATAAGCTAGTATCTTTGTTAACATTTATGTTTGAGTCACACTAACAAGATACTAAGAGTTGACTCACTTAAAACGTGTGTGATTAGAACTAATTAAAACTTTTTAATGATTACTATTGTGCAACAAAAGTCTACTTGTTATTGTAAGTGTGATTCAATCTTTAACAAATATAAAAATTGGATATGTTGCAAAATATTTTATTTGTTTTATGGTTGTGAAGTTAACAAAGAAATGAATTCGTAATGGTATTAGTTTATGGTTAGTGAGTACACGAGACAAATTACTGAACTTCAGGTTGTGGCTGGGAAAATTTGTATTTTTTATGGAATTTTCTCTTTAGCTGTTATTTTCATTCTCTATTTAGCTGTGTATTAAAATATTAGTTATTGTAATTAATACACAAATATTTGCATTTGCCAAAGTACATGTATTTAAAAAATTCAAATAATTTACATTAATAATTTAAATTTTTTTAATACATTACAAAATCAGTCAAGTAATTCATTATAATTTTGATGGTCGCTAATATTTCCACAGCAGCTTCCACAGGAAGGGTAAAGGGGCCTTCTGTTTTTGTAATTAAAATTATTCATAATATTACTGTAACAGTTGCCTTACGTGAGTAATATTTTTTTTTTTTGTGGCTAATAGTAGTTGGTCAGTTGATGTATTCATCATGCCTCAAAGTAGTCCGTCTTCATGACATAAACTCAGGAATGGAGCAGGGAAGAAGTAATGTATATTTTTAAATGACAAACAGCCATCTTGTAAGGGGCTAGCCCATTTAAATCAAACCCTTAATCAGGTAGTGAAATACAGAAGTTTTGTTTCAGGGGTTATTCACCTGTTTGAGTTTAATAAATTAAGCCTCTGACCTCACAACACTGGTAAAGAAGAAGGTTTGCTATTTTTTGATCTGACAAACAATGTCAATGAGCAAATTATAGACAAAAAAATAATCATTTTTTGTTTCAAAAACTTTTGATATCGATGCTTATTTTCTTAAAGTCATGAGATAATTAGATAATTATAAATATATCACTGCTGACTCGGAACACACTTTTTTATTGGTAAAAGTGTAAAATTTTTACTTTTTTACCAATAAAAAATTTGTTCCAAGTCAGTAGTGATATATTTATAATCAATTAATCAATGGACATGTCATGGACAACAAAATCCAGGAATAATTAGATAATTACAAAGCAGAATTAGTTTGAACTTACTCTTCAAACGTCTTACAGTTCTTGAAATTAAACTAACATATAGAAATTACCATATTTATATGCTGAGCAGCAAAGTATAGTACAAACCTAAAGACTTTTGCATCATGTCTTAGTTTTGTTTAGACAAGTTATGCATATATAGCTCATATAAGAAATTCAAGTTTAATACAAGTTATCTTCATTAGGCAGTGAATCCTCAAGGTGTATCCTGGGTACATCTAGCCTCTATTCTAACATGCCACTTCCCAGTATCTTCGTTGACTCCTTTTTTTTAAATCCTCTTTATTCCTTTTATTTTATCTTTTTTGGGCCCATTAATGACATCCATTTCTCGTATATCGGTGCCTTAGCCATTTCCATTTTCTGTACTTTATTGTCTGAAGAAATTTCCTCATTTCTATACTATCCCATCACCACGTCAGTACATGTCCAATCTCTCAGTTATCTTCTACATTTCAAAATATTGTAATTGACTTCATGGGCATATTTACATGGGGGGGGCACAACTGGCCCCCCACCCAGGGTTTTTCAAAGTTGACGAGGAATTATGTCAGTCTCTTAATTTGGGCTGTTTTAATATTTGTTTTTATCTTTGTATGCTAATGTAGTAATAACTCTTTTTTAAATATATGTACAAACAAGTTTATTGCACAGCATTTACACATACGTTTGAAATGTGAAATATAGAAAAATCAATTCAGTCAGTATGTTTCAGTAATGCATATTTTTATTGTGTTATTACCATTTACTTTAATGGGATGTGATCATACATTTCTCAGCCACTATAAAGATAATAATATTGATTAATCTTAACTTGATTTTTCTTTTGTATGAAGCTGTCTCAACTGGACCCCCTTCCCCCCAGGCCTAATTCTAGATACGCTACTGATTGCTGATCGACTTTATCTATCTTTAACAGCATATCTCAGACTGATTTAACAGCATGCCCCAAAGTAACATGGAACAGAACAATTTCTGACATTTAAAATCGATTTGCTAAATAATAAATACTTCTTCTTTAGGAAAACCTATGTAGGTGATGGTATGTAGCCATTTTAATTCTTGTTTATATGAGCACATAAGCATAAAATTTATTATCAAATTTAAAACAAACACACACACACACACACACTATTACAAACAATTGTTACTTACAAAATTTTAAATAATATATATGTAGTGTTAGTGTGGTTATGGTAAAGTACATTTTATGTTATAGGTATTGTGTAATTATAGAGTTTATTTTTGAGAGTTTATTTTTGGATCATTTTATAACAGCACAATTGAACAACTCTCCAAAACTGTAGAATTCAGTTTGAAATGTTATATATATATATATATATATATATATATATATATATTTCAATCACTTTCTGCTACAGTCCGTTTCTTGACGTATATAATACTATAATACTTATAACTATTTTACCTCATGTCAAGGACATGAATTCCCAGACATAACCAATATAACACTAATAAAACATATACCACACAAAGGCACCATAATGAACATTTGGGAAAATTTACAGATTTACAAACATAAAACACAAAACAAATTAATACCAGAACAAATACAAATCAATACAAAACATGACACAATATTCAAAGCACTCAACATCGAAAATACACAAAATACAAAAACAGATACCACAACCACACACAATAATGCAACATTGAAGGACCAAAGACCAACAAACCACCTTAATAACATCCAGAAGCCAACACACAAATACTGCACCAGAAGCAAGATGGCGAAGGCTGAAGATGGGAGAACAGGATCTCCCGAAACATGTTCCTAAAGGAAAAAATATATCTTGAGGTAAAATAGTTATAAGTATTATAGTAATATATATATATAAATTACTTTTGTTACATAGTAGTATCATTAACATTATATCTTTGTTAGTTTAAAGTATTATTACCTTTGTTTCTATATACTATCACTAGCATTATATTGCTGTTGCAGTTTATAATCATTAGCATTATGTTTTTATTTGTATATTCTGAATGAGTATTGTTTTTCCTGTTATATTTGTTTTATTTTTATGTACAGAAAAGATATTTGAAGCATGTTACAATATTAAAGTGTTTTTAAAGTTCTGTTTAATTGTTGGAATGTATTATCATATTGGTAGTATAGTTAACTAAAGTCAGCTGCATGGAAGTAGTATCGTCAAGGTCACTCACTTTCACTGCTTCTCCCTGTCACCTCCATGCCCCTCGCCCAGCGTTGTTGCCGGCTAGTACAGTGTGTAGCGTTTTAGCAGTGTTACGAAAACAAATTTCATACATCCACATTATATTCTTCGTTTCAAATTTATTTATGCGTATCGCGTAAATGAATTTGTTTTATCAGGAATAATTAGTTGTGGGTAACACTACTCAGTTAAATTCTGGGCGCCAGTATTTGAGCTCTAAAAATTTGTGTGAGTCGGCAACATATTTTTTGTTGTCGCGTAAATATCTACAGAATTTCTATCTTTGCGTTTCTTCTGTTTCTTTGGCTTTTTTTTTGTTACGATTTGCAGTTCTCTGAAACTACTATTTATACTGCGCTGGTTTTTCTTATGTTAGAATCTAAACCTTTTAGCAATACACACCCTAACTTTATGAAGTACCATTAGGTCAGTTATTTTGTGATTTCCGTACAGTGCACTTACTTATTAAAGTTTTACTGTTTTCTTCATGGGCGGTTATCCTACAGACTGACAGTTGTCTGAGAACGCTGACCTTGCCTGCTGTTGTCGCTTTAATTTTTTCATACTCACGGTCTTTTCCCTTTTGTAAATGAATCTGTTTTTGTTCTCTACACGGTCATTCCTAAGCCATATGGTTCGGAAGTTCTGTTAGGTATATGTACACATTTGGTATGCTGATTGCGTATACCCTGTCGGCATGTCTTTTCGGTAAATATTGCTGTCTGACACTTTTATGAATGCCTTTGTCATTTTACAATCCCCTCCAAAATGTGTATGTTTACTGCCCGCGCTACTACCTTTCTTCCGTTGCACAAAGATAAATAGGACTGAGCAATTTCTGTAAACAAAATTGTCGCTGTTGTGACAAAAGCCAATCCCATTTCAGTTACAGTACCCCATTCCAAGTAGGTTGGGTGGACGAGGTGAGGAAGAGACGAATTAGCAACAAACATCCAAAATATTTATCGTCCTTAGTATTGTTGACAGACATTTTGTGCGTTTCATATGAACGGTTGACGTCTTTATTGTAGACAGTGTGTGTATTAGTTTATTTCAATAATTTGTATTTATTATGAGTGATATTGAGGAACAGTATCCTACATTTAGTTCGAGTACAAGCAGCGGTGGTGTACGTGCGGGCCGAGAGGACATTAGAAAACAAAGTAAAGTCATCATAGCAAACGTTTACAAGTTTTTTAAAAATCTTGCGTATAATGAAGAAGCCAGGAGGAACATAAACTTTGCACAAGTTCGAAAATTGACAGCGGAAGCTTGTGGCATTTCTGAACAGTCGGTGCAACGTATTAGCAATACCGTTGCTTCGGCAGATGATCAAGGCGTGAGTGTTGTGTTCAGTTCTCCAAGGAAAGGGTATAAACGGGAACACAAAAACACTGAACTGGACGATTTTAATAAACAAATAGTCCGCAGGACCGTACTAGAATATTACGACCGAGGGGAATACCCCACTGCAAGCAAAATTCGAGCTGATCTCTGTCAGAAAATCAATTATTCTGGTTCAGAAGCCTCCGTACTTCGCCTTCTGAAAGTGCTTGGTTTTAAATTTAAGAAGTGCAACGATGGACGAAAATTTTTAATGGAGCGCAGAGACATTGCTGCCTTGAGAGCGAAGTTTTTGAGAACCATGCATATACATCGTACGGAGGACAACAGGCCTATAATTTATTTGGATTAAACCTGGATATCACAGAATCATACGAATAAATACATCTGGCAAGACTCCAGAGGGAACGGTGGGCTGAAAGTACCTACTGGTAGAGGTGGCCGGCTGATTATTGCACATGCTGGATCCGCAAGTACAGGTTTCATAGCAGGTGCCAAACTTGTCTTTCGTGGCAGTAAGCATTCAGCTGCATCTGACTACCACACAGAAATGAATACTGAAGTTTTTAAGACCTGGTTTGTTGGTATGTTGCGCTCCTTGGAAGAAGGCTCTGTCATCGTGATGGTTAATGCCAGCTATCATTCTGTACAAATAGATAAACCACCATGTTCAAACTGGCGTAAAGCGGATATCATGGAGTGGCTGCGTAAGAAGAGAATTTCATTTTCCACAGCTGAAACCAGGGATGAACTTCTTTCTAAAGAAGAGATCCGAACGGCCAAGAAGACGTACGAATTGGATCAACTGGCAAATGAAATGGGACATACAGTAGTGCGCCTGCCACCATATCATTGTCAGTATAATCCGATCGAGCTGATATGGGCCCAAGTTAAACGGTATGTTGCAAACAAGAATACGACTTTCAGATTGGCCGATATTGAACAACTTGCACACGAAGCTTTGGACAGGATAACTCAGGAAGACTGGGAGAAGTGCGTAAGACATGCGGAGGCACTACAAGAAGCCGATTACTCAAAGCAGTGCACGAGAGACACCACAGTGGAGCCCTTCATCATACACTTACGTGTGAGTAGTGACAGCGAACCTGAGTCCAGTGAATCCGAAGACGAATACTGCAGGAGTGTTAAAAAGTGTATATAGGTGGTAAACGTGTCTATAGCGAAGCGTAGTATTTTCTATTTTTATTGAAACATAAAAAACCGTGTGTGCGTGTTTTCTTCAGGAGTGTTATGAATGTGCTCTGTGCTATCACTTTGCAAAGTGATAATTGTGTGACTAACCCTATTTAAGGTGAGTTTTTCAACATACTGCTTATTTATAATAGTCATAAGGAATTCTATAGTTCATAAAATAAGGAAAATTTTAATTATAAAATTAGTAAGGACAATGCATAAAATATAGAATTATAAATTTAAATTCTATATTTAAAGATTGAAGTTAAGATATATATATATATATATAAATAAATAAGGAATTTTAAATTTATTTTATGAGACATTTGTATTTGTTGTTTATAAAATTATCCTTATTTTCTTAAGAAATCCAATTCGTTTCACGTTTATACATACCATTATTTTTATGCTACTTGTGCATGCAACATCTTATAGTATAGTTCTAATTTTTTTACGTAATTATTAATAAGCAGCGCAGGAAATAAAAATAGAATATTTTTCTGAGTCACGAATAGTGCGGTGTCTTCAATAATTAAATGGGGCAAGCTTAAGACACAGGATGCGTATAAAATTCGTTCAAACAAACTATAGCTGACGCGTCGAATTGAATGTTATGTATAAGATACGGAAATTAATTGTTAATTAATTATTAACAATATATTAATTGTGATGTAATTATTATTAAGAATTATTGACAATGTAACAATGTACTCTAATGCATGTATTACAAACTTTCTCACTTTGTTATATTCTTTACATTAAGTAGGCTTACTTACTAGTGTAGCATTTTTCGGAAGAAAGGGAAACTGTTGCTTAGTGGCAACGCTGTAAGTAAGCGGTGTGACCTTGACGATACTAGTTCCATGCAGCTGACTCTAGGGCTGTTCTAAAATTAACTTACGATTGGCTGATATACACAACTCTGTGTGTGTGTGTGTGTGTGTGTGTGTGTGTGTGTGTGTGTGTGTGTGTGTGTGTGTGTGTGTGTGTGTGTGTGTGTGTGTGTGTGTGTGTGTGTGTGTGTGGTTGACAGTAACACAGTGCGTGCACACACAGTAGCAACCAGTATACGTTTTCAGTTTTATGCTCAAATCCGCAGTCCACTTTGTTTATTTTGTTTAAGTACTGGTTGACAAAACATGAATCCTGTCAGTGCCTCTCGCACCCAGTGGTATTTGTCAGAATGTCCCATCGTCTGTTTGATATGTTTGGGACTGCTGGACAGCATTGGATGACAAGGCTCTGAGCCAATGGAAAGGTGGGAGTGAAACTGTCCAACTTTGCCATGGTTGGGTCAAAGGTTGTAAGATGGTGTTGAGTCATTATATGTCTATCAAGCAGTTGGTTTTGATCACCTGTATGGAGTAGTGGGCAGACTCTGTCTAATTGAAAGGCTCTAACTCCAGGGAAGTTCACAAACATCAATAGCAGTCAATCGTGCATATGTCGGGTGGTTGAATTCAGACCAATCTAATTCAACTAGTCTGAATTCAGAATAGACTTCGCTGGTCTAAATCCAAGCAGGGGTGCCATTGTGTCACTAGATTATGATCTGGTTGGCTATCCAGCACTTTAACCCAATAGTGATCTAATTAATGATGTCAATTCTTGGCCACTTACCTCGGCAGCAGTGTTTTTTCAACAAAAGACTGTAAAAGCTGATGCAGTGATATAATAAATGCTTACATCTGGGCAGTGACTATGTGCAAAAGTTATATAGATGTGTGTGTGTATTTTAAAATATTCTTTCTATATTTTAATTTTTGTTTACCTTCCAGTTGGAGGTTAATTTTTGAATAGCTATAATATACCAGTAAAATGTGAAAACCGGTGTAGTAATAGGTTGCTAAATATCGGCTGTTTTTATTATGATATTGTTCTTTAGCTCAACCTATTAATGGCAGACAGTGTGTCATACTTAAGGAATGGAAAGTTTCATTATATGGATGCTAGCTTTGACTACTAAGCCAAGCATCTAAACTAGAGATTCCAAAACAGTGTTCTACAGCACCTGGCATATTGTAAAATTTTAGACTTAAATAATTCTAAGTAAAAATGTGTACAGTAAGACTCGTGTTTATCAGTATGTAATGTGAAGATTGAATGTGAAACTATACAGTCAAGTTGTGTCTGGTAATATACAGTACCGGTACCACAACTGTAACATTGTATGTTTGGCTGCAATTATTTTATTTGAGGTGAATAGTTTTTTGGAGTACCATAGTAATTCAAAGAGTTTTGAATGTGTGCTGGAAATTGAAAAAGATTAAGAGTGTGTAAATTCTGCTAGCCACTACTAGAACCACCCTCCCCTCCTTCTCCCCCCCCAATTTTTCTGTTAAAATTGAAACTGTCTTTTATCATTCCTGATGTCATTCATTGTTTCTGAGTTGGTCCCTACAGCCCTTCATGAATTTGAATCCCTTCAATCTTGTAATGGATTTGATTTTAAAGGCCTGTAATTTTTAAATCTCTGTCAGAAGAGTTCATGTTTCACTTCCATACACTAATGTTCGTCTGGTCATGACTTTATAAACTATATAGTATATAATATTAGTTTCACAGAAATGTGGTTATCAATGTAATATCAATTTGAGAAGCAATTTGTCCATTTTTTTCTTTGAGATTGAACAACCAAAATGATTTAACAACACTGCACGTATGTGTTGTGGATAAGGGGCACAATTAAAATTAACAAACGTGATAGAGACATTATGTAACTATATAATCTTTAATTTTCAATTCTTGCTTCATGGTCACATGATTAGGATACTGAATTGTGGTGAACATTAATGGGATTGCTCAGGTAAATGGCTCACAAATTTTGTTATGCTTTATATGAATCAATAAACGTAATAGAATTTATTGTTGCATTATATTATTATTTATTGTGATTATTGTATATTATCTATGCTTGCATTATTCTATATTACATTTATGATTATAAAGTAACTGTGTGAGTTATATTATGGTTTTTGTAAATATTATACTGACCTTGAAGTTGTTGTACAGTTTATCTTGTCTTAAATGTAAATAACCACAAAAGAAACTTGGTTTTTTTTTAAGCAGTATTTATGTAAGATAAATTATAGTAGTAAGTTTCATAAACCAAAAGCACACTGTAAATATTATGTACAGTACTACAATCAGTTCAATGTTCTGATATGATCACATAGGATATTTTCCATGTACCAATTTTCACCTGTGGACCACATTATTTTTTGTCAGTTGTTGGTGTTCATAAAAGTGTACTGGCATTAATTTTGATGATATATCTATATATATTAAAAAATTTAAAGTAAAAATAACATACATCACATATATGTATTTAAATGGCATAATTTAGATATAGTAGATTTGAATGTGATATATACATAATTACATATTGGTCTTATAAACTGTAGTTGGTAGCTTGTAGCTTTTTCAGTTATATAATATGTGTGCACCTTTTGTAAAGCAAATGAAGAAAAATTAAGACTTTGTTCAGAAGTTGTAAATTTATAGAATACAAATGAAATGTGTACCTTATGGTAGTGGTGATAGAATAAGTGTGAGCAAAACACTAAAAATCTATTTTAACAAATAATAGTTAAACGATGAGTAGTGAAATAGTGCGTAGCAGTTGGAGTGAGATGAAGAATGGAACACTAAAAATTGGTTCTGAAGTTCAGACATGTGTTCTGTCCTGCTAAGGAAATTGCAGTAGTCACCCATAATCCAAATGCATAAAATGCCCAACTCATTCTGAATTATCCATTTGCTTGCATTATACTCAAATTTTAATACTATTTTTAATACAGTAGAACAGGGGTCTCCAAACTACGGGCCGCGGGCCGCATCTGGCCCGCGAAAGCTCATTTTCCGGCCTGCAGTAACCCGGCCGATGCTGCTTGCAGTTTTTAAATAGATCGTCAAAATACTACAAATATTATAACATTTACTAAATAACTAAACAAGAAATAAGTTCAGTAAAATGTTATAATATTTTGTACAAGTTTAAAACATTTACATGGTTAACGTTGGAAGAACAGTGGTTTCAATGTTTGGATCGATCTATATCTGGGAACAAACTTTTCAAAAATGAACTTTGTAAAATCAAAGTACAGGGCTAACTTGTCAGACAAACACTTGAAATCTATTCTAGTGATAGGAGCATCAAAATTTGACCAAAAATGGACAGACATATGTCAGAAACAACTCCACACATCCCATACGTACATAAGAAAGCCAAAAAATAATGCATAAGAAATATCTTTGAATTTTATTTTTGTCTTCATTTACATCATTCTGAATAAACGAATTTGATGAATTTGTTTTCATTGGATAAGTCTGCTTAATTTTTATTTAAATTCTGCTTAATTTTTATTTAAATACCTATTTTATTGACTTTATTATTTTGTAAACTCAAAAAAGTTTACCACACACACACACACACATACATATATATATATATATATATATTGTAATGTTACGTGTATTTATTACCACCGTTCCTCTCTTAATAAAAAAACTGATAATTCTGGATTATTTAAATGCCCCAAGTTGTTGGTGCCAATTCGTAATATATCACTTTGGGTTATATTATATTTATAAATATTATTATATTATATTATATGTTATTAATTTTATTTTATTTTTATTTATTGAATATGTAGATAAATAATATGTTTATTTTTGTAATGGCATGAGTAGATTTATGCTGAATTGTAATCGTGTTGCAGTACACCGCCCGTATCAATTGTTATTTGATGCGTAATTATAATTAATTATGTGGTTATCTCACTAATTACTTACTTCGATTGTTCATTCTTCATTCGTGATAACGCTATTCATTACGTTATAGTCATGGGGATGGTCATTGAATTTTCAAAATACTTCACTTCGGTGGGCCATGGGTGCCACTAACTGATCCCAATGTAAACACAACTTTCACTCATAATCACTAAAACTTGTTAACTAAATAAAATGAATTTATGCTGCATGAATGTTGTTTAAATAATTTTTATTCGTCATACTATGTGATTGTAAACTCCTTTTAAAAACAATTAATCAGGTTTTCATTATTGTAAACCATCTGTTATTTGGTCAGAAACTCATATCTCAGGGTTGGTCACAGTGTTGTATAAATAGTCTTTGTTTACAAAATTATCTAAGTTAATTATATACAAAAAATGTCCTTTGAACTGCAAAATACGCAATGCTTATTGTCTCTTATCAATGTCCCCTCTTGTCATAGGAGCGTGATTACATATAATCTGAAAAATTTCTTATCCTAATACAATAAAGTGCGACAGTACATGGATGTCACAATTGGAGGTTATCCGGTGACTAGAAAGTAACCTCAATTTACAATTAAATAACAATAAGTTGAAAGTGTTATAATAATAATGTTTTGTTTGTGGTGTAGTGTAGCGTTAACAAATAGTTACAAGAGTTTAATAAGTTCGATTGGCATTATCTTATAATGTACGAAATTCATTAAGTATTATTTTCATAAAGGTCACTATACTTTCCTTAATTCCTTTTTATTTATTTTTTATATTCACTATTAATACTTTATTTAGCATTCAATGCTGTATTAATACACCAATTCACTACACTCGAACTCAGCGTTGATTCACTATACATCTTGAAGGTTAGGTTGCCCGTGTTTACATTCGTTACCACACTAGATTATGGGTTACTTCGCGAATTAATTCAGCATGGAGCTGGTCATCTGCATTGCTTTACAATTGTTGACGAACTATCCAAAATTTGCACGTCTCTCTCGCTGTTACAATCTGCGCTACCAGAGGAATTCTCGATTTAGGCGTTGTGATTGGTTGGAATGTTGATCATTACATCATGAAATCATCACCCCCGCGTTGTCAAAATTATTTAATTCTGTTCAAAGCGTGGGTTCCTGGGTTTGAGAGTACAAAACTGACGCCAAACTGTTTACCTAAAACTATTAAAATACTTTACAATTGATAATTATTCTTTATGCTACTTGTGAACTCCAATCTGGCTTTACCATTATCTGGCATTTGTCTTGCTCAGTATTTAGACATCTCACAGTGCATAATTCTGTTTACTATTAACAAAGATAATATTTCTCTTATATTCTAATACAATATTTTTTTATTAAAATATGTCCTATAGTTATTTAACGAACATCTTGTTATGAGATATATTGACTACTATTAATTCCAAGTCCTTTGTTGTAATTAATTCATGTTAAAAACATTCAATTGTGAATAAATCACAAAATATATTTCTAAGCTTCATGATGCCTATGGCACTATGAGTTAGTTTTACATCTTCTAATATAATGCTTGTATCTTAATGGTTTATAACATTTCATACTTAATTCTAAAGAACCTTATCAACTTTTGGTTACTTTATATTTGCTCTAGAGTTGCCTTTTTCCTTGTATATTATCATTTAAAATCATATGAGTTCTTGTACAGTTAGGCCTCTAGTTATTTATTCTTATTTGTACATTATACTTCTGTTATTATGTCAATATCTTATTACTAAATACACATCTTAGTTCCTAGTAAGTTTTATAATATATTGTTTCAACTTGACATTCTTAATCCCTGGTTAGTATAACTAATAAACCTTGCATCTTATTGCCACAGGTCTTGTTCATTAGATATATGCTTATTATATTATATTATATTAGTTTGTTATTATTGATAGTTATGGTTTGGTTTATTTACCAATAGTTAGTCCTCTCATCACTTGTATGAGTACTATTTACATGCACTTATAATTGGTATACCTGTGGTTTTTCAAGGTACAATATGAGTACTTTGGACTCTATCATATTATTCATGTTAAATTACATTAATTACAATAATTGCACTATCTTAGGGATCTAACCCCTGTCTTAGAATTGTCTTTATGTCATCTAGTTTCCTCTAGGTATAATATATAATAGTTTTACATCATTAATACATATTTTGTATTTACCCGTGTAAATTCACTGCTGTTTAGGTTAGGTTGACTCCCTTTTGCTCTCATTGACTAAAATTAGATCACATGTTTTTGTTTTTTCTAGTTCTTTTACTCTATTATTATTATTTATTAATAGTACTATCTGTTATTCATAATTCTGATTACCATTATCTAGTTTGTCTTATTCTAAGTACATTTTTAATTCTTAATCAGTCATTTCTGATATTCATTTGGTTACATTAATGGTCTTTTTTAAAATATTTAATATATTAATTTAATTTAAAACTAAAATCGTACTTCATTTGTTTTAAAGGAAAAAGTTTAAACATCATGAAAAATTATCATCATATAGGAAAAGCTTATCTCATTTCCTATTATTCAGTGTAGTAACAGGGAACTGAAGAGGTGGGAGTGGAGACTTCATCACAATATGATAAGGGTACTCAAAATGGTACATAAATTATAAAATCTATTGACTCTGATTGCTAATAAATTAATATAAAAAGAAATAAAATCTTCATAATAAATAAGGTTACAAATGAAATTGCTGAAGCTCAATAACTGGTCTATCAGTCTACTGACTGGAACAGTTGTGGTGTTCATTGGATGTTTTCCATTAAATCCCATAACCTTTAGTCTCGTCCAGCTGTAAATAAGGCAGATGAACATTGATGAGTTTCAGAACAAACACACCAGTCACAGATGCATGGAACAAATTAAAGTAAAACCATGTCTTAACTTCAGAACATAGAGGAACTTGGTAATACACTGGAAATTGAGAAAGTATTTGTAAATATGTTTGTTGAATTACGTAATAACTGCCACATTACCAAAAGATTTAAAATAAACCAACAGTGTTTTTCTATTTATGAAATGTTAAAAAGGTTTAAGTTGATTGTAGAGTTGTAAACTACAAGGTCATGTACTCATTAGTTTATGAATATAATTATAGATTTAAGTTCAACACAGATATTTGAACAGATTAAAATTTACATTTTGTACAATATGAATTTTTTTAGTATACTTATGCATAAAAGTAATATATGTTTTGTACTTCAGCCAAAAAGTATGCCAAATTAGTGCTCAATAAATTTGAATGAGGAAAATTTTAATTTTCTCTGTTGATTAAGTTTTGGTACAAAAATTTTTCATTATTGGCTTCCAAAGTGTTGTATATTATATTTGATAAAGTAAACAAAATCTGTGATTTCTGTCTTTTCATATAACATGTTTTTGTATATGAATATTTTACTTCTAAATTGTTTTGTACAAATATAATAATAAATATAGCGCTGTATTGCTGTTAATCAGTTAATGTTTTATTGTGTGTCTTCTTGTTAAAGTAAATTGTTTATTTAAATTGAAATAAAAAATACAAGAAATTCTGAAGATTGTTTGATCTATTCTTTAGATTTGTTGTTTCTTTATGATACGAGGGTCATCTCAAAAGTAAGTTTCCATGATTTAGGAAAAATAAAAACACATGTAAAAATTAAAAAAAAAACTACTTTTATTCAAAAACGTGTAGGCCTACTTATTTTTCAATGTAAGCCTTGTCAATACACTTTCTGTAGCGTCAAAAACAGTTTTTCAATTCCTTCTTTGAACCACTTTGTGCCTCAGATTTTGGAGCCAGGCATCAACCGCCTGTTTC
The DNA here is from genome assembly GCA_034769895.1 of Magicicada septendecula. Classification (NCBI taxonomy): domain Eukaryota; kingdom Metazoa; phylum Arthropoda; class Insecta; order Hemiptera; family Cicadidae; genus Magicicada; species Magicicada septendecula. Next base: position 398,432,956 of record CM068371.1, on the reverse strand, counting down.
ACTTCCATACCCGTTTCGAAACGTTATCCTCCCAGGTGTTCTTTGAGATGGGGGAAACATGGAAATCATTCAGAGCCAAATTGGGTGAATATGAGGAATAGTAAAAAATCTCTTCGAAAGGACTTCTGCATGACTCACGAGGAATGACGATGTGTGTTGTCGTGCAGCAGAAGAACTTTATTGCTCAACAAACCTTTCCCATTCAAGAACGATGTATGCCACCAGGGGACCATTTGAATGCTCATGCACTCAGGTTTGTACCCATAAACTAAGTGACGATGAATTTCAGCTGCTGGTTCATTTTTTTGTAGCAAAAAACCAAATCACACTACGCACTTTCCAATTGGACATGCTGGTAAGTGGAACATCCATGATTTTAAATTTAGTGTTGTTGCTACGGAATGGATGAGGTTTTGGCACTAGTGCCACTACACACAAATAAAAGTTCTCCAACCTTCATCAGCCTGCTTGCAAAATTTCCTATTGAAAGAAAAAATAGGGAAATTTACTTTTGAGATGACCCTCGTAATTTATAAGACATTGGTCAAACAAAAACATTTTCAGACAAAACATGTTTGTCAGATCGTGCCTGATGATTGCTTTATATTTGTTCTTTGCTTGGGTTTATTGATGCATTACAGAATTATTGTTCCCATAAGTTTAGTAACAGAATGATTAGCAATCAGCATCAAGGGAAGGGGAATACAATTAGGACTTGAAGATAAGAAATTAATGTAGACATTGAAATATGATTAGAAGAAAACCAGTGGCTTCAGCTAAAGGGTGTTTGATCAAGTACATTTGTAAAGATACAGTTGAAACATTCCTTTTAAGTATAATTCGTTTCTGGTCATTAAATTCTGCTTATGGAAACACTGGCATAGATATGGACAAACTAGTTTACAATCATTCAAATTGTACATAGTCTACAAAATGAATACTATGTGCTGAGCATATACAGGGACCAGCAGAATAACCTGACGATTTTCAAATGCATATATAAGCAATAAAATTTATTATAATGAAAGGTTTAACCATCACAATATTTACAAAAAATATTGCCATTTTCAGTACTTACATTATTGGCTCTTTGTCTATTCTCTTTTGAAAATTGTGCCCGATAAATGATGACCACCATTTCATACACGTTCCCGAATCCTTGCCTTTAGGTTTGTCGCCACCCTCACGAGCATGTCGTTTGGTATTGCCGCTATCTCGTTGCGAATAGCTTCCTTCAGATCAGCAATAGTTTGAGGTCTTCCAGTATGTACACCTTTGATTTAAGGTAGCCCCAGAGAAAATAATCACACATCGTCAGATCTGGGGAGCAAGCAGGCCAAGAAAGGTCACCATTTCTTGACAGAACAAGTCCGGGAAACATTTCCTGGACCACGCCCATTGACATCCTTACAGTGTGCGCAGTAGCACCATCTTGTTGGAAACAAATGTTTGCAATTCCACGTCTAGCCAACTCGGGTGCAAGGAAGTTATTCAGCATTTGCACATAACGAGCTGAAGTAGCGGAAACCATGTGTCCGTCTTCTTCAAAAAATATTGACCTATCACACCGAACTGTGCCCAGGCACGTATCCAAGGGGGGGATTGCTCCCCCCAACACTCAGAAAAAATGTCATTTTTATTTAAAAAAATCAAAAAATATTTTAGTTTAATTTAAGCGCCATTAGAGTAACTGACTTGATAGTCGGTAATATAAAGAGACAAGTTATCATTCAATAGCACATAAACTGATAAACAGTGTCGAGATTCGAGGTGAGACGACAGTTACGCGCATGCGCTCTTGTACTTTGTACATCTGCAATATATTGCAAGTCGACTTGTCCGGCCCTTTATCCGTTAAGCATACATAACCTGAGTTAAAACAAGTTATTTTGAAATACAATTGGAGTTAAACTCGGAAGTCTTGCCTCCCTGATATTGACACAAAAATAAAAGATAAATTAACTCCTCCAACAAGTGATGAAGTTGAAAAAGAAAAGTTGATTAACAAATCTGAAAATAAAAATTGTACTGAAATAACTTATGATATCGGAAATTATGTAGGCCTTGAAGTAGATGGCTTAACAAAGAAGAATTTAATTTTACATCCATGGGTACCATGTATGAATTTTACTTTCGCTTTTTCAATCCATAATAAAAATGGCAAGCCAGAAAAACGATTTGCACGTCATGACCATCTAAATAAATATAATTGGCTCGTGTATTCTCATACAAAAAAGGGCTATTTTTGTAAATATTGCCCTTTCTTTATTAATTATGGTGTCAGAGGTAATAACAAAAATGTAACTTTAAATCAATTTGTTAAGGTACCTGTCACGAGGTTTCATAAGTTGTTAGGAAAAGATGGGATCTTAGAAAAACGCAATAAAAATGAATTTCATAAAAATTCCATCCAAACTGCAAAAGATTTTATATATAATTTGGATCATGCAGAGTCGTCCGTTATTAACCGAATAAATAAGCTGCGTATTTTCGAAATGTCTGAAAACAGATCACGCCTGTTACCAATCGTAGATACTATAAACGTTCTTGGACAACAGGGTATGTCATTACGGGGCCACTTAGACTCAGGAAAATTCAAAATGAATAGTCTTGTAAACGATGGAAATTTTCGGGCTCTCTTGAGATATCGTGCTAAAGGAGATGAAACGTTAAGAAATCACTTGCAGAATTCTTCATCACGAGCTACCTATATTAGCAGTTGCAAAGATTCTAATTGGGGATTAATTATGCCAACAATAATTAATTAATTAATCTGTGATTGCCGAGCCCCACGTTCTTTGGGAGCCAAATACAAAGATATAAGGAGTTGATCCCTATTACGCCCTGTGTTCTGGAGCAACAAATACAAAGATTATTAGGGATTAATTATTATGCTAACTGTGATTAATTAATTATGTAATTATACTAATTTGTAAAATGAGATCGTGTAATCACTCAATTAGGTTACTCATATCAACTGATTGAAGCTAAGTGATACGTTAGTTCTTTTATGTTAGCATAATTACTGCATTGAGACTCTAATTATTGTATCAATTAATAAGACTACTATAAATCATTCAAGTGCCATTACTTTCTTGTTCTGAGGTAACTTTGACAATAATGAACGCATATATTCTGGATAAAATAAACACTTATTTATTAACATCATTAAATAAAGAGACTTCAATATATAAATATGGATGATTCCCTGTAAATACATTCATAAAAAGAACACATGTATATATATCAAATCACAATGCGAATCCAATACGTTGTTTGCTGGAAAACATACACATACATATATATAATACAATCGATATATAGAAAAACACAAATAGTCAAACAATAAATCTTATACTAATGCGTTCATTGCTTGCCTCAGATGAATAGCGTTAATTATATTTATCATATTTAATTTAAATACTCAAGGGGTGTTTCTTGAAAAGAGACAGGACAGTAGAGTTCTTATGATAAGAATAGCATAAAGATTACTTGTAAAGCGATTTATCCGATATTTCCATCGGTGTAACTCCTTCTCGTTGGTGGTACAGATGTGTGAAGTTGCGTAGCTGTGATGTCACTAACACTCAACACACGCGGATCAGATTCACTCGCGCTGTGTGTATTTTCTGTTGATTCGGCTGTTACTGTTAGAGTTTATGAAATCGTGTCATGTGGGTAAGTTCATCATTAACTATGGTGTATATATCTGTCTGTCTATTGTTGAACTTCTTGTGTGTACATTAATGTATAGTGTCTTTGATACTGTGGTGTAATTGTTCCAAATTATATTGTATCGCTTCGCCGCACTGTACAACGTTACGATTTCGTTGTCCGGTAATACATTAACAATAGTTCTGCGCGTCGGTTATTGATGGAACTGCGATTGGTTAGTTCAGTTCTGAATTTGAGTATAATAAAGAACTCTAGAGTTATTAAGCACTGGCGTATGTCGCATGATTTAGTCGCTGTAGGTACACTATTACCGGATACACGCCGATATCGAAATGTTTAAGTCACTTAATTATATACCGCGTAGCAGAGTTTCAAAGTCCCACTGCTGTCCGTATGTTAATCGAACTGTATTAAGACTTAGAAGATTTAGTTCCGTGAAGACTGTTAAAGTATACGATTGAGAAATTTATAAGAAGACTCTCGAAAATTGTATTAAGACTGTTGAAAATGTACGAAGGCTGTTTAAAAGTACGTGATTGAAAATATATGATGACTGTCGAAAATTATAAGAAGACTGTTCTCCCGCGTGCCCTGCAAACAGTTTTTATCAAGCATTGTTTACCACAATGCAATCTTCTGGAAGACACGCCTCAGGTCGAACATGATAGGACAGAAGAACTCCTACCCTTATGCAAGACTATCATTCTTCACTTCTCATTCGACGTTCCCGTTGCCATGATGACGACGGTCCTCTCCACCTGTTCTCTGGGTAGATGCTGGGTTGTGATTGGGTATCCTGTCTCCCCACAAGTTCGCGTCGAAAGCCTCCGTACTCTTTTCCTGGAACAGGAGCAATTTCTCGGCTGTCGATCAGGTCTTTGTCTAAGCGTACTCCGGACCCTGCTGCTTGTTCTCACGCGAACAATGTGTCGTATTTCGTTATTGTTTCACTATCCTTGACCCTTTTCCGTTAGCTATCCTGACGCAGCGTGTCGTCGTTTCCAAAACAGCACTCCTTCACCCTGTCGTAAATATCAGCTGTCGCCAGTAAGACGTTCCCCCGCTGTGCACAAGTTCGATTCCATTCTTTATCGATGTCAGTTCTCATACAGGGTAAATACCATTGTGTACTTACGCCCTTTCTTACTGCTGGTACACTTCAAATTAACCTTGCAGTGTGTCCGTCAGTTTCTCCGTAAATTGGTACTTGACATAGTTTCTTTTATCTTGCATGTTGCAGGCTGTAAATCTCGGTTGAGTCGAGTCTGTCACGGCCAACCTTATTTCCCATTGTAAAGTTATGTGAAGCGTATTCGTATTGTCCGAAGCAAACGTTCAGTTGACACATCGTAAAACTGTTCTTTATTTATTGCTCGTGGCTCGTGTATTGGTGTCTTGCTGTATGTAACGTCTTTTCGGTCATAATATTAAAAAATTTTAATTCTTGGTTGTTACATAGTCCCCAAATCGGATTGGATGTTGGATCAGCAGAAGACATTCTAATCCGATTTCTGCGCTCTGTGTTTGTTGTGGGAGTCCCCTTTGATAAGGTCACGGTCATTGACCCACTTTCCTCTGCTTGGGGTATACGGGTATATATTCCCTATATTTTGTTGTAAACTAACTCTGGGAATTTATTGCCTTGCATCTGAGGAAGGATGAACGCATTTTCACACATTGTGCATATCTAATTAGATATGGAATTATTTTACAATAATGATAATAACTGTGGATGGCTGTGTCATCCGCTTATAACCTAATACATGAAATAATGGTTTCCGACATGAAATGTAATTATTCATGTATCGTTTAAATATCGTTACGATAGTTAATGTCCTTAGTCTATCTTGAACATTTAAAACACAACACAATTTACGAACCTATAAATACATATTGATACATTCATTATTTGTTATTGAGTATCACTTACAATACGTATTACTAACATTTATACTGATTATATAGATTACAAATTTATATACATTATTTAGGAACGATTAAGAATTCATTATGATTATAGATAACTTCGCTTTATACCACTCAGATTTGATTAATTAATCTTACATCATCGTGTGTCTATAAAAAGCTCGTTATAACATCTTTAGCAATTTATTGCTGCACATCCGATCGAACTTTTCGCATCATAAGTGTCCTTTCTATTGAAATTTTCATTAACATTGGTTATACACATGTAATTAATGTCATTAGACTGTCACATCGTGACTTAAGAACTCCATGTACAAAAAAAAAAAAATCTTTAAATTACACGCTAATAAGTTATACATCATATCGTTCAGCTAGTTGGACCGGTTTTTGCGGCACATTCACCCTATGCGTTGGCCCGTCCCCTGTAGTCCACTAGTCTAACTGCCGATGCAACTTTCGCTTTCCTTTGAGACTTGTACTTTCGTTCCGTAATACTTCTTCAACTTGACGTACATTAAATTTTCCTCTCACTTTGCCACTGCTATCGCACTCAGTGAGTTCGTATGTTGCATCATTTTAATTTCATACGTTAATCGTCATTCATTAATACTCATATCTATAATTATCTTACCTTGGTTTATGTATTATCACATAATCAATCATATTTAATGTATTTTATTCAATATTATCTAACCTAATTATTAAATTTTCAGACCTTAAAATCGTCTTCTTACCACGTGTTCATTTAATTTGTTCTTAACTTTCTATTTGTGGAGACATAGTTGTATGTCTTGTAGACCTTGTGCCGTTATTCACGCACGCGTTTTTGTTTGTAAATAGTGAGGGTGCTGACCTTGGGGTTTGCGCCGCACATTTACTCAACAGCCGGTTATTCGTCCCCGTTACTCTGGTATAATGTGCTGCCCTTCCGCCTCCAAGATTTATGACATGTCCCTTTCTTTCTCTCTGAGGGTGGGTAGAAGTTATGTCACACCGTCCTTTGCGACCACTTTCTCTAAGCCGACACGCTTTAAATTGCTTTTGTCGCCTCTTCCAAACTTGTCCACGGTTCCTTTCTTCGACATTCCTTTTACTACTCGTGTGCTCACGTAATAATATCTTGTTTTCTATATATTTAAGAATTCTTACCTCGAGCGCTTGGACTCGCCTTTCAGTACTGGTAGCACTTATAATATGCTTAAGTCGTCCAGTAAGATTTTTTCTCCTCCTTTTCCTCATAACATTTCTTGTCCAGGACGAATATGTATACGGACCTGGTAGGTTTTCCGCTTCACATCATCCATGGCGTGCTTAAATTTGCATTCATTTTCATAACATGCAGTATCCATTTTAATATCGAACTTTCCTTTCATGTCCTTTATTAATGCACCTCGACTACTTAGTCGATGTACGCCTGTTCCACACGCTGGATACTTCATCGTTGGATTCACTGATGCAGCATCTATTCTTGTGCTATATAATTTGTACTTTTTATGCATTCTACTTGATAGTATTAAACTTTTATTATCTCTATCCATGTCTGGATAATCATCTTCCGACGTCATTAAATACAAAAAACAAAATCATTTCTTTTCTTAATCCACCTGTTTCTCGGCTTACTACTGACACTTACGTTAGATCCCACAGTTGCTAATTTCTTAGTAGCTAACACGTCTGTGAAATCAACAGCGTTATCGTTATCTCGTACTTTCCGTACCTCTTCGTAACTTTTATTCACTTCTTCTTCCTGCTTCTTCTGGACTTCGTTTTTGTTGTTGTTCCATGTATTCGTATGTTCACGTATATCTGTGCGTAACAGCGTGAACTGCTCATTCTGCTTGTTAAAATGCTCGTCTAAATTTTTATTAAATTCTTTTCTAAACTCTATAAAATTTTCATTAATTTCTTCCTTTTGCTTCCTCATGAAGTCCATTAATGCGCGCAACGTCACCTCTTCCTGCGGTTGTTGTTGGGGCTCCTGTCCCCGCGCTCTGACGTCTGACGTCTCCTCGGTCATTTGTGAATAGGTTGGTGATTCCTCTCGTTCGACATCAGGTACACCCTGTTGGTTATTAATATCAAAATTCATGGAATCGGAACTACTGGTCGTCATTTTTGCAGCCTTACTCCGCGTTAACATTCAGTCCAACTAGCTTCACACTAATAATATTTGTTCTTACAACTAACATGAAATATAAATATATACGCTTATCCTATCTACTGCCTGCTCTTTGCCGTGCGATGGGCGCCAAATACAAAGATTCTAATTGGGGATTAATTATGCCAACAATAATTAATTAATTAATCTGTGATTGCCGAGCCCCACGTTCTTTGGGAGCCAAATACAAAGATATAAGGAGTTGATCCCTATTACGCCCCGTGTTCTGGAGCGTCAAATTACAAAGATTATTAGGGATTAATTATTATGCTAACTGTGATTAATTAATTATGTAAATAAATAAAAAAAATAAAATAAACCTCCGCTCAACAGTCCGTTAAGGACCAAGGCGTACCGCGCGGCTTTTGTGTTAGTGTGACGGTGTATGGCTAGTACTACGCGCCACCAGCCGCTAGTTGCGGTATTCGCAGCCAGGAGGCGGCGCTGTTATCTCAGCGCCTACTCAGTTTGCCTCACGACGCTGAGTGCACGCCGTACGGAACCTCCGCCGGGAAATGAACCCGGGACCACGAGCGCATCAATCGCCCGCGTTAGCCACTAGACCACCTGGAGGCTCTAATTATGTAATTATACTAATTTGTAAAATGAGATCGTGTAATCACTCAATTAGGTTACTCATATCAACTGATTGAAGCTAAGTGATACGTTAGTTCTTTTATGTTAGCATAATTACTGCATTGAGACCTAATTATTGTATCAATTAATAAAACTACTATAAATCATTCAAGTGCCATTACTTTCTTGTTCTGAGGTAACTTTGACAATAATGAACGCATATATTCTGGATAAAATAAACACTTATTTATTAACATCATTAAATAAAGAGACTTCAATATATAAATATGGATGATTCCCTATAAATACATTCATAAAAAGAACACATGTATATATATCAAATCACAATGCGAATCCAATACGTTGTTTGCTGGAAAACATACACATACATATATATAATACAATCGATATATAGAAAAACACAAATAGTCAAACAATAAATCTTATACTAATGCGTTCATTGCTTGCCTCAGATGAATAGCGTTAATTATATTTATCATATTTAATTTAAATACTCAAGGGGTGTTTCTTGAAAAGAGACAGGACAGTAGAGTTCTTATGATAAGAATAGCATAAAGATTACTTGTAAAGCGATTTATCCGATATTTCCATCGGTGTAACTCCTTCTCGTTGGTGGTACAGATGTGTGAAGTTGCGTAGCTGTGATGTCACTAACACTCAACACACGCGGATCAGATTCACTCGCGCTGTGTGTATTTTCTGTTGATTCGGCTGTTACTGTTAGAGTTTATGAAATCGTGTCATGTGGGTAAGTTCATCATTAACTATGGTGTATATATCTGTCTGTCTATTGTTGAACTTCTTGTGTGTACATTAATGTATAGTGTCTTTGATACTGTGGTGTAATTGTTCCAAATTATATTGTATCGCTTCGCCGCACTGTACAACGTTACGATTTCGTTGTCCGGTAATACATTAACAATAGTTCTGCGCGTCGGTTATTGATGGAACTGCGATTGGTTAGTTCAGTTCTGAATTTGAGTATAATAAAGAACTCTAGAGTTATTAAGCACTGGCGTATGTCGCATGATTTAGTCGCTGTAGGTACACTATTACCGGATACACGCCGATATCGAAATGTTTAAGTCATTTAATTATATACCGCGTAGCAGAGTTTCAAAGTCCCACTGCTGTCCGTATGTTAATCGAACTGTATTAAGACTTAGAAGATTTAGTTCCGTGAAGACTGTTAAAGTATACGATTGAGAAATTTATAAGAAGACTCTCGAAAATTGTATTAAGACTGTTGAAAATGTACGAAGGCTGTTTAAAAGTACGTGATTGAAAATATATGATGACTGTCGAAAATTATAAGAAGACTGTTCTCCCGCGTGCCCTGCAAACAGTTTTTATCAAGCATCGTTTACCACAATGCAATCTTCTGGAAGACACGCCTCAGGTCGAACATGATAGGACAGAAGAACTCCTACCCTTATGCAAGACTATCATTCTTCACTTCTCATTCGACGTTCCCGTTGCCATGATGACGACGGTCCTCTCCACCTGTTCTCTGGGTAGATGCTGGGTTGTGATTGGGTATCCTGTCTCCCCACAAGTTCGCGTCGAAAGCCTCCGTACTCTTTTCCTGGAACAGGAGCAATTTCTCGGCTGTCGATCAGGTCTTTGTCTAAGCGTACTCCGGACCCTGCTGCTTGTTCTCACGCGAACAATGTGTCGTATTTCGTTATTGTTTCACTATCCTTGACCCTTTTCCGTTAGCTATCCTGACGCAGCGTGTCGTCGTTTCCAAAACAGCACTCCTTCACCCTGTCGTAAATATCAGCTGTCGCCAGTAAGACGTTCCCCCGCTGTGCACAAGTTCGATTCCATTCTTTATCGATGTCAGTTCTCATACAGGGTAAATACCATTGTGTACTTACGCCCTTTCTTACTGCTGGTACACTTCAAATTAACCTTGCAGTGTGTCCGTCACAGTTTCTCCGTAAATTGGTACTTGACATAGTTTCTTTTATCTTGCATGTTGCAGGCTGTAAATCTCGGTTGAGTCGAGTCTGTCACGGCCAACCTTATTTCCCATTGTAAAGTTATGTGAAGCGTATTCGTATTGTCCGAAGCAAACGTTCAGTTGACACATCGTAAAACTGTTCTTTATTTATTGCTCGTGGCTCGTGTAGGGGTGTCTTGCTGTATGTAACGTCTTTTCGGTCATAATATTAAAAAATTTTAATTCTTGGTTGTTACATAGTCCCCAAATCGGATTGGATGTTGGATCAGCAGAAGACATTCTAATCCGATTTCTGCGCTCTGTGTTTGTTGTGGGAGTCCCCTTTGATAAGGTCACGGTCATTGACCCACTTTCCTCTGCTTGGGGTATACGGGTATATATTCCCTATAGTTTGTTGTAAACTAACTCTGGGAATTTATTGCCTTGCATCTGAGGAAGGATGAACGCATTTTCACACATTGTGCATATCTAATTAGATATGGAATTATTTTACAATAATGATAATAACTGTGGATGGCTGTGTCATCCGCTTATAACCTAATACATGAAATAATGGTTTCCGACATGAAATGTAATTATTCATGTATCGTTTAAATATCGTTACGATAGTTAATGTCCTTAGTCTATCTTGAACATTTAAAACACAACACAATTTACGAACCTGTAAATACATATTGATACATTCATTATTTGTTATTGAGTATCACTTACAATACGTATTACTAACATTTATACTGATTATATAGATTACAAATTTATATACATTATTTAGGAACGATTAAGAATTCATTTGAAATCATTATGATTATAGATAACTTCGCTTTATACCACTCAGATTTGATTAATTAATCTTACATCATCGTGTGTCTATAAAAAGCTCGTTATAACATCTTTAGCAATTTATTGCTGCACATCCGATCGAACTTTTCGCATCATAAGTGTCCTTTCTATTGAAATTTTCATTAACATTGGTTATACACATGTAATTAATGTCATTAGACTGTCACATCGTGACTTAAGAACTCCATGTACAAAAAAAAAAATCTTTAAATTACACGCTAATAAGTTATACATCATATCGTTCAGCTAGTTGGACCGGTTTTTGCGGCACATTCACCCTATGCGTTGGCCCGTCCCCTGTAGTCCACTAGTCTAACTGCCGATGCAACTTTCGCTTTCCTTTGAGACTTGTACTTTCGTTCCGTAATACTTCTTCAACTTGACGTACATTAAATTTTCCTCTCACTTTGCCACTGCTATCGCACTCAGTGAGTTCGTATGTTGCGTCATTTTAATTTCATACGTTAATCGTCATTCATTAATACTCATATCTATAATTATCTTACCTTGGTTTATGTATTATCACATAATCAATCATATTTAATGTATTTTATTCAATATTATCTAACCTAATTATTAAATTTTCAGACCTTAAAATCGTCTTCTTACCACGTGTTCATTTAATTTGTTCTTAACTTTCTATTTGTGGAGACATAGTTGTATGTCTTGTAGACCTTGTGCCGTTATTCACGCACGCGTTTTTGTTTGTAAATAGTGAGGGTGCTGACCTTGGGGTTTGCGCCGCACATTTACTCAACAGCCGGTTATTCGTCCCCGTTACTCTGGTATAATGTGCTGCCCTTCCGCCTCCAAGATTTATGACATGTCCCTTTCTTTCTCTCTGAGGGTGGGTAGAAGTTATGTCACACCGTCCTTTGCGACCACTTTCTCTAAGCCGACACGCTTTAAATTGCTTTTGTCGCCTCTTCCAAACTTGTCCACGGTTCCTTTCTTCGACATTCCTTTTACTACTCGTGTGCTCACGTAATAATATCTTGTTTTCTATATATTTAAGAATTCTTACCTCGAGCGCTTGGACTCGCCTTTCAGTACTGGTAGCACTTATAATATGCTTAAGTCGTCCAGTAAGATTTTTTCTCCTCCTTTTCCTCATAACATTTCTTGTCCAGGACGAATATGTATACGGACCTGGTAGGTTTTTCCGCTTCACATCATCCATGGCGTGCTTAAATTTGCATTCATTTTCATAACATGCAGTATCCATTTTAATATCGAACTTTCCTTTCATGTCCTTTATTAATGCACCTCGACTACTTAGTCGATGTACGCCTGTTCCACACGCTGGATACTTCATCGTTGGATTCACTGATGCAGCATCTATTCTTGTGCTATATAATTTGTACTTTTTATGCATTCTACTTGATAGTATTAAACTTTTATTATCTCTATCCATGTCTGGATAATCATCTTCCGACGTCATTAAATACAAAGAAACAAAATCATTTCTTTTCTTAATCCACCTGTTTCTCGGCTTACTACTGACACTTACGTTAGATCCCACAGTTGCTAATTTCTTAGTAGCTAACACGTCTGTGAAATCAACAGCGTTATCGTTATCTCGTACTTTCCGTACCTCTTCGTAACTTTTATTCACTTCTTCTTCCTGCTTCTTCTGGACTTCGTTTTTGTTGTTGTTCCATGTATTCGTATGTTCACGTATATCTGTGCGTAACAGCGTGAACTGCTCATTCTGCTTGTTAAAATGCTCGTCTAAATTTTTATTAAATTCTTTTCTAAACTCTATAAAATTTTCATTAATTTCTTCCTTTTGCTTCCTCATGAAGTCCATTAATGCGCGCAACGTCACCTCTTCCTGCGGTTGTTGTTGGGGCTCCTGTCCCCGCGCTCTGACGTCTGACGTCTCCTCGGTCATTTGTGAATAGGTTGGTGATTCCTCTCGTTCGACATCAGGTACACCCTGTTGGTTATTAATATCAAAATTCATGGAATCGGAACTACTGGTCGTCATTTTTGCAGCCTTACTCCGCGTTAACATTCAGTCCAACTAGCTTCACACTAATAATATTTGTTCTTACAACTAACATGAAATATAAATATATACGCTTATCCTATCTACTGCCTGCTCTTTGCCGTGCGATGGGCGCCAAATACAAAGATTCTAATTGGGGATTAATTATGCCAACAATAATTAATTAATTAATCTGTGATTGCCGAGCCCCACGTTCTTTGGGAGCCAAATACAAAGATATAAGGAGTTGATCCCTATTACGCCCCGTGTTCTGGAGCGTCAAATACAAAGATTATTAGGGATTAATTATTATGCTAACTGTGATTAATTAATTATGTAAATAAATAAATAAAATAAAATAAACCTCCGCTCAACAGTCCGTTAAGGACCAAGGCGTACCGCGCGGCTTTTGTGTTAGTGTGACGGTGTATGGCTAGTACTACGCGCCACCAGCCGCTAGTTGCGGTATTCGCAGCCAGGAGGCGGCGCTGTTATCTCAGCGCCTACTCAGTTTGCCTCACGACGCTGAGTGCACGCCGTACGGAACCTCCGCCGGGAAATGAACCCGGGACCACGAGCGCATCAATCGCCCGCGTTAGCCACTAGACCACCTGGAGGCTCTAATTATGTAATTATACTAATTTGTAAAATGAGATCGTGTAATCACTCAATTAGGTTACTCATATCAACTGATTGAAGCTAAGTGATACGTTAGTTCTTTTATGTTAGCATAATTACTGCATTGAGACCTAATTATTGTATCAATTAATAAAACTACTATAAATCATTCAAGTGCCATTACTTTCTTGTTCTGAGGTAACTTTGACAATAATGAACGCATATATTCTGGATAAAATAAACACTTATTTATTAACATCATTAAATAAAGAGACTTCAATATATAAATATGGATGATTCCCTATAAATACATTCATAAAAAGAACACATGTATATATATCAAATCACAATGCGAATCCAATACGTTGTTTGCTGGAAAACATACACATACATATATATAATACAATCGATATATAGAAAAACACAAATAGTCAAACAATAAATCTTATACTAATGCGTTCATTGCTTGCCTCAGATGAATAGCGTTAATTATATTTATCATATTTAATTTAAATACTCAAGGGGTGTTTCTTGAAAAGAGACAGGACAGTAGAGTTCTTATGATAAGAATAGCATAAAGATTACTTGTAAAGCGATTTATCCGATATTTCCATCGGTGTAACTCCTTCTCGTTGGTGGTCCAGATGTGTGAAGTTGCGTAGCTGTGATGTCACTAACACTCAACACACGCGGATCAGATTCACTCGCGCTGTGTGTATTTTCTGTTGATTCGGCTGTTACTGTTAGAGTTTATGAAATCGTGTCATGTGGGTAAGTTCATCATTAACTATGGTGTATATATCTGTCTGTCTATTGTTGAACTTCTTGTGTGTACATTAATGTATAGTGTCTTTGATACTGTGGTGTAATTGTTCCAAATTATATGATATCGCTTCGCCGCACTGTACAACGTTACGATTTCGTTGTCCGGTAATACATTAACAATAGTTCTGCGCGTCGGTTATTGATGGAACTGCGATTGGTTAGTTCAGTTCTGAATTTGAGTATAATAAAGAACTCTAGAGTTATTAAGCACTGGCGTATGTCGCATGATTTAGTCGCTGTAGGTACACTATTACCGGATACACGCCGATATCGAAATGTTTAAGTCACTTAATTATATACCGCGTAGCAGAGTTTCAAAGTCCCACTGCTGTCCGTATGTTAATCGAACTGTATTAAGACTTAGAAGATTTAGTTCCGTGAAGACTGTTAAAGTATACGATTGAGAAGTTTATAAGAAGACTCTCGAAAATTGTATTAAGACTGTTGAAAATGTACGAAGGCTGTTTAAAAGTACGTGATTGAAAATATATGATGACTGTCGAAAATTATAAGAAGACTGTTCTCCCGCGTGCCCTGCAAACAGTTTTTATCAAGCATCGTTTACCACAATGCAATCTTCTGGAAGACACGCCTCAGGTCGAACATGATAGGACAGAAGAACTCCTACCCTTATGCAAGACTATCATTCTTCACTTCTCATTCGACGTTCCCGTTGCCATGATGACGACGGTCCTCTCCACCTGTTCTCTGGGTAGATGCTGGGTTGTGATTGGGTATCCTGTCTCCCCACAAGTTCGCGTCGAAAGCCTCCGTACTCTTTTCCTGGAACAGGAGCAATTTCTCGGCTGTCGATCAGGTCTTTGTCTAAGCGTACTCCGGACCCTGCTGCTTGTTCTCACGCGAACAATGTGTCGTATTTCGTTATTGTTTCACTATCCTTGACCCTTTTCCGTTAGCTATCCTGACGCAGCGTGTCGTCGTTTCCAAAACGGCACTCCTTCACCCTGTCGTAAATATCAGCTGTCGCCAGTAAGACGTTCCCCCGCTGTGCACAAGTTCGATTCCATTCTTTATCGATGTCAGTTCTCATACAGGGTAAATACCATTGTGTACTTACGCCCTTTCTTACTGCTGGTACACTTCAAATTAACCTTGCAGTGTGTCCGTCACAGTTTCTCCGTAAATTGGTACTTGACATAGTTTCTTTTATCTTGCATGTTGCAGGCTGTAAATCTCGGTTGAGTCGAGTCTGTCACGGCCAACCTTATTTCCCATTGTAAAGTTATGTGAAGCGTATTCGTATTGTCCGAAGCAAACGTTCAGTTGACACATCGTAAAACTGTTCTTTATTTATTGCTCGTGGCTCGTGTAGGGGTGTCTTGCTGTATGTAACGTCTTTTCGGTCATAATATTAAAAAATTTTAATTCTTGGTTGTTACATAGTCCCCAAATCGGATTGGATGTTGGATCAGCAGAAGACATTCTAATCCGATTTCTGCGCTCTGTGTTTGTTGTGGGAGTCCCCTTTGATAAGGTCACGGTCATTGACCCACTTTCCTCTGCTTGGGGTATACGGGTATATATTCCCTATAGTTTGTTGTAAACTAACTCTGGGAATTTATTGCCTTGCATCTGAGGAAGGATGAACGCATTTTCACACATTGTGCATATCTAATTAGATATGGGATTATTTTACAATAATGATAATAACTGTGGATGGCTGTGTCATCCGCTTATAACCTAATACATGAAATAATGGTTTTCGACATGAAATGTAATTATTCATGTATCGTTTAAATATCGTTACGATAGTTAATGTCCTTAGTCTATCTTGAACATTTAAAACACAACACAATTTACGAACCTGTAAATACATATTGATACATTCATTATTTGTTATTGAGTATCACTTACAATACGTATTACTAACATTTATACTGATTATATAGATTACAAATTTATATTCATTATTTAGGAACGATTAAGAATTCATTATGATTATAGATAACTTCGCTTTATACCACTCAGATTTGATTAATTAATCTTACATCATCGTGTGTCTATAAAAAGCTCGTTATAACATCTTTAGCAATTTATTGCTGCACATCCGATCGAACTTTTCGCATCATAAGTGTCCTTTCTATTGAAATTTTCATTAACATTGGTTATACACATGTAATTAATGTCATTAGACTGTCACATCGTGACTTAAGAACTCGATGTACAAAAAAAAAAATCTTTAAATTACACGCTAATAAGTTATACATCATATCGTTCAGCTAGTTGGACCGGTTTTTGCGGCACATTCACCCTATGCGTTGGCCCGTCCCCTGTAGTCCACTAGTCTAACTGCCGATGCAACTTTCGCTTTCCTTTGAGACTTGTACTTTCGTTCCGTAATACTTCTTCAACTTGACGTACATTAAATTTTCCTCTCACTTTGCCACTGCTATCGCACTCAGTGAGTTCGTATGTTGCGTCATTTTAATTTCGTACGTTAATCGTCATTCATTAATACTCATATCTATAATTATCTTACCTTGGTTTATGTATTATCACATAATCAATCATATTTAATGTATTTTATTCAATATTATCTAACCTAATTATTAAATTTTCAGACCTTAAAATCGTCTTCTTACCACGTGTTCATTTAATTTGTTCTTAACTTTCTATTTGTGGAGACATAGTTGTATGCCTTGTAGACCTTGTGCCGTTATTCACGCACGCGTTTTTGTTTGTAAATAGTGAGGGTGCTGACCTTGGGGTTTGCGCCGCACATTTACTCAACAGCCGGTTATTCGTCCCCGTTACTCTGGTATAATGTGCTGCCCTTCCGCCTCCAAGATTTATGACATGTCCCTTTCTTTCTCTCTGAGGGTGGGTAGAAGTTATGTCACACCGTCCTTTGCGACCACTTTCTCTAAGCCGACACGCTTTAAATTGCTTTTGTCGCCTCTTCCAAACTTGTCCACGGTTCCTTTCTTCGACATTCCTTTTACTACTCGTGTGCTCACGTAATAATATCTTGTTTTCTATATATTTAAGAATTCTTACCTCGAGCGCTTGGACTCGCCTTTCAGTACTGGTAGCACTTATAATATGCTTAAGTCGTCCAGTAAGATTTTTTCTCCTCCTTTTCCTCATAACATTTCTTGTCCAGGACGAATATGTATACGGACCTGGTAGGTTTTTCCGCTTCACATCATCCATGGCGTGCTTAAATTTGCATTCATTTTCATAACATGCAGTATCCATTTTAATATCGAACTTTCCTTTCATGTTCTTTATTAATGCACCTCGACTACTTAGTCGATGTACGCCTGTTCCACACGCTGGATACTTCATCGTTGGATTCACTGATGCAGCATCTATTCTTGTGCTATATAATTTGTACTTTTTATGCATTCTACTTGATAGTATTAAACTTTTATTATCTCTATCCATGTCTGGATAATCATCTTCCGACGTCATTAAATACAAAGAAACAAAATCATTTCTTTTCTTAATCCACCTGTTTCTCGGCTTACTACTGACACTTACGTTAGATCCCACAGTTGCTAATTTCTTAGTAGCTAACACGTCTGTGAAATCAACAGCGTTATCGTTATCTCGTACTTTCCGTACCTCTTCGTAACTTTTATTCACTTCTTCTTCCTGCTTCTTCTGGACTTCGTTTTTGTTGTTGTTCCATGTATTCGTATGTTCACGTATATCTGTGCGTAACAGCGTGAACTGCTCATTCTGCTTGTTAAAATGCTCGTCTAAATTTTTATTAAATTCTTTTCTAAACTCTATAAAATTTTCATTATTTTCTTCCTTTTGCTTCCTCATGAAGTCCATTAATGCGCGCAACGTCACCTCTTCCTGCGGTTGTTGTTGGGGCTCCTGTCCCCGCGCTCTGACGTCTGACGTCTCCTCGGTCATTTGTGAATAGGTTGGTGATTCCTCTCGTTCGACATCAGGTACACCCTGTTGGTTATTAATATCAAAATTCATGGAATCGGAACTACTGGTCGTCATTTTTGCAGCCTTACTCCGCGTTAACATTCAGTCCAACTAGCTTCACACTAATAATATTTGTTCTTACAACTAACATGAAATATAAATATATACGCTTATCCTATCTACTGCCTGCTCTTTGCCGTGCGATGGGCGCCAAATACAAAGATTCTAATTGGGGATTAATTATGCCAACAATAATTAATTAATTAATCTGTGATTGCCGAGCCCCACGTTCTTTGGGAGCCAAATACAAAGATATAAGGAGTTGATCCCTATTACGCCCCGTGTTCTGGAGCGTCAAATACAAAGATTATTAGGGATTAATTATTATGCTAACTGTGATTAATTAATTATGTAAATAAATAAAAAAAATAAAATAAACCTCCGCTCAACAGTCCGTTAAGGACCAAGGCGTACCGCGCGGCTTTTGTGTTAGTGTGACGGTGTATGGCTAGTACTACGCGCCACCAGCCGCTAGTTGCGGTATTCGCAGCCAGGAGGCGGCGCTGTTATCTCAGCGCCTACTCAGTTTGCCTCACGACGCTGAGTGCACGCCGTACGGAACCTCCGCCGGGAAATGAACCCGGGACCACGAGCGCATCAATCGCCCGCGTTAGCCACTAGACCACCTGGAGGCTCTAATTATGTAATTATACTAATTTGTAAAATGAGATCGTGTAATCACTCAATTAGGTTACTCATATCAACTGATTGAAGCTAAGTGATACGTTAGTTCTTTTATGTTAGCATAATTACTGCATTGAGACCTAATTATTGTATCAATTAATAAAACTACTATAAATCATTCAAGTGCCATTACT
The DNA here is from genome assembly GCA_034769895.1 of Magicicada septendecula. Taxonomy (NCBI): domain Eukaryota; kingdom Metazoa; phylum Arthropoda; class Insecta; order Hemiptera; family Cicadidae; genus Magicicada; species Magicicada septendecula. The sequence continues at coordinate 398,413,574 of CM068371.1, read as the reverse complement.
TTCTTGTTCTGAGGTAACTTTGACAATAATGAACGCATATATTCTGGATAAAATAAACACTTATTTATTAACATCATTAAATAAAGAGACTTCAATATATAAATATGGATGATTCCCTATAAATACATTCATAAAAAGAACACATGTATATATATCAAATCACAATGCGAATCCAATACGTTGTTTGCTGGAAAACATACACATACATATATATAATACAATCGATAATAGAAAAACACAAATAGTCAAACAATAAATCTTATACTAATGCGTCCATTGCTTGCCTCAGATGAATAGCGTTAATTATATTTATCATATTTAATTTAAATACTCAAGGGGTGTTTCTTGAAAAGAGACAGGACAGTAGAGTTCTTATGATAAGAATAGCATAAAGATTACTTGTAAGGCGATTTATCCGATATTTCCATCGGTGTAACTCCTTCTCGTTGGTGGTACAGATGTGTGAAGTTGCGTAGCTGTGATGTCACTAACACTCAACACACGCGGATCAGATTCACTCGCGCTGTGTGTATTTTCTGTTGATTCGGCTGTTACTGTTAGAGTTTATGAAATCGTGTCATGTGGGTAAGTTCATCATTAACTATGGTGTATATATCTGTCTGTCTATTGTTGAACTTCTTGTGTGTACATTAATGTATAGTGTCTTTGATACTGTGGTGTAATTGTTCCAAATTATATTGTATCGCTTCGCCGCACTGTACAACGTTACGATTTCGTTGTCCGGTAATACATTAACAATAGTTCTGCGCGTCGGTTATAGATGGAACTGCGATTGGTTAGTTCAGTTCTGAATTTGAGTATAATAAAGAACTCTAGAGTTATTAAGCACTGGCGTATGTCGCATGATTTAGTCGCTGTAGGTACACTATTACCGGATACACGCCGATATCGAAATGTTTAAGTCACTTAATTATATACCGCGTAGCAGAGTTTCAAAGTCCCACTGCTGTCCGTATGTTAATCGAACTGTATTAAGACTTAGAAGATTTAGTTCCGTGAAGACTGTTAAAGTATACGATTGAGAAGTTTATAAGAAGACTCTCGAAAATTGTATTAAGACTGTTGAAAATGTACGAAGGCTGTTTAAAAGTACGTGATTGAAAATATATGATGACTGTCGAAAATTATAAGAAGACTGTTCTCCCGCGTGCCCTGCAAACAGTTTTTATCAAGCATCGTTTACCACAATGCAATCTTCTGGAAGACACGCCTCAGGTCGAACATGATAGGACAGAAGAACTCCTACCCTTATGCAAGACTATCATTCTTCACTTCTCATTCGACGTTCCCGTTGCCATGATGACGACGGTCCTCTCCACCTGTTCTCTGGGTAGATGCTGGGTTGTGATTGGGTATCCTGTCTCCCCACAAGTTCGCGTCGAAAGCCTCCGTACTCTTTTCCTGGAACAGGAGCAATTTCTCGGCTGTCGATCAGGTCTTTGTCTAAGCGTACTCCGGACCCTGCTGCTTGTTCTCACGCGAACAATGTGTCGTATTTCGTTATTGTTTCACTATCCTTGACCCTTTTCCGTTAGCTATCCTGACGCAGCGTGTCGTCGTTTCCAAAACGGCACTCCTTCACCCTGTCGTAAATATCAGCTGTCGCCAGTAAGACGTTCCCCCGCTGTGCACAAGTTCGATTCCATTCTTTATCGATGTCAGTTCTCATACAGGGTAAATACCATTGTGTACTTACGCCCTTTCTTACTGCTGGTACACTTCAAATTAACCTTGCAGTGTGTCCGTCACAGTTTCTCCGTAAATTGGTACTTGACATAGTTTCTTTTATCTTGCATGTTGCAGGCTGTAAATCTCGGTTGAGTCGAGTCTGTCACGGCCAACCTTATTTCCCATTGTAAAGTTATGTGAAGCGTATTCGTATTGTCCGAAGCAAACGTTCAGTTGACACATCGTAAAACTGTTCTTTATTTATTGCTCGTGGCTCGTGTAGGGGTGTCTTGCTGTATGTAACGTCTTTTCGGTCATAATATTAAAAAATTTTAATTCTTGGTTGTTACATAGTCCCCAAATCGGATTGGATGTTGGATCAGCAGAAGACATTCTAATCCGATTTCTGCGCTCTGTGTTTGTTGTGGGAGTCCCCTTTGATAAGGTCACGGTCATTGACCCACTTTCCTCTGCTTGGGGTATACGGGTATATATTCCCTATAGTTTGTTGTAAACTAACTCTGGGAATTTATTGCCTTGCATCTGAGGAAGGATGAACGCATTTTCACACATTGTGCATATCTAATTAGATATGGGATTATTTTACAATAATGATAATAACTGTGGATGGCTGTGTCATCCGCTTATAACCTAATACATGAAATAATGGTTTTCGACATGAAATGTAATTATTCATGTATCGTTTAAATATCGTTACGATAGTTAATGTCCTTAGTCTATCTTGAACATTTAAAACACAACACAATTTACGAACCTGTAAATACATATTGATACATTCATTATTTGTTATTGAGTATCACTTACAATACGTATTACTAACATTTATACTGATTATATAGATTACAAATTTATATACATTATTTAGGAACGATTAAGAATTCATTATGATTATAGATAACTTCGCTTTATACCACTCAGATTTGATTAATTAATCTTACATCATCGTGTGTCTATAAAAAGCTCGTTATAACATCTTTAGCAATTTATTGCTGCACATCCGATCGAACTTTTCGCATCATAAGTGTCCTTTCTATTGAAATTTTCATTAACATTGGTTATACACATGTAATTAATGTCATTAGACTGTCACATCGTGACTTAAGAACTCCATGTACAAAAAAAAAAATCTTTAAATTACACGCTAATAAGTTATACATCATATCGTTCAGCTAGTTGGACCGGTTTTTGCGGCACATTCACCCTATGCGTTGGCCCGTCCCCTGTAGTCCACTAGTCTAACTGCCGATGCAACTTTCGCTTTCCTTTGAGACTTGTACTTTCGTTCCGTAATACTTCTTCAACTTGACGTACATTAAATTTTCCTCTCACTTTGCCACTGCTATCGCACTCAGTGAGTTCGTATGTTGCGTCATTTTAATTTCATACGTTAATCGTCATTCATTAATACTCATATCTATAATTATCTTACCTTGGTTTATGTATTATCACATAATCAATCATATTTAATGTATTTTATTCAATATTATCTAACCTAATTATTAAATTTTCAGACCTTAAAATCGTCTTCTTACCACGTGTTCATTTAATTTGTTCTTAACTTTCTATTTGTGGAGACATAGTTGTATGTCTTGTAGACCTTGTGCCGTTATTCACGCACGCGTTTTTGTTTGTAAATAGTGAGGGTGCTGACCTTGGGGTTTGCGCCGCACATTTACTCAACAGCCGGTTATTCGTCCCCGTTACTCTGGTATAATGTGCTGCCCTTCCGCCTCCAAGATTTATGACATGTCCCTTTCTTTCTCTCTGAGGGTGGGTAGAAGTTATGTCACACCGTCCTTTGCGACCACTTTCTCTAAGCCGACACGCTTTAAATTGCTTTTGTCGCCTCTTCCAAACTTGTCCACGGTTCCTTTCTTCGACATTCCTTTTACTACTCGTGTGCTCACGTAATAATATCTTGTTTTCTATATATTTAAGAATTCTTACCTCGAGCGCTTGGACTCGCCTTTCAGTACTGGTAGCACTTATAATATGCTTAAGTCGTCCAGTAAGATTTTTTCTCCTCCTTTTCCTCATAACATTTCTTGTCCAGGACGAATATGTATACGGACCTGGTAGGTTTTTCCGCTTCACATCATCCATGGCGTGCTTAAATTTGCATTCATTTTCATAACATGCAGTATCCATTTTAATATCGAACTTTCCTTTCATGTCCTTTATTAATGCACCTCGACTACTTAGTCGATGTACGCCTGTTCCACACGCTGGATACTTCATCGTTGGATTCACTGATGCAGCATCTATTCTTGTGCTATATAATTTGTACTTTTTATGCATTCTACTTGATAGTATTAAACTTTTATTATCTCTATCCATGTCTGGATAATCATCTTCCGACGTCATTAAATACAAAGAAACAAAATCATTTCTTTTCTTAATCCACCTGTTTCTCGGCTTACTACTGACACTTACGTTAGATCCCACAGTTGCTAATTTCTTAGTAGCTAACACGTCTGTGAAATCAACAGCGTTATCGTTATCTCGTACTTTCCGTACCTCTTCGTAACTTTTATTCACTTCTTCTTCCTGCTTCTTCTGGACTTCGTTTTTGTTGTTGTTCCATGTATTCGTATGTTCACGTATATCTGTGCGTAACAGCGTGAACTGCTCATTCTGCTTGTTAAAATGCTCGTCTAAATTTTTATTAAATTCTTTTCTAAACTCTATAAAATTTTCATTAATTTCTTCCTTTTGCTTCCTCATGAAGTCCATTAATGCGCGCAACGTCACCTCTTCCTGCGGTTGTTGTTGGGGCTCCTGTCCCCGCGCTCTGACGTCTGACGTCTCCTCGGTCATTTGTGAATAGGTTGGTGATTCCTCTCGTTCGACATCAGGTACACCCTGTTGGTTATTAATATCAAAATTCATGGAATCGGAACTACTGGTCGTCATTTTTGCAGCCTTACTCCGCGTTAACATTCAGTCCAACTAGCTTCACACTAATAATATTTGTTCTTACAACTAACATGAAATATAAATATATACGCTTATCCTATCTACTGCCTGCTCTTTGCCGTGCGATGGGCGCCAAATACAAAGATTCTAATTGGGGATTAATTATGCCAACAATAATTAATTAATTAATCTGTGATTGCCGAGCCCCACGTTCTTTGGGAGCCAAATACAAAGATATAAGGAGTTGATCCCTATTACGCCCCGTGTTCTGGAGCGTCAAATACAAAGATTATTAGGGATTAATTATTATGCTAACTGTGATTAATTAATTATGTAAATAAATAAATAAAATAAAATAAACCTCCGCTCAACAGTCCGTTAAGGACCAAGGCGTACCGCGCGGCTTTTGTGTTAGTGTGACGGTGTATGGCTAGTACTACGCGCCACCAGCCGCTAGTTGCGGTATTCGCAGCCAGGAGGCGGCGCTGTTATCTCAGCGCCTACTCAGTTTGCCTCACGACGCTGAGTGCACGCCGTACGGAACCTCCGCCGGGAAATGAACCCGGGACCACGAGCGCATCAATCGCCCGCGTTAGCCACTAGACCACCTGGAGGCTCTAATTATGTAATTATACTAATTTGTAAAATGAGATCGTGTAATCACTCAATTAGGTTACTCATATCAACTGATTGAAGCTAAGTGATACGTTAGTTCTTTTATGTTAGCATAATTACTGCATTGAGACCTAATTATTGTATCAATTAATAAAACTACTATAAATCATTCAAGTGCCATTACTTTCTTGTTCTGAGGTAACTTTGACAATAATGAACGCATATATTCTGGATAAAATAAACACTTATTTATTAACATCATTAAATAAAGAGACTTCAATATATAAATATGGATGATTCCCTATAAATACATTCATAAAAAGAACACATGTATATATATCAAATCACAATGCGAATCCAATACGTTGTTTGCTGGAAAACATACACATACATATATATAATACAATCGATATATAGAAAAACACAAATAGTCAAACAATAAATCTTATACTAATGCGTTCATTGCTTGCCTCAGATGAATAGCGTTAATTATATTTATCATATTTAATTTAAATACTCAAGGGGTGTTTCTTGAAAAGAGACAGGACAGTAGAGTTCTTATGATAAGAATAGCATAAAGATTACTTGTAAAGCGATTTATCCGATATTTCCATCGGTGTAACTCCTTCTCGTTGGTGGTCCAGATGTGTGAAGTTGCGTAGCTGTGATGTCACTAACACTCAACACACGCGGATCAGATTCACTCGCGCTGTGTGTATTTTCTGTTGATTCGGCTGTTACTGTTAGAGTTTATGAAATCGTGTCATGTGGGTAAGTTCATCATTAACTATGGTGTATATATCTGTCTGTCTATTGTTGAACTTCTTGTGTGTACATTAATGTATAGTGTCTTTGATACTGTGGTGTAATTGTTCCAAATTATATGATATCGCTTCGCCGCACTGTACAACGTTACGATTTCGTTGTCCGGTAATACATTAACAATAGTTCTGCGCGTCGGTTATTGATGGAACTGCGATTGGTTAGTTCAGTTCTGAATTTGAGTATAATAAAGAACTCTAGAGTTATTAAGCACTGGCGTATGTCGCATGATTTAGTCGCTGTAGGTACACTATTACCGGATACACGCCGATATCGAAATGTTTAAGTCACTTAATTATATACCGCGTAGCAGAGTTTCAAAGTCCCACTGCTGTCCGTATGTTAATCGAACTGTATTAAGACTTAGAAGATTTAGTTCCGTGAAGACTGTTAAAGTATACGATTGAGAAGTTTATAAGAAGACTCTCGAAAATTGTATTAAGACTGTTGAAAATGTACGAAGGCTGTTTAAAAGTACGTGATTGAAAATATATGATGACTGTCGAAAATTATAAGAAGACTGTTCTCCCGCGTGCCCTGCAAACAGTTTTTATCAAGCATCGTTTACCACAATGCAATCTTCTGGAAGACACGCCTCAGGTCGAACATGATAGGACAGAAGAACTCCTACCCTTATGCAAGACTATCATTCTTCACTTCTCATTCGACGTTCCCGTTGCCATGATGACGACGGTCCTCTCCACCTGTTCTCTGGGTAGATGCTGGGTTGTGATTGGGTATCCTGTCTCCCCACAAGTTCGCGTCGAAAGCCTCCGTACTCTTTTCCTGGAACAGGAGCAATTTCTCGGCTGTCGATCAGGTCTTTGTCTAAGCGTACTCCGGACCCTGCTGCTTGTTCTCACGCGAACAATGTGTCGTATTTCGTTATTGTTTCACTATCCTTGACCCTTTTCCGTTAGCTATCCTGACGCAGCGTGTCGTCGTTTCCAAAACGGCACTCCTTCACCCTGTCGTAAATATCAGCTGTCGCCAAAGTTCGATTCCATTCTTTATCGATGTCAGTTCTCATACAGGGTAAATACCATTGTGTACTTACGCCCTTTCTTACTGCTGGTACACTTCAAATTAACCTTGCAGTGTGTCCGTCACAGTTTCTCCGTAAATTGGTACTTGACATAGTTTCTTTTATCTTGCATGTTGCAGGCTGTAAATCTCGGTTGAGTCGAGTCTGTCACGGCCAACCTTATTTCGCATTGTAAAGTTATGTGAAGCGTATTCGTATTGTCCGAAGCAAACGTTCAGTTGACACATCGTAAAACTGTTCTTTATTTATTGCTCGTGGCTCGTGTAGGGGTGTCTTGCTGTATGTAACGTCTTTTCGGTCATAATATTAAAAAATTTTAATTCTTGGTTGTTACATAGTCCCCAAATCGGATTGGATGTTGGATCAGCAGAAGACATTCTAATCCGATTTCTGCGCTCTGTGTTTGTTGTGGGAGTCCCCTTTGATAAGGTCACGGTCATTGACCCACTTTCCTCTGCTTGGGGTATACGGGTATATATTCCCTATAGTTTGTTGTAAACTAACTCTGGGAATTTATTGCCTTGCATCTGAGGAAGGATGAACGCATTTTCACACATTGTGCATATCTAATTAGATATGGGATTATTTTACAATAATGATAATAACTGTGGATGGCTGTGTCATCCGCTTATAACCTAATACATGAAATAATGGTTTTCGACATGAAATGTAATTATTCATGTATCGTTTAAATATCGTTACGATAGTTAATGTCCTTAGTCTATCTTGAACATTTAAAACACAACACAATTTACGAACCTGTAAATACATATTGATACATTCATTATTTGTTATTGAGTATCACTTACAAAACGTATTACTAACATTTATACTGATTATATAGATTACAAATTTATATACATTATTTAGGAACGATTAAGAATTCATTTGAAATCATTATGATTATAGATAACTTCGCTTTATACCACTCAGATTTGATTAATTAATCTTACATCATCGTGTGTCTATAAAAAGCTCGTTATAACATCTTTAGCAATTTATTGCTGCACATCCGATCGAACTTTTCGCATCATAAGTGTCCTTTCTATTGAAATTTTCATTAACATTGGTTATACACATGTAATTAATGTCATTAGACTGTCACATCGTGACTTAAGAACTCTATGTACAAAAAAAAAAATCTTTAAATTACACGCTAATAAGTTATACATCATATCGTTCAGCTAGTTGGACCGGTTTTTGCGGCACATTCACCCTATGCGTTGGCCCGTCCCCTGTAGTCCACTAGTCTAACTGCCGATGCAACTTTCGCTTTCCTTTGAGACTTGTACTTTCGTTCCGTAATACTTCTTCAACTTGACGTACATTAAATTTTCCTCTCACTTTGCCACTGCTATCGCACTCAGTGAGTTCGTATGTTGCGTCATTTTAATTTCATACGTTAATCGTCATTCATTAATACTCATATCTATAATTATCTTACCTTGGTTTATGTATTATCACATAATCAATCATATTTAATGTATTTTATTCAATATTATCTAACCTAATTATTAAATTTTCAGACCTTAAAATCGTCTTCTTACCACGTGTTCATTTAATTTGTTCTTACCTTTCTATTTGTGGAGACATAGTTGTATGTCTTGTAGACCTTGTGCCGTTATTCACGCACGCGTTTTTGTTTGTAAATAGTGAGGGTGCTGACCTTGGGGTTTGCGCCGCACATTTACTCAACAGCCGGTTATTCGTCCCCGTTACTCTGGTATAATGTGCTGCCCTTCCGCCTCCAAGATTTATGACATGTCCCTTTCTTTCTCTCTGAGGGTGGGTAGAAGTTATGTCACACCGTCCTTTGCGACCACTTTCTCTAAGCCGACACGCTTTAAATTGCTTTTGTCGCCTCTTCCAAACTTGTCCACGGTTCCTTTCTTCGACATTCCTTTTACTACTCGTGTGCTCACGTAATAATATCATGTTTTCTATATATTTAAGAATTCTTACCTCGAGCGCTTGGACTCGCCTTTCAGTACTGGTAGCACTTATAATATGCTTAAGTCGTCCAGTAAGATTTTTTCTCCTCCTTTTCCTCATAACATTTCTTGTCCAGGACGAATATGTATACGGACCTGGTAGGTTTTTCCGCTTCACATCATCCATGGCTTGCTTAAATTTGCATTCATTTTCATAACATGCAGTATTCATTTTAATATCGAACTTTCCTTTCATGTTCTTTATTAATGCACCTCGACTACTTAGTCGATGTATGCCTGTTCCACACGCTGGATACTTCATCGTTGGATTCACTGATGCAGCATCTATTCTTGTGCTATATAATTTGTACTTTTTAGCATTCTACTTGATAGTATTAAACTTTTATTATCTCTATCCATGTCTGGATAATCATCTTCCGACGTCATTAAATACAAAGAAACAAAATCATTTCTTTTCTTAATCCACCTGTTTCTCGGCTTACTACTGACACTTACGTTAGATCCCACAGTTGCTAATTTCTTAGTAGCTAACACGTCTGTGAAATCAACAGCGTTATCGTTATCTCGTACTTTCCGTACCTCTTCGTAACTTTTATTCACTTCTTCTTCCTGCTTCTTCTGGACTTCGTTTTTGTTGTTGTTCCATGTATTCGTATGTTCACGTATATCTGTGCGTAACAGCGTGAACTGCTCATTCTGCTTGTTAAAATGCTCGTCTAAATTTTTATTAAATTCTTTTCTAAACTCTATAAAATTTTCATTAATTTCTTCCTTTTGCTTCCTCATGAAGTCCATTAATGCGCGCAACGTCACCTCTTCCTGCGGTTGTTGTTGGGGCTCCTGTCCCCGCGCTCTGACGTCTGACGTCTCCTCGGTCATTTGTGAATAGGTTGGTGATTCCTCTCGTTCTACATCAGGTACACCCTGTTGGTTATTAATATCAAAATTCATGGAATCGGAACTACTGGTCGTCATTTTTGCAGCCTTACTCCGCGTTAACATTCAGTCCAACTAGCTTCACACTAATATAATATTTGTTCTTACAACTAACATGAAATATAAATATATTCGCTTATCCTATCTACTGCCTGCTCTTTGCCGTGCGATGGGCGCCAAATACAAAGATTCTAATTGGGGATTAATTATGCCAACAATAATTAATTAATTAATCTGTGATTGCCGAGCCCCACGTTCTTTGGGAGCCAAATACAAAGATATAAGGAGTTGATCCCTATTACGCCCCGTGTTCTGGAGCGTCAAATACAAAGATTATTAGGGATTAATTATTATGCTAACTGTGATTAATTAATTATGTAAATAAATAAAAAAAATAAAATAAACCTCCGCTCAACAGTCCGTTAAGGACCAAGGCGTACCGCGCGGCTTTTGTGTTAGTGTGACGGTGTATGGCTAGTACTACGCGCCACCAGCCGCAAGTTGCGGTATTCGCAGCCAGGAGGCGGCGCTGTTATCTCAGCGCCTACTCAGTTTGCCTCACGACGCTGTGTGCACGCCGTACGGAACCTCCGCCGGGAAATGAACCCGGGACCACGAGCGCATCAATCGCCCGCGTTAGCCACTAGACCACCTGGAGGCTCTAATTATGTAATTATACTAATTTGTAAAATGAGATCGTGTAATCACTCAATTAGGTTACTCATATCAACTGATTGAAGCTAAGTGATACGTTAGTTCTTTTATGTTAGCATAATTACTGCATTGAGACCTAATTATTGTATCAATTAATAAAACTACTATAAATCATTCAAGTGCCATTACTTTCTTGTTCTGACGTAACTTTGACAATAATGAACGCATATATTCTGGATAAAATAAACACTTATTTATTAACATCATTAAATAAAGAGACTTCAATATATAAATATGGATGATTCCCTATAAATACATTCATAAAAAGAACACATGTATATATATCAAATCACAGTGCGAACCCAATACGTTGTTTGCTGGAAAACATACACATACATATATATAATACAATCGATAATAGAAAAACACAAATAGTCAAACAATAAATCTTATACTAATGCGTTCATTGCTTGCCTCAGATGAATAGCGTTAATTATATTTATCATATTTAATTTAAATACTCAAGGGGTGTTTCTTGAAAAGAGACAGGACAGTAGAGTTCTTATGATAAGAATAGCATAAAGATTACTTGTAAAGCGATTTATCCGATATTTCCATCGGTGTAACTCCTTCTCGTTGGTGGTCCAGATGTGTGAAGTTGCGTAGCTGTGATGTCACTAACACTCAACACACGCGGATCAGATTCACTCGCGCTGTGTGTATTTTCTGTTGATTCGGCTGTTACTGTTAGAGTTTATGAAATCATGTGTCATGTGGGTAAGTTCATCATTAACTATGGTGTATATATCTGTCTGTCTATTGTTGAACTTCTTGTGTGTACATTAATGTATAGTGTCTTTGATACTGTGGTGTAATTGTTCCAAATTATATTGTATCGCTTCGCCGCACTGTACAACGTTACGATTTCGTTGTCCGGTAATACATTAACAATAGTTCTGCGCGTCGGCTATAGATGGAACTGCGATTGGTTAGTTCAGTTCTGAATTTGAGTATAATAAAGAACTCTATAGTGTTATTAAGCACTGGCGTATGTCGCATGATTTAGTCGCTGTAGGTACACTATTACCGGATACACGCCGATATCGAAATGTTTAAGTCACTTAATTATATACCGCGTAGCAGAGTTTCAAAGTCCCACTGCTGTCCGTATGTTAATCGAACTGTATTAAGACTTAGAAGATTTAGTTCCGTGAAGACTGTTAAAGTATACGATTGAGAAATTTATAAGAAGACTCTCGAAAATTGTATTAAGACTGTTGAAAATGTACGAAGGCTGTTTAAAAGTACGTGATTGAAAATATATGATGACTGTCGAAAATTATAAGAAGACTGTTCTCCCGCGTGCTCTGCAAACAGTTTTTATCAAGCATCGTTTACCACAATGCAATCTTCTGGAAGACACGCCTCAGGTCGAACATGATAGGACAGAAGAACTCCTACCCTTATGCAAGACTATCATTCTTCACTTCTCATTCGACGTTCCCGTTGCCATGATGACGACGGTCCTCTCCACCTGTTCTCTGGGTAGATGCTGGGTTGTGATTGGGTATCCTGTCTCCCCACAAGTTCGCGTCGAAAGCCTCCGTACTCTTTTCCTGGAACAGGAGCAATTTCTCGGCTGTCGATCAGGTCTTTGTCTAAGCGTACTCCGGACCCTGCTGCTTGTTCTCACGCGAACAATGTGTCGTATTTCGTTATTGTTTCACTATCCTTGACCCTTTTCCGTTAGCTATCCTGTCGCAGCGTGTCATCGTTTCCAAAACGGCACTCCTTCACCCTGTCGTAAATATCAGCTGTCGCCAGTAAGACGTTCCCCCGCTGTGCACAAGTTCGATTCCATTCTTTATCGATGTCAGTTCTCATACAGGGTAAATACCATTGTGTACTTACGCCCTTTCTTACTGCTGGTACACTTCAAATTAACCTTGCAGTGTGTCCGTCACAGTTTCTCCGTAAATTGGTACTTGACATAGTTTCTTTTATCTTGCATGTTGCAGGCTGTAAATCTCGGTTGAGTCGAGTCTGTCACGGCCAACCTTATTTGCCATTGTAAAGTTATGTGAAGCGTATTCGTATTGTCCGAAGCAAACGTTCAGTTGACACATCGTGAAACTGTTCTTTATTTATTGCTCGTGGCTCGTGTATTGGTGTCTTGCTGTATGTAACGTCTTTTCGGTCATAATATTAAAAAATTTTAATTCTTGGTTGTTACATAGTCCCCAAATCGGATTGGATGTTGGATCAGCAGAAGACATTCTAATCCGATTTCTGCGCTCTGTGTTTGTTGTGGGAGTCCCCTTTGATAAGGTCACGGTCATTGACCCACTTTCCTCTGCTTGGGGTATACGGGTATATATTCCCTATATTTTGTTGTAAACTAACTCTGGGAATTTATTGCCTTGCATCTGAGGAAGGATGAACGCATTTTCACACATTGTGCATATCTAATTAGATATGGAATTATTTTACAATAATGATAATAACTGTGGATGGCTGTGTCATCCGCTTATAACCTAATACATGAAATAATGGTTTTCGACATGAAATGTAATTATTCATGTATCGTTTAAATATCGTTACGATAGTTAATGTCCTTAGTCTATCTTGAACATTTAAAACACAACACAATTTACGAACCTGTAAATACATATTGATACATTCATTATTTGTTATTGAGTATCACTTACAATACGTATTACTAACATTTATACTGATTATATAGATTACAAATTTATATACATTATTTAGGAACGATTAAGAATTCATTTGAAATCATTATGATTATAGATAACTTCGCTTTATACCACTCAGATTTGATTAATTAATCTTACATCATCGTGTGTCTATAAAAAGCTCGTTATAACATCTTTAGCAATTTATTGCTGCACATCCGATCGAACTTTTCGCATCATAAGTGTCCTTTCTATTGAAATTTTCATTAACATTGGTTATACACATGTAATTAATGTCATTAGACTGTCACATCGTGACTTAAGAACTCCATGTACAAAAAAAAAATCTTTAAATTACACGCTAGTAAGTTATACATCATATCGTTCAGCTAGTTGGACCGGTTTTTGCGGCACATTCACCCTATGCGTTGGCCCGTCCCCTGTAGTCCACTAGTCTAACTGCCGATGCAACTTTCGCTTTCCTTTGAGACTTGTACTTTCGTTCCGTAATACTTCTTCAACTTGACGTACATTAAATTTTCCTCTCACTTTGCCACTGCTATCGCACTCAGTGAGTTCGTATGTTGCGTCATTTTAATTTCATACGTTAATCGTCATTCATTAATACTCATATCTATAATTATCTTACCTTGGTTTATGTATTATCACATAATCAATCATATTTAATGTATTTTATTCAATATTATCTAACCTAATTATTAAATTTTCAGACCTTAAAATCGTCTTCTTACCACGTGTTCATTTAATTTGTTCTTACCTTTCTATTTGTGGAGACATAGTTGTATGTCTTGTAGACCTTGTGCCGTTATTCACGCACGCGTTTTTGTTTGTAAATAGTGAGGGTGCTGACCTTGGAGTTTGCGCCGCACATTTACTCAACAGCCGGTTATTCGTCCCCGTTACTCTGGTATAATGTGCTGCCCTTCCGCCTCCAAGATTTATGACATGTCCCTTTCTTTCTCTCTGAGGGTGGGTAGAAGTTATGTCACACCGTCCTTTGCGACCACTTTCTCTAAGCCGACACGCTTTAAATTGCTTTTGTCGCCTCTTCCAAACTTGTCCACGGTTCCTTTCTTCGACATTCCTTTTACTACTCGTGTGCTCACGTAATAATATCATGTTTTCTATATATTTAAGAATTCTTACCTCGAGCGCTTGGACTCGCCTTTCAGTACTGGTAGCACTTATAATATGCTTAAGTCGTCCAGTAAGATTTTTTCTCCTCCTTTTCCTCATAACATTTCTTGTCCAGGGCGAATATGTATACGGACCTGGTAGGTTTTTCCGCTTCACATCATCCATGGCTTGCTTAAATTTGCATTCATTTTCATAACATGCAGTATTCATTTTAATATCGAACTTTCCTTTCATGTTCTTTATTAATGCACCTCGACTACTTAGTCGATGTATGCCTGTTCCACACGCTGGATACTTCATCGTTGGATTCACTGATGCAGCATCTATTCTTGTGCTATATAATTTGTACTTTTTATGCATTCTACTTGATAGTATTAAACTTTTATTATCTCTATCCATGTCTGGATAATCATCTTCCGACGTCATTAAATACAAAGAAACAAAATCATTTCTTTTCTTAATCCACCTGTTTCTCGGCTTACTACTGACACTTACGTTAGATCCCACAGTTGCTAATTTCTTAGTAGCTAACACGTCTGTGAAATCAACAGCGTTATCGTTATCTCGTACTTTCCGTACCTCTTCGTAACTTTTATTCACTTCTTCTTCCTGCTTCTTCTGGACTTCGTTTTTGTTGTTGTTCCATGTATTCGTATGTTCACGTATATCTGTGCGTAACAGCGTGAACTGCTCATTCTGCTTGTTAAAATGCTCGTCTAAATTTTTATTAAATTCTTTTCTAAACTCTATAAAATTTTCATTATTTTCTTCCTTTTGCTTCCTCATGAAGTCCATTAATGCGCGCAACGTCACCTCTTCCTGCGGTTGTTGTTGGGGCTCCTGTCCCCGCGCTCTGACGTCTGACGTCTCCTCGGTCATTTGTGAATAGGTTGGTGATTCCTCTCGTTCGACATCAGGTACACCCTGTTGGTTATTAATATCGAAATTCATGGAATCGGAACTACTGGTCGTCATTTTTGCAGCCTTACTCCGCGTTAACATTCAGTCCAACTAGCTTCACACTAATAATATTTGTTCTTACAACTAACATGAAATATAAATATATACGCTTATCCTATCTACTGCCTGCTCTTTGCCGTGCGATGGGCGCCAAATACAAAGATTCTAATTGGGGATTAATTATGCCAACAATAATTAATTAATTAATCTGTGATTGCCGAGCCCCACGTTCTTTGGGAGCCAAATACAAAGATATAAGGAGTTGATCCCTATTACGCCCCGTGTTCTGGAGCATCAAATACAAAGATTATTAGGGATTAATTATTATGCTAACTGTGATTAATTAATTATGTAAATAAATAAAAAAAATAAAATAAACCTCCGCTCAACAGTCCGTTAAGGACCAAGGCGTACCGTGCGGCTTTTGTGTTAGTGTGACGGTGTATGGCTAGTACTACGCGCCACCAGCCGCTAGTTGCGGTATTCGCAGCCAGGAGGCGGCGCTGTTATCTCAGCGCCTACTCAGTTTGCCTCACGACGCTGTGTGCACGCCGTACGGAACCTCCGCCGGGAAATGAACCCGGGACCACGAGCGCATCAATCGCCCGCGTTAGCCACTAGTCCACCTGGAGGCTCTAATTATGTAATTATACTAATTTGTAAAATGAGATCGTGTAATCACTCAATTAGGTTACTCATATCAACTGATTGAAGCTAAGTGATACGTTAGTTCTTTTATGTTAGCATAATTACTGCATTGAGACCTAATTATTGTATCAATTAATAAAACTACTATAAATCATTCAAGTGCCATTACTTTCTTGTTCTGAGGTAACTTTGACAATAATGAACGCATATATTCTGGATAAAATAAACACTTATTTATTAACATCATTAAATAAAGAGACTTTAATATATAAATATGGATGATTCCCTATAAATACATTCATAAAAAGAACACATGTATATATATCAAATCACAATGCGAATCCAATACGTTGTTTGCTGGAAAACATACACATACATATATATAATACAATCGATATATAGAAAAACACAAATAGTCAAACAATAAATCTTATACTAATGCGTTCATTGCTTGCCTCAGATGAATAGCGTTAATTATATTTATCATATTTAATTTAAATACTCAAGGGGTGTTTCTTGAAAAGAGACAGGACAGTAGAGTTCTTATGATAAGAATAGCATAAAGATTACTTGTAAAGCGATTTATCCGATATTTCCATCGGTGTAACTCCTTCTCGTTGGTGGTCCAGATGTGTGAAGTTGCGTAGCTGTGATGTCACTAACACTCAACACACGCGGATCAGATTCACTCGCGCTGTGTGTATTTTCTGTTGATTCGGCTGTTACTGTTAGAGTTTATGAAATCGTGTCGTGTGGGTAAGTTCATCATTAACTATGGTGTATATATCTGTCTGTCTATTGTTGAACTTCTTGTGTGTACATTAATGTATAGTGTCTTTGATACTGTGGTGTAATTGTTCCAAATTATATTGTATCGCTTCGCCGCACTGTACAACGTTACGATTTCGTTGTCCGGCAATACATTAACAATAGTTCTGCGCGTCGGTTATAGATGGAACTGCGATTGGTTAGTTCAGTTCTGAATTTGAGTATAATAAAGAACTCTAGAGTTATTAAGCACTGGCGTATGTCGCATGATTTAGTCGCTGTAGGTACACTATTACCGGATACACGCCGATATCGAAATGTTTAAGTCACTTAATTATATACCGCGTAGCAGAGTTTCAAAGTCCCACTGCTGTCCGTATGTTAATCGAACTGTATTAAGACTTAGAAGATTTAGTTCCGTGAAGACTGTTAAAGTATACGATTGAGAAATTTATAAGAAGACTCTCGAAAATTGTATTAAGACTGTTGAAAATGTACGAAGGCTGTTTAAAAGTACGTGATTGAAAATATATGATGACTGTCGAAAATTATAAGAAGACTGTTCTCCCGCGTGCTCTGCAAACAGTTTTTATCAAGCATCGTTTACCACAATGCAATCTTCTGAAAGACACGCCTCAGGTCGAACATGATAGGACAGAAGAACTCCTACCCTTATGCAAGACTATCATTCTTCACTTCTCATTCGACGTTCCCGTTGCCATGATGACGACGGTCCTCTCCACCTGTTCTCTGGGTAGATGCTGGGTTGTGATTGGGTATCCTGTCTCCCCACAAGTTCGCGTCGAAAGCCTCCGTACTCTTTTCCTGGAACAGGAGCAATTTCTCGGCTGTCGATCAGGTCTTTGTCTAAGCGTACTCCGGACCCTGCTGCTTGTTCTCACGCGAACAATGTGTCGTATTTCGTTATTGTTTCACTATCCTTGACCCTTTTCCGTTAGCTATCCTGACGCAGCGTGTCGTCGTTTCCAAAACGGCACTCCTTCACCCTGTCGTAAATATCAGTTGTCGCCAGTAAGACGTTCCCCCGCTGTGCACAAGTTCGATTCCATTCTTTAGATATCGATGTCAGTTCTCATACAGGGTAAATACCATTGTGTACTTACGCCCTTTCTTACTGCTGGTACACTTCAAATTAACCTTGCAGTGTGTCCGTCACAGTTTCTCCGTAAATTGGTACTTGACATAGTTTCTTTTATCTTGCATGTTGCAGGCTGTAAATCTCGGTTGAGTCGAGTCTGTCACGGCCAACCTTATTTCCCATTGTAAAGTTATGTGAAGCGTATTCGTATTGTCCGAAGCAAACGTTCAGTTGACACATTGTAAAACTGTTCTTTATTTATTGCTAGTGGCTCGTGTAGGGGTGTCTTGCTGTATGTAACGTCTTTTCGGTCATAATATTAAAAAATTTTAATTCTTGGTTGTTACACAGTGTTACACAAAATGAGCTAATTGAATGCTATGCAGAAGAAATTCTCAGCCGGATTATCCCAAAAGTTCAGGCTGCAAAATTTTATAGCGTAATGTTTGATGAAACAACAGACATTTCTAATATCTCTCAGCTGGCTTTAATTTTGCGGTATACAGATGGCGAACGCATTTTTGAATCCTTTCTTAAATTTATTGATGTGCGTGCTGAAGATCATCATGACGGCAATGACAACACTGAGCCAATAATATCTGGTTTTAAGATAGGAAGAATTGTCATTGAAGAATTACAGAGAATCTTCAACTTGGATCTAAAAAAATGCGTCGGAATAACGACAGGCGGTTGTTCAGCTATGGTTTCTGAAGTTTGTGGAGCAGTTAAAACTGCACAAGAAGAAGCAATTAATGCGGTTTTCTCACTTTGTCAATATCGCAAACATCTAAAGTGAAAAGTATTCAGAATGCGGTAGATACAATGACAGAAACGATATCCTTTTTAGGTGCATCATCTAAACGATCTGTACCTATAAAGAAAATACTTGGTCACAAGCTTAGTGGGCTTTGTGAAACGAGGTGGTTAGAGCGCCATGATGGTGTATTGCAGTTTAGAGAATCTCTACCTCTAATCATAAAAGCACTGGAAAGTATGTGTTCTTGGAAAGATCCACAAACAAGGGTAAAAGCTCGAGGCCTGAAGACATCTCTTCTTGACGCTGAAACTGTAGTAGCGATTGTGTGTTTGTCAGATATATAAACTTGTACTCAGCAAGCAAGTTACTTTTTTCAAAAAATTCAACTTGACTTAAAATCTGCTCAGGATATGACTCGAGATACCTTAACGAAATTGATTCGTCGTCGTGAAAAATGTACAGATGTATGTGCTACTATCTTTGAAGAAATACGTAGATTAGCTGATGATTTAGATATTGAAATTAAAGTACCACGTACAGCAGCTATACAGAAGCACAGAGAAAATTATCCATGTCAAGATCCCCTTACTTACTTCAGACAGTCAATTTATATACCAGTCTTGGAAAATGTCATAGAAGTCATTAAAACACGTTTTCCTGAAGAAACATTAAATTTGTTTAGCTTATAGATTTTGTTTCCAGAATTGAAATAAACCGATCATCATAAAGAGAAAATCAACTATACTGCGGAGAAATATTCTTCATTTTTCAACAAATCAAAGGGAATTGTGGCAAAAAAACTTGCTTCTGAATTGGAATCATGGTCTTTGAAATGGGAAAAAGAGCCTAATATTGGACCTCGTAGTGCTCTCGATTTACTAAATAAGTGTGATAAGGATATTTATCCAATTATCCAAATTCTTTTAAGAATATTAATTACACTTCCCATTTCAAATGCTTCAGCTGAAAGGACGTTTTCTACTCTAAGAAGATTGAAATCATGGCTTAGAAACACAATGTCAGAAGACCGCCTTAATGGATTGGCTTTGCTAAATATTTATTATGATCTTGAAGTAGATCCAGAAGATATTATTAATAGATATGCTAAAAAACGCAATCATCGCATAGAATTTGTAATTTAATTATGCTTTAATAAAATATTACTAAATAAATTAATTACGAATTTAATGTCTTTTATTTAAGAAATTTTTTTACATTATTCCACTTTTCTAAGTGATGGCGAACACATACACACACAAAAACTATACACATATATAGTGTTACAACACAAATAAGCCATCCAAATACCAGGGATGAAAAAGATGATTCTGAATATAAAATAATACTTCATATAAAATAAAAAGACAATGACACGACAAACGACGACATGACCTAACCCAAGTGATTGACCCAACAACAGGAAACAAAAGAAGAAGGGAACCACAAAAAACAAACGAGAATAAAACCAAATGAAAAGAATAAAGGGATTGACCCAAACCAAATGAAAAAGGGAAAAACCGAAACCAAACAAAACTGAAACAAATTAAAGGAATTGAATGACTCAATGCAACATATTGAAATGAACCCAAAGGAGAAGGTGGAAAACCAAGGTATTAACCAGATACAATGAAAATGAAGAAGGAGGGAAATGAAAAAGAAACAAACCCAAGATAAAGGGAAATAAATAAAAATGAAAACAAATGATAAGACACAAACAAGTAATAAAGAATATGAGCAGGAGAAATGATACACTCAAATGTAATATTGGAAAAAAGACCAATAATTAACCTAAGTAAAAAAGTAAATATTATTATCAATTAATGGATAAAAAAGTAAATGACAATTGAAAGAAACCCAATTAAATAATGTTAAATATAAAAAAGCAAACTAACCCACAAATTAGAATTAGATGTAATGATAAAATATAAAGACATAAAATTGTTAATATTATTAATGATATTTGTAATGAAAGAGATAGTAGTGAGATAGTAATTAGAGGGATTACCCATTTAGAAACACTTAAAAAACAAAAACATTTGTGAAGTGCAAAATGAAGGTGTAAAAACCCCAAAGTATAGTGATAAAGAAAAAACACTAAATAAATTATAATATACAATAAATAATTTAAAAGTGAAGGTGATGATTAAATGAGAATAATGTAATATAAAGAAGGTTAATATAGTGAAAAATAGTGAATGATAAAATCATAAACACTTAATAGATCCAAAGGAAACACTAAATGATTAAAAGTGAAGAATAGTAGTAATTAAGAATAGTAGTAAGGGTAAACAGTTAATTAAGGTATAATGAACGCTGAAAAGTGATGAAGACAGTATTAGTTAAGAAAGAATGTTATTGTTAAATTTAATTGAATGCAGTTATAATTAAAAGGGAGAATACCCTGAAAGAGAAAACAGATAGTGTTACCATGGAGGGAAGTAAAGATTGTTTAAAAATGAAGGAGTTAAAACAAATCAATAAACACCCAAGTTATAAGAGATCATTATTAAAGTAAGTTCATAAAAAGTGATGTTGTTTATCACCCAAAAATGATATCAAATGAGATGAACTGTAAACAAATATTATCAAATAATAGTTAAATAATTATTTAAGCAAGTTTATGAATAGGATATGGCTGGAAGAATTATACAGACCATAGGTCTAGATGTTGTGTTTACTGTGATCAAAAAATAGTAAATAATAGCCACATTGTTATTATTGGCAAATTAAATAAGTAAGAAAGTTAAGAAATGTATGACTTAGAAAACGAGGAAACCAGATAGTAAACAATTAGCAATTCATAATGTATAAAACAATAGTGACATAATAATAACACATAAACCGACCCAAAACACAACAATAAATAACACAACCAATTATAATAACAAAATAAAGCCCATTAGGCTAAAATGAGATGTAATTTGAATGAAAGATTCAAATACCATAATGGCTACTTAGGCCTATGAAAATGCCTAACTGTCAAAAACAAACAACTACAAATTATAACAAATTAACAAAGAAACTAGCTAATCTAAGGTGAACAAAAAACCAAGGATAATTTGTAAATCATAATAAAAGCAAAATATTAGAATAAGGATTTAAATTAGAAGAGAAATGTAATTAGCAAATATGAAAATAATTGTAAAATCATAAAACATAAAATAATCCAACCTTAATGGATATCAAATTAATCTATGAAAGGAAATACATACTATAGTGACAATATTTAATACTTAGGAGGGAAGATAGAGGAATAACAGCAATCAGAAGATATACTAGGATTTTGAAAAGAATTCAAATTTTGATAACAATGGATTTATGTCAATCTAAGCCAATCAAATTTAATTGGTAACCATAGAAACGAACGTTGGTGGCGAAAATTCCCGTTGAATATCGTTACTCGTAAAGCGTCACTTTAACAGAACAGAAGCCGAATTTTGGAAGACCCATTTTTAATCAAAAAATGAAAAAACAGTGAATAAAATTCAAAACCATGAGTGAATAAGAATCAGACGAACCATTGGAGCAGTTAACTAAAGGCCAAGGACCATATTACCAGGAAAATAAAAGAAAAATGTGACCACATCCTATATGAAAAGGACGCCAGACCTACTTAAGTCCAAAGATCAATGAAAATATAAAATATTGCAGCCCAATCTTCTTCCGACTCAATGAATGATAACACCAAGTCATCTGATGTGTTAAGTACCCTTGAATTACCTTAATTCCAAAAATAAAATCACTTTAAATTTTACTAAAAGTAATTTGATCTCTCACTATAATCCAAATATTCTCTTTCAAAGATTAATTAAGAAAAATAAACACACTGAAAATTTGTTAACATAAAATATAACCTATTGTTTGAATATGAACTTTCGAAACATTTAACGACACTACAGAACAGATTGTAACCACACACCTTATTATTTATGTACACTTAGAATAAGGTAAAGTACTTTTATTGTAATCATAGGAATTCTTTGCCTTGTAATCAAAAGAATCCCCGATTTTGGAACGAAATTAATTATAATAACTTAACCGTTTAGCAGCCATGCTGATGTGAACACATCGTTACCATAATCGATTCGTCATCCTGAGAATTATTGTTTCATGTAAAAAGTCGGTGCAAATTTGTTAATCAACCATTATAATTTAATTGTCAAATTGAAAATTTTACTTATCAAACATTAAAATAGCTAGTACAGGGGGTAACCGTTATTATTATTTCATAGGGAGTGTATTGTATTACTTGTGTTTATTTATGAAAGCTAGATTTGACGACCAGCGCTCAAGTTGCAATTCGTACAACTACCTACACGATTCAGTAGGCTGAACGAGCGGGAATTACTTGAACTCCCCGACCGTTATAGCTGAGAACACCCTATTAAGATAGTAATTTTTAAGTTTAATTGTTTTAATAAACAATTTGGCACCACCCGGGATTAACACACCCCTATTCAAGAACAGTTAAGGTTACTGCTGTATTGTACTGGTAATTACAGCAACGCTACGGACATCGTTAGCGCAAAATAGATGTAACGACCCCAGTGCGAGATGAACGCACTAACACAGACAGTACCATATACACGTCTTTTACAGAGACGACTCGAGCTCTTCGTTGGCTTCCATCGATTGGTTCCATCCATTCGATTGGCTTCCATCGCGGGGCTTAAATAAGACGTAGCGGCCACCATAAACTTTGTTACAGATTGGTGACCAACCGGTGAGGCTTTAAAAGAAGACTAGCGGTGATTATGAGGAGACATTCCATGGTTACAAGATACCAAACAAGGAAAGGAACCGAAGGTGAAGATCAAGAAGAGATGGAAGAAATTGAAGAAATGATCGGGGAATTGTTCGAAGAGGATCCCCAGGAGGACCAACCAGAAAATCCAACACTACCAGAACCAGAAATGGAAGGAACAGTTGGGGACCAACCAAGTAAATTCACTCAGAAGGAGGAACTGAGCCTGCAAGATTTAATGAACTTTATAGGAGAAACTTCAAGGAAAGACAAGGAAGAAGCAAAAGAACTAAGAAGGCAAGACAAGGAAGAAGCAAAAGAACAAAGGAAGGAAGACAGGGAATTTTTAAACGAAACATTCGACAGGTGTTTCAGAAAGCTAAGAGAGACAATACATCATGGTTTCAAACCATTGAATGAAACACTAGACATCACTTCTGAAGGTAGTAAGGAGATGGAAATTGTAGAAGAATCAAGTGTATTGTTTTCTGAAAATAAAGGTAACAATAACACCGAGAAAATCAAGCGCACAAAAACCAACCGTAGAAGAATAAAGCAGAATCGAATAATTAAGAAGATGAAGAAAACAAGGGAGATAGGAATATATATATATATAAAGAAACTAATACAAACACGAGAAGAAGTGGTGATGATGAAACATGGACTAATTGATGTGTTTAATTTACCCATTACTGACCAAAGCAAATACATGAAATATAAAGACTGTAGGAGGACCTTAAAAGCAATTATAGAGGGAATTCACAACAAACCAGCGGAGGAAAACTTCAGCAAATCGATATGTAAATGGAAGATACAAGAAATAGAAGGGACTCTCAACAAAACAGTGTGTCACAAATTAAGGAGGTCACTAAAACACTGGAGCACACCAGAATTAGAAATGCTGAATAAAAAACCAATGATAACATCAATGATGGAGGTAAGAATAACTTCTCTGAATAATGAACTACATAATAAAATGATGGAAGCAGTCATGGATACCAATGAACATATGATAGTAGAGGAATTGTGGTACAAAATAGAAGATACCTATTTCACAAGAACGAAAATAGTTCTACACACCGAGGTTATCCGAACCACATGTGCAGAGGAAATGATGGACCATGGGTAAACAAAATGCTGATGAACACAGAGAAATGGGACTGATTTTCAAGATAATGACCAAGGAAACCAATGGAAAGGAAGGAGTATTAAATTAAATTAAACCAATTAATAATAACCAAAACAAGAATTGACAAGAAATGACTAAACGACTAAGACGAATTAAATGAGAACTAATAAATCATAATAAATAAATTTAAAAACGTTAACCAGAATAAATGTAGAAAACCAAACATTTGAAGGAGAAAAGGAGAAGATCGCCAAAGTGTTTTACATAATAAAGGATAGGAAGGA
Organism: Magicicada septendecula; assembly: GCA_034769895.1. Classification (NCBI taxonomy): domain Eukaryota; kingdom Metazoa; phylum Arthropoda; class Insecta; order Hemiptera; family Cicadidae; genus Magicicada; species Magicicada septendecula. The sequence goes on along the minus strand of CM068371.1, from coordinate 398,388,684 downwards.
CCTGGAAGATATTCTAAGCGAAATAGTGGTACAGCAGAAACAAGATTCACAATTATTAAACATAAGAAGAAGACTATTAGAAGATGAAGAAATTATAAATAAATATTATTGTATCCACCAAATATACTCTTTGTTAGAACCAAAAAGAATCAAAGCATGTGGGTAATTACACAGATGGCCCCCGTAACAGGGACATAAATCAGATTTTGTATAGGCTATGCCTACTCACAAGGTAAGAGACGCTAATGGGAGTTATGTATGAACGAAAATTAAGTACAAGAAATATTTATAGAATAAAATTAAAATAAGAGTATGTTGGAATATGATTGATAAGTGTAAGACTAAATTTGTGTAAGAGTAAAATCTCGTAAACAATAATTAAATTTATAAAAATGGAAAACAATGAAAGTAAAGTCAGTATGGTAACGGGGGAGGTAGAATCTCATTCAGACCCGAATGGGGGCAAAGAGAATGTTTTCTACGAAGTAGATAATGTAAACGATTCAGGAATGGAGACAACTCCAAGTCTGATAGACGAATCTGTAATAATTAGTGAGGCGGGAGCGAATTCCACTCCCGTAGCAACTAAAATAAAAGAAAAAGAGTATTCAATGAATGATATATTCAATTTTATGAGAGCAATGTCCGATGATATTAAGCAGAGTGTGAATAGTCGTTTCGATAGTAATGATGAAAAATTCGATCGTCATTTTGACGTCCAAAATAGCAATTTTAATGAGAAATTAAATGAGCAGAATGATAAAATTAAAAATAATTTTGATGATAAATTCAACGAGATCAGAGACGAAATAAAACAACAAAATACTAATTTTAGTAAGCAAGTAAATGAAATTAATACAAATTTTAATAACATTAAAGAACAGGTAATAAAATCTATAAATAATAATTGTGATAAGATGGTTCACGAAATGAATAAAAACTAGACAGAAAATTAAATCAGATAATAAACAAGAAGTTAGGTGACAATGTTACAGTTATGACCAATAATAATAATGAAAAAATAGTGGAAGAGGTAGTGTTAGATAATAAAATATTGAATAGTGATGATAATGAGGTTAATTACAATTCTGAGAATATAGTGGGGGTAAAGAATAGTGGAGAATCAGTTAAATTAGACAAAAATAAAGATGATCAGATGACAGATAATGAGGTAAGTAGGGGTGAGAATTATGATGATACAATTAAGAATGTGGTGTTAGAAAGTGAAATAGAATTTAATAACAAAGTGTTAGTGAGTGATGATGTAGAGATAGTTAGTGAGAGTGAGAGAGTAAGGGGTTGTAAAGGGGTAGAAACAAATGTTTATCAGTTAGAGAGAGAGTATGAAGAGAGTATAGAGGTAGAAGGGTTGCAGAGGGTAAATTTTCCCCAGGTTTATTGTAAACTAAGGTGTTTACAGATGTTGTTGTTGAAGGGCAAGAGTCCTGTATTATTGGAAGACATGAGGTCTTTGAGTTGTTCCCTAAAATATGACGAGTTAGTGCCCTCTGGATGGAGTGAGAGAGAAAATGTGATATGGTGTTGTGGTGAGAGATATTTAGAGAGAGAGTTGTGTGCAGATAGGGAGATAGAATTATACCAGTTAAAGATAAATTATAAAGAGTTAATAGTGAGGTTAGAAGTGGAGAAGATAAACAATATGAAATGCTTACCGGGGGAAATGAAGATTAATAATTATTTTGATAATACTGTTGTAAATGATAAAAACTCACCTGATGTTGTGATTGATATAATAAATGAATATGATGAAACAAATGACCTGGGAATAACCAAAACTACTAATGGAGACTGGACAAAAATAACTAATGCCGACAAAGTTTATGAAATAATAAAAAGGTACAATCCTATAAATTATAATGGTATAATGAATGGCATAGATTTAATGGGTTATTACGGTAATAATAAGAATGTGATGTATGTGGATAAGAATGATTTGTGTTACAAATATATAAGACTATTACATGATGATGGAGGGTAAATATAAACTCAATGAATGGACATTTTAAATATTTTAGTTTATGGTAATGACATGGCTAGATTATGAAATGAAGTGTGGTAAACAGAAAAATTAATGACAAGAATTTGTAAATAAATTTATAGTGAAATTAATTGTGTCTATGTTGCAAAATGTATTTAATGTAAACAATATGTGTGTAGTAGAAATTGATGTAATAAAAATAATAATATTTTGGCAGACTAAATATATAATGAGAATAATTATGAAGGTCATAAATAAATTGTAATTGTTTTGGAGTAATGTAATTAAAATTGTTGTGTTTTCAAGAATTGATCAAATTAAATAATTTGAGATGTTTAAATATTAATTGATTAAGTTAAAATGTTGTATAAAGAGATTTTGATAATGAATTTAAATGATTTTATGAGATTTAAACTTGATAATAAATAATAAATAAATAAATGTGAAATGTCTTTAGTTTGTGGAGTAATATGGTTGCTAAAATGTTTCAGAAGGTAAATGGAGTTGTGTACATGCTTTGGTGGTAATCAGTGTTTATATTTTGTGTCTATGACAGTATGTTAGTGATGTAATGTAAGTATGAATTTTATAATGCAATTTATATAAAGTGAAATATTTGATGTTTACAAGTTAAAAGTGTAGATGAATCTAAGAGATGTTAAACATGAAAATTTGAATTAATAAAATAACCAAACATATAAGAGTTGACCATCCGTGAATTGTAGTAACGGTGTCAGTGTGAGCCTTATATGTCTTTTGGTAGTTTCCCCACATTTCAGGCGGTCACGGTTTCACCGAACCCTGACCGTGGAATTATGTAAGTAGATACTAAATTGGTGAACATTGAAATTGACAGGGGGGTAACACAGGGGAAACTACATAACTGTGGAACAGCGGCTATCGTCGAAGGTGGCGATAGTGCCGTTTTAAGGGAGTGTGAATCATTTTAGTAGGATTACTGGTGTCCTCGGACATCAGTAATGCCGAATTTTATATAACGCTGAACCAAGAACGGTATAGGCAGCGTCTATACCATATATATGTAAACTTCAGTTCTTGGGGATGCAAATGGACGCCACAGTCCAACACCAGGAAACAATAGTGTGTGTGGAAAAGGAGCTGGCCGTTACAAGCCAGGGGCATAAACAATAAAGTGTTTATGCAACCAGGCAAACGCTCGATCCGGTTTATCTGGCGGGTGGTTACCTAATTGTAACTGGGTATAAGGGGGGACTTTAAGTAATTGATGTAGTAGGAGGGTAGCTGAAAATTCAGTGAGAGGGTGACGACCTCTAAACAGCGGGCGGTCAACTTATACAACTCTATAGAGAGAGTTGGGGGTTGACAACCCAGAGAGCTGTTCAGTAACTGTTGCTATAACTATGACTCAATGATTAGTGATGTATTTCACGCATGAGAGCAAACAATTTTAAGTGATAGGGTCAATTATAATGGTTTTATGTTGATTCAAGAAATAATATTGGAATAGATAGTTGTTTAGAAGTAAGTGATTTAAATGTGTCATGCTCTGTATAATAATTTTATAAAGGACTTTACTTATGTGGAAAAGACTATTTCAGTGAAGAAGATGTTTATCATATGTGGTTTATTATGTCTTATTGTGTTATTATTGTATTATGTTAGAATATAAGGATTGTAAACATAGGATGTATTTCACATGGTATAATGGTTTGAAACGTATCTAGAGAAAGGTCATTCACATGGCAGTGAGACATCAGCTGACTGCTGGGGTGATAAATGTAGTATGTCACTTATGAGTAATTTGCAGAATTTTATCAAGGTAATTAAATGTTTGAATATAATTAATGTTACAATAATAGATTTCCAATGTGGTTAAGAGATTTTAAATTAAATGGTGAAAGCAATTCGAGATAGTTATGCATTTTCAAGGGGTTGTAAATGATAGAATTTGGGTGATAGTAATTGTTTAAGTAGGGCATGTGAGTCAGTCAAAGGTAGTTTCAAATGGGTGTTAGAGAGAATAAGATTCTTGGGAATAAAAGTAAGACAGAAATTGAGTATTAGTAGGGACACGGTAGTAATGGGGATATTTTGTAGAGTATGAAAGGGATGTAATAGGAGAGTAATTAGTTGATAGGGGAATTTTGTAAAGGGGGGTGGTGTGATAAGGAGTCCTCAACGAAAAGCATTGTGGCGGGAGGTGAACCGTATGTGCGCCGGAGGGGTTACCTAGGGAGAGACCAGGAACCAAATGAGAGAATGAGCATAGGGAGGGAACACACATCCTAAGTACAAAGAGGGTAGAGGGAATTTGGTAATATTTGTTATAAGGGTAGAATGAGTAAATGGGAGTTAGAGTAGTAAGTTGGTGGAGATAAATGTTTTGAGAGATGGGTGTCATACTAGATAAAATCTATTAGTGAGTGTTAGAATCAAAAGGGGGGTAAGATTATATATAAATGCCAAGTTGTAAATCGGAATGTTATGAATAACTAAGAGTCACCCAAACTAATTGAGAAAGAAAATGTCAGAGAGAAAATCAGAGTTAAAATGTAATAGTAATTAAAACAAGTGAAAGATTTGATAGAATTGGAAAATAAAATAAAGCTATAAAATGTGTAAATTTTGGTCAATTTAAATATGAATTTTATTGGTTATTGCAAGGTAATGGTAACAATGTTATTTTTAAGTGTTTTATGTTTATTATGTGGTATTATGTTTGAAGGTAAACATTTACAAACATGTTTCATGTATTTTGTAGTGTAGCTTTGTGTAGGACAGTGTGGTCCAACTGGCGGCCCGTGGGCCACATGTGGCCCGCGACGTCTTTTTCTCTGGCCCTCGAAGGGACTAGGTCTTTACAGCCCCCAAAAATAATTTGTTTTTAACCAATTTAATAATTGAAGACATGAGTGGATGAAGGTGATATGTAACATTTTCTTTAATTTTGATTTTTTTATATGAATGAAGGTGTTATGTCCATATATGCATTCTGTCCCATTAAATCTTCGCAAAACTAGCTTATCTAGAAGTTAGATCTCATAACTAAACTAAGAACTAAATATTTTAAAAAGAATCATAGAAACTTTGGAGCTCGTTTCTGTAAAATTATGAATTATGACATACCACCTTCATCCACTCATGTCTTCAATTATTAGTTTCCAATGGCGGAACATATTACGTTCAACAAGTGAGCAACAAACACAGAGGTTGGACTCAGGTCAAATCCATTCAAAAGTTTTGGTCCTCCGTTTTTGTTTTGTTTGCGTTCTGCCAGCTTGGTGACTGCGAGCGGGGCGGCGGAGGGAAGTTAGGTTACCGCCCGCTCCTCTCTCCTCGCCTGATTTGATATTTCTTCAAGCACGTGTCAGTTGAAAGCTAGTGCTAGACTGCAAAGTGTGTGAAACAGAGGTTCTGCTAAACTTTTTATTTGTTTTTCATTCAGTTTGTGCTGCATTAATCATGAGTACTTCAAACAAAAAAAGAATAGTGGAGTTGGACAATGGAAAATTCAATGAGAGATGGGAAAATGAGTTTTTGTTTACGGATTTTGGAAGTAAGCCACAATGTTTAGTTTGTTTGCAAGTGGTGTCGGTAATGAAAGAATATAATATTCGTCACCATTATGAAAGTACGCATAAAGTGAAATTCGGAAGTGTTAGTGGCGAGACGCGACTTAGTTTGGTCAGGGAACTTAAATCTAAGATGCAGAAACAAAAAAACATTTTTTTTAAAGCAACACATGTGCAGAAATCCAGTCTACAGGCATCTTACGAGGTTTGTGCGATAATGGCTAAACATCAAATGCCATTTAGGTCGGGTGAATTAATCAAACTGTGTGCAATTAAAATGGCGAATTCTTTTGGCGATGAGAAGGTTGATAAAAACTTTGAAACCGTGTCTCTCTCGCACCAAACTGTTTCAAGATTAATAGAAATAAACGAACAACTTGACACACAGTTGAGAAAAGAAATAACAAAAAGTGAATATTTCTCTATCGCTTTTGATGAAAGCACAGACATTACAGATGTATGCCAGCTCTTAGTTTTTATAAGGACAGTTGATAACAAATTTTCCATCAAAGAAGAACTACTTGACCTAGTGCCACTGCTTACTAGTGCGAAAGGCTCTGATATCTACAATGCTCTTGTATCAGTTGTAGATAAGTATGGTGGATTTTCCAAATGTTTGTGTGTAGTGACGGATGGTGCGAAATGTATGACTGGTAAGAACACGGGTTTCGTAGGGTTGTTGAGTAAAACTGGTGTTAATGTATCCTTCTTACACTGCATTATTCATCAAGAGGTTCTCTGCAGCAATTTTGTTAAACTGAATGAGGTGATGAAAGATGTCACAAGAACTGTGAATTTGATTAGAGGCGGAAACCGCGCACAAGGCCACAAGAAACTGGTGCAATTTCTCCAGGATCTATCTGCAGAATGTTATGACATTCCCCTGCACTCCGAAATTTGCTGGCTAAATGCTGGAAAAACCCTTAAAGCATTTTTCTCCATAAGAAATGAAGTCTGTCAATTCTTAGAAGCCAATGGAAAGGTTGACGATGAAACTATTAAAAAACTTAAGAATGAAGAATGGCTCTGCACATTAGCTTTCCTGACAGACATAACAGAACATTTGAACACCCTCAACTTAAAACTTCAAGGAAGGAAACAAAATATTTGCCAACTCGTGAGCGATATTGAAGCTTTCAGGAAAAAAGTGACAATTTTTGAAGAAGACCTGAAGAAATCTGACTTAAAATTGTTCAAATCATGCAGTGAAATGAAAAATGAAAACTCTTGTGCCGATTTCACACAATTTGGACATTATTTTACTCAGCTGAGGGAAGAATTTGAAGTACGATTTTCTGACTTTGATAATTTGAAAACCACGTTCCAGCTTTATGTTGATCCTATGACTGCCAAGATTGAAGACCAAGATCCTGAACTTCAGATGGAACTGTGTGAGCTTCAAAGCGACTTCTTACTAACTTCAAATACAAGTTTGAAATGTGAAGAATTTTGGAAATAGGTGATGCCTAACAAGTACCCTAAGCTTCACAACTTTGCCTTAAAAGTGACTTCCATGTTTGGAAGTACATACATTTGTGAGTGTGCTTTCTCGACAATGAAATCGCTGAAGTCGAAACAGAGGAATAAGTTACCCCAGGAAGCCCTGAAATCCACCCTCCGAATTGTGACAACAGAGATGGAAGCAGACATCCCAGCCCTCGTTGACATGCACTCTGCCCAATCTTCTCACTGAATCAAAGGTAAACTAGTTTTAAATTTAGTTTTAAAATGCTGAACGCATGAACTGGCAGATGATTGATATTGATGGCTTTTGTGTAAATAAAAAGTAATTTTGTATCTTGAAGGAAGAGTTATCAGTTTCATAATAATAATAATAATCTGAGGTAAAAATATAATATTGGCCCTCGATGTGCTCTCAGAAAAAAATCTGCCCCTTCACTACAAAACAGTTGGACCACACTGGTGTAGGATATATGTGTCAAGGTCATTCACATGACCCAGAGAGATCAGCTGATGGTTGATGTTAGAAACAGAACCAGTTTCTAGTAATTAGTTCACGCAAGTGTGTTACTTAATTAAATTAAATAATTTTATTTTTTTGATATCGATAAAAGAAATATTTTGGAAAATTAAAATTTTTTTTGAGAAAAAAAAATGTATGTTTATGCCTCCCGTGTAGATGGTGTTTTGAGGTTCAGAATATTTTGTGGATTATATGTTAATGTGTTAAATGATTTATGTTATTCATATTGTATGTGTTGTAAACAAAGGTAATGATAAGTGAATTTATGTTTTAATAAGATGTTCAGTTTATTTGTTTTTTTATGATTGTGAGTAGTTAGTGAAGGAGAATGGTAGATTCATATAAAAGATTTTTGGTATTTTGATGAAATTAATGGTAATATAACATTTTGATATTGGAATTAGATTGATTTCTTTGCATTAACAGAATTTAAATAATTTAAGGGGATTTGCTTAATTATTTTGAGTTGAAATTGTAACGTCTAATCGATGAAATACTAAGAGAAAATTAGAGTTCAAGTATGACATGTTTTTATGAATTTTAAAGCAACAAAGTAGTGTAGAAATGTTATATGCAGAAATAATGAGTATGTGTATGCACGCAGTACTTGCTAAAGGCAACCCAGTATGCATGTAAGGGGGAACATATCGGTTGAGGATCTGGTATGGTATAAGGCCAGGGTTTTGACCTTGGGGTGGAATGTTAGAAGGTTAGGTGTACTATGGTGAGTATCTGTCCGAGTTTATGGTGTTGGTATCTCGAACAGAGAAGTCCAGTAATCTCGTTCAGGTGCAGCCATAGTCGCCGAGCTAGGGGGCCATAGTCGCCATGATGCGTTTAGAAATTAGCAGGGGGTTGTTGGCACCATATCCTCTTAGGGGTAGCAATTAGAGTTCTTCTGTTTCGGCAGAAGACCTCTCATTGGGGGGGAATTGTAATGGGACAGAATGGGGTATTTTATTTTATTTTATTTATTTCATTTCAATTGTAATCCCACGCAGAAAAGGTTTCAGTCAGACAAAGAACAATGTTGTAATTTTGCAAGCGGGCGTGGCAAGACGCATTACCATTCCGGGAGTTTTGGTGGTGTGTTACGCACTCAAGTGTGCAACTTGAGCACGCGCGCAGACAGGACGCTAAGCAGCCTCAACCGATGCTAACAAAGATGTCGAAACTGTAAAGTTTCTATCAGCACGTGTTCGATTGCTGGCGGAAATCTGTCAAAAACCATGCCTACCAGAGTCACGTGACGAATGCCAGTGCAATATCATCACCGCAGAATACACATTAACAACCCATGTTCCCTGTAAGTGGAGGAACATTTTGTCACCAGCAGGCATTGTAATTTTCATCTTGTCCAACTTTTGGAGTGGGGCATTTTGTTAGCGCCCTAGGCAGTCACCCATCGACGCTCCGCCTGGCCAGGCAAACCACAACACGTGGCTCATAAGTAAATTTTTTAATATTGATAGAAACGAATAGAAGTGGTGAAACAGTGTCTCAAAATAAACAGTGAGTGCAGTATTTAAATCGGAATCAAAAAATGTGATAAATTAAAACTTTTGGACCTACAAACTAGCGCAGCATGTGGTGATGAGAGGGACACCGAAAGTTAAGTAGAAGAGAACCATTTCCCAATTTGATTAATCTACATTAAAAGAGTGCTCAAAATAAATTTTGGTCAATTTAAATATGAATGAATGTTGTGCGTGGGCAATTGCTGGGTTGCTTTCATAAATTTTAAGATGCTATATTAAGATATGAATTAGTATAAGGGCGTTAAGAATATTAAAATAATCTAAATTCTTGTCTGTATTTTGTTGAAAAGAAAGAGAAATAAAAGTAACAAAAATGATGTTTTAGACAAAATGAACAGCGAGTAAATTTAAAAGAAAATCAAATCTAATGTTGAGATGGAATAATAAACAAACTTAATTTATATAGTCAAAGAGCGTTGTTATTATGTAACGAAACCATTAGCTCCTTTTACAGATTGCGAGTTTGCATAAAAGGATCCTGGACCCGTTCAATGGTAAGAATAAATTACTGTTAAGAATTTATTCTGTGTCTTTTATTAGTTGGTATTAATATGTAATTACACAGATGGCGCCCGAGTAATTCATAATAATGTAATAAATTGACTTCTAAATATAATTAATTTTATAATAAATAATAAATACAAATAATAAATAAAATCTAATTACACAGGGATAGCCAAAAAACTGCTGCTATTATACATAGGACCTTATGTCATCACCAAAGACAATGGAAATAATACTTATGAAATAAGTAATATAACCACCAAAAAGATAAAAGAAGTTTACAATCAAGCTTCTATAAAAAAGTTTTATGAAGAGAAATAAATTACAATAAATAAATAAACAAATGCCAAAATTCAAAAATTATGTGAGCACAACTTACAACAATATTTCGATGACTTATGAAGCCTAATATAAAGTATTAAAAGAGGGAATAAGTTACAAAATTTCCTGCAAAGTAAGACCAACTTACAATCAAATAAAGTTGACATATGAAGTATAATAAAAAAAATGATAATAAGGGAATAATTTACAAAAATTCCTATGAAAAAGTAAGAACCACAAACTTACAATAATATTTAAACAAAAAGTACCAAGAAAGGAATAAGTTACAAAAATTCCTATAAAGTAAGAAAAACTAACTTACAAAAAGTTTTAAGAATAATATTTAAAACAAAATAAAATAAACAAAAATAAAATCAAGCAAAAACTGCTAAGATAAATACCTGAAATTATAATGAATTCAATGTATTCAAAGAAAAAAAAAACTGAACTGGTATGAGGAAAAAAGAGAAGTTATGTATAAAACAAATATACAAAAAATGGCTAAAGCAGAATATTGGTAAACAACCAAGAAAAAGAAAAAAGATGTCTAAGATAATTAAAATGATCACAAGAAGAAAAGAAAAACAAACTAATGAAAAGTTAGATACGATGAAATTAACAACTGAATAAATAAAAAACAATCAACTGTATGAGCAGATAACAGTATATAGCAAAGGAACAGCGGAAGGAAGAATGAGTAAAAGGCCAAAGTGATCTAAAAACAAACCACAAATCCCTAAATATATTATTATTATTAATTTAAGTCACAAGATGACAAAAAAGGTATTTAAGATTGACTGTTGAATAAGTCCAGCAATCAAAATAAACTCAGCAGAGATGATGTTCCTCTGGTCTCAGAAAAATGAGTAGTAATGGAAGAAACCAGCTACTAAAAAGTTAGGGAAAAATTATAAAAGGGAGAACACACTAATGGAAATAAATAAAAACAGATCCAAATAAAATGGAATGAATCAAGTAAGAAGAGAAATAAGAATGAAGAAACAAACAAGAAAGAAAAGGAAAAAGATTATATATAACTGATAATTTCATAAAAAACTATGGTAGTGTTTTATCAAAATGATCAATTTTGAAGGAGAGGCATTATGTTACAACACAAATAAACCACCCCAATACCAGGGATGAAAAAGATGATTCTGAATATAAAATAATACTTCATATAAAATAAAATGTTTAATATAAAGAAAATAAAAAGACAATGACACGACAAACGACGACATGACCTAACCCAAGTGATTGACCCAACAACAGGAAACAAAAGAAGAAGGGAACCACAAAAAACAAACGAGAATAAAACCAAATGAAAAGAATAAAGGGATTGACCCAAACCAAATGAAGAAGGGAAAACCAAAACCAAACAAAACTGAAACAAATTAAAGGAATTGAATGACTCAATGCAACATATTGAAATGAACCCAAAGGAGAAGGTGGAAAACCAAGGTATTAACCAGATACAATGAAAATGAAGAAGGAGGGAAATGGAAAAGAAACAAACCCAAGATAAAGGGAAATAAATAAAAATGAAAACAAATGATAAGACACAAACAAGTAATAAAGAATATGAGCAGGAGAAATGATACACTCAAATGTAATATTGGAAAAAAGACCAATAATTAACCTATGTAAAAAGGTAAATATTATTATCAATTAATGGATAAAAAAGTAAATGACAATTGATAGAAACCCAATTAAATAATGTTAAATATAAAAAAGCAAACTAACCCACAAATTAGAATTAGATGTAATGATAAAATATAAAGACATAAAATTGTTAATATTATTAATGATATTTGTAATGAAAGAGATAGTACGGTAGTGAGATAGTAATTAGAGGGATTACCCATTTAGAAACACTTAAAAAACAAAAACATTTGTGAAGTGCAAAATGAAGGTGTAAAAACCCCAAAGTATAGTGCTAAAGAAAAAACATTAATAAATTATAATAAACAATAAATAATTTAAAAGTGAAGGTGATGATTAAATGAGAATAATGTAATATAAAGAAGGTTAATATAGTGAAAAATAGTGAATGATAAAAGCATAAACACTTAATAGATCCAAAGGAAACACTAAATGATTAAAAGTGAATAATAGTAGTAATTAAGAATAGTAGTAAGGGTAAACAGTTAATTAAGGTATAATGAACGCTGAAAAGTGATGAAGACAGTATTAGTTAAGAAAGAATGTTATTGTTAAATTTAATTGAATGCAGTTATAATTAAAAGGGAGAATACCCTGAAAGAGAAAACAGATAGTGTTACCATGGAGGGAAGTAAAGATTGTTTAAAAATGAAGGAGTTAAAACAAATCAATAAACACCCAAGTTATAAGGGATCATTATTAAAGTAAGTTCATAAAAAGTGATGTTGTTTATCACCCAAAAAATGATATAAAATGAGATTAACTGTAAACAAATATTATCAAATAATAGTTAAATAATTATTTAAGCAAGTTTATGAATAGGATATGGCTGGAAGAATTATACAGACCATAGGCCTAGATGTTGTGCTTAATGTGATCAAAAAATAGTAAATAATATCCACATTGTTATTATTGGCAAATTAAATAAGTAAGAAAGTTAAGAAATGTATGACTTAGAAAACGAGGAAACCAGATAGTAAACAATTAGCAATTCATGATGTATAAAATAATAGTGACATAATAATAATACATAAACCGACCCAAAACACAACAATAAATAACACAACCAATTATAATAACAAAATAAAGCCCATTAGGCTAAAATGAGATGTAATTTGAATGAAAGAAGTCAAATACCATAATGGCTACTTAGGCCTATGAAAATGCCTAACTGTCAAAAACAAACAACTACAAATTATAACAAATTAACAAAGAAACTAGCTAATCTAAGGTGAACAAAAAACCAAGGATAATTTGTAAATCATAATAAAAGCAAAATATTAGAATAAGGATTTAAATTAGAAGAGAAATGTAATTAGCAAATATGAAAATAATTGTAAAATCATAAAACATAAAATAATCCAACCTTAATGGATATAAAATTAATCTATGAAAGGAAATACATACTATAGTGACAATATTTAATACTTAGGAAGGAAGATAGAGGAATAACAGCAATCAGAAGATATACTAGGATTTTGAAAAGAATTCAAATTTTGATAACAATGGATTTATGTCAATCTAAGCCAATCAAATTTAATTGGTAACCATAGAAACGAACGTTGGTGGCAAAAATTACTGTTGAATATCGTTACTCGTAAAGTGTCACTCTAACAGAACAGAAGCCGAATTTTGGAAGACCCATTTTAATCAAAAAATGAAAAAAACAGTGAATAAAATTCAAAACCATGAGTGAATAAGAAGCAGACGAAGCATTGGAGCAGTTAACTAAACGCCAAGGACCATATTACCAGGAAAATAAAAGAAAAATATGACCACATCCTATATGAAAAGGACACCAGACCTACTTAAGTCCAAAGATCAATGAAAATAGAAATTATTGCAGCCAAATCTTCTTCTGACTCAATGAATGATAACACCAAGTCATCTGATGTGTTAAGTACCCTTGAATTACCTTAATTCCAAAAATAAAATCACTTTAAATTTTACTAAAAGTAATTTGATCTCTCACTATAATCCGAATATTCTCTTTCAAAGATTAATTAAGAAAAATAAACACACTGAAAATTTGTTAACATAAAATATAACCTATTGTTTGAATACGAACTTTCGAAACATTTAACGACACTACGGAACAGATTGTAACCACACACCTTATTATTTATGTACACTTAGAATAAGGTAAAGTACTTTTATTGTAATCATAGGAATTCTTTGCCTTGTAATCAAAAGAATCCCCAATTTTGGAATGAAATTAATTATAATAACTTAACCGTTTAGCAGCCATGCTGATGTGAACACATTGTTACCATAATCGATTTGTCACCCTGAGAATTATTGTTTCATGTAAAAAGTCGGTGCAAATTTGTTAATCAACCATTATAATTTAATTGTCAAATTGAAAATTTTACTTATCAAACATTAAAATAGCTAGTACAGGGAGTAACCGTTGTTATTATTTCATAGGGAGTGTATTGTATTACTTGTGTTTATTTATGAAAGCTAGATTTGACGACCAGCACTCAAGTTGCAATTCGTACAACTATCTACACGATTCAGTAGGCTGAACGAGCGGGAATTATTTGAACGCCCCGACCGTCATAGCTGAGAACACCCTATTAAGATAGTAATTAATAAGTTTAATTGTTTTAATAAACAATTTGGCGCCACCCAGGATTAACACACCCCTATTCAAGAACAGTTAAGGTTACTGCTGTGTTGTACTGGTAATTACAGCAACGCTACGGACATCGTTAGCGCAAAATAGATGTAACGACCCCAGTGCGAGACGATCGCACTATACAAATACAAAACTTGTACACATTTTTTAATTTTTTAGAGATGACTCAAACTCTTCATTACAGATTGGCTTCCATCGCGGGGCTTTAAAGGAGGCAGACATTCTCATTCGTTACAATGTTTATATATATATATATATAAACACAAATTTTTGCCCCCCCCCCCAAATTTTCTAGATACGCGCCTGACTGTGCCACACCACACCACACTGTTACATGCTCGCAATGAAGTGGTCGTTCATGAAGCACACGGGGGTTAGCTGGCGCCCAGTACCGAAAATTCTGCTTGTTTACACATCCAGTAAGATGGAAATGGGCCTCATCAGACATAAAGATGATTGTCATCATTCAGGATATTCAAAATGGACTGTGCACACTCTCTTCGCTTTTGGAGGTCAAGTTGACTTAGCTCTTGGACTACTGCAATCTTGTACGGGTGGAAATGAAGATCCAAATGCAGCATCCTCCTAGCACTGCGGTCTGACATGCCCAAAGCAGCGTCATGTTGTGAGGCAGAGCGACGTGGACTTCTGATGACTGACTGATGCAAAGCTTCCACATTTTCCGGGGTACAAACCGTACGCGGAGGACCTGTTGGTTTCTTTTTTTGAGCTGAGCCTGTCTCTCGAAAATTTCTGATCCAAAGCACTATTGTGTTGCAACCGGCCGTGACTATCGATATTGAACTCTCTACGAAACAATCGTTGGGTTTGGATAACATAACAGAATCGCCGGTTTTAAAATAGGATTCAATCACAAATGCACAGTGTCGCCTGGTCCACTGCTCCATCTTAACTGAAATGGCGTTGTTTGACAAAGCCAATATACTAGTCAGCACTTCCCCCACTGCATTGTGTGAGAGGTACAGTCCCGTCGAAAATCATCAGGTTGTTCTGCTGGTCCCTGTATAAAGATTGGCAAATTTCATGGCCATTTTCAAATTAATTTTAAACTGTTGAGTCATGTTTCATTATTGTGCGTATTGCAAAGCACTTATTGTTGCTACCACAATGTCAGCAGTGCTCTAGACTAACTCTTTACATTCACACAATTTGTGTCCTAAAATGATTGCTGCAGACATCAGTGTTTGTAATTACCATCAGTTGTTTTAAAATAATAATTGCAGACATGAATATCTTATCTACTGTATAAACATGGCTGCTGTAAGTGAGATTGAAACATGTCCCTGGTATAAGCATTACATTGGATCATGGTGCAACAGCCCAGTTGAATTTTAATTCATTTAACAATATTAAATTATAAATATCGGTATGGAGAACCCATTTATAGATTGTTATTATGGGGTAGTTGTTTAATATAATGTTATTTTTTAGTCACTTTATCTGTTAAAATTATGTACTTTATTCTTATAAAGAAACGGAACTACGCAGATAATTTATAATCACCCTCCCCCTCAACCGATCACCACCATTACGATATTTACACTTTCATAGAGTAATACCTTTATCATATGCAATTGCTAAGGTATCTTATCATTCAAAATGAAGTACTCATACTTTACTTGATATCAGCAAAGTAATTTAAAAAACACCCCTTCCCCTTCAACTACCCTCTCCAATTATAGATATCTCATTTACCGTTTTACAGTGGATTAATATGACTTTCTTTTCGGGATACTTATTTATTAAATTACTCTTATTTAAGTACTTTACTCTTGTTAAAACACAAAACAGTGCAGGTAAACTACCCCTCCCCCTTAACCAAACAACCTCATTTTTTATATTTACACTTTTATTTAGTAGTAGTTTCATTATATGTAATTACTAAGATATCTTGGTATCTCATCCTTCAAAATGAAATAGTTTATTCGACATCAGTTTATCCTTTTCATTTATAGACATTTCATCTACCTTTCTACAGTGGATTATTACGCCCTTCTTTCTAGGATACTTTATTTATCAAAATTAAATACTTTACTCTTGTTAAAATGTAAAATGTTGCAGGTAAGCTACCCCTCCCCCTTAACTGATCTTCACCAAAATCAATAGGCCTTGAGTCCTCTACAACTCAGGCGGATATGCAACAAATTATTTGATTCTGTTTGAATTTGTGGCAGTTACACTTACCATAGAAAAAATTCTACTTACAGACACTTTTCGGAAAGTGACTTTTCTTCATGTTTTGAGAGTAGTAATCAGAATCTGCCCTTATCTATGACACGATTTTTTTTGTGTGATCACCATGGAAGTCAAAATTGGTGTACTATCTTGTAGGCCTACTTAATGTTTTTTAACAGTTCTGCCAAATAAATGTACTTGGTTATTTGGGTAAATTCCTTACTGGGTGACTGAAGACTTGTCACGTGAATACGTGACTGAGCTTGGGAATTTGACAAAATGTAATAGTCATCAACATTCCAAGCTTAAATCACCCACTGCTGGGCAGAAATCTCCCTTCTGGTTATGTACTGTGGTTTGGTGTGTCAGTCTGGATCCATTTTATTTTTGCAATTTATTTTTAATCATTTGGCCAGCTTGTTGTAAGTCTACATGTTATGTAGGTCTTGTTTACGTAATCACTCGATTAACATATGGAAATTAAATGAACAAATTCACAGTTCTACTGCCATTGTTTGTCATCTTGTATGAATCATTGTATCTATTCCATTTACAAAAACATCTGATATGAAAAAGTTTTTGTTGGGCTGAGGTGCATATAACATATCACAGGATATTTTTGTGTTAAGGTAAGCATTTTAGGATTTTAGATTTGACATGCAGTGTAGGTACAAAATATGAAAAAGTAGTTTATGAATTTATCTGACTTAAAAATATAAAAATAAAATTACTGATTTTATATGAACATTTCTTATTAAAATAGTAATAAAAACATTATGCCAAAGTAAACTGTGTTAAAGAGAAATTTTGGTTTTGATAAAAATCTATTTTTATTCAAATAAAAAGAAAACTGATGAAAAATATTTAATTATGTCTATTTGCCAAATGTTTTCTATATCGTGCTGTGAACTGTATAAATGTTTAAAATAAAATATATATGTGTATAAATATTGGTTCTGGTTTTCCTTTGTAGGTTACATTTAACCTTACTTTGTAATAAACCATTTTCATTTTTGTATCCTCATTTGATATGTAGCTTCACACTGTAGCAGGTCAGTAATAATAAATACCAATAAATAGTGGGATATAAAAATCACTGCAAATCAAGAATTGCAACAGGATAGGTGTGTAGTGTTACCATTAACAGTATACTACAATGGAAATGTCTCATAACATGCAAAGACTACCTGATATTTCCAAATCTTGACACCGGGTGATCAGTATCTAATGTCAGGGGTTAACTAGGATTGTGCCTCAGGCATTAGTTATCTATGCCAGCTCCAAAGGCCCTTGCCAAACCCCATTTCCAGTATGAGCTATGCTACAAACCATATGAGCTTGCTAGAGAAGGGCAGGAAAATTTCCGCTCTCCATCCACTGGTTATGTCAAGTAGCTAGAACCCTCTCCTTAGAAAGAAGACCAACAGACTTCACCACTTTGACATGCAAAAACATAGTTGTTGATACAAAGACCTAATGTAGCCCAGCAGGTGCCTCACAACTACTGGGAGGGCCAAGTCAACCCTGGATCCTATCTGCAGGACACACACACTTCACTCCCCAATGCAATGTCAGGCATAGACCTAGAATATCTTGGGAAAGCTTCGTAGTATGGTAATACTAATGGGAAACTTCACAACAAATTAACAGAGGTGATCAGGAAGGAACTACATACAATGATACAAAAAAAATGTATGAAACAAGACAACTACCAAAATGAAACCCAATTAAAATACTAGTGACCAAGAGAGGTGCAACAAAATTATCCAATGAACACTGTAGTTCAAGCTTGGTGACATATGCAAAAGTTATAACTAAAATTATATATAGTAGGATGCACACAGACTTTTGGAATATAAATTGTGGGAAGGTTAGTTTGGGTCCAACACAGTTATAGAACCAACAAGCTACTTGAATACTGTAGATTGTCATTAAGAAAATAAACAGGCTAAAAAATTCTTATTTTTAGGTTCTGTTGACATTGTAAGGGCATTCAGTAAGGTTTTTTGGTAAATTTTGAAAGATTAAATATTCATTAAAGAGATAAGAGAAAATAGTGCTAAAATCAGTTTATATTAGACTAAAGGAAAGATTGTCTCAAGATGCAAAAGTAAGAAAAGAAGTAAGCCATGTGTTCTCTATTCTCAGTGGTCTTTGACTTAAAAGGTTAAATACCATAGTTAACATGTTAAGATATGTGTATGATATCTTAGTACTAGCAGGAAGGAAAAAAAAATTGTGTAGAGTATTTTAATTTGTGTTAAATATCTTTCAGCACATATATCAGTAATTCAGGCAAATGACGTCAATCTTATTGTGACAGTGTCGTAAGTTAATACCTTTGTCCTTAAAATTGCAAAATGAAAGTGTCTTCATGAAAATCAGTGATTAAATGTAAACTGGAATATAACAGAAGAAAAATAATTTCTTTACTTGATTTTAATATTGCTTATATTAAAAATCAGTTTATGTCAACCAAGCCCTAAACAATAAAATTAAGAAGAAATGTTTAAAGCATCTTGCAATGTCCACTGTAGCTATCATAGCCCAGATCAGCATAGCTTGAAGTTAGCCTATCAGATTATGAAATTAATCAAATGTAAATTAATGGTGTTGAAAAGAGAACAAATATTTTAATCTTGTCAAACACGTAAAACTCCTGTTGTAAATAACTGTCTGTTGTTAGACTACTGCAAGCTGTCGTCAGCTGTAGCTGTACTGTAGACCATGTGGTTGTACCAGAAGCGTTGAAGTAGTCATCTGCCAATCCCTCAAAGTTGAAGGATAAGAAGAAGTTTTACACTCACAAAACAGCTTTAACACACTAACTAAAGAAGAAGTTTAAATAAAACAAAACAGGATGAAATATTTATGATTTCAATGTTAATAATAATTTGGGTACTTCTCTAGATAAACGGTGCAGCCGTTACAATAAATGATGGATTTTATTTACATAAATCTTTTGACAATAAATGTTGTTTTTTATTTACACAAATTATTTGAACACACACACACACACACACACACACACACACACACACACACACACACACACACACACACACACACACACACACACACACACACACACACACACACACACACACACACACACACACACACGTGTTTTTATTTATATTTATGATCATACAATAGAGAAAAATAAATATCGGTATGGAGAATCATACATGACTTCCATGTTCTAAAATTTATATTTAAAATCATTTTTGAAATGAAATATTTCCATAAAAACTACTTCTTTCTACTTACTGCTTCAGCCTTAATCACAGTACTGTGGTCACTAACATATACCACCTCACGTTATTGCACTCGATTTTCACTGATGATGGAAGTCGATGGCACTGCCGAAACGTCTGGTTTTGCAGAAAACATTGGACTACGGCCAAACAGGCTGGGAAGGAATTTTAACAACAAACTACTTCTTTGTTGCCGACAACGTAGTACACATATAAAAAATTATCCCCTCCCCCTTCAACTATAATTTTCATTTATAGAAAATTGCTCCCACCCCGTTCAACTAGCCTCTTCATTTATAGATATTTCATCTACATTTCTACAGTGGATTATTATGATCTTCTTATCAGGGTACTTTATTTATCAAAATTAAAAATGAAGTACTTTACTCTTGTTAAAACATAATATGTTGCAGGTAAACTACCCTTTCCCCGTAACCGATCTTCACCAAAATCAATAGGCCTTGAGTCCTCTACAACTCAGGTACATATGTACAAAATTATTTGATTATGATTGAATGTACGGCAGTTATCGTTCAGCATGAAAAATTACTCTTGTTAAAACATAAAATGTTACAGGTAAACTACCCCTTTCCCTCAACCGATCTTCACCAAAATCAACAAGCCTTGAGTCCTTTATAATTCAGGGATGTATGCAGAAAATTATTTGATTCTGTTTGAATTTGCGGCAGTTATCGTTCGTCATAGAAAACATTACCCTTGTTAAAACATAAAACGTTGCAGGTAAACTACCCCTTTCTTTTAACCGATCTTCACCAAAATCAACAGGCCTTTTTTTGATGGAAGTAAAAAAATGATAATTATTTCAAAATGGAAACTATGAATTTTATAATATATTTAAGAATACATACATGTAGCTGTTAACAGGTGCCACAGGTTTGTTTTTCTTTTTACATTATGATTCAGATTGATGGTTATTACCACATGATGATCATTTGTTCGTAACATTTGTAATTATATGATCTTGTTTCCTTTGTTTATGTTTACCATAATGAATATTTGTGTTTTTTTTACTAAGCAAAAGAATGTAAGTATGTTCTTCCACGACCATGAATTCAGCCTACTACATGAAAATATTGGAATGCCCATGACATGATTTTTATAGCGGACTGATGATGTAGAATGGTAGTGTCATTCTGAAGGTATCATACAAGTCAGAACTTGGTTAGAAAAGTCAAAACTTCATTTGTAACCTTAATTCAACTCCTTTACTGCTGGGTGTATGAATTAACACTGGTAAAATGTTACGAACGAGAGCTACATAATGTGCATTCTACAACCATCGATAGAGCATGACAGATATGTGGCTACTTTTAATTGAAGTGCATCTAAAGTTGATTAGATTAGACTGCAATATAATTATATTTAATGTTAAAATTATTGTAAAAATACTAGCTTTTAAATGTATAGCCGTGTAAGTGCCAATTTAGAAATGAACAGCGAATTTATTTGTAGCACCAGTTATCTAAATAAGAACGATAATTGGAGTAAATAAATACATCAACATCAAAATTTTCAATATAACTGTGAAAACAGCTGCTTATATAAATAAACGTTACAGGAATCAACATGATTTAAATCTAAATTCAAATTGTTTAAACTGATTTTTCATTAACACATTATAATAAGCTTCTGATGATGTAGATTTAATCTGTGAAACATAACATACAAAATGAAATATACTTACAAAAAAAAAAGAAATATAAAAAGAATATTTTATGTATATTTAGTATATATGTGTCATTATATAGAAAAAACTAAACTGTAAAACACAATAATATACTAGAATGAAGAGTCATAAAACAGTGGCAACGCTGATACTTAAATATATAGACATGAAGAATAGACCATTAATTTTAAAAATGTAAAGAAGTTAAAGTCCACAGGAATAAAGAAATAAAAGTTGCAGAAGAAAATTGTCAAATCATCTGGAATAGAAAGAACAAGATATAAAAACAAATTTGTAAATACAAGCCAAAACAAAAATTCAACCAAAACATCTGAGTAAAAGATTGTTTCAAAGGACTATGCATTATATTTAGACAAAGAAGAACAATTCTTATTTATTTACAGATGAATTATACATCATATGACAGCATTCTGCAGAGCTGAAATTCAGAAAATAAAGAATATTAAAATATGTAATGAACTTTCTGACTTTGGAGCACTTTTATTGAGAGATAAATTTTTAATTAAATTTTACCTGAGACTTTTGTTTGTTTACAAAGCCTTAGCTCCGAGATGGCCTCTTGAGAAGTTTGTAAACAAGTAAAAGCTGGCTCAGACTTAGATAAAATTTTAACTTTAGATAAAAGTGTTACAAAGTCAGAAACGTGCATTATATGGAAATGTAAAAATTACATCTGAACTGGATATGTTCAAGCCTTTTTTCTCTAATTTCTCTTTTGTTTATGTGCCAGAACAGTAATGTATACCGTTAAGTCTCCGTATCAACCCCTGACTGAGGTATAAGAACATACTGTTACGACGATCGAATCGTCGTAGGTACAGTGGAAACAAAATAAGTACAAGACAACAATTAAGTCATTAATCACACCTTTACTTTTTACAGTTATTCAGTTCGTAATTAACAACACAGTCTCTACAACAAATCAAATGAAAATTGTTCACATGCAATAAAATGTCCACTAATATTAAAACTCAATTGTATTACAATTATACCGTCCGATTATAAAACGCAACACTTTACTAATAACTACTTGAACGTACACAGTAATAACTCGAACCGCTCTGGAAATATATTGCACTAATACTCTCGAACCGCACTATCCAATATCTCGCATTGAACTGAAAACTAAGACCGCTACCCGATGTATTTATAGTCACGCTCACACACCAGAAGCTTCCAAACTGCGTCTATCTCTCGTGAACTACGTAATTACTACGGCCTTGACACAGGCCGAGCGCCCGAGCTAAGCCCAGCACAGTCGAGAAGATTCTCGCAAAATGCGTATAGTAGCACGTACGCCACACGCGTTACATCGAGATCCTTCTGGCACATTCGATAAACGCGTAGATTGTTCTGTGCTGTCGTAGCAACACGAACGCACGTGTGAGTCGTGTAAAAGATGTAAATAATGAAAATAATATAATAATTAAGCGTTAGGTATAAGACATAAATAAAAGAAACAAACGTATTAATTAATTTTAAATAAGGAAATAATTGTAAGTGAACATGCATATGGAATTGCAAGCCTAGTTGGTTTTAAACGCAGCGAAGGGAGAAGAAACACGCCCCGACTGGCAGTGGTGACTTCCTAGCGATAGGCAACCGCGTGTGTATCAGTTTGTGTGTGTGTGTGTGTGTGTTAGTGTTAGTGTTAGTGTGTAAATGAAGAACAAGTTGAATTATGTATACGATTGTGGAAAATTTTACACTGTTTTTTAAGTGCTGAACGAAAACCAGAAGTCACACGAATCAGAGACATATGTAGAAAAAAAAACTGGCGCCTGGCGCTACAATTAGATACTAAGAGGTATTTGATCGTGGGAACCGTTCAGCGACTGTGTGAAATTTTGCCATAACTTCCATAGTTTACACAACTTAATGTTCATAATTTGCATAGGTTAAGTTTATTAATTTACCTACTGATTTGTCATTAGTTATAATGACATTTATTTATAAAAATGACATTTAGTCGATAGATTTATTTATAAAAAAGTGTGCGCTTCATAGAAAGACGCGTAGGTTGTAATTAGTTAATAAATCGACGCGCTGACTTGTTCAACTCTGTCCGAACAGTTTTCAACAGGAATTGAACGACGGCAGGAGTATAAAACCCCAGCGAGCGACACACGCTTTCTCAGATCATTAACAGATAGTACGTGAAATCCACGCATCTCGCCACCGTAATTTTTACAAAAGTTTAAGTAATGTTTAAACCGTATTACGTAACTTGAAGTGCGATGGGACCGGCAGTACGTTGGTGAAAGTAATTAGTGATATACACGAGTTATTTAAAAGACAATAATATCGTAAACTACGAGGAGTCGAAATGTCGTCGATGAACTTCAAGAAGTCCACGTAGAACTTCGAGACATCCACGAGGGAAGAGACAAGGAGAGGAGAGGAACCAGAGCAAAATACTAGAGGACGCAGGGACAGCCACACGCAGCTACATCCAGCCGTACATCATCATGACCAGAGGTCCATGTCAGAACTCAGCATCCATTAGACGGGGAGAGTAATTCCAAACGACGCAGAGACAGAGAAGGTGATACCGGAAGGGGATCCAAAACTCGAGAGTCCAGGTGATGGTAACAACACAGTTAAATGGTTGCAGAAATATGCAGGTGAAGTCAGACATTTATTTAATCTTATAAATGACCCTGAGGTCTATCAAAAGAAGGCTCTAGATTCCATATACAAGTTTACATAAACGTTATTATTTTATTTGCATCATGAATAATTAATAAAAGTTCAGAGGATAAGAATTTATAACAAAGAATATAAAACTTATTAATCTCATAAATAAATGGTAATTATAGAAACCATATTTTATTATATTTTTATATTTTATTATATAATTAAAATCAAGTAACTGTGACGTAAAATCAAGTATGAAAGTTACTTTAATTGTAGATTCTTAATTAATTGAGACACTAGGAGTAGGTATTGTTAATTAAAGTAATAGAATGGTCTCTATTAGAATTGTTATAAATGTTTAATGATTTAATTTTTTAATTAAGTGGTATATAAGAAAAACCACACTTGCTAAGTCAATATTACAGTAATATTCAATTTCGTACGTGTTAATCACGCATTGTAATAATATATGTGTTATGTATTATATGTCTGTGTAAATATCCCAGGTCATATATGTCTTATTTGTGTGTATAATGTGTCTTAGACTATAAGAGATAAGATTTTTCCACGTTATAATTATACGATATTCGTATAAATGAATATAAGGTGTTAGTACATTGTACATTGTACTTGCTCACGCGCAATCAGCCCAATGCACTTACGTCATACGTTGCGGTGCAGCTCTCGCTGGCTCGCCGCTGCGTTTGTTAGTTAAGACTCAACTCTTCATAAGTACACTACATTCTTCCATTTTTGCTAGCCGCGGCAATGTAAAATTTTATCATGTAATTTCACATAGTTTATTTTTCTATACCATACGTTATGTATTACGGCAGTTTACGCCACACGTAATTGTATTTCGGCGATGTATCGCCATACGTAATTGCTTGGGCCTGCGCTTCTTCTTATAATGTCACAATAAACGCAACTTAACTCAGATCATACAGTCCACTTATTCTTTCAAACACTTTCTGACTCCTATACCAGCAACCTTCAGAGTGCAACACCAACTCTAGAAATTTTCGAGAGCGTTAAGCATTCAACATTTGGTCCTCCGAACCAGGATATTATTTTAGCCTTACAGGCAACATTTTTAGTCCACAAGCGACCGCCATTCTTTGTCCACAAGCGACAACATTTTCGGCCCGCAAGCGACCGCACTTTTGCCCAGCGACAGCATTCTCGTCCACAGCGGCATTCATCATGTGGTCCTCCGGGCCGCGGATATGTACTTCACGGACGTGGCTAACTTCATGGACAATTCGTTTCATGGTTCAGTTTATTAAGCAGGCCTATCAGCATTTTTTTTCTTTATGATTTAATTCAACAACTCGTTAATTATCACCTACAATTGGAGCTCGTATCGCACGACATTGGGGACGTCATATCTCGCCAACCGGAGCATTTGAAGCATCATTGCAGCATATGAGCACTTAACACGTGGCATTCAGCATGTGGGAAAATCCAGAGCAGCCTATATAGACAGGAGTCGACCGCATCGGACATCACCGGACAGGCAGCGATCATGTCTGCATCATCTATTCTTGGGTACCTGACACGACTACAAAGGTTTCGACAAGTTTCGATGCCTTCTAGAACATGCCGATAAGTACCATTTCAAGTGACTATGAACTCATGTTTTATATCAGTTTCAATTTGCATGATTTGCATATTTTTTCTCAATGGCATTAAAGTAAAGGAAGCAGTATTAAAAATAATAATATAATTTTTTAAATCAGTTTCATGTGAATATGAACTTGTAATTTTTTGCGAACTCAACAAGCATTTTCTTTAATTGTAAGTCGTACCTTTTCAAATAGCACTCACATCATTAGTGATTATACTACTATATTGTTTGTACTGTCTAAATCAGTATTTATTATCATATAAAACTAGTTTAAGATTTGTTAAGTAAGGATTACCGTGTCGTTGCGTGACTTTATAATTTGGACTTCCTGCCTGATCTTGCTCATCGCTTTGCATTCACTTGGTTTTTTTGTATTATCGCTTAAATTTTTTTCTCATACCCAATCGTGACGGATATGAAGGCGCTGATCACGAAACGTGGCACGATCAAGGCCTCTATATCTCGCATAAACACATATGCAGACAATTTCGATCACGATACGCATGACCATCTTGCACTAAAAATAAAGCTTCGCCACCTTATGGAGCTATCAGCCAAATATGATGAATTCCAAACACAAATTGAGTCTGAGGACTCCGACTTTGCATCCGCGAGCGATAGGGTTCAGACCGAAGATGACTTATGCAGCATAGAATGCAAGCTGCAAAATTTAATAGACCATGCTGAGGAGATGAGCAGAAAGGCAACAAGTCCATCCGAAGTAGTCACATTCAGCACGCCTCCCATTCAGTTGCAACCGATTAAGCTACCCTGTTTCGCAGGTGATATAATTGAATGGCAACACTTTTACAATATGTTTTTGGAGTTAGTTCATGTCCGAACGGAACTGACTGGCATCCAAAAGCTGCATTATTTGCACTTATCATTAAAAGATGAGGCGCTGAATGTCATAAAATCGCTTCCTATTACGCACGAAAATTACACGGTGGCCATTGATTTGTTAAAGGCCCGGTACGACAGTAAACTGATTGTTACTACGTATCATGCGGCTAATGTCTTGGGCATGAGGCACATGCAACGTGAGTCCGTGCTCAGCATTTCTAAATTTATAGATGAGCTCACCGCCAATATAAATGCGCTGAACTCATTGAACCTATCAGTAAATACATTTGAGCTTATTTTTGTGCATTTTCTCGCCCAAAAACTTGACGAGCATACGTGCAGGTTGTGGAAGGAAACTTTAGGTGAAAAACAGCTTCCGATTTATGATAATTTTATTAAATTTTTAAATTCAAGACGTCAACTGTTACAAAACGTAAATGCTCCGACTGGTTCGTCTGGCGGCAGACAGGTTAGCGATAATGCTTCTTATCGCAAATCAACTAAACGCGCGGAGTTCACTGGGTCACTAATACACACTCAAACAAACAATAAATTTTGTCAGCTGTGTCGTGGTAATCATAAATTGCTCGAATGCCCACAATTCATAGCTTTGCAACCTATGCAACGTAGAGAGTTTTTAATAAATAACAAACTCTGCCTGAATTGTACACGGTCGGGCCATGACAGCTCGCGTTGCCCTTCTAAATTTTCCTGCAAGGCATGCTCGAAAAGGCACCACACCATGCTCCACGCTTCAATAAATCATTCGAACAACAGGAACAATAAGCAATGTTCTTTGAAGCTACAGACGAATAAATCAATTTTATTGTCCACCGCCGTATGCACCACAACCGATCATGCCGGTAAAAGGCGCCCGGTAAGAATCCTGCTGGATTCAGGGTCGCAAGCCAATTTTTGTACAATGGGTTTCGCCCGCCGCATGGGCCTAAAACTAAACAAATCCGAGCTGCCTATCACGGGCATAAATAACTCATTATGTCAAGCCAATTTTAGCACACGGGTATGCCTAAACTCACGCTATAAGGATTTCACTTTAAATGTCCACTGCGCTGTTCTGCCCAGAATCACAAATAACCTTCCAACAGAATCCTTTGACATGGCATCGTTGAAAATTCCAAAGGGGATATTTTTAGCTGACCCGCAATTTAATAATTCGTCACAAATTGACATATTACTTGGGGCACAGTACTTTTTGCAGTTGATTGAGCCGACTAAATTTGTTCGAAGTCCGCATTTTCCGACAATCCAGGAAACAAAGCTAGAGTTTATACTCGCCGGGAATTTACCCTTCAACGTAGACATGACTAAGCCGGTCTCTTCATTCATTGCACGCGACGACAATAATGCTATCTCGTCGCAACTGAAACCCTTCTGGCAGTTGGAGGATGTTTCGTGCCGTACTCCCTCAGCTCAGGACACGGAGTGTGAAAATCATTTCCTTGCAAACACCTATCGTAACGATAGTGGTAGGTTTGTTGTGTCGCTACCCCGCACTACAGAGTGCCTCGGCGATTCTCTTACCGGAGCGGTTCGTAGGTTTCAAACCCTTGAACACAAGTCTAGGCAAAACCAGTCTTTGCACAAAGAGTATACTGGTTCACGCCAACTTTTAGGTCAATTACCTGCGCCCATGGTCACTCCCTCCAAGCCATTTTCGCAATGCGCCGTCGACTACGCCGGTCCTATGTTTCTACGTCAGGGCGGGCAGCGGTCCAAATCATTTACAAACTCTTTCAGCAGGACGAATTCCAAAAATCCGCTCAAGACTCCGCCAGTCCACGTGGGATTAACTCAAGCCAAGTCAAGTCAAGCCAGTCCCTTGTTCACCATGTCAAATGATGCTGGGGATCCCGAGCCTTTGACTCCAGCGCACTTTTTGGTTGGCTCCCCCCTTACCGCGCTCCCTGAACCCGATTACTCGGATACAAATATGGGTCGCTTGGGGAGATGGCAGCTCTTGCAGAGATTTACCCGCTCTATATGGAAGAGTTGGTCTAGAGACTATCTGCACCAGCTGCAGCAGAGAAATAAATGGAAAAGGCATTCTAAAAATTTATCTATAGGACAGCTAGTCCTTATCTTAGAAGACAATACTCCACCATTGCAGTGGAAACGCGGTATTGTCACTCAGACATATCAAGGGCAGGATTCGTTAGTACGTGTTGCGGACGTCCGTACTGCTAACGGCATTCTGCGTAGGCCTATTCATAAGCTGTGCCCACTTCCGGTGGCATCAGACTGATTGACATCTCGGTGCTTCATGCCCGGGACATTTCCGGACGAGCACATGCTCCTCCTTTTACTAAGTACAATGTTAAATGTACTTATTTATGCATTTGTATTTATTTGTATCAATTAATGTATGCTATGTAGCGGTGAATTGGTGAACATTTAAACGTTTTTCCTTTTTTATTAGTGTGATGTCAGTTATTGTGTACTGTTTGGTGCAATGTCTATTATTATACTAAATTTTTGAGCATATTTCTATTGTATATTATTATACTAAATCTTTTGGGTATATTTCTATTGTATATTATTATAGTAAATGTTTGGGTATATTTCTATTGTATATTATTATAGTAAATGTTTGGGTATATTTCTATTGTATATTATTATACTAAATTTTTTGTGGTATATTTCTATTGTATATTATCATGGTGAATTTTTTAGGTATATTGCCTTTTGTATTATTGTGTAATACTGCTTATCATGCACTAAGTGTCACGCTGTTGTTGTTAAATTTGTTGGATTTCTCTAATGATTGTGCAATGCTACCTACGATGTCCTTATTGCCATGTATTATTGTTATTATTCTTATTATGTTTTGCCACATATTCAAGCCTTTGGGCTATTATTACATATTATTTGGTGAGCATTGATTAATAATGTATTTACACTTGTTTATATTATATTTGTATTTTGCCAATATTCATGTACCATGTATTGTCGCATCTCTCAGATTTGTAACTTATTCATGTATACTTGTATGTTATGAGTAACCTTGTTTTTTTTCTTTTTTACTGCAAACTATGTCAAAATCGCCCGATTTTGGGCGGGCAGTATGTTAATACATTGTACATTGTACTTGCTCACGCGCAATCAGCCCAACGCACTTACATCATACGTTGCGGTGCAGCTCTCGCTGGATCGCCGCTGCGTTTGTTAGTTAAGACTCAACTCTTCATCAGTACACTACATTCTTCCATTTTTGCTAGCCGCGGCAATGTAAAATTTTATCATGTAATTTCACATACAGTTTATTTTTCTATACCATACGTTATGTATTACGGCAGTTTACGCCACACGTAATTGTATTTCGGCGATGTATCGCCATACGTAATTGCTTGGGCCTGCGCTTCTTCTTATAATGTCACAATAAACGCAACTTAACTCAGATCATACAGTCCACTTATTCTTTCAAACACTTTCTGACTCCTATACCAGCAACCTTCAGAGTGCAACACCAACTCTAGAAATTTTCGAGAGCGTTAAGCATTCATCATAAGGGTTTCAATATTAGTTAACCCACACACTAATTAATAACATGACAATTTGCATTTTTTTAATTAATAAACAAAAATGAATATAATTTTATTAACAAAGTCGTACTAATTTCACAACCAGTACTACATCCTCTGTACTTTTTACTTGTAATGATATTCACGTGCCTATCCACCCTCAATTAACTACCAAAGCCTGCGACCTAGCTGGGAAACATCAAGGTAAATACTGCAGAAGAAGAGTATACCTTCGAGACATGGGTAAGTGCACACAAATGAGTAATAGCATATGTGTAAAAGTAAGTGTTTAAGAGTATCGTTGCATAATTAATGGCGCTGCTAACGTGTGGCTCGGTTACAAAAACCGTTACGAAATGATGGCAGTCTGACTAAAAGCTGAAGAAGGCGGATACTAAGCCGAAACGCGTCCGACGAAAAAAGTAAGTTTTTCACAAGATAAAGTTCATTTTAGTAAAGTGATAGTGCTGTGAAAGAAGAGATGACGGCCAGACAGGAAGATCTTTTTCATCCCGTTATTCTGAACATTTAAAAGCTCTAACCAACAACAATATACACTCCGCATTTGCCACACACATACACACAGAAAACCATAGTTACACCAACATAGACACCAATCTCGAAATTTTACATTACTTACCTAAAGGCCGAAAACTCAACACAACTGAACAATACGAAATATATAAACACCACACAACACAACCAAACAACATACTCAACGATCAATTACAATATAAATCACATACACTTTTTGACACAATTTTACAAAAAACAAACATCAAGTTGAATCCCTGCGCCAACCCCCTTCCTCCACACACCACCCCCACTACACCTTCCACACAAAAACCGTTACGAAATGATGGCAGTCTGACTAAAAGCTGAAGAAGGCGGATACTAAGCCGAAACGCGTCCGACGAAAAAAGTAAGTTTTTCACAAGATAAAGTTCATTTTAGTAAAGAGATGAACAATCAAGACAACTATATATTAAGTATCGTTGGGTTATAATTAATGGCATGCCCAACGTGTTGCTCGATATATGTTAATTATCATTACAAGTAAATGGCACTCAGAATATAAATAAAATCAAATAAATAATTAGGACAAGTATTGTATGAAAAATAATAGAAAATTCAAGTAATAAGTACCGGTAATATTACAAATTGTTAAATTTAAGTACAGAGAAAAAAAAGTTGTGAAATTAATACTGATAAATAAATAAAATAAATTATAAATAAAGAAATATAAAGTCACGGTGGACCAATAATTAAACACATAATTAGTATAACGAATCAGTTAGGACACCGTAGTCTACAATGACGAAGCAACCAACAATGGACTTCGAAACGATGTTTCAACGACTGCAAGAGGAGTTGTAAACGAATAGTGCAGAACTAAAAACTCAATTAGAAAGTAATAATGAGGAGTTAAAAGTAAATTAGAAAGTAGCAATGAAAAATTAGAAAGATTAGAAACTCAAGTAGAAGATAGTCGTAATAGATTAGAAATCACTACTGAAGAAGTAAAAACTCAGTTAGATAGCAATAATGAAAGGTTAGAAACTAAGATTGATAGTAATAATATGAAGTTAGAAGATAAGGTAGAACTTGTCAGTAACACTTTGAAAACAGAGCTTACTGCATGCGTTGAAGCCATCGAACAGCGTGTTCAACAGTCACTTAATGAACAAGCTGTAAAGATCGACAGCAAGTTCAGAGAACAGCGTGAATATACAACACGTGAAACAAAAGAACACATTAGACAACTGGCTGAACAGTGGAATGAAAAATTTAAAATTACGAAGCAGGAGCAAGATCTCAAAAACAAGGACTTAAATGAGCGCATCCTGGACAACACAAACAGAACAAAGGAACTCACTGTGAGGACCGAGACAGTAGAATCAGCTGTGGAGGAGGTCACTAGAAAAACTACGCACCACTCCATGGAAATTAACAACATGAAAGATGGACTGCAAGAGGAGGTAGGAAAACTACGAGCGGAGGTCAAGAGACGACCAACTGCTATAATGATGTGTGCTGCAAAAGTAGAGGATCGAGAGAAGATCAGCTTTAAAGGCAACAAATGGGAGAACCCCATAGAATTTTTACAAAAGTGTGAACGAGAAATGGCAACAATGGGGAGCAACCTAAGCGACAGAGACCGTATAGATTTTGTAAGTCGACATTTCCACGAAACAGCATCCAAATGGTATACGATTGTTCGGGACCAAACAGAAACTTATGAACAGTTCAAGGCATCCTTCGAAAATCGCTACTGGAATATACATACCCAGAGAGAGGTATGAGACCAGCTGGAGTATGGGCAGTATTACGTCAACAGCAAACGATCCATGGAAGACTACATTATACAACTCGTCGAATGGTGTAAGCACCTTAGACCAAGTTTTACTGAGCACGAATTAGTATTAAAACGAAGCTACCATTTTGACAGACACATTAGACTCGCCATATATACCCAAGGAGTTAAAAACATTGAGGAACTTCTTATCCTTGTGATGCAACCATCACAGTTTGTTAATAAAGAGTACGAAAGGAGAGACAACCGGCAGCAGCAGCAGCAGTACTCTACACAAAATCAAATACACCACAAATCGCCGCAGTTTGAGATTAAAGAAGAGGACATACAGAAAGAGAAGTGGAAAGAGTATAAACAACCCTATGAAAAAGGTAACCCGACTCTGAATAAAGGAGCGTACGTACACCCATTTATGTCGAAAAAACACGTAAAACTGTACAATTCCAATGTACAAAACATTAATATAAATAATAATCATAAGAATAAAAATAATTATGAAAATAAAATTGTGCAACAGCCAACACAACCGTCAACATCCAAAGAAGAAGGGGGTGATCGTAGAACGCCAACCGATAAGAAAACTGTATGACTTACAACGCTCCCTTTCTTCTAACACAATTATCTAATATTTGTGATGTTAGATAAAAAGTTACTTACCCGTGATATTACTTTACCTGGGCGCCAGAACAAATCCCAGATACAAATGACACGGTTTCAGCTTAGCTCAGCGCATGGAGACACTCTTTCTCAGGATTCGTTCAGTGATTGTGGTTTTCAAGGGGAATCGTTACTTCACTGAATTGTTGATTAATGAGGGTTACTTTTTGTTCTAACCTTTCATGTAATTCATTTCTAAATTTATTGAGCTTTTCGTCTTGACGGTGAAAATTAGTGTTTACTTGTTTTCTAAATTCTTCTACGGTAGTTTTAACCTCTTCGGTATGCTTATCAAATCTATTATTACTCTCATCTATTTTACCAGCTAAGTTAATAGCTAAATTTGCTATTTCCTCATCTATTTTAAATGTAGCCTCTTTACTACTTTGTTCTATTTGGCTAGACAAATTTTCATTTATTTGTTTCATTTCACTGGACAAATATTTATTAGTTTGCTCAATTTTATTATTAACATCTGTTATTAATTTTTGATTACTTTCTTCTAAACTTTTATTATTTTCATCAATTTTACTATTTAATTGACTACTTGTACTTTCAATTTTACTATTTGTAATTTCGATTTTATTATTAGTATCATCAATTTTACTTTCAATTTTAGTGCTCAACTGCTTAAACATTTGCTCAATTGCTGCCATATCTACTGCTGATGATTTTGCCATTTTTACAATTTATTTTTAACAAATTAATTTAACAATTATTTAATAGTTATTTGTAACCTTGAATTCCACTTTCTTTTCTAATTTATTAATATTATGCCCTGGCAATTACAGATGCTGTAGCCTTCTGTAGCACAGGTCCTTCACGGCTGATTGATTAATTAATTAACTAATTAATTAATTAACGGTTGTTTTACGCAGCTAGTGTTATTGAATGTTGTCAATTCATCTACACTGCGGACTACTTCTCGATTTAGAACTAAATTTTGCACTGTTGTGTAATTTAAAAATTTCTGTAAGTGAATTATACACGTCTAGTGTGTTTAAGTACCGAACGAAGAGTGATGTTACCCCTCGCTTTTTGCTGGCGTCTGTTTTAAATACGGGCTGCTGATTGGTTGTACAAATAAATCATGCGTTTTTCCAGTTTCGACAATCTCAAACAAGTCGGTCAAACACTCCGTGACAGGTTCCAAACGGCATAGAAATTCTTGTCAAAATCGTACTTCCTGTATTTGCAAATCGATTGATTACAGGTATTTCCAAATGTGTTTCCGAAGATCTGACCACAGAATATTGTTGCTTAGGTCTTTATCTGTGTGTGTGTGAAAACACCTTATTCCTACGTAGCATAATTCTCTCGTTATTCCTGTTGGCATGCGTCATCCGTATAACTTCTTTATTTGTTAATTATATTAACTGAGCTTGCGGCTACTTATAAAGCTTTTCTTGCTAAACACAATGCTGTTTTCAGAATTGCCGTATATTTACAACTTTTGAAGTTATTGCAGGTTGAACTGATAATTCGCTTTGAGTAAAATTACCTGTTTGAACTGGATTCTACTGTAGCGGTGACGTGGTTAGAGTGAGATGGCTGCGATTATACGCTCTCTCTCTTTCTTACTGCGTTACACTCGTATTGTCTATAGCTTTCATATAACGCTCTGATAGGACGCGTTATAGACTACAGAAGGGGAACAAAAAGCCAGTACGTACAGGTTTGATAAACGACCTGCACACACATGATTTGCGTGACACCCTAAACAATACAGATACACCACAGGAAATAACGTTATCTAAAACCTATTGTCCTATGTTAGGGGGAACAATAAATAATTTAAATATAAAAATCCTTGTCGACACTGGAAGTGAGGTGTCCGTAATCAGCCGGACCTGCATCTACAGGAACAGGAGCCATTTCAGACATGAACCAGTGTTACCGATAAGCAATTATTATATAACAACGGCGACAAAGATTAAACAGATTGCCACACAACAAATATATGATACTTTTAAATGTAATAAACTTGAATGTGATATTCCTATGATAGTAGTAGATAAACTTACATATGATTGTATCATAGGTATCGACGTATTAAATAAATTAGGAGCAGTTATTAATTTAGAAAACAATTCAATGACGTGCAAAGTTGAGGGAGGACTCTACATAATTAAATTTGAAGAAAGTCAAAACAACTTGGAAGAAGAATAGGAACCAATCGCCATCTCCAGACCAGCTGTAAAACACCTGCAAGTGATATCAAT
The DNA here is from genome assembly GCA_034769895.1 of Magicicada septendecula. NCBI lineage: Eukaryota > Metazoa > Arthropoda > Insecta > Hemiptera > Cicadidae > Magicicada > Magicicada septendecula. The sequence continues at coordinate 398,353,484 of CM068371.1, read as the reverse complement.
ACACAAGAGGACAATCAACACGAAGGAATAGAGTTAATAGAAGACTTGATACAGGAATATCAAGATATATTTAGTGACATGCCTACAATTACGAATGCTTATGAACACAAGATTCAGGTCACCGATCCTACTAAGTTCGTACGGATGACATATCCGATTCCCATGAAATATGCGGAACCAGTCGACGAGGAAATCAGAAGAATGTTGGATAACGGTGTAATAGAGCGGTCCAACAGCAGCTTCATCAATCCTCTCGTTGTCATCAAAAAGAAGATGGACGAAATAAGACTGTTTAGACATGCAGAATCTAAATAGTGTTGTCGAAAAGATTTTGATTGTGCACCAAATATTGAAGAATTATTTAACAAATGTTAAGGAGCAAAATATCTAACCAAGTTAGACTTGACTTCGTCGTTTTGCAAATTCCTATTTGCAAACAAGATCGCAAATACACCGCATTCCTGTACAAGAACCAAAGCTACCAACATCGAGTAGTGCCCTTTGGATTGAGTACAAGCCTCGCAGCAATTGTAAAGTGTTTGGAAAATGCACTAGGACCAGAGGTGGAACCATACACCATGATCTTCGTGGACGACATCCTTGTAATCTCACCAACGTTGGAAGAACACCTTCAGCATCTGAATACTATATTTCAAAAGTTCAGAGACGCTAACCTCTCTCTGAAGTTAGAGAAGTGCGAATTTATTAAAACTTCAATAAAATTCTAAGGTCACATAATATCTGACAAGGGAATACAAACAGACCCTTGCAAGCTAAAGAGTATAACGGAGTTCCCAAGACCGAAGACCATAAAAGGGTTAAGAGCATTTCTAGGACTCATGGGATACTACCGACGTTTTTCATCATTATATGGGGAGAAAATCCAATCACTTCTAGAACTCACTAGAAAAGAAAGGAAATGGAAATGGGAGCTACATCATGAAGAAGCGTTCCGTGAAGTGAAAAATTTATTTCTACATAACATTATGCTGCATCACCCACAAAGGGAAGGACGATTTATAATCTACGCAGATGCCAGTGACTATGCAGTAGGGAGTGTCCTGTATCAAGAGGATAAACACGGAGAGCTACGAGTCATCGCATATGCCAGTCGAGTCTTCAAAGGAGCAGAAAAACACTACTGTACGTCAGAGAAGGAAATCTTAGTGAGAGTATACGCCTTGAAGCAGTTTCGTTATTATGTGTATGGAACACACTTCGAGATACACACGGATCATCAAGAGCTTTCATTTTTATTAAGTTGTAAAGCAACAAATGCATGACTAATGAGATGGATACTGGCCATACAAGAGTATTCATTCACAATAAAATATTGTAAAGGCTCGGATAATATAATTGCTGACACCCTAAGTCATTATCCACCACAAGAGACACAAGAAACTCATGAAGCTAAGGGGAACGATGTTAGAATATTAAACATAACATATCAAACAGATGATAAAGTTAAATATTTGTTAAACAATATAGCAAATGAACAAAACAAAGATCTTCAAATAAGTCACATGAAGTTATCACCACTATCTAGTAGATATACAATAAAAAATAGTATATTGTACAAACTCGTCATTTATGATTGGAAAATAGTCCTATCACCAGAGATGCTAAAACCACTAATTATACCATGTCATCAAAGTCTAGCACATGTGTCTGCTTTAAAATGTCATTTAGCTTTAAAGGAAGACTTCATTATGAATAATATGTTTAGAAGAATAAAAGCAATCTTAAAAGGATGCTACGAATGTCAAACAGCCCGACATCCGAATCTTCACACCTACGTAGATATGCAAAATATCAAGACACAGGAACAGGGAGAATTAGTAGCAGTAGACTTCCTGGGCCCATTTCCGAGAGCTATTCACGGGGGTACAAAACACATACTTGTATGTATAGATGTGTTCACCAAGGCAGTTCGACTCTACGTTATTCGAAGACCCACCACTAAAAGTGTACTGAATGTCATACTACACAAATACGTACCGAAGTATGGTCAAATCAAAAAGATATTGAGTGACCAAGGTAAACAATTCCAAAATAAAGTATGGGCAGAAATGCTAAAGCAGCACGGCATACAACCAGTGTTAACATCAATATGACACCCACAAGGAAACCTTGCTGAAAAGGTAAACAAAGAGTTAGGAAAACATTTACTCATCTACTGTAATGAACAACATAACCGATGGGCAGAGTACTTATCATTTTTCGAACAAGCCATAAATATATGTTACAGAACATTATTGCCCTAACATAAATTTTGCATTACATGTCATTAATGCGCTGTAAACAGGAATCTTTGCAACAATAAGTTATGCGATACCATTCTTTATATCAGGATTCAACTTGAAGAGTCAAGGTCTGTACTTCTTTAAAAGTCCCGTGTCTTTGTATATTTCTTAAAAACTTCATTTGGTTAGAAACAGACCTACACCTTGTATCAGTGACATCTTATGATCATATTCACAAGTTTCTTTATTGATCTGGACATATATCTTTTTCAGTTACTGATCACATAAATGATCTCTACTATTATAAAAACATTCATTTCAACTCTGTACAGTTAATCCATTGTACACTTGGATTTACAGTTTTACTTTCTTCAGTTAATGCATACTAATAGAGGGCTAAATGTTAGCTAAATTTTTTTCTTAAGTTATCCTATGATGCAAAACATGGTCTTTTCAAAAATGAAAACTTTATAACTGTGAGTTCAATCTCTATTGGGTTACAAGTTAGGTTACTATTATTTTTTATGCCATGTTCCAAGGTTGTAAGTTTGATTCCATTAAAATTAAAATTCTGATTCGAACTTATAAAGTACATCATGTTTCTACAAGTATCTGATCAAAATTGTTAACAATCCTCAGATGAATGCTTGAGAAATTGGAAGTTTCAAATAACAAAGAAAGTACTGGTATCAAGTATTATTGTACTTCTGAATTACTGAAGGTAATCTATTTTCTTCCTGCCTGACTGGGTCCCATCTCTATATTGCTTAAAATATGAATTATGTCAATGATAGTACATCTTAGTTCTACTTTAGCATGGTTGTTGATTAGCCCATACTGTCTTGTAACATTTCTTCTTCCCTTAGTAAAGTGCCTCTCCATATGACAATTTCCTTATTTATTAATGGTAAACATTTTTTTGCAATTTTAGTATATACATGATTTTAAGCATACACAGATATCATCAGCAACTATTTTTCTGAAATAACTAATTCACAGCCAATACTTACATAGTGTACTGGTGATGATGCCATGCAAGAATCTGAACACATTTAAATTAATGGTTTGTATTCTAAACAAAAAGTTTCCAGATTGTACGTATTTATTATTTAAATAATATTAACATAGTAAACTGGTAGTTAACAATGATGAAGATAGTAAATAAAACAATTGTTGAAATACTTCTTCTTCTTTGGCTTTTTTCTTTATCTTCTTCTTCTTCTTCTTCTTCTTCTTCTCCTTCTGCAAAGATGTGCTTACATGTCTTGAAGCAATACATAAACTGGTTACAAGAATTTTACACTTACAAATTAATTTTATTTTTAGTTTTTTAAAAAAAATGTCATTCAAATATATCTTAAACTGGTGTTAATAATTTTACAGTCTCCAATGTGATAACAAGTATTATCTTCAACTGCATAATAATAAGAAATGCTGGCATAACTACCTATTGAAGTAAACAAAAATATTCTGTATATACTTTCTACTCTTTCTAAACAGAAAACAATTCTGTATATATTTTGTATTATCTATATGCATGACATATAACTTTAGTTCTCTGTAATAAAGAGAAAAAATATAAAACAACTGTTGGTATGTATACAACTTCAGTAAAAATCAGTCAGCTTATTGTGGACAGATACCAAGTGATTCTAAATCAGTCAGCTTATTGTGGACAGATACCAAGTTATTCTAAAAGTCATATTAACATTAAAAAAGATGTTAGTACATGTAGTGTAGTAAAAAGTACATAAAAATAAATATAAAGTGGCTTTTGAAGATTTTAAAGTAATTAAGTATAATACTACTGACTTGGAACACTAAGTTTTTTATTGGTAAAAATGTAAAATTTTTACCTTGTAGCCTGAACCAGTTGTTGCTTATTACAAGCTTCATCAGAGGCTACTACTAGGAGCGCTGTCCGTCTTGTTCTTGGTGACGACAGCGCCGTCATTCGAAAGATTGCTGTTGTGTGTGTGCAGTGTGATACGTTCGAATAGTATGTGTAATTTGAACTGTGTTTGTGCATTTAGGATCTCGTTTTTATGTGTTTTTGTGTGTTTGTATATTTCTAGCTGTTCAAGAGTGTCTAGTTTTTGGCCTTTTGTGTGTATGTGTAGAATATCCATGTTTCTGTTTATGTTTATGTATATGAGGTTTGCTTCAATGAGGTGGTTTGCAAAGGTGGATTTGATGGTGGAGTGTAGTGCCTTTGTGTGTTCAATGTATCTCTGTTTGAACCAATGTCCTGTCTGGCCTATGTAAAATTTGTTACATCCTGAGCAGTTTAGTTTGTATACACAAGGGAAATCAAATTCGTTTTGTTCTTTGTGTGTGTTCTGTTTTGTTTGTCGTTTTGTATGCAATTCTGTATTCTGCTTTTTTTAATTTGTGGGCTAATTTTTCAGTGTGGTTATTGATGTATGTTAGTGTTATGAACTTGTTGTTTTCTGTCTTTGTCTGTTGTTTGTTTTGTGTAGGAGTTTATTGACTATTGTTCTGTTGTATCCATTGTTTTCTGATAGATATTTTATCGTCTTTAGTTTGTCTTTGTAGTCTTTTTCATCTAATGGGATGTTATTTAGTCTGTGTATCATGGTTCTGAAGGCAGCAAGTTTCTTTTGTATTGGGTGATTAGAGGAGTTGTGTATTAGTGTGTCAGTTGTAGTGAGTTTTCTGTATATACGGTACTGAATTTGTGTCTATGTTCAAATTTTGTGATGGTGAGGTCCTAGTCTAGTTCATTTGAACAGTGCTCCTCGCAGCAGGCTCTAAAGAAGCTCACAATGACTGAAAGCTGGCTCATGGAATAAGGTAAAACTTTTCATAATTTATATCTAAAATACTAGTTCTCCATGTTGGAATAATGTTTGCAAATCATTACATTTTATGTAAGACACTTTTCTGACTTTTCTGAAATTTCAGCAAAATATTTTGCTTTTGTTTCTACTCGAAAAGAATCTGCAATATGTTCAACATTAAGTATACAGACAACTACTGTATCTAGCATATTATAGTTGTATGCTGCTGGTAAATTAAGCTGTGTGTACCTATAAATTTCTACCAGTAAATAAAACAATATCTGTAACCTGTACTGTACTTTATAGTTTTCTGGATATAAATATAGAGTACTATTGATTACTCAACATTGTAAAGGTATAAAAAATGAATATCAATTAGCTAAACTTCTTTATAGGAGAAATTAGCATTATAAACAGAGCGAAGTTAACCTATTGTTAAATATACACTGATCTGGTATTAACTGGCCAACAAAACATTGTTCAATTATGTCGAGGTGCGATGAATTGTGGCCACTTGATCTGAATGCAAAACTTGCATCCCTGCCTGCATAGTCCGTAAGAACACTGTACCCAGCTGGGTGCTGAAACAAACAACAGGAGAATGTAATTACAAGCCTTGTGGCTTCTACTGGTGAGGAAAAAGAAGACAGATGATATTCCTTTCCTTCTTTTCCCCCCTCTTTTAGGCTTCCAGGACCTATTCAGTACTTTTCTAAGCAACCTAAGTGACAGAATTATGTAAAAATTGTTAAACATTTTAAAACTAGTATTTATATTAATTAGCTAACATTTTAATCTCATATGGAACCGATATTGATTGGGATTGTAAGCTAACGAAATTTAGATGCATCTGTGGAAGGATTCATAGGTACCTGAAAAATAAAACACGGAAGGATACCCGAATGAAATTTTACAAAACTGTGGCTGTCCCCACATTCCTGTATGCTAGTGACACATGGACTCTTCATAAAAGGGATGTACAGAAGATTCAGGCAGCTGAAATAAAATTTCTAAGAGGGACTCAAGTTGTTCTCTCCTGGATTGGAAAAGGAACGAGGATACTAGACTTGAACTAAACATTGTACCGTTGCATCAGACGATTGAAGACCACAGAAGGAGATGCTGTGAACACTTTAAACACATGCCTGATATCCGTCAACCCGTAGCTGCCTCAGGTTATCACCCTACTGGGGAGAGAGATGTTGGTAGACCGAGGAGGAGATGGGTTCCGGAACAGGTCTAGGGGCTAATCCTTGGAATGGTGATGATGATGATGCTGATGAGGTAATATTTTAATACTAGTTTGAAATCGTTATTAGGGAGACCAGTAATTATCCTTTAAGGATTTTATCTTTATATACTAGAAGGGAGTTTCTGAGATTCTCAGAGCTATGCTGTTGGTAGCATTTCCTTTGTCAAACATCTTGAAGAGAGAGAGAGAGAGAGAGAGAGAGAGAGAGAGAGAGAGAGAGAGAGAGAGAGAGAGAGAGAGAGCAGACAATATGTATGCATATGGTATTGTATCCTAGAAGGATAGAAAAGACAAAGAGATCAATTATAAATCCATAATTTGCGTACAATACAAGTATATTTGATAATATCAAATGTAATCTTGACTTATAAACTACAAACAGCATTAATAACATTTGATAATATAAATATGAGAAAATAGAGTTGCATAGAAGAAATTGGAAGGACCATTTGGAGTGCATGGACAATAGAACACTTCCAAAAGTGGCAAGCAGATACAAACCAGCTGGAAGAAGAAGCGTAGGGAGATCAAAGAAAAGATGGGAATAAATCTTATGAAGCTGGAACAGGTCACTAAGGCCTAATTCTTATTGGGGAAGAAGAAGAAGAAGAAGAAGAAGAAGAAGAAGAAGAAGAAGAAGAAGAAGAAGAAGAAGAAGAAGAAGAAGAGAAGAAGTTAAAAATGTTGTGAATGATTCTATAGTAACAAGTAGGAAATACTTGATATTAGACACAGAACTCTGCAAATGTTTGTAGTGTCTGACTTTCCTCAAGCAAATAACTTTTTTTTTCAAAATGTAACAGGAATTTTTTATATGTTAAAGAACTTGTATGCATTTTGAATATTATAAACAAACTGCTAGAAGTACAAAAGTATACCAATTACAAAATTAACCAACCTATCACTACACATGAAAATGTATCCTCCATCTTTACTAATATCCCAACAATTTTCCTGTTACTCCCCACCCTTACCCCACCGAACCTCTAGCCTTCCCCATCACTACACCACCCTCCCTCATCTCTACTCCATCCAAATCACTCAACTTCAGTTTTACATCTACATAGTCATTTGTGTTCTGTATATGATCAAAGAATTATTTTAATTGTGAAAATATTCATATTATAGCTTTAAAGTTAATATAAGAACATAAGATAGATTGGCCTATATGCTTACACAATCATTTATGTATACAGAAATTATTTCTTATTACAAATGTTAAACACTTGCTAGTTAATTGTTCAAATTTGTGTGGTACTCATGAAAATTGTTCTTTTGAGCACAGTCCAGAAAAAATTGTACATCCAGAACACATGAGGCAGGTACAAGCGTTTAGAAGTACAAATATGGCATTTTTAGTTTCCTGTTATGGCAATCTGCACAAGCTTGTGTAGACTTTGTTGTGCTTGATCCTGAGCAGCAGATTTTCCATCAGACATTTCCATGCATCCTTCACTAAATTCGGTTAGAAGTTCCTCACTGCACTTTATAATAAAATTCTTGAATCTCCTGTACTCACTATTACAATTCTGATGAATATTAAATCCATCCAGTAGCATTTGGGAGGCTACATACATGCCAGACTTAATGAACCAAGAGTATAAATATGCTTAAATACAAAATATATTGTATGTCTGTAACTTTGGTCAGCTTTGTTCACTAATCCCTTAAATTCATTATATTTTTCAGTATAGAGTGATTTGAATAAAAACTCCTTATTTTCCTTCTCCAACATGTCACACTTTCTCACCTGCTTCATAGTGAGTAGTAGGAACAAATACATCTCTTTTGTCTTTAAATCCCACCAGGAGAGTGTCTTTGTTTCTCACAAAGTCGAACGTCCCTTGGTTAGTGGTGTATCAATGAGATGTTGCTGTGGCGTATCTAGAATTTGGTGTGCAGGGGAAGGTCCAGGGTTGGGTTGGCTTCATTCAAAAGAAAAAACAAGTTAAGACTAATCAACATTACTATCTTTAAAGTTGCTCAAATCAGTACCATTAAAGTAAACGGTAATAACACAATAAAAACACATGTTATTGAAACATTGTTTACAAGACACTTATTGACTGAATTGATTTTCTATATTTCGTATTTCAAATGTATATGATAATGCTGTGTAATAAATCTGTTTGTATACTTAAAACAGAGTTACTATTATATTAACGTACACAGCTAAAAAAAATAATAAAAGAGCCTAAAAATTAAGTGATTAACAAAATTCATCAACTTTTTCAACCATCTGGGGGTCCCATTCATCCCTCCCATAAATACACTCCTGAGATGTTAAGGTACATCATGATTTTTTCTTATTTCCCTGTAATATATGGTTTATGTTTCAAGAATTATTCACTTAGACGAGTTGATGAATACCAATTATCCACAATGATATTTGGTAGAATCTGTTTGTCAAGTAGATTCTGTGCTAGGTACACTGTTATTCTTTTAGATACAGGGAGATCAGCACAATCAGGAAAACATGGAGTTTCATAAATATCTTTTCCTATGTTCAAGGCAAAATCCATGTAAGTTATACCCTTGGTATTTGGTGTTACTTGGGCATAAACAAAACAGTTTCAGTTCAAAACATGATATCTTATATTTTATGTACTGCTAGAAATATAAACAGCCGTTATATAACATCAAACATTCATCAAGAGCGAAGTCTTGGCCAGGATCAATAATACGCTGCAACACTCTCGTTTCAATGCAACATAAGGGGCAAAGTATGTGACAATCTGTCCTGGTTCTACAGATTTAGAACTTGAAAACCTGAAAAAATGAACTGTCATTTTGTGTCAGGATCATATTGGAAGATCTAGGTGCAGTGACATTTGAAAGCTTTGATATCTTCATAAAACAACAGCCATGCATAGTGGCAAACAGCCGTGCATTGCTGAGTTGGAAAAAATGCTATTCAAGTTGATAACAGATATGCCAGAGTAACATTTAGTAGAATTATAAGATAGTTATTAGCACTTCTGATTTGTTTACATATTGTGATTTCTGCTGTGACATCACTAGAGTGTAATGTAACTAATATTACCAGTGTTATGGCCATGGTTGATTACTTCCAGTCCCTTTAAGGTCAGCACTGCCACAGTTATAACATAAACAGTTTTACTGTAGGCCTACACGGTGGAATCTGAGAGCCTATGACCTTGGACCTTGCTCATTAGAGACACATAGTGTAACCCATCACATCAGACAAGGCCCTATGGAGAGGCGTCATATTTCTTCCATTTACAAATACACATAGATCCACATTCACTCTAGGATACTTTACGACTCCGTTATAATGTTATAAAATTGTACATTTCCTGAAAATTATAAAATTGTGCACATAGATGCATTTGTTTATATTTTATTGTGAGAAACGCCCCTATGAAAATTTCATCGCCATCGTGTTTCTTCACAAGGGATAGTATGTGGATAAAAATTATATTATTTTCTTGTTTGTTGATATGTCAGAAGGAATTGGACCTCATTCTACTTAAAAATTATTATAGGAAAAGCCAGTAAACTTCACTACTTTATAACAAACATACACCTAATCACAAAAAACAAACTCGTTTAAAAAAACAAATATTTCACTGTCAAAACAGCTTCATTAGTCATGTACAGTGGTGCCCCCCCCCCCAAGGCAATAGTATAGTCTCCCCACCCAACTTTAACCTTCAGCCTATACCTGAAGGCATTCATTCATAATTCTTTATGGATTATAATAACTGTTGTAAATCACCAAAAGACTTTAAATATTTATTTTTAATAATTGAAAAACTATTTTTTAACAAAAACCAATAAACTTTAATTAATAATGTATTAGAAATTAATAAGAGCTGTATAAAACCATTCAATGAAATTTTAAACTATTTGATTAAGTTTTCAATGTCAGTTTGTTGTCTTTTACAATCTTTACCATTTATTATAAAAACACTTTGATTTTAAAAAATATTTTAATAAAAATCTTTTAATTAGGTTTAAGAAAAATAATAAAAAAGTAATCAAAATAATCATTTATATTTTCTTTAGATATATGATTATGTAAAATTTAATAACATTACAAATGCTTTGATGGAAACAGTATCTTCGACTTTGTGTTTAAATGTGGTATAAAACAAAACATATTTATTTTACTTTAACAGCTAAAATAGTTTGTACATTGAAAGAGCTTAAAATATAGCTTTATTTTCCTTTGTATGCTGGAAATGGAAAATTTGTTAAAATTTTGAAATTGCTTGAGGATGACACTTTCATACAAACACACAAAAGAATAAGTAAACTGGAGATCTAGTCCCCTGCCATATTGATTTTGTCAAAACTGAACAGTTCTGATCAGTCTTAAATGGATAAGTGTTGTTTCTGCAGAGCAGCTTGTTATAGGAAGAGGTAACAGAAACTTATATTTTAATGTGAGATGGGGGCATTCTTACATGTTCAGTATTATATCTGTGTGGCATGAAAAAACTCTAAAATACTCCTAAAATTCTGATTGAACAGCTTGTGCCATGATTCCCCATCCCAATGAGCACCTTTGGTCATGGAGAAATATAGATAATACAAAGAAGAAATGGACAGTGGTACAAACTTTAAGGTTTTCATACATCCTGATTTAGTCAGGACAGTCCTTATTTTAAAGCTCTGACCTGTTTTATTATTATTATTATAGTTGTGGCCTAATATTATCTTACCTTTAAAACTCCTAAGTGATGGGTAATTTATAATAGGTAAAGCCTCTACTTTGACTACCTCCATCATAATATTTTTAGACTTGACATTTTGATCCCTAGAATTTGGGATCATTCTCAGAAGCTATGACTGATGGTTGAAAGATCCTGTTGATAGGTCTTTTAACAACTAATCACAGCCTCTGAGGATGATACTAGATCCTAGGGACCAAGTGTCAATTGTAAAAATGTACAGGCATTGCACAAATGCTATGCACAGAGAAGGGCATTAAAAATGCTTCAATAAATCTAAAAAATATATACTGGTATATTGTAACGACTAAATGACGACGTCCGCCTCGTTTAAGCCCCGCGATGGAAGCCAATCTGTAACGACTAGATTTGTACGTATTCTGAAAATGTGTAAGTATTGTGTGTTCGCCTCACACGAGTGGTCATTACTTTATGTTGCGCTGACGATGTCCGTCGTGATCTCACGAATTACCAGTACACGCGAGTGGAAACCTTACCTGTTCTTCAGTATGTGTGCATAAATCCTGGGTGACGCCAAATTGTTTATACTGAAAACAATTAAAATACAAAATAGGTCGATTGAGCGTTCGTGGCTATGACGGTCTGGTGAATTCAATTATTCCCGGCTGTACGGGTTTATAAATCTCGCTGATAGTTCGCCGAGTTTCCGACGTGAGCGCGTACCGTCATCTTTGCTCTTTGCTAAATAATACACAAATTATATAATGCACTTCCCTATGAAATAAAAAACATAGGTTACAACTCTGTACTAGTTTATTTAATTGCGATTTGGATTTATTCAGTAATATATAAAATTATATTTTTGTTATTAAACAAATTGCACCGGCAATTGTTATAAGACAAAAATCTCAAGGTTGGCGAATTGACTCTGAACGAAATATTCAGTCAAACATGGCGACTGCTTGGTTGTTTACTTTTAATTCCGTTCAGATTCTGGATTCTTGTGATTACGAAAGAAATATTAATAATGATTACAATAAAGTACACTACCTTACATTAATTGTACTTATATAATATAATGTGTAATTATAATTGGTTCTTGAAGTGTTGTAAAGTGTGTTTCAAAAGTTCGTAATTTTCATACAGGTTATTTTTCTAGTTAACATAAATTTAGTGTTTTAATTTTTATTAATCTTTGAAAGAAATAATATCATCAGTTTATAGTGAGAGTTCAGATTGCTGTGAGAAAAATTTAAAGAGAATTTAATTCCGAAATTCAGGTAATTTAGCAATACTTATCAGCTCAGTCGACTAGATGTGTACTGTCATTCATTTGAAATGGGTTGGGTTGGGTCTTCAATAGTCATCAATCTTCAATAATCTTGGGACTTAAGTACGTCTGGCATCTTTTTCCTTTTAGTTGTTGAAATTTATTAATTTAGAATTTGTTAAATTGGTCCTTGGCATCAGTTAAATGTTCTAGTCCTTCATCAGCTTCTTACATCTTTTCGAATTTGGATTACTTTTTAAACGTTTTATATTAAAATTTTGGTCATTTTCGGCCTGGCGTCTATTCCTGTTGAGCGTCAAGAATGGAATAATGGTTCTAACGGAAAATTCATAAATAACGTTTCAGTTGTAACTGAAAGATTCTGATTGGCTGTACTTGACTTAGGACCATTGTTATCATATTTGAATTTTTATTCAAAATTACTGTATATCTTCTGATTGCTATTATTCTTCCGTCTTCCTCTGTATGTATTAAATATTATCACTACTGTTCGTATTTTCTTTCAAAGATCATTTTGACATCCCACAATGTTGGGTTTTCTTATGTATTATTGTTTGAACAATTATGTTGATATTATCTAATTACATTTCTTTCCTATTTTATGTCCTTAAATTAACATTTATCCTTTAATATGATTCACTAATTATCCTTGACTAGTTATTTGCCTTGGATTTGCTAATATTCTTGTTAGTTTTTTACAATTTGTAGTTATTGGTTTTTTACAGTTAGGCTTTTCATAGGCCTAAGTAGTAATTGGCCTTATTTACTTATTTTATACTAATTACTTATTAATTTACTCTCATACATGTTTTGTGTTGGTATTATAATTGATTTGTTTACTTGTTGATTTGTTCTGGATCTGTTTTATAATAATTGAATGTTTTCATTAGTTTCTACATTATGGTTTGTTTATTATTTTCTAACTGTCCTTCAGTATTTTTTATTTGGCAATTATCTACTATTCTCTATAAAATATAATATAACATTTAGGTTTATGGTCTGTATAATCCCTTCAGCCATATTCCTATTCATAGATTTAATCGAACAATTCTTTAACAGCTATTATGCAACGTTTGTTTACAATTTGTTTTATTCTTACTTATTTTTAGGTGATAAACATCATCACCCCATTTAAATTTACTTAACTGACTATCCCTTAGAACATAGGGTGTTTATTGATTTTGCTTTTATTTTCTTTACTATATTTTTTCTTATATAATCTTTACTCTCTAGCCATGGTAACACTAACTTTTGACCTTCCATGGGATTCCTCCCCTGAATACTATTGTATCCTTCATTTACAATTAATCTTAATACTATCAATAACAAAATTCTTATTTAATAATACTGTTCACCATCAACCCTTTAGTGTTCATCACAGATTATTAAGCATTTATACCTATCAGTAGGGTTTCTAATTATTCTGGGGTTTTACACTGTCACTTTTCACTTCTTATCTTTTATTTAAGTGTTATTAGTGGGTAATCCCTAACATTACATTCTCTTTGTCACTTATTTATGTTTACTATCTTTCCATCTCTCTATCTCTCACTTTGCAAAGGTTAGTTATACTATTAATAAGTTCCTGTCATTATAGAGTTCTTTATTACATTTAAACTCTATTTCTTTGGTTAGTGTACTTTTAGTTTGTCATTACTTTATCGGGTTTTATCAATTATCATTTAGTCAATACTAATACTTAGCTATTACATTTGTTATTTGTTGGTTTCTTTTTCATTATTATATTTGAGTGTAACATTTCTCCTTTTTCTGTTCTATATTATTTGTTGGTGTCCCTTTTTATTTCATTTATACTTGGTTTGTTTCACTTTCATTTTCCTTCTTCTTCGATTTCATTTTTTTTGGTTTTCCCTTCTCCTTTGGTTTTATTTTATTTGGTCATTCACTTGGGTTGGGTCATTGTAGTCATTTGTCGCGTCATCGTCATTTTATTTTCTTTAGTTTAAACATTTTATATAGTTGATTCATCGTTTTTTCCCTGGTATTGGGGTGGCTTGTTTGTGTTGTAACAATATCTATAATATAACGCGCTAGGTAGTGTGTCCGTCATCGGTATGTTACCATAGTAACAAGTAAATAAACAAATGATATTTACCGGCATCGAATCCGTTCCTATAGTTTTTAATGTTGTTACTATGCGATTGTGTTGATATGTTTTGTAATTTTGTATACAGGTACATCTATATATTTTGTAATTGTCCAATATTTCTGTTTAATATAACGCGGTAGGTAGTGTGTCAGTCATCTGTATGTTACCATAGTAACAAGTAAATAAACAAATGATATTTACTGGCATCGAATGTATACATTTATCCGTTCCTATAGTTTTTAAAGTTTTTACTATGCGATTGTGTTGATATGTTTTGTGATTTTGTATACAGGTACGTCTATATATTTTGTAATTGTCCTATATTTCTGTATATGTTTTAATTGTGATATTTATGTTTATACGTATTTCTGATGATCCAATGAATAAGTAATTAAATACGATCAAATATGCCTCCTAAACGCCAGCAACCACCAACTGCTGAAGAAATTGCAGCAAAAAGAGCACGTAATGCTGAAGCTCAAAGACGCCGTAGAGCGGCCATGTCAGAAGAGCAGCTTCAAGCAGAATGTGAAGCTAATGCTGTAAGTCACCGGCAACACAGAGAAAACATGCCACAAAATCAACTTCAACAAGAGCGTGAGGCAAACGCTGAAAGACAAAGGGTTGGACGCCAACATCAAAGAGGACGTCTGAGTAGATATGTCCGATCCCGCAACACCGCTTTGCTTCCCGAAAACTTCAATGAAGATGAAATTGAAGAAAGTTATCTTGGCCTAATGGACACTAAATGTCCATTTTGCAATGCCACGCATTTCAAAAATGAATTAATGTCAAATTGCTGCCATAAAGGACCATTCCATTAGATGAAATACGAATGCATCCCTTCATTACAAATTACATGAATGGATCTGATCCAAATTCCAAAAATTTCATGGAAAACATAAGATCCTACAACAGTGCAATGGCCTTTGCTTCAATGGGAGCACAAGTTGACCAATCAGTGACCAGACGTTCAGGTCCTTTTTGTTACAGAATCCATGGGCAAATTTATCACACTGCATCTGCATTACACCCAAATCAAGGTGAATTACCAAAGTATGCCCAACTGTACATTTTGGATTTGGCCCAAGCCTTGACAGAAAGAATGAACAATCAAGCAAACAATGGATGCATTCGTGTCGTAATGGAGAACCTCCAAAAACTTCTTGGAGATATCAATCCGTTCTCTAGAGAATACAAGAACATGCTCAAATTTGAACAAGACGAAATGCTAAAGGCAAATCGGAAAAACCGAACGCCAATTGAATATAGCATGACTTTCTTGAGAGAAAGAGTAAATAATGTGCTCCCCAGCAGAACCAACGCTCCCACTGCCAGAGGAGAAATTGCTGCCTTTTTTCACAGTGCAGATGGTGCACCCCCAGAAAATCGGGATATTACAATTTATCCGAAAAGTGGAATTTTAAAAAATATATCCATCCTGAGTAGACTCTGTGACCCAGTATGCTACCCTTTGCTTTTCCCATATGGGGATTCAGGGTGGACCACAGATCTGAAGAAAGCTGTTGGTCAAGGAAATGTGTCCCAGCTTCAATGGTATTCATACCATTTTGCCATTCGTGATGGAAATTTTAATGAGTTCCTCAACGCAGGAAAGCTGACTCACCAATTCATGGTTGCTGCTTATTGCAAGACCGAGGCAAACTGTTTGAATTGGTTTCAAAAAAATCAAAACACAGTAAGAGCTGAAGACTATGATGTTCTTCACCGATTTGTGAACAACCACAATTTTGAGGACGTTAACATATTGCCTGGAAAGAAAGTTATATTGCCTTCAACCTTCCAAGGGAGTCCAAGAAATATGGCTCAAAATTACCAAGATGATATGGCCATGGTCAGGAAATATGGCAAACCTGACTTATTTGTAACATTCACGTGCAATCCTAAATGGAGGGAAATCAGGGAAACTTACTTCCCAGTCAGCAACCATGCAAGAGTGTTTGAGTTGAAACTGAAATTGCTACTTGAAGACTTAACCAAACACCATAGATTTGGACGTGTTAGGGCTATGCTCCACGTGATCGAGTTCCAAAAACGTGGTCTACCACATGGGCACATATTGCTATTCATGGCCCCGCAAGACAAAGTCTGGGAGAATGAAAGAATTGACAAAATTGTCTGTGCAGAACTCCCTGATAAAGATGCCCACCCGAGGCTACATGAAATTGTAAAATCCTGTATGTGGCCCATGTGGTCCATTAAATCCAAACGCACAGTGTATGGAAAACGGCAAATGCACAAAAGAATTCCCAAAAGATTTCTGTGCCGAGACCAACAGAAATGTCAATGGTTACCCAAAATATCAACGCCGAGATGATGGTAACTTTGTTGAACTTGGGGGAAACAAAGTGGATAACAGATGGGTGGTGCCATACAACCCATACCTGTCTCTGAAATACAACGCCCACATTAACGTAGAGATTTGTAGCTCAATTCAAAGCGTTAAATACTTCTTCAAATACGTTTACAAGGGGCATGACTGTGCAAATATTTAATTCGTTACTGTTCCCACAGAACAGGAAGCTACTATTGAATGGGGCGAAGTAAAAAATTACTTGGAGACCCGATATGTAAGTGCACCTGAAGCATGCTGGAGGCTCAGGGAATACAAAATGCACCACCAAACTGATCATGTGGAAAGATTAAATGTCCACCTTGAGGACAAGCATACAGTATGTTTTATACCAGGCAAGGAAGCTGAAGCTGTACAGCAAAAAGCCACCAATTCCAAACTTCTGGCTTGGTTTAAACTTAATCAGGAAGACCCTAATGCCCGAGAGTATTTATATATTGAAATTCCCGAACACTATACCTGGGATGACAAAAATTCTAAATGGAAACCACGTCTTAGAGGACATGAAACTACAATTGGCAGAATATTTGCCGTAAGTCCCACGGATAGAGAAAAATGGTTCCTCCGAATTCTCCTTCTCAATGTTAGAGGAGCAACATCTTTCGAGGACCTAAGAACGGTCGAAGGAAATCCTATCCCTTTTGCAACTTTCCAAGAAGCATGCATTGCAAGGGGATTAACTTATGATGACTCAGAATGGGATACTTGCCTAACAGAAGCTGCAACCCATCAAATACCAGTACAACTTAGGCAGTTGTTTGCATTTATTTGTATCATGTGTGAGCCGTCGGATGCAGCAGCATTATTCGACAGACATAAGGACAATCTTATGCAAGACTATAAGAGACGCTTTCCTGATGGAGAAAAAGCTCTCTATTTGACGTTTAAAGAAATTGAATCTGTCCTTCGAACACATGGAAAGTCATTGGTAGATTTTGGGCTAGAACTTCCAGTCGGCAGCTATGACGAGCCAATCCATTCTGGAAAATATTACGATCCAATTGCCGAAAAAACCATGTTCGAAGAAAAGTTTTTCAAATGCTCAACCCAGGGCAAAGAAGGGTTTTCGACAAAATCAGGGAAGCAATTGAAAACCCTAACTTACCCAAACGTCTGTTCTTTATTGATGGACCTGGCGGAAGTGGTAAAACCTTCCTTTACAACACAATCATGCACTATGTGCGTAGCAAAAATGTATTAGTCTTGCCATGTGCATTTACAGGCATAGCAGCAACTTTGCTTGAGGGAGGCAGAACTTTCCACAGTCGTTTCAAGCTGCCTATTCCAATAAATGAAACATCAACCTGTAATGTTCGACATGGAACTAATACGGCAAATGAACTGGAAAAGGCCAAAGTGATAATCTGGGATGAAGTTTCAATGGCCCCAGCACATGGAGTAAATGCAGTTGACACACTGTATAAAGAACTGTTAGCTGAAGATCCAAAAGTTCCTTCTAAAAAACCATTTGGAGGTGCGGTCTTTCTTTTCGGTGGAGATTTTAGACAAATTCTCCCTGTTGTTCCACATCGCAGCAGAACCAAAATACTTTCTTCATGCATGAAGAATAGTAAGTGTTGGAAAAATATTCAGGTCCTAAAGTTAGACCAAAACATGCGTGCCAATGAGGACAATGTTCCATCAGAACACCGAGGCTTTTCCGATTGGCTTTTAAAACTTGGGAATGGAAAACTCCAAGAGGCTGGATTAGAGGAAGGCATCTTCGAAATTCCTCCAGTCTGCATTGAAAATGGATGTATTGATGCTGCTGTCTTTCCTGAGGTCATCCAATCAGGAGATGATAGCATTGCTAACCGTGCAATCCTGACTCCAAAAAACCACGAGTCACTTGAACTAAATGAAAATGTCCTTAGACGAATTCAATCTGAATTGAAATGCTATACCAGCATAGATTCTATTCAGCAAGACAGTGCAAATGCCGAGGAGGCAGCAAACTATCCAATGGAGTTTTTGAACAGCTTAACACCTGGAAGTATGCCTCCTCATAGACTTAACTTGAAAGTTGGTGCGGTAGTAATGTTGCTACGAAACCTTGACTCAACAAGAGGTCTTTGCAATGGCACCAGAATGGTCGTCAAGCAAATGATGTCAAAAGTCATTGACTGTGAAATCCTGACCGGATCTTTTAAAGGTACCAGGGTATTTATTCCAATAGTTATTCTTGCACCCAGTGACCCTGACCTTCCCTTTACATTAAGACGAAAACAGTTTCCATTTAGACTTCCTTTTGCTATGACCATCAACAAAAGCCAAGGGCAAACACTGGATTCAGTTGGTATTTATTTGCCATCTCCAGTATTCAGTCATGGACAACTTTATGTTGCATTTTCAAGAACAAAGTCCTTTCAGCAAGTCCAGGTAAAAGTCTTAGGAACTGACCAACAAGGCAACTTAAAGAAAGACCACAGAGTATACACCAAAAATGTGGTCTACAAAGAAGTTTTCGCCCAATAATTAAATTTCATAGCCAATATGTAATTAAATGTATATTAAATGTATATGTAATTAAATGTATTTAATATATGCCAATAAATAATTAAATATGTGCTAATAAAAATGCTTGCCACCCGGGCGTAGAACGGGTACTTCACCTAGTATATTTATGTTCATTCACCAATCAATGAATTCATTCTTCATTCACCAATCAATGAATTCATTCTTCATTTACCAATGTACAGATTATAAGTTAAATGTAGTCGCATTCATAAGCGAAGTTTTATATGTGTACTACGTTATTGACAACAAAGAAGTAGTTTCTATGGAAACTCACCGGTTCCCATTTTCGATCACGCACCAGCGATCATTTTCAAATGTGCGACACGTCCTTATAAACATTTTCAATGTTAAAATATTATAATGGAGGGAGTCTGAGCAGAGCCATTACTTAAACTAATTCCACTAACCATAAAATAACATTTAAAACAGAAACTACATAAGTCTAAGGCAACACTGGCTGTATGGTAACATAAATTACTTACAAATCAGAAAAAAATCATGCCACTCCAGTGGTTAGTACTAATTTTTATTTTGGATAACTGGTCATGATTTGATGACTTTGATGGTCGGAAATATCTACGATCCAAAAATATGGTAACTTCGTATGTGACAAGTTGCCCCTTTGTTTTACAACAATGAAATTTTCCAAAGCAGCGTTGTTTTTCTGTGTGTATGTTTTATTAGACAACAGTGAATTAGATGAGTTCCCTGGCTTTCTGTATAACAAGTTTTAAGTACTATAGGCCTATTATTTTATGTCTTTAAGAAGAACAAAACCTAAGAACACTGGTATCCTATGCCTGGAATTCATAACAGCTTAGTCACTCTCTAGAGCAGCAGTTCTCAAGTTTTTTTTGTTAATGACATTCTTTTAGAGTAAATTAATCTGATCAGGATTAAAATACTGTAAACTCTCAAGTACACTATAATGGACAGTTTTCTGTTTTCAGCTTATAGGAGCAAACTGGCTTAAGTTCTGACTATTAACTAAATAATAACATAAAATAAAAAATCCGGAATATAAAATTTAGGTTGTCCAAAACAAGTGAATTTATTAGTATGGTGTTTAAGTAGTATACCAATCCCAACACCATGTCTTTGTGAATTTGCTTATGCAACCATGGTTAACTTAAACCAAAAAACAAGCTGCTTAGGATCAGAAAATAATCTGATTATGTGTGTAACAGGGGTAGAACTAGATGTAATCAAACTTGTAAATCCTATTCAAGCCAAATTATCTACTACTTTTCTTCAATCTAAAGCCAACCAATCTAGTTAAGATAAATGTTAATTTAATAATTACATTAAATTAATATTTACTCTGTGTGGTTTTTGTTTGTCTCATTAAAAATATTATTTATAGTGAAAAATTTAATTAAAAAAATAAATATATTTTTTAAGTATTGCAGCTCTTATTATGACATTAGCTAATGGATGAGAACCACTGCCTACTATAATCAAAACTCTAATCAGTCTAGCTTAGCAGTCTGTCTTTGAGTGAGTAGTATTACTTACAATATGAAGAAACTTTGTGACATCATAGACTCTGTCAAACAGTATTATCCAGCAGTCATTTGTGGTGTTATGTTCTGCCACATCCTCTAATGTCAGGTATACCGATTTGTTGCAGTTGTCTCTATTCAGGTCACTACTTACTCCATTCGCTAGTTTTACCTGTTGAAGAGTACAGCTATATTTTGCTTTTATGTATTTCGAAAACTGTTAAATATTAAATTGGTACTTCGTATAGATTTTAAGACACATAAAAAATTTATGGTTCAAAAAAACATAAAACACCCTTTTCTTAACAAAAGATACTTGTATCCAGGATGGGCAAAATGGTGCAACCCTTCATTCGGTTTTGATTAAAATAGTTAATAATATTACTATAACATGTAGATGAAGTTGTTTTATGTATTATTGGAGATAGCTAACAGTCTATCACTTTATGTTTTTGGCACTTGGATGTCAATGCCAGATAGTCTTCATTGTATAAATTAAGGCCAACTTATGGAGATTGAGGAGTGAGAGTGGAGAAAACTATGGGCCATCTTAGGAGTTCATCTGATTCAGACGCTAAGTAAGCTAGCTGAATACGTCAGTTTTGTTTGGTGGTTTCTTTCTTGTCTGAGTTGGATGCAGTGAATAGTTTTGAATAAATTCTGATGCTGTTATTCAGATTATGTGCTTATGTTGTATTGTGTCAAATAATTATGAATAATATAAGACTATTTGATCATGTAAAACTTATTTAATAAAAAACAAAACTAAAACTAACACAATTAGTACCATTAAAATCCAATTTAGGTATTATTGAACAAAACAAAAAACCGTATAGGCTTACTTGAAAAAATTAAAAGTATGCGGTTTATATTATTTTTTAACTATTACTTTATGAGAAATGTAATAATTGGCCTTCCTGCTGGTGATTAATTACTTCAGTTATGTGTATGATTTAAGTTTTTTGCTCTCACAATCAAAAACCCCACCAGCTGCCATTACTGCTTGTAGCTTATAGTTTAAAAATTACATTCGTTCACTATAGATGTAAAATATTTTCAAAACTTTTTGAAAAAGTATTTTGGTACCAAAATTCTTTTGTTTACCCTATTATCTGAAATCTGAGGATAACAAGGAAAGTTAAAAAATACTATTTCTGTAGTCTAGCACAGTGCAAAACATCATAATTTTTCAGGTCAGAAGTATGGAAAAGTAGAAAGAAAAACTCAGAAGAACTGAAAGGAATAGAGATTGGCCTTACTAAAGACAAAAGTGTCACTTCATACAATACCCGTTAAAATAAGAATTGAAGAAAATAGGAAAAGAATTGAGATTCTTATGAATGTAAGAGAAATAATAACTACAAGGAGCATTCAAATTTAAATTATAATTTGGTTTGACTTAATATAGAAGAAACAAATGCCAACAAAATGGCTGATGTGCGAGAACAAATACAACAATCTCTCGGTTGTTTGGCAACCAGCATGCAAATGTTGTTCATTTTGCAAATATGAACATGTGTGTTCACGCTTGGAACAAATCATTATTATTACATTTCTTATGAAAGAAAATGTGATACAATAAGAAATTTGTGAATACTTAGAAGAAATTTTGGCAAAGAAATGTTGTTATAAATGAGATCCATAAATACAGCTTTCAAAACTTTCCAAGATTGTGTTGATAAATAACAGCAAATACAGTGCACAAAAACAGAACAGTAGAAATGGCTAACAGAATTAACCACTTCAACACGATTGTCAAATCATGGTGTGGGATATTGCTTGTAGATTAGATACTAGTGTTGGTAGTGCATACAGTTATATATCATAAGTCAACTTCAGCTTTGCATGTAATCAGATAAAGTATGTGCACACTGGATTCCATGAATGCTGAGAGGTGAGTGAAAGCAGACATGCATATATGTGGGTCATTCACTACTGGCACAATGTGAAGAAAAGGGGACCCTTTATAGTATGTTGTCACTAATGATGAAACATATGTACACCAGGTACAGATAGATAGATAGGTAGGTAGATAGATAGATAGATAGATAGACAGACAGACAGAAAAATTACAAATGGTGGAGTTAAAAATGCGACCTTACTTCGCTCATTCAATAATAATAATAATAAATATTATTATATTATTGTTACTAATGTTATTTGGTGACTACAGGTCAAGGTGTATTCAGTGTAGTAAACTTATGTAAGACATGTTTTGGGCAATTAACTGTATGCCCATCTTCAGCCATGTTAACACATATGCACGAAACAAGTCAACATGTCTGACAATAGCACACAGTTAAATATCCAAAACATGTCTCAACTGTCTTGTAAACAAAACACTTAGTAACATGTATTATTTCTAACTGCGTTTTGTGTACCAATAATGTCTGAAAGCATCAGCGATATGTCCTTCCTATTTTTTTCCATCACTGTTTATTGTTAACTCCGATATTCACAGTTTAGGACACAATACAAGACCTGAGGTGAGAAACAACCAGCATCACTTATCTAGGCTATTAATCTGTGTTTATGAGAAGCCCACTAAATGCCACATGCTTCTCACCCTCCTGTACCCCTCACCTGGCCCCAGTTAGGTGTCAATGACACTTATACTATGTTGAATATATCTTGCTTCGTATAATATTGATAACATAATATACCAAAACCAAAAGGAACTATACCATGTTAAAGAATAAATTTCAATACTGGTAAATATATTTTTATTTTATTGTGATATAATCACCATGCGAATATGTGTTTATCTTATTTTCATATGTACATTTCGTTAAAACATTCTGTTCAACATCATCATAGTTAAGAGATAACTATTTATTTAAAAATATAAATTTTCCTTGGATTTTGCTGTCTATGGTGTGTCTAGAATCATTAAAAGTAGTTACACACTTTTCTGACATGGAACATAAATGTTTTAAATAAGATTTTAAACACTAGTGTTGGTGTTAGAAAAGTATGTACATGTTATTATAAAATTTGTATGTTAGTATATGCAGTTGCTATCTATTATTTTTGCTCACCTGATTTTATACTTGATTTAAGAGATACAATCCTACTAAATTATTATATTTATAAGTAATTATATTTAATATTAAAAATACAATCAGAGTTATTGAAAATCTGATATAAAATTTTAAATAAACTATCATATTCTGAATTAATTTGTCTTTGTTCATTTAAAGATTTTAATTGAATTTTACTTAATTTAAACTCAAAATTTCATTTGACATATAAAGTACACTGTATGACCAAAACATATTTCGTTCTTAACTGTTTATTTGCATAATGTAAATAATAGGTAAACTGTTAAAAATATAGGTATTTTATGGTGTGCGTGTGTGCGCGCGTGTGTGTGTATGAGACATTGTAACTGTCATTTTCATAAAGTGATGGCAAACAGAGAATAATGTTATTAAATTTATTTTTTGTATGTGTTTGGGTGTAATGGGTTTGTGAATTAAATAAAGGAATCAATAAATATATAAAATGTTAATGAATATTGTTAGTGGATGTATATCTGTCCCTTACTTTTTTACTTCTATTTAACAACATAATAAAAGCATATGAAAATATATTCCATTTGAATCGTATAATAAAGTATTTTGTTCAAATGTTTTACTTTTACATCACCTTCAAAATTTAATGTTGCAAATTAAAAAAAAAAAAAATAGTTAAAAATATTTTGGTACAATTTATCTTAAGATCTGGAAAACACACTTTATTGGGATTTAATTATATGTTAAAATTCTTATATTTAAATAAAAGTTTCATATTTTAATTAGTACTGTTTCATGGTTTTATTAATTAAAACCATTATTAATTGATTTTATTAATAATAAAATATTAGTTATCATTAATTTTATTAATAATAATACAATATTATTATTAAAAATTCAGCATATACTTCAATAATGTTAAAAATTGAATTAAACAAATAAAGGAATGATACTTACCTTAAGATATGTGAACAACATCGTGATCCATTTAAAAATACCAGTTTCTCTATGCTTCAATCAGTACAAGTGTCAGAAACTGGGTTGTGTATGTACTCGCTAGAGTTATATAACACACGGCATACTTTAGATGTAGTGTTCATGACAATCAACTTGTTTCAGTTCTTAAAAATTACATTTTGTTAACTCAATTCTGTCCTAAATTTTAAAATGCACTTTCTGCAGTTGTGTTTTTTATTTTATTTTATTTTTGTTTATCAATTTAATCCACAATTCTTAAAAAATGTTTATGCCTGTAAAGCAATTATATAGTACGTAAACATTGTGTTGGAAGGGAAGCAGAGGATAGTGTTATTCAATATGACCAATAACTTACCTTAATAAAACACAACCAGACATAAACATAACTTGTCTTCTATTATTCAGTAGTCTGTCTTTTGTTTATTATGTAATGGACAATACACATCTGTTCACAGTTTCTTCATATACACACATTTATAAAGAGATTTTTCTTTTTTAAAAATTAATTGGTAAAATTCAAAGGATCTTTTTTTCATTATAAGGTATCACATTTATGTTGGTAAACATGTAAGTTTTCAATTTTTGGCATCAATGTTTTTACCATGTTCTTGTTTTATATTAATACGATTATACCATTTAAAAAATATCAAGTCATTATCAATCACAAACATGAAGGTAAATGTAGGGAAAACAAAATCCATTATAATTCTAAATGGTAATAACATGAAAACAACTGAATTAAATTGAATTATGGTAGAGCAGGTGAATAATTTTAAATACCTGGTAACTATTATTAAGGTAATACCATAACTATTATTATATAAGAGTTAAACCAGAAAGTGGAAGTTCTCAATTTGAAAGACAAATTCAACAAATTATAATTTCTATATTTTACCATTCTAATTGTTTGAAAACACCTTCCAACCAAGTCAAGGAAAACGTTTTTTGATAATAGGCTATTTTCTTAACATCCCACTTTTCAATTGGTATTTTATTTAATACATGTGTAGTTTGATTTGGTCTGCTGAGTTTATACAGAACCTTCAAAAAGATGATTACAGAATTTGAAAAATGATTCTACTCATTAAACTGAAGAAATAATGTCCAGTAAACATATCTCAAAAAATACATATCTGTATGTCTCAGACTTTTTTATAAAAAGAATTTATTATTGCTGAAAAGAATGAGATGTGGAGATGAAATTTAGAATACACAGTAAGTGTACTATTTCTTATAAATACAAAACAAACCAAATTGTATTTTACAATTTTTCAAAATGGTGGCTGATTGGAATGTTCAATTCTACATTTCATAAAAATCAGTACTTATGACAAAAAGTATCTTATTACATAAAAAGTAGCCCTTTTATTCATAATTCAATGGTGCATTGCTTATGACATTTGGATAAAAAAATAATGGAGATATTAAATTTCTTTTATAACAAAACATTTCGCCTATTTCCCTCATAAGAACTGCGTATTTTCATTCACATTATTTTACCATGATTAATTGCATAAGTAGTTGCTTTAGGTTGTTTGCCATGATTTAAAAATGTTTATCTCTACTGAATTTATCCCATTTATGTCTACTGTATTTATCCCATTTATGTCTACTGTATTTATCCCACACGACAACCCACATCTCAAATGGATGTTCACTCATTTGGAAATCAGAAAGTATAATCCAGTTTATTTAAATTTCTAATAACACATAAAGATATTGTTCTCATAAGGGAAATAGGCCAAATTTTATGTTAGGAAAGGAATCGGTTATTTTTTATTCAACTTCTATAAACGACAGCCATCATTGAATTGAGAATGGAAAGGCTATTTTTTATGTAATAAGACTTTTTTTGTTATAAATATGATGTTTGTGAAATTTATAATTAAAAATTTCACTCAACCGTGATCAAAAAATTTTCAAGATAACATTTTGGTTTGTTTTGTATTTATAAAAAGTAGTACTCTTACACTTATCTAAAAATGAACTTTTTCTTGTGAAACTTACTGTTTTTCGTTGGACGCGTTTCTGCGTACGTATCCGCCTTCTTCAGCTTTGATTCAGACTGCCATCATTTCGTAACATAATGGATTACGAAATGATGGCAGTCTGAATCAAAGCTGAAGAAGGCGGATACGTACGCCGAAACGCGTCCAACGTAAAACAGTAAGTTTCACAAGAAAAAGTTCATTTTTAGATAAGTGTTAGTGCTGTGAAAGAAGGGATGAATAATCAAGACAACTGTAGTACTCTTACTATGTATACAAGATGTCAACTGCACATCTCATTCTGTTTGTCAGTAATTAATTCTTTTAATTGAAATAGTTATAAAATAATTATAAAACAAATTTTCATCATATGATTGTCAGGCAGTGTTCATTCAGTTTAATGAGTAGAATCATTTCCCGAATTTTGGCACCATCTTTTGGGACCACTTTCCGGTAGAATCTGTAAATTTTATTTTTCTAATGTCTTTGCTGTAGTTTCTGTGAAGACAGAATCAAAGCTTTTTTATACAACAAATATACTGAGTGGTTTTCTATACTCATTAAAATGTTCTTGAAATTTACTTATTGACTGTAGATGGTATATTATAGTAAAGTTGCCACTGAATCCTGTACAATCAGGTGACTGTTGATTGTAAAGGTTAAGTGTGTTAGTGAGAATATTGCTGAATCTTTGTACAGAGACAATAGCAGTGAAAGTGGTCTGAATGTTTTGATCTTGACTGCCATATGTTTAGCACTCTACTACACTATACTATTCCTTTTGTGCAGTCTTATGCACTTGTTTGTGTGTATTAAATATATCACTGTATATTGACTTCCACATACCATGACGTACAGGGATCACAGTACAGGGATTGTCAGCTGCAACAGGAGTATACTTGACAGGATTGCCCATTATCTGCTGAATTGGTGGGAACATCTTTGCCAAATTGATGACTGCTGTATCCCCAAACAAGTATGGAATTATAAGCCGAGGTGATGGAGAGGTGTGGGATGTCCAAGGAAGCACTAGAGTGACCAACTCTAATCTTTGCCTGTTTGAGAATGGAACAAATCATCCTTGGTTTATTCCTTGCAGATGATGATGATGATGAAGGTAGAATGAGGAGAAAACAGTTGGTTTAACTGAGATAATTCAGATAATTCATAAAGGAAATATTAATTACCAAGACGGTGATTGGTTTAGTGGGAAATCTAGAATTTGGGTTGGGGGGAGGGTCGTGTTTGAGATCAGCTTCATACAAAAGAAAAAACAAGTTTAGACTATCAACAATACTTTCTTTAAAGTGGCTGAAACCAGTCGCATTAAAGTAAACAGTAATAACACAATAAAATAACGCTTTATTGAAACAGTGTTTACAAGATACTTATTGACTGAATTGATTTCCCTATATTTCATATTTCAAATGTATACACTGATGCTGTGTAATAAACCTGTTTGTATATTTAAAACAGAGTTGCTCATATATTACAGTAAACAGCTGAAAAAAGTAATAAAACAGCATAAAAATTAAGAGTTTCACAAAAATTCTCAACTTTTTCAACCCACTGGGAGGGTCTGGTCCTGTTCACCCCCCCCCCATAAATATGCCCCTGAGTGGTGAGTTAAGAAGGAGTAGGGAGATGTTTATGAAGGAAACCTACCTTATAAGTTCATACCCCACATGAACATTTTGGTTTGACCCTTGTTATTTCATCTCATGACACAAATATTGATAGGACAAAATGATTGTTTCTATATAAACCAATCAAAAGTATCACAATTAATTTTTTTTAATCTAAAAATAAAATTATTGTTTGTGAATCTAGGCTCTCTTACTGTAACCGAAGTACATAGTGTTAATATGAAATTTAAATTATTATTAATAATAAAACTTTTTACAAGACTATATTTTTTTATTATTTTTTAAATTACAGTGTTTCAATATCATTCAGATATCATCATTAGATATAAATTAATAAATTAAAAATTTTAAATCAATTGTTCAAAACAGCTGTAATTTAATTGTAATTGTAATTTACAAAATAATAAAAATATATTATTGTAAAAAGTTTTATTATTAATAATAATATAAATGAATTGATCCTTTTTAAAAGGGCGTAAGTCACGTTTTCGGTCATTTTGACTTTTTCAATGTTTCATATTTTTTAAATGTAGGTCTATCAATTTGTTTTAAAAGAGCATATAGACTGCAGTTAGTAAAATAGCTATAAAATAATGAACATTCTGGTTCTTTTTAAAAAGGCGTATGTCAGTGACTTAAAAAAAAACAGTGCTGCAAATGATTTTAGTACTAAGATAGCTTAGTAAACACCTGCTGCAGATTTATTATTCTTTTCTGTTGTTACTGATTAGCTGATCTGTGTCCCTAATCTTAATGACTGTGGTTGTAATTTTTATGGCTAAAAATTTAATTAGTGTTTATAAAAACTTTAAACTTTTTGAAACCTATGATGAATAATAGTAGTATTTCGACTAATTCTACTATTATAGTAAGATGTCGTTATCCTTCCTATATAACAAATGAAAAACCCGGCTGGATATCTCTTCTTACTTTACACTAAATTCACACATCACGATTAACAAAATTTGTTTTATTTTATTATAAACAAATTTTCTACAGTGCCAAGTATTTCTTTATTTTATACAAAGCACTTGTTGTTTGCATGTACGCTTATATTATATAAAGTTTTCTTGTATTGCAAGTTAAATCTTCATTACTTCAAAAATCTTCATGAAATTAGATATTTCAATGGCCAGTGAAAGTGACAAGAAAAGACTCCAAGCATTTGAGACCTGGTGCTACAGAAGAATATTCAAGATAAGAGGGAGTAGATAACAACAAATGAGTAAGTCTTTAGAAGAGCTCAGGAGGAGAAGAGCTTTCTACGAGATTTAAAAGGCAGAAGAGCTAAGTTTATAGGGCATATACTATGCACAATGAGAATAACAGAATAACAGAATGGTTAATGGTTAAGAGAATAACAGAAGGAACAATTGAAAGGAAGAACCACAGAGGATGACCCCGTTTAGACTACATGAAACAGCTTATGGTTGATCAGTGGTGTAGCTAGGCTTTTTGGTGCCCAGGGCACGGAGATCGTCGGCCGCCTCGCCTTCACAATTAAAGGGGGACAAAAGACCAAAAATGAAAGCTCATCCAGTGAACAAAGTACTTAATAAATTCAGATGTGTAGATTTTGGTATGAAAGCACATCCAGCTTAAGTCAATATTGTAATGGTACATATCTTCACCTAACAATAATGAAGAAAACATGACAAGATACATTATTTAATCATTAACACTAGAATAAAAAGGAATGAATCAGAGCTTAAAGAATGGGTGACTCAAAATAATAACACGATCAGACATATCAAGGTAGTCAGAACAGTAACCTCTAATAATAAAGAAGTAACAAACAAACAAACCAAAATGTTAAATACAGTAAAATATGGCGATTTAACCTGAATAGCCCAATAGATGGTAAGTGAGAGAGTAGAACCAGCCCCATAAACCAAGAATAACATAAATAATGACAACTGTAAGTGAACTAGAACTAGCCACCACACTACCACAAGAGTGTAGAAATAAAAAGAATAATAATGAACAAAGAATTAGCATGGAAATGTGAAGATATAATCAGCAACAACACCAAGGAAGTGACACGTATGGCAAAATAAAGTGAACCCAGAAAGAATACAAAACTAATGTTAAACCAATGAAAAAGACTAACTAATGAAAATTGTATATGATAATAATAATTGTAAGGACAGACAAGTTAAAAATATTAATTGTTAAGGACTTAAGAGATAGAAGGGTACACTAACCCAAACAAATAGAGTAAACTAGGACAAATCACATTAGCACGACACAAACATATCATGTATAGTCAAACCACACAAAGTGAGAGATAATAAATTATAAGGAGGATGAACATTTTAAAATAAATTTAAGAAAGAGAATTTTGAATAAGCAATACACTAATCTTTACCCACCAGTAACACTAAAACAAGACTGAGTGCAAGGTGTTAGTGTTAATACCCCAAAGTGAGAATAAACCCCATTAAAAAGTGATAAACACTGATAAAACAGTAATCAAAGTTTATAAGCGCATAAACTAAGTTATAAGTTATAAGTGAGTGAGATCTAATAATGGCCAAACACAGGAAGGACTGTGATAGTTGAAAGGCCAATATGAGTGGACACCCAAAATGTAACTAAATAAACTAATAGTATTAAAATTAAGTTAGCATTAGTGATAACTGATTATCAGGGTGTTAAATGTGTGTCAATTAATATAATAAGTGACAATTAAGATTATTAGGAAGGTAAGAAAGATAGACTATCAGTGTGTCAATTCACCATATAGAAAATGTCTGTAATATTGAGAGATAAAAACAATGAATAATCATTATAAGATTTAGTAAGACATAGTGAAATGGTATTAGGTAACATAGTAAATGACACAATGTCAGATAAGTTTAGTAATAAGGATTTTCTATAATAATCAACATAATTAATCAATGTTTATATGTTTGTTTTCTTTTGATAATACTATAAAATAATTATTACCCACTGAAGAGCATGAGTGGATAATAAAAAGTAAATAAGTATGTTTAAATGAATAAGAATTATGTCTCAAATAATTATGTTTAAATGAGTAAGATTTATGTTTCAAAAGAATTATGTTTTAATGAATAAAAATTATATCTATGGGGATTGTTAAAACCATAAGATGCTAAGTTATATGATGTAATAAATAAGATTTTAAAACCAACAAAAACCAGTAAACAAGAAACAAAATAAATATAGTCAGATACAATGACACTAAAAGGCAGTTATGACCGTAAACAAATTAATATATGAAAACAATAAAATCACACACAATTACAAGAACAGACATAAACATTGAGCAAATAAACAGAATCATGTATTAGAACAATCAGGACCCATACAAGGGGAAAATAAAATGTAATCTCAGTAATTAAAGAAAAATAGTCAATTGCTGTTTAAGCCTAGGCAAATTCCCAACTGTCAAACTACAAAAGACTTCAATTTTTAGAATTAAACACTGACATTAGTAAGACTAAGCCACATAAACTATAAAATACAATTAGACAATCATGGTAAGGCAGAAATATTATGATAATAATGTAAATTAAGAAAACAGTATAATTAAATAAAATCCACAAAACTGTCAAAATGTTGATACCTAAGTAAACACTATAGTATTGGATGTCAAATTAATCCTTGAGCCAAAATATGAACAGTGGTAATAATATTTACTACTAAAAAGGAAGTACTGAAGATTAATTACATTTAGAAGATCTGTGACCATTTTAAATAAAAATTCAAATATCCTAACAATGATCTCAAGCCAATTTCAGCCAATCAAAAATTTTGAGTTACCATGACAACAACCGAATATTGACTAATTTTCAGTTAGGAACAAAAAATCTGTAGTGACGCTTAACTGGAGAGACGCCACGCCGTGAAGGGCCCACATTTTTACCTCTAAAACAGTATAAGTGTCCATAATTTGATGAAGAAGGACCAGAATAACTGACGAGAGGACATTCCAACCAAACTACACCAAGCACCAGCTCGGAATTAATCCAGATGACCAAAAAAATATATGGGATTCGACCAGAAGAAGATGCCAACCATTCCCGAAGCCCAAGACTGAAGAAAGAAGAATCGACATCAACCCATTACACCACTTGGACGACTGACAATACATCTCTTATCTACTAACGTTGAGTATTGCTGAATTTATTGATTTAAAAAAAAAGACAAAGTCTCTTTCAAAAATTATAACTAAATGATAAAACTCTCACTATCACTGAAAGTATTTTCAAGGATTGATAAAATAAAAAAGTAACTTTGTAAACACTGAATGACCAAAAGATAACCTATGTATACACCAACGACACTGTCACACTTCAACACCACAATATTTAATTTATAGTAAACCTTGTTTAATTTTAATGATCACGAACTTTAAATGATATGTTCTAATTTTGTTATCTTGTTATATAAACCTCTGTTTCGTACTTAAAAGAACTCTATAGGCAGATTTATTTTGTAAAATAATAACCACACTGTCTTGCAGCTAATATAAACATTGTACTGCCAACCTAGCGATCCGCTGAGTGAACGAATATATTGCCGAAGCTAAAATCATTGTATAAATTATTAATTGTATGAAGCGTTAACAAAAACTAACCAGTCAAAAGCCTAATAAAAAAGTGTGTACCGATAACAAAGTGTCCAGTATTTATTTGTAAAGAATATTATGTATGTTTTGTTTACTAGCAGTGGGTCAACATAACCAACATTATCTCAAGTTGGCAACATGTTTCCCCCACTCAAACGAGAATCACTAACAAGCCAGACGGCGAACGATTCGAATTTACAATAGTGCAATATCAAACTATATAGATACAAACTTTTAATTGTTTTCACGAAAAACAATTTGGCGCCTATCCGGAATTACGAAAGAGTGAAAAGGGACAGGTAAGGCACACAGGCTACCAGACGCATTCGAACGACACCATTTACGTTCGCAAAACACATTACTAAAACTTCCAATTCCAAGTCTAAAAACTAATAGACCAGACAGACACACAAACGTTTTATTACAAAATTTGTTAAGCCAAAATTAAGAAATTACATATTATAATACTACCGGTATTCAGTTTGTATACATTTATTATTAACAAATGTAGACTATAAAAATATAGTAATATAAAAAATTTATAATGAAAAAATGTTCTAATAAACATGCAAATTCCTTGTAGGTCTAAAGCGCATCGTCAAAACAATATCCTTAATTTTACATTAAGAAAATCTTATATTCCTGTAGTTGTTAAGGAATAGTCATATCAAAGAAACAAGCTGTTTGTAGTTTTATAAGCTGAAAACAATT
This sequence comes from Magicicada septendecula, assembly GCA_034769895.1. Taxonomy (NCBI): domain Eukaryota; kingdom Metazoa; phylum Arthropoda; class Insecta; order Hemiptera; family Cicadidae; genus Magicicada; species Magicicada septendecula. The sequence continues at coordinate 398,319,805 of CM068371.1, read as the reverse complement.
TTTTCAAGTCAATGCTCACTTTGCCGCCCGGGGCGGCTGTCCCCTTGGCCCCCCCTAGCTACGCCTCTGTGGTCGATATGAATTGGTCATCATATTGTGAGCTGAAAAGAAAAGCAGAGAAGCGTGAAGAATGGCGATCTACTGCCAACCAGCCTATGGACTGCTAACCTAGAAGAGGGAATGGCTAGTATAGTGTCACCATTTCAGTGAGCTTGTCTGCTACTGAAATTGAACAGAGTTATTTAAACACTCTGAGGAGTTCGTTATCCATTATGTCTTTACTTGATGTGTCTTTGTCTTCTATTATGTGCAGCATTCAGGTTTGCATAATTCCATCTACCTATTCTGCACAAGCTAGGTATTATGCACATATACTTTATTGTCACTATTCAGGCTTTAGCTAATATTCTTTTAATTACGCAGTGCATTTCGGCTGTAAGACATTAGTAAATCCAAATATATAAAATATATATAGATTTGAATGAAATGAATCCTAATATGTATATTGTTTACACCTTTACGTATCCTGTCTGAATTATAACTGCAATAATCAATTATCATGGTTTGTGTCTTAAAGTGATCCAAGATCAAAAACTACCACAGTTGTCTGATTTCTATTATTATTATTTTTTTCAGAGCTGTCAGACCTCAGATTACACCTTACATTATTAAATAGCCTGGGATCCAACGTCCCTCTTCCGGTCGGTATTCGTCGCAGCCGGCGATGTGGTGGTTATGTACTGTCAAGGTCGGTGTTGTAATCCCCTCCCGTACGTCGTACATCGCTGGATTTCGGAGAGGGGATTGCCGTCCGGAAGCCCTTCGTAGGCGCCCAGGGTCCTACGTCTTCGCGACTCTGCAGAGGCCACCAGACTTCTCTACTAGAATCCTCTGGAGGCGCCTGGGGTCCAACGTCCCTCTTCCGGTCGGTGTTCGTCGTAGCCGGGGGTTCCCTGTGTCGTCACAGCCGGCGATGTGGTGGTTATGTAGTGTCAAGGTCGGTATCGTTACAGTCGATGACGTGGTAAACTGGTAAAAAACGGAATAATTTGGATAAACTATAAATTTCGTGCCTGCTTGCTCGAAGTATAAAAAAAATTGATTTTTATTTTATTTAAAGTTATTGTTGCTCAGCTGTTTTTTATTTAACGCTTTATGTATATTTCTATTTGTTTGGCATTGTGTATTGAGACTGAAGGTAACGCGGTACTGAAATCTTGAATCAGCAATAAAATAGGGGTTGATTTACTACGGGGGAGGGGGATCCAACAAGTAAGAGAAATTCCCCTTTCGCCACTAAAATTTTATAAAACCTTATTCCATAGTTCTATTGAGAGAAAATCATATAATTGTTTTTTGTTTTTTCTCTCAAGCTTAATTTTTTTCTATATAATTAATTAATTATTATAACGGTGTTTTGTAGCGTCCTAAACTGTATTTACATTCTTGATATAAGACTTTTTTTAATCAACGAACTTTTTATTGTTAGATTGTAGACTTTTATATAGATCTGCACAACTCCACTTGTTGCCTCTGACTAGTCAGTCTGATGTCTACCGGTAAGCGCTTTTGGACAATTCAGCTCATCACCATTTTGGTTTTCAGTATGATCTGATGATTTTGATGATGATTATTAATTAAGTCGTTCAAAAGCGCTTAATGGAGAGCATTAAGTTGTACAGAGAAAAAAGGAATTTAAAACAGTAAATGTTTTCTTATCCTTACATTAATTATATACACAACATCCGCTAGGCGTTCGTGCGCCTACTTGCAATGTTTAATTTGCCACCCCATGTCTGTCTCCTATCTCAATCTTTCCAAGCCACAGTCGGTCGTAAATAGCATTTTAAGTGAGTGTAAAAGTGTGATCGCCAGCTGCAGTTGATATCGTTAATACAAAAGATATTCTTAACGCTATTGCGGTATTTGGGAATGTTGAAAACAAATTATTTTAAAAAAGGGACTGTGCGGCTCATCCGCAAATATTATAATTTAAGATTTAAAACATTATAATGTTTTCTTTCATTTTAATTCTGTTCCTTAATAAAAAGCATTTTGGAGTAAAAAATGCTTTTTTTTTTTTAATTTCAAAGCGTTTTTTTAAAGGGCGTAAGTCTTCAAATTTCAAAAATTTTTGTTAACAAGCATGATAATTAAAAAACTATAAAATCTTGCGTAGTGTAGTGCAAAAGAGGTAAACCAAAAAATAAATACATTTCAGTTCAAAATTTTCTTTATATTCAAAAATAGAAAGTTTTTTTAATTTTCCAAAATTTGCTTTTGTGGACTTACGCCCTTTTAAAAAGGAACGATTCAAATGAATAACAAGAAAAATATGACCATTTATGAATATAATATGAAATTATTGACCTAAAGAATAAAACAATAAATAATAATAATATACTAGTAATAATATAAAGAAATAACAATACAATAATTATTACGTATAATATTGTTTTTATAACTAGCAATAGTAATAATACAAATCTCTAGTTAGTGACATTAAGCAATACGCAACTAAAAAGTTCGATATTGTCTAACAGATGGCGCAAGAAGTACTCTCCAGGTGAACCCACGCGGCAGAGAAGTTAAAATACTCTGTATTCTATATGGAGTATTTATTTATTTGGTTAGGTAAATTTTCTTAGTGGAAAGTATTAATGGAAACACACACACACACACACACACACACACACAATTATAAATCTTTAGATCATTTTATATAGGTAAGTACGGTCTTCTAAAACCCATATGGAAAGGTGTGAGCCAAATTAAACGGCGCGGCGGTTGGGATTTTTACTTGAATTACCGCCCCAGCCTACATATAGTCGTGCGTAAGACACTATTCAAATATTCTTGTCAGTAAAATAAGAAAATACTAGCAAACGGAACAATATTCGGAAGCCTGAGAGAGACTACATTATTACGTTCCTGTGAAGATCCTTTACAGTGATCTTTTAACATGAAAATAATTCCGAGTGTATTTTATTAGTAACTTCCAGTCGAAAATCCAAAGTCGTGCTCTCGGATGTTTCGACGACCATCTTCAGTGCGGTACTGGCCATCCTTGGGTCAAGGGTGGCAAAGTACACTACATCCACAAGTTCTGAGCAGCACTATGCTTCTCTTACATTAAGACTTTAAGATTACATTAAGATCATAACTTTATCATGAATAATTTTACATGAAATTGGGGAGGGGTAGTTTAAAGAATCGGATGAGTCACGAGCAGCGTCGCCAAGTGATGGAGTTGTCAGGAGTTGTCAATGAATGACTTCAAGGCCCACTGTGTCAACGAGTTTCGGAGAGAGAGAGTAGCGGCCGTTGGTGTAGAGCACTGTTTCTCAAAAAGGGCTGAGCCAGTGATATAAGATACGGAATGCAAGGAGAAACCGTTGAAAAGACGGTTGCTTATCATATTTTGTGTAGTCTAAATTGGGATTTACCTGAACTTATTATTATTACTACTTAAACGGGTTGTCAGGTGAATTTGAAGATCTTTTGAGTAGAACGAATTAGAGAAATGTTGATTAGCTCCTTTCGACAAACATGTACTCAGTATCGAACTCTCGACACATTACTGTTCCAACTGCCCCTGTGCGCCAACAGGACTCATAATTGTTTTAACAGGATCATAAACTTTCTGTTTTTGTTACATAATGTTGTTATTTCTTTACTTTTATTTAGAACATGACTATTAAGCTTTAAATGTTAAAGATATTACTGGGTTCCTCAAAATTTCTTGAAAAGCACGAATTTCAATGGGCACCAAAAAAAAAGACTAAAAAAGTGTTGTACGATGGGAGAGGGTGTTTTATATTGTACAGCAATAAGGGTAATTATCAAAAGGTCTAAAAAGGTCTGAAGTTGGTACTGACTGGAAAGCCGAGACTTCGATGATGGGATTACGTACGGAAAGTCATGCCATGAATTTGCCTTCGGCTGAAGCCTGAGATACAGGTAAGATAGGTTGGTATTCAAATGTTATTGCTTTTTATTTATTTATTTTTTTTAATAAACACATCACAGTGAAAATATGAAAAATCGTTTCGCTCAATGTTCAATCAATTTTTTTGTTAATTTCAAGAAATAATATGCACGTCTTAAATGGTTTCAAGTCATTCAGACCTAAATACAACAATCGTGGTTCATGACAAATATGCGTTAAACATTTATTTTTTTTTTTGTGGATTATTTAAGTACGAATCTCATTCGGAAGTAAGCTGTTGGATGTCGGTGTTTTTTTGTATTTACTTCAGTGGTTGTTGGCAGAGGCGTAGCTAGGGGGGGGGCAAGGGGGCAGCCGCCCCGGGCGGCTTTGCCAGGAGGGCGGAAAAGTGACCATAGGCTTGAAAAAAGTTTTTTCAATTTATAAAACTACAAACAACTTGTTTCTTTGATATGATTATTCCTTTCATAAAATAAGCATAACATATTTAATATTGTTTGCGACTTTGTAGTGAGTTGTTGTGCTGGAAAAGAGAACTGATAATCATACTGAATTAGCTTTGTATAGATAATCTTAATTGCTATTCGTATACAGTTGAATATATTATTTGCAAATTACCGACTACTTGACACATTCCGTATTCAAACCTCACTGAAGAAGGAGAATACAACTCCGAAACGGCGTTTGAGGGAATATCAACAAGTAAGTTTCACAAGTGAAAGTACCATTAAATAATAATTATTTGCAATCGTATAAAAAAAACGTTACGTGGGGTTCGTATGTGTAATTCTTCCCGGTTCGACGCAGCGAACGTGTTGATTATCAGTTAGGCCTATTGATGACTATCTTGAGTGTGCGGTTTGTTTTTGTTTTGTGCATATTGTGGGTATACCTATAATACTTCGTGTATGGCATCAAACTAATTTAAAATGCATGTTGGTTCTTGGTATCCAAGTCACGTAGGAATATAGATTAATAAATAAATCACCTTGTATCCGTCGTGTGACTTCGTTACGTCGATTAAAATGACGCGTTTCGGAACATCTGCTCCATCATCAGATTAAATCACTCTATTGAGGTCGTTAACAGTTAAAATCACATGTTACACATAATTGTCAACCAATGTAACTCACTCGCTTTCTAACTGGTGTGCACCACCGCGAAGCCGATCGGACACTGAATTATTATCTGAGTGATTACGCCTAAGCAGGTTCAATGCTGTATCGTATAGCGGGTTGGATTTAAAATTTAAGTGGTCATTCAATATGAAGTCTCGGCTGTTTATGTTATTATATGCTTTGTATATTTCGAACTCTTCTATTGCGTCCATGTAACGACCTTTGTTGCACACATGTAGGGGTATCAAATTAGATTTGAAATCGGTATAATTATGATTGTGTAAGATTAAGTGGCGGGCAAAGTTGGACTTGATATTATTTAAGAAAGTGAGATTATTTAGGTGACGTTTTGGTGTTTTCTTTAAATCGTTTGAGGAACGATTTAGAATCGTTTTACATTGGTTGACAATTATGTGTAACATGTGATTTTAACTGTTAACGACCTCAATAGAGTGATTTAATCTGATGATGGAGCAGATGTTCCGAAACGCGTCATTTTATTCGACGTAACGAAGTCACACGACGGATACAAGGTGATTTATTTATTAATCAAACTAATACTATTATTGAAAATAGTTTTTTTTTAAATTTTATTTGAAGCTGATATGAAACGAAGTAATCTCAGTGGCGCCCAGGTTCAGAAGAGGGGGAAAGAAAGATTAAAAACTATAAGTTCCAAAGAGTTTATGACGTCTTTTATTCAAGGAAAATCGAACCCTGAGTGTCAAAATATTACAATTAACAGGAATCAACTCGTGATCATAAAATAAATGTTGTAAGCGACGAGGCTGTTGATAAATACAGTAAAGTTAACGACGTGAATACTTCAAACTGTGAAAGTGTCAAAGTACGGTTACAAGATTCAGTTGATACTAGTACCATGGATGGTGTTGCATGGTGCAGCCTTGCAATTACAGGCGAGGAAGAACGGAACAATGTAGACCGTGTTGCCGGTGCTGCTCTACAAGATATGGGAGCTTAGCCAAGCAAGATATCTCAATCCTTCCGAGATATAATGGTGAACAGAGGAACATGTCAGTTGCAGAACAAGGACAGTCATTTTCTTGAAGATGAAGCTTGGACGATCCTTAAAGTATTAGTTTGATAAAACCTTGCAAAATGGCGAAAAGGTAAATCGCACGTGGATGTGTTTTTCTTCACTAAAAAATCTCTATTTTGCTTTTGTTGGACTTTATTTCCACAAAAAAAACTATCAAGAAGCCATTTCAATAGTGAAAATAGGTTTTTGTCGTGGCGAAAGTTAAATCGCCGTATTCAGGATCATGAAAATAGTCCTGCTCATCGGTCTGCGTTTTTGGAATGGAAGGAATTGGAACGTTCTTTAAACAGAGGGGGATTATTGATGATCTACTTCAGGAACAAATGAGTAAAGCAGCTAAGACATGGAAAGAAATCGTTGAAGGCGTCATTACCACAGTACAAACTCTTGCACAACAAAATCTGGCACTGAGAGGACATCGAGAGTCAATTACTAACGATCCAAATCCTGGAAACTTTCTGGCTTTGTTAAAATACGTGACTAAATTTTACCCTGTCATGAATCTCATTTGCATTCAGTCTCTCGTAAATCTGGGTGCATATCGTATGTTTCGCCAACTATTCAAAATGAAATAATAAGCCTGTTAGGAGAAAGAATGTGCAAATGAGAACTGCATGTAAGAAGGCGAAGTACTTTAGTATTATATTTGACACAACATCAGACGCTGCACATGTAGAACAAATGTCACAGATTATAAGATTTGATGAAATTAAACGCAATGCTGTTGATATCAAGGAAGCCTTCGTAGATTTTATTCCTTTAGAAGTGATAACAGCGGAGGTGATAACAGAAGCTATTACAAGTAAAGTTGAGAGTGATGGATTGAATCTTAGAAACTGCAGAGGTCAGTCGTATGACTATCAAGCAACAAAGGCTGGAATCCATTCAGAAGTCCTGAAGAGAATATTAGATTTGGATATTTGAATCCACTCGCTGTGTTTGTTCCCTGTGAACCATTTACTCAACTTGGTTGGAATTCATGCAGCTCATGTAAATGTTCAGCCAGTGACATTTTTTGGGACAGCAGAACGTCTATTCACCTTCATTTCCTGTTCTACTCATAGATGGAGTGTTCTTAAAGACTTTGTAAATATTACTCTAAAGGACATTGTGATACCAGGTGGAGTTGAAAGACAGATGCGGTGAAAGCAATACCCACTCAGCTGGATGAAGTGATCGCTGCACTGGAGAAACTGAGCTGAGGCATACACCGACTGAAAAAATTGATACGAGGGAAGATGCAGCATTAATAATTAATGCGATAGGAAACTTTAATTTTGTGGCCTTGCTCTGTTTCTGAATAGATATTCTTTCTTCTATGGACAAAATCCAGAAAATCTTGCAGACCAAAGGAATAAGCTTTATTCAAGGATTGACACTTCTGGAGACGCTAACGGACAAATTAAAAGTTTGGAGGAATGAGCTGTGTGACAATTTCATTAGTAAGGCAGAGCAGGTATGTAATGAATGGAGTGTAGTAACATAAAAAGGATACGAAGCAAGCGCATGATGCCAGGGGAGTATGCAGACGATTCTGCAAATCGTTCGGCAAGAAATGCGATGTTATCTAATTGAAATTTTGGACAAACTGTCAGTTGAAATTTTAAGCCGTTTCACTAACATAAAAGAGTTAGAAAAACGATTTGGGTTCCTCTGTAAATTTGAGGCGTACGTAAATGATGCGGATATACATTTTAAGGAACAGGTTTCCCAAATCAATATTAAGTGCACATGCTTGAAAAACTGTATCCACATGACCTAAACAGTAAAGAATTGTTCACTGACTTGAAATACGTCATACTTTTATTAAAAAGTGCAAAAGTTAATGGAGAACATATGGACTTTACACCTCAGGGACTGCTACAATACATTTCTTAAAGCCTACAAAACACTAGCAGCATCTTTAAAAAATTTTCTTACTTTAGCAGTGGCTGTGTCTTCTTGCGAAAGATCGTTTAGTAAACTTAACTTGATTAAATCATACCTACGATCAACAATATCTCAAGACAGGGTATCAAATCTAGCGGTACTTTCAACTGAAAACGACATTGCTTCGTCTTTAGATTATAGTGATTTAATAAGCGTCTTTGCAGCAAATAAGACCAGCAAAGATACATTTTAAAATGTCTCGTTTTAAATATTTATTAAATATTAAAAATAAATATTAAATGTTTAGTAATAGAAGACGGAACCATTAACCTTCCTTTAATGGTAAGTGATTTATTTCATTTCTTTTAATGTAGTTCTTTGTTTAACTTTATGAAGCTTAGCATATTGTTTGGACGATGCGCTTTAGTCTATAAGGAATTTGCATGTTTATTACAACATTTTTATGTTATAATTTTAATATTACTACATTATTTTATCGTCTACATTTGTTACTAATAAATGTATACAAATTGAATACCGGTGATATTATATATAATTTCTTAATTTTCACTTAACAAATATTCTTATGCTTGACGTGCTTTCATACAGAAATCTACACATTTGCATTTATTAAGTACTTTGTTCACTGGATGGGCCTTCATTTTTGCTCTTTTGTCCCCTTTTAATTGTGAATGCGAGGCGGCCGACAATCTCCTTGCCCCGGGCGCCAAAAAGCCTAGCTACGCCACTGGTTGTTGGACTGTAGAAGTTGTTATTATTGTCATATTTATAATTATTTTTACATAATATCCCAATACAAAAGATAATAATCTTTTTTATTAAGTTCATATCTACGTAGTAATTTATGGAAATTACAAACACCCGGATCTTAAAACCGGTAAGCTGAAGAAGAAAAGAAGCAAAAGAAGAAGCAGAGTTGAAATAGAAGTACGTATTTTATCAGGAAATTTGTATTAACTGAGGAACATGGAACTGAGGATACATGGTACGCATATTCTGCAAACATTTTTATTTTGACGATGTTCAACATAAATTTATTGTCCTATCTCATAAAGTACCATAAATCAAAACACTATAGTAGTAAATAGATGTAGATGATTTACTTATTATATTTAGTAATATACGTACATTGCAAAACGTATCCAGTGTATTAATACGCTTTAAAACGATTAGCGAATTTTGCACAATTGGATCGAATCCGTGGGTGCTTTATAGTTGCGTATATGTGTGAAAAATTTGTCAAAGGTTTTGTGCGTTAAGCAATAGCAGGACTTAATGTCTGATACAAAAAAATCTTTTTTTTTTTTTAAACTGAAATAAAGCCACAAAAATATCAGAAATTAAAATTTGTGTACAAAGTTGTATTTTTGTATCTTATTTAACAAAATTATTTATGCGATTTCTTTCCCCAGGTATTTTAGTGGCTATATGGTATAACAAGAAGAAGAAGAAGAAGAAGAAGAAGAAGAAGAAGAAGAAGAAGAAGAAGAAGAAGATAAGCGTTCTTGTAAATTGTGTACAAATTTGTGATTTAACTGTGAATTTTATTGTGAAATGATCTGTCTTACTTTACAGTTGTAGAAACGTATACAATTCTGAAGAATTATTGTCAGAAAATATGTACTCGGCTTAAGGAAATCCTCGTTGAAAGGTAAATCAATTATTCATAAAGTTTACACTGAATTTAAACAATTTTTAACACTAAAATTTTTTAATGATTTATTTTACTAAGAAAGGCTTCAAAAAGATGTAATGATGAAAACTTATAAGCTTCAAAATACTAAAGTCCTAAACATTACAAAAATACCATCATGTATAAAACAAAACAAAATAATGTAGGTCTATTATTGTAAGTAAATGGTCAAAAGATTTTTAGCAATTAGAAGGAAGAATATAGTCTTAAATTTAAAATTCATTGAATGTACAACGTTTATACATATTTAAAAGGGAATATTGCTAAAGCCGAAATACAAAGTATTTAAAAAGGCAATCAGCTAATTATTATCATTTAATAGTTTATTATGATCGTAACGTATATGGAACAACGTAATGATTAATCATGCATTGTGTGTTTATTTAAACACTATTAACATTACAAACTGAGTAATGAAATATACAATTTTGTTTAGATAATTAGGAAACTTTTTTTTTACATTTTCAATAAATGCAACAGCGAGTGATGCGCGATTTAAAAATAAATGGCAACGGAGTTGTGTTGAGAAAGTGGTCGCGGGTCTGCGTAAAGTTGGAGTTGCGCCATGGCCGCGCCGGTCCTGAGCCGTACGGTGCTGCCGTGGCAAGGCGACCGAGCAAAGCTAGCACAGAAATAGTAGCTGGAGTCGCGCCATCTAGTCCCAGCTGAAGAATGCGTTGATATGAAGCCAATGTCGGTCGGGTGGGGATGCCGTTAGGTTGATTCCGAAGCAGTGTATAGCCGACAGAAGGAATGGGTAGCTGATAACTCGCAGTGTGTGCGCGCGCGTGTGTAAGTGGTTTTTTTATAACGATGCCTGAGTGATTAAGTAAGAGAGTGGTGGAGTTAAGAAGATGCAACAGCCAGCTAACAACCCCGTGGGCAACAGCGCGTCCCCCGCGTCCACGGGCGCCACAGGCACCGCCACTTCGGCCAAGACTCACGTCAACGGGGGACGTTTCGACTTCGACGACGGGGGCACGTACTGCGGAGGCTGGGAAGACGGCAAGGCCCACGGCCACGGCGTCTGTACCGGCCCCAAAGGACAGGGCGCTTATTCCGGTTCATGGCATTACGGTTTCGAAGTGTCCGGAGTCTACACCTGGCCCAGGTAACCATAACCTAACCTCTCTCTCTCCGTGTGTGTAGTTAGTTTGGTTAGTGGCTAAAAATAATTTCATTAAACTATAGCCCAGTATCCCTGCCTGTGGGAGAGTCCACTTCGTGTGTACTGTTCTCTACAGTCCAATTCTCGATCTATTTAAACACTGTTCAGTATTTTTGAACATACCTCATATATTACAATAACCTATGTAAATACACATTTCTCTCGAATACACGTACAGTAAAAAAGATATTTCATCGCATGCGAATTTATCGCTCATGTTTTCATTTTTACTTCGTTTTTAAATACAATTTAAAATTGCCTGTCTTCAGTGTAAAATATTTTGATTTTGAAAACGTGGTAATAAGTTGGAAATAATAGTTATTTTTTAAAACAAAAACTCAATGTGTGACAGATAAAGTGATAATAATAATCTATTACAATAATTAACTAATATTTGTCTCCTCTTTCCGTTTCTCTCTGTTTCTGTCTCTGTCTGTCTCTCTCTTCACTGTTCGCGAAAGCGCGCGCCCCCCACACACAAAATGCAATTACATTTTTTCTTCTTTTTCTTATGGAAAAAAGTCTCCGCCTGACGACCTACCTGCTAAACTTCTGAATTTTTTAAAATTTAGTATGCTTTACTTTTTCTGGTATTTGCATATAAAAACACAGAATTTATTGTAGCAGTACCTTGAAATGGGTTTAATCGTTATAGTGACAATAAATATGCGCAAAAATTAAAATTACATTTTTAAGTATACGGTTGGTTGAGGCGATCGCCTTGTGGACATACGTACAGTACAAACTGGGTTAGTATGTACAAATTTAGACCGCTTTTCTGTTCTGTGATGGCAGCGTGTACAATCCACTGCTGCTTTGCTAGTGGTATCCAACGTTTTAGCGGGCGCAACTATTTACACCACGTTTCTTCTTTACACACCGTGCGTGTGCTTGTGCGTGTGTTTGAATGTCACCAGTACATAACTCGACGATACATTTACTACCAGGGATTTCTTTATAGAATAATACTTTAGGCGAATTGGATAATAAATATTCCTTAGAGAGTTGTCAGTGGTAATTGCGAAGTGAAGAGTCTGACAAGGTCAATCCGTCTGAAATTAAGTGCCTTACTTGTAACTTGTGCCTTACTTGTTACTTGTAAGTGCCTTACGGTTTACTTGGGACACTGAGGGACTTTACACTTTTGTTTTTTAATAGTACTCAGTTTGGTTTTTGTTAACTTTTTATACACATTTTAAACGGAATTAAAAGTTTCAGTTGTTACAAAAGCAGAGAACAGTCATTTTTGTAACTCAGTAAAGGTTATTTTGCACCATCATCATCATCTCCACTTTATGTTATGCCTTGCTGCCCGTTACATTCCCCATCGTTTTTTCGGTCCACCTACGATTCTTCTTCATTTTACTTCATGCGTTCTTGCTTTTAAAGTTAACCAGTTTTCTTCCATCCTTTCAAAATGCTTATTCCATTTAATTTCGTTTTCTTCTATTCTTTCATTTAAATTAAAGTTGAAGTTATCGCATGTCCCGGTTATGTCCTTTGATTCTTTTTAGAAATTTCATCTCTTCAGCTTGTGTTCTTCCCATTCGTGTTTTAGTTGTAACCCAGATTTCAATACTGTACATAAGAGTGGGTACTGCTAGCGTTTTATAAAATTTCAGCACGGCCTCTTTTCTTGCTCTATTTTTCAGACATCGGCCGATTGTATCGCGTATGTTATTAAAAACTCCTAACTCTTGGCCCAGATCTTTACTGTAATCTAAGAAAGTATCGCATCCTAAATACATTAAATGACTAATATGCTCTAATATTTTCTTGTCTAAGACAATATTTTTACGCCGGACAAAGCCATTACTTTTGTTTTAGAGATTAATATTTTAAATGTATATTTAATGTTTATTTGTTGTAATTAATACAGTCCTCTTTGGTACTCATCTTTCTTGCCAATCACTGTCAGGTCGTCAGTGTATAATCAGTTTAGTATGATGTTATCATCTAAATAAATACCTCCTCTATACTCTTTCTCCGAAATTTCTTAAAATACGGTGTATGCAGATATTAAATCAAGTAAGCGACAGGCCGCAACTCTGCATTACATCCTTGTTAACTTGTATCGGATTGGATATTGTGGTGATTTATATGACTATTTCTCTGTAAATGCTTTTTATATGTTAGGTTACTTTAGAGTAATTAGACATCTCTATTAGGTATACGGTTATAAGGTACGGTTATTTATAGGGAATTATTTTTTTATATAATCAAAATTAGTAAGCCTGTAAAATGTTTAGTTAATGTCAAAAAAAAGTTAATGGTAGAAATTGCGTACTTTAATTATTATCCAATTTTCACCTTTGATATGGTGTTTTTAAGTTAAAGAGTTAAAAAGGGTCCGAACTATGGTCGGTTGGCTGTATCCGTTGTCAGAAAATATTCTATGCTTCTAATTAGTTGTTTATGTTGATGTCGGAAGAATAGATGTATCAGACGCACGCACGCGCGCGTGTATACACACGTAGGTATGTGTCTTTATACTTACGTAATAGGTATGTAAGATACGATTTATTCTCTTACAGTTCTATAAAAGCGTCTTAGTGTTATGGTTAATGTCAAGCAAACTGATAAGCTTACATTCTATTTTATTAATTTCACGATTATTGTTCGTCCTAACATTAGTGCTGATATAACATCGGTCGGTTAACTTTTGTAGCCAACTTGTTAACAGTTTTCCAAAACTTTTTGCAGTTACATTACAACTATTGCAAGAATAATTACATAATTTTGTAATAAAATATTCAATTTAATATCAGGTTTTATGTTTAATTTCAGATCATTAATTGTTGAATAATACTGAAAGTAATAACCGCATGTCTTGTATTAATGTAAAGTGAATATTTTTTTTTTGGAACAAAGGGAGAATATAGCTTATTTTCTTAGTTTTTTCAGAGCCAGATTTTAATTTCCCCTTTCTTTGAGTTTCAAGTAGGCCTATTAGGTGCCCGATCCATTGTTTATTCTTTAGCCAGACGTTTCAAATATATCTTCGATAGTCCTTCGTTAGTGTCTGTTTAATGCAGTGATAGCAAAAATAGAAAAATTATCGTCTTCTGCCGGCCACTCAAAACGAAGGCTAATGTGCTTTCTGACCGATCATATGTGCAAAGCTAACTATCCGGAGAGTGCCGCGATATAGCTGGATGAATGTCGGAGAAACGTCGATAGGTTATACTTAACATCCTTAAACTAAAACAAAATGAAGATAAAATTAAAAAAACCTACGAAATCATGAATACCTCGTCAGTAAGAAGAAGGACCAATTAAAGTAATTTAATAATTATTGTAGTTAAATTTGCGGCAATAATTGTGATAGAACTGCAGAAACTTTGCTATCAAGTTAGCAACATTTTAGTTAATACAGAAACTTACTCACGTTATGTGCTGAAACAATTATTGGAAACGTCAGAACTAACAATTAACTATATCAATTTCTTTTTCAAGTATAACATTATTTTGTCGAACTGGTGTTTCACAGACCTATGTCTGTCTGATTCATCAGCGGCAGAATGTCACCTAATAACGTAGTCGATTCTTTCTGTCGCTGACGATGCAGACTTAAGTCTGTCAAGCGTGCGCTAAACAAAAGAGTTTTATGCTTGCTCAAGAAAATTGTTATTCTTATGATAATTATATTAATCAAATTCGTCATCATCGTCGGTTGTGGCTTCTCAGCCCTCTGTGTGTTTTGACCTGTCCCCCAAGAGTTATTTCATTGAGCTATTGCCTTTCAATGTCTAATTTTAAGCCTCTCCAGATCCTTCTACTTTTAATTATTGTACAGTTTGTTAAACGGACTAAAACTTATTTGTTAAACACTCAAAGACTGAAAAAAGAGTGTTTTATGGTTTGGAAAACACAAGGCAGCCACTTGTTCTTGCAGTTGACCTGTCTTGGTATTTTGTAATAACATCTGGCATATAGAACAAACCGATAAACTCGTACACCGTAAGGATAAATTTTGAGCGATTCATGCGAAGATTTAAGATTGTGATGGCTGTTGAAGCGTTTTCTAATATAGTTGTACGCGCTGTCGAGCCAATTGCAGAGTTATCAGAAATTTTAAGAAACATATTTTCAATAACATTGCAATCAATTTAGGTAATATGTCTGGGAAGTATTGACAGATACAATTCTTAATTGATCTTATATTTAAAAATATGTACTGTTAAAGAAACCCATGTGTCACCAGCTGTAACGACCTTAATTAAGAGTTGAAACGATGTGAAAGGGGTTTGAAAATCGGATTTATGTTAAGAGATTTTAAGATAATAAGCTTATCGAAAAATATCGAAAACATGACAGATGATTAACTATAATATACACGTTTATTGATGAAACAGTCATTAATTATAAACAATTTAATAAAGAATAAATTCTATATGAAAAAGTTTTTCACGACTACATTAGGACCATTGTAAAGTCATTAATAATAAATAATAATGAATACAAATTATTAATTAATATAATTATTAATTATTAATAAACTAACAATGAATAGAAATGCATTAATGCAGTTGTGTGTCCAGTAGAACACAGCTTGTGTAACATTTAATAACAAATGATAACCCATATTTCAAATAAAAAATATTTTGCCCATAAGAATATTTAGAAAGATTATATTTGTGATTAATAAAGCAAAACAACACAATTTTAAGTGAAAATAATAAAAACATTACTATGTACTCAACACAAATTGTCTGAGTAACCATTTGCAGCCTTAAACTGCCTAATTTCTATTTTAAAGGAATACGGTAGGTCTCAAATGAAAGAAAGTTTAGTAACAAACAGGTCACCTTTCACTAGGCATTTTAATTTTTGAGTACATTACAAAAATAGCGCTTAACATTTAGTCTATTACGTGAGGAATTTTCTGCCGAT
Organism: Magicicada septendecula; assembly: GCA_034769895.1. Taxonomy (NCBI): domain Eukaryota; kingdom Metazoa; phylum Arthropoda; class Insecta; order Hemiptera; family Cicadidae; genus Magicicada; species Magicicada septendecula. The sequence continues at coordinate 398,304,034 of CM068371.1, read as the reverse complement.
TTTGAGTTAGTGTCCATAGATCCTTCTGATTTTTTTGCAATGTCTTCATAAAAGGTTATAGAATAAAGTTAACGAATTTTTTCGCCCGCTCTTAAATTTAGGGGTTGTTTTCACCCTTTTTTCGTGGGTTACAAAAAACAAAAAATCTAATTAACCCCGGAAACCGATAGAGAATCAAATTCTAAGCAAAAAAGGTGATGTTTATTTTTTTGAAAAAATGTGTTGTTTGCGAGTTACAAGGGTTCAAAATTTTGCCAAAAAAACACGTTGTTTAATATTAATCTGCAAATAACGAAAACACGGCGCCATTTTGCAAAACGTTTATATAAATAAAAATTAAAGCCTATTAATAGAAGAACATTTTCACTTTGTTTGGTTTCGTTATGTCAAGTGGTTCTCGAGATACAGCCAAAACAAGATGGTGATTCACCGTTTTTTGATCAAAGTACGTGCTTAAAACTAATATAACTCGGCGAAAAATTGTTTTATCGTAATCAAGTTAGTATCAAATGAAAGCTCTGTTAATTTGATAAAAAATGGAGGGTTAATCATTTGTGTAGCTTACAAAATAATAAAGTTATGTAGGAAAATATTATAATTTCTGCAAATTTTTTCCAAGAAATTTAAAAAAGGACGTCCGCCATTTTGTCAAATGCGTATATTAAGCCGAGATACTGTAGTTTTCGGTTGTCTATTATATTAGCAATGTCCTCAAATTTTTGAAGCAAATATGTATTGCTGTACAGTAACGCGTAACGTTTTAAGATAATTCAAGTTTTCGGATTTACACCAAAATTCGCCTTTTTTATTAAATATCTCAGTAACTATTCGTTTTATAGAAAACTTGATACGGTCTAAAAATAAAGTTTATAAACAAACAACAATTTTGAATTTTGTTTTATTTCTTTACGACTAAAACTCAATGAGTTACAGCAGTTTAAATGTGTATTTTTTCGACATCGTGTAAACAATTTTTGACGTCTAGGCAAAATATCTAGTGTACAGTAGTTTTTCGACTATAGTGCATACGACAAAATTTGTAACTCTTTAAATTTCCTAGAAAATACATTTTGTTTAAAATTTGTTTCTTAAAAATTGATCGAGTTATGATCAAAAATATAAACGCGCTCCAACAGTTAGATTTTTTATCGTACGTTATATGTTCGGGCGGAGTCCTGAGAGGCTATTAATTATGGTAAACTTAATTTTTTTTCAAATCGACAATAAAATTAAGTATCACTATTATTATTTTAACGTCTATTGTAAACAAAAGAATATCTGTTGCAATTTGTTTGTACTGCTGGTTTGTTATACCAATCGAATATTTAATTTAATAAAATAATATAATGTTTATGGTTCGACTTTTCGTTGATTAAATTTAAGCATGGATGAAATATATATTTTTTCGACTGAATTTTGAATTATGACCGCTAAAAACACGGACCCTCTAGCGGAGACCAGAAAAGGCCTGATGCGCTACCTGTGACAGGTGTTTTGTGGAGCATCAGCTGAGCGTCGGAGTTGTTTGTTATTGTGCAAGGTTTGTAACATTTTGTTAAATATTATTAATGTTGTGATGTTTAAGTAATTGTAGGTTAAACATCTCACCAAAACCTGTAGGTACCCAATTTCAGGACTTCAAAGTACATCCTTGCGTTGTTTCATGTTTTCAACCCTTTCAAGTCCAACCCTCGCGTCTGATGTATTACTTGACGTCAAAATCGTATTCATCACCCCCAAAAACCGGTAGGTACCCAATTTTAGGACTTCAAAAGTACATCTTCGTGTTATTTCATGTTTTCAATCCTTTAGGGGTGATTTTAAATGCTTGCGTCGGATGTATCCCTTGACGTGAAAATCGTAATCAGTATCCCAAAAACCTATAGGTACTCACTTTCGAGGCTTCGACCGGCATTCTCGCGAAGTTTAGTACACCCCTCATTATAGTCTGCTTCAACCCTTTAAAAACTACCCTTTGCGTCGAATATAATTTTGAACGTCAGAATCGTAATCAGCACCCCCCAAAACCTGTAAGTACCTAATTTCAGGGCTTCAAAATGCATCCTCGTTTCGTTTCATATTTTCAACCCTTTAAGGGTGGTTTTCAACCCTTTAGGGGTGAGAGCGGGCCAGAATTTTTCCTTAACTTTGTTCTAGAACCTTTTTGGAAGCGATAGAAAAAGGAATCAAAAAATTACATGGTCACTGACTCGAAATTGGCAGATAGGCCCTTTCTCACGGCTCACGTAATAGACTAATTGTGATTTTAATTTTTAAATGAACAAAAAGGACCATGACTTTAAAAATATCTACTTCAATCAATTTATTTTGTACGGTAACAAGCAAAAAAAAAAAAAAAAAAAAACACCCAAGTTAAAATGATAATAATTTTATTTTTGAGTTTTGTTGTCCATGACGTGTCTGAATATCACTATGATTTGTAAACACTATTCCGACGCAAAACTCTTGTATTTAAAAAAAAAATTAAACAAAAAAATTTACCTTGTTGTCTGAGGCCTCTTTCGGTCGTTGTGAGAGTCTGGCGGTAGGAGACGGCGCCGTTGTTTGAAATGGTCGACAGATCGTTGTTGTGTAATGTGTTCAAATTGTGTACTACTACTCAACGGCGCTACGGCTCATGAAGAGCTCTGGGCTCCAGAATGACGTGCCTCAACTCATGTCTGTCCTGTGCGACTCTTCGCCACCTTCTGACCCCCAATCTTCCCATATCTTCATCTATATCATCCACCCATTTTCTTCTTGGCCTTCCTCTTGCTCTTCTACCGCCTGGTCCTCCAATGAATACTTTTTTCACTGCCCTTTCCTCTGTCATTCTTTGTACGTGACCTGCCCACCATGATACGCCACATTCCAGTATCTAGTACACCTCCATACATCCTCCTCAGAATCTTTCTTTCCCATCTTCTGATCATATCTTCTTGGGTTGAGGTCATGGTCCAGGCTTCTGAAGCATGTAGTACTACCGGCCGCAATATAGTTTTGTAAATCTGGACCTTGGAGGTTCTAGAAATGTTTCTGGACTTTAGGATAGGCAGCAAAGAAAAGTAATACCTATTTCCTATGGCCAGTTTGTCGTGAATTTCCATTGCCATCTGATTTTTTGACTTCAAGAGGGATCCAAGATACCTAAAACTTTAAATTGTATATGTGATTTAAATTGTTCTGTTCATTCAGAATGTTGTTTCCATACGTTTTCGTGAGTTTGTATTTTCCAGTTGTTCATTGGTGTCTAGTTTTCGACCCTTTGTGTTTACGTGTACAGTTTCCATGTTGTTGATGTTTGTACATGTGTGGTCTGCTTCATTGACATGGTTTGCAAAAGTAGCGGAGTGGTGTTCGTTTGAATCTGTGCCATACATTCTACCGGTTTTGTAGCGTTCGGCGACATTGTGTGACTACCAGCCTTTCACCGAGTCTTCTCTTCTCGTACGTCTCCATATTCCCTCTCATAGAATGCTTTTCCTCCTAACCGTACACTTCCTAGATCCCGCGATTTTTGTTAGCTCCTGGGATTACCTCATTCTGGTATCAACATTAGAATCTTTTTAGGTTACCGAACCTCTGACATTCTTTTCACATGTCCGTACCATACTAGGCTTAATAGGTTTCTTTCTAACTGCCATTTATTGTTTCTCTTGTTTCCCGTTGAATTTCTTATTCTTTCGTTAGGTACTCTGTCCGTTCGTGACATTCTGCAAGACCTTCCCATTGCACAAAGGGTTTAAGATGTGTGTGTCCATATTGCAACAGTACACAGGATATGAAGTTCATTTAAGTGGAATACTAATGCTATATAACATTTTCTGATGGCCATAGACATGTTTTAAATTGATTTTGTTCTTTCTTTGTAAAGTAGTCATAAGTTTTGAACCAAGATATGTTTTAAAAAGAATATTATGTCAAATGTTCAAAATTTTATTCTCTTTTATATCATGTGAAATATTTGTGTGTAAGTGCGCGGGTGCGCGTGTGATTTACATTTTATTTAATAACTTCGAAGAAAATTAACATTTCGTTCTGAAACTTGGACAGAGTATTCTCATGACTATAAGCTACATTTTCCATACAATCAGTTCTCCACAACTATAATTTTTATATGTTTTTTAATGAATTCAATCTTCTTTTATTCTCGTTATCTCCTAGAAAGTAATAAAATTTGTAGATTAAATCTAGACAGGCCTTTGCAGAATCGGACAGTGTTTAAGCCTGATTTCAGTCTATCTGTGTTCTCATCTGTGACGTTGCTAAAGTTTCAACCAATCAGAGGGTTTACAAATTATTTGAGTTGGTCCTTTGTCGGAAGCACTTCGTTCAGTTTCTTCTAAGGACTCGTTATAGAAACACGTACTCGCTGTCACGAGTTTTTCGGGACGAGACAGGTCGTTTACATTTAAACTTAGAAGCTGGTTCACGGTTCGAGGTCTTCGAAACCAATACCACTTAGAGAACTCAAATAAAAAAAAAAGATCATTCTAGTGCTTTCCCGCGAACAATGGAAGATATCCGCCAGGTGCAAAATATCTGCCGAGATATTTTGGTAGTTACGCGAGAACACTTCAAGAAACCGGAGTTTGTGTAAGATCAATACACGATCTATTTTACCCAGTTTTAAATCCCTGAGATTAAGTGAAGTTAAATTATAAACAATAACAGATCATATAACAGTGTGCGTGGGTGCAAGGACATAAATTGTCAACGTTAGTGATCTTCGAACGGTCGGCGTGCAGAGTTGCAGCGGTCCAGTCGAACTGCGTGCGCGGAGCGTCGAGTGGCTACGCAAACAGTGGAATTCAACGCAACAAGTAACATAGTTGTAAAATAAGCCCATAGACTCAATTTTGAAAGACAAATTTTTAAATAAACAATTTTATATTATGAATTAATAAGACAATAGTAAATTTTAATGTTTTACTTTAATAAATTTTCCTACCTCCAGATATAGACTCTGTTGTACTAATTTCTATATTACCTATCTATGCAGTTTTAATTTGTATCGTTGCAATATATATCTCCTGTTTGTCGTTTGTCACTATCATATAAACTTCGATAAATATAATATGATTGAATGGTAATATATTATGCATATATTATTATTACAGAAACTGGATGCGATGTACAGGAGTTGAAACCGCATACGATGTGGTCAAGAAAAGTTATAACATATTATATTATATTACATTATATGTTATATTATTTCATATTACATTATAACATATAACATAACAAGAAAAGTCAAGAAAAACATATTATATGGCGATGAAATACATTTTCCGCTTATTCTTCTGCTCATGGCTGGGCACCGGCAGAATTACTTGCAGGAGGTGTACCCAGAAGAGGATGCACTGAAAGAAAAAACAGTTTCTCTCTGGTTCATTATTTTATGTTGATACAATTGACTAAGCTAAAACTTTAACTTTTATCGTTGCAGATTTACTATCAGTTAAACTTTCCTATTTTAAATGTGTACTGAGTACAAGGGCGACTATTTTTCTTACATGCGCGACAGTTTATTAGAAAAGGTTCATTTAAACTTGAATGCATTCGTTAATTCATGCCTTATTTTTCATTGAAACGTACGAATATTGGTTTCCTGTACGCATGAAACAAACAATAAGATTGGTTTTAACGAATACAGGTACGTACAGGAACACGCCCGTGATATGTACATTGAAATTCACGGTTACTTTGAATCTGTTGTCAGAAAATAACGATAGCAAGACGGTAGATGGTATACAGTCACAGCTAATTTTTTCGTTGGTGTGTTGATAATTAGGAAGGCGTAAAAACTATTGTTTGAGCGCTGCTATCGCAAAACGGAATTTGTGGACATCTACTCTGTAATGGGTACACAGACTTTCTGGAATGCGCTCGACTTTGCGGAAGCTACGAGGATTGTTCAATAGAAACACGTTTGATCTGTGCAGCCGTGACTTCATCGCCATGGCAACGGAATTCATTTGTTTATATTGTCTGCTTAAGTACTAGTTGTGACTGGGTTGAAAAATGGCATCTGTGATAGAAACTCCGTCCAAATATAATCTGCGTGCCGTTATTCAGTTTTTGGTCGCTGAGGGGCGTCAGCCAATGGAAATTTATACGAGAATGAAAGCTGTATATGGTGACTGTAGTTATTCTCATACGGCAGTGGTTGAATGGTGCAATAAATTTCGACAGCGAAGAGAACTACTAAAGATTTGGTCCGTCCCGGACCTGCACGTGTTGCAGCATCAGATGAAAATGTGAGACAGCTGGAAACTGCTTTACGCGCAAATAGGCAAATAGGTTAGAGAACTTTCTCAAAAATGTTGAGCATCAGCGTGGGAACTGTTCATTCTATCATTCATAGTCTTGGCTACCACAAAGTTGCTGCTCAGTGGATTCCACGACTGCTTACTGATGAGCAGAAAAATTTGCGTTCGGCCTTATCATTACAGCATTTGATGCGCTATCAACAACAAGGTAATGCCTTTGTACACTAAATTGTTGCCGGTGATAAGTCTTGGTGTTATCACTACGAACCAGAATCCAAACGTCAGAGAATGCAGTGGAAGCATACACAATCTCCGAAGGCGAAAAAATGTCGGTCCCAACCTTCGGCAGGAAAAGTAATGGTGACCGTATTTTTTGATTATCAGGGTATGCTGCTCATAGATTTTAAAGAACCTGGTGTCAACATCAACGCTGAGCGATATGCAGACAGCTTAAAATGCTTACGGGTCAGCATCAAGAATAAACGTCCTGGGAAGCTCACAAATGTTGTCATTCTTCGTCATGATGCTCGACCCCATGTAGCCCAGACGATTCAAGATCTGCTTGATCGTATAAAATGGGAAGTCTTACAACATCCAACTTACAGTCCCGACTTGTCCCCGTGCGATTATCATGTTTTTGTCCCATTAAAGAAATCACTAAAAGGACGGCGGTTCAAATCGGACGCTGAGGTAGAGTTTGCTGTTAGCCAATGGTTCCACAAACAGCCACAAGAATTTTACCAGCAGGGAGTCTACAGATTAGTGCAACAGTAGGAGTCATGCCTTAATGTTAATGGCGACTTCTTTTAAAATCGTCGAATAAAAAATGCTTTACAGCCTCCAAACGTGTTTCTATTGAACAATCCTCGTAGTTGGGGACTTATTCGTTTGGCTATACTTGGCTACTTGGCTATAATTGGCACATGATTACTTTTTCATGCGGATTTCTTTCATACCAATTTATTTTATAAGCAGCCCCTTATACCCTCATTCTTTCGTTACTTCCGTTGTCTTCTACTTCAGTTTTATCACCATAAGGTTATCTGTAATCTACACGTACTTTACTTCCGGAAATAGTATAATAGCAGGGGAGGGGGGGAGAAGAGTCCGGTCGTGTCGGCTTCACGAAAAGGAAAAAGAAGTTAAGACTAATCAATATTGTAATTTTCAGAGTGGCTAAAAAACGTTGATAACATTCTGAAGTTAATCCCATTAAAGTTAACGGTAATAATACAAAATAAACGAAAATACGTGGTATTGAAGCTTTCTTTAGAAGATATTTGTTGACATTTCACGTTTAAAAATAATAAAAAAAGTAAATCAAGAAAATTTTGTACTCTAAACTTTATTTTTTCAACGTAAACGTAAATGCTGTGTTTGTATATTTAAAAGAGAATTACTAGTATAGAGTAACTCAGCAAAAAAAATGTATATAAATCCTAAAAATGAAGAGGGCTTACCAAAAGTCCTTATCAACTTTTCGATCCTCTGGGGGGCCCGATCCCTTTCGCCCTCCTAAATATGCCCCTGTATGATAGTACCAAAAACAATCGTGTACAGATAAGTATAGATGCGTCGTCGTCTGTCTCCTACAGAAAACAAAAATGTTGATGATTTCGTCTTCAAAGGATGTGCATTCCCATCTCTTCTTAGCTATTCCGATATCCGATACTTCTCATTACCAAGTGGCATGTCTCTCAGGGCTTCGTGCAAAATACGTAATGCTTCTCATGGGCGCGCATGTGAAATTATCTCGTGTCTTCCGCAGTACTATTGATTGTCAGTAGGCTACCTTTTGTATGGTTAGGTTCTTTAATTTACCAACAAAATACAAACTTTCATCTTCAATGTCAATGCGAAATTACAGTTGACGTTATTATCAATTTCAACGCCTGAAGTCTGTTGCTTTTTTTATCTTGTTCAACTCTTACTTACATACGTCCAATAGACGTAATCTTTCAACACATCCAACACATATGAACCGGTTTTAGGTTTGGCCGTGGCCTTGTAATTTTAAGTTTTGTGTCTTGCCGAACATTGTTTTTTGATACTCTGGGAACAGTTCCATATATCAGTATTTAGTTTCGGTTAGCAGACAGTTTCGCCTCGTATTTGCAGCAGCACTTCCTCGTTCCAGTGGTAGCACGTCTACGGTGCCTCCAATCTTCTTGGATTTTCCCCCTCAGTGTCCACGTTTCAGCAGCCGAAAACTCCATACAAAACACTTTACCAACCTCTTCCTCAACTCTTGGAATTCAAAGGTCAGCAGATTACTCGTTGCCACATATCGAAATCTTCATTCGCCAATACCACTATAATCGTAATTTTTGCTGTACAACGCATATTTTCATTCACCCGCCTCATTTTCCATATACCCTCACTGTTCAGTGCAATATTAACCTTATCGTACCCTGTGTCTTACCGTTCCATTTTTTTCATACTTTTGTCAAGATCTTCGAGGATATCTTAACGATAAGCAATACTACTTTGAAAACTTAATAGCTAACTAGCTTTATTGTTTTCTAATAATTTCTGTTTTATATTGAACGAGTTCCAAGAATTTCACATACATATCTCACAAGTTGTTATTTGATTTTTTGAAAATTAAAATTAAAGCTCGTAACGTCAGAGTTAAAAGTACAGTGTGACTCACTCGTCCACGTTGCGACAATGTGATTGTGACTGCGACACAGTTGCCCAAATCCGTGCGAACGTAAACGTAATACTGGCAAACACCCGTTCTTGTTATTAATTACGGAGTGGATCTCGGATCTAACCCACGGCCCCGTGACGTAGGTTAGATGGAAACCCGCTTAGATGGAACCAGCGGGTAAGGGTGATTTCCCACCGGATGTGTTCTGCTTATACCGTATGCGCACGACTCTCCGTAGCGTTCTTCCGACCTCGTCCTCATCATAAACGATATTAGGCCTACTGAAAACTCGACAGAGTAAAATCGAATTAAAAAAATAAATAACAAATACAAATGGGGCAGCTTTTTATGTGAATTTTTACTGTATAGTTTGATTTTCCCTCTCTCTCTCTCTCTCTCTCTCTCTCTCACACACACACACACACACACACACACACACAATTTAAGAAGAGATTACTTTTGCGAATTAACGAATAGATGTGAATTAACGAATATTTTATTAATGTGACAAATTTAATTAATGAATGTGAAAATTTGTTAAATCACATTGAATCCTCTGATGGTACATACTTTTGTGTGAAACATGTATCAGGTTTTTATATATACTGATAAGAATTAAAATAAACTTGCAGAAGTAATCTACTCTTCAATAATACTGCAGAGAAATACTGGAAGAAATTAAAATAAAAAGAGTTACTTGAAAATAAAAGATGTGTATGTGTGTGTGTAATGGCGTTTAACATATAAATACTTATATCTGAAGACACCTCATAAACGTACGTCTGCCCGTCTTTTATAAACCTCTGCACCAAAAACAAAGAGGTTCTTCTCTACCTGTTCCTTTCCAGGTTCTGACTCTCCATAGAACTCGTGATGGAGCTCGATTTCCTCACTCCAAGACCGCCGTAGACGTTCCCTCATTCTACGTCCTGGACGCTTGCAGTGAAACATCTTTTCAAACCATGTGTGGTGTGGTGTGGTATCCTTAACAAATGTCCAAACCTACGACTCATCCTACTACAGAGTCTTTTGCATCCACAATGGTTCTTTCTTCTTTCTTGCACCTTTGTTCTAGTCTAGAGATTGTAGAACTTGGCCTCATTTCTAAAGGTAAGTACCGATTCCACAATCACCTGACCAATTCTCTCTAGTTAAGTTACGATCCCACCCTAAGGTATATAAGGCATCGTATTAACCGTAGAATAATCTTGATTTTGCGTCGTTTTCATTTTATTCGGGTTGATCTATCCGATTAATAACGCAAATTTAAATTTATTAAAAAAAAGCTTTTAAAATTATTTTATTAGTTCACACATTTTGTTGTACGAGTGAAACGAGTTACAAGTTTTAACTTGACCGTTTGGCATTTGTCTGTCTGTCTGTTTGGGCATGACTCAGGATAACTTTGTCATCAAAACAAACGTCGCCGGTTTACTTTGTAAGCACATACTGTATAGCCCCCTCATTTAAACTTTTAATTAAACCCGTCGGTATCAAAGCAACTGTTATCAGTCGTAATTAACTTTTCGCCTCTCATCAGTGTAGTCGCTTTGTTGACACGTTTCTGCACATAATTCAATAACGGCTACACCGCCAACAGAATGACGACGACACGACGGGTCGATTCCATTGAAAGCTGCGGTCGACGAATACTAAATGCGGCAACCTCGCGCGAACTTGTGGAATCAAAACGTTAATCTCATCTTACTAACGGTGCAATCTGATTAGTATACAGAGGCAGTGTCGGGTAGGGCTTCACTTTTGTTACATCAAAGCTTTCCGATTTCCATCCTTTTGGCCGAGGCAGTAATAACAAACGCATCACATTTAAAGAATGCTGTATTGTATTAACGTTTTTATCGCAGCGACGAAAACAGCGAAGACAGACAGACATATTAACAACGGATTGCCATGTTATCTGATAACGAATGTATTTCGTTCAAACAGTGAGCGAGTTTTGCAGCTCAGGAAGCTAAATAGTATATTTTTTTAATTTCACCTGTTTCTGAGCACAGAAGACGGGATGTACAGTACTACATAACTGGCATTCAGTGATTCGGAAAGCTAACACCGTCCCGCCCCAACGGAAAACGCTAAGAAGAAGAAGAAGAAGAAGAAGAAGAAGAAGAAGAAGAAGAAGAAGAAGAAGAAGAAGAAGAAGAAAAGAAGAAGGAGGAGTAGGAGGAGGAGGAGGAGGAGGAGGAGAAGAAGAAGGAGAAGAAGAAGAAGCAGAAGCAGGAGAAGAAGAAGAAGAAGAAGAAGAAGAAGAAGAAGAAGAAGAAGAAGAAGAAGAAGAAGAAGAAGAAGCGCGTTGTTATAAGTTTCTGCTCTATGGATGTATTTCTGTTTTACGTTTTGTTTAAGAACAAACCATAGCTGTTCGTTATGGAAGTTGATAATATTGTAACGAATAGCGAGAACCGGCAGGTAGTCCAAGTGCGTGCATATATTTCCATTAGGTAAGTAACCGCGTGACAGTTGTTCGGGGCGCTTTTAGCACTGAACGTGTGTATTTTTCCATTACCGTCGTGGCAATATAAACCGACGTGGATTGTATTTTTCCATTACACAAGTCGCGTCGCTGTCTTTGCACGAAGTTAGTTACTATCGAGACGGCATTGACAATGTGACGTAAGCACAAAAACAACAACATTCACTGTTGTGTATGTAGTTAAGGCTGAGTAACGTAACAATAAAAATGTAGAACCGACGGTTTCATTCAGTAAAGCGAAGTCGTGGGTTCGGGCTGAAGCAACCTTGACCGGTAATCGATTGTTTGTGATCACGAAACGATACTTACCTGTCTGATCGAGACCTTCACTATATGGAGTAAACTAAACCGATGTTGTATAGTCGTACGTCAGAACGTAGCCTATAACTTACGAATTAAGCTGTCTGAGTTGCAGAACTGGCTCACTACTTTTCTTTCATACTATAATTCATTTATTATAGTATAAACTTTAAGATCATTCAGTTTATCAGTTATCAGAAAACAATCCAAAAACTTCTATTCTTCTTCTATTTTTCAAATTATATAACAATTAATTGTAAAGCGCAGTCAATTCTATTAAAAATGCATGCTAATATAATTTACTAAATTTTTTCTGGTTCAAGTATTGAATCTTCCTTTCCATTTTTCCTTTTCCTTTGCGTTTTTCAATCTTTACATTGTTGTCTTGAAACAAATGGAGACAAGTGATGATGATGTTTCAGTGTTGGTTTTCATCACATATCACCAGTTCGAGCAATCATACAATAAACTCTAAAAACTGTAAACTACTGAAATGATTTCTTGCTTACATTTAAAACCATAATGCCTAAGTGAAAAATAATGTAGTATCAGCTTTAAGTTTATGTAAGTCACCATAGTCATCTATACGCCTATATCTAATACTCTTCACAAACGTACATAACTGATAACTCTCAGTTAAAAAGTTTTTTGCAAATATGGGTTACAAACGTTTTGAAGGCGAGCCAACTTTGCAATGGCCGTTGAGAGACATTAATATTGTTAAAGATGCGGCGTTTGTGTTTTCCTCGTAACGTGATGCACACATATTCTTCACAATTTTGAAGGCGAGCCAAAGTTTGCAATGGCCGTTGAGAGACATTAATATTGTTAAAGATGCGGCGTTTGTGTTTTCCTCGTAACGTGACGCACACATATTCTTCAGAATTTTGAAGGCGAGCCAAAGTTTGCAATGGTCGTTGAGAGATATTAATATTGTTAAAGATGCGGCGTTTGTGTTTTCCTCGTAACGTGATGCATTCATATTCTTCACAATTTTCTTGAAATTTTGACTTCCATCTTTGGCTGTGTTAATTCTAAAGTAAACAAAATTTTCCGAGTAAACATTACATTTAGATTTGGATTAAAATTCCCTTTGCCCTGATGTGTGGTATGGATCTCTATAAATTTTTAAACTGCTTTTTGTTTCTGGTATCCTAAAATTTTGAAATTTTCAAAATTGAAAACTACGTACAGATTTCGTTAAAATTCTCTTTAAGTTGATACTCCACATGGATTTGTTTGATTTAGTCAAAATTATGATCTACTTATTCGACCTGGCATCCAAAATTTTGAAATTAACAAAACTAAACATTATTCAGATTTTAATTAGAATTCTCTTTCTAGAAAAAGTTGATACTCCACACGAGTTTTTTCGAATTTTAGATACTCACACTCCTGGGCTGCCCACAGATCTGTATCGTATAGGTTCGGATTTCAACATTCAGTCTTAAATTTGACATTCCACTGATGTTTAGGGTTCTTTAATCTATCAGTCAATTTAAAATGTGCTCTTACATCTTTATTCGCTATATGGTCGGGTTTAATGCAATGTCGAGTCTCTACTTTCTTGTTTTTTACCTGCCAACAATTCACACGCATAGGACACTACAGAGACGCCATATCTTGGTAATATTTTAGTTTTGTTTCTTGGCGTAATTTGTTCCTAAAAATACAATTAAATGCTCTAAAGATCGTCTGAAAATACATAATTTAGGATCCTATGTCATAGTCATTGTCGTATAAGACTTCGTAAATTGTATAAGTACTTACTATAATCCTTGCATATTCATGTCTTCGAGATGAACTGAGAACGCAGTTGGGAAACAAGTAAGGTCCAAAGCCTGAAAAATAAGCAATCCTTTGTCAAATGTATAAACAAGTGAACAACTGTACAAACAATGATAAACAAATGTAGACCTGTATCATCTTTCGCACATCAGCTTGTGTATCAAAAAGAAAAATAACGTTGGTGAAAAATAATTTTGTCACCATTCTTGCGAGCAGACCACCTTTAAATTGTATTGTCTCAATAATTTACATTACACGAGCTTGACCGTTTGACACCCATACCCCCTTATGTCTACTATTTTAGAATATGGCTTTCAAATATCATCGGACAAGACTAAAACAATAGCATTCAGAGGGAAGCAAACGGTAAGAACTAAGATACTGTAGTTATGGACAGATTATGGAACAAGTCCAGCATTTCAATTGCTTAGGATGTTACGTTACATATGGCACAGAAAAATTAAATATCTGGATGAAAAATTAAACAAATTTAGGAGTATCTGTTGAAAAAATCACAGATACCTTAAAATTAAGACAAAGAAGAAAACAAGGATACGGTTTTTGTAACACTGTTTTGATGTATGGAGATGAAGCCAGAGTTAAACAGTCTGTTTTGAGAAAGAGACAAAGCAAATATTCAGGCATCGGAGATGAAGTTTATGAGGAGTACTCTGAGTTGTACCATTCTCGATAGAAAGAAGAATGTGGATACAAGGACGTAACTGGTGGGAGGGGGGTCGACCCATTGTTGGAACAGCTAAGGAGCAACAAAAGAAGGTGGTATGAACATTTGGGAAAAATGGCGGATGACAGGATTCCAGTGCTAGCAATACAATATAGAGCGGTGGGGAAGAGAGGTGTGGGACGGCCGAGAGCGAAGTGGGTCCCGGAACAAGTTAAAGATGAGCCTAATCCTTGAGGTTGATGATGATGATCTACTACTGTCCTACTGTTACTACGATCCTACAGCAAACAGAACTTGTATGGACTGGATTTTTCAATGATGTCGAATGTAAAAGTTATAGTTTGTAAAAATATACATAAACAAACCAAAACAGTTTTATTAGTAAAAATGTAAAGTACCGTTTACCAAATGGTAAAAGCTTAAGAGCATGATAATGTCTTTCAGCCGCCAGCTAAACGCAGCATTATTATGGTTACTGACTGACTGATTGGTTACATACCTATCTACAGCTATGCAGTGTTGTTTGCTTGTTAGGTCTTTAATCTGCGACGGACGTTAGCACGTTAGCAGTCGCGGTTTTAGTTAACGATTCCCGGCTGGTAAATGATGACGTCATGCAGCGTGATGCGTTACAGAAATTTTCAAATGACCCCCAGCCATAAGACATTATCATGTCAAAAATTAATACGTATTTGCCCAATGCATTTTTGGGGAAACTCGGAGATCACGCACAAACAAATGCGGCCTAACAGTTGCGTTGGAAAGTCTAAATTTGTACAATACTGTATGTTACTGTAGCAGCTGTGTAAATAATAAACTGGGACAGATTTAGGTTACTAGGTTCGACACAGACGGATAGATATTGTGTGTGCGGGAAAGGCCGCGCGGTATTGACATTATTAATATGAAGGAACGAACCCTCGACGCCTGGCGGTTGGCTTAATAATCGCTTATATATCGATTGTCGTCGGATCACCGCCGCCGGTCGACCTGCAAGACGCCGCTCACTAAATTGCGTCGTAATTTTATTACTATCGTTGGTCTCGCCTTGTCTTTTAACTTAATACTCGTAAACATCGCTCTTTAAGTAAACATGAGGCGCTTTTATAGCAACGCATTACGCTTTTTGATTATCTTCTTGTTTTTATTAGGCATTAAAAGACCAACTCGTTTAAACTAATGCACTGGCGCATTAAAAATTGTTGGCAATTATCGATTATTTCTTTTCTGATGCAGGGTTGAGCCTGTAGCCAAGATTTGCTAAAGTGAAATATGTTTTTTAATAGCGACATCGAACAAAGGCGTCGTTATTACTTGCGTATAAAGTAGATTCTAGTCGGCTTTTTAATATGCGTAGGGAAAAGAATTTCAAGATTTTAAAAACATCTGGCTCTTAATTTTTTATGTTTTAATTATTAATAGTACTATTTTTGATTAATTTTTGCTTTTATTAACATCCAAAGGCGGCTCCAGACATTGTCTCAGGAGGAGAGGAAACATCTTGAAGGTCTTTGTAGTATCCACTCATGTGATACAGAAATTATTTATCTGTATTTTTAAAACAAATGTTACGAAATTTCATTTTGAATGAAAAACCCTTCAAATATTTCTGTGTTCTGTTGAAAAATTGGAACTGGGAGAAAATGTAATAATTTGACTGATTTTTATTAATACACATAATTTACGCATAATGTTGATAAATTTAACTGAATTTTTTTGGTTGAAATAGAATATTGAATGAAAAATTATATTACTAACATTGCACGTATACGTTAGGAATAGTCTGTAAAACGGTATGAAAGTAAATACAAAATATAGACACGTCATGTAGATGTAGATTTTAACATGTAGACTTGTAAAAAAAAAAAAAAAACACAGATTACAAAACTTCCAAAATACCGAGTTTAGAAAACCGAAACCCAACCGAGTTTAGTTTAACTTTTTGTTCGTGTCTCCTCGCAAGATTTCTTCATCGTCTGACACACAAGAGGTTGTACCGATGAAAGTTGCTGTTTAATCGGTCTTCAATCACCGTAAATCTTAAATGAGTTAAGTCGACTTAGCACACTGACTGTTGCTAGTGGTAGTGTACGTAAGAGTTGAGAAAAAAATCTGGTGTTAGGTAATTTGATGCGAGTTGGGATGTTCTGCATAATCCGGGAATGTTTTCTAATATTGATATCTACATTCTGCTTTCAATCCTTTTGAGTTCTTTTTAAGAGTAGGAAAACAAGGAAAATCATCCTTACACAATTCAGCTCGTACATAACTTTATCTTCATAAATTCCCAAAATTCCTGGTAATAACAGTTTTTAAATCTGTCCAATTTGTAGCATTCGTGACACTGGGAACCTAGAAGACTGTTCATTGATTAAAATCTAGAAATGGAAGTTACCCAATATTCTCCCACGGAATGATTGGATGAGTTTTGGAATGCTTGGCTTTTTTATTTTTGTTTTCATTGTATATGTCAACTCTTCAGACGTTTTGTAGAATTGTTTAGAGGGGCTAATGGCGATCGCAAGTGCTCAGCACATGCGTATTCATGAATTGGTTTTATTTGTTGACTTCGAATTTAAGCATTGACTTGTGTTTAATAAACGTGAAGCTCGATACAGCAAAATGAGTATTAACTTGATACTATTATAATTTCATGCCTACAACAAAGCACTGTATATATACATAAATCAGTACAGACGTATTAACAGTAAATAAATCTTGGCTACGTCTTTTAAATTCAAATAAATTCTTCTCTCCATTTGCCGAGACTCTCTGTTTATTTTCAATTTTAGAGATTTATAATTTTTAAATAACTAAAAGTATCATTATTGAACTAGTCGTAGAAGGTTTGTTTTATTCAGAGAATTTTTAGGCTGTACGAAGCTCCTTCGCCCCCCTTGAATCCGCTATTGTTAAACCAAATATTCTCCCTCATTCTATCAATCCTCAGTGACTCGAGCTAGCAATCTCCAACAAGGGGTGCTGTAAGGCGCTTTACCATAGAATAAGCAAAAAATAAAATGAAAAAAGTAAAACGTATTATACTCCTAAAAGAGTGTTGTAAATATATATCGATATGACCACGTGTCGTCGTATGATTGTTTACGTGACGTTGAAGTCATCTAATCTACAGTATTGTTTATGCTATTTTACGTCGTCTCCAGATCATAAATTGCTACAAATTCTGAACGAATTTAAGTATTCATAGCGTATTTACCGATAGCTGGGAGTAATCATGTCACACAATACCAACAACTCAGCAAGAGTCATAACATTTGGAGTATGTTAAATTAGTTAAGAACGTGTACTTACACGGCCCAAGTCTGATTGGTTAATTTTCGGCGGTGGTCTAAATTTGTTAAAAACTTACCATAATACCATAATATTGTTATTATTCATTATGTAAAATATAATGACAACAGTCAACGAGCTTTAAAACTTAACAATCAACTAACAATAATACCAGACGCCTCGACGGCCTTCCTCAGTGGTACGGAAGAGGATGGTAACAAGTCCCGCGAAGGCCGTTGTGTGGTCTGGTATTATTGTTGCTTGAGTCTTATATTTTAAAGTTCATTGAATGATGTTATTGTATTTTGTATAACGAACGATAAAACCGTGTTAATAAGAATTTAGACCACGACCAAACAGCCCGGAAAATATGAGCATCAACCAATGTTAAAGCAGTGTTGTTACGTCTTACCTTGTCGCGTGTTACAGTTGAACATTGTAATGAAAGCATAAATATCAAATTAAGACACGCCGGAATGTGCCTACATTATCCGTGCGAAGAACGAATAAATATTATTTATGATGTACAGTATTGTGTGTGTGTGTTTCGCGTGTCCAGAGTGACGCAAATAATTAGTCCGTCTTGTTTCACTCGGTTGTGCAATTCCACTAGATCCCGACAGTTTGGTTGTATGCAAATCCAATTCCCAAAAGTAAGAAAACTTCACAAATACCGCTATCACTCTCTAAACTGTGTCGCAAAAAAATATAGCACCTACTGGTTGTTAACCATCAAAACACGTGCACACACACACACACACACACACACACACACACAGTTTACATTAGTTGACATAGACATAAATATATGTGAGTTATCCTACAGTACGGTTGGGCCAAAATACTATGGTTGAGGAAGTGGATCTCGGTCATTGATGTTTACTTTGTTTTAAATATATCTTGTTCTTCTTCTTTCTAGGTTCTCACTTATAATACCTTATCATCTAGCCGTCTTCTGTATAACTTTCTGACTCTCACCATTTGTCGTTATTTCCGAGACGTATTTTCCTCTACTACTTGTTAGATCTTACCATCGTATTTTGCTCGAGTCCAGGGCCTTCTTCTAGCAATTTCAATTCAGAAAAATTGTCTTCCTACATGGTTCTATTTGCGCCGGATGCCCATACCATTGTTCTATATTCTTTTTTGTTTTATAAACAGTTGTTGTCGAATCTAGATCTTTCTTTACGCGTCGGTTCCGGACTCTGTTCCTCAGAGTTTTGCTAAGTAATGTTTTCAGATATTTCATCTTCGATATCCTCAGACCTCGGTCTGTTATCGTTGAAGATTTTGCCCTATATCAACAAAGCTGGTTGATATAAGATTTTATACTTGTCGATTTTATATATATATATATATATCTTAATTTCTGTTTTGGTTAAGAGAGAGTTATTTATATGGTAATATGACAATATTTATGTAATATTCGTATACTTGTGGAAAAATTCTTAATTTTTCGCGGAGGCGATATGATGCTTTCTGGTTTCGAGTTGAATTCCGCTCGTTTTTTCACGAAGTGTTTTGTGAATTGTTTCGGCAGATCCACGCTGCTGGGATCTTACTTTGAGTTTGTTCTAGAATGAACAGCCCAAAGTGTTGTATGAACTATATGGTATCTTAGAGTGAACAACAATGTAGCCTGAGGAACGTACAGCTGGATCTGTCGGAAAGTGTGACAGAAGTCCCTTCGAGGAAAAGCAAGCGGAATTCCACGCGGGACTCAACTCTAAACCACAAGGTCTCATAAATCTTCGTCGTCGTCGTCGTCGACGCCTCTACCGTCATCATCATCATCATCTCACCACCACCACTACGTGGTTGGTGGTTATGTGATAATGTACGCTAAACTGCTTTAGACTAAACTCGAAGTCTCTGAGAAGTACGTGACTTAGAAAGAGAGCGTAGACATGTGCACGCGTAGGGACGCTCAGTGGTCGACTACTGAGAAATACCGATTAACATTACATTATCAAAACTCACTCAACGCTGACTTTCCTCTCATCTAAAAAAATATGTTTCTCTCAGATTTCCGAGAGCTTTTAATTTGCACAAGATACTTGTAACGCATCATTACAATTTCTGTAATACTTGTAACGCAAAATGTTTTTAGTAATGTAGGTGTGTGAGGAACTTTGTATATACTGTAACAAAATATTCTTCCGTATTTAGTTTTTCTTTACCTGCCAGTCGGAGGTTAATTTTTGAATAGTCGTCGTAATTTAAAAATACACTAATATGTATTTATCAATATCACGATCATAGCGTGTGCGTGGAACGATTCACGTCCATTTGCACGTTTACTTTTTGTTCTATCGTATCGATAAATACACGGTAATAGCAGTCTCAGAAGAAGGTGTACATTGAGTAAAAATGATTATAAAAAATTTGTTTGTGTTATGAACGTGCATTTACATTGAACTGTGCTTAATGTTATTTTTATTGATGCTCTGACAAACTATACGGAGTGAGATTACACCTGATGATCAGACGCGCTGTAATTACAACGACGAAAAAAATTGGTAATTTTAATATTTTGATTTTATCGATTCACATGACTTGAATACTGAAGAACACGAATAAAAATCATAAAAACAGTTAAAAGTTGTGACAATGTCAACAAAAAGCGTTTGACAATCAGACCATTATTGGCTGACGTCTCATTGTTAGCCACTTATAAATCTTATCCAGTCTCAATTGGGCGTAACGTAATGGCCTTCCTTCCCAGAGATTTGGACGTTCTTCAATGACATTCTTGCCGCAGTCCAAATTTTATGCCATTTCGTTTAAACGACCTACCTCTATACTGCACTGTGTTCTTAGCTTCTCTCTTTCCATAAAAAAAAGAAAAACTAAACTGGGTCTGATTTGCAGCCAAATGGCATCAGTACTTTCAATACAATTTTCAGTTAAATAAAACAGTCTTTATTTATTTACTGTTCGGCTGTAATACGACCATCGTTAAGTATGTAAAGAACAAAATAACTTTTATTTCAATGCAACTTACTTCACAAAATTAACAAAGTACTTATTTTTAACACAATATTCAACTGTGATTATATATTTTTCTTTGAAGTCGTGGTTGCTTTTAATTCTGAATACTGATGAATTTCAAAATATTTTTGAATTAAAGAACTTGAACTGTTTATTAATTTTTGTAATTCAATATTACTTACAAATATGTTTCTTAATTTAAATGTTTTTAAAATTATTTTTGCATTAAGACATTAATTTAATTTAATATTATTTATGATGCAGCGAGTGGACTCGTTTATATTTGCGTCTGTGACGGAATCGCTAAAGCAAATAATTGCTGTCGCCTCTATTATATTTCATCATTGTGTGCGCTGCAAATGTTTTTTATAATAATATAATTGTGATGAAATATCGAGTATAATAATAACTAAATAATAATAATAGTAGTAATAATAATAATAATAATAATAAACAAGTATTAATAATTATTATAATTATTTATTTTTAGTTTTTGTTTTGTGAAGTCTGAGTCCACGTAGTAACTTGTTGAGGCATCCAAGCAAAATAAAATTGTTGGTAACTATAAGAAAGAAGTATCAGAACCTGCCATTGACAATTAACAACGTTTGACTGGGCAGTGTTGTAACGAACACTGTCCTAAAGAAGTATCAGTACCTCCCATTGACAATTAACAACGTTTGACTGGGCAGTGTTGTAACGAACACTGTCCTAAAGAAGTATCATTGCCCCCCCATTGACAATTAACAACGTTTGACTGGGCAGTGTTGTAACGAACACTGTCCTAAAGAAGTATCATTGCCCCCCCATTGACAATTAACAACGTTTGACTGGGCAGTGTTGTAACGAACACTGTCCTAAAGAAGTATCAGTACCTCCCATTGACAATTAACAACGTTTGACTGGGCAGTGTTGTAACGAACACTGTCCTAAAGAAGTATCATTGCCCCCCCCATTGACAATTAACAACGTTTGACTGGGCAGTGTTGTAACGAACACTGTCCTAAAGAAGTATCATTGCCCCCCCATTGACAATTAACAACGTTTGACTGGGCAGTGTTGTAACGAACACTGTCCTAAAGAAGTATCAGTACCTCCCATTGACAATTAACAACGTTTGACTGGGCAGTGTTGTAACGAACACTGTCCTAAAGAAGTATCATTGCCCCCCCATTGACAATTAACAACGTTTGACTGGGCAGTGTTGTAACGAACACTGTCCTAAAGAAGTATCATTGCCCCCCCATTGACAATTAACAACGTTTGACTGGGCAGTGTTGTAACGAACACTGTCCTAAAGAAGTATCAGTACCTCCCATTGACAATTAACAACGTTTGACTGGGCAGTGTTGTAACGAACACTGTCCTAAAGAAGTATCAGTACCTCCCATTGACAATTAACAACGTTTGACTGGGCAGTGTTGTAACGAAAACTGTCCTAAAGAAGTATCATTGCCCCCCCATTGACAATTAACAACGTTTGACTGGGCAGTGTTGTAACGAACACTGTCCTAAAGAAGTATCAGTACCTCCCATTGACAATTAACAACGTTTGACTGGGCAGTGTTGTAACGAACACTGTCCTAAAGAAGTATCAGTACCTCCCATTGACAATTAACAACGTTTGACTGGGCAGTGTTGTAACGAACACTGTCCTAAAGAAGTATCAGTACCTCCCACTGACAATTAACAACGTTTGACTGGGCAGTTTGTAACGAACACTTCCCTAAAAAAGTATCAGTACCTCCCATTGACAATTAACAACGTTTGAATGGGCAGTGTTCTAACGAACACTGTCCTAAAGAAGTATATCGCAGGCTTACTCTGTTTTCAATTACAATATCTCTGTGTAATACTGGCTATTAATAGTACGTCGTCCTAGTGAAAAGTGATTACAAAAAATTAAGTCTTCAGCAGAAGATTAAAAGATCGTTAACAGCACCTTATCACCAGATGATTTAGGCTTAAGTTGACTGGAGAAAAATAACGTTTTTGCTTCACGATTTACCGCTTGGATCCACGTCTTATAACAAGTCGTCGTTCTTAAGCAAAATTGGAAACCTTATCACTGAGAGCTGCTCTTCAAACATGCGCTTTTCGAAAAGACCTGCCATTTGTTGCATGGCTGACTTAGGTCATCTACACTAAAATATTTTTGAAGAGATAAAAGTATGGAATCTGGTGATTTATCATATTTACAAGTTATCGTATCTATAAATTAAATAATTTTAAACTACACATGCTTGTCTCTTTACTAATTAAGTGGTCGTTTTGCTAGTTCGGCCCACTTGGCGTGTAAGCAATGGTGAAAAGGGTCAGCTGGAGCGTTATGTAATTCTAAACAAAATAGTACCTCACCTTAAAAATAATGGGAAATATTTAGTTAAAAGTAACAGTTATGTACTATACAAATCAACGCGTGTTTCGTTTTGTAAAATAACTGATGGTGGTTCAGTGTGACATTTTAGTAATACGAAGCAACAGTTTCACTTGTTTACATTTATTCCAAAATTATATGGCCTCTAGTAGCTTAAACTAATAACGAAATCGGCGGTAATCAACTTTCCTCTAGTTATTCTTTGACAACTGTTTGTTCAAAAATTACATTCTCTGTTGTTTTGCTTTGGAAACGAAATACTACTCCCGTGAAATTGGACCTAAGCGTATAAATTAGTGTGTAACGTATTCTTCTTCTTCTTCTTCTTCTTCTTCTGTCCGGTATTAGGCGAAGCAGCAACTGTTCCGGTTTCCATCATCAAGTCATTTCTTACTAGGTTCGCTTAATTTCTTTTTTACCTTTCGACACATTATATAAAATTTGTGAGAGGGGGAGGGGTCTGTCTCACTGCATCCTGGCAACATGTGCTTTCAACTTGGTTCGATTCCTATCGATTCTACTCTTTATGGAAGAGATTTATTTTTCTTCTTCTTCTTCTTCTATTGGCGTTACAACCCAATATAGATCTTAGCCTCTTCAACGTTTTTTCTCCATTCAGCCCACTCATTATATAGTCTTCTCCATATTCTTAACCCCATATTCCTCAGGTCCTCATCAACAGCTTTGATCCATCTCTTCCTTAGCCTTCCTCTTGATCTCCTAACTACTGGTCTGGGAATTTTGTGTTGTTCCATCCTCATTGTGTGTCCCAGCCAGGATACCCTTCTACTCTTTATAAACCTTGCTATATCAGCTCCGCGTATTGGATTACTTATTTCATGATTCCTTCGTATTTTCCATGAGCCGTCATTATTTTGCACTGAAAGAATGCTGTAATTAATGTAGATAGCAAGGCGATGGAGGGAGGACTGAAAATAAATGGTAATAAAACGAAATACTTGGAAATAACAATAACATCATGTGACACATCCTTTGCAATGCGGAAATCATGAATTTTAACATGCAAGTGAATTTTCCCATCTAGGCTCACAAATAAACTACCCTAACACCACAAGCAATGACATTCAGGCGAGAATCCTTAGTGATGACCGATGATACTACGCCTACTCAAAATTAATAAGCACTAAAGAAATTATTAAAATTAAAAATATACAAAAGCTAATCAGACCAGTTGTAACATATGCTTGTGAAAAGTGGGTATTAACGGAAAAAAACGAACAGTATCTAAGAAAAGATTGCTTTATTGTGTCATCATCTCAGGTATTGTAAATACTGCATCTTAACTACTTGCGCCTTACTTAAATATTTTTGCAGTTGCAAGCCATGTTTCAGAATCACATAATAGAGTATATAGTTTTAATCACATAATATGCCATGGTTTTATAAAATTTCATAATATTTTCTCTACGCTTTTTCCTGTCTACTGTTCGACTAATAGAATCACCAATGGCCAGAAATATGTTAATTGTCCTGATATAACTTATAATTAACGTCACAACTCAGATACTCGACGTGGAATACAATGTGCTAATAGGTAACACAAGAAAACATGAAACTGCTACTCATGAGGTCGGACAGAGTATATGTTCCTATGTACTAATCCAGATCCAGGGCTCAACCTGTCGTCTGAAGGATTTGCAGTCGACATTAAAGGGAATGAATCTATATTATTTACGGGAAAAAATATCTAAAAGAAAGACTCTGTCACATGAGTAAAGTTTTCATAGTAAATAAGACAAAAAATAACTTTTAAATATTAATTTACTTCATTGTAGAGAAAGTAAATTTTTAGTCGTGTTAGGAAGGTCAACAGAGACAAATTAATTATTTTTTATAAACTGCATTAAAAGCTCAGTAGCTGGTAATAATAGGATGGCATCATTAGTAGATTCACTTTATTCCAGTAACATATGTCTCAACTACTTATTCTATGTGACACCTATACATCGCTATATATATTTGCGATATGGAACAACATTTAAAGTCGTTTTTTGCATTCTAGCTTCCAAACGTTTTTCAATCATCATCCTTCAGATTTCTCTGTACTGTTGAATTCCTTACGCCTTCCGTCCAAATCTTTCGCGGCCTCCCTCTTTTCTTCTTTCAGGAGGAGTCCATTCTAGTAATTTCTTTGGTCATCTATCATTGCCCATACGACACTTCTTAATCTTTGTGCATCAATTGTGTCATTTATATTGGTTCACATAATCATTCTTTTTTTATTTCTTTATTTTCAACGGCTATGAGTGCCAAATGATTGACAACATCCTTAAAAAACACAAAGCCCGTCGTTCCAGACAGACACAAGATAATACACCTAATAACAAATTCATCTCAACAACATACACCGAGTTGATGCCTAAGATCCTAACATCCACCTTAAGTAAAATAGGTTACACCATTACCTTTAAAACAAATAACCGTCTACGGAACTTGGTTCGTCCAGTCGTTCAGACCAATATTGAATCAAAAACCGGTGTTTATAAGCTTATGTGCGACGATTGTGACCGTTTTTATATCGGCCAAACGGGTAGACCTTTTATCAAACGATTCCGTGAACACACACCACACAGCCACTTTAACAGGGGTGATTTTTCCCTAGAAAATATTAAATCTAATTTTACACGGCATCTAATTTCAAGGAATCATTCATATACCAATTTCAACGATATCCTTATACCTCTACATTATTGTAGTAAGGGCCGTTACATGGATGCACTCGAAGAATTCGAGATATATAGAGGTCATAATAACCTCATTTTCCTCATTTGTTCTGTTTTTTCCCATTCTTTAGCTTCATATGTTACAATACTTTCCACTATCTTTATATATATATTTCGTGTGTGCGTGTGTATGTCACTGAACTCCTCCTAGACGGCTGGACCGATTTTGATGAAATTTTGTGTGTGTGTTTGAGTGGGTCCCTGGATGGTTTAGATTCACAATTGGACCCGGTAGGTGGCGCTGCGATCGGGTTCCAGGAAATTATATATAAAAATGAATGTTTCTTTGTTTGTCCCGTATGCGTTCCTATACCATTCATCGGATTGCAATGAAACTTCGGTGAGTTGTTGTGCGCACGCCCGCGAAGGTTTCTGAATTAGTGGTGTTTTTTCGATGGGGTCCTTTGGGGGGTTCTTTGGGGTCTTCCACATCTCCTCCTAAACCACTGTACCGATTTCAACCAAACTTGGCACAAATATTTTACGCAAAGGGAGAACCAACATAGGATAGGTGCTTTTTCGATGGGGTCCTTTTGGGGGTTCTTTGGGGTCTTCCACATCTTCTCCTAAACCACTGTACCGATTTCAACCAAACTTGGCACAAATATTTTACGCAAAGGGAGAACCAACATAGGATAGGTGTTTTTTCAATGGGGTCCTTTTGGGGGTTCTTTGGGGTCTTCCACATCTTCTCCTAAACCACTGTACCGATTTCAACCAAACTTGGCACAAATATTTTACGCAAAGGGAGAACCAACATAGGATAGGTGTTTTTTTGATGGGGTCCTTTTGGGGGTTCTTTGGGGTCTTCCACATCTTCTCCTAAACCACTGGACCGATTTCAACCAAACTTGGCACAAATATTTTACGCAAAGGGAGAACCAACATAGGATAGGTGTTTTTTCGATGGGGTCCTTTTGGGGTCTTCCACATCTTCTCCTAAACCACTGGACCGATTTCAACCAAACTTGGCACAAATATTTTACGCAAAGGGAGAACCAACATAGGATAGGTGTTTTTTCGATGGGGTCCTTTGGGGTCTTCCACATCTTCTCCTAAACCACTGGACCGATTTCAACCAAACTTGGCACAAATATTTTACGCAACGGGAGAACCAACATAGGATAGGTGTTTTTTCGATGGGGTCCTTTGGGGTCTTCCACATCTCCTCCTAAACCACTGAACCAACATAGGACAAGTGTTTTTTTCGATACAATCCTTTGGGGGGTCCTTTGGGGTCTTGCACATCTCTTCCTAAACTATTAGACCGATTTCAACCAAACTTGGCACAAATATTTTACGCAACGGGAGAACCAACATAGGACAGGTGTTTTTTCGATACGATCCTCTGGGGGGTCCCCCAAACTATTAGATTTGGTTACTATGGCAACCCAATAGAATAGATTCTGTTATAAATATATTATCGCATTAAACTGAAGACCACGCGAACGAAGTCGTGGGCAACAGCTATTTATTTTTAAGAAACCTACTTTAATTGAACTTTATTAATTAAACTAACATTTTCATTACGTACAACGTGAAACTCCGTAGCGAAGCACGGGTATTCCCCTAGTTGTCTTATATATTTCAATTTTTGTTTAGGGCCTTAGTTGATTGCTCCATAATATTGATGTAACGGTCTCGTCACTTGTTTTCCTTAGCCTATACGATTTTTTATTTCTGTTAGACTCGTGCCGTTTTTTGTAACCATGACACCAAGGTATTTGTATGAATCTACTCCCTCTCCCCCGTTCCAACAATATATATCTCTGCATGTATTTCCAACGACAAGTATTTGATGCTGCACGCAAATATTTTTTTTAGTTAGTGGCATCGTTCTGGTACCGCCTAATATTTTCTTTCCACACTTTGGGAAACGCCGACCTCGAGAACGCAAACGTTCGGTCTCAAACCCGGTTCTTGCGCAGCTATAAATTCGATCTATCGAATGAGGACAGCTGGCATCGGTAAGTTTTGTGTTCAATCCTCGCAATGTACGAACGTTGTCAATACGTATGACACATGTTTTTGTAATGCAAATAGAGAGAGCGACTCGTAATATCTAAATATACATAGAGCAGAGCTGTGGCCGCCAAGGTCGCAGCAGCCGCTCACGCCCTCTGAAGGACGAGTGTACAACTAATTATTACTATTACCATTATTATTACACTTCTCCCTCGCCAATCCGTTGGTGAATCCCGTTAACTTTAAGCAGGTAAATAAAGCAAACTGACTACTCAGTTCGAATGTATAAAGTAGTAAGGGTGTTTTAAATAATTGGCTGTTATTAAATTATACGAGCTTTTCTGTTAATTAAATCATCTAGTTTTTCGAATGTTTTGGGACGAGCCAATTTTTCAAAGGCGAATGCAAGCCGGATGGGAAACTGCAATCGTTTGAACTCAAAAGGCATATTTGTGTCTCTGGGTATCAACGGGATGCGATGCATAAATACGTCTTCTCCTGCGGCATTCCCGCATGATGATCGTGGCTTCTATTACGTTGGGCAACAGATTCTTTACGATGAGTCTTGTTCCGTTGCACAGTTTTGGCGGGTCGATGTTACGTAATAGAATGATAGGGGATCATTTTTTTAAAGTCAACTTGTGTGGCGGCTTTCCCGGGGGTTCCAGAGAATTTAAAACTCCGTAGGGTAATAAACAGCTTGTTCAGTATCCATTACTGTATCAGTGGATGAATAGGTAGTAGAGTTGCCGGGAAGCATATACTGCATGAGATCGTTAACATATTTAACGCTGTCGTTTTTGGGAGCTAAAATGGCCCTTTCGCACAGCCATCGGTGCGAGTTGTAATTTTCGTGTATATCCGGAAACACTTTAGTTATAAGTTCGTCGAGTGAAGAGACCATGTTGCAGAAATTTGAAGGAAACGAAATTAGACCAGTAGTGGGGTCTACAGGAAATTCTCCATTACCAAGTATTGCGAGATAGCAGATGAAATGGTGACTCACACTCACAACGGGGTAAAGAACAAAACAGTTGTGCACCAATTTTCAACTTTGATTGTTAATAACCTCGGAACTAAGAACGCTATCAGAGCCGGGCAAATTGCATTTTGTAGCAAATTTCATGGGCTTTCAGAAAACACCTTCCACGTTTTTCACCGTTTTCGAGATATTCGCGGAAAACCGCAGAGCTGCGCGTTACAAGTTTGCTTAAGGGAGTGGAAAAGGGGATGGGGTAGTTTTTTCAAAATGAAATGTAGATAAGAATTTTCCTCTTGTTTTGAACTGTTAGTGCGCAAAATTTCATCACGATCGGAATAAAACTGTCGATCTGTATAAAAGACAAACGGACACACATTCTTCTTTATATACATTCTGTATATACATACACAAACGGTACATAACTCAAGCAAGACGGGTTGCTATGCTGGACTCCCATTGTGCAACCGAACTCACTGTTTGCTTTAAGAATTGAACTTTTCACTACCGACTTTTTACTTTTCTCTATGAACAATTAGGTTCTTGAAAATTCTTTTGCTTCTGTCATGAAATGTAATTTCAATTAGAATTGCTTTGTTTTTGAGCGAGGATGTTGTGAAACATAAGTTGTATTAACAACGACAGAAATAACTTTTACGCAAATTTTAATAAAACAAATTTTTTTAATAGAGAGACGGGAATCGATACTTGTGGAAGGAAGTAAGAAACGCTTTCAGTTGACTTGCCACCAAACGGTTTAAAGAAACTTGAAAGAAAAATCGGTTTCATTTTATTTCCAAACTCTTTCTGAAGGCGCTTTTGTGCAAGCGGTAAATCTTTCAAATCCCTTTTGAAGTTTATACTCCGCTAAACGATGGGACTGATGTCGTGAAAATATTCAGTGATGCTGTTTATTAGTCAAACGATTTGTGTCAATAGAACTGAGTAAGCAAGACTTGTTTTGTTTAATTTACTTTGTAAATTAATTGAAATCAAACTGAAAATCAATTACAGTGTGTTGATCAGCGTATGTCGCCAACAATTTGTGTGCGCGCTCGCGCGTGTATGTTCCTTATGCAACCCTTC
This sequence comes from Magicicada septendecula, assembly GCA_034769895.1. Classification (NCBI taxonomy): domain Eukaryota; kingdom Metazoa; phylum Arthropoda; class Insecta; order Hemiptera; family Cicadidae; genus Magicicada; species Magicicada septendecula. The sequence goes on along the minus strand of CM068371.1, from coordinate 398,274,412 downwards.
ATGTTTTTTAGATTCTTGCAGTAATATACATCATAGCTTCTAACGTTGCATTTTTTACCCTCGAAAATGTAGGTAAAGCAAAATAGGGTACAGGTGTCCAAACTCGCTGTCATGTGCACAGCCATGGCCGGCTCTAGTAGAAGGCCGGAACATTAAACGTGGCAACACTGGAACAAGCTGATATTTTGAGGCCAACTAGACGATCTCTTAATTTATGTATTACAACAAATCAAATCGGGCCATTTTTAATTGCCGTTTAACAGCAGTTTTATATTTCTACTAGTAATTTTGTACAAACCACTATGTTGTCTTTGGTATTGACGAGCCTTTCGGCAGTCAAGCCATCTTCAGGTCATTTACTATCCTATTTGACACCATAACCAAAGTATTTACCAACATATTTGAGACCACTAACACTCCAATACAACAATAAAGCTGTTTTAAAATTTTTCACTTTTTGCAAATAATTTAGATTTAGCTATAAATAGGCCTACTCTTGATTTCAGCAAAGCTATGAAATTAAATCAAAATATAACATGTTCACTTTAGCTGTTTATTACACTATGCTTATAGGCATCAGACGCAACGTTGCCACGTTTAATGTTCCGGCCTTCTACTAGACCCGGCCATAGCACAGCGCATTTTGAACATGTTTTCTTGCTAATCAATTTAATTTTAGATTGATTATTCAATGTAGGCCTAATACCATTTTGAGGTCTTCTTCTTTAGTATAACTGTCTTACGACTGGATACTCTCAATTTTGGTAGCAGCAGCTGCCTTCACCTATCTATAGCTTCTTCCTTTAATCTCATCAAACATTACATCATTACTTCTTCCCCGTTCTCTCTTCCTTTCCACCTTTCCCACTATGATACTTAACTTCGTACAGTTTCTACGCAAGATAATAGATTTTTCTCTTTCCTATTATTTTTAGCAGTTTTATTTCCTCCTTATTCTTGACAATACATTATCGTTTCTTACTCTATGAGTCCATTGCAGTTTAATGATTTTTCGGTACAACCACATTTTGAAGCTTTCTGGGTACCTTCTTGAATATCCATGTTTTACTTCTATACAAAACCACGATTCAAATAAACATTGAGAAAATCTTTGTTTCATCCCAACCGGAATCCTTCTTCTTGTCAGCAGTGCTTTTCCCGTTTCAACAGCGCTCTTATACACATATTTCCTTCTACTTCTGATTTCCTCCGTACAGCTTCCATTCCGTGTCACCGTATTTCCCAACAACTTAAATAACTTCACTTGCTCTACAGTTTTCCTTGCAGAGAAATGTTAGCGAAGCTTAAATTAAATTTCATTACTTTAGTTTTTCCAACATTCAGCTCTACTCCGAACTCTTTCCCCACACTTTCTCCACCCAAATACTCTCCGTCATAAATTGTAGATCTTTTCCTGATTCAGCATGATCATCCGCGTATTAAATGGTCTTTACTCTTTCTCCTTCTTCCCATTACTATTCTTCTGCTGTTTCTAAGGCTTTCTCTGTCAAATTTTCAGCGTAGAAAACGCTGTAATTTGATGTAATTAAAGTTGATGACAAACAGCATCCTTGTCTAACGCCTCTTCCAATGTCCATCACTTACTTTGATGTATTAAAACTTAAAACAAAAAACGCGGTACTTAATGGTTTTCCTTTCTTGTAATACAGCAATAAACAGAAAATAACATGTAACCAGGAAATTTCTTTATTATTAACATTAAAAGCTGCAAAATATCTTGTTAAAACGGTTGAAACGTATTAAAGAAGCCGAAAGTTCCATATTTACTATAATCTATTATATTTTAAACAATGTGTGCAGCCTATATTCCAGATAATTTATTACGGAATTACAAATATTTTATGTATTCTAATATCTAAATTCTAATGACTAACCTCCGTCCCAATTGATTTAGATAATTGGCGCTTAACTGACGTACGAAGTTCTTAAGACGAGTGGCTAATAAATTTATTCAGAATACGAAATTTATGTGTATATATATACATATATATATTGCGACGATACAAATAAATATTTTCGCATAGGATAGTTATGTGTGTATAAATTATGCACAAGTCTATATTGGAGGTGTAGAAAAATTATTTATTTATCACACAAGTAAATAATTGTTTATATGATATATTTAAATTGAACAAAATGTCATGTATAGTATTTTAGTTATTATGAAAGAATTTATGTAGTACAGTTTTGGTAAATTTTACTTGAACGTAGAATTCCTTTACACTAGGCGTGACGTCACTCGCTCCGCCGCTGCTACTGTCTGGCCGCGATTAGAATGCGCGGCTTGGCGTCCCCACCACTAGACCGGCAGATGCATTGTTACTACTTAGTACATTCCCCCACTTTACCTACCCTGCGCACTCCAATCGCGGCCAGACTATACGCTCCTCTCTCTGCAATGACCGCCGCTCTTCGCTCTCAAACTCTTTCTCTCCGCGCTGGGGTTCTCCGAACAGCTGATAACACTGATACTGATTTCACACACAAATTGTCATTTCCCCAATCGTTAATTTTCTCCCTCGCAATTGGTTATTATTAATTATTGATTGTTATTAATTATTGATACTTTGGGTGATAAAGAATGACATTCTTAAAAAGCGGTGTATATTACTTACACCTTCCGGCTATTCTTGAAGTGTTCCGCGTCAATAAGGATTTACCACAGTAGATAAATCTCCCTAAGCGGAAAATCTTCCACTAACACGTAATAGCACGTAATAAATATATTATAATTCGTAGTTCACCCGCTTGGTTCTAGTCGACAAACTCGAAAAGAGTCCCAAGACTTATAGTTGCTTTAGATTAAACCAGTTCGAACAAGAAAAAACTCTTGACGAAGAACACACGTTCACTATGCAACGGCTTCCGATGAACTGCCTCGAAGTACACATGACAACCGACGGATCTGACTGAAATTAGGGGCTTCTGATTGGTCAATCAACTGTCTACGTGGTAGATTGGCCAAAAGATAGACGCGTTGCAGGCGAATCTTTGTATAATTCTGCGAGCGCCTGCTCAGATTTAATCTAGAATTTTTATTACTCTTCAACAGATAAGAGTGAAAAGTTGAGTTTCCAATTACTAAAAAACCACATTTAAAAAATAGCTGAGAACAACAGAGTATATAGAAAATGTAGCTATTTTCATAAATAATTCACTGTCCAAATCTCTTGCCGATAGGATAACTAACGCGGAAGATATAACAACGAAGGTTCATCACACGCGAACGTGCGCACATATTCCCAAACAAAGTACATGACATTATAGAGCAAAAATTTACATCGAATTTGGTATAACACAAGTCCCTTATCCATCACTAAATACAAAATTTATAGCTAATTGACAAAAATTGCATAAATCAATCTGTTTTAATTGCTTTACTACTGCGAGTTTGCACATCGAATTGGGTATTCCTATCAATAAGGTATGATTGCTTATATTCTACTTTATATTCTTCCCTAGTGTTAATTATCTCACTAGAATTATCATCATTAATTATGAACGTCTGTTCTCTCTTACTTTCAATTATTATGGTTTGTTCACATAGCATTGTTTAATTTGTAGTTTCTACTGCCGCTATGCGCGTATTTGTGTCTTTAATTTTTTCTACTAACAGTTTATGACTATCAGCTACACTTTGCTTTAATTCCTCTTTCAAATTTATATTATTTAATTTCAATTGGACAGTATTTAATTTCAATTCTTCCAAACTTTCGACTATTTTTATAGTGTCTTGCTTAATATTTTGCTTCAATTCCTCCTTAAAATTTATATTATCTTGCTTCATTTCACATATTTTCTGATTTAAACTTTCGGTTTGTTTATTTAAATTTTCTGTCTGTTTTGTGCTTAATTCATCTACCCAGGCACGCATCATAGTTTAAGTGCTTCCATATCCAAGCTTCCTGGTGCTGCCATATTGAATTATTTATATTTATTTATTTATTCCTTATTATGTTTTAAAATATTATTATTATGGAACCGAATTACTAATTTTATTTATTTAAAGTATTATATTTATTAATTATTATTATCTTTCTTATTGCAATTACACCTTTATATAATATTTATTTGTTAAGCGCCAGTTGTGTCATTATAATACACAACAATTAACATAACATACAAATAATGTTGAATATAAATAATTATTATCACATATAATATATTTTTCATTTAACACACATTTACTTTTAGAGCAACCATTTAGCTACAAAAAAATTTAAATAGTCAAATGGTCGGGATCGTGCCACACGTTCAGGGCGACAATTTATATAACATAAATAATTGTTTGAATGTAATAAAATTTGTGGAGCCCCACGATTTTGGAGCGCCAATTTATATAACGTAACAAATTATACATAATGTATTGAATTCATGGGTGTAATCGTAATAAGAAGATGATGCGTTATTTAAGTTTAAAATTGTTCCATTATTTTATATTTTCATTAAACAAAATCTTTCATTTCGCATATTGAAATAGTACTCATTATTATATCGTTTGTACGACTCTTTCGTACACAACTTATAGCTAACAAATTACATACAACAGGTTATACATAAATCTTATTATCTAATTTTAATTAATTAAATATTTTTTTGCTCTCGGCTTACTCATTGTGTGGTCATCTTTTGCAATTGCTGATTCCTTTGCTTCAATAATGAATTTACTTGTATTCAAATATCTTTAATATTAATTGGTTTTAAAACTTTCTAGTGCATATGCATTCTCTTTTATCAACAAAGACTTTATTAATTACGTTAACTCAAAAATCAAATATTTCTCTTATCATTTACGTTACTCTCAATTACTAAATTTTATACAAGAGATATTATTCTAAATTTTACTCTGCTTTTACATTTAGGTAAAATTTAGTTATTATAATACTGGTTGAATGTCTTTCATTCTAACTTTAATTAGTGTATTTCAAATGTCTGTGATTACATTGGTTTTTCATCATCTCGTTTGACGTGGTTAATCATCCGTACGTCCTTTGGTCCTCAGTCCGTGTCCTCCGTGTCCTCCTGGTCCTCTTGTCGTGTCCTCCGTGTTCTCCTGGTCCTTTGGCCGGATTCCACTGCATGTGCTGTGTAATAGTCGACACGCCTCACATCATATGCTGCAGGTGTGTCCATAGACCTCATCGTATGTGCTCTGCTGCTCTGGTTGGACTTCTAGTTTGTCCTGTGACTCTTACTATAGATTTAAATTATCGTAGTCGATTGACATAGCCTCCTGTGGCAACGGTTGAATCGAGAAGAAGAAACTTTATTAGCGCAACCTGGTATTTATAGTCAGGTCGTGCAAAAGCTCAGGTCTGAACAATTTTCAACTTGCCAGATTTTGTCGAAGCGTCATTACCCCCAATCTGGTTCAATTCACAAATTTCACCTATCTTCGCGAATTACTAAGTCTGTTTCACACCACTCGATGCTCAATCGATCACTAATTTTTATATGTTTACTATACGTAAATTACACTTCTTTATTGTAATTGCAAAAAGAGCTATTCACTTTTTACGTATAGTAATTGCACTTTTCGTCACATTGGAACGGTCTTCTAACCGTTCACATTTAATTTCTATACACTTTGGTGTCTTTTGTTTTACCATATCGTACATATTTTTCTTATAAGTAAAATAAAACATAAAAACTATTCTACTTGAAAAGGGTTGGTTACATTTCAGGAACGGACAGGCTTCACACACACAAAGAAAATACGCGCGTACACAACGCTAGCGACAGGTGTGCCAGGAATGCGTGTCCATGCATGAATTCTGCGCTCCCTATTTTTAACTACGATACAGCTTATGCAATCTGAATCATGTTTATTAATCCATATTTATTTATTTTTATTATTTATTTAATTTATTTTGGCAATGCACAGTACCGTTAATGGTTGTACTGTTGCAATATATATATATATATATATATATATATATATTGTAACGTACTGCTTTTTGATATAGGAGAGTTATATTATATGCCCTACGTTGTTATGCGCCAATCTGTAACGTAGCGGTTTTTGTAGAGGTTTTAGCGAAAACTTTGTATGTTGCTTATTGGGTGTTCGTCTTATTTAATTAAGCTCCCAATGTTGTGTACGCCAATCTGTAATGTACTGCCTTGAGATATTAAAGTTTCCGCCTCTCCGCAGTCGCCACTTATGAATTATAATAACTGAAGTTTAAAAAATAAAGTATTTTGTAATGTTACTCAATCTAAGCAGAAATCGAGAGTGTGTGATTTGGGGTCAAGTAGGGAAGTTGTTCAGCCTTATGAGGAAGAGAGAGTAAGTGCCGATTATTTACACTCGGTTTAGGCGATTTCGGAAATTTTTCAAATTGTTCGCTGTGATTTAAATCAGCTGATTGTGAGACGAGTTTCCACACATAGTTCAACCAGCCTACCCTATGGCGAAATATGACCCAATGTATCAATCTCTTCTATTTTGTGCTGAAATCTATTACAACTACCCACTACAAAAAATATAACACATTTTTATTATTCAATATCATCTTTCAATAATATTTATTAATTGTATTATTGTTTTTTGTTTTCCTGCCACCAAAATACAAGTATCACAATCGATCTTTACTTAATTAAAACATAATATCGACTTCCTCGAATAAACATGGAATTGTCAAAAGAAAAAAACATATATGGTTTTGTTTACCAAATTTTATACTATTTTTTAAAACATCAATCAATATATAATTCTTTTTAATTCCCCAGGGTTAAGGGTAAGTTCTTTTTGTTATGAGATGGTCAGAAATGGATAATTACTAAGCTTTACAAATACTGAAAAATATTAAATAAATTTGTTTATTTTTCCGTTTAGTATGTAGTTCCAGAAATGTCCGTCAGAGAGCAGCGTGCGTTTGTTTACTTTAGAACATGTGATTAATTTTGACTAGTTTTTGTGTTCTATATAACCATTCGGAATGCGTTTTCTTCGTCAACTATTAAACTAAATGTTTATATTACCTCTCTTCTTATAGTTCTTACTGGAAGGAAGCCTTTTCTCTAGTGAGGTCCGTCTTGAGTTGTAATTTCATTACCGTCTGGCCCATATTCTATCGTCAACTTGAAACATCACGAAACTAGGCCTAATCATCAGAAGGGTTTTCTTTCACAGTTTATTATGTAGTATAATCCTTTAATTTTGATATGGTATATATTATCCTTTAGTTATGGTATATATCCTTTTGGTATGATTATATAGAGTTCATATTGCTTTTTAATCTTGTACTAACTTTACACTTCTCCCAAGTTTCAATAAGGATATTTTAATAGAATTGTGTTAGCATCATTTTGTCAACTCGCCAGGTTTTTTCCAAATTTTATTATTAACAATACTTGTTATTCTTGTCACTCTTAGTAACCCAAAATATTTTTATTATACAGGCAGTTTGTAATTATTATAAATTTATATTTTATTTACCGAAAAATAATTCTTTTCCATTCCGGTTTCTTTATTAATTTGGTTTACATAATAGGTTTTTGTTCATTTTCTTATGACCTTGTATATAAGAATTTGATATTTTTATTATCTCTAAATGAATTTATATAGTATTTATTCGTCTTTCATAGTATTCCTACACTGCCCTACTTCCTGCTGCCATTTCCCTCATATAGTATTATTTTAGTTTTTTATTATCCTTTGACATTTAAACTTTTTATGTTTTTTAAAACGAACCCTGGGTTATCTTATATTATAACACAAATATTTGACAAAATATAAAATTAATTTAGGTATTACCGTTGGTTGTCTACACAATATAAATATTACAATAAATTAATAAAAATACAGAATCAGTTAGTAGCATTATAGTCTACTATAATAGTTTTATAATTCCCAAACCTACAGCACAATTCTGTAATAAGTTACCTTCACTTTCACTTTTTAACCTCAATGGGTACACTATAACTCACTTGTTACTGTATATCACTCGAATTGTTTATAATGTTTAGTGATATACTTTAATTTAGAGCTAGTTATAGGTTACCCATTTCTGACCTTTATGTTCTTACATGATTTAATTTATTGGGACCGGGTTATGTAACGTTACATAAAGCCCCACCACTAGAACAAATTTATTTTAGTTTAACTCGTTTATTAAAAATAAATTGTTGATTGGTTCAATTCTCCTAATAGTCTTTGCTTTATTTTCATAATAGTGTTTCATTTCCGACTGATTATACACTCCCTTTATTCTGTTATTGGTAATTGTTTCAATTTCATAAGTATTATTCCCCTTCACCTGGGTTATGAGGTAAGGTCCAGTATAAAGTAACAGTAGCTTCCGAGCAATACCCTCTATAGAACTGGGTAGTTGTCTATTTTTGATTAGTACCTTATCTCCCATCTGGTATGTATTCAATCTTCTCTTTTTTACTTGATCCCTTTTTTGTTGAAGTTCCGCTTTATGCAACACTCTGTTGTGCATTTCCACTTGTTTTTCTTTGAAATAAACATTGAAATTTGGCTGTTATTTCTGAATAATTCTGTTGAAATTTCCTATAATAGTTGCATATCCCCAAAAAGGATTGTAATTGTTTCAAGTTTTTTGGTTTAGGAAAATCTTGAATAGCCTTTACTTTTTCAGGAGATGGTTTAATTCCAGTAGCAGATAAAATGAACCCTAAAAATGGTAGTTCATGTGTGATAAATTTAGATTTATCCAGTTTTAAAGTTATATTGTGTTGCAAGAGTTTATTTAACACTGTTTCCACTCGGTTACAATGCTCCTCCCAAGTACAAGACGTAATTAATATGTCATCCTCATATATGGTAGTAAAATCTAAAACTTCCTTACCTAAAATTTGGTCCATGCACTGGATGAACACGGCCACAGAATTTACCAATCCAAAAGGCAAACGCTTAAAATGGTAATTTCGTCCTTCGAATATGACAGCAACATATTGTCTGCTGTTAGGTTGCAACTCTATTTGCCAATATCCACAGACTGCATCCCAAGTACTCATGTACTTGCATCCATAGAATTTTTTCATTATCTCTTCAATCTCACCTGGAGACGTGCGATCATTAATGAGCATTTTATTCAACTCCCGAGCATCAAGACATAGTCTGACTTGACCATCTTTCTTCGGTATAGCTACCAATGGGCTGGTATACGGAGAACTACTTCTTTCAATTATGTCTTCTAATATCATTCTTTGAATTTCCTTCCTTGCTGCCTCTTTCAAAGCTTGAGCAATAGGGTATGATCGTTTATTAAAATTTACATTTTCCTTGAACCTGAGTTCACACAAGAAGTTTTTTGCTTTTCCTGGTGATTCTGAGAATACTGATTTATATTTGTTATAAATTTTTATAAGTTGTTGTGTCTGTTCTACACTAATTATTTCCGGTGCCTGCTTATTCTGAAACTCAATTATTTCTTCTATCTTTTCTTGCCAAATCTTTGATTCTGTTACTTCTATGTTGTTACCTAGGGTTAATCTATTATCCTCCCTAACAAAAAATGAGCTCGGACACTGAGGGGCACTTTGGCTACCAATTATCTCAGCCGCTAACTCACCATTTTCTGTGCTCAAGGTTACTATACCCCTGGCCAGATTTATAATTGCAGTGTGTCGCCGTAGCATATCACACCCTATTAACACCCTAAACGGTAGCCCTTTTGCTACTAAAAATCCCATAGGTATTCCTATTCCATTAGTGGTAACATTCAAAGACACTTGTTTTTTGATTGTTTTATTTTGTTTCCCGGTAGCACCAACAATTGTTAAATTGTTAATTGGTAAAGTAGGTATTCTCTCAGTAGTTAACTCAGTAATACGATCTAGTTCTAATTGATCAATAATTGAAATATTGGCTCCTGTATCAATCATGGCCTCTGCTGACACTCCATTTAAGTTTATTTGTATATAGACTATGTCATTGTTTGGTGATGACTCTTTAATTGCTCTTTCTTCCATTAACTCGGACTGTATATTTTTTAGAAAATTATTTCTGATAATGGTTATTGGTTGATTTAATTTAGTATTATAATTGGGTTTGTGGTAAATTCTGTGCCCTGTTGTTTCTAGCAGTGACGGGCAATCACATCTTCTCACTGCTGGTACCCGTTTCCCCTATTTACATCATTATTATTGTTTGATTCAACATTTTCATTATGTTGAATATTGCTTATCGGTCTCCTTTCTTCATCACTATCTCTGAATCTAGGTTGCTCAGCACTCATACTCCTTTGTTGACCTTCCTCTCTATGATAAGAATCATGTCTGTAATTTTGTCGGTTATTATTAGGCCACCTTCCTCGATATCTATTATTGAAATAATTGTTATTAGCATGCACATAATTAACTCTGGGCCGATTCTCTCTTGGTGGTTCATTCCTCCGCTCTTCGGTATTCCCTGACCTCCATCTACTTCTCCTATAATAAGATTACTGTTCATAATTTTCTAGTAGCGTTTCCATGCCTCCAATAGTTTTTACTTGTCCACTTAATCTGGCACTGATGATCTTCTTTTCAAAATGATACGCCATTTTGGTCACTAGACACTCTTCAGGTATCTTAGGGTCTAAATACTTTGCTATACACACCTTCCCCAAAAAGTAAGCAGTAGGTGTTTGTCCCACTGTACGGTCATACCTACCATGACAGATATCGTCCCTAATAATGTTTTGTACTGATTCTGACCAGTACTTAAGTTTGAACCTTGTTTTGAAACCCCCATAATCACACACCTCGTTCCTGATTGCTGTCCACCAATTATCATTGATATTTTTGAAAGATTCATCTAATATACCTTTTATCATATTCCATCGATTCTCCTTTGATCTGTTCAAAATTTCGTCTACTCTCCCTAAAAATTCAAGTGGGTTTCTGCGATAATCCCGAAAGTTTACACTTTCCTTACTATCTTGATAAACCTGATGACTGCTGCATGCAGATCTAGAATTTATTCTATCTACATCACATTGAAAATTGGTTTGTATTTGTTGCAAACTATCTAATTTCTCTGCTTGGCTATCACACTGACTTTTTACATTCTCTACTGTTTTATGAAACTGAAAATTTACAGTTCAGACTGCTTTTGATACTATCTAATTGGTCATTGTTTTCTTGTCGTATGGCCATTACACGAACTTGATTATTTTGTTCTTCCTTTTCCATTCGGGCATCGATTCCTGTTTTAATTAGTTCCATTTTTTCTTCTGTTTTATCCAACCTTTGATTGGTTTCTATTAATTTCTTCTCTGCCTCTTCCTTATATTCATCTACCCTTTGGCTTAGTGTATTACTGACTAGTTCAATTTTACTCTCAAGATTTTCTCTTAACTCCTTATTGAAATTCTCCATTTTCCCCTCAAATTGTTTTAAGTTTTCTTCGTTTATTTTCTCAATTTGTTTTAAACTGTCCCTCAAAGTTTCATTTTGCTTCCTAGAGTTCTCTTCCTGTTTCTTAAAATTCTCATCTATTTTGTCAAATTTTTCGCTCAAGGTTTCATTTTGTTTCCTTGAGTTCTCATCTATTTTATCAAATTTTTCCTCCTGTCTCCTAAAATTTTCTTTATTTTCCTCATTGGTTTGTCTCAAGTTTTCCTCCTGTTTCTTAAAATTTTCATCTATTTTGTTATTGGTTTGCTTTGAAGTTTCCTCCTGTTTTCTAAATTGTTCAGCCATAAATTTCATCATGTCTTGCCAATTAGGTTCTTCTCTGGCTACCGCTTTGTCTGGTTGGTCCCCTTGGGCATCCTCTTCCACTATTTCCTTTTCCAGGTCCATAACTACTTCGCTTTCTTCTTTATCACCTGTCGGTTGGTCCATTTCACTGTCCGTGACTAATTCTATTTCTTGTTCCTGTCCACCTTCTTCCTTTTCCTTTTCTTCTGCCCTCTTCTTCGATTTGCCTCGGATATTACGCATTTCTTGTTTTCTCATAACTGCCGACGATAATTAGATTTTTTGGTATATTAATTTATTAAATATATCAAAATTCTTCTCTAATTACAGCCCTTTTACGTTGAGCGCCAATCTGTAACGTAGCGCTTTTTGATATAGGAGAGTTATATTATATGCCCTACGTTGTTATGCGCCAATCTGTAACGTAGCGGTTTTTGTAGAGGTTTTAGCGAAAACTTTGTATGTTGCTTATTGGGTGTTCGTCTTATTTAATTAAGCTCCCAATGTTGTGTACGCCAATCTGTAATGTACTGCCTTGAATATTAAAGTTTCCGCCTCTCCGCAGTCGCCACTTATGAATTATAATAACTGAAGTTTAAAAAATAAAGTATTTTGTAATGTTACTCAATCTAAGCAGAAATCGAGAGTGTGTGATTTGGGGTCAAGTAGGGAAGTTGTTCAGCCTTATGAGGAAGAGAGAGTAAGTACCGATTATTTACACTCGGTTTAGGCGATTTCGGAAATTTTTCAAATTGTTCGCTGTGATTTAAATCAGCTGATTGTGAGACGAGTTTCCACACATAGTTCAACCAGCCTACCCTATGGCGAAATATGACCCAATGTATCAATCTCTTCTATTTTGTGCTGAAATCTATTACAACTACCCACTACAAAAAATATAACACATTTTTATTATTCAATATCATCTTTCAATAATATTTATTAATTACATTATTGTTTTTTGTTTTCCTGCCACCAAAATACAAGTATCACAATCGATCTTTACTTAATTAAAACATAATATCGACTTCCTCGAATAAACATGGAATTGTCAAAAGAAAAAAACATATATGGTTTTGTTTACCAAATTTTATACTATTTTTTAAAACATCAATCAATATATAATTCTTTTTAATTCCCCAGGGTTAAGGGTAAGTTCTTTTTGTTATGAGATGGTCAGAAATGGATAATTACTAAGCTTTACAAATACTGAAAAATATTAAATAAATTTGTTTATTTTTCCGTTTAGTATGTAGTTCCAGAAATGTCCGTCAGAGAGCAGCGTGCGTTTGTTTACTTTAGAACATGTGATTAATTTTGACTAGTTTTTGTGTTCTATATAACCATTCGGAATGCGTTTTCTTCGTCAACTATTAAACTAAACGTTTATAGTACCTCTCTTCTTATAGTTCTTACTGGAAGGAAGCCTTTTCTCTAGTGAGGTCCGTCTTGAGTTGTAATTTCATTACCGTCTGGCCCATATTCTATCGTCAACTTGAAACATCACGAAACTAGGCCGAATCATCAGAAGGGTTTTCTTTCACAGTTTATTATGTAGTATAATCCTTTAATTTTGATAAATAAGGTATGATTATACAGAGTTCATATTGCTTTTTAATCTTGTACTAACTTTACACTTCTCCCAAGTTTCAATAAGGATATTTTAATAGAACTGTGTTAGTATCATTTTGCCAACTCGCCAGGTTTTTTCCAAATTTTATTATTAACAATACTTGTTATTCTCGTCACTCTCAGTAACCCAAAATATTTTTATTATACAGGCAGTTTGTAATTATTATAAATTTATATTTTATTTACCGAAAAATAATTCTTTTCCATTCCGGTTTCTTTATTAATTTGGTTTACATAATAGGTTTTTGTTCATTTTCTTATGACCTTGTATATAAGAATTTGATATTTTTATTATCTCTAAATGAATTTATATAGTATTTATTCGTCTTTCATAGTATTCCTACACTGCCCTACTTCCTGCTGCCATTTCCCTCATATAGTATTATTTTAATTTTTTATTATCCTTTGACATTTAAACTTTTTATGTTTTTTAAAACGAACCCTGGGTTATCTTATATTATAACACAAATATTTGACAAAATATAAAATTAACTTAGGTATTACCATTGGTTGTCTACACAATATAAATATTACAATAAATTAATAAAAATACAGAATCAGTTAGTAGCATTATAGTCTACTATAATAGTTTTATAATTCCCAAACCTACAGCACAATTCTGTAATAAGTTACCTTCACTTTCACTTTTTACCTCAATGGGTACACTATAACTCACTTGTTACTGTATATCACTCGAATTGTTTATAATGTTTAGTGATATACTTTAATTTAGAGCTAGTTATAGGTTACCCATTTCTGACCTTTATGTTCTTACATGATTTAATTTATTGGGACCGGGTTATGTAACGTTACAATATATATATATATATATATATATATATATATATATATATTGTTATTTTCATATATATTAATTGTTATTTTCATATACGCCGAGTAAATTGCATTTTAGTTAAATTTTATCCTGGATAAAAAAAAACATAGCTTTTTAAATATGATTCGATGTTCATATCAAAACTGAACATGTTGTCTCTTTAAGCATGATTGATGCTCTACGAACCATGATCATAATCTAAGAACGTCATGTCGCATTACAGCACATGAATACTGCAATCTGATTAGCTGTAATAAGGCATCTGCAATTTCAAAGAAACAATTTTCAAAACGTCTTCTAAAATTCAGACCACGTGCTAAAATATGTAACTTCCGCCAATCGAAACATGCAATACCACGTGGCTTGAATAACGAATGATATCATTTGAATTATATCCACTTATATCCATGATGTGGATTTTTAATATTCTATCAAAGTTTAAATTATTTGTCTGTGTTTGCCTTTACCATTCTGCACACTAAAATACTTAGTAGCGCGGCCATGTCGTTACCCTCAGACACGTGTTTGCGAGTCAGTCACCAATTCACTAACACACTTTCTTTCACAACAACAAAAGTTACAGTTTATGGCTATAACGTCTTGATACCATGTTAAACTTAAGTCCTTAACTATCTGACAGTCACAAACCCTAACACACTATATAATATTCTTTCTGCTTAAAGCTGTACGTTGGTACGTAAAATAAAATCAGTTCTGTAGTAAGAAAATCAAAACCAGACTTAGGTAAACACAGATTAGATGTTTTTACCGCCTGTTATCACTATTTTTACGTCTGAATAATATAATAATTTATGCAAGTAACTTTTGTACAGTTAAGATTTATTTTTACAAATATCTGGATATTAAAAGTTTCTTTTAAGAAGTAACACTTTCTAACAGCCGAGTGGTTGCTCTTACCCGGAAAAAGTTGTCGGGTATCGTTCGCCGTACTATTTGTGTAACACTCTGTCGATATCCCCGAGGGTGGGGTTGAAACGTAGCCGACGATGACGCTACCGACCACGGCCTAACAGCCCAGTTTATAATCACATATTGACACCGGCCGTGTGAGCTTATGATATAGATTAAAACTTTTAAGTTTTACAGAACTTAGTTCAGTAAAAACACGGTGTATTATAATAAACAGTATTTTTAAACGCGATTTATGTATGTTGTGAATAATTTATACAGATCAAAGGTATCCTCTGACACTCTGCGTGTTCAGCCAGTAATTTAGTTTGCAGTCTGTCTATACAGTCAGCGTTAGACAAATAGCTTTGCTTTCTTCAATACAGAGTTTGCTGTGAAAAGAGAAATTTTTTTGACTTATTTTAAAATTTTAATTGAATACGTAGCCTTTTATAATTAAAGGTGTTAAGTCTGCGAAGTTGTAAGTTGTAATACTGAACAATCTTTAAAACATATGGCTTACGGTCTGTTGGATTGCATTCATACCACTGCGTCAGACTTAAACTCAATTGTATGTGGATGACGAGGAGGCAGAACAACAATAGCGTGTAGGTGATGCCTTGTTACTAACTCTGTTTACCCTATGACGAAGTCACACCCAGCGAATGACTTGTCAGTGGAGTAGTGAGGAGCGTACACACACACACACACACACACACACACACACACACACACACACACACACACACACACACACATGTGTTGAATAAGGTGGTTGTAATCTGTGTTCCCGTCCCACTGAGGATGTCCGCCATCGGTATGGACGAAACGTGTGGGGATAAACATGAACAACCTACACCACGGCCTAACAGCTCGGAAAATTGTGATAATGTAAACACCGGCACGTGAATGTGAAAGCTTAGTTCATTTACCAATTATATGATTGTTTCTTTTATTTTATTTCTAAAGTTTCAAATACAAGTACTTACTTCCTTACACACATGCGTATTTCGCTGAACCAATGTCTGTTTGATACCTTCAAAGTTGTGCATATTTCAACGGAATATGCACGTTAATAAGGAACTGAAATAGATTAAAACATTTTTTTCAACATTCTAAATAAAATAAATAAATAAAGAAAAATGTATGTGTGCGCGCGCGCGCGCGGGGGTGAGAACACGTGCTTGTGTTTTTAAATATATGCATGTATTCACAATAAAAAGAGAATATAAATATAGAATATCATAATAGAAATGAATTTTATGTATTGAAACTTGATGTAATAAATTTTAGAACGAAGTAATAATATACATAAAATTTGTTGGCTGGCTTTACTCACCAACATGTAAGACACTATATCTAAAAAAACCAATGCAACTACACACGCACCAAATAACGGCCAAACGTCAATTTTTATACGCACAGAATTTTAATACAATATTATAAACAAATCAAAAAAAATAACTCGACAATATGAATACTCAATGGTAATATTGAATGTAGAAATTTGCGGGATATTCTGTAACTGTTGTCTGATGAGTCAGCAAGCCCTCAACAATGTGTAAGTTGTTGACAAAAATAAATTAAATGAGCCTATTTGTTTCGTGATATTTTAATACCAGAGTTCACTAGTCGTTTCAAGTTTCCGAAAATAAAAAATATCAGTACTTTCATTCTCAAACAATGTAAAGTAGAACAGTGGTTTCGTTATTTGCGTTTAGTCAAACGTAACTGCAAAGTAAATATTCTGTACCTATGGGAACAAATGTCGGTAGCCGCAGACTCAATCATGCAGGAAGCTGTTTACATTTACAAACCCACAATATCTGCGGGCAGCTCGTGCTACAACATTTGTCACCGGAAATCGAAATCTAACTTTACATATTTATATTCGCTCAAGTAGTAATACAGAGAAAGGTCTGTGAAGTATTTGGGCTTCACTCTTGACCGGCGCCTTAGCTTCGCAGCCCACGCCTCACAGAGCACCAGCGATCCCGAGGCGTCAAAGCCAAGCTGTTTCCTTTTTTGACTAATCGAAGTTCAGTGCCAGTGCGCAGTAAACTCTTTATTTATCTGCTCTTTCTTAGACCCACCCTGACATACGCAGCGCCCGAATTTTGGTCTCTTCTTTGGCCCTACGTATTGGGGGGGGGGGGGTTGGAAGAATTCCAATCCCGAATCCTCCGTTACATCTCCAATTCTCTCTGTACATTTGCAATGACGCTGTCAGGCGAGGCTTGAAGGTTCCTTCCGTTGACGAGTTTGTCCGCTCCCTTGCGCTCAAACTGTTCACAGGAGCCTCTACCTCGCCCTATCCTCATCTCCGCCGACTTAGAGCAGACAAAGGCTCAGGTCCACGAAGACTTAGTGTCCTCGAGCCTTACTCGACGACCCCCCGTAAGCAATCTTTTGCCCCACACCGCCGTCCTTGCGTCGCTTGACCACCCATCCACCTTTTCCACGAAACAGTAACTCTGCATTATACAAATCAGTTATTCCTTTCTCTTCAAGTTAAAAAAAAAAAACAAAAATAACATTCTTAACCTTCGTTTCGTCTTCTGTCATTGTCCGTCTCAATCCATGAAAAAAACCGTTGTGAATCGCTCTGCAGTCCAGAACCTTACTAACCTTACTGGCTCCATCCCTCCAACCTAGGAGGACTCATCCTTAAGCAAGCACTGGCTACTCAGGGTACCTGTAGCATCGGGTTTACCCGGACACTGCAACCACTGAGGCACGTCCACCTGCTCCACCTAGGATTGGATTGGATTGGATACAATACAGAGAGGAACAATTTGTTGAGTAACAAAACGGTTCAAATGACAGCGTATGCCGATTAGTCGTACTAAAGCCGCCGCTATGGTATCTGTAGTTATCTGAAGACCGAAACATTAATTGTCGTCAAGAGATAAATAGGGATAGACATTATTAAAAATTGTGATGATGATTTCAAATCTCACAGAGAAATTTTAGTCAACAGGATATACTTTATATTAGGCGGTATTTTTAAACGGAATTGCATCAATAAAAACTCCAAACTGCCTGTCTGAAAAACCACTGCAACGTAAACTATGGAAGCGAATTATGGGTTATAAAACAGAAAATTTAAAACACAGTTGATATCTTCGATAAAAAAATATTGAGAAGAATATTAGACCCTATTAAGGATTAGTAAGCTCTCTGAGCTGCAGACTCGGTCACTGCTTTGAACAAAATACAGATAATTAGTAGCTAAACGTCAGTATTAGATCATTTTTTAAATTATCAGAAAAATCACGGAAACACCGATTGCTCTACTATTTTTTAAAAATAAACTAACAGATGTAAAGAAGAAAATTAAAAAAATTCCAAGAAGAACACAATTCCAAGCTACTCCATTGGCTTTCACTCGAATTTATAACTACATACGCATTATTTACGCATTTATTTATAATACGTAAATTGCAAATAATTTAGTCCTAGCTTTTAAGTTTATGTATTTTTTCATATATATCTGAAGGCTTATATCTAACACTTTTCATAAACAGACATAACTGATAACAATATAGGCCTATAACATTTTTTTAAAAATAGCTTACTCTTGAAGGCGATCTAAAATTTAGAAGGAGCGTTGAGAGACATTAATTCTGTCAAATACAATTTCTAATAACTTAACACCCCACATGGACTTTTACAATTTTCTTAAATTTTGATTTCCATTTTCGTCCTATAGTGATTGTAAATTTAAAAGAAATTCATAGTAAATGATACGCTCAGATTTCGGTTTACATTTTCTTTGTGACACCCAGGAAAGGATTGTACAATGTTTAGAAAATTTTGATCCGTTTTTTACAACCCGGTATCATAAAGTTTTGAAATTTCCAAAACTGTACGTTGTATTCAGAGTGTGGTTAAAATTCTCTTTAATTTGATACCTTACGTGGATTTTCACAATTTTATAAAAATTATTAAAGGGTTTATCACAATTTTGACCCCTCACACTTTTGCCACCCGCCTACCTACAAGTACGGTTTTGTAAGGTAAAAAAGTATAGGACACGCTTGCCAAGATTTACGAGAATCAGTTGATGCAATCGAAAGTTATTGTGAGACATGTCCCAAATAGATGGATAGATAGACTGACAGAAGATAGTATAGAGACAGGTATATCGCAAACGGTCCAGTTAAAAATGATAACTCGTTTCGCTTTTCAACAATAGCGGATGAGGAAAAACATGACCATGAACTATACAATCCGTAGAAAATAACTGTGTAAAATTATATATTGCACAAAAATACATTATTCCTGTTAGAAGAATTCAGCGTTTAGGATGATTCACTGAAACTTCTTAATGCTAGAATCTAAAGAAAATACACTTACAGAAAGACCAGAACGCAGATGGGAAGTTACGATTCAGGAGGAGGTCTATCATGAAGTTATCGACTCCTTCCAAGGTTTTCTTAGCTAATTATTCTCCGTAAAGTTAAACGCAATGGATGATATCCAGTATGCTTGCCGCACGCCTCTTTCACTTTCACACTATATGCTTCAGGTTCCCTTCACATGTTGTCCCACATACAAATTCAGTTTATCCTGACAAATGCACTGGAAAAGCTTACGACTGTCGCATGGATCGGCGTGCTGTACAGTGGAAACAGAATCATTGACATAAGTGAAATCGCTAATTATAACTTTAACTAAAACAACAACAATATTAGAAAACGACAAAGGCATTCGTATACAACAATGCAAGTTAAGTTTGTCCAGTTTTGGCACTAATTAACACAATAACCCGCCAGTCACAATAACAATCACTCCGAACAGCACATTAATATCGCGAGGTCTAACTGAACTGCCCTCTTCGAAATCTTGTATTTATATTCCTTGGATTGTAGTGCCCCCCTGGATACCACACTTTTTCACGGTACTATTCATTCGCTTTTAGTAGAGACTATTAATTTTCGTATGTCTTCAAAGCAAGGCAAATTAATAAATTTACAATTTTTTGTAGCTCTTCATTTACCGTAATTTGTTATTTTATAATTTAGATCTGATCAATTTAACTCGTTCTGACTATTTAGACAACAAATACAAATAGAATCAAGTACTTTTCTTATACTCCGTTTGGACTTTGTTTTTAATACAGCGACGCGTTTCAATCAGGCTGTAAATCATCATCAGGCTGTAAAAATAATCCCAATAAAGATCCTCAAAAACGAAAATTAACGGCCATCATGATTAAAATATAAAATAAACACAGTCAGGACAGATCACATGTGTGTTTACTTTTGACTTTTAACCAATTTGTACTGGAATCAACATACCACTGTAAATCTAAAAGATGAAACACAACAAATATCAATTTAAAGAGGAGCGCAATAAGGTAGTGTACTGTCTGCAACTTTGTTAAATATACACTGATAACATCTGTACAAATGTGGATATATAGGAGGGGAGACAATTAGCAAAGTCCGATATCGCGGTACTGGCCGAACTCCGATACTGGCCGATTCCATCCTAGAACTCCGCTATTATAAATAAGTAAAAAATTCGGACTCAAAATTAACGTTAATAAAACTAAATTTATCGTTATAAGTAAACCTAATGTATAGCCAGTTTGATAATGAACCTGTAGAAAGAGTAAAGGACTTCTAATATTTCGGCTGTTGGGTCAATCAAACTTTGTACCTCGATGAGGAGGTGGTTAAAGCAACCGATGGTTCGGTCTGGGTTTCTCAAAATTAAGTGACTTCTCACTTATAGAACACCAGGCCTCCGACTCGGAGAGAGATTAGCTACATGATATGTATGGATCCGTCCTCCTATACGGGTGTAACAAAGTTTTCTTAATATAATAGATATTTACCATAAATCCGTCGTGCGACTCCGTTTTTCTCGTCTTATTTTGACGCGTTTCGGCAACGAATTGCCATCTTCAGAATTCTTAATCACTCATAGGAGATCGTTAAAAACTTTAAAACACTAAAATCATTACGGTAAAAGTGCACTTTTACGACATTTGGAAACTCACAGACGCGAACATGAAAGTTTATGTTTCTCGCGAGGACAATATCGATCGACTGCTTTCGCGTGGACAATATCGATCAACTGATTCACTGTTTATATAGCCACTGATAAACCTGTTTTGCTTATTATAGCCCGTATGTACTGTGACATTTCATTTACCGGCGCCCGTGTGCAAGTATTGCCGTGTCGTACAATATGTTATGTGAAAATGTAAGTTTATCATTCAAGACATAATCACTGTTGATTTTGACGGCTTTATATATTTCGTATTCCTCAAGCGTGTCCATGTATTTTCCCTTCCTGCAGCAATGCAAAGGCTGGAAATTTGTCTCAAAATCACTGTAGTTATGATTACATAGTATCAGGTGCCTGGCAAAATTAGATGTTGTTTTATGTAATTCCCTTCTGGGAAGATGTTCGTTATATCTTTCTTCAAACGGTCTGCCTGTTTGGCCTATGTAGAACATGTCGCATGAGCTGCAATTCATCTTGTATACGCCGGTTCTTTTTCTTTCTGGTATACTGTTTTTCCGGCTAAGAAGTCTCTGAATGTTGTTATTTGTACGGAAAGTTACAATTACATGGTGTTTCTTGAGTTCGTTAACCAGAATATTTGGTAAAATGTTTGTGTAATCTGCAGATATGTATTTACTAACCGCAAGTGTGTTATCATTGTTCGACTTTTCTAATTTCTTCTCTTTGTGTTTACTTATTAATTTATCCACTAATGAACTTTTATATCCGTTAGCCGCTGCTATGTGCTTGATGGTATTAACCTCTTCAATATAGTCTTTTTCACTTAACGGTATAGTTAGCAATCTATGCACAAAACTATTGTAAGCTGCCATTTTATGCGAGGTGGGATTGATATGAATTATTGTGCAATAAAAGTTGCACAAAACATTAAATTTAATAAAATGTGTATAAAAATGAATATCATACCAAAATATGCACGCATAAATATTAATTCAAGAACACCGGCGGCACTCAAGACGAAACAAATAGCAGAAAAACTGTGGTTAACGCAAGAAATTAGACAATTATACAAAAAGAAAAACAGGTTAAATACGGATCTTTATAAAGCGCATTTAGAAATGTTAAAGGAAATTCACCCTGCAGTTATAGATGTTATCATGACCAAAATTAACGCTTTAATATCCAATTATTTTTATCATAAAGTATTAACCCATAATAAGAAAATAAAAAATGTATATCGTACTCAGCATAAAAAAGAAAATAGACCAATTGATTGTAAACATGTGTTCTCTGAACGTGTAACGAATACAACCAACATAGAGTTCACTAACCAAGAAATAAACACGCTTAATAAAGGTCTGAAATATAATGTACCAAGATTTAATACGACAAACGAAATTGTCCATGAGGTAGTTAATGCTGAAGCTGCTATTAAAAGATTAAATGGTTCCGTTGCACAGAATGAAGCAAGGGTTTTTATCAACAACAAACTCAATAACGCAATTAGTAGTAATAAATGTAAAAGTCAAAACAATTTTTTAAAAAGTAAATATAAGCAGGATATCATGAATCTTAAAACCATAAAAAGTAAACTTGAGAAAAATGATGCAATTATAAGTAAGGCAGATAAGGGTGACACATTGGTGGTCATGCAGAAAAGAGATTATACTCAAAAGGTATTTGATTTCATAAATAATAATAATATTAAGAAAATAGACCGGGATCCCACAAAGGCTTATGTAAAAACTTTGAATAACACCATTAATCAATGTAATTTTTTGTTAGATGAGAAAACACGCAGATATTTAAAACCAATTAATGCCACGGCACCAAAATTCACAGGACTACCTAAAATCCACAAGGAAAGTACACCAATCAGACCAGTAATAAACTACACCACAGCTCCCGGATACAAAGCTGCTAAATTGTTAATGACTTTAATTAAGAATAATATCAGGATAGCAAATAATTACAGTATAAAGAACAGTTATGAGTTTGTTGAAAAACTTAAAAAGATAGAAATACTACCACAATATAAATTGGTATCGTTAGACGTAACTAATTTGTACACTAATATCCCCGTGAGGGAAACTATAGAAATTGTAAATAACAATTTAAAGGAAGTAGCTCAACTCAGCATGCAAAAAATCAACGAACTTATAAAACTACTTACAGTCGTCTTGGAACAAAATTACTTTACATTTGACAATGGGTTTTTTACACAAGATGACGGTCTGGCTATGGGTTCGCCACTGTCAGGACTATTAGCTGGTATTTATTTAAATTATTATGAGAATTTGAACATAATATCGAATAAATTATACAAGAATAAAATCATTTTTTATTGTAGATACGTCGACGATACGTTTATGATATTTAATGGAACAAAAAGACAAATACAAAACTTAAATAGTCACATAAACAGCATACACCATAAGATTAAATTCACATCTGAAATAGAAGAAGAAAATCAATTAAATTTCTTAGATTTAACCATTTTAAAAAACGAAGGAAAACTTCAATTTAAAATCTATAGAAAGGCCACAACAACGGACATCACAATTCATGCCGATTCATATCATCCCACCTCGCATAAAATGGCAGCTTACAATAGTTTTGTGCATAGATTGCTAACTATACCGTTAAGTGAAAAAGACTATATTGAAGAGGTTAATACCATCAAGCACATAGCAGCGGCTAACGGATATAAAAGTTCATTAGTGGATAAATTAATAAGTAAACACAAAGAGAAGAAATTAAAAAAGTCGAACAATGATAACACACTTGCGGTTAGTAAATACATATCTGGAGATTACACAAACATTTTACCAAATATTCTGGTTAACGAACTCAAGAAACACCATGTAATTGTAACTTTCCGTACAAATAACAACATTCAGAGACTTCTTAGCCGGAAAAACAGTATACCAGAAAGAAAAAGAACCGGCGTCTACAAGATGAATTGCAGCTCATGCGACATGTTCTACATAGGCCAAACAGGCAGACCGTTTGAAGAAAGATATAACGAACATCTTCCCAGAAGGGAATTACATAAAACAACATCTAATTTTGCCAGGCACCTGATACTATGTAATCATAACTACAGTGATTTTGAGACAAATTTCCAGCCTTTGCATTGCTGCAGGAAGGGAAAATACATGGACGCGCTTGAGGAATACGAAATATATAAAGCCGCCAAAATCAAAAGTGATTATGTCTTGAATGATAAACTTACATTTTCACATAACATATTGTACGACACGGCAATACTTGCACACGGGCGCCGGTAAATGAAATGTCACAGTACATACGGGCTATAATAAGCAAAACAGGTTTATCAGTGGCTATATAAACAGTGAATCAGTTGATCGATATTGTCCACGCGAAAGCAGTCGATCGATATTGTCCTCGCGAGAAACATAAACTTTCATGTTCGCGTCTGTGAGTTTCCAAATGTCGTAAAAGTGCACTTTTACCGTAATGATTTTATGTTTAAAAGGAATAAATCCCAAATGTTTAGTACCAAGCCACGTGTTGTTCAATCAAATATATTGGAACTTACCGTCTGCGGCTTTCCAGAAACAGCGTCTTTATAAATTTACATGTTTCGGGACCCTTGTCCCATCATCAGAATTTAAAAGTAATTGTGTATCATTTAAATATGATACACTTGTCAAACACTTAAAATATTAAAATCTAATATAAAATAACTTAATATAACATATTATAATATTTACAACGAGTACGAAGGTTACCGATGTACATCGTATGAAAACCGACCGCGCACTAATCTATGTCTCGCTCCCACCACGACAGTAGCGCAAGGCAGTGTTGTACAATACATTTGATTTGAAGGCCAATTTATCATTTAAAACATGCGGCTTGGTACCAATATTATTGTGTGCTTTATAAATTTCGTATTCTTCAAGAGCGTTCAAATATCGCCCTTTCTTACATATGTGAAGGGGTTTCAAATTAGTTTTAAAATTTGTGTAGCTATGATTTTCGGAAATCAGGTGTTCTGCAAATTTTGACTTGACACTGTCCAAACTGTGAAAATGTGTAGGCGGCCTATGTTCTAAAAATCTTTTTAAAAAACCACGTCCTGTCTGGCACACATAAAAAGCGTCGCAATCGTCACATATCAATTTGTAAACACCAGTTTTGTGTTCAAGGCTGGTGGTTCTGCGGACACGAAGATTATTCATAATACTATTAGTGGTCTTATAAGTGACTTTGATATTACTGGTTTTATCAAAAATTGACCCAAAGATCTGTGGCATAAGGTATGTGTACGGTGTTGCAATATATTTGCGTGTTGTATTTTCGCGTGTTTTACGTCCGGTAATGTTGCTATGTCCTTTCTTATGTTTTCGAAGGATGTTATTCACCATATTGACATCATAACCATTAGCGACAGCAATGTGTTTAATGGTGTCCAACTCTTCACGGTATTCTTTATCACCGAGGGGCAAAGATAAAAGTCTGTAAATCATACTGTGGAAGGCAGCTAATTTTTGTGATAAAGGATGAAACGACTTAGCATGTATTACAATGTCAGTCGTTGTGGGTTTTCTATATATGTCAAATTGCAACTTTTTATTATTATTGTCCTTAGCAACAGTCAAATCTAGAAAATTAAGTTTACCATTTTCTTCACTTTCAAGCGTGAACCGCATTTTGTTATTGATATTATTCAAATGATTATGTAAATTATCAATTTGTCTTTGTGTACCTTTGTATATTAAAAAGGTATCATCAACATACCTGCCGTAAAATATTATGTTACTCCTGTGTTTTTTATTAGTAAGAATGAATGAATTTTCGAAATTATTTAGGTATATATCTGCAAGAAGACCTGAAAGTGGAGAACCCATTGCTAACCCATTTTGTTGTCTGAAAAATTGATTATTGTGGGTAAAGTAATTTTGATCAAGAACTAACTCCAAAATGTGCATCAATTCATTTATATTATTAATATCCAATTTATTAGTATTAATAAGGTTAGTCCTAAGTATACGCAAGGTCTCCGCTACTGGTATATTCGTATACAAATCCACAATATCAAAGGAAATAAGTTTGTGGGTCGGTTCAACTATTAAATTTTTAACTTTATTCACAAAGTCAACGCCATTAATCAGACTATGATCATTAATTATATGTATATTGTGTTTTATTATGGTGACTAACTTTTTAGCTGTTTTATACCCCGGAGCAGTAGTGAAATTTACTAACGGTCTCAAGGGGATAGCATCCTTGTGGAGTTTGGGTAATCCTGTTAAAACGGGTGCTTTTGAATTTATTGGTTTTAAAGATCTTCTTGTTTGTTCATCAAACAAATGGGTGCATCTGTTTATACATTGATTTAATTGTTTTACATAATTTTCTGTTGGGTCCGAATTTAGTAAATCAATGCTGTTGTTAATAATGAAATTTTGTATTTTATTGTTATAATCTTCACTGTCCATAATAACCACAGTATTGCCTTTGTCAGCTTTAGTGACAAGAGCTTTATTGTCAGATAATTTTTGTTTTAATCCTATTAAAATTTTCCGTTCTTTATTATAATTATTATTTGTTAAAGGAATAGAGGAATGAACATTATTATACTGATTTTTAATGATTCTATTAAATTTTTCGTTTATTAAGAAACGTGTCCTTCTGATCAACCATTGCCTTAACAACAGTCTCTGCACTGATAATTTCTGCAATAATTTGCTTGCGATCAAGACTCGATTTGTGTACAGGAAGATTATAATTCAAACCTTTACTCAATAAATCAGTTTCATCAGTATTTAAAACAAGGGACGTTAAATTCTGTAACCGCGTATGAAATTTGTGTTTACATTTGATATTGTTGGATGTCGGTAACTGATCATTCAACAACCTTTGTAGTTTATCTGATTGTTTTAGACGCATTTGATAAACTATTCGCCTGACGTCATTGTTTATAAAATCCAGATAATGATTCAGTACGGCTGGATGCGTGTTATCTAATAATTGTAGATGTAACTTGTATAATGTATAATTTAAGTTTGACTTTTTAGTGTATAGAGATTTAATTTCTTCTTTAACTCTATAAATTTCTGCGTATTTTTTGGTTTTTGCTTCAGCAATAGATGAACCCTTAAGTCTAATAACAGCATACTTCGGTATAACCTTGTTCTCCAAACACGATTTGTTGAACTTAATGTGTAAAATAGTTTTGTGTAATTGGACTTTAATATTTTGAAATTTTCGTACTAAGTTTGCACGACTTGCAGTATTCATGTTTAAAAGGAATAAATCCCAAATGTTTAGTACCAAGCCACGCGTTGTTCAATCAAATATATTGGAACTTACCGTCTGCGGCTTTCCAGAAACAGCGTCTTTATAAATTTACATGTTTCGGGACCCTTGTCCCATCATCAGAATTTAAAAGTAATTGTGTATCATTTAAATATGATACACTTGTCAAACACTTAAAATATTAAAATCTAATATAAAATAACTTAATATAACATATTATAATATTTACAACGAGTACGAAGGTTACCGATGTACATCGTATGAAAACCGACCGCGCACTAATCTATGTCTCGCTCCCACCACGACAGTAGCGCAAGGCAGTGTTGTACAATACATTTGATTTGAAGACCAATTTATCATTTAAAACATGCGGCTTGGTACCAATATTATTGTGTGCTTTATAAATTTCGTATTCTTCAAGAGCGTTCAAATATCGCCCTTTCTTACATATGTGAAGGGGTTTCAAATTAGTTTTAAAATTTGTGTAGCTATGATTTTCGGAAATCAGGTGTTCTGCAAATTTTGACTTGACACTGTCCAAACTGTGAAAATGTGTAGGCGGCCTATGTTCTAAAAATCTTTTTAAAAAACCACGTCCTGTCTGGCCCACATAAAAAGCGTCGCAATCGTCACATATCAATTTGTAAACACCAGTTTTGTGTTCAAGGCTGGTGGTTCTGCGGACACGAAGATTATTCATAATACTATTAGTGGTCTTATAAGTGACCTTGATATTACTGGTTTTACCAAAAATTGACCCAAAGATCTGTGGCATAAGGTATGTGTACGGTGTTGCAATATATTTGCGTGTTGTATTTTCGCGTGTTTTACGTCCGGTAATGTTGCTATGTCCTTTCTTATGTTTTCGAAGGATGTTATTCACCATATTGACATCATAACCATTAGCGACAGCAATGTGTTTAATGGTGTCCAACTCTTCACGGTATTCTTTATCACCGAGGGGCAAAGATAAAAGTCTGTAAATCATACTGTGGAAGGCAGCTAATTTTTGTGATAAAGGATGAAACGACTTAGCATGTATTACAATGTCAGTCGTTGTGGGTTTTCTATATATGTCAAATTGCAACTTTTTATTATTATTGTCCTTAGCAACAGTCAAATCTAGAAAATTAAGTTTACCATTTTCTTCACTTTCAAGCGTGAACCGCATTTTGTTATTGATATTATTCAAATGATTATGTAAATTATCAATTTGTCTTTGTGTACCTTTGTATATTAAAAAGGTATCATCAACATACCTGCCGTAAAATATTATGTTACTCCTGTGTTTGTTATTAGTAAGAATGAATGAATTTTCGAAATTATTTAGGTATATATCTGCAAGAAGACCTGAAAGTGGAGAACCCATTGCTAACCCATTTTGTTGTCTGAAAAATTGATTATTGTGGGTAAAGTAATTTTGATCAAGAACTAACTCCAAAATGTGCATCAATTCATTTATATTATTAATATCCAATTTATTAGTATTAATAAGGTTAGTCCTAAGTATACGCAAGGTCTCCGCTACTGGTATATTCGTATACAAATCCACAATATCAAAGGAAATAAGTTTGTGGGTCGGTTCAACTATTAAATTTTTAACTTTATTCACAAAGTCAACGCCATTAATCAGACTATGATCATTAATTATATGTATATTGTGTTTTATTATGGTGACTAACTTTTTAGCTGTTTTATACCCCGGAGCAGTAGTGAAATTTACTAACGGTCTCAAGGGGATAGCATCCTTGTGGAGTTTGGGTAATCCTGTTAAAACGGGTGCTTTTGAATTTATTGGTTTTAAAGATCTTCTTGTTTGTTCATCAAACAAATGGGTGCATCTGTTTATACATTGATTTAATTGTTTTACATAATTTTCTGTTGGGTCCGAATTTAGTAAATCAATGCTGTTGTTAATAATGAAATTTTGTATTTTATTGTTATAATCTTCACTGTCCATAATAACCACAGTATTGCCTTTGTCAGCTTTAGTGACAAGAGCTTTATTGTCAGATAATTTTTGTTTTAATCCTATTAAAATTTTCCGTTCTTTATTATAATTATTATTTGTTAAAGGAATAGAGGAATGAACATTATTATACTGATTTTTAATGATTCTATTAAATTTTTCGTTTATTAAGAAACGTGTCCTTCTGATCAACCATTGCCTTAACAACAGTCTCTGCATTGATAATTTCTGCAATAATTTGCTTGCGATCAAGACTCGATTTGTGTACAGGAAGATTATAATTCAAACCTTTACTCAATAAATCAGTTTCATCAGTATTTAAAACAAGGGACGTTAAATTCTGTAACCGCGTATGAAATTTGTGTTTACATTTGATATTGTTGGATGTCGGTAACTGATCATTCAACAACTTTTGTAGTTTATCTGATTGTTTTATACGCATTTGATAAACTATTCGCCTGACGTCATTGTTTATAAAATCCAGATAATGATTCAGTACGGCTGGATGCGTGTTATCTAATAATTGTAGATGTAACTTGTATAATGTATAATTTAAGTTTGACTTTTTAGTGTATAGAGATCTAATCTAAGATTAAATTTAATTTAATTTAAGACGCTGTTTCTGGAAAGCCGCAGACGGTAAGTTCCAATATATTTGATTGAACAACACGTGGCTTGGTACTAAACATTTGGGATTTATTCCTTTTAAACATGAATACTGCAAGTCGTGCAAACTTAGTACGAAAATTTCAAAATATTAAAGTCCAATTACACAAAACTATTTTACATATTAAGTTCAACAAATCGTGTTTGGAGAACAAGGTTATACCGAAGTATGCTGTTATTAGACTTAAGGGTTCATCTATTGCTGAAGCAAAAACCAAAAAATACGCAGAAATTTATAGAGTTAAAGAAGAAATTATATCTCTATACACTAAAAAGTCAAACTTAAATTATACATTATACAAGTTACATCTACAATTATTAGATAACACGCATCCAGCCGTACTGAATCATTATCTGGATTTTATAAACAATGACGTCAGGCGAATAGTTTATCAAATGCGTCTAAAACAATCAGATAAACTACAAAGGTTGTTGAATGATCAGTTACCGACATCCAACAATATCAAATGTAAACACAAATTTCATACGCGGTTACAGAATTTAACGTCCCTTGTTTTAAATACTGATGAAACTGATTTATTGAGTAAAGGTTTGAATTATAATCTTCCTGTACACAAATCGAGTCTTGATCGCAAGCAAATTATTGCAGAAATTATCAATGCAGAGACTGTTGTTAAGGCAATGGTTGATCAGAAGGACACGTTTCTTAATAAACGAAAAATTTAATAGAATCATTAAAAATCAGTATAATAATGTTCATTCCTCTATTCCTTTAACAAATAATAATTATAATAAAGAACGGAAAATTTTAATAGGATTAAAACAAAAATTATCTGACAATAAAGCTCTTGTCACTAAAGCTGACAAAGGCAATACTGTGGTTATTATGGACAGTGAAGATTATAACAATAAAATACAAAATTTCATTATTAACAACAGCATTGATTTACTAAATTCGGACCCAACAGAAAATTATGTAAAACAATTAAATCAATGTATAAACAGATGCACCCATTTGTTTGATGAACAAACAAGAAGATCTTTAAAACCAATAAATTCAAAAGCACCCGTTTTAACAGGATTACCCAAACTCCACAAGGATGCTATCCCCTTGAGACCGTTAGTAAATTTCACTACTGCTCCGGGGTATAAAACAGCTAAAAAGTTAGTCACCATAATAAAACACAATATACATATAATTAATGATCATAGTCTGATTAATGGCGTTGACTTTGTGAATAAAGTTAAAAATTTAATAGTTGAACCGACCCACAAACTTATTTCCTTTGATATTGTGGATTTGTATACGAATATACCAGTAGCGGAGACCTTGCGTATACTTAGGACTAACCTTATTAATACTAATAAATTGGATATTAATAATATAAATGAATTGATGCACATTTTGGAGTTAGTTCTTGATCAAAATTACTTTACCCACAATAATCAATTTTTCAGACAACAAAATGGGTTAGCAATGGGTTCTCCACTTTCAGGTCTTCTTGCAGATATATACCTAAATAATTTCGAAAATTCATTCATTCTTACTAATAAAAAACACAGGAGTAACATAATATTTTACGGCAGGTATGTTGATGATACCTTTTTAATATACAAAGGTACACAAAGACAAATTGATAATTTACATAATCATTTGAATAATATCAATAACAAAATGCGGTTCACGCTTGAAAGTGAAGAAAATGGTAAACTTAATTTTCTAGATTTGACTGTTGCTAAGGACAATAATAATAAAAAGTTGCAATTTGACATATATAGAAAACCCACAACGACTGACATTGTAATACATGCTAAGTCGTTTCATCCTTTATCACAAAAATTAGCTGCCTTCCACAGTATGATTTACAGACTTTTATCTTTGCCCCTCGGTGATAAAGAATACCGTGAAGAGTTGGACACCATTAAACACATTGCTGTCGCTAATGGTTATGATGTCAATATGGTGAATAACATCCTTCGAAAACATAAGAAAGGACATAGCAACATTACCGGACGTAAAACACGCGAAAATACAACACGCAAATATATTGCAACACCGTACACATACCTTATGCCACAGATCTTTGGGTCAATTTTTGGTAAAACCAGTAATATCAAGGTCACTTATAAGACCACTAATAGTATTATGAATAATCTTCGTGTCCGCAGAACCACCAGCCTTGAACACAAAACTGGTGTTTACAAATTGATATGTGACGATTGCGACGCTTTTTATGTGGGCCAGACAGGACGTGGATTTTTAAAAAGATTTTTAGAACATAGGCCGCCTACACATTTTCACAGTTTGGACAGTGTCAAGTCAAAATTTGCAGAACACCTGATTTCCGAAAATCATAGCTACACAAATTTTAAAACTAATTTGAAACCCCTTCACATATGTAAGAAAGGGCGATATTTGAACGCTCTTGAAGAATACGAAATTTATAAAGCACACAATAATATTGGTACCAAGCCGCATGTTTTAAATGATAAATTGGTCTTCAAATCAAATGTATTGTACAACACTGCCTTGCGCTACTGTCGTGGTGGGAGCGAGACATAGATTAGTGCGCGGTCGGTTTTCATACGATGTACATCGGTAACCTTCGTACTCGTTGTAAATATTATAATATGTTATATTAAGTTATTTTATATTAGATTTTAATATTTTAAGTGTTTGACAAGTGTATCATATTTAAATGATACACAATTACTTTTAAATTCTGATGATGGGACAAGGGTCCCGAAACATGTAAATTTATAAAGACGCTGTTTCTGGAAAGCCGCAGACGGTAAGTTCCAATATATTTGATTAATGATTTTAGTGTTTTTAAGTTTTTAACGATCTCCTATGAGTGATTAAGAATTCTGAAGATGGCAATTCGTTGCCGAAACGCGTCAAAATAAGACTAGAAAAACGAAGTCGCACGACGGATTTATGGTAAATATCTATTATATTAATATAAGCGACTTGGTGACAACTAACCTAAAATGTATTATAAAGTTTTCTTATTCTACCTTACAATAAGAAAATATAAATATTTTTATTTATATAATTACGACACGTTACAATATAAATATAAATATAATATATATATATATATAAATATTGTAAGAAGACTCTGTATGCCGGTCTTTACAAAAAATAAAATAGTAGATGAAAAATTTTATAAAAAATAAAATTTTCAATAAAAAAAAAATTTTGTTTAAGTTAATCAATGTTTGTAATTAAGAAATAAGGCTGTTTTAAAGGTTTTGTAAAAATTTTAAGAATTAGGAAGGTATTTATTAACTATCGAGCACTTCTGGAAGATTTGAACCAAGTCTGGAGTTAAATAGATTAACTCCAGTCAGCAATCGATCGATGATTTTTCTTGCTGGTCCAATATCTCACTCTAATAAAATATTTTCTTCTTCTTGAAGTCTCTTTGCCTTAATAAATCACCTTAAATTAGCCTGTGAAATAATAACAAATAAATACAATTGAAATAAATGGATTTATTAAACAATTTAATAAATAATCGATTTTTTTATCGATTGAGAACAATTATCGACTCTGTCTCAGGGAATTATCGATTGTGCATACAGTAGAAAAATTATTATAAGTATTATAAAAAGGACAGGTTCTTTGAGCGATTATATTAATAGTCAGAGAAGGGTAACGAGAAAGTATAACATTAACAATTAAAATAAATTCAATAATTATTATTTAACAGTATTTAATTAATTCTGATATACAATATTTAAGAAAGTTGAAGTCAAACCATATGTAGACTGACGTCACCGGATAAGGTAGGCAGGGCTTCGTAAAATTCAAAGATGGCCGCTATTAGATCTGGCGAGATTACTGCGATGTCATCGTGTCAAAAAATCACAGCAAAATTACCTTCACGAATGTTTGAAATGTTCCCGCACTGGTGTAATCTGTCTATTAGGTTGTTTGGTGTGTTCTGAAGAAGTGTTCCGTGTAAACTTGTGTTAATTAGGTTATTTTGTATGTGTTCACTTCTGTGGGTTAAGTTTCTCAAAATGTGGTTATGATTTGTAGCGTGAATTAGATTAAATATATTGTTTTACTGTTTTAGATCACTCGTATAATGAAGTTAGGTGTTAGTATTCACTATTGTCGTTAACGTTTTGGTAGATTTAGTTAAAAAAGTGCCTAATTCATCTAACTCTCGATTCACTTATATGCATGGCTAACGGTAATACCATTTTTCGACTCGGTTATAAGGAATGTTTTTTCACACAACTATTCAGCTTGATATTCAACAAAAGACTATTTTAACTTGGTCAAAATCTGGCCCAGTTAATCTTTGAAAAAGTATTGTTAACATATTTCGATTACCCATACACATTATACAATATTACATTATATATGGAATATATTTATTTTATTCATCACTTTCATGAATTATGAACCTTATCATTGGTTTAATCATCTCATTCCTTTTAAATTGATGTATTATAGTCCATATCTGTGGACATTTTGTGGAAATTAACAAATTTCTTTCCTTTTTAAAAATCTAGGCTCAAAATCTGATTTCCGTCTTCATACAATTTTTCTTCCATTTTAATTGTTATTAATTCTATTATAATAAATTTTAATTAGTCATATTTCTCTTCCTTTCCTTAAATACATATAAATTGAATCTTTGAACTGGTTTTTTGTATTAATCTCTGAATTTGACATTGCTCTTTAAAATTAATTAATTTATATATTTTGAAAATTTACAATATTTTAAGGTATATGTCCTTATTATCATTTTAACTCATAGGATCATTCCCAGTAGTGGTTAACTGATTTACCTTATCTAAATCTTGCTAGTTTACAGGATTTATAAGTGAATTATACTGGTTTATATGGTTTCTGTGAATTCACCAAATGGCCTAGAATTTAGAATTTTACATTTCTGTTTTTCTCAAATAAATTTAATTCTCCCACTCCTCTGACTTTACATAGTTACTATTACATGAAAATAAAATGGTTTATAACTTATTGTGAGGTGTAGTATTTAATTAACACTACTGTTATAAAAAAAATAATTATGAACATGATTTAGCAATCTGCACAATTGACCATATTGCTGACATGGTTTGAACATATACATTTGACTCTTTTTGAATTAACACAGCATACCTACTGAAACATTATTAATGGTATGTATGCTGTTATTTAGCAAACATAATTCATTTTAAACACATAATATAAATCTTATTTTCTAATAACTCATACAAATACATTGATTTTATGGCTTGTTTAACAAACAGTCTATTTAAACATTTTAAACCTATGAATACTAAATTAATGCCAGTCCTTTCTGGTCTAAACCATTATTATTTATGATCCCCTTCATCAGTAAACATGACCACCCATACTCTAGTTATTAGCACTTTTTACAAATGTTTTGTAAATAACGAGTTACATTAAAATAATAAAATACTGGAAATCTTCCATTTTATTATTTTATTATGCTGTTTATTATTGGATATTAAAGTTGTTATATAGCATATTGATAAGTCATAGTATCACTAACTTTAAATTTATTGCATTTCCAAAAAACACACAAATTCACTTTCACTGGTGGTTCTGATATTTTGAGTCTCACTATCTCAGACCAGACCTTTAGTAATCATGGACTGTTAAGACTTGTCTATTTTCTTTATTACACAATAGCTTTAGTCGGTTCACTTCTTATAATACTATACAACACTTTATGTTTCTAAATAATTACATTTTATAGGATTTTGGTATGTTATACTTTCTTTTTAATCGTTTTGGTGGGTTTGGGGTTGATGGTAGTTAATAATAATAATAATAATAGGTTTTACAACGGTGTTTCTTTCATACTATTTCTTCCTCTCCTCCTGTCTTCTTTCTTGTCTTTCTTCTTATCTTCTTTCTTGTCCTTCTTCTTATCTTCTTTCTTGTCTTCATTCTTGTCCTTCTTCTAGTCTTCATTCTTGTCCTTCTTCTAGTCTTCCTTCTTCTGGTCTTCCTTCTTCTGGTCTTCTTGTCTTCCTTCTTCATTCTTGAGTAAACCAAGGTACTTTGTGTTATCTCGACTGATGTTTAGTTTGGAGCATCGAAGTTATTTACTGATACGGACCTTGTTCTTCTCTAAAGGTTTCAGGGTATTGTTTTCTTCCTGATCACAAATTTTATTCTTCCTTCTTCTTGTCTTTGGGGTATTTTGGTGTTCACCACTCTTAAACTGACTCTCTTTCTTCTTGATATGGTGTTATTTAATTTGTTTACTGCTCCTAGCTTCCTGGGTAGATTACTGATCTTATAATATGAGTTGCTTTCAATACTTTCTTTGATATTTAAACAGTGGTTTTTATATAATGTAATGAGGATTTTTTATTTTATCGTGGTTCATTCCTTTGATTTCATTAAATCTCACTCAATATTATTTTAACATATGTGGTGTAATTAATTTTTATGATTTTATATGACTTAATAAGTAGTGGATTTTCTGTCATGCTACAATATATATGAAATCGTAAGGTAATCTGAGTGTTAAGTTTATGCAGATGGAACATGTCTCTGATTTTGTTTTTCTTTTTTGATATTATGTTTCGATGTCTGGTGTTTAGAAATTTACCAATTCCTTTATTCTGATTTTTTATCGTCTTACAGTTTAGCAGATAATAAATTTTCTTATTTTCAAATATAAACCTATGGATTATCCAGTATACCAGATGCCTCCTGGCTTCTTGTACTACAGAGTTTTCATTTTTATTCTTCTCCGTTTCATCAATTTCTTCTCTCCTCTGTACCATTCAGTTTCCAATGTTATCCATTACATTTCTATAATATTCTCAGTTATCTCCCGATTAATTGATATTATACACAAAAGTATAGAGTATCGAATATCATCCTTCAGGGGGCGTTCTGTGTCTCGTTGTAAAACTTCATTTACGTTGTGGCCTGAATCTTCGTTTATCTCTTTACGTTAACGTGCAAAGAAACTGTGTACCCGCGGCGTTTAGCTTTCTAACTGAAAACAATTGATATTACAATTTGGCAAAGACCAAAAGAGTTTATGACAAGAATTTCCCGACTTAGATCGCTAAAGTCGGGTCATTTGTTTTAATATGTATCGTGTAAATTATTATGTTTATTTGCTTTTTAACCTAAATATTAAGTATGTTTTTAACGTTCGAAGCTGGTGTAGTATACTCGTGTGGAGAACATGTAAATTGTGTTCCCCACAGCTAACCGAATGCCTCCCCTTGATTTCTATCCATATTCTTATTTAGTTCATAGACGGTACCGGTAACTAGACCATCTCACCTTCTTGAAAAGGTCTGTCGTCGCCGCCTCTTTGTGTCATAGTGTCTCCGGGACCGTCCGCCTTTTTCTTGCCAGCCCAAAATACACTTAGTCTTAATTTTCTTAATTCTATGACAAATAAAGTCTTTTGCTGTGGGTTACTCATTAATTAGTTTCGTACCCATTTATTAGTTTTTGGTTATTTCTACATATTCCTAAATTTAGTACTAGAACATAGACCCTGAGAAAAGAGGATGTGGCCACTGGAGGAGTGGATATGGATAGGACATAATCTGCTATCTTAAAAAAAAAAAAAAAAGGTTTCCTGCTATCTCGTCCGTGAGTTAGAATCCGAGAGCAAAGCCTCTGTATCGCCAGTTACCCGTGGCCTTCTTTCTCCGAAAACTGTTGCCCTACGGGTGGTTCGGGGGGAAATCTAGGGTTTTCCGTTGGGTCAAGGCGCTGTCTCTATTTTCTTACGCTCAGCAATCTTATTCATGTCATTTAAAGAAAATGTTAAACATTTTTCTGCAACAGCTACGTTCAAAATTTTCAAAAAAATCAAAATTCTCTTCAGTCTTGCTTATTCCGTAATTCATCTCAAAAACAGCATTTCTTAGCCTGATTGTTAACTCTCGTATTTCTTTAATTAAGTTATATAATGGAGCACTGAAATTGCCGTAATCTTCAAAAACGTCTACTGTGTACGTTTCCGAATTTCCCTCTTAAGATTGTTAAATTTCCTTCCCGGGCTGTTTGGCCGTGGTCCAATGTTTTCTGCAAAACCGACGTTTCGGCAGTGCCATCGACTTCCATCTTCAGTGAAGGCTTAACGACAGTTGTGGTTACTAACGTATTCCACCTCACGTTAGCGTACTCGATTGTCACTAAAGGTCAGCCTTAACCACAGTTGTGGTTACTAACGTATTCCACATCACGTTAGCGTACTCGATTGTCACTAAAGGTCAACCTTAACCACAGTTGTGGTTACTAACGTATTCCACCTCACGTTAGCGTATTCGATTGTCACTGAAGATCAGCCTTAACCACAGTTGTGGTTACTAACGTTTCCGCCTCACGTTAGCGTACTCGATTGTCACTAAAGATCAGCCTTAACCACAGTTGTGGTTACTAACGTTTCCGCCTCACGTTAGCGTACTCGATTGTCACTAAAGATCAGCCTTAACCACAGTTGTGGTTACTAACGTATTCCACATCACTTTAGCGTACTCGATTGTCACTGAAGATCAGCCTTAACCACAGTTGTGGTTACTAACGTTTCCGCCTCACGTTAGCGTACTCGATTGTCACTAAAGATCAGCCTTAACCACAGTTGTGGTTACTAACGTATTCCACCTCACGTTAGCGTACTCGATTGTCACTAAAGGTCAGCCTTAACCACAGTTGTGGTTACTAACGTATTCCACATCACGTTAGCGTACTCGATTGTCACTAAAGGTCAACCTTAACCACAGTTGTGGTTACTAACGTATTCCACCTCACGTTAGCGTATTCGATTGTCACTGAAGATCAGCCTTAACCACAGTTGTGGTTACTAACGTTTCCGCCTCACGTTAGCATACTCGATTGTCACTAAAGATCAGCCTTAACCACAGTTGTGGTTACTAACGTTTCCGCCTCACGTTAGCGTACTCGATTGTCACTAAAGATCAGCCTTAACCACAACTGTGGTTACTAACGTATTCCACATCACTTTAGCGTACTCGATTGTCACTGAAGATCAGCTTTAACCACAGTTGTGGTTACTAACGTATTCCACCTCACGTTAGCGTACTCGATTGTCACTGAAGATCAGCCTTAACCACAGTTGTGGTTACTAACGTATTCCACATCACGTTAGCGTACTCGATTGTCACTGAAGATCAGCCTTAACCACAGTTGTGGTTACTAACGTATTCCACCTCACGCTAGCGTACTCGATTGTCACTGAAAATCAGCCTTAACCACAGTTATGGTTACTAACGTACCAACTCACGTTACCGTACTCGAGTTTCACCGAAGATGGCAGTCGATGGCACTGCCGAAACGTCTGGTTTTGCAGAAAACATTGGACCACGGCCAAACAGCCCGGGAAGGAATTTTTGCAACATTGACTCCGACCGTGGAAGCCTACGAAACACATTCCCACTTAAGAGTTTACCAGACGGTATAACACATTGCTTGAAATTTACTTAATTTATTGGGAATGTCGTTTTTTGTGGTTGCAACGATCTTGTTCTTTAGTAAAGCTGTCTTACGACACATTTCGAATGCTTTCCATTTTTCTCGGTCGTGTCCATCTGAGTATAGCTCCTTCCGTTTCTGATATTATCAAACATGCCAACCTTTCTTTTTCACTGTCTCCTCTTTCATTCCACCGCCTCTCTATGGTCCTTAGGTGCAGACAGTTTCTACTCAATAAATGGCTCAACCAAGACGTTCATCTCTTTCTTATTACTTTCAACAGTTTCCTTTCCTTTTTTCTCCTCAGTCCATATTCTCCAGCGTTCTTCACTCTGTCAGTCTATTTCACCTTAATCATTCATCGCCACAATGACATCTCGTAGCTCTCTAGGCACTTTTCTTCTCTTTTTGTTTTTATGGTCATTGTTTCACTATAACACAAAAGCACACGCCAAATAAAACATTTAGCAAATCACTTTGTCATCCCAATCGGAATTCTTGTTGCTGTCAGCAAGGCCTTTACCTTTTCAAAAGCTCTCTTACCCATAGATATCGCATTTCTGGTTTCCTGTGAACAGCTTCCATTCCATAACAACGTACACTCCACACGCTTGAACGAGTTCACTTGCTGTTAACGTAGGATATATTCACAAAGCCTTCATCTTCCTAATTCTTATAACTTTAGTTTTCCCTACATCAACCGTCATTACAAACTATTTAATCACTTTTACAAGTCTCTACATCATAAACTGTAGCTCTTTTTCTGATTCCGCCAACATCGCTGCGACTAACTGATGTGGAACAAAAACAGTCAAGATGTGAAACAGATTCTACAGTATCACTTCCACGAATGATCGTTGGTCTCTCCACCGATTTAGTTTTTGCTGGTAAAATTTTTGTCTCATATCGGGCATACATTTGGCTTGTTCTGAGTAGGGTAAACACAAAATAGCTGATGTTATTAATAGGTTAACAAAAGAAAAACAGCTCAAGAAATTAGCAGTTCTTGGTCGACGTTACTGCCGATTCCAAATTATTCTTCTTGTTAAAAGAGTTGTTTCTTTTCGTTTGTCTGTAGTTTAAGAGATGGCACTGTGATAACAAGGCATTTATAGTAAACAGGAATCCTGTGAAGCGTTTGTACAAAGACTGTTTTTAATTCAGACCTTTCTTTCTTTTTTTAATTCTCTCTCCTACCCGTACGGAAGACGTTCATTCTACGACAGAAATCTCATCTACAATTGGAATCACGTATGACATGTCGCGTATTGTGAAGAGAAGAGTCATTTTTCATTTGCACGTCGCAAGTCCTAAGGCCATCGCGACGTATTAAGACGCAACGTTGTCTGTAATCATTAAAGCGTGTTTTTGCGAGGCGTAATGTTGTCAGCACTGGATCGTGTGGGTTGACAGCGATTTCTCATTGTTACGCGTGACAGTGACAAACTTGCGGCCTTAACAAGGACGCTTCTTCTTCTTCTGCCGCGACAATGTAACCATTGTCATTGCCACTAAGGTGTAGTCGTAGTTCATAACGAATCATTACACCTTGCACTTATCTGGCGCTACCACATTAATATTGTTCGATCTTTCACAATCCCCCCCCCACAGTGCGTTTAACTGTGTATAGATTGGTGGGTGTAGGACTTCATCAAGAGGAAAGCTACTTAAACACACAGACACACACACTTTCATTTGCAATGTTCGGACATTAATGAACGTTTTGGCAAGACTGTAATCTGTTACATAAAGGTGTAGCAATTATACACAATATAGAACAATTAGCAATGATACACTGCATACAAAGTTTTTCTTCTTTGGTGTTTATTTGATGTCGAATTCAGTTTTAACTTTAAAGATCGCATTTCATAAAACAAAACTGTGTGAGACACATGTTGCTCACTCCAAAACCAATTTTTCCTAAGCTCGAGAGACGCGGCGCAAGACCTTCGTCAGCCGGCTGAAAGCGACACGAACAAAGTTTCAAGAGGGTGTCAAACTTGCGACGACGGAAGTCGCGCGTGTTTACCCCGCGTTCGCCAGTCGTTATCTCGACTTACACAAATATACGTTTATTTTTAGTGCATATTGCTACTATTCTGGGCTGTATTTCTTGGAATAGATTTCATGATTCGCGAATAGAAACTTGTGTATTCATACGACAACGCACGTGTGTGCATTCGGGCGTCTCAGGTTTGATACGACAATAAATAACATTCGTCGTCTTCCTTCCGTCCGAGACGGAATAGTAAAATTTTTAAAATTCATAAAGTCCGCATATAGACCTAGTGTTTATTTTTAAACCGAGCGTTCGTGTGTTTCATTGATTCTGCGGGCGTATAACAGTGCGCGCCCTCTCATGCGTCAATGGCTTATAACCAAATAGTACTTTTCCAATAACTGAATCTACACTACGTTTGCGATATTTCGAGTACGCGATAATATGATACAGCATGCAGAGAAAGAAAAGCATACCAATTGTAAATAATTTAATTGCTGAATGTAATACGAAAATGCGGAATGTGTTAATGCGTGGGGTTAGGTAAGAATGTTTCGTTTTTTAGTTTATTGTTTAAAGTAAACAAAACTTATGGTCGAGGCTTATGGCTCAACAAAAGTCTATAGAACCACATTTCAAAAGCATTATTACATACCGGTATAGTATTTTGTTTTAGTGTCAACGTTTCACATGCGTGTACGAGAACGGATCACATATAACATCTAACAAATCGCTCCCTGAGACGGAGGCCCAGCGTTCTGTTAGTGAGAAGTAACTTTAGTTTGAGCTGTACCGATTCTGGCATACATCTCCTCATCGGGATCGAAGGATTGATTCATCCAGCAGCCAATATATTTGAAGTGGTTTACTCTTTTTACAAGATCATTATCTAGGTAAAATCGAAATAGCAACTACATTCATTTTACATGTAACCATTAATTTAGTTTTATTAACTTCAAATTTCAGTCCCCATTTCTCACTTTCTGACGTAATAGCGTCCATAATCCTTTATGGATTATAATATAAATCGCCAAGGACAGGAAAAATGGAGGTGGATGATTATGGAGGCTAAGGTTCGACTTCGAACTGTGACGCCATAGAAGAAGAAGAAGAAGAAGAAGAAGAAGAAGAAGAAGAAGAAGAAGAAGAAGAAGAAGAAGAAGAAGAATCCTTTATATACTTAGCTATTTATCCGCAAAGGCAAGGTCTTGTTACAATTTCTGTCCCTGCTGTCCACTCACATAAGGTCCGAATTCCATCGCTGTCACTGTATTTACCAAGTAAAACAAACTAGGCTGTCCCGCAATTTCCTCACCCAACATCAAAAACAGTTTACAGAAAGATACCATGCAGGATTATGTGCTCCAGAAACCTTGCTCTTCCAATGGCATTTAGCAAAGCCATTTGATCCTTAGCTCTACTGAAAACTAATTCCTTACATTGTGTCTCCAACCGATTTGTTTTGGTGAGTCTCGTCCATAACTATATTTCCGCAGCTTTTAACCTCCAGAGTTCAAGACTCACACCAGTAAATCAGAATTCTTTACAGGGTTTCATAAAAGTCTTTCTACTAATATGCTTCTTATGCAGCAAGGTCCTTCCATTATGAAATGATTGTCCAGACATTTAGGACGAACTCTAAAATCGAAAACAGAAAATGAAACTGTAGGAAGAAAACGTCGGATACAAAGTTATAGACTAGATAAATAATATATATATATTTTTATAAAAACAAAAATAAAGTAAAGTGGGCAAGTAATGTTTCCAGATAGGGTAACATCAGTGTGCGCACGGTTGCTCCGAGGCTAATATGTGTTACGTGATTGGGGTAGCTGCTTAATGCAGAGTAAGTAACACCAAGTAATCGGGATCCAGTGTATTAAACCAGTGCGATAATAAATTATATCTGAACGAACGTGTCCATCAACAGTATACCGGACTACACGGCCAGCTGTACATCTAATATTATATCTGAACGAACGTGTCCATCAACAGTATACCGGACTACACGGCCAGCTGTACATCTAATATTATATCTGAACGAACGTGTCCATCAACAGTATACCGGACTACACGGCCAGCTGTACATCTAATATTATATCTGAACGAACGTGTCCATCAACAGTATACCGGACTACACGGCCAGCTGTACATCTAATATTATATCTGAACGAACGTGTCCATCAACAGTATACCGGACTACACGGCCAGCTGTACATCTAATATTATATCTGAACGAACGTGTCCATCAACAGTATACCGGACTACACGGCCAGCTGTACATCTAATATTATATCTGAACGAACGTGTCCATCAACAGTATACCGGACTACACGGCCAGCTGTACATCTAATATTATATCTGAACGAACGTGTCCATCAACAGTATACCGGACTACACGGCCAGCTGTACATCTAATATTATATCTGAACGAACGTGTCCATCAACAGTATACCGGACTACACGGCCAGCTGTACATCTAATATTATATCTGAACGAACGTGTCCATCAACAGTATACCGGACTACACGGCCAGCTGTACATCTAATATTATATCTGAACGAACGTGTCCATCAACAGTATACCGGACTACACGGCCAGCTGTACATCT
Source organism: Magicicada septendecula (assembly GCA_034769895.1). NCBI lineage: Eukaryota > Metazoa > Arthropoda > Insecta > Hemiptera > Cicadidae > Magicicada > Magicicada septendecula. The sequence continues at coordinate 398,230,421 of CM068371.1, read as the reverse complement.
AATATTATATCTGAACGAACGTGTCCATCAACAGTATACCGGACTACACGGCCAGCTGTACATCTAATATTATATCTGAACGAACGTGTCCATCAACAGTATACCGGACTACACGGCCAGCTGTACATCTAATATTATATCTGAACGAACGTGTCCATCAACAGTATACCGGACTACACGGCCAGCTGTACATCTAATATTATATCTGAACGAACGTGTCCATCAACAGTATACCGGACTACACGGCCAGCTGTACATCTAATATTATATCTGAACGAACGTGTCCATCAACAGTATACCGGACTACACGGCCAGCTGTACATCTAATATTATATCTGAACGAACGTGTCCATCAACAGTATACCGGACTACACGGCCAGCTGTACATCTAATATTATATCTGAACGAACGTGTCCATCAACAGTATACCGGACTACACGGCCAGCTGTACATCTAATATTATATCTGAACGAACGTGTCCATCAACAGTATACCGGACTACACGGCCAGCTGTACATCTAATATTATATCTGAACGAACGTGTCCATCAACAGTATACCGGACTACACGGCCAGCTGTACATCTAATATTATATCTGAACGAACGTGTCCATCAACAGTATACCGGACTACACGGCCAGCTGTACATCTAATATTATATCTGAACGAACGTGTCCATCAACAGTATACCGGACTACACGGCCAGCTGTACATCTAATATTATATCTGAACGAACGTGTCCATCAACAGTATACCGGACTACACGGCCAGCTGTACATCTAATATTTGTTTTATACCCGTGGTTGCTACAGTATAATCGCCCCTTTTAACAGTTTAGAATCGCAGAGAGAGTTTAAATAGATGCTTGGGAAAAACAGGTGTAGTAATTTCTGTTCCGTGTTGGTTTAAAGTTTGCGCCCTTCTATTTCGTGGAAAAAGAAATTATCGAGCAGTAGGGCCGATAACGGCGAAACTGCCGCTAATTTGCACGCACCCCTCTCTCGCTCTCTCTCTCTCTCTCTCGACCATTCTACGGCGCAATTTACAACACCAAACATCGACCACTCTTCAATCACAATACACAACAGCCCTGCACGCCGCACACTTCATTGTGGAATTGGCCTATACAAACAGTAATTATTTGAATTAATATTTGGTTAGTTTTGTGACAGTATCATGTTTATGAAGAGAAACAAAAGTATGTATTGTGGGTTTAATACAAAAGTGACGACTTAAAATCTATTTGGTGATAAGCTCTAACATGCCAAGCGAAAGTAGTTATCCGCGATGCAGGTCTACATTAATAATTGCTGAAGTGAGAACGGCACTATGTTGGCCGGCTCACTCCAGTAGACCTCGTGATCACAGGGCAGTAAACTCACTTTGTAACGGAATAGATGAAACGAAAAAGCAGTGTTGCCAGGTCAATCAAATCTATTTTTCCCACATAGCTACCAAAAATTTCCCCTCTGCCACAAATATGTGTACTTTAAGTAAAGCATAATATTTTAAAGAATGTAATTATATTCTAAATGTTTAATTTCTAGATTTTGTATGTTTAATTCATAAATTATATAATTTGTGATAGGAGTTGGTACTGTTTATTTAGTTATATATAGTTCGGTTATATATAGTGTTTACTTAGTTCGGTTAGTATACATTTAATTACTAAATGTATAAATGCTATTACAAGAATAGCATAAATATTTATGCTAAATTTTTTAAACATAAATATTAAAAATTATTGTTTTTGTGATTAAAGAAATTTGGTTTTTGAACTCAGTAGGCTATTATCCGATTGTTTAACATGCTCGTTACATCATTTACAAGCAAGACGATTCCAAAAAGAAAACTGTAATGAACCCTCTTGTAACAGCTTTCGTGGTACACATCCTATCCGCACATGGACTTCACCTCATATTATTTTTTGCGATTAACCATAGAACTGTGTAACCATAGATCCTAACACGTTTCTGAACTTGTATTTGTAACACGTTTTATGTACTATTAGACAAAATATTTGTATATTATGAAGGAAAGAAAACTGTCGAAACAGTATAACAAATAAATAAAATATAAATATAAATAAATAAATGCCTATCCTTGTAAAAAATAAAAAAATGTTTATTATAAATATTATAAAACAATAATAATTCTTCAGTAATTATAGTTTTGGTTTCTTACCTATCAGTCAAAGCATGTCACTTTCATAAAACAAGGAGAGATTGTTTTCTTGTCTTCTAGAATTATCTCAAAAAAAGTCACTGTCTTTGAATGTATGACGTATTATTTATATGTGTCATATGAATTTAATCTTTCACGATTGCGTTGTTTGTAATGACTGCCTTTCCTCATTAACTTCCCCTTAATATTTCTTGTCTTATTTTACCGCGGTTTACAAATCGAACCGAGGCATCATGATGTATGCGAAGTTCAGTGGAACCAAGATAGTTTCATGCGTCAGATGGCCTTGACTGCGACCAAATGTTATTGTTAAATTTTAATTGTGTAATTATACGTAAAGTGAAAAACATTTAAGATTCAATAAGACTATTAATGAAACTATTAATGAGTGTAATCGTCTACTGTTGGAAACGATGGTGGTTTTGGACTATAAAATAACTCGATTCCTCTTGCTTTGCAATACGATTTAGCCTGTATGGTATATTCTTTGCCCGAGGGACACGAGTTCTCAGTTTTAACCCGACTGTTTAACATTCTCTCTGTTGATCTAACTGTCTGGGATATGTGGGTCGATAACTTTTGAAAACATCAACTAGTTTTCGTAACACTTAACACGCATCTTCATACCTTTTACTCTGCGGACACGTTGTGTTTTTGAGATTAACCCCCCACCAAAAAAAATTAACTGTCCGTGTATGATACCAAATTAAAAAGGATTTTAACAAAAATCTGAATGCAATGTTGAGCTTTGCAAATTTCATAATTGTAGGACGCAAGACCCCCAAAAAGGGATACAAAATTTGAAAAAATTGTAAAAACCCAAGCCGGGTATTAGACTTTAGAAAACGTTAACTCATAAACCTGAATGAATTGCTTACTCTGAAAATTTTTTAACTTTAGGGGCTCCATGGGCCAAAAACGAAAGGCCAAATTTTAAGCAAATTGTAAACGTTTTTGCAGAGCATTAAATTATTGGGAAATTTATTCAAAACACAAACTTGGCATCTCTCAACACCCTTTTCAAATTTTGGCCCGTCTACAAAACTTTTGTAAGCTGTGTTTGGAATGAAGTTTACATATTGTTATCATTTATGTAGGCCCTATATTTATGAAAAATATAAGAAATAAGCTTACAGATGTCTATGAAAACATACATAAAACTTAAAAGCTGTGATAAATTATTCGCCATATTGGCATTATGGTTATAAATTTAACTAACAACTTATGCAGTTATACAGAAGTTTTAGTGTTTATTGTACGACTGTCTGCGTTACAATTGTCATTCTGTACTAACACAACTTTTAAGTACATATTCCACGTGTCATCACTTAGACAGTTAGCATGTTTACTATTGTACAAGTGACTAAATTTTTATTTTAATATCAGTAATTAAAATTATCTTTTTCAAACTTTGTAACGCCGATAACGTTCTCGCAGTTTCAAGTTCGTCCACGCTGGAATTACCTCTCTTCTGCACTTCATATTTATCAACTATTCCCTTCACTTTTGACTTTGCCATTCATTTGTTTTCCTTTTGTCAATGATTGGCTGACAAGAAGGTAACAAGAGATAGGTTTTTTGGGGCCAATGTTATCAGACGCGTGTACGCCAAATTTGCTGAAATAGGACGTAGGCTTATTTTGAATGTTCTTGCTGCCGGAAAATTTGTCTGTTTCCGTTTTTTAGATTATATTTTGTTAGAGCAAGTGTCTGTTATTTAATTTCAAACATTGGACAGTGTACGTTGAAGGTTATCGGGTCTCGTGTAGAGGTAGGCTACCGATTGCATCAGTACAATTATTGTCCGTACAAGTGTTTACAGCGATGCGCCAGAAATAGCTCGCGGCGGATTAACGTGGATAATTACGAAAGTTACGCGGTATTGAAAACGGCCTAAACAAAGCGCAGCCAATCATTAATGCATCTGGTTTACGAAATTGCTCCCTTTGAAGTGTGATGTTTGTTTATCACACTTTGTTCATACATAAGAGTGTTTAATATTCGTCATAAAACTTGTGCACGAGTTTCACAGATACTGTAAATTTATCCGGAATTTATTCAGCCAATTACGTATGAAAACTAGCTTTGAGCGAGTAATTTGCAATTAAGGGAAAACTGAAGTTCCCAATGTTATACTTCTTGTAAGCATTAAGATTTTAGACTACTCTTTTCATCGCCTGTTGTTCCGAAGCGAGAGGTTGCGCGTTATGGCCTTTACGTGAGAAAAAATATCTAGTTAGATAATTAATATCAGAATTACGGAGGGGACAAAGCAAAGGCTCTCAGGGGACATTAACGCTTACGAACGAGAGTACCCAGTGGTGAACAGAGGACACATGTAGATCGGCGGAGTGGGGGAAAAATAAAATACCCACCACAGGCTGTTTAGAGAGCACTAATTAGTTGCAAGAAAAATCTATCGTTTTTAGGAGATGGAAAATAATAAAAAAAAGAACCTTTTCATATGTTGTTTTCATTAAGCCTGTCATCCAGTGTTGCGGTCCATCAATTGTCCATGTTCCTGTCCTCTATCTTCCGTGGCGATATTTACACCCGTGTTCCAATTTTACCGCGGTATGCCTCGTCTTCCGATTTGGGGGAATTCCTTTAGGTTACCTGTCATCGTCTGTTTTTTAGGCTTTGACGGCCGATTTCATATTTATTTAAATTATTATCCGGGCCGTGGTCTTCCAAAATCTTCATGGTGATGGATGTTATTGACGTTTCGGTCTCACCTCTGGAGGCCATCTTCAACGAAAGTACTCTAAATAAGCTGACTAGATGTACGTCAGTCAACCACAGTACCACAAGGGCATTGCCACAGTACCACAAGGGCATTGCCACAGTACTGTGGTTGACTGACGTACATCTTGTCCCGAAACGTCTGATCACGCGAATAACATCCATCACCATGAAGATTTTGGAAGACCACGGCCCGGATAATAATTTAAATAATTACCTGTCATCGTCATCACTCTGTACACGGTCGTACTATCTGATTCTCATCCATTCTACGGTTTGAAGTATATCAACATCTTATAATAGGCTCACACGCCTTATAATTTCTGTAGTTATTGTTCTGTCGCTTTTCGTTAAGTGACAGATCCTATGCCGGGAGTCTTTTAACTTCGAAAATTGAGGGATTTGGCTAACTCTCCGTACATTTAATATATAAGTTGAAGGTGAGGTAACCCTCCATGTAAATGAAGTTGAGTTGTAACTTGGAAAAGGGGTTACCTGTAAAAAATCAAATGTCAGTCCCGGAACTGAACGGAGCGAAAGTAATGACAGACATTACGGAAAAAGATGAAGATTTCTGTTATAGAAATGTTTAAGGTCTCAAAATTAAACAAACTGACAAACAAAATTACTGTACCAAAATTGGTTAAAGGTACATATAGCACTGTTAACTGAAACAAAGGACGAAAATTTAGGCCAATACGATGGAAAGTCTTGAGAGGAGACAAAGCAAGTATCAAGACACAATGCCGGGTATTCAGCGTGAAGATGATTTACAGAACCATTGGGAAATTGGAGGTTAGGAGTCAGAAAACGTTGGATAATATAAACTGTTCTATGGCAAAGAACTAAGCTAACAACATATTGCCTCTAGAAAGGTCAGCTTTATATTATTTTCAGACCCGTCAGTACTTGAACATTTGTCTGTCACCACAGTGTCCGGATGTCCAGCTACACGTTTTGTAGGATCCACCGTCCATTTCTATGGGGAATTGCCTTATCGCTGTAGCAACATATCCTTTGTTCCTTCTTGTGTTTCCAGTCTCCACGTAAGAGCTACACGCAATTTCACTGACCAGATTTCCCAAGGACAAGGAACTATTCTGCCCTCGTTACATGTTTTCCAAATCCCTGCCATTAAGCATGTTTTGCATGAAGGCGTCATACCCACCCTGTTCGGTATTTTGGGGCGTGTAAAATATTACGTACTCGATTTCGATTATCGTGTACACAGATACTCCCGCGCCCTACCATGTGCGTTCTTTGCATGCCTGTTCAGTAACAATTTAGCTGTCGACGCAAGTAGATATCAGTGGCTGTTTAAACAACACATAGACAGCGTACAAGCAATCTAAGAAACCAGAAGCCGATATTCGCTCCCCGGGCCGCCAACAACTATTTCTTGATTCTATTATGCACATAATCCCGTTATTTCTTCAATCGCGGGGCTATGTGGACTGAGGTGAGTTGTAGCCTTTATATTCTTTATTTAACGCAGTTTTCCATTGCGTCGAGTCTCACCAAAGGAAACAATAAACAAATATTAACTTTAACATTAGGTGGGGTTAGCGTCTCTGACTCATAATCAGAGCGTTGCTGTGCTGCCGATGTGGTGAGATCGAGTCAAGGTCACGGCTCGATTTGCTCGTCCACCCGCACGTACGCGGACAAATAATACGTACGTCTTCTCTGGCATACCCCGGCCAGATAAGTAACAAGGGCACACAATATATACTACACACATAAACAACCCCCCCCCACCGCACGGCTAGCCCCCGGGCGTGGATTAAAAGGTTGGTTAATACCTCTCTGGCTGGGGTGGGGCGTGAGTTCTATCATGGCCGGAGGGCGTAACAGGTCTATGACTTAATACCTGAAGTGGAGAAGAAGAAGGAGAATCACAGTTGGAACTTAAGGTAGACTCAAATAATTGGAATTTAGAAGACTCAAATAAAGCACTGTTTAAAATGTTATCGTGGTTGGATATTCCATTTTTATTTAGCAGAATTTTTTAAAATTACCAGTTTTTTCAAAAGAACAGCCAAAAACGGGTGCACTGTAGTCCGCTCCGTCGTTCTAACTATGATAAGCTGATATAAAAAGTAAATAAATAAATAATTATTTAATATACTGTAATGGTACATATAACACACCTAACACCAACATATTACAAATGAATTATATGCCACTATAAATAAAATTTATCTACAAGGTTGAAACCACAATCATGAACAGAGGAAGTATTATAAGCCAAAACAGGGGAATAAAATAAATAATGAATTACAAGTAAATGTACAACTGAAGAAAATAAGACAAGACCAATGACAAGACAACATACCTAATTACCCAATAGATCAAACAGTGAGAAAGAAACTAATGACAACAACATCAAGAAGAAACTTATTAAGAGTGAGGAAGGAATCAGTGCAAATAAGAAGAAAACATAATCAGGTCAAACACCAAAGGGAGATAATATAAATTAGAATGAATTAACATATGAAAATAAAAGAATTATTATTGAAAAAGAAGATAAAAGTGAGACAAACAACATAACTTAAATCCCTAAGCTGTAACTTGACACTGACCTAAACTTGTTAACCAAATGCCTTCCATAACAATCCAATACAAAAAAGAACTCAATAAAAATTAATTATTGAAAACAGACTTTTATAAAGAGAATGAGTACCAATAGGGTAATTGCATAGCTAAATGATGTGTAAACATTACAAAAGGACTATGTCCAAAACACTAATAAAGGATTGTAAAGTGGAATTAAAATTGTCAATAACCACTAATTTATCAATGATAAAGATTGTGATAATCAACAAATTGAAATCTAGTGATAAACAATAATATACCAGAATATTTATAAGAATAAATAAATCATGTATAATGTAGAAATTCAAAACTGACATTCAACCATTGTTGAATGACCAACTTATAACATAACCTAACCTGGCCAACTAGTTTTCAACAAAACCATAGAAAAATAAGATTAAAGTAATGTTAAACTAAAATGTGTTGTAGTATAACATAAATAGATAATATAAGGAACATTTCAGGTACAACAGATAATGTGTTAAGGAAACCTAAATGCTGAATTAATGTAATTTAATATAACCATATGCATCACATAGAATGGTTGCCTGAAACAGCAAAACTATCAAGTAAATTTGTAATAAAAGAATAGGAACTCAACCTATAACACTGAACAAAGTAGAATAACGTTTAGATAAGTAAATTCAAGGATTATATCCACCTAATTAACAATAATAACACAAATAATAAGTAAACCCTAGTGAACACTAGATGCAAGAAGTCATAGTAACTTCAAACCAATGTAATTGTCAATGTAAATGCAAAATTAACTACTGCACAGTAATAACAGTGTTATCAGAACACTAATAAAAAATAATAAAACAGTAATGAGATTAAGGTGAAAGAATTACAAATAACGAAAAGTGTAACTTTCCAGAGTACTAAAAACTCACTAAAAAGACTATGATTAAAGTAATAAAACCAGTGGTAAATAAAAATGGAAATGACCAATGCATTATGCATAGGCCATAATAAAATGGTATTATCAACAACTTTTATTGTGATATAATTAATAAACAATGTATGTGATAATAGGCCTAGAATTTGAACCTAGGAAAATGAATATTTCATAATTACAAGTACATAACCATGTGTGAAAAGTGCATAATACAGTAATAATATGTTATCACCATGAACACACGGGATAAAAACAATAAATTTTAATGTATTATGTAACTTAAGAAGTATTATTAATTTGTACCAAGTGCGTTTTTATCAACCCCATATCAGAACTATATGATGAGGGTATGCAAATTACTCATAATCAAAAGATAGAAACGATGGGAGTTATAGAAATATTGTCAGTGTAATTATAAATAAGATATCTGATTTATAAGAAAAATTAATAAAGTGTAAGCCCCTGCGCGTGGCTGTGTAACCAGTAAAACATAGCCTCCAACCCAGCCTACTGACGCTAGTTTGTGCGTCTATTTTGACGAACCTCGCCGAGAGTACACGACATAAAGACAATTAGCCAATCAGAGCTCATTAAAAAGTACGAAATGCAAAATCCCGACGCAGGTAACAACAACAGTTCATCACCAGCAATCGAGACAGACTCCACGTGAGCGGAGCGGCCATCATAACATTGAATTGACAGCCGACAGCTGATAATGCACGCTAACCTCGAAACTTTGAGTTGAGGTTAGGTCGGACCAAAAGGACAGTGAAGTCTATTTTCAAAGTGTTCTATAACGGAGTTCATGCGTATAGGTAGTGTGTGAAGTGAATTAATAAAAATTAATTAAAATATTAATTAATTAATGAAAATTAATAAAGTGTTGTGTTAGTGGTACTTCGACCCAACAGTATACGCAAGTATAAGTGCAAATGATCATTATATTGTATAACAAATCATTAATCAACTAAAGAACGCTAATAGCGGATTTGATTTATTTAAATTAAATCAAAAATAACCTGATTTCCATAAGGAAAGGGACTTTGAAAAATTACATAAACAATAATCAATGAAAGCTTTTGCTAATGACAATTTTAACTTTCTAGATTAAAATTAATTGTAATAGTTTAGGAAGAGACATTGAATAATCAATGAGGGAACAATGAACCCTAACAATTAATAATTTTAAGATATTATTGTATTTAATGGTAGAACATTAACTCAATGTCACACATGAGTGAACCCTAGTAGTAAAGTAATTTGAATTACCTGTTTTTGTTTATATCCATTTTTTGGAGATAATTCAGAAAATACCACTGAACTTAATTCATAACAATGTTGTACAGAATAAGTAATGACTTCAAGGAAGCATCAATTAATTAATCTCAAATAAGTAAGGTTACAACGAACCATAGTTAACCTCAATTTTAAACAATGAACAATCGTTCATACTTTGTGTTATGTTAAAGCAACAACTAATATTTTTATTCTCCCCCTACTCATTATCACAGTAGTGCATTTTTTGTTGAAGTGTATCTTGCAGGCTCAAAGAACCTGCTAATTTTATAAAGCATAATAACGAAATTATTTACAATTAGAGATAGTCGATTTTCAGACGCAGTCTGACCACCCTGAGAGTTTAATAATTTTAAGAGTCCATACTCAAATTTAATTGTTTTTCAAAAAGAAAATGAATAACATAATTGTAATAACAATCATTCCAATTGAGTTAAATAAATAACTATTATCTCACGAATAAATTAAAGTGTTGACCATTATTGAAAAGAATAGAATTACAGCTTAGGTGAGCAACAGCGACGGTTGGTACAAGAAGCCAGAGCGAGAATTTGAATCTAATGATTCTCGTCAACAATATGCTCTCACATTATTAGCATACTACAACCGCTCATAAGTATTGTATAAATGTTGTGCTTATGTTAATTTCAGTACAGGAATGCACCGATCGAATCACCTCAGCTAATGGCAGAAAAGTCAACGCAAACTATTCAACTACGAACTCAAGACATCGAACTAAATTATAAAAAATCTAAATATATTTAATAACCAACCTCAAGAGTAAGTGAACAGATTTATTTATATTGGATTCAGTAAAACAAAAATTGAATTGGATTGGATAAATCACTAAACTATAACTTAATAATAAAAATAATACTTATAACAAAATTTTAACAATACGACGATACCGTCTACTTACAATACATATTTTTTAAATATGAGCGTTAAACGCGCAAATGAGCAGCTAAATTTGGTGTAACGTAAAGCGTTCTGTTCCTTCATTTTGTGATGGATGTATAGCTTCGAGTATACAACGTTTTGCAACGGAAAAGAGTGACCATATAAAACCCACATTAATGTTGTTTGCTTTGGAAAAGCAAACATATTATAACATGTTGTGGTCAGTAATATTACAGTTTACAGCGTATATTTTGTAATAGCATTAATAATATTTATTATATAACTTTATTAAAATGTTTGTGACGTAAGCATACTACAGTGAAATGTTCTGACAACGATTTTCAATACATCGATTATATCCTTTACAACGATAAAATATCCTAGTACCAGCGTTAATTTCACTAATACATTGTAAAATTTCTATAGATTTAACGATTCTTGTCAACAATAAATCGCACAATTATGATACTTTTTTAATTCCTGCTTCCGACATTAAATTAGTTAATTGTTATTAATTTTGATGTGATAACAACGAATCTGACATTTAAATCTCTTACTTAGCTCTCATTTTTATAATAAACAAGAATTATCTTTATGATTTAATGAAACATTCCACTTTTGTTAAAGATTTTTCAGTTAATAAAATTGGTTTGTAAACAATCTTTTTTCTACGAAAACCATTTTCTCTTCCGAGGTAAGAAAAGAGGTAAGACGAACCGTTAAAGGGTCAAAAAGATATCCGCCTAAGACCCCTTGCACTTCTGCTAAAGATGACCCTAGTAATAACAAATGATTAAAGAATGACAGACAACTTCTTGAATAAAACCCAAGGTTTTCGGTCAGTTTTCCTAACTGTACTTGTCTCTTCCGCATGATTTTATCTATTTGCATTTGCAGTATATGCTGTGAATCGCATAGTGTAGTGTATTCTTCAGTGAATTGCATGATTTGTTTTTCATCATTCAATGTCATGCTTTTTTCTTTGTAAAACTTCGGACTACAATACTTGTTATATGTGACTACTCTGGTCAACACGACAAATACTTCCGACATTAAGTTAGTCAATTCTTATTAATTTTGATGTGATAACAACGAATCTGACATTTAAGTCTCTTACTTAGCTCTCATTTTTATAATAAACAGGAATTATCTTTATGATTTAATGAAATATTCTAATTTTGTTAAATATTCTTCAGTTAATAAAATTGGATTGGAAACAATTTGTTTTCCAGGAAAGCCATTTTCATTAGATATATTTTCTGTTTCGTTCCCATGACATGGCGATAACCCACAAACCATGTACTGTCTGGCCACGACTGGATGATCGAGGCTGCTCTACCCCACCACGTGGCCGGTTGTAAGCGAGGTAGGGTGAAATATGTGTACTAGCCGTTTGGTTTACCCCCACTTAGCCTACCGTAGTACCCGGCCATGCTTCTCCCACCTTACACAATGCTCAATCATCGAATCGCGGCCAGACAGTAAGTGATTGCTATTTCTGCATCGTGACACGTCTTAGACCATTGTCTGTTCAAATATAATCTGGTATACCACCAGTAGCACATGGGGGTGGCCTGTCTGTTTCTATTCCTCGATAACGTTATATCCTAGAGCCCGATACAGACATTGAGAGTGGCTGAACAGAACTGCTCGAGTCCTTACAGCAAGATGTTGTTTTACACCAGATCTAACCTCATCCCGGAAGTCACATAAGATTTCTCAAAATGAACTGCATGATTTAATTTGTGATCTGGAGTTATCGAAAAACAGTTGAACGTCTTGCCTCCCAGCTTCGCAGTGGAATCTCCTGGAGTAAAACATGGAAATGTCTGTACACAGAGTTGACAAAAAACTTAACTCAGTTTTTCAAAACTGAAAATTGTATTACCTGCAATGTTAATGGTGTGATGGCTTCGTAGAGCACAATCCACGAACTAGAGTTCTTTTTTGTGTAGAGTCGTCTAAGTTAAGCTTAAAAGCAGTTTTGCTTGACAATGGAAATTCACTGCTTCTGTTCCATTAAGCCACGATGTACATATGAAGAAGAGTTATGTAAATGTTAAACTGCTTAAATTAAATACGAAGACCATAAATGACAGATATGTGCAGATTTCAAGGTTATTGCCAAGTTATTCAACATGCAGACCGAATATTGGTTCTTTCTTTCTGCGTAGGGTAATAATGATAGGTCTGGATTTCCGACAACATACCCAGAATCTGATTACAATATGTCATTTAAAATACACTTTCTTGATTCGCATCTGATGTCAACTACGATAGAGTGAGCGATAAGCATGCAGGGCGCTTCCACTTAGAGATTAAGCAATGGGGAGGTGTCAGGGCAGGTGGAATTCATCAATGCTTGGTGAATATTGTTGGAATGTGACAAGAAATGTCCCATTAGTAGATGAATAAAGAAAAAAAAAGATTACTGCAATGACGTAGTATTTTCATTATATTATATAATATAAGTTTCCTTATTGTTACGCCGGTCTCCCTGAACCTCGTATGGTACTGTAGAAACAAATTGCAGACACCAATGAAGTCACTAATAACCAACTTTAATTTACCACAAATAACAGTTTGTAATAAACTCGTACAATGATTCTAGTTAAGTTGTCCAGAGGAAACAATAATATCAAATAATAGAGTTCCACAGTAATTATAACATAATAACACTTCGCTACAATACTTCACCCACCGCTCGATCCGCGCTAATGAAAATCGCTCAACGAACTGATCTGACTGAGCGAGACGATCTGCTTTTATAGACGCTCTGCAGATCCAGAGTAGTTTTCCCTCTTTACTGCACACTAGCTAATGCGTATTTCAAGTGTTTTCCACAGTACTCTGGAACGTACTTGTGCGCGGCCTTGACTGAGGTATACCTGCTCGACTAACGGAGGGACGGGTGGAGGACTTTCTAGGGTGTTCGATACGGTTCTCGTTACAATATCTTGTTATCGAGAGCTAATAAGTGTCTGACGTCATATTCTGGTTTCTCGCCACAGTTTTGGTTGAAATTGACTAATTTGATAAACGAAAGTGACAAATTGATTTGTTTATTGACCAGTGTTATTTACGATATATGCTTAATACGGCTCCCAGTACAGTACTTTGTTTCAATTTATTCGTATGCCATGTGATACTCTAGGCATATAAATCTAGTTACTTGTCTTAAAGCTTGGTTATCCAATAGTACTTTTCTCTTGTGTGTGTTTTCCGCCTGAAGGGATCGCCGGTTTGCTGTTGTAATTTGATATTTCTGTAGACACCTCCAAGTAGAAAAAATTCCCGATTTTCGCAGAGCAGAATATTTTCAAAACTGTTTCGGCTTCAGACATTAATAAAAATTTCCGTATTAACATAACAACAATTCACGCGACTGTGCCAATATGCGTGCGCGCGGATGTGGGTGTGTTCTTTACGTAAGCAGGCACGGTAGCCAGTGATCGGGGCCAAACAACCAGCTATTCTCTCGTGTGTATAATTTTAGCAAGCGTTATTCACCAACAAACAATAGATTACCGCCAACACCAAAAACAACAAGTTAATTAACGTAACGCACACAGCGCCTGTATATATCTGTTGCAAAATTAAAGTGTGCAAAACTACAATTTCAACAACATATGCCACTGGAAATCATGGAAAAAAATACCACCGCTGGCTTTGAAATTTTGTTTGCGGGTCGTCGTTTCCATTCCCGAAAAGGCTTCTCAAAATTAAGATAGCTCAGATATCATTTTATATTTTGTGATTATGTTTTTTCCCACTAGTAAAGGCTGCAACTTATAGTTTGTCTTTCATGGCTTGGTCTTTCATCGTTGTGGCACGGTCACGAAGATGTACAAAACAAAATTGACGAACTACCGTACTAACCGTGTAACTCATCAATTACAATACGATGCGTAAAGAACTATAAATAATACGTTTCAAAACGCTGTAGGTTGTCATAAAAAAGCAAGCTACCTATCATGGAGCTGAGATTAATATATGCATCATTTCTGACCTTGACTGAGAACTCTGAATTCAGACGGCCCTCAAGGCCTAGTTAACTGCGAGTTATAGCAGTGCTATAATTGGTGCAAATCATATTATCGCACTGTTTCACGAACCTGTGTTAACGGATCGTTTGTTAACTAGCTTCAAAGTACCTATTTAACGGTCGCTCCACGAACGTCGTGTTAGTTAACGTTTGTTAAACACGGAAACACATCAGGCTAGGGTACCGTCATAATTATTGATGGAATAAATAAATCACACATAATAAGTTGTATAGGACTATAGAATATAGGCTTTCGGATATACTTGTTATGTGTATCTAGTAATTTTATTTTCGGTTACCCATTTCTTCCGATGAGTTTGTTTTTTCCTCTAAAAAAGTCACAACAAATTTTTAAAATGCTTATGACAGGTTTTATATGTTTTCATTTAATTCTGTTTTATAGTTACTGTTTTGTTTTTGTAAACAACAAACATAATTTTGAACGTCAAACTAAGTTTTATAAACATAGAAAGTGAACAAATCTTGTCATAAGTATTTTATTTAAAATAGACTTTGGTTAAAAAGTTATGCGTTGTTCGTAAAAACACGTGTCCACGAGTATTAAACTTATATCTATTCATTGACACGCTTCTAAGTCAGTTTTAATGTGCAAAATGGTGGGTGGAGAAATATAGAAAAATTTTAACTGTAACAAACTAAAATACTACAAATTCTAATTAAGGATTCAAATGGATATAACTCGTAGTTGAAACCACATGGTACCAAATGTTCTCGTGTACCGAAAGTTGGACATTCTAGTAGTTGGACCAAACGTTTCGAGACATTTTTGGTTTGAGATTGCACACGTCTTGTCATATGCCAGTCATATGGTTGCATTCATTTTTCTACAGAGGGGAATTACGTCATTATACCGTACTATATCAAAGTTAGAAATCAAATGCACTTTCGGTTTGGACGTTCAATCGAGAAGGGTGTGTTAGATAAGCTCATCAAATTCGTCAGCCCAAGGTTCCAGAATCTGCTACAGATGTCTTCCACAGTTGTTGGCTGTCTGGCTGTCTAACTCCTGGCTGAGACAGAGGCCGGAGCGGTGGACCTGGCATCCCAAATAACGTCTCGAGGGGGGGGGACAGAGACATAGGAGAACGGGAGACGGCATCGAGATCATCCAGCAACAAACCTGGATTTTCTTCGACCTGAGTTGTAAAAAGTGAAAAACTACTTTTTTCATTAATACTGTTTAAAAACATTTTTACTAATTGTAAATAGTTACATTAATCAACATAATTAAAAGACTCTAATTATAGTATAATTAATAGAACGTATTATAAATACAGTCAAAGTTAAAGTTTTTTATTTTCTTAAATATTTTCAACAATATTTTCGTAAATAAAGTTAATTTTTTTAATTATCTGAAAAACTAATTGAACTAAAAAACTTTGAACATTATACATATTTAAAGAGCTTAAAATATTGTTTAATTCAACTTAAACCTTAGGGAATACGATTTATTTCAAGCACATAAAATTCACAATCAAAAGTTTTTTATTTTTTGTCGCATCAATAAGTATGTTAATCACGTGTCATATCAGCTTTCGCGATATCTTTACAGACTTCAACTTGTGGTGTTGCATTATATATACAATTTCTTCTTCCTCGGTTATCTAATTGACGCTCGGCTAACTTCAGTTCTTTTTCTTTTCCTTTTTATTTTCTTCCCCTAACATGATTATATCAGCCATTGTCCTTTTCAGCTATACCTCTGTGCGTCTGCCAGAAGGAAGCGTTAGCAGCGTCTCTCTGCTCGGCGACTGTACTGAAGTTGCAAACTTGAATTACTCTCAAGTCGTTGAGTACATCAGACGGTCACGCCTTTCTTAGTCTTCATTTTTTCTGGTGTCAAGTGGTTTTAAAGTCCCCTAGTCACCTTATCCTTTGGGGTTTCGTGACTCTAACTATACCTTAAGTATTTATTTTTCCTAGAGCGTATTAATACACGTTAAACACGTGCGTGAAACTTCCAGAAACGTACTTTGATTAGGTACAAAAGCGTACCGTGAGTCAAAGATTACGTGTGAAGAAGAGTATTTTTCTGTTTTATAAACACCGTATCAAACAAAATCTATAAATAGCCATTACAAATGTTGGGCTATTTATACAGAAAGAACGCGTCTACGTTATCGCCGTCTGACGGAGGGCTTAGTCACTGTCAATGATACGTGTAACTTGTCATAGCTGTAACAGTTTGGTAATATAAATATAAGGTAGTAGTAGTAGGAATCTGTTCGCTGTAGTCGGCAGCAGTGATGCATTTGATTCGTTCCGGTATTTTCCACGGCGAATTCCAAAAATAGTAGGCTCCAGCTTGAACACGCAACAGACAAGGTGAGGTGTGCTGCTGAAGTCAATGAGGCATTCCACGCCGATTGTGTTGCATTTCATAAGCGTCGACGTCCTTGTGTATAACACACTAATCTAAGATGCAGCCTCGCTCACTATTTTAACGAATAACTTCATTAGCAAACGACACCAAATGAATAAACAGTTTAATTTTTAGATCTATGAATAAAGTTCTTCATGTATGTCATACTTCGCGTTAGCCGAGAAACATAACGAAGAGAAGTCTATACGCAATTTTTCTTTTTTTTTCACGAACAGGCCAGCCGTGGATCACGCGAATATCATTTCCTTTTCTTCTCCTGCCAGAAGGCCCTCATTCGTGTAAAAAATGACACTATACACCGCCTTCCTTTATACTGTCCACCCCTTTCTCGTCTTTTTCTCACCGCAGAGAACCTCAAGATTTTGAATTTTGTTTTTGTATGTACTGTATTTCTATCCACACAGTCGTTCAAAGAGATACCTAGTTTCACCATTTCCTCCTTGAATCGTTTGGTGTATCCGTTCAGACTGGAAAGTTGCCAATATAGTTGAAAATTTGTTTATTTAATCTGGACCGAACCATGTGTCCAAGGAATCTCAGTCTTTTCCTTCGGAAAGCCGTTTCCAGATCTTCCAGATCCCTGTACCCACATCTTCTTTGGGTCTATACCTGTACCCATCTTCGGTTTTCTTGGGGCCATAAACTTTCCGAAGAATTCTTCGTTCAATTTTAAGAAGAGGTTCCGAATTTTGAAAGCACATTTTCATATTTTATAATTTAAAAAAAGTTCTATAATTTTATGTTTTTTATATACCGTGCTTTTACAAACGAAGACATTACAGATAATATCGAGGGGTTAGCTGTAAAAATACCCAAGTGTAAATAAGTTTTAATAATATTTCAAAATGTTTCAAAAACAACATTTTTTATGCAATTCTGTTTCCTTTTTATTTTAACAGGTACATAATTAACAAAAAAACTGTGTCAATAATAAAAATTAACCTTGGAGAAATCATTTTTATGATGCTTTGCACTTGAAAATCTTTAATTTCAGTTTTCCGTAAATTCACACGAGTGGACATGGGTAGATTTACTAATAACCCCAAGATGTGCAAGTACCAAAGTAATTTATTCTATATATAAAAAATATATTATGTTGTTGTAAACCGTTATTCTTACACGACCGTAACTCCGGTTTAAATTTTTAGTTTTTTCCAAAATTTTGGTCGCTTTTCTTAGGCGCTGATGCTCTAAAATTTTGAACTAGACAAAACCAAGTACTATATTCAATTTTGGTTAAAATTGTTTTTAATTTGATATACGACATTGGTTTACAAAGTATGCAATTATTACAGAGTTTTGATTCACTTTTTTGGGCCCTGGCGTCTTGAAATTTTGATATTTCTTATACTAAACATTTATATTATCGCAATTTTCCGGGCTGTTTGGCCGTGGTCTCGTTTTTATGCTTATTTCTAGACGTTTCGTCCGTACCGACGTCGGACATCTTCAGTGACGCGGAAATAAAGATCACGTCACCCGCGAACGAATTCAAAAAAAGACTGTTCTGTCGCGCTGAGGCACTTATATTTATACACTTCAGCTACTTATATTTATACACACTTCTGATTGTATATTTATACAACCAGACCAAGGTGCTGGTTGGTCATTTTAAAAAGAAGTGTATAAATATAAGTGCTTCAGCGCGACATAACAATCTTTTTTTGAATTCGTTCGCGGGTGGTTGTAGTCAGTCCCGCCCACTGTTTCTCGCGCCATTGTTTGTTTTCGTTCGTGATTTGTATTCTCGACGACTGAAGATGTCCGTCATCAGTATGGACGAAACGTTTGGAGATAAACATAGACAATCGAGAATTAACAACCCGAAAAATTTGTGATAATGCGATCACCGGGCGTGAAAGCCTATGTTTATTCAAACAATATATTGTTAACATTAAATTTTAAAAACAATTTCTTCTATATGACGGCCGATATGGATTACTGGTATTTTTAAAAAAATTTTCCGTCTCATTCTTCTGCCTCCCGCTCTCCTATTTTTGGAGGAATCAGTCTCGAAAAGAAAAGGTGTCTGGGCGATGAACGACATGTTATAGACACGCATGTTACGTTTTACGAAAGTCGGTTGTACATTCGATAGCTGTAGGCAAGCAGACAAATCCCAAACGGTACAGATAAAAACTGAGAACTCGCTCTCTTGTTTATATAATATAGAATATATAACATATAATATGTAATATACTACATATATAATAATAACAGCTTCTTCTTTTTCTTTAGCACTACAGCCCAACGTGAGCCCTTGCTTCCAACACCAATCTTCTCCAATGTTTTCTATCCACTGTCATCTCAATGTAATCCCGCACAACCATTCTCTTGGTATTCTTCCAGCACATCATCCAACCATCTTATCCTAGATCGGTCTCTCTTTCTGCTTTTAAATCTATTGTATTTGCTGAGTTTTACGAATCTTACAATGTCTTCATGCTGCAACAGCTCATCACCATTTCTCCCGTTTATTTCGTATTCCCTATTCGTCATCTACTTTAACCAGGTCATAAACACGTCTTACAATAATTATTTCAAACCTTCTTAGTGTACTTGTATCTATTTTGTTAATCTCCATGTCTCGCTGTCATAAGTAACAACCGGTCTGATAAGTATCACTTTTATTTTTGTGTTACGACTAATAACTTTGCTTCTCAATAGTCTGCTGTTGGCATAATATGCCTATTTCCCTATTTCCTATTTGTATCATGTCATATGTTGTCGTGTTTATGGATCTTTCATTATCTATCATGTTACCCAGGTATCTGAACTTATTAACTGCATCAAATGAATTATCCTCTATGTATAAGCTGTGTAGATTTCTTCTCCTTTCTGATGCAGAAATTATGGTGTATTTAGTTTTGCTTAGTTTTGGGACATTCAGTCCCATTCCAGTGGATTTTCTATTCAGCTCCTTGTATTCCTCAACTAGTCGTTCTGTTGATCTGGCTATTATCACAACATCGTCAGCGTAAGCACGTATTTGGCTTATCTTATTTAATATTGTTCCTCCCTGATCTATGTCTTTAATGGCATAATGTAGCGCAATAATAACGAGGGTGGCCGATAGCCCATCACCTTGCTTAACTCCCTTATTAAATGCAAATGATTCACTCAGCATATTCCCATACTAAATTTTGGCTTTTGTGCATCTCATGTAAATCGTTAACTTTATAAGTTTCAAAGGATTATTCCCATATCCCGCATGGGTTCACAAAGGTTTACCATTCGCAGACTATCAAATGCTTGTCTAAAGTCCACAAGCAGCATGCGAAGATCTATATTATGCTCATAGCACTTTTCTATAAACTGTCTGATCAGAAATACCACTTTTCTATGCCTGTCTAATCTGTTTGTTCTATAACAAACAACTGATCAGAAGTACCTCTTTTTGGTCGCAAACCACATTGATATTTCCCTAGACTTTTTTATGCACATTGTTTAAGCCTTTCATTAATTATCAAGGTCAGTACTGTGAATGCAGCGCTGAGTAACGTTATAATAATAACGTACGAGAAGTAATATTTAATATAAAACACTTATTAAACATCGTACAGAACTTATACATATACATACTACACAGTTAGTTTGTGCACTGAACACAAAGATACAAGACATAAGACAACGAAACACGCGTAAGGAGGCCATTTTAAAAGCTTCGATCTGTTTGCGACAGCTTATATTGAGGGTAGGCAGGATGGAGGATGCCATTTAACAGAATGGTAGAAAGATATGTTATATTAATAAACATACCATTAGAGAATTTTGGTGAGACAGAAAAAAAAAGGTTGTCAACAGGAAACAGAGTTTTTATTATCCTTAAGTTCACTGCTTAAATCTGTGAATGAAAAATCAAAACCAAGGTACACAAATCATAAATCACATGGTAACCACATGCGAAGTAACATGGCTGCTGTATTATGTACGGGCCTGATCTGATAACGATCGACGATTATCATTTTAGTTTTATCACAATTCTGTAGCAAAGCTTTGTCTATACCAGTGTAGTCCAGTTTATTAACTTTGTCAATTCTCAATTTAAAACATTATTAGCCGGGCCGTTAGGCGCGGTCTATAGTTTGTGCTGACAGACGTCTCCCACACTGATGATGGCCTTCGGTGGTGAGGCCGAAACGTCTGCCAGCATAAACTATAGACCATGGCCTAACGGCCCGTGTTTGGTTTTCAACCATGTGGACACCGACCGTGAAAGCCTTATGATTTATTAATTCATTTTTAGAAGTAGCAAAAAGGGTAGTGTCATAGGTAACAGTTAAAGCGGGATAAAAGTGATAAAAGATTTTTAATTTTTAAAGGGATAAAGAATATTTCAGTGCTACTTACAACTAATTATTATACAGTAATTTTGAGATATTACTTCTTTTCATACGAGTAAATATTGTTAACAAGGCTACTTGAAGTTGTGTGTAAGCCAACGTGACAAATGAATGTTTGAAAAACGACACACATGAGAAATAATTTGAAACATTGTTAACAAATCTTAAAGGACAGTAAACATTTTTAACATTGTTTGCTTAAACAAATTAACCTCTATTTTGTAGTTAAGTAATCGTTTTCTTTATTAAATATACTTTTTGAAAGTCGTCACGCCACGGTATTCTTTATTAATACAACTATTAAAAAATCATATATTTATTTTCGGTCGCATAACATTCTAAATGAGCTAATTTACAAACGTCTACTTTGTAGGGGAGTTTCTGTTCACAGCATGGCAAATTCCTATTGTACCCAGTATGACAAGCGCACGTATGAAAGAGACTTAAATAAGCGTTTGATTGTGTGGGTGCACTATTATTTCTTACGAGCCTAATTTTGTGCGGTAACGAGAATATTGCTTGATATTTTTATTTCTTTTTTCTAGACATTTTGAAAAAATTACTACGTTTTGATCAATTACTGTCAAGTTTCGATAATTCCCTACGTATGGCAAGGGAAAAACTCAAAGTTACAAAACTCAAAGTTACAAGTGATTTTATAAGTATTCATAACCCAGTCGTCGTTTTTCGAAAAACTTTTTTGAATTAAATATAATTGAGCTTAGTAGACTAGTATTCGTTATGCTTGGATATTAACCTAGAGGTCGTGAATTCAATTTTCGGGCGTACTATTGAATCAAGTTGCGGTTTTTAGCTTCTACGTTGGTTCAGCGAGATAAAATACGCGATAACACTCTGGGCTATCAGTGCGGGCAGCTGAGCGTAATGCTCTCCACACTGTCTATCGTAAGGAATACGACATATATGAGAGAGACTTAAGTAAGCCTTCCAGTCTATAGACATTATATCTACTTACCACTCTAGTTTTGAGTGAAGACGAAAAGTTCGCCTTAATTTTGACTTTTGTTCTTTTAAGACCGTAGGCTAAGTTCAAAAAATTCTACCTCCAACGATTTTTACATAGTGCAAGAAGACAAAAGTTAGACGTAATTTTACAAGCGGCAGCCTACTTAGGGAGTTTACCTTACCTTCCTGAAGCCATCCACTGGTGTAAAAAGGAGCCATTTTTACTTCCATGTTCCATAAGGAAATGGAAGTATGGTGATGGCAAAAAAAAAATCATGGTCGAGATTATTGCAGATTCTGATTGTACTACCCTCATAACATAAAAAAAAGTCATTTTTCGAAAAGCGTCTGTGTGTGTCTAGATTTTTTTGTTATGGCAAACGATAACACCCGCAAATTCAAACAGAATCAAATAATTGTTTGCATACAACCCAGTATTGTAGAGTACTCAAGACCTATTGTTTTTGGTGAAGATCGGTTAAGGGAAAGGGGTAGTTTACCTGCAACTTTTTTTTATCAAGGGTAATTTTTTTTCTATGGCAAACGATAACAGCCGCAAATTCAAACAGAATCAAATAATGTTTCGCATACAACCCTAAATTGTAGAGTTCTTAAGACTTATTGTTTTTGGTGAAGATCGGTTAAGGGAAAGGGGTAGTTTACCTGCAACGTTTTATGTTTTAACAAGGGTAATTTTTTTCTATGGCAAACGATAACAGCCGCAAATTCAAACAGAATCAAATAATGTTTCGCATATAACCCTAAATTATAGAGTTCTCAAGACCTCTTGTTTTTGGTGAAGATCGGTTAAGGGAAAGGGGTAGTTTACCTGCCACATTTAATGTTTTAACAAGAGTAATTGTTTCTATGACGAACGATAACTGCTGCACATTCAAACAGAATCAAATATTGTTTTGCATGCATCCCTGAATTGTAGAAGACTCAAGATCTATTGATTTTGGTGAAGATCAGTTAAGAGAAAGGGGTAGTTTACCTGCAACTTTTTATGTGATAACAAGGTTAATTTTTTCTATGACGAACGATAACTGCCGTAAATTCAAACATAATCAAATAAGTTTTTGCATACATCATTAGATTGTAGAGAAATCAAGGCCTGTTGATTTTGGTGAAGATTGGTTAAGGGAAAGGGGTAGTTTATCTGCAACATTTTAAGTTGTAAAAAGAGACATTTTTTCATGACGAACGATAACTGCCGTAAATTAAAACAGAATCAAATAATGTTTCGCCTAAATTATAGAGTTCTCAAGACCTCTTGTTTTTGGTGAAGATCGGTTAAGGGAAAGGGGTAGTTTACCTGCCACATTTAATGTTTTAACAAGAGTAATTGTTTCTATGACGAACGATAACTGCTGCACATTCAAACAGAATCAAATATTGTTTTGCATGCATCCCTGAATTGTAGAAGACTCAAGATCTATTGATTTTGGTGAAGATCAGTTAAGAGAAAGGGGTAGTTTACCTGCAACTTTTTATGTGATAACAAGGTTAATTTTTTCTATGACGAACGATAACTGCCGTAAATTCAAACATAATCAAATAAGTTTTTGCATACATCATTAGATTGTAGAGAAATCAAGGCCTGTTGATTTTGGTGAAGATTGGTTAAGGGAAAGGGGTAGTTTATCTGCAACATTTTAAGTTGTAAAAAGAGACATTTTTTCATGACGAACGATAACTGCCGTAAATTAAAACAGAATCAAATAATTTTTTACATATGTGCCTGAGTTGTAGAAGACTCAAGGCCTATTGATTTTGGTGAATATCGGTTACGGGGAAAGGGCAGTTTACCTGAAACATTTTTTGTTGTAACAAGAGTAAAGTACTTAATTTTGATAAATAAAGTATCCTGATAAGAAGATCTTAATAATCCACTACAGAAACGTAGATGAAAGGCTAGTTGAACGTGGTGGGGGTAATTTTCTATAAATGAAAATTATAGTTGAAGGGGGAGGGGATAATTTGTATATGTGTACTACGTTATCGGCAACAAAGTAGTAGTTTGTTGTTAAAATTCCTTCCCGGGCTGTTTGGCCGTAGTCCAATTTTTTCTGCAAAACCAGACGTTTCGGTAGTGCCGTCGACTGCCATCATCAGTGAAAATCGAGTGCGATAACGTGTGGTGCTATACGTTAGTGACCACAGTACTGTGGTTAAAGCTGAAGCAATAAGTGGAAAGAAGTAGTTTCTATGGAAACATTTCATTTCGTAAATGATTATAAATATAAATCTTAGAACATGGAAGTCATGTATGGTTCTCCATACCGATATTTATTATATTTATCACTACGAAAATCCAATTTTTACTTTAACTCAGATGTGGGGTGATTACAACAAGTTCCATAGGTTTATTTAGTTTACGTACTTTTAGTACTTTTAGCTGTGTAAAGAGATTCTTATCAATCACTTCCTTTCTGACTTCAAATGTATTAATTACTAAGAAACCATGAATATAGGATCCGCCAAAGGGATCTGACGACTTTAGTAAAGTGTTGTGGTAGCCGTGGTCTCGGTGGAGGAAATAAGCGGTTACAGCTGGAGAGAACTACAATCTTGCCTTTTAATATAGGCTACCATGGATAATTGGTAGATAGGCAAGCGCGTTTTTACTGGCAATGCGTTAATCGAAACTAATGCCCCTTTCACTGACCGCCGTTAAGAATTTAACGACCGGTAAATCACCTGTCAAGGATAAGTTAACCGGTTTCATGAAGCTCAGTTACAGACAACAGCCAGTTAACTTAACGGCCTGTTAGGTAACTATGGGCCGTTTAAACGAGAAGAGCTAACCTTAAAATTACGTTTGGGATCATTTATGTATCCGTACGTTGTTTATATATTTGTGAAGTAGTCGTTCGTGTAACATAAATAAAAAATACATGCACGTATTTGTTTGGTTTTTGTAATTAGAAAATTTGTGTTTTCTGTTCCCTCATTACATCATTTATTTTATTTTTAATTGTTGCGTAGGCGTATATAATACAAACTATAGAGAGGGAAAGGTCTTACGCTTAAAAATGCAGGTTATTAAAAAATTATCCAAACGAAGACGATTAACTGATGTCGCCGGTATATACAAATAGACCTACCGGTTTTGAAAGTTTGTGCGATTCAAAATTTATAGAACGCTATAGGCTTAAAAAATTAGATTATTCTCAAAATTCTTGAAGAATTGAGTTACAGGGGAAATCCTTAATAGCAGGAACGAAACAAATAAAAACTACAATGAGATGTAAAATAAATACGCTTAAAAATATAGAATACCGTAAAACAGGAAAGCCATCCTACAGATAGTTACAAGTTTTTTTACGTAATTTTTTAGCCTATCTTAAGTACCATAGTCGTGTTAACGAGAGTTTTACTAACCGGCTCAAAACGCGCGTTGGTGGACCGCTATTAATACAACGGTGGTTAACAATTATATCGCTAATTAACAAACGGTCCGTTAGGAAAAGAAATAACAAACGTTCATGAAAGTAGGGTTCCATGTGAATTATAGACTTGAACGACACCATTGCCTTCCTTCTCGGTGTCTGTGTGCTCCATCGTGGCAATTCTATCCTTTTGTGGGTGAATTCTTTTAATTCGACAAGAGAAACAACGGAGTGGTTGTAGACAGTCTTTAACGGGACGCTGACTTCAAGATTTGGCGCTTTATAGTGGCCTGAGAGATCTCCCGATATAGTTTTCCCAGACTAATTTTTCTGGTGCTACCTACAAGATAAAGTTTTCAGCAACAAACCACAAACAATTCAAGACCTGATGAACGAAATACGGGACGAGATATATGATTATTTAAACCGCCATCTTAAATGCTTAAGGGTGCCATAGACAATTTTCATCGATATTGCAGGAACTTATAAAGCGCCGTAGTCGACATCAGCAAGACGTAATTAAGGTATGAGGAATAAATAGCAACTATTAAATATTTTATTAAATGTTTAGTTTTTATTTCCATGTTATTTTTCCAGCATCCCTTTGTGAGCCTTTGAAAATCGTCAGGTTGTGTTGCCGGACCAACACAGTGGTTTGAAACTGCCACAGATACTAGCTACTACGGTTACTAGCGTGCAGAACAGTCGGACCAATGTTACACTAGCGTGCAGACCCAATGTTTAATTCGATTCCTCTAAAAGCAGACTCCTGCTTCGAGGGACGGTGGCTCACAAACTTAATGTTGTTTACCCCCGCGATCGCTGACCGTTTTCCTACAAACAAAGTCAACTGTAAACACCAACGAATTCTCTTAAAACAAAGTTTATAGTTACGCACAAGCGCGCGCGTTCACACACACATACAAAGAAGGAAGCGGTGTGTAAAAGAACACTTTGCCCTCTGGTTAAACACAATTAGAATGTTGGAGTTAAATATTTTCTTTGCAACGTTTTTTTGTAGACGTAAGGCGGCGGGCGGTAACTAAAATAAGCATAGATTAAACGGCCTCTAACGCGTTTGATTTTGGAACAGTGTGTGTGAGTGTGTGATAGAGAGGTAGTTTCTTAAAATAACTGGAGTTGGAATTTCGCGTGGATTACGTAACGCGGGAAATACGCTTATGTATAGCCCATAAACGTTGTGTGGATACCGCAAGAAACAAATACTGCGGTGCTGATGATGGTTTTAGTGTAATCACAGAATAAAGTCGGCAGTGGAGGAGGTGGCTGGATAAGCTTTATGAAAAGTTTGAAGTACCATCAAGCTGGATGCGGCCACTGAGTACATGTGGCCAATGAAAATAAAATATTTCATAATTATATTTACATTCATATTTGCTCTGTTTTCCTTGTATATAAAATATATTTTTATATTGTTATTAATAACAATAAAACTTTTTGTACAAGTATATATATATATATATATATATATATATTTGTGAATAGTACAATGTTTCAATAGTATTTAACTATTATCAGTAGAATAAATTTAATGTTTTATATATGTATGTAAAAATATTTTATATAATTAATTGTAAAATATAATATAAATATTTATTATTTTATTAATATTAGTACTTTTGAAAATAATAATCTGAAATTATTCTGGTATTAATTTATTACTTGTTTTATGTTTTAATGTTTCTAAATTTTCCCGTAAAGTCAATTTTGGACCTTTGGAAATGTGTTTTAGTAAAATGACATTATTCAAACCTGGAAATGTGTGTCCGTTGTTGATTGAGTATGTAGCTAAATTTGATCTACACATGTCTGGTTTTAAATATGAATTACGGTGTTGTACACATCCTTCTTTTCAACGTTTTTTAGTCTAGCCTACATAAAATTTGTTACAGTCAGCGCATTCAATTTTATATACTCCTTTTAAATTATGAATGGAGGTTTATGTTTATTGTTTATGAAAGTTTATGTTTATGAAATTATGTGCTATAGGTTTGATTCAGTCAAAATCTGTCTTTCTACTGTTATCTTATCACTTTATGTTTTAATGAAAAATGACCTTACGTGAAAATTTAGAAATATTTAAACATAAAACAAGTAATAAATTAATACCAGAACAAATTCAGATTATTACAAAAAATGATAATATTTTCAAAATTACTAATTTAATAAAATAACAAATATTTATATTATATTTTACATTTATTTATATAACATATTTTTACATAGTAAGTTATATAAAACATTAAATTTATTATTCATATAAAACAGCTGTTTTGAACAATTGATTAACAAATTTTAAAAAAATTTTTAAATTTATTAATTTGTATATGTGACGATGATAGTTAAATACTATTGAATCATTGTAATATTCACAAAATAATAAAAAAATATTCTTGTACAAAAAGTATTATTATTATTAATAAAATAACAAAAATAATTATATTTGAACGACAACGTGGGTAATTTAATTTTTCTTTACTTCACTTTGGTGTTTAAACGTTAGAAGAGACTACAATTATGAATACATAATGAACTGAGTGTTGCAATTTATTTAACGGATTAAATAAATCCTATTTTTTCCCGTATTTCTCTTTTCCCTTTTATACCATACGGTGTTGGAAGACCTCTATTCTTTTGCCTAAGTTAATACTCATCGTCCAAAAAGATGGCAGTCGGCGTTAAAGCTACCGGTATAAGTGGTAATTAACTTTTTATCTCGCGTCAGTGTAGTTAATACGGCATTGGTCAAAAGGACGACAGTCGACATCACATCAACTGTTATAAGTGATAATTAATTTTTTTATCTCGCATCAGTGTAGTTATGTTTTGTTTACGTGTTTCTGGACATAACTAAAAAACGGATACACCGACAGTAGAATGACGACGACACAGTGGGTCGGCTGCGCTTGTTGAATGCATATTAATTGTAGCAACGCAGCGGTAACGGAGACTCAAAACGCTAATATAATTTGAATAACGGCGCAATCTGATTGGCACAGTGTCGGCGCAGTTAAGAACACATAATTACGTGAAAGGCTTCCGATTTTCACCCTTCTGGTCGAGGCATTTGCCTCACCATAAACTATTTTCCGGACGCCTGATATCATTTCCCACTGCATTCCTGGTCGGGCCCTTGGTCTTCATCCACTTCCTTTCAAATTTTTTGTCGTATATCTTCCTGGTTCTAGCTTTTGAACTAGTATCCTGATTTTAAAAACTATTACTGTCTGTTTCAAGAGCTTCGTTACTCGAGTTTAAACATCTACCAAAACCAACAGAGAGAGAAATGCCAACGTAAGTTACGCTGAAATTTATTCATTTTATTTGTGCATTGATTAATGTTATTTTTTTTTAAATTTTCATCACTGTTGAGGCACATTTTCCTAAAAATGTTGTGTATAGCCTATAATTGTTATGCAAGGTTGTTCTATACGGACCTGAATTATGGCCAGTTACGAAGACAGCAAAGAGATAAAATAAGAACAATAGAATTGGCTTACGTGCAAACGGAACGAGAAAGCAAAATCTAAACTGAAGAAATATGCAGACAGGCAGGAGTACTATGTACTGTTGTAAAGATCAGGTACTACGGTGGTACAGCCATGTAAATGGAATGGGTGAAAGAAGATGGACTACTAGAATATTATAGTGGTAACCGCCAGTGAAAAGAAAGAGACGAGGGTTAGTTTTGGCATGGAAAAGCTACTGAAGAAAAAGATATTTGTCAAGTTTGGTCAACACGCCGTTTGGTCATAATAAAACTTTAGCAAGTGATTGGCCAGGTGAGTCGTGTAAAGTAGGACTTGGTATTATCTTAATTGCCTGACTTCATCTCTGCATTTCTATCTCTGTGTATGGTTTTAAAAAACTTACAAAGATGTATGAATTCTATGTGATTTATAATTTTTTTTAAATTTAACTTCATTGTAACTAGTTACAAACTGTCCAGCAATTTTATTCTCATACATAAGTTAACAGTGTGTAGGATAAACTCCCACTGGAGCATTTGTCATTACAGTTACACTTTGTTCATGTGCTGAGAATTACTATATATATTTAATTCACTAGTTCAAATGGTTTCTGTCTCTGCAATCTCCGAACGAGTCCAGCATTATCAGGCAGTTGTAGCGTTTCACTGTTTTCGTGTTCATGAAGTCTTGTTTCATATTTATCCGCAACCAGTTTAATCTCGTCATTTTCAGGCATTTTCAGGTCCCGATGGATGTCATCGTTTCTTACGTACCACGGTGCATCAACAATACTGCGAAGAACCTTATTTTGAAAAGTCTGAGTTATTTTAATATTAGATTTCTTAGTACAACCCCAAAGCTCTACACCATACACCAAACACTCAAACTGGTTTCAAGACTTGTTTGTATAACAAGAGCCTGTCATGCAGCGACAGCTCAGTGTCTGCCAAGCAGCCACCATATTTTCTTCAATTTCAATTCAAGTTCTTCCCGTTTCTTCTGAACATGTTCTTTCCACTAAGGTTGGGATCCAGAGTCATGCCCAAATACTCCACTGATCTTGCGTGTGGAATTCTTTGCTGATAGATTACGATTGGTAATAATCCCTTTCCGGTTGGTGAAATTGATATGAGGAGACTTGATTTCGTTTAGCTCGATGAGTCATTTTCTTGTCCATCTAGTGTCGTACTCAACTGCTGACTGTAGAGTGTCTGTTGCTGCTTCTATAGTAAAATCAGTAGCTAGCAAAGCAGTGCCATCAGTGAATATAGCTATTGTCACCCCATCACATTTAGAAATATCTCCTGTATACAACAAATACAAAATAGATCCAAGGACACTCCCTTGTGGTACACAGATTTATAATTGATACCGAAATGTGTAGTAAGCCGTGGAAAACAGTAAGCGCTTAAGCGTAAATCGAAAAGTCTCACTGCAATCGGGTGGAAGGGGGCACCGTTGCAGAGTCAGTCGTCCTCTCTCTCTCCTGAAAGGCTTAGATTAATGTAACATTTCGATATTTGTTTATAATTTTTAAATGTTTAACAAAACTGCAGTCAATTTTGATTTACATTTTGATTTACATCCTTATCGTTGTAAGTTAAATAGAAATCGATATGAATGAATTACCAACCAAAAGACAGAAAGAGACTACACACACACACACACACACACACACACACACACACAGATAAAAGAAAGACTGGAGTAAAGCAAATAGGGGAGTCTGAGGACGATGCAACAGTCGAGAAAGTCCGAGAACTTTGGAGAAGGCTGTAACACCACATGGCATTATCAATCAAGTGTCTGCCTGCTAGCGTCAATTAGAATAAAATCTCAGTACTTCACGTCTGAACAAGTGCGACTTACCTTTAACCGGACTGGATTAGTGAGTGACCTTATTTTTCAGGTGATCTGTCTGGAATGAAGTGACTGCTGGCGATCCGCGTTTAGCATCTAGTGGTGACCTTTCCGCGTGCGCATGCCCAGTCGGTTATTTCTGTTGGCCGATGGACGATTCCATCCAATGGTAACACGCCTTTTACCCTATCATAGTAAACAGTGCAGTTAATTCTTATACATTTCAAATTGTGGAAATGGACAAGGACCATTCAATGTCAAATAATGATTTCATTTCATCTCCGTAAAACGTAGGCATAATTTTATATTTAAAGGCAATTTCTTTATTTTCTTGGGTTTTGTTGGTCGTGGCGTTTCAGTTCTTTAATACTGCATAAAGTATTTCCCTGATTTCAGAAGCTTGTAAAGAAGCAAATGCTAGCTTGAGATCATTATAATTCTGCTAGCTTTTACATATGAATCTGGCGTTCTGAAGTCAGAAAAGTAAATTACATAGAATTTCCTTATACAGTATGTTCAAATCATTTTACAATTTACAACATTTAGTATACTTTTTAACTAAGTAATAGTTATATTTAGAAATATAATAATATAATTGCGTAATTTAAATTTCAAACCTAGACTAATTTCACAGTTTGATATATGTACAAAAATTTTGCACGAGTTTAGCGGAATTAAATTCTTTGTATTACATTCCTCTTCAAAACAACCTGTAGAAAGGAAAAAGGAATTACTTAAAAACAAATAAATAAAAGAGGAACTTAATGTACCAATATATAGACTAGCACATGGAAAATTTTGGCATACACCTAACTTCTATCCCTCTAACTTACATCACCTTAGACAAAATTATCTATTTTAAAATTACCGATCATC
Organism: Magicicada septendecula; assembly: GCA_034769895.1. Classification (NCBI taxonomy): domain Eukaryota; kingdom Metazoa; phylum Arthropoda; class Insecta; order Hemiptera; family Cicadidae; genus Magicicada; species Magicicada septendecula. The sequence goes on along the minus strand of CM068371.1, from coordinate 398,198,430 downwards.
AACCATGTGTGACGAGGAATGTAAGTTGGATATAAATTTATCAGAATCTTAAGTTAACAAAAACACATATCGTTACAATGGTTTACAATGGGATGACTCATGAATCATTAAGTATATCCCTTAATATTAAAAAGTAAAAACAAAAAAATTGGGGAGACAAGCAAAACTTTTTTGAATCCAAGTTTGGGTTTTCTAGTCGAGCTTTGCTCTGCTAAAACGCATTAAACGTTTAGCGAATACAAGAATTGTAAACTCGTCGACTTTAAGCAGAACTTATGAAACAATTGTAAAGTAATTGAATAGTTGTATGATTAAATGAAATAACACTTTTTTGATACACCGTACGCTTCATTGACAAAAACGATTTTGCAATAAAACAATTTTTATTAGATCAACTTTAACACTTTAGGACTGTTTTTTTAAGACTAATTAATTATTATTGTGATTACAGCAATTATACATTAAACTGTACAACGAAACTACGACATGATAAAGTTTGAAGTTCTCGTGTCACATTCCATTACAGTTTTCACAATCAGGTCTACTCATATTTTTATTCGGTTTCTTCAAGGTAGGTGTTTATTACGTTGTAACGTTTCTAAAATCAAGGATGAATACTAATAGAACAAACGTAATAAAAGAAGAAGATTTTTCTACTACAACAGAAAGAGAAGAAGAAGAAGAAGAAGAAGAAGAAGAAGAAGAAGAAGAAGAAGAAGAAGAAGAAGAAGAAAAGAAGAAGAAGCAGAAGAAGAAGAAGAAGAAGAAGAAGAACCTAAAACAACTCTTATAAGAAGCAAAACTTCAAAAAATTAAATACACGCGTGCACGCGCCACACACACACACACACACACACACACACACACAACTCCCACACGAAGTATGGGTTCCCATGTGTTGCGATTTTAAAGAAACAACAATATAATAATACAACTAATTTACATGTGTTAGTTATTACCATTTGCAAACAGGAAGTTGACTCAAATAAACCTCAGTGTTTTTTTTAACAAGCTGGATTTATCGCTACAACAATGAGTAAGCGTATTAGAGAAGAAGAAGCAAAACCAAATGAATAAATTAACGCGTTTCGTGTAAACACGAGATACATTTTTTACAACGGGTTTATATATCGTCGACGTTAAACAAAACACGTTTGAATTTAGTGGTGATTTTATACACACTGAGTAAGCTGTTAAAATCCTTTTACAAAACGTTTGCTAAATTCCTAAACCGATACTACTAACTACTATAGCCGTGGTTCATCTTTTTGTGTCCGGGATTCCGATAATAGCTCAGAGACTAAGCAATTCTGACTTTAAGACTTGTGAGTCGCGTGCAGTTATCTGTTTGTGAAGTTAGCTGGCTTTTGCTCGTGCCGTTTGTCTTCTTGATTTTTTGGAAACGGATTCGACCTTCATTGTGTGGACGACGAAGCGTAAGAAGCCCGAAAAATCATCAGACGCTTGGATGAAAGAATAAACAGGTACCATGAAGATCCGTAAACCTTGTGTAAGCAATTTATCTTTGTAAATTGCCTCGGCATTTATGAACATTTGACACATCCAGTTAAATTATAGTACCAAATGTGACAGAAGGAAACATTACCGGAGACCGATATACGGGAATGGATGTAGAATTATATTATTCGAGACAGAAAAAAAGATTCGGCATGCAGAATTCTATTATTACAATAAGTAGACGTATACGATCGACATGTTTGTTTGTTAAGCTGTTTTGTGTTAGAAAATCTTCAACGCCTTCCACCTAAAGTATTTAACATTGTTACGGCGCTCGCATGGACAGTCGTCTTTAAACAGTGTAATACCAGTAAATAGCACACAATTTGTTACTCAAATCTTAAATACAAGTTTCAATAAACAAAGACATTCGTATACAGCCTCCAGTTTACCATTGTCCAACTCACGCTAATATAACAAACTATAAATATCGTCTAATTAACATTGTCTCAATAAACAATACAAGTCACCAATTACAGATGGCTGCGCACGATAATTCACAATTATCACTGTACACTAAACCGCTGCCAAGACGCTCACCGAATTCACAGCAACAACATATAAAACACTTGTTATCGCTTTGATTCGTAGTCTTCGCGATGTGGGTTGCCGTATTTGTAGCCGACAGGAACAGCTACCGTGTTAGTAGAGAATTTTCGTGATGTCATAGAATAATAGTGAATATAAAGGCGCGCGACAATAAATCTAGAACGCGCAACAACTTTTCACGTAGCGACTTCCAGCCGCTTACATAATTCGTGTACAACATCACACCGCTACTTCACCAACTGCCTATCTCAAAGGCGTAAGAGTTTCGTTATTTTACCAGTTTTGATATACGGTAAAATGAGTATACCAAAATAAGTATTGATAATATGAAGAAGTTTTACACAGACTTCGATATAAAACTTAATGCTCTATATATCTCAGAAAGACAGCTACAGTAAAGTTTGTATAAGACAAACAGCGAAAGTTACAACGCGGACGGTTCCACAAATGTAGGAAGATTTTGAGGACACCTATGTTCGGTTGTGTGCTTTCGGGACTCCAGTGTGATGGTCTCACGAGTTGTGGGCCACCAATTAGTCATCTTAAAAAGGAAATTTGTTTCTGTTTGTCTCAAAAACAACAGTGATCAGAAGTAAAGTTGATTAGTATTCCGACGTCAGACATGTTCTTCAACTATTTTTAGAAGAGATTTCCCGCGAAGCGTTGTTTACTAAAATGCCTTCATCGGTTTGAGAATGAACTTTGTTTACAGTCGATTGGCTATATTTGATGTAATGCATTGTCCACGTCACTCGCGCCAGATTTTGGCACTGATACCGATCTTACGAGTTCCTTTGCCATATATAGATATAAATCACACACACATACACGTACGTGGGCGCGTTTTCGACAGTATGAGTATTTAAGAGTCAGCAAGTGTCTGGTAAAATTGTTGTCACATACCTATTGCTGATTGTACAATACACGCGACAGGTTGCTGTATGTCTTGCATTGTTTGATAAACTTGTTATGAGCTAGTATAGGTAAACAGTTGCTTAACAGTCGTAATTATGAACTTCTCTACCAAAAGGCGCTGCAAATCACAATTACCTTACTGTACAGAATATAAGGCAATCTTAAAAAAAATCTCGATTAGGGTTATCTTACAACTGGCTCCTCCATAAACCAAGCAAGCCATCGATACGCCTAGAAAGCGAAGCTTTGCCCCTCTCTCCTGTCAGTCATAGACTAGGAATGCCGAATTTCCTCAGTTACCTAACCCACCTCCATAACTCTACGCACAGATCACAATTACATGACTTATTAGGTCCAACACAAAGTGCTACGTTTGCTCACTATCTGCACAAACTTTACCTTTTCACCTTGACGTCACCCCAAAATCTATGCTACTCGTCACCACTATATTTACACAAAAATGGCAAAATTACCCCCCCCCCCAACTGCACCTCTCCACTATTGAACTAGGCATTCACACAGTACATACTCCCAAAGACAACCGTTGGCCTACATAGCTCTTCTCTCTCTCTGTGCATTCACTTTCTCATCACCCGGGCCGCACTGGCGTCCATACGGAAATCCTTGGGACTTACCCATGGAAGACTTGTCTCCTACTGAGTTTCATATGTCACGAAAAAATAATCGGGTACTTTGTTTATTAGTAAGCGTAAAGCATATAGCGTACCGCATATTAAAGTGTGATTTATTATCATCATGTATTTTCTGCCCAAGAGTAGGTCCTACAGGGCGTGCTCCCTAAGTGCTTTCTATCCTGGGCTCATTTCCTGATATGTCATTCGTATGTTTTTCATCATCTGGTCTCTCCTCCGTCGTCTATTCTGCCTTCCATTTATCAGTCCCTTCAGCGCTTCAACCATCATATTACGTTGTGTTTGCCTGATAGAGTATCCCAGCCAATTTTTCTTCCTGCCCTTGATGATATCCAACTCTCTCCTTTCCTCTCCTACTCTTCCAAGCATCTCCTTATTCGTCCATCTAGCCTTCCAGGAAGTCCGTTCCATCCTTTGTTTATGACCAACAGAATTATTTTAATTAGTCTCTGCTTCGCGCAAAATCCTAGTATGAAATCAGGATAGAAACAAAAAATCCCAGTATAATGTACGTGTGTATACAATAACTCAAAGAACTGATAATAAGCTGTTGTCAATACAGCACAGTCAAGATTACTTTCATTACTTTTGCTTAAACTAAACAGATGTAAACAGATTGTTTAGTCTAACGATGACATTGCTATGAATTACGATATTTGAGACAGACCGTAAAAGTTAGATTGGTTGACAGTTACCCTGCCTTTTGTTTTTCATTTGACTTTTAAGAATTTTGCTTAGATTTTTTTCTTATGGTAATCGTTGTAATTGATCAATTCCACACCGATGTAACTTACGAATATGAACCTAAATGGTTTTGTAAAAGGCAAATCAATTTGTGTGTTTGACGCAGTAACAATTCGAATCTCAAACTAACGGTTATCGTAGAGCTGAAGAACTGTGCAGCTTTCACAAAATGTACTGTTCCTAAAAATAATGTTAGCCTATACCAAAAGCAGAAAAATCAATTAATAATCATTTATTTCTACAAGGAAAACATTATGGGATACTAAAAAAAAAGAAAGTTCTTAGAAGTAGATAAAATGAGTGATGAAAAACGGACGGAATCAGATGTCTTCTGTTCAAGATACAAAGAAAGTATGAGGTACCTCGAGTTTTAAATGCACATAAAAATGATTTGGAGCAAGAGCGCGCCTTTCACAGCGGATTATTGAATAATACGCACAAACTGTGAGTAATTAAAAAATTTTTTCTTTACTTACATTTACTACAAGTCCATAAGAAATATAGATTTGTAGTTAAAATGTTTTGTGTGAGATTAGAAATTTTAAAATTAGCCTAAACTTTCCCTTTTATAATTTTCCTAATAAAAAAGTATTTTCAAATTTAGTCCTGCAAAACGAAAGTTGCCTTGCATTGTTTCAAGTTTTACTTATTCAGGAGACGGGAACGTTAGCCGTAAGATTACGGAGAGGAGATTTGATCCTACGAGTTGTCAAACCCTCGTATTTACTGCGACTTGTTCAAACGTTTCTAGAAACTTTTCTGTTTGACAATAAAACAAAGCACCTAACTTAATTAATTGTATTTTAAAATAAACAAATTATGCGAACACGTGTTTTGTTTTTATAAAAAACAAGTTTTAGATTCTGCTTTGAAGTTGTTTTCCCCGCTGACATGCGGTGGCAAGAAAATATAACGCTGGTCTCTCTCGGCGGCGTCCAAGATGTAAGTATTCACTGTGGAAAATGAAAAAAGACTCTGCATAATGTTGTAACAGTACCTTCTCCTTGTTATCTTCCAGTGGGATGAACCGCCTTCAAACATATTTATGGCGTGACACTGGCTGCTAGCCAATTAACGACATCCAGTAACTCTCCCTTGTCTCATCGAGTAATTGGCTAGATTGTTCACCAGTTCACCCCAGTACCGAGGTACAGGACAATCTGCTAATAACTCGATTATTTTTTCACACTACAGATGGCTTACGGTGGGGGGGGGGCTGAAACGTCTGTAAGCACTGCTAGCAGTAAAGTACGGCTTAGTAGCCCTACAGAAATTACGCGGCCTACCATATAAACGAATGTCTGGCGTTTTTGTTTTTTACCGCACCGTGGCGCCACGTTCGCTCCACGAACAGCTGTGAAGCGTCAAGTCGGGTCAAGTCATTGTTGCGGAGAACTGCTGTATAAATAAGGTTATCTCACAGCAACGCTGAAAATGGAGAAAACTGAATATCAAATTTTGTGTTAAAAGAGGTTTAACGCCGACAGAAATTTTTAATATGAGATGAAGAATGTGTTGGGTGATGCTCGGCCTTCATTTACTACAGTGAAAAAATGGGCGAAGTGATCGCGCAAGTTTGGAAGATGACCCGCGTACTGGGCGTCCGAAAAGTGCCACTACACCAGAAATCATCAATGTTGTTTTGGAAGATCGCCGTTTAGAAGTGTCTGAAATTGTTAAGCCTGTGGGCATCTTAGATGAAAGGGTACATCACATTCTTACTGAGGAATCAGGTATGAAAAAGCTTTCTGCAAGATGGGTGCCGCGTTTGTTGACAAGTGACCAAAAACGCATGTGAATGCAAGCTTCTCAGAAAGAAGAAGCCCATTTGGCCCGTTTTAAGAAAAATCGGAATGATTTTATTCGTAGATTTGTAACAACTGATGAAAACTGGGTCCATTAATTTACTCTAGAAACAAAACAACAGTGGAAACAATGGATGCATAGTGACTCGCCGCCTCCAAAAACGGTAAAATCAATTTTGTCGGCTGGAAAGTGTATGGATCCATTTTTCTGGGATGCTAAAGGGATATTGTTACTAGATTCCCTTAAAAAAGGTCAAACGCTAACCTTTTGGGCCAATTAAATGTAAAAATTGGAGAAAAAAGACTAGGTTTAGCAAAGGAGAAGATCATTTTCCATCAGCATATGCACGCCCTCACATATGCGTTGTGTCTATGGCAAAAATCGCCAACTTGAAGTACGATCTGTTGCATCATCCGCCTTATTCGCCTGATTTAGTGCCATCTGCCTTTCATCTATTCCCAAACCTCAAAAAATATTTGGGGGGAAGCGATTTTCCTCAGATGACGAGCTGAAAGTGGCAGTAAACGGTTATTTTGAGGACCTAGAAGAATCGGACTTCCTCAACGTGGTAATGACGGGGTAATGTCTTGACGCTTCACTGCTGTTCGTGGGGCGAACGTGGCGCCACGGTGGTTTAAAAAACAGAAACGCCACACATTCGTTTCTATGGTAGGACGCGAACTTTTCAAATCGCCAACAATGTTGACCCCGGCGTGAAAGCCTAAGGAATTCTCCCTTGTATCCTTCCTCCCGCTGTGTCTGTAATGTTTCCATCACAGAAACTGTCCCTTTATTGCCCTTCTTGGTATGCTACCCATTGAGCATTTGTACTAGTTCCCTTCATCCGATGTGACCCTTGTACAAGTGCACATATAATGATTAAAAAATTCAGGTACTTACAGGTATCGGTTTCTGTATAAGCAGCTATTGTCATAACCTTACAAACGATTCGATTAGACGAGCTCCTCTCTCGTTAAACTTTGATTATTTAGTATTTTGTTTAAATAAAAATAAAAAGGTTTATTTAATTTCGGTTTAAATGAATTCGTGGTTTATTCTTCGATGTTCTCCTTTCGATAAGATGAATCAGTGTAGATGTCTTCTCGCTGGAATTAGTAGTTATCGATTAAACATATACTTACTTGGATTGATTTTTGTAAAGCAAGGCAGATTTACAATGCTGGTTAAAATGTTTAAAATTATTTAAACCAATTCACTGCCGCCACCAGTGCTGCCAACCGTGGTTGCTGTCCACCTAAACTGTAACGTCTTAGTCTATGGAAATAATTTGTTGAACTCTTTGGTCAGGTAAAATTATGTTTTATTTCTCCAAAAATTATTTATGAAATTAAATTACACCACATTAGTGTTGTGTTAATCATTCTTTTTTTTTTGTTTAATAATATTGGTTGATAGACTCTTAAAAAATTCTTATTTTCTCAGGGCTTGCTAAACTGATTCTAGTCTTCGCCACATGGGGCGTTAATGTTTTGATTAAATCATTAAAAACAATGTGAGTTCTTTGAGACTGCAAGATACAACAAAACTTAAGGAATTACACTACTATAATTACTTAGTAGCAGGAGAGTGATTACATTATTGAAAAACACCTTAATTAATAATGTGAAAATTCAATGTACGATTTTTTTATCGATATTTGAGTTTAACGCTGGTTTAAGTGAATAAGAACCAGTTAACTTTTAAATTACTAACAACTCTTTAACATTATTAAAATTATCCGTACTGCACGATTATAAATTCATTTCAGTGGAAAAATTAATTAGCTGCTTCATCAGACTGGATAAAAACAAAACAGGTATTGGATATTCCTCATTAAAATGGTTACACATTATTAAATATTTTGAACAATTATACAATTAAAATAATACAACACAATTATTATACTATAGTTCAACGTTTCTTAAAGTTCATTATTAATCAACTGATACCCCTTTATCTTGGAATGTTCGGAGGTTAATTATGACAATTATGTTCAACTATAGTTGATTCTTTTTTCATTTTTTGTTTATCTCGTTAAACTCATGGGATGTTTATTTTCCCATATTACAATGTCTTTTCCGTTATATTTACTGTTATTGATTAAAACAGTTGACCATTTATATAAGCAAAGTCATTTGTCTCTTTGATATATGTTGTTTTTTTTATTTCAATAATAATTATTAAAATTATTAAATTAAATAAGGTCTCATGCCTTGTAGTGTTCCGTTGACATAATATTATTAGTTGTGTTCGATAATCTGGTTATCGAAAAAAGGTCATAATTATTTTAAGTAATTATTAAGTCACTATACTTGCGTTCTTTGCCTTTTCCTGGATTGGCACTATTAATTTTTTTTTTAATTAATAATGATTACACTGCCTATGCGCACATACTCCGTATAAGTTCACTGCAATTAAAACATTACAACTTTTGTTTACACTCCGTCTAACCTCACTTTCACTTTTGGAGGGTTACAATTGCTCTAGTTAGCTGTATGACATTAATTTTTCATTGTTGAGTACCGCGACCGACGTGGCTTCCTCCTCGTTGTCTGATGATGAACTGTTGCTCTCATCGGCGTCAGAATTCGGCTTCTAATGTTGGATAATGATCTCTCTCTAATTGGTCAGTTTTCGTAAATTCCGTAATTCTTCGGTAACTTCCGTTAAAACAGACGCGCTCACGGCGTCCTTTCGTTGGGTTTGAGAGTATTAAAAATTGGTTCGCTTATCAACGCCCACGGAGTTGTACTTTATTAATTCTTAATATAATTAAAATTGTTCCCTTATCTATAATCTAATCCACTTTTCATTACTGCCATTGCTCCTGTCTTTTTTAGATGAGTAATTTGATTCCCCACATATGTCTGATTATTATTAACAGAATAAACTTATTAAAAAGTTTTGTTATCTATTTACATATAATACTTTTTATTTTATTTTAACTGTTTTATTTTATTTCAATAAACATTTATGGCTGCTATCTACTCATCGAATATTACTCCTTTTCATTAAGTTATAGTATGGAAATTTGCTAAAATCGTCCTTTGGTAGTTGAGGGCTACCTCACCATGATCTATTATATCTTGATAACTCACTTATAGTAATATTACTTATTTTTAATATACTATTATTGTTCACAATTGTCTTCTATGACTTCTTATAACTATTACATTGCTGCATCTGATATGATTAATTAGTTATTGATAATAATTATCATAATTATCTTGTCTTTGACCCTTGGTGTATGATACTACCATTTACTTTTGTTTCATGTTAATATTGATTTCTAAACCATTTCTATGTTGGCCTAACCATTCTGGGATAAGCATTACATCTTTTGATTATCTCAGTTTTAGTCAGTAGGTGTTTTATTCTACTGTACTTATACTTTACATCAGCCTATAGTTCAACACCATTGGGTGTTATATTATCTGCTATTATTTTGTGTTAAAACTTTGTCTTTTGATCCATTATTGTTTACATAATGTTCATTACAATAGTGACAAAGTTTGACAATGTTTTGTTCTGCCCTAGGGTATTGCAATTTGTTGGTAAATCCTTAACACTTCTTGCACCTAGTTTTACGTGACAATTATATTTAATTTCTATAATTAATATTTAATTCATGGCAATAATCATTGATTTGCCTTCTATTAGTGGTATTACATCTCAGTTGTACTACTGACATTAACCCCTTCCTCTTTCATTATCATTTTTACATGTTAATTAGATTGGTCATGGTGCAAATAACATTCTGTTCAGCATGTTATTTTACACTCATGACGTATACAAGTCTTTCTAGATAACTAGTTTTGTTATTGGAATGATCCTTATAATCTCTAGTTTCATTTTAGTATACTACACTCTAGTTTAACAGAATTTTTGTTATTACCTTTGGTAATTACAATTAACAATTGCTTGTTAGCTTAGGTTATGTGTCACTATCTTAATTTACAACAATGGTTTTGTCTTATTAATAATTTCTACACATTTTACTTAATTCTTCAACTGTATTAGTATTATTCTTTATTATTTATTGTCTGGTGTTTCTTTTATGATTTTCTCAACCGTATTGTTGACTAATAGTGTTTCTTAGATTCTTATACTTACATTAATCATTTAACTAGTCTTTGTGATACAATTCACTTGCTATTACTATACATTCTTAATTTATATTAATACAATTCTTAGACTCACTCTCTTCCTTCTTTTTCTCCTAGCATTGTTTTACCTTTGAGTTCTGGTCATATTGTCAGGTCAGTTAGACTAATTTATTGATGGTTTGATGTCATAGTCATGTCATAGTATAGGGTTTGCATTTACGTAGGTGGTCTGAAAAGTTCTCGGCCTAACAATGAAAAAAATTTATAATTTCAAAATGGTTTTTATTTTTTAATGTAATCTCCCTTAATACTAATACACTTGTTCCAGCGATGCTCTAATGCCACTATCCCATCTCTGTAGTGATTCTCTGGAAGGTCCGCAAAATATCCCTGTACAGCTGCAACCACCTCTTCATTAGAAGAAAATCCCTCTCCTGCGAGGAAGTGCTTGAGTTTCAGAAAGAGACGAAAGTCAGGGGGAGCCAGATCTGGAGAATAGGGTGGATGCTCCAACAATTCATAGTGCAGATCTCTCAATTTTCCCATTGCCAAAACAATTTTGTGGGCGGGTGCATTGTCGTGATGAAAGACGACTTTTTTCTTCTCCAAACCGGGTCTTTTCTCACGAATTTGTTTGTCTAGCTTGGTTAAAAGATTAGAATAATATTCTCCGGTTATTATTATACCCTTTTCGAGGTAATCGATTAACAAAATGCCTTTAGCATCCCAAAACACCAATGCCCATGACCTTTCCAGCTGATGGGACTGACTTTGCTTTCTTTGGCGCTGAACAACCAGCTTCTGTCCACTGTTTACTGCTGTTTAGATTCTGGTGTGTAATGGTGAATCCACGTTTCCTCCATAATAATAAACCGACGCACAAAATCAGTTTTATTTTTGTAAAAATGCTCCAAGCACTGTTCACAGATTTTCATGCGAATGCGTTTTTGATCTTCTGTGAGCATGCGCGGCACCCACCTTGCACAAAGCCTTTTCATATCCAATTCTTCATGCAAAACATAACCTTCACATTCTTTTGAAATGCCCACAGCCTCAGCAATTTCACGCACTTTAATCCGTCGGTCATCCAATACTAAATCCTGTATTTTTTCGATGATTTCTGATGTTGTTGCACTTTTTGGGCGTCCCTCACGTGGATCGTCTTCAAGGCTTGTACGGCCATGTTTAAACTGGGCAGCCCATTTCTTAATTGTCGAAAATGAAGGAGAAGATTCCCCATAAACTTTTGTGAATTCGAATGAATTTCATTTGGCATCAAACCTTCTTTAACAAAAAATTTTATCACTGCCCGCTATTCAATTTTATCCATTGTACAAAATATGCACAATTACGCTACTTCAAATAGCTGTATACAAAAAACTACGTGATAGGTTGGCTCACAATTTCACATGAATTGTTGTGACAGGCATACCAACCTAAGAAAAAAAGCATGCTCATAGAGTTGATGACCGAGGCCGAGAACTTTTCAGACCACCCTCGTAGCTTTTAAAGTACCTCTTTTTCCTTCCTCATCATCAATATTTCATATTCTCATTATTGGTTTCATTCTTTTCATTGTTTATTTCTTCTTTCGTTGATTTTATTTGGGTTTTTCTAATTGCACTGATTCTGTTACCATCCTTAATAAATATTTTGTTATAGTTGTTTTGTATTCCTCTCCTCACTGTCCGATCTATTGGGTTATTGGTTAATCACATTACAATGTTTTCTTCTATTCTTCTTCGTCGTTACTATTTTTCTTCTTCAGTTGCTTTTTCCAATTAGTTCGTGGACCGGATATAATTTTTAGTACACAATTATTCATCTCTTGGGTGTTCTAGTGTTAATTAATGAGTGTTTTATTTCTTATAGTTGCTTTCAAGGGTACGGTGAAGATATGTACCGTTACACTATACATCTTTTGTAAAATTCTAAATTTACTAGTTTATCCGGTCTGCGATTTCGTCTAAGGCTAATCACGACGCCGCGTTTCGTAGTGTATGCCTCATCATCAGGTGTTATCGCTCAGTAATGATCGTCACAATATTGAAAATGACAACATACAGTAGACGTAGATAAACGGACAACACAAAGACACGCGATGCACACCATACGGGAGGTATGTTGTTACTGTACGTGCACAGTGGATCTTGAATTGAATGTTTACGGCTGTGTCATCAGATGGATTGAAAGCACAGTTGTTAATTCAATATATAAATATTGCTGTTGTCTACTTTTACTATTGTCTTCGTTACTATTTTTTAAATTATTAAAATGCTTATATTCATTATAAATTTTAACTCTCTTGTAGCATTCGTGTAACTGTCATTTTTACATGTCGCAAAGGTTTCAAGTTGAATTTAAAATAACTGTTATTATGGTTATCGTCCATTAAATTTTGTGCACAATTAAACTTTACTTTTTTCATTGACTTTTTTAAGAATGTTCTTTCATTCGCTTAGTAAAAGCTCTACCAGTTTGACCGATATAAAAACTATTACAGTAATTGAAAGTAATTTTGTAACCTCTCTTTTCATCTTTTAACGGCTTAGAAGGTTTTAAGCGACAATACCTCAGGTGTGCTATAAACCCTGATGATGAACATTGTAACGGTACATATGATCACGACCACCAGGGTCCAAAACAAACATTAACCAACCATAAAAAATCATAAGAAATACCACATTTAAATTTCAAAATTAAGTAAAGGAAAAAATTAGGAATTAATCGTAAAAGGAATCTAGAAGACATCTTTAACAAACTATGAAGATGATTAAAGAAATAAAGATAATGACAATAGACTAGACGTAAAGTAAGTAACAACTAACCCAATAGATTAGGTAAAGTGAGAAAGACCCTAGACAAAGAGTAATTATAAGCCATGAACTTAGGAATAATACAGCAGCAACAACAGCCAAATTCAACTTGTAACAAAGAATTAATTATGAAAAAATAGCTAATATCATGAGAAGAGATAAAAACCCCAAATTATTATGAAAATAAAAGTAGATTAACCAAAACAATCACTAGGAGGAAGAACTAGATAAATTATAGAATTGATGAAGAGAAAAATAGGAGTTCCAGGTGGAGTAAATAAACACTCCAATGACTGACTAGACAGACTGAATAAAAATGACTCAGACTTAGAATGACAAACAGTCAACTAGATTAGGGGAGTGAGAACATAAATAAATGAGTGTAACTAATATAATAAGACAGAACATAAGAGAATAACAATGTATTTTAAATATTAACTATGACAGTGATGAAAATCCTAGAATATCAGAAAAGACTGATTGCTAATTGAAAATGTATGTAAAATAATAAAGTAAAACTGGATAATAATAACCAGTAGTATAATTAAGAAGTAATATTGTATATAGATGATTATAGTTTAAAACTGTAACCAGTGAAAACCAACAATGTAAATTGGATTTAGTCAGAGAAAGGGAAAGTGAGGCAAACTAACCTTGCAACCTATAAAAGTATCTTATAATGATAATAAATGTAATCAGAAGGATATAAAACTGTTGTGCATTATAACTAAATGAAAATAGATAATACTATGATCATTCTGACCACCAATACAAGACAACTAGAAGGTTGTATTTATTATAATTAATGAAATGTATACTTTGATGAAGTAATGCAGAAGTGAGGTACATACATTGTTCAATACACACCAAATTAAATACTTAATAAAAATGAGAGTGATTATTATCAAAAGTACCAGTAAGAATTTACCTAACTATTGTAATATAAACAAGGTAATACCTACCACTGGTCAAACCATGAATTATGTATTTATAAGAAACATGACTGTTTATACCTAGATGTCAGATCTATTATGTAAAGTCAGTAGTAATAAAGAAAATTAAGCAGAGACAAACTGTCATCAAACTGTATGTAAACCTCATGTTTGATTACAGATAAGATGTTAATGAAAATAATCAAGTCTCATAAAGAAACAATTGTAAATAACAACCATTTCATAGTACAAGAACTCATGTGTTTTTAATGACAAAATACCAGAATAGGATCATATCACTAACAATAATATGTTAACCAAAAGTTGGTAAGAGTAGTCAATAGCAGATAGAAAGTATTGACAACACTATAAACAACCTGAGAGTATAATACAAATATAAACTAATTCATGATGTTACAGACACCATGAACCTAACAGGAATTATTGTAATTATTTTTATAATTAAGGGTATAGAATCTTAGCTCATCACAACAAAAGACATTGTAGGAGCTAAATTCGACAGAAACCATTTGAAATTGTAAATAAATAGATAGTAAGAAATAGTTTAATAAAAGTTATTGTAATAAGATATATGTAAAAATAAGGATCTTTGTTATTAATGGATGGAATTATATCATGAGAGGTGTTAAAACGTGCAGCATTGAAAAAGACAAATAATGGTGAAGTAGTATATGAGTTTACTTGTGGTATAAAAGACTTATGTCCATTAGAAACTATTTTAATGATTTTCAGTAAGAAAGTTGGCGTCGGTTTTTTAATCTCCACACCAACCACCCACGCCAATGATACAATTAAATTATTTTCTAAATGAGTGGGAGTATGACTTCGTGATGGAATGGTATCAATTCCCACCAATCACATGGCGTAAAACGACCGAAGCCAGAAGTAGTGCAAATTGGAACAGCGAGTCTAAGCGTCACCTGAACGACACTTTTTGTCAGAGCTCGATGCGATACAGTTGACGAATTTCTACGGATCAAATTTCCGCCATTGTTACCCGGCATCCTGTGCGTCTAATGTCAACAAATGTCTAACCAAACTAGTGCAGTTAATAACGTATTGTAATTTATAATCAAATGAAGTGAAATCAATTTAAAAGAGATTAGGGAATTGCCTAGTGTATAATAATTGGCAATTCAGTGAAAAAAAGGAAAGTATTGTGCAATTATTGTTGCTTACGTGTTATGGTATAATCCAACCAAGTAATTTGAACTAATGACACTTTTATGAATAATTCCATTAATTGAACACTAAAATTTTATTAACAAGGTCACTTTTTTATTGTACAGTTGAAAGGTAAGTTTAAGTTTAAGAATGGTTCAATTTGCTTAACCGATTAACCTAAAAGTATCGAACTTATTCATACTAGATTTGTGTTAAAATATTAAGAATTTACAATTACCGAAAGTAAGCACTCTCCTATTTAGAGATTTTGTAATCATGATTAACGTTTTATAGTTAGTATTTTGCAGTTTCAAAGAACCTACTTATTTAATTTTACTTAAGACGATTCTCTTCTACTAACGTTTTAATGTAACAAGATGACACCCTGATATTAGAGTTTTCGAACCATATTAATTGATTGTTAACCAAAGTTAAGGGAAGTGAATGTATTTAACTGTGATTAAGTAACGCTGAATAAATTATATTTGTTAACCATTAATGGAACATTAATTCATTTGAATATTATAATAACAATTTGATGAGTAGCGGACACGTTATGTTTACTTGTGAAAATGTTGCCAGCACTTCTAGCCGCCAAAAGTAAAAAGATTTAACCATTATCTTTTTTATTCATAATCATGACTTTTTTAAATAGGCTAGCACGATTCAAGTAAGTAATTATTTGTAAGACTGACATGATTACTCCAATTATATTTTAACCTATTTAGAGTCGACGACAAGTGAAGATTACATCGGACGATGCTCCGCAACAACAATTAACCAATAATAAATTAAATAAACAAATTCAAGAAGGAAGACAAAGCAACATTAATACAATTTATTTAATAAACAAAATAATAAATAATTTGTTAATAATACATTAACCAATAAGACTAGAAATTTTAGAAAATGGCGACCAACGTAAGAGGCTAGAATTAGGTGGAAACTAATTCTAAATAAACGAAAAAATTTTTTTTAAAAACAACCTAAATTCTAGTAGTAGCTGCAATACTAACGAACGGAAGATGCAACGAAGGGCTACCTCAAAAAAACGCGCGGCGGAAGTGGAAAAGGAATTTAACATGGACGACAAAGAGGCAACTCCGGTCGAGGATATAGAAGAAAGGTTACCTCCAGCGGAACCTAGCCAACCCACACAAACAGAAAACCCACACCACCAGGGGACGCAAACTTCCTAGAAATATTGAGGGCGATAAAGAAAATGGAAGAGATAATAGACGACAACAGTAAGAAATGGAAGAGAAAATAGACGACAATAGTAAGAAAATGGAAGAAAAAATAGACGATAATAGTAAGGAGTTTAAGAGAGAATTAAATAAAAACATAGAATCGTTAAAGGAAGATAATCAGAAATTGAGCCAGCAGATGGCAAATAATAATAAAAAGGTGGAAGAGTTAAGTAATAAAATAGACGACAGCTAGAAGATAGCAATAAAAATATGGAAAAAATAAACAAGAAGATGAAGGAAAATATGGAACTTATTAGTAAAAGAATAGAAGAGGACAACGAGAAAATAAATATGAAAATGGAAGGGGAGATAACGGGAGTTAGAAGAGAGATCGCCGAAGTCCACGAGAGATGTGAACAAAACAATCAAGAGTTGCAACAAACCAGAGAAGACGTAGACGTACGAATGAACAACCTCGAAGAAATTTGCGAAAGGAGAATGGATTCCCTAAAAAGGACGAATCAGGAAGAACTGACGCGGATACGAACGGACTTCGGGGAGAGATGCGAGGACACTGATGCAACAGTAAACAACGTACGAAGCCAGACCATCAATAATAAGGAGAAAATTGAAGATTTGCGACAACGGGAGATCCTACAAATACGGGAGGAACTCGAGATGACCCGGAATCGACCAACCCCGGGTCAATACATACAAAACGTGGATAATCGAGACACAATCAATTTTAAGAATTATAAAAAGAACCCCATAGAATTTCTAGAGAGGGTAGAAGAGAACTTGGCCAGAAATAGGGAAAACAGATGGACCATAATACGAGGTATGCTCGACGAGTATTTTAAAGAAATACATGACAACTGGTGGACAGCGACCCGACATGAAATTCAATTCAAAATTACGAATATTTCAAGACACTCTTCAGGGCAAAGTATTGGTCAGAATCCACGCAAAATATTGTACGTGACGACATATGCAACTGCAAGTACGACGCCAGTCGAGGAACGACACCAACCGCTTACTTCCTCGGTAAAGTATGCTTGGCGAGGAACCTCGAGCCTAAGATCAGGGAGGAATGCCTGGTCACCAAGTTATCGTATCACTACGAGGAGGGAATAGCGCGAGCACGGCAGTGGGGACAGATAAAAACTATCCAATCCATGGCGGCGCTGCTCGAGAATCATGAGCACGAAGGCTATTACAGGAGGAGTCGGCGTAGGAATGATTATTACGGAGATAGAAACAACCAGAGTGGTAACAATCCCGGTAATTACCGTAACAACCGAAATAATTACGAAAAGAATAACAACAGGAATAACGAAAATAATTCGCGACCTAATAACAGTAACAACAATCAGGACAATAACAATAACAATAGATCAAATAACCAAGACGGTAACCATCAAAATCGAAACTACCGGAGAGTCAATTATGTTCAAGCCGAGAATGATTATGGGAGGAGGCGGTATTATCAAAGACGCCGGAGTTTTAGTGGACACTATGATAGATCATACAACTACAACGACGGGGGAAATTCTAGGAACGAGACCCGAAGAAACAGAAGTAATGAGGACCACAGGAGAAGAAACTCCGACGAATCCAGTCATCACCCTGGAGTACGACCTGAAATAAATGAAAATAACCGAACGAACACACCGGATAGACGGGGGAATGAACTCTCTTTAAACGAACAGCGGCAGTGAGAAACCAACAAGACCCCTCACTGAACCAATCTATTGGGTACGATTACGGACATGACGAACAAAACAAAGACAAGACGATTACTATAATACGAAGCCATTATTTAAAGAATATCAGACGGGAGCTACTTGAAGAGGAGGAGATCGGAAATGTGAACAGTAATAATCAAATAGCATATGTGACAGCTGAAATAAACGGGGTGACCACCACATTGATGGTCGACACTGGTGCTAACTTATCTTTAATTGATGGTACTGAGATAAACAGAATACAAGGGGAATGTAAGACCATAATACCAACTTTACCAATCAACAACATAATATTAGTGGGAGCGACAGGGCGTCAAAATAGAACGGTCAGGAAGCAGGTCAGAGTAGAAGTGACCAGTCATGGGGTCAAGATTCCTATCATATTTCTAGTAGCCAATGGCTTACCTTTTTGCAGTTTAATCGGCTGCGATATTTTGAGAAAATACTCAGCAATTATTGACATGAGCAGAGCGAGAGTGACTCTGAGCTCAGGATATTTGGAATGGACGGCTGAGTTAATTGGAAGCAAAGAAGCCCCTCAGGACCGCACCATTTTTCACGTTAGGGAATTAAAAAGTTCTAGGAATCAGACACCAAAGGAGGAAATCAGATATCAAGATAACACTGACAGTTTATGGAATGAGAAGATAGATTAAATACGCCAATTTAAGTCAACGAATCATGACGATCCACTAAATCAAAATCAGGTAGAAAAGTTGATAAAAATATATAATAAATTAAATAAACAAATTCAAGAAGGAAGACAAAGCAACATAAATACAATTTATGAAATAAACAAAATA